>JAWWQZ010000257.1:777500-5925578 GCA_033815515.1 Cryptocheilus praepositus
AATGACTTTTTACGTGATTCGCATAAACGCTTTATGTCCACACAAGCGAACAATATTCTGCACAGATTCAGAAATGTACGATGATATGATCGTAATAGATTAATTTTGTTACCGACGATTATGTCTTCTGCGATTTGTTTGCAATGATTTTTTACATGATTCGCATAAACACTTTAAGTCCGCAGAAACGGACAATATTCTGCACAGATTCAGAAATGTACGGCGATATAGTCGTAATAGATTAATTTTGTTGCACGCGATTATGTCTCCTGCAATTTGTTTTCAATGACTTTTTACGTGATGCGTATACGCTTTATATCCGCATAAACGCACAATTTTCTGCACAGGTTCAGAAATGTACGATGATATGATCGTAACAGATTAATTTTGTTACCCACGATTATGTCTCCTGCGATTTGTTTGCAATAACTTTTTACGTGATTCGCATAAACGCTTTATGTCCGCAGAAACGGACAACATTCTGCACAGATACAGAAATGTACGGAGATATGATCGTAACAGATTAATTTTGTTACCCACGATTATGTCTCCTGCGATTTGTTTGCAATGACTTTTTACGTGATTCGCGATATGTGACCTGTCGATGTATCAATTGATATATGGTAGATAGCGTATCTGTACGTTACATGACAGGCCGTATGACATATTTGGTACGGGACAGGCGAATTATCACGTTTTAGACCAGATTGCAAAGTGAAATAGAAATGACGAAGTGCACTTAATACCCCAACGGGTTTAGCAATTAGGTCGCGTGCGGTAAAATAATTTCCTGCATCGCGATTCCCCGAATACATATTCTAGATCGAGTTTAAGAGAAGTCGGTCTACCTTGAACCTTGCACTGCGAACTTATGTACCCGGAAAAAAAGACGATGGGACGGCATGTCTGTTGTCTGAAGTTTCCAACATTACATGTTTGCACAATTTTACTCTTTCGCCCGGCTGTTTGTCCCGTTAGAAAGGTTGTAAAAACTGAAACGTGTTTAATCGTGGCATTTCTTTTGCAAGAGCAACGGTTCCCGTCATCTACCTGTAATTGTAGTTCCTGCGCCACATCATTCTTTTTTCTCTAAAAACGGGAAAGTGCCGGCAGGCAGAAAAATTTGCTTCATCCGTTACTGAATCCCGTCACGTCTTGCTCGCCTCGCTTATTAAGGAGCTTGCAAGTATCCCTCTTCCTACTCATCCCCATACATCGTCTTCTTGATACGCGTGGAAGCCTTTGAAATAGTGATGGGGCTGATCCATAAACATATTTTATGAAGGTTTCATACTTAACACGTTGACTGCCGTGCGTATTTTGCCGTATTAGAACGACGATGCTATGAAATACTACAGCGTTTGACTGAATTATGCAAAATGTAAATAATGTGCAAGTATTGGAGACCAAAGAATCGCATCACTATTCTAACAATAACTGCATTTATAAAATAATTATTGCTACCCATTGGAAATATTTTGCCGTGCGTACTTTGCCGTATTAGAACGGCGATGTTATAAAATACTACAGCGTTTGACTGAATTATGCAAAATGTAAATAATGTGCAAGTATTGGAGACCAAAGAATCGCGTCACTATTCTAACAATAACTGCATTTATAAAATAATTATTGCTACTCATTGCGAATATTTTGCCGTGCGTATTTTGCCGTATTAGAACGACGATGCTATAAAATACTACAGCGTTTGACTGAATTATGCAAAATGTAAATAATGTGCAGGTATTAGAGACCAAAGAATCGCATCGCTATTCTAACAATAACTGCATTTATAAAATAATTATTACTACCCATTGCGAATGTTTTGCCGTGCGTACTTTTCTGTATTAGAACGATGATGCTATGAAATACTACAGCGTTTGACTGAATTATGCAAAATGTAAATAATGTGTAAATAATTCGAGACCAAAGGATTGCATCACTATTCGAACAATAACTGCATTTATAAAATAATTATTGCTACCCATTGCAAATATTTTACCGTGCGTATTTTGCTGTATTAGAACGGCAATGCTATGAAATACTACAGCGTTTGACTGAATTATGCAAAATGTAAATAATGTGCAAGTATTGGAGACCAAAGAATCGCATCACTATTCTAACAATAACTGCATTTATAAAATAATTATTACTACCCATTGCGAATGTTTTACCGTGCGTATTTTGCTGTATTAGAAGGGCAATGCTATGAAATACTACAGCGTTTGACTGAATTATGCAAAATGTAAATGATGTGCAGGTATTGAAGACCAAAGGATTGCATTACTATTCTAACAATAACTGCATTTATAAAATAATTATTGCTACTCATTGCGAATATTTTGCCGTGCGTACTTTGCTGTATTAGAACGACGATGCTATGAAATACTACAGCGTTTGACTGAATTATGCAAAATGTAAATAATGTGCAAGTAGTGGAGACCAAAGAATCGCATCACTATTCTAACAATAACTGCATTTATAAAATAATTATTGCTACTCATTGCGAATATTTTGCCGTGCGTACTTTGCTGTATTAGAACGGCGATGCTATGAAATACTACAGTGTTTGACTGAATTATGCAAAATGTAAATAATGTGCAAGTATTGGAGACCAAAGAATCGCGTCACTATTCTAACAATAACTGCATTTATAAAATAATTATTACTACCCATTGCGAATGTTTTGGATCTTCAGTAAAATCTCTTGCGCTCTCCACGGCAGCCAACGTGTTAAACATCATTCCTTGAAAATCTATTTACAATTTTTGCAAACTTATTGATGCAGTTTTAATATCCATCAATGATCACATTGAAGCTACCTTTTTTTCCTAATACCCTATTCCCCTCTTTTTCCATTATACTGCATATTTATTACTAACCACTACATTCTAACAATCATTTGTCACAATTGTGTGTCGTGTCCGTTAAAGGCATCCACCTAATGCCTCTTTTGATGCTCCACAATACTCAGTGATTGTGTTCATTTGATTCTTGGCACATGTCAGCCAACAGGTCGCAAACGAAGAACGATCTGTTTGATTCTATGGTATAGTGCCTCGTAACTAATACACACTCCTATTGGTATCATGTACTATCTATGAGCATGTCATCGGCTTACTCCCATCGCTATTCTGCGAGTGTCGTAGGCGTTCATCACTGGCATCAGAATGCATAGGCGCAACTCGGGTGTGTCTTTCCTGCACGCGATACCACGCATGATTTTCTCCAATGATTCAGAGAAAAATCTCCGCGCATTATTAGCGTCAATCGTCGTAAATCTCGTATCACAAGCCCCCGTCTTGTCGACCGAGCCCAGCCCGCAGCGTATCTCATTGTCAAACGTGTTGCATCACGCCGTTGCAACATGGAAGTTTCCTAGAAAGTCTTGTGAGAATCGATGTCTGTTCCGCGTTTACACGGGACCACTTAATGCAAATTAACATTCCGACAATTTTGCTAGTAGAAAACGTGTCGATTTTTTTTGTTGACCGCGAACAAAGTGGCACTGCGATTCAGCAGTCCATAGTTCGCTGATATCTTACAACTGCTTAACTTAGACTAACTTGTCGTACGCTACATGGTATTCTTGAAACTCTTACTGAAATATCAAATATAAAGGATATAGAATAGGATGCGCACTTTACAACAGTAAAAAAAATCTGGAAATATTACATGCGGCAATTATAAACGCTGAAAGATAATACTTCGAATGTCTTACTTTTGTGACTGATAACAGTGACGGCTGATCGTACACGTGTCTTTATATATTTCGCCATTTGTTTCATCAATTTGCCTTGGTGATAATATGTAGTATGTCATACTAATTGCTACCGATAACTTACAGTGACCGATTGAATCTTAATCATCGCAATATTCTTGAAACTCTTGCTGAAATATGAAATATGAAGGATGCAGCCTGGGATGCGTACCTTCCAGCAGTAAGAAAATTCAGAAATATTACGTGCGGCGATTGTAAACGCTGAAAGATGATACTGCGCCTTCGAATGTGATACTTTTGTGTCTGATAACAGTGATGGTTGATCGTACACGTGTCTTCTTTATATATTTCGTCATTTGTTTCATCAATTTGCTTTACTGATAATATACAGTATGTCATACTAGTCCGTACCAATAACTTACAACCACCAATTGAATCTTAGTCGCTGTAGGCTACATGATATTCTTGAAACTCTTGCTGAAATGTCAAATATGAAGGATGCAGCCTAGAGTGTGTATCTTCGAGGAGTAAAAAAATCTGGAAATATTATGTGCGGCGATTATAAACGCTGAAAGATGATACTGCGCCTTCGAATGTGATACTTTCGTGTCTGATAACAGCAACGGTTGATCATACACGTGTCTTGTTTATATATTTCGCCATTTGTTTCATCAATTTACCTTAGCGATAATATATAGTATGTCATACTAGTCGCTACCGATAACTTATGACCGTCAATTGAATCTTAGTCTAGAATCTTAGTCTAGATATAGCCTCTAGTGTGTATCTTCCAGCAGTAAAAAAATCCGGAAATATTACATGCGGCGATTATAAACGCTGAAACATGATACTGCGTCTTCGAATGTGTTACTTTTGTGACTGATAACCGCGGCGGCTGATCATACACGTGCCTTCTTTATGTATTTCGCCATTTGTTTCATCAATTTGTCTTAGCGATAATATACAGTATGTCATACTAGTCGCTACCGATAACTTACAACGACCAATTGAATTTTAGTCGTCGCATGCTACACGATATTCAGGAAACTCTGAAATGTCAAATATGAAGGATGCAGCCTAGGGTGTGTACCTTCCAGCAGTAAGAAAATCCGGAAATATTATGTGCGGGAATTGCATACGCTGAAAGATGATACTGCGTCTTCGAATGTGTTACTTTTGTGTCTGATAACAGTGACAGCTGATCGTACACGTGTCTTCTTTATACGTTTCTCTATTTATTTCATCAATTTGCCTTAGCGATAATATATAGTATGTCATATTAATCGCTACCGATAACTTATAACCACTAATTGAATCTGAGTCTAGATATAGCCTAATATGTATTTTGCAGCAGTAAAAAAATCTGGAAATATTACATGCGACGATTATAAACGCTGAAACATGATACTGCGCCTTCGAATGTGTTACTTTTGTGACTGATAGCAGTGATAGCTGATCATACACATGTCTTCATACCCTTTTGCGTCCGTTTTATCAATATTTCACATGAGTACATAACACCAATCGTCACCGATACCTTACGACCGCCAACTTAATCTACACCGTCACGACACAAGGCAGACGTGAACTTCGCGCCGAAATGTCAGAGTATCGTATAGCCGACATGTCGCACAACACCACGGAGTTCCGGAAATACTGTGCAGCAATTCCGCAAAACAGCGAATATACCGTGCGCCGAAAGCTAATACCCTGCCTTTCCAAATGTGTAGTGATCGCTTTTTCGCGACAACGTCTCTGCTGGGATCTACATACAGCAGAGGCTTGTTTACCTTTCTCAGTGTTGACGCAAAACCGTGAATCGCTGCCAAGGGCTTCCGTACACGAGAAATTGAATACGTCATGAATGGCTCACGTGGCAAACCCGCTGTCTCCCTCTCACTATGTTGTTAATCATGAACGCACGCGCAAACGCAGGAATTTGCTCGGAACGATCTGATATGCAATGATGACTTAACTTATTGTCGGAACTGGAAACAAATTATGTCTTACGACCGCCTGTGGAGTAGCTATGCGCTTTTTAACTTCATACGACGATTTAAAAATAATTTAATTTGTATTTTTTTTTATGTATATATTTCTGATACATATATAAATTTTGACCACGAGTCAAACTCGCGATATTTATGTTTGACGTGAAATTACAACTACGAGCCTGATTCGTGATGTTCACGTTTGACTCGAAATTATCATCACGAGTCAGACTCGTCAAAGTATGGCAAGGGGTTGATTAGGAGCGGGACGGACGAAGTAAAAATAAATCACGGACGGTCATTCGGATGAATATTTGAATTGAACCGTTATTCTAATATGTATTGCATTTACAAGATTATAAATGTTATGGTTTCCGAATATTACGCGTTTGTATCGAAATCAGTTGCGTCGCTTATCGATTACCACCACGGCATACAATACCACCGAACAATTCATTATATAACATTAATTTAATAATGATATTACAATTAATCGTTCACATTAAAAAATCACAACATTTTGCCAAGATCAAGTACATTAGCCTTTATTACACGTTTGTATCGAAATCAGTTGCGTCGCTTATCGATTACCACCACGGTATACAATACCACCGAACAATTCATTGTATGACATTAATTTAATAATGGCATTACAATTAATCGTTCACATTAAAAAATCACAAAATTTTGCCTAGATCAAGTACATTAGCCTTTAGCATATAATCATGGAACATGCTTGTTCTCTTTTATACAAACATTAATAAATCGATGCGCAATACGTGCAATAATCACGTGGACCGCAATCATATATATTTTTTTTGGCGTCGCACCGCATTTTTTCGTAACCGTCCGAAATATGTGACGACCACGTGAAGGCAATGCACTTTCATCCTGGGTCACTGTGACCCGATTTATGCATGACGTTAATTCCACCGTCGCGAGACAGTGAAAAATGTTAATCCCCCAACGTCCGCGAACTCCCCGTTGCAATCCGGGAAACCCTTTCAAGAACATTTCACCTAATCATGTGAACGTGTTTGTCAGTCGAACTGCACTCACAAGTTTCCGAACGTCCTCGAGCACACTTCCGCACCGACTGGTTCGGTCAATGAACCAACATGCTTCGGATAGCAGTAATAGAAACGTGTTTAGCCAGAAGCCGTACGCTGTAATGTCTATTGTGATGGCGTACAATGATTCTACAATGTTAATCTTTGGTAGCTGGTTCTGGTATAAGTCAGTCCGGTACATCTTACTCGATTGTTCCGCAATGACGGAAGCATAACTCCATATTTCACATTATACATATAATAGTGATCTGTATTGCGAAAGGCAGTGTAAAGCGTTTGATATAAATTATCCAGCATTGATTGATTAGACTTGAAGTACCGTAGGATCTATTGTGATGGTTTACAATGATTCTACAATGTTAATCTTTGGTAGCTGGTTCTGGTATAAGTCAGTCCGGTACATCTTGCTCGATTGCTGCGCAATGACGGAAGCATAATTCCATATTTCAAATTATACATATAGTAGTGATCTGTATTGCGAAAGGAAATGTAAGTAAATCGTTTGATATAAATTATCCAGCATTGATTGATTAGAGTAGAAGTAGCGTAGGATTTAGGCATTAGAAAGTAAATCTGCGGATTTTTTTTATTAGCGTTGCTTTAAGTTGGACGAATGGCAGTAAACTTATTTTTTCAAGGTACTGCTCAAGTGTAATAAGCGTTCAATGAAACTGCCGGCGGGAAGATATGCGGATAGATAATGCGTACATTTGCTCCAATTCGAAGTGATATCTAACCCGGATGTTATATGTACACTTCGCACACCTGGAGTTGAATCACCTTGGATGCAAGGCACAGTTTACGTTGACATAGAATTACAGACTCTGGTGTACTGATGATTAAATAAGCGATCTCTAATTACCGTGTCATATAATGTACTTAATGGTAAATTCTTAGTTCGTTATTACCGTATGCAGAATATAGTTTATAAACAGGCGGAAAGTAAATTTGTAGAGACATAGAAAGACCTGCTGTCAAAAGGCTCAACTTCTTAACGTGCCGGAAATACAAGATTTCATTTAGAATTTCGCACATAATAAAACGAACTGCAAATATCGTTCGTTCATCCCGGAAGTGTTGCAGGAAAATGATCTAATACATAATGTAGCCGAAACGAAAGATGCACTGTAATAGCTACGCGTGAATAATACATAAGCCATTAGAATAGAAACAGCTACAGATCCATATAAGTTTCGATTGTTCCCTGAAATGTATTCACACAAACGAAACGTTGTTCCTTCCCATACACTTGCGTCGTTCCAAATTTTTAATCGTCTGAAAATAGTAACGCATTCCCCGTCTTTCCAAATTCCGCACGATCTTCTGCGCAAACACATTTCGCGTATGCTTTCTCGTCTAGTCATGTAGAATAAATAATTTGCTTCTCCGCAGATGCAAATTTTCAGTTATTTAAACATATCCTCCGTTGAGGTGACGTGCCATGTAAATAATGAATGTTTCTGTGCCTTTGCAGATATTTCTCCTCCTTTTCCTTTTGCTTTACATCTCGAGCTACGCGCTGATCGCTCGATTCCGGCGCAGGGATCGCGAGGATTATTTCTCGGTCGACGAAGATGAGGCCACCGTTTACAGGATCAGCCTCTGGCTGTGCACAGTTGCCCTGGCAGTGTCTGTTGGGGCGACGTTGCTGCTTCCGGTATCCATCGCTAGCAACGAGGTCCTCATCCTTTACCCGAACAGCTACTACGTCAAGTGGCTCAACAGTTCCCTCATACAAGGTAAAGGAAGACAACCGTCAAGTCACAATATGTCTAGCCGTACGTTTGTAACAATAGCTGCTCCGTATATGTTTTAAATATTAACTTTTAACACTAAACTTACCGAGCGGGGTCAATGACCCCTTTCAAAATTTACTTTAACACGTTGACTGCCAAGCGTATTTTGCTACGTTAGCAGTGCGATGCGATGAAATACTGCAGAGTTGAATTAAATCGTGCAAAATTCCGTGCAATTTCCATTCCGATATCAATTGCTTTTACAAGATTGCAACTAGGCTTCATTGCGAATTTTTTGTTTTTGCGTAAAATCTTTTGCATATGCAATGTTTTTCACCGGTGACCACCGTAGCAGTCAAGGTGTTAACACATCAACTGCCAAGCGTATTTTGCTACGTTAGCATCGCGATGCGATGAAATACTGCAGAGTATAATTAAATCGTACAAAATAAATGTAACGCAGAGATATTAGAAGCCAAAGTATTGAAGCACCGTTCCGATATCAATTGCTTTACAATATTGCGAATAGGCTTCATTGCGAATTTTTTGCATTTTTAGTCAAATCTTTTGTGCAGGTCACCGGTGACCACCGAATTTTGCTACGTTAGAATCGCGATGGGATAAAATACTGCAGAGTATAATTAAATCGTGCAAAATGAAGGTAACGCAGAGATGTTGGAAGCCAAAGTATTGAAGCACCGTTTCCATATCAATTGCTTTACAATATTGCAAATAGACTCCATTGCAAATTTTTTGCATTTTTAGTAAAATCGGTTATTTTGAATTTTGCTGCCGGATAAAATACTGCAGAGTATAATTAAATCGTGCAAAATGACTACCGTGGCGTATTGAACCGTTTCCATATATGTTTTACCGCGATCCGATGAAATATTGCGAATTTTTTGCATTTTTAGTATAATCTTTTTAAATCGTGCAAAATAAATGTAACGCAGAGAGTTGTTAGAAGCCAAAGTCTTGAAGCACCGTTCCGATATCAATTACTTTTACAAGATTGCAAATAGGCTTCATTGCGAATTTTTTGCATTTTTAGTAAAATTTTTTGTATATGCAATCTTTTGTAACTTCTGTAAATTTTATATCATCCGATTATTTAACTTGTCGTTTTGATAACTTAGAAATTTCTTTCTGAAAATCAACGTTCATTTCATAAGGGAATTATCTACTGTTAGTGTTAACACATTGCACGCGTTCTAAAAACAATGCAAACCGATGCCCTGCAACACAAACACCATACTTACAACAATGCCCATCGTATTTATATAATGTCGGTTCTTCGGCACAAATTTATGTCATTGGCTCCGTATGGGATTTTATTAGAAAATTGCAACGTCACTGATTATAAAGTACTTTGGTATAACGCATCTAATCATAATGCAACTTAGCACAACCATACAACTAAACGTGCGTTATAGTTACTTTCCCACAAAATTATTAATTTTCGTATCTCATTTCAGGTCTCTGGAATCACGTATTCCTGTTCTCAAATCTATCTCTCTTCGTATTTCTGCCGTTCGCATACCTGTTCACGGAGTCGGAGGGCTTTGTGGGTTACAGGAAGGTAAATGTTTGCCACTTAGAGTGCACCGGACCGTGAATCGTCAAGAATGTATCAAAAAAGGCGTAATTCCTTTTTCAGGGCGTGATGGCGAGAGTGTACGAAACCGTGACGGTTCTCTGTTTACTGGGAACCCTCGTTTTGGGAATGACCTATGTCTTGTCAGCTCTCATAGACTATCAAAAATCCAGTCTACACACGTTGCTCAGTGAGTATACTTTCGTAATGCCGTCGTTACCATAGTGCAGCTGCTCTTTGAGAATTCATTGAATGTATGTCGAGAAACGTTCGATCGTCGCTGTAAAGTGTGCTGCTCGGGGCGAAGTACCACGTGAAGACGATGAGTAATGTGTCAAGGATGCACAGCCGTAGTCGCTAGCCTGTCAATTGCGACGAACTGGTTGATGTCGAAGTCTTCTCGATCGATGCGAAGAGTTAACTGAAACCGATGGAAGGAAAATCATTTAGAATTTATGCTAATTCAAAATAAATGAAAGCGGAATGCTAGAAGACGCAGTTGCATTATCGGGGCATTGTAGCAGTCATACCGGTTAGACGAGATTCACGGTTTGCTGACCGCTAATGCATTTGAAATGAAACTTTGTTTAACATGCGCGCCGCGAATTCCGAATATGCATGACTGGCGTTTTAACGGAACGCGTCCGATAGTCTGAAATTACCTGTTTCATTGGCGATTTTGTTTCTAGATTTATGGAGTTACTACTTACCTTTCCTCTATTCTTGCGTATCGTTCGTTGGCGTGGTGATGCTGTTAGGTGAGTAATTGCGATATTAATTATTTAAATATTCTGATATTGTTTGTTTAAATATTTAATATTAATATATTGTATTTAATCCTACAGTATGCACTCCAGTGGGATTCGTGCGACTCTTTGGAGTTGTCGGCGCGTTCCTCGTCAAACCTCAGTTCCTAAAAAACTTGGACGAAGAGTTTTTCGCGTATAGATTAGAGGAAGATTGCATTCGGAGAAGGTTAGTCACCATTCTGTCCTTGCCATATGGAATAGAACTCACCAAATAAGCATAAATAGTAAGAGAACAGCAATAAAAATATGCACATAATTCGGAAACACGTTCAGCTTTGTCAGCTTGATTCTCTATCTGCAAACGCCCTTTTCTTACATCCTCCAAAATAGTTTGCTACCACGCACAAGGTCTACTCACATTTTTTACAAATATCCTACGCGTTAACACGTTGACTGCCATGGTGGCCATCGGTGACCGGCCAAAAATTCAAAAAATACCCAACTGGTAGCATTTATAATTTTGTAAATGCAATTAATATTAAATAGTCATTCAGTTCTTTGGTTTCCAATACCTTCGCATTATTTTCATTTTGCACAATTCAATCATATTCCGTAGTACTTCATCATGTTGCGGTTTTAATACAGTAAAATACGCACGGCAGTCAACGTGTTAATATTCAAAAATTCGCAGACAAAGTCCAAACTTATCTCAAACGTCCAAGAACGCAGCTCCAATCGCCAAGCCGCAAAAAGTTGCTATCGCTGCAACCATGAAAGCAATCCTTAAATTCTTAAGATCTCTTCCGGGGAAATTCATGCGCCACTCCCCGTTCCGACAGCGTCGCATTTAATTGAAAGCATTCCTTGTATTCCCACGTCGCCTCAGCCCCATTCTCAAATATGTTAACCCACTCTTATGTTTCGCATCCAGACTGCAGCACGCAAAAGCGACAGGAAAGTCGTATGTCTCGCCGGTGCCTATGTCACCACCCGGTTGCGGCTCGACATTCGAAGACGACGAATTGCTCAGCGTGAGTCCCGGCCTGATGTGCCTACGAAATGGCGCACTCCAGCGAGGTCTCACTCAGCGTCTGGAAGACGTTCAGCGACGACGAAAAGTCCTTGACGAGCAGAGGAGGACTTGGTGGGTCCGGCGCACACTCGTCTATCCCCTGGCGATGTTGGCGTTACTTCTACTTTCCACTGCCACGGCCCTGCTGGCAGTCCAGAATACCTTGGAACTGCTTGTCGGCATCAAGGCGCTGCCACTAAGCACGAGAGTACGTGCACTTTTCCCTTCTTACGGATCGCGTATAATGGACCTGTGCGAGTTTAGCTGATACATACAATTTGCAGATTCAGCATTATTTAACACTGATTACCACGGTGGTCACCGGTGACCGGTGTAAAAGATTTTACTAAAAATGCTAAAAATTCGCAATGAGGCCCATTTGCAATCTTGTAAAAACAATTAATATTGGAACGGTGCTTCAATACTTTGGCTTCCAACAACTCTGCACGATTTAATTGTACTCTGCAGTATTTCATCGCATTGCGGTTCCAACGTAGTAAAATACACTTGGCAGTCCAGGTGTTAAAACTTTGACTGCCGTTATGTTCACCGCTGACCGGTGCTAGAAATTGTATTGAAGATCCAAAATATTCGCAATGGATTGCAATAATTATTTTATAAATGCAGTTATTGTTAGAATAGTAATGCGATCGTTTGGTCTCCAATACCTGCACATTATTTACATTTTGCATAATTCAGTCAAACGCTGTAATATTTCATAGCATCGCCGTTCTAATACAGCAAAATACGCATCGCAGTCAATGTGTAAATCGTTTTAGAGGTGTGCAGTGCGATTGCACTGTTGAGACTTCGCGTCGGATTGGTTATAGCCTGTTTCTACGTGGAAATAAGGGAACGCGACCACTTACAATGCAATAATTTAATTTGCGATTGTACTAAAGAAGCATCGGAGCGCGTGGTACTACGCAATACCATTTTAACACGTTGACTGCCAAGCGTATTTTGCTATGTTAGAACCGCAATGCGATAAAATACTGCAGACTATGATTCAATCGTACAAAAATGAAGGTAACACAGAGTTATTAGAAGCCAAAGTATTGAAGCACCGTTCCAATATCAATTGCTTTTACAAGATTGCAAATTGACTTTATTGCGAATTTTTTGCATTTTGAATAAAAACTTTTGCACTGGTCAGCGGTGACCACCGTGGCAGTAATTATGTATAATGCAGTAATTGTTAGAATAGTGAGCGATCCTTTGGTCTCCATATATGCACATTATGTATATCATCACTATTCTAACAATACTGTAGCCGATTTAGGCATATTTGTGCCCGGTGAAAACACCTGATAGAGTCAAAAGACACAAATATGCGTTCGACTGTCATCTGCTTCAAACCGCACCGTCCGCTAATGATTAAAAATGCCCTCCAGTACTTAAATGCCAATAACCATGCGAAACTAAAACGTTATAGCGTCATTCGACAATAACAACAAAATACAATGAAGCGCCGAGCGCTTGTAATATATTAGAATAATTTGCAATTGTACTAAAGAAGCCTTATCAGGCCGCACAGCATTATCCAACACATGTTAATATGAATATACACGTTACAGCAATTCACGCTGGGCATCAGTTCGCTGTCGAAGCTTGGCCCTATAGGAGCAACCATTGAAGTCGCAGTGATACTCTATTTGGCAGCGACAAGCGCAATCGGTTTGTACACGCTTCCGGGTGTGAGAAAAGTTCAGCCGCGATTTCATTCCACGCCGCTCACTCATCTGATAGCAAACTGCGCTCTCCTACTTGTGCTGAGCTCTGCGTTACCATTGTTGTCACGAATATTAGGTAAGGTGAATTCAACTTTTTAAGATCCTTGCATGTCTACGAAGTTCCAAGTTCAGTGATTATTAGTTCATTAAACCTGCATCAGTCGTCCAATCAATATGGCACTATTCCTTCTCCGCAAAGTACAAATGTCCCAACTAATTCGTTGCTTATTTCCAGGAATGACAAATTTTGACCTGTTAGGCGATTTTGGGCGTATCGAATGGCTTGGTAACTTCAAACTGGTATTGTTTTACAACCTAATATTTGCCACCGCTGCAATCGGTTGTTTGGCTACCAAGTTCACAGCGACAGTGCGCAAAGAGATCTACGCCAGATTAAGAAGCAGCCTGGTCGGTATATTTAAGGGGGAAGGTAAGAAGAGCACTTCAGGAATGTTTTCTACGAAGGAAGATTAGACTGATTTACATTGTAAGGAAGATTACAAAGATATTTACTATTTAACTGATACCTTGGCAGTAACGGAGAACTATAATTTTTCTGACGGTAATGGCAGACAAGAAGCTGCGAGTTATTTTACGTTTTACCACGACATGTACAGCGCCAAACGTCTTTCTGATATATACGCATTGTATATACACGTATATATGCATATATATAGTATATACATACGTATATATGTATATATATATATGTATGTATCTATTCACACATCGACCCACATAAACATTTTAAAGGTCGTGTGATAAATTCGCAGATCCAAGCTTTTGTATATATCGATAGTGTAATAAGCCCGTAACTAGACCTGTATGTGTGTGGCCAGTTAAGATGTCCATTAAACTATGATACCGTCATAAACGTAGTAGTAGTTATTTATTATACAAGTACTATTTTAATAATTATTTATCTGTAACTTAGATAGATCGTCGTGCTCCGAGCGAATTAACTGAAAAAATCATCGTGGCAATAAAAGCACAGTATTGTGATAAATGGCACGAACGCAAGCTTCGAATGTGTATGTAAATCTTCAGGGAACAGTTGGAATTGTGCGTGGGATTGATAATCTATTATTTATTTCCATATTATAGACTAATAGCTTGCGGCGACAGCATTCTATTTACCATAATCGTGTGGCGTATCAAACTCGAACAGCTCTCGCTAAGCATATATGTGTATGCCTTTGGTAAGTGTGTGAAAATATCCTGCTGAATATCCAACCATCACGTTATAGCAGCTTCTTCCCCATCTAGCGAAGTGGAAAGATCGCTCCGCACATACTCAACTAGACTAATGAACTGAGAACGTTATAGTCACAGCTTACAATCTTTATGAATGTTTAAGTTTCGAATGAATCGTAAAGTGCGTGGATTTTGCGCTACGGTATTGTAGTCTGACACATATCTTCTGACTGAAATGTTCTCGTGTATGTGTCAAGCGAAGTGCGCCGAATTTGTGCTTGTTCGACGTTTGAAACATATTGTTAAAACGATCTACGAGATCCCTTGCGCTGGAAATTAATAATACGGAAAGAAACGATGAAAACGGACGTTTAGTTAAGACAGTGATATATCGTCTTATTTGATAGTCACTCTTATTCAATGAAGTAATCACATGCATTTCAAATGCATATAGACTGTACATTGATAATTATACTGAAGCCGCAAGACAGAGAGTATATATTGTACAGAGACTGATTATTTCGTTTTATCGTGAAAATCGATACGTATCAAGAGGATGACGAGTTTAATTAAATCGTAATGTTCACAGCACTAATATGTTTTTATGTATGTTCACGGTACCTTCTGTCTTACGGATGTTTAGTATCTACGGTTTATATATTAGAGAAACGAATCTTCTAGATATTTTGCAAAAATGTTATGTGATATGCATCTCGTCAAGAAGACAATACAATGTTAGAATGTGCACTGGCACTAAGATATTCACGAATAAAATGTACATTAAATAGGCGATTGTAATTCAAGACTTAGAAGATAAACGATAATTTCCTGTGTTTTAAATAGCACATGCCTCCGAGAATAATGTCATAAAGCGCAGCGCATCGAAGTACAGGGAATTCTTCAGAGGCATTTAATTACAACTTTTTCTATCTACAAACTATGGTTAGATAAAAGTTAAAAGTTAAATAAAAAATCTTAATACAAGACCTCACCTGATTTAAATATTCCCAATTCTGTAGGTGTTTACGTTTTATTACTTATGTTTCTCACCACGGCTCCTCCTAACAAGCCTAATAAATTCTGTTTGTTGTACTATTGCCTACAATAATCTTACGCTTATGTAAAAAAGTAATTTGGTCCAGTTTAACATTATATTTCGTTTTTAAATTACAAGACAGTGGAATTATTTACATTTATGGTTTTTTCATTTCGGCATTTTCACGCGTAAACACACAGCACTGTATTCTATAAAAATAAATTGGCCATAACTCGTATTACGGTAATATTTATTTGAAACTGTAAATAAGATTTTAGATCCTAATGTGCTTCATGTTCACAAACAATAAAAATCCAAGTACGGAATAATGGAATAAAAAATAAATACAAGTATGGTGCAGTATTTTACTAACATTCAACATATCTGTTTCTCTTTTAACGTATCAGCATCATCATCATCCTTTTGAATTGTTGTCACTACTCTTTTTTTCAACTGAAATCTTCGCAACGTTCTAATAATATAATCAGACCCTTTCCCATAGCGTAGAATGCGATATTCACCAGGTACACTTAAATCCACTATTGTAGACCCAAGTTTAGCACGATTAGGTTTGATTGTGACATTGTTTGAAGTTGCCACATGAAAAATTCCTCCAAGTTGAGGCCACAGATCACAAAATTCTTCTGGCTTAACGCAAGATGGCTGGTTGGAAATGTTAGCGCTTGTAAGAACTAAGGGTCCAGCTGCTTCTGTTACTCTTAGGATAAAGTTTGACCTAGGAACTCTGATCCCCACATTTGGTACACCGGGATTTATATGCTCATGCAATCCTGGTTTCCTCGGTAAAACCACAGTAACAGATCCTGGTAACATAACATCCAACATGCCTTCTGGAATATTGTCAATGACAGCCCATTCATTAATCTCGCTTACACGGCTGAGGCTCACAGCAAATGGTTTCAGAGGGGACCTTTCCTTTATCTTATAAAGCTTCGCACTAGAAGCAGGGTTCCTTGCAAGTCCTGCAAGACCGTAAATTGTGTCTGTTGGCAGAGCGATGATATTACCGGTCTGCAATAACTCAACAGCCATTGCTACACTATTGTCTCCAGACACAAGCCAGTGTTTACTATTCGTTCTACTCAACATCTTTAAAACTCCTCTTGCACCGTGTATACGTTGCACAATCGATCCACCTAATTTACGATTCATGCTGATTTCTCGCAAAGTTTATGTAAATCTGCAAATATCGAGGAGAAATATTTACGTGGGCAATCTGATAAGTACTTAGCCTACAAAAGAAAACGAAAATTTTGGAAAATTGACGATTTATTTTTCAACATAGTCTCCTTTTAACTCGATACACTTGATCCAGCGATGAAATCTGGGCATATCCTGCATGAAATATTGGGCATGAGAAAGCTTTCTGCTCGATGGGTGCCGCGTTTGCTCCCTTCAGATAAGAAGCGCATCCGTGAGACCACTTCAGAGCAGTGTTTGATACTGTTTAAGCGCAATCCGGAAGAGTTTCTACGTCGTTTTGTGACTGTCGACGAAACGTGGATCCCCTGGTACACACCAGAGACCAAGGAACTGTCGAAACAGTGGACTGCGCCCGGCGAATGTGCTCCGAAGAAGGCGAAGACTGTCCTATCGGCCGGAAAGGTGATGGCCACCGTTTTCTGGGATGCATAAGGTGTGATCTACATAGACTACCCGGAGAAGGGCACATCAGTCCCAGGGCTGTACTATGCCGAATTATTAACACATTGACTGCCATGGTGGTCATAGTGACCGGCGCAAAAAGTCTCACGAAAAACTCAAAAAATACCCAATCAGCCGCATTTATAATTTTGTAAATGCAATTAATATTAGATAGCGATTCAATTCTTTGGTTTTCAACTTCGGCAATTTTTTCACTTTGCACAATTCAATCATATTCTGTAGTACTTCATCCGGTTGCAGTTTTAATATAGTAAAATACGCATGGCAGTCAAAGTGTTAAGCCAATTCGACGCCAAATTAAGGAAAAAATGGCCCCATTTGGCGAAGAAAAAAGTGCTTTTCCACCACGATAACGCACCGGCTCACACCTCTGCCATCGCTACAGCCAAATTGGTTGAATTAGGCTACGAACAGCTGCCCCATCCACCGTATTCTCCAGATTTGGCCCTGTGTGACTTCTTTTTGTTCCCAAACTTGAAAAAGTCACTCGCTGGGCAGAAATTTGAGTCGAATGAGGAGGTTATCGCCGTCACGGAGGCCTACTTTGCAGATCTCCAAAAAACGTACTTTTTAGACAGGTTGAAAAAGTTGGAGCATCGCTGGATCAAGTGTATTGAGTTAAAAGGAGACTATGTTCGTATCGACAAAATTTTCGTTTTTCTTTTGTAGGCTAAGTACTTATCGGACTGCCCACGTATATAAGCACAGAATTGTTTCAGCGTGTCCATTGTGACAAATGTTTGAGCAACGTACCTCAGTACCGCTTTAATCCCGCCAATTATGCCCACATTGGGGATTGCAACATTTGTAAAACGTTGTCATCGGCTCGTCAGCTGAGCGCGTTTGTATTTGCATAAAGAACGCGCGATTATTTGCACACTTAGGGCACCGTTCTTCGGTGGAGTCTACGTTTTCCCAGGCGGCGCTTCCACCAAGAACATCGTCCACTTCTTTCAACTTCGGGTAAGTGCGACTGCTAACCCTCTTGGCAATGTTGAATATGTACGGACAGGTATTGCACGCAAACCGCAGTCCGGTTAAACCTTCCTCAACGCGCAGTATGTTTCCGCAGGTTGGACAAAATAGTAACATAGCCTATTTCTTAACGTAAAACTATTGCATCAGCAAAAGTTCCGCACTAATGTTCTGACCAGGCACTTTGCATCTTAGACGGGTACGTCAGCGGTGCATCTTATTAGCGATTTATGCTGCTATAAACGCATGACATTACTCACTAGTACGGGAAATGTAATTTACCGCATTACGATACTTCTTCGAGGTTTGAAGAACAACACGTGGAAACGTTATGACGCACAGATTGGTGAGTGCATATGTGCATCTTTAATTACACAGACTTATGGTGGGGGATCCTACGCGGCTAATTTGAAACGCATTTCAATTACATGAATTCTATTGTTACAAATTACTATATGCAATAGCGAAATATACATAAAGCGTATCGTAAATGTGTTTATGAAATAGTTTAACCCTTCTTTGCATGATTTTTTCTTTATTGGTGAAATAAATCAAGGTGATATAATTCGTGTTCAAAACTAAAGGAAAAATGGTTAAAAAAATCTTAGTATATATTTATAGTATAAATTTAGCAAAAAAAAATATGATGGAAATTTCCATCATCATGCAAAGTTAGATCAAAGTGAACTTGTTCTTTTATATAATTTTTGGGCATTCAATGTTATGGTGGAAATTTCCACCATCATGCAAAGAAGGGTTAACACGTTGACTGCCGTTCGTATTTTGCCGTATTAGAACGGCGATGCTATGAAATACTACAGCGTTTGACTGAATAATGTGCTAGCAAAGAATCGCATACAATATGTAAATAATTTGCAGGTATTGGAGAACGATGCTATGAAATACTACAGCGTTTGACTGAATTATGCAAAATGTAAATATCGCATCACCATTTTAACAAGAACTGCATTTATAAAATAATTATTGCTACCTATTGCGAATATTTTGCCGTGCGTATTTTGCTGTATTAGAACGGCGATGCTATGAAATACTACAGCATTTGACGGAATTATGCAAAATGTAAATAATGTGCAGGTATTGGAGACCAAAGGATCGCATCACTATTCTAACAATAATTGCATTTATAAAATAATTATTAAAATAAATTATAATATTATAATATATAATATGTGTATAAATTATAATAAATTATAAAATAATTATTATTACCCATTGCGAATGTTTTGGATCTTCAGTAAAATCTCTTCCGCCGGTTACTGGTGACCCCCATGGCAGCCAACGTGTTAATTAATACATAATCTGAATGACTGTAGAAAAGTATTATACACGAGTAAATCGACGGCAAGCGATAAGATGATATACGTTTAAAAATGCAACATTTCAAAGAACTGCATACGGTTTATTGTAACATTATAATATAAACTATTCTTGCATGCATCTGTCAAAAATTTTCACACTAATGTTTCAACCTGCATTTGCCAACGAATATAAGTGTAATCAAGATCAGGTCAATGAAAAGTTTTGTATTTTATTGTAATAAATTACATTCTTAAATCCTTACTGTCATACATCATTTTTCATATATGTTTTGTTTAACTTGGTATGTATATTGCATATAGAGTGTACAGTTACAGATTAAGTAAACAATTGTTGTTGGTCATGTGTTGCTTTGGCTGCACCTCGATTATTGAACCGTCGGTAATGCGAGTAACTAGGGGTGCAATTTTGTCTTGGTCCACTAATCCAGACAGCTTATTACTTATGAGAGCCTCGACAAAGGCTTGTGGGCGTTTTCTTTCGAAATTCTTGGATACTATTGTTATTATATATACTGTTTGTTCAATCAGAGGATTGTGTCGGTCGCATAAGTTATGAAATACCTCTAATACTTTGGCATTCATATTTAATAAGTTTTCAACAACCTGCAAAAAATTTTAAGCGTACATAAATTGCGTAAAAAGCGTAAATAACCTGCAAATAAATATAAAATAAATTTTTTAGCGTCAAAGATTCATTGAGTTCAGCTTCTCGTAACTTACCACAACTTTCTTAGCCGATATTCTTTCCTTAAGGGTAGATAAAATTTCACCTGTATCATAACCGATATTGCTTGGTGTTAGCGTTAAGTAATCATTGGTCCCTAATACTCTGCTGCTTACGGTTCCTAAGGACTTAGCTAGGCAGTCCATTGTGCCACTTTCACTTGAAAGAAGAATAAATATTGAAAGTGCTTCTCCTTGCTCAGCTACATCATTTAAACCGGATGAAATGTCATCCCATATACGAGAATCTTGCTCATTGAATTGCTCCTTTAATGTATGTAGTAAAGTCTCTATTGAGGGTCCACGTCTCCCTGCACAGAAATATGCTGCTGCTGCTGCTATTATAACAATTAATATACTTTTTAATAGATAAGAGCACATAGACTGAAACAGGGAAGTTTTGTATGGATCTTCTGCTGAATTTCTGTAACTTTTATGTTGTACGGGGGATAGCCGCTTTGGGCTAGGTGTAGATGGAGTCTGGTTTAATGATTCTTCGGTTGTAACATCAGTTTCACTGTCATCCGAAGTGAAACTTTCGCCAAATTGGTCTTCTCGAACATAGTCTTCCATACTACTATCGGTGCAGTCAACTCTCTTGCAATTGCTTGGGGAATTTGTTCTTGCTCTTAACGATGGCCGAGGTGTAGGACCTTTCGGCTTTTTAACCGATCTACGATTCTTCTGAAATAAATGTTCATAATATGAACAGGAGTAGTTGATCAGCCAAATAACCTATTTTGTAGGTGAGTATCATACATACGGGTGATTCCATGTTTTTCAACGTCGGTGCACATACAAAACGGCACTTTTACCATAAGGATGAAGCGATATTGTTCGTTTTATTTCCAGTGACCACTTTCTTCGCAGTTATTAGTCAGAAATGTGTCGTAGTTCACATTTTTGCAGACGGTACATTAAATTTAAAGAGCACCTTTTGCAGTTAAGACTCAAACCTTCGCGAAAGCAGGGAAGCCAAAATGCAAAACTGTAATTACCGACGACGGCACTGGCATTTTTTAGGTTATGTGTAGCGGGTAAATTGGTGCATGCACTTCCGAAAATTTTAGACGTCGACCACCAACTTGCATGCAGAAGTCGATGGTGTACATAAAGTTGTAGGGTGAACATAAAATTGTCGATATTTATTGTGTACATATCAATTAACTAAAAACATGCATATGACATAGTTGGGTGCTCATTATTGTTGAGATTAAAACAACACGATAAAGTACCTGTTTGTTTAGTGGAATAGTGCATTAATTACCCGTGTTTTGTACGAGAAGCCTTAACCACGATTTGATACAAAATGCTTCAAGGGTGAGTAGATTAATTTACTATTTTTCAGATGACTGCAGGATACCGATAGTTAATGGAGATTGTTTTTAATAAATCATCTCAAACAATCATGTTGATGGGTTGTTCATTTCATTAACACGTTGACTGCCAAGCGTATTTTGCTATGTTAGAACTGTGATACAATGGAATACTGCAGAGTATGATTAAATCGTGCAAAATGAAGATAATGCAGAGTTGTCAGAAACCAAAGTATTGAAGCACCATTGCAATATCAATTAGTGTCACAAAATTGCAAATAGGCTTCATTGTGAATTTTTTACATTTTTAGTCAAATCTTTTGCACCAGTCACAGGTGACCACCGTGGCAGTCAAAGTGTTAATAACTTAGTGAATCTAGATGTAACACTGCAGCATCATTATTTCAGCATTTTCAGCATAATACTCTTTATAATGACTTTTAGGTGCAAAAATCTGTGCTTGAATAGCTTGAGATCACAAGTTAAGATACAGTCACAATGTATGAGTGCATTATCAAAGGCAGAAGCAAAAAAGCGGCGAATCTTATTGTTTGAAGAGGAGAAGAAGAAACAGAGAAGTGCTATTGGCAGAATAGAAAAGATAGATGTTAAATATCAAACTCCACTGGAAGAAATTGTTCTAGTAATGAACAAGCATTTGTCTACACCTTACGACTGTTGTAAACACCTTACGGAAGGCGTTAGAAATATAGCTGCATTGGCACTTGTAGATGGGAAGCCATGGGATATGTGCAAACCACTCACTCATAGCTGCTCGTTAGAAATTGTGAGCTTGAAGAATCCAACAGTTACAACTGTCAACTTTGCATTTTGGAGGACCTGTTCATTGCTAATGGGAGCAATGATAGACTCTGCATTTAAAGATGACTTAACAGTCCACCTACACAGTTTCCCATATCCAGTAATAAAGTCAGGAAGTTTTGTGTACGACGCTTATCTTGATTTGCCCGATTGGCAGCCGTCAAATGCAGAACTACAAGCAATGTCTGCTTCTATTGTGAAATTGGCAAATGCAGAATTGCTTATCGAACCACTAGAGGTGACAGCAGATCTTGCACTTGAAATGTTCCAGGAAAATCCCTACAAATCTGAACAAATCCCAAATATCGCAAAGGACAATAACAACATTGTAACACTTTACCGAGTAGGAGATCATGTAGATATTAGTAAAGGACCGATGGTTGGCAATACTCGCATCCTCGGTCGCGTTACAGTTGCATCTGTTCACAAAGTCAAGCACGAGGGCGAAGATAATTTATATAGATTTCAAGGAGTGGCACTTCCCGCTGGCATAATAATGAATTATTACGCATACAGTATTTTGGAGCGGCGTGCCAAGAAACTTAACACAATGATGTGGACACCTCAGGTAGAGAAGGATAACGATGTCATAGAAGATGTCAAAATGCGAGCCATAAACTAAGTAATAGCTTTAATAAGATACAAATAAAGAGGAAATGTTTCATTAACTCTGATTGTTAATTTCTCAGTTCTATAGAGGAAATCATCTTTCAAGCTAAAATGTTTCACGAAGCACTTTATTATCTTCGCATAAAATAATCGCGATGGATGTCTGCAACGCAGCTACTAATTAAAAATTAATATATACCATATAAGAATATATTATTCGATAACGACACGATACTATAAGTCCTTTTCCCGGACGCCTCACACGTCAGTGTATCGTAGTTACGAATCATTCTCGACTTTGGAATATCTTTGATCGCCTGTTCTTTGCGGACTTCGTAGCTCCCAGGTAAAACTGTGCGGCAATCTGTTTGCTTTCGATGCCATACACGTAACGTCCATTTTCAAATAAAGCTCCTGATAATTGCTCGCTCTTGAGGTGCGCGATTCGAACTCGTCCGATTTTAGAATTCTTTTAATCATATACGGTGCCAAGTCCGGAGTGCATTTCAGTTCAACCGTCACAATCAAGTCGAAGTACGGAACTCGGCGAATGTCTTCTTCTGTTTCCGCACGAGAATTATTCCAACCGCCCATACTGGGCAGCTTGAACTTACTTTCATATGCGAACTTGTTCATATTCCCATAGTAGAAAAATTTGTCACCATAGCCCCCGTAGCCTGAATACGTAGAGGCTGGTGGTGAGCTTCGAGATGGCCTAAGTGGTAGCTACATATAATATTGCATAATATCTTCGTTAATGTTTCATACATTCGTACACTTTCTACTATCGCTCGGAAAGAAAAAGAACAGCGAGCCGGCATACGCTCATGCATCACCTGAAGAAGTAGCTCACGTTCGAAGTGCAGTTTTTCAAGCAAGTGTTCGTTCACGCTACCGACTAATCGGCGCAGTCTAAGGTACATAAAACGCTGCGCATCCTTCCAAGAGTTCTCGCTGGTGTCGCCCGAAATTTCTAAGCACGTGAACCAAGCGCGCTTCATCACGTATTTGAGACGCATACTGACTAAGTCACCCTCGGTGCCTCTGTTGGCGCAGGACACTCGGAAGGATAAAACCTGCCGACCCTCTGCGAGGCAGTCTAAGACATCTACCAGTTTACATCCGGAGACGAGTGCAGATCTGCATGAACGTGAAAACATGAGCCATATGTCCGGCTACTTCCTATCCTTCTATCTATCCTAAGTGCCGCGAGCTGAGTAGCTTTCACCAAATAATACTTTGCACGTCTCTCCTCGACTGGCCGAGCATTTTTACTGACTGTCCGTGGAAATTTCACCTGTTCACCCTGCGCTCCGAGACTTTCTCGAAGTAGTTCATGAAACGCTTGCAGCTTGCCACGAAGCAAGTTACGCTCGAGTCTCCGCCGTGGGACGAAAACGTGGTCGACGTGTTGGAATGGTAAACGGCGCGTCGGAGAATACTGTTCAGGTCATCGAGAAGACTGCCGGCGTAAAAGCAAAACCGCGGAAAGTTCTGCAGTCTTGATGGATGCGTGTACCGCCAAGTTACGGCTCTGAGCATTTTGTACTGCGCCTTGATCACCTCCAGAGCGTTGAAAGTCTTGCTGCAGGCCAACAGTTCTGCGTCCGTCTTGACCTTTGGCATCGTGGCCTCGATGCGTTTCATCGCCAATTCTAATCTTGCGCCAGCTGTCAGGAATGCAGCGTTGAGAACTGTCGTGCATACCATTGAACAACGTCTACAAAAGGTGACACGCAATGTACAAGGATGCTTTTTGAGAACGTGATTATATTATGCTTGACGCTCATCACATTTCTAGCTCCGACATTTATATTGGTCTCTCGAATTAGCTCCAGACAATGCTCACCTCGAAACTAGACGAATCGTACAAGCTACTTCGTGTAAAGGTAGCAAACGGAGGATCATTTCCAGCACTTCCGGTGGAAGGGTTTCTAGCGTATAGCGTTGGAAGCAATTGTCCGAGACGGTTACCCGGGCTTTTCTCCACCGATTGGGTGTTGCCGATAGCCTTCGCCGCTTAGTCATAGTTGCGTATATGAGGCAGGTCGAAAAGAAAGATTAATGCGCCCAAAAAATGTCGCCCCTCCGCATCTCACAGTTCTTGAAATCACGTATTTGCGGACTGACGATAGTGACGCGTCGAATTCGCGGTAACGAAAAATCACCTAAATGGTACACTAGTATGTCATACGGCGTGTCGCAAATACGCTTCGCACATAGCTGGTAAAACTTTCTCAGGTAAAAATTTGGGAAAAAGGTAAAATGTTTGGTACGATCAATGACGAAACAAAAAAGAGCTACAATACCCAGCGTTATCGTGAATTCTAAGTTTCATCGATACACGCGATTCGAACGATATACAGGAAGTATCGATTGTACGTTCATGTTATTAAATACAGAGCATCAATAAGTACTGCACAGTATAAGAAATATCGTTTGCCTCCCACGGATAATTACCCCGACTTTGCAATCATTCATAATTTATTCATCTCGCTCACAACACAATCTTACACAAAGGTCTCTCCGCCGAATCGACATTCGATATTCGCGGACTCGATAAAACGTTCACGCTATCTTAAGGTGTGCGATGAGAGGAGACGATTACGTTACATACAATGAACTTGGGCATAATTTCGGCTTAGCGCGCTAAGAATCCACGGAACAAATGTATCAATCGAATCTCACAGTGATTACAAAAACACATTGACCGGAGACGGGAATCTAATAAATACACGTTTCAATCCCTGTCTCGCGAAAACCGAAACGGCTCAGAGTCTGTTGTGCATTGGCAAGGATCGTTTAATGAAGCTATGTGGTAAAATTGACGGGCATCAAGAGGGTGAACTTGGTCTGGTCAGCGACCGGTACGTCGTCGGATGCGCATGGACCTATACTGTCTAATAAATTCTGTATGGCGTTCTGATTCCCGGAGTGTTTTCGCTTCGTATGCTCTCGCCTGTGCTTAAGCTCCTTAAACGTCTTCCCGCATTGTTCGCACACATACGGCCGAGCTGCCTCGTGCGACCTCACGTGACCCTCATAATGGCTCTTCCGAACGAATTTTTTCCCGCACTGAGCACAATCGAACTGAAATCGACCCTCGTGCGCGGCGACGTGCGAGCTCAGAGTCCACTTCGTTTTGAACGTCTTCGAGCAATAATCGCACCTAATCTTCGAACCACCGGTATTGGTCTTATCCAACGACGCCGTGCGACGAGGATTCTTATTCAGCAGAAGCATCTCCTCTAGAAGAAAATCGTCGTCTTTATCTCCGAGATCCTTCTGCTCAGACTTCCCGATGGTCATCTGATCCTGTGGAACATCTGCTGCGTGCTGCCTCATGTGCATCTGCTGTGCCTCCTCTTGGCTCTGTAAACAGAGTTTGCAGATGTCACGTCCCATACATCGCTAACCGCTCATATTTCTGAGGCAACCACAAGAAACATCTTTAACACGTTGACTGCCATGGCGGTCACCGGTGACCCGCGCAAGAGATTTTACTGAAGATCCAAAATATTCGCAATGAGTAGCAATAATTATTTTATAAATACAGTTATTGTTAGAATAGTGATGCGATTCTTTGATCTCCAATACTTGCACATTATTTACATTTTGCATAATTCAGTCAAACACTGTAGTATTTCATAGCATCGCCGTTCTAATACAGCAAAGTACGCACGGCAAAATATTCGCAATGAGTAGCAATAATTATTTTATAAATGCAGTTATTGTTAGAATAGTGATGCGATCCTTTGGTCTTCAATACCTGCACATCATTTACAATTTGCATAATTCAGTCAAACGCTGTAGTATTTCATAGCATCGCCGTTCTAATACAGCAAAATACGCACGGCAAAATATTCGCAATGAGTAGCAATAATTATTTTATAAATGCAGTTATTGTTAGAATAGTGATGCGATCATTTGGTCTTCAATACCTGCACATCATTTACATTTTGCATAATTCAGTCAAACGCTGTAGTATTTCATAGCATTGCTGTTTTAATACAGCAAAATACGCACGGTAAAATATTTGCAATGAGTAGCAATAATTATTTTATAAATGCAATTATTGTTAGAATAGTGATGCGATCCTTTGGTCTTCAATACCTGCACATTATTTACATTTTGCATAATTTAGTCAAACGCTGTAGTATTTCATAGCATCGCCGTTCTAATACAGCAAAATACGCACGGTAAAATATTTGCAATGGGTAGCAATAATTATTTTATAAATGCAGTTATTGTTAGAATAGTAATGCGATCCTTTGGTCTTCAATACCTGCATATCATTTACATTTTGCATAATTCAGTCAAACGCTGTAGTACTGCATAGCATCGCCGTTCTAATACAGTAAAGTTTCACAAGAACAGCAAGAAATTTCACTGAAGATCCAAAATATTCGCAATCGGTGGCAATAATTATTTTATAAATGCAGTTATTGTTAGAATAGTGATGCGATCCTTTGGTCTGCAGTACCTACACATCATTTACATTTTGCATAATTCAGTCAAACGCTGGAGTATTTCATAGCATCGCCGTTCTAATACAGCAAAATACGCACGGCAAAATATTGGCAATAGGTAGCAATACTTATTTTATAAATGCAGTTATTGTTAGAATAGTAATGCGATCCTTTGGTCTCCAATTCCTGCACATCATTTACATTTTGCATAATTTAGTCAAACGCTGTAGTATTTCATAGCATCGCTGTTCTAATACAGCTAAATCTGCTCGGCAGTCAACGTGTTAACAGAGTAACGTTCCTGTACAAACTTATGCTAGGGTCCCTCACCTTTTCATGCGTGCTGAGATGAGCTCGAAGTTTACTGTCGCTGGCGAATTTCTT
Organism: Cryptocheilus praepositus; assembly: GCA_033815515.1. NCBI lineage: Eukaryota > Metazoa > Arthropoda > Insecta > Hymenoptera > Pompilidae > Cryptocheilus > Cryptocheilus praepositus. Next base: position 805,718 of record JAWWQZ010000257.1, read on the forward strand.
CTTACAACGAGGACAGGAGTAAAGCTTCACATCCGATTCCCGAAGATCGTCCAGCTTTATAAGACACTGTCCGTCTCGCTGAAGAAGTGTCTGATTCCCTTCGATGAATTCCTCACCTTCGCGCGTCTGTCTGTTGAGGTCCGACAGTTTCTCCTTACGCATCTCATGGCGAATTATGTGTCTCTTCAGATCGTGTGCTCTTGAGAAAGCGCGGCCATAACGAGTGCAAGTTGGAAACGGACAACCCTTCGTTTTGTCTCTTCTCGGCCGGGGTGTATTTTTGCTTGCCGACTGCTGCTGCTGTTGATGTTGCAGATGCAGCGGCTTCGCGTCCTTGGTACAATCCTTGCATGGGTTGTTTCCAACTTTTTGGCCCGATATGGTGGCGAGTTGTGCGGACAGCGGTATCACGATGGAGATTGTCTCGTTGCTGCCGGGTGTTATTATCGGTCCAACGTGTATCGCCGGCGGTGTGGCGAGTGATATGCCGTTGTCGTTTTTTCTACTCATTGTGATCATTACGACAGTTTGTTTGAATCTATGGACGAAGGGATGACATTTCAGACACTCCAGGGATCTCTGCGGAAGAAATACACAAAATTTGCCGCCATCTACTAATGCTGCATCTTATCAATATTCATACGTTCATATGGAGCCGCTTATAATAATCTAATTATATAATATTAAACAATGTTTTAAAGTGCAGAGATTAATGCATATCAATAAACTAATTTTTGGCGAGGTGAATGTTGACCAAAATTGATTGGAAGAGCAGGTTGAAAGGAGTTAAATGACCGTCTATCGAATATATTATGTATTAACGAAGAATTTATAACGGATAAATGTTTACCGCGGTAATAGAAAGAGAATGTTTATTTGTCTCGATAATTTCCACAGTGTGCGTTAGATTCACACCGCTTGGGAATCGGCCGTTTAACGCTAAGCGTTCTGCATACTTTATTAGTTTCTCCCATAGGGAATATATGCCCCAGATATTATCTACGCGGATGTTTGTTTTACTTGACGTATTTTAAGGCTCTACTGAAAGAGGCCGTGCGTTTGTTGTAATCAAAAGCGTCAGCCGCGATTTTCATAGAACGACGTGTTTGAAAAGAATCTCAAGAACGTAAATTTAAATTCCGCGAACTAACCTTTCTCTCTTTTCTTGTAACGTGGGATAATTTTAGAGAACGTGATTTTATTTAAAGAGTAAGTCGCGGCACTAATAATTATAGCAAAGATAAATATAACAACTGCATATACGGTACGTCATTTGCATTACTGGCACGAAGTTATAAATTACTATGGGACTTAAGAAGAGAACCGGAAATCGATATGTTTACCAGCAAACGTTTCCATTGACAAAAATAACGCACATGATAACATTGTTTTCGCATTCCGCTCATGATTCATAACGCATCCCATCGAAACGTTCGGTCGCTCCAGCGAAATCATGAATGAACCCAAACGAAACTAGACACAAGCGATGGATGCCGTTCGGAGCACAGAAACGCCGATTCCCATAACCAATCATCGCACGGAGGATAAATATAAATATATTGTACTGACACACTCTCGTTAGGATACAAAAGAGGCAGCCATTTTGTATCAATCGTTTCGCATGCCCTTTTTTCCACTTGTCCACAATGAAATACACACCCCCCCGCGATTGTGTATCAGGTTTATCGGAGTGATTCGGCCATCAAACCGACAGCACGTCGCCGCTAAAATACCAGATGCACACGGGACCAACAGGCATTCAAAGACGTCGATACAACGGGTTTCCGCTTACTTTTGACAATCATGCATCCTCCCTCACTATCAGCGTCATCTCCTGCGAGTCCAGCGTGCGCCTCCAAATTATCCCTTTCAATTTTGCCGCTCGCCCGAAAGCATCGAACCCTTTCTTCACCTCGCCCTACTTATCCCCCGTTCGAAAAAACCGTGCCTTCCACGTGGGCCTGTCATTCTTACCCTCTTCCGTCTTCCTTCTCGGCCTCTGCCGAGGGACGCGTGGGTGGAGAGTCAGCGGAATTCGGCAGCTACATACTCCCACCGGGTATGCGGGACCCAAATCTCAGCGCAAACGTGAAAGCACGCACCTCCTAGACATTTCGCGCTCAACGCTCAGCGTCCTCTCTCTCTTTCACAAATCGTCAGCTGATCCCGTCATCATCGTTTCTTTATACTTTCTCGCGGCGTCGTCTCGCGGCGGCAACTGTCGTCGTTCGCGAAAAATGGTCGACGAACTTTTTTCGGCGGAGCAGCGCCACTGTCCAGTCACCTCTCTCCGTCTCTCTCTCTCCCTCGGCTTTTCTCCCGTTTCGTCTCCGCGTCGCGACTATTTCTCCCCTTTCTCTTCGTCCTGACGCACAGAACCTAACCCAGAGACCACCACCGCGTCCACGTTCGCGTCATCTCGTTTTCTTTCAGTCCTCCAGTATCCCCGGCCCGAAGAGTCTCTCCCAACTCCTCTCCCACTCGTTCGCTTATGATTGAACGACCGCGCGCGCACACGCCACCGCTTCTTTTTTGCTGGCTCGTGCGAAGAGAGAAGCCCAGTAGCTTCGGTCACTTTCCTCGGCGCGATGAAAGTGTGCTACTGATCAGGAACGCGTACTCTCCCTCTCTGGCCGAGTCACGGATAATGGAGACGAGTTGTGCGCGCGAAGGGCGACGTTTTCGAGACCCTCGCGCATCCGCGATATGACGTGCCGACTGCTCTGCCTCCTTCTCGCACGAAGGCGTGCACGTACAAAGGAGCAAATGGCGGGTTCGTTGAAAGTGGCCGTGTGTCGAGTCGTCAGGGAGTAGCTCATTGGGCGATACGGCCGTCGCACGCGTATGAACACATCTTCGGACCCTATTCTCTTCCCCGCGCGAACATTCAGGGGCGTAGTGCAAGTTCAAGTTTTTTGAGGCTGCGAGCAGGAAGCGAGTTGGGGGATGCTGGGTTAGCCGGAAGTCTCAATAATTATGTGGTTGTTTCTATTGTTTTCGCAGTATTAGGTGTTGAGGGTATAGGTATATAGGTTGTATGCATTGTATAATGCATTAAGGAAGGTTCAATAATTATGCGGTCGTTTCTATTGTTTTCCGCAGTATTAGATGTTGAGGGTATAGGTATATAGGTTGTATACATTGTGTAATGATTTAAGGTGGTCTGACAATAATTTTTTAGGAAAAAAATGACGGTCGTTTCTAACAAAAATAGCTTTTCGCAATATTAGGTGTTGAGGGTATAGGTATATAAATTGTAGTATACATTGGGTAATGAATTAAGGGTTGGAGGCTTAATGGGTTGTAGAGAGATGGCGAATTGTAATAAGACGGACGTTGTCTTCCTGCATTGGGTTTTCTTTTTAATATCAATTGTACGCTGTTTATGTACGCGAGACTTGGTGGCGTTTGTATTCACTTCTCCGTAATATCTACGATTCAGGGGCGTAGTGCAAGTTCAAGTTTTTTGAGGCTGCGAGCAGGAAGCGAGTTGGGGGATGCTGGGTTAGCCGGAAGTCTCAATAATTATGTGGTCGTTTCTATTGTTTTCGCAGTATTAGGTGTTGAGGGTATAGGTATATAGGTTGTATACATTGTGTAATAAATTAAGGGTTGGAGTCTTGACAGGTTCTAGAGAGACTGCGAATTGTCACAATAAGATGGACGTTGTCTTCCTGTATTGGCTTTTCTTTTTAATATCAATCGTATGCTGTTTATGTACATGAGAATTGTTCGCGTTTGTATTCTCTTCCCCGCGCGAAGATTCAGGGGCGTAGTGCAAGTATAAGTTTTTTGAGGCTGCGGACAGGAAGCGAGTTGGGGGATGTTGGGTTAGACGGAAGTCTCAATAATTATGCGGTCGTTCTGTTGCTTTTCGCAGTATTTGGTGTTGAGGGTATAGATATATAGGTTGTATTCATTGTGTAATGATTAAGGGCTGGAGGCTTGACGGGTTATAGAGAGATTGCGAATTGTAATAAGACGGACGTTGTTTTCCTGTATTGGCTTTTCTTTTTAATATCAATCGTATGCTGTTTATGTACATGAGAATTGTTCGCGTTTGTATTCTCTTCCCCGCGCTGCAATTCAGGGGCGTAGTGTAAGTTCAAGTTTTTTGAGGCTGCGAGCAGGAAGCAAATTGGGGGATGTTGCGTTTAGCGAAAGATATATAGGTTGTATTCAGTATTGTGTTGAATGTATATATTTAGATTGTGTAATGATTTAAGGTGGTTTTAATAATTATGGGGTCGTTTCTAGTGCTTTTCGCAGTATTAGGTGTTGAGGGTATAGGTATATAGGTTGTATACATTGTGTAATGATTTAAGGTGGTTTCAATAATTATGGGGTCGTATCTATTGCTTTTCGCAGTATTAGGTGTTGAGAGTATAGGTATATAGGTTGTAGTATACATTGTGTAATAAATTAGGAGTTGGAGGCTTGACGGGTTCTAGAGAGATTGCCAATTGTCGTAATAAGATGGACGTTGTCTTCCTGTATTGGCTTTTCTTTTTAATATCAATCGTACGCTGTTTATGTACATGAGACTTCGTCGCGTTTGTATTCTCTTCCCCGCGCTGCAATTCAGGGGTGTAGTGTAAGTTCAAGTTTTTTGAGGCTGCGAGCAGGAAGCAAATTGGGGGATGTTGCGTTTAGCGAAAGTCTCAATAATTATGCGGTTGTTTCTATTGCTTTTCGCAGTATTAGGTGTTGAGGGTATATAATGGATTAAGGGTTGGAGATTTGACGGGTTCTGGAAAGATTGCGAATTGTCGTAATAAGACGGACGTTGTCTTCCTGTATTTGCTTTTCTTTTTAATATCAATCGTACGCTATTTATCTACGTGAGACTTGGTCGCGTTTGTATTCACTTCTCCGTAATATTCGCGTTAATTGTTCAAGTGAATGAATGCCGTGTCTAAATTGCCGCGGATGCTTTCATATTGTAAGTAACACGTTCGTTTACATCAGGGTGGCATTATGTCCGTGTCGTATTAGTAGAACGTCACAAATGACACGCAGTGTAACGCAACTGTTAGTATTAAGTGACACTCCCACATTGTTTCCCCATGAGCTTACTATCCTTAATCAACTAATGGTCTGAATGAATGAGCAATATCGGTAGAAAAGTTCAGACGAACAGTGAGATTGCATTACGTTTTCAGAAAACACTGTCCACGGTGAGTTGAGGATGCTTCAGGAACAAGTAGGTTCATTGTTGCTGACCCTCAATTTCATTTCAACGCAGCGGTGCAAACATTAGCGAAGAAATTGAGCGACGTCCGCACGGTGCGACGGAAAAATTTCATATCACGCGATGCTCATTCTAAACGCTCCCGTACAATTTCCGTCCACCCTTCGCGAGTACAAATGCGCACTCACTGACAGCAACAGCTGTGCGATAACATAATATTAGGTGTCTAATGTAATTAGTCGTGGCAATCAGCGTATGATATGTTCCGTAGCTGGCGTGAATATGACAAGAGCGTTCGTGCTAATCTGTTCATTGTAAGTAGAGCGCGTTCTGTTAAACGTTAGTAGCATTTACTTGGCAAATTTACAAAATAACAACGTTCATCATGTCATATATCAGGCATAAACAGAAAAGTCTTCGGATGCAATTAATTGATGATGTATCTCATAGTTTAAATTGGAAACATATAAGATGTACAAAATATATGACCTTTATCGAATTTTTGCATCTTGCATCTTTCATCTATAATGGATAGGTATGATTTGGGGCAGTTGAAAAAAATCTCTTTATCTGGCACGGTACTATTTGATGTGAAATCCTGTGACGCTATTCTCTGCGAGCACTATGATCAGAGTTACCACTTGGCTGCACTTAGAATCGAGGCACGCAGTTACCACTTGGGCAACTTTGATATCATGGCCCCGGAATCTTACCCTTTAGTGTGCGGATACTTGTTTCTCGTAGTTCCGCCAATTTAGACGCGCATAATACATGTTGTTAGCGTTAGAATGTAGAGCGCAGATACCACTGACAATGCAACAAAAATTTTAGCTATGCACTGATTTTACAGATCCGCACAGATGTTTGTTAAGGTGTTTCGAAACATCGAATTGTCATTATTTCATCGGCGTATTCTGTTTTTATAATTTACGTAAACACCTTTGTTAATTAATTTGTTGAATACGACAAAATCGTCATTTTGTGGTTTCTTTTGTTTAATTACTTCGGTATCAGAGTAAAGAAACTTTTTCCTGACCGCCGTCGCAGCATTCACGAATGATGTTTTTCATCGGCATATTCCATTTTTATAGCTTACGTAAATACTTTTGTTAATTTATTTTTTGAATGCAGCAAAATCGTCATTTTGTGGTTTCTTATGTTTAATTACTTCAGTATCGGAGTAAAGAAATTTTTTCCTGATTGTCGTTGCAGCATTCACGAATGATGTAATTTTCAAATAGTTGATATTTATGGTTTCAAAGGACTTAGAAACGTGTCGGTGAAAAGCAAAATACCGTAGAACCGTATTGCCGGTGCCTGCGTTTCCCGTAACAGTAGACCGCACTGTTAAGGTCGTCACACGTAATCGTTGTTCACGGTAATCTTAGTTCTTCACTTGAATACAATGCAAAGTTTATAATAGCCGTGAAGGTAAAAGCTTAATCAAACGTTTGCAACAGGGTTAGCATCCTCGAAACTACAACGACGCAATATAATAATCAAACAGTACCAGAATTACAATATTAGGAAGAATTTTAGAAATGAAGGACAAAAAATCTTTGAGTTATCTTCAACCGTATTTCACGACAATTTGCATCTGTTATCAGTCCACTCTCTAACATTTGAAAATGCCACGTGGTCCAAATCATATAACGCGTCATTCGGATTAGAGCGCAATTAGAATATTGAGAAGTATACTAGAAATGAAGGACAAAAAATCGTTGAGTTATTTTCAACCGTATTTCACGACAATTTGCATCTGTTATCAGTCCACTCTCTCACATTTGAAAATGCAACGTGGCCCAAGTCATATAACGCGTCATTCGGATTAGAGCGCTTCGGATTAGAGCGCAATTAGATTATTGAGAAGTATACTAGAAATGAAGGACAAAAAATCGTTGAGTTATTTTCAACCGTATTTCACGGCAATTTGCATCTGTTACCGCCCACTCTCTCACATTTGAAAATGCAACGTGGCCCAAGTCATATAACACGTCATTTGGATTAGAGCGCCAAATTACTCAAGACCCAATGTTTTCGTACAACGCAATCTACTCGCTTTCGGAACGTTAGACATTCCGCTGACAATTTCGTAGCATTAACGTACGAATGGCAGGTAGCAATTCCGCGGATCTCCGACAGCACGACGTCGCGACCTCTCCTTGCGGTTGATCAGCTTGCGAGGAATGGATGGTGTTTCGCTCGCGCTGAGTGCCTCATATTAGGCTAATTAATGCATGCATCACGGTGTAATAATATGTACACGCGCTCTCGTGCGGCGCTCTGCATGCGGGCACGCTATAAATCGATACTTCTAATTCTATCGTCGAAGCGCAACCACACGCCCTGTCATACGTACACGCGAATCTGCTCGTATCTTCCCCGCTCGTATCTTGCATGTTCGCGACAACGGAGTTACGCAACGCCCGCGACAAGAAAGTGGTGTACACCTTCGGGTATGCGCGAGCCCTTATATAAATGCAGATGCCCGCCTATCCACTAAGGAAACGGATATTGGACTCCCCATTCTGGATGCGAATTCTTACGCCCCCGAGGCAAATGGCTTTTCTTTCGAAGTTACGCCACTAGCGGAGAATCTACATTGCGCGTTGTGGGGTCATTTTCGGAAAAATCGACGACGCGGCTTTTTTGCAGCTTGATGTTTGCGTTGGACAAACGAAGGCCCGGGCGTTCGTGTCGCGATGCGCGGGTAAGTGTCATTTAACCTGTCTAAATGAAATCGCCTGGCTCTCTTACGCTCGGATGAGCAAACGTGAAAGTTTGGCCGACGAGCTGTAATCAATGTTGCGGAAAGGATTCGCATGTCGGTGTGTATTCGTTCGCAGATACCAGTGCGATTGCGAGGTTCGATCGGTATTCAGGACTTCTCTCCCGATCCGAGTCTCAATTTTCCGGCCTTGCCCTCGAGCGAGGAGCGAGCCTGCATTGTGGAAACAAGTTAACTTTTCTTTAGAACGGGCGCATGGTAAAAAGAGCGGTATGCGCTCTACGGGCGGAATGGATTAGCGCTTACGAGCGTTAACGGAAAGAATTGGAGAGTATCGTTGGATGTTACGGCGCTGGTGTAATGAAATATTTACACGAGGTTATGTACATTGTATCTACACTGGTAGAAGAAAAATTATATACATCAACGACACTGTGTCCTTTCGAAAAGTAGGCTGCTTTAACGTCTTGCATTAATTCAAGCTAAAATATTGCTTTTCCTCAGTTTCTCAGCGGGGAAATCCGCGCAGCCTAAATTTCTCTAATTCGTTGTGCACCAACGATTGTCGAAATCTACGAAAAGTTCAAGTCATCCTCCTCGTCTTTCTCGATGGTTTTCTTTATCCAATTGAGATAATGCTGTATTCTTGTGTACACGTCTGGAAAACCCGGTCTCGCACATCCTGACCCAAAGGAAGTGACACCTGCTAACTGCCAAACACCGTCGGCGCGTCGACATTGCAGCGGACCACCGGAATCACCCTGTTGGGAAGAAACAAAAGTTGAGCTATGCGATGAACGATTAAACTGCCGTTTAGATAATCTTTAATAAGGATGAAAGCTTCGACGTCACGTTTCGCCAACCGAGGCAGTTTATTTTATTGCGTGAAAGTGCAAAAGTATCCGTCATTAGAAATGAACTGGTACATTCACTTCAATAAAATACGTCTCGCCAGTCATAATAAACCATGCACGAAAGCTACCTGCGCGTTATCACCTAGCAGCGTTCAAAACCGGCGCTGATAACCATTCTTAAATTGAAAAGTATTTTAAATGACATTTGGAATATTTAAAAATGTAAAGCATATTGCACTCTTGTGATCGGGCACGTTGCTTGATTCAACCATTTTTAATTGCGATAATGCGTAATATTTTATCACCTAGTAGCGTTCAAAACCGGCGCTGATAACCACTCTTAAATTGAAAAGTATTTTAAACGACATTTGGACTATTTAAAAATGTAAAGCATATTGCGCTCTTGTGATCGGGCACGTTGCTTGATTCAACAATTTTTAATTGCGATAATATCGCTTAATTTTTCGCCGTACGTTGTGAAAAAATGTTTTGTGCACCGTAAGATATCGCACTGTCATGTTGAGCCAGTCTATGCAATCTCGATTCTGCACCGGACTACAATACCCATTGTACGGTGGACGCCATGCTGCAATCTGCCTAAGTGTATTTGGGTGGATGTTAATGATCACGCATTATACCGAGACTTGAGAGTCGTGTTACTGTCGAGGGTTGGAAAATTGGGTGAATACTGAAGGGGCGCATCGACAAGTCCAAAGACGTGCGTAACGATTAATAGGAAGCTTCAGGGGCAAGTAGTTCAACCTTAAATATATTTTAATGCAATGAATACTATAGCCTTGTGTACTGTCCAGTTCAAACTTTTAAAAATTACTGCAGCGTTCGCTGGCAATTCTCAATTAGCAGTGCGGTCAAATTTGATTATAGCATTTTTCGACATACAATCAATGGAGCGCGATCGTACTGCTTTGCATTATTTGCAATTATACAGAATAACTGTGATCGCGTTGTGTGTACTATAGTACTATAGACTATAGACATATAGACTAGATACTAGTACTATAGTAGTATACTATAGTACTATAGACTATAGACTAGGTACTATAGACACGGGTTTTCAAAAGATCCCTGCTATTAAAATGGTCAAAAACGAAATGCAGGGTCATGGTTTCCAGGAATTACAAAGTGTTTTATGTATAACATCCAGCACACGCCAAGCCACGTGGCAATGATAAACTCTTTGTCTTTACCACACAACTTCCAGATGATCCATCGGTATGCCCTGCGCACAGATGCCCACTTCGAATTGGTACGGACTTTCCATAAGCCTGTAGGCAGTCCTCGAGATCAAGAAGAGGCACGGTCGCCTCCAAAAGGGCGGTCGAAAGTGACGGAGAAGGGCCATAACGACCCCAACCAGAGGTCACACACTGATTCTCTTTCAGTTCTTCTTCCGCATTTGGTAGACAGATTGTCCGAACCACTTTCGAAAGTGGCGCGGGTCTTGCCAGTTTCATTAGAGCTGGAAAATAGAATATCGCGAAAATATATAACATTCCCCGTTTTTGCTATCGTACTGGCAAACATGCGCGTGAAGTGTGTTAATGACCATTATGATTTCATAATTCATATTACGGCATTTGTAATACATTACACGCAATATGTGACATTTTTATTCCTTAGACGCTAGGAGTTTCCGCGAAGGTAATGTTTTCCCGTATGGACTCGTTGATAAAGACTGGTTTCGACAGTCGCTTTGCTCGTTTTCTTGAAACTGTTTTATTTCAGTTCTGAGTGAAGATGATGCAAAAAGGCTACACTCAATAATCCGAGCACTTTCGCGTTCGCTGAACTTTATTCGTGTCATATCGTTGATCGCTTATATGAAAACATGACGATTACGGGTGCATGAAAGGCATCTGTTGCTTCTAATAATTTAGACACGTTCCGACGCTCAAAAGGTTGTGAAAGTGTTGACACACTATCGACTTATGCTACAATCCATTTACCATTTTCACTATCGCGCCAATGTCACAGTCACTGACCTTCATTACAACAAGCCATCAATTATACTCTTTAAATACCTGTCAACTAATAAAACCGTTAAACAAGAAAGTAGCGATGTTTCGCGATTTCATTTGATGCGCTAAGGTCGAAAGAAAGCTGTGAGCATCAGTCGTCGACAGTGTAGCGTGAAACTAATGATGACGGTAACGGTGGCAATATTAAGTTTCTAATAAGTTCAGACGTCTGTTGCACCGGTATTAATGCATTCGCAGAGTATGCATTACATCCTTTCTCGTACGGCGATCACAGGTGTTATTGAGGACGGACTCCATTCAGTGACATCAACTTGGCAGCACTTGTATGATATCGATCGGGTGCTCTTAACTACTCATATTGGTCACAGTACAATCATATGTAAATTACAGATATTTTTGGTAGACTTTCGTATCCTGTATCTGCGCACATGCACCTAGCCGTGTATATATTTACGTGGCACGTCTTTCATTATGAAGATCGTTTCGAAGATCATTATAACGGTATTTCGAAACTGATTATGAAGATAATTTTAACGCTTTACGATGTAAAGTACGTTTCGTCTCACCGATGTCGTGAACATAATTATTGAATCGCTCGTGAAGGATCACGCGTTCAACAGGTAGTCGAGCAGATCCACGTCCTCCTGAATCCAGTTCCCATTCACCCACGACCGCAGTCCACAGAGCACCGATCGGCAGATTAAAGAGCTCGCTGTCAATAAAAGTGCTCCGTTTAACTACAAAACTATAACGGTTGAGTTACAAACGATAACATTGACCTAAAACAAGGACTACGAATTTACGGTTCGACTCGTTAGACCGGAGAAACTCTATTCCGAAGGGATTCATCTCCCGCGGCCTGGCGCGTTTTAGTCGCGTTAAATCTCCAACTTTCGACTAACGACGGGGAAAATAATTTATCGCCGTTTTCAGTTTGCAAACCGGTACGTCGTGTGGCCGGGAAAAACATTAATTTTGCGAAACCGTAATTATCATGATGCTCTGCGCCACTTTGCCGGACTTTCGCTGAAAGTTTCGTACGGGAAAAATTCGAAATTTTGCGCAACGCTCCGAAGACGCGCGACTGCACTTTTGAGGTCTTACTTGTGGATACAGTGTGCCGCCGTGAGGACCCATTTCGGATCAATGAGCACACCGCCGCACCAGTGGCCAATGAAGCCCAATTTCGGGTGTAGCAGTTGAAGGGAAACCTGCCAGGGCCATGAACCTCTCCTGCTCGGTTTCCCGTTAAAAATCCGTCCTGTCGTCGACGTCACCGTCTGCCGCCCTGTCGCCGTCGACGCCAGCGTCTCGCCCCTTCCGGATGCTCCGATCGATCGTGGTTGCCTCTGGGACGCTGCTGGACATCCGCACTCTGTTATTTAAAAACTCGTGTTCCTCCTCAAGAACGTTTCCCTCAGTGTCGCCAGCTTGGGTGGCATCAGTTTTGTAACGAATCGTTCACTTTCTTATTTTTTCCCGCACGTCTTTTCATTCCGCACGTTTAAGAGTGTATCGTACTATTAACACGTTGACTGCCAAGCGTGTTTTACTATATTAGAACGGCGATGCTATGAAATAATACAGCGTTCGACTGAATTATGCAAAATGTAAATAAAGTGCAGGTATTGGAGACCAAAGGATCGCATCACTGTTCTAATAACAACTGCATTTATAAAATAATAATTGCTATCCATTGCGAATATTTTGTATCTTCAGTCAAATTTCTTGCGGCGGTCACCGGTGACTATCATGGCAGTCAAAATGTTAACCACTTGCGCTGGAAAGACGTCGTAATGCTTTTGTCACAGAATCGCCAACGACGTGGTATCTACGTCGTCATGCGATTGTCACAGAAACGACGTGCATATATTTTATAAGCAATCGATGCTCTATGTCCCCTTCAAAATACCATAAAATAGGTCGACAATAAATTAGTTTACAAAATATAAATTTTTTTCCGATTTCTCTGAGTAGACGCGTCGGCGAATTTTTTGCCAGCGCAAGTGGTTAAGTCGTTGAATTATATTCTACGCAGCAAGCTCTTGCATTGAATATGTTGGGTGATGAACCTGTGTTACGGCTAATTCGAAACAAAGCTGATGCCATCCAAATTCTGTATCGTCTAACACGAGTGCACGTGTGATTGAACATGTGCGACTAGTTGTTCTTAACGCTTATTGAATTACAAGCTATGGTCGTACTGATTGGTAATTTGCTTAATGGGGGGAATAGATTTTGACCTACATCGTTACCGTCGGCACTGGCTTTATATCAATGAAGAAACGGGTTGGTAATGAGACGTGCGTCCTGTGGTGCAGCGCTTCTGTAGGCGACACTTTTCTAAGCGCAACTTTCGTAGAGCGGATATTAGGAATGCGTCCGTTGCACGATTAAGTCGTATCGCGATAACTCGCGATACTCGCAATTTCATAGCCGTTTACTGATCATTGATCGCGAATGACGAACCGGTTTGCCTTTGTAAATCCTGACGATGCGTGCACGGAGAAATGTTATTGCTCGATTAACGATAATATATCGTTCGAATTAATAATAGACTTTCTCTTTTACCGCCTTTAGAGAACACTGCTACCGGTCTTCCTTTGGCATTTTTTTGCCATTAACCATACGAAGATATGCAGATACACGGATTCTGCGTTGAGTAAGTAGAGCATGGTAATTTCTTCTTTAAAGGACTTCACGCTCAATGAGTTGAAGGATGGCTGTACTTTATATTTACATGTGTAAAACATACGTAGCACGTCGTATCTCTAATTCAACTGATTAAATATATCTGGAATGTTTAATGAAAGCAATCTTGCAAAGTTGAAAAAATAAGTTTAATGTCATACTACGGCAGATTCTGTGTTAGATGAAACCGTATATATTGTATAGATTCTACTGTCCAATACTGTTACTACGACATAGGCATTTCGAGCCATATAAATATTCTAGTTTTGCAAAAAGTGTCTTGCTCATATTTAGTATTCATTTAGAACCATGCTCAAATATGAAATACAATAAGTTTAATATCATACTACGGCAGATTCTGTGTTAGATGAAACCGTATATATTGTATAGATTCTACTGTCCAATTCTGTTACTGCAACATAGGCATTTCGAGCCATAAAAATATTCTAGTTTTGCAAAAAGTGTCTTGCTCATATTTAGTATTTATTTACTACTATGCTCAAATATGAAGTATAATTGTTACTTTCGTTTCTATTATTAATAATATCTAATTATACACGACTGGTACTATGTCATACTAAATTATGCGAAGCACTAGGAAAGTCATTAAGATTCCTTTGGCACCATCAACCGTAATAGTTCCCCATTGTTGCACTTTGACTCATAGAAACGTCTAACGACATCGTCCAACGCCACTGCCAGGTTTCTTTATGCAAAGTAGTTTTCTTTCCGATGAAAACCGTGTGTGCGCATATTAAATCAATACTCACTCGTATGGTCCTCCCGTGCGATTTTCACCATGGCACAGCCGCCCTCCGTCTGAACGAAGAGGAGAATCGCTATCAAGCAGCATCGAAGACAATTCATTGCCAAAAAGCGCCGGTACCATGTATTTACATATGTTCACGACGGATGCAGCCGTTATTTACCAAAGAATGAACATCACCGTCACTCGTATCGAGCAAACATATCCTCGCCGCGTACCAGTCGCACAGGATCAACCGATGAAATCAACCCCCCAGAACATATCACAACGAGAATTCGCTAAAAGATCTCGCACACTACACCCGACTGCGTAAGAATTTGAAAGGGCGCCGAAAGGAATGACCACATTGAACGCACAAATCTGAATTGTCGAGATATCGAAGTCCCGATCAAGGTCACAACGCGGAGAGGAGGTCGAGGGAGTAGCGCAACGCGATTGGCTCAATTTCCAGGCACGATCGATCCTCGAAGGAAGAGAAACCTCGAGGAGAATGATCGAGCGGTCGATCTCGATCGACGGAGGAAATGAACCTCGTGAACGCGCCGAACGAACGGAGACTGACGATCTGCAATGAGTGAATATCGCTCTTACCCACGAAAGTCTGCTTGCACCGATCCCCCGTTTTCCGCCCCTGCTCGTCTTTCTTTAAGCGAACGGAATGAATGATTTGCGTTCGCCGAGGCGTCATGTAGGATTGGACCGCTCGATGTCTCTGGATCACAAATTGCTACCTTCGCGGAAGCAGCTGATTGTGTTTAGTCGTGCCGGATCGATTTTAACCCAATCAGGCTAAAGCGGCACTTGTTGCAGGAGTGTTGTGGATTTTCCAACAGCTTGTTGGGGCAAAGTGCCTCTGATGAGTTTCGATTTTCAGGTTCTTCGTGTAGCAGATGGTCATCAGTTGTTTGGAGTCGCGTGTGTGAAAATCGCATCATATCGGTATCTTAAACACATATTCCTGGCTTATCGGTGCTTCAATATGATATGTTCGGCGTAGAACCTTTGAAATCAATCTTTCCGCGTGCAAACTGAAAAATGTCTAATTAATGGAATATACTTTGGAGTTTTAGCTGCCTTAATGAGGATAATCATTTTCAATACCATGTATACCACTTCTTTTTGTTCATGACACACAATCTGCAATTCGACTGGTCTAATTTTCCACCAATACATTCTCCGTTTTACGAGCCAACACTTTTACCTTATTCCTCCGTAAATAATACTTTCGAAGTAGAACGGACTTCTTATCTACCAGCTAATACGATCATTTAACGGATTAGGACCAGAAAATCAGCAACATAAATGATCGGGCTCTACATATTTCAAGCCGTGTCTTGCTACCAGTTATAAGTTTGCTAAACATTAGCAAAAAGATTAACAGATTGCGGCATATTAATATTCACATAATTAATGTCAGCATCTACATACCGCGTATATACCGTTATCTATATATCTATATATATATATATACAGATATCCACGAACTTGGGGCGTACATCTACATGTTCCATGATAACCGCTTAACACTTTGACTGCCATGGTGGTCATCGGTGACCGGCGCAAACGGTCTCATGAAAAATTCAAAAAATACCTAATCGGTCGCATTTATAATGTTGAAAATGCAATTAATATTAAATACTGATTCAATTCTTTGGTCTCCGATACCTTCGCATTATTTTCATTTTGCACAATTCAATCATATTCTGTAGTACTTCGTCCTGTTGCGGTTTTAATATAGTAAAATACGCGTGGCAGTCAACGTGTTAACACCGACAATCGCAGAAGAGTGAATACCGGATAACCGCTTAACACTTTGATTGCCATGGTGGTCATCGGTGACCGGCGCAAACGGTCTCATGAAAAATCCAAAAAATACCTAATCGGTCGCATTTATAATGTTGAAAAAATTAATAAAAAATTACCTAATCATTATTTTCATCGCACAATTCAATTTATAATTTAATATGTAAAATATGCAACGTGTTAACACCAACAATATTAAATATTGATTCAAAAAATCCAAAAAATACCTAATCGGTCGCATTTATAATGTTGAAAATGCAATTAATATTAAATCCGATTAAATTCTTTGGCGATACCTTATTTTTTCATTTTGCACAATTCAATCATATTCTGTAGTACTTCATCCCGTTGCGATTTTAATATAGTAAAATACGCGTGCCAGTCAACGTGTTAACACCGACAATCGCAGAAGAGTGAATACCGGAAACGGCCGGGAGAGTGATCGATTTTCGTCAGACAGGTGTACCACAACCGTTGTCGCTTTCTTTGCGGCTGAAATGGCCTCGATAAGCGGGCATCTTGACGTTACTGTACGTCTTCGACGGGGTATGCCGCAGGAAGGAGTGAAACCGGACGGATTGCGATTCATCGGCGAAGCGAGAGTTCGAGTCTCGGCCCGATGATTATCATTCGTGGGTAATCGAGTCTTCTTCTTCGTCGTCCCCGTCCGCTCTTTTACGATCTTCGTTTCCTTCACTTCCCATCGGACCGGAGGAATCGGATGGGCCCCGCGTAATTGCGAAAAACCTCGAATGTAAGCCTGAATTACGTCGCGGCGAGATATCTTCAGGAGCGAGAACGTCGTGATTTTCTAAAGTCGTAAAACTATCCTGACGAATCGGTCTGCCGCTTCTGATGAGTATCGTTCATAAAATGAATCGATACGCTCGTCCTAATCATAGGCTTTTTGCACCGCCGGGACCTGTCAATTTATTAGCGAACGCGGTGTTATGTCTTCTTGTTGAACTTTCGATTTGTGCTCTATGAAATGTGACGGCAGCCGTAATGTCTAAAAGTAAGTGATTATAAAACGGTATGCGTTATAGATATTAATTTAGGTGCCGTAAGAATTTCTTTGGTGCATGCGTTCTTGCGCCTGCGGAGAGAATTGACAATGTCTTTTCGTATTGAGTGATTATGATGTGCTGGACGAGAAGTGAACTTTTGTTCCTGAAAATTGGAGAAAGTCAACTGCGATCCTTATGCGATTTACTACGGTACCCTTTTTTAGAGGGACACCTACTTTACTCTGCATCTCTTTTTACGTGCTCTTCAAAGTATGCTATCGGAAATGTATACGAAAACGGCAAACACAGTGTTAAATCGAACTGTTACCGTATCCACACAAGGATTTAGTGAAATATTCATATATAAAATAGAATAAAGAAGATACCTTGTCTACGATTTGTTCATTGAGGACCTTAGCGCCTAAAGCAAACGAATTCTCTCCATTCCAGCATAAAATAGAACAAATAAGATACCTTGTCTACGATTTGTTCATTGAGGACCTTAGCGCCTAAAGCAAACGAATTCTCTCCATTCCAGCACATTCAGTAAATGACACAGAACCCCTACGATGGAATCAAACGCTACTCAAAGCCTATACTTTCATAATTATCGCTCTCACTTTTACAAAATGACACCTTCGCAAGCATTTGATTTACAGCCCACGTCGCCGCCAACTTTTCTTTCGTTTTACTCCTTAAAGGACGGAAAACGACTCGATCATCGAATCTCATCGGCATAGTCGTACATAAACCTTACAGTTAAACTGAAACGGATGAATCATTTCACAGAATCCCGGCACGGTGACTGGGCATGTGGATCATTGTACACTGAACCTATGATACGGCAGAAAGACGGACGCAAACTATTCATGCGAATTTGCTCGCGTCGAGTGGTTTGATCGATTGTAGCAGCCGATTATAGAAGCTCTCGCGTAGGCGCCAAGGAGAAATATGGTAGTGCTCATCGCACGAGAAAGTGAAACCGCGTTCACGAACGATCCCGCGAAAGAAAGGAAGAGCTCCGTGGACGTGTTACCTTCTTCACCGATGCTGCATGCATTCAGCACTTCTTTCAGATGAGTTAATCGGACTGGCGAGCGGCGAGATTTATTACCTTTTGCCGACTCTCACATCTGTCAATATGTCGTTGACAGCACTATCGTAGTATTAAATTACACGATACGAAGCAGCTTTTTCTGAAGTGTTTGTGTCTAGTCGACTGGTTGACATATCGTATGTTTGTCTTATGTAGGATATAGCGAGAGTGTCGATTCGGAACCTGGGAATAATGAGAAACTTGAAAATAAGTACTGCCCGGAGTTAGATATTCTTTAAATACACGTATTTAAGACATTTCATTTTGTACGAGGTTTCTGTAATGTATGAACCAAATTGTATTATACTTGCATTTAGGTTAATTACTGTAATTTTAGTTAATTAGGTATGTTTGTCTTATGTAGGATATAACGTGTGTGCCGATTCGGAACCTGGGAATAATGAGAAATTTGAAAATAAGTACCGCCCAGAGTTAGACATTCTTTAAATACACGTATTTAAGACATTTAATTTTGTATGAGATTTCTGTAATGTATGAACCAAATTGCATTATACTTGCATTTAGGTTAATTACACGATACGAAGCAGCTTTTTCTGAAGTGTTTGTGTCTAGTCGACTGGTTGACATATCGAATGTTTGTCTTATGTAGGATATAGCGAGAGTGTCGATTCGAAAACTGGGAATAATGAGAAACTTGAAAATAAGTACTGCCCAGAGTTAGACATTCTTTAAATACACGTATTTAAGACATTTAATTTTGTACGAGGTTTCTGTAATGTATGAACCCAATTGCATTATACTTGCATTTAGGTTAATGGATTGCTTGCGAAATTTTACATGGTAAATAATCTATGCTCAGCGGCACCCCGGTTTGTTTTTAAATAAACCTGGTCTTTATAAATCATTTTTTGTTAAAGTGAGGCAATAGTCGGCAAAAATTAAATATAAACCCTAACTCATAGTTTTATTACCTATTACACTCGACTTTTAAGTATACTCCGTAAATACTTACTATATATAAGACAATACCCTCGGTAGGATTTTGGAGGATCAAAGTTTATCAGCGTTTAACAATCTTCAGCATCCGCCATATGCAACGTATACATACCTCTAACAATGAATACTAATTTCTGTCCATGCCTATTCCCCCTATCTAACGAAAAGGTGATGATTACATAAAATGTATTGAGGTTAAAAGCAGACTAATAAACGTTTCAATAAAATCGCACCTCTGTATATATAAGACTATATATATAAACACGGTAGGATTTCGGAGGATCAAAGTTCATCAGCGTTTAACAATGTTCAGCATCCGCCATATGCAACGTATACATACCCCTAACAACGAATGCTAACTTTGTCCATGCCGATTCCCCCTATCTCACGAAAAGGTGATGATTACATAAAATGTATTGAGGTTAAAAGCAGACTAATAAACGTTTCAATAAAATCGCACCTCTGTATATATAAGACAACACCCTCGGTAGGATTTCGGAGGATCAAAGTTCATCAGCGTTTAACAATGTTCAGCATCCGCCATATGCAACGTATACATACCCCTAACAAGGAATGCTAACTTTGTCCATGCCGATTCCTCCTATCTCACGAAAAGGTGATCATTACATAAAATGTTTTGAGGTTAAAAGCGGACTAATAAACGTTTCAATGAAATCGCACCTCTGCATGTATAAGATAACACCCTCGGTAGGATTTTGGAAGATAAAAGTCTATCATCTTTTAACAATCTTCAGCATCCGCCATATGCAACGTATACATATCCCTAACAACGAATGCTAACTTTGTCCATGCCGATTCCCCCTATCTCACGAAAAGGTGATGATTACATAAAATGTATTGAGGTTAAAAGCGGACTAATAAACGTTTCAATGAAATCGCACCTCTGCATATATGAGACAACACCCTATATATATATATATAAGACAACGCCCTCAGCAAGATTTTGGAGAATCAAAGTTTATCATCGTTTAACAATCTTCAGCATCCGCCATATGCAACGTATACATACCCCTAAAAATAAATGCTAACTTCTGTCCATGCACGAAAAGGTGATGATTACATAAAATGTATTGAGGTTAAAAGCATACTGATAAACGTTTCAATCAAATCGCACCTCTGCACAAATGTTAGTCTAGTCCAAGCCAGTGATCACGCTAAAAGCCTCTTAACTGCCGTTATCCTGTTTATCCTGCGTAGCATCCTGCCGCAATTTCTCGACAGCATCTGAGAATTATGAAACTACGTGATAATAAACCAACGACCATCGACGCAGCTCGTACCGTACAAGCTTTCCCTAATTTTCCTCTTGACGAACCTGTGACTTTGAATGAAAGCTGGTTGGTCGCCGATGCCGGAGTGAGAAGTGGGTTAACTTCAACGTAACCTTACATTGCCAACTGTCGAACGGAGAATTTGAATGGCGCGCTGGTGCTCCCGCCAATTTTCGCGTCTCATCAACAAAACACATTAATTGGTACCTCTTGGTAGGTTCTCATGTAAGTGTACATGTAAACAACTAACAATGTAAGTACTCATGTAAAGTCAAATTAAGTTGGCAAAAGACATCCTAGGATCTCAATAGTTTCGACATGCGGTTTTGTTCTGAAGTGTGAAATATTTGGAAGATGAAAACGTGTCAATGTTTTATTCTGGATTTGATGGAAACTTCTGCAGGACTGTGTACGGCGATAGTAACTAACAATGTAAGTACTCATGTAAAGTCAAATTAAGTTGGCAAAGGACATCCTAGGATTTCAATAGTTTCGATATGCGGTTCTACTCTGAATTGTGAAATATTTGGAAGATGGAAACGTATCAATGTTTTATTTTGGATTCGATGGAAACTTCTGCAGGCTGTGTACAGTGATAGTCTAATACTAACGAGAAAGTTGTTACGTTATGCGACATCTAGTGGCACTTAATAGAGTCGTTGCGATGACAATGATGGTTTATGGAAATTGTTATCAAAAATGGTATCAGATCATGATAATGCTACAATTAAAATAATTGTAAAGCGATGTAGTAACGAAGTAAGATAATGTAGAATAAAATACAGTACAAACGTTTTCTACTTCTTGAACTGCCAATTTAACGCATTGCGTACGGGTCACGAGATATCTCGTCGGTAACGGTCGTTTTAACCCATTGACTGCCACGCAAATTTAGCGCGTCTTGCCCTGGGTGCCACAGTTTTATTTTAAAGAAGACATGAAGTTTACAAAATATAATAATATTAAGTTACTGATATAAAAATAAAAGTAATTGTAAAATTGTATGACATTTACAGTATTTTTATTGAAAGAAAAACACCTTTGGTACAGACGCTTACTACGAGATATCTCGTAGTTGGCAGTCAATGGGTTAATGTTGACCGGTACGTTGCTAAAGCAATGAAGCCTTGCGGCAACTTTTAATAGTATAATTGCGAAGTAAATTAATGTTAGAATGTCGAACAATTGTAAACATATCAGTCAGTATTCAAAAATGCTTATATGTATTGTACTCAACTTTTTAGGCCGTTTAAAAATGTGCGAGGTCTGGCTAAGCAAGAACGCCGTACGCAATGTGTTCATTTGGCTGTTAATTGCAAGGAATGATATGAATAAGTTTTAAGTCATCGTTTGTCAATCTTTAATTCTGTTATCGTGTTATATGGCAAACATTCTGTTTCTTCCGTACGCTGTATAAAGTGAATGTTTTCTAAACTGTACATAGAATCCTTTTTAGAAGCCTTTTTTCTAGCACGATGCACACAAGTGGTCGCCGAAGATACGGTCCTGATGTTAGGCAATGGCAACTTTTAATAGTATAATTGCGAAGTAAATTAATGTTAGAATGTCGAACAATTGTAAACATATCAGTCAGTATTCAACAATGCTTGTATGTATTGTACTAAACTTTTTAAGACGTTTAAAAATGTGCGAGGTCTGGGTAAGCAAGAACGCCGTACGCAATGTGTTAATTTGGCTGTTAATTGCAAGGAATGATCTGAATAAGTTTTAAGTCAAAGTTTGTCAATCTTCAATTCTATTACCGTGTTATATGACGAAGATTCTGTTTCTTCCGTACGCTGTATAAACGGAATGTTTTCTAAACAGTACGTAGAATCCTTTTTAGAAGCCTTTTTCTTGCATGATGCACACAAGTGGTCGCCAAACATACGGTCCTGATGTTAGGCAATGGCAACTTTTAATAGTATAATTGCGAAGTAAATTAATGTTAGAATGTCGAACAATCGTAAACATATCAGTCAGTATTCAAAAATGCTTGTATGTATTGTACTCAACTTTTTAGGACATTTAAAAATGTGCGAGGTCTGGGTAAGCAAGGACGCCGTACGCAATGTGTTCATTTGGCTGTTAATTGCAAGGAATGATCTGAATAAGTTTTATGTCAATGTTTGTCAATCTTCAATTTTGTTACCGTTTCATATAGCGAAGATTTTGTTTCTTCCGTACGCTGTATAAATCCCAGACAGCACACAGATATCTAAAACACGTCTAAAAGATAACCTTTTTTCCGGAAAGATATCTTTCAGTAGTGACGTAAAGGCATCAGAAAGATGACGAAAAGTTGTCTTATGACCCGTTTTTCGTTGCCTAAAAGATGACGTTCAGACAAGTCTGAAAGACAACATTTAGGCATCATGAAAAGACGGCATTTAGACACAGTCGAAGGACAATATTTAGGCATGCCCGGAAAAAAATAATTTCTGCTGATATATCTTATATTATATGAGCCGTTTATTTTGAAAGTGACCTAAGTCCAATTGTGAATTTTTTTTTGTTAACTGTTTTTATGACAGCTAACCTAAAATTATAAACGTTATTACAGTCAACCAAAAAGAAATTGTTGAAAAATGGACTTAGGTCAGTTTCAAAATAAAGCTCATATAATATAAAGATATATCAGCCAAAATGTTTTTTTCTTGGGCATGCCTAAATACTCTTTTATGTTTTATATTAAAATGATCGCAAGGATATTTATTTGTGTTCCATTTTTAATTTTTAATATGGATATTGTTCGTTTACAATAATAAATATTACTATGAAATACGTTCAACGCAACTACACAAATTGTTTAAATATTATTTCTGTTTTTGAGTTCTTAATTAATAAAAAAAAATATGAAGAAGCAGAAAAAGAGGTAGAAATACAAACTGAAAAACGAATAACAGTAGTTAAAGTAAATAATAGTTAACTTTCATGGCCATACTTTTTCAGGTGATACGTGTATTTGTCACCTGCTCTCCGTAACCTTTCTGAAAACAGGTGACACAATTCGAATTCCGTTGAATTGTCGTTGCTTTCAAGTACAGTCCCTGAAGAGATAATCAAAATACATAAAATTATCAACAATTCATTATAGATACGTGACAGAAGTTTTATTTTCTAACATTTAAAAAAAATTCTTATTGACAATGTAAGCAAGAAAAAACTTACGGATAATGAGTTTTGCAAAGCTAGTACTTTTTATTCCGTACGTATTTCTCTGTCGATCCCAAGTGAGATTCTTGGCAAGTTTATTAGTCAGCATTGTAGATACCACATTGGAAATATGCTTTCAACTATTTTTCCCACCAACTTGACGTATTCTCGCTTTCTGAAAAATACATTCAGGATGTATGTATATGCCACTTAGAGCTTACGATTAGCAGTTAAAAATACGATTTAATAACATAGCTAACATACCAAATGCTTCTTCAAGGTGCTATCATCGTCCAAATTCGAACAAAATTGTTTGAATTCGTCAATAGAGTTTATTGGAAAGTGGGGCAATTCATCTACCCGTTGACGACTTCTACATTCTCAGGCTTGTCACTGTTTAATAAACACAATATCTTCTTATAGTATGATCTTGACGAAGTGGAACATTAAAAAATTAGAGTACAAAAATAAAACTCACATGCATGGCATAAATGATCTCTGGGACTCTCTTCCAAAATTGCCTCTGTAGCACTTGAACATTTCTTTTCTGCACTTGAATTTTGTTCCTTTTCCTTTTCATGAATTAATTTTAAAGGAATTCTCGGATTATCGTCTACTATAAAAGAAATCATATTGAACTCATATTTCGCTATCAGACTGTACGCACTTGTTCTCAGGATTCGAGTTCGAAACATTTTCGGTTGCAACAATTGTACTTGCATTTTCAATGTGGAAGTTTCTCCTTTCAATCAACACTGTTGCCAACAAGACTTCTTCTAAATTCATTAGAATTTTTCTCCTGTATAAATTGGTCCTGTATTCCTAAAGCTTTTAGACGACGATTTTTTTGCCTTTGTCCCAAGTGCCGGAAATCTTTTCGTGTTGGCATTTTGTCCGAACTTATTCGACCTTCGGCATAAATTAACACTACAAAATGTTATAATACTGAAAATAGCATCAATCACATTCAAAAAGGAAGCTCGCATTATTTATTTACATGCATCTTAAAATATTTAGAAAAAATAAAACTAAAAATGTAAACTAGAAAAATAGAAAAAGTAAGGTTAACTAGACTTTAGGTATACAGAATTGAATCTAAATAACCTCGTTTTTCTAATTTATTTATTTTTTTCATCCTACTATAAAATCAATGTAATTTATGCCAATCGAATACTATTCTTTTACTTGTAACTAAATGAATGTATAATAAACACTTACCGTTAAATTATTTTTGTTTCACCGAACTAATTCTCACAATAGTAATTCGCAATGGTGGCGCCAACTAGTGTTTAGCACAAAAAACGTCTTTAATATTTTGGCATCTTTTAGATGTCCATAAGGCATCATTAGGTTATGCCGAAAAGATATCTTTCAAAAGTCGTCATATGGACATCTTTTAGTAATATGTGCTGTCTGGGAAGTGAATGTTTTCTATACAGTACGTAGAATCCTTTTTAGAAGCCCTTTTTCTTGCACGATGCACACAAGTGGTCGTCGAACATACGGTCCTGATGTTAGGCAATGGCAACTTTTAATAGTATAATTACGAAGTAAATTAATGTTAGAATGTCGAACAATTGTAAACATATCAGTCAGTATTCAAAAATGCTTGTATGTATTGTACTAAACTTTTTAGGACGTTTAAAAATGTGCGAGGTCTGGCTAAGCAAGAACGCCGTACGCAATGTGTTAATTTGGCTGTTAATTGCAAGGAATGATCTGAATAAGTTTTATGTCAATGTTTGTCAATCTTGAATTCTATTACCGTGTTATATGGCGAAGATTCTGTTTCTTCCCTATGCTGTATAAAATAAATGTTTTCTAAACAGTACGTAGAATCCTTTTTTCTTGCACGATGCACACAAGTGGTCTCCAAACATACGGTCCTGATGTTAGGCAATGGCAACTTTTAATAGTATAATTGCGAAGTAAATTAATGTTAGAATGTCGAAAAAGTGCAAACGTATCAGTCAGTATTAAAAAATTCTTGTATGTATTCTACTCAACTTTTTAGGACGTTTAAAAATGTGCGAGGTCTGGGTAAGCAAGGACGCCGTACGCAATGTGTTCATTTGGCTGTTAATTGCAAGGAATGATATAAATAAGTTTTAAGTCAAAGTTTGCCAATCTTTAATTTGTTACCGTGTTATATGACGAAGATTCTGTTTCTTCCCTATGCTGTATAAAATAAATGTTTTCTAAAGAGTACGTAGAATCCTTTTTTCTTGCACGATGCACACAAGTGGTCGCCAAACATACGGTCCTGATATTAAGCAATGGTAGAGTATTGGCGCGAAACCGGTAAAACTTTTATATCAGCGATAGGCTCTGCCCGGATATTCGCTCCCGCAGTTTCCTTCAAAGCTACATGATTTGCTTCCCTAAACTCATAAGGATTTTTCGTGAACATCGGCGCATAGAAGCATCGTCCAAAATGTCAACGACTGTGACACGGCGAATAATGCTCGTCCAAAATAAAAATAAGGTTAGCGCGTTCGTTTAGACTACGCGGATGATTTAGTTAGCGTTTCTGCACCCATATGCGTACTCTTACATGTTCGTTCATTTTTAGAGCGCCACGGACACAGAAAGCCTCGACGGACCGCGTCGATCACCCAGAAACCTTCCAGCTCATTTGAAGGTTTGTTTGAACATTCGTACACTTAATTGTAGATAACCTCTCAGTGAATTGACTACTGACAATGATGAAATAGTTCACTGCTAGATAAGACAAGACATGTTTGTACTCGACGAAAGTTCGCTCGCCTTACACGGCTTCATTGTTCTTAATGCACGAGATACATATAAAAAGTTGCTGGGTATCAGCCGATTGCAAGTGTTTCCTCTGTTAGACACAGTTGCATACTGTGTACGAGGCGAGTAACTTTTTTTGAATATCGCTAGGAAAATACTGAACTGAAGCCTAACGTGGAGAGAGAACCAGACATATCAGCACTGCCAGAGATCACGTTTGGAGGATCCATCAATTTCGCCAATGACTTCCATTATTGTGCTATGATCTGTGATGAGATTATGTAAGATTATGTGGAATGGATTGACACACCGTGTTCAAGGTATTACGGTCCTAACAAACGTTGAAAATGATCACTGTGATATTTTAGAAAAGAGGTTGAACAATGTTCTGATGACATTGTACCAGTGGGATTTGACTTGGAGTGGCCGTTCAGTTTTCAAACAGGAAGCGGGAAAACTGCACTGGCACAAATTTGTTTGTCTGATAGAGTTTGTCATCTTTTGCATCTGTATAAACTGCAGAAATTACCTGCGACCTTTGTTATTCTTTTGACACATCCTAGAGTAAGGCTTGTTGGGGTTAATATTAAGAAGTGAGTTTTATATTTGAAGTATTGATATAATGCGTGATTATGCACAAAATGTATTTAATGCAATATATGATGATTACAGTGATGTTTGGAAGCTTGGCAGAGACTTCAAAGAATTCCCTGCACAGAAAGTTGTTGAGAACAACTGTATTGACTGTGGTCCCTTTGCAAATCGCATTTTAAATAGATCTTGCAGGTGGAGCTTAGAAAGACTGACAGCCTACATTGTGCGTAATCTTCAACTAATATTTACTTTAATGGATTCCGACTGAAATTAAACATGTCGCATTCTACTTTCAGTTAAAGAAGCGAATCAGCAAAGATCCTGTAGTCAGAAAAAGTAAGTGGCATGTGATGCCATTGAGCAGTGCTCAAATGCGTTATGCAGCTACAGATGCTTATGTAAGTATTAATGAGTAGGACGTCATCGAAAACAGAAATGATAATGTTTACCCCAATTCCATTGACCAATTTCAGGTCTCACTGCTTCTATACACAAGTATTCAAAAAAGAGCTGCTCTTTTGACAGAGATTACAGAAGCAAAGAATGAAATACACACTGTAAATGTGGACCAGCAGCTGAAGGAAAAGTATAAATTACCAGAAGTTACTGTTTTGATTAAGAAGACAATCGACTAAACTCTTGGCATGTGTGCTAAATTAGTGAAGGTGCTGTGGGCAGGTCGATTAGGTTATGGAGCTGGTCTTAGATTACAAAAAGCACTAGTCGACCAACATCACAAGAAAGGTTCTGACGCTAGTCACACATTAGTCGTCGTTGAACATGACCCGGTATACACCGTTGGAATTCGAAGTAAGGGATACACCGAGGAAGACGAGGAAAAGTTAAAAGATCTAGGAGCAGAATTTTGGCGAACGAATCGTGGCGGTTTGATCACATTCCACGGTCCCGGCCAACTGGTTGCGTATCCCATATTAAATCTGAAAGACTTCAAGCCCAGCGTGAAGTGGTACGTTTGTCAAATAGAGAAGATGATAATACGGCTATGCGCTGAGTTCGGTATAAAAGGAAAGACGTCTCCTGACACGGGCGTTTGGGTGGACGACAGAAAAATCTGTGCAATCGGTATTCACGGAAGTCGTTACGTTACCTCTCACGGATTAGCTCTTAACTGCAACACAAATTTGACTTGGTTCAATCATATTGTGCCGTGCGGTATTGAGGGCAAGGAAGTAACTAGCATCAGCAAAGAACTCAACATGGACGTCACCATTCAGGATGTGCTCCCTCTTTTACAAAACGCGTTTAAAGATCAATTCAAGTGCTCTCTGATCGAATACCCGCCTGGTGAAGCATCTGAACTACTTCGTGGCGCTAACAAAGTTTCCTAAATAAACAGTATGAGTACGAATGTATTTTTTGAACATTGTTTTAGCTTTGTATACGCAAAAAAGTATGGTCAACTATACAGTGCTGCTTATCATAATGAATTGAGCATGAAGAAAGTATAAACGTACATTTTTCTTGAACATGAAATTACAGTTTTATTGCATCACTAACGATATACGTTCAGCTAGTAATTTATTTAGGTCAAGTACCTGTCAGAAATATTACATTCAGTAATTTTATGGCTCTATGTGTGATCTAATTTGAAGAAAAGAAATCATCTGCATTACGTTTGATTATAGTATTTGTACTAATCGATCATGTACATTATGATACAATGATAAACACTATTTTGTGTACACTGCAATGAATTAAATGATAAAGCAACTACAAACACAGCCCAATACATCACTCGGCCTATACAACTTGAATAAAACCTACAAACGAAGCTGTGCACTGCTTACATAAACTGTCTATATTGACAGTCAATCCGTAGGTGTGCAAGTCTATTAAAAAAATGTTTACAATATCAACTCATTAAAAATTTGATAATGGAAACAAAAATGTTAAATATTTTATATTTTGTATTTCAATTTGAGTCATTCATCAAATTTAACTTGGTTCAATCATATTGTGCCGTGTGGTATTGGGGGCAAGGAAGTAACTAGCATAAGCAAAGAACTCAACATGGACGTCACCATTCAGGATGTGCTCCCTCTTTTGCAAAACGCGTTTAAAGATCAATTCAAGTGCTCTCTGATCGAATACCCGCCTGGTGAAGCATCTGAACTACTTCGTGGCGCTAACAAACTTTCCTAGATAAACAGTATGAGTACGAATGTATTTTTTGAACATTGTTTTAGCTTTGTATACGCAAAAAAGTATGGTCAACTATACAGTGCTGCTTATCATAATGAATTGAGCATGAAGAAAGTATAAACGTACATTTTTCTTGAACATGAAATTACAGTTTTATTGCATCACTAACGATATACGTTCAGCTAGTAATTTATTTAGGTCAAGTACCTGTCAGAAATATTACATTCAGTAATTTTATGGCTCTATGTGTGATCTAATTTGAAGAAAAGAAATCATCTGCATTACGTTTGATTATAGTATTTGTACTAATCGATCATGTACATTATGATACAATGATAAACACTATTTTGTGTACACTGCAATGAATTAAATGATAAAGCAACTACAAACACAGCCCAATACATCACCCGGCCTATGTAACTTGAATAAAACCTACAAACGAAGCTGTGCACCTGCTTACATAAACTGCCTATATTGACGGTCAATCCGTAGGTGTACAAGTCTATTAAAAAAATGTTTACAATATCAACTCATTAAAAATTTGATAATGGAAACAAAAATGTTAAACATTTTATATTTTGTATTTCAATTTGAGTCATTCATCAAATTTAACTTGGTTCAATCATATTGTGCCGTGCGGTATTGAGGGCAAGGAAGTAACTAGCATCAGCAAAGAACTCAACATGGACGTCACCATTCAGGATGTGCTCCCTCTTTTACAAAACGCGTTTAAAGATCAATTCAAGTGCTCTCTGATCGAATACCCGCCTGGTGAAGCATCTGAACTACTTCGTGGCGCTAACAAAGTTTCCTAAATAAACAGTATGAGTACGAATGTATTTTTTGAACATTGTTTTAGTCGGAGAAGATGTTTTAGCTTTGTATACGCAAAAAAGTATGGTCAACTATACAGTGCTGCTTATCATAATGAATTGAGCATGAAGAAAGTATAAACGTACATTTTTCTTGAACATGAAATTACAGTTTTATTGCATCACTAACGATATACGTTCAGCTAGTAATTTATTTAGGTCAAGTACCTGTCAGAAATATTACATTCAGTAATTTTATGGCTCTATGTGTGATCTAATTTGAAGAAAAGAAATCATCTGCATTACGTTTGATTATAGTATTTGTACTAATCGATCATGTACATTATGATACAATGATAAACACTATTTTGTGTACACTGCAATGAATTAAATGATAAAGCAACTACAAACACAGCCCAATACATCACCCGGCCTATACAACTTGAATAAAATCTACAAACGAAGCTGTGCACCTGATTACATAAACTGCCTATATTGACGGTCAATCCGTAGGTGTACAAGTCTATTAAAAATATGTTTACAATATCAACTCATTAAAAATTTGATAATGGAAACAAAAATGTTAAATATTTTATATTTTGTATTTCAATTTGAGTCATTCATCAAATTTAACTTGGTTCAATCATATTGTGCCGTGTGGTATTGAGGGCAAGGAAGTAACTAGCATCAGCAAGGAACTCAACATGGACGTCACCATTCAGGATGTGCTCCCTCTTTTACAAAACGCGTTTAAAGATCAATTCAAGTGCTCTCTGATCGAATACCCGCCTGGTGAAGCATCTGAACTACTTCGTGGCGCTAACAAAGTTTCCTAAATAAACAGTATGAGTACGAATGTATTTTTTGAACATTGTTTTAGCTTTGTATACGCAAAAAAGTATGGTCAACTATACAGTGCTGCTTATCATAATGAATTGAGCATGAAGAAAGTATAAACGTACATTTTTCTTGAACATGAAATTACAGTTTTATTGCATCACTAACGATATACGTTCAGCTAGTAATTTATTTAGGTCAAGTACTTGTCAGAAATATTACATTCAGTAATTTTATGGCTTTATATTGTGATCTAATTTGAAGAAAAAAAATCATCTGCATTACGTTTGATTATAGTATTTCTACTAATCGATCATGTACATTATGATACAATGATAAACACTATTTTGTGTACACTGCAATGAATTAAATGATAAAGCAACTACAAACACAGCCCAATACATCACCCGGCCTATACAACTTGAATAAAACCTACAAACGAAGCTGTGCACCTGCTTACATATACTGCCTATATTGACGGTCAATCCGTAGGTGTACAAGTCTATTAAAAAAATGTTTATAATATCAACTGATTAAAAATTTGATAATGGAAACAAAAATGTTAAATATTTTATATTTTGTATTTCAATTTGAGTCATTCATCAAATTTAACTTGGTTCAATCATATTGTGCCGTGTGGTATTGAGGGCAAGGAAGTAACTAGCATCAGCAAGGAACTCAACATGGACGTCACCATTCAGGATGTGCTCCCTCTTTTGCAAAACGCGTTTAAAGATCAATTCAAGTGCTCTCTGATCGAATACCCGCCTGGTGAAGCATCTGAACTACTTCGTGGCGCTAACAAAGTTTCCTAAATGAACAGTATGAGTACGAATGTATTTTTTGAACATTGTTTTAGCTCTGTATACGCAAAAAAGTATGGTCAACTATACAGTGCTGCTTATCATAATGAATTGAGCATGAAGAAAGTATAAACGTACATTTTTCTTGAACATGAAATTACAGTTTTATTGCATCACTAACGATATACGTTCAGCTAGTAATTTATTTAGGTCAAGTACTTGTCAGAAATATTACATTCAGTAATTTTATGGCTCTATGTGATCTAATTTGAAGAAAAAAAATTATCTGTATTACGTTTGATTATAGTATTTGTACTAATCGATCATGTACATTATGATACAATGATAAACACTATTTTGTGTACACTGCAATGAATTAAATGATAAAGCAACTACAAACACAGCCCAATACATCACCCGGCCTATACAACTTGAATAAAACCTACAAACGAAGCTGTGCACCTGCTTACATAAACTGCCTATATTGACCGTCAATCCGAAGGTGTACAAGTCTATTAAAAAAATGTTTTTAATATCAACTCATTAAAAATTTGATAATGGAAACAAAAATGTTAAATATTTTATATTTTGTATTTCAATTTGAGTCATTCATAAATTTGTAGCTCACTGCATAATAAATATATTTACATATGCTCATACAAGATAGAAAATAATATAGTATCGCCAATAAATATTTCTGTTATATATGACAACCAATTAAAAGTCAAACATGTTAAATGGTGTAGCTAAAAGTATGAAGCACCTGCTTTTAATAGAATAAAACATTACAGACTCTTCAAGGCTTGTCGTCATGTCGAAAAATACGTAAACAAAATGCCTCCAGCTCTTAGATTTTACCGAGACATATTACAAAAATGTTTTACTTTACATTGAATATTCGTGGCCGTAATTACGAACTTTATAATATATATTAAGCCAATGGGATTTCAATTCTTTACACATTAAATATTACACGCGATCACGCATAGCGTAACTTTAAAATATATAAATGTACAAACAAAGAGTTAAGAACTGTACATTACGAATAGTAAAGCTTCATTCTAAAAATTAATGAACGGAAAACAGTTTTGGTCACTGGTTCTTATAAACTTTTTGCACCGCTTAAACATTTAATTACATTTCTTGGTGCCGGCCAAACGTCATACGTCTCTTTGAAAATTATAATATTTAAATATTTCGTAATCATTAGTCATTTTTTGCGTCATGTCGAAATTTTAAGTTGTGCTTTAATGCACCCTTAAAAAATAATGTCACCATAAATGTTTCCATAATCCAGTTTATCTCAACATTCTGTTACTCTTTAATATTTCTAATTTCTGCGCAATAATTTTAATAACTGTCGTGTCAGCCCGTTCTTCTAAAATATTACCGAGACGAATAAGTGTAAATTTATTTCCACACTAACGACGTTAAATATAAGATGTACACATAACGTTATAAAATCTGAAAGCAGTAATGTTACTCAACAATAGTAATTTGATACCGCGATCGTAATTGAACTGACGATATATGACTAGATTGCTTAAGACTCGTAGATTTCAGTGAATAAAAGTGGAGCAGGTAGAGCGTATGTATATAATGATGATTCGTATTTACACAGTAATCTGCGAGTAAGACCGTTGCAACTCAATACTCACATTGGAGAATCTTACATCCGATACTTAAGAGAAATTCGTGCGTATGCGAATTATACAAGATCATACAATTGTCAAATTTACTTTAAAAAACAAGAACTAACTAAAAACGTATCACAACAAACGTAATTATTATCATCACTACATAAAGACGCGCTTACAATAAGTTGATTGGAATTTTCTAACGACTGTCCGCAAATAAAAAATGTGAAGTATCGGACGGCAACGTTCTCAATTATGTAGGCCAGAGTCAAATTGACCTAAACGAGGTGACTTACGAATCCAAACTGTTCATCACTCCGTCAAAACGTGCAAATATCTCTGATTGTATAGTTCAGCCGTGAGAGTCCCGATTACCAGAACGGCGTTGTGCAGAGAATTAGAAGAATCCCTGATCAGTCGAACTGCCCTTTCCACATCCATCTTTAGTTCGGCGTACTGCTTATGCAATAAAAGGCCTTCTAAACTTTGCATTGCTCTCACCGCCTCCGCACTAGGTCGAATCTCGAGAGATTCTGGGTCTGTCGACCTGGAAGGCGCAACTCCAGGCGAGTGTGGAGTAAACCTCACTAACTGCTGATCTGACTTCGATTCAGGTAGTTGTGCGAGGCAATAGACTGCTATCGCGCGACTCAGGAATTTGCACCTAAATGCACGGTATAAGTTAAAGTCTGAATCTCTTTTCAGGAATGACTCGATTACACGCATCGGTTAATACGTTAAGCGCCACGCCGGGCCCTAGGGACCGGCGCCAGACTTTTCGTTCGGGCCTCGTCGGTCTGCACGGACCGGTGGCGGACTTTTCGTTTATATTATCATCGCGCATTTGTCTGTCCTTTCGTACTTGTGAGACTGAACGTTTAATTTAGGCGGCATCGTTTTTGTTTGGTCAATGGTTTAAGGAAAACAATATAATCCATAAAAACATTAACACGTTCACGCCGGCGTGTAGTTCGTAGTTAGTTAGTGGGTAGTAGGTTTAGTAAGTGATTTGAATGATTGAATGATTGAAACAAGCAACAATCGTAAACCAAATGGTGCTGCATGTCTATCACAATGCCGTCAAAAAGCGAAACACACATGAAAATCGGCCCCGGCGAACGTGGACACCCGTGAAATGGTATGAAATGGTATCGGCGTGGCGCTTAATTTGAATTATTACACTGACGGACAATTCTTTTTTTCATAGCACCTAGAAATAACCAACCAGAAGATCGTCGGCCATCAATGTACCGTCAAAAATTGATCCTTTCAGAGCTTCTGCGGCAAGGAGGAACACTGTATTGACATTGCCTGTACGCAAGTTCACATGCTTTCGCCCACAATAGTGGTAACTTTTCCTCAACAATATCTCTGGAAATGCAATGCCTGGTTTGTAATGTACACTTTAAAGTGCGAATGTAGCTGATGACCCCAACCTTGGTTCTGAATCTTAACACATCGGATGAGTCACGAGATACGTTGCTATCCTTTAATGTAGCCTTGCAGCAATTTTTGATGTATAATTGTGAAGTAAATAAATGTTAAAATGTTCGCCCACAAAAGTGCAAACATAGCAGTCAAAAATATCTCTGGAAATGCAATGCCTGCTTTGTAATGTACGCTTTAAAGTGCGTATATAGCTGATAACCCGAGTAGTCGAAGTTCTAAATTCTTAATTCAATGATGTTTGAATAGAATGTCATTATAGATTTGATTATAAAGCAACAAACGTTTCTTACGTTGGCTTAATACTGGTGATCCAGTCGACTAAATTGATCAGCACCATGCCCTCCTCTCTAATATCTCGACAAGACGGAAGTCTTTTTAAGAGGACAGAATACAAAGCTAAGAATCTACCTTCGTCTACCAAGACAACTTCCAGTGGTGGTTGTCGGGGTACTACAGGTTGTAGAATCGTTAGTACGGATGCCCATGTTGGTCGAACATCTTCTGTTACTGTATTTTACAAAGGTATTATAAGTTAAGTAACATACCGATGGTTAACCACTTGCGCTATAAAGACGTGCCATGCACGTCGAGATGCTTTTATTCCAAAGTCGCCAGCGACATGTATACCACGTCGATAGGCATTTGTCAAATGAAAAACATAGAGTTTTAGAATAGACGCGGCTACTATCATCAATAGCTGCTACTAGGCTTTATGGCGAACTTTTTGCATTTATAGTAAAATCTTTTGCGCCTGCATGTTATATTGTAGAGCGCGGCAGCCGAAAATTAAATCGCAGCGCAAGTGTTAATGTCCTATGATGCAATGGCGCAATCATTTTTCTTAACAACGGTCAGATGATCAATAATAAATATACTAAGCAAAATGGGACGTACTGTACTATAAAACGTAAATTATGCATCCTTACCGTTGTATTTAAAGTAAGCTTCCAGAGCTGTTTCCATAAGTTGGCCGAGTGTAGAAGGCGATGCAACTGCCATGCCTATAACCCTGAGAACTCCCATAAGAACAGCACTACTGGCTGTTCGCTCTGACAACCATGTCGTCCAACTTGAACGAAGGTGTTCAACCAAAAGTCCGCTCTGGTTGATGGAATGAAGCAGTTCTGTGACTAACAGGCCGGCTTCAAGTATTCGTTGCGACTCTGATACAGCTAGAAGTTAATACATTTCGGCAATAAATATATAAAATGACCTATGAAAGGGAAGAAAGTGATTAAAGGATTACTGCACTTACTACTCGTAATGATGGCTTCCATTTCATCTAGCATTCGGGATAACGTGGAAGAGAAAGCCTTACTGTTGGTAGTTAAAAGCGATTTGTGCCTAGTTGTGCAGTTGATTAACAATTTCACGGAGGATCGTACGTACATCTGCCTCTTTTTCAAAGTGGTCGGATGAAAATGTGTCACTGTAGGATCATATGCAGCTGCTACTTTTAAGAGACTGTTACGAGAATACGAATTACTCAGCATTCCAGTTACTATATGGAATCCAATAATGATATATTACAGTGTTACATACTTATTGATAGCAGAATCTATAGGATGAGTTTGTTCGTTGTCGAGACAAAGGATGACTCTTGGATCACAGCTCATAACGTGCCAGTTAATTACTTGATCATAGGCGGATGCATCAACTAAATGCCAACAAAATTTCTCAGCGTCCACGATCAATTGTACCGCTTTTTCATTCTAAAAATAATCGTATTACATTTACTCGCCCTTGCTGTATCTAGCCCTCTTTATAAAACGGATTATTACCTGTCTGACATTTGGTTCGTTTGATAGTTTCACAAACAAATTTAATAAGCAGATATGCATTCTAGCAATAACCGGTAAAGGCTGGGCCGCTAAAGATTCGTTTATCCACGTCAACCAATTGACGCACGTAAATACGCTGCCAAGGAACAAATGACTGTCCGGCAAGTATTGATCAACCACCTTAATCATGAACTCCACATCGTTTACACCGGGACAAAATCGGTCCCATGGCAGTGAGAGAAAGTTTCCGTGTATTACGTTTAGAATGTGATCTTTGACGGAAGCGTGTGCGAAATTGGTAACGTAGAATTGCCAAACGAAGCACAGAATTTTACTGGACGCCGGCATCGTGTCGATAATAAAGCGGATGCATTCCACGAACATCGCTACGGTCTTATTAGCATAGGGGCCATCGGTTATGATCCACGGTAGAAGAACCGATCTGTCGTCAGTCAGTTGTTGTATCCACGCCGCAGTTGGTTCTCGCAAATTTCGCGTCCAGTATGGTATTATCCAAGGGGCGTACATGTCATTTAAAACAGGCCATATCTTTTCACACACTGTGGGTACAAAGCGAAAATTTAAATAGGTATTGCTGTTTAACACATTGCGTACGGCGTTCTTGCTTATCCAGACCTCGCACATTTTTAAACGTCTTAAAAGGTTCAGTACAACATATACAAGCATTTTTGAATACTGACTGATACGTTTACAATTGTTTGACATTCTAACATTCCTTTACTTCGCAATTATACTATTAACCCTTTGCGGTCGGTGCCGCCACTGTGGCGGCATTTCAAAACTGTCGTAGAAGTCGGTGTCGCCGCTGTGGCGGCATGATCACGTCTCGAAAGAGCAATCCAGAAAAACTGAGATTAACCCTTAGCGCTCCGGCACATTTTCGCAGCGGAACGAGTGAAACGGAGTTTTATTTTAAGTGAGAAGAATTACACGTGCTATAGAAAAGGTCAAAAAATGGTTTAATTGTAACAGTGCAGAGACTGATCACGTTTTAACTACAGTTATCAATTGCCAACGCCGACGATACCGCAGCATTTTAAACGCAATCATGTTAAAAACGTTCGGCTCCGCAGCGGAGCCTAGGGAGCGCTAAGGGTTAACAGAATGCTTTCAAATGTAGATACATCCACCTTAAATTGCTTAGGGAACAATGACTCCGAAAAGCTAAATTCGCGCCGACTTGTAGTCCCAGCCGAAAAATCTGCCGACTGCAAAGGGTTAAAAGTTGCTGCAAGGCTTCATTGCTTTAGTAACGTGCCGGTCAACATTAAAACGAGATATCTCGTGACCCGTACGCAATGTGTTAACATAAGGTTTTAATTACCTACATTGATCTGCTAATGATCCTCTGTCAGCTTGCAGCGTAAGGACGACAAGAGCATGTCCAATCATACCGAGAAATATAGTCAATGGGTCGTTGTATACTCTGTACTTCGGGTATAAACCGTACAGTCCATATTGCAAACGTTCTTTCATGAAGTGTCTACTTAATAGTACAGCAGTGTCATGCATCTGAAATACATTCGTTGGAAGCTGTACATTTTTTACCTTTGATCATCCGTGAACAGGGAAAGACAGTACCTCTTGTCGTGAAAGAAGTCTTTGTTCTGTGGCGTAACAACGGATTTCCTCCCTAATTTTGGACGGATGAATCGGCGCAGCAGGCTTTGTCTTTCCACTAAGCGCGCCTAACAGGTCGCGCCAAACGTCTAGCGATAAATTCTGACTCTCACTACCTTTCAGTACGGCGCTAAGAACTTCTCCGTAATGTTCGGGGAATTCGTGTAGGAGAACAAGGCGTAAGTGATTTCGAAATAGCTGTCAACGGAAAGATAACATTGTTACTATTTTGACGGACATTTTAGTGGCATTGCATTTACCTCGTGTAATATTAGTTTCTCCTCTTCGGGATTAAGTCCTATGTTACAGAGAGCACGGGAAACTAAATCTATGAATGTTGACCGCTCGCTCAACCTTGGACGTCTGTAATTTAACCAGCTCCCAACGTCAAACTATATAAAAAAATATATATATATATTGCAAAAGTACCATATTAGCATTTTGAGGAATATATGAATTTATGCTAACAAATGGATAAATTTAAATGAATGAAAGATGTACAGACCTTGGATAAAAGCACGAAACACAAGTCAACATTTACACTAGTGGATAACTCTACTACAGTCTGATACATTTGTAAGAACGTTGAAGCACCACCTGCAACAGGTGTAAAATGCGGACCTAACAGACCGCCCAAGTTTGGCCTTTGCATTATTGTACTGAGTAACTGCGGTCCTTGAGTTTCTTCTCCACTAATAAATAGCTTAAAATGAAAAAAGTATCATAAGCATTTCATTAAAAACGAAAGAACTATATTTAATATAATGGAACATACCTGCCCCAATTTTTCTAAACAAGTTGTAATCAACTGTTTAGTCGGAGGACACAGAGACGCTTCCTCCGTATAAGATTCTACCAAGTGATAGAATAACTTAACTCCACTCTCTTGGACCTTTCGCAATACAGCGCTGTTTTCACTAGTTCGACATAAGTTCAGTTCGTGCTCAAGCACACTATAAAAGTTATTAAAATTAAAGATCACTCCTAGAATACATTGATAGAAGCATAACAATGATTTGTATGGCCATTTTACGTACGAAATTAAGTGATCTGCAAATACACATCCTAAAGTAACTTTACTGGGTGGAGGTTGACTAGCTTTAACCAGTAGATTTTCATACTCTGCTCTGTTTTGGGTTATCATATGATCAACTCCTTCACTAACGTGGGCTTCGGACACCTGAAAATCAAAATTAATCGGATAAGATATCATAAACGATTGCAAAGCATGGGGCAAGCGTGTTTTTCAATTTACCTTGATTCTAATTACTGCTGGACCAGCACAGTGAACTGTTGGCGGTGTACCTGCACGTGATCTTCTTTGGTTATGCGGCGCAGGATCGCATAATGCATGCAGCGTCACGCGATTTTCAACCTTTCGATAAAGAGTCGGCACAAGTTCTAAGAAACTGCAATCCACTGCAGTGTGCTCCGACAACAACAGGTTGTACGTTTGTGCGTAATCCAAGATTACTCGAAAGTGCGGCTTGATTAGGTTCACGACTGTGTTGGGATTGTACAAATATTCCCTTGGTATGCCATTGAAAACCGGTTGATTCCTATTTAAAGGCGGTGGTGAAACTGGACGCTCATATGTGCTCAGTCTCCGAAAAATTCTTTGCATCGGGTCGGTGGATTCCGGTGGATTAAGTGCCATTTGTATCGATTTTTGGACACGACTTTCTGTGTCTCGATAACACATACGCTCCCATTCTTGAACGGCTTTCAATTGATTTTGTTGGACCGACCAGTAGTCCACATATTCCAACCATGGGCTCTGCACATTTTGTTAATAAGTTCTTTGTGCTAATATAAATATATTTAACACTTTGACTGCCATGGTGGTCATCGGTGACCGGCGCAAAAGGTCTCATGAAAAATTCAAAAAATACCCAATCGGTCGCATATATAATTTTGAAAATGCAATTAATATTGAATAGTGATTCAATTCTTTGGTCTCCGATACCTTCGCATTATTTTCATCTTGCACAATTCAATCATATTCTGTAGTACTTCATCTTGTTGCGATTTTAATATAGCAAAATACGCGTGGCAGTCAAAGTGTTAACCCTTTTCGGACGCATGTCTGCTCTCAGACACCAAAATATAAAACCGTACTAACCATATACTCTATTCATCCATGTATCAGTTTACAATTTATCTGCACAAATATAAATATGTAATGGATCTATTCACGAACTCGTGCGACCTATTCAAGAATTCTTATCATTTAGAGATAACCGAATCCAGTGCGAACAAAAGCTGTTATTTCTCGCTCGACATGCAATACGCTGAGGTAAGGTGCAAAACTGCACATAATGCGCCATTGCGAAGACGTAAGAAGTAAAGATTGTGCTGTATGTTCTAATAGAAAAATTAAGGGCGGAAGACGTCAAACAAATTATTTTTGTAGTACTTGCAGTCGAAAACCAGGACTGCACATTAGAGACTGTTTTGAAAAATTCCACACATTGCAGAACTATAAAATATAATTTTTACAAAAAAAAACAACATTAAAACATATTATTCTATAAACATATAAATAAAGTTGTCATAAGAATTAATAAATCTTATTTATTCTTCATAATCCTGCATGTTATATATCACTGCGCTTTCAGCGGAAATTAATTCCGACCAGTACGATACCCATGTCCATATTAAATACGTCCGAAAAGGGTTAATAATGTTAAATTACTTACTCGTTCACCTTGAACCAGCAATATTAACTTTTGTGACATGTACTGTGGTGGAAGAGCTGGAAGATAGAGTCCCGGCTCTTGTAGTCTAGGCTCTTCTAACCACAAGCTCATGGTCTTATAAAATCTACAAGTATAAGAACGTTGGTTAAGTGTGCCTAATTGCATCAATATCTACTTTATGCTCGTACTTTGCTGCGTTGAAATAGAATACTCGTCTTTCATCCGTAATAGGCTTCCCATTATCCATGTCTCTTTCGCCCTTTAACTGGAAGTATTCAGTCGTATCGTGCAAACGCTTTTTGAGTTTCTTCAAATAACTTAAATTAATCATTCCCTCGAAGAACTTTTCGCCTATTCCCCCTGGATCGGCAGCACTAATAAAGTAAAGTTCAATACTTTTACTGAACGTTAAAAGACATTTTTTTTACTATTTTATTGATGCATACCCTGCGGTTGTCGGTACTCTGGCTAAAAATAAAGCAAAGAAGTTTTGCCAAAGCAATGGCAGAATAGGATGGTCCATGGGAGTATCGAGTGCTTGCTGAGACCATCGGTATATCGCCAATGCATTTATTCCAAATGGTGGTACTTTTACCGTAGCGCAGGCCCTCTAAAATATTGCGTTTATAATTAGTTTGCCATGGTCCTATACGTAATATGTTTTCGTGTACCTTAAGAGCAGTGTCCAAAGACACTTTAGATTGCAACAGTAATTCCCGTAAGAGTTCTCGCCATAGGCCTGTTTTTAGTTCTCTGTCGTATTGCTCAATTGATAATATTTGATAGGCAACCCATATCGATTGAACAGACCCTCCTAACAGACTGGAAGAACCTGAGGTGCCAGTTGCCCAACTTAAAAATGTACCGAAAGAACCAGGGTTTCGACTAGCTGCTATGTTCTGAAAATTTATCGGAACATCTATCATTATCAAAAGGACGATTTACACGTTTCGCATACAGCATATTTCATGTAGGAGCATATTAACTGAAGAATAAAAGGGTAACTTATCGAAAAGTATAACCGCTGAAAGATATAAGGGATAATCTATTATAAGTGTTCGTAAATAAGCAAGTACCGTAAATGAAAAAAAATGTCATACCTCATCATTTCCTTCTATTGTATGCTAATAAAATAAATTCATTAAAGGTATGTTAAGTAATTTACAGATAAAACTAAGAGTGCAATTATGCCAAGGTGTTTTCACTTCGTATCCAAGAAATGATGTCAAATGATATGTTTCAGATGTAAAGTATTAATTTATAGAATAAAAAAAAACAAATAAGTATATGTGAAATAGAATCATATTAATGGTAATGAAAAGAGAAGAAGGTAATGTATTAGCGGAGGAATATGTCTAACAATTCTTACAGAAAATAAATTTTGAAACATTGTTTCCATCGTTGCTCTCGTATCAAGGTGGAAGAATGCAGCGCGAATTACTGTATCCATTAAATACATCACATTTTGATCCTTATTCCAATCAGGTACAAGTATGAGAACATTTAACCATAAATGTACAAAACGTTCAGGACTATTTAAACAGTACCTAATAAGAAAGTATGAGTAGTTAATAGAACTTGCTAACGAAAGAATATAGGATAAATCCCCTTACCTTTTATAATTGTACAAGTGAGATTCAATCATGTTCGAAATATGTTTCAATATTGGTCCCGGGAACTCGGGCGCAATAAGATTTTTCGCCATCTTCATGTATGTCCGATCAGCAGTGACTAGCGATATGACGAGACTTACAAATTTGTCATTTTTCAACAACGAGTCGGCACAGTCAAGAAAAAGTGGTATTATATGATGAAGCGCTACCAAAACTTGTTCGTATTTGTAGTAACACTGTAACGTTTGCAACTGCGTAAAGCCATGTGAGCAAATTAACGGTACTGAGTGACCCCACAGTGTCATAAGCACTGCGGCATAACTTGCAATCGGTCGTTTCTCTCTAATTCCTTTCATTAACACATCCAATTTTGGATCGGAATCCATGTCTGGAATATGAGCATACGCTTCCCCGGGATTCATCATTGCAAACTGGCAAACAGCGTCTGATTGGTCGAGCTTATGGAGTCTTAGTCTAGTCATAAGCTCCCAAGCCCATAGAGTAAACGCGTGTTCATTACTCTGAGGTCTTACTATAGAAGAAACCTATGAGATCAACACTCCATCAGATGCTTAACATGTAACGAGTTGGAATAATTAGCATATAAGATGAATTATTAAAAAAACTCACCTGTTTGACGCCTTCAGATAGCAAAGATGCTGTTTGCGCTGGGGTGTCAACTACGTATTTCATTGTAAGTTCAACAACCAGTAGAGCAACTCGACGATGAAGATCAATGGGGAGATACATATTATTACTCCTGCAATATTTGCGATACATATTATATCGTAAATGTTAACAACATTAACACTAGGTTTACAGGACCCGTCAATTTTACGGATTTCAAACTTTGAAATGAAACACGCAAAAGACCATAGCAATAATCTTAACACTGTGACTGCCAAGCGTATTTTGCTATGTTAGAACCGCGATGCGATAAAATTCTGCAGAGTATGATTAAACCGTGCAAAATGAAGGTAACGCAGAGTTATTAGAAGCCAAAGTATTGAAGCGTCATTCCAATATCAACGGCTTTTACTAGATTGCAAATAGGCTGCATGGCGAATTTTTTGCATTTATAGTAAAATCTTTTGCGCCGGTCACCGGTGACCACCGTGGCGGTCAAAGTGTTAACTACTTTGCATCGTAAATTCATAATTTCATTAAAACAGTTTACAAACACAATTATTAGTTCCTGAAGCTTTCTAAATTTTTAAATTTGTACGTGGTATACCTATCTCTACGAAACCCGTCAAATTGGCGGGTTAGCTGATTACGTTAACAATCCTTATATATTTGCTTCGTTTGTAAAATGATTCCTCCAATAGTAAATATAAGAGTGAAAGAAAAGTCTAAGATGCCCCCAACTCATTATCTCAATAGCGCCTCGATAATCTGACAAAGCGAATTGTGTGGCTCGGGTGTCATGTTACTTCGTATTGAACGAACTCGCTTACAAGATTAACTCTTTGCGCTCGACCGGTGCCTTTCAGGCACCACGGCATGTGCTGCGCCAGCTCGACCGGTGCCTCTCAGGCACCACTCGCATCGATCTGGTAAATTGAGTGGTAACGGTGTTTATTTGTGTTTGGCCTAACGAATATCGCTTGATAAGTCTACCTGGCCTTTTGTAGATCATTTTATGAGGTGTCTACATAGCTATAAAGATGTCTTATCTCAAAAACACAAACGAATTTCAATGCGTGCATTATGCCTTGAGAATAATAGAACGCTGATAGACGTCGCAACGCTTCTTTCAATTCGCTTCTTTGAGAAAAAAAAGGTACAAAAAGAACCAATCACCGTCTTCGCACTTTTGAGATAAAATGTCTTATCTCAAAAATACTTGCAAACGCGGGTTGGACTCTGTCTTCGACATTAGTTCGAATTCAACCTTCTTGGCAATCGCAATATTTCTTTCAAAGTTAGTGAGTCCAATAAGTACGGAACACGACAAAGAAATGACTTCTAGTGAAGATGAGTTCAATTTTTCGGTAATAACGAACGAAATTACATCACTACATAGACAGCTTGCCCATGAGAATGAAGACGGAAGTAATGAAGATAGTGACGACGT
This sequence comes from Cryptocheilus praepositus, assembly GCA_033815515.1. Lineage (NCBI taxonomy): Eukaryota > Metazoa > Arthropoda > Insecta > Hymenoptera > Pompilidae > Cryptocheilus > Cryptocheilus praepositus. The sequence continues at coordinate 850,119 of JAWWQZ010000257.1, forward strand.
TATAGGTGTAAGAAGACGAAAAATCCGAATAATCGATAGTGAAACTGAAAGCCAAAGTGGCCAAAAGCCAACGTAGCACAGCTTCTACTTCACAGAGCACTTCTGAAATGATCCGACTCAATGGGAAGCTGCATGTTATTTTGATGGGACAAAAAAAGGATTGCAAAGTTTGTTCCCAACGAAAGTCCGGCCAAAGACGACAAACTGTGTACTATTGTGACACATGCCCCGACAAGCCAAGAATGCACATTGGAGATTGTTTTACAAAATACCACAAGAAGAAAAATTATAGAACGTAATCCTTAATAAATATCCTTCATTAAGTTAAATAAATGTATGTAATGTTAAAACATACGAGTTTAAAGTGCCCCATTGTGCCTAAAATTATTTTCAGTTAACAGAAACGAACTCATGAAACAGGCGCGCGCGCGGCGGATTACTGTCGAGTTGCTGGTCAGCCCGAGAGAAAAGCACGTCGAGCGCAAAGAGTTAATCCTTTGAAATGAAACATGCAAAAAACCGTAGCAATAATCTTAACTACTTTGCATCGTAAATTCATAATTTCATTAAAAGAGTTTCTAAACACAAGTATTATTTCCTTAAGCTTTCTATATTTTTAAATTTGTATGTGGTATACCTATCTGTGCTCGTAGAGATAGGTATATAAGAAACGCCCGTAAACCTAGTGTTAAAGCCGTGTATAAAGAATAACTTAGGCATGAATGGTATATACTAACCCATCAAACCCCCAGTTGAGATGAGTAAGAACTAAACGGGCCAAATGACTTTCGGTTGATGTTAGTGAATGCTGGTGTAACCAAGCGGACAGGACGGCTAAGTCTTGCTCTTGAGGAATCCACTTTTCTATTCTCAGTTCAGTGAATAAGTATAAACTTAACTGAAATTAAAAGCTCCGTAAGTAACCAATTCCGGATGGTTGCATGATAGAGTTGCTTTTAACACATTGCGGACGGGTCACGAGATTTCTCGTTTTAACGTTTATCGGTACGTTGCTAAAGTATTTGAAGCCTTGCAGCAATTTTTGATAGTATAATTGTGAAGTAAATAAATGTTAAAATGTTGAAAAAGTGCGAACATAGCGGTCAGTATTAAAAAAACCTTGTATGTATTGTACTCAATTTTTTAGGACCCTGAAAAATGTGCGAGGTCTGGATGAGCAAGAACGCCGTCCGCAATGTGTTAACTGTACTTGTTCTTACCTTTCCCACTGTTACAAAATTGTCTTTCAACTTCAGTAAAATATCCGAGAGTAGGGTGGGATATTTACACGTTAAGTTGGACAAAAGCGATCGGGCGTCTTTTGAACATGATTCCTGAGTCTTCTCACTTAGGAAACCAATCTGGAAAATTTGTTTAACATTATACGTTGTACCGTATGGAAATCATGACTAATGATGAAATAACTTACTTGAAACAAATCAATCGTAGTGGCCCTTATAAAATCGTAATCTTGATCACCCCTAGCCATAGCCATATTTGCGAATGTTGTTAGCAGAAAGTACGATTCATCCCCTGGCATGTTGCTCAATTTTTCTTCAAACTGCTTACGAAGTCGGGGCGAGTTCAACTCCGATTCCCACTCTTTAAAATAAAGTACCATCGTTAAATAAGATATATGCACTTCTTACACGAGATATAAGTTTAACATATTCTACTTACCAGAAATAGATACATCGGTTGACAGGGTATCTTGCGGCACACAATCGGTGTGTAAAATATAAAAAATTTGCCACAAAGTTGAAGATGATATTATGTGATATGGAATCGCAGCAAGATATTGCCAAGCACCTAATCGTCGAGATGAAAATATACACATAGTTGCTCTTAAGAAGAAGCAGTCATATTCTGTTTGTAATTTTAACAACACACTTTCGTCAGAAACCTAAAATACGAAAATCGTAGATTCTTCTTCTATGGGCATCATGCAAGTGTATCTAGAATAAATTGTCTTACGCGAGTCCTGTCGAATGCTTCCCACTGATCACTCGCATATTGTACAATGTCTCTAATGAGTGCGCTTAATCTTTTAGCCAATTGCCTGTATCTCGGTGAATCGTACGTCTTTAATCCCTGCTTCAAAAGCCTAACAACGACTGTAGAAAAGGCAAATATGCACAGCATATGATGTTCAGTTATACAGTTCTTATTCTGCTGATATCTATCGTTTTGGCATTGTATAAATAAGATTTGTTCGAACAGTTTGTCAAAGGGTATCTGATGAAGAAGGTATATGAGATCGCTTTCGAAGAGATTTGCACCGGCGTTAGCGATGTCTTCATCCTCCTCGCCTTCTTCATCTAACATCACCCAAACTGTATCTCCAGGGCTGCTGGCCGTGTCTTGTAACGATATTTGTACCTGCAATATGCAAGGAAGCCACTACACTTCAATTCTGACTAACAACGCACCGATGTAATTACCTGTTCCAAAAATTTATCCCTATCTCTAATCGGCAGTAGAATAACAGCTAGCGTGGCTATGATATGATCCAAATAAGGATCGTTTAATGGAGACGTCCCCAAACCGGCGACTTTTGGTGGTACCGGTATTTGAATAAAACTTCGAGCCCAGTTCATGACACCCCCTGGACATCTCAAAATATGATTTAGCAGGAACAGATGATCTTGCCAAGTTGCGACTCTCAGAAGGATCGCCACCAATTTCAGCAACCACTCTCGTGTATCCGTGACAAACTTCCCATCCTTCAAAACTTTTCGTTGAAAATTAAATAGTATCGTGATGCACATTCGGAGCTCGACTAGCTGCGGTACCGTTTGCGATGGGGTTTGCACAGAAACTAGATTCACTGGCGCGTTTTGCGGCAGATCTGCAAATTCTTTACAAGAAATGCAGACTCTCTGAATGTAGTGCTCGATCTGTAACTTGAGCGCTTCCGCTTCGTAGCAATAGAGTGCCTGCGTGTTGTGCAGCATTTCTTTGATCGCCGATAAATTTCTGGACAACGCCACCAGGGTCTGCTGATTAAAGTGCGCGATTGAATACTCATGCGTGGCACTGACTGGATTTCCATCCTGGCACTCTCCGCTTTCTGTGATGGATGCCTTATCCAAGCACCACAATTGCTTCTGTGTCTCTCTACAGCTCTTCTTTAGACCGTCTAGTTCATGGGCGTTAACAATCAAGTGATTCCTCACACGCAAATAATTCATAAGGAGCTCGTATAGCTTGTGCTGTTGCTTTATAGGACCGCTACGAAGTTGCGTCTCCGTAAATTCCGAAATGAACACGTCAACGATTGATAACTCTTGATTATTGTATAACGTCGCTAACTGAGTCTCTGTAAATGGTTTCACCTTCTTCAATTTACTACTCTCGGGTTTCTGAACTACTGATTCAGTTTCTTTGTGCAGTTCCTCCTCAGCTGTAGCAGTCTTGTTAAAATCGGAAGAAAGAGAGTTTGTTTCTTGCAGAGCGGGTTCTGCTGCTGAGTCAGTGTCAAGAACTGGGGCAGACGGAGCGATATCTAAGAGTTTTATTGTAGAAACAACTACCCTAACTTCCTCAACCTCATCTTCTGCTTCATTTTTAGGCGGTGCAGAAGCCGTTATACCATCTCCATCGACGTCGTCATATGAAATACAAGTTTCTGAAGATATCTGACAGAATATGTTTTTTAAGTGAAATAGTAATATCGTTATTTGATTAATGAAAGTATGATTACACGTACCTTAATACTTTCATCGTTTATATCATGATGACTTTCACACACAGCTTTTTCAGCAGCTTCCTTCTCATATATTTCAGTATCGATAGCAGCTGAGTGTAATTCGCTTTCCATATTCTCAACACCTTCTCCTCTGGGATAGTTTGTCGGTGACTCGCCTAATAAACATTCAAATTCTTCCAGCGTTGGGGCATCCGGTATCTCATGCTCTAAGACGGAGTGTCGCAGCTTCTCTCTTCTCTTCTTCTGCACGCATTATACATAAATTAACGTTAAGATTACCGCATTAATTTTAGCCGCTCACCCACATTGTTTTACGTACACTTTGCAAACTTTGTTGACGTACAACATTATCTTAAACGATTATAAGCTACAATGTGTACCACGCGATTATAATACACATTGCTTCATACACTTAAACAAATAACGATTAGCTGATGTTTCCCACCTGCCGTTGTCGTTGTTTTTCCATCGTGAGCGCTGGTTATGACGATGGTCAGCGATGCAATTCGATGTTATCCCTCTGACTGTTTACTTCTCTCTAAATGTCGTTCCTCTGACGATCATAAAGACCTGCATCCGTTGTACAGCGCAGTTATATTAAGTACTTCTATTACACCGTGATTCTCATTGCCTTTCGCAACGTAAATAATGTACCTTACATTTTATGTGTCATATCGCATGTCAAGGATTGAACCTCCAGTCGTATTGATCTTCATATTGTCCGTGAAATGCGTCTAAGGGAAATATATCCTTACTCGACAATTGTCTTCAATAACTAAACGCAGGCCGCTCGATGTGTCGCTTTTTTACATTCACACCGTCATACTGTCTGCTGACAATATAGACAGAAAAATTGTCATCGTCGTTATCAAACTGGATCACCCTCTGTCATGATGCACTTATTTATCGGGGCCCTTGCGTATCGACAGAATTGTAACTACGATGTGCTGCCCTCTATTGACAAGCGTTGTGTAACTTTCTGTCGCATTAATGCAACTTATTGCTGCAATTTCGTGCAGACGACCGTTGAACTTAATGGAGCAAGACGTACACGCAATAATAAACTATGAACTAGCAGGTAACAAAGTTGCTAACTTGGCGCCAGCAGAATGTAGAGGTATAACTTTATTCTTTATGCAAGGTAATATTCAGGTGTAGTAAAAAAATGACTTGTACTTCCTTCATTGTCGGGTGTACTTCATCTTAAGGGCTCAATGCTCCCTTTTTCACTTAGGATCGTTCTTATGTGCGGAACCGTGCGCCAGATTTTCCTTAGTTGACCTGTTAACATATAATTCAACAGACATGAACCTTTGAAAGTACCATCATCCCTTAGACAAACCTCAGAGCTGCGGAATTAAATTACGAATTGATTTATATGATGCTTACATGTTACACTTCTACTGCAAATATTGCATCATCAACTAACCTATTACTGCAGGTGTGTTATTACACAATGTTGGTATCGGAAAGAAATGCTCATAAAGAAAGGAAACTGTATAAATTTATAATTGTATACGTGTAGACCGATGATCGAATAGTCAACAGGCAACATGAACCTTTGAAATCATCCCTTAAACGACAAACTACAGAACTGTGAAATTAAATTACGAATTGATTTATATGGTTCTTACATGTTACACTTCTACTGCAAATATTGCATCATCAACTAACCTATTGCAGGTGTGTTATTACAGAATATTGGTATCGGAAAGAAATGCTCATAAAGAAAGGAAACTGTATAGATTTATAATCTTATACCTGCAGACCGATGATCGAATAGTCAACAGACAACATGAACCTTTGAAATCATCCCTTAAACGACAAACCACAGAATTGCGAAATGAAATTACGAATTGATTTATATGATGCATTCATGTTACACTTTTACTGCAAATATTGCATCGTCAACTAACCTATTATTGCAGGTGCGTTATTACACAATGTTGGTATCGGAAAGAAATGCTCATAAAGAATGGAAACTGTATAGATTTATAATCGTACACGTGTAGACCAATGATCGAATAGTCAACAGACAACATGAACCTTTGAAATCATCCCTTAAACGACAAACTACAGAACTGTGAAATTAAATTACGAATTGATTTAAATGATGCTTACAGGTTACATTTCCACTGCAAATATTGCATCATCAACTAACCTATTACTGCAGGTGCGTTATTACACAATATTGGCATCGAAAAGAAATGCTCATAAAGAAAGGAAACTGTATAGATTTATAATCTTATACGTGCAGACCAATGATCGAATAGTCAACAGACAACATGAACCTTTGAAATCATCCCTTAAACGACAAACTACAGAACTGTGAAATTAAATTACGAATTGATTTATATGATGCTTACATGTTACACTTCTACTACAAATATATACACCTAACCTATTACTGCAGGTGTGTTTATACACAATATTGGTACTGAAAAGAACTATTCATAAAGAAAGTAAACTGTATAGATTTATAATCGTATACATGTAGACCAATGATGGAATGTGTCGTACGATTATACTCGTCTTTTACAATATTGGTATTGAAAAGAAATGCTCATAAAGAAAGGAAACTATAGATTTATAATCGTACATGTGTAGACCAATGATCGAATAGTCAACAGACAACATGAACCTTTGAATCATCCCTTAAACGACAAACCATAGAACTGCGGAATTAAATTACGAATTGATTTATATGATGCTTACATGTTACACTTCTACTGCAAATATTGCATCATCAACTAACCTATTACTGCAGGTGTGTTATTACACAATGTTGGTATCGGAAAGAAATGCTCATAAAGAAAGGAAACTGTATAAATTTATAATTGTATACGTGTAGACCGATGATCGAATAGTCAACAGACAACATGAACCTTTGAATCATCCCTTAAACGACAAACCATAGAACTGCGGAATTAAATTACGAATTGATTTATATGATGCTTACATGTTACACTTCTACTGCAAATATTGGATCATCAACTAACCTATTACTGCAGGTGTGTTAATACACAATATTGGTACTGAAAAGAACTATTCATAAAGAAAGTAAACTGTATAGATTTATAATCGTATACATGTAGACCAATGATGGAATAGTCGAAATACTCGCTCAAAATTCGTACGATTATACTCGTCTTTTACAATATTGGTATTGAAAAGAAATGCTCATAAAGAAAGGAAACTATAGATTTATAATCGTACATGTGTAGACCAATGATCGAATAGTCAACAGACAACATGAACCTTTGAATCATTCCTTAAACGACAAACCATAGAACTGCGGAATTAAATTACGAATTGATTTATATGATGCTTACATGGTACACTTCTACTGCAAATATTGCATTAACTAACCTATTACTGTAGGTGCGTTATTACACAATATTGGTATTGAAAAGAAATGCTCGTAAAGAAAGGAAACTGTATAAATTTATGATCGGAGACGTGTAGACCAATGAATAGTCGAAATACTCACTCAAAGTTCGTGCGATTGTACTCGTCTTTCACAATATTGTTATTGAAAAGAAATGCGCATTAAGAAAGAAAACTGTATAAATTTATAATCGTATACGTGTTTTACCGATGACCGAATAGTCGTAATACTCACTCAAAGTTCGTGCGATTGTACTCGTCTTTCACAATATTGGTATTGAAAAGAAATGCTCATAAAGAAAGGAAACTGTACAGATTTATAATCGCATACGTGTAGACCAATGATCGAATAGTCGAAATACTCACTCAAAGTTCGTGCGATTGTACTCGTCCTTCACGTATGCAATGAGAATCGTAGCGGCAACAAGGTTCACGAAAACGCAACAACTTGACCAATGCGCGCCTGCGAAGAAAGCAAAAGGCATGAACTTTGGAACACGGTAGGTGCAAGAACCTGCACTCGTATCAGCGAATAAATATGCATACCCATTCCAGGCAAGAAATATGAAAAATAGAAGAGCGTGCCAACTAAGTTGGCCGAAAAGATCACGTAACCGCCGACGATGGCTTCCGAAACCGGGAACGCAATTTCGGAGGCCAGTTCCAAGAAAAGTGCAGGCGTTGACCAACTCGCCGAAACGCCAAAGATAACGGCTGCATATAATTCGTATTTGTGGAAGACGAGCATTTTTCCGTCCAGGAGGAGTACCCATAGAAACATGGTAGACGATGTAAGTAATAGAATATAGATAGCTAGCTTCAGGTGGCCTTGAAATATATCTGAAACGCGAGATGCAGCAAGACTGAGGATGCCGCTAAAGATGACGGTCCAGAATGCTAATTTGTCAGCTTCGTCCTGAAAATTAATTTTAGTTTAGTAAGAAACACGATGCAAAATAAATTTACGCGATCAGTTTCACTGTCGCTGCTTTACATGTTTTCCTGGCATATTTTTTTTGGGCCGAAATTCTTAGGAAAAGTATTCACATTTAACATTTTGACCACCATGATGGACATCGGTGATCGGCGTAAGAGATTTTATTGAAGATCCAAAATATTCGCAATGAGTAGCAATGATTATTTTATAAATGCAGTTATTGTTAGAATAGTACTGCGATCATTTGATCTCCAATACCTACACATTATTTACATTTTGGATAATTCAGCCAAACGCTGTAGTATTTCATAGCATTGCTGTTTTAATACAGCAAAATACGCAGGGCAATATATTCGCAATGGGTAGCAATGATTATTTGATAAATGCAGTTATTGTTAGAATAGTAATTCCATCATTTGGTCTCCAATACCTACACATTATTTATATTTTGGATAATTCAGCCAAACGCTGTAGTATTTCATAGCATTGCAGTTTTAATACAGCAAAATACGTACGGCAAAATATTCGCAATGAGTAGCAATGCTTATTTGATAAATGCAGTTATTGTGAGTATAGTAATGCCATCATTTGATCTCCAATACCTACACATTATTTACATTTTGGATAATTCAGCCAAACGCTGTAGTATTTCATAGCATTGCTGTTTTAATACAGCAAAATACGCACGGCAAAATATTCGCAATGAGTAGCAATGCTTATTTGATAAATGCAGTTATTGTTAGAATAGTAATGCCATCATTTGGTCTCCAATACCTGCACATTATTTATATTTTGGATAATTCAGTCAAACGCTGGAGTATTTCATAGTATCGCCGTTCTAATACAGCAAACGTGTTAACACGTTGACTGCCACGCGTATTTTGCTATGTTAGAACCGCGATGCGATCAAATACTGCAGAGTATGATTAAATCGTGCAAAATAAAGGTAACACAGAGTTGTTAGAAGCCAAAGTATTGAAACATCGTTCCAATATCAATTGCTTTTACAAGATTGAAATAGGCTTCATTTCGAATTTTTTGCATTTTTGGTAAAATCTTTTGCACCGGTCACCGCGTATTTTACTATGTTAGAACCGCGATGCGATCAAATACTGCAGAGTATAATTAAATCGCGCAGAATAAAGGTAACGCAGAGTTGTTAGAAGCCAAAGTATTGAAACATCGTTCCAATATCAATTGCTTTTACAAGATTGAAATAGGCTTCATTTCGAATTTTTTGCATTTTTGGTAAAATCTTTTGCACCGGTCACCGCGTATTTTACTATGTTAGAACCGCGATGCGATCAAATACTGCAGAGTATGATTAAATCGTGCAAAATAAAGGTAACGCAAAGTTGTTAGAAGCCAAAGTATTGAAACATCGTTCCAGTATCAATTGCTTTTACAAGATTGACATAGGCTTCATTTCGAATTTTTTGTATTTTTGGTAAAATCTTTTGCACCGGTCACCGCGTATTTTACTATGTTAGAACCGTGTTGCGATGAAATACTGCAGAGTATGATTAAATCGTGCAAAATAAAGGTAACGCAGAGTTATTAGAAAGTATTGAAACATCGTTCCAATATCAATTGCTTTTACAAGATGGAAATAGGCTTCATTTCGAATTTTTTGCATTTTTAGTAAAATCTTCTGCGCCGGTCACCGGTGACCACCATGGCAGTCAACGTATTAAACATACTGCCATTCGGTAGAATAAAAATATAAAAATTATACAAATTTGATCATAAACTGACCTGTGTAACAGTTGTATTAAAAGCCATGGTAATCATTGCTAGCCAGGGTCCTGTTGTTCCTTGACTCAAAGCTGCTGCTAGAGACAGGAGCCACATACTCTTGCTCCTGATTGACATGTCACGTAAGTGTAAATAACAAAACGTTTCCAGTTTAGGATTCTTATAATACTGTCAAGACGACGTTAGATTTTGTTGTCCGTGGTCATGGCAAGGATTTGCAGTAAAATAGAGATACGAAAAAAAAGGAATGGCATCCCTTGTGGGGATCGAACCCACGACCTTTGGATTAGAAGTCCAACGCGCTATCCTCTGCGCCAAAGGGACTTGTAAGTGATCGTCAAAATAGTCATTTTTCAATCAAAATATGTATGGAACCATTAAATAACTTAGTTGTTTCACGTAACATTCTGAATTGCATCGTAATGGGCAATTCGAAAACTCATTCTGCTGAATTAAGATTGTTAGCTCTTCGTTTACATAACTAGGAGACATTTATAAACTCTTTACTTAAACAGATGTTTGATGGATTCAATGAGACCGAAGTGATTATCATTATCCTTGACATCGTCCGCGTAATTGCATTGCTTTGGGAAGAATACTAGGACTCCAACAAGAATCAGAAACTGTACGACGAATTCTGTAACGATATTTTTGAAACCGTTTGTTCGTAGGAGTGATTGTGCGCTTGTACTTTGTTGTCTTGTAGATACTCGCCGATTCTCATAAGCGACATAATTTGTACGCGCAATGCCATTTGATCACTGGTAACATTTGTTGACGCCTTAAAGTCGGAGAAGGGATGAAATTGTTTGATCGAGTGTAAAGAGTGCTTCGCTCGATTATTCTGATCCATGGTTGACGTAATGTCCTCCATTAGAGATGGAATATCGTGACGTGACTGTATTCCAATAACGGCTGGACCGATTAAGTAAGAGACCGCCATTCCTAACTGATTGCAGACCGACGAGATTCCTGCATATATAAGAAGACCAAAAGCCGCTAAGTTTCGATTTTATTACTAAACATCATGATCAGTATGAAAGTTTAAGTATCAGTTGACTCTCTGTAGTTATCAGCTGAAATCTTTTCCTGTGAAACAATTATTACTGTACTCTCCAGGTTATCTGTCTCCTTAACTCTTTTCTAAGAAATTACCAAGATAAACTTCAAAAAGTAATGCATTCGTTATAAACACCAATTCGCGCATTTTAACATATTTGTCCTATAATGAATAGTGTCCTATAATCTTCTCTTATTGGATTTATGGTTACAGAGTATACAGAACAGTCAACTGTACGTCGAATCGTTTAATGAAATTTGATGGATGTTTCGACTGATGTAGGTCGTGTTTAATATTGCAGCAGGACCATGAAAATTTAAAATCACAATGCGTATTTATCAGTACAGTTACATTTGATACTATACAAATGTTAAGACAAAACATATCGGATAATCACATGTTTCACATTTCGGTAAGAAACGTGTTTGGCACTTAAGAGTCTTGTTGGCTGTTATTAACACTTTGACTGCCACGGTGGTCACCGGTGACCGGTGCAAAAGATTTTATTAAGAATGCAAAAAATTCGCAATGAAGCCTATTTGCAATCTTGTAAAAACAATTGATATTGGAACCGTGCTTCAATACTTCGGCTTCTAACACCTCTAAGTTATTTTCTTTTTTGCACGATTTAATCGTACTCTGCGGTGTTTCATCGGATCGGAGTTCTAACATAGTAAAATACGCTTGGCAGACAACGTGTTAATAAATGTCCCGCTGTGTTGCTAATGAATCAAATGATGGGAAACATGATAATGATTATTTTTTAATATGGGTACGTCTACCAGTAGCAGTGGTGCGTTCTCCACGTGGGAACCACACAGCAGATACCAGTGTCGTAGCCGGACCAATGATTACCCCGGACAATCCGTTCAATATGGCCGCAATGTGCGTCGTTCTGAAAAGTGTGTGCAAGATAAATGCTTCTTTTACTATGTCCACTACAGATATATTTACACAATGTGGTAGACTTACATCGTAAAGACGTATTCTTGTGAGGAGAGACAACGAATGAACGTCGCCATCGTTGTTAATACGGCCGCTATGCGTATCGGAATCGGTAAACCTACGTACGGACTATTAGTTGATAAAATATTTAATTTAATAATGAAATAATGTGGCTACATTTACGAAATATCGCAGAAATATTTTTCTTCTAATTCTGCTAATTTTATTATTAACATTTATATTTACTATTGGGTGATTGATTGACGAGTACTGGTTACCTTTTTTATTTAGCATCCAGCAACAAGGTATGCAACAAGTAAGATAAGTGATGCATCCCCAATTAGATATGAGTGCAACTAAGGATTGATGCCATGTGGGGAACGCTATCATTGCATTATTTGCGATGGGACCCCATGTATTCCATATGCAGCATTGAAAGCAAGCTAAAGCACAAAAGAGACTCAGGGCTACCCATCTTTCGTTTGTATACTGAGCAGACACGTCAATGAGTCGGGATGCTTCGTTCGGGTCATCGTCAAATTCAAAATGATTAGGCTGATCTGTTGATAAGAGGTAATGTTTAATTTCTTCTTTGGTTTAATTTAAAGAGGATATGAAACATATCAGCAAATGTAGTGTTTATATTGTATTGTTAAAATAATGTCAGTAACGCCAATTCAACACATTCGTGATATAATATAGTTACAGTTACTACTATCAGTTTCATGTTTATATCATCAAAATGCCAAATTAGGTATCAATACTACCAGACCGATGTAATGTAAATGTTTACGAATAATCATAAGTGGTATTACGCGAGTAGTATGCTTGAAGGGACGCATTTACTATAGTAATTTATGCGTATATGAAATACAATAATAGATTGCAGGTTAATGATATTAACCAGAAAAAGTTGGGTACACTCGCAAATTCTAAATTTTTCTCAGTCACCTGTTACGTTTGACGTTGGTGAACATCTATGATAAGACTGGAAATTGCCTGAAAACTACGTGACTTGACTTCATGCCATAAACATAGATTCCAAATATGACGTTAAACCTCTAAAGACATACTTCCAGCGCTACGTACTGCTCTCTTCAAATTGAGTTTGCTTCGATGACTGCGTCTAACTCTACCCGTTGACGTGCTACGTGCCTGAGACAATCGAACCATGATTTATACGATAACTGTCGACAATATTAGTTCTGCCAGTAGCAAAAAAAGGCTCCCCAACAATTCAACAAACAGTCACGCTGCAGATTCGTGCATTTGGCACGACTCGTACTGATGCATCGCGCAATCCAATATCCCATATCGATAGTGCTTTCGGACCGGAATCATTTCCGATCACTTCAGATCACGATCATAACATTCATAGCCGAGGCGATTCGCAGATAAGCGGCTGACATGCGACCGCGACTGGCGTGAATTTTTTTTTGAACAGCCGATCACAATTACGATATGAAAAGTACCGCTTTCCACACTCGATAATGCGCGCGATCGATAACGGCACTCATTGATAACGCAATTGATTAAGCACGACGAGCCCCTGTGGCCTCGTCGCGCTGTCCAGCCGGTACTAAGATAATTGATAATAATGAACTTTTTCCGCCACGCCTTGACATTTTCATTCTGTGATACATGTGCTCCTTGGTCTACATTCTTTCCTTTCCGCAGGAAAAATCCTTATCACCGCACGCTACCAATGTTCGTGACAGATAGTACTGGCCCGCCTATTTGCCGTTTAATCAGGATAGCAGTTCCGTCGGAACGTTGCGGACGAGTTTCCCCAAAGAGGAACGGGGTGATAGTCGCTGACGAACGAAGAGATGAAAATCGAGAGGAAAGCATCTTCCCTAGTCCGCGTCGGATTATCCCGATTGTTCGATGTTCCGCGTGAATATTACCTACGGTAGTTGGCACAGTAGCGGCATAATGGTAGTTGGTAGTACGCGGACCAATCGCAAAACCGACAGAAATCAATGTAATTAGGGAAGAGCCAACGGGGATTCGTTGATTGTGAGACATGCGCACTACACACCCTCCGACACGACGGGACAACGTACATGCACATAGAGAGGTATGTATCCGTGGGTGGCATATAAATATATACGTATACATTGTCGCCAATCTCTAATTCCCTTTGTGCGATTCCTATTGTCAGTATTACGGTTATTACGCTCACACTGATCTCGCCTCGCGACGATACAATTATCGTTATCATGCGCCGCGGTCAATACACATTCTCGCCCATGTTTCCTGCTGAAAGCGACCGTTTCCAGATTGATCTGCAGGTGTGGATTTCGCAGCAATTTTTTGTTGTCACCAAACAAGCGATGTAACAAGGTGCGGATCGGCCAAATTAATACCCCCGACGTCGGAACGGCGTTGATGTAATAACGTGAAAGAATGCGATGCGACGTTGTGCGTCGTTAACAGCGACGACGATGCTAAGACGGTCAATGAGAGTGAAATTTTATGTAGGTTCAAGCGAAAACGCACAATTATGTAGAGCAGTTTTTGTATTGCACCGCGCGCCTCTACGCTCATGGGATGGCATGGGCAAATCGAGGAAGAAAATAAACGAACGAGGGGTCGTAATAAGAATACGCGAAAAACCCCCTTTCAACCTTCTCGAGGCGGTTTGATTTCAATTGGCGAACGAGGAAAGAATGCCCACAGAGATTGTCCGGTGTGCAGTTGACCGTAAATGCGCGAGATATTACCAGGCATATTTTCGAGCTGTTCGATTTACACGTAATACAAGGGCGGCACGAGTTTTTCACACAATGCAACGAACCGTCCGTAGCTATCCCATCGACAATAATATTCAACAGATACTGCGGAGGGCTTGCTCGCAGTTTTAAAGAACCAAGCGATTTGCCCAAACGGCACGGAATCGTTTTCTTTACGGCAATAACTAATTTCCTATTACTCATATCTTTTTAGACGGCAAACCGAATGGCAGCAGGAATTTAAATTCAGAAGTAACTAGGTCTTTCTACCGGCAGTTATAATCATCTTCGGCAAATGACACTTTTGACAACATCTTATACGATTTACTCATGCATCAATGAAACAAACTTCAATGTATCGTCTTTTACATTCAACATTTCCCACAGCTCGCCAATTTCGTTTTTAACCGCAACTTATCCGAACTAAATTGCTTCGCACGGGGAGAAAAATAATCTCGTATCACCTTTTCATAATTTGCCGTGTTAATAAAACGTAATCTCCAATTTCATCGGCCGGAGATCGCACGTGCATTCTCTTCGAGGGGCGGAGAAAGGACGAGGGAGACTACGGAGGAGGGTTGTCGGAGTGCGTATTCGTGGTGGGGAATCCGCATGGAAGTAGGGAGTATCACCCCCGGAGCATCCCTCCTACCGATTTTCGTGGCCACCACGAGGTGAGAGAATGGACGTCGTGACCAAGGTGACTCAGATGCGCGTGTTACCTCGCGCCGGATCGCTCCGGAAACGTTCTCCATTCTTGTGCCGCGAAACCCGTGCCGAGCTAATAACGACGAAAAGAACTAAGTAAGGAAGCGGTGGTCCACAAGTCATTCACCTCCCTCCGATAAGAACAGGGACAACTGGAAAAATTCAAGAAAACGAAGCTGTGACTGAGGACGACCCGTTTAGAGATTGACCTCTTAATGTTAGAGAGCGGATTGGAAAGTTCACGGCTGATGTTAGTGCAAACTTTCATTTGATGCAGTGCAAGTTGGAACTGAGGGACGGCGATTGATGCTAGGGTGGAAATAGCTGATTTTAAGACTGACGCTTGTTGTTAGAGTGTAGAGTTGGTCTGAAGATTAACGTTTTGGAATGGTAGAGTGGAAACTTGTTCATGTGGATGAGACGGTACGACAAGTATGAATATTGCGGCGTTTTATGGTAGAATACATTTTCTACTGATGCAAAGCGAAGAAATTAAAGGGAAGTTATCTGTGCACCACGCATATGTTGGACATTTTTATTTATGGTCCACGATATTAAAATTTGAACCGATTGTACGATAACGCACTATAAGCCCAGCGGAAGAGTTCCTTATCTTGGATTGGATCTGTATGATTCTACTTGAGTATAAAGCCGTGGATGAAATTTATCTAACGGACTGATAAATTACTAGTAACCAAACTCTGATCGATAATGCTCATGAAAAAATGAGTATATTAGTGAAACGTGCAATGTCCTGCAAGAGACTTTGCAATATTTATAAGATCAAGTTACATTTCCATATCAGAATCATTCCCTCGCGACGATGAGAAGTTTGCGTAAAAATATTAAAGAAGACTTTCTCTTGCAAAGTACCTGAACATCAACAATGCCGAACTCGACAAATTGTTGTTAATAGTCGAACACTAAAGTTACTTCTGAGATTGGTTGTGTCACCGGGAAGTTATTTAGCGTGAAATGTCAACGAAAACAGGAAGACCTTCGTCGCCGCGGCGATTTTTCGCCCGAATCTACGGTCATCTGGAGTCAACGAAGAAAACAGACAACGATGAGGAGGAGGACAATCAAAGGTCGAGGATAGACCTTGAGTCCTCGCCGGAGATGAGCCCCTGCGAAAGGAATACAGCTGATGGTGTGCGAACTTCACCAAATCGTACTCCCTCGCAAGTAAGAAATAACACATCAATATACGTATTTATTTCACGACTTTTAGGCCCTCTTTTTCAACGCCAATCCCTGGAATCTTTCTAGTTTCGCAATCACTGAGGAAATTCTATTACCCTTTTTACAGAAATTAGTACAATATTTCTAAACGTATAAAGTTGTAACGGTGGCATACTTTAGTGCGTAACGTATTGCCAATCTTTGTAGTAGGTTCGGCTCCCGGATGTTAGTCTTGTATTGCACTACGACGTTACTGACGTTTCGCAAACATTTCAGATTGTTCCGCTGAAACCAGTTCGACGCGTTGAAACTGTCAATGGACGAGAAAATTGGTGGGCGTTATTCTCGTTAGAAAGATAAATTGATGATTGTTATTAGAAGGGGGAAATATGAAAAGTGGTTCTAGTAATTATTGGATAATTAAACATTCTTATCACTGTTTTGACAGTACCGTGTCATAATTTTGTTGCAAATGTAATATCTGCGATATAAATACCACTGAATCATTATCTTGTATCAATAATTCCCGATTAACGGTACATTAATCGTCACGTCTTCTTCATAAAAATATGATGTAATATGACAATGACTTTACGAAGTACCAGTTGTCAAGATTATCTCGCCGTTATAAATTACGCCACGTTTGACCGTGCACCCATTACCTTCGGCAAGAGATAAAATGGTGTGTAACATTATACAGGTCGTGCACTTGAAAGAAGGCACGGCGAGCCGTACCGACAAGCAGGACGCCACTAAATCGAAGATACCTCATGAGGACGAAAGAATGCCCGAGGAGAATTTGGGTCTTCCCTCACTGGGATTACCTTTTCTTCATGGATTCTTTCCCGCAGCTTCTAGTCACCCTCTACACCTGACGCAGGTCGCACATCCGCCTGAACTTCCGCCGCATCTACATACTCTACCCAACCACGGTCCTCTGTCGGACCATCATTTCCAAGGATTCTCAGCATTTTGTAAGTTCTATCCTTTTCGTCCAAAAACATATGACCCCCGTCTCACGGCTAATTTCAGCAAACCAACGCTTAATCTTACATACGCCGGACGCTGCGAACCAATTTACGTCTTATTTTCAACCAATTTTACTCAATACGGTCGCGCACAAATCTCTATCAAAACTAATTCATTCTCACTTGTTAGGTGCGAACACACGGATCACCTTCTAAATACTTCCATCCCATTGAAACCGTCGAGCCACGAGTCTTAACTGAAAAGGATCCCCGAACGGGTGCTTGAGAAGTAGTAATAGTTTCACGAGAATCTTTCCCGAGCAATATCATATACCGCATATATTGCCACGCTCGCCTCGCTCTCTTTGTGCCTGGACAGTCTAGCGGTGGACGAACATATCCTATCATAATACATCGCGAAATCTGCTTACCGATTCGACGTACGGTTATGCGGAGCGTGTGTATGCCTGCAAAGACGACGACCGTCCTGAGCTTACGTAGGTCCGGCTCGAGTATGTTCCGGACCTTTGGAAATGCGCGCTGCATTCATGAGCGAAGCCGAACGCATATCCTCGTCCCGTGTTTGTGTACAATAATAAAATCTCGGAGCATCGTCATTTGTACCTGCGCGGACAAGCAAATCTCCTCAAAGAAGCAAGTGTGCAGAAAAAGCGGGAAGAGATACCGCCCGCTAACTCTTTAACTGTTGGGGAATTTTTAAACGACTGTTGCAAGCTATCGATGCGGTTGTACATAAGTCCTGCATACTAGGTGTTAACCCTTCTTTGCATGATTTTTTCTTTATTGGTGAAATAAATCAAGGTGATATAATTCATGTTCAAAATTAAAGGAAAAATGGTTAAAAAAATCTTAGTATATACTTATAGTATATATTTAGCAAAAAACAATATGATGGAAATTTCCATCATCATGCAAAGTTAGATTATTGTGAACTTGTTCTTTTATATAATTTTTGGGCATTCAATGTTATTTCTTTATTTCTTTATTGGTGAAATAAATCAAGGTGATATAATTCATGTTCAAAATTAAAGGAAAAATGGTTAAAAAAATCTTAGTATATATTTATAGTATAAATTTAGCAAAAAACAATATGATGGAAATGTCCATCATCATGCAAAGTTAGATTAAAGTGAACTTGTTCTTTTATATAATTTTTGGGCATTCAATGTTACGATGGAAATTTCCACCATCATGCAAAGAAGGGTTAAAAGTTCTTTCGGAAAGTCTCAAGTAACACAGTTGACGCGTGTTTCTATGAGATGCATTGAGAATACCTAGTTTTGCAAAACGTTAGTTGAATCAATGACGCGTTAGAGTGAGTTTGTGGCACATGTTTTCAAGTGTACGCTTCTAAAGAATCCGCAAGATCCGCAAACATAATGATGCACGATGGATATAATTTAACACTTTGACTGCCATGATGGTCACCGGTGACCGACGCAAGAGATTTTACTGAAGATCCAAAATATTCACAATGGGTAGCAATTATTATTTTATAAATGCAGTTGTTCCTAGAATAGTGATGCGATCCTTTGGTCTTCAATACCTGCACATTATTTACATTTTGCATAATTCAGTCGAAAGCTGTAGTATTTTATAGCATCGCCGTTTTGATATAGTAAAAGACGCACGGCAAAATATTCGCAATGGCTAGCAATGATTATTTTTTAAATGCAGTTGTTATTAGAATAGTGATGCGATCCTTTGGTCTTCAATACCTGCACATTATTTACATTTTGCATAATTCAGTCGAAAGCTGTAGTATTTTATAGCATCGCCGTTCTGATATAGTAAAAGACGCTTGGCAGTCAACGTGTTAATCGTTGCGTATTGTGACTGTGAAACTATTTAACGCGACCGTTGAAACGTAACGTAGCACTAACGAAATCGCCTAACAACAGAATGTTTTACGCAAAGTCGCTCTAGCATACTAAACTCGCGGTTCAATACAAGAAAATTCTGATAATAGTTGAAAATTTGCACATATCGCAATGTTGAGAACAGTAAGGGAATATGCTGATAACGATACACAGAGATTTTTAAATTTCACTCCTCATCTGAGAATGCACCATTGTATTTCGTTATTACAACAAACATACACGTACGTGCGCACACGACCGACGGGGTTTATCCCGCTTCGCCACCTCGTGGCGATATTGTGATGAGATTACGAAACGCAGTTGGCCGCGTCTCAATGTGGAATATACATCGCTATATTTCCTCAACCAACGCTCTTCGCCTGTGCCTTAAGCCGTTGTCACGACAAATCACTACAAAGGCTCATTGAGCGTTTCACAAAAAAGTCCAATGCCTTAATTTGTTATTCATTGCAAACAGTTCAAAAAATCACCTTTCCGATAGACCGCCAGGAAACCATCATATCCTATCGTAAAAGGATAGATTTCCTCAAATTTATCATTGTTGTATATAAGTCGACTTATTTAGTTTGCACGTGAAGTTCACTTCGGCGTTAAATTACAATATATTGTTCAGCGATCGTGACTTCGTTTGCGTTCGAAAAATGTAAGGTCTCTTTCGCGGAGAGAAGAGAATCATCACCGCGCTCTTATCCAAGGTGAGTTTCGCGGTAAAGGCAGAAAGAATAGCGATGGGGAGGAGAGAAAGAAAGGGAGAGATAAATCATGTGACAATGAGTTCGTCGAGGCGCGACAGCTTGTTATCGTTATTGTCAAACGCGCTTTCTTCGGTCCGTGATTCTCGCGGAATATACCGTAATATTCATTAATATAAAGCTGCCCGTACCGCCGCGTAATATTTCGCGAGGACGAATTTTGACATCGCAAAACCCCAACGGCGATGCATGTGCAATACGTTGAAATACGCAAAGTACGGCTTCTTTGCGTGACGTTTTCGATAGAACTGCACTTGAAATATTGCTACGACGTCTTATCATTAAATATGCGATTTAAAAAGTGATTAGAAGTTTACTATTTTCCATTTTATGATATCTACACATTATTCGGGATGTGACGCGTGGGATATAAATGCGTGGGGCAGCATGATTCAAGCATCAAAAGCATTTTGTGTCACAGGCTCACTCCAAATTTATTCGCAGCTATATCTATTCTCGTAATTATCACCCATCAAAAGCTACCATTGGATACAGAACGATCTCTACTTTCGTAATCCAAAAAATCTTATCTACACATAAATCTAGTCACACATAGAATGAAATGGCATGTCTTTATTTCCAATTAAGATATTATGTGTTTCTTTCAGCAAACACAGATGTTCTCACCTGCTTAGCACACATGTTCGCTTTCGTTTCGCGAAATTGAAATGTTAAAGAAAATTGCTAGTATGTTGGTTGTCATATTAAAATGAAGCACGCACGGATGTGATATAAGATACGCAACACCTCGTCACAGGCTCTTTACGATAAAGTGCGAACATCTATGCGAGCGGGATGTCGTGTTGAGTTCAAGGAGCAATTAGGATCCTATTTCCGCTCACGAACAGATTGCGCGAAGCCTTCCGAATGCGTCCAACTTCCGGTATCGTTCACCCCACATCCTAATTATTCGACAATGTGGATTGCGGTTACCGGGTCGAATTACGCGCTGTACAGATTTTAATATGAGCATTCAACGCGACAGGAAGGACGAAAATTGATTTAAGAAATTATACGTCTCAATAGCTAAAGCCCATGCGGCGACCGAACCGAATGCCTTTCTTCTGGACTAAACTAATGATCGTTTCGTCTCAATTATCCGTGCTATATTTGTAAAGTCATATTGACTGTGTTTTTACTCATCACCGCCTGTTTCCGAGTGTCCATATACGAATATCCAGATGGTAGCTGTGATGGGAATTGATCATAAATTATCCTACCCATTAAAATCCAATTATGGAACAACAATTGGTTCGACGCTTAGGAATGAGTCTACTACTCACTGTCAGTTTTCATCTCTGCACGCGGCCAGGTGTTAGATGGATCCTAAAGTGGGATGCCCGGTGAGAGCAAAACAGCATTCATGCATGTGTCCCTCATAAAATTATTGACCAGTCGATGCTACGGCGCTCGTGAAATCGCCGCTGTTTAATAGACCATCATTTTAATTCAAACACATTATCCTAAAGCGATGTCACTGTCTTATCAACAGCGAATTACGTGAAAAAAAAACTTAATTAAAAGACGGCGTTAGAAATTGCAGGCATTCGACGACTTCGTATGAAAATCTTCACGCAAATCGTCAGTTATTATTGCTTAACACTTTGACTGCCACGGTGGTCACCGGTGACCGGTGCGAAAGATTTTACGAAAAATGCAAAGAATTCGCAATGAAGCCCATTTGGAATCTTGTAAAAGCAATTGACATTGGGACGGTGCTTCGAGACTTTGGCTTCTAACAACTTTGAGTTGCCTTTATTTTGCACCATTTAATTATACTCTGCAGTATTTCATCGCATCGCGGTTCTAACATAGCAAAATACGCTTGGCGGTCAAAGTGTTAAAAGATAGACAGACATTCGCTTTAGTATCAAATATACGCACATCTAAATTATGAGAATCATTACGGCCGTTTAATTGGACTAACACCTCAAAATGAGTCAAGCCAACTATATAACCGCAGCTGTTCTCTACTTGCCCTGTATAAACGTCAAAACCTTAAAATACGCCACAGATTCGATTAGAGATAGCGTATCAGCCGGGATCACAGTTACGCGATAATTAAGATTGACAATTGATCAGCGTTCGAGCCCTATCGTTCTCCCGTCGTTACGACTAGTCCAAGCAGTTTAATCAACTATCTATCGAACGGAACAATGCGTCGTTTCGTAACTTGCAGCTGCCAATGCGCTGAAACGCTTACTTTACGATCTCCTAATATGCAAGACTTCGCGAACGAATACGCGCGTTGAGGTATGCAGACATTGAGCTTGTCTTAATCTATGATCGCAGTGGCGCGTAGAAGAAGAAAGGAAGGACGACCCAGAAGGCAGAGAACGACGTTTAGCGGCGAACAAACCTTAAGGCTGGAGGTCGAATATCGCCGAGGAGAATACATTTCGAGAGGGCGGCGATTCGAACTAGCGGCGTCGCTTAGGCTGACGGAAACGCAAATAAAGATTTGGTTCCAGAACCGGCGAGCCAAAGACAAGCGAATCGAAAAGGCGCAGCTCGATCAACAGTACCGGTAATTAATTATCATATGCACAATATTGACTTTCGTACGATAATTGATAAAATACTTTGAATATACCAGAGATTTCAGTGCGTGTGCTACGGACCATTGCTTGCTAAAATAAAAACACATGTCTGTACTAAGAACGCAGATTGCTAGTGGACAAGCGCAGCTAGCGAATTTCTTCCGATTATCCCCGCGGGTCGGGCAATTAAATTGTTATCGCATATCAAACGTGCTCTCAGCGAAGCGCAGAGGCAACGAATCGGCAATATTACCTCTTTTAGTGCCGGGCGAAAAAGAGGTGCCTATGTGAAGATAACCGGCCGAATTTCACGATTTTACTAGGGTTTGGAAGAAGGTTCATAAAAGCCAAACAAAATGAATATTTATATAATTCAAAAAGCAGTATATTAACCCTTTGACTGCTGAATACTTTCAGCCGAGGCACTCGCTAAGGACCGAATTCTGTTCCGCCAGTGTGTATTCTGGTAATAGATTTTACAAGGCGCAACTAAATTATAATTATAAGTCTACAGTTACGTGAAATTAAATAATGCAACAAAGTTGTTTGCTGAAGGACATACGTGTATTCATCTTATACGTTAATAATTGTGACTGCAGCACGTCAGAGATTGAAAAATTTGGTAAACGCATATGTGCGCCCATAGTCCATGGCGATCGCTTTCGGTGGACGCATATATGCATCCATAGCATTCAAAGGGTTAAGGACGAAATATAATTGATATAAATAACAAAGGTAACGTGTTAACACGTTGACTGCCAAGCGTATTTTACTATATTAGAACGGCGATGCTATGAAATACTACAGCGTTTGACTGAATTATGCAAAATATAACTAATGTGCAGGTATTGGAGACCAACGATCGAATCACTATTCTAATAACAACTGTATTTATAAAATAATCATTGCTACCCATTGCAAATATTTTGCCGCGCGTATTTTACTATATTAGAACGGCGATGCTATGAAATACTACAGCGTTTGACTGAATTATGCAAAATGTAAATAATGTGCAGGTATTGGAGATCAAAGGATCGCATCACTATTCTAATAACACCTCCATTTATAAAATATTTATTGCTACCCATTGCGAATATTTTGCCGGGCGTATTTTGCTATATTAGAACAGCAATGCTATGAAATATTACAGCGTTTGATTGAATTATGCAAAATGTAAATAATGTGCAAGTATTGGAGACCAAAGGATCGCATCACTATTCTAACAATAACTGCATTTATAAAATAATTATTGCTACCCATTGCAAATATTTTACCGTGCGTATTTTGCTGTATTAAAACAGCAATGCTACGAAATACTACAGCGTTTGACTAAATTATGCAAAATGTAAATAATGTGCAAGTATTGGAGACCAAAGGATCGCATCACTATTCTAACAATAACTGCAGTTATAAAATAATCATTGCTAGCCATTGCGAATATTTTGCCGTGCGTATTTTACTATATTAGAACGGCGATGCTATGAAATACTACAGCGTTTGACTGAATTATGCAAAATGTAAATAATGTGCAGGTATTGGAGACCAAAGGAGCACATCACTATTCTAAAAATAACTGCATTTATGAAATATTTATTGCTACCCGTTGCGAATATTTTGCTGGGCGTATTTTGCTATATTAGAACAGCAATGCTATGAAATACTACAGCGTTCGACCGAATTATGCAAAATATAACTAATGTGCAGGTATTGGAGACCAAAGGATCGCATCACTATTCTAATAACAACTGCATTTATAAAATATTTATTGCTACCCATTGCGAATATTTTGCCGTGCGTATTTTACTATATTAGAACAGCAATGCTATGAAATACTACAGCGTTTGACTGAATTATGCAAAATGTAAATGATGTGCAGGTATTGGAGACCAAAGGAGCACATCACTATTCTAACAATAACTGCATTTATGAAATATTTATTGCTACCCGTTGCGAATATTTTGCTGGGCGTATTTTGCTATATTAGAACAGCAATGCTATGAAATACTACAGCGTTTGACTGAATTATGCAAAATGCAAATAATGTGCAGATATTGGAGACCAAAGGAGCACATCACTATTCTAACAATAACTGCATTTATAAAATATTTATTGCTACCCATTGCGAATATTTTGCCGGGCGTATTTTGCTATATTAGAACAGCAATGCTATGAAATATTACAGCGTTTGATTGAATTATGCAAAATGTAAATGATGTGCACGTATTGGAGACCAAAGGATCGCATCACTATTCTAATAACAACTGCGTTTATAAAATATTTATTGCTACCCATTGCGAATATTTTGCCGTGCGTATTTTACTATATTAGAACGGCGATGCTATGAAATACTATAGCATTCGACTGAATTATGCAAAATGTAAATAATGTGCAGGTATTGGAGATCAAAGGATCGCATCACTATTCTAATAACAACTGCATTTATAAAATATTTATTGCTACCCATTGCTAATATTTTGCCGGGCGTATTTTGCTATATTAGAACAGCAATGCTATGAAATATTACAGCGTTTGACTGAATTATGCAAAATGTAAATAATGTGCAGGTATTGGAGATCAAAGGATCGCATCACTATTCTAATAACAACTGCATTTATAAAATATTTATTGCTACCCATTGCGAATATTTTGCCGGGCGTATTTTGCTATATTAGAACAGCAATGCTATGAAATATTACAGCGTTTGATTGAATTATGCAAAATGTAAATGATGTGCAGGTATTGAAGACCAAAGGATCGCATCACTATTCCAACAATAACTGCATTTATAAAATAACAATTGCTACCCATTGCAAATATTTCGGATCTTCAGTAAAATCTCTTGCGTCGGTCACCGGTGACCATCATGACAGTCAAAGTGTTAAATGAAATTGACGCCGTCATTTAACGTAATACGAAATATTTCCGCCGAAGTGCGCTTAACGATTGCGCATCGCGCCGCATTTGTTCGCACGTAACGTCCTTTGTGCGCGCGTTACCGCGCACGTCATTCGCGCCCGACATTCTGATCATCGGAATGTTCGCTTAGCGCGGTTCCGCCGTCGAGGAAAGCAACCCGATCCCCGGCCGCGGTTTCACGGCCGAACAAAGGGTGGAAATCTGTCGGAGCGACAGTAGTCGCTTCCGGGACACGGCGCCGACAATGGCACGCGAGTGTAATCCTACTTAAGGCTATTTAGCGGCGTATCGCATCAGAAATCATCACCTCGCCCTCCTCGAATCACAGTCAAACCTCCTGGCGCACACTGCCAACCCCTTGTCGCAGTTTACCCTCTTCGGCACCGCCCCTCAAGCGGGACACTCTTCCTCCCCGCGTTGTCGCCTTTCAGTCGGGCGGGGGATGCCTAGTATTATTCAGCCAATATGCACCTGATTCCATTAGAGCCACTCGACGGGCGTTCGATAAACCGAAGATAAACGCTGGATAAACGCATTCGGCTTTACATCGGTGGATTTTCTGATCCACTTGGTCCGACAATGCGGCAGCGCGACACGCGCTCTTTCCCACACGACTGTCGGCAGAGTGTTTATGAACGAAAGGAGAGTTGTACGCGAATGGGAGAGGCTGCTGCGGTGGCAAGTGTTGATCTGGCCAGATACCGGAAGTAGATGACTGGGATTCTGTGAAAAGCGTCACAAAAGAATCAATTGGTCTGTTATAAGCTGAAAATTCGTTGTGTGTGCTTAAAATTATGCTGGACCGCGTTGTGAGGTTTGCGGGAGAAAAATTTGTGCGGCCTCCGATGAAAATGGTCGATTGACGATGTAGGGTCTTTTGAATATAGGGTTTTGTGACGTAGAACATACAGAGCGACGACGCTGCTTTGAATCGTTTGCAATTATCTTAACACGTTAACACTTTGCCGTGATGGTCACCGGTGACCGACGCAAGAGATTTTACTGAAGATCCGAAATGTTCGCAATGGGTAGCAATGATTATTTTATAAATGCAGTTATTGCTAGAATAGTAATGCGACAATTTGGTCTCCAATACCTGCACAGTATTTACATTTTCCATAATTCAGGCAAACGCTATAGTATTTCATAGCATTGCCGTTCTAATAGAGCAAAATACGCACGGCAAAATATTCGCAATGGGTAGCAATAATTATTTTATAACTGCAGTTATTGTTAGAATAGTAATGCGATCATTTGATGTCCAATACCTGTACATTATTTGCATTTTACACAATTTAGTCAAACGCTGTAGTATTTCATAGCATTGCCGTTCTACTACAGCAAAATATTGGCAATGGGTAGCAATGATTATTTTATAAATGCAGTTATTGTTAGAATGGTAATGCGATCCTTTGGTCTCCAATACCTGCACATTACTTTCATTTTGCACAGTCAAACGTAGTATTTCATAGCATTGTCGTTCTAATACAGCAAAATACGATGGCAAAATATTCGCAATGAGTAGCAATAATTATTTTGTAAATGTAGTTATTGTTAGAATAGTACTACGATCATTTGGTCTCCAATACCTGCACATTATTTGCATTTTGCATAATTCAGGCAAACGCTGTAGTATTTCATAGCATCGCCGTTTTTATACAGCAAAATACGACGGCAAAATATTCGCAATGGGTAGCAATAATTATTTTGTAAATGTAGTTATTGTTAGAATAGTAATGCGATCATTTGGTCTTCAATACCTGCACATTATTTACATTTTGCATAATTCAGTCAAACGCTGTAGTATTTCATAGCATCGCCGTTTTAATACAGCAAAATGTGTGTGTCAGTTTTAACAGACGACGCTATGCAAATCGTACATTAAAAAATATGTCTTTATTTTTTTTCAAATAGGTTTTATAGAAGCGTTTGAAACCATTTGTCATTTCTCTACACGCAGACGCAGTGTCCGTATTTATACGCCGCGTCACACGGTTCTGTCCAATCGGTTTTTAAAAAGATCCCTGACACTAAAATGGTTAAACGAAAATTCGGATAAGTAAACTGAAAGACGGACAACTATGTTGGGATACTATGCAGTCACACATACGGCCAATATACAAAATACATATTGCCTGAAATTCACTGACAGAGCACGAATGAATTATATTGGTTTCATTGTGGTCTAAACATCATGTAATACGATTACGACCAGACAATGCCTAATGCCCTTCGCTCTGGGTCCATAAGCGCGTGACGCTTTTATGCAGCTGCACTAATGACCGTGATAATAACTACATCGAGAGAAAGCAATACATCAGCGCTGACAAGATAATGATTTGTATAGATGTGCGGCGGGACTAATAGGGCGCCGGGTTTGCTCCAGGAAATACCATATGTTTTGAAAGGCTGACCAGTTCATCGTAGTTAACGAATTTTCGCGCATCTTACCTTTCCCATGACCATTCCCGGTTGTCCGAATCATCTCCTATTGCGAGATAATTAAAAACTAACTGCTTGGTCGTCAGAAAGTATTTGCCTTGAACTAGAATTATAGAAATTTCGAGTATTTTGCAGTGTAACATTTTTATTAATTTACGCTAGAGGATAAGACGAAGAAATATCGCGTGATATGGCGAAGGAGGAAAGAGGGTATAAACGTAAGGGAAGCTCAGTTAGATCATTTATTGCCGGTTCTTAACGTAATAGGCTTACCCAGACGTATTGTAGTTCTGTGAAAGAAGTAATACACGCAATTCTAATGACTGTGTTGCCCTATGTTCATGGTAAAAGAAGAGATGTTACACGCAATCTGTCGTTTAAGTGATTAGCTCAAATCGCCCCAATCATGCTTTCTTTCTTAACTATGAAAGAGAAAAACGTTCGTGGATGCGTTTCCGTAAAATTGTCACAGCTTACAGAATCAATTAAAACTATTATAACACATAAGTGTTACGTACTTAAAAAATGCTGAAATAAATCTACTCTATAGAACATTATTTTAAAGACCAATTTTAACGACATACATAAGTATAAACATCTTTTTATATTTACGAACCCTTATACCGTACTCAGTTTCTCGAATGAATAAAATCAAATATTCGTTGAAAACGTAGAAGCCATCACATACACGTTCAAAATATTTTTTATTCTTTACATTATTTAATTATCAAGATCACTTAGTATATCTTATTTAGATCTTATGCAGATATAAGTTACCGTGTTCCGTTGGATGATATCGATATTTAACATTATTCTATTTGCAGAAACTTTGCTGTGTCTAACGGTCTCGTCAATCTTCCTATTTACGGTGGCAGTTCTTTCTGCGGACTCTGCTTGTACAAGGATGCTTTCGGTGCAACAACGAATCATTCTTGTGCATCGACTCACACGGGTACTGAAGCTTCACCAGCTGAACAACCACAGTACAGTAGTAGCGGAAGCGAAACGTCAGACAATCCACCAAACGTCATGTCGCCGATTTAATCCTACATCGAAAGAAAACCACGAACGAAACTGGTTCCTTTTGTACAATGTTCAACAGGGCGATGCGCTATTCATAGTCGTTTTTGTTGAATTCGCCGCTAGCTTAAGGGGTTATGCCTATTTGGGTTGGTGAAAAAAATCGACTTTTTTTTATTGCATTTTCTCAATGTACATCATTTTAAGAATGTTTCCTCAAAGGTATATAAGAATCGGAGCACACGTTCAAAAATTATAAGCGTTTATCTGGAGCGCTACTATGTATGATTAGTAAAGAGCTTGAAACTTTAAACACGATTATCTCGAAACTGTGTTTTTTAAAACATACGGTTGCGGTGACCACGATTTCTCAAAAACTACTTCACCGATCGAACTCTAATTTATATACATATTTGTCATTACAATAGGCAGAGCCTGAACGAAGGATTTTTTATTTCGGTAATAAAAAAAAGTTACAACGTAAAAACGAAAGTCAGTTCACCTCGAAAGACGGATTTTTTCGTAAAAGTGTTGTCATTCTTGTAAAAATTAAAATTTTTCCAAATCCTTCGTTCAAGCCCTGCCTATTGTAATGACAAATAAGTATATAAAATTAGAATCCGGTTATTCGTAGTTTTTGAAAATCGTGGTCACCGCAAGTGATGAAAATAAACGAAAGCTCTAGGAGAAATATATTTCCTCCATTTTTTAATATTTTCTTATAAAAAAATGTATACAAGTACCACTAAATACGTACCTTTTGGTAGTATTTTGCGAATTTTAATTAGTGCTCACTAAAATGGCAAAAAAAACTGTTGAAAATTATGTAATTTCGCCGTGGTGAAAAAAATCGACTTTTTTTATTGCATTTTCTTAATGTACATCATTTTAAGAATATTTCCCCAAAAGTGCATAAGAATCGGAGCACACGTTCAAAAATTACAAGCGTTTATCTGGAGCGCTACTATGTATGATTAGTAATGAGCTTGAAACTTTAAACTCGATTATCTCGAAACTGTGTTTTTTAAAACATACGGTTGCTTTCGATTTCTCAAAAACTACTTCACCGATCGGACTCTAATTTTATATACTTATTTGTCATTACAATAGGCAGGGCCTGAACGAAGGATTTTTTATTTCGGTAATAAAAAAAAGTTACAACATAAAAACGAAAGTCAGTTCACCTCGAAAGACGGATTTTTTCGTAAAAGTGTTGTCATTCTTGTAAAAATTAAAATTTTTCCAAATCCTTCGTTCAGGCCCTGCCTATTGTAATGACAAATAAGTATATTTAATCCTACATCGAAGTGATGAAAATAAACGAAAGCTCTCTAGGAGAACAGATATATTTCCTCCATTTTTTAACATTTTCTTATAAAAAAAAATGTATACAAGTACCACTAAATACGTACTTTTTGGTAGTATTTTGCGAATTTTAATTAGTGCTCACTAAAATGGCAAAAAAAAATCATGAACATCATCTCATTTCGCTGTGGTGAAAAAATCGACTTTTTTTTATTGCATTTTCTTAATGTACGTCATTTTAAGAATATTTCCTCAAAAGTATATAAGAATCGGAGCACACGTTCAAAAATTACAAGCGTTTATCTGGAGCGCTACTATGTATGATTAGTAAAGAGCTTGAAACTTTAAACGCGATTATCTCGAAACTGTGTTTTTTAAAACATACGGTTGCGGTGACCACGATTTCTCAAAAACTACTTCACCGATCGGACTCTAATTTTATATACTTATTTGTCATTACAATAGGCAGGGCCTGAACGGATTTTTTATTTCGGTAATAAAAAAAAAGTTACAACATAAAAACGAAAGTCAGTTCACCTCGAAAGACGGATTTTTTCGTAAAAGTGTTGTCATTCTTGTAAAAATTAAAATTTTTCCAAATCCTTCGTTCAGGCCCTGCCTATTGTAATGACAAATAAGTATATAAAATTAGAGTCCGATCGGTGAAGTAGTTTTTGAGAAATCGTGGTCACCGCAAGTGATGAAAATAAACGAAAGCTCTAGGAGAACAGATATATTTCCTCCATTTTTTAACATTTTCTTATAAAAAAAAATGTATACAAGTACCACTAAATACGTACTTTTTGGTAGTATTTTGCGAATTTTAATTAGTGCTCACTAAAATGGCAAAAAAAAATCTTGAACATCATGTCATTTCGCTGTGGTGAAAAAAATCGACTTTTTTTTATTGCATTTTCTTAATGTACGTCATTTTAAGAATATTTCCTCAAAAGTACATAAGAATCGGAGCACACGTTCAAAAATTATAAGCGTTTATCTGGAGCGCTACTATGTATGATTAGTAAAGAGCTTGAAACTTTAAACTCGATTATCTCGAAACTGTATTTTTTAAAACATACGGTTGCGGTGACCACGATTTCTCAAAAACTACTTCACCGATCGGACTCTAATTTTATATACTTATTTGTCATTGCAATAGGCAGGGCCTGAACGAAGGATTTTTTATTTCGGTAATAAAAAAAAAGTTACAACATAAAAACGAAAGTCAGTTCACCTCGAAAGACGGATTTTTTCGTAAAAGTGTTGTCATTCTTGTAAAAATTAAAATTTTTCCAAATCCTTCGTTCAGGCCCTGCCTATTGTAATGACAAATAAGTATATAAAATTAAAGTCCGATCGGTGAAGTAGTTTTTGAGAAATCGTGGTCACCGCAAGTGATGAAAATAAACGAAAGCTCTCTAGGAGAACAGATATATTTCCTCCATTTTTTAACATTTTCTTATAAAAAAAAATGTATACAAGTACCACTAAATACGTAGTTTTTGGTAGTATTTTGCGAATTTTAATTAGTGCTCACTAAAATGGCAAAAAAAAATCTTGAAAATCATGTCATTTCGCCGATCCCAAGTAGGCATAACCCCTTAAGTTAACTTACCTTAGGACAGATGCCGGCAATGTAAATACAATTCGCTTTACTCTATTGACAGTATGAAGACTCTAATTTTTCACAGATTCCACAGATTACCGAACTTGTATGCATACGGCGTGAAATACAAATTTGGCAATTTGTAAATTCTGTTACGTATGATCTCCTCTTTTAATATTATATGTAGATTGATCGTTTACTGTATTCATAGGCGTTAGCAGACACTTTAGCGTTAATTCAATGTGAAATTCTGTGTAAAAATTGCTGGCCCCAAGCAACATTTGGGGCAATTTCTATGTCACTGTTTGTAAAACGTTAAGTCGAATGCTTTCTGCACAATTGCCTGCTGGATAACAGTTAATTACGTTATTTTTGATTGGCAATTAAAGACGAATGTAACATTCTATATTTTTTCGGCGGAAACATTAGGTTAAGGACATTAAAAGGCAAGTTCCAATGATGAAACTGTAACAAAAAGCACAGTTTAATATACAGCTCAATGCACGATATTACTCGTGAATAAAATGTTATCACCCAACACGTTCATTCTATTGTGACATGTCACTAGGTCACGCTGCCATTTGCCTCGTAGTCACTAGTCGAATAAATGATTGGATAAGAGGCGGCAGAACAAAGTAAAAATATCAAGATCATATAGTTCCAAGGACATACACCAAATAGTAAGTCGGAATGAATATGTAAAGTGTATATTTTGCTCTTTTCTTTTCCGATTCTTCATTTACGACACTGCAGACAAATCCCTGCAATTTAAGACTGTGGTATTATTCTACATGAATTAGTGTGAAACGTTTACTTGTAAGTGTGTGACCAAAGATGTACTAGAATGCCTAAAATAACCCATTGGTTTCCACATTGACCCATCTATCCTTATTATACAAATTCTAAAAACTAAGACTACTGTGATGCAGTGGTCATTCGTATAATGCAAATTATACTCCAAAAGTTTAAAAGAATATTACTTTCCTCAGAGCCATTTTTTCTATTTTTTTTTTTGGTACACAACTTAATGTTGCAGTAAAAATATGTAATAATCAATGTGGATTATGCGTCAATAAATCTCTTATGAACAAGTCATAGTTAATCGTGCCCTGTGCCGTTAATTGAAGAATACACGCTTAAAATTTAAGTAGAATATCAATATATTTCATAGTACGATCAAGGACATTGAATAACTTATTATCTGCAATGGGTGTGTTTTGAATGAATTACTTTAATAATATTGTTTATGATAAACTTACCTTAATAATACGAAATTAGATGTCCATTACATATATTAGTTTATAATTTCCCATTTTTATCACTGCATAATTTCATATGTATTTAACAAAACGCATTATATCTAATTTGTGTTTCAACATGCATGATCAATATTTTTCACGATTAACGAATAACTGCTATTGGGAGAAATTATTTTTATACCAATTTTGGAAAATAAGCTCGGCTTACAATAAGCCAGATTTGTCTTTAGTAATTTAAAGCATTACATTTATTAAACTTATAATGTGTGTAATCATTATAAAGTAACCGTAATACGTATTCTAACTTTGTATTTCTAATTATAAAAAATTCTAAATTTGTATTATATATGAAATATTGCACATACAATATTGAAACAGCCTATCGCCAATTTTAGTGAAGTTGAACAAATAGGATTCCACAATAATGTTACTTTCACCATCAATTTCACTGTCTCAAGGAATAAACTTAAATAGGCGACGCTTTTGTTAAAGTGCTTGGATCGGGGAAAGGACACGAAACCAGTATGTGCCCACTCAAGATGTACATTAATTATCAATTGTCACACAAGACAAATTTTAAAAGACAAGGCACAGACTGTAGTCACGTGTCGAGGCGAAAGTGCGGATAAAGAAACAAGCAGTTCGACTGAAAAAAAGTTTATTTAGGTATCTGAAATAAATGTATAACGACCCATAATGCAGTTTCATGTTTCTAGATCATATAAAAAAAAGGCCGGCACATAAAATTACTTTGAATGAGATAAACTTCCTAATAAAATGATTGAATTAGTAACTATTATCCATTCATTCGACGTAGTCAACACATCAGTCTTTATAAAAAAATTAAATTTGTACTTTATCACGTTGTCCACATCAAATGAATGCCGTCTGCGATTGTAAATATTCAGTTTAACGTTTAAAACAAAGATATAAAAAATATTGAAATAGTTATCAAAATGGTTTTAAAAACAATAAATACATTTAACAGGCTCTACTTGCAAAATAAATCAATAAACTGTTGGATCTGTTATAGTTCCGGGTTAGTAGCGTAAACGTTTGAAGTTATGATTGACGGATAAGTATTGTTACGATTAAAATAAAAATAAAAAAATTGTCTACGGCTTACCACGAGTAGCGATC
Organism: Cryptocheilus praepositus; assembly: GCA_033815515.1. NCBI lineage: Eukaryota > Metazoa > Arthropoda > Insecta > Hymenoptera > Pompilidae > Cryptocheilus > Cryptocheilus praepositus. Next base: position 884,386 of record JAWWQZ010000257.1, read on the forward strand.
AAATGCGAACTTACTTCAACTTACCTCCACCGGTGGATGATTCTTAGGAGTCGTTGAGAAACCATACGAGCCCTTGGAGTACCAGGCCAAACGGTAAACCAGAAATTAATGAAAACGAAAGACAGCAATTAATACAAGAAAAGTAAAATAAAATTCTGTTGATTATCACAAAATTTGTTCTAATCTTTGCTTACGAATAAACATCAATTTTAATAGATATCGAGTACGAGGCAGTGTTGGAAAAAAAATGTTCTAAAGTTCAATCACGTTCCTGACTTTGTGAAACGTTAGCGACATTTATGCATACACCTGGACTGAATTACCTTAGGGTTGAGGTATTAGATTCCTTAATCCCGCGCACAAGTAATAAAATGATATATAACGTTATTATATAGTGGTCATTCCACGTTACAGGAATGATGAACATAAACATGAATGTGAATTAGAAGCTGATAACGACATAATCATAAAAGTGTTTCTCTGAATGACAAACATCCTGACGGAAGTATTTTTAGGCATTTCTGAAAACCAAATTCCTTATACATAGAACAGTCTCACTATCTTACATGAATGTCAAATTCGTTCGCCGAACGAATGAAACGTCTCTTAATCGTCCTGAATAATTGGTCAAACTTAAACACTATACAGCGTATCTCGTTTTGTACTTAGAACTAGGACTGTAAGATGGTAAGAATTCAAAAATGTTCAACACACAGTGTGACGCTTGTGATACAGATAACGAATTAAAAACAGTGTTACAAGAGCAATACAGTTTTCCAAGTTGTACTATACCACCCTTTCGTCTTGAGAACTTCCACAACCTGTCTATATACACGACACAACTGAGTTGAAGCACCATGAATTAAAAATTGTAGACATCATGCACACATCATTTACCACTCAGATCCCTACAATATCTAAACAAAGAATCTAGATATCCTACCTGTGGTTGCACTACTTAGGCTAGCAACAAGCCTAGCGACAACTAGTCTGCTGTAGAGTTCAGATTCCATTTGTTCGGCTACCTGCCTGTACTTAATTTCTTCATTCCACTCTCACTCTTCTAATCTTCGTCACTAAGTATCGTGCCAGAGAAGCCTAACTAGGTACTACTCGTGGCTCTCAAGTATTTTTTATTACCGCTACTAGACGTGAAGTTACCTAACACACCTACCAACGACTGATTTAGCATTTTTGCTGTAACTTTTTTACAATGGGTGTGAAGTTGGACGGTAGAAAAGATGATCCTAATACGAACTGATGGGGTATACTTATGACATCAATGCTTCTGCCGCTTACAAACACCGGGATTAAATTTTGCACCGAATTCTGGTCGATATTGACTCAAATAAAGTACACACACACTTATACATTATAATTCGTGTTGCACAAAGTTTGGAAAAGTATCACGATAACAGTTCGCCTGAAGTACCAATTGCTTTCTATTGTACAATGAGTTAACACATTAGTACTTTAACAGAACGTTATAAAAGAAATTGGTGTTAGAAACTCTTTGAAGTTAGATGCAACGAACCAAAGTACTTTGAACAAATATAGAACTGAATGCAGCAATGTCGTAATTAATTCAAGTTAAAGAAGTTATATTGACACATATCAAGTGTTAACACCTAAAAGTGTAAAACGTTAATTTAATTGATGGTAAACGTTAATCTGGTCTATTTATGTAAGCTGACTAAGCGATTGCGTGGAATATTGTTTTATCCTTTCTTTAGTCGCGAATACAACTGCCCTGCACAACACTAATTATAATGCCATGTTCTGGATTTACTTGAGGGGATACGAGAAGTTGCGAAAACAAAGTCATCAGCAAATTCAATGTTTCACTTTTGAACGTAATAAAATGTTTTGTGAGTTATGTTTTGTAGTCAAATTAAATCATTCAAAGTGAAATGTTTTCGGAACTGAAGAAAGGAGCTGCAAAATATTAGCGTACGTACGTCAGTGTTTCTAATTTTCCGAATTAGGTGATAAGCAGATAATATAATATGTAATGTAGTGATAACGCATAAATCGCTGTCAATGAATGTAACCTTTTCGATGAGATGTATATGCAACCTATTAATTGACCCGGGGTTCATAATTGAGAAAAACGTATCCCTTCACCTATAAATCCACGCATCTTATCTACACGATGTAATGACTAAACAAGACTGGTAATGGGTTTTCATTATGTACAAATTATTTAATACTGTGTTACACATAAATATGCCCTTGAAGGTGCTCTCATTGGCTACACAGTTAATAGAGAGTACAAATACGATCCATTTTCTATTATACACAATAGTTAAATCTTCGGGTCAATACTTTTATCTATCTTTGTCTGGCTGTACTTCCCTGTTATTTATTATCCTCGCGGCTACAACTCGTAGTGCCTCTGACTTAACCTATGCTCATTGATATTTCCTTGTTTCATAAATTAAAGAGTGACATGGAAAAAGGTTCTGGTCATTTTTATTAGCTAACTCTTAAAACATTACAACTTAAAGAGTAAATCGGTTAATCTAAATAACCTACAAAAATGCTGACTGACATCTGTGTGTTTCTTAATTTCCCTCCCACTGTTGCTGCTACTCCATTTTTTATTGATATTCTTACACTTTCTGCCTTTCAATAAATCGCGGGTCTTTTTTTATCGTGTCGCTATATTTCCTTTCTCTTGGTCTATATAAGAATCACCTTTTTCACTCAGGTTAAAAGTTCGCATCGATATAATAAAAACCTAGATTCTTACATGGACCGTTTCTCTATATCGCGTACGTGCTTTGTTACTTTTGTTTGCTATCAAGAAATTAGAGAAACAATCGTGCTCTCCAACGACGGCTGTATAATCCTACAGTCATTACTGAGCTCATTGCAAATGTATACGAATGTGATAATGATACGTAGCATATCCATTTGGATGGCACGGATGTATCCCTAGCCAGACCAAAATATAATTCCTTTCGTAAGTTTGAATTTTCGCGTTAGTGGTAGCGATGGACGCTAAACGTAAACTATTCCTGCCTTTCCTGTCAAGTATTTTGTGTGCCACACACTATAGGTGCAAGCACTGTCTAGAAAATTGTGATGCATCATTTTCACATGATGAGTTGAACGTGTAGGGGAGATGTGGTAGGTGCTAGGTACCAAAAGAAATACAGGCAATAAGCCTCCCTCACTGCGAGCTAACAGATGACGCTTCTCTGTCCTGTATCCTGATTGTCCTGCCTGGTCTTGTCTCTAGCCTTATAGCCCTGCCTGCTCCAATACTAAACAGTACAGAAGTACTGGCGACTAGAAGACAAGTAGGTTCACCTGAGGTTCAAAAGTCATAAATCTATTAGTTAAGATGATTGAAGATACTCAAAGACGGTAAAGATCTATCAATTTTCAGCTAAATTTTTGTTCTTTTTTGCGTGCAGTTTTGTACAAAGTATCATCTAATAGGTGTTTCCTTTCTGCATCGTTAAACTTGCTGACATAGTTTCTATTCCGTGAACACTAGAAATGGTCCTTTATTCAGGAAAACCGTGTTTTGTTCTTTCGTTTTTTTTTGTATGTAAATAAAATAATCGGAAGCTGCAAAAATAATAAATCATGGAAAGCTCGTGGGACTTTGTCAAAAATGTCTAAGTGAAACCGTGTGAATTGGCGGTGCAAACGCAAAATGTTTCGGTAAAATGCTTTCAATCCGGGGATGCACCAAACAGTACAAAAACCTGGTAATGTACTGTGTATTGCGAAGTCTTCTTGCTGGTCTTGTTTCGATGTTTTTTTGTCAATAAAACCACAATACTGCTGAACATTTTCACGCATGCTTCTAATAAAGTAACTAGATAATTTTGGTAATTACACAACCTATTATTTACACGTTCCATTGTCGTTGGAGTGTTTATTTGATGCATCCCTACAGTATCTAATTTATATCCTGCTGATATAATATGGTTATTACTTCATAACTTCAATGTAATATATATATAAGTATATATATAAAGCATGTTCACTAAACATACTATCGATAAGCAATGATGTGTGATGAACGATTATCAGATATATAAACATAGGTGGAAGGTTTACCACGCCTGTTGGGTGATAATACATCCAAACACAAAACTGTGATAACGTATGAGCACAGCGATTTGTCATGAATAAACTACCTTTGTAAATTTCGTATTTCGCTTATAAAATAAAATCCCATTATTTTCAATAACTCCGAGGTTACTTAATTTAGCGTTTAGAAATGAGTCTAAGTTGTCATCTTAGGTAGAATGTTATTGCAATGATTGAATGAGCGCTTGAAATTAAATATGCTTACCATGTGAGGGAGACGATGGTGCATGAGAGACCGCTTAGTACCTTCTGCCACCGCCACCGCCGCCGCCACCCATGTTTCCACCCCCAAGACTGTTACCACCATATCCCCCTTGGTTTCCATATCCTCCGCCGCCTCCCGAGTTTCCGCCACCCATTGGTCCTATTTACACACAAAACAAAACGATTAGAAAGTGTTCCTCAAACATTGGACATTGTAACATGTTTGATTTTGGCACAATCAGTATAATCCCAAAAGTCAAGTATCTCTGCAACTCTTTTGCTCCTACGACTTTCAAGATAAGTTCCACGCAACAGGTTTTGTGTGGTACTTTCTAACAAAATGGCTACTCGGACTTTGGGAGTATCATGAGAAAATTGATAATGTGAAATAAAGAGCAGAGAAAGAGTGGACAAAGGCGCTCCTTCTCACTGCAACATCGCGCCTGTTGTCAGAACACAGCGACCATAAACATTAAACAACTCAGTTCGAAAAAACATGTCTTTCCCTACTACTTAACACCACATGCATGTTAGTGCAAGTGTGTTAACAGTTTGACCATAAAGCGGGCAAAACCAACTGACGTTGGTAGAGGGAAAACTATCTTAGCGCTGCATGATAAATTTTGAAAACTTAATACTAAAGGTTATATTATTGGCAAAAATTTGTACGTGCATCTATGCCGTACGCCCCTTGCGCAACTTTAATTTTGACAATTGACGGATCTTACTAAACCAAATAAGCTGAATAAACAAAAAGAAAGAAATGCAGGTGTGTAACATTTGAGAGAGAGTCTCTAAATGAAAATGAAATATTGCGTTGCTCAAGGCGCGCGCCAGACGCGTTGGCTTTTGAGAAGGAGGAAAGCAACCTTGTCCACCGAAGGGCGGTAGCCATCTCGAGTCTCCAGACTGTCGGCCACTAGGACCCATATTAATACCGTAGGGTGCTGGTCTTCCTCCAGAATTGAAGTTGTTTCGTACCGGTCCGCCGCCATACCCTTGTTGATAGCCTCCTCCGAAGTTGTCATTACTCCAATTTCCACCACTGTTGTATCCACCCTGACCACCTTGTCCTCCCCAGCCGCCACCTTTAGAAACATATGATAAGATATTGCACGCCACAACTAACTTCTATCGACTGATCAGCGCACGTCCTTGGATAACCTCCAACAATACACCAACATTAGAACCCTTCAATATTTTCCTAGCACGTTACGCACTAAAATTATCGCCAAGGAGGTGATAAATGATCGATCGATATCTGTGCTGGGAATAATAAAGTAATTTTTCTTTCTGCGAACCTTTACCTTGATTCTGATTCTCCCATGGTCCGTTACCTCCCCAACCTCCTTGATTACCTCCACCATAACCACCCTGATTACCACCATTGTTCCAGTCACCCCCGCCACCACCACTCCCGCGCCCTCCCCAATTGCCACCGCCCTGATTGCCTCCTCGGGGTCCTCTACCTACACCTTGACCACCTCGACTACCTCCACCTCCACCGCCACCGCCTCCAGATGCAGAAGCCATTTCTGCTCTACTGAGGGCCTATCGAAAAATAATCAGTCATTATAACAAGGTCCAATAACAACAGAAAAGTTTTAAAGGAATGTGTCTGTTACCTTTTTGACATCGACATGCTTGCCACGAATTTGGTGATTACGTTGAAGACAGATTTTGTCAACAGGGTCGTAATCATCGAACTCAACAAATCCGAAGCCCCTCTTCTTCCCGCTCTCTTTATCAGTCACAATACTGATAGAATTTATACTACCATAACTTTGGAAATATAGCCTCAGATCTTCTTCTTCGTGGTCTTCCTTTAACCCACCGACAAATAGTTTCTTCACTGTTGCACCTGCCTCTGGCCTCGCAATTTCTTGTCGTGGTACCGCTCGTTTGGGTTCAACCACTCGTCCATCGACTCTGTGTGGCCTGGAATGGAATATGAATTAAAATATAAATTTATAATTTACTTGGTCCTTATTTATACTTCATGTATGCAGAGACATAAATTACAAACCTTGCATTTTGTGCATCATCCACCATGTGAGCACGGGAATACGTAATAAAACCAAACCCTCTAGAGCGTTTGGTTTTTGGGTCTTTCATAACCACCACATCGACGATTTCACCCCATTGTTCAAAATGTTTTTTAAGTGAATCGTCTGTCGTTCTATAATCTAGTCCACCAATAAATAACTTCCTAACATGCTCCGGTTCATTTTTCCCGTCCTGAAAAGGAAGAATTATAGCATATAAATATCATATTGCAAATATCGTATAACTAACATGAGTTGTAATAATCGCTTTAATTAGTTTATATAATGGACACCATTGTCGACGTTATGATTGTTGTTACACATTCAACAGAAATTACAGAAACGTCTTTCAAACTTGCTACAATCCACTAAAGTGATGTTTCATAGAAATACCTCATTTGATAGTATTTGTATGTTACATAAAATACAGTAAAATGAAGGTAAGAAACAAATTTATCTCACTATAACATAACATTTAGTTTGCTTGCTTTTTTTCTTCAAAATGGCGTAGCGTCTGTACGCCACGCTCTAATGACTGATCAGAGCGATGTTACCTGTCATATTCTACCGAATACGTGACATAGTCGACCATTTATAGCAAATTGACGAAATATTATCGAATACCTGGCAAATTGTTAGTTACAGTTTTACTATAAGAAGACATAAGATCATTTACAGAAAGACCCGAAACGTTCATTGCCACAAAAAAAACCTTGCTATTTCATTTCACATCGCCTAACGTCTCCTATCATTGGAGGCCTTGAAACGATTAAATGGATAATAACTTTGTTGGTATTCGGATATGGTTAACCACGAACATAAACTCGCGACATAATATCGCTTCACAAGACAACTAGGTTCGTCCGCCATTGAAATACACGAGTCCTACGCTCCTTATATTTGCCATCGCCCGCACGAACGAACCGCTTCACATTCCGCCTGCACAATTAACTCCGCGCACTCGTCAGTATCAGAAAAGTCATCCCGCCGCTTTCGGCTGCTCAAAACGTACCATTTAACCGGAAAAAGCCTTGGATACAGCGCACCGATTACCAACAATCGTCGTACGTACGGCGGCAGAGTGTAATTGTCGGATAAGAAACACAATTTTTACGACGCACCTATATACGTAGGGACGCGAAACAGAAGAACCGCCCCGAATCGCTGCCCGCGAATCCAGCATAGAACGGCTAACGGAGACGGCGAGCTATTTTTATTTCAACGAAATTATTTATGTACTTACGTCGTGGTCCACTTTGACCATTTTCGATGACTCGTACAGGATTAACCGCCCTTGAAAAAGCAAACACGAAAGACACTCGACGCAGCCTTTACGCAAAATGGGGTCGCGCACGTCGCCCGATCGATCACGACTCCTTTGGGAGACTCGTGTAAACCCCTTATTGCGCAGGTGCAGTAGACTGATGCGAACAATGCAGACATGCGCAAAACAAACCATCCGGATAATTTAGCATTGTTCGCGTTATCTCGCATAACATTATATTGGGGCATCTCGCAAAAATACTGGAGGCGTCGAACTCGTTTCGTTTGAAGAGGAAACTTAACAAAATTAGGGGGAATTTCTATGCGGGCAATTTGCAGGTTACGACGGGAGTAATGGCGGCAGCGGTGTTTCGCATTTGAACAGAAGCGACAGCGTCAAGAATTTGCCGGTCGATAAGAGATGTTATTTTGAAAATTCATTTATTATGCGTATATGCATGTATGCATTTTTGGATGATTTAATAAAATGTTTTGCTCTTGTATATATGGAGGGGGTGTGTTTATTGTTAGGAGCATCATTTTTTGAAGCCGGAAATATCAGTGTTGCCTTTTGCGGGAGTATGCGAATCAAATTTTTATTGTATTTTTATTATGAATCAAGTATTTTCATTTTGTGCGTACTCTTTGCGTATAAATGATTTTATGATATTTTGTAAGGATTTAATATTGCTCTTATCAAAACAGTATTCTTACTTGTAGTTATTACAGTACTCCTAAAATTTAATAATTACTGTTTATTCACTGTTTCGCTGACTTTTGAGTTGAAACAAATACTAAGTTGGAAATACGCATTTATGCATTTTTGGGCGATTTAATAAAATGTTTTGATCTTGTATATATGGAGGGGGTGTTTATTGTTAGGGGCATCAGTCTTTGATGCCGGAAATGTCAGTGTTGCCTTTTGCGGGAGTATGCGAATCAAATTTTTATTATGTTTTTATTATGGATCTAATATTTTTGTTTTGTGCGTACTCTTTGCGTACAAATGATTTTATGATATTTTGTAAGGGTTTAATATTGCTCTTATCAAAACAGTATTCTTACTTGTAGTTATTACAGTACTCCTAAAATTTAATAATTACTGTTTATTCACTGTTTCGCTGACTTTTGAGTTGAAACAAATACTAAGTTGGAAATACGCATTTATGCATTTTTGGGCGATTTAATAAAATGTTTTGCGCTTGTATATATGGAGGGGGTGTGTTTATTGTTAGGGGCATCAGTCTTTGATGCCGGAAATGTCAGTGTTGCCTTTTGCGGGAGTATGCGAATCAAATTTTTATTGTATTTTTATTATGAATCAAATATTTTCATTTTGTGCGTACTCTTTGCGTATAAATGATTTTATGATATTTTGTAAGGATTTAATATTGCTCTTATCAAAACAGTATTTTTACTTGTAGTTACTGCATTACTCCTAAAGTTTAATAATTACTGTTTATTTTCTGTTTCGCTGACTTTTGAGTTGAAACAAATACTAAGTTGGAAATACGCATTTATGCATTTTTGGGCGATTTAATAAAATGTTTTGATCTTGTATGTATGGAGGGGGTGTGTTTATTGTTAGGGGCATCAGTCTTTGATGCCGGAAATGTCAGTGTTGCCTTTTGCGGGAGTATGCGAATCAAATTTTTATTGTATTTTTATTATGAATCAAATATTTTCATTTTGTGCGTATTCTTTGTGTATAAATGATTTTATGGTATTATGTAAGGATTTAATATTGCTCTTATCAAAACAGTATTTTTACTTGCAGTTACTGCATTACTCCTAAAGTTTAATAATTACTGTTTATTTTCTGTTTCGCTGACTTTTGAGTTGAAACAAATACTAAGTTGGAAATACGCATTTATGCATTTTTGGGCGATTTAATAAAATGTTTTGATCTTGTATATATGGAGGGGGTGTGTTTATTGTTAGGGGCATCAGTCTTTGATGCCGGAAATGTCAGTGTTGCCTTTTGCGGGAGTATGCGAATCAAATTTTTATTATGTTTTTATTATGGATCTAATATTTTTGTTTTGTGCGTACTCTTTGCGTACAAATGATTTTATGATATTTTGTAAGGATTTAATATTGCTCTTATCAAAACAGTATTCTTACTTGTAGTTATTACAGTACTCCTAAAATTTAATAATTACTGTTTATTCACTGTTTCGCTGACTTTTGAGTTGAAACAAATACTAAGTTGGAAATACGCATTTATGCATTTTTGGGCGATTTAATAAAATGTTTTGATCTTGTATATATGGAGGGGGTGTGTTTATTGTTAGGAGCATCATTTTTTGAAGCCGGAAATGTCAGTGTTGCCTTTTGCGGGAGTATGCGAATCAAATTTTTATTGTATTTTTATTATGAATCAAATATTTTCATTTTGTGCGTACTCTTTGCGTATAAATTATTTTATGGTATTTTGTAAGGATTTAATATTGCTCTTATCAAAACAGTATTCTTACTTGTAGTTACTGCATTACTCCTAAAGTTTAATATTTACTGTTTATTCGCTGTTTCGCTGACTTTTGAGTTGAAACAAATACTAAGTTGGAAATACGCACTTATGCATTTTTGGGCGATTTAATAAAATGTTTTGATCTTGTATATATGGAGGTGTGTTTATTGTTAGGGGCATCAGTCTTTGATGCCGGAAATGTCAGTGTTGCCTTTTGCGGGAGTATGCGAATCAAATTTTTATTATGTTTTTATTATGGATCTAATATTTTTGTTTTGTGCGTACTCTTTGCGTATAAATGATTTTATGATATTTTGTAAGGATTTAATATCGCTCTTATCAAAACAGTATTCTTCCTTCTAGTTACTATATTACCACCAAAGTTTAATAATTACTGTTTATTTTCAGTTTCGCTGACTTTTGAGTTGAAACAAATACTAAGTCGGAAATTCTTAATGTTTAATAAGTCGTGAATGTTTGATGTTTTACACACTGAAAATATCTACATATGTCTGACATGTAGTTCTGGCGGTAAACAAATTCGAAACGTAATAGGTGTTACCATCGTACTCAATACGTCTTCCTTATTATTGAACTTAATTTATATTTACGTAGTAGTTAGGCGGTAAAAAATTGCGTATCCTGTGTAACTCAGAAAAAAATCGCAAAATACCTTACACAATTTTGTTGAAAAATTATGTACAATCAACTTGCATATTCCTTATTTGATGAAACGATGATATATACATAACCTCTACATTATAAACATTTTGCAACCGTTTGAAGTATCACATCATCTACACGGTATTGAGAATAAATAAAATTTTATTTTTATATGGCAGATATATATATATACATGTTTAAATCATATATGACCGTATTCGAAAGTGGTTAACCTCAATAAGTCATAATGAATTTTTTATTTCAGAAGTGCTGCCCCAACAATGTACTAACTATTCGATTTAGTCAAATTGATTTGGATAGTCATTGTTCAGTAAGTTGGTCCAATAATAATTACTGATAAGTGTTGAATGATGAACAGAAGAAAAATTGTTGAAGATGAGAACAGAGTACACGGATTTAAGAGAGCATTAGAACCTGACAAAATAATCGGTGCAACAGATTCTGGTGGAGAGCTGATGTATTTAATGAAGTGGTTAGTTGACACTATCATATTTTGCAACTAAAAATGAAATTTCTTTATACTCCTCTATTGGACTCTATGAAACAATCTATATGACACTTTACATTTTGTTTGTGTAGGAAGGGAACCGAAGAAATTGATCTGGTCAGTTCCACTGACGCAAACACACTTTGTCCTCAGATAGTTATACAGTTCTATGAGGATAGATTAACATGGCACACATCGAAAAATAGTTCTAATTGAAAGTGTTATCAAATTTTCTTCCATTAAGACTGTGTGTATGCAAACAATCAAGTTGTAACGTATTCCTAATTTCGGTTGTAAAATCTGCATGATCTTACTACTTGATTTCATCAGTCTTATTTATGACATATTTTTGAATTGTGCATAATGGGAACATTTGAAACACATGTTTTTAAAAATTAGGTACATTCTAAGATAACTTCCATTTTGCGTTAGGATATTACTGGTAGTAATCACTTTTTCAGTGTTTAAGAATCATTCAATTAGTTTTCCATTAAATATAATAAAATGCTAAATGTGCAATCAAAGTAATAGTTTGTGTTGCCAGTATACGTAGAACTGTGTTGAAGTACTTTGTTTCATGTATTATTTATCAAACAATCGAAGCACTCAGTATTACTAGTCATACACCCTGCAAATTTCTACATACGCATAAACTGCCTTAGTTACTCACATGTTAGTTTATGAAAATTGTTTATTTACAACGTATCCTAAACCATGTTTTATGGAATAAGAAATTTGTGCACTAAAATTTAACCTATATACAGTTTTACAAAATTGTACAAATATAATTTCACACAAACTCTTCAACTTGCCTTTACACACGTCTCCCACTGTTTCGCTGAAAAACATTCGTCCTATTGTAATAATTTTAAGATACCCGCATATGCTCCAAAGCACTGCGTACATCTTTCGGACATATTTACAGATTGTCCACAAACGGTGAAGAGGTGTTAAATATTTGTCGTACAAACTGTTATTACATAAATAAATTATATTAAAATAATGTTTGATTGACGCAAATAATTCTCTTATTGTGCGGCGTGAAATTTTCATTGTACATCATTGAGTACACGGCCTTAATGTCTCTGCTGTTCTACGTCTCCAGTGCATGTTGCTCTGTTTCTTTTCATTTGGATTCGCAACATTGTTTAGCAAACAATTATCGTTGGTTCTTTCGTGTGCAATAATTTTAAGATACCCGCATATGCTCCAAAGCACTGCGTACATCTTTCGGACATATTTACAGATCGTCCCCAAACGGTGAAGAGGTGTTAAATATTTGTCGTACAAAATGTTATTACATAAATAAATTATATTAAAATAATGTTTGATTGACGCAAATAATTCTCTTATTGTGCGGCGTGAAATTTTCATTGTACATCATTGAGTACACGGCCTTAATGTCTCTGCTGTTCTACGTCTCCAATGCATGTTGCTCTGTTTCTTTTCATTTGGATTCGCAACATTGTTTAGCAAACAATTATCGTTGGTTCTTTCGTGTGCAATAATTTTAAGATACCCGCATATGCTCCAAAGCACTGCGTACATCTTTCGGACATATTTACAGATCGTCCTCAAACGGTGAAGAGGTGTTGAATATTTGTCGTACAAAATGTTATTACATAAATAAATTATATTAAAATAATGTTTGATTGACGCAAATAATTCTCTTATTGTGCGGCGTGAAATTTTCATTGTACATCATTGAGTACACGGCCTTAATGTCTCTGCTGTTCTACGTCTCCAATGCATGTTGCTGTGTTTCTTTTCATTTGGATTCGCAACATTGTTTAGCAAACAATTATCGTTGGTTCTTTCGTGTGCAATAATTTTAAGATACCCGCATAAGCTCCAAAGCACTGCGTACATCTTTCGGACATATTTACAGATAGTCCTCAAACGGTGAAGAGGTGTTGAATATTTGTCGTACAAAATGTTATTACATAAATAAATTATATTAAAATAATGTTTGATTGCCGCAAATAATTCTCTTATTGTGCGGCGTGAAATTTTCATTGTACATCATTGAGTACACGGCCTTAATGTCTCTGCTGTTCTACGTCTCCAATGCATGTTGCTCTGTTTCTTTTCATTTGGATTCGCAACATTGTTTAGCAAACAATTGTCGTTGGTTCTTTCGTGTGCAAACTGCGACAATATATGTTTCTTTATGGTCGAAACATACGTAGCATCTTTCGGACATATTTACAGATAGTCCTCAAACGGTGCAGAGGTGTTAAATATTTGTCGTACAAAATGTTATTACATAAATAAATTATATTAAAATAATGTTTGATTGACGCAAATAATTCTCTTATTGTGCGGCGTGAAATTTTCTCTGTACATCATTTGAGTCTTCCTTAAAGTCTCTGAAACTGTTCTCCGTCTCCATGCATGTTGCTCTGTTTCTTTTCATTTGGATTCGCAACATTGTTTAGCAAACAATTATCGTTGGTTCTTTCGTGTGCAATAATTTTAAGATACTGGCATATTTACTGCACTTTCTTTTGAAGAATATTTACAGATAGTCTCAAACGGTACAGCGATTTGTTAAATATTTGTCGTACAAAATGTTATTACATAAATAAATTATAAAAAAATAATGTTTGATTGACGCAAATAATTCTCTGCGGATGAAATTTTTTTCTTCTATGCGTCTGTTAATCACTACCGCCTCGGCTAGAGGTATTGGCTCGATGTACGTAAACGTCTTTTTACGCGTATCAATCTTTTCTTCAGGCTTTCTGATGCTAATTGGTCCGTTTATAACAGGCACTGCGTTACTTAGTTCGCTGGTTGTGCGTATAACTGGAGTGATGTTGCCCATTGAATCTAGTCTGGAATTGATTTGCTCCCGGGAATTGACGTAAACCACAGATACTTTAGTAGGGCTCTTTGCCGACGTTCTGGGATTAGTCTTTTGCGACTTCTTTGACTTCTTTTGCTTCAAGCCGTTAACTGCCTTTGATCCGGTTGTCTTCTTAGATGAAACCGAACCGGCGTTCTGCAGTTTTCTTACATCATAAATAGAATTTTCCAAATGATGATGTCGCACGTGACGATTTAAATTATCTTTTCTCCTGAACACGGTTTGGCAGTATTCACAAGAGAATGGTTTCTCGTCTGAAATAAATTATATTAAAATAATGTTTGATTGACGCAATTTTAACTCTTATTGCACACCGCGTGTGAAATTTTCATTGTACATCATTATCAGTTATGTTCTGCTGTTCTAGTCTGTCAGTGCAAATTTGATTTTTTTGAACTAATAAATCTTAAAATGTTAGCAAAAATTATCGTTGGTTTTTCGTGTGCAATAATTTTAAAATGAACAATATAAAGAAAAAAAATTCGACATATTTACAGATCGTCCCCAAACGGTGAAGAGGTGTTAAAAAGTCGTCGTCAAAATGTTAAATTACTTAAATTAATTTACCTGAATGTACTGTTAGATGCCTCCTTAATTCACTCTTGGACAAAAAAACACGATTACAGTGAGCGCACGAAAATGGTCTTTCTTTCCCGTGAGTGCGTTTATGACGTATAAGTAAAGATTTGTCCTTAAAACTTTTACTACATTGGTCGCACGAGTGCGGTCGTTCACCTATAGATAAAATGAAATAAATATAAGAACGTTTACAAATATAATTGTTTTATAACAGTAATTTGTTGTCACTCACTAGTATGAGTACGCATATGTCGTTTCAAGTTTGTTAATAAACGAAAGGACTTGTTACATGATTTACACAAGTACGTTGCAGTACCATTATGCAAGTGTAAATGGTTTTTCAAGTCATCCCGCTTACTGTATGCTTTGTTGCACTTAGGGCATACAAACTGCTTTTCTTCTGCAAGTTACGCTTTGTTAATCTGAAACTCCAACACTTTACTTTTGGTCAGTGTAAATATACTTACTACTATGTGAAAACATGTGTCTATTAAGTTTGTTTTGTTGAGGAAATGCTTTTTCACACAAATGACACTTGTATGGCTTATAACCACTATGTACTCTCTCATGGTACTCGAAATGAGATCGCTTAACGAAGCTTCTATCACAAAAGTTGCATTGATACGGCTTGATTCCTGTTATGCAAGCATCATGGTAACATTTCCCTTTCTTATTCCGAAACGTTTTGCCACATACATTACATTTATACCTCTTCGGATTTCCAGGTACAGTGGATATGTGGCTACGATCTGGATATTTTAAAGATTTATTATCAGTTGATTTGTTCTTATTTATAAAATCCAATTTGATCTAAAAGATGATATAACGTTACTCCATGTATAGTTGTGTTATAAGGGATCGACATTGAAACAGGGTATAATGGTGCTTACTGATTCAGTTGTTTCGAGTTGTAATGTTGTTTCTGCGACACAAGTCTTTTCTGCATGATGTACTGTGTTATTAGAATTTAAATGTGTTTGGATATTTGAAATCATATCACATGGTTCCATCTTGGGAATGTATAATCGACTTGAGGAATTGTTTTGATTATTAAGACACAAAGATTGCTCCTGAGCGGTATCCCTCCTATTGTCAAAAGTAATACTATCCCCATGATGCGATTCTGTATCTGATACAGGATCAACCGAGAGGAATTCAAGGTTATTTCCTTTACATTTAGAGTCCTTGTTTATAACAAGTTCCAACGGAAGTACAACTTCCTCGATAACAACAGGAGCCTTAATTTCAGAAGTAAGATGCTGTGACACCATCTGTGGTTCAGAATCTGTAGACATTCGTTATGAGTGAACTTTGTAAGAAGCTGCACAAGCGAAAATGGAAATGAATCCCATACCAAAGTTTCCAATGTTCTGTATACGATTCTGATTATGGCATGTTTTGCAACCCTGCTCCTCGTACAACAGGCACATTCGACATTTTGTATGACCACAGCTGTCTTTTACAAGCCTCGAGAAAGATGTGTTTGTTAGCTGTCTACAATTTGGACACTCCTCACTCATTGTAGGTTCTGCGAATTATTCAAAACAAATGTCATCCACAGCTATGCATGTTTTAACGTTCTTTCATGGTCACCAAATCTAAAAGAAATTGATTCAAACATGTATTGAATAAAACAACAATTTTGGGTCCCCGTACAGCTTAATTACGTAGTTATAGTTTTCCCTAATACGATACATTCAAAATAGGTTCACTATAGATAAAATGAAATAAATATAAGAACGTTTACAAATATAATTGTTTTATAACAGTAATTTTTTACATTTTCATGATTGCTCTTTTCCCTGGGACAGGTTAATATAAGCGTCATGGATAAACATTAATACAGAAATACTTTCTCTCTATATTGCTATGCATGTTTTAACGTTCTTTCATGGTCACCAAATCTAAAAGAAATTGATTCAAACATGTATTGAATAAAACAATTTTAGGTCCTTTGTTAATCTTAAACAACACTTTACTTTTGGTACAGTCAAAATAGGTTCACTATATGAAAAACTGTGAATCATTAAGTTTGTTTTGTTGAGGACCATAATAGTTCACACAAATTTTTACATTTTCATATGCTCTTCTCCTGGGACAGGTTAATATAAGCGTCATGGATAAACATTAATACAGAAATACTTTCTCTCTATATTGCTTGGGGTGTATATCAACATAGCAAAAGAAAAGTGTGGTATAAACGGACTGAAGTTATCATATTTCAGTTGAGAATCGTACAGTGGATATTTGGCCAAGTACGAATTTTAAAATTACAACGTTGATTTGTTCTTATTTATAAAACCAATTTGATCTAAAAGATGATATAACTTGATCATGTAAATAGAACGACGGATAGAATATTGAAACAGGGCTCCATCTATCACAAAAATTTCTTTGTGATGTACCTCCGATGTTGTTTCTTGAATAAGTCTTTTCTGCATGATGTACCGTGTTATTAGAATTTAAATGTGTTTGGATATTTGAAATCATATCACATGGTTCCATCTTGGGAATGTATAATCGACTTGAGGAATTATTTTGATTATTAAGACACAAAGATTGCTCCTGAGTGGTATCCCTCCTATTGTCAAAAGTAATACTTTCCCCATGATGCGATTCTGTATCTGATACAGGATCAACCGAGAGGAATTCAAGGTTACTTCCTTTACATTTAGAGTCCTTGTTTATAACAAGTTCCAACGGAAGTACAACTTCCTCGATAACAACAGGAGCCTTAATTTCAGAAGTAAGATGCTGTGACACCATCTGTGGTTCAGAATCTGTAGACATTCGTTATGAGTGAACTTTGTAAGAAGCTGCACAAGCGAAAATGGAAATGAATCCCATACCAAAGTTTCCAATGTTCTGTATACGATTCTGATTATGGCATGTTTTGCAACCCTGCTATCGTGGAATC
Source organism: Cryptocheilus praepositus (assembly GCA_033815515.1). Lineage (NCBI taxonomy): Eukaryota > Metazoa > Arthropoda > Insecta > Hymenoptera > Pompilidae > Cryptocheilus > Cryptocheilus praepositus. The sequence continues at coordinate 902,014 of JAWWQZ010000257.1, forward strand.
AGGCACATATCGACATTTTGTATGACCACAGCTGCTTTTACAAGCCTCGAGAAAGATGTGTTTGTTAGCTGTCTACAATTTGGACACTCCTCACTCATTGTAGGTTCTGCGAATTATTCAAAACAAATGTCATCCACAGCTATGCATGTTTTAACGTTCTTTCATGGTCACCAAATCTAAAAGAAATTGATTCAAACATGTATTGAATAAAACAATTTTAGGTCCCCGTACAGCTTAAACACGTAGTTATAGTTTTCCCTAATACGATACAGTCAAAATAGGTTCACTATATGAAAAACTGTGAATCATTAAATGGTACAAGTTCCGGGACCATAATAGTTAAAATTTTTACATTTTCATATCGCTCTTTTCCCTGGGACAGGTTAATATAAGCGTCATGGATAAACATTAATACTGAAATACTTTCTCTCTATATTGCTTGGGGTGTATATCAACATAGCAAAAGAAAAGTGTGGCATAAACGGACTGAAGTTATCATAATTCAGTTGAGAATCGAAATGCAATTTGGCCAAGTACGAAGACGCAAATTACAACGTTCAGCCTTTCTACCTATACCAACTTTCTATGTGCCGAAAACTATGATCAGTAAATAGAACGACGGATAGAATATCGAAATCAGCTCCATCTATCACAAAAATTTCTTTGTGATGTACCTCCGACGGCTTGAATAATCGGCTTACTTCACCGCTGTGACTTCGGATGTAACAGTGATATCCATCACGTGTCTAGGAAATATTATTGGATCAGTTGCGACTAAAAAAAATGGGCGATAACCTTCGGCGGGAGGTAATTCACATTCATCATTTTCATTTACAAGTATTTGTTTACATACTTGTATCTTTACCGCAGGTTAGGTTCGCACCTTCCCAGTTTGTTACACATACTGCGCAATTACTATTTATATGCCGCGGTACATAGAACATTTTATGCGCAACGAAGTATTCTTCAATGTATATAATACAGTCGTTCGGAAATCAACCCCATATACGTTAAACTGAACAGCAAACATTATGATTTTATTGTTTGTTCTATGTTAATTCCCCAGTTGTTCACCCCGTGCAATATATCGAACACGTTTAAAATATCGATAAACTCACCTCGATTATGAAGTAGCCTTTTAGGATTGATCGACTTTGTCTGTGCGACTGTATCGATGGATATCGATATATCTATATTTGAATGCTTACGTTCCGCGCGATTTTGGTAATTCCAGGTGTTGTATATTTATTTGAGGAAAACAAGTCGTCGCTGTATTGTTCGGAAATCAACCCCATATACGTTAACACTTTGACTGCCACGGTGGTCACCGGTGACCGGCGCAAAAGATTTTACTGAAAATGCAAAAAATTTGCAATGAAGCCTATTTGCGATATTGTAAAAGCAAATAATATCGGAACGGTACTTCAATACATTGGCTTCTAACAACTTTGCGTTATCATTATTTTGCACGATTTAATTATACTCTGCAGTATTTCATCGCATTGCAGTCCTAACATAGCAAAATACGCTTGGCAGTCAACGTGTTAAACTGAACAGCAAACATTATGATTTTATTGTTTGTTCTATGTTAATTCCCCCAGTTGTTCACCCCGTGCAATAAATCGAACACGTTTAAAATATCGATAAACCTACCTCGATTCTGGAGTAGCCTTTTAGGATTGATCGACTTTGTCTGTGCGACTGTATCGATGGATATCGATATATCTACGTTTGAATGCTTACGTTCCGCGGGATTTTGGTAATTCCAGGTGTTGTATATTTATTTAAGAAAAACAAGTCGTCGCTGTATTGTAACACATCATATTACGGAATATCAATAGGATTGTGTGCCTGATGTTCTTGTTGTGATTATTTGAACATATTTATGAACGCATTAACGAATGTATGTTTTAACGCAATTATGCAGGTGTTACGCGTGTTTAAGAAATTGCACAGGACACGGATGAGGACATTTAAAGGGGACGACCATGCGCTACAAGGTAAATTTGAATGTCCTATGAGAGGTGAAGATGACGTTGCAATTTGAGCGGTGTGCCGTTTATTCAATATAACTAATATTTCAACACGTGTCAATCAGTCACGAGGCAGAAGATAAACGAGGAGTACAAAAAGTATAAGGATGTTACGAATCCAGCCGCCATTGAAGAGGTAAATTAGATAAAATAGAGGTAAACAAACACGGTTTGCAGAAAAGTACATTTGGTTGAATACAGGGTGCGGCGCCAAAATGCGGACAAAATTCAATTTAAATTTCCCGTCGTTCTATACCACTTGGAGATGTCGCTATTGGCCATCAAATAATTTGAAGCATGTAATAAACATTCATAACCTTCAAACTGTAACTATGTTAAGGGGTTATGCCAACTTGGGATCGGCGAAATTACATGATTTTCAACATTTTTTTTGCCGTTTTAGTGAGTACTAATTAAAATTCGCAAAATACTACCAAAAAGTACGTATTTAGTGGTAGTTGTATACATTTTTTTATAAAAAAAATATTAAAAAATGGAGGAAATATAGCTCTTCTCCTAGAGTTTCCGTTTATTTTCATCATTTGCGGTGACCACGATTTCTCAAAAACTACTTCACCGATCGGACTCTAATTTTATATACTTATTTGTCATTACAATAGGCAGGGCCTGAACGAAGGATTTTGAAAAATTTTAATTTTTACAAGAATGGCAGCAATTTTACAAAAAAAAATCCGTCTTTTGAGGTGGTCTAACTGTCGTTTTTATGTTGTAACTTTTTTTTTATTACCGAAATAAAAAATCCTTCGTTCAGGCCCTGCCTATTGTAATGACAAATAAGTATATAAAATTAGAGTCCGATCGGTGAAGTAGTTTTTGAGAAATCGTGGTCACCGCAACCGTATGTTTTAAGAAACACAGTTTCGAGATAATCGCGTTTAAAGTTTCAAGCTCTTTACTAATCATACATAGTAGCGCTCCAGATAAACGCTTGTAATTTTTGAACGTGTGCTCCGATTCTTATGTACTTTTGAGGAAATATTCTTAAAATGATGTACATTAAGAAAATGCAATAAAAAAATAGATTTTTTTCACCAACCCAAGTAGGCATAACCCCTTAAGAGTCGCTATTGAAGCGGCATTCGCCGATATGAACCGAGGATCGTTAAAACGGGCCTGCGACAGATTCAGACCGAGAATGGAGGCGGTCATTGAAGCAGAGGGGGGTTATATTGAATCAATGTTTTCTTTATGACCCAACAAACAATACAGTAACAAAAAAATTTTTTACTTTTCTATTATTGCGATAAAAATTGTTCCAAAAAGGTTTGATTTGTCCGGATTTTGGCGCCGCACCCCGTATTATTGAATATATTGTTTGGTTGAAACACTATCAGACATATGATGCTATAAAACTGATTGATTAAATGATTAATGGCACTGTAGCTTCATTGTTCTATGAATGAATACACGGACTATCTTATTTTAGTTAAACAGGTTTGCAGAGGAAGTGGAACATGAGGTGCGGACAACCATAATACAAGCTGTTGAAACGGACTCTGGAACATTTCGTAATTATCATTGTGGATTTGTAAACTGTTTGATTATGCTGTTCTATTATGTATTATATTTCAGGACTTAACATTACTCCTGACACGGCAATGTGGGACAATGTGCCGTACAACGAATGTGCAGAACAGAACACAACGAAAAAAGAGTCGACGTCTAGCGATAAATCGGAAACATCAAAAGACAAAAAATGAAAGTGGCCTTCGGCTACTTTATCCGTTATTACGATAACATTTATTTAGTATTTTACCATTATGTACATATTGCACATGATAATGTATTCGTGGATGCGATTAGCGTAATTGCATCGAAATAGACGCCAATGTATATAACCAATTCGTTTTCAAATTTGTTGTGTATGTTTACTATTTGTCGAAGTATTTTTATATACATAATCTCCTCGTATAACTTACATGATATATTTACAATTTTCCGTATTTTATCACTAGTTAAGTTAATCTTCTATTACCTCCATCTTCATCCTGGAACAATTTCAAATCAATTTTAGTACAATTAAGAAAATAGAAGTGCAGTTCTGGTTTAACATTGGTGTTAGTAATGTACGAAAATATTAGATTCGTAAACTGTACTTAGTCTTCCTTTGTTAATAATTATGTCAGTCTTTGATTCATGTGCGGTAATTGCACATGCAATATATTGCATAAAACATCATAGCAATCGGCACTCTTCTTGTCGAGTACAAGTTTGTGTTAGTAATCAGTACATATATAGCGTCTTTGGTGCAAATCTAGGACAGAGGGTTAAGTTTTAGTAAACGGATTACATAAATGTTGAAGATTTATCAGCAGAAACCGTATCATACTCGATGAAATGTTAGTGTAACATCGTAACCTAATTTAAGGGTCCTTTGATTCACGAAGCTGAAACCACTAATCAAACATGGTACTCACATATGTTCCGGATGAGAACGGATTTGATCGATCAAGTCAGCCGGTCTAATTTGCTCGGTACAGATACGATGTACGGCAGTGAACAAAGGGAATTTATCAAGTACGTTCTTAGCCTTCAGCATTCCGTGAACTTCATCCGCTGTGGCCGGTCCTTGCAACTTTTGCCCACTCAACATTTCGTCCTCAAGCTCTTTGATCGACTGTAAATAATCGACATAGTAATTTCTCATTTCAGTCAAATGACTTCTTATCGATTACACGATACGGAAACACATGTGCGAGCCAGACCAAATAACTTTGGCAAGTAAATTAGCTCTTTTTTTGGTTTACATCCTGAACATGCGCTGAAAGTTCAAAGACATGACCCTGATAATGATGTCAGGTTGGGCCAAAACAACAAACGCGCGGACCAATCAGCTATTACCCAAGAAAATGAGATTGCTCACACGAATGAGATACACGATTTTTCGTTTACAGATGTTTCGCATGAAGCCAAAAAAATTGCACGTCCTCACCTTGCCACTCTTCACGTAGGCCTCGCATACACGTCGATTTCTGCCACCATAGCAAGTGGTGATCAAATCGGCTACACCGCAGCTTTCGAAAAACGTGGACAGTTTAGCGCCGGGGAAGAAGGTGTCGACAAACTTTATCATTTCCATAAGACCCAGTCTAATGACTGCGGCTTTCGTATTGTCACCTAGTCCGAGGCCATCGACGAAGCCAGCGGCACAAGCCACTACATTCTGTCAATGATCAATTCATGTTAATGAAATTTGTAAACCATATTGGCACTAGCACATAACCGGCTACTAATAGACTGTAATAGTCCCTTTCGCTACTACGGGTGACTATAGTCACCCGCCAGAAAACAACATTCATACACGACGGGTGACTATAGTCACCCGCTACAAAATGATTACTCAGTATTATGTTATAATTATATATTTTGTTGTGTAATGTAAAAATATCAATTATATTGTTCAGTTAAAAATACGTTCATGAGAAAATTATGAACACAAATACTTTTCCTTCTAAAAGTAATATCACAAAGTCGTTTTTGAGACAAAAGTCGTGGCCCCGAATGCGTGCGTTTAATGTTCCCATTTTCGGCGAAGAACTCCGCGGCGAGACCCACCGTAGCGAAAGGGTTAAATGTAATCAGTGTAGCTGTTTGTAAGCTGCTTCACAGTTACATTTCGAACAAAATGAACTAGACGACCGGTTTTGTTCTTTAGATGTGCGCTATGCAGATTTCGTTAGAACGACTGGCTTGCTTGCCTTCAAGGCGCCGCAGATTTCGACTGCCTCACAATCCTCAACAACTACCACTCTAAAATTAGGCGTCTGAATGAGATCCCTCAATAGCGGTGCCAATCGCTTGTCCTTGCAGCCTAGAACATACGATACGTAACAATTGTCATATCCTAACAGGTAAGTGACAAGGGGCAAATAATTTGTGCGACAAAAATAAACTTTCTTCTACAAAGAGACTGCTTCTTGCCAGAACAGAAGTGCACTTACCGATGGTTGTCTCGCAGAATTTTTCCTCCGCGACTTCGTTCGCCAAGTTAGCACCCATCAAGACGTAACACTGAATTCTCAGGTTCTTTTCGATAATCTTCGAGATTAGTTGGATGTTCGTACCGTCTCCTCGATCGAAACCCTAGATTGCAAATTTTAGCGCCATTAAGCTATTGATAAGGATCAGTGAACTGTATCGATAGATCTACCTTGATCAAGGAAAGGCCAACGGCGGTGGGCTTAATTTGTCCAAGAAGAGTAGAGCAAAGTGTAGGGATGAACTGATGGGGAAGCACAAAAATAAGAATGTCTGCATCTTTGGCAGCTTCGACAACGTCTGGAACTGCTACCTGAAAACAATAAGTTTTCGAAAACATACAGATTGTGTGCGTAAATGTGTATAATACGTGAGTATAAATTAACATTACGGCAACTAGCGTTTATAATAAGAATAAAGGATTATTGAAAAGTCTTCTGTTTGCATTTCAGATATTTGGTGCAATAATAATCATGTCAAAAAGACTATTGATAACAGAAATAAAATAATTCCGGTATTGATGAATTTACAGTGCGTAACTTTGAAAAGGTTTCGACTGCTGTAGTCTTAAAACATGAATGTTTGCATTCCAGATATTTGGTGCAATAATATTCATGTCAAAAAGACTATTGATAATAGAAATAAAATACTTCCGATATTGATGAATTTACAGTGCGTAACTTTGAAAAGGTTTCAACTGCTGTAGTCTTAAAACATGAATGTTTGCATTCCAGATATTTGGTGCAATAATATTCATGTCATAAAGACTATTGATAACAGAAATAAAATAATTCCGGTATTGACGAATTTACAGTGCGTAACTTTGAAAAGGTTTCGATTGCTGTAGTCTTAAAACATGAATGTTTGCATTCCAGATATTTGGTGCAATAATAATCATGTCAAAAAGACTATTGATAACAGAAATAAAATAATTCCGGTATTGATGAATTTACAGTGCGTAACTTTGAAAAGGTTTCGATTGCTGTAGTCTTAAAACATGAATGTTTGCATTCCAGATATTTGGTGCAATAATAATCATGTCAAAAAGACTATTGATAACAGAAATAAAATAATTCCGGTATTGATGAATTTACAGTGTGTAACTTTGAAAAGGTTTCGACTGCTGTAGTCTTAAAACATGAATGTTTGCATTCCAGATATTTGGTGCAATAATATTCATGTCAAAAAGACTATTGATAACAGAAATAAAATAATTCCGGTATTGATGAATTTACGGTGCGTAACTTTGAAAAGATTTCGACTGCTGTAGTCTTAAAACATGAATGTTTGCATTCCAGATATTTGGTGCAATAATATTCATGTCAAAAAGACTATTGATAACAGAAATAAAATAATTCCGGTATTGATGAATTTACAGTGCGTAACTTTGAAAAGGTTTCGACTGCTGTAGTCTTAAAACATGAATGTTTGCATTCCAGATACTTGGTCCAATAATATTCATGTCAAAAAGACTATTAATAACAGAAATAAAATAATTCCGGTATTGATGAATTTATAGTACGTAACTTTGAAAAGGTTTCGACTGCTGTAGTCTTAAAACATGAATGTTTGCATTCCAGATATTTGGTGCAATAATATTTATGTCAAAAAGATTATTGATAACAGAAATAAAATAATTCCGGTATTGATGAATTTACAGTGCTTTACTTTGAAAGGTTTCAATTGCTGTAGTCTTAAAACATGAATGAATATCGATGTCAGGAAACAGGGTTTAATGAACGAAACAGTGGATGCCAAAGGGTAGTTGCACTGTTAAGCAACTGGAGGTCAGAAAGGGTTAAGAGTCGACAGGTTTCTTTCTGCACCATCGATAATTGCGTACGGTGCTTCTCTATCGAGGCGAAACTGCGTTCTGGCAGTGCTCCATAAATACTATGCAAGTTTAGTGAATGCATCGTTAGTGCTTTTAACCTTCAGTTGCGTAACGAAGAGATCAGTTGAACAACACGTAACTGCCGATACCATTACTCTATCTCGACAGTCTTTCAACCATAAAGCCTAAATTGAACTGAAATCAAATTATTCAATTATTGTCAACTAAAGTTGACAAACGTCTTCATTACAAAATTGCCAAAATTTGGGTTGATGTTTTGAATATATTAAGAGAATACGAGACAATGTAAAAAGTATTTTAAGAACAACAACAAATGGTGGCGTTATTGCATCCGATTCGAACAAAGAAATTGAAAATACATTGCTGTAGATTATCATATCTGTAAAATTGATCAAAATTCTTATTTACTCTCGACGACGTGTTAATCTGACATTGTATCACCTATCGTTATTGGGTAATCGTACGTGACTGCATGAAATCGCGGCACGAATGAAGATTCGGCAAGAAACGCCTGATTATCATAATAATTAATCGTAATAAAATTACGCGACGATAATGAAAGCATAGTGCGGCTCGTGGGTATTCGAGATTCCAAAAATGATGCAAAGTCGTGAGATAAATCGTAAGTGGGCGCACGCTCTTACAGGTTGATAATTGCATTGAAAGATAAGATATGATCGCATCCTATGATTCCGGATGTTTGTCGTAAATCGATCGGAACAAACGACTCGGCCGGAAATGAAAGTTTAGAGTGAAAATTGCGCAATCTCTTACGGTATGGGTACATATAAGTAGCGCGTGACAATCGTCGAGTAACGATAAGGTAAAAATTGGAGACTTGCTCTCACGGGACTCAGTTCTTCATACGCTCTCGCCGCGAAGAGTTGTGCCGGATCACTTACCAGCAAATTTCGTTTGTTAACTCTCGAGAACGCTTTCGAAATCAGTATGAGGCTGAACAGTATTGTGCCAAATTTCACCGCTGAGACCACTCAGGGTCCCATTGACTTTTATAAGTGGCAGGGCGAATCGTGAGTAAAATGTTCTATATATTTATCGAACATTTTTTGATATTTTAGTTGCCTTATTTAGGAAGTTTTCAGATTAGTAGAGTATTGAATGGCTAGAAAAGTTTGAATTAATAAGAATTTAAAGAATACATAATTCATTGTGTCAGATGTTCTGTTTCATCACTGGGTACAATCTTCAGTATCATACACTTTAGATACTGCACTTAAATTGCGTTGTAACAGTCTCCGGTATTACGATTGTAACAAACATCTAATTTGAATACATTTGAGCGAAATGTTCCTGATGATTAGTATGTTTTTTTCTTTACTAGAATGTGACATCAGCAAAGCTGCTATTTAGTTTTAGTGATTGAACATTTTCTTTGAACGTAACTGAACTATATCACGAACGGCGTAATTGTCTCAGAAGGTCAGCATGACTGTAAAATTTTCCCAGTTTGGCCACGGTTGAATTGGTTGAAGTTTGAGTTAAGTCGCAATTTTGATACAGATATAATAAAACATTTACGTTCGTCATATAATTCCTTTTCAATCATGATTTTTTGAGACAACCTGTTGCATCAGAGATAGTATCTAGGTAAAATGCGATAATAATTGGTATTGCTTCCTTTGTCTATCAATTGTGATCCTAACTGCTTTGAAATTTGTTCGTTGCAAAATTAGCACAGGACACCCTTGACACAAAACCTGCCTTGCCAAAGTATGCGAAGTTCTATTATCAAACTATAGTATTGTTCGCGCAGTGGAAAACCATCGTGTCTGGAATACGTATCTAGTTTCATTTGCATTGCATTTGTACATATTCTTTGTGGATAGCATTCTCGGTCGATCGATAAAGCAAACATTAATGGATCGAGTTACGATGATTTAACGTTCCTATACAGATGGGTCGTTCTGTTCTCGCATCCTGCCGACTTTACACCGGTTTGCACTACCGAACTTGGTCGTCTGGCTGTGCATCAGCCACATTTTCAACGCCGTAACACCAAACTTCTAGCTCACTCCGTTGATGCACTCAAGGACCACGTTGACTGGGTCAATGTAAGTCGAAGAAAATGAACGAGACGTAGAAAAGGCATAATTGAAAAATCAAATAAGCTAGCAGTTACTTTCGGATCAAAGATAATAATTCTGTAAATTAAAATACCTCAAACGGAAATATGCAGGTAGACTAGTAAATTTGAAGATTGATACGGTATCATGGAATATCTTGAAAATAGATATGAGAGGCGTGCTACGCTTTTTATAGATTATCGTGGAAATGGGAACGAGCCCCGTTGAGAGAAACGCCTCAATTTACTGTACTTTAGTAACGTATGATAACAAACGCGATATATGTAAGGGATAAGAATATTTCCCTTCTGTCATGTACATCCTAGTGTATGAGATATTTTCATCCGTTACCGTTACATATTTTGTATTCAAAAAGAGTCCTACTTATGTCTCACGAAATGTTCTGCACGATGACAGGACATCAAGTCCTACTGCCAGGACATCCCCGGGGCATTCCCGTACCCGATCATTGCCGATCACGATCGCAAACTTGCGGTGAAACTCGACATGATTGACGAGGAGAGTCAAAATGACCCAGATACTGCTATGACTGTGAGAGCTCTCTATATAATCAGTCCGGATCATCGCCTACGTCTTTCCATGCACTACCCAACATCTACCGGACGCAATGTCGAGTATGTAAATTATTTAGTATATCGCTATACGTGGCAATTAACACTTTGACTGCCACAGTGGTCACCGGTGACCGGCGCAAAAGATTTTACTAACAATGCAAAAAATTCGCAATGAAGCCTATTTACAATCTTGTAAATGCAATTGGTATTGGAACGGTGCTTCAATGTTTTGGCTTCTAATAATTTTGCGTTACCTTCATTTTGCACGATTTAATCATACTCTGCAGTATTTCATGGCATCGCGGTTCTAACATAGCAAAATACGCTTGGCAGTCAACGTGTTAATACAGACCATATTCTTCATTAACACACTCTAACGTAATCTTGAAATTCTCTTAAAAATCTAACTTTTACTATATATCAAATCGTGCTCGTAACATACACTCCCGAAAGGCCTTGTATATTGCAATTATATTCTGTCTCGACTAAAATATGAAATATGCTGAATTGTCAGTACCGGAACTAATCTTTAAAAAAGATGCAGATGAGCGAAGTGATTGATGTAATGTTAGCGATTCATTCAGCTGAAGTATTTCTGACAAAGCGCCTCTTTTCATAGCGAGATACTCCGTGTGATCGACTCCCTGCAACTGGTTGATAGGAAGCCACAGATAGCGACGCCCGCCAACTGGGTGGTAAGTTCATTTCGTCTAGATAGTCATTCACAATGAATTGACGGCTTAATGCCACCGCTCAATAAACTATTTTCACAGCCCGGCGAGAAGGTCATGATCCTGCCAACGGTTGACGAGGCCGACATCCCAAAGCTCTTCCCGAAGGGCGTTGATAAAGTCATGATGCCATCTGGCAAGGTCTACGTTCGCACCACCACTGACTACTAAAACTTAGGATCTGATACATTGCCGCATGCGGCTCCATTTATTTATATTAACGATTTTTCTCATCTTATTATATGCATTATACGTTTTAACTGCAACTGTTATTTTCACCACGTTCAAATATATACATACTTAATCAAATCTCGAAGACTCTATTTTCACAACCGCTCAAAAACGTTCTACAGTTTCCTCAGACTTCCTCGCAGAGATATTTCATTGCGCGTTGATTAGTTCGACCATTAATGCAAGTTGTTTCAATATTTACTTCCTATGCGAGATGTACTCGTAACTTTTTCTCATCTTATTATATGCATTATACGTTTTAACTGCAACTGTTATTTTCACCACGTTCAAATATATACATACTTAATCAAATCTCGAAGACTCTCTTTTCACAGCCGCTCAAAAACGTTCTACAGTTTCCTCAGACTTCCTCGCAGAGATATTTCATTGCGCGTTGATTAGTTCGACCATTAATGCAGGTTGTTTCAATATTTACTTCCTATGCGAGATGTACTCGTAACTTTTTCTCATCTTATTATATGCATTATACGTTTTAACTGCAACTGTTATTTTCACCACGTTAAAATATATACATACTTAATCAAATCTCGAAGACTCTCTTTTCACAACCGCTCAAAAACGTTCTACAGTTTCCTCAGTCTTCCTCGCAGAGATATTTCATTGCATTGATTAGTTCGACGATTAATGCAGGTTGTTTCAATATTTACTTCCTATGCGAGATGTACTCGTAACTGCGTATGCATTTCAACGTCTTCGAATAAGCATTCTGCACACCCTATTTGGATGTACAGCTCATGTCGAGTTTGATATTTGTAATTCAAAGTGATTAGCATCTTCTACATGACAGACTACACAGCTTCACAGTATGCATTCTATTTTCATTGGAAAATACACGATAGTTTTCAATATTCACATCTGCCAATGGGAGTGAAACTTAGTCAAAATATGCAGTCAGTTCATTAGCGGCAAGATTTAGAGCGACAACAATTAATCGTTCAGAGTATGTCTGATAAACGGGCAGCGCGTGCGGCGGCAAATAACACATTATATAATTGATAATCGGCGGATATGCGTGACGCCGCATAATGATTACTGCCGAAAATGAACCAATGGTATTGCAGATTCTATCAGCACCATTAATGAAGCGTCTTGAGTGTTCGGCAGTGGTCCCCCTTATCTATTTTCTATCAGCAAATTACACGTGAATAACACTCAATTTGCAAATGTTTCAAGGTGGAGCAGAACGATGACCGTTAACCGCTTCATGATGAAGGATAACCATACGGTTTATTCAAATCAAATCACTTCAATTGAACCAGTGGTACCCTATGGTACGAGGGTCAGGCGACTATTAATGTACACAATTGTTTAAACATCACGCAACTGCACAGATTTACCAACGCTCTTCGCCCACGAGTATGTTTGTTCTTTAGAACAAGCTAAGTGCTCCAAGTTCCAAAGTCAAACTAATGTTGGAATGCACGGCTAATTTGTTTTCTGTGTTGGCCAGTTTAAGTGGGATTATTGGTATTCAAACGCTCCAGTGAAATCGAATCTTCCATTGCAAGTGCATTAATATTCTTGTTATTGTAGTTCGTAATTGTATATCTAATTTGGCAATAGAGCCCTCAATAGGTCTATTCGTCGATTCTTAATGTTACGCAAATAAATTTCTATTACATTGAACATGATGAGGCGAAAACTTACCACGTTTTCCGGGAGCTTGTGGCCGGGAAGATACTTGATATTTTCGTGCAGCGTGTTTATGATGTTCGTCAGCTTGTCGTTGTTGATAATCTCCTCGTAAACATACATGGTAACTCGCGTCTCAAACTTATTGTTGAACTTGACGACATTGGCGCCTACGATTTTAGCTATTGCCGAGCCCCTATGAATTGATAAATGTTAATTACAATTTTACATTTTTAACGCTTTCAATCACCGACGTAATGTAATTATAATGTCACTTAAGGAAATATTGATTTACTTGCGATGTACCACTGCTAATTAATTTGGTATCATATCTGTCTTTTGATGGACATAATCAAATATGGTAAAATATTATATAATCCAATGATCCTACAATGTTATTACGTAAAAGAATTGTTCATTCTGCCCAACTGCAACACCTCACAATTGCATCGCCTGAGCGAATATTATTAGACCGCCTGTTGTGCGTCAACGATATTTGCATAACGCCAAATTATCATAACAAATGACAGATTTATAATACGGCTAACAAAGTTAACACCAAAACCGTGATACCTGATGTTTGTTTTCAGTAAAGGACAGCTCTACAGATGAAAATAATGGTATGTTCGCGGCGTTGTTATTCATGGTTACGACGTCGGCATACATTTATCAATCAAATTACAACACTTGTACGGATTAAAATTCTCTTAGCGTTTCTGCAGCCTTATTTGCTATTCTGACGCCTACCGTTTGTACGTTTGCTGTCGAGCAGCACATTTAAATAATTCCACCGTAATCTACCGCGTCTATTTGTCTGCGTTGATACCAAACACCCACCATGTTTGACGGAAGCAACCGATCAAATACTGTCCGTAAAACAAGAAGTTCAATAACCTAACAATAAATGAAAAGTTACAGTAATCCCTTGTAAATTTCCTTTAACTACAATCCCCCACGTTTCTTACACTGTTTAACACATTGACTGCCGTATTTTGCTGTATTAGAACGGCGATGCTATGAAAAACTACAGCGTTTGACTGAATTATGCAAAATGTAAATAATGTGTAGGTATTGGAGACCAAAGGATCGCATCACTATTCTAACAATAATTGCATTTATAAAATAATTATTGCTACCCATTAATCTGCAGTAAAATTTCTTGCGTTGGTCACCGGTGACCATCACGGCAGTCAAAGTATTAACTACAGAAAAATATATTTTTACGCTAAATAATAATCATTTTTCGACGTTTGTCGTTACGTTCGCCGAACTTGTTAGTTTACAACTTCGCGCCGTATCGTTTTAGGTGTATTCACGCTATTAAAACCGCGCGATTTCTGCACATACCAATTGCCGCTTCCAACAACGCACACCCTCTTCTTGGCCGACATCGTGTCGCGATTTTACAGTCTTTGATAAATGGAAAAGAAATAAACCTCCGACACTGCGACTCGTGAGCGGACAGTGACGCACACCCTTTTGTGTTCTCGACGACCGGGAATGCCCTCCGACTGAGAGTTCCCGCGTACTTTCAAGTGTCGAGAGGTTCGATTGACTGGCTGACTGGCCAACTGACTTACAAACTCACTTCAGCCTTCATTGACCTTAGCGACGATCGCGAATTATTTTGCGAGCGGTTGGCGCGCAAGTCCTGGAGCAAGGCCAACGGGGTGAGCGCAATCGAAACGCAGTAGAGGAGCCACATCTGAGGTTAAAATTAGCCGTAGGTTGATAATAGAGATAATGCAGTGCGAAGGTCGCGCCATCGGCACGCTTGTGAGCTTGAACTTGAGGAAAATCTGGAAAAGCTTTATTACCAGGTTACCGGGACATTATTGATGGGTGAAGAGTGTATGAAACAGAAAGAGAGAGCATCTTTACCTTTTCAGTTTGAGGAAACGCTGTGGGGCGGGGGTGTTATGTTAAACCAACTGTATCGATCAGTTGAACTTGAGGAAAATCTGGAAAAGCTTTATTACCAGGTTACCGGGACATTATTGATGGGTGAAGAGTGTATGAAACAGAAAGAGAGAGTATCTTTACCTTTACAGTTTGAGGAAACGCTGGGGCGGGGGTGTTATGTTAAACCAACTGTATCGATCAGTTGAACTTGAGGAAAATCTGGAAAAGCTTTATTACCAGGTTACCGGGACATTATTGATGGGCGAAGAGTGTATGAAACAGAAAGAGAGAGTATCTTTACCTTTACAGTTTGAGGAAACGCTGGGGCGGGGGTGTTATGTTAAACCAACTGTATCGATCAGTTGAACTTGAGGAAAATCTGGAAAAGCTTTATTACCAGGTTACCGGGACATTATTGTTGGGTGAAGAATGTATGAAACAGAAAGAGAGAGCATCTTTACCTTTTCAGTTTGAGGAAACGCTGGGGTGAGGGTGTTATGTTAAACCAACTGTATCGATCAGTTGAACTTGAGGAAAATCTGGAAAAGCTTTATTACCAGGTTACCGGGTCATTATTGCTGCGTGGAGAGTATATGAAACAGAAAGAGAGAGCATCTTTACCTTTTCAGTTTGAGGAAACGCTGGGGCGGGGGTGTTATGTTAAACCAACTGTATCGATCAGTTGAACTTGAGGAAAATCTGGAAAAGCTTTATTACCAGGTTACCGGGACATTATTGCTGCGTGGAGAGTATATGAAACAGAAAGAGAGTATCTTTACCTTTTCAGTTTGAGGAAACGCTGTGGGGCGGGGGTGTTATGTTAAACCAACTGTATCGATCAGTTGAACTTGAGGAAAACCTGGAAAAGCTTTATTACCAGGTTACCGGGAAATTATTGATGGGTGAAGAGTGTATGAAACAGAAAGAGTGAGCATCTTTACCTTTTCAGTTTGAGGAAACGCTGGGGCGGGGGTGTTATGTTAAACCAACTGTATCGATCAGTTGAACTTGAGGAAAATCTGGAAACGCTTTATTACCAGGTTACCGGGACATTATTGTTGGGTGAAGAATGTATGAAACAGAAAGAGAAAGTATCTTTACCTTTTCAGTTTGAGGAAACGCTGGGCGGGGGTGTTATGTTAAACCAACTGTATCGATCAGTTGAACTTGAGGAAAATCTGAAAACGCTTTATTACCAGGTTACCGGGACATTATTGCTGCGTGGAGAGTGTATGAAACAGAAAGAGAGAGTATCTTTACCTTTTCAGTTTGAGGAAACGCTGGGGCGGGGGTGTTATGTTAAACCAACTGTATCGATCAGTTGAACTTGAGGAAAATCTGGAAAAGCTTTATTACCAGGTTACCGGGACATTATTGCTGCGTGGAGACTGTATGAAACAGAGAGAGAGTATCTTTACCTTTTCAGTTTGAGGAAACGCTGTGGGGCGGGAGTGTTATGTTAAACCAACTGTATCGATCAGTTGAACTTGAGGAAAATCTGGAAAAGCTTTATTACCAGGTTACCGGGACATTATTGATGGGTGAAGAGTGTATGAAACAGAAAGAGAGAGCATCTTTACCTTTTCCGTTTGAGGAAACGCTGGGGCGGGGGTGTTATGTTAAACCAACTGTATCGATCAGTTGAACTTGACGAAAATCTGGAAAAGCTTTATTACCAGGTTACCGGGCCATTATTGATGGGCGAAGAGTGTATGAAACAGAAAGAGAGAGCATCTTTACCTTTTTAGTTTGAGGAAACGCTGGGGCGGGGGTGTTATGTTAAACCAACTGTATCGATCAGTTGAACTTGAGGAAAATCTGGAAAAGCTTTATTACCAGGTTACCGGGACATTATTGATGGGTGAAGAGTGTATGAAACAGAAAGAGAGAGCATCTTTACCTTTTTAGTTTGAGGAAACGCTGGGGCGGGGGTGTTATGTTAAACCAACTGTATCGATCAGTTGAACTTGAGGAAAATCTGGAAAAGCTTTATTACCAGGTTACCGGGACATTATTGCTGCGTGGAGAGTGTATGAAACAGAAAGAGAGGGCATCTTTACCTTTTCCGTTTGAGGAAACGCTGGGGCGGGGGTGTTATGTTAAACCAACTGTATCGATCAGTTGAACTTGAGGAAAATCTGGAAAAGCTTTATTACCAGGTTACCGGGCCATTATTGATGGGCGAAGAGTGTATGAAACAGAAAGAGAGAGCATCTTTACCTTTTTAGTTTGAGGAAACGCTGGGGCGGGGGTGTTATGTTAAACCAACTGTATCGATCAGTTGAACTTGAGGAAAATCTGGAAAAGCTTTATTACCAGGTTACCGGGACATTATTGATGGGTGAAGAGTGTATGAAACAGAAAGAGAGAGCATCTTTACCTTTTTAGTTTGAGGAAACGCTGGGGCGGGGGTGTTATGTTAAACCAACTGTATCGATCAGTTGAACTTGAGGAAAATCTGGAAAAGCTTTATTACCAGGTTACCGGGACATTATTGCTGCGTGGAGAGTGTATGAAACAGAAAGAGAGAGTATCTTTACCTTTTCAGTTTGAGGAAACGCTGGGGCGGGGGTGTTATGTTAAACCAACTGTATCGATCAGTTGAATTTAATATCGTTCGGTACGCTCGATTTAGGTACTTTGGGGATATACTTGGTACAATTTGTAACAATTGTATTCGCAAATCTCTTGCAGTAAACTCAGTACCTGCGTGCGGTACTGAGGATGTCAGTTTTCTGTTCGCTTACATAATGAGCAACTAAAACAAAAAGACGCATAGGAAAGTATAAATTTCAACAGTCGAGCACAATTTCTTTGAAATCACGTCGACGTTCTAACCTAAATCCATATCCTTATATGAATGTACAATATATACTTATAAAACACCTATATCTCCGTTTTACGTGATAACGAATGCATGCGTATAGTATACATGTATATACGATCGTGTGTATATATACAAAATTATAAAATTATTAAACACATCTAAGTACAAATAACCTGAGCTTAAGTTACCGAATTATCGCTGCATCGTCTAATTCAAAACCATAAAAAATGAGAAGCCGTAACGGCAATAAATGCTCGTCTTTCAATCTTTATCGTCACCTTATCTCCCACCGAGGTACCCTAATCCTTAACGGAATAATATAACAGCACAGCTCGATAGCTGTGCCTTCGACTTATTCCCAAGTATTATGGCTGCAATAAGAATTATCCGGATTTGATCACTAGGCGATTGACAATGGCACGAAAGCCCTCGAGATACAAATATCTCTCTTGGGCATCTTCATCGCTCTTCTCCTCCAGCGATGTAATCTTCATAGATGGCACTTTGGCGAGGACAGCTGTAGCGTGCTGGCGGGATTAACGTCATCGTCCCTAAATATGAAGTGAGAATGCAATTAAAAACACACATGTGATGACAGAGTGAGGAGGCACGGAAGAATGTCTAATCAATGCTACCTACTCGCCAATAAGCAGTAATGTACAACAGTGCATGTACGCACGCACCAAAACACACACAGACAATAGGAGAGAAATCGCAAACCCTTAAAATAGATATTAAACGAAGGATAAACAAACACAATCGCTTGTCGTCACGCAACAGTTTCGATTTGGCAAAGTTAGTCTATAGGTCGTTTACACTAGGGTGAACTGAAAATACGACAGATAGCGGTTATAACTAACAATCGAAATCTATTGGTCGTCGGTCAGATATATGCAGTTTATTATGCGCTACCCTTCAGAACTAGAATTAGAAGTAACATGCTACCAAGGTGTTGGATTAAAGGATACGCACAGTTCATACAATTACACGTAGATCTTTTTTATGTTAACAAATAATGTTCATATATTTGGCATGTCGATACATAAGTTGCTTGAATTGATTTCTTCATGACACATAACAATTTTTGATAGTCTATCGTAATAATAATGGCCATATGTATTTCGCACGCTCATCTTTGTAAACTCTTAACTCTATATAACAGTTCAAATAAACTCTCTATAAAATGTATATGACATCGTACAACTTCTGTATAACTTCTTTTTTATGCACACACTGTACACATAAGTCTCCTTAAAGGAGAACTGGTGCTGTCAAAGTGTGTTGTTACATTTATTGTAATGTTCTAAGAAAATACACGACAGTTAGTCAGGAGAAACAATACGAGTAGATGGTATATACGAGTTCGTTTACAACTCACAGGTATGCAACAGGTAAGGATTACAAAATAATTTGTTAATACCTATAAGAAAGTTAGTCATCAATATTGAAAATACATGCGAATCCAGATCTTACTAAGCGTCCATGGTCCTGAAAGATCCTAACATATATATCGTTTGGTATCTCTACTTTTTCACGAACTATCTAAATTTTGACAAATTATATAAAACGTGAAATATTTACTGGACTAGATCAATAAAGTATTTTAAAGAATGATAGTGCAGCGAAATAATATATGCAAAAAATATATGTAAAATGGAATAAAAGTACCAGTTTTCTCGTTACCATCTGGCGTCTCTGCAAATCTCGTCATATTATCGTAATTTTTTCATTTCTTCAGATTAATACAATTTTCAGATCATATATTTTGGTTTTCAATTGCAACCACCAACAACGGCAGTCCTTACATCACAGATGTTTGGAACAAATGCAATATTTACGTTTGAAAGGTCGGTAAAGAGCATAACGTACCATAAATGCTCAAAGAATCGTATAAACGTTCAGCACGTTTTCAGCAATTTAATTCCAATAAATTCTCCACGACATGGCGTAAAAATAGACGTTTAAAGAATTCAACGTGAAAAATGTTGAATTTGTACGGCTGATATACTCATTCGACTCAACATTAAAGTACAACTTGTGTTGAGGGCCAACATACACAGTAATGTCACCGACTTTTCCTTTCCCGTCAAAACACTGACATGTGATTTGAACCTTTGTACATGTAAACAACTATATACATATATGTACACGTTCTATGTATATATCCATTGCAATTTCATTCGTATACTTTCATGAAATTGTATGCTCTCTTCAGTAGCACTAGATTTCTTTACATGTACCACGTTTTCTAACTCAGTGTAATGGTAACCAACAAATAGGACCATGGGCAAGCGAAACAATTCAATCGTTGTTATAGGCGGATTAGATTAAGACCAACAGCGTTTTACAAGAAAATAGAATATTCTCGGCAAAGTATTGCACGGCGTCTGGTTATTAAAAAAATATAATTATCACGATATGTACGATTATTTGCATGCCGTTTGTTTACAGTACTGTGCAAAGTCTTGGTGCAAAAATGATAACATTCTCGACTATTCCAGCATTGTGCTCTTTTAGTCCGGAGTGAGCTTGGCGTTTGAACTAATCCGCCTTCAATTTGAACTTGTGACTATTAAAGCTTACATGTGCTCCGGGTGGCTGCGTATGCAATCGATTAGTTGCGATGGCGGAATTTCGCCAATGCAGATTCGATGAATCGCCGTGAACAGAGGGAATCTGTTTTCCATGTTCTTCGATCTTAGCATGTAATTTACTTCTTCGGCGGTGAACGGACCTTGCAACTTCTGGCCGTTCAACATTTCTTGTTCAAGGACCTCGATCGTCTGCAAATAAGATGTTCGATGCATTACCGTTAAGAAAACATTTCTGCGTTAAAAGTAAACCTTCTACTTTTTAATTCAGTATTCACAGTGTTCTAAAATATTTGTATGTAAGTTAGAGTAGTTATAGTGCTTACTTTTAACCCTTTGCACTCCGAATCATTCTGGACGTTAGCTACCAGCTACTCAGCACCATTTTCATGTTATATGCTCATATTATTTAGTATAGTTTGGGAACCAAATAACGTATTATAATGATATTGGACTTACATGAATTGGTTGACATCGGGAAATATATATTTGCAAAAAAATTAATATTTTGTTTTTTATCATTTTCTACAGTGTGATAAACTTTAAAACACTCCCCATTTTGCATTGCAGGCTGATTTATGCACGCTTGGCAATAATAAGTCGTTTCGCGCCTACCACCAGGTGTTTTTCTATCAGGACAAATAATGCAATCCCGTTTTCTTTGTCCCACATCGGTTTTATAGCCTATGAGGATTAAAATTTTCAAGTCCATTGGTTTGTGCGTCGTAATAAAACCCGCTGATATTTTTTTTATATGCCTTAATAATCTTACTATATTTTGATTTTATTTCTTGTGCGCTGGAATAAGCTAATTCCTTGTAATCTCTAATAAACTTTAATGTCCCCTGAGAGGGGACAGCGGAGTGCAAAGGGTTAATATACAATTAAATGTTTCATTCTGAACGCAGATTTAATTCGTAGAACTATGTACGCTTATGCGTGTTTTATTTCAAAGTATTCTAGAAGAACTATCGTACTTCAGTAATCTTGCCTGTCACGCTGCTGTACGTAACCACAAAGATAGTTTGCTACGTGCATAATGCGTCATAAGCGAAATAGCTATGAATTTGATAGAGGCTAAGTATAGAAATTAGTTAACATTCCGTCACTAACCTTGCCAGTCCTAACGAAAGCTTCTGAAACTTTGCGATTACGCCCGCCGTAACAAGTGGTAATAAGATCCGCTACGCCGCAGCTTTCAAAGAAGGTCGAAAGTTTTCCACCGGGGAAAAATACGTCGACGAATTTAATCATTTCCATCAGGCCCAGCCTAATTACCGCGGCTTTCGTGTTGTCACCTAATCCCAGGCCGTCGACGAAACCAGCGCCGCAAGCCACTATATTCTGCGAGGGAGAAGATATAGGAATTATTTTAGGCTCAGGAGAATAGCAGCGTAAGAGGATTAGACGTTTATTCCGGTGTTTTGGGGAAATTTCTTCATCACGTACTTTGAGCGCTCCACAGCATTCGACCGAGTTGACATCTTCGACAACGACAACCCTAAAGTAAGACGTCTGTATGATGTCCCTGAAAATTGGTGCCATCGTCTTATCCTTGCAGCCTGCCGAACATAAAAGATACATTATCAGTGCGTTATTCAATTTACAATGTAATTAAACATCTTTTTCCCACGTTATTTCCCGTCATTATATTTACAGGTTTTTATGTAACCGTTAACGTAATAGTGAACAATATACGAGATACGAGACTAAAGATCTGCAAGATACGAAAAACACCAAAAAATAAGTGCTAGTTTATGGTACATTTATTACATTACGACGATGTGCAGATACATTATCTTAGGCACAAGTTTCTTATCTTTTCACAACTGTAAAATTGTAATTCAGCTGTAGTAAGCACGTGTGCTATCAAGAGCGGTATAAGTTTTAATCTGTTAATAGCAGCAGTAAAGAAGTTGGAACAATATTAGTGATCTTATGCTATAAGAGAACTCTTATATTTATTCTTGTGAACGTAAAATGACAAAAAGAAAAATAAAATATCTTTTTATGAACTTTAATGTGTAAGTTTTAATCTGTTAATAGCAGCAGTAAAGAAGTTGGAACAATATTAGTGATCTTATGCTATAAGAGAACGCTTATATTTATTCTTGTAAACGTAAGATGACAAAAAGAAAAATAAAATATCTTTTTATGAACTTTAATGTGTAAGTTTGAATCTGTTAATAGCAGCAGTAAAGAAGTTGGAACAATATTAGTGATCTTATGCTATAAGAGAACTCTTATATTTATTCTTGTGAACATAAAATGACAAAAAGAAAAATAAAATATCTTTTTATGAACTTTAATATGCAAGTTTTAATCTGTTAATAGCAGCAATAAAGAAGTTGAAACAATATTAGTGATCTTATGCTATAAGAGAACGCTTATATTTATTCTTGTGAACGTAAAGTGACAAAAACAAAAATAAAATATCTTTTTATGAACTTTAATATGCAAGTTTTAATCTGTTAATAGCAGCAATAAAGAAGTTGAAACAATATTAGTGATCTTATGCTATAAGAGAACGCTTATATTTATTCTTGTGAACGTAAAATGACAAAAAGAAAAATAAAATATCTTTTTATGAACTTTAATGTGAAAGTAGCATTGGACGTTCCAAGATATTGGCTGTACACTTTGGTATTGAGCAAGAAGCATGGCATTCGAAAGTGGACGTGGCAAATTTCTACATATATTAGCAGAACGCTAGGCAATGTCGCGAATAAATTTACCTATGGTGGTCTCGCAGAACATCTGATCCGCCACTTCGGACGCCAGATTCGCACCCATCAGCACGGAAACCGGAATGCGAAGCTCTTGCGCAATTATGTGAGAGATCAATTCGATGCCTCCACCCTCTTTCTTGTCAAAGCCCTGCAAACGAAAATCAATTTATTATCTATAACACGGTAATATATCAAAGTCAATGATCTAAAAGTCAAGTAGTCCTGTAAAAAGTATGTACTTACAGATATATTAAGGTGTAGACATAAACACATGCACATTTCTAGTAGTTGCAAAATGTCATAAAAGAGAACACTGTGGTAATATTATACTATTTTATACCGCTATATTTCACCATATAAACTATAAAGTTCTTTCTCTTTCCGCTAAAACTTTTAAGTTCTAAAGTATGTGATTAAATAAATGTGACAAATTATGTATAGTGTTGTGCAGTTAGTAATAATGAGAACACTATAGTAATATTATGCTATTTTATGCCTAACTTTTTATATCGCTTATTTCATCACATAAACTATAAAGTTCTTTCTCTTTCCACTAAAACTTTTAAGTTCTAAAGTGTGCGATTAACTAAATGTGACAAATTATGTATAGTGTTGTGCAGTTAGTAATAATGAGAACACTATAGTATTATATGCTATTTTATACCTAATTTCTTATACCGATTATTTCACCACATAAACTATAAGGTTTTTTCTCTTTCCACTAAAACTTTTAAGTTCTAAAGTGTGCGATTAACTAAATGTGACAAATTATATATATTGTTGCGCAGTTAGTAATTTTTGAATGTACCTTGATTAGAGAAAGACCAACGGCAGTTGGTTTAATGTTTCCCAGTAGAGTGCTGCATATTCTTCGAATAAATTGATGTGGCACTACGAATATAAGTATATCTGCGTCCTTGGCTGCTTCCACAACATCAGGGACAGCGACCTGAAAGTTAATGCGTTATTACAGTATCGCGTTTCGTTTATCTTTGTTGACGTAGCAGATTCTAAACGGAAGCACCGTAATCTTATAACATTTCGGCTTGAAGTATACGTCACAACTGAAAAGTTAATTCACTGACATCGTCTTATTAGAGTAAGCCTAAGGGAAATAATATGCGGTCATTTAAGTGTTAAATAATAGACAAGCGACAATTACATAAAATGAGACAATTATTATTTTTTAGAGAAACGGGCTCAAGTATAAATTATTGTTTGTCTAAAAAAGTAATAAGTACAGTAATCTAAAATTTTACGATTGCGTGATTTATTAATGACGAAAATTAATTATAATATACATAATGAGTTTGATGACAGGACATATGGATACGTAACACAAAACACATTAGCAAAATTTAAGAATACGATGATTATATATCAGATTGAGGTAATAACAGTGCCAAACTGAATTACTAGTTATGAAAACATTGTCTGCCAAATGAACACCAGCAGAAATGACAATGAACAGCGTTGAAATTGCTTTCTCAGCAATCGAGTCAATGCGGTAGTTAAGTGGCTGTTAAATAATTGAGCTCATTAACAGCATACTTCATGGAGCATATTTCTCTGCGGAAAAGTAACGTATTCATTCTCATCTTTGTTAGAAATGCGAAATGACAAGTAATACATTCTATAGTATGGTATATTTCTTCTAACAGAAACGACTATAACAAAATTTCTCTGCAAGAGAATATCTTCAATGGGTCTAAGTATCATTTTATTGAGATAGGTCTGATCAATTATCAATTAATGAAACATCGGTATCTTGTTTTGGGGAATTTTGTTTAATATTTGTTGTTGTTTTTTTTATCGTCAGAACAAAGCGTGCATTTCGGCATAACAATCCGATGTTATTTCATGCTTCCGGCTAACATAATCGCAATATATCGCACGGTCGTCCAATAATCAATCGGTTCGGAATACTAAAAAAATGTACGTTGGGCTAAAACAACTCGTATTATCTATTTTAAGAACAAACCTATACCGTATGAAAATATCGCAGTTTCTGCCAATAGCAGTAAAGCACGGAGTGACTTCTGTCCTTGGTGTTGATCGAGATAATGCGTGTCGATGCATTCACTATGCCGTCATATGTTCTCAGGTTGCAAATGTGACAGAGAAAGACAGAATCGTCTAACGCGACCCTCGTTCACCCAAAAATGTAACGAATCACGATAACGCGTCATCAAACAAAGAACGCGCGTTGATCAAAGATCGAAACGACCATTTTGTGATCTTTGAAATTTCTCCGATCTTTACACGTTCTGCGCGATATAGCTACACCCTGATGAAATGTCGATTGGATGATGCAGACATTTTTGCGTCAGCACCTATCGTCGCAACCTATGAAACGTTATTTGACTTATCAGCAGATCTAACCGATTAGCAAGGTGGAAGTACGGAAAGGATTTAGAAACCCGAAATGACTCATGTGTGTGGAAAGCTTCCGCTGTATTACGATTCTTGAAACCTGCAGCGCGAATCGCACAAACGACTGAAGATCAATCGAATTTCAGATCAATGGAAACATTCTCGCATATGTGCGGTTCGCGCCGTTAACAGATTTCTTTTTAATTAGCGTAATGCGTTCATACTCGGAACCAGTATTGCAAGTGATTATAATCGACTGTGATCGCATAGAAATGTAAGCGCTGCAAGGCTGTTACATGACGAAGAAAGATGTATAGAACGAAAGGCGGCAAGGTGCGGCTACACACGAGGTGCAACAAACAGATATACAATATAACTCGCAGTCATCGCATTAACCCTTCTTTGCATGACGGTGGAAATTTCCATCATAACATTGAATGCCCAAAAATTATATACTTTTATAATATATAAAATATAAATTATTACTTGTATAAAACATTAAATTATACTTTATGCTATACTTAACACATTGCGGACGGATGACGAGATATCTCGTCATTGCTATTTCGTCGTTTGGGGCCACTGACGAGATATCACACAGTTGCTACGTGATTGTTAACCGCAGTTTTTCGTAATTTTTGTTTCGAATTAATTATTTGAAGCTCTGAAATATCACGTGATATTTGTTAAAATATTTGTTAAAATATCAAGTGATGACGAGTATATGAATATTTGTGAGGACTTTGTCGTGTTCCACTTCACTTAGTGTCATGTTGTACGAAATATCATACTTTAAAAAATGTTTAGTTTTTACACATTTTTACTTATTGAGAAATATTAAAAAAACATTCATTTTTAAAGTTGTTAAAAATAAATATTTCACGGGACAATGATTTTTAACACGTTGACTGCCAAACGTATTTTGCTCTATTAGAATGCACCGTTCCAATATAAATTGCTTTTACAAGGTTCCAAACAGGCTTCATTGCGAATTTTTTGCATTTTTAGTCAAATGTTTTGCACCGGTCACCGGTGACCACCGTGGCAGTCAACGTGTTAACTACTAACAAATCATCACTAATTTAAAAATATTTGACGCAAAAATATACCCGGCCACTGGGTCCGATTAGCAATAGAATGCCCGGTCCGCAAAGTGTTAAACTATAAATTATTACTTATATAAAATATTATTAAAAAATCTTAGTATATATTTCCATAATTTCCATAATTTCCATCATCATGCAAAATTAGATTAAAGTGAACTTGTTCTTTCTTTAATCTAGCGCCGGTCATGATGACAGCAAAATTTACCATCATATTGTTTCTTGCTAAATTTATACTATAAATATATACTAAGATTTTTTTAACCATTTTTCCTTTAATTTTGAACATGAATTACATCACCTTGATTTATTTCACCGATAAAGAAAAATTTTTCATTTTTTTGCATCAGCAAAGAAGGATTAATCGCCGAGGAACAGAAGTCTACCAGTTTTTTCCATTTCCGTCGGAAAACCTTTGAACAAACCGTATCTCGGACGGTCTCTATTCTTAGAGTCTTTACACGAGCGACGTTAATTTTTCACGAGTAAGAGGAAATGCACGTGACCACTTATCGTCGAACGACGGTAACGTTTTTTAGTGTAGCCGCTAGTGTGTATAAGTGTGGAGTGGACGTTGTAGGGATTCGACGATAGGCCAATTTGGAGCGACAAAACTTTCCATTATTAATATCTTCCCAATGAGCGTCGGGGGCAAACGCGGAGTGTCAAAGTGCAAAAGAAGCGTGGTATAAATCAATACAGCCTTTTTACCTTTCCGGTCAAAACCTGTCGGAACGACCGTATCAAGGACGGTCCTATCTATGTTGAAAATTGCGAACCTCGTGGACAAGTTGGACCGTTCGCAAAATTCCATTCTCAGCGAATTTTTCCACGTGACACTGAACGTTTGGTAAATGTTTTGCGATAAAAGCAACGTAATTTGTTATGTAACGGCCGTTTTAAGTGTGCAGATATAATAGCGTGACATAAGAGCAATACGCGTAACATATTCAATAAATAAAACAAAATAATGCATTTCTTTTTAAGTGACGCTAATTATTGTAATTGCTTTTTTTTCCGGGTGAAAGAAACGTATAAATGCAAATGGTTAACACGATTTTTCGGAGGCGGTTCACTACAATTTTGTTGAATATTTCTTATTGATTCACATACGGCAAATCATTATGCTTTGAAAATTGCGAACCTCGTGGACAAGTTGGACCGTTCGCAAAAATCCATTCTCAGCGAATTTTTCCATGTGACACTGAACGTTTGGTAAATGTTTTGCGATAAAAGCAACGTAATTTGTTATGTAACGAGCTGTTTTAAGTGTGCAGATATAATAGCGTGACATAAGAGCAATACGCGTAACATATACAATAAATAAAACAAAATAATGCATTTCTTTTTAAGTGACGCTAATTATTGTAATTGCTTTTTTTTCCGGGTGACCCGAAACGTATAATTTGTGCAAATGGTTAACACGATTTTCGGAGGCATTTCACTACAATTTTGTTGAATATTTCTTATTGATTCATGTTACACGGCAAATCATTAGCTTTATAACTGTACTCCTGGACAAGTTGGACCGTTCGCAAAATTCCATTCTCAGCGAATTTTTCCACGTGACACTGAACGTTTGGTAAATGTTTTGCGATAAAAGCAACGTAATTTGTTATGTAACGAGCCGTTTTAAGTGTGCAGATATAATAGCGTGACATAAGAGCAATACGCGTAACATATACAATAAATAAAACAAAATAATGCATTTTTTTTTAAGGGACGTTAATTATTGTAATTGCTTTTTTTTCCGGGTGACCCGAAACGTATAATTTGTGCAAATGGTTAACACGATTTTTCGGAGGCGGTTCACTAGAATTTTGTTGAATATTTCTTATTGATTCATGTTACACGGCAAATTATTAGCTTTATAACTGTATCGCATGTTACGAAACATTTTGCATTTAGCGTGTATGGCTACTGTAGGCATACGTTCGTACATCTGTTTGCGAATTCTGACTTCCAGATGTTCGTCATACACTATGTGTTAATTTGCTAACGCTTCAAGAGTACTGCATTTCATTTTTTTATGTTAGGAAAATACAACAATGCGAATACTAATATGCGACGGAGTTAATTCGCGTACCTAACACTTTTATTTATCTCCTGAATTTGTTTTCTGTATAATCGGGATTCTATGCCTGATCTTAGACATTAGTATGCATAAGTGAGAAACACTTTCCTGTTATCAATAAAAGCAGGTTCTGTGCTATAGCCGCTTTCATTACGATTTTGGAAAGTTTCACATAGATTTGTTTACACTTATGTAACGATCAGTAATAATTACGTAAGACTTACACATGAGCCACATGCGTGATTATACTACACGTTTTAATAACTAGATACAATTTATACCGCGCGATATCAAAACTTTCAAGTAATAGGATCTTATATTTTTGCAACTCTTCTCGTGTTACGAATTAAACGAAAAATGTATAAATGCACAAAACTACTTATTGAAAATAATTATTTAAACATACGAAGTTTACGTGTATTCAATCTAAATTTTTTAATAAAAAAAAAATACCAACCAAATCTGCGATTTACTGGACATACAGTTTATAAACAAAACGGCAGCAAAAATTGCAACAAAAATTACAATAATTGCAACAACAAAAAATTGCAACAAAATTGCAACAAAAATGTATAACATAAATTAAAATTTA
Organism: Cryptocheilus praepositus; assembly: GCA_033815515.1. Lineage (NCBI taxonomy): Eukaryota > Metazoa > Arthropoda > Insecta > Hymenoptera > Pompilidae > Cryptocheilus > Cryptocheilus praepositus. The sequence continues at coordinate 931,366 of JAWWQZ010000257.1, forward strand.
GTAAAATATATATAATTGAGTACGAAGGTGGAATTTTTTTGAAGGGAAGAATGTTGTTAATCAGTTATTTGAATATACGTATGTCCGGTAGTAAGTCAGAGTAATAAAAGAATGAATTGAAAGCAATGAACCACAAACTGTAACTACTCTCGTAAAGCATGGTGTGTGAGTGTGCAAATGGGAACTTACCACATTCTCTGGCAGTATATGCCCTGGAAGATACTTGACATTCTCATGTGACTCGTTAATGATTTCGGTCAGTTTTTTTCCATTGATCAACTCCTCGTATACGTACATCGTAACGCGATCCTCGAAGTGATTTTGTCTCTTGGCATTTGCTCCGACTATCTTAGCGATAGCGGAACCCCTACAAATAACAAGAAAAAACCCATGAAACACTTGAGGTAATATCGGGAATTGAGTAAAGAACGACGCGATATGTTTTACTTGTCGCGACAACGTACAAATTTGACTCCCGACTTCTGTAGCTACATCAAGCGATAGCGGTGATTTTAATAGACGAAACATGAGATATAACATTAACCACCGAAACTGTAAATACAAGATTTCGAACGTAGCGTATAGTCTAATTGAAACCAAACAACATACTTTTCGTTTTACTAATGCGATCGCTGCATTGTCCCGTGCAAAACTTGACGAATTAGAAATGAACTTGAATCGCCCAACGTGACTCGTAAAAATGCGGCTTCGAAATCCGCCGGCGCGTTAACACTTTAACTGCCATGACCGACGCAAGAGATTTTACTGAAGATCCAAAATATTCGCAATGGGTAGCAATTATTATTTTATAAATGCAGTCGTTATTAGAATAGTGATGCGATCCTTTGGTGTCCAATACCTGCATATTATTCACATTTTGCATAATTCAGTCGAACGCGGTAGTATTTCAAAAATCGGTGACCGATGCAAAAGATTTCACTAAAAATGCAAAAAATTCGCAATGAATCCTATTTGCAATCTTGTAAAAGCAATTGATATCGAAACGGTGCTTCAAAACTTTGGCTTCTAACTCTGTGTTACCTTTATTTTGCACGATTTAATCATACTCTGCAATATTTTATAGCATCGCAGTTCTAACATAGGAAAATATGCGGTGACCGATGCAAAAGATTTTACTAAAAATACAAAAAATTCGCAATGAAGCCTATTTGCAATCTTGTAAAAGCAATTGATATCGAAACGGTGCTTCAAAACTTTGGCTTCTAACAACTCTGCGTTACCTTCATTTTGCACGATTTAATCATACTTGCAATATTTTATAGCATCGCAGTTCTAACATAGGAAAATATGCGGTGTCCAGTGCAAAAGATTTTACTAAAAATGCAAAAAAATTGCAATGAAGCCTGTTTACAATCTTGTGAAAGCAATTGATATCGAAACCGTGCTTCAATACTTTAGCTTCCAATAACTCTGCGGTAGATTCATTTTGCATGATTTAATTATACTCTGCAGTATTTTATCGCATCGCTTTTCTAACATAACAAAATACGCTTGGCAGTCAACGTGTTAACACGTTTGCTGTATTAGAACGGCGATGCTATGAAATACAGTGATATGATGTAGTATTTCATCGCATCGTAGTTCTAACAAAGCAAAATACGCGGTGACCGATGCAAAAGATTTGACTAAAAATGCAAAAAAATTGCAATGAAGCCTGTTTGCAATCTTGTAAAAGCAATTGATATCGAAACGGTGCTTCAAAACTTTGGCTTCTAACTCTGCGTTACCTTCATTTTGCACGATTTAATTAACCTTTGTAGCATTTCATAGCATCGCTTTTCTAACATAGCAAAATACGCTTGGCAGTCAACGTGTTAACACGTTTGTTTCTAACTCTGACTTTATGCTATGAAATACAGTGATATGATGCAGTATTTCAACGCATCGCGGTTCTAACATAGCAAAATATGCGGTGACCGATGCAAAAGATTTGACTAAAAATGCAAAAAAATTGCAATGAAGCCTGTTTGCAATCTTGTAAAAGCAATTGATATCGAAACGGTGCTTCAAAATTTTGGCTTCTAACTCCGCGTTACTTTTATTTTGCACGATTTAATCATACTCTACAGTATTTCATCGCATCGCAGTTCTAACATAGCAAAATACGCTTGGCAGTCAAAGTGTTAACACGTTTGCTGTATTAGAACGGCGATGCTATGAAATACAATGATATGATGCAGTATTTCATCGCATCGCTTTTCTAACATAGCAAAATACGCTTGGCAGTCAACGTGTTAACACGTTTGCTGTATTAGAACGGCGATGCTATGAAATACAGTGATATGATGCAGTATTTCATCGCATCGCTTTTCTAACATAGCAAAATACGCTTGGCAGTCAACGTGTTAACACGTTTGCTGTATTACAACAGCGATGCTATGAAATACACTAATATGATGCAGTATTTCAACGCATCGCGGTTCTAACATAGCAAAATACGCTTGGCAGTCAACGTGTTAACAGGTTTACTATATTAGAACGGCGATGCTATGAAATACAGTATTTCAACGCATCGCGGTTCTAACATAAAATACGCTTGGCAGTCACCGTGTTAAGCTGTTCCTCTGACCGTGTAAAGCGTGCGATATCCATTTTTCTTATCAAGCCGCCTTAACATTTCGTTACGTTGTTACGTATTAACGAGCGACGCGAATATCTCGCGCGTGTGCTCGGACGTCGGCGGAGTGCAAGACACAACAGAGAGAGAGACCGGTCAAAATAAACTTCGCGTCAGAAATATACACACGCCGGTTTCGCGAAACGCGGCAACGAATCGTAGGCGGTCCGTGACAATTGGCGAGAATTCGCAGGCCTGCCTCGCGATAGGCGAGTGCATCGCGTCCGACGACGGGTATCCTTCAGCACACGTGCAAATCGATGGTAAAACAACAGCTCTGCGTGCCCTCGCGGGGGATGGAGGGAATTCGCAGAGGCGAAGAACGCGGGCAGAAACACTGTGCGGAAGGTCGGAGAGTAGTTGATCGTGATTTTCCACGGGTGCCGAGGTTGCTGGACATTTAGCGGGACCCCAGGGGTCCTGGGTTGCGTGACATAGGCTGTGGATACTCACCAGTTACCCGATCCGATGATGCATACTCGGTGCTTGGCTGCCATGGCTTTTGCGGGTAAGGTGCACGGTCGACGGGAGTAAGTACGAACGGAGTTTGAGGATCGCGGAGCGATGTACGCAAACCACACGGTCTCAACGCTGGAGAGCGACTGAACTAACGACGAGCTGGCAGTGTGGAGTTTCGTTCGCGACAGTGGCGGGAAGGCACGAATCCGCCCGAATCGTATCCCCGCGATAGACGCTATCGCGAGAATTATGAGAAAACGATGGGCCAATCAAAGTCCGATACGCTAAGCGCGTGAACGATGCATGAACTGCTTTTTGAGGGTTATAGCTTTGATATTGTCAGGATGCGGAATTATCGAACGTTGTTTATGCAACTATTGTGCATTATCTACATCGCGGACGGTATTATCGCGATGAGCATTATTTTCGGCAATAAGCACGCATGTCTGCTTATGTCGAACATTCCGCGTCGCGCGTTTTGTGTATTTTGGAATATCTGTCTCGGAAAAGCATAGGAGCTTATGTTGTTCATTACGAATTATGGTAACGATGGGCCAATCAAAGTCCGCTAAGCGCGTGAACGATGCATGAACTGTTTTTTGAGGGTTATAGCTTTGATATTGTCAGGATTCGGATGCATTATCGAACGTTGTTTATGCAACTATTGTGCATTATCTACATCGCGGACGGTATTATCGCGATGAGCATTGTTTTTGGCAATAAGCACGCATGTCTGCTTATGTCGAACATTCGGCGTCGCGCGTCTTGTGTATTTTAGAATATCTGTTTCGGAAAAGCATAGGGGCTTATGTTATTCATTGCATCTTCACGTAAACGTGAATGTACGAATTACGGTAACGATGGGCCAATCAAAGTCCGATACACTAAGCGCGTGAACGATGCATGAACTGTTTTTTGAGGGTTATAGCTTCGATATTGCCAGGATGCGGCTCCATTATCAAACGTTGTTTATGCAACTATTATGCATTATCTAGATCGCGGATAGTATTATCGCGATGGGCATTATTTTCGCTAATAAGCGTGCACCCCTGCTTATGTTCTGTTCTGTATTGTATATACGTTATGTTATGTTCTGTTCTGCTTTTGTATCTGTTTCGGAAAAGCATAGGGGCTTATGTTATTCATTGAATCTTTACGTAAATGTGAATGTAACGAATTACGGTAACGATGGGCCAATCAAAGTCCGATACCCTAAGCGCGTGAACGATGCATGAACTGTTTTTTGAGGGTTATAGCTTCGATATTGCCAGGATGCGGCTGCATTATCAAACGTTGTTTATGCAACTATTGTGCATTATCTAGATCACGGATGGTATTATCGCGATGGGCATTATTTTCGCCAATAAGCGTGCACCCCTGCTTATGTTCAGTTCTGTATTGTATATATGTTATGTTATGTTCTGTTCTGCTTTTGTATCTGTTAACAAATTGCGGTAAGGATGGCATATGTGCCAGGTGGTATAGAACATGGTGCAAAGAATTTTAGACTCAATACGTATGAGCTACAATGAGCGTAAATTTGGAGGGTTCGGAGTTGATATGAAGATAATATGAAAGGACTTACCATTTTTTGTGAAGGCATAGAACTCGTTATATAAACAAGTTATTTTGATAAGGTTATGGGGTCCCTTCATGCTCTTCGTGGATACGGGACTGACAGCAGACGATCGCGCGATAGATGCTTATACAAACATTACATAGAGGATTATTAAAAATGTAAAACTTAATAGATTAAATATACTTGTTACAAAGACGCATTATACCATAGCCACCACTCCACTCCTCCTTCATGTTATAACATTGTAATCTTTAAGCAGCCGTCGAAAGGTTAAACTTTCAGCTCAGTGTTCTGGAACTAATGTTTAGCGCCCCTGTAAATAAAGATACCACCTACATGTTTACTTTCAGTAAAAAAATATGTGATTTTGTATTACATAATTTCTTGTGAAGTTCGCGTTTAATGTTTTAATCATTTTCTGTACAGGCGTCCTGCATGTCTGGTTTACCATACGGAATGTTAATGTATATAAATATAAACCATCTTGAACACACGGTCATATGCATAATAAACGCTTTTTTTAGAGTTAATGTGCAATATTTACTTATTTGTTTGCATTATTTCCAAAATATTTATTATTTCAGCTATGATTGCAGCTGACCTAAAACAATAAATACGTTGTCAAATGGCATAAAGAAAGGAATGGGTTACATATCTGTACTGGATGTAATAAAAACTCACAAGATGTTAATGTATGCCTCTTGTTATAATCTACGTGCAGCACTTATGTGATCATAAGTTCAATTAAATATATACAATAATAAGGACAGAAATGTTTATACTTTTATATTTCAGATCTACTGGAATATAGTAAATTTAAGATTAAATGATTGTTTCTTCATTATTTACTACGAGGTTCAACAGACCTATACAACCATACGCCAGTACTACCATGTTCACGTAATATTTTTTATCTAATTACAGATCAGACACGTACTTTAATTGCAAAGCATTTTTAACGTTTTTAAAGACAAGTTTTCCTTTAACTTTAACATCTAGCATGTTAGCACATTTGTGAATAACACTGATTCCGAAACGAACAATGGAATAGTATTACCAGCGTGGAAGGATAGGGACGCATTACATAGTTGCGCAATTAAGCTTCTAGTTTTGTAATGCATATTACGCTTAACGTTATCAACCCTACAGCGAAGTTTTTTAGTCTTCCGCTGTAGACTGAGCCGCGTCCAAAATGATCTCGAATGAGAATGGCTGGAAGCTGTATCCCATGCCGGAATAGAATTTACTCTGAAATTCCACCCTGCAATATAAAATAGCGAACATTAGTTACGTATTATGAAAATGTCATGCTTTATGTAAAGCTAAAACTGATATCCCATTTCTTTCCATTTCTTTTTTCAAATTTGAGTAACAGATATCATTACCAGTGAAGGCGAAGTGTGTGCAAGAAAGCTGAGAGTCCTTCCATCATCACCAAAATTCCCACGGTCAGGACTGCCCAGAATGCGAAAACAGCCCAAAGTATAATACCGCCTGACCAACCTTCACGGGTGAGTCCATTCCTCATTACCATGGTCCACAATACTTCCGACAATTCTGTGCACATATTATTATAACACGGTTATTATAACATTCGCAAAACGTCTTCATTGTTATAATGTATTCTACTTACGAGCATGAGCAAGTGACAAAGCCCACAATCTCAAATAAGATGCTGTGTGAGACACGCTGCCAAGGACATACTCAATCGTATGAATACCTTGATGGATGAACACTTCACCCATATCTTCTTCCTCTTCTTTGTGTGTCGTCTGCGGGGCTCCGCCTGTTGGAGGAATGGCACCAACACCACCTTCGATATCGCCATTTTCCGTCCCATGGTTGTTCAGCTTATGCCAGAAAGGAGTTGTTGTCAGTAATTTCAGAGCCGAATAAATCTTGCCGAATAAATAAATTTAGTTTACCTGATAGTGTTGCTTCTTTCTTTCACGCATCATCATGATGGGCTTAGCTAATAGCATCCATGGAATGCAAAGGACAGCAATAACGACAAGGAGTTTTTGAAGTCCGCCTTGTCCACTGTACATGTATTCCTCGCACTGCTCGGCTGGAGCACCAGGTTTGAAAAGTACCATGTTGATGAAAGTAATTAATACTGAGGGTGCACAAAATGTACCATATGGATCCGCTGTGAATATAAACAAAATATATAATTATAAAAGACATTTAACATTTTTAGGGTGTAACCGGATATGTGGAATCATTCAAGGAACTTACGGTTTGTAGGGCCGTACTTCACCCATTTGATGAACATTAAGATGACCAAGTACAAGAAGAGGAACATCAGAAAGATGGTTTGCGGGATGAATTCGCAGATGATGTTAATTCTCTTCTTGAAGTACATGTGATTCCACAGGCCAACAAAAATACCGAAGAGCATATGACAAACTCCGAAGATGATGGAAATTTTCATTTTATACGAATTTAAGAAGATAATTTTGTTCTCTGCCAATTGCCAGACGGGATCCATTCCAATTGGGTACGGATATTGCATATAATCGTTCGTACTTGGATTTAACACTAAATCCTTGTTTGTTCGAATCGTACTTGTATTGTAATTGATTGACCAATACGATCCGAATATATTGAGTGATTTAGAAAATACATCGTTATATATAAGGCCCGTGTATATTGAAAATATTCCCATCAAAAAGATGATGTAACGGCCACCAAAGAAGATATTCCAGATTTCATTGTCAGATTTCTTCGCCGCCAACGGTTTTTCTTTAAGTACCATCCACCCGCCAAAGAGAAACATAATAAGACCGTGCCCACTGTCACCGAACATTACAGAGAACAAGAAAGGAAACGTAATTATAGTGTACGGGGCTGGATTCATTTCTCTGTACGATGCCACTCCGTATGCGTCAATTAAAGCCTGAAATCCTTTCGTGAATTTGTTCGTACGATTGTATGTCGGAGGGTCTTCAAATGTTTCCATGCGGTTCAAGATCGGCGGAACTGAGCTACCACTTCGTTCCTGCAATTTCGTAGTTAACGTTTTACAATTTGAAAAATGTTAACATTGTTACTAGATACACATTATTACAGTTCCGCGCCGTAGAGCAAGCTGGATCGTCTCGATGTCCAATACCGGTACCCAACATTCCGCGATCAAGCACTTTTGGGTGACGTCCAAGTTGAACAAATTCAACGTGTGGTAAATCGCTTTGATCTTGCGAACTTTTACGAACCAGTTCTTAATATTTTTAGCTGCCGCTACTAATACTCTGTGACGATGATCTTGCGTCTGTCCAAGAACCTAGATTGCAAAGCAACGCCATACGTTAATAACCGACTTTGTGTATAACTACAATAAAACATTAACCCTTTGCGGACGGAGCGATTCGAAGCCGATGACACCCATCAAAATTACCAACTCTCGTTTAACACATGCCATTTGCAAAATACATACATATATGCCCGCCTCGGCTCTATTACTTATTTTTCTCGAACGCATATTTATGTCTCGGCGTTATCAGGTGTTTTCGCCGAACATAAGTATGCTTTCATCGGTTATAGGAATATCTTATGCTGAACGCACATATGCGTCGCTCGTCCGCAAAGGGTTAAGAAGAAATGAAGAGACTTTACTGTGTTCAAATCTTCAATGCGCGTCATAACACCCATAGCCATTTCTCTACGGTCAGCAGGTGCTTCTGGACAAGGATACAGTGTTGCCCTAAACCCTTCACAGATCTTCTTAACTCGAGTCTTCAGCTGATCGCCTTGGAAGAATATGATAAACACCGACTTGTAGACTTGATCCCCCTAATGATGAAGAAAGTGTATGTTAATATCATTACCTTGTATATTCATGAATCGCAATATAAGAAATACTCGATGACTACATACCGTAGATGGATCTTCCAAAGGTGTTTCAATTTCCGCTTGACGAAGAAATACATTTCCACGACAGGCACGCCAAAGCATGCGCTCAAATGCAGGAATGCGTTCCCTTAGGATAACTCCTGCGACGAAACTATTTAAAGAAAAGTGTTATTAAAATGCAAAGTAATGATACTGTGTTAATGCAGCGGGAAGAGGCGTGATTTTAGTTCATATTAACTAGTCTTTTACACTTCTTGATATATGTTTCGTTAAATTAGCTCATTCTTTGAGCGATAGATAGTTTGTTTATAGTGCGGGTATTAAACACGTGACAATGAACATGTAGCAATAATATTGATACCGATTTCGGTTCTTGTATAATAAGCCTAATGACTGAGCGAACAAAATGGCACCAATAACACTGATGCTGTGTAAGTTTCAACCTGTATCGGTTAATGTAGCTAGAATATGATGGAAAATAAAACACTTTAATTCAATTTATTTATATTACATAAACGACGTTTTTTGTTTTTTTCATTTCAGTACGAAACGCATTCAAAATTCCTTCCATGGGATGTAATCATTGGAACATAGTAGTTAAATGATGATACTTGTAGCCATGGTCATTTACATACCTTAAATGATTCTGATAAGCATATACATTCCTGACAAAGGACTGAGTCAATCACACAATGGAATCCAACAAAATCAGTGAGTTTAATAAGTGTAAATACGATATTCTGTATAATTCCTTAAAAAAACTTACGGTATACCTTGTCCAACCGTTTGCGGAGACTTCTGATTTTTCATTTGGAATGTATTGAAATACATTATCAAAGTATGTATAGTTGCAGTGTTAAATTTATACGTGAATAGATAAATATGAGCAATGTTAAGTGAAAGAATAAGATGTCTAATAGAAATTAAGGAACAATTTGAAACCTCAGGAAAGCAATATTCAGCACTTTAAACTGTGAGACTGTTGGTTGTATCATACTTTTAATCGAATATTATGATAAACTATTGTAGTGTGTGAACTAAAGCATGTACACTTAACAGTGAAATATTGTACCATGTGGGATCTACATAGTGAATTGTTTAGTACAAGTAACTGCATACAAAAATAATTACTGTGTCGGAAAAAAGATATATAGAACCGTACAATGCAGAATAATATTTAATAATAAACTGTATCCTTGCTGGGCACAAAGCATAGTATTATACGCATGAGCATTAAAATGATCTTTGAAGAGAACATGCTTCACTGAAATAGGAAATAATATACACATTATTGAAATTTGATCGGTAACCGAGAAAACAGTACACTTAAACTACATCATATCAGGCCAATTTATAATTCTAACGGTCAAGAACATATAATGATACAACGTTGAAACGTGGATCAAAATGTTAACTCAGAGTATTGATAAATTCAAATATGTCGCCCGATGTATTGGGTTGGAGGGAAAGTTCTGTCGTATTTTTAATAGGCAGATAATTTTTCTTGTAAATGAAAAAAACATCTGGCTAGTGAGTCATTCGGATTTTTTTTTATTTTTTATAGCTGCTGTATAATATAAAAGGAGTCCTTTTTACCGTTCATCATTTACTTGTGATATTTAAAGTGAAAAACATGTCAGTAGATAAAGTGCATTTACGACGCTGCATTTTGTATGAATTCCAAAAAGAAAGCAACGCATCGGTTGCATGTAAAAATTTATGTGCGGTGTTTGGAAAAGATATTGTAAATGTTCGTACTTGTCATAGATGGTTTAGCAAATTTCGTTCCGGGGATCTGAGCCTCCAAGAAAGTGATCGATCTGGACGACCATCCAAGATCGATAATGATGTTTTGCGATCCATGTTGGAAAATAATCCACATTTAACACGTTGACTGCCGTGCGTATTTTGCCGTATTAGAACGGCGATTCATGAAATACAACACATTAAATGAATTATGCAAAATGTAAATAATGTGCAAGTATTGAAAACCAAAGAATCGCATCACTATTTTAACAATAACTGCATTTATAAAATAATTTTATAACCCATTGCAGTTATGTTTTAGAATAGTGATGCGATTCTTGCGCCGGTCACCAATACTTGCACATTATTTACATTTTGTTAACAAGTCAAATTGCTGTAGTATTTAACGGCAACGCCATTCATCATACAACACATTAAATGTATTATGATTAATATTAAACACATATTTTTATAATATAATTCAAATATTTTCTTTAAAATACGACAGAACTTTCCCTCCAACCCAATACATCAAGATGCAAGTGTAAGTGTACATGGTAGTCTGTTAATAGATTCTTTTAAAAGTTAGTATTTGGTACGGTCTATCTGAATATTTAGAAGCATTCGGTAGATGTATGGGAAGGGCTAACTAGTTATGGAGTACGTACCCCAACTGGACAGGACCAAGGGCGGACTGGCGGGCGATATTATCATCACTAATCAACGCGCGTGTCATGGACTCGGTGGGGTTCAAGCCTGCGTGCTCTTGCTGACGACACAACAGACAAGACACAACCACATTAGCACACTAGACATTACAATGCTCCAACGCCACTCTGTCGTTTCATAGGTGCTTGGCGTTCAATGTATGCATAGGTTTTATTAAAAATATCTTCAATGATTCAAAGCCATGTGTATGTACAACCATTATTAAGGATTGTCACACCATCATTTTAGTAATTATATTAATTTTAGGGTATGGAATCCCACGTACTGCTATCTTATATTGTACTGAGATTAGGCAGGATTATAAAGTTTGTTAAATATCTAAACAAAAATGATTGAAATTTCTGCAAGACATTAATGAGGCAGTTAATAGAGAAAATGTATTAATATATGTGTATATAATAACATTTATTTTCTGATATAAGACCATTTAAATAAACTTTGATTTCAAATAATGAATATTCGAATATCATATATGTGTATATAATAACATTTATTTTCTGTAAGATAAACGTGATTCGAATATCAAATTTTTTCTGAAAGTATTTATACTTTTGTGCGGGTGAACAAGAAAGAATTTGTGAACCTTAGCTTTGATCATGTAAAGATATGTTAACTATACCATAATTTTATTCTAAATATGAATTGCCAAATACTCTATGTTTTATAGTTTATAAATTATACAACCACATATGCTCTTTAGCTGTTGATATTGTTACATATAAATACATTATATTCATGGCAATTCCTATTTAATAAGTATCTGTAAAAGTTTACAAATTACAATTACTTTTACATGTATTTTTCATTTACTTTCAACAAATATACAATGCCATAAATTCTTGTAAAGGACTAGACAACGTGTGACTTAATTAAATAAGACTTTACTTTTGGATGCTGTTCTAATATAGTGTATTTTTTTGTGTGATTTTCTCTTTTGTGAGACCGTGCATGTGTTTGCACTGTATAGTTAAACAGTCGCAACTAATCAATTCCTGGGTAATTGAAGATGCAAAAAAAAAAAAAATTATATAGGTAATTCAATGAAGCACAAGGCAAAAGTACAAGCAAAGCTACTTATATTAATGTATTGATTTTTACTATTGTCTACTCATTAGCCTTAATATACACAGCTCAAAGAAGTGTATAGTGTAAGATGTTTGAACGTTCAAAAATAGTTTTGTGCTAATAAAAAAAATCAATACATAAGACGCAAAAAAGCTCTTGCCACATGAACCCAGTGTTATACAGAAATAATTATTATACGTACATACCCATGGCCACACCATCATCATTTATGTTATTTACATGACGCATGTCTACAGATATTATTTCTCTTAATGTTTTATATATGTATATATATATATAGAGAGAGAGAGATAGATTAAAATTGCAATGAACAGTAACTGAATGTCTTGTACACAATTTAAATATTTACGAATTATCACGCTAGCAGAAACAATACTCGATACAGTTTGAAATTTTCTAAGTGATCATATTACACACGTGATGTCAAACTGTATCAACTGTTATGCAATATAGGAATTGGTAAAACACCTCCGAATGGTTTTATGACACACATTCTAGAGGGAACTAGGAGATGAGATTTTATTATACACTTCATAAGTGAAGAGAATGTTATTGAACAAAGCCAACAGTCGCGTTTGTTTTTGTTGAGCATTAAGGTCGCCAAAGCATCGAGTAGATTACTTATTCAATTTTCTATAATCCAGTAATAATCGAATTAAATGTAAACCAGGATAATAGCTTTCTTCGCTAAATTATACATACTTCGAAAGTATTGCAAATAATATTTCATAATATCGAAATGAAGAAATAAATATTAAAAAGAGAAAAACACGAGGTACTTATGTGAAAGTAACAGGTAAGTACTTGATTAAACGCAATTTGGTGATGCCAGAAAAATTAAGATTTACACAAGTGCTTTAGCGATTTTGATGTTACTGCTCATTTGAGTGGCAGTAAAATCTTTAACAGCTACAGGCAGACATTGAACAAAACGATTTTGCAAACGCAAATAACGGTTGATAACAGCTTGCCTGAGGGGATTCCTATAATGTGCTCCTATGGTGTCTGCCGCAGTGTACAGGTGCTGTAACCACAGAACACACTGACGCATTGTGCCCTCTATATAAGTCTAAGTATCAATACACAGCCTAAGTTGCACAACAAAAAATGTAACAAAAGCTTCGCAGTGTATGCAGCTTACAAAGTTACATTTCTTAATTCTGCCGTGGTGCGCTCTTTTAGTCATTCAAGTTGGGAAGAAAGAGAAACATAATTCCTGTCAATTTTCAGACTTCAAGTTCATCTCTTCCGACAGAACACTTGTACCTAACGTCGTAAACACGGTGACCGAGTACCATTGAAGGGTACAGTGCAATCAGTGCAATTAGTGGAAAAACTTATTTCTATAGGGCATGCGTGTACAAGGGATGATTCTCGGTCACTAGTATTTAAAATACAAAGCATAGAGATTTTCTTGTCGAATCACATGATTTATCACCTTTGCAATAATATAACACTCTGCCGATCTCAAGTAATACTACTGCACTGGAAACAAAGTGCGAGACAAGCAAAAAATTTTATCATGTGCAGCGAATTGATTGCGAAGCAGACATACTCGATGGCCAAGTTAAATGCAAGATCTGATCAAATAAAAACCTGCTAGAAAATCATGATTGAAATAGCAGTGGAGTTGTTAGTGATAGCTACTAGTGATACTAATCAACGTGAACCTGTAAGAAGACTTTTGACTGGACGTTGAAACTTATTATTAGTAGAAAGGTTATAAATCGCTATGCTCTGCACTTTTTAGAGATACGCCACAGTTTATTACCCGAGCTTGAGAGCCTGGCCGCCAGCGCGGAGGCCCTCTTCACCCAAGAGAGTGACTTGCTCTTCCTCACGGCTGGGGTCTGCCATCTGCGACACGACACCTCCATGCTCAGCCTGGCAACAGACACATGTCACCCCTCTCTTGCCCTATCTCCCGACAGTGCTATTCTTTTCTTGATAAATTTTCAAACTCACCAATATAAACATGTATAATGATTACTGAGTTCGGCGAAAGATGCATAAAACAATTTTACATTGGATTTTCGAAGATTCTCCACGACTTGGCAACTATAGAGACATGACAATAATGTTCTTCATGAACGGATGAACTTTTTACGTCTTGCTAGAGTATCGGAACTGACATGAAAGAATTTTCACTCTAGCTATGTCCATCTCTTTCAATATGTTATAGGAACGTCAATGAAATAATAGAAATTGGTAGACGATTTCCTTAATAGATCATGTTCAATTTAGAGTATTACGCATCAAGAACAACTGCATGTCGCAAAAACTACTAATTATGCGATCATTTGAAAGAATTGTATACATGCTAATGTAAGTACATACATGGTGCATATAACGTGGAAATGCAACACATGATTTCTTGTTAACTGCAATCATATGCATTTTTCTACAATGGATGCATTTCTTTACTCAAAACCTGTGCGAAATGACGATTACAAGTACCATTCTGTTGTAAATCGTGTACTTCGAAACAGTATTTTAAAAATGCTATTAGCATGTTATGGTATGTATAAATTTCTCCAAGTAGCAATATCATATGTTTGTTCAATGCAATTTTATCGGAATTAAACATGCATCGTGCGATGTTAATACATGCTGCTTTTATTTCTGTTTAAGCGTGTTTTTCTTTTATTCGCTCTCCTATAATACTGCAGTACGTCAAAAATATAACGTAAAATATTGAGTTGACTAGGTATTACATGAGTTAGTAATTTTTATACCCTTTTAGCAACGTAGATCATGCTCGGATACTTCAAATATAATTCCCATTACTTATAAATATACATTCTAATACTGCTGGTTATTTAAAAAATAATGAATTGATATATACGTGAATAACTGATACATAACAAATGGTATTACTGTAGTTTCCATAAATATATTGATAATATGGAGGATGCTCATGCAGAATATTGAATAATAATATATCTATTAATTTTAATAACCTCTTATAAACACCAGTAACTTTTTCGGATAATAAATTATGTTACAAAAGAGTTGAAAAGGGACAGAGCTAATAAATAATGTTATTTGTGTCGGTCATAGTCAAAGTTAAAATTTGCTTTCTAGTTATGTAAAATCTGTACAATAAACAGAGCTTAGAACAGTTTGTATAACACCTAAAATATAGTAGGTATGTGGCTTAGCGAAGAAGTGTCAATTAAATTTATGAAACAATTGACATGTAGAAATACTAAATGATATATGTATAAATTACATGTTATGTTTTGCAGTAGAAATTATCAAGGGCAAAATGTATAATCAACACTTACTACTACAAATAAAAACTCTAATAAAAAGCACTTACATTTACCATAAAAATGCAAAATGTTTTTGACGCATACATCATAAATATTTACATGAATCTTTTGTGGTTTATAAAAAAGTGCGTCATAAAAAGTTTCACGAGAAACTAATAATAAATAGGCATGATTGAAAGGGATGTATTTTACTAGAAAAGGGAGATAGGGCATATTGAGTGACTTGTGTCCTTTGCAATTCTGCAACTTGGTTAGTTGGCAACACTAACACATTAAATATCCTAAAATCACTCAACATTATTATTAGTAACACATAACGTAAAAACTCTGCTCATGTCAACAATCTGCCAATTTATAATTCACTGTGTAGATTAGTCGTTCTTTTTCCTCAATCAAATAGCTTTCATTTATGTAGTCAGTGCTGTCATATTCATTTTAAATTACAAAGCAATCATAGAAAGGCATTTGCATCATACACCTATTGCATATTTTCCAATTTGTCCATGCATACATAAATAGCCTACAAACCCGATTTTCAAATCACAGTTAACGAATCATGGATTTTTGTATAGTTTGTTCTTGATTAACGCTCCGTTATTTAACACAAGCATTTCTAGTATTATCAGTAACACACAAATTAGTTTATTAAATGCTGCAGAGAAATAATAATTGACAAAAAGCATACCTCACAGAGCTCAATCAATAATTTTGAATCTGCAGATAAATAAAACTTTACGTTGCCAATGCGAGGAGCAAAAAAAGAGGGAACTTAACGTATATCATAAAATATTACAGCAATGGCATTTTTGCAGAAGTGTGCATTGTTACGCTTCAAATTTTATCCAGGTAAAAGTGTCAGATATGTTTCTTCATAATAAGTATAGGCAATCCATAAAATAAGTGTTAATAAAATAGCGATTATGAATTTTTTTATGAAGTATGAAATACTTCACTTTACATATCTAATTCTTCCTTTTTATTCAAGAATATTGCAATTGTCACTTATTATTATCGATATAGTCAACAGAGCCTAGGATTTGAGTATCTCGAAATATAATAGTTTGTTAAATTCTTGCTCTGAACGTCATGAAGAAGACATGCGTATAATTATTTCGTCAATGTTATAGAATTTAATATTTGATACATGTTATTCCATTTCCTTGTATCACATCACACACAATTAGACAAGTCAATATTATAAAATGTAAAATTATCGAGTAAGAAATTAACTCACCTCGTCGAAGAAGACTTGCGTTTTCCTAAGAATATGCTTTAACTCAGTCAACTCTAGGAAATTTCTTTTCAGAGCTTCTGCATTCTGATTGACCTCGCGCAACTCATTCTCCAACTTTTCAAATGTCGCTTCTAGATCAATCATCTCACGCGGTTGCGGTGCTTCTGGATTTTCACCAGTATCCAACATCGGTATGCCGTCTTTCTTGATTTCCTTCTCAAGATATCGCAATTTACGTTCCATCTCATCGCAGCGCCGTACTTCATTGACAAATTTGCGTTGGAAAGCATTGACGTCGGGGTTTAACTACGTAAAAAGTAATGTTTTATTCAATAAGACTAACAAAATGTAAAATTTGATAAAACGTGGCAATAAGTCTCAGATAATTCTTGAATACCATAATTCTCGAATGTCGGTAAAATTGAAACGAACATGTCGAAGTACTCTTATTTATTTTTAAAGGAAAGAATATTTCAAATTTGAGGGGCGGATTCCGGGGCTAATGGACGCCATTACCTATCCCAAATAATTAATTTTTCCAGTGTTACAAAACCGAAATGATGCAACCGTATACTCCCAAGGCCGGCGTATCAAGAAAGGCATTTTTAAAACTCAATCACTGATTCATTACGATCGATATTACGCTTCTTAGTCATAACGCTATCTTAATATACATCGAATCTTGTTTATTTTGTCAATATCATTCAGCGAACATCTATCGTTATCGTTTTTTAATACTCCTCTATCAGAAGTGCTTAAGAGTTCGGCGAGTCAGCTTTACGAGGAAACATTCGAAAAGTTCTCTCTCAAAAGCAGCCTGTATCTATTACCGTTTCGGCGTTAATTCATAACGCGTATGTACGAAAGCTGTCCGTGACATGAAAATTGCTGTGTTAAATAAAGACAGTCTGCAGCCGCAGAAGAGGATCAATATTCTACTTACGTCTCGAAATTGAACGAGGCCGAGTTCGCCGAGTTCGGACACGCAAGCATAAGCCGCCTCACTTTGTAGGAAGAGCTGACACAAGGTCATCTCTTCGCTTCGAAAAAGCGATCCCATTTTTTCGTTTCGCTGAGCCCTCGTCAGCCCGTTGCCACGAATGTTTCACGATCTACTGATTCGAAATTGCGACGCCTCGTATGTTTATACGGCGGTTGGCTGATCAACACTGACCAGCACCAGCTCGGCGATAACTCGTACTCACAGGTAATTAGTAGATCGAACGATACTGGGACGAGCCGACCATCTTCCTTTAGCCTCCGAACGTGAACGGATAACAATCAATAGCGCGGTCACGAGGTAAAAGACAATCATAAATCACGAGGTGAGCGTATAGTGACTGACACTCCTAGTTCACGCCCATCAACATCAACGCTAACTGTTGGAAGATCTGGAAAACTTGAGGCCACAGCGGCAAACGCCAGTAACATGTAATTATGTAACCTTGCACATTGGTAAAGTAGTCTGTGTTTTTACCTGCGTGATTCGCCATATTCGTAGTTCCTTGTCAATGCCAATTATGTTATTCTATGTAACACATCAACATCAATGTTAACACTTTGCGGACTGGGCATTCTATTGCTAATCGTACCCAGTGGCCGGGTATTTTTTTGCGTCAAATATTTTTAAATTAGTGATGATTTGTTAGTAGTTAACACATTGACTGCCACGGTGGTCACCGGTGACCGGTACAAAACATTTGACTAAAAATGCAAAAAATTCGCAATGAAGCCTGTTTGGAATCTTGTAAAAGCAATTGATATTGGAACGGTGCTTCAATACTTTGGCTTCTAACAACTCTGCATTACTTTCATTTTGCACGATTTACTTATACCCTGCAGTATTTTATCGCATCGCGGTTCCAACATAGAAAGAAACGCTTGGCAGTCAAAGTGTTAAACTGTCCACAAATATTTCTATACTATTGCTAATCGTTTTGTCGCTATCCATATTTCAGAGCTTCAAATAATTAATTCGCAACACAAATTACGAAAAACTGCCACTGACAATCACGTAGCAACTGTGTGATATCTCGTCACCTGCCTCAAACGACAGAATATGCAAGACGATATATCTCAGTGGCCCAGAATGACGAAATACGCAAGACGATATATCTCGTCAATGGCCCCGAACGACGAAATAGCAATGACGAGATATCTCGTCATCCGTCCGCAATGTGTTAACCGTTTTGAGTGCCACGGGCCTTTCTCATTTCCCGATCGAAACTTGCCAAGCGGCGCGGTAGCGCTTGTTATATTCCGTGCCGAAAACGCCGAACAGCGCGATAGCGCTTATTATATTCCGTGTCGAAACTTGCCAAGCGGCGCGATAGCGCTTGTTATATTGTAGCAATTTTTATATGGATTTTTTGTATGAATAAAAGCATGTAGACCTATCAAGTGTAAAATTACTCCGATTTTATGTTTTTTTTACCTAAGATTGAAAGGTCACCGTAAAGTTGTGCATCGAGAGAAACCGAGCCTGCTGTGATTATGGGCTTCGCAGCCCAGAGCGCTGCAGTTTTGAGGACAGGACAGAAGAAGCCGGATCGCGCCGCTTGGCACTCAAACGGTTAATTATTGGAAGATCTGTAAAACTTGGGACCACAGCGGCAAATGCCAGTAACATGTCACTGTTATGGTGTAACTAATTGTCGACACGCACCGGAGAGGGTCCGAATGTACAACAATGTAATGAAATATTCGATCTTTCACCGACGTATTTGGTATCTGTTGATATTCACCGGTAAAAGTCGACATTCTCCAATTTCGGTCATTCACGGTACCATCACCATGTATCTTTGCACATTGGTAAAGCAGTCTGTGTTTTTACATGCGCGATTCGCCATATTCGTAGTTCCTTGTCAATGCCAATTATGTTATTCTATGTAGCCCATCAACATCAACGCTAACTGTTGGAAGATCTGGAAAACTTGGGACCACAGCGGCAAACGCCAGTAACATGTCGCCATGTATCTTTCACATTGGTAAAGCAGTCTGTGTTTTTACCTGCGCGATTCGCCATACTTGTAGTTCCCCGTCAATGCCAATTATGTTATTTTATGTAGCACTATTTTCTCAGAATGTGTGTACGGCATTCTGTGGTTGATACAGTTAAATGATACAATTCTGTTATGCCCCACTTCTTCGCGTTGTCTGTGCTTTTACACTGCACGATTCGCCATATTTGTAGTTCCTTGTCAATGCCGATTATGTTATTCTATGTAGCACATCAACATCAACGTTAATTATTGGAAGATCTGGAAAACTTGGGACCACAGCGGCAAACGCCAGTAATATGTCACTGTTACGGTGAAACACCGAAATCTGGAGAATGTCGACTTTCACTGGTGAATGTCAACATTCATATACAGGGGGCGTCGCCAAAATGCGAACAAATCAAACATTTTCTTGGAACACAATTTTTATTGCAATAATAGAAAAGTAACAAATTTTGTTTGTTACTGTATTGTTTGTTGGGTCATAAAGAAAACATTCACTCAATATAACCCCCCTCTGCTTCTCAGGCCGCCTCCATTCTCGGTCTGAATCTGTCGCAGGCCCGTTTTAACGATCCTCGGTTCATATCGGCGAATGCCGCTTCAATAGCGGCTCTTAATGATGAGACGTTGGGATGTCTGGACTATTGGTGACCCTTTCAATCACGCTCCATACATAATAGTCCAAAGGATTTAAATCTGGGCTGTTGGGAGGCAGAAAAGCAGGTTACAGCGTTCAACTCGCTTTGTCCTGGCAGCTTCGGAAAGCATCTGTCTCACTTTTATCGCATAAGACTTGTAGCGGAGGTCCTCCTCGACGATTCGACGCATAGTTTTTTCGCTTACACCCTAAATTGACGACAATTTTCGGATCGACTGCCCTGGATCCTGAAAAATGAGCTCCTGAGCCCGTTGAATGATTTCGGCCGTCCTAAAAATGCGCTCCTTCGAGTGACTTTTCCTGGCCGGTGTTGCAAAACCTTCGCTGGACTTCTCAGACTCGTTATATCTCGCGACAACATCATACACTGTCGATCTTGGGTATCCGGAGAATCGAATCATTTCTGTCGCTGAGCGCCCAGCGCGAATACTTTCGATAATCGCGGCTCTTCGATTATACTCTGCACTTTGGTTTAACATAGTTACAGTTTCGAGGTTATGAACGTTTATTACATGCTTCAAATTATTTCGTTGCCAATAGCGACATCTCCAAGTGGTATAGAGCGACGGGAAATTTAAATTGAACTTTGTCCGGATTTTGGCGACGCACCCTGTATTGGGCTTATTAGTCGTATATATGCCAAAATGTGTCCGATATTGAGACTTGTTGCATTTTGAGATTTCATTTCGTTTAATTGCAATTTTTAGGTTACTTTTCGAGATTTGTTTCCATTTAATCGTCGAAAGGCATTGTCGCAGGGTGGACGCTGGGTCCCTAACCCCCAATCCTGAGAAACTTATTCAGATATGTAACAGTCGTGCTTCTCATGATTTTTCAGTTTTGTAACGTAAAAGACGTTTCACAAGATTCATACCTCCCTATTTCTCTTTACACTTTCAAATTAGTACTAATAAGTTTAATGTGAGCTATCGTAAGAGCTTCATGGTTTTATTACGTACACACATTCTTGTCACTTGGAAGTCCATGGGAGACTAGTAAGAGTCGCTGAACTAATTTGAAAACACTTAATGCCAAGGGTCTTCCGTCTTTTGTTTTCTGTGAGTATTTCGCTTGTGACTCACGCCTGTTTCGTGCCATGTCTCAATGTTTTCCAAGATTTAATCGTCACACGGTCGTTAAGAATTGTTTCCTGCTTGCCATTATTTTTAAAAGACATTGTATTTACTTTGGTTACTTATTTAGCGGATAGACTCCTAAAGAGGGGACTCATCATTCTTAACCCTTTCGCTACGAGTGTCGCCTATAGACGACATCAGCGCGACAACTTGTGATACGAGCGGCGCATATAGACGACATCAGTTTGATACCACTTGACCATTAATAGAACGACACTTTCCGTCAGCTTATAAATAAGTAGGGAAAAAAGCAAGGAGAAGGTGTGTTGTTTGCCATGCGAACGACAGAAGACGCGAAACTGCGAACGATAGAAGACGCGAAACGCGGGCCCGTACAGCGGTGACGCTCCTACGGAAGACACTGCCGTAGCGAAAGGGTTAATCGTCACACGGTCGTTAAGAATTGTTTCCTGCTTGCCATTATTTTTAAAAGACATTGTATTTACTTTGGTTACTTATTTAGCGGATAGACTCCTAAAGAGGGGACTCATCATTCTTAACCTTTTCGCTACGAGTGTCGCCTATAGACATCAGCGCGACAACTTGTGATACGAGCGGCGCATATAGACGACATCAGTTTGATACCACTTGACCATTAATAGAACGACACTTTCCGTCAGCTTATAAATAAGTAGGGAAAAAAGCAAGGAGAAGGTGTGTTGTTTGCCATGCGAACGACAGAAGACGCGAAACTGCGAACGATAGAAGACGCGAAACGCGGCCCGTACAGCGGTGACGCTCCTACGGAAGACAGTGCCGTAGCGAAAGGGTTAATCGTCACACGGTCGTTAAGAATTGTTTCCTGCTTGCCATTATTTTTAAAAGACATTGTATTTACTTTGGTTACTTATTTAGCGGATAGACTCCTAAAGAGGGGACTCATCATTCTTAACCCTTTCGCTACGGGTGTCGCCTATAGACGACATCCGCGCGACGACCTGTGTGTACGAGTGTCGCCTATAGACGACATCAGCGCGACAACTTGTGTATACGAGCGGCGCCTATAGACGACGTCAGTTTGATACCACTTGACTATTAATAGAACGACATTTTCCGTCAGCTTATAAATAAGTAAGGAAAAAAGCAAGGAGAAGGTGTGTTGTTTGCCATGCGAACGACAGAAGACGCGAAACTGCGAACGATAGAAGACGCGAAACGCGGGCCCGTACAGCGGTGGCGCTCCTACGGAAGACACTGCCGTAGCGAAAGGGTTAATACAAATTCTCCCTAAGCCAGCGTTGTGATCTTATTCGGAATACCGTCGATAACGTTGCATGTGACACGAAGATGGTTGGGAGATCCTGGTGCCCCCAAACGGTGGGAAAAATATGTAGGTACATAGAATAATATTCGCGTGCGATGGTACGAGTAGTCTTATCTTCTCTATGGTGTTACCGAAGAACGGTACAAATGGTACAGGCTGTCGATAACATCGACCGAACACTTTCAAATATTTGTGGAACATATATTTTTCTTTCCAATTTCTATTTTACGCCGCAAGGCGTTGCTAGGGGTCTTAACATTCGCTATAAGTCCTAAATCAATAACTTTGAACACCATCATTTCATTGCACAAAAATATTATACAAACTGTCAAACGTATTTACCTAATGTAGCAACAACTCGCACAATACTCATACTTCAGTCCGTTACATGATGTTTACACGCGTTCAACCATTTAGTTAACCTTTCGCAAAATTTAAATGTCTTAAATAATGTAATTCCACTTTAAATAACCTTCAAACATTCACTGCTGTTCGCAATAGTTCAAAATGATGAAGCAACATCACTATCAAAAGAAAAAACATAAAAAGCGTAAGAAGGATTACTTGGATCAAGAGAAACTAGAACAGACTGCTCAGCGGATAGCGGCTATAGAAGCAAAACGTCAGCAGGTGATACAGCTTGTACACGCGTCGATAGAGAGAAGACGCCAAGAGAAATTGGCGATACAAAGTGCGCAGCTCGAGAAGGAGGCGAAACTTCGACAGAAAGCGATTAGAGACGCTGAAAAAGTGGGGCCAGAAAAGGAAATGACACAGGTTCCATCATTGACTCTCTCATTTTTTGGCACCTACATTTTAGGGATCATTTACTAACACAAAATGGTATTTCTCCGCGCTAAGTACGTTGTTCTCAAATAATCTTCTTCATCATAATCAAATAATCTTGAAAAATTTCCAAACAACCGTAAAACTTACGTGTCGAACCGCCTCAGTTAAGGGGTTATGCCTACTTGGGTTGGTGAAAAAAATCGACTTTTTTTTACAGCATTTTCTTAATGTACATCATTTTAAGAATATTTCCTCAAAAGTACATAAGAATCGGAGCTCACGTTAAAAAATTATAAGCGTTTATCTGGAGCGCTACTATGTATGATTAGTAAAGAGCTTGAAACTTTAAACGCGATTATCTCGAAACTGTGTTTCTTAAAATATACGGTTGCGGTGACCACGATTTCTCAAAAACTACTTCACCGATCGGACTCTAATTTTATATACTTATTTGTCATTACAATAGGCAGGGCCTGAATGAAGGATTTTTTATTTCGGTAATAAAAAAAAAGTTACAACATAAAAACGACAGTTAGACCACCTCAAAAGACGGATTTTTTTTTGTAAAATTGCTGCCATTCTTGTAAAAATTAAAATTTTTCAAAATCCTTCGTTCAGGCCCTGCCTATTGTAATGACAAATAAGTGTATAAAATTAGAGTCCGATCGGTGAAGTAGTTTTTGATAAATCGTGGTCACCGCAAGTGATGAAAATAAACGGAAGGTTTAGGAGAAGAGCTATATTTCCTCCAGTTTTTTATATTTTCTTATAAAAAAATTCATACAAGGACCACTAAATACGTACTTTTTGGTAGTATTTTGCGAATTTTAATTAGTACTCACTAAAATGGCAAAAAAAAATGTTGAAAATCATGTAATTTCGCCGATTCCAAGTAGGCATAACCCCTTAACCCATTGAATGCCACGCAAATTTAGCGCGTCTTGCCCTGGGTGCCACGGTTGTATTCTAAAGAAGACATGAATTTTCATGAAATATAATAATATTAAGTTACTGATATAATATTGTAATGGCATTTACAGTATTTTTATTGAATAAAAGAAACACTACGAGATAACTCGTAGCTGGCAGTTTTGGTACAGACGCTTACTACGAGATATCTCGTAGTTGGCAGTCAATGGGTTAACTTACATCTTCAGAAATCACACAGTACGCCATCACAAAGACTCCGTTCCAGATACGTACGGAATTAGCGACGATCCTCGAAACTGGCGTAAAGTGCGTCTACACGTCCGTGATCATACCGGAGAAGATAAAATACGACGGTCGCCGCACCATGACCATTAAAGGGGTGAAATATAAGATTAATAAGAACTTGCACATGGTCGGCTGGGGAAAGGAAGCGGTAACGATGAGCTCAGCCCTCGAGCGCGTTGTCGGCAAACAATTGAAGAAAGGCTTTATGGTCGTGCCCCGCAATTCTCTCTTTCTCATGTGGAGCTTTCCGGACGCTTTTCCTAAGTTGGACAGCCGTATTACTTACACAGAGGCCGGCAGTCTGGACGGCCAACCGGACGAGAAGTCGGTTGAGGCTACCAGGAAGATCACGGAGTACGTGAAGAAGCTGAAGAAGAGGGACATACTGATCGTGATGCTTTCCCACGGGATCGACGATCTCCTCTGCTGTCCGAGGGATACAATTACGCTCAAGGATAAATTGAGATTGCTCAACAGGTTGCAGGCCGCGAACGCGACTCCCGAGGAGATCGATATCGTCAGAAACAAGCTATCCGCGATAAGAGGTGATACGGTGGATTAATTATGCCGAAATATCATTCGAGGGGTGCGCGATTATGATCGACGCACTGCGAGTGAAATTATGGGCGTTTTCGGGCTGTCAATATTGAGGGGCTTTTGCGTATTGTTACGTTTTAAAGCGGTGATCTTAACACATTGCGGACGGATGACGAGATATCTCGTCATTGCTATTTCGTCGTTCGGGGCCATTGACGAAATATATCGTCTTGCGTATTTCGTCATTCTGGGCCACTGATGAGATATATCGTCTTGCATATTCTGTCGTTCGAGGCAGGTGATGAGATATCACACGGTTGCTACGCGATTGTCAGCCGCAGTTTTTCGTAATTTGTGTTGCGAATTAATTATTTGAAGCTCTGAAATATGGATAGCGACAAAACGATTAGCAACATTACAGAAATATTTGTGGACAGTTTAACAGTTTGACTGCCAAGCGTTTCTTGCTATGTTGGAACCGCGATGCGATAAAATACTGCAGCGTATGACTAAATTGAGCAAAATGAAAGTAATGCAGAGTTGTTAGAAGCCAAAGTATTGAAGCACCGTTAATATCATTTGCTTTTACATTTTATAATTTTTTTCATTTTTATACAATCTTTTGCACCGGTCACCGGTGACCATTGTCAACGTGTTAAATAACAAATCATCACTAATTTAAAGATGTTTGACGCGAAAAAATACCCGGCCACTGGGTACGATTAGCAATAGAATAGTGTTTTGATGTGTAATTAGAACGGCGATGCTATGAAATACTACAGCGTTTGACTGAATTATGTAAAATGTAAATAATGTGCAAGTATTGGAGGCCAAAGAATCGCATCACTATTCTAACAATAACTGCATTTATAAAATAATTATTACTACCCCTTGCGAATATTTTGGATCTTCAGAAAAATCTCTTGCGCCGGTCACCGGTGACCCCCACGGCAGCCGACGTGTTAATAAAATAAAGTTGATTCAGTTTAGTCCCGTTTATGCTTACGTAGCATGCACTTCGTGATGGCAACGTATTACGTTTTCACAAATTATAATCCCTCTCTATGGTCTCTGCATTTCTGTACTTATGTTAAGATTGAGAATGTTAAGCGATGCAAGTTCTACATCTCCATGCGCTGGTACCAGCGATGGTCAAATTAAAAATGAATTAGATAATCGAGTATTTAGGCCAAACTCGCTAATCGTTTAAGGTCCTAATATCGAATGTATCCGTGGCAAATTTGTTCGCGTTACTATAAGTCCCGTCAAGTAATTATATAAATACTCCTTATCGTTCTCAATTTAAACAGGCGGTGATCTGGCACGATTAGCATTCCCAGCTAAGGTCATTGTCTTGGTCACATCGGATGTAACATCCGAGCCTCTAGAAACACTTTCGGGTGGTCCATGCATATACGATCCGAAAGACGAAACAGCTCTTGGGATCGTAGCAAAATACAAGCTAATGGATAAGGTGTCCCAGAGCGTTAGGGAACTAATAGAAGAGATAATACCTTGGGAAATGGCCGCTGACCATCAAGTGGACATGTTCGGGCGGTACAGATTCGTCAGTCAATTCGTGATAGCGTGCAATGCCGACGCACAAGAATGTATAGCCGTCGAAACGTTCCGACATGGCTTGGTACCGTTGAAATTGAATTCTACATGTGCCGGAACCATGCAAGAATTTGCGGAAGAGTATGTGAAAATCGCTTCTTTGATGATACTGGGAGTTGAAGGAAAGATCAGCAGATGGGAAATGTACGAGGAGATGAAGGACAGTACAATTTGTCCAATGACTGAGTTGGACGTTTTCGACACGTTCCCGTTCAAGGATAGGTGGGGTTTAGGTTTGTGCCTCATCTTGGGAGGACGCCCTACGGTGAATCTTGGACCAGATCCCGGGAAAGGCGGCCCCAATCAAGAACTGGCCTTGTACTTTGCTTCCCAATGGCTCAAACGTACTCGACAATATCCGATACTTAGAGGATACACTGTTTGGTTTCTCGGCGGTAGTTCGTACGGACGGGATGGCAACACGACTGCAACTGGCGCCTATGGATATAAGAATTTAGTTACTGACATTAAACCGGAGTACGACAAAGCACAATCTAAGTACCACAAAGCTCATTTGAAGTGGTGGAAAATGGCGGAGGAGAAACGCACTGACGCCGAGGCTCAGGCATGTACACTGTGTCGTAATACTGCGATTAACACTTTGACTGCCATGGTGGTCATCGGTGACCGGCGCAAAAGGTCTCACGAAAAATTAAAAAAATACCCAATCGGTCGCATTTATAATTTTGAAAATGCAATTAATATTAAATAGTGATTCAATTCTTTGGTCTTTGATACCTTCGCATTATTTTCATTTTGCACTATTCAATCATATTCTGTAGTACTTCATCCCGTTGCGGTGTTAATATAGTAAAATACGCGTGGCAGTCAACGTGTTAAGGGGTTATGCCTACTTGGGTTGGTGAAAAAAAACGATTTTTTTTATTGCATTTTCTTAATGTACATCGTTTTAAGAATATTTCCTCAAAAGTACATAAGAATCGGAGCACACGTTCAAAAATTATAAGCGTTTATCTGGAGCGCTACTATGTATGATTAGTAAAGAGCTTGAAACTCTAAACGCGATTATCTCGAAACTGTGTTTTTTAAAACATACGGTTGCGGTGACCACGATTTCTCAAAAACTACTTCACCGATCGGACTCTAATTTTATATACTTATTTGTCATTACAATAGGCAGGGCCTGAACGAAGGATTTTTTATTTCGGTAATAAAAAAAAAGTTACAACATAAAAACCAAAGTTAATTCACCTCGAAAGACGGATTTTTTCGTAAAAGTGTTGTCATTCTTGTAAAAATTCAAATTTTTCCAAATCCCTCGTTCAGGCCCTGCCTATTGTAATGACAAATAAGTATATAAAATTAGAGTCCGATCGGTGAAGCAGTTTTTGAGAAATCGTGGTCACCGCAAGTGATGAAAATAAACGGACAGTCTAGGAGAAGAGCTATATATCCCCCATTTTTTAATATTTTCTTATAAAAAAATGTATACAAGTACCACTAAATACGTACTTTTTGGTAGTATTTTGCGAATTTTAATTAGTACTCACTAAAACGGTAAAAAAAAATCTTGAAAATCATGTAATTTCGCCGAACCCAAGTAGGCATAACCCCTTAAATAAATACAGAGTGACAAGCGTGCGCACTGTAGTCCGGTATTCTTCATTCATCTTTCGTACATAATGGTGTATAATTTATGAATTTCCGCAGAAAGCCGAAATAGAAATGAAGGAACTTAGAAACCTTATGAAGATGAATGCGGAGATTCTTCCAGAACATGTTCTTGCTAATAATAATACCAATTTGCTGTTTCGAAGCATCAACGATGGCGATGAATTATTCGAGGTGTACAGCGGCAACTACTTCACTTTTACGAACGTTGGTGATCTTCATGTCATACGCATCGTTCGGTTTCAATGCAATTGTGTTGGTACTTGTCACGGTCACGGAAATGAAATATGTGGAGATAAGGAATGCCCTGTCAATCGGACGATATCCAGTGAACTACATGAAAAGGAACAGTTCTGCTGCCAATTCGGATCAGCAAAAAATTCGTAACAACAGATTATGAACGTTTTGTCAATCAAGTATAACGTGTAAAAGCTTGCACAAGTTGCGACTATAGTAGTGGTCGAACCGCGTTAAACATCGAATACATACCAGTGCGGTACACATTATAATTAGGTAACCATTCCGTTAAATTTTTTATGTCACGATGTCAACACAGATCACAGACGGTTATGATGAAGGGAAATTGCACTCGAATTAATCATTCTGCACGACAAATTTTCACATGGGCTCATTAGCATTTCGTTCGTAGCAATGTCAAGGCCATCTTCTCTGACAGATAGTCCGATGATAAAAACATTTAGTCAATCAGTGCAAATGAAACTTAAACACAGTGTTTATAAAAGGCCTTCCGTATGACATTGTCTTGATCTTCTCCTTAAACGTCTGTCCTAATAAGCACCAATCTTATCTTCCTGCTGACCGTGTTGGCTGATAACTAGCTGTTTCTTATGGCCTTTGGCACTGCTTAACGTAGCATTAGTCTCATATTACCGTCTTGCTGCAATAAAACAGTTATCCACAAACGACCGAAGCATGATCTCATTTGGCGCACAATTAACATTTGCGCGAAATCCGTCGAATTGGTCATTTTCTCGTACGCACACGTACACGCAACACGCCGTGAAGAAATTGCCTTCGCCTTGTACAATGTGCCTTAAAGTGACCTGAAGGGTGGCGCGAGACGTAAAGAGGAGTTGACGAAGAAGGAAAGAAAGCACTTGGGCTTCGAAAATCTGAATTTGTCGGGGGAAAGAAGCCAGGGGCGAAATGATTCCTATTGAGCGATCGGTTTCTCGGGCGGGGATGAATGGAACGAAAGTCCCAGGAAGCTCATTTCGCCCTTCTTTGACATAATAGAGATCTTCTAGCCTGGCGTGTCCCCTGGGCTCGGTACCAATCCCGTTCAACAAAGCCTCGGGAATGGACTCAGCCAGCTCGGCGACACCTTCGTCCCAGTATAGTGCGCGTTCTGGGGTATCTTCTTCTCCTACTGCTCCTTCCCTCTCCTCACCTCCCGTCCTCCTCGTTTTTCTCCTCCTGCCGTTTCCTCAAAATGTCTCTGGAGAGACGCTCACTTTCAGAAAACTCACGCAAACTTTGTACGGTCAACATTGCGTGGTGTTAATCCTAGCGGAGCGCCCACTGTCCTCGAGATTGACGTGTTTAACCCTTTGCGGACGAGAGGCGACTCTCGGTCGCCACGGCGTTTCGAGCAGCAGGACGAGTGGCGAGTGAGAAGCTACAATGTTTATGTTAGATTTCGTTACCTGTAACTGATAGAAAGGCGTTATTACACCAGCTACTTTTTAGCCAATAAATTACATAAATTGAATGTCATTTGAATGGGACAATACTAACTAATAGAAAAGAATTGCCAGATGCAATAAAAAAAAACGACGACTTCCAAAAGGAAAATCAATGGTAGTCTATCAAAGAAATAATAATGTGATTTCGACGTGGAAAAATAGGAAGATCGTCACGCTGTTGACAAATTATTACACTGCAGAAATGAGTAGTGTTGAACGAGTACTCCGGAATGGTGTTCAAACTGTGATTAGAAAATCCAATGCTATCACGAATTATACCAAATTCATGGGCGGCAGTAATTTTACTAACTAATAGAAAAGAATTGCCAGATGCAATAAAAAAAACGATGACTTCCAAAAGGAAAATCAATGGTAGTCTATCATAGAAATAATAATGTGATTTCGACGTGGAAAGATAAGAAGATCGCCACGCCGTTGACAAATTATTATACTGCAGAAATGAGTAGTGTTGAACGAGTACTCCGGAATGGTGTTCAAACTGTGATTAGAAAACCCAATGCTATCACGAATTATACCAAATTCACGGGCGGCAGTAATTTTTGCAAGGTTACATTTTTGAAAGGTGGAAAATAGAGAAACTATAATATAAGAAAATTTGTATATAAGATCATTTTATTGTACCCTGTAAGACACTCAACACATCTGCGAAAATCGGCCTGCTACCTTACTCAACCGAAAAAGTCGTCGTCCGCAAAGGGTTAAACGTTTGCATCACCCTTCGCTGATGCTCTATGAACGGCGATGTATAAACTGGCGACGTCGGAAAGCGTCGCTGGCGAATGAGCGTAACGATATTTCCGACACCCGTTCGCAGGCCGAATGGCACGTTGAACGGCCAGTCGGCAGATTTCGAAAATTCTAATGGAAGTAGTTTCAGCTTTAGTATTACGGCTGGTCGTCAGCCGGTCAGCAGAGTTTTCGAGCGCCATAGAGTCATCTGTCTTCGAGATTAACGCGTTTAAGCGTTCGCATTCTCTTTCGCGATATTCCATGAGCGGCGGAATGTAAAGTACAGCTGCCGGGAAATCATTGCCGGTGAAAGAGTGCGGAGATATTTTCCGGCACTCGTTTGCGCGGGCTGAACGACCGTTCGGCGGATTTCGAAAATTCTGATGAAAATTGTTTCATTTTTAGTTTTTCCGCTGCTCGTTGGCCGGCTGACAGAGTTTATTGTCGCGCGGCTTTATCGGCGTGCCCGTAAGCGTCAATGCCGATTAACGACGTGCGAGCGTCACACCAGCGTGTTACGTCCGACGCGAAAGTGTTCGAAAATTTTCCGCTGCCGCGGAAACGCACGGGTTTGTCGTGGAAAAGCTGCGACAACGTCGCGCGGGAGTGGCTATCATTAAGCGATTTTCCCCTACTCATCTCCGCTGCTGACCTCAATACGGAAGATTATGCAGCCTGCACTATAAATTTAGTCCCGTTACGAAAATCCGTCGTGACAGTCCGCGCTTGTTTCTTGCGAACGTGGAAAACTGAAACGATGAAGGGCCTTGCGCTGTTCTGTATTCTTTGTTTCTGGTTGGTGGACCTTTCGGTGCAGATACCAAAATACGGTGAGTAATACACTTTCAACGTCAAATATATTTTTGTTGTTCTTTCGCTTATAATTGAACGGTCAAAGTTCTCGGAAGACAAAGATTTAAGGAACGGATATTAGAGGCATGTTTCTTTGCAAATGGCATTTCCGGTGGAAGAGTTAATAGTCGCGGAGAAAAATGGTACTTCTACAAAATCTCTTCAAGCGTTATGTACAACAAAAGATTGCGTTATATCGATGGAATAAGTCACTGTTGTCGAGTACGCTATTTTTTTTATTTCAGAGGGATGTAAGAAGCAAGTATTATCCGGTGACGCAGTGAGGGATTGCCTAAAAGTGAAATGTCTGAGCGACACAGATGTCCGTATCGAGCCGTAAGTCGCCGATCCCAATTTATGGAGAATCGCGTACAAGCTGCACAAAATGGTTGGAAACACGGTGACTTTGTGTTACTTTGCAGGTGCAGAACGGTTATCTGTCCCAAAGGTAAACAACGTGGGTATCACAATGGGGATCGTCACTTAGAGTACCCCGGTTGCTGCAGTTATCCGATTTGCGAATCATAAATTTACATATCGTTCTTTATATATACGATGCTATGTATACGATGCTACGTGTGCCACGTTTACGTGTACACCGCTTATAATGCAATACCTCAAACGAAAGAGGCATAACGCAAACTAATCGCCAAATATACCGCTATTACTCGCGTACATGAAACAACCTATGCGCCTTCAAGCTGTTTAATTTACATCACACGAACCTTTTATAATTCAGCCCTTTGCACTCGACTGTCCCCTCTGAGGGGACACGAAGTTACTTTGTGTTATTACTGAAGAAAATGTATGTACAGAAAATGTTTGTTCAAATATTTGTGTTTAGTTAAGATATTTCCGGGGAGTTACAAGTTAAGGCAGTGAGATAAAATTAATAATCTGGGTCCTGTTTGACATTTATTAATTTGTGGTCAATATACTAAGAGGTAAGTTCCAGCAACTCCGAGAACCTTCTATGTCATGTATCTGCAATAGGCTGAATGACAAACTGCAAATTATTGTGTGTACCTATTATGTTCGGAAGAAAAAATGTCACATGAAAGACAATAAACAACGTATTACTGTGATGCGTGTTGAATAAACCCGCAATGCATATTGGTAAATGAACTATGAAGCATTTGAAAAGAATAGAGTATAAAATTCCGATTTTGTTTCATAATAAATGTATTAGCAAAGTTGTATGCGAACATTTTTTTCGAAACTATACAATTTTAAATGAAATGTTGCGCTATTCGCTACTTCGAGAAGAAACATGTCCGAGTGCAAAGGGTTAGTTTAGTTTCTTGTCCGCAAATGTTTGAACTATGAAAAAATTGTAGTCAGCCGTTTCGTAGTTAATCCTTCGTTCCTCGAACGCACCTCACACGCCCGTAATTCCTTCCATATCCGGCCCCCACGCCATAGCCAACGTCTTCTCTGCGCGGTTATTCAATTCTCGAGCGTGATATCTAGCGTCAGATCGCGAGGGAAGTACCATCATCCGGGAGGATTAGAAATGCGCGAAGAATGAGAACGAGACGTATAATGGCTCGCAAAATCTTGATTAAGTGTAAAGCAGAGTATATTTCACGGCGGCGTGGAGGAAACCAAGCGAGAGGAGCCATCGCCATACATTTGCATGTCTCTGCAGAGAAGCCACGGCTAAATATGCAACGCTCGTTACTCAACTAACCACCAAGCAGTGTGGGTGAACCTCTGCATCTGCAACTACCGACGTCCTCCGCAACCTCTCCCTCCCCCATTTTCAGGCATCCGAACCCCTCGCGCTTTCTCATACACATCCCTCGCGCAGGTTGTTCCGCACTGCCGTGCTTACACGCACTACGTTCCCTCCGCGTGATCTCGTGTTGAGCCGCCTTAATTCCGAGCCGCTTTTATTACCTACAGCCGGACGTATATCCGGTGAAATTATATGAGATTTTGACCGTATTGTTTTTTCACGACCTTCCGCCTCCTTCTATTTCCTCGTTTTATTCCCTCCTCCCTTACTTTCGCTTTCTTCCCCGCCCGCGCCCCGCTCCCGTATCTCGTTTCCTTTGTTTCTATTTACTCGCCACTTTCGCCTCGTCTCTTTGTCTTCCTTTTCACCTCTTCTCCGTTCTCCGCGCCGTATTTTTATTGTTCCCCCTTTAAGAGGCACTTGACGCTTATTTCTCTGTCGTTTCCTTGCGAAAAAAATGTGCGAAAAATCCTGCGCCGAGGGAAGGTTTATACGTGAGGCGGCGGAGAGATTACGTATATTTGCTTCAAGTGGCCGATCTCATTCTTGAGCTTAACGGTGGGAAATACAAGCCGCATAATCCGTCACTCGGACGTGACAGAACGCGGTTCTGCCTTCTCATTAGACCGACGTGCGCGCACGGCACGAATGAGCAAAGCCGTGCGCGATCGATAGATCGTTTGACGTGCGAGCAGATGGTGCGGTAAATTTTCGTTTCGCGCACGACGAGCGCTCTCATTATGAGGGATTGTAAAGTTCAATGTGACGGCGGAGAAATGATATTTGGCGGAGTTCGTGCGAGCGAGAATGTCGCGATCAAAGACGGTAAGCGTATCCTGCGACATCGGTCATCGTCGGTGCACCTGATTTTACATTACGACGTTAAAGTCTCTCTTAAAAACTAACCGGAAAGCTTTGCACAGTTACATCTACAATGCAAATCGAGTGGGGAATAAAAAAGCCCGTGAGCCGAGCACCAATGGGCGACATATGCACGGGCGGCTCTCTTTTTTTCTCTTCACCCCCGCCCGGCTCTGCAGATCTTCAACCAGAATGCATGAAGTACAAGAGTGCGAGCAAGTTTCCATATAAATTTCAGCTTTGTTATATATGGGAGTCGAAAGTGCTGACAAGCCGCGGAACAAATACCTGCGGTAAAGTGTCAGCCTCCCCTCTCGCGACCCTTTTAGGTCAGATTAAACTAGTTCGCTGACACCGGGAATTAGCGATATAATCTGCCCGACGCGGAGTGTGCGACGCAAAATGTTTGACCAATAAATTTTACATTCAGATTAGCCGGCGGCAATATCAGAGGCCGGGAATGATGTTTGCGCAATTAAGAATTGCACGTGCCCTTTTTGTCGCGATCGTACGCCGTTCCTCGTGCCTAGCGCAGCGGACCGAACGGATTTCGGAGCGCGAGCCGGAGATAATGAAGGGTTTAACAAGAATCCCGTAATTGTGTTTGAGCGGGCCTCGACGTTCGATACGCGAAGTTCATTAAGATACAGCAGATTTTCAATTCGAACGCACGGACTTCCTTGAATTCGTAACGACGCGCCGGAGCGTACTGTGATATTATGCGACCGATTCAATTATCTTTATGATTTCCAATGAATGCGACGAGCGGATATATCCTGACTGCGCTTGTGTGCGCGCCTGTGTGGGTTGACTGATTATGGAATAATTGGGATGGCGGGGCAGCGGCAATTGTAGTCGATGCTGCGGAACGTCATGCAGCTCGGCCGTTTCGGGGATACACGTACCACATTTGTCTGGCGAAAAAAGAATTACCCGCTCCCTCTCTCTCTCCTTTTTTTTTGTGCGGCGAAACCCAATTTTTCCGAAGCCCGCTGCCGCGAGAGTTACGATCAATTGGGAGGACATTTTTTATTTCGATACAGATTGTATCTTTGCGAGCGATCTGAAATGTTAAACGGAGAAATACTCAGAGTTGTCGGTGGGGATGCCTATTTCCAGGGATCGCTGTTGAATGATGCGCGCGTGGTTTGTGTTGGGATTTGGAAGTGTGTGAAATAATCTTTACTATACGTTTGTTATAACTTCTACTTTATACTTTTAAGAGATGATGGTCTTTCCCTTATGAACGTAGGGCTTCGACTGACTCATATGACAAACAACATGTTTGTTGAACCTTTGTTATTTGCGTCGCAGCTCATGCAACGCATCACACTCCGACGCACATGCATTCGACATGCATTTATTTTAAAAGAAGGGAATCGAGTTGTCATCTCGATATAAAGTCTGAGGCGTAGCATAAACAGTTCAAAGGAAGGACATTGATTTTTGTCGTATTCCAACAGTTTGGTTTCCCGAAGACGTCGCGGGTGATTTTTGAAGAGTGACCGTGTGGGACATGACACGCCGAGGCACTGCGAATTAGGCTCTATGAGAGCTTCGTTAGTAAATCATGCACAATCGTGCATTGAATAACGTCACGACGCGGTATCGTTTCTGGGCAGTAAAATGCTCGCCCCGTCGTGAATTATTCAACGTCAGGCACGGTCTTATCGTTACGCAGTAATTGTATTTTTACGTTTCGCCTTCCATTACCTGCATAAAGAAACGTCGGAAGAAATGCTTTATCCGAAGAATAAACATGATCCAATAAAAAACAGTGCGCCGTCGTACGCCGACATCGTTCCGGATTGGGGCATTAGTTACAACGGCGAAGTATTTAGTGTATGCTTCCCGGTTTCTACTTCGACCCCACGGTAGAGTCACGCCGTTGCATTCTTGCCGGACTATCTTTCGAATGCATGAATTCGTGCTATTATATGTTCTTGTAAGGCGAAATATCCTTTTGATATCCCACGTCTGATGACTGTAAGTGATGATATCTACGTATTCTGGATGACACCAAAACGAACGTGTGCAAATTTCTATAATTAAACGCCTATATACATTAACTATATTTAATGTTACACAAATGTAGGTTCCAGGTGTTAATCAAAAGATTATGATTAAACTTGGATAAGATATAATTCAATAAAGTTAACACATTGCGGACGGATGACGAGATATCTCGTCATTGCTATTTCGTCGTTCGGGGCCATTAACGAGATATATCGTCTTGCGTATTTCGTCATTCTGGGCCACTGATGAAATATATCGTCTTGCATATTCTGTCGTTTGAGGCAGGTGACGAGATATCACACAGTTGCTACATGATTGTCAGCCGCAGTTTTTCGTAATTTGTGTTGCTAATTAATTATTTGAGCTCTGAAATATGGATAGCGACAAAACGATTAGCAATATTATAGAAATATTTGCGGACAGTTTAACGGATATAACAAGTGATGACGAGAATATGAATTTTTACCTATTGAAAAATATTAAAAAAACATTTATTTTTAAAGTTGTTAAAAATAAATATTTCACAGGATAATGATTTTTAACACGTTGACTGCCAAACGTATTTTGCTCTATTAGAATGTACCGTTCCAATAGAAATTGCTTTTACAAGATTCCAAACAGGCTTCATTGCGAATTTTTTGCATTTTTAGTCAAATGTTTTGCACCGGTCACCGGTGACCACCGTGGCAGTCAACGTGTTAACTACTAACAAATCATCACTAATTTAAAGATATTTGACGCAAAAAAATACCCGGCCACTGGGTACGATTAGCAATAGAATGCCCGGTCCGCAAAGTGTTAAAATACAATTCGACACACACACAAACGCAGCGCTCTTCGAAACACAACGCCGAACTCCTTATAAGCGCGACTGCTAAAAGTACGTCCTTCGTCTTTGATTGTCCGGCTTCGACTGCCTGGATATGAAACAACAACATCTTCGACCTTCTTTTGTTACACGTGTCATCGCTCACACCACACATCACACATCACACTCTGACTTATACGCATTATTCTTTCGCGAACTTCAAATATTCGGTCCCACACAAACGATAATGTACCGCAAAACAAAAGTATAATTAAATTAAATATAACGAAACTAAGGAAATCTAAACCCCTAACACTTAACCCCTCTTTGCATGATGGTGGAAATTTCCATCATAACATTGAATGCCCAAAAATTATGTAAAAGAACAAGTTCACTTTGATCTAACTTTGCATGATGATGGAAATTTCCATCATATTGTTTTTTGCTAAATTTATACTATAAATATATACTAAGACTTTTTTAACCATTTTTCCTTTAATTTTGAACATGAATTATATCACCTTGATTTATTTCACCAATAAAGAAAAAATCATGCAAAGAAGGGTTAATGCGTATTTCACAAATTGATACGGCCTCGTCCAAAACCAAAATCGCAATCCCTCTACGTTCCATGGGAAACGGCGTCCTACCCTCAAAGTAATAAAATAAAACAGGTGCAAAGCAAATATGTCTTACATTCTTTTCCGGTAAAGACAAAACGCGCATTCAAAGGTCACTGACATTTTTACGTATTATTATCACGCCGTTGCCACAAGTACAATGTAGTGACACGTGAATGTCAGTCTATGTAAGTGTGTGACTTAAATAAAAGTAGTCGAGAGAGAGAGATAAAGAGAAAGAGAAAGAGAGAGAGAGAGAGCCTGAGATACAGGGGAAGAGTACCTCTGGGATTTCACTGAATGCCGGGCTAGTCGGATCTAATTGCAAGTTGCACTTCATCCCTAGTTAGAAGAATCTCCTGAGACTCGCGACAAAGGTAGGCACTTCTGGAATGTGACGATTTACGGAGCCCTTTCATTTCCAAGTTGACGTGACGATGTAGAAAAATATGGGCCAGTGAGCTAACGTACCGGAAAATCGAATTCACCTATGTTAAAGAGATAACTCGCCGACGTGCTCGGACAAAGTAAATTACAAGATTTTAATTTACGGTTTTGAGGAGCAATGGTTTGCGTGAACGTAGCACCTTAAACGTCCGTTTTTTCGCATTTATATGCAGGACTGCGGTTTCAGTCGTACGGATAATATGGTAAATTTTAAACGGCACTCGCGTTTTATCGGTTAACTCGCGGAAATGATCGGAATTGAAATTATTTAAATCGACCGTATCCGATTAATGTAATGGTGCTGGCGTATGGCGTGTATGACATATGCCACATGTTTAAATGCCATCGATTTTATTTACCGCGATTATGGGATTTGTATAATATTCATTTGTACACCTAATATCTACGGATATGTGTCCGGTAATCTTCGTAATAGCAACTAAAAGTCCAGCGGTTTTCCGGTGTATTCGATGAATGTACATTAATCCGATAATTCACATCTGACCATCGATACATATTAATTAATAATCTAGATATTGACAGAAATAATTTAAGCTCGATATCAGTGATTTACTCGTGCATTTCTAAGTACTTATTTAGTTATTGTTTATGCACTCTGCAGATTACTTGTACAGAGCAGCATATGTTGACGTGACTTCTGTTTCTGATTCAATTATTGACTCGCGCCTTTGGACTTCTATTTCTACTACTCTTCGTAATAGCAACTAAAAGTCCAGCGGTTTTCCGGTGTATTCGATGAATTTACATTAATCCGATAATTCACATCTGACCATCGATACGTATTAATTAATAATCTAGATATTGACAGAAATAATTTAAGCTCGATATCAGTGATTTATTCGTGCATTTCTAAGTACTTATTTAGTTATTGTTTATGCACTCTGCAGATTACTTGTACGGAGCAGCATATGTCGACGTGACTTCTGTTTCTGATTCAATTATTGACTCGCGCCTTTGGACTTCTACTTACATCGGTCCGGCTAGTTGCCCAAGTTAAGGTAGCGCGCAATTGTTTGATCCCGGACCAGCGATTCCGAACGTCCCAGATTGCTGAAATTCTTGAGAAAACAAAGGCTCGATGACCCGTTCCTAGCGGCTACGTTTTCACATAAAGGTGGGGAAGCAGAGAAGAAATAATCCACATATTTTAGACTGCGCTATGGAATTTAGATGAAAAATCGGAGTGATCTCGGGTCATCAATCATATTTTTGGAAAAGAAGGAAATCGATAATGTTTAATCATGCCCGAAAAACGGAATGTACCAACGTAGTACTATTCGGAGAGCAAGTCGAGGCTTTATCGAGATGTCGATAGATGGCTGGCCCATGCAGAGAACAATATTCCGTTTATAAAGTGTATATGAAATATTGACATTGGTCCAGGCATATTTAACAAAGAGGAAGTTTCTTTAAATTACAAGTAACAGAATTGAATTTTATATAACGATTATGCTCTTTGCGTATTACTTAATCTTGTACGGAGTACGACCATTAAAACACGTAGAGTCATGTAAACAGAGCTTGTCAGAACATAATTTGTTATAGACCGACGAAGAAGAGTGATGCATGAAAACGTTTCATTACCTGACATAGTAACTCAGTAACTCCGCAATACAAGCCGTTGGCATACGGCTTATGATTAAACATGACACAAGAAATTAAGCACGGCTGACACGGAAAGGTAAGAGCCTCTGGCTCACTCCCCGTGGGATTCGTCCATCTATATTTCATTTCGTTTCACGCGCATGAATTTAACATCGCTCTGTATTGAATTATGCACCGAATTCAGACCATCGTTGACGTACCTCCCAAGAAGCCTTTAGAATGGTCCTTTGTGTCTCCCGACGACGCTTGATTTCCTCAGGGTCGGAACATTTAAGGATTCTCTGAGGAATCCGCTACACTTTCCTTACTCGCATCGGAATCGCGAACACAGTCATGATAATTATCGTTCGACAAAGGCGCGACTACCTAAATCGACTGAGAATGCGTAATTTTGTCCTTAATTAACGGCGACATAAATATTTACGGTGAGATAGTAGCGGGAGTGCACGAATATTGCGATATTGTATACATTAAAGCGGTATACACAGAAGCCGACGAGGAGCAGGTAATCACACAATCGTCATTAACGAATAACGTTAGTTAACGCTCGGAGACAGATTGAGTCGCTCGGATGACAATCGACCGTTTCCTCTCATCGATATTTGGTATATTAAAAAAGTGGGAAAATGAGAAAAGTCATCTTCGAGCTAACAGCGAACATTGAATTTCGCGTGGACAAAGTTTCGAGGTACACGTGTGGACTACCGTAGCAAACAGTCCACTCCGCCTCTGGCCAATATTGACACCCCAACGTAAAACAATGGAAATATGTTGCGCGGCCCGGCAAAGTCGAGGAGAAGCGTAAATATCGAGTAAATTTGCATTAATCTGTTGGCGTACGAATTGCCGACTGTTTCGTCGGCGGCTCGTTGCGAGCGGATTGAAAATCATTACCATACGCGGTCACGGTCATTCTGCGTTTCTCGCGTGTTTTGCAATCTTCTTTCCCATTCTCACACTTTCTTCGAGTTTGCTTCTATCTTATCTATACAATATAACCTGTGCACCGACCTTAATATTTAAAAACGCCACACCGCACAATGACACAGTTGCTCCCGTGCATTCGTCATTGGTACTAAAACGCCATTAACACGTTGAACGCCATGTCACCCAGATATGGGTGATGGCAATGTTTCCACAGGGTGACACTATTATTCGTCAAATTAAAACAGGATTTCTGTAGTAATTTATAATAATTTCATTTGTAACACAATCATGATGAGTATAAACAACAGAAAGTAACAATAAACTATAAAATAAATAAAAAGAAACATTAAAAATACACTTATATTTAAATTTGTTTTTAAAACATTATAATATTTGATTAGTTATGATGGTGTTCGTTAAAACGTTTCAAACATAATTTACGTGACTGTGGACACTTCGGACAATACATTATAGTATTTGCACATTTTTTAATCCTCTTTACAAAATAAATATCTTCCAAAAATAAAAATGATTAAAACAAAAATAAAAGTATCTTCTAAAAATAAAAATACCAAAAAGATATCTTCTAAAAAATCCTCTAATGTATCAAAAAAATAAACTGTGGTTACATTTAAACGACACATTGCATTGTATCGCTCTTTCTTATCGCACTGCTTACACTTCGATTCTCGGATTTGGGCTCCAGGAGAAACTCCACCGATTTCCGCTGGGCGTTCAACGTGTTAAACTATTAAGCCAATACTCATTATTACAATACCGTAGAAATGTTCACGAGAACAGCCAAAGCGGCTGAGACGTGTTGTCGAAACTTGAAACAAATTACATATGTGGGATTGCGTGTGGGGCGGATATATTGATTAAATGAAAGTGCTTCTTAATAAAAATCTATATTAAAGGATATAAAGAATAATCTAATTGTACAAAAACTGATCACACACACACATATACTGTTCGTCGTCGTCTTTTCGTCGTACGTCTTACCGAGTCGCCGTTTTGTTGCGAACTGCCCTTCCTGTCTCATCTCCGCACGCTTCCGTCCCGTACGGTTTGACCATCTTTTGTCAAATCGTCCGTCCGTCTGTCTCTGTCTCTTTGTGTCGTACTTTGTCGCCGTCGTCATCATCGTCACCACGCATTCGCACTTACAATACTACACATACGTGGGCAGTCCGATAAGTACTTAGCCTACAACAGAAAAACGAAAATTTTGGAAAATTGACGATTTATTTTTCAACATAGTCTCCTTTTAACTCGATACACTTGATCCAGCGATGAAATTTGGGCATATCCTGCATGAAATATTCGGCATGAGAAAGCTTTCTGCTCGATGGGTGCCGCGTTTGCTCACTCCGGATAACAAGCGCATCCGTGAGACCACTTCAGAGCAGTGTTTGACACTGTTTAAGCGCAATCCGAAAGAGTTTCTACATCGTTTTGTGACTGTCGACAAAACGTGGATCCACTGGTACACACCAGAGACCAAGGAACAGTCGAAACAGTGAATTGCGCCCGGCGAATGTGCTCCGAAGAAGGCGCAGACTGTCCTATCGGCCGGAAAGGTGATGGCCACCGTTTTCTGGCATTCACAAGGTGTGATCTACATAGGCTACCTGGAGAAGGGCAAAACAGCCACAGGGCTGTACTATGCCGAATTATTGAGCCGATTCGACGCCGAATTAAGGAAAAAACGGCCCCATTTGGCAAAGAAAAAAGTGCTCTTTCACCACGATAACGCACCGGCTCACACCTCTGCCCAAGCTACAGCCAAATTCGTTGAATTAGGCTACGAACAGCTGGCCCATCAACCGTCTTCTCCAGATTTGGCCCCGTGTAATATCTTTTTCCTCCCAAACTTGAAAAACTTACTCGCTGGGCAGAAATTTGAGTCGAATGAGGAGGTTATCGCCGCCACGGAGGCCTACTTTGCAGATCTCCAGAAAACGTATTTTTCAGACGGGTTGAAGAAGTTGGAGCATCTCTGGATCAAGTGTATCGAGTTAAAAGGAGACTATTTTGAAAAATAAATCGTCGATTTTCCAAATTTTCGTTTTTCTTTTGTAGGCTAAGTACTTATCGGACTGCCCACGTATATCTTACAATTGCCTTTGAAGTAGTCCGCCTAAAAGCCCAGTCAATACATCCGGCCTCGCGATCTTTTCGACATCGCCGCAGCCGCTCTCTGTCCAAACGCGGCGAGAGAAGCATCGCCGATTCACGGGCGACCGCAATTCCGGCAGACGGAACGATAAAGCCAGTAGAATATTTTGAATCCGGCAACGAATCCCCGAGGATGCGCCCGTCATGATTGACATTTCCGCCGAAGTCAGAGGGGAAGGACCGCGGCGCATAGACACATAACGCGGGAGACATAAACCGTCAAACGTGACGGCGGAGAGAGCGCAGATTGGCCCCGGCGCGGTACGTGATCAGCGTAGGTAGCCCTCTGATTTCTGTCCCGCTCTGTTTGCGTGCGGCGGATAGAGAAAGAGCGGGCAAAGAGGCTTCAGGGATGAAGGGACGGCTGGAACGCGCTTAGGGTGCTTAGGTGGCAGGGGCACGTCTATCGAAACGAAGCGCAGGGGAGAGAGAAACGGAAAAACAGCGCGATCGGCAGAGGGAGACGGAGAGGCGGCGAGTGGGATCGGATGTGACGTCATTTCCATTGGCGAAAATTTATGGGCCAAGTTTTATTCGCACGTGGCTTTCGCTAATTACGCGAGAACCACGAGAAGTTCGCCGAGTAACGATCGGGAGACTGGAACGCATGGTTCAAGCGGACGGCAGGAGACGGGGGTGGGGGGTGTTCGGTGGGCGTAATGAATATACTTTTGCAAAAGGAAATTAACATTTGCCCCTGGCTGGCGCGAACTGCCTGACCTAATGGCAAGCGGCCGCCGTTTCCCCTGATGCATTTTGGAAAACGTGTCGCGCAAATGTTTCCACGTATCTGAATGAGCTCGTCACTGGGCGAATGGCGAGTTATTACCGCGTCATTACGTTCGGGTTCAAACGTGCGAGGCGAAGTATTTCGTTTAACCGCGGTGCGTGGCATGTGAGTGGAAACAAACTAAGCGGACTTTGATTTCAATATTTTGTGAACTTTCGTGCGAACGTTTCTTTCCACGTGGGCAAGTGTACTTACAATTGAACAATTAGCGAAACTTATTTCAATGCCGACGGCTCAGCGAACGTAACCA
This sequence comes from Cryptocheilus praepositus, assembly GCA_033815515.1. NCBI lineage: Eukaryota > Metazoa > Arthropoda > Insecta > Hymenoptera > Pompilidae > Cryptocheilus > Cryptocheilus praepositus. Next base: position 975,383 of record JAWWQZ010000257.1, read on the forward strand.
GTCGTCGAGGTGTATAAATAAGGCAAAACAAAATGAGGCAGGACCGTCAAGTTCCAAGCTCTTCGTGCGATTCGGTAAGAACATTTTCCGAGAGTTACGCGTTTTCTGTAGTTGTTCTCTCTTTCTCTCTCTCCCCGGCTCTCTGTTTCAGTTTTCAACCCTCGCACACCTATATTTGTTCGTTGCGCGTCCTGCCTTAAGTCAATGCTCTCACACACACTTACAGACTACGTAGCCCGTGTAAAATTTTGCGAGAGTTAATCATTCGAAATTTCATTAAGGTATCCCCTGAATGCCTTGCAATTAATGCTCGCTTCGGCAAGCCCACTCTCGTTGCCGCTGTCGCGGCTAATTATTCTCGTCGACGAAAATTTTCTCACCTGCTCGTTGATATTCACTGTGTGCACTTCTGAATTTACGAAAATGCAATCGCGCTTGAATGCGTCGAGACTCAAATATGTTTTTGTTTTAATTTGAAGACGCTCAGTCTCTACTGAAAATATGGATGGGTTCTGTTTACATACACAACCTAATAATTATACATCCCGCGATAGAACAGATTATTCATGTTCGAAAAGTTTAATGAAACCAGTATCTGTCTCATGTGTAAAACATAAACCACTTGTTATTGTAATAATTACATATAATCAAAAACTCTTGTGACATACTGTCCCATATTTATTGAGTATAAGCGTGCTTCCTTAACCAGTTAACTGTGATTGACGAGTATACTTGTTATGGAGAAGCGACAAGATTTTGTGTATTGACGAGTATACTCGTCATGAGTATAAAGCAGTGACCATTGGCTATTTAAATTTCAATTTTTGAGAAAAACAAAACATATTCTCAAATTTCAAGATGTTTAGAATATTTTGAGGCTATGCCGGAATAAAACAAACAAATAATAAACATAAACAGTTTGAGATGAACTCATGTGTCCCCGCATGCACCGGTTGAAACAGTTTACCAGTTCGCATAATGAATTTATTTATGTGCGTTGATAATGTTTTTTATTGTCGGGCACGATTGACTTGTGAATTAAGTCTTGTATTCTGTATAAAGTTGATTGTAAGCATAACAACAGTAAGTATAAATGTCTCACATAAAATTTATTCGGGAATTAGTTATGTCTCTAATTGGGAATTTCCGGGAAGGTAAAACTCCGTGATATGGAACGCCATCAACAACGCCATCAACAGACAATGAGGATAGATTAGATGGAAAACTACATACCTTGCAACCTGATGCTGAACGAAAACGTAACGATTGCTTAGTATGTTCTAATCGTAAATTGCCTGGAGGAAGAAACAGAACAGTATACTTCTGTGAAACATGTAACAGAAAACCATTACTTCACATTGGAGATTGTTTAAAAAAATATCATACGTTAAATACTTATAAATAATTATTTTAAACTTATATATTTGTAATACACCTTCAGAAAAGAAGTGTTTTCTAATAAAAATATTATTCTTATAATACTGAAGAATTTTCGTATATTTACTGAAACCAGCTACAACCTAGTGATAATCACGTATGAAAAGCTAGCGACCGATAAGAGTTAAATCTGATGTCCATAAGATACCTCGCGTAACAAATACTTGGAGTTGAGGCGACACCCTGAGCATGTCTGGACTTGGCAGAAAGAGTCATTTGCGGATATGCTCTGATGATAAAGTCCGCCGGGTACGGGAATGCGATGTAAAACGGTAAACGATGGCTTTCAATTCGAACGTGTTCGACGAGGTTCGCGCGTGGAGTAAGATTCCCTCACGTGCCTGGGCAACTGAAACGCCGCGAGCTCGTCGATCTCTTTCCTTCGCTCTGTGCGCACCTTTAGCCACCGCCGCGAACACTTGAATGAAAAGAAAGAAGAGGTGTCGGTGGGACGGTGAACGATTGCTTTCGATTCAACGTGCCCATGATGGACCATGCACGTGCCTCCCCGTACGTGCGACGCAAATAACACTTCGTCGTCCGAATACGAATACAAACCGTCTGTCGGATAAAGATGTAAGGCCCCCTTTGAGTCTCTTAGAATTCGCTGAAAGCCTCCCGCGACGTAGTCACGATTTGTCACGGCGGGAAGAGAAACGCAGAAGCCTTGCCGGCGCAATTTCCCGTACGCGCGAGCGAAACGATTGTTATTCTCGCGCTTTTCCGCCCGATCGCGTCGAACGCCGATCGACGTTGCGCCCGAAACGGTGGATGTTTAAAATTCAAGGAAAACGATGTGATCGCTGTGAAAGAAACATTGCGATAGCGTGGGAGTGGGATAATAATACGGAAGAGAAGTCGCGAGTTTGCTCTGAGAACTTTGGAGACCGTTTTTCATCGTTTAACGCCATCGGTTGAACAGTGACATCTTACGTTAAGTCATTGTAGGGTACTACAAATCAATGAATGCGAAACACTTCCTTTCTACTTGTCCGTACGCATGAACAAACCCGTTTGGAGTGTCGTATTCGCCGGCAGCAAAGGAACACAGAATCGTTCTGCGTGCCGCAGATCGTTTGTAGAGCAAAATCGTAGACCGAGGCCATTACTGTTATAACATCCGCAGGCAATCGTGCAACTTTATCATAGAGGTTAAACGACGTCTGAACGTATAGCGTCACGTCCAGAGTTGGTTTATCATTGACGACTAATGCAACGCCAGTGTACTAATGCAATGTCCGTTAACGAAATTATCGCTGTGGTAACCTAACAGAACGCGATCGCCGAGCTTGGGGCAGAAGGAAGAACCGCTTTGAAACACCGCCGAGTGATATCTGTTAGATGTATTACGCGGTCTTTCAGTTATGTGCATTAGATTATTAATTCCACGTTACGGCATGCACACGTTTAGCTTCTTGTACGCGGAGTAGGTATCGGGGGCGTGAATGAGAACTATTGAACAATTGGACAGACGCGTGTTTTGGCTGTTTGACAAAAACAAACTTCTAGTAATTGACTATTGAAGGCACAATTTTAAGTTTAAGTTACGTATAAGTTTAAACGTAGAACAGGTAACGAATTTGTGCACGAGTGAAAATGACATATTGTGGATGTGAATAAAGTAATATAATTATAAAGCCTGTTTTATCAGCAATTATACATAATGTCTGTTATCATGGAAAAAGTAATTATATAATCGTAATTTAACTTTAATGATTTCTATAGGCTTTCATTGGATATGGATGTATGCCTCATCACTGCGGGAATAATGCTTTCGATTTATACGCAGTATCTTTATTATTAATAATCTTTTTTAATTTGATTAAACTTTAAACATATGTATACAGCCCGTTTTTTGTCGATACTGGGCGCTGTACGATTTTTTTCAAAACATCATAAAACGAAAACGATGTCCGCCGCGACTGCTTCACTGCCCGTGCGTGCCCTAAGTAGTACAAGCGAGTTTAATCAGCCAACAGTAGTATTAACCGATGATGAGCAGACCGTACCTAACGGTGCACATAAGACCACTTCGTTCGATACTGTACTGCAACCGATGAAAACTATACGTCATACTTTCGACGTTAATTCATAAATCATAGATAATCCGCGATAAAAATAATATACCTGTTCTGAAATGTCGGATTAAGAGTCAAGCGTACGCTACCTTGAAAGCGCGACTCGATGTGTTTTAGGGGCAATTGAGTGGAGGAAAATAAAGAGGCAGGATGGAGATGGTCCCCGGCATGGGGGCAGGAAACGGGGAAAAGCAAATAACAAGGGTGGCTATCGATCAGCTCGAATTGACATTCGTTTTCGCTCAAACGGTACATGACCATTTTCGATTATCGCGCCACGATACGCCGAGCCCCCGAAATTTTCTATTGCCGCGATTGACGTACCCGCGCGGCCGCGCACCGCTTGTGTACGTATTCGTCCCAAAAACTCACTCCGCTGCCATGTCGTAATGGAATCTCGCGAATAGGTGAAACGCTTGGAAAAATCCGTCGGTACTTCTCCACCAATTCTCACTCCACGTCATTCTCCTCCGCCCTCCACCCCCTTCTCGCTCTCTTCCACTTCTTCCCTCCCACTTCGGCGGTCGATTCAGTTCCCCTTTGGGATCTCGTTTGCGGGCTGATATTGAAACGGGTAAACGGCGTTTCGCACGACAAAGGAGAACGTATGCGAGCGTGAGACGGTGATGCAGGAAGGAAGGAAGCGGGGGTGGGGGCGCAGCCGGGATTACTGCCGTTTTGTTTATCCGCAAACACGTTATAAAAGTTTTCTTAGTCGGATAGGGAGGCCCGTGGCAGACGGGAGTGTGGCGAGCGGAAGGCACGAGGAAGGCATCGTGCGAATAGGGTGAAAAAGGACGAGTCCCGTCGGGATGAGAGGAAGCACTAGCGTCGAGGGACTCCTCCTTCACCCCACTCGTCTCTCAATTTGTGTAAGTATGTCAGTCATGCGAATGGCATGGCGTAACACGCGCGCACAGTGGAGTGAACGCGGACCTTATACATAAGCGATACTCTTGAATGTGCCGACGTAAACGTATGCGGAAGTACACACGTGGTTCGTCGAACGCCGCCAGCGGGAGGATACTGTATGAATTGTATCTGCGCGTTGTAGGATTGTACGTAATAAGATTCCTTGGGAATACCGCGGGAGCAACGAAAGAGAAGGACAAAGTGGAGATGGCTCGGGTGCGCGGAGGATGGCAGGAGTCGGGGTGCGGAGGGAGAAAACGCCGGAGACTTTATTCCGTTTCACGTCAAGCGCCGACTCGGCACCGTTGCATTTTGCCATCGTGTGTGGATAGAAGAGAGGCAATTCCCCTGGAGGTCAGGCGGTGTGTGCGCGCACGCGTGAATACGGATGGAACGTCGGTGTGCGCCAGCGTGAGAAGCGGGAGCAAGTCGAAGGGGAACGTGGAAAGCAACCGATTGTCCTCGGGGCAACGCGAGTAAATGACAGGCGGATGTCAAGGTGGTGAATATTTGATGTCGCACTGCGTTTACATATACGGAGACGCGGAAAGAAGTGGAGACGTCGAACGCGGCAGGAAAAGCAGCGGTAAGCGTCGTGTCTCTCGCATGGGACCACGATTGTTGCCGTAAGATCGTACCGCGGAGATTAATGAAGCTTTTGTTAAATGCCACCGATGCAAAGAGCTTTCGGATAAGTGCCGCTTCTCACCATTACGCGCAGTTACGGCGACAAATATTGTCTTTACAGTCAAACGACTGTAACGCAAGCGTTTTAAGGGAAATTACGTGTAACGGATTCCGTTCTGCATAAGATTGGACGAGTACGAACGGTCGTCACAAATTGCGTGTGACGTTTGCGTCCCCTGCGTTACTCTGACTTTCGCTTTACATAAAACTTCGTCAGGTCTGAAAACTTCGATCTGCAACGATGTAGGGCGTAACGTGCTTCGAGGAGATTCACGGGGGAGAGGCGGAAGAAAAATACGGCTGAAACTTCCGTTCGCATTGCCGTGATCAAAATTCTCTAAACTCGCAGGGCCACGCAGGGTACAGGGCGGAATAAGGAATAGAAGGAGAGAGCGAGGGTGAAAGAGAAGGAGATATGGAAAGCAAGTGAGAGAGTTTGCCGGGTCATTGCCGGGTTTATGGAGGAACATTCTTGGGCTTTCGAGCGGACCAAACGGAGCATCGAGACCGCGACCACCCCCGGGCACTGCGCGCTAACAGCTTGCAGCTCTGAATGGAAAACTTTTATCGTACGAAATCCATGCGATCGACTATCGACGGCCACTCATTCTTCTTGTTTCTCTTTTTTACTCTCCTCCTTGGCGGAATGCGACGTACCGATACGACTTAGTAGATGGAAACGGTACGCTTCATAAACTTTTTATGACCTTCCGTTTGAGGGTGGGCGGAAGAAGCGACGCGGCGATGCGAAGTAGTCAGGGCTGACTTTCTTAATGCCACGTAAACTCGTACATTTTTACAAAGATTATTTGCCGGCAGTTTTAACTCACGACTCAGGCATGCAAAGTGGATCACAGGCAGTGCGAGATGCGTCATGAATGACTAGTTACTAACATCGCTGGATACAACTCAGCGATCGAACAGCTGGACGATCATTTATACGAATAATTTTATAATTGCACTAGCGAGGTCTCTTCGCTTTCTTAATCTGCCAACTGTCCGCCGTTGTTTGGCCCGGGAGGACGATTAATATCGGCTCGCTTAAATTCCACTTGCCGCGTAATAAACGATCTCATTAATCGCTTATGCGAATTATAAAGTGGATCGCAGCCAGTGCGAGATGCGTCACGAATGACTAGTTACAAACATCGCTGGATACAACTCAGCGATCGAACAGCCGGACGATCATTTATACGAATAATTTTATAATTGCACTAGCGAGGTCTCTTCGCTTTCTTAATCTGCCAACTGTCCGCCGTTGTTTGGCCCGGGAGGACGATTAATATCGGCTCGCTTAAATTCCACTTGCCGCGTAATAAACGATCTCATTAATCGCTTATGCGAATTATAAAGTGGATCGCAGCCAGTGCGAGATGCGTCACAAATGACTAGTTACGAACATCGCTGGATACAACTCAGCGATCGAACAGATGGACGATCATTTATACGAATAATTTTATAATTGCACTAGCGAGGTCTCCTCGCTTTCTTAATCTGCCAACTGTCCGCCGTTGTTTGGCCCGGGAGGACGATTAATATCGGCTCGCTTAAATTCCACTTGCCGCGTAATAAACGATCTCATTAATCGCTTATGCCAAGCGCGTACGAACTTTCGGACAGCCATGCTACGTCGGTACGTAAGTTGGAGTCATTAGTGGTTAACCGCCGTATGTTACTTCTCCCGCGTTAACCCTTTGAAACTAAACGCCGTAACAATGCACACGGGTAAACGTAATAGTGCACGTCTCCTACTCGTACGACTAATCGCATTTAATGCGGACGATTACGATTACAGCGACGGAATTTCGATGCTCCTTCATTCGAGCGACAAACCCGTTTCCGCCAAATGAATAATGTCGGTTAACTGTCGTCAGCGTAAAGAACATTTTCACTGAAAATACCTTGCGCTTGCTTAACTTAAGAATTACATTTAACGCGCTGGACGTTGTGCTTGTTCCTAGAAACGCTGTCTTTTACGCGAATTTCACGAAGCACATTTGAACTTTCATAACTGGCTACTTTTTGAATCTCGACAATTGCTAAGTTTTTAGCGCAAATATTAGACAGCGATAACAAATACATTTCTGTTTTACTATAGAAGCAATGCAATGATCGCACATTTTGCCAACTCTCACTAAAGTATTTCACTGAAAATCCGTAAGATCAGCAGCAACATATTATTTGCAACATCGACACCACATTAACTTACATGAGTCTGAAAATCTTCGCTTGTATCGCATCCCGCTAAGAATCTCTCGTCAACATTTTCGTCCAGAAGCCAGCGACGGCGTAACAAAATGGCGCGTGACAAGGCATTCGTCGTGACTCATTCAGCACAATGAGACGCACGCCTATAATTGCATTTAACGGGTACAATTACGATTACGCGAGAACCCACGACGGATTCGCGCGGTTCATGGTCGAGCAAAGGCGTTCTATTCGGGTGCACTCCGGCGGAAAATAACACGCCGACGTGCTGTTGGGGGGCAGACCGGAGGGATATTTTTGCTGAATATAAATTGCGGAGACGCTCGTTCGAGATGTTTCGACTCGGCGGGACTGAATCGTCTCTCTTTGCCCAAACCCACCACCATAGCCGGGGGTCATCCCGTATAAAAGGAACCGCTGGTCCGTAACAGAGGTAAGCGACATCTAAAAGCACTGATTGTACCCCCTACGAAAAGTTCCCGGCTCTTGCACGTTCCCCACCTTCTGACCCTATACGCAATTTCTACGAAAGATGCTCTTGCCTTCTGCCAGAATTTTGGAGCGCGAAGTCGCACAAACCGTATTCTAGGGTGGGCAGGGTAATGTAAGCGACTTTGGCAAATTTTGGGAAGTCCGAATGTCATGATAAATTGCGATTGGGTTATGTATCGAATTGGGTTGATAAGCGTTGGGTCAAAAGTTTGTTGGATGGATGGGTTATTATTATGGTTAGTTAGTTGCGTTCGCGCTCGATCAGAACGAAAATAAATATTTGATTTTATTCGTGGTACGGGATAAATACATATTACAACGTCAACATAATACATAGAAAAACGGGACGAACAAACGGGTAAAGAAATAGAGCAATTATGTGTTAGTAATATATTATTAATTATACATTTGTGTATATATACATATAGTAATAGTTTTTGCGGGGGTATATGATGTCAACGTGTGATGGCAGACATTTATTGCGTAAGACAGTTCACTGGAGGACAGCTGTATGATGTCTTAGATTTGTTACGAGCGTTAATTCATCTACAGAGCACTTACCAGAGAAATTCGCTTGGCGTTCTGTGCTTGTGACAAGATACATGGACGTCTATGTCACCCTTGATAAGAAGACGCGCCCACTGCACTGTAGTCGACGTTTTTCTAAGGGAATCCCATATGGTGCACTCTCAGTATATGTGTATGTCATAAATGAGAGCTTGCACGTTCCGTAAAAAGTTAATTATGTCGCATGTGACATTATTGTGGAAGTCTGTATCACCGGAAAGATAAATATTACAGAGAGAGAGAGAGAAACGCAAAAGAAAAGAACGAGGAGAAAGATGCGGAAGCCATTAGAGGAGTTTGTAATTTTGCTTTAAGTGAAAATCTTTGAAATATTTCGCCCTCGATCGAATACTATCGAAAGGAGCGATTTCTCTGACGTCGTTTCACTCGAGATTCGATTTTCCTTTCAATCTGGATTACTATTCCTGCATCGTTGCAAGTTAATAACATTACCTGCAATCACCCGTTGTCAATAACATTACGAAGTAATCCCGAAATCGCCTGGTCGCATTCATAAATCATTTCATACAGCACCCTGGCACCATGCGACGAATTTTCAAACTGTTTACAAATCAAATTAACACGACATTTTCCGCTTTGTTCGGTAGACTGAAATAGAAAGCGCGTCCGGAGACTTCGCATACAGATCCATCGGGTGAGTGGAATAATTTTTAGCGCGCGAGACAATAACACGAATTTGGCATGTAACGCCGGTCACGGAATTCTTTCCAACGACGCCAGAGAAGCCGCCAATTGTCAACATCTCCAGCATATACACCCCTAAAAACAATGCACAATTTTCAGCGGGACATGAATGGTCGCATAATTACGAATCATACCGAAACAAACATTGATTTCATCGGGAAGAAATGCTGCGGTTTAATGCCAAGCCGAATTTCCCGCAATCACACCGCATTACAGAATCAACTTAATGGCATATTGGTGGCGGGCTCGGGCACGGGCGTGGGCAAACGTTGCGAGATATTCCTGCGATATTTGAAATTTGTATGACAGACCGCTTGGTATTTTATTAACGCAAACATGCAACGCAAATGCGACCGTGGAATTTCGAAACGACGAAAATGTAGCGTAATATATCAAAATCAAAGCGTAATGGCGCGTAAAACATGTGCCGGCCAAATGTCAGGAGCGATGCCATCAAAGTATAATGCATCCAATCGTTGCTGAAAATAGTTCGTACGCAAACTAAACGATCGATAATCCGCGGCAATGCATAATTCTCGCCAAATATTTTCCATACTCGGCACGGTACAACGTCGTCACTGCAACCACAAACTCTGCCCTTTTCCTATGAAGACAGTGTCCCTATGTCCCGTTGCATGAACGCAGACGTTTACCTTGACACCCAACTTGTTATCAAAAATTACACGGCCCGTCGAGCAAACGCCCGCAATATCGCTCGGAGAAAAAATCTTTCACCGAACCCTCCGAGTCGGCAAAACTACCGAGATAAGGACTGCTTTTTCGTGCGTGCTTACATGCCAGCAGTCTCGTGTGCACACGGGACACAGGCCTCATACACCAATCCTCGAATTTCTGTATAAACCGCGCATAAGCTTCTTTGGAATGAGCGCCTTGGGTAGGCGAGGGAATTGAAGAGGAGGGTGGAAGATGGGGCAATAGGGTTGCCTCACAGTCGCCTTATCAGCGGGTTATGCGGTACGACGTGGCGTGGCCTGGCTCCAGGCGATTTCTGTATGAACGACCCTCGTACGGGCCCATACGTGGTATCCGGCCTGGCGTATGGATGCGTATCTAACCCTTATCCACTTACTCATCCGCGTATAAAGTGTCGCCCGTTGCTGTATAAACCGGTGCCAACAGTACTCCGACCGCCGATATCCACGCAGTATCCGCAAGAACCAAATTCAAGTCCCCCCGTCGATGCGCAGACCAGCCTACAAAAGGCTAAACGTCAATGAGCCCTGTGTGTTTGCCAAATCTTCGCCGACGTCCATAAAGGACCGGATGCCAATGAATGTTGTCTTGTCGTTTGGTAAAAGCTATTCTTCTTTTATGACGTCACATCGATGTGAGTCGTCCGCCAATGCCAAGAGAAATTCCAATCGAATTGTGCCAGAACTTTCGGCATCGTAAGGAATACGGCCTTTCTCAGATATATGATTACCTTGTACTGGACGCTTCAAAGCTTATGGTGCAATGATAAGGCGCCACAATGATGCCTCCTCGTACTACGCCCATGCATCGGAGCTCATGAATAAGATGAAACCGTTTTACTGGCATTACTTTCATTCCATCACCATAACTGTTTGCGTTACGACTACTCGGTTTTAGTAATATACCGGCGCAATAGCGTTCGCGGATAATTTGCATCATTAAAGCATCATGCAAGCGTCTTCGGAACGAGACCAGATTAGCATAAACGTGGCCACGTGTGCCGAAGACTGCCATTATGCAAACATATCGAACTCGCGCAAGCCACTTTGGCACTTTCACCCGGGTCTCACATCTTTCGAGTCGACTCAACAATCTGCGGGGTCTGTGGCGTCGTTTCCAACGAAAATGATGACCGATGTAATCGAGCCACGCTGCATGGGTATCCCCCGATCTCGAGACATGCGAAAGGCTAAACGTCAATGAATATATTTTATTCCTCGCCACGCGTTATAAGTCGAGTTCGATCAGGTTCGATATGGGCTGAAAGTGGGAGGGGGTGGCGAAGCGGGTGAAAGCATCGAATGGGCAGTATATTATTAACGGCCGAGAATGGTTCCTGTGGATGCCTCTAGGGAGATAGACGCTCGGATGAGAAAGCAATCGAAGCAAGAACGTCGAGACCGGCGCCGCGATGGGCTCTCTTCTTCGTCTTCTCTTCGTCTCTTCCTCTCCTCTACTTTGCCTGGCCCCTCCTCGATCGTCTTGCGTCGGAGGGAAGTAGGCCGTAAATTTTGCGACCTTATTTAGGATGACGGCGTAGTGCAGCACGAACGTCAGAGGCAACAAGTCGCAAGAAGGATACGGTACTAGTCACTTTTCACGTCAGGCTGAACTTTCCAACTGTAGCGTGAGCGCCCGTCGAAGATTGCTGAACTGAAACAGAAAGCGCAGAATCGCTAGCAGGAACGCGATTTATTTCTGCATTTCTGGGTCTTCAAGTCGAGGCATTCCGGTTGGAAGCACTCGTCAGATGTATAAAATGCAGATGCTTCTAAGATGCATAGGAGAATCATAGGATCTCAGTTCTTATTATATGCTATGGCAAACAATCGAAGTCGGATGAAGAAGAGACTAAGGTGCAGGTTACATTTTGCATTTACGCTTCTGAGATTGCAATTTTGTCATCGAAAAACTTGCTTGGGCGAGCAGTTTATTGTATGATGTCATTTTTCTTTTTAGTGCGAATACATTTTCGTTATGTTGGGACGTTCGATTGTAATTGCAAGTATATCGGGCGATTGGAAATCTTGTGAAATTTTAAATTCGTCTTTCCAACATACGAACTGGATGCCATAGATATTCTTTCTTAGCTTCACTTCAAGATCACATCCTCAAAGTCGTAAAGTTTTGGTACAACATTTCCTATACTGTGTACGTAACAGGATCTGTTACATGTACACAGATTTTTATCAAGATTTGTAGAACTGGAAGCGAGAAACAGCAGAGACCGTGCCAAGTGAGAAACAACTTAGCGGCGTCTTCGAGATTTACTCTAGATTTTCTTCCGCATCTTCGATCAGCCGAATTCCCTAACCTAATCTTATGCATGTAGAGGTCACCGCGCCCGTACTTCCACGAGTTGTTTTCGCACACGTATCACACATCGATTAACTATGAACCCCAGCCGACGCGTTTGTACTCAATAATTACTGTGATTATCATTTCTCGTCGTGTAGCTGATGGCTCCTTTCATTCTTACACGGCTCGCTACTGTGTGCACGAACAAGCCTACACACGTGACGGCCTATACCTGCAATAAATATATATTCCACATAGGCACACATAGATAGGTTCGTATATATACCCGTACGTAGGATTTAATCGCGTAAGTATCTTAATCGGTGCAGTCGGCACGCAGACAAATAGTGGCCACAGGCTATTGGCGAGCGGGCTTGCGGCAAAGCTCCAATATAACTCAGGCCACCTGATAGTTTCATTACTCCAGTAAATTCGCCGCCCGTGGCGAGCCCCTTATACGTCCCGTTCCGCTGAGGGGTGGAACGGTAGGGGCCTTGCATGTGCGAGACTCAAGAACGAAAGGGAGAACGAACGAAGCGTAGAAACGAAAGACCGACAAGATACTCGGCCAGAGGTGGGAACAAGATGGAAGACGAAATGAGAGCAGGGGAATCCTACGTGGACAGAGGACACTTTGCGCCGTTCTGGTGTCCAGCCTGACCTCATGTCGGTGGATCATGATGCATCAGGATCGAAACTCCGGTCCGAGCAAACTCTCACCTGGAGAACTATACCATTCGTTACGATATAGGGGACACCCGAAGATGCCGCGAGTGTCCCGGAAAACGACCCATAGTGTTTTCCGTCGCTAATCTCCCGATGCGCTCACACCTGAGTGGAAATTCGTGTCAGTTGTAAGGAATGTTTATCCGTCACTGATCTGGTTCGAGCTGGGTAAGAGTCTGATGTGTGTAAGTGTGCGTATGTGTATGTACAAAGGATAATGCGTGCATTTGAGACAATGCCTACGCTGCACTGGAAAAGACAAAAATCAAACGCGAGGAATCAGCGTCCGTCCGCTTGTTGCGTAGTCGTTTTTGGGACAGCGCATACGGCGTGTCGGCGACCAACTAAAAAAAACATATCTTTAATATTAAGACGAAGATTCTGCACTCATTCCTCCAGTTTGTCTCTCTCCTACTCTCTCTGTAGATTATCTCTCTTATACAGTTAAAAGTGCGGGCATAAAGAAGTCGTTTTCCGAACAGTGTCATTTTAGATACGGTGTAGGAGATTTTTTGTTAAATGTTGCGTAGACTATATCCACGCAGATACAATAATAGAGAAAGGAATTTATTTGCGTATAATGACTTTTCTAAAGATACTTGTTTAATAAAAGTTGAATGGACAAGCGTTTCGTCTGTAACCCCTTAACGTACGATTTAGATTTGAAGATGTTGGGCCGAAATTGTATACAAGCTCGCGCAGCGTTCGGGACATTTGCACGACTTGTGTAAAGTTCCGTTACATATACCAGAATGCTTTGAAATATATCATACCGTTACAGATTACTAATTTTGTATTTTGGAGTTTGGTATAAATAAACATTTTGTAATACTTGCGTCTACCACAATTATTGCATCAGTATGCAGATCATCGTATGCGGACTATGCCCGTAAAATGTAGGTTTGGCCCGACCATCGTACGCGGGCTATGCCCGTCATTGTAGGTTAAGGGGTTAAATACATGCTTGACGAGGCAGTTGAGTTCCAATGAGAAAGCCTGTTATCATCACAGCCCGTACTCGCGGTCCAAGATTAGTTGAGCTTGAAAATATCGCGTCAGATAAGAAGATCCTTGCACAGCGTCGCGTTTCAAGAAAGGTGCGCATTCATTCTCCTCGAACGCGCCCTCCGCGCGAAGGGGTGCGTGCCAGCGTTTCCCCTCCATACTTTTTGGGTACTCGATGCACGCACGACGCACCTCTCACGTGCGCGTAAAGAGGGTAATCCTGGGATAATGTCTGCGAGGCAGTTCGTTTGATGTGGCTCCCTGCGAGGCTGACTTCCACCCCCGCCACCCCCTTCACCCGCTCACTTCCTGCTTCCCTGCCGTTCTCCTCTCGCAGCCCCCACTGGCGTTGCTGAATATTTCGCGTCAAGGCAGCTCGGAACTCGGGGTATATTTTACTTACCACCGCTCGGTGAACGGAGATGCGCGCTTTTAACGTATTCGCCCGCTCGCAGGGGCATGTGCAGGCGTGTAAAGGCGTGTAGCGGTCACGCAGAAGTATGCACGGGCGTCTCTGAACACGCCGCATACATATGCCTGCGATACGTGAGCCGTCGAGCCGGTCCGCTCGGGCTGTCGGCTTGTAGGAAAAGTTTATGGAAATATGAATGCCCGGGGTTTATTTTTATTAGAAGGCCTCCTTTTATGCGGTACACGCATGACCCCCTCGCAGAGGCCCGCCGACGGTAGGTCGAGCTTTCCCATCAGGAAATATTTCACCTTTTGATGTTCGAAGCCACTTCGCCCCGGGAATGACATTACCGGGGAATACGGAGGAGGGAAGAGACGGGAAGCGACTGCGGGGGTGTACGCGTCGGAATACATGGCGTTCCAGGCCGCATTTCAACAACGTCGTTTACCACCTTCGACCCAATATGCCGGAGTGGTATGTATATGAGAGAGTTTTTCGTACGGTCGCGACGAAAAAGCGAACTACGGACGCTGCCGATCCCTTCAGCGGCCCCTTTGCCTTCCATCTCGCTTGCGCCTACTGCCCGCCAACCAAGCGCCCTCGTCTTTGCCACTCCACGACAACGCTTTCAATTTTCTAAATTTTCATCCTTTTACCCCTCTCACCGCGTGCAGGTGCACTCGCATTGCGCCGATGGCTGTCAGGGAAACAGGGGAGGAAAATCAGTGTTCACAATGGCGTGCGACGTGGTTACGTGATGCGCCGGTGTTTATTAAGCGTTGTCCCTATCGAAATCGCTGTGTTAACATTTTGACTGCCAGGATGATCACCGGTAACCGGCGCAAGAGATTTTACTGAAGATCCAAAATATTCGCAATGGGTAGAAATTATTATTTTATAAATGCAGTTGTTAGAATAGTGATGCGATCCTTTGGCCTCCAATACCTACACATTATTTACATTTTGCATAACTCAGTCAAACGCTGTAGTATTTCAGAGCATCGCCGTTCTAATATAGTAAAATACGCTTGACAGTCAACGTGTTAACACGCTGATTGCCGTGGCGGTCATTGGTGACCGGCGCAAGAGATTTTACTGAATATCGAAAATATTCGCAATGGGTCGAATTTATTATTTTATAAATGCAGTTGTTAGAATAGTGATGCGATCCTTTGGTCTCCAATACCTGCACATTATTTACATTTTGCATAATTCAGTCAGACGCTGTAGTATTTCAGAGCATCGCCGTTCTAATATAGTAAAATACGCTTGACAGTCAACATGTTAACACTTTGACCTGCCACGGTGGTCACTGGTGTCCAGCGCAAGAGATTTTACTGAAGATCCAAAATATTCACAATGGGTAGCAATAGTTATTTTATAAATGCAGTTGTTGTTTGAATAGTCATGCGATTCTTTGGTCTTCAATACCTGCACATTAATTACATTTTGCGTAATTCAATCAAACGCTGTAGTATTTCATAGCATCGCCGTTCTAATGCAGCAAAATACGCATGGTAGTCAAAGTGTTAAGCGTTGTCTCTATCGGAATCGCTGTGTTAACACTTTGACTGCCACGGTGGTCATTGGTGACCAGCGCAAGAGATTTTACTGAAGATCCAAAATATTCGCAATGGGTAGAAATTATTATTTTATAAATGCAGTTGTTAGAATAGTGATGCGATCCTTTGGTCTCCAATACCTACACATTATTTACATTTTGCATAATTCAGTCAAACGCTGTAGTATTTCATAGTATCGCCGTTCTAATATAACAAAATACGCACGGCAGTCAACGTGTTAAACGGGATTACGAATCACAAAATGTGGATGTGCGCGTTCAACTGCGTTCCGAGTGGATTCTTGACTTTTGATGTTGACTGGGGACCACGTCGTAGGTCGTGCCTCCCACTAGTTAAGTCGCGTCGCAGTATTTCATAATGATTTTAATGAAAGCACGTAATAAACGTCTATGAAATGGTCTAGGCGAGACCAGCCGCCGGCAAGATTTATTTTATGGCCCTACTTTTCGACAACGACGTTAAATTCATTCACCGCGAACACTCGAAGCCGGCGCCACCGGCCGCGACCATTTGCGAGGATTATTAGTGGAAATTCGTGTAGAGCACAGGAAGAAGCACGCGGGGAGTCAAGAATGTCTGTTCCGTCTCATCGTGAAGTACCCGAGATAATTGTCGATCGCTAGGACACCGCGTGACGAGCAAGCAATGCTAATTCCACTGCGACAGCCTTTTTGCAGATGCGACGAAGCTCGCATTATTCACGAAATTTCTAACAAGACCAGCCACAGTGCGGCGCGCAATGTCGTTCGCATAACCGAAGCCGTAATGCTAATCAAAACTAAGTTCATGATGTAATCAAAGTTCCGAGCTCGGCTGGCAGCCGGGTGACGTCGTGTGTAACTCTTCTCGGAAAACAGAGGGGGGGAACAACGTCTACATTCTCGAGGCAGCCACCCGAAATCGAGGTTCGAAATTATTATTCCGCCCGTATCTGACGCCCCGCTAATGTCTGACATTCTAGCGTCTGACGCTGGCAGTCCGCGCAGGCAGTCTCTATCAATCATCGTCATGTGAACGGCGCCGTTTTCAGTGCGCCACCCTAATGCTGCCGAATGGAATCGTTATCAACACGGTACACGCACTTTTGAGCGCGCTCTCGACGTGCGCACTTTTGACCGGTGTCACCGGCAAACCAGACCGCGGACGTATATATTACCGTCGGTAAGTTTTGAAAATTGCGAAGATTTATCCTTTTCATAAATCACCGGTTCGCCCAGACGACATAACGAGCGCTAACTTGAGCCATATATATCTCAATTCCGTATCGCGTTGCCGTTTTAACGTACAAATTAACTCTCGACCGCTTTCCCTCGTTTCATATTTTATTTCGCGCTCGCTCTTCGCCCCGTTCGCTGTTTAAATTATTCGTTTCTGCGCGAGGGCGTTTTATTGTAGACTGAATACTTTAACGGATTAACGCGCTAATAACTTCTCATTAGTAGCTGTAAGTAAACGGTGTAATTGCAGACGCTTGGAGCACTGATCCGTCACAATCGCATCATTTGTTTTTACAGATTCTATGCTCTATCCGTAATTGACGTTGTCTCGCGCAAAATCGATTACACTTCTCCGTGTTTCCTGCTCGCTGAGCTTGAACGATGGTAGAGCGGAGATAGAATTTTCAATGGAAATTCTAATATCACCGCTCGACCCATACATCGCCTATTTTCAAACTTCTCACTTAGGCTGCTTCGGGAGAGACACGAAAGTGCGTCTTAAAAAGTTGGAACGATCAGATCGATATGACGTAAAGTCGCAGCGGACTCTTATTCTGAAAAGTGTGCTCGGCTTGGCAATGGACTAGAATTCGTGGGAAAATATGTCGGAAGAAGGAAAAGCGAAAAGCATGTATCTGCCCGAGCATAAGCCAACTGTGCGAAATTTCTTTTCCTTCATTTTTCTTGTTAGTATCCGAATGGTTGCATGACATTTCTAATTAATATCGGCGTCATCCGGAATTATTATGAGATAATATTAAACTTAAAATGCATAATGCCATTGGAGGTTCTTTGTGAATGGTTGAAGCCACTGTTAAACATTAATCGTGATATTTTATATTACGCTGAGAATGGGAAGAAATGTATTATCTATCGGTATCTCCAGTCATTGATTAGTACGATAAAACAGTGCAGAAGAAAAGGTTGCTGCAACAAAAAAAAGCTTGAACGCTTGCTAGAAAAGCTAGCTCGTGAAAAGCTTCGTATCATGAAATGCGCACAGTGCACACGTGGAAGCGTCACGGTTCGCGACATCACTATGCCACCGCTAGAACAACCATGGACTTTCAGAGCTTTAAAATTCGCAGCATATTCATCGCGTGAACAAAAAAGGAGGCAACGGTGAACGACATTTTTACGAACAAAAGGAGGATTTCCGCTGTTGAGCTGCTCACGAGAGAGGGTTAGTACATTGTGTACGATAAATTTTACGTAAGTGGCGGATAAGGAATAACGCATGTCGCGGCACATGAATTGGTAGACTAATTGTTGAACTTCTCGATTTATCGCCCCGCACATTAAATGACGATGTTTCGCAGAAACACGACGTCACGGAAGCTGTATCCCAAAGTTTGTACTGTATATTATAAGTATAAAAAACAAATATTTTGTTTTGCCTTAAGGGGTTATGCCTACTTGGGTTGGTAAAAAAAATCGACTTTTTTTTTATTGCATTTTCTTAATGTACATCATTTTAAGAATATTTTCTCAAAAGTACATAAGAATCGGAGCACACGTTCAAAAATTATAAGCGTTTATCTGGAGCGCGGCTATGTATGATTAGTAAAGAGCTTGAAACTTTAAACGCGATTATCTCGAAACTGTGTTTTTAAAAACACACGATTGCGGTGACCACGATTTCTCAAAAACTACTTCACCGATCGGACTCTAATTTTATATACTTATTTGTCATTACAATAGGCAGGGCCTGAACGAAGGATTTTTTATTTCGGTAATAAAAAAAAAAGTTACAACATAAAAACGACAGTTAGACCACCTCAAAAGACGGATTTTTTCGTAAAATTGCTGCCATTCTTGTAAAAATTTTTCCAGATCGTTCGTTCAGGCCCTGCCTATTGTAATGACAAATAAGTACATAAAATTAGAGTCCGATCGGTGAAGTAGTTTTTGAGAAATCGTGGTCACCGCAAGTGATGAAAATAAACGGAAGCTCTAGGAGAAGGGCTATATTTCCTCCATTTTTTAATATTTTCTTATAAAAAAATTTATACAAATACCACTAAATACGTACTTGTTGGTAGTATTTTGCAAATTTTAATTAGTACTCACTAAAACGGCAAAAAAAATTTTGAAAATCGTGTCATTTCGTCGATCCCAAGTAGGCACAACCCCTTAACACGTTCAGGCCGGCGTGACCCACCGGTGGGTCACGCCTCGAATGTCCCATCGGCCGTGATACATTTGTTTACACGCCGCTCACCATAAAAAAAATAGTTCGTTTAGTAAGTTGACAAAAATGCCGTATAGTTGAACATTTAAATAATTAAATTTTAAATAATTGAAATAAGCAACAATCGTGCGTCATCAAATAAAGTGCTGCATGAATTCGAGCGCCGCCTCACAGCGAAAAACATGAAAATCGGCCCCGGCGTGAACGTGTTAAAGTGAACTTGTTCTTTTATATAATTTTTGGGCATTCAATGTTATGATGGAAATTTCCACCATCATGCAAAGAAGGGTTAATGCGATGACTGCGAGTCATATTGTATATCTGTTTGTTGCACCTCGTGTGTAGCCGCACCTTGCAGCCTTTCGTTCTATACGTCTTTCTTCGTCATGTAACAGCCTTGCAGCGCTTACATTTCTATGCGATCACAGTCGAGTATAATCACTTGCAATACTGGTTCCGAGTATGAACGCATTACGCTAATTAAAAAGAAATCTGTTAACGGCGCGAACCGTATATATGCGAGAATGTTTCCATTGATCTGAAATTCGATTGATCTTCAGTCGTTTGTGCGATTCGTGCTGCAGGTTTCAAGAATCATAATTTTTAAAACGGCAAAAAAAAATCTTGAAAGTCATGTCATTTTGCCGATCCCAAGTAGGCATAACCCCTTAATCGACCGGGACCTGCACGGAACGCCCGCGACATTGGAATTCTATTATTGCGAGATCTCCGAGACTGCGAAATAATATTTCAGCTCCGCTGAAAAATGCCCGTCTCATCGCCAGACGCCACTTTTCGGCGCGACGGATCCGGGCTTCAAGAATCCCTACCGCGCGACTCTGAACGTTGGCTTCATTCTATCGTCATCCGCGACGGCAAATGCCTCAAAAGAGAGCACTTCAGGCGTTTTGCACCCCTTAATTGGATTTCGACGCCCGCAAAGACGCACGTGTCTAATTAACATCTGCAAAGGTGCAAAGTAGGTGCTCCCATAGGGCAGCATAATGACACGGCGGTCCGTCGGTGGGGCAATTCAATTTGGGAGCGACGTCAATGTTCTCCCGCCCGTGAAGCGGTGTTTAAGAGCTAAAGACCCGGGGCTTTTTTTCGAAGCAAGGAAAAAATCTGTTACTCAGGCTCGTCGCTACGAGCGAGAGTGCTGCGAACGATAGCGGTAGACGATAACGGTATAGGTCCCTAGCCTCCATGTGGCCAAGCTCTCTTCTTCACCACGTCCGTCCGATTCACTCTTTCGTCTCCCTTCTTCCGACCCCCTCCCTGTCCCATCCTTTCTCCGGTCACCCTGTCTTCTTCTCTCCGTCCGTCTCTTGACGCGCAACCCATTCCTTGGCCATTGAAAGAGAGTAGCCGAAATGAAAGGAATCCTCGTCTGCGAGAAGACATTCAGCCTTCTCTTAATGGCGTCCCTGGCAAAGGGTGCTCTCAGTCAAGCAACGCGCTGCCTCGTGAAATGACGAGAAAGGGAGAGGAGAAAAAACATATGACGCCGGGCGCGACGCGTCTTCCGAGAATGCGCGGAGGAATCGACGCTGTCCCTTTTCCGCGACGCCGTATTTATTTTCATCCCCCCCCGGTCCCGGTGCTCAACGTCGAAATCCGCCATTAGCGTTCGCCGTGCGGTTAGAAGCCGTGACTCGGGTGGTCGGTGATAAGAGTGCTTTGGAAAAGTGTCTTTTGTCGGTGCAGCGTATATTGTGGATTTTCGAGACTAGACACTATTCAGGGCGCGTAATTGCAGTTTGTAATTACAAGGCTTTAACCTCCGACTTTCCATTTCTGTTCCGTAATGCGGTGGTGAAGGAATTTGCGAAAATTATGATTATGGTATGCGTACGGCTCCAGCGTTTGCACAGGGCCGAATATTAATTGATGTGATAAACAAGTCTGCAACATTAGGTAAGATTATCGGAGAATTCTGTTAATCTATCAGAAGCACCGATTAAAATTCCTTTACGTACGTAGCACGTGAAAAGGACCAAAACGACTTCTTAACCTTTTACGAATGGGGTGGTGCGAAACTGTTTGCTCTCAGTGCCCAGTCACGGCACCGAGTCATTTGAAATTGCTAACAAACGTACCTACGGACCGGTATATATGTAGATTATAGAAATCTTATTCATATTCAGCCTCACGGTCAAAAAGTTTGGATTTAGTTTAAACTGAGGATAACTTTTTAGATGCAATTGAATATTTTAGGTACATTTTTCATTAATTTACCACGTGTTTTCGGCTATATTTTTTCAATTTCCTTTAGTATACTATTATATAAGGGTAGTTAAATTTCGGAATCTTACTGCTTTTGTGACAATAGTGAGGTGTATACCTTAAGATTTTCTCGATTTCTTCACGACCCTTTTATTTTCAAGTAGTCATGTCTCTGAAACTAATAAGAATTCAGCGGGCGGATAGCGATCTTCTATCAGCGTAAATTACCCCCTATCGAATTCTACAGTTCCAGAACAAAAGAAAATAAAGTTTTCCGCCTATTTTTAGTCTTCCTATTTAAACTTCCAGACGACTGCAGATAATTATATATTAATTCTACCATATGATTGTAATATAATTAATCATAATATATGAGGTGTCGATTAGTATGTACTGCTGTCAGATATGGAATAACCTCCCATAAGGATTGGTCTGTCCCCATACTTTCACGATATATACATGTCGCAATCGTTTAATATTTCGTCCATGTCGATTGTTTTCGCCGATCGCATACATGGCCTTATCGACTACACCGATGCAATGTCACTTGTCCGCAAAGGGTTAACGCCCCAATTCCGCTAATGTCTTACATCTCTCGGAGCTTGCGGCATATAAGCAGCGTGGATCTATTAGAGTAATTTGCAAAACGTCACCGTGCACGTTTTTCTTTACACGCAGCAATGTTCAGCCGCTAAACACTCCCGTGAGGAAAAGCGTCTTGCTCAGTACTCTTTCCCTTCCTCGAGCCGTCTTTTTGCCCGCGTGACCTTGCAGGCACTCGACCCTCCCGCACGGTCGCACTCTGGCACTCTCCGTACCGCTCCATATCCTTCACCCTTTCAGGACAGGGCGCTCCCCCTTACCCACATACGAGTTTACTCACGTACTTCGGTAGTCCTATTACCCCGATTTCTTTGCTCTCCGACGCGATACATCATCGAAGTGGCTTTTCACCTTCCTCCGCGTGTCCGCTCGACTACGTGTACGTGCCCACTCTTCAGCTCACACGCCTCACACTGCACCCGTCCCTCGCCCATTATGGGCCTTTCCACCTTCGTCCGCCTTCTTCTCTCGCACCTTGCCCCTTTTACACGCGCAAACCTGAAGCCGTACGTGTAGAATTCGCACACGGCTGTCCGCTGAAACGTACGTGCTGACACACGCGTGTCTCGCACGGGGGCAGCCACCCTTACACTGGCTTCATCCTCTCACGTTTCCTCACATACATCACGCCCCGTCGCGTCCGTCTCCCTTTCTTATTTTCCGCTGGCTCTCACGCGAAACAAGGACGAATTCTGCTTACGGGCGGTGCGTAGACGGACGGACGAACGAACGAACGGACATGGAAGAGAATGGCGCTTGGAATACGGAGCCCGAGTGACTGATGCCTCCCTTCTCGTTGCGCGCGTCTTTTTTCACCGGCATTGAAACGCCGCCCAACTCGTTACGACGCCGAGACGCGTCATTTCGTTTGACACCAGTCCTGTTTCGGCGCCTGCGAAAATTATTTATTCGCCGTGCCAAGAGCCGCGTCGCACTGCGACGATTTACGCCGACGGGCTCCCGGGCGAAGAGAAGGAAACGGCGAACGCTCGCGGGAATTTCTATGGCTCGCCGTCTCCGCGGTATGAAGATAATCGTTAACGCTTCCCCGATACGTGGTCGGAAAGTTTGCAGTCTCGCCGCGCGAACACGCTGCATCCCGATGTTCCGCGCTTTCGGGAGCGCGGGCGAGTCATAAGAATTTCAATAGTCACGTATTTTTGCCGGACGAAAATAATCGTTAACGTGTTGAGAGTCCTGGATTGAAAGCCGCGGAACTGCTCGTTTTGCCAAACGCGCTCCGATTTTAAATCCCCTGGTAGACGTTGCGGCGGAGAGCGGGAAGTACTATCGAACAACATCGTCCACATTCTTAAATCGGGGCCGAGAAGCTCTTCGGGATATCGGCGCATTTCCCGCTGACACGCTTTTGACATTCGACTATGATTTTTGCAACGATAATCTAACTCAGTTGTGGGCAACTTGAAACACTACCACTACCTACTACTTTCAGACGTAAAATATGTTGCGTATACAGATAAATTAGACGATGCACGCTGCGTGTAATTAAACTAGGCAAATATAAATAACGAAAAGTATTCGTATATATGTTACCGTGAATGACCGAAATTGGAGAATGTCGACTTTCACCAGTGAATGCCAACAGATACCAAATACGTGGGTGAAAGATCGAATATTTGATTACATTGTTGTACATTCGGACCCTCTCCGGTGTGTGTCGACCATAAGTGCATGGTGAATGTCAACATTTACCGGTGTAAATCAGAAATAAAGGTATTCGGCAAATATTTCGGACATACACCAAGCGACTATGTGAATGTTTACATTCACCGGTGAAAGTCGACAGTCTCCAGATTTCGGTGTTTCACTGTAACATATACATTCATGCAGTTTTCCGTTGAAGAGAATCAGTACGTACTGAAAAGATTGAAGCCACAAAATGCACCTTATTTCGTCCTCTGACGTCACGTTATACGAAATAAATTGTATACATTCAAGTGTTTTTGTTCCAAATATTGTGCTTGGATAGAAGACGTATGTCGTAGGAGCCGGTTATGAAAACATTCCGATCGTGGAGACGACCGAGTATCAGTGAAAATAATTACTTACGGCGACACAGTCATCACCCAGTCCCGAAATTGTATGCGCATCTTGTCGTTTAACCGAAGCGACGTGCTAACGAGATATGAGATGCGTTGAAATGCTTCGCGCACGAGCTTACTTTCGCACCGTTTCTTCCCTCGGCCGGAATCGGTGGCAATTAGTTCCGATGTAAGCACGCATTATGCGGAATTGCACGTTCCGCTCCTGGCCGGGGCGATATTTTCATGCAGATTGTCTAATAAATTTGAAATATCGCGCCCGGCACCCAGAAAGTTTTTGACTTTAATGGCGACCGTTTCTCAAATTTGCACGACCGATAGGCGATAATGTCGCGCGAGTAGTCCGACATTAACGACTCGCCGACCTTTTTCTCGTTCGACGCGCTCTTCATTTCTCGTTGCGCCGTTGTTAATTAGACGCGTCCGTTAATTAAGCGCGTTGTTTGCGCCGCTTCGCGGCCACGCTTTTTCCGGTGGATTTACGCTAAATTTTACGCGCCCTGGGATTTCAGAGCGAATTCAGTGGCGGCGCCCGTATGTCACCGTCGAATGTAAATCGTCGAAGTGACACGAATGAACCCGGCCCCGGACACGGCCGGTGGTAGCGTCGGCGATACTTTGCTTCCGGCGTGAGTGAAGATGTCCAGCGAGGTTCACTAAGTGCGCGCAACTCGCGGGTAAACTCGACTTGCTCGGGGAGTGTATTCCGGATCTACTGTTAAACGTCATACTTCGAATTCATGCACGGCATGCGGGCAGGAGCAGCAGTACCTTGCGGTAGATTCCCCGGAGATTGTGGTTCGGTTCACAGATGGAGTCGGGAGTTGAGGCCCTCCCTCTGGGACTGCCATTAGCGGAGCAACGGTAGTCCGATGTTATTAGTATGAACATTGAGTTTTTCCGAAGGTCCACGATCTCATGATTCTTTGATGCAGTGGATTTGCCCGCCGACCCACCCGCCGCCGGGATTATATCGGCTAATTTAATCATGCCCGATACCTTTAAAGTTTCGGGGCAAAAGCTAATCCGCCCCGAGATCGTGTCGGAAGTAATCAGTCAGGTGAGCCCTGGGAGATTGGGAACCCGTTTACTTTGTAGTCCCGCTACACCATTGCCCGAATGCCTGCGAGAGCGGCTGTCACATTTCCAAACGGCCAGAAGACAAAGTTATTCGTCGCGGCAGAACGCGCACTCGTTAAAACCGCTCCCCATTAAAACTTGCGCGGGCACGAACAATCAGTATAAACATCGCGAATTAGCGGCGGTAAATTTAAAATGATCAAAGCCGCGCGCGTTCATCGGCGAGCGAAACGGTTGCCGCCGACGCAGTGGCGGCCTGATTTATGCTTTTATACAGTACAAACGAATACATTTGACGCGCAGCTATGTTTCACCGGCACCATGCGGGACGTATGCGAGCGATGCGCGGTTTGAAAAATCCGTTCGCTCCGCTGTGCCCGATCGTCGAAAAATGTTTGCTCTCAAAATATCGGGTTCGCCGTGGCGACCGCCGACCGCCACTCGCGGCTCCTGATAATGC
This sequence comes from Cryptocheilus praepositus, assembly GCA_033815515.1. Taxonomy (NCBI): domain Eukaryota; kingdom Metazoa; phylum Arthropoda; class Insecta; order Hymenoptera; family Pompilidae; genus Cryptocheilus; species Cryptocheilus praepositus. The sequence continues at coordinate 1,001,047 of JAWWQZ010000257.1, forward strand.
ACATAACATTACAGAGATCGGTGTATACACTTTATGGGGAAAATCCGGCTGATCGAATATCAATTGTATTGTTAGCATCTCCTATGCGGACGAACGCTAACGATGACGCTGATGGCCGCGGAAATTGGCTCGCTCGATGAAGAGTTACCCCCGGTTACATGAAATGCTGGGGAGAATGTTCGGTAGAAACCTTTGATCCGTGAACTATGCGGCTATGTCATGCCGCTCCAGCGGTTACGCGGAAAGTAATTTAGTTAAACCATCCCATATGCGCAATAAAGCGACTGCACTGTGCGCGCGCGCTATGCGTATCACAGACAGGGAGCGTAAGGTCCTAAAATTCTATAAGCGTACCATCGGTGCGTGTGTACTGCGGTGTCTATGGGCGGAGAAGCGCGTAGCGGTTGACGGTATATAAATGTCGGCAAAATGCCGAAAAAATAGAAGCCCCGCGGCGTACCTTCCACGCCGAAACGTTTGACAGCGCACGAAACCGATGTAACAGTCTTTCCCAGTTTTGATCAATTATACGGAGAGTGGATTAAGCTAGACCCAATACCAGCGCGGTAGTCGCGTTCCTATGAAGCGCGATTTATTTATGTTGCTACGCGTCTGTTGATAGACTGTAGTTGTAACGCGAATTAGCGATACCGAAAAAACATCCGTATTGGCGGGTTCATGCCGAAGCTGTTGACTTGCATTGATTGGTACGAAAAATGTTTGACTCGTTCGGACCTCGTGGCAAACGATTAAAATACCAGTCGGTTCAATTAAGATCGTTGAATGATGATACCGATCGCGTTCGATATTTTATCCAGTTGTCCAAATATATAATTATCCCTTAAATTGGTACAGTTGGTACACCGGCATGCTATATCCAATTACAAAAAAAGAAGTAGTCATTTGTTTGATACATATGAAATAAAACTGTCGCTTGACATTGACTGTAAAAGAAAATTGGACCAACACATAGAATGTCAGCCATTATAATTTTTTTCCGTTCATTTATAAACGGACGCCTCAATCGAACAAGAAAAAGCATTGCAACAGTGGGCACGGCAATTTCGACCCGCCGGCGGACGTAAAGAAGTGTTAGCTCCGCAACCAATGTTGTTCACGGTCCAATACATCTTATCGACTTTACTTCGTATCCCATCTATGTGGGAAAACTCTCGTCCCTGCTTTTCCTCCCACTCTCATTCCTCCTTGTCCCTTTCGTCCTCCTTCGGCTTTTCTATTTTCTCCCTCCCGCGTTCCTCTTTGCTTGCCGTTTTCTCGCCATTTTCCTTCTCCCTCCGCCCGAGATTATTTTTGTCTACGGCTTTAAATCTTCTCTCGGTACTTTCAAATAAAGTTTACGGTAGCGCCGGAGTTGATTTATATCGAGAAAAAGGAAGAGGGAACGAATGACTGAGCGGGAGGAAGCGAAATAGAAGTGGGTGTAACGGTTGTATGTGCCTGACTGTCGTGTGTATGCGAGTGAGTAGAAAAGACATACGAGGCTGTTGAGGTAGTGTTGAGAGAACGAAAGAGAAAGGAGGCAATGGCTGCGGCATTTCTGTCTTCGAATTGTAGTAACGTGCCTCTAACCTGACCTACCGAGAAGCAGGGTGGCGTTCTACGGATTCTGTCGGGCGATATTAACCGCGTGACGAATTTACTGACATTTTCGCGGTAGCACGGGAAGTTTCTATATTCCGGCGAAGCTGCGAATGCGCAGCACTTGGTTTCGCCGTGAAAGGGAGATTTACATCGTTCCTTTGTCATCGGGAACCGTGAATTCGAACGAAAATCATGCAGATCGCCGATTCGCGGGGACCGCAAAAGCGGAGACGCAGATTGAATGTAAAACACCGCGAGAAAGAAGGTCAAGAGTTCGATCTGCGGATGAGCAGAGTAAGACCGCGGCAGCGGGAACAGCGGCGCGAAGATCGAAGACAATGAAATTCATATCTCCGAAACTTCTGTACCTTCTGTATACATGACTCCGTTATCGTTCTCAAACTTTTGAATTCGTCCTGTAACCGTACGGACGTAAAAATCCATAGCGTCTCGTGCTCCGGGCGAAATACGACAAGAGGGACTAAGAGGGAGGGTACCATCAGGAGAATAAAACTCGACATCTCCGCGAGTGGAAAGCACAGAAACAATGAAAGAAGTTGCGTAACGAAGAGAAGAAAGCCATAAATATTACATGGGGCCGCAAAAGACGTAACGGCGACGGCGTGGAACAGGCGGAGTCCGATTCATAACGACAAAGACAGGGATCAAAGACGGCGAGGGGAAGATTGAGAAACGACGAGGAAGGTTTCGCGCGTACACAGATATCGAGGCAAGAAGCGTAGTATGAGTGACGAGGAGATCGAGGAATGGTAAGGAAAACAGAGCGACGAATGTTCCTTCCTCGCTATACGATTCATCGTGACGCTCGAAGCTCCCGAGACTGCGCTCGTCAGCTAAATTGGCTTGCATTTAGGTGCACGTCTCTCCACCCACCTTGTACCGTGTCTGGGCTACACTCTTAGTCCTGCACCTCCCCCTGTCCCTTTCCCCGAGGCAAACCGTGAATCTTGGTCTTTGCCTCAGAGCGACTTAGCTGTAAAGCCTTATCATAAGGTATACACCTCATGAAACAAGAGCGAGATACCCGACTCGACTGGTGTACCGTCAACTATTACACGGCGACTACGCGACTCGTTAGCGTTTCCGCAGGTACAGATCCGTGGAATAGATTCCTGTGATTCGTCTGAAAAGTTTCCGTCGTCGGCAGCGACAACGGGGAATGGAAAGACGCGTGCTGAGGACAAAAGAGTCCCGCGGAAGTTTGTGCGTACTCTACGAAATTTCAGGCAACTCTTTAAAGCCGACGTGCCTGACAGCCGTAATCGGGTGCCTTAAGGGTGTGTTAAGTTTCGGTAACCCAATACAGCGTCGAGTGCTAATTTCGTCCAACTTCAGATTCGCTGCAATTGGACGCACGCGCAAAGACACCGAATTGTTACGGCCCGCGAAATACACACGTGTGTGTACATGTTGTACGCGTTACACTATCGGCGCCTAGCTCGAGTCCGGCAATTTCGACATTATCGTAATTACGAGTTAGCTCGGTATTCGAGCGTAAAGTTGCACTCGCGGGTTCTGCACGACTGCAGCTAACTGGAATACACCGCGACTTGCGAAGTTAACGAAAATCTTGGAACGTGCGGGTGGTTAACTAGAAGCGAAATTGGGAATGAGGATAAAGAGGGTGAAACGGGAAGAGTAGCCAGGAAATTAAGCAGAGACGGAAGAGAAGGAAACGCGGGGGAAATGGCAGAGAGTGACGAGTGAGAGTAAGGAAAGGCGTACACATCTGGCATCGAACCACGTGTTCAGCTGCACACGCTTAATGTCCGAATGGCGTGCTTGTGAGACTGAAAGAAAACGATGGTAGTGGTCGAGTGTGAACTTATACGCCAGTTACATCGTGCCAGCCTCGGGCTTTATCACGGCGAACATCAAACGATTCCGTAATTACTACGCGAGGCAGTGCCTTTTTACCGCTCGCGTGGCTCGTGCATGCGGAAATCTAGAGTAATTTTTTTGTGCGAAGGCATTCAGCCGTGGAAGGACTTTGACGATGTTTTGGAGCGTCCAATACGCCTCTATGCGCATCGGTGCGATTACGTTATCCCCGCGATGTTTCGCTATGATTATGTTCCGCGTTATGGAAGACATCATCTGGACGCTTCTCACGCGCACCGAATATGCGGGAAGACATCTTGACCTGGAACAAGTCGTTCGATAAATGATCCATCTGAGAGCGATTCGGAGCGCTGAGAATCCCTACTTTACGGACGGCAAGGCATAGTGTGCGCGGAATTTTGAAATTTTCCACACTTCGATGTGCGATGTAATGCAAGAGGAAGCTCGCCATAATGTCGCTCGGCAGTTCCGGAGAAAACGTGGAGATATCTTCGGTACCGAAATATCCTCCTGCATTTTACCTCGCGTCCTGCGGCAATCGGCGATGCAAAGGTACGAAATAAATTCCGTCTCGGAATGCCGTGTTGGCCGTATCTTAGCACCGTTAATGAACTTTTTAAGTGAGAGATCAAATCAGTCGTCACGTGTGTGTGCGCTGATACGAGTAAATACGTTTAAAGCGATAAGCCCGCCGGTTTGTACAGCGAACGTGCAGGGTGTTGTAACGCGTTGCAAGATTTCAATCTGATAATCTCCTTAGAATGTCCATCAAACGTCTCTCACGATGTGAGACGTACCACGAACGACGTGAACACGCATGCAGATGTTGATACGAAAGGGAACATTAACGTTTCTGATACGCGAGTAAAACATGGCAATGAACATAATCGCAACGAGACTCATCAAACAATCACCCCACTCCTTCATTCACTCTCCTCGACGTACTACTTTATTTCCGTAGCACGACTTTAACATTTTCAAACAATTTATTACGTCCTCGCAGGAAAAATCTTTCGAGAGATGTTCAGTAGCGGCTGCCAAAGGCGTCCAAGTGTACTTCATACCGTAACATATAGATGCGTTCCTTCCATTTCAGGTCATCTCATCTTGTCCCTCAGCGGGATCCGAAAAAATCAACGAGCGTCACGTTCGACTAACACGATCACAGCAGCTCCTTTATACGTACGGGCGTTTAGTATTCTACGTGCGCGAAAATGCAAATTCTCACCCGGACAAGCCCCTGTATACCGAAAAGGTTGAAAGACGGCCGCCACCTTCGATACACACCCTCTCTTCTGGCGTACTCCCTTCTCGCTGCTCTCTCCGTCGATAAGTTTTGCAGGTATTTCCGTCAGACTCTTCTCTCTCGCTCCTCTTTCTTCTTCTTTTCTCCACGCCGCCCGGTCTCTTCCGTGTTTTCAATACGTAGGGGTTACTGCAGTATTTTCCTAGGTTAGGGGCAAACTTTCCACTTAAGTTGCTTCATTTAGTTGGCCGCGCCAGTATATTGGCTCGGTAAGTTATTCGAGTCGAACTTCCCGTTTTACTGCCTCCCTTCGGACCTGGCCTCACACCACTGGCATATCCACCCCTCGCCGAACACCAGCCCCCCCACGTGACCGCACTAAGGAGTTTGTGTTTACTTATAGCCCGAGCCAGGGGGAGATGCCTCATCCGAGCAGCGAGCGAATACTTTTACGGAATTTATTGTTTCTCACGAATCGGCTGCGTTGCGAACTATAAACAGAAGTGACGCTGGAACACACATCTCACTGCGCACTGGAGGTCATCATTGATTTATTGTCAACGAATCAATTTGCAGCGTTTATTTATTTTGGAATTGTAAACGATATGATTGGGATGTGCAACGTAATCGAATATTAGTGCACACAGAGAATCCCTTTTTTTGGTGTAAATATGGAGAGGGTTTGATAGAATTATGTTATTACAAATCACCTGATATGTGCGCTGTAGAGTAGGTGCTATTTTTACGCGGCGATCTGCACTTTTGTCCATGTGCATGATCGTACGCATCATGTTTTACATTTCTATTAGAACGTGTAACGTAATCGAATATTAATGTACACAGAGAATTCCTTTTTTTCGGTGTAAATATGGAGAGGATTTGATAGAATTATGTTATTACAAATCACCTGATATGTGCGCTGTAGAGTAGGTGCTATTTTTACGCGGCGATCTGCACTTTTGTCCATGTGCATGATCGTACACATCATGTTTTACATTTCTATTAAAACTACTCGATACGTGACCAACATGTTGTCCGCCGCGCCGAAATGATCATGAAGCGAGCGTAACATCGTGCATCCGCCGCTGCCATCGCAAACTCGAAGTCCCCCCGAAGTCTCAATTTCATTCACGTAAAAGGATCGCTGCCATGGAAGAGTTATGTTGACAATCTCCGATGGCGTTGGACGTACATCGAAAACGAGGCCAACGTCGCGGTCGGGGATGCAGCGCCTATCAAAAGAGACACTTCTGCCTGCTCCCCATTTCCGGCAGCAAAAATTTCCTTGCCGTAATGCGCCGCGCTAATATCTCTTTCAGCCACTGTGGCAGCCCCGCGAGACGCTATTAACTCACAACTACATTACGTCCCGTAATGCATAGTATTTGATGGAGTGTCCGACACAGGAGTAACGGCCCCACAACGTACACACTCCGGTTCCGTCGCTTTTTGCGATTCCTGGCGCACCTTATCTACTTCCAACTTCCACGTTAACCTCTGACCAACTCTCCCGCTCTTCCGCAGCAACGGCGTTATGGCGCATCGTCGTTCTCCCATTGCTTCGCGAAGGAACGTGCGAAATACTCCGGAAGGCCATCGGCGTTCCCTGAACGCCTCGGAATCTCCGTGAACGGAGCGAGAAAGAGAAGGAGACGGGGTGAGAGTCTGATAGATAAATGAGGAGGAGGGAGACGCGCAATCGTATATACGCGTGAATCTGTGGGCGTACATATATACATACATATATATGGAGACGTAGTAAGAGAGAGAGAGAGTAGGTAGAGAGGGTAGGTACTGTGTAACTGTGTTAAGGGGAGACAGTAGAACAGAGACATGCTCGAACACGGAGCCGAATACAAACTGAGGGAAGAAGAGAGAGAGGAGAATACGGTGGGACGAGAAAGGAAGACGGAGCAGGAAACGTTCGTTCCTCGCACGATTCACGAAAGCGATGTGGCTGCATGTTCCCTTCCGCAGCCCTTAGTGGCAAGAGTGGGAAGAGACGCAGCGGGCACGGGTGAGGCATAGGTCTACGTTGTTCGTACAAGTATGCGCCCATAAATGCCACAAGTTTCCTTATTTATGGATAGGCGAGCGACGTAAGTTAGCTACAACTACTTTTCGCCGTTGTATTTATTTGTTATTCCCCCCGTGGGCGGGGGTAACTGGGACGAACTCGCGGATGGCCCGCGCGCACACTTTTGCGCTGATACGTGCGTGCACTGAGAGGCTCGAAAAACGGTTATTTACAGCGGACCCCCCGGCTCCGGCGGCCGCTGGTAGTTTCGCCGCTCGACGTAATAAATATGCGTAATGATATGAAGAAGAAACGTTCTCCCGGTCATGCGAGCCGACGCATTCAGGGAACGTCCCGTTTCTTCTCTCTTATTAGTTATCCCGCTCTGCGCTCGGTGCATCTCGCACGCGCACCAATACTATGCCGTTCCCCTCAGTGGATGGTTTTGCTTCCTCGCGGCCCCGTCCGCCTTTCCTGTCACTCCTTTCACTTCAACGTGCCGTCTATCCTTTCTTCGATTCCACGCCAAAACGAAAAGCCACAGACCGGCCGGCTACAGGATCGCTTTAATTGCGGAGCGGAAACTTTGGCCCTTTCGTGTCTCAACCTCGACTGCCGGGTCAGAGCCTGCTCTCTTCCTGATTATTTGACGCCGGAATTTTTGGCCGGCAGCCGGTGAACGGTGTTAGACACGCAGAAATGCAGATGCCTCGCTTGTGTAACTTCGTAACCGAGCCACCGCCTTTCGAGGTTCTTTGAACGTCATCTTCTAGGAGGGTTTCCCGGTAATTGCCGATATTTAATGTTTTTAACGCAACTTTTATCGTATTTCGCGAACCGTTCAGACAGGAAAGTACTCCCGCAGCACTTCTGCTGCGAATTATTTCCTGGTTCAGTAAAAGTAGTTGTTCCTCGCGTCATAATATTATTGTACGCGAGCAGCGTTTTAGCAAATGATATCATTACTCGGAACGTCGTTAAAATCCGCGCGTTGATGCAGTCGTGCGTTCATTAATTGCTTGACGCCGTCTGTCGAAAGAATATATCCAAATAATTGGATCTTCTCCGTGTCTCTCTCCCTCGCCCTTTTCCTCTCAATCGCCAGCGATCGATCAGACATCGAACAATGCCTCTCGTGGTCGGGCACGTCAATGAAATTCCCGCGCGACGAATTCACTTTAAAAGTACATCCATTATTCCCTCACTCTCGTTCGCCGATCTTCAATCGATCTAGTCGATTATGCGTCATTCGGGAAACTCCATTTTCACTCGACGAGCGTATCGTCGCGACGCCCGTGAATAATTCCACCACAACGATTCATCCTTCGAACGCCGATGAGCGTAATTCCGCATTTACGGGTACACCTTGTAGCACGGCACGGGGTGGTTGCGAACGTTTTACGATGAGGCGAGTTTCGGAGCAATTGATATTAACTTCATGGCGTCGAGCGACGTACTGTATCCCGGCTCTTTATCAAATCAGCAATACTTGTATCGTTCTACACGAGAATCGGCAGGATTCTTCATAATGCTCTTTCAAATAGTCTCGTCGCTGTTGACAATAATGCAAAATACTTCGATCCCCGACGGTTTACAACTCCATGGAACCCCAGAATCACGTCTGCACCCTATTAATGGGCAGTCATCAATTTTCGTTCGGTTCAATATACTTGGCTCACGCCACTTATATTTTTTCCTCAATGTGTACACGTTAATGCCGCAGCATTTTCGATATCGTGCTATTCGACTTCCGTATAAGCTGTAATAAGAATGCCAGCGTTTGAAGAACTTCGAAGCGGTCTGAATAAGGAAGTCGACCGCGAAAAGAGAAGGAACGTACGAGTAAAGTGAGCTACGTGTTCGTAAGCGGCGTTCCTTATCACCATTAAACTCGGAGACAAGTGGCGCGATATTCTCGAGTGCGAGAAAGGCGAGAAGTTAAGGGTGTAATCGCTGTTTAGTCAGCTCACCATGGGAGATTATCCCCTCGTTATCGCGTTATCCGCGCCGACGAGACGCCGTCACGTTTCCACAGTCATTTCCTGGGAAACGAGATGAGCCGAAAGGAAAACCGCGACGCAAAAGCGAGGGGAAAGCTCACTTCGAAGGAACTGTCGGGACACCGATTACATTGCACACGTGATGTGCCAGTACTCTGAGAAAGAAGGACGAGTTTACGTGTACGATTTAGCCAATCAGGTGTCAGATTCGGTACGAATGGGGGCTTACGCGATTAACGGAATTATATGGTTTCGATTGGACCATGATTTTCGTGTTAGCGTCAACGTAGAAATAGTTGATTCGAGCTAAAAATGTTCGGGGCGTAAACGGAAAAATAGTTAAATATTGTGGGCGGTCTATAACGGAAATATTATATTTCGTAAATTATGTATTTTGTTCAGGAAAGTACGAGGTAGTTGATGGGAATGGAAGCTGCATAATTAAAAGTTAAATCTGTTGTATCAATGTACTGAATCATTTACAATGAAAAAAATAGAATGTAAAATAACGAATGCGTCGAAACGGAGACTGTAGCGCACTGCCAGTGGCGCAGAATTTTTCTGTAACAATTGTGTATTTCGTATATTGGAGGATAGCAATATGACGGATAAACGTACTGGTAACGCGCGCAGTAGAGACAGGAGACCATAGTCAGACAAACATCAATTAATTCACTTTCGAAACGTTCACTGCTCTCTATATTATTCTCTGATAAATCTCTTTCGGCTGCGTGCACTAACTCTTTCATCCGACAAATTTCATCGCAAATGTACCTGATTTTTTGAGCGTATTGCCAGGCCAGAGACCGCAAACGCAAACTGATGCGATAAATAGCGGGTTATTAAAGCATTGGGTTGAGAGAATGAACGAAAACGAACGAAAATAGGCAATGGCAATTGCTCGATAATGAAAGGTATCACTCCCGCATATAACACGCCTGTGGTCGAAGTATCGTGACACGCGCATTAGCATACGGTTGTCCGCGGTGACGATGGTCGAGTATGCCAAAGCGTCACTTTGACGCGTCATCGTCGATAATATGCATGTAATTAATTACCGAGAGCTCATTGTTAACTCCGGCGCTGCCAAAGCTTGTGCGAGACACTTATCATTGTAATCCAACCGCTTGCCCACTAACGTCCAGATCAATCCCATTACCTTATCCGCCACTTTTTTACCTCAACCCCTCCAGTCTGAAACAATTTAACCAATTCCAAATTCACCGCATACACTTCTGTCGCTCCTAATAATATCGTCTTTTATGCCCGACGGACCGCACAAGCAGTATTTAACGTTAAGTGTGCCAGATTCATCATCTAGCCGGAAATGAATCGTCTAACTAGGAGTCTAAAAGCCAGAGGCGCGTAGCGAAGTGGGATAACGCGGAGAAAGGAGATGCGAATAGCTGAACGACAGCGAGGCGCATTAGAGTGGCACGCTACGGTCACGGTCAAAGTATCGTGATGAGCACATTAGCATACGGGTACCTTTCAATAGCGACGATGGCGGCAGTGATGGCTGAAGCGCCGGTGCCGGTTTCAGCGGTGATGGCAGCGGTCGAAGGCACTAAAACGTCGTTTCGACGCTCCGTCGTCAATTTGCGCGAGAATATAACGTGCACTTCTCCGTTCGTACCGTACGTCCGCTCGTCCAATAATAACATGTTTATCGGACGATGATGCAACTATTAAGCCGTGCGCAGGGCTCGGCTAATTATGCGGCAGCCTATCAGGAGGGAAGCACGGCTCGGTTAACATCATAGATATCGATGAACCGTACCCACCCTCGCCTCCCAACCCCGCGCTAACCCGCCACCCCCCTTCTCCTTCCTTCGACATAGCGGATCTGGGCCACCCAATTACACGCTCATCTACGATCAGGGATCTAGGAGACGTACAAATTGATCTGTCTAGGAAGTACCGCGGGCCTCTGCGGCTTATAGTTAGGGCGTCGTGAGTATCGGAACGGATTGTGGTATCCTCGTCAGAGTAAGCCGAGCCGCTAAATGGTAAAATGATTTAATATGGCGTCGGCACCGTGAGCTGTTCGCCGCCACGTGTGCGGATTCGATTTATCGTCTGTTCTTATTGAGACAGAGACGGCAGAGCGCGAGGAAGGGAGAGCTTCGGCGAGGTCGGTTAATGGTTGACGCCCGAGATTCCGTGCCGTGAACGTTCACAGGCGAAATTCCTCACGGGCGACTGTGGCAGCTAGATCGTTCCGCGGGTGATTCATTCTCGGAGAGCGAGACGGCAGGAGTCGATCGTGAAACTTATGACGTAGAAATAACGTACGCACGTGGCTCGCGAGTTCCTTGGCGTTTTGCAGAGTTTCCGAGCGCACTAATAAACACCTGACAGCGCGGAAGTTTCTTTATCTCCCTCCGTCTCTTTTCGCCGCGCGCATGGTTTTTACCGTTATTTTCCGCATATTCCGCGGTGGAACGTGCAATCAAACGAATCGCAAATTCTCTTCGTTATTTATGCCGGGACTGGCGGTGGGCACGACGTCGACGGCCGGTAGCAAGCGCGGTAGCAATGCAAATTGCTGTTTATCAGCAGCCGGCACTCGAGGCCGAGCAAATTGTGCCTACGACAGAATGGCTAGTGGCCGTGGCCATAGGTACATACCACCTTGCCTGGTCGGGGTACTTACGTGGCTGGTTAATTTATATCGTCTGATGCTCCGTTTGTAATCCGGGACCCTCGTCAGTGTGCGGCCCAGCCTCTCTGAACTCTCTCTCCCCCTATTTCTGTTTCTCTCTCCTCCACCTCTTCCTCCTTCTACGGTCTTTCTCCTCTCAGTAGCTCTCTTCCCCAGCATAGATCCAGGGACAGGGCTGTTAGTCAGCCGTGTGATTCAGAAACAGTTTATTTGCCGAGCGTCGCCGGGGGGAAAGCTTCGGGGATTAATTCGAGGTATTTACCATAAATAATTGCACAAAGAGCGGATTTCGTGGCGCGGAGGCGAGAATCAGCATCCGCTTTCCCACGCCACTGCCGTGGTTTATAACTGCGGCATGGACACCGAATTATGCAATAGAGACGCTGCAACGTGCGCGAGCGTAAACAGTGTAACAGGGTATCTTTTGTGCGATTTTACTTCATCGTGGTTGCTTTTGGACGTATGGACAGGGCAGTGTCGAAAACAGATGGGGAACTTTACATATGTATGGGCGAGAAATTGGACGTGGGATCTAACAATGTTGTCGCGTGTGCGTACGGAAGTATCAGGTAAATTTACATGTGTGCAGGTATATAGGAAATATCGCGGAATGCGAGTGAACTGTACCGGAAACGTTTACCATCGCTGCGTGTGTATCGGTGGGCATTAGCGACACGCATGGTATAATTTTTGAGCTGGGAAAATGGCACTGCCTTCGCGTGACAACCGAAGCCACCGTGAAAAGGACTACGAGCGCGCACACTGTTTCCCCGCTTTATTGCTATTGCATCGTCGCGGAGGGAAAAATATAAACTTAAGTGCCGACATTACCGCTGGGTTACGCTAATATTGCTATAAAGAATTTCATCTTAGCACGTAAGCGACTGGGGCATCGGACGAAAACGACTATTAGCTGACATTTACGAGCAGTTTGATGCTAAGGCAATTTGAAAAATGTAAAATGAAATAGAGCAGAATGGAAACTATCTCGGAACATTAGTTGTTGCATTGCGACGCATTAATCGTTCCATTAACGCTAACATTTTGATCGTAAAACAGCAAAGTCGACAAGCACTCGCTCGTTCCACTCACTTCGAAGTTAGTCATTGATTGTAGCCTGTAATAAGTAGCTACGTCCCCTCCATTCCAAACTAGTCCGCGACTGACAGCGAGCGAAGTATCCAAACGTCGAACTCTCGAAAGATCCTGCGGAAAAGCAAGGCCGATAATTTGCATATCAGGCAGCGGTGATAATGAGATTATTTTTAAGTGCTTAATGGAAGTTTGAAATGCGACATTATCGGACCCGAAGAGCAGGGGGGCGCTCGTTGATATTTTGCATATCAAAGGATCACTTCGCTCGTAAAAGCGTCCGCCTCGTCCGCCATCGCCGTTGCCGTATCTACTTCGAAATTTTATTATCGCCACCTCTCTCCCCACCTCTCAGTCTTTCGCTCGGCTTTTTTCTTCCGCTTTCTAATATTCCGCGCTCATCTCGCCCAACGCGTTTCCGATCGCGTTATTTGTACGAAGAAACCCAATGACCCGTCTCAGTCCGTAACGGGGTTACATCGAGGGCTTACTCAAACGCGGGGGGACAATGGCAGGCAGTAGGGAATTTCGCTGCGAAAATAACGAAGTAATTTGACAGGCTCGCTGGCGAATGTTTCTTTTGAAATAGTTTCGATTGTGGGCGGGCGTGAACGCGGGACCCGCGCAAAACCGCGAACGCTTTGAACGCCTTTTGTGACCGTAACGAGAAAGCTTTTGCGAACGAACAACGCGCGTCCCGACGCCGCTGAAATGAGTCGCTCTCTGTGTTCGAGACATTCCGCAATTGAATACGGAGTTCGGCGCATTCTCGTTTCCGCGTTCGTGCGCGAGCAAACCGGAATACGACGTATTTTTTCTGACATTTTTATTCATAAGTCAACTCCGCGCTACTCAAGCTCGGAGTAATGCATTCCGCGTGAAACGCCGATGTAACGGGTCTACATGTCGAAACATGGAATATTCAACGTACCTCCTGCATTTGTTTTCGTTCAATGTCCGCCTCGCGTTTCTATCTGCGCAAGCAGACGAGAATATTAACGTGCCAGGGAAAGATTTAGCAAGCATCGGCAGAGAACGGTCGACTGTTTTATGAGTGTGTTCAATTTTGTACCCACTGCGTCTTTGCTGAGGAAGGAGAATGTTCTGGTGTCGCGCGCGAACTGAGAAAAGGAAAGACAGCAACGAACGGCGTGCTCACATTCGCCGTACATTCTCGATATTAGTACGGGGCAAGCTAATGAATTAATAAGGTGTAAAGTTTGTCGGTTCCGTGGGTCGTGTCGTGCCTCCTGACGTCTTCACTCCCTATCTCCTTCACTCATTGGTCTCTGTCGCGACACCTACGGCGCAATGTACACACGTGAGACCGTGCACGACTTCGTCCTAGCATACATACCTTACGAAACACGACCGCACTATGACATGCAGCTTGTGCTTGCGCGAGTCTGCTAGGTGGAAAGCACCTACTGCGTGCGAAACGAGGAGACTTGGCTGCTGCCGTAGCAGAGGTCTCGGAAGTTTCCCATTATAGTCTCCCTTAACTGGTACCTGCTCCCCTGCTCGTCTCCTGTGTCCTATCCACCCCCGCCCTCTCTCTCTCTCTGCCTTTCTCTTTCTCTCCCTCTATTCATCCATTCGTTTCTTCTCTCACCGCTTCTCACCCTCTCTTCACCCCCGGTCTCTCTTATTCCCTCACTCGTTCACAGGTTTCTCGACTATTACACGCAAGCGCATCGAGTCAGACAAACACACGCATGTACAGACGTGTGCCCACATTCTCCGTCTCTTTGCCTTCACTTCTCACCCTAGCACACGCGCACTCCGTGCGGCACACCTTTCGCAGTGAACTATGAGCCTGAACTATTCCATCGTTACCCCCTATAGTTTAGTTAAAAGCGGCCTCCCACCTACCCGCCCTCTCCGCTTCCTCTTCCAGCGTAGTTCACCGTACTTCAGCAGCTACCCTTGCTGTCCCCCACACCGCAATCCCTTTTCTCGTTCTCCATCGACGTCTCGGACCTAAGTCCACAGCATGCAAATTCGACCGTCTCTCTTTCCATCGTCGAATTCGCTGGATCCACAAATCTTCTTCATTGTTCGTGCACAAACTGCAGCTGATGCACTGCGGAGCTGCAACTGCAGCGGGCGGTCGGACAGAACGCGGAGAAGGTGGATGCCCCGCTGGATTCGACTTGGGATTTCTGAGGACGCGTCGGCGAATTAGACGAATTCGATTAAATCGGATTCGTGTAAACAAGAGGAGCGCGCTCGTCCGAACACGGTGGAAAGTTTGACGCGTCGGGCTGCGGTTACAATGACAACGAAATGTGACGGAATCGGGCCGAAGGTGAGGTCAGGTGTGCGGATGGACGAGGACGAAAATATAAGACAGGCGCGATGTAAGCTGCGGACAAGTTTGCTATTTTTGCGTCAGTGCGTCGAGATTTAAGATCGAGTTAGAGAGATTGCAATGCCAAATTTATCACTCACGAATTTTGTAACAGTTTACTAAATCTTGCTTGAAGGCAGCCTTCATCCCGTGTAACGCATATATTTGCTTCACGTAATTCCAGGGACGCAACAAAATATTACAAGCTTCTCTATACAATACACAGGTAGTGCCATCAATCATTTCATTCTCGCAATCTTCGCAACATAAGACAACATTACAAAGTTCCAGTGCGTCGAAATTATCTCGATCCGACATCTTCTCCTTTCGCCTTGCCGCAGCGCATTCATCTGCAGTATTAATTTAATTCCCGCGAATAATAATCGTCCGGTCCAATTAGAGCCGACGCCTATTCGCCCTGCGCGTAATACTTGAAGCGACGAATTTTTCCACGCGGACCCTTTGCAGGGATATTTAACGAGCACGTTAATGAATGCACGGTCATTCCGGGTGAAGAAGTTCCCCGCGATTCGTTGAAACGATACGTAACAGCGCGAGATGATATCTCGACGTTATCCACTTAATTAGTTTCATTCGGTAACCGCCCGGTGGAACGCCTCCAAGATTTGACAAACGACGTAAGAGGCTCATTCGCTAGGGGAACGTCTTACGTCTTGACTATGCGATCAGCCAGGATAACGTTTTTAATTAAGCCGCGTTCCGTGACGACGAGCCCCTTCCGCCTCGGGCTAATGTTCTTGATACTAATGATATCGAGCGAAAGACCGATGTGATAAGATTCGCCGCGGATAAGCTTTATCCGGGCACATTACGCCCATTCCCTTCGGCGATAATAAAGACGTCAGATTTTGAAAGCGCTCGAATGTATTCTCGCGGGCGCACGCTCCTGCGCAGTTCCATCGCCGCGGTCGAATTTACGATTTATCGGAGCGTGAAAATCTTCTCCCCGCTCCAGATCCGCCGGAGTCGTGTATTCGCGAACACTGCGGCTGCGATGAAAAATGTTTTAGTCATCTTCAGGAGTTAGCCGAACGGAATAACGATACATGCGATTACCGCGATGCGAGCGTACGTGTCACTTTGCGTTATCGACAGCGAGAATAGATGTTTGGAGGCACGCGTACGCGCCCGCGTCAAATCCGTGGCAGATGCACTCGGGAAGTGTTTAACGTGAAACTATTTCGCAACGACTCTTTACGCTGCGAATATCCGCGCGGACTCAGATAGTCCAGGAAAGCTGTGTCTGGCTTTACGTACTACGAGCGCGAAGCGGGGCACCCCCGGCCCGATCCTCAAATATACATGGATAGACTTCGTATCGAATTTCCCTAGCGGGCAGCGCGAGCGACTCTGTCGACGGCATTTCCCTTCGCGCGAATAAGAAGAAGCTCCTTTGCCGACGTGTCGTGTAGGTACACCCACGTTTGTCTCGAATGCGAACTTCGCACGGTCTAAGGTTGGCAAAGAGAAGGAGATGGAAGTCGAGAAGGGGCTAAGTAGACAGGTGGGTGAGTGAAGGAGGAGACGACGAGCAGAAGGTGCGCAGAAAAAGGAGAAGAAGACAGACGTTACGTGATACGGGTCTCTGGCGACCTCTCGAATTCTCACGGATATAGAAATCTCCTGAATTTCAAATTATCTTGACACCGCGCCGTGCAAGCGTCCGTCCCCGCGGGCGCACGTTGTACTTGCGAATTCGAAAAAGTGCGAGCGCGCGGAAACCGATAAACGGCGTAATAATTCGGCGCCCTTTGATCGTCCTAAGCATTTTAGCGCAGCGCGGAAATGAATGGCGACGCGCGCGTCTGCTGAAACAAACGTGAAGCCCGCAATTCGATCGTCTGGCGATCTCTCGAATTCTCACGGATATAGAAATCTCCTGAATTTCAAATTATCTTGACACCGCGCCGTGGAACCGTCCGTCCCCGCGGGCGCACGTTGTACTTGCGAATTTGAAAAAGTGCGAGCGCGCGGAAACCGATAAACGGCGTAATAATTCGGCGCCCTTTGATCGTCCTAAGCATTTTAGTGCAGCGCGGAAATGAATGGCGACGCGCGCGTCTGCTGAAACAAACGTGAAGCCCGCAATTCGATCGTCTGGCGATCTCTCGAATTCTGACGGATATAGAAATCTCCTGAATTTCAAATTATCTTGACACCGCGCCGTGGAAGCGTCCGTCCCCGCGGGCGCACGTTGTACTTGCGAATTTGGAAAAGTGCGAGCGCGCGGAAACCGATAAACGGCGTAATAATTCGGCGCCCTTTGATCGTCCTAAGCATTTTAGTGCAGCGCGGAAATGAATGGCGACGCGCGCGTCTGCTGAAACAAACGTGAAGCCCGCAATTCGATCCTCTGGCGATCTCTTGAATTCTCACGGATATAGAAATCTCCTGAATTTCAAATTATCTTGACACCGCGCCGTGGAAGCGTCCGTCCCCGCGGGCGCACGTTGTACTTGCGAATTTGAAAAAGTGCGAGCGCGCGGAAACCGATAAACGGCGTAATAATTCGGCGCCCTTTGATCGTCCTAAGCATTTTAGTGCAGCGCGAAAATGAATGGCGACGCGCGCGTCTGCTGAAACAAACGTGAAGCCCGCAATTCGATCGTCTGGCGATCTCTCGAATTCTCACGGATATAGAAATCTCCTGAATTTCAAATTATCTTGACACCGCGCCGTGGAAGCGTCCGTCCCCGCGGGCGCACGTTGTACTTGCGAATTTGAAAAAGTGCGAGCGCGCGGAAACCGATAAACGGCGTAATAATTCGGCGCCCTTTGATCGTCCTAAGCATTTTAGTGCAGCGCGAAAATGAATGGCGACGCGCGCGTCTGCTGAAACAAACGCGAAGCCCGCAATTCGATCGTCAGTTGTTTGTTGCGCGTAAAACGCTCGAAATCAAGGAGCATGCATTGGTCATGAGGAACAATGCGCGCTCCGAACGCTCGTCGCACCGGCATAGCCATTGGCAGCGTTTGCAATTCGCATCAAAGGTCCGTTCTGAATCGCGTAATCCTCGAGACCGGAACAAATATCGTGCGCCACGGTTACCATGTTTCTGGCAATCGCGATACATCCGGCCAGTCAAAATTCGCTCATTTGCACGGCTGACCCAGTCAGTAAAGTGACTTTCGCCAAGATTGCCCGGGCGGAATAGCACCGCTAAAAAGTACATGTCACGAAAGGGCTGTTATATGTATGAGTCGGACGATGTTCAATCCGGCGCGACGTACGGTTATCGAGAGTCGAGGGGAAAGGTGTTCTCAAATCATTAACTTTACACGAATACCCGGATAAAAAGGAGGCTGTTTAGCGGTCGTCGATAATGCTTACCCTCGAGTCCCAAGTCGCCGTGTATCCCTTAGCTTGTAGAAAGCGTTCGGCATCCCTTTCCATCAGCGCCTTCTTACCCTTCATTTCATTCGCCGCCCCTTCAGCTTTCTGCCTCTTCTGATCCTACTTCACCGCCACGTCCTCCCTTTCTTTCGCTGCTTTCTCTCTTTCCGTCTAGCATCCAACTCCCCATGGGAGGCCCACGAACCTACCCGTTCGCAAATCCCTTTCCTTGCCCCGGCGGAGCAAGAAATGCAACTCTCCTTGGGGAATTAATTGCGCCGTAAAACGTAGATTCAAATCCGTGCCTCAAAGGAGAGAGAGGAACCAGGCAAGATCGAGCGAGTGCCGGGGTCGCCAAGCAAGAAAAGAGAGAAGGAGAAAGAAGACGGACGTACCCTTTTCTTCCACCGACGTCCGAAAGGTTTTCCCAAGATGGTTCTCATCTCGGGCTGCAATCAGTGTCGTAAATTGCTTGCAATCGCTCCTGCAATTAATTCCGGCTCATCCCCGGGGATTTATTATTCTCAATAATACTGCAATATTCTTGGGTGGAAGGACAACCTATCTCCCGGCGCAGGAGTTTTCTCACTTGGCTCCGACTCCCATCGTCGTCGTCGTCGTCGTCGTCGTCGCTGCTAGCCACCCACCGTGGTCAACCTGTCGAAATGTATTATTTCTCTACGATTTCCATCCTTGGCACATTCCCCGGCTTCTCGGTGCAGGCGAGATTGAACGTGAGGTCACGCGAACGCGCATGCCTCCCGATTCTCTTGACTTAGCATAATTACGTATTCCAGAATAATAGAGGAAGGTATGATCCAATGAATAAGCAGAAGGCGACTGTTCTTACATCCGCGAAAGAGAAGTTATCAGCATCGACGTTATTCGCCCTCGAGCAATCCGCGCTCTTAGCTGCTACCATTTGTATTTCGAATTCATTGTACGTAAGTCGGGGAATCACTCGAGATTCACGACAGAAGCCATTCATTTTGGCCGAATGCCCCCTACTCGTTCGTAACATTCTTTCACGTCGTTCCACATCTTTCACGCGCTTTACCAAAGTCTACTTTCACCGCGGCTATAATTTCTTTGTACTTCCGTGCGGTAAGTGCGCGCCAGTGACTGGAAGACAGAGCGAGCGAGAGAGTCTAAGTGAATCCACGGCTTTCGCACCGTATCTCACATTTTCCAGCTCCTTTCAGAACACTTTAATCTCGCCTTACATTTCCTCTTACGTCTTGAGGAGCAAGTAAGCCGCGGTAACGGTATATTATAATACAATACCGTGGAAGGTGCAATATACCGCGTCCGGTAAGAGGGAAAAGGGGTTGCGGAGGGTGCGGCGCGAAGCCGGAGTCCTTCTTTGTGAGAAAATGTGCAATCCGTTTGTAACAACGTATTGCTTAACGACGCGGGAAATATAAAATTCCAGCGGCGAACGTGGCGAGGCGAGTTAAGGCACGTGTTCTCTCTTCCTCCCATTTCCTCTCTTTTTCGCGCTCCCTCCCTTCCAGCTCGTTCTCGCTTCTTCTCTCTTCTTCTCTCTCTGTCCAATTCAGCCTTTCCAGTCCCAGGTTAGCCCGATATAACCGTAACTCGAGGGTCATAAAGATGCTGCTGTAACTCGGTCTTAGGGCGCTATAAACAAGCGTGAAACGTATCGAAAAGACGCGAGATTTCTAAT
Source organism: Cryptocheilus praepositus (assembly GCA_033815515.1). Taxonomy (NCBI): domain Eukaryota; kingdom Metazoa; phylum Arthropoda; class Insecta; order Hymenoptera; family Pompilidae; genus Cryptocheilus; species Cryptocheilus praepositus. The sequence goes on from JAWWQZ010000257.1 coordinate 1,020,921, forward strand.
CGATGACCGATCTAGAAGGGCAAGAGGCGTGCATCGCGTGCGGCGGTCGACGTTCCCGTTTAATTTGCCGAAAAAGCTCCGCATTACGGCGCTCGTAAATAATAAATAGTGCGATTAAGGGATTTCCTTCTCTGGAACCGAGTAACCGAGTCCGGTCGAAACCAGTTTCCCGCGAGAGTGCATTGCTGAAATATACCGGAACGTTTCGAAGTTGGATAGCTTACTAAGACTTACTTCAGCGTGTTGTAGACATTTTTTTAGGATAATTCACAGTTATGGCTCTACCATCGACGTATAATAATTTGTTGATCAAAGCGAGCATGCGGAAAGTATCTTTGGTATATTGTTCCAAACTATCTTAGGGAAGCTCGGCAATTGTCTTAAACAAGGTTTGTCGCAGGACTGGCTTACTCCGAGATTTGGTGAAATTCGAGAACTTCCCTGATTTCACATCCAATTTCCAGACGTCGGCGCATGCGTCACTTCTATAGGGCACGGGGGTGTGCTTTATGCAAAATTAACAATGTGCTGTCCGTTACGCTTTTCGCAGCGCATAGACAACGATTGAAAACGTATTTCGGAACGGCTAAAACCCATGCTCTTCTGAATTCTCCGATGAGAGGATATCGCGTCCGTTTTTCTCGAAGCATCGGCCGCGTCTATGTGCTCGCGTGAGTTCCTCTGCGCTCTCGTAAGAATTAATTGGTCGCAAACAGCATTCGCGCGGCTGCAGTTCGCGCGAAACTTCGCTCGTTCAATTTACGCTCGGTACGCCCCGAAATGCGTCCACGGACGTATCCGTCGAGTAATTTTCAACTGCGACAGGAAATCAAGATCCACACAAACGGCTCTCTTTCGGAATCTCAGGGCCCGGAAAACCCTGACTTTCCCATTTTGCGGTGGCGTGAAAGAGACGACGAGCGAAGAAGAAAGCGGCGGAGGAAAGCGGAGGAAACTGAATGTGGAGGGAGCGAGAATAAAAAGAAAGAAGAAACAAGGAGGAAGAGAGAAATCTATATAGGGTGAGTTGCCGGACTTGACCCACCTTAAATATCTTCGCCGTTTGTGACAATACCGTTTATTGCGTTCATATCTTTTCGCCGGTGGTGGTGTTCGGGATGTCAACATCATAACTCTTCTCTAAAGTGGTATGGGACAATTGTTACGTTTTCAACTACACGTGGCCGAGTCTACTTAGAAAATGTCATCGGATTGTGCGTAGCTCAGCAATTATAACTCTACAATTATGTAAATAGAAAAGAATTGTTTCAATGACCCCTGGAGCTTGATCACAGTTATTGGAAAATGTAAACATTTCTGGTATGTTTACAAAAACATCGTTAACGGTGTATGCGATAAGAATGTTACCCCCTCGATTCAAGCAATTCTTCATATTTGTTTTCGTATCATCAAAGAACGGAGAGATTTAAGGTGGTCAAGTTAGGTGACTCACCCTGTATATAAAGGAAAACGGGACCGAGCTAGCGAGTGTCGAGTGTGAGGCGGTGAACAGGAGGGTGATGTGGAAAGAGCGGCGCGCTGAAGTACCAAAAGGTCGTCGAAAGAGTGCGAATGAGTGCGAGAGAATGCTGGAGAATACGGGGGAATATGAGAAAGACAGAGGCACGGCGATGGGAGGAGTGGCGCTCAAACTTTTGCATCAGAGAGAATTCTTTCCGGGTGCCCAGGAATATCTGTGATAAAGTTATAAACTTTTAGGAACGACCGTGGCACCTCCGCGCCAACTAAATAACTGCTTACTCTCACTTCCTCGCGGTACCTAACGACCTAACGAAATTTCTTACCGCCTCGTAGTCTGGCGAACGTGACCGCGTAGACGGTTAATTTCTCTGTTACCGGCTCGATAGAGTTGGTCCAGGCATGAAAGAGGGTGCCAATGGGACGCGAAACGAATTACGTCGCGTTCGATCGAACACCAGAATGAGGAGAAAATTGAATTACAACAAATACGAGCTCCAAAGGAACAAAACTTTGTAGCTGGAATGACATTCAAAAGGCGCGTGTATACGCGTGAGCGCAATACGTAATGTTTGATCCGGATGCTATTGCTAAAACGGATGGGCGGGTGAAGTATTGAAGCTGATCGCTGAAGTTTTAACGAAATCCGTTACAGAGAAATTCTGTGCCGGATATAAAACCGATGTGATCATTGAATGAACGAACGTGCGCTGATAACAAAGCGCGTTGTTTATGGTGACTGAAAAAGTTATATCTCCCTGCAGCAAACATCCGACATCTATTGATATTACACAAACTCCCTGGCAGCACGCGTTTTGAACAATCGAATCAGTTTTGCTTTATCCTGACGTGACTAGTATGCGCGTAATCGATGCTATCTTTATCACGAATAGAAATGTGGAAATTATTTCGCGCGAAATTGATGCTAATACTTCGCACGACACTGTCCGTAATCTGCCAAATGGAAAACGATCGAATTCTGACAGTACCTACATTTAATCGTACCGGAATACAGTAATAGCGAATCAAATATCGCGAACTCAAACGTTTCGCTTCAAACGAACATTGATCGGAACCTGTAACGTATCGATTTCCGATAGGTCACCGGTGACATTTCAACGTGTCCTTCCAGAAAACTTATGAATGCCGCGCTGCATGTGTACACATATTTGCCCTCGTGGAAGTATGCCACGCCTCTCGCATATTCATACACCGAACCTCAAACTCATAGTTACGCGATAAAAGCTGTCAACTGCGCTTCAAGCATCATAATTAAGAGTTTCACGCTGCCGAAGACGTTCCACACGACCCAAGTCAAGAAAGTGTCTAAACAGCGTGTTGCTCGTAATCATTTCGTACCGTGACAGGTTTGGCGAGCGTGTAATTATTTAACTTCACGGCGGATATCGATTCGTTCTGCAACGTCGAAGGAGATTCAATTATCCATGGAAGATTGGGTCCCATTAAGTTTCCTTTTCACTAAACGCTAACGACTCACTCTTTTTTTTCGAAACGCATGCTGGTACAGATATGACTTAAACGGCAGGCATGATCGAGAAAACGTTATACATCTGCACGCGAGAGAGGTCTACTGGGCAATACGCTGAGAAATATCGTGACACGGCTTATTTTTAAATCGTTCCTCTGGAAGTTGAAATATCACAGTGGTGGCGCGGTCACGAAATAAAAATTTGCATTGCACATTACAAACAGTACACGATAAAATTGCACTCTACGTCATACGAGGTATGCGATCAGATTCTCGGTGAAACTTGTTTGACTTTTGTCACACAAGGTTCCGTGCAGTAATTATTCATCGCCGTACAAGATGAGATAATACTTTAATCGATTCCCTATATCCTATGGGTCCGGGGAAGGTGCGTCAATGAAAACTGTCGAGTCAGTTCTCGATGGGGAATCGATTGTCTTTCCGTTCACCTGTTGAAGGTACGCGATAATTGGTTCGAAGTTTTTATCGTAGTCCATCCCGGTACGATGACCAATTGCAGGACCTTTACGTTTCACGGAGAAATGATTTACATCGAATTTCTACCGAAATTCACGTCTTCCACGCTCGATAGGGTAAAAAATATCGGATCGACGATCCGTCCAGAGGCAATGCATCATACTAACGAGTATTTCCGGTTGTGCTTGGCTCGGGAAAAAAAACCCAACGAGGGTACATCTTCCAGTCGATGCAGCAGAGATAAAATTTCTCATTCTACTCCGGTCATCTACACTGTGTCCCGATGTTTGTACTGGTACTCTTGGGTATGAAGTATAACGCGCCACGGCTGACACATATTTTAGACGCATATATTTTCGCATAAAAAAAATTATTAACCTTCTCAATGTACATCGAAACGCCAATTACACGGGTCAAATGACAGTCGACGCTATAAAGCTTGAACTGTCGAACCGTATGCATTTGATGCAAACGCGAAGTTTTTCCGCAAGTTTATAAAACATCTTTAGGAAAGGCAGAGGGTTCGTGAAGGCACCCAAATTCTATTTCTGCCGACATTTTTTTGTTTGTCCGGCGTGGCAGCGAAAGAACAGAGACCTGAAAATGGAACGCCAGCGGTCTGCAGGTCCACAGGTCGAGGTAACGCTAACGGTAGAGGGCGGAGAAACGTCACGAAAGCTTCGCCGGCATGGCATGGCTAATTAATCAAGCTTTTATGGTCGTTGTCCAGTTCAACCCCTGAACACTGTTGTCCCTTTTCCCTTTCCCCTCTTCGTGCAGTGAGCCTTTCCATCTTTTCGCGAAGAACGAATGAAAAAACAGACGGGGAACATCATTTGCCGCCGTAGAACACGATAGTCGAATAATGCCAGCTCTTCTTCGAGCTATTAGTAGGATTTCACGGTTAGAAATGTTGGTAACGTCCATCCGGCCATTTCCGTGGAAGTGCCTTTTTCTTTAGTAACGCTTCGACGTTCGTTAAGCCTCACGACGGATGCTCCATTCACGACGATACGCCAATGAATAAACCTACCGCGAAGAGGCACCCTTTCTCGTACTGCACAAACGTTTGTACTACAAACACCGCCTTTTCCCAATATTGAACGGCGCCACTTGCAGGCATTCAGTAAAAAAGCCGCGAATATTCGTCGCATAGGCGACAGAAGTTAACTTCACGTCTGACACGCGACGCTTTCGAACCGGGATGACATTGCGCACCGTTTCGTAACCATTCGTAGGCACGACAGCGCGCATATATTATTCATGCCGCGATTAGTACGATTAAACATTTAGGCGGTCCGCCATTCTTTCACTTTTACCGAGAATCGCATCGCCTCGTCTGAAGCGGGGATTATCTCACGCCGGTACTTGGCGCAAACAAATTTTCACGTAGACGCCTCCAGTGGCGTACGGCCCAACGCCCGGGCGACGCTTTCGTAACGTTGACGCTGAGGCCGACGCCAGCGCTCTTAATTGGTCCTAATTAGGCGGATGTGCCTTGAGCCCGTAGGCGTCGCCGCGCGTGCTTTATTCGTCGCGTGTGAAGGGTACGATGGTGGATTGTACTTGTCTTTTTCTACCAACCACCCTCTGTCAGTCTCTCTTTTCCTCAGACCACTTCTCACCTTCCCTGTCATTCTTACGGTTAGTCATTCGCCCACTCGCCGGCTTCCCGCTCTTTCTCCACTCGTTCGTCTCTTTCCAACCCCGACTATGTACGCTGATTCGCGCGTGCCCACCTTTACGTGCCCCTCTCGCCTTCTCGCACCGACGCGAGAGAAACGGCGTCGAGAAATCAACGAATCTGCGAGTGAATGAATGGGTAATGTAAGCTCGCGTAGCCCCCCGGCGTATTTCTTCGTCTCTTTTCCTTTTCTTCCCGTTCCACACGAGTTACCGACCCACGGCCGCTAATTAGATTCGTTCCGACTGCAGCCGTGCCGTTCACCGCTTTTTTTCCATTCCGATCGCCCTGTAATGAGCTTACGGCGGTTATTCATTAGGACCCTTTCGATTGCACCGGCGGCGGTTGACTAATGTCAATTTGCGGCTACGCGGGAAGTATTAAAATCTGTAACGCGGCGAATTGCTTTATCGGCGGGTCGCGCGCGCGAGTAATGGAAAATTATTTAGATAAAGCTTCGCGGGGCTTCATGACGGAAATGATACACCGCTCCGGGGACATACGGATAATGTTGCGTTTATATCGGGAAATATGCCGTGCCGTTTATGCGCGGCCACCATTAGCAATGAAGGGAGTAACAGATCGCGTGGATGACGGAAACATTGTCATACAGCGATTCGGTGCAGTGTATTTTTTAGACTGTTCGGAGGCTTCGTGGGGAAATGGAAAAGCCTAAGGGTCGGATGGGTGTGGCGAGAAGCCGAATAAAAGAAATGTGTGATTTGCGCCCTGTGCCGCAGACGATACTATTTGGGGTCGATAAATGCCTATTAGCAAAGTTATGTCTGTGTGTCTATCTTCCCCGCGTATCGTGCGACATTTTCATGCCCCGTTCAGCCCCGCCACGTGATATATAATGAACCGCACCTATTACGAATCACGTACGAGTCTTCTGGCCGCGACCGATCGCCGGACCGGGAAATATGGAGTGTCACACTTGACAAGCCAAAAAACGATCTACGTCGGTGTTCGTATGACCATGTACGCTGTTCCGTACATTTATCTACGTACGAGTCTACGGACATACGTGGACGTATATACGCGAAAACGGGCAAGTGTACGTATGCGCGCCTATATGCACACGAAATAAATGGAGCGCACGTAGTAACAGGGATATTCTCGGAAAATTCGCCATTTTTAAGCTTATCCATGGCACTTATTTCTCGGCGAGATACGGGTAGGACGAAGGAGCCGCACACGGGCCTGCAACGGCAAGCGGAAGGATACAAAACGAGAAGCGAGTTAACACACGGGTGTAAAGGATGGACGTGTTTTCCAGCCGCTGGAGCGAAATACATTCTTCGAAAATCCGCCAGCCGCTTCCGTAGGAGCAGCCGTGAATGATTACCGGTCCGTTAGATTGTTCTCGACGGCATTGCGAAAGTGTTACGCCCGTCCGTGAATTAGTCAACGCCGAATGGTCGGCACTGCGTGAATTTAACAATGAACCCAGAAAAATTAGCGGCGAAACACCTATACACAATGTCAGACGATAAACACTCGCGGGAATGAATCTTTGATATACGACATTTCGGGACTAGCGCCTCGCATATTTAATTCAGTCAAACTAGCTTACTTTCGCCTAGATCTGCGCACATAACTTTATCTTCCGCTTCGCAGCGATTCATAGAGCAACGTTTTCATGCAGAAGCGGGCCCCGTTCGTGCGCATATGTTCAAATTATCGGAGATAATATCGATCGTCGCCGGCGTTCAACGGAACATATACAAAAGGTCTATCCGCCATAAGGAATTTATGAAAGCGTAAAAGAGTGAAGTGTCGAGCGCGAAATAGTAAAATCGAACGGTGGCCTCGGATTGATTCGGGACAGATCGGTCGTCGGTGTTAATTGGATCCCGATACCCCTCGCCCTTTGTCCTTTCATGTCTTTTTCCTTCGCCCCTCCGCCTTTCCCCCCGGTCCCTCGTTCTTCCGACGAGTTCGGGCCTCGCTTTTCTCCGATTTCAATCAACCGTTTCCCGACGTGCGCGCGTCTCGAACCTCTGCTGAAGCTTTAACGAGAGGCACCGTTAAGGACGATGCCTGTGCCGTGCGCGCGTACACGACCATACTGTTCCGCGAGCCCTGATCAAAAAGGCAGGAGAACGGACCCTTTGTTTCTTGCGCCGAACCATCCCCGAATTAGTCGAGCGTAGAGGAGTGCCACTTAACCAACGACAATAAACCCCGGCCATGCCCACGAGCGACTTGATTCTATCGAGGGACGCGTGCGTTCGAGAGCGCGCTAAGGCAATCTCGTGGCACGGCTCATTTCGTATCGCCTCTTGGCAGGTTCAAGTGCCGCGGAGTCACGGAATGAAAGTCCGCGACATACGCTGCGCGGCAAGATTCTCCGTGAAAACACTCCTGTCGGCGTCGAGAGGAAAATGTGGGGCAGCGATTGTTCGCGGCGAAACAGGGTCAAATAATGCTTTGATCGTTTGCCACTCGGGGTCACATGTGTCCTCGCAGTGTAATAATGAGCGCGCCGACGAGTCCTGAAGAGCCGTGTGACCCAGTGAGCGCGCACCTTATTTCACGCTGCGGCTGTTAAAGGAATTCTTTGAATGGCGGCCTCTGCTATTTACCCCACGGTCGCAGAGGGTCGTGAAGCGGAAGCGTAAGACTTCGTAACTAGGCGCCGTTACGTGCCGTCGCGTCCTCTCAGATTTGCCCGAAGGAATCTAAACAGTCGTTAGGAGGGTAGAGCGTGTTTGGCCGATACCCTCGATGGCGTCCGGCAGACATCGTGTGTCCTGGAAACCGAGTTTTCCGCGTCGGTATGAATGTGCCGGCTTTTTCCACCCTAGTCTGTAGTTGGCCGTATCGGTCGCACATTTGTCTCGACACCCCTCGAGAAACCTGAAACTGGAACGACGATACTTTCCACTCCCTCCTAGTGACCGTCCATCTCTATCGCGCCGTACCCTTCCTAAGGCCACGCTTCTTTCCCGTAGCTCTTCATAGATAGTTCGGTTCCTTTTCCTTTGCCTCCATCAGCGAGAGGCCGTCTCTCGCTTGGCGATGACCATTGCGCTAGCTTCTGCTGATTTATACCATCCACAAACGACCAAGTTGACCGACTGCATATCGGGTAAACCCGTCTTTTCTTACGTGTTAGAGCCAGCTATTGTACCGTTCCTAGATACACGTACCATCTCGCGAACGAAGGAAGAATAGCACCAGCCAGGTTAGTCCATTGAGACGTCGTTGAGACCGGAGGAAAGCTGGGTGCTGAGGGTCCAAATGGACGAATGTACACACATGTGTAACTGGGAATAACTTAGCTTGCAGCTGCAAATGTCCTCTTGTGCGCGGTAGCGATTTAACGAGGCGCAGGATTATGGAACCACTTAGTATGAATCTCAAGGGCATGGGCAAGTAGAAACGTTGCTGAGCAATTTCATGATTGCCCGTAACAATGAGATATTTGAAATTAATAGAATCTTGCGCGATGTCTTGTTTTCTTTTGCAAATTACGCCAGAGTGGATCTTGGGAAATGTTACCTCCGTCGATATGGTGTGTCTCGAATAAAACATGGGATCAAACGGGCATTATCCGAATCGATAGGTATACGTTTGGACCAGAGACCATTTTGTCTTCCCACCTGACGGATAGAATATTCGATGCGTACCAGCAAAATCCATCGATTAAAGCGTCAAGCTCGTTTCGGAAGCAGGCGTTTCTGGGAATAAAGATGAAAGCCCGTACACACACTCGTCGATCATAAATTCAGCCTTCGTGTTTCCTCGAGATAAACGGTTTTCCGGTTTTAAAAAAAGTTGTTCAACGCCCATAATCCGCGGGTCGAATGAAGTGGAACACCATTGAAATTGTTCGTACGGGGGTGGAAACTGCGGTCGTGAGAGACCCACCGGTCGTAAAAATCTGACGTGGTAAAAATTAGGATTGCCCAAGGGCGCACTGTAAACCCGGGCTGCCAGTAAGTTTATGTGAGTTTCGGGCAGAACCCCTCGCTGGAAACTGACTCACGGTTCAAGAAAGTCGATGTTGATTCTCGGCGCGGCTCCCCAATGGCTTGTAATAAGACGACAAGCCGGCAAGCAAAGATTGCATCAGGAAACAAGTGATACCGATAAGGGTTCGAGGAAAACGCGTGCAAATCGCTGACGATTCGCACTAACACCCTTCCCGTTTAGCTGATCCGGCAATTCCCGCGTAAAATGGAAATCGTTCCATTTGCTGTTCGTAAAACTGCTAGAGCACAAATAAACAAAACGAAATGTTTAATTGATAACGGGTCGGAAAACAAGTGTGGCTGTGCGAGCGCGATATTAAATGTAGGTCGAGAAACGCCTCGTTCTATCTGCCCAAAACATTACCGAAATAAATCATCGCTACCGTCAGATCCGAAATCACGCGTTACATAAACGAAATATAAACGGAGCTCGCCGAAAAATTTGATTTATATCATTTCCGGCAGAGAATTTACGGGTCGATTTTTTATTCAATTCCACTGCAGACTATCCTGGGCAGAAAATTTCAGCTAGCGTCAATAGAGTTGGCGGTGCCGCCGGTGCCTCGACGAAAGTAAGCTGCAGTTTACAACTTTACATTTTCTTTGGCAGAGGGTTGTTGGGGGCTGGTTTGGCAAGGACAGTACGGCACTAAATCATACAAACGGCGTGACTGATGAAATGCATTTTGAAATGTGACCCAAGGGAAGTAGCGGGATCGTAACATGCACACAGACACGCGCGTAGCGCTAGATCGATACTTCGAATGTATAGCGTACGGACAACAAATTGCCCTAGGAGCGTATATGAATTTTCATCCTCCCCGCAGCGAGTCCGCAACAACTTTTCCCGTTCACCGAAATATATCGCGTAATAATAATTTACCACTCGCCCGATACGTCTCGCAACTTATTCGACTTCCGTTCGGTCAGCGTACGCGTGATCGTTTCCACCTCCGTCGTTACGATAAAACTTAAACGTTCCTCTGCGTCTTACAACGGTCGAATCAATAAAAACCCGCTCGGCTCTTCTTTACGGCATCGTAAAGCAAGTTTATTTTTCTATACGCGAAACAATCGGGCAGCGTCGCTGTTCTATTAAAATCACGCGACGCGGAACTTCTCTCCGAGTCGTACAAGCAATCGCGGCGCGCAGGACGTCTTAATAAGTTTACCGGAAGGCGTCGAGCACGTGCGCGTCACGCGACATACTAAATGCAAATGCGAAATCGTGGACCGGCTCCGACGTTCGTCGCGTCGCCGCCGCAACCCGTTGCGCGATAAAGGAATGATAAAAGAAGCGCATTACTTTCTCCCCCGCGACAGGCCATATTAAAACAAACGCCTCTCGGGGGAGGTCACCTCTCGAGAATTATCCTCTCAGCAATTAAACGACCCCGGTAACGCCAGCCAGCTAATCGAGTAAGAGTCGCTAATCTCATTTAGCTTGGCAGAAACGGACGGGCCTGATCTTGGGCGGCGGTCGTCAGACGGTCAACGTTCGAGGCGAGACAACGTGCCTGGAATAAAGGAAGGCGCGCAGACAACGGGGTGCAGCGGGGGCGGAAAAGGTGAGGATCGGACGCGTTTAAACGTCGTGCATCCACAGGGCGGCGTATACCTCGCGCCCTCCGCTTTTACGTTCCTATCGATTTCCTCGGAACGAACGCATTAACGGCGAACCGCGAACGCCTAGTCTCAAAGGAGCAATGTGGCTACCGCATTCTACTAATGCAAAGCCCCGCTGTCCCTCTCCCTCACTCTCACTCTCACTCTCGCACGCCGCTCCTCTCTATCGCTGAACCACTCTATCATTTTCTCGCTCTAGCCTTCTACGGGTATCTCACCCGCGATTCCGTCCTCGTTTATCCGAGCGCACGTCGCGCTTTCTGTACACCGTTGTCTCTGTCTAACGCGTCGCCCTTCTTCGTCATCCCACTGGACCACCCCATAGCCGGCCCTTTCGCTTCTCCTCTCGCTCGGTCTCTTGCACTTCATCGAGGGCTCGTGGCTCCTAAATTTCCTACCCTTTAGTAATAATATATCTGTCCCATGGGTGTCGCTGAAGAGTCCGCCTTCGCCCTCCTAAGACCCCACGTGCGACCATTATCTTATATATAACCGAGCCCGAGCGAATTTCCTCCGCCTAGCCATGCTCCAGCGCGAACCGGCGTATCTTCGGACACTGTCGGCGTATCTTTAAGATTGCACACCCGGAAACGAGCTCGTTCTGGCGCGCCTTTATACGTAGCCCGTGTGCAGCCGCGGCGACGATCCGCTTTGAAGGATTTATCGAGCGGTACACCGAAAGAGTGGCTACGGCGGAGGGCGGAAAGAGAGGGCGATTGCTTGAAAACGACGGAGAATGGGCAAAGGAAGGGTCTAAATTGATTGAGCGCCTTTCGACAGAACGTTAAGGGTGACGCTCGGCTTGTAACCCACCCCCAGGATATCCTGGCTTTATTGTACTCGCTATCGTGCCTTATCTTCTAATAGCTAGACAGGATATAATACATTTTCGACTAAGGATCCCGCGGATCCCGCGTTCCATTGTGACGGTCGCTGGCTTTGCGAAATTGCCGGCCGAATGATTTCTTATTGAGTAATTGGCCTGAAGTAGCCGGTAGTAAAGCGGGTCCCTTTCTTAGGGCACGCGAGCTCAGATCGGACTGTCGGTTCATTCTCGACGTGCCACTGACAAGAATGCTAACGAAGGACCGAAACTTCCGTTTATCCGTGTACGGAGTAAGAGTGTACGTAAATAGAATTAAGAGGATTAAGAAAATGGAAGGAGTAAACCAAGCGTCGATAACTGCTTCGAGGAGGAATGTAGTCACTGTTCTAATTTCGTCCACACTCTGCACTCGAAACTTCGACTGGCGAGGTTTCCTGAGGCATGGACGCCGTACGCTGATCGCTGTATAGTAGTAGTAAGTAGGGTGGAAAAGGGAAAGTTTCCGAGGTACGTCGGACGTACTCAACTAATTCGCATTTCGGGTCATTGTTCGACGGTCTTCCGACAATTAAAGCTAAGCTTGCTCGACTTGCGTGCACGTTAACAAGTCCGACCGTACGTGAAACAAGCTTCTAATATTGAAAACGTTCACGGTCGACCGGAATATCGTGACGAATCCACAACCACTATTGTACAATGCTCGAAACGCTATTATCAGCGTTTTGCCTCTGAATTCTTGACGACGAACTTCTGCGCCAACGCGTTTGCAATAATTCAGCGCTCTTCTGTCAACTGCACAAAGTCCACGTTGGCCGATGCTAACCTCATTGCTAATAAACAGTCGCACTGTTCTCTATTTCGGCGTCAGTCGTCATCTATTTCTGCGCCTCAGTTCGGGTGTATTTTACAATGAACGTCGAAGAGGATCAGAACGTTTACAGGTTACACGTTATGCATGAGCAACATATAAAAAGCAGAAAGAATTTAATCCATGCCTTCCATGCACGAGATCTTCTTACATAACTACTAAATTCCCATATTTTTGCTTTCTAAAATCAGCAAGCCGCGGTACAGATTCCCATAACTATTTACGTCTCATATTTTACCAAAGAAGGAAGTGAAAGCATTCAGCAGCCGGCCATCTCCAAGTGGGCCAGAAAATAAATTTCAAGTTCTCGTAACACCGCCGACAATGTACCTTACCAAAAATATCCCCACAAGCGTGGACGGCAGGACAACATTTAGTGCACACAATTACGCGAAGTTCGCATGATCACATTTACGTAATACTCTGTCAGACAAAGTTCAGGCGACGACGGCCGTCCCCAGCAGGGCTGTCTTTTGACTTTTTCATTGGGAATGTACTCGGAAGTAACTTCGTCGCACGTAGCATTGGCGGATGGAGGTCCTGCGGGAAAAGCAGGGCAAAAGAGGTCCCCTCAAATTCATCCTCGACACGTCAGGTCGCGACGCGAAGGGTTGGCTACGTGATAGAGGTAGAGGATCTGCTGGGCAAAACGTGGCGCTCGACGATCGGCCCAGTGACGATTCCCCAGTGCCAGAAGAAAAGGAAGAAACGCAGGGCGAACATTGTGCCACGTCTCTCCTCTCTTCCGTTAACGACTTTTTCTTCCGGACTTCTTCTACCCGCGGGAACGTGATAGTTTCTGCTCAAAATTCGGACGTCTAACGCAGGATGTCCGACAATGAATACGGTACGAGACGATGCGCGAATGATGCTGAAGGTGTAACTTGCGCTATTTCGGAGATTTATTAACGGAAATATTATTATATTTACGGATATTATCCGTATATATATACGGATTTATTAACGGAACATATTGATGAACGCACGGAAATGAAAGTATTAGGTGTACAAATGAATAATCCAATTTTTTCAGCTAAATTGAAGATTTATTTGAAAGCAAAGTAAATGAAATTTTTTAATCAAAGTACTCGCCGTTGCTTTCTATGACTTTAAGCCATCTTTCAGGCAGCTGATGAATTCCATCTCGAAAAAATGTTACGTCTTTGGATACGATAAAATCGTCAAGCCATTTTCGGATCTCATCGATTGATTGGAAGTGCATATCGAACAAGGCGTTTTGCATCGACCGAAACAAGTGGTATCGCACGATTAGACTGAAATTATCGTTTTTAAACCGCTTAAACCAAAATGCGCACACATCGTATGATACAACACCTTCGCCGAGGAAGGAACAAATCGATTCGCATGCTCTTGCAGCGTTTTTCCTTGTTGGAATTCGTAAAGAATCCAATGTCGAATATGCACCTTATCTATTGCCATTTTCGACTTTACTGAACTGAATAATATTTGATATAATATAATATAATAAATATATATAAAATAATGAAAGGTTATGTTGGACTTTCTGTAAAACTATTTGTTATTTTTAATAGCTATATGTCAACACTGCGTAACCACAAAAGAGTGGGAAAATCTATTCAATTTAAAATGGATTTCATAACCGCTCAAAATAATTAGGATTATTCATTTGTACACCTAATATTATGTTGTGATTGCACTGAGTTGAATGACTTTCGGTTGGTATGGAAACTGTTGTGCAACGTTCATTGGTACACGGTTAAAAGCAGAATGGTACGGAGAAAGATTTCTTCGATGTTGATCTGTATTTATTACATTGCGCATCAACATGGATAAGGGTGTCAATTTTTATGAATGACTGAATCGGTGGAATTTATGTCAGGGGTGAATGCAAGGTCCACGGCAAAAATGTAATTATTCCAAAGGTCTACGTGTTCCGCTTGAGCTGGCTAAAACTACTGCACTTTTACATTCTGTCTTTTTACTTGAGTTTTTCTGTGTGTTTCACTTACTCTCTTTGCTTTTGTCATTTCCTGCAATTACTTTTTTAGCTTCATCGGGCGTTTTGCTCATTCCGCCAGCGATTCTATATCCCGCACATTAAATTAAATGTTCCAGTTACTTTCTCTTTTTTTGGCTTAGCATTTTCCTCTCTCTTTTTGCTCGCGCCGCTTTTTCTCTTCTACTGTGTAAATTCTCGCTTGTTATCGCGGAATTAAATAACTCTGCTCACGCCCGTGCGCCTCGATAAAACTTGTTCCCTGTCAACGTGTTAATAAATTGCCACGTAATGTCGGGTCATTATTGGCTTTTTACCATAGCGCAGCTCTCTGGTCCTGCATCGTTCAATGATCAGCTCGTTCCGATCATTTCAATATTCATCCGCGATAAGCGAGTATATGGTCTCACGTGAAATTAATATGTCCCAGATAGTGTCATCGCAATATTGCTTCTCTTCTTCTAAAAAAATTGCGATTCGCTTCCTCCCTATGTGTCCTCTCCCAGTTTTGATTTTTCTCTTGCTACCTTCACATGGCTGATATGGCATTTAATAAAGCCACATTTTTAAATTAATTTTTATTTACGGCACACGAAGTTGACCCATTTTCGTTTTACGAGTTAACGTTATAAATATCTTTACCGTCATCCCAACCACGACCGTGACCTGAGTAAAGACTTATATAAAAAATGAACGATCGCTGTAAAGAATGAACGCGTAAATATGTGATTAACCTTTCCCGGACAGAATAGTTGGGAACTGAACGTTCCATGGCTCTGAATCATTACAACATTAGTCACTTCAAATTATCAGCACGCATACTTGTGTATATATTATAGATACATTCTTTCTGTCAGACACAAAGCTAGGAAATTTGGTCTTATACATAACTTTGCGAATCTAAGTTACTTTGCTCATTCATAATTATCACTCATACATATCTAATTTCTTGAAGTTTTTGGCATTTTCTTTAATTGTCTTTCATTTTTCGAAAACATAATTCGATCAAAATATTTCTACTTTTTATCCTATTTTAGACATAACTGTCCCACAAGATGACTGTTTCTACGTGTGTCAAAGACCTGTGCGAAAATACATTTTCATTCTACAAAATGATTACAATCTACATAATAATTACAGTAACTCTAATACAGAAATACGGTATAAATATCGATGCTTTCGACTTCCATCGTTTCCAGAATCGCGCACAAACATGTCAACCGTTCACAAACGGTTGCGTGCAATAATTTTTTTCGCAACGAACAACAACGCTCAGAACCGACGAGAACGATGAGCGGGGAAAGTGAATAGCGCTCGATGCGATTCAATTCAGATCATATATCTAAATGACCCCGATAATAGGTCGACGCGCGCGAAAATATCAAAGTATCCGCAGCCGTTACGCACACGCGTCTCTTGTCGCGCATAAACCGCGGGAACAGCGGTGTAAATGACAGCCGACGACGATAAATCGCGAAAGTTGGACACCTCTGTCGGTCGGCCAAAACAATTCTCCGATTGAAAACCACACGTACCTGAAAATTGCTTACCTATATCCACCGGTAATTATATTCCGCGGAACGTGGGGCCGGGCAGTGGGGCAGGGGACCGACCGGGCCACTATGTGGACAAATATGCAGAATAATGCGGTTGCCTGCGTTGGAGAGCGCGCGTGTGAAACTATGCGGCCGTCTCCGGATACTGGAAATTGTGCGGATTACTTTCGTAAATTATGCGGAATTCGCGCACTTCCGCGATTTGCCAGGCCCGATCGCATTGCGCGTGCGCGCCACGTTATTCTCTGCCGACCCGCGCACGGCACGACAGTTTCGAACGCCCTCCGTTTCGACCTGCTGGAGGAGGTATCATTCCTCGCATCCTTCATCGACTGGATCACCGCGGCCAAGACGAATGATGCGATCGTTTTTGCGTTATCGTGTCTGCTCTGAGATAGTCTGTTATAACAATAGACGCTCTGACTTGTTCTGTTATGTCGGTGTGAGATACTCTGCGGCAATAATGGAAGAATCAGCATGGGGTCGTTTATGCATGACTCGTTCTACTGTAAGATATTCTATTATAAGTATAGGAAATGGAAGAGCGTTCACAATAAATTAAGACGATGACTATATATACTGCGTTGAGGTCCTATATTTGTTGACACAATGTTACCGCACGGCATTCCTACTACGACTGGCAATTGGTTCGGTAGTTGTCGCTTTTATTGTGATAAGACAATAGGGTGTTAAAATTTACGTGTTAAAATTTTCGTTTATCCATGACTCGTTCTGCTCTAAAATATTCTATTATAAGTGTAGGAAACGGAAGAGCGTTAACAATAAATGAAGACGATGACTATGTATACTGGGTGCAGGTCCTATATTTGTTGACACAATGTTGCCGCACGGCATTCCTACTGCAACTGGCAATTGGTTCGGTAGTTGTCACTTTTATCGAGATAAGACAATAGGGTGTTAAGTTTACCTTTCTAATCATCATGGGGTCGTTTATGCATGACTCGTTCTACTGTAAGATATCCTATTATAAGTATAGGAAACGGAAGAGCGTTAACAATAAATTAAAACGAGGACTATATGTACTGGGTTGAGGTCCTATATTTGTTGACACAATGTTGCCGCACGGCGTTCCTACTGCGACTGGCAATTGGTTCGGTAGTTGTCGCTCTTATTGATATAAAACAATAGGGTGTTAAGTTTGGGGTCGTTTATGCATGACTCGTTCTGCTCTAAGATATTCTATTATAAGTGTACGAACCGGAAGAGCGTTCACAATAAATTGAGACGATGACTATATATACTGCGTTGAGGTCCTATATTTGTTGACACAATGTTACCGCACGGCATTCCTACTGCAACTGGCAATTGGTTCGGTAGTTGTTGCTTTCATTGAGGTAAGACAATAGGGTGTCAAGTTTACCTTTCTAATCATCATGGGGTCGTTTATGCATGACTCGTTCTGCTCTAAGATATCTTATTATAAGTGTAGAAAACGGAAGAGAGTTTACAATAAATTAAGACGATGACTATGTATACTGGGTTGAGGTCCTATATTTGTTGACACAATGTTGCCGAACGGAATTTCTACTACGACTGACAATTGGTTCGGTAGTTGGTCGCTTTTATCGAGATAAGACAATAGGGTGTTAAAATTTACCTTTCTAATCATCATGGGGTCGTTTATGCATGACTCGTTCTGCTCTAAGATATTCTATTATAAGCGTAGGAAACGTTAGAACACGATGACTATATACACTGGGTTGAGGTCTTATATTTGTTGACACAACGTTGCCGCACGGCATTCCTAGTACGACTGGCAATTGCTTCGGTTGTTGTCGCTTTTATTGAGATAAGACAATAGGGTGTTGAGTTTATATTTTGCATAGGCTTCGTCAGGTCGCGTGTGTTTTGACCTTCGAGTCAGGCAGACGTTTGGTTGCCGATACATAAACTCTTACATAAGAGTGTCGGATCAGTAGGCACAAGGCAGTTCGACAGTATGCATACTTGCGTGTGTGTGCAAATGATAGATGAAAGATGCGAACAGGTTAAACAGGTGAGCTCTCATAACAGTTTATGAGATTAACACATTTTGCACCGTGGTCTGTACACGGTTGAGGTGGACTGAACTATTATGTAAGTTAGGCGTATGTATGTATTAAGTATATCTTCAACACTTCAATTTGTAACGGCTTCTCAGAATATAAATCGGAGGCTATGTGAATAAGA
Source organism: Cryptocheilus praepositus (assembly GCA_033815515.1). Lineage (NCBI taxonomy): Eukaryota > Metazoa > Arthropoda > Insecta > Hymenoptera > Pompilidae > Cryptocheilus > Cryptocheilus praepositus. The sequence goes on from JAWWQZ010000257.1 coordinate 1,039,074, forward strand.
TGCTGACTCCGCTTACGGGCCTAAATGCTGTGGTTCCTTGTATAAATATAGTAATAAATACATTATACGATTCTACATTTATCATCGTCAGGCTCGTGTTCATGTAAGAAATTAAATAGTACCTGATGATGAAATTACGCAATTAGTAGGAACGTGCGTTATTTTTCATCGACACTCCTAATCAGCGAACATTTGTCACGACTCACGTTAAAGAAGATGGTTACAAATTATGTTGTACGTGGAATTGGTCCCGTCGTTTCAAATTCCTCAGTAGTATTCATCACTGGTTTAAACACGTCTTTTTACTTCGACGTAAAGTTCGCTCTCGCGAAAGTGCGCTCACTCTTGGCATACCACAAAGTCTGCTTTCTCAAATTATGTCGGATTAGCCGCGCATATACTTCCGTTTATTCGGCAGCTCGGAGATTCACGTTTCGAAAGAGCCATTCCTCGCAGTCAGGGTCCCCACAGACTTCTTACCAATTTCTCGGCGAATCCGTCTCTATCTCGCTCTGTCAGCTTAGATATCGCCGGTCGGGTCATTAAAATTTTACCAACCTATGCCGATGTGTGTCGCACACGCGTCAAGAACACAGCGCGTGCGAGAGAGCGAGCACAAGTCTGGAGTAAAAGTCGACTTGATTTATCAAGGACCGTTACTGTGGATCGTTTAGCATCCCAAACGGAAATTTATCGGTTTCTTCTTTCGTGCGGCCAAGATTCCAGCAAATAATGAAGTTGTTTATGCGTTCTGGACCAAAGTTTGCTCATGTTCTATTCCGGCCTCGTTACACTAGAATGTAAACGGAAAGGCAAAGAAATGTTAACGGTCAAATAGCGTTATGTGCATTTTTAGTGCCGAAAGTTAGGTCTCCGTTTCTTTGTCTTCACAGCGGAGCCTGAAACCGGTTCTTTCTTTATCGCTAGTTTGCGCTTCTGTTTCATTTATTATTCGCACGAGGGTATACGCAATTATCCTCTCTGTGTCCGTATCAATTAGCGGGTGCAAGTACGGATTACGTAATACATCGACAGAGCATGGGGATGGGGAGACTGTTACGTGGAGTGTTAAATGGGATTCGAGCGGGCATTATCCGGCAACATGCGGGGAAGGGTCTGATGATAGTTCAAACAGCCTTGAGTAATGCACAGATGCTCAATTGACAAATAATCGATACCATCAAAGGCGCATTCGGTGTAAACCCTTGTAATTACATGTCCACCGTTATTTTTCGAAAGCGTGCCGAATCATCCGCCAAACTCGACGTTCACGATGACTGTCCGCTGCAAAGTGGACATCCGAAAGTCAGCCCGTTTCTGCACGGGGGAATTTTGAATTTAGCAGACCGTAAGAATGCAATGGACTTCGTTCCGCCGGTGCACGGGAAGACAACGGAGCGAAGGGCTTTTGAAAGTAATTCGACGGACTTCCGGTCACCTCCGTCCTGCGCATCAAACTGGACTGGGCGAAAATCGAGACGCGAATTTTAAGATCCTCGTAAATGCGAAGCAATAAATCCGTAAACCCGCCGATGTCCTCGAGTGGAAGGACGTCGGGTTTCGGGCGAAATCGTAAAATCCCGCCGTGAGTTCGTCGTTTCGCAGGTAAGCCAGATACGAAATCGCACGGCCATCCGATTCGTCGTTCATTAAGGAGAAGTAAGACCTTACGCCGAAGGAAACGGCGGAGTGGATGGTACGCGAGAATTGCCAGATTCGAGGCGCAATTTTCGTCCGCATAACCGTGACGCAAGAATCATTTGCAGGCCGATAACTGACTCGGCACTTAGGGCCGCCACTTAGACCCTCGAACACCTTCAAACGGCAACGGCGACGGGCGGGAAGCGGGACGAGACGAAGAGTGAAGCGGCAGATGGAAACGAAGAAACGGGGAGAGAAGACGGGGAGAAGTGCTCGGAGAAAAGTTCAGGCTCCCCAATTTTTTTCGGTCTCGTCGCGGTATGGCGTTCCTCGGAAGAGCCGCGGTAATTAGCGGGAAACGTAATTACGGGCATTTAATTAAAGCAAGTCGCCCGTCGCCCGTCGTCGACGTCGTAGACCTCGTCCTCTTCGTCCTAGACGACGTTAGCGTCGCCTGGTCGCCTCGAACTCTCGCGCGCACCGCCGAAATTTCAGCGACATTTTTGTCGGTAAACGATATCTCAAGACGCGTCGAGCCCGAGCTCTTTAATTATGCGTTCGTTCTCACTCTGTCCCGTTCGACGTGTCTCCCTTCCGACACCGCTGGCCGTTCCTTTCGTTCGCAGGTCGAGGCGACTGAGGGTCAGACCGAAAGAAGGAACCGCGACACCCACAGCAGACGGCTGAGCTGCGCCGAATAATGGCGGCTTCGGTGATACGTTCGTCCTGGCGCGGGCCGTAATTATCGCGGCAATTGCTCGACGGTACGCTGGAGCGTGGAAATTCTCCCGTTCTGAATTTTTCGCAGCGAACAATACCTCGGGGCGCCGAGCGTGTGTGCGTTTTTTTAATTATGCGCCTCCGAGGTTTACTTCCTTTTGCTCGCTACTTGTTTTTCGCACCGCCGCCGGGTGTTCGTTCAGAGGGCAGATATAAAGAAAGACTCCGTAACACCTAGAATAGTTCATACCGAATGGTCGGCAATAGCGCAACGTCCGACGAGATACGCGTTTTCCCTTATCTCCAAAGGACGTGTTAACGCTAACTTCTTCATTCTTACGGCGCCCACTTAGCGTTGATCCGCGAATGTCGGCGCGCACCAGGCATTTCTCTCCGAGTTGTTTACGATTTCCAAGCACCCTCTCGGAGAGCAGGCTGCCGAAATTTCAACGTTTTTTCGGCAAACAATGTCTTGAGACTACCGAGCGCCCGGGTCGAGTCCTTAATTATGCGTCTGCGAGCTCTTTCTCCTTTTATACGCCGGTTGCGCCTCGGCAGAGAGCGCTCCTAGAGTCCAGACACAAAGAAGGACCTGCTCGACACCCTCTCAGAGGGTCGATTTTGAAAAATCGTCACGACGCCGCCATTAATTAGTACCAGCGGAATTGTATCAGTTGCGCACCGGAACGAAATGAGAACACTTCACTCGCCGGTTCGCGAGCACTTCAGCACGCTGCCGAAAATTTTAACATCTTCGCGGCAAACAATGTCTCGAGACATCAAGCCTCCTTCGAACCTTCAATTACGAGTCTGCGAACCTTTCCACTCATCTACTCTTTTCATTCTCTATTTGTCGGAATTCATCGACCTAAAGCTTGTCGGCGATTCGAACAATGGAGGGAATCTTGGAGACGCTGAGTTCACTTACAAAAAAAATCACCTGGCGTCGGCTTCAACGTACCGGTAACACTGAGTGCATAATTCTTCAGTGAAGAGTCGCGTTGGTCGGAAATACACGGTAGATGAAAAAACCGTGATGTCGCATAAACAGATTTCTCGGAAAGCACGAGATATTTACGTGCAACCTTTTCATTTTGCACTGTACTTAATCAGAGTCCTGAAAAAAAAACGGACCCTTTTTCCTCCAGCACGCGTTGCATCAGCAAAGCCCCATATATCGATGTCGGAACGTTACCGAAATGGACTGCATAATTTTTCAGGCAAGCAGCGGTCTGCTTAAAAAATCTCCGCACAATGAACAAACTCGAACGTCGCGAACGTTAGGTTCTCCGGAAAAAAATTGCACCCTACTATATAACCACGGCCATTGGTCGTGCGCGTAATTCTTCGCGTCAGTGGTAATTTTCCCACGGTTTCAATTAACGACTGACCGCCCACTCGGCGATACATTATATACACGCCGAGGAGAAACGATCTCGACGGTGGTTATCGTCGAGCGTCCTCGACTGAAACCTTCGAAGAAGATAGGAGGCACGTCGAGGAGTGTAAGGGACAGAAACTGTACGAGTTCTTTAGCGGCATTAGTGCACAAAGTCGCGATAAATCGTCGTTTAGCGGGCGCGAGATTATGAATGCCGCCGGTGGATGCTCTCGGCTGGTGTTGCCCGGTGTAATAGAGTATTACGATAATTGTGGATGTTACTCATTGCATTAAGAGTCGGGCTCACTCTCGTTTCCCGCCCTCTCCCATCTAGGTTGCTGCCGCCCTTTAGCCTCTCTTGCGCTGACTCCCGTACGCGCACATTTCGCTTCCAAACTAAGAACGGTGCCTCCTCATCAGTAAAGTCAGAAACTCGAATCCCGTAGATTAAACGGCAAACCGAAACTCCGAAAATTAATTAACCAGTACTTCGGTTTGCGTACACGGATGTGCATACGCGAATATATGTAACTATAAATATTTCCGGCTATACGCGTGGAGGCGCGTTTCGCGTATACTTGCCGTGAATTAATCCTTGATACGAGCCGCAAATTATGAAGCGATTGCCGATGCCGATACTCGTGAATACGGCATTAATGGCAGCGCGGTTCATTAGGTCTCGCGGAAATTTGCCATTTCTGCTTCTTCGCGACAGTAAATTATGGCTCTATCAGACTGACGTTGTCTGGGAATATTCGCTGAGGTAACGTTACCGGCAGCAGGAAGGATTTCAGCAAGGAGGGAACTGGAACATTTATACGGGTTCGCTGGATATAATAACACATCGTCACATTCGTGACAATTTCAGAGAGACGACGCCCGGCACGGGCCGTGCTCATAACAGCGTACGAGCAAGGCAGACTAGGAGCGAACGGGAAAGAGACAACCGGTCGGAGCGTACGAGTGTAAGGGCGAAAATGAGGAAGAACGAGACAGAGAGAACGGAAGTGAAACTGAGATGGGTAGAGAGGGGTGGCTGAGGGAAAACGGAGTATGTAACACTCCAATTAAGCTGAGGCATCAGTCTGCAGTGTCTAGAGTGCCGAGTCTGACAATGAACCCTTCGTGACGGCAGACGCCGTAACGAGTTGTAACGTTATAATGCCGAATACCGTATGCGGGCTCTCGTTGTGTTTTCGTGATTTTCCCACGAGTTCTCCTTTGATCTCGAATGCTCACGGACGAGAAATTGGGCCACGTTATCTGCCTGCGCGTGTACGTCGAATTTCACGATACGACGCGAGCACACTCGCAACCCCAGCACCCTCGGCGCATTAATGAAAGGAACCCGTCATAGGCGTGCCATTTTGCGTGCGACTCGATTTACGAGTGGCGATAAAATGTCGCTTGACGCGGCGGATTTAAGTGGACCGCTATATTCGCGCAAAATGCAGCAAATCAATTAACACCAGCGACTCCTCGGACGCGCGTTTCGGCGTATTTGCCTCTGCTGCTCGCGATACCGACTATGGCGTGTTGCTAGCTACTGGCAAAATGGCTGTAGAAAGTTTCTCTGACGTATCGAATTCTAAGCGCTGATCAAAGCACGAAAGCGTAGAAGGTGAAAGAGAAAGGAGCGGTGGGAGGGCGCAGCGGGTGCTGCCGCGGACGGATAATCCTTCTATCCATCTGCTTGATTGTCCCGTTCCATTTGCAAATACGCTTCGATGCGCGGCAGTCATATCGACACACTGAATTTACAGGTGTATTAGAGTCGTTAGCGTCTAAATGCGCCGCGCAAACACGATGAGATTCATTCAGCGTTGCACTTGCGACTGCCTGTGCCGCGCGCGCGTGCGACTAATACCCGGACGTCGTATCGTTGATTGGGCGCACGGGTTGAGAGATGTTTAAACAACCGCGGCCTTTCGTCAGCGAAAAAGGTGGCGCGCGCCAGGACGCGCTCGACATTTTCGAGTGGCGTTAAATGGGACTCGTTCATCCCGGATCTCGGCGTCGTCCCTTATAATCCAATTGCACCGCGGGCAAATTACGCGCGACTTCTTTGTTTCAGCGGCGAACTCCTTTCCCTCCCGCCCCTTCCATCGTTATTGTCATTTCTCCGCCGCACTCAAAGGAAGATCCGCCCGGACTTGTCAAAGCGGCGAGACGTTCGCCAGGGATCGGTCCGACGTTCATCAGCGCTCCTTACCTGGCAGTTAGACGAAAATTTTCGAGGGGACCTGCGGCAAGGAGACAAAGGGCTTTTTAGCGACCCGTTTCAAGGATTAACGCTCCGTCAGCCACGGCGGATAAAACGCGGGTGGCTTCGCAACGACGAAATTCCTTGAAGAACTCTCGAGGAGGGCTCGAGGTGCGCCCCGTCCCTTCTGCCTTTTCTCACTCCGCATTTCTTCACCCCTCTGTCCGCACTTCTTTTCCTTTCGTTTACTGTTTTCGATCCGTCGGTCCCCTCTCACTCCCCCGCTCGCGCCTCTTTCGGCTCTCTCCTTACCCATCCCGCTCATTCGCGAAAGTCCCGATCCTGAGAGATTCACCCCTTTTAATACGATTACCAGCCGATGCGAGTTTGCGTCGCGCTTTACGTCGTGTTTCCAGAGGGTTCTTCTGCCTTGCCGTCCCTCTCTTCCCTCGTCCTCGGTTCTTCTCCCTTCGCCGGCGCGTCGCAGGAATTCATTTCGGTTATGGAGCAGTTCCGCGAATCGTTGGCAATTTACGGAAACTTACCGTGCCGACGCTGCACCCGATCGTGACGGGGTGAGGGTGAGCGAAGAAAGGGACAGGGTGGCAGACGGATAGATGAAGAGAAGCGAAGAGACAAAGGCCGGGGCGAGGCGCGGAGAATAGATAACGACTGGCATAGACAACGAAACTCGCAGGAGCGATGGAAGGGGCGCTGATAAAAAGCAGGTCGAAAACATTCGCGCCCAGCGTTTCCGGCGAATTGCCAGCCTTGGCGCCTCATTTGCATACGTACGAAACCGTGCACGCGCGCACGCCAGACGCGCCTGTAGAAACAGGCGGATCGAATACGCTTTCGTGCGTGAGTCATTCGACTCCCTGTGGCCCCTTTAAGACCCAGGCTGCGGATAAATTTGATTGTCGGAAGTTGCAGTTTCAACGGAATGACACGAGCGTGACGACTGTCGGGGAAATACATTTGATTCGTATAGACAGTGGGATAGAAGGAAGAAGCGTAGAATAGAGCGCAGAAAGTGTTCAGTAGATTAACTTTTTGTTTTCAACGCACTGAGACGACGGTAGTTTGAACTCGATTAAATCGATTGGCCCGAGTGTTTTTCTTGTTCGGAAGAATCCTTCTTTAAAGTTGCCATAGTTGATTGTAAAGACGTACGGTCAATATGCAAGAAAGCGAGTATCAAAAACTGTGGCGAACTTTGTAAAAATGTACTGCTATCGATGTATCTTTTGCTTTCCAGTCAAACGAAAGCGTGTCAAGGCAGTTTCGTCGATGCATTTCAATATTTGACAGAGGAGTCACGGATAGTTTATGGACGGCGGCGGCGATGGCTACGTTTCGCAAACACTTTCTCCGTCGTTACCGTCCTCTCAATCTGAACGATATCGTTTCCATAAGTTCGAACTTTTCCGTCCCTGTCGGTATCCTGCGAGCGAGGACTGTTTGCTAGAATTTTTATAAGCGAAATCGCTCATATCGGAGATTCGCTCATATCGTGCACATAATAAATATATATGTCGAAGATTGTCCGGGCTCATCAATTATTCATCCCGCCGAGCATCCGCTGCATATTTTCGCGTTAACTGGCTTGGTGAAAGTATATGTACATTGTATATATAATATCGGGGGAGAAGGACGGAAAGGACGAGGAAATTTGAGGAATACGTTTCTGAGCTTAAATGCGCCCGGCAGAACCTTTCGTTTTATTAATAACGGGATGGTGACGATTTCCATTTCGTTGCGGTGGCGTCCAATTATGCCGAACGTATCGGGATACGTCCAGCCGACTTTACGTAACTCCTAGTAATAATTCCGCGACGCTTATTGCTCATGGTGCACGCGCGCGGGCGCACGATACGCGCTCGAAGCGGTTCCGGCCGAGAGAATGTCTGTAAATAATACCGTCTCCCGTCGGTACACAGCATTAATTAAGATTGGCCCGCGTGCACGTAAATGTAGCCATCCAACACCCTCTCAGTCGCCCCTTACCTTCAACCCTTTCACTCGAGAGACGCGCGCGACGGTGTATCTTGAGTCGAAGTTTCGAAGACCCCCAAGGCGTCTTTCGCTAGGAAGTACAAATACGCGTACGGCGAACAAAACGGATATACTGCCAAATAGAATTCTGTCGGAAGACATGAGAGACGCATATTTCTTTCCTGTGACACTGAACTGTTCGAATTTCGGAAGGGCATTCTTAAACCTAAACGCTTCGACTTTTAATTGTAAATATCGACAGGCAACTACAACTTATTCTCATCATACTTCGACTTGCAAGTTCTTCGACAAGTCTTCCGACATTTAAAACAATCTTTATTCTTTTCAGGAGTAATATAATTTTTATTACAAAATTTATATTAATTATAATTGAGTAATGCGCGAAATTTTTTAAAAAATTCATTATATACTTCCTTTTGGTGAACAAACGACACACGTTTTCCGTCGTCTACCGACGCCTTCCCACGGCTCCCGACGCCTTCGCACGCCTTCAGACGCTTCTCGACGCCAGACGCCTACCGACGCCATCCGACGCCTTCCAACGGCTTCAGACTCCTTCCGATGCCAGACGCCTACCCACGCCAACCGATGCTATCAGATGCCAGACACCTACCGACGCCACCAAACGTCTCCCGACGCCATGCCATGCCATACCATACCGCGCCGCGCCGGCGACGGAGATAACCGTTAAAGGTGTATTTCCACTTTATGGCATGAGTGCGGATGCACAGTTATTCATTCATCGGGTGGATAGCTGGCTGTGGTAAAGTCTAACCGATGCCATTCTCAATCTATTTAGAGATAAAAGAACATGCGCTGTTCCGCCACAATGTTATGCGTTGTGACTCCTTCCAGTTTACTTATCCCTCTGCCCCTTTCACTCAACACATAACTCGCTGTAATGTAACTGAGGCAGAGTCGACGAACTTTGATAAATCAATATAATATGAAAGTTGCGTGTGACTTTTATTCGTTCGGAAAAGCCACTCCAACGCCACTCGGTCGGCGGTTGCAGAAGGCAAAGAAAGCAGAAATATCCGATTCGATCCGAACTTTCGTCTGACGTTTCTAGAAATACACTTGCCCTTTTGGTCTTGTTACACGTAAACAACAACCAAAACAGAGAAATTACTGCTGTGGAACGTTCCACACGATACAATATTTTCATATTGCTTCTTGGTAAAGTCGACGCACGGTAACTTGATCACGGCCATCAAAATAACGCGTCCGTGCGCGCATCTTTCTGCGCTCAGACGCTAGCCGTGCGTCATGCATTGCTTCTGGTTGCCTAACCGAATCCAAAACGACGGAAAAGGAGTACACAATAAAGCAGAGCAAACTAGCGGAGGAAAATCTCAGCACTCGGCTTTTCTAGCGGCGAGAAAAAGGGATACGCGACTGTCTCGCTGGCGGCTTGTCCGCGCGCACTTTCTTTCAGTTTTTCTCAAAGCTCGCCCCGAGGGTGCGGCGCACCGAAGAAGGACAGGGAGGAAAAAGAGGCGGCACAAAAGTGCAGTATTTATAAAGAATCTTAACGACTGTGTAATTAGTGTAATTGCCGCCGGTACGGGGTACTTAAGAGCTTGCGTAGCCTTAATGTTCGCGTCACTTGAAACGCGCTCTCCATAATTCCTTCTAATATATCCTCCCGGGAGAAAAAGAGGAGGGGTTGCGCGGGACAGGTGGACGTGCAACGGGAGGGCAGAGATCCAACAGTGGTGCGACAGTGCCTGCAGTATCTAGATCGAAGGCTCCTTGCTGCGAACCCGTGGATCCTGCCCGACGATTGCTTAGCGAAAACGGATTACCCCTAATCTCTGACATTAGCTTCCGCCACGGCGGCCGTCGACGGTGCTTTGCGCGCTTCCACGAATAACGGGCCAGTCGATCTTTCTCCCGGCTGGCTTTTTTCGGCGAATTTTCCTCTGCGCACGTCCGAATATAACCGATGACAGAGTTAATCAGGACGTATCTCCTGTCGGCGAAGGAACGGGCGAGGGGGGGAATGATCGGAGAAATTGGTTTCGAGTTAGGGTTCTTGTAACGATAATGTACGGGATGACGCGGGCCACGCTTACTCCCTGGAGGTGTATTTACGAGCACCCAAACGATCTCAGCTTGTACGCCGTAATTGCTATTAGTACCGAACGGTTACGTCCAGCCACTAGTGTTCGATCGCCTTGTGACAAACGGTACGGTCGATCGTTTGGACTCGGTGCGCCGAAGGTTCATCGTCTGTCAACAGATTTTACGACATTTTTGTCCCGGCACCGGACCGCTTTCGAAAGTAACACCAACGGCCGGGTGAAAATTACGCTCCCGAGACGTGTCCAATGACACATCTGCCAATCGATCACGCGCGCGCGATTAATTCAATTAACGCGGTCACCAGCGATGGACTTTGCCGTCAATACGTTTTGCATAATTCCTTGACGCTAATGAACAAAACATCTCACCGGCGGTAATTAGCGGCGCGATGCCGCACGGGTCGTTTTATGGAAACCGGTTAAATATTTCATCAACATAATCTCCCAAAATATCAACTGACATTATTAAACAAGTTTATCGGACTTCGCGACGTAATCTGTCATGCACGTGAGAACGTGACAACATATGCAGGTATAGTGAGGGCAGCTGGTGTTCGGAAACTGGACGGAGAAAAAGTCAGAACATCGCAAGAAGTGCATCGGCAAAGAGGAACTCACTCTCGCTACGCCCACGAGAAAATCCGCGTGGTTCACAATGATTTTCATGCGAGACTCATGACGTTTCACCGCTTCACCGTTGTCGGCGCATTTTCTTTTCATCTTTTACGCACTTTTTCACCTTTCTCGCGCCATTCATCAATCTGTAAAGTTGCCCGCACGTTGCGCTACGCCACAATGGGTTTTCTCCATCGAATATTTCGGACGCGTTTTTTTTTCGTCGAAAAGCGAACACGAGCATTTTGGAAACTTTAATATTCGCGCGGCCAATGATTGCTTTATACAGGAGAGGTCTAATAAAGGCTTGACCTAAAACGTCCGACGACGAGTTCCCGACTAGGTCGCTGGGATGCCCGATTAATGTATGAATCTTATTAGCTTACCGCGTAATTACGAGTAAAGCTAAGTTGAAATGAACGAATTTAGCATACTCGACGGCGTGCGACATGACAGTTCTAATCGACCAGAAACTATTACCGGTTTACTATACTGGGTATGCGATTCTGTTGTCTGGGAGTAAAAGAGCAATTACAGGTTGACGAGGAGGCACAATTAAAGCAACTGGGCGACGCATCGACACAGGTGTTACCGTGCTCTCTTAACGTTAGGTAATGCCCCTGCTGTACCTCTCACTGTAGATCGGCACGTGTATGCGAAAAGTTCGTGACGCGGGTGAAAGAAGCAAGATTAGTAAGTGAGCGGTTAAGCGGGAACAGAAGGATGAAAGCGAAAGATAGGGGAAGCGCGATGAAGAGAGAACGTGCAGCAACAACGCGGTGGACAGAGACGGAGACTTGTAACCTGTCCGTATTGTCGCATTGATTTCAACGAGAATTCATCAAAAGAGATAATGATCGACGACCGCTCACTTCATTGACTTTAGCATTGCAGGCGGTATAAAAGATCCTGTCAGCGCTTACAAAATTGGTCAGCGATCCTCATTGTCGCTGCGTTCTTCTTCGCCGTGTCATTTCGCCCATATGAATAGACAGCTGGCTGCGAAACGGACAAAAGCAGGTTTCTTCTTTTTCGTCCTGGTTACATACGCGAGTTCGTTTGGAAATATGTAAATTCAATTGTTTCGGGGCCGATCCAGTGTGCACGCACGGTGCGTATCATACAGCCAGTCAACAACAGGGACACGGTCGTAAAGTGTTCCTACCCTGCACGCTTCTATGAATCCGCGAAATGAATCGGTTTGGACGATTGAAGCAATCGTGACACGTGGAAATGACATTTCCGGACATTTGGAAGGACGATCCATCCGCGGCATCGATTGTCTTGCACGCATGTCGTTCAACGCGTCAGAGTGCTCAACTTTCAAATCAATATTGTAACGGAGAGATTACTTTTTACGGCGTATCAATAAAAAGAGATATTCATTTGAAATGTCCAATTTTGGCAGACGAGGCTCAAGTATTCCGTTGAAATGGAACATTTTCAATACCGCCCGATATGATACGCGTATTCCCCGTAATGGTAAATGTATCACAGTCTAAAAGCAGCCGCAAGCAAATACGTCGGGCAAGGTTGGATTTAATTAAGGCGAAGGAAGATTTGAATGAATAGTGCACCTGCTTGTTAACTTTTTTCATAATTGATGAGAGCGGTCGATTCGGACCACCTTTCGAACATTCAAATTGGCGCGTGCTGTTACGTCAGCGGAGAAGTTTGGGGATTTAGAATGGGATGGGTCTGGTCCAGGTTGCAGGGCGTGTTAGTATCGGGCCACCTAGTGAAAGTAGACATCGTCTGGCCGTTTCCGTATAAAAACCGTCGATTCTTGGTGTAAGGCACATTCAGACAGCGCTCCTCATACGACGTGCACCATGAGAGCATTCATAGTGAGTAGTCCGTCCAGTGTCCAGTCCATTGCGTGAATGGAGTTTCGCATAAGTCGCATCGGTCTCACGTATATCGGGTTTCATCGTTCAGTGAAGACTAATTCCAAGTTTCGTGCATAATAGATAATGAGCCAAAGCGCATCGTTTGACATAATGTCTGCTTAATTATCCCGTTTAACATTTCACCTCAGCCGGCACTGATATCTAACACATTTAACGTTTGACACTGATCATTCATTAAACTACGAAGTGTTTAAACCAAACATTCATTTGTCAGATATCCCTTCTGGTCGTCTCCGCCATTGCGGGTGACGTGAAGAAGCAAGAAAAACGTGGTTTGCTTTCTGGCGGAAGCCCAGGATACTCTGGATACGCCGGTGGACACGGTGGATACAGTGGAGGTGGACACTCCGGATACTCTAGTGGACACTCCGGCTTGTCAGGCGGATACTCTGCTGTGTCAGGTGGATACTCTGGTGGACATTCCGGCCTTTCAGGCGGATATTCCGGTATCCACTCCGGCTTGTCAGGCGGACACTCCGGCCTGTCAGGTGGATACTCTGACGGATACTCTGGTGGTTACCCCGGTGGATACTCTGGCGGATACACCGGTGGATACACAAATGGCGGACTCGGAATTGCACATGGAGGCGATTACGGCGGTAGCGTTAGCACGCACAGAGTAATTGGAACCGTCGTCAACCGCGTTGTCCCTGTCCAAGTGCCCGTACCCCAACCGATCCCGATCACCCGTAAGATCCCAGTTCATGTTCCAGTACCAACGCCCGTCCACGTTCCGCGTCCAGTGCCAGTTCCGGTGCTTAAGCCAGTGCCAGTCGTTGTTAGCAGGCGCTACCCGGTCATCGTCAACCGTCCCGTTCCTGTACCAGTTCCCCAACCCGTGCACGTTCCTGAACCCTACCCAGTTCCCGTTCATCAACCTAGTTACGCTACAGGACACGTCATTCCCTCGTACCCTGAAGTTTCCGCTGGAGTTGGTGGCCTCCATCAAGGAGTCATTCTCGGTGGATCTGGAGGTCTTGGACACGGTATCTCCTTTGGATCCGGTAGTGTGGGAGGACATGGCCTGACCGGAGTATCTTACAACCAACCAAGTGTCTCTCTGGAGAGCGGTCATTCAGACATTTCACTCGGTTCCGTGAGCTTGCCGTCTACGTCTTACGGTGTACCTACCACCGATGTGCACGGAGGAGACGAAGGATACTCCTACCCGGTTCCATCGAAGAAATTCATATAAACACATTTTTCATCCATATGAAGCGCAGTCTCTCTTTCTCTCTCTATCTCCCTCTCCATCTTGACACTTTAAAATTACCACTTTTTATTTAATGCCTTCCTTCGTCATTCATAGAGTCAGATATGTACTGTGAAATGTCCCTGCATCACCTTCATGCGTCATGCAAACACGAAACGTTGAGTGGACGAAATCAGGACGAATTTCGAATTCGCTTTCAGCGAGAGAGGACTAGTGGGACGATATTCGGTGGCCGCGAAAGTGTCCAAATGTCACCGGAATTCGAAAGAGGTGCTATCTTGCGAAATGTGACATCTCCGTTCTTCGTCTAAAGAATCTTCCTGCGAAAGTAGTTAAGTTATGCAAGCGATTTCTGTCAAAATCCTCTCTGCAACACACGACGACCACGCAGAATCATCAAATGTATCCGTACAATTCTATCTCAGACAAACGAAACCACGAATGCGCTTTTACGATAGTCTGGATACTTTTGTATATATTCATGAAATTTATCGTGTTTCACGATTTTATATATTTGTAAAAAAAATATAAATGTAATATAATTCGTAGTTCCAACATTGTATCGTTATTTCTTTTCATTGCCAATTTACGTGGGCCAACGTTGCGATCGGGTGACTGTCCACCATCATAAATGCTTACAACAGGGTAACATGAAGACTCTGACCTTAAAAGTCCATTAAGGAGCAGCCGCGAGTTAAAAATTTCCCATGACTCTGTGTCGAATGGACTCGACAGGCTCATAACCATTTTATACCACCCAAGGCGACGATATAGACTACCTCCCCGTATCCCAAACCCTCCTTAGCTACTCTGGTAGAAACAGCCGCTTTATATACCTCTCAGTGAAGATACATTCAAAAAATTGTACGTAAAAGTTATATAACCGGTATGAAATATTATTTTGCAAGTTCCCCCACTCCTTCCCTTCATCCAGGGGCGATATTTTGGGAGTACCATCTGAGAAGAGATGAAAGAAGGGGGAAAGGGAGACGCAGTTGCACGGTACGAGTCGAAAGTTTTAATTTAGTTCACCTTAAGCAGCTTATGCGTATATGCGGTATATACAAGCACCTGCCAACACTACCCTCTAATCCCTTTCTTCTACTCCCATAACCCCCGAACCCTCGGGAAACTTTGCGGTTCTGTACTTTTTCAGTTGTCTACCGCCATCTTCGTAATGGTATCTGCTGGCCGTAGAAGACGTACGTGCTTCGGTCATAGCTGAACGCTATCTCGCTTTCGGTACAACCGCTAAGCTAGCAGAGATCGTCCATGTTCGCAGATACGGTCACACACGAGGCAGGAAATCGTAAGTGAGGGATTCACGTACGCGCGTACGACTAACAGAGAGACGCACGTGCATGAGATAAAACATCTACTTGTTTGGAGCCATCCGAGCGTACAGCGCACACATTGGATGCTGTCAGCGAACGGCGTATAGGCGGTGAAAATGGTGAGCTGCTCAATAAAACGATATTACGTTAAAATAGCACAAGGATCGTGAAGACAATAGATTAACACCGAATGAAATCGATTTACCGAAAGTATCCAATATTGCAAGAAACGCACAATATGTACTGTTTCCATATTAACAGAATGGTCGATTCAGGAATGAAAGCGAAGAAACAAGCACAAACTCCGTAACAGTACTGAAACGTACACCATCAAAACTGAACGTTGTATCCACGGTACCGTATTCCGCTCTCTATTTTCTGCCGGAAAACCAGCAGTCACGCACTATTTTACGACTTTCGCGCGGGCCTCTGAATTAACCCGAGCTTTTCCGGCTACAAGGACGGTCCTTTATGCACCCTTCTTTCCCCATCCTCCTTTTCTCTGCACCGTCAAGAAATGAAGTGCATTCCTTGTACCCGCCCCCCGTCTTGACTACTGTTATGGTGTCGTTAAACCGCCTGGGCCCGATATCACGCCGTACGTACTGCTCGTATGCCCGGGAAAAGAAGCTTTGCACTA
Source organism: Cryptocheilus praepositus (assembly GCA_033815515.1). Taxonomy (NCBI): domain Eukaryota; kingdom Metazoa; phylum Arthropoda; class Insecta; order Hymenoptera; family Pompilidae; genus Cryptocheilus; species Cryptocheilus praepositus. The sequence goes on from JAWWQZ010000257.1 coordinate 1,054,834, forward strand.
AGACGGAATGAAGAAACTGCTGCTGGGGTTACACGGCGAGGGAATGCTGAAACTTTCTTTGCAAGCTTCTCGCGAACGCGCAAAGTGGGAACTAAAGAGTGATCTCACTGTTGCTACCCTTGTGCAGCTGAAATGAACGTGCAAAAGGCTTACCGGTAGGTATTACGCAGAACTGAAGTGGATTGTGAGAAAAGGTACGCAAACGAAGTAGGCGCATGAAGCATTATCAGAAAAAGAGAGGGGTGACAGTTATTGTCCACTGCATTGAGTTATTTGCAGTCAGCGTTGTAACTTATTCAAGAATTTGCGGTGTCGTTTGTCTTGGGGAGTCTGATGTGTTTCGCCGATATGACTGCAATTATTAATGGGTACGGGTAAATGAGGTCTTCGATAAAGAGTCGTCTTTTTATCGCACAATTAAGGGCAATTACAGTAATACTTAAATTCCAGAAAGAGAGACCCCCGCGCGATTCTAGTACGCACAACACGAACTGCCGTGCCGCGGCTAATTGTGAGCATTTATCTAATGCGAAGGATTTACGGACGATGTAAATTTATTCACGAGACCCTCCCTTAATTACGTAGCTTCCAAGGCCGCCCTAAGCTCCCTCCGCGCCCGAAGCGCACCGGAAGAAAAACGGGCGTTAGTCTTACGTAACGAATATCGAGACAACTGAAACTCTGCGGATCGATCATGACTCTTAATCATACCCGTTTAAATTCGGAAGAACATTCTTTGAGTCGTTAGAGAGTAAAGGACGGGGAACACTAATTTCGAACTTTCACTTATATTGCCTATGCGAAACAGGGCGCTTTTCTGTAGACAGATTCAAAGAAGCCGTGCCAAATCTTCTCTGTGCTACTGTATACGTGGGCAGCCCGATAAGTTCTTAGCCTACAAAAGAAAACGAAAATTTTGGAAAATTTTGATTGGAATTGATTGGAATTGCAATTACATCGCTGGATCAAGTGTATGGAGTTAAAAGGAGACTCTGCTGAAAAATAAATTGTCAATTTTCCAAAATTTTGTTTGTTTGTTTTATAAATTCCCAAGTTTTTCTTTTGCAGGCTACGTACTTATCGGACTACCCACGTACGTGGAACATCTGCAAAACTCGAATTTTTGTCAAAGAGATGTTTCGATGCATCATGAAGACAACGCGCACGCGATAAAGTTGACAGCTTAGAAAATCTTCGTTCCCGCGGCGTGCAGGTTGTTGCAGTTGTGTGGAGGGAGGAAAATCAGGGACTTCCTAGCCTTTCCGTGAGAATAACCGACGCAGGTCCGTTTCTGGCCAGCGTTCGCGACACATGTCGCGCAGCCACCGACGCAAAAGCATGGGAGCACCGCGCTGCGATTTTCCGGCCAGTGCTCCAGCGCCGCTTTTTTCTTGAATGAAACATCTACAGGAAGATAAATTTTCCGTCAGCTCCGCCAGGATTCGGAGTCGCGGCGTAATGTAGCAGAACGCGGCTGAAAAATTATCACGACAACGGCAGTGAAGCAGGCCTGAGCACGTCGTCCCGACCCGTACACATCGTAAAGCGTTAATGACACGAGATGAAAGGCACGGCTCGTCTAACGGCGGTGAATCATCATGAAATATGGCGGCACGTCGTGTATTTAATTACAATTTCGCGACGCCGGAAGGTGGGTGGCTTGCCAGTGGGCAGTCGGTCGGTCGACTGGTTCGCTTAGGCGGAGGTGGTCGGCGTTATTGGTGAACTTCGAATGTACTCCGCGCAGTGGGGGCGAGGCCCCAATATGTGCTTTCCTTGACACTTTATATCGGCAGTTAACGTACCTGATATATGCGCATAACGCTTATCCGACGATGTACCGCGGCTTTTTGTCCGTGCAACACAGTTCCGCTTTAAGCTCGCCTTCTCCCGCTCTCTCCTCCCTCCTTCCTCTTTTGTCTTCCCGATGCTCCATTTCTCTTTATCTGCTCCATCTCTCTTCTACACTCGCACTCCCGCGGTCATACGTGTTTTATGCTTCGCCCGCGAAACGCCCGAGCGCCATTTACGATCGGCCATTTCGTACACCCTGCATCCTGGTCGATGCGTTCCCATTCCTTACCTCTGCCCGACAAATCGGCAGTTAACGTCGAGTCTTTTGACGTTTCAGTTAACTCGCCGACTTGATTGCGGGACGCGAGCGTTAACATCGAAGTGCGCAGGTTGATTCCTTCTTCGCGCGTATACGATGCGGCTAGCAAGCCGTCGACACCGCGACGATGCACCGCCGACATTCCGGTTGCAGCCTCAGAGGCGTTACTTTTCAGACGACGGCTTTCTTTGTCTCGCCTTTGGACCACCGCCGCCCACACCTTCCTTTCTCCATCCAGCGCGCACGAGCCAACGCCGTCCGCCGACTCCGCCGGAATACAGGACGCGTCGTTTTATTGGTTGTTTTGAAACAGTAAAACACGCCGTAAACACGACGTCACGGTACTCGTAAACGCTAAAATAGCATTCGTACGGGGGAGTCGCAGGATTAAACGGCCCACGGGCCATCGATTAGAATTTTACTTTCTGCGTTACACGTGGCGCGCCACGACGCGTGAGTTAACGTCGTGTCGACGTTGCGACCTGCTCTGGACGGACGGTTCTTGAAACGTGCGACGAGAAGGATTGGACTCTATGTAGGAACCGAATGCCACGATGCAACATGTCGCGCGAACGGACAAATCGCCGATGATATCCGGTGTCCTGTTCCCGCTTTGCGTTTTAATACCCCACGATAAAACGCGATGGTGCGTTGAGAGCTCGTCCGGCGAACATCCGAACACTGATTTACGCTCGGGCGGTTGGCAGTGTTCTTTGAAACTCACAAACAATTTTGCGAAGGACTATGTTGTTTGTGTCACGAGAATAACAAAAGAAACCAACACTTTTTCGAGAATGAATTTTTTGATAGATTTTTACATATTATACAAGTCTGTCATAGAGACAAATATTAGTGTAGTAACATGATAAGATTTTGCTTTTGCTATTGAGGGAACCTGTAGTGGATTATTTATCATTCAATTTTTATTTTTCCGCCAGTGAAAACAGTAACAATTCTAAAAAATTAAATATGCGCAAATGTAGTAACGTGGTATATATTACGCGATTGTTATACGTGGGGAACTATTGAAGTTGTTTTTACATTCATTAGGGATAGTCGTCAAAAGTACGTTCAACCGAACATTTTAACTGATTTAATAAGTACTATTATTTCTTATCTAGTGTTGTGTTTCATCATGTGCTGGGGACAGTCTTGCTCGATTATGGCAGACATAAATTATTCCATAACGATTGCGATACAGTATTCCAATGAGGGAAAAGCGTTAATTATCTCTCTACATTGTAAACAATGAACATCTGTGATATTTTCGAACGAAACAAAGTTAAACTCATTCGATTATGCCTCGGAAAAGTCAGATTACAAAAGTTATTCCGAACCCGCACCAGCGCTGCGATATAATTTATTCTAATAACCTACTTTTTCGCGTTTCACGATACGAGTACGTGGACAGATATCGAAAGGTCGCCTGTCTGGTAACAATGACAAATCGATGATCGGCGGCACCGTCAGTAGCTTGCCGCCGCTGACTGACAAATGATTTCCCCTTATTATTAATGTCTCCAAATTGAGATACCCGGGTCACGAGCGGATTGCGAACTCGTGTTTATCATTCGCGCTCGACGAGCGGGCAGCGATGTGCGCGTACGCGTATCCGCACCAATCACGTCCGCGGCAGTGTATAATTTTGATTAAAAACATTTGCCGACGGCTGCAGAGTACACACTCGCAACCCGTGTATCCCGTGGGTACACGTTGCCGCGAAATTTCGTCGATGAGCGCCCGGAAATGCGTTGACGGACCGCATCTCGTAATTTAGCGCCGACAGCGAAAAGGACGTAAATATCGTTGGGCTAATTGACGATAGCAGACGGAAGGCGCACAAACGAAAGGATGCACGCTGACGCAACGTGGACCGTGGACGACCTGCGCTGTGGGAAACGTGCCTCTAGCGTGTGTGTCAAAGCTTAAAGAAGCTGAAAATATCAATGGACCCGTTTTAATAATCTGTCGGGGCTCGTCCGAAACGAGTTAGTATATTGACAGGTGACTTGAACCTTCGCCTCTCATCTGTCTCTCGCCCTTCCACCCTTCCGCTACGGCCGCTCGCCCGCCCCCACTCCGTATCAAAAGCAAATTACTCGACCAAAGCGAGGAAATAGCGAGGGTGGCGTTGAAGGGGGTCCTTCGTGTCCACGGCACGCGATGTCATATCACGTTATTGAGAGCTACTTGTCACTCTGCTTTGGCGTCACTGCAGAACGCGGCTACGTACGCGCGAATCATTCGATTAATTTCGTGCTCTAGCACGCAGCCTCCTACATATATAATACAAACATATATTTTGTCGATTCAACTAATAGCGCACCCCGGCGAATAACATTATCACGTACGAGCAATAGCGCAAATTTCACGGACTTCGAACGTGCTCCGGCGTATCCTCGACTAGTTCGCGCAAAGTGAAAACTGCGCTGGTACAGGACGGAGGAACGTTAATGTTATTAAACCGCTTATCGCGATAGCTTCGTGCGATCCGCATCCTCTCCGTATCAGGGCAGTCTTATCCTCGAATCTTTATAGGTACGCGCGAGCAGATTATCTCCTGCGGCGCTCGACTTTCGGCACGGGAAAAGTGACTTTCGGTCATATGGTGAGGGCAGATTAACCGCTCCCAACGCAGTCACTGCCTCGATACGGTTTCATTTCGATGAGCGTAATATAATAGCGCGTGGGCAGTGGCGTGCGGGCCATTTGAGTGGCAGAATGTTACAGATTATTACCCTCGTGGGTCGCAGTGAGGATCGTGCGATTGCCGTTACGCGTTCATTTATAAACGCCGTGATCCCGACAAAGGCACTGATTGCGGCATGCACAAATTGTAATCGATATCAAGTCACGTCCTTCCGCGTTCCGTGATCTAACGCGGCGACGTGGTTTTCTGCTTGACATGCGCCGACAAAGAACAAAACGTTTCTACCAAGGATGTTGCGAGGAGTATACGTTGAGCACGGTTAATAAATTCACGTTACGTACGTCAACCGGTGACATATCATCCCAGAATATTTGCTGGGACATGCACGTGCAATAAGAGACGACAGAGCTTGCGACGATTTCTAATGGAGCTGCCATCCAATTTATACATCAGATTCATGGTAATTTAAGAACGAACATTCTTCCCCCCGTGTTTCGCGGAGCATGTATTAACGTCCCTCGTAAAGTTTTCTCCTTACCGCAGGGAACTTTTTGTACACTCGAAAACGTACTAGTGCGAGATCGCACGAGCGCACTCGATTCGTTCTTATCCAGCGCGAGTGCTCTTAGGGATCATGCGTCTTGTTAAAGCTCCTCTGCCATTGAGGAAGTTAAAGATGAGAGAACATGTGCGGGGTACTTCTCGAGTCCGCCTAAAGCGCAGCCAAAGCCGCTGCGTTTTCATTGCCCCGGCGAAATTGCACGGTTTCGTGGCTGCCGTAATCTACACTTGCACTGAATACGCAGCGAAGGATGGTAGTCAGGCAGAAAACCCTATCGTACGATTGTTGCATTATATTATATAGACGAAGCTGTCGTATCGACCGCATCAAGACAAAGAGTCTGAACCTGCTTCGTTTATATTTAAAATAATGTATTGATCAGATCTTGCGACTTTGCCTACGACGGAAAATGTTAATGTTGCGGTTAAGGGCAGTTTGAAGATTTGTAATGAACTTATTGATGAACTATATGCCTGCGTAATGTAAATTGACGCGGTGCAAAGTACGTAATGAGTTTGCCAGTTGATAGTAACAGAGTCTCTATGATCTTTATGAAATACAAGTACCGTGACTATATATATTTTAATATACTGTCCGACATATTTCAAGATGTATTTGGTCATCGTGCACGCCAAATAAAGTCAAACTCTCAACTTCTCGAACCTGTGGAGGAACTTAGGTTGCAAACTGACACTTATCCTAAATGCAGTTGTGCGTCCGACGTATTTCATCCCCTTGCACATTTTTTACGTTGATCAATATGTGAGGCGATTTCGACAAGCAGGAAAAGGATTTACCCGATCAACACTACTTTTGTAATCTTACTTGTATCATGTACGTCGAGTATTGAGATCCTATTATTACGGCACACTTTTTTAAACTGTTCCGGCTTAGGAAACTATCTGCATTCGTTCTATTCGGGGTAACACAAAAAGACCATCCCTTTTCTTTTACCCAATCACTCTCTCTTTCCCGCTTTCATTCAAAAATCTTTACTAAAAAAATATGTCACTTTATGATATAGGATTACCCAGTTGGTCGGTACGCGTTTTCATGATAGTGTGCAAAAGAGTTACTGATTTTCCAGCAACACCACATTATAATTGTGACTTCTCCATAAAATGGTTTAAATAAGCCATAAGTATTATTCAATCAAACACACATACATCACCCTTTGCTCTCCTTTCTTCAATCATTCTTAAGTTAACATCCGTATACGCGACAACGTGCTATGAATTCGTCAATCACCGCATCCTGCATCATCCCAGTATCGACCAACGCCAAAAGAAACTGGAAAACAGTACATAGACTCCAACATTAAATAACCTCTACGCCAATTTGTTCCACCCACCTCCGAGCTACGTTGAGCGTAGCAAAGCTCCGCTAAGCATCGACGCGCGATTCGTTAGGTCTGCGTCGACGTCAAACGCATTTTTCGGGCACCAACCCCGTTGCAAGTCAAAGAACACCTGTATAACTAGCACCAGGAGCAGAGCATCGACGTGATCCGTGAGCGCAAAGTCTCTGCTGTGCGCTGGCCCCACGATCAAAAGTAGAGGTGGAAACGACAAGGCACGGCGGTGGGGACTGAAGCGCGCGCGATGCCGGTGGGGGTGGAAATAGAGCCGCCAAAATGCGAGTGGGGGTAGGTACCGAAGAGGAGACGAGTGGGGCTCCCTCTGGCGGGTGCCTCACGTCAGTCGAGCCGTGTGCCGCGTCGCGGTAGTGTCGTGTCGTAGTGCTGCGTCCTCGCGTGTCTCTTCGGTACGAGCACCCGAACGACGCTTCTCGCAGTTGTGATTATGAACGACGCACGTTCCATCACGAAGCGTCCTGCCACCGTACGAACTCGCCGGCTTGTTCGTTTCCGTCGATACGTCCGCGAGACAGCGCAAGAGGAGGCCTCTCCACGGTGAAACGGAGCGGGGATCCTTCGGTCGTGCGAGATCGACAGACATCCGCACGTTCGGCGCTCTTTTCAACGGACAGCGTGTGCACGAGGGCGCCTACGAAATTTTGCCGGTATGCGATAGACATCTGGGACCCGTCGATGCGGAGTCGTGGTCAGTTCGGGACCGACCGATGCACGTAGCGCGGGCAGGCGTTAGAGATTATCACGCGTGACAATCTGGGAAAGGTCGGATCTTACGGAGGAATTTGACTGTGGCCGTCCTTCTCGGAGCATTCAAGAGACAGCGCGCGCGCTGCTCCGTTTCTTTCGCCAGAGGTCTCACTGTCGCGGGACCTCGAGATATTCGAAATCCTTGCTCCCTCGCTTTCGTTCGGTGAATCAGGGAGGGTTCTCGCGAGGAGGCGAAAAGTTTCAATGCACGTCGCCGCGCGCGGCCGGTACGCGAATGACAAAGTACGGTACGGCGGGGGCGAGGTTATTTAGCCGGTGGTCGCTGCCAGTGGCCGGTTCGTTCGGCGTGTTTACAAAATAGAGGGTAAAAGTGTCGCACGGTGAAAGAGACTTCGCGGTGTCGCGGCAGCGTGTGTGCGACAGAAAAATTTGCAAGGTCGACGAGAAATAAACAGACGAGACGATCACACCGCAGTGGAATCGTGGTGGATGCTGTGCAGGCGGTGTTGCCGGGTTTACGAAGGTTTACCGAGGGATCCATTCAAGTTCATCGAAGCCGGCAGGATCTCGTGGATCTCGTTTCTTTCTCCTTGCTCTTCTTATGCATCTTCTCTGGCGTGCGCAGTGACACGCGAGAAAAACGACGTTCCCTACGTGTCAGCGCAGCCCTTCACTTTCACCTGTTTGCGGTACCGTCGTCTGTGATTCGCGCTCGAAGCCTTCCGAATCTCGCTCAAAGAGGCGAACGGACCAAAGAACTCGGTGGAATCCGCAAGAGACATCGGGTGACGGACTGTTTACCCGTCCCATCGAATCGTCTTCCTTATCGTGCTGCTGTGAAGTTCTTCCGTACGCTTGAATACACATCGTACACTTAACGTTCGTGCATGATAGCATAGCCGAGGGAGCTTGCCCGCGTGTGTGTTCGTATCCCCTTGATATATTTTCGTTCGTGCCTACTCTTGTTCTTTAGTTCGTGCGTGCAACGTTTATCCTATCATTTTTCCCGTCTCCGGAGTACACCCAATGTGCCGTTACATCGCACTCGGTACCCGCTCCCACCACGTGCAGAATTGAACGTAACACGATATCCGAGTTACCCGGGTGCAGACGCTTAAAAGTGCATACCATCGCGACGCATACCGTCTTCTCGCTTTTCTTACTCTATGGTGATACGCGAAGAAAAGAATTAATTACTCGCCCAACGTCCAGAGTACGCCACGTGCGACCGCAATTCTAATACGCACCCTACAGTGGACGTTCTGTGTACGACGTAGTCTACGTGGAAATCGGAAATTCGAACTTTTCGATATACGACTAGTTCGATTAGTTCTCCCGCGCGCGCGTCTCAGAACATCGATCGTCGGGGTAACAGTCGCCGCGGATCTACGGACGAGGAACAGGAGAAGCATATCGAAGGAAAGAGAAAAGTACCGGCGCCGGTTGGAGTCGATCGTATCGAACGTCCGTGGCTCGTTCTCCGCTCGTCGCTCCGCCAATCGTCGACGTTCCGCCACCTCGTAATGAGCCTCAGTGGTACATGAGGACACCGATTGCCTGGGGACGACGAGATATCGAACGTGACCGGTGTAAACCCAGGAACGCTCCGTGTGCCGATCAAGACCCATTCGCGAACGGGGCGTTAATCAACGTGGCGCTCGTTAAGAGGACCGGGAACGATCAGCGCGCGAGATGTCTCGCAGCTAAGAGGAAACTTGATTTCGTGCGCGAAACTTCCAGCGGATTAGCGAGACGTACGTGCGCTCGGTACTTTCACACGTCCGCTGGACCGGCGGAGCAACGGGCGTCGTCTCGATAGTGTGCCGCTGTCAGGCAAGTGTGCTGTGAACGGACGGAACTTCGTAACGCGACAAAAGAGGCGACAGAGGGAGAGTGTCAAGGGTCAAAGTGACGGACGGAGTGACGAACGAAGTGATTCCGTGTTACGCACGAGGTATATCTCTCTGGCGTCTATCTAGCAGAGCAAGGTGTTGTTCCGACGCATCTCCCGGGGATAAATCAGTACGTGCGTAAGAAACCACTTGGTCGCACAGCCGCGAAATGCCGCGGAGACGCGCGGTCGGTCGACGCGCGTAAAGCACAGACCCGTGAGGTAGGCAGTGGTGTAACGGCGGCAGAGCGTCGGAAAAGGAGAACGTAAGAGGGAGAACGAGGACAGAACTTCGCTGGAAGCTAATCGTGCAGTGCCAAGGCCCGTTCCTCCACCCTCTCGCGAGGCTGTTCGCAGGACTGTGTTGAGGATGACAATGGCAAGCAATATCGTGGTCGAGTGGCTGCGTTCCCTCCACCTCGGTCAGTATTCAGAGTCGTTCATCGACAATGGCTACGACGACCTTGAGATCTGCAAGCAGATCGGCGATCCCGATCTGGACGCGATCGGCGTCTTCAACCAGACTCATCGCGCCAGACTCCTGCAATCCGTGAAGACACTCCGCGAAGAGGGTGCGGCGAGCGTTTATTTTACGCTCGAGGAGACAAACGATTGTCTGTGCGACAACGTCAGTTCGAAGTCGTCGAGGACGTCCTCGGAGAGGCCACCCAGCGACAAGGAGGCCCAGCGAGCGTCGCCCACGGCGAGCTCATCCAGCGGCGGTCAGGAATTAACCAAGTTCGCCGATGAGTACGAGGAGGGTAAAGCGGAACTCGTTAGGATCCCGAGAATGCAGCTCAGGATGCTGTTGCAGGAGAAGCTCAGGCACGACGGGATAAGGCTCGCTTGTCAACCATACACAACACCGGTGAGTCGTTGTCATTCGTTATTTCTTCTTAGCACGTTGACAACCGAAATGCGTTCCGATTTTTCGTGGTTTCGTATGCCGAGGACAAACAAGTGTTGGACAGGGTATAACGTGCGTAATTTCCTGTATTGTGAGAGATTCTGTGGTATTGACTCGGTATGTTGGAATGTGGGGTCTTTATAAAGTTAATTTAATGATACGCGATGTTACGTTAGAGTTTGAAATGTTTTCTTTAATAGTGAACTTTGTCAGGTTTTTTTTAGAGGCGGGTGGGTAGTCGTTACTTTTTTTCTCTCGCCTCAATTGACTTGAGGGCACAATGGTGACTCTGCGTAATGAAAGGTTTCGCGACCTCGTATAGTAGTTAGCGTTAGTATAACGCTTTATAAGTGGCTCCCATAAGCGTAATTGACTCGGTTAAACAATGATCGGCAGCAAATTCACAGTGTTCGCTTTGAAGGCAAAATTCCACGGCAACGTGTCGTTAGAGCTTTAAGCGAACGGCTACACTGCACCGTTTGCACAGCGATCGCACAAGGAAAACATTTTGCGCCGCTGCACGTCGGCTGGCGTAATTAAAAAGTTGTGTCACGCGCCATAATTACTTTTAACCCGCATAATCTTCCCGAAATTTCCACTCGACGTTTAATCCGCATAGTCAAGTCGCCGCTACTCTTTTCGAGTTCCGCGAAAGGGCGTTATCATCCACGATGAGATTCGAATTATCAGTCGTGAGGGCAAGTAGCGGGCACTATATTTTCACTCAGGTGCGCACCACTCACCAGGGGCCCGGTGAATTAAGATAATGCAGAAAACTCGTAGCCCGGTCGAAGCACCACGCCCCACGTGAGCGAGTAGATAATCCTCTGATTCATTATTTCGTTACATTACGCCGCCGTTCAAGATAAGACGCATGCCACGCTTAAACCCATACATTCGCCGTCCACGCCACCACCATCGCCGCCACCACCATCGCTACCACCACCACCCGCTACCGCTACACAGCTAGATACCTATTTCACCGTAATCGGGGGGAGGAGAAAGTATTTTCCGTACAACGCGGGTTTCTAGCCAGCCGCGTCGTAATTGAGACGTGGATATACGTCGTGATACAGTTATTACGGTACGTTACGCGATAAGCCGCCTCGAAAAGTTTCGACGTGCGTTATCGGACAGCGTGGGGAAAGAGCGAAGTATAAGCCCGAATCGACGGAGCCGACAGGTAACTTCACTTCGCGTTTCGATCACGGGAGAGAGTAGAAACTGCGGCGAAATTCAATGATCGGACGTTGAATGCCGTTTTATTTGACATGTGTATCGTCTGCGTAAGAATGACGGGTTCATAGGCCGAGGCAATCTCGGCATTGCTTTCCGCCTTGCGGATAAAACGCGTTTTTCATTTGCGAATGCGTAATGCGTTTAATTGATCACGCCGATATGCGTGGATGGGCACGAAACGCTAACGTATATTGCGTAATTGGAGGAAGGGGGCATAAATTCGATATTAACACAGATAAACGCAATTAATGATTCTTCGTATAGTTTAGTTACTGCGTTTAGTTTCTGAGAGAACATCGTTAATATTGTCGCAGGTGTGTCATTCGAGTGCATGTAGCACTCCGAATCCATGTCAAAATGTTATTTCTCTCCTTGAATATACAGTACCTGTAATTCAGGAACGGATGTATTCCTATCACTGAGATTCCTTTGTTATGCATGAATACACCGGGAACATATGGTATCGAGTCGTAAGAAGCAGGAAGAAAGTGGCGTCATACCTTGCGCGCCCCCGACTTACGGTACTTAATGTCTACCCTGTAACCTCCTCGGTTAGTTAAGTCACTATTCCGAGTCTCGAGCACCCTAGAAACTTCGTTGGCAGGGTTAAACGTACCGAATTTGCTATCCAATTTAGCGTACAATAACGTGGTCACGAGATATGCCGGTTTGCGAAAAGTACCTTCACGTTCTTAGACCCGTGCGAAATTGACAAGTTTCAGCCATTGTCGCAAAGTGCGTCGGGAAGTTCGGTGGATGTTGTTACTGCGCCGAGGGGGCGAGGAGCAGACAAGCGGGCCGAACTCATATACTTACACCTCGTTATACATTACCTGCACCGTGTGAATCTCCTTCTCACTTGTTAGCGAACTAGTATGCATCCGAGTTTCGCTACCCTCGGCGAACTTCGCTGACTACTTCAATGAATTCATCGAATCGGTAGACCCCAACGCATGACACGGGGCCATAAAGTCTGACGAGTTTGAGTTATGCGAGCGCACGACATCCGGGCGAAACGTGACAGGCGAAACGTTGAAACGAACTCTCTCGCCGGACTCGAGCGCGGTGGGTCTGATAGATGTAAAATTAGAGGGCGACGCGGGTGCGTGGCAGCGGCGGTGCTGGTGCATCTAATCGAGGCCGCATTAACTTTCGAGGAGGCTCGAGGCTAATTTAAATTCGGGGGCCCCGCGAGCACATCTGCGCGAGTTAACACGCAATCCTCCTTCGCCTTGGTGTTTATCCATTTATAGGGGAGAAAGTGGAAGAAGCAGGGGCTAACGGTTTCATTTTGATTTCGCTACAGCGCGCGAGAACAACGAGAGGTATCGTTAATTCATCGTCGTCGGGGTATTGGGAGAGCGAGAAGTCGCGGGGATAATTGCTGCGTTTAGCAATTCGCTCGCATCTTTGATATATCGCCTGACCGGCGAAAGTCCTGGGGGTAATCGCGGCCCTTGACGAAAAAATCGGAAACCGTTCATCTCGCTTAAACATTCCGCATAACGCGTATTTAAAACGTCATCAATCATCGCTGTATCGCGGTGTAAAAGGCCAACGTACAAGTGCGCGAGCGATGATCGCGGGAGTGATTAGTCATACGTCGTTATCAGACGTCGTAAAGCATTGGTGTCGGTTTATCGCTATTGTGGCAAGTTCAAAGCTAAGCTTTCGTCGCTAATGACTCACGCGGAGACTGATGATGCCTTTCTCCGTGTCCCTCCGAAAGTCAATTAACCATGCGACCTTGCGCAACCACTTGACATTGCATAAAAAATGCGTACTTTTCGTCGCGCGACGTAAAAATGTACTACCGTAAACGTCGCTTTCTGCCGTTAGCATAGGTCGAAGACTCTCGGAGCGCAGGGTGAAATAGCAGGTTCCGAACGAAACGATCGACATCATCTCGCACGCGGGTGTAATTCAATCACAACTGTGTTTTTCATTATCAACGAGGCAGTAAACGCTTTCTCTGTACACAGTATCGATCTATGTAATCACGCGCCGCATGATACTTCACGATGCCGTCACCCCTCCCTCCACCGATTCCATCAACATTTTTCTCGCAACACTTGCCCCGCACACGTTCATATTAAAGTGGCATAAATATTTATAAACCGTACCTCTAAGCCTCAACATAAGTATGATTTAATCTCGGGCCGTTTAATTAAAGCAACAGTACAATCGCAATTTCTCCCGTCGCTTAAGGCGTCTCGACGACTCGAGCCAGTCCTCCTCGCATCCGTTCGCCGCGACGTTACCAGACCGGGCGTTTAAAGTCGTTCGTTTCTCCCCCGTGGAGTCGCCGCTCTTATTTCTCGAGTTTATCGCCCGCACGATGCGCCGGGCTTATTGCGCGTGCTGCTGCTTATAAACAAATCGCCGCGCGGCACGTCGAATTTGAATGATAAAAGGGAAGGCTACGCGTGCACCGGCCGCCTACCGACGCATTCGCGCACGCACTCACGCACTCACGCCTCGTGCCTGCCCGGGACGCCGTAAATTACGACGTGGAAAGCGCGAGCGCGCGGCACATATCGCGATCGGAATGCGCCTCCGCCGAATTTACGAGTCCGCCTCGCGTATTTTATACTTCGCCGCCGATATTTCGATTAAATTAGCTTTTGAATTTTTAATTTTCCCACCGCCCGAATTTACGAGGGCCTACCCGGGGACAGAGGGTGCGAACGCTTTACGGCGGGTCACGGTTTGTAATGCGAACGTACGAAAAGTAACGTTTAACCCTTTGCGGACGGAGTTGCTGGACGGGCGAGCGTCGCTGTGGATGACAAGTATTGGAACAGGCGCAGTAAAGAAAATATTCACTTATATTAGGGATTTATACGGGTGTCCACTTGTTCCTCCTTCTGCCGAAGTGTGTCTATCAATTTTTGACGGTACATTGTGATAGACATCTCCTGGCCCGTTGTTTCTTGGTGCATGAAAAAGGAATTTACAACAGCGGTGTTCAATAATAATTCAAAAGCCAATTTTCGATACCATTTCATACCATTTCACATTAACCCTTTGCGGTCGGTGCCGCCACTGTGGCGGCATTTCAAAACTGTCGTAGAAGTCGGTGTCGCCGCTGTAGCGTCATGACCACGTCTCGAAAGAGCAATCCAGAAAAACTGAGATTAACAGAATGCTTTTAAATGTAGATATATCCACCTTAAATTGCTTAGGGAACAATGACTCCGAAAAGCTAAATTCGCGCCGACTTGTTGGTAGTTCCAGCCGAAAAATCTGCCGACCGCATAGGGTTAATGTTTTTATGTATTATAATCTTTCCCTTAAACCATTGACCAAACAAAAACAATGCCGCCTAAATTAAACGTTCAATCTCACAAGTACGAAAGGAGAGACATATGCGCGATGATAATACGAACGAAAAGTCCGCCACCGGTCCGTGCAGACCGACGAGGCCCGAACGAAAAGTCTAGCGCCGGTCCCTAGGGCCCGGCGTGGCGCTTAACGTGTTAAATAAGTTTTTCATAAAATCTAACAAAATCATCAACAAACAAATTTAATTGTCACGCGTATCTTAGGTATCGTTTACGATGACAGACGTGCGCCAGCCGCAGCGCTAGAGTTGGGCGGATATATCCGACGCTCGTCCGCAAAGGGTTAATGACGTCCGCGGACGATGAGGAGGTGCGTGCGCACGCGTGTGCGGTTGGATTCGAGTGTGTGCGGCGTGGACCACCTGATAGGAGGGGTCGGAACGAGGCGAAAGTTTTCCGCGCATTACAGAAAGCGCCCGCGGGCGAGACGGGGGTGAACGGTTTGTCGGTGGGTCGTTGCCGATGCTGAAGCCGGCGCGAAACGGGGATTGGGCAGGTGGGAGAAGGCCGATTATGCATGCACACCAATTAATTTATGAACTGTCGCCCGGACTGGCCCGATGCTCGCTTTCATTTACGTGCCAGCGGCGTGCCAATAAACGTGAGTGCACTTCTCGTTTTGCGCGCGGTGAATCTTTAATGCGATTGATTTCGGTGCGCGGGCATCCTCCGTGACGAATTCCCATTTGCCTGCTCTTAGGACGCTCCGGAAATGTCACGCACAGGCGATCGTCGTGTACACGGATATTTCGTTGGCGAGTGATGCGGGCTGCGTAACTTTCGTGCGGTCCTGACAGTTTCGTTCTAAAAGCGCATTCTATGTATGTTAATCAGGTCGTTAAACGTGGAAAAGTCGATTCCGTTTCTGCGTAGAGCATCCGCTTGATTTAAAGCCATATTGAAATCATTTCAATACCAAATGTTCTTGAACTTGCATTCACTTCTGTACGCATGCTCTTCATTCATAGATTCTCTCGCTAATTGACCTTCTGGCTTTCTTTATCGATATCGGTCCCGCACATGTTCTCGCGTACGCACGCACACGCGTACGCACGCAAATGACCGTGCGTAGGAAATAAAAATCCTGTTTCTCTCAGAGCCCGGTGGTCCGGTCGTCACCTGCTCTTTTTCCCCCTCGTTTGCTCGGAGCATGAGTACATCGAAACAAGTGCACCCACACGCGCCTGTGTGAATATTACCAAGAAACTAAGAAGTATGCACGCCTCGCTATCTCGGACGTGCTCACCGACTATCATCAAGGCAATAGTCACTCTAAATCTCTCCATTTTTTCTTCAGATTCATTATTTCCGTTCTTATATGTGCTGTTTCTATGCAAAGGCATATATGTACTTTCATATTCATGGAACTCAGTATGAAAGGTCCGAGAAAGGATCATCGTAACGCGTCGCCAGTTTAATTTGATCACCATTTCCTATCATAATTTCGGATATTAATGTCTTCGTGCCGGTAATCGTTTTATCACGAGTGAGCATGTTCGCGAAAGGCAGTAAACGACTAAGGTTTACATTGACAGCGACTGTGACAGTTTAGATGTCGACAATGTTTGTCTAAGCATACATCCGCGTTCGTATTTATTGGTTTAATTCAAGCCCGTGCGTGGAAGGTCTGATTTGTTCGACGTCCCCGCTAAGTCTGCGTATCTCGCCAATCAACATTCCAAGCATAGGCACTACGTAGCCAATTACGGTATATCCGCGATACAATCAGCGGCACTATGCGCCTATTTATTTGTTCGCGTCGTTGTTCGCTCGTGGCGCAATTCAATGTTGGGCCGGTCGCGAATATTGCACCGCGAGGCGTCCGTTTCGAATGACATTCTTTGTGAGAGGTAAAACGAGGAAGAATGCGGTCGGAGTGTTCTCAGGATTGTCATGAATGAAAGATCGTGGTCGAATCTAATGCTACTTCGAATATCGCTTTTTACGAATCCGTTCCTAGAAAGTTCGCAGTCAGATGGAGCGCTTACATAGAAACGTTGTGTACGTAACGTTTCAAGATAATTGCCAGTGCTAAAATTGGTAATTCCAAACTATACGCGCCAAGAATAATTAATATGACTGTGACCGTTCCAAAATTGATCATTCAGTTGTCGAATGTGCCCAATATTTTAGCTTGACGTTTCGACACAATTTTATTCTTTTTCTTTTTCCAGTTTAAATTAATAAGAAAGTGATCTGATGATAACACGATCAATGTGTCGAAACATCAAGTTCGAATGTTGTGCATAAATTACTAATTAATTAAGCCTTTACGGTTGGCACGATTTGTGCTACTTCATTCGAACCGGTCCGCGTCTTATTCGCAGCCACCGAATTTTCATACACACCCAATTACATAACCACATACATTCGAACTATACATGATTATACCACTTCGAGAAATATTCTTGGTTTAACCAGCATCGCTTTCCAGTGTACCAAGATTCCTGTATTAAAATACATGTTACTCTTGACCTGTCAGAATGATATGCGCTGAAGTATTAGCCATAATTTCACTTATACACATATTCTTGGTATAACCAGCATTACTTTCCAGTGTACCAAGATTCCTATATTAAAATACATGTTACTTTTCACCTGCCAGAATGATATGCGCTGAAGTACTAGCCACAATTTCACTTACACACATATTCTTGGTATAACCAGCATCGCTTTCCAGTGTACCAAGATTCCTATATTAAAATACATGTTACTTTTGATCTGGCAGAATCATATGCGCTGAAGTACTAGTCACAATTTCACTTATACACATATTCTTGGTATAACCAGCATCGTTTTCCAGTGTACTAAGATTCCTATATTAAAATACATGTTACTTTTGACCTGCCAGAATGATATGCGCTGAAGTACTAGCCACAATTTCACTTACACACATATTCTTGGTATAACCAGCATCGCTTTCCAGTGTACCAAGATTCTTATATTAAAATACATGTTACTTTTGACCTGCCAGAATGATATGCGCTGAAGTACTAGCCATAATTTCACTTACACACATATTCTTGGTATAACCAGCATCGCTTTCCAGTGTACCGAGATTCCTGTATTAAAATACATGTTACTTTTGATCTGCCAGAATGATATGCGCTGAAGTACTAGCCACAATTTCACTTACACACATATTCTTGGTATAACCAGCATCGCTTTCCAGTGTACCAAGATTCCTATATTAAAATGCATGTTACTCTTGACCTGTCAAAATGATATGCGCTGAAGTACTAGCCATAATTTCACTTACACACATATTCTTGGTATAACCAGCATCGCTTTCCAGTGTACCAAGATTCCTATATTAAAATACATGTTACTCTTGACCTGTCAAAATGATATGCGCGGAAGTACTAGCCACAATTTCACTTACACACATATTCTTGGTATAACCAGCATCGCTTTCCAGTGTACCAAGATTCTTATATTAAAATACATGTTACTTTTGACCTGCCAGAATGATATGCGCCGAAGTACTAGCCACAATTTCACTTATACACATATGCTTGGTATAACCAGCATCGCTTTCCAGTGTACCAAGATTCCTATATTAAAATACATGTTACTTTTGACCTGCCAGAATGATATGCGCTGAAGTATTAGCCACAATTTCACTTATACACATATTCTTGGTATAACCAGCATCGCTTTCCAGTGTACCAAGATTCCTATATTAAAATGCATGTTACTTTTGACCTGCCAGAATGATATGCGCTGAAGTACTAGCCACAATTTCACTTATACACATATTCTTGGTATAACCAGCATCGCTTTTCAGTGTACCAAGATTCCTATATTAAAATACATGTTACTTTTGACTTGCCAGAATGATATGCGCTGAAGTACTAGCCACAATTTCACTTACACACATATTCTTGGTATAACCAGCATCGCTTTCCAGTGTACCAAGATTCCTATATTAAAATGCATGTTACTTTTGACCTGCCAGAATGATATGCGCTGAAGTACTAGCCACAATTTCACTTACACACATATTCTTGGTATAACCAGCATCGCTTTCCAGTGTACCAAGATTCCTATATTAAAATGCATGTTACTTTTGACCTGCCAGAATGATATGCGCTGAAGTACTAGCCACAATTTCACATACACACATATTCTTGGTATAACCAGCACACACTATATTAAAATACATGTTACTTTTGACCAGCCAGAATGATATGCGCTGAAGTATTAGCCATAATTTCACTTACACACATATTCCTGCCACACTTCAGAATTCTACCTGGCCAGACCCTCTAACGTTTAGGTTCTTCTTGTATCACGTGGCAAATATTTGTGACGCCAAGGTGAATTATTGGTCGCGGTTGTTTAAATTGTTGACAAACAGTGAAGTTAAATTGGACGTGTGCGAACAAAACCGCACGAAAGGTGGCCGACGGCTAACTGACGAACGCACAGCGAGATCCTTTTCACTTGAACGCTAGTCTCCGACGCTTTGAGACGAACACGCAGAGAGGCAGTCGGTGGTCGAGCTCCCCATGGTGTATAACTACACGCGGGACGGCGGTAATAGCGTTTAAATATTTGAGCGAATGTTCAATCGATATACCGATCCCCTGGCCAACCCTGTCACGGGTCTTTCTCGAGCCTTCCATTCTCTCTGTTTCGTTCCTTTCTAACTCGTCCACCCCGCTATTCGCCTCCTGAGCACGTTTCCATGAAATATCAAACGCACGGAATGAGATTCTCTTATTCTGGGAAGAGGAGTGAATTCGGACGGGTTAAGTCGGGAGAGATGCGCATCAGTCTGCTGCGCGATAACTTATAATTGATCGGAAGAGTGATCGCCGTTTATGCCGTTCTTGACATTGCGCTCTTGACACAGCGTTAGGCGAGCTTCGTCGGCGGAGTTAATTGTTTATGCAGCGCAAACGATTCCGACTGCCATTCGCACAATTGCGAATGTAAATCTCTCGCAGAGTGCGAGTGCTGTTTGCGTAGTCTACTTTAAGTCCCGTTAGATCTCTTGCGAGCTTGACGTAATATCTGGTTTAAGGAGGTAATCAGGAAGAGGCTGGTAACGTCACAGTATGCATCGAGTGTACGCGCTTGAAATTTATGGTTCTCGCTGCGGGAACCATTAATAATCTCACCTTCTCTTTCCGTCTGTCTCCTTCTGTCTTCGCTCCTCCGGCACTCCTTGTCAAGCCTTTCCTTCTTACTTCCACTCTACCTGCCCCGCGTCTTTCTCTGTCATCTCGTCTTCCGTCCCTCTTCCACTCTCTGCCCTCGGACTCTTTGTCTGTGTCTTTCTTCACTTGTTCTTCATCCACCCCCGCTCAATCTGTCTCCTTTCTTCTTTCGGAGTTTCGATGGCTTTGTCCTTTTTGGCGTGTCGCCTCCGATAAGATTTCTTCTCTCAACGCTGATGTATATGTAGCCCGGTTCCGTCTACTCTTCCGTTCCCACAAGTCCTCGACACGAGGAAGGATACAATCTACGGCAGCAGCAGTACTTTATAAAGCTAAGTTCGGCGAAACGTTAATGAAGTACCATCGCCCGGCATTACGATAAAGCGATGAATTACTTAATTAAAGCCGACGCTAGTGTCAGTTTTAATTAACCCACCTGCCTGGCCCTTTTAATTGAACACGGGGAAAACTTATACCGCTTATGGGGGCGTGCTGTCTATTGTGAGGCCCGGTAAATTGCATATGTGTAACATGAGCAGTTGATATGCATCCGTTTGCTTCACTAAGTTCTACTTCCATTTTGTATGGAAGCCTGAATAGCACGGGTTTCTGTTCTGAGAAATCTGTCCCCTTATTTCACATCAGTCAAAGTTCGTGGGTAACTGGTCCATCTTTTATTTTCGGCACACACATGCTCATGGTCCATAAGATTGGGGTGCCGGACAGCCCTTATATAAACTAGATACTTTTCACTTTCTATATATTATGACATTTACATACGTATGCAGGGACAATTTAAGCCCATAATATCCGTAACCTGTTTCCAAGCTTTAACCGGCACAGTATGTTTTCGTGGTTAGTGCTTTTCTTCCCTTTTCAACACTGACCCTCCTCTCATCTCCATTTTCTTACTGCCGTTTGCGCCCTCCTGCGCGTTTCGCTATTTTCACTCGCGTCTATGTCAAGGCAGACAAGCCCGGTGCGCAACTCTGAAAAATGTTTGATGTCCCGACCTGCCGTTACCGGGCGTTCCCAAGATACTCCGGTTGCGAAGTAGTACGTATATAGTACTTTCCAGCTGCGAAAATGTTAGAAAAAGGAAATACCGGGGTTAGAGGGCAAGGAAGCGGTACCATACAGAGACATAAAGAAGCTGATGGAAAGGGGCTGGAGTGTAAAAGACGAATAGCGGGGATTGAAGTAAGAACTTCATGTCTGGAGAAGAGTGTAGGGTTACAGATTGGCGTGCATGTATATGTAGGTACGTGTAACGTTCGATTTAGGTTGTCAGTCCCGCAAGGAGTAACTGTCCTCGTTTCGACTTCAGTAGAAGCCCCCATTACCATATTTGCATTCTGGTTCCTATTGCGTCAAACTCTGACACAATTACTATATGTTGCAGTATCGCTACTTTTATAAGTATTGGCATTGGTACTGGCAGACGGTGTGTGATAAATTTGAAGGGAAAGATGCTCGGCTATTCGACAAAGTAAGGAAATTAGTATTCTTCAAGCTCGGCGTTCTACGTCAGTCCTGTTTTTCTCTGAAGTAGACACGAGAAAATGGTTTTACTGGAGAACCAAACGTCAGGCACAAGAACAAGCAAGTGGTCTGTTGAATGTACGTTGCCGCTTCCATCTTCTTCTTGTCTTTTACTTGCTGTTCAGGTCGTCAAGTACATGTACATGCAACGGGCACTGGCGTCTTCATATCAAGCCGTTCATTTACCTTCTGATCGCATAAGATGTTCTGTTTCACTTCAATTCAAGATTACAGATATTAAAGTTTCTTCGTCTACAAGAACCTTGATGTGCTCGCAGTTTCCGATCGCGATGATTCAAATGAACGTACTGATTTGAAGGCTGTTCACCGTGAATGAGCAAAAAGCCAGTCACCGTCATTTCATTCACGTTCTTATGTGTCTCAGGCAACGTGACGCGGTAATCTGGTAGTCCGTAGATAAATTACAGACTACAACATTTATTCGGTCAAATGTGTCATTATATCAGTAAATATACGTTGGCGTAAAGTTTTACTTGATGATAACGGTTGCTCATAAGCTTTGAATGCGTTCTCTGATGTCGTAAGATACGCATCGTCTGACTAAGTACAAGGATTCTTTTCCGCAATAATTTGTAATTTCTAACCGGCTACTATGCAATTCGATTTAACAGCTTCAAGCGAGTGTCTCGCAGATCTGATAATGAAAAAAACGTACTGTCGATTTCGCTATGAATTATCTTAATTACATAGTACGTCAGGCGTGACCGTAACTGTCACTATTAATTAGCGTACGGCTACATTAAGCAGCATAATTTGTAGCAATCGAGTTACAACACTTTATGCGACGGTGCATGCGGGCCGAGGTGTGACATTAATAACAGTGCAGTTCATTCGAGAAGGCCATTAGTTGCTGTCCTGGGCGAACTAAGCCACCGTGTTCTCTGGACTCAGGTTAGGTCGGCGTCCTCCGGATCTGTCCCGAAGTCGTGAAACCCTACTTCGTTACGTGCGCCAATGCACGGGGAAGGATTTTCCTTTTCTGAGGATTTCTTGAGACTTGGTTCTCTCTTCAGCACGCTTCGTCTCTCGCTTCTTGCTTTCTCGGCCTTTGGTTACTTCTGTCCACCTTTCTCCGCGTATCTCTTTGTTGTACTTGTTCTTTTTTCTTGTCTCCTGTCTTTCGATTCTCTCTCCCTCTCTCTATTTGGTCTTCTCGTGTCTCTCGTTTTACCTTTCTCGCACCGCACGAATTTCGTCGGAGAACTGAACTCCGAACGGACGGACTGCTGGCCTCGAACTTTTCGAAGACGAGGGTTCGTGCCTCGATTAAGGGTAGCTATAGGTATAGACGTTAGGCTTGATGTCCGTGAGCAGTAAGTAATCCCCTTCCTCGCCCTCTGCGAAGGATTTTACTGGATATAGGATGCTCCGTGACGTCGGATTGACCTTCCACGCCGTCCGATGGAATGCCTCAACGAATCAACGGAAAAGCGCGGCATGCCTGACGTTTCGACGAAACCGCCTACGCGGTATAACGTGTAAATTGGTGTCAATCGCAAAAGGATGTTACATGAAAACTTTGTCAAACTGCCTTGGGTGAAATTAGGCTAAATGTCCTTAAGTTATACAGTGTAAAAATGCAGTGATGCATAGCCGGAATTACTGCTTCTCGCTGCACAGGCCAGAAATCACGAAATCATGTCAGGGATCAAGTACATCCGCGCAGTAAATTAAGTTAAAACAACCCTTAAGTTCACGGCGACGTTCGAACTTAAATCCCACTTGAAACCGCGGATCGACATGAACTTCTGAGAGCCTCGGGACGTGCGCGTAAGTATCTCCTTCGAAATTGATAAAGTTCGTCTCGCAACCGTTTCCTTACGTCGTAACCGTAGTCACCCATCTAATCGATAAATCGATCGCGTTCGGTACCGCGAAAATTAGACACCCGTCTCCGTTGCTTGCCTCTACCCACTTCAGAATCGCCTAACACACGCGAGCGATTTGCACGCTCGGCAAATTGGGTGGAGTGCCCGTTTACGGAGTTACAGTTTATTGCGGGTGGTTGCTACTCGAGTCAGAGGTCAGAGCAGGGCGTAAGAGCGAGAGAAAGTCGAAAAATAGCTAAACGGGCAAAGATAGACACGGTCGCTGGAAACTGGGGAAAAAGTCAAGTCATCGCTATTTTGCCTTCTGCGATGGTAATCTAAGTGCTTCGTGTATTTTGATGCGAAGAGACGCGGACTGCTGTTCTATCTTCAAGATGCACACAGGCAACTGATTAACCACTTGCGCTATAAAGACGTGCCACGCACGTCGAGATTTTACTGAAGATCCAAAAGCCGCCAGCGACATGTATAATTACGTCGATAAATGCATTTGTCGCAGAAGCAAAAACGACGTGTCTTTTACATAGACGCTGCTAATACATCAATGGCTGCTGTATTTCTAGGCGTTTTAATATGGCGAATTTTTTGCATTTATAGTAAAATCTTTTGCGCCACGCACGTGTTGTATTCCAGAGCGCGGCAGCGAAATTAAATCGTAGCGCAAGTGGTTTATTCTACATCTACAACGCTGCTACTACATCAATAGCTGCTACTAGGTTTTATGGCGAATTTTTTGCATTTATAGTAAAATCTTTTGCGCCGGCATGTTATATTGTAGAGCGCGGCAGCCCAAAATTAAATCGTACCGCAACTGATTAACGACAGTTCTACGGCCCGCTGATATTTCTGACTCATACATCGCAGTGTGTTCTTGCATCCATGTGCACATAGATATAAACTACATCTGTTCCAATTTCCCACTTCTTCCTCAACATATACACCCCGTTCTTGTATCCGCATACATATAGATAGAAACTAGCATCATTCTAATTTCCCAGTATCTTTATCTCCCCCCGCTGCACATCCGACGCGACCGTTGGTGCGTTCATTTCCAGCCCAGCATATCTGGCCAGTCTTAAAGTGCATTACCCAAGTTACGCTACACGTTTCCCATTCTCTCTTGAGCGACGGCGACGTAGTCGGGACTAAGAACGCGCAGCACGGGAGAGGAGCAAATGACTAATGAGGTGGAGCTCGTTCTCCTGCGCGGGTTATTTTGCCCTTGCTCCTCTCGCTCTTCTCAATTCTTCCATCGCGTCCTTCGCCTCCTCCGCATTTCGAAGCAGTGCACCGCACCTGCGCGCGCGCGCAACGTCACGCGGGATTTCTCGTATATACGCAAGTGCGTGTTGGCCCTCCATATGCGTTCGTACATAGGTACATATGAGCATACGTTTGCCGTGCAGTCTCTAACAAGTGGGTTCTCTTTAATGTATGGAGCCACGTACACAGGTGCGCACGCGCTTGCGTTCCTGCAGTTAAGTAGACGCATTACGGGGCGAGTAGTATTCCCTCGTCTGGGTGCTCCCGTGGCTGGCACGCAACGCATGCGGCGCTATCTAGGTAACATTAAGGACTCGCCGGGCTGTATTACGGCTGCCGAGTAATAAACATGTTTAATTGCAGCGCTAATGGTCCGGGTGGGGTGCACTCTCGAGTTCTGGCCCAGGCCAGCGACTAAGCTCACGGCGACTTTGGCGATGGTGGTAGTGATCGCCATCGCCGTCGTCGCCGTTGTCTCATGCTAGTTCGCTGTCGTTGTTATCCTTGTATGGGACGTGCTGTTATCCCTTGGTCCCTGCACTCCGAGTGCGGATCGGAGCCGACAATCGCTGGTATCGGGCGTTGAACGTCCCGATCAATTCGCGGCACGCGCCCCTCTTTCCACCTATGCACGGTTGCTGTCACGAATAGATAAGACCAAGTCCAGTTGCCACGGCGCCAGGAAAACGTCATGTCATGCGTGAGGCTCTAAGTTTTTTAGACCATTTTACGAGAGTTACAAATGTTATTTTTGGAATTTTGGGCTTTGTGTTCGGGATTCCAGAAAGTAAGTAGTAATAGTAACGTTTGTGTAGTCGGTGTTTTATTAGGTGTTCCGCCACGTTTCGGAATAGATGCAACGCAGCGGACGATACGTCAGGAAAACATGATGTCATGCGTGAAGCTCTAAGTTGTTTAGATCATTTTGCGACAGTTACAAATGTTATTTTTGGGATATTGGGTTTTGTGTTCGGGATTCCGGAAAGTAAATGGTAATAGTAATGTTTGTGTAATTTAGCACTGGTGGCTGTGCTATGATCAACGCCGGTGTTTTATTATTCCGCGACGTTTCGGAATGGACGCAACGCAGCGGACGATACGTCAGGAGAACGTCATGTCATGCGCAAGGCTCTAAGTTTTTTAGACCATTTTACGACAGTTACAAATGTTATTTTTGAGATATTGGGTTTTGTGTTCGAGATTTCGGAAAGTAGGTAGTAATAGTAACGTTTGTGTAGTTTAGCACTGGTGGCCGTGCTATGATCGACGTCGGTGTTCTATTATTCCGGTACGTTTTGGAATATATGCAACGCAGCGGACGATACAGTGCCCCGCGTAACTGCGATAATAATTGTTCGCGCAAGTGGCCGTGAAAGTCACGGCTCCTACGGCCAACTGTAATGGCGCTGGCTGGCTGCTCGCTTATCCTCCTCCGCGAAACTTCGTGGGAACCGTCGCCGGAGAAAGTTCGCAGTTTGTGCTTCTTTAAGAAACGGACGACGGGCACTTTTTGAAGTGACGTTCAAGAACTTCCTCGGTCGGAGCTCGAGATTGAGAAACCGGCGGGGCAGGGAATCATCGTAACATTACGTTGCGCGCGCGGAAGCCCGCAGTAATTTCGTCGGCCCTCGTCAATCACGCGGCTAAGTAACACAGTTCCCATAGCGCGGCATTAAGATAACACAACGCGTCGGGCTATGAAAGCCTTACCCTTATTTCTTAATAGCCGGATCCGGCGCAACGCGAGTTACGCCTTCATCCCCTGCCCGAACGACACGCTGCAGTGTAACAAGAACTACCCACCGACGCCGCGACAGAATTAGCATGACCGCCCAGCGCGCCGTTCACTATCGAAATGGTGAATTAAAGCGCGTCAAGCGAACTTATCACTTAGTTCGCCGCCTTCGCCTCACATCCTTACAGTAGCTTCCGGGGGCGCGGGCTGGCGATAGGAGCGACACTCAGACTGATTTCGCATCGAGGTGGCAGCGTTTTATCATCCGGCATATCGGGCACCGCCACGCGGCGAGGACCGATAAAATCGTCGGCGAGTCTGCCGCCCTTATCAGCCTCGGTCGATCGATCGTCTGAGGGGGTGGTGCGAGGGCCTCTCCGGAGCTCGGACTCTCGCCGTGAAACAAAAGCGTAGTCTCGTTACTGGGGATTAAGCGAGAGCGGAGGCAAAAAGCTTCGTGGACTAATGCGGAGCAACGGGACGCGGGGACTGCTAGTTCGCGTGGCCGGGGACGGGGAGGTTAGATAGTGGAGAGAATTCGCAGAGGGTGGAATTCTTTGGAACAACAAGGAATCACGAGTTGGGGTGCGATCGGTCGAGGAACTTTCCGAGTGGGGTGGTAGTCCCGACTCCCACAGTTGCGCCCTCTTCTTTAATCACGCGTTGCGCCCCCGGAGTCTGTCCGTCGGTTCCAGTCGAGAGAATGAATCTGCGAGATCGTCGGTAACGCGAGGAAATTAAAGTCACGTCTTGATCGTTGAAAAAGCGCACGTCCGTGTTCGCTACTTTACGGTAGAAGAAACTCTGCCAATTCTCCGCGCGGCTATTCACGTGAAACTTTTAAATAAACAACTGATTTATGAGATGCGACGGTGGTATTGGTTGGATATACTTGTGTAATTCCGCGATAATCGACTGCGCGGGCTAGAAATATTTATAGGATTTCTTGTTAGTTATGCGGATGCATTCGGTTCTTTAGTACCAGAGAATTAACTGAGTTTATTCTGCGCGCGTACTAATGATCGAATAGCTTATTTGAAAACTGCTGCATTGCCAGAGGGACTTGCAGCATAATTGTTTCATTTGAACAGACAGTGATTGATACACGTACGCAATGCGCATTGATAAAAGTTGCATTCGAATGGTAAGGTTTTCATTTGTTTGGTGCGTGTATCGCGAGGAATATAGTGGCCATGTTACGCAGAGGGATAAGGATAAGGGGCACGGGGGTTGACAGGTGGCGGTTGTAAGGATCTGCTGTAAGTCAGGAATCTTTAATGCTGTCCCGTTAGCTGCACGACCGGCATAAGTTATTACCGTTTCCGGGTAGTCGGGTGCGAGGCCTGCGATATATCAGGCGTCTTTTAAAATCTCTCCTTTCCGTACTCGTCTACTCTCTCTGTCCCGTTCGTCGGCTTTCTCTCCGCATTTTTCCTTTCCTCCAATCTTATCTCCTCTTCAGCGTGCATTCATTAACACCAGCAAATTGCATCCATCCATCTCCGCCGATCAACCCATTTTGAGTGAATCCGTATAAATTCAAGTGACGTAATGCGATCCGATTATCTCCATTGTACAAACGCGCCAGACTTACTTCCGTGCGATCAGTGGCGAAACGATGTGGTTTTACCGCCGAAGTCTCAGTACAATGATCACTGGAAAAGGCAGTGACGCCTATGCCATTGGCACCTTTTTCACAGCGACGACAAGAGGAAAGACGAAGCGAGGCTATTACACGACTTCCGGTTCGCGAGGTCTTCGAAGTGTCTGATTACTTCCGAGACTTTTTCGCTCTCCGTGAATCTTACGATCGCTCCTCCACCGACGTTCATTGCCTTTTTATTGCGCGAAGCGCGAAAGGCACATAATATACATACATACACGGCCAGAGTCTGCGTCGACGCATATATAGACTACATGTGTCGGTTCAGTCTTGGTAGCTTACGGGTATATCTTGTATATCTGGCACTGCAAACGTGTAGCGATCGAACGGATGTAACAATGGGAGTAAGAGCGCTCGTAAGATCTCGTTCCACGTTCAATCGCGTAATCTACGAGCGTAGCGGGCGTGCCGTTTCACGATCGGCGCGCGATTATGTCCGCCATACGGTGTCATACCGTTTCTCCCCGGGTGGACATTTTTATCTTGCAGGGGCGATAAGCGCGGACAATCTGTCAAACGGGACAACGCTTGAAATAGTAACTTGCGAGAAGCGCGGCACCATTAAATCCGTATTATTGCTCTGAGGGTACCTACTGTACGTTCGTTCTTGATATTATTAATATAAACGAAGAGTAACTAGGAGCAAAAATATCTACGGCTGGAAAGGAAATAGATTTCTTTTATTCCGAGTATTGCGCCGTATCTGCGATGGCAGTATGGTACAATATTTCTTGTAATAGAACACACGGTACTTGTCCCGTTCATAACACCTATGCTTCCAAATTTTTCCTACCCCTATATCACCACACAGCTCTTCAGGAATTACATTACATATATTTCGCCTATTTCCGATATTCAGACTCAATACCGCACAGTACATGACACAGCAAATAAATCAGTTTTAAAAAGCATTTACTCAAGTAGAAATTTAATCTCATAAAAACGACTACCATGTAAAGTAGCGATTAGCAGGATAATTCAACTCATCCCCCGAAATTACGATTTTGACACATGACAAATGCATCATAAGTGCCAACTAACAACAACGAGGGCACTGATTGCCATTTGTGTGTCCGTTTTGACGTGTAACACCGTACGATTTTTGGTAAATGTGGCTCATATGCATAGTCAACGGTGTAATTATTATTTTCCAGGAAGTATGCTCTCACATTTTCCACCTCAAGAGTGGATGCTCGGAGCAAGTTTGCCTCTATCTTTCTCTCTTATACTCTGTGCCCGCGCTTAGCTTGGAGCGATAGGTGTGACATAACGGAAATGACCAATTAACCAAGGGTTGGTCGATAGGTCATTCCGCGGACGCGTGGTAAAAATATCGTCGTAATATGTATTCGCCGGGAAAACGTAGACACCGTTTTTCCGCGTTATCTCTTCTCCGTGAACCGTCATATAACAATGTACACAATGCACTCTTTGTTTCTGGTTAGAAAATCTATTCCTCTGCGATATTTATTGACAATGCACATGAGCTCAATGTAATAAAAGACTCGTTCAGCCGATAAATCCTGCACGTACAATATTCCAGTTAAAAAATAACTAGGTAAATAAAACGGACTATCAATTTACCAGAATAGCTGACGTTAACTCAGTAACAATACGTGCGTGCACAATTTAAAAAATGAAAAACTGCGGACGCAAACCCACACACCCAAGTCCTCACGAACATCTTGAGCATCTGCAACCGCCGAAATCACGTACAACGTCAATTTCGCGTAACACGTAGAACAACTTCAATCGTACTTCCGTGTGCGCGCACGCGTACATTGGCGTGCACACACACGTGCGGGGATCCTACTACGGCAGGTGTTGATTGCGCTCACGGCAGAAGGGAGAGAAACCCGGAGGCCGGTTTCGCGCCGTATTGTGCCCGCGAGGAGACGGTAATGGCCCTTTAACCTGTAACCCCAAGTAATTACGGAGTTAACCGATGCAAATTACAATAATTTGCGCCGAGGAAGTGGCGGCTCCTCTCCGCGCGTCCCTCCTGTCTCTTACACCCCCATTTCGTTGTCCCATCCCCCTGGACCCCCGCCATCCTTCTCCCGCACCACACCCACCCCCGACCCCGACGCAGACCATTTGTTTCGGCGCTAGTCGTTAGCCGGTCCGCTGCCGACGCGTCTGAAACGCTATCTGCATTTTTTATGCCCGGTTTAGAGCGGCGCACTGGCCGTCGAACGGGTAACGCGAGGCCCGCGGAAACGGGTGGCTCGTTTACGAGCTCCTGACACTTTGAGCATCCTCCGCGCGAGCGAAGATAATGCATGGGTACTCGCGGCGATGCTCGCTCGTACGAGGCTTCGCGCAACGACCTTTCTCGGAGGAAGATTTATCGTCGCGATAATAGAACGCGTTGGTACGGACGATGATACCGACGTGGCTTATTGATTCTGACAGAGCGCGCGGGATGGTCTGCGGTAGAACGCGATAGGCTGCCATTAATGTTCATTAGCGGACCGGAAGACTCGTGGCACGCGAGATGATTTACACTTGGCGACGCGTAGCGGCTGCGTTAAGTTGCGGCTGCGAAGGAACGCGCGACGCAGTCGAGACAGCGCGTAATATTCGACGGGCGACAGGATGCGGGGTACGTCGCGCGATCGGCGGAGTATCGATTCGCGGAATGCGCGAGCGCTCGGCAACTATGAAATACGGCGGGGATTGAGAATTTCGCGGTAGTAAGTGTCATCCATTTTTACGGGGCTACATCTAGCTGCTGGATGAAGATATGTATTCAGTTTATCGCGGTGACGCGCGCCGCGAATCTATTACCCGGTCATGTGAGTTACGTAACGCGCTGTACGCGAATACCGAGGAGATGTTATCGTGATAACGCGACTCGTGGGCGATAACTCGTGAGTCCGGGAGCCACGGAGTCGTGTGGTGGCGAAATTCTCGCGCAGACGCGACAGGGGCCTTAGGAACAATGGCCTAATACATCTGGACTCCCTTTGCATAGACTTTCCGATGTTTCCTGCGTGCCACTCCTAGCGCACGCGTCCTGTTGCCGTGTTGTATGCCTCGGCGTGCGCGCACGGCGATAAATCCCGGTTTATAGCCGTCATCCGCGCCTGCACAGATACCGATCGTTGCCTGTCCAGGCGACGTCACGATGCGAGAAAAGTATCCGCTAAATAGTTTGTTACGCGGATAGTAATGGCCAGTGATGCGAGAGGCTCGGAGTTAATGTTTCTATTTGCTTTCATTCATAAGTCACCACGTGGTCGCGCGCGCACGGCCGCTATGATTTAGAGCCGTTTCATTCGTTGCACGCCCATGCGTGTTTAATTCCACAGCGCGCGCCGTTGGAACAGCGCGACAGCGGATTAAAGTCTTCTACGCACGACGGGCGTACCCAGTCGCGCAAATTTCACTTTCAGCCCTCGAAAGTGTACTGCAGGCTATTTCCTCGGCGACTGTGAGACCGATTATGTTAATGTCGGCGAACGAGTGAACTCGGCGCAGTTGAAGTGTCGTGCGCGACAGGCGACAGGCCGCGTCTCAGGAGAATATCGTTTGCGCCTCCTTGCAATATCAGTTGCTTCCTGGCACACGTTTTCGACCCGAAGGCATGGCGGGCGTTGGAAAGTAACGTCACGTTTGATATGCGGCACGAGAGAGCCCGACGACGACTACGTTTCCGCCGTCGCGAAGCAAAGTTTACCGATGGCATGTGTCGAGAGGCGCGTCCCGATAGTTATGCAAAAGGGGTCGGCGAGGGTGAAGAAGGTGGAGCGGCAGCAGTGGCAGCACTGGCAGCAGCGGGCCGACATGTTCTCGTCGGTTCCCGATGACAAATAACAAGCTCGACAAAAAGAGGGTGTGCGAGGCGGTCAGGAGTAGGGGACCCGGGTGAAACCTCAAGGGTCGAAGAACAGAAGACGCTACAAACCCAGACAGAGAGACGGCGCGAGAGAGTCGGAGACAAGCTGCGTCCACACCTGATATTGTTTACACTCGGCGGTTTACACGAGCACGCTGAACTTTACACCCCGAGCGCAGCGGCCGAGGGATGCGTCTAGCCGCGGGGGAACGTCAGGAGGTGGACAGCGGCGAGACTGACAGAGGAGAGAACGAAAGGTGGGGGATAATTAGCGTACATCGTGGATGTAAATCATGCCAGCAGAGGGCGCGCAACGAGGTCTCGCAAACCGTTTATTAATTTGTAATTGCATTGCCTGGATACGTATAGCTTTCGGAAAATTACAGGTCTGTCGGGCCTCATTGCTACCATGGAGATTTAGTACTAACTAGGTACTTTCTTCCGGCCTGGTCCGGCTCGGGGGTTTGTGCATACCTGTACCTCCCGCCGTGCTGCCTCTCCTTCTTCCGTGCGCTCCTCCCGCGGGCTTTATACCTTGTAACTTACTAACGATCGGGTTAATATCAATACGGGGAGGAGGTGGGTCGCCCGCAAGCCGATGCTTTCGCACGGTACCGTGCGCACGGTGAAACTCTCTTTGTGTTACCTGTCCGATCTCGTTCCCAGGTCGTGATCGCGGTCCAATCGGTACATCATCGACGACGATTAACCGAACCGTTCGAACGTGACGACTTTTATGTAGCCTCGCCGTGCCGGTACCTCTGCTCCTCGGCTTTTTGCGTTTCGCGGGCGGCAGGGAAAGGGTGAAGGAACTTCGACGATCACGGCGGTCGCGGGGAGAGAGACGTGAGACGAGATAAGACGAGACCGTGACGATTGCCGGATCATCGGGCGACCGATCGAACGGACGATTTGTTAATTGATTGGAGCCGACTCGAAAGTCTCCTCGAGGAGAGAATGAGAGGTTGTTTTCTTTCCACCGGACTTTCTACTTTGCGTAACGAATAACTCGGGTCTGAGACGCTGCCGCGGTATTCGGGCAAAAACGGTAATCCAATTAGTCGGCTGCAGAGAAGTGATTACGCTTATTTCGGTGAGACATGGAGTTAGTAATGCAGAGTGTGCCTGAAGGTTTTCAGAAACCGCATTATCAGTATTATATTCATGAACATAATAAAAAAACGTTGTATGTAATTCGACAAATAACGCTCTATTACAAAGTTAGAAAGTAAATATATCGTAAAATCACCCAATTCTACTCAAAATGGACGTACGTTCATTTGCATGTGATGTTTTTTGTCAATTGCCCGATTAAATACGGTTGTCTTATTTGCGTGTAACTTTTACTCTTTTTCCGTGACCCAACGATTTCTAATCGATATCATTTTATTGCCACTTCCTTTGCAAAACATCATCACCGTTTTCATTGACTTTCATATAACTTTTTCTTATTTTCACGCATAGAATACGCCGACACTGTTTATCCGGAAAAAACCTCAATCTCATTGTACAATGCCATCCCGGATAGTTTTTATCACCGCGCGTACCTTAACTTGTGCATTAATACTGACTGACGATTGTTATTCTCGTGCGCGGTCGCGTCCGTGCACGAACTGGCGAATCCGGCGGAGAAGGGATCCAAGTTGTCCTTATCGTCCCTTTATCGCGACGAGTCATTGAGCGAAACGAGGGGTCCTGAACGAGTTTTGGAAACGAGGTCGTACTGTGAACGCCATTAGCCCATCTGTCTTCCCCGCTAATGATTGTGCGACCACGTGACGCCCTCACAGTTTCAAAGCTCCCGCGTGGAAAGAGTACACACACGTATGCGGGCGTTCGCATACAGGACACGTATGGAACTCTTCCCAGCCTTGGGAAGACCTCGAGCGATTCAACTCCATTCTCCGTGACGCGGCCGACGTGCGGTCAAGCGAAGTCGCGAGATCGAGGAACTTTTCAGCTTCGATACTCTATGCGCCGGACCTCCTATCGGCGCGCGGATTTCTTTGAACGAGGCGCAATCTATCAGTCGGTCGGAAAACAGTCGAGGCGCCGATCGCTGGCGAACGCTGATATGAAAAAGCTGCCGAAGCTTTCGTCGGCTAAGACCGCTTTAATTTATCAGACCGCGGGCGATGCTCGGTGTACACGGCACCGGATCCTCTAGGAAAGGGATCCATCTGTTACCTCGTATAACGAAGCCTTCTCCGATTCGCGCAGCTGCGATCTTTGGACTCGGATCCCCCTGTCGAGATGCGCAGAAATTATGTCCATGGTATCGGCCACGGACCAAATTTCCTTTGAACGTTTTGATGAGTCATTTTTTCGAATTCACGAATCTTGTCTTTGTCCGTCTTCAGTTCCGCGTGACGAGGACGCGTTTTATCATTGTCGGCCATCAGCTGATTAAGATCGTTAATACCTCCGTGCGACGCGTGTCGATAATTAAAAGAAATGAATCGTGAAAAATTCGCGGTATATTTGTGATTGATGACGTTAATCATCAAATGCCGGTTGGTAGCCGTATGGCACGATCATCGATCGTTAGCTTTCAATAGGAACGCATCCCGAATTCTATTCGATATATCATCACTACCGTAGCGTCGATTTCAACATCGCACGTGTCAATGAAACAAAGGCCGCCAGGGCATGTGTCCACATAGCAAATAGGCGAAGCCTTCTATAAAACCCCGGAGCGTCTGTCCAGCAGCAGTCCCAAACGAGTCGCCGGGTCGAAAACGCTGTCAGTTATAATTAATTTGATTTTATGTCATATTTGATTCACGCCATTTAAACACGGAACGGTTCGTCCTCGAGCCATCTTATTCTCCTTCTTACTTATTCTTACTTACTGTTCCGCTGTTGTTGTCCTTCCTCGCAGCTCTACGTCCCGTTCGCCGTCGCGCGAGAAAGTTTCTGCAATCAATCTCGCGGCGAACGCGGCTTTATTTCGCGCTTAAGTTATTTCCACCCGGTCCGCAGCGATCGTTCCACCGAAACAATTAGTGGCACGTGTAGTACGGCTATTGAGCTTTCTCCAGACTCCTACGTTTGCTTCTTTTCCCGCTTTCGCGGCGAGACACTCCATCACGCGGTCGCTGCCGTAATAATGGGTAATACGGAAATAACGTTTCGTATCCGCTGTAATTGCGAAGCAAATTTCGGTCCGTTTCTTTGCCGGCTGCAAATGTTCAAGAAGTATGCGCAACGGGAAACGTTTGTTGTGAATTATTGTAGTAACGTTTTGTCTCTTGTAATTTTCTGCCAATTTCGCGGTATGGTCGCTTGCTTCCGAATCTATCGATGTAATTGTTCTTTGCTGGGATGCGTCGCAGTATAGATATCGTAGTATGAAAACTCTGTAGGACAATGCGAAGCAAATTTCGGTCCGTTTCTTTGCCGGCTGCAAATGTTCAAGAAGTATGCGCAACGGGAAACGTTTGTTGCGAATGATTGTAGTAACGTTTTGTCTCTTGTATTATAATTTTCTGCCAATTTCACGGTATGGTCGCTTGCTTCCGAATCTATCGATGTAATTGTTCTTTGCTGGGATACGTCGCAATATAGATGTCGTAGTATGAAAACTCTGTAGGACAGTGCGAAGCAAATTTCGGTCCATTTCTTTGCCGGCTGCAAATGTTCAAGAAGTATGCGCAATGGGAAACGTTTGTTGCAAATTATTGTAGTAACGTTTCGTCTCTTGTAATTTTCTGCCAATTTCCTGGTATGGTCGTTTGCTTCCGAATCTATCGATGTAATTGTTCTTTGATGGGATGCATCGCAGTATAGATATCATAGTATAAAAACTCTGTAGGACAGTGTCGATTTCCTCTTTGTAG
The DNA here is from genome assembly GCA_033815515.1 of Cryptocheilus praepositus. Taxonomy (NCBI): domain Eukaryota; kingdom Metazoa; phylum Arthropoda; class Insecta; order Hymenoptera; family Pompilidae; genus Cryptocheilus; species Cryptocheilus praepositus. The sequence goes on from JAWWQZ010000257.1 coordinate 1,090,521, forward strand.
CATTATACAGCTTACATCAAGCATAATACCGTCTGTAATATTACTTCAGTTTATTACCTCTTATACGGAAAATATGTTCTCTGTCCTCGCAACATACGAGAGCGCGGCCTTTTGAAAATAGTACAATCGGAAATGCTCGCGGAGTGTTCTTTGCGTCGAGAAATTTCATTATAGAGCGCTTACGATGTATTGCCCGGAAGATAACCGATGTCATGCGGTAAAGGGTGATCAATGAAATTGCAGAGATTGTTAACACTTCATCACGAAGTGCTCGCTTGGATGCGCGGATTAATCGTCCGGCAGAGCACCTTTCGGCCTTCAATACGCCGCAATTATCGAGTGTGTTCCGCAGAGACGGTGATAAGTGACGGTGATTGCTCCGAGCTATGCCCTGACCGACGTTTATGGCGATAACGACAGTTTGAGCGTCGTTCCGCGGCGCCGGATGATAGTGCAATGGAATCGAGAAATTTAATTAAGGACCCGCATAATTTCTCGTCGCCTCGTTCCGTTAATGACCACCCAGTATAGCGGCCGCCCTTTTATTATTTCTCGTATCACCGTGAATGCCTCAGCAAAAGTGTCGCTGACCCTATTTCCGTTAACACCGTCGCGCCTTTCTTTTCTGACAACTTCTTTCCGTTCCTCCGTCTTTCGCCGCCGTCGGTCTCTACGGCTATTGGACGATAAATAGTCTCGTTTAATGCGAACTTTTACTACGCACCCTTAATTTCGCTGCAAGAACCCACGCCGCGTTATGTCGCGATAACCGCGGGTCACGTCGATTAACGGTCGAACGTGAACAGAAGGAAACTGTCGTAAAGTTACCCCATGATATCCTGTTACGGAAGTATGGTTGGAAGAGGAATGTATCGACCCTTCTGTTACCCATTCATGTTCTTAATATATCCGTTTCTCGCGCTCATACTGCTTATCGAAAATGTGAGGTTAAACAGTATGTTAAGAAATATTAGTGGTCTCTTGTGGTTTAAAGTCCTTTTAATGATAATGTTATTTTAGTTTTGTTTCTATAATCCTACTTATGTTCCTACTTCTATATTGAAGGGCTACCTATGAAAGATACTTCTCTTCTATTTAATTTTGGTAAGATTTATCGCCGATATATAACTTCCAGATGAAGGAGTATCTAGGTAATAGTGTCTTAATGTATAAATGGTGTTCGACAAATTTATGATCCCTGAAACTTTCAATGCGGGGTAAGAATTTCTAGATTCCGTTACGAAAATCATGCTTCCAGTAAAGTTTAATTTAAATAATTTGCATTCGTGGTTCGAAATATTTGATAGTTTTTGCATATAGGATGATCACTTTTTCGTAACGCAACCAACGATGTTTTCTGAGGAAAGAAAAGGTCCGCTTCCTGATAATTTAGTTTAGCACATATCTGGGTAGACACAACGGCGGTTCTATCGATATTATTTCTGTCGGCCGTTGGTTTTCAGTGCTGATGCTCCCACATAGATGCGTTTAAACACGCGTACCGTTCTCGCGGTTGGACACAGTCATGAGCAGTGGTGCTTGCGGTACGACGATGCAGGTACGCCGTTTATAGAACACGAATTATATGTTCGCTGAATAATATCGCGTTGCCGAATCGATGAACAAATATGTACCCTCGCATTCCCAAATGTTTGCGAAACAGTTACGACTACAGCACTTTGCAGGGCACCGTAATTTTTCGCTCCGTCGATATCCGATTATGCTAATCTCGGGAGGGCCGAGTCCATGACGACGTCATTTATATGGGACGAGAACGTCTCTGTGTCTATATCTTTGTGTCCGTATAATGTGTCGGGCTCACGTTACGACTGTCTATGGCGCACCCCGTCGACTGGTTTCTCGGTAATTTGAACGTGTTAATCTCAGACAACGCGATACTTCTCGTTATCTCTTGGCTCATGAAGATTGTAGGCGTCTTCAACTGCTATCAAGGCATTTCGCCGGATCGTGTTATGTGAGCTGCAAATTGGTTCAGTCAGTTTGGAGAGTCCCGACGTTAGAGCCGTGTGTACCCATTTGTTCGGTTCTTAATGGGTTTGCCGTGTTTTTGAGTTATACGCTCCGCGTATCAATGAAATAAACGCGGAATGATAATAGTTACGATGTTTTTGCGCAAATATTGCGGCGGCAGATGTACGACCGGAATACACACTGGAACTGCCCACGCTAATACGCATTGTGCGCGCAAATCTAATCAGTGTTTGTTGTTTGAGCTCTCTGTTAGCTCTACCGTGCGTGTTTATATTTCGCTGCAAACAACAGCGGTCATTTATTTATTCGCGGTAAATGTTGGTGCGTCGAGTATAACCGTTAAATAAAACAGAAACGAAATCGCATTCATCGCCTCGTTCATCAGGGGCGCCTCCCCTTTTACCCCTCGACGCTTTTCTGCCAACGCCGTCTTACAATGCCGTCGCGTGCACTTAAAACCACTCTTCTAATTACACTAAATCGCTGCAACAATTGTCTAACATACAATCACCGCCCCGCATTACAACCTCTCGGCGGTAATATGTAGTCTGCGTAATTGATACCGCCATATCGATTCCATTTTATACCCAGAATTAAGAAACACGGTCGTCGAGATCAGTTTGTGGCAATAATAACACGGTATGTGGCTGATCAATGCTCAGCTGCGCCATCAGCAGCACACCACACACTTCCGATAATAACGCTCGAAGTCGTCTGCTTACCGTCTGTCACGAGACAATTTGTCTCGAAACGATGGCCGCACTCGAATATACACCAGCGCGCGTGATTACCCGTACACAATCGCATTTTGCGTACTCGCAATCCTCGATTCACCCGATAGGTCATCGATGCACGACGCCGCCTTTCCATTACGCTTCTCGTGATTGCACTCTCGGTTTCAATTTGCCATGACGCAAGCGGGAGAGGATGCAGTGGCGGGAAAGGTTACCGCGACCTGAGTGCACGGAACGGAGACCGGGTCGAATCTGACCCAGGCTAAAGGACAAGTCATAAATGATTGATGCGAATCCACGGTGAAGTTGTACAATGCCCATTGAACACCGGTCTACGCTCCGTGGAAAGGAGAGAGCCGGGATTATTTAAATGAAGTGTATTGGTAAAGGGAAGATGGCAATAAACGGATGGTAGCGCCAATGGGTATTCCGAGTGTATAGAGATTTGAAATATTGTAAAGTTTGACTGTCGGGAAATCGGCATACTGTCTTCGAATTTTGTGATAATGGAAAACGCGTTTGGGGTCTAGCATGATGTTACATCCTATTGGTATTTTTAAATATCCGGAAGTTCGAGCTACGAAGAACTTGGTACGAACCACGCATCTGTGGCTTTTCGCTGAGAAACATCCAACGTTAACTTCTCTGATCAAAGTATATTTTCTACTTATCGTCATAACTTATACCGCGTATACAAGAACTCTTTCGATTCATGCTGTTTCAATTGACCCACCCAAAGTATCGTGTCTGCCACATGATCATTTCCCTTGGCTGGGTCCGAACTTATACAGTATACACTCGGCGAGTGTTAAAACTCAGTTAGCTCGGGAGACAGGACCTAGAAGAGGACTACCCATGCGTGCGTTGATTTACGATCACGCGTGCGACCTTTAAGGCGTGACTCCCTGCTCGGAAGAAAGTTGTTTCGTTCTATGATCGAGTGGCCAGGGGTCGTGGCGCATATGCGTACGGCGATGCAGGTGCAACGGCGGGATGGCCGGCTGCTCACTCCTTAGGTGCAATGGACAGATGCTACGGGCATGCAGCCGGCTGCCTCATCAGAGCCGTTCACTTGTGCCGCTGCATACAAGGTGGTATTGTAATGACGAGCTGCGGGACAAAGAGAGGAGTGAAAGCGGCTGGGGGCAATTTTTTCATCACTCCTGCTACAATTTCGCGATCTTCCGAGGGACAGCTTGCAGGAATTTGCCAGAAATGGGTTGATGGCTGGGCGTAAAGTAGCTCGTTCGTTGGAGAATAAATTCGGTGAGGCGACGTGGTGGTTTGGCAAAGTGATAGTTGGTATTGTTCGCGGATATAGGCGGGTATGGAGAGTAAAGAGACGGAGAGTTCGTTTTGAGTCGAAGATGCACGCGGTTAGATCAGAATCAGGGCACCCGAAGAATTGGATGTGAAAGTTGCAAAGCCCGAAACTTTTGGAATTCCGAAGGATTCGCCAGAACATCGTGCCCCATACGTATCTATCGAGTAGTACCTATCCGTCTGCATGAAATTACATACAAACGTACGGAACGGTTGTCTCTTACACGCGCCGGTAAACGGATTTTCCCTGTGATTGAACACGTGACTGGTGTGTGGAAGTGCGCATCAGCATACACTGAAAATCTCTCGAGGAGCTTTCGAGATCTGAATCCCGCAGAAAATCAGAACGACAGCGAGTTCATTGACTGGAATATTCATTGTCCAATCGACTTGCCGCTTGAATATTCATTCGCAAGAGTTATCGACTTAGAAACGTGGCGTGCGAATACATCAAGTGTTTCGAGTGATTTCCGAATATACAACGACGGACAGCCACCGTTTCGCATCAACATTGAAGGACTTTATGCCAAGAGCCAATTCGGCTAGATCGAAGACGCTAAAAATGTCTGTGCACAGAATAACTCAGGCGCCTCTCGCGCTCTCTTCACCTGAAGAATCGCACTGTCATCAACCGTCAGAACCTAATTAACATGCTCTTACGTCCTGAACGTGACGAGTGGTCGTCGCGAACCCTTCCGCTCCGAAAAGTCCAATCAGTGCCAGGTGAGAACTGTGTGCGCAGCGTTCTCGATGATGACGTCGCTCGCGGCACTTCAGTCCACGAATTTCGTCGAGGTGGATCCGCGCGAATCCGGATCCAATAACGACAACGGGCCTCAATTGGATTTTAGCGGGCCAATGCGCGGCGGGTGGATTGGTAACACCGCTGGCGTCATCGTGCGTGGCCTAATTTCCGAGACTCCCACGGGCGAAAATTGAGCCTAATTAACGGGTGACACGTTCGCGCGAACGTGACAAGGTTCGGTGCAACTGCGAGTCCCTTCAATCGAAGATGCATATCGCTCGCGGCTTCTGGTTACACGGCACGCACGCACAGAACGATTCTTCTCACCAGAACGCGTGCTCCAAATATCGCTCCTTTTGACACAACACGTACCTTGCGCCGTTTCAGTAAGTTGCCTTGCGTCCCTCCGTCGTGCATCTAAACGGAAGTTCTGAAACAACGCGATCCCAGGCAACCACTGCCATGGACACTGCCACGGTCACTACCCACAAATGCGCGCCGTAAAAGGCAAGAACGTGTGCCTTCCGTGGGAACGCGAATTGAAGGTTATCGAAATGGAATTCATAGCCGCGCGAGGTCCTCGGATAGAAGTGCACGTGCGTAATCACTGCGCGGTGCCGCTAAGGGCACGTCGGGGGGTCCGCGGTACCCATAAGGATTGATTCCGTTGCACGGTAACTCGTCATCGCGAAATAACACGTCATTTTCCCGTCACGCCGGTCTGGATAATCGAAATGAGCCCGTCGTTTCGCGTACCTCAAGAGCCGCGGCCTTGAACGGCAGCGAGTCTCGTTGGCTCTGAGAGCTATTTTCACGCGACCTTGAACGACTCCAGCGAGAAGGTCGACGCGCTTTGGAAACGAGGTCCCGACACGCACAGGCTACGAAGGCAAGGCTATTGGCCGACTATTCTCCCCGGCCTGGCGTATCATCGCCTGCGAAACGTCGCCCTAGCCGCTCGTTCAGCAAGAAACGAAGGATCGTTCCGTCTATCCGAGTGCGCTGCTTGACGAGTGGGGCCAGACGATATGGCTTACGTTTCTTGCCTCCTGCAACGGATACGCGCGCGATCCTCGTGAGACCGAGTCAATTGGCGGACAGAGATGAGATTTATAATGTACGGAGCGTCGCGGATGGGGAGAACGTGCGACGGGCGACTTATTTGGAGCCGGTTGTTTTACGGGTGCGGATTTGTGGGCGGGATGAATGGATAAAGTTCGGTGGAAGTTCTGACGTGGGACGGTGCGTACGATGAAGTGGAAGGGAAAGAAAGAAGTTGTAAAACGTTGGTAACGGGCGGGACTGAGGGAGAAACGATTTTTGTTGCAGATGTGTGGAATTTGCGGGGACGTGATTCAGGGGCGTGGGAATAGATAGGATTGGGTTGTCGCGGGGAAAGATAGGCGCGAGGAATGGTTTTAAGGAGTAAAACGTGTACACGTTTTTAAACGATACTTATGTTAGACACGTTCAATCAATGTTTCATATTTGATGAGATAGGGGGAGTATGTTGGTGACGCATATTCAAGACGTGATCCCACAAGCAAGCGGGGCGTTCTTACAAGCAAAGACCACCTTAGGGGAGAAACGTGTACTACTTACTCTCGGAGCGAAATCTAAAGCGAAAATAAAGGAACACGCATCACGCCGTTTGCTCCCGTGGATCGTTGCCTGTTAAAACTGAAATTTCACGGACGATCTATCGCACGCTATGTATTATTTAGTAAAGCTTAGTCCCCGTCACCGTTACAGTGTACGAAAACCCTCAAAAACCGTTTGCCCATAAGGTCCGCGCGGCCGCGCAATTTACACAACCACGAAATTGCTTGTCAGCAACAATCGATCAGCGACATTGTTCCAGCGAAAGTCATCAACTTCTTGCCCCGGCAGAGACCGCCGCAGTCATTTCGCACTTTACGACCGGCCGCCCGTCGAACGGCGTCTCCGATTAATGCGATCGCGATCGCGCGGCTCTTACCAGCTGGTGGACGCGACGAAAATGGCGAACGCGGCTGGAATTACGCCGGGCAGGTGGATACAAAACGCCGGAAGACCGTTTCGGGGCCGCACGTGCGTAAATGGCCAGGACGAGCCGCATCTCATCGCACCACTCGGAAACACCTGAGCCGTGTTCCTGGCGAGAAAGAGAATGAAACGAGGCGAGAGAAAGTGCTCGCACGACGAAGACAGCGCGTTTGCGCGGGTGAGCCTGTGTGAGAGGAGGCCGCAGGAGCCTCAAGGCACATTAGTCACGCTTAAAAGGAATGCCTCGAGAAGCAGTGCGCGAGGACGGTGAGCAATCTCGGGAGCCTCCTTTATCGCCTCCACCGCTTCTTTGTTCAATGTAAACCGGATGACGTGTAACTCGGTAACGATGAAATTGAACGTACGTCTGACGCGATTGATTCGTGATGGGACGGACTACGTCGCGGGCGACATCACAGTCAAAGTATTTGCATACTTTTTCATGTAGACGTCAACTTTTTTAATTATTTGAAATACCACGCGTTTCTGTGGTGGAGCGTTGAAGTTTATTTGTCAACTCGTGATGTCGGGATACCACATGGATTTCCTCTTCAAGAGAATGTAGTGTTTGTGAAGGTATAGGGTGTATTGGTATTTTGGGTGTGTTGTATTCTTGTTCTTTGGTATTTTACTTGCAAGTGTATAGTAAAATGATATGTACCAAAACACTAGTTGTAAGTAAAATATTTTAAGTTGTTTAATTATTTTCTAAAATACCATATAATAAGGATACATTAGTCGAAACATGCACCAATTTATTTGAGATATTATAGACTCCTGAGGAACAAACCCCTGTGGTCTCGAAACGTGTTGATAAGTAAAATTCTGCGTTTTAACCGCAAAAAGGCGTATTATTTCGAAGAAAATTTTAACCCCTTGCAATTGGCGATATTTATATGGTTTTATTGCAGCCGATCCGTAGTAGATTTATTACAAATTATGTAACTATATTCAGTCAAAGTACACGTAATTATAATACGGCGTGAATTAACTAGCATCGAGTTTCGTTACGCATTTATTTCTGTATCGAAATATAATGACGTGTCACCCTTGACATAGGACCTGGCAGAACAATATGGGATGCTGGGAGACACTCAACATATGACCGCAAAGGGTTAAACGCGCCAATCGTACGCCAGTTTTACGTGTGATGCGATCGATATGCGAGTGGCAAACAATTTTAAGTTTTAGATACAGGGCGTGGGATTAGGGGGTGGAACGATTAGGTAGTATGCAGTATAAAGATACGTGTTGAAACGAAAACGTCCGGAATTAGTAGATGCGCATTTGGGGGGTTGATGATATTTCATAAACCAGGTCGTCATATTATTTTCCATTTATTTCCTTGTTTCTCGGTGCTCGTTATATAGAAGTTAAATTGTTTGCGGTGCCTCGTTTATTTTATGGTATTTATTATATTTTGTCCCGCAATGCTAACAGTAATGATGCCAATACACGTACGTCTTCCTTCAATTTAATGTACTCACTTTATCTCGTCAACGATCACTGCACAGTTTTTACTCTTGAATGACTTGGACGTCTACCAGGTTTACTGAAGTCACATCAGAAATTTTAAAGGGTTTTCACCTGTCTTTTCTCGAGGAACGTTGAACTCCCGCTGAACTTCTTCTAACTTCCTGACCCTTTGAGCGCTCGAGTCATCTCGTTTTTTTTCGAAGACGTCAGCGAAGTTTATTTTCAGGCTGAGACCATCCTATCCCCTGATCTGCGTAAGGTGAATGGAATTTGATCTAAAATTATTTCCGAAGCGACGGTGATCGACAGCGCAGAGTCCGAGCTGATCTCGTTCAACTGCGCCAGCTCGTCCCTTCCGATTCAATCAGCCGCCGAGAGGCGTCCCTCAAAAACGCAACTGCCATATATCTGTCTCCCTCTAATGAGAAATTGGTTTCGCGACGGGCACCGTCCCGGTTATTGTTTCACGCACGAATCACGCGCGCCCGGGTTAATGAAATGCCTCCGATAAATTATACAACGCGTTTATCCGGTATATTACTTCGCGTTACTTCATGTGTACAGCACCGTATAATTTTTCCGCTGCGCGTTCTTTTTTGCTCGCGGTCCCCGGCTGATGCAAAGGCGGATTGCGTGCCGCCACGAGGATAGTTGGAGGGTGAAGAAAAAGGGTGAAGAGGCGAAGAAGGGGACTCACTTGGGGGAAAGAGAATGAGGACACGGGAGAAGGGCGAAGATACGTGTACAAGGAGTATGCAGATGTGTAGGAGCCTCGTGTGGGAGCCTCGGGGACCTGAGCCGGATCACACTAATTAAATCATACTCAGTGCCATCGTGGCTCTACGTTCCCACGTAGCATACGCTTTCTCCGTCTTTCTTCGCCGCTCCTGTCCTCGCGCCTACCCTGTCACGCGTTCGCTCTACTTCACTGCCGCTCCGCGTTACTTTGATCTCTGCTCTTTTCTATTTCTTCCTCGCTCCGTTCGGTTTTAGCGCGCGAGCATCCGCTCTACGCATCGCTACCCAACGAATGCGCTGTCGCGTCCTACTTAAATACAGACGCCCGTGTAATGCGGGCACGCATCGAGTGCGTTTCGGGCCGCGATCGGTATCGAGTCGAATCGAGAGTGGCGGATCGGGTGGAATTGTGCGCGCGATCCTCGGGGTTCGCATTATCGTCGATAGCGCATACCGCGCGGGTAAGAGGAACCGGCTACAGTGTGTCTAACTACACCGACGCGCACTCGTGGCACCGACTTTTTTAATTAAAACGTTGCTGCAGGTAGCAGTTCAACGACCCGTGCGCCTCGCTCATCGCACATCTCCTCTGTCCCATCTTCTGCCCTCTCCTCCGCCGCGCCCCCACCCCTTCGGGACTAAAGTAAAATCGAGTAACCCAAATTAATTAGTTTTAATAATTCATGAGTCACCTTTGAATCGCGTCCGCTGCCCTCCGCCTCTCTCATTCCGCCTCTTCATCTGTCTCCGTCGCGCGAGTAAATAGTGTGCAACTGACGAACTAGTCCATTTTTATCTTGATTAACCATTCATTTCGCGGAGCCCGTATATTCCCACTCCCACTCCTGCCCTTTCTCCGCCCCTGTCCTCATCCCGTCGACCGCGAAGTCCTGTTTTTCCAGCCTCCACCGTATCCGAGTGCTCGCGCAACAGGACTCCTCCGACACGGGGTTTTAAGCGGGACGTGGGAGTCGTCGCGACCGAGACACGCGGGCCGCGCTCACGGGCGGAAGAAGAAAAAAGCGAACTAATCCCTTGGAAATCCCCTGCGCGGGCGGGTCGACGGTGGGCGCGAAAATTACGCGGCCAACGGAGCGTGCCGAACGCACTCCACTTGTATTTCCATTCAGGGGCGTGAGCGCCGGCTCCAATTACGGGCGCAATTGCACGCGCCAATTCGTACCGGCGATCCTCTTTTTCGCACCGACGTTCGGCGCCCGCGGTCCCACTTTTTCCTTCGCACCCTTTCGTTTTCGTCGCTGCCTTCTGCGGAGTTCGTCCTCGCGGCCGCCGGGCTCTTTGTCTTTTGGCCTAACGACGCGTGATCACGGCGCGCGACTATTCTGTCTCAAGGCTCGCGGCATCGTTAACCCTTCCGCTAAGGACCGATTTTCCGACGCGCTACTCCCGCTGCGCCGAGAGTGAGTTTTCTAAAATCGTCTTTATGGTATTTTCATAAAATTTCCCTTATTAATTTAAGATGAAAAGCAGCTACAGACGTATCTTTACGGGTTTTGAATTTATATAAGCAATATGAGTTCCAAACTATGGTTACTGTTCGCGCGTAGCGATCAGATGTACGGTGACTATAGTCTGAAGGCGTCTGAAGATGTGGGAAGGCATTGGAAGACATCGGATGGCGTCGGATAGCGTCGGTAGGCGTCTGGCGTGGGGCGGCGTCTGAAGGCGTGGGAAGGCGTCGGGAGGCGTGGGAAGGCGTCGGTAGGCGTGGGAAGGCTAAGTGTGTAGCAAGCGTCAAACGTTCGGTGACTATAGTCACCGGCCGAAGCGGAAGGGTTAACTTTATTTTCCGCTCAGTTACGACGGGACTTTCCGCTCTGCGGTCTCGATGCCGCGTCGCGAATGACGCGCGGAGCGACTTTTCCCGGCTGATTTGATTGGCAACGGAAAGAAGTCGCTCGGCGGGGACTTACGGGCGCCCGCGCCTTCGTAACAAACGACCGCGCGCGTGGCGGTGACGTTTACGACAAACTGCGGCCGGAGCGTCTGACAAATTGACTGCGTGAAAAATCCAATCAGTGTCAATTCGGCGGCGACCGCCGTAATTCCGCGGCGCGAAAATAAACGGAAACGCGCAATAAGAGAGTCGCGGGGTGTTCGAGTGCGGCGGGTCGGGCGCGAAATTTGTGCCAATCGTAAAGCAGCGCGGGTGCGCAAGTTTGCACGGAAATATCGTGCGGCGCGCGAACTACGGGCGAGCTTTCGGCCTTCAGCTCCCTTTGCGCGGCTTCTGACGTCTCGCGACGACAGGTTGACGTGTATGCGACACATGGACGTACTAACACGCGGTCGGACGGGGAATGTCAGGGGAGGAACGCTATGCGCAGTCTGCACCGGAGGATTCGGTGGCCTGGCGAAACGTCTCCCGTCAGCGACGTGCGCCCGGAATGCATTACAAAACAGGGGAGACAGGAGAGGGAAAGCGAAAGCTGGCACCGCGAGAGAATGAGCCGAATGATGAGGGCGGCAGAGGAGGGGAACGGAATGGGAACGACGCGAAGCGCAGACGAAATGAAGAAAAAGCCGCAAGGAGAGAAGAAATGACGAAGGAAGAAGAGGAGGAGGAGGACGGAGACGCGAGAGAGAAAGCGAAAGCTGGCGCTGCGAGAGAATGAGCCGAGTGACGAGAGCGGCGGAGGAGGGGGGTGGAAGAAGAAAAAGCTGCAAGGAGAGAAGAAATGACGAACTAAGAAGGGAACGAGGATGGGAGTCGCGGAATGACGCCCGGTCGATCCAGTTCATCGCCCGTTTTATCTTTTCGGCGCGCTCGCATCAATTCCTCTCGGCCGAAATCGCTCGCGCTGGCCCCTTTTCTGCCGTTCCTCATCTTTTACAACGCCCCTCGCCGACCGCTAATTCGCGCGGTATGCGTGTGATGAGATCTGGCGGAGACCGGGGATAGTTGTACTTTTTACTCTTCGACGTTTTGTCCTATTTCTGCGCAGCCGCAAGCGGTTATTATATTATTATACATTATTACTTTAATAGATAATGCGTAATAATACCTCAGCGTGTCAATTTTCAGACTGCCGCGCTCAACAAAATGTTACAACAGTGTCTGCCACGAGACGATTCGCCATCGGAAATTTGTCCAAACGCCCAACAGCATTCTTCCCACCCCGTCCGGACATGAACGAAATACGTAGTCATACGTGCATTAAAATATTCGAAGCACCGCCAGCTCTCCACTAGCAAAAGAACGAGCACTCTCTATTCGCATCTTAAATCTAAGTCCTCCAACAAGCATCCCGGGTGACAACTAGTCTTGGTGTTCTCCTTAAGGCGCGTCGCCGATTCATTCGGACGCTTTAATTGGACTTTGAGTAAGCGTTTAGTGTCGAGTCGGCACGATACAACACAATGTCGTCCGTGGATCGCGCTCTATGGGCGCCGGATTGCACCGGTCGAGAGGCCGTTTCTTGACGCACCAACCTTTCGCTTAATTGGTCGTCCGACTCTCATTGTGTGCCGTCGAGCTTCCACGAGGATCTTGGACTCCTTTCAGACTCCGCTCGTTACTTCTATTTCTTTTCCCATCCTGACTCACGACGCGCGCGCCGTTCCTCTTTATTCGTCTCTTCTTGTCGGCCGGCGGTTTTTCATTCTGGATCCGTGCCCTCACCCGTTCGCGACTCGATGGTATGTACGATGGAACTGCGTGAGAACGAGCAGGTACGATCAACGGCGATGGAAGTTTGCCGAGTCGCACTGCTACTGTGCTCTTCGATCTGGTTTATACTTTCCGACACGTCCAGTCGTCGCACGTAATCGAATTTCGACGGTTTAACTGCAGTGCGCTGGCTCTTCGTGTTTTAAACTAGTATTAAATATACAGATTATAAACTGGGCGCATTTGACGATATGGAAGAAAAGGAATGTTGGTGTTAGATGCATTTTATGACGAAATGGAAGATTTTTGTATGGTTCGAGATTTTGATTAAATACATATGGATAATACGAGGGCAGTCCGATAAGTACTTAGCCTACAAAAGAAAAACGAAAATTTTGGAAAATTGACGATTTATTTTTCAACATAATCTCCTTTTAACTCGATACTCTTGATCCAGCGATGAAATCTGGGCATATCCTGCATGAAATATTGGGCATGAGAAAGCTTCCTGCTCGATGGGTGCCGCGTTTGCTCACTCCGGATAACAAGCGCATCCGTGAGACCACTTCAGAGCAGTGTTTGACACTGTTTAAGCGCAATCCGAAAGAGTTTCTACGTCGTTTTGTGACTATCCACGAAACGTGGATTCCCTGGTACACACCAGAGACCAAGAAACAGTCGAAACAGTGGACTGCGCCCGGCGAATGTGGTCCGAAGAAGGCGAAGACTCTGCTATCGGCCGGAAAGGTGATGGCCACCGTTTTCTGGGATTCACAAGATGTGATCTACATAGACTACCTGGAGAAGGGCAAAACAGTCACAGGGCTGTACTATGCCGAACTATTGAGCCGATTCGACGCCGAATTATGGAAAAAACGGCCCCATTTGGCGAAGAAAAAAGTGCTCTTTCACCACGATAACGCACCGGCTCACACCTCTGCCCAAGCTACAGCCAAATTGGTTGAATTAGGCTACGAACAGCTGCCCCATCCACCGTATTCTCCAGATTTGGCCCCGTGTGACTTCTTTTTCTTCCCAAACTTGAAAAAGTGACTCGCTGGGCGGAAATTTGAGTCGAATGAGGAGGTTATCACCGCCACGGAGGCCTACTTTGCAGATTTCCAGAAAACGAATTTTTCAGACGGGTTGAGGAACTTGGAGCATCGCTGTATCAAGTGTATCGAGTTAAAAAGAGACTATGTTGAAAAATAAATCGTCAATTTTCCAAAATTTTCGTTTTTGTTCTGTAGGCTAAGTACTTATCGGACTGCCCACGTATATGTTTGCCAGTATACAAGGAAAATAACTTTGGCGTTGGATGCATCTGATGAGATAGTATAAGATTTTAGTATGAATGCACTTAGTAACAAGAGTATGAGGCAATTTTTGGTGAAAGTAGGTGGTTTCCAATAATAATCCTCTTTCTTGTTATGCTTATTACTCAGCCGCTTGTTGCTTCCTAGTGATCCTACCATTACCAAGTAATGCCGTTATTTCGAAGTCGTGTGAAAATGAGCCTAGCACGATGTCAAGCGTGGGCGCCCTCAGCCTTGCCATAAATGCTCGTAACCATTGTCTGCTCAACCGTGGTATACTACGCTACTATTTCATTCATTCATTCCGCTACGCACACACGCGTCATGTGCCCGACCTCTGCCTTTTAACATCCAAAACGTTAGTTCTACATTATGCATCCCGTGTTATCACGATAAATGCTATATAACCCCCTATAATAACTTAACGTTTCCTTGCACACAATGTATGTAACATACTCTATAAGCTCTGCGTAATACACTAATAACAAACTATATAAATGTAGGATTGAATGGTGCAGAGGCTGGAGATTGAACGGTACACTATTTCTAATACTACTATATATTGAAGTAATTTAACAAATGTGAGAATTGGTTGCGCTAAATGATTTTAAACATCTGCCTTTTAACATCCGAAACGTTAGTTCTACATTATGCATTCCGTGTTATCACGATAAATGCTATATTACCCCCTATAATAACTTAACGTTTCCTTGCACACAATGCATATAGCATCCTCTATAAACTCTTCGTAATACACTAATAACAAACTATATAAATGTAGGATTGGATAGTGCAGAAGTTAGAGATTGAACGGTACACTATTTCTAATACTACTATATATTGAAATAATTTAACAAATGTGAGAATTGGTGGCGCTAAATGACTTTAAACATCTGCCTTTTAACATCCAAAACGTTAGTTCTACATTATGCATTCCGTGTTATCACGATAAATGCTATATTACCCCCTATAATAACTTAACATCTCCTTGCACACAATGCATATAGCATACTCTATAAACTCTTCGTAATACACTAATAACAAACTATATAAATGTAGGATTGGATAGTGCAGAGATTGGAGATTGAACGGTACACTATTTCTAATACTACTATATATTGAAATAATTTAAGACATGTGAGAATTGGTTGTGCTAAATGTCTACCGCATGCTTAGGCTGATCCTTCAGAAAAACTAACAGTTCTGTCGCGGTCGTCGTCCCGTTTACGCGGCCCGCAATTCATTTCTTATCGGACCCCGCCTTGGCCCTCCGTAGGTTGCGTGCCCCCAAACTTTCACATGCGCGCAGCGCGCATCCCTGCATAAATAGTCACAATACTAACCCTTTAGCATTATCCCGTACACCCAGAATACACTGTTTAGCCAGCAAACCTCTTATCCCTCACCCCTTATAAAATATGTACAATGCATGCCCAGGCAGTTCATGAACAACCGTGTCGAACATCGACGAAAAGATCAGCGAAAGCGCAACGTCGACAGCTGTTCAGTATTGGACTCGACACCATCGAAACTTGAGGTTGTACCGAGCGCATCGCGGTGCACGCTCGATTCAAGGAAGGCAATAGTCACGCGTCGTGGCGAGCTGTCACGCCACGTTTCATGCGGCTTCGAGGTTCCTCTTCTCCACGGATGACTCGTTGCCGGCGATTCCCTCTCGCTCAATGATAGGGCTTGCAACTGTGTGCACGCTGAACGACCAACTCGGCCGGCGGTTCCCGTCGTTGCACGCGGCGACTCGCCTTCGTTTCGAATAAATCACGCGGCCTAAGGAATCTTGCTTACGATCTCGCTTTAATGCAAACCACCACTTCTTCCCACTCCACTCCTCGCACTGCCTCTTTTCTTCTCCGTCCTTCTTCCCGTACTCTTCTATTCTGCCTCCCTCTCTTTGTGCATCGCCTGGTCTCTTTACTACGCCACCCTTTTCTCTCTTTTCCTTGCTTTCTTCTCCGCGCTGCTGCCTATATTTCACAAGTCGGCTGGGAAAGAAAGATAAGGTGCTAATGTCAGATACTATTTCAATATAACTGCGTGTCGGACGTGCGGTACGAAGGCGAGATAGAGTGTGCATGAGAAAGATCGTGAATCGTAAGAGGCAGGCTGGAGAGGGCGACAAGAAGTCTAATAGAAAGCTCTATATCGGCCTAAGTTAGCCTCGTAAACGACGCGTTTCTTTCGCTCCCGTAAATGGGGAACTGAGCAGAGGCGGGCGACTCGGGGAGATCTGGTTTTGCAGTGCGTGTACAGGGTGCTTCAGTAAGGTTCGGCGTGACTTTGGGATTGAGAGCGACAGTGAGATGATGACATGAAAAAAGCACGTGTAAGCGCGCGGTTGCAAAGCTCCAATTATCCTATTACATCTACATAAATCTCTATGACACGCTTTAAATATGCAGAATTCAGGAATGTTCGTTAGAACTTTTACTATCTCCTCCACGTACATATTCCCACATACTTCACACACCTGTTCATATAAACACGTTTCTCCAGTGCTTTACTTTTCCACTCATAACTGAACGGCCAACTAAATGCTATCGGTGCATAAAGTTATTAGTTTCGCAGCGGAAAGCCAGAATTTCGTGGATACATGCATAGCTATCATTCCCGTTACCGTGCGCAGAATCGACGGCTAAAACGATGACTGACTTTGTTGAAATCTCCTATATACGCGTACGCGTACCGCTTCTCGTCCTCTCCTCGTTCTTCCTGCTGCCCCGCGCTTCCATGTTCCTTTTCCTTCTTCGACGCACCTTCGAGACCGCTCTCCTCTCGACTCGTTTCTCACGCTCGCCGTGGGTAGGCCCGATTGTAACATCGGCCGATTCGACCCTTCTTCGTACCTACTCGTATTCCCGATCTACTTTGCTGGCGGTGAGAGGGGTGACGGGCAGAACGGCTGGAAGGAAAGGCAGATCGGGGGTGGGGTGACCGGACTTAAGCCCGTTAAATGGAATTAATAAGCTTTACTATGCATGCACCGGCCCGTGAAATACGATACCGGCTGGTGGGCTCGTTAGGGCGACGGGGGAAGGCTTTGTGCCTTCAAGGCTAACCCTCTCGCTCGCACTGTGTCCCATTCGCACACACGCACCACATTCTGCTGCCCTTCTAATACCCTTCTATTTTGTTTCATGCCCGCAAGTCGATCTTTTGATATGTTCTGTATGCGCGCCTACGACAGACAGTTGACTTCAATGATGCGCTGAGACTTCATCCCTGCTTGTTAGCTTGACTTCATTAATCGAGCGGATGACGGAGGCGGCGTCACACAAAATAGTGAAGTGATTAGTGTTGGGAAACAACATTAAAATTGGTAGGGTTAATTTAGATGTCCGGTTGTTAGAGGTAGTTTTCAGGTCTGTGACTTTTCGCAAAAATATGTCGTATGTGAGGCAGTTGTATTAGTAAACTGGAAATATTTGGAAGGCAACACTGGTACGCTAGTTTAAATAGTTTGACGCGCGGTAGCTTAACCCATTCGAGACCGATTGCACACCGTGTGTAAAGTACAGGAAAACAAAATTTGGCATTGGTTTTACTATGTACTAAAAATTAAAAATGAACAATATAAAGAAAAAAAAATTTCGCTCGTGGGGACCGTGTTCGAAAAGAATCGCGGTCTCGAATGGGGTAAGAATGGGGATTGTGAAGAGGTTCTACCGACGGAGAAAGGTTACTTCCTGAGCGGGCGGTGATACATCGGTTATAGATATGTACAACTTTCTCGGAGACACTTGGACGGCAGCGTCGGTCGTGAAATATTCACAAGTGCGGAAACGGCGCGACGTGTCGTCTATAACTCGATCCTTGTCTCCATCTAATAATACACGATCATGCTCCTGCCACGGGAGGTCGTCGTGCTTGTTGCTCACTCTGTCCAAACGAGTTTGTAAACGGCGCGCTGAAGTCGAATTAACGAGTTCAATTCTAACGTCTAGTTAGAGTTTAGAGTGCCACGTCGATTTAGCAGCAATTTCTACGAAACAACGTATCAACTAATTATCGACCGGCCCCGCGCCGCCGAATAATCTAATTTCCATCTCTCAAGCGGCCCTCTCAAATTTACGGCACCTCGGATATCCGCGCGTTAGAGCATCATCGGGAGATTAGAGTCCGAACAAACGACTTCCCGGGAACTTTTCTCGTTCCACGTCCGTCTTACAGCGCTCCCTGGCTTAGCGGCATTAGACCCGCGCGAATTCCACTCGCCATGCAGTCAACGTATTTCAGTTATCCCCCGCCACACCCTGGTCCCTTACCCCAATCTCCCCCAATCGGCCCGCGAGTTTTCACCGTCGCAAAACTCACACGCATCGGCCACGGTTCGCCGTTCAAAAATTTGCTCATACCCAAGCATCACGTCCTCCTATTCGAAGCGGCGCACCCCAGACCTCTTTTTGCGCCCTGCGCCCGCCCCGGCTTCTTCCCGATTCCAAGATCTTCCCGTACATTTTTTCCCCGCCATTTCCGCCCGCGTTTCACCGGCAATCCGCACTCGGTTCTTTCTGCCCATCCCAGGCGGCCTCCCGTTCGCGCCACTCGTCACTTCTTCATCCCTCCTGCGCTCCGCTGAACTTGCCGGATTCGGACGGTTTTTCCGCGATCCGTCGGTGCTCGCATTCGCGCGCACTGCGATTGCGGCGCGATTCGGCGCCGGGGGCCGGCAAAAAGAGGACTCGAAAAATAGAGAGCGAAGCGTATGAAAATATACGACGGGGAAATAAGGCGATTTCTCTCGCCGGGCGCGGGCTCAGCCCGGTGCGGCGAGAAAAAAGCCGCGGCCTTTAGCGGAGAACGAGACGGAGGGCGGCGTGTACGCCGGGTGTTGTTGCCTGCCGGTGGCTTTGTGTGCGGAGACATGCAGCCCCGCTTCCGTGTGCACCGGTACTACCCCGGCGTGTGTATACGCGCGTCCCGGCGTATATAAATCTCGGCGTGGCATGAAAAACGTTTAATCTGATAGATTAAAAGTTTTTTTGACTGGAAAATACGTAGTCACGCGAGAGACGGATGTAACGGCGCTGAAGGGTGCGGGAAGGAGGGGGGTAAGAATGGGGCTGTAGGCAGAGAGAAGGGAGGCATGGTGGAAAGTGGTGAATTCCGGGTGGCGGGGGTGCAAACGTTGCAGAAATATTCCTGGCGATTCCTCCTGGCCGTGCCGCCTTGTTCGATAGTATCGATTCCACTGCGCCTCCTCTTCGTCTCGTTCCTTCTTTCGTCTTCGCCACCCTTCGCCGGCCCACCGTCCGCACGGTTATATATTTTACATTTTTACCGAGTGCGCCGAGTCTTTCTCCGCTCCCACGAGAGAATTACTTCTCCCGACCTGGTTCGCATCACGCCGCTCGCGTCTCTCGGAAATCATCGGAATCACATGCAAAAAGGTTTCGTCGAGTTATCGGGCGAGCCAGAAATCCCCATTCCGCGCCCGCGGATTTATTTGTTTTCCTCGCCTTTCCTTCTCGTTCTCGTTTTATCGCAGCATCCCCTGCACTGGCGCATCCGATGATACGTACGCTTGCATCGCCATTTGCGTAATTCAAGGAACGAGGGAATAAACGCTCAAGATCGGAGAAACTTTCTCCGACGAGTGGCATTCCGCGGGTATATCTCGGAACTCATTAACCGTCATACTGCCAGGACTAATTCTCTCTTCGTTTCCCCGTCGACTTCTGTGCACAATTCCCAGTAAGGGTACCCTCTCCGCTCGTTCGAACTCGGAGCAAGATCAACACGGATGTAGTCACTTTATATATGTCAGTCATGGAAGCGGTGCATTGATCCAATGGTACATGTTTCGTTATCTGACGTCAATTAGCTGCCCTGCTACGTAGTGTGACTTTGACTATACATGCAGCGAACTCATCCTCTATCTCTGTAATTCTGAACTCAGATTACCGTTGTTACTATGCAGGATAAAGCATAACAAGGTAGTGGCAATACAAGAAAACAAATATAAACGTAAAACACAAAACTACGCCTTTCGAATTAACATGTACCAACTTTTATTCGAAACTCTCTTTTTAATTCTACTCGCTCCCGCTTCCATTTTTTAGTACGAACTCGGAAGTAAAATACATTCCTGCAACCACACAACAAATGCACTCACCGCGTGTATTCTGACTTTTGCAGTTTATATTTAGCGTTACGGCACATACATTAAGATGCGTGACGCCGAAATAGAATTACACACATGAATTAGAAATGAGATTAGTTGCTGACATTTCCGTCCCCAATGAAGACGTTAGCTGGCGTATTCTATTTCCACGTTAAATTCCGACAGTTGTAACTTGCGATCGTAAATGGAGATATCGGCGAAATCGACAGAATCAACGTCACTTTCGATACCACGCGCTCAGTTCCCCGAATCATTCCGTTTTAAGCTATTGTTTAAACAGGTGTCATACTTCCGATAGAAAGATTCGGTATCCGATTGTATCACACAATTCTTCCACTTCTTATCTCCGTGTCACTCCTCCAGACCCATTGTACTACGCCATGTAGAATTTAACAAGCCGCGGCTCGCACCACCTTGCCACTACGTGGCATGCACCGCGCACCGTATCGGCATGAAAACGTAAAGAAAAGAGTTACGCAAGCACAACGTTCGCGTGCGCTGCAGCCATAAACGCGAAGATTTATCGCAACGGGACATGTGCCGAAAAAATGGCGAAAGGAATTTGGGTGTGAAGTAGGAATTGTCTCGACAATATCGTCGTGACGGTGCACGATCTGCGCGTTTCGAAGCACTTTTACGCGCGCGCTCGCCGGCGACCAACAACGCGCCCGCTATCTGCCAATAACAATAACTTGACCTCCACATCTGGTTATTTTGCATACTCGAATAATCGGGATACCGGTTTCCCGGTCGTATCTCGGTGCGCCTTGACTCTCTGGTTCCTGGCCACCCCCTTCCATATACCGTTCGACGTGCTTGCCTCCTCCTATCTTGTTGCCCTGGGGCCAACGCACCGCCTGGCAACTTACCAGAAATTTATCTGCTTGCCAACGAACTCATCTAAGTCCATTGATTTCGATCGCCTTCGACTCCGCTGCATCCCACCCGTGTCCTTTTCGTGGAACCTTGAGAAACTCCGAGATTTACGTACAAGACTCCCTATACGCCTTTTGATCTCTTACGAACCTATTGATCAAGATATACGACCGATGACGACGGCCGTTTTTTTTTATGCAAATACCGGATGATCCTTTCTGTCATTGGCACGAAGACACTAGAACGGAGGTAAAGATTTATTGCCGATAAAAATGTCTGAACGAGCGTTCGGTCCGAGGATCGGTAATTAATGGGTTTTTTTCGTAAGGCTCGCGCCGCGTGATAAATTTCGCTCATTTCGCGTATTTGACGATGCTTAGTTTTCATTACGGGGCGTTTTACGACAGACGGTAAAGTTTACGCATGATCGTCATGTGATTCTGATGAAGTGCCGAGGTTGGAGTACGTTCGCGAAGTTCTTTACGCGAAACGGTGATAATGGGATTGTAATCGAGTAGAGGTACGCTCAGGCTAAGTTCGTAAAGTTACCACTCGTTATGGCCGAAAAGCGTGTAGAAGGGTTGAAGAAAGGGCGGTGTCGGAGCAAGGAACGAGGGAAACGGCGAGATCTTCGCCAGAAGAACTTTGAAATGAAATAATTCCAACTTCATCGTGATCTCGTCACTGTACCCCAGAGGCATTTCGCGAATTATAAAAGCACCATGGACTTCGAAACCCGCCTCCATTTCCGTACGGCACTCTGCCGTTTTTAGTCGCGACTTCATTACTATCCTTGGACTCCGGGGTGTAGCAACTCCCCCAGACATCCAACAAAATCGCACTTCCGCAAAACTGTTCTATTTTCGACACCGCCGCAACATAACTCCGTTGATCTCGCAAAGATAACGACCAGCTCGAATCTACCGCGGCTTATGACATCCCCGAACACTATCAGACGCCCGTTCAAACAACCCTGTTTACTCCAGCCCACGTCTGCCGGCCGATTTCATAAGCGCCTAGGAATCCTATTGATCTACGTTTTTCAGCTTCGCAAAAAGACCCGCCGCACCACTTCATCGTGATCTCGTCACTGTACCCCAGAGGCATCTCGCGAATTATAAAAGCACCATGGACTTCGAAACCCGCCTCCATTTCCGTACGGCGCTCTGCCGTTTTTAGTCGCGACTTCATTACTATCCTTGGACTCCGGGGTGTAGCGACTCCCCCAGACATCCAACAAAATCGCACTTCCGCAAAACTGTTCTATTTTCGACACTGCCGCAACATAACTCCGTTGATCTCGCAAAGATAACGACCAGCTCGAATCCGCCGCGGCTTATGACGGCCCCGAACACTATCAGACAACGTTCAAACAACCCTGTTTACTCCAGCCCACGTCTGCCGGCCGATTTCATAAGCGCCTAGGAATCCTATTGATCTACGCTTTTCAGCTTCGCCATCGTTCGCAAAAAGACCCGCCGCACCACTTCGCGGCCAAATTGCCTCGTTAAAGGCAGCGGCGACGGTCCCGCGTTATTTATTAATCGCCGTTTACAGGCGTCATCGCCGCAAATTGGCAGGCGCGTTTGCGGACGACATTAAGGCTCTTTTTATTTCCCCCGTTCGGCGGCCGTCGGCTTTGCGTCTCGCATTTTCGCCGCACCCACGCACGCAGTCGCGCGAGCACGTGCGTCTGCGACAACGACGCCACCGACGACGTCGCCGACGAGAGGAAACACGAAACGTACGCGTCGCGCTAATTACCGCGACAACACACGCGCGAAATTTATGTACGGGTTCTAATTAAAATTTCGTTTCGTCGAGGCGGGAGTCCCGTGTATCGGCATCCGTAACGGCGTTTTTCGTGCCGACGTCGAGCGTCGATGAGCCCCGATGAGCGTCGGTCGTTTCGCCCGCCTTGCCACCCCCGCAACTCCGGGTCTGTCCCTCCCTGCCCCGCGGATCGCGTCCGCGGCAGCTGCCGGCGAAAACTAATTAAGCTCTCGTTTAGCCGCAAACATGGGCCGCACATTAAACGATTACCGGGCCATTCTGATATTTCACCCCGTCATTTCTCATATTATCGCGCACGGCGCGCGCGGCTTAAGGTTTGCCGATGCGTTCACCGACGCGATGACCGATGTGGATTGCTGGCGAGCGGCGTTTTGTTCGGTCTTTGAGGGAAAGGAAAGTGAAGAGTGCGATTTTCGTAACGTAGGCTGATGTAGATTTAGCCTATGTAGATTTAGTGGTATGGGCTTTCTTATGTGATGTCGTTTTGCAAATTTAATAGTTTCTCAGATTCCGGTAGTTTAAGGTTTTCCGATGCGATGATAGATGCACATCGTTTGGAGGCAGCGCCTTTTCGGGAACTTTGCGTGCAGGCGGAAAATATAATATAAATAGAGTGTAATTGACGGAACTGCGTATATGGATTTAGGCTGATGATTTTTTCGTATGTCACGTCATTTTGTAAACTGAATAGATTTCTGTATGACCGTGACTTAATGTATTTTAACGCGATGACCGATGCGGATTGCCAGCAAGCGGCATTTTGTTCGGTCTTTGAGGGAAAGGAAAGTGAAGAGTGCAGTTTTCGTAAGATAGGCTCATGCAACGTGTGAATGCATTATGATGGATGGAAATGCGTATATGGATTTAGTCGTACGCAAAATTTTCACACGTCATACCATTTTATGAATTGGACATATCTTATCGGATGCGCGAGCTAGACCACTTACGCGTACATCCGACCATTATCCCACAAAAGTAACAATTAATCCGTAAACTATTCCGCACGCAGCGTAATTTGCCGGTAATTCTCCCGTCTGCATTTTCGTGGTAAAATATCCGTCCGCCGCTGCCGGGCAATTGGTCATTGTCTTCAATTTAGCCTGAGCTTCCACCGCGCTGATGAATAAATATCTCGCATATTTCATGAATTACATCTGCGCCCGCTTACGTACCGTCGTCCATTACGCCGCGTCGCTCTCTTCTCCAAACGTAACCACCGGCGCTCACCCCTCGTCGCACTTCGCAAATAATTGCCCCGCGCCAAAAAAAAATCGGTTACACCGCTTGACATTCATATTATCCGTATTGTGTCTGTCTCGTCGCCGTGGCGTTTAAACGAATTTCGCGAAGATCGTTGATCACGTCGCCGGGGACGGACGTGCGCTGTGGGATTGGCACCGCTATCCAAACCCGAATACATATTACACGCTCCACCCTTGGCCCGCGTGCGCATACGTGCGAACGTGCATCATTCAAACGGAGAACATTAAAGCGCCGCGCCACGCACGAGACACGCTTAAATGGAAACGCGACGCGCTCGTTAACGGCCTATTACAATAAACCGCTTATTACGGCTCCCCGACTGGGAATCGATGCCCGTCTCTCTCTCTGGACCGCCGTCTGCACTGCCGTCTCTCGCATTCGCCGACGCGCCCGTAAATTTTCGCTCTTAAACCCCCGACCTGCTGCACTTCTGTCACTTGCCCTGCCGCGACGTTA
Source organism: Cryptocheilus praepositus (assembly GCA_033815515.1). NCBI lineage: Eukaryota > Metazoa > Arthropoda > Insecta > Hymenoptera > Pompilidae > Cryptocheilus > Cryptocheilus praepositus. The sequence continues at coordinate 1,115,029 of JAWWQZ010000257.1, forward strand.
CGGGTGCGCGACTTGCGATGGGGTTCCGTGAAACGCGGGGCGAATGGGGAATATCGCGGCTTCATGGTGCAGTTCGCGAGAACTTTGAACCGGTTCAGTGCCGCGCCTTCAGATTTCGGCTGAGACATTTCTGCGGCGTGTGGCAACGGTGTGCAGTTTTCGGTGAGGTTAACCCTTTGACTGCCGTGATGGTCACCGGCGACCGACACAAGGGATTTTGTCACACCGACACAAGTGATGCGATCCTTTGGTCTCCAATACCTGCACATTATTTACATTTTGCATAATTCAGTCGAACGCTGTAGTATTTCATAGCATTGCCGTTCTAATATAGTAAAATACGCTTGGCAGTCAACGTGTTAAATATAAATGTGGCGTTTTTTTGATGTAGGATGAAGAAAGTGCGATGATGTTGCTCTGCGTGTTTTGCAATTGAATTGAATACTTCTGGTAATCACGGGTTCGACCCTGTTGCGTTGCAATGATCTAATTTTGCGCTTTACAAATTTTGCGTCAACAATTTATAGAGCGTTCGGTTGGCGATATATAGTTAATGATGCACTCATATTTTATTATACTTGACCTCTTAGTAATTTGTTACTCTTTCTGTACCGTTTCTCAATCCCTGTCCGACCCCACCGGAGGTAACTTGAATTTGTTTGCAATTATTTCACATAAGGCTATAACGTCGTATGACACTGTCCGACACGGTTTTTAAAAAGATCCGTGGCACAAAAGCGGTTAAACCCTTGCTTGGGTGAATCGATTTGATATCGGTTATTAATACACGTTTAAAAGTGTTCATTACAGCTGAGGCTCACTAGTGACTAGTAAAGAATGCAGTTAATGTGTATTAAAGTAAATGTCTAAAAGTCGTAATTACAATTAAGTTGAACAGTGACTAATAAAGTATGCAGTTAATGTGTAGACTCGGCGATCGAGCGGTTGAGGCTTGGTTTACTGAGAGTGGGTAGGACACTGTCGTTGGTCGCCGGTCGGTGAAATTACACACGTGACGGAGTGTTTTGTAGTAACAGGCAACGATCGCGGGATGATGGGGATACCGATGCAAGTGAGATCGAGAGCAATGACACAGCGAGTGTGTACGCATGCGGTTAGGTAGGTAAAAGTGTAAACGTCAAGGCAGGGTTCTTGGTGAATGTGTGGTTCGCACGATCGGATGTCGAAAAATCGTAAGATCGTAAACCGTGCAGTTCGACGCTGACAAACGACCTCGTGGCGAGAACATTAAATTTTCCGCTGAGCAACGCAACCGGAACCAGTCTCACGCATGCAGCTTTGTGTGTGTCTCCTTTGCCTACTGAAGGCCTGTAAATGACCAGCATCTCCGACGGATCAAGTTCGCGGCAGGACAATCGTTTCACGGACGGTGTGAATAATTTGACCACACTTCGGTGCATTGTCGTTGATTTTGTACGCCGGTTTTTGCGCCGAGGCGCGCGCGGGCGCGTGATAACACATTGACACACCATGGTAAAGGGTTGCGTCACATAGGCAACCAGGGCAGACGTATTCAATTTACCTTCGGAATATTCATTCCGTTCCGCGCAACTACACAATATCCGTTGGCGGCCTGACATTGTAGCTTTATACATCGGCGTAATTCACGCTACGTGATTTCAACTTTTCAATCGCCATTGAAAATTAACGAATGTTTCAGTCGATCGCGCCGTGTAATTGAGTTCAAAAGCTTGCCGGCGTAACGATACGGTGCTCTTGGGCAATATCAATATGATCTATATTTTTTCCCGCTCAAGTCGATTGGCAAAGTTGTTTGAGTCAAGTCATTTGTATGTTGTGTTCTGTATCGCCGCTGAAGAAACAATTCTATTATTACGGCAACGACTTATATAACTGATTGGTCGTCTCGACTGGGTTTCTAATAAAACATAACCACTTTTATAATACATCCCCACTCAGCCGTATTTTTACATTACCGGCTTATAATGCAGTGTGCGCAAACACCGTGCAGCGGTCAATGTGTCAACATTAAATTTTCGGGAACCGCCCATATTCCCATATAAACGTACTTCCCGTTCAAATCAGCATTCGAAAAAAAGGTGCGCACAGCATACAGTATTCGAAAATTAAAACATTGGAGGCAAAGAATTTGGATACTGTAACGCAGTTCTTACAACCACCACACCGCGGAATGAAAATGTGGCTATCCCAACATATATAAGAAAGGGCTTGCCCACGTTTCATCATTTTTTTCCCCATTCTTTACCATTGACACGATTTAACTCTGTACCTGATCGCGATCACTGATACTTGATTCTTTACCCTATTGTAAAACAAAGAAAAATAAAAGAATTGCTACGGCAACCAGTCATTCTGTTTCCAAAACGTCACTTTCCAATATTTTCCCGTAACACGACACCCATCCGCATTGTTCCATTTATAAAATTCCGCAAAATTTGCCGAGACACAATATAACCCGTCCCCGCAATTTTTCTCGCGACACCCGAAATTCGTCGAACTGACGGGCCCCATAAATCCACTGTTAAAGGGCGGCTTATATCGCTGGGGGTCACTACATCGGCTCTTTCTAAAAGTGTCAAAACACGAAACAGCCGTGCGTTCTGCGCTGAGCTCGGCCGCCGCACTCGCTCGCTCCGGTAATAAGATTAACGTTTCGGCGCATGCCGGCAGGGCTTTCTTTATGGGACTGCAAAAGAGCGCGACGCAGTTAGAGAAGGGAGGGAGCGAGGGTGCGGGATGTAGATAGCGAGGGAGAAGGACAGAAGCTAGGTCACAGGCTCCCCGGGGCTTTTTGACAACGATAAATAATCGGATCAAGTGCGATCGGGGACCCGGTGAGTCATTCCAGGTTCGCTCTTGGCATCAGGGACGATCAGGATCCGTGCTATTGTGCCGGAGTCGGCCTCAACGTCGTCCTGGTCCTTCCTGCGCATCGACGCGCCAGTCTATTTGATTTCCAGCCGTTGCTCGTACTTCGCTCCGGGGAAATAACGAATCTCCCGTATTTACCGCACACGTGTCGCGATGCCTATCTCGATGTGTCACCGGCGTTATACGGACGGACTTTCGACGACGTTTGACTTAGAGGGTTAGGCAGGAGAGAATATTTTGCCGCGTCCTCACCGTTTGAAGTGCTTTGCCGTAGACGGGAAATTTCCGATATTTTTGGTCAACGTCCTGACTCCTTGTCCGCTGGCACTAAGTTGAGTTTAACCCTTTTAGTGCTGAACGACGATATATCGTTGTTTGCAACACTTGCGAAAAGTGCCAACGACGATATATCGTTGCGGGTGCGATGGCGCCTTACTATTCGCATTGCGAGAGAACTCTATCTCAAAATAAATTTATACCACGTTATAAATGCTCTAATTTCATTAGGAAAAATGAAAAAAAATAGTTTTTAGGTTTAACATTACCTATAACAATTACTTGTTTCGGAAGAGATAATCCGTCCAGCCATTGCCATGTATCTTGGTGTTATTCTTTATTTTTGTTATGCAATATTATATACTTTGATACAAAATATTTTGGAAATGCAAAGTATATACTTTGTAATAAATGGTCTATATAAAGTTATGATGAAAAGATGACTTGTCGTATGGACAAATACGTTTTGTAAGAGAGAACTTAATTTTTGTTTTCTTTATGATCATTTATACCTTTGGTATTTATATAATTTTCAATGAATATAGAAAAATTAGTGTCATTGTTTTATTCTGTATTTCGTCCTTAATACGCTGCTTTTTGAATTATGTAAATATTGTTTTTTGTTTGGTTTTTATGAACCTTTCTCCAAACGTTAGTAAAATCGTGAAATTCGGCCGGTTATCTTCGCGTAGGCACCTCTTTTTCGCCCGGCACAAAAAGGGTTAATGAAAGATAGGTGCGAAGGAGAAAGTTTTTATTCTAGCACCTGAAAGCTACAGATGTACTGACGCAGTTGATTTCAAACTTGTGACTAAACGAAAACGATATTTCGCCCTTTAGTATAGTGCTACAGATGAAAGAAGTGTGGGGTGGAAACCGCGCGCAGGTACGGTTTGGCAGGGAATAGGATGTGACGTGGGAAACTAAATATTTCTTATATCGGCGAAAATAATATTCGTTGGCACCAGGGTATAGGAGAACTGTTGGCAACAGTGAGACTGACGAGAGGTATGTCAGCATGCGTGCGAAAAATACGATGATCTGACGGACTGCGGCAGAATTGCAAAGAGGTTGCTGCGAGTTATCGGACAAGCCAGAAATAGCCTTCGTGCAGTCGCTGATTTATTTGTTTTCCTGGCGTGTCTTCGCCGTTTTTCGGTCGTTCCCGTTTTATCGCAGCATCGCATTTGCATAGTTCTAGGAACGAGGAAATAAATGCGCGAGATCGAAGAGACTTTCTCTGCCGACTTGCATTCTGTGGGTATTGTCAGTAGGAGCACTTGTAGTCAATTATGAACGTAGTGCGTCTTTTTTCACTTGACAAATTTGTTTTTCAAATGCTCTACATGTTTCGTGTAACGACGATTTGTCCCTCATTGAATCTACTGTGCTAATATATGTTAACACGTTGACCGCCGGGCGTATTTTGCTGGTTTTGCCTCCAGCGCGGCAGCGACATTGTTCATATTAAAACCGCATCCTGATTAAACACTGGACGATATTATTGAATTGTGTAAAATAAAAACAATGTGGATGAATTAGATACTGAAGGTTTGGATATTTGTTTTAATATGAGCTACGATTACAAACCCGTAAACGTTATTGTTTGCGAATTTTACTACCACCACGGTACTCAATGTGTTAATAACCTAATTGAGGACAAAATCGCTGCTGTACAGCACGCATCTCCGTAAGGGCGTCTATAGGACGCAAAACACATAGAAAATGTTGTGGGTATGTCTGGAAACTCATTAACTGTTATAATGCCAGGACTCATTCATTTTTCGTTTCATTTTAACACTTTGACTGCCGTGATGGTCACCGGTGACCGACGCAAGAGATTTTACTGAAGATCCAAAATATTCGCAATGGGTAGCAATTATTATTTTATAAATGCAATTGTTATTAGAATAGTGATGCAATACTTTGGTCTCCAATACCTGCACATTATATACATTTTGCATGATTCAGTCGAACACTGTAGTATTTCATAGCATCGCCGTTCTAATATAGTAAAATACGCTTGGCAGTCAACGTGTTAATCGAACTCACGAGATCCAAAATATTCGCAATGGGTAGCAATTATTATTTTATAAATGCAATTGTTATTAGAATAGTGATGCAATACTTTGGTCTCCAATACCTGCACATTATATACATTTTGCATGATTCAGTCGAACACTGTAGTATTTCATAGCATCGCCGTTCTAATACAGTAAAATGCGCTTGACAGTCAACGTGTTAATCGAACTCACGACTGTTGCATTGTGACAGAGAAGTGAAACGCATCAGGTAGGACATATACAGTCAAAACGATGAACGCTGTGATCGAGTTCCCGTGACTGTCTTTCTTCCCTAGATTCTCAGCCCATAATTAAGTGCAGAACAATCTTTGTCGCGTACAAGCTGTTCAGCACGTACGCAGGTGCGTCAGATAATTCGGCAATAACAGTCTGCTGCTCTCGCGAAATACGCGCGTAACGGTTAATTCCGGGGAAACATTTTTGCAGCGCTTAACACCACGGCATTTCGCGGCGCGCAGGGTATTTCGAATAATTTATGTCGGAGACCTTTGCTAATTTAATGAAATAATAACGCATTCAAAGGGAAAATGGAGTCAACGCGCGCAGCGCATAATTCACGTTGCATGCGGGGAATTAATAATTCTTTTGATATATTCCGTCTCATTGAATCGCGCCACCGTCGCGGTGGGGGTTCCCTCGGGAGAACTCATGTTTACGTGAGAATGTTTAGCAGTTCCATACTAGCGGAATTAAGAAAGACGCGGTTCGGGTGAATGGAAACGGCGCCGGCCTTTCCAAGAGATATGCTAATAAACGCATGATATGTAGCACTCGGATACACTCGCGCAAGACTGTTTTTCAGGTTGATATACGGCCGATGACCGTCGTAGCTTCTGCTGCTCCTGCCGCACGGAAATTCATTATTCGCCCGCTTATTAAAATAATTACAATGCGAGTGTATGATCCGAACGTACGAGCTCACGCTGGGCAATCCTTTCTCGTGTTCTCATTAAAACTGCCCGGTGACAATTCGGCAAACGTAATTGGGTGAACTTGATTATTTAATTAGCGTGAATAAATGAAACGAATATCGTGACCGAGCGCGTGCCGCCCGATTATTGGCCGGCGCTGCGCGAGTCATTGATTCACGTAAATTCTTCCGCATTACCACACGCTTTTTGCCGAACAGGCGTGCGCGTTCTTTCGAACGAAAAGCGCAGGAACTCACTGCCGGCTGCGTCGACGGGCAGAAGAAGCGCGCGGGCGCAACGCTCATTAGAAAGAAACGCCAGCGGAATAGGGTGAATTAAGTGGCGCATACGCGCGCTATTAATTGCCACGATCTGATTGCGTTTAATTAATTGCCGTGATTTGGTCGCGAGATGCGATCTACTGAAGTGAACGTATGTGTCCGTACATGCACGTGTGGTCGACGAGCGGGACAGAACGGCGGGGGTGCGCGAGAGGGTTATACCACTAGAACACGTGACATCGACTGCGTGAGAAAGAGAAGGGAGCGCGCAAAAGGGAGAGGACGATCGCGATGGAGCGCGAAAGCGAGATAAAGCAGGCTTATCTCGCTGCTAATTTAGGTATTAAAAGTAAATGAACGCTTTCATTATGTGCCGGCGAACGTTTTACATGCCGGGCATGTCCGAGCGACCGCAGCCGAGATCCGTATATCGATTAATCGTTCGCGATCACACATCCGTGGTTTTATTGCGATAGCGTCTCCGGATGCACGTGCAACGAACTGCACGCTCCCGTGGCCCGTAAGGGATTGTCTAGGGCTTTAGTAGACAATGGAAGCTCGGCGCAGGCGAATTAACTGTTCACGTCTTTATTGAGGGTCCGCAAGCTGAAACTCTATTCCCGGACGCATCGGCGTCGGTTCGCAGAACGACAAACTGCTGAGGACTCTCAAATAACGGACCGCTGATCCGTTTAACACGTTAGAGTGTATTTTTAGTTACGCGCTCGTCGGCAAAGCTTCTTCGACAATTTCGGGCGGTCTTAAATCAGTCAGCGTCAGGCGTGCTGATGCCTTTCGTTTCCCACGGACAGTGTCGTTTGGAGGAAGCGGCTAGTTTTCGCCGAAGTACTGGACAGTGTAACGATATACTACCTTGATCAAAAAGTTTTAGGACCGGCTGTCGTACGGCGCCCTCAGTCACTCGATTGAAATTGTTTTTTTTTGTTAGGTTGCCACATCCGTCATTAACGTTTCCACCCAATTTCAGCGTTATAGCTTGACATTTGTAAAAGTTATACCGTGTGGAGTACATCTATCTTTGTGCGTGTTTTCGATTTTTTACATATTTGAAAATGGCATCAACTTTGGATCAACGAATTTGCATACAATTTTGCGTGAAAAACGGATTTAACGGTGCGCAGACCTTGGAAATACTGGGGAAGTGTTTCGGCAACGATGCTCTTTCGAGATCAAACGTTTTTCGGTGGCACGAACGTTTCCGAAGAAACGACGTTGTTTTCAGTCGAAAAAGAAGGTGATGCTCACGGTTTTCATGCATTACAATGGTGTTGTGCGTCATGAATTCTTGCCAAAGCAACAGACAGTCAACAGAATGTATTATTTGGGCGTTATGAGACGTTTGCCTGAAGCAATTCGCCAAAAAAGACCGAATTTGTGGACAAACAACTCGTGGATTTTGCACCACGATAACGCACCGTCGCACAATGCGATCCTTATTCCCGAGTTTTTGACCAAAAATAATACGAACACTATTCACCAGCCTCCGAATTCACCTGATTTAGCTCCCTGCAACTTTGTCCTGTTTAACCGACTTAAAAACCGCGTCGCAGAACGCGTAACAGCACTCGGAAGAATCTTATGGAAAAATCGAAGACAGCTCTGATGGACATACCAAAAATTGAATACCAGCGATGTTTCGATGATTGGATCAAGCGCTGGTATAAGTGCGTTACAGTCGATGGGGAGTACTTTGAAGGGGACGATATAAATTATAATGGATAAACTTGTATTTTCGATTTTATGAATAAAGTCCTAAAACTTTTTGATCAAGGTATAAAAGCCGACTTAAAATCCGCTTCGCGGAACGCGTTACAGCATTCGGAAGGAAATTATGGAAAAATCGAAGACAGCTCTGATGGACATACCAAAAATTGAATACCAGCGATGTTTCGATGATTGGATCAAGCGCTGGTATAAGTGCGTTACAGTCGATGGGGAGTACTTTGATGGGGACGATATAAATTATAATGGATAAACTTGTATTTTCGATTTTATGAATAAAGTCCTAAAACTTGTTGATCAAGGTAGTAATACGGCCGAGCGTGTTGCTTTACATAATTGGCTGGCTATTTATGCGCGCGGTTTGATGCGATCACTGTCAAACTGACTGCTGATTATGATCATCCCGCAGCGCGGCGCGGCATCGAAGTAGACGACTAATATTAGGAAGTGATTATTGAGAGGCAGACAATAGGAGTGCGTCAGTGCGGAATTAGCTGTTGATGCGTGTAGTCTCCTACCAGCGCGAAGCGTGGTAAGGTCTATCTGATATTAATCGGCCGCTTGTACGAGAACGAATATACGCGCAGAGCCCGGAATTATAACTTGTCGGCTCATTCGCGCGCGCGTACGTCGAAACTTCATTATCGCAATGCACGTCGAATCGCGTATCCACTCCACTGCGCAGTAGCTCGCGTCACCCGCTTTCCTCTTCTTCCCGACTTCCCGATCTTCGCTTCGCTCATAGCCGGTTTTAACCTGTTGAGTGTTATGGATCCATATATGCACCCGACTAAAGCTATCGGCGTCGACTATCAGCGCATATATGCCTTCTATAATAGTTACCAGCATGGATTACGGACGGATATATGCGTTTGTCGATCTTTTCGGTGTTCCACGTATGCAGACACGATTGTCAATGCATGAGAATTGTATTGTTTAACACTTTGACTGCCACGGTGGTCACCGGTGACCGGCGCAAAAGATTTGACTAAAGCTATCGGCGTCGACAATCAGCGCATATATGCCTTCTATAATAGTTACCAGCATGGATTACGGACGGATATATGCGTTTGTCAATATTTTCGGTGTTCCGCGTATGCAGACGCGATTGTCAATGCATAAGACTTATATTATTTAACATTTTGACTGACACGGTGGTCACCGGTGACCGGCGCAAAAGATTTGACTAAAGCTATCGGCGTCGACTATCAGCGCATATATGCCTTCTATAATAGTTACCAGCATGGATTACGGCCGGATATATGCGTTTGTCAATCTTTTCGGTGTTCCACGTATGCAGACACGATTATCAATGCATGAGAATTGTATTGTTTAACACTTTGATTGCCACGGTGGTCACCGGTGACCGGCGCAAAAGATTTGACTAAAGCTATCGGCGTCGACTATCAACGCATATATGCCTTCTATAATAGTTACCAGCATGGATTACGGACGGATATATGCGTTTGTCAATCTTTTCGGTGTTCCACGTATGCGGACACGATTGTCAATGCATGAGAATTGTATTATTTAACGCTTTGACTGCCACGGAGGTCACCGGTGACCGGCGCAAAAGATTTGACTAAAGCTATCGGCGTCGACTATCAGCGCATATATGCCTTCTATAATAGTTACCAGCATGGATTACGGACGGATATATGCATTTGTCGATCTTTTCGGTGTTTCACGTATGCAGACACGATTGTCAATGCATGAGAATTGTATTGTTCAACACTTTGACTGCCACGGTGGTCACCGGTGACCGGCGCAAAAGATTTGACTAAAGCTATCGGCGTCGACTATCGGCGCATATATGCCTTCTATAATAGTTACCAGCGTGGATTACGGACGGATATACGCGTTTGTCGATCTTTTCGGTGTTCCACGTATGCAGACACGATTGTCAATGCATGAGAATTGTATTATTTAACATTTTGATTGCCACGGTGGTCACAGTGGACCGGCGCAAAAGATTTGACTAAAGCTGTCGGCGTCGACTATCGGCGCATATATGCCTTCTATAATAGTTACCAGCATGGATTACGGACGGATATATGCGTTTGTCAATCTTTTCGGTGTTCCACGTATACGGACACGATTGTCAATGCATGAGAATTGTATTATTTAACGCTTTGACTGCCACGGTGGTCACCGGTGACCGGCGCAAAAGATTTGACTAAAGCTATCGGCGTCGACTATCAGCGCATATATGCCTTCTATAATAGTTACCAGCATGGATTACGGACGGATATATGCATTTGTCGATCTTTTCGGTGTTTTACGTATGCAGACCCGATTGTCAATGCATGAGAATTATATTATTTAATACTTTGACTGCCACGGTGGTCACCGGTGACCGGCGCAAAAGATTTGACTAAAGCTATCGGCGTCGACTATCAGCGCATATATGCCTTCTATAATAGTTACCAGCATGGATTACGGACGGATATATGCATTTGTCGATCTTTTCGGTGTTTCACGTATGCAGACACGATTGTCAATGCATGAGAATTGTATTGTTTAACACTTTGACTGCCACGGTGGTCACCGGTGACCGGCGCAAAAGATTTGACTACGAATGCAAAAAATTCGCAATGAAGCCTATTTGCAATCTTATAAAAGAAATTTGTATTGGAACCGTGCTTCAATGCTTCGGCTAATAACACTTCCGCGTTATCTTTCTTTTTGCACGAATTAATCATACTCTGCGGTATTTCATCGCATCGCAGTTCTAACATAGCAAACTACGCTTGGCAGTCAATGTGTTAAATTCTGCACGCTATAACTTCTTGCATGGATGAAAAAGGAATTTAACACGTTGACTGCAAGCGTATTTTGCTATGTTCGAACCGCGATGCAATGAAATACTGCAGAATATGATTAAATCATGCAAAATGAAGGTAACGCAGAGTTATTCGAAGCCAAAGTATTGAAGCACCGTTCCAATATCAATTGCTTTTACAACATTGCAAATAGGCTTCATTGCGAATTTTTTGCATTTTTAGTAAAATCTTTTGCGTCGGTCACCGGTGACCACCGTGGCAATCATCGTGTTAAGTTACACTTAACAAATTATATTGAGAACAATTCAAGTTCAAATTTTTCAGCCCCAATTCTAAACATAGATAAGAATCTATGATATGTACATGCTCTTCCGCGTCTTTGCCGACAATTTCAAATGACGGCACACGGTTAAATCATTCTCGGCGCGCCGTCAAAAAATCGCCCGTCAAAAAGCATCCATCCTCCGCGATGCACGCCGGCCGCCGCGCATGTGTCAAATATAATCCAACCACAATGGAACCAGCAATACGCGTCCGTCAACGACGGCCAACCCGCGTTGCGTGCCTCAAGAAGTGCAGCGCAACATTCCGGGCCTTCGGTGATTAATCACAACACAACGCGCGCCGGAATGTTTTACTTCTTCCACCCTGACGTTATTTCTAGAAAAAATATCCGGCACGCTCCGGGGTAAACGGCGTGTGCGTGCGTTGTACTACGGGCGACATCGGTGACGCGAAGTAAACGGTTCGGACTCGCGCGAACGAGAGAGCGAACTATATGACGCGGGAGAAGATATTCGGGATTCAGCGGGTGACAATGGCGTGGAGAATCGGTTGCGGACAACGCTGGCGGTGAGAGTCAAATGATAGCGCGCCGGTGGGTCAAGTGGAGGGCTGAAGGAGGGGCAGGACAGCGAGGACAGAGGGATTTCTATGGGGTGTCGTCGAATCGTCGCGTCGCTGCTGCGTGTTTTAATTTGACGTCACTCAGCGTGTCAGTTCCATCTGGTGTTGCGGACTCTTTCTCTCTTTTTCGCGTGATATTCTCTGTCGTTCCGTGCCCCCTCTTTCTTCTATTTGTCTGCCCTGCCCCTCCGTTCTCCCGTGTCGTCCTGGGCACGCCAGTCACCAGGATTTAATATCAAACCGTCCGCCCGCCTCGTCCTCGTTCGCACGAGCCCCTTTCGCAACCCACCGCTCTTGTTCTCTGCCGTCCTCCACCCGCCGAAGACCGTGAACCTCCCTTTACGATCAGATCGTCTGTCCTCCGCTGGATTTTCTACTTGCGTGCGTCTCTTCGCCGGCTAATCTAGATACGCATAGTCAAGTCACTGGATAGGAAGCGAGTCGGCGGGTCGTTGTTCTTTGCAGACGGCCGCTTTGAAGTGTTTTATTTTGACATGGTCATGGTTGGCGTTTCCTCCAGGTTGGATACGAAGTTTCCGATGTATATAAGATATGTTGGGCGAAGCATCCGGGTATGCGATATTTGGACGCCATTGTTATGACTTTCAGCGAACAAACATACGTATGCGTCCAGCAAAAGTTCCACATAATGTTCATTCATTCATTGCTTCATTTCATTTTGCGCTTTTAAAAAATGACTATTATAACTCATGTGCGTTCTGTATAATCCCTCGAGAATTTGCACTAGCGAAAAAGTACTCCGTACCCAACAATCCCAGCCCCAGCATTCAAAGAAGTTAGCACTTTGATTGCCATGGTGGTTACCGGTGACCGGTGCAAAAGATTTGACTAAAAATGCAAAATATTCGCAATGAAGCCTATTTTCAATCTTGTAGAAGCAATTGATATTGGAACCGTGCTTCAATACTTCGGCTTCTAACACCTCTATCTTCCTACCATCTTCCTTTTTGCAAGATTTAATCATACTCTGCGTTATTTCATCGTATTGCAGTTCTAACATAGCAAAATACGCTTGGCAGTCAACGTGTTAACAAGCGACTCACTTCTTTATGCACACGCAGCGCTTATCACAGAAACTGCCGATCGGTATACCTGCGCATTTCTACCGACTTCCTCCGAGTCTTCTACCTGCATCCCGATTCAACGTCACGTCCCAGTAGAGCTAATCCATATGAGCGACGGACGGATTATTATTTACACTTGCGATTAACTTACGTCTAAAACTTGCCCCTACTCTCCGCAAATCTCTCTCTCTTCTCTTCCTGCCATCACTCTCCTTCGACGAGATATGTAATACGACCCTTCCGGTAAAGTCGACCCCGCGTAGGTTTATCGTTCTCCTTTTTTGGGTACAAGATGCATCGTGGGATCCTTGAGTGGTTACGGAGTCTCAAATATCCACGTCGGTGTGTCCGTTTGCCGATACACGCGTGCAAGGTTCTCCAACTTACGTTCGTGCACGTGGGTGTGCGTACGGGCTCGTTCGCTTTGGTGAATATTTCACGTTCGCGTGGACGAGCTTTTCTTAGAACCGGACTAGGTATCCATTTGCAAAAGTGGGCCGAGCGGTAAAGCTGCCCCAAGCTGTTTCGAGCGGCTCGCTCGAATGACAAACGATTTCAGGCGAAGCCGGGTAATACGAGTCTTTCCTAACGTACGCGATCCTCCGTACAAGATAATTTCCTGGTATCCACGCATTCGCGAACATTATGGTCGGGGATAGACAAGTCCAGGCTGTCCGGTCTTCGTGGCGCCTGGAAATCTTCACCGGCAATTTGAAATTGTACCGTGGAGATTTTATTCCCGCGACATTTGCATTTAGAGAGGAAAAAGCCGTGTTTGATAATGTTTGCGTAATATTGGCAGGGAAATTATCGTACTCGCGAAAATGGGCTGACGGGTGAAAACGTCACGATTTCTACTGTTTCTAGTTGTAGGAAATAAACGGCAGTCAAGTGTTTAATACTCAGCCGCTTTATATATTATTTAGAGGAAATGTGTACGGATTCCTTTATGCGTTCAGTAAATGATCCGATGTGTGATACTTGAAAAAATTTTGCGTGGAAAAAAAATGTAGAAAAGGAAATGTGGAAAAATGTTGTTGCTGACAAAATAGCGTGACAGCGTTTAGAGAGGAAGGAAACTAAGAGATGTGTATACGGTTATTGTGAAGGGCGAAGAACGCAAGTTACTGGCTGTCAACCGCAGAGTAATACGTTCTGTCTGTACGTGGTTTCTTGCCATCGCTGACAATTATACACGTCGGTACGGCGGTCGTTCGCAATGCTCATAAATTCATCCGTAAGCACGTAATAAAATACCAGCCGTCGTTGTCGGCACCGGACACGGTTTTTCATCGTCAAAGAATCCAATTCGTGACTTATCGACGGGGGACTTTGTATGGAATGTGTCACTTGAATCGATCGCGGTGTAACTGTCTTCACCACGTTCTGATTCTCTTATTTCATGCAGGATTACGCACGATTTGCTTAGCAAACTACAATTTCACTAGAATCATTACGAAGTTTGCGTGCAAAACATAATAACATACATCAGGCGCTCAGCAGAATATGAGAATGTTTGCGATCCATAATCACGCATTAACACCATGTATACTTGGCAGCCAATAACAGGATATCTCATAGTATTTTGATCAAATTATTATTAATATATCCGAAAGACTTTACCCATAAATAGTCAATAGCGAATTTTAAGGACTTTCTTTCTTTTTCATAAAATGGATTTTAGGCACCCACCGTAAGCCATGCGTCACTATCCATCAACATCTAATCATATTATTTTAATAATATTGCCTTTTTCTTTAAAACAAACTTCGCCACGGCAACACGTTCTTGGCCCTCCAGCATCGAAGGGTTAAACCAGCCAAGCATTCCCACCTGTGCGTGCATATCGAAGACCCGACGCCGTTCAATTCATCATGAATGAACATCAACGCCCGATTGATACCCCCTTCCCCCTCCTCATCGCCATCCTTGATGAATGGTCTTGAAGGGTACTCCGCCTGAACCCTGTCGTCCGCGTGTCAGAGCGTGCGGAGCCGTACGTAGAGAAAAAGCGCGCGGAGGTGCCATGGATGCTCTTATGCAACTACGGTATGACCATAAAACGTGGGTGGCAAACGGGCCGACCGTAACGAATGAAGTGCGCCGCTGTAAAAATGCGGTTTTATAGAAGCAACTTCACATAATGTCCAAGTAAACCGAGACGATGGACCGTTCGCGCGCGGAACGTCTGCCGAGCGACCGAGTGGGAGGAGGACAAGACGAGTGCGTGAGGTGCAGAAGGGAAGCGAGTCGAAAGGAGAAAGCGAAAGCGCGAGAGAGGAGTGCCTGGACAGGGAGGGCACCCGCGTGGGTGCGCCCGTAAAAAGGAACATCATGCACGCGCCTGCACGTCGTAATATCTGCCTTTCGAGCGTCCTGCACTCGCACGGCTGTCGTTCCTTTTTCCCTTCATTGCCCCTCCACTTCTTTACTGTCTTCTTTACCATCTTCTTCATCTCCCTCCGCTTTGTCCCTTCACCGTCCCTGTCCGTTTTTCTTGCCGTCCTCGTCGCACGAGATCGCGGTGCCTTCATACACCGCGCGTCTTCGCCGTTTTTGCCACATCCTGACTGTGTAAACCCGCCATAAACCTCCCACGACAGGAGCGCGTTCCAGGGTTCGGTCACGATTTCGTCGTATGATATTGATCACGATCGCCTGAGGAGCGTGTCGGCGACATAGGGCGATGGCATGTTGGCGATACGCTACTGGGAACGCTCCGAGGTACGAGCGCCTCGATAAATGCGCACGCCCCCGCTTTTGATACTCCGTCGACGTGAATGTCGCCAGCCGGGATTCTGTGTTCTCCTGATATTCTTGGTCGAGTGCACCGGCGCGAACGCGTACGGACGTTTTATGTGCGCAAATGCACGTGCACCTCCTGACATATGGGATATACGGGGTACACGTTGTCTCGACAAACTACGTTCGCGCCGCATCGATTCTGCGCTTCTGGTGGGACGGAACAGATGACCGAAGACAGCGACGCTTTCTCTACGCTTCTTCTGATTTGTGTTTAACGTGTACTACCTGTACAGTTGCAGGGTATTGTACGGTTACGTGTTCGCGGCAGTGCAGTGCCGAGGAAATTGGGCAAGTTTTGCTATGGTTGTTGAAGATTTGTTTAAAGAGAACAGCGGTGGCTTGAGCGATGGTAATATTAATGTTAAATTTTGCTACGCTCGGCAAATGAAACGTTAGCAAACTTTGCTACGTTTTGTTAATGGAATCACAGGAACATGTCTAAAGTAATTTCGTTCTCAGGTTTCTAATTTTCAAATTCTACGTATTGTACACCCATACATCCCTCCATATAATATCGTGTACTCACATATTTCTCTATAAGTCCAGGCTCCAAGTGTCCGGATCACATTACTTCAAACGAAAATAAATTTTGTTCACTATGCGACATCATATCGCTTTCACGAAAATGTCCAACTAGCGAAATAACTCATTCTTGAAAAAAGTACTATAACCCTAAAGTTCATCTCCCGTGTCAGATGTCTGATCTGGTAAGAAATGCTACATCACGTAAGAAGTGACAAGCATCTGCGCCGGCAAAAAGTATAACATCACGTGGAAGATTACACACGTACGTTAAGTGTTAATTACATGTGAGTGTCGTCTTTAAGAGGCATTTGTGATAATTTGCGAAACGGAAAAGCACCATGGGACCCAGCATTTGGGGATCGCACACGCCTCAATTAATACCGACATGCCTTCGTACAGTACAATACGTTCAGCGCTTCAACTAATAAACGTCACCGAACGCGCGCGCTAATAATTTCAACTCTTCCGCTCCTGTATTTACCGTGGACTTCGTTACGTACGACTAATTAGAAGCTGTGCCTGGGCTAAGCCGCTTAAGAGCAGGCGGCAACGAATGTTTTCTCAAACCGCAGACTGCGCGTCGTGACGTGCATTTACGCTTAAGCCAGTCCCGCGCGTGTCTCCTTTTCTCCGGCGAGTGCGCGACGCTTTCAACGTATTCATGCCACTCGCGGCGCCGGAAAAAATGCCCAGGAAAACCCCGACGCCTTAACAAGTCCGCGCGACACCGGGCGCGAAAGTAAAAGAAAGCCGGAGACGCCAGATGGTGGAATGCGAAGGCAGCGTAAAGTCGTGAAGAAACGCGAGTAACGAAAGCCCCGGGAAGGAGACCGATAATACCCTCATTTCTCCATTTTTCCCGCGACACCCGCGCGAGAAGAATAATCGGGCGCGTCAATGTGCTGTTATGCCCTATCGCAATGTATTAGTCATAGGTCTGCTTGTAAAGACAGACCCAAGTGCGGCACGGTCCAGTCCTACCCCAAAACCCTTGATCCGTAGTCATACTTGTTCCCAAAAAGTATGTTTTCACCGTCCGAACCTTGCCCCGTACTCATCCCTTCCACTTTTCTTCAATCCTATATTAACACTTTAACGACCGCTAGCCGATTAATCGACTTTTCGGTTCCAACTGCTATTTACCGGTAGCCGATTAATCGGCTTTTCAGTAGTCAACGGTTATATTAGATAAAATAAATATCAGATAATATTATGACAATTCTAAATGACAATAAAATTACACTGTTTGAAACCAAAGGATTCTCAACATCACATTCAGTATTTTTCAGTTATAAAGCTTTACAAATAGGCACATACACAATTCCTGCGCGATATCCAAAACAGAGTCGGTCGTTAGTTAGTGGCATCTTCAGTCAATAGCGGTCGGTAAAGTGTTAAGGGCCGCTTGGGATTTTCCGAGTTAGTTAAATTTAGAATAGACTAGAGTTAGTTCGTATTTTGATTTTTTGTACAGTTAATAAACAGTTCCTTCAAGCCTATCTTTAATTAAACTACACTTAGTCAGAGGACTGAGAAGTCAGGCCGTTCTTGCAATAGTTGAGATTTCTCGATCACGGCATAACAGTGCACAATCAACTCTACTTGAAACACTGCCGGTGCACCGAGTGTCCCGCAAAAAGCGCCACGCGCGTGTTAGCGGAAAATAAATTTGCGGCGAAATTCAAAGGGGTCCTAGGTGATTGTCCGGCACTGAAGTAGTCATTGTTGTACGGAATGCGATGACTCATAATTAACACGTTGACTGCCAAGCACATTTTACTATATTAAAACAGCGATGCTATGAAATAATACAGCGTTCGACTGAATTATGCAAAATGTAAATAATGTGCAGGTATTGGAGACCAAAGGATCGCATCACTGTTCTAATAACAACTGCATTTATAAAATAATAATTGCTACCCATTGCGAATATTTTGGATCTTCAGTCAAATTTCTTGCGTCGATCACCAGTGATCATCATGGCAGTCAAAGTGTTAAAATACCTGTGATGCACAACTGTTCGCTACGGATTTTTGTTTGGAAAACGGAAGGGGAATGAAGGAGTGGTAGAGTGTTGCATTCCCTGGAACCGGGGCATTCCACCGGAGAATTCTAAAGAAATCGGACGTATTATTGTAAAATAAAGATTTCGCAATTGATCGCATCGCTTAATTATAACACGCGTACCAGGACACACGAGATGACAGGAGCGCAGGCTGGGGAACCATCCGCGTGTGGGGTGAGGGTGGTAGAGTGTTGCATTCCCTAGAACCGGGGCATTCCACCGGAGAATTGTAAAGAGACCGCACGTATTATTGTAAAATAAAGATTTCGCAATTGATCGCTTCGCTTAATTCTAACACGCGTACCAGGGCACACGAGATGACAAGAGCGCAGGCTGGAGAACCATCCTTCTCTCTTTCTTTCGCCCTTTATGCAGCGACGTCCCTCGATCCGTGTTTATCGGCGCACACGTCGGTTTGCATCGCCGATTCACGGCGTCGCGATGCCTTTATGTCGCAGATACCTCTGCCGTCTACTTTCATCCCCCGATCCAGCCCGCGCGATCCCACTCGTCAGCCATCGCTCTCCGTCGATATCGTTCGCGCAACAGACAGGCCGACTGAATAATACATGCAGATACCGCGGAAGGATTTTCTCGACGCCGGTTTTGGATTTCACGCCCCCCTCCGACTGATCCCTTGAATCCGGATTCTGGAGCGGGCCGTTCGCACGGGCTGCTGCACACGACTCGTTGTTTGCGGCCACATGCGGCGCTGACGCCCGGGCTCGCATTGTGCGAATAATTACGCGTTCGACAGGAATGCGACTGCCGGCGCACGACTGCTCAACCGCAGGATTCTCTGCTGCGCGCTCGTTGCGGGAAGGTTACGTACATGACGAGTGGTCGCGCTGAATGCCGGCTGGCTGGAAAATCGACGACACAAATCTGCCGCGACGGCATCTGGTTCGCAGGGAAATATGCGAACAGTGGACGTTGGTGAGTTTTCGTGCGCGTCCAAAGCGGCGTGGGGTTGGTTGGGGGTCTTCGATGGAAGGGTGCGCGGTGCGGTGTGTGGGGTTTGATGGACTTTTAATCAGGGATCAAGTGAAGATTCCGAGGGGCGGTGCTTTGTGGTAGCGTGTTGTGTGTGGCGGTCGGTGATAGTAATTTGCGGAAGGGTTGAAAAGGTGCAAAAATGTTTTGTTATGATTTTGGTGAGACGTGTACGTGTTGCTGCATTTATGGTTTCTTATTGCAGGCGATTGTATGATGCGATACTTAACCCTTTGTGCTCGAGCGGTGCCTCTCAGGCACCACTGCATGTGATGCGACAACTCGAGCAGTGCCTCTCGGGCACCACCCGAATCGATGCGGTAAATTGAGCGGTAACGGTGTTTATTTGTGTTTGGCCTGATGAATATCGCTTGACAAGTCTACTTGGCATTTTGTAGATCATTTTATTAGGTGTCTACATAGCTATAAAGATGTCTTATGTCAAAAATACTTGCGACCGCGGATTGGACTCTGCCTTCGACATTAGTTCGAACTCAACCTTCTTGACAATCGCAATATTTCTTTCAAAGTTACTGAGCCCAATAAGTATGGAAAACGACGAAGAAATTACTTCTAATGAAGATAAGTTCAATTTTTCGGCAATAACGAACAAAATTACATCACTACTACTCTATCGACATTAGAGGTGTAAGAAGACAAAAATCCGTATAATCGATAGTGAATCTGAAAGCCAAAGTGATTGTACAGAAGAGACTGAACCTTCAGAATGGACAGTGTGCACAGAATCCGAAGAAAGGTTTTGTCAAATATTTTGGAGACTTCACCTCAAGACAATACCCTCACAAAATACAAGCCGGCGAGAGCGGCTGATTACTCTCGAGTTGTTGGTTCGCCCGAGAGAAAAGTGCGTCGAGCGCAAAGGGTTAAATTTGCTCAGTAGAGATGTTATCGAAGTCACCTTCGCGACTGACAAGCGACCAATTGCAGCGTCACTTAATTTCGAGTGGGTTATTTCCGACTTTTCTGCCGCGTCGCACTCCAAGCAAACGAACAGCGACAGATAAGCTTTCGATGGCTGTCGCGCGTGCCATTGGATCGATACAATTCGTGGTATTTATCGCGTCTCTTTGTGCTTGGCCCAATATGCCCGTCACCGTCCTCGCCGCTATCGACGGTCAATATTTACACGCGCAAGGAATCGTCGATATCCGAGAATTATTGTGAAGGCATAGTGTGAAAGTGCATTACCCTTAATACAAAGCACTGGCGTATCGAATGTCGGCTCTGTGTGAGATGATGCGTGTGAGTGGTATTACGTTCTGCGAAAGGCTTGTATGTATAAAGTATATACGAAAGACCGTTTCAGTGTTCCGCGAAATCGCTTGTTGGCTCTTGAAGGCGAGTGGAAGGTGTTATCGTTGCTACTTCGGACGCTAAAACGATATTTGTCCGAGTGGCGACGATTCGAGAACGAGCTGGGTTTGCTCAATTATTACGCTGGTATTGCTATAAATAAATTTCAAATCATTTTGGATCCGAGTAATGTTGCCCAAATATCTGGTTATTCAAATGTCATGCTGTCTGCTTGACAATCTGAAAGACGTGAGATCGTTACAGATCGCAGAGCCAATTATCTCAAACCGAAAATTCTCCCATCCGAACTATTGTATCTCTCTACCGCTACAGTTAGAAGCGTCTATTGTGCATACTATACTATTTGGACACTACGAATATCTTCGACGCACAGGTACAATCCTAGTCCAACAGTTGAGAAGGCGATTAGCATAACATTGTGTTCCAGCACAACAAGAGAACAGCCGAAACATCACGAGTAAATCTTTGTCGTTGAATAACGCGCGAGTGTCTTACGGATAATACTAGTTTCCTATAACAAACCGTATTATCTTCGACGGATTTCGTTCCTCGTTCCAAGCGAGTCAGCAAATATGCAGCATCAGTTAACAACTCAACACAGATACGCAATCGCACTATATACTGCAGCAGCAATTGCTAGCAACAGTATTGTACGAGCTATACTATAGCAGTATTTTTCAACTGTTATATTTTAATACTTCGGCTGAAATGGCGAATAGATTGGCCACGGTATCCATATGAAAACTGCCACGGGCCGAAGAGTACATATCAAATCGGTCGCGGTATTCTTTACATGCACTGTATAGATCGTGTCTGTACTCACACATAGGATGTTGCAGAAAATCTCACCACTCGGTATACTGGATGGAATCGAAAAGTCCCATGTGGAGAAGGAAAGAGGTTTTCACGAGACTGACGGTCCATCTTTATTGTTTACCAAACCGGGATAAGATACTGTAACAATGGAAACGGAACAATAAGAGTCCGAGAAACCGAGCCACGTAAAAGTCAGTCTACCATGGTTATAACTAGACGTTACGTAGATTTTCTATATAACTTTTTCTATTAAAATGGTTATAACATGTTGCTCGTATTGTTCTGATCGAATGAAACTAAACATGATATTATTCGGTGCACACTCAGCATAAGTTATGACTGGATAATGCGGAAACATAGTCTATGCATGAGTGCTGTTCGGAACGGGGTGGACTACGTTTGACCGCCATGTGGAATGGATATATTACATTCGGCTGAAAAAGTATAGGAAACATCGACTATTACGGAAACCCGTAATACGTGCACAGGCTACTATTAATATGAGAAGATACGTATATATAATAATGGAAGTTATATCGTTAATTAAACATTAATACGCGTTGTAAATATGCTTGTTTTCCGTTACTTATCAAATCAATAGCAATGCAGTAGTTATACAATAAATATGAAACAAGTAAATATGGTTTCATTTTAAGCAGAAAAATATTACGAATATATTGCAGTAATTTTCACATTAAAAATTGCAATTAAGTAAGTGATATTATTGTATTATGGTCTGCCAACCTGGGAATTCACAAGTGCATGTACAACTTTAATATCAGTGTAGGACCACCGACAGTGACATTGGGAAGGGAGGTGCGTTGTGTCATGTAGAGAGATTTCACGGTACTATCGCTAGGTTTATAATCTTTGGCCAGCGCCCTATGAGTTGCTAGTATGCGTTTTCTGAGGATTCACGTTTAGGAAAGCGCCGAACGCATTCGCATCACGGTTTGCAGAAACACAGAATATATTTTATATCAATTATGCTGCTTCAAGTTCTTCGACTCTCATCAGTGAGGTAGAATCTTAACTGCACCACTCTCGGGAGCTTATTTGCGAATGCTACAACATCGTACACTGTCTTCTTGCAATAGTAATGCTCGAAGTGCATCGACTAGATGGGTTTGGTAGCAAAAGGTTAAACCTTTGCGGATGAGTGACGCATATACGCGTTCAGCGTAAACCATTTCTACAGCCGATGAACGTGTATCTGGGTCCTGCGAAAAAACCCAATAAAGCCGGAAGACTCAAATATGCAACGAAATAAATGATAGAGCAGGAGTATTTACGCATCCCTTGTGCCAGGCGTTAAGCTTGTGCTAGCATTACAAAATTACAATCCAAAATATGTTTACGCGCAAGCAAGAGAACACGCATAAACGCAGACGCACGAAACAGAAATGTATCTGGGTCCTGCGAAAAAAAAAACCAATAAAGCCGGAAGACCCAAATATGCAACGAAATAAATGATAGAGCAGGAGCATCTACGCATCCGTTGTGCCAGGTGTTAAGCTTGAGCTCGCATTACAAAATTACAATCCAAAATATGTTTACGCGCAAACAAGAGAACACGCATACAAAGACGCCCGAAACAGAAATGTATCTGGGTCCTGCGAAAAAATCCAATAAAGCCGGAAGACACAAATATGCAACGAAATAAATTATAGAGCAGCAACATCTACGCATCCGTTGTGCCATGTGTTAAGCTTGAGCTGGCATTACAAAATTACAATCCAAAATATGTTTACCCGCAAACAACAGAACACGCACAAACGCAGACGCACGAAACAGAAATGGCGAGGCAAATGCAATTACACAATTTTGTCCTGGCCGCGCATGAGTTAATATACCGAGGATCAACATCTGCGCGCCTGCATTTCCCACATTACCGCGATTAGGCGCGCGTCATCGGGATATCGTGGCACCTAAGTGACGGGGCCAACGTCGGATGGAAATACGACTTTACATGTCACGTGGCGCCCATGCACATAACTGCTGCACGCGTTACTTACAGGTCATAGGCGCGCGAGCGTGCCGACTGCTCTAACTGTTCATGCAGCGATCGTGCGTGTAATTACGCGCTCGAGAGGAATGCGAGTAACCTGTGACCGTTCGACCGAGCCTGCTGCCGCAACGCGACGGCCGTGAATCTGCTCGTATTACCGTGCAAACACGGAAATCCATGGACCGGCCAAATAAACGCTCCTAATTTTCATCCTGGCCTCGCGAATGCGCGTATATGTTCGCCGCTCAGGGGCATTGAGTTTGGTTAACGCACATACGCACGGCTTGTGTCTTCTGTTCTTTGGCCTGTTCGCTCGCGAGCCTATCTTAACACTTTGAACGCCATGATGGTCACCGCTGATCGGCGCAAGAGATTTTACTGAAGATCCAAAATATTCGAAATGGGTAGCAATAGTTATTTTATAAATGCAGTTATATTGATAATAGTGATGTAATCTTTCAGTTTCCAATACCTACACCTAGATACTACCAAGATCCAAAATATTCGCAATGGGTAGCAATAGTTATTTTATAAATGCAGTTATATTGAGAATAGTGATGTGATCTTTCAGTTTCCAATACCTACACATTATTTATATTTTGCATAATTCAGTCAAATGCTGTAGTATTTCGGAGCATCGCCGTTCTAATACAGCAAAATATGCACGGCAGTCAACGTGTTAACCGTTTGAGTGCCAAGGAGCGATTTTCCGCTTCTTCTGTTTCGCTTGAAAAGTGTCAGCGCTCTAGGGTGCGAAGCCGACAACCGGAACACGCTCGGTTTCTGTCGATGCGGATTTTACGGCTACCATTCCGTTTTAGGTAAAAATAAAATAAGGAGACAATTGATAAAAGAACGAATTTTAATTGCAATCTAACATTTGGATGCAAATGTTATTAACACGTTGACTGCCATGGTGGTCATGGGTGACCGGCGCAAAAGGTCTCACGAAAAATTAAAAAAAATATCCAGTCGGTAGCATTTATAATATTGCAAATGCAATGAATATTAAATAGTGATTCAATTCTTTGGCCTCCGATACTTTCGCATTACTTGAATTTTGCACAATACAGTCACATTCTGTAATACTTCATCGCATCGCGGTTTTAATATAGTAAAATACGCACGGCAGTCAACGTGTTAATCGGAGAACAAGACAAGCGCTATCGCGCCGTTTGGAATTTTTAGATGGGGAATAAGACAAGCGCAAAAGCGCTCCTTGGCACATTTGGACGGGGAAACATTTGGAAGGAAAGGTTGTGCGGTGATTTGGGAGAATAACTTTGCACTTTATGGCACGCATTGGAGGGATGCGGGATATTATCGAATATTGGCGTGCAGAATGGGTGCGAAAATAGCTGCGTGGGCGGGGAGATCTGATTTGGCGCGGAAGTGCGGGGGGTTTGCGGGTACGTTAAAATTGGTTGGAAGGGATTTCGATGCGATCGGTTATGTTGCATAATTTCGGGAAGTATTACGGTTCTTCATAAAACTCGTCATTAGTGAAATCAGATAATGCGCGAAATTGTCGCATTGAATTGATGCGAAATTATGGCGGGCGACCCGTGAATTGAGGATATGCGATTGTGTGCGGCGGTGCGTGACGATTAACATATATTGAAAATGAATCTCATTAATTCATTCATGTAATGAATAAATAGAATAAATTTCCTCATTCAACCGTCGAGCCGTACGTTTAGCTGTGAGTAAAAACCGAAGGGCCGATCCAAATTTTATCCCTCAGGCGAAATCGCTGAAACGATTAATTTCGTACGTATTAACGACATACGTTTTGTTATTAAACATAAGCCGATCAAATTACGAAGATGATTAATTAATCGCACGTTGATCGAAAAACTTTCGGACAACACTGCGAAATATATCGTAACGCACATATTCTCTACATAAACGCGTTACATATGTACGAGCGTGTACTACTTTAACATAATGTTTCCATTTAACGCCTGATTTATTGAATATCCACGTACTTTGACACACGCAAACTATTAACCGTTTCCAAATGTGCTCCAGAACGTTTCGATGGGTACCATCGCTCGCCTATGTTGCAGTCAGCTCGTAGAAACAGTGAAAACGGTCAACCGCGTCAGCCTGACACGATTCAAATTGACCGTTACATCCAGGGTCGTTTTGAAGTTGGTAAAAATGTGAAGCGCCGTGACACAAAATGTTACCGCACAACGGCGCGATCGTTGCACCGTAATTGCATTCGAGATGCGTGCCTGCCGATGACGATTCTTTTTAACACCTAGCTCGTACGCGAACATTGCGTTTCAGCTATCATCGAATGACAGCGCCGAAAATGAAGCAATAGATTGAAGGGTTTCGAGAATTTTTATGTGTATGAAACAATCCGCTGACAAACGCTGTTTATTATATTTGTTCTCGTTAGGATTAGGCAATCGACATGAAGAGTACTTGTTCTCCGATTAATAACATTTGCATCCAAATGTTAGATTGCAATTAACACGTTGGCTGCCGTTGGGGTCACTGGTGACCGGCACAAGAGATTTTACTGAAGATCCAAAACATTCGCAATGGGTAGTAGTAATTATTTTATAAATGCAGTTATTGTTAGAATAGTGATCCGATTCTTTGGTCTCCAATACTTGCACATTATTTACATTTTGCATAATTCAGTCAAACGCTGTAGTATTTCATAGCATCGCCGTTCTAATACGGCAAAATACGCACGACAGTCAACGTGTTAAAGAGCCATTACTTACGGAGAAACCTCGAAATTGTTGATGGCTATTCGGCCGTTGTGACAGTTTTGTGCGTGAAAATTAAGACTACGCAGCACGACTAAGAATTAGTTATTAATATGCCATCTTATAATCCATTTTTCCGCAGCGATCCATTGATAACACATTTTAATTATTCCCCTTCCGTATTAGGCGATCGGCAACGAGAGCCCCTGTTTACCATTTAAGCACCATTATTCGTAAAGAATTCTCGAAATCCGTTGTAGCTCGGTCAAAAAATATTCTTAACCAACAAATACATTCCAGCTGAAACATGTTGCTTGGCTAAAAAAACATTTCTTAGCCGAGCTATCGTCGCTATCTTCCACCAAATATTTGTCACAGCGGCCAAATAACCGTGAACAAACGTCAGATTTCGCGGATTCTCCGTAAATAATGGCAGCCAACTGACAAACATGGGCTATTACCGTCAATTTGCCGATACGAAAGAGGAATAAATAAAAAGCGCCTATGAACGGATCGTCCTGGAAAATTTTCATTACCGCGTACGCGTATGTACCGTGAGGCTGTCGGCCGGCAGGTATTTTAATTTCGCCGGCGCTCCGATCGTTCGACGAATCAATTAACGGCAATGAAACGAACTGCCGTCCACGGCGCGGTCTTTTTCTTCGACCTTCGCGGCGCCTTCTCTTCTTCTTTTGTCATTACCGTTCAGTCCCCGCTGCTCCGTCTAAATGCGCAAGAACGTTCGCGCGGAATTTCGTTGAATTTTAAGCAGACGCTTTTTCGATCTTCTTATTTCGCCGGCGTATCATCGAAGACACTGCCTTGCCGAGGCACTTCAATATACGCGCGCATCCACGCTTATGCATTATATGCATCGACTTTTTCCGAGCGAAAATGGTTTGTATCTCTCGCAGAACTTTAATCGCGCCCGGCCACCAAGGATTACGCCCGTTTGTTAAGCGGTAATTTCTTCGGTCGTCGTTTCACGAATACGCGGACGATTATGCATATGAGTACGCTCGTTTAGGCGCTTGTTCAAAAATGGAAGTTACCCGGCCAGACGTGCAGCAGCACGGACGTCCTTTACGAGCGCCGTGCGGGTTCATGACCGGTCTCATGACTCAGGCATTACACATAATTCAAGATTTTTCACTTTGCGCCGAACGAGAGGATGTGTCACAGCGGCTTTTTTACGCGTGCAGCGCCTATTGACCACAACGCGCAGGGGTACTTGGCTGCTCCCGTAAGACCTTACATCCATTACCTAGACATTCCTCGTTTCAGACTAATGACCGCATCCCCCTTCCGCATTTACGTGGAATGCGCCGTTATTAAAGACAAAGAGCGGAATCTCTTTCGCGTTCAATCGCTCCTTTTATCGCCCGCTTTAATGATTACTCCACTTTACATTATGAATGTTCACGATTTGTATGGGCTCATGAAGGTTCTCGTTTGTTTCAGGTGAGTATCGATCTTCCCAGGCCATTTCGCATAACGTTTCGCGCGAACTCCGATCGCAGTAAGAGGAATTAATCCGTGCGCCGAATTGGGTAAGCTTCCCTCTAACCGAGATTAACGATATTATAAATCATGCGAATCGATTTAGTTCGGGCTTGACGTTCATTTAACCTAAATTATCTTCGCGGCTGTTTGACTCGTTTCACTTCTGTGCCGTTCATACTTGCGCTCGTTAAGTCCGATAATGCAAGATACCACTGATACGTTCGATGTGGTGAGAATTTGGTGCTTCGGGGAAAATGACACGTATTCGTCATTTTTCAAAAACGGCACCGTATTCGCCAGATTTGGCACCATGTGACTTTTTTCTTTTCCTTAGACTCAAATTACCTCTTCGAGGAAAGAGATTTGAGACTGTAGAACACATTAAACAAAATGCGACGAAGGAGCTGAAGGCAATCTCTTCGTCGGCTTATGTAAAGTGTATGGAGGACTGGGTTAAGCGGTGGCATATGTGTGCCGCTTCAGATGGATGTTATTTCGAAGGCGACAAGATAAATTTATCTGAAAATTAAAAACAATGTGTTTTAGTTACAAATTCCGGGTACTTTCTGATCATACTGTATGTCATTTTGGACGAAAACAAGTTTACGCATTTTTGTCTTTCTCGCAAAATGGCACGCGCTTCGACGAATAGCTCGTGAAATTCCCTGTTTTCAGCACAGTTTCCTAATGTCACCATAAGCGCCCGCATGCAGATTATCGAGTTTCACGTTCCAAATGCCCGCCGTGTCTCGCGCACGCTCTTGCCCCGGCACGATACTTTATAGTTGCGACATTGCGCGCTGAATAGTCATGAACGTGAAATTGAAGTTGCGCCCGATAGAAGGCTTCATATTTTACGGTACGTCGTTTTACGTGCGCGTGGACCTGTCGTCGTTCTGCTTTCCTAACGACCGAAGCCTTATCGGCCACGGATCGTTCTTGCAAGGCCAAATTAATATTCATGACTCACTCGCGAAGGACATTGCGCTTAATGTACATTTGATCGGCGTAAGCCTTGTAAAACCCACCCGGCCAGGACTCGCTCCGAAGGATGTGGAACGTTTCCCTCGTTTCTTTTTTCGCTGATTATCCGAGACCACGGATTATTTGTTTCGATAACGAATTTGCAGGGACGCTTCGTTTTATCCTGCGGAATGCAGGGACCGCGGGATTTTATCGTAAACCGCGCACAAAGATACACTTTGAACAACCAGTTCAATTAGGTCCCCGGCGGCATGTCATGTACACGGGCTCGGTAAGGTTTTGAGCAAGCTACATTGCGAGAAGTGCCGGTGGCGTGTCGCTGTTCAAATTTTGCCATACTCCGAAAATACATCGCGCGCGTACCGACATTAATATAAAATCTTGACGTTGTAATACATTTCGAAGCGCGGACCGACCGGGTGAAACGTTCGCGGATGTACTGTGCAAATTTAACAACCTGATTCCTTTCGCAAGCAGCCATCTCACTGCGCACACCACGTTATACGGACGCATGAATTTCGCAGGTTACGGATACAATGTTCGTTGCAATGTTGATACTTGGATACGTAGGAAAGTGCGTTATACGTCCCGTACAAGACGGAAAACGAATATGCAGCGTAACGGCACAAATTCGTGTTGCAGTTCGCGTCGTCTGCAACAGACATCGCTTTTACTCCTGCTTGGTCGTGTTCATCATCGAGTATTCCTGTTGCGAATGCGCATAGCGAGGCTCGTAAGGCGGATCAATTAGAGTTCGCGATCAGTCGGCAGGTCACTTGCCTTTTTAAAGCTCCACGTGCGACGGCCTGTCGCCGTTAATTTGATTTGTAGCCGCAGGGAGAAATGCGATATCGTTCTGCACCGACTCTCGATGTCCCGCGGAATCCTTTAGAGACGGAAGCCTGTGCTCGGATCAGACCCCTAAGTTGTTGTCTGCCAGCGGTTTGGGTTCCGTAACGGTATATTTGGCTTTAGCGACTGGAACAATTGATTCTTTTTCTTGCCGTAGCAGTCTGTGCACTGGGTAGAGTTGCTTCACAAAAACTGAAAGGATTCGAAGCGCGCCGAGTCAAAAACGTCCGGTGATATTTCGTTTAGAAAGACAGTTACGTTAAGAAAAATTGGGGCGCGAAAAGTTTAGAGTTGCTAAAAGAAATGTTGGTATATAATCGTTCATCAAGAAATACCTTTTTATGGTTAAGAGAATTTACATTATTAATTTAATTTTCTTGATGAAAGGTTTAGCGTTTATTTCACAGATCCGCGGCCATGTTCGCGAACAGTCATTTTGTCTTCGTTCCGTACAACATCATAGCATTAAGGAAATTGCTAAATTGATTATTGGTTTCTGCACGGTTGCCACGTCTATTGTCAAGTCGCTGCCGATGTTTCACAGACATTTCAGCCCGCAGCAAGTTGACAACAGATACTGCAGCCCCCGAAAACCGATAATCAAAGTAACATCGTTCGCGAAGCCTCAACTGTAAAATTGCTAGATTGTCTCTTTCGAACAAATAAAGATTTTGCACGTATACGTATTACGCAAATACATTATACTTCTTCATCGCCAGTTTTTAGAACGTGCCATATCACACATCTGTGTCACTGACACGTTTCACTTACAACTTTATGCAAAGCGTATCCTCGAATTCGCAGTGGACGCATAAAGAATTTGGCGAAAATCGTGTTTGGCCGATAATCAAAGTAACATCGGTTGCGAAGCCTCAGATGTAAAATTGTCAGATTGTCTCTTTCGAACAAATAAAGATTTTGTACATATACGTATTACGCAAATACATTATATTTCTTCATCGCCAGTTTTTAGAACGTGTCATATCACGCATCTGTGTCACTAGCATGTTTCACTTACAACCTTATGCGAAGCGTATCCTCGAATTTGCAGTAGACGCGTAAAGAATTTGGTGAAAATCGTGTTTGGCCGATAATCAAAGTAACATCGTTTGCGAAGCCTCAGACGTACAACTGCCAGATTGTCTATTTCGAACAAATAAAGATTCTGCACGTATACGTATTACGCAAATACATTATACTTCTTCATCGCGAGTTTTTAGAATGTGCCACATCACGCATCTGTGTCACTGGCATGTTTCACTTACAACCTTATGCAAAGCGTATCTTCGAATTCGCAGCAGACGCGTAAAGAATTTGGTGAAAATCGTGTTTGGCCGATAATTAAAGTAACATCGGTTGCGAAGTCTCAGACGTAAAACTGCCAGATTGTCTGTTTCGAACAAATAAAGATTTTGCACGTATACGTATTACGCAAACACATTATACTTCTTCATCGCCAGTTTTTAGAACGTACCATATCTCGCATCTGTGTCACTGGCACGTTTCACTTACAACCTCATGCGAAAGGTATCCTCGAATTCGTAGTAGACGCGTAAAGAATTTGGCGAAAATCGTGTTTGGCCGATAATCAAAGTAACATCGGTTGCGAAGCCTCAGACGTACAACTGCCAGATTGTCTGTTTCGAACAAATACAGATTTTGCACGTATACGTATTACGCAAATACATTATACTTCTTCATTGCCAGTTTTTAGAACGAGCCATATCACGCATCTGTGTCACTGACACGTTTCACTTACAACCTTATGCGAAGCGTATCCTCGAATTCGCAGCAGACGCGTAAAGAATTTGGTGAAAATCGTGTTTGGCAGTTTCTTCAGAAGTTCTCCTTGAAGATAAACCCAGAGGCAGCCGGAAGTGGCGTATATGCCCTTAACGCACGTATGGGGAAAATCACGTTGTTCCGCCCGTCGGAACGCCTTCCGGGTTGTGCAGCTACTGCATTGTATCGCACAGTATCCGACGCGGATCAAAGCGTAATCGAGAGAAGTACGCTCGACTGCCAAAACAGCTTTATACAGAGAGGCATGGCGAACGATTGTACCGCGGTAGGCAGGTCTTGACGAGGAACTGCACTGAATACGAACAAAGACGCAGTCCGACGTTTGTCTAATCGCAGCCACGCTGGCGAACGCATTGTCCTTTGACAAAGACTCGACTCCCTGCTTGCAATAAAATTGTTCGAAGCGACGGGGAGCAATTTTGCAGTGAACAAACGTATCAAAGTGCAGACGTTTATGTACCGACGTTGCACTGTCACGTCATTTTACGGAACAACGGTGGCTAGATCACGAATAAAAGGAGAGCTAATGCGTTCGACATGCTCTTCAGTTGACGCAACCCTAACTTTTCGTATCACGTATTTCTTACCGTGTGTTTCACATTTTGAGGGTCGCACTTAGTGTTTGTCAAATCATTTCGATGAAAGGGTTAGGTCACGCACACAGAATGTGTACGACGGTGAAACCTGAATATGAAACACATGCATGAGCAATACTAATAAAGGCATGCCGACCGAAATTCTTTGACAGGTTAACACTTTGATTGCCAAGCGTATTTTGCTATGTTAGAACCGTGATGCAATAAAATGCTGCAGAGTATGATTAAATCGTGCAAAATGAAGGTAACGCAGAGTTGTTAGAAGCCAAAGTATTGAAGCACCATTCCAATATCAATTGCTTTTATAAGATTGCAAATGGGCTTCATTGCAAATTTTTTGCATTTTTAGTAAAATATTTTGCACCGGTCACCGGTGATCCCCGTGGCAGTCAACGTGTTAAGTGAGTTATAAGCTTTTTTTTCGTGCGACCGTGTCAACTTTGAGATATGATACTTTATAAACCGTACAGTATTAGCCAATTTGCTTATACTTTTAATAAGTTTTACGTTTTAAGCAAAAATGTGTTTTTTTTTTGTTCATTGCCGCGTGTTCACATATAGATGCAGTTTTTGTATTTATACGCCGTCCGAATGAGAATCAAAGTCGGGTCTGCGTTTAGCGTGTTAAACGTTCGTCCGAAAATCAATCGCCGGTGATCCGTTATGGTGTCATTTCATGCTGTTTCTCTCGAAACAGCGCAATTCATCCCGAAGCACAACCGTCACACGCGGCCATCAAGGGGATCCGTCCCTCCTTATGGGGGTCACGCACTCCAAGTTATTGCCGACAACGGCGCGTCTACATCGCGTTCGTAGGACGCGACGGGCCACCTTCATTGTGCTGGCTTAATTTGCGGGGGCGTTTACGATCCGCAACTGCTCGTCGCGAAGCCATAGGAAGCGGTCGAGCGAAATCTCTTAACACTTTGCTGACTGACTATTTGAAGCCAAAAATATTTTTCTGCAACTAAATCTGCAATGAAAACATTTTGATGAACTTCAAAATACTTTACTCACAGATCGCGCAATGTGATGGCACTTATTACGCGCATTCAATCTTTTTGGGGGATGTGGGGTACTGCAGTGTTTTTCAATTTTTTTTTTATCTCAGGACATACTTCAACACATAGTTAAACTTTCGCGACATATTTAAAATATGGTGATGCAAGAAGGAGCGAAAAGAGAGAATATGCATATAGATAGGCAGCTCCGAGATACCTGCACTTGTATTGTTCTGAACTTCTATGGAAAATAATGGAATTAATGATTTTTCAACATTTCCATGGCACACCCCTTGAAAATCACTGACACCCTACATAGTATTTATCTATGTCACTGGTACACCAGTTTTCCAAATTTATCGAATTCCCTGCGTGTTCTTCTGTAAAACCATGTCCTACATAGGCGCGCAAAATAGTTATATACGATATAGTACGCTCGTATACAAACTTATATTGCTTTCAGGCTGCAAAACTGCATAAATAGATGTAAGTGCAAGCACGAGTTAACTTGCGATCGGCCAGCGAAGCTGTGCCATGAAAATATGAGTATACGCCGGACTGGTCAGCAAAGTGTTAAGAAACGTCATTCGATACGCTCGATTTGGAACGGCACGTGAGTAGAACGTTCCCGACATACGTTCGAGTCACGAACCGTACTATTATTTCCCGTGGACGGGAGCCTTGGATTGTCAGGGTAAAGTCGTGGGCCCGGTCCGAAAGAGAACGAAACGTTATATGGTGCGGAAGACGCGAGAATTGACGCCGTCTGGAACAGTTGCGAAGTTTGATGACACTTGTGCTATTATGAAAGACCCCCTGCGGAGACCCTGTTAGATCTGCCAAGAACTTATTTTTATTGTAGGACATTTTATTGTAATTTTCCGAAATCAACGTAGAAGTTATTAAAGTATGGGGTGGTAGAACTGTTTTATTCACCGTATTGCTGTGCGCGCGTTTTAAAGTTTGCGTAAAAACAGGCTGTGCGTGCAAATCAGTGGACCATAGGCAATTTATAATGGAATAACGCGGGCTGTAATGCATATATTACACGGTCGAACGCTAGTGAAATATATTCAAAATACAAATTTTACCCGCGATAAGTTAAAGCCGTGAGCCAAATCATGAGAAATTTACGAATATTGTCTGAAGGAAACGTAAACTTTCTCCTACTCTGCTTAAGTAAAGTTGCTGCGATGTCAACGCGTGAAGATATACTTCGGCATATCCGCATATTTTCTACTTGTCCTTGTGCGACAGGAGCCGGAGAGACTCCGACGAGCAGCCAACAAATCCTGTTAGAGTTAGTTGACCTCCTAATAAACGGGGCTGAGCCGTTGGAAAAGCGTGACTAGTTCGTTACTATTCGAAACGGGTCACTGACAATAGAGCGATGATTATTGCCCGTAGATAAGAACTCCAATTCCCGCGAACGCGATAGTCTCGCTGCGATAAATATAAATTCCCCTCGCTGCCAGGAGTTAAAAGGACCCTTCCACACTCCGTATCACGGCATCTCGAAGTTATCATTTCCATAAACATCGTACGTCTTCGTGAACTCGAGAGAGTCCGACTCCCCACGCCCCCGTCCGCTGATTGATGCTTCGTCCGTAAACGTCCATGCTCCCGGCCGGTGACCCAGAGACAGCGGAAAACAGAGAACGCGGTCTCCGAATTCATCCATATTTCACGCGGATCCCAGCGCGGACAGAGTCGACTCGTGGAAGGGTGTGGTGTCGGGACGCGGGCAATAGACATAGAAGGCGACGGACAGTGCGACGCGAATCCTGTTACAGACGGCCAATTCTCGGGGAAAAGGGATGAGCTGTCGAAAAAGCGTGACCGGTTCGTTACGAGGATTATTGCGCGGATGTATCTTCGCGATGCATCGTCCAGGGAGTTTATTGTCGGCAGCACTTGCGCGCCGGTTCCTCTTGTCGTGCGGAGTTGGTCCGGTGCCTTCGTCGTATTCTTTTAATTTGTACGTCATGCATCAACGTCAGCCGCTCGGCTATTCGCTCCAGCTGCCGTTGCTGCTGGTCTCGCGCTCGCCTGCTCGCCGTTCCGAGCTTGCTGGACGTCGGTTAGTGTTGGTGAATGCTTGCTCCTCGCTCAGCCCGCCTGCTGCATGGTCCGGGCCGGTCGGCCTGCATGCCATCCTAATAACGGGATCCAGCGGGGCTAACGACACGTTTCTGGATCCATCAGCGGCATGTCAAGCTCTGATCCGAGACGCTCGGGATTGGATGTCGTCGGTCGAGCGGCGAAAGGCCCCAGACTAACCCGATCACGATTCAATCGTGAGAAATAGCGAGGGTGATGCCAACAAATTTCTAGATGCGGAAACTCCATTATCGGAGCTTTGTGCCGTTTGCGTGCGCGCTCTTTTTTTTCGGCCCGATCGAGCGAACGATGTCGGCGGGCGTGTACTACGGATTTCGGGGGCTTGCGGTCGTTGTCAACCGTTCGAACGGTTTTGCGGGCCGGATTATCTGGCGCTTTTTTACGTTGTTTCACGTGCGGTGATTGACGGAAGTATCGGCCGGAATGTATGAGAGTCGCAGATGAGGTGGAAGTTATGGCTTCGCTTGGGGAGGCTTTGTCTGATTCTTAACGTATTGCACGAGATTAGTTTTGCTTCTGTGAGCTACGCGATTATTCACCGAGACGCGTCGTGATTCAACTTCCTTGCCGTCTCAAGCATCTGACGCCGTTCCTTCAAAAAGTATTGATACTCCCACGCGTGCGCAGAAGTATCCTACCTACAATATCTTACAGGCAGACGACCTTCTTTGATCTTAAGGTCTGAACAGAGTCGATCAATGTCAAATGTTCGGTTTGAGCCATAGTGCGAATTTCGCTCCTTCGTCGCCGTCGGCGCGGCCTATGTGTTATAATACATCATTCTAGCACGATCCACGCACTACCCACAGACTACCCACGGAAAGGTGCACGTGACAATTACGCTAGAAGACGTGTTATTATCCAATTTCGTTCAACCTCAAGCGTCTGCCACTGCCTTCTTCAAAAGTGTCCCTTCCTTCAAGCGCGCAAAACCCTCCTACGCACAGTGTCATGTCACCAGACGTCCTCGACTTCGGCGTCTGATTAAGGTCCGTCAGCGTCGAATGTTCGGATTGAGCCGTAGCGCAGATCTGCTCGTTGCTCCGCGGCTTGTGTGTTATAATCCATCGTTCTGGCACGATCCATGCGGCGGTCGATAATTCGAGTCAGCGGAGCAGCAACTACCCACAGAAAGGGGCACGTCACGCTCGTCACCGCACGGACCATAGGTCAAACGTGACCGATATACAGAAGCTACTCGCTTACATTGAGGGACGTCGACGCACACGATCTCGCGCTCACAGATATTTCGACGTGCAATACACGCAGCCACGATGTGGGAGAGTGGGCTGCGGGGGAGGAATTGGGGGAAGCAGCGGCGGAGTATCAGTGAGACAGAGATGAGACGAGTGTGAGAGAGCGAAGGCGAGGAAGGTCATCAGCGCAGTATCGAGACAGCGAGAAGCTGGCTGTCAAGAGCCCAGTGTAGGAATCGTTTAATCGATGGTAGAGGCCGGCTTAATGCGCTGCCCATAATTATCAGCGTGTCTAATCGCGAGAGCACGTCGAGTCGCGTTATTACGCGACACCGTGCGCGCGGGGAGTGAATTAGAGAGAGCGAAAGGGCGTTGCGGGGGTGCCGGGGGCTAGCGACTGCCGACTGGCGACTGGCGGCGGGCGGTGAGAGACGGACGTAACGATCGGGTAATTAGCCAATTAGCACTACGTGCGATCGGTCAAGCGGGTCGGCAGTTACAGACGAGGGAATCCGCACGAGTTCGCTCCCGGCTCGAGAAGCAGTTGATGAAAGCGCGTACGCGCACGGCGGACAAACGACAGGGAATGCGAGATGGAATGCGGGATGGACAGACAGCTGGGACCGTTATTGACGAGGGTGGCTGGCGGTGGGAAGAAGAGAACGCGGTAAACCTTAGGTAATGCGCGTGCTGGGAGGATGTAATCGTGTTACTGGTCGCGCCGTGGGCCAACGTGAGGCGACGACGACGACGGGGGAAAAGGAGGGAAGACGATGACGAGCGCGACGGAGATGACGAGGTCCGGGGGCTCGAGAAACTCATCAGACGCATCATGCTTCACGGATGCTGGGAATAATGCCGTGGCATCGAGGCTGGTTTTTGTTAACTCGCCTTGGCACTTAAATAATGGGAAATAAAACGACAATGTGGTCTGAGAGAGACGGGAGAGAGGCCATAAAATGCGCGCAGTCCACCGACTTGGCCCGAACAGGCTACTCCTCTTCTTCGTTGCTTCGTCGTCTCGGCATTTCTGTCTCGATCGTCGTCTCTGTCTCTTGTATGCCTCTTCTCTGTCTGTCTACGGTCCCTCTTTGTCTTTAGACCGTCCTTCGCTCAGCGCTCGGTCTCCCTCGTACTTTCCCTTCATCGGTGTCCCGCTCCTTCTCTCGCTTCATCTCGTCCGAGCTCTCAAGAAGGCGGCTCTGTTTGCTGACCGGCCACGCGGGTGGCATTGCGGTTTTCGTGATTGCTCTGCGCTGCAAACCAACACCACCGAAAGCCTCGTCCACTTTTCCTCTCGCACTCCGCAGCCTCGAAAATTTCAGCGAGACGTCAGACAGACGCCGGTTCGAGGCACCGCGTCGGAGCGTACTGGCTTTTTCGGCGGCACAATGTAAAACGCGGACTAACCTGTTGCCGGCAACAGATCTCGTACGTAGCTTAGCGAGACGCCGCGCATAATTTAGCCGTCACTCATGAATTTGCATCCGTCAGAATTAATTGGTTCGTTCAATCGGTCGATCGATTTGATATACCTTCCCTCACACGGCCGACGTCGATGTATGTGCTGCTTAATGTTTTACTTGGAGGAAGTTCGACGTGGCGCAATGAACCACGGCAGCTCGGTCGGAGCGTAGCTGCGATTGAATTTAATTTCGCCAGTTAGTCACAGACCCACCTCCCTCGCTCCCTCTGTCCTTTTCCGTATGCGCCCGAATTTAATTTCGACGGAGCCACTGAATCTGTCTGCGCGTTCTCATATCTTTCGTCTTTATGCGATATGAAACATCCACTCCCACCGGGGCGGTCGATCTTCGAATCCAATGTCACGCAAAACGTGAACGTAAACGACGTGAAAGTCCAACCGCGAAAGCTCTTAAGAGTCGATTGACCGTTCCTGTGTTCGATCTGTTTGTTGAAACCACTCTTGAACGTAGCCGATCGGTTTTACAAGTCGCTCGGCGGTGTTTGTCTACCTTTCCCACCCTCTTTCGTTCGCGTACCTTTTTCGCTCAAAGCGTGTGTCGCCACTTTCGCCTCCACTCTCGTCTTCTTATCTTATATCATGTGACTTCTCGATCATGACATATCACTCTCGTTTGATTTCTCGATGCACGGTCAATTTACACGTCAACGACAGGCGCAGTGTACCAATCGACCAAATATTTACATTGCAGTACTGTAAGCTCTTTTTAAACGTTCCACAGTTTTCCCAAATACCTATTGGCTTGATTCGCCAACATCGTCGTTCTCCATTCAAGTTACGTCGCTCTCCCTTATCCTCCATCGGTCTTTCCGGCTCTTTAAACCCTGTACTTGCATCTGCTTTCTCCAACTGGGTCAATTTGCGGTGTAGCCGTAGTTACAGTTTGTTGTCACTGGCCTCAGCTTCAGTAGTTTTGGATCAATGTTGGTTTAAGTCGGGCGCACTGCTATCAATTTAATTCAACCTCGTGCCGTGTACACCTGCTTCAAAGCCCCGGATTTCGCCTCCGTCGCCATTGAATCGCTACGAAGTTTTTCTTTCCGCGACTGAAAAAAATGAATTCATACGCCAGGGGGTTAAGTACCGTGCGCTGTCTACTTCGTAGCCCTGCTTTCGCAGGTTCCTGAACTCCTTAGCAAATGAATGCTAATAGATCCGTCTCTCTCGCTTTCGGTTTCTTTTTCTCACCGTCTCTCTCCCTCCCATTCTATCCGTCCCTACCACGCTTCCCTCTTTCCTTCACTTTTCTTTTCAACTCTCGCAACTTGCTCGTCCGTGTCAAATGACGGCTGTTTATTCTCCTCGCGCGGTAATTTAGCGGCGAGGCAGGAAAATACAAGTGCCCGAGTCCGGCTCAACTGGCCGGCGCGTTTTCAGTGTAATGAGACGTTCTGTGCGGAGGCGGAGAATCTCGGGACCGCGAAGACCACCGTGGCTGCTTGCCCGATGAAAAATTCGAACGCCGAGCAGTGGCCGCGAACGTGTCCCGGGTGAGGAAGTCCTCTCAGGAATTTCCTCCGGACGAAGTTGCGTTGGGCGCATCCGTGTCGGGGCGCTCCTAAGTGAACACCTAATCGCTCGATTTATTTACTCATCCTGTATCCATATTTACGTAGTCCCGCGACGTTCTAACGCTCCCGTGTCAGGTGCCAGGCAGTTTATACCGGATGTGGACTCTGGCGAAACTCGTACCCGCGGCGCGAACGGAATACCGTTAATCCCGTGCAAACTGTAATGAAATTAGTTGCGTTTTGCAATTCAAAGTTCTGCGCGCGCCGAAATGAATAGCGCAAGTTTCCGACGTAATTATCATGCAGTCGTTATGATCCGTCCGATACGGTGTATGTGCATAGATGGACACGTGTAATTATCATCGGCCGTAATTACAGCGCGCGGCGAAGTGTGCTTCGCGTACGTTCCATCGGATCTCTTTATCCGCGACCCTCTGCCTCTCTCCAATTTTTCATTGTCGCCGTCCTACTTTCTTTCATCCCGCCATCTCTCTCCGATTTACTTTGTCCTCTTTCCCCAGATCCTGCCTCCCAAACTCTCCTTACACAACACACCCCCCACGTTCCCTTTCTTCTCTCTTTCCCTTTCTTCCCGTCTTCACTATCTCCCGACAGTTTCTCCCACCGTCTTTTTTTTCATTGTATGCGTAATAGCCTTTACGCTCCTATAATTGCACCGGCAAGCCGATAGAGGCGAGGTACCCATAATCACAATGGCGCTGTCGCAAAGAGCCGGGCGACCAGACGAAGACCCTTTCATTAAGGAACAAGCGGGTCTTCTCTTTGACCTGCCATTCCGTCCACGCGAGGACGAGAGTTCCGTTGCTGTGCCGGCAGCCCCACCCGCGCCCGCCTGGCCCTTTTTCGGCGAAAGAAATTAAGGAGTTTACCCTGACGACGAGAAAAGAACGGAAGTCAGCGTCGCAGGACGTCGCGTGGGACGAGACGTGCACGTCCGCGGCAGAGTAAGTGACGTGCGCGACAAAGGACGGGACGATAAGCGGTGAACGTCGTTTTGGAATTACTGAGGAACCGTCTGTCACGACTAAGTCCGCCACTCGTTGTCGCCGCGTGATTTCCGAGAGAGTTGAAAACGCGCAAATGTCGCGCGGCCCGCATTCGCTCGGGGAATTTTTGAGTAGCAGATAGCGTAGTGTTGCAGTGCGTAGAAACACACGTGTCTACATAGCATTGTTAGAGAAGACTGTTCGTAAAAAACGCTTTGCGTACAATTTGTGGAGCGTCCCGCCATTGGGTGCCTTCTCGTATGCGCCTTCCGTCGTATCTTTTAACAGGTTGACTGCCGTGCGTATTTTTCCGTATTAGAACGGCGATGCTATGAAATACTACAGCGTTTGACTGAATTATGCAAAATGTAAATAATGTGCAAGTATTGGAGACCAAAGAATCGCATCACTATTCTATCAATAACTGCATCTATAAAATAATTATTACTACCCATTGCGAATATTTTGGATCTTCAGTAAAATCTCTTGCGCCTGTCACCGGTGACCCCCACGGCAGCCAACGTGTTAACAATCGTGTGGACCGTCGATTTTGTTGCTATGCGCTCGGCGAGCTGGGAACCACCTGTCAAATGTCCCCTACACACGCGTACGCGCCTGCACAACATGCTAATAGTACAGTGGGACGCATAAGTGTATTAGCATGGGCGTCAGTTTCCGAAATCGTTCACAAACGATCGTGTAATAGCGTTGAATCGCCCCGAGACTCGAAACGTTTGACGGCAGCAGCCGGTCCGCGCCCAGTGAGCGAGATCCGACCAAAGAGACACTTTCGAAAGACGTTCGCCGGAATTGGCGTTCGAACTTTCAAAAATCTCTCGTCTAGACTCCGGAATCGACGGCGGTCGGGCTAAACCCGGATATATCCGAACGACTTTCGGGCGAGTCTCGGGATATCTCGGAGGATTGAAGTGACCTGCCTGAATTGGGTCCTTCGAACAGCGATGTCCTTGGTCGTTCGAGGGTTCCATCGACAGACTGACCGTTCGCACGGAACATGTTTATTTTAAAGACAGCTTTACGAGCCTCGCGTAGGGTCGATCGACGTTCTTTGTCCCACACCATCCCCTTTCTCTTACTCCTTTTTCATCCTCGTCCGGGACTTCCTTCCACTTTTTGCCCTCCTCCTTCACAACCCTCCCGCCCGACGGCCCCCTCGTGGACACACTGCAGGAATAACCGACTCGAATGACCGACACACACTTTCCTGGGGTTGCGGGATCAAGTCGGGACTGATGCGGCCGTGGGTGAAGTGGATTCGAGGCAAGTTCAGCTATTGCCTCGAAGGCACGAGGTCTTCTCCGCAAATGGCTCCTCCAACCGCCGAGGGAGTACGTTCGTGTGTGCACGCAGTCGTGTGCGCGCGCGTGTGCTTCTAGAGCCGTATATGGCAGAGTTCTCCGTAGCCACTCGCTTCGCCTTGATCTCCGCTTCTTCATCTTCGCTACACCGCGCTTCTCTCCGGTCGCGTATTTCGTGGCCACTCACTAACGTACGATTGCTTCATCTTCGTTTTTAATTTACCATATTGTCCCGGCCCTCGGCTTTCGCTTTACGAACGACGCGCACTCCGTTTGCCGCGCCGTCGTGCGGGGCCTCTGCTTTTAGGGGATGTGTATCTATAAATAAGCAGCTACCTCGGCGAAGTCCTCCGCGTTGTTCGTCCGTCGCTGTATTATGTTTAATGGGTGTGCTCCGTGCTCTCAGTCACGGGGCTGTTTGCCGTCTACCTGTCTGGCGTTTCGACCTGCGGAATGCCGCCGTTTACGTTTGTCCGTCGACCGTGGAGTGGACTCGCCACACACGGGACTCGGTGCGATTCGTGCGAACCGGACGAGAGTTCCCGGCAGGTTGCGTGAGTGCGCGTCAGTTTTGTTAACCGTTTTGTTAACCGTTTTGTCGGGTCTCCTCCGGATACCGTTTGCTTTAATATTCAGCCCCTCGGGAACCGACTGAGCGCGTCACCTGCTGAAACGCGATCGCGGAAAGGGATCCACCGAGTTCCTTTCGCTTTGAGGACTTCCGTAGTCGTGCTTTTCCTCTTTAGGAAAAAAGAGTGCTACTTACCGCTTCACGCTTCTGCGCCTTTGAACGGATTTCTGTAACGGCGTGAGGGCGCGGTGAGTTTTATGGCGGCGCTGTGAATTTCTCGCGATTCCGCGTGCGCGCGGCTTGGAATAATAGCGACGGCCTGGCCGGAGCGGTTGCTTGTTGTAATTTTATGAGAAGAGCAAGAAATGCAGATGAGCGAAGACTGCGCGCGGGTCTTTGTCTTTTTATACCATTCAAGGCTTGTACAGTTATTTTGCGCTGGGACTTAGACACTGCGACATTTCTGTTTAGCCACTTAAATAGTTCCCTCTTTTTATACCGTTTCCTATGAATATTTTAAGTTTACTACGTTCAAGATCTCATTACCCGGTTTGCTTTTATGGTCTTTGAGCTAATCAGCCTCTTATCACTTCTATTACTCGGGTTTAGAAACATAGTCTTCACTCAGTCATTAAACACCCTCGCTCTTACTATTTCACCGAATCCAGCCTACCAATTTTTGTCGCACAACAGCGCGCACTCCCACACATCAAAATCCCAGCAAAACCCGGGAATTCGTAGAATCGTTGAAACATTCCCAAGGTACCGCGTCCATCGCGCCAACGAAAGCACGTGGGTGTACAGTGCAGCAGTAATCAGCGCCGGCCATTTTTCTCCTTCACCTCGGCAGCGCAATCTCGCGCGTCGGAAGGTCGCCTGGCCCCTGCCGTAGGGAATTTTACGCTAAATTACGTTTCCCGTCATTCGGCACCCGCTCGTCAGCTCCGTAAAATCTCGCGCCACTGACCTGCGACGTGTGTATCGCGATCGGTCTAACACGGTTATCAAGCCGATTAGAGCGTGACGCCGGCTGCTCTTTTGTCCGAAACAGCTGATTCGCTCGGCTCCGCGCCCCT
Source organism: Cryptocheilus praepositus (assembly GCA_033815515.1). Taxonomy (NCBI): domain Eukaryota; kingdom Metazoa; phylum Arthropoda; class Insecta; order Hymenoptera; family Pompilidae; genus Cryptocheilus; species Cryptocheilus praepositus. The sequence goes on from JAWWQZ010000257.1 coordinate 1,158,274, forward strand.
CCGCATTCCGTCCGCGTCCTCGACTTACACTTTTCTTTCCGACCCTCTGACACGGTCTACCCCTCGCAGTGAAACAACGATTCGCACCGTCAAAGGAAACCCCGAGTTGCCACGCCGAAATCAATAGTTAGACGAACGACTCAGCCATGGGACGTTTCCCTATCGCAAGGACGCGCGCAAGGCTGAAACGAACTGCGGTGGTTGTGAAACGCGGAACCGGGGTTCTCCGCAAAACGAAAACGCGGTATCGGATTCGCCCGCAAAAATTACGCGCGGAATATCCAGTCAACATTTTTTGTCGGGCTGCGGATAAGCCGACGGGGAGGCTGGTTCTTTTCGGTTTTTAATATCAACGATGTTGCAGGCGAGATCCATTTGCGGAGTGGCACGATAGGCGAATGTTTGAGCTTGTTGAGGCGCGTGTTCATAGAAAGCGTACGGGGGAATTTTTGGTTTCGGTCGTCAGTCGGTGATTGTGGGATTTGAGGTTTGGCGAGGCGCGTCAGGGTACGAGATTCTTCGGTGGGAGATCGGTCGAACCTCTCCATTCTCAATTTCGATTTCACCCGCGGTAAGATGCAGTTAATGATGTTTAAACTTTTCTAACTGCCGTCGGAAGTTTGCGCTGAAGAAAGGCTGGGTGGCGCCTTTAATTAAAGTTTCGCAGCGACCGGGAGACCATGAATTAAAATGTGATAGCGGATTACGAAAAAAAGGCAGACATCCCGGTTAGGTAATTAAACGTCGAGAAAAATTTGCACCGGGGCATTACCACCCCAGAGCGTAGGCGGACTTTGAGTAACCCGACGAAACATCGTACGAAAAGGTCGTCAGCCGTTGGTCCTCACGATTAAAAGTTATCTGTTTCTCCCTCCCAAAAAAATCACCGCGACCAAAGAAACGGGTCCCAACACTGCGCATCTCGTGCTTCACATAAATTTCGCCCGGAATGTCGTTATTTCTTAAGTACCAACTGGACACCGACGAAAAGGTCAAGGGGGTAATCGTCGCAAAACACCGGAGAGCGTTTGCTTCGCTTAACGATCAAACTTCTTCATCCCTTCCCTCTGTTCCTCGTATTACCGTGCTTCGCGTCTTTTTTCGCTGCCACTCCGCCGCGCGTCTTCTTTCAGCTTCGAAGTTTTTATCGCGGGATGCGTAACGTCGGCAGCAGTATTCATCCAAATTGTTGTCTGTTGCAAGGATCATCCGACTATCGGAACCTATGCGTTTGACTCTGTTCCGATCTCGAACCCTCACTAAATTCTACTCTGAATTGTTGAATGGAAAGCAGTTGTGGTCTATCCAAAAGATAATTGCACCGAGGGGTTGTTTTGCTCAGTGGTTTGTTATTTGTATAGACTACGCGAATGTGGAGCGGCGTCTGGACTGTTTCAGTATCGTTTAAAATTTGCGTGATTATCGTTTTACGTCTTGGTCAAGAATATCTTGTCGAGAAACCGCGGGTCGTTGTTTTTGATCGATCGACAACACAGGCGATAACCCCAGCCACGATGGTCTGTCGGTTTTCCATTGAACTTCGGCAATTACTGCGAACGCAGTTTATTTGGCTTGCGCGACGCAACACGAATATTCGTACAACATATATACATGCGTTCCCAATGATTCAATTGGTACGCGCGTTTAATGTGTTGTGATCGACTCTATGTTAATTTGGTCAAACACTGCAACAATTGTTGTACCAGCAATTTAATGAACACCCAACTAATTTAACAATGCAAATTGTATTTAAGACTTCGTTGCCCTAGCAAGAATTGCTATTGATGTTTGTCCTAGTGAAGAGTACTATGAGAACTATGTGAAAATGCAACAATTGTTGTACCAGCAATTTAATGAACACCCAACTAATTTAACAATGTAAATTATATTTAAGACTTTGTTGTCCTGCTATTGATGTTTGCCCTAGTGAGGAGTACTATGCTATGTGAAAATGGCTTGAAAATTTCGACGAAGTTACAAGTTTCGAATGGTTTACGCAAGTGAAGTGACGTGACCGCACCCGATTATAAACCGTTTCTGGATATGACTGGTCTTCCAAGGAGTATGCGATAGAAACATGTCTCTTGGAGATCTCACTCAGTCGAATATCATAAATTTGCCTTAAATTCCTTATACCTGCCGTAAGCACTGTTGACTGTAAAGATTTGGGCAAAGATCGGGACCTACTGAAGTGCAGATACCTGGCCCTAAACTGTTGTTCGTTCCCTGCACAATATGCGTACTTTTGCACCGCAACACCGCATACCAAAGATCACGAAGCGATTCTTATAAACCAGGTCCCCGTCGTCACGTAAGAACACTCCACGATTCGTGGATACCATCGCGGGTATCGTCGTCGGCGTCCTGGTTCACGGACATTACGATGATTTAGATCCATATGCAGGCACTCAGATGTCCGACAGTAGTGCCTACCTCGCGTCAGCCACTCAGAAAGCGACATCACAATGGCGGAGGCGTAGGCAGGGATGTATCCGCGCCCTTGCCCGTAGCTGGAGGGACCACACTGGCTGAACTTTCCTCTTTTTAGCCGGCCAGAAGGAACGGACGATGCGGAACATGTGTTTCTCTCGGGTCCTCAGACATCTGAATACAATGTCGACGGTCCATAAATTTTTCAGCATAAATTAAAAGGCAGGTAGGCAGGCACGGTGCGCCCACCTCTTATCCACCCTTCTTTTTTCCCTCTTCTCTTTAGTCGTCCTGCTCTCTCGCTCCGTCTTTCACGAGTTCCCTCCGTCTCTGCCTTTCTCCGGCCTTTTTCTTCGGTCTTTTCCTCTGTCCGCTCCTCTTTGCTATTCTCTTCGTAGCCCGGCGCGTACTCAGAAAATAATTGTCATCTGAGAAGATCTCGGCCTTTCGGTGTGTCGCTGTGCGCGTGCCTCTGTGAGTCTTCTACGTTTGGTTCTCTCTGCGTCTTACGTCGACGATGTCTTGTCATCATCGGCGGTGGATTTCGTATTTTCTCACCCTCTCCGGATTTTGCTTCTTACTGCATGGAGCTTCTACACGTCCCTGTCATGTCGTGCTTTTCGCCATGTGTGCACTTTGAACACTAATAATTCAAACGCGTGAAAAAGTTCGGTGAATCGGCCGCATTTATGTTTTGCGCTGTCAAGTATGCATTAAATACTAAGATGTATTTTGAGAACCGAACAAAGTCAGATCCGCATTCGTGGTATGAACTTTCCGGGGATCTTAGTTATTAACGTACATCGTTGCGTTAAAAATATTTTTCATACGGGTACGACAAACATGAATTAAACAAAGCAGTCAGTTGACACCAATAGAGTTTAAGTATTTAAATCCGCTGGCAGAAAGACTGTCCAGTGGAAATGACCGGAGAGCAAATATCATCGGGCATACCATGAATACATTTGTCTGAAGACTCACTGGTAAGTGCCTATATTTATGCTGTACTCCTCACAACTTTCATGCCCAAGGTGTGACTTTGCTTTAATTTATTCTCCGCCTACTTACGTCGCCACTAATTAATGTCGCCGCTGAAGTATCTCACTTCCTCGTTCGAGGGTTCACGCACTTCGATGCTTGAGGTGGTTGTGTACTCTTTCACGACCGTCTCTTGGGAACAAGTTGACATAACACGTCGTACTTATTTATATATTTCAGTGACCTTTCGTGTTGGCAAATGTGTCTTATATGTGACACTTTCGAATGGCATGTGCTCTTGGCATATGGCATATTATATTATACCATGGTAGTCACGTATATGTCGATATGCCGTCTTGCACAATCTCTGCCGTTCTACGAATACGCCACTGTTTCTTGAACGGTTCATAAGAAAACTCTCCGTTACATGTAACATGTCTGCCTAACATACGTAGACGTAAAAGCAGTAACGCCGACTCTAAAACAAGCTGAACTAGAATATCTCATCCGAGAATCCATAAGTTCATCCGACAAATTGTCAGATACGTTATATCCGAAGACAAGTCCTCCGCGGAAACGTACGCTCGAATTAATCATTGCGCTATTTCAAGCTTCAACGTTTCGCCGAACGAGTCTAAAGAAAGAATCAGTGGACCCGACAGACCCCAGTGCACCTAGGACATGGCCACTTCTGGCGAATCTGCCGGCAAGCAACCTCCACCACACACGCACGTGTCCAAATATGTATCCGCGTATTACCCAATTCAGATATCCGTCGCACGTGTAGGATTTTATAATGAAGACTTTCCATATTCACTCAATTTGTCAGCGGGCACCTCGGCATTACGAAACGTCCAGCTTTCGAATGGCACACTTGAGCAGCGTCATTCATAAGAAGGTAAATTGGTCACGGTTCGCTGCATTTTCTAGCGCCGCCAGGTCAAAATGCATCGTCTGGTACGCGATGCATTCTAAATCTCTCCTCGCATCGCGGTTTTCGAGGGGTTGCGACACGAGGGACGAGAGAAGGGAGCAGGGCGAGGAGCGTCAGGGCGTGGAAGATAGTGTCGACGGTTCTTGTCCTTTTTCAGGCATGTCGTTGAAATTCCTGCGGAATGCTCGGAAGATCCTTGCTTTCTACGCCCCGTCGTTTTTCGATTCTATTATTCGACTCACGTCAATTTCGACCGCGTCGCGCGCTCACTTCTTTTCGTTCTTATGCCGGCGTGTTTTCGTGCCTTCGAAAGAGGGTGGAGTTACGGAGGTTGCCTGTTATTTTCCGGTGAAGAAGAACGGTAGTGATTATCGACGATTGTTTGGAGAAGAATTAATTGTATCGTACGCGTATGATCACGAGGATATTGTTATCTTCCGAAATAGCACGGTAGCCGTTCGCGTGTAATTAATTGACGAAGGCGAATGTTGGGTTTTAACCCTTTGACTGTTATGGACGCATATATGCGTCCGCCGAAATCTATCGGTGTCGACTACGGGCGCATATATGCGTTTGCCAATCGTTTCGATTTCTTACGTATTGCAGGCACAATTATCAATGTACGACATGAATACAGATGCGTTCTTTATCAAATCATTTGCTTGCATTATTTAATTTGGCGTAAATAAAAAATTATCATTAAAACTTAATTGCGTCTTACAAAATCAAACAATAGGGTTCTCAATAGCGAAAAGTGTTTCGTCCTCAGCGAGCGTTTCGACCAAAAGTATTCAGCAATCAAAGGGTGAAGACGCTTCGATGAACTTTGTACTAAAGTTAAGCATCAATTGGAGAATTCGAACGCTTTGCTGCCTATGATAATTATCATGTATATGTATTTGTAGCTACGGTCATGCTGTTTTGTTACTCTTGTGCCAAATTGGCAGTTATTACACCCATGGGAATGGGGTTGGAAAGACGGAAAGGTGTTATGGCAAGGGTGAGAATGGCAGGTAGAATATCTTGGGATTAGGAATTGTAAACCGATCGGGGTATTATGGCATGGATACGGAAGAAGAGAATTTGTGGTACTTTATTATACGACTGAGCTATTGAGATGTCCGGGTGTATGCCAGTCGGTATGCTATTGTAATGGATAAGGAAACCTGAGTGGTAAATAAGGAAAGCTGAGTTGTCCTTGGTTATGGAAATAACATCAATAGCGATGAACTGATTTTTATGCGTGTCGGTGTGAGTAATATTTAGTGACGAGAGAAATTTTTGTTCGATGTGAAGGGACCTCGATGCAGAAAAAGCGATATAAATTGACTTTCGCAGATGGTGTAGAATGGAATGCTTCATTGGAAATATTGACACGTACGTTACAACTTACTTCTATCGAAACCTATTGACTTCTTTCTCAGCAGCGCAATATTAATGATTGCGACACATTCTGTCTATATATCTGTAGTTTACTAATTGTCCTAACAATGGGACTAAATGAAGTAGCAACGATTCTTCTTTCTTACCACGAGTTACATCCATTGTTTCAGCACGCAGATGGATAGCACGCAGAACAGCGATAAAAATTAAAATTCACGCTTCGGAATGCTATTGTGTATTTGACATTTCACGCTTGAAGTGACATTATTAGACCAGTTCCTGACGCTACTTTCACAATTGCATTTGAATATTCTGCAGCGCACAAATTCCCGCGCCATCGATCGCATATGCAGCATACTGTGGTCGTAAAACATTATTTCCCTCATATTACATCACAACTATTTTTCCCCTGCGAACCGTTTAATAAGTGAACTCCATTTATGCGATAGTTGCTCGCGTCGTCATAATCGGCAGGCTGTCATATGGTAAACATCGTTAAATCAGAACTTGCCGGCGGCGCAACACGCCGCTTTCTATGCATTACTCGTATATGTCAGGGTCGACATGTTATGAGATTCGACCGATACGGAATCAGATTGTGGCAAACAAGACCAAAGCGCGGATCTTCTATTTTGACGACCGACAATACACCCCGACAGGCTTCGTGTTATTTCCTTTGAAAAAAACAACACCCCGGGGAGCGTAGACTATATCCCACGGGAATGGTTCACCGTACCAGCGTAGGGTGTAGAAGCAAGGGGGAGGGAGGGGGGTTAGTGAATATAGAAGAAACAGACGTGCCGCAGAGAACTCGGCCGAGGTAAGTCGCGTGTAAAAACATGTTTTGCGAATGTGAGCCCGTCCGTGAGATTTCAATAACCATTCCATAAATAGCTCGCGGGATTTCGTGGTCCCCGCAAAACTACCCCTCGACTTCCACCGCCATCCCTCTCCTTCCGCTGCTCCTTCGGCCTCGTCTATCTCTCGTTCTCCTTGCCGTCGCACAATTCGTGCCTCTGCACTACTCGCTCGCTCCCTTCGAGCCCATCCCACCCACCCTCATTTTGGCAGTGCGCCCATGTAAATGAAAACAAATACTTTGCCCCGTCGCGCGCGCCGCTTTTATTGCCTCCTTGATGCATGCTTTTATAAGCGGAACGAATGGTTATTACTCGACCAAGCGTGTCTATATGCGTGCCCACACGTCCACGCGGCCCGTAGCTACGCGCACGTTATGTTTACGTGAAACGCGTGTATTTATAACGGTTCCTCTGTCACGCGCCCGTGTAGGTACACGATGTCGACGACTTCATTTCGTCTCTCGACGGCAGGATTTTCGTGAGGCGCTCGTTAAAGCGGATGTTCGGTTCGTTTGTACGCGGAACGCACGTTGTCTCCCGCACACCCACCCCTTCTGCCTTTTTCAACTCGCTCCCCGTCTATCCGCGTACCTGCGTCTCTGTCCACCCTCTCCTCTCTGTCGATCGTGCGCCGCGCGGAAGCCGACAAAAAGACTGCGCCCTGCAGTACATTGTACCGAAACTAGCGCGTTCGCTGAAAAATTTGATTGGCGCAATAATTTCGCCGCGTGACGCGGGTGGAATTTTTGTCTGGACTGTAATTTGCCGGCGCCGCGGACCGTGTAAAATTCCATCCGGCCGACGATAGCTTACGGTCGTACGCGGTCGTGCCCCGCGAAGTGCGAAGCGTCCCAAATTTTTCGGGTCAATCGTGATTCATTATTGCTTTCAATGTTATTACAACGCAGTCGACACTGAGGGATAGTTATTTGGTTTTTAATGTAATCGGCGCAATCTTCCCGTTACGGTACGCTTTTAAACACCCGCCGTTTCGGCATTGTGCGCGGCCGATGTAATTTCGACTGCGAATGTTTTCGAGTTGTAACCATGTTCGGAGCGCCCCGCTGTATTTTTCGCGACTCTCCTAATTTCGTCGGTGCGCGCCGTTTGCTACGTTACACTTAATGGCTCGTCCCCCGTCTTGATGAATGCGCAGGCTTTTTCTTAGAACGCCAAACGGCGAGTCGGTAAATATCTTCATTTTTGCTAGTTCCGCTATCCTCATTTACATACCCCTCGGCACTTTTCTCTTCGCCTTCATTTGCTCCCGTCGATCGACCGGGATAAACCGGTTATTGTCCGGCGATCGTTAGTCTGGAACTTGGGAATCTGCAAATAGTTCCGCCGACTTGACGAATGCCTGGAACTTTTCGAACACCGGATGATGATACCGGCCATCTCACTTTCATACTTTTGCTTCTATCTCGTGCCGGGGCAAAGAGCGACGCGAAACCGGTTATTATTTGGCTTGCCGTAATAAGTATCGTAGGAGACTCCTGTTGTTCCGGAACAGAGGTCAGGTCTGAAATTCCAAACAGTCGCCGTCGAGTTATTAAATACGGGCAAGTTTGATATTCCGCTTGTATTCTTCTCGAATTTAGCTGTTCTTCGGTGCTTACTTATTCCGTTGATCGTGAACGATAAACCGTTTATTATCTGGCTTATCGTGGGCGCCTGTTGTTGGTCTAGCGCAGTAAGCCCAGACCTCATAAACCTCTAAATAGTTCTCTTAGTTCCCGTAATGTTTCACCCCTTGGAGCTGAGCACTTCGATCTGTGCCGCAAGCGCCGGAATTCTGGATTTCGGTAATGGTGGAATATCAACTCCAAATCGCCGGTTGAATCTCACGATGTATCGGTTTGCTTTACGGCTCTGGTTTGATAGTTTACCGCCTATGAGAATACGTGGAAATTATACCCGTCCTGATGCATTTGCGCACTTCATGTGCCCTTGCACGTTTTATTCGATGCGTTGTAAACATTCGCGTGACAACCATTACCCACGAGTTTCTTGACGGAGCGCGTACATTTTCACCTCTCCACGTCTGACCGTGCCCGCGAAATTCCCAGTAATTACCGAAATTACGCAAATCCAACATCCACCCGAGGACCGTTCCACAAAAACCTTCTCCCCGCAAACCATAATTTCATCACCCCCAGCGCTTCTCATCATTCCAAGACACTAACCCCGTACCCTTGTCCCCGCAACATTCCCCCAACTTCCCCCGAAACCAATGCACGCCAGCGCAAAATACCTGAGCAGCCTCTCTTTATCCCCTCATGCCATTCCCAACTCCGTCCATCCCTATCTTCGCAACCCGTTCTCCGCCGGGTCTGAACCTTCGACCGGCACTACATTTACATACGTACTTACGGTCTGGTATACGGCGCTCGCGAGCAAACAAAAACAGCGGAAGAAGCACCGCTCGGCCCACATTTGTATTTTACGGAGGCACCCATCCCTCCTTGCCGCTAACTCAGAGGTCGAGCATATTTAGTGCATTGTCCCATTTCACAAAGCCCCCGTCGTCGTAATATAATGTTATACGGGCGGTTACCGTGTGCGGGGGCGCGGGGATCGTCGGAGCAAGGTTTTCGGGAGAGACTGGATAGGAGAAGGTTGAGGGCGGCCAGAGGGTGGCCAGAGGAAGGCAGGACGGTTATGTTGGTATAAGTGGAGCGGCGGTCGGGGACCGAGTAAGTTACAGCCACGTACATTATATCTCCGGCGGTTTCGCGAGGTGGGGCGCGGCGGGAAGAAGAAGGAAGACGGGACGACAGTAAACGGGATGGTGCGGGGGTGGAGGTGCAGCAGACCCCGAGGGCGGCTGAGACTATGAGTTGCCGTTCCACTGTTGCTGCCGAGGCCGTTACTCCAGGAGCGCGCGGTTAAGGAATTGCACGATGGCGGTCACAGGTCCGCGGGGCGTTCGTCATACACGAAGGTTTGACAGTCTTCGAAAATGTCAAGTAGTCCATCCTTCCGTAAGAAACGACATTGCGCGATGCATTAGTGTAGGGAGGGAAGACACAGGGAAAGTAAATCGGACTTAATAAATTAACACATCTTGCGCGGGCACTTTGCCGCCAAAGTCTTACCGTGTAGCGGGCGAATTTTTACAGTTCGGACGTAAAATTCCTTCGGCCTAAAATAGCTGTAGTTTTTAAGCATTAGGTTTTTCAAAAAAACTTTTAGTCTCTCTTTAAAAATCAATTTTTTTTATTGCTTTTAAAAAATAAAACTAACTTGTTAAAAATGAAAAACTAAGAAAATCTTGTAAAACATGAAAAACTGACAAAAATTTTTTGGGAATAGAAGGATCACACATCCCGCATTTATAAGAAGCAAAAACTCAATAAAATCTGTCTCCACGGAAAACTACCCAACATTTTTCTCCAGGCATTTGGAAACCTGCTTCTCAAAATCTTTAGCGTATTACAACGTAATCGCGTCAGCAAAACGAATTCAAAGGAATACATTCTTGCAACGCACCTTTTGTATTTCTGCAACTCATGTCTATCTGATCTTATTGTAAAAACATTACAAAAACCCATCGATAACAATAATCCATCAATAATCCGTGAAAAACGACTTTAGTCGCTTCCCGCTCAAGATGTGAAATCCGCGCAAAACGACTTTAGTCGCTTCCCGCGCAAGATGTGTTAATAAAATATATTCTACCAGTGTTACAAATAGCTTGGAATAAGAATTACGTCGTAGAACGAAAGGGACCACGAACCACACTACGCACGTCTTTAGTCTATCGCGGTGTGCCCTGAACTGCCTCTTATCTTTCGGAATGCATAATATTTTTCGGAATGCGGAATACCTAACATAGCGCAGCTGCCTTTTTGGCAGAGTGTGACTCATTGATGACGCGTTCGATTCCTATATTAGAAAAATGTGATTATCACACTACTCGGATTATTCTAAAGAAGCTCCTGATGTTGTTGAGGGAAATAGATTTTAATGAGACGTATGCTGGGGCGAGAGGAAAATGTACGGAGGTGGAAGAAGAGAACGAACTTTCTGGTGCTCTTGCATGAAGAGGGCATGGTTGAAGAATTGCACGACGGCATTCACCGTCTGCTAGGGGTATGTTTAGTGGCAAAGAAAGGGATTCCGCAACAATGTCCGATTGTACGCTCGATTCGGACTGACGTCGTGTTTACCTCGGCAATTACCGCGGCTGTCATTTATTATGCGAGGCACTTGCGGAGGTATGGTCTGGTGACCCGCCAATTTCTATGCGCGAGCTTTTTCCGGTAAATTATAAGACGCTAGAAACAGAGGGTGTTTGCTGAGAGTTCGCTGAGCTCGGTGCTTGTTCAGCGTAGTTCGTTAGCAGCAGGTTACAAGACACGTCGCCATTCGCTGACGATACCATATTTACGAATAAATGTTTAAGTTGTTCTTAAAAATACGGCACGATAATCACTATCTCGTAAATTAATATGTAATAATGCGTTAATGCGTTAATAATGGATTCCAAAATATTTGGAAGTCAGTTTCCTGTTTCCTATATACGATAATATCGCGCACTATATTGTGGAAACTTTATTATTATATTATAGACACTGTTTTAATACAGCCAAAATTATCAACATGCCATTATTATTTACTACAATCACATTACTGACTGATAGAAAAATAAAGGCAGCATCTAACTCACCATGTTACCAATTCCTTCAGTTTTAAAGGTCTTTATTACACAATGTTCATAAGCATCACATGCTTCTCTGTCATGGATATGACTAAAAGCTGGTATGAAATTAATGAAAAATAAACATGTAATGTGGTCTGTAATAAAAGTACACAGGGAAACCGTTTATTCGTGCGTCGACGAAAGAGAGAATTAAGTTATGTTTATAAAGTTACATTCACTCTAACCCGAATTCAAGTTTATTGGCTGCGGCGCTAAATAGAAATAACACGATTTCTAGCATATATATGCATACCCGCATATGTGTTTGCTGACAATTTGAAATAACTATCATCACAGCGACTCAGCAGAACAAACCATTCAATTTCATACAGTCCTGTTCACAAAGGGTTAATACGAAAGCTCACCAAAGCTCGTAAACCACTGTTTAGATCCAATGGTTCGTTCTCGTCCATGCTGCCCCAAGCACATGTTATACGCACCTTTATCTTTCGAACTTTCAAACGTCCCTCAGTCACGCTTTACTCCGGAGACTCTTGCACTCACAGCACGTATTCGCTCACGCATTCAATTAACATAATCGCACTCTGCCCAGACGCACCGTTGAAGAATACAATTTTCGTTGTCTAATTTGTATGCTCAGGCGCCAGATGAATATTTCCAGATGGCATGGCAACTAAGCGCCTTGGATTTGTCTATCCCTGCATTCCAGCCGTTTGCCCAGTCGTTGCCGCTGTCCGGCATTACGGACAGAAACGGGAGGGACGCAGATGAAATGAGGGACAGTACGCGTCCCTTACGAACGGCCTGAACTACCAGCGGCAGGATGCAAATTAACGTTTATTTTCGGGCAGACTGGTCCGGCATACGTAATCTGACGGTTAGATGGCAATGAGGTCGGCAGATAAATCTATATTCTTTTTCTCCGCCGCCGTGTGCCCGCTCTCTATTTTTGTGGAAGCTCTTTGGCAACGATTTCGAATATTTTATCCCGCCACCACTCAATTAGTAATTACTTTTTACTTTAACGGGTGGGCATTATATATAAGTTCGCATGGTATATGTGCGATGGCCCGTTCCCGGGGTGAATAGTTACGAATTTTGCCGCGATTACCGCATTTTCTGGGCGACGATCACGGACGATAAATGTGTGTGACGGAAGTTTAGAATTCATTAATTATTGTCGAGCGTAATGGACTTTCGTGGCTGTTTTGCGTCGGTCCGTACGTAAGGACACAGTGACCGCTATCTCGGGCCAAAGTCGTGCCATTATCGCTGGTATGCAATTTCAGTTGGAGATTGCGGAAGGAATTGTGTCGCGTTTCGGGCTAACGTTGTCTACGTAAGGTAACTGCAGCCAATCAGTGTGCGCGCAACCGGTACAAATGACTGGCTGCTGGGCAATGGGCCTATCGTTATTGTACCGAATGCACGGCAAGATGCAAATTAACGTTTATTTACGGGCCTCCGTGTTCAGCGTACCTAATTTAATCGACTTACGCGTGCACTAATCGAAACAAGTGACAACATGTATTAGAATCAATGCTGAAATCCGTCTTAGAAGTCGGCTCAGTTGCGGAACAAATATGTACACGGCGGAATCATATAATTTATAATAATCCTGTGATTACTAGTGTACGAGTTAAGTTGATTGACAAACTGATAACAGTATATAAAAAACACGAAATATTCGTTTTCTCTCTATTCACTCCCACTTCGTCCACGGTGCGTTTTTTATTCCGATTTCCCTACCTCGCTATACATTCCGTTCTCTCTCGATTCGTTTTCCACGCTATCTCCTCACAAAACTCGTCTCCTCGCAACAGCACAACAGATACACTTGCACTCTTTCATACATAACACAACTGTCAAACGAAATGGTTATCTTTCTCCTACACGCACACAAACTCAGAATCACACTCCACACTAGTAATATAACACATCATAATAGTAATATAATATATAATAATCCTATGATTAGCCAATTAACCCTATGATCCTACCCCTGCATACAAATTAACGTAGAGACACATTTCAAATTACCCAGAAATCTCGTAGCCAAACGGTGCGGCGTCAAAGAGAATTCCTCGGTCTCAACTGTACACGACAGGCGAGAAACCGAAAAAGACAGTGCCAGGAAAGTATTCTGTTTACACACGTATACAAATGTCTCCGCGAAACAAACGCCTCGCCGTAAGCGGTGCTGCCTTTCTTTTATGCCGGGTTACAACTCAGCCCGTAAGTAGTGCGACTCGAAATTACGACACGACGCTTACGCCCGGCGAACGGCGAGAGGAGAAAATAGATTTACCTAGGCAGTCGCTATTTCGTCTGAATGGAGGCAAGAGATCCGTTTACAGATACAGCGACATCGACTCGTTTTCACACCCACGGGCCACGTTTTATCCACGGCATCATCGTGCAGCTTTCTCCGAAGTCTTTCCGAGGCGTTCGCCGAAGAGGCGGGCACCCGATAATATAATCGGTCCGATCGAAATCGACACTGAAACTCGCGTCGCCGAACCACTCGATCTCAACGGCTCATTACATTCGCGTTTATAAATCACCGCGTGCTCGGCCCTTGCCTAATGACCCGAGCGCGGCGCATTTTTCTTCGCGACGCCACTCTTCTAGGCGGAATTCAATGTCCCGGATTCAATGACGCTGCTGACGTCCAATTCCAATGCGAATGTCGGAGTCGGCGGTCCGACTATCGACCGACTAGCGTATATTAGTTCGGAGCACCGTACAGCGAGCTGTCAGGTATGCAATATAGAGACTCCGCCGTCGGCATGCGATATAGAGAGTGTGCGCGCTGATTAACAAATTGTCTTGTGACTTCACCGTCCGTGTAAATACGATCTGTGAATGTAAGGTTGAAACACCAAGGCGCGAGAAGTGTGCCGACTGGCAGTGTAAACACAGGACCAAAAATGGGGCTTGAGTGAAATGGTAGGAACGAATGAATATGTATGCATCAGCGTCGGATGAAGCAATCGAAAACGCAAACAATTCGATCGTACGCCGACTAGACATACTATGTCGCATCGTTACATGTGTCATAATCGCCGGAGTTTATTCGCATCGCACCCGGTCTCGTAAAAAGGCTAATACTGATTATCGTCCACTGCGCCTAAGCAGTCCCATCCCGCGACGTTTGCGATTTCAATTCCACCTTCGAGCGGCAGGAGCGGAACGAATGAATATGTATGCATCAGTTTGAGATGAAGCAATCGAAAACGCAAACAATTCGATCGTACGCCGACTAAACATACTATGTCGTATTGTTACATACGTCATAATCGCCGGAGTTTATTCGCATCGCACCCGGTCCCGTAAAAAGGCTAATAGTAATTATCGTGCACTGCGCCTAAGCGAATCGAAAACAACGAAATCGAAGCAATCGAGAACGTAAACAATTCGATCGTACGGCGACTAGACATACTATGTCGTATTGTTACATACGTCATAATCGCCGGAGTTTATTCGCATCGCACCGGGTCCCGTAAAAAGGCTAATAGTAATTATCGTCCACTGCGCCTAAGCGAATCGAAAACATCGAAAACAACGAAATCGAAGCAATCGAAAACGCAAACATTTCGATCGTACGCTGACTAGACATACTATATAGCATCGTTACATACGTCATAATCGCCGCAGTTTATTCGCATCGCACCCGGTCTCGTAAAAAGGCTACTACTAATTATCATCCACCGCACCTAAGCAGTCTCATCCCGCGACGTTCGCGATTTCAATTCCACGTTCGACCGGCACGTGGCCAGATATTGCCCAACTTCGACCCTCCCGTTCCATTTCCTCCCCCACCCTTTCCCACGGTGTCTGCCTACTCTCCCGCCTCCGAGGTTTTTTATTATTTTCCTTGAACTCGTTTTTAATATTGCCTCTCTCCAGGTCCGTTTATACATATGTATGAAGAGATTTTAATGTTCCTCCGGGCGTACGGGGGCGCCGGCACGGCACGGCGACATTATTGCACCTAACGCGCTTCGGTCTGATGCACGTGGCGCACCTCTTGAGATCTCCGCTTTCGAAGATCCCTTAAAGTGCGCCCCGGCTATATCTATAGGTCGGCCCGCTGCCTATCTCGGCCAGCCAGGGCCGCCGACTTATTACGCTCGCAGTGTCGTGACTTGAAAAATGATTTTTTAAGGCGCACGCCCCCGCGAGGCGTCGAACTAAATTTGCCACGGGCAATGGAGCGGCGCAAACAGCCTGACCGGAGGAAGGCCGTGCGGGTGCAGATATCGGATCGACTTACGCGAGCGCCGAACGAGCGACAAGCGGAAATTAATGCTGCACCGCTCCTCGAGCGATCCCCTTCATACGTAGCGCGCCGCTGATGTTTCAAATGATCGCGTGCGCAGAGACAGTTTGCGTCGCGGAAGCTCGCGAAGTTCCGAACTTCAAGTGCATAGCCCACGGATACGGTAACAACGTGATCGCGAGTTCACCGCTGTTTATCTCCTCTCGTTCCTCTCTTTCACTCTCGGGCTCTTTGCTGTTTTCCGTCCCGTCGAGAGTGCGCGCAGAAAAGGCGGGTTAAGGAACGAATTTATGATACTGTTAAGCGATGTCACGTCTGACATGATTTATGCCGCGGCGCAAGTCGCCGGGAGTATTATGTAATTAGCGGTAAATCTGGTAATGCGACGTCGTACGGCCCTCCTTCGCTGCTTCGCTTCTTCAGCCCCCGCTTTCCGTCCTGTCCTCTTCCAAACGGTTGCTGTCGTAGCGGCTGCTCTAATTCCCGAGCCGCGAACCAATCGCATTAGTGCCGTACTATATGCGCGCACGTCTCTTATGCCGCACGGCATCCTTCACAACGTATGTGTAGACAAACTCGCTTAGTGTCTCCGGGAGACATGCGTGCAGAGGCACGCGCGATGCACCCCTGCGTGCATGCACCGTCGCCCATATATCACGGAACACTTACTAGTAGAGTTAGAGGGTTGAAATTAAACTAATTATAATCCGCAACATCGCGTGGGGTTACGTATTGATTATTTATTTTAGGGGTAAATTGTAGATACGGTGAAAGTTATATTAAACGTTCTTTTGACATTTTGCATCATGTTCCTATTCTCGGCGTAATTTGAACATGCAAAATTATTTTTGGAATTGCGTAGTTTGTTTTGCATTTCTATTCATCTCACAATTTTATATTGCATGTGTAGAGAATCCTTGTTCACAGATATAATCAGAAAGAACAGGTCTATTGCCCAATGACTTATGAACGTGGGTGTACATCAAATACATTCTGTCGGTTAATCGATATATACACGTCCTTCCATTTTCCATCCGCGCAAACTCTCGCACAATTTTGCGTCTTCCGCGTAACAGCTGCTCGCCCCTTTCCATTCTCCTTTCCCTCAATTTTCCCTATCCCGACATTCTAGGCTGTTCCCGGTCGGGCTCGACCGCCAACTGAATTCACTGAATTCGTTAATGTTTCATTCCGCATCTGGTCAGCGATAAGGGGATTACGAATTCGTTTCTGCGTCTGGCTCTTTCTCATTTTCTCTGCTCTGCTTCTCCATTACCTTCCCCCTCTTACACTTTCTCTCGCCTTTCCCTGCTTCTTGCCCATCCCATACCTCTCGCATGTCTTCTACATACCCATTCTTGTGTAGAAAGAGAGAATGACCCGACCGAGAGAGACAACATATCTCATACATTGATAGTTGTGACTGAAGTAGATGAAAAGATCGAAAAGATTGATAAACACACATGCGGTCCTCGTCCACACCGATAGCTTACGCTGGACGCATATATGCGTTCCTAGCACTCAAAGGGTTAACTCGCTCGCGTCTGAACATCCACTCTGTGCATTCCGTGCGTAGGCAAACCGGTAGACAATGAAAATGCTTGACGGATTTTCAAACGTTTCAAAAGCTCTGAAACCATTACTTGGAGTAAGGCTGCTTTTACGCACAGCGCATACGCGTAGAGGCTCGCTCGTAAGCGTGGTGCCGCTGTAAACGGTACATTTGCCTGGAAAAAATAACTCGAAACTGCGGAATCAAATGTATTCGTATCAACTTACAAACGCGTCAAACTCAACGCACGAGATTTTTCCGTGCAATGCACACTACTCATTTGGTATACAAAATATATCGGTATATACGTATAACAATGTACAACTAATATACCAATATGCACGTAACAGATTTTCATCCGGATTACAACTCTATCTTTTCGTGACAAAATCAATGTTTCTCCCTCCTTATTACGCTATACCATACACCGACACGCATGTGCTGCACTTTGCTCTCGTATATACCCTCCCAGCGATTCTATACACCGGGAATCAGTAGTACAAGTCGGCGAATCTGATTACACGCCCCGCTTTTCCACGACGCAACACAACACCAACGTGCAGTATTCGACTAATATAATAGTATCAAAAGCACATCGCGCATCATGTAACAAATTTACACCCAGATCTCAGCGTATCGCTTCCTGACGAAACCAACGTTCTTCCCCCTATCTCACCCTACACCGTACTGCACTTCACTGTCGTACATACCTTGCCAGTGACAACAGCAGCGCGCAGTATTCAACTAATACACAAAGCCAATTACCGCAACGTATCAAAAACACATCGCGCGCCATGTAACAAATTGACATCCGAACGCCAGCCTATCTTTTCGTGACAAAACCAGCGTCCTCCCCTCTGTCTCGCCCTACACCGCATACCGACGTGCGCCGTGCTGCACTTCACTCTCGTACATACCTTCCCAGCGATACTATACACCTGGGAACCAATGGCACAAGTCGACGAGCCTGAATGCGCGTTCCGTCTTTCCGTGACGCGGGACAACAGACGCGCCCTTCCTGACATAATAGAAATAGTAACACACCGGTGCGTGTCACCTTGAACCCACGCGCCCTCGTCTTTTCCTAATGATATAGGACTTAATTGGTGCAGCACTCAACGCCCTCGAATTAACGGAGGCCCCTGTTGGCAGTATCGTCATTAATATGATGCATTACCCAGTCTGCTCTGGCTCAGACTTCTCCACTCCACTCGACTCGACTCGACTCGACTCGGCTCGAATCCACTTCGTTCCACTCCACGCCACACTGTATACCCGCATCCACGAGGCTTGTCCCCTCTCGACCCTCGTCTCTACACCGTTGTACATGATCTTCCGGAAGGTGTCTGCCGGTCCTTGCTCTCGCCGACTCCGATCCACCGGTTCGTGTCGTTTTCCCTTCAAAGAGGCCGTCGCCACTTCTTCGTGCGACCACGTCGAGGCTCGAACCGTTTTCCGCACGTCGGCGCTTCTTTCTATTGTCTTCCCGTCCGCTCTCACGCGCTCGTTTGATTCTTAGGCGCCCGCTGATTGGTAGGCGTTCTTCGCTTTTCGTATTCCCGCGCGACGTGACCAATTGACGGACGCAAACTGAGAATCGATTCCGAAGTTGCATAATAACCGGCTTCGCTGGGAAATACGAGTCGCGGTTTCATTCACAGCGACGCTTCGTGCGGCGTTCAGCGCTTTTCATGGGGAGGGAAAATGATCAAGGGGGTATGGACTTTTCGTTTTTCCGGTGCGGTGCTTCTAGTGCGCGGCGTAACAGCGTAACGTAACAGGCCGGCCAATGATAAGCCGCAGAAACGCTTGTATACACCTTATCGCTGCCCGTGAATCCCAGATCGCACAATGTTACTGCCGTAATCAAGAAGCGCGTAGCTGTCCTTAGTAATTCACGATACCGTTATTGGCTGCCATGCAACATGAACATTTTAACACTTTGACTGCCATGTTGGTCACCGGTGATATATGATATACGAAATATTTTACGTACCGAATAATAAAATATTAAGATACGAGAAATACCGTTATGTCCATACGGAGTCAACTGGCAAACTACTAACTGATAATAATACCCTGCGATATAAAATACGCGACTTCAAGGAGATTGCGTTAACCCTTTCGCTATGGCGGGCTTTTCCACAATTTGACTTTATGCTCACTCTTAACAAGTTGGCTGCCGTGGGGGTCACCGGTGACCGGCGCAAGAGATTTTACTGAAGATCCAAAATATTCGCAATAGGTAGCAATTATTATTTTATAAATGCAGTTGTTGTTAGAATAGTGATGCGACCCTTTGGTCTCCAATACCTGCACATTATTTACATTTTGCATAATTCAGTCAAACGCTGTAGTATTTCATAGAATCGCCGTTCTAATACGGTAAAATACTCTCGGCAGTCAACGTGTTAATAACTCGAAGAATAAAATCAAGGTACACAAATGTTCCTTCGTGCCGACACAATAGTGTTCGGATAAGTCTACGGTTCTATCCATGCTGTAATCTCAATTATACTACTTGTCTTTGTTTGCCTTCCGTGGTATCTTTGCCTCTTTCCAACCCCGCAATCCTACAAGCATACTTAAATGGGACATAACTGAAACTTATATTAAATTCATTTTTACAGTATCTCGAGAGGATGTCCGTAGCCAGCAAAATATTCACAAGCTTCCGAACTATTACTCTTCACCTCTCAGCTATTGTATGCCACTAGAGTGGTTTCCGCGTATGTCATCTTTGTGAACGATACGTTACTATAGTGGCTTTCGCAAATGTCATTTCTCTGAATGGTACGCCATTACAGTGGCTCCGTTTATTGTTAGAACTGTGTAAATTTATTCATCTATAATTCTATTCAATCTAATTGCATTGTAGGCAGAATACGCATCAAGCATTGTTGTACAAATACAGTTCCGCGGAAAGCTCAGCCGTAATTATGAAGTTAATAAACGTTATACATCGTTCATCGACATTTATTAAAACCCAACTTTTCACGCAATGCGGCACACTGCAATCTCAGAATTATCAATAATTCGCGCCAGTGCCCGTACGCACGAACAAACTGAGTGATATTAGTCGAAGTAGCTGCTTCTGGATAATTGTCGTTTGAGGCAAATTTTAAATGAATACACCGGAATAACGCGTGCTGAGACGTTCTTTGGAGAAAAGCTAGGTGTTTGCAGAAATATTTATGCGACGGTGTCTAATTTCCAGTTTCTTATGTTGGAGAAATATTTACATCTCAATCTTAGCCTGCGAACCGAACAGCAGCGCCACGCCGAAGAATTAATTAAATCCCAGCGAAAGCAGCGATGTTCGAGTTACCCGTTTTGGCGAATTCATCGAAAGTTCCGACTTCTCCGGCGAGTGCAAGTTCGGATGTCTATGGCTGCGCGCGGATGGCGTCGATACGAAACTTGACTTAATTACGGTTTGATGTTAGTTGTACGAGTTACTAACTCCGAAGCGCGCTCCTTATTTCACCGCGGTGATTTGGCGAGAGCGTTTGTGGCTCCCGACACTCGCACTCGTCGACATTAATGCTCGCGCCTCGCATCCGACTTGCGATTCGCGCCCCGCGACGACCTACTGTTACAACGTAGGGTGTAAATCAAGCTCATGTTTCTTATCTCTCGTTTCTAAGGGCTGCACAGTTAAGTAAAACATAAAATATTCACGTTCTAAGATTTGTAAACCCGAGAGCGGGTAACTATCAAAAGTATCTCATATCCTGTGGAAGCCACAAGAGATAAACTTGTTAACACTAAACGTACCGGTACTTTACACACACCAATTCTTACCATGAGGGGTCATTTGACCTCTTATGAAATAAACGTTGATATTCAGAAAGAAATTCCTAATGTATTAAATCGAGAAATTGAATAATCAGATGACATAAGAATTTACAGAAAGTCAAATGAGCGAAAGAAATAAAAATGAATGTACGATTTTAAAGTAAATTTTGAAAGGCGTCATTTGACCCCATTTGGTACGTTTAGTGTTAAGGCATTAGTAGCTTATATACTTTCTGCATTCGTGCGCTTAGCCAATTCAGGTATTAGTCGCAATATGCATGTCGTCTTTTGTCCATCGAAGCATCGCATATTTTTCCGCTCATACTTATCGTCCTCATAATTTCTCCTTCCAACCATCCCTTTTCGAGCACGAGGTATCGAACACAGCTATTGGAATTTTACACTTTTACGCCGTTTTCTACAGCACATTAACCTATCTACACGTATTGTATCCACCGTCTGATTCAAAGAAAAAATAAAGTGTATCGACCGTAAGAAACCACAAAAATCACAAACAACAGAGTACTTTTTTTAGAAGTAACAAAGCGCTGAAGTGTGTCAGATGAATAACTTCGATGCTGTCGGCATCTATAATACAAAGCCGATATTCTGATTGGTGAAGGACGTCTATATTTTACGTGTACAAAAAGGGACTCAGGCGTAAAAGTGCATTTCGGCCAGAACGGATTATTTATAATACATAGCGAAAACTCTCAAATATGATCAAATGAACCTTAAATTGTAGCTGTGAGAAGAAAAGTATCTACACCTACACTCTGCACCTTCCCTCGCGACATAACAGTATATTGACGCCGTGCCCTTTATCGATTCGACGAGAGCAACGGAGGTGCGTACCCTTCGTCGGATTTGCGGTTTACCGCGCTCGCCGCATTTCCATCACGATTTTTGCGTCGACCGTGCCACGCTACGGCCGGTTTAATTGTGGCCTTAAAGCGAACCGTCATGATGAGTGTCGGGCGGCGATCGATTAAATACCTTAGTTCGATTGGTTGACGGCGGATGACGATTGAAGGAAATTTATCGTAAAACGGTTTGTGTAATCGATTGGCGAAATCGACGAGTTGCCGAATGAAAGGAGTAATCGGTGAAGGGCAATTGTTAGTTGGCTGTAGAAGCGCAAGTGAAGTTGTGTTCGATGCATTATTCATGTCGGACATGATCGCATCAGTATTGAAGAAGCGATCGACTTGAGCTTGAAAGAATTGATGTGTTTTCGATACAGCGCGTGCCGATGGAACAATAGATGGGAAGTACCTAATCACGGAGTGCAATGACTTCTGTTTTGCGAATTGAGAGAGGCCGGTGTGGTGTTAATCGTTGATCTAATTAATATGGAGTTGGTTTAAGCGCATTACGTGATTAGTATTACAGGAAATATTAATTTGTTGGCTAGCGCACTGAAATGTGGTCTAGCACTGATGGCGCGATAAATTAGCCGGCAAGACGCGTTGGATAAGTGTCGGCACACACGAAAAAATCACGGTTGCGTTCTTTCGGCGTCTAACGAGGTAACCGACAGCTTTCAACTTTATCTGATAGTTTCGTTTTCGTCAGGGGAGCCGTTATTGCTTGTTATCGCGGTTTATCTTTTGACGGTTTGCGGTAATTGGCACTTTGCACGTAATAGGAGGGAATTTGTTATATGATCATGTGACGAGAATGCTAATTGTTATGAATCAGTATGGGAGCGTGCGAAACGTTAATCCAGCGTTAGATTCGGTGTACGACACTCCACTGGCAACGATGGAAAACGATTTCGGTGGAATTTAATTTGGATAAGTTACGAGTGCGGATTACACCTTTGATAATCTCATTGCTGAGCGCCGGCCCCGCGAATCAGATTAAATTAAAGCGATTCTGCAGCAGCATGTACATTGTGACACATAGCCGGTGATATTTCGCAAAGCGCGCACTCGTTCCCTTTATACGCATTTTCTCACTCTCTCTTTCCCTCTCCGTGCAGTTCCCCGCTGCAATTGTATCTCTGTATTTATTTATCTCTTCATGTTCGAATGTACCAATCCGCTCGACGCAATTTTTGTTGATCAGTTTATCGGAAGTGCTTATTAAATATCACAACGTATTAACTCCCTCGTGTGTGAAGTGGCTTTTCGCTCGAAAATTTCCGAGCGTACCAATTGAGCGACGCGGCTGTGCTGAAGAGCCGCCACTCTCCGATTCCAAATATATCGCGAAAAAGTTGGCAAGTTCGAATGAAATCGGAGCACAAGGTTTTACCGAATTAAGTGGATTGTAAATCTCCACGAGCGCGTATAAAATTCGGTGCAAATCCAGTTCATCCTCGCGGAGTTATTACACTGCATTATGCACCGCGGCGCGAAATGTAAAATAAAGAGTGTGGGACTGAGGCGGAATAGCCGTGCTGGCAATTTCGTGTTCCGCTGAGATTTCCACACGCAGGAAGGTGTTACGCGGGTCGACTAGCTTGGCAAATCACTTTTGCGTAACTAAATCGTACAGAATGGACAAGTCTGACATCTTCTACTTTTATCGCGAGCTCGAGTGTACAGAGTATGGCTTGTGTTATTATATTAGTTTATTATATTTATATATATTATATTATATGTATATATATATACACAATATATAATATATATATATATATATATTAGCATTAGTATATTATTGAACTTTGCACAAATTCCACTTTTTATCTTCTTTGTATTATTACTATGTACTATGTAGTATACTACTCACGTGAGTTTGCTTATAACTTTACTACAACTTTAATATGTGTAACTACCCCGCGTATGTAACATATAATTTCGTACTACACCGCTACTTTGTTTTTCTGTCATACGATATACCTGGTTGCTTCCATATTCACGTACCTCTGCTTTCCTTCCTCTGGCTCTCATAATTCTCACATAATTCTACCTCTGCAACCCATGCATTGACATTGGGTTGTTATAACGCACACCCTGCATCGCAGTTGCTCATATTACATCTCTTACGTTACACCCACCTAGCACCGTCCCATTTACCCGCGACGCGCGTTTTTTACACGTAAAGTGTCGGCAGTCATTAACCTGCCTGAAGTTCTGGCAGCGACATTCGTTTTCCCGCTCGGACAATCCCTGTGACGTGGACGAAGGCTACCCTCGTCAGACCAAAGTCGACCCTCAATACGTACGATGAATTTATAGGGCGCGCGCTCCCCAGAATCCTCTCCTTTCGCGATGCTCCTCTCTCGTTCGCTGTCTTCCTCCCTTTCTTTCGGTCTAAAGGATCGACTGCGCGTTTCGGAATTCCTCTCTCGTTTCTCGGTGTCAATGCTTGTTTGTCCGCTTGTCGGAAGGGCAACCGGACAGGGCGCTTTTGGCTATGAAATTCCTACCATTCAGGCGAGCGCGCGCGGACGGTCAATTGTCGATATTAAACAAGTGGGCGCGACGTCGGTTGTTTAGCATTTTGCGCACGTCCGCCGAAAGTTGGGATTCTAGCAAAGCGACCGACAAAGTGCCGCGTAATTACTTCCAGCGCGCTGTCGGTGGAACTCGGTCAATGGCTTCTGTATAAATTTTATTCTAACACTCGAACCCCCTATGCGGCAATAGAGAGTTACATGAAGTACATTACGCAGTTGCAAGAAGTACGTACGTGGTCTACACAGTTGCCGAACAGCGACCGATTTTCATATGAGACGCGTCCGTATGGTAATTGGTATTTGATCTGTCCGCGGTTTACGCTGTGGATAGTTACACTCACCACCGTTTGGACTCTGTTGGACTCTGCATTTAGAAAAGGGAAACTCAACGTCACTGACCAAGTGCTTAGTAGGCAGGAAATAAATGATTCTAAACCCACATATACCACGCTATAACAGCGCCCATAGTAGTCCGTCAGCCGTCGCAACTGACCAATGTAGTCACAGTTTGCATTTTTGTAATTTCGAAACTCACCCTATATAAATAAAACAGTTGAAAAGAAAGGTTCGGTTTGTAATTATTTTTATAATATGGTAGGATCCATGTAAGACGTGTTAAATAAAGTTGCATCGCTACTGAAGAGTCACTACAAAAATAAAAGCTGCGTAAAAAATGCCAAAACCAAGTGTCAGCATCCCTCGTCTTTTGTCACAGTTCTTCATTCCTTGAGATTAAAATGTAATAAACAACGGTCTGCGTCGCATACGGTCGGCCAATTTCGCGGTTTTTAATTTGAACGTACATGCATTCGATACCACAATATAATTAAGTGATAATTATACAGTTAAGAGTTAATTTTCTTTTATGTCATATCTAACACACACTATCACGCCAACGCATCGTCAGCTTACTCTATTAATCAAACTCCATACGTTTACACCGCCGCCGAGCGATTTGGCGCAAAGTTTTTCATGAATCACCTCCAAAAACTCGCATCTCGCGATCCAGCGGATGAACGCACGGAAACATAGACGGGCACTTTCCGTTGTGCGAAACCGCAGCTAAGTTTGCACGAATGGGACGAGTGCCGTCGCTATGGGCTGGCACCACCGCCGGCGTCATCGACGTCGTCCCCATGGACGGGGGAGGCCTCGACGACGAAAGTTTTCGACATGTTTAAACGAAACTCGATCCGCTGGCTGTGCCCTCCCCCCGTCGGCGAGAGTTACGCGTGCCGTGGAGTCACTGTGTGCACGCTCGGCTGGATATCAGATCGAAAGTTCGCGTCTCTCCTATTTTCCTCGAGAATTTTCGGACGCGAGCCCACCTTCGTTCCTCCACTTTCCGCCGTTTCTGCTCTTTCTCGCCTCATCCTTCCCGCCACTCGTCCGCCTCCGACTGTGAAATCCTGCGAGATTTCTGCGGAGGTTACGAGGCATCGGCCCTTTCGGGCGGAAAATTCGACACGGTTGCTCGATCAAGCGGTGCCATCGGTAAACGATTAGGGAAAGCACCGACGGACAAATTCCGGCGGGCAATTAGGCCCTTAGGGAGGACGCTATTCGAATATAACGACTCAGGCCGCGCGGGAACGACGCGGCGGGAGTGATTTTTGACGAGGGGTAGACCTCCTCTTGCGACGCGAGAGAGTCGGCGCTTGGCACGGTCGGGGCACTTGTTGGAAACGGCGGAAATAATCAATTTCCATCTCTGCGCGCGATGACGTGTTTCGGTCTTGCTACGTGTGCGGTGCGTAAGCTTCGGAACTTCTTCACATTGCGATCATTATTAGTATCGGACTGGAAATTGGACCTTAACCTCTCCAACGCCCAGATCGGAGCGCGTCATATACTACCGCGTATAAAAAGACACCGGCACAATTATTTCCCCACTTTTTGGAAACGGCGGAAATAATCAATTTCCATCTCTGCGCGCGATGACATGTTTCAGTCTTGCTACGTGTGCGGTGCGTACGTTCAAAACTTCTTCGCATTGCGACCATTATCAGTATCGGACTGGAAATTGGACCTTGACCTCTCCAACGCCGAGATCGCAGCGCGTCATATACTACCGCGTATAAAAAGACACCGCCACAATTATTTCCCCACTTTTTGGAAACGGCGAAATAATCAATTTCCATCTCTGCGCGCGATGACGTGTTTCGGTCTTGCTACGTGTGCGGTGCGTACGCTTCGAAACTTCTTTGCATTGCGACCATTATTAGTATCAGACTGGAAATTGGACCTTGACCTCTCCAACGCCCAGATCGCAGCGCGTCATATACTACCGCATATAAAAAGACACCGCCACAATTATTTCCCCACTTGTTCCTCAGTCAAGGTCGCCGGCCGCCTCATAAATCGTCGACCTGTGGGCGTATGAAGTCGCGTTGAAGAATGCGCGACGCCAGGGTCCTTGCGCGGGGTTAAAACGGCATGAAACCAGATCGGGGATTAGCCCGAATTTGACATTCCTCCTCGGCAGACGGTTGGCCACCCGGCGCGTTGACCTCGGGCCGACGATTAGCTTCCTCTTCGATGAAGCTTTAAAGCGAAAGACTCGTCGCGGGTGTAACAGCGGCGTCGGTAATAGTGCTGGTAGTCGTCGAAAGGTATCTAGTCGGGGGATTTCACGGGAATACGAAGAGCGAGAATCAGCGAAGTAGGAAATGACCGTGCCCAAGGCACTCGGCTTGACGTTGTGGCCGAGAATTAGGCGAGTTTATTACCAGGAAGGGAAGTTGCCCGGAGATAGCGGTGGAGTACCAGCGGTAGTAGTAGCGGGTTTCGTTATCGCGGATTTGTGCAACGAGGCGACACACGCCTTCTCCTTTCTCTCCTTCCTCCCTCCCGTCTTTTGTCGCTCTCTTCTTTTATTCCCCGCACATGCCGCGCAAGCTCTCGCTCTCTCGCGTCTTCCTCGTCCCTTCCCGACGCTTTCAACTCCTCGTTCTTCTTGCGGGAGTTCCTCCGTGTTCCTCCTTGCCGCCTTAGGTCGACGCGTCGCTTTATACCGGCTCGTTGTATTCGGACGCTTTTGTGCGTTTCGGTCGCTCCACTATTCCGAAATGCGCTGTCGTTACATTTTTTCCGACCGACTCCCTTTTCATACCGTTCCACGAGGAGCCTTGCTGGGCTTTTTATAAAGATTGGCTGGTTCGGCGGAAGGTTGGCTCAGTTGATATTTTTTATTAGAAAAGTGCAAAATCCTGTTTCGACGCGATATTAATGAATTGACGCTGGTTACTTTAGGGGTTTTTAATTAAATAATGTTCGTTCGGGTATTTTCTTGGAATCTTCGAATTACGTTAGACTGACGCTCTAGCACGTCACTTTATTTCGGCGCTTTTGTGAGTTTCCGGTCGCGCGACTTTCCCGAAATGTGCCGACGTTGCATTTTCCGCACCAATTCTCTTTTCTTGTCGTTACAGTAACGATTTGTCTCCTTGCGCTTTCGGCAGAAGTTTGGTTGTTCCACTGGGACGTTTTCATCAGTACGCATTTGTCTCATATTTTTGTTTCGGCACAACACTAATGAGATGCGCACGCACGTTATTTCGCGTAATTTTACTAAATGCACCCTTCTTCATTCGCGATTTTTTCATCGCGCTCCTGACATTACCACCTTCCTGTTAATTTAAACTACAATTAACTTCGTCCGAGCTTCCATCTAATATTTTTCCGCGACCTCATCTCGGCTACGTTAATTGATTATTTCCCGTCGCCACGTTGAGTGCTCTTCTTTACTTCCGGGGTTTTGCCTCTTTCTCGTTACGCACTTTCGTCTTGGATACTTCTTACGCCTCTCTGCAATCGTAGCGTCCTCGTCTGACGAGGGTGTGCAGAATTATTGCGCGTAGGGTGAGTCTGGCGGAGAAGAGGCAAGGAGAAACGGAGGCCGCAGTCAGAAGGAGGGTGCAGAGGAACGAACCGAGGATAGCATTACGAGCGACGCAAGCCATAAAACTATTCAAGACTCATTGCTCGTAGCCGTTCGTGTCTCCGAACTCTCGAACTACCCTCCCTCAACGACACACGATGGAATACTTACGCACCCAGTTCACGGCCACTCCGTAACATTGACAATCATGCGAGGACGTCAAGTGCTGTAGCTAATGAGTTCTGCAGGGCTTTTGTATTAGGTGCTTGCAGTTGTCGGTATGCTCCTTGTTCAGATAGATGATTATTTTGAAGGTGTGTACAAAATGCTGGCAGGTCTGCCGGAAAGTTTGGCACGAAGTATTACACGTGTGTGCATGGTTCTGCTGTGTAGAGTTCATAATGCGAGATATGTTTGCAATATATTTTAAGTACCGAATTATAAAATATTAAGATATGAGAAATACCATTATGTCCATACGGAGTCAATGCGAAACTACTAACTGATAATAATACTCTGCGATATAAAATACGCGATTTCAAGGAGATTGCATTAACCCTTTCGCTACGGCGGGCTTTTCCACAATTTGACTTTATGCTCACTCTTAACACGTTGATTGCCAAGCGTATTTTGCCGTATTAGAACGGCGATGCTATGAAATACTACAGCGTTTGACTGAATTATGCAAAATGTAAATAATGTGCAAGTATTGGAGACCGAATTTATAAAATAATTATTACTACCCATTGCGAATATTTTCGATCTTCAGTCAAATCTCTTGCGCCGGTCACCGGTGACCCCCACGGCTGCCAACGTGTTAAAAATGTCACGACTATGAATTTTTTAGGAAAATAACATTTCAGACGAAAGCTACGACTGATTGAGAATAGACACATGCAACAATGCTATGCTCTCTAGCAAAAAAAAAGCAATATACGGAATAAGAGATCCATGATATATGTGCAAAAGATGGACAGTTGTAGTAGAAGAAAGGGTTAAGACAACGAGCGCAATGTCCTACACGCTGCAACCATTGTCCCCGAAAACGTTGATTTATAGTAGCTTCCAACAGTTTCGAATGCAAAAAGAGCGTGCACCGCGTGCCTTTTCATTGACAACTCGCGTCTCATCCAACATTCGCCGCGTCACGGGCACGTCACCTAACCGCAGCAAAAGCCGGGAGCCGGCGACAGGAAATCGTTACCGTGCCGAATGCCTCATTCCATTCCATTATGCAAAGTAATCGTCGCGCGGCTCAATGGTCAAATTATAAAGATTTGCATTCTCTTTGTTTCAGGTAAGTAGAACGAGCCGTCGGCAGCGGGCGCCCGTTCCTCCATATTCTCGGTCACGGAGTTCCCGACGGCTGGATCCTGGTGCGCTCGGTAAACGGCTGGCGCGAGAAATTATCGGATTTTAATTTCCACTCATAAATACGTGAATAGGGCCTCATGAAGCGCGCTCGCTTCGCTTTCCTCGAAATTCACCCTCCCATCCCACGACCCCCCGCCATCCACAGCCCCCCACGGTGTGGAATGACGGCGAACCGGCAATGTCGGGGTGGGATTTTCAATGTGAGCAAATAATGAGGAAACGATCGTTCGTTAAAAGCCGTGAATGAAAATAGTACAAATTCATTGCGCACCGCCGATCGTGCGCCGGGACCGCGCTGCACACAACCGGCGGTCGCCTTTCTGTAACGAGCGACGGCTTCGTTATAGAAAGTATCGAAAACCGCGAGCAATTAATTTTGGATTGATTCGCATAGCCTATTCGGGCGAAAGTCACCGCGGCTGTGTGCGCGCGTTTGTGTGCGGAATGAGAGGGGGGTGTTCAACGGTGCGTTAATTTATCACATTAGCTCGTAAATTGCGTCGTTTCGCAGGGACAAGAAAAATACGAGGTGGCGAGGGCGTCGATAAACCTCTCAACTTTTTCTTTATTTACTACCTCGTTCGACGGGCGCGCGACGTCGAATAGTTTAAGTTCCTGGCCGTGTGGCTGTTCAAAGCCTGCGTAACTTCGGGGATGCCGTCGTAAAGCCGGTGAACATTTTTCCGCGCTGCTCGGCTTCGAGATATTTGCTGGGAACGCGTTTCGGAGAGCGAGGTGTCAGAATTACAGCGCCTGACCGTAGATGAGTAATTGCTTATGGCGTTAGTTCGGATACCTGTTAGGCTCGGGTGGTATATGTTTTACGATCGCGCGACGTTCGACAAATTTTCTGGTTACTACATTTCGACCGGGGAAATGAAGGTAGAATATTGAATAAATTATGAAATTTTGGAAGGATATAGCTACTTAGGCATACCGTGTTACAAGATTTTTATATATCTTCGTACGTGGTAGAAAGCGTATGTATGTTACCGTCAAAGCGTATAATACAGTTATTTCATAAAATAACTAGGTATTTCTAGAGTTA
Source organism: Cryptocheilus praepositus (assembly GCA_033815515.1). Classification (NCBI taxonomy): domain Eukaryota; kingdom Metazoa; phylum Arthropoda; class Insecta; order Hymenoptera; family Pompilidae; genus Cryptocheilus; species Cryptocheilus praepositus. The sequence continues at coordinate 1,188,868 of JAWWQZ010000257.1, forward strand.
CCTAATTCAATCAGTTAAAGTGTGTTATTTTATAAATTAACTAATGATAGACGGCCAAAGTGGAAGACAAACAATTTGACATTAAAACAAGTCCATCGATTATACATTAACTAATGATAAACAGTTAAGGCCGTCCGAAAACTATTTCTATAAAATAATTAGTTAAATCGTAGAATCCAATAATTTCGTATACTTCAACTGATTCAATTAGGTAATTCATGAAATACTTAGTTATTTTACAAAATAACGGATTCCACGCTTTACCTGTAATACATGCATTTTTGCCGCTATCGTTTTCGCAACGAAATTATATACGGAAAATACGTTATTCCGCATTCCCCCATCGTTCTTGTCATCCGGCCGTAGCTTGACTTGCGAAGCAGCTACACGTATTACATCTCCGCTAAATCCGCGAAATTCGCCACGTAGATTTACACCTTGCCATCAAGCGATCGCCGATCCGCGGCCTCGATTCGAAGCTCGCTCGAAAAGTCGTCGCCGCTGACTTTCGACGCGGAGTAAATAATGCGCGGCTAATGATAAAACGACCGTTGATTAAAACCGCGGGCGAAAATAGCCGAAATTTACTGCTTCGCCGCGCGCGCGCGGCCGCGTCCGAAGGCCGCAATTAATTTTCGATTGATCCGCAAAACCTGTCGAGGCGAAAATCAACGTTCGGGCGGCGGGGCGCGTTAATTTATCGCATTAAGCCCGAAACCGCCGCCGTGTCGCCTCGGCGACCGATAAAAAGCGGCGTGGCGCGTTGAAAGCGAGTGCGTGGCGTCGATCGCTGCCTCGCACCCAATCTTGTCCTTTATTTAACGCTCATATAACATTCAGGCGCGAAGCGGTGGCATGAGCGTCGTGGTGCGCGTCCGCGGCTTTCGATCTGCATAAGTAACGACGGGTCGGGCGGGGGTCCGCGGGTCGTCGGACGAAAAATACTACAATAGGCACGATTAATCTTGCACCGTGCCCTTGCGAATTCATCGGCCGCCGAACTTTGCACGCCGATTCATCGTGCGCCGCTGTATTTTAACCCCTTGCTGTACCATTTAACTCGGAAGAATTCGGGCACAAGCGATGCGCAGAAATGCTCTTGTGGAATTCAAATGAACTTGGACTAAAAAATGTTTTAAATATTTTTCTTTCTTCATTCTACATATTTCTGTTACTGTATTGTAGGCGATTAGTCGAACTGTGACGATTTTTCGGTCGCGGTGTTTGTCGAGCGATGACATAGCAGCGAGCCGTTCCGTCTTTTGTTAACACTTTGACTGCCGTGCGTATTTTACTATATTAAAACCGCAACGTGATGAAGTACTGCAGAATATGATTGAATTGTGCAAAATGAAAATAATGCAAAGGCATCGAAGAACAAAGAATTTAAACACTCTTAATATTAATTGCATTTACAAAATCATAAATGCTACCGATTCGGTATTTTTTTAATTTTCGGGAGACCTTTTCCGTCGGTCACCGATGACCACCATGGCAGTCGAAGTGTTAAGGACGTGTGACGCTGCGGACTATAGGGCGAGATAGTAAGTTGTTGATCGAACTTGGTGGTAAACATCTGTCTTAAAATACATGTCTTATTCTATCGATGTGGCTGCCATTACTTTCCACTCCAGAGAACATTGTATATTTTCCGTGATTGCCCCTACAGAATATAAATTTTGATCACGAGTTAGATTCGTGATATCCATGTTTGGCCCGAAATTCTCATCACGAGTCAGACTCGCCAAAGTACGGCAAGCGATTAACGTCGTGTGCCGCGGATAAATAAGAATGCAGAATGCGGGCTACGGTGTAAAGCGAGGGAAAACGGCCGAACGAGCGTGTAAAACGGATTCGCAGGAGATGTGCGCCAAAGTGTCATGCGCGTCTGCGTTCGGCGAAATTTATTTTGCCCGCGCGCACTGGCGAATAATAAAGCGCTGTACGGGAATCCGATATTCACGGAGCTCGGCGTAAAATTCGACGGTCATGGCACGAAAAATATTAAAAACGTCCTGAGCAATGCTGGCGTCGCCTACAAAAACTACTGACTTCGCCGGTGTTTCAATATGCAAAATTCAGTATCAATTTGCCGGTATTTTTGCCGTCGCGCGCGGAAAAAGCATTCCATAGTCGTTGTTCGCATATGGTCTTGACTTCGTTAGACTCGATATCGATCGCGCACGGTGTCGCTATCATGAAGTGTCCGTTTATCCCGAAGTGTCAATTTATCACGACGTATCATAAAGCCGTCGGTAAACGTCATTAGATCCGCGCCCCTGTCTCTTATCCAAGTTTGGCCTCGCTTCGATATTAAGCCGAGCGTCAAGTTGCGAGGACATCGAAGGTGAGTTCCGTTGCAACGAAATTCCGTCATTAATGAAATTGTGCCAAGTGTAAATATCATCTTTCAATCCTCCTGTGCAAAACAACTACGACGCTAATTACCGGCGCTCGACGGAATAACAGCGTCGGTGTGCGTGAGTGCAAGTGAACGCGTAACGATCCGCATGACGGTGTTGGAGAAAATTTTGTTGTGTCTGAGCGACGAAAAAAATTGAGAGAAGAGAAAGAAGAATAATAAATGCAACGTTACACGTATTGCATTGTATTTGGTATTACAATATTACGTCGGACGAGTCTTTGTTTGAACATCGACTTCCAACAAGCATTTATTCATTATTACTTAATAAACATTTATGCGTCGGAACGCCTGCGTCTGTACTTTATGTCGGAAATAGAAGACATGAAAGAATCTTGCGAGTTTAATCAAATTCTTTGAAAAATCACTCGGCCCAGAAAAGAACATCTGCATTTTTATCTCAACGATCAGATTAAGCAGTTTGTCACTTCTAACCCATAAGAACCATTCATTCGCCTAATGTCGTACCACATGTTTGTTCCGCCAACTTGTTTATGTCTGACGTCTCTTCCTGACGTCGTGCCAAGGTGTTAGGTGGATGATGATCGTGATGTGGACAAACTGCTATGCGTCATTGTGCGGCTGAGTTGATGACGGATCAGCGCGCATTTCCCTCGCGACCCACAAATGCACCCAGTTATGGGGCGCAACGTCCAATTTGGACTGTATCGGTCCCCATGCGAATGACGTCCTCTACTTGGATCTCAAGTGGCTCCTTTCCGGCGGTCGGTTCTCCCAGATGAGACACAGAACCGTAATAGTAATGGTGGCATTATTACGCATTGTACTCTGATTTCGCGTATATCGGACGATGGTCTGTTGTACTGAGTGTCAACGGATGCTGCGAATTTGACATCAATTTAATTGAAGCATACACGATCAGATTGATGCGCGTCGATTTCACGCTCAAATGTTTTCGTATGCTATTGGTATAAATAACTGTCTCCTGTTACACAATGACATTGTGTTTTCGATGAATCATTCCCGGTTCAATGTAATAAATATGGGAATAGCGGCTGCAAATTGTCGGGGTAAAAGAAATTGTTTATTCTGTTAATGATTAATTAATTTTTAAGGATGCTGGCTAAGCATCACCTACTAACTTGTTATTGATACTTCATGCTTTAGTTATTCAGTCAGTTTGTAAAGAAAACAAAGAGAATGGAAATAAATTTGATTTGATCGCAAAGGTAACTTCAAAAATCAGTGTTGTTAATTATGACCACTGGACATAAGTTTGTCAAAAAGTGATGTTGTCCAAAAGGATTCGTTTTGAAACGAATCTTAACACTTTAACTACCGCTAGCCGATTAATCGGCTTTTCAGTGGTCAACGGTTATATTAGATAACATAAATATCAGATGATATTATAACAATTCTAAATGACAATAAAATTATAATACTGCCGTGTGTATTTTGCCGTATTAGAACGCCAATGCTATGAAATACTACAGCGATTGACTGAATTATACAAAATGTAAATAATGTGCAAGTATTGAAGACCAAAGAGTCGCATCACTATTCTAACAATAACTGCATTTATAAAATAATTATTACTACCCATTGCGAATATTTTCGATCTTCGGTCAAATCTCTTGCGGCGGTCACCGGTGACCCCCATGGCAGCCAGTGTTAATCAACGCACCCAATAACTAATTAATTTCAAACAGAAATACAGCCCCAATTTCTTTCATCCGCACGTGCCGAATGCCGATTCTCCGACGTCAAACGAATTGTTCCGAAAAAGTGCTTCTTTCGTCTGTTTACCTTCTTACCCAGCAATTCCCGCAATCTAGCACAGCGTCGCATCTTCCCGCAGATCGCACGTTTCCACGCGCGGGCGTCCATAATTGCGTCGCTTCTCCACTTACCGTCGAACTCTTTTCCGTTCTTATCTGCGCCGTTCAACAGCGCACCGCGACATGCCCCCGCTCGCTTATTTTGACAAACTACGAAGACGACGCGCACTCACGGTAATTACGACGGTGATTAGATCTCGCCGTAATGAATATTCCGGCAGATTGGCATCGCGCGAACGACGCTGCCGGAGCGACGGACGACAACAGAACGAGCGCGCAAGAGGCAGGAAAATGGGGAGAACGTGCGAAGAGTGACGAGGAGAAGGCGGAGGGGGTGGATACGTAATGTGTGCGAGATCGCTGGGCTCCCGCAGGCAGTGTAATTGGTGATCGATAATAATCACTCCTGCGTCGTCGCCAGGCATGCCGATGTGTGCGCTAACGTATCCCGCAACGTTCGTTACTTCATGAACGGATCTGTATATACATAAGCTGGGCAGAATATTGTAAGAAACGGGAGAGAGAATTAAGAATATATTAAGGCGATCATTCTGCGTGCTTCAGGCTCTATTTTTAACACGTTGAGCGTACTTGTTTCGAGCCAAATACCTATGGCACACGGCCATTGCCGAGATTTTCTGACTGCCAAGCGTATTTTGCTATGTTAGACCCGCGATGCAATGAAATACTGCAGAATATGATTAAATCGTGCAAAATGAAGCTACGGCAGAGTTGTTAGAAGCCAAAGTATCAAAGCACCGTTCCAATATCAATTGCTTTTACAAGGTTGCAAATAGGCTTCATTGCAAATTTTTTGCATTTTTATTCAAATCTTTTGCGCCGGTCACCGGTGACCACCGCGGCAGTCAAAGTGTTAACACAAAGATTTTACTACAAATGCAAAAAAATTTGCCATGAAGTCTATTTGCAACCTTGTAAAAGCAATTGATATTGGAACGGTGCTTTGATACTTTGGCTTCTAACAACTCTGCCGTAGCTTCATTTTGCACGATTTAATCATATTCTGCACTATTTCATCGCATCGTGGTTCAAACATAACAAAATACGCTTGGCAGTCAAAGTGTTAATGACACAATTTTTCGGCACTGCGTTCCTACACGACTAGCTTCTACCTTCGCAACCGTCGTTTTTTTTTTTAGTACGGTGAAACAATATCAGTTCATATTCAGAGTTCATATTTAGCCTGAATAATGTATTTTATTTGCTTATCCTATGCTTCGATCTATTTATAGTAAGATCAGCATCAATATCCTCAAGTTCCCACCCGTAAATGTTCGATGTTCATAAGCACGAAAGTTGCACTTACACAAAATCTTTAATTGCGGCCGCTTCATGAAGAGGCTCACGAATATCGAAACATGCAGAGGATCGATTAAATCTAATTTTTTGCCAAATATTTCAGTCAACGAAAAAGGGCACATAATTCTATAAGGCTTTAACAAGATTGAAAACATATCTTTTAATACATACAACGGCGGTGGGGGGGCGCGTGAGTTGAAGAGGAGTGAATTTCCATCCCCTTTCGATGAGGGCAAACTAGGTTAACTTTGACCGTACTCGAACCTCCGCATCGGGGTTGTACGATGAAAGTAATTGGACCGTCCAAAACGTGGCGGCGCATTCGGTTTTATGGCCTCGTCGTTTTTCGATCGTTGCCTCTTTTTTTTTGACAGGTGGGACACCAGTGCGGATGTTGAGATGGATTTTAGGTCGTGCCCGCATGAACCTACGATTTCACGTGGAAATGCAAAGGCCATTCTACGCGAAGAGTGTTTAACTCAGAAGTCGCAGGGGTCACTGAAAAAAATTATGTCGGGAAATGCCAAACGACGCGATAGGCGTTATAGTTCATGTCAAAAAATGGCAAGCGATAGTATAGTGCTTGTGTTTATTGAATACAAGTACTTGAAATCGATGGTAACTAGAAATATAAATGATCGTTCATATGGATTATATGAAAAAGAAAGTTATGATGCGGAAGTAAAGGCATCAGTAAACCCGAACGCGTTAACTGTGCATCGAGGTCGAATACAGTGTCAGTTTCCGATATGAAATCTGAAAATTGAGTTCGCATTGCATGGGACTATAGGCTAGAATATATAAGGTAGGAATTTCAGCGGCAATAATGGCATCTAAAACACTATATCTTCATATGGACAATATGAAAAAATAGTGATGTTGTGAAAAAAACGTCAGGAGAATTGAACGCGTAGATCTCAGCGCAATTTAAATGCATTGTCAATTACGCATCATGATCAAATGCAATGGCACTGGTTGACTCAAAAAGGGTTAAGGATTTTCAGGCGATGCCAGTTTCTTTCGGTATTAAAAATCATAAGTGAGAGCGACATAACCGAATATTGCATCTTCCCATAGGATGTTCTTTACGCATGTACTTATGCAAAGAAGCCTGAGCCGCAACAAAAGTTATTAACACTTTGACTGCTACGGTGGTCACCGGTGACCGGTGCAAAAGATTTTACAAAAAATGCAAAAAATTCGCAATGAAACCCATTTGCAATCCTGTAAAAGCAATTGATATTGGGACGGTGCTTCAATACTTTGGCTTCTAACAACTCTGCGTTACCTTTATTTTGCACGATTTAATTATATTCTGCAGTATTTCATCGCATCGCGATCCTAACATAGCAAAATACGCTCGGCGGTCAAAGTGTTAACACGTTGATTGCCGAGCGGATTTTGCTGTATTAGAACAGCGATGCTATGAAATACTACAGTGTTTGACTGAATTATGCAAAATGTAAATAATGCGCAAGTATTGGAGACAAAAGGATCGCATCGCTATTCTAACAATGACTGCATTTATACAATAATCATTGCTACTCATTGCGAATATTTTGGACCTTCAATAAAATCTCTTGCGCCGGTCACCCATGACCATCATGGCGGTCAAAGTGTTAATTAAGACGCACCCGCCTATCTTCCGTACATTCCGGCCAGGCACTCTTACGTCTTACTTACGCCGAGTTCACACGTTTCACTCTCATGTATATTCACGGCTGGTCCATTGAAAAGCGGTGACCGTAAATGCACGGCCGGTTACAACCGGCATTACCGGCGTCGAGCATTGCACGCCTGTTCACTTTCGGGGGAAAAAATAAAGGGAAAACTAGGCGGGCGCGAAGGGGGATCAATTACCGGGCGCTCTCGCTCGTCGATGGCGTGAAACGTTTCGATGCAGGCCGTAAACGCGACTCGGAAATGTCGCTTTCTGCCGGCGGGTCGAAAAAGCGTACAACTGTTAACTTTGCTCGCCGAAAACCCGGGCGCCATTTGTTTTAGTCGTTGCCGATTGCGCGCACATCGGGGCACCTGCAGAGTGCGGGGCACGATCGGCCGGCGACGATTTTTATCGTCCCTCGTCTGAACAATGTCGGCGTACACGAGCTGGAAAATAAACCGGCGCCGGTTGAGTTTCCGAAGTTAGAATCGATCGCCGGCTCCTCTTTTGTTCGCTGCCAGTTTTGTCAACGAAAAATTGTTCGCTCCTCGCTTCGGCGGCCGCCCGTATGTTTCCTCTTCGCATCTGTGCGCGCATATTGTGCATTTTGCTAACTGCGCTACGCCGCGGTAATAATCGGGCATCCGATCGCGTAACGCGGATGTGTAAGCGGCCTCGCGCCTGCAGACAATATCGATGCGGTCAATTGGACGTTAGATAGAGCGGAGGTTGTAAAATCGGGGTTGCCTCGAGGCACGCGGAAGACAAAGGCGTATTAAGCGGCTAAAATATGTGCTAGGGTGGGACTTGTATTTGATTTGGACAGGTGGCTGGTCGATTGTCTAAACTGACATGTGACTGCACGAGTTTCTCGAAATATTTAACGTGTCGACTACCGTTCGGATAAATAGCGCGTGTGTAATGTAATACTTTTCACCCATCTTTCCGTTCTTATCTGTCGATAGGATACTGAAGGCCGAGAACGAACGGACGAGGGACAGTATTTTCTTTGAGCGCAAATGTTGACCTATGAATAATCAGATCCATGTCCATCATGTAGATAGTGTAAATGGTATAAATGAAGTTAATTACATATGAATTCATGAGGGGTCATTTGCATTACGTTGATTTTTAGAAAGAAATTCCGAAAAATAAAAATGAATGTAATTTATTAAAGCGAGAAATTGAATAATCAGATGATATAAGAATTTACGGAAAGTCAAATGAGCTGAATACTAAAAATTTAAAACGACTTAGACACGAATGAATGTTCCGACGTCCGAAACGGAATGTTTCGTTACCGAATATAAGAGTACCGTGCATGAGGCAATTTTTTCTATTTCGGTTGAGGTATGCGAAATGATTAGACGAAGAGTCCTCGTTGTTTGCATACGCATTCCGGTAACCGGCAAATAGCGAGGTTTGTTTTAACCGGTAATTGGACGGGACTAACGGAATATTATAAGAAGCGGGAATAAACGACAACGTTAAATCTACTGATGCGCGGTTATTAATTCAACGTGACTCCGATACCGTGTTATGAAATTCGACCCGTTTCACCCGTTATAAAGAATATATGATAGATAATCGCGTATGCAAAATCGCGTTGCCCAAACAATCATAACTCGAAACGATAAAAATATTTCCCCGTTCGCGCGCGCTTTAGCACTTCAAATCCCGGGGAAATTGGTTTTCCGTCGATCCCGCGACGTTTAATAATGCAGCCCGTTTTTGCGCGATATTTGTCGAAAATTTATCAGGGAACGTAAATGGACTAAACTCAATTTCGAAAAATTGCGCCGCAGTCAACGTGTTAATTACGTGTACGCAGGTTCGATTTGCGCGTCTCTTTCCGCGCGCCGCCGAGCGAATAATTTCGCTCGCTGATTTAACCCGATAATTTAGTTCCGAACACTAGAACGCAGCCGCGCGGCTGCTGAATTCTGTCACTCTCCGCGGAGAAAAAAGCTGGACCGTCAATTTTCCGTCGCTGGTCAGCTGACCGCGTATCGGACGCATATTCGATCTGGGACGTTTTCCGCGTACGACGTTACGCGTTTCCGCCCACCGCCGCCGCGATGTTTACGGGTCTAAACAATCGTAACGGCGCTCGTGCCATGAGTGCACTTCGGCGCGGTACACGGCATATTACACAATAGCAACATGCGTTCGCATTCGGATTAAACGGGCGCGCGGGCATCGCTCGCATGTTAAGAATTTAATAATTCAGCGCGGCCCGATTCATTGATTAATTAAACAGCAGTCGCGGATTTACGCCGTAAATGCCAATTCGCATCAACCTCATGGAATGTATGTAATCGGCAACTGATGGATTTGCACGCGCGCGCAGAGATTCAACATCGTCGCGGGCCGGATGGTGTAAGCAAAGAACGCAGGCGGATATGAGGATATAATCTCGTTGCCCAATTCCCATCTGGCGCGACGCTGACAAATGACTCTTCGGCCTGATTACTGTTGGGATTTTAACGCGAGCTTAATTAGACGCTGTAGCTGCCATGACTGATCGACTGAGGCACAAAACGTTCTGTCTCCGCTACACTCCGAGCCTCTTTCGGTCTCCCGTTCTTCTACCCCAGTGATGTTCAACCGGCATGCCGGGCTATATTGGTGGGCCGCGTAAATTTGTGGAAATCGTTAATTCCGTTATTGCGGAGCGTGATTATGAGTTGTGTGAGTGCATGAAAATGAGAGAGAGATAATGACCAGTGAAAGATTTTATGCAGTCTTCGATTATTAACGTCGCGGTACCATGAGTAAATATACCATCATAAATGTAATTGCGAGGATGTATTTTAATTGTATTAATATCTTTTCTCCTGTACTGTTCCGTACTGTATCAGCTAGTAAATAAATTCTATCTTATATTATTTCCGAAAGAAGTTCACAATAAGCGTATTCATAAAAATGGACAGCTCTTTGAACTGATTTTACGAGTATATAATTATTGTTATTAGAGTTACGTGTGGATGGTGCGGAGAAATGCGGGTTAATACATTGAATAAATTAAATCTGTATAACAACGTGAGAATTATATGTTGAGGCTAAACAAACCGACCAGTAACAAATTATATGTGAAGAAGAATGAAAGGATCATAACAGGCAATGATGCTATCTGTGAGCACACGTATACACACACATACAATTATAACAAATCGTTCTGTTCTCACCACGATTTCACCGTTCTGCGACACCTGAACTATACATTCAAATGCGCCGTGAGATAAAAAAGGTTGAAGAGCACTGTTCTTCCACCTGCCCGTTTGTGTTTTCGACCCTTCACTCTCTCGACTCCGCGCTTTCAAGCAGTCGATGTCGATGTATCTACATTAGCCCGTAGCATTTCGAGAGAATTGGATAGCGCTTGCCGATCGAAAGATCACCCAAGGAGCCGGTCTTCTCGCTAATTCAAATTACCAGCTATTGCGAGGGCCCTGTTAATCAGAGATACCCGGTATTACTCGAATCGCTTTGACGCCGCCCTTCCTCATCAGTCAATCCGACGTTTAAAGTGTTTAATTCCATGCCTGCACGTGTACGGATATCGTCAATCTTCCGGCGTATCAAGTCCGGTTTAACGTTTTAGTTTCAAACGATGCGTTCCCTGTTGCTTCAGGTTACACTATTGCTATGAGGGATCAAAGTGGCGGATTAGTGCGTTTACTGCTACGCAGCGATGCACGTCACATCAAGCGGACAAGTATCTTTGACGTAACGCCGTGTTTGCTGGCTAATTTAAATGTAAGCGAAAGAGCAGGAGTTGTAATGGATTTTTTCGATGGACACTGCGAACGAACGAAATCGAAGATCAATGTTTATGTTAGATTTCGTTACCTGTAACTGATAGAAAGGCGGTATTACACCAGTTACTTTTTAGTCGATGAATTACATAAATTGAAATGTCATTTAACTGGGACTCTCGGTCGCCACGGCGTTTCGCGCAGCAGGACGAGTAGCGAGTGAGAAGTTACAATGTTTATGTTAGATTTCGTTACCTCTAACTGATAGAAAGACGGTATTACACCAGTTACTTTTTAGCCAATGAATTACACAAATTGAAATGTCATTTGACTGGGACAATACTGAGTAACGGAAAAGAATTGCCAGATGTAATAAAAAAAACTACGACTTCCAAAAGGAAAATCAGTGGTAGTCTGTCATAGAAATAATAATGTGATTTTGGCGTGGAAAGATAAGAAGATCGTCACGCTGTTGACAAGTTATTACAATGCAGAAATGAATAGTGTTGAACGAGTACTCCGGTATGGTGTTCAAACTGTGATTAGAAAACCCAATGCTATCACGAATTATACCAAATACATGGGCGGCGGTAATTTTTGCAAGATTATATTTTTGAAAGGTGGAAGATATAGAAACTATCAAAATATAACGTTTTTGTAAGAAAATTTGTATATAAGATCATTTTATTGTACCCTGTAAGACACTCGACACATCTGCGAAAATCGCCTCGGCCTGCTATCTTACCCAACCGAAAAAGTCGTCGTCCGCAAAGGGTTAAGTTGTGGCTTTGAATTACAACGCCAGATTCATTTGTTTGAGTATTTCTGCGTGAAATGATCGCGCATGAAATCTGTGATACTGGAGCACTGTATGTTCACAGCGTGTTACTTGGAATCCATTTGGCGGCATGATGCATATCGCATCATTTTGCTCACGGCCGCGTGAACACGCACGTTATCGCCGACTCTTCACGCAAAATGTTAAGTATTAACAAGCCGCAGCCTACTGACGACCACGCAACGTAACTTCCCGTTCATTGGACCGGCGATTATCCGGGACGATGATCATACGGAGCAAAGGTTAATTTATGCGCGAATTAAACAGAGCGTTAACCCGCACAATCACGCGCGGCGCGTTGTTCCCCGTAAATAAATAAAACATTTTCGCGTGGCCTTCATGCCGCCGCTAATACGTAGTCGGAGCGATTTAAATGCTCGGCCCCAACCCTTTAGTTGCGTCCCGGTGTCCTTCCCGTTAATTAACTATTAACAGTGCGCAGGCTCTAATAACCTTAAAGTCACTTTGAAAGTAAATCCCTATTAATTAGTCCGAAGTAATTTAAAGTTTTATTGGACATTTAGAGAAGTTTTAAAATTATTATCGCAACGTTCCGCGGCAACCCCGAAACGAGTCTTGTTCTCTCTCTCTCCCCCGAAGTTTAACCTCGCGGAAATGAACCGTTAATACTATCGACTTTCATGTCGGACCCGGCAGAGGTAGGCCGTCCTATGCGTTGCCGCAAATTCGCCGTTTATAAATCACCGAGGCAGTCCGTCTCTGCCCTCTCTCGCCACTTCTGTCCTCCGAGCCCTTTTTTCCTCGCGAATCGGTGGGGAGACGTGGCCCGGCCTCGTCGTCGAGATTTCCCGATGGCCCGTTCGCTCGTTCTTCTGTGTCGCCGCGCGAGTTAATTAAAATCCTTGAAATTAATCAAGGGCGGCGCGTTATAACGAGCAGATTCTTCGCCCCTCGATTGTAATACAACCCTTACCCCGCTCGGGCCCGGCGCGCGCTCATTTACGCGAAAAAAGCCCGGCGGAAGAGGAACAGGAAAGGTTGAGAAATTGCGCTGGGCGGGGATGGCATATTTCAGCGCTGATAGATCGATCCTTTAAGGCTGCCGTGAGCGCGGCGACTACGTAAATACGTAAGCAAATAAGCCGGTGGCGAATATAGAGCGGCCGCGTCATGTCGACAAACTCGCTGAAAACCGTGCCCGTCATACAGTGGAGTTGTTTACGTCGCTTGCTAAATGCCCCAGCGTCGACGACGCAGCATAATGTCACAACGAATAGTTACCCGCCCCACGTGAAACAACGAAAGCGCAAGCACTCGGGCGGACAGTAGAAAACTGGGGTTTCGAGAGAAATTTGTCTTATCGGATTTGAAAAGGTTGAAGCGCATGCCACCGAGAATTGCACTATCGACGATCATTCGTCTGCGTGCACGTATCCGTTCACGCATACGCGCATATTTTCCGCGCATCCGACATACTCCGCAAATATTTCGCGTACACTTCGACATAGCTCGTGTCCATAAAAATGCGCAGTTTGCCAATAACCGCCGGAATGCCGCTCGACTGTTGCACGCCGATCGACCGACGCCTGAAGCTGAAGAAAAACGACATTAATCAGCCGGCCAATGAGCGCGTAACAGAAAGACGAAGTATCTGCCAGCGCCCGAGTGAAAACCGTTCGATGAAAGTAAAATCCCGGCTATGCCGAGCGAACTTTCCGGGCGAGTTTTCCTTAGTTATAAGAAAGTTAATTTGTGTTGCTACCGTGGCACGGTTGATTTAATTACTTAATAAACCGAGGAGGTTTACGGCACGGTGCTTCGCGGTGCCACCGTTCGTGATGAAGGGGCCGAAGTGAAGAAGGAGGACGCCTGACGGAGGGACAAAGAAGGAGCGTCGAGGTTGGACGGCCGCAGGACAAGGACGAGGAAAGCTGGCGGGGGTGGTGCCGGGTGCTGGTCCCGGTCCAAAGTCTTTTTCATTTTGGTAACGTAAAGCAGGCTCGATTAAATCACCACCGCCGGTGGCTTCCACTTTACCGCGACATCGTTGACAGGGTCGAACGACACGGTTTCTTCAGCGATTGTGAAAACTTCTCGGCCTCCCGCCAGGCAAAAATGGAATTCATTAATTCGGCCGCTCCGTATTCTGCTGCCGATGGCGGACGCGACCGCGAGTTACAATTATCGTTTCTGTCTTTACCGCGGCCTCGGATTTTTCGATTTTTTTTTTTTTTTTTTGGACGTTTTGCGGGTGGTAGCGTTGTTTCAGCTGTATCGATTCGGGTTGTGAATAAGTGCGATTGTGCTGTTGATGCTTCGATGTGTAGTAAATAATTATTTCGCGTTGCTAGATGTATGCGATTGGATTCGAGAATCTTTTGCTTTCTTGTATTGTAGCGAGACGTGTCCGATGGTTAATTTTTGGTGGCATGGCTCGTAATGGAGGAATCGTACAATGTTGTCCTTTGGCATGTGCAGACGGTTTAAACGTCTGTCCGACATTTATAAGGGAGCTACTACCGTTCCACGCTTCTTGCAAATGGAATTATTTCCGACTCTCCAGCGGACAAATTCATTATAGCCGTACTAAAAGAAAGACCGAGCTCCTAAAATGCCCGTGAATTCGTTCCGGGGCTATAAAAGTTTACATTTCGCAGGAATACGATCCGGCAGAGATCCGAAGGTTCGCAGAAAAAGTTTGCCAGCCGGGGCCATGAGACCACGAGCGGAGGTCGAGAAAAGTCAACGGCGCTGAGAGAAGGACGAAGGTCATTAATATCGTCATTTGCCGCTTCTCCCGCAGCTCTGACTTCGCCCCGTGTCCCTCCATCCCGCCCCTCGTTGTTCCGTAAGGTTTACAGACCCTAACTTTTCGTCCTTAACTCGTTAATTAAGGACGAAAAGCGCGGCGAAGTGCGCGTGGAACGGCACGAAGAACGGCGCGGTCGTAGGAAAGGGGGTTTTAGGAAGGGAACACCATGAAGGGGTAGGGGGTACGCTCGAAGAGAAAGAGAGAGCGAGGAAGTACGGGAGAAAAGGAGAGGGAACGGTGGAAGGAGCGAAGTTTTAATAACATTACCGTAATAATACCGTCGCCCCGTTCCTTCTCGCAACGTGCCCTAAATTATCAAAGGATCTTCCGCCTCTCGTTTCCTCCCTTTCCTTTCCTTTCGCCGAGACCCGACCCGATCCGCCCCTCCTTACATCTCTATTTATCCATCCCGCCTCCGCTCGCGAACTCTGTCAGTCAGCCTTGCGTGCGCGTTTCAAACTTCAGCCTTCGATTTCACTTAATAGCGGGCCCGACGACGGGATATGTTCGAATGTGTGTGGATAGACGGGGGAGCGAAATGTAACAGAAACGACGATCGGTAAAGGGACTGCTAATTTTCCTAAGAGACTCAATCAATGAGTGCCAACTGCGTGAGGCGTCGCAGACAGAAAAGGCAAGGGAGCATAACGTCGTTGTTGGGAACACGAGAAACGCAGGGCGTTTTGCGCGGTTACTTCGCCGACAATAGTTACGCCGCGGATAAGAAAGCGGTAAGTGCCCATATTGTTCCTTGACGGCGCGAACCGCTTTGAACACGAAATTCTCGGCAATCGTCGAGCTTCGAAAGCCATCGCCTTCACCGTCTCTCTCTTTCTCTCTCCTTCTCTCCCAGACTGGCAAATCTCATCGAAAGCCCCAGTGGATTCGTCGTCTCTCTGAAAGGCGCATAAAGGGGAATATCGTAGGTAACCGTCGCGCGCGAAACCCGAAATGGGCGAAGGGGTCGCAGGCGGTTTCACGAACGCGCGGAAAGCGGAAGTTAAGACGCAGACAGAGAAGGACGCGGAAAAATGGCGCGAGTTAACGCGCGGAGGCACGGTTTTACGTCGGGAAGATCCTCGCCGACGACCCTGGCATCAGGGCTGATGCCGTTGTAATAATCGTAAACGCCATTTCGTGATTGCCCGGCTGGCCATTAACTTGGCGCATCACTTCGGGTCTCACGGCACTCGGAAGCTGTAAGTGTCATTGCACGCGCGACAGCGAGGCATCGCGATTTCAGCGTTATTGTCCCACTTTTGTAATTAGCCGACGCTGCTGTGACGTCGGTCGCTATCAACAGGTTACGTGCGTCGAGTCGACGCGCCGTCGCTCGTCGTCTCCTTAATAAAAAGCAAACCTGGCGCCGTGCCGCTCGCTCTTTAGCTCCTGGCCCGCGACTCTTTCGGTCCCCCGCACGAATGGAGCTTCCCTCAGATCCGCCCACGCTTAGCGCTACCGAGCGATGGATGTTTATTCTGGGATGGGTGATTGAACATGAGTAATGACGGTGGCGCTGTTACATTCAAGATTACGATTATCGATGGGGGCCTAATCATTTTTACGAACAGTTCACGGTCGGGGATAGTATTAATAGCCTGACAAAATGATTGCGTGGCTGCCTTGACATTAATTTCAGGGTGCAGCGATATCGAATCGCGTTGTGTACTGTCCCGGTTAGAAAGAGATCAACTTTTTGGATAACATAAAGCAAGCATTATGGTTAGGACGATTTCGTTCTTGGAAGTCATACACATATATACTTATTATTGTAATTGTAGCATATCAGAAAATATTCTGTGCGCTATATATGTTTAGTGTACATTTAAAATGAATAAGCTTATATGTATACGTTCGCTTTTATTTCCTTATGACATTTTTCCTAGCTGTCCATAGTACCCACGTTTAAACGTGCGCGTAAACTTACGCCAGTATCATCCCCTTTAAGACATCCGTCTACGGCGCGTGGACGCATTGCACAAACAGCGCCGCAAATGTATCGCGCTAAATAATTTCGATTCTCTAATCGATACCGCGCGCTCCCCAGGCATACACGGCCGCATGCGGGGGAAAACTAATTTCGCGACGCACATTAGCCGGACGCAATTCGCGCTGTTCGCAGTTCCGCGATGCACATTGGCGACGCCGGGATAAGGTAGAAAATGAAATTTGCGTAATTCCGACACGATGGAGTCTGCCTGTTTTCGTACACGCCCGCATCGGTCGGGGTGGGTGTTCCGCTGGCATGGGGATGGGACAGAAATGACGATGCCGTGGTACAATTGTGATGCCGGGCGAACTTTGTGTCGCGGAATTCATTTATGACTCCCGACCCTCGAATAACGTCGAATGCACCGTCGAACGATATTAATTACTGCCGGACGAACCTTTCGTCGGCCCTTCCTGGTTAGCCGGCACCCCGCAACCCCTTCTGGCTCCGCCACTCGTTTGTTCTCGCTTTGGCAACGATACCGTTTGCATTCGATATTTTACGCGCCATTTGACAGGGCGCGGCCGGCGCGTGTTAGGACAGCTTGTTCTTTTTATCTGACGCGAATACGCCATGAGGCTTTTCGGAATGTGCAGAATGTTAAATGGGACGCGACGGTCTAGCGCGTCTGCATGACTCCGCAGTGAAGGAAGTCAATTAAGTTCTATTGAGAACATTGTCGCGTATAGAAGTATTACAGTTACATGAGGTGCAACAAGAACTAGCCGCGTCAGAAAATGCATTCTGTAAATCTGATGGAAGCCTTCAGATGTGCGAACAATTTGGGCGCCTCAGATACGACATCCGGTAGCAATTGCCGGACCTTCAGACGACAGGCAGTGTAACACATACTTTAATGTGCAATGGATCGGGCGTTAATGTTGAACTGGTTTAAAATAATGACTATATTATTATGACGATAAAGTAACTAATTCAAGACCAATGGGTCACACAAAGAACTTAACCCTTTGACTGCTATGGACGCATATATGCGCCCGCCAAAATCTATGAGTGTCGACTACGGGTGCATATATACATCCCCAGTTGTTTCGATTTCTTACCTATTGCATTGAATACAAATGCGTTCTTTATGAAATAATTAATTATCAATGTACGAAATTAATACAAATGCGTTCTTTATGAAATAATTATCTTGCATTATTTAATTAGGCTTATATGAAGAATTATCATGATAAACATCACCAAAGATGTGATTGTCGTGGATGCGATTGTTCTTTGTTGCACACCGTGGCGACCGTGCTCACTTTTTTTGATGGTGTCAAATGCGCCGCACAGATCCAGATATTACAGATAAAAGTATACCTCCACCATCTGCGATCTCTCGTTATCCTTTTATCCTCCCTCACCCCCGACATATTTAAAATGACATCGATATTCACATCAACGAGAAAAACTATTCTCCTCTCACCAACGTCACTTTGCATTGCCCTTGTCCAACGTAAACGTCTCGACGCCCATTTCCGTTAGGGTGAATGACAAACGGCTAATTTTTGGTTTCACCACTCTTGGCTTTTATTATTTCATCGAGCCCGTGTCAGGTGCATCGACTGGACGCTTACCTCGAGGTTACCGACTTCCAACTGATGCAAGCAACCCTCAGTGGCTACCCTACCTGTCCCCCGTTCCCGTCAACCCCCTGCGGCTCGATAAAACGGTGATCGTGAATACACCCGTCAGTTACAGGCGTCCCTCATAGCCCTTACGTTTCGGCATCCATCGTTTGTGGCGCAGCGGAGATCGCGTTCTGTGCTCCCTTTCGTTCCTTGAACGTTGAAATCAGCCCGGCCGGGGCTAATTCGTTTGTTCGTTTGAACCCCGAGATAATTGCGTATCGACGCGGAGTCAAAATACAGTTCTGTTCTGCATGAGAAACTCGAGTTTCGATCTGCACAAGCCGCCGGGTCATCGGCTACGGACCGCTGCGGTGCATTTCTCTTTTGTAATGAAAATACGATCGTGTATCGCGAATTTTCTGAGGTTCAACGGGTAGACGAGAGATTGCTGGTGTGTGGATAAATAGAACTGCAATACTGCTTGGGATCAATCGGCTGGCCTTACAATTTCATACCGCTGAGCTTACTTAAATAATTTCCATCTTGCTACTCGCATGTTAGAAGCTGGTCCTAAACTTACAGACAACAATACACTTTTCCAACCAATTTCTGTCTTCTTAGTGGATAGCTCCCATCTATTTGCTTAATACGAAGCTTAATTGCCCCGAACATTTTCCTGTCATCAGCGTCGCGTGTCTGTTTAGCGTTCTGCGTCTGAAAGGGACCGCGCAGTCGGAGCATTATTTTTTATCATTCCAAGAACGTGCGCTTTCCGGGCAGGAGAAAACGTTTTCATGGAAAATGTCTCCGACAGAGATTCGAGAAGAAGACAGACCGCGCGACGACGGTGGAGAGGCCGGACGGAGGCTTGTTTGCCTCTGAAATTATTTTACCTTACGTAATAACGAATTCCCTTCTTGAAAGACTCATCCGAGCAGGTATATTCTTTCCCTTTGTCAACGGTAATGAAGGCTCCCCGATATTCTACGTGACAAGACGTTTGCGCGGGGTCCGTCGGAGTGCGATGTGCCGTGTACTGGGACGAAGGGGTGAGAAGTGGGCGGGTATGGGACGAAAGGGAGAAGCTTAAAACGTGTGAGTGCGCTCCTACAAATGACGAGCCCGGTACACCTTAGGCACCCGTTTCTCCCACGACGCTGGAGGCTGGAATTGGATTCAAATTCTCGAGTGGGTCGTGTTTGCACTGTAAACACTGTTCCAGGATGTAACGGACCCCGCTGCGCAATCGTACGTATCTCGGCGGGTGACTCTGTGCGCGTAGATGTCCGTGTATGTGAAACAGGGAGTGAGAGTGAGAGTCGGGAGCGAGACAGTCAAATAGACACGGACGCATAGAGAAGCGGCATGTTAGTAATTCTACCGAAACCGACTCTGCGCTTCACCTTTCGTCGAAGACGTGACAGCCGACTATCTGCGTAATAAAGATAAACAGGGCCGCGCGAACGAGGTAATGGTAGAAGGCGGGGAGAAGTTGGAAAGGGAAAGCGCGATGGACAGAGAAGTACCGAAACGGGCAAAAAGCCATGCTGCGCCCCGTTACGAGCTCTGCAAAGAAGTCCTGAAGACAGGGGGATCTTTGTAACGAGACTGGGAGCGTAAAAGTGAATGAGCCGGAGAGAGACAAGACCCCTTGTGCCGGTGGGCCGCAGAATGAAGTCAAGGAGGACGGAGTGAATGAGGAAGATGGGCACGGAGAGTCGAAGAGTGAGGAACGGAATCCGGTGAAGCATCGCGAGCACTTTATCGCCCCGGTTCAATCGAGAGTATCGACTGACTGGCTCGCGATACTCCGCTCGATAATTCAACGTTTTACGGGCCGCTCCCATCACTGCTCCCTTTCGATCGTACGACCCAACTCGTCTCAACGAGCAGTCGAGGGCCTTGGACGAACTTGTTATCCGCTCGGACGGTGTCTAATTGTCGAATTATTAGTTGGAATTTGTCTTGCAGCGATCCGGAAAGTGGCAGTGATTCTTGTTGCGCGTGCTGGTCCAAAGTTGAGAGTTGGCTCGTTCCTTGAAGATGACTTCGGTTAAGATTGACATGGTTCAATGAGTTTTGGTTGAGAATTTCCCAACAAGGCTCTGACTGCCGGTAGTTTGACACTGTTGATGGTTATTGTTTGGGATAAGTTCGATGACTAATGCTTTTGGGGTCAGTGGTTTACTACTGAACATATATTAGGGCTAGGTCTAAGGGCAAAGCGATTTTGTACAGTTACGGTTACTATTAACTGGTGACTTTGGTGGAACGTCGATCAAAGAGTCGTGAAAATGTAACTGTGACATCCGTTGGCCCGCCGCTTTGATAAGCGCTAATAACCGTGCGGCACGTTTGATTTGTCGCGCGGCCGAAAATCGGTTTCTCGCCGTTCTTGGCGTTGGTCCGCGACACGGTCCAGGAACATGTCGGTGATTTATTACGAAAACCGATGGGTTCAGCGTGCCGTGCGAACGGAAGGAAGCGTCAGTTCCGTTTATCTTCTCTGATAAAATTGATTAACGTCGGCACAACATTAAATTTAACTCGATACACGTTTGCCATTATTAGTGATAAATTGCCATGCGGACCCCGTTTCTCGCAGCGCCATGATTGCCTAAGTGGTGTCGTTGAGGTCGATGGTATTCGTGCATCGATGTAAAGGTTTTCTCTGTCTCCCTCGCTCGCTCCTTCGCACCAGTGCACAAATACTCGTGCGTCGATGCATCCGATATCTGCCTTTTCTGCCGCATCCCATGCATGCAGGTTGTGGCCTACACGAGATGTACCCGTATTTCTCCCCTCCCACTCGGCGTCTCTTTTTCCCATTGCTCCCCGAAGAGGGAATAAATGAGGTAAAGCCTGCGACAAGACAAGGCACATACCTCTTTGAGATTATGAAACACTTTGTTGTGTGTTAACACCTAACCCCCGCGCCATTAATCGTGACCCGCCGGCATGCGCCCGTGTAGAGGCAGTAACCCGCTGCTTGCCTTCCTTTTGGCATATAATAGGAGCCACGTTGTCTGGAGGCCTCGCGTACCGTTAGAGCAACCACCCCCCAGTACGCCACCAGCGTGCAGACGCAAATTCTCGCTCGACGATCCGTGCGAACACTCCGCCATCGTCGGTCGTAAAAGTTGCGACCGTTCGGCCGGAGTCTCATCGTGCACCGCAGAGAGCAGGCCAGGCATAGAGAAGGTATCAATAACTGTCACAGACAATTTTCGTGAGTGCGATAAGTGTATGTAATTTGCAGGCAATAACCGTCGCTCCGGGAATCTTTACGGTATTCCCTCTCCACCCAGGCTTCTTTTCACCTTACTGTCTTTCGCTCCTCTCCCTCGCTCGTCCACGCGTTCGACCGCTCTACGTAAGCGCTTCTCGATATATGTATACGCTTATTCATAAATCTTCGAATTGATTCCTCTTCGTACTTGGAAGGCGGCTGAAGGCGAAGCTTTTATGCTCGTCGCTCGAGAGTACTTGCACGCGCAACGAAGAGCGTGCGCGCGCGAACACGCGCACCAAAGGTCGATCGAAACAAATCTGAGCCGTTGCATCCGAAACGAGCGATAAACGATTTCTACGGCGTGATGCATTTGCCAGCAGTGCTCGATTGAAAATTTACGACGGCACTCCGGCTAGCGGTGCCGGTAGTACCGGCTCTCGAAAGGGTTCTTGACATCACGCACGGCGTACAGCTCGCAGGTGAGAGAACCGCCGGCCACGACGGGCGGACGGGACGGAAACGGGACCGAACGGGTGGAGCGTGCTTTTTATGGGAATTATAATATTCTAATTTTACGAGGCCTTTTTCCTTTACGACGAATTCGCCTCCCGCACGTTTATGCCAAAAGTAAGCTTTTAGTTTCCATAAACCTTAGCGCGGCCCCTGTGCGAAGTAGACGCGAGATCGTAAAACCGACACAGATATACCCGGGCGTTAAACTTCTTCCACCTACTCCGCGTCTTCCTCGTCCTCGTGCATTCGCCGATAACCCCTTATACGGAGTTCGAAGTAAATTTCTTCGTAAAGTGTTTTTTTTCCGCATCCAGAGCCACTTTACGCTGGCAACTAAACGAAGCACTTTGTACTGCACGCAGCGGGCATTTCAGATGTGCCGACGGATAAAGCCGTTTCACTAAACACTCCGATGCGTAATCTCGGATGCGCTCATAGTGCGCAACCTGACGCGATGGACGATTAAACGTCAAACTTTCGTCCGTCCACTTATCTGCAAGAGCGGCCTGAGCTCTAACGTTCAAACGCAGTGGTTCCGCTGCGGTGGAATACAGCGATTCCTCGTACAATAAGGTTATTACTTCAATAGCATCGTGTGATTTACATCGCACGCTCTGTACAACGTGATGTCTGTGTCATGTTCATACCGAGTCGGATTAAGCTCATATACGTTATAAGACACATGATGAGATCAGCGCTATTCAGCGTAAATACAGTACGTGTCTGTCAAAATCTTGACGCGCAGGTTCCGTTTCGCTGGCACACGTCCTCTATTTGTCGTTCGACGACTTCGCGCATCGACCCCCGCGAAAACGCCGACATTGTCACGAGGCCGCACAAAGCGAATTGACGGACGGTTTAAATAATTTCCAGCAATTTTCAAAGGATCGCCAATTCGCCGTTCCCGACGCGAAAATCGCCGGCTGCTTATCACGAGCCCCTAACACCCTGCCATTTAACACGCTTGATATTTAAATGAAGAGATTCCAACGTGGGAATTAGCACTCGCCGGCATTACGATAATACCGTTCAAAGAGCATTACAAAATTTCGCCGCCGCTTTTTTTCGCGAGATCCGCAGGGTGCGCGAGAGGCACGGCGGCTGCAAATCCCGGAGTATACGTTCGCCGCAAGTCCGACGAGCGCACGGGAGCGTACGCCCTGAAATCCAATCGAACATATTTCATGCTTTCGCGTTTCCGTCCGTACTCTATTTTTTCGCCCACACCTGCGCGTTGCGTGCGCTGCACAAAAAAAAGCCGGTTGAGTTGCACTTTCGACTGCGAGCCAGGAGCGCACGAGTCTCTGCTTCTCTCTCTTTCTCTCTTCCACCCCTTTTCTTTCGTCATTTCCTTTTTCTCCCCTACCTTTGCCTCCGCTGTATCTCTCCGCATCTCCTGCCGTCACCTCTCTCTCTCGCGCACCCTCTCGCTCGTCGGTGCGCTTGATTATGCGCATAAATTAACGACCGCTCTTACGAAAGTACGAAGGGTGGGCCGGGGAGAGCAGCGAGGAGGTGGAGTTATCGGGCGGGGACATGCAGTGTAATCCGGCATCAGAAACGCATTAACAAATGTCAAGTGGATGGGGTGAGGGCGGGCGGGCACGGCGGGCAGCCCCGAGTGTTAATCCTCGGAGGAGGTGTGCGCTTTCGATGCCACAAATCAAGTTTCAACCGCGTATCTGCGGACCGCGATTCTTCTTCTTGGGCGCGACCCTCGTTTTTGGCCGCTTTCTTCTTGGCTCTTCGGTTCTCGCGGCACTCGCCGCACCCTGTCGCACATCTACGTGCTTTGCATCTGTACGTCGCGCGTCTTTGCTCGCTTAAACGGTGCAGGCGTTGGCTACCATTAGACTGCTTGCAAGTTGCTTGAAGAACGGTAACGGTTTTTTTTTCGCGAAAAAGAGAATTCGTCGTATAGCTGCGTCGTACGTCTTCGCTACGGGGTGCCAGATGCAATGTTCCGACGTGATTTCGGTAAGGAGAGAAAGGCGGTCAGGCGTCGAGATTCTCTATTAACACATTGCGTACGGGTTACGAGATATCTCGTTTTAATGTTGATCGGTACGTTGCTAAAATAATGAAGCCTTGCGGCGATTTTTGATGGTATATTATCGAAATAAATTAATGTTACAATGTCGCAAAAGTTGACAGTCAGCGCAATCGAAGATGGGAACGCCGAGAAAATTTTTGCGATAAATGGTTGAGAACAATGCCCATGTTGATACTAGTTTTTTAGTATGCTTTTTAGCCATCACAACGAACTTCAGGCGGCTACTAAAATCTGTACCTGTATTAATCGCAGTGATATTTATTTCATTTGATATTACTGCATTTTCACTACGAATCAGGTTCATCGCCGTACGTCATTTTCATTAAAATTGATTAGCATCAAAGTATGTACATCAGTGACTCTTCAACACCACCAACTTCATCACTCAATAACTGCAAAACAACCACAAACTTGCAATCCATCCGCCTAAGCGATCTGTCTTCAGTTACTGGTTTATATGAGTGCTATCACACGTTTTCATATTAACACGTTGAGTGTCGTGGTGGTCACCGGTGACCGGCAGCGAACTTGTCAATGACGACATGGTGGTCACCCATGACCAACGCAACTGATTTAGATAGAAATGCGTAAAATCACCGAACAATGCAACTAATATTAGGATACGGATTCAACTCTTTGATCTCTAACGTATCCGCCTTAAACTAGTTCTACATTATTCCATCATATCGTATAAAATTGAATCACGCTGCAGTTCTAATATGGACAATTTCACTGTGACGCAGGGGAAAAAACTATCAAAATTGCTATTAAACAGGGTTTCAATTCTTTGATCTCCGATACCTTCGCATTATTTTCATTTTGCACAATTTAATCATATTTTGTAGTACTTCATGACATTGCGGTTTTAATATAGTAAAATACGCACGGCAGTCAACGTGTTAACGCGTAAGCGTATCAATCAGTATTAAAAAAAGATGATATGTGTTGTACTCAAGTTTTTAGGACTTTTAAAAATGTACCAGGTCTGGGTGAGCAGCAAGAACGCCGTATGCAATGTGTTAACACGAAAAAGCGATTTTTGATGGTATAATATCGAAATAAATTAATGTTACAATGTCGCAAAAGTGCAAGCGTATCAATCAGTATTAAAAAACGCTGATATGTATTGTACTCAAGTTTTTAGGCCTTTTAAAAATATACCAGGTCTGGGTGAGCAGCAAGAACGCCGTATGCAATGTGTTAACACGAAAAAGCGACGCTCCCGATATACAACACATTTTCGAACGGCGCGAAATAAGTGTGTGACGCACGTCGTTATCGCGAAAACTTGAAAGTGTCCATAAGTAAGATCGCGTAATGTCAGGGAGCGGAGTATTCCATTACTAAGAAGACGCTCTCTCAACTTCTTATCCTTTTCTCTGTCATTCGGTTCAGCGACCGACGGACTTCAAAGATCGTGCGCCCACAGCTCATTGAACTTCTCGGTATACTTGGACGTATTTTGTGCCAGTGGTGCGCGTTGCACGAATCGAAGTACGTTGTATTGAGTGAACGTGATGCACGGTTGGTATCCTGTCTGTGGGTGTCCCTGAAAAGTTATTCGCTTCCGGGATGCATTATTCGATTTAAGGTATGGCAGGGCTCGTACTGCACTGAATTTTACGAGTTCGTGAAAGCTGCGGGCACTCGCTCTCGAGCAGAACGACGCTCTCGGTAACCTTCGACCTCGGTGCTTCCACATTGTGTGTTGGGCTCAACGTGTAAAAGCGGAAGGATGCCATGGCAATTGGGAAATTTTCCATCGAAACCCGAATGCCGAGAAAATGAATCCGGCCGTTGCACGGAAATACGTACAAGCCGGATCTGATAGTAGTGCAAAACCCATTAGACGCTGAACCAATAGCGGCAATTCGTTCCGCATACTTTCGCGTATTTGCGCGTATTTTCCCGTATTTTCGAGTATTTTTCGCGTACTTTGGTGCACGGTATTTTTGAACACGTTTTCGATATTGAGAGACTGCGCGGAAGAACCAGTATACGTAGGTTCAGACAAAAATAATGTCCTTAGTATTACTTTTGCGTAATAACGCGATTTCATACATCGTGTGCTGTTCGGTGAATTTGTTGAATTGTGGCTAAAAATGATTTATCGCACCGCCATACAGTATTAAAACAAATAAAAAAAAGCCGAACGTGGGACACATAAATTTGATCGTATTAAAACCGCATATTATATTTTTCATCCCCGGAGCCGCAAACTGTCCGGGTAGATAGTTCGTGGGAATACGGCTTTCGGCAAGTTTTATTGGGCAGAGCGACGGGGTGAAATTTAATCATGCTAATCGCTTATTTCGTCACCGGTAAATCCGGGGAAATTCTGCGGAAAAAAAGTCGTTCAATCGTCGACGGCGGGATATAAATAGTTCCTCCCGCTGAAAACGCACTCGTTTTCTGCGCCTCTGATTGCGCGCGTTTTTGAAATTCAACGAAACCACCCTTCGCGCGTCGAGGGTCCGAGGTGCGGATATGAACATCGGCGCGCTTCGGAATGCGTAATTTGCGCCAAACGATAATGCACAAATATTTTCGTGTCCCGGCGCATCGATGAATCGCGAACGACCGCCAGGCGGCGATAAAACTCTCGATATTTAATTACGATTTGCCGAGCGTCTCGTTTAAAAGGGGTCACGTTAACATTTTTCCGTTCAATGAAGCCCCTTCCCAATCGGCGACAGCGAAATGTGCGCGCACACAGAGACGCGGATTCATTGTCGGACTTGACCAAATGACCGGCGACCTCCCCCTTCCCCCCTCTCGTCTCTCTCTCCTTCAGCCATATTGACATTTAATCCAGTGTCCCGGATATATGGAGAAAATTTAATTACACCAATTTCGTGCTTTTCAAACGCGACCACTCATCGATTACTCGACCCGCACATATTTCTCGGTCGACGCTCTATCAGCTTTATACGCAGATATCGATCGCGACCGCGACAGTAATTTCATAGATTTAGTGGTCTGAGCTTAACTCGCACCCTGTATCAGGCTGTAATGATGTGACGTTTCTAAAATATTCATGAACGTATGCACGGCTGAGCGAAGGGATGCGCAGGGACGCGGAGAGTGCAGTTTGCAAGAGGAGGGACCTGAATGAAGGTATACGGACGATTGTTTATGCGCCTCTACCTGATTCTCCATCGAAAGCCCATCGATAATGCATCGATTAATTATCCCCTTACACGGGCGTAGGCGCGCGACGTCTACGTAACGCAACATTATCACGGCCGGCGCACAAAAGACGCCCACAGACCCGCCGAATCGTCGCGCATCGCTTCGTGTTTTATCTTAAACCGCGCGCAAATAGCGCCGACATTAAACAGACCTCCGGCGCAAAAATTCCGCGGCGATAAATTGGGTTCCCCGCTCGCTTCGGAATACACCCGACCGCTGTTTGCTTTAAAGACGGGATTGAAATGCACGATCGGCGCGCACAATCGCAATTTGCACAACGCCGGTTCGCCGCCTCGATTCAGCGCCACTGCGCACGTCATATCAAAACCATAACATTAGCTCGCGGTCGTTTTCCTTTTCATCGCGCCGCGAGCACGAGAACGTTGCAGGTGGCAGGGCGACAGATACGTTACGCGACATATTGCGTTTTATTCTGCCGGTGCGCGATGAACGCGCGTCACCCTGTTATCGCGGCATATCGATTGCGCGCGAAAAAGGAACGGAAGGAAACATCCGGCCGATATTTAACCACCATTAGCAAAACTCGCCGATACCCCTCGACTGCCTTGCGATCAGCGGCGGTTCGATGTTTTTGCGTCATCGGGAAAGCGATGGACAGCGACAAGTGCGGTGTCGAAGACTCTTACCGTGGCGTTTGGTCAGCGATGACGTGTTTACGCATCCCCTGTCCGTTCGATATTATACGCGTCATACGTTTGAGCAAATGTGCGCGTACAAATAGGCCGGCTTGTGTTGAGGAATGAGAGGCGGGTCTAAGCGTGCGGCGACGTAAAAGTAAATGCGGACTGAAGTGTAAATATGCACGCGCGCACAGTCGTGGCTCGTTTTGATGTTGCCATTTGAACGTATCCTGATGACCGCTGGGGAACTACTGTGCTCGGTGTTATGCGCGCTAGACACGCAGCAAGACCGATCCGGGCCGTTGAGTTTCCGGTAACAGTGATCACGGTAGCCGAGGGTTGAAGCGAACGTATCGAGCCAAACCACGTTTATCCCGCAATTCGGTGGGATTTGATGCGCGTACATTGACCAGATTTGACGGTGTAACGGTCTATGGTAATGTCTTACTCTATCGGAAACGTTTTGTCTCGTGCGCATCTGCGAAGCGAACGTATTTGTGCTGGTTGTGCATTCGATGCATTGTTAGTATAAATAATAATTTACGTAGTAACGTAGATCGAGTATAACTGTTTTGCAGATGTACTTTTAGTTACCGATTGTGTGATATAAAAAATTAATTGTTTTCATCGCGCTAAGGTACATTTACAGTTTTGCTTAATTAACACGTTAAACGCCACGCCGAACTCTTGTGCTATTCCGTTGATGCCACAGTTAGCCGTCGGGCGGACCCTACCGGGCCCAGAGTATAAACAGATACTGCACTGAATGCTATAATTATAATACACGAATGTTAGTACCAAAGACAGCTAAAAATGAACGCCAAAAGTAACAACATTTTGTAATCAATGTAGACAGAAGCCTCACCTTTGCTTATCTTGTTTTAATAAATTACATTAATGTTTTTAAGCATTATATGGTTTTCCTTAAAGCATTGACCAAACAAAAACGATGCTGCCTAAATTAAACGTTCAGTCTCACAAGTACGGAAGGACAGACACGCGATGATAATACGGACGAAAATTCCGCCTGAACGAAAAGTCTTTTTCCGGTCCCTAGGACTGGCGTGGCACTTAACGTGTTAAGACTAAAACGTAAAGACGACTGCGTAGTGGATATGAAAATAATGGAATAGTAAATCAAATAAACAAACTGTCGAAGATCGACCAGACGATGCCATTGAATCTGGACGACATACACCGATCCGGGCGCACTTGCGTGTTTGGTTAAAAGGCGTGCAGGACGTCCTATAATCCACATGTACTGAACGGAATCACGAAGTATCCTCGCCCCAAGAGATTACCATAATAACCAAATTGGTAATTACCGCGGAACCTCGAGTTCTCCTCCGTCTCCTTCATCTTCCTCGTCTCCTCGATTCTTCCTGCCCTCCTCGCCCTGCCTATCGTCGGTTATATTTCTCCACCTTCCCCGACGTATTCCCTTCGTGCATCATCTGCCTCCGCTCGGAATGCCTCTGAAGATTACAGCGTTTCACGCTGAACGCTGTGTCTACGACGAGCAAGCCCTACCAGATCGTCTTTCTTCCCCCTCACACGCGCTCTCCCTTTCTCTCTTTCACAATTTTACTCTCACTCTCTCCCTTCTCGCGGCTAAGTGCCGGTAGTTATCTACCGTTGCTTGCTTAGGTATTCACTTAAATCAATCATGTTATACTACACGCTAGCACTGTGTCGCTATTTAGTGCTTTTCCATGCGTATGTAGTTTGCGTGCGCGATGCCTCCTCTGCACAGAGCAGACCCGGCCTTGCACTCAGTGTTCCCGGAATCCTTTACACGCGGTAATAGTTCATTGCGTAATTGTTACACGGAATCCCTTGAACGCGGTCTCGATAGCAGGGATAGCAGCGATGTACGCGACCCGCGCCGTAGCTATTATCGATCGGCCGACGCGTCGAAGGCACGATAAATAACGGTCTTTGACGAAAGGTCGTTCGACGTGAAACAATTTAAGTTCGACTATCGGTCGGCGGGTGGCTTCGTGGCCTTAGCCCTGTGATATTTTTCACGAAGGCGCCCGCTCGATATCTCATACATATATAAACCGACGCGATCCGCGCCTAGCCCTCGTTGTTCGCCGCACTCGCCGCCCCGAGTCTCAATCTGTCGGACGAGATCAAGGTCGCCCTCGCTGACGCGCCTCGGAACGATCAATTCGAAAGTTCCATGCGCCTCGAAATAGCCGAGATGCCAAAGGCGGCCGACGGAGCAGGAGCGCGTCTTTATTTTCGTCCCCTGGACTCGGAGCCCCGTCCGCAAGGGGCGTAATGGAAACAAATCGTCCTTACGCGCACTTTCTCCGCTCGCCCGCTTCATCACTCACGCGCCTTACGTCGCACTCGTCCTTTTCCCTCGACGCACGTGCGCGCCTCCGTTAAACTGCCCTCTCGCTGCCGGGCCTTTTTCTCTTCATTACACTTTACACGCCAGCGTCCTCTGCGCAGCGATGCGTCTGCTTCCGAGGCGCGCGTCTCGTCCAACCCTCGCGTCCTATTTGATCTCGGGCTGAATTGACGAAACAAGGGATGCGGGCGACGACGGGCACCGCCGGCAGACCCTAAACGTGGCTTCTAACGAGAGACGACGACGCGAACGACTGATCTGGCGGAGGGACGGGCGGGAAGGAGATGAATCCTGTCGAAAGCCCTGAAGGGTTCCCTCGTCGTGTGTCGCGCGAACTTCGCAACGCCGCGGGGAGAACGGGTGAGAAAGGATGCTGAAGCTGGGGAGAGGAGAGATATGGCGGCGGCTTCATCGACGAGGGTTGAAGTTCGTTGGCGGGGACGATTCTACGTCATTCCGTCATGGAGACTCCATTCCACCCTTGCCCATGTATTAAGCGCAATTGGAAGTGACTTTGCGTGCGGTATGCCGAAGTGGATCCTTCTGAGAGCACTCAAGCCATCGAAGGAAGACTCAATGAAAGCACAAAGAGCGTAATGTTGTTATGCGAACATCGCGGAAGAGAATTAGGGGCGACGTGAGTAACGATTCTAAAGTATCTGTTGGTGTAATGAAAGAAGGTGAGAATGCGGCAGGGGGTTGGGACTGGACTGATGGGAGTCTGCGGACTTTCAAATTCTGTTTTCGTTGGAAAGTGACGAGACGCGATGACAATGGAGAGCCGAGAATATCGAAGTGATTTAATATTCACACATTTCCTAGCTATCTGATTGTCGTAAATAAACTGAATATTTTAAAATACAGATATCTCTGCTACCTTTGACATTATCAAGCAGCTTAAATGACCAAGGCTTTATCCCATACCGGCCTCTGCTTCGTTGAAATCAGCTAGTTGACATACACGTCATGACTATGTGCGGTGAAAAGTATTTCTTTACAACCTCGAAAATTCGCATATTCGGAAACCATACGATTCACCAAACAGTCACAACCCTCGCAGGATCGAATAGGCAGAGTCAGATAGTTCGTCGACGTCACGATACGGCAAAGGTCGCACTTATTATTCGGCGCCGCTTCGGGGAAAATGTTTCGTTAATTGCACCATCGCCGCTGCGGCGCCGCCGTCGACGAAGTAACGAAGTCAATTTGCAGTGCACCTGCAGTAAGACGGCGGATCGAATTATCCAGCGCGAGTCTGCCGCCTCCTTACCTCCAACTAACTGGGAAAAGGAGCCCAAGGACTGAGTATCCAACTCGAGTCCCTCCGGTTTCACGCCTCACGTTTCGAGCGACGGATAAGATGCGGCTTGTCTTCAGTGATGAAGTCTTTCGCGATAACAGCTGTTCTTGCCGTCTTAATAATTCGACCGATCATTTTACTCGGGGATCTGTTGTGCACGGGGTGGGCGGCGTAGAGATTTGTTGCTGTGCTTAAAACGGCCAATGAGAATGGCTGATATGTATCTGATTATTTGTGTGGTGGATCGGTCGTTAATGTCGAGCGGGTTTCTAATAATAAAATCGTTAAATGATGTAACGATAAATATTATGACGAGAGACTAAGAAATTCAAGACCAATGGGTTACACAAAAGACCTTAAGACCAAAAGGTCACGAATGACGAATAATGAAATAATTACAAATAATACAAAACAACACAATAGCACTTCCTTGACTCTATGTCGAAAATGCTATAATCAGATTTGAGTTTACCCTCAGCTGCGTATTGCCATTGAAAGCTGTAGCAAATATTTTGCATGAAATTTGAACATTGTAATGCAACCGCGTAGAAAATGTAATCTGGCAGAAATTATTCTTTTGTAAAATCGTGTCGGACTAACGCCAGACAACATGATAACGCAACCGTGTAGAAAACGTGGTTCGGCAGAAGTTACTTTTTTTGTAAAATCGCTTCAGCCACTGCCACGCAATGCGATAACGCTTATTTAATATAATTTTAAAAAATGCGAAGCAGTGCGGTTGCATCGCCCGGAATCTACGTTCCAAAATGCTATAATCAAATTTACGCTCACCGTCAACCGGGTATTGTAGTCGAAAGCTGTATCAGTTTTTGACACGAAATTTGTATAGCGCAAAATTTGATCATTGCAGCGCAACCACGTTAATGTAATTTGACCGAGGTTTTTTTATTTAAATCGCATCAAAAGGACCCACACAACGCGATAATGCTAATTTAATGCAATAGCAAAAATGCAAAGCAATTCGGTGGCACTTTTTCGAATCTACGTTGAAAAGTCCTATAATTAAATTTACCCTCACCGTCAATCGACCATTGCCACCGAACGCCATAGCAATACCATCGCATAATCTACACAAAGTGCGTAAAAACCAAAACACAAAAGCGTCTCGCATTATCACCATTACCGCAGCACATAACCGATGCCGTTCGCGTCACGTTTCTATACGAGAATTCATAAGTCGCGTGCGAAGAAAGTCCGAAGCCGCGACGAAGCGTTAATCGTCCGCGGTGCGAGCCGATAATGCGAATTCGCGGCAGTCGACACGCAGATAGGCGAGTGTGGGATACGTAGCAACCTCTGGCGTACGTGTCTGACGAAGAGAAATGACCAGCCGGGCCGAACCATAAATCCACGCAGGGCGGATTAATCGTGGCGGCGGTGACGGCGTCGGCGTCGGCGCCGCTGCCAGAGCGAAACTCGTTGCGAACTAAACTAAACTAATCTAAACTCGTCCAGAACTGCCGCCAAGAGCGTCGGCAAATCCAAGATGGCGTGCGCGCATTTCGGCGTGTCGCCGGGCGACCTTCAAAATACAAGAACGACGAGCGGAAGCGTCGCGTTTTCCGACGTCGGCGTCGCCTTTGGCGTGTTACGTCGGCCGCGAGTTATGTCGCGAGACGCCTCGCCGCGAGTCGTAAATGTCACGCTCGTAAACGTCAATGGAGTGGCATTTCGTTTTTTAGAGTCCTCGCAAGGCTCGAGGGAGATACGGGATTTCTGGATCATTCTAATTCGCCGTGCGTCCCAGAAGTCGTGGCGACTGCGCTGCATCGCACTCGATAAATTTGACTGTTGTGCACACGCGGTTCACGATGCGCGGAGTATCTCGGCTGTTTCTTGTGATAACGCGTGACACTGAGCGGCATGTACGTCGACAACTCTGTTTCGCAAAGCTCCGTCTCTATGCACTGCCGCTTTATGCGATTTAACGAGACGGCGGACTTATTTTTGCTTGGAAGCGGGACGGGGCTCTCCAGGGAAGTTTCAAACGTAGCATTTGACGTGTAGGGAAAAATGTATGTGTTACAGTGAAACACCGAAATCTGGAGAATGTCGACTTTCACCGGTGAATGTCAACATTCACATAGTCGTTTGGTGTATGTCCGAAATATTTGCTAAATACCCTTATTTCTGACTTACACCGGTAAATGTTGACATTCACCATGCACTAATGGTGAATGTTGATTCAGAACTAATCATTGGCTTCACAACAATACCTTTTTTAGGTACACTGTGTTTCATTTGACACTGTTTGCATAAATTTAAATACAGCATTACAACTTCATATGTAATATCTTTGTATTTAACTTGCAACTCTTTAAGCATACGTGTTCTTCCTCCGTGGCCTATTCTGATGTGAGTTTCATATAGTATACTATACAATTCTTCATTGGTAACATAATACTGTATGTTCGTTTCCCCTGGTTTTAACGGTACAATTAACTTCTCTTCATCATTAATTTTTAAAACATCAAAACGTTTTAATCGTCTGTAATCCAAAGGTGCGTTGCACTGAATTTTGGCAGAAACCACTTCAGAAAGTATTTTAGAATACTTTTCTTGAGAAAAATAAAAAAGTACAACAATGTAATGAAATATTCGATCTTTCACCGACGTATTTGGTATCTGTTGACATCACCGGTGAAAGTCGACATTCTCCAATTTCGGTCATTCACGGTAACATATGCACTAATCGTCACGATAAACACGAAAATTATAACCACGCGAACGAAATATCATTGTATAATAAATATCCTGACCTCAGCCGTCTCTCCATAAATAATTCCCTTTCCCCCGTAGACGCAAACACTCTTACACCATATACGCACGTCATCGATACCCTTGTTATGTTAATAACCGAAGATAATATTCTGCATCGTTCACAAGCAGTCTCGAATTTTCGCCCCGCACGACGCTCAATTCCCTCGCCGTCGATACCATTCGCGGCGTGCCAAATGTGATAAGCGAAAAACGGGGAAAGTCATCTCTCGGCCGTTCTAATGTGCTCGCCCTTCTCCTGCGACCCCTCGGCCCCGCGGGACTTTATTACGCGTCGCTTGTCTGAAGAATACATTTTCTATGGTAATAGGGCACGGGCGGGTGGAAAACTATGCGCCGACAATGCCAGATGCGGTTACATTTGACAGACCTAACGACCGGGACCAGAAAGACACCCTCTCGGTAGTGGATGAATTTCGATCGGACGCGATTGCGTTCTTCTAGGAGGCGAATTGAGTCATTCCGATGCGAAACCCGGTAAGTCTGTTCCGCTCCGGGAATATCACGTTCCTCTAACGATACTGCGGAAATATGACCGTTATGCGGTACGCGCACGGGCGATTCTATTTGCGGCGTGTCGGGTGCTTCGTTTTTTATTTTGCTACCCGCGACGGCTACCCGTTGCGATACAAGACTGCGCCCACGGCACACTTTTCTTGATGCGTGAAAATTATTCCGCGGTCCGCGATTTTACGTCGGCGACGCACTTCTTTTTTATTTCGCGACGCGGGAAGGACCATCCTTCGCGATTCAAGATTCTACGCCGACGATACACTTTATTTTTTATGACGCAGCTGCCGATTCTGCATCGACAATACTGTTGTTTCTCGTTTTGCAAGCCCGCGAGGGACAATCTTCGCGATTCGATATTCCATACCGACGGCACATCTTTTTTTTTGCGACGCGTTAAAATTATTTCGCGGCTGTCGACTCTGCCTCGACGATCCCCGTTTCGTCTCGTTCTTTATTTTACAACGCGCAGAAACTTCCCCTCGCGCTCCACGTTTCTGCGTCGACAATGCACTCGTTTTTCATTTTTCGCCTAGAAAGTTTCCCCCGCGGTTCACGATCCCGCGTTGACGACGCGCTCGTCCCGTATTTTCGAACGCGTAGAAACTTTCCACGGCGGTCGACGATGCCACGCCGATAACGTGCGCCTTTTCTCTTAACGGTCTCGGACAGTTTGCGACGCGAAAAATTCCTCGGGCCGCGCACCCTTTCATTTCGCTCGCCGGCCCGGCCGCGCTTTAGATTTCATTTAATCTCGCATGCGCCGCGCCGCTTCGCCACTCTCGCCGCGAGCGGAACGAGTCACGATTCGAAACTTTTTTTTCCGCGCTCTCGGGGGCGAGAGCCGCGTAGGAAAATTAAGCGCGATCGCCGCGGCTTTTACAGAATCCGTTCTTTTTTCGCCCGCGCAATACACTTGTTCCTCCTTTGATGCCGCCAAATGGATACCGCGAATATACCAATCGTTTGTCGGAGAACACTCGACGCGTTGCTTCGTGGAAAGCTTTTAGCCATTACAGTCGAGCCCGCGTCGATAAAGGGAGCGAGTGAGGCGCCTGATCTGCTCCCCCCCCTTCCGCGTCTGCGGCTCTTGTGGATCATGAGCAGCGTTTAACGCCAAAAATACGCTCATTGCTTCGCTTTCGAGGTTAAAATTCTCGAGGAAATTTAATAAGGCCGCGCGCGGGCGGCGGGGGCGCAGCGTAATATCCTCGAAAACCTTTTTAAGTAATTGGTAATTTAAGTTTAACCTCACGAACGTTCCACGTGCGAGCGCCGGCGGACAAACATGCACGTTGTTATCAATTTCCCTAACATGTTCCGTAATCTCTGTTCGTTGAAGCGCCGGGGCTGAGCGAGTGGGATTTTCGAAATTGCAGCTCCGGCGTGGTGCTCGTCAATGCAGGTATGAGGGTGACTGCGGAGTTCGGATTTTACTGGGACAAGCGAAGCGGTCTGATAGACGGTGTGCGGAATTATGGTCGAAGTAGTTGTAATATTTTCGGGGAACTATGTGACGGCATGTGCTTTTCGCGCACTGTGATGAAGTGGGAATATAATTAAACGGGTTTCTGTACCTGTATGATGTCGGTGACATCAAAAATGTACTGCTTTTGGGGATGCGTTTGTGATGTAGTTACCCGAGAATTTTCTTCATAACGCAACGTGGGTGACAATAAAACATTGCACAAAGTATCTTGCGGCACTTTGAGACAATCGCAATTTGTTTCGTTCCTCGACAGGTTCAAAGCTAGCCCGAAATTTACCGCGATCGCGCGATACTCTAGCAGGGTCCGTTTAGAATCTGGATGTTTCGGCGAACGACTTCTTCTTCATTATCTTTTTCGTCGTTTCGAAATTGCAGCTCCGGTGTGATGCTCGTCAATGCAGGTATGAGGGTGACTGCGGAGTTTGGATTTTACTGGGACAAGCGAAGCGGTCTGATAGACGGTGTGCGGAATTATGGTCGAAGTAGTTGTAATATTTTCTGGGAACTATGTGACGGCATGTGCTTTTCGCGCACCGTGATGAAGTGGGAATATAATTAAACGGGTTTCTGTACCTGTCTGATGTTGGTGACGTCAAAAATGTACTGCTTTTAGGGGTTGGTTTTGTGTTATAGTTGCCCGAGAGTTTTGTTCATAACGCAACCGTGGGCGGTACGTGACAATAAAATATTGTTTGCACAAAATACCTTGCGTAATTTTGTGCCAAGACAATCGCAATTTGTTTCGTTCCTCGACTGGTTCAAAGTTAGCCCGAAATTTACCGCGATCGCGCAATACTCTATAAGGGTCCGTTTAGAATCTGGATGTTTCGGCGAACGACTTCTTCTTCATTATCTTTTTCGTCGTTGGGCAAAGTCAAGCTATAGCTTTTGCTGAGTGTTTCCTTCGCACTCACCTCGCCCTCTCCTCATTTCGTTTCTCATCACCCTTCCGCTCTTTCTCTCACGGACGCAGCCAGTGGTCCATGGATTAAAACCTTTCCGTGAACGAAAGTGGAAGTGAGAGCTTCGCACCAACTTTGGACGTGAGGGGTCGAGCGAAGTTTCGAGTGTTTTGAGTAAAAGGATTTGGACGGATCGAGCAGCTACCCCTTTTAATTTAGCGGGCTTCGACGCCCTCGAAAACTAAGGGATACGAGGGTCGTTTTACGCTCCTTTCACGGTCTCACTTTGGCCCTCCGTCTGTATCTATTCTTGCGACTGCCGCGCGAAATACTTTTATCTTTATGCCGATGCAGTAAAGCGTAAAGACCGCACAAGCGCTGACGCAATATCCGATGGCACGGTAAATTGCGCGTATTATACGGCCCAAATGTCGTTTCGCACGTGTCAATTGACATTCGTCGTATACCAAAGCACCCACACACCGGGATCGTCGCGAAACACACACAGACCTAATTTATTCGTGCTCCGAAATAACGTATAATGCAAATAGGGCGCGCGTGCTGCGGAAAGGATAAACATTACATTTCCCACGACCGACCGGGTCCAAGTGGGAAATTGACTCGAAAACAACAGGCGGACGGGCGGCGAATAAAAGCGTGACGTCGGCAGATATTTTCAAAGGAAGAAGGAACCTTGCGGAAGCAAAACGATCTGCCGCCCTTATCGCAGCCTTCCGCCATCCGTCGAGGAAGTTCACGGCGTAACCCGTTAGCCGAGCGTTGACCGCGATTCGGTCGAGCTCTCAAAGTTCCAGCTGGGACGGTCATACTCGTTCGTATTCGGTAGATGCAGGACGGCCGAGCTAGCCGGTGAAAATGGTTCAGTTGAGCCTCTGCACCGAGTAAACGGGTCCTAGCCGCTAACTTTATTCCCAACACGTGAGATTAACTCGACTCCAGGGCCGATGCCTTGCACTTACGACCCCTCCCCGCCACCCACGCCAATTCTCTGTCTACCACTCCGCTTCCTCTCCGCTTCCTCGCCGCTCCCTCATCCTCTCCATTCCCTCCAACCCTTAACCTTATTAAGCCTCAAGCCGGGCGAGTATCCTTTCGAGACCGTTCGAGAAATTGGGCCGGAGGTGAGTCCGCTTCCGGGGGTTCGTTAAGCTGAAACCACTGCGAAACCACCTACGAGCGCCCGCGAGGTATAATCCCTTCCCACTTTCCTCTCTCTCTTCCGACATTTCGTGCGCACGTCCCGCCGGCGTGCCTGCGTCTTTGTCTAAGGGCCGACCGTTTCAGGGATAGCTAAGCGCGAAGATGTCCTTCCGTGGAGAGAGGCGAGTTTGCCGAGGCCCACAGTCGTGCGGGGCTATCCGGCAATCAATTGCCTATAAACGAGGGTAAGGAGATTAGGCAATCATCCGTTGTAGCGGCCGGGCACTCGGGAGACGGGGCGAAGGGCATCGGCCCTGGAGTCGTGATTTTCTGGCAATCAGGGCGGTGTTACCGCAGGAACGTCGTCTGGCAGACGTAAGCGTAGGTTGAGAGCGCGAGTGCGCGTGGAAGACGGAATTGACGGAGCGGGGCCTGATGGTTTTATCGGGAGTGGGATGCAATTAGACGTACGGTGGACGTCTGATGTCAGCGTCTCGTGTGAGGTGACGAGCATGGGCGGAATCGAAAATATGACGTCGGCCTCACCGGATCGAAGGGCGCCGAAAGCGAAATTCCGGCGTACATTTTTCATATCATGTCGATCGATCTTGCCTATCGCCGCGTCGAAAGTGGATTCCTGCGTCGCGGGGCGAACGCGCGCGTTCGAAACAGTATTAGCCGTATGAAACGCAATTAAATATACGAGGATATATCCGTTTGCCGCCGCCCAACGAGGGCAGCCGTAGACGTGGCGGATCGAAAATTTAACGCGCGCCCCGCCCGATCGAAGGACCCGGAAAGCGAAATTCGCGCGTACATTTTTCATATACCCATTGGCCTTTCCTATTGCCGCGCCGATCTCCCAGAGGGCAGGCTTTCAGGGAAATTACACTGTCGACGATTTCGCCGTTTTCAGGCTCTCGACTGACACACGCACGCGAGGCCGCGCGCACGTTATGAAACATGAAATATAATCATACCGTGTATCGCGAATCGCGGTTCCGTTCTATCCCGACAATGCCACCGACGAACCGCCTGCCGGACAATCGGCATCGACGAAGATCGTCCCCGATAACGCAATTAAGTTCGTGACGACCAAAAAGCAGGCTCCACCGACATCCCACCCACCGCCCACCCACCGCCCCCTCGCTCATTCTACCTGCCGCGGTCTCGCTCGCTACCCCCTCGGCACTTTGGATTTAAATAAAATCAATTTGCGCGAGCGTAGGCAAATGTTGACTCAAGGCATTTCAATGTGGCTGACTGCACGAGAGAGGGCGAGTGCTCTCCTGCCGCAAAATGGAGGGAAATTGTAGGTAGGAGCGCGCGGGGCTCTGCTGCCTGGCGTTTCGAGCCATTTGCAAACCAAATTGCCATTATTGATGGTAATAACCATACAGTCCGAACCGTCCCCCTTCTCCGTGTAGCTCCCCACTTTTCCACCCCTCCCTTCCCCCTCCTGTCTCTGATGCTCTCTTTGCTACCCTTCAATTGTCTCTCTTCGGCATTCGCCGGCACACTTGACTCATCGGATATATCGGCGGCTGAAATGTTAACGATATACCTTTGTGTCAATACGCAATCTCGGATGAACCGCTGTTCATTCTTTGCGCAGCGCTCCTCGCGTCTACTCTTGTTACGGTCGCTGTCTTGTGCTCTTGATGTTCCCGCATACCCGTAATTCAGGCTTTTTGTTGAAGTACTGTAGGTAGGAGACTCGGGTTGCTTGGAATTTTAGCTGCGGTGCACGTGCAAATAAGGTTCCGACGGCGAGTTTTTCAAGTTTTGATCTTACTGACGTTGATGAGTGCCGAGAGTGACGTACCGTCGGTCTCTGATATTACAGTGTCGTAACCGAATGTTAATCCTTAGCAATTCCAAAAAATTATTCTCTTAGATACTGATGTTATAATTAATTACGATTTTCTATATATCGTACGGAGGCTGATGAGCTGTACTGAAACTGACGTACTGTCAGTCTGTGACGTTACTGTGACGGGACTGAAGCCTTGGCAATTCAAACCAATTTTCTGTGCTCGTAGATGCTAATATTCTAATTAGTTACCGATTTACTATACGTACTACAACCACAGGTTTAACATCCACCAATAAAAACATTGCACGCTATGACTCTAAGGCAATTAGTCGGACGTATATTTAAAAACGTCGTCAAGCTGTTCAACACAGTGTCCTAACACATGCTGAGCGGTGTGATTTCATCCGCGACGAATACAGGATTTACTATTTTTAGGACTTGAGGAACGACACGAGCACAAGGCGTACGCAGTGAAATCGCGACGTTGCGCGTTCTAGGGGGGCGTAAAGTTTCGCGATTGAACTAATCGTCGCGACGAGCACTTATTTCCGTCGACGACGCGTCATTCGCTGCAATGAACCCTCTATTAACGGACCCATTAACGGTGTGCTCGTGGCTGCTTTATGATCTCGCATCCACGTCCGCGTTGGAGCAAGATTTAACTCGTGCCACGTGGCGCGCATTTGCCTGCGGACGAGAAAAGGCACGCCTGCATTCTCGGTCGAATTTAAAGTCGGTGCAACTTGACCGCGGACGTCGTTGCTCGGAGGTTAAAAAGATTTTTCTGCGCAACCGACGAAATTAAATTACATACCGTTGTCCTAAGATGATACGGTCGAAAATGAGAAACTCGAGTAAAACGTGTCTGCTTCCATTCTCATATCAAATGTTGCCCCGCTTAAAGAAAACAGTGAGCGAATTTTTTGCAGGCGAGTAGTCTTACTGTAAAAGAGTTTTAAGTTAATTGCCCTCGGTGTATCTTAAACTCGCGTTTTGCACATGACCGGTATGCTCCGTCGTAATACATTAGCTGAAACAGCTTCCTGCGGATATCCCGTGGTGTTTCTTGTCTGTCCACACGAGTCTGAAATAGCTGTGACCACTATTTTGATACATATGCAATTAATCATTTCCGCAGTTACAGCGCACGGAAAAACAGACAAATCAGTATCACGTGCACAACTGTACTAAACCACTTCTTCACTCAGCATCAAACTCATGCGAATAAAGATATATATTACCCCAGAATAACTGGGAAAAAAAGTAATGCGACTCCGCGGAGTATACGGACTCCCGAATCGTTCCGCATCCAATGACGTCCCTTAGTACGGCCGGATGAATCCCCTTCGAAATTTTCATTGGTCCCATTTCCATATGAATCCATCGCGGCCCCGCATCATTTTTTACGGCGGGAAGGAATACCGTAAATCGGATTGCGAAGGGAGTGGGTGACAGGAGGAGCGAGATCGCTCGTATCGGCGAATACGACTGAGGCAGTCAAAATAAGCGGAGGAAAATAGAGCAAGGAAAACAAACTGGGAGGGTGAAATGAGCCGAAGATCAGCCGCGTCACGCCCCGTCACGCCTGATTGTGCGACGGTGTGCTTCTAAGAGGATATACACGTGCTGGCACGGACGATTTTTGCGCGTGTGCGAACGCGTGTGCGTACGTGTGCGTGGGACACTCCGAGCAAATCCTTGATTCATCGGCCGACCGCGAAGTCCCTGAAACAGCTTCGATAGAAAGCCACTTTGTATTAACGAGTGTACCGAAATAAATCACGTAAGTGATCGAGCAGCGGAAGCGAAGAGCAGGGTCCGCCAGCAAAGGGACGGATATTGAGGATGAAGAAAGCGAGTGAGGGAAGCGTTTTTAGCACGAGCAAAACGCTGCGAGGTCGTTTATTTGATTGATTCTTGCCCTTCCATACAGCATCGAATCTTCACGATATCAAACGCTCTCACCGTGTTGCCCGTCTCGCACTCTACGCGCAAGCACGGGAGTAAAACGATAAATATGAAACACGCGCGTGTCAGCTAAATTGAAAGATTGTTCACAGCTTTCGACAGACATTGACGTCATACGTTTATGATTCAGACACAACCTGCTCGCGACTCTAATTTCTTTATTGGTCATTCGAATTCCTGACGAGACCGCTTGAAAAAGGTTGCATGTCTGACGATCGGCACTGTTCCGCGCTCATAACGATTTACGTCGATCTCGTGGCTCATATTCGGTTACCGTCCGATGTCGGCCGAAAAATGTCCAATACCGTTCGTTTGACCCACCGTCACAAAGAACAGGATCCCGCCGCCGGGGGTAGAAAGGAAGAAAGACACGGCGCAAAGGACCGGCCGCTCTTGCACCTTGCGTTTCACCAGAATATCGCGCTTCACTACGTACACGCGATATATCGGCACGATCCCAGAGCGCGAAAAGCTGAAATGGAGTTTGTACCGACGTGGCTGCAGGGGTTGCCGGGGGATAGGGTCGTGGAGTAGTGAGGCCGGGGGTAAAAGCGAACGAGGGGCCTGAGGGGCGCCGTCGATCCATATTTTACAAGCGCAAATAGGAAACGTTCGAGCAGGCGGCGGCGTCGAGGACGCTGGCGGAAAAGCTTCGCTCTCTTTCCGACGCTCTCCGCCAATATCTGTTTTCATTGGGCGCCTCTTTTTGTCCCATCTCGACAGGCCATCGCACTCACACGCGCGCCCGCGAATAAACTTACACTGCCGATCGGCCGAGAATCGCACGGTGCGCTCTTACGTGCGCCGCGAAAAGTGCCGGCGCAAATTCCACGTCGAAACCGCGGGCCAGCGGCCGATCGTGAGGCAATTAACGCGCGTGAAGTAGCACGCGGCGAACGGTATTTCGCCGAACGAGCAAAAAGAAGCGCGCCGATCGGGCTGGCCGATAGGTGCGCACGCCTCTAAACCGCTATTGCCCCGTTATAGCACGGGGACGCGAGGCAATGTTTTTCCTCTCCCTTCCGTAGCCGCGTAGCCGCTATTTCCCTGCCACGACGGACGTATTTTCATTTCTCCTCCCGCTCCTTCGTTTCCCTCCGTTTTCGACCTTTCGCCGTCTGCCGTCTTTCCCCTTTTTGCCGCGAGCGCGCCTGCACCGACGGCCGTTTCGCCTCTCAGAATCAGCCAATTAAAACATTTAACTGCGCTACGCTCGTTCTCGCGCTCGTTCGTCTACGGGTGTCCGCGATCGGTATTCGTGTCAACGCTCAATAATTATACGCGCGAGACGACGACGAGCGATACTCGCGAGAGGCATTAATCTCCCGCGGAACGCTTTCAGCCATCTGGCAGAAATGAAATGCAAAGCCCTGTCTCGTCGAAGTCGTACGCGTCAAATATGGGGACGTTTACGGCAGGAGAGAGCCAATTGCGCGGACTCTCGCTGGGATGGCTGAACAGCGGTGTTCGAGGGCAGAGTGTCTCTTGGATACAGATGCGACGGTGATCGGGAAACATCAATATTTGCCTTGCGCGTAAAATAGCCGATTCAAAATTGCTCGAAACAATAAAGTCCTGGCAATACGGTCGGAGTGATGCAGTGAAACTGATTCCGTTTTCTCACCGTGCCCATGAGCGGCACCGACCTCAGGCTGTCGAGAGTATCGAGCATGTTTCAAAAATGTCGCCTGCGCGAACTTGTGTATCGATTCCGCACCGATCGTTCATACATGCATGACATTTATGTAGAATGCTTCGTTCTGCGGATTCGACGAGATTCGGATTTTTATAGCTTCCTAGTCAATTTCGTTGGCGTTTGTTAACGAAATGGTCTCCAACTTCGAAATTCTGTTAACACGTTGACTGCCAAGCGTATTTTGCTGTGTTACAACTGCGATGCGATGAAATACTGCAGAGCATAATTAAATCGTGCAAAGTAACGGTAACGCAGAGTTGTTAGAAGCCAAAGTATTGAAGTACTGTTCCAGTATCAATTGCTTTTACAAGATTGCAAATAGGCTTTATTGCGAGTTTTTTGCATTTTTAGTAAAATCTTTTGCATCGGTCACCGGTGACCACCTGGCAGTCAAAGTGTTAAACAAGCGGTCCGTCGGAAAAATCATTGCCTCACCTGTCAATTTGACGAGATCCGGATTTCACACGCAAAATTGCAGAACCGACTGTTATAACCTTTAACCAAATTTTGTTGACGTTTATTCGCGAAATGTTATGACAATATACCCAAATTTGTTTTGCGCCGCGATCTGCAGCTTTGAAATTCTGGACGCTGCATATATATTTTTCCGGATGCCTATTAAAGAGTCGGCTTCCCGTGATTGCCTCTTAAACAAGCGGTGCGTCGGAAAAATGAGCGGTCGCGGATGGGAAAGCACGCGTACCCGCCACTAATCCAGATCCGCCGAGCAATTTGGCGGAGGCCGATATTGTGTCGTCCCTCCGACCCGCACGTTCCGAAGCCGGTCGCGATCGTCGCGCGTCGTGTCAGAGGCGGGATTGCCAGGGCAGCGTGCGACGTGAAGCTAGAGGGAGCCGTTGGATGATTGGGAGGCGCTATTGCGCGTCCCAGGTCACCTAAACGCAATCTAAACCCGGCGTTCGAGAACCGCCGTTAAATCCGCGGTAATCAAACGCGCCTGCTGCTCCGCTACTGCTCCGCTCCACTCCTACTACCCGTCAGTTTGGCTGGCTCGGTCTGCTGCGTGGGCGAGGCGAATCAGTGACTTGAGCTCCTGGCACTAATACAAGTCCATCGACGGTTACCGCTATACACTCTTGTTGCGACCGGTGGTAGTTTCGAAGAGATACTGGGTGAGAGCGAA
This sequence comes from Cryptocheilus praepositus, assembly GCA_033815515.1. NCBI lineage: Eukaryota > Metazoa > Arthropoda > Insecta > Hymenoptera > Pompilidae > Cryptocheilus > Cryptocheilus praepositus. The sequence goes on from JAWWQZ010000257.1 coordinate 1,233,783, forward strand.
GTAGAGGTGGAGAGCCAGGGCGCAGGAGGATGGGTGCGCAACCTCACGAAATCGAATCTACGAGCCTCTCTCCGCTAGCCTTTACCGGCTACCGCATCCTGCATTTAGGCGAATTCGTATCTGTTGCGGGATTTCGGGATCACCGTGGATAGAGAGATATATGTATTACGGGCGTGATCAAGTTCCACGGCGTCTGTCTTTATTTCCGATTTATTCGGCTCGTCCCCTTTCAGCCGTCCGCTTCAGTATATTTGCGCGCACTGTCATTTGCACGTCCGGCTGATCCGCCGAGCGGTCGGTCGCGCGACGCGGTCGTCGAAATCGTGTATCTTTGAGGTTTGGATCTTCTTTAATCGCGTTGCCGGCAAAGGAGCGCGTCCGCTGACTTATATGGGCGTTTCGGCGACGTTAACGAGAACGGGTAATCTGCCGCCGGGAGAAGTCGGGCGCCCTGTGTCTAAAACGGGGACGGGAGAATTACTGATCCTGCGAAATCGAATCTCGCGCAGCCGGTGGTATCCTTTGCTGGATACGCAGCGCGGATTTAACAGAATTCGTATCCGTTACGGGATTTCCGAAATGGACACACACATACTCCGGACGTCCCCGATCAAATCCTCGAGATAGACCCTCTCGTTTGTCACAAAACGTCCTTAGGAACCGGCCTGTCTGTTTGTCAAGTCTCCGGGCTATCTTCGGCAGCGTCGAGAGCGCACCTCTCATACCGATACTACAATCTCACCGATGATAACCGTGAGTAATCTCTGCCCAACGACGAGCGCGCACGAGCTGCTACTTCAGCCGACGGGCCAGGAGATAGAGAAAAGGAGAAGAGAGATATCGTGTTTTCGTTCGATCTATCTCGAATTCCTGCTCGAACTCCGGAGGGATCAGTCGAGTGACACTGAAGAACTGCTTCACTCTCGAGTGCACGCCGACTGACGCGCTCCGACGATTGCCTGGAAAATTACCTACCAGATCTTTCGCCCCTTTTCCGTTCGTTCTTCTGCTTCTCACGCTACCCGTCGGTCTTAGGGTAAGCCGGCGGGAGAAAGTGACTGACTGAGTTGAACGGCGATCGAAGATGTGCGTATACCAAAACTTTGAAATTCAAGACAAGCGCCTGGGACAGTACGTTACCCTACGTTCTTGTCATGGTACGAAGGGAGTAGACCACGTGGCGAGTAAAAAGAGGGTAGAACGTAAGTTACGGGGTGTAATTCACAGCCTTATTCCCTTTTTCATTGTTGCCTCCATTTTGCGTGGATGATAGGCTCCGTGAAATCGATTATGTGTAACCGTTGCGGTTTGGTCGACTTCACGTTTGTCTCTACTCTTTCCCTGAATTGGGACGGCTGAGACGAAAGTAGTCAGTAACAAGACCTTATATGAAATAATGTATGTATTTTAACTTGGTACGTCTGCTGTGTGATGTGGTCTGTTACTATGGACTATGCAGAATGAGTACTTTCGTATGGTGTAATGTATGTGTGGTTTGATGTGTTATGGGTGAGTTGCCGAAGCAGACTGCCTATGAAATGTAATGTCGTTATTAAAGACACCTCGGTTGAGGAGTGGGGACTTTCGAGGAATCGAGTGGTTTCGCGGAAATGAGAGTGTGAAAAGGACGGTCATGTAAACAGCAGCTGAAGGTGAAATTCGGTTTGGTTTTCGGCGTAGAAGGGCATAAACCGATAAGGAATGCGGGAGAGGAATTCAAAGAAGTGAGAACTATGGGCTTCGCTATTGCGTCGCAACACTAATTAATAGTCGGATGGAGACTGAAGATAGACGACTATGAAGATGGTCCATGTTCATTGTAGGGTGAAGGACGTGTGCATGGCAAGTAGAAAGGACTAATATAAGTTATGGGGTGTATTTTGCAGCGCCACCGGTCCGTTCGTTCGTTTTTTTACTTTGCGCACTACCGGAAGCCTTAGGGCAAGTTGGTGGAGGAAGTGACTGACAGCCGGAAGGCGATCGAAGATGCGCGTGCACCGTAATTGTGAAACCTGTGACAAGCCACTACAACACGTAGCACGAAAGGCACGCACCACGTGGCAAGGAGAAAAAAGGGCAAGCGTAAGTCATGGAATGTATTTTGTAAGCCCACCCATTCGTTAGTCCTTTCCTTCGCTTTTCCCACCTTCAACAATCTTAGAGTATGTCGGTGGGAGAAAGTGACTGACAGATGTTGGACGATCGAAGATGCGCGTGTACCGAAATTGTGAAATCCGTGTCAAGTCACTACACAGCCCGATAGTCCGTCTTCTCAGGACACGAAAGGCATGCGCCGCATGACAGGTAGAAAAGACTAGCGTAAGTTGTGAGGTGCATTTTGCAAGTCCACCCATTCATTTGTCCTTTCTTGCACTTTTCCCTCTACCGACCGCCTTCTACTAAGCCGGTGCGAGAAAGTGACTGACGGTGGGAAGGCGAACGTAGATGCGCGTGTTCCGACATTGTGAGAGCCATGACAGGCCGATACAACAGAACGATAATTCGCAGTCTCGTAACACGGAAGACAGACACCGCATAGTAAGTGGAAAGAAGGGCTAGCGTAAGTTATGGGATACACTTTGCAAGCCCATCGTTCATTTGTCCTTTCTTTCACTCTTCCCGCGCGCGACCGACTTAGAGTAAGTCGGTGGGAGAAAGTGACTAACAGATGGAAGGCGATCGAAGATGCGTGTGTACAAAAATTGCGAAATCGGTGACAAGCGACTACGACAGCCCGGTAGTCCGTGTCCTCGCCAGCGCACGAAGGGTGCAGACCGCGTGGCGAGCAGAAGGAGGGGACAGCGTAAGTTATGGGGTGTATTTCGCAGCCCCACACGTTTGGCATCGACGGCGACAACGGCACTGGTAGCACGCCGGCTTCGTCTGCTCCTATAAAACGGAGCATCCCTGGCCGTATTCCGGCGATTCGGCTCTCTGATTGCAAAATCGGAATCGATCGGCCGATTCCCTTCGATTGGCCCCATTCGTTGTAACGTCCGATGGAAATCGCTTCCACCGGGCGGCGAAATCGCAGCTTGCCAATCTTCGTCGTTCCACTCTCTCTCTCTCTCTCTCTCTCTCTTTCTCTGTTTCTGTTTCTCTCTCCACTTTCATCTGCCCCCTCCCCTCGCGCACGGCACAGAATCAGATGCAGAGAAAGTGCGTACATCTGTGTGCACGCTCGTATTTGATTCTCTCAGTCTCCTCTCATTCCGCCGCGCTATCTGTCCCTCTTCATATTTCCGCGCGCTCTACGCCCACCGCTGCCGGTGTATTCCGTAAGCGAACGAGAGATTGGGCGCGCTCGCGCCGACGAATTGACTTGTAGATTTTCGGAAATGAGTCGGGATCCAGTTGCAGCGCGTACGAATTTTTTCCCGAAATCTCGTACGCCCGAGGAGGATAAAACAGGTGCTGTCGGGCAAGATCTTCGGCGTCGAAATATTCGCGCGCCATTATTCGTCGCCGGCGTTCGCGGGGCGAGAGTCCGAAGCCGCCTGCATATTTATTATCGATCAACTGTCCTGCCGGCGTACAAAGTAATGCCGTAAAGGCGATACAGAACGAGACAACGCCGTGCACGGCATGTTCCCCCGAGGTTGATGTCCACATCTTGCCCGCGGCGAGAGTGGGGAAAGACGTCAGCATGAATAATGCACGCACAGCCGAGTAACTCGTAACTACGAGCGCGTGAGACCCAAGGGAGGTGGAAGGAGACGGCCAGATGAAGTTAAAGACTTAAATCTCGTTACGCAACGAGCAAACGCGCTCTTTTCCAGCCGCAGAGAAACGGCGAGCGCGACGCTGGAATAGTGTGAAGTGGGTGGTCCGGGCGACGTCGGAGGGTTGGGCGAGAGGGGCGAATGAAAAATTCTTGCCACCGACGGGAGAAATTCTGAAAATGTTCCGGTTTACGTTCCACGGGCCGTTATATCAGAGGCAGTAGGGCAAACTGAATCTCCTGCGGGTTCTATCGCCACCTGCTACTCACATACCCTTCACCGCGGCACACTTACGTGTACTCTGCCCTCGGTACCGATCGTTCGTCTCGTAATGCAATTCCGCGCCGCGAATTTCGTTATTTTCCGCGGTCGAAACATTTGCGCGCCGGCAGCGGTGTGAACGACGCACACTCTGACTTGCGCTGCTTCGTACGAAGGAAACTTTGCTGATTCTGCGATATGTCGAGTATCGCACTACACGGTTTACGAAATTATACGTGTTACGAGCGAGTTCATGCAAATATTATATTTACAGAACGTAGCATAACGTACTGACGCAATTTTATGATAATCGGCTACATGTGACAAGATCCTTACGCATTCGCACCTTTGTTATTTTTTTACATGCGATTTTTTATTATCACTATGACTGCCATGCGTATTTTGCCGTATTAGAATAGCGACGTTGTGAAATACTACAGCGTTTGACTGAATTATGCCAAATGTAAATAATGTGCAGATGTTGGAGACTAAAGCATCGCATCACCATTTTAACACTAACTGCATTTATAAAATAATTATTGCTACACATTGCGAATACTTTGAATCTTCAGTAAAATCTCTTGCTCCGGTCAGCGGTGACCATAACGGCAGTTAAAGTGTTAACACGTTGACTGCCAAGCGTATATTACTGTATTAGAACGGCGATGCTGTAAAATACTACAGCGTTTAAATGAATTATGCAGAATCTAAATAATGTGCATATATTGGAGACCAAAGGATCGCATCACTATTCTAACAACTGCATTTATAAAATAATTATTGCTACACATTGCGAATACTTTGGATCTTCAGTAAAATCTCTTGCTCCGGTCAGCTGTGACCATCATAGACGTCAAAGTGTTATTACGGTATGTTATCGAATGCTTCATTCGTTGTTCGCCAATCCTCACCGTACGAATTTACCTTTCGACCCTCGCCGCAGGTCGTTCCACCGTTAATAGCCACGCCGCCTGCATTTACGCAAAGTTACACTATCGCGAATGAATCGTCGACTCCCGCAACGCGATAAATTCTAGCGTGACGTCCTCCGCTGTTTTTCCGCGAAGCGCGCAGCAGAACGATTCTGATATCGGGTTAATGTCTTTAATCGACGAATCCGTTAGCCAATACCTCCTACCGATACATCGTATCACAGCCGGCGCGTTCCGTGTGCCGTAACGTAGTCCCGTTCAACGAAACGGCGCACATAGAAGAGAGATTACGTAATATTGTAAATCGACGATCCCCGTATAATACCAACAGAAAAATTCGCCGCTCGCGGTCGCAGAATGAATCGTCGCCGCTTCTGGATACGCCGCGCTCGGTATCGAATTTTTACCGTAGCCAACCACGCGTACGACACTCAGCCGCAGCCCATGGCGAATGGCATTAACGAAGCGGCATCGTCCTCATAAAGCGTTCGTTTCGCGAGCCCGAGTGCCGCCATAACGATGGATATATACGCACGATATCATATCCGCTCTCGCTCGGCGTAAATGAAAAAAGACTTCCAAAGGGAGAGTCAAGTGACTGGAAATCTCGTTAATCACGCGCTTGCGCTTTATTTCTGCCAGGCATTTACACTCCACCCGCCGGCGGGCTCTCGTTAAAATAATAATAATAAAATATCAAAATTATTAAGGCGCGCGCGTACGTGTGCGGGAAAATCGATCTCGCGCGTCTCGTAATGACGATGAAATATATCCCGCCGGCGGAGAAACTGGAGGAACTTCGGCCGCACGCTGAAATACCGTTACGTGTCACGTTTCTCGCGAATTTTCGCCTTCGCCGTAAACATTAAACGTGCCACGGCGACGTGCGAAACTTTTTTCCCCGAGATTTTCGTCCTACGCAACCCAAGGAACGGTATGTTGTACACAGACTGTCTTGTGTTTCACCGAAAATATCATATCATCGAAAACGTGTACAGATAAGACCAAACGACTGAAATATTGATTTTTTGCCATTAACACATTGTGACAATTGAGCCGTTTATTTTGAAAGTGGCCTAAATCCATTTATCTTAAAATCGAGATAAATAACATTTACTGATAAATAACATTAATTTGTACATGTAACCATGGTAACCGGAAAATATTGAAAAACGGAGTTAGACCACTTTCAAAATAAACGGCTCAATTCGAGATTAGCGTATTGTTATGTAAGTGATCACTGCGTCATGTTTGAAGTCAAGCTAATTATTAATAAAGATTATTTTTTTCTGTGCCACATTTTGTGCATCACGACAACATTGTTTTAGAAGTGTGCTTCGCCGTTGGGCGCAAAATTACGGTTTCCATGTTCCTGGGAAATATTCTTCGCGAGTGACCTCCGATCTGCACGGGATCATTAGAGTAAGCAAATTTGCTGGAACAGCATCAGGATCAGTTCGGCCATGCTAGTTTTACTCATTAGTGCTTTTCGCGCTGTGCATTTCGCTGCTCATATCGTATCGCCTCGCGTGACCTACTGACCTTTCCCTCATCGACGCTCGGTCCAATGAACGATTGCCGCTCGTTTTCCCTCCCATAGTCGATACAAGACCTATTGGCTGCCGCTATGTAAAGACGTTTATCAAACACTCGCGCTCGTTAAGGCCGATCGATTAATCTTGCCGTTTAATACAGCCCGTTCGCGGATTGATGGCCCGAGTGCACGAGAAACGACGAGAACCTCATTTGTCGCCTAGTATTACTTAGCGTCGAGCCGGCGTAATTATTTTAACAAGGTTAAAGTTGCCGAGTTGTCTCGGTGAGTTACAGTACGCTGTGGTCTTTTCGAAAAACTTGCCACACGAGGGCAAACGTCAGCTATGGGATTCTGAGGAGAAACGGGTCGCCTTGAAAATTAAGACCATGCACGCGAAGTGCGATTAGAAGTCAAATTTATTGTGTAATCGTATAGAAGAATGTGTGTCTTCAAAATTAATGTCATGCACACGAATTTCTATTAGAAATCAATTTCATTGCGAGAATACACAGAAGAACGTGTACAGTTGTGGCGTTCAGTAACAAACATATCGCCTTGAAAATTAAGACCATGCACGCGAAGTGTGATTAGAAATCAAAATCAAATTTATTGTGCAATCGTATAGAAGAATATGTGCCTTCAAAATGAATGTCATGTACACGAATTTCTATTAGAAATCAATTTTATGGCGAGAATACACAGAAGAATGTGTATAGCTGTAGCGTCCAGTACCAAACATATCGCCTTGAAAATTAAGACCATGCACGCGAAGTGCGATTAGAAATCAAAATCAAATTTATTGTGCAATCGTATAGAAGAATGTGTGGCTTCAAAATGAATGTCATGCACACGAATTTCTATTAGAAATCAATTTTATGGCAAGAATACACAAAAGAATGTGTACAGCCGTGGCGTCTAGTAACAAACAAATCGCCTTGAAAATTCACGTCATGCCCGCGGGTTTTAATTAGAAGTAAATTTGATTCTGCGATCAGACAGAAATCTGCAACGTATAATCACATAAGCGAGCAGAATTGATGTACTCTCGAAAATCATACGCAGGGCGTTTTTCTACCGAACCCTGTGGAATCCCGTCTATTAAGGGTAAATATTGAAGACCGCTGTCTTGCATACTTTCTAACCCTGTCCTGAGTGCGTTTTATCATATACCCATAGCTACGAATGCCCAGGATTTCGCCGAAAAGCTTTCATTCCCAAACACAACGCGGCACAATAATGCATAACAATCAAGAAGCCTACTAATGAAACCAACTCCATGACACATGACTCGTGTCCCTCGTTGCATCACTTGCGCCTGCTGTCTTCAAACATACCATAATCGTCGCCCGCGACTGCCTGCCAACCTCGCTTCGACGCGCATCACCTCTTACCTCAAATTTCCCTTTCATGTTTCCCTACACCCGCGCTTCCGGCGGAATATTTCGCTAGCATCGTCGATACAGATCGACGACGTACGGGGCGCCTTAAACGGCCGCCGAATTGAATTCGTCGAACCGCGAGGAAGCACGGCGTGCCGAAACAGAAGTCTATATCGTGGCACGCCTAACGGTAGGTACGTTGCACGTTTACGAACGTACCCGGTAACGTAACGTACCTACGCGGTGGCGGTATTCCGAGCCGAGCGTCTCGTGTTATCGTAGCTGCACAGCTTGCTCTATTCCACGGCTACGAATACCTAGTATCTGGTATGCAAATTTATCGTCGGAGCCGCATAAGTTTAGCATACATTTCTTGTTTTCGGGTGAGGTACGGCCGGTCACGGGGAGAAACGCGGAGACGAAGGCGGCGGAGAAGGTACGAGGGTTGGAAGGAAGGAGAGCAGAGGAACGAAGTGGAAGGAACGGATGGGCGAAGAGAGAAAGAGAGAGTGACTGGGCGTGGAATGAGACGCTTGACGCTACCCACGTCCGTTTTCGCTTTCTGACTCGCAGCGAAAGAGACGCGAAACACGAAGCGGCGGAGGGAGTGCGACGGAAGGAGAAAAAGGTCGAGTGGAGGGTCTCATTTGCAGTTTTGTTTTTTGCGGCCTCGGCGAGGGGTTGCGGGTAACGAGTCGACGATGCGTTGAAACACGACGTCCGGGAGATCCGAGTCTTCAGGATGCATGAGATCTGGATGGTGGAGGGAGGAAGAAAGCGGAGAAACCGTAAATGCTGCTGCGCTTCTTCGGTTTATCGCGGCTCGCTGTCTAGGAAATGTTCCGGCGATTGGCCGTTCGCGATGGGCGCCCACGTCGGGCGCGGTGTTATCATAATTCTTTGCGGCTTCGGTATATTGTGCGTTTACCTAATGGCAGAGGTGGCCGCGGTACCCGTAATTAACGAGACGACATGAGTTATCGGCCCGGCAAAGCGATGTATCCGTTAAATGCACGCTCTCGGGCTTGAAAGCACAACGTGAGTGCACGAGTACCTCTACCGATCTGTATCTGCAATTGTACCGTCGACAGTTTACAAGCTTTCTTGAAAAAGTGCGCGCAGCGAGTCGTGTCATATTTTTGTTATCACTCAACTTCGCAATCCGTCGATGCCATTAACACGTTCACCGAAGTAAGCCGATACCAATGCGCTTTGCTACGGATTCGATACGCGCGAATATTTGATGCGGCTATGTGAGATTCCACGTATCAACGTGGCTGATCTTTTTACACTGTGCGGGTATTTTTGCGCGGCTTCGGGATTGAACGGTAAATGCGGCGGAGCAACGATGGTTAAACGTCGGCGCCTGTGGATAGAGGTTGCATAGAGGTTGGATAGAGGTTGGATAGTGTATCGGGCGAATATACGCTGTTCAAGACGAGCCAGGTTTCGGATCCGCCGACGTTCGATTGCGGTTTCCCTCGCATGACCACCGGCCGTAAATCACCCCGGTGATTAAAGCGTGCTTGTACATACACACCTACCGATAATCGAGCGATCAAAATGGCTGGGTGGTATTTTCGCAGCGGCGCTGAACGGCACGCCGCCTCGTTGCGAAGTTTCCGGTTTCCGGTCGGCGAGTTTACGCCGAAATGATAATTCCCCATCGCCGCGGATAATCGGGCCTCGAGAATCGTCGCATGCGAAAATTAGAAGCCGCCCGCCGGCATGAATTTTCGCCGGTCTAATCGTCCCGGGAATCGTAAAGCGTGCCGCGCAATTTCGTTTTCATTACTTTGTCCCTTTTTCGCCGGCCGCCGCGTCCCTTCGGCTGCACGTTTTTGAGATAACAGCGGGAAAGCGCGAGGAGTCACGTGCGGGCGCGTCGCGCAGGGCGTGATCATTAAAATTTATGACGCTTAATTTTAAACTTCGCCGCACTCTCCGCCCCCCGCAACCGGCACTCCGCTCCGCTAATTATTGTCCCATACATATCGTGGTACGTGATGCTGTATACCGATGATGATATTTCGCTCAAACAGAAAATGTCGGGGCTCTTATGCGTCGACGCAGCTGAATAAGCCGGACGGACACAAGTGCTGGTCTGCGGGTGGGTGGATGGTTCGCTGTTACATGCCTTGCTATTAAGTGATATGCTTTTCAGCTTTGCTCTAACTTAGACGGGAAATGGTGAGCCCTTTTGTTGGTTGAAATATTTAATCAAACGTTCCTGGGATTTTAATGCATGTTTCGGGGTTATTGCAATAATTGTTGTTTTGTACCGTAGGATTGGGAAAATATTATTTTACTCGTATAGCCGCACGGAATCCCTTCATTCAAAATTAATCGGAGAAATTGATTGTTGGGTTTTAATGAAGAGCGTTGAACGATGTGTCTGCGGATATTCTCGAGCACTTCGTTTAGTGTCCAAGGACATTCTGATGATTCTTGCGAAAAATGGGTTTATACAAGGTTTGATTATGTGGGTACTTCGGAATATTTGTAGAATGGTGGAGTTAGAAAAACAAAACGTCTGGTGGATAGGAAGGTCGTGCTGTCTGTGACTACGGTTGTGACAATAATGAAACGTCTGTGTTACTGTGTGTTTCCATATTATGTGTTTAAATGAAAATTTAATTTCCCAAAAGTTTACAGATGTAGAGAAATCTACCCAACGACGTTTCGTTAAAAATGTCAACCAACAAAAGCGCGCTTACCATTCCACGTCTTAGTGGTAGGGGTTCTACAAGCAAAAAGATCGCTAAATGACGAGCTTATTTATACCCTCTTAACATATCACGGGAATGTAACGTGGCTTCGCGTTTCTTTTTCCGTTTTTGGCGCACATCCCGAGTCATGCCTAGTGAGCACCCCCTTCATCCTCGTTCAGATTCCCACTCGTCTCGTGCTTATTCCGTTACTCCGCCACCTGTCTTTGTCTTTCTCGACTTCTTTGTTTCTCGCCCGCAAACAGTGCGATTCTATGTACGCGACCTGCCTTTCTCATTTTGTCTTTCCATACCATACGTCGTTACGCTTTCTCTTCTTCGCGCTACGCCGCTCTCGTTCGTCATTCTCCACTTCCTTTTCATTTCCGCGCGCACCTGTCTTTGTGCCGAGTTTTCACGAACACGTATTACTTAGGTATTGCTATGCCGCGCGGGCGAGCGTAACGAAGTAAACTTCGTTGTACCGCCCGAAAAATGGAACTAATTGACAAACAGTCCGCCATGGCTGCGTAAATGTACTTAAATGTCGTCAACGAGACGCATACAAGCCACGTGACGACTTGCCGGGTGGGTCCTTCTAATTAAGTCAACCGGAGTGTGATAATTATGCACAATGCGTGTCGTTGTTTGCGTCTTCGCGAAAGAGAGGGTACATTTGGAAGTAGGCGAGATAGAATTCCTTTCCTGACGAAAAGCGACGCGCATTTCAAAACATTTTTTAACGGTCGGAAATTGAATCGCGAATTCTCGGCGAACTTCCCGCCGGTTCGTTGTTGCGTTCGTAAAACCCGTAAATACTCCATGCACCGACACGTCGTCAATGAATATCAACGAGTTGTAAATGTGTTTCTATTATTATGACCATGGTTGCAACCTTGCTATACACACTTCCTTGTGTCATAATTGGTTGAATTAGCTCGGCGCGTTATTTATTATAACCGCAGAAACTTTTATCCGACTACAATTTTTATAGGAAGTAACGTTGTTGCGTTCGTAAAACTCGTAAATACTCTATGCCCTGACACGTCGTCAATGAATATCAACGAGTTGTAAATGTGTTTCTATTATTATGACCATCGCTGCCACCTTGCTATATACACTTCTTTGTTTCATAATTGGTTGAATTAGCTCGGCGCGTTATTTATTATAACCGCAGAAACTTTTATCCGACTACTATTTTTATAGGAAGTAACGCGTCAACCGCGCAGACGTAAAGCTTTGCGCATAAGCGATCCTATATCGATACTCGAGACGTTCGACATTCGACGTGACGCCCGCGATAGCGTTTCGAGGGTGGCTGCACTTTGCACAGGCACGAAGTTGCACTTTGCACGGGCACGGCGCTGCACTTTGCGTACGCACGGAGAGGCCGTAATCTGCACGCATGAGTGAAGCTGTACTTTCCAGGGGCGCGCGACGTTGCACTTGAGCCACCGGCGAAGCTGCATTTTCCGCTACACAGGAAGTGCATCGTGCAAAAGCTCCGATGCGGCATTTTAATTCGGCCGAAAGCGCGAGGTCGCGACACTTTTCCCGCATATCGAAGGAAATCCGTTTGTCGGCGTTGTCTTTTGCATCGCCGTTCGCGTAAGAGGGATCGAGAGTGCAACGCCGACGGAGACTCTTCTCAATTACGCCGCAAAAGCATAGAGCCGCGAATACATTTCCAACGTACTCGCGGCCAGCGTGACATAAAACCATACCGATGCGCGACGCGAATCCATCTGCACGCTGACACTACTTTCTACGCCAGACGTCTTCGCCCCGTAATGGTACGTGTCACGCGAAAGTACGCGCGTTAAACGTCCCTCCGACGAAATATTTCTACGATAGAAAGGAAAAAGCGTTCGAATATTTCCTCCGTCCTACTGCAACTATCGACTATTTTATTTTCAGCGCACTTCATCTCGAGTACCCACACGATCGCGCGCGCGACACGCCTACGGGACTCGAGACCGTGCACACCGACGCACCCTCGATATTTCATCCGATAAGCGCAAGGAGGTGGCGAATCGGTTGACGACTACAGAAGAGGGTGGTCGGGACAGATCGCAGCCAACATCCCCGAAATCGGGGGAGGCCGTTGGAAGATCGGATTCCCCCGTTATTGCTCCTTTGAATCGAAATACCACACCGATCATTCTCCCACGCGTCCTCTCTTTTTTCACTCTTCACTTCTCCCGTTCGCCTTCTCCTCGTCTCTCCTCGTCTCTCCTCTCGCACCTTCGCCAGCCTTCCCTCCCATTCAGCTCTCTCGCGCGCTCTTTATCTCCGCCCTCGCCATCTCTCACTTATTCAGTCGCTCGCTCACTCGTCCGCTTTGTCTGCGTCGATCACTCTTCCCCCGCAGAGACGTGTTTGACTAGCTCCGTCTACTCTATCCGTCCTCCTCCAGTCTCTCGCGCGATCCTCATACGTGCCCTCTCCGCCGGCAACCGAGTGTGCACCGGCTCCGAGCGTATGCCGTCTGTAAATCTAGACGCGAATGCGTCTCTGTCCGGATTACAAATCGAAAGCGGTTTAGCTACTTGCCTTTCATAAAGAGGAACCAACACGTACGCGTAGAGACGCGCGGCCAATCTCTGCCTTCCTCGCGTTCCGTTTCGCAATTTCTCTCTCTCTTTCTCGTGCCCGGCCTCTCTTCGCGAGCACAGAGCGCCTGACACTATTACTTCCTCTGCCCTATGTCTTCCTTCTACTTCTACCAAGCTCCGGCCTCTCCCACCGCGTCTTCGTCGCTTTCGCGTGCACCGGCGGTCGATTATACGAGGGAAATAAGTCGAGTTCTACGTGAACGGATTTGACAATTTCGGGAGAATTCCTCGGCTAACCGCGCCGCGGCGCGTCGGAAAAAGCGGACGCGCAGGGGAATTCCAGGGGGTCGCTGTCGGTGTCTCTCGGCGTCGGCGTGTCCGGGGAAAGAGGTTACTTCGAAATTTGAATAATACAGCGGGAGGCATTAAATTTGCGCCGCGGCGTCATCTGCTTTCACTTGCGCGCGAATTTATGTACCGCGGGCTGATTTCATGTACTACCCGCGGAGGCAGGCGCGGAATATTAAGAGCGCTAAAACTGACGCCCGCCGAGAGACGTCCGACGACGGTGGCTGTCGAGAGCGCATTTTAACCCTTTGTGGACGACGACTTTTTCGGTTGTCTAAGGTAGCAGACCGAGGCGATTTTCGCAGATGTGTCGAATGTCTTACAAGGTACAATAAAATAATCTTATATACAAATTTTCTTACAAAAACGTTATATTTTGATAGTTTCTCTATTTTCCACCTTTCAAAAATGTAACCTTGCAAAAATTACCGCCGCCCATGAATTTGGTATAATTCGTGATAGCATTGGGTTTTCTAATCACAGTTCGAACACCATGCCGGAGTACTCGTTTAACACTACTAATTTCTGCATTGTAATAATTTGTCAACAGCGTAACGATCTTCTTATCTTTCCTCGTCAAAAACACATTATTATTTCTATGATAGACTACCATTGATTTTCCTTTTGGACGTCGTCGCTTTTTTTATTCCATCTGGCAATTATTTTATTACTATATACTATTAGTTAGTATTGTCCCAGTCACATGACATTTCAATTTATGTAATGCATTGGCTAAAAAGGAACTGGTGTAATACCGCGTTTCTATCAGTTAGAGGTAACGAAATCTAACATAAACATTGTAGCTTCTCACTCGCCACTCGTCCTGCTGCGCGATACGCCGTGGCGACCGAGAGTCGCCTCTCGCCCGTAAAGGGTTAATGCGCGACGCGGAAGAAGCATTTGCGGAGAAGCGGGCTCCGCGCGTTGAAACCGTAGATCCGACGATCGTCAATATTTTCGCCGAGGCTTTTGCATCGAATGTTTCAAAATGTAGATCGAACGGGCCGAAAATTGTGGGGCGGGGTGATACTTTATTTGCGAACGTGCAAACGTGCCACCCGTAATTGCCTGGAAAATATTTGGATTCACAACTGCGTGCGCCAATATATTAGCGTGTAATCCCGGGGCATACACCGTTTAAGTGCAGCGCACCACAGAATCGTTGAGTTTATGCAAACTCTCTATGCGCTGTGTATAACATCGAACGACGTGTCATGCGCGGGCGTGAATGTAAAATTCCATTTGGACTCCCCCTCTGTCCGCGTGTTAACGAAATAATTCGAGAAGAACTAAGCGTACCACCGCAATTACGACGCTTTTAGGTGTTTTTTACACGGGGCAGAATTAATGAATTTAACGAAAGGGGCTTAAAATTCTGATTCATAAAGGATCGCGCCAAACCGTCCCTCAGAAGAATCTACATTTTACAACCGGATGCCAGTCACGTTCTTCTCTCCATTGCAATGGGGCGCGATGAACAAATTAAATCTCTCGAACGTATCGACTGCGTTATAAACGAGCAGCGAATCCCACCAATGGGAATTCGAGACGTCGGCTCCCGGAACAATAGACGCCGTTCTATAGATCCCAGAGTGGATCTGCAAGGTGTAGGGTGGACCGAGCCAAGGGTGCGGCTGGTGTGTTGAACAAGCCGTAGAACGCCGGAGACTTTTCCCATAAAGGGATGCGAAGCATCGGATAAATCCGCGAAGCAGTACTTCGCAGCAAAACGCTCCGGTTTCCGAAAAAGCGACACAAGAAACGAATGGAATGCGACGTCGCGCCAGAAATCCCCACGCGCCCAGAATGTCGCGGGCAAAATGTTTTCCACGCTCACTCATTCTACAAGCATCCGTAATGGACCGCGTGGGACGTTGACAAAAAGCCTATCGTTTCGCGCGAAAGAACACGCGCACATGTATCACGGCGAGGCGCTAAATAAATCGCCGAACGGCGATTCGCGGCTGATGATTCACGCAACGCTTGCCCGATCTCTCTCGCCCGACGCGATTCGGGGGCGCGATAATTTTTCGCCCGACAGAAATAGCTCCGCGGAAAGACGGAGCGCAGGGAGCGGAAGGATTCGCGCGCGTGCGATGTTTAGCGTCGCGGCGCGTTTTAATTCTCGCCGCAAGCCATGTTTCACCTTCGAGGCGAGCGTGCCCGGGGTCGGCAGTCCGCACGCCCGGAGAAAGAGGCACGGCATCCACGGAGGTAAAATATATCCCGGCGAAAGAGTTGGAATTGGATCTCGGATAAATCCTTGAGGGTGCAATCTGGCCAAGTGGTGGAACAAAGCGGGCCGCGCACCTGCGGACTAGGAAGCACCTAGTAACGTGACTCGGGTACCTCAATGAAACCATAATATTATCCAGCCCCCTCTTCATCTTCCGCGACTCATGCCAGCCGTTCACCGGGCCAGGACAAAGTGGAAAGAGGTGTTAGCCGGCGTGCGCGACTGAGAGAGAGAGAGAGAGAGAGAGGGAAATCGGATCACAGAAAGCGAAAGCGTTTTGGGGGCATCACGTGGATGTAAGGCATGAAGGGGGATGATTCCCGACGTGAAACGTACTTGCCGGCGAACGGGGTTGGGAATGTTCTGGCGCGAACGAATCGGATTACAGATAAATCCCTGCCGGTGGAATGTGCTTAAGGTTCAAACGAGAAACGTCGGATGCTACTCGGAAGTCACGTTTCCGAGAGGCCTCGCGCTCTACCCCAGACGCGTTTAATTTGTTCGTCGGCATAGAGAGAAGGAGACAGCGGTGAGCGGCGGGAGAACGAGGGGGTGTGGAAACGAAACGGTCGGAGAGAGACGAAGAAGCACGGAGAGGCGGCAGTGTCGGTTGACGCAAATTCTCGACACTCGACAGGGTGACGTACCTCGTGAGAGTATCCGGCACACATGCAGACACTCGACGAAACGAGGGGTCCGGTCTTCCTGCAAACGGGACGCGCCCGCTTCAAACAAGTTTGTTCGACAAATGTTGACGATGACTGCGCGATACGGCGTGATTAAGGTGGTCGGTTGTTTTCGCTCGCGCGGAGGCATATTTGCCGATAAACTTTTTAATTAACATGCTGTGATTGCACACTTAATATTGTTGACGTAAGTAATGGTTACGACACGCTACCAGTTTGCTGTCAAATTGTTTTCGGATACGTGGTAAAGTGTACTCGGCGTACTTTCCTTGATGTGCTATTTCGTGGTAGCGTATCGCAATTTATGTCACCGTGATATGAGCATTAACATTCGTAGCTACGATCACTTTTCAAAACGAATGAATATTACTTCTACTCGAATAAGATACGGAGTTGTGTGAATTGTTTTCGGATACGTGCTAACGTGTGCTCGGCGTACTTTCCTTGATGTGCTATTTCGTGGTAGCGTATCGCAATTTATGTCACCGTGATATGAGGTTTAACATTCGTAGCTACGATCACTTTTCAAAACCAATAAATATTACTTCTACTTGAATAAGATACGGAGTCGTGCAACTAATTGGTAAGAAATCATCCAACAAGCGTCCACGTACCCAAGCGACATCAAAAGGTCCCAATATGAAAGAGTATAATAAATACGTGTCCTATTGTCTTACTTCCCTCCCGCGCTGTCTTATACTCTTCCTCTCTCCGTGGCCTGAAATGTTCGGCATCGAACGGTTGCACGATCAGGAATAAATCCTGGAGAATGCAATCTGGTCAGATCGTGACAGACCCCTCTTTTGCCAGCGTCTCTCTCCCTCTCCCTTTCTCTCTCCGACACCGTCAATTCTGCGCACACATTTATCAGAGATATAACATCTAGCCCCGATTTGATTTGTACAGGTGAAACGTCACGACTCTGATAAATGCGAGTTCTAAATGCGGGCAGGCGAATTGTGGCAGCAGCGGGCGCACGGAAACGTTCGGTAAACACTCATGCTCCGATGAAATCACAATATTATCCCGGTTTCCTTCCGACCCCAAGATATCCCCACCACTATTCGATCTACCATGACCATCCCCTACCACGTTGGCTACCACCCCTGGCTCCCGGAAACGATATGTACGTCGACGTTGTAGAAACGGCGTTTCTGCATTTATATTGAACCGAAGCTGGATATTATCGAGGAGGAAATATAAAACGCGAGGAATGCGGAAAGCGGGCGTTCGCGAAAGTAGCTCGGCTGAAAGAAGGCAGGAATGGGAAATCAAAGGGGCGATGTACTGGAAAGAGACAAAGTGAACGGCAAAGGACTGTCAGGTAATTAATAATTATCGAGGTGGACCTGACTTCTTCGTTTGAGAACGTCAAAGAGTTCCATAGACTACAGCACTACAGTCCGTGAAATGAGCAATACGTGCTTCGTAATAGACACCGACGTCTGAAACACACTTTCAGCGATGTCAATAATACATCAAAATAATTCATACCGATATCATATACATTTGCCGGAGTATGCAAAGTACGGCGCGAAATAACAGAAAAGCGTATCATGTACCAACTGATGCACGGGAAACGCGTCCTTTCGCGCGTTCGAAATAAAACTGCTCGCAGCGAAGGGCAGGGTAAATTTTAATCAAAGCGATTGAAGCACGCGAGAGAGCAAATCAGCGATGAAGAGGGAATAAAATAGTGAACTATTAAATACGAAGGCGCAAGAACGATGTAAGTAAGCCAGCAGATACGTGTCTATAAACAGATAGACTGATGAATAGACGCACTGAGGGCACTGAATGCGACAGAGAGGAAGGCGTGACAAGGGGCAAAACAAGGATGGCATCCCGGGTCGAGAAAGAGTGGCATACGCTATCTATCCCTGAAAATGTTTTTCCAAGCGTGATACCACGTTGGTGGGTGTCCTCGCAAGAGAGATAAATGAGCCAATTTTCCGAGGCTTAAGTCAGTGGCAATATTGCAGGCAGGCTGCACACGGGTTCGGACGGGTAGGTAGACCGGCGGTGGTGGTTGAGAAGGAGAAGGAAGAGAAAAGATCCACCGCAGCCTCCTCTCTACACTTTAAAGTCGACCACGTTCCAAGAGCAACGAGGAAAACGACGAGATAGGCGGCAAAGCGCCAGCAACAGAGTTGCGGGAAGAGAGGAAGAAAGAAAGTATATCCGGAACCTCCATCTTAGACCGATGCTCCAGCGTTTAACGTGCACAACATCTTCCCCCTTTCCTATTCTTCCACCGTATTTACCCACCGCTACTTCCACCGCAGCGCGTTGCGAGCGGTTCGAGGATATAGACGATACGCAACAAGGCCTGGGCAGCTTTTTCCGATGCCCTGGCAGACAAGTTGCATGCAGAGCTGCGAGGATGAAGAGCGTGAGGTAATATTACGGTTTCAACGGCAAGCACCTGAGTCATGCCACGATCGTGCGGGAACTGGCTACTGCCATTGCTACTTTCTTATGCGGTTGCGTCCGATTGGACGGGAAGATTTGCATTGCGAATTTATTGACTGTCGAAAGCGTCGCGCCGTCTTTGTTATCGCGCGCAGTTAACACTTTGATTGCTGTGGTCATTTTGCTGATTGCAAAAGCGATGCTATAAAATGTAAGCGTTTGAATGAAGCCTATTTGACAATCTTGTAAAAATATAAATATTGGAATGGTGTTTCAAGATCGCATCACTATTCTAACAATCTGCGTTTATACCATTATTTCGCACGATTTAATTATAATCTGCAGTATTCCATCGCATCGGCGGTTGTAACATAGCAAAATACGCTTGGCAGTCAACGTGTTAATAACAACAGATGTAATTGATTACTGGGTATACGATAAACAGACGATTGTTTGAATGGAGTCACGGTTGGTGAAGTGAAACGTGTGACATCCGACCGTCCTCAAGTAGATTGCGGAGTTTTACACTCGTGTTATGAGATATATTGTGAAGCAACGCATCGAAAATGATTTGCGGAAGCGTGTAGCGTCTGTTGGCAAGAGTCACAGCGATCTTGTCACAAGCATCGGCAAGTGTTGCACATCAGCCAAGGGACCGCGCCCATCCTCAAGTACTTTACAAATTTTTGTACCCGCGTGGTTGGACATATTGTGCAGCGAACGCAACCCAAATTATTTGCGGAAGCGTGTCGCGTCTGTTGGCAACAGTTGCAGTAGTCCTGTCACAACCATCGGCAAGTGTTGCGCATCAGCCAAGTACGTAATGCGACAAAATATCGGAATCGAAAGAGTTCGCTCTGGCGCGCATCCGCTCGCTCGACGAGTTCGAGGCGCCACAGGAAGTTCGTCGAAGCGAAAGGGATGGTTAGGGACAGGTAGGGAACGAGCGAAAAGGTGAAACGAAGCTGAGTTACGCTCGACGGGAGAAGTTTCAGACATCTTTCCACCTGCCCATACTCCTGCGTCGTCTCCTCACGTCGCTGGCACGCAATTTTCGTTCCGCGATGTAAAACTTTTTACAAGGTTTTCATCTCGACCCTTTTTTCGCGAAGTTAGATACCAAACGTATTCTCTCCCTTCTCCGTGCGCCTCTTCTTTTTTCGCCCTTCCGCAGACCGGACGGAATCGAATACCTGCGAGACCACGGTGAATTTTGTGCCTCCCCCGCCCGTGCCGGTCGATGTATCGAAGAAGTACGGAAAGTGATCAGGGGTGGGAGTAAACGCGTGCGTGTAAACGCGCAGGGGCCTGCAGGGACACGCTTATTTCGCGTGTATGCCGTGTGTATGCATTGGGTTTCTGCAAAAAGGCGGAAACGCCTCAGCGAAAGACAGTGCACGGACGAGTAGCCGTGCGCGTAGTGATGGTAATGTCGGCAGGGAACATGTCTGGGTGCGCACGTGCATGCATGTACCAGACGTTATGTACCATATACGCTGGTCGCTGCCACCCTCTCGCTCTTCTGCCCCACGGGTTCGCTCTCTTCCCTTCGGTCGTCCGCTTTCTCTCCCTTTCTCGCCAGCGTACGTACCGACTCTGCAAATCTCCACGGCCAAACGGTCCATTTTAATTGAATTTTCAGGAAAAAGGGGCAGTCCAAATTGACGTCTACGAGGGAATTCGATGGCGCGCTGGTTAGCTCTCTCGTTCGTTCATTCGTCCTCGATTGTAGCTCGTAGCTGGAACCACCAATAAAGTAATTCCGGCTAAAGGCAATCACGCCAAAGGCGGCTCCCTTGCGTCGCACTCTTCGCCCGCCGCCCTCAACGTCCTCTTTCTTCGTCTCCCGTGTCCTCTCGAGATGCCATTAAACGCGGACGACAGCAGGTTGCGGGGACGGCGGAAACGATTTCGTGAAAAACGATTATTTGCAGGTATCCGACGACACTCCGGTCCTCGGGTTACTGGCCTGCCGAAACAATACCGGTGTAACCAATTACCGCGACGTCGAGCGATCAAACTTACACGGCCTAACTTATCAGCCGTCAGCTAACGATGAAGGCGGACGTGGCTTTAATGCGGCAATTCCCGTCTTTCCTACGCTAGCGCGTTGCACCGTTATTCAAATGTAAATTGTCCTTTTCCTTGTGGACTTTTTCTGCTTTGATACTGCAATAACTTCTTCCGTGCTCAAACGACTTTCTCACACCTAAATTAGTGATCGGAGACTATAAATGACATGAGGATTTTTGCGGAGATTTTTTCGACGCTCTTTCCCATGATGCTACCTGCCATGATCTATTTCAAACCATTTTTTGTAGGTGTGTTAAACTATTATATCTGCGAAACTAGATCAAATTCAGTGGATAGACAGTGGCCGGTTTTCATTGCAAATTACTCTCTAGCGAATGTTATAAACAGAACAAAAAAATTGAAAAAATTGCTCGCTTGTTTTCTGGCTATACGTTGAAAATGTGGAAGCCTGTTTTTTGGCGATTTTGATTATTTTTAAATATTTCAAAGGGCCATTGAGAAATATATATTCATTGTACAATATTACTCTAATATAATTAATAAGAATTTTTAATATTTTGCCCATATCAGTTGCTTTGCATTTACGGTCACATATATATGTCCGTCGATTACACAGATGCGTCTCGAAGAACGCATGAACATGTCGGTCGCCCGCAAAGAGTGTATTGCGAATAAAACTGCCCCAAGAACTAATTAAAGCGCGTAACCTTAATTTGGCGCGACAACGATATGCCGTTACGCCGTTATCAGAACAGAGGAGCCGTGTTTGCGCGAAATGATCCGCCGACGTTTCCAAAATGGGGTGTAACTTTGACGATCCGCGAACAGCAGTCACGGTGGGGATCCGCAGTCAGCAAGGCACAGAAACCGCCGGCAGCGCAACTTCACAGATACTTAGGTCCGATAACTTTGTGCCAACGTCCCAACGGACAAGTGTGCGCTACCGCGAGCGTAAAATTTTAATTAACAGAAATGTCTTAATTAGCTGATAAGGGCCGATACCCTCGGCGAGCCGACGGCGCGCAGCAGCTGGCGAGTATTTTAAGATCCTCCTAATTACATATAATACGCGCACGCACGGTACACGTCTGCGAGCAAACTGCTACTTAACGCACTTAGTGCCATACGGGACTCCATAATGCTGCGTTCGAAGCCACAATGAAACGTCTGCTGAGGCGTTCTTGCGGCCTTAACCCTTTGAGTGCTGAATACTTTTGGCCAAAGCGCTCGCTGGGGACGAAACACTTTTTGCTAGTGTGAACTTTACTGATCGATTATTTAAGGCGCAAATAAGTTTTAATGATAATTCTGTATTTACGCGAAATTAAATAATGTAAGAAAATCATTTGATAAAGAAC
Source organism: Cryptocheilus praepositus (assembly GCA_033815515.1). NCBI lineage: Eukaryota > Metazoa > Arthropoda > Insecta > Hymenoptera > Pompilidae > Cryptocheilus > Cryptocheilus praepositus. The sequence continues at coordinate 1,255,951 of JAWWQZ010000257.1, forward strand.
GCATCTGTATTCATCTCATACATTTATAATTGTGGCTACAGTAGGTGAGAAATCGAAACGATTGGGGACGCATATATGCGCCCATAGTCGACAGCGACAGATTTCGGCGGACGCATATATGCGTCCATAGCACTCAAAGGGTTAATGACGTTTGCTTTAAAAATGGGTGGAAAGGTCGAGTGGCTGGCCGAAGCTGGGCTCAACGTTTTATGTATCGTCGATTCCAGTACTGATTTAACCACTTGCGCTATATAGACGTGCCACGCACGTCGAGATGCTTTTATTCCAAAGCCGCCAGCGACATGTACATATACCACGTCGATAGGCATTTGTCGCAGAAGCAAAAACAACGTGTCTTTTACATAGACGCTGCTACTACATCAATAGCTGCTACTAGACTTTAGGGCGAATTTTTTGCATTTATATAAAATCTTTTGCGCCGGCATGTTATATTGTAGAGCGCGGCAGCCGAAACTTGCGCTATAAAGACGTGCCACACACGTCGAGATGCTTTTATTCCAAAGCCGCCAACGACATGTATACCACGTCGATAGGCATTTGTCACAGAAGCAAAAACAGACGCTGCTACTACATCAATAGCTGCTACTAGACTTTAGGGCGAATTTTTTGCATTTATAGTAAAATCTTTTGCGCGGTATCAAGGTAACGCCTTACCGCATGTTATATTGTAGAGCGCGGCAGCCGACAATTAAATCGTAGCGCAAATGGTTAAGTACCAGTTGATCGAAGGTGAGACAATAGATTAATTTCTTATTACCAAACAGCTCGACGCTTAACAACAGCTGGCTTAGACATCAAACCGCATTTTCCAATATTGACTCCGTAAGGTTGAGTACGAAATAGGAAGTTTAGCATAAAATATCTTATGCGGCACGGTTATGGCAAGTTCCCCTCGACGAGCGCGCAAAAGAAACAAGCAAAGTGAGTAGAAAGGGGTAAAAAAGCGACAGCAATTCAGACTGGCGAAAGAGAGACTGAATGGAAGGGGGAGAGAGAGAGGGAGGGTGGGAAGAAATGAGAGAGAAAAAAAAGGAGAAGGAGTCGGAGGAATAGGAAACTACTGCTATCCTGTGGTCCACGTTTTACATAATATCACGCGAGCGTGCGTGTAATGGCACGCTGAAATGCGCATTTCAAGTAAACGGCACGCATCGGGGCGACCGTTTCATAATGATGCTCTTCGTACACCCTCGGCCAAGGTTCTCCCTTTTTTCTTTGCTTTTCCCGTCCCATAACTACCTCCTCCCCCGCCGCGCTTTCTCTCGCCCGCAAGCTCATTTACTCCTTACAGTCCGTTTCGCTCGTATATGCACACCGCGTGCGTCTCTAACGTTAAAGTTTATTTTTCGCCTCGCGCCCCGATAAAAAATATCGAAGAATTTTCCAGCATGCACTTCGCACACAAGCGAGCAAGCATGCTACGAGTGCCCAGAACGTGTGCCTGTACACTACGTACACAGATCTTCAGAACAATATTGACAGGCTCTCCAAAAATCCCTGCGTTCGGTTTACACTCAGGCTCCACTCGACTTTTCAATCGGCAGTTTCTCACGCTTTCGTAATTTTTCTCGAGTTTTTTTATCCAACTCCACTTTCGCCGTCGACGCGTGCTGTTAATCGCATTATGAGTGCTCTCAGTGTTTAAAAGGAATTAAAAGCACCGTTCAGGCTCGTCGATCGAATAAAAAGCACGCGCGATCTCTTTCATCTCGTCCCTTTCTTCGGCACTCACCCTCTACCGCATCTGCTTCATCCTGAGCGAGCTGGTATTAACATTTAAACGCTGTAAACATCGTAAACGATTTACGCTGCTCTATCGGCGCATGTGTGTCACGAAATTTACCCACACGGTTTAACATGCCCTTTAGGTCTCATCGCGAGTAATCGTAACCTGTAAGTTAGGCTAATATTGGCTTACACGGCGTGTACACTCGAATCGTGAAACACTTCGAAGAGGCCGTAACTGAGAGGCTCATCCGGATTAAAGGTAAACGGTATAAATACAGAATCGCTTTGAATTGCCGTGGACGCTACGGAAAGAATAAATTTATTTTATCATTTTTAACATCGCTGTAGTATGCTACAGAAGTTCTATATATTGTAATTGTATGAAATTACGAAGTGGTTTTGAAATGTTCAGAATATTGCCTAAAGAATAAATTGATTTTATCACTTTTAACGGCGTGAAGTGTGCTACAAAAACTTTTATACGCTTTAAATGTATGTATAAGTACAGAGTGGCTCTGAAATGCCGTGAACACTGCGTAAAAAATAAATTCATTTTATCACTTTTACCGGCGTTGCAGCGTGCTACAGAAATTTTTATACGTCCTAAATGTATGTATAAGTACGAAGTCGCTTTGAAGCGCTGGGACACGGTAGAAAGAACAAATTGATTTGATCATTTTTAACGACACTGTAATATCCTACGGAAACTTTCATACGTTCCGCATCGTCATCGTAATCGTCGCCTGAATATTCGCCGTTTCGAAACAACGGATCGCTCAAAAGCAAACGTATAAACGATTCCACACTTCCCACGAAGCTATCCTACGCGGAACCCTTTATGCTTTTACGGCTTGATTAATCGCCGGCACTAAAAACGTTGAAATCCAAACGATAAAATTCTAACTTAATTGCAACGTGTAAATGATTACCCCATTACGCCGTAAGTACGTATTCCACGGCGTTGCGCGCAAAGGCCTTTCATGCTTCGCCTGAAAAATTGAGAACGCGCGAGTGGACACTTCGTCAGATCTTCATTTCTCCACTTATATTACCCTTCCATCCACCATTTACGGTATTACAATTAACTGCACTCGCGATCCCGCGCGAACCGTACCGCGGCTGCTCTCTTCTTCGTTCTTTTAGGTCATGTCACACAGCTTTCTGCGCGAAGTGCCATGATTAATGCTTAATGGATTCGCTTTTATTTAAATTGTCGTCGTGCCGGGCAATTTCTTTGGTGAAAGGGGACAGGCGCTTCGACTTTACTTTGAGGATTTCTGCGAGATGGCTCGATATACGGAGAAATGAGATGAGCGCGAGGAGGTGTGAGGGATCGGGCCGGCGGTGGAAGAGGATGGGGGTGAAAGAGAGCGAGGGTAAAGAGAGGACGTTCTCCCTATAGCGACGACAAGAGGCGAGGTTTGACGCGCCTTCTGATGTGGTTGCATTGTAGCTGAAATTGATTTGGGAATAGGTTGTCGCGTATACTTAGAGGAACGATACCTTCAGCCGCGAGTACACGCGCACGAGAAAACGACTTCGCTATATATTTGCGGCTCTCATCGTCTCGCGGCCTCACCCTTTCGCACGTTACGAACACCTTCGCGTCTCGATTGTGTCTCTTTCTTAATATCGCGTATCGCTTACTTCGCTCGCTATCTCGTATTTTCTTTTCATCTCTCTTAACGCAATGCTTTGTGTGTCGAAATTCGCACGTGTGTGAATTGATAAGTCGTTGGATGGTAAATGCAAGATTTTATCAGGTATGCCGTTCCGAGTTAATCTTTTGATATTAATCACGTTTATTTCAAACATTAACACGTTGACTGCCGTACGTATTTTGACTATATTAAAGCGGCGATGCTATAAAATACTATAGTCTTTTACTGAATTATGCAAAATGTACATAATGTGCAGGTATTGAAGACTAAAGTATCGCACCACTATTCTAACAATAACTGCATTTATAAAATAATAATTGCTACCCATTGCAAATATTTTGGATCTTCACTAAAATCTCTTGCGTCGGTCACCGGTGACCACCGTGGCAGTCAAACTGTTAACATGTCTAGAATTGTATGAAAAGAGAGAAATCTGTGCTGCATAAAGAATGTTAGTGCGATCGGTCTGACATTTGTCTTGAGACTAATGAAATCGTAGAAAATGCGAGATTAACACTTTGACTGCCCCGGTGGTCACCGGTGATCGGCGCAAAAATTTTACAAAAAATGCAAAAAATTTGCAATGAAGCCTATTTGCAATCTTGTAAAAGCAATTGATATTGGAACGGTGCTTTGATACTTTGGCTTCTACCAACTCTGTCGTAGCTTAATTTTGCACGATTTAATCATATTCTGCAGTATTTCATTGCATCGTGGTTCTAACATAGCAACATACGCTTGGCAGTCTACGTGTCAAGGTAGGTTCCGCTGCCCACTAGTTTCATCCTTCTTTTACGCTGGTATAGAAAAGGTCGATCAATTTAATATTCAATACTGATATTTTTATGCGTATACTTGGGAAAAAGCTGAGAAAACTAAATTCATAGTTCGCCAGTGCCCAGTCACACATGGCGAGGAATATTGTTATCAGTCTTTTCCAAATTTAACCCCAACAGAACAAGTACTACTGACGATGCTGTACATTCCCATCCGCACTTTTCAGCGTTTCTTGAGAATCTGTAAGTACCGTCGGCGTAGTGCCTCCGCGACAGCGTCGAGAATTACGTGAATTGCTGCGAATACACGTTTATCCGAGGTAATTAAAGTTTCTTTCATGACCTAATAAAATAAGGAAAGGAACTGTAATTGCGCCTTAAATGCACTCTGCGATGAAACTACGTAAAAACGCTGTTTCAACCGTATGTCGCGAAATTGTGTTCAGCAGACTGTAACGAGTAGAGTGTAGGTAGACAGTATTATGTGAACGCTGGTTATAATTAATAGTCTGGACTTGGAGTACACATAGACTGCGAACGTCTGCCGTTGCCTGGCACGAAAAGGCAGAGAAGTTGTGACGAAGAGAAGCGGACGACTGTGGTTGGTTACAAGAAAGTGACAAAGGGCCAGCACCGCCGTCCGCCGCTAAAAGAATAATAGCGTGCAAAGTTCTGTTAATTTTGCACGGGTGCAGGTAAGAGAATGAGGGAGTCACGTAGACCTCCGCAGAATGCCATTCTGGCACACGGACCGAAGTGAAATGCGGGACCCAAAAATTTCCGCCGAAACGAGCACAAGCGGCGGCTTCCGCTATTTGTTAAACGACGACGTGTTCGCTAATGATCGGTCTAATTGCCTGTTTGGAATCGAGCGCCGAGTTGTATGGTACAAACGTTGCTATGTACAGACAACGTCTAAAAAGCGTCGCGATTGAAGCTAGCAAAATAGCTGCTGGCGATGAAGTGACTGTGTTGCGTAATCGGTTGATGCAGCTACGAACACCGACGACGCTAAATGACGCAGGAGAATACGTTTCACCGACACATTCAAACCGCCCGTGCAACACGTCTCATTGAGGCGTACAAAGCGCATTAAACTCGTCAGTTTTTCATTAACCACTGAATATACCACGACGCGATAGGCACGAGCTTGTACGATAATCCAGGCGTTAGCGCGAAGCACTCGTCATCCGCGGTCAATCTTCAAAGTCCGCGAACTGCATTCTGCCTCTACCGGCGGCCGTAAACTAAGCAGTTTCGCATTCAGTGACACTCATGAAAGTTCACAGCGCGCACTCCTCATGCACATGCATACAGCCTCTCGAGCCCTCTCGCACCTTACAAGCCCACGCGACAATTAAAAACGTACACTCCGGCAAAAGAAGCCGTCTGCATACCTCGTCGTCGGCGATCGTCGAAACTTCCACGGTGCTTCGTCGTTTGTACCGTTGTTTGTAACGTCGTTCGTAACGTCGTTTGTAACGTCGTTTTCCATTCGAACGCGACGCTCGTTCGTTCTCGCAATGCACGAGCTGGCGCCGTCGAAAGGATGCGCGAATTAGGGACACTCATCAGACGTCTATTCTATTACATCATTTATATCACAGTTTTCTAGCGGCGCCGGAGTCCGCCGTGTGCGCTGCTGTAATTAGACTCTCGCAGCGGAGTTAATGTATGAACTTTGTCGCCGCCGCTCTTACTGCCATCGCCGCTAGTTGCTGCAGCTGCATCAGGTAAACTGAAAGTGGGACATCCAAACAGTCGGCGGGGCGTAATTCGATTTTCGGCTGCGGGGGCCGAGACGCGAAAGGGACAATTTGCCGGGTAGTAAGTTACGCCTCGGTGCTCGAAAAATAATTCACAGCCCGCCGGATGCTACGAGCACGCGAAACTCGGCGCGTTCGTGTGTTGCGCAAGCTCGTGGAACGACTTCATTGAGCACGGCCGCGCTTCGAAATAGTCTCGCGGCGAAGCGCTTGTAATGCGCTCGTTGCACTCTTGCCGCGTGATAAATTACGCGCGCGTAACAAAGTCCGCGCACGAATGTATTCGCCTAACTTTATGACGCGGGATAACTCGCGCGGCGCTGATATTCGGCGTTTAAATTACAACGAAAAATGACGGTATAAATTTCGCTGTAAAAGTGAAACTCGTTTAGCCGGGTCTTTTACGGCGCGAAATTCGCTTGAATGGTGCCATATTGCGCGACGAACTTCTCGCTTTGAAATTATTTGCTCTTTTCGCAGTAGCCGGGCGTTTTTGCGGATTTCCGTTTCGGCGCTGAGCACGTTGGTAATTAAGCAAGTATTGTCGCATCAGGATCCATCTAGAGTTAATTCAGAGTAAAATGACGCAATTTGGAAAATAACGTCGAGTAAAATGCAATCAACAGAAACACTCGTCGCGCTAAAATGTTATTGTCCCGTCTATTCGCATTCGGAACATTCAACTCTTGAACAAAAACCGTAAACCTTACAAGCGTAAAATCTGCACAGTGAAATTCGAAAACCCGAACGCCACGCGAACCTTTTCAGCCGCCATTCATCTACCCCTGCGTATCGCATTTCAGCGACTTCATGACATCCGGCCATCAAAACGATCCCTGTAATTTAATCATCACCGCGACTTCTTATCGATGACACCCATTACCGCGGAGTCGCGCGGTAATAATTTCCCAGCGTTTCCCGCTTTTTCCGCCGTCTGGTCCGACGCTACGAGAATATCGTCGTTACACGGTGTTAGATACGGGCACGCTTGGCACCTTATATTCCAGTGAGAAAACAAGGAAGTCCTGCGGAACCTGCGTGTCCCGCGGCCGTTAGCTCTCCGGCATTCTCTACCTCGTCGTACATCAATACACGCACGGGTACGTTCACCCACACACTCGCCTACATACAATGTCAGAACGTCGATCACCGGCGGAGGGACCGTAATTCCAGGATAATTCCAATTTCGAGTGGTGATTTTGTTGCGCAATTCGTGTCGAGGAAGGAATACGATATCACGAGAATCAGTAGGCGCCGGTATCGTTGCTGTACTGTGTTCTCTCGTGCGCTCCCTTTCTATCGCCCTATTTCCCTATCTCTCCCCTGCGTTGGCCAACGGCCGATCAACATGCAACGACCGTCGACTGTCCTAACGTTCTGTTAATAACGCCGGCCCGTTCGTGATACATCGTACTCGTTGTAATGCGAAAACGAGAGCGCTAACGAGAACAGCGAGATTTCATGTCATACGCTTGTGTATCTGTTCTGCGCGCGATTGTCCGTTTTTACCCCGGCTCGTTTCGGTGAACTGATTTCTGTCGAAGTTGCGAGGGCGGTGCTGATATCGAAACAATACTACACGGTTCTTCCGCGCCGAGCTGTCAGGCGCGGCTCATAACGTGTTTGCGATATTCATTATTGACCCGCTTGCTGTCACGTATCCGTTAATTTGGAGTACACTACGTCGTTAACGCGAAATTGCTTTATTAGCCCGATGGAACGTATTAATCTGCTCGTAAGCGTAATGATGCCTATTAAAGTTGCGGCTTGGGCGAAACTCGACTTGTTCTGCGAGACGTCTGGGAACCTTCGCTTACACGTGTGAAAGCAGTGCTGCATTGTAGCGGAAGGTTCTAGCGGTTTTTGAACTGAAAGAAAATAGTACAATTAACACGTTGACTGCCAAGCGTATTTTGTTATGTTAGAACCGCGATGCGATGAAATACTGCAGAGTATAATTAAATCGTGCAAAATAAAGATAACGCCGAGTTGTTAGAAGCCAAAGTATAGCACCGTATAATATAGCACCGCATAGTCATTGCGATTTTTTTGCAGTTGTAGTAAAATCTTTTGCACCGGTCACCTATGACCACCGTGTATTTTACTATATTAGAACGGCGATGCTATGAAATATTACAGCGTCCGACTGAATTATGCAAAATGTAAAGAATGTGCAGGTATTGAAGATCAATGGATCGCATCACTATTCTAATAACAACTGCATTTATAAAATAATAATTGCTACCCATTGCGAATATTTTGGATCATCAGTAAAATCTCTTGCGTTTGCAACCGGTTTTGCACCGGTCACCTGTGACCACCGTGGCAGTCAACGTGTTAATAGATAAGACGGAGACGAGAAGACCATTGTTTCCGCACATTTGAATATATGTTTCAAACGAACACGTTCATATGTGTTAAAAGTTGAAATAACATTTTCGGGAAGAATTTTCCGGGCGCCCTAATAATTTCACAATAACCCACTTCATCAGCTCCAGCACGTCTGCACTTTTCGTACTTAGTTCCTTGAAACTGCAAGATACAAACTTCACCGCCGTCATAATTGATCGATACCTCAAACCCACTGCTCTGGACACAAACTCCTTTCATATACTTCAATACACTACAAAACATCTCGTTAACCACATATAAAATAGACCCCTTTCCTTCTAGCTACCAACATTTTCAGTTTCATTCGCCCCCATACTACCACCGAATTAGTCGACTTCCCACAGTACATTCCCCGTCGGCCCTGTCTCCCGCAAAAGTAACAGACAACGTTTTCCGCCGCGTATCCTTCTGCTTTTACGACGGGGTCGTTTCATTCGCCCGCTCGTTGCTCCTCTGTCTGGACTTTAGAACGATCTCGACGACAACCGTAGGCTCCGCGCGGGCTTTTGTGTCGGCGGGTTTCGACACGGGCAAGACGAGACGAAGGTCTTTAGCCCGTGTTGCTCGGCTGTCAAGTGTTATTCGCGGACCCGGGGGTGAGGAAGGTAAGGGAGCGGATAGGATGCTGCTTCGACAGCGTCCTGTCCAACCTCCAGGCAGGCCAGGCTCCTTTCCCGCTTCGAGATATCCTCGGCAGTTTTATCGCCTCGGCACTTTCCACGTACGAAATAACGTTTTGTACGGGGAACGTGCTCGGAAACCCGGCAACGCGATATCGAACGGCCGCGCATTCTCCATCCGCTCGGAAGATCGGTGTCCTCGCACGATTGTAACCTATTTCGGTCCTGACCCAACGTGTGGCTGTCCTAGGCGCTCCTTTATTCCGCCGGAATGTTTCTCGTGGCGTTCTTGAATGCGCCTTCATGCCGCTTTAAGATCATCGCAATGTTCGGTTGAGGCTGACAGGTATGCCACCGGTATTTGGCAGTGGTGTCACGAAATCTGGCGGTCGGTGACTGATAAAATTGCGGGGGGAGAATGAAATGGACTTCACTGCTTGGAGACGGGGTTGGTGTGAATAGGCTTAATTTCTGGTTGCGCGTTGTATGAAATTATAAATAAGAGCAAGCGGTTGCGGTGGAGATAACGAGATATATGTATTTCCATCGACTAAAGTGAGGGTAAAATCCCGAATTTTATCGTAGCGCGTTTTACGAGAAACTCGTAGTATGAAGGAACTCGTAATATCTTTAGCGCGTTGTAGGGGTTCGCAATATACAGGAGTCTGCTGTAGTCCGATTTGGCAATATCTGCATATTCCGCTATTCAATATGTCTCCGTGCTCGTCCGCAATACAAGTGATTCCATGCTAAATCGTCATTCCGAAGATGACCGCATCTTTTAACATGTCTCGTCGATATCGTCGTTGCTATGCGATAAACTAATAATTGATATATTATATGTATAACTATAAATTTCTCTATACGAAATACAGTAGATTCCCGTATGGCTTGAGTGCCTACAACACACTAAAGATATTACAACGGGTTTTTTTCGTTTAATCGATTTCAACGAATCCCGGTTCTCGTATAACGATGCAATAAAATTCGGAATTTTGCCGTTTACGCCAGTCGACAATAGTATGGCTTGATTTATCTATCACAACCTATTTAATTTATTAATAAGTTATACGGGAGTCTACTATATGAGCGACGCGTCAATGAAACGCGCCCTAAACGATTTTCTGCCACTACGGTAACACGTGATAATACAACCTTCATGATTTAAGACTTTTGGCAAAATACGTTCCCATGATCAGGAACGGCGATAAAGCAAGCATACACTACCGTGTCTTCACGCGCCAGACATTAATCGACGCAAAGTGCAATAAAACAGCCGCGTTCGCACTTAGGTTCGTCTGTTGATTTGCCGAGGCACAGGCGGGAGTGTGCTCCGTCGAAAATAGGATGGCAGAAGCAGCGGGAGAAGGGTGGCTCGCAATGTGTACGCGTTTACTCAGAAGAACGACTGTTAGTGCATATACCTGCGCACGGTAGCTCGATTAAATTGACTCTGGGCAACCACCACCTGGATCGGGGAAATATGGTCTAATATCGGGACACGCATCGAGGGATGCTGGCGCACACGTTTGTGTATCGAACGCGTGCATGTATGTTCGTACGTCTGCAAGGGCATGTATATGCATGCGTCGCAGAGGACGAAGCCGCATCGACGATTGGTAGAGCGCACGCTTCGTAATTCATGAAGAGTGCAGGACGGATCGCCAGCAAGACACGAAGCAATGCTTCTTCATCGACAGCGATCGCCCGACTATCGGCGTAATAGCGAACGATGCGCTGATAAGCCGAAATTTATGACAGGGAAAGAGACATGGCGAAACTGGCGGAACCAGGTGACGATTGGTCGAAGCGCGGTTGAATTAACCCTTAGCGCTCCGTAGGCTCCGCTGCGGAGCCGAATGTTTTTAACATGATTGCACTTAAAATATTGCGGTATCGTCGGCGTTGGCAATTGATAACTGTAGTTAAAACGTGATCAGTCTCTGCACTGTTACGATTAAACCATTTTTTGGACCTTTTTTATAGCACGTCTAATTCTTCTTACTTAAAATAAAACTCCGTTTCACTTGTTCCGCTTCGAAAATGTGCCGGAGCGCTAAGGGTTAAAAGCCGCGATAATGAAGCATCGCGAGCTCAAGGCGCGGTGAGTTAGAATATTGTGATATGCAATCACGTTCTATTCGCGTACGTCTTCGTTGCGCGCTATCGAGCGGACATATGCGAGCTGATGCACCGATATCCATCGCGCATATACAGTCTCTGGGTCAGACGGATAATGTATCGATCAGATCCCGATTATTGTCCCTTACTATTTGTCCGCGCACCCTCTCAAATTCCGACCGCGCCGTTCGAAAACGGATAACGGAAGAATGCTCATATTACGCTATCCAGAAAGTAGCGCAGATTTCGATGCACCGGGTCAAAGATTTTCCGATCGTAAATTGTACGCGACAAGAGGCAAATATGGATATCGAGTCGACTGAAAAACCCGGCAGCCTCCACGGGCGAGATGGGAATTTCTGCTCGAGCGGAGAGCGTGTTCGGTACATTCTGCGGAACGGTATCTCGGTCAGGTCGACGATTCCGTCGGCGGAATTCAGCAGGACGCGCGTATTGAGAATCTTTGTCTCGGAGGCTCCCTATGTCGACGCGAGGTTATTGTCCCGTTTTTAGGTTCATGTAAATTCATAAAGAGATATCATGACGATATCGTCGGTTGCACGGTACACTGTCGCTGGCCAGACCCCGGGAGCTATTTCTATGAATTATGATCGCGATAGCCGAGATTTTCTTGTAACTCTCCCATCGAACAAAATTATCATTTAACGCTGCACGACGCGGTTGCCTCCGGTCGCGGCCACTCTGCGTGTAATTTTCTCACGAACGTTTTGTCTCGCTCCGCACTCCGCTCGCTATTAACCCAGGGAGCCGTGCTTCCGACGGTGCACCAAGAAAGCCGCATGCAATCGTGATTTATAACGAAGACACGCTGGCATATTGAGTACCGCGTAGCACTCGCTGGCAAAATGACGTCGTGACGCTCGTCATTAACAGTCTCGTCGGGCGGTGTGCTTCTTTAATGTTTTACACGCGAACCGCTACAGAGACGAATGGCTCGTTTAATTGTATTTAACACTTCAGCGCCGTCGCTCCATAAAAAGACGCTGATTTTTTTTCTTCACGCCACGTAACTACAATCAGACATGCGCACGCGTAAATATGTCGATGTTCATACCTGCGGCCGCGATCGAAATTTGTGTTTCCACGTACGACGGTCAACCCTTCTGATACAACCGGTGACTTTCGTCTGAGGAAATGCAAGATTTTCGCTACGACAAATATTAAACGTTAAATATAAATATAAGGTGCAAAACGTTACGCTTTTTCGCGCGAAAGTATTCGTTTACGTCTTTACTAGTCTGTACAAATGCAACGCATTCACGTCGAATAGTGTCGTATGAAAGGGTTAAAGTACCCTCGCACCCGAACATTAATCTTGTTTCTTCATTAATGCTCCGCAAACTGTTCTTTTCTGTTCGCGCGAAAGTATAACTTTATGTCTTTGCTATTCTGTATAAATGCAACGCATTCGCATTTAAATATGCCGTATGAAAGGGTTAAAGTACCCTCGCACCCGAACATTAATCTTGTTTCTTCATTAATGCTCCGCAAACTATTCTTTTCCGTTCGCGCGAAAGTATAAGTTTACGTCTTTGTTACCCTGTACAAATGCAACGCATTCGTACCCTCGCACCCGAACCTAATCTTGTTTCCTCATTAATGCTCTGCAAACTATTCTTTTCCGTTCGCGCGAAAGTATAAGTTTACGTCTTTGCTAGTCTGTACAAATGCAACGCATTCGCATTGAAATGTGCCGTATGAAAGGGTTAAAGTACCCTCGCACCCGAACATTAATCTTGTTTCCTCATTAATGCTCCGCAAACTGTTCTTTTCCGTTCGCGCGATAGCGTAAAGCAAATGCCGAGTACACGATAAGCAGTAGCTTAACAAGCGATACCGCGCGAAACATTCGTATTACATAGCATCTTAACAGAACTACTCTTTACAAGTTCGGATACCACTTGAGATTCTGCGAGGTCTCAGCTATCGCGCCGGCGTACCGGTTCGTGCTTGCGAACTATAGACCGTGTAATCGCGGTCGGTGCTAAACGAGCAGGCAGATGCCTAGGCTCTAGGTAACTCCCAGGAGCGTCGTATATCTCGTCCCGACGCTCATTGGCAGCTATCGTCTCTTCTATGATAAGCGAACGATATAGTTCCGTCTCCCGCGGCGCGAGTTACCTCGAGAACGTGCAAGGATCACGTTTGCGGTCAGACAGATCTCCCTGGGCAAAAAGTCCTTCCGTTTACGTGACACTCCTATCGACCGTACGTGTCAACGAGTCTAAAACGGATGGGCCAGGGATTGCACCGCCAACGTTTATGCAAAGACCTTTCGTAAACTTCGGCTGAAATCATTCCTGAGATTTTGGAACATCTGATTTTTCGAGTATTGCGGTGTGTAATCATTTTTATGATTTGTGGTGGGTATCTGAGATTGCAGATCATAATTGTCTGACATTATGTTCTGTCGTGCACTCAATTGTTATTGATTATTCTGTTTACTCTCTCTCTCTTCCTCAATGTATCTTGTTCGTACCTCAATATATTTTATTTAATGAGTGCTTTGTCGCTTTTATTTAATTCGTTATTACGGAGGAACGTTTACGGCCGAAGCAAGTATTTTTCATTAACAAGCTGGTCAATCGAATTTGCCCCCGGCGAGGCGCGCCAACAAAGCTACAAAAGAGATACTCGAAACGACGTAATTCGATTATCAGTTATATCTACAGAATTTTGTGAAGTCTGCTGTTATGTCGGCAGACGAAAGTAGAAAAGTGCCCGCGGCTTCTTCTAAAAATCCTAAAATGATTTCTGGAAAGTCGGAACCTGCTACGGAGCTGGAAATGGTCCATAAAAGCAACTGTACACCGAGCGGAAGACACGAGATGCAAGTGAAAACGGGGACGATACCATAATTAACAGTTTCTCGCAACGCTGAACTGCAATCCCATGCACTCTGCAAACGTCTGTATGCAATGCTCGTGCGCGTGATACAGCCTGCACGAAATAGTGTTTTGGGATACTCCGAAACGTGCGGCGCAGTTAGTTTAAAGTGTTTGCAACTATGCACAGCGTCGCGAGTCTCAACTCCAAATATGGACTGTGTAATCGCGAATAATGTCAAACGAGCAGGTAGACACCGGCATTGGGCAAATCCCGTGAGTCTCGTATATCTTGCTTCGTTGTTCATCAACGGAGACAATCATTTCGCACGGCAGCGGGGGAGAACTCGATATCGTCTATTGCTTGATATTGATGGTCTAATCCGAAACTATGTTACATAGATTGTCAAATATAGATTGCACATTATTGATGTTCCTTCTTGCCCGCCGCAGTGTAAACTTAGTTTCTCGGCGGCGTGATGCGTATAGAAACTGTGTTTATCTCCACTATTTACGAATTCATACACGACGTCGATTAAGCTTAATTGCGTAATACCGTTAGGGCGCCCAAGTTTTAGCAGGGCTGTCAACGTGTGACGCTGTAAATATTTGCGCAGCTATAGCCGCCCTGGTAACACTATGCCATCAGCTCGCACACACTCCCGATACCTGATATTTAGCGTTAATAAATTTCTTCGAAGCCCGACCGCTACGATATCACAATCGCGTGGACATACATTCAAATTCTCATGCAACGATACCCAGGACGATGACAGTTAATTCATTTCGTAATGTTCCCAACAACATAACCGCCGCAGTAACCACGTAAACTGTACTTTACAAAATATCCTCCCACGTGCACCGGCGTCACGGCGTCATATTCATACGCGGCGTACTCCCCCTGTTCGTAAACTGTATCACATAGACGCTTTACGTTACGCCCCCACGGCAGGGACAATTCTTTACAACAGACACTTTGCGATCCAACTCCGACAATGTACACCGGCGATTACAATGACCGTCGACATAGTGCATCTGTCGAGGCAGGGGACTTTTTCCGTGCGGTACCATGACACACGAGCGGACCCTACGCCGTTGTAGGTAATCGCGGCTCATTAAGCCGGGTATTAGCTCATTAAGCAATAAACCTACCTAGCCGGCTAATTGGCGACAGCCCCACTCTCTTCCGGTTCGGTCGCGGCGATCAGCGGAAGAGCAAGCGAGAGGGTTGGCGGCCGACTTGTCGGGAAGAAAGAGAAGAGCTGAAAACTGCCCAACCATCGACGAGACTCAGGGAGACCAGGCCTGATCCGCCACTCCTCGAACAGTATCGTTCGCCCGCAAACGGGTTCCTCATTAGCCTCTCCTCTGCTACGCTCCTGTCCGCGCATTTTTTTTCCTCCTCGCTGGCCCGACATCCTTTTTTTCGAACCGCCGCTCGTTGCCCACCTAGCATATGGCATTGGCTTGTTGGCGAGACGCAACTTTGGTTTCTTCGAAACGAGACCACCGAGCCGAGGAACCGAGCTGCGCGAGGATGATGCAAATTAGAGAACGATCGGGTGAACTGACTTCTTATCTGCTGCGTGCAGTGGGGGTCCTTTGTCTTGGCAACGGTGGACTCCGGTTGCGGCCGATATCGCGCGAAGCACGGTCAAAGAGGCCGTCGTGTGGCTGTAATCGACTCCGGGTGTCGGTGTGTGTGGCGTTTCTTGCTTTCGACGTCCCGCTGATTGGGTGACGAGATCATTTTGCGGAACGTTGGGTGGTATGTTGGTAATGTGTGGTAGATTAGAACGTGTGCTTCGTACGGCGGGAGTAAGACGTTGCGTTTATTTCATGCGCGTGTGAATTGTGAGATTGATGTTGGAGGAAGTAGAATTCTAAGATATGCGATGTCGTGTAACGTTGAGGAAGTATGGTATGTTTGCTTGGCGTTGTTTTAATTTGGTAAATTTATCCGGAAAGCTTGCTTTGACGGGGTTGTGTAAAACCGCGTTTTAAGACGGGGGACGCGCGTCTTGTAGCTTTGCGACCATTTCCATTCCTGACCGCTGCCTAACGGTCTACAAAAAGGATCGAGTCAGGTGGAAACCCGAAAGTCAAACAACCGCCGCTAGACCGCTCGTTGCCCCCGATATACTTCTGCACGAGAGGCCGAATTCTCCTCTGTTCCACCGTCAAAGGTTGCCTACGAAGGCAAGAATATTCTCGAATATAATCTGGCGTTTAACCTTTGTCGGTTTCGACAAACATCCCCGTTCACGCTTCGTCGGTTCCATCTTTCGGATACTGCCCAGACCTACACTTTATTGCGTTCACTCTTCACACAGCGAATTAAACGCTTTCAATATACTGCATTAAATCTACATTACCCGCGACCACGCGCGACGTCAAACTCGCAACGTCATAAACACTTCTGTTCCAGCATACCGGCGATTGCAGTGTAGTGCGATATTTCAAGTAACAAGACGCACGGTACTTGCCCCTTTCCTAGTATCCATGCTTCCAAGTTTTACCTACCCCCACACCGAGACTTAACTCTTTAGGAATATTCCACTCGGTACAACACAAAACCTGACAGTTGCCAATTCCTGCATTCAGGAAACAACACATCACAGTAAATAAATCAGTTTTAAGCAGCATTTACTCAAATAATTTCATCTTATAAAATTTATCTCTCGGGAATACGGTCGGTGCATACTTCCGACGCCATCGGTTCCTTTTATCAGATGAAAAATTCGGCAAGAATGCCACCCAAAACAACTCCTCTTTCTACTCTCAATCGCCGCCATCGAAAGAATAAATTCCCGGACACCGGTCGACAAGAACTCTATTACGCAAGCTTCACGGTACGGCGGAATGCAGTATTTCATGAGGCGCAAATGACGTGTTAATTGCTAACAGGCGTCTCATCGGCACGTCAACCCGCTACCGTATCCGTCGGCAACTTTCCTGAAAAACTTGCGCGTATCTCTGGCAAGGCGGCCCGGTTACAGGTGCACACTGCCGTGCAGCTGTCTCTAGAATTGCCTTGTACGTTATTTATACTTCCCGCAATATGCCCGTCGTTGTCCCCATTTTTTGCCATCCTAAAGATGCACCAACAGTTAAGATATATTGCCTTTCGCGGAGGTGAGGGTAGGTGGGTGAGCTTTCCACGCTGATCGAATTCGCGGAACTTAACCCCGTTACCGCGAACTACTGTCTATGTACGTCAAGTGGCGTGGAAAAGATTCCCTTTAGCCGTGAATTATACAGCGGCCTGTCGGCAGTACGGTTTCACTCTTGGCATGCACGCCCGCTCATTACCGTCGCGACACGATCAATCGCAGACCGTCTAGGGAAATCGCTCAATTTCGTCGTACGGTTAGATATTCATGCAGAACGGCTATATATAGCGCCCCCAAACGCGTTCGTTCGCGAGGACACTTGATATGTTGAAGTAAAAGTGCCAATTGTATGAGTTCTAAACAGTGAGGTGAATAAAGTTGTACTTAGATTATGAATGTCACAATACGTTGAAAGTCGTACGAAAGATGGGAGGAAGTGTTCTATGAGTTCTAAACAGTGAGGTGAATAAAGTTGTGCTTAGATTATGAATGTCACAATACGTTGAAAGTCGTACGAAAGATGTGAGGAAATGTTCAATTTTCTACTCGACAGCGTGCGGTTTGAACTCATTTGAAAATTCGCAACAGGAATTGTTTTGCTATGTATTTCATTCCGTAACCGGTCGAGTGCGTTTCATACTCTTTGATACGGTTGACAACACAAAGAAATCATTACTGACGCACGGCTTTAAATCGGACAACATAACCGTACGATATGTCCGTAAACAGAAAATGCGTCCGCAAACATTTAACAACAGAAATATAAAGCGTGCCCCATTTACGAATGACCACGTCAGCAATATCAATCTGACTCGCGACGCGAATCAATCGCATTCGCTTTCCGGCGCACAAAACGTGCGTCTATTACGTGGACCTACGTCCGCCCTCGTCCCGGCCGAGTTTTTAAGCGCGCTCCATCATGTGCCCTCGAACACCTCGTAACACTTTGAACGTTCAAGATCATCTGCGCCGATTTCGTGTCGTCGAGGACTCGCGGCGATCGCGATAAGGCACGTCGGGCTGTGTGCCTCGTTGGGAATCCGCGCGTCGTCATCAAATCGAGCCCCGAACTGGCCCATCTTTCGAGCCGTGCGCGAGAGGCCATTATTTCGCGATACGCAACATGAATCACTCCTATCTGCGAGTTTCACACGCACGGTTTGTCGCGAGCGGGGTGAAGTGGTGCGGTCAGGAAGCGGCGGATCCGGCTCCTGGTGTAAAAACTGGATTAATTAGCCCGGGGAAGTCTGCCACCTTGCTTCTTCCTTCGCTTACCAAGCACGACCCTCATCTCGCCCCGTGTCGAGTTCTTTCGCCTTCTCGCTCGCTCGAACGACCGCTTTTTGCGCGGCGACCCTTTATCTTCGGGAAAAGTGAGCTTCGGTGGCGTTCTCACGGCTCACGGATCGAGAACGAGATAAGTCATATACGTGCGCCCGTGCAGGAGCCATGGGAGAATTTTTGCGCGGACCCGTGCTGTCGAGTGCGCGATTATTTAACGGCTCTCGGAATTAAGGGAATGTACAGTGACGTCGACGGATCACGGCGGTTTCATCGTGAAAGATCACGCTCGCTGCACATCGCGAGGTGCTCGTGTGGGTCGACGCTTTCAGCTTCCCATACGTGGGTTGTCGGAGGTAAAGCACGCTGGGTTCGACCATTTTAGTAGAAGATATATATATATAATGATATAGATGCGTTTAATGCCGGTTGACTGGCAGGTTTAGCTCTGATAGCGCTGACTTATTTACGGCGTTGTGATATTTGATTATTCAGTTCGCATTTGCGGCGCGACAGTGGAATGATAATTCTCTTTGTAAGCCGTTGCCGGCCAATCATTTGTCGCGGTTCTAATAACAGAGAGGCAGGTAAGCCGATGTTCTTGAAAGCTACAATTTCCGCAGACCTCGCGCACTAATGGCGATCGTTCAATTTACGTTATATCAGAGAATTGCCGCAGCCTCTGGATTACGCGCGGTGCATTAGTCGATTGATTAAACGGCGTCTTTAATTAGGCGGTTAGCTTCACTCGCACACGTACTCTCAGATTACCGCGTGACGACTTCAAAGCTCGAAGCAATTTTTATCGTAACCTCCCCACCGCGGCGCGTCAAACAATCCAGTTACCTTTCCGCGGTTGTCAATTTTCTTAACACGTTGACTGCCGATCGTATTTTGCTATATTAGAACACCGATGCTATGAAATACTACAGCGTTTGACTGAATTATGCAAAATGTAAATAATGTGCAGGTATTGGACACCGACGGATCGCATCACGATTCTAACGGTAACTGTATTTATAAAATAATTATTGCTAATTGTTGCGAATATTTTGGATCTTCAGTAAAATTTCTTGCGCCGGTCACCGGTGACCATCGCAGCAGTCAAAGTGTTAATGGCTTTTTCTCAAGCACATTAACACGTTGACTGCCATGGTGGCCACTGGTGACCGGTGCAAAAGATTTCAGTAAAAATGCAAAAAATTCGCAATGAAGCCTATTTGCAATCTTGTAAAAGCAATAGATATTGGCATGGTGCTTCAATACTTTGGCTTCTTAAACAACTCTGCGTTACCTTTATTTTGCGCAATTTAATTATACTCTGCAGTATTTGATCGCATCGCGTTTCTAACATAGCAAAATACGCTTGGCAGTCAACATCCCATTCATCCGTCGCAGCGTACAAACTGCTTCACTCTAAGTCCGTTGCTTGTCACCCCAACCATCTTCCGAAGTCTGGCCAGGTCACCATACCGCAAGTCCGCTCAACCTCATCGCACGCCTGCCGCATTATATCCGCACGCATCAATTTACCGTAGCGACGCGCGAGTCTCCCGCTTTCGTTTCGCGTCGCCCTCAAAGTGAAACACGCAGTGCACACATTACGCAAAGGCGGAGTCCGCGGCACTCGAGACGCTTGAACGCGCAGCCCCGACGTCCGTAATTGGCCCGGCAGCGTTCAGCATCGGACATTGTACATTCCGCTATCTATCACTGTCAATTCCATCGCGGCGCGCATTCTCTGACCGACAAATGCTATTGACAATTCGCGCACAAAGGCCGGTGCGAAATCTCATCCCGCTCAAGCCCGAGCAGACGACGTCCGCGTATCGGACTTTTCTGCCGCTCGGCGTCGGTCGCCGGAATGTGCTGCGGGACGGAGGACACGCCGCACGTCCGCCACGGAAAAACATTCAATTAGACAGGGAGCGACAAAACATCCACTCAAACGTTCGCCCACCCGCCCTCTTTCGTGCCGCCCGTAACCGCACTTACGAAACTTTACTGGGCGGCAGTCGACAAACAGACTCGAGTTCGAAACTGTTTGCTCCTTCGGCTCTGAAAAACGTCGCCGGCGACGACGGCGGCGCGGCGACTCGGGGGTCGCCCCGCCGGGAATACAAATTGCACTTTTACGAGAGTTAATCCCGCTACGCGGCGCCGCGACGAAATCAAAAAGTTTTCCGCGCGGATATCTTTCCCGGCCGAATGTACGTCTCGCGGCGAGGTATGGAAATAGTTTGTCGCGCGGCCACTCGATCTTGGCTGCCTAGTGTTCCGCGCTTCCAGACGAGGCTGGTGTGCGTGCGGGTTATCACGATGAAGGCGGCAGTGGCCGTGATGGAGCTGCCGGTAGTTTCGCGGGAGGTCCTCTTGAGAGGTCGAGTTTGCGGAGAGAGAGGCCGATTTCGGTGCTGGAGAGAAAGAGGGCTTTCTGAGCTTTTCCCTACGGCTCTAAACGTCGTCGACAGAATTCTCGTTTGTCCCGCTAGCGCAACCCGACGTGCACGTGTGCGTGCGTATCTATGCACGTATGTATGTACGTGCTTACCTTGGCACGAGTGGAATTTCTCGGTCCTGCGGAAGTTTCGGTGGAAGCGTTACCGAAGAAAGATAAATGTCTGCTATTTTTTGCCCGTTTACGGGTTTAAAAAGCACTCCTGATAAAGCGACCCGATGGCTTATGCGTTTTTTAACGTCACGGCAAGAACGACGGTTGAATTTGTTCGCCAAAGTGCCGGCTGGGTGCTGTTTATGAAACCAAAGAAAGCGACCAAGCCCGTATGGTAGTGTGTTAATTTTTCCCGGGTATCGAAATGTTGCTACGTATGGATACACGTCTGGTGTATTACTGCCACCTTGAACGAAAGTTGTCACGAACGATTAGCCGAAACGACCACGTCATGTAAATATTTACAGTTTTTATTGTTGAGCCATTTATGTTAACCTCCGAGAAGCTGAATTTGTGTAACCGTGAGTTTTGCTTCTATCTTTAGTTGGAACGTTTGAGAGGTAGTCTCATGATAAAAACACCTTTATCAAATTAAGCGTTCATTTGGTGTTTGAGTGCGATGTGTCTTGTACTGTAATCCTACTAAGGGTGGTGAAAAATGTGCTTGTCGATATTCAGAAAACCTATTGCGTAAGAACTGAGAATACGTGAGAATAGGGTAGGTTAGAAGGGAAGTGATGGTAGAATGGTCGAAGGAAAGCAGGAACAATGAGGTGCGATTAGGAAAGGAACACGTGTGCGGATTTTAATTTGTCTCTGGGCCAGGTAGAAGTAGAGACAAGGATCCAACCTATCATTGCGTCGCAGCAGTAATTTGCATCTAATTTCCTCGCCGCAAGATCGGCGTATGGGGGATAAAAGCTCAACGATATGGGGCGCGACAGGGAAAGTGCAGGCGAATCGTTTGACACGGACGTACGTTGCGTTTTGTCCCCTTCGTTTAATAACTAACCGCAGGTGGCGGTAATGGCTGCCAAGCGCCGATGGCCAGATGGAATTTTACTACCTTCCGCGGGTCTGTCGGACGGACGACAGCGGGTAGCAGGCGCGCAGAGCGACGAGGTGATACAAAGAGTTTGCGCGAAAGAGACGAACGACGGGGCGAAAGGACAACAGTGGCGCAAGGGGGAAAAATGTTGGAACGACATCGTTCGCGTTGTTCCACGCTCGACTCGCGTGTACCATCGCCGCCGACCACCAAACAAAACGCTCAAATGGGGCTTTCACCGTTTAATTAAGAGCTCCGCGAGATAATTCATGGAAAACGACAACGCCCATCGCCCCACAACAGAGCCGCTCGAAAATGAACCGCGTTTTCACACTGCTCTGCCATTCCCGCACGCCTGCCTTTTCCTCGCCCGCGGGTGCGTCGCGAATTATTGTCAAATCAGTTGCCGCGCGACACGCGGAAGGAAGCGGTTGCCGCGGCAATGATTTTCGCGACGCTCGTCTGTCGAACGTAAATCTCCGGCGGACGACATTAATACGACACCGAATGTCGTAGTCACGAGTTAACGCGAGAGTCCTTTCCTTTATTTGTGTTTACGCGCGCGGCCGGACCGCGTAAACCGTTCGCCAAAAAACGCGGCAGCAGGGATTAATTCACGCGCCGTCGAGTTGATTGTTTATTCGGTTATCGCGCCCAAATTCTGCTCTGGCACTCTGCCGCGGCCGCGGCACCCGGCGAAATTATATTTTCGTTGAGGCACTCGACGCTGATCGCGCCATGTCGAGCGGCAGGGTTAAAAAATATTGTTAGATATATAAAAGAGACGGGAGTAAGGGGGACGCGGGATCGATCGTGATTTATTCTTCCAGACCAGATGATTTGCAAGTGGCGAGCCGGCGGCGTACGCTCTTTGTGTGTCGCCCTCTTGTTTTTCATTTTCAGCTTGGTACACGTACGGACCGGTATGAAATTCCATCAATTTTTAGCCTATCGCAATTTTCCGCCCCGGCAGGCGGTTTACATAAATCCTCTTGCAGTCGACGCGGTTGGAGGGCTCTCTCGATGCTCACCTCCGCGTCCTCCTCCACCTCCTCCTCCGCCTCCTGTTCCACCTCCAACGCGACTACGCCGGGGATGCAAAAAAAAATCGTGTCTCGTTCGATACATTCACAATTTCCTCGTAACGTTATGAATATTCTACGTACGATTTAGTCCTGTTAAACGAGTTGACGCGCGTGCGTGCGAGTTAATTGCGCATTTGTCTCGTCACGCACTCGGCTTTTGTTGTATGACGTTCTTTAGATGAAATATTGCAGTTAAATATGTTTTGAAAGTGCTCGTCGTCGCTGTACGTTTAATGCGTTGAAATCACAAAACGTTAATACGTGTATATTTTACGCTGGATCTACGGTACGTTTGCCTAACGAATGTACTAGCCGTATAAACTTGTTAACAACCGGCGAAACTTTGTGAAAGGTTAATTTAAAGTGGTCTCTGAAAATAAAACATCGCGGAACTGGACCTATACAGAATTAGCCGCGCGCTTCCTCTACAATCGCGTTCGGAGTAATGCACGTTGTGTAAATTATTCAACATGCATACAGGCGAACTCAGTGTCCATACGAATATAATAGCCCGCGTTAATCGCTCACTCTCCATTTCGGGGATTCAGCGCAGAATTCAGAGTGCACAGAGAGGATTGTATTGACGTAAGTTCATTTAGCGTGTGTACTTGCGCGTGTACGTAACTGAAACAATGCCGGACGACGTAGCGCGGTCTGGCAATCAACAAGCGACTCTCAAACGACTTTCTGAAGGGACACAGAGGTGAACGGTGGTGAAAAAGGTGCAGCGTGTGTAAGAATAAAGGTCCGTGGTTCAAAAGTGCGCGTACCGGTAAAGCGCACCAGCAACCCACATCCTCGAGTGGCGAGCAGTTGTGTTTCGGCGAAATTTGCGGCGGCAGGTTCCGAACTGGTAGAAAGGCAAAGCCGAAGTTGAAATAGGTGAAGAGCGTCGCGATGGCTTGCGGAAAGGGAGGGAAGAAGCAAAGTGGAAGGCACGTGCGAATGGTTTAAACTGGAATTTCGGGTCAGTCCTCTATGCGACAAACGGGCAAACGGTACGAGGGCAAACACCCTGATTTATAGGTCAGGCAACCTTCGGGAGAGCGAGAGATAGACCGAGAAGTGGTTGGTGTATGGGAGGAAGAGGAAGAAGGAGGGAGAGAGAGAGAGAAACGGGTGGGTGAAGTGTGGGTGGGCAAGGGCTAATTAATTGCCACTGCAGAGTTGAAAAATGCAGAGCCACCCTCTCGCCCATTCCATCACTCTACCTCTTTCCAGCGATCCCTTTTCCACCCCCTATACCTTCTATCGCCTTTTCGTCCTCTCTTTCTCTCTTTCTGCGTCTCTCTTCCTTTCTCCTATGCCAATCTCCCGTCCTTTCAATGTTCAAGTACTTGTACCCGGAACATATGTACACATAATGGGTACACTCGACAACAAATAGGGAACCGAGCAGTGGCTTTGTTCAATCGATCAGACTATAAATACTCACGTTCGTCGATTTTGCAGTCTGTATGTACAGTGAGGGTGGAAAAGGTGCGCGGAAGGGAGGAGGGAGTCATGCGGGGAAGTTTATTGCGGGTCTCTGTGCGCGTGGGTTCTAAGAAGCGATTGTTGCGATACAGTCATTATCGCCGTATTAAACGCTGCCCTATATATTGATTAAGTGCCTACTTTCGCAAACGGCTTTGCAGTATTAACCGTTGTACGGATAACAAGAATAGCAGATAATGGAAATTCCATTAAACAATTCCGCCCGCTTACGAAGGAACCCTATTTCCGGACCGTACTCGATATTTCGCTGCGAGGCGAGCTCGGCGAAAATCCGAAAATACGTCATCTCGGGTGACATTTTACACATTGACGTTTTCATTACCGGCGGGTTTTAAAAATATTTCGCCGAACATCGACGGCGGATTTCGAAACGGCATAAGTACGGCGCTGTGCGCGTGTTATTACACGTGAGTAAGCAGCATACGGGCCCCGGGCCGCGAGCATTCACGGAGCGCTGTATTAAAAAGTTTGCCGACTTTGAGCCACGCCGAAACATGCAAGTTCGAGCGAGCTCGGCGATTACATTCAACATCACCGAGGGCGGTGGTCGCGGCGTAAATAGTTCATTGCGCAAAAATGAGAGAACGAGGGGAAGGGTTCGCTGCGCCCGGTGCCCATCGAGACACGTGAGTTTAAGCGACGCGATAATTACGCAAGAAAGCGGCAGATAGGGATAGTGTGTACGGGATACCTTGGGGATATCGTTGGGCATACGACGTGCAGAAGAGAGTGGCTGGCAGGGGTTCGGTTGGCAAAGGGGTTCGCATGCATCGACCCTCCGAAGTTGTTGCGCTATCGCGTGAGGCTCATTTGCATTGTAGCTAGATCGTATCTATCATCTGAAATTAACACTGTCAGCCATGCCTTTCCCGGATCGGTCCGCTTCCGTGTAAAGTAGGTATACGGCGTTACGATTAAGTCACCACGGGTGATGTACTCGCCTGCGCGCCTTTAAAAACGCGCGCCGCGAGAGGTGTGCATCGAGAGAAAGGAGGAGAGAATGCACAGAAAGGGTGCGAGGAGAAAAGCGTGCGCCTACGCGGCCATCGTAATTAAGATTAATAAAGTGGCCCGTGCGGACGAAACGATGACGATATTATCGAGCGAATAAATTGCGCTGCGTTTAGCGACCTGTCAGAACTTATTACGTTCTTCTGCGGGCGCGGCGCGCCGATAGTGCTGCGTAACAAATTGGACGACGTGCTTTAAATGCGCGGGGAAAAAATGAACGCGGAATTGGAGGGTATTGTCTCGGTTATCGCTGCGGGAGGGTGAAAAATGAGGCGGGCGGCGCAGCCGAAGATAGATGCGTCGCGCAGATTAGTCAAGAAGAAAGCGCTTGGTATCCGAGGATGAAACTATTGCGCATTCATAAGCCAAAGAAGCGCCGAGGGGTTTAACTACGGATTATGGCGGCCGAGAAATAGAGGTAGGCTGTGGTAGAGAAACGTTAAATGAAGAACGTGTTCAGAAAATGTCTGACTATTGGCTAATCACATTTTCCATATGTCGCTTTTAAATCGGCGTGCTCTTATTCATCATAGTCGGAGACACCACTTCCTTTACTATCATTCTAACGTGTTAACCCATTCGAGACCGATTGCACACCGTCTGTGCAATTGATTTCCGAGGCTATAAGACGGCTTGCACACCGTGTGTGCAATAACAGTAATGTCCAATTATCAGTTATTCTGAGTAAACTAGTCGTCGAAATAAGATTTTTCTCGAACTAATGAAATCTGCGAGGTACAGGAAAACAAAATTTGGCATTGGCTTTACTGTGTACCAAAAATCTAAAAATTATTTGAAACGTTTCTTACATGTAAAATACTATGAATTGCCGACAGTCCTACAAAGAAGGAAAATATAAACGTAATAATTACTCTTGTGTCGGTAATTCTGGATTATTCAATACCGACACAATTCAATTGGTTCAATCCGTTCCTCGCAATAAAATTTTATTTTCCTATTTTTGAAAAAGCGAGCTGCACACCTGCAATAAAAATTTTCCGAAAAGCGAGCTGCACACCTGGTGTGCAATGATCTTATTTATGTGAATTCACTTACGATTTGGGTGATTTCCATAGTAAACATGTTTTTTTATGAAAAATGAACCATATAAAGAAAAAAAATTCGCTCCTGGGGACCGTGTTCGAAAAAAATCGTCGTCTCGAATGGGTTAAGGCACTGTCTAGTTTTTCGCAGCAGCGTGTTAAAGCCATAACGGAAACTTATCAGGTCAAGCATTTTTCAGACGGCAACCGGTAATGAAATATACAGCCGTAACGAGCACTGCAATGCTTAATTAGGTTGTCTCGTGTCACGAGGATGATGGACTCATCGTTTAGCGTTGCGTCGTACGGATAATTACTTCCATACACGGAGCAACGTTGCAAAAAGCAGCGACTTTAAAGGAACGAAGGCCGTGATGGGCTCACCTACCATACAGACGGTGATTCGTGAATGGCTTCTTTGTGCGTCTGAATCGTTCCTAACGAATCGGCGATTGCACGACGCTGTCTGCGTGCACATTGAGTCGAGACTCAGTGGAAGTTGCACTGTACGGCTCTTGTTCACAGTATGGCGAGCACACATCGTGGCCTAAATTTCATACGCAACTGAGTTGTCGGCTTACGAAGAACATGACGATTACGAGGTATTGTTCCGACATTTGCGATGTGTGTTAAAAATTCGCCTTATTCTGACGCGCGGGTAACGAGCAGTTTTCCAAGAAAAGTCGTCGGCTTCGATATCTTATCGTCCTCTCCAATCAGTAATTAATTGTAGTCCCCGTAGTAATTGATAAATATGATAATCGTAATTAAGGGAATAGTTGCTGAGGTTCACCTTAAATTACGTTTACAACCGCCAATCATCGATCATGAAATATTAATCGTTTCAAGATTGCTGCCTTCGTTGGGGCAGCTCCAATAAATTGATCCTGCCGTTTATGACTCAAGCAGAGTGCAGATGTGAAGGTTTCCAGACGTTCCATTAATTCACTGAATAAATCAGTGAAAGATACAATAATTTCCTGATTATCTCTACGTTTAATACCCGACAATCGGAATCAGCGATCATTAATCTGATTATGCTTTGCCCTACTCGGCCTCGAATTGTTTTTTTTTTCTCTCGTCGTCGACTTTTTACCGACTCTCGGAATACGTTAAGCCGAGAATCTCCCGTTGGCATATTACGGCCGAAACAGCGAAGGCTTCTCTCGTCGAGGGTTCCGCGGCGCTTGAAAAAGTTTCGCGTAAGTATTGATTTTTCATGCAGCACTCTCGTGCATGCACGAGAAGCGAAGAATCAATTGACCCCGAAAGAAAGCGGACCAGTTCGATGCCGTTCACCCTCGGAAACTGAGAACTCTCGTCGTGCGAAATTCTCGAATTAAGAAAGCGCGGTTAACACATACCCCTCCGCGATATCCTCGGCTAAATTGAATTTCTTCTTCTCAGTTATGAAAACGAAGTGCACGAGATTTCACGATTCCTGTTCAACTTCAAATGTCCCGCGCGAATTAATTCTCACCGTATTTCACAGACAATGCATAAAAGTGCTGAGCATCGATTAGAATCTTTAATGCCATTGATTGTGTACAACCAGTGGCTAAAGAAATGAATCCCAGATAATTAATACCAATTTAATCGATTCATGAAATTAGTCATTCGTGGCTCAGTAAAAAAGACCTGCTACTTGAAGAAGCCGCGCAATTGCTGTGAACCAGTCGTTAAACAAACGTTTTAATGCCGGACTTATTTTAATTAATTGATTCGGTTCAATAACTAACTTAGTCGTTAGTTGGGATTAATACCTGAATTTTTAAGCGCGGCCGTTATTTCAATTGAATATTGGCGAACACTGGTGCAGAAAGCGAGTGTGACACGTTATCAGGAACCGTGAGAAACGCTATCGAAGACAACGATCGGTACCCTGCTCCGCGAAAACTGCTCGAGACTCCAGGTTGTCGACGCTTCCTCTTGAATGCAAACTAGTTATCGAACACCACGGCGCAGTCATTTTAAATGCACTCTGGGTAGATAGAAAAATCGATTAACCTCTGCTCGAATCGTTCTCCTCGAGAACCGGAGATTGTTTTCACAAATTTTAAATACCAAGCGCTCGAAGGTAATGAGCACCTGAACCACGATTACGTCGCGCCGAAAGAAATTACTTCTCCTCAGACTTCTTTTCTGCTTCTTTGCACAGCCTTCAAAAGAATCTCATCCTGCCTTCGGGGAACTTCAAAAATTATTAAGTAGACTCGACTGAATACTGTAACGCGAATATCGGCCAGTTAAGTCATATCTTCGGGGTTGTTTCAAGCTACATTTTTAGAGGCCTCGACTGTTTTTCTGTTACGTCTTAATGCTTCGCGCGAAGTGCTTATTGACGAGCGTAATTCCTATTTTTCAACCGCGTTATTTTCGCATAATTATTCCACGGCCTTAAATCAAACTCTTTTATTACGTCTCAAAAGATGTTTTTCCATGTTTCAAGACCCTTGAGCTCCTTCCTCGGCAGTATGTATACATTATGAAAGATCTTCCCTTCAATGACCCTTCTTGCACCTCCAGGGTTTACTTTATAACTCCAACCACGCATCTTTAACACGTTGACTGCCGTGCGTATTTTGCCGTATTAGATTAGACTGAATTATGCAAAATGTAAATAATGTGCAAGTATTGGAGACCAAAGAATCGCATCACTATTCTAACAATAACTGCATTTATAAAATAATTATTACTACTCATTGCGAATATTTTGGATCTTTAGTAAAATCTCTTGCGCCGGTCACCGGTGACCCCCACGGCAGCCAACGTGTTAAAATTGCCTGAACATTGAAATAAATTAGACCGACAACTGTATCTCTCCACCAGCAAAATACCGATTCGCCGAATCTGTCGATACTCGACGCGTTCACAGAGCTTTCAGAGTACCTCGGAAACGACGAGTGAACATTTGCCGTCACCTGCCAGATCGGCTACTTAAATTTACGCAATCGCGACGTTGACGAGCGCCTGCGCTCGGGCGTTCCCGGGCAAATAAGATTTTCCCGCATTTTCGCGAGAATCGTAAACTCGCGAGCGTTCGAGGAGACCGC
This sequence comes from Cryptocheilus praepositus, assembly GCA_033815515.1. Classification (NCBI taxonomy): domain Eukaryota; kingdom Metazoa; phylum Arthropoda; class Insecta; order Hymenoptera; family Pompilidae; genus Cryptocheilus; species Cryptocheilus praepositus. The sequence goes on from JAWWQZ010000257.1 coordinate 1,285,464, forward strand.
GTTCCTGCAACGTTTCCACCCGTTTCATCCCCCCGTTCCTTCTCACCCAGCTTCTCCCGACTTTCTCCCGCACTTTCCACCGTCTCCTTTCTTCCCTTTCGCCTTTACTCCGTACTTCTGCACTAACACCGACGCCGTTCGCCCTCCACAAAATGAACCCATAACGAGTTACGCCGTTACTGCCTTACCACCCGGTATTAACATGGGGGCACGTACCTCGCGGGGATTTGATTCCGCGAGGTAATAACCCCAGGGAGGCACGTTCGCACTGCGAAAGCTCACGACTTACTTCTTGCGCGTTCATATAACCGCGGACACGTACACACTGCCGTTTATCGACAATAGGACGCGCACGTTGCCGACGGGTAGTCTTCTACACCCCCTGCCACAAGTTTCGAGCCCTCAGAGATTCGTGCATTAGTTTTTTCCTAACCGTTAATCTTTGTGTGTTTACGTGTCGGTGATGTTTGTCGTCTTACGCTATGATTGGGTAACGTCCTTCGTGGGGAAGAGAGTACCTTGGTACGTGCAAATGTCAGCAATATTTTTAGTTTCAAGGCGTTCGCGGCTAAAGTTCTGAAATGGTTGGCTTTCGGATCGTTGCTTGTGAATTCGACTACGCGTTGACATTTCGGAAACGTACAGACAGCGTCTGCAGGACTAGGAAGCGCTGAAACTGATTAACACGTTGGCTGCCGTGGGGGTCACCGGTGACCGGGGCAAGAGATTTGACTGAAGATCGAAAATATTCGCAATGGGTAGTAATAATTATTTTATAAATGCAGTTATTCTTGGAATAGTGATGCGATTCTTTGGTCTCCAATACTTGCACATTATTTACATTTTGCATAATTCAGTCAAACGCTTAAGTATTTCATAGCATCGCCGTTCTAATACGGCAAAATACGCACGGCAGTCAACGTGTTAAACAACGACGTGATGGAATATTACACGACACGAATGAAGGGCGCAAATTTAACCCTTTTAGTGCCAGCGGGCCTATCTATCGGCCGACGGTCCTTATGCGAAGAGTGCCACAATAAATACTAACATTTTCCTCCAGGAAATTGGAATTTTTCTCCTTATAAAGCTATTTATATGAGCGCACATATCAAATCGGCCCGTGGCATTTCTCGCATGTATTCCATAAAACGCTTGGCACTAAAGGGTTAAAATAGTGCAGTGGTGTTGGAGCTCTAAGGGTTGTAACGCAATTCTAATGTTAATTTACAAAATTATGAGGGTTATTGTTTGGAAATTTGACGCATTTTTATTGAAATCGGTTGCGCCGATTTTAGTCGCTAGTTGTATTTTTGATTTTAGTCGCTATTGCGCCGATAGTTGTCGCTACCTGAATTGACAACATGTAAAACGCGCTACTGACCGAGTGTCCGCGTAATTCCAAGACGTACGTATGCACGATTCGGATTTATGTAAAATCGGCAGGGCAACGCCGAACTTTTGACCCGCAATGTACGCGGCGGCAGTGTGCACGCGTGGGCGCGTGGGTGTGCTGCTCGTGTGTCCGACACCTATCCCACAATCCAACCTGCCCATGTGTCACGCTCGTGACGACGTAGCCGCTTTCGTGATCGTAAACCGCAATTTAGCCAAGCTAGACCCGGCGAACCGCCCGGCTCGCATCTTAAGTAAATGAAAGGGTTTTAGCCGCAACGCGGAACGACAGAATCGTAAAGTTTTCACGTTCGTTCGTTATTAATCCGCGGATCAAATTTAGCCAGCGACCGCGGCTTTACCGTCGTCGTCCGGGATTGTTGCTGATCCCGTTCCTGCTTCTGCTCCCGTTCTCGTTCCTGTTTCTGCTCCCCGTTCCTGTTGGCCGATGGCGCTCTAAGGCGAATACAATAGGCTCTTTATGGCGCGTGGGCTATTTTGTCGTCGGCCTGCTACCCCGTTACGTTTGTGTAATTTCACGTACTTCACGCGCCGCGGAGCGCGAAAGTGTTTTGGCTACCCGAGGATCGGTGATAAGAGCGATGGCGATGGCGAATTTTTCGGGGCGGAATCTATTGCGCGAGCTCGCGTGAAAGTGCTCAAGTCCGACCGATGTCGTGCCGGTGTTGGCAAAAGTGCAGGGGTGACGGATTAAATTAATTGACGAGTGCGACGTCGATACGCGCACGTATAACTATTTTGCTGAACAAGTGTTTATGCGTTGTTCGAAATATTTGCATCGGTATTCCATGTACGATAGGGACGTTATGAAGAAATCTGGCCGCGGATCAGATTGTTGTTTACTGTCCACATTGGTGTTTAACACTTTGACTGCCATGATGGTCACCGGTGACCGACGCAAGAAATTTTACTGAAGATCTAAAATATTCGCAATGGGTAGCAATTATTATTTTATAAATGCAGTTGTTATTAGAATAGTGACGCGATCCTTTGGTCTCCAATAACCCTCACATTACTTACATTTTGCATAATTCAGTCGATCGCTGTAGTATTTCATAGCATCGCCGTTCTAATATAGCAAATACGCTTGGCAGTCAACGTGTTAAATAAATTGTGGCAAGCGCGGAGTTATTGTTGTCCACGGAAATGATTTGAATGCAAAATACTTTTTCGAATATCTATCATAGATAAATGTTTTCTGAGCTATTGCGAAGAATTGCCGGCTTATTCGTTATAGTTGAGAATATTTAGATCAGTCACAAGCTAAACTTAAGGTGAAGGAAATCTGCGATAAACAGCCGACGATCTTTCGGATTATTGTTATACGATTTTTGGTGTTTCGTCATAATTTGGCCCGATTAGAGGCGTCACTCGCGGGAATGTTTGAAATTACTCAAGGTGTTAATACGGCACGATCGTTTCTATGTTCGTCGTGCGATCAAGAAGGGAATGTTTTCCGGTCGTGCCATAATCGCATCTGGTCATTCTCGACGTCGAAGGCGTTCGTTGAGGAAATTGGTACCGGTCGTCGGACCATTTTCCTGGCGACTCCATTAAGGATACCGAGCACGTACGAGAAGATTGGCTCGAGCAGCTTTCCGGCGATCCACCTGGAAGCACCTGGCTAATGCCGACAGCTACAGAAAGGGCCCTTTTTCTCGAGCTTTCTTATTTAGAGACGCAAGGAGGTGCGATCGTTTCACAGTAATCTCGAGGATGCTTTTCCGATCTTTCGTATTTCATTAACTCCATTCCGCCGACTAGATCAACGGCGCATGCAGATACTGCAGTTTAATTCACTTGAAACTACACGTTCATTTTATGAAGCGAAGTGTGAGGACCCTCTTGCGATTTAAATCATACTTATGTGCGTGGAAATTGAAAAATCCATCATTAGTAAGGTTTCAAATATTCTGATACTAAGTTTTATACGTAATCTAACGAAAGTGACGGTCAATTTTATGAAGCGAAGTGCGAAGACCCTCTTACGATTTAAATGATGCTTACGTGCGTGGAAATTGAAAAATCTATCGTTAGTGGGTTTCAAATATTCTGATACTAAGTTCTATACGTAATCTAACGAAAGTGACGGTCAATTTTATTGACACGTACAAAGCTTTGAACGGATCGTAAAACTGCAGTCATCTAGACACAGTGAGCATCTGTGCAAACACCGAATAATACCACTAACTCTATTTTTCAGCGTACCCGGGATTTATTATTATCCGCAAACAACGGACAGCAGACAGCAGACAGTAGACAGCGCAGACAATCTCTCCCGTCATTGAGACACTTTACCTTTTCCAATGCCCCGTTTTAGCGATCGAAATCTCGCTGCCCGCGCACACCTACATACCGGTTTACGAACCCACGAACATAAAAAATGAAAGAGCCAAATCCGCGGCGCCGTTTCGCGCATCGTCATTCGGCGAACATTTAAAGTTCAATCGTATCGTCGCGCGATAAATCAATATCATGACACGGCCAAAATTTAATACGTTATCGACAAACTTCTCGGTCGCAACCGGTTATTCTCGCACCGAATTGCGGCGTCGCGGAATCTCAATAATTATATTTCCCGTAATGAACGAAATTCCGTGTAATGTGTTCCTGCAAATTGGTGAATTGCGATATTAAATTAACCCCCTTCGCCTGGGTGAAGCCAATAATCCGTTGCAATAAAACGCGGAGGCAGCTGTGCCTGCCTCGCGCTGTGCCGACTTCACCGATATCTATCCATATACGTACAAACGCGCTCGCGGATACAGTGTGTTTCAAAATTCTCCGCCGAGCTTCCGGCCATTGATTCGATACACGGAAACGAAAAAAGCAACTCACGCTGACCCGTGTCGGCGAGCTTCTACTTTCCCGCTAATAGCTCAATAAACGAGTTTATTCCGAGCATCCGGCATGTGCTGATTCATGCAGTTACTACCGCAAGAAGAAAAATTCGCGGACGCGCCAACTTTTTTCGTTGTGCCGTTACGTGGAACTTCTACATCAATTTTTTACCGACTCTTCCGGAACACTCCGTACTTTCGAGTGTCTGCCGCGAACTCGCGAGTGCAGTTATAATTGGAAATCAAGGTTCGCGGCTGTTCGCTTACGTCCAGCTTTTTTCTTGCCCCGAAACGCGGAAGGCGCAGCCGAGCTTTCGACCAACTTTTTTGGAACGCTCTGTAGACGTCGAGGGTGCACGTTGTTCCCTCCGGCCGCGCTTATCCGTTCGATGTATGGCACATAATCCGTTTCGATTTTACAAATACGGCCGCGCTTCTCGTGCCCCGCGCAAAATGGCCCTTCTCCGTGTCCTCGGAAAGTGAATTAGCGAGCGGTCGGCATGCATCATTACGACCGCAGCGTGTACATTTAATCGCTGGGACCGCTCACAGAGGGCCCTTGAAGCTGACGGTTAATTCTCACACGATTAATGCGTTACGGATAATCGGCGCCCATTTCCCGATTGTCGAAAACAATGAACGACGAATTAGGAGGCGTTAACGGCCGATTAGCGGCGAAGCCCTTTGCGCGCGCGTGTGCAACGGCGTGCACGCGTATGTGCGTGCAGAAGTTCGGCGCTGCGGCGAGCAGCTTCACGTACACGTGTGCAACGGAGGCACGAGCATTGTGCGAGCGTGCATTGACGTTTGAGCTTTCAGGCGGGGCTTAAAGTAGACACGGTTGCGAACCGAAAGTGGCAGCTTCTGGAGAGTATGAAAGGGACGTGCGCTTTGCCGAGGATATACGCGATGATACGCTGCGCTCAAGATTAGAATAATCGATTTCTGCAAATTGCCTGCTGGCCCGATAGTTTGCGCAGGCTTGCATTGTATGCAGAACAGTAGCTGCTCCGAATGACGCGCAGAAAGCGCAGTGCCGCGTGAGCGATTATTTCGTGCACAGTCGCAGCCGTGTGCTTCTTCGTCGACGAGTTCGGCGATAAGTCTAGTTGCGCAATTTTAGAGACGCGTTCGCTCGAGCATTCTTAGCGCCTGCTGAAATGACTTCGACTGTTCGCGACTTCGTGCGCCTCGGGGCGGGTGCAGCGTTTATCGAGGGAACTGAATAGGGGAGAGTACGCGTAGGGGAACGTGGGGCAAATGGTTATGCACATAAATAGGTGGAGGGTGGAGGAGAGAAATACAGAGGAGTGAATCTTGGTGCAACGCGTCGGACAACGATCTTTAAGAAGCTTTCGTGAGCTGAGGCTCTCAAGGGAGTTTTCCTGGCGCGATCGCTTTATCGGATATCGGGACTCGTGATTTTCAGCGAAGTACCGGTTACAGCCCGTTAGGCGGCCCGTTTATTTGACGCAGGACGATCGCCCATTTCGCTCGAATCCTCTCGCGGTCGCCATAAACTTTCCACTTTATTTATCAGCCGACCGCCGGTTTGCGCGTGGACGCGTTTCGATCTCCAATTAAGACGCGGAGGACGCACTTAACCCGATTATTAATTCGGCGGGATGTTCGTCGCGGGTGGAAAAATGGCGCGATGCCGTAACCGATAAGGGAACGACGCGTTCGCTGAAGCGCCGTAAATGGCAGATCGGGATTCTCGGGAATTTAAGATCCGATATGTCATCCGCGGTTATAGTTACGAGGGTGACTTCATTAAGAGTGGATTTTATGCGACCGTGAACACGACTTAATGATACACTGATTCCCGGAGTACGAACGTTCAAGTGGGTTACGATATTTTTTGAAAATTTGTGTAATAATGGGAGTTTAAACGACGATATTATAGTTTTGTGCCGTACCTACAATGACAGTATAGTACGATATTTCAAGTAATAGAACACACGATACATGTCATTTTCCTATTACCCATGCATCCAAATTTTTCCTACCACCACTCAGCTCTTGAGAAATATTTCATACAACTCAGTTATCCCCTCCACGGAGAATCTTTCCCTAAAACCTAGCAATGCCACTTTCCCATATTTAGATTGAAAACCCCGCTCAGTACACAGTCAGACTCACAACGCTGCATAATACATATCACAGCAATAAAATCAGTTTTAAACAGCATTCACTGAAGATGTAATTTTATCTCATAAAACCGACCAACAAGGTCGCGATCTGTAAAATAGTTAAATTTCATCCCCCGGCAATGCGGTCCACAAAACCAATCAAGAGTGTCACGTCAACACATAGAGAAAACTGCTCGTAGTATAGTTGCGACACGACTAATTGTAATAGAACAGTATGTCTAAGAAATAGTTTCCGCGTGGTACGTTTGTCTTCCAATTAGCCAGCAATCCAGGTCCATACAACTGCGCGTTCCAGCTCATAACAATAAAAACACCCTGCGCAATTCCATAACAAGGAGTCTAAAAAAGCCTAACAGTCGCCCGGCTTCTGGCCATAAATACCGCGATTCAGTTGAAAACGGCGGGCCCTAACACGCCACTCGCGTAAATCGAACAGCTAAAATCGCCTCGGTCGGCTTACGGGCAGAAGACGTCGCGTTTCACCAGGAACTCCGAGCAGGGGGAGTTACGAATGAGCGCGAGAGGCAGACGCGGGCAAGGCCAGACGGACAAAAAGATCGAACCTGGAGCAAGGGAGCGAAGTCGCACGGCGCAGCGACAGAAGCGGAAGGGAGAAAGAGAGAATGAGACCAGACGCCGTCGTTCGTAGATTGGAACCTAAGCTCGTAATCGTACCAATTTTACGGATATCTGCCCGTCCGATTTTTCGAATCATGGAACGGTAACGACGGGCGCTCATCGTTTTCGAAAGTTCCCTCGCCCGCTGAATCGGGGTCGCGACTGAAAGAAAATCATCGAGTGAACGGCGACATAATCGAACGACGATTGGCGAATATCCGCATATACAATCCCCATTGTGCTAGATTTGATTCGCGCCTCGGCGGCGATTGAAAAGAGCCCATTCAGTGCGGGTAGCGGCAGCTTCCTGATTTCCGCTTTCAGCTCTCGATATTTTAATTTGCACCGTCGATTCGTTGACCCTAACTCCACGGCGGGCGATGGGTTCGGCGAAGGCGGTGTGTATTTAAGTTCGCCCGCCGGTAATGCCTCATTGAAGGAGGCACAAAGGGCACTGCGTGTTAGTCTCATTCACGCTGACATTGCATTCCGCGATGTTCAAAGGGAAAGCAAAGAGCTAAGGAGCTTTGGACGTACGTAAAGAAAGCTCTGCGCCGGGTACACCGCTTTTACGAACCACTTTATGGCTCGAGTCTTTGATATCCTTCGACTAACCACGTCTCTTAAAGTCTGCTCCAGAGAATAGTGTCAAACCACATGTTTTACGCGTATCTTTGTGCATTTCCTGACAAACCGCGTTCTCCGTTAATTGACACTGCACATTTAACGTTCAGTCACGTCACTTTCTGCAGCGCACGTTCGCTAATTTTTGCGTTCGATTAATTCCGAGTCCGCACCACCGTTCCAGCATGTTCCGCATGCGAGAAGTAGGTCACCCGTTGAAAGTCGATTCAAAGAAAAATGTTAGGATTTTCAATTTTCTTCTCCTCTCGTTTTTATTGCCGATAGCGCCGCATGCGCGAAATTTCTATCGCACCTCAATTACGCGAAGGCGATATTTTTGCGAGCGTTGTCTCATTCGGTCAGTGGGCGCGGGTTGGCAGGCGTAATTGAAGCAATTTCATGGGTACCCGCTCGTATACTATGTCGAGTCCCTTTTCCGCAGATAATGACCGAACCCTAGGCTGTAGTAATCGATCTCCGTCAGTCTGCCTGTGATCCGCAGTCGCTCACCGACCCGCCACGGAACGTTTTACTGAATATACAAGAGCACAGCAGGAGGGCCGCGCTTTCCGCTTTTCTAAACGCGGCAAAGAACCGATATCTTCGTGCTCCGCACGACCCTTTATCGTTCGCAATCTTCGATTTGCACCCGGATCTAACCAGAAACGCAATTACGTCGGAATCTGTACTTTTTTTTATTATTGTCGGAGTCTAAAAAGACTATAGAATTCCTTAACACGCGATTTACTAAGAAATATACGAACACACGATATTATCTGGTGAATGCGTAGGTGTATGACATGTAAAATTTGATAATTAGCAGTCTGAGGTGGAAATTAAATTCGAGATATATTCCGTTAATAAAGGCCCATTAATTCCATTAATAAAAGGCCAACTCCCTAAATCAGATTTATTTAGCAACTATCAAAGAAGCTGCCGAGTATCTCCTATTACGTACTTATTACGAAAATGAATTACACGTCGTTCGCTTGATACCATTTTACATTAAATTACCTGGTAACCGTCAAATAAAAGCTCTCTGATCATTACATTACGCTTTTGCGAGTTGAGCAGTAAGGGAGATCGTAATAGGTACTCAAGAAAATAGAATTTTCCTCACCGTACTGTCTTACTAGATTCGAGTCCTGGAACACAAGAATTGGTCTATCTGTTTCCCCGTCCTGTCCCGATCCTTTTCTACTGCCCTTTCGTCGTTTTTCTACCGCATCACGGAGTACAACAAAGTGCACGAAGAAAGCAATTAGCGGGGCACTCGCGAAAGTCGGAGCTCGGTCAACTTCCGGCGCCAACGAACGATACTATTCGCGAAATATAAATCCCTCTAATTCCATGCAATTAGCCGGGGCGATTTCGGAGCGGGTGGAACGCTGGCTGTTATTCGGAAATTAAACTTTTCCTTTCCTACCGTTAATGAAAACATTGGAACACCGTGTCTGCCCGAACACAATGCGCCAATTACTCGAGTGTAACAATATTTCGGCGGACACCTGTTTCTCCCTTCTAGACTGAAAACGTCTGCATTTTTGTAGCCGTACGCGAATCGAACGGGATCTCTTTTAATTAACCGAAACCGGAAATGCTGTGCTGTAATATCAAGCTGATTTGTTCGACGTATGTAAACGATGGGTAGATATTGCAGTTGTAGTATCTGAATTATGCGATTTCATGGAATTAATTAATATTAGCCGGAACGTTAACTCCTTGCGGTTCTATGTCGAGCATGGCCCGACATCACATTTCATTGTGGAAGGCTCTACCATGTCAAATGCTGCACGACATCGAATTTTGTTCTGGCAGGTCCTAAGTCGGGACTGACTCGACAAAAACTACCAAGAAAATTTATTTTAATATTATAATTATATATGCATGGGTTGTAGATACGTATGTAATAATAAGCATAGAGAGATTGCCTAACAGCGAAAACTTCGGGGATCGCAGAGTTAAAATTTATATTCTCGCAAACAAATATGTGTTGCGACCTAGTATCTTTTTTATCGGAGAATGAGAGTAACGAGTTTCTTTGAAACTGTTCTTTCTGCAACATCTAGCAGGCGAAACGTGTACAACTCTCCAACTTGCATCTTGATCTTCGAGAGAAATGGCCATTATCATCTGCAGTAATCGGTGTCGCGAGCGCTTTCCCCTTAATGTCGCAACATTGTCTTGCAATCATATACTTACTGCTGGCAAACTTTATCTTAACTGGCGCGCATTATATAAAATGATGGAACAGCGAGCTATTATTTTGCAAGATCGTACGCGACGCGATTAGAACTTACGAAGAAATGTTACTTTCTAACGTCAATTTCACGGTGCTAATGTTGTTTCCTTTTTCCTTTTTAGGTAAGTGGGAGACTCATGTCTGGCTGGCTGATCAATGACTGTCAGCGACTACTTGACGAGAATCGTAAGAGCATGCATTCCATCCTTATGCCTTTTTGCAACTACAATTACAAGTTTACGAACACCTTCATAAGCAATTTCACATATGACTATCCACATTGCAGTCACGTCCTCGGCTAAATTACGGCAATGAATTATTATTATTACTATATTACGACAAATTAAACTCGTCCTCAGTACCTAAGCTTCGACTATCAAACTCTCGCGATTCGACCACGTGCAGACTCAAAACCCTGCGGCTTTCCCATGAAGTGAGCCGTTGGCAGGTATCGCTGGAGTCAGACGCCAGTTGCCCGGTCGCGAAAAAGCGCGAGTCAAAAATACGGGGCAGCTTGCAGTCACAATGAAACATCGCCGCGTCATCAGCCACGCTGCACATTTGAGCACCCGCGTGCTTCACATACGTCTGCCGATCGTCTTTGCGCCAATATCGCGGGCATTGTAAAGAAACAATGGCATCCGGCTCTGTTGCCAGGAATCCCCCGATTGGCGCCGTAAGATAGAAGAGCTCTTTACTCACAAAGAACGAGGAAAGCCGTCGAAGGGAAAGCGGAAATGCGGGAATATGAGAAAGCGAGGGCGACGAGGACGGAAGAGCGAAATGAGCAAGGAGTACGTGTCGATCGGAGGGAGAAAGCGGAAGCCGGCGGATAGAACGAGCGGGATGCCAGGCGAAATCCGCCGAATCCGGGCGATGTAGGGAACACATTTGTACGATATTGTTCGTCATCGTCGTAAGAACCGGGCGTTAGCCTCGAGCTTTTGGCTGCGAAGAAGAAACAGTTAATCCATTTGCGCCGGTATCAGCATGGCACCGTCTGCTTCCAAGCACTAGCATAATCCCGCTGGCATTACCGTTCTCCGGGCTCATTCCTCTTACTTTTTAAGACTGCTCGTTGCCGCGGGAAGGTCGGGCACGTGACGTGCGTAAGCGCATGGAACGCCGATGGAACGATAGGCATAGGCTTGTACGATATTTTATCGCGAATGTTTGAGGACAGGTTTTTCGACGGCGACGGCGAAATGTCGTAACGCGCCGCGAGAGTTGTGCGGACGGATATTAGGCTCGTTGGGTGCGTGCCGCGGGTCGTCGAAGTTGTCTACTTTAATTTTGTTGCGCGAATTCCGAACAGGCGATTGATCAAAACTCGCACGCGTCCAACGTGTGGCACGCGAGTGGCGATTAGCACTGGATTAACAGAGAAGTATGTTGGTATGCAACGTGCAGAATTCGAAAGTTACGCGGAGGAAACGAAGTGGGATATATATTCGTATGTTTCATTAATAAGAATCGGTAGAAGATGCTAGAATGTAAGAGTAATTATGTCAGTAATTGTGTGCGTGAAATCCGAAACCGTCAATTGTCCCAACGTCACCGCCTATGACGCGTTCATTGCTGTATTAAAATCAAGTTGGTATAGCAATTTGCATCGAAGAACGCGTCTTCACGCCTTTATGTTTTTCACGATTTTCATGTTTTTCGTTGTGAGGCGGCGCTCGAATTCATGCTGAGCTTCATTTGGTGGTTCACGAGTGTTGCTTGTTTCAATTATTTAAATTTTCAACTATGCGGCAATTTTGTCCACTTACTAAACGAACTATATTTTTGATGGTGAGCGGCGTCTAAATAAATGTTCACGCCCGATGGGACAGTCGAGCGTGAACCACCGGTGGTACACGCCAGCGTGAACGTGTTAAACCTACAGCCTCGCCTGCAATAATTTTCCACCGCCCGTCAACTTCCGCGGCGCGCATTTATTTTTAACGAATTCATCACCGAGCAGACGACTTCGCGCGTAATAATTTTCCTTCGCCGGTCGACTTGTTCCACCTTCTTCCGCGCGTATTGTTCCTGTTACGCAGCCCGTTCTCGACCACACGTTCGTGCGCGAACGGAAAAACGAGGCGAGTAGCGAAGGTGCGAGCATGCGGACCGGGCGCGCAATTTCTGATTAAAAACTGGGTCGAAAATGTGCTGCGAACGTACGCCGCTTCGGGGCCGTATTTTTTTCATTCCTTTTGTTTTTGTTATCGTAAAGGAAACTTTGACAAGTGCCATGACGCACGCTACAGGGGCGTGGTTCCCTGCCGCACGCCGTTCACTCTGTCGAGCCGGCGGTGAAACCGTTTCGCTCGCTTCGAGTTACCCGGGCGTTATCATTATTTTTTAAGGTTCCACTGCTCCACGCTCCGCGGAACGCAAATTCAACGCGAACGCCCGTGCCTGTCCAATGGGATTACATGAACTTTTCCGCGCGCCGAGAAACGCGAGCGACTCCGACGCTTTCGAATTCAGTCGCTCTCGCCCCAACGCGGGGTCGAGTGAAAGAGGGGAAGCCCCGCAATGAGGGCCGACTGTTTGGTCTTGCTCCCAGGCCAGAGGGGCAAGACGATGAGAATGAAACTTCCAGATGCTCGGTCCGCCTGTTTGTTTAAGAGGGTATTTAATGCTTTTTGCTGGTACAAAAGCCCGATCTTCTTGGCTTAGCGAATTTTCGGCCGCGGACCACGTAAAATATGTAATTAAGCTTCGGGCCGGGATTGAAAATGATAATACCAGATCTACGGGATTTGTCAATTTGACGAGTTTCCGATTTCACGAATAAAGTTACAGAAGCTATTGCTATTATTTTCTGGTATTTTTTTCTCAGGTTTATAAATGCAACGGTGCGATTATATAGCAAAGTTAATTTGCGCTTTAGGCTACGAATTTTTTAATTCCGTATATCATGTGTTTAAATATTTTTCCGGATAATGTATACTACATATTTCTCTGTAAATATAGTGTTAAGCGAGTTGATGTTTTGAAATGTACTGTTTTTACATAATCGCTAATGTAAGAACGTAAGTAATTTTCTGTGCGGCGCCAGGCATTATTATATTCAGAAAATTTGTCAACAAGATTTCCTATGCGCTGTGTGTTTGCACAGTGGACAAACATTCCACGGTTATAAGAAATAATGAGCATTCGCCAAGCCACAATAGATACGTTTAAAATGCTTCAGGAAAATTCGTGTCGGCAGTTCTGTAGAACTTCTTCTCGTAAATACGTCTTGGAACGGTCGAAATAAGGGAAATACCCCTTAAACGTAAAAACGTCAGAGTGCAAGATGTTATTCTTTAGAGGAAATGCAACAATTACCGTTTTCCGCGAGCATTTTCATAGCTCAGAGCAGAGACCACGTTACGCGGTCAGAGAACACAAAGGTGGAAATTTTATTCGCGGCTACAGCAAATTTTATTTCGGTGCCTTCCTGACATTATGGCCCTATCGTAAAATCGACTATTGTGTTGGAGTCTGTAGAACGGTGTTATGTTGCGAGAACGTTATTACACACGTGGAATCTAGCTATGAAATGTAGCTTTTACCTTAATCTTCATCATCAAATACGCTGTGGTGTGTTTCTCGATATTGCACATCGACTCGCAGTTATACTTGCAATTTACGCGACAGTTCACTTTTTAACGGATAATAAAGAGGAGTGCGTATTAGGTCATATTTAGAGTCGACTTCCTATTTCCAAATGCATTTGCAATACGTACCCACACCCGGCAGTAGATTTAGTAATTATGAACATTATTTCCTATCAAACGACACATCTATACAATTTTCCGATAATATAGTATATCAGAGTAAGCGTAATAAGCGTATGGCTCCGTTTTTGCACGTTCCCAATGTAAACACACGGGTTATATTCGTACCGATTTATCGATACGGACACATAATCCGCGTATTTGTAGGAACGGACGTATTTACATCGGTCTGGACTGTCTGTCTCAAGCAGCCACTTCGCCCCTTTCTCTTTTCTCAAAAGCAGCAACGCGCTGAAGACGACGACGACTACGACGACTACGACGGCGTCGGAGGCGGCGGTATCTCTCGAAGAAGGGCATTGTTTTATTCCAACCGCGTAGCAGACACTCCTCATCCGCCCACACCTCCCAGCCCAGCGCCCTTTCCTGACTGCCACTCTCGACAATTTACCCCCGTCTCGACCATTCCCCTCTCCCACCCAGTTTTCCACTCTTCTCCAGCCACAATCCTTCGCCCCCTACTCTGGCACCTCCGGCTCCTCTGTCCGCTTCATTCTCTTCCGCCACCTCCTCAAACCGCCCCCGCCTCGGTCCTTGTTCCCTTCGATAACGCCGTGGCTTAATGACGCCGCCGCCGTCGTCAATATCACATCGCCTATACTCGAGAACGTACCGAACTCTCGATGCCGATTCTTTCCCTCCCGCTGCGCACTCAGCCAGACGCCGTCTATATCCCGATTCTCCCTCGCAGGCTCCCACTCATTCGATACCTCCGCCCCTTCCCTTGTCTCGTCCTTTTTTGTTCCCCGCCAAATATTTCGGCAGGTCCCGGGTTTAATATGTGGAAAAGCTCGTGCAGATACCGACGGCTTATTGCCAGTTGTTATTTTCGGTCCACGCCGGATATAACGCTGGCACGAGAGCGAGACAGCAGGCGGAAGGGGTCGTGTGTGCGAAGGGTGGCGGTTGCAGGAGGAAAGCTCGTGCGAGAAAAGGAACGCACGCGCGTGTGTTGCTGACGGATAAATAGGGAACGTGCGCGTGGAAAGAGAGACGGAAACTGACCACGGTAACACTATTAGCGGAGAACATTGGGGGGATCCGTCACTGCAGTGTCGAAAGCTTCTTGCCGTCGATTTTCGGAAAAAATGTCGAACCTCTGGCATCGCCCCCGCGCCCCGCAGCCTCATTGTGCCCACGCTCGTCCACCTGTGCCCCTTTCGCTCGCTTGCCAACCCTCTCTCCGACTACTATCGCTATCAGCGCCACGTGCTCACCCGGGAATAACCGTTTTACGAGCGTATCCGCGCGGAACTCGTGTATTCGCGTCGGATAGCTGCGTCGAAAAAACGCGATAAACCGCTTTCGGTGCTTGCGGATTGAAATGTCGTGTCCGCTTCGGTTCTCTTCTGTCTGCACGCCTGCATCCCGATTGGCGGACCAGACGGCGGACCGTCAGTTGACGCGAATTAATGCACCATCTGCACATTTTTTCACCTTGCCTTCGATAGATAGATATGTAATGCGGACGACGAAACTTTATTACTCATTAAGTCTGATATACCTCGGATTATTTCGACTGCGGGGTAAGTACGGTCAATTTGCAAATGTAGGTAGCTGAGATGTGTGTTGTGGGTCCGTACGATGTATTTTATCGTAATGCACTAACTGCATACCACTGTTTGCACTTTATCTTCGAATGATTCTGTTCGAAGCAATTACTTTGCGCGCCGTGCAATTCATGCAGAACATTAGTAGCAGTTATAATGCTGTTATGTGGATTCCCTTGTTGATACACGGAGTAGCGGTCATTGAAATTCAACATGTACGAATTAATCGCAACGTAGGTCACGGATGCGCAACATGGTTCGCAGTTGTTTCGTACACGGCGCGGGAGTCAAATGACGCAGTGAGGAGTGGAAATGAACTCGGAATGTCGGAGAATTAAAACATCGATGCTCGTTTGTTGTGCCGCAAGTGAAAAGCCTCTAAATCCACCCTCGCGAAGACTCGCAAACTCTCTTGCGATGCCGTGAGAATATCGGGCCACGGTTACATCGGCGACCATCCAGTACCCCATTGCGAATTAAACACGGTCGAGGTTATCCTATGGAAGGGAAAAGAGGATTGAAGATGGCAGGCGCACGTACTACGGCAAGGGTTGGTCTAAAACGTAGGAATAAGATATTCCTTAAGAAGCGAAATGCTCGGGAAAGCGTAGACAGGAGAAAACGTAGACTCATGAACTATTAGCGGGGTGGGTAAGTAAGAGTAAAAAAACAACCGATCAACTGTAAATGTAACTTAACTAATTTGTTAATGAAGATATGTAAGACAGCGCGAATGCGAATTCAAGTGAAAATGGGACGAGGCAATTTACCGTGGACGAGAATATAACTGTGTAAAACGAATTGGACTAGAAGCTAGCCCCACGTGTTTCGGGCAACAGTTGACAAGAGAAGCTGAATCGATTCGATTTCATTTATCGTGGACTCGATAGCAGTGTTCTGCACTTTTACCAGCCGTGTCCTATTGACTATAACATTCCCCCTCTTTTGTTTATAGACAGCGAAACTCCGTGTGTTTGCACCACAAAGCAATAAATCAGGAAATAGACAAAAGACATACAACCGTCGCAATGAACCTTTCCGTCCGTTCTTATCATAAATAACCTGCAGCTTCCCCTGCCAATCAATACACTACATTCCCCCGTTATCCTTTTCTGCTGTAATCATTTTCTCTCCCATCCAGTCTCGTCCCCCTTTCCAGTTTGCACTACGCACTTGATCTCTCTCTTAACCACCCGCCGATGTATTTGCCCAGAAAAATGTTCGCCAATCTCACAGAAACCAGATCGCATCCCAGCGCACTCGTAGTCATCGGGGAATGTAAATATCACTATAGGAAAATTGTTCGCTTATCGCGGCGGTGAACTTCGTGCATGCGCCTATATCGGCTCGCTGCACACCTCGTAGACGAAATGCGAAGTAGAGAGAGTAAGATTCAGCGCAAGATGGGACGGGATGCGCCAGGAGCAATTTCGTGTAACGAATCGACCCGCCGATCATCGATCTCTCGAATGTCAGTATTATCGGCGTAAATTATCGAGCGTCGGAGGCATGTATGAATTCAGCCCGCGGCAACCACTCCATTTCGTGGAAATATAAATGCGAGCTGCGGCTTGTCCGTGGTATGTGTCGTGGAGGGCGCGTGCACGGACGTGTCTTTTCGATCGAGTGCACCCTCGAGAAAGGAGAATGTAATCGAGAGGGGGTTGTGTCTCGCCAAGCGACGAAGTAGGTACCGAGCCTCTGGATCGGCCTCTTCGATCCGTCGAGTAACTGCGTTTTCCATGTCAATGAGCATATATGAGGACGGGCGAAGGGGCATGTTTATTGTAAACGCGTATGTACACCCACGGCCAGAAGTTCGGAGCATCCGGTAGTTCGTGCATAAATGTTTATAATGTTTACTCTTGATGTAAGTATCGGTTAAGTTGATGATATTACGTTGGGTGTAGGTAGGGTGCTTTAACCCTTTGCGGACTTTTTCGGTTGAGTAAGGTAACAGGCCGAGGCGATTTGGTTTTGGATTTTGGCGATTTGGATTTGAAAGGTGGAAAATTAAGAAAATATCAAAATATAACGTTTTTGTAAGAAAATTTGTATATAAGATCATTTTATTGTACCCTGTAAGACACTCGACACATCTGCGAAAATCGCCACTTGTCCTGCTGCGCGAAACGCCGTGGCGACCGAAAGTCGCCTTTCGTCCGCAAAGGGTTAAATGTGCGAAGACAAGTTATCGCGTACTGAATATATCACTGGTCAACACATAAATTTGTTTTGCTTTGTACACCCAACGAGTCTGCGCTCACAAAGGAATACGCGAATGTACTGTGTCATCGCGGACCCAAAACGTTTGTTGTGTCTTTGCGTAGTTCGCATTGATCTACAGCCTTTGTGTCTAAAGGCGTGTAAAACGGGCAGCCGTGAAAAAAAGGTTCAGTCCGAACGAACGAAACGTAACCGACTATCGTGCGTACCGAGGTGTAGCTCACATTGTTCGAAATCAAATACAGTATGCAATACAATACATATCCCCTTCCTACGTTCGCAACAACGCCAATCTATACACGAGCGCGTATCACCTGAATTTATGTGAAAACCGGTAGGGTTTTCCGAACTTTTGATCAGCAATCTAAACGTATGCGCGTATTATTACGTTCGGTTCTCGTTGAGATCGCTGGAAAACTGTGAGGTCGAAAATAATCCGCCCCTTCCAGCGGTCGGAAAAGAGAACGAAGCGGAAAGGTAGTAAATATCGGGTACCAGTTGGTGAAACGCGATCGCCGCTCCTTGCGAGCAACACCGTGCGCACGCGTGCTCCCCGAATAAGTAAATGCAATTAGGGAGGTTTCTCATTTGGCTGCGACAACGGCGACTTGTTTTTCCCGCGTCGCGCCCGGGGAGAAACAGGGACACGGGAGGATCGAAACAAAGAGGCACGATCGAGACTGAGGGTCGCTGAGCGTGGGTTAAAGCGAGAACGTACGACTGATGCGAGCGGGTGAAGTGAAGATTACGAAGGGAACAATCGTGGAGGCCCGGAGTATTAAACATCCTTGTCTGACGTTTCTGGTATAATTAATCTCCTAATTAGAAGGGAGTGCGCGCGGAAATTGGCGAGAACGGCGGGCCCTGTGGAAAGCGACCCCCACGATGGTCCGCAGTGCGTTTCATGCTCTCGTCGACGCCTTGATATAACCTTTCCTCTCACGAGCTCGCACGTCAAAATGCTCAGCGCCGAGAAAGCGCCGGAGACGAAGAGAGATCGCTGGCGCTGGTGAGAGCCTTATAAATTATTATAGACGGAAATTCGCTCGCAGATTTACCCTGACGGTGCAAGCGTAATGAGCACACGGGCGGAGCTGCCCCGGAAACGCAAGTTTCTATCTCGCTACTGATATTTTCATGGGATACAAAGACCGTCTCGCGCTCGCGGGTACTTGAGCGACGTTTGACGATATTTCGCAGTATCGACTGGTTGGCTGCTGCGCGATTATGTCCGACGAGTACAGGGTGCGTCGCCAAAATCCGAACAAAATTCAATTTAAATTTCCCGTCGTTCTATACCACTTGGAGATGTCGCTATTGGCAACGAAATAATTTGAAGCATGTAATAAACATTCATAACCTCGAAACTGTAACTATGTTAAACCAAAGTGCAGTGTATAATCGAAGAGCCGCGATTATCGAAAGTATTCGCGCTGGGCGCTCAGCGACAGAAATGATTCGATTCTTCGGATACCCAAGATCGAGTGTGTATGATGTTGTCGCGAGATATAACGAGTCTGAGAAGTCCAGCGAAGGTTTTGCAACACCGGCCAGGAAAAGTCACTCGAAGGAGCGCGTTTTTAGGACGCCCGAAATCATTCAACGGGCTCAGGTGCTCATTTTTCAGGATCCAGGGCAGTCGATCCGAAAATTGTCGGCGATTTTGGGTGTAAGCGAAAAAACTATGCGTCGAACCTAGGAGGAGGACCTCCGCTACAAGTCTTATGCGATAAAAGTGAGACAAATGCTTTCCGAAGCTGCCAGGACAAAGCGAGTTAAACGCTGTAACCTGCTTTTCTGCCAGATTTAAATCCTTTCGACTATTATGTATGCAGCGTGATTGAAAGGGTCACCAACAAGTCCAGACATCCCAACGTCTCATCATTAAGAGCCGCGATTAAAGTGGCATACGCCGATATGAACCGAGGCTCGTTAAAACGGGCCTGCGACAGATTTAGACCGAGAATGGAGGCGGTCATTGAAGCAGAGGGGGGTTATATTGAGTGAATGTTTTCTTTATGACCCAACAAACAATACAATAACAAAAAAAAATTTTTACTTTTCTATTATTGCAATAAAAATTATGTTCCAAGAAAAGGTTTGATTTGCCCGGATTTTGGCGACGCAGCCTGTAATTCTACGGTCTCCGCACGCGATTCCGGTGTGTGTAGCGTATCGAATGTCTTTGGATACCTAACAATCCGCGGCCGAGCGTTTTTGTGTGCCGCCGCGACAGTCGCGTTTCGCGATTTTACAATACCGCGAACTATGCGCAAACGAGGCCCGAATGAGCGGAGCTTCGACAAGCACGAATATTCGAAATGCCTGCATGCTGAGCGGCAGGACGCGGAGGAAGAGGCGAAGGTGGAAGGAGAGTGCCTTTGCACGAAATTGTAGCTTGTGCGGTAACTGGCGTGCCGCTTCTGACAGCGTCGGCCGTGCACCGTCGTAATTCCGAGGTCGTCTAGACGAAGTCGCAAGGCGTTGCGACCGTGTACGCTGCCGACGCAGCGAGCAAATCACATTACCGCCCGCACAAGAGAGATTACGGGCCGGCGCCCTCCGATTACTGCGAATGTAAATGATTCCCGTCATTGCGGTGCGTTGCGCTTTTAGCATCGTGCCTTTTTAGCTCGCGGTTAATTGCTCGGTGCATAGGAACTTCGCCTAGTTGCGATGCTGTAACATTTAATAATGTCCGCATAGACGTAGCTGTACGTAAGGAACGCGATGTAGGACGGCTAGAATGAGTAGACACGGTACGCAACAGATTTCTGTGTGCATTGCATGTGCAATTTACGCGCGGCCAAATTTTCAGCAGTATGTAAAGTTATCGCCGGCGGTTCATTCCGACAGCCCCGTTCCATGTAATTGAATCCCGAATTTTGCCCGTTCCCGGAAACATAAGTACATAATATACTCCGTCGGACAGCGGCTGCAACTCTATGCTATTCCAATATGTATTTCGCAAACACCTTACCATCGCAACCGTCGTAAAACCGTTGCATTTAATTAACGCCGCGCTCTAATTACGCCTCACTTATTACGAGAATATTGCGAGACCAACGAGGATAGGATTGACTTATCCGGCGCGAGCGCGTCAGTGAGTGCGTGCGTGGGTTCGAAATTGCCGCTGCCACGAATGATTCGGACACGCAAATAGTGCGAGTCGCAATTTGTAGTTAAAACTCATATGCCAGGAATACCGACGCTGACACCGCTCTGGGCATCGCCGCTGATTCCAAATTGCCAAGATGAAACGCAATATTGCCAGTGTCTGCGGACACTCGACGTTAACCTTCAACAACATGGGTCGCTCGAGCTATGAACCTTCTCATTACAGCGCCTTCCTTAGACCGCAATCTGCGAGTCGAAAGTCGCTCGCGTAAACTTTCCTTCCGCCTTCTGTGTCGCCCCTTTTTTCGCCCTTCGTCCTTCTGACCGCCGTTATGCATTTTCATTCTCGTTCCTTATACTCCTGTCGTGTAGCCTGCCCCCTTTTCCAGTATTCGCCTTCTGTGTCTCAAGCTGCACGACTCGCCGTCGTCATTAGCTTGGAGCAGCTTGCCTACGAGTAATGAATGTTTTTCATCGCTGATCTCGACGAGGACGGCCCGCAGACTACGTTGTTTCTTATTTAGTTCTTCGTTCATTTAGAGTTTTTGTGATAATGTTCGAATGGTTAGTAACATGCGAAATAAGCGTAGTTAATAGAGTCTTCATGAGTTGCGTGCCGTTTTTCATATTTGAGTATCGTGCAAGACGTTTGTAACGAGTGGTTTCTTAGTTATTGTCAAAGGGCTTTTTTTGGTATTCTGTAGATACTGCGGGTCTTGTTTGCTTTGTGGCAATTGCTCTTTTCTGTTAATAGGCAATTTTCATTATTCGTTTCCTTGGGTATTTGGTATTTGTGTCCTATTGTATTCTGCGCATTCTTGTATCTAATTGTGTTGTAATTAGCGTAAATTCATTATGTGGCATTCGCTTCGTTTTATCGATGTGATACGTTTGTATCGAAGTCACGATCCGTGAGATCAAACTTGTAAGTCACGAACAGTGCTCCACGAAAGTATTCTATATTTGCTTCAGTGAACGCTACTTTTTCGTCTTTGACCTGCTTTTGTCTTTGTTCACTCCTTCCAATTCTCCTCTTATTTTCCTTCCTGTTCTCTCGAAGCCATTCTACGCCGACATTTATACGAAGTGTAGGTTCTGGTCACTTTATCATAGTGCCTCCGCTCCTTTTTATTTTTTCGTCTCCATTCCTTTCGAGTTTATTAATTATCCATACTATACTTCCTTCAGGTACGTATAAAACAAACTGCATTCTACCAGTTTTCCATCTACCCTTTTCCCTTGACCCTTATTTGCACGATGGTGGAAATTTCCATCATAACATTGAATGCCCAAGAATTATATAAAAGAACAAGTTCACTTTGATACTAACTTTGCATGATGATGGAAATTTCCATCATATTGTTTTTTGCTAAATTTATACTATAAATATATACTAAGATTTTTTTAACCATTTTTCCTTTAACTTTGAATATGAATTATATCACCTTGATTTATTTCACCAATAAAGAAAAAATCATGCAAAGAAGGGTTAAGATTTATCCCACACATTTCTCGTAACAGCGAAACTTACAATATAGAATGCACCTGACCACTACGAATATGACTATCTACACGCAGATTCCAAACATTGAAATTCCAGTAAAAGGGAAACTAAACAAGAGCTCCAGTATCGCGTAGTCATGTTTAGTTTAGTGGTAGAAAAAAAAAGACTTCCGTTCGCAACTGTTCAATAGCCGCGACTCGCTTATCGGCTACGCCAACGAAGCTCATTCCCCCGCCAGGTTTTCTTCGACGGACTCGCTTAAAATTCAACGCTTGGTCGCCCTAGTCGCTAGCGCGGGACGCGGAATACGCCCCGGAATGTAATTCTCATTTCGCCGGAATGTAATTTCCACGCGGACTCTCGGCGTCTACCTAGCAGGTGACCCAAATAATTTCGCCGACAATGGGCTTAGAAAATGAAAGTACGTCCGCGGAACGGCGGACTTGTTGCTGCGGAGTCACGAGCGTCTGTTGCGAGTTGCGGAAGGATGTAACAGCATCTGCATTGTTCCCGGGGAAATTGGATTTGGTACGGCTGAGCCATTGTTCCGCATTTACGACCCGCGCAAAGTTCGTTGATTCGCCGAGACTTATTCCCGCACTCCGCTGACAGGGTACTCGTTTCCAGTGACAACACGAAAACGCTCCGTAAACGCTATCGAGAAACATTTAATGGCCCCGGTCTATTGCGCGGCAACGGTCCTTCCCCGCGGCTGAGATCAATGTCAGATATTGTCAGAATGTCTTTAACACGTTGACTGCCACGGTGGTCACCGGTGACCGGCGCAAAAGATTCTACTATAAATGCAAAAAATTCGCCATGAAGCCTATTTGCAATTTTGTATAAGCAATTGATATTGAAATGGTGCTTCAATACTTCTAACAACTCTGCGTTACCTCCATTTTGCACGATTTAATAATAGTCTGCAGTATTTCATCGCATCGCGATTCTAACAAAGCAAAATACGCGATGACCAGCGCAAAAGATTTTACTAAAAATGCAAAAAATTCGCAATGAAGCCTATTTTCAATCTTGTAAAAGCAATTGATATTGAAACGGTGCTTTACTATACGGTGCTATATTATACGGTGCTATACTTTGGCTTCTAACAACTCTGCGTTACCTTTATTTTGCACGATTTAATTACACTCTGCAGTATTTCATCGCATCGCGGTTCTAACATAACAAAATACGCGGTGACGGGCACAAAAGATTTTATTAAAAACGCAAAAAATTCATAATGAAGCCTATTTTCAATCTTTTAAAAGCAATTGATATTGAAACGGTGCTTTAATATACGGTGCTATACTATGCGGTGCTATATTATACGGTGCTATATTATACGGTGCTATATTATACGGTGCTATATTATACGGTGCTATACTTTGGCTTCTAACAACTCTGCGTTACCTTTATTTTGCGCGATTTAATAATACTCTGCAGTATTTCATCGCATCGCGGTCCTAACATAGCAAAATACGCTTGGCAGTCAACGTGTTAAAGCTGCTCGCTGCAGAACGATCGCTCGCGATCGCTTTTAGGCTCGCGCATTCATTCTAGTCATACGCAAGCCAGTGTGCGGAATCGCCTAAACGTTCCGAGCGAGTCAGGGTATAATTGCGATCGTACTTTCATCGCAAACTGCTAAAGGAAATGTATCGTACTGCGACGTGCTTGTGAAGGGGCTTCGTTGCCAGCCGGCAGGTAGTTCTTTCGGTGCGCGATTCAATCGCTCGCAATCGCCGGAGCAGTCTTGAAAGCTGTCACGAAATGCTCGGCACGATATCCGCGGACACGTCTGAACTGCTGGCATTCCTGAAGCATCGTCCGCCACGAAAGCGTTACCCTCTGCTACTCTGTTCCAGCCGCACGTTGATTTCTAGACGTGACGTCGACTGACTTCGCTCTCTTCCTATTTCTCTCCTTTCTCAACTCTCTCGCTCCTTCTTCTCCCTCTGTTCTGTCTTCTCTCTTCCGGCGCTGCAGTGTATACACTCGGCCCAGCTGATGGACTGAAATGAGGCTCATTCGAAACCTCAGCAGAGAGTTAAGAGAGTACATACACCGGCGGCGTTGCTTTCTAACGTTTCACTATCTTTTCTTTCTCTATTTACGTATCTCTGTCTCCCTTTCGTATTCCCTAGACGTCCTTCTCGCACGAGCGGCAAAGCTTCTCTGATTTACCCTGAATCGCGTGCCATCATCACCGGAAGCCCTCGTGTACGTGCGTTCAGCGCTGTGGCTATTGGTATATACGATCGTTTTAGCCACCGCAGCATGAGAAACACATATACCAGTCTCTCATATTACGCGTATTAGGGTTCCGCGTGATTTGCACCTTACGCGGTTGCGATTGCCGATGAAGATCGTTCTGATGCCATTGTAGGTTTTATACGATAAGCTGAAACCCTTCCATTATAACTGTTTGGCTTATGTAATGAAGTAATAAAATACTCGACATGTTTCGGAACTCCGGGGATTTCGCGTTCAGGCTATTAATTTGTTTTACTACTTAATCTCTAAAGGCGGTGTTATTATGAGTAAGAAATGCATATGTTTTTCCACTAAATGTACATAGCAGAAAACCTAAAATTCGCGTTCATTGACAAACAATCACACTAAATTAAGGTAATATAACCACGCGAAACAGACGAATTTTTACGATTTTTTTCATTTTCGAATCTCCGCGTTAAGTCACAGAATTTTGGCTAAAACGGTCACGAGTCGTACTTAACAAAAGTGTCGGATTTCACGAGCAAAATTACTGAAACTATTACTATTATTTAACATCATAGATGATGTCGATACAATATATTGACAATGTTACAATGATAATGTCTAAATCTAAATACCCCCATAATTCTCAGTAAATCTGGCGTTAAACACGTTTAATTTTAAAGCTCTCGCAAATATGTACATTTGTCAAAGTGACCTATTGCAAACCGATCACTTTCCGCTATGCACGTGGGCCGGAGAAATTTCTACCGTCCGTTCTGTTGTATTAACCGATAGTGGAGGTATTCCGCGCCAAAGACAACATTCCTGACCGCGCACAACGGACCATTATCACCGCGGCAGCTTGAAACTGCGCGTATGAAAAAAAAGACCCCGTAATGTAAGAGTAGGCTACGTCGAGGAGAGTGTAAAAGCCGGTGTGGCAGGTGGAGGAAAAGTCAGATAAGGATAAAAACGTACAGTGCGAGCGTGACGGCGCGACTTACACGAAATGAGAAAGGGAGAGATGTAGAAAGGGAGTAAAATACAGGCCACCATCGTATTCCCTATTCGCAGCCGTGCATGGTAACTATCGTGCAGCTGGAACGACTACCGTTCTACCGGTCTGTTGCTGCTGGTGCTCCTGCGGACGAGCAGCCATAGCGAAAAGTTAGCTGGCTCTCGCTATTTTTCCATGCCATTAACGACCGACTCGAACGACCTCTGTCAATGGCTTTATGGCTCGGTTGCCTTTTATTCTCTTCTCCACCGGCCACGTCCCCTTCCTTCTTCCGATTCTCGTCTTCTTTTTCTTTCTGGATCCTCCTCATTTTTGACGACTAAGCTGCCAGCAGCGTAGCGGCTTTGTCACGACTTCTGTTCCTTCCCCCTTCGCCGCATTAATCCGCGCAGACTATCGCGACGGCGTTCGCTTAAACCACTTTGCAAACTGGCGTAATTGTATTCGAATAGGGAGCATGATTATCGATGAACATTGAAACGCAGTTGATGCTGTACTGTTATGGTTATCGCTCGGTTATGTGAGGGGAAGCGGTAGTAACGCGAAGGGTCAAGAAATTGTAGTCGCGCCGGGTTGTCCTGGATAGGCGGAATGTTAATGGGAATTACGCAGCGGTAATTACACCGGTGTCTATTGGCTACGGCAGTGTAAATTAGTAAAGTAACTATGCGGAAGGCGCGGGCAAGGCGTATTTATTCAGATAAGAATATAAGATCCGCGGGATAATACGACCGTGGGGTTCATATTTTCTTAAGTATCCCAGTGGAACGATATTCATCGTTTCGAGAAACTAATAATAATTAACGCTTTGCGGGCGGAATGTTTTAATGTTAGCCGCTATGTGAGTCTGAGTCATTCCAATAATATGTATGTATCATCAAAGTAAAGAGATGGACATTTAATATTTCGTTTGTGCCGGCTGTTTTTGTCGGACATGTACATAAATCTACCAGGTCCGCTGATGGTTTTCGCAAGATTCAAGTTGAAGGACGACCGAAGAAACGATGAGAAACTAAGCTTATTATTCGGCGTGGCAAGCGATATCGTCCAAAAAGCAATTTGTCTCGAATGACCGAATTTCTTCTCGTCACAATGTCCACGGGACCATAATTTACGAGGGTACGTAGGACGGTATGATAAACGATAGAGCAGCACTGTTTCTACTTTTACACGCTATTATTCGGCCGGCAAAAACACGAGGGAGGACGAGATGGAGACAGAAGTCGCATGTGAACGAAAGAAGCACATTCTCCGTACTACTTTCAGTAAAAGGATACGTAGTAACTGGTCTCCGACTTACACCGAGTACCGAGGAAACGAACATCGAACGGCTTTTTAACGACCGTCCTTCCCTCGATTTACGGTCGCGCGTGCTTCAGTCACGACAACTTCGTATAATGCGGCGCATAAGACGCGGTAGGAAAGAGAAGCGTCTCAAGAACGCGTAGCAATAGCGCGCGCTCTTATAATGATTGTTTCCGTAGCGCTCGAAAGTTCCCTCTCCTTTTTCCTCAATTCTAATAACACCGACGGACGGCTTGTTTGACTTCGGTATTCGCCGGCGAAACACGCATTCGACGTACGAAGGTGACATTGTCCCGGGCAGTTGCGAAAACACTCCTAGATCCTTCAGTCACGGCATTCCTGTGTCGTATTATACGCAGCGCGAAGAAAACCGTCCTACGCGTATTTGTAATTACAGCGAATGTTTCCGCGGTAGCTGAATTATTTATCCGCCGCTTTATTCGCTTGGCGTCTCAAGAGCATATATCAAACGCAAAGCGACCGCGCGTAATGTCATGACAAGGTGACATTTCCAATTTTGTCACGGCGTTTTTGTATGCCGTGCGCACTCGATCGTTCAGGGTGTTACGTTTTCTTGGAAATAAGAGGAAAACGTATGTCTCCGTTTAATAAGTGACACGTGCAACCGACGAACGGACGTAAATCGCATTATGCGCCACAACCCGGGAACTACTTCGCCAAATGCACTCGCTATTGCGGAATTCACTCCCAGTGCAGCACTCGGTACGCAACCGATAAAATGCATATAATTTGCGGTAGTGCGGTAACGCTGAATTACCGGAAACCGTTTGCAGTTTCGCCAGAGCACCCGTATCGGTATCGATGACTGTAGGGATTGCCGATGTACGGGAATTGCGGATGCGCGACGGGAGGCAGACGAAAGCCACGGATCGCGGGACGAATTTCGAACCGATACGTCGATTACCCTCCTTCCGTTCATTTCTCAGTCCGTACACTGTTACGTTTACTACATTCAACATAAATCTTTATTGATCTACATTTTAACTGAGCGATTCGACGTCGAATGCGTATGCGTCTTATTATTCGGGCCGCCTTTTCGTATAGTGTGAATCAAATTTAAAAACATGAAATGAAGCTAACTACAGACGTAGATGCATCCCTGTTTTCTAACACTAGATAACACTAAATTTAAAAACATGAAATGAAGCTAACTACAGACGTAGATGCATTCCTGTTTTCTAACACTAGATTTACGGGACTCAGATTGTTTTCTCACTACTTATGCTGAACATTATTCATGAATTTATGTTAATATGTATTCAAATGCATTTGTACCACCGGCTTCTAATTTGAAAATTCTGTATATCGTATATGCACATACTTCTCGGACAATGTCATATAGTTACATACGTATCCATAAATCTACTGGTAAAGTATTAAATATGACAAATGATGAAAAAGTTAATTTGCAGTCGTTATAAGCACGCCTCATCTGTATATTCAGTTATTTACGGGACACGCTATTTACTTAATAACAACAAGCAGATAAGAACCTCAACGGCAGTGCCAATAACGCCACATAATGATAATAATGAAGATAATAACAGAAACAAATTATCGTCGCGCAAAATATAGAGATAAACGGATTTGGGGATGGGAGACGGCACGCGTGATTCATAATTCATAACGTTTCGCGTGATTCGGCTCTTTGTAGCAAATTAATGAAAATACCGCGAATGAGCCTTTGAAGCTTGTACGCAAGTGAGGGGCCACGCGTGTGCACGCATGAAACGCGATTTGCCTGCGAAAGGCACTCACGTTGACGGTGGTGAATAAATAACGGGAATATTAATTCCGTTCGACGCATCAAAATAAGCAGCGCCCACCTTCCGGATGCATAATCATTACGCGAAGTGGCGCGAATTAAACATTCCGCGGGGCAGACCGCCAGGTAGTGCATCTCCGTTCTCGTCTTTGTAATAGCTCTCGCGCAAAGTTCACGATTAATTAACTTTTGATTCAGTGCTTGGGTAATTAAAGCAGCGGGCGGAAGTCGCGCAAAGCGGAATTTCCAACATTAACGACTGCGACCCAATTTGCGTAAGACGATGTATCTAAATGGCTGGCAGTTATGGAAGATGTGGCGACGAGGTGCGAGTGCGCTGCAACTTAGGTGTTGCAAACTCCAGTTTCGAAGAAAAAGCTCACATACTTCGCACATCGGAAACGAAGGACGCGCATTGTGAACCATTAATATTATAGAAGAAGAGAAATTTGACTAACTCCGTGCTAATACGTTCACACGTTAAGCGGCACGCCGGGCCCTAGGGATTTATATTAGGGATTTATACGGGTGTCGACTTGTTCCTCGTTCTGCAGAAGTGTGTCTATCAATTTTTTACGGTACATTGTGATAGACATCTTCTGGCCCGTTGTTTCTTGGTGTATGAAAAAGAAATTTACAACAGCGGTGTTCAATAATAATTCAAAAACCAATTTTCGATACCATTTTATATTAATGTTTTTATATATTATATTGTTTTCCTTAAACGATTGACCAAACAAAAACGATGCCGCCTAAATTAAACGTTCAATCTCAAAAGTACGAAAGGACAGACATATGCGCGATGATAGTACGAACGAAAAGTCCGCCACCGGTCCGTGCAGACCGACGAAGCCTGAACGAAAAGTCTAGCGCGGGTCCCTAGGGCCCGGAGTGGCGCTTAACGCGTTAAGTATCCTGAGACTTTTTGAATAAACCCGATGTAGGGAGTTAGAGCACTTTAGAAGACAGACCACTAGGACATCGGGGTAATATTGTAACAATGACAACACTATTCGACCGTATCACCCGCAAAACATTTCCACCATCCCATCGCATTGGTTTTCCTAATATCCCAGCGTCACCCAACCTTTCTCTATTTACTCCGTAAGACAGGCGCTCTCCACTATGTAGATCGACCGCGCGACCAAATGCATTGCGCCACCGGAGCGTACTTTATGCTCGTACACAAAGCACATGATCCGCTCCCGATGTACGCTAAAACAGATTACACGCGCATAGTATCGGTCGAACACCGGTTGAAGGTTGTATACCAGCGAAAGGCCACACCGGTCCTCTGCGGACGAATTCTTGCCGTGAAGCTCGAACCGTATACACGTAATCGAAGCGTATCGATCGACGGGCGAACCGCAGATATCCGTTCGATGATTTCAAGTCCAACCCGCGGGAAGCAGCCCGGGTCGGTCGGTTAACCGTTACAGAGACAGCTCGCGTTACGCCTCGACGAAATTCTACGAGCTTGCACCTGTGCTCGCCTGAACTGCGACCGCTGGTGCAAACCGGCTTGCGGATACGCGCAAAGCGCTACTTAACGAGTACCGACTGCGAGCGCGATCCCGGTGGCTTCTGGAAAGCCGGAATCGTGTAGTTTGTCAAGCGGCGCCGTTCCGAAACGACGTCCGAACGTTAAACGCCTCCGCCGGCGAAATAAGTTATCGGTCGTTATCACACGGAATTCGTTTAACGCGACCGCCAACGCGGACCGTTCCTGAGAAACTCTCCCGGACGATAATGAAGACGTCTGCAGAGTGGGAAAATTGCGGAATGATTACTGCGAGCGGGTGGACTTCTTGCAGACAGTTTTCTTAACACGTTGACTACCACCGGTGACCGGTGCAAGAGATTTGACTAAAAATGCAAAAAATTCGCAGTAAAGCCTATTTGCAATCTTGTAAAAGCAATTGATGTTGGAACGGTGCTTCAATACTTTGGCTTCTAGCAACTCTGAGTTACCTTTATTTTGCGCGATTTAATTATACTCTGCTGTATTTCATCGCATCGCGATTCTAACATAGCAAAATACGCGGTGACCGGCATAAAAGATTTTACTAAAAATGCGAAAAATTCGCAATGAAGCCTATTTTCAATCTTGTAAAAGCAATTGATACTGAAACGGTGCTTTACTATACGGTGCTATACTATGCGGTGCTATATTATACGGTGCTATACTTTGGCTTCTAACAACTTTGCGTTACCTTTATTTCGCACGATTTAATTACACTCTGCCGTATTTCATCGCATCGCGGTTCTAACACAGCAAAATACGTCAACGTCAACGTGTTAACAATTTGTAATGTTGCAATATTAATGCTGCGTATAATTCTAACAATATGTTCGTACAGAGGAGACCATGTGACAACAGTAGAAACATTTTGAGCACTGTCAAGATGGTATGCGTGGTACGAAAGTATTACGGTAACGCGTATTTGTGGGCTGTGAGAAAAAGAAGTAAAGCCTCGTCAGTCGTCATAGTATATTTTCTTTGCGATTCCGGTGTGTTCTCTCTTTGCTCACTGCCTCTATGCCGATTCCCTCGCGACGATCAAGCCGAATTTCGTCCACAAGCCGTTTCCGCACCCTAATCCCACCTGGTCGTCGAATCACACGACCGTCGGCTTACGGCTTCATCCGCAGAAGTAACGGACCCTCGGATTCTACCTTAGATTGCAAACTGGATTCGCAAGGGCAGAGGTCCGACAACGAAGAGGATCGTATAAACGGTGTCGCTCGAGTACGGAAGATCGTCGCCGGCGTTTAGACGATGAACCTTCCGGCGCAGTAAAGGGTTTCTAACTATTTCTGCTCTGTGCAACGCCAAGAGCTCGCAAAACGAGGCGCCCTTAAACTTAAAAAGTTACGCACGACTCGGTTGTCTGGAACTTTAACCGCTCTGCCGCGACACGCGACTCTTTCAAGCTAATAATTGAAGCTCACCAGTGCGTTTTGTGTACATTCCCGGCCGCAAGTTTGAAACAACCGAGAATTCTTATGTCATGTCCGTTAATGCGTCCCTATCAGTCTTGTCATCGTTTGATACTGTTGTGGAATGATATTGCATTTACATACAGAAGATACGAACGATTGGATTTTAATTATTTAGGTGTTCGAAACTTTCGAGCTGTAGTGTACGTTGTAAATGCATTGTCGTTTAAACTTGGACTCCGGATAATCTAGTGAGAAGAGCTCAACATTGTATGCAGCAGAATGGCCCTCGCTTCCGACCAATTTCAAACTAATAAAAGGAAGCAAAACTAATGAAAGTAAACCCCATATGTCACTTCAGTTTACAGACCCGATAAAGTATGCAGCGGACGTCGTAAGCGGAAGAATAAATAGCGATCCTTATGGAGATCCGCGCAACAGTGTCTCGGTCAAGCGCATAAATTATGAACTAATTTTAAAACTCGATTTTCTCGCGAACGAAGTGTCACCCGAACAAATTTCTCGCGCAATTTCAACTTGTCGTTTCACAAAAAGTCAACTCCACTTCCGTTGTGCCACGAATAAACCGGCACGCTTTTTCGGTAGTCGAGGGTAGAGAATCCAACCACGGAAAAGATCGAACATTCGGGCGCAATTAACGAAGAGCCATGAATGCGAAATTTACGACATAACCCGAAGCTAGTCGGGATAGTGCGTGTGACTCTGATAAAGGACCCACATACTGCGCGGTCGGAACGATAAGGGAAAGATAAACCACGCAAATTTGCGTGGAATCGTAAAGTTCGGGGTCTGGCGAGTCGGGGACAACATTTTCGCCAGGAAAAGAAATGGTCCGAGGCTTCTATCACAGACGAGCGGTCCTTACGGCCGTATTATACGGTTTACCGCTAGAGATTCCGGGGGAAATGTATACGATAGCTCGGATCGACCTTTATGCCGCAAAAAACGGAGACAGTCATAAAGTACCGTGAGAGACCTCGTGACCTCGAGACGGTCAGCGTGGGAGAGAGACTTCATTTCTCCGCTTCTATCCGTAACATCGGTACGCTCTCATGGGTGCTCGAGCGGACACACGAGATACGAATCGTTTACGCGTAGGCGTATTGAAACCGGCAATCCGTATATTCGATCGCCGCGAGAGGATCGTGTCTACCGCGCTCGCCAGTGAAAGCTCTCAGATCCTATTTGATCGAGACGTACGGCGTTCTTGTGGGTGCTCTCGAACGTTAGCGTCGTCGGGACGATAGGCACCGAGACAAGATACGGCAGATGAACGATCGTATGTTAACTCATTGCGTACGGGTTACGAGAAATCTCGTCTTTAGCAAACCGAACGTTGAGGCCGGGTGACGAGACTTGACGAGTTGAGAAATTAAACATGATAATATTGTCATTATTACGATACCAAGATAACGAAGCCTTGCGTGAGCTTATAACAGAAGATTCGCGAAATAAATGAATGTCGAAACAGTAGAAAACAATCTGCCAGTATCACAATTACATCAGTGAGTCCGGTCCATTAGTCTATCCTATCTTATAAAAGATTTTATTATTGTGCATTTTATTATTTGAAAGATAGCATTTTAATTTGTGAGGAAATAGTGTTTGAATTAGTTCACAAAATGAACCCTAATTCTAAAAAAGTCAAACATGTCTCATGGAAATGAAGAAAATGAAAGCGAAAATGAATTATTGTTTGGTGATTTATCTGATGTACCAAATAACATTTGAAGTGAAAGTGAACTTAGTGACGATAGCGACATTGTTGCAATAAGTGATGGTATTAAACGAAGAAAAAATATAACAAATATAATATTTCAAGCGACAGTGAAGATTCGGAGCTTGTGGTTGATGAGCCTATAATTGAAGAATGGACAGAAGAGAATACTTCTCCAAATTTGGAACCATTTGAAAGAATTTCTGGTATGCTTACACCATTACAAAGAAACTGCAATGCGAAAGATGCAGTCAACTGTATATTTGGCAATGAATTTTTCGAAATTATTAGTGAGGAAACAAATCGGTATTATTCACAAAATTCACATAAGTACAAGTGTAACTTGAAACAAGGAAAATGGAAGAATGTCTCATGTTCAGAAATAAAGAAATTGTTTGGAATATTTATTATAAATGCGAATTAAAAAAATGCATGTATGCATTGCACAAAGTTGTCTCGGAGCGCTCGAAAATATGCAGACCCTGGAAGCACGCCGTACGCAATGAGTTAATGCTTTCGATTGGTAACGCGAGTTTGGGCGTAACACGTTTTGTGTCTTTGACAAAGTTGCTTTGACGTCTACTCGTTCGCGTTGGACTTTGCGTGAACTTCGATAGGAACGGTATCTGACAACGTATTTATGGTATTTTGTATGACAGTGGTTATAATATGTAGAGGAAACGTGGTGGAGAAACTGTTCATAGCAGTTTTACGGGCACCTTTGAAAGTTAATTGGCGTTCAACGTGGCACACATTGGTACTACCAGCAGTAAAGGCGTTTGCGATTTAATTTAGTTCGTACGCGCCGAATACATTTCGAGAGTTTCTCAATAATAACTGTTGCTAAAGGTTAAAGCTATTACGCTGCAACGTTCGACCGGTTAAGCACACGTATACATTAGAAAACTTTTTCGAGTTAAAGTATTTTCAAGTTAGCGCGAGCCTGGTAGAGCCTAACCCCTGCGTAAATCCAGGATCATTTGGATGTGGCGCGAAAAGAAATTTCGTTAATCGCCCACGCGCGCGTTTCCAGTGAAATACCCTCGGTGCGAAAATGTTCGCGCGTTTCTGCCCACTCGCGAATTAAACGTGTACCGACCGTCGTCACGGTGGGCGATATAATTCCCCGTTAACGAGTTAAATCCTTCTCCGGCGTTTTCTCCGCGCAATTATTCATCGTACAGCGGCGCGCATTATCGATCACGAAACCGCATGCGCTTCAATGATCATCCGGCGATCGCATACGTCCGGCTGACGTAAATTCGTGTCAGTGCAACGCGAGCGCGGTAATTACAAGTTAATTAATTCATTAAAACTTTCGACAAAATCTAGTCACCGCGACGAAGCGAGTCAGTATCCGTTTCACACGTAGCTCTGACACATTCGATTCTCTTGCAAACACCGACAATTATTGCGACCGTAGTTATTTAACGATTACGCGTGTTTGTTGACGTAATTATGATCATCAGCGACGTAAGATTCGTTATTTGTTGGTTCGGTATTCATAGCTCTGTTGCGGTATTTGTTTGCTTATTTTAATGAGTAAAATATCCTGTCAATCAGCGTTACGTGATGTGGAATTAATTTTTCAGAGAATTTGCTTCAGTAGTTATAATTATTCGTACACGATAAGAGTAATATATTAATGCAAAAAGTACGCGTTTTGGTAGAGGATTCGAATTCCCGGGAGTTTCTTTGATAATGTTATTTCGGGCAAAAAGATTTAGCTTTATATGTAATTTATACTGTCTTACTAATTCATCCCCCCTGACTGAATATTTGTGATAGCTTTATAATATCATAATATACATCAACACATTTGCGATTACGTGACGGTAGTGCATCAGTGTTCTAAACAACTGAGCTATAATGATTGTCAGACTTACCGAACCCGTTCACAGCATCGTCTGGGCCCCCACCTTTTCTGCTAGCAGATTTCCAGATAGCTCCACATTACTCGATGAAAGTCCAGCGCCGTCCAATTTGTAGAATATTACTGAAAGCAAAAAGACTGTCAGTGAAAAGAGCACAAATTCCAATTTTTAATTAACGACTTTCGACATAATTTTTTACGTGGGCCGATGATATTTACGTTTTGCAGAACGGACCGGTGCAAAACTAAACGATCTATCATGCCGAGTCGCTATTACAACTAATAAAAATGTATCGATAATTTCGATTTACATTTTTCTCATATGTAGAGTAAATTCCCATAAGCATGGGTTATCCTGATACATTATCTGGGAAATATATGTAAATGGCTATGTATATATATATATGTATATCATAGTCATTTGATATTTTGCTTGTGCCATATTACCTTCCGGAAAAGCTAATGCAAGCGAAACAAACGACAACATAATCAATTTTTGATCGTACACAGCCAAGTATAACCGAGAAATAACTGAATAACATCGGTAATTTTTTCGGAATGAAAATGTAGGTTATGGTTCGACCATCTTAACACTTTACAAATATCTTGACTTTAATCGACACGCATGAAAATGTATCTAAACAACGTATGTACACGGATATTCATAATGTGTTATGTGATTGGGCAATAATGCCCTAAATAATTGGGGTCTAATAAATTATACGTACCAAACCTGTTCAGGGCAGCACGAAGGCCTTGAGTTTCTGTTGTCCAAGATCTTAACAGCTTCAACTTGCTCAACGAAAGTCCAATCCGATGCAGCTTAACAGCACAACTAAATGTACAATAGCTATAATTAAAAACACTATAAACACGTAAAATCTCGAATTTTAAGCAATTTCCAAGGAGTATTAACCTAACGCGGTAACTTTTTTACGCGGGGTCGGAACACTAACGCCGTCTTCTAATAAGGGGGCAATTGAAACTATAGACGCCGATCATTTCCGACAGGACCCGAGGCAATGCCGCCCCCCTCCCCCCCGCCGGCCGAGATTGGTACTTTTTCGCGGGATAAAAAGTCAGGTTATGGTAGCAGCACCCCCCATCTTCTTCAATTCGATCATGCTAATTATTACACTTACCGAAATCATTCGATGGAATACTTGGACCTTCAATTTCTGTTTCATCACATTTGTGAGGAAGTTCGCCTGGCTCGACCGGAATTCGGCGGACGCAACACTGGGACCCGTGGTTTATATTTCAGCAGATTTCTAGGCAGCTCCAGCAAACTCGGCCAAAGTTCACCGGGAAGCAGCTTCATTTGCGCCACTGCAAGTGAAATAACCACCGTGTAGAGCATGGAGACATGCAAAATGTCGAATTTGAGCTAATTTCGACGGACCGACACTCTCACGAACTGATCTTCTTCCGCGAATTGGCGACACTAACGCTGTCTATGGACGGGGGTGCAATTAAAAAATTAGAGGATGTCGATAACATCCGACCGGAAGTACAAAACAATGACCGACAGGACCGCGTTGGTAATTTTTTCATAAATCGAACGTGCATGAAAACTATAAGCACTGTCTCATATGGGACAATTACGTACAGTGGTTAGTCATATTTTAAGACGTTGACTGCCAAGCGTATTTTGCTAGGTTATAACTGCGATGCGATGAAATACGGCAGAGTATGATTAAATCGTGCAAAATGAACGTAACGCAGTTGTTAGAAGCCAAGTATTGAAGCACCGTTCCAACATCAATTGCTTTTACAAGATGCCAATAGGCTTCATTGCAAATTTTTTGCATTTGTAGTAAAATCATTTGCATCCTTAACCGGTGGCCACCGTGGCAGTCAACGTGTTAAGGAGAGTTGAAATATGTTAAGCAATATGTGTGTTCAGACGTTCATACGGTGGAACTGTGCGAACAATAATATTGTAAACAGTTGAGCTATAATGATTGTTAAACTCACCAATCAGTTCCAAGCAACCCTGGTACATTCCATTTTTCGTTCATCGGATATCGAAGCAATTTTATGTTCTTCGACTAATGTTCAACTCTGAGCAACTTTGACGCTACGTCTGAAAACAAAATGTTTATCACTGAGGGCACAAAACATGCAAAGTGGCTGGATTTCAAGTAATTTCGATGGAGCAACTAACCTCACGAAACACGGCTGATTTGTGATTCGCGACACTAACGCCGTCTTTGAACAAGGGCCTAATGAATAAATCAGGAAACGTCGATAATTATGGATCAGTTACGGAAGGCAATAGCTGACGTGACGCTGTTGGTAATTTTCTTTGAGGCGATAGTTTCAATTTTTACAGGACTACCTGGAGAGTTTGCAAACGCCGTAAACTTCTTTTATCGATGGTTGCGCGAAAACGATACGAATCCTTTAATATGAGATAATTAGATGTGAGCGTCAGTCGTTTTTCGAGATAAGTTAAAATGAGTCTAAGCAATATTTTCATGCGTATATTATGTTTCTAATCCTGCATGCAACTATTTCTTAAATAGTGAAGTTCTAATATTGGGCACACTTACTAACCTCCAATTCCTGCTTCGTCGAATATTTGGGCAGCTTCATTCGGTTTAACCAAATTGAAGCCCGAACTGCTCTGACGGCATGGGTAATAGAAAAGTAACTATTACTGAGAGTACAAAAAGATGCAGAATATCGAAGTTTAACGAATTTTTATGAAGTCTTCAACTCCCGTCACGTCACTGTTGCACGGACCCACGACTTTAACGCCGTCTTCTAAGAAAAGTGTAATTAAGACGAGCGTCGATGACATCCGCGCGTCGATCTGTGTGTTTGAGTGTCGCCTATAGATGACATCAGCGCGATACTTGTGTACCGAGCACGACTGCTTTGACGTCATTTTGATACCTCTTGACCATTAATAGAACGACATTTTCCGTCACCGATAGCCAAAACAAAAGGTGTGTTGTTTGCCATGCGAACGATCGAAATCACATATTTTCGAAACATCAAAATATATAGGTTGACCAATACGAATCTAAATATCGATGTCGATAATTTTGGGTCCAGCACAGAAGATAATAACCGATATGACTGCTTTGATCATTTTTCCTCTTGAGAGGTTCTAAATATCGTAGCTTTCCTTCACCGATAGCCAAAACAAAATGAATTTCTTTTATGGAGAATAAATAATTATCGTAAAAATCAAAATATATAGGTTGACCAATACGAATCTAAATATGAATGCAGTGTTAAGCGTTTGAATTTAGAGAATTGGACACTTGCAACTTTTGTGTCGCAGAAAAGTAATAAAACTTTGCAAACACCAACGCATTTCTTTTGTGGAGAATAAATAATTATCGTAAAAATTGAGAATAATGTACCTTACCGCAATTCTAATTAACCGGCACAACAATATGCTAATCGTTCTGGTAACCATTAACAAACAAAATACAAGAAGGTCACAAATTTCAAAAATGTGTTCTCACAACCCTTTGTTAAAAATGACGTCACGTTGTGAGTACCTTTCGACCAATGGCGTCGCATATTATTGAATCACGTGATTGGTCCAATCTTAGGGCAGACCTGACGTCACTTTGTTTGTAAACCGCACCTGTTTTAATACATACTTTACACACAAGTGGCGCCAGTATTGGCAGTGTCCCGCCAAAAAGTGTTGTGCTCCGGTTCGGTCGTCCGTAATAAGTGATCAAAATTCAAAATTATACGCGTTTTTACACTCCGGCTGATAGTTATCGTGCTTGCATTCGTGATGCTGCAGTTCGGTTTGAATAAGATTTTGGCTGGGGAAGGAAATCTCAGCGGAAATTCGATGAGAACAGTGACGTCTGCCAGGAACTGCCTCGAATGGCTTCAGTAAGTTTGGCAATGCCAAGACCTCAATTATTCAGAGCGCTAATGATAATTGCTTGTCACTAGGAATATTGTAAGCGGAACGGCACTTGTACCAATTTCGAAAGTAGCCGAAGCCGCACAGACAAAATGTTAGTCGTCTGCATTCTCGCCATCGCGTAAGAGATGCTGATGAAAGACCCTGAAAAATGAGTTGACAACTGATCCGCCAGGTGTCATAGTATGCTCTGTTATTGAAGAAGAAACAGTGCGTCGGGCAGCTTCGATTAGCTCCGGTGAG
The DNA here is from genome assembly GCA_033815515.1 of Cryptocheilus praepositus. Taxonomy (NCBI): domain Eukaryota; kingdom Metazoa; phylum Arthropoda; class Insecta; order Hymenoptera; family Pompilidae; genus Cryptocheilus; species Cryptocheilus praepositus. Next base: position 1,324,554 of record JAWWQZ010000257.1, read on the forward strand.
TTTGACAATTATCGGAATTAATTTATTCGTCACGCTAACACCACGAGATTATTTGTCATTACGAATATTACATGCAGGGTGGCAATCGCAATAGTTATGAAAGCGGCTGGAAGGGTAGTCTGCAAAAATGTGTAAACTTCGTTCATTAATTTACATTCTTGAGAATTAGGTTAGGGCAGAGTAACTGCAAGTATAATTTTAGTAACGAACCGCTACATGTAATTGCGCGTTCTATCATTTAATGAGAATCGCATCACGTTTAATTCGCAAAATACTCTTCTATATTTCGGTTGCGTAGTATGTTAGCTTATAACGTGTGTTAAAAAATATAAAAACTTTTTGCACCCCTCGGTCAATCACATAAGCTGATTACCGGCTTAAATGGTTGTCCGATCCGTATTATAAATCTGCGATTGCACACCCATAAAGAAGTGGCGTTAGGGTCTGAATGTGTGGGTAGAAAATTTCGTAACGCGGTTTTGTCGGTCCGTCGAAATTCAGGATTTCGTATGTTTTTGCGCTCTTAGTGATAACGATTGTGCATCCGTTTGGGGTGGCGAAGCTGATTGTGGTTGAACTATTGACCGGGCAAGGTAGTTCTGTGCTGAAATTCGCTGAGACGAGTGATGCAGCCCAGAATCCACTTCAGCAGGTTTGGTGAGTTTGGCAATTATTAGAATTCAATTATTCAGAACGCTGATACTAAGAATTTATGTGCTGCGCATACGATATCTTGGGTGGGATGGTAGTTGTATCAGTTATAATAGCTGTAACGTAGGAAAATATTGTCGATCCCGTACTTTGTTGCATATGATGCAATCGTGAGGATAAAATGGAAAATCAATTGGCAGCCGATCCGCCAGACGTCCTACAATGTTTTGTTATAAGAGTAATCGCGGTACGTTCACTACCAATGCCGCTTTTGGCAATTTCGTCGTTTAGTGTATTGATTTCTCATTTATTTGAAGCGTTATGACATAAACTATAATGAATTTAATTGTCTACATGAATTGATCAATCACGCGGTTAATACATAGATTTCATATACGTTCCCAAATCTCTGTAACACCGACCTCACATTGCATTAATGCCATAACAAACGTACGCAATCCGTTCCAATTTCGGACCGTGTGATTGATTTTACGCGGATTAAAAATAATCACATCCAGGTACATATTCCTTTGATACCGACAATCGTCTTACAAATCGTCTTATAATACAATATATCTTATAACAAATAGTCTTACAATCGTCTTATAAATATAATGTCACGATGTCAACCGAAACGAAATTACATTGTGGCCAAAATATCGACAAAATTCCCAAAACTTCAGGCTTCCGCGCTTAATATTGCAACTCCAATAATGTCTGCTTTCCGTATCAAAATTGCGTCACTAGCAGAGGACATTGCTACCGCATTCTGTATACCGAAGTGATCATAACAAAGGTTAAATATAATCACATCCATGTACATATTCCTTTGATACCAACAATCGTCTTACATAAATCTAAACTCACCATATCAACCGAAACGAAATTACATTGTGACCAACATATCGACAAAATTCCCAAAACTTCAGGCTTCCGCGCTCAATATTGCAACTCCAATAATTTCTGCTGTCCGTACAAAAATTGCGTCACTACCAGACGACATCGCCACCGCATTCTGTATCTCGAAGTAATTATAACAAATACCGCATAAGACAGCACCGATGCCATTAGCGTTAACTAACTGCCGCGTTATCGAAACACCGGTACAGCAAAAAGGGGACGCCGTTCCACTCCGGCAGCCAAGAATTATTCTAGTTATGAGTCTCTGCACGCGTATATCGGCAGCGCAGCCGATGGCCCATGGAGATTCGAGTAGTATTAAACCAGAGCCGCGTGCGCGCTCGTCACGTTAACGACTCCATTTCTTCTCACGGTCTTCTCAACTCAATTATTCCGCCCTCATCGCGAGCTACGCGCCATATCGGTCGCGAAACCGCGTCTCGCCTCAATAATCATGAGGACACCTCGGGGGCGTACATGCACGCCAGCGGGATGCGAGTCGCGGTAACAGATGTAGCAATTCAGGCAGGTCCTACCCGTCCGTGCAGGTCGTTAAAGGGGAACTCGTGCAAACGACCGGCTCGCCTTCTCTGTCCCGCGTGTCCATTCGTCTCTGCATCTGCGTCTATTCGCCTCTTTCGTTATTTCGCTCGCCTATTCGCCGGCCTCCTCCCACCGCCCGAACAAATTTTCTTCCTTCCCCCTTTCTCCGATTCTTCCCGGCTGTCCGTAACTGTCCCGGTCTTCGGCGCGGCTGTTTGCGGTTTTCGTTCAATCCACTCCATTCATCCCTGCAGTTCGCTTATCTTCCGCGGCGTGATTTGTCTGTCCACCTAGCGACTTACGGTCGGTCACCGGTTTACGATGGCTCGGGTCGCGATTTGTCGGGTTTACGACGGTGCGAAAGCGGTACGCGTGCGGTAGGGTACCGAGAATTCTTGTTGTTTTGCTTTTTGAATAGGGAGGCGCGCGGGTTTATGATGTTCGGAAGGTCCGGTGTCGGTGTTAAGTGCGTTTGCAAATTGTGATAGATTTTTCGGAAGGCAACGCCGCGGTAAGTCGACGGGCACCTGTATTCGGTTGTTGGTCTGTCTGTTCGTGCGCAGTTCTCTCGTCCCTCCGGCTTTATCTAACCCTTCACCCTCGCCACGTAAGCCTCCCGGGCCTACATTATACGGTGCGTAATACAGTTTGATTTATTCGGGTTTTTTGCCTGGTCGCGTCAGGTAGTGAATTTTTTCGCCACGGCACACACGCGCACGCTCAAACGCGCCCAGCTTTTACCTTTTCCTTCTACTCGTTTTCCTTTCCCACATGGCTCTTTCTCTTCCTTCCTCTTCTTTCTTCCTTTCGTTTCTATTTTTTTTTATCGCGGGAGCATTGCCGCGCCTGGCAATATTTCACAATTACGCGGCTTTATGGGCCACCATAAAGATACGTGGTGCGTGTCGGTCGCATGATGGCCGACCCGGCTGAATTTTTATTGTAGTCGCGAGCGGCACACGGAGCGGTCGGCTTGGTCGACTGGTAAGAAAGACTTATCCCGGAGCACGCACTTGCGGTGTCTTCTCCGTTCTGCCACTCGTTCGCCTTCATTTCGCTGCCGTTGTCCTGCTTCCTTTCCGCTGCTCGTGGTCGTACTTACGTCCCCGACATGAGAAATTTAGATTACTCAGGCTCGGCCCACTCCATTACTTTCATTCAGAGGCTGCCTGGGCTTAACGAACTGCCGTATATACGTACATATGAACCTACTCGCAATGACGGAAGAAGTACTGTGTTCCATTCTCACTTTGCTTTTCCACTTTCTGTGGCTGGCTTTTTACGACAGGAAAGACGAGGATTAGTTGTCGTACGGAATTAGTCGTCGCAAAGCTAACGTTTGGCTGCTAATTAGTAAGAGTAGGTGATACTGTTTTTTTTATTACCTGTATGTGATTTGAGCAACCTTTTATTTATCTATACATTGAAGTCAAACTGCTTCTTTTCAATGTTGGAAGTAAATTTAGTTATCTCGCAAATTATGTTCTAATGCAGCCGTATTAAAGACTGCAATGAGCTGTCTGTTGTTTTTCCTTTTGATCATTCACGTTTTGTCTTATTTTTATTTTCTTTTATTTGACCAGCTGTAGTGTCGGACGAGCAGGGCCAAATTTTTGCGAATACGTGAAAAATCGTTAGTAACTTTACGAGCGTTTCAAGCGTCAAGACACGCCATAACCTTCAACAAGCTTCTTCTTTCGAACATCCGCAGAACGTGTACGTATGTACGGGCCGTAAAAAAAATCCGCGCACGCACAATGTTCGCTTAAAAGTATTCCTCTTTAGACGTCACGCTCATAATATAGCGCGCCTTGACCACGATGCCCCGTTGTTTGAAACATCGTCGTGGCACGATCGTAAAGTATTAGACGTCGGATGCCCGACGTTGCGCCGCGTTTCCGCGCTTCACTCCGTTCGTCCGTCGGCCATAATGCAATGTGGAAGCGACGTGGCCCGACGCGCCGTTCAAAGAACGTAACGGAAGGTAATTCCATTATCAGATTTCGCGCTACGGGCCGATGTAAAATACACCCTTCCCGTCTCATAAATCCATCGTCTATAAAGCGTGGCGGCCCTGAGTGCCGTCGCATCCACTTAACACCGCGCATTAAGTACTCATTAATAGCGCGGACGTAACTCCGGCGACACTTAACGTCGCGACACCTGTGCGAGACGACCCGGCACCTTGCGCGCAACTTCTGTGCCTTTGTAACGTTTCGCGCGCGGCATCGAGGAGACCGTTAACGACGGAGCGTTTAATCGTTCCTCATTTAATCACCGCGCAGCATCGTCATCGACGGTCTAGACGACGCAGGCGGATGCTCTGCCCGCGAGCAACGCGATGCGCACATATGAAAATACGTAGCTGCATACACATGCGTCCTGACTCACGAACGTTTCGACCGATAGGGGAACGCATCCTGGTTGCCGTATTTCCCGATCATTATTGCACCCTCGGTTGCGCCCATACCTAGGCTACCCTCCCTCTCCGTTTATCGCTTTAAATATTGCCCTCGCGATAGCTGGCCTCCCGATGAAACGTAGGCTTGCACGATATTCGCGCCTTAAAATTCCAGACACCGCCGGTTGTACGCTCTTGCATATCTGCGGATCGGTCTCGTTAAAAATCGTGGTGCATAGAGCAGAACGGAGATACGCTTTCGTAAAGTGTAGTACGTATTTCGGCGCGATTCGCCGGGTGCCACGCTAATCGCCCGGCGAGATAAACGAGCGCAAGGCACTCGCCCGCGCCTCCTGTTTCGGACGTTTTTTTGGACGTATTTCAACCGGAGACTGAGTTCCTTTTGCAACGGCCTGCAACAATATATATGTCGTGATAAACGTTTCAGCGGTAAAAGTTATCATATAATTCCGTGACGCCTTCTGGAAGTCCCAAGCAAACAGTCGCATTCAACAAACGCCCCGCTTTCTACCCTCGTGAATTTCAAAGAGAAACGGAGAGAGCCGTACGCGGGCGTATAACAGGGGCTCCCTTCAGTCTCGCTGAAAGAAAAAAGACTCGGGAAAACGTTAATGCGTTAAAAATCCCTCCGCGCATCGTCGCGCATATCTAAAGAGATTTTTTACGAGAAATAAATGTTATTAGCGCAGCGTTCCCTTGTACGCCCGTGTATGCATCTCTGAAACTGTGCCGCTTTAACCTTCCGCCCACCCCGGCACTTCTTTCGACGCACACTCCCGTCGGCTGATGATTTAAAAGTGTGGCTTTTTAATAATGCCCACGTTAATGCACAATGGCGTCACATCCTTTTCAGCATTAATTGAGTTTATAGTTAATTTTCGACGATGCCGCGCCGCCCGTTTTAATGTCCCCGCAGCCGTCCCTTTTGTCAGCCCTCTAACGTAACGTAGCTGCTGCTAGCCTGCTCAATCCGCACTCACCCGTCCGCACCCCCTCGTGGCATCGCTCTCGGCACCTTCCTCCCTCGCCCTGTCCCCTACACGCTCCAAGAGTTTCGTCTCCATGCACGATCCGCGTGACGTAGTATGCACATTGCCCGCGTTAGACCGTAATTGTGTCATTATGCAACGCAAATTTCTTCGCGCCGATGTCGTGGCAGGTGGCCGTACGCACGTACATGCAAGAGCGGAGGGGTGTATGTTAAAATTTCACGCTCAACACGTTACGCGCGTTACCAAAGGATTTAGTTTGCGCCGACCGCGGAATGGGTTCCCGTACATGTCGAATGAGAGAACTATCCAGCGAGCCGCTGTAGATATTGTTACGCGACACGGTACAATTCGTCACGATACACACCGCTTAGCGGTTAAACGCGCCCGCTGTCGTTGTCACTGTCATAATGATTATTATCGTCATTATCGTTATTATTAATAATACCTTACAGTTAGTAGTCTGTTATTATTAACACGTTAAGCGCCACGCCGGGCCCTAGGGACTTATATTAGGGATTTATACGGGTGTCCACTTGTTCCTCCTTCTGCAGAAGTGTGTCTATCAATTTTTGACGGTACATTGTGATAGCCATTTTCTGGCCCGTTGTTTCTTGGTGTATGAAAAGGAAATTTACAACAGCGGTGTTCAATAATAATTCAAAAGCCAATTTTCGATACTATTTCATACCATTTCACATTAATGTTTTTATGTATTATATTGTTTTCCTTGAACCATTGACCAAACGAAAACAATGCCGCCTAAATTAACCCTTTCGCTACGGGCGACTTCTCCGCCGCGGCGCTCCCGCTGTACGGGCCGCCGCGCCAAAAATGTGCACGGTGCTCGAGTAAGATCGTCAGCGGCCGCGTTTACGCTTAACTGGAACCCGAATTAGTTTGACGGTGTTTATTGAAAAAAAACTTAACAGATTCAAATATTTATAACTATTAAACATAATCAGTTTTTATTAAACTTTGAAATTAAATAACATTAGAGAATATAATTGTATGATAATAATTACAGTTAATAATGATATTGTGTATGATATTGCTCAAAACATGGTACTACGCATAGACCAACATCGCAAATTTGGCATTGGTAGCGCGATTCGCTCCTCCTGTCATTTTTTGCACATACAACGCACTTTCGCAATGGTTTTTTTCGTTTTGTAGTTGTACTTGTATGCAGCGAAGGAAAGTGCCTCCCAGTAAGCCGGAGTGGATTTGTTTCTCCTGATTTGTTTGAAATATTGTTGTTCGTTTCTTGCCGATAATGACTTAAGAGTTCGCGAATTAATTGCAAGTGAAATTTTGCTATTGATATATTTTTACCAGTTTTAAGTTTGTATAAACAGTAAGCGTTCCATACGCATATATCTATTAAGTGGAAAAAGTATTTTTTGTACCACTTCATATTTTTCCGCTGTGAATGAATTGTGCTAATAACCATGTCGGTTTTGTCAACACCTCCCATTAATCGATTATAATCGACAACACATTTGGGTTTCCTTATCATTTCGTGTGTGCGATAATGCTGTTTCGTGTCGATAAATTCTTCATTGTGAAATGTAGACAACATATACACTTCTCTCTTGTCACACCATTTGATAGCCAATAGAATGTCAGAAGAGCGGAAAGTCGCGTCACCTTTTTTTAATTTGTCTGATATAGTTGGCATACCCTTTCGTCGTTTTCGTACTGTTCCGCAAGCATTAGTTCCATTTTGACTTAAAAGAGTAAAAAGGGCCGGACTTGTGTAATAATTATCCACATATAAAGTATGGCCCTTATTTAAATATGGTTGCAATAATTCCATAACTATAGTGCCCGATTTTCCAATCATTTCATTTTCGTTATTTATGATCGATGCTCCACTATAAATTATAAAATCTTGTATAAATCCGGATTTCGTATCACATAAAATGAACGATTTAATCCCAAATCTATTTCGCTTAGAGGGGATGTATTGTTTAAATGAGAGTCTCCCCTTATACAAAAGTAAGCTCTCATCAATGCACAAGTTTTCAAAAGGGTAGAATACGTTTTGGAAGCTTTGTCGAAGCATATCGCAAATTTCTCGTATCTTGTATAGTTTGTCGCTATCTGCAGTTACTTCGTTAGAATTAAAATGTAAAATTTTTAGCAAATATAAAAATCGGTCTCGATTCATCACTTTTCCAAAAATTTTGCTCTTCAACAATTCGTCGTTGGACCAGTATTCATAATATGATAATTTTTTATTCCGAGACATTAATAATTTTATGGCCAGGAAGCAATAAATTTCAGGGAGTGAAGTGCTTCGAGAATTTATCGTATTTGTAATGTTATCAACTCTACTCCGATAATCGTTGGTCGTGCCAACAATGAAGTTGATAAAATTTTCGGAGCAGAATAATTTGAAAAAATCTAAAGCTGATGCCGAATAACCAATTGACGTTTTTATTCCCGAATGATTGCATTGAAATTTATGAATATTCGGCCGGAATAATTTGGTGGTCCATCTAATTTCGCTTTCTGTATCTTTTCCAGATTCAATTGAATTGTCTTCTTCTGATTCGGAATTTAATGCATTTGCTCGAATTCTTTTGTTATTTGTATTTCGTCTTTCTTGTGCCAAATTAAAATTTATTTCATCATCTTCTGGTTGCTCCGAATAATTCATATCCTTATCGTTAATACGTTTTACTCTCTTATTTTTCATCATTTTAAGGAATGGGATAAAATCTGTTAAAAAATAATTAATCAAAATAAAGGTAAACAAATTAAAAAAATAAAGAACTATACCTTTGTGTCTGTTGTCGAAAAAAAAGTAAATTATATATCTTTCAGTAAGCACCAACTTTATTCGTTGTAAACACTCAGACGCGTATCTCCAAACTGATTTGATATTCTTGTGATTCTTACTCTTGAGGAATTCGTAAGAAACAAATGATCAAAACAAAAGACTGATGTTACATTCCAGGGAATACACTCGATGTGAAGCAGCTCCAATCGCTGGTCATACATTGTACATCCATTACGCGGCATCTTATGCAGGGCGACTATAGTCGCCCATAGTATCTGAGTGGCATCTTATGCAGGGCGACTATAGTCGCCCATAGTATCTGAGTGGCATCTTATGCAGGGCGACTATAGTCGCCCGTAGTAGCGAAAGGGTTAAACGTTCAGTCTCACAAGTACGAAAGGACAGACACATGCGCGATGATAATACAAACGAAAAGTCCGCCACCGGTCCGTGCAGACCGACGAGGCCCGAACGAAAAGTCTAGCGCCGGTCCCTAGGGCCCGGCGTGGCGCTTAACGTGTTAATGGCCGCTGTGCGAAACCGCGGGCGGAGGAATCTGATTGGCACAGATGCAGATTCGTTCGGAAGGAAGAGCGCGTCTTGTTTCGGGCGTAATGCACTATTGGCAGGTGCGCCGTTATACGATGCGGTCAGGGCCGAATAATCGCATCATGAAACAGCGTTTAGATCGCGCGCACGCCCTGCCGCGATCATTTCTTAATTGATTCGCGCGCCGAACGGTACGCCGCGTGCAAATAAGTGCCTCTCGGCGAGGTGGGAGTTAGATTGAGTCAGGAGCGTCTGCGTATCTTTCGGCGAACTTCGAGCAACGCCGGAAGAAAGACGGTGGGCGACAAAATCAGTCCGGGTCATCTGGTGTGCTAAACGAGGCTCACGACTGCACTCCTTTCCCGACGCTTGTATCTCGAGCGCAAGATCGGGAGGAGCAGGTCCGCGGAAGGGAATATTTATTGCGTTGTCTTATCGTCGCATGGGAAAAGCGAATGCTAACGCGAGCGAGGAAATTCTTCACTCTGGCGGACGTTTTCTCCCCAATGGAGTTCAACTCTCGCCCCCTCTTTCTATCCCTCGCTCCTCGTCTTGTTCCAGTCCCATCTCTCTCCCCCGTGCTTCTTTGCTCTCGGGTTACAGGCACTCGGTGTACGTTACAGATACTTTAAAGTAAATTTACACGAACGCTCGTTCCAACAGAACCTTTGATAATACGCCCGATTTGACTTGTTACTGCGAGCTTTCGACTCTGACACTTTAGTTACGGCTTAATAAACGCGGCTAATGAGCAACCGGAATAAATTCCTAACTTCGGCTAGTCAATACGCGATTGAGGATATTTCTGCCCTCGCTAATTTATTACATAATCTCTTCATTAGAGTAGAAACCGTGCTTGAGTTTGTCTTCGCAATCCAGCCACAAGCGGCGCCTTTGCGCGAAACCCGGCGTTCGCGAAAAGACATTGCTTCTTATTAGACTTTCCACTTCAATCTATGCGAGGATCTATAAATCCGCAGATTTATAGATGTCCAGGTGCCGTCCAGACATGATGAAAACCATTCCACCCTCCGTCCGTTTTTCCCCATGTCTCTTCCACAGCCCTTTTCCTCTCTCGACCCTCGCATGTTTCCATCCGAAGGGAGTCCCGACATAGCAGACACTCGTTATATGGTCCGGCAGTGCCGTAGGACCACAGGAAAACGTGGGTTGAGGTCGTGTCGCGAGACGATGCGGTCTACGACGCGGTAGCGAAGCAGTTCGGAGAAGAATCGGGCAGGCGTCGAATGCGGCGGGCGTGTACGAAAAAAAGGATATTGTCGCGAAAAAAAGTCGAGGGCACGGGCAATCGAGAGGAAGAAGGCAAGGAAGCTCGAAGTATAGGGTCGAACCGAGAGGGTGGCTGCGTCGAGACGAATTTAAGCTAATAGCGCAATAAAAAGCCGCCACGAAGCAATTTCACATTCCGCCGGGTAAATTACACACTCCCGCAAGATTGTGCAAGCTCGTCCTTTACCTGCCCTCCGTTCTTTTGCCCGCATCGTCCCCGCCGCCGGCACCACCGTCGTAGCCATGGCGGTTCCTGCTTTTGCCCCGGTCCCACGGGACCGGAAGCCCGTGCAGAGTACGACTTCCGCCCCTGCGTCGGCTCGCGCCCGAAACGGGCGTGAATTATAGCCAGGAATGTTGCCACGCGGCTTTCAGAAAATCTACGAACGAGCGCGGAACGGGCACGGGGGCGGGACGCTTGCCTTTTCGCGGCGGAGATCGTTGATCCGTCGTGACATCGGTCACCGGCGTTGTTTGGAAAGCTTAAATAATGAGTGTCACCGCGAGAACAAACGCGAGTTATTCGTCAGCTGCGAAGGTTAGGGCGGATTCGATTTTTATAGTAATTTGGTAATTATTTGCTATCGAGTGCAATCAATGCCCGGGTTAATATCCATCTACGCGATGCACTTTTGTCAGCATAAGTATTCAGTTGAATGAATATGGGGAGTCGCCTATTATGCGGGGGCTGTTTTGCAGTTTTGACGTGCGATGTTCGTATATTTGGTTAGTAATGTTAACACGTTGACTGCCGTGTGTATTTTACTATATTGAAACCACAACGTGATGAAGTACATACTACAGAATATGATTGAATTGTGCAAAATTAAAATACGGCGAGGTATCGGAGATCAAAGAATTGAATCACTGCTTAATATTAATTGCATTTACAAAATTATAAATGCTACTGATTGGGTATTTTTTGAATTTTTCGTGAAACCTTTTGCGCCGGTCACCGATGACCACCACGGCAGTCAAACGTGTTAATAGGTAGTTTGTAAGGTGCCAAGGAGGGTTGATTTATTTTTCCGATGTTACATTTCTTAGTGTTGGTTGCGTTTCTTCGAGTATCGTACAAGAGTTTGGTGATGCGCTGCCATTTTCGTTCGTATATTTCGGTCTGCCGAGAGAGAAAAAATTGCTGACACGGGAATGTATTCGAATTATTTATGACGACTGTTGAAATTGAAATTTAGAATTTTTGCGGAGTGTAGATTGTCGATCAGATGAAACCATGACGCGGGGCATCATCATTGATTACGAGCACGCAACGTATGACACATAAACTTCCAATATCGTCTGGAAAACTCGGTCGTTCGCGCGAACAGTATTTGTCATGGAAGCAGGTAATGTGACATCAGTGAGCGCTTCGATTTATTCTCCTTGCGTACCGTATTTCCTCTCTCCAATCTCTATTTCTCTTATAGCGCGTCCACTTTTTGTTTCCCCTCTAATCCTTTTCATCGTCGGCAGCAAAAAGTAGCGCGAAATACCCCCAGACGTTTCCTATTCTCCGGCGCACGGAACTTTGTTTATGTCGATAAAATCCAAGAAAATCCTGAAATCTACTGTAACGTCAGAATTTATGGAACCCCGGGATTGCACTTCCCATCTACAAATTCCGAAATAAACGAGTCGAAAGACCAACACGAAACTACCGCTGCGGCGACATCGGATATTGTTACACAGGCGGAGGTCGAGATGCGTCAATAAAAATTGATGGAATCCCCGAGCCCAACATATCGTTGAAATTTGCGGAGTCGTAAAATCGCGAAATCCCGACTGCGCTCTTGGCTGTGCGACTCCGCAGCGGGGTTGAGAAGTAAAAGAGAGAGAAACAGCGCGGGGCATGACGGTTCCGTCTTCCTGTAGCCGTCTGACGAGGACTCGCCGTGAAGAGGACGTCGACGGAAGGAGCTTTACGTCTCGAGAGCCTAGAGCCGACGTCAATAGAGGGAAAGCAAGGGCATGAGAAAAATCCCTCAATAGCTTATCCGCTCGGCCACCCGTTACTCCTTCTTTCTCAGGCTGCCCTCCATTTCTTTCCTCGCTCCGACCACCCGTCCTCCACTTCTCTCTGTCTTCTCGGTGTCTGTCTTTTCGAACGGACGTACGGAGCCGGCCACTCGTAAACCTAATAATCTCGACCACTCCTGACAAACGATGCCGTCAAAACGTAATTCCGGCGCGTTCTCGCTCGCTCACCCTCGTCTCGAATTCCAAGTGGTGCCGATAGTCGCCACAATCTATACTTCCGCGCGCTACTATTCTCCGCCTACCCTTCACCATCGCGCCACTCTGCCGTACGTTTGCCCTTGTGCCTGCCGACTGTTCCTCCTCCTGCATCAGCCGGAAGCCGCAAGCGGCACCCTTACACTTTGGATTTTCTCCTCGTTTGCAATTTTCGAACGCCTCCGTCCTCTCCATCCCTCTCGACACCCTTCGCTGGCCTGCGCGTATGAGTGAGATTTGACAAGCGAACGTGACCTCGGTTTAGACCCGCTCCCTTTCGCGCTCCCTTATTCTTACCGCTTCCCCACGTCGTCCCATTTTCTTCACGCCCGACGAAAATCGATTGCAATTTTCCCGCTCGCCAGACTCACACGGCCAAACGTCGCGGCGAAGCCCGATCGGCAAACCGTTTCGTTGACTTCGCGAAAGACAACGTAATAAATTAACGTCAAAGTCTTCTTCGGAAAGTTCGGAAGGGTGAGGGGGACCGCTGACGTCGTTTACCTTCCGATTCTCTCGACGATTCGGGGTGAATGCGGCGAGAGAAATGCTACGGAACGACATCGACGTCAAGTGGAAGATTTCTTTGAAACTGGAGCGCGACAACTTCCGCGGCTGGCGGACAAAAGTGCCGCCTCCAGGAAGCCGGGAAATATGTCAAAGTAAAACGGCGGTTCCGATTCGGAGTGATTGTAATCACTTGACTTCCTTCCGCTCGACGGGCCAATGTTATCTCACGAAATTCGAACGCCGCGATTGCCTCCGACGAAACGTTCGAAGAAAACGGTGGCTTTTTGGTAGAAACACAATTAGGGCATGTCCGACCTTTAGTTGTTTGGGAAAGGTCTAAAGAGAAACGAGAACAAAGACGTTCTGACGTGTTGGCACTCGAACCATCGACAGACGCGGGGATGAGAACTTTAGATTGTTTTTACAATGGACAAATCAGTGGTATACGTAGCTATTGCTCGTACATCGCAACTCTTTACACTTTCAAGACATTCTTCATTTTCTATAAATCAACAAAGCCGTCGTCGCCCTTATTATTTTAACACACCGCACACCTACCAATTCACTTCACGCGAACCATCGTAATTTATAAATCCACTTCAAACAGAGGTTTTCGAGGTACTGAAAATCACGTCCAAAACTCCAAGGTAAACACAAACAGGAAAATTTCTACGTGTCCGCTTTCGTCTGATCGCACTTGCAGAAAGACGTTTCTGTGGTAGTGGATCGATGACAGTCGGAAGTCATGTGCCGGGTCAAAATACACAGGCAAAGGTCCGACCGACATCTGCGCAGGGGCACAGAATATAAAGGGGAGGTGGTTTATGGTGACGAACGGGGCAGTCACGTAGGTAGGCCACGTTGAAGAAGGTATTCTAGTAGCATACGAATGCCGGCAACCACCGAAATTATAATGATTCCCTGCTTTCCTGTGTTCCAACGTCACGGTAACCTGACTTCTCTTCCTCACTTCCCTGAATAATGTAGAGTCGGGTTCTTTATGAATTTTTATGCGTTTTGCGGAATGGAATACGTTTGAACTTGTCCTCGGCTGCGCTTGTATAGATACACTGTATATGAAATATGCATTATTTCGTTACATGCGTGTCTATACATAAAAAATTTAAATGCGTATACCATGTCAGTCGATGTACGTCGTTTAGATTATGCGTTCTTTGGGTTAAGTTTTATATTTTATACGCGTTTTCAGCGCTATAAGCACATTGTATTTCTTCGTTAATTAAACGTATAACGTTACTTGAGGACAGTTATGCGTTATGAGTTCAAACGGATCTGATAGTCGTTTTTCACATTGGGATGTGAAGTATCACGGAGAAGGAAATCGTGTAATACCTCGAGTATTAAATTTTGGGTCGGTATATTGGCGAACGGACTGAATCGGAGAATGTTAAAGCGGTCGTTTGAAGCAAGAAAGCTTACATTTCACTGCCATGTAGGTTGCCTAAAGCACTTACGCCGTCTGTTTATTTAGCACAGCAAATTGAAAAACATGTAATATGTACGTTCGTGGATAAATCACTACTATATTTGCTTTCATACATATTTCCATCTGCACGATGCGATAGGAAAGTAATGAAACTGACTGTATGTCAAAAGATTCGATAAAAATGATATCGTACGATCGGTTATACAATTTTCATTTTTAATATTATACATTCATCGTTGAAAGTTGAAAGTTGCATTAAAAAATTAGGTGTATCAGTCTGTATTTGATATTGAAATGAACATGAGAAGAAAGTGCTAAGTTGCTCGATTAGAGAAATGTTCTAAGTGTGTCAAATATTTTTTATTTCAATCGATCTCACGAATTCCTTGCCAAACCTCCCATGCATAGTACGGAAAAGCATATTACCGCAAACCAACCAACATCAGAAGGGAAAACTGACAAAAATTAGAGATGATACGTGACATCTAAAAGAGTTATATGAATGTCGCAGTATATAACACTTCTCGAACGAACCGTCTATATTAATAGATGGAAAAATGGTTACGCTAATACGACAAAGATAGACACCAACTAGTAGAAACCGGATATCAGTGATTTTTGCCTCGTCGTTAATAGTATTGGCTTCAGCTAGGACGTATCGATGAAACTTTTAACGATTCTTTCCATTTTACGCTCAGCGACCGTTGACCATCGCCCAGGAAAGACGAACGGATGATATTAATTGAAATGGTCAGTCGTCTGGTCAAACTGCAAATAGTTGCTCTCCCAACACCTGATAATCCCGCAGAATACCGAAGGGCACGAGCGAGCGAACGCCGAATTGCACTCTCGCGAAATTGCATTCGCTCACAGACAAAAGTGCTCATCCCTTATTTGTGGAAAATATATCTCGTTCGATGAAACCCGCCGGAAGGAATCTATCGGATGTTACGCGAATGTTGTACGAAAGGGGGAGCTTCAAAACGAAAGGGAAGGTTCCGAGCGGGAACATTATTAGCTGTTACAACTTTGCAGACTTTATTTAATCGCAGATACGCGGGCAATTTGTTTACCCTGCCACCCATCGCAATTACGCGGCTACATACACTCCCGGAATTCCACTTTATTGTCGAGCTAATGTTTCGCTGCATGCATATGAATTCCGGGAGCGCGGAGAGTACGAAAACCAGCCCGTTCCAGTGGCCGAGTTATTGAAACTTTTAATCCGTTTAAATGCCGATGTCCCAACGCCGATAATTAGCGGCGTTCCGCGTCCGCGAGCACCGTTTAAGGATATCACTGTAAGTTCGAAGAAGAGCAGATGTAATTAAAACATCTCAAGATCTTTGACGACGCACGGTCCAGATTCAAAGTGCAAGGAATATTAGCGCTGTCCGGAACTAAGAGCCGAATGAGATTTCAACGGGACCGCGATGGTAATTTCAAACACGACCCACTGTCTCCGCGTACCGGAATTAGGTTAACTGGAATTAGGATCACGAGCCGGACCGTTCCAGGAATATCGCAGTTATCCGCGGATAATCCTCCCAATAATTGCGCCGCGTAAAAACAATCCCCGGCTTAGAGGTTGCCGAACTTCCGTTCGCGCGCACGCACCCCCGCCGTCCGCTTTCCTCTCGACTATCAGCCCGCGAAATATCTCGCGCCATCCGGTCACTCCGCGTTCCGCAGCGGGCGATAGCCAATAAAGTCTAACTGCGCCCTGTACAGGAAGTTCGCGATAGCAGCTTCGTAGTTTTCATGGTAGGCAGGCGACTTGGAAAAGCTCGCCAAGAGTTCTTATCTGCCGGCCGTTTCTGCTTCTCCTCCATCGTGACCGTCCTGCGCCACTCCAGCGTCCAGCACTTCACTGTCCCCGTCTTCTTCCACCCCCCTCGTTTTGCAGCTATTGTGATAACCATTTACATAAGGAATCCCGGAACTACAGACGGCAGTTACCGCAGACCGTATAAACCTCATACCCAACCGGAGGGTTGGAGGAAGCTGGAGTCGGGAGGGTGAGGACGAGGACGGAAGACGGACAGGGACAAAGCGAGCTACGGGAGTGAGAGAGTACGCGTCATATAGTGCGGGAGCCGGCTCCGTGGAGACAAAACCCAGCGGCTGTCCTGATGCCTGAATCCCGGATCCAGGTAGCACGGGATCCAGGGACTTGGTGCGCGTTACCCATGCCTTCATCGCGTCGCCAACCGTTCACGGTACTTTCCGGGCTCGCTTGGAACTTCCACCCTACCCTGCTGACGACCTACTTTGTCGCTGGAAATCCTCTTAGCCCGCCTCCCTCCACTCCATCCGCTCTTAATGAGGCCAGTCTTGGCCGCGACCGGGATTTTAAGCTAATTGAATAATTTCAGTTTTGAGCCTGCCCAGAGCGGCGGGCGTGTTTTGTGTCCCAAATAACACCACGCTGGGGTGCACGCTGATGCTCATGGTTAACCCTCTCCCTACGACTGTTTCACTGGCGTCCTGCGCGATCGTTGTTCGTCCAACTCTTTCTAGCCCTTAGCCGGGATGCAAATGTAATGGGCTCTGGCAACGATAAGGACTCTGTGCATAGCGGCGCCGAGTGAGTCCGCGGAAAGCTTAAAGTTGTCGTAAGAATTAATCCGGGGAATCAAGTGGTAGGTTCCTTCGTCTCGGTCTTCTTCTTTTGGGTCGGCCGTCCTATTGCGCCAAGCGGTCTGCTGTCGTTGTGGTAATTGTTTTCTCTGTCATGCTCTGCTCATGGTAGAACCGACGCGGTAACTCTTGTAATTGTACTTGAGTGTTTGTGTTACCGGTGATCAAAGGCGGCCCGTTTTATTACCCCTTAACCTACGATTTAGATTCGAAGATGTTGGGTCGAAATTGTATACAAGCTCGCGCAGCGTTCGGGACATTTGCACGACTTGTGTAACACGCTTTGAAATATATCATACCGTTACAGATTACTAATTTTGTATTTTGGAGTTTTGTATAAATAATCCTTTTGTAATACTTGCATCTACCACAATTATTGCATCAGACTGCAATTGCGTATCAAATATTTCACGTAATATTCACTCCTGGCCCGATCACGGTACGCGGGCTATGCCCGTAAAATTTAGGTCTGTCATTGTAGGTTAAGGGGTTAATGCGGTAACTTATCTGTTCGTTGCTTCATCTGCTCGCAGATGCTTTAGACGCGTTGCCTACGTAACTGTTCAGGTTGAGTGACATTCGACCGTGTCATTAAAATCGTTTTTGATGTGGATGTACATAAAGTTGACGGGGCAGTGCGCGTCTATCTAGAAATAACACATTTGCTACAGGAAGTAATCAGTCAGGTATATTGGTTTAGTGAAATAGAGCCAATTTCTCAGGCATGTGCACATTTACATTTTCTTGTCGCATATAATCCACGAGACCGCAAAATAAGATTTCCAGATTCTCTCACATCACACGTACGGGTATGATATGTCACTCTAATTTATCTCGAAACAACTTGCAGTTAAAGCCACTGCTCAGATGCAAGTTCAAGATTCTGCTTTCCGATGAAGTTCTTTAGAATACACTCTCCGTGAAACGACTCATTGTCATTGCGCAACCGGTACACCTGCTGGCCATAAATAATCCAGATAAATATCGGTCCGACCGCGTATCGTTGCCATATGTGGAAACCCAAGACACAAACTCATTTGCTATGCCCGGCGCAGGATGAAAGACAGAGTTGCCCAAAGAAAACGTTCCTTATCATTCGCGAGTTATTAACACGTTGCGCGCATTGGCTTAAATTACCGTCATAGAATTATTGCAGGATCACAATCGTGTCTCCGGTAAAATAAGGTACCCGCGCCAGTAAATTTTCTTGCGAAGTTTCAATCCATAGAGTCAGCGTTTCATTTCAAATCGGCCCGAAAGTACAACAGTCTTGAAGTCTCTCAAGATCTGCCAGGACTTCCGAGACTTCTGAAACTCGTATAATATCCGACGCGATCTAAACGGTATCTTCCGTTTACAAGTGTCCCAAACAATTCGAAGCTTCTCGAAAGCCAACACTAGCCGTGTTTTATAGGAACGCGCCGAAGGTCCGCGCGTCGCGACGGTATTTCGGCAATTGCATGCAAACGCGCGCGCCGGTGCTCGCGTGAAGCCATAAAAGGAGTCAGTTTCGAACGGATAATAGTGTCGGAAGCGGGCAGACAAAGCGCAGCCAGTCCCCCTAATACTTTTGCCCTCGATCGTTTCCCGCGGCGCACGGTCGAAAACACTTTCTCGCTTCTGACCGGATCCGGCGGCCGTGATTGCGTTTTCCCCTACTCTCGATGGCTCTCTCCACGATTCTTCCACGTTCTCATCCTCTCTCGGTGCGTTCCTCTTTCTCCGGCTTCCTCCGACGCCACCTCCTACGAACCTGTCAGTTCAGTCAATGTTTATTTAGCTTCCCCTGTTTACGAGCCGAGGGCTACAAATTAGAAGCAACGCCGTTGATGATTCAGAATGGGACCCCTCGTTCGGCTCTTCTTCTCTGGTCGAACCTCAATTCCGTCCGTCGCCGAGAATTCGGTCTATTCGGCTCCATCTGCTACATTGTTCTTCCGCGCCGCTTCTCTGTCCCTACTCACCCCAGCCTTACATTTGCTTCACCACTCCAGACTGTCGCGCGTTTTCGCATACTGGGTGTTCTTCTCGACTCGAATATACTAAACATCGATTTGGTTATAAATAATGCGAGGGGATGTCGAAGGTAGAAGTTTCTTTCAAAAGTAAAACGTAGCTGGGAGGATGCTTTACTGGAACATTGGTGTTTGTATTTCTAACGTCGTCGGCCGTTTTCTGTATGAGACCACGTGTTGGTTTCTGATGCAGTCTGTCATCCACAGGGATACCGGAACCTGTTACGAAAAACATCATGTAGAACATAGTCATATGGATATGGTTATTAACACGTTGGCTGCCATAGGGGTTACCGGTGACCGGCGCAAGAGATTTTACTGAAGATCCAAAATATTCGCAATGGGTAGTAATAATTATTTTATAAATGCAGTTATTGTTAGAATAGTGATGCGATTCTTTGGTCTTCAATACTTGCACATTATTTACATTTTGCATAATTTAGTCAAACGCTGTAGGATTTCATAGCACCGCCGTTCTAATACGTCAAAATACGCATGGCAGTCAACGTGTTAATGTTGAGACACCCACCATCAGATTGCAGAATCGCACAGTATGCGAACATAAGCAGAACGTCACCGGCTATTCAATTAACATTACACAAATACCATCTGGGACGCGTAAGCAATCGGGAATAATCGATATGTGTCGATCGGAGAGATCCGGCTCTGATGTTTCCCAGCGATTCGAAGCTGACGGGACAGCTTGCTTATTGGCCGAAGTGCGCGTTCGCTTTACCAAGAAGTTCGCGATCGTTCGTTATGCTCTCGCGGGAGAATTATGGCGCAGATAATATCGGCACATGTATATGCTGCTTTTCAATGGAGGCCTCTCGCGATACGGATAAATGAAAATTAATGGAAGAAAGTGAAACGGCGTTAAATGGATTGGCGGTCGGATCGCGCGCGTTGCCGATCTTGCGTAACGTCAAGCAGTGTCAAATACCTGCCAGTGATTTACAGCGGCGAGCCAAAAATATTTGCACGCTATCTGTTAATGCGCACTCTCGGTCACTACTGAATCGTGACCGTCGAAGCGATCGTTACTGTTGCTTTTCCGCGCGCCGCAACATGCGCTCCATTACTCATGATACGGGGAAATAATTCATCTGCGAAAATATACGCTGGGCATTTGCAATTTGTTACTGGTCGGACGGTTAAAACATTGAGTGCTGCTGGGACGAAGTGTTTCTATGGAGAAAAACGGAATGTTAATATGTTAGCGTAATAATGGGTGCTTTTATTTCCATTTAGCATACTTTGCAGTCACATTCTTTTAAGGATTAGTGGAAGTCCGACTGACACGGAGGGCTTTAAAGAGCATGAAAGCGAAATTCTGAGTATAGAACAAAAATGCTGAGTGCTGAGTCAAGAATTTTGTGGAACTTGTGTTATTAAAGTTGAACCATCGTTATCGTGTGCAACGCCAAAACGGCCAAGAAATAATTGACACCTAGTTCGCAAGTAGTTTCGAAGAGATCGTGCAATCCAAAATTAATTAATTAATATAATTTAACTTGACACTTAATTGACACATAGATACATTTTAATTAAGACTTTGCCGAAAAAACTTATTAAGAGTACACTGGTTTTGAATGAAAACCGCTTATCTCCTCATTTATATGCATGCATATATTTCTCTATGCAGTGAACCATATATTCTCTGAGATTATTTTCGCATTTATATATGCAGTACACAGGCTGCATTTCCGTCAAAAACGTATGCATATATGCTGAAACGCATAAATTACCGTTCATGATTCGGACGACATTTTCCAAATTTATTTCAAGTTGGCGATAGTGGTACATTTCTGTTTGATAAGTGTCACGTGGCGTATCTATTTTTTACCTTTCTTGAACTTTCATATCGTTCAAGAAAACACGCTTGACTATATATCCACTCAGCGTTGAAAAGCCTGACACATATTTTATCTTACAAGCATGTGTTCCTCAACGCTTAAAACCGTTCGCAGTTTAGGAAGAAAGTGACTCCTGAAATTCGATGCAATCACCGTCGCAATCTCTCGCCGTTTGAGATTCTTACAAACTTGTACTTTAGAGACGCATTCATCCTAAACGTTACGCGTGCCGATCGTCGGCGGAGCAAATTTTCTGCAAGCGACAGACACATCCTGAAACCATAATTTCGATCGCGCCATCCGGTGTCGGGTTACGTGTCGTAACTCGTAGTCATCGTCGTCGTCGGCAGACATCTTCTGGCCGTTTGCTTCGTGCTCTTTAGAAGTGTCAGCACGCTGGTGGTCCAACACCGACAGGCGTCTAGAGTCTTGCACGTAGCGATGGCGTTCAACTTGTATTAAGAATTCTTGAAAAAGTTGTATATATGTGGGTCTTCTAGTTGGCGGGGAAAGGTCACCTATGATCCTCAGTTATTATATTCATGTATCATAGGTGACGAGTTTATTGAATCGTGTTATTTTGGTTGCTTAGTTACGAGTTAACGAGAAGACGTGAAGACGATAAGACGTAAATACGAAACGATAAAACGACGAAAGACTAGAAAAAAAGACGAAAGCGTCTTCGTTGTGTTGTCATTGTTTATAAATATTATACTATCTAGTTTCACGTATTAAATTCCTACATACATTTTCCGACGATTTTTGTGATTGCAACTCTTGTGATTGCCTCGGAACTCCTAAAAATGCAGCAGAGTAGGACGAGACGGACTTGAATCCCACGCAATCACTCGTTCATCCCTATCCTGAGTACCAGGCGACGTTTACATGACTAACATTTTGCCGAACCCCCCGCAATTCTTCCATAATACGAAGCTCCTCTTACCAGTAAATCGCGGGCACGAGACCATCGCACTCGAATTGCTCCCCTTCGCCGACTTGGTCGTCGATCAATCGTCCTACCAAGACTTTCCAGCCTATTTCCGCCTCGCGCCATACTCAAACGGCCTCTGCTCGTTCGATTCGTTCTCAACTTGCCGAGCAAGCGTCTTGAAGTCCCGTCGCTACTTGAGCGCACGTGAACGACGAGCACGCCCGTGTTCCGTGGGAAGTGTGTATGTGGGTGGTCCGTGGGTACGATGAAGTTTCCGCTTTCCGTATAAACAGGCTACGGCGCCGCGTCCTCTCGTGGCCGTGCGGCTCCGGTGCCCCACGGAAACATGGACACGGTGCAGGCGTTAAAGCGGTATCAGTAATTACCACCGTGTTGGCAAACAGAGGCCAACGTGAGGAGAGAGAACACGTTAGAGCGCGGCGTAGTTCGTGCTACCAGGTCTTCTACTTCTCCCGTTTGTGGATGCTCGTATACGCTCGTGTGCACCACTCCTGCGCGCCTCAATGTTCGAGCGGGTGCTCTTGCGTAGAAGCGACATGCGTGTGCACGGCCCGGTCGTAGTTAAACGCACCGGCGTGTGCTCGTTGGTGAGCAAGCATGGACATCCGTTTGCCGATATTAGTGTTGCTAGTGTGCGACGAGTTTTCCGGGAGACTAATATGAGAGGGAGGACGTAAATATTTTTCTTTCAAGTGTTTGTCGTATTTGGATGGCACGGCAACATGTGTATGACAATTAATTATTTCAGTGATTTTCGTTTGTTTTTTGCTGGTGTACTGTAATTTGGTGGATGACGCGTTTGCGTTTTATACGAAAAGTGGAAATGGACTTTGTTTATTCCAAGGGTTTTGTGTCGGTAAAATAATGTGGCATTACATAATTTGATTAGTTCTGGGCCTACTCGATACCGCGGCGCCGAGTTTTCATACGTTTTTCATACGGTTTAGTTCGGATGTGAAATTGCTGCTATAATTCAATTTCGCTGCACAGAGTTAATTAAATTAGCAACACACAGGTACGCGGTACCGCCTAAAAATCGTTGCAGGCAAAGAGCTTTCTAATACCGTACACGTATTAAGATAGACGAGAAAAATGGATGCTTGCTAAAGATAACGTGATTATAGGTTCGCTTGATTAAAATTTAATGAGCACAGATTTCCAACGCCAGATTGTAAGACAATATGAACGACTCGGCTCCTTCGCCGTTCCGCTTATGATACGAAACGCGCGTGCTGTTCGCGCGGAGAAGCACACGCCGTAATTTGTAGAACACCCCATTGCGTAGCATCCCCTCAAGTTTTCCCTCATTTATTCACTCCAACAAATCATCGCGCCCGTCCACGTTCCGCGAAACTCCTCCCCGTTGCAACTTCATATCGTCGATCTCATCGCCGATACACGAGAAAATCTCGAAGGACCGTCGACCGTTCCTTATTTTACGACGTACCTGGGCTTTTGGGCTACCTGGCTGCAAGTAGCGCGGCCGTTCAAAATTTAAAGCGTCGCACCATAGAACGGCAACGAGGAAGAAAGATCGACCCTCGAGTTGCAGGCCCGTTCCGAGGGGACGCATGTATGATAGATGATCGTCCAGCCTTGATCACCCGCCTCCACCCTCGCTATCTCGTTGCATTGTTAATGCCGATATACAACGCCGGTTGGCCCTTGCCGGTGTGTCTATTTTCTGCTCTTCTCGTCAGGTTGGTCCTCACGAACGCGCGCGCGCACTCACTCACACTCATGGCGAGAGGGCGAATACGTGTTCGTGTGGTAGAACGGCGACATATACATCGAAGCCTGTCTGTACTCGCGCACCACTATCGCAGCTTCTGCTGTAAAACACGTATAATACGCGCACAGTACACGTGTAGATGGACGCAGGAGTGCGCTGCGACGTCTTTGTGCTTTCGAAAGCTCGCCCGGGGCTTTTTCCGAAAGAGGGGGACACCCTTCGCTCTATGAAATATGGTATTCATCATTACACCGACCTTTACTTCCTCTCTTCGCAGCCTCTTGCCCTCCGCACTTTCTGTCTGTCTCGTTCTCTGCACACTGCTGCGACCTCACTTCTCCATAGAGCCTTCTTTCTTTTTCTGGCTTCAGATATCTATGCATCTGGTTATCTGTCTATCTATCACAGTATATCTAGGTACTTCTCTATAGTCATCTCTCGCTCGACTCTCCTCTCGCTTACTCTTTCTGCTCCCTTCGGCATCGATCAGAAGACGAGGTAAAGTGCAATGCGTGGAGTACATGCCAACGACCAACAGCAAGGAGCTAAAATCGATTGTACAAGCCACTCGAACGGAGACTCGCCATCCTACCTAGTCTACGGATTTCTGTCTAGCACAACTGACTAGTGGTCCAGATTGTCGACGATGCGACGCAGTGCCATAATGCGAGATCAAGTGCATACGTATGTCATTAGTCCCCGCCGGATGCCATTGAAATAGAATTCCACGGACCCGGCATCTCAATTAAAAGACATCATTCATCAGTCCGATTCGTTTCCCCGAGCTTCACCCCCGCTATAGACTTTACTGCGGGGTTCAAACCGTTAATAAACTCCGTCTATATTCACGCGTAAATTCTGCAGTTCTTCGTACGGATACTATATACAACACGACTTTGAAGGGTGTGCACGTGCGTAAACAGGCAGAATAAAGCACGCCACTTTTAAAGATGCTCGATGTCGTCATCGCATCGTCTCACGCCCGAACATCACGCGTCAGTCATAAAAGTCTGATTACTCTGCATTTATTGCTGCGAGCAATAAAAACGGAACGACTGCGGGAAAACCGTAACCTCCTGAGCGCAACCGGAGAAGTATGATTTTTCTCGGCCGCCTGTTATTCGTCGCGGCTCAGCTTCCACGGGAAATATCGTAGTCGGGGCTGACACCGCGGAGATACCTTAGGTCGGGCCAGTTTAACGTTGGTGAAAAACGGGAGAGTCGCTATCGCACTTTCGACGGTTGTGCCTTTTAAAGCCGCCTGCGTCAAACGCATCGATCATGCCCCCGCAAACGAAGGATTTTGTGGGTCGGAACCTTTTTTTATTCCCTCCCGTGCGATGCCGACCGTGCGTGGCTGGGGTCATCGGTCGAAAGACAGAAGGGCGACATTTGTTCGATGGATGCATGTCTTCGAGAATCGATGTGTTCGGATTGTCCACGATTCCACTAAAATGGAATTGAGAGTGGCGCCAGTAGTAAAAGGCGAGGAAAAAGTTATTTTCTGCTTTCGAGACAAAGTTAGGGACTTCGGTGGCGAGTGGTAGAGCATTTAATTCTGTTCCTGAAGAAACGTGTAACGCTTTTACGGACTACTCCTGTAGTTGACCTCTTTCTTATGGAATTAAGAAATATTTTAGAAACTGTGAACTAACGCTGCGCGTTGGGGACTTGGCGTACACATTGTCTATGACATTAACACATTTCGGACAATAATGTGGGAATTTTAGTGATAACAATAGATATTTATTGAAATTAAATGAACAACAATACAAGATATGATCTTTCGCGTGTCTCGACTCGTTTCCCCGTGACGGTCTCGTGGCGAATCCCCGACGACCCCTTGGCGACTCCGTGGCGACTGCCACTGTCGCTCTTTTCTCTTATAAACAAATGAATCGCCGATCACACCATCGGCCGCTCATCTGATTTGCTTCCCTAGCAACAAACTTATTTTAGAACCTTCCAAACGCTCAATCGCTCATGCATACACACACACACACAATCGAGTGTTGCCAATTCGTATCGCGATACTACAATAATGAAAGGGAACATTCGTCATTTAAAATGATCTGGCGATCGCACCGTCGACGTTGACGCCGAAAAATGTCGCAGTCACATAGTTCGTTCTCATGCGGAACAAATACACCGAAAGCCATCGAAACGTCGCCGTTCTCCGTGAAATAGTTTCGCGTCGTCAATTATACTCCGCCCGCCGTTCGCCCGACGAAGTATTCTTAATCCGTCGTTCGTCGATCGGACAAACAGCTCCCGACGAGGCTGGAAGCACGTGCTTCCCGAGGGAGTTCAGTACAGCGAATAATAAAATTGGCAGTAGGAAGAGAGTGACGGATAGAAGGTGTGGGCAGTCAATTTCGTGGATGCAACCGTCGTCTCCCATTCTGAATAATTGATTCAATTAATTGTATTCCGATCGAGTTAGCGCTTCGACGTTTCTGGGATCCATTAAGGAATGGACAGAGTTGTCACAGCGCGCCTGCCACCGGGAGGACGGAGACGAAGAATGCCGTAAGGGAAACTAAGAAAAAGGGAGACGGCGGGAGAGAAAAAGAGAGAAAGAGCGGCAAAGGGAGAAGTAGCAGGCACACTGCCAGCCAACCAGCCATCCAGCAGACCCAATCTTTTTTAAACGCCCCGCTCATTCATCGCGCCCAGACAGTCTCACGATTATAAAGCGCAAATCCTTTTATTCCGCCGTTTCGTTCCGCCTCTGCTCTTATTTTTTGCCACCCTTCTCTACCTCTTGCTCCTCATCCTCATTCTCAGCACCTATCTCTATGCCTTGGCATTCCTCTCTCGCTCCCCCAACCGCTCCTTCTATTTTTCTTGTACTCGCTCGTTCCTCGTCGCCTCCTCGCCGATATTGTTCCCAGCCGTGAAGACTATTTTATTATCCAATTACTCTCATTTGCTTGGCAAAAGGCGCCGTAGCCGGCTGCGTGGTGTGGGAGACCAGCAGCCAGGGTGGCGATGGTATGGGAAGTGGACCACGGGGTGGAAACGTTACCCACTTAATTAGCAGTCTGCCAACAGATTCTGGTACCGCGCTCCGACGTTGTTCGTTTCCGCTGCGACGAGGATGAAAAAAATGAAGACGGCGGTAGACGCAGAAGGAAGGAAAAGAACGGGAAGGCGTGGGTGGAGCGCGATAGGTAGACGTGAAGCGAAGCAGCGGGCGAGAAAGGTGGTACGTGCGTATCAATGAGAAGGCCGACGAAAGGGATAGAATGGGAAACAAGGTCGGCCGGAAAAGGAGGAAAAGAAAATAAGAGGCCGCTTACCGCACGGAATCGGCCGCGCTTGCCATTCTCTCGCGTCACGACAGAACGAGAATCGCACTTTTAATATATCTCTTTTTTGCCTTTCGCTCGTCTGGCGCACTTGAAGAGGCCACTTTGCCGCTCCTTGCGCGAAGGCGCGGTTATATTAACAAGAGCAGGAGTAAAAGCCGACGCTGCGCGCAGGGCACGTCTTGAAAAACCGTTCTTACCGCCGTTGAATTGTGCATAAATTAAAGGGGAACGTCTTGTACCTTCCGCGAGAAGAGGAACATTTTCAACCCAGACGGTCGTCGTGATAATTTGTAATTTTAGCTTAACGTAATTACCTCGTTTAATCAAAAATTGCCGGGCACTCTTCCGACGACTGTATACTTTAAGTGGGGCTGATATTGCAGCGTCCGCCGGAACTATCTCGACACTTCAATCTACAGAGTTTGGGAGACATATTTTTTTATCAAATTGTATTGCACTCAAATTTTCCTGTTATCGTCGTTAGATCTCGCGCTGGAAACTTGTTCGCACCGCGCTATCCGTTGAAGATCTCGAAATGCAGGAGCGGTGAACTGAAAACGAGTGGCAAGACCTGCGGCGAATCCTGAGTATAAAGCGACACGAGGATCTATGCCATTTATATATAGTCTAACCGACATCGTACCACTTCGAGAATGAGATTTCACACATGACGCTCGCTTCTTTTTCTTTACGACCGACGGAGGGTCGAAGGGGGTAGTGGCTTTTCGCTGCAACATGTGTCGCTTCTTTTTCCACCCTTTTATCATTCTCTTTCCTTCGGCCTTCTCTCCTTCTCGCAGCTGACCCTATAGGAAGGTTGCAGGGAAGATATTGTATATACGCGTATATCTACATAGGCTATATACACATACATATTCGGAGATTCAGCATATTTCGCCTATCCATTATTCATTGTGGGTAGCCTTCCCTTGTTCTTTTGTTATGTACTTCCTGCAGGGTGAGGGTTTGCGCGGTGCACTGCTCGTGTTTTTTCTTTTCCCAACCACCGAAGCCTACATAATACGTACATATGTATACATACGGCCCTGGCAGAGGCCCCGCGGGGCATCGTTTATTGAATTAAGCCCCGTACGTCTGCGACTTTTTCTTACGGCGAAAGAAGAAGTCCGCGCCTTGGTGTTCTCGCACACCGCGAACAGCTTCGGAGAATTCGTCGCGAACGACTTTAACAATCGTTCCGTGCCTTTAGCGCCGTCATCTGCCTTCTTTTTACGGGACTCATTTTTTTCACCCCCGCGTCGAAGTCGGACAGCAAACTCCAAATGAAAGAGAAATCGATGGACAGGTGGTTAATCTACTTTCCATTTTTACGTTCTAGGAGTTGTCGTAATTCGAATTACCTTTCCGCCGCATGTTTTGTTGTTGGATAAGGGGACAAATGTCATACAATATGAAATACGTTGTAGATGAAATTCGAGGTTTATGTGTGTGAGGAAGTTACTATTGTACAGAATACTTAGGTCTCGACGAAACGAAACTAATTTTTTGAGTACTATGGACGCATATATGCGTTTTCCGATCTTTCGATTTCTTACCTATTGCAGCCACAATTATCAATGTATGAGTTGAATACAGATGCGCTCTTTATCAAGTAATTTTCTTGGATCGTTTAATTTGGCGTAAATTAAATATTTGCATTAGAACTTAGTTGCGCCTTACATGATCAATCAATAGAGTTCACACTGGTGAAAAGTATACCGTCTTCAACGAGCGCTTTGACCGGAAGTATTCAGCACTCAAAGGGCTAATCAGATTTCCTGTATTGAGTAATCGCAACTACTCATTCACACATCGTTGGTTGCATAAAACCGTTCAGAAACTGCCTCAGCGGCTGGCTATCGATGAATGCGGAAAATAGCGCCGGGCGGATTTTCCCATTTCTCCCAACACAATGTCACTGTGTCAAGAGTTTCCTCCGCGGCGCACTCTGACGAACGGAAACGGACGAATCAAATATTCAGCCGCGAATTTCTAAACTAGGCTGACGTCTATTTTAAATGAGAACGCACAGCGGAAAGCCGGAAAAGTGGATTTAGCATCGTCGATTGAAATTCTGACGATTTGTTCTGCATTCACCTTCTGGTCCCGACAGTCTACTCCCACCGGTCCGTGTGTTACGAACCCCTCGACGCACACTAATCCGCGATCTCAAGCCGAACATAGGTGAGTCCTTTCCCGTGAACACGCCCGCACATCCACGCACACCATTACATTTCGCCTGCACGCGTACACGTGCGCGCCCTCGACCGTTCGCATCAACGTTTCGCAGATTGCATCGAAAATTTCAAGTCGCACACGCTCAAAGAGGATTCGCGGGGCGTTTTCCTCTAACGTCGAAATTGGTTCGAATCGAATTCGGTTCACGAGCGTGCGGCGCTTATGTGGCGGCACGCGTGTGCACACACTTGTCGTCGACGAGAGGCGAAATGAGTTTCTAACCGAGGGATTTTCGCCGCCGCGGGTACCTTTTAAGGTTCCAGCGTTGCGACCAGAGCGCAACGACGAATGTTGAACTAGCCTGAGAGCGTCATGTAAATATTTTTATTGGGTGCGAAAATTGACGTAGATTAAATTTAGCCGCGGAACTTCGCGCGAACTGGAGCGGACCGCGAGCAAAGTCGGGTTACATTCAAAAGACGTCGTTTGCTGGGTAGGCGAGAGAAATCGTTTTTTTTTCGCGAACCTGTTAAACCGCCTGCCTCTACGATTGCGGCGCTTTGAACGCTAGTTTCTCGACGAATTTTTTGCATGATACGCTGAGATTCTTTGAACCGGTGATTATAATTTGATTGTGAATCTTCGTGTACCTGAACATCTTTACAGGAATCTTCTAAACGAATTTTGGCAGAAATTTGTTGAAACGCCACAACGCCGTTTTAATTAGATAATTTTTATTTATTAAAATGCGCGTGTACTTGTAATAACTAGTTATTATAACAAAATCGGATCCGTTCGAAGCCGCGTTACTCCTTGGATGTAATTTTCCAACCAGTCGATACCAATACGTATGCGTATCGATACAGTATGCATTAGTTCGCCGCGTAGATGGAAAAGTAAAATTACTTTCAAATTGGATACAGGAATTTCAGCGGAACAGTTATTTTGAATCTAGCTCAACGAGATTCTGATAACGTTTGTTCCTGTGCTCAGAACACATGCCAGCCGGTATCGACGATGTTGATCACGAACTTACTCAGCGTAAAGCGCGCAGTATGCCCGACAAATCGCTTGTACGCTCACTAATATCACTTACCAATATGCAAAAAAAAAATATCACGCTAGCGGAATATACTATTATCCACTATAAACCGTTTCAAGATATACGATAGAGCTCTTTGTGTTTACGGTGGCTGTTGACAGATTTGCATAATGTCATATCGTACCTCTTTGCCGGTTTCTCTCCTGCGATTACGCATGCAGTGCCGCGAATTCGGCCTGGAGGCGCACGAGCTTTCCATAAACGCGATTTAAACCGAATTCGTAGGCAGGCGCAGCCTCGATCGATACGCACGTCCACGACGAGCGAACTAGAATGAGTTTCTAACTGGATGAAAGAATCTCACCGCTGCGATTACTTTAAGAACTGCCGCGGGAGACAAAATCGCGCGCGACCGTCGATAGAAAATATACTGAGCCACGTCGCCGGGTGTCCAACGCGCGCGAATCGGCCGAAACTCCGCCGATTACGCAAACGAATTTAACCCCTTGCCGTATTATTTAATTCGGAAAAACTTGGGCCCAAACAGTGCGTAGAAATGTTCACGAAAGGAGCCGCAGCGGCTGCGATGTATTGTCGGAACTTGAAACAAATTATATCTTACGATTGCCTTTGAAGTAGTCGTCTGCTTATTCATTTCATGTGATGATGCTCTTGTCGAATTGAAATGAATTGTAGACCGACAAGTTTGAAAGGTACTTCAATTTTTTTTTCATGTCTATATTTTTGATACAATATATACCTTTTGATCACGAGTCATACTCGTGATATTCACGTTCGGTCTGAAATTCTCATCACGTGTCAGACTCGTGATATTCACGTTTGAAAGTTACCTTACAATTTTGGAAGGTACTTTAATTTTTTTTTCATGTCTGTATTTTTGATACAATATATAAATTTTGATCACGAGTTATACTCGTGATATTCATGTTTGAAAGGTTCTTTAATTTTTTTTTCATGTCTATATTTTTGATACAATATGTATATAAATTTTGATTACGAGTCATACTCGTGATATTCACGTTTGGTCTGAAATTCTCATCATGAGTCAGACTCGTGATATTCACGTTTGCCCCGAAATTTTCATCACGAGTCAGACTCGTCGAAGTACGGCAAGGGGTTAATCGCAACGAACTTATTCGGTCCCGCGTGAATCCGTGCGCTTCTTAGTTGGTGAGTACGGCGTGCATCGGCGCCGATAAATATGCAAAGTGCGAGAAAAAGAACGGCACCGGGCGTCAGGCTGGCGCGTCCCACGCGTGTTGCTCACGAGTCGAATCAAATTACGCCTTTCCTTGGCCACGATTCGAATCGGGAATCTGAGGTGCGGCGTCAGGACTAGCGAAGATCGATATACACACCGCGCGCACGTCTCGGCACCGTCCGCGATGCCGGCCGGAAAAGGTGAAATGAGCCTCTAACACGCGAAAAGATTTTCGACGTCGCGCCGCTTTTACCCGCACGGCTCCCGCGAGACTCTCGTAGATCACGTCGATCAAACTTTAACGAGCAGTACAGCCACGACTCGCTCTCTTCCTCGCGCTTCTCCCGCATCCGTCGCGTCGACACGCTCCACCTTGCTGATTTTCCACCTCCGTCTTTCTCGCCGGCGCGGATTGCACATGAACGTTCCCCGATTTGCCATGGATTCTTGCGCACGCGGGAGGAATCATAATCGGATCGACTTTCGGGCTGAATTATTCATGAGGAATCGCGCGCGTGCGTAGTGCGCGGACATTCGCGCTGCTCTTAATCTCGTAACCGATTTCACTGAATGGGCTCTGTCGGAGGAGTGTGTCTGTAATCATCCCGGTATCCGTGCAGATAAGCGTCGAGTGCCATGTTGTTGGGCGCCGATCGAGGTGCGAGAGTGGGATTAACGTACTTCCCCGCCGAATAAACTTCGTCCCTCGGCGCCGAGGGTGAACGAGTCGGGCCGGGCTCCATTGCAGTTTACGTCCGCCACTTTATCATTAAGCGCCGCGAAACATCGGGTATATTTGCGTTCGTGCCAATGAAGTTTGCCGTGGCCGACGTTGCCTTTGAAAGTGTCATCGCCTTCGGGGCAAAAATTATTATCGCTCCTGGACTTCATAACCGACGCAATCGCATCGGTCCGCTGCGGGCTGCGTTTGCGCGATAAACGCCAAAGTGTCACGTCCCGCGTTTCGCTTAATTGCCCCATTGCGGCCGCACATACCTTATTGCATAAAGTGTAACGCGTCGCTTCTCTTAGCCGCGCAATTAAATACGCACGTCCGCGTCGCGCTAAATTTCATTCGACGCACGCACAGCGACTCATACCCCGCCGGTTCCACTTTTAATCTCGTACACGAGCGGCAGCTGGCGATAAACATAACGATTACCCCGCGGACAGGTTACCGCCAAACAGAAGATACGACATACGTCTTACCTAGCGCGATTACACGTTCCTCCGGATCGCGATAGCTGCACTGCGGATCCACGGGCAGTTCGGGTCAGGCGAGAAATTCCGTGCCGCTGTAAGTTTCATGCACCGATCGTTAAACTAGCGTCTCGCATGTGTTTACACGCGTGCGTGTTCGTTGAGCGCGTTTCAAATGGCACTGCATCAACGCGGTTCGCACGTGGTATTATCATGCCTCCCCCCTCGTCCGCCCACGCTCCCTCCCTATTTTCCCTGCCCCGCGCGCTTCCATGGATCATGGTTACGAGCTAGACGTGGCCCATTTGTTATTTACCGCGACTGCAGATCTGCGCGATACGCAAACGGCCTTCGTCGTGTAACGCGAATTGTGTGCCGACTCGGCTCGAACAATGGGCGAATTGTCCGGCCGAGGCCGGGAGAAACAATCGCGAGTGTGCGCACGTCCTCCCATAATGGCGATCGCGCGTCTTCCTCGAGCGCATTCGTGGCCGCCACGGAGGTCGTATTTAAGGGCGATAAATCACGTGTCCGGCGAACTCTTCGATCATCGTCTTTCCGCGGGATCAGCGATCGGTTATTTGTAGACGGTTCCTCCGCTTTCCATTGTTGAGATTCATGGGGCACAATGCTCGTTACCGGGCCGTGTGTACGCACGTTTCGCGCGAATCGACGAGTGGGTTGCGATGCGCAATGCCGAAGACGTGTAAGTCGACATTTTTCATGGTTCCGCTGGAATCGACTGTGTCGATAAATTTCTACCTGGCAAATGAGTCGGACGCGTCGTCGGAATGACGCGGTTTATTAAGTCTGGTTGGAAGCGACGAAATTTTATACGCTGCGGCGTAGAGGAACTTTTACTACGGTGTATTTAGTTTTATGGCCGTTCGGCGTGATAAATCTATCGGAGGTTGATTGCCGAATAAGATTTCAACGCAGGTGAATAATCCGCACTGTCTGTAACTATTCGTAATGCACTAGCTACCTGTAGCATGAACTCGTAAACTGCAGCTTTATCATCGCACTGATCTATCGGTAATTTACGATATTCTCGCCCATGTAACTGCGCGACATCAGACCTAACGACTGTATGAGATTCAGCATCGATACTATTTGGCATAAAGCAATTCTAGTTATGAAGTGCTCGTTGATCATAATTATGTTTGTGCCGGTTATACGGGTCGGTTTGCGCACATCGTTGAATCCGTTGTACTTCTTCGTCATTAGTTACAACTGTTCACCACTCCAATTTGCTACATGCAAGAATATTTCGCATTCGTCAACCTATTTGCACAATGCCCGTTTGCGTTTATACGGAAAATGTACACACGAAAATAATATTGTTGCAAATTATTTTTCGCGTTCTTAACACATTGCATGCGGGAAACGTACTTTTACGTTTTCTGCAGTCTGTCACTGAAGCGCGGGTCACGCAAAAGTGTGTATTTGGTAGATTTGCGCTGGACACCGGGTATCGTGTAAATACGATGGGCATTGTATGTACGGTGTTTGTGTTGCTAGGCAACGGTTTGCATTGTTTCTTTCTTAAAGTTCAGTTTGAGACAAAAAAACGCTCGCTACATGCGAAAGTCCACGACGAAATATACCCGCATGCAATGTGCTAATTATTTCACAAAGTACCACGCTTGAAAAGGAATAGGTACTGTTGTTACGCGCATAGTTTCGGAGAATAAACGTTAAGCAATGATTCTAACAAGAGGTGTAAAGCCTTATTGCGTGATTACCACCCAAATATCGACGCGATCAGAATTCGATAGTCAACGCAGAAAATGCGCTACATTGACGATTACTTAGGAACGCCGTTTCTACACAACAAATTCTTCGCCACAAATCATGTCCATAATTATCTATCCGATAAACAGGCATGATGGAACGATTTCCGAGTGCAAAGGTTTGAACGCTCTCGCCAGTAGGGCAGTTCACGTAGCCGGTTCTCGCATAGACTACGGTTTCACAGTCGACGTGTTCCATTTACCTACTCGCCGCGACGAATGCGGATACACGCGACGCCGTATCTACGCCGGTCCGGGTTGACGAACAATGGAAATCAGCAGAAACCGATAGAAACGGCCGCGGATATGCCGTGTAATCGCGATGCTGCGTTTCCCTGGGTGCTCGGTGCGTGTGGAGTCCGCGTGTTTCGTTGCGTCAGCTTCGGTGGCACATCGCGGTGTGTCAAAGGCCGCAGCCACGGTCAATAAATCACTTCCGCATTGTAATTCGACTTTTGACCCGCTTGCACGGACGCATCCGCGCCCAGCGATATCTTATGTATCGCTACCATGTGTCGGCAGATAATCATTCCGTGTGCCGGTAGCGGATTGCAGATCGGCTGGCGTCGATTTATGGGTTGCGGGATTAACTGCGGTAAGAACTGCTCCGCGAGCGATGAACTTCGGCATGCGAGTATTAGACGACCTAACGTATGGGCTCGTTACGGGAGTTTTGTGTGCCGATGGGATATAAGATATGTAGGTAGGATTTATTTCAAATTGAGTGGTGCCAAATATGATGGAGGAAGGTAATTATAGATATAGATGGTACTAAGATTTTGTATTGCATATCGTACGTTTTTGCTCGATGTGCTGCTTTGCATTCTTAACACGTTGACTGCCGCGGTGGTCACCGGTGACCGGCGCAAAAGATTTTACTACAAATGTAAAAAATTCGCAATGAAGTCTGTTGCGACGCAATAGCAAAGCCCATAGTTCGCACTTCTTTGATCTCCTCTCCCGCATTCCTTATCGGCTTATGCCCTTCTACGCCGAAAACCAAACCAAATCTCACCTTCAGCTGCTGTTTATATGGCCATCCTTTTCACTCTCTCATTTCCGCGAAACCACTCGATTCCCCGAAAATCCCCACTCCTCAACCGAGGTGTCCTTAATAACGACATTACATTTCATACTCAGTCTGCTTCGGCAACTCACCCAGAACACATTACACCATACGAAAGTACTCATTCTGCATAGTCCATAGTAACAGATCACATCACACAGCACACGTACCAAGTTGAAATACACGCATAATTTCATATAAGGTCTTGTTACTGACTACCTTCGTCTCAGCCGTCCCAATTCAGGGAAAGTAAGAGACAAACGTGAAGTCGACTTAACCGCAACGGTTACACATAATTGATTTCACGCAGCCTATCATACACGGCTCAACAAAGTCTATTTGCAATCTTGTAAAAGCAATTGATATTGAAACGGTGCTTCAATACTTTGGCTTTTCACAACTTTAATCATACTCTGCAGTATTTTATCACATCGCGGTTCCAACATAGCAAAATACGCTTGGCAGTCAACGTGTTAACTGAACTAAACTCAAACATACCATGCCTCTACCATACTGCCACTACTAGTAAATATATTTTCTAGTAGCGTACAGCATTATTATGATTCGTCGTGGTATAAAGTTCAACGACCTTGCTTGGTTTAAAGTGATCGGTGAGTTTACAGTCTCATTTTCGGGTTGAAGTTTACTGAGTGCGTTATCGCGTAATAATTTCACGGAAAGTATGAATTTTTGTTGCGCGCGGCGGCAAGAGGGAAAAGTTGTTCGCCGTTCCATTCGCAGTGCGCATAAAATCCGACGAAAGTACGGCGGAGCGCATGAAAGTTAATTGGGTAGAAGTGCACAGGAAGCACGCGTCGTGTTCGAAATAACGCATCCGGATTCGCCGTGCGTTTATGCTCCCCCACGCATCATTTGCGGGATATGCGGGAACTTATTAATAACGAGCCAATTAGCTCGGTGAAATAATGTAAAAATCTGGCGCCTGGCGCGCACCGCAGCACTCGTAAATCAATCGGACCGATATAACGAGAAGAAATAAATCTTTAGACGTGCAGGGGTGAATCGACAACGTACGGCGAACGAGCAGGGAGAATTCGGCTAAGATTAGGCATCCGGCTCATCGGCTATTAATTGCAGGGTCAACGCACCCCTCTAACATTGCCTCGAGCTTCCCCTTTTCCCCTTTCTGCCAATCCTCCGTGGCAATGGCGGTGATTAGGGTCGGGACTGATCGTTGAAATATCCGGCATTCGAATATCCGAACAATTCGTGTATCCGAAGATTTTCGCTCGCTGACTGATACACGCAGCTTTCGTATAGGGTGGCACGCATGGTGGATTCTTCCGTTCGGAAGTCACGGACAAATGTGCGAGAAAAGAAATTCTCGGACCGCAGTACAATCACTTGCGCGATTCGTAGGCTATTTCTTTCAGACGCATATCGGCTGTGCCTCTTTTCTCGTTGAAGGTGATTCGCGTTCGACAATCTCAACAACAGGCGACATGCCCTCAGACATCCAAGTAATTACATACGTGCGCCAAGCCGTTTTCGTCGTGGTGCCCGACCATCAGCGAAGTATTCAAATAGTAAATTATTCGAACAGTCCCAGCCTCGGTGTCGGTGGTGTGCATAGAGGGACGTGCCGAAAGTCGTTCGTTCCTTCGTACATTCCCGACGGGCGCCTATTTGCGCTCGTTCCCCTTTCTTTGAAGCTCGATTTACAGGTTCGATCGTGGACAAGGGGAACTCGGTGTCGTGGAAGGAAACAGGAAAGACGGGCGGGGGGAGAAGGTCAGGAAAGGGGCGCAAAATTCAGCGCCTGCGGTGGTTACGGCGTTAATGACTCCCCGGCTCAAAGGGAATTTGCGGATAAATTCAGGGAGCCGTGTAACGAGAGCGCTACGAACGTCCAAACGACTACGAGGACGGCGGCGGGTGCGGGGCGCAGGGCCATGTATATTAATGTATCCGTCTCAGCGAGTGTGCGGAGAATTTATTTCCGCTCGCACTCGTAGCGCTTCTCAATTTTATCCTTCTTCCCGCGTTCGATGTCTCGACGCAGGGCGCGTCTCGTTCGGCATTCGCGGATGAGAGGCGGGGGCGACAATGTACACGAGTCGGCGATATCCATATTGATCGAAGTTATCGCGTGTCTGACTGCTGCGGGACTTCTCTACTTCGGATCCAATTTGGATTGTCTACCGTCTCCGGCGCTCCGAACTACGAAAATTCGGCATAAATTGGATGCGCGCCTTCGTTCCGCGACGAGCACAGACGCGGAAGCGTACGTATTATTGCGCACCGGCAAAAATCCATTGGAAGTTCATACTTCTTGGCGGGTTACTAAGTTTCACGGGAGTAGTCGGTGCGGTGCGATAAATTCGTTAGACGCCTTCGCGCGAAGCGGCAGTGACGTTGGCGCTGGGGAAAAAAGTCATCCGTATCGTTTCGCTCTACGTTCGATGTTTTCTTAGCTCACCCGCCTCTCGCAACTGTCGCCTTCATCGACTCGATAACTTCCGATAAACGCATTAACGTTTCTCATCGCGACGTAACGAGAGCACCGACAATGATCCGACTCCACTCGGCGCTGCCTTCAGTTTCATCTTCCGCTTTTCTTGCCAATCTCGCGCCTCGAGCGACCCTGGGACTTCCGATAAATTGCTTACATGCTTCCTTTTGGCTTAACGGCAGAATTGGAGTTGCCTCAACAAAGCATTGTGTTTACTGTTGCTATAAGAACTTCTGTGTCTGTTGTGGTTGAATATGCTTTACGCGATGCTTTTGATACTCTGCTTACAAGTAAAAACAAACAAATAAGCGTGTTCAATCGCGGGGAAATACAAGTTCTTACAGTAACCAGAGGATCACGATTTATTTTTGTCAGCGATCATTTGAACATTGCAAACTGTGAAAATAGTATGTTAGCGGATGATTGTACAGCGCAAAACGAAAAAGTATTTCTCAAAAATTCAGTACGTATTTATTTAAGGGAAATATCGCAATATTTGTTCTTCCGATACTCTGTGACCCTTAAATAAAAATAAACTTGTTACGTTCACGTAAATGAATAGCTACGCCTCTATTTAGTTACTAGCTATTTCACCCGAATTCGGTTTTACTTACGGATTCTTATCGTTAATATTTCTTTGCTTTGACGCAAATATATCGCACAGCTTGCGTATTTACGAAAGGTTTAAACACTTTGGTTTTTCTATAGCTGAACATTACTGTATTTATTTCAATATTTCGGACACACTTTTACTTATTATAGACACTTCTCAGTGTCGTTAGTGAATGTTTTGAACACAGTGGGTGAATTACTGGTAACGAAAATGTATTCTGTTAGTAACAGTACTTACAGGGACATTCAGTACTCCTCTGATCAATTAACAATTAGACTCCAACTTTTCTTCGTTCTCCATTATTGACGCTGTTCTACCTAAAGTTTGCAACTCGCGAACTGTGATGTGGAAGAACATTACTGCGAACGATCAATGTTCTACATGGCACTTACATCAATTCGAAAGACCTTTTCTATGTTCGCCTACTATTTACAGGAAGGATCGCGAAGTATTTAATGCATGAACGTAGTTTTCTGCTCTCCAATAAACTCCGTTGATTGCCCACAATCAACAATAAGATATTTTTGCACCAACAAATCACGGCATGTCTTTTATCAATTTGGTAACAGCTTCCATCTTTCATTTCCTGTAACGTCGAGAATTCGCATCTTGAACGTATAGACTAAAGCCTCAGGACCGTCTGACGTGAGTCTTACATTGACGCGTTCGACGTCACTCGATACTTCGCCTGTCAATTAGCGACTCGATTTCAACATCCTCCTTTTTCCATCGCCACCTTTTCGCCCAGGGCGAATCGGCGACTCGCAATAAATTGGTTGTCCGCCTCCAGCTGGATTTTCAAAGTTTCAGTAACGACCCAGGCCCAGGAAGAGAGAAATCCGGAGGAACTTAAGCACAATTTTAACGACTCGCCCGGATCGATTGGCTTAGCGGAGCGTGAATAAGACCGCCGTGTCCATGTATTGTCTCGAAGTGGAGACTTCCTGTCCTGAACGCGCGATCGAACTCCATTGTTGTAACATAGCACGGCTTCTCCGAGGAAAAACTACAAAGCGTTATGCTAATTTTCGCCCCGTCGTGAATGTTCAATGTTCGCGATCTGTGCACGAAGAGTGCGGTCTGTGATCAAGACTAAAGCAGTCTAAAATACTTGAGAGGACTTTAGTCTGCCGAGGGTCGTAAATCCTCGGGTAATATTTCATGATCAAAAACCGGCGCGTTCTTTGACGATGTCTTGCGTGGGGAATGATTATTTTGTAAGTGAAGACAACACTGTGGTTATTAATAGGAATATATTAGAGCTCCCTATGTAATGCAAACTGTAACCTTCCGAAGGCAAGCGTTATCAAATTATTATTGGCCGCGAAGCCTTAACCCTTCTTTGCATGATTTTTTCTTTATAGGTGAAATAAATCACGGTGATATAATTCATGTTCAAAATTAAAGGAAAAATGGTTAAAAAAGTCTTAGTATATATTTATAGTATAAATTTAGCAAAAAACAATATGATGGAAATTTCCATCATCATGCAAAGTTAGATTAAAGTGAACTTGTTCTTTTATATAATTTTTGGGCATTCAATGTTATGATGGAAATTTCCACCATCATGCAAAGAAGGATTAAGGGAAAAAATATAGATATTCAATAATAGATACAGTGGGAATACATCAAATATTTTCTCATTAAAGTCTCAGTGTTCTGTCCAAAAAATGTGTATCATGGTCTTGATCATGTTTCTGTAGGTACAAAGTAGTGAAGGGAGGATATAGTAATAAAGGGAGATAGATGGTAATCGTTTAAAAATGGCTATTCTATGCAATATAAAATAGATTCGAAATTGGACCGGAAGTAATATAAATAAGAGATGGATTTTAAAGATTTCAGAACGTGTGCACGATGGTTTGTAACAGTCGAAAATTGACGAAGGCGGAGTGAAATGAACGTCGAAACGGCTGAAGTTATAGACGTTGCTCGCTTTGGTAACGAAGTTAAATGTCAGTTGCGATGGTCCTGTAATATTCCAACGAAGTGGTTTAGAAATTAAGACAGTAATCGTGTTGAACGATCAAAGTTAATAATGGTGTTACGTGAACATTGATCTCAATAATCCGATGACAGTTGCGTCTTTTCCTGCTAATGATTTGATCTCATTAAGTAGTTGAATTTCGTTCGATGCGAATTCGTATTTGAAATAATTAATTCCGCTAACACTCGTTTCGTGAGAGGCGAAGGGCGAACGTATGAAATAATAACGACATTAAATGATTGACGTGGAAGGGAGAGAAAGGCGGTGAAATAAGTCGACAAACGTTATCGCTACGATGTTTGACGTGTCTGATCGATAAATCGAAAGATGTCACACAGAAGGATAGATTCAATAATACTTCGAGGCGTATCATGTTAAAGACATCGCGTGAAAGAGATCCATTGGCAGATAGGATGGCAGAATAAGATACATTGAGTCAAAGAACGTCAACGTCTGTATACACTATAGCCATATCGCATTAGCCGTCTGTATAAAACATAGGTACATGTTTATATCGTGTCCGCTATTTTTCGTATCTATTTTGAATGCGTTATAGATTTTCATTTACAATGTTCTGCAAGTCTATTTCCAGACGACGCATAAATTTTCAATTATGGTCGCTTTCTGTTACGAAGTAGTTGTTAGAGCAGAGTGAGATAAATAAGAGTCTCGTTACTGTCCAATTTCTTACACTTCGCTTTTCTTGACTCTGGGCAGAAGACGCTAATAAACGTTGCACTAAATAAACTAATTATCAGATTCGGTAATCACGGTACCCAAAATAGCAATTAGCCGTCTGTGTAAATCATAGTTACACGTTTATATCGTGTCCGCTATTTTTCGTATCTATTTTGAACACATTATAGATTTTCATTTCCAATGTTACGCCCGGGCGCAAGTCTATTTCCAGACGACGCATAAATTTTCAATTACGGTCGCTTTCTGTTACGAAGTAGTTGTTAGAGCAGAGTGAGATAAATAAGAGTCTCGTTACTGTCCAATTTCTTACACTTCGGTTTTCTTGACTCTGGGCAGGAGACGCTAATAAACGTTGCACTAAATAAACCAGTTATCAGATTCGGTAATCACGGTACACAAAATAGCAATTAGCCGTCTGTATATATATCGTGTCCGCTATTTTTCGTATCTATTTTGAATGCGTTATAGATTTTCATTTACAATGTTACGCCCGGGCGCAAGTCTATTTCCAGACGACGCATAAATTTTCAATTACGGTCGCTTTCTGTTACGAAGTAGTTGTTAGAACAGAGTGAGATAAATAAGAGTCTCGTTACTGTCCAATTTCTTACACTTCGCTTTTCTTGACTCTGGGCAGAAGACGCTAATAAACGTTGCACTAAATAAACTAGTTATCAGATTCGGTAATCACGGTACACAAAATAGCAATTAACTTAGTTGGATTGCTTGATCGTTTCTTCATTATGCAGCACGTCAGGTCAATGCGGATTTAACTGACGCGTTTGACGGCGCCGCCATTAATTTTCGAATATGCAAGAGACAATTGGAGAATAATCCTGGAGCGGAATCGCTCGCGGAAATAGGTTAAGTGGCCAGTAGCGCGACAAAACGTGCACGGCGTGAAACGTGTCGCTAACACATTTGGTTGTTTTATTAGCCACTTCACTCCGGGCATGCCTGCATCGTCGAATCCATTAATGGCTGTCCATCGATTCGGCCGTCCTATGGCGCCGATCGACCGGAACCGATGTAAACGTCGAAAAGCGCGTTAAGCTGTAGCTACTAGAGCGTTGAGAACGGCATAATCATTTATTGCGCGTCCGATCGGCATGCATGCGTGCAAAAGTATCCGCCCTGTTTGTAAATATCTGGCCCGACGGAACTGCTCGATATAATTTAACGATCAATTGATAGAAATTTAATCGTATCAGTTAGCGGGAGCGACAGAAAGAGGAGCGCTTTCGAAAGGTAAATTCATCGGAAATTAACGTCCACGCTCGAAATTCGTGCTGCACCCGATTAAGCCAATCGCGCACGTGCGTTATTTCTACCTAATATCTCACCGCCCCGGCGTTAATTTGAACGACATAGCATAAAGCTTATCACGCCGCTCGAAAAACAGCGCCGGCCGAGCGAGCTTGCCGTCGGCACCCGCGACGTAAAACTCGCCGCAAATATTCAATCACACCCCGCTAAAAACTTTTCGCACCGTCGAACGCCCAGCCTAACGGCGACACTAAGTTCCCCCAGCGCGAGGTCGACTTCCCAGTTCGGCGAGCCTCTCAGACCGCACTTAGCATCGAAGAAAACCTGAACGTGGAACCTCTCGATGGCGAGTGCTAATTGGTTTCAGCGGGGAGAAAAATTTGATCGCACCCCATCCAGCGCCATGGAATTGCACCCTTCTGTATGATCGCGTCGCAATGCGACCCCTGCCGGTTTTACGCGAGCGGGAGTGATAAAAATCTCGCGAGAGAGACAGGCGTTAACAAGTGACCGCCATTCGGCGGCCCTCGTCATTCATCGCGACGTAAACCCCCGTAAGTTTTCCCCTTTCGATGTCTGCCGTGCTAGCAACGAGACGCTTTTAACCCTTGAGTCTACCGCCCCCGCGGATTTGCCGCGATTCTCCGTATATAGGGTGTCGCATTTTGCTAGAGGATAGACTGATTTCCAAAGGGCGGCCGAAGTAAAAATTGACAGAAAGAGTAAATTGCTAGCATTGAAATGTTACAAGTCGGTCGATCGTGAAATATTCTTATTCGGTTGTGACTACATTCGTAGTTAATTTTTCCATTGCACACCGAAGCATTGTCCTTTTTCTAAACGTACATAGATCATCCTTGGAATATTTGTAATTTTCGGTATGCTTTATTACGGTGTATATATATATATATATATGATTTTCGGTATGCTTTATTACGGTATATTTATATATGTGATTTTCTCTATATATTTCGAACCCTTGCGGCTTTCTCTTCTGGAATGCCGATGCAAATTATTATCGCGCAATTCCGACAGCCGAATAAAGTAAATAAGAACCGTTTTCACGTATTTTGTAAAATACTCTGTTGAATATTGCAGCCTGAAAATGAATTGTATGAAAAACAACTTTGCTTGTGCTTGCGAGTGAAAATGACGTCGGTCCGGGTCGACACGAGTTTGATAGCCATATAATGAAAATTGAGTGTCCGTGTATTCGCGGTTTGACGGCGCACGCGGTATTTTATAGCAATATTTTACAAGGTGCCGGTCGTTAGTGGTGTTCATAGAAATTTTTA
The DNA here is from genome assembly GCA_033815515.1 of Cryptocheilus praepositus. Classification (NCBI taxonomy): domain Eukaryota; kingdom Metazoa; phylum Arthropoda; class Insecta; order Hymenoptera; family Pompilidae; genus Cryptocheilus; species Cryptocheilus praepositus. Next base: position 1,368,218 of record JAWWQZ010000257.1, read on the forward strand.
TGAGCGCATTTGAGACTCTTACTACGGCAGCAAATCCGTTCTTTTTTCGTGATCCACGGGTATATATCTACAGCCTAAGGAGTAGAAGTATACAAGCACACACACCCACGTCCGCTCTTCTGTAATGAATTCCTTAATCACCGCATTCGTTTAATTTGTTAATTCGTCGAGTCACCCACGTCGCGCGACCCGTACTTATCCTCATATTCTGAACATTACGTACGCGCACCCTCTGTCGCGCGACTCGCATTAAACTGTCTCGCAGTCGGAGAAGCCTGGTCGGCCGTGTAATGGTTCTCGAGTTTCGTCTGAAGGTCGGGGGTAGGAAATAGGCAGGAGAGGCATCGTACTCTCGCTTCCGGGATCCGTAAGTAACACAGAAGCGGTTATTTACGAGCGTGCGTAAGCACAATGCCCCTGATGACTTCCAGTGCTTTATCAGTCCGCGACACTCCGCCCCTGAGACCAGCGTCGTTCGTGGATTTCGTGGCTGCTTCTGCTATTCCGTTCCTTCCGCCTTCTTTCTCCTCGTCTCACCCATCGCCGTCTACGCCTTTTTTGGCCGCCTCCTTCCACCAGGCCGTCCCTTTCTTTTTTCCTCGCGCTTACTGTCTTTTTGTTGGCGACGTCGCGTTATCCTGCCGCGGAGGAATTTATTGTAGTCGGCCACGCATAACCGCCCGCCGCAACCGCCGTCGCGACGTAAATAGCTTCGTGAAAACGTGACAAATTGCGGATTCACCTTTTGTCTCGCGCTCACCGCCTTCTCCGCGTTCCGCCGTCCGTGGAGTGTCGTCGTTGTTAGGACAACGACGCGTCAGGCCCACTTTGTAACTGAATCCCGTTCCCGTCCCGTTCGCTTCTTAATTTCCCCGTCAGGTAAAACGCCGCCCGGCAATGGCTGTCGACAATTAAGGAATTTCGTCCGCCTCGCCTCCGTCTCAATTTCGGCGCAATTTCGTCGATTATCAGGACGAGACGGCGCTCATTAGCGCGTTAATTATTATCACTCCGCGACGGCCGTCCCTTGCGCATTTTTCGCTGTCGTTTGAGCCCACCCTGGCCGAATCAAAACGACTTTTCCTGCTCTCGAACGACTTTTCGCGCGAAACTCCGTGCCGGGAGCGGCGCGTGGGGGACGCGGGAGAAAAAAAGCAGCATAACTCAAGCGCCGACAAATTTTATCTCCGCCCCGTCTCTCCATTTGCCGTCCTCATAAACTTATATACGGAACGATCATGAAGTCGCAAAGTGCTGCACCGAGACACGATTACGAAATAATACGATCCGACCGAGACTGGCAAATGGAGTCGTCGGGTTCGTGGGACGTGAAAAAAAAGAAAGGAAGACGGAGGACTACGAGGGGTCCGGAAAGTGTGCATATGCGTGGTGGGGCGCGGGGGAGAGAGACGGGTCGCATGAATAAAGATAACCATGGGCGCTAAGTCCATACAGAGCTCGAGGCGTCGAGTCCATAATTCTACATTAAGATAATTAAATGAATTAGAAGGCACTGCGCGCACCCCTAAATCTCTCCTAGCTCACTCGTATATGCGTGTCCCGCTCTTCCAACATCTTCCCTCTTCTAGGCTGTTCCTCGTGGTGCGCGCATGCCTCGTGCGTAAATTCACGTGCACCGGCGCTCGGTGTCCTTGCCATTGTATAGACACCTCTGACACGGGCGTGCGGAGTGCGCTTTCATTTCACGCATGTGCGTCTCCGCATCCCGTGCACGCTCGTGTTCCGACGTGCGCGTACACGTGTGTGTACAGCGCGACCCTTTGCACACTGTAAATACAAGCAGGATCTGGCTGGCTGCATTCGAGCCAGTAGCAGCGGACCACTAAACTACGTTTACAGTGAAACAGGCTGGCCTCGAAAGTTAACGTGACACGCGTGCCATGTCGACGGCAGCAGGGAACGGAACGAAGGGAGAAAGAGAGCGAGACGAATGGCGCGAGGGAGGGAAAATGTATAACAGTGCGAACTTTCCCCGACGTTCGAACGTTCGATTAATCTCAATCGCGGAAAAACTGCTACATCGCTGTTTGCGGCCCGTAAGGAAATTCCCCTCCGAAAGTGTAATGAATTTCTGTTTACGAAGCGTAATGAAATTCTGTTTGCGGAGTGTAACCGAGCTGCGCCGGAATTTGAGCAACAGCGAGGCACGTAATTTACGTCGGAACTGGGCGACGTTATTTCATCGTCAGCGCGTGAGATGCACTTTATTTGCACGGCTGAACGGGCCGCTTTCGGTGAAGTTCGCGAACCCCGATCGGTCGCCCGATCGCGCGAAGACAGACAGAGATTCGTATTAATACCCCGATACGGTGGAACTTTTAATTGGCTTCGACTAATTTCGCAATGTTTACTCGCTGTCGCTGAACCGATTACCTTTTTAAGTGGTTCAACGTTTTGCAGCGCGGAATCAAGTTTCAGGGATCGCCTCGGCGACTGTTTGCCGCGTTTTGCCTCGCTACCTACCGACCGGCGTGACATTAATAAATCCGTGCCGTGTCATTGATTTGTCACAATTTTTAATGATAGCGCAACCCGGTAAAAGTGTCATTCATCATTCGAGATTAATCGACCCTACGTACCGAGCGTAGTTTGCTCTACAAACAACAGCCGGCAAACACGCGGAGACTGGTGTAAACGGAGCACCGAACGAACATTATTCATAGTCCATTGAACATGTCGGCTTGCGCCTCTGCGTCTGACCGTAAATTCGTTGTAGCCGCATTCGTTCTACTAGTTGTCCTAGTCGTTCAGGTGATCCGTCAAACGCTTCCAGAAACGAGCGACTGAAAATTCCGCTTCCGCCTCTGGTGAGTCGTCGGTAAGCAACGGAGGGTCTAATGAATTTAATCATGAGCTCTAATAAGTACAAAACATTATCAATGATTTCTTACGTTGTTCACAATATTTTCTCAGTGGATTATGGGGTTGCGATATATATGTCATTAGTAGAGTGCGTTTGAACACTAATAATCTCTTTTGCCGATTCGTTATGAGTATAACGCGCATGCGAAAATGTGGTTAAACGTTTGCATAGCTCCAGATAATTAATTTATGTCAATTATAGAAATATCCAAAATGGGAAAGATCAAGTTCGACTTTTTGTAGCCTATCGAAAAATACAGCTGATACCGAGATGGGTGGATCATCTAGCTACACGATACAGGGGTCAGTCATAATTGATGACTGAACTCATCTTTCACCGTCATGGGCACATAAACCCGGAATGTAATCCTCTCAGCGCCGTACTAGGACAAATTGAGACGTCAATTCGGGTCACGTGAATTATTCGTTATTACGCGCGATGACAATTACCGAATGGTTATCGATGACTGATCGAAATGCCAGCGTGGAAGGAAATCTCGTTAAGGCGCCATTCACTGTTGTCTGACGAAAGACGTATGTCGGATGGAAATTGAACAAGCAAGCTGTGACACGATTTTCACCAATCTTTGACACATATTCGGTGTTGAGTACATATTCGCATATACAACATGCATACGCTATATTATTATTATATACTAGACTGCTGTATAACAAAAGCCCCTACAACGAATTTCTATAGCTCTATAGTTCTAAAGATATTGTGACGTATTTTTTCATACAACGTGATTCTCACACAATGCACTATAATAAAACGAAGGTTTTCACCGTCTGCTTTTTTCGAACAACGCATAGCTTGTTGTCTCCATCACAACCGACTTTTTCTGTTTCGTAATTTTCTGTAAGACGATTTCACACTAACGGCGTTGCATGAAATTCTACTGAGAATCTATATATACGTATGTGTAGTATGTGAATTGTTTATGCGTTCGAGAACGTGTTGAAAGATAGTGTGATGAGTTGAATCTAGTTAAGAGAGCAGAACAGTTAAGACATCGATAATAATTCCTTGATAATAAATCACAGTAAATCCTGCATATATCGATACTTTTGTAAATATATAAACATTTAATATAACATAAATATATATGTATTACATATACGTTTACATATCATATATTACATATATATTTATATTTTTTTAATCAATATTACGCACACGTATACATACATATTCCTACAAATTTATACTATTGGGCAGCGTGCCTTTGACTTCAGAATATGCCTTTGCACTCGCACGTACTTATCGCCGTCGTAAGTCGCGTGAATCGGATTAACATGCGAAAGTTCGAGCTTTTGGCATTGAACGAGAACGCAGGGGCGTTGAACGCGCGATAACGACAGAAGCCGTATCCGAAAACGGGCCATATCCGAGAGCGCGAGCCAAGCCAGACGCGGTCCGTATCGTCAAAGGCAGGCAAGCAAGGAATTTAATGTTACCGCCGCTGGGACGACACCTCGGTACCGTTAACCCAGATTCTTTGAAGCTTTGCCCATTCGCGGAGGAGCTCCGCTGTGACTCGTACTTTCTGCCATTAACACCACAGCATGAGTCCTCGCCAAACCGCGTGCATTTCTTTCCTCCTTCCCTCTTTTCATGCCTTTTCAGGGCATTGTGGGAATTTCAATTGGGCTAGTTCTTCGCAGTCGTTCCTTGAACGCTAGTTTGTCTGGAGGATTTTGACAAAACGGGACGAAGGAGGGGATCCGTCTGCTGACTTCTAGCGTTCGACGAATGACGTATTCGAATGATATATGTAGGAATTTAATACGTGAAACTAGATAGTATAATATTTATAAACAATAACAACACAATGACGACACTTTCGTCTTATTTCCTAATCTTTCGTCGTTTCGTCGTTTCGCCTTTACGCCGTTTCGTCTTTATATATAATAATAAATATAATAATTGAGGATCATAGGTGACCTTTTCTCGCCAACTAGAGGACCCTGTATCTGAGATCCCACATATATATTATCGAATGATATATATATGTTACCGTGAATGACCGAAATCGGAGAATGTCAACTTTCGCCGGTGAATGTCAACAGATACCAAATACATCGGTGAAAGATCGAATATTTCATTACATTGTTGTACATTCGGACCCTCTCCGGTGTGTGTCGACAATTAGTGCATGGTGAATGTCAACATTTACCGGTATAAGTCAGAAATAAGGGTATTTAGCAAATATTTCAGACATACACCAAGCGAGTGTGCGAATGTTGACATTCACCGGTGAAAGTCGACATTCTCCAGATTTCGGTGTTTCACTGTAACATATATATAATGACTTATCAATAATTACAGACGATTCGTGGAATCAAGGTGTAGATAAATCTGAAATTTTGCTTGGCTTTGCAATTTCGTAACTTATCGACACGATGGCTACTATCATGTTTACGACGAACAACCAGCGGCCCCCGGCACGCAACTTTCACCTCGTTGCTCCCACGCCGCGACTTCATAAAACTATTTGCCAACTCGCGATCAAATTAGCTTTTATTTATGCTCAGTATTGTCCTCTCCCCTGCGTCGCGCCATTTACGCCTTACAGCAGAATATATCCGCCGGCGCGTAGCTACAGCGAACGTCCATTCGCCTGAAATTAATCATTGAACACAAGGGAAACGAGCGTGCCTTCGGCTCTCGAACGCGCATACTTAACACCCTGATCGTGGTTTATGGGACTTTGGGAACCATTAGGAACACCGGTAGTAATCTCCAAAGGAGCCCGGCCAACGATCGCCCGACTATCTGCTTAATGCAAATACATTTTTTATCGCGCCCGCGAGTACGCGAAGAGGTTTATTACGCGAGGGTGTGCAGCTCTCGGGCAAGAGTCTCTTCCATGTAGTTACACGATCTTTCCTAGCTTCGCGACATGGAGGCGAAGAATCCCGCACGTCGCCCTTCTTCCTTTCTCAGTCGAGGACGGCTGGAGGTCGTTGCCGAATTACTAGAGTTATTTTTGCGAGTGACGAGGCGATTTGCATTTAAACAAGTCCGCGCCTCTGTGGCATCAACTCCCCGGAGACTCGGGCAGAAAGACTGAGAGGCGCGCTTCCGTCTGTGTGTCGTCGACGGTGCCGAAAGGCAGGATCAATTTGCGAGGTATCGACCTTACTGTGCTTTTATTATCCTGTTTACGGGGTTCTCTCTTTCTATCAATTCACTTCTCCGCTCCGACCTTCCGACACACCCCGCCTTCGCGCCGCTCGTTTGTTTCATCAAGTTTTTCCCTGCCTTCAGACCTCTCGTTCACTTTCTCCGCTTCTGTTTATTCGCCTCTTGGTCTGTTCCTGTTTCGGCGGCATCCTCTCGACGGATTCTTAATCTTTCTTCTATTCGCGCGACGGCGAGGCGGATTGAATTGGATTGTTATGTATTTTCGACAGGGCTCTCAGCTTAAGTAAGCGGGATTCATAACGGACCGCGGTGGAAGATGAACAGTATTGTTTCTTCTTGTTGTAGAGGAGATTGAATTGCTAATTAGAGTTGAGAGTAATGATCGTTTTCGTGGATATATTCGCGAGCGAATAATGTAAAGACAATATGCGCTCATGCTTATTTCGGTCCAAGTTATCCTGTTTTTGGAAAGGTGCTTCGATCTGTAACGTTCGCTGTTCCAGAAACTCGTTTGCATGCGTTTTCACTTCTGCTCATAAACAACTCGTGTGGTTAAAAATCGTGCGTGTTGCCACCACCACACGTACATTAACAGGCAAATAATTTATTTCAACATTCCGGCGTTTATCCCATTTGCAGCGAGGCTTTGCAGGATTTGCTTATTTCGGAAACTTGATTTGTTTACACTTCAACCCTCACTAAACAGAAACTTATACGTCAACCGTAAGAAAAACACATTTCGCCCGAGACCGCTATTAACTTCCGTTAGGCGAGCAATTAATTTTCGACAAGAGAAGCGCGGTGGTTACTTCCTCTGACGAGTGTTGAGCGGAATTACGCCACGACATTCGTGCAGCGCATTACTACGTGGATAATGCAGCGCATATTATTTCGCGGAAAATGTAACAAAGACGGGTCCGCGACGCTTCGCGGGATGACTTTTGTCCCGCACTTTGCACATGCTTTCTGCCGACTCCGCGTTATGCCGGTTATTTCACTGTTTACCCTGCGGACCACGTCCTGTACGCGAATATTACTTGGGCGCGAAGCGTATTAACTCGATTTGCGTTATAGCGTAACCACGAATTCCCTTCCCTCTTTCTCCCGTCGCCGTGTTAAGTTTTCTTTCAGAAAGCAACCTTCCGAAAGCTATGCAGTTCCGCACGTTAAAAATTAAGAGTGGTCAGTTGTGTAGTAAAAGTTCTCACGTTATTCCTCTGGTCGGCAGTAAATTGGGGCTGTTTGACAATGAAATAAGAGTCGGGGCGACCGAATACTTCGAAGTCTATGTTTTTTTTTACATTTGACTTTTCTATGTGGAAACATTTGTGACGTATTGTTGATGTTGTGATTGAAATAGGACCAAACGAGATATAATTCGGTCTACAGTTACTTCCGTGTACCGATTGAGTGATTTATTGCATTTCATAACAAGCATTAAGCAAGTAAATGTAGTCTCATTTTAATTGAGAAAATCTTTCCAATTACTGTGAGGAAAGGACCAATAGTCGCTGTCTTTCTAAAAAAAATAGGTCTTCGTTTCCCAGTCCATAAGAAAATTCAGGTTTTTAGCTTCATATAAAATTGCGTTCAATTTATCTTCTAATAAAATCCATTTTTTCAAGAACTTTGCAATTCTCCAGTTCTGTGTCCTGATATAGTTTGCGATACGTCTATATATTATAAAAAAAATCTGCTCACATAACAGGGACAACCGAGAAAAAGATTGAAGAGACTGCAATATTGTATTAGTACACGGTAAAGTTATTTAAAGGTATTCCTACTGGGCTAGTGAAATATAAGTTTCACGGCCTAGTAGGCTGTGAAATTGTAAACATTAGCACCGCAAATAGCATCCGGCCATTCTGACCGGTGGGTGTATCTACTGTTAGCGTGATTCCGTGCGGTGCCGAGAGGGAATTTCGAGGAAAGAAAAATTTCGAAATGCCGCGTCCGCAGCGGCTCGTTACAGTCGTGCGCAGCTTCCCTTTATCCTCTGGCACGGTATCGTTCCCCTGAATAGCCTGCCAACTCGTTTTTTACTCGCCGTAATGCGGCACGATACCGATGCTCGCCGTGGCGAATTTCGGAAACGTTTTCTGCGCGCGCGAAAGGTGCCGAAGTATACCAGTTAGATATCAAGACATTACTTCCGCGCTTTAACATTCGCTTTTTACACCGTGTATGTAGATGTAACGCGTCGGTTACCGCTAATTTGCCGCCCATGAAGCACGAAACGAACGTTGCCCGCGCTGCATTATTCTCTCACGGTGCACGTATTAACTCGGTTTTGTTTAACGTCAGCCGACGCAACGGGGCAGTTCCGCTGCAGGCAAATTGCGGTGAATCTTCGGGCAGAAGAACGTTCTGTTCTACATGAAACGTTGATCGTGGCTCTCAAATCTTCTGCGATTTGGACATGTTTTGCAGAGATCATAGGTGTGGTGTTCGGCTCTGTGATGAAAACAGTCGATGATATAAAAACATGTTGTAAGGGTGGAATATGACCTTTGATATCCCACTTCTGATAGCTATGAAGCGGAATATTTATGTAGTCAGCATGTCACGTGTGCAAGTTGCTACAATTTAACGGCGATATATATTAACTATGTTTAATTTTACACAAACGATAATATACCCTAAACCCAAGTATAACTAAATTAAATTAACGAAATTAAAGGGTTCTAAACGCCTAACACCGAAGTACCAAATTCCTAACTCAAGAAGCCGATGTGGCTGCACCCAGAATCAAAGTTGTAATCCTTCTATTTTGCATCGAAAACAGCATCCTACACAACCCCTCGAGTTCTACCCCTTCTACAAGCTGTTACCCGGTCGCATATGTACTTCACACGTCCAGAAAAATAGAAGGGGCAGACCTTGCGGAGTGACAATGTGCAGGCAACTCACTTATCTTCAGGTGCAAATAAATAAAATAAACCCAAGTAGGCCGAAAATAATAAAATACAACAGGCCCGGCACAAGTATATCTTATTATATAAAGAGAAGTTTTAATAGAAATGATCGACCTAAAAATTGCAACCACAAAAGGACTTTTGCATCATCCGCTATTTGTATAATAATAAGGTTAAAAGTAACATACCACTCAATATCTACGGTAAAATGCTGTATTGTAAGCCTTAACTACTGTGAACACATATATACGTCTGTTGAAAGCTATTGATGTGGACTATAGACGCACATATGTGTTTGTCCATCCTTTAGATCTCTCACGTACTGCAGTTACAATGCCCATTATACGAGACGAGTACGCGTGTGTTCTTCAGCAGATAGCTTCCTTGCATTATACAATTTCGCGTAACTGTAGAACTACAATCATAATTTATTTGCGTCTTGTTAACCAATCAACAGAGTTTGCACCAGCGAAAAAGTATTCCATCCTCAATGAACGCTTCAGCCGGAAGTGTTCAGCAGCCAAAGGGTTAATCTTGACAAATTGAATTCATTGTAGCACTTTGTTTGGGATTCGTAACCATTTCTCGAGTCGTTCAGCTGTACTCTACAGCACACGTCTTATCACTTTAGTTCTAACAAATGTGCGAAACTTAGCCAACGTCCCATTAATTGTCCACACGATCTCCGCCCCGTTAAATCGCGATGCGGGAACGTAACGAAAGTTGCGCACCGAGAGATTCTAAATTTAGTCCGCGCTGAACGGCGCACTTCAAAAACGAAAGCTCGCCGCTCACTCTTTCATACGCGCGCGCGCTTTCCTTCTTTGCACTTCTCTCGGACGAGCGTAGTCAGTAAAATATCGTTCTTGCCGGAAGAATGAAAGCACCACTCTCAAAAATTCACCGCAGCACGCATGGGAAATGCGCCGCTGCAGGAGAACGTTTTGAGGCTCGCTCGCGAAAGCATCCTCCATTGTGCCCCGACGAAATTCTCCGCAATGCAAATACACGCGCGCGTGCATTTCCGCGACTGTCTCGTCCGCGGAACGCGAAGAGAGTGACGCGAACACGTGGCATGTCCCTCCGCTGTGGGCCGCATTAACTCAACAATTTTAATGCGACACGGTGTCGCGAAGCGTCCGAAGGCAACTCGCGGGATGCCACATTCCAAAATGCGCGCCAGTTCACGGGAACTGGATTTCAGTTCCATCGCTTGATAGTCGGGCGACCGGCGCATGCGAAGGTCTTCATCGGCGGTTGTGTTGTTGCGCAAAAATATGTATTTCTGCAATAAATGGGAAGATGGTCTAATCGTTCGCACACAGCTGATCTCACTTCTGTTACAGTGTGAGAAAACTGACAATGGGGTGGTGGACTGAAATGAAATCGAAGGGGCCAAGGGCAAAACAGGGGGTGATATTTTGCAACATATGTACAGAGTGGTATTCGGGAGAAACAAGAAGTAAGCTTCTCGGGAAGGGGGTTGAAAAGAAATCCTATGCGCGTGCGGAGCAGTAGAACGATAGTTAGGAAGTGTCGACATGAGAAGTCGGACGTGCATCAAATAATAGCGATCACTGTAAAGCTCCGTCTATTCGTAATTAAATTTTAGGTATGGGAAAAAGGTTAGCGTTAAATCTCGGTCTCTGCCGACTTCCTTTCCTATATTTATATGACTATTTAAATATAAAAGAAACAGTATATTAAACAAAAATAAAAATAACAGTAAACTAAGTGAGCTGTCCAAGAGGCATATCTACGTCACCTATCATTTCTTGCAGGATTAAGCATATTAATACACGTATAACACCGTAAAATTTCTCAGTCGTCACATACTTCTAATAGCATACCTCACTAGGACAAAAACTAATAGCGATGCGCGTTAACAATTTCCAGATTTAAATATAATTCATAGTTGAAATAGTTGTTCATTCATTAACTTAGCAGGATAAGCGTTGTAGCATTTTATCAGCGAACACACAAAATAATTTACAACACATTACATGTAGGCAAACCTTGAAGTTATGTGGAAGTAGCCTCTTTGGTGCGGACAGAATATCGCGTGCGTTATTTTGAAAATGTAATTAAGTTCTTATTTTCTTTTACTCTGTATTTAAGTACGTAAACGGGGAACCGGTTCCGTATACAAGGTTGCGATAGTTGCGTGGTAACGTTGTATCGCCAGGCTGCTTCGGCTTAAGTGTATACTTAACACATTCGCAACTGGCGATTTTAGAACCACTCTGTAGTTGAAAGCCGTAGGGTTTTGCTGTTTAAACGGGTACGAATATACAAAATGTTGCGTCATCATATTATAATCATTTGCTTTTTAAAATTTGGACAAATAATTGTTATGAGTGCATGTTATAAAAATAATGAAAGATATTTCGTGATCTCCAATTACACATTGCCTTTTTATGTTTTATGGAAAAATATGTAGGTATACATTTCCCGGTGAAATAAATGAATATGCAGCATACTGAATTGGAAAATTAGAAATCTGAGAAGGAAACGAATTTGAATATATATCCGTACCATTTCATTAACAGAAATCAGTAGTTGCTGCTAGAAAACAATAGTAACAATTTCTGTAATTTTGTTCGTGAAATCCTAACACCTCTCATATTGACGCGTCTCGTAAATCTAGTATCAAACGAACGAAAGCATATTTTTAAATGACGTAGCACTTCGCTACCGGTCGCAAACGTGTTAAATCGTTTACCATCCCAACAAGAATTGTTCTCTATTCTATCCGTCAGAAATCGAAATTCCATGGGCACAATCTTCACGACAGAATTTCAGGACTCCGGCGCCAGGTGAACGTTTTCAGGCATCTCGGATTTGTGTACCCCTGATTCTGATCGTCCAGAGGCTATCCGCACGAAACACTCGTTTAGCGAATTAATACGGGGACCGGACAGGGTACGAGAGAAAGTGTATGGGCTAGGGAGATTGGGAAGGATGAGGACAAGAGGAACGAGGAGGATTAGTATTGACCGGGCGAGTTCTCCGTTACCGGCCTTTTAATGTATGCACCGTGTAATTTCTGAGGTGGTTATGCAAATCCGGATGGAGGAGTTTCCGGGCATAAAGCAAGAGTCGGAGTGCCGGGGAACATGCCGGGCCACACGGGCGCGTCTCTCCGGTTGTGCCAGTTAATTATTATAATGACGCGTCGTATATAATTTGCGGCCACAATACGCTCACCCGGACAAACGGACTGACGGATTCGCGAGCGTGCGACGTGGCACATAGAAACCGGGCGTGCGGATAGAATTGTATAGTGGCGGGATTGGATGGCGCAGGTCCCACGATGGGACCCGTGCCCGTCATTTCTACAGCGCGCTCGGTAGTTTTCCCCGTGATTTTCTCCGGAGTGTTCTTGTAGTTTCTATGAAATGCGGTAAGCGCGCCGCCGATAGCGCCGCGTACTTATCACTTTGCATAATGAAGGCGGAGTGTGCTGTTCGAATTGGGGATATTCGCATGAACCGCAGGACGGTGTGCGCGTTATGTTTTCTGGTGTAAATTATACGGGGGTAGAAGGCACAGTGCACACGATGCGATAGGATCTGTGATTATCGGGCGTTTGTTAGTCTTTTTCGAAGCTGTCAGAAGCTGTGATTACTTTATTTTAGCCCCGCTACTTGCAACTGTTCGATGGGCGCGGTAATAAATGGACGATATATGGTCGCTTATTTACGCGTATTGATTGAGGCGTCCATGATATATATGTTACAGTGAAACACCGAAATCTGGAGAGTGTCGACTTTCACCGGTGAATGTCAACATTCACATAGTCGCTTGGTGTATGTCCGAAATATTTGCTAAATACCCTTATTTCTGACTTACACCAGTAAATGTTGACATTCACCATGCGCTAATTGTCGACACACACCGGAGAGGGTCCAAATGTACAACAATGTAATGAAATATTCGATCTTTCACCGACGTATTTGGTATCTGTTGACATTCACCGGTGAAAGTCGACATTCTCCAATTTCGGTCATTCACGGTAACATACATATAGGACAAACGTAACAAAATGAACTCCGGCGTCTTGCGACTTTACGCAAACTACACAATCTTCTACCGAAAACCCGGGGCGCAACACGTCTAGGTTTATTAAGACGAGTAACTCAGCCAGCGTTTTACAGCCCTTCAGCACACTCGAGCTATTTCAATATAATTCAGACGGAATTACCGTGGTTTTACGTGTGCACCGTATAACAAAGCAGAAGATATTCCCTCGTAAGTTCCCTTGATAAGTTTAAAGAGGATAGTCTGTTGGATCGATCACGTTGAAACGCCATCCAATCGATGCATTGCGCAACATTCCCATGGAGGCGCCCGTCAGTTTGTACGTCAGCGTATTGCGTTCGCGTACGTGCCCGTAGCGAAACGTATCGCGTTTCGTTTAAAGGCAAACGCGAGACATATTAATATTCCCCGCAGTAATTTCGACAGGGTAAATTTATTCGATAACCGAACGTGTTATTTGCGCGGACGAGCAACGATGGCAGCGTGCAAATTCATATCGCCGGGGCATCGTGATGTATTCGCTCCGTTTCGAATTTTCACGCGGGGGCATAAATTTCCGCCGGCGTCCGAATGTAATTACGGCCGAAAGATGTGCGTCAGCGTTGCCGGACGAAATTCAGTTATAGAGGATAGCAAGTTTGTCCGCCCGCCTGGAAGTTTTCTTTGCCCGTGATTTTTCTTGCGCGAATCCGCTCAGCTGCGCGCAAAAGATGTCGGCGACTTTGGGAAAGTTCGGGTAGCGGCGGCAATTAAATATTTATTTATCCGCGCGTCGAGGACGATTGTTCGGAGTTTAAATCCGAGACAGGACTAGGTTCCCGATTGAGTTAAACGAAAGTCGCCGTAGCTTCTTAGCTCGTTGGTATTCATTAGGTGTGTTACTGTTCGGCCTCTTTACCTCTCGACCATTCGTTTGACACGGTTGTCGCCGATGAGTATTAATCGCCTCCTGTCTGGGTTGTCGCGCAGAATTGGGTGTATACGAATATCTGTTATACAGAATAAATTGCTTTATGTATATTGTATGTAATATATCTCAAGTAAGATGACTTTGCTTGACAGTCAAATATTTATCATAGCCATACGTGATTCGGGTAAAATTGCGTTAATAAACCATGGCGACATGATACGTAATACTTGACGTATTCGACAGGAGACATTCGACCCATATTTCGTTTACGTTCCAAATTGTCCTATGTTAAGTTAAGCGCAGAATGTTTCGTTGTTCAACCACAACGTAGCACGCCCACCACCCTTACATAACGTTACGCAATTATTTGATAAAACAGTCCGCTTCCATCTTTTTTTTCTACTTACTAGTCATCCACACTGCCGCCTCTATTTGCACCTACCACTTTTCCCGTTACTTGCGGCTTTCGTGTACATTTCACGACGGAGCCATTGGCCATTCGAACGCGACCACCTACGGTACGCTAATTAAAAGCTTTATTACGTACTGGCCTGCCTATTAAAGTTGGGCAACCGTGGCTGAATATATGAAGGACGCTTTAATGAATAATCTAACGACTTCGTAGGAGCACATAGAAGCGGCACGCCCGAAAAGCCTGTCCGTTCTAACCACAGGCGAGTCGCCTAGATAATCTGTTTTGCATATTTTGGTCCCTGCGTACACCGTGGCCATGTAAATGCGTGCGGTGCTCCGCCAAACGTTACAAGGCCCCCGCTGAAATTCACCGCCGGTACTAATTAAGTCGAAATATTCCGCCATTTAAATGCAGCTGTAGCTGACCGACGGTCAACTTAACGACGATGTCCGGGAAGTACACGTGAGGTGGTCGTCGTGTGCGAGCATGAACGTACCTCGAGACAGATCCGTCGAGCGTGTATAATACGCACATCGTACCCGTTTCACTATATTCTACCCTTACAAGTATCTCTCTATGTCTGTGGGTGCGTTCCAATGTAACCGTGAAAATTACCTCCGAAGATAAAGTCCGCTTAACCCGCGCGTCGATCCGCCGTCGGGGAAATTATTCAAAATTGAGCCAGGAATTTTGACATCGACACGACGACACACCGTGCCAAACACGGGCGCTGGGTGACTTTTCATTACAGCTCCGGGCGAGGCATTTAAATTCGTTCGCCCCCGCATAGGGTGGCAAACGCAGGATAGACCGCAGCGATTTGCATGCCCATCGGAAGACGTGACGTAATTTGAAAATTACGGAATGTAATATGACAGAGTTGCCCGACGAGCGCGGCTATATTGTTCGCGCGTCGCTGAATGTTTTCTTTTTTGAGCAGACGCTACTCAACGTGGCGATATCGCGGGTGGCTAATAGCGCAGACTTGTGAATAGTTGATGACGATGCGGTGAAAACAGGGGTTTACGAGCGAAGGCATCGGACGCGAGCTGAATTTCGCCCGCTGACGGCGGACCATCTATTTTTCGAAGACAATCTTCCCTCGCGATCCGCGAAAATGATACGTGGTCTTTTTGAAGAAAATTGACGAGCGCGCGCGATAAATGCAATGCATGACCTGACAAGTAACAAGAAAAATGTAGCGTCCCGGTCGGGCAACTTTCGAACCTAACTCCCGACCGACTGATCTTTTCAACTCGTTGCTAGATTTCCGGGAACTTTTGAAATTATTCTTCGTCATCGTCGAAGCGCCATGGCAACGTTACCGAACCCGCCGTTGTTACTGAGAATTTATGACCGCGAACTGGAGCACGCCGGGTCTTGAAGACTCTACTTCCCGGCTGACCCGAGAACCTATCCCCGAGAACAATTCCGCGACTATTTATTCTCATTTCGCTTGCTGCGCGACAATTGATCGAACTGTGACGCCGGACATTTCAGAAATACCTTCGAACGTTGCCAATTCTCAAGTCGACAGACACTCGGTACCGCACGTATCGACCTCGAGTCGAAAATTGTAAGTAATGTTCCTCGACGTCATCTTCCCAGTAGTTCCGCGTCTCGATAATACCGCGCGTTTGCAACTGAATACGCGGACTCAATTTCCCCGAGCTCCCAGGGGTACATAATCTAGCGTACATCATTACCAAAAATCGTTCGTTTAGAATCTCGTGGCGGGTACGCTGGGGACCACGACCCTCGTTGCTTTTCTCCTCCCGATCAGCGTATCAACCGTCTCGAGCAGGTTCCCGAAAGTGCGCCGAGAGCGGTGTAAAGGATAAAGCTCGTCCCCTTTCTGAATACGCCGGGACCGAAATCGATCGTTGGCGGCGAGCGAAGATGGCGGAAAATGACGAGGGAACCGACGGGAGCGTTTTTCGATCGTGAAGTCTTCCGAACGACTCTCGGTGATCCTGGAATATTGTCCCGACATACCTCTTTCCATCCCTCTGCCCCTCGCGCCTCCGGCCGACCCGGATCCCGCGGAAAGTCAAGGCCCTCGAACTACTTACTAAGTAGCATCCACCTCAAAGGATGGGATAAATTGCCCGACCGGACAAGGAAATTTGCATCTTGATAGTGAATTAAAAAGTTTCAGCTCTCCGCGCCCATTTAATGCCCTCCAGGCTCCGGCTTGAAGGGTGCCGACCGATCTCGCAGAAAGTCCTCGTGTCTTTTTCTTCCCCCCTCGCTCCGCCGTCTTTCTTTTCAACCCACCAATCCCTGTACCTACCGGTCGATCTTTCTTACCTTCTTTTTCTCCCTCGCGCTCTTACACTCTTTTTCCCGTCTCTCTCGGCCAGTTTCTCTGAAGTCTCGCGATATCCGCATTTATCAGCGGACCCAACTAGAGCGAAATATCGCTCCGCTGTCGGTTAAAGGTCCACGGCGGATTCTGCGACGACTTTATTGGACTTTTTCCCCGTGGCGGACTTAATCGTGGCCAGGGGCGGACGCGTTCGACGTGCCGGCGATTAGATATTGCGTCGGGCTAAGAACGGCGCTTAATTCCGAGAAAGGTTAATGACGCTGGTAAATGTTCCGGGGCAGATAGAAGTGCACGCGGTGAGAATAAAAATCGCAGGACTTCTACGCGTATTTTTAAGGCGCGATGTATCGGGCACGGTCCCTGAAGCTAAATAAGGAAATCTTTTTACACGATGGAACGTTAAATACATGTTCATTTCTGCACTTATCGCGTGTATCGTTGATCATAAGTTCGCAACTTAAGAATTGTGTAAATTCCGCAAATGATCTGCTTTTAAAATAATATGATGTTCGTTACTACTACGATCTCCTGTCATGCGCACGCAATATATCTTATGTATCAAAGACAATAGTTGCAACACGACAACCAGGCACAGAAATGTAAGCAATTTCAGTTTGTACAAAGTTAGCAAGACATCCCAAGCTTTTGACCGGCAGTGTACGTGTTGCTCAGAGTTAGCAAGGCGTTTGAAGTATCTCCCCAATTACGAAAGCCTAACAAAAGGCAACGATTTTATTCGCCCCGGCCTCCGCCTCTCACACGTTCTGTCGCGGGTCTCCTTTGATCGTAATTTCCCCCAGTAGCATCGCACCTACGGTTGAATATCGGATTTCCCTTTTTGCCCCGACCGCGAAGAAAAGGAGTTTCTCCGACGGTACTTCCACCAATGAAACGGCTGTTTCCACTTCTTCGGATGGATTTCGTTGGAAAAAGTATCGATGACGAGCTCCCTTTGTGCGAGAGCGTGCGAGCGCCTTTTCGCAGGAGTGCATGGGAGGACGAGAAAAAGTAAGAGTACGGCAGAAGGGGGTTGCGAGCAGGTTGAGGGAAAGAACCGACAGCGCGGAGTAGCCGAGAAACGGGGAGAGTGGAAGTAGCGGGCGCAGCGAAACGTTGGAAAGACGCAGGGCCGGAAAAGAAGGAACCGTTGAGAGGGAGAAATAGCGGGATTTCGTTTTGCTCGAGCAACGGGAATCCGGGTAGTCGGGAGCCCGGCCCCTCGCCTTCTTTTTTCATCCGCGTGCGCGCCGTTTCAGCAGTCTCGAACGAAAATGGCGGGGCTTATAACGAGAGACGCCTTTACGATCCATTATTTAGAGAAACGCGAAGAATGTTATTGAAAAAGCGTGTAGCCGAACGCGGAAGCGGTGCGGCCGGCTTTCGATGGCGTGCATCGAATGAATCCGTGTTTAACAGAAAATCGATGGCGGGTATAGTGACCCGCGGGGTTGAAAGCGTTACGGCGGCGACCGACAGCGGCTGGAAAGGGCTCGTGAGAGAAAGAGAGGAGGAACAAGTCGGGGCTGGAGGTCGGTTAAAAAAAGAGCGATCCGATTCTATCTTGCTTTCCCAGTGAAACACGTGTTTTACCTCTTAATAGGGACGTAACCGAGAGCGGCAAGGAACGGTGCGCGTAGCCGCGCGGCAGAGAGGGGAAGACAAACATCGCGAAAAAGAACACGCCGAGCCAGTCGATTAACGTTTTTACCGCAAGTCGAACCGACTGTCCTCTTCCCGCGACTGCGGAAAAATGATCGGACAATTTAGGCGACTACACCTACGCTGGGCTACATTTCTTGCCGCGCTTCTTCTCGACCAACCTGATGAATTCGATTCTGCCGCCGACTGAGGCCATTTGCCTGTTGCCTCGCTCTTCCCGTTCCTTTTTATTTTTTACTGCCTCGCGCCGTGACTCTCTTCATATCTGCCGATGGCACTCACATTCCGACGCGCTTGCGGCAGTGCGACGTACTGTTTCTCTTTCGCAAATTTATTTTCACGCGGCGATCTTCTGAAAGAAAGCTTCTCCGCGGGCGTGCGTCTTGTAGATCAGAAGGTCGGAAAGATTCAGTACCCCTTCGGCCGTAGCTTATATATTCTCGCGACGTTCTCTTCTCAGCGAACTGACGCACTCCGTTCCCAAGCGACGCCGCGGTCATTTGTCTTCCCTTTCCCTCTTTCTGTCACCCCCGCAATTTTTTTCTCCATTTTCCATCTGAGAGCAGCGAATCGGTCAGTTTCACCGCTCAGCGGCACACGTGCCGTCGTCAAGTCCTCGGAGAGAGAGACAATACGCCGGCCGTAATGCACGGCCCGAAGCTGCAATTTATTTTTATCGCTGCCGTCGCTACTTTCCAATCGGCAGTTTGGAAAAAAGCGTGTTTCGTCCTTGTTATCCCCCTTCCTGTCGCAGCGCGCCTGTCCGCCCACACGCTCGTTGGAAAGCTGCCGGGTGCGATGAGCGATACATAAATATTCATCGTTTCAAAAAACTGCGTGGGAAATGGTGTGACTAAATGCACAGTCTGGCGAAGCATACACTTTGACGTATTCGACAAATTTACATACTTCTCTCTCTCTCTCTCTCTGTCGCTCGCTCCGCTGTCTCTTCTCTCGGAAAAATACCTCCGTGAAAAATCCGTTTACATTCACCGAGACACATAGGCGAAATCTGTTATGCAGGAGGCGCGCGAAAAAAGACAGGTTCCGCGCGCCGGAAGAAAGACGTTTTCGATGATCGACTCGCGCGATGCACGGCGGCAGTGAAATCGCGTCGACATTTCGTATCCTTAGATCTCCGGGCGCGAACTTCATCGGCGGCGCTCACTTTTGCTGCTCGCGCGACGCGTCTCCCCTTTTGATCCGGGCTCCTATCGACCGTCAGCTATATCGGATCCGCTCCGCCGTGATTTTGTTCGCTCCCCCTCGCCGTCGCTCCATGCATATATCTATCTTTCTATCTCCCTATCTATCTTTCATACACACGCCCGCTCCCCTGCGCTCCGCCGACGCGTTCGCGCTGCAGCGTCACACGCCTTTTCCGGTTGACTCGCGGAAGCGGATTTTGTGTCAGTCGAATCACTGGCTTTGACACTTTGCCGTCTTCCCGCGGGAATCGGCAAGGTTACAGGCGCGTCGCGCGTCGCGACGGCGTGTGTGCGCGTCTGCCGGGGTGTTCGTGTGTTAGATCGCGAAGAGGCGCGCCGATACAATCCACCGGGGAAATTCGCGGCGGTCCTGGGTCGCGTAAACTTTCTACGAGGGATCCCCGTTCGTTGATCCGAAGGGCCGAAAAAGGAGGAGAGCGGCTGGGGGAGAGGGTCTGGAAGGGACCGGTCGGACTGGGTTGGGACGAACTCCCGCGTACTTCGTCAGGATGAACGAGCCTGCTAGCCGAGGGACGATAGGGGTTGAAAAAGCAGCCTGCCTTCGTGCCCGCACGCCGGCAAATAAATTTTGAGTCGGAACGCCGGCGCAGTCCTGACGGAATTCTCGATTTTCGCGAGGGATGAGGCGAGCAGACGGGATTTGCCGTTTATTGTGGAAAATGTTGCCGCGCTCCGAAGATACGGTAGTTCGCAGGGATTGGGGTACAAATTAAATTCTGACGTTGCGCGGTGCGCGCCGGCAGCGAGCAGAAATGGCTTGAAAGTTGTAGCTAGAGGCAGCGGCGAAGTATTCATATTTTTGCTGGAGGTTCTTTTATCTTGAGCTTTACGTGATGGGGTTTTGATGAACTTGAGATCACGGGGATGCGTGGTGTAGTGGGTGTTGAGTTGTTAATGCGAATCGGAACGATTCTCGCTTTAGTGTACTTACGCCCGGGTGCGATATGATAGCGTGTGGAGAGTAAGTGGGAATTCCTTCGCAAATCGAGTAATTTAAGGGTAGCAAAAAGGTAAAAGTATCGATCGGCAGCGAGTGGAAAGAACGCGCGGCGAAGATTGGATTTCCCCTTGTCTCGATGCTTTTTGAATGCTACCATCCCATTGCGTGAATGGCGCACGCTGCTATGCATTGCAGCTGTGCATTGCGGCATATCCAAGAGAAAAAGTTATTGAAAGAAAATGGTATCGCTTGATCCGAATGAAACCGCATAATGAATCGTAGTAATATAGGGTGTCCGTAAATAAATTGTCATCGCCATAAGGTCGTTCGCAATAAAACAAACAAATCGGTTTTGCTTATCAGGGACAGCTGTCGAAAGAATAAAGGTTCAACCTATCAACATTTAAAATGTCACTTAAAATGAATATCTTCAAACTGATCGCCACAATAATCGTTTGAATGTAAAAGGGGTGACTGTAGCCAGAAGTAGACGAAATTTTACAATTTTCAGAGAGCTCTTCTCATTTTCTTCAACCGGCGATTGACCTAGCCCACGTTCCAGTTCTGTTATTACTGCATCCACACGGACCGGCCGATTTTCCGACCGCTGAATGAATACTCGAATTCCGCGGGAGTAACAATTTCAGAGGAAAATTTGGAAACGCGAGTGCCACGTGAACATTTTCAAGTGCCATGGATTTGTCTACGCTGGCTGCAGTTACGTCTATTGCTCGGTTATGCACCGCGCCCATTATGCACTCGTGCGCCTATTCAAAAGCGTGAACGCTGGCGTTGTGCCACGCCACTCGAGACTCTTCTCTGCGCTCCACAGTGCAACGTCCTCCTCTCACACGTATCCTCAGTCCACGAGGATTTTCGCTTTCCGTTCGTCACTGTGAATTCGGTGTAATAATTCGTGTATCCCGTCAATCTTTTCTACCCTTTTTTTGGCCCGTCGTTAAGCGCACGACAGTCGCGTCGAAATCCCATTTTAAAAAGGTACTCTCAATTGTCGGATCCTCAACGCGATTTCACTCAAAATTACTTTCATTCGCAGCGCGTTTAATAATGCATGACATTAAAACAGCGCTCGCACATTTTGTTAATAAGGGAAGAGGTCCGCATTTTGAATGCGCCTCCGTCGTTGTTCGGCTAGCGAGAGCGTCCTAGAGTTTTGTTTGCATTTCCTGCGCATACAAATTTTGCAACCCATGGATTAATTAACACGTTTATGCGAGCAGCGCAAAGAATAGCCTTTCTTTCCAAAGTCCTTACCCCGCTGGCCGAAAGTTCACAACCTCTCGCGAAACGACACTCGCCCGAATATGCGCCAGATGCACCCAAAAGGCTTTTTCGGCGCAGGCGGAATCGGTAAAAGTACAAACAGCGTATACAGCGAAACTTCAGTAATATACCGAAGCGAACGTAGAAATCCGACGACCTGTTCCACTGTGGATCCTCATTTTGTCGTAGTGCAGAAATTACTCTGGGAAAATCGAACACTCTTCAGAAGACCTTGCATGTCAAAAAATTTGATAATCGGTCCTCGGCTAATCCATATCAAAATGCAGATTGTCACATCAAAATGGACGGTCACCAGTGATCGCGTCGGTCTCGAATGGGTTAAGAGGCTGTAAAACGAGACGGTCGTACACACTATCAATTTCTCCCCAGAATTTCGTCGTCGCAGCATCGTGTACCGTCTTCACCCCTGACTTTATTGACACGCTTGTCAAAAGGCGCGAGCGATTCTAGACAAGGCCACGCGCCTTCTCCCCTAAACTGTGTTTACCCACGCAGTGCCCGGAGGCCAGCACTCGGCCTGGCGATTTTCCGCAAAATCCCGCCGCCACGAAGCACCGCATCCGCAAAATCCACTTCCCCCTCGCTGGCCGGTCTCTTTATCCGCCGCGCGACTCTCCTTCTCCCGGTTACGATGCCGACGACTACGGAGGCTTGTTTGGAAAACGGGTCTCCAATCTGCAAACGCCGGATTAGGCGGCGTTCGAGCGCGTCCCAAACAGCCCCTGAATGCGAAAGTTAACTTTCCTCTATGCTCCCTCTCTAGGCGGCTTTCGACGTCGCGCCAGAGATCTCCGCTGATCTCCACCCGGTTGATCTCCTGCTGCGAATCCGGATCGAGCACACTTGGCAAATCGGATAGCCGTGAGAAAGACGAGGCGCTGGTGAGTTCGAATTATCCGTTCAATGAGTTACGGCGATCGCCGAAGTAGAACGGCGAGTTTTCGGAAATCGCTGCCAATTGGGTAATGGAAAGTACGGACGCGGTGTTCGATTGAATCGTTGCGAGCTCGTTATGATGACAGATCTCTGGACGGAAGATCGCCGGGTTTTCGTAAAGCGCGGCCAATTGGGTAATGGAACGTTCTCAATTGCGCCCGGATCTGCGATTCCTTCGTTGCGAAATCGTTCTGATCGCAGGTTAGCGAGGTGAGGATCAGCCAAGTAGACACTGCGGTGCTGGGGAATTATTGCCAGTTAGGCAAAGCGAACGTTCGCGCGTCTGCACCGATTCGTGCCGCTCGATCGTTTCATTGTGAAATCGTTCTTTTCGTAAGTCGCTGCTAATCGGACGACAGCGAAATTCCCGCTTCTCCGGCGCTTCGCAGTTCAGTCGTTGTTTCCATATTCTCAAGGTAAAGATCAACGCGTTTTTTTGTGATTCGTCACCAATCGCGCAAATGTCAATTCCCCGCTCCCCCTTATTCTCGTCGAGTTCGATTATATTGACGCATTTCGAAGTTAAAGAGCAATCGCTCACGCTCCAGCGAACGA
This sequence comes from Cryptocheilus praepositus, assembly GCA_033815515.1. Classification (NCBI taxonomy): domain Eukaryota; kingdom Metazoa; phylum Arthropoda; class Insecta; order Hymenoptera; family Pompilidae; genus Cryptocheilus; species Cryptocheilus praepositus. The sequence goes on from JAWWQZ010000257.1 coordinate 1,391,483, forward strand.
GATCGGCCGGCCCTAACATCTGTCGTTCGGGCTCGAACGAAGCCACTCGTAACGAGCAAAACGCGACTTTTTATCGCGCTCGCCCAACTAGACGCGCTGCTGTTTGATCGATACAAACACGGCAAAGTGATTCGTAAACAACCACGGTGTTAAAATTGATTGGCAATCACGTGGAGTATTCCCTCTTGTCGTGGCTCGTCGCTCGAGTAAGTGGCGACGAGCAGTTTTGCCGTATGTAAGCCGCTTTGCAGACGACGGGTCGTGTCGCGCATTAAACTTGTCATGTGTTCGACCTGCCCTCAGTGTTGTCGCGGGATCTTGACGTTTCTCACGTCAGTTCAACACATGACGGCGCTAAACGGACTCTTAACATGATTTTATCATGCGAATTAGGGACATTTTTTCACAGCTTATTGCTCTTCTTTCCAGATAGCAGTTGCAAACTGTTTTTGCTGTTTCGCATTTCTATTTTCGCTCCTCTATACGATGGGCCAGAGTGTGTAGAGTTTATGGATAGTAAAACAAGAAAATTTCGGGCTAAAGTAGTCGAAGGGAGACTGTCGGAAATAATTGTGTGGGGATTTTTAGGAACGAATTTATTATGTTGATACTTTTAATACGCTTAACGATGCTTTCTGCGAACTTACTAACGGAACACTCGCCGCAGAGCATCGCTGCCGGCTTTTTTCCGCACACGCTTTAATGGACAGGTGAACGTTGTAAGCGTACAGTCCACGTTACATAGTCTCTTTAACATTGTTACGCTGGCTATATGCTTGTCGATGGATACACGGTGTATGCATTAATAACATTGCCACCTGGTGCTGTTAACTGGAGAAGTTAAGGGTTATAATCGCTTGTTAACGCCGCGCGAACAGACGCCATGAAACGGCGACTATCCACATTGAACCCATAATAGAAGCGAATTATGATAGTTCGTCGTAAAGTGAATACTTTATGTGAGATCATCCGCAGATGATTACACGTTGTGACGAGACATCCACTTTCTTAAAAACCCAAGAATAGTACATACAGCATAGAATATAAAAACATATACTAATATTTCTAAAAGTGCACCGCAACAATGACTGCGTATCACCAACAGGTAAAATACTGGGAAACAAAAACTGATTAACACTTTGACTGGCATGGTGGTCATCGGTGACCAGCGCAAAAGGTCTCACGAAAAATTAAAAAAATACCCAATCCTTCGCATTATTTTCATTTTGCACAATTCAATCATATTCTGTAGTACTTCATCCCGTTGCGGTTTTAATATAGTAAAACACGCGTGGTAGTCAACGTGTTAACTTTCGCCAGAAAGCAAAAACGGTACACGATCTGTCTACAAATTGACAAAACTATCGACTTTCTCCCTGTAATTCTGCAACGCCGTTGGGAAAAGAACGTCGATGAGACAATTAAAGTCATCAGAACCGGAAGATTGCACGGAGTTTCGAAAGTCGACCCGCATGCGAGCCCTTAATGCGACGGGCGATTGAAAAAAGTAAACTGCTTCCCACCGACCGTAAATTCCCGTCATCCCGAGGTGTGCAGGAAGTCTTTCGGAGGGAGGAAAGAATGAGGGAAGGAAGGAAGGAAGTTCTTTGTACCGTCCGAAACTGGCCGAGGGCTCGGCTCGAGAGCCATTAATCGATCCGACGACCTTCGAGACGCTTAAAGTCATCAAAACTCCCGCACGATTCCGGGCGTCGAGTATCGCCGGACGAACTCTGTCTTCTCTTTCTTCAACCCCTGCGGCTCCCCCGGCGCCCTGATCGTTCTTAATTACTTCGAAAGAAAAACGTAGCCGGGGGTCGTTAAACGTAGTCCGTCGGATGAAGATCCGTGAAGGTGGAAGAGCAGCGCGAGGAAAAAGCGAGGAGCGCAGAATGTGCGCCGGCGAGACAGAGACTACCGCAGAAGCCGGGGGCGGGGGATGGGAAAGGGTGAGAAACGGTAAAAAAGCGGCGAGGTGCGTGCGAGCGGGAGCGAACGAAGACAGAAGGGGAGAACGTAGAGAGCGTGCGACCCGAGCTTATTGGGGATGATTAAATACCGCGATAACTCATGCCGCGATGCCCGCGGGGTGATATTTTAAGATTGTTGCCTCCGGGACGCTCGACGAAGCGCCGGAGAGAAGACGCAGACGGACACGTGGGACGCAGGCGGGTTCCTGGCGGGTTCTTGGCGGGCAGGGGAAATAAAAATGAAGCCGAGAAAGACGGCGCGGGGTAGGGGAGATTGCGAAAGTCAGGAGAAGGTGAGTCGGGAGAAGCGGGATCTCGCGCGAAGATAGGGAGCGAAGGCGGCGGATAGGGCTTCCGCTTGGCGGGCCAAATCTCCGAGGAGTTCAAAACGCCGGGGCTATTCTACGCACGTATCATCGCGCCCGCCTACAGACGCCGAGGCTATCCGGCGCTTCCCTCGCCCGCCACGCTTCCCTGCTGACTCCCAAGGAAGGTACTGCTTCCTTTGCGCACCACACCCTTCGCATATTCCGATCCTTTCGCCCCGCTCGCCATCGTAACCCTTCCCTCGTCCGCTGCCGGCCCTCTCAGACATGAAAACGGTCGGTCGCTGCACGCTGAAACGGCTGGCGGCCTTCTAAAAAATGCACTCGGCTCTCCGTCTCTCCGGGGGAAAGTGTTTCAGACCTTGAAAATGCAGGGATGCCCGACACTCGCTCTCGTCTTTGCCTCTCTGTATTCGTTTCTCCCGTCACTGTAGGGCGGAGGCCCGTCGAATCGATAACCCCACGTACACAATGCAGAGGGTATGTGTCTGCTGGCGGTGCCTTCTTCATTCGTGCCGGTACACGTGTATGTTTCCACGCGTCTGTGTGGGGTGTTCACGCGGGCGTGTGAGCGGCGTACATAGAGAGCTGAGATAGATGGGAAATTCTCTATGAAAGAGATACCGTTAGACGCGAAGGTGGAGTGTGTTCACTCGGGGGCGGAAGAGAAGCGGCGGCAAAGAGGCCTGCAGAGAGAGACTCTGAGAGAGTCAGAGAGAGTCGCAGAGAGGGTGGCGCCGTTCGAAGAGCTCATAGCTCACGGCGGCAGTTTCATCGGTTTTCAGAAGGATAGTATTACCTTCGGCGAATTGTGATTTGGTTTATGGGTAGGCACCCGGGATTTTACGACGCGGACGTGTCTCGGTGAGTCCCGACGGCTGCCAGACTACGGATGCGAACCGCAGCGCGAGGAATTTCTATCGGATCCTGAATACCGCCATTCTGCTCTGTTGTTATTTCATTCTGTCCGCCGGTGTTCGTTTTACGCCGCTCCCCGGTCCGATCCTCGCGCCAACGACGGGCGCGTGCCGCGATTTTACTTTTGCGCTCGCATATTTTTCGCGGATTGACGCTCGTGAATATTTTACCCTTTGCGGACGATCCGCGTATAAACGCCGAGCGAGACTCATCGGCGCAGCTGCTGGATCGTACGCCCGGCCGGTCAAAACGATTGGCATAAACAAAATATGAAAAAGTTGCGGTATGTGTATATTGTGGACGAGGTATAGAGATAGGATCCATCGTTATGGGAATTCACACTTGGGAACGGTGGAAATCGAAATCCTCGGTATATTTTTATTAATTATACTGTAACCAAGTTATGGCACGAATATGTGTTTTATAACACTTCTTTGAAAGACTTCCAAATACTTAAAATTACCGAGAAGAGAGTGTCACACTTTCGAATTATGGCAAAAAAAAAAGCGAACAATGTCAAAGTTTTTAGGGTCAAAACGACGCAAGCGGAAGTGGAATATTCATAATAGTTTTAGAAATATATTACAACAATGAATGAAAAAAAAATGCGAAAAACGACTATGAAAATGGGGTCAGAAAATAAACCTTTCCTTATCGGTTTATTTTCCTGCGTGGTGAAAGAGAGCGCAAAAAAAACTCGGAAAAATGCAAACCGCGTCCCAAAATTCCAAATAACTTCCGAGCTCCAAAATAGCTGGATAATGAATGCAAAGTACAATAAAATAACTGCGACTAAGCACATTACACAGTCTGCAATAAACTCACCCAGGCATGCAGTCCTTTCCTGCGTGGTTGAAAGACAGAATTAAGCTACATTAAGTTTACAGAACAAAAGTTACATCAAATATAAACCGCACTCGAAATTTCTTAGCCGTGACACTGAATATAAATAAAGATATTTATCTAATGTATACGCATATCTATATATGTATTCACTGACAATTGCAAATGATCATCGTTGCAGCCAGTCGGCATGACATTTAGTTTTGCACCGTTTCGCCTTCAAAAGGGTTAAGGTTGCGGGAATTTATATACACTCGCGGAAATACTTCGACACACAGACAGAAATATCGCACTGCAAACAACACGAATTAGGCATCAGTTCTTTCTGAGACCCAGTTCCTACATCTTTGTAGAATCGTGACTGATCTCTCCGGGTAACCGTTATATGCAGCTGAACTGCACGAAGTAACCTACCGCCCCGTTATGACCACATCAGCGCGTTTGAATTAAAGCGCATAATTTAAACGATACCGTACTCTCGCCCTGCGCTATAATTAGCCGAGGTTAATTAATTATCTCTATCGCTGCCTCCTTTCATGCGCCGCGAATACCGCGTCACCGTGAACGTTTGACTTTTCGATTTAATTGACGGAAACGCCAGGCGGCTCTCGTTAGGCGCCATAAAGCACCATTATTTCGCAGACTGTACACGTTTTCGCTCGGATCGTTTACGGTAATGCGATACGTTTTTCCAGCCAACTTCGTCGGCGGCGCCTTCTTCCTGACAAGTACGAACGAAACGCTGGCAGGCCACGAAGAAGTCGGAGCGACGAAACGCTGTTCCGCCGCGGTGGCTCAACTGGGTTAATTTGTAATTATCCATCTCGTCGGTATTGTTTGGATAAGTTCTTCCACCGCGGTATAGCGGAGAGCGATGCAATTAAGGAGATAACCGTACAAATGGAATGAGCCCGGTCTCAAGAATATGAGGGAAAAGCACGAGCCGTTGTTAATTTGGCTGGCTGCGTTCTCCTTCGACTATATTCGGCCTGGAAATTGTGAACTTGAAGGTGCTCTCCGCGGGCAAACCCGCAGGAAGCTAACGCGCCGCGGACGTGGCTTTCCTTTTTTCGGCCAAGCTGAAACTTAAAGACTCGGCGGACACAATGGCCGCTTGATTAAGTCCCCGGAGAAGGAGATCTCGTAACAGAAGTGTATGTCTTCCTGGCTCAACGGGTCAGACGCTCGGCAACGCGCGTTTCGAATTGAAATCTCGCGACGTACTAATGTGCTTTTGTCGCCGGAGCTTTGGCGATTTCGAAAAGCAAACGTGTCGGCCGATACTAACAGGAACGGTCGAACGAATGAAAATATTGTAGGAATTTTATTTGCGTTATACCGTCAGGTACGCTTAAATCGCCGATATAACCAAAGGGAAACAAAACCCATCGGATTTATCTGTTTTTTCCAAAGTGGTACAAAGGCATCGATGTTCCGTTTTTTATGCTTTGTTGATTTTGTAGAGAGAAAGTACCGGCGGAAAAATGCACTGACGACAGCGACGCCCCGTGGAGTATAGTTTTTTTTTCTGATTATGCCAGTCTCGCGAGAGATGTCAATTGTCGGCTGTTTTCGCCCTTGTCGCGAGTTCGACGATCCTCGTCAGCCGCGTTTCCTGAATATCGTTAAACAACGCTAACAGCGCGACGTAAACTCTTTGATGAATGCCCGTTAATAAACTTTACGCAGCGCGGTGGGAACTTTTTAAATAGACAAATGGGAGTTTGCGAGTTTTAAGTTAACGATAAGTTCGCCGCGCTGTCTTGAATCCGCTTGGAAAAATGGTCGGCGGGACTTTGATACTAAAATATGGATTCGTGGGAGTAGTCGTAAAAGCCATAAGGGCAACCGCCGACGTTGGGCGAAAATAAGTACCGCGGATACGAATTTTTGTAAGAGCCAAAGGCAGATGACGTTAAAGCTTTTAAGGTTGCGTAACCTCCTAACTTGACCGTAAAAAGTAATTACGTTAATGTTTGTGTGTCCGTATATGGAATACGTTACTTATAAATGCTTTACTTATCATCTATAAGTACATATTGTATATATAAATATATGAACCGTTTATTTTTAAAGTGGCCTAACTCCGTTTTTCAATATTTTCCGGTTGCCATGGTTACATGTACAAATTCATGTTATTTATCAGTGAATGTTATTTATTTCGATTTGAAGATAAATGGAGTTAGGCCACTTTCACAATAAACGGCTCATATGTAAAATTTTCGTCTATAAGTTTTCAAACTTGACGTTTTGTTCTCGAACTAATTCGTGCTTTTTCATACCAAAAGTTGTTATTCTATGAAATTATCATCAGTTATTACTTTCCACCTATAAGCAAAACGAATTTTGCCGTCAGAGCACCGTGCGCTGCGGCATTAAAAATCAATAGAAGCAGCGCGCGGCATTGCGCCAAAGCGATCAGTTATAACATTCGTCTGATAAGTCACGCTTCGTAAATTAATTTCGAAACGCCGGTCGGCGGGAGGGGAATCCTTCGGGGCGTCTTATTCGAAGTTCTGAAATGCCGGAAACTTTCCAAGGCTCGTGCGACTTCCGATATGCTTGGAATTCCAGGCAGCGCGACTTCGCGTAATAAACATCTTATCGGGAACAGCTGTTTAAACGTCGCCGGTCCTTTGACAGTCCTCCCGCCGTGTAAAAAACAACCCCGTTGCGCGCCAGTTCAATTTTCTTTCACCCCTCCGCCCGTCTCCCCTCACCCCGCGTCCGTCCGTTCTTAATCCCTCAAACATATTAATGGCCGTCTGCCGTGCGAGCACGGCGAAAGAAATCGGGAAAATAAATCGCTTCGTTTGTCGAAGCCGAAGCGTTCAAGATTTTTCACTACCGCCCGACCACTCACGGGGCCACTTCCCGTACGCGGCGGCAAAAGAAACTCAGACTCCTCGCTTCCTCTCGCTCTCTCAGTTTCTCCTTCTCTCTCGAAGCATTAATGACACTCGATGGCCGTAGCTTACCGCAGACGTATACCGATTAGCGACCGAAAAGTTCGCCTTCCGTTCGAGCAAATCAACGAGCCCGGTGGACAAGGGGCGCCCTAGAGCAAAGACCCGGCGGAAGTGGGGGAGACAAAAAGAAATAGGAGAAAAGCGACGGGAGTCGGGGAGAGGTCGCTAATTGGCGTGACCGCTAAATCTTCGAGGATCTTTAAATTTCTGGAAAAGAATCGCGGGCTCGGCCGAGGGCACGACAAAGGAAGTGCGCGGACGAGGAACCGGGAATGGCGCGAGGGCGCTGGAATTTCGAGGGGCCGCACGGAAGTTGAAAGGAGCGCGCGAGCCGACCAAGTTGGAGGAAAAATTAGTGTCGCGTAATTAACTCCGGGGGATAAATTCGCATTAAAGCGGGAGTCCGGGTACAGAAGGAAGGCACACCGCCGGCGGGGCCGTGAGGTGACGCGAGTGCGGGGGCGGCAAAAATCGCAGCCGTAAAAATTAACCGTTTTAAACGTCGCGCCGGGTAACGAATGAACCTTCAGGCGCACTCGTTGCTCGCGGAAGAATGGTGGAAATTGGGCTCCTTGCGCGATCGCTCTTCTTTTCTTCGTTCACACGCGCGTTTTTCCCTCGCGCTGCATTCGTTTGCATAATGTTAACTGTACGCCGCGACGGCTGGCGATTTTTTTGGCGTTAGAAGTATTAAGAGGCGTTGGACAGGGCTTTTTTGTACGGAGAGAAGTGAAGTGCCGTGGGTAATTTCGTATAAAGACCGATGAGTGTAAATTGTCGTGTTTGCGGATGGAGTGGTGACAGTAGTAAAGGTGGATCATTTGACCGACGATTTTTTCGGCGTTAGAGGTATTAAGAGGCGTTGCACAGGGCCGTTTTGTACGGAGAGAAGTGAAGTACCGGGTAGTTTCGTATAAAGACCGATGAGTGTAAATTGTCGTGTTTGCAGATGGAGTGGTGACAGTCGCAAAGGTGGATGATTTGACCGCCGATTTTTTCGGCGTTAGAGGTATTAAGAGGCGTTGGACAGGGCTTTTTTGTACGGAGAGAAGGAAAGTACCGTGGGTAGTTTCGTATAAAGACCGATGAGTGTAAATTGTCGTGTTTGCGGATGGAGTGGTGACAGTAGTAAAGGTGGATCATTTGACCGACGATTTTTTCGGCGTTAGAGGTATTAAGAAGCGTTGGACAGGGCTTTTTTTGTACGGAGAGAAGGGAAGTACCGTGGGTAGTTTCGTATAAAGACCGATGAGTGTAAATTGTCGTGTTTGCTGATGGAGTGGTGACAGTCGTAAAGGTGGATCATTTGAGCAACGACAGGCATCAATGTTATTGATATGTACGGGGGGTGTCTGCCAACGTAGACGTATTTGATGTGACGGAATGTACCTGCAGTATGATGCAGTCGCGTTTTATAAGTGGTCGTAAATATAAGATGCGAGCGTGTTCGCTGTGGATATCGTGTCAAACTTCTTTCTATTCGATTAAATAATTTGCGACTGCGTAGGTATAAGGTTGTATCGTATTACTCGTTGCTTATTAGATTTTGCTGCGAATGGTTCGTAATACAGCGGCCCTGTTAAAAATTCGCTGCATCACTCAAATCTACCAAAATTTTTAAACACGGTGTGCGGTGTGCACTGGGCGGCGTATATTGTGATTACAATCTATGTACGTGTCAGAAGTGAAATTATGCGCTTCCACCCATCCTACGTACCTTTCTCCCTCGGGTTCCACTGGGCATGTCCTTCAGTTTTACCTCACTGCGCTTCATTTGCCATATTTGCAGCGCGCGTCTTTGAGGCCGAGGGTAGAATTTTCGGCGAGATAAGTGAGCACATACTTGATAAACGAAATTACTAAGCAGAATTCGTGTCCAGTTTTATTCTCTGTACCTTCCTCTCGTAACGCTTTCCATGGATCCACACGTGTTACGCCTGCCAATGTCTTTACACGTGTTTGCCCCACAAAAGGACTTTCCTTTGCATCTCTTGAATTTGCCGAGACTGAAACCAGGAAAATTAATTTTCCTAATCTTATCCCCTCCGTTAACCCAACAATCCTCTCCGACTGTGCTACGAAATTAATTCCATTTTGACGTTTTGAAACAGCACAAAGTGGCATCTAGCGCGCTGTGCGCCGTCGAATGATAATTTGAATTTTTTAGCAGCGTCCACTACGATGCAACGTGACATTTTTGTGTAAAATGATATCTCCACGTTAAAGCTTAGTTTTTCACCAACAATAAACTCCTCTCATAAACTAATACAATTTTGTACATGCCAATTGACCGATTGCACCAATAGAATTTCGCAGAGTCATTACTCAACAAAACGATCGGTATAAAACGACACAACACATTACAGGTTACACTAAAAATGACCAAATAGGTCAATCGACGTCCTTGAGTCGTTTCATTCAGATCCCGGTCCTGATCCTATTTCCCGCATTCGTATCTCGAAGGTCGTTTCACGCGCCGCGAGGCAGGCCTGGCGCGAAGAAATCATAAAGATAAGACACTTTTATGGGGAAACAGCGGCGCGCAAGGGGAAGAAGGCGAGAGGCACGGTATCGCGAAGCCCGTCGGGGAAAATTCGCATCGTCGTTACTGTAACTGGCATCGACTAAGGCGGCGTAGCCTGCATTGCATAAAAAGGGCATATTTTAATGCGACCAAATGACCCCGCCCGCATACCTCTCCCCGTCTTAATGTTTCGCCCGACGTTATTCCCGCCGCCCGCCTCCCCGGGCCTCGCCCCGCTCGGCCGTAAACGCGCTTTTAGCCATAAACCGCGCTTTTGCCGGCTACGACGAACAATCGTGAATAACACAAAGTGTGGGATGTTTATTGCACGTGTCCGTCGTAACGATCGCGCGCAACGGCAATAGCGGCGGCGTCGCATCGCGCGACTAACCGTACTTTACGGCGCGCGCGTCCCGACGCGAAGCGGAAAGAATAGCAATTACGTCCCACGTCTTGCCTAATTACCGCGGGAAATCACGAAAGTGTCGTGCCAAAGGTGCCTCCTCCGGCGCGGCGGGCATGGCGGAGATAAATATCACGTAGACCCGTAACGACCGGTGTCTGTCTTCTTGCCGGCATAAACAAAGACAAACATCCCGACGGCACGTCGTCTTATGCCTCGTCGCCCTCCTCGACCCCCGCGTCCCGCTTTTACTCGTTGCCCGCGCATCACGTGGGATATCCCCGGCCGCCGACGTAAATGTAAATACATTGTCTCGTAGCCGAGCTGCAAGACCCGCGATGAGGCGGATTGCGGGCCGAAGGTGGCGGCCACGCTAATGGCATTAGGTGCACAATCAACACGACCCACCTGCAAATTGAATAACGGCACACCGCCGGCTGATATGTATCGCGCCCGGGCCAAACCCAGTGTCGCCCTGCACGCTCACAGTGTGCTCTCCGCACCCTGGGTCCTCTCCTTTCTGCGTACGTGCGCTGTCTGGCCAGCACGCTCTCGGTGCCGCTCATTCTCTCACCCCGTCTTGCTTCGTTTCTCCTCAACGCCTTCTCTTCTCTTTGGCCGTACCACCCTTTCTTCGCTGCTCCCGGCACTTCTCGCCTTCTCGCGCGGCCTTTCCGGTTTTCCGCACTTCCCCCGAGCCCGCTCGCTTTCTACCGACTTCGCGGTGGCCGCGTTGTCTTCGTCCCGCGAACGAGACGCCGCCGCCTTATTCTCCTTGTACGAGGATCCCGGGACGTGGTGCGGAATACCTACGTGACACCGAAATTGATTCGCCGCAACTTACCGCGCACTTCTCCCGCACGCCTGGCTGCCTGCCTGACTGCCTGACTGCCAGCCAGAATGCCGCTCCCGGTCGTAATCGGATTCCCAAGATTTCGCCGATTTTTTCCTTTCACCTACGCCCTCTCGCCCTTTTCAATCTTGCGCGCCGGCCCGCGTCGCGGCGCTCGGATTTTCGCACGAACAATGCATCGTATTTCTGGCATCACGCTCCGTGTCATCGGAGGCAATGCGGCCGGAATCTTGCAGTGGGTCGATTTAACCCTTACCTTACGGCAGTGCGGTCCGCGGGAGTGACGCCACTGAACGGGGCACCACGCCGCAAAGTGCGCACTTTGCACGTCAGTAGTCTTCGATAATCGGACTTTGTGATTCTCTTGTATGTACACATTTTTAAGAGCTACATAGCAACTGTTTCATCGTATTATAGGGAAAACATGAAAATGGGTATATTGTATGAATATTCAGTTATTTACGTATTTAGAAATTTTGCTATTGTAAGTAAAATTTTGGGTAGTTAGACATCAAATTATAATTCTTAGTAATTTAATTCAGAATGATAACTAGTGAGAATCGGCACAGGTGGTCGCATACACGACAATTATAGTAATTAGCCGTACACACTAATTGTTGCGCGGCCGCCGACTATAGTCGGCACTCGTAACGAAAGGGTTAAATGCGACGTTCTCTGTAACTTGCATCGTTCTCTCAAGAAACCTTAATCGTCGGCGTCGACGGAAGAATCGCAATAACGACGAAATACTGGCGCGCTCAAAATCGCCCTGCCCTTCCAGACAAAGCTGCAGGGACGGTTAACGCCGTTTAATCGCGACGCGCGGAGACGTAGTCCGCGAAGTTACGAGCCTCATTAAAATAAAAGCTGTGCACAGCGCGGCCGCCCTTTACAGCGATCATCCGGTTACAGACAGCGCGCTGTAAATCATGTCGCACATTAGCAGCATCGCCGCCGCTGCAATTGCGCGGCCCTGGCGATCGCAGGCAGCGCGATCGATACGGGCCGCCGCGATTGACAAATTGGCCGCACGAAATTGAGATCGTCCGAGCGGCTCACGGCAGCGCACGGTGCGTCAACGGTATAGCGCAGGATATAGGGCTGCAGAGATAGCGAGGGTGTGCAGCGAGAAATGCATAGGGAGTCGGTAGAAGCGAGAGAGGCCGAGGACGGCAGGTAAGGGAAACAGAGAGGGCCTCTTTGATGATTACGCAGCGCGTCTTCTAATTATCGCAATCGCCGCGTTACAACGTCCTCCCCTCCGACCCGTCACCCCTGGCTCGCTAGATGAGCTTTACGCACAAGTCGTAGCCGGTTGTAATTAAGCACTTCGTTCAATTACTTCCCGTCCGATTGCTGGAAGATTAATAATACGCCGCGCGCTCGGCGCAGAGTGAAGCAAAGCCTGTAAAGGCAGTTCTCGGTGATTGCTCGCCAAGCTAGACCCGTCGTCATTTCCAGGCACGAGCGGGACCGGCCTCCGCTCGTTTCCGCACTTCGAAACGACCGTCCATGCATAGGCGAACAATTTCATTCGCGGCATAATTAAGCTTGATTAATATTCGCGCGGAAACAGCTCGTTAAGTGATATTAAGAGATTCGCGCGAAGACCCGCTGCGCTTTCTTGAGTGGATCGGGGGTGAGACATCGATTGGGGCAACTTTGCATCTTTTTTTATTGCGGGTTTCACACATCGGGGGCGGAATGCGGGTGCAAATGGAAATTGTCAGGATGGAAGGGGGTGCGGGTGGAAGTCGCATTTCTGGTAGTTTTCTTTTGGTGTTTCGTTCAGGGAGGTCGGTGGAAGTTAGTGTGGCCTGGAGTCTAGCGCAGTTGACGCGTTTGATGTATAATCGTACGTGCCGCTGGTATTGGAAATTAATTACTGGGTACTGTGATTAATAGCCACGTAGCGATAACAGTGAACGTTATGAAGAGGAAAGGTCTGCAATATGGCAAATAGTTGTGTTTCGCCGAGTATAGGTATGAGAAAATGGCAGTTTTCCTGCTCGTAAGGTGACATCGCGAATTGACTTTATTGAAGTGCACCATATGCGACGCGGCCGGTGTTTTCAGGCGCGAAGGGCAAAGGGACCTTTAGAAATTCGAATGCATATCGCCCGTTTTGAATAGAATCTCAAATGTTCATATCCGACGATTCGTCGTTATTGAATTTTTCTTGTATGTTTCGCATAGGCAAGCCCAACGTATAATCAACGCGATCGCACCTGCACTCGGATTGAAACGTGCGCTCGCGTTGGATGCAAAACAAGACAATATCTGACAATGGTCGAGGTGGGCCCATGATAAAATTGCCAAATTTTGCCACCGCATGCAAAAGCCAAGGCAAACTGCTAATATAAATATTTGATGGTAGTTAAACAGAGATTTCCGTTGAATAGGAAAAAGGGCAATATTAAAAAATAGACACGTTGGAACTTTAAGAAAAATATCAGATTTTATCAAAACATGCTGCTACAGTCCTAATAATCAAGGAAAATTGCTAAAGAACGACAATATCAAAAAATGAGACCCCTTGCAACTGTACCAAAATTATCATATTTTATCAAAACCCGCTTACATACCCATAGCACTTAAAGAAAGCTGCTAATATGGATATTTTGAGCTACGTCAAAATTGCGACTGGTAGCATCGCTGATTTGCGTTGTATAATGAATAAAAAAAGGTTCAAACTTTTCCACGACTCCGAAACGATCGTTCTCTCGCATCATCCCTTAAAATGATGCCGAGCGTCACCGGGTTACGAGAGACCACAACAATCATTTTTCCACGCATCTCGACGCGATTCTTTGTTCGCGACATCACATGGGAGTTGCGAAGGCACGGTAACCGTCAATGCGTCCGATGCGAGCGAAATATGTACCTGTATATAAATATGTATGCGCCTCGAAATATGTACGTGCCGGGGGTGTGCGATATGAAGTCGTAACTTTGGAGGAAAAACCGATCGCGGAGCGGAAGTCTGCCATCCAGATACGAGTGTGTTCGATCGCGGGCGTCGGTGTGTTTGTACGCTCGGCTGTGGGCGCACCGGGAACGGTATGAAATTATACATTTAAAGAGAAACCCGATCACAGACGGAAGTCTGCGATTCGGAGTCCGCGGTAATTGAAACGTACCGAAGCTTTCGAGAGTTCGACTTTCGTCGACACGCAGTCGCTACTCGAGGAGAACGGAGAGAGTTGGGGAGAGCGGAGGCGTATGAACGTGCGAGCCGGAATGAGTGAAAGAAAGGGAACGGGGGAGACGTAGGAAGAACGCCGGAAGAGGGAGGCGAAGAGAGATTGGTGGCGTGAAAAGAGGGTGGGTTAAGCGCGACGCGGCATTGGATTGGTTTTTTACTAATTAAAATTTCAAACTTGACACCTGAATGTGCCGTCTTTAATGAGATGGCGTCTGGGCATGGGTTTCTCTCATTATTCTCGCGGCTGCCGGTTACACAGGAAGCGAAGAGTTCAAGGGAGAAAAACGCAGAGGGCGGCGGTGGACTGCTGAGAAGCCAAGAGCGGGAGAGAGCGAGCGCGCCCGCCAGGAATGGAGACAGAGGCTGCAACACAGACAAAGACCCTGAAGAGGGCGGACGACAGAGAAAGAATCAGTCGGTGGCAAAGTAGCTTTATGCCCGGGCGCCGTGTTCAATTTTATTACCGAGACGTTTGCGGAAACAGAAAAACGCGAGCGAATTAGCCCGCATTTCGTGGCAGAGGAGCTCGTTGAATGCCCAGCCGGCGAATAGCGTAAAGAGTGTCTCGTGTTTCGTTGTGCGCACGCACGCGTTTCTGCGTCAACGTATTAGCCGGAGAAACGGAAAGGTGGCCGCCTTGATCCGCGCGCCCCGCGTCGGTTAATTAATGTTTGCGTTACTCGTGCCTGCGGCTAATTATCTGCTCCGGCACTCGTCATTAAGTTTTCCATCTTATTAGCCCGATATTCGCGGGTCGACGTCCCGCAACCTCTCTCCGCAGTTATTCGACGTCGGCGAGACTTTCCGTCACCCACGCCGCGCCATTCGTTTCTTCCTCTCCTCGTCTCCGACTCTGCCTATCTCCCGGCCTCATCGTCTCTGATGAGCGTCTTCTAATGACTCCTCGCCTCTTTACGGCGCAGTTAAGTCCACGTTCTCTCGGACGCGTCGTTATGTGATTTCGCGGACTCGATGAAGCAGGCGAATCGACCGGCTCGCGTAATGGCTATTGAATTTTGTCCGACGAGCGCATCGTTGGAGTGTTAACACGTTGACTGCCAAGCGTATTTTACTATATTAGAACGGCGATGCTATGAAATACTACAGCGTCCGACTGAATTATGCAAAATGTAAAGAATGCGCAGGTATTGGAGACCAAAGGATCGCATCACTGCATTTATAAAATAATAATTTCTACCCATTGCGAATATTTTGGATCTTCAGTAAAATCTTTTGCATCGGTCACCGGTGACCATCGTGTTAACACTTTGACTGCCAAGCGTATTTTACTATATTAGAACGGCGATGCTCTGAAATACTACAGCGTCTGACTGAATTATGCAAAATGTAAAGAATGTGCAGGTATTGAAGACCAAAGGATCGCATCACTATTCTAATAACAACTGCATTTATAAAATAATTATTGCTACCCATTGCGAATATTTTGGGCCTTCAGTAAAATCTCTTGCGTCGGTCACCAATGACCGCCACGGCAATCAACATGTTAACACGTTGATTGCCAAGCGTATTTTACTACATTAGAACGGCGATGCTCTGAAATACTGCAGCGTCTGACTGAATTATGCAAAATATAAGTAATGTGCAGATATTGGAGACCAAATGATCGCATCACTATTCTAACAACTGCATTTATAAAACAATAATTTCTACCCATTGCGAATATTTTGGTTCTTCAGTAAAATCTCGTGCGTCGGTCACCGGTGATCATCACGGCAGTCAAAGTGTTAACACTTTACCGATCGCTATTGACTGAAGATGCCACTCACTAAGGACCGACTCTGTTTTGGATATCACGCAGGAATTGCATATGTGCCTATTTCTAAAGCTTTATAACTGAAAAATACTGAACGCATCGTTGAGAATTCTTTGGTTTCAAAGCAGTGTAATTTTATTGTCATTTAGAATTGTCATATCATCTGATATTTATTTTATCTAATATAACCGTTGACCACTGAAAAGCCGATTAATCGGCTACCGGTAAATAGTAGTTGGAACCGAAAAGTCGATTAATCGGCTAGCGGTCGTTAAAGTGTTAAGAGTCGCGCGCGAATTTATTACGAAACCGGATTTATTAGGTGCCATAATCAAGCTCGGTCTGCGCGGAACGACTCGCGGTTCGGGGCATTTCATCGGCGGCGTCGTTCGAAAGAAGCGGCTGCGTCTATCTTGATATCGTACCGACTGAATTACGGCGATTCGCGTAACCCTGATAAATCTGTTCGTCCGGACGCGCAGCCACGTCGACGTTGCACCGCGCGGATGATTAATTGCAGGCGTCCGGCACGTAATTTCAGGGCCGACGAATGTCGCGGGCTACTTTGCGCACGGGTCATCTGTAGTTCTTCAATGAGCGTATTATAGTATCGTTATGCCTGGCTCATTACTGTCGTCGAGAGATGCGCGTCTACGGGTTACCGGCGGGGAAATAAATCAACACGGCGCGCTTCTTACGGAGACGCGACTTATGTGGAAAGTCCCAGTACGGTCAGTTTGAACATTTCCGTAGTGCCGCAGTTGGGATAAAACTTGAGTAGCTTCTGGCATTTCTTACACATTATAAAACGCAATCCTTTTTATCGTTGCTTCGAGTTTCAAAATAAACAAGCCTGGGTTTAACACTTTGACTGCTATGGACGCATATATGCGTCCGTCGAAATCTATCGGTGTCAACTATGGACGCATATGTGCGTTCCTCAATCTTTTCGATTTTTTACCTACTGCAGCCACAATTATGAACGTATGAAATAAATACAGATGCGTTCTTTATCAAATCATTTTCTTGCATTATTTAATTTGAGATAAACGAAGTATTAGCATTATAACTTAGTTGCGCCTTACATCATCAATCAATAGAGTACGCACTAGCGAAAAGTATCTCGTCCTCAGCAAACGCTTCGGCCGGGAGGATTTAGCAGTCAAAGGGTTAAAAATATAGAACTGTTCAATGGTATTATCGTGAAATATGCTCGTGCACTCCTCGGAAACAACTGACTCTTTGGCTTTCAATCTGTGCTACGAGGTTGGACGGCGATCGTCATTTTTTCGTGGCTCTGCTTTTGTCGCACTCATGCATGCACACTTAGGCTTCGCCGTACATATATCGTTTCTTACAATATCAACATATCGCGATACCTACTCGCAGCATGATGACAGAGGGTGACATTTCGATCGATAGCCTTTTCAACAATAGACCGCCGCCTGGTTGTATTTAACTTTACACCCTTCCAGCTTCCGTGTCAACTACCCGAACTCGTTATCGTGGTTAACAGCGAATGCCCCGATTCTCAATCGTTTCGATGAGGCTACCGAAGCGTGAATAACAACACGGCAAAGGAGCGCAAAGAACCGACCGACACGTTTTCGTCCATTAACTCTCGTATTGTGCGTCCCATCGCCTTTGATGATGCCGGCGTCACCGATCATCCATTGTGCGTCGCTTCCCCTCTGTTCCACTTCTTTTCCCTTGAACGCGCAATTGAAGTTGTGCCCTTGAACACTTACTGCAGACCTGAGCTCTTTTTTCGTGTAACGAACGCTCCTATTCAATGGCATGTCCCCGTTTCACACTGCGCGCTACCAAATTCTCTTTAACAATCGTTTGTAACCCACCTATATTGAATATTTCTTGTTAACATACTTTTGGATCATACGCACATAATTGTGAAATATTAATTAATTTCGAAATGGCACTGGACCGGTTCGTGTGAACTTAATCAGCGGAGTCAAATGATGGACTTTAATAAACACATGACCCACTTCAATTATCAGGTTTAAAATCTTCCGTAACTCGGACAGGGCCGTAAATACATTTAATTGGATCGTCGATAAATTTATATCTTATTATCGCCCTTACCTTAGAAGGCCTCCAAAATAATTTCATCATCGCTGGTTGTAGATCAACGGAGCGAAGCCGTGTATGACGGGCGTAAGACCTACACAACTGCGAGTGGATACTGACCGTGACAAATCAGACACTTCGGTAGCCACGAAGCGCAGTGATTACACGGCAGGCAACGAAGGGTAGCTTTGAAAATGAATGAAATATATCCACTTCCAAGCGTGACGAGGGTCTCCTCTTACTCCAGTGATTACGGCGGGGAAATTAACACACTTACCTTCGTTACGCACGCCCGCGCGTTGCCCTTCTGTGTCGTCCGACAGTTAATAACAATTCATCTTCACGTTTGAATGTTGTCCATCGACCCCGGTCTGCGTAGTTCGCGATTAGGCAACAACGACTTTGCTAACCCCTTCGTGCCAAAGGGTCAAGGAAATGTATTAATGTCATTTTGGAAATTTGTTGCGAATGTCAAACGTTTTACTACCTGCGATTAGTCGTATATAACGCGTTTTACTGTAAATGGGAGGGAGTGGCGCAATGAATTGTGGACGGCGTAGTTATGTAGCTGTGGGTGTTAGGTAATTTTGTGGCGTAGCAGCCGTGAGAAATGTGTATTGGTTTAGGATTGTGCATGGATTTAAAAAAGTTTATTGCACGTAATGTGCTGCTGTATATAGTTTATTTGAACTGTGTGGAAAATCTAGTGGAGCGCATTGAGTTATATAGGGTGATTTCATTTTATTTTATTACATTATGCATATTTATTACATTACCTCGGTGACAGACTTAGATTGAAGCCGTGTAACTTGTTTGCAGCGAGTTTTACTTTCACTCCATAAAATATGCATATTCCAATGGTGTCGGCCGATGCGAACAACATCTGCATAATTAACGCAATCGATCTTCATACGCGCCGGGCCAAGGGTAGCAGCTAATTTCATATTCCAGGTAGATATTAAAAGGATAAAAATGAGTGAAGGGAGAAGATGGAAAGAGCCGGGCTAGTAAAAGGACGAGAATCGTCAAGGATCCGTGATTTTCTTCTACTTGCTCTCTCTCTTTCTCTATTTCTCTTTCTCTGTTTCTCGCTTTCAAATAAACCTGACTTAGAGGCGCCGAAGCTTTAATTGCTAAAACTCCAACTTCTGATTCAGTGGAAATAAACGACCTTGCCGACTAAGATTATACTTGTTAAATGGTGTTGAGGCGTCCGACGTTGACGAAAAAGATTATCAGCATCGCTGATCTGTCAAATCGCCACTAGTCGAATAAAATCATCCCTCTTAAACACCATGGAGCTGTTACATTCCTACCAAAATTTTACATCACATCGAATATAATCGAACATAGTCGAAGCATTGCTGTTAATCGTGAACTTTTAACCGATTAATGATTACCTTCATGAATTAACAATATCTTTGCATGTTTTACTTCACTCTGTGTCAACGAAGAATAGCCAATCCAAGCCAACGAAAAATAGCCAAAGAATCGATAATCATGAATTTTCACCCAATCCATTGCATATGCTACTTTACTCCTGGTCATAAAAAAATAACCGGCACAGATTAACAGTAAATTCGTGCGGGGCTTTAAACCCTAACGAAAGCCCGCAGCAGTGCCGATGTAACGTGCTTTCACTTTAAATTAATGAAGCCCGAACTAATTCGACGTTAGCTTGAAGTTGATTGAGTTTGAGTCTGATTTTGTTAACGAACTCTTGTACTTAAAATTAATAGCAATAACAGACATTATCATTAAACAACCTATTTACTTAACCTATTACCTTATTAAAAATCACAGTGCATCTGATAATCACGAGCTTTTGTCAGATTTGTTCTATGCTCCATCTTTATTTCCGCCGACCACCATGGACTAACAATAAATTCGTACGCGGCTTCGAACACGAACAAAAGACCGCAACATCGCTGATAATCAGGAACTTTCGGCGGATCCGTTGCATATTCCGCGTAACACCGTCCCGACAAAGCCTTGGGTGTTCAAGAATTCGCCTTGGGAGTCGAAATTGTCTCGTCCCGTAGCGAACTCAACCTTTCTCCTACCGCCGCTCAAAAGACATTCGTCACGGAGACACTTACCGATATTACCAGCCGGCGCGAGGATTGGTCTCCTCTCGAGCGTGCATTTCGTTTCGAATCTCGCTCCCTTTCGCCGTGAGTTTCGCGCGACTCCTTCTCGACCTCCTCTCGGCGCCGGTGTCCAAACGCGGCACAATGCCGGGTGGGCCACGCCGAAAAACTCGCGGATTTTCAGCGGAACCGAGGCGCAGCGAGTTCCCATCAACTCCCAAGATTAAAAAGCACGTGGCTTCGCTTCTACCTGGCCGGCGAGTCTAAAGATGACAATGAGTCGGCCTGAGATCGTGACGAAGGGAGAATGAGGCGACGTGGGAAGTGGGGGTAGGGGAGGCTACAGATTGAAACAATTGTCGCCATTGCGCTGAGTGCTTGACTCGACGTGTTCCATAGTGGAAAGTTTTTTCAGCTAGACGACGTTCGGCGACAAAGGTTTGTTACGAAAGAGGGAAGCGATCTTCAAAGTTCGCGGACGCCAGGGTAGGGAAGTTAATAAGACGCAGTACGCGAAGTAACGAACGGGTGGAGTGAAATATTTCTGCGCAGCGTAAAGGCGGAAATTCGGAAAACGTTAGTGAGCCCCGGGCGGAATCTGGCGGAAATGCCGGGGTGGCCAAATGAAAGAGAAATGCCTGGCTGGCGTATATGAAAAATCGCGCGGGCACACCTGTGCACGTAGCGACGCGCACGCACTTTCACTTGACATTAATATTCCGGAATACGCGCGAGGCCGTCTGTCAGTTCACCGACGTCGTCGGCGTAAACGTCTCTGAGGAATTTCCGCGGCGTCGGAAGTCTCGCACCTGCCCAGAAAGGCGAGAGGCGAGAGCACAATTGCGTGGCAGGGGCGAGGTGACGTCGCGCGAGGAAAAAGAAAAGCGGCCGCGGGTAGAAGAGACAGCGGGAAGTACGTGAAGAGAGCGCGGATGACGGTGGGCGAAAAATAGGAAGGAGAGAATTTTCCGGCCGCCTGAAGTGAAGTCCCGTGCCGCGTTAGAGTCCGGCTCCGAATAGGGATGAAGAGCGCGCGCGGGCGAGCTCTGTAGACGGCAGAAAACGAGAAAGAGCAAGGGAACGGTTACAGTGTAGCCGGCGGAGAAGGAGATAGAGGTGCAAGCGCTAAACTGACAATAGCGTTTTTTTCAGGACTCCACTCGTACACTTAACAATGCTACAATCCATTCGCGCTGCATACACCGCAACCCCCTACAACTTCTCGCCCTCGCTGCCTACATTTCCATCCCTTCTTTCGTCTCGCGCCGCGTCTCTTTCGTTTTTGATTCCGTCTCGTTTTCTCTATTTATCCCCTTTTCTCGCTCCTCTCTCTCCCTCTCTGTCGTTTTCCCGTGTATACGCGTATATTCTACAGTCGTTTCCACTCGAACGTCGGTCCAAACCACCCTTTCGCACCGATCCCTCCTCACCCTCGGTACATCCATCTACCAGAACCCAGCACATCGTCGTCACGTCGCTCTTTCTCTCTCCATTCGACATTCTCCCTCGCCATCCAGCCTTCCTTCGCCCGCCGACCGACGGAACAATGCGCAATGCATTTTTGTGATTAAAATTTAGCGACGCCGGCCGTGTTTCGAGGTGTACATAGCGGTGAGCAAGGCGTGTGGCCGTGTGCGGCTGTCGCAACGGGCGTGTTTGTGCGCGCGTGTGAATACGTGCAGCGAATGAGTAGAAGTGTGCGCCGAAGGTTTCGTATTTGCGTGTCTCTATGCGCCTGACGCCGGGGCCTCCCGACAAATGGAGTGTCTGGACGGCGAGACTTCGGTCGCCGAGGAGAGATTTGGGAATAATTTTTTGTCCCCCAACCTTTTTACCTTCCCCGCCGGTGCGCGTACGCTCGCGTGGCAATCGTTACTCCTGATAATAGCCGCAATGGAAATGGCAGGGTTCGCGGTGGCTCGCTGCCTGTTTCCGCGCGAGGGTCCAATTGAAGTAATGAAGATTATCGCCGCGGTGCGCGCTCAGGAGATTCTAATCGAGAAAGACGGCGACGTGCGCACGGATGGCAGGTCTGGAAGTTATGCACGTGAGAGAATTAAGCGACGAGTGCAGACTGTTTTTAATCATCGAATTAATGTTGCGCTAGAGAATTTCAGTGGACCGGTGTGTTTTACGCGGAGACGGCTGGGTCCCGCGTCGCTAGAAGGCGCGGCGATAAAGTTGTCAGCCAAATCGGTCCTGCGGTATGCGGCAAAAAATCGCTGCGCCCCCGTTCGCCGGCGGATCGGCGCATCGTTGCATCGGTGCGACCGGGTCTTCCATCATTCCGAAAAGATCGTCGCGCGATTCTGTCAGAGACATCAGTCACGTAAATATCAAATAACCGCTGCAACTGTGTAAACTCGCACGGCGATACACTGGCTGTGTAGAAAAAAAAAATTGTTCAACGGCAAAACAGATCACGTGCCTTCGATAACGCTCACGCGCGTGCACCTACGTAGCGACGCCGAATTATCTGATTTTTTTCCGCAGCGCGGGTCGCGGATTTAGAAAACAGTATGAGTGTAAATAATGACGGAGCAAGAACGAACTTCCTACGCCGCGGCGCGATTTCAACGGCCGCGCATTCGGTGTGCCGCGCGGGCGCTCATAATTCATCCTTTTTATTTTTCGCTTTTATTAGCGAAAGAGAAATTCTACCGGCAGACGCATCGGTATTACTGCTCCTCTCCTTCTGTCTATCTTCTCCGGTCCTCGTCCCACCCCTCTGCTTCCCTCCCCTCACTCCTCTCGAGCGTCCTCAACCCTTGGGGTCCGTAAACATTTCATGGTTCTTCGGGCAGGGTAAAAGTTAAAAAAAAAAATATAGACGAGCGCAAGTCAGGAGCGGCCGAAGAAGGAGGCTGGGTTGAAAGGCTGTGTAGTGGTAGAAGTGGAGGGAAGAGGATGAGAAAGAGTAAGAGCAGAAGCTTTGTGATGGTTTGCTCTGACTGTAGGACGCGGAAGGAGCCGCTCGTGGTAGAGAGAACTCGCGAACGCAAGAAGGATGAATGAGGGGCGGAGGAGGGAGCGAAAGGGTGGTTAGGGGGTGGATGGGGGCTGGAGAATAGAAGGTCGGTTGGGCAAGCAGAGATTAAGGCGGCTGCTCTTAAGCCTCACGCCGAAATCCTGACGGCAGTGCTTTCGTCGTGCCTGAAAAGGGACGAAATACCTACCGAAATACCACCACCAACACCAGCGAGGTTTCGCTTTCTCAAACCTAACCCCCGATCTGCCTCTTCTACCACCTGCCCGCCCGCCACGACATACCACTCGTCGACCAGTCTGCTGCGCATTAGTCGACGACCTTTGCCTCTTAATGTCATACGACATAGCCCGCCCCTCTTTCCGCCGTCACTTCTGCTGTGCTTCTTTTTTTCTCTTTCTCCTTCCTGTTCCTTTCGGACTTATTTTTTCTCGCGTACTGCGTCGCGTCAATCTGCGCGCAAAATGTCACTGCGTCCCTGACTAGTTGTGTTGCACTTATCACTTTTCTTCGTCATATTATAACGTATTAGCTTGTTGTGACGTGTGTACGTTTATAAATCTTCCACAGGGTCAGTTTCTGCACTCTAGTAATCCTTACTCCGTACTTTTTGTCGTAATCTCGGATAGTGCGTGTTTATTTATTCTCTTTGACGGGGTACAGTCCGGGCTGATTAATGAATTACGTCTGCTTTTATTTTCCGCTGCTTTGCCTGCTCTGGAGTATAGTTTTCGTTATGTCCCTTCTTTCCGTCTATCAAAGTTCTTTCTATTTCACTTTACTTCAAGCGAGTCTCTTGTCGAGACGCGCAGACACTTTGGTTGCTTTGGTATTACATTCCTGGAGACGACGAAGGGGAGAACGGGAGATGAAAGAAGCCATTACACTGATGATACTTGACGCGATAGTTCAACGTTCGTTTTTTTTCTTCTTATTCCCTTATTCGAGACTTCGCGTGGCGCAACTGAAATCCCTACCATCGAGTGGATCTTATTCCAAACTCGCGCATTAAACTGCTGAACGCCAGCGATACAAACACTGACAGGAACAAATTACTTTTGTCCATTAAGACCCCATTGACGCAAATGTCGTTACAATTAGCGCGACTAATGGTCGCATTTACTTCTAATCCGCCCTCGAACCAACCGGTACAAGATCGTCGACACCGGTGATTAAAAATCGATCACTCTCCGCCGCGCACCGTTATCGAAGTCCTTCCCCAGAAACAATAAACGTCTCGCTTAAAACAAAGCGTGACCCCGGATCGAAGGAACGACGCGATAATGACAGATTCGCCGCTGGACAAGGGGCCGAAAATATTCACGAGCGAGATGAGCTCCTTGGTGTGCATTCAAAAGCGCCGGTGAATAATAGATCGACGCGAGTTCCTTTTTGTTCTCGGTCTGGCTCTCGATTGAGCCCGAATGACGACGGGCGAGAGAAGATCTCGCTTTTCGATTCACTCCCGTACTCGTGGGCGTTTTCACGAATTACATTTCGTCGGTGGGCGAGACCGATCTGTGCAGGCAAAATGGGGTGTGAGGCAAGACGAGGGAAAGAGAGGGCAGGCGAGGGAAGGAGAGAGACGAAGAGAAAGGGGTGAAATGCGGCGTGCAGGGTGTGCAGGAGGCGAGCAAATGAAGTATATGTAAATAATGAGGGTGGGGATGAATACGTCGGGGGTTTGAACCTCCGCTAATGGCGGGTGCAACGCCCGTTGAAGGGGCCACCCGAAAATAATTCCGTCCTCTATCACCGACGGGAGAACCCCCTCGGGCCGCCCAATTATCGTGAAACGCCTGCCTACTACTTCGCGCTTCGAGCTTAAGCAAATGAAGAGCGCCCGCGTCTGTCTATGGACGACAGAGTCCGCGAGTCGACGATAAATTCGAGGGCGAGACTCGAAATCGGGTTTTCGCGTAACGAGGCCTTCTTTTTCGAGAGAGACGCGGAATTTCGGGGGCTTGTTTTCTTCCATTTTAGGCACCCCTGTAATCTCGCGGATTGCGCATAATCTCGCGCGCGTGCATGCTTTTCACGCTCGTGTGCGGGCAAGCTTTTTTGGCGATGACTCCCCAAGAACGCGCGGATCACACGGTGTTGCGATTGTGTGGGAGAAGGGTGCAGAGGAGAGCGGTCGAATGAATGGGCAGTGTAAAGATAAACTGTTTGGCGTGTTTGACAAGTTGATGTGATTCGTGGCATTTATTTACGTTGTGTTGCAAAGGTGAAATGTCAAAAAAAACTGTTTGGATATAAGATGTTGTTTGACGTGATGCGGAGTTATATGTGATAATTTATTTAAAGATAAATAGAACACTAATATATACATATTAATACAAAATGAAAGTATAACTATGGCAATTTGACTTCGATTCGGTAAACGGCAAGAAAACTGGACGACGACTTAAAACTGAATTAAGACTGAACTTGCGTTGCAAACTGAGCCGCCTTTTATACGGACCTCTACCGCCTTATCTTAATCCGGTAGGGCCCGATGGCCCAACGACAGTTTTATACTATAGTACAAACACAGGAGTATAGGAGAACGTTAGGGTAGGTTGCGAAAAAGTATCGAACCGAAGGAGGGTGTTAGCGAAATGGGTGGATAAGAAAAAGGGTGACTAAAGATTCTAACCGGTCCTAAGTGCAGTGCGGAAAGTTGAACGGGTCGGCATTGAAGATCGTTGCAAATTAAACGCTGTTCACGAAGTTCAAACGCAACGGGGTGCCTTGCGTCTGAACCCGAAAGGTCATTCTGGCCTACCTTGTCGCTTAGATTAAAAAGCGGAAATAGAAAATTCATGCAACATCTACACATCGCTTGTTTTTTCGCATTGATCACCTCAGACATTCTGAAGCGAGTACGACGTTTAATTAGCCGGGGAAACTGGCGCGTCATAAAATCACTGACGAGACGCAGTAAAGCCATTGGCCTATAAGCGGATGCGTTTATAATTGAACTACCGCGGCAAGATTTATTTCAACTTTGAAAGAACCACGACGCTCGAAGTTGCGCGAGTTACCCGATAAATCCACTCTCTACCAGGTTCCCTGACGTTCGCTAATCGAAAATCTTTCGACCCGCGCCGAACTCCGTCCCGGAAAGAGTGTCTTGCAAACGCTTCATTTGCAAATCCCAGTCGACGATATAACTGCCTCCGAAAGTTTGTCGGGCAAGTTGATGGACGGAAAAACTGCGCGTGACGACTCGATCGCGAGAGATAATCTGAAGATAGGCTGATGTGGAGGCAGCCAGCGAAAGAGGCGCCGCGTAGGTGTGGTGCATGTGCGTCGACGAAGAAAGGCAGCAAGTGGATGAACGGAGGAAGAGACGAATGTGGGTAGACGACCGGTCGGAAAAGGAGAGGCAGAAAATCAGAAGTACGGCGCTAAGTGAGGAGCGAGTGAAGGAACGAACGAGCACACGGATAAAAGTAGAGGAAGGAGCGTAGATACACGGTTGGAGAGAAAAGGGGGGAGGGGTGAAGCTCATCTTGCAGTAAACTCCGCAAACGCACGGGAGGAGAGGGTTGCTTCTTGACTTTTCAATTTTCTTCCTCTCGCCTATCTCTCCGCCGCTGTACCGCGCCATTCTCTCCTCCCAGTCCGTGCTTTTCTTGTCGTCGATACGATCGCGACGAGTCAATAGGGATTTCCTTTGGCTGGGGGTAAAATAATTTTCCGAAAAGTTGTGCCAGCTCATCCGCTACGCTCAGGCGGCGCGGAGTTAAAGAGGAGTTCGAGAGCATCGTTCCTGATTTTCGGCGTACACACGTCAATACTGAATTGTAGTTGCTTTACAAACGGTCCCTTGACCTCTTTTCGCTACGTGCAGGCGATGGCGCATTTTGTCGCGAAATTGCACTCCTGGTAAAAGGATGAGTTTCTTGCGATAGCGCGCGTTCTCACGTTAATTGTGCAACTCAATTATTTCGAAGCTTACAAGATCCTGATAAGTGTCGCAATGAACAAAATTACTGTCTAATTAAAATTGCAGCTAGAACATCTGTCAAAATGCTAATTACGCGTTAAGTGCTTTTTCAAATTGCTGATGAATTAATTACATACGACATTACGCTTATTACATAGAGATACTCTTTTTCAAAATTATTTTACGCACACAGCCAACAATGCTCTGCATTTGCATTTATTCATAAGAGACATCGAGAGAATGAACACGTCCACTATCTCTTCCCACGTAGGAAAGGTTTTAATGCACCACAAATGCAAGGGGTGAAAGTAAACGGGCCGCGCGGGCCGTAGGAGTCGACGAAGTTTTGCGCAAAAATTGGTCGCAGCGCGCGGAACATAATTAGATGCGAGGTACCTTGCCCCGTCGAGTCAACCGAGGACAATCTTCATTCATCCACGGACGTCCTGTGCAGGGGTACTTTCTTCGCAAGTTATACCCGGACTCACCGCACCGTTATGTATTTCAACCTCGTTACAATGAAACGACACTCCAGCTGAGCAACAGCGCCGGGAATTAACTTTTGCGCTTTCGTCCGCGGAGCCAGAAAAATCTCTGCAGAAAATGTCGGTTCGCCGAGGCGCAAGTTACGATCGTTAGGAACAGAAACGAGCACTGGGCTCTATTACTTCCCGTTCGTTAGCGCCCCAATCGAAAATTTCGCTGTATTCCAGCGTTACCCTTTGACTGCTTTGTTTTCCGCCCAAAGCGTCACTTCCTTCGTTCGTGTTCATTGCGAAGTCAACAGTGAACTTTCCCAACCAGCCAGTCTTATTCTACGGCAGCAAGTTTTTTCTTTTAAAAAACGATTGGGTCGAAAAAAATTGGGAAATATGAACTCTGCACTTGGAAACCGTGTGGGAAAATATAGTGGGATAACAAACCAAAAATTATTAACTGATACAAAAACACGTCCAACTATTACTACTTGTTTACAGTTACACACTTTGACACGTTCCAACGGAAAGGCCGATGCAAATGTAATATATCGTCAGATGTACAGCAGAAAACTGCATCCATCTTCACCTCCAATATACTCCTTGGTTATTATCCGACACGAAAAACATCTGATTCTTAAAATATTTTCTCACGGCTCATTAATAAAACCAAATACATCGTTTTTCCTGAGAAAAAGGAATCGTCTACTTCTTATACCAGATTACATTTATAACCATCGTGCTGCCAGAAGGAAATAACGGAAACGCTGCGAAGTGCGAAGGGTTAATAGATAATAAACAAGCGTCGTCTGCATCTTTCTCGGCTCCTACGCCGTCGGGGCCGTTTTCACGGAGTTTTTCGTGCTTGAGCGATCTCATATCTCTCCCTGGGAAATCTTTCCCCTCCCGGCAACTCCCAAGAAGCGCCTAGACCGTCTTCAACCACGGCCCTTCGCCCGATGAGGAAAATCGCCGGAGGCTCGGGCGCGATTCTCATCAAAGGAACGGGCCGCTTCAAACACGCGCCTTTTAAAACGCAGATAATCCCGAAAGTATATCTTCCGCCGTGGCGGAAGGTACACCGAGGACGAAAGTTTTCAATCCACCTAGATGCCCGCTCGTCCCTTTCCACGGGCAGGACGTCAAATTGAAACGGAACAGGGCCCTCTCGCTCGCTCGTCGCCAACTGACGAAGTAAACTGGCGTGAACGAGCGAGACCGAGAGAAGCGGCGCGAACAGAAGGAAGACGGAAAGTGCAACGGAGGGAGCGAGTCGTTACAGACTCACCAGTGGATAAAGTGAACACACTTTAATCACTCCTCGATTATCCGTTCATGGATGAAATTTTAATTTACGACGCAGTAAAGTTCTAAAGAGTCGTGCTCTCCACTACTAGCGCGAAGCTGGCCACCCGATTCCACCTGCCCCCGCCTGCCGTCGGTGTAAAATTCGTTCGCTTTATGCGCTCTCAATTTGAAAGTTTCAGTTTGACCGTTAAGCCCCCGGAGGAAAATGATGGGGCGCCCGGAGGGTGGTCGAGGTGGCTCGATCGGCGGGGGTGGGTCGGCCGAAGGTAGCTGAGTGAGGAGCAAGAGCGACGGGGGTGCAGAACAGGGCCGGTCGTCGTATTAAATCGGAAGATTGGAATTCTAATTAATACTCGCGGATTATCGATAAAAGGGGGAACGGTGTGGGAACGGGAGGATTGAGGAGTCGGAGAATGGCGGAACGATGATTCGGCCCGGGCGCTTCGTCGTTCGCGCGTCTTCGAGGCGATGCCCGTCTTAATGTCTTCTCCGGCACTTCTGCGCACCCCTTTCCACCCCCGCAGACGCCTCGCGTGCTGGCTCGTTGCCCTTCGAACGCTGCACGCCTGCCCTCAGGACGAATAGATTATATCGTAATGAAAATCTAGACGTTTGCTGCGACATCTCACTCGGAGCAATTGATGATGCGATCTTTGCGATTCAGCGAATGCGCTTCAGTTCGCGTTAAGCGTCGACGGTAGGAGCAAAGGTATCTTGATCGGACGCCCGGTGATAACGATCGGTTTAGCCGACGCACGGGATGATCCGATTGGGCCTTCGTTGATGTGTGTTTACTCGGGCATTTGCGAGATCGACAATCTCTTTAATCGAAAGCATTTTATTCCACTGATGAAAAGTAATGCAATTTTTATCGACCGCCGCGTCCGGCAGAGGAATAAAAAGCGAGTTTGAAGCTCAGTTATATGCTGGGCTTTTCCGATAATGTTTTATGCAACGGTAGTTATTTTCATCTTTTATTCAAATGCAAACTAAGTTAATAACTAACAGGGCAATGTAAAGTATTGCATTTCATTTATTTTACTGCGTTTGTACCTTCCATTTCCGCTCTCATTGTATAATTAACGCTCATCAACGACAAATTTAATATCTTCCGGGAACGATGAAAGATTAGGTTTATGCACGGTTAGCGCCGAAATGTCATGGTCGCGTTTTGATTCAGTTACTCAGCCGATCGGCAATTAAACCCGCAAATCGTAATTTGATGATCTTCGGTGAATCAGTTACGTCGATTCACGTTTAATTGTTTCATTTGCCCGAACGACCATCTCGTGTTCCGTTCCGCATCACGTGTCAAGAACCGTGTGTCGCTGTCATAGATGGATGGACACGTAGCATACATTTATACGGATAACATGCCGATCATTTGACTTTTGCAATTCTGAATGTCTCGCCCGTCGAATACATTTGTGACAAGTTCATCAGATACGGTGTCGTTAGAAAGTGTAAATCGTTTTCGTAAATGCACGTTAATACGTTGTCTGCCAAGCGTATTTTCCTATGTTAGAACCGCGATGCAATGAAATACTGCAAAGTATGATTAAATCGTGCAAAATGAAGATAACGCAGAGTTGGTAGAAGCCAAAGTATTGAAGTAATGTTCCAATAGCAATTGCTTCATTGCGAATTTTTTGCATTTTTAGTGAAATCTTTTGCACCGGTCACCGATGACCACCGTGGCAGTCAAAGTGTTAACTGCCAGAAATGATCTCTCGCGGTGGTACTTTCAAAAGTGGTTCTTTTCGCACGAAACTCAGGCGGTTAAACATTTAATATTAAACACAACCTCTCGTAATTACCAAAATGCACACAACCGCGGTCCTATAAAAATACCTTTGCCACCAACGCGCAAGCAGGGCCTTCACTTTCATCCCCTCACGACACCATATGTTCCTCGCCCGTCTATTTTCCAGCGATCGCCACACTTAAAATAATCCGAAAGCCACATTATTCCGGCTGGCGGCGAAAGCTTGCCACACACCGGCCGTTGGAGATTCA
The DNA here is from genome assembly GCA_033815515.1 of Cryptocheilus praepositus. Classification (NCBI taxonomy): domain Eukaryota; kingdom Metazoa; phylum Arthropoda; class Insecta; order Hymenoptera; family Pompilidae; genus Cryptocheilus; species Cryptocheilus praepositus. Next base: position 1,422,163 of record JAWWQZ010000257.1, read on the forward strand.
GTCGACCCGCTCGATTCCCCAGAGGGAAGCGACTGGACGCGCAAGGAAGAAATAGGCAGGCTGGCACAGGGCATAATTCCCGCGTAATTCACTCACGGGCACGGGGAGGAATATTTACAAATGGGATTTAAATCCGCGACATATCCGCGGTAGTCGAGGAATATCGTCCGCCCGTCCACGCTGGCTTGCGGAAGAGGTTGGAAGGTGCCGTTGGAGGCGGCGGACGGATGGATGGAGGCGCTTAAAGTGTAAATAGGAGGCGACTCGCGCCAGACAAAGCGCCGTCTCACCCCTTCTTGCCTTCCACCCCGTACGAGACGCGCTCTCTTTTCTGCTCTGTCTTTCGCTCTTCTCGCTTCCGCGCGCGCTCTCGTCCTCTCTGCCCTTCAAAGCCCGTAAAAGGAAAGAACGCGGCTTTACCGCACCGGTTACACGGCGACGGCGACAACGGCCTCGAGTCGAATCGAGAGAGTCGGAGAGCAGAAGTGGAATCCTGAAATATTAATGTCACTCCCGTGCTTCGCCGATCCTCGCTACTTCCTGCTTCTTTCCTACTTCCTGCGTTTCATCTCCTTACGGCCGCCCTTACGTCTCGCACGGCGCTTCGTCTTTTTCTCTTCTGCGCCTTTGCCCTTTTTGCCCTTTTGCCCCCTTTGCCCACGACGCTTGCCGTGACGATGCCCGTGTCTCTGGTTTGCGCGTGTCTGTGCGCCGCCTCGTTGCATGATGCACGGACATCCCTTGGCACTGAGAGAAGAGACGGCGTCTGCCTGCACGAGCCGGCGCACGTCTCTTCGTACACCCACACGTCCGTGCGTTTACGTGAAAAATGCACGCGCGGGTACGCCGCGGCGAGAATTGCGAGGACCGAAGTTTGGACGTGAAGTCTGGAGATTGCGATCGGGGGTATCGGCGCGAGATTTCGTCGTTTATCGAGTTGTTAGGGGTGCGAGGGTGCTGAAGTGCAGCGACACACGGCGGGCAAGGGAATTGAAGGAAATATAATGCGACATGATGCACGGACATCACTTGGCACTGAGAGAAGAGACGGCGCACGTCTCTTCATAAACCCACACATCTGTGCGTTTACGTGAAAAATGCACGCGGTGGTACGCTGCGGCGAGAATTGCGAGGACAAGTTTGGACGCGAAATCTGGAGATTGCTATCGAGGGTATCGGTGCGAGATTTCGTCGCTTATCGAGTTGTTAGGGGTGCGAGGACGCTGAAGCGAGCGCGCGTTTGCGCTAACGGGGTTTGGAAAAGTCGCACGGTCAATCGAAGTGCAGCGACACACGGCGGGTGAGGGTATCGAAGGAAATATAATGCGACATGATGCACGGACATCACTTGGCACTGAGAGAAGAGACGGCGCACGTCTCTTCATAAACCCACACATCTGTGCGTTTACGTGAAAAATGCACGCGCCGGTACGCTGCGGCGAGAATTGCGAGGACAAGTTTGGACGCGAAATCTGGAGATTGCTATCGAGGGTATCGGTGCGAGATTTCGTCGCTTATCGAGTTGTTATGTGTGCGAGGGTGCTGAAATGAGCGCGCGTTTGCGCTAACGGGGTTTGGAAAAGTCGCGCGGTCAATCGAAGTGCAGCGACACACGGCGGGTGAGGGTATCGAAGGAAATATAATGCGACATGATGCACGGACATCCCTTGGCACTGAGGGAAGAGACGGCGCACGTCTCTTCGTACACCCACACGTCCGTGCGTTTACATGAAAAATGCACGCGCGGGTACGCTGCCGCGAGAATTGCGAGCACCGAAGTTTGGACGCGAGGTCTGGAGATTGCGATCGGGGGTATCAGTGCGAGATTTCGTCGCTTATCGACTTGTTAGGGGTGCGAGGGTGCTGAAGTGAGCGCGCATTTGCGCTAACGGGGTTTGGAAAAGTCGCGCGGTCAATCGAAGTGCAGCGACACACGGCGAGCGAGGGAATTGAAGGAAATATAATGCGACATGATGCACGGACATCCCTTGGCACTGAGAGAAGAGACGGCGCACGGCTCTTCGTACACCCACACGTCCGTGCTTTTACGTCAAAAATGCACGCACGGGTACGCTGCCGCGAGAATTGCGAGGACTGAAGTTTGGACCCGAAGTCTGGAGATTGCGATCGGGGGTATCGATGCGAGATTTCGTCGCTTATCGAGTTGTTAGGGGTGCGAGACTGTTGAAGTGAGCGCGCATTTGCGCTAACGGGATTTGGCAAAGTCGCGAGGTCAATCGAAGTGCAGCGACATACAGCGGGCGAGGGAATTGAAGGAAATATAATGCGACACGGTCCGGGGACGCGCCGTTTCACCTGCGCCCGTTCGCTTTCATCTCTTCTCTCGAGAAAAGTTAATTCAGAGCGCCGCGTGGCCGGACGGGCAAGATGCATTTACATGGTAATATCCGGCGCTACCTTTTCACGCATTATTCAGCGTAGCTTTTCGCTGCGAGAGAGACACGTGTACGCGCGCCTATATGTAAGCGTCTATTTGCATACGCGCACATTTACGCGCGGGCGTATCTCGCAGTTGCCCAACGTACGTAGACGTACGCACACTTGAGAAACCCTCTGACGTTTCGCCTCTTTCGCATGCCTGTTTCAGGAGGGCGAGAGGGGGTACTTGGAGGGACTGGCTTCAAGGTATGCAGACCTCTTCAGAACACATTACGGAGATGTCCTGGAGCCGCTCGAGGAGCTTCGTCGTCGTGAAACAAATGCTTCTCCCAGAATGCCCAACACTCAGCTCACCACCAGTCATTCACAGCCCATTTACGTGCCCGGAAAATACTCAGTGAGTAAATCTCTTTCCCTGTCTCTCTCGTACGTTCTCCCTTCGTAGCCACCTGTCGACGGTGTCCTTGTCGGGCTAGTATCCTGATGCCGACTGTCTCACCCGTCCTGCCCTTGTGCTTCACCCTACTTTGGATCATTCGCTCTCTCGTTTTTCCGCGTCATATTCTTCGCCATTCGACACTTCCGCCGAACGCGCCGGGAAAAACGCGGAGAGTAAGAGTATGTCCCCTTATGATTTTGCATACACCCGGTATCTACAAAATATGCCACATGTGCGGTCTTAAAGGTAAAGTTTTACGACACGGGGCTTGAGCTTGTTGTTTTTCTTATTTCTAACGTTACGCAAAGATGTGAGAACTGAATTGATTAGTTGTATGTCAGAATTTGTTTCCTTCGGCAGTTTAATCAAACAACTGTACATTATTTAAAAATAACTCCGGTTCCTGAGAAGGGCATGCACGTTTGCCGAAACGTCGGATTCAGTCCCTACTTGTTTTTCCACTTGGAACCTTTCAAATAATTTAAGTTTTCTCCAATAATAAGGCTCTGCTCAAATTTATTAAAGATTTTAAACTTATTAAAGTTTATTTATTAAAGATATTAAAGTATATTAAAGTTATATATAAAAATATATATTAAAGTCTACTTATTAAATTTATTTAAAATTTTTACGGCACACCCCAAGACACTTTGTAATCGAATCATTCTAGTAGCCGAACATTTATTACCGTGCGTTCCCTGTTCACGACGAACGTCTTCCACGTTTCGTCCCATCATCATTTAGCGGCACATTCCTAACAAACAGCGCATTTGATCGCGCCGTGCCTCACGAAAGACCAAACACTTTGCATCGGACGGGATTCAGAGTTCCTCCGGGAGTAACTTTGCCGAAGTGGTTTAAGGCGATTAGCCGTGTAGACCCCCATCGATCCCGGCTTAAATCGGTTATTGTTCGTCGTCGCTTAGACTTTCTCCCGCGGCTAATCGAGTTCTCAATCGCGAGTAATCGATTGGCGATTAAGGTCAAGCCCCTCGAAGATTCACGGCGCGTCGATTTGGAAAATTAATAAAGCGCGCGCCGCTCCCCCGTCCGCACCGTCAATGACTCCCCTTCAGCCCTATTTTACTCTCCTTAGACTCTTCTTTCTGGCTCCCCGCCCTCAGACAACTTTGTCGTGACACGAGGATTCTCCTCATTGATTAAGCGACCGAGTAAATCGCGTTTACGCTTCGATTCGATCGCTATTGCTTCCTCACTTAGCGCTTATCAATAACCGTCCTCGCGTCTCCTGCGATCAACGGTCAAGTGCTCTTGTTATTTGCGAGTTAGCGTAGTCACGGACTTTGAGCTCCCGTAACTTCACGCTAATCCTGACATAATTGTTCCGTAAGCAACTGCGCGAAGTTACTTGCGCGCTTCGGCGCTTCAGGCAATTTGGTGCTTTATCATGGTCATACGTGTATTGTGTATGAATATTGATCAAATAATCAAGTATACCGTACACGGGAGCATTGTATTATTTGCAGCAGTTTTCAAACTTTTTTAGGAGTACTTTTTCGCGTCTGTAACGTTGCTATGCTTATGTAACTTTAGCGTATTATGACTTAATCTTGTAGTCGCATCTTAACACGTTGGCTGCCGTGGGGGTCATCGGTGACCGGCGCAAGAGATTTTACTGAAGATCCAAAATATTCGCAATGGGTGGTAATAATTATTTTATAAATGCAGTTATTGTTAGAATAGTGATGCGATTCTTTGGTCTCCAATACTTGCACATTCTTTACATTTTGCATAATTCAGTCGGACGCTGTAGTATTTCATAGCATCGCCGTTCTAATATAGTAAAATATGCTTGGCAGTCAACGTGTTAACACTTTGACTGCCGTGATGGTCACCGGTGACCGGCGCAAGAGATTTGACTGAAGATCGAAAATATTCGCAATGGGTAGTAATAATTATTTTATAAATGCAGTTATTGTTAGAATAGTGATGCGATTCTTTGGTCTCCAATACTTGCACATTCTTTACATTTTGCATAATTCAGTCGGACGCTGTAGTATTTCATAGCATCGCCGTTCTAATACGGCAAAATACGCACGGCAGTCAACGTGTTAATCAAGCGGACGTAAGCAATGCATGGTTGTTCACCGTAAACAGAAAACCAACGTAAAACGAACGTTTAAAACGTTTCCGATTCAAAACAACAATTTTCATGACATCGGTTTCGTTATTCGCTCGGATCGCAGCTTAGTATCGAACCGTATCCCCTTTAACCTCTTGCCTTTAAATGTGCCTCCACGTACATCGGCAGCAGGCGTTTTGGTCTAAAAGTGCCTCAACGGCACGTCGCTAAATAAAATAAAATACGTTGTTCGTAAACCGTCACATTATTTTCCGCGCGGAATTACCTCATCCTCTAACGTAACAGCACTGCAAAACAGATACTTCGCGAGATGCCCCATAAAGCACGATGATCGCAAGAGGCTAGTTTTCGACGTGGCAACGAACACGACCATCAAAAAGTTGACCGCACCCGCGCAAATCCGTTTGTCTCGCACAGTTTCGTCTTCCGGGGAAGTGTCCGCTTTTTGGGCGGTCGAAAAAAAGTTGTGACTTTAAAGGTTAATATGAGCATAGAAGCTCTTCGTGGCGCGGCGTAAGTGGCGTCGGCTCGTACTGCTTCGCAAGCAGAAAGCGTCGACTGCCTGGCGGCATAAGGGACGGAAAAGAGCGAACGTTCTCCATTTTTGTGCAGCCCTCGAGCTGCCTCAGCGACAAGGAGGAGGACGAGATCTATGGCTTCGGATACGGGGTCTTCAGCAGGCAGATGCTTCAGCATCGACAGCAAAAGCTCGCCCTGGCGACGCAAAACACCGCCATAACCCCAGGCACACACCAACCTGCCTACCAAAGGTAAGAAATTATTTCTGTTAAACATTTGTTGTACCTGCGTCAGTAGTAAAAGCGTCTAATTGATTTTCGTTGAAGTAAAACTTCCACGAAAGTCTACTTTTGAAATGGGCGAGAGAGACTTAAATGTTTTAGCAGGTTTCGATATTTTTATGGCGAGATACACGTACTTGTGCGACAGTTAGGAAATAGTTAGGAAACGTGATAATAGTGAAAAATGGAATATGCCACGTGTTACGTGTCATTCAAATCTGTCATGAGAAATTTTAACAAGTTCGTTGGATCAGGGTGGAAATTCAGGTCGTAGCCGTTAATGTATTTCGTTTCATATTCTTGAACGCTTTAAAAGCCAATATATTGACGTTTTATTCTGGTCTTCTAAATTTTACTACTAATATTTAATACTACTAGTAATTTAGTACAACTATTTCTAATCAAAAATAGCTAAATTCGCAACACTGATATACGTCATCAAAAATGTTTAAGAATTCGCGCTACAACGATACTCTTCTTTCTTCCTTTTGCTACAAATATAATTTAGGAACTTCGTGTCCCGTAAGTCAGACAGCGCGTTTACCAGAATTATTTGTTACATAAATATCAATAACGCTTATCCGCGCCGCCACTCTTCATAAAGCACATTGCCTCGACAGTTCACGTCCACACACGGCGCCATTCAATCTCGGGCGTTCACTTCAGTCTAACACGAAGCCACTAAATTAGTTAACGCACACACACGCTCCGCACATAAAGCGAACCGGCGTGTTCGTCAAGGTATTTTAGAAAGGAGCATCCCGCCTTTCACATCCATCGAGCGCCGGCAGTCTCTCTTGATGGATAGATAATAATATCGAGCCGCGCCCGTGTGTGCGAGCCCACGAACGAGCCGAGGCGATGAAATATTAATGCGCTCTGTTTATTCGGCCAGCTAGTTCAATATTTCGCGAGCGCGGATTAATCGGCACCCAGCGCAACGCAGCGGCCTGGCGAGAGAGATCGGGCGGCTGAAAATTTTATTTCATCCAACGGCTAATTAATTGACATTTTTATGCGCCAGCGTCCCTGGCAAATTAAGCGCTATTATTGTCGGACCGCCTGTCGGCCGATTACGAAAGGTTGTTTCGCATAGACGCTCTCTAAACCGCGCCGCTCATTAAATGCGTGCATCAATGACACGCAATGTAATTACGCGACTAACTAATTATAACGTTAATGCCATGATGGGCCATCCTAATCCAATAACGTTCGCGTTTGTTGATCGCGATGAATCGCTCGGTGAATCGTCAGTCGCTGCAGTTCTTTACGCCGTTGTTACTCGAATTATTTCGCTGATATAGAGATTCTCGTTAACATCGGGGTTTCTGGTTATTGAGTGTGCGGGGTGTTTTATTGTAACTCGTGTCGGTGGCGCGATCATTTGCGGATAGTCGTTGCGATCGCGTTGGCGTTGGGACTGTGTTAGTGAAATGGGAGGTGTTTTGTTTGTTCGCTAGGATGTAAAGTCACGCGTAAAACCCACGCGGACGTTTGTGCGTTTTAAGGTGCCTCCACACGTCGAACCCCTCGCTTTTAATGGGCTCCTTTGGCATGGGAAGTGTCATGTCGATCACCTGTGACCGGAGATTGTTTTTTTATAGTGATCATCAGTAAGCAGGGTGTTTGAAATATTTAGAAAAATTAGAATAAAATTAATATTGCCAACAATTTGAACGTCCGCATCTAACTAGTTGTATTTAAAACATTACATATTTTATTAAAAAATTGTGTAGGGTGCATTGTGTTTAAATATCTTAAGAATAAATGTGGCTGGTTATGGCAACCTCCACAGAACGTAATGACATTTATTGCGAACGTACTTTGCAAAATTTCCTAGTAACCATGCTGGCCATTCCTTTTGTTAGAAGTAGAATATTCAGAAATAATTACTAAGGGTAACTAAGCACCATCAGCAACATAAATGCACTGCTGATAACAACATAGCCTTATATAACCATATTTCTTCTTATTCTATCATTATACGCTTAGAATAACGAAAATTCTCTTAATGCCCCCTGAAAGCCACATACAAATCTGGCGTGGCAGTCAACGCCTTAACAAAACAATCTCCTCGAACCCGCCTATTAATCGCAACAATACCTTCCCCCAATTTCTGCCGTTTAATTTGACATTGATGCTCGCCATTCACATCACACTCGCCCGACATCTGGTCTAGTCTCCGCGCCAAACAGGTGTTCTCCAACATATGTTCGATATGAAGACATTCATTAATACCTCCCGACACCGTGTCCACCGACAAAAATCCGTGTTCTCACAATTACACCCGACCGCATCCATGTCTCTCAACGTCATAATCCTAACGCGTACCCTCATGCCTGCCAAGGCACATAATACAACAATGCTTCCTCTCGCCACATCGTCTGCCTCCTTTTTCGCAGCGATCTCCGCTATGTCGGGGAATTGACGCGTGTCGCGCACCTGTTCGCCAACGAGTCTCTACGAGCGCAGATGCACGTTGCACATTTAGCGGACGTGCGTTTTTCCGTGCCGCAACTAGTTGCCGATGTGCCGCGCTCCTTATGATACAGCCAGCGAAGGCGAGTAACAGTAGCAGCAGTCTCTGCGCTCAGTTTATTATCCGTAATTGCCCATTGCTAACAACGCCAGCCGATCCAAAATGCCGTCTGCGCGTGGCTCCGCGCCGGCTGCTTGATATTTAATGGCTAATTAACCGTCGACGAGCGCGAGCGAGCGGGAGGAGGGCTACGCCGATTTCACCTCCTTCTCGCTACTCCACGCTGCCTACGTTTCGTCGTCTTTCCTGTTGGAATGCTGCCACCGTGCGAATAGAACCGTTTCTTGGGAGGCTGCTGGCGAGAATTTGTTGCGACGATTTGTATTTAGAAGAACGGCGTGTGCTGTAGAATGAGGTATTGCGTATGTGATGAGGATAGCTGAAAATTGGTAGTGAATGCGTGAACAGGAGAAATTGTTAAAGCTAGTAGATTGTTAAAGCGTAATTAAAGATTTTTAACACTTTGACTGCCGTGCATATTTTACTATGTTAAAACCGCAACGTGATCAAGTAGTACAGAATATGATTGAATTGTGCAAAATGAAGATAATGCGAAGGTATCGGAGACCGAAGAATTGAGTCACTATTTGGTATTAACTGCATTTACAAAATTATATATGTTGCCGATTAGGCATTTTTTGAATTTTGTGAGACGTTTTGCGCCGGTCACAGATGATCACCATGGCAGTCAAAGTGTTAAAGAATTGATGGGCAACGGTTTTATGAGAGGTACTTTACGAGGTATTGCGTATGTAATGTGTCAGTTGTGATGAGGATAGTTGAAAATTGGTAGTGAATGCGTGGGCAGGAGAACCTGTTAAAACTAGTAGATTGTTAGAGCTCAATTAAAGATTGTTAAAGAATTGATGGGCAACGGTCGTATGAGCGGTTCTTTACGAGGTATTGCGTATGTGTTGTGTCAGTTGAGATGAGGATAGTTGAAAATTGTTAACAAACGCGTGAGCAACAGAAACTGTAAGAACAAGAATATTATTCACATGTATTCACGTATAAATAAAAATAAATATGCATAGTCGAAATGTACTCATCCTTTTGCAGTTTCGAATAGTAATGGAAATGCCTGTTTCAATATTGTAATAGTTTGTACGAAAAACACATTACGAATGCGACGCGAACAATGGAAAGAGACTTTTGCTTGATATTTAATGGCTAATTAACTGTCGACGAGGAAAGCAAGCAAGAGCGAAGAGAATGCTCATGCCCGTTTCACCTCCTCTTCGCTACCTTACACTGCTTACGTTTCGTCGTCTTTCTTGTTGGTATAATGCCACTGCGCGAACGGAATCTCTTCTCGAGAGCATACGACGCAATTTGTATACGCTTAACTTTGCGTTTGGCGAGATTTGTGAAGACGCGTTAAATGTCATAACTTTCTCTCTAATTCGAAACAGTGTGACGCAGGCGGATATTCCGTTAAGTTCATATTTAGCCGCTGACGATTACGCTAGTTTGCATCAACTGAAACATATTGAGACGCAAAGTATGGAAATACGCAAATTTCCCACCGGTACGAGCGCATAGTGGCAACTTAATTTAGATACCCACAGAAAATCTATGTTTATTGTTTACACCACAGTTCGGCGCATTGCAGCGGGTGATTTCCAATCTTTTACCGACTGACGAACGTAAATATATTAGCCACGCGGCACGGCCAACACACCGATTATGAGAAGCTGCGGTTATTTCGCTGTGCGTAAACTACGTCAACGCGTAGTCTATTTAACGCAGGCTCCCACACGTAAACGTTTACGACGTGTAACATTTACACGCACACCATCGCGGCCCGCGACAGTATTCGACCGCGTTATTGCACCTATCATTTCGCGCAATCATCACGGATGACATTAAAACGCAACGATAAAACGTCGAGCGGCGAATGGTGAGAAGCAGTGGGGTTATGAAGTTATTAAATTCCATTATCGTGTCGGTCGCATTAGCTGTTTTTCGTGCACGAACGGGTAACCACGGGTCTGAACCCCGCTGAGGATTTGATCCACTCTTAGCCCGTCGCGATAAGCGCGCTCGTTTTTGCGAGTCTCTCCGCTTTCCACTTCCTTGTTATTCTTCTTGTCGTTCCTCTTTCTCTCGATTCCGACAGAGATCTTTCATCTTCGATCCACACGTTCATCACTTCGCTCGACGCGTCACGCTCCCGTAATGACGCGGAGTGGTTTTTCCATTGTGGGAATGCGGCTGAAGCATTCGGTTGAAAAGTGCTTTCCGATTTGCGCGACGCCGTAAGGACGCATACGCGGTTGGTAGCGAGTGGAAAGTGTCGTTATATTATTATTTCGAGTGCGTCACCCGGCAAGTGCATCGTAACGGTAGTAACAATAATTACGCGAATATCTGATACGGTCACGCTGCTTCGATTATACGCGTTCTGATCACTGTAACGGAATATTCATTTAACGCATAATGAACAGCGCGTTATTTTGTTCAGACACGCTGTATCACCCGTGCCTGCTAATGAACAGGCCGCAGCACGTTAATTGTTAAACGCATTAATAAGCTACAGAACGCAATCGTTAATCGCCTAAACTTCAATTAGCTTCGCATTTAACGTAGCATCAATACCCATTGGATTCCGGCGAATAAGTTCCATTACATGGGAATCCGTCTGACATCGATTTCCATTATGACTCACGCGGCAAATCGCGCAAATTCGCCTACGCGTCCGCGAAAAGCGGAGATAATGTTTAATGGGAATACAGGTAGGCAGGTACATTGTTTCGTTGGCTGAATATTTACATAAGTAGGTATCGCGGATTATCCGATTCTGGCGAGCGAGCCGGCGGTGATCATGGAATTAATTATTCGGAGGTAACGTCCGATTGACAAGCGTTTGACTGAATTAATTATGCGCTCCGGCGCCTTCGTGCCGCGCACGGACTGTACGTTATGCGATCGATAATTACAATACAATAACTCGATGCGCATTAATCGACCATAACGGCCGGCGGGTCTCGACTTCGGCTCCGAAGCAACGCAGTATTTAAATTCTCAGATTGACGTACCCTCTATTCGATAGTCGATGCCAATACGTGCCTAGTATATTTGGTTGATGCGGACTTGATACCCGATATCGAATAACTTGTTCGAAAATATTCGGGGTAACTGGGTTTCTGCTGTAACGTGCAGTTATCGGCGCAAAACGGTGAGCGGACGTGAGATCGATGCTGCTGGAAATTCTGTCGAGCGCGTGGGCCGGAAATTCTCGGAGGAATGCAAATGTTATCCGATTTGTCGGCGCTGCTAATTAAACATTTACTGTAATGAGAGTATCTTTTCATTTTCCTTTTTTTCCGATGTTGACTTTGATACTTGTGAATATTCCATACCCTTGACGCACTTTCGGTCAACACTACCGGTACTTATGCATTATGTATTTAGTGCATAATAACAGGGCTCTGCGCGACAAGCTTCCATCAAATTAACTTTATCGCTTCATTACAGTTATTTCAAATTTTCGCTTTGGCCGTAAAATACACCTTACTCTCTACCCGGTAAAGCGCGCACAAATTTTACATTTATCCTCCCGCACGGAACGCACAGCAACCTCGACGTATGTTTGCAAAAGAATCGTCACGTCTGCAGAACCGTGCCACCCTGAAAGCCGGATATTACGTTGAACGAAGAAACAAACGCGCGTAACGAAGTTATTAATTGCGTCCGTCGCTAATGCAGCGAAACGCGTTCAACGGAGCTCGAGAGTCTCAGTGATCGCAAGAACGATTGCTGACGGCGCGATAATTCATCGGGAATGATGAATTAGGTGAGGAGAGAACCGGCCGGCGAAAAAGTAGGAGAAATAATTATGCGAGGAGCCGCGGCTTGAGACGTGCGTCGATAGGGACGACGATTTATAATAGATTAACAGAGCTCGCGAGATGGATGCGACGACAGTGAGATCGCTTTTTGTCATCGTCTGCTTGCGCAGAGTACCGTCCTCGGTTCGCATCTATGAACGCTTTTGTCAGACGGAGAATCTATCATGCAGGTCGTCGCTTACCAGTTTATCGCAGTTTGCTAATTAGCACTCACTAATTTCGCCGCACGCCTGGAATCGCTAAAAATTTATAATTCCGTATTAACTGATGCTAACGAATTCACGCCGGTTTGTAGAGTGATTTAAAAAATATGCGCAAAAGGAAATCGCGCTTTCGCGTAGAAATTCACGGTATGCTTCACTCGGGAAGTTTCGGAGCAACTGAGGTGTATAAAATCTACGACAGGCTGAGGGGTTGAAAATTTGAAGTAATTGTCATAGATAAACTACTTTTACAAACACATAATCGAAAACGTGTCATTTTTAAACGATGCTCCGGAACGACAATTCACTAATTATGTAATATTTAACCCTTTGCGGTCGTATGTCTACTCACAGCCACCAAAGCCTTTTTACCGTTCCGGTCATATATCTGCTCTCAGTCACCACAACAAAAGACCGTACTAATCTTATACTGTATTCATCTATGTATCAGTTTACAATTTACCTGCACAATCATAAATATCTAATGGACCTATTCACGAACTTATGCGGTGCTCTTATCAATTGGAGAAGTGTGAACAATGCGAACGATTGTGCGTAAAGATATGGACACAGTTCGAAGGTACTTCGCAAAATTCCAAATGATATTTCCCAAATTGTATTTAACTGTAATTAGTCATTCCCGCTTCTTAAAATATTTCAAAATAATATTTCAATATGGCCAAAAGAAAGTTACTGACAGAAGTTTACGGTGAAACTGAAAATAGCGATGAAGAGTTTTATTTTGTCACCTTGAATACTGACACAATGGAGAAGTGTAAAATATGATTTTTACATTAAAACATATTATTGTATAAACATATAACTAAAGTTGCCAAAAGAATTAATAAATCTTATTTATTTTCCATAATCTTGCATGTTATGTATCACTGCTTTTTCAACGGAAATTAATTCCGACCACTACGGCACCCATGACCAATTTTAATACGTCCGAAAAGGGTTAAATCTGCCGTACTGTACGCAGTCCGACCACTGTCATCTCAAAGCTCGGCCTTACGTAAATTTCTGCAAAAATGTGCCCCTTTACGTTTTTCGAATAACCGGTTACCGAGTTTAAAGGTAGCAAAGTTCGAAGAGCCGGCAATCGATATCGCATTCGCGCGCAACATCGGACGGCAATCGTCCGTTCGTTTCGTCTTTTTCACTTTGTCCGCACTCTGTTACAAACGCGTGCGCGTGGATGTAGCGATGTTCATCCAACGCGGCCGGGCGGGCGTTGAGAGGGGCTCGAAATAATTTATAATAGAATTAACCGAGCGGCGGAATAGGCCGATCGGCTTAACGAACGCGCATCACCTGCTCGCGCATATTTCGAGGGAACAAACAATCGGACCCCCGAGTGTCGGAACATAAATTAGCGAACGAACGGCGTCGAAACAAAGCGTGATTGACGTTCGCCGACGGCCAGCCTCGATAATCGTCGTCTCGCTGTTCTCCGAGCTGTAATGTCTGTCAATTTGTCCGCGACACGGTATCGTGAGGGACGCAATAATTCTCGCGGTCGAAAAACTTAATATTGACTGAACGTGTCAAGCTGCTAATTTAGTAGGATGCGCATCTTTGCCTTTTCTTTTACGCTTATTAGTTATATTGCGATTTTCCTTAAAATCCACGTGTGTGAGGAACATATATTTTCGAGTATCAGTTGGTACAAAAGCTTTTGATGAAGCTACTAATTTAGTCGGATGTGCATCTTTGCCTTTTCTTTCACGCTTATTAGTTATATTGCGGTTTTCCTTAAAATTCACGTGTGTGGGGCACATATATTTTCGGATATCAGTTGGTACAAAAGCTTTTATTGACGTGATCGAAGCCAACTTAGAAACTTTTGATGTTTGTAATATCAAGCGGCGAGATTATTTTTTATGGTACCTATCGTTATTGTGTGTCATTTTTTTCCAACGCGGTATTGCGAGGGATGCAATTATTCTTCCGATCGAAAAACTTAATATTGACTCAACGTGTCAAGCTGCTTATTTAGTTAAATGTGAATCTTTTTCATTCCTTTTGAGGTTATTACATATGTTGCGTTTTCTCTGCTGTTAGGTGCTCTTATTGTCTGGCAATTTGTCCGCGACACGATGTTATGAAAGATGTAATCATTCTCGCGATCGGAAAACTCAATTTTCTTTATACCTATTACAGCACTGTTATCGGTCAGTTTATCGCCAATCCGATATTCTAAGAGACGTGTTCTTTTTCGTAGTAAGAAAACTCTTAATACTCACTAAAAGAATTAAGCTGTGTGTTTCATTAAAAATAAACCTTTGTCTGTTCTTCCGTAATCATTATTTATGTTGTATATTCCTTCGAATCGATACTTGCCGAGAATAATGAATCTGCAGATAATTACAAGCATTCCCATTTAATTTGCAATTTATTCAATATATACTACTCCATATTGACTGTGTCAATATATATGTTCTGCGATTAAATCACAACGTATTTGAAAATTATGTTTTGTAAATGTTATTATTTCCGCGATATTACTGGTTGAGATGTAATAATAATTTTCTTTCGCGCGACAGCGACATTCATGGATTTTGCAGTGCGCGCACGTACCTTAATCAGAAAAAGTTTAGGTTTTTGGGGAAATTCGAGCACGTAGAACCGTGGACGGTAACGGCAGAATCCACTCCGCCCGTCCATAAATTCATTCGTTATTATAAACGTATCGCGCGTGATTATACCAGAATCACGTTAATGCGGAATACCGAATACGTGCCGTTGCTCTGTGCCCCTCTCGACGTTCTACACCTCTCGTCCATCATCGGGAAACCGATGTAACATTTGTCACGAACGTGTTACCCATCGGATATAGTATGAAAACAAAAAATAAACGTTTATCGATAGTGCATGCAAAATCGAAGAACGAAGCTACCGGCGTTTCAGCCCAAGTGTCAAATAATTGGATGCTTTCGATCCGTTTGCGTATGAAAATGTCAATTAGATTACCGTCGCGCATCAATTCCATACGATATTTTTCGTATGCCGGACAATCCGCACACGCAATATCGCGTTATTTGCATTGTTATCCGGGATCCATATTCGAATAAAGATGAGAACGCGCCCGAAAGTACGACAGCCCTTTTTCGCGTGTACGACGTGTTTATCGGTTTAAAGCTAAAAAGAGTTTAAAGCCGTGACGTCGATCGGAACGTACGGTATAACTATTTCTGTCCGTTATGCCCGTATTACATCGGCAAATAATTCCACCGCGCGTCGCTCATAAAGTATACATATCTTTTGGATTGTACCGAGGAAATACTAACTCTCCTAACACAATAACGAAGTTACAACTACGTGCGTCTTGAAATTGTAAAGTAGATTGCAACGGCGTTCGTGAGTCTTCGAACTATCACGTTTCATAAGCACGTATTAAGATAGGATCCGTCTATTCCATTTCCGATAACCAGATCGCTACGGAACTCGGGAATCTCATCAGAAGCGCCGTACGGTAGAGACTTCTTCCGCTTCTCTGGGAGAGACTTAGTTGAGATACTTCACCTGTCTACTTCATTCATCCACCCCCATGTCAGTGATTTTGGCATATTGTCGAGGCATATCCGAATAGAACTTCTAATGGACACTGTGAGGTGTTCCTTCTCAAAATGATATATTGTAAGACATATTTGTCTCGGGCCTGTTGTATTTTCTTACTCTGGGTCTGCTTAGATATTTGCGTCTGAAAATAAGTGAGTGACCTACTCATTAGACCTGTTCCTTCAATTTTTCCGGGCATGTGAAGACATATGTGAGGCAAAGCAGACGAATTACGACTTTGGTGTGGGGCGAGGGCACATAAGCTTCGCGAGTTAAACATTTGGCAATTTCAAAACATTAACCCTTAGCGCTCCATACGCTCCGCTGCGAAGCCGAATGTTTTTAACATGATTGCGCTTAAAATGCTGCGGTATCGTCGGCGTTGGCAATTGATAGCTGTAGTTAAAACGTGATCAGTCTCTGCACTGTTACGATTAAACCATTTTTTGACTTTTTTTATAGTTAGCAACATGGAGAAAAATAATTATTATGATGAGAATTTAGAGTTGAGTGGTAGTGAAGACGTGTTTGATTTTCAAGTGTTAAAAGGTATTGCGAAAGACAATGTTGATTATAATTTTGACACTTCAAATAGTGGTTCCGAAATTATACTAATAGGTACACAACTTTGCTCCCGCCGCTCTTTCCCTTTCGTCCAATGCAAAAAACGGCGGGAGCAAAGTTGTACACCTATTACATAAAAGAGGGACTGTGTTGTGTCTTCTACAAGGAAACAAAAGGATGGCAGACGTCAGACAAGTGATTATTGTGATACTTGTCCAAGTAAACCCAGGATGCACATGGGAGATTGTTTCGAAAGATATCACACCATGGTGAATTACAAAATTTAAAATTTATCTTTTATTTGCAAGAAGAAACTTTCACAAGCACGTGTAATTCTTCTCACTTAAAATAAAACTCCGTGTCACTCGTTCCGCTGCGAAAATATGCCGGAGCGCTAAGGGTTAAATATAGTTAATATGTATCGGCATTTAATTATAACAATTTGCACACGTTTAGTTAATATTCCTCTTGTTCCCGGCATTCGTTATTTTCCTCGTTTTGGTGCCATCCTTCGGTCGCGTACATTTAGACCAGAAACAGGACATCCTGGATAGAATAAATATAATCATTTGCAATTATTATAATTGCGATATGAAAAGGATATTCCGCCCGACAATATGCTTCAAATATTACTCATGTAGGATAAAATTGATTAGCATAACACACGAATATTAACAGAAACCGACTCAAAATTACGTCGTCCCAACGAACACGCATAAACTTTCACTCGAAACTTTCTGTTTTGACTCCATTCCCTCTCGCTGTGCTTTTTACTCTCGGAGCGACTCGTATGAAAATGTCGAGTACTAGGTAACTGACAGTGTCGGATGTACGCGTCGACCGTACTCCCGTGATGTTAATAGATGTACAAAATGAGGGTCTCGTTTCCGAGTCCTACTTATGGCGTGATGAATAAATCATTTGTCGTCCGTAGTTGACGCTGATTTACTTTGAACTGTCTATTGCGGTGTGTTCTCTGCCGTATCTTGGCTCCAAGTGACGAGGTGTGGGAATAGGAAGTTTTAGGAAATGGCTATTAGCGGAGAGGATGTACTGCGTTGAATGGCTCATGCATTATGGCATATGGACAAGGAGCTGAGTTTAATGTGATGATTTGGAAAAGTTTTCTTTGCTTTGTGTTAGACACGACGATTGCGTCGTTTATCTTTACCGGGTTTGCAAGATCAAAACCATTGGCCCGGTAGGGATGGGGACTTGTGGTCAGTCGTCCCGCAGGCGAAGTGCACAGTTCAATAAACCATAGTCACCCTTCCTTTAAAGCGAAACACAGTGTGTTTAGTTAGCTCCACACCCAGAGGTGTATTGTGCAACAAATCTGAACTCGCAAACAAAACGCATCTTCGTAGCCACACACCGAATGCAGTCACACTCACAGATAATATAAATACAATATAAAGAATAATAATAATAATATGTACAACTTAATCGTTTACTTATGATTCTACCATATTAACACATTGACTGCCAAGCGTATTTTGCTATGTTAGAACCGCGATGCAATGAAATACTGCAGAGTATGATTAAACCGTGTAAAATGAAAGTAACGCAGACTTGTCAGAAGCCAAAGTATTGAAGCACCGTTCCAATATCAATTGCTTTTACAAGATTACAAAGAGACTTCATTGCAAATTTTTTGCATCTTTAGTAAAATCTTTTGCGCCGGTCACCGGTGACTATCGTGACAGTCAAAGCGTTAATAATCGAAGATCGCAGGCTATCATTTGCTGATCATTCTCCCTTTTTCTCATATATTTGCAGTATAGACTGACATGAACTCAAAATTGCACTGTACGTTTAGATTGTGAGGATCGTTGCATTGGATAAGAAAATGTGTAGATACGAACAGTCGGATTTAAGAAAGCTATTGGTCCACACGCGCGGAACTGTCACTGATTTATGCGCGCACGTGGTCTGATACGTGCGTGTGTTATGAATTACAGCGATCCCTCGTACGTATATGGGGTCCCTTACGCTTATTATTCGCGGTCGCGACCGCGTCGCTCGTCATTTCGCTAACATTTTCGGACGTGCTCCTGGGTCACTCTGGCAACTGACCAACAACCCCAAAATCCAAATAGTACAAAAGCGAAGTAACCGGATATCCCTGCGTTTCAAGTAATGGTGTAGCAAACAAGTCTAATCGATATCGTTATCTTTCACGTAAATCATCGAAGTGCACATTTTTGAGAGACAATTTAACTCTATGTAACTAATATTTGCGTAAATAATTCTGTGTGAATGTCCCCGTTAGTAGTTCTTAACCTTCGCCCAAACTTTCACATACGTACGAAATTAAAGAAAAAATTGTTTCTTTGCGGCCATACAATTTCTCAATCTATCTTTACACACGTCTAATAGCTTACCCCACTATAATAAATATACAAAAGTCTTTGGCAAGAAATTACAGTCTAAAATATTATTCACATCACTGAAATAATTGTTTGCTATTTAATTTAACCACTTGCATTGGAAAAACGTGCCATGCACGTCGTAATACTTTTGTCACAGAATCGCCAATGACATGGTATGAACGTCGTCATGCGATTGTCACAGAAACAAAAACGACGTGCATGTATTTTATAATCAATCGATGCTCTGTATTCCCTTCAAAAAACTATAAAAAGTCCTCGGTC
This sequence comes from Cryptocheilus praepositus, assembly GCA_033815515.1. NCBI lineage: Eukaryota > Metazoa > Arthropoda > Insecta > Hymenoptera > Pompilidae > Cryptocheilus > Cryptocheilus praepositus. Next base: position 1,441,278 of record JAWWQZ010000257.1, read on the forward strand.
GAAAATAAATTAGTTTAGAAAATATAAATTACGAGTTACACTGGACCGTTCTGGTACACGCGTCGGTGAATTTTTTGCCAGCGCAAGTGGTTAACATACGTTGTGTGGATACCTAATGCCTGCTACCTCTTGAAACTATCGGCAATCGGCTTGCGTTAGCTGACCTCGTCGCAACAAAAACGACGTGCATGTATTTTATAATCAATCGATGCTCTGTATTCCCTTCAAAAAACTATAAAATGTCCTCGGTCATAAATAAATTAGTTTAGAAAATGTAAATCGCGAGTTACACTGGACCGTTCTGGTACACGCGTCGGTGAATTTTTTGCCAGCGTAAGTGGTTAACATACGTTGTGTGGATACCTAATGCCTGCTACCTCTTGAAACTATCGGCAATCGGTTTGCGTTAGCTGACCTCGTCGCAACAAAAACGACGTGCATGTATTTTATAATCAATCGATGCTCTGTATTCCCTTCAAAAAACTATAAAAAGTCCTCGGTCGAAAATAAATTAGTTTAGAAAATATAAATCACGAGTTACACTGGACCGTTCTGGTACACGCGTCGGTGAATTTTTTGCCAGCGTAAGTGGTTAACATACGTTGTGTCCGTACCTAATGCCTGCTCCCTCTTGAAACTATCGTCAATCGGTTTGCGTTAGCTGACCTCGTCGCATCCTCCGGTTCGCACGCGAGCCGGTAAACAACCGGGCTTGCTTTGAGGCTTAATCTAAACTTATTTAACGAAGGGCAGGCTTAAACGAAAGACCCGGCGCGCCACGGTATCCATCCAATTTTCCGTTGATTCGCGGGGCTGATTCGCGAATTACGAGCCGGTAATAGTAACGGACTTCGTAGCGGACATTGTTCGTTTGAGCGTTGCCGGTGGAACAATTACGAATCCATTGGAACAAGGGACTACTCGAGGCAATCGGCTCTCGGTGATGCCGCGCAATCGAGACAGAGTGGGAGTTGACAGACCGAGTGGCCGCGAACACACAGGTTTCGGCTGCACTTGGGACGAGCCGGTAAGAGGCAGGCGATGTATGATTGAGGGCTGCAAGGCTCTGGCGCGCGGGCGTGATTGAACGGGAGTGGGAAGAGGCGCGGCCAGAAGATGAGGTCAGAGGTAGACAGTGCACGAGCGAAATTGCAGCGGCGCGGTTTGCACGTTGAGATGTTAGCTTTTCGTCAAAGGGTCCTATTAGTATGCGGTTAGTATTAGGCCCCGGTGTATCAGGATACGCGGCTCGTCGCTATCTATTACTGATTCTCTGGTACGTGAACTGCCGACCCTTCGCCGCTTGTCTCCGTTGTTCCGTGTGTGCCTCTGCCATTCGGCCACCCTTATCGCGTCCCTCTTTCTCCCCGTGTCCACGCTCTCCGTTTGCGTCTCTGCCGTCTCCTTCATATGTAACGTCCTGCCGTACACGTCCAGCAGTGCACGTCCAGCCGTACACGTCCAGCCGCTGCTCACGATGCTGCACTTCCAGCCGGCGAAGTGATCGCTTTAGCGTGCGATCGATAGGATCGCTCCGCCTGGATCGGCCAATAAGACGATTGGCCCGCGCCTCTTCCTTCTCCAATGTCCATCGACCCTTCGCACGGTCCTTCTCCGCATGCTGTGCCCTTCTCCTCGACCCTTAACGTTAGCCGGAAATCGTCGTGCGCGCATTCCAGCGTGATATACCGTAGGAGATCGCCGACTCGCTGCACTCACGGGAATACTTGGGATACTTCGACAAATACCAGTGACCGAGAGGACACGCGATTCCCGCTTTACCTGCGAATTAGCCTGCCGCGCGGGAGAGAATACGATGTACATTGTACGACCGGCGAAAGAATGTCTGTCGTTCGATACTCGCGGCGTATGCTGCGCGAGACCGTTCGTCGCTATTCGATCGATGGCATTGCGCGGCGTTTTCTGGTTCGCGTGCGCTTTCCTGCTTGTAGCAGCCTTCTCGCTGCGTGCAGAATTGCTGGGAGGCGGGCGACGGGAAAATTGGGTGAACGTGATTTTTAATGCGCGAGGTGACGCGGGGCCACCTCAAATTATATCGGGAAAAATGTTTCGGGGTTGCTCAGAATGAAAGCGGTATAAAACTTCCGGGGGCGAGGTTATACTTTAGAACCCTTTGCGGAGGATTAACGCATTTACGCATCCGGAATAGATCCATCCGATAGATCCACATTTGTGACCAGTAAAAACGATTGATAGATGAAAGTAACGTTGAACGCACACCAAATCCTAATTTCTTCGCGGTGAAGCTGAATATAAACCAGGACATTTCTATAATATGTACACAGATCCACGCATCCGTTAATTTAGCATATTTTAACTCACTCAATAAAATAATTTAACACGTCGACTGCCACGCGTATTTTACTATATTAAAACCGCAACGTGATTGAGTACTACAGAATATGATTGAATCATGCAAAATGAAAATAATGAGAAGGTTTCGGAGACCAAAGAATTGAATCACTATTCACTATTAATTGCATTTTCAAAATTACAAATGCGACTGATTGGGTATTTTTTTAATTTTTCGTGAGACCTTTTGCGCCGGTCACCGATGACCACCATGGCAGTCAAAGTGTTAAAAACGCAAGTATGTATTAACATAAATGAGTACATGATCCTCTAAAGTTATAGAAGAAAGATGCACTCGATGGGACTGAAAAATAACACTGCATAGCGCAAAGACGTCTGACACATAGGATGTATTTTGCAGTTTAACGAAAGACAACTTAGTTTTAATCATTGAATCTCCCTCTTTTATTCCAACACCAGGAGGTCACATTCCACGTACACACGCAGCCGGCTCTCGATCGCCACGTCTGCGCGGACGAATCGTGGACATCGTGTGAGCGCGAGCTTAAACTTGAAACTCGATTTAACTTCAGTAATTGCCGAATCAAGTAGCCCTGGCCGGTGCGAAGCGCTCTGAACCGATTGGGATCCGGCGCTGTCCTTTACGACATAGGAGTTTTAATTCGCGAATTATCCACTTAACTCGCCGCCGCGACGCGTTTCAAATTCTCAATAGGCCCGCCAGCGAACCGATCCCGTAAAATGTGCGCGTGAGTAGAGAGTTTCGCGAAAACGCCGGCCAGCAGTTCGAAAACTGTCTGATGGAATTAGATGAAAGTTTCTGCGACGCAGGGGTTGTCGACGATGCCGTCACAGACGACCTTGTAATTTCGGGATCCGCCTGCGATCGCGTACGACGTAGTCGTATAATACAGTCGCGTGGACCACCCCAGGGCTTAGCGGACAGTGAATATTCAGTGCCGGCAATAAGTTTAGAACCAATTAATTCGATGGTATTTTAACGTGTAATACAGCGGAAGTTGTTTTTGGGACGATTCAGTTCTACCGGTAGCCATGGGAATGTTGCATTAATTGCTTTATGATAATATCAGCTAAAACTGGATGAAATACTTTTAGATAACAGCTCGTTTCCTGAGTATAGTTACGGGTGATATTATGGAATTGTTATGGTCGCGTGTTTGCGTGAATCGGGTGATTGTACAGATTCTGAGTCGAAATCGCAATTTTGGAAAATACGATTGTCATAATGACCCCTAATAAATAAATGATCTTGCGCCATCGTATAATTCTTTCTTCCATTCTCGTCGGCACGCGGTCATAAACTTACGGTCGGCAGCGCATATTTACGTAATCTAGATTATCTGTCGTTTCTGCTCGTTTCTTTTCCTTTCACGTTCGGGCGTATGAATATTTTTCCGTTGAATAATGCCTCGACCGTCGAGACTGAGACTGACGAGGAATCTCTTTCGGGTGGGTGTTCCTCCTTTTTTTTCTCTTTTAGTTCTCGCTTAGGATACCGTTGCGTAGAAGAGTGCCGGGGATCGTGAAAAATACGATACAATTTGTTTCGCCCTGTTGTTTCTCCTCCCTTTTTTTTTTACATGCGGAGAAGCATCTGGCCGGTTATGACCATAAATTCGCTACAATGCATAGTGAATTTTTTCGCCCGACCGTAACTCCGTGATCGTCCAGATCGTAAAGCTGAAACGGGGCTGCATATTTCACGGTTGATCCGACTGCGTTTCGTCGCGCGTACCGTATTTTCGATTCTAACTACGAACGGCGTCGTTGTAATTTTAGCCGTGGAAACGTTTGTGCATTAGCGGAGGTCGCTCTCTTTGCGTCTCCTTCTGCTTATTCTCTCTTCGCATACGTTCCACCCCCGTCCGTGATCGCAGATCGCAGTCATGTGAGCACACGAATGTACGTGTGCGCATGCACGATCACGCGTTAAGCTGGAAACGTGACACCCGCATGCGAGCAAGCGGACAATGCGCTCTGTAATTCTTGCTCAATTAAATACCATCGCGTATCCGTAAACCACTTTGATCTCCCGTTCCGCTTGTGATACTCGCCGGCGATATCGAGGTTGGCGGGGAGTAAAACGGAAGAGTTACTAGAGTCACTAGAAGTTATTAGAGTTACTAGAGTTAGAGGGACCCGGGCAAAGGAGGGTGGGAACGAAAAGATTCACTAGTCTTTTGTGGACACTTTCGATTTTTACTGGCGGAGTCCTGTAAGCGATGAAACGCGCAGTGCTGACGTTTATACCATATTAACACGTTGACTGCCAAGCATATTTTGCTATGTTAGAACGGCGATGCAATAAAATACTGCAGAATATGATAAAATCGTGCAAAACGAAGGTAACGCAGAGTAGTTAGAAGCCAAAGTATTGAAGCACGATTCCAATATCAATTGCTTTTACAAGATTGCAAATAAGCTTCATTGCGAATTTTTTACATTTTTAGTAAGATCTTTTGCGTCGGTCACCGGTGACCACCATGGCAGTCAACGTGTTAACAACTATGTTGATAACCGCAATAAATCTTCGACGTGTCGTAAGGAAAAGCGTCTTCCAAAAAGCGTTGAAACATCAAATTTATTATTCGTTCAGTCAATAACAAAGCAGTACGGACAAATATTTGGCACGTGGTTATCTAAGATTTCGCAGCACATAAAATATTGAAGATGAGGTAAAGACGAACTTTCTTTCAAACACAAGAATACTTGGATCCCTAAGTTTGTTCCGCCGATGTAAATATACTGAACTATTTTTACATGCGGGATATCGCAGATAGAACGAAAACAAAAGCGCTCATTTCATCTCTTTCATCGGTGCAAAGTCCGTCAAACATAAAAATACTTCGATCGTCAAATTTGCTACGTCGACATGCATGCATTTAAATATTTCTACGCGCGAGACATCGAAGGCAGTATAAATACGGAAACATTGACATTTTCTTTTTGCATCCCTATCGGTGGACAATCTGTCAAACAAAAATACGTGGAACGCCAACTTTGGTACGCCAACATGAATGCGCTAAAATATTTCTACTCGCGAGACATCGAAAGCAGTATAAATACGTAAACTTTGACTTTATCTCCTCGCCAAGCTTGTGTATATTTATGTTTGCGGGTGTTCATAAATCTGTATACAAAGAGTGCGATCCGTGGTAAGAGTTAAAATAAACTAAAAGACTTGAGAGGACTTAAGTATTTCGAGGATCCCAAACGGTTTGGTTCGAAACATTTAATTTGCTAAATGAAAAACGTCATGGTTATTTACGAAAATATATTAAAGATGGATACTTAGAATGGCAAGTAGTGCTCTGTAGTGTGTCAAAGACTGTTCTGTAAAAAAACATGTACCGTGGTCGTAACCATTTCCTGACAGTAAGAGCTAGTGAACGGAGTTGGAAAGTAATAAAGGAAGATAGGTGGTGATCGGTGAAGAATGGCTATTGTACGTAGGAAAAGATAGACTCGGGGTTGAAACGCAAGAGATAATATTAAGACCAGGATTTCGAAATCGCGGAAAGTGTGATGGTTATGATAGATAAAAATCTGATAGATAGTTTATGACTATTCCATCACTATTACCGAAATCCGGGAAATATTCACAAGGCCCTGATAGGCATTAAGAATTTCACAGCCACTGCTGTGTCCTAATCTTTGCATAAGAATTCCGATTGGCACCGTATGGCATTATATATTACCGTTGAGCTCCGACATTAAACCGCGGTTCTTCTTGTCCCCGTGTCAAAGAAGTGGCAGTGTCAAGTGAACTTTACTTAGATCCGCATGTTTACAAGTTAGTCAGTCTCACGACATATTCCCAATCATATGCATATAGAATTTTTTAACGCTACGACGTCATTTCCATTATACGTCTTTACACACGTTAACTTTGAAAACAGCGCTAATTCATCAAAACCCGACTAATTAATGAAAAACAATCAATTTCCTAATATGAATTTAAGCTACGCGACGAAACTTTACGTTTCGCATTCAACAAACTGCATGAGATTGACCCACAAAAACTCCTACGTAGCGAAGTCTTGCTCTCAACACCCGATTCATCGAATCGTACGCGTGATAGTTTTGACCCCCGGGCGCTGCCCACGCTAAATTCCTGCATTCAGCATCCCTCAGCTTATCGAATCGGACGCGTGAGAATTTTAACCCGCAAAGTCGTCGCGTGTTGCGGTCGTATTTTGCCGAGTAACCGCGTTCGCAGCCGGGCAAGAGTTTCGCGTGGACTGTTGAGCACGGGAAGGGCGGCGGACGAGCAATTTCGCGGAGCCGGAAATGTAGGGGACGCAAGAAAAAGTCCGCGTCGACGTCGGCGAGTCAGCCAAGCAGCGCCGCCGCTTTAATTGTCAGCATATTTTAACCGTAATTTTCCTCTGTTCCAGTTGTCTGAGCCCGAGATCTGCGTTCTTCTACGAGTTCCCGCCTAACGGTAAGTTGCTCAAGGCTGCGCATGGACTTCGTAGGTTCATTTGTCACTGCTTAAGATTTAAGAGAGGCCGCGGAGAAAACTCGCCTGAAGCCTCCGCCTGCGGTTTCCGCGCTCCTTCCATCACTCGACGTCGCGATGTGTTTCTTGCTTGACCTTACCCCATCGCCGTCCTGCTCTCACTGTAGTTGCCCTCCATTGTCCTTATCTCCACTTCCGCCGTTGCCGTTTTTGCAGCCTCTCAATATACTTCTTTCGCTTGACTTTATACTTTCATCGACTTTCCCGTACTTGACATTGTACCCGATTGCCTTCATCGATCCATTCCGTCGCTGCATTCGTCCACTGCTCTCCGCTTCATCCTCTTGTGAGAGTTTATGTATCGGCTACCGGACATCGGACTCACTCGATGGTCGAAACACACGCTGTCTTACGGGGCCTATGTAAAAGATAAGCTTCAGACCCTATTGCCTGACCTCAATAGAAGGGACGGCGGTTGCTGAGTTGGAGACATTGTGCGATCGGACATAGAACTTCGTATATAATACATAGCCACCGTCTTTATTTATTTCTCTCTTTCTTCCCGCGTACGCGTTTTCCTCCGTGGCATCTTGTTCGTAGCTATCCCTTCCTGTTCGCGCACTTTCTCGCACTGCATCGGTAAAAGTAGGACAGTTGGTGCACGCCTCTGCGTAAACTCGGGGTACACTAAGTACAGGAGTTACGAGATTTACAATGCCGAGATAATGTCTGGCGTCTAGCTATCGTTCCGTTGTTCGGCACCGATAATTGGCCGATCGACAAGCCGCGAATGCCGAGACCACGTGCGCGCGGCCAATCTTCTTTTTGCCCTCGGTGAAAGTCGCTCGATAGCCCTGCGATATTCCGGCTCGTTTCGGCATTAGAAACGAACGCGGTCAATGCGTCAACACCGTCCCGACGCCAGCGTATTCACACGGAAACGCTTAATTTAGCTGCGCAAAATTTACGTCGCATCGAATCTTTTCTCCCGCGCCCGGCCGGAAGGGGAACGCGAACAAATCGTCCCCGAATCGACGTACGCCGCGCGAGCGAATATGTAATTATTCCGGCGATTTATCTCGCGGCCGCGATAAAACGAAGTAATCGCCGCGACTGCAAATGTATTTCGGCGAACCTGACTCTCCATATTCGATTCCGCGTTTATATCGCGTGCGAGATACGGTTAAAAAGAGGAGAAAGAGAGAAGCGCCGTTTCGGTTCATTGACCGGAACCTACACCCCTTCGCACTCGCGATATAGTGTTCGCCTTATCAAAGGCTCGCACATTTGGTAGCCTCTATTATTGAGCGCGTATCAGAGTCGCGGATATCGCGGTGCAAAGAATTAGAGGCGCGAGAGCTATAGGGAGCTACAAAAAGATTGGCCAAACTTTGGGTATGGATTCGGTGTATCGGGATAAACCAAGATTTATGTAAACGTGTGTCCACTTTCGCAATCTTCGCACGCTTGTGTGTGCTGTAATGTAATTTAGCAATACGGTTTATTTCAATCTGTACAGTGAACGAGACTTGGCTGCTGTTGTAATGAAACTGTGAAGTGACTAAAGTTGAAACAAAAGTTTGAGATACTCCTTGCGTAGCAAAGACGTGTATCCGCGGATTTGAACTTCTGGTTACATGTAACTGAATTATTTTATAGCAGACACTCGAACTACGTAATTGATGAATCTATATTATTGAGGGCGTGTCATAATTGGAAATATCATAGTGTAAAGAGTTTCGTATTTTCTTTCCGGAAATACCACGTTTCGAAAAGGTCGACAAAACTTCGACTACGGATTCCGCGTGTCAGAAGAATAAAAAAAAATCCATTGCGAATATGCGCATCTCTACTTTTCCAGTTACAAATTAATGAATTTATTGCAAAGGCTCAAAACGCATAACCGCTGCGTCGGCGGTACGGCTCCGGTTAATACCCTTTCAGTTTTTCCAACCGCAATACAGCCGCGTCGGTTATACGTTTACGCCGCCCGCTGCGAACTCGTTCATTTAGTCACAACCGGAAAAGTAAAAGTTCGCGGACACACGTACGCACGGACTTTTTTCCTTATTTAGATCCGTAGAACTCGCATCCGAAGTTTCGCCGAACTTTTCTGAAGCACTCCGTACGCTCGGTTATTTAACGTCCCGGAGTAGGAGATTTCGCGCCAGTTCGTATGCAATTCGCGCCCTGTCGTTACTTTATTCATGCGCATCCTCTTTCCGCTAAATTTCGGTATTTACGCGCTCGCGCACACGCTATAATCGGCGTGCACGGATTTTTGCCGCCCGGTCGGGCCGAGCCGTTGAAAATACGCGATTAATGCCCCGCTCCTGCGACAGTCGAGGCGCGGCGCGGAAGCATTAACAGGTTTACGACATTTTAGCGCATTGTAATTCCGTGATATAAGAGGATGAGCGAAACTTATAGCGACGCCATGACGTACCGACGCGTTACTGCAATCCCGGCATGGCTTTTTAACGCGCCTCGACGATCCCAGGTAGCTTCGTTTCCAATTTCGTTCGAACCTCTTCTCGAAATATAAGCGCAAAAGGTTGGCGAGCGCTTTTTATATCGTGTGTTCGTAATGCTGTGTCAGACGCGATTCTTAACCACTTGACATACAAATAAAATGCGCGTCGACGCGTCCGTAGGATACCATTTAATTTAACCCTTTCGCTACGGCGGTCCTGTCCACAATTTGGACTTATGCTTACGCTTAAAAATGTTTCGATAACAAATTGCTGAGGAAAAGAACATTTCTGACGGAAGGCACGATTGATTGAGAATAGACGCGTGCAACGATGCTATGCTCTGTAAAAAAAGGCAACATACGGGACAAGAGGTCCATGGTAAATGTGCCAAGATATATATAAGTAGCGTATCGTGGAGGGCGACTATAGTCGTCCATAGTACCGAAAGTGTTAACTACCGATAACATTCAATAAGGTACTGTTGAAAGGGGAAGAGCATCTTCAACAGTCTAAACAAAACAGCATCGATGCACGACCGAAACAGATAATCTAATATAAATATAGACAGATAATCTAAATATAACTATACTCCCCAGTCTTCGCCGAAGATAATTCTTAACGTCTCGGAGACGTCAAAGTCTACAATGGCACATGAAATGAATGACGTTTCCGAGACGTCATTGTATGCTAAGTGGTTAAATAGCTCAGGTTAATGGGAACCGTGAGTAAACGTACAGTATACAAAATTTCGGAAACAATGCCAAAGGTGATGCTTGCAGATAAGTAATTACGAACTGCGTATTTTTATATTTAACCCCGCGCCGCACGTGTCGGTAGAGTGAATTTTTACGTTTGCGCGGAATATGAGAATGTGTGATTTTCTGGTGGGAAGTGTTATTGCGCGGTGATTCTTAACGAAGCATTATCGAATTTCCCGAAACCGCCGATATCTTAACAGAACCGCTTTCGAAGCGGGTGTTGCGTTCTCCGGTTGCGCCGTCCTTTTCTCTCAGCGTAGAATACACCTTATCGGGTAGATACCATTGTGACCGACCATTACTTCCGACTAAAATTGTACCGCGATATCGCGGCGCGTTACGGGCAGAATGTGTCGACTCGTTCTGAATGCGGTCAGTTATTTAATGCACCGGTCGCTGGATTTTGTAAGCGATGCATGCATTCGCCGAGGAGGGACGCACGGTGCACCTATGCCGTTCGAACTTGATGGTCAACGTTCAGCACCATACCGTTCCTGCAATACGTATCGACACTGGGAATTTTGGTCTCTAGAAAGTCTGCGCAATCTGGATGGTAAATAATCCGGTAACTCGGTAATCGATAGCTTAGCGGAACGTTACAAATGGTTTTATCTCACAATCGTGATCTTCTTTAGTAAAAAAGTAAAGTATAGGAAAATATTGCTTAGGTTACTAATATTGTTAGATTGTTTTTCTCAGATTTTAGGACAGTCATTTTTAGCACCAGCTTTCGTGACAGTTTTAACTTTAGCATTATTTTATCATTAGGTGCAATTAGGACTCGGAAAGGATATTAGTTAATGACAGGCATGATTACTGTATTAAGCAATTATGGAAGGAAAGCTTTGGTTTTTGTGAATACCGACCAGTGATAATCACAAAATTCACGAATTTCATGATAATCAGTTATGATAAATAGTTTCATGATAAACACTTAAAAATGTTTTCTTGGAGAGGACGCGCACACAGTGCCTTTATATATTCTATATACATTTATATAATTCTTTATCATTTTTAAATGTTCGTTTATCTCACTTTTAAACCTTTTAAACAATTTAACATCATTCGATCATCAATGACCGGTGTTCACCAGCACTAAAACTTTACGTCCATTTGATTGAATGGCAATGAAACAAATTCTCACATTAATCAGTTAGCACAATAATAACAGTATTTAGTTACCGCCCACTCCTGTATTCCACCGACTTCACCACATTAAACAACCGACCCCGTCAAATTGGCATCTAAAAAAAACTCCCTGTTATCTCACATCGTTCGAGCCAAAGCATGTTGCCGCCTTTTGTGTGCAACGGCTTATACATGTGGACATTTCCCGACGTGTGTAAATGGCACAGAAGCGACATTCACCAGGAAACGTCGGTCATTAGCGTACGCCGCTCGCCTATGAAATATATCTAAATAGCCTAACGGAGAGACAACATGGACACTCGCTATCTTTTGTCGGCCGTGTGTGCGCAGACGAGTGCTGTGACGTTATTATACGCGCCTGTGCAATCGCGTGTCGCGCCACGCTTTTCAGATTCGCGTGATTTCGGACGGGCTGGGTGCATTTTAAGCTTCAAGTGGTCGGCCGAAACACCGTGTATCTTGAAACGCGAGGGAACGTGTTTACGCATGTGGGCGATGTCGCTGGACAATGATGCCGAACCTTATCGGCCTATGTGACGTACAGAATGTTACCCGGACGCACATACGTATAGGCGCTGTCGAATTCAAGCTTGTTCGCTGATAAAGCTAAGTACGGTGAAACTTTGATTGTCATCGGCACGAACAAATCGTACGGTATCTGCGCTGCGACACTAGGTTCAGGTATTTGCACATTATTGAGGTTTTGGTAATGTCAGATGGGACGAAATTTTAAGACGTTTCTGAGATAATATATTTACAAGTAGTTTGGTGGAAGTAGACGTTTAGTCGATGGGACTTTAAAACATTAACTGTGAGTACTTGACAATAATTGTGAAGAAGGTCAAATGAATGGGAACGGGTGGATTATTGTAATTTTACAGTGGTTGCCAGTCTCCATAGGCTCTCGATGAGTAACTATGCAAAATTTCACCCAAATTCGTTGGTTAACACGTTGATTGCCAAGCGTATTTTGCTATGTTAGAACCGCGATGCGATGAAATACTGCAGAGTATGATTAAATCGTGAAAAATAAAGGTCACGCAGAGTTGTTAGAAGCCAAACTATTGAAGCACCGTTCCAATATAAATTGCTTTTACAAGATTGCAAATAGGCTTCATTACGAATTTTTTGCATTTTTAGTCAAATCTTTTGCACCGGTCACCGGTGACCACCGTGGCGGTCAAAATGTTCACAAAAAAAAAATTGTACATGCATTCGGTTTTACATATACAGACACCGCAAAACTTCCTACACATCAACATTTCATGACAAATGAGTCCAGCGCCCACCGCACAAATTCTCATTGTATCCCGTGCGCTTTGATACCACAGCCGATTGGCGTAGTCAGGGTTGCACATGTTAGCTCGCTCTTCTGGTCCCGAACGTCGAGCGTATCACGTCAGAAGGAAACGGGAGAGGAACAAAGGCGTCCTCCCTCCGGCTCGATCGACGAGGGAGAAATAAAATCAAGACGAGCGCGGGGTCGCGGCGGTGGAACTTTTCAAGATATCGAAAAACACTTTAGATCCCATATTGGAAAGGCGCTCGACGGCGAGCGATGTCGGGCCGTACGACGAGAAGGGGCGGGTTCAAGGGGAGGTTATCGTTGATATTTCATTTCTATTGACTCCCGCCGACCAACCTCGTGCGCGGCGGTACTCATACGAGCCCCCATCCGGCTATGAATAAATAATTGAGATCAAGCAGTCCTTCTTTACCGCCTCCCCGTGCGCCTTTCAGTGCCACCCACGACGGTATGTATCTCTAAAGGTGCCTCATGTGCACCCCCGCATGCTTTTACCGATCGCGCCGATCTGCTTGGTTTTTTTGGCACTCGAATCTCGGTAACCTACTTGGCCCGAATCGGTACTGCCTGCTACTGTCGGCACTCTCCAGCTGTTGAGAGTGGTAGCTGCTCCTCGGGGTATTGACTCTCGACGGCTGCCAGCTCGAGGAGACTGCGATACTGGAGACTGCTTATTGGACTCGCATTTTCGGCTGTTGACCGAGTTGATAAATTCGCGGAGGACCGTTTAAACGTTCTGCTTAATAATGCAGAGTGGACCTTACGGTCGATCGATATTGCGGCATGATAATCGGATAATGGTAAGATGTGGTTTACTCGTACTGCGGTAAACAAGTTATGTGACGTAAGGGGCGTCACGAAAGCTGTAATTTCGTATAGTCTTCAATATCCGACGAAATTCCCTGACAAAGCTGCTGTAGTGTACAATTTTCCACTACTACTCCTTTTCTACTCGTTTCGCCCGTAAGTTTCCTGCGACCCTTCGACGTCCAATTGCCGCACCATCGTCGTCCCGAAGATCAGTAATATAAAGCTAACGCGTCAATTCCGTGTCAACGAGCCTACGGTACCGCGCGACACAATTCTTCGTTGCATCCCCAGTCGTTCGTAAACAGTCTCGTAACGCCAGACGCCATCGTGCGCCAGCAGCAGCGGAGAATCATAAGGACAGGAATTCTCAAATAAATTCCGGAGTACGTCCGTGAATTTTCGCTTGAGCGCGAAGTCGTTGACGCTCCAACCGCTGTCTTGAAAGCCTCGCGTCGTCTCTTTCCCCTATCCGTCTACCCTCTCTATCGGAACATCCACCTATCCGCACCCTGACTGTGTCTTCCGACAGTCCTGGCAGCGATGCGCTTCCAAGTCTCCCCGAGAAGCGTCCGATCTCATTCCCCGTCTTTCTCCGCGCACCATCCACGCTCCCATGCCCAAATCTTCCGCAACCCTCCCCATCGCTCTCCGCTGAATCGCGCGACTAATCAGTTTAGGGGTGCGAGCGCGAGAAACGGCTCGCGTTTAACAGTAATTCCGTGTAAGAGGCGTCGATGCCGGATTGCTGAAGCACTTAGCAGTTGTCGCGTGCAACGTGGTTGTAAGCACGCACACGCGTCGTTCGCGCAGTGTTCAACCGTCGCCACCCCATGCAGCATCGACGGGTAGGAGGTTGCTGGGACGCGCAAGCACACGCGCTCGGGTTGCTTGCTTGGCGAAACGCACCGACTGTGAGAGAGCAAGCCTGTTTGTCTGGCCTGGAATCCAACTAAGGGACGGGCGAGAAGGGAATGGAGTGCGGCGGTGACGGCGGTAATGGTGGTAGTGTTGGCAGCAGTGCTGGCAGTAGTGTTGGCTGTGAGGTGTGGCGGAAGAAGTGGAAGGGAACCGCGCTTATCCTTGTATAACGCAACTGCATCAGGACCCACTCGCCTGCCGCACGTCTCCCCTTCATCCTACGTACATCGTCGTTTCGCGTTACTATTTATCTGCCTAAATGCTCCGCGTTGTCTTTCTTGGATTGCTTGTCGCGTTTCCGATGTTCGCGAGCAGCGTATATGGTGTGGTGTTTAGGTCTGGCGAATGGTAATCTGAGGATGGGAGCCTACAAGCAGCAGAAGAGGCAGGATCGGGAGACGCATACGAGGAGTGCGTAACGAAGGGCTTAAGACCGAAGCAATTGGTGGCATAGTGAGAAGTTAGACGTCAGTCTGAGAATTCCGAAAGCGGGGTCGATCCCGCCAGGATGTTGTCTTTAGTTTTCGATTTTGCAGTAATGATGCTGTTTTTCATTCTGATGGACTTGTCATAGGCAGCGTTACGTGTTTTCGTATTGCACGAGGTGAAAACGGTCGTTGGGTATCGTACTTGGGGAAGAGCAAACATCTTCGCGTCGGTATCGATTATTGGGTTGACTCGACGAGAAATATCAATACCACGATATTTGCTAAGCAAAGAGTTATTCACGGGAACTCGCGAGACACGCCTAAATGTATGAAGGACGCCAAATTAATAATGAGATTCAGAGCAACTGGGATGCAATGTTGAAGTTCAAGTTCCTAGTTGTGGAAGACTCGGCGTCGATGTTACTGTCGATTACTGCATCGTAACGCCACGAATCATCAATATTCCAGTTATTCAAACGTAAGCGCACGATCACGAGATATTAGATAATTACAAAAACGCATTATACCACTTCGCGTAAAGCTAATCGACGAAGTCGAATGTTGGGTTTTAAGGAAATTGCGATGAATGATAACGTTTACTAGGCAGTCATTTAAAAGCCAGTAACCACTACTGTCCAGCACATTCTGCCGCAATATTGTGAGAAAAGACTTTCACGTGGTTTAGCTATATTCCCACTTAGGTATACTCATAGTACATTGGGGTTGGAAAGAAGAAAAGGTACCATATGAACGGAGAGAACGGTAGGTGGAACATGGAATTGTGGTATGAAAAGAATTGTAAACTTCTCAGGATACTATTGTGTTGAGACGAAAGAAAACTTGTCAAACCTTCATTTTAGTTCCTAAATAATTGAAACGCGCAAGCTCTACGACAGTCAACAACGGTACCCTGAATTATCAACGATGATCACGTTGTTCGTTCGCAAGACGAACGAAAACCGGACTCTTCACCTCCAATTCATCGGCCACCGTTAGCCAACACCGCCGTTAGTCTCCCATTGTCCTCTGCATTTCAAAAGACTCCGAAAAAGTAATCAACGTCCACGCTCAATCTTATCGCGTAACCAAATATCGCCTAATCCTTCCTGTGCTTTATGGTCGTATCCCTTTTTCATCACGCATGCCGAGCCTCCAGTACCTTGTTTCGATCCTGATACCTACCCGATCCCATACACACGACACCAATCTACGCATATTCCCACTTCCTTTCCGAATTTCGGAAAATCCACAAATGAACGCACGAGGAAGAAGATGGGCTGGAGGGGAGAAACACATTTTCGCATACGGAAACAAGGATCTTGCGCGTCACTTGCTCGAGCACCTTCGGCGAAGTTACAACAACGCAGCACTCTTTCCATAAACTCACCACGAGTACAGCACATTTTCTGTTTGTGAACCTTATTAATTTTGTCAACCTTATTAAGTTTGAAGGAAAATATATATCATTTGTTATTCCGTTGAACACTTTCGCCGTACAATTTACACTTTTCACCTCCGTAAAAAGCCCTGAAGCAGATCGCGTCAACATAAAACGCGATTAGAAAAAATTCCCACGTGTCCCTCGATTACGCTAGTAACAGCATTATTCTCAAAATAACGAACATTTACCCAGCCTGTCACGACCCTTCCAGCAGCTTCGCACAAGCACGCGCACGTCTTCATAATGATGAGATACACCAACTGCAATTTAACGTTGAACGTTAATCCTGCGAACCACAGTAAGAAAATACGCAGATCAAATAATTCCGTTCGCAACCTCTGAACAAGCTAACCCCAGACGTGGAGGCACGTACCGTGGCGCACTGCTAGACAAACGACGGGCCGGTTCACGAGGGTTTACGCACTGCTTGTTTACGCTGTAAATCCGCGCAGGATGACACGCTAATCTGCCGTCGCTCGAGTGCGTCTGTCCCACCGCGACAAGGTCGACTACGATGATGGTTGGAGCAAGTCTTCACCGCAAGGTGCAGCGAGCGGAAAAAAATACGCGTACACTGTTTCCCTGAAATAACTCAGTTTGAAGAAATGTGATAGCGCTAAAACGCGTTGCATTTGACAGTGAAGGGGAATTGTGGGCGTTTGTGCCGATAGCGGTTTCGATAGAATTATGCAAATAAAATAACGTAGAAAGTGCATACGTTGGTGAGAGAGAAACTATTGGTACGTTAAGGGAAGATATGAAAAGCGTAATGCAGATGTTTTGCGAGTGAGCGGAATTTAGCTGGTTGCATCGCGTAGCGTATTCTAAGGTTTGCAATTACACGGCACAGTAGGTGGGGAAAGGACATTTCTGTACGATTTATTTAAAATGTGAATTATGCCGAATATTACAAAGGAATACCTGGAATAGCTGGTACTAAAATTTTTACATCGCACGCTGTACTTATTTGCCCGGCTTACCTTGACTCTTCTGTATTCTTAACTAAATTGAACTTAACTCAATTGCTTTTGCCCTTACCTTTTCGCGATCACACACTTGCATTCAACTCGTCTTCAAACGCATAAACACCTCAAATGCTATGTTTGTAAATACATATACAAAACAGAGAAAGGTGAATGGGTTTCTTGTTATAATACTTTACTATAACTTTTGATATACCCCGTTTGTTAAAAAATGTTTTCTATTTTAACCAAACACGCGAAGAAGGTGTTGTACACTTCCAACTAAAAAATACTGCAAAGTAAAAATTGATTCCATTGGAAAATTGTTTTCATCCGTGCGGATACCGAGGTACGCAACATTTCATAATACAGTAACACTACAGCAGTACTAAGCCAATACGGCCTGTCTGAAAAATATGGTGTTGAACGTCAGTTCACATTCACAGCGAATTGTGAAGACGTCTGTTGAAACAGAAGGCCGTTATAATAAATGTTACCGAGCTCGTTCGAACACTTTCCTCCAAGGCAAATAAGAGTGATGAATGCTTTTCCCACATTTCCCCGGCGTAGAAGTCAGTCGGCCCGAGGAGTTTCGTGCTTCCGCTAAATGCGGACTCACTGACGATGCGCAGAGGAAGATTAGATTTCCGCGCATACTGAATTATTCAGCGAGCCGCTGTCCACTTTACTAACTCTCGGATTGTCGTGAAAGTCAGATTCCTTCGTAGCGCGGAAAAGAATCTCGCATTCTTCTGCTCTTTTTACCGACGAAACGAAACGTCGTCGCGTATCCGCTGGCAGTCTTCTGCCAGCAAGCAGTTCCGTGTAAAATGCTAATGCCCGATGTATTCCGGCGCGATCGTTCGACGCGCGAATAGCATTGTCCGCATACGAACACACGAATTAGTGCCGTGGCTTACTTTAAACAGAACATCATACACGCCACATTTGCATATTAACGCATTTCCCTGCGCGAGCATAGAGAAGTGTGCCATTTTTAAATATATAAGTGACCCTTCACGTTTTGAAAGTAACGCCATCCAAACGTTTCCCATTTCGCCACCGTCACGCGCTCTTCCGCCACAGCTGACATTAACACGTTGACTGCCAAGCGTATTTTGCTATGTTAGAACTGCGATGCGATGAAATACTGCAGAGTATGATTAAATCGTGCAAAATGACGGTAACGCAGAGTTGTTATAAGCCAAAGTATTGAAGCACCGTTTCAATATCAATTGCTTTTGCAACATTGCAAATAGGCTTCATTGCGAATTTTTTGCATTTTTAGTCAAATCTTTTTCGCCGGTCACCAGTGACCACCGTGGCAGTCAACGTGTTAACATGCAAACGAGTCTTTGGCCGCACTCGTCTATCGGACCCCAAATTAGCCAACGTCTCTACAACAAACGTCCGATGTCGTTCCTACCGTTTATACCGTTTCTACCCTCTTCACCACCCCCGCATCATCCCCATTTCGAACTCGACACCCCCTACCTACTTCCGTTCACCGCGCACACCTCGGTATTTATCAACTGCGCGCTCTCTTTTTCCAACTGGACCGACTTTCACCATACCGCAGAGTATGATTAAATAGTGCAAAATGACAGTAACGCAGAGTTGTTATAAACCAAAGTATTGAAGCACCGTTTCAATATCAATTGCTTTTGCAACATTGCAAATAGGCTTCATTGCGAATTTATTGCATTTTTAGTCAAATCTTTTCCGCCGGTCACCAGTGACCACCGTGGCAGTCAACGTGTTAACATGCAAACGAATCTTTGGCCGCACTCGTCTATCGGACCCCAAATTAGTCAACGTCTCTACAACAAACGTCCGATGTCGCTCCTACCGTTTCTACTGTTTCTACCCCCTTCACCACCCTCGCATCATCCCCATTTCGAACTCGACACCCCCTACCTACTTCCGTTCACCGCGCACACCTCGGTATTTATCAACTGCGCGCTCTCTTTTTCCAACTGGACCGACTTTCACCATGTCGCGAGACGCAACACCGTCGTTAATATTCCGTGCGCAAATGTGATTACTTCGCGGTGGGCGGGCGAGTGCTTGCATCGTCGGTGCTTCAATTACCGATCGGCGCAAATCCAATTGCACGGCTGCTTGCACGGCGGATTGATTCCTTGGATGGTAATTGGTAAATACATGTCTGTGGGAACACGAGTCTGGCCCGTCTGGCCCGTCTGAACCAGAATCCGACTGGGGAGCACGCGCTCTCGCACGTCTGCCGTGAGCGCATTGAATTTGGCCAACGCCGACGCCGACCTACCCGAGCTTACCTCCCGCATCTACGAGCGATGATTGCGTTCGTGCATCATGTACGACGCATCCGCTTCCGGCCTGAATTGCGCCACTGCCGTTTGGCATACGCCGTGCTTCTGACCGGCGTCCACGTATGCGCGACACGCTGCACAACAGCCCCGTGAAAACGTTTTTCCGCCGATTGCGTTTACGAACAAGACGGACGACCGGCGCGCGTTTCGGGAATTGCGGCAAAAGCGCAGTGAAGTGGTAAAGGGTTGCGTGTGGTTATGGATATGGGCTGGTGATCATGTTTTTGGGATGGACGGGTGGCTGTGGAAATGTAAAAACGTCCGTGCGGGTTGTTATATGATGGCTGTTAAGTGAATTTCATGAATGGGGAGAAAATGTCTGGAGTTCGATCAGTGAATTTGCAAGAACATGGGATTGGATGTGATGGGTTTTGCATGGACTGCGTGTGAATATAGATATGGGTTGGACATGATGTTTTTGGCATGGACGGGTGGTTGTGGACATTTAAACGTCCGTGCGGGTTGTTATATGATTGCTGTTAAGTGAATTTCATGAATGGGGAGAAAATCTGTCGAGTTCAATCAGTGAATTTGCAGGAACATGGGCTGCAGATTATGTTTTTGGGATGGATGAATGGCAGTGGGCATTTAAATGTCCGGGCGGGTTGTTATATGATTGCTATTAAGTGTTCGACCAGTGAATTTGCAAGAACAAGGGATTAGATGCGATGGGTTTTGAAAGAATCGCGCGTGGATGTGGAAATGGGCTGGAGACGGTGCTTTTGGCATGGACGGGTGGTTGTGGACATTTAAACGTCCGAGTGGGTTGTTATATGATGGCTGTTAAGTGAATTTTATAAATGGGCTGAAAATGTCTGGAGTTCGATCAGTGAATTTCCAAGAACGGGGGATTGGATGCGATCGGTTTTGCAAGAATTGCATGTGGATATGGAAATGGGCTGGAGATGATGTTTTTGAGATGGACGAATGGCTGTGGACATTTAAATGTCCGTGCGAGTTGTTATATGATTGCTGTTAAGTGAATTTCATGAATGGGGAGAAAATGTCTGGAGTTCGATCAATGAATTCGCAAGAACAGAGGATTGGATGTGATGGGTTTTGCAAGGATTACGTGTGAATATGGATATGAGCTGGACATGATGTTTTTGGGATGGGCGGATGGCTGTGGACATTTAAATGCCCGTGCGGGTTGTTATATGATTGCTGTTAAGTGAATTTCGTGGATGGGGAGAAAATGTCTGGAGTTCGATCAGTGAATTTGCTGGGACATGGGATTGGATGTGATAGGTTTTGCAAGGATTGCGTGTGAATATGGATATGAGCTGGACATGATGTTTTTGGGATGGACGGATGGCTGTGGAAATTTAAATGTCCGTGCGAGTTGTTATATGATTGCTCTTAACTGAATTTCGTGAATGGGGAGAAAATGTCTGGAGTTCGATCAGCGAATTTGCAGGAACGGAGGATTGGATGTGATGTGTTTTGCATGAAATGCATACACTTATGGATATGAGCTGGAAATGTTTTTGAGGGGACGAATGCTAATGCATTATGTGCTGGTGGCTATAGGAGTTTAAATTTTGGTGGCTATGGTGGCTAGAGGAATTTAAATTTCTGTATGGTTTGTTGTATAATTACTGTTAAGTAAAATTTACGAACGACCGCAAAATGTTGAGAGCTCCATCAATAAAATTTCAGGAACGATAGATTGAATGTGATGTGCTTTGCGAGGATTGCGTGTGATTATGGATATTGGTTAGATATAGTTTTTGAGAGAACAAGTGCTAATACGATGGTGGCTGTGAAAAGTTTGGTTGCGGTGCCTTTGTTATGCGGATAATGCTAAGAAAAATTGAGGGCCGGTGAGAAAACGATGAGAGTTCAATTGATAAAATTTCAGGTATAAAAGTTGCCTACAATGTTGACTTTATGGTTTGAATGAAAAGTGGGTTAGAAGGTGTGCGGGTATTGTTAAATTTGCTGTTGAAATCGCATAACTATGAAACAGTTTTTATTCAGTTTCTATAACTGTTTTACTATTCTTTTGTAGAGGAGCAGCTTTTCACGGATTTCTATTCCAAAAGGTCTTTCATGCCTGTTCCAATACAGTTTTGTTTCATATACAATCCCTGCCGTTTTTTGTCCATGTTTCATGTCTTTCTCTTGTCGCTTAACTGTCATGTTGTTAGATCATCAATTGTTCGTTTCTCTTTACCGGGCCATTCATCACTTTTATTTCAATTTGTCTCTTGCGCCGATTTTTCTGCTATCCTTCAATTCACTATTATTTGACGTTTGTTTAATTCTTCCGCGAATCAAATACGAAACTTTTCAAAGTTTCGCCTGGCCACAATTAAAACATTTCATATTCTTCCGGAATTATTGAATGGAACAGTCTCGTTAGAGCAAAACTTTCCTGCTTTCCTGTTTTTCTTTGCCAATCAATTATCGTAACGCTATCGAAATCCGAACGACTGCACATAAATCCATTAAAAGACATCCATACACTCCGCCGTATCGATCCACCCTTCATCCGAAACAAATCCTTCATACAAAAACTCGTGCAAGTAACTCTTCTCTAGGGTAGTCTGAAATTTTATTCTTCCACATTTTCTCGACACTTACAACACTACTTCCGTAGCACCTCTCAGACAACTTCTCGTAAATCAGATACTCATGTTTGGATTGCGCGCGCGCCGCAACCTGTCTTCTTCGGCTCGGAAACTTTCACCAGACTAACCAAGCGATCATATTTGCCCGCAAGTTTCTCCAGTCTATCCGCGACGTGCAATTTCGTACGCGAGGCGAATGGTGCGTCGGAGGCATGCACGATTATGGAATCGACCGTTTTCTGCCGGTAACGAGATTGACCGCGAACATTTTTAACCTGATTGCGCCGGTGCAGGTCGGTTCAGCCGCGCGGAAGCGCAGCCAATCGAATCAGCGTCGCCAATTGAGAGAAACTTCAACCGGCGAAGCTGGAAAAAAGCGCCGGCTAATGATCGCGATAACGCGCTTTTAGGGCTTGCGATTTACGAACCGACTGTTTTATCCGCTTAAACGAATCGGTACTTTCGGACTTGATGTTTCAATGACGACGTCCCCTGTCAAAGAAGCGGCCGATAGCTCTTGTAAAAAGTTTACTCACGTTTCCCGCGCAGTGCTGTTACGGTTTGACTGTTATTTCAACATTTAACGCTCCCGTTATTTTTCCAATATCGAAAATTGAAGCTTTAGCTTTGGAAAATCATAGGCAGCTCCTTAAAACTGTTTCCTTTTTTACTTATCTTGTGAATGTGCTTTATTTTAGTGCGTGTATGACTTACATTTTTAATTTTGTAATCGACGCTAGTGGAGTATCTTTTGAAAAATGCTGCAATGTGGATTCTTGGTTTATTTGGACGAGTATTGCAATATTCGCTCGTTCGTCGCCTCCCACCTATTTGTTCTTTTTTAGAATATACATTGCGATCCATTTTTCAACAATTCCTCACTATATAAAGCTTTCCATTTAATTCATTTTTCGAATACTGCCAAATCAAATACGTTCTCACTTTCACTTCGCTTTAAACTCTTATCATAACATTCTTCTCCCTCCATGTTTTTTCGATAAAAAAATAAGTTGTAATGGTAATTCTTCATTGATGTCAAATTAAACAATGCAAGAAAATTATTTGATAAAGGACACGTATGTAATCGTGTCATACATTTATAATTGTGGCTGCAGTAAATAAGAAATCGAAACGATTGGGAAACGCATATATGCGCCCATATCAGTCAAAGGGTTAAACAAATCACCTGTTACTTCATAACTAGCGGCATGAAGGTGTGATAAAAGAATGACGTCACTTACTTCATTCACGACTATGCAGCGAGGGTTCGATGTTCTCGTACGTGGTACTTTATGACAAACTGAACACGGGCTTATGGGTACGGATAACTTAAATTTGTGCAAAATCAGTAAAGTGCTCCAATGCATAAGAGTCGCGATCACTTACGGAGGCCCACATACTGTCGCGCTGATGTCAGAAGCGTAAGATCGATGTATACCTACGTGCCAGCGGGGTGTTTTTAAAGAGAAAAAGAAAATCTTCATTGATGTCAAATTAAACAATGCAAGAAAATTATTTGATAAAGGACACATATGTAATCGTCTCATACATTTATAATTGTGGCTGCAGTAGGTAAGAAATCGAAAGGATTGGGAAACGCATATATGCGCCCATATCAGTCAAAGGGTTAAACAAATCACCTGTTACTTCATAACTAGCGGCATGAAGGTGTGATAAAAGAATGACGTCACTTACTTCATTCACGACTATGCAACGAGGGTTCGATGTTCTCGTACGTGGTACTTTATGACAAACTGAACACGGGCTTATGGGTACGGATAACTTAAATTTGTGCAAAATCAGTAAAGTGCTCCAATGCATAAGACTCGCGATCACTTACGGAGGCCCACATACTGTCGCGCTGATGTCAAAAGCGTAAGATCGATGTATACCTACGTGCCAGCGGGGTGTTTTTAATGAGAAAAAGAAAATGACGGGAGGAAAAGAATAATTGAGTTCTCTATATTGAGACCGCGCCGTAGGAGTGTCGATCCGACGAGGGTGATAAAGCGGTATCAGCTTAACTTTCTTAGTGGCACATCAATCGAATGATGGAGGCAGTAAAAAGATACGAGTATATGCTTTTAACGTCATCGCGCCCGCTTTACGGCTTATGTTGCTCCCACTCTAACGCGGGACTCGTAAAACAAAGCGTCGAAAATAAGGAAACTTCGATAACGCTAAGTGCGAGAGAGGCGGCCCGACGCATTATACTTTCCACCTAACTGTCGCACACTCTGCGCTGGGCAAATTTTATTTCGCGCCCGCTTTTATCTTTACGCACGCTTACGTTACATCGCCGCGGACCGCGGTGCTCTAACAATGGCAATCGTTCGATCATTTTCGCCCGCGTCGTTGCTAGCGTGCGCGTATAACGCTCGCTTATCAATACTTTATCGGTTCGTGGAAACCATTTCAGAAACTTAGCATCTCCGTTCGTATTGGACGCCGGCGTTTTTGTGTACGAACATACATTTGGGAAGCAGAGGAGCATGAAGATGGTTCGAACGGTTGTTGAGTCGATCACGATGTGACTTGGCAGTTTCTGTACTGGCCGCTGATGCGCTTGAACAGACCTCCGACGTATTATTTTGATGTGCAATTTTATTCCATTTACTCTCCAACGGCATTAGGCGTGAAAGGCTTTCGTATAAGGTATTTCATTATAAATTCCATTATATTGCGATGTTCGTACTGACATGAACATTCAGTAGGCTCTGTGTAGAATGTTTATTCTTGACGTTACAATACTGCGACCTTAATTCACTCTCTTACCTCACCGATCAATTCATACATTTTAAAACTCAGTCTTTGCACGGCTAGTCTTACACCCTCTCCGCGCCAATCTCTACGAACACATCAACCGACCCTTCTAATAAATCATAGCGTCAAATCTAACTTTGAGTATTCGTGTCGCTATTCTTACTGGAACGAGTCACCATGCCGCTTTGTCTGCATTCTGTTACGCCGTGAACGAGAAGACTGACTTATTACCCGGAAACGTTATGACTTTTAGTCGGCTGACTTCTGACGAAGTTTGGTTCAATTAAAGATAGATTCCGAGAAGCTTTAGCTGGCGGTCAACAACTGAAAGTTACAATTATTCTTATACCTCTTAATTCAAAACTACAACTGAGTATTTGATGCAATTTGATATTATCTGATGCTATATGGTATGATTTTTAACCCTTCTTTGCATGATTTTTTCTTTATTGGTGAAATAAATCAAGGTGATATAATTCATGTTCAAAATTAAAGGAAAAATGGTTGAAAAAATCTTAGTATATATTTATAGTATAAATTTGGCAAAAAACAATATGATGGAAATTTCCATCATCATGCAAAGTTAGATCAAAGTGAACTTGTTCTTTTGTATAATTTTTGGGCATTCAATGTTATGATGGAAATTTCCACCATCATGCAAAGAAGGGTTAATGGATTTCATTCATAGTATTCATTTTAATTTATAATGCCAAAAACGAAAATGCAGACATTTTGACGTGTGCTCTTATTATTTTGAACCACCGTTCTAATAACACTTTTATGCAGATCAATTCTTCCAGTCACCGATGACCACCACGGTAGTCCGCCCGTTAATGTACTATCAGTAATTAAGTTAAAACAGGTATAAGTAGACAAAGCGCTGCTTGAAAGAATAATTAGTCAGGCCATAAAAGGGTACACAGCTAATCGCGACACGAGGTATTCCAGCAAAGTATTCACACACTCAAGCGTGACTACATATTGACAGCGCCGCGGCATAACAGTTCGCAAAGAATCATTCAATTCACAAACGTCTACCCACTGCCCCCGGGCAGACTCGTCACGCGTGACCGAGACGTTACTCGCTTGCACGCCATAAACTCATTTGCGCATTCTGATCGTTTCTCGAATTCTGATCGTCGCTCAAAGACGTCGACACTCGTCGTTAAAGCGGATAACTGCCTTACAGGCGTAGCGCTGACCGTCATTCACTCGGCGGGCATCGGAATGCAATCGAATTATCGCGAGCTCATCACCAGCATTTCTGCATCCGCCGAACGGCATTCTATCTCGAGCTCCGTCGCATTCTCTCTCTATCTCTTCCCCTATCTCCCGGCCGTGCATCCTTCTATCTCTCCGTCTCCCGCCTACCTGCCCGTGCTCCGCCATTAAACACAATACCTTTATGCAAATTGCAGTCGGCTTAATTGCGACTGTTTTGCATGCGTCGAATATACGCGTGACGATCGTCGTATCGCGATCGTCGCGAGGCACACTAGGTACCGCGTCCGTGAGGACGTATCCGAAGTGAATCGCTTTCGGTCGTCGATCTAATTCGTTGCGTTTCCCGGCGCGCTCGACAGCGGTGCCCCAGAATCAGCTCGCCGAATTTCGGGCGGAAGTTCGCGCGGGCGGTGGATGTTGCTGGAATTGAGCCGAATAGATAGGCCGAGAAGCGAGAGGGGATGATGGACGGAACGGGTTCTTGTTAATCGGGTACTTTGCCAATTTCACTTGTTTCTTGGCAAACTTTTGTAATTCGGTGGGTTCGACGTGTTGGGATATTTTTTCTAATAAAAACGGTAACGTATGGTTACGCAGTGAGTACAAATGAGGTACAGTATTGACCGAACTTGTGAAATTGATAGCAGGATCTAATCGCAAATTTTTGAAAAAGAATAGAGTCTACGTCAGAGCCGGATTTTGATAATATAATAAGCCGCAGTGTAAGTTTGCCACACCTCCACATATGCAAAACGCAATTATAAAATAAGGAAAGTATATGAACCAAAATAAATTCTATATTCAGGGGCACGACACTTGGCGGAAGCCATTACCTTCATTACTCCGTCGCCAGTTCATTTAATACCAAACAAAAAATGATAAATATTTGGAATATTGAATAATTATCCAAGTATCGAACGAATCCTTACTCGAGCAAAGTACTTATTTGGTCGAATATTTTTCGTTCTCAACGTTATCAATTTTATTCCATCGTACTTATCATTTTTAGTTACCCGAACAAAATTTCCCTCCACTGCCTCTCACGAGACTAAACACACCCTCCGTGTTCATTATCCTTCATTTTGCTCCCTTCCGCGACAGCGTATCGATACACCGAATACTCTTTTTTCGCCCTGTCATCAGACATTCCCAGTAGTTAATCATAATATAAGTCCCGCCGTTCATTCCGGCCGCGACATAACAATCGGCCGCGTCACATTTCCGCCCCTACTCGGAAGTAATTCCACGATAAATCCGAACGAACGGCGCCCGCTCGTTTCGCGTAACGACCGATCTGTAAAAGCGTAATGGAAGTTCGCAAATCGAATTCCCTGCCACGACGCACTTTCGGCCGCGCGCGTTATTGTGACCAGAATTACACGGCGGATAATGTAAATAATAATGCGCTCCATAGCGATAACGCCGGGGACAACGGTCGTCATCGTCGCAGCGAATTTCGCCAGTCGCCGAAATATTTGTTCGCGCGCCCGGTTTTCCAGCTGTAAGGATGGCTATTCGTTAAAAAATTAGGATGAGACTGGGTTTTCATAAATCATAAACACTTAATTGAAACGACCACACTTTATTGAGCTAATTCTATTTGAAATTGCTAAATTGAGCTTCACTATTCTAAGCGGACATGTCGCGTGCCTCTTGTTGCCCGAGACGCAATTCGGCGGCGGCACGAGTGATCCGAACACGCATAACAAAAGCATGCGTCGTCGTATCGGCCGTTAACACGTTGACTGCCAAGCGTATTTTACTATATTAGAACGGTGATGCTATGAAATACTACAGCGTTCGACTGAATTATGCAAAATGTAAATAATGTGCAGCTGTTGGAGACCAAAGGATCGCAGCAATATTCTAATAACAACTGCATTTATAAAATAATAATTGCTACCCACTGCGAATATTTTGGGTCTTCAGTAAAATTCCTTGCGTCGGTCACCGGTGACCATCATGGCAGTCAAAGTGTTAAAACTTCAAAGGACCGCTACACAACCGACCGGGTCCGCCGGTCAGAGCTCGCGGATCCTCCGTACACCGGAAAACATAGACGACGCCCGCCGCGACGTCCCCACTGCCGACCCACGCACTACGCCTTCTGAAAAAGAATCTAAAGCACTCCGTAGACGAGAAGACCTGGGATACTATTCAATTGGCACGCACACGTGACATTACGCGTCCGCACCAGACCGTCCCTCGCCTCCTCTAGAAGTGCCAGCCTTCTTCACCTTTAGCCCTCCCACTCCACGCGCCACCTTCAACCCCTGGTCGCGCGCGCAAAGGAGAAAAAGCGTGAATGCAAACGGTCGATGCGGAACCGGGCACGTGTGCGGACCGAGGCAGACCTATGGGAAATTGCACCTACGCCCAGCAGGAGCAAGCCACTGCACGCGCACAGTGTGCGCTCACACCTGACACCGTGTCGTCATGGTAACATCACACACGCACCGGGCGCGCGCGTCCGCAAAAGCACAGGCGTGACAAATAGGGAAGAATAGAGACAATGACGATGGCGGGCCCTCTCGACGAGACCCTCTGGACTCGCTCACGTTCCCCGCGCACGTGTGTTCGATGCATACAGGTCCAGCGTGCATATGTGACCGCCCGACTGCATGCCTTGGAGCGCATCCAGTTTTCGCACCCTCGCCCACTTCTGACTGTCCTCCGCCTCGGCTTTTTTTCTCGGCGCGCACCCTCGCGAAAGAGTCGCGTCTCGACTCCCTCCTTTAGCCAGACGACGCAACGTGCATCGCTTATTACCGCCTCTGTGAGACGGGCCACCCCTCATGTATACACCGGTCTTGTCCGGTACGTTCCCGGAAGCGGACGCGTCTCGGGACTCCGGCACGTAAAGCACGAACGCATCACTATGCGAGGAAAGCGTCCTCGCTGTCTGGCTTCTTCTGCATTTGTTAGGGTACGTATGATAATACCTATGTGGCGCGATGCCTTGACGTCGAAGAGATCGGAATGGTCTTTTACAAGGGGGTAAACGGTAGGGCCCATCCGGATGAATCTTACGATTTTGAAGCGGGTGTGTCGGTAAATGAATTGTATGGGGACACATTGTTTCCGGATGAATCCTTGGAAAACATTTCCATCTCCAAAATTCTAGAATTAGAAAGAACCGGTTGTTAATCCACTACAGGAGAAATGGAAATATTCAGACCGGTAAAATAATGAGAACTTTCAAGTAGAAAGATCAGTTGAAATTAAGATTTCAGTATGACCCAGAACGTTTCTATATAGCGTTTTTGTGCCCATCCGGACGAATCTTACGATTTTGAAGCGAGTGTGTCGGTAAATAAATTGTACAGGGACGCGTTGTTTCCGGATGAATCCTTGGAAAACATTTCCATCTCCAAAATTCTAGAATTAGAAAGAACCGGTTGTTAACCCACCACAGGAGAAATGAAAATATTCAGACCGGTAAAATATTAGGAATTTTATGAGAGTAATCTGCAGGGTAGCGTGTGTAGAAAGATCAGTTGAAATTAAGTTCACAGTATGACACAAAACATTTTTATGTACCGTTTTTGTGCATTTGCAAATACCGTTTTCGTGCAAATATAAGTTTTTTTTTTGTTTGTTACCATTCTGACATGTTTTATTTAGAATCGCACCATAATCTAATTGCGTGTGAGTTGTTTCTGGATCAGCACCATTGCTTCTAGGAGGCGTGAATTGTTCACGGCTGTATGCACGAAAAGTTGGGTTGCAGTCAGAATATTAGTAAGTGGAAGTAATGTAGTAGTTGACGTGCGGTCAAATTATGTTGGACGACATAGGAATAATTTTGTTTATAAGAGGCGAGATAGGTTTTGAACCTCAGTGGGGAGGCAGACAAACGAGTCTGGATTAGACAGATTTTTGTTCCGAGATTGAAGGAAATCGGATGGTTATGAAATTTGGACAATTTTGGGATGCTTTTAAATAAATATCCGGTTTACGAAGTTTTCTGGCTGCAGGAAAGTTCACGATGATAGTGTGGGTGTCGCTTAAACTTCGTTCAACCAGTTTATCTCTGTGAATTTAAGTTAAAACGGTCGCGAAACGTGGTCAAGTTTTCCACGCAAGGGGCAATGAAGTTACTAGATTTCAGTTTAAACGGTTGCTAATGTTATTCTCAATACTAGGAATTGAATTTGCGAGTTATAAAGGTCTCCATGTAACATTGTTAACACATACTGTCGCGGTTAATGCCTGACATGTACAACCTTCCGTTCTACATTTTCCGGTGAGCTTGGATGAAAATGTTCTCTCGTAAAGAAAATATATCGAGCATTATCGCGCTCGCTGAACTTATCGCGTTAGTAGTTTAATTTATAGCTCTCCGCGGTCTCGCAGTACCCAGTGCACCATAAAGTCTGTCAGTTTTGGTTTCGAATCTCGCAATATACGGGAAGCTTCATTTCAGAGAAATCAGTTAGGCTATGCTCATTTTCTGTGTATGCCTTTAAAGCGCGTGTATATAAAAATGTATATTTCTTAAGACTTTGCTACGTAAGAACACGATAAAATTACGTAGCAGTTATATAAAGATGCAACTGTCCATCCTAATTTGAAAATGTATGGCGTTATCACGCATCTACCATCATCTGTTACTGTCAAATTTCTCTGTTTAAAAAATGTCTTCATTTTTCCGCCGACATTATACTCTATGACATCACAAATGGAATGCGACAGCTAATAACCGGTCCAATTTCGAAACGGTCGATCTTCACTTAAAATCGCGTAATCCAGAAATATCCGAAAACACATATTGCCGCACGTCACAGAATTTTTAAATTCTGATCGATCGTTACACGAAAATCGCACGCTTCGTGAATATCTTTCCGCCCGAGCTGTCATGCTCCCGAAGTTCTGAAGTGGAACAGCGTCCATCGAAAAATATCTCCGATCGGAAGGTTTATTAATTACACGATCCTTGAAACTCTCGGCACACGGTCCGCATCTTTCCACCCTTTCCGCGCCTATTCTCCGACCCCCGTCTTCTTCGTTACTCTTCTACAACCGTGCCGATATCGAGAGAGTGATAAATGGATTGTCCGATAATATCGGCGTGCTCTCGTCATTTATCTTGCCGCTCATTTACGCGGCGCCGTTAAAAACGAGGGACCTTAAGCCGATATTAACCCGATTCCGTCCGTGGATCGTATAAAGGTCGCGAATAGGGTGGGCGTATCATAAACTGGCCCGGATTACTCTTCGATATTACTCTTTCAATATTCATGTGTATCCAGCCATTACGTCGACCCGGCCGGGTTTTAAATTAAACTCGACAGTAGCGAAATGTCAATCGAATAAATCGCTCCTGCGTGCGTATCGATGACGACGTGTAGTCCCCGCCATTTTCCACGTGCATTCAATGGTCCGCTCACGATGGGGACGCGGGGGGCGAAGGGAAAAACCATGCCGCGTCCGCCTTCATTTAAAATAAATGTTCCCGTCAACGGCACACTGTTCTCCCGAAAAAACATGTTTTTCAGCCGCTTCCATAATTGTCACGTGCCATTACGCGGGCACGACGCTGATTTCGCTCCTGTCCGAAACTGTTTGCACCTTCGAAGCATCCGGCGTTGATTGGGAATGACTGTCTACTGCGAGTAAGCCGTCGAAACTGCAATTTAACCGGTCACATCAATAACTCCTTTCCACTTTATCTACTACATTCGCGAATAAACCGAATACGCGTTCTTCGCCGCAGAACCGCAATCTATGGAAAAGCTCGCAGTTTTATTGCGTACAACTTTCAACAGTACCCCGAATCGGCGGTCGCGCGAACAGCCGTTAAGAAACGCACCAACTCGGTATGGCCGGAGGCTTCAAACGCGGAGGGTTCCGCAACGAAGTAAATTGTCGAAGGGCAGGAGGAACCGAAGGCGGGAGCGCAAGAAAAGGGAGGAAGGCAGAAGCGAAGAGGGGAAGTAAAAGAGGAATGCCATTACACAAGCCGTGAAGTAGAATTCGCGAAGGAAGGAAACGCGGAACGATGAAGAGGAACGAGCGGAAAGAACGAGGAACGTTGGGGAGACGCGGTAGCGAGCGAAAGAGGGAAGAAAGTGGATTTTAATATCGCTTATTTATTCATGCTTATAGCCCCGCTTTCGTCGCTGAGGATTTTCATAATAACAGGCTTGTTCGCCTTCTCTTGCGAGAAGTCCATGGGCATTATCGGCGGGCACCGCTGTGAGATTGTCGATGTTACGCCTATGCAAATTTCCCAAATTCCCTCGATGTTCGTCTGGAACGGGCGCCGACGCCTTCGTCGCGAATTAAACCGTGAACCGAAACGTCGATGGGCGTTTGCGCGTGTATTTCACGCTTCTTCGGGCATCAAAGGAAAATACTGCTCTTACATATTTACTCGACGAGTGTTGGCAGGTATCGTAAGTCACGAGATAAGTTGGACTGTTGCACATTAAATCGTGAAGTAGTCACTCGGTGAAGTTTAATAAAACATACTCACATGCGGAGATGCGGTGGTATCATTAGTTGACAGATGACAATATAATGCAGCCGCTCAAAAACTATTTCATTTTGATATAAATAATTATTGTATCAAACAATGCAGTTCGTAAAAAATCAAACAAGGCGAACGGTGACTATTTATACCGGAATAGTAACAAAGGTTGTGCAATTTTTTAACCCGTTCACGGTGGAGCGTACTACCAATGTCTATAACCAAATATGTAGTTCGTTAATTTCACCTGAAAAATAGAAAAAATTGCCAAATAGTTGAAAATTAAAATTCTAAGAATTTGAAATACATACTTTCTGAAGTAAAATAGGATTTGCTTAATTGAAATTCCAGCGCTATTAATTAAGCCCAATCCTGAGAAACACGAATTGAAAAAAGAACCGTTTCAGTGTGACTTTGGTAAGCAATAAACTGGCTAGTGAGTTTCAGCCCCTACATCGTAGCAATAATTACTCACGGTTTATTGCCGCGACGACGGTCTCGCATTTTCGCTAAATCACCGGGCCGCTCAAAGTCTATAGCCAAGCGATTCCCCGCGCAAAGTATATTCGGCTTCGCCGCAGTCTTGTTAAAGTGTCTATTTACCTTACCCTTCTCGCGCAATAACGTCGATCGCGAGAATTATCGCCCTCGGCCGCGGGCCACGTTCGGGGCGGTTTCACGTCTCCGTAATTTTCAATAAGTCTAACCCCGGCCGCTCCGAAACTTACACCTCCCCTTCGGAAGTTCGTGCGTCGTGTTCCAACCGCTCGTTTACCCTGTCCAGATGGTGCACTTCATCTTACTTTTAAAGCCGAATTTGGCACAAACGAGCCGGCCCGCCCTCTTCCAACTCCGCCGACTTCGCGTTCCTGCCCACCCCCGCACTTCTTTTTCCCTTTCGCTCGGCGATGTCTCACTTCCGAGTGTCCACAAATGTTACCGAGTCACATCGATGGTTTTATTATGCGCGTCACACGCGGACCCCCAGTGCCAGGCACTTCACGGGGCGGGGAACCTGACGATTTTTCCTCCCATAACTCGACCGTGTAAACCTGAGCTTGCAGAATACGTAAAAGCGCTCTTTAACCTCGCTCCCTCCTTTCCTCTTCCGCCGACTCGCCGGGCGCGCTCGCTCACTTACTTACCCACTCTCGTCTTTTCCTCTGGATAGCCCGGGAAGAGCTAACTTTGTCGGCAGACGAACTTCCTAGCCAGCCCCTTCGTTGCTCTAAAACAATCCTCGAAGGATGGCGAGGAAGTTTTCTTGCGGTCGTGCGCCACAGAACGAAAGCGGAGGACCCGAGTGGGGCAGGGCCTTTATTAAACACCGGGCTAAAGCAAACGCTTCGCGCACTGAATAGGAAAGCGCTCGTGATACAGTGATAAGGATTCTTGTTATGTGCGAGCAATGCGGCAACGGTCAAATTTCGAAAGCTCGAAGGTCTCAGCCGTGTCGGCGTGGCTCGTACTTTGTGAGATCGGTGCGTAGCGATCACGAGGGGTTGTGTCGTTCAATCGAACAGGTAGCGAAGCTATTGTTTCGATGTCGCTGGGTGGCGTCAGGCTGAGGTATCAAGAGACATTTGCGCGGAAGATCGGCTGAAACAATGTGCACCGCCATAACGACGGCTTTGATGTGTATGGCACCTTGTCACGCGCGATTGTTGCGGCCCTCGTCACATAATGCCATTTGTAACGTGACGCGAACAGAAGTAACCGTATCGGCGTAATTGGTAGCGATCTCGCCTCCATCGCTGCCTTTGAGCGCGTAGGCATGACGCATTCGTCATTAAAGGGGGAATGTATTAACGTGCGGCGTCTGGTCGATACTGATCGCAACACGCACGCTGATTGCGAAGATCGTCACGAATCGGCAGGAGCCGTTTGATTGGGCGCGCTGATTTCGGCGATTATTAGGGTTCTGCCGTTATTCATTGCGACGCCTCTTGTTACCACTTGGCACTCAATCCTCGAGGCGAATTGGGGAGAGGGCAGGAAGGATCCCGGCGTGGGGTGGCCAGGAGGCGGCACGGCGAGAAATCGCAGACTTTAATAACGCGTTTTTGCCACTACGTGGAAATTCTTCCCGCGTTGAGGTACAATGCGGAAAATCGAGGAACGCCCCTCCTGCCGGCGCGGCGAAAAGAGCGCACGAAACTCAACCCCCGTAATTTACGGGGAAACGTGCCAGGGGTCGAAAACCAAGCAAATATCATTGTCCGCTCCTTTTTCCCCCAACGGTCCGGTTATAATCAAGGGCGGGTAGGTTCACTGCGCGAAGGAACCAATTGAATTTGTCGGCCAGCGAACCAACGATTTTTCCTTCTCCGTCTGTCTCTGTCTCCTTCGCTTTTTTTTTCACCGCGCACGCATACCGCCGCTCTCTTTTTCTCCTCCGTCAGGTGGACTAATTATTAAACCACGGAGTTTCGGTTGGAGTGGAGCTTGCAGCCGTGTGTCCGTAACCCGTTACGTGCGGTGGACACGCGAAAAATTAATTGGACCGGCAGCCGACGATGTGTTTAACTTAATTAATGACGTGACTCGTGTAACTTTTTATTTACCAGGACAGTAACTGCCGCGATGGCGAAACGTGTTTCGCGCGAAATACTCAAAGCTAGGTAACTCGGAGCAAACGGTCCCGTGTTTGTCTTAATTAATTGTACGATTATTCCTTTCCCGATATTTTTTTACTCGCACACACTCCCACGGAAAATGTTCCGTGAAATTTCTGGAATTCTTCGCGCGCGCGGATGTTAATTGAGATGCGAAAATAGCACCGCGCGTAAAATGGCTGTCACTTTCGCTGTCGGTCTTAAATTCATGAATTACTTATTACTCTCCGGCGTGCTGAAAGTAATTGACTGCGCGTTTTTAAAACTACTTTGACGCGAATTTTGTGACAGCTGCGCTGAAACTGTTAATTATGCAGTTACGCAGATCCTTTACACGTGTTGAATAAGCCCTTGAAAATGTGGTGTTGGAACATCGTTTTCAAATTACCTGATCAGAAAGTAACATTACTCTTGCATCATTCGACACGGACATTGACTATTATAATACTATCTGATGTATATATTTGTGCAGAAACTAGGTTGCAACCATTCAACAACTACAATTAATCATTAACAGCTCACATTGACTATTGTAATATCATGTTTTGAACCGTTTATGTTATGCTCCGGAAAGCTGAATTTACGTCCCTTTGTCTCTACCCTCAATTTGGACGCTTGAAATTTAGTTTCTTGGTAAAAACCCCTTTATTGAATTATGCGTTTATTTTATGATTGAGTGTGATGTGTCTTGCACTGTAATCCTACTACCGTTGGCACAAAATGTGCTTTTTGATATTCAGGAAATCTATTGGATAAGGAGTGTGAATATGTGACGCATTTGATATACAAATTTCGCAAGAACAACGTGCATACATAAGTCCAGAATCCCGGAATTAAATAAAATTAAAAAACTACATAAACCCTGACATTATCGTAACTACCCTTAGTAGTAGCAGTCAATCACGGTTCAGATACATTTCTCTTGTCCTCTCCGGTGCAGGCTCGATAAAAAATCGAGCCCCTACATTCGAAAGCGTCCTCATGACATTCCTATGTGTGGTTCGCGCTGGCGTACGAGCGGCGCATAAAGAAGTGCATTTCACAAGTGGACGGAAGCGGGCGGGGATTGGATAATTTTTCGCGCTTCACGGCAGCATAATGCATCAGGCAAAACGTACGTAAGCACGTACGCGGATGAGGGGATGCAAGCGAGTAGGACGCTGAGATAGTAGCGGAAGGGAAGCGTGGGCGCGCGCGTGCGGCGTGGAACTGGGAGTCGAAGGAAAAAGAAAGGTGAAAAGGGAAAGAAGTGAGGTAGCGCGTTACGGATGCAGCCGGGTGTAACGTAACCAACTCCGGCATCGTATTTGTCTCGGTACAGCTATTTTCCTGCTGTCTCACTTTTCCTTCTCCCTCGCTTTCCTTATAGCCCGTGCGGCGTCCGTCTTTCTTCACGTCCCTCGCGTGCTTCTTCTCGGTTTTCTCTGCCGTACGCGGCTCTCATCAACATCCCTTGTCTCTCAACCTCGTGCCTCTTGATCTTCATACCGTCCGGCACCGGTTTCCAGATTTCTACGTGCCGACGTACGAACGTTCTCACTTATCCTGTCTGTTCGTATCACCAGCAGGGGAAGATGATGGTTGTGAGTCTGAAGAAAAGTTGCCTCGATCCGTCGGGCGACGCTGCAAAAATGTCGACGCGTCGCGAAGGAAACTGACTTATTTCTTCGTGTTGCTCGCTGCCGTTCCATGTTTTCGACCTCCGAGTTCTCGGAGAAGTAAGTGCGTGCACGCTGGTGGTATTGTGTTGAGGTTATTGAAGGGAAACAGGGTGTCTTTGTTATGACGTGCATATTTCGATATTGACTAAAAATGGTAATAGACGAATTAAGATTGACGCGAGCTTTTATCGGTATGTTCATTAATTTTCTAATGACGTACTCGAGGTTCTTGGTGATAGGGTAATATATTATAAAATTTTTACGCGTCAACCTTTCTAAGGCATTAAAGCGTATACGTAAAAATAAGCTTAACACGTGTCTGCCATGCGTATTTTACTATGTTAAAACCGCAACGTGATGAAGTACTGCAGAATATAATTGAACTATGCAAAATGAAAGTAATGTGATGGTATGGGATACCAAAGGATCGCATCATTATTGTAACAATAACTGCATTTATAAAATAATTATTGCTACTCATTGCGAATATTTTAGATCTTGAGTAAAATCTCTTGCGCCGGTCACCGATGACCATCATGGCGGCCAAAGTGTTAAAAAGCCAATAAACAAATAACTGCTAATTATACGTCTTCCACTGTTAAACTCGTATACTCTAATCATCCCACGCTATCACTTACTGCGAATAATTGAAAACACCATTACGATCTGCATTTCCACATCTGGGACACGAAGGCAAGAGAGGATCGACCTACATCTGGGATCGATCTTTTCCCATTTCCCGACAGAGTCAGAGGCGGTAAATCGTGGCAGCATTCGCGCGAAGACGATCTGTCCTTTCTAGTGGCTCTCCACTCAACGAAATCGAACGCAGTCGTTGGATCTATTGAGAAAGATTCCCCTAACCGTTGGGAGCAATAGATAGAATAACGTACGGGTGCGCTGGAAAGCGCGCGTGCGAGTCAAGAATTTTCTCGTTCAGCGTCGTTCCTCCTTAAATTCGGGACGAGAATTTTCGTGAAGTCAACTTCCTGCGGCGAATATCTCGCTCGACGACGATGGCACTCTGTAACGGAAGGGACTGACGTAAAGGGAGCGCAAGCCGCCCGTTTCTTGCGTCTCGTTCGCTGAGCAAGCGAAGAGAACTTGGTCTTCCGCCGAACTACGCGATTTGATGTACGAATCGGCAGAAAATTTCTCCGATCTTCGAGGATTCTCGACCGACGTTGGTTTACTGGCGCTTTGGTTGTTAGATAAACGCGACATGTCGCGCGAGAGATTATTCCGATCGGCAAACAGATCGTCCGACCGGAGTAACGAACGTGGCGCGGAAGATCGGAAATTGTAGTATCAGTGTCGCGATAATTAAATTCCTTTGACCGGCACGTTGTTTGAATGCTTGCGGCGTGAATTACGTGGTTCGATGTGTTCAAATTTGTCGGACAGCGTTCGCACGCATACTGTACGCGAGGTGTTTATGCGTCGAGGACGCGTTGAGTGATAACGTGCGTTACACCTAACCGTACGCTTTTTATCGCGGGGTATTCGCAAATAAAGTAGATTCAGCTTTGCTGCTTGAGAGGCACCGAGAATATATCAACATGATATCGACGGATGAATTGTATTTAGAGGTAATGATGCTATATTGCATGTAATTAATAAAAGAAAATTAAATTAAAAATAGTAACTCAATTAACCGTAACTGAACGTATTAAACAAATTCCAGTAAAGATTCAAAGTTAACTAAAATAAAAGCAATGATAAGCAAAATATAAGGCAAGCCGCTGCCAGTGAAAAATAGATCTCCCCATTCGGATGGATAAGTGTCAAGATACCCCATGTAAAAAATCACGAAGGTATCATTTAATGTATAATTTAACATAGATACATTTTTACTATGTTTAATGTTATATAAACAATAATATACTGTAAAACCAAAGTGTAAATAAATTAAATTGACGAAACTAAGAACTCTAAGTGCTCAATACCAAATTTCCAAATGCCTAACTCACGGAGCCGATGTGGCCTTGCCCAAAACCAAATTTATAATTTCTCTCTTTTGCATCGCGAACTATGTCCTACCCAACCCCTCAATTCCTACACCTCCTATAAATCGTCACTTGATCGCATGTGCACTTGAAATGCCCGGAAAAAATAGAAAGGATGCATCTGCGGAGTGGTAATGAGCAGGCAACTAATTTATCTTCAGACGTAAATACCCAAGTAGGCCCAAAGTAATAAAATACAACAGGCCCTGGACAAATATATCTTACACTTTACAATATTTTACATCATCATAATTTTCCGTGCGGATCTTCGGTCATTGTTCGCGCACGCAATCACGTTTGTCGCAAGAAGCAAAAGCAAAATCTTCGCCAGTACAAAAGCGCGATCCATCGGCAGAGACGCGTTCCTCCCATGTTGTTTCTTCTTTCGGCCAGCCCTCTTTTCCCAGGCGCGCTTCTCCGCGTCTCTCTTTCCCGACGCATTCTCTTCCTTCCTCTTCCGTTCTTCCGCCCTCTTTACCGTCGTCATGTCGCTTCAGCGAGCTTTCCAAGGAAAGGGTATTGGATCTTCCGTCTCTTGGTAGGCAGGTTTATTTTTATTCCATACGATTCATTCGATTGAACATGACTTGTGGTTACAGCCACGGCAATATATTTCCGATATTACGGGACGACATTCCAACTGTCGTGGTCCCGCGAGTCCCCTGTATTCTTTACCCATATCGGTCGCTCGCTGCCCGAACGCGGTAAAATACGAACGATCCTCTCTGGAATAATAGTGGCTTCCGGGGGATTCATGGGTATCCACTTTCAGTGATGCGTGGAGCGAGGGAGTGAGGCGGTGGGAGTCCGGAGGGTCGGCGGGCGCAAGGAAGAGGGTGAGTGCGTTCGATTTCTGAAATTAGCCTCGTCGCTCTTTCGTGCAGCAGTCCGCGAAACCCTTTGTCGAGAGGGTCGCTCGTCGAGAGAAGAGAATTTCGGGAGCGAGGGGGAAAAAGGAAGATGGATCCTGCCGCGCGAGAGCTAATTAACCCAGAAACGCGGGAGTGCGCTCGAACACGAGTGTCTTCGTGATTATGGACTACGGCGGAATAACTGCGACGTCCCGGGAAAGAACTTTTAATCTGCAGAGTCCGGTGGCGGCGCGATGTAAGACGGGAAGCGCGTCTGAAACTTTTTATCGGGCCAAATTGATTAGCGCCAGTCGGTGACCCGCGATCACGTCAGGACTCGTTACGTGTCGGCGGGCCGCAAAACGATTTCACGTAGGTTAACGCTGGGTTTACTCAACGAAAATGACGGAACCTGTTTACATTTTTATCGTATTATTTGTGCTGACTTTTGGCCGCATGAAAAAAAAATAATATATATCTAAATTAACCCCTTGCCGTGGCATTTAACTCGAAAAGATTTGAGTCCAAACGATACCTTGCGGCTGCCTGTGAAGTAGCCGTGCACTTATATGTATACTACATGCGATAGTGCTTTTGCGGAATTCAAATAAATTTGAACCAAAAACGTTTAAAAAATTATCTAATTCGTTTTACCTTTATATACATTTCTGATACAACATTCACGTATGGCCCGAAATTCTCATGACGAGTCAGACTCGTTAATAGTGGGTTAATATCTTTTTGAGTCTTCTAATCTCAAAGTTGTGCTTGTGGTATAGCTATCTCTACGAATGCGTGTTATTTTGACACGATTGTGAATTTACCATTAATCCCAGTAAATCAGCTTCGCACATGAGAGGATTATTTCAGAAATAAATATCAATGTAATCAAGAAGTTCTTACAAAGTAATCGCCAAGAACAAGTACGCACAATACAGCGGAGGTACAGTAAACCCAATATCTGAAATCTGGAGTGGTTGGCAGGGCGTACCTGCTTATGTTCTTATCTCCGCATTCACGTTGGAAACTCGTAATGCCGAAAAGCGATAAGTATCAGCAGAAAGAACGGATCTCGGTTGCTCTCGTGGCATGAAGGCATCTTAGAGGTTTCATTTTTTTCTTGGTTTTGTACATTGCCGCAAAAATTACAAAACAGTTGTCTAAGAGAATGTTGGATTTCGTTCGTGTCTAAGTTCAACGCGTATTCATAGAAATAGGTATATAAGATATTTCCATAAACCTAGTTGCCTGTTTAAGAGAATGTTGACTTTCGTTCGTGTCTAAATGCAACGCGTATTCATAGAAATAGGTATATAAAATATTTCCATAAACCTAGTGCTTATACTGTCAGTAATATCAAGCATCGTGCACCATTTCCACATGTCAGAGCTGATAGGATTCAGTGCTTTGAAAATTTTTACATCGCACACACGTCTTGGTATCGGCGCCTGTCGGCAGTGCCAGCTAAATCTATGATTCGGCTGAAATTATCCGTCTGGCACTTTCGAATCCGTTTAA
This sequence comes from Cryptocheilus praepositus, assembly GCA_033815515.1. Lineage (NCBI taxonomy): Eukaryota > Metazoa > Arthropoda > Insecta > Hymenoptera > Pompilidae > Cryptocheilus > Cryptocheilus praepositus. The sequence continues at coordinate 1,482,375 of JAWWQZ010000257.1, forward strand.
TCTGCCGTTTCGCGGTCGATGGCGGAATTACACTTTCACGACTGCGTATCAGTGCGCCAGTCAGAATCGCCCTCGGGCACCCGTTGCGCGCCGGCAGTTTGGCATAACGCTCGGCGCAACTCGCGGGGCGATTATTTGACTTAATAAGTTCGTCGCAGCTGCGGGTGTGCAATTTAAGGAACTTAAAGTCATGTTTAATGTCTGTCGTTGCAGCAGTTGCTGCGTAAACAGGATCGTAGCCAGGCCGTCGGCCCGTCGTTATTGCCGGTCGCAACAGCGGGCTCATCGTTGCAAAATGTGCGGCAGTGATAATTACGCGGCAACGTCAGTGTGACCTCCCTTTCAACCTTCTCGTCGTTTCACTTTATTTCGCCTCCTCGTCAATCCGGCCGCGCCGGTCCTCAGTTTTCACTTATTTCGCTCTAGCCGTCTGTCTGCTAGACTTGCTCTTTGTCGCCTTGCGTCCCTCTCTGGTTTCGTGTTTCAGAATCTCGGGCTTTCTCTCTCTGTCTTTGACACCTCCACCGCTTTTCGCACCCCTGTTACGAGCACTCGCGCGTCACACTCATTCGTTCCCTCTCCCACGCACGCGTTCTATCGCTTTCTGCCCGACGACCGATCCTCGCGCGAATAATTTCGTACGCAAATGCGCGCGCGCATAATGCGTCCGCTAATTAACACGTTGTATTGTCCTAACGAAGCATTTCGCCCAGAATCGTTAAACCTTCGGTGTTATTAATTATTATTTCGCGACGGCCGCCTTTGTTGAATCACCATTCGCGTTGTTAGCGAGCGTAGTGTCAGTTTACACCTGTTATGCAATGCGTCGTGGAGAGCCGTAGCCTTTTGTCGGCGAATATTTTTAAATGCAAACTCGCACGAATGCGCCTGTCTACCGCGTATCCATAAGTAACACAACCGCAAGCGTCTCGCCCAACTATGGGTAATTCAGCGCTTGACGTTAATGTCTCAGTTATTTCCGACACGCATTCCTTCGTAATGCGTCCGTTTATTTTTTCGTCAACGAACCATGTCGGCCGGAGCAGATGACCGTTTCGCAACAATACTGCCGCGTATTCTCGTTTATCGAAACTAAAACTCGCCGCGCGCGTTGAGCCAATCCGCACGGCCCGATAAATTATTCTGACGATCATTGACGACCGGCGAGCGCAGTAATTCGTTCCGTCCTAACGGCCACGTCGTAAAGGTAGGTAATTAGGTGCCGTTGTTGTCGGTGCTAATAAACGGATGCGTTGACACTAATACAATATACTGCCGCCGAGAGGTGGGAAGGGACAAAAGGGGTGCGGAAATTCATCGAAGGGAAAGAGAGGGCAGGAGCCGGCGAGACAGAGGGAAAGATAGCGATAGAAGGAGAGGGCGTACGGCAGGGAGTGCGTAGAAGGACGTAACTAACGGCATGCCTGAATTATTCGTTAATGGTTAGCGATGTTGCGGGCAACCCCGATTCATTCGATTATTTGCGAGATTGGTAGTAGTTTCAGGCCGTCGTCCACTCAAATTGGGGATTCCGAAAGATTTCATGGGTCGACTGTTAAATGGAGCAACGAAATCTCGCGTTGATCAGGATTAAGCGCGATCCGGGCGTCGACGGGCTGCCGCGCATGCTAATGAATGATAAATCGAGTTTCGAAATACTTTTTCGCCGCGATCTCGTAATCACCTTAAAAAGCCCCGATGCACGGGCCGCCAATGTAGCTCCGGCACATGTCCGCGCGCCGTTATTCCGGCGTTTTAACTGGGACTTTGCGGATTAGGACGGTCGACTGCCTGGGATGATTATAAATCGAGTCGGCGGCCGACAGAAAGTGACGTGCGCCGTCGGCCCGGCGAGGCGGAGTCATGAAAATCGAAATTTAAATGACCGATCATTCAATGAGCTCTTCATCGGCGGCATATGCGCGAATAATCTGCTCGCGAAAGGCGCGCCCGCTGGGTATTATTTTCGATACGCCTCGAACAGCGATGATCTGGCCCAATTAACGTCAACATCGCGACATCCCAATTCCCAACAGTACGCACAGCTACGACATTTCCTTAAGGGGTTATGCCTATTTGGGTTGGTGAAAAAAATCGAATTCTTTTTGTTGCATTTTCTCAATGTACATAATTTTAAGAATATTTCCTCAAAACTACATAAGAATCGGAGCACACGTTCAAAAATTATAAGCGTTTATCTGGAGCGCTACTATGTATGATTAGTAAAGAGCTTGAAACTTTAAACGCGATTATCTCGAAACTGTGTTTCTTAAAACATACGGCTGCGGTGACCACGATTCTCAAAAACTAATTCACCGATCGGACTCTAATTTTATATACTTATTTGTCATTACAATAGGCAGGGCCTGAACGAAGGATTTTTTATTTCGGTAATAAAAAAAAAAGTTACGACATAAAAACGAAAGTCAGTTCACCTCGAAAGACGGATTTTTTCGTAAATGTGTTGTCATTCTTGTAAAAATTCAAATTTTTCCAAATCCTTCGTTCAGGCCCTGCCTATTGTAATGACAAATAAGTATATAAAATTAAAGTCCGATCGGTGAAGTAGTTTTTGAGAAATCGTGGTCACCGCAAGTGATGAAAATAAACGGAAGCTCTAGGAGAAGAGCTATATTTCCTCCATTTTTTAATATTTTCTTATAAAAAAATGTATACAAATACCACTAAATACGTACTTTTTGGTAGTATTTTGCGAATTTTAATTAGTACTCACTAAAATGGCAAAAAAAAAATGTTGAAAATCATGTCATTTCGCCGATCCCAAGTAGGCATAACCCCTTAACACTCAATATTTCAGACAGCTTGCCGCCCGTCTATTATCTTAATCGTCTTTAGTATTTCTACTGTCCCAGCGTCGGACCGATAGCATCGCACGTATATACACGCGCAGCTGTATTTCACCGTCACTATCTCCAGCCCCGTACTTACTTAGAAAGGCCACTATCTCGTATCTTTATGCAGTCGTTTCTATTTCGCTATCTTTACGTTGCTCGCAATTTCCCGCACATGTCACTACTTTCGCAAGATGCTCAGGCGGCGCTCGAATTCTATGTTGCAGAGCAAGGACAGAACACGAGCAAGAAGAAGACGACGTTCTCGAGGCTATTGCGCGGTCTGAAGACGCACAGAAAGGAGAAACAGGGCCAGACTCAAGGTTCGCCGAGGCACGGACGCGCACGGACAGGCGTACCGCAGAGAGTAAGTGTGTATCGAATGTACCAGAAAACCAATCTCGTTTCCCTCGATCTTGCCTGTCCACCCCCTTGCTCTGTCTCCCCGGGCACCACCTACGACTGCCATCGCAATTTAATATTTTCGGAGCCCGAACGCTTCGAATCGCCGCCATTCGACAGCGCAACGAATCATGCGCTTTTCTAAACGGCGGCCAACGCGGGATTGAAATTCCCGCGACCCATGCCTTCTAACGTCGCCGAACAGTGTTTATGGTGATCGTGAATGGTTAACGGCTGATACGTCGAATCGGCGTCCGTTGGTTGTCAAATTTAGTACTGGGTGTTTCCGGAAACGTAGTGCACACTGAACCGAAAATATGAAATAATGTTCTTTTGTTCGGGGCTTCATTTCCGAGAAAAATTGAATATGAAAACTCGTAAGTGTGCGTGTATGTGGACGAGTATCAACTTGCTGTCATTTCAGTCGAGAGTTGGTAGATCGGAACTGTAGAATTATCGTAATATCAAGGTATATGAGCTGCGAATACACGAATATGTTCCTGCATAGTTTCCAAACTCAATTTCCCTCGGGGAAATCCTATGAAAAAACATTATTCCATATTTTCGATTTAATTTTGTATGAAAATTGTCCTCTTGCCTTCGGAAATACGCTGTATGTGCTTATTGAGTTATGGGAAGTATGCGAAGGAAAATCAGTCTTATATATGTATGTAATTTCTGCAGATTACTTTTTGCTTCTACCCCGTAGCAGCAGATGTATTAATCAATTCCTTTGCTTAGCTTTTTGTATGACCCCAGTTTCATGATGAGGCTCATTACCTCAAGTTGTTTATGAAGTTCCCTCTGGATTGTGTTACAATACACGTTTTGTTGATGTGAAGAAGCAATTGGGTTACATAAACCTCTGACCTGTAGAGAAACCAATGTATTTACGTGTAAGGATTGCGGTGGCACAGTTAACTGGACATTACGTTATTCGACGTGAATGATATTTTGCTCATATTAGGTGGAAACTGTTGCGGTTCAGGTGCGAGTTTTCACGTGTTCGCAGTGTTACTGTCGGTGGATTATTTAATAATCTCAATCGGCTGACAGTTCGTTGGATCAAAAATGTGATATTGTCATGACAAACATGTGCGTTCTTCGACTGATGTAGCATCGTGCTAAATTATTTTATCGCTGAACACGGTACAAACTTCATACCCGACAGGACGATTATGACAGCGTGCCGCTATTCGAGTCGAAGTTTAAAGATTGTTATTGAAAGTTATCGGTTGAAGGTTACAAATTATAAACTGTAGAGATCGTATAATTTAACGCCGTTCGAACGACCTTTGAAAATTATTACTGTGAACCGGTAAATTTCAGTCGATGCGCAAATTCAGTACTGGCTTTTATAAAGTAAGGGTAATTTACGTAAACTTTCAAACTGACCCGTATCGATAAAGTTTCGCTGAAACAAGCAAATGATGAAACACGCCCCCGTTGACCGTCAACCTCGTTCGAAACTGCGCCATTGTTTAGAACGATGTATTCAGTGTATTTGTGTTCTGTTGTCAAGTTACGGTAACTCAATAATAAAAAAGAATTGTCACAGTGCATATCAACTTTGTCAATCTAGTGTTGAAGGATGTAAGTGACGAAAATGTCGTCAATTAATGTTGCCAGCTTGGCTGAGGGTGGCCTCTCAGTCGATGCGCAACATTATTTTTCGCCGACGAGCACTTCCGCCAAGCACCTGTCTACCGACATAACTTGCGTACCCGTAGTTTCGTCAATTCAGTACTAGCTTTTATAAACTAAGGGTAATTTACGTAAACTTTCAAACTGACCTGTATCGATAAAGTTTCGCTGAAACAAGCAAATGATGAAACACGCCCCCGTTGACCGTCAACCTCGTTCGAAACTGCGCCATTGTTTAGAACGATGTATTCAGTGTATTTGTGTTCTGTTGTGAAGTTACGGTAACTCAATAATAAAAAAGAATTGTCACAGTATATATCAACTTTGTCAATCCAGCATTGAAGCATGTAAGTGACGAAAATGTCGTCAATTAATGTTGCCAGCTTGGCTGAGGGTGGCCTCTCAGTCGATGCGCAACATTATTTTTCGCCGACGAGCACTTCCGCCAAGCACCTGTCTACCGGCATAACTTGCGTACCCGTAGTTTCGTCAATTCAGTACTAGCTTTTATAAACTAAGGGTAATTTACGTAAACTTTCAAACTGACCTGTATCGATAAAGTTTCGCTGAAACAAGCAAATGATGAAACACGCCCCCGTTGACCGTCAACCTCGTTCGAAACTGCGCCATTGTTTAGAACGATGTATTCAGTGTATTTGTGTTCGGTTGTCAAGTTACGGTAACTCAATAATAAAAAAGAATTGTTACGGTATATATCAACTTTGTCAATCCAGCACTGAAGCATGTAAGTGACGAAAATGTCGTCAATTAATGTTGCCAGCTTGGCTGAGGGTGGCCTCTCAGTCGATGCGCAACATTATTTTTCGCCGACGAGCACTTCCGTAAACTTTCAAGCACCGATGTGTGAAACAAGCAAATGATGAAACACGTTGACCGTCAACCTCGTTTGAAACTGTGCCATTGTTTAGAACGATGTATTCAGTGTAGTTTCGTTGTCTCGCTCTCAGCGGCGGGCGAAGCAGACACGTCGAGACGAAATGAAAGGTCTATTTAAACAGAACCGTGAGGGGCAGATTTTTTCCCGCGAAATTAAGCCGAGAACAAAATGCGACGCTTTACATTTCGAATTACAACCCTGCCCATCCCTCGCCCTTTCGCTGTCGTACGAACGTGCGCGCCACAGAAAATCTTCGCTTCGCGCGCACGCATTGAAATATTTACTGCCTGACCCGACTATCCACCCCTCGATCTCTGTACCTCTACCGCATGCACGATACTTGCTGTACCGGAATCGTGCACGCTCGTCAGCCGAACGCCATGATTCCACGCCGGGCGACGCGTCGTTTCAAAGGGTGAAACAAAAATTTACGCGGCGACCGATCGGACACGGTGAGAAAATGAATAATTCTTCCGCCGCCACAGGCGCGCGTGTTAGAATTAAGCGAAGCAATCAATTGGGAAATCTTTATTTTACAATAATACGTCCGATCTCTTTACAATTTTCGGGTGGAATGCTCAGATTTCAGGGCATGCAACACTCTACCACCCCTTCCTTCCCCTTCCCTTTTCCAAACAACAATCCGTAGCGAAGAAGGTCATATTTTGATTATGACTCATTGCATTCCGCACAACAATGACTACTTCAGTGCCCGACAATCACCTAGGACCCCTTTGAATTTCGCCACAAATTTATTTTCCGCTAACACGCGCGCTTTCGAGAGTCGGCTGAAACGTATCTGGCGAAAGGGGGTAAATGAAGAGAGATCCGGAAAAACTGCGGTGCTTGCGAATTCACTTATTTACAGATCGCGGAGCGCGTTGGGCGACGTACGAGAAGCATAGTGAAAGAGTCTAGAGGCCGACGGAAATGAGAGGGGCTGGAGAAGCGGGCCGGCCGAAAGAGTTATTGTGTTACAACATTATTTTTACAAACGGACAATCGCCGGGAATCGTATTCATGATGCCGTCCAGTGCCGTTTGCAATTCCATTTCCTTTGACCGCGCGTCCTACGCTGCGTCCGTGGCGGAACGGAAGCGCCATTTAACTCCGTTTCATGGGCCACTTATATTTCCCGCGCCCGCAAACGCCGTATACACCGCAGCTCGTAAATCCATTTCGCATAATTGCGTCGGCGGGCGACATTGTCGTATGTCGAAAATTCTCGTTTGCTCTCTGTCGTCGTCTTTTTCTCCACTCCGTCCCAGCCATTCTGCCCCTCATACGCGTACTGTCGCTGTCGATGTCTGTTTCTCGCACTTTTTCCCCGCTTCTCTCCCCCTTTCTCATTTTCCTCGGACGACTAAACACGAAACTCCACCTACACGTTTTCGCCCTGTCTGGCTCAATACGCACGTGCATATACCGCCAGGCAGAAGTTTGCTACTCCCATCCAAGACGACAAACGCTTATGCGAAGATGTGTCGGAAGAATCGTGCTAATGTATGGTGATGTCGTTTGCATGAAATTGTTAAACACAACATTTTCCTAATTTCCAGTAAAAAATGTTATGTCAAAAGCTACCGTGCTATCGCTTAATATATAACAGTGCTTGACTTTAAACGGTCTGCTTTAATATGAAAATGCATACACTGTCGGCACTAAATTCACGACTCCCTTCTAAGGCGACAAAGGCGCTTGTGCGAACATGTATTGAAGAAACATCCTAACGTAAAACAATGTCGTTGTGAAAGTTTACATCGACTACGATTATTACTAAAAGAAACTTGTTTCATATACCATCGTTTGACTGCATAAAACGTAACAGCGAATGGCTCTAAATTTTTTGCTTTAATAAATATGTGCATACGTCATGAGTCCACGGTCACCTTTCAAAAAGGCAAACGCTTATGCGAAAATATGCCAAAGAAATAACATTAAAATGTAACGGCAATAATATAATCGTCGTGAAACAATTTGATATCGACTCTCAATTACTGCTAAAGAAAACCGTATCCCAAGAACCACCGTGCCATCGCATGAAATGCAATAATGCTTCAACCTAAATTGTCTGCTCTAATACACACATGCTCACTCTGCTAACCATTAGTTTGCGATGTCTTCTGTAAACGACAAACACTTATCCAAAAGTGTGCCGTAGGAGCACTAACATGTAGCAATATCGTCATAGTAAAACAATCGACACCGACTCCGATTCACTGCTGCAGAAAAACGTATCCCAAAAACCACCATACCACAGTCGGTCCGAAACTTATGCCCAGCAGTGTACGCATCATCCCCACGCTGCAATTCGGGACTGCGGACACTTCGGCCGGACGAAACAGTAATTTTCATCGTCGTGGCTTCCGCGGGCTGCCTTTATTAACCCCTGCCAGACGCCGCGGAATTGGTACTCGGAGGGCGCGGAATGCTCGCATTGTGTTTTGCCGTCTCTTTTTTTCCACCTTTTTCCCGGTCCACGCCATGCCTCATTCCACCGCGCCCACCCGACTTCCCTTTCGACCCTTTTCCTCGTTTGAACTACCCTCCGCCGATACTTCTCCGTCTGTTCACGTCCGTCCGCTTCTTCCTTTTTGCGTCCTCTTCCTCCGTTAGGCGGCACGTGTGTCACCGTCGGCGTTTGCAAAGTCACCGTGGCGATATCGGCCATTTGTCACGCGTACCTCGCCCTCCTGTGGTTCGAACATTCTCACCCGACGGTATCGACGATGACAGTTTCGGCGCATGATGGAGCCGGACGCAGAGAGCGTGGACTGGAGTGGCTAAGTACTGTCTACGTTACTTGCAGACGATCCCGCTGGAATGTACGATTTAATAACGCGCGTGAGTCGTAAGTGTCCGCGAAATTACTGAAATGACACGACGGGTGTCACATCGGATGAATACGGCGAACAGGTGCTGCGTCAACGTAGACTCATTGACGCGACTTTAACCCATTCGAGACTGATTGCACACCGTGTGTGCAATTGATTTCCGAGGCTATAAGACGGCTTGCACGCCGTGTGTGCAATAACAGTGATGTGCAATTATCAGTTATTCTGAGTAAACTAGTCGTCGAAACAAGATATTCCTTGAACTAATGAAATCTGCAAGGTACAGGAAAACAAAATTTGGCATTGGCAAATTTGGTAAAATACTATGAATTGCCGACAGTCCTGTAAAGAAGGAAAATATAAACGTAATAATTACTCTTGTCCTGCTTGTGTCGGTAATCCTGGATTATGTTTGGGAGAATGTTTCAAGCGCTACCATCAACCAACTAATGTATAATTACTTTACGATCAGTGTACTATTTGCTAAAAGTGTATTTACAAATTATATTTTCTTTTTACCTTACATTGCACACATGGTGTTCAATCCGTTCCTCGCAATAAAAGTTTTCCGAGGAGCGAGCTGCACACCTGGTGTGCAATGATCTTATTTATGTGAATTCACTTACGAATTGGGTGATTTCCATAGTAAACATGTTTTTTTATTAAAAATTAACAATATAAAGAAAAAAAAATTTCGCCCCTGGGGACCGTGTTCGAAAAAAAATCGTCGTCTCGAATGGGTTAACAAAAGTGCGGTTGGATTATCCGAGCACTCCTAAAATCAGCTTTCATTCTCCCGCATCCGCTGTTTTCTGAGAAGACTTACGAGTTCTGTGTGAGACCTCAAAATGGAGGGGCGAACAGAACGCACCTGTCAAGCGTGCGTCGGTTCATTACTTAAAAATGCCCAGAAGGCGCGTCCCGCCATTGCGTGCTTCGGCTTTGAAGACTTACGACGCATTAGCCCCGTCATCCGGGCGCAAGGGTTAATTTATGCGCGCGACAATTTTCCGTCCCGGAGTATTGTTCTTTCGTGAGAGATTTCCCTGACTGTTTCCCTTTCCTCCGCCCACCCGCCACCCCCGCGCGTTTGTCCAGTTCCTGTTGCTTATTCGTCACCGTCACTGTTCCGGGGGCGCGAGATAAATTACCGCGAGTGAAAATTCGGGAAAAGCGAGCGATCAACGGAAGAGCGTGATACTCCAGGGCGCCGCGGTGGGAGGAATTTTTTCAACGCCGATCGAGACGCCGCTGTCGTACAATGAAATTACGTCCGCGACCGACGGGACGGGCGCTTTGTGAAATAAAGTTACGTATAGCGCTGCGCTCGCCATCGTGTGTGATCGCCTCGCTTTCGCGAGTTTATTTGCGCGAAACGGCCCGCTTTCGTCACTTTTCATGTTGTTAATAAAAAAAAATACTCCACGCTGCGTACTGCATCCTGCGCGTACAGGTTGGCCGCGGGTCATGTTATTGCAACGAGAGCGCGACTGAAGTTGCGTTTTGGGAAGCTAAATAGCGTGCATTATTCTCCGGTAACTGTAACTTTTGGTAAGTTAGTCGCACGATGCATACCGTTTGTCAAGACTATTACCGGGCATTAAACGGAATAATATGACATGCGATGGAACGTAGAGTAGACTGTAATTCGGAGTGCGAGCGCACAGAGGGTCCTTTATGGACAAATCGACATGCATATACTTTGTTGTATACGAGAGGGGGACCAATATTAAACGTTATTCGAAAACAGCGTGCCGCAGAGGATCGGGCATTACTTTCTCGATTTATTCTATCATAATAAACCACCCTCTTCCCGATGGCGCCATGTATTGCACGACCACACGCTGCGCGTTAAGTCTACGCGACGAAATTAATCAAGCATCGTTCCACATCAAATAATCGCCACCGGCACACGGTGGTCCGAATGTTTTGTTTTCGCCTCCCACACGACAGCGTTTTTATGGCACGGTTAATACCTTCGTTATCCGCAATCTCAAAACTCTCCTCGCAATCAACTGCCACGATTATACATCCACTCGACGGTGCTTCCCAGGCGCGCTAATCGTTTTGCGTAAATCGTGCGTCACGCGCGATATCGCACGATCTAACGAATGCGCATTTGCGTATCGATTCGCTTTTTATCCCACGCAGGCCGTGACCACATTCCCGGCGGAATCGCGCTAGCGCATTAAACGAGATCCCTGCCGGACTGTGGAGCTTTCGCAATTAACAAGTATTCATGGAAATCAATAATATCGCCCGAGTATGAACATCGCCATTATTGGCTCCCGCCGATTTACTGCGCATCATCTCTGCCGAGCTACTTCTCGGTTCCGTTCGACTCGTCGACTCTCTCCCGCCGCTCACTGTTCTGCTTTATTCTCATCCGTTTCATCGATTTTTACTTATTAGCTTGCCGTTTACGTTGTCTACCTTTTTTGTCTGCCTGCGCGTGCTAGCCTGTTCGAGTGGTAATTGAAATAATCACTGCGTTTCGCAGAACTGTATAACGACCCGCGTACCTTCCAGCAATATATTCTTGTGAACTGCCTTGATTGAGCGATAGATTACTGTAGAAGCACGTGCAGTTTAGACCGTGTCGCATCGACTCGTCGTGCGTGTCGTCTCTCTTTGCATTGCCACCGAAAGTCCACCTCTATTCAATGCGTCCGTCGACCGTGGCCTAACTCGCGGAGCGTAACTCGACTTTTCCCAGCATCTGCCGACGACAATGGACCCACGTAGCCGTCCGGCGATAATAAGCACCGATTGTCTCGAAAGTGGCGTCGCGGCGTTGATTGCTACATCCCGCCGATTGCGATGCACGCGATTGAGCGACAACAATGGATTTCATTACAAATTCGTCACAAGGCGCCATTAAAAATACGCCGATGACATATAGTGGCGTGGGTCGGCGACTGAGCACTGCGAGGAAAGAGAAAGAAGGCAGGTGGTCGGTCGGCAGTGTCGACGAGGGAGAGTGAAAATAACCGCAACGGCACGGGGGAAATACCGTAGGATCATTATTACGCGTCCCGGCAAGAAAGAAAGGTCCTATGCATTCGTAAGTGGCCGCCAGGCAGTAAAGATCCCTAAGATTTCCCATGTGTCGGCGATTTGTTAACTTCCACCAGGTCGACGGCGAGCACCACGACGATGGGGAACGTCCACTTTGCTTTGGTCCCACGTGAGACGCTGCGCTGTCGTTTCGACGTGTCTAATTTCATCTGCAAATTAGCCTTCCGGTATCGCGACGGAGTAAATAGCGGCGTTCCGCGAGATTGAGTGAAATGTCCTCCGGCGCAGACGAATAATTACGGGTACGTAAAGGCCTGAAAAATTATTTCCATTTACCCTTGCGCGCGTTTTATAATCGACGGTCCCTGAACTCTGGGGTATTTGTTTTACTTGCGTTCGTTTAGCCGTAAAATTAGATGAGAGCAACGCGCTGTGATGGTTCTGCATGAAATTAGGCGAAACGCGTTTCATTCGGTTCGTTGTAATAACGGAGGTACTGAAAGGACGAGAAATTTAATTTTGGACGATTCATAATAAAAAGCGCCGCATGTGAACAAGTTATGTCAGAAATGGTTTTCCGCGTACCGAGTCGAATATTTCGGTGTTTCGATAAAACACGGAGTAAGAAACTGGATGAGGCGCACGTCGAGCACGTACGGTCTCGACGAAGATTAGCGGAATCAGTACGTTTCCAACTACTGCCTTCAGGGCAAAACAACAGGTAAATCACGCGTCGACAGGGTTGGCTGCACTTCTGTAAGCAGTTGACTCTCAAAGGCATTCCAGCCTTGCGCTGTGACCTTTCACGGCACAAAGTAGCGCAAAGAGCCGATAGTGGTGTCCGGAATGAAATTTCTTCGAGAACCCTCAATAAAGCTCTGTTTAGTCTAACCGTGAACGATCTCAAGCTTTACCTCTGAAGAATTTCAACGTCCTGCCGATACTTGAGCACTGCCCGCGCCGTTGGATACGACGGATCTTCCAAAGCATTCCCGTACGTTATAGTTGATCCCGTATGATCTTTTGAATAAAGCCCGCCTTGTGACAGTTTGGCGCAGACCGTGTTCAATGAAAAGTATCGACAACCCACTTTAACGGAATCAGATACCACACTCCCGCCGTCAGTCGGAGCTGTAGAATGCGCATTTACTTTTTCTATGGAATACCGGGATGTCATCAAAAAGCGACTGTCTTCTCCGTCATTTCGAAAGTTGCTCTTTGTTCGCTGGCAGACTGTATGTCTGCAAAATATCTCTTCCGTAAAATGTCAATCATGTTCACATGGTGATTATTGTTCAGTAAATTCGCAGTCACCGAACCGTGCCGAATAAGATTTGTCGAAATACATCCGCACTGCCTGCATCGTCTGCACAGCTCGCTATTGATCATCAGACCCACGCATCCGCGGCGACTGAACATCTGCCTGCGTACTCTACCTCTCAAAGGCATTCCACGTAGCTCGCACAACACGGTAGTACCAACCATCACCCGATAGGACACGAAATTTCATTTCATCGTGTACTCTCGATGAACCACCCGCTATGCGCGCCCCCGCTGACTCCCGACCGCGAATAGTCGGCTCCTTGCCAGGCTCCAGAAGCCTGTTCATCCTCCAAGAAGCTTCAGAGTATTCCCGTCCGGGCTCGCACCGCAAGCGTCCCTCCTGAAACGGCGCGTCGCAAGATGCGAACTCCGCCGTTCCACTCTCGTCCCCTCTTAGGCCATATTTGCCGCGTCGAAAATTAAATTATGCCCACGGGAAGGAGCCGGGCGCCTATCCGCCCGCTTGCGACGTCCACCACGGCGTTCGTGCGGTACGCGTGGAAGACCGTAGCGGCAAGCCTGTGGTTTCCGGCACAGTCGACGCGGGGTGAGAGCCCCGGCGTATGTCTCGACTGTCCGTGAACAAGACTCAGAGACGGCAACGACGGCGGGGCTTTCGGGCTGATGCAGCGGCAGATCATCTGACTCGGTCAGCCGTCGCTGCAGCGGAGAGGCAGGCCTCTCTCCATTTGATATAGAGTCGGCGCTTTGATCATCGCCCCGACGCCTCTTAGTCTTCCGTTACCCTTCCCGTTCTTTCGCCTCTGTTCTTCGACGCCGGCCCCCGCTGAAGTTGTAATTATGCCTGTTAATTAATACACGTTTACGGATGCGCCTCGCGATGTTCGGCTCCTTACGGCCCTGGCACCGGTTGTCTGGTTCTAGCGATGCGGGCTGCACGAGGCGCGATGCACGTCGTGAGACTAAAGCGGTCCTGTCATCTAGCCCATCTCACCTGCCAAGCCGGACGCGCATCGTCACGACAAATCCTGTCGGCGGTCCGGCCGCCGCAACTGTTCTGCGAAGCAGTTACTGCGGCAGAGTCTAGATATTGCTACCTGCGCTCTAGCCGGCCCCAGGGGCTATAATGGAGGTCAGCAGTGCCCGATGAGTTCTCCGAGGATCCGGCTCCACGGCGGCAGATGGAATATCGCGAACTGTCAAGCGACCTTGTCTCCCGTCTTCCGGCCAACGCTGTCTCGTTCTTTTCCTCCCGCTCGCTCCTTCTTGCTACCCTTTCGGCGCGCTTCCTGTGTCCGAACGGGTAGGCAAAGAGCGACGCGACCGACCGCATAACGTCATTCGTCTTGTTTCGGCCCGACTGCTGCCAGCAGTCCATCGAGATGGAAATCCAGTGACTCTCTCTGTCCGTCTGCACCCCTTGTGTGTCCGCCAGCCTCGATGTTTCTCCCGTTCCGTCCGCTCGACCTCTCGTGGTGTCGGATACGGATGCATATTTGTTCCCTCCATGCTCGATCACTGTCGACCCCACCTTTCCCCGGGTCCGCTTTGTCCCGTCCACTTGCACCTCACTCACTGCCCACCGCGTGCATCTAGCGGCAGTCGTCGCTCGGGACACTCGTCAGCCTCGATGGAATGTGAGCGCGTTGGCCGATTGCGTGGCAAACTTCAGGGCTGGTTGACCCTTAATCGGGGGAAAATGAATAGTTCGTTCAGCGAATTCCGCTTGATGCGAGGCACTGCACGCTGTTCCGGCGCCACGATACGTTTCCGGGATGCCCGTCGCAGTTTCACGATTACCGACATCTGGGTGACTGGGAAGAGAATTTATGGGCGAATATTTTTTGTTTGGCCTTTGTTGGGGGCTGTCGGCAATCAGGCAAGGATGGTTGTAAATTGTGTTGACTTCTTGCACGCGCTCATACTTCTTCTTCAGCTTCTCTTGAGTCAAATATGGCATTGCATCGCAATCGATGCTACGGTCTTTGCGATTGATATGTGGTAGAAGTAACGCTTCATAACGGTACGACGAAGGCTGGGCCGAAAAAATCGGCGGGTTACTCAGTTGATGGCAGTAATGCTCTTTGTTAGTGAGTTCTCTTAGCTCGATGAGCTCGTACAAAGGCACCTGGGGCAAAGGTATGTAAATTTTAAGTGGTTTAGCGGTTCAATCAAGTAGCTTGCGGTTAGTCGAGACTCTTGTAATGGGCGCTCTCAGCTGCAACTTTCTTACGGTCTTCAAGGTCGTGTGTCGAGTACGCCGTCGATGACGAAATACAGGAGAAAAGTCTGAAGATTGCACGCTTTCGAAATGTAGACGTGCAACAGTAACCCAGTGAATAATTTTGCAATGCAGCGCGATCTTCAGAACTCTGTACGCATACGTGACACAAATTCCGCCAACAAACGGGCCTCAGGTGTGTATCCGATAAAAAGCGTGCGATAGGGAATAATTGTTTGCTCTAAAACGTCAAGGGGAGAGGAAACGGAAAAACGGTTACGAATGTTCGATGGAAAAACGTTCTCGAACATAAACAAGACGGACCACCTTCGCTTTATATGCTAATGGGTAAGGTCGGTAGGGCCGTGAAATACACTTCGTTGTTAACTCCGTGACCCGAAGCCATGCTGTGAAGTAGGCCCTTGCGCCACCAACCGGCACCGCCGCAACAATCCCGCTTAAATAAAGATGAGATTCATCTAAATGGCAAAGGAACGACACTTCGTTGAGCGCCTGAATGCGTCTTGTACCTTTGAGACCCCCACATAGATTGGGAGAACATATTTGCTTACCGTGGTTGTTCGCGTTGCCTCTAAAGAAATGCAATTTTTGCGCAGCAATAAAAATATTAATATGCACGATATTTTATGCAAGGTATCCTATACAAATTTAGCGAAGAGTCATTAGTTCCTGAATATAGCGCTTTTACGCGAACTTAATAAATACTAAATAGTTACTGGCGTAATTCGTTTGACCGACATAGAACAGTACTCAAAAATAGAACGTGGAATTTAAATGGCTTCTGACATCTTCAGAAAATAAACATTCTCATCATCCGTTTTCTCTCTGACAATAGCGAAATTTCTCAATAAGATCGACAAGCATCACTCCATCCCGCTGTTTGCCCAATTAACTGCGCAACCGATTTCTGCGTCGGGTGACACAGTTCAACTACGTGTAGATCAATACGGAATTCCTACAATCGCAAGTTAACACGCGCTTCAAATAGTTCACACGTCATACCTGAGCACCGCTGGATAGCAAACGCGACAAATATTGAAGTTGCGAGGCGGATGCGCTAATGCGTATAATCTAATTGCTTACCGCGATCGGCACACAGTCGTTTCCATCGGGTAACAAGCGTCTTTGAAAATCACACACAAACCGGGTGCTTCTTCATCGCTTACTGCGTTTCTATCCATAACCGTTGGATCGCAGCATCGCGGGCCGGTGTACAGAAATTTCGCTCTCCGCCGATAAATTCGCCCGGAGGTTCGTCGGGACAAAAATTCGACCGGGTCCGAAACATTTTTCGTTGGAATTTTAATGCCGGGAATACTTAACGAGACGATATTGAGTGCAATGCAAATATTTTCGTGCACCAACCGAACCGTATCGTTCCTTTCCCGCTGAAATATGTAGGTCGTTGTACCGACCGGAATTTGTTTGGAACATTGAAATTTGTTTCGACCACGATGTAGGTGTAATCGCAGCTTTTCATCTTGTTTTAACTTTAAGTCAAGCTTTATATCAAGTTTTAGTTTAAGCTTTATATCAAGTCGCAGTACATATGCTGCGAGTACACAAATGTATAAGTGTGATACCGGTATTAGAAGCCTACAGTGCGGCTTGTGTTAGACTTCAATTAACCTTTAATTAAAGTGGGCAAAACTTCCTGAAACACTCGGCGTGTATAGAAATTTCTTCTCATTCTTACACTGTCTCAGCACCATAAATTATTGTACCGTTCTTCAAAAAAAAAAAACTGTAAGGGCGGTTAATTAATTTGTGGCTATCTTAGAAATTACTTCTCTCCAAAGTGAAGTACTATACGAACATGTCATCATCTGCCTTTTCAATTTCCTCCAGCATTCTTGCTTGTTTAGTAAATCGCGAAATACCGCACACAATAAATCTACCGCATTTACTGTCTTCGGCCAGTTATCGTACGTATACTACACGACGTTACATGCATGTAATTACCGTGCAATTCTCTTCACGAATTTATCGACGTTTTCAGTAACATGCTTGGACGTACATGCACATCGCGTATTCGGCAAGTCTGATGAATCCTCTTACGTTGGATCCGCGTCTCACTACCTCCCTGCCATATGTGGCAGAGAATTACCTCGCCAGCGAGACGAGAAAGCGGATTCTAGACGACGCGACCGTCGTTCTTCCGCAAGTATCCGCACGCCTTTGTGAGTACACACTTCCGGAAGCCCGGCGTGTCGGTAACTCCATTAAACGCGCGTGGGCGTAAAACTGTGCAACGCTAGAAGGATAAAAAAATGCGAACTTACTGTCTGCCCGTCGCTCACTCTTCGTCGACGACTCCTTTTTGTCCACCGTCTCGGGGCATCCTTGCCTACGTAGGAAAGGGAGACTCCGATATGAGTCCGTTTCTGTTGCGCGTGCAAACCGGCTGTTTCCTGCAACGAGAGAGACACTCAGTGCCCACGCTCTTCTTACTCGTCCTCGATAAACCTTCCCTGCATCTCGTCTGCCTCGGCGCATGCATATGTATAGTAATTTCACGTACCTGCATCTGCGAGTGCATATATACGAGTATACCCTCGCCTTCACTCATTCCGGCTAGGTGCTTTGCATTCGCGTAACGGCCATTTTGCGTGAAGGTTACTTTGTGCATAATGACGCTGTGCCACCCCTGAAATAACAATTCAGATTCATAATTACATACAGATGGGCCTTCCTTATCGTTTATGCGATGTAAACTATCATTCCTGATGGCTGCTCGTTTAGCATTCGAATTTAAAGTGGAATTAGAATAATTCGTGGCGTCGTGCCGTACAGGTCGTGCCCGCAGTAACGCCGGAGCATTTCACTTTATTATCTCCGCGAGGCTCTAAAGGTACATTTTTACGAATGTGTCAGTGACTCGCAAAACAGCGCCGCAACTTCACACGGATTAATGTTACGCTCTTATTAACATAAACGCCAATCGTCGTGTCTCCGAAGTTACAAGTGAGCGGTGCTTCTGCAGATTTAAATTCCTTTCTACATGCGTAATTATGCGCTCTGCCCGTCTCCTTTGCGTATATGTCACGGGTGGGGAACGTCTACCGCGGTGAAACAAAAGAGTAAAAAGACGCGGACGTGAGATCCCTACTTTACATATGGCTATGTTGTTTGCCCGGGAAGCAAAGGAGGCCGTTTGAAAAACTTACGGGGGCAGTTAAGCAGATCTACGATAGCCCATGGTTAACCGGCACTATATCACAGTAGCTATCCTGCGTTCGTATTACCCGCTAGGGATAGAGCGGGCGAGGGAATAGACAGTGGTAGAGCATGACATGCAGAAGCGAGGGAAAGGAGATGAAGAGGCAGAGGCGGAAGAGACGTCGGGCAATGAAGAGAGCACGTGCAATCTACCTCAGCCCACGCTTTTCCATAAGCAAATCCTCGGGAAATTTGAAAGTCGAGCGCCGAAATGGAGAGTTCGAATTACCCGGCGCCGCGGAAGAGAGTAACGACTTGGAAGGTTGCCTAATGAATTAACCTACGGATTGGCTTTGAACGTACGCTGGTACTCTGCGTCCATTGCCTCAGGTCATGTCGGCCGAAATATTAATGAGCCACTTACGCCGATGATTGTGTGGACGTGAGAGTTGCCCGATTCGTTATTGAGCCAGGTCGAGTTGGGCGTATTACTGTTGAACCGCGATGTTATACGTCTCGGGCGAAGTATCGTAAGCTATCACTTAATACGCTCGTGCGAAGTTGTCGTTACTTTTGGCGTTATTGATGGGCATTGAGTTTAGCATATTGTGTGCGAAACAGGTGCTCCCTCTTCACTAACTGTAATTTGCACGATAATGCGGGGTCGGGTGAAATTAGTCTAGTCTATTTATTATCGAAACGAATCAGCTGCGCTCACAAGATCCGCAGTTCACCGTTTCTTCGGCAATAATTAGTTAACCATTTGCACTCGACTGTCCCTTTTGAGGAGACACGAAGATACTTCGTGTTATTTTGAGGAAAATGTATGCACAGAAAACGTTTGTTCAAATATGTGTTTCCTTAAGATTTTTCCGGGGAGTTACAAGTTAAGGCAATGAGATAGAATTAATAATCTGTGTGCTATTTAATATTCAGTAAATTCGTGGTCAATAAACTGAGAGGAGAATTCTAGCGAATGCAAGAACAACCTTCTATATGTTCCTGCAATAGGCTGAATGATAAACAACAAGTTATTGTATAAACATTGCATATGCCCGGAAGAAAAAATTACACGTGAAAGATCATAAACAAGTTATTACTACGATATGTGTTTGAATAAACCCGCAATGCACGTTGGTGAATGAACTATGACGCATTCGAAAAGAATAGGCTATAAGATTTCAAATTTGTTTCAACATAAATGTATCAGCAAAATCGTGTGCAAAACATGATTTGAGCGGAATATTTTTTTCAAAACTATACCATTTTAAACGAAATGCGCTATTCGCTACTTCGTGAAGAAACATGTCCGAGTGCAAAGGGTTAATAATGAAACAGCTCCTTGCGATATTCTTGTACGTCATACGGCTAATTAGAGACGTTCATTCATATTAAAGCGTTGCACGTAAAAAGTTGTTCACTACCCGTCATACTAAACCGTCAAATCGCGCAAGGGTCTCGGGAGTGCGGGTTCCTTCACAAAATCTCAGTTACCCCAACTGAGCGCACGTACACGCGTACAGCCGTACCAACAAGAGGTCTTTCCCGGGCGCGTGATGGCACTACAACAAATTTCACGATCGTCGATCGCGCCCGATCCAGCTCACACCTGTCAGCGACAGAGACAAACAAGGCAGGAGTACTGGCACGTTTCAGAGATCGATCGCCCTCTTTCACCGGCGGTTTTTCCGTCGTAAAACGAAACTGTTTAACAGACACGAGTGCGACGGCCACACACTCGCGCATCCTCAGGCGTGCCTTTCCACCTGCATGTATACACGGCTCTCGAGAATCGAGCTTCGCTCCGATATACAAGAGCTTTACAGAGGATGTACTGTGGAACGATGCGACTTTACGGTCGTGATACAATTTTGCGTTATCGGTCGCCCGCAACCCCCTCGATAAAGCCGACAAACGCGCCGGTATGGCTCCGGTATTATTGCATGAATTACGGACCGGTGCACCGTACTTTGTCCTATCCAAATTGCGTTCCTTACCGGCTTCGTCGAACAACCTGCCACGGCTCGTAATACCAGTCGAGACAAACGTCGGACGCCGGCCGTTCTGATATTATTACCGAGTATCAAACGGCCGGGTGATCGTACTTACTTTCGCTTTAATTGCTTCCCCTTCAATCAGCGGTCGCGTGTTCAAACGGGCGATTAACGATTACGAAATGGCAAATCGTGGGTCGAGTCGGGGTAAACGTTGATCGTGAAATGTCTAAGGATTGATGCTGGAGGAGTTTGGACGTGGGTCATTAGATTTGTACGAGACGTGGATGCCGTGTTTTGAGTACGATGATCCGGATGCTAAAGGCTGATTGGGGATAATCGATGCGTAAAATGGGGGCGGTTTACGGCCGTAAAACGAAATTGTTTAACCGATATGGATGTCGGGAGGTTCTTTGCCGCGTTACTTCCATCCGGGGGTACGTGCGTTTGAGAGCCGTGCTACGTGGTCCGGATGGTACAGGAAGCTTTGCGTCGGATGTGTCGCAAGGACGATGCACGTTTATGGTCGTAATACAATTTCCCCTTATCTATGGCATACAACTGGTCGATAAAAATGACAAACGCCTCGATACAGCAATAGTCGATCTTGTCGCGGCCTGTAAACAACCAGAAGTGCGGACCTTCTATTCTATTGTGCTAAAGGTAACTCCGCTTTGACGAGTACCTGTTGTGTGCTTATCTGCTTCAGAAGTTTTACAGAATGAATCGCTGAAGATTCATTTAGATTGCAGACAATGATTATAACGAAACGATAACAACGCTAACATTACGCTTCACGGTCGAAAGCATATTTTTATTCCACACCCCTAATAATCCATTTGTGTACCGTGTACATACTTTCATACTTACCAGCAAGTATACTATTAACACTTTGACTGCCATGATGGTCACTGGTGACCAACGAAAGAGATTTTATTGAAGATCTAAAATATTCGCAATGGGTAGCAATTATTATTTTATAAATGCAGTTGATATTAGAATAGTGATGCAATCTTTCGGTCTCCAATACCTGCACATTATTTACATTATGCATAATTCGCATTTACAAGCAATACATTCACTCACGCTTCCCCGCCGCAATTACATATTTACTTCCGCCCAAAGGCCCATTTCACTGCCGCCGATATTTACAAAACAATGTCTATGTCCCCACACGTAGCAGAAGTGCTCCCTGGCCGCGAATACAAATTTCTGTGTCAACCCGTCGCGGAAACGCCGTCTTCCGCGCGCGCGACGAAACTGTTTATCCGCAGGGATATAAAACGGCATCCAAGCACCTAATCCAGGCGTGCACGGGTACGTCCGGGAGACGCAGACGAGGCACCCTGGGCTGCTGCGGCATCGCGGGACGACGCGACTTTATGGTCGTAATGCAATCTTGCGTTATCGGTGGCCCGCAACCGGCCAATAAAGCCGACAAACGCGCGAATGCAGCGTCGATCTTATCGTGCCGCACGACCGGGCGCCAGACCAGCTACCATTTCGACCCCGATCGTATTCCTAGGAGCTCAGTGTGTCCGTAGCGCACGGCCATGCGCCCAGGCTACTGTCCACGAACGGCTTGCAGGCAATGCATTTCAATGCACCGGCCTGCAGGTACTGCCAGGGAAGCCTTCTCCGTCACCACCCGCGCCAACCCGGCTTCTCTCTCGATCCTGTTGCTCGCCTCGCGTTGACTAGTTCACTCATCTATGCGCTCCCGCATTCGCTCTCCATCTGTGTCCACCCCTCTCCCTCAACCTCTTTGCCTGCCTGACCAGTTAGCTCTGCACGTACCTAAGTGATTCCGGATTAGCGCGCTAATGACTGTTTCATATTCATTGGACGCAGTGGAGGCGAGTACACCTACATTACCGGAGTGACCGAGAGACTCTCGTTCGCTTGCCAACACCGTGCGCGGCTGTCAGTCAGTCTTTCTGGATGAATGCGATTCTGATTTTGTCGAGGCTTCGCTTCATTCCGCCCACCATCGCGCGTGTTCGACGCGCTCTCTTGCCTAACGTGTTTCTGCACTTTACCCGCGGGACTTACTCCTCTTCTTCTTCTCTTGAAGTTTCTCAGCGTTACCGTTCACGCGTTCTTTTTCGTTCCATACGTTACGTAGATATGGATCAGAGCGCTGGTCTCTGCTTGCCCGCCCTCTATCAGGCCAGTTGCCTTTCCGCCGACTTCCACGCCTCCGAACGTCCTCCCCTCGTTATCTGCTTTATCGAATCGTTAATTGCGAGAACTCCTGCGTTTAACCGACGCGTAGATCGATTCAGCTGTCTCCTCCGTGCGTTTGTTGTAAACGGTGAACGTGTATAGGTGGACGTTGCAGTATAGAACGTAGCGAGGGATGTTGGTGCGCAAATAAAAATCATTGTTGTTTTGTCGTTCACGTCCATGTGTGTGCGTTTGGGAGATTCTGTCAGTAATTCTGTGCATGGAATTGTTCACCACGAAACGTCCGACGTCCAAGCACGCGCGTACGGCGAAAGTTGGTTTATTCAAAGTGAAAAGACAACAACTAGACGGACGGCGGAAATTCATGAGTACGTTCTCGAGCAATCAGACGAAGCCACACCGCTATGATTGTTCCTCCGACCGTTTTTCGAGTTTGTTTAAGCAAACTGAGCTTAATGGTTTGACGTCACGAGAACCACAATGATGCACGCATTGCGGCCACGGGAATTACGTTTATGCAAATGCCGCGCGACTTGCCGCTGACGGCGGCGAGAGGGTTGAGACGATCGATTTTCTTAAAGTTGCATAATAACCACCTTAGCTGCGAAATACGAGTCGCGCTTTCATCGAGTACGACGACGCTTCGCATCTAATTCAGCGCTTCTCATGCGATATGACTTTTTCATTTTTTTAGTACGACGCCTCTGATACGCGACACAAGGTATAAAGTTACCCGACGATACCTCACACAGGCATCCTTATCCAGCTTATCGCTGCCTGCCAGTCCCAAATCGCACGTTGTTACTACCGTAATCAAGAAACACGTGGCCGCCCTTAGTAATTCACAATACCGTTATCGGCTGTCATGCGACTTGAGCGCTTCAATAACTCAAAGACCAAAGTGAAGGTTCCGCAAATCCTCCTCCGTATCCATATAATGGTTTTCAAATAAGTTTACAGTTATTTTCCTGCCCGAATCCTAATTATTTCTCGTATTCTTTTCTCCCTTCCTATGGTACCTGTATCTGTTTACAACTGCACCATTCTATAAACATGACTAAAAACGATGTAAAACCCATTTTCGCATATGCCACCAGAGAATACCTGTAGACACCAAAGTATTCACAAACTTCCAACTTGTTATCTTTAACCTCATAGCTGCTATACTCCATTGTAATGGCTTTCGTGTATACCACCATAGTGGCTTTCGCAAATGTCATATTCCTGAACGGGGTCATTACGACTGTTTTATTCATCTATAACTCTATTTAGTGTAATTGCATACAGGAGAGCACTACTAGATCGAAATCGCAATATGACACTGTTTACGCGCAGTCCACGTCAAACATTGCCGTACAGAGATATACCTATGTGGAAGTCCATCTCTAGCTAAGATGTTAATAAACATTATTCCCCGTTAATCAACATTTACTAAACCAAACATTCGACTTCCTCGATAACTTTACTTAAAACGACATAGTACAGTTTCGCAATTAATTAATGTATAATGACAAGAACACCTTTCTCTTGTCGAAAATTGGATTGAACCAAAAAGGGATTTTTGCACAACCACGAAGTGTTATAAGGTTAAAACCAATAAACCACTCCGCGCAATTAATTAATGATCCTGCGCATGGGACGCAACATACGCATTGCCATCCATCGCAAGCCGCTTTCCACCATCATGTACCTCCCGCCTATACAAAACCTCAGAAACACCATGCATACAATTCCCCGCGCCCCTAGTCTTCGACGTGAAAAGCCTCAGCCCCGTCGGTTCTACTTTCGTTCCCGCGCCAGCCTCGCGATTGCGAGCGTGGATGAAGGGTGCATCGATTAACACGTTGACTGCCGTGTCATCCGCATTCGGGCGACGGCAAAAAATATAATCAGGCCGCGTCATCCGTATTGGGGTGAAGTCTGTTTGAGTATTGACGAGGTTTCTTAGTAGACATCAAACAAGTGATTATTATGACACTTGCCCAACTAAACCCAGGATGCACATGGGACATTGTTTCCAAAGATATCACACCATGGCGACTTACAAAATTTTAAATTTATCTTTCATTTGCAAGAATAAAATGCATATGTATAAAATAAACAAAATTAAAAACATTCACAAGCACGTGTAATTCTTCTCATTTAAAACAAGACTCCGTTTCACTCGTTCCGCTGCGAAAATGTACCGGAGTCCCTGGTAGGCAGTGGTACAAAAATGTGCGGAGCGCCAAGGGTTAAAGGAGGCCCTGGGCGCGTAGGACGCGGCACAGAAGCACTGTCGCAGGCAGCCGACGTGCACGAAGTTCTCGTTGGGGATTACGCTTACGCAAATGCGTGTCGCACGTTGCGTACAACGGCACGAAGGGCGCTAAGAGGATCTGGCCGGTGCCATCCCGCATGTCCCTCGACGTTACCCGCCCGTCGGGCAGGCTGTAAATAGGGGGCCAAGAACGGCGCGGCGTGGGTAGGTAGGGCGAGCTGAAAAAAGAGCCCGGAGAAGAAAGGGTGCGAGCAGACCGCGACAGGGAAAGGTGGGTGTTTCAGGTGCGATCGATGTAGAGCGCGGCACCCTCGTCGCGAGCACTCCGTCCCTATCCTCCTTTCCTCCAGCCCTTTCATTCCCGCGCTCTCTTCCTCCGGCCGCGCAATCTTCGCTCGCCTTTTTTCACCTTCCTCTCGGAACGCTGTCTGTCGCGCGTCACCCTCGCACCGTCCGTCTGCTGCGCTCTGCGTTCCACGCTTTCCGTCGGGGCGTCGTTTCCGCTGTCGCCTTCTGAGTTACATCGCGCCTTTTGTTTTTTTAACTCGCGACCTCCCGTCCGTCGCGCGTCACTTGTGTTTCTGGAGTTGCGCGCTCCCTCGCGACCCTTACGCCGATGAAAGCGTCAATGTCAGGGTCCCTGTAATTTTCTTGTCTGAGCGCCGACGTGCGCATCGCGCGCCGGCCGACCCCCCCTGGGCCGACGCGGTCTGATTAGTAAATGTATCCGAGCCGCGCAGGTTAAAGGTGAAAAAGGCGGTAACGAGAGCGAAGCGGAAAAGAAAGGCGGGCGTTGTTCGCGAATCGGTTATACCCGGCGCAGCGTTCGATGTCGAATGGACGCACATCGAGGGAACTCGGATTACGCAAAAAGGCGTCTGGCTTTGTAGATGAGTGATTTGCGGGCGGTCCCATTATCTTGCGCTGCCGGCGACGAGACAGTTTTAATTGGACTTGATCAGCCCCGGTTCGGAGCGCGATAGATATATGAGATTCGTTTTCACCTGAGGTCTGGCTCGTTACTGATAATGCGAAGATGTGCGCAAATAGAGCGAAGTCCAAAAATTAAGCGACACGGCGCGACGCAAGGCGGTAGACGAATGGTGGTTTTACTTTAACCTGCACGGCGTCAAAGTGTTTTGGGATTGCAAAGTCTGTAGGGTGGCGCGATGAAGGTACAGCTGGCAGTGTTACTAATTAACGAATATATATTGTTTAAAACGGATTAAATAAATACAAAGAAATCTTATAATAAACCTTAGCCTAGTCGAGGCTCTGAGGCACTATAAAAAGCCTAGCACAGAGGCAAAGAAAGAAATAGCGAAAAGGTCGACGCGGCACGCAGTTTTAAAAGAAATCGATAGCGACATAATTTTTGGCAGCTATGGGCGCAAATACTAAACAAATGGAGTTCATGAAATAACGGATAAGGTGCACGTCGTGGCGAAGCAATTTCTCAATTTTTTTAACACTTTGACTGCCGTGATGGTCACCGGTGACCGGCGCAAGAGATTTTAGTGAAGATCCAAAATATTCACAATAGGTTGCAATAGTTATTGTATAAACGCAGTTGTAGTTAGAATAGTGATGTGATCCTTTGGTCTCCCATACCTGCACATTATTTACATTTAGCATAACCCAGTCAAACGCTGTAATATTTCACAGCATCGCCGTTCTAATACAACAAAATACGCTTGGCAGTCAAAGTGTTAAGCATGGAAACGTCCGTCGCCGTACGATCATCCGTTTCAATCCGGCGACAATTCATCGCGTCGCTCCACGACCCTTTCACCGATATTCGTCCGTGTCTGCGGTAAGGGAAAAACGTCAGGAAGGTGTCAGAAACGCTGGCCAGAAACCGCATACGCCGAGAACCGTGCCTCATTGTTCGCGTTTTCTTTGGAAATCGTCACAGTCGTCGTCGTCGTCGTCGGTTGCGTTTCTCACAAAAGCGCCCGAAAGTTCGCGATCTAAAATCGACACTCATTCTTCGCGGTTACCCGGCCGGTCGGAACCTTCCTTTTCGGGTCGTTAGTGTCCGCGCCTTTCGTTACCGGCACAACCCGCCGCTTCCTGTGGCTTTGCTGTGTGCACGAGCGGCAAGCAGCAAACAGCGAGCGTCGACGACATCGGCACTGGTCAGTGCCGGCACGTAATTAGAACGGAACACGTCGCCCGGCTTCTCCGTTGATGCTTTTTCGTACTTTATTTTCGGTGCTCACCGGTACTCGTTCTACACACTGGCCTGTACACAGCGCATAGAAGCATGTTCGTATACGGGTCGGGAGTATATGGACGTGTGTGTCGCTAGAAAGATACGTACAGGACAATATCACGTAGAGGCTGTCACGTTTATATGGATGTGGGCGTTGGTACGTATAAAGCAGTACTCGTTCTACACACTGGCGTGTACACAGCACACAAGAGCATGCCCGTATACGAGTTGGGAGTATACGGACGTGTGCATCGCCAGTGAGATACGTACACGATGATGCCGCGTTGAAGCTGACGTGTTTAGATGGATGTGTATGTTAGTACGTATGAAACAGATATATAACGGGCCGTGTGAACGTGCATGTGTATATGTTTGGTATATGTACGGTCAACGAGCCGTGTTCATTAGTGCGAAGCCGAAGGATAGTTGCACGAGATGAGGTGGTTCGAAGAAGAAGCGAAGGGCAGCTTTGAGGTGGACGAGAGGTAACATTGAGGTGAGAGGAGATAGTTCCTTCAGCAGTGGCGAATAACGGCTGTTGTAGACTTTGAAGTCTTACGATGGCTTGGTTTCTTACTACGACAAGGTGCCAGGCCGGGCGAACATTGGAGTTCAGTTAATTAAACAAGATATCAGTACGCACCCCTAGGGCCCGTGACAGGTCCTTTTCAACATTTTACCCTCTCCTGTTCGCCTACGCTGACCTTCTAGCTTACACCCACACATGGCGTCGATCTCTGTCCGTTCTTGGATCTCAGTTCTTCAACGGTCTCGCGCCGGTTTCTTTCGTTTTCGTCTTAGTCATTTATTTGCTCTTTCACTTTGTGTGCTGCGTGAAATCAGTGAATGGTAGTTCCAGAGTTAGAATTAAAAACGGAGATCTTGTGGTTGACCTAACTGTTTGGAAATGAAAGAGGGAGGGTCGGAATACACCGTCGAAAAATAATTGAAAAATTATAAAAATATTTTTGTTAGCAAAGCTATTGTAGAACGGCCCCATTATTCACGTGTATCATTGCCCATTATACTATAATCGTGTGATAGAATAAATATGGATTCCACTGTAATTCCCTGAAACGGTTACAGTAACGGCCATATAAATAGCTGGCATGTCAGTCGATGTGAGAGTCGGTTTCCCGAGCTCCATTTTTTTTTATCTTTTTTGTACCTATAACTCGGAGCTTCTACTTTTATCCGTACCCCACCGCTCAGTCACGATTATCGTATCACGAGATTCCCTTTCCGATCAGTCGCGTCGTTTAATCTTCCCTTATGCTGCTCTATTATTCTTTCCCTATCTCCTTTTCTACCGATATTGACTTTCAACCTCATCCCTCGCTTTCAGACCAATTCCGGATAATAAGAATTGCACCGGTTACACGATTATGCAATTGGAGATAGGCGGAGATCCGTAGAAAATCGCCGATACCGTCGGAGTTATATGTCCATTATTCGTTCGTTGCTTTCATATGTAAATATGGCAGGAAATTGCAGGCATGTTGCGTCTGGGGTGTTTTCAACACGTGCGGCAAAAGTTTTGACACGTACATCATTCTACGAAATTCGCTAACTTTGCTTTTTCGAATTTGTTGCGCAGTCATATTTACTGTCTGGACTGCGCACGTTGCCGTATAAACGTCACGGACGACCACGATATACACACTGCAGCGTGTATTAACTGTTTTGTGACATTGAAAGTCGCGAACTTTTTTACCCAAGCTATTAGAAATGAAAGTATCAAAGTATAAGTTGTTGAATAGCGTGTTTAATGATATTCAGTAACACAATTACAAGGCATGATCTATTTCTTAGCATATCGGCCCGCAAAGAATATTAATAACTGTCATATTAGCAACTGCTCGTAATTATATGGACTGTAGCGCTCTCTGAATCTACGTTGAATTAATGAGAAGAGAAGAAATAGTGTTAATTTATATCTCATCTGGAGTGATATTACTTTACATTTATATTTAACAAGTTTTAGCTACGGTAGTATTCATAGCGCAACATCCATTAAATATTGCGCGGATCCGTTTTCCACAAACTATCTTCGCTAACACTTCGAAACATCAAATCGGGTAATTTTACAAGAATCATTCGCTCATCTTATTGGTTTTATGGCGCTACGTGCCGCTTTATTCTGAGAACTTGCACATTATGACTGCGCAAACTTACTTAAAGTCGTCCCATCCCGGAGCACTAATTGGAAACAAGAAACATTGCGATTCGACATAGCTTGCGGAATGGAGAGAAAGGAAACCTGGGTACATCCTGTACTCTGCGTAACGAGAAGTTTTGTTTTCACATTATGTGTCCTCCGTGATGCTTAAATCTTTAGCGCATCCAGTGACAAAGTTTACGTCGCATCTGCTGTCGTATTTCTCAAGAGGTTAATTGATCTTCTCTCCGATTGCATGTCTGTTATACTCCATCTTTCTTTCTTCGTCCTTCCTCGTTCTTCATTGTTCGCGCCGCCTATTTTTTAATTTGCGTGTCACTATCTGTTCACTAACGATAATACAGAAATTCTATTTTCTGCCGTCCTATTATTGTTATCCAAGAATATTTTGCGTTATAACTTAGATGCCTGAAAAGATCGTTTGTGGAAGTATTTTTTCCACAATAGTGACATTTATAAAGCACCCTTCGTCTCAGTTCAAACCAGTATGACATACCTATAAACAATGTCTGTGGCTTCAAGTGAAGTACCACAATAGGTCTTTCAAACCCAGCTCCAAACTCTCGACTTTTGTTCTGCAACAGTAAATACCGTTTGATCGCGACGACAGAGATCTATCAGTTCGTTCGCTGCACTGTCAATTTCTCCTGATTAATTGCGATCAACTTCGCGCGTGGCCAATGTGATTTCTCGGCAGCTGCAAATTTCGCGCAAATTGCCATCGAAGTTCCCGACTAGGAATTCAACTTTCCGTATGCTTTGTGCTCTGCGGCGAACGAACACCGCACTCGGTTTGTCGCTTTACAGAAGTGTGGGCGCGCGTTTTATCGCGTTATTGTGATTTACGTGCCCGCGACGACGAAGTGACGTCACGCCGGTAAGTTATATCGACGGCCTTTCGGCCTGCTAATTTATTACGGGATCGCGTGCAATTTGAATGCTCCGCGTCGATCACGCGCGTTTGCTCGCTCGACAATCGATTCGGTCATAGACTGCCAGCGGGACGCAGCTCGTTAGACGAACACAGCAAAAATGCTATGAAAAACGTCAAGTGCCAATGATATCTGCATTCGAAGAGGTCGATTAACTGAATTTGGGGCGATATAATAATACGCTTGATTTTATATTTAACCCTTTGACGAGAGGCGACTGTCGGTCGCCATGGCGTTTCGCGCAGCAAGACGAGTGGCGAGTGAGAAGTTACAATGTTTATGTTAGAATTCGTTACCTCTAACTGATAGAAAGGCGGTATTACACCAGTTACTTTTTAGTCAATGAATTACATAAATCGAAATGTCATTTGACTAGGACAATAGTAACTAATAGAAAACAATTGCCGATGTAATGAAAAAGCAACGATTTCCAAAAGGAAAATCAATGGCAGTCTATCGTAGAAATAATAATGTGATCTTGGCGTGGAATGATAAGAAGATCGTCACGCTGTTGACTAGTTATTACAATGCGGGAATGAGAAGTATTGAACGAGTACTGGCATGGTGTTCAAACTGTGATTAGAAAACCCAATGCTATCACGAATTATATCAAATTCATGGGCGGCGGTAATTTTTGCAAGGTTATATTTTTAAAAGGTGGAAAATAGAGAAATTATCAAAATATAATGTTTTTGTAAGAAATTTGTATATAAAATTATTTTATTGTACCTTGTAAGACACTCGGCACATCTGCGAAAATCGCCCCGGCCTACTACCTTACCCAACCGAAAAAATCGTCGTCCGCAAAGGGTTAATAAGTAGTTCAATCAGTAAGTGCCAACGAGACATGACTAGTTAAACGAACAAAAGAATTGAACAGATGGAGGGTATAATGTTCTATAAAAACTTAAACAACTGTCCATCGTATTTTACAGCGAAGTTACTCATTACAGTGGTTTAATAATTTGATAAATCGGCCTTGTTTTTGTGTACGTAGCGTTACAGTATGGGAAAAACGAACGTACGAAAGGAGTTGACATTATACATTAACTACGTATTTTACCGTAACTTCTGTTTCAGTTTATTTACACATGACGGTTAACCCATTTCATATCACCTTGTTTTTACAACCGCCTACTATCGAACCAGTCATTCGTTTCACTCTGCCAACACCGGCAACATGCATTGTTAATTACTCGATACTTTACGAATATTGCTTTTTGCTTCACCGTATTTGATGCTTAATTAAAAACCATTGGTCAGCTTCCCTTTAACCGGAGCGCGCGCAGCACAAATATATTTAACTCGAACATGTTCATCGTAAATTTGTTCGACGGTATTCGCGCGGCACCCCGTAATGTTTGCGAAATGTCGAAAATTTACAATGTAATACACGTTAAACATCCCGAAACCGTAACAACTGTCGGAGTTCCAATATTGGATCAAAACAGCGGAGCAACAGTCGATTTTCATACGGAACATCCGACTCACACCCTTCGCTCCAGCGTCGACTTCGGCGTTCGTCGATATTGCACAAGATAACCGCATCGTCATACCCCTCCCGAAAATTCAGCCGTTATCAACAAATATCGACCGACCGAACGACGTTTCGACGAATTCCGGGGCCCACATTAATTCTCCGTGTTGACAAAGTTGTTCCGACGAGTTTCGATTACCTCTTCGGACGAGTGGTGCGCGTACGTGTGTCGTACCCGCTCTCCACCTTTCCAAACTAAACTTCCGAAACGTTTACCGTGCTGGGTAAACAGTTATGAAGAACGTAAGGGGTAATGTGTTTACTCACTCAGCCCGGCGCGGTAGTCGGTAAACCGAAGAGAATTCGCGGAGAAGTGGGATGGCAGAGGGGGACGAAAGTGTCTCGCTTAAATGGCCGAAGTTTAATTAAACCGGTTACAACCAATTACGCGTATATTATTCCGGAGCGATTTCGGGGGCGGCGAGCGATACGAAAATAAGGTCGAAATTTCGGACGCGCATGTCGAATCGCGAGCGGATTCGGAGTCGGACTCTGCGATAATGAAGTCGTACGGCACCCGGTAGAGCGTGCGCAGCTAACTCGCTGAAAATATCGGAGACGTTCAGAGGTGCAAAATCGGGATAAGCCGCGGTGGCCCCTCATCATCATTAAATTACATTATTGTCGAAGGTGGCAACGGTGGGCTGCTCGGGGAATAGGTAAGTGAAGGCAGCGAATGAAATTACGTTTTCTTACGCAGCAAGAAAAGCGCCCGGGTTCCGGTTACCTATTAGGGGGTTGGTGCAGGCAATAACCCTTGTAATTAGCTCGGAAAGTTCCAGGGTTTGGCGGCGCTATAAAATCGCCGGTCAATGATTCGAAACGTGAGCGTGTTCGTGTTTTGCTTGGCCTGCAAGAAGGGTCGTTAGGATGCGCTCTCGCGCTTTAAGGTGAAACATTGGAGGGGAATATCTAGATACTTTTACGCGCTGTTTAATGTAACGATAAGTGCTGGCCATATGGCTTGACGATAATATTGGGCTTCTCCGGGTAATGGGGCGAATTCCTAGTTTACGTTCGATCGCAGATTCTATTGTGTAATGACGCAGTGCGTAGCAGCAACTGATGAATATTACGCAGCAATGTGATAGTAGCGTTACAACAAACTATACGTTGGTGTAATGTCAATGCCGGTTTACGCTGTGCATTTTACGTTTAACTATACCGAATTTATACTTGCATATAATATAATATTAGTTATAAATATGTGGGATCTCAAATTAGGGTTGCTCAGTAACGAGTTGACGATAAGACGTGAAGACGATACGACGTAAAGACGAAACGACGAAAGACTAGGAAAAAAGACGTAAGAAAAAACACGAAAGCGTTTTGATTGTGTTGTTATTGTTTATAAATATTATACTATCTAGTTTCACGTATTAAATTCCTACAAATATAATTATATTTATTATGTTTATGTATAATATGCAATAGAAACACGTAAAATATCTTTCACAATTTTATGATATCACATTTCTATTCCTTTGCAAAGCTTTTCAAGACATCACTTCTTTGCGTTATAACAGAAATGCGCATTATCCCGCGTAATGTTCTATCTGGCTTATCCAAGAAGCCGTTCTACTTATTAAAGGGCGAAAAGACGCGAGGCTCGCATGAAATATGTTCGCCGTTTCGCATACGTCAATGACGTACGCCTTCCATACCGCGTAAAACATTTTGACGAGAGCCATAGCTCTTTTCACGTGCGGCCTCGACTTTCTCGGCCCGACCATTTCATTTGCATCGAGCGATGCGTCCTGTCTGACCCTTTCCGCATCACGAACGATGCGAACCCGACATGAGCGCGACAGTGCAAAGTGATAAATAATGCCCCGAAGGATAAATCACGCGAATAACAAAATCACGTACTCGGCAGAATTTTAAAACGTCGGTATAAACTGCACCCATAACATACGGCGAAGCATATTACGAGAGAAGCTCAGCTAATTCCGCGACGCCGTGAGATCGAATGCATCGAAGTAACTAAGCAAAGGCCACGTAAAATATTTTGCATCTGCTGCAGCTGATTATTACGAAGTTACACCGGTGTGCTACAGTACATGTGGCTTAAAACATTTTTATTCGTCTGATGTGGTTAAAAATATCTCGGAATTGGATTTTATGCCATATACCCATATCATGTGGCGAAGTATAGTATATGAAAAGCTCAGCTAATTCCGCGGAATCGTGAAATCGAAGTAACTAAGCAAAGGCCACGTAAAATATTTTGCATCCGCTACAACCTATTATTACAAAGTTACACCGGTGTGCTACAGTACATGTGGCTCGAAACATTTTTAATCGTCCGATGTGTTTAAAAATATCTTGGAATTACATTACTGTACCATACATCCATAACATATGGCGAAGCATATTATATGAAAAACTCAGCTAATTTCGCGAAATCGTGAAATCGAATGCATCGAGGTAACTAAGCAAAGGCCACGTAAATATTTTGCGTCCATCACAGCCGATTATTTCGAAGTTACACCGGTGTGCTACGGAAGCGGCGCCTCGAAACATTTTTATTCGTCTGTTGTGTTTAAAAATACCTCGGAATTGAACTACTACGCCGAGCCTTCCCAAGAATCCGATAATCCCGCGGCTAGTTAGCCGCCTGTGCGCGGCACACGATTTCGTTATGGAGAACAGAACATGCGAGCGTACGAATCAAAATCGTATTATGCGCTGAAATCGACCGCCATCCCCGTGCGTCGTAAACTTTTATGCAACGGCAAAGACGGCGCTGGAGGGAAATAATCACGGTCGTTTGTTCGATTGTCGCCAGTGAACGTGGACGAGCGACGCGTCGTCGCTGCGAATAAGGACATGCATTGGACTTTGAAGTACCGACGTTAAAATTCAAATGCCCCAGGCACACTCGGCAAATACCTCGCACGTCTTCCCGTGCGCGCGGAGATGTGCATAGGTGCGCATGAGTGTGTTGCGGAATGCGCGGAACAGTCAGAGGACATTTTCCATATGATATGAATCCTGCGACTAGCGCCTTGAGGTGTTCATTCGCCACCTTCGCATTCGCACATTTGCACGTACGTGCCACTGGCATCCAGCGCAGGTGTCGTCGTCGAACATCCAGTGCCCCGACGTACTCCATATACTGTATAAATAACTACCACTCGTTTCCACACCATAGACGCGCAACACTATACGCGTAACCTGGCGGGTTTGTGTTTCGTTAAATAATTATTGTCGCGAGGGTTTAAAATAAAAAGGGAGATAGAGAGAGATTTCTTAACACATTGGCGTCGGGGCGTTCCGCTTAAAAAATGGCGGTAACTATTTAACGAATTAATATTTTTCTAAGGAATCTTTGGAAAAGTGGTAATTTACTGGTACGGATAATTATTTGCGGTCTTTAACACGTTGACTGCCACGGTGGTCACCGGTGACCGCCGCAAAAGATTTTACTATAAATGCAAAAAAATTTGCCACGAAGCCTATTTCCAATATTGTAAAAGTAATGGATATTGGAATTATGCTTCAGTACTTTGGCTTCTAACAACTTTGTGTTACTTTAATTTTGCATGATTTAATCATACTCTGCAGTATTTCATCGCATCGCGGTTCTAACATAGCAAAATACGCTTGCCAGTCAACGTGTTAACATGCTATTACCCGTTGTTATCAACCTCTTTATTAGTTAAGTTAAAAATATTACATATTAGTCATAGTATCGTACTGAAGTTAATGTAGATTTTGTGTGGTAGCCTTGAAAACAATTGCGAATATTAAGTTCTACTTGACAATATATATGTAGAAAGTTTCCGAACAAATTTTGAAGCCTAGATTAAGCGTCGAACTCGAGTCGTATCTTTGTATCATAAATGCAGGGCTCGTGTCGATAATCTCGAATCATGACACGAAATCGCACATTTGATTATTCGATCTTGCAAATTATTTGGTACGAAATATCCGAAAGAGATTAAACCATTTGTAGTGCTTTATCCATCTATTTCGGGACAGGAATGTGAAAAATCCGAAGCCAATACGTCAATGTAAGAGGAACATAGTGATGTTTACTCGTATCAATACGCTGTCTACGGGATTTGTTGCATATTTACTTTGCGAATTGCTTTCTTTCCATGACAGTTCCCTTTCACTTTCAGCGGCGGACTGCCGTTTTTGCCTCGTGCCGCTGCTATGCCAGCTCTCAATTTTCAGATTTTTGCTTCGCATAGCAACAGCGAGCACTTAATATCATTTGTTTATCATTCCCCTATATTACGACATCTGCAAAAAAGCCTAAGAATCTCATATACGTATGCCATACACGTTAATTTACCGCTGCTACGTAGTTATATTGGACAGTTATACGGGGTCATGGCGCATGGAGATTGCATGACTACGTGAAAGCTTGTATTAACTATACATCGAGGTTATCGTCAGACCTGAGATACCTCAAGGGAAAATGTGCGGTGCCCGCGAAAAAAAGAGGTCCGCAGTTATTTCCGCGGAAGCGCTTCCGCCAAAATTCAGACTGACGATGAGGAAGAACGTGCTGAATTCGTTTAGCGCGCGCTGCCCTTCGCAATCTCCGGCATTCTTCCCGCAGGTTCCCGTGAAGACTCATATCCCCCGAAATATGTTCCATGACATGCCGCACGCGCGTATGCTTCTCATCCAGCGGAAACATATGAGTTTTTCACCGCGCAACGTCTTTCTATTTAACCCATTCGAGACCGATTGCACACCGTGTGTGCAATTGATTTCCGAGGCTATAAGACGGACAGTCCTACAAAGAAGGAAAATATAACACCGTGTGTAATGTGTATTATAATGTATAATAATAAGAGTAATGTGCAAATTAATTATCAGTTATTCTGAGACATTTTTCTAAAAACTAGTCATTATTCTTATCTTTTTTTAACTTTTTAACTTTTTATAAGATTATATTCCTTGAAAACAAAATAACGATTTTATAACTAATGAAATCATCAATTTTTTAATGATGTACAGCAAAAACAAAATTTGGCATTGGTTTTACTGTGTACCAAAAATTAAAAATGAACAATATAAAGAAAAAAAAATGTCACTCGTGGGGACCGTGTTCGAAAAAAAATCGTCGTCTCGAATGGGTTAATGAACAATCAATACCCTCACGCTTACCGAGACCATCCGCATACCATCCCACGCGACTATCTCACGACACCATGCGCCACGGCGCCACGCACCGACGTTAAAATTCATATTGCCAGGCGCTCAGCGCCGCATAAAAGTCCGATGACATAATCGCACGTGCCTTCGACGCTTTAACACCGAGTTACCCACGTCGCCGACAATAAAGCAAAGGTGCGCCAGACTGTCGCCTGTCAGTATCGGGCCTCACGTAACAGCGCCGAAAAAAATCCACCCGACAGGCTCTTACGCACATACGATCGCGTCTACCCTCATGCGCGAAATTGCACGAGCTGCGTTGCACGTAACATCGGAGCTGACCTGTGTACCTGAGTTCCGTCGTGCGGATACGTTCTCTCATCGTCCAATTCCATGGACGCGCGCATACCGATCCGTTCGCGGTTTTCACTGCGGAGAGCACTGCGTACAGAATCGTCGTCGGGTGACGCACGTCAGCCGGCGTTTCTCGCTTCGCTCCTCGCATGTAGCACGTACGCGATGCACTAAGCGTCGCGACGTCACGTCGCGCATATTCGAGTTTTGTTAGGTGAGTTAGCGTCGTGACAAACGTCATCGGTGATAGGCGCGGTCGCATCCACTTACGCGTGTACACACCCCGCCAGAAGCTTGGCACGCATAGTGGAGATCGTGGAGATTGTTGTTGCTTTACGTATAGAGATTGTGGGATAACCCTTTGAGTGCTGAATACTTTTGGCCAAAGCGCTCGTTGAGGACGAAACAATTTTCGCTAGTGTGAACTGTACTGGTCGATTATTTAAGGCGCAAATAAATTTTAACCCTTTGAGTGCTATGGACGTATATATGCGCCCGCCGAAATCTGTCGGTGTCGACTATGGGCGCATATGTATATGCGTCCCCAATCATTTGGATTTCTCACCTACTGTAGCCACAATTATAAATGTATGAGATGAATACAGATACGTTCTTTATCAAATGATTTTCTTGCATTATTTAATTTGGCGTAAATACAGAATGACTGAACTATATTGGACTGGACTAAACTTGACTGAACTCGCGTTGTACACCGCGCCGGCTTTTATACGGACCCCTTATCTTATCCGGTAGGGCCTGATGGCCCCGCGACAGTTTCGTTCGACGTGTCTACGGCCGTTTTCCTGATACTATTTCCTGATACTATATATTGACAAGACAACGCAATAAACTGTTTGAAGAAAAAGATGACGGTACAAAAATTTGGTCCTTTGATGTCCTGTGTTCAACCAAACTGATTTCGGAGTAGTTATGGGTTGTAATGTGGCTCTGTGTTGATATGGTTTGTTCGTCTGTTAATGAGGGGGAAGAATATTGCAACGGGATGATGATGTGTATCGATGTAAAGCATTGGAATTTATGTGACGCCGATCAGAGGTTGCAGTGTTTTATCGGTAGTTATGTGTGTGTCTGTCTATAAGTCATAAGATATATGTTTTCGGATTTTAATGAAATTTGCAATCTGTTTAACCTGGTGGATGCCAGACGACTTATGGACGAGGGTGTACGTACGTTGGTGTATGTGTACGCATGTATTCCCGTATGCGTATGACCCCGGTAGAGTTGCATGAACCACAGTGTGATAGTAATACAGTAACGCGCCGCGTGTTCGCTGATATATAGAACACTCGTTGGAAACAGAATGCATGGAAATTATTTAGAAAACTACTGTGATACTTGACAGCAGAAAGAAATATTGCAATGCGTTTGTGGTGGAATTAGAAAGAAAGGATTCGTTTAATTTTATTTATATTATTCTCAACGAGGAATAATGATCAAAAGAATCATAGATTGTTTTTCGAATATCTGTTAAATGTCATGTATTGTGACATTTCGGTATCACGTGAGGTTTATGTTACTTGTTCATTTTCTATCCCCCCGTGTATATTCATGCGAGCGCGCATAGTACAATTTGACAAGGCGAACAGCTTCGCATAAACTGTTTATCACGTTCTACGACGATAATTCTTGTCATCCAAGTCACTTGTCACCGCTTGTCTCCAAACTCATGTTGTACTTGGCCGCTGTATTCCCGAGTTTACGGTTGCAACATTCGAATATTTATACACCATCGTCTATTCTTGGCATGTTCCCTGTTATAGCTTATTTCTCGTTCTCGTGTTTGTAGACGACATAAACCTACCATCACTTGCCTTCGTACACCGTCGTATATGTTATGGCTGTACGAATTAACGAATCTTCTGTCATATAGTCCTCCCCGCAGTACGCATACACCCGTCAATTTTTTTTTAAAAATCCTTCCCCGTTATCACGAAGTTCGTTTTTCGAAAAATCGACGATAATGTCCTTTACACGTTTCGAAGCAACCGGTGCTTCGTTATCAAGTGTAGACTATTTCATCAGCCAACGCCCTTACTCCTTCACGCTACACACACACAGTTTGCACTCGTTTTAGAATTGACCATTAACACGTTGACTGCCACGGTGGTCACCGGTGACCGGTGCAAAAGATTTTATTCAATATGCAAAAAATTCGCAATGAAGCCTATTTGCAATCTTATAAAAGCAATTTATATTCAAACGGTGCTTCAATACTTTGGCTTCTAATAGCTCTGCGTTACCTTTATTTTGCATGATTTAATCATATTCTGCAGTATTTCATTGCATCTCGGTCTAACATAGCAAAATAGACGGTGACCAGGGCAAAAGATTTTACTAAAAATGCAAAAAATTTGCAATGAAGCCTATTTTCAATCTTGCAAAAGCAATTGATATTGAAACGGTGCTTTACTATACGGTGCTATACTATGCGGTGCTATATTATACGGTGCTATACTATGCGGTGTTATATTATACGGTGCTATACTTTGGCTTCTAACAACTCTGCGTTACCTTTATTTCGCACGATATAATTATACTCTGCAGTATTTCATCGCATTGCAGTTCTAACAAACTCTTCTAACAACATAGCAAAATATGCGTGGCAGTTAAAGTGTTAAAACGGCTTACCATTGCTTGCTTTTCAAACTACAACAAGATCGAAAGAATATATCATCGAACACACGTTCTTTTTACGCAACGTCGGTTGTCTAATCTCGCCAGCCACGTCGATCGGTATTTTTCGGCTGCTCGCCCTTCGCCTACACATGTCCCGCAACACAACATAATTTGGCGAGATGCGCGGCCCTAAGGTAGCCTCGCGCAAACTGCTCATCACGTTGGCCGACGACGGTAATACTCGTCATACAACTCGCTCATCCCCGCTCGTCTTCCTGTTCACCTCGCAGCCTCGCCGGTAAATAGCGAGAGCGACGCCACGTTTCGGCGTTATGTGCCGCTCAAGATACGCCCCTTTCACAGCAACCCACCCCCGAGGCACCCTCTTTGTATCCAGGCTCGCGTGTATATTGTCTTACGTGGTCTGGCACCTCTTTTCACCGCGCGGCTTCTTCCTCCTTCGCCTTCACGTCCTTCCTCTCTCGTCGCCTCTTCTGCCCACCTCCCCCGCCGCCTTCTCGTCCGCCCTGCAAACCACTTTTACCTAAGTGCCGTGATTACGCCCGTGACCGGAATCCGCTGAAGACGTCGACTACGTATCCTCCACGAAGAGACAGCGTCTGTACGAGTAGAAGCGTTCCTTCCCCGGAATTTCAAACAGTGCACGCCCGTTCGAATGTCTGCCCGTTTCATTGTTTTGCTTCATTGTTGCTCTCGTACCGGCGCGAGCATAGTGACGGTCGCCCGTGCTCTTTTGGGTGTCTTCTCTGGCTGGCTAGATCTTCATCTGCTTATCGATGAATTTTCGCATGCGTCCAATATGTTGGTGACGGTGGCTGTCTGGTTGTTGGGAGCGCGTAACCGTTTATTCGGGTAATTCGACTGTTTCTACGTGGCTGAAGGTCAGTTATGCTTGTGAGACCGAGTTCTGCATATTGGGTTTCAGGGATTTTGGGTAATGAATGTGGAATGTGTTTTGGGGAATGCTTGGGCAATGACGGCTGTGAAAATTGTATCATAGAAGATACATATGAAAACGTAATTAACAGATGTGCAAAGTGATATTTAAGCTGCGATAGTGATTCGTGATGATATCATAGGTAGTATGCAAAATAAACCAATAAAGAGTACTTTTTTCGCCGATTTCGTACACAATGGCACTTTAATGTACAAGATAAGCGTATATCGACATCATTTGACAGGCGGTGCAATTTCTATTACCTCTATTGTGTACGTATACCAACGCGTACACATATGCACCCATGAATCTGGCAGATCCCCGGCAAGCACGTAATTGGAACGGCTTAAACCGTACGCGTCAATCAGTTAGCCGCCATAAAACTTTCATTGTTTAGCCCGGACAGCGTACTCTGCTTCGAACTAGGAGCCTCCCGGGACTCGAAGGAGAGAATGCGCGTCTACGAGGCAAAGCATCCGAAGACGTTTATACGGCCAGATTACGTGTTTTCATCCGAGAGGAAGTAGCAAGATAGTTAATTGCGTTTGTCACGAGGTTACTTACAGTGGTATCTATCCCAGGCGAGTGTCGGTGCTACGGAGCCGAGGCAATAACAATGCTGGGATAAATTGACCGGTAGGCGGCACGGCGAGACTGAGTGAGAGCGGCTATAAACCGATCCTATAAGGAGAACCTGCCCCAGGTGGCCAGTTAACTGCTTAACCTTAAAAATATATATGCCTTTCCTCCTCCCTCGGCTCCTTCTCGACCCCCGCCTCCTCCTCCTTCATGCGCCACCAGCTTCACTCCATTTCTTCTTCCAGCACATCCACGTCCGCCGTACAAACCCTCTCCTCTTTCCACGACTCTCCCTACACCTTCATCTTTCGCGACCTCATCTTCCACCCGTTTCTTTCTTCTCCGTTTCCACCTTCGTCCCTCCGTCTCGCCGCACTCTCTTACTCGCTTCTTTTCCTCTCCCGGCCCCACTTCCTCGGCGCCTCTTCTCCACCGTCTCCACGTACACACGCGCCCGGCACTCTTTCCGCCAAGAACCTAGCCCTCCCGTGAACGAATCTATACTCCCACACGTCCATTTATCCTGCGCACCGACTAGCAGGTTTATTGTGATTTACGTAACGGCGCAGGAGAGCGATCGCTTAATCTTTCACGCGGAAGCCGGTCCGAGGCGCTCGCCGTTCGCCGCTGATCCTGTTGCTACCTGCCAGGCGAGCCGATGGCTAAAGGAAATCGCTGGCAGACGAATACGCGCCGACCCTGTCGCTCGCGACGCTTGTTTCTCGCCGAGATAGAACGGCTGAATTATTCCCGACGACGAGCGCCATTTGTAGCCACGACGCGATC
Organism: Cryptocheilus praepositus; assembly: GCA_033815515.1. NCBI lineage: Eukaryota > Metazoa > Arthropoda > Insecta > Hymenoptera > Pompilidae > Cryptocheilus > Cryptocheilus praepositus. The sequence continues at coordinate 1,524,441 of JAWWQZ010000257.1, forward strand.
GAACGATCCCGGGACCCGCCCTTCGCAGACGAGGAGCGCCTTTCAGGAGGTAACGGATTGTCGTCCTCGCGGCGTGCATGATGCTACGCGATCCAGTTGGATGGCGCGAGACCCGTCGCGGATGTGCTTATCTTTCCTGACGTTTCCCACCGAACGCCGGCCGATCGATGTCGACGCCGTGAGTACGGAGTTTGTGCAGGTAGTCTTCGGGTATAGCGGAATTCAGATAGTAATCGCGAGTCGATGGTAGCGCGAGAGGAAGATGCGTTGAGTATGTATGTGTGCGTGACTTGTTGGACCTCGCAGCTTAACACTTTAACGACCGCGGGCCGATTAACACATTGCGTATGGATCACGAGATATCTCGTTTTAACACTTTGACTGCCACGGTAGTCATCGATTACCGGCGCAAAAGGTCTCACAAAAAATTCAAAAAATACCCAATTGGCAGCATTTATAATTTTGTAAATGCAATTAATATCAAATAGTGATTCAATTCTTCGGTCTCCAATAATTTCGCATTATCTTAATTTTGCACAATTCAATCATATTGAATGATGAGGGTTGCCTAATTGTAACGCGGTAGGACTGTGCTAATGTGCGAAACTGTGGGTACAGTATTCAGTGAGAGCTTGGCTGGTGCAGAGTAGAAAAATCTTAACACGTTGACTGCCACGCGTATTTTACTACATTAAAACCGCAACGGGATGAAGTACTACAGAATATGATTGAATTGTGCAAAATGAAAATAATGCAAATGTATCGGAGACCAAAGAATTGAATCACTACTTAATATTAATTGCATTTTTAAAATTATAAATGCGACCGATTGGGTATTTTTTGAATTTTTCATGAGACCTTTTGCGCCGGTCACCGATGACCACCATGGCAGTCAAAGTGTTAATGGGTAGGTAACTACCATGCGTGCCACGTGATATGGGGGCAGTGGTTTTGGAAAAATACATCAGAATGTTGATACGTTCAGAGGCTGATGCCTGACTGCGGTACTTTTAGGTTACATATAACTGTTAAGGAATCCTCTACTTCGCGTTACCGTGCATCGTGTAGATCGCGTATCGGATGCACAACACTGTGTGTATTTTTATCCACTCGCGTACTGTAAACCGAGCTTAAGGAAGAGCGTTCCGCATAGGATGAATCTTGAATACGGAACGTTTCAATCTACACCATTATACCCGCTACAAAACGTTCCCTGTTACGCCATCTCCCCGCGCCACATAAATACCTATGATCACATAAGGACTTGCCTGCACATTCGATTCGCGATGTACGCGTATACGTTCGTATAGAAACGTCTTCGCCACCGAAGGGTTGAAGTAAAAAATACCGAGCTACAGTAAATAGCTTAGCATTTTATTAATCTCCCTGTTTAAGCTCCTTGCGCCCGCGCAACCATAGAAACTGGCATAACCCGCGCTTAGTGTACGTTCAAACGCCTCGGCGGCCGTTCGAGATTTCCTTTGTTATTTCGTCTTAGCGTTCGTTGAAGGCCCGCGTGGAAAAAGTCAACAACGCGCCGGTAAACAGGGAGCGACGTAAATTCTCAGCCTTGTCTCTTGGCATTATTCAGGCTTAGTGGATGGTAGAGTCGCGTACCTATGCCGTCGTTCTTCCCTCCAGCCACCCTCTCGTTACACCCTTTCACCCTCGCAGCACTCTGCCACGTGCGTGGCTGCGGAGGTTGCGAGGGCAAACAAACGGTTTTAATCCGTTTAACATAAATAGCGCGAGTTTTAATTAAATCGCGTACGAATGGTAATAGGCTCTTTGGGGCGTACGTTTGTCGTCGACTTCTATCACTGCGGTGTTTGACAAATGTCGAACTTGAGACCTGATGTGTTTGTTCGGCGACCGCGCGTTCGTATTTCCTTAGGTCGGATGTTTTTTGAGCGTGTGCGAAATCTTAGCGGTCAAATAGGTACCTGTTACACGGCGGCAGCGATAGATGATAAAATTGTGTATTGACGATGTTAAACAGCAGATTGTATAGTAGCGGAATGATTAATATTTTAATAAGGTTTAATGAAAGCGTTTATGCCTGATTATAAACATCTATTATTACCGTAAACACTTGGGTAAGCGTGAAACGACTGGAAAATTTATAAGCATTTTAAGCGGATGCGTTTATTTGGTTGCGTTATTATATTTCCTTGTTGGTTAGGAATACGGAATGATTTGCGGAATTAATTTTAATGCGTTTGATATTGTTAGTCGGGATAGACTTTTCGTTGAAATTGATGTAGCAAATCGCGTTTCAAAATGTTTTCCGAAAATGTTTTGAACGGAGTTTTTCTACCTTTGACCAATCAGTCATAGACTAACAGACTCGGCTTTTATAAACGCTTCCATTTCTTTTTCCAAGCTCGCTTCGTGGCCAGGTGTCAACCGGCTTTGTTTCAATTATTCCGCTAATGCCGTTGGAAGTATCATCGTTAAGCTTCAACACAATTACGTCGCGTTCCCGAATTTGACGCAAAAATTGCACCTGTGGTGCTATATTTACTCGCGTTTCATCTGATCAAAAGGAACTGATGGATACAAAAATGTGAAAAAAACCTACGTCTCTTATGGTTTATTGACTCCTATCGCGTTTGCCTTTGTTGAGATCAGAGGAAAAAAGGATAACACAAATAAAGTGCCCTGAACAAAAGGAACTATAATTATCCGCTTGATATACGAATACCTGAACAAATTCTATTATCTCAAATTGCTGAATCGTCGGGAACGTGTCCGTAAAAGTATACGCAGCGTTCTATCGTATGCCTGAGAAATGTTTGAAACGATCGGTCTTTTTTGCCTTACACATGCTGCTAAGTCAACATGCTGCTAAGTAAAGACACGCCGTGTATCTCAAATCTACAATGCGTCCGATTCATATTTCTCCGGAAAATATCGCAACCGTAAAACCATCTGATAATTCGCCATTCCAAATGCCGAAATAAAAATATCTCAGCAACCAGCTGAATGTACAATTTTTGCAACGTGTAGCTGCATTAAATCTTAAACAAACACGAAACCATACATCGTTTCACTGATTGTTATTTTTCATTTTCGCACGAAAACTTCGTGCAAAAGTATTGTCAACATTTGGTTCTGGTCTTCAACTGGTCTTTTTTACCTTGCGCATGCTGCTAAGTCAACAGACAAATTTAAAAAGAACAAAAGACCACTATAATACGTGCCCGCAAAGATGCGCCGTGTATCTCAAATCTACAATGCGTTCGATTCATATTTCTACGGAAAATATCGCAACCGTAAAACCATCTGATAATTCGCCATTCCAAATGCCGAAATAAAAATATCTCAGCAACCAGATGAATATACAATTTTTGCAACGTGTATCTGCATTAAATCTTAAATAAACACGAAGCCATACATCGTTTCACTGATTGTTATTTTTCATTTTCGCACGAAAACTTCGTGCAAAAGTACTGTCAACATTTGGTTCTGGTCTTCAACTGGTCTTTTTTGCCTTGCGCATGCTGCTAAGTCAACAGACAAATTTAAAAAGAACAAAAGACCACTATAATACGTGCCCGCAAAGATGCGCCGTGTATCTCAAATCTACAATGCGTTCGATTCATATTTCTACGGAAAATATCGCAACCGTAAAACCATCTGATAATTCGCCATTCCAAATGCCGAAATAAAAATATCTCAGCAACCAGATGAATATACAATTTTTGCAACGTGTATCTGCATTAAATCTTAAATAAACACGAAGCCATACATCGTTTCACTGATTGTTATTTTTCATTTTCGCACGAAAACTTCGTGCAAAAGTATTGTCAACATTTGGTTCTGGTCTTCAACTGGTCTTTTTTGCCTTGCGCATGCTGCTAAGTCAACAGACAAATTTAAAAAGAACAAAAGACCACTATAATACGTGCCCGCAAAGACACGCTGTGTATCTCAAATCTACAATGCGTTCGATTCATATTTCTACGAAAAATACCGCAACCGTAAAATCATCTGATAATTCGCCATTCCAAATGCCGAAATAAAAATATCTCAGCAACCAGCTGAATGTACAATTTTTGCAACGTATAGTTGCATTAAATCTTAAATAAACACGAAACCATACATCGTTTCACTGATTGTTATTTTTCATTTTCGCACGAAAACTTCGTGCGAAAGTATTGTAAACATTTGGTTCTGGTCTTCAACTGGTCTTTTTTGCCTTGCGCATGCTGCTAAGTCAACAGACAAATTTAAAAAGAACAAAAGACCACTATAATACGTGCCCGCAAAGACACGCCGTGTATCTCAAATCTACAATGCGTTCGATTCATATTTCTACGGAAAATATCGCAACCGTAAAACCATCTGATAATTCGCCATTCCAAATGCCGAAATAAAAATACCTTAGCAACCAATTGAATGTACAATTTTTGCAACGTGTATTAAATCTTAAATAAACACGAAACCATACATCGTTCCACTGATTGTTATTTTTCATTTTCGCACGAAAACTTCGTGCGAAAGTATTGTGAACGTTTGGTTCTGGTCTTCAACTGGTCTTTTTGGCCTTGCGCATGCTGCTAAATCAACAGACCAATTTAAAAAGAACAAAAAACCACTATAATACGTGCTCGCAAAGACGCGCCGTGTATCTCAAATCTACAATGCGTTCGATTCATATTTCTACGGAAAATATCGCAACCGTAAAACCATCTGATAATTCGCCATTCCAAATGCCGAAATAAAAATATCTCAGCAACCAGCTGAATGTACAATTTTTGCAACGTGTAGTTGCATTAAATCTTAAATAAACACGAAACCATACATCGTTTCACTGATTGTTATTTTTCATTTTCGCACGAAAACTTCGTGCAAGAGTATTGACAACATTTCACAGCCACACCTGGTTATGTTGCACTGTACACAGTACTGATCTCCGCCGAAACTTCAAATGAATTGTTTTATCCTTGATGACCGCATAAGCCTCGACTCACCGTGCCGCTTCTGTTTGAAATCGTAGGTGGACACTCCAGACAGCGTACTTCAAAGCGGCCTGGGCCTTGGTCCGGACATGGGACACACAATCCTCCGTTCTATGGTGGATCCACGTGATTATGATCGACTGAGATATCTGCAGATGAATGGCGGCCAACCGAACAGCTTCGAGGAGACCATACACAGGGTACGTTCAATAAAGCAAATCACGCGCACGATGTGATATTTATCATCACGCGCCGGTATGGGTATCGAGTGTGCGTGTGAATGGAATCCGTACTGCCGTCAAGACTCTACGAACGCTTCACGGTCTTTCTATATTTTTCAGCTGAAGGTACAAGAGGCGCTGAGGAAAAAGGAGCGATTTCACAAGGAACACGAGGAGGTGAGTAAATCCCTGGACCTACATTTTTTAATTCTCTAATGAGTTCCGTTCGTCCTTCGTGAACGGCGAGAGTCGGAAGTGCGGATAATACGGGAATGAAAGTATAACAAAGAGTGAGTTTATTACCTCGGGTCGTTTCATAAGTAAAATCGCTTTGTAATTAACCTCGCAGATATTATAGAACGGCACTCTACACAAATTAAAATTATATCTAGGAGAAAATATCAATTCGATGCTTGCTGACGGTCATTTAAATAACGTGCCACGTCTTATCATGAATGATTACGTTTACACGACGTGCTCTGGGTCGTTGAAAAAGTAGGTCGCACTCCTCTTCATCTTACTTCTCACACGTAATACGTTACACGCAATTATACTAATTTCCCTGAATATTCCTCTTACTCAAGACGGCGCACGTCCCGCCTAGAAATTATATTCCGCCTCACCCCACCCGTACATCTTTTAAACGCCGGCATACGCTCCAACGAATGTCCGTGTAGCCCGTGCGCAGATAACTTTATATTTGCGGACACGCTTGACGAATGCGCATATTTACGCGGCGACAAAAAGCGACGTTACGTACGAAACAGCCGGACTTATCGGATGCAAGAAAGTGTCTAACGATGCGCATGCCGGACGCGGTGCCGAGTACTTAGCCAAATGAACCCGTTTTATCGTCCCTTCCGATTACCTTATAACCCGCAGCACTCGTATCTCGTCCGACGATACACGATCCTGTAGTTCATACTTTGTAACAGTTTCGCGTCCCTGCATCCTGCGAGCGACAATTTCCGCTATCGCAGTCGCGATAAGGGGAAAAAGCCTTCGTGATTAGACCGCAGCACACGTTCACTTGCGTGCATTTATTTTCTTATGCCTCTATCTCGCTCGCGCGTTCGATCTCGGCATGCCGAGCCTCCTTACGTCGTTCAGCCAATATTGTACCTCGAAGCTAGTTTCATACGATATAATCAGTGTCGCGATCCTTAGGGAATTTTCGCAGGATGAAGATAGCGCACGTCGCGACGCGCTGTTCTTTTATTCCGCTCGTGCGTTCTGTGTATTTGATACCGTGAATGACCGAAAAGAATGTCGACTTTCACCGGTGAATGTTAACAGATACCATACGTCGGTGAAAGATCGAATATTTCATTACATTGTTGTACATTTGGACAGTATTATGTTACCAATGAAGAATTGTACAGTATACTATATGAAACTCACACCAGAATAGGCCACAGAGAAAGAACCCGTGTGTTTAAAGAGTTGCAAGTTAACACGTTGACTGCCGTGCGTATTTTGCCGTATTAGAAGGGCGATGCTATGAACTACTACAGCGTTTGACTGAATTATGCAAAATGTAAATAATGTGCAAGTATTGAAGACCAAAGAATCGCATCACTATTCTAACAATAACTGCATCTATAAAATAATTATTACTACCCATTGCGAATGTTTTGGATCTTCAGTAAAATCTCTTGCGCCGGTCACCGGTGACCCCCACGGCAGCCAACGTGTTAAATACAAAAGTATTACATATGAAGTTGTAATGTTGTATCTAAATTTATGCAAACAGTGTCAAATGAAACACAGTGCACCTAAGAAAGGTATTGTTGTGAAGCCAATGGTTAGTTCTGAATCAACATTCACCATTAGTGCATGGTGAATGCCAACATTTACCGGTGTAAGTCAGACATAAAGGTGTTTAACAAATATTTCGGACATACACCAAGCGACTATGTGAATGTTGACATTCACCGGTGAAAGTCGGCATTCTCCAGATTTCGGTCATTCACGGTGACATATTCATTTGGTTTCTGCGGTCGTTTCGTCGTCTCAGGCTTCTTTCCCTGACCTTTTTGCTTCGGTTACGTTAGTTTTTTGGACGAATTATTTCATGTTGGGTGAAGGTCAGGGACAGCGACCGATATTCTGTATATTCATTTGGTTTCTGCGGTCATTTCGTCGTACCACGCTTTTTCCCGTGACCTTCGTGCCTCTGTTACGTTACTTTTTTGGACGAATTATTTGATGTTCAATAAAAGTCAGCGACAGCGACGGACAATTTGAGTTGTCAATACGTTTCGCTTCTTTCTAACGTAGCTTCTCATACTTTGTCCTTCTTAGGTTGGATCCCTCGTTTTATTTTGTACCTGTTCTCCATAACGTGCATTTGTCTCACCCTCTCCATTCCGCGTTCCACCTTCCACTCGTTCTATACGCGACGCCCCTTTCCTCCCCGCAATGTCTGTCTCTCGCGAACTCGATACCTCTTATTATGCAAAGTAGCGAGATCGGGATGATATCATCATAATCGTCAATGTGTGGCACGGTTGTGCGCCGCGCCGTGAATTTCTTATGTTCGCGATCCTCCGATCCCTCGGCATGAAGCCGTGTCCGTCTCTAAAGCGGACGTTGCACCGGGTCTGACACGGTGAATTTACCGTTTTGCCTACAACGGTCAATTAGCTGAAAGCACTTTGCAAGCCATTATCCTTGCATCGTTGTACGACGGCTTAAAGATTTCATACTACGCGGTGGGATCTTAAATTTTCCGTAAAATGTTGGAATGTCGCACGAGCCCTAGCAGCATGCAGTACTGCGCATAATTACGTGAAGAACGTCTACTAAATTAATGCGTGCGCTAATATCAACTTGCGCGGTACGCTATAAATTTGTCAATCGAGTCTAAATTCAGAATATCCTGCAGGCCGTATAGTTGTAATGCGATATATTTATTATTGTGACGAAAATATTTTGTGATGTATATGATAATGATAACGTACACCTGTCAGGAACATAGAATGTATCAATACTGCAAGCGTTGAAGACGCGTCCATAATTATAGTTGTCAATTGAGTGTAAAATCCAGAATATTCTACAGGCCGTATAGTTGTAACGCGATATATTTATTATTGTGACGAAAATATTTTGTCATGTATATGGTAACGATAACGTACGCCTGTCAGGAACATAAAATGCATCAATACTGCAAGCGTTGAAGACGCGTCCATAATTATAGTTATACTTCTATCATCGTCTATTTGTGGTTATACTTCTGCTATCACCCTACGGATGTTTTGAATCACTTCTCCATTTTTCCCTCTTGCCCCGTTTTCACGTCGTGTCCAATGCCATGTTTCAAGCGCGTAAAAGCAGCCCCGTCAAGGAACGCGATAATATTCAGATCGAGCCGCCGCCGTCGCACTTTAATCGCTTCGGAACTTCGGCGCGACTTTTCAATCGACCGTTTGGGAAGTTCGAGAATTTCTCGTAAAATTCCCGTGGGGCGGAGGTGTCGATTATACGCCGCAGACAAAATATGTGCGCTCTCGGAAAAAGGAAGAATGGGGCGCTGGCAGACGACGCGGCAGAAGAAGAAGAAGAAGAAGAAGAAGAAGCAGAAGGAGCACAAAGGGAGAGGAAGAAGAAGAAGAACTAAAGTAAACTCGTAAAAGGGCGCGGGCGCGAAAGTATGGCCAAAACTTTCCAGTATATCCATGCCGGGGGAAGTGAAAGGACCGGTCAAGACTTAGAATGAGCGGCATGAACGGCCGAGAGGATCATCCCGGATTATCCCAGAGGACTTGCCGCCCGTGAAATGGCAAAGTTTGTCATCGGGCTCGCGAGCCGGTCTCCCTCGAAATTTCGCAGCGAATTCGTTTTTTCAGCCCGACCACGCTATACATCACGCCACGCCGTGCGACACACGCTCGAGCGAGATTAATTTTCGCCCAAGACAATGACGGAATTTTGTCGAACGACGCGCGAAGGATGACGCCGACGAGGTTGACGGGGCAAAAACGTTATCTTTCCTCGTTTATCTGCGATCGGGATCGACTTGGGGGTGGGTGGCTGAAACGAATTAACGACGTGAAAAGGGCACTTACGATGATGCGCCGCGCCAAAAGTTTTTATTAAAAAATTAACTCTATTAAAAAGTTAGCCGGGCGTGTCGTGGAAAAGCCGACGACGACGTCCCGACGCTTTCGCTCGACTATCTCACGAACTCGGGGCACCGAATAAGGAAGGCTTGCGTTTCAGCTTCTGATTGCGAGATAAAAAGACGACGGGAAAATGGGAGTCGCGCAGAACGCGTGAATCGTGCGCTTCCGGGGTGGCTTTGAAGATCGGCGTGGGAGTGATTGAAAAAATGCGCGGGTAATAATTAATCCGGCCGACGTTCGGAGTTGCGCCTTTCATTGCGCGCGGTTATTAAAAAGAGTTAATTGCGATGCGGCTCGGCGTTGTTTGAGAATCGTCGTTAAAAGTTGCGCGTTAAAGTTGGATGACATCTCGTTTCGCGCGGGTTCCTACCTGCTTTTTACACTCGATAAAACTCTCGCGGTTGATAGACAGATGAGGCGGACGTTAATTAAAAACGCGACATTAATTGTGTGTAATGTAAGACGTCGGTGTGTCGACAGCAACTATTTCAATTCATTGTAACGCTGCCGTATACAAAATCTCCGTAGAACCGAAACGTGACCTGCAATTTTTGCTCATTAACCACCTTGCTTCTTTTGTGGAAATGTCCACAGCTTTGATTCATTGTAGCGCACTCTCTATTCTTTATTTTATCAATTGACCGTGTTTTTACTTTAACCTGCACGGCGTCAAAGTGTTTCAGGATTGCAAAGTCTGTAGGGTGGATGGGTAGCGCGATGAAGGTACAGCTGGCAGTGTTACTAATTAACGAATATATATTGTTTAAAACACACACACACACAAAACGGTTCACACGGATTAAATAAATACAAAGAAATTTTCGCGTGTCGTAGCAAGACGAACTTTACAGTAACAGAGCTGCTGGAAGACTGTCGAATAAGTTAGTTGCTAGGGAAGTAAATAAGATGAGCGACCGATGGCGTGATCGGCGTTTCATTTGTTTATAAGAAGAAAAGAGCGAGAGCTTCGCTTGTGGGTGCTGTCGCAGGGAAGGAAAACTGAGAATCAGAAAAGGATAGAAAGGGGGTGCAAAGGTTGTTGCTAAATGTTGCTAACGGCGCAGAACGATAAGGCATGTGACAGAGCGAAGAACGGATCCAGGTAGACTATTGCGTAGTTAAGGCGGAAGAACGGTTGAAAGAAAGAGAGGGAGAGAGGGAGAGAGGGAGAGAGGGAGAAAACGAAAGACAGCGACAGAATCACTAATACAAAGAAAAGATTATGCGACGCGGCACGCAGTTTTAAAACAAATCGATAGCGGCATAATTTTTGACAGCCATAGGCGCAAATACTAAACAACCGTATATCAAGTTTCGACTAAAAAAATACTATACTACATGTTCCCTATAGGCAGCACTCATAAAACCGACCCTCTCAACCCGATGCACCTTTCGTACAACACGCATATCAGAAATCCTTATTTGCTTACGAAACATTTTTCTCTACGACAAAATCCTTCAGGACTCCGTCATTTCTAAGGTGACAAATTTACACATCCCCATCTCCAGAAGCCTACCGTACCATTTCCACGATCGCTGGACATAATCCAGGAGACGAACGTTCCGCTAAAATCCGCGCACACGACGGAAGTTTCATCGTCGGAACTTCCCGTTCGCGCGGACAGTCGCACTTTTTTCCGAAACAATAATTGCACCGATTTCAGGCGGCTTATTTAACTTTTATATCTGAACGCTGCGCGCGGCGTCGCGGTCCCAACTTCCGCCGGCGAAAAGTCGTATCTGCGCACGAAACATGGCCCGGGAACGTTTGTTCGCCGCAATAAAAGATATATTCAAGAGGGGAGGGAAGAAAGAAGCCGGGGTGACCGGATGAACGGACACGGGGGGCGAGAGTGAGCGGGCAGGTCGGGAGAAACGGCGAGGAAGGATGAAGTTGGCAGGACAGCTTGGTCCGGAGTTTTAATTACGCGCAACCGACGATTCCGCGTGCGCGAAAGTGAGAAGCCGTTCCCGCGCGGCCTAGGTTTTAGGGAGTTTAAGGGGATAAAAAAGGTCCGACGAAATTGGTCAAAACTACCGGCACTAGCCGCAGGGCCCGCGGCGGGAGTAAAAAAGCGAAGCGATGAGGGGAAACGAGGAAAAGAGCGCGAAGCGGGAGGAGAGAAGGTGGGTACGACGATGGGAAGGACGAGTGCACGACGGGGTAGGAGAAAGAGGCGCGGGGGAAGAAATAAAGCGGGCGAGTTTCCTTTGAGGCTGCGAGCAATATGGAAATAAAGGTCGGTATCCGTGTAAAAGTTTTAGTGTCACCTCTACCTCTCCGGGTTTTACTGCTCCCTCGAGGGTCCCTTCTTTCTTTCGAGCCCTCCAACTCCTGCTACTCCTTCGTCGCCGTCTCTTTTTCTACTTCGCCCGCCGACCTCGCCTCCCTTCGGACCCTTCGTCCTTCGACCTTTCTTTCTGCCCGCTCGTTCCGCCTTTCTCCACTGTTTTTCGGGTCTTCTTTTGGTTTCCGCGAAAAGGAGCCTCCGCGATGGCCGCAAAACGACCCGCTCTTGAACACACTTCCGCCTCTTTTCACGGACACCGGGAAAACTTTACCACCTCTCTTTGTCCAATCCGTTATCTTTACCGCGAGCGATAATTAGTTTCCGGGGTCGCCGCGTTTCTTGTCCCGATTTTCATTTCTGATATGCTTATTGCGGAACGCCGCGCGAATTCCGCGGATATTTTGATTATCATGGATACGCGAAGTACGCACGGAACGACAGTGGTACGTTGCCGTTATTTATACGCGGGGATAAGTTGAGCGAATTGAATATTAAATTTGATGGAAAGAAAACCGGATTATGTCCTCGGGGGTAAGGAAGATTGCGTTAACGGCCATATCGGAAAATGACAATTACACTAATGTGCGCCGAAAGAACCTCGTTCGGAGCCAGCAGGTGGTACTGTCGACGGATTAAATATACTTTGCTGCAATGACGACGCGCAGAATTTATTCGACCCCGTGCTGCCATTAAGGAAATTGTTGTTGTCTGATGCGAAATTATGTGATGGCCGATGTATTTACATCAGAACCTACTGTGACAGGCAACTCGACTTTTTTTTTTGTTGATGACTTCTCTTTATTTTGCCGCGTTATTCGCGTCGGATTCGGTAATCTACTCTTTACTGTTTTCGATTATGCACGGAAGGGAAAAAGGTGTAATTGAGCAATTTTCTTGAAACTAATCTCTAATAGCGGATTCTGCAATTTGTCTCCCGTCATATCGTCCGTTTTTCTAACTTTCCCCGCGTTACTATGCAATCATCTCTCATGCTAATTTCTTGAATAATTTAAACTGTACGAAGAAAGTTCTGTTAATTATTCTTACTCACCCGAAGAACACGTCTTTCGAGTGATACGCGGAAAATGGGGCAGCTGAATTGAGAACACGTAACATCTACGAATGATTTCGGAGAAATTGTACATTTAAACTTATACGAATTATAAATTCAAATTCCGCCTTTATATTATTCAGCCCCATACACACGTCAGATCCCATCCTCTCGCGTTCCCCTCCCAAAATGTTGAAACTTGAGCGGAAACACTGACTAAAAGAACCGTCTGAACAGACTTCCGTATAACACCGCGTGAAAAGAATTAGGCAACACACACCCACCCTCCCTAAATTGAACGTCCCACTGCGAACACGAGCGCCCGCCGACGTTGAATTAACAACGAAAACCGGCGCACCGTACCAAACGAAATAACGAAAGCCAACAATTAGCAAGAATTACGAAACATAAAGTAATATCCGCCTGCCGTAATTTTGCGTTTCACTCCGAACGCGGACGTGCGCAAACGTTTAAGCCCACCACTTCCATTGTTCTGTTACAGATACTGAGGGACATCAGGCAGGGGTTAATGCAGTTAGGACGAGACGGGCGAGGTCAGCTCCCAGGAGGTGAGTACATCAAGGAATAACCTCTAGCTAGTTGTCGCCTTGCCCCCTGCCCTGCGAGCCGTTCCATCCGGCCAGTAACTGTTCCATTCCTCCGTGCGCGGTGCGTGGGCGTTCACGAATAACTGTCCCGCACGCCGTACGGGAATCGTGTCCCAAACGTCTGACACTTCCTGCGTGGCCCTCGAGAGACTCGTTTGGAAGTGCTCGCCTACCCAACGGCTCCCTGCGCAGTCCCTTTTCAGCCGGCAAACTCTTAGCCGAGGTAATGGAAGTGACACTCCGACGAATAGAAGTCGACGAGATTTTTGGGACCCTTTGCGCCGAGTCGGCGAGGGAACGCGGGCAAATCTTTCCTGCGCGTTGCGGGTGTTAGCAGGAAAAAATTTTGCGGCGAATTTCAAAGGGGTCTTAGGTGATTGTCCGGTGCTGAAGTAGTCATTGTTGTTGTTCAAAGTAAATCGGACTTACTAAATTAATCAAATATATTCTACCAGTGTTACAAAGAGCTTGGAATAAGAATTACGTCGTAGAATAAAAGGGACCACGAGCCACACTACGCACATCTTTAGTCTATCGCGGTGTGCCCTGAACTGCTTCTTATCTTTCGGAATGTATAACATAGCGCAGCTGCCCTTTCGGTAGACTGTGACTCATTGATGATGCGTTCGATTCCTACATAATCAAAATACCTATGATGCGCACCTGTCACGAGAGGCCTCCGCTACGGATTTTTGTTTGGAAAAGGGAAGAGGAATGAAAGGGTGTTAACCCCTTAACCTACGATTCACGTTTGAGAATTTTGGGCCGAAAACGTAAACAAGCTCGCGCAGCCTTCGAGCCATTCGCACAATTTGTTTAGTACGGTGACGAATTGTATCACACCATTGCAGATTATTAATTTTGTATTATTGATTTTTGCATAAATAAACTTTTTGTAGTACTTGCATCTACCACAATTATTACATCAGGTTGTAATTACTTATCACATTTCCCACAAATATTTATAACTTTAGGAGGGCGCCGTCGCTAATATTTATATTTGTCCCGATCATCGTATTACGGGCATAGCCCTTAATATTCACTTTTGGCTCGATCATCTACTACGGGCTATGCCCGTAGTTATAGGTTAAGGGGTTAACACTTTGACCGCCATGATGGTCATCGGTGACCGGCGCAAGAGATTTTACTGAAGATCCAAAATATTCGCAATGAGAAGCAATAGTTATTTTATAAATGCAGTTCTTGTTAGAACAGTGATGCGATCCTTTGGTCTCCAATACCTGCACATTATTTTCGCTTTTCATAATTCAATCAAACGTTGTAGTATTTCATAGCATCGCCGTTCTAATACAGTAAAATCCGCTCGGCAGTCACCGTGTTAAAGCATCGCATTCCTTGGCGCTTCGGCATTCGACCGGAGAATTGTAAAGAGATCGGACGTATTATTGTAAAATAAAGATTTCGCAATTTATTGCTTCGCTTAACCCATTTGCATCATTTGACGGAATAATCCGCAAACAAAACTGACCATTATCACCGGGAGCGGATAAATCCACACACAATATTTTTGCTTTTAGCTTATTAGCAATCGTTAAAGAGTCCGTACGATAAACAAACAATAAAGAATTTTGTGTAAAATATTATTTTTCTTACTTTTCTGGTTGTAAGTTCAAAATAATAAAATAATAAAAAAAATAGATAATAAAATTTAACAAAATTAGGTTACCATAATGAATTACAGTTCGGATTCGGATTCAAGCATAGAAATGCAAATATCTCATAAGCGTAAACGTGCTATAGCTCTAATAGATAGTAGTGAAGATGACCAGCCTAATAATATTGAAACTTGAGATTTCTTATGGGAAAAACGAAATTGTATGCCAACATTACATGATTTTACTGCCGTAAGTGGTGTAACCATCAACGTCAATGGAATGTCCAGGCGCGATATTTTAGAATTACTTTTCAACGTGGAACTAGTCCAAAAAATAGTTCTGAAAGCAAACAAATTTGGATCTAAGGACAGAAATTTACGCATGCCGCTATCGGCAACGTTTAGCTGCGCATGTCGGATTTTTTAGTAAGATTGCGGATTTAGAGCGATGATGCAAATGGGTTAATTCTAACATGCGCGTCGGCTGGCCTTTGTTCGCCGTAAGTTTCGGCGAGCGTGGGAATACGGAGAAAATACGCGAAATCGGTTTTAACTTGCGAACGCGCGGGGGTTGGACGCTGGCTGCGTTTGCGGCGAACGGAGGAGAGGCTGTTTGAATATTTGAACGGCCGCGTGAGTGCAGAAGATGGGTCGTGGATGAAGTTTTGGACGCGGTGCGGTGAGGGGCGTGGAACTTTCGAGTATTCCGGGTTGATTAAGTTTTGCTTTGAAGGATTTCGGGGGGTCGGATAATGCGGATGAGGTGTGAGACAGTTTCTGTTTTGCGGAAGTGGCGGACATTTTCGTTGCGTCGTGCTATCGGAATACGTAGATTGACTTTTCAGGTGATCTTGTTGAGTGAGTGGGAGCATAATATACCGTGACCTCATAATCGTGCATAACATGCATTCTTGGACACTACCACTAGCCCGCATCAATTCATGGAATTTATATGAAGCTCTAAATTTCTACGGCCGTGCCTCTCGGTGAACGCACGAACACGAAGCTACATTGCACGCAAAAAATTCTAGCTCTCTCCCACTTAAACAAAAACTCGCGGAATACCGTTGAATTAATAAAAATCACATCGAACCCCGCGGCAAATAATAGCGCGTCTACATTATTTCCGGCAAAATATCCTTCAAATGTTATCAGTACAGTTTTCATCACCGCGGCTCCCCGTGCGCCAGTTGTTGCGTCCCGATACTTCCGCTATTTTTCTCGAATAAACTGAGTTGCATCAAAGGCAGGATCGGGAGCGGACAAAGCGCCGTTAATCGTCTTTCGCCTGCCACTTGAGCTCTTTCATCATCGATTTATACGTGTCGCAGTAGTTTTATTTGCTCACCGAATGCTGCGGAGAGCCGTCGACGTCGGCGTCGGCGTTGGGCGTCGCGAAGCCCCTCATGCATGTCGCTAATCTCGTTATCGTCAACACCGTATCGCCCGTTTTCTCGGAGCCCCTTTTCCCATCGTCCCCTCGTACCATTTTTCGCGTATACGCGTGCACCTGTTCGAATCGTCGGATCGACGAATTTACGGCCGTAACCATTCGTTTAGGTACGCCGTTTATCGGCGCAAATTTTCTACGTCATTTAAGTGACAGGTGAAATTTGACGCGGACACTCTCAACATGTACGTAAACCTTGGGGATGTCAGATTTCAAACGCCGTTTAGTTGCGGGATTAAGCGCACCTACGCGAAGAATATTTAGTGGGTTCTCTGTAACACGACTTGACTTCTGCTTTGTGATAATTGAAGGATGCCTATGTGGCAACAGGTCTGTGTGAAATGTACGCCGTATTTCGAGACGTAGATCATGCGCGTGATCGTGGACTTTCAGTTCGGAATATTATTTGTAACTTTGCGGGGTAGTAAGAATACTTTGACGACCTTCTGCGCGAACGTTTTGCGATGGATTGTAAAACATGTCTGTAAACGAGAGTTGAATGAAACATTTTCTGTGTCTTCAGATGATATTTAGTGGGTTCTCTGTAACACGACTTGACTTCTGCTTTGTGATAATTGAACGATGCCTATGTGGCAACAGGTCTACATGAAATGTACGCCGTATTTCGAAACGTAGATCATGCGCGTGATCGTGAACGGTCTTTCAGTTCGGGATATTATTTGTAACTTTGCGGGGTAGTAAGAATACTTTGACGACCTTCTGCGCGAACGTTTTGCGATGGATTGTAAAACATGTCTTGTAAACGAGAGTTGAATGGAACATTTTCTGTGTCTTCAGATGATACTTACATGTACGATGAAGATGCACGGTGCGGAGGCGCAGGTGGTTTAGGTGCAGGACCAGGTGGCCAGCATTGGTACGACGAACCGCCATATGAGTCTGATCCTGAAGACTTTCTTATGGGAGCCAGCGGCGGACCGGTGCCAACTGCAACAATTCAAAACGGAAGGTAAACGTCAAATGTTTCAATAGTAGAAATAAGTCTACCATAAATGTAGTATACTGTTAACAGTCTACAAATGCGCATTCCTTAATTTTTCTACTTACATTGCTGTTTCCAGGAAGGAATTATTTAACACTAAACGTACCGGTACTTCACGCCTACCTATTTTTACCATGAGGGATTATTTGCCACCTTATGATATAAACGTTGATTTTCAGAAAGAAATTCCTATGTTATTAAAGCGAGAAATCGAATAATCAGATGATATGCGAATTTACAGAAAGTCAAATAAGCGAAAGAAGTAACAACGAATGTACGATTTTAAAGTAAATTTTGAAAGGGGTCATTTGACCCGGCTTGGTACGTTTAGTGTTAAAAATATAGTGCGACTCTAAAATGTTTCAATACTTGGTTTGAATTCTACCAATTGTTATCATGATTAAACTCTTTGCGGACGGAGCGGAGTGTAACGAAACGCATTGTTCCGAATCGTTGCAATGATGATCATTTGGAAATGTCCGCAAACGCATATATGGATATGTATACATATTATACAAGTGTTCTTGTTTATATTCAGTTGCACAACCAGGAAATATGCGCTTGGTTTATGGTCAATGTAACTTAATTGTGAATCATATAATGTGTGTATTTGCAGTTGTTTCACGTGTACATTCAGTTTCACCTGATTTTGGCGAGGTCCCTAGAACTATTGTGAATTTCGAATTTACGCTTATATCGGTTGAATTATTTCGATATATACATACGACACCGATGTAATATTTTCATGACAGTCAGTCCACCGATTTACTTTGTAACTAATTCCCGCGAATTTAAAATCAGATTCAGTTTACAACCATTTGAAAAAGTTTATACCTCTCAACTGTAAATACTGATCCGACATGCACTTTATCTAACAAGCTAATTATTTGTTGAACTGTATCCGCACTCGTTAGTTACAACTCCGCAAAACGCAGCGCTAGACCAATTAAACGCGTCTGACGTTGGCGTTTGACCGGACCGAATCACGGCAAAACCATGATCGATCGAACTGTAACCGCAGGGTATGTTTCACACTGAACCTGAGGCCGGAGAATAGAGGAGAGGGTGTGATTTCCCTTCGCACAGCCGGCGACATCAGCCTGCCGAGGGACCGTTCAAGGAAAGGAGCGACGTCGACGATGCGAGGACTGATTGTCCCTCAGGGTCACAATAATCCACCGACCATCATACCGCTCACGCATTCGAGGGCTTCTCGAGAAAGCGGCGATTACGCAAGTAGCGACGTCCAGGTAAGTCGATTTACGCCGATCGGTCCTGTGCGACAAAGAGCTACGACGTCCGCCATTAACGTTTGGTGTCTTCTTTCATCACGTGTGTAGCAACGGGCCATCTGAGATCATGATTGCGAAAGCGAGAAATGGGATGGGGTGATGTTAATAGATCATACGTAGTAGTAGTGTATCGCGGTCTCGCACCGAGTATCGCTCGAACGTTTTACGGAACGTGTATGCTGTGAGAGTGGAGAACTATGTACTGTTTTTCTTGAACGGTGGTCGATCGTACAAGCTATCTACGCCGTACGGTGATGGAACTTCCTTGTCTATAAGTGGGAATCTATTCGGTTGGTGCATAGACGGTACATAGACTCAAGGGTGTAGGTCAAAGTTACGAGGTGTAAAAACGTGCAGTGTCGTCGGCGCTCCGTCGATCTTCGGCTCAGGAGTGCGGTGTAAAACACGTGCGAACCTCGGCCACGTAGGGTAAATCACAATTTCGGGACGTACGTTCGAATAAAAATTTCAACCAGACTCTTGGGCTCTTTAAGCATACTTGGAGTCCACGTACCGCCGTAGCAGCGTACCGTCAACACAGTCGTAACAAAACAGTACCCTTACCGTCCCCGAACCTCGTAGATGTCGGCTGCCTTTGACGTTTAGCTGATATTGGATATTAACTGTTATAGTAAACCATAGAACACACAGACCGTAGAAGTACATTAGTCATCGTTCTCTATGGCGTAACACACTGGAAGTAATTTATTTCATCGTCTCCCTTCACGCTCAATGTATTTCTGTCACTTTTTCTCTTTCTCTCTCTCTTTCTCTCTTTCTCACTCTCTCTCTCTCCACCTCTCTATCCATCTTTCTCTGTCCACCTCTCTCGCGTGACCTCCTCGTGCCGGGCGCGTAGAAAAGCGTACGAAACGGCCAACTTTCGTGGGCACACGTCACCGCGTGATTTATTTAATTTTGGTGGGCGTATGTAGAGCGCGAGCTCGAGACTGTCGACTGTGTCGGTGGACACGAGCAGGAGCGACCAGCTTCCGGCGGGTGGTCGTCGACCTGATCCTCGTTCAGGTTACGACCACCGCCGCGACCACCACCACCATCAGCATCATCATCATCAGCGACACCACCACTGCTACCACTATCAGCCGGCTGAAAATCGTCACGAGCGTCAACACGCACATCACCGTCACTGTCATCGCGAACACCACAGCCCAACCTTACCCCGATTCAATCAACCTCGCCCCGCTACGACAGTCCACGCCGTTACCGCTGGCATCGCCGTTACAGATGTAACGTCAGAGGCGTCCATCGCGCGACATCATTCAATTTCCAAATACGTTCGTATTTGCCTGCGCGCCTCTATTACCGCTCTCGCTATTACCGCCCCACTAACCCACTTACGTCCGAACGTGTGCGATCGCATGTGGCTGCATCCCCCGCGTACTTCTACATACGACATGCGTACGACGTGTTTGACGAGCCCGTCGCCCAATAATGGAGCGTGATTCTATTAGCGAGCGTTTTTGCGCGACCGCGATCTCATGAGAGGTCGCCTCTTTATTAATCGCACACAGCACGCGCAAGGGACTGGTTTAATCAAGGTAAGAACGCGGCTGCTAGGGGTGGTTTAAAAGTGTATTGGTCCTTTTCCAGCCCGGGGAATCGTTTGGTTAATTTCAATTCGAAGCCTATGAAAAATAATTTCAGAGTTTTGGAGCTATAACTACAAAAAAAATAGGACGTTTATTCTACAGATGCGCGTTTAGGCGAAAATGAACTTTCTGTCTGTGGTACCGACTGTAAATGTACCCATAAATTTTCCTTACTTTTTAATCCACATAACTAAAATCGCTACTTTGACAACCGACTAAATCTCTCTGGACACGTCATTGCGGTAAACGGATTGTTATTCTAGTGCAAAAAATTCAGCACACGCCAATAATTTCGGAAAACCCGTGTCGCTAGTTCTTTAGAGCTTCCCCTCAAAGCTACCTACCGAAGCAGCCAGAAAAGGGTAAACACCCCCTTAAAGTACCGAACGACATGAGTTTCGGCGACACCTATCGCATGTACATGTATATGTATAACCCACGAACAAATACCCGGGGTATCTTCGAGTCAAGGAGCGAGAGATTTGCGCAAATTAGATGCGTGTACCAGAGCGCGTCGTCTTTAGAAAGGGTGACGGGAAAGGTGGAGTGTCATGAATATGGATTTTTCGCGGTAACTCCCAGGTTGCGGCATTTAGTGGGTCCATGCTTCGTCCCAGTTCCTCTCGGCGTCTGTGAGTTTTCGCACCCCCTACGCATACACACCTAACACCAACGTGGCGTGACCCGTTTGTGTATTTAAGCCTGCTCGCGATCACCAGCCATGCTTCGCCTGTAGATGTTGATACGTTCATTGGCTTCGTATACATGTTCGCGAACACTGGTGCAGGGGGTAGCGTGCGGCTTGGTGTTTGTTTGTCGTTTTAACGGATGAGATCTCACGTCTCCTTGGGTTTGGCCAACCAGATTCCATCTGTACACCTAATCGCGAGCTCTTATGGGAAATTCACGCGTCGTTTCTCAACGGATAGGTGTTGCGAAGGTCAGGTAAAATTTGAAATCGTGTCAATGGCGTTTGTTGACTCTAATGATACGGTGCCCTGAGCATTCGCGTTGGACTTTATTATGCGACTTGCTGCGTAGCACCGTAGTTTGCAGCAATTTTATTTTACCGTGAGAATTATGATTGCATTCAATTTATCGCGGCTGACCGTTCAAAAAGCCATTTATCACGGAAACGCAACGCGGTAAATTTCTGAAACAAAATGGCATTCACTATTTCGCAAGTTATGCGCCCGAATGGCCATTTGGCGATGCAACAAATATTCTACAGCTTCACTGCGTCGAATTAAACTCCTATTCATTTTGCAATCAATAAAACAACGCTTTTCGGTCAATTCCCTCTCGCTACTTTCGGTAAATCACGGTGTCAATTTGTGATTCTAATTCCAATATCAAGGTTTTCGTAACACTGACGATTTATCCTCCTGCGACGAAGCAACCAACATAAGCTATATGACACGTATCTAGAGCGGCATGACCTGTGGCCGGTACCGGTTCCTCTCAACATGCAATTCACCTCCTTCCTCCCTTCATTAATTTATCGAGTAGTCGTCGTGGCGTAGTCACTTACACGATCCCACTCTCGTGTTTCCCTTTTTAACCCCGGTGTACATGTGTTGGCGCTGTTTGTTTTACTACACGTACACACGTGACTCTCTCGTACTCTTACATAATTACTCCTACTACTACTATTACTACTACTACTAATACAGTTATACCTACTACTACTGATGTTGCGATTACTACATACACCTCGATACAGCTGCTATATGAAACTGCTCTATGGGTGAACATGCTAATCCTTTTGTACATTTGACCAATAACTTTGAACACTCGCCCAGACACGACGAAAAACTTGTAACTTTTCTAACCAGCATTTTCATCTTTTTCTACTTTTTTTTTCTCTATCTCTCTTTTTCTGTACTTCTCTTTTTCCGTTTCTCTGTTCTTCTTTTCCTCTTTATCATTACATGAAACTAGAGAAACCATCTCTCTGCGAGTATCCAACCGTTTTTAGAGCCGGAGTAGCGGCGAGGAGGGACTTTCGCCGAGCCAAAGCAGCGACTACGAGGATCAAGAAGAGCTTGAGAATCAACACTCCGCAGCCGTACACACAGTACGTGACCATATGACAATCCTCCTTTTCAGAGAATGTTCACTTCCCGTCTGTCTCTCTTTCTCTGTATGTCTTTTTTCACTTACTCACATTCTCCAATCTCTCTCTCTTTCTTTCTCTCTCTTTCTCTGTCTTTCTCTTTTTATCTCTTCGGCTTTTCTGACTCTCTTTTATCTCGGCCTATTTACTCTTTACAATATCACTCTCTTGCATGAAAATCTTATACAGTACACACGTAGTGTCGCATGGTTTTGTCTACATACCATAGATTGGGACTGGGGCCATAATATATATGATATTTGAATATTTTACTGGTCCTTCAATGTTGAAGATGAGCTTGGAATATTGGAGTATCCATATATAATTGGCATATGTGTTGCATAATCATTTTCATGGTATTCCAGCATTATAAATGTGTTAATAGTCAGCTTACGGATCAAAGACTTCGACAACGTAAAGGATTCGAATACACACTAATTTGACCAATGGTCCCAATCGTACTGTGTATGTACCTTTTCAATTTAGCACAAAAGCTATTGTAGCGTGTGTGCATACTTATTGAAAGAATGAAGAGTAAAAACAGAACAAACGATGCGATATGACGCCGGTGCCTTTGTCGTCATCGTCGTCGTGCGTTGCATGCAACAAACCGACCGGGTGCGTTTGCCTTTCCGTAGATTGGTTTCGTTGCCTCTTGCCTACGCATAGAAAACAGCCTCTTCTTTTCCGCGGCACCGATGCTAGTCTACAAATATTCACCGCTTCTTCGTCACATTAGAAATTCTACCTCGACATCTTCACTGCTAACGAAACACGCAACGCTCACGCTTTGGAATGGGATGCCTTACGTACATTATTCACGCAACAAGATTATATCTATAAACGATATATATGAATCTATATATCATACATACATCACTGTGAAATATGTGTATATTTTGTGCGACATATATGACCATACATTCACAACACGCGCGTTACGCACTCTCCACCGACAAGTCGACGTCGCCGTGGTGAGGCTCAGACGTGGCCAGGTCCTATTTCACAAGAACGTATATATGTGTATCACCGTATGCATATATACGCGTATAAATATGTTCTCCGCGGACTCGTGTCGAGCGTAATAATTGTTGCATGTCGTCGAAACTGTCAAGACTCGGGGACGACCCAACTTCTGCAGGATCCCCTTTTTTCGACGACAACCGAGAAGCTGCTCCCGCTCAAATGCGACAGCGAGTAGCGCTAACTAGTCAAATTACAAGTTGTTCTTGTGACAACGTACAAATACCGACCCAACTATGATCGTCGATAAAGGGACAAGATGTTCGATATTGTTCTTAATTGACGACAAGCGAATTTTTGACAATAGATAGAAGGAAAGCTCATGCGGAGCAGCTCCTCGGCGTAATTACCGTGACGTCTATGTCACGGTACTCCTTTTATCCCTTAACCTCCAACCCTTCGTCCACCTCTTATCCAATCGACCGATGCACTTCGGTTCTGAACGTGCCACCAACCTGACACTGCCCATTGTCGGCAGTCGTGCACGTTCTCTCGCTATATCTTTCTCTCCCTCTGTCTATCTCATTTGTTCTGCCTATCTCTCTCCTGCTGACGCTCTCTCACCTTTTCACACTCCTCCACCTGCCTCTCCACAGGGTGTTTCAAAAAAGTTCGTCGAAACTTGGACACGGATACTACGTATCGAGACAAGAAAACTGTATGTCAACGCGCGTCTGCAGAACTACGTCCCCATTACCAAATACATGAAAGCATGCATCACAAACGTTCCAAAGTATAACTGCCGCACCCGCACCGGCGCGTGCAAAGGCAGAAAAGTCCCAACCAAAGCCTCTCATGTTTATCAAAGCTGCAAAGCACGTCAGTCCCATACTTGCAGCATTCTCCACTACATTCCCCTGTAATCATTCCCAGAAAGCCAGTTTCCGGAACACGCGTTTTCATGAACTTTCTTCTTTAACTCTTTCGCTTCGGCCGGTGACTATAGTCGCCGAACGTGTGACGCTCGCTGACTATAATCACCGTACGCCTTGATAAGAGAAATTTTACGGAAATACCATAAAGACGATTTTAGAAAACTCACTCTCGGCGCAGTGGCTCATTCAGCGGGAGTAGCGCGCCGGAAAATCAGTCCGTAGCGAAAGGGTTAATACGTAGAATTCGTGCCCAACCCTTCGACCAGCCTTTTTGAAGCATCTTGTATCCGTCTCGGCGACGATCACAGGCGAGTCAATTAAAATTTCCAGTCGGAGGCCAGCGCCCTCCTGGAGGGCGACGCTAGGGCGGGCATCGCAGGACGTGCAAGGAATCTGAGGCACGACGTGCAACGAAAGATCTCGAGGCTTCGACAGGACCGGACATCCTCCGAGGCCTTCCCGTGCAGCGCGAGCAGCGTCGAAAGCCTGCCTAGCGGAAGCGGCTCGAGCACACAGGCGCTGGTTAGGGCAGGAAGCAATCACAGCTCGATATCCTGTGAGGACAGGGACGCCATCAGCCCGACCTCCATTGGACCTGTCCTCTGTAGGGCGAGGGCACTCGTAGACTACACCCCCAGCCCATACGACAAGGACGCGCTCAAGTTTAAGGTTCGTCTAGCCCGGCAAGAGGTGTAACCGAAGTTCACAGTACGACGCCACGAGGTGGTGTGTGAGGATGATGGGTTCTTGGAGAACGGCAGATACCGTTGAAAAAGGCTTCTCTTAAGTTTCGTCTGAGTTTGGCGGTTATTTCCTTCGATGGCGGGGACGTAAGGGTGTGAGAGGGCGCGGTGCGCAAGAATGACTGTGGTAATTTGGGTGTAAAGGGGTTTGCGTGAATGTAGTTAGTTTGGGTATGAGGTAAGTTGCTGCGCGAAAACGTGTATGGATGTGAAGAAATTAGTGGATTGAATTACGGGACCGAAAAAGAAATGTTTGCGTTGTGTATGTTGGGGTCAATATGTGTCGCTAGGTCTTGTGTAGTTGTTCGTGGAATAGGTTTATTAGGAGCCTGTGAAGCTTGCGACAAACCCCTTCGCAGAGACGTACTTCTAGGCTACGGTAGCAATTGTAGTAAACTATTAGGGGAACGTCTCGGATAGCGTTTCAATATAGGGGTCAAAGAGCGATTCCCTTTGAAGGCCTGCCCACGCGTAAGAAACCTGAAGATCACGGTCTTGTTACAGAAAGGGGACATCATAGACGTAGTGCAAATGAATAAGAGCGGACTCTGGAAGGGCGTCGTGCACAACAGGATAGGCCACTTCAAGTTTATAAACGTCGAGATACTGAACGACAGGG
Organism: Cryptocheilus praepositus; assembly: GCA_033815515.1. NCBI lineage: Eukaryota > Metazoa > Arthropoda > Insecta > Hymenoptera > Pompilidae > Cryptocheilus > Cryptocheilus praepositus. The sequence continues at coordinate 1,550,046 of JAWWQZ010000257.1, forward strand.
TGCCAAGGCGTGGCGAGCCAGAGAGAGGAAAGTGGGGCCAGAGATATAGGCAGAAACCCGGCTCCGTTCAAGAGCTCTTACAGAGAATGAATCTTCAGGTAGAGAGCGATATCTTGCCCCGCATGGCCCGAACAAACTGATTCGCATTTGCATCGCTTCGAATGGAAAACAGAGGCGCTGCTCGCTCTTATACGTTTCTTTATTTTCACTCAGCCTCGTTCCTCTTTCCATGTATAATGCGGCATACAACTTTCGATAGTACAGCGAAAGTCTTTTCGATCGTTTCGCTCGCTTATCGTCTCGTCCTCGTTCAATCGCATTCGTTGTCTCTGTCGTTTTCGTTTTCTGGTTCCTTTCCTTCTCCCACCGACGTTGCATTTATTATCTCGCTCTTTCTTTGGCGCCCCTGTACCTCCTTCTTCCTATCGATCTCCTTTTTGTCACTCTACCATTCCTTTTTTCGCTCCCCTCTATCATTGTCTGGTTCCACTGTCGCGGGTATTCCTCTTCCGTCGGGTTTCTTTTTTCTCCCACACATTTCTTCTCTTTCCACTTTCGATTTGGCAGCAGATTAGCCTCGTCCGTGATTCACTGTAGAAGCTTTAAGACCCGCAGCGATCGACGAAATGACAGAGAGGGAAGAAAGAACAGAGGGAGGATAAATAAGTAGTGAGAGACAATGAAAATAAAGAAACCAATAAACAAATCAGCCACGAAAGAGAAGGATTGGAAGAAACTAGACGCCACCCTGCTAGATAAGGGGAAACTCGAGTAATGCTGTGATACGTCCAATACGATTAAACTTTAAACTAAGCACCCGATTTACGGAGTATAGGATATATATATATCGTCCTGCTTCAATTTACAGTACACAAGTACACACGTGTTTTTTAATTGGTTATTTTGATCCGTTTGATTATTCCGCGTCACTGAATTAATCGTGTTTCCCTTACAAAAAAAATCAATTCCCACTAATCTATTGACGCTGCAAATTAAATTACCACGATCGATCACCCGACTATCTCATCTGCGCGCCCATTTTTTAGTCCGCGACCCAACCATTTACACCCCAAACATTCTCGGGCATTGGCACCGCGTTAAACAATCCTCTCCAAAGTGGTTCCCAAAGCGTTTAAATGCCCCAACAAATATCCCAGCGGCCCACAATTCACCGTCTTCCGCAAGCGGGCCACGCGAGCTAAATTCAAAATAGTCATTCTCCGCAGCGATTTTGTTAATTGCGCCATGCAACATCGGAAGTTTATAACGAAATTACGATCATTGTGGTTGCACAGGAACACATCCCAGTTTTTGTGTTGAACGGATACGAGGATTTGGAGCTATTCAGGGAATTGGAACCGGCGGACCTCGACTACCTACGCATACATCAGCCTGAGCATCGTGCCAAGATACTGACCGCCGTGCAGCTGCTACACGACCTTCAATGTGAGTATTCGGATTCGACACGCTCTCTCGCCGCTCCGTTCCCTCCATTCATCCGACGCTATCTGCGGTCACTTTGTCCCAATTACGCATCGTAGCGAACGCGCCCCGAATACCGTTTTGGTAACGTAAAATTACACGTGTACGCATTAGAGACATACCTCACGGTATGTATACTGACGGTGGTAGCGAGGCTCCTAACTCATGTTCTTTCACGCCTGCGTAAAGTGGAGCTCGTCATTTCGGCTGACGTGTTTTGATTACTGAGCTGCTTAAGCCGAATCGTACGCAGGACCCCGCTTCTCTTTGATAATGCCATTTTTATCCCCCGAATGCAACATACGTGTGTGGAAGTGTCGAAACTACAGGCGTATTGAATAATGTGTATACGAATGAATTGTCAATAAAATATTTGCTGGAATACTTATATCTTTAAAGTACTTCAATTTGTGGTGATGTCGTTGGTGTGCTTGTCGGGCTTTGTATCTTCGGCGACTTTAAGAGACACGAGTAACATCGGGTGGCGTGGTTGTGGTTTCAGGTCTCTGGTAAAGTTGTATGTTACTGCACGTATCGGCACGTTACAGTGAAACTAGTTTAGCAGATTAATGTGCATTTCCTGGATGTCGAATCTATTTCAGTACACTGACCGTTTCGTTTGACACGCTGAAGTATTAATGAATCGAAGTGCATTAACGTCTCTTCAGACACGCACCTTCACACGTTCCCGCGCTGAAACGCCTGTCGGCACGAATATCCCATAAGTTCCAGGCATTCGAATTACAGACACGTCCGACAATACGAAAACATCCAACTTGCCAATGAAGTAACCATTAACGACAATTCCGATCTACATTCGCCGACCATCAATTCACCCACGACTCACCGACTCGCTCATTCATCACACCGAGAAACACCCTTCACGCGAATCTAGCCACGCGCGCAAAAGAATGCTCTCCCTCCGTATGCATGCGGCTCCCGTTCTGGAGCGAAAAACATTCTCCCCCGCCAGAGCTCCTTCCCCGTCGTTAATCCACGTCAGCTAATATCCCCGCTCCCCGCTTACGCACTCACGCATCCACTTTCTTCTCGTCCAACCCCCGACAGCCGGCAGCGAGGGCGACCTGGCCTCGAGTTCAGAGGGCGACGAGGTCAGCCGACTGGTACTGACCTCTGGCCAAACATCGGGACACTGTTCGCCGTTCAACCGCCGCCAATTTCCGCGGGACTCGGGCTGCTATGACGCGCATAAGAATCCCACCAGCCGCCGAGCCATCAGTCCAGAGTCAACGACAACGGCAACCAGCGGTGCCGCGACCAAAATCTCCAGGGAGAACAATTTGGACTCGACCGCGCAGTCGAAGGCAGCCGGCGGAGTGGTGGTGGTCGGCGAGGGTGTCGCACTGGCTGATGCGAAGGACGACTTTCATCCGAACATTCCCATCACCGGAAGCGCGATGGGTCAGAAGGAGGGCCAGTTCGAGAAGTCTCCGCTACTGCGCGGCGGAAACGTCCGGTTCATCGCGAAGAGAGGAAACTTCGGCGAGACGGTGGTGATCGAGGACGCCTGCGAGGCTGGCCAGAAACTCGGCGGCATGGTAAAGTACGTCGTCGGGGGCAGCAGCGAGCTTGGCCTTGAAACTTCCGGAACTGCCAGCGGACTCAGTCAGAGAGGATGTTTGAGCGAGAAGTCAAGCGACTCCGGAGTCAGCTCGTCTAGCATCAGCTCGGCGCCGCCTCCCAGGGACAAAGTTGCCCTGGCCGGCGCCGGAGGAGTTTCGGACTCGCCGACCAAGAGCTTCGGGAATTTCACTAGGGCCTCGCCGACGTCGCAGGCCGCGGCTAATAAGGGTCAAAGCGGCAGCGACGGAAGTTATCAGTGAGACAGGCCATGATAGCGTCACTAGCTGTTGTAACGATTCTTGCACCTTCACGGAGACTTGATTTGACGGAGACGGTTGTCAGTGGGAGGGATTAGTGTGATTACTTAGACGAAATTGATATAACTGACGACACGCGGAAAATGAGGGGTAGTGAGAAAGTGGTTGCGTAAACGAGTATCGATTGCTTTAACGATACGCTCGCAGATTGATGAAAAGGCTTGAGTCGAGTTGAGGGGCAAGAATCGTGTTCTTTATTTCGTGGCCTCGAATTTGCGTATCAATGTAAGTCTGAACAACGACGACAGCTACCAATGAGACGTGTTTTACGATTTGATACTGTCAAACGGATCGATGGTCGAGCATTTGGCATCGGAATGACAGGTACGTTTTGAGGAGTAGGTGTATCAGCATTGTATCTTTGACTCGATCACGAGGACAGTCGACTTCGCACTTCCGACAGAATTTTGAGCAGGATTGATTACGCGTAAGTACCTCTAACTCTGCAAGGTATTGTGGAAAGAACAGCCAATCACATTGAAAGCGAGAAATATATTTACAAATATTAGTGAAGTTCGAGAACCTTCGAAGCTCTCAAAGTCTGAAAACTACTGATAATTAAGTTCCGGAGAACAATAATCGCAAAAACGACTGCCAACGTTGGTACAATTTTTCATCACATTTCCAATCAAAACAAGTGAACGCTTCGGTAAAGTCTTTCTCTTACGAACTCTCGCATCTATTCAGAATTTCAAAGATGAATTCTCAACAAGGCAACACGAGCGAAAACGTTAACGGTATAAGCGTGCCTACAGGAGTCTATAATTTGGAGCCAACGGTAACGTATACGGGTCTACAATCAAAACGTTCAAACGGATTTCTCAAGATCGCTTTATGCCCCGACTAGCGTCGCTCTTCAATCTCTCGCACGCATCGTTAAGCAGCGGTGTTCGAACAAAACAGAAGCGCATACCGGCAATAATCCCTACTTTGTTCGCGGGAAGGAGTACGTTACTCGAGGGAGGGAGCCTTGTTTCGCTATTCTCACTCTGAATTTTTTAGCACACTCGCGAGCGCAAAGGCGCTGGCAGACGAGGAGTAAAATTTAAGTAGTTTCAGCAAAGACTCCCCGGAGAGCTGGCGAAGTTTCTCGACGGTTCGCGGCCGACTTCGGAGCAGAACGAATTTGACGGTGTCAGGAGGATATGAGGAAAACCGGGGTGGATAGGGTAGCGGGATTAGAGAGTGAGGAAGAAATGACGTCACTGCCGGTCATCGTTATCGCCATCTTTTCTAAACGATTCTCCGATCCTGCCCTGAAAGTAGTCAGTAATCAAAAACGTTCGTGCTACGTTTTGTAAGCTAAGTAACGAAATAATAGTAGAGAGTCGCACAAGAAGGTATTCATTGAAAATTATCGTCTTCGCAAACTCAACTCAGTTTCACTTTTTTACGAAAGATACTTTGTATGGTAACTGACTGAGCCATTTCCGCTAGCGAACGTTTAAAATCATTTCCGAGCAGAGCGTTCACCATCCGCAGCTCTAGAACCAAACTTAAATTTGTTGAGTATGCACGAGTTGTGTTTGATTCAACAGATGTTTGAATTCACTGAAAAGCAGTGTTTTTATCATCACGGAGAATACGAATTGACCAAATAATGTTTGTAAATCCTGATGCAGAAAAGAACCTGCCTTTCGCAGCACATAGCATTGTATTGCCTTCTACCGAGAAACGCACGAATCTTTTTGATCACCTGACACCACGCCCGCGTAGCGTTCCCCAGGCGGAAAGATAGTCGATGATAATTGTAAGCGAAAATACTATGTGATATGTTAGCAATATGCGATAACGAATTTTTAAGTCCGAGACAGTAGAGTAGATAGGGGAACGATCGGTGAGCAAGACGACGAATCGCTTGCGGCCGTCACGATGCGTACAATAAAAGTTTTGCGAGGATTACGGTGAGGAAAATGCGGAGCGGGGCATTCCAAACGTATCCGTTCTTTTCTACGTGCTAGCTTTAGTTGTCAAGACCCCATCCTCGGCCATCGTCTCCCCGAAACTTTCCGCGCGATCAATATTTATCGAGATGCCGCGCGTCTTTAAGAATCACCATGTCTTTCTGTCTCTCTCTTTGCTCGTATTGCCGGAAACACCGAGGGAAGGTCCAACAAGTATTTCTCTTATCACGCAACCTCTTCCTAACGTCAAGACGATTAGAACAGACATCGACACGGTCCAGTTGCAGCAACGTACCCTTTTCCCACGTTTGCCTTACAACACACGGAGACATTGCAAGCAAAGGTTCATACGCCGTGGAGTCTGTATGCGTTGCGTCTGCAAGCTAGAAAATAAATGCTAGATCGGTGCGTATCGCGCGCCAATTATACGGACTCGACGTATAAATTCTCCATTTACGATATTTACGTGTGTTTATATACGGGGACGGTCGTTCTTAATTGGACAGGCATGATCGGAGATATTGTTCTTCTACGTTTCAGTAGACTCGCTTCTCGAGTTTTCAGGGTCTATTCCGAACGCGATCGTCTCGATCGATCCCCTTTTTCTCGCCGCGCACGCTGATTTAATTTCACGGTGATGGCTCCGCGATTAATCAGACGGCGCGCGCGTCGGATTTGCAATGTATTGTGTACGAGTGCGCGCACGCTCTTTTCAATTCCGTTCTGTTCAATCCGTGGCTAGGAGTTTGTCCTTCGACGATACTGAACCAAATACTGCCAACGCAAACGTCTCCGCTAAAAAAGACCGCGATCGTCGTACCGTATCGAGTCATCAGTCTGATCAAATACAAGCTAGCAGAAAGTTTGAAGAACGCTCGGACGAAAAGCTGTCACGCGCTTCCGACTTTTTTCTAAATACATTCATAGGAGTATAGTAAAGATTTTACGATCACCTGTTATACGTCTGACAGTTATGTCCTTTAAAGCGATGATTTTCTGCAATTAGTACTGTTGTACCCCGTATTCAATTTGCATAATTTTGTGTTCAACGTACTTAATGGACAGCAACGGTAGAATTACTTGAACGAGAATAAACGTGGCGAACGAACGGTCTCTCTAATCTAAATCCCGATTACTAAAATTGAAAAGCCTGCCACGGTAGGCGCGGTTAAGCAAAACTGGAAAGAAGTCGGGAATGCATGGCTGATATTAGAAAATTAATCGATCGTTCTAGACGCGACCTAATACATTCTACGTGGTGCTTCCGCGTGTACGCGTTGAAGCATATGACACAAAGCCATGCACTCACACATGTGGGTACGAATCGTGTAAACGAAACCTCGGGGAAATCCAATTTGTCTACCGATGCACGATTTATTACTCGGCCGGACGATGCCTTATGAATATTTTAACGCCGCTTCTGATTCATATGATTTCTTCCTGTCGTCTCCCCGGATGATATAGCGCGCGAATCGACTGGTCGAAAAACAAGATAGAACGCGCAGAGGGGGAAGTAATAACGTTAATCCATTCCCTTTCGCATCCTCCCACATATGCGCGTCCTTTCGAGTATGTATGTATTAATCTGTAGGCCGACGACGGCCGCGGTCAGACGACGTATCTCTTTCTCGCCATTACGAGTCTTTGCGATAACAATTTTACAATATCGACAATCCCCCATCGCTGATCGGACCGGTGGAGCCGATCGGGCACGATGGTTAAAACTTCTTGTAAATGTGTACATTGACCACGGACCGCTGCGGGAGAACGTTGAAAGTTACAAAGATTTTGTATATACGATAAATACGCGTAGAGACCTAAACGATGTTTTGTATTGAGCCCCAACTTTGCCAAAACTTAAGACTAGAGCCTATATATATACATATACATATTACGATATATTATATAAATATAAATAGATATAAATATAACTATAAATGTAGATATAAATATGAATATAAATATAGATTATAAATATACTATGTTACAACGTTGGATCTTATGTACATCTTTTGTATAGTGTAAAGCGATAGAGTGAATTTTGGGAGGCAGGCGAGGCGAAGGTCGAGAGAATGAGAGAGATGCTACGAGATTAGGTGGATGCCGATCGTTACGGACGAGCGAGCGATTAGCGATCAGATGAGCGTCGCTGGTGTGTGTGTAAATAGTACGAATATGTGCCCGTCCCCGTGTGGACGAAATCGATGTTTGTCATCGGCCGGATGACCCGCGTCGACCGAACCCGATGATGTGCGCTAACGATCACGTTTTAGGCGATTTAACGATGTTGCATGTTCGACCCACCTTTTCCATCATTATTCACATTACGTAGTAGGGCATAACCGTGCGAGCCTGCGCGCTGTCTTTTTCTAACGATTCCGTCGCGCGCACTCGTACGCGCGTAAAATCTGCGGCGGAGCATGATAGATAGATGCGAACAAAAAAAAATATATATATATATGAATATAAAATGATATATATGAATACATAGGTATGTATACACGTTGTAACGCGTCCAACGATGCATCCCGATTATGTTAATACTCGAACGCGGAAAAACTGAGACCAGTTTTCACGTCCAACGCGCCGCCATTCGTATCTTTCCGTTGTCATCGGGAAAGGTTGCTTCCACCGACTTCGAGATTGATCTACGATCCGCTTTCCGGACCCCCTAATGATAACGCCCCCCTTCGAAAGCCAACACACATGACCTTCCGATCACCGCCGCCGATTGCACTTCAATCCCGACCGCGATTGATCATTTTCCGGCCGCATCGCTGACGGCTCTAGTTGATAAGCTACTGAGACTTCGTTTGTATTCGGCGCGCGAACCCGCTCCAGCGCTTGCTATTCTTCGTCGAACGTATGGAAAGCGAGGATCGAAGAGTTCGAGATTTTTTCGGCGCGCGAGCGAGTTTAAGTGGTCCACCGTTTATCGTGGAACTCCCGTTCTAAACGACTGACACCGTTAACGCTTTCTAACGAACGCGAAGTCAATAACTTTCATTCTAAACGACTGACAAATTTCAATTCGCCCATACATCGAATTCGCAAGTCTTTTTAGCAATGTACGCCTCTTCGATCCGGTCGCTTTATACTGATCATTTTCTACGTCTAGCTGATAAGCCGTCGAAACTTAATTTGTACCGACTCGAACGAGCGAGCGCGAGAACGAAGGGAACGAAGCTTCAAAGGATACTGAGATCTTGTGCGACAGTGTCGACGATGAGAACTCGGGGATCCGCTCGAGACGTTCGTTGACGATGGTCGAAGAACTTTAGCGATATTCGCTGCTGTTTATCCGTTCCGTCGACAGTGTGTGACGATAAAACTGTAGAAACCGAGAGAAGGTGCGAAATAGAGGGCGGACTAGATACGGAGGTGGGTAGTAAAGGCAAAAAGCAGCGTCGAGAAGAGAGAGAGAAAGAGAGAATGACAGAGAATAGGGGGATGTTAATTAGTAACGAGTTTATGAGAATACGAATAGACACGATAGTGATTTTATTAGCTCGGGAAATAACGCAAGCATTCGATGTATAAATAAATAAAGAAAGAAAACCCAAGTAAAACGATTCGTTCTAAGTGTAGGGACAGCAGGCCGTAATCGAAACAATTAGGTAACTTAAGTCGAATTCCAAGAATGAGCGCGAATCGTCCGTACGGAGAGACTTTAAGGTGGGCGAGAACGTTCGTTGCGGCACTCTGCTTGGCTGAATAAATAAAAGTGATGCTAACGAGGTGAAACGGTGGGAGGATTAATGAAACAAGTAACGACGAACGACGAGGACACGCCGCACGGTCCGAAGTCGCCATCGAGAATAATTAAACTTTTACTTTAGCGTTCTAGTCCAGAATTTTTGTTTTCTCGCGACGTTGAACGAACGACACATACATGAGACACATTATGCATACACACGATACTCGACACGATGTACATAATGGTAATGGAAATAATTATACGAGGTGGAGACAAGATAAACTACAGGCAGAGATTTACAGTTTGCAGCGACCGCACGCGCAACTACAAGAAAAAATCTTTTTATAAGCTGATTTTGTATTTATTGATTAATTGCGGGGTTTATAGAGGTCACGAATTCGTAATTCTTAACGTATCTCAGTTCTCGTATGGTTTCTGACGATAAGTGTTAATTTATTGACTGTGAATAGAAATAAACGAATGGAAGAATCAAACGAGAGCACCTTCACGTTATCGTTGTCATTTTTCTCCGTTGCTCAACTCCCTATGAAACCCATCCCATATATATTACAGCAGTCCGTGAGCGACGCAAGCAACAAGACCGACACACGTAAGTATTCAATCCTACATTAATCGTACACATCCAGCCGCTCTTTGACACGTCACAAAGTACAAAGCTCGGAACTAAACTACTCTCGCTTCTTTATAATTGAACGGACCCCTCCAAAGGCAATAATACCACCAAGTTTGAATTGCAAATTTTTTATCACCGGACCAACTTTCCCGTTTCTAAATTCCGATATGCAAACTCATCAACGCATAATTCATACTAATTCCTGAGCATCCCCGCAAAGGCAACATTTACACTACCGAACTTTGTGGACTCGGTCCAAAAATGGTAACTGCGTCGTTCTTCCACTTTCGATCAAAGGCGCCAGCGTGCGACAACTATCGTGCCCTTAGGTACTCAACGTCAACACCGTTCCGCGTCGTCGTGCATCTCGGATGCGGCGCACGTCGTTGCGCATTTCTGGAAACGGCAAGGGAAGGCGGGAATAATTAGACGTTTCTTGTCGCGTCCGATTAACGAGCTCGGTGCACTTGCCAAGCGGCAACCGTCTCCGCGTTAAGCGTTACGATGTCGTTCCGTTCTGCCTAACTGGGAACAGCGGCGGGAGTGAAGGAGAGCGGGACAGCGAGTAACCTCTTTAACGCCCGTTACGCGCCAACATTAACGAGAAGAAGTTCGGAGTGACGAACGACTCGGCGCCTTCTTGCAACTTCGTCCGCGGCCAACTTCAGCGCCCGGTTATCTCGCGCACTTACAAAGATATCCTCTTGCTTAACTACCACCGCCCGCACCCCCGAGGCTCGCCGCACGGTTCCTTGTAATTGCGGCAGAAACTTCTTGGAAAACGTAGCAGCCGTTTGTCGCCGCGATCCAGTAGTCGCCCTGCCCTCGCATTGACCCGACGCTTTTCTCTTACTCTTCAACGTTATCGGAACGCGGCATTAACACTTTGACTGCCGAGCGTATTTTGCTATGTTAGAACCGCGACGCGATGAAATACTGCAGAGTATAATTAAATCGCGCGAAATAAAGGTAACGCAGAGTTGTTAGAGGCCAAAGTATAGCACCGTATAATATATCACCGTATAATATAGCACCGTATAATATAGCACCGCATAGTATAACACCGTATAGTAAAGCACCGTATAATATAGCACCGTATAGTATAGCACCGTATAATAAAGCACCGTATAATATAGCACCGCATAGTATAATACCGTATAGTAAAGCACCCTATAATATAGCACCGCATAGTATAACACCGTATAGTAAAGCACCGTATAATATAGCACCGTATAGTACAGCACCGTATAATAAAGCACCGTTTTAATATCAATTGCTTTTACAAGATTGAAAATAGGCTGCATTGCGAATTTTTTGCATTTTTAGTAAAATCTCTTGCGCTGGTCACCGCGTATTTTGCTTTGTTAGAACTGCGATGCGATGGAATGCTGCAGAGTATAATTAAATCGTGCGAAATAAAGGTAACGCAGAGTTGTTAGAAGCCAAAGTATAGCACCGTGTAATATAGCACCGCATAGTGTAGCACCGTATAATATAGCACCGTATAGTATAGCACCGTATAATAAAGCACCGTTTCAATATCAATTGCTTTTACAAGATTGAAAATAGGCTGCATTGCAAATTTTTTGCATTTTTAGTCAAATCTTCTGCGCTGGTCACCGGTGACCACCGTGGCAATAAATTATAGAACCGCAACAGGCATTTATGCATTTTGCAAATGATAGATGTTAAAAGTGCGTTGGCATTTTGGATGAATGTCATCGGCTTCGAATCGCTCTGTCCGCAAAGGGTTAAAATGATACAGATCTGATCCCGGAACTGACGGCATTGAAATGACGCGTTGCGTTGCTTCCGCGGGAATTTCGCCTTTGCGAACCTTTTTTTCGGCCGCTCATTCTTTTTCACTCGTCAACTTTTTCTTGTGTTTGATCTACGGAGCGCGGCGTGGCAAAGAGAATGAACGATAAGGCTCTGAGGTAGTTGAGAGTGTGGGGGACCTGCGCGAAGACGGAAGAATTTAACGCCGAGGAAACATTTTCTTTATGAAAGTACGAAGATGGTCATTAAAATTCTCATTAAAGCCGGCTTTTTTATGTAGAGACGTAGTAACGGACAAATTTATGATTCCAGGTTCATTTAAACGTTTAAGATTAAACGGTAAGTTGATGTATTATGTGCGCAATACAGCGAGAAACTCGACGGTAATATGGGGAACTGGTTCAAATGAAACTCAGTTACTTGTCACCAGAAATGAAAGAACAACCTGACAGAATAATCTTAGATTCCATGTTTCAATTATTCCAGACTCAGTTCAGACCATCCTACCGGTTTTACATTAGTGAAAATTGTGCACCCCTACATACATATTCCCCACCTAGGCAATACTACTTCCAGTTATTAAAAATACACTACACATAAAAAATGTAAGATAAAAAGCATAACTCAATAACTTGTCACCAGAAATGAAAGAACAACCTGACAGAATCATCTTAGGTTCCATGTTTAAATTATTCCAGACTCAGTTCGGACCATCCCACCGGTTTTACATAAGTGAAAATTATGCACCCCTACATACATATCCCCCACTTAGTCAATACTACTTCCAGTTATTAAAAATACACTGCCCACGTAAAATGTAAGATAAAAAGCATAACTACAATGAAAATGAAACGTTAACCACGTCCACGCAAGAACCGCCGGATGCATTTAGCCGATAGCCAGAATTATAGTCGTCTGCATCATATTTATGCTAATCACCTGCAGCTTCAGCGATAAACCAACCTTCAACGAGTGCAACGAAAAACATCGGAACTAAGCATTGCCCTTGTTTGGTCAGTGGACGACTAACAGGAATGGGGACACGACGGGATGTTTAGCGCGAATCCTAGAAATTGGATACCCGCGACGTCGTTGCGATTTTACGTTGCGGCCGCGAAAGTTAAATTAGATCCGGCACTCGAGGGCGAGTTGAAGAATTTGCTCGCGTGGACCGCGAGTAAAGAAACTCGTCGAGTTATTACCGTCATAATCTTGCGGCACTAAAAAGTTTCGCTGCTCTTCGGCCGGGTATGCTTTGCCAGCGAACGAAACCCTTCCTTATTCAGCCCTTGTCTATCAGCCCCTGAGAGACCGGGCAAAGCTTACGAATGGACACGTACACGCCATAATGTTCGGAATGATTCTCGGCGGATGCATTTACATACATTACTAAACGCTTTTTATCGCGGCTTCTTTGAAACTCCATTCGGCGTGATGAGCGTTTCTGTGCCGACGCTTTACGATGTGATTTTCTCTTTTTTTCGGGGGGCAAGAGTTTTCCCGATGCGAAACCTTACACTCCTGACGGTGGCGTCTTTCATCGCGGAAAACCCTCGGCACGCGGAAACGTGGAAGTCACGGGAGAAAGGACGTCGGCTTTCTTTTTCGCGTGATTGAGAAACTGAAGAAATCGGACGTAGACGGGTTGGAATATACTGGTATACATCAGTCGGCATCAAAAAGCATAGAGCTATTTTTAATCAACGAAGGCAGCAGAAAATCGTGTTAAATAAATTGTTTTTTGAAAGGCATGACAGTGACGCGATATATAATTATATGTATATGTCATTGTCGTGGTTAATAACTTTTATGCCTGTTATATCTGAATGTGTTTTATTTTATCCTATTTGACGATTATGTAGGGGGAAAACCCTGTACAGAATATGGCCTGAATACGGGTAGGGCAACTGGGGCAGTGTAATAAACATTCCTTACAATTAGTATATAAAATGATTCCAAGCAGAATCAAATCATATTGTAAATACTCTCAAAGTACTGTCTAAATATCATTCAACATGTAACACACAAACGATAGAACTAAATCAAATTTATATGTGCAATAAGAAGGGGTGGCCTATGGACATCGAAGTATCTAGGGCATCAAATAGAACCAAATAAAACACATTCAGCTATTACAGACGCAGAAATTATTAATATTAACCAAAGGTTGAACTACAATTAAGTTAATCCAATTGTAATTATTGAAATTGAACTGTGCGAATTGTTTGTACTGGCGAACGCCAACGATCGTTCAGAGCGAACGATACTAAAAGAAGGAAGAAGCGATATAGCGCCAGAAGGAGCGATTCATTAATTATGTTGTCTATTAAATTTTGTCTACTGAGGAGATTGGTATACCGAGACGGCGTCTGAACAAATTAAATCGGAAAATGGTCTTCTGTTCGAAGTTCGCGTCTATCTATCGCTTAGCAAATTTGTTGGTCTGCGAAATTACTTTCTACGTTAAGCAAGGGACATTTATACTCGCAAACAGTCTGGACAAGCAATTTGTATGGACTCAATGCTTGTTTTGTCATTCTACGACTTTTCTCTAATTGTGTTTTCGTAACACAATTTATATTTTTGCTTTTTGGAGACTTGTGCATTAGTATATTTATACGCGTTGAAGAAATATGAATAGTCGTAATTAATTGTATTATTCGTAATTCTTAACAAAAATTTTGAGACAATACTAAATCAATTTTGATTTAACATAAGAACTATTTGTGAGGACGAATTTTGTGATAAATTTCACACGCCTATATATGACACTTCAATTTTAAAAAATAGCTTGTAAGTTAATGACATGCACTATACGTTTGCCGTTTGAAAAATAATATCGACAAATTAGAATAAACTTGATTGTATTACTCACATATCTTCATTAAAGAAAAGACCGGTCCGTGTGTACGCCATTATTATTTCATTCGCGTTCATCTCTCAACCAGTTTGCTCCCTGGCATCTCCCGATATTACGTGGTTTTCATAAATCAATCCCGCACAAAGCATCCGCTTGCGAATTAATAGAAATGTTCCAACGGCGAACTACAAAGAGAACAGACGATGAGTCGTAATTATGAAGAAGTCATAAAGACAAGATAAGTAATGAGGGTGATGAGGTAGCTCGTTGCGTGCAAGAAATCACGCCAGATATTGAGGCGGATGAATCGATGTACCGGAAATTGATCTCGCAAAATGAGAAATGAGTCGCGGTATCGGGGCGAAGGTAAAGGCAAGAAAGATCGTACTTGCAATGAAGGGTCCCGAAATTAAATATTTAAATCATTCTCTATCATGTGTAATAAACAATATTACACATTTCTTTACAATCAACTAATCGAAGAGGAACACAGGTAAACATTTTATTAAAAATTCAGATGGTTAACGAATAAAAAATTTGCCTGAATTAAAAATACGCAACTGAAAAGACTCGAAAGAGGGATGATGAAACGAAAGAGAGTATTTGGTTCTACTACGCTACTATTTATATCAACTTATTAGTCACGTCATTTAACATTATCGCGGATGATCAATTGTAGAAACAAAACATCCCATATACACTGCCAACGAAACACAAGAATTGTATTGCTATTTCCACATTTGTTCCGTACAATTACTATAATGTGTAAACTAAAAACTCTCTTTCGTGTACTTAATATTTCTGTGCAGAAGAGTCAAGTACCCTTTTCGTGAAAGGTACTAAAAAGCGCCACGAGTCATTTAAAAGTATGACAAATTTCGCATAAGCGCTTCAATTTTAACCGAACGATAAATACTGGCAAATATCCACCGCATGCACCTGTTGCGTCACTTCGACTAATTCGACTATCGTTCAAACGTCTCATTATGTACGAGGATACTTCGCGACTAAACGTTCGCAGACACGCATTAGCGCGCCAGCGTACTGAAGATAACAACTTAATACACGTTATTTCTCGAATATTATCTAATCCCATCTACTTAAACGCTTATTCCATCCATCTTGAATATCTTACACGGCTTCAATCGCGAATCAGTATTCCCGGACGCGTCAATGTTGTATCTATAAACGTAGGAACGATACGTGATAAGGAAGGAAATGAAGAATAATTGCCGATCTTGAGGGAAAAAGCGAGGACATGAAGGATGAAGCGGACTCGCTTGACTGAGGATGAGCAAGCTCATCGGACTTTGCCTCCTTCTTTGTAGCCCGATCCCGATATTACAGCTAAAGGCATCATAAATCATCCGACGGCGTGCCAAGTCCGGCCAGTACAATGTTGAGCTTGGATGGTGTCAATCCCACTATAAACGACGACCGTTCCGACCGCGTGCACGGCTATCTAGCTCTGTGCAGCGTGCTCCATTGAAATTGCTTTGAAAGATGCATGACCGTGCAAGTACAGTCCATATAACGGGGCACCGTACACCATCACACGGAATCGGTAATACGTGAAATGTACAAACGTCACATTAAGCATTGAAAATTAAGGTGTTCCCATTGACTCCCATGCAGACAAGGGCAATTCCGAAGACGAGTGCGCGTGCACGGCAGAAGAGAAGTGCGCACGAGCGAATGAAAGATAAACCGTTAAATGGGTGTGCAAAGGTATGCAGCTGCAGATCGAATCGTCTATTGCATTCAAACGTATGGCAAACTATTTAAATGGAATTTACGAGAATCATGAGTACGGGTAATGATACTTCGTTAACTTCATTTATCTCATCCCGATAGCATTGCAGGCGTAGTGGTCCGTTTTAACATCATCGATACCAAAGAATGTACTGTACGCCGGGCGATCATCCGCGGGCTGATAGACACGTCCGTGTAGAAACGACGATCGAAATGGGAAGCGAGTAAAAGGAAGGGAATTAACAATAATTGCCGATCAGCCGGCAGATACAAACGGTCGAGGTTAAACTGGTTCTCTCGCGATGAGGCCTGGCGGGAACAGGAAGCACGACCATCGTCTTTAACGCTCCTCGTAGCCGACATTACGTGGCTAAAAGCTTCATAAATCACGCGTGCATAAAGGTACCACCTCGCGATGCCCTCGCGGGAACATCGCCATGCTCTTTGGACTTATTTCGTGATTTTGTTCCGGCTGGCACGGCACGGCACGAGAACTGACCCGCATAATATTCTTAAATGGACGGTCATTTGAATTTTTTGCGTTCTCCTGAATGTACAGAAATATGCGCGCGGTTTCTGACGATGGTTGGACACCTCGTGCATAAACGTGTAACCTTTTTCCTGGCAAACGAGCAGGGTGGGACCGCCAGATGCAATATTCGACGACATTAACGGTTCAGTGACGAAGCGGTAGAACATGATGTGTCGGGTTGCAGATTTCAGGTTCGGATTTCAGTCCACGTTAAGCGTCGTTTTCTATGATTTCCCATAAAGTACGTGATTGAATGCGTTTCTAATTACGAAGCCCCGCAATGCTGCATATCACATTTTGTTCCATGGACATTGCCTACTATCTGCTCATGGATGATATAGTTCGTAACACTGTATGCGTTGGCTTATTAATGCATTCGAAGCCCTGCACACCGAGTATCTTTTAACATCGACACAACCGAGCAATTTCTGCGTTAAATAACAAATCACAATGAGCCAAAAAAATGTCTGCATATTGGATTTCACGGGTGACTGCAAAAATACTCTCATAAAAAAAGGTACCGTCTGCTATTAGTTTATTTATCCATTTGAAATATTTTTGTACCCAACTATCGAAAAACGATCCTCTAAAATCTATGATCCTTTCATCCAGCATGAACACTTCATACAGTTTTAATGCTGTTCTCTTGAAAGTCGTAGTCTTGTAGCAAACATTTTTACTTTATGTCTTTGACTTGCTTTTTGCTTGTAGAACGGCAACTTTGTCGATTGTACCAGCGGTTATGGCCGAGCCTGTATGATCGACACGCCCGACGACAAGCTCATCTTTTCCCACAGACAGATCGATCAATTCTTGCCAGACACCGTTTGTCCCCCAGCGATAGGCGCCAAAGCCGCAAACGGTGTCGGCATATCCGAAATTACACGACGTTCCCGTCGCTTGACGTTCTATTAATCCGAACCTACGTCGGCGCCGTCGTTTACCCTACAGGATAATGTGCGCCAGTGACGGCTAGCCAGCATGAACTTTGACTACTAGCTGGTTCGTTTTGCTGTCGCGACGATCTGTCGCATTAGCGGCAAATTCAATGCACGCCGATAGTAAGAAACAGAGAAACGTAACGGTCATTTAATAAACGCAATTTTCTTCCCGGCTACTCCTTCAACATTTATTTTACTTCTCGCACTCCTCCGCTCGTTTGCCGCTCTTTTTAATGCACTCTCTGTTGCTGACTTTCAAATACTCTCAGTGGCTGCTCGTAATGTTTCTCGCATTTTTCAACTGTTCGCTGTCGCAGGTTTTCTTACGCCGGTCCCTTCGGTCCATTTACTTCTTTCGGTCGCCGTTCCATTTTCCAGTCTCTTATTTTCTCCTAAACGTTCTTACACTCGCATGACACACGTTAGGCGCCTCTTGTTTCGCTCTCACCGCGAGCTCGGAAATCTGAGATGGTTTTGCGTCGGATTTGCCGCTGCGTCGAAATGAACTGGCAAGAGCGTGTGTGCCGTACGCCTTCATCCGTGTTGATTGTTATTACGTGCAGCGCTGCGATATTGTGTTACCTTTACGCATGCTTTCATCAAGCAGCTTGCGATTTGCATACGCCAGACAGCGTTTATCGGTGTGGTCTTAAAACCTATCTTCTCGGTGGATGTAACGATTCGAAACTGAATGCTCCGTGGCCATGAATTATTGCAGTGACAATCATTTGACATTATCGGAATGCAAACGTGTATCTATACATTATAGATATGTTCTTTCCGTTCAGCCACAAAGCTCAGAAAGTTGACTTTTGCTTATATTTAACTTAACTTTACAAACCTAATTTAATTTTCTCATTCATCCTTTCGACATATTTTTGGCTTTATCTCCAAAATTACATCAAATTTCTCAGTGAAATTACAGTTTTTCTGAACATCGTTAACCTGACTTTTATTTTATAAATGGACAAGCCAATAAAAATACTTTTACTTTGTGCCTGATTTTACTGATAATTTTACACATTTCTATGTGCACCATTTTGAGTAAATTTAAACTGCGCCTTAACATATTAAAAGAGCAACTAAATCTGAGGACCTTCATTGCATCGCAAAAATAGTAAGAGATATACCTTACGATTTCCACGATTTTTCCAAGACCCCCTAACGCCTAAACGAGTGGTTGGGCACTATAAATTGTATGACAGTTTTTTGGAAATGTTTCAACACTCTTACACGTGATACTAACTACAATGAACTACCTCAACAAAATTTTTTTGTACGTTATTCAATCGGCAGACGAAGCATTAATTTAGAATCCAGTTAGTAATTTGCCAGAGTTCATTATAGTGACCTATTATAAATGATGGTTACCCTCTACCGAATGGTATTTATCCGGAGAATGTAGAAAAATTGACTTTTCGCCTATATATACAATAACAAATAAATGAACGTAGGAATCATCATACCTATGACGTGTGATTCCAAATGTTGATCCTGATACATAGCCGATACTATTGATTTGGGAACTGCCAAGAATTCGATTTCCATTGCTGCATACCATTCAGCGTCAGACACATTCTCTTGGGCCGGTGGGACTGCAGCCAATTCACGTTATACCAAACTTCCAAATAGCATGCGGCGGCCATTTTGTCACAGTGCTACTCACACACACACACACCATTGCATATATTAAAGTCATGCATACACAAGGAAGCATAAGACGAACAGTACACGAAATTTTGCAAATAACTACATAAAGAGGTAAGATATTCGACATAACACGGATATCATTAAGTTTGAGACTGGTAAATATGTACATACCTGCTAAGACTCGATGAAGCTAAGGATTTTCATAAACAGCAGTGGGCGATCAAAGATTTAATCGATGGGAAACAGGAGAGGGTGGTCAGGGTCCAAAAACAGATGAATTGGATTCCTTTCGTTCAGACACAGGCTTGGGACGCTAATTTCTGTTAGAAATGGAAGTTTAGTGGTTGTAAATTAGAAAAATTTACGGAGCGATGTAACACACGTACCTCCCCTTCGGGATGCTCCACGGGAAAGGGCGCGAACGGTGTGGAGCAGGAACACATGCGCCACCAGGGAGATGCGGCAGTTGTTGCAAGTTTTTTAGGGCACGAAATTCAAATTTGAATATGAATGTACATTAAGCAATTTGTTAACGCCATAATCTATTTTCAACTTATTATGCTTCAAAAATAAAAGCCACACGAAGAAAACACCAAAACGCATGACCCCTTTCTCTCTTATCCAGAAGTGCATTTAAAAATATGTGCAAAATTCATGTGGTCTCTGTAGCGAGCTGGTCCTCTTATTATCAATTCACAAAATACTACAATAAAATTATAATTTTGCAAATTGTAGATCTCTACTGCAAGTTTTACGCAACGTCTATGTCCGTGTTTAATCAAAAATTATTTAACCTTTCGTTATAAAATATAAAATAATTTTATATTGCTACTATCTAGACCATACTGGTCAGAATCTGATAAACCATCTTCACCGTTCCTCACTCCAAACGTTTTTCCGAAAAAGAAATGTTTTATTTAATCATCGGAAGTTCCTAATAGGTATTATTAATTACATAAACCTGACACACCGTGTTACACGTACTCATTCTCAAATTTGAACAATGCGCCCCCTAAAGCTTATACCAATTGCCGCATGCAGCCGGTGGCAGGAGTGTTTCTTCTCGATCCCTTCCCGCCCTTTCCCTTGGAGCATCATGGCAGGTATGTACACACATCATATCGCTCCGCATATTTTTGACATCATCAACCGTCCGAAATGATATTCGGGATGTAAATTTGTGCTTCAGGTTTACACGCAGTCACAAGGCAGCGAAATCAACTGCTTTCCGATTACCGGCATACCTTGCTGTCTCGTATTGATCAAGTAATTGATCGTCGGATGCTGGAGCACGTATGGGGTTTACGTGTGTGTGACGACATACTCCATCCTACCAGCCTCAAAAGATTCCGCGAGCGATAAGAATAACAAGCCTGGTAAGATTATTGCTTTTCGTCCCCTTCATCCGGTATTTCCGAAAAATGTAGGGGGTTAGTGCGGATTCGTGTGAATGCTAAAGTAGGAACACTGTATTTCCGGCATTTTTAGATAGTGTCGTTATCTACGATCGGTAAGGCAATTAGGGGGTGTTCATTTTCCTGCACAATTCATTAATGAGTATATACAGGATACGTTACCGGTCATTTTATTTTATTTTATTTGATCTTACCTTAGATTTTTTAATATGTCAATGCTTGTTAAGGATTCTGTATTTTTTATCGTAAATCTATGTAATTTCTAGTGTTATTTCCTGTGAATGGTTTATTGTGTATGTGTTTTCTGACGTGGATGTGTGTGCTTTTCAGACTGCAGTGCTGCGATGGTAATCGGGATTTCTGCATGTTCGAGATGAATTGTATCATCAACGTACCAGATCTCGACGAACATCGTAACCAATGCCACAGGTACAATTCTGCCATTTGTGTTGACTAACCTTAAAGATCGCATTAAAATTTACAAAGTGTCTTAAACATACAGATCCTTACGAAGATAGCATGCTGCGCGCTTCTGCTGGTTGCAACGATTGCTAATTATGGATATAAGTGGTAAGTATATAATACGTTTCTCTAATGGGGGAGTATATCCCGCTTTAACCACTTGCGCTACGATTTAATTTTCGGCTGCTGCGCTCTACAATATAACATGCCGGTGCAAAAGATTTTACTATAAATGCAAAAAATTCGCCATAAAGCCTAGTAGCAGCTATTGACGTAGTAGCAGCGTCTATGTAAAAGACACGTCGTTTTTGCTTCTGCGACAAATGCCTATCGACGTGGTATACATGTCGCTGGCGGCTTTGGAATAAAAGCATCTCGACGTGCGTGGCACGTCTTTATAGCGCAAGTGGTTAATATATTCCTTAATACCAACTGAATACGATGTTTCTTTTTGTGATGGTCCAGCCGAAAGCACAGTGTACCCCTTCGAAAATCCACCGGTCGTAAATACTATGCGACTTCAGCTTCGAAACATCCCACATCGCGGTATGCCGAGCGAATTAAAAACTGCAGTGGACCTGCTGTCTCACTTCCCTTGTACCTGTGCTCAGCTATGAAAGGTAATGTTTAATGTTATTGGCCAATAGAGCTCTCTTCGGCGGGGCAAAGTTCCCGCAACTTGACTAATTATCGGTGCCGAACTTGTTGCTCGCAAAGTGAGCAGAACAATCGTTGCTAAACAAGCTGTGGCTAGTTACCGAACTTCGCTGGGATTTCGCCCTTTGAGCGTCCAATTAGTCGGCAAGGTATGCAGATTCCGGACGTCGTACTTACTTTGCGGCTGCGGAGGGCAGTTAAAGGGACAAGACAAAAGCCTCGAAATCAAAAGCCTTTTCGTAAAGCAGTATCTTTGAAGTCGGATGATTCTTGGTAAATGAGACGCACGTATCGTTGTAAGGCGCGTAGTTTAGTTCTAATGATTCAAATTTCACGTGAGGTCATTTGGTTAGAAACATCTCTTCGATAGGCTTATAAGTGATGCACACTGTAAGTTAAAAATTGGAGGTATATTTCCAATTTTATGTTATTTCCATTAATTATTTCTAGCTCTGTATATGATCGTTTCGTGGCAAATATTGAGATCAAAGCGTTAGCAAAATTCATGCATAAATTGATGTTCTCTAAATTGATGGCTAGACCGTAATGAACTTTTGCTTCGGAAATCTTATGAGACCCGCTCGAGGAAGTTTTTGAGCAAGTTTTTTATACAGATGCATACTGTAAAGCTCACTCAACCAAATGTACGTAGACGAAAGCACGTCCACTTAATATGATTTCATTAAGTAATGTCAAAATGTCCCACAGCGCTTAGCGCAAAGCCAGATACACGCCGAGTTAAAAACGATTTCTCAACGGTATCGAAGCTGTTCGAAAAGAATCATAACACCTTTACAAGGCCGTGGTGTGCATGTTATCCTTGTCGGTGTTGATCATTTCAGCATCTTTATATACGTATTACTTTTTGCATCACTTTTTTATTGTGGAAATCATTATGTCATTGCATATTTCATTGTGTACTGTTTGTTTCGGATACATTGATGAAATATGCATCCGATTTTATGATATTTTGAGGTTTGCATTAGTAAACTATTCGGATAGAATACCGAATTAGAAGCAAAATATGTTTTAATAATTAATTAACGGATATGAGTTGCTCTGGATGCAATATGTGTGTTATGTGGCTACCGTACAATTCACGTACTTTCATCTTCATTTTCTAGCTTTTAAAAAATATTAAGCTCCCTGCAGTAAAGCCTGTAAAATCATCGGCTTCGTTTGCAAAAATTTACGAATATAACCCAAATGAAGTCACGGTGCCAGATAACGTACGCATTTTCCTACAAATCACAGTGAGCGTATTTAAAACTATATAAACTTATTTAAAAGGCAATATAAACTTTATTTAACACAGTTTCGCGTAGTTACCACAAAGCACTGTTTTTACAAGTGGGTACGAGGAAACGAAGAATCCACAATAAATGCATTTTTATACGCACATATGTAACTATAGAACTTATGCAACTTATGCAAGCCTACGTGGCAATACGGGACGCTAGAACTTCATAGTCATGAGCCGGTTGGACAAAAATGAGAACAGCAAAGGCGTAGTCATAGTTTTGCGCGCGTACGCGTATCCTTACCTCGTCGTTCGTCCTTAAACGAGACAAGGCAAGCCATTCATACACATTACGAGCCACGTTCGAGCTCCAGCCCTCCTCGTTCGGTTGTAACGCGTGCGCTCGGGATAGCAAGACGATCTGAATTCCGTGTATGGTGGTCTTTACCTCCCCGTTAACCTCACACATCCTCCACTCCGCTCTTGAACATACCGGTCCAACTCATGTCTTCCTTGGCCTCTTTTGCTCTCTCCCGTTCTTGAGAGTGCGCGCGCGCCTCTCGACGGTAATATACTTGCATCGTGAAATAAATTAGATTTCGAGGGCGCCGCGGATAAACTGCCGTTTCTGTCTCGGCCAACGGAATTTATGGCCGCGAGCCTTAGAGGTGCCACGTCTTGCGTTATTAATGGCCGGGCGTGTTTAATACGTGCCGGTCCCGCTCCTGCACGGACTCTTTATACTTCGAGCGTGTCGATAAAAGATGAAAATGCCGGAGCTACCGGCCGTACTCACGAAGCGAGTGCGAGGAGTAAGCGATATAAATTAAGAGACCGTTCGCTCGATCACCCCCGTCGCGAGCTCCTAAGATTGCTGAGATCAGATCGCTGCCGTGGTTTCGATCGTTGATGAAGCCATCGCGAAAATACTTGCCGCAGTAGTAATGTCGACTTATATTATGATTAACAACGCAGTAACCCGTCGAACGACGAAATAAATTGAACGCGGGATTAATCAGATATTTCACTTGAAATATTGGATTAAAAGTCACCCAAAAATCAGAGTTTAAATCGCAGATGTTTGATTCGTTAGGTTACCGAAGTAGCTATGCACAACTTTCGTGTAGATCATTGAGAACAGCCGACTGTCGCGGATTTACGGTTTTTTATAAAGAAGGTACGATTTTATTTTAGAATTTGACGTTTATCCTTTTTTTGTCATTTGTATAGTAGATTTATGGGCGGACATGTTCGGTAAAGTGGTAATTTCAGCGGTACACGGGCATTGATATTGGCTTTAATATTCCGTTATGACCCGGTGTTAATACGACATTTGACGTAAAATCTCATTCGAACGGGTCGCAGTTGTCGGTCTCCTGCTGCTGAAAAATTCGATGCGAGCAAAATTAACGACAATTTCGCGGCGGGCATTTTCATTATGTCCATCGTCCGATTATCGTGAGCATATTCGTAATTCCTGCATGTCGATCAATGCGCTCGCCCACAATTCTGCGAAACCTCGCAATTTACATTTTGCATTTACCGCGCCGCGTTTTATTAGCGAAAATTACCGGGCGTTGGGCTTTACAGTTGCGGCCAAAAGTTTAAAACTGTACGCTTCAAGCGTACACTTGAGTTTTGTAGCCCTGTCTCTATTGGACAAGTATACACTCCATCCATGTCCACTCTGAACTGATAGATTACTTGTCAAAACGGACCCCTTACAACCTATGTAACGTAAACGCGATTTTGTTTCACACAGTTAGTTGCATTACCCTGCTTTCCTGTGCTCACGTCAGTTTAACACTTTGACCGCCATGATGGTCATTGGTGACCGGCGCAATAGATTTGATTGAAGATCCAAAATATTCGCAATGAATAGCAATAATTATTTTATAAATGCAGTTTTTGTCAGAATAGTGATGCGATCCTTGTGTCCCCAGTACCTAGACATTATTTACATTTTGCATAATTCAGTCAAACGCTGTAGTATTTCATAGCATTGCCGTTCTAATACAGCAAAATACGCACGGCAGTCAAAGTGTTAACACTGAGCCCTAATGTCACAACTTCCAATCCATTTAACTTGAAGCAAAAAAAGAAGAAAAATCAACTTCGTTAGACTTCTGACTTAGAACGCTTCCATTCTTAGTTTTAGACTTTTGACTCGGACCGTTTGTCACCGACACGCACTTCGCCGGCAACAACGTATGCCGTTAAGTGACGCATGATTATACGTCTCGCGCGTTAAATATTCATACGCCTGCTTCATTACGCTGAAATAGACATAAGAGCGGTAGCGCACAATTAAATGGGCGTGCTTGTGCACGCACACGACGACGGCAACGAAAAAAAGGGGACGAAAGTATCAATTTGTAATCGGCTCCCGCTTTATCTCGCGCGATTTATTCGCGGATGGAAAACCGATCGCGAGGTCGCTAAGCGGGGCGACGCAAAAAGGAAGCGGGGCGAAAAAGAAGCGACGTGCGGCTGGTGTAAGCGGAGCGTCGGGAGTGGAGAAAAAGTCGTCGTGGAAGGTCGGTGCTCGCCCAATTCGAAACGAAACGTCGCGATACTCTTGATCGAGAGCGCGCTCTAACAATTTGTCTGGCGTCGAGTCCGCGACTCGCTTCTAATTAGAGCGGCGATGTTGCGAGAAAGCGTGCGACGTCTCGCCTCACGAAGAGCCGGCGCGTTGCCTGGGGAATTAAAATCCGGCGGGTACTAATTAACGCGGATCGGATGTAATTACCGATGATGTCGCGGAGAGAAGTATCATTGCACTCGTGTCTCGAGTGTCTCGTGAAAGCGGCAAGACACACGCGACATTCTCTGCGCACGTTGCCGCGACATCCTTCGCGTGCATGTGGGCGAGACACGATTTTGGATATTTCACGGAATCCTCGGAACACGCTAGCAATTTAGCACAACACTTAGCCGCAAGTATTGGGTGCAGACTTACACGTGCAGAATGCCGTGGCTACTTTAACCCTTTCGCTACGGTCTTTTCCACAATTTGACTTTATGCTCACTCTTAAAAATGTTGCGATTATGAATTTTTTAGGAAAAAAACATTTCTGACGAAAGCTACGGCTGATTCAGAATAGACACATGCAACAATACTATGGTTTCTAACAAAGAAAAGCAACATACGGAACAAGAGGTCCATGATAAGTGTAGCAAGATGGACTATAGTCGCCCGCCGTACATAAGTAGTGTATCGTAGCGAAAGGGGTTAGAGGATGTTTGTAAAAGAGCATATTTGCAAGGTGGATACATACTCGTTAGCCGAAGGGTTAAAATCGTTTTGGTCTTACTGGCTATTTTTTATGTTGGCTCACGCTATCGACGAATGCAAAAATAACGCTAGTTTTAACACGTTGACTGTCATGGTGGTCACCGGTGACCGGTGCAAAAGATTTTACTAAAAATGCAAAAATTCACAATGCAGCCCATTTGCAATCTTGTAAAAGAAATTGATATTGAAACGGTGCTTTAATATACGGTGCTATATTATGCGCTGCTATATTATACGGTGCTTCAATACTTTGGCTTCTAACAACTCTGCGTTACCTTTATTTTGCACGATTTAATTGTACTCTGCAGTATTTCATCGCATCGCAGTTCTAACAAAGCAAAACACGCGGTGACCAGCGCAAATTATTTTAGTAAAAATGCAAAAAATTCGCAATAAAGCCTATTTTCAATCTTGTAAAAGCAATTAATATTGATGAAACGGTGCTTTACTATACGGTGCTATACTATGCGATGCTATATTATACGATGCTATATTGTACGGTGCTATACTTTGGCTTGTAACAACTCTGCGTTACCTTTATTTTGCACGATTTAACTATACTCTGCAGTATTTCATCGCCTCGCGGTTCTAAAATAGCAAAACACACGTGGCAGTTAACGTGTTAAGACAACTTCAGATACTTTTCGAAAGTTAAATTTTCTGATTTCGTACAACGCAGTGTAGTGTTATGAGAGAATCGACAACATAGAGATTCGGTCCTCGGGACTGTTGCTATGCCGAAAGAAAAAATTGAAGAGCAGAAGCTGGCATAGCAGCAGCACGAGGCCCGAACGCCAGTCCGCAACGGAATGCGTTATGAAGACAGGAAAGGAAGCGATAAAGACAGTACTCAGAAAGGACTATTATTGCAATATTAATAGCAATAATCAAAAATGTTTTTCTTATAGTATGGTTTAATGTGTGCTAGTGTGGTTCTATTATATTAACATATGATATTTTCATAAAGCAGATATTATCTGGCAGAAGCAAGTGACGAAATGAGCCAATGTATGTTGTTTTTGTTCTTATCTATCAGCGTATCTAATATTGTAATCGGCCCTAGTTAACAAATGAAGTACACGTGTGACTATCGTTCTAAGTAATCAGTGAGCAAATGTCGAATTAGTAAGGGAAGATCGAATCTGTAAGTACTATCTACGAGTGCCGGGCTTTCACTCGGTGAAACATGCTAATTAGCAGGCGAAGATCGGATCTAGTAATGAGTTAAGTACTACCGACGTGTGCAAGTTTCTCTATCTCGCCCTTTCTCTCATTTTCTCTATCTTCTCTGTTCATTCACTATCGATGATCTGATTTGGAAACTATTCGTGCTGAGAAAGAGCCGCGGCGAATTAAATAAACGGATTCGCGTGGTAAACGAATATATATACCGGTAATCGGCAAATCTCACGTGCGCGAATAAACGCGACAATATTTAGTACGTGTGCGCGGAAATTTTAGGTGAATTAGGAAGTATAAAGTGTTGTGCCGGTCTTTAAACGTCAAGTTACCACCTTTGTAATTACACATTTTTCTAAAGAGACAGAAATATTTAGGAGCATTTATAAACTTTGACAGAAAGAAATCGATTTTCTTGGTATTCCGAATCGAAATATCCTTCTCAAAAATGTCCAAAACATTTTCTACATGCACGGGACGTTACGTCTTCTCCGTGAACAAAATATACATCCTCCGCAGCCGTTGCCGCGGTAACTTTATTTCGAAATTCATAAAACATGTTATGGCAAATATGAATCTACTTATGCCTCGTGATTCTTCCTTCAAAGAATTCTGCCGCGAAAACGTCCTTAACCGTGTTCGCCCGGCGTGTCCAAAATCCACCGAAACGTTGCCATTCACTATTTATGCAATGCTTCGAGCGTATATGCGTACACGAGAACAGCACGAACTTTTTTAGCAGCCCAATATAAAGCGGGAGAAACCGTACAGCTTCCGATGCCACCCGGCCTAGTAGTAATTCCTTCTTCATCATTCTTCCGCATCACGGATCTGACCGGACTCCCCTAATAGCGTTCTTCTTGCGGCCTCTCCTTCGCGAAGTCGCCATTGGTCAACGGTTCCCTTCTTCTTCAATCATCCCTCCGCGCCGTCGAAAAGAAACGTCTGCGTAGAAGAGGCCGAAAGTGGAGAGACACGGTTCCGAGATGGAATATTGCGTGTCCTGGTCGCGTCGTCCGTCTTGAGAGAGAAAGCGGGAAGCGGGAGGGGACTCTCACTCTTCCTTTTCGCTCCTAATCGTTTTTCCCTTCGAGGACTCGGCTCTGCAAAATGGCAGAAGGAGAAAGTACCTTTGCCTCCCAGCGCTGGACGCTTTTACTTCTCCACCTTTCCCTTTCGGTCTCCGCACAACCGTTGTAACGATCCCTTTGATGTTGCCTGAGTGCGCGCCGGAATTCACCGACCCGGAATACACGGGATAACCGAAAATTGTCGTCATCCAGAAGGAGAGGGCGACGGGCGGGGACGAAATAACCGAGTCATCGTCCTGTGCGTTTTCTTCGACGTATTCTTGTGGGGCAGGCCGATTCTGAATAAGAATGCGCGATCAATTTGTACGCATTACGGTAACCCACTGAATGAAGGGCGGTGAGGGTTCGACTGCCACCGATTCGGAGAAAAACGCGTAATAGAGGGACGCGATATGAATTGTTCGTGGCGCCGGTTGCCAATGTCAGTAAGAAAGCAGGACGTTTCGAATGATGGCAGGCAGAGAAAAAATCCCGGCGTTATAAATATAGAACAAACATCCAGCAACCTACCATTATACCTGCCGTGCTCACATAGAGGTCCGATGTGCACATTGCCGTTGTGTACACAGTGAGGCAAGTCCAATACGAAATGTCGTGAGGCATACGTGCTGAATACTCAACGGCAGGTCGTTCGCAGCAAGGCCGACATCATACAAATTGAATGCTGTACAAGCAAAGATTCAGCAAACGCTCTCTCTGCCGCGCAAACACTGAATGAGAATTGTGCCCAGTCTAGTTTCATTGCGCCGACCGCCCAACAATCGTCTAGTCGCCGCGATCGTCATCGAATTACTCT
This sequence comes from Cryptocheilus praepositus, assembly GCA_033815515.1. NCBI lineage: Eukaryota > Metazoa > Arthropoda > Insecta > Hymenoptera > Pompilidae > Cryptocheilus > Cryptocheilus praepositus. The sequence continues at coordinate 1,579,316 of JAWWQZ010000257.1, forward strand.
AATTATGAGAAGGTCGAGGACGTGCAGGTATCGCGCGAAAATGTGAACGAGTACACGTAGAGCCGGGGACGCTAATTGGTAGCAACGGGAGTTACTCAAAGAGCACGTACGCGATTACAATGTCCAGGCATTCTAATTGAGCCCGTTAGACCGCGCACGCAGGACATATTTCGACGTATTTCCCAAGTGAATGCGGACAGCCATGTAACGCGAGAACGAACGGTCGGGCAAGCACGCAAATAGCAAAGAATGACTCTTCCAGGCGCGCGAGGAAACAAGTTGGTTGCGCATTTGTCAAAATGCTCCGCAGTTTCTCAAAGCTGTTCGCGTAAAATTGCGGAAGATTATGTTGCGCGAGTATGGGAGCAACGATGGGAAAGCCTTGTTGATGGTGATTGCGGGAAGTATTTAATAGCGGAACTGTACCCAAGTACAGTGCCGTGTGCGCTCTACATCGCATGCGTGGACACTTTGATACTGACTTCGTGCAACAGTGTACACACGAGAACGCTAATTAAACTTTAATCGTAATTAAATACACGTTACGTACGTACCGGTAGAACAATCGGTTAAAAATATTACAACTATTATTTGAGGAGGTAAAAGTAATCTGCTGCACTTAACACTAAGTTTACGGGACCCGTCAATTTGACGGATTTCAAACTTTGCAATGAAACACGCAAAAAACCATAGCAATGATCTTAACTACTTAGCATCGTAAATTCATAATTTCATTAAAAGAGTTTATACACACAATTATTATTTCCTTAAGCTTTCTAAATTTTGAAATTTGTATGTGGTATACCTATCACTACGAAACCCGTCAAATTGCCGAATTAGCTGATTACGTAAACAATCAATTGTCAACAGCAGACTAAATGTCGTATCAAAAAGATATTCGGAAAAAAAATCTGGACTTATTAATATTTTATTTTTACGCGAAGCCTTATATTGTTCAACTCAGACTTAGTTTGAATAAATTGATTTTTTAATGTAGATACGTATTTTCACCTGCTCGTCAATTTGACGGGTGCTCTTAGAAATAGGTATATAAGAAACGCCCGTAAACCTAGTGTTAAACAAAGTTTTTAAAGCTACTTACGCGGCAGTCTTATTTTATTTTTTACGCTACTTTATTATATAACTATCTGATCATGAAATAAGAATACGAACCGTTTCACAATATACTACGCTGGAGTGGCACAAGGAAGGAATTTAACACTCCATCAGTTTGATTTCCTTTCATCGAGAGCGACTTGTCGCTCGCGTCCACTTAATTACATAATTAATTCTGGAAGCTTCGTATCACGTCGCGTGACGGTCAATCGGGGACTAAACACGGCACAAGAATGATAGGCGCAATGAAAGTGAACGGCAAGCAATATATTTAACGGGATGAGGTGGGACGATTTTTTCATCTAGAAAATCCACTTCCCCGATCGACGAGCGCCTATCTCCGAAGGAAGCCGGGTACACGAAGTGATCCTCTGGGTACTATGGATACTGTCAATATCGAGACGGGTTAAATCCTTGGGAAATTGGTTCATTTATCGCACGGTATCACACCTATTACGAACTATCAGTCATCTGCCTGCCCGACATTGCCCACTTGGCTCGTATGAAAAACAGATTGTCGCGGCTTGTTCCGCAATTACATTGAAATAAATTTCCAGCGGTGTGTCGAAACGGTAAAGTGGCAGAACTATAAAAAAAAGGTGAAGATATAGAAGCATGAATATAAATCTACGTCGTTTGTCAACGAACCTTGTCACCTTTATGTAGCGTATTTTACGCCACACGGTGTCAGTAATGTTTTCAAGTATAAATGCGTCAACGCGTGAAATTGTGTTTTTCCGCCGGTAAGATTAAACGACGAAGCTGATGGTAATAATTTAATACAATGTGAGCGTGCAAACTTTTATATTTTGACCGGTGTTAGTGAATAACTTTGGACATTTATAATTCGGAGTTTTCGCAAAGAGGAGTTTAACTAGATCTGAAACATCGTGAGAGACTTGTTCGACAGTGTGGCCATATACATTACATGTCATGCGACATCGTGTGAAATCTGAACATTTGTCATTACCGTCACGTGTGCCTGCGGGCGTTAATTACAGACAATCTACTTAATAAAGTACGAAACTGTTATAGCGTTTAAATTCCCATAAACAACTCGGTCACTCCAGAAAACGCAATCTTATCCAACTATAAATTTCTTCACAGACTACTTCACTCGTAGATAAACTCCAAGCTCTTTAGCTCAACCGCACGGACCCATTAAAACTTTGTGAAATTAATTTATTTTGTCGCGTGTCACCACGTCGATCGTGACCAGGCGTGCGATATCAGTAGCGAACGTGGTCAAATTCGCACGTGACTCCTACGACGAAAATAGGTTATCACTTACTTCGGACGGTTTATTCAAGGACTAAGACTGCACGGCAGTCGGGATAAGGAATAAAGTGGGTCCGCCGGGAAAGCGTTGAAAAAAATTTATCGACGGAACGATATCGGGACGCTGCACAGAAATATCGCGCGGACGGGAAAAAGGAGAAAGAGCATTGACCCGCCAATTTCGCCCGAATGGATTTTCTTCCTAGACGCGTCTCCTACACTGCCCATCGAGCGGAGCCAGTTAAATCCTCGGGAAATTGGTTTATTTATCGCCGGGCATCACGCACCTATTACGAGCTATCAATCATCCGGCCGGTCAGCGCACGTTCGCCATTCTAGGAAAAAATGCACGTCGCACTTTCAAGGCTTTATCGCTCTTCAACCCTTCGCCACTACGTTAGAGCCGTTGCGTAGATCCATCTAATCCAACAGGTTTCAAGTGAATAAAATTGAATCGGCTCAGTCGACAAATCCGAGGACGCGTTGCAGCGGCAATATTCAATTTTCGATTTCTTGTAACGACGTGAGCATGACGGATTTATAGTGGCCGAAACGGATAATTTGATTATTTTATGACAGTCGTGCAAATTGCAGTTGTCGTTCAACACAAGTATAATTTCCAATGTGTAAAATCGTTTCGTTGAGGTTCTGGGCAATTTTTATTTATGGAGGAACAGATTTGCGGTATAAAGAAGAACGGAAGGACTTCATCAAAAAGAACCGCGTCTAGCACCTTCAGCGAGTTCCATGAAAAGAAAAATAGAAGTGCTTTTTCCGCAGATTTAGGACGCCCTCGCGAGAGGGGCAATTAATTTCTGCTTATCCGAAGTATGAATCGTCGTGATAAATTACGGATTACGCGATCGCAGCGGACGTCACGGAGAACTGTGATAAACAGCCGGCACGAACGATGGCTGTGTCTGACAAGAGGACAAATCAACAAGAAATTTTACGCAAGAAAGTCACGCAGACGCCACGTTTTCGGCGATAAGCTGAAAATTCTGTGAAACGATCCGTGATCCACTAAACAGAAGCGGATTACAATCCAGAACGACGCGTTTGACAAACGTTGCGACTTTTTATTAACTCAAAATACCTGACGTGGGCAAGCAGGACAAAGCGGCCCTCGTAATATCGACAATTGAATCCTCCCAAACGAAGTGCGGCTATTTGTAACTGGATTTTCATGTGCCTGTACGGATAAGAGAGCGAGGATTTTTCAGGCTGCCTGGAATCGGTCGGTGGCGAGCGAGAGATTTTTGAAAGGGACTTGTGCCGACACAAAGAGAGAAGATTGAAAACTCCGGAGCCGTGAAACCGAATCATGGACGATATACGATAAATAAGACTGTCTGGCAGAGTGAAGATATTTACGGAATATCGGTGCGATGATACGTGAAAGAATGCAATGCTTGTGATTCCTTGTGCTTTGATACACCCACGCCATATTTTCTCGAATCAACCGTGTTCGAGTTATCAGTTATGCAAATATCACAGTCATACGCACTCAGTCATGCTACGTGCCACAAACTTTGCTTATTCTCAACCCCTCACGTACGCATTTACCAATACTATTCACGCATTCGAAGTTCTTACTTAACAAGATTACAGCGGCAACAAGCTAGTGTCTGCCCACTTGCGCGGTTCCGTGCACAACAAAACAAGACATCAAGCGACTCTTTCTGAAACCACAGAAATTCGCAGCCGCCGGATGCCATCATTATAACACTCCTAGCTCCTCGTAATGCGACTACAATCGACCGGGAACAACGAGAAGGCAGTGGACAGAGGAAAAAAGAGCCGTAATTACAACAATTATTTATCCCTTCAAGGTCCTCGTCAACGGGGACCCGCGAGTCGTTCGAGCGAAGTACGGCTGTTCGCGGCGAAATTTTTGGTCGCCGATCCGGCCTTAATGAGATCGCATCGGGAGAATGGAGGGTCCGAAATGAGATGACGAGAATCGCATTCAGAACGACAATTGTCGAGCCGCGATCGCTAGCCCGTCAGAAGTTCTCCAACACTCGCATTGAGACACTCCTTCCGGCGACAAGGATGCTTTTTTTCTATTTTAATTAAACCGCAACTTCGCCGGACTCGACCGTTTTCGGCTGACGTCGTCCATGGGAACGGCCGGAAGGAGAACGTGCGGGGTGCGGTGACATAAAAAGAAGGAAAAAAGGCGTTGTCGAGAATTTCTCGCCGGACGACGCTCTGGCGGGATATCCTTATGCAGGAGAGCACACCGAAGTACGTCTGAGGACCCGAGGATCCGCTGTGTCATCCGGCTACCTAACTACGTTACGTCTCTCCTTCGGTGTTCGCAAACAAAACTCTCCTCCCGCCTTCTCTGTACGCTCCGTCTCCTCGACCGCTTGTCAGCCAAGAAACTCGATCGTCCCCGAGCCGTTGACTCGTCTATGTACCGAGATTCCACAGCGTGAATCCAGTTTGTACGGCGGAAATCAAGGTGTGCGGATGACAAATAATTTGCGACTCGTGGCCGACGCCTCCGGTAATTGAGTTGTGGACACTAAATGTTTATTTTTAAGGAGCAGTTTATCGTGTTGTTTGTTTTGCGACGAGTCATTGAAGGGTACTAAACGATAAAAGATTTAATTGGGGGAATGTCGAACGACTTGTTTTTGTATCGAGACTCCATAACGACGGAAATGAAGGTGTGCGGATGATAAATAATTTGCGACTCGTGGCTGACGCCTCCGGTAATTGAGTTGTGGACACTAAATGTTTATTTTTAAGGAGCAGTTTATCGTGTTGTTTGTTTTGCGACGAGTCATTGAAGGGTACTAAACGGTGAAAGATTTAATTGGGGGAACATCGAACGACTCGTTCTTGTATCGAGACTCCATAACATGAATTTAGTTTGTACGACGGAAATCAAGGTGGGCAGATGACAAATAATTTGTGACTCGTGGCCGACGCCTCCGGTAATTGAGTTGTGGACACTAAATGTTTATTTTTAAGGAGCAGTTTATCGTGTTGTTGGTTTTGCTACGAGTTATTGAAGGGTAGTAAACGGTGAAAGATTTAATTGAGGGAACGTCGAACGACTCGTTTTTGTATCGAGACTCCATAACGTGAATTTAATTTGTGCAACGGAAATAAGGTGTGCGGATGACAAATAATTTGCGACTCGTGGCCGACGCCTCCAGTAATTGAGTTGTGGACACTAAATGTTTATTTTTAAGGAACAGTTGATCGTGTTGTTTGTTTTGCGGCGAATCATTGCAGGGTTCTAAACGGTGAAAGATTTAATTGGAGTAATGTGAAATGGCTCGTTTATATATCGGAATTCCATAGCGTGAATCTAGTTTTTGCAACGGAAATCAAGGTATAGGGATGAATAATTAGAAATATGTGGGCAACGTCTCAGGTAGTTAAAATTATGGATACCAAATATTTCACAAGTTCAAGGAATACCTGATTTTGTTGATGAAAGATTTAATCGGAGATATAACCAAGCTCTCCTCCAAGTACTGATTTGCAGATAGAAATCAAAATGCAGGGATAACGAATAATTAGCGTTATGCGGATGATATCTTAATCAAATCGCGGTCATAAAATATTGTATTTTCTGAATATAAACTTATTCTGTCGTGCTGAAAATTTCACGACGGATCGGCGGACGGTAAAATATTTAGTCGGAGAGATATCAAACAATTAGTAACTTTTGCCATGTATGATTAAGTTTCCCTCTGTCCCGCATCAATACGCTTCGAGAGTGCGAACGTTTTAAATATTTCAATAGAATCATTGTATTGACGTTTATCGAAATTTGAACCATCCGTGATTGCCGGATTCATTTAAGTATCAAGCGGCCGCCAATGGAAATATTTACAGATCGTTAATTAACAATGAATGCCCGACGTGCCGCAAATCCAGAAATCAAAATGAATGAATACGTCGCCCGGTGAGTTTACGCCATATATCACGAATAATTACGGAAATTCACTTCTATAACTTTCCCGCAGTTAAACTGATCTCACTTCATGATATCCCCCGACAGATAAACTGAACATCGTTTCCACATTCTTTTCAATAGTTCAAACCCATCAAATTATTCGCAGCAGCAGCAAACGGCGCGTCATTATAAATCGAACAGTCGAACAATCGAAAAACTTCCACGGCGAATCTTCGACAATAATTCCATCCAATTTCCGACGCAGGATAAAGTCGTCCCGTACGAGATCGCTTGCGCGTTGACAATCTCCCGTTGATTTTGTTTTCCGGAGCACGGGCAATTTCGCGAGAAGGACGCATCGTGGCACAATTTTCGCCACTGTCACTGGCAGTTGCGTATAATTCGCTGTTACAAGCTGTATCCGCGATGTCCTGCGGAGCCACGTTTTCTATACGCGGACAAAAACGCGCAGCTTTCTCGCTTCTTGTCTGTGCGTGACAACAGGAACGCGGACAACGCGATGTTAACGAATGTTGCTTACTCCGCGTTGTTCTACGGGCTGAGCAAACATGGAATGCCCAAAATTAAAAATGTAAAAGTGAAACAAAAATGCCCGGAAAGCATATCTACTGAATATGGGTCAATTAACAAGGTAAACGCAAGTGGATATCGTACCGGTGATATTTTCCATCTTTCACATAACGTAGTTACGGCCATTCGACAGTAGCACATTTTCAATATATTGTGAAAATGAGTTCAGTTGGGTTTTATCGTAAATGTATGTAGATGTTATCGTAATGACTTCTAATTTTCAATTTTGCAAACCGACGTAATATGGCCAATGCAGCCATCGTACATATAATATTTAAATGTTAACGTTAATATCTTTGAAATAATATTTTAAACTCACATTGTCCTGTAGTGCATCTAAAATTAATGCACACGTTCCATTTTTCTCACGTTTTACGTTCATATCTGTTCGGTTTAGCATAGATTATTCACATACGCATTTATATCAGAACGTATCTAATCCCCCTTAATGAAAACGTAGTGACTTTATCGGAACAACGAAATTACATTTAGAATAGGAATCCTAATCCATTTAACGGACAATAAGTTCATTGAATAAATATAGTGTATACATTCAATCCATTCCGAAATTGTACTTTATACGAATAATGGCCGTGACCGCTATTGCAAAATATTCTTCACCGTGACTTCATGTAGAAAAACACGATGGCCTCCGTCTTGATTTGTGCCGCGGTGTTAAAAATAAAAATTCATTTTCTTACCCATTGCGTGACCAGAAAGTCGAAGTACTTTGCCCGTTTCGGCACGGATTCGTCTCGGCGATAAATTAATTGTTATTACGCAGAGCCGGTTCATTACTTCTTCCACAATTTACACTTCCGTCAATTAATGAGGCATTCGCCGCAACGTGACGACTGACCGCGACTTTTTCGTTGTGCCTACCGTCTGGAAGTTAATTATTTCGGCATCCGCCGTTTAATGAGGCAATTAGCATGGTGCGATGTTATCTGAACAGTTGTAATGACGCGTAACTATGTTCGGCCCTTTATGCGTCTGCAACGGCATCCGTCGATCTTCTCAGATTCAACATTCAGTAATCGTCATTTGCTTGATTACTGGTTTTAATTAATCCCAACTGCGTACAGACTGTGACAAATGCCTTCAACCATACTTTAATCTTCCCACGGTTTCGGATTCGTTTCCAAACGGTTTCTTTTATCACAAACGTGTGTTTTCCCGAAACTCATTAAGTGTGCAATGGAACACCGTACGCTCGAGTTTCAATATGAATGGCAACTGTTTTTATATGATTTCTCTTCAAAAAGAGTACACCTTTCGCGTCCGGCGATTCTACAATCGTTTCCGATTAAATTATTTTAAAATCCACACACGTCATTTCTCGAATCTCATTAAGCGCGTAGAAAACTAACGTATGCTTGAAATTCTACTTGAGCGTCTATTATTTTGATATGATTACTTTTTGACAAATTTGCGCATTTCACCTTTCCACGGCCTTGGATCCGTTTCCGATCGATTTCTTTTAAAACGAACACGTCGTTTCTCGAAACTCATTAAGCACACGGACGAACAACGTATCCTCGAATTTTCACTTGACCGTTCATTATTTTCATATGATTGATTTTTCACCTTTCGAGTATGTAAACTGACAAGCCAAAAGATCATCGAACAAACGTCACGAGTATCTCTTATCCTCCACATCCCGTCGTCTCTCCTAATTAACTGCATGTTCGTACGTACGCTGAATTATATGAGCATCTCCGTCGACCGTGCACAGCGAGGATAATCAGCCGTCTCCTTTCGCGAGGACGAAATTAACCCTTAGAACTTTCCGCAACTCTCAGCGAAACGTTTACCTGCGTACGTTCGTCGTCGGAACAGCCGCTTATCATGCGCCGGCAAACAACTCGAACAACGATGTTATCCCGCGACGAGGATTACGCTGGCTCGATTTATCGTCGCAATCAAAACGTCCATGTAATAGAAACGGCCGCGCGCAAACTGTGCGTACTTCGGGTCGTCAATAAACAGCACGCTCGACACTGTCGATGAACGGTTTACAATGCCACGCACGTCGTATCGCCTGCGTAATAGTTTGAAATAGATTACCGATAGCGTGTAATACGTTAACTTTGACAAAACAATTGCGAATACGTAATTTTCCGGTGAGTGACTGCACTGATGTTATGAGTGTACAGCGCCGGTAATACACGTACACCCGGTCATAAATTTCAGCCGCTTGACGGTCGTTGTTCAGACGATGGTATGCAGTGCTCTCAATTAACGAAGACGATGTCCGCGTCAGGGCAATCTGCGTTTATCTGAATCGCGTAGGTGCGTCGAATTTCTGAACGGTCGTGGACGAAAGTATGTGCGGGTGCATGGAAAACAACAGACGACTGCGCTTTTCTGATAGCTAAGCTAATTTTCGATGTCACGTCATCGTCCAGCGGGCGAAAAGAGAGAAGTCAGCAAACCAGTCCTGTCGTTCGCTAATGGTTCGCCGCAACTTCGCTTCCGCGGAACTTAAATTATACGGCGTTCGGGGCTCCGCTAAATATTAATTGTCGGCGCTTGTCTCCCGTCAGAAAAAGTAGTTTAAACGGGCTTCGCTAAGTCGAAAGCGCAACTCGACGCGGTTGCCTTCTCGTCGCTCCCATAAAAACTCCTTGCGGGCTTTTTGTTACTGAAGTCTCGCGGAGACGGACTCTGGCGACGAAATAGATGGCAGGAGTCAGGCCAGCTAGAGAACCGAGGAGCTAGAGGCAGTGAGAAACGGGGAGCGAAGTAGTGGCGTGAACGCGACCGGTCCGAAGATCTCCAAACCGGCTAACGAAGTAATTAATGTAACCCAGTAACCCGCTTGTTTAAATAGTTTAACCGAGGAGTTTGGCGGGAGCTCAGCGTGCGCGCTAATAGATTTCCGCGTATATTCCAGAGATACTGAAACCTCACTTGCGGCCGGTCTTCGAGACCGCGATAACCTTCGCCACCCTCCATCCAGGATCCCGTCCCCTTTACACCCCTTAACATCCTAGTACACGGAGTTGCGAGATTATCGAGTTTAGCCGGGCGCGAAGATAGCGCGGCCGATCGCTCGTGCGGAAGGCATTTTTGAGACTCGCCGCAAACAGAACCGCGCGACGATCGGGAGAGTCTTATCGGCCGCATTTCGCGTCGCACGTTAATTAAGACCACTCCGGTAATGATACATCTCCGTTTGCGTTAGGTGCGCGTACGTTTATGGCGCGGAGCGACGATAAAGCATGGTTAGGGCCGAAAATTCACGCCAGCCGCGCGCGGTTGAAACACAGTCGGATCGAGCGTAAATTACGGTCAGCTCGAGTGTATTGCGCGCGGGTCCACGCGGCCTGCGAAATTATAGCCGGGCGAAGGTGCACCGTGCATTACGCGTGGAATTATGGCCGGCGGTGCGGAGACTTTCCTTCTTTCATTCCGCGCGCCCCCCACGTTTGTTGCGTCTCGACGGAAGGAGAGAGAAAGCGTAAGCACTCGGAGAAGAGCCACTACAGGGCGCAACAAAACGTTTCCTCCGTAACCATTTGGAACGTTCGAAAACACTCTTCCGGCCTTCGCTCAATCGGCCCACTCGAGGATCATTTCCATCGTCCGGGCGGAGGCACGAACGCTCTTGTCTCGCGTCCTCGCCACAAACCGACCTCCTCGGCGAAGGACCTCTTGAGAGGCAAGAGGCACCTGCACAAGGAGGCGAATCGTCGAAAGGGATCCTTTTTCCGGCGAAAGAACGCGAATCAATAGAAGGCCTAAGGAAGCCGAACGTTAATCTCGGCGGCTATCTGCGATGCATGCAAGATCGCGATAGTAAACGAAAGAACTTGAAGATTCTCTTTCGGTACGTTCTTCCGCCGTTTCTTCGTCCGTCTCCTCTGTATCCGCCTCTTCGTGCCTTTTTGCCTCGTCCACCGTCTTTCCGCTCTCTCGACCTTCTCGTCTTCGTCTTAAACTTTTTCGTCGGGGCCGAGCTTTTCACGGTAACCACGTTTCGACCAGGAGAAGCGGAGGAAGGAAGCGCTGCAGGACGAGCGGAAGAGAGTCGGGGGATAGGCGAGGAGTGGAAAAAGAGGAGAGACAGAGGGTGAAGACGAAGAATCCATTCAGACAGTCGGCGCAGCCCTAAGGCTGTGGATCTCTCGGCAATTGCCTTTGATTCCTTCGGCTAATACGAAGAATCTGAATGCCCCTGGGCCTCCCAGCCTCCACCCACGGCGAGGCAAAAAGCGATAAGGGAAGTTCGTCCATGACCGGCAACTATCCAATGTGATTCTAAGGAAAACCTGGTTACCTCTTCTTCTCTCTTTCTCTTTATCCCCCTTTCGCCTGCTTCCTGTACCCCGCCGCCTTGACGGTAGAGCTTTTTTCGCGTCTACGAAGCCCCGTTCATTCTTATCCCGTATTTTCGCGTCTGCGACGGAAAGTAATCGGAATGAGGAATTTCGAGCGAATGTCTCGCGGTGGTCTTGTGTAAATTGCTGTCGCGATGCAAAGCACAGAAGCGTTTTTAATGTTTCGCAATATTTTCTCTGCCCACGTTCCTATTGTTGTTTTTTACTTACTTTTGACCACTTTCGTGAGGTTCATATACACAAGATTGAAATATTAATGACAAAAAGCAGAAGTAAAATTTCAAACAGCATATAGGTATTACTTGTAACTATGGCATTGTCTCATTATGTTTGTGAAGTTAGTAAATTTGAATGCTTATGACTCATAATATCCTGAGTGCAATTATTATTTTCGGATACTATTTTACATTTAGGCTTCTATTCTTGGTTCTAAAATCAATATTCCATGATGTAATGTAATTACAACGCCAACAGTAGTGATCAAGTCAACAATTGGCAATTAGTATGCAATAATCGCGCAAGCAGCCGGAACAGTTGAGATGAAACGGGAACAGATTGATGATTTTCACCCTTACCAGTCGGTCATCCCTTCGTAATCTTAACGATCGCTATTAACGGGCGAGGTTCGCAATAAAGAGACACGGGACACGGCAATATCCCTTTGTCAACGTGTAACGTCCGTCAAATTAGTATCTGCCGTATATCCCCGAGATGACAGAAGAGAATGACAAGGAACGAAGCCTCGTACTCATTGGGTTATACCTCCTCCAGTTTCCTATTTGGCTCATTGTCAGAGAACCACGTCTGCGCGTGCGACCACCCTTATCCTAAAATGAAGACGCATACAGGGTGAGTCACTATAAATTAACATCCTGAAAAACTCGACTGCTTTTTATGATACCAAAAAGTACCACAGGAAGACGTTACTTATGTTAATAGGGATGTAGTATATTTTCTCATACATTTTTATGAAGGTCATATTTTTCAATATTTCAAAATGATCGATGTTGTTCCTGTAATGCAATAGGATACAAATTTTATGTAGCTTTCCTGATACGTCCTGTTGCGTTTGATTCTTGAACTCTGTATAATAAGAAAACATTATAAACGAATATTATGGAGCTTAATCGAAACTGCCGATTATGCTCTCCATGTAATTAAACCAATTCGCTCCTTTCCCTCGTACGACTGAAATAACGTTTCCTTGTGCACTTTGACGTATTATAACAAATGAGCGAGCTTTTCGCGGTGCTAATTTGTAGTGACTCACCCTGTATATCCATGTACGGGAGTTTTCGTGTCACGACCCTCCGGGACAAAGGACACAATACCCGAGTTGAACAGGACTCGCGGACAACCAATATCGGAGAAACCCCGCCACTACGTGTATCTGTTATATTTATGCATTCAATATTCATTACAGTCGCACACATAATCGCATTCTATATGAAAAAATCGTGCTGGGCTAGTTACCGTTATAATGAATGTTCAGTTGCCCAAGGTTTCGTGTAATGGAATACTCAATATTTTCTTTTATCCAGGGTTATTGCGAGATTCATATCCAGTTTTAACTTATAGACATTCAGGGTTGAGCGCTATTTTCCCAACAATTATGATTTAATTAACCCCTTGCCATACTTTAACGAGTCTGACTCGTGATGAGAATTTCGGGACATACATGAATATTGTATCAGAAATGTATACAAAAGATAAAACGAATCAAATAATTTTTTAAATGTTTTTGGTTCAAATTTATTTGAATTCTGTAAAAGCACTATCGCATGTAGTATATAAGTGCACGGCTACTTCACAGGCAGTCGCAAGGTATCGTTTGGACCCAAATTTTTTCGAGTTAAATGGCACGGCAAGGGGTTAATACCGCAGTGTTACACGAAGTCAATTGTCTGATAAACATTTCTGAAATTTACGGGGTCAATGTATTCACGACATATACAATTCGCGCAAACGAAAGAAACTTATATCGCGTATACTGTCCTTCACACTAATCGCACACACCTTCTTTGCCGAATCGCAATTGCATACGCGCCAGTCACAATTGACTATATTGCGAAGAAGAGTATGGTAGTATGTTATAGTACGCGCGGAGCGCTTTAAAATGAGCCCTCGCGGACCTCTCTAGCTTGTCCAGTATCGGAGATATCGCACTTTTAAGATTTTGGAGAAAAACGCAAAAGTTGTCAATACCCCCCAGCCTCAACTTTTCGGCCCAAATCGGCAAAAAAAAAAAATTTTCGATAATCGCACCGGACTTTTTGCCAGTGCTAGTAGACTCAAAACCGTCACGAACGCAACTTCCCGGACCGTTCTAAGTCGTTTAGTTCGCGAGGAAAGTGAGTTCAAAGTTTGAAGAGAAATCGCGAGAAATCGCCAAATTTCCGGCCTTCGCCAGCGCCGTAATTTTCGAGTTAGACAATCGCCCTTATAGTATGTTATAGTACGCGCGGAGCGCTTTAAAATGAGCCCTCGCGGACCTCTCTAGCTTGTCCAGTATCGGAGATATCGCACTTTTAAGATTTTGGCGAAAAACGCGAAAGTTGTCAATACCCCCCACGTCAACTTTTCGGCCCAAATCGGCAAAAAAAAAAAATTTTCGATAATCGCACCGGACTTTTTGCCAGTGCTAGTAGACTCGAAACCATCACGAACGCAACTTCCCGGACCGTTCTAAGTCGTTTAGTTCGCGAGGAAAGTGAGTTCAAAGTTTGAAGAGAAATCGCGAGAAATCGCCAAATTTCCGGCCTTCGCCAGCGCCGTAATTTTCGAGTTAGACAATCGCCCTTATAGTATGTTATAGTACGCGCGGAGCGCTTTAAAATGAGCCCTCGCGGACCTCTCTAGCTTGTCCAGTATCGGAGATATCGCACTTTTAAGATTTTGGCGAAAAACGCGAAAGTTGTCAATACCCCCACGTCCAACTTTTCGGCCCAATTCGGCAAAAAAAAAAAAAATTCGATAATCGCACCGGTCTTTTTGCCAGTGCTAGTAGACTCAAAACCGTCACGAACGCAACTTCCCGGACCGTTCTAAGTCGTTTAGTTCGCGAGGAAAGTGAGTTCAAAGTTTGAAGAGAAATCGCGAGAAATCGCCAAATTTCCGGCCTTCGCCAGCGCCGTAATTTTCGAGTTAGACAATCGCCCTTATAGTATGTTATAGTACGCGCGGAGCGCTTTAAAATGAGCCCTCGCGGACCTCTCTAGCTTGTCCAGTATCGGAGATATCGCACTTTTAAGATTTTGGCGAAAAACGCGAAAGTTGTCAATACCCCCCACGTCAACTTTTCGGCCCAAATCGGCAAAAAAAAAATTGTCGATAATCGCACCGGACTTTTTGCCAGTGCTAGTAGACTCGAAACCATCACGAACGCAACTTCCCGGACCGTTCTAAGTCGTTTAGTTCGCGAGGAAAGTGAGTTCAAAGTTTGAAGAGAAATCGCGAGAAATCGCCAAATTTCCGGCCTTCGCCAGCGCCGTAATTTTCGAGTTAGACAATCGCCCTTATAGTATGTTATAGTACGCGCGGAGCGCTTTAAAATGAGCCCTCGCGGACCTCTCTAGCTTGTCCAGTATCGGAGATATCGCACTTTTAAGATTTTGGCGAAAAACGCGAAAGTTGTCAATACCCCCCACGTCTCAACTTTTCGGCCCAAATCGGCAAAAAAAAAAAAATTTTCGATAATCGCACCGGACTTTTTGCCAGTGCTAGTAGACTCAAAACCATCACGAACGCAACTTCCCGGACCGTTCTAAGTCGTTTAGTTCGCGAGGAAAGTGAGTTCAAAGTTTGAAGAGAAATCGCGAGAAATCGCCAAATTTCCGGCCTTCGCCAGCGCCGTAATTTTCGAGTTGGACAATCGTCCTTATAGTATGTTATAGTACGCGCGTAGCGCTTTAAAATGAGCCCTCGCGGACCTCTCTAGCTTGTCTAGTATCGGAGATATCGCACTTTTAAGATTTTGGCGAAAAACGCAAAAGTTGTCAATACCCCCCCACGTCCAACTTTTCGGCCCAAATCGGCAAAAAAAAAAAATTTTCGATAATCGCACCGGACTTTTTGCCAGTGCTAGTAGACTCAAAACCATCACGAACGCAACTTCCCGGACCGTTCTAAGTCGTTTAGTTCGCGAGGAAAGTGAGTTCAAAGTTTGAAGAGAAATCGCGAGAAATCGCCAAATTTCCGGCCTTCGCCAGCGCCGTAATTTTCGAGTTAGACAATCGCCCTTATAGTATGTTATAGTACGCGCGGAGCGCTTTAAAATGAGCCCTCGCGGACCTCTCTAGCTTGTCCAGTATCGGAGATATCGCACTTTTAAGATTTTGGCGAAAAACGCGAAAGTTGTCAATACACCCCCACGTCCAACTTTTCGGCCCAAATCGGCAAAAAAAAAAAAATTTTCGATAATCGCACCGGACTTTTTGCCAGTGCTAGTAGACTCAAAACCATCACGAACGCAACTTCCCGGACCGTTCTAAGTCGTTTAGTTCGCGAGGAAAGTGAGTTCAAAGTTTGAAGAGAAATCGCGAGAAATCGCCAAATTTCCGGCCTTCGCCAGCGCCGTAATTTTCGAGTTAGACAATCGCCCTTATAGTATGTTATAGTACGCGCGGAGCGCTTTAAAATGAGCCCTCGCGGACCTCTCTAGCTTGTCCAGTATCGGAGATATCGCACTTTTAAGATTTTGGCGAAAAACGCGAAAGTTGTCAATACCCCCCCAGCCTCAACTTTTCGGCCCAAATCGGCAAAAAAAAAAAAAATTTTCGATAATCGCACCGGACTTTTTGCCAGTGCTAGTAGACTCAAAACCATCACGAACGCAACTTCCCGGACCGTTCTAAGTCGTTTAGTTCGCGAGGAAAGTGAGTTCAAAGTTTGAAGAGAAATCGCGAGAAATCGCCAAATTTCCGGCCTTCGCCAGCGCCGTAATTTTCGAGTTAGACAATCGCCCTTATAGTATGTTATAGTACGCGCGGAGCGCTTTAAAATGAGCCCTCGCGGACCTCTCTAGCTTGTCCAGTATCGGAGATATCGCACTTTTAAGATTTTGGCGAAAAACGCGAAAGTTGTCAATACCAAACAAGACTAAACATTTCGGCCCAAATCGGCAAAAAAAAAAAAATTGTCGATAATCGCACCGGTCTTTTTGCCAGTGCTAGTAGACTCAAACCATCACGAACGCAACTTCCCGGACCGTTCTAAGTCGTTTAGTTCGCGAGGAAAGTGAGTTCAAAGTTTGAAGAGAAATCGCGAGAAATCGCCAAATTTCCGGCCTTCGCCAGCGCCGTAATTTTCGAGTTAGACAATCGCCCTTATAGTATGTTATAGTACGCGCGGAGCGCTTTAAAATGAGCCCTCGCGGACCTCTCTAGCTTGTCCAGTATCGGAGATATCGCACTTTTAAGATTTTGGCGAAAAACGCGAAAGTTGTCAATACCCCCCCACGTCAACTTTTCGGCCCAAATCGGCAAAAAAAAAAAATTTTCGATAATCGCACCGGACTTTTTGCCAGTGCTAGTAGACTCGAAACCATCACGAACGCAACTTCCCGGACCGTTCTAAGTCGTTTAGTTCGCGAGGAAAGTGAGTTCAAAGTTTGAAGAGAAATCGCGAGAAATCGCCAAATTTCCGGCCTTCGCCAGCGCCGTAATTTTCGAGTTGGACAATCACCCTTATAGTATGTTATAGTATACCGGAAGCGCTTTAAAATGAGCCCTCGCGGACCTCTCTAGCTTGTCCAGTATCGGAGATATGGCACTTTAAAGATTTTGGCGAAAAACGCGAAAGTTGCCAATAATACCCCCCTCCTTCAACTTTTCGGCCCAAGCCGGCAAAAAAAAAAAAAATTTTCGATAATCGCACCGGATTTTTTGCCAGTGCTAGTAGACTCAAAACCATCACGAACGCAACTTCCCGGACCGTTCTAAGTCGTTTAGTTCGCGAGGAAAGTGAGTTCAAAGTTTGAAGAGAAATCGCGAGAAATCGCCAAATTTCCGGCCTTCGCCAGCGCCGTAATTTTCGAGTTAGACAATCGCCCTTATAGTATGTTATAGTACGCGCGGAGCGCTTTAAAATGAGCCCTCGCGGACCTCTCTAGCTTGTCCAGTATCGGAGATATCGCACTTTTAAGATTTTGGCGAAAAACGCGAAAGTTGTCAATACCCCCCACGTCCAACTTTTCGGCCCAAATCGGCAAAAAAAAAAAAAATTTTCGATAATCGCACCGGTCTACTTGCCAGTGCTAGTAGACTCAAGACCATAACGAACGCAAGCTCCAGGACCGTTATAAGTCGTTTAGTTCGCGAGGAAAGTGAGTTCAAAGTTTGAAGAGAAATCGCGAGAAATCGCCAAATTTCCGGCCTTCGCCAGCGCCGTAATTTTCGAGTTAGACAATCGCCCTTATAGTATGTTATAGTACGCGCGGAGCGCTTTAAAATGAGCCCTCGCGGACCTCTCTAGCTTGTCCAGTATCGGAGATATCGCACTTTTAAGATTTTGGCGAAAAACGCGAAAGTTGTCAATACCCCCCAGCCTCAACTTTTCGGCCCAAATCGGCAAAAAAAAAAAAAATTTTCGATAATCGCACCGGACTTTTTGCCAGTGCTAGTAGACTCAAAACCATCACGAACGCAACTTCCCGGACCGTTCTAAGTCTTTAGTTCGCGAGGAAAGTGAGTTCAAAGTTTGAAGAGAAATCGCGAGAAATCGCCAAATTTCCGGCCTTCGCCAGCGCCGTAATTTTCGAGTTAGACAATCGCCCTTATAGTATGTTATAGTACGCGCGGAGCGCTTTAAAATGAGCCCTCGCGGACCTCTCTAGCTTGTCCAGTATCGGAGATATCGCACTTTTAAGATTTTGGCGAAAAACGCGAAAGTTGTCAATACCCCCCCACGTCCAACTTTTCGGCCCAAATCGGCAAAAAAAAAATTGTCGATAATCGCACCGGACTTTTTGCCAGTGCTAGTAGACTCGAAACCATCACGAACGCAACTTCCCGGACCGTTCTAAGTCGTTTAGTTCGCGAGGAAAGTGAGTTCAAAGTTTGAAGAGAAATCGCGAGAAATCGCCAAATTTCCGGCCTTCGCCAGCGCCGTAATTTTCGAGTTAGACAATCGCCCTTATAGTATGTTATAGTACGCGCGGAGCGCTTTAAAATGAGCCCTCGCGGACCTCTCTAGCTTGTCCAGTATCGGAGATATCGCACTTTTAAGATTTTGGCGAAAAACGCGAAAGTTGTCAATACCCCCCCTCTGACTTCTTATCATCACAGATCGGCAAAAAAAAAAAATTGTCGATAATCGCACCGGACTTTTTGCCAGTGCTAGTAGACTCAAAACCATCACGAATGCAACTTCCCGGACCGTTCTAAGTCGTTTAGTTCGCGAGGAAAGTGAGTTCAAAGTTTGAAGAGAAATCGCGAGAAATCGCCAAATTTCCGGCCTTCGCCAGCGCCGTAATTTTCGAGTTAGACAATCGCCCTTATAGTATGTTATAGTACGCGCGGAGCGCTTTAAAATGAGCCCTCGCGGACCTCTCTAGCTTGTCCAGTATCGGAGATATCGCACTTTTAAGATTTTGGCGAAAAACGCGAAAGTTGTCAATACCCCCAGCCTCAACTTTTCGGCCCAAATCGGCAAAAAAAAAAAATTTTCGATAATCGCACCGGACTTTTTGCCAGTGCTAGTAGACTCAAAACCATCACGAACGCAACTTCCCGAACCGTTCTAAGTCGTTTAGTTCGCGAGGAAAGTGAGTTCAAAGTTTGAAGAGAAATCGCGAGAAATCGCCAAATTTCCGGCCTTCGCCAGCGCCGTAATTTTCGAGTTAGACAATCGCCCTTATAGTATGTTATAGTACGCGCGGAGCGCTTTAAAATGAGCCCTCGCGGACCTCTCTAGCTTGTCCAGTATCGGAGATATCGCACTTTTAAGATTTTGGCGAAAAACGCGAAAGTTGTCAATACCCCCCCACGTCGTACTTTTCGGCCCAAATCGGCAAAAAAAAAATTGTCGATAATCGCACCGGACATTTTGCCAGTGCTAGTAGACTCAAAACCATCACGAACGCAACTTCCCGGACCGTTCTAAGTCGTTTAGTTCGCGAGGAAGGTGAGTTCAAAGTTTGAAGAAAAATCGCGAGAAATCGCCAAATTTCCGGCCTTCGCCAGCGCCGTAATTTTCGAGTTAGACAATCGCCCTTATAGTATGTTATAGTACGCGCGGAGCGCTTTAAAATGAGCCCTCGCGGACCTCTCTAGCTTGTCCAGTATCGGAGATATCGCACTTTTAAGATTTTGGCGAAAAACGCGAAAGTTGTCAATACCCCCCACCTTCAACTTTTCGGCCCAAGTCGGCAAAAAAAAAATTGTCGATAATCGCACCGCTCTTTTTGCCAGTGCTAGTAGACTCAAAACCATCACGAACGCCACCTCCCGGACCCTTCGAAGCCGTTTAGTTCGCGAGGAAAGTGAGTTCAAAGTTTGAAGAGAAATCGCGAGAAATCGCCAAATTTCCGGCCTTCGCCAGCGCCGTAATTTTCGAGTTAGACAATCGCCCTTATAGTATGTTATAGTACGCGCGGAGCGCTTTAAAATGAGCCCTCGCGGACCTCTCTAGCTTGTCCAGTATCGGAGATATCGCACTTTTAAGATTTTGGCGAAAAACGCGAAAGTTGTCAATACCCCCAGCCTCAACTTTTCGGCCCAAATCGGCAAAAAAAAAAAATTTTCGATAATCGCACCGGACTTTTTGCCAGTGCTAGTAGACTCAAAACCATCACGAACGCAACTTCCCGAACCGTTCTAAGTCGTTTAGTTCGCGAGGAAAGTGAGTTCAAAGTTTGAAGAGAAATCGCGAGAAATCGCCAAATTTCCGGCCTTCGCCAGCGCCGTAATTTTCGAGTTAGACAATCGCCCTTATAGTATGTTATAGTACGCGCGGAGCGCTTTAAAATGAGCCCTCGCGGACCTCTCTAGCTTGTCCAGTATCGGAGATATCGCACTTTTAAAATTTTGGCGAAAAACGCGAAAGTTGCCAATAATACCACCCCTCCTTCAACTTTTCGGCCCAAGTCGGCAAAAAAAAAATTGTCGATAATCGCACCGGTCTTTTGGCCTGTGCTAGGAGACCCAAAAACATCACGAACGCAACTTCCCGGACCGTTCTAAGTCGTTTAGTTCGCGAGGAAAGTGAGTTCAAAGTTTGAAGAGAAATCGCGAGAAATCGCCAAATTTCCGGCCTTCGCCAGCGCCGTAATTTTCGAGTTAGACAATCGCCCTTATAGTATGTTATAGTACGCGCGGAGCGCTTTAAAATGAGCCCTCGCGGACCTCTCTAGCTTGTCCAGTATCGGAGATATCGCACTTTTAAGATTTTGGCGAAAAACGCGAAAGTTGTCAATACCCCCCCACGTCCAACTTTTCGGCCCAAATCGGCAAAAAAAAAATTGTCGATAATCGCACCGGTCTACTTGCCAGTGCTAGTAGACTCAAGACCATCACGAACGCAACTTCCCGGACCGTTCTAAGTCGTTTAGTTCGCGAGGAAAGTGAGTTCAAAGTTTGAAGAGAAATCGCGAGAAATCGCCAAATTTCCGGCCTTCGCCAGCGCCGTAATTTTCG
This sequence comes from Cryptocheilus praepositus, assembly GCA_033815515.1. Taxonomy (NCBI): domain Eukaryota; kingdom Metazoa; phylum Arthropoda; class Insecta; order Hymenoptera; family Pompilidae; genus Cryptocheilus; species Cryptocheilus praepositus. The sequence goes on from JAWWQZ010000257.1 coordinate 1,600,198, forward strand.
AGTTAGACAATCGCCCTTATAGTATGTTATAGTACGCGCGGAGCGCTTTAAAATGAGCCCTCGCGGACCTCTCTAGCTTGTCCACTATCGGAGATATCGCACTTTTAAGATTTTGGCGAAAAACGCGAAAGTTGTCAATAATACCACCCCTCCTTCAACTTTTCGGCCCAAGTTGGCAAAAAAAAAAATTTTCGATAATCGCACCGGACTTTTTGCCAGTGCTAGTAGACTCGAAACCATCACGAACGCAACTTCCCGGACCGTTCTAAGTCGTTTAGTTCGCGAGGAAAGTGGATTGAAAGTTTGAAATCACGAAAAATGGCCAAATTTCCGGCCTTCGCCAGCGGCGTAATTTTCGAGTTGGACAATCGCCCTTATAGTATGTTATAGTACGCGCGGAGCGCTTTAAAATGAGCCCTCGCGGACCTCTCTAGCTTGTCCAGTATCGGAGATATCGCACTTTTAAGATTTTGGCGAAAAACGCAAAAGTTGTCAATACCCCCCCAGCCTCAACTTTTCGGCCCAAATCGGCAAAAAAAAAAAAAAAAAAATTTTCGATAATCGCACCGGATTTTTTGCCAGTGCTAGTAGACTCGAAACCATCACGAACGCAACTTCCCGACCGTTCTAAGTCGTTTAGTTCTCGAGGAAAGTGAGTTCAAAGTTTGAAGAGAAATCGCGAGAAATCGCCAAATTTCCGGCCTTCGCCAGCGCCGTAATTTTCGAGTTAGACAATCGCCCTTATAGTATGTTATAGTACGCGCGGAGCGCTTTAAAATGAGCCCTCGCGGACCTCTCTAGCTTGTCCAGTATCGGAGATATCGCACTTTTAAGATTTTGGCGAAAAACGCGAAAGTTGTCAATACCCCCCCTCGTCCAACTTTTCGGCCCAAGTCGGCAAAAAAAAAATTGTCGATAAAGGCACCGCTCTTTTTGCCAGTGCTAGTAGACTCGAAACCATCACGAACGCAACTTCCCGGACCGTTCTAAGTCGTTTAGTTCGCGAGGAAAGTGAGTTCAAAGTTCGAAGCGAAATCGCGAAAAATGGCCAAATTTCCGGCCTTCGCCAGCGCCGTAATTTTCGAGTTAGACAATCGCCCTTATAGTATGTTATAGTACTCCGGAATCGCTTTAAAATGAGCCCTATCTGACAGCTCTAGCTTGTCTAGTATCGGAGATATCGCACTTTTAAGATTTTGGCGAAAAACGCGAAAGTTGTCAATACCCCCCAGCCTCAACTTTTCGGCCCAAATCGGCAAAAAAAAAAAATTTTCGATAATCGCACCGGACTTTTTGCCAGTGCTAGTAGACTCAAAACCATCACGAACGCAACTTCCCGAACCGTTCTAAGTCGTTTAGTTCGCGAGGAAAGTGAGTTCAAAGTTTGAAGAGAAATCGCGAGAAATCGCCAAATTTCCGGCCTTCGCCAGCGCCGTAATTTTCGAGTTAGACAATCGCCCTTATAGTATGTTATAGTACGCGCGGAGCGCTTTAAAATGAGCCCTCGCGGACCTCTCTAGCTTGTCCAGTATCGGAGATATCGCACTTTTAAGATTTTGGCGAAAAACGCGAAAGTTGTCAATACCCCCCACCTTCAACTTTTCGGCCCAAATCGGCAAAAAAAAAAATTGTCGATAATCGCACCGGTCTTTTTGCCAGTGCTAGTAGACTCGAAACCATCACGAACGCAACTTCCCGGACCGTTCTAAGTCTTTTAGTTCGCGAGGAAAGTGAGTTCAAAGTTTGAAGAGAAATCGCGAGAAATCGCCAAATTTCCGGCCTTCGCCAGCGCCGTAATTTTCGAGTTAGACAATCGCCCTTATAGTATGTTATAGTACGCGCGGAGCGCTTTAAAATGAGCCCTCGCGGACCTCTCTAGCTTGTCCAGTATCGGAGATATCGCACTTTTAAGATTTTGGCGAAAAACGCGAAAGTTGTCAATACCCCCCACGTCAACTTTTCGGCCCAAATCGGCAAAAAAAAAAATTTTCGATAATCGCACCGGACTTTTTGCCAGTGCTAGTAGACTCGAAACCATCACGAACGCAACTTCCCGGACCGTTCTAAGTCGTTTAGTTCGCGAGGAAAGTGAGTTCAAAGTTTGAAGAGAAATCGCGAGAAATCGCCAAATTTCCGGCCTTCGCCAGCGCCGTAATTTTCGAGTTGGACAATCACCCTTATAGTATGTTATAGTATACCGGAAGCGCTTTAAAATGAGCCCTCGCGGACCTCTCTAGCTTGTCCAGTATCGGAGATATCGCACTTTTAAGATTTTGGCGAAATGCAAAAGTTGTCAATACCCCCCACGTCAACTTTTCGGCCCAAATCGGCAAAAAAAAAAAAAAATTTTCGATAATCGCACCGGACTTTTTGCCAGTGCTAGTAGACTCGAAACCATCACGAACGCAACTTCCCGGACCGTTCTAAGTCGTTTAGTTCGCGAGGAAAGTGAGTTCAAAGTTTGAAGAGAAATCGCGAGAAATCGCCAAATTTCCGGCCTTCGCCAGCGCCGTAATTTTCGAGTTAGACAATCGCCCTTATAGTATGTTATAGTACGCGCGGAGCGCTTTAAAATGAGCCCTCGCGGACCTCTCTAGCTTGTCCAGTATCGGAGATATCGCACTTTTAAGATTTTGGCGAAAAACGCGAAAGTTGTCAATACCCCCACGTCCTCAACTTTTCGGCCCAAATCGGCAAAAAAAAAAAAATTTTCGATAATCGCACCGGACTTTTTGCCAGTGCTAGTAGACTCAAACCATCACGAACGCAACTTCCCGGACCGTTCTAAGTCGTTTAGTTCGCGAGGAAAGTGAGTTCAAAGTTTGAAGAGAAATCGCGAGAAATCGCCAAATTTCCGGCCTTCGCCAGCGCCGTAATTTTCGAGTTAGACAATCGCCCTTATAGTATGTTATAGTACGCGCGGAGCGCTTTAAAATGAGCCCTCGCGGACCTCTCTAGCTTGTCCAGTATCGGAGATATCGCACTTTTAAGATTTTGGCGAAAAACGCGAAAGTTGTCAATACCCCCGTCTCAACTTTTCGGCCCAAATCGGCAAAAAAAAAAAAAAATTTTCGATAATCGCACCGGACTTTTTGCCAGTGCTAGTAGACTCGAAACCATCACGAACGCAACTTCCCGGACCGTTCTAAGTCGTTTAGTTCGCGAGGAAATTGGATTGAAAGTTTGAAATCGCGAGAAATCGCCAAATTTCCGGCCTTCGCCAGCGCCGTAATTTTCGAGTTAGACAATCGCCCTTATAGTATGTTATAGTACGCGCGGAGCGCTTTAAAATGAGCCCTCGCGGACCTCTCTAGCTTGTCTAGTATCGGAGATATCGCACTTTAAAAATTTTGGCGAAAAACGCGAAAGTTGCCAATAATACCACCCCTCCTTCAACTTTTCGGCCCAAGTCGGCAAAAAAAAATTGTCGATAAAGGCACCGCTCTTTTTGCCAGTGCTAGTAGACTCGAAACCATCACGAACGCAACTTCCCGGACCGTTCTAAGTCGTTTAGTTCGCGAGGAAAGTGAGTTCAAAGTTTGAAGAGAAATCGCGAGAAATCGCCAAATTTCCGGCCTTCGCCAGCGCCGTAATTTTCGAGTTAGACAATCGCCCTTATAGTATGTTATAGTACGCGCGGAGCGCTTTAAAATGAGCCCTCGCGGACCTCTCTAGCTTGTCCAGTATCGGAGATATCGCACTTTTAAGATTTTGGCGAAAAACGCGAAAGTTGTCAATACCCCCCACGTCGTACTTTTCGGCCCAAATCGGCAAAAAAAAATTTTCGATAATCGCACCGGACTTTTTGCCAGTGCTAGTAGACTCGAAACCATCACGAACGCAACTTCCCGGACCGTTCTAAGTCGTTTAGTTCGCGAGGAAAGTGGATTCAAAGTTCGAAGAGAAATCGCGAAAAATGGCCAAATTTCCGGCCTTCGCCAGCGCCGTAATTTTCGAGTTAGACAATCGCCCTTATAGTATGTTATAGTACATCGCGTAGCGCTTTAAAATGAGCCCTCGCGGACCTCTCTAGCTTGTCTAGTATCGGAGATATCGCACTTTTAAGATTTTGGCGAAAACGCGAAAGTTGTCAATACCCCCCACGTCGTACTTTTCGGCCCAAATCGGCAAAAAAAAAATTTTCGATAATCGCACCGGACTTTTTGCCAGTGCTAGTAGACTCGAAACCATCACGAACGCAACTTCCCGGACCGTTCTAAGTCGTTTAGTTCGCGAGGAAAGTGGATTCAAAGTTACGCGCGAAGCGAAATCGCGAAAATTTTGGCCAAACTTTTCGGCCCAAATCGGCAAAAAAAAAATTTTCGATAATCGCACCGGATTTTTTGCCAGTGCTAGTAGACTCAAAACCATCACGAACGCAACTTCCCGGACCGTTCTAAGTCGTTTAGTTCGCGAGGAAAGTGGTTCAAAGTTTGAAGAGAAATCGCGAGAAATCGCCAAATTTCCGGCCTTCGCCAGCGCCGTAATTTTCGAGTTAGACAATCGCCCTTATAGTATGTTATAGTACACCGGAAGCGCTTTAAAATGAGCCCTCGCGGACCTCTCTAGCTTGTCAGTATCGGAGATATCGCACTTTTAAGATTTTGGCGAAAAACGCGAAAGTTGTCAATACCCCCACGTCAACTTTTCGGCCCAAATCGGCAAAAAAAAAAAAAAATTTTCGATAATCGCACCGGACTTTTTGCCAGTGCTAGTAGACTCAAAACCATCACGAACGCAACTTCCCGGACCGTTCTAAGTCGTTTAGTTCGCGCGGAAAGTGAGTTCAAAGTTTGAAGAGAAATCGCGAGAAATCGCCAAATTTCCGGCCTTCGCCAGCGCCGTAATTTTCGAGTTAGACAATCGCCCTTATAGTATGTTATAGTACGCGCGGAGCGCTTTAAAATGAGCCCTCGCGGACCTCTCTAGCTTGTCCAGTATCGGAGATATCGCACTTTTAAGATTTTGGCGAAAAACGCGAAAGTTGTCAATACCCCCACGTCCAACTTTTCGGCCCAAATCGGCAAAAAAAAAATTTTCGATAATCGCACCGGACTTTTTGCCAGTGCTAGTAGACTCAAAACCATCACGAACGCAACTTCCCGGACCGTTCTAAGTCGTATAGTTCGCGAGGAAAGTGGATTCAAAGTTAGAAGAGAAATCGCGAAAAATGGCCAAATTTCCGGCCTTCGCCAGCGGCGTAATTTTCGAGTTGGACAATCGCCCTTATAGTATGTTATAGTACACCGGAAGCGCTTTAAAATGAGCCCTCGCGGACCTCTCTAGCTTGTCTAGTATCGGAGATATCGCACTTTTAAGATTTTGGCGAAAAACGCGAAAGTTGTCAATACCCCCCACGTCGTACTTTTCGGCCCAAATCGGCAAAAAAAAAAAAAAAATTTTCGATAATCGCACCGGACTTTTTGCCAGTGCTAGTAGACTCGAAACCATCACGAACGCAACTTCCCGGACCGTTCTAAGTCGTTTAGTTCGCGAGGAAAGTGGATTCAAAGTTTGAAGCGAAATCGCGAAAAATCGCCAAATTTCCGGCCTTCGCCAGCGCCGTAATTTTCGAGTTAGACAATCGCCCTTATAGTATGTTATAGTACTCGCGGAGCGCTTTAAAATGAGCCCTCGCGGACCTCTCTAGCTTGTCCAGTATCGGAGATATCGCACTTTTAAGATTTTGGCGAAAAACGCGAAAGTTGTCAATACCCCCCACGTCAACTTTTCGGCCCAAATCGGCAAAAAAAAAAAATTTTCGATAATCGCACCGGACTTTTTGCCAGTGCTAGTAGACTCGAAACCATCACGAACGCAACTTCCCGGACCGTTCTAAGTCGTTTAGTTCGCGAGGAAAGTGGATTCAAAGTTCGAAGCGAAATCGCGAAAAATGGCCAAATTTCCGGCCTTCGCCAGCGGCGTAATTTTCGAGTTGGACAATCGCCCTTATAGTATGTTATAGTACACCGGAAGCGCTTTAAAATGAGCCCTCGCGGACCTCTCTAGCTTGTCTAGTATCGGAGATATCGCACTTTTAAGATTTTGGCGAAAAACGCGAAAGTTGTCAATACCCCCCCCGTCAACTTTTCGGCCCAAATCGGCAAAAAAAAAAAAATTTTCGATAATCGCACCGGATTTTTTGCCAGTGCTAGTAGACTCAAAACCATCACGAACGCAACTTCCCGGACCGATCTAAGTCGTTAAGTTCGCGAGGAAAGTGAGATCAAAGTTCGAAGAGAAATCGCGAAAAATGGCCAAATTTCCGGCCTTCGCCAGCGCCGTAATTTTCGAGTTAGACAATCGCCCTTATAGTATGTTATAGTACTCGTGTAGCGCTTTAAAATGAGCCCTCGCGGACCTCTCTAGCTTGTCTAGTATCGGAGATATCGCACTTTTAAGATTTTGGCGAAAAACGCGAAAGTTGTCAATACCCCCCCCACGTCCAACTTTTCGGCCCAAATCGGCAAAAAAAAAATTTTCGATAATCGCACCGGACTTTTTGCCAGTGCTAGTAGACTCAAAACCATCACGAACGCAACTTCCCGGACCGTTCTAAGTCGTTTAGTTCGCGAGGAAAGTGGATTCAAAGTTCGAAGAGAAATCGCGAAAAATGGCCAAATTTCCGGCCTTCGCCAGCGGCGTAATTTTCGAGTTAGACAATCGCCCTTATAGTATGTTATAGTACGCGCGGAAGCGCGTTAAACTGAGCCATAGAGGACCTCTCTAGCTTGTCTAGTATCGGAGATATCGCACTTTTAAGATTTTGGCGAAAAACGCGAAAGTTGTCAATACCCCCCACGTCAACTTTTCGGCCCAAATCGGCAAAAAAAAAATTTTCGATAATCGCACCGGACTTTTTGCCAGTGCTAGTAGACTCAAAACCATCACGAACGCAACTTCCCGGACCGTTCTAAGTCGTTTAGTTCGCGAGGAAAGTGGATTCAAAGTTCGAAGCGAAATCGCGAAAAATATAGTATGTTATAGAACACCGGAAGCGCTTTAAAATGAGCCCTCGCGGACCTCTCTAGCTTGTCTAGTATCGGAGATATCGCACTTTTAAGATTTTGGCCAAAAACGCGAAAGTTGTCAATACCCCCCCAGCCTCAACTTTTCGGCCCAAATCGGCAAAAAAAAAAAAAATTTTCGATAATCGCACCGGATTTTTTGCCAGTGCTAGTAGACTCAAAACCATCACGAACGCAACTTCCCGGACCGTTCTAAGTCGTTTAGTTCGCGAGGAAAGTGAGTTCAAAGTTTGAAGAGAAATCGCGAGAAATCGCCAAATTTCCGGCCTTCGCCAGCGCCGTAATTTTCGAGTTCGACAATCGCCCTTATAGTATGTTATAGTACGCGCGGAGCGCTTTAAAATGAGCCCTCGCGGACCTCTCTAGCTTGTCCAGTATCGGAGATATCGCACTAAGATTTTGGCGAAAAACGCGAAAGTTGTCAATACCCCCCACGTCCAACTTTTCGGCCCAAATCGGCAAAAAAAAAAAAAAAAATTTGTCGATAATCGCACCGGTCTTTTTGCCTGTGCTAGTAGACTCGAAACCATCACGAACGCAACTTCCCGGACCGTTCTAAGTCGTTTAGTTCGCGAGGAAAGTGGATTCAAAGTTCGAAGCGAAATCGCGAAAAATGGCCAAATTTCCGGCCTTCGCCAGCGGCGTAATTTTCGAGTTGGACAATCGCCCTTATAGTATGTTATAGTACACCGGAAGCGCTTTAAAATGAGCCCTCGCGGACCTCTCTAGCTTGTCTAGTATCGGAGATATCGCACTTTTAAGATTTTGGCGAAAAACGCGAAAGTTGTCAATACCCCCCACGTCAACTTTTCGGCCCAAATCGGCAAAAAAAAAAAATTTTCGATAATCGCACCGGACTTTTTGCCAGTGCTAGTAGACTCAAAACCATCACGAACGCAACTTCCGGACCGTTCTAAGTCGTTTAGTTCGCGAGGAAAGTGAGTTCAAAGTTTGAAGAGAAATCGCGAGAAATCGCGAAAAATCGCCATTCGAGTTGGACAATCGCCCTTATAGTATGTTATAGTACACCGGAAGCGCTTTAAAATGAGCCCTCGCGGACCTCTCTAGCTTGTCTAGTATCGGAGATATCGCACTTTTAAGATTTTGGCGAAAAACGCGAAAGTTGTCAATACCCCCCACCTCAACTTTTCGGCCCAAATCGGCAAAAAAAAAAAAATTTTCGATAATCGCACCGGACTTTTTGCCAGTGCTAGTAGACTCGAAACCATCACGAACGCAACTTCCCGGACCGTTCTAAGTCGTTTAGTTCGCGAGGAAAGTGGATTCAAAGTTCGAAGCGAAATCGCGAAAAATGGCCAAATTTCCGGCCTTCGCCAGCGGCGTAATTTTCGAGTTGGACAATCGCCCTTATAGTATGTTATAGTACACCGGAAGCGCTTTAAAATGAGCCCTCGCGGACCTCTCTAGCTTGTCTAGTATCGGAGATATCGCACTTTTAAGATTTTGGCGAAAAACGCGAAAGTTGTCAATACCCCCACGTCGTACTTTTCGGCCCAAATCGGCAAAAAAAAAAAATTTTCGATAATCGCACCGGACTTTTTGCCAGTGCTAGTAGACTCAAAACCATCACGAACGCAACTTCCCGGACCGTTCTAAGTCGTTTAGTTCGCGAGGAAAGTGGATTCAAAGTTCGAAGCGAAATCGCGAAAAATGGCCAAATTTCCGGCCTTCGCCAGCGGCGTAATTTTCGAGTTGGACAATCGCCCTTATAGTATGTTATAGTACAGCGGAAGCGCTTTAAAATGAGCCCTCGCGGACCTCTCTAGCTTGTCTAGTATCGGAGATATCGCACTTTTAAGATTTTGGCGAAAAACGCGAAAGTTGTCAATACCCCCCCCACGTCGAACTTTTCGGCCCAAATCGGCAAAAAAAAAATTTTCGATAATCGCACCGGACTTTTTGCCAGTGCTAGTAGACTCAAAACCATCACGAACGCAACTTCCCGGACCGTTCTAAGTCGTTTAGTTCGCGAGGAAAGTGGATTCAAAGTTCGAAGCGAAATCGCGAAAAATGGCCAAATTTCCGGCCTTCGCCAGCGGCGTAATTTTCGAGTTGGACAATCGCCCTTATAGTATGTTATAGTACACCGGAAGCGCTTTAAAATGAGCCCTCGCGGACCTCTCTAGCTTGTCTAGTATCGGAGATATCGCACTTTTAAGATTTTGGCGAAAAACGCGAAAGTTGTCAATACCCCCCACGTCAACTTTTCGGCCCAAATCGGCAAAAAAAAAAAAAATTTTCGATAATCGCACCGGACTTTTTGCCAGTGCTAGTAGACTCAAAACCATCACGAACGCAACTTCCCGGACCGTTCTAAGTCGTTTAGTTCGCGAGGAAAGTGGATTCAAAGTTCGAAGAGAAATCGCGAAAAATAGCCAAATTTCCGGCCTTCGCCAGCGCCGTAATTTTCGAGTTAGACAATCGCCCTTATAGTATGTTATAGTACGCGCGGAAGCGCTTTAAAATGAGCCCTCGCGGACCTCTCTAGCATGACTAGTATCGGAGATATCGCACTTTTAAGATTTTGGCGAAAAACGCGAAAGTTGTCAATACCCCCACGTCAACTTTTCGGCCCAAATCGGCAAAAAAAAAAATTTTTGATAATAGCACCGGTCTTTTTGCCAGTGCTAGTAGACTCAAAAACCATCACGAACGCAACCTCCCGGACCGTTCTAAGTCGTTTAGTTCGCGAGGATAGTGGATTCAAAGTTTGAAATCGCGAAAAATTGCCAAATTTCCGGCCTTCGCCAGGGGCGTAATTTTCGAGTTGGACAATCGCCCTTATAGTTTGTTATAGTACACCGGAAGCGCTTTAAAATGAGCCCTCGCGGACCTCTCTAGCTTGTCTAGTATCGGAGATATCGCACTTTTAAGATTTTGGCGAAAAACGCGAAAGTTGTCAATACCCCCCCACGTCCTCAACTTTTCGGCCCAAATCGGCAAAAAAAATTTTCGATAATCGCACCGGACTTTTTGCCAGTGCTAGTAGACTCAAAACCATCACGAACGCAACTTCCCGGACCGTTCTAAGTCGTTTAGTTCGCGAGGAAAGTGGATTCAAAGTTCGAAGCGAAATCGCGAAAAATGGCCAAATTTCCGGCCTTCGCCAGCGGCGTAATTTTCGAGTTGGACAATCGCCCTTATAGTATGTTATAGTACACCGGAAGCGCTTTAAAATGAGCCCTCGCGGACCTCTCTAGCTTGTCTAGTATCGGAGATATCGCACTTTTAAGATTTTGGCGAAAAACGCGAAAGTTGTCAATACCCCCCACGTCAACTTTTCGGCCCAAATCGGCAAAAAAAAAAAAATTTTCGATAATCGCACCGGACTTTTTGCCAGTGCTAGTAGACTCAAAACCATCACGAACGCAACTTCCCGGACCGTTCTAAGTCGTTTAGTTCGCGAGGAAAGTGGATTCAAAGTTCGAAGCGAAATCGCGAAAAATGTCCAAATTTCCGGCCTTCGCCAGCGGCGTAATTTTCGAGTTGGACAATCGCCCTTATAGTATGTTATAGTACCCCGGAAGCGCTTTAAAATGAGCCCTCGCGGACCTCTCTAGCTTGTCTAGTATCGGAGATATCGCACTTTTAAGATTTTGGCGAAAAACGCGAAAGTTGTCAATACCCCCACGTCAACTTTTCGGCCCAAATCGGCAAAAAAAAAAAAATTTTCGATAATCGCACCGGACTTTTTGCCAGTGCTAGTAGACTCAAAACCATCACGAACGCAACTTCCCGGACCGTTCTAAGTCGTTTAGTTCGCGAGGAAAGTGGATTCAAAGTTCGAAGCGAAATCGCGAAAAATGGCCAAATTTCCGGCCTTCGCCAGCGGCGTAATTTTCGAGTTGGACAATCGCCCTTATAGTATGTTATAGTACACCGGAAGCGCTTTAAATGAGCCCTCGCGGACCTCTCTAGCTTGTACAGTATCGGAGATATCGCACTTTTAAGATTTTGGCGAAAAACGCGAAAGTTGTCAATACCCCCCACGTCAACTTTTCGGCCCAAATCGGCAAAAAAAAAATTTTCGATAATCGCACCGGACTTTTTGCCAGTGCTAGTAGACTCAAAACCATCACGAACGCAACTTCCCGGACCGTTCTAAGTCGTTTAGTTCGCGAGGAAAGTGGATTCAAAGTTCGAAGCGAAATCGCGAAAAATTGCCAAATTTCCGGCCTTCGCCAGCGGCGTAATTTTCGAGTTGGACAATCGCCCTTATAGTATGTTATAGTACACCGGAAGCGCTTTAAAATGAGCCCTCGCGGACCTCTCTAGCTTGTCTAGTATCGGAGATATCGCACTTTTAAGATTTTGGCGAAAAACGCGAAAGTTGTCAATACCCCCCACGTCGTACTTTTCGGCCCAAATCGGCAAAAAAAAAAAAATTTTCGATAATCGCACCGGACTTTTTGCCAGTGCTAGTAGACTCAAAACCATCACGAACGCAACTTCCCGGACCGTTCTAAGTCGTTTAGTTCGCGAGGAAAGTGGATTCAAAGTTCGAAGCGAAATCGCGAAAAATGGCCAAATTTCCGGCCTTCGCCAGCGGCGTAATTTTCGAGTTGGACAATCGCCCTTATAGTATGTTATAGTACACCGGAAGCGCTTTAAAATGAGCCCTCGCGGACCTCTCTAGCTTGTCTAGTATCGGAGATATCGCACTTTTAAGATTTTGGCGAAAAACGCGAAAGTTGTCAATACCCCCCACGTCGAACTTTTCGGCCCAAATCGGCAAAAAAAAAATTTTCGATAATCGCACCGGACTTTTTGCCAGTGCTAGTAGACTCGAAACCATCACGAACGCAACTTCCCGGACCGTTCTAAGTCGTTTAGTTCGCGAGGAAAGTGGATTCAAAGTTCGAAGCGAAATCGCGAAAAATGGCCAAATTTCCGGCCTTCGCCAGCGGCGTAATTTTCGAGTTGGACAATCGCCCTTATAGTATGTTATAGTACACCGGAAGCGCTTTAAAATGAGCCCTCGCGGACCTCTCTAGCTTGTCTAGTATCGGAGATATCGCACTTTTAAGATTTTGGCGAAAAACGCGAAAGTTGTCAATACCCTCCCACGCCGTACTTTTCGGCCCAAATCGGCAAAAAAAAAATTTTCGATAATCGCACCGGACTTTTTGCCAGTGCTAGTAGACTCGAAACCATCACGAACGCAACTTCCCGGACCGTTCTAAGTCGTTTAGTTCGCGAGGAAAGTGGATTCAAAGTTCGAAGCGAAATCGCGAAAAATGGCCAAATTTCCGGCCTTCGCCAGCGGCGTAATTTTCGAGTTGGACAATCGCCCTTATAGTATGTTATAGTACACCGGAAGCGCTTTAAAATGAGCCCTCGCGGACCTCTCTAGCTTGTCTAGTATCGGAGATATCGCACTTTTAAGATTTTGGCGAAAAACGCGAAAGTTGTCAATACCCCCCACTGTCGAACTTTTCGGCCCAAATCGGCAAAAAAAAAATTTTCGATAATCGCACCGGACTTTTTGCCAGTGCTAGTAGACTCGAAACCATCACGAACGCAACTTCCCGGACCGTTCTAAGTCGTTTAGTTCGCGAGGAAAGTGGATTCAAAGTTCGAAGCAGAAATCGCGAAAAATGGCCAAATTTCCGGCCTTCGCCAGCGGCGTAATTTTCGAGTTGGACAATCGCCCTTATAGTATGTTATAGTACACCGGAAGCGCTTTAAAATGAGCCCTCGCGGACCTCTCTAGCTTGTCTAGTATCGGAGATATCGCACTTTTAAGATTTTGGCGAAAAACGCGAAAGTTGTCAATACCCCCCACGTCGTACTTTTCGGCCCAAATCGGCAAAAAAAAATTTTCGATAATCGCACCGGACTTTTGCCAGTGCTAGTAGACTCGAAACCATCACGAACGCAACTTCCCGGACCGTTCTAAGTCGTTTAGTTCGCGAGGAAAGTGGATTCAAAGTTCGAAGCGAAATCGCGAAAAATGGCCAAATTTCCGGCCTTCGCCAGCGGCGTAATTTTCGAGTTGGACAATCGCCCTTATAGTATGTTATAGTACACCGGAAGCGCTTTAAAATGAGCCCTCGCGGACCTCTCTAGCTTGTCCAGTATCGGAGATATCGCACTTTTAAGCTTTTGGCGAAAAACGCGAAAGTTGTCAAAACCCCCCCCCGTCGTACTTTTCGGCCCAAATCGGCAAAAAAAAAATTTTCGATAATCGCACCGGACTTTTTGCCAGTGCTAGTAGACTCGAAACCATCACGAACGCAACTTCCCGGACCGTTCTAAGTCGTTTAGTTCGCGAGGAAAGTGGATTCAAAGTTCGAAGCGAAATCGCGAAAAATGGCCAAATTTCCGGCCTTCGCCAGCGGCGTAATTTTCGAGTTGGACAATCGCCCTTATAGTATGTTATAGTACACCGGAAGCGCTTTAAAATGAGCCCTCGCGGACCTCTCTAGCTTGTCTAGTATCGGAGATATCGCACTTTTAAGATTTTGGCGAAAAACGCGAAAGTTGTCAATACCCCCCCACGTCGTACTTTTCGGCCCAAATCGGCAAAAAAAAATTTTCGATAATCGCACCGGACTTTTTGCCAGTGCTAGTAGACTCAAAACCATCACGAACGCAACTTCCCGGACCGTTCTAAGTCGTTTAGTTCGCGAGGAAAGTGGATTCAAAGTTCGAAGCGAAATCGCGAAAAATGGCCAAATTTCCGGCCTTCGCCAGCGGCGTAATTTTCGAGTTGGACAATCGCCCTTATAGTATGTTATAGTACACCGGAAGCGCTTTAAAATGAGCCCTCGCGGACCTCTCTAGCTTGTCTAGTATCGGAGATATCGCACTTTTAAGATTTTTGGCGAAAAACGCGAAAGTTGTCAATACCCCCCACGTCGTACTTTTCGGCCCAAATCGGCAAAAAATTTTCGATAATCGCACCGGACTTTTGCCAGTGCTAGTAGACTCAAAACCATCACGAACGCAACTTCCCGGACCGTTCTAAGTCGTTTAGTTCGCGAGGAAAGTGGATTCAAAGTTCGAAGCGAAATCGCGAAAAATGGCCAAATTTCCGGCCTTCGCCAGCGGCGTAAATTTCGAGTTGGACAATCGCCCTTATAGTATGTTATAGTACACCGGAAGCGCTTTAAAATGAGCCCTCGCGGACCTCTCTCTAGCTTCTCTATTATCGGAGATATCGCACTTTAAAGATTTTGGCGAAAACGCGAAAGTTGTCGATAATACCACCCCGCCTTCAACTTTTCGGCCCAAATCGGCAAAAAAAAATTTTCGATAATCGCACCGGTCTTTTTGCCAGTGCTAGTAGACTCAAAACCATCACGAACGCAACTTCCCGGACCGTTCTAAGTCGTTTAGTTCGCGAGGAAAGTGGATTCAAAGTTCGAAGCGAAATCGCGAAAATTGGCCAAATTTCCGGCCTTCGCCAGCGGCGTAATTTTCGAGTTGGACAATCGCCCTTATAGTATGTTATAGTACACCGGAAGCGCTTTAAAATGAGCCCTCGCGGACCTCTCTAGCTTGTCTAGTATCGGAGATATCGCACTTTTAAGATTTTGGCGAAAAACGCGAAAGTTGTCAATACCCCCTCACGTCGTACTTTTCGGCCCAAATCGGCAAAAAAAAAATTTTCGATAATCGCACCGGACTTTTTGCCAGTGCTAGTAGACTCAAAACCATCACGAACGCAACTTCCCGGACCGTTCTAAGTCGTTTAGTTCGCGAGGAAAGTGGATTCAAAGTTCGAAGCGAAATCGCGAAAAATGGCCAAATTTCCGGCCTTCGCCAGCGGCGTAATTTTCGAGTTGGACAATCGCCCTTATAGTATGTTATAGTACACCGGAAGCGCTTTAAAATGAGCCCTCGCGGACCTCTCTAGCTTGTCTAGTATCGGAGATATCGCACTTTTAAGATTTTGGCGAAAAACGCGAAAGTTGTCAATACCCCCCCACGTCGTACTTTTCGGCCCAAATCGGCAAAAAAAAAAATTTTCGATAATCGCACCGGACTTTTTGCCAGTGCTAGTAGACTCAAAACCATCACGAACGCAACTTCCGGACCGTTCTAAGTCGTTTAGTTCGCGAGGAAAGTGGATTCAAAGTTCGAAGCGAAATCGCGAAAAATGGCCAAATTTCCGGCCTTCGCCAGCGGCGTAATTTTCGAGTTGGACAATCGCCCTTATAGTATGTTATACTACACCGGAAGCGCTTTAAAATGAGCTCTCGCGGACCTCTCTAGCTTGTCTAGTATCGGAGATATCGCACTTTTAAGATTTTGGCGAAAAACGCGAAAGTTGTCAATACCCCCCACGTCGTACTTTTCGGCCCAAATCGGCAAAAAAAAAATTTTCGATAATCGCACCGGACTTTTTGCCAGTGCTAGTAGACTCAAAACCATCACGAACGCAACTTCCCGGACCGTTCTAAGTCGTTTAGTTCGCGAGGAAAGTGGATTCAAAGTTCGAAGCGAAATCGCGAAAAATGGCCAAATTTCCGGCCTTCGCCAGCGGCGTAATTTTCGAGTTGGACAATCGCCCTTATAGTATGTTATACTACACCGGAAGCGCTTTAAAATGAGCCCTCGCGGACCTCTCTAGCTTGTCTAGTATCGGAGATATCGCACTTTTAAGATTTTGGCGAAAAACGCGAAAGTTGTCAATACCCCCACGTCGTACTTTTCGGCCCAAATCGGCAAAAAAAAAAATTTCGATAATCGCACCGGACTTTTTGCCAGTGCTAGTAGACTCAAAACCATCACGAACGCAACTTCCCGGACCGTTCTAAGTCGTTTAGTTCGCGAGGAAAGTGGATTCAAAGTTCGAAGCGAAATCGCGAAAAATGGCCAAATTTCCGGCCTTCGCCAGCGGCGTAATTTTCGAGTTGGACAATCGCCCTTATAGTATGTTATAGTACACCGGAAGCGCTTTAAAATGAGCCCTCGCGGACCTCTCTAGCTTGTCTAGTATCGGAGATATCGCACTTTTAAGATTTTGGCGAAAAACGCGAAAGTTGTCAATACCCCCACGTCGTACTTTTCGGCCCAAATCGGCAAAAAAAAAATTTTCGATAATCGCACCGGACTTTTTGCCAGTGCTAGTAGACTCGAAACCATCACGAACGCAACTTCCCGGACCGTTCTAAGTCGTTTAGTTCGCGAGGAAAGTGGATTCAAAGTTCGAAGCGAAATCGCGAAAAATGGCCAAATTTCCGGCCTTCGCCAGCGGCGTAATTTTCGAGTTGGACAATCGCCCTTATAGTATGTTATAGTACACCGGAAGCGCTTTAAAATGAGCCCTCGCGGACCTCTCTAGCTTGTATAGTATCGGAGATATCGCACTTTTAAGATTTTGGCGAAAAACGCGAAAGTTGTCAATACCCCCCCACGTCGTACTTTTCGGCCCAAAAACGCAAAAAAAAAAATTTTCGATAATCGCACCGGACTTTTTGCCAGTGCTAGTAGACTCAAAACCATCACGAACGCAACTTCCCGGACCGTTCTAAGTCGTTTAGTTCGCGAGGAAAGTGGATTCAAAGTTCGAAGCGAAATCGCGAAAAATGGCCAAATTTCCGGCCTTCGCCAGCGGCGTAATTTTCGAGTTGGACAATCGCCCTTATAGTATGTTATAGTACACCGGAAGCGCTTTAAAATGAGCCCTCGCGGACCTCTCTAGCTTGTCTAGTATCGGAGATATCGCACTTTTAAGATTTTGGCGAAAAACGCGAAAGTTGTCAATACCCCCCCACGTCGTACTTTTCGGCCCAAATCGGCAAAAAAAAATTTTCGATAATCGCACCGGACTTTTTGCCAGTGCTAGTAGACTCAAAACCATCACGAACGCAACTTCCCGGACCGTTCTAAGTCGTTTAGTTCGCGAGGAAAGTGGATTCAAAGTTCGAAGCGAAATCGCGAAAAATGGCCAAATTTCCGGCCTTCGCCAGCGGCGTAATTTTCGAGTTGGACAATCGCCCTTATAGTATGTTATAGTACACCTGAAGCGCTTTAAAATGAGCCCTCGCGGACCTCTCTAGCTTGTCTAGTATCGGAGATATCGCACTTTTAAGATTTTGGCGAAAAACGCGAAAGTTGTCAATACCCCCCCCACGTCGTACTTTTCGGCCCAAATCGGCAAAAAAATTTTCGATAATCGCACCGGACTTTTTGCCAGTGCTAGTAGACTCAAAACCATCACGAACGCAACTTCCCGGACCGTTCTAAGTCGTTTAGTTCGCGAGGAAAGTGGATTCAAAGTTCGAAGCGAAATCGCGAAAAATGGCCAAATTTCCGGCCTTCGCCAGCGGCGTAATTTTCGAGTTGGACAATCGCCCTTATAGTATGTTATAGTACACCGGAAGCGCTTTAAAATGAGCCCTCGCGGACCTCTCTAGCTTGTCTAGTATCGGAGATATCGCACTTTTAAGATTTTGGCGAAAAACGCGAAAGTTGTCAATACCCCCCCACGTCGTACTTTTCGGCCCAAATCGGCAAAAAAAAAATTTTCGATAATCGCACCGGACTTTTTGCCAGTGCTAGTAGACTCAAAACCATCACGAACGCAACTTCCCGGACCGTTCTAAGTCGTTTAGTTCGCGAGGAAAGTGGATTCAAAGTTCGAAGCGAAATCGCGAAAAATGGCCAAATTTCCGGCCTTCGCCAGCGGCGTAATTTTCGAGTTGGACAATCGCCCTTATAGTATGTTATAGTACACCGGAAGCGCTTTAAAATGAGCCCTCGCGGACCTCTCTAGCTTGTCTTGTATCGGAGATATCGCACTTTAAGATTTTGGCGAAAAACGCGAAAGTTGTCAATACGCCACCACGTCGAACATTGCGGCCCAAATCGGCAAAAAAAAAAATTTTCGATAATCGCACCGGCATTTTTGCCAGTGCTAGTAGAAACAAAACCATCACGAACGCAACTTCCCGGACCGTTCTAAGTCGTTTAGTTCGCGAGGAAAGTGGATTCAAAGTTCGAAGCGAAATCGCGAAAAATGGCCAAATTTCCGGCCTTCGCCAGCGGCGTAATTTTCGAGTTGGACAATCGCCCTTATAGTATCTTATAGTACACCGGAAGCGCTTTAAAATGAGCCCTCGCGGACCTCTCTAGCTTGTCTAGTATCGGAGATATCGCACTTTTAAGATTTTGGCGAAAAACGCGAAAGTTGTCAATACCCCCCCACGTCGTACTTTTCGGCCCAAATCGGCAAAAAAAAAAATTTTCGATAATCGCACCGGACTTTTTGCCAGTGCTAGTAGACTCAAAACCATCACGAACGCAACTTCCCGGACCGTTCTAAGTCGTTTAGTTCGCGAGGAAAGTGGATTCAAAGTTCGAAGCGAAATCGCGAAAAATGGCCAAATTTCCGGCCTTCGCCAGCGGCGTAATTTTCGAGTTGGACAATCGCCCTTATAGTATGTTATAGTACACCGGAAGCGCTTTAAAATGAGCCCTCGCGGACCTCTCTAGCTTGTCTAGTATCGGAGATATCGCACTTTTAAGATTTTGGCGAAAAACGCGAAAGTTGTCAATACCCCCACGTCGTACTTTTCGGCCCAAATCGGCAAAAAAAAAATTTTCGATAATCGCACCGGACTTTTTGCCAGTGCTAGTAGACTCAAAAACCATCACGAACGCAACTTCCCGGACCGTTCTAAGTCGTTTAGTTCGCGAGGAAAGTGGATTCAAAGTTCGAAGCGAAATCGCGAAAAATGGCCAAATTTCCGGCCTTCGCCAGCGGCGTAATTTTCGAGTTGGACAATCGCCCTTATAGTATGTTATAGTACACCGGAAGCGCTTTAAAATGAGCCCTCGCGGACCTCTCTAGCTTGTCTAGTATCGGAGATATCGCACTTTTAAGATTTTGGCGAAAAACGCGAAAGTTGTCAATACCCCCCACGTCGTACTTTTCGGCCCAAATCGGCAAAAAAAAAAATTTTCGATAATCGCACCGGAATTTTTGCCAGTGCTAGTAGACTCAAAACCATCACGAACGCAACTTCCCGGACCGTTCTAAGTCGTTTAGTTCGCGAGGAAAGTGGATTCAAAGTTCGAAGCGAAATCGCGAAAAATGGCCAAATTTCCGGCCTTCGCCAGCGGCGTAATTTTCGAGTTGGACAATCGCCCTTATAGTATGTTATAGTACACCGGAAGCGCTTTAAAATGAGCCCTCGCGGACCTCTCTAGCTTGTCTAGTATCGGAGATATCGCACTTTTAAGATTTTGGCGAAAAACGCGAAAGTTGTCAATACCCCCACGTCGTACTTTTCGGCCCAAATCGGCAAAAAAAAAATTTTCGATAATCGCACCGGACTTTTTGCCAGTGCTAGTAGACTCAAAACCATCACGAACGCAACTTCCCGGACCGTTCTAAGTCGTTTAGTTCGCGAGGAAAGTGGATTCAAAGTTCAGAAGCGAAATCGCGAAAATGGCCAAATTTCCGGGCTCCCCGCCAGCGGCGTAATTTTCGAGTTGGACAATCGCCCTTATAGTACGTTATAGTACACCGGAAGCGCTTTAAAATGAGCCCTCGCGGACCTCTCTAGCTTGTCTAGTATCGGAGATATCGCACTTTTAAGATTTTGGCGAAAAACGCGAAAGTTGTCAATACCCCCCCACGTCACACGTACTTTTCGGCCCAAATCGGCAAAAAAAAAATTTTCGATAATCGCACCGGACTTTTTTTGCCAGTGCTAGTAGACTCGAAACCATCACGAACGCAACTTCCCGGACCGTTCTAAGTCGTTTAGTTCGCGAGGAAAGTGGATTCAAAGTTCGAAGCGAAATCGCGAAAAATGGCCAAATTTTCGGCCTTCGCCAGCGGCGTAATTTTCGAGTTGGACAATCGCCCTTATAGTATGTTATAGTACACCGGAAGCGCTTTAAAATGAGCCCTCGCGGACCCTCTCTAGCTTGTCTAGTATCGGAGATATCGCACTTTTAAGATTTTGGCGAAAAACGCGAAAGTTGTCAATACCCCCCCACGTCGTACTTTTCGGCCCAAATCGGCAAAAAAAAATTTTCGATAATCGCACCGGACTTTTTGCCAGTGCTAGTAGACTCAAAACCATCACGAACGCAACTTCCCGGACCGTTCTAAGTCGTTTAGTTCGCGAGGAAAGTGGATTCAAAGTTCGAAGCGAAATCGCGAAAAATGGCCAAATTTCCGGCCTTCGCCAGCGGCGTAATTTTCGAGTTGGACAATCGCCCTTATAGTATGTTATACTACACCGGAAGCGCTTTAAAATGAGCCCTCGCGGACCTCTCTAGCTTGTCTAGTATCGGAGATATCGCACTTTTAAGATTTTGGCGAAAAACGCGAAAGTTGTCAATACCCCCACGTCGTACTTTTCGGCCCAAATCGGCAAAAAAAAAATTTTCGATAATCGCACCGGACTTTTTGCCAGTGCTAGTAGACTCAAACCATCACGAACGCAACTTCCCGGACCGTTCTAAGTCGTTTAGTTCGCGAGGAAAGTGGATTCAAAGTTCGAAGCGAAATCGCGAAAAATGGCCAAATTTCCGGCCTTCGCCAGCGGCGTAATTTTCGAGTTGGACAATCGCCCTTATAGTATGTTATAGTACACCGGAAGCGCTTTAAAATGAGCCCTCGCGGACCTCTCTAGCTTGTCTAGTATCGGAGATATCGCACTTTTAAGATTTTGGCGAAAAACGCGAAAGTTGTCAATACCCCCCACGTCGTACTTTTCGGCCCAAATCGGCAAAAAAATTTTCGATAATCGCACCGGACTTTTTGCCAGTGCTAGTAGACTCAAAACCATCACGAACGCAACTTCCCGGACCGTTCTAAGTCGTTTAGTTCGCGAGGAAAGTGGATTCAAAGTTCGAAGCGAAATCGCGAAAAATGGCCAAATTTCCGGCCTTCGCCAGCGGCGTAATTTTCGAGTTGGACAATCGCCCTTATAGTATGTTATAGTACACCGGAAGCGCTTTAAAATGAGCCCTCGCGGACCTCTCTAGCTTGTCTAGTATCGGAGATATCGCACTTTTAAGATTTTGGCGAAAAAACGCGAAAGTTGTCAATACCCCCACGTCGTACTTTTCGGCCCAAATCGGCAAAAAAAAAAATTTTCGATAATCGCACCGGACTTTTTGCCAGTGCTAGTAGACTCAAAAACCATCACGAACGCAACTTCCCGGACCGTTCTAAGTCGTTTAGTTCGCGGGGAAAGTGGATTCAAAGTTCGAAGCGAAATCGCGAAAAATGGCCAAATTTCCGGCCTTCGCCAGCGGCGTAATTTTCGAGTTGGACAATCGCCCTTATAGTATGTTATAGTACCGGAAGCGCTTTAAAATGAGCCCTCGCGGACCTCCCTAGCTTGTCCAGTATCGGAGATATCGCACTTTTAAGATTTTGGCGAAAAACGCGAAAGTTGTCAATACCCCCCACGTCGTACTTTTCGGCCCAAATCGGCAAAAAAAAAAATTTTCGATAATCGCACCGGTCTTTTTGCCAGTGTTAGTAGACTCAAAACCATCACGAACGCAACCTCCCGGACCGTTCTAAATCGTTTAGTTCGCGAGGAAATTGGATTGAAATTTTGAAATCGCGAAAAAATGGCCAAAGTTCCGGCCTTCGCCAGCGGCGTAATTTTCGAGTAAGACAATCGCCCTTATAGCATGTTATAGTACACCGGAAGCGCTTTAAAATGAGCCCTCGCGGACCTCTCTAGCTTGTCTAGTATCGGAGATATCGCACTTTTAAGATTTTGGCGAAAAACGCGAAAGTTGTCAATACCCCCCCACGTCGTACTTTTCGGCCCAAATCGGCAAAAAAAAAATTTTCGATAATCGCACCGGACTTTTTGCCAGTGCTAGTAGACTCGAAACCATCACGAACGCAACTTCCCGGACCGTTCTAAGTCGTTTAGTTCGCGAGGAAAGTGGATTCAAAGTTCGAAGCGAAATCGCGAAAAATGGCCAAATTTCCGGCCTTCGCCAGCGGCGTAATTTTCGAGTTGGACAATCGCCCTTATAGTATGTTATAGTACACCGGAAGCGCTTTAAAATGAGCCCTCGCGGACCTCTCTAGCTTGTCTAGTATCGGAGATATCGCACTTTTAAGATTTTGGCGAAAAACGCGAAAGTTGTCAATACCCCCACGTCGTACTTTTCGGCCCAAATCGGCAAAAAAAAAATTTTCGATAATCGCACCGGACTTTTTGCCAGTGCTAGTAGACTCGAAACCATCACGAACGCAACTTCCCGGACCGTTCTAAGTCGTTTAGTTCGCGAGGAAAGTGGATTCAAAGTTTGAAGAGAAATCGCGAGAAATCGCCAAATTTCCGGCCTTCGCCAGCGCCGTAATTTTCGAGTTAGACAATCGCCCTTATAGTATGTTATAGTACGCGCGGAGCGCTTTAAAATGAGCCCTCGCGGACCTCTCTAGCTTGTCCAGTATCGGAGATATCGCACATTTAAGATTATGGCGAAAAACGCGAAAGTTGTCAATACCCCCCCAGCCTCAACTTTTCGGCCCAAATCGGCAAAAAAAAAAAATTTTCGATAATCGCACCGGACTTTTTGCCAGTGCTAGTAGAGTCAAAACCATCACGAACGCAACTTCCCGGACCGTTCTAAGACGTTTAGTTCGCGAGGAAAGTGGATTCAAAGTTCGAAGCGAAATCGCGAAAAATGGCCAAATTTCCGGCCTTCGCCAGCGGCGTAATTTTCGAGTTGGACAATCGCCCTTATAGTATGTTATAGTACACCGGAAGCGCTTTAAAATGAGCCCTCGCGGACCTCTCTAGCTTGTCTAGTATCGGAGATATCGCACTTTTAAGATTTTGGCGAAAAATGCGAAAGTTGCCAATAATACCACCCCTCCTTTAACTTTTCGGCCCAAGTCGGCAAAAAATAATTTTCGATAATCGCACCGGACTTTTTGCCAGTGCTAGTAGACTCGAAACCATCACGAACGCAACTTCCCGGACCGTTCTAAGTCGTTTAGTTCGCGAGGAAAGTGGATTCAAAGTTCGAAGCGAAATCGCGAAAAATGGCCAAATTTCCGGCCTTCGCCAGCGGCGTAATTTTCGAGTTGGACAATCGCCCTTATAGTATGTTATAGTACCCGAAGCGCTTTAAAATGACCCCTTGCGGACCTCCCTAGCTTCTATAGTATCGGAGATATCGCACTTTAAAGATTTTGGCGAAAACGCGAAAGTTGTCAATACCCACGTCGTACTTTTCGGCCCAAATCGGCAAAAAAAAATTTTCGATAATCGCACCGGACTTTTTGCCAGTGCTAGTAGACTCGAAAACCATCACGAACGCAACTTCCCGGACCGTTCTAAGTCGTTTAGTTCGCGAGGAAAGTGGATTCAAAGTTCGAAGAGAAATCGCGAGAAATCGCCAAATTTCCGGCCTTCGCCAGCGCCGTAATTTTCGAGTTAGACAATCGCCCTTATAGTATGTTATAGTACGCGCGGAGCGCTTTAAAAGAGCCCTCGCGGACCTCTCTAGCTTGTCCAGTATCGGAGATATCGCACTTTTAAGATTTTGGCGAAAAACGCGAAAGTTGTCAATACCCCCAGCCTCAACTTTTCGGCCCAAGTCGGCAAAAAAAAAAATTTTCGATAATCGCATCAGTCTTTTTGCCAGTGCTAGTAGACTCAAAACCGTCACGAACGCAACTTCCCGGACCGTTCTAAGTCGTTTAGTTCGCGAGGAAAGTGGATTCAAAGTTCGAAGCGAAATCGCGAAAAATGGCCAAATTTCCGGCCTTCGCCAGCGGCGTAATTTTCGAGTTGGACAATCGCCCTTATAGTATGTTATAGTACACCGGAAGCGCTTTAAAATGAGCCCTCGCGGACCTCTCTAGCTTGGGCTGTATCGGAGATATCACCCTTTTAAGATTTTGGCGAAAAACGCGAAAGTTGTCAATACTCCCCCCAAATAGTACTTTTCGGCCCAAATCGGCAAAAAAAAAATTTTCGATAATCGCACCGGACTTTTTGCCAGTGCTAGTAGACTCGAAAACCATCACGAACGCAACTTCCCGGACCGTTCTAAGTCGTTTAGTTCGCGAGGAAAGTGGATTCAAAGTTCGAAGCGAAATCGCGAAAAATGGCCAAATTTCCGGCCTTCGCCAGCGGCGTAATTTTCGAGTTGGACAATCGCCTTTATAGTATGTTATAGTACACCGGAAGCGCTTTAAAATGAGCCCTCGCGGACCTCTCTAGCTTGTCTAGTATCGGAGATACCGCACTTTTAAGATTTTGGCGAAAAACGCGAAAGTTGTCAATACCCCCCCACGTCGTACTTTTCGGCCCAAATCGGCAAAAAAAAAATTTTCGATAATCGCACCGGACTTTCTGCCAGTGCTAGTAGACTCGAAACCATCACGAACGCAACTTCCCGGACCGTTCTAAGTCGTTTAGTTCGCGAGGAAAGTGGATTCAAAGTTCGAAGCGAAATCGCGAAAAATGGCCAAATTTCCGGCCTTCGCCAGCGGCGTAATTTTCGAGTTGGACAATCGCCCTTATAGTATGTTATAGTACACCGGAAGCGCTTTAAAATGAGCCATCGCGGACCTCTCTAGCTTGTCTAGTATAGGAGATATCGCACTTTTAAGATTTTGGCGAAAAACGCGAAAGTTGTCAATACCCCCACGTCGTACTTTTCGGCCCAAATCGGCAAAAAAAAAATTTTCGATAATCGCACCGGACTTTTTGCCAGTGCTACTAGACTCGAAACCATCATGAACGCAATTTCCCGGACCGTTCTAAGTCGTTTAGTTCGCGAGGAAAGTGGATTCAAAGTTCGAAGCGAAATCGCGAAAAATGGCCAAATTTCCGGCCTTCGCCAGCGGCGTAATTTTCGAGTTGGACAATCGCCCTTATAGTATGTTATAGTACACCGGAAGCGCTTTAAAATGAGCCCTCGCGGACCCTCTCTAGCTTGTCTAGTATCGGAGATATCGCACTTTTAAGATTTTGGCGAAAAACGCGAAAGTTGTCAATACCCCCCACGTCGTACTTTTCGGCCCAAATCGGCAAAAAAAAAATTTTCGATAATCGCACCGGACTTTTTGCCAGTGCTAGTAGACTCGAAACCATCACGAACGCAACTTCCCGGACCGTTCTAAGTCGTTTAGTTCGCGAGGAAAGTGGATTCAAAGTTCGAAGCGAAATCGCGAAAAATGGCCAAATTTCCGGCCTTCGCCAGCGGCGTAATTTTCGAGTTGGACAATCGCCCTTATAGTATGTTATAGTACACCGGAAGCGCTTTAAAATGAGCCCTCGCGGACCTCTCTCGCTTGTCTAGTATCGGAGGTATCGCACTTTTAAGATTTTGGCGAAAAACGCGAAAGTTGTCAATACCCCCCCACGTCGTACTTTTCGGCCCAAATCGGCAAAAAAAAAAAATTTTCGATAATCGCACCGGACTTTTTGCCAGTGCTAGTAGACTCGAAACCATCACGAACGCAACTTCCCGGACCGTTCTAAGTCGTTTAGTTCGCGAGGAAAGTGGATTCAAAGTTCGAAGCGAAATCGCGAAAAATGGCCAAATTTCCGGCCTTCGCCAGCGGCGTAATTTTCGAGTTGGACAATCGCCCTTATAGTATGTTATAGTACACCGGAAGCGCTTTAAAATGAGCCCTCGCGGACCTCTCTAGCTTGTCTAGTATCGGAGATATCGCACTTTTAAGATTTTGGCGAAAAACGCGAAAGTTGTCAATACCCCCCACGTCGTACTTTTCGGCCCAAATCGGCAAAAAAAATTTTCGATGTACCGACTTTGCCAGTGCTAGTAGACTCGAAACCATCACGAACGCAACTTCCCGGACCGTTCTAAGTCGTTTAGTTCGCGAGGAAAGGATTCAAAGTTTGAAGAGAAATCGCGAGAAATCGCCAAATTTCCGGCCTTCGCCAGCGCCGTAATTTTCGAGTTAGACAATCGCCCTTATAGTATGTTATAGTACGCCGGAAGCGCTTTAAAATGAGCCCTCGCGGACCTCTCTAGCTTGTCTAGTATCGGAGATATCGCACTTTTAAAATTTTGGCGAAAAACGCGAAAGTTGTCAATAATACCCCCCCACGTCGAACTTTTCGGCCCAAATCGGCAAAAAAAAAAAATTTTCGATAATCGCACCGGACTTTTTGCCAGTGCTAGTAGACTCAAAACCATCACGAACGCAACTTCCCGGACCGTTCTAAGTCGTTTAGTTCGCGAGGAAAGTGGATTCAAAGTTCGAAGCGAAATCGCGAAAAATGGCCAAATTTCCGGCCTTCGCCAGCGGCGTAATTTTCGAGTTGGACAATCGCCCTTATAGTATGTTATAGTACACCGGAAGCGCTTTAAAATGAGCCCTCGCGGACCTCTCTAGCTTGTCTAGTATCGGAGATATCGCACTTTTAAGATTTTGGCGAAAAACGCGAAAGTTGTCAATACCCCCACGTCGAACTTTTCGGCCCAAATCGGCAAAAAAAAAATTTTCGATAATCGCACCGGACTTTTTGCCAGTGCTAGTAGACTCGAAACCATCACGAACGCAACTTCCCGGACCGTTCTAAGTCGTTTAGTTCGCGAGGAAAGTGGATTCAAAGTTCGAAGCGAAATCGCGAAAAATGGCCAAATTTCCGGCCTTCGCCAGCGGCGTAATTTTCGAGTTGGACAATCGCCCTTATAGTATGTTATAGTACACCGGAAGCGCTTTAAAATGAGCCCTCGCGGACCTCTCTAGCTTGTCTAGTATCGGAGATATCGCACTTTTAAGATTTTGGCGAAAAACGCGAAAGTTGTCAATACCCCCACGTCGTACTTTTCGGCCCAAATCGGCAAAAAAAAAATTTTCGATAATCGCACCGGACTTTTTGCCAGTGCTAGTAGACTCGAAACCATCACGAACGCAACTTCCCGGACCGTTCTAAGTCGTTTAGTTCGCGAGGAAAGTGGATTCAAAGTTCGAAGCGAAAGTCAATACCCCCCCCACGTCGTACTTTTCGGCCCAAATCGGCAAAAAAAAAATTTTCGATAATCGCACCGGACTTTTGCCAGTGCTAGTAGACTCGAAACCATCACGAACGCAACTTCCCGGACCGTTCTAAGTCGTTTAGTTCGCGAGGAAAGTGGATTCAAAGTTCGAAGCGAAATCGCGAAAAATGGCCAAATTTCCGGCCTTCGCCAGCGGCGTAATTTTCGAGTTGGACAATCGCCCTTATAGTATGTTATAGTACACCGGAAGCGCTTTAAAATGAGCCCTCGCGGACCTCTCTAGCTTGTCTAGTATCGGAGATATCGCACTTTTAAGATTTTGGCGAAAAACGCGAAAGTTGTCAATACCCCCACGTCGTACTTTTCGGCCCAAATCGGCAAAAAAAAAAAATTTTCGATAATCGCACCGGACTTTTTGCCAGTGCTAGTAGACTCAAAACCATCACGAACGCAACTTCCCGGACCGTTCTAAGTCGTTTAGTTCGCGAGGAAAGTGGATTCAAAGTTCGAAGCGAAATCGCGAAAAATGGCCAAATTTCCGGCCTTCGCCAGCGGCGTAATTTTCGAGTTGGACAATCGCCCTTATAGTATGTTATAGTACACCGGAAGCGCTTTAAAATGAGCCCTCGCGGACCTCTCTAGCTTGTCTAGTATCGGAGATATCGCACTTTTAAGATTTTGGCGAAAAACGCGAAAGTTGTCAATACCCCCCACGTCGTACTTTTCGGCCCAAATCGGCAAAAAAAAAAATTTTCGATAATCGCACCGGACTTTTTGCCAGTGCTAGTAGACTCGAAACCATCACGAACGCAACTTCCCGGACCGTTCTAAGTCGTTTAGTTCGCGAGGAAAGTGGATTCAAAGTTCGAAGCGAAATCGCGAAAAATGGCCAAATTTCCGGCCTTCGCCAGCGGCGTAATTTTCGAGTTGGACAATCGCCCTTATAGTATGTTATAGTACACCGGAAGCGCTTTAAAATGAGCCCTCGCGGACCTCTCTAGCTTGTCTAGTATCGGAGATATCGCACTTTTAAGATTTTGGCGAAAAACGCGAAAGTTGTCAATACCCCCACGTCGTACTTTTCGGCCCAAATCGGCAAAAAAAAAAATTTTCGATAATCGCACCGGACTTTTTGCCAGTGCTAGTAGACTCGAAACCATCACGAACGCAACTTCCCGGACCGTTCTAAGTCGTTTAGTTCGCGAGGAAAGTGGATTCAAAGTTCGAAGCGAAATCGCGAAAAATGGCCAAATTTCCGGCCTTCGCCAGCGGCGTAATTTTCGAGTTGGACAATCGCCCTTATAGTATGTTATAGTACACCGGAAGCGCTTTAAAATGAGCCCTCGCGGACCTCTCTAGCTTGTCTAGTATCGGAGATATCGCACTTTTAAGATTTTGGCGAAAAACGCGAAAGTTGTCAATACCCCCCCACGTCGTACTTTTCGGCCCAAATCGGCAAAAAAAAAAATTTTCGATAATCGCACCGGACTTTTTGCCAGTGCTAGTAGACTCGAAACCATCACGAACGCAACTTCCCGGACCGTTCTAAGTCGTTTAGTTCGCGAGGAAAGTGGATTCAAAGTTCGAAGCGAAATCGCGAAAAATGGCCAAATTTCCGGCCTTCGCCAGCGGCGTAATTTTCGAGTTGGACAATCGCCCTTATAGTATGTTATAGTACACCGGAAGCGCTTTAAAATGAGCCCTCGCGGACCTCTCTAGCTTGTCTAGTATCGGAGATATCACTTTTAAGATTTTGGCGAAAAACGCGAAAGTTGTCAATACCCCCCACGTCGTACTTTTCGGCCCAAATCGGCAAAAAAAAAATTTTCGATAATCGCACCGGACTTTTTGCCAGTGCTAGTAGACTCGAAACCATCACGAACGCAACTTCCCGGACCGTTCTAAGTCGTTTAGTTCGCGAGGAAAGTGGATTCAAAGTTCGAAGCGAAATCGCGAAAAATGGCCAAATTTCCGGCCTTCGCCAGCGGCGTAATTTTCGAGTTGGACAATCGCCCTTATAGTATGTTATAGTACACCGGAAGCGCTTTAAAATGAGCCCTCGCGGACCTCTCTAGCTTGTCTAGTATCGGAGATATCGCACTTTTAAGATTTTGGCGAAAAACGCGAAAGTTGTCAATACCCCCCACGTCGTACTTTTCGGCCCAAATCGGCAAAAAAAAAAAATTTTCGATAATCGCACCGGACTTTTTGCCAGTGCTAGTAGACTCGAAACCATCACGAACGCAACTTCCCGGACCGTTCTAAGTCGTTTAGTTCGCGAGGAAAGTGGATTCAAAGTTCGAAGCGAAATCGCGAAAAATGGCCAAATTTCCGGCCTTCGCCAGCGGCGTAATTTTCGAGTTGGACAATCGCCCTTATAGTATGTTATAGTACACCGGAAGCGCTTTAAAATGAGCCCTCGCGGACCTCTCTAGCTTGTCTAGTATCGGAGATATCGCACTTTTAAGATTTTGGCGAAAAACGCGAAAGTTGTCAATACCCCCCAACGTCGAACTTTTCGGCCCAAATCGGCAAAAAAAAAATTTTCGATAATCGCACCGGACTTTTTGCCAGTGCTAGTAGACTCGAAACCATCACGAACGCAACTTCCCGGACCGTTCTAAGTCGTTTAGTTCGCGAGGAAAGTGGATTCAAAGTTCGAAGCGAAATCGCGAAAAATGGCCAAATTTCCGGCCTTCGCCAGCGGCGTAATTTTCGAGTTGGACAATCGCCCTTATAGTATGTTATAGTACACCGGAAGCGCTTTAAAATGAGCCCTCGCGGACCTCTCTAGCTTGTCTAGTATCGGAGATATCGCACTTTTAAGATTTTGGCGAAAAACGCGAAAGTTGTCAATACCCCCCACGTCGTACTTTTCGGCCCAAATCGGCAAAAAAAAAAATTTTCGATAATCGCACCGGACTTTTTGCCAGTGCTAGTAGACTCGAAACCATCACGAACGCAACTTCCCGGACCGTTCTAAGTCGTTTAGTTCGCGAGGAAAGTGGATTCAAAGTTCGAAGCGAAATCGCGAAAAATGGCCAAATTTCCGGCCTTCGCCAGCGGCGTAATTTTCGAGTTGGACAATCGCCCTTATAGTATGTTATAGTACACCGGAAGCGCTTTAAAATGAGCCCTCGCGGACCTCTCTAGCTTGTCTAGTATCGGAGATATCGCACTTTTAAGATTTTGGCGAAAAACGCGAAAGTTGTCAATACCCCCCACGTCGTACTTTTCGGCCCAAATCGGCAAAAAAAAAAAATTTTCGATAATCGCACCGGACTTTTTGCCAGTGCTAGTAGACTCGAAACCATCACGAACGCAACTTCCCGGACCGTTCTAAGTCGTTTAGTTCGCGAGGAAAGTGGATTCAAAGTTCGAAGCGAAATCGCGAAAAATGGCCAAATTTCCGGCCTTCGCCAGCGGCGTAATTTTCGAGTTGGACAATCGCCCTTATAGTATGTTATAGTACACCGGAAGCGCTTTAAAATGAGCCCTCGCGGACCTCTCTAGCTTGTCTAGTATCGGAGATATCGCACTTTTAAGATTTTGGCGAAAAACGCGAAAGTTGTCAATACCCCCCACGTCGTACTTTTCGGCCCAAATCGGCAAAAAAAAAAAAATTTTCGATAATCGCACCGGACTTTTTGCCAGTGCTAGTAGACTCAAAACCATCACGAACGCAACTTCCCGGACCGTTCTAAGTAGTTTAGTTCGCGAGGAAAGTGGATTGAAAGTTTGAAATCGCGAAAAATGTCCAAATTACCGGCCTTCGCCAGCGGCGTAATTTTCGAGTTGGACAATCGCCCTTATAGTATGTTATAGTACACCGGAAGCGCTTTAAAATGAGCCCTCGCGGACCTCTCTAGCTTGTCTAGTATCGGAGATATCGCACTTTTAAGATTTTGGCGAAAAACGCGAAAGTTGTCAATACCCCCCACGTCGTACTTTTCGGCCCAAATCGGCAAAAAAAAAATTTTCGATAATCGCACCGGACTTTTTGCCAGTGCTAGTAGACTCGAAACCATCACGAACGCAACTTCCCGGACCGTTCTAAGTCGTTTAGTTCGCGAGGAAAGTGGATTCAAAGTTCGAAGCGAAATCGCGAAAAATGGCCAAATTTCCGGCCTTCGCCAGCGGCGTAATTTTCGAGTTGGACAATCGCCCTTATAGTATGTTATAGTACACCGGAAGCGCTTTAAAATGAGCCCTCGCGGACCTCTCTAGCTTGTCTAGTATCGGAGATATCGCACTTTTAAGATTTTGGCGAAAAACGCGAAAGTTGTCAATACCCCCACGTCGTACTTTTCGGCCCAAATCGGCAAAAAAAAAAAAATTTTCGATAATCGCACCGGACTTTTTGCCAGTGCTAGTAGACTCGAAACCATCACGAACGCAACTTCCCGGACCGTTCTAAGTCGTTTAGTTCGCGAGGAAAGTGGATTCAAAGTTCGAAGCGAAATCGCGAAAAATGGCCAAATTTCCGGCCTTCGCCAGCGGCGTAATTTTCGAGTTGGACAATCGCCCTTATAGTATGTTATAGTACACCGGAAGCGCTTTAAAATGAGCCCTCGCGGACCTCTCTAGCTTGTCTAGTATCGGAGATATCGCACTTTTAAGATTTTGGCGAAAAACGCGAAAGTTGTCAATACCCCCCACGTCGAACTTTTCGGCCCAAATCGGCAAAAAAAAAATTTTCGATAATCGCACCGGACTTTTTGCCAGTGCTAGTAGACTCGAAACCATCACGAACGCAACTTCCCGGACCGTTCTAAGTCGTTTAGTTCGCGAGGAAAGTGGATTCAAAGTTCGAAGCGAAATCGCGAAAAATGGCCAAATTTCCGGCCTTCGCCAGCGGCGTAATTTTCGAGTTGGACAATCGCCCTTATAGTATGTTATAGTACACCGGAAGCGCTTTAAAATGAGCCCTCGCGGACCTCTCTAGCTTGTCTAGTATCGGAGATATCGCACTTTTAAGATTTTGGCGAAAAACGCGAAAGTTGTCAATACCCCCCACGTCAACTTTTCGGCCCAAATCGGCAAAAAAAAAATTTTCGATAATCGCACCGGACTTTTTGCCAGTGCTAGTAGACTCGAAACCATCACGAACGCAACTTCCCGGACCGTTCTAAGTCGTTTAGTTCGCGAGGAAAGTGGATTCAAAGTTCGAAGCGAAATCGCGAAAATGGCCAAATTTCCGGCCTTCGCCAGCGGCGTAATTTTCGAGTTGGACAATCGCCCTTATA
The DNA here is from genome assembly GCA_033815515.1 of Cryptocheilus praepositus. NCBI lineage: Eukaryota > Metazoa > Arthropoda > Insecta > Hymenoptera > Pompilidae > Cryptocheilus > Cryptocheilus praepositus. Next base: position 1,632,425 of record JAWWQZ010000257.1, read on the forward strand.
GTATGTTATAGTACACCGGAAGCGCTTTAAAATGAGCCCTCGCGGACCTCTCTAGCTTGTCTAGTATCGGAGATATCGCACTTTTAAGATTTTGGCGAAAAACGCGAAAGTTGTCAATACCCCCCACGTCGTACTTTTCGGCCCAAATCGGCAAAAAAAAAATTTTCGATAATCGCACCGGACTTTTTGCCAGTGCTAGTAGACTCGAAACCATCACGAACGCAACTTCCCGGACCGTTCTAAGTCGTTTAGTTCGCGAGGAAAGTGGATTCAAAGTTCGAAGCGAAATCGCGAAAAATGGCCAAATTTCCGGCCTTCGCCAGCGGCGTAATTTTCGAGTTGGACAATCGCCCTTATAGTATGTTATAGTACACCGGAAGCGCTTTAAAATGAGCCCTCGCGGACCTCTCTAGCTTGTCTAGTATCGGAGATATCGCACTTTTAAGATTTTGGCGAAAAACGCGAAAGTTGTCAATACCCCCACGTCGTACTTTTCGGCCCAAATCGGCAAAAAAAAAAAAATTTTCGATAATCGCACCGGACTTTTTGCCAGTGCTAGTAGACTCGAAACCATCACGAACGCAACTTCCCGGACCGTTCTAAGTCGTTTAGTTCGCGAGGAAAGTGGATTCAAAGTTCGAAGCGAAATCGCGAAAAATGGCCAAATTTCCGGCCTTCGCCAGCGGCGTAATTTTCGAGTTGGACAATCGCCCTTATAGTATGTTATAGTACACCGGAAGCGCTTTAAAATGAGCCCTCGCGGACCTCTCTAGCTTGTCTAGTATCGGAGATATCGCACTTTTAAGATTTTGGCGAAAAACGCGAAAGTTGTCAATACCCCCCCACGTCGTACTTTTCGGCCCAAATCGGCAAAAAAAAATTTTCGATAATCGCACCGGACTTTTTGCCAGTGCTAGTAGACTCGAAACCATCACGAACGCAACTTCCCGGACCGTTCTAAGTCGTTTAGTTCGCGAGGAAAGTGGATTCAAAGTTCGAAGCGAAATCGCGAAAAATGGCCAAATTTCCGGCCTTCGCCAGCGGCGTAATTTTCGAGTTGGACAATCGCCCTTATAGTATGTTATAGTACACCGGAAGCGCTTTAAAATGAGCCCTCGCGGACCTCTCTATCTTGTCTAGTATCGGAGATATCGCACTTTTAAGATTTTGGCGAAAAACGCGAAAGTTGTCAATACCCCCCCACGTCGTACTTTTCGGCCCAAATCGGCAAAAAAAAAAATTTTCGATAATCGCACCGGTCTTTTTGCCAGTGCTAGTAGACTCGAAACCATCACGAACGCAACTTCCCGGACCGTTCTAAGTCGTTTAGTTCGCGAGGAAAGTGGATTCAAAGTTCGAAGCGAAATCGCGAAAAATGGCCAAATTTCCGGCCTTCGCCAGCGGCGTAATTTTCGAGTTGGACAATCGCCCTTATAGTATGTTATAGTACACCGGAAGCGCTTTAAAATGAGCCCTCGCGGACCTCTCTAGCTTGTCTAGTATCGGAGATATCGCACTTTTAAGATTTTGGCGAAAAACGCGAAAGTTGTCAATACCCCCCACGTCGTACTTTTCGGCCCAAATCGGCAAAAAAAAAAAAAATTTTCGATAATCGCACCGGACTTTTGCCAGTGCTAGTAGACTCGAAACCATCACGAACGCAACTTCCCGGACCGTTCTAAGTCGTTTAGTTCGCGAGGAAAGTGGATTCAAAGTTCGAAGCGAAATCGCGAAAAATGGCCAAATTTCCGGCCTTCGCCAGCGGCGTAATTTTCGAGTTGGACAATCGCCCTTATAGTATGTTATAGTACACCGGAAGCGCTTTAAAATGAGCCCTCGCGGACCTCTCTAGCTTGTCTAGTATCGGAGATATCGCACTTTTAAGATTTTGGCGAAAAACGCGAAAGTTGTCAATACCCCCCCACGTCGTACTTTTCGGCCCAAATCGGCAAAAAAATTTTCGATAATCGCACCGGACTTTTTGCCAGTGCTAGTAGACTCGAAACCATCACGAACGCAACTTCCCGGACCGTTCTAAGTCGTTTAGTTCGCGAGGAAAGTGGATTCAAAGTTCGAAGCGAAATCGCGAAAAATGGCCAAATTTCCGGCCTTCGCCAGCGGCGTAATTTTCGAGTTGGACAATCGCCCTTATAGTATGTTATAGTACACCGGAAGCGCTTTAAAATGAGCCCTCGCGGACCTCTCTAGCTTGTCTAGTATCGGAGATATCGCACTTTTAAGATTTTGGCGAAAAACGCGAAAGTTGTCAATACCCCCCCACGTCGTACTTTTCGGCCCAAATCGGCAAAAAAAAAATTTTCGATAATCGCACCGGACTTTTTGCCAGTGCTAGTAGACTCGAAACCATCACGAACGCAACTTCCCGGACCGTTCTAAGTCGTTTAGTTCGCGAGGAAAGTGGATTCAAAGTTCGAAGCGAAATCGCGAAAAATGGCCAAATTTCCGGCCTTCGCCAGCGGCGTAATTTTCGAGTTGGACAATCGCCCTTATAGTATGTTATAGTACACCGGAAGCGCTTTAAAATGAGCCCTCGCGGACCTCTCTAGCTTGTCTAGTATCGGAGATATCGCACTTTTAAGATTTTGGCGAAAAACGCGAAAGTTGTCAATACACCCCCACGTCGTACTTTTCGGCCCAAATCGGCAAAAAAAAAAATTTTCGATAATCGCACCGGACTTTTTGCCAGTGCTAGTAGACTCGAAACCATCACGAACGCAACTTCCCGGACCGTTCTAAGTCGTTTAGTTCGCGAGGAAAGTGGATTCAAAGTTCGAAGCGAAATCGCGAAAAATGGCCAAATTTCCGGCCTTCGCCAGCGGCGTAATTTTCGAGTTGGACAATCGCCCTTATAGTATGTTATAGTACACCGGAAGCGCTTTAAAATGAGCCCTCGCGGACCTCTCTAGCTTGTCTAGTATCGGAGATATCGCACTTTTAAGATTTTGGCGAAAAACGCGAAAGTTGTCAATACCCCCCCACGTCGTACTTTTCGGCCCAAATCGGCAAAAAAAAAATTTTCGATAATCGCACCGGACTTTTTGCCAGTGCTAGTAGACTCGAAACCATCACGAACGCAACTTCCCGGACCGTTCTAAGTCGTTTAGTTCGCGAGGAAAGTGGATTCAAAGTTCGAAGCGAAATCGCGAAAAATGGCCAAATTTCCGGCCTTCGCCAGCGGCGTAATTTTCGAGTTGGACAATCGCCCTTATAGTATGTTATAGTACACCGGAAGCGCTTTAAAATGAGCCCTCGCGGACCTCTCTAGCTTGTCTAGTATCGGAGATATCGCACTTTTAAGATTTTGGCGAAAAACGCGAAAGTTGTCAATACCCCCCACGTCGTACTTTTCGGCCCAAATCGGCAAAAAAAAAATTTTCGATAATCGCACCGGACTTTTTGCCAGTGCTAGTAGACTCGAAACCATCACGAACGCAACTTCCCGGACCGTTCTAAGTCGTTTAGTTCGCGAGGAAAGTGGATTCAAAGTTCGAAGCGAAATCGCGAAAAATGGCCAAATTTCCGGCCTTCGCCAGCGGCGTAATTTTCGAGTTGGACAATCGCCCTTATAGTATGTTATAGTACACCGGAAGCGCTTTAAAATGAGCCCTCGCGGACCTCTCTAGCTTGTCTAGTATCGGAGATATCGCACTTTTAAGATTTTGGCGAAAAACGCGAAAGTTGTCAATACCCCCACGTCGTACTTTTCGGCCCAAATCGGCAAAAAAAAAAAAATTTTCGATAATCGCACCGGACTTTTTGCCAGTGCTAGTAGACTCGAAACCATCACGAACGCAACTTCCCGGACCGTTCTAAGTCGTTTAGTTCGCGAGGAAAGTGGATTCAAAGTTCGAAGCGAAATCGCGAAAAATGGCCAAATTTCCGGCCTTCGCCAGCGGCGTAATTTTCGAGTTGGACAATCGCCCTTATAGTATGTTATAGTACACCGGAAGCGCTTTAAAATGAGCCCTCGCGGACCTCTCTAGCTTGTCTAGTATCGGAGATATCGCACTTTTAAGATTTTGGCGAAAAACGCGAAAGTTGTCAATACCCGCAAAAAAAAAATTTTCGATAATCGCACCGGACTTTTTGCCAGTGCTAGTAGACTCGAAACCATCACGAACGCAACTTCCCGGACCGTTCTAAGTCGTTTAGTTCGCGAGGAAAGTGGATTCAAAGTTCGAAGCGAAATCGCGAAAAATGGCCAAATTTCCGGCCTTCGCCAGCGGCGTAATTTTCGAGTTGGACAATCGCCCTTATAGTATGTTATAGTACACCGGAAGCGCTTTAAAATGAGCCCTCGCGGACCTCTCTAGCTTGTCTAGTATCGGAGATATCGCACTTTTAAGATTTTGGCGAAAAACGCGAAAGTTGTCAATACACCCCCACGTCGTACTTTTCGGCCCAAATCGGCAAAAAAAAAATTTTCGATAATCGCACCGGACTTTTTGCCAGTGCTAGTAGACTCGAAACCATCACGAACGCAACTTCCCGGACCGTTCTAAGTCGTTTAGTTCGCGAGGAAAGTGGATTCAAAGTTCGAAGCGAAATCGCGAAAAATGGCCAAATTTCCGGCCTTCGCCAGCGGCGTAATTTTCGAGTTGGACAATCGCCCTTATAGTATGTTATAGTACACCGGAAGCGCTTTAAAATGAGCCCTCGCGGACCTCTCTAGCTTGTCTAGTATCGGAGATATCGCACTTTTAAGATTTTGGCGAAAAACGCGAAAGTTGTCAATACCCCCCACGTCGTACTTTTCGGCCCAAATCGGCAAAAAAAAAATTTTCGATAATCGCACCGGACTTTTGCCAGTGCTAGTAGACTCGAAACCATCACGAACGCAACTTCCCGGACCGTTCTAAGTCGTTTAGTTCGCGAGGAAAGTGGATTCAAAGTTCGAAGCGAAATCGCGAAAAATGGCCAAATTTCCGGCCTTCGCCAGCGGCGTAATTTTCGAGTTGGACAATCGCCCTTATAGTATGTTATAGTACACCGGAAGCGCTTTAAAATGAGCCCTCGCGGACCTCTCTAGCTTGTCTAGTATCGGAGATATCGCACTTTTAAGATTTTGGCGAAAAACGCGAAAGTTGTCAATACACCCCCACGTCGTACTTTTCGGCCCAAATCGGCAAAAAAAAAATTTTCGATAATCGCACCGGACTTTTTGCCAGTGCTAGTAGACTCGAAACCATCACGAACGCAACTTCCCGGACCGTTCTAAGTCGTTTAGTTCGCGAGGAAAGTGGATTCAAAGTTCGAAGCGAAATCGCGAAAAATGGCCAAATTTCCGGCCTTCGCCAGCGGCGTAATTTTCGAGTTGGACAATCGCCCTTATAGTATGTTATAGTACACCGGAAGCGCTTTAAAATGAGCCCTCGCGGACCTCTCTAGCTTGTCTAGTATCGGAGATATCGCACTTTTAAGATTTTGGCGAAAAACGCGAAAGTTGTCAATACCCCCCACGTCGTACTTTTCGGCCCAAATCGGCAAAAAAAAAAAAATTTTCGATAATCGCACCGGACTTTTTGCCAGTGCTAGTAGACTCGAAACCATCACGAACGCAACTTCCCGGACCGTTCTAAGTCGTTTAGTTCGCGAGGAAAGTGGATTCAAAGTTCGAAGCGAAATCGCGAAAAATGGCCAAATTTCCGGCCTTCGCCAGCGGCGTAATTTTCGAGTTGGACAATCGCCCTTATAGTATGTTATAGTACACCGGAAGCGCTTTAAAATGAGCCCTCGCGGACCTCTCTATCTTGTCTAGTATCGGAGATATCGCACTTTTAAGATTTTGGCGAAAAATGCGAAAGTTGCCAATAATACCACCGCACCATCAACTTTTCGGCCCAAATCGGCAAAAAAAAAAAATTTTCGATAATCGCACCGGACTTTTTGCCAGTGCTAGTAGACTCGAAACAATCACGAACGCAACTTCCCGGACCGTTCTAAGTCGTTTAGTTCGCGAGGAAAGTGGATTCAAAGTTCAGCGAAATCGCGAAAAATGGCCAAATTTCCGGCCTTCGCCAGCGGCGTAATTTTCGATTGGACAATCGCCCTTATAGTATAGTACACCGGAAGCGCGCTTTCAAAATGAGCCCTCGCGGACCTCTCTAGCTTGTCTAGTATCGGAGATATCGCACTTTTAAGATTTTGGCGAAAAACGCGAAGTTGTCAATACCCCCCACGTCAACTTTTCGGCCCAAATCGGCAAAAAAAAAATTTTCGATAATCGCACCGGACTTTTTGCCAGTGCTAGTAGACTCAAAACCATCACGAACGCAACTTCCCGGACCGTTCTAAGTCGTTTAGTTCGCGAGGAAAGTGGATTCAAAGTTCGAAGCGAAATCGCGAAAAATGGCCAAATTTCCGGCCTTCGCCAGCGGCGTAATTTTCGAGTTGGACAATCGCCCTTATAGTATGTTATAGTACACCGGAAGCGCTTTAAAATGAGCCCTCGCGGACCTCTCTAGCTTGTCTAGTATCGGAGATATCGCACTTTTAAGATTTTGGCGAAAAACGCGAAAGTTGTCAATACCCCCACGTCGTACTTTTCGGCCCAAATCGGCAAAAAAAAAAAATTTTCGATAATCGCACCGGACTTTTTGCCAGTGCTAGTAGACTCAAAACCATCACGAACGCAACTTCCCGGACCGTTCTAAGTCGTTTAGTTCGCGAGGAAAGTGGATTCAAAGTTCGAAGCGAAATCGCGAAAAATGGCCAAATTTCCGGCCTTCGCCAGCGGCGTAATTTTCGAGTTGGACAATCGCCCTTATAGTATGTTATAGTACACCGGAAGCGCTTTAAAATGAGCCCTCGCGGACCTCTCTAGCTTGTCTAGTATCGGAGATATCGCACTTTTAAGATTTTGGCGAAAAACGCGAAAGTTGTCAATACCCCCCACGTCAACTTTTCGGCCCAAATCGGCAAAAAAAAAATTTTCGATAATCGCACCGGACTTTTTGCCAGTGCTAGTAGACTCAAAACCATCACGAACGCAACTTCCCGGACCGTTCTAAGTCGTTTAGTTCGCGAGGAAAGTGGATTCAAAGTTCGAAGCGAAATCGCGAAAAATGGCCAAATTTCCGGCCTTCGCCAGCGGCGTAATTTTCGAGTTGGACAATCGCCCTTATAGTATGTTATAGTACACCGGAAGCGCTTTAAAATGAGCCCTCGCGGACCTCTCTAGCTTGTCTAGTATCGGAGATATCGCACTTTTAAGATTTTGGCGAAAAACGCGAAAGTTGTCAATACCCCCCACGTCGAACTTTTCGGCCCAAATCGGCAAAAAAAAAAAAAAAAAATTTTCGATAATCGCACCGGACTTTTTGCCAGTGCTAGTAGACTCAAAACCATCACGAACGCAACTTCCCGGACCGTTCTAAGTCGTTTAGTTCGCGAGGAAAGTGGATTCAAAGTTCGAAGCGAAATCGCGAAAAATGGCCAAATTTCCGGCCTTCGCCAGCGGCGTAATTTTCGAGTTGGACAATCGCCCTTATAGTATGTTATAGTACACCGGAAGCGCTTTAAAATGAGCCCTCGCGGACCTCTCTAGCTTGTCTAGTATCGGAGATATCGCACTTTTAAGATTTTGGCGAAAAACGCGAAAGTTGTCAATACACCCCCACGTCGAACTTTTCGGCCCAAATCGGCAAAAAAAAAAAAATTTTCGATAATCGCACCGGACTTTTTGCCAGTGCTAGTAGACTCAAAACCATCACGAACGCAACTTCCCGGACCGTTCTAAGTCGTTTAGTTCGCGAGGAAAGTGGATTCAAAGTTCGAAGCGAAATCGCGAAAAATGGCCAAATTTCCGGCCTTCGCCAGCGGCGTAATTTTCGAGTTGGACAATCGCCCTTATAGTATGTTATAGTACACCGGAAGCGCTTTAAAATGAGCCCTCGCGGACCTCTCTAGCTTGTCTAGTATCGGAGATATCGCACTTTTAAGATTTTGGCGAAAAACGCGAAAGTTGTCAATACCCCCACGTCTCAACTTTTCGGCCCAAATCGGCAAAAAAAAAAAAATTTTCGATAATCGCACCGGACTTTTTGCCAGTGCTAGTAGACTCAAAACCATCACGAACGCAACTTCCCGGACCGTTCTAAGTCGTTTAGTTCGCGAGGAAAGTGGATTCAAAGTTCGAAGCGAAATCGCGAAAAATGGCCAAATTTCCGGCCTTCGCCAGCGGCGTAATTTTCGAGTTGGACAATCGCCCTTATAGTATGTTATAGTACACCGGAAGCGCTTTAAAATGAGCCCTCGCGGACCTCTCTAGCTTGTCTAGTATCGGAGATATCGCACTTTTAAGATTTTGGCGAAAAACGCGAAAGTTGTCAATACCCCCCACGTCGAACTTTTCGGCCCAAATCGGCAAAAAAAAAATTTTCGATAATCGCACCGGACTTTTTGCCAGTGCTAGTAGACTCAAAACCATCACGAACGCAACTTCCCGGACCGTTCTAAGTCGTTTAGTTCGCGAGGAAAGTGGATTCAAAGTTCGAAGCGAAATCGCGAAAAATGGCCAAATTTCCGGCCTTCGCCAGCGGCGTAATTTTCGAGTTGGACAATCGCCCTTATAGTATGTTATAGTACACCGGAAGCGCAAATGAGCCCTCGCGGACCTCTCTAGCCTGTCTAGTATCGGAGATATCGCACTTTATAAGATTTTGGGGAAAAACGCGAAAGTTGTCAATCCCCCCCCCTGTCGTACTTTTCGGCCCAAATCGGCAAAAAAAAAATCGCGCACCCTTTTTGCCAGTGCTAGTAGACTCAAAACCATCACGAACGCAACTTCCCGGACCGTTCTAAGTCGTTTAGTTCGCGAGGAAAGTGGATTCAAAGTTCGAAGCGAAATCGCGAAAAATGGCCAAATTTCCGGCCTTCGCCAGCGGCGTAATTTTCGAGTTGGACAATCGCCCTTATAGTATGTTATAGTACACCGGAAGCGCTTTAAAATGAGCCCTCGCGGACCTCTCTAGCTTGTCTAGTATCGGAGATATCGCACTTTTAAGATTTTGGCGAAAAACGCGAAAGTTGTCAATACCCCCCACGTCAACTTTTCGGCCCAAATCGGCAAAAAAAAAAATTTTCGATAATCGCACCGGACTTTTTGCCAGTGCGAGTAGACTCAAAACCATCACGAACGCAACTTCCCGGACCGTTCTAAGTCGTTTAGTTCGCGAGGAAAGTGGATTCAAAGTTCGAAGCGAAATCGCGAAAAATGGCCAAATTTCCGGCCTTCGCCAGCGGCGTAATTTTCGAGTTCAATCGCCCTTATAGTATGTTATAGTACACCGGAAGCGCTTTAAAATGAGCCCTCGCGGACCTCTCTAGCTTGTCTAGTATCGGAGATATCGCACTTTTAAGATTTTGGCGAAAAACGCGAAAGTTGTCAATACCCCCCACGTCAACTTTTCGGCCCAAATCGGCAAAAAAAAAATTTTCGATAATCGCACCGGACTTTTTGCCAGTGCTAGTAGACTCAAAACCATCACGAACGCAACTTCCCGGACCGTTCTAAGTCGTTTAGTTCGCGAGGAAAGTGGATTCAAAGTTCGAAGCGAAATCGCGAAAAATGGCCAAATTTCCGGCCTTCGCCAGCGGCGTAATTTTCGGGTTGGACAATCGCCCTTATAGTATGTTATAGTAGCTTGTCTAGTATCGGAGATATCGAACTATTAAGATTTTGGCGAAAAACGCGAAAGTTGTCAATACCCCCCACGTCGTACTTTTCGGCCCATAATTTTTGCCAGTAGCTAGTAGACTCGAGTTGGAAACCAGTACACCGGAAGCGCTTTAAAATGAGCCCTCGCGGACCTCTCTAGCTTGTCTAGTATCGGAGATATCGCACTTTTAAGATTTTGGCGAAAAACGCGAAAGTTGTCAATACCCCCCACGTCAACTTTTCGGCCCAAATCGGCAAAAAAAAAAAAAAAAATTTTCGATAATCGCACCGGACTTTTTGCCAGTGCTAGTAGACTCAAAACCATCACGAACGCAACTTCCCGGACCGTTCTAAGTCGTTTAGTTCGCGAGGAAAGTGGATTCAAAGTTCGAAGCGAAATCGCGAAAAATGGCCAAATTTCCGGCCTTCGCCAGCGGCGTAATTTTCGAGTTGGACAATCGCCCTTATAGTATGTTATAGTACACCGGAAGCGCTTTAAAATGAGCCCTCGCGGACCTCTCTAGCTTGTCTAGTATCGGAGATATCGCACTTTTAAGATTTTGGCGAAAAACGCGAAAGTTGTCAATACCCCCCACGTCGTACTTTTCGGCCCAAATCGGCAAAAAAAAAATTTTCGATAATCGCACCGGACTTTTTGCCAGTGCTAGTAGACTCAAAACCATCACGAACGCAACTTCCCGGACCGTTCTAAGTCGTTTAGTTCGCGAGGAAAGTGGATTCAAAGTTCGAAGCGAAATCGCGAAAAATGGCCAAATTTCCGGCCTTCGCCAGCGGCGTAATTTTCGAGTTGGACAATCGCCCTTATAGTATGTTATAGTACACCGGAAGCGCTTTAAAATGAGCCCTCGCGGACCTCTCTAGCTTGTCTAGTATCGGAGATATCGCACTTTTAAGATTTTGGCGAAAAACGCGAAAATTGTCAATACCCCCACGTCGTACTTTTCGGCCCAAATCGGCAAAAAAAAAATTTTCGATAATCGCACCGGACTTTTTGCCAGTGCTAGTAGACTCGAAACCATCACGAACGCAACTTCCCGGACCGTTCTAAGTCGTTTTGTTCGCGAGGAAAGTGAGTTCAAAGTTTGAAGAGAAATCGCGAGAAATCGCGAAAAATCGCCAAATTTCCGGCCTTCGCCAGCGCCGTAGTTTTCGAGTTAGACAATCGCCCTTATAGTATGTTATAGTACACCGGAAGCGCTTTAAAATGAGCCCTCGCGGACCTCTCTAGCTTGTCTAGTATCGGAGATATCGCACTTTTAAGATTTTGGCGAAAAACGCGAAAGATGCCAATAATACCACCCCTCCTTCAACTTTTCGGCCCAAGTCGGCAAAAAAAATTTTCGATAATCGCACCTGACTTTTTGGCGCCCTTATAGTATGATATAGTACACCGGAAGCGCTTTAAAATGAGCCCTCGCGGACCTCTCTAGCTTGTCTAGTATCGGAGATATCGCACTTTTAAGATTTTGGCGAAAAACGCGAAAGTTGTCAATACCCCCACGTCGAACTTTTCGGCCCAAATCGGCAAAAAAAAAATTTTCGATAATCGCACCGGACTTTTTGCCAGTGCTAGTAGACTCGAAACCATCACGAACGCAACTTCCCGGACCGTTCTAAGTCGTTTAGTTCGCGAGGAAAGTGGATTCAAAGTTCGAAGCGAAATCGCGAAAAATGGCCAAATTTCCGGCCTTCGCCAGCGGCGTAATTTTCGAGTTGGACAATCGCCCTTATAGTATGTTATAGTACACCGGAAGCGCTTTAAAATGAGCCCTCGCGGACCTCTCTAGCTTGTCTAGTGTCGGAGATATCGCACTTTTAAGATTTTGGCGAAAAACGCGAAAGTTGTCAATACCCCCCCACGTCGAACTTTTCGGCCCAAATCGGCAAAAAAAAAATTTTCGATAATCGCACCGGACTTTTTGCCAGTGCTAGTAGACTCGAAACCATCACGAACGCAACTTCCCGGACCGTTCTAAGTCGTTTAGTTCGCGAGGAAAGTGGATTGAAAGTTCGAAGCGAAATCGCGAAAAATGACCAAATTTCCGGCCTTCGCCAGCGGCGTAATTTTCGAGTTGGACAATCGCCCTTATAGTATGTTATAGTACACCGGAGGCGCTTTAAAATGAGCCCTCGCGGACCTCTCTAGCTTGTCTAGTATCGGAGATATCGCACTTTTAAGATTTTGGCGAAAAACGCGAAAGTTGTCAATACCCCCCCACAACGAACTTTTCGGCCCAAATCGGCAAAAAAAATTTTCGATAATCGCACCGGACTTTTTGCCAGTGCTAGTAGACTCGAAACCATCACGAACGCAACTTCCCGGACCGTTCTAAGTCGTTTAGTTCGCGAGGAAAGTGGATTCAAAGTTCGAAGCGAAATCGCGAAAAATGGCCAAATTTCCGGCCTTCGCCAGCGGCGTAATTTTCGAGTTGGACAATCGCCCTTATAGTATGTTATAGTACACCGGAAGCGCTTTAAAATGAGTCCTCGCGGACCTCTCTAGCTTGTCTAGTATCGGAGATATCGCACTTTTAAGATTTTGGCGAAAAACGCGAAAGTTGTCAATACCCCCCCACGTCGAACTTTTCGGCCCAAATCGGCAAAAAAAAAATTTTCGATAATCGCACCGGACTTTTTGCCAGTGCTAGTAGACTCGAAACCATCACGAACGCAACTTCCCGGACGGTTCTAAGTCGTTTAGTTCGCGAGGAAAGTGGATTCAAAGTTCGAAGCGAAATCGCGAAAAATGGCCAAATTTCCGGCCTTCGCCAGCGGCGTAATTTTCGAGTTGGACAATCGCCCTTATAGTATGTTATAGTACACCGGAAGCGCTTTAAAATGAGCCCTCGCGGACCTCTCTAGCTTGTCTAGTATCGGAGATATCGCACTTTTAAGATTTTGGCGAAAAACGCGAAAGTTGTCAATACCCCCACGTCGAACTTTTCGGCCCAAATCGGCAAAAAAAAAATTTTCGATAATCGCACCGGACTTTTTGCCAGTGCTAGTAGACTCGAAACCATCACGAACGCAACTTCCCGGACCGTTCTAAGTCGTTTAGTTCGCGAGGAAAGTGGATTCAAAGTTCAAAGCGAAATCGCGAAAAATGGCCAAATTTCCGGCCTTCGCCAGCGGCGTAATTTTCGAGTTGGACAATCGCCCTTGTAGTATGTTATAGTACACCGGAAGCGCTTTAAAATGAGTCCTCGCGGACCTCTCTAGCTTGTCTAGTATCGGAGATATCGCTCTATTAAAATTTTGGCGAAAAACGCGAAAGTTGTCAATACCCCCACGTCGAACTTTTCGGCCCAAATCGGCAAAAAAAAAATTTTCGATAATCGCACCGGCCTTTTTGCCAGTGCTAGTAGACTCAAAACCATCACGAACGCAACTCCCCGGACCGTTCTAAGTCGTTTAGTTCGCGAGGAAATTGAATTGAAAGTTTGAAATCGCAAAAAATGGCCAAATTTCCGGCCTTCGCCAGCAGCGTAATTTTCGAGTAAGTCAATTGCCCTTATAGCCTGGTATAGTACACCCGAAGCGCTTTAAAATGAGTCCTTGCGGACCTCTCTAGCCTGTCTAGTATCGGAGATGTCGCACTTTTAAGATTTTGGCGAAAAACGCGAAAGATGTCAATACCCCCACGTCGAACTTTTCGGCCCAAATCGGCAAAAAAAAAAAATTTTCGATAATCGCACCGGACTTTTTGCCAGTGCTAGTAGACTCGAAACCATCACGAACGCAACTTCCCGGACCGTTCTAAGTCGTTTAGTTCGCGAGGAAAGTGGATTCAAAGTTCGAAGCGAAATCGCAAAAAATGGCCAAATTTCCGGCCTTCGCCAGCGGCGTAATTTTCGAGTTGGACAATCGCCCTTGTAGTATGTTATAGTACACCGAAAGCGCTTTAAAATGAGCCCTCGCGGACCTCTCTAGCTTGTCTAGTATCGGAGATATCGCACTTTTAAGATTTTGGCGAAAAACGCGAAAGTTGTCAATACCCCCCCACGTCGAACTTTTCGGCCCAAATCGGCAAAAAAAAAATTTTCGATAATCGCACCGGACTTTTTGCCAGTGCTAGTAGACTCGAAACCATCACGAACGCAACTTCCCGGACCGTTCTAAGTCGGTTAGTTCGCGAGGAAAATGAATTGAAAGTTCGAAGCGAAATCGCAAAAAATGGCCAAATTTCCGGCCTTCGCCAGCGGCGTAATTTTCGAGTTGGACAATCGCCCTTGTAGTATGTTATAGTACACCGGAAGCGCTTTAAAATGAGCCCTCGCGGACCTCTCTAGCTTGTCTAGTATCGGAGATATCGCACTTTTAAGATTTTGGCGAAAAACGCGAAAGTTGTCAATACCCCCCACGTCGAACTTTTCGGCCCAAATCGGCAAAAAAAAAATTTTCGATAATCGCACCGGACTTTTTGCCAGTGCTAGTAGACTCGAAACCATCACGAACGCAACTTCCCGGACCGTTCTAAGTCGTTTAGTTCGCGAGGAAAGTGGATTCAAAGTTCGAAGCGAAATCGCGAAAAATAGCCAAATTTCCGGCCTTCGCCAGCGGCGTAATTTTCGAGTTGGACAATCGCCCTTGTAGTATGTTATAGTACACCGGAAGCGCTTTAAAATGAGCCCTCGCGGACCTCTCTAGCTTGTCTAGTATCGGAGATATCGCACTTTTAAGATTTTGGCGAAAAACGCGAAAGTTGTCAATACCCCCCCCTGTCGAACTTTTCGGCCCAAATCTTCAAAAAAAAAATTTTCGATAATCGCACCGGACTTTTTGCCAGTGCTAGTAGACTCAAAACCATCACGAACGCAACTTCCCGGACCGTTCTAAGTCGTTTAGTTCGCGAGGAAAGTGGATTCAAAGTTCGAAGCGAAATCGCGAAAAATGGCCAAATTTCCGGCCTTCGCCAGCGGCGTAATTTTCGAGTTGGACAATCGCCCTTATAGTATGTTATAGTACACCGGAAGCGCTTTAAAATGAGCCCTCGCGGACCTCTCTAGCTTGTCTAGTATCGGAGATATCGCACTTTTAAGATTTTGGCGAAAAACGCGAAAGTTGTCAATACCCCCACGTCGAACTTTTCGGCCCAAATCGGCAAAAAAAAAATTTTCGATAATCGCACCGGACTTTTTGCCAGTGCTAGTAGACTCGGAACCATCACGAACGCAACTTCCCGGACCGTTCTAAGTCGTTTAGTTCGCGAGGAAAGTGGATTCAAAGTTCGAAGCGAAATCGCGAAAAATGGCCAAATTTCCGGCCTTCGCCAGCGGCGTAATTTTCGAGTTGGACAATCGCCCTTATAGTATGTTATAGTACACCGGAAGCGCTTTAAAATGAGACCTCGCGGACCTCTCTAGCTTGTCTAGTATCGGAGATATCGCACTTTTAAGATTTTGGCGAAAACGCGAAAGTTGTCAATACCCCCCACGTCGACTTTTCGGCCCAAATCGGCAAAAAAAAAATTTTCGATAATCGCACCGGACTTTGCCAGTGCTAGTAGATCTCCGAAACCATCACGAACGCAACTTCCCGGACCGTTCTAAGTCGTTTTGTTCGCGAGGAAAGTGGATTCAAAGTTCGAAGCGAAATCGCGAAAAATGGCCAAATTTCCGGCCTTCGCCAGCGGCGTAATTTTCGAGTTGGACAATCGCCCTTATAGTATGTTATAGTACACCGGAAGCGCTTTAAAATGAGCCCTCGCTGACCTCTCTAGCTTGTCTAGTATCGGAGATATCGCACTTTTAAGATTTTGGCGAAAAACGCGAAAGTTGTCAATACCCCCCCACGTCGAACTTTTCGGCCCAAATCGGCAAAAAAAAAATTTTCGATAATCGCACCGGACTTTTTGCCAGTGCTAGTAGACTCGAAACCATCACGAACGCAACTTCCCGGACCGTTCTAAGTCGTTTAGTTCGCGAGGAAAGTGGATTCAAAGTTCGAAGCGAAATCGCGAAAAATGGCCAAATTTCCGGCCTTCGCCAGCGGCGTAATTTTCGAGTTGGACAATCGCCCTTATAGTATGTTATAGTACACCGGAAGCGCTTTAAAATGAGCCCTCGCGGACCTCTCTAGCTTGTCTAGTATCGGAGATATCGCACTTTTAAGATTTTGGCGAAAAACGCGAAAGTTGTCAATACCCCCCACGTCGAACTTTTCGGCCCAAATCGGCAAAAAAAAAATTTTCGATAATCGCACCGGACTTTTTGCCAGTGCTAGTAGACTCAAAACCATCACGAACGCAACTTCCCGGACCGTTCTAAGTCGTTTAGTTCGCGAGGAAAGTGGATTCAAAGTTCGAAGCGAAATCGCGAAAAATGGCCAAATTTCCGGCCTTCGCCAGCGGCGTAATTTTCGAGTTGGACAATCGCCCTTATAGTATGTTATAGTACACCGGAAGCGCTTTAAAATGAGCCCTCGCGGACCTCTCTAGCTTGTCTAGTATCGGAGATATCGCACTTTTAAGATTTTGGCGAAAAACGCGAAAGTTGTCAATACCCCCCACGTCGAACTTTTCGGCCCAAATCGGCAAAAAAAAAAAAATTTTCGATAATCGCACCGGACTTTTTGCCAGTGCTAGTAGACTCAAAACCATCACGAACGCAACTTCCCGGACCGTTCTAAGTCGTTTAGTTCGCGAGGAAAGTGGATTCAAAGTTCGAAGCGAAATCGCGAAAAATGGCCAAATTTCCGGCCTTCGCCAGCGGCGTAATTTTCGAGTTGGACAATCGCCCTTATAGTATGTTATAGTACACCGGAAGCGCTTTAAAATGAGCCCTCGCGGACCTCCGTAGCTTGTCTAGTATCGGAGATATCGCACTTTTAAGATTTTGGCGAAAAACGCGAAAGTTGTCAATACCCCCCCCCACCTCAACTTTTCGGCCCAAATCGGCAAAAAAAAAAAAATTTTCGATAATCGCACCGGACTTTTTGCCAGTGCTAGTAGACTCAAAACCATCACGAACGCAACTTCCCGGACCGTTCTAAGTCGTTTAGTTCGCGAGGAAAGTGGATTCAAAGTTCGAAGCGAAATCGCGAAAAATGGCCAAATTTCCGGCCTTCGCCAGCGGCGTAATTTTCGAGTTGGACAATCGCCCTTATAGTATGTTATAGTACACCGGAAGCGCTTTAAAATGAGCCCTCGCGGACCTCTCTAGCTTGTCTAGTATCGGAGATATCGCACTTTTAAGATTTTGGCGAAAAACGCGAAAGTTGTCAATACCCCCCACGTCGAACTTTTCGGCCCAAATCGGCAAAAAAAAAATTTTCGATAATCGCACCGGACTTTTTGCCAGTGCTAGTAGACTCGAAACCATCACGAACGCAACTTCCCGGACCGTTCTAAGTCGTTTAGTTCGCGAGGAAAGTGGATTCAAAGTTCGAAGCGAAATCGCGAAAAATGGCCAAATTTCCGGCCTTCGCCAGCGGCGTAATTTTCGAGTTGGACAATCGCCCTTATAGTATGTTATAGTACACCGGAAGCGCTTTAAAATGAGCCCTCGCGGACCTCTCTAGCTTGTCTAGTATCGGAGATATCGCACTTTTAAGATTTTGGCGAAAAACGCGAAAGTTGTCAATACCCCCCACGTCGAACTTTTCGGCCCAAATCGGCAAAAAAAAAAAAATTTTCGATAATCGCACCGGACTTTTTGCCAGTGCTAGTAGACTCAAAACCATCACGAACGCAACTTCCCGGACCGTTCTAAGTCGTTTAGTTCGCGAGGAAAGTGGATTCAAAGTTCGAAGCGAAATCGCGAAAAATGGCCAAATTTCCGGCCTTCGCCAGCGGCGTAATTTTCGAGTTGGACAATCGCCCTTATAGTATGTTATAGTACACCGGAAGCGCTTTAAAATGAGCCCTCGCGGACCTCTCTAGCTTGTCTAGTATCGGAGATATCGCACTTTTAAGATTTTGGCGAAAAACGCGAAAGTTGTCAATACCCCCCACGTCGAACTTTTCGGCCCAAATCGGCAAAAAAAAAATTTTCGATAATCGCACCGGGCTTTTTGCCAGTGCTAGTGGACTCAAAACCATCACGAACGCAACTTCCCGGACCGTTCTAAGTCGTTTAGTTCGCGAGGAAAGTGGATTCAAAGTTCGAAGCGAAATCGCGAAAAATGGCCAAATTTCCGGCCTTCGCCAGCGGCGTAATTTTCGAGTTGGACAATCGCCCTTATAGTATGTTATAGTACACCGGAAGCGCTTTAAAATGAGCCCTCGCGGACCTCTCTAGCTTGTCTAGTATCGGAGATATCGCACTTTTAAGATTTTGGCGAAAAACGCGAAAGTTGTCAATACCCCCCACGTCGAACTTTTCGGCCCAAATCGGCAAAAAAAAAATTTTCGATAATCGCACCGGACTTTTTGCCAGTGCTAGTAGACTCGAAACCATCACGAACGCAACTTCCCGGACCGTTCTAAGTCGTTTAGTTCGCGAGGAAAGTGGATTCAAAGTTCGAAGCGAAATCGCGAAAAATGGCCAAATTTCCGGCCTTCGCCAGCGGCGTAATTTTCGAGTTGGACAATCGCCCTTATAGTATGTTATAGTACACCGGAAGCGCTTTAAAATGAGCCCTCGCGGACCTCTCTAGCTTGTCTAGTATCGGAGATATCGCACTTTTAAGATTTTGGAGAAAACCGCCCAACTAGTCAATACCCCAACACGACGTCCAACTATTCGGCACAAATCAAAAAAAAAAAAATTTTCGATAATCGCACCGGACTTTTTGCCAGTGCTAGTAGACTCAAAACCATCACGAACGCAACTTCCCGGACCGTTCTAAGTCGTTTAGTTCGCGAGGAAAGTGGATTCAAAGTTCGAAGCGAAATCGCGAAAAATGGCCAAATTTCCGGCCTTCGCCAGCGGCGTAATTTTCGAGTTGGACAATCGCCCTTATAGTATGTTATAGTACACCGGAAGCGCTTTAAAATGGGCCCTCGCGGACCTCTCTAGCTTGTCTAGTATCGGAGATATCGCACTTTTAAGATTTTGGCGAAAAACGCGAAAGTTGTCAATACCCCCCACGTCGTACTTTTCGGCCCAAATCGGCAAAAAAAAAATTTTCGATAATCGCACCGGACTTTTTGCCAGTGCTAGTAGACTCAAAACCATCACGAACGCAACTTCCCGGACCGTTCTAAGTCGTTTAGTTCGCGAGGAAAGTGGATTCAAAGTTCGAAGCGAAATCGCGAAAAATGGCCAAATTTCCGGCCTTCGCCAGCGGCGTAATTTTCGAGTTGGACAATCGCCCTTATAGTATGTTATAGTACACCGGAAGCGCTTTAAAATGAGCCCTCGCGGACCTCTCTAGCTTGTCTAGTATCGGAGATATCGCACTTTTAAGATTTTGGCGAAAAACGCGAAAGTTGTCAATACCCCCCACGTCAACTTTTCGGCCCAAATCGGCAAAAAAAAAAAAATTTTCGATAATCGCACCGGACTTTTTGCCAGTGCTAGTAGACTCAAAACCATCACGAACGCAACTTCCCGGACCGTTCTAAGTCGTTTAGTTCGCGAGGAAAGTGGATTCAAAGTTCGAAGCGAAATCGCGAAAAATGGCCAAATTTCCGGCCTTCGCCAGCGGCGTAATTTTCGAGTTGGACAATCGCCCTTATAGTATGTTATAGTACACCGGAAGCGCTTTAAAATGAGCCCTCGCGGACCTCTCTAGCTTGTCTAGTATCGGAGATATCGCACTTTTAAGATTTTGGCGAAAAACGCGAAAGTTGTCAATACCCCCCCACGTCGTACTTTTCGGCCCAAATCGGCAAAAAAAAAATTTTCGATAATCGCACCGGACTTTTTGCCAGTGCTAGTAGACTCGAAACCATCACGAACGCAACTTCCCGGACCGTTCTAAGTCGTTTAGTTCGCGAGGAAAGTGGATTCAAAGTTCGAAGCGAAATCGCGAAAAATGGCCAAATTTCCGGCCTTCGCCAGCGGCGTAATTTTCGAGTTGGACAATCGCCCTTATAGTATGTTATAGTACACCGGAAGCGCTTTAAAATGAGCCCTCGCGGACCTCTCTAGCTTGTCTAGTATCGGAGATATCGCACTTTTAAGATTTTGGCGAAAAACGCGAAAGTTGTCAATACCCCCCACGTCAACTTTTCGGCCCAAATCGGCAAAAAAAAAATTTTCGATAATCGCACCGGACTTTTTGCCAGTGCTAGTAGACTCAAAACCATCACGAACGCAACTTCCCGGACCGTTCTAAGTCGTTTAGTTCGCGAGGAAAGTGGATTCAAAGTTCGAAGCGAAATCGCGAAAAATGGCCAAATTTCCGGCCTTCGCCAGCGGCGTAATTTTCGAGTTGGACAATCGCCCTTATAGTATGTTATAGTACACCGGAAGCGCTTTAAAATGAGCCCTCGCGGACCTCTCTAGCTTGTCTAGTATCGGAGATATCGCACTTTTAAGATTTTGGCGAAAAACGCGAAAGTTGTCAATACCCCCCAAGTCGTACTTTTCGGCCCAAATCGGCAAAAAAAAAATTTTCGATAATCGCACCGGACTTTTTGCCAGTGCTAGTAGACTCAAAACCATCACGAACGCAACTTCCCGGACCGTTCTAAGTCGTTTAGTTCGCGAGGAAAGTGGATTCAAAGTTCGAAGCGAAATCGCGAAAAATGGCCAAATTTCCGGCCTTCGCCAGCGGCGTAATTTTCGAGTTGGACAATCGCCCTTATAGTATGTTATAGTACACCGGAAGCGCTTTAAAATGAGCCCTCGCGGACCTCTCTAGCTTGTCTAGTATCGGAGATATCGCACTTTTAAGATTTTGGCGAAAAACGCGAAAGTTGTCAATACCCCCCACGTCAACTTTTCGGCCCAAATCGGCAAAAAAAAAATTTTCGATAATCGCACCGGACTTTTTGCCAGTGCTAGTAGACTCAAAACCATCACGAACGCAACTTCCCGGACCGTTCTAAGTCGTTTAGTTCGCGAGGAAAGTGGATTCAAAGTTCGAAGCGAAATCGCGAAAAATGGCCAAATTTCCGGCCTTCGCCAGCGGCGTAATTTTCGAGTTGGACAATCGCCCTTATAGTATGTTATAGTACACCGGAAGCGCTTTAAAATGAGCCCTCGCGGACCTCTCTAGCTTGTCTAGTATCGGAGATATCGCACTTTTAAGATTTTGGCGAAAAACGCGAAAGTTGTCAATACCCCCCCATCCTCAACTTTTCGGCCCAAATCGGCAAAAAAAAAAAATTTTCGATAATCGCACCGGACTTTTTGCCAGTGCTAGTAGACTCAAAACCATCACGAACGCAACTTCCCGGACCGTTCTAAGTCGTTTAGTTCGCGAGGAAAGTGGATTCAAAGTTCGAAGCGAAATCGCGAAAAATGGCCAAATTTCCGGCCTTCGCCAGCGGCGTAATTTTCGAGTTGGACAATCGCCCTTATAGTATGTTATAGTACACCGGAAGCGCTTTAAAATGAGCCCTCGCGGACCTCTCTAGCTTGTCTAGTATCGGAGATATCGCACTTTTAAGATTTTGGCGAAAAACGCGAAAGTTGTCAATACCCCCCCACGTCGAACTTTTCGGCCCAAATCGGCAAAAAAAAAATTTTCGATAATCGCACCGGACTTTTTGCCAGTGCTAGTAGACTCAAAACCATCACGAACGCAACTTCCCGGACCGTTCTAAGTCGTTTAGTTCGCGAGGAAAGTGGATTCAAAGTTCGAAGCGAAATCGCGAAAAATGGCCAAATTTCCGGCCTTCGCCAGCGGCGTAATTTTCGAGTTGGACAATCGCCCTTATAGTATGTTATAGTACACCGGAAGCGCTTTAAAATGAGCCCTCGCGGACCTCTCTAGCTTGTCTAGTATCGGAGATATCGCACTTTTAAGATTTTGGCGAAAAACGCGAAAGTTGTCAATACCCCCCACGTCAACTTTTCGGCCCAAATCGGCAAAAAAAAAAAATTTTCGATAATCGCACCGGACTTTTTGCCAGTGCTAGTAGACTCAAAACCATCACGAACGCAACTTCCCGGACCGTTCTAAGTCGTTTAGTTCGCGAGGAAAGTGGATTCAAAGTTCGAAGCGAAATCGCGAAAAATGGCCAAATTTCCGGCCTTCGCCAGCGGCGTAATTTTCGAGTTGGACAATCGCCCTTATAGTATGTTATAGTACACCGGAAGCGCTTTAAAATGAGCCCTCGCGGACCTCTCTAGCTTGTCTAGTATCGGAGATATCGCACTTTTAAGATTTTGGCGAAAAACGCGAAAGTTGTCAATACCCCCCACGTCGAACTTTTCGGCCCAAATCGGCAAAAAAAAAATTTTCGATAATCGCACCGGACTTTTTGCCAGTGCTAGTAGACTCAAAACCATCACGAACGCAACTTCCCGGACCGTTCTAAGTCGTTTAGTTCGCGAGGAAAGTGGATTCAAAGTTCGAAGCGAAATCGCGAAAAATGGCCAAATTTCCGGCCTTCGCCAGCGGCGTAATTTTCGAGTTGGACAATCGCCCTTATAGTATGTTATAGTACACCGGAAGCGCTTTAAAATGAGCCCTCGCGGACCTCTCTAGCTTGTCTAGTATCGGAGATATCGCACTTTTAAGATTTTGGCGAAAAACGCGAAAGTTGTCAATACCCCCCCACGTCCAACTTTTCGGCCCAAATCGGCAAAAAAAAAAAAATTTTCGATAATCGCACCGGACTTTTTGCCAGTGCTAGTAGACTCAAAACCATCACGAACGCAACTTCCCGGACCGTTCTAAGTCGTTTAGTTCGCGAGGAAAGTGGATTCAAAGTTCGAAGCGAAATCGCGAAAAATGGCCAAATTTCCGGCCTTCGCCAGCGGCGTAATTTTCGAGTTGGACAATCGCCCTTATAGTATGTTATAGTACACCGGAAGCGCTTTAAAATGAGCCCTCGCGGACCTCTCTAGCTTGTCTAGTATCGGAGATATCGCACTTTTAAGATTTTGGCGAAAAACGCGAAAGTTGTCAATACCACCCCCACATCCAACTTTTCGGCCCAAATCGGCAAAAAAAAAAAAATTTTCGATAAACGCACCGGACTTTTTGCCAGTGCTAGTAGACACAAAACCATCACGAACGCAACTTCCCGGACCGTTCTAAGTCGTTTAGTTCGCGAGGAAAGTGGATTCAAAGTTCGAAGCGAAATCGCGAAAAATGGCCAAATTTCCGGCCTTCGCCAGCGGCGTAATTTTCGAGTTGGACAATCGCCCTTATAGTATGTTATAGTACACCGGAAGCGCTTTAAAATGAGCCCTCGCGGACCTCTCTAGCTTGTCTAGTATCGGAGATATCGCACTTTTAAGATTTTGGCGAAAAACGCGAAAGTTGTCAATACCCCCCACGTCAACTTTTCGGCCCAAATCGGCAAAAAAAAAATTTTCGATAATCGCACCGGACTTTTTGCCAGTGCTAGTAGACTCAAAACCATCACGAACGCAACTTCCCGGACCGTTCTAAGTCGTTTAGTTCGCGAGGAAAGTGGATTCAAAGTTCGAAGCGAAATCGCGAAAAATGGCCAAATTTCCGGCCTTCGCCAGCGGCGTAATTTTCGAGTTGGACAATCGCCCTTATAGTATGTTATAGTACACCGGAAGCGCTTTAAAATGAGCCCTCGCGGACCTCTCTAGCTTGTCTAGTATCGGAGATATCGCACTTTTAAGATTTTGGCGAAAAACGCGAAAGTTGTCAATACCCCCCCACGTCGTACTTTTCGGCCCAAATCGGCAAAAAAAAAATTTTCGATAATCGCACCGGACTCTTTGCCAGTGCTAGTAGACTCGAAACCATCACGAACGCAACTTCCCGGACCGTTCTAAGTCGTTTAGTTCGCGAGGAAAGTGGATTCAAAGTTCGAAGCGAAATCGCGAAAAATGGCCAAATTTCCGGCCTTCGCCAGCGGCGTAATTTTCGAGTTGGACAATCGCCCTTATAGTATGTTATAGTACACCGGAAGCGCTTTAAAATGAGCCCTCGCGGACCTCTCTAGCTTGTCTAGTATCGGAGATATCGCACTTTTAAGATTTTGGCGAAAAACGCGAAAGTTGTCAATACCCCCCACGTCGAACTTTTCGGCCCAAATCGGCAAAAAAAAAAAATTTTCGATAATCGCACCGGACTTTTTGCCAGTGCTAGTAGACTCAAAACCATCACGAACGCAACTTCCCGGACCGTTCTAAGTCGTTTAGTTCGCGAGGAAAGTGGATTCAAAGTTCGAAGCGAAATCGCGAAAAATGGCCAAATTTCCGGCCTTCGCCAGCGGCGTAATTTTCGAGTTGGACAATCGCCCTTATAGTATGTTATAGTACACCGGAAGCGCTTTAAAATGAGCCCTCGCGGACCTCTCTAGCTTGTCTAGTATCGGAGATATCGCACTTTTAAGATTTTGGCGAAAAACGCGAAAGTTGTCAATACCCCCCACGTCGAACTTTTCGGCCCAAATCGGCAAAAAAAAAATTTTCGATAATCGCACCGGACTTTTTGCCAGTGCTAGTAGACTCAAAACCATCACGAACGCAACTTCCCGGACCGTTCTAAGTCGTTTAGTTCGCGAGGAAAGTGGATTCAAAGTTCGAAGCGAAATCGCGAAAAATGGCCAAATTTCCGGCCTTCGCCAGCGGCGTAATTTTCGAGTTGGACAATCGCCCTTATAGTATGTTATAGTACACCGGAAGCGCTTTAAAATGAGCCCTCGCGGACCTCTCTAGCTTGTCTAGTATCGGAGATATCGCACTTTTAAGATTTTGGCGAAAAACGCGAAAGTTGTCAATACCCCCCCACGTCGAACTTTTCGGCCCAAATCGGCAAAAAAAAAAAATTTTCGATAATCGCACCGGACTTTTTGCCAGTGCTAGTAGACTCAAAACCATCACGAACGCAACTTCCCGGACCGTTCTAAGTCGTTTAGTTCGCGAGGAAAGTGGATTCAAAGTTCGAAGCGAAATCGCGAAAAATGGCCAAATTTCCGGCCTTCGCCAGCGGCGTAATTTTCGAGTTGGACAATCGCCCTTATAGTATGTTATAGTACACCGGAAGCGCTTTAAAATGAGCCCTCGCGGACCTCTCTAGCTTGTCTAGTATCGGAGATATCGCACTTTTAAGATTTTGGCGAAAAACGCGAAAGTTGTCAATACCCCCCACGTCAACTTTTCGGCCCAAATCGGCAAAAAAAAAAAATTTTCGATAATCGCACCGGACTTTTTGCCAGTGCTAGTAGACTCAAAACCATCACGAACGCAACTTCCCGGACCGTTCTAAGTCGTTTAGTTCGCGAGGAAAGTGGATTCAAAGTTCGAAGCGAAATCGCGAAAAATGGCCAAATTTCCGGCCTTCGCCAGCGGCGTAATTTTCGAGTTGGACAATCGCCCTTATAGTATGTTATAGTACACCGGAAGCGCTTTAAAATGAGCCCTCGCGGACCTCTCTAGCTTGTCTAGTATCGGAGATATCGCACTTTTAAGATTTTGGCGAAAAACGCGAAAGTTGTCAATACCCCCACGTCGAACTTTTCGGCCCAAATCGGCAAAAAAAAAAAATTTTCGATAATCGCACCGGACTTTTTGCCAGTGCTAGTAGACTCAAAACCATCACGAACGCAACTTCCCGGACCGTTCTAAGTCGTTTAGTTCGCGAGGAAAGTGGATTCAAAGTTCGAAGCGAAATCGCGAAAAATGGCCAAATTTCCGGCCTTCGCCAGCGGCGTAATTTTCGAGTTGGACAATCGCCCTTATAGTATGTTATAGTACACCGGAAGCGCTTTAAAATGAGCCCTCGCGGACCTCTCTAGCTTGTCTAGTATCGGAGATATCGCACTTTTAAGATTTTGGCGAAAAACGCGAAAGTTGTCAATACCCCCCCACGTCGAACTTTTCGGCCCAAATCGGCAAAAAAAAAATTTTCGATAATCGCACCGGACTTTTTGCCAGTGCTAGTAGACTCAAAACCATCACGAACGCAACTTCCCGGACCGTTCTAAGTCGTTTAGTTCGCGAGGAAAGTGGATTCAAAGTTCGAAGCGAAATCGCGAAAAATGGCCAAATTTCCGGCCTTCGCCAGCGGCGTAATTTTCGAGTTGGACAATCGCCCTTATAGTATGTTATAGTACACCGGAAGCGCTTTAAAATGAGCCCTCGCGGACCTCTCTAGCTTGTCTAGTATCGGAGATATCGCACTTTTAAGATTTTGGCGAAAAACGCGAAAGTTGTCAATACCCCCACGTCGAACTTTTCGGCCCAAATCGGCAAAAAAAAAATTTTCGATAATCGCACCGGACTTTTTGCCAGTGCTAGTAGACTCAAAACCATCACGAACGCAACTTCCCGGACCGTTCTAAGTCGTTTAGTTCGCGAGGAAAGTGGATTCAAAGTTCGAAGCGAAATCGCGAAAAATGGCCAAATTTCCGGCCTTCGCCAGCGGCGTAATTTTCGAGTTGGACAATCGCCCTTATAGTATGTTATAGTACACCGGAAGCGCTTTAAAATGAGCCCTCGCGGACCTCTCTAGCTTGTCTAGTATCGGAGATATCGCACTTTTAAGATTTTGGCGAAAAACGCGAAAGTTGTCAATACCACCCCTCCTTCAACTTTTCGGCCCAAATCGGCAAAAAAAAAAAAATTTTCGATAATCGCACCGGACTTTTTGCCACTGCTAGTAGACTCAAAACAATCACGAACGCAACTTCCCGGACCGTTCTAAGTCGTTTAGTTCGCGAGGAAAGTGGATTCAAAGTTCGAAGCGAAATCGCGAAAAATGGCCAAATTTCCGGCCTTCGCCAGCGGCGTAATTTTCGAGTTGGACAATCGCCCTTATAGTATGTTATAGTACACCGGAAGCGCTTTAAAATGAGCCCTCGCGGACCTCTCTAGCTTGTCTAGTATCGGAGATATCGCACTTTTAAGATTTTGGCGAAAAACGCGAAAGTTGTCAATACCCCCCACGTCGAACTTTTCGGCCCAAATCGGCAAAAAAAAAATTTTCGATAATCGCACCGGACTTTTTGCCAGTGCTAGTAGACTCAAAACCATCACGAACGCAACTTCCCGGACCGTTCTAAGTCGTTTAGTTCGCGAGGAAAGTGGATTCAAAGTTCGAAGCGAAATCGCGAAAAATGGCCAAATTTCCGGCCTTCGCCAGCGGCGTAATTTTCGAGTTGGACAATCGCCCTTATAGTATGTTATAGTACACCGGAAGCGCTTTAAAATGAGCCCTCGCGGAACTCTCTAGCTTGTCTAGTATCGGAGATATCGCACTTTTAAGATTTTGGCGAAAAACGCGAAAGTTGTCAATACCCCCCCCGTCAACTTTTCGGCCCAAATCGGCAAAAAAAAAAATTTTCGATAATCGCACCGGACTTTTTGCCAGTGCTAGTAGACTCAAAACCATCACGAACGCAACTTCCCGGACCGTTCTAAGTCGTTTAGTTCGCGAGGAAAGTGGATTCAAAGTTCGAAGCGAAATCGCGAAAAATGGCCAAATTTCCGGCCTTCGCCAGCGGCGTAATTTTCGAGTTGGACAATCGCCCTTATAGTATGTTATAGTACACCGGAAGCGCTTTAAAATGAGCCCTCGCGGACCTCTCTAGCTTGTCTAGTATCGGAGATATCGCACTTTTAAGATTTTGGCGAAAAACGCGAAAGTTGTCAATACCCCCACGTCGAACTTTTCGGCCCAAATCGGCAAAAAAAAAAAAATTTTCGATAATCGCACCGGACTTTTTGCCAGTGCTAGTAGACTCAAAACCATCACGAACGCAACTTCCCGGACCGTTCTAAGTCGTTTAGTTCGCGAGGAAAGTGGATTCAAAGTTCGAAGCGAAATCGCGAAAAATGGCCAAATTTCCGGCCTTCGCCAGCGGCGTAATTTTCGAGTTGGACAATCGCCCTTATAGTATGTTATAGTACACCGGAAGCGCTTTAAAATGAGCCCTCGCGGACCTCTCTAGCTTGTCTAGTATCGGAGATATCGCACTTTTAAGATTTTGGCGAAAAACGCGAAAGTTGTCAATACCCCCCCGTCTAACTTTTCGGGCCAAATCGGCAAAAAAAAAAAAATTTTCGATAATCGCACCGGACTTTTTGCCAGTGCTAGTAGACTCAAAACCATCACGAACGCAACTTCCCGGACCGTTCTAAGTCGTTTAGTTCGCGAGGAAAGTGGATTCAAAGTTCGAAGCGAAATCGCGAAAAATGGCCAAATTTCCGGCCTTCGCCAGCGGCGTAATTTTCGAGTTGGACAATCGCCCTTATAGTATGTTATAGTACACCGGAAGCGCTTTAAAATGAGCCCTCGCGGACCTCTCTAGCTTGTCTAGTATCGGAGATATCGCACTTTTAAGATTTTGGCGAAAAACGCGAAAGTTGTCAATACCCCCCACGTCGAACTTTTCGGCCCAAATCGGCAAAAAAAAAATTTTCGATAATCGCACCGGACTTTTTGCCAGTGCTAGTAGACTCAAAACCATCACGAACGCAACTTCCCGGACCGTTCTAAGTCGTTTAGTTCGCGAGGAAAGTGGATTCAAAGTTCGAAGCGAAATCGCGAAAAATGGCCAAATTTCCGGCCTTCGCCAGCGGCGTAATTTTCGAGTTGGACAATCGCCCTTATAGTATGTTATAGTACACCGGAAGCGCTTTAAAATGAGCCCTCGCGGACCTCTCTAGCTTGTCTAGTATCGGAGATATCGCACTTTTAAGATTTTGGCGAAAAACGCGAAAGTTGTCAATACCCCCACGTCGAACTTTTCGGCCCAAATCGGCAAAAAAAAAAAAATTTTCGATAATCGCACCGGACTTTTTGCCAGTGCTAGTAGACTCAAAACCATCACGAACGCAACTTCCCGGACCGTTCTAAGTCGTTTAGTTCGCGAGGAAAGTGGATTCAAAGTTCGAAGCGAAATCGCGAAAAATGGCCAAATTTCCGGCCTTCGCCAGCGGCGTAATTTTCGAGTTGGACAATCGCCCTTATAGTATGTTATAGTACACCGGAAGCGCTTTAAAATGAGCCCTCGCGGACCTCTCTAGCTTGTCTAGTATCGGAGATATCGCACTTTTAAGATTTTGGCGAAAAACGCGAAAGTTGTCAATACCCCCCACGTCGAACTTTTCGGCCCAAATCGGCAAAAAAAAAAAAAATTTTCGATAATCGCACCGGACTTTTTGCCAGTGCTAGTAGACTCAAAACCATCACGAACGCAACTTCCCGGACCGTTCTAAGTCGTTTAGTTCGCGAGGAAAGTGGATTCAAAGTTCGAAGCGAAATCGCGAAAAATGGCCAAATTTCCGGCCTTCGCCAGCGGCGTAATTTTCGAGTTGGACAATCGCCCTTATAGTATGTTATAGTACACCGGAAGCGCTTTAAAATGAGCCCTCGCGGACCTCTCTAGCTTGTCTAGTATCGGAGATATCGCACTTTTAAGATTTTGGCGAAAAACGCGAAAGTTGTCAATACCCCCACGTCAACTTTTCGGCCCAAATCGGCAAAAAAAAAAAAATTTTCGATAATCGCACCGGACTTTTTGCCAGTGCTAGTAGACTCAAAACCATCACGAACGCAACTTCCCGGACCGTTCTAAGTCGTTTAGTTCGCGAGGAAAGTGGATTCAAAGTTCGAAGCGAAATCGCGAAAAATGGCCAAATTTCCGGCCTTCGCCAGCGGCGTAATTTTCGAGTTGGACAATCGCCCTTATAGTATGTTATAGTACACCGGAAGCGCTTTAAAATGAGCCCTCGCGGACCTCTCTAGCTTGTCTAGTATCGGAGATATCGCACTTTTAAGATTTTGGCGAAAAACGCGAAAGTTGTCAATACCCCCCACGTCAACTTTTCGGCCCAAATCGGCAAAAAAAAAAAAATTTTCGATAATCGCACCGGACTTTTTGCCAGTGCTAGTAGACTCAAAACCATCACGAACGCAACTTCCCGGACCGTTCTAAGTCGTTTAGTTCGCGAGGAAAGTGGATTCAAAGTTCGAAGCGAAATCGCGAAAAATGGCCAAATTTCCGGCCTTCGCCAGCGGCGTAATTTTCGAGTTGGACAATCGCCCTTATAGTATGTTATAGTACACCGGAAGCGCTTTAAAATGAGCCCTCGCGGACCTCTCTAGCTTGTCTAGTATCGGAGATATCGCACTTTTAAGATTTTGGCGAAAAACGCGAAAGTTGTCAATACCCCCCACGTCAACTTTTCGGCCCAAATCGGCAAAAAAAAAAAATTTTCGATAATCGCACCGGACTTTTTGCCAGTGCTAGTAGACTCAAAACCATCACGAACGCAACTTCCCGGACCGTTCTAAGTCGTTTAGTTCGCGAGGAAAGTGGATTCAAAGTTCGAAGCGAAATCGCGAAAAATGGCCAAATTTCCGGCCTTCGCCAGCGGCGTAATTTTCGAGTTGGACAATCGCCCTTATAGTATGTTATAGTACACCGGAAGCGCTTTAAAATGAGCCCTCGCGGACCTCTCTAGCTTGTCTAGTATCGGAGATATCGCACTTTTAAGATTTTGGCGAAAAACGCGAAAGTTGTCAATACCCCCACGTCAACTTTTCGGCCCAAATCGGCAAAAAAAAAATTTTCGATAATCGCACCGGACTTTTTGCCAGTGCTAGTAGACTCAAAACCATCACGAACGCAACTTCCCGGACCGTTCTAAGTCGTTTAGTTCGCGAGGAAAGTGGATTCAAAGTTCGAAGCGAAATCGCGAAAAATGGCCAAATTTCCGGCCTTCGCCAGCGGCGTAATTTTCGAGTTGGACAATCGCCCTTATAGTATGTTATAGTACACCGGAAGCGCTTTAAAATGAGCCCTCGCGGACCTCTCTAGCTTGTCTAGTATCGGAGATATCGCACTTTTAAGATTTTGGCGAAAAACGCGAAAGTTGTCAATACCCCCCACGTCGTACTTTTCGGCCCAAATCGGCAAAAAAAAAATTTTCGATAATCGCACCGGACTTTTTGCCAGTGCTAGTAGACTCAAAACCATCACGAACGCAACTTCCCGGACCGTTCTAAGTCGTTTAGTTCGCGAGGAAAGTGGATTCAAAGTTCGAAGCGAAATCGCGAAAAATGGCCAAATTTCCGGCCTTCGCCAGCGGCGTAATTTTCGAGTTGGACAATCGCCCTTATAGTATGTTATAGTACACCGGAAGCGCTTTAAAATGAGCCCTCGCGGACCTCTCTAGCTTGTCTAGTATCGGAGATATCGCACTTTTAAGATTTTGGCGAAAAACGCGAAAGTTGTCAATACCCCCCACGTCGAACTTTTCGGCCCAAATCGGCAAAAAAAAAAAATTTTCGATAATCGCACCGGACTTTTTGCCAGTGCTAGTAGACTCAAAACCATCACGAACGCAACTTCCCGGACCGTTCTAAGTCGTTTAGTTCGCGAGGAAAGTGGATTCAAAGTTCGAAGCGAAATCGCGAAAAATGGCCAAATTTCCGGCCTTCGCCAGCGGCGTAATTTTCGAGTTGGACAATCGCCCTTATAGTATGTTATAGTACACCGGAAGCGCTTTAAAATGAGCCCTCGCGGACCTCTCTAGCTTGTCTAGTATCGGAGATATCGCACTTTTAAGATTTTGGCGAAAAACGCGAAAGTTGTCAATACCCCCCACGTCAACTTTTCGGCCCAAATCGGCAAAAAAAAAAAATTTTCGATAATCGCACCGGACTTTTTGCCAGTGCTAGTAGACTCAAAACCATCACGAACGCAACTTAAGTTGTCAATACCCCCCACGTCGTACTTTTCGGCCCAAATCGGCAAAAAAAATTTTGGATAATCGCACCGGTCTTTTTGCCAGTGCTAGTAGACTCGAAAACCATCACGAACGCAACTTCCCGGACCGTTCTAAGTCGTTTAGTTCGCGAGGAAAGTGGATTCAAAGTTCGAAGCGAAATCGCGAAAAATGGCCAAATTTCCGGCCTTCGCCAGCGGCGTAATTTTCGAGTTGGACAATCGCCCTTATAGTATGTTATAGTACACCGGAAGCGCTTTAAAATGAGCCCTCGCGGACCTCTCTAGCTTGTCTAGTATCGGAGATATCGCACTTTTAAGATTTTGGCGAAAAACGCGAAAGTTGTCAATACCCCCACGTCGTACTTTTCGGCCCAAATCGGCAAAAAAAAAATTTTCGATAATCGCACCGGACTTTTTGCCAGTGCTAGTAGACTCGAAACCATCACGAACGCAACTTCCCGGACCGTTCTAAGTCGTTTAGTTCGCGAGGAAAGTGGATTCAAAGTTCGAAGCGAAATCGCGAAAAATGGCCAAATTTCCGGCCTTCGCCAGCGGCGTAATTTTCGAGTTGGACAATCGCCCTTATAGTATGTTATAGTACACCGGAAGCGCTTTAAAATGAGCCCTCGCGGACCTCTCTAGCTTGTCTAGTATCGGAGATATCGCACTTTTAAGATTTTGGCGAAAAACGCGAAAGTTGTCAATACCCCCCACGTCGAACTTTTCGGCCCAAATCGGCAAAAAAAAATTTTCGATAATCGCACCGGACTTTTTTGCCAGTGCTAGTAGACTCGAAACCATCACGAACGCAACTTCCCGGACCGTTCTAAGTCGTTTAGTTCGCGAGGAAAGTGGATTCAAAGTTCGAAGCGAAATCGCGAAAAATGGCCAAATTTCCGGCCTTCGCCAGCGGCGTAATTTTCGAGTTGGACAATCGCCCTTATAGTATGTTATAGTACGCGCGGAGCGCGCTTTAAAATGAGCCCTCGCGGACCTCTCTAGCCTTGTCCAGTATCGGAGATATCGCACTTTTAAGATTTTGGCGAAAAACGCGAAAGTTGTCAATACCCCCCACGTCGTACTTTTCGGCCCAAATCGGCAAAAAAATTTTCGATAATCGCACCGGACTTTTTGCCAGTGCTAGTAGACTCAAAACCATCACGAACGCAACCTCCCGGACCGTTCTAAGTCGTTTAGTTCGCGAGGAAATAGGATTGAAAGTTTGAAATCACGAAAAATGCCCAAACTTCCGGCCTTCGCCAGCGGCGTAATTTTCGAGTTAGACAATCGCCCTTATAGTATGTTATAGTACGCCGGAAGCGCTTTAAAATGAGCCCTCGCGGACCTCTCTAGCCCGTCAGTATCGAGAGATATCGCACTTTTAAGATTTTGGCGAAAAACGCGAAAGTTGTCAATACTCCCCCACGTCGTACTTTTCGGCCCAAATCGGCAAAAAAAAAATTTCGATAATCGCACCGGACTTTTTGCCAGTGCTAGTAGACTCGAAACCATCACGAACGCAACTTCCCGGACCGTTCTAAGTCGTTTAGTTCGCGAGGAAAGTGGATTCAAAGTTCGAAGCGAAATCGCGAAAAATGGCCAAATTTCCGGCTTTCGCCAGCGGCGTAATTTTCGAGTTGGACAATCGCCCTATAGTATGTTATAGTACACCGGAAGCGCTTTAAAATGAGCCCTCGCGGACCTCTCTAGCTTGTCTAGTATCGGAGATATCGCACTTTTAAGTTTTTGGCGAAAAACGCGAAAGTTGTCAATACCCCCCCACGTCGAACTTTTCGGCCCAAATCGGCAAAAAAAAAAAAAAAAAAAAAAAAAAAATTTTCGATAATCGCACCGGACTTTTTGCCAGTGCTAGTAGACTCGAAACCATCACGAACGCAACTTCCCGGACCGTTCTAAGTCGTTTAGTTCGCGAGGAAAGTGGATTCAAAGTTCGAAGCGAAATCGCGAAAAATGGCCAAATTTCCGGCCTTCGCCAGCGGCGTAATTTTCGAGTTGGACAATCGCCCTTATAGTATGTTATAGTACACCGGAAGCGCTTTAAAATGAGCCCTCGCGGACCTCTCTAGCTTGTCTAGTATCGGAGATATCGCACTTTTAAGATTTTGGCGAAAAACGCGAAAGTTGTCAATACCCCCCACGTCAACTTTTCGGCCCAAATCGGCAAAAAAAAAAATTTTCGATAATCGCACCGGACTTTTGCCAGTGCTAGTAGACTCGAAACCATCACGAACGCAACTTCCCGGACCGTTCTAAGTCGTTTAGTTCGCGAGGAAAGTGGATTCAAAGTTCGAAGCGAAATCGCGAAAAATGGCCAAATTTCCGGCCTTCGCCAGCGGCGTAATTTTCGAGTTGGACAATCGCCCTTATAGTATGTTATAGTACACCGGAAGCGCTTTAAATGAGCCCTCGCGGACCTCTCTAGCTTGTCTAGTATCGGAGATATCGCACTTTTAAGATTTTGGCGAAAAACGCGAAAGTTGTCAATACCCCCCACGTCGTACTTTTCGGCCCAAATCGGCAAAAAAAAAAAATTTTCGATAATCGCACCGGACTTTTTGCCAGTGCTAGTAGACTCGAAACCATCACGAACGCAACTTCCCGGACCGTTCTAAGTCGTTTAGTTCGCGAGGAAAGTGGATTCAAAGTTCGAAGCGAAATCGCGAAAAATGGCCAAATTTCCGGCCTTCGCCAGCGGCGTAATTTTCGAGTTGGACAATCGCCCTTATAGTATGTTATAGTACACCGGAAGCGCTTTAAAATGAGCCCTCGCGGACCTCTCTAGCTTGTCTAGTATCGGAGATATCGCACTTTTAAGATTTTGGCGAAAAACGCGAAAGTTGTCAATACCCCCCCACGTACAACTTTTCGGCCCAAATCGGCAAAAAAAAAAATTTTCGATAATCGCACCGGACTTTTTGCCAGTGCTAGTAGACTCGAAACCATCACGAACGCAACTTCCCGGACCGTTCTAAGTCGTTTAGTTCGCGAGGAAAGTGGATTCAAAGTTCGAAGCGAAATCGCGAAAATTGGCCAAATTTCCGGCCTTCGCCAGCGGCGTAATTTTCGAGTTGGACAATCGCCCTTATAGTATGTTATAGTACACCGGAAGCGCTTTAAAATGAGCCCTCGCGGACCTCTCTAGCTTGTCTAGTATCGGAGATATCGCACTTTTAAGATTTTGGCGAAAAACGCGAAAGTTGTCAATACCCCCCCCACGTCGTACTTTTCGGCCCAAATCGGCAAAAAAAAAATTTTCGATAATCGCACCGGACTTTTTGCCAGTGCTAGTAGACTCGAAACCATCACGAACGCAACTTCCCGGACCGTTCTAAGTCGTTTAGTTCGCGAGGAAAGTGGATTCAAAGTTCGAAGCGAAATCGCGAAAAATGGCCAAATTTCCGGCCTTCGCCAGCGGCGTAATTTTCGAGTTGGACAATCGCCCTTATAGTATGTTATAGTACACCGGAAGCGCTTTAAAATGAGCCCTCGCGGACCTCTCTAGCTTGTCTAGTATCGGAGATATCGCACTTTTAAGATTTTGGCGAAAAACGCGAAAGTTGTCAATACCCCCCCACGTCGTACTTTTCGGCCCAAATCGGCAAAAAAAAAATTTTCGATAATCGCACCGGACTTTTTGCCAGTGCTAGTAGACTCGAAACCATCACGAACGCAACTTCCCGGACCGTTCTAAGTCGTTTAGTTCGCGAGGAAAGTGGATTCAAAGTTCGAAGCGAAATCGCGAAAAATGGCCAAATTTCCGGCCTTCGCCAGCGGCGTAATTTTCGAGTTGGACAATCGCCCTTATAGTATGTTATAGTACACCGGAAGCGCTTTAAAATGAGCCCTCGCGGACCTCTCTAGCTTGTCTAGTATCGGAGATATCGCACTTTTAAGATTTTGGCGAAAAACGCGAAAGTTGTCAATACCCCCACGTCGTACTTTTCGGCCCAAATCGGCAAAAAAAAATTTTCGATAATCGCACCGGACTTTTTGCCAGTGCTAGTAGACTCGAAACCATCACGAACGCAACTTCCCGGACCGTTCTAAGTCGTTTAGTTCGCGAGGAAAGTGGATTCAAAGTTCGAAGCGAAATCGCGAAAAATGGCCAAATTTCCGGCCTTCGCCAGCGGCGTAATTTTCGAGTTGGACAATCGCCCTTATAGTATGTTATAGTACACCGGAAGCGCTTTAAAATGAGCCCTCGCGGATCTCTCTAGCTTGTCTAGTATCGGAGATATCGCACTTTTAAGATTTTGGCGAAAAACGCGAAAGTTGTCAATACCCCCCCCCCCCCCCCCACGTCGTACTTTTCGGCCCAAATCGGCAAAAAAAAAATTTTCGATAATCGCACCGGACTTTTTGCCAGTGCTAGTAGACTCGAAACCATCACGAACGCAACTTCCCGGACCGTTCTAAGTCGTTTAGTTCGCGAGGAAAGTGGATTCAAAGTTCGAAGCGAAATCGCGAAAAATGGCCAAATTTCCGGCCTTCGCCAGCGGCGTAATTTTCGAGTTGGACAATCGCCCTTATAGTATGTTATAGTACACCGGAAGCGCTTTAAGATAAGCCCTCGCGGACCTCTCTAGCTTGTCTAGTATCGGAGATATCGCACTTTTAAGATTTTGGCGAAAAACGCGAAAGTTGTCAATACCCCCCCACGTCGTACTTTTCGGCCCAAATCGGCAAAAAAAAAATTTTCGATAATCGCACCGGACTTTTTGCCAGTGCTAGTAGACTCGAAACCATCACGAACGCAACTTCCCGGACCGTTCTAAGTCGTTTAGTTCGCGAGGAAAGTGGATTCAAAGTTCGAAGCGAAATCGCGAAAATTGGCCAAATTTCCGGCCTTCGCCAGCGGCGTAATTTTCGAGTTGGACAATCGCCCTTATAGTATGTTATAGTACACCGGAAGCGCTTTAAAATGAGCCCTCGCGGACCTCTCTAGCTTGTCTAGTATCGGAGATATCGCACTTTTAAGATTTTGGCGAAAAACGCGAAAGTTGTCAATACCCCCCCACGTCGAACTTTTCGGCCCAAATCGGCAAAAAAAAAAATTTTCGATAATCGCACCGGACTTTTTTCCAGTGCTAGTAGACTCGAAACCATCACGAACGCAACTTCCCGGACCGTTCTAAGTCGTTTAGTTCGCGAGGAAAGTGGATTCAAAGTTCGAAGCGAAATCGCGAAAAATGGCCAAATTTCCGGCCTTCGCCAGCGGCGTAATTTTCGAGTTGGACAATCGCCCTTATAGTATGTTATAGTACACCGGAAGCGCTTTAAAATGAGCCCTCGCGGACCTCTCTAGCTTGTCTAGTATCGGAGATATCGCACTTTTAAGATTTTGGCGAAAAACGCGAAAGTTGTCAATACCCCCCCCCCGTCCAACTTTTCGGCCCAAATCGGCAAAAAAAAAAATTTTCGATAATCGCACCGGACTTTTTGCCAGTGCTAGTAGACTCGAAACCATCACGAACGCAACTTCCCGGACCGTTCTAAGTCGTTTAGTTCGCGAGGAAAGTGGATTCAAAGTTCGAAGCGAAATCGCGAAAAATGGCCAAATTTCCGGCCTTCGCCAGCGGCGTAATTTTCGAGTTGGACAATCGCCCTTATAGTATGTTATAGTACACCGGAAGCGCTTTAAAATGAGCCCTCGCGGACCTCTCTAGCTTGTCTAGTATCGGAGATATCGCACTTTTAAGATTTTGGCGAAAAACGCGAAAGTTGTCAATACCCCCCACGTCGAACTTTTCGGCCCAAATCGGCAAAAAAAAAATTTTCGATAATCGCACCGGAC
The DNA here is from genome assembly GCA_033815515.1 of Cryptocheilus praepositus. NCBI lineage: Eukaryota > Metazoa > Arthropoda > Insecta > Hymenoptera > Pompilidae > Cryptocheilus > Cryptocheilus praepositus. The sequence continues at coordinate 1,669,661 of JAWWQZ010000257.1, forward strand.
TTTTTGCCAGTGCTAGTAGACTCGAAACCATCACGAACGCAACTTCCCGGACCGTTCTAAGTCGTTTAGTTCGCGAGGAAAGTGGATTCAAAGTTCGAAGCGAAATCGCGAAAAATGGCCAAATTTCCGGCCTTCGCCAGCGGCGTAATTTTCGAGTTGGACAATCGCCCTTATAGTATGTTATAGTACACCGGAAGCGCTTTAAAATGAGCCCTCGCGGACCTCTCTAGCTTGTCTAGTATCGGAGATATCGCACTTTTAAGATTTTGGCGAAAAACGCGAAAGTTGTCAATACCCCCCACGTCGTAACTTTTCGGCCCAAATCGGCAAAAAAAAAATTTTCGATAATCGCACCGGACTTTTTGCCAGTGCTAGTAGACTCGAAACCATCACGAACGCAACTTCCCGGACCGTTCTAAGTCGTTTAGTTCGCGAGGAAAGTGGATTCAAAGTTCGAAGCGAAATCGCGAAAATGGCCAAATTTCCGGCCTTCGCCAGCGGCGTAATTTTCGAGTTGGACAATCGCCCTTATAGTATGTTATAGTACACCGGAAGCGCTTTAAAATGAGCCCTCGCGGACCTCTCCAGCTTGTCTAGTATCGGAGATATCGCACTTTTAAGATTTTGGCGAAAAACGCGAAAGTTGTCAATACCCCCCCACGTCGAACTTTTCGGCCCAAATCGGCAAAAAAAAAATTTTCGATAATCGCACCGGACTTTTTGCCAGTGCTAGTAGACTCGAAACCATCACGAACGCAACTTCCCGGACCGTTCTAAGTCGTTTAGTTCGCGAGGAAAGTGGATTCAAAGTTCGAAGCGAAATCGCGAAAATGGCCAAATTTCCGGCCTTCGCCAGCGGCGTAATTTTCGAGTTGGACAATCGCCCTTATAGTATGTTATAGTACACCGGAAGCGCTTTAAAATGAGCCCTCGCGGACCTCTCTAGCTTGTCTAGTATCGGAGATATCGCACTTTTAAGATTTTGGCGAAAAACGCGAAAGTTGTCAATACCCCCCACGTCGAACTTTTCGGCCCAAATCGGCAAAAAAATTTTCGATAATCGCACCGGACTTTTTGCCAGTGCTAGTAGACTCGAAACCATCACGAACGCAACTTCCCGGACCGTTCTAAGTCGTTTAGTTCGCGAGGAAAGTGGATTCAAAGTTCGAAGCGAAATCGCGAAAAATGGCCAAATTTTCGGCATTCGCCTGCGGCGTTTTTATCTTGATCTCCCACAGCCCTTATAGTATGTTATAGTACACCGGAAGCGCTTTAAAATGAGCCCTCGCGGACCTCTCTAGCTTGTCTAGTATCGGAGATATCGCACTTTTAAGATTTTGGCGAAAAACGCGAAAGTTGTCAATACCCCCCCCCCCCCCCCACGTCGAACTTTTCGGCCCAAATCGGCAAAAAAATTTTCGATAATCGCACCGGACTTTTTGCCAGTGCTAGTAGACTCGAAACCATCACGAACGCAACTTCCCGGACCGTTCTAAGTCGTTTAGTTCGCGAGGAAAGTGGATTCAAAGTTCGAAGCGAAATCGCGAAAATGGCCAAATTTCCGGCCTTCGCCAGCGGCGTAATTTTCGAGTTGGACAATCGCCCTTATAGTATGTTATAGTACACCGGAAGCGCTTTAAAATGAGCCCTCGCGGACCTCTCTAGCTTGTCTAGTATCGGAGATATCGCACTTTTAAGATTTTGGCGAAAAACGCGAAAGTTGTCAATACCCCCCCACGTCGAACTTTTCGGCCCAAATCGGCAAAAAAAAAATTTTCGATAATCGCACCGGACTTTTTGCCAGTGCTAGTAGACTCGAAACCATCACGAACGCAACTTCCCGGACCGTTCTAAGTCGTTTAGTTCGCGAGGAAAGTGGATTCAAAGTTCGAAGCGAAATCGCGAAAAATGGCCAAATTTCCGGCCTTCGCCAGCGGCGTAATTTTCGAGTTGGACAATCGCCCTTATAGTATGTTATAGTACACCGGAAGCGCTTTAAAATGAGCCCTCGCGGACCTCTCTAGCTTGTCTAGTATCGGAGATATCGCACTTTTAAGATTTTGGCGAAAAACGCGAAAGTTGTCAATACCCCCCCACGTCGAACTTTTCGGCCCAAATCGGCATAAAAAAAATTTTCGATAATCGCACCGGACTTTTTGCCAGTGCTAGTAGACTCAAAACCATCACGAACGCAACTTCCCGGACCGTTCTAAGTCGTTTAGTTCGCGAGGAAAGTGGATTCAAAGTTCGAAGCGAAATCGCGAAAATGGCCAAATTTCCGGCCTTCGCCAGCGGCGTAATTTTCGAGTTGGACAATCGCCCTTATAGTATGTTATAGTACACCGGAAGCGCTTTAAAATGAGCCCTCGCGGACCTCTCTAGCTTGTCTAGTATCGGAGATATCGCACTTTTAAGATTTTGGCGAAAAACGCGAAAGTTGTCAATACCCCCCACGTCGAACTTTTCGGCCCAAATCGGCAAAAAAAAAAATTTTCGATAATCGCACCGGACTTTTTGCCAGTGCTAGTAGACTCGAAACCATCACGAACGCAACTTCCCGGACCGTTCTAAGTCGTTTAGTTCGCGAGGAAAGTGGATTCAAAGTTCGAAGCGAAATCGCGAAAAATGGCCAAATTTCCGGCCTTCGCCAGCGGCGTAATTTTCGAGTTGGACAATCGCCCTTATAGTATGTTATAGTACACCGGAAGCGCTTTAAAATGAGCCCTCGCGGACCTCTCTAGCTTGTCTAGTATCGGAGATATCGCACTTTTAAGATTTTGGCGAAAAACGCGAAAGTTGTCAATACCCCCCGTCGAACTTTTCGGCCCAAATCGGCAAAAAAAAAATTTTCGATAATCGCACCGGACTTTTTGCCAGTGCTAGTAGACTCGAAACCATCACGAACGCAACTTCCCGGACCGTTCTAAGTCGTTTAGTTCGCGAGGAAAGTGGATTCAAAGTTCGAAGCGAAATCGCGAAAAATGGCCAAATTTCCGGCCTTCGCCAGCGGCGTAATTTTCGAGTTGGACAATCGCCCTTATAGTATGTTATAGTACACCGGAAGCGCTTTAAAATGAGCCCTCGCGGACCTCTCTAGCTTGTCTAGTATCGGAGATATCGCACTTTTAAGATTTTGGCGAAAAACGCGAAAGTTGTCAATACCCCCACCTGTCGAACTTTTCGGCCCAAATCGGCAAAAAAAAAATTTTCGATAATCGCACCGGACTTTTTGCCAGTGCTAGTAGACTCGAAACCATCACGAACGCAACTTCCCGGACCGTTCTAAGTCGTTTAGTTCGCGAGGAAAGTGGATTCAAAGTTCGAAGCGAAATCGCGAAAAATGGCCAAATTTCCGGCCTTCGCCAGCGGCGTAATTTTCGAGTTGGACAATCGCCCTTATAGTATGTTATAGTACACCGGAAGCGCTTTAAAATGAGCCCTCGCGGACCTCTCTAGCTTGTCTAGTATCGGAGATATCGCACTTTTAAGATTTTGGCGAAAAACGCGAAAGTTGTCAATACCCCCACGTCGAACTTTTCGGCCCAAATCGGCAAAAAAAAAAAATTTTCGATAATCGCACCGGACTTTTGCCAGTGCTAGTAGACTCAAACCATCACGAACGCAACTTCCCGGACCGTTCTAAGTCGTTTAGTTCGCGAGGAAAGTGGATTCAAAGTTCGAAGCGAAATCGCGAAAAATGGCCAAATTTCCGGCCTTCGCCAGCGGCGTAATTTTCGAGTTGGACAATCGCCCTTATAGTATGTTATAGTACACCGGAAGCGCTTTAAAATGAGCCCTCGCGGACCTCTCTAGCTTGTCTAGTATCGGAGATATCGCACTTTTAAGATTTTGGCGAAAAACGCGAAAGTTGTCAATACCCCCCACGTCGAACTTTTCGGCCCAAATCGGCAAAAAAAAAAAATTTTCGATAATCGCACCGGACTTTTTGCCAGTGCTAGTAGACTCAAAACCATCACGAACGCAACTTCCCGGACCGTTCTAAGTCGTTTAGTTCGCGAGGAAAGTGGATTCAAAGTTCGAAGCGAAATCGCGAAAAATCGCCAAATTTCCGGCCTTCGCCAGCGGCGTAATTTTCGAGTTGGACAATCGCCCTTATAGTATGTTATAGTACACCGGAAGCGCTTTAAAATGAGCCCTCGCGGACCTCTCTAGCTTGTCTAGTATCGGAGATATCGCACTTTTAAGATTTTGGCGAAAAACGCGAAAGTTGTCAATACCCCCCCACGTCGAACTTTTCGGCCCAAATCGGCAAAAAAAAAATTTTCGATAATCGCACCGGACTTTTTGCCAGTGCTAGTCTCAAACCATCACGAACGCAACTTCCCGGACCGTTCTAAGTCGTTTAGTTCGCGAGGAAAGTGGATTCAAAGTTTGAAGAGAAATCGCGAAAAATGGCCAAATTTCCGGCCTTCGCCAGCGGCGTAATTTTCGAGTTGGACAATCGCCCTTATAGTATGTTATAGTACACCGGAAGCGCTTTAAAATGAGCCCTCGCGGACCTCTCTAGCTTGTCCAGTATCGGAGATATCGCACTTTTAAGATTTTGGCGAAAAACGCGAAAGTTGTCAATACCCCCCCCCCCCCCCCGTCGAACTTTTCGGCCCAAATCGGCAAAAAAAAAATTTTCGATAATCGCACCGGACTTTTTGCCAGTGCTAGTAGACTCGAAACCATCACGAACGCAACTTCCCGGACCGTTCTAAGTCGTTTAGTTCGCGAGGAAAGTGGATTCAAAGTTCGAAGCGAAATCGCGATAAATGGCCAAATTTCCGGCCTTCGCCAGCGGCGTAATTTTCGAGTTGGACAATCGCCCTTATAGTATGTTATAGTACGCGCGGAGCGCTTTAAAATGAGCCCTCGCGGACCTCTCTAGCTTGTCCAGTATCGGAGATATCGCACTTTTAAGATTTTGGCGAAAAACGCGAAAGTTGTCAATACCCCCCAGCCTCAACTTTTCGGCCCAAATCGGCAAAAAAAAAAAAATTTTCGATAATCGCACCGGACTTTTTGCCAGTGCTAGTAGACTCAAAACCATCACGAACGCAACTTCCCGGACCGTTCTAAGTCGTTTAGTTCGCGAGGAAAGTGAGTTCAAAGTTTGAAGAGAAATCGCGAAAAATCGCCAAATTTCCGGCCTTCGCCAGCGCCGTAATTTTCGAGTTGGACAATCGCCCTTATAGTATGTTATAGTACGCGCGGAGCGCTTTAAAATGAGCCCTCGCGGACCTCTCTAGCTTGTCCAGTATCGGAGATATCGCACTTTTAAGATTTTGGCGAAAAACGCGAAAGTTGTCAATACCCCCCTGTCGAAATTTTCGGCCCAAATCGGCAAAAAAAAATTTTCGATAATCGCACCGGACTTTTTGCCAGTGCTAGTAGACTCGAAACCATCACGAACGCAACTTCCCGGACCGTTCTAAGTCGTTTAGTTCGCGAGGAAAGTGGATTCAAAGTTTGAAGCGAAATCGCCAAAATGGCCAAATTTCCGGCCTTCGCCAGCGGCGTAATTTTCGAGTTGGACAATAGCCCTTATAGTATGTTATAGTACGCGCGGAGCGCTTTAAAATGAGCCCTCGCGGACCTCTCTAGCTTGTCCAGTATCGGAGATATCGCACTTTTAAGATTTTGGCGAAAAACGCGAAAGTTGTCAATACCCCCCCCTGTCGAAATTTTCGGCCCAAATCGGCAAAAAAAAAATTTTCGATAATCGCACCGGACTTTTTGCCAGTGCTAGTAGACTCGAAACCATCACGAACGCAACTTCCCGGACCGTTCTAAGTCGTTTAGTTCGCGAGGAAAGTGGATTCAAAGTTCGAAGCGAAATCGCGAAAAATGGCCAAATTTCCGGCCTTCGCCAGCGGCGTAATTTTCGAGTTGGACAATCGCCCTTATAGTATGTTATAGTACGCGCGGAGCGCTTTAAAATGAGCCCTCGCGGACCTCTCTAGCTTGTCCAGTATCGGAGATATCGCACTTTTAAGATTTTGGCGAAAAACGCGAAAGTTGTCAATACCCCCCAGCCTCAACTTTTCGGCCCAAATCGGCAAAAAAAAAAAAATTTTCGATAATCGCACCGGACTTTTTGCCAGTGCTAGTAGACTCAAAACCATCACGAACGCAACTTCCCGGACCGTTCTAAGTCGTTTAGTTCGCGAGGAAAGTGAGTTCAAAGTTTGAAGAGAAATCGCGAGAAATCGCCAAATTTCCGGCCTTCGCCAGCGCCGTAATTTTCGAGTTAGACAATCGCCCTTATAGTATGTTATAGTACGCGCGGAGCGCTTTAAAATGAGCCCTCGCGGACCTCTCTAGCTTGTCCAGTATCGGAGATATCGCACTTTTAAGATTTTGGCGAAAAACGCGAAAGTTGTCAATACACCCCCCTGTCGAAATTTTCGGCCCAAATCGGCAAAAAAAAAATTTTCGATAATCGCACCGGACTTTTTGCCAGTGCTAGTAGACTCGAAACCATCACGAACGCAACTTCCCGGACCGTTCTAAGTCGTTTAGTTCGCGAGGAAAGTGGATTCAAAGTTCGAAGCGAAATCGCGAAAAATGGCCAAATTTCCGGCCTTCGCCAGCGGCGTAATTTTCGAGTTGGACAATCGCCCTTATAGTATGTTATAGTACGCGCGGAGCGCTTTAAAATGAGCCCTCGCGGACCTCTCTAGCTTGTCCAGTATCGGAGATATCGCACTTTTAAGATTTTGGCGAAAAACGCGAAAGTTGTCAATACCCCCCAGCCTCAACTTTTCGGCCCAAATCGGCAAAAAAAAAAAAATTTTCGATAATCGCACCGGACTTTTTGCCAGTGCTAGTAGACTCAAAACCATCACGAACGCAACTTCCCGGACCGTTCTAAGTCGTTTAGTTCGCGAGGAAAGTGAGTTCAAAGTTTGAAGAGAAATCGCGAGAAATCGCCAAATTTCCGGCCTTCGCCAGCGCCGTAATTTTCGAGTTAGACAATCGCCCTTATAGTATGTTATAGTACGCGCGGAGCGCTTTAAAATGAGCCCTCGCGGACCTCTCTAGCTTGTCCAGTATCGGAGATATCGCACTTTTAAGATTTTGGCGAAAAACGCGAAAGTTGTCAATACCCCCCCTGTCGAAATTTTCGGCCCAAATCGGCAAAAAAAAAATTTTCGATAATCGCACCGGACTTTTTGCCAGTGCTAGTAGACTCGAAACCATCACGAACGCAACTTCCCGGACCGTTCTAAGTCGTTTAGTTCGCGAGGAAAGTGGATTCAAAGTTCGAAGCGAAATCGCGAAAAATGGCCAAATTTCCGGCCTTCGCCAGCGGCGTAATTTTCGAGTTGGACAATCGCCCTTATAGTATGTTATAGTACGCGCGGAGCGCTTTAAAATGAGCCCTCGCGGACCTCTCTAGCTTGTCCAGTATCGGAGATATCGCACTTTTAAGATTTTGGCGAAAAACGCGAAAGTTGTCAATACCCCCAGCCTCAACTTTTCGGCCCAAATCGGCAAAAAAAAAAAATTTTCGATAATCGCACCGGACTTTTTGCCAGTGCTAGTAGACTCAAAACCATCACGAACGCAACTTCCCGGACCGTTCTAAGTCGTTTAGTTCGCGAGGAAAGTGAGTTCAAAGTTTGAAGAGAAATCGCGAGAAATCGCCAAATTTCCGGCCTTCGCCAGCGCCGTAATTTTCGAGTTAGACAATCGCCCTTATAGTATGTTATAGTACGCGCGGAGCGCTTTAAAATGAGCCCTCGCGGACCTCTCTAGCTTGTCCAGTATCGGAGATATCGCACTTTTAAGATTTTGGCGAAAAACGCGAAAGTTGTCAATACCCCCCTGTCGAAATTTTCGGCCCAAATCGGCAAAAAAAAAATTTTCGATAATCGCACCGGACTTTTTGCCAGTGCTAGTAGACTCGAAACCATCACGAACGCAACTTCCCGGACCGTTCTAAGTCGTTTAGTTCGCGAGGAAAGTGGATTCAAAGTTCGAAGAGAAATCGCGAAAAATGGCCAAATTTCCGGCCTTCGCCAGCGGCGTAATTTTCGAGTTGGACAATCGCCCTTATAGTATGTTATAGTACGCGCGGAGCGCTTTAAAATGAGCCCTCGCGGACCTCTCTAGCTTGTCCAGTATCGGAGATATCGCACTTTTAAGATTTTGGCGAAAAACGCGAAAGTTGTCAATACCCCCCCCTGTCGAAATTTTCGGCCCAAATCGGCAAAAAAAAAAAAAAATTTTCGATAATCGCACCGGACTTTTTGCCAGTGCTAGTAGACTCGAAACCATCACGAACGCAACTTCCCGGACCGTTCTAAGTCGTTTAGTTCGCGAGGAAAGTGGATTCAAAGTTTGAAGCGAAATCGCGAAAATGGCCAAATTTCCGGCCTTCGCCAGCGGCGTAATTTTCGAGTTGGACAATCGCCCTTATAGTATGTTATAGTACGCGCGGAGCGCTTTAAAATGAGCCCTCGCGGACCTCTCTAGCTTGTCCAGTATCGGAGATATCGCACTTTTAAGATTTTGGCGAAAAACGCGAAAGTTGTCAATACCCCCCAGCCTCAACTTTTCGGCCCAAATCGGCAAAAAAAAAAAAATTTTCGATAATCGCACCGGACTTTTTGCCAGTGCTAGTAGACTCAAAACCATCACGAACGCAACTTCCCGGACCGTTCTAAGTCGTTTAGTTCGCGAGGAAAGTGAGTTCAAAGTTTGAAGAGAAATCGCGAGAAATCGCCAAATTTCCGGCCTTCGCCAGCGCCGTAATTTTCGAGTTAGACAATCGCCCTTATAGTATGTTATAGTACGCGCGGAGCGCTTTAAAATGAGCCCTCGCGGACCTCTCTAGCTTGTCCAGTATCGGAGATATCGCACTTTTAAGATTTTGGCGAAAAACGCGAAAGTTGTCAATACCCCCCCCTGTCGAAATTTTCGGCCCAAATCGGCAAAAAAAAAAAAATTTTCGATAATCGCACCGGACTTTTTGCCAGTGCTAGTAGACTCGAAACCATCACGAACGCAACTTCCCGGACCGTTCTAAGTCGTTTAGTTCGCGAGGAAAGTGAGTTCAAAGTTTGAAGAGAAATCGCGAGAAATCGCCAAATTTCCGGCCTTCGCCAGCGCCGTAATTTTCGAGTTAGACAATCGCCCTTATAGTATGTTATAGTACGCGCGGAGCGCTTTAAAATGAGCCCTCGCTGACCTCTCTAGCTTGTCCAGTATCGGAGATATCGCACTTTTAAGATTTTGGCGAAAAACGCGAAAGTTGTCAATACCCCCCCTGTCGAAATTTTCGGCCCAAATCGGCAAAAAAAAAAAATTTTCGATAATCGCACCGGACTTTTTGCCAGTGCTAGTAGACTCGAAACCATCACGAACGCAACTTCCCGGACCGTTCTAAGTCGTTTAGTTCGCGAGGAAAGTGGATTCAAAGTTCGAAGCGAAATCGCGAAAAATGGCCAAATTTCCGGCCTTCGCCAGCGGCGTAATTTTCGAGTTGGACAATCGCCCTTATAGTATGTTATAGTACGCGCGGAGCGCTTTAAAATGAGCCCTCGCGGACCTCTCTAGCTTGTCCAGTATCGGAGATATCGCACTTTTAAGATTTTGGCGAAAAACGCGAAAGTTGTCAATACCCCCCCAGCCTCAACTTTTCGGCCCAAATCGGCAAAAAAAAAAAATTTTCGATAATCGCACCGGACTTTTTGCCAGTGCTAGTAGACTCAAAACCATCACGAACGCAACTTCCCGGACCGTTCTAAGTCGTTTAGTTCGCGAGGAAAGTGAGTTCAAAGTTTGAAGAGAAATCGCGAGAAATCGCCAAATTTCCGGCCTTCGCCAGCGCCGTAATTTTCGAGTTAGACAATCGCCCTTATAGTATGTTATAGTACGCGCGGAGCGCTTTAAAATGAGCCCTCGCGGACCTCTCTAGCTTGTCCAGTATCGGAGATATCGCACTTTTAAGATTTTGGCGAAAAACGCGAAAGTTGTCAATACCCCCCCCTGTCGAAATTTTCGGCCCAAATCGGCAAAAAAAAAATTTTCGATAATCGCACCGGACTTTTTGCCAGTGCTAGTAGACTCGAAACCATCACGAACGCAACTTCCCGGACCGTTCTAAGTCGTTTAGTTCGCGAGGAAAGTGGATTCAAAGTTCGAAGCGAAATCGCGAAAAATGGCCAAATTTCCGGCCTTCGCCAGCGGCGTAATTTTCGAGTTGGACAATCGCCCTTATAGTATGTTATAGTACGCGCGGAGCGCTTTAAAATGAGCCCTCGCGGACCTCTCTAGCTTGTCCAGTATCGGAGATATCGCACTTTTAAGATTTTGGCGAAAAACGCGAAAGTTGTCAATACCCCCCAGCCTCAACTTTTCGGCCAAGAAAAAAATTTTCGATAATCGCACCGGACTTTTTGCAAATCGGCAAAAAAAAAAAATTTTCGAGTTTTTCGATAATCGCACCGGACTTTTTGCCAGTGCTAGTATACTCAAAACCATCACGAACGCAACTTCCCGGACCGTTCTAAGTCGTTTAGTTCGCGAGGAAAGTGAGTTCAAAGTTTGAAGAGAAATCGCGAGAAATCGCCAAATTTCCGGCCTTCGCCAGCGCCGTAATTTTCGAGTTAGACAATCGCCCTTATAGTATGTTATAGTACGCGCGGAGCGCTTTAAAATGAGCCCTCGCGGACCTCTCTAGCTTGTCCAGTATCGGAGATATCGCACTTTTAAGATTTTGGCGAAAAACGCGAAAGTTGTCAATACCCCCCCCTGTCGAAATTTTCGGCCCAAATCGGCAAAAAAAAAATTTTCGATAATCGCACCGGACTTTTTGCCAGTGCTAGTAGACTCGAAACCATCACGAACGCAACTTCCCGGACCGTTCTAAGTCGTTTAGTTCGCGAGGAAAGTGGATTCAAAGTTCGAAGCGAAATCGCGAAAAATGGCCAAATTTCCGGCCTTCGCCAGCGGCGTAATTTTCGAGTTGGACAATCGCCCTTATAGTATGTTATAGTACGCGCGGAGCGCTTTAAAATGAGCCCTCGCGGACCTCTCTAGCTTGTCCAGTATCGGAGATATCGCACTTTTAAGATTTTGGCGAAAAACGCGAAAGTTGTCAATACCCCCCCCCTGTCGAAATTTTCGGCCCAAATCGGCAAAAAAAAAATTTTCGATAATCGCACCGGACTTTTTGCCAGTGCTAGTAGACTCGAAACCATCACGAACGCAACTTCCCGGACCGTTCTAAGTCGTTTAGTTCGCGAGGAAAGTGGATTCAAAGTTCGAAGCGAAATCGCGAAAAATGGCCAAATTTCCGGCCTTCGCCAGCGGCGTAATTTTCGAGTTGGACAATCGCCCTTATAGTATGTTATAGTACACCGCAAGCGCTTTAAAATGAGCCCTCGTGGACCTCTCTAGCTTGTCTAGTATCGGAGATATCGCACTTTTAAGATTTTGGCGAAAAACGCGAAAGTTGTCAATACCCCCCAGCCTGCAACTTTTCGGCCCAAATCGGCAAAAAAAAAAAATTTTCGATAATCGCACCGGACTTTTTGCCAGTGCTAGTAGACTCAAAACCATCACGAACGCAACTTCCCGGACCGTTCTAAGTCGTTTAGTTCGCGAGGAAAGTGAGTTCAAAGTTTGAAGAGAAATCGCGAGAAATCGCCAAATTTCCGGCCTTCGCCAGCGCCGTAATTTTCGAGTTAGACAATCGCCCTTATAGTATGTTATAGTACGCGCGGAGCGCTTTAAAATGAGCCCTCGCGGACCTCTCTAGCTTGTCCAGTATCGGAGATATCGCACTTTTAAGATTTTGGCGAAAAACGCGAAAGTTGTCAATACCCCCCCTGTCGAAATTTTCGGCCCAAATCGGCAAAAAAAAAAAAAAAATTTTCGATAATCGCACGCACCGGACTTTTTGCCAGTGCTAGTAGACTCGAAACCATCACGAACGCAACTTCCCGGACCGTTCTAAGTCGTTTAGTTCGCGAGGAAAGTGGATTCAAAGTTCGAAGCGAAATCGCGAAAAATGGCCAAATTTCCGGCCTTCGCCAGCGGCGTAATTTTCGAGTTGGACAATCGCCCTTATACCAGGTGTGTCGGTAATTCCTTTCCGGTTTTTGTAACAGATGTCACTAGCCATAAGTATGAAATGTTATGATTTTATACATATGTCATTTGTTTCTACTAACATTAACCTCAAAACTGCACAAGTTACATTCCGCCAAAGTAACAGTTTTATAGATTTATAATTTTTTGAAAATGTCGAGTTTTGTGCCTGGAAACGTGCATTTGCGGTACGCATTACCTTTCTTGTTTCGTCAAAAGAAAAAAGCCGCTGAAAGTCATCGTTTGCTGGTAGAGACTTACGGTGAGCATGCTCCAACCATAAGAACATGTGAAACGTGGTTTCGACAATTCAAATGTGGTGATTTCAACGTTCAAGACAAAGAACGTCCTGGTAGGCCGAAAATGTTTGAAGATGCGGAATTGCAGGAGTTATTGGATGAAGACCCAACACAAACTCAAAAACAATTGGCAGAAAAGTTGAATGTGAGCCGAGTAGCAATTTGTGAACGATTACAAGCGATGGGAAAGATCCAAAGATGGCAAAGTGGGTGCCACATGAATTGAATGACAGGCAATTGAAAAACCGAAAAATCGTCAGTGAAATGCTGCTTCAAAGGTATGAAAGGAAGTCATTTTTGCATCGAATAGTAACGGGTGATGAAAAATGGATTTATTTCGAAAATCCCAAGCGAAACAAATCATGGTTATCTCGTGGCGAAGCTGGCCCATCCACTGCAAGGCCAAATCGCTTTGTCGCAAGACCATGCTCTGTGTCTGGTGGGACCCGGTTGGTGTCGTATATTATGAATTGTTGAAACCTGGAGAAACAGTTAATACTGACCGCTACCGACAACAAATAATCAATTTGAACTGTGCATTGATCGAAAAACGTCCACAATACGCTCAAAGACACGATAAGGTGATTCTGCAGCATGACAACGCGCCGTCTCATACGGCAAAACCAGTCAAACAAGTGTTGAAATCACTTGGATGGGAAGTTTTATCGCACCCGCCTTACTCTCCAGACCTGGCTCCATCCGACTACCACCTTTTCGCATCGATGGGGCACGCGCTTGCAGAGCAGCACTTCGCCGATTTCGAAGAAGTTAAAAAATGACTCGATGAATGTTTTAGCTCAAAGGAGAAACTGTTCTTTTGGAATGGCATCCATAAATTGCCTGAGAGATGGGCAAAATGTATAGATTCAAATGACCAATACTTTGAATAAATAAATTTTAATTATCCATCGTACGTAGCGTGTTTTCTTTAGCGAAAAAACCGGAAAGGACTTACCGACACACCTGGTATGTATAACTTCTGTAGGATACTGCATTGTTTAATTTCTTAGCAACAGAGTCATTTATATATGTACATTATTTTTCAATATTACTTTATTCAATGCTAATAACTGTTCAGATCATGTATAAAACGTTTAATCTAGTACAGACACCTGACAATGTATACTATTGCTATGTATACAAAGTATACTATCATTAATTACTATGTATACTATGTGTACTATTTATTAGTTACTATGTATATTTACTATGTATTGGTATACTAGTTACTATTTCCTATATATATACTGGTATACTGTTTGCTATATATACTGATATACTGGTTACTATGTATACTACACATAGTATTCCCACGTACACTATTTTTATTTATTTATTCTTTTGGACGTAAGTGATGTGGGCGATCGTAAGTCGCATAGGTCGTTAGTCGAGGAGAAGGTGTGCAGTTTCACAGGTCAGACGTCAGACTTACGAGATCGGTTGGCTGGCAATCAGTAGCACGAGCAATTGTCCCTTATACATCGGCCCCCTCGTTTGTTCATTCGCCAGCACATTTGTTGGCATGCGAAACCGTTGCACGCCACTCTCCGTACTCTCCCAGAGCTCTCCCGCTCCACTTCCGCATCTGTAAATCATCCCCTTTCAGCTTTGTTTTCATTAATAACTTTCGAGTAGCCGTTAAGTATCCATCGCACAATATCGCGCTAACGAAACTTTGCCTATCCAAATCGAAAAAGCGCACGCTTGTACTACAAATTGCAATGACCGCCCAACTCTTCCATTTGTTTCGCTGAATCAGCAGTTTTGGCAACAAACAAATTCTGTAATGGTGAAACGAGTTTTCAGCTATGGGCTTCGTATGGTTCTACTCTCCGAGACATGTGAAATCTTGAAATATTTCTGTCCGATGGCTAATTGTCTTTAAGAAATGTGCATAAAGCGATTTCCAAGGCATGTGAAATCCAGAAATATTTTTTTCCGATGGCCACTGGTGTTTAAGAAAGTTCCATGAAGTTATTTCCAAGGCATGTGAAACCCAGAAATATTTTTTTCCGATGGCGAGTGGTCTTTAAGAAAATTCCATGAAGTTATTTCCAAGACATGTGAAATCCAGAAATATTTGTTTCCGATGGCCAGTGGTCTTTAAGAAAATCGCATAAAGGTATTTCCAAGATATGTGAAGTCCTGAAATATTTTTTTCCGATGGCCAGTGGTCTTTGAGAAAATTGCGTAAAGTGATTTCCAAAATACATGAAATCCTGAAATAGTTTTTTCGAATCGCCAGTAGCTTTTAAGAAAATTGCGTAAAGTGATTTCCAAAATATATGAAATCCTGAAATAGTTTTTTCGAATGGCCAGTGGCCTTTAAGAAAATTGCATAAAATGATGTTCAAGATATGGGAAATCCTAAAATACTTTTTTACAATAGCTAGTAGCCCGTAAGAAAATGACATAAAGTGATATGCATGCGCATGTTCTTCCTAAAACGCAACATATAATTCCAAGCAGCGAGTAAACAGTTAGTGAAGCTTAAAACTGATGTGGCGGTTTCTGTCTTTTTCGTTCACAAAAAATTCTTTCTCCCCTATAACGAAAGTTCCTGCAAACAAAAACGCGTACAGCCATTATATTCTGCACGTGTGCTGACTTACTAATGTGTAAGTTAGACGTAATGCAATAAAAAATAACAGTACATTAACGGGAAGTTGAATGCTAGCAACCACATAAATTTAAAAGCACGCCCAGTTCGCAAGGTCTTCCTTTTTTCTTAAGTTTGTTACTGCACCTATACTCCAAACATCGTTCCGTTTAAACAAAGTACACTTATTTAAAAATAGAAATGATCTATAGGACGATGTATGTTCAAAGGCCTCTTAACTCGAACTTTTTTTCAAACCAATTCTTTTTAAGCCAAGCTTCATCATCGAGGTCGAAATTGTGTGAATTCAATTAGAGAAAAGCACGCATATTCATCGCGTGCTGATGCGTCAATAATTTAATCTTTAATAGATCAGCGATTTTGAGCAAACTCTCCAATGTATTTGACTGTACGTTTGAGTGTGATTTTTAATTTTAATCCAAATAACTTTGAAGCGAAACAGTATTTTCATACTCAAATCTTTAAACCTTCGTTTTGACTTGAAGAGGAACGTATTTATAAAAGATGGAATTGAAAGAGTGGTAGCGATAAAAAAAGACTTTAAGTGCTTCAAAACATGCGTTACATTCTGATAGCAGTAAGAGCACGGAAATCATTTTATGCGATTTTCATAAAAGCCACTGGCTGTTAGAAATAAAAAGGTTTCAGGATTCTACGTGTCTTAGAGAGTAGAACATATGTGCGCCAAGCACAAAACTGGTTTACGCCGCAGACGGTGTTTGGAAGATAAATCGTAGTTTTCCGCGATGGTATTGTAGGTGTCTGATTTTGCATGGAAATTGAAACGTTTATGGTGACAAATCGCGTGAATTTACACTTTCCGGTTAAATTAATCTGAATTTGCACATAGAATTGCACAAAAATTATTTTATGCGATTTTCTTTAAAACTACTCGTTCGAAAAAAATGAGTTACAATTCTACGTGCCTGAGAGAGTAGAAGAACATACGTGTTCCATACCCAAAATTGGTTTACCACCGCAGATTCTGCTTATAAGATAAATCATAGTTTTTCGCTATGGCCTCGTGGATATCAGATTTTATGTGGAAACTAAAATGTTTCTGGTGACGAATTGCATCGATTTACACTTTCCGATGAAATTAGTCTCAACTTTCAGGAAGAATTGCATGAAAATAATTTTATGCAGCTTCCTTAAACACTACTCGTTCGAAGAAGAAAGTGTTAGGATTCCACGGGTCTGAGAGAGTAGAAGAACGTGGAAGCTTCAAGCCTAAAACTCGTTTGCCACCGTAGACTGCTCTGTCTGGATGATAGATTGTAGTTTTCCGCGATGGTATTGTAGGTGTCTAATTTTGCATGGAAATTGAAACGTTTGTGCTGACAAATCGCGTGAATTTACACTTTCCGGTTAAATTAATCTGAACTTGCACATAGAATTGCACGAAAATTATTTTACGCGATTTTCTTTAAAACTACTCGTTCGAAAGAAAGGAGTTACGATTCTACGTGCCTGAGAGAGTAGAAAATATGCGCTCCATACCCAAAATTGGTTTACCACCGCAGATTCTGCTTATAAGATAAATCGTAGTTTTTCGCTATGGCCTCATGGATATCAGATTTTTTGTGGAAACTAAAATGTTTATGGTGACGCATTGCGTCGACTTTCCGATGAAATTAGTCTCAACTTTCATGAAGAATTGCATGAAAATAATTTTATGCAGCTTCCTTAAAAACTACTCGTTCGAAGAAGAAAGTGTTAGGATTCCACGTGTCTGAGAGAGTAGAAGAACGTAAAAGCCGCAAGCCTAAAACTCGTTTGCCACCGTAGACTGCTCTGTTTGGAAGATAAATCGTAGTTTTCCGCGTTGGTATTGTAGGTGTCTAATTTTGCATGGAAATTGAAACGTTTATGCTGACAAATTGCGTTAATTTACACTTTCCGGTTAAGTTAATCTGAACTTGCACGTAGAATTGTACAAAAATCATTTTATGCGATTTTCTTTAAAACTACTCGTTCAAAAAAAAGAGTTACGATTCTACGTGCCTGAGAGAGTAAAACATACGTGCTGCATGCCCAAAATTGGTTTACCACCGCAGATTCTGCTTATAAGATAAATCGTAGTTTTTCGCTATGGCCTCATGGATATCAGATTTTTTGCGGAAACTAAAATGTTTATGGTGACGCATTGCGTCGACTTTCCCCTGAAATTAGTCTCAACTTTCATGAAGAATTGCATGAAAATAATTTTATGCAGCTTCCTTAAAAACTACTCGTTCGAAGAAGAAAGTGTGAGGATTCTCCGTATCTGAAAGAGTAGAAGAACGTGAAGGCTTCAAGCCTAAAACTTGTTTGCCACCGTAGACTACTCTGTCTGGATGATAAATCGTAGTTTTCCGCGATGGTATTGTAGGTGTCTGATTTTGCATGGAAATTGAAACGTTTGTGCTGACAAATCGCGTGAATTTACACTTTCCGGTTAAATTAATCTGAACTTACATGTAGAAATGCACGAAAATTATTTTATGCGATTTTCTTTAAAACTACTCGTTCGAAAAAAAGGAGTTACAATTCTACGTGTCTGGGTTAGGTCTGGGTTAGGTGGTAGATTTTCTTTAAAACTACTCGTTCGAAAAAAAGGAGTTACAATTCTACGTGTCTGAAAGAGTAGAAGGACATATGTGCTTCATGCCCAAAATTGGTTTACCACCGCGGATTCTGCTTATAAGATACCTCGTACTTTTTCGCTATGGCCTCTTGGATATTAGATTTTATGTGCAACGTAAAATGTTTCTGGTGACGAATTGCGTCGATTTATACTACTCGGTGAAATATTTATTTCATGAAAAATTGCGTACAAATAATTTTATGCAGCTTCTTAAAAAACTACTCGTTCGAAGAAGAAAGTGTTAGGATTCTCCGTGTCTGAGAGAGTAGAAGAACGTAAAAGCCTCAAGCCTAAAACTCGTTTGCCGCCGTAGACTACTCTGTCTGGATGATAAATCGTAGTTTTCCGCGATGATATTGAAGGCGTCTAATTTTACATGGAAATTGAAGCGTTTCCGCTGACGAATTGCGTAAATCTACGCTTTCCGGTGAAATGACTCTGAACTCGAAAGTGGATATACTTGGTGTACGAACCTGCATCAGGTACAGCCGCGGCCATCATGACGACGGCTACCAGGAGGAAGGCTAACAGGTAGAATTTCATGTTTGGTTCTTTTTGCCAAGGTAGAAAATCCAACGTGAAACGCACTTTCTCGCCTTTTGCGACGATTTGATGCTTTCTGTTCGCGCCGATCGGCATTTATAAAGCAAGCCGGTTATTCCCTGGCAGGAAACGTTTTTCCCCGGGCCGCCCAATCGAGGGGAGTTTGCTGAAGATGCGCTTTCTTTGCTCTCGCGCGATATAATTGTCGCCGCAGATAAAGACGCAGGCGAGTACCATTGCCGTCGACCGAAACATAAGTAATCGCACAATTACGTAAACACCGGATAATACATTACTCCTGACAGATAATCTGACGTTATCAGTTATGAATAGTACTACGTCGCGAGGCGAATACAAATATTAGCTCTTCGGCAATTGAATACTCCCAATCGAAGTGCTCGCAGAAAACGCAATATGTTTTTGCTGCTGTGAACCTAATTGATTCATTATATAAGGCGTAACTAGGTTGTATTTGTAATTCTGCAGTTACGCCTAATCTGGAAATATTTTAGCAAACCACCTAAATCCGCAACAACGATTGCAGATAATTTGGATAACGTGCAAATTACAATAACAACTTCTTGAAAACCCTAAGCTTTCTAGATACATATTCTGGCATTTATAGTTTAGCATTCAACACGCCTCTAACAACGAATTGCAACAGCTGCGCGAATGAATAATTTTATCAGTTATAAATTGGTATACGTTGAACCAACCAACGACGTAAAACCGCAACAACGCTTGCAGATGCTTTGGGTAATGCGGAAATAAAATCCTGCATAAATTACAATAGTAACTTGATAGGAATCCCGAGCTTTAGAGATCCGTATCCTATATACATATGGATCCGTAACGATAAATTAGTATTCAACATGCCCATAACAATGAATCGTTACAGCGAGTGTTGCGTAGGTGGACATCCAATGTAAAAGCACCGAACAGTTCGATTCGTCGTGTGCCTCGTCATTCTCATACATGCGCTTCCTCTTATTGGTTCCCCTCAGCTTTCGAAGAACGTTTTCGATCGATTCTTTTCAGGACATGCAACGATGTCGTGCAACAAAAATATAAATTGGATATCGCGGTAACAAAATCCTGTACAAATTACAATAACTATTGGAAACCTCGAGCTTTATAGCTTAACACGTTGACTGCCATGCGTATTTTGCCGTATTAGAACGGCAATGCTATGAAATACTACAGCGTTTAACTGAATTATGCAAAATGTAAATAATGTGCAGGTATTGGAGACCAAAGGATCGCATCACTATTCTAATAATAACTGCATTTATGAAATAATTATTGCTACCCATTGCGAATATTTTGGATCTTTATTATCTGATTTGGATCGTTAATGTCATACATCGCCAGATCAGCATTCAACATGCCCATCACAATGAACCGTAGCAAGTGTTACATAGTTGGATATCCAATGCAAAAGGAGCGAACAGTTGAATTCGCCATGTCCCCCACATTCTCGATCGATTGATTTCAGGACGTGCGACATCATGCAACAAAAATATACTTTGGATACCACCTTAACAAATTCCTGCGCAAATTACAATACTTATCTATTGAAAACCTCGAGCTTTATAACTTAATGTCATACATCGCCAGATCAGCATCCAACATGCCCATCACAATGAACCGTAACAAGTGTTACATAGATGGACATCCAATGCAAAAGCAGCGAACAGTTGAATTCGCCATGTCCCCCACATTCTCGATCGATTGATTTCAGGACGTGCGACATCATGCAACAAAAATATACTTTGGATACCACCTTAACAAATTCCTGCGCAAATTACAATACCTATCTATTGAAAACCTCGAGCTTTATAGCTTAATATCATACATCGCCAGATCAGCGTCCAACATGCCCATCACAATGAATCGTAACAAGTGTTACATAGTTGGATATCCAATGCAAAAGGAGCGAACAGTTGAATTCACCATGTCCCCCACATTCTCGATCGATTCATTTCAGGACGTGCGACATCATGCAACAAAAATATACTTTGGATACCACCTTAACAAATTCCTGCGCAAATTACAATACCTATCTATTGAAAACCTCGAGCTTTATAGCTTAATGTCATACATCGCCAGATCCGCATTCAACATGCCCATCACAATGAACCGTAACAAGTGTTACATAGATGGACATCCAATGCAAAAGCAGCGAACAGTTGAATTCGCCATGTCCCCCACATTCTCGATCGATTGATTTCAAGACGCGCAACATCATGCAACAAAATTATACTTTGGATACCACCTTAACAAATTCCTGCGCAAATTACAATACCTATCTATTGAAAACCTCGAGCTTTATAGCTTAATATCATACATCGCCAGATCAGCGTCCAACATGCCCATCACAATGAATCGTAACAAGTGTTACATAGTTGGATATCCAATGCAAAAGGAGCGAACAGTTGAATTCACCATGTCCCCCACATTCTCGATCGATTGATTTCAGGACGTGCGACATCATGCAACGAAATTATACTTTGGATACCACGGTAACAAATTCTTGCGCAAATTACAATACCTATCTATTGAAAACCTCGAGCTTTATAACTTAATGTCATACATCGCCAGATCAGCATCCAACAGGCCCATCACAATGAATCATAACAAGTGATACATAGATGGACATCCTATGCAAAAGCAGCGAACAGTTGAATTCGCCATGTCCCCCACATTCTCGATCGATTGATTTCAAGGACGCGACATCATGCAACAAAATTATACTTTGGATACCACGGTAACAAATTCTTGCGCAAATTACAATACCTATCTATTGAAAACCTCGAGCTTTATAGCTTAATGTCATACATCGCCAGATCCGCATTCAACATGCCCATCACAATATACCGTAACAAGTGTTACATAGATGGACATCCAATGCAAAAGCAGCGAACAGTTGAATTCGCCATGTCCCCCACATTCTCACATATGCGCTTCCGTCCATTGTGTCTTCTCGCCTCTCGCTGCATATTTTCGATCGATTGATTTTAGGATCCGCAACATCATGTAACAAAAATATACTTTGGATACTACGATAACAAATTCCTGCGCAAATTACAATACCCATCTATTGAAAATCTCGAGCTTTATAGCTTAATGTCATATATCGCCAGATCAGCATCCAACATGCCCATCACAATGAATCGTAACAAGTGTTACATAGATGGACATCCAATGCAAAAGCAGCGAACAGTTGAATTCGCCATGTCCCCCACATTCTCACATATGCGCTTCCGTCCATTGTGTCTTCTCGCCTCTCGCTGCACGTTTTCGATCGATTGATTTCAGGACGTGCGACGAGAGGCCCAGAGCCAGACACGGACGTGCAGCAATAGACGCCTTTTTCACGATTTCCAACTACAAAGAAAGTCCATCCCTCTCTTTCTCGCTGCGCATCACACGTCTCTCCGTCGCCGACCATCCCGCGTTCTGTCTTTCAACTTCACCCCGTTCCCGCAAACTCTCCCTTCTCTCTCTCTCTCTCGGGGGCCGCGAGAGAAAAACAAATTTTACTTCCACGAACACGAGCGCCAGCCCATCTCGACCATTTTCAGTAGCACACGACTGCGCCAGAAAAAGAGGGCGGATAAAGGCGGGGGAGACGAGCAGAGAGTCGCGAAGCACGAGTCTGGCGGCGCTTTGAATGTAACTAATTAGTAACTGCGTTCAGCGTGACGTAATAAGCAGACGGTTCCCAGCGGCGGGCCTCGTTATCGTTTTATTTCGAAGTTCTCAGCCCTCTTGCCGCCGACCCCGCCTGTCCCTCCACCGCCCTGCTCAACAACGAGCGACTGTTTTTTTCCTTCCTTTGCGCCGTCGCGCTCTTGCGCTCGCGCCGCGTAAAAAGAATTTGATATTGCACGACGCAGAGAAGAGCGGAATGGATGGAATCTCGCGAACCGACGCGAAAGGAATTTTTCGAAGATTCTGCGGCTTCGCCGCTCGCCGCGAGTCGGCGAGTGAACAGGCGGGATTTGTATTCATAGTTGTCGTGCAGCGCTCAGGATGAGACAGTGGGACGAACGTATAGAGGGATGGATGGGTAAATTGCGGGGGTATGCGTTCGGAGTAATAAGAATGGAGCGCGCAGTCTGCTAAAACGCGATGGTCGTTGAATGTTTGATGTACGTTGGAATATTTCGCCAACGAGCTCAAATGTGGGTGACGTTTTCTGGCATACGCGCATGCTGGTCATGGGAGTAAGCTCGGATGGCGTATACGTGGGCAGCCCGATAAGTACTTAGCCTACAAAAGAAAACCGAAAATTTTGGAAAATTGACGATTTATTTTTCAACGTAGTCTCCTTTCAACCCTTAACGGACGACGACTTTTTCGACCGGGTGAGGTAGCAGGACGAAGCGATTTTTGCGAATGCGTTGAGTGACTTACGTAATATAATAAAATGATCTTACATATAAATTATCTCATAAAAACGTTATATTTCGATTGTTTATCTATATTTACACCTTTAAAACTTTATTTTTACAAAAATTATGTAGGATTTTTGATTGGAATGATATATTAACTCGATACACTTGATCCAGCGATGAAATCTGGGCATATTATGCATGAAATATTGGACATGAGAAAGCTTTCTGCTCGATGGGTGCCGCGTTTGCTCACTCCGGATAACAAGCACATCCGTGAGACCATTTCAGAGCAGTGTTTGACACTGTTTAAGCGCAATCCGAAAGAGTTTCTACGTCGTTTCGTGACTGTCGACGAAACGTGGATCCACTGGTACACACCAGAGACCAAGCAACAGTCGAAACAGTGGACTGCGCCTGGCGAATGTGCTCCGAAGAAGGCGAAGACTGTCCTGTGGGCCGGAAAGGTGATGGCTACCGTTTTCTGGGATTCACAAGGTATTTTTTTTTGTGACGGAGGAGAAATCTTCTGTAAGACACCCCCGCACTTCCAAGGGAAAGTGCAGGGGTAGTGCCGGATTTTTACCGACTAAAACCCCGCCGATGCCACTTCCCTACACCGATTTCTGATGGGCTTCGGGTTCTCCTAAGAATTTCACCGAAACCCATCCGGCGCCACGAGTCGAACTCGCACATTCCCAACGGAGATCCGGAAGGGATCTCCGACAGACCACCCGGAGTATGCAACACACACATACTCACACCTTTATTTACAAAAATAAACGTCACACTCGTACAAACATTCTTACAATGTTACATACTAATACCCGGATTCACAAGGTATGATCTACATAGACTACCTGGAGAAGGGCAAAACAGTCACAGGGCTGTACTATGCCGAATTATTGAGCCGATTCGACGCCGAATTAAGGAAAAAACGGCCTCATTTGGCGAAGAAAAAAGTGCTCTTTCACCACGATAACGCACCGTCTCACACCTCTGCCCAAGCTACAGCCAAATTGGTTGAATTAGGCTACGAACAGCTGCCCCATCCACCGTATTCTCCAGATTTGGCCCCGTGTGACTTCTTTTTGTTCCCAAACTTGAAAAAGTCACTCGCTGGGCAGAAATTTGAGTCGAATGAGGAGGTTATCACCGCCACGGAGGCCTACTTTGCAGATCTCTAGAACACGTATTTTTCAGACGGGTTGAAGAAGTTGGAGCATCGCTGGATCGAGTGTATCGAGTTAAAAGGAGACTATGTTGAAAAATAAATCGTCAATTTTCCAAAATTTTCGTTTTTATTTTGCAGGCTAAGTACTTATCGGACTGCCCACGTATATAGGTTTGGGCACGTTGCTAATGAGGTGAAATGTGGAAAATGCTGCTTGCTACAGGCGCATTCCGTCAGGGTAAGGTCGGATAATGGGTGGATATGTTTCAATATAATCACATTAACCCAACGAGGTGGATTGTGGATAACATTCGTTGTGGCACACGTAATCCGATGAGCAGGTTGAGGTCGGATAACGTGGGTATATATTTGAATACATGGCCAACAAGGTGGAATGTGGATAACATTCCTTATTATACGCGTGTTTTATTTCAGTGTTTATTATCACACGCGCATTCCGTTGATCGGGGTAAAGTCGGGTAACGTGTGTATGTTTGCATGCATGGTTAACATGGTGGAATGAGGATAATAGTTATTACACGCCCGTTCTGTTGGTCAGGGCAAAGTCGGATAATGCGCGGATATGTTTGAATATAATCCCATTAAACCAACAAGGTGGATAGTGGATAACATTCGTCGGTGCACACGTAATCCGTTGATCGGGATAAACTCGGATAATGTATATATGTATCTAGGGTTTAGATAGGTGAAATTAGAGGCTGGGCTATCACTATAAAATTTATAAATAATAGTGACACAAACGTCACACTTTCGTCTTGGTTCTTAAACTTTCATCTTTCTGTTTTTTAGTCTTGGCGTCTTTGTGTCTTTTCATTTTCGCATTTCGTGTTCAACTTGCTTCCACGCAACCACACAACACAATTATTAAGCAATATTGTCATCTATGATACTGCAATATAGTAATCGAGGGTCATAGGTGACCATTGTTTGCCATGCTTTCTCTTCTTCTCACATTCAAACTCTTATCTTAGCCTGAATTAAAAGACCCTGCACTCAAGACCCTACATATATTTGAATATCTGGGCAACAATGTAAAATGTGCATAACATTCCTTATTGCACACTTGTTCCATTAATCGGAATAAGATCAAATAAAATATGCATATATTTATATACATGGCCAACAACATAAAACATGAATAACATTCCTTGTTATGTGCACGTTCCATTGATCAGGGTAAGATAAACAAATTTTCGCCGTCTCGGCAATTTTCAATGTATAGTCGGAAATGTGTCTACGATTGAAAAGTTTCCGTCGCGACGCAAATTGTTGGATCGCCGCCAAAAGTCGTGTAATCTCGAGACATTCTCGATCGTTTCGCCTTGTCCGTGAATTTCTTGAACGCAACATTTGGACTCTGCGCAGCAGGGCGAGTCATGACCAATCGCTTAGATCGGAATTAGCATCTTCGTTTCCTGGGGAAGTTGCACACCATTTGGCAACATACAGCGTTGTCTCGATACTTTCATTAGCTCATGCAATGGTGAATGTTTTAGAATGATTGGCGTTCATATAGTAATCAAGAAATTGAAATGGGGGTGGGTCATTCTTTAACCCTTTGCACTCCAAATTTTATTTCAATTTCGTTACCAGCAGCTCCCAACGCTTTTAAGTGTTTTGTTTGAAATTTACTTTAACTAAAAAATAAGGCAATTTAAATAAGTAACGGAAGTAACATATTCACGTAAATACCAGTTTTATTTACACTATTGCCGTGTTTTTAATTTTCAAGAGTATGACATCATTTGAAGCAACTTCCAAGACGCAACCCTGGTTTTCTTTCGCACGTTTCACCAAAATAGGTGGTTTCTCTTCTTCTTCCAGGTATTTTTCTATTTGACCAAACTGCAGTCTTTGTGTTTTCCTTCGGGATGTACGAAGATGAAATGAGGCTTTCCATCTAAGCCATCGTGTTTATCATGTGTTCCAGGCCTTCCCAATTTCATTTTTGGTGCACGACAATCACAAGTAAGCATCCACAAAATGTTTTTGCGAAATTTTTTGTGGTCTGTAGATTTTGTTCCATGGTTTTTCGTTTTTTCTTTATATAAAATATACGCATTTACTATGGAGATTTCTACTACCCCAAATAAATATTTCCTCCACCACTTGAATGCTTGGCGTAAAAAACAATAAGATATCGCTTATTGGTTCGCCACATCAACACCACCCATATTTTTATTATAATCTGTGATCACATCCGGTTCTTTTATTTCTCTGCGATTACCTGAATCTCTAACCCTTCTGGTAACATTGCTAGAGCGCCGATAACGTATGCTCGACATCTATTTATTTGGACATGAAAAAATGTCGAGTGTTACTCGACAAAGGAGCTCCTGAGATAAAAACTGATGTCGAGTCACACTCGACATAGGAGTGCAAAGGGTTAATTGAAGAAAACCTGAATTTTTGTTATCGTTACTCTTCTTTTCCGTTTTTCGGAGGTGCGTGGGAGGAATATTGCAATATACCGAAACCCATCACTTTGACTAGTTGAGAAATTCGATTTCTACCATTTCACTGCATTCTCATATTTTCGGGTGTTCCCTTTTTCTGCAACCCTGCAGTATAAGCAGAACATCTTTGGCTATTTCCCAATATGATATATTTAACAAATATAAATTTTTAATTTCTCAGCACTCTCAGAGCATGTTTGGATATTCTCCTGATTTTTGCAACTTTACAACATTCCCCGACACTTTGTTAATTGTCAGACACATGTCAGATAGATTGGGTTTCCTACTGCACTTCATAAATCAAATAACGGTATTGTTACAATGTGGAAAAGTAAACGAAACGAAAAAAAAATCTTTCACTCTTTCAAATTCGAAGCATACATCCATGAAAATTGAAAAAAGTGATACACACCTAACTGAAACTGTTCCATTTTGCAACAGCACCAAATTCTATATGGATGTAACAGACCCAAATGGTAAGAAATGTCGGTTGTCTAGACATTATTTTAAAAAATTTAATCTCAATACAAAATTTCATTCACGTTGATTATTATACGGACAATCACCAATAATGCGATACTCACAATTGAAGGCAAGATCAATCTCTTGAATAAACGTTTTGATTGTAGATATTATATTCAGCCAGAACAGCTCCGAACCATTCGTCGAAAGTTTCTTAAAGAATTATCAGTATGGGAAGAAACACGTCATTACGATTCTGACATTTAAACCTGAATTACTTCTCAATCTTGTGGAACCTTTCGAATGATTTTAATAGAACATTTGCCATGTAGCAATCCTCATTTGCTCCATCCAACAGATAGCTTTTTACTAAATAAATTCAAAACTAATAAAAAGAGCTTCAGTTCAGCTTTCAGTACGTCCAAATATTCGTAGAAGCACACGCGTAGAAATGCATAACCTAATAAAAAAATATACAGATTCCACGTATACAGCGAGTAGTGGCCATGCGATGAATAAATACACTTTCTACCAGACTATTCCCCAAAATCCGTAAAGTGGATGAAAAAATTATTTTTTCATAAATAAACCAATATCCAATAAAACAAGGACTTGAGTTCATGCTTTTGAAAAATACACAATTACAGGCGTGTACGTAGAAATGCGCAATCTAATAAAATACATATACATCCCACCAATATAGCGAGTTGCGGTCATGCGATGAATAAATACACTTCTTCCCGGACTATTCCCCAAAATCCGTAAAGTGGATGAAAAAATTATTTTTGCTAAATAAACCAGATATCCAATAAAAAAGGACCTGAGTTCATATTTTTTAAAAATACACGACTACAGGCTTATACGTAGAAATGCGCAATCTAATAAAATACATATAGATCCCACCAATATAGCGAGTTGCGGCCATGCGATGAATAAATACATTTCCTGTCGGACTATTCCCCAAAATCCGTAAAGTGGATGAAAAAATTATTTTTTCATAAATAAACCAACTATCCAATAAAAAAAGGACCTGAGTTCATGCTTTTGAAAAATACACAACTACAGGCGTGTACGTAGAAATGCGCAATCTAATAAAATACATATAGATCCCACCAATATAGCGAGTTGTTGACCATGCGATGAATAAATACACTTCCTGCCGGACTATTCCCCAAAATCCGTAAAGTGGATGAAAAAATTATTTTTTCATAAATAAGCCAAACATCCAATAAAAAAAAGGACGAGCTTATACTTCTGTAAAATACACAACTACGGGCGTATACGTAGACAAGCTTAATCTAATAAAAAAACACATAGATCCCGCGTGTATAGCGAGTTGCGGCTGTGGGATGAATACACTCCATTCCGAACTATTCCCCGGAATCCGTAAAATGTATGGGCCGCGCGATTGCAATGACCAAAGCTCGCCGAAGGCTTTCTCGATCGCGTAGACTCAAAATAAAAAAACCGCCTCTTTCGTGCGAGCGGCTTTTAACGAGGGCAATATTCGGATGCGCCCCGAAGTCGTAATTATAAACTTCATGCGCTCTCAGCGCCTGCCATGCATCGATAGATCATTACATCGACATATACGCAGGCTGGCTTCGAACACTCGCGATACCGGCGTACATTTGAGGAGGAAGAACAAAGGAACGCTCATTAGCTTCGTTGAATATATTAATCTATGCGATATTAGGTTTTTTACCTCTTTTTGTGACCATTTTTACGCTCGGCACGTTCGGCGTCATTCTGGTTTGGACATTTTTCGACAATTGACACTTTGAGTGTCGTGATCACGACGCAATTGATCTCGATAAAAATGCGCCAAATTCCCAAAAAATAACACTCATCATTCTACAAGTGCAATTAATGTTTTATTGAAGTATTTTTTGTTTACCATAAAAATATGTTTAGATTTATTTTTTTTATTGGAATAGAAGTTCAGCCCTTTGCTCTTTAATGTATCTGTTTTATATTAGTTTTACATAAATCAATCATGTATAAACACACTTTTCGACAATTCACACTTTGAGTGCCGTGATCGACGATGATCGACGCAATTAATCTCGATAAAAATACGCCCAATTCCCGAAAAATAACACTCATGATTCTGTAAGTGCTATTAATGTTTTATCGAAGTATTTTTTGTTTACCATAAAAATATGTTTAAATTTATTTATTTTTATTGGAATAGAAGTTCAGCCCTTTGCTCTTTAATGTATCTGTTTTATATTAGTTTTACATAAATCAATCATGTATAAAATTTATGAACGGTGCGGTTACAACGTGGACAATTTCGATATCGCGCTGAAGCTACAACTAGCAAAATACACATGGCAGTCAACCTGTTAATATTAGAATAGAGGTTCAACCCTTTGCTCTCTGCTATATCCGCCTTATACTAGTTTCATATATTCAATCATATAATGTTGCATGTAATGACGATGCCGTTCTAATATGAACATTTTCGATGCAGTGCTGAAAACTCGACAAAATACACATGGCAATCAAAATGTTAAAAGACTATGTATTCTACTCAATTTTTAGCGCGCTCGAGAGTATACGAGAAAAATGAGATAAATAAAGGAGAATCCCAATTGGAAACTTCAACGTGCAGGCGCGTTGTTAAGTGGCATCTCTTGGAAGACGAATGATAAACCTGTGCTATTAGTTCTGACATTTTGTCGGTGAATGTTTGAATTTCGTGCGAAAATACACGTTTCCCATCGCGTTGCGCTGAAGTTGCTGAACATACTGATGGTAGAAGAGGGATGAGTGAGGTAGATATCAATGTGCTTTGTGCCCTGACGTGCCATTAAAGGCTTGTGAATGTTCACTATCGATATCTTTCGACCTACAATTATTGGAACCTCCTTTCCTCGCTACTTCTCAGCCAACTGATTCTCAAAGTCTTCTAACTCCGTCCTCTTCAGGTACCTTCAAGCGCACGTCGAGACACATGTGCGTTTGCTCTTACGCTTTTACTTTTGCGCTACTTTTTACTTTTTCAAGTGAAACTCTTTTTTTAACGCGGTAGAGTAAGTCGACGCGTTGAGCCATGGAAGTGTTACGAAAAGTGCAACGCATATTTCATTGGACGTGGCCGACGAAATAATGAAAAGAAGTAACTATAGCAACAAATAAGCAATAATGTAAACAAGCAACTATAGCAATACATAAGAAATAATGTAAAGAAGTAATTATAGCGAGAAATAAGCAATAATGTAAACAAGTAATTATAGCAACACATAAGAAATAATGCAAATATGTAACTATAGCAACAAATAAGAAATTACACATTAACATATATCAAATTTAATCGCGGTCAATTAATTTGTGAACATTTTTTTCTGAAACAGATTAAGTGTCAACGTTTAAACTTTATTCTTTTGACCACGAGAACATTTTGGCAGTATTGTATAAAACTACGTATGAAACCCGAACATAATAATACTTGATTGGACTCATTTTTTTAATTTTTTTTTCATTACTTGAGTGTATTATTGAAGTTTTATCATTTTATTGACAGTGAATAAGACAATCGAATAGAAAAAGATCAACGCAGTATTTCGTAAATATTTAGATATAGTCCAGATCCTAATTTACGTATCGTATGTTAGCTATCATAAACTCAGTATTTAATTTTTCCTTTCGAATGATGACACGCATAGTTACATATGTTTAAAATATTGTCTCACCCTACAAATTCTTGGGTCCTTCATCTTTGAAGTTTTATTCTTGGTAAGTAACTATAGCAACAAATAAGCAATAATGTAAACGAGTGACTACAGCAACACATAAGAAATAATGAAAAGAAGTAATTATAGCAACAAATAAGCAATAATGTAAACAAGTAATTATAGCAACGCATAAGAAATAATGCAAATATGTAACTATAGCAACAAATAAGAAATTACACATTAACATATATCAAATTTAATCGCAGTCAATTAATTTGTGAACCTTTTTTTCTGAAACAGATTAAGTGTCAACATTTAAACTTTATTCTTTTGACCACGAGAACATTTTGGCAATACTGTATAAAACTACGTATAAAACCCGAACATAATAATACTTGATTGGACTCATTTCTTTATTTTTTTTTTCATTACTTGAGTGTATTATTGAAGTTTTATAATTTTATTGACAGTGAATAAGAGAATCAAATAGAAAAAGATCAACGCAGTATTTCGTAAATATTTAGATATACTCCAGACCCTAATCATATCGTATGTGAGCTATCATAAACTCAGTATTTAATTTTTCTTTTCGAATGATGACACGCATAGTGACATATGTTTAAAATATTTTCTCCCCCTACAAATTCTTGGGTCCTTCATCTTTGAAGTTTTATTCTTGATAAGCGTGGCCGCCACGCACCGACATTTTTAATTCCTTACTTCCGGATTCCTCAATTTCAATTGTTTCACTTCTACTTAAGCATCGGCTCCGTCGTTCCTACGCTTTCTCTCATTCCCTGCTTCCTTCATATGAATCACGAGCGAATGCATTCGAAATGCCAGTGATGTTCGTGCGGTCTGCTTTTTCATATCTTCGCTCGCCCTTTCTGTCCGACGGGATAATTATTTCGCAGACCGGAAAAGCCAGTACCTTAAATGGCCAACTGAATACTGGCCAGACTCATAATTTAGAGGCGGATACTTCTGTGCTCGTAAACATTTTAATTGCACCTCCGCCGATATCGTTAAAGCGTCGGGCGATGATAGTTTCGTCCAGAACGCGATCATCGATTCTTAAGCGAGCCAATTATCGAAGTGGCGACCGACGAGGCATTACTGAATTAGCGACCTGCCGCGCAAGTAGTTACGGTCAGTCGATGACTAAAGAAACGGGCTCCAAAGTCTTTTCTGCTACTTTCGAATTAATGACTTCTTCGCGGTTAAACGCGTTAACTCCTTATTCTGTAAGATTCACTCTACGTGTTTCGAAAACGGAGATTTTCTGATCAGGAATCTGTGTCATACGTAAACTGAACATATTTTTACTTATTTTTTTATTTACCAAATTGACAAGCAAAGGCCCATGAGTACAAGAAAAAAAGGAAAGGACCGCGCAAGTACGAGTAGTTACGGTCAGTCGATGACTAAAGAAACGGGCTCCAAAGTCTTTTCTGCTAATATACTTTCGAATTAATGACTTCTTCGCGGTTAAACGCGTTAACTCCTTATTCTGTAAGATTCACTCTACGTGTTTCGAAACGGAGATTTTCTGATCAGGAATCTGTGTCATACGTAAACTGAACATATTTTTACTTATTTTTTTATTTACCAATTTGACAAGCAAAGGCCCATGAGTACAAGAAGAAAGGAAAGGATAGAAAAGAGTAACACAACAGAAACAAATATGACAAAAAGTATAAATACACATACGCGGATTTACATAAAAATATTTAATACGGAGTAATGATACATGAAAAGAACATTAGATAAAATATACAAGTAGCGAGAAAATACATAATAACAAATAAGCTGCTGACTCCTATAAATGTAGGTGGGGGTAATGAATCAGCGGATAAGCATCTAGCTAAAGCAAGTTTGAAAGATAACAAAAGATCGCAGAAGAAGTCGAGGTTACGATACGATTGATCGGGTAATTAGTAAGAAATTTATAGCTGTAGATAGGAATATGGAAAGCTGGGGATTTTTTAGACGTCTGACCGAGTTGTTGAAATTAACAAGACCTAAGAGAGATGGACAGTTGGCGAAATGCTTAATGGCTTTATAACGAAGACATAGGGCAGTAGTAATTCTACGTTTCTCAAGAGATACAATCTTTAACGCATTCATGATGAGAACGTCATTGTGAAGATTTAATGTAATTTTAATTCAAAGTGAAAAATAAATTAGGTCGATTTCTGTGATTACGCAGTATTTAACTATATACCTTTCTTTTACTTATATGGTTTCAAATTGTTACTTTTTTTTTGTTTCGGAAACATAGGACAGTCTTTAATTAATTATGGTTATTGACAAACTAATGAAATAAACACTAACATCTTTTAACCTGCTTTTTAATACTGCAGATGATCTTGAAAAAATAATACTGTTCATAACCTTTTGTTTCTCAAATTGCCGCAATTAATCACCTGACGATGATGTGACATAAAAAATATCTCTGCAGCTGGGTCATTCGTCCACGCTCCCAAAACTTTCACATGCATAAGTAAGAAAACTAGCTTGCAACAGAACATGTGTAATAATAACTACAATGGTAACGAAGAAAACGCGAATAGTGATTAGGATCTTGCATCCCAGTATACTAGAACTTCAGTTTCTCTTTTGGTGTTGCACACTATTGGCACTCTAGACATTTTTCACATCCGTCGCGGGTGAGAAGAAATCCGCGTGTTCGCTGGAACACAAGCCCGAGTCAAACAGACAGCAAACAACAAAAAGGACGCAAAAGGTGAAAAGGGATCCAAGAGTACGTATAAGGGTAAGGAAAATAACGGTTTCCTCCAGATATGCAAACCGACAGAAAGGTGGAAACTTGACACGAAGTCAGTGATTCGAAGAAATTTGACATCTGAACGTGTAGACCTGAAGTTGCTGGAGTCAGCCAATGACAATTTCATGGTGAAAATTGCTAAACTTTAAACTATAAAATGCATTAAGGCACTATGGATAGACGAAAAAAATTGTTCATAAATTTTTCTATACCGATCGAAACAGAAAGGTGAAGACTATTTTAACCCTTCAAGTACTGGATAGTTTCAGATAAAACGCCCACTGCGGACCGAATACTTTTCTGCCAATGTGAATTTGGTCGTTTAATTACACATGGCGTGATTAAGTTACGAGTATGATCATACTTCTTCAGTTACACCAAATTAAATAATCCAAGAAAGTCATTTGCTGGAAAATGCATGGGCAATCAATATACAACATATTTTTTTGTCACACATCTCATACATTGAGAATGATGGCAGGAATACGTATATGCAACTTTAACCAAACGCATGTATGCGTTCATCTGCCATGGTAGTATCCTACTAAACGCATATATGCTTCCATCGTCCATGGTAATAACTTTTACCAAATACATATACATGCGTCTACAGTACATACTGGTAACTTTTACCAAACGCACATATGCAATGACAATTTCATGGTGAAAATTGCTAGACTTTGAACTATAAAATCCATTAAGGCACTATGGATAGACGAAAAAAATTTTTCACAAGTTCTCCTATGGTGATCGAAACAGAAATGTGAAGACTATTTTAATCCTTCAAGTACTGGATAGTTTCAGATAACACGCCCACTACGAACCGAATACTTTTCTGCCAACGTGAATTCGGTCGTTTAATTACACATGGCGTAATTAAGTCACGAGAATGACGATACTTCTTCAGTTACACCAAATTAAATAATCCAAAAAAGTTATTTGCTGAAAAATGCATGGGCAGTCAATATACAACATATTTTTTTGTCACACATCTCATACATTGAGAATGGTGACAGCAGTACGTATTTTTAACCAAACACATGTATGCATCCTACTAAACGCATATATGCTTCCATCGTCCATGGTAGTAACTTTTACCAAATACATACATGCGTCTACAGTACGTTTTGGTAACTTTTACCAAACGCACATACGCATCCATCGTCCACGCAGCCAACTTTTGCCCCGCACATCTACGCGTTCCGTCCTCAAACCGTTAACGAGTGTGATCTAATCTCGCAGTACCCGAACCCTCATCAATTCTATAACCCGCTCCTCGGCGACAATTTTGCCCCCGCAATTTTTCCGCAATTATACACGACTCGCGTGTCAATCGTCCAACTCGTCTCGCGGCGAGTCTCAGCGAGTTTTCAACGAAAGTTCCGCAACGATCGACCGGCTCGTCAGACAATGAGCCCGAAGTTGATAGAAACGTCATCACGCGCTCGCGAGGCACAGTTTTAACGACATCGACGAGGAGTACAATTAAAATTTTAACGAACGCGGAAGTATCCGTCTCCGAATTACGAGTCCGGCCGGTATTGAATTGGCCATTTAAGGTACTCGCTACCCGGTCTGAGAAATAATTACTGACGGATGGAGTCCGCCTCGCGGGACCAAGAAGGGCGCGCAGAGATGTGAAAAGGCAGACCACACGAACATCGCCGGCATTTCGGATGCATTTATGAAGAAACGACAGGGGCGCGCACGAGAGCAGAAGACGCGTGGGAGGAGGGTTGAATTTTTAATGAAAGCCGGCGAGCCCGTAAGTGTGCGTGTCCTCGAGTGCACTTGAGGAGACCCAGCGAGGACAGAGCCGCAGGACTCCGGTAATCAGCCGCGTGCGGGGGTGGCGAGGAAAGGAGATTCCAATAATTGCGGGTCGAAAAATATCGGCAGTAAACTCTCACAACCCTTTAATAGCGCGCTACGTACAAAGCATATTGGTTTCCACCCGGCCCTCCCGCTTTCCCTGCTGTTCCGTTTCCTCTCTTTGTCCACACGGCGAAGAACCGTGCTTTGACTGTCTGCATCCGGTATCCCCGCGCGGCGCCATGAAAAACGCGTGTCCTCGCACGGAATTCAAACGCTCGCCGACGAAATAGAAAAATCGACGGCACGGACACACCGTCCGTCTTCTCAGAGCGACGCGCCAGCGGTGGTCTTCGACCCTTAACGGTCCGCTGGTTTTTTCAATAACGAGAATGGAAGTCCCCGTTTTCGGAAAAACAGGCAAACGCTTACGAGTTTGTCGCTTTTTTAGTTAGCGTGCGAATATGCTTTGTTTTTGTGTAAGGAGACTTCATATTTCGGTTTTGCAGTGCGCACGATTGAGATATGTTTTGAGACTCAGAAGCTACAATGCGATTCCTTTTTTTCACCTTTCGGTTCTGTACAAATTTTTTCCATTTAACACTTTTACTGCCGTGTGTATTTTACTATATTAACCCTTTGCACTCCGAACCATTTTCCCATGCACCCCTCATATTATTTAGTATAGTTTTGGAACCAAGTAACGTATTATAATGATATTGGACTTAAATGAATTGGCTGACATCGAGAAATATATATTTGCAAAAAGTCAATATTTTATTTTGTTATAATTTTGTACAGTGTGATAAATTTTAAAACACTCCCCAGTATGCATTGCAGGGTGATTTATGCACGTTTGACAATAATAAGTCGTTCGACGCCTGCCACCAAGTGTTTTCTGTCAAAACAGGATGGAGATTAAAATTTTCAAGGTCCGGTGGTTTGTGCGTCGTAACAAAACCCTCTGATATTTCTTTTACATATTTTAGTAATTTTACTATACTTTGATTTGATTTCTTGTGCCATTTCAAAAGAAAACTTTAGGCAAACGTGCACGTCTCAATATTTTAATGTCCCCTGAGAGGGGACAGCGGAGTGCGAAGGGTTAAAACTGCAACGTGATGAAGTACTACAGAATATGATTGAATTGTGCAAAATGAAAATAATGCGAAGGTATCGGAAACCAAAGAATTTAATCACTATTTAATATGAATTGCATTTACAAAATTATAAATGCTGCCGATTGGGTATTTTTTGAGTTTTTTATGAGATTTGCGCCGGTCACCGATGACCACGATGGCAGTCAACGTGTTAAATGATCTTCGGACACTTCAACGTCAAGTGCAATTAGCTCAAAACTCTTGTAATAACACTCTTCTGTCTCCACACTTATCGATAAAGTGCGTTATAAAATAATCTAACCCGATAATAACCGAATTAGTATTTTACACGCGAAGAAACAAACGACTAACGCCAATCCGAAAAATTCACAAAACGACAATTTTAAGCTTGTTCACGTTAAGGGTTGATTGGGAGTCTCGTCGAGTTCTCTTCGACTTTTTCGAAAACTACGTTAAATATCGATTGCGCTGCCGCATATTTCATTGTTCGATAATCAGCAAACCGGAACGCCATCGACTGTGTCGAGCATACGCATCCATGGCGGATATTTAGAGTGGGTCTGCGTATCGACATGCTGCAGCCTTCGGGAGCGCATGGAGTTTATAATTACAGGTACGAGGCGGATTCGGATATTACCCTCGTCAAAAGCCACCCTCACGAAAGAGGTACTTTTCCGATTTTTGGTGTGCGCGATCGAGAAGTCCTGTCGTAGGCTTTGGCCACTGGGATCGCACGGTGTATCACGGATTTCGGGAGATGTTTCGGGAGCTGAGTACTTTCGGCGAAGAATCATAAACTGATATGTGCATTCAGTATATACGTGTATACGTTTTTTATTTTACGTAGATTATCTTTACGCAGACTTTCGTCGTTCTGGCGAAATGTTGAAATGAAACTGCATTGTTTGGGATGTATCTATATATAACTCTTATGTATTTTAATTTAGATTTTCGAAGTTGAGGAAATGCAGTGAAGAATCATTAGCTGCTATGTGCATTTAATATATATGTTGCATTTTTCTTGTTACTTCATTTATTACTTGTATTTTGACATAAAACTGCATTCTTTCAAGTATATATATTTGTATACTTGGTATGCTTACTTTACTTAGACTTTCGTTGTTCTGACGAAATGTTGAAATGAAACTGCATTGTTTGGGATGTATCTATATATAACTTTTATGTATTTTAATTTAGATTTTGGAAGTTGAGGAAATGCAGTGAAGAATTATGAGCTGCTATGTGCATTTAATATATATGTTGCATTTTTTATTTCACTTCATTTATTACTTGTCTTTTGACATAAAATTGCATTCTTTCAAGTATATATATTTGTATACTTGGTATGCTTACTTTACTTAGACTTTCGTTGTTCTGACGAAAGTTAACGTAAAACTGCATTGTTCATATTATTGGCTTCTGGATGGATACACAATTGGCTGTTATATGGTATACGATTTTAGTTTTGGAATCATGAATTTTTTCCTAAAGTTATTTCTGGTGTACTGGCGAACATCCGAACTTAGAAACCATACAGTCTCCCATGTTTCACTGTTGACTTTGTTCTTGCTTCATTTTTTGGTGCATTCATCCCATGTGAGACTACTTCGCTCATTCCGCTGCTGCCAGATGTTCTTGTCTGCCACTTATGGTCCACTAAATTTTCCGCACCTTGAACAGCGTAATCTAATTTCAGCGTAAAATCTTTCAAGTGCCCCAAGCAACGTGTTATAGCAATTAGCAAATTTCGCACAATTACCGAAGAATCTTTTGCTAAGCGATGTAACGTGAGACCTGCCACTTTTCTCTTCCATAAAATCTTATTGAGCGTCCCGGGCCGTAATTGCCACAAACAAGGGGCTAATATGTGTGTAGAACTATTACCGGGATATAGAACGGTTACCGAAGAATCTTTTACTAAGAGACGTAACATGAGACCTGACACTTTTCCGTACCACGAAATAGTATTGAGCGTTTCAAAGCACAATTGCCACAAGTAAAATAATAATATGGATATGTAATTACATTGCGATGAAATTGCTTGTTTTAGGTCGGTCCGTTAAAACGTCGAAAACGCACTTTTAAATTCGTCGAAACGCCATTCCGCTGCGTTAGAAAAACATGAATATGCTACAAATATACGTTACTCTTCATGAACAATTACCTGCAATTTCGAAGCGCAGACAATAACGGAATCGTTTAATTTAGTCTCTAATTAGCAAAGTGCACCGGTGAAAGCAAATCAATAACGACGCATACAAGATAATTTTGGGTTCCAGGGGATAACGCAGAAGAAACTAAAAATTTTATGCAAACTGTTTATTGGTACGTAGAGAATGGATAAATGCTAGAATGTATAGTAATAGGAACTTTCGGAGCATGGGTCGAAATTGTGATGAACGAAGTTTGTTCAGCCGCCGAAACGTTTGTCCCACAGTTCCTTGAAGGACTCCCTGAAATCAAACCAACCGTGTTAACAATCATACTTTTTCGAAGATACTTTAAATAATAAAAATCACGCATGCATTTTATTAGGATACAAAGTAAAATTAAAAATGTGGCAAACAATGAGGGTTTGCGAAAGTTGGTTAAAAAAAAAATTACCAGACAATAATAGTTTGCGAAAGTCACTTGAAGTCAAGTCAGCATTATGTTGGGGCTCAGCATAAAAATTAAAAATGTGGCAAACAATGAGGGTTTGCAAAAGTTAGTTTAAAAAAAAAATTAACAGACAATGATAGTTTGCGAAAGTCACTTGAAGCCAAGTCAGCATTATGTTGGGGCTCAGCATAACAATTAAAAACATGGCAAACAATGAGGGTTTGCGAAAGTTAGTTTAAAAAAAAAATTAACAGACAATGATAGTTTGCGAAAGTCACTTGAAGTCAAGTCAGCACTATGTTGGGGCTCAGCATAAAAATTAAAGTGTGACGAACAATGGTAGCTTGTGAAAACTCGACGCGGTGAAATGATTATATTGGGTTTCGACATAAAATTTGTAGTATGCATGTGGGCAGGAAGACTCACTTGCGGCAGACGCAGACAGCGTTTGAGTTGCATTTTCCACCAGCCTTTCCCAAGCTAAGACAATTGGCAGCGCATGCGGAATCGCCAAGGAAACCCAAAAGGTCGCAGGTCACTCTCCTGTGTCTATCGGCACGTCCCTCGACGGCTGGGACCACGAGTTCCTCAAACTCTTCTGAAATGGAATAATCGTTATGGCAATCTTTTCCCATGATACGTGAAAATCGACGAGAAAATATATTTCAACGGAGCAAAACGCGCATCGCACAATTAAGCTAATAACAATGACCGGGAGAAGTTGCAATTAGTTACGCTCGAAAGTTTCTTGACTTTCTGAAGAATACTGCCAAACAATTTACATTAAATAGTATTCGCACGGGGCAAAACGCTTATCTTATGATGAACTTAGCAACAACTGCTCAAACAAGGTTGCAATTAGTTGTGCCTGAAAGTGTCTTAAGTTTTGTAAGAATTCTGCAAGACTGCTTGCAAGAAATAGTATTTTAACTGAGCGAAATGTCGGGCTCAGAATTAAGCTAACAGAGACCGCCGGAACAAAGTTGTAATTAGTTGTGCCTAAAAGTGTCCTGAATATTTGAAGAGCTCAACAAAGCAGCTTGCAAAAGATAGTATTTTAAGAAAGTTCATTTTAAATTTTAATTTAATTTTAAGAAAATTTTATGAAAGCCGAATATTTCAACCAGGTATAATGCAGGTTTCACAATTAAGTTAATAATGACCGACGCAAAGTTGCAACTAACGTAACCAAAGTGTCTTGAATATTCGAAGAATTCAGCAAAACAGTTGCGAAAAATAGTATATCAAAAGAGGAAAATGTAAATTTCACAATTAACCCAACAATGGCCGACACAAAGTTGCAACTAATTGCCCCTAAAAGTGTCTTGAATATTCGAAGAATTCAGCAAAACAGTTGCGGGAAATAATATATCAAAAGAGGTAAATGCAAATTTCACAATTAACCCAACAATGGCCGACATAAAGTTGTAATTAGTTGTGCCTAAAGTGTCTTGAATATTTGAAGAGCTCAACAAAGCAGCTTGCAAAAGATAGTATTTTAAGAAAGTTAATTTTAAATTTTAATTTAATTTTAAGAAAATGTTATAAAAGCTGAATATTTCAACTAGGTATAATGCTGGTTTCACAATTAAGTTAACAATGACCGACGCAAAGTTGCAACTAATTGCCCCTAAAAGTGTCTTGAATATTCGAAGAATTCAGCAAAACAGTTGCGGAAAATAGTATATCAAAAGAGGAAAATGCAAATTTCACAATTAACCCAACAATGGTCGACACAAAGTTGTAATTAGTTGTGCCTAAAAGTGTCTTGAATATTTGAAGAGCTCAACAAAGCAGCTTGCAAAAGATAGTATTTTAAGGAAGTTAATTTGAAATTTTAATTCAATTTTAAGAATATTTTATAAAAGGTAATATTTAAACCAGGTATAATGCAGGTTTCACAATTAAGTTAACCATGACCGACGCAAAGTTGCAACTTATTGCCCCTAAAAGTGGCTTGAATATTCGAAGAATTCAGCAAAACAGTTGCGGAAAATAGTATATCAAAAGAGGAAAATGCAAATTTCACAATTAACCCAACAATGGCCCACACAAAGTTGTAATTAGTTGTGCCTAAAAATGTCTTGAATATTTGAAGAGCTCAACAAAGCAGCTTGCAAAAGTAGTATTTTAAGAAAGTTAATTTTAAATTTTAATTCAATTTTAAGAATATTTTATAAAAGGTAATATTTCAACCAGGTATAATGCAGGTTTCACAATTAAGTTAACGGTGACCGACGCAAAGTTGCAACTAATCGCCCCTAAAAGTGTCTTGAATATTCGAAGAATTCAGCAAAACAGTTGCGGCAAATAGTATATCAAAAGAGGAAAATGCAAATTTCACAATTAACCCAACAATGGCCGACACAAAGTTGCAATTAGTCGTGCCTGAAAGTTTCTCGAATTCTGGAGAAGACTGAAAGACAACTTACGTTCGACCGGAAGGGCGCTGATGGCCGCAACGGCGACGAGAAGGAAGACTGCTACGGTGTAGAATCTCATGTTGAATCTTGGTGAGTTCGCAATTGTCAAATGCACTGTCTTCATCTGGACGAAATCCCGTTTTTATACGATATCGGGGCGTGCCGATCAGCGGGAGTGGGGGAGAATTTCCCGTAAGGACACGCGTGTAGATCCGCAAACACGCGGGACCGCAGCTGGTGCTTAATAGATCGGTAATAAAGCGTGGAAGGCCGAAGATTTTAATTTCCGCGCATTCGGACAACGAGCTACTCGCTCGCTTCTCCCCGCTGAATCGCACTCACGGCAAACCGTAAACCAATTTCGCAGTTTGCCGCGCAGGAAAGTTTCGCGGACGAACACTGCTCGGACTGTCTCATTTAATTTGATTTCCCGCACGCGAGCACTATCATTTTCGCGCTAACGTCACCGTGTAAATCACCGAAATATCAAAATAATTAACGACAGCGCAGAGCGCGGGGTAACGAATTAATACGCTATGAAATTGCTCACTTCGTTATTTAATGCGGCTTCATAATACAGTTTCAAATTTGCATGTAACATTCGATGTAGCCACGTCCGATACATTTTCAGGCTGACATTTGGCGGCGCGAGGGGAAGCCCTCCGACGCGGACGCATTTAATCGTTTTTCCCGCTACGTTTCCCGATGACGCAAGTCTGGGAAGTCTTGTACTTTCCCTGCTGCGCACATCGTAAACAATGGATCCGATATCAGCTCGTGTTGCATTCGGCCATAGTCCCGGCAGGTCAGAACCCCAATGATCCGTGTCGCAAGGAATATGACACTGGTGCGTCATCAGCCAAAATGGAAAAATCATCTGACCAGTTAACACATTGTTGACCGGCAATTTCCGGCAAAAGCTGTCTCAAGTCACCGGCTATTATTTCGTAATTGAACATGGAAGTGAAACAATGTAAATAACCTTCAATAAAGTTTGTTCGTGCATAATGAATTCAAATTGAACGTTGAACATAAATTTTATGTAACTTTTCATATTTTTTCGTATGATTAACTGCACAGCAGTCATTTATGCGTAGATGTAGACAAGAGTTGCACATATATCTTGTTTCGTTGTGCTTTCCTTTTAAAGAGCTAGAATATGCCCTTGTTATTTCATTTTCAATAATCATTTTCCAAATGACAACTTATTTAAAAATCACTCGGGCAACTATATAAAGCATTCACGTATAACTGATTGAAAAATGCTTCACCGTCACGTTCCGTCGTTCTTGACACTTTCTAATATTAGAATTGTAATAAAAGTCTCAGTACCAAGAAAAGTATACTTTTTTATAATAAAGCAGACGCGTTTGAACACCATGAACAAAATTTTGCTATATTCTATATTGCCCTGCGTTTCAAAAATTAAAATAGCCGACGCAAGTGCAAACACGAGTTAACTCGTGACCGGTCAACAACGTTTGGCCATGAAAACACGAGTTAACTCATGACCGGTCAACAACGTTTGGCCATGAAAACACGAGTTAACTCGTGACCGGTCAACAATGTGTTAAAACTCAGAGCCATTGCGAAAGTCAGTACTCATGGAGATAAGAGATCAATGTTTATTCCCACGGTAAGTAGACACGAAAAAAGAAAATGCCAACGACCTCAGGAAACAATAGAAGACGACACAAGTGTAAGAACGATGTAAACATGACTGAGTACGCTTGATAATACGAAAGATACGTAGTATCTATTATAAGACCGGAAACGGTAGAAAAGGCAGAATTTTATTGATACAAAAATTATTTGACACGAGCCACGGGGGGGAGTGAAGACAGATGAAAATTGATAAATCGGCGAAGGATGAGTTGTAAGACGGAAAACAGTGTTATTAAAACTGGGGAATTTTATTGATAAAAGAATTATTTGACACGAGCCACGGGAGGAAGTCAAGAGAGACCAAAATTGATAACACGGTGAAGGATAGGTTGTAAGACAGAAAACAATGATTTATTAAAAAGGCAAAATTGAATTTATTGATCAAACATGATTCCACAGAAGCAGGAGGCGGGATAAGTACAGAACAAAATTGATAAATCGTTGAAAGATAGGTTGTATGACAGAAAACAATGATTTATTAAAAAGTCAAAACTTTATTGATCAAAAACGATTTCACACGTCACACGGCAGAGTGTAAGAACACACCAACGTTAATAAATCGGCGAATGAAAGGTTGTAAGACGGTAAACAATAATTGATTAAAAAGCCAGAATTTGATTGATCAAAAATGATTTCACACGGGACAGTAGAGGGGATAAGGATAGACCAAAATTAATGAATCGTTGAAGGATGGGTTGTAAGACAAAATTCATTGATTTAGTAAAAAGACAGAATTTTATTGATCAAAAACTATTTTACACATCATACAAGAGGGTTGGAAAACACATCAAAGTTAATAAATGGGCGAAGGAAGGGTTTTAAAACAGAAAACAGTGTTTTATTAAAAAGGTAGAATTTTATTGATCACGAATAATCTCACCCGAGACAAGAGAGGGAATAAGGATACACCAAAATTGCTGATTCGTTGAAGGATGGGTTGTAAAACAAAATTCATTGATTTAGTAAAAAAAGCAGAATTTTATTGATCAAAAACGATTTCACACATCACAACGAGAGGGTGTAAATGCACACGAAAGTGAATAAATCGGCAAAGAAAGGGTTTTAAGACAGAAAATAATGTTTTATTAAAAAGGTAGAATTTTATTGATCACAAATAATGTCACGCGAGACAGGAGAGGGGATAAGGATAGACCAAAATTGCTGATTCGTTGAAGGATGGGTTGTAAGACAAAATACATTGATTTAGTAAAAAAGCAGAATTTTATTGATCAAAAACGATTTCACACATCACACGACAGAGTGTAAAAACACACCAAAGTTAGTGAATCGGCGAAGAAAGGGTTTTAAGACAGAAAACAATGATTTTTTAAAAAGGCAGAATTTTATTTATAACAAATAATCTCACACGAGACAGGAGAGGGGATAAGGATAGACCAAAATTGCTGATTTGTTGAAGGATGGGTTGTAATACAAAATACA
Source organism: Cryptocheilus praepositus (assembly GCA_033815515.1). Classification (NCBI taxonomy): domain Eukaryota; kingdom Metazoa; phylum Arthropoda; class Insecta; order Hymenoptera; family Pompilidae; genus Cryptocheilus; species Cryptocheilus praepositus. The sequence continues at coordinate 1,713,897 of JAWWQZ010000257.1, forward strand.
TTGATTTAGTAAAAAAGCAGAATTTTATTGATCAAAAACTATTTTACACATCACACAAGAGGGTTTGAAAACACACCAAAATGAATAAATCGGCAAAGGAAGGGTTTTACGACAGAAAACAATGATTTCTTAAAAAGACAGAATTTTATTGATCAAAAATGATTCCACACGAGACAGTAGAGGGGATAAGGATAGACCAAAATTAATGATTCGTTGAAGGTTGTAATACAAAATACATTGATTTAGTAAAAAAGCAGAATTTTATTGATCAAAAACGATTTCACACATCACACGACAGGGTGTAAAAACACACCAGTTAGTGAATCGGCGAAGAAAGGGTTTTAAGATAGAAAACAATGATTTTTTAAAAAGGCAGAATTTTGTTTATAACAAATAATCTCACACGAGACAGCAGAGGGGACACGAATCGACCAAAATTGATGATTCGTTGAAGGATGGGTTGTAAAACAAAATACATTGATTTAGTAAAAAAGCAGAATTTTATTGATCAAAAACGATTTTACACATCACAACGAAACGGTGAAAAAACACACCAACGTTAATAAATCGACGAATGAAGGGTTGTAAGACAGAAAACAATGATTTTTTAAAAAAGCAGAATTTTATTGATCACAAATAATGTCACACGAGACAGGAGAGGGGATAAGGATAGACAAAAATTGCTGATTCGTTGAAGGACGCATTGTAAGACAAAATACATTGATTTAGTAAAAATGCAGAATTTTATTGATCAAAAATTATTTCACACATCACACGAGAGGGTTTGAAAACACATCAAAGTTAGTAAATCGGCGAAGGAAGGGTTTTTAAAGACAGAAAACAATATTTGATTAAAACGGTAGAATTTTATTGATCACAAATAATCTCACAAGGGGACAGAAAAGGGGGTAAGGACACACAAAAATCGCCAAATCGCTGCAGGATGGGTTATGATGACAGAAAATGACGAGTTATTAAAACGCCAGCGCAACTTTATTGACTAAAAAAATCATCTGATACGGGACCCATGAAGGAGCGAAGACGCAACAAAATTGATAAAGCGCACGCGGCCTCCACAACGAGACCTTGGCATACGTGTGGCGCGCGTGTTTCATAATAATTAAATGCCGTTGATCACGCGTAATGCGTTACAGTCGAAGCCGAGCGATAACGCGATCGCTCCGAACTAATGCCGTCTCCACGACGAGAGATTTGTTTCGTGTCCAAACATTTGGTTAACACGGCCCGCTCCGTCCGGCCCCAATCTCCGGCCTGAAATTCATAATTAATGTTTACAGTCGCCGTATAAATTATTCATCGCCCCGACTGACAGCGCCTTAGGCACACTCGCCGCTCGGAGACGGTTAACGAATAAACGGTGTGCCCGTGTAATCGCGCAAATTGTCGGCGCAAATAGGCACATCATTGTCATCGCCAACTTCTATTACGCTCGATTTCGCGCGCTCCTTTGCCATACAAATTTGCCCCGAATTAATTAACCCAGCGCCATGAGGGCTGAATGCTCGTCGGCCGGTCGTTTCGGCGATGCAGTTTTCGTTGCCGCGGCGAAACACGAGAATCCGCGGCTCGGTAGTCGATATACTTCGCCAATTTCGTTAACGCGACGGCAATAATTAGCGCGTTTCGGGCGGCAGCACGTGCCGCGATATGCTCGCAGAAAACGGGCGACCTGAGAGGAGCAGATAACGTTGCCCAATCGACATGCGCGGTCAATATTTGCCACTTCGCGAAACGATTGGCACATGCCCATAAATCGATTAATGTTTGCATGAATCCGCCTGGAGGCGGCATCGCGCAGGACGGTCGGTCTGGTTAAAACAGATGGCAAGATAAAAAGCGGCAAGTCGACGGTGTTCAGACGTTGACGACGGACGCAACGAAGTCATGGGAAAACGTTTACTGAAATGATGAACGCAAAGCTACTCCCCGGTTGAAAATGGTGCACTGTGGAACTTCAATGGATACCGATTTGATAATTACGGGATCGTACATACGTACGTTCGTGGGGGATGACGTGCTTTATTTCAAGCTTGTTATGCTTTTAAGTAAATAATGGAGGATTTAAAGAGTTCTTTGGTTGGGAATGTCGGACTTAGAGAACTACATTACTACGAATCTCGAGGTGCTTCGATATTGCTAGTGTCTTATGTTGAGAAGCTTACAAAAAGTGTATGTGTCGAAAGAAATGTTTGCAACGTATAAAAAATTAAATTGAATTAAATTAAAAGACGAAATAGAAACATTTTTCGGTCTTACGAACAATGATTGCATTAACATTTTGACTGCCATGGTGGTCATCGGTGACCGGCGCAAAAGTTCTCACGAAAAATTCAAAAAATACCTAATCGGTCACATTTATAATTTTGAAAATGCAATTAATATTGAATAGTGATTCAATTCTTTGGTCTCCGATAACTTCGCATTACTTTCATTTTGCACAATTCAATCATATTCTGTAGTACTTTATCCCGTTGCGGTTTTAATATAGTAAAATACACGTGGTAGTCAACGTGTTAAGTACAGTGAGATGTCGTAAGTTCAAAAAATGTTTCATTGTATAAAACATTAACTTACGTATCCTTCCATTAAAAAATGTTTACATTGTGGAAATATTTTTTTGACAAAACAAAATTTTATAACACGCACGTACACTTTTTGAAGACTCCTAAATTTGCTCCGAGGCATGTCAAGAATTGTAGTAATGTAGTCAAGTATCTTCAACCAAGAAAGAGACTTGCATCATTCATTATTTACGTAAATTATAATAAGGTTGAAATAAAACATCATCTAATGTGAACAAACGTTTAAACGACACCCTAATTATTAAAACAGCATATCGTGGAACGAGTGATCGGATAAAATGAAAAATTATTGTATGACCACTCTTATTACCTATGCGCATTGGCAGTAATTGCCAAAACATCGACCTTTGCCCCTTGCGTAGAATTTACAATGCATGTTACACTCCCGTGGAAGGCAAACTGATCTCGATTCTCTAACTAAACTATATGTTTCGGGCTCCATCAGCTCCGTCTCATCGTAGCTCGAAAACCTAATGGGCCAATCGTCTGAAAACAGAATACAATTTTTATTATTCTACCAATCAAAACACCTCTGCATATAATGTCAGTTTGCCAAGTGATCTTAACAATTACTCTGCATTAAACAATAAAGCAAATTTAATGTCAAGACGCACATTTAATATACCCCGTTAATATCAACAAGCGAATTCAACATCAATAATAACGCACGTAATATTTCCATTCTACCATCTTTTATCACATCCGCTGCTCAATAACAAGTAATTTTAAATTCACATGAAATTAAACTTTGACACGCTTAGTCGTTTTAACGACACTTTCTCGGCCAATTTATTCGCCAACGTGAATTAACAACCGACTTACCATCGAATGATTGTACGGCCGAACAAAATGCCGCCAGGACAAGTAAGAGAACAGCAGCGAATTGAAGCTTCATGTTTATGCACTTCTGCGGCTGAGGACGGCAGTATGATCCGCTTACAGCTGCGGCTCACTTTATATACGCTTTCAGTGGACGTGCAGACAAAAGGTTAAAGAATAGATTGGGATGCAATTCTGCACGGTACTTCCTCGGAGATAACAGCGAAGGCTGAACATATCGTCACGATTGTATTTGCATCATTCGGTGTGTCCCGTGAATCCCGGCTCTTTAGTCAATGACCGGCGACTTTTGTTGCTCAAGCTGTCTATGCGATACCGTAGACGGAATATCTCGGTAATTTTTTGTAAACGTCCTGACTCCTAGTTCAGTGGTTTTAGACTATGTTGAGTTTTATTAAAGATAGGTGCGAAGGTTTTTATTCTAATATTTTAAAACTGCAGTCATGCCGACAGACTTGATTTCAAACTTATAACTAAACAGGAGAGGAATCTACCGTACAAAATGGTTAACACGTTGACTGCCACGGTGGTCACCAGTGACCGGCGCAAAAGATTTTACCATAAATGCAAAAAAATTCGCCATGAAGCCTATTTGCAATCTTGCAAAAACACTTGATATTGGAATGGTGCTTCAATGCTTTGGCTTCCAACAACTCTGCGTTACCTTCATTTTGCACGATTTAATCATACTGTGCAGTATTTCATCGCATCACGGTCCTAATATAGCAAAATACGCTTGGCAGTCAACGTATCAAACAGATGAACAGTTCTGAAAAAAATACAGGGATCACGCGTAGGTACGGTTTCGCAAGGAATAGAATTATTACTATATAGGAAACTAAGTATTACTAAACTGGCGAAAATAATATTCATTGGCACCGGGGCATAACAGTACAATACTTGTATGCATGACAAGGGCGAAGCGTATGAGTTTATGAACAAAAGTTTCGATCTTGCGTATTTCGTCTATGCGTCCTGATCATTTCCATTGCCACTCTACCATCTTCAGTCACATTCTCGCATAACTTGCACACTCGCAATACACACGTAAACGTTTACGGGTATTTATTAAAAATCAAACAAAACAGAAGTCCGTGAAAGAATGAAAGAATATATTTGCTCATAGCATAGTGACAGGATAAGATATAATACAAAAATTAATAACCAACGAGAATCGCTTTCCTCTCCCACCGTCCCCCACCATCTTCGCAAACCTTTACAGATTTGCCGACTTTCCAGAAACGTTGATCGGCATGCCTTCCTGACGAAGTCCCTCCGTGAGTCTCCTGCCAAGCTCAATGTCGACTTGCGAGAAGTTTCTGACGGCGCGTTCGATGATGAACGGCGAGGCATGCTTCAAGCTTCCAACCATGTTGTTGACCAGCCTGGTCTTCGCGTCGGCGTCCAAAACGTTTCGCCAGAAAGTGGTTGCCTGACCGAAGTCATCCTCGTCAACCGGATCGTACCGATCGACGTCGCCCTGCACCGAGAATCTGGGCGAACGAACTGCTGGACATTCAAGAGGACCGTGGAAGCTGTTCGGGTAGTAGTTAGGTGCACCGCCTTGATTATAAATCGGCATCAATCCGTCGCGCTGGTAGTTCATCGCACAGATGGTCTGCAAAATCAGGTAACGCTTGTTGTTAATTTATTTGCCATTAACGCATTGTTGGTCGGTAGCTTTGCGCAGGAGCTGTCTCATGTTACATTATTTCGCAATTGAATATGGATGTGTAACAATATCAATTTTAATGAACTGTAATGTAATGAATTTTAAAATTTTATTAAAGTATAACGTAATGCATTTAAATGGGAGTTTGGACGGATATTTATAGAAATGTTGATATTTCTTTTGGTATGATGGACTGCGAAGCAGTCGCCTACGTGTAATGGTATATAAGAGGGTTTGGAAATATATCTTTTACTGCTCCACTTTCCGATACACTACAATTTGCGTAAAAATCACTCGAACTATCAGACAAAGTATCAATGTGTAATTCATTGAAAAAATCGACACCATCACATTCTGTCGTGAGTGAGATTCTTGTGATACTAGAATTGTGATAAAAAGCAAAGTACCAAAAAAAAGTATTTTTTTACTAAAAGCGAACACAACTAAATACGATGAATAAAATTAAAAAAAAAAAACAAATGCAAGAAATAATTAATACAATTGCAAGCACGAGTTGACTCGAAACCGGTCAAAAATATGTTAAGACTTGTGGGCAGCATGCCTCAGACTTTCCAATTCCTCAATTCTTAAGTATCATTTAATTTTATTCAAAGCTCTTGCACTATCTTATGAGAACCGTTTCTCAATTCTTAAGTTACATATAATTCTATTCAATGCTCTCGCACTATCTTATGAGAACCGTTTCTCAATTCTTAAGTTACATTTAATTCTATTCAACGCTCTCGCACTGTCTTACGAGTCCCCCGTCTACGTTTGGCTGCGGGGAATTTTACTTTACCTTGTAAGGACAGTTAACAGGCAGCTGCAGATGATTGGGTCCCAGTCTGTGTCTGTGAGTGTCGCCATAAGCAAAAAGCCGTCCCTGCAGCATCTTATCCGGGCTCGGCTCAATTCCGGGCACCATGTGAGCGGGATCGAACGCCAATTGCTCCACGTCCGCGAAGTAATTCTCGGGATTTCGGTCCAGAATTAGCTTGCCGACTGGGATCAGCGGAAACTCCTTGTGCGGCCACACCTGCGTAGATAAATTGGGGTCGAATGAGTATTGGTCCGTACTTAATTTTTACCCTCTCCAGCGAACACGACTTCCTATCTCATTCGATTTCATTCACCCCGCGCGACCAATGTTTTTCATCTATTCGAATCGAATTTCTGCTACTATTTGGTAAGGTGTCTTCCGGATGCATGCCGCGTTTGAATCTAGCGTTGTACCGACATTTTTCAACGTTGCAGTTTTTTAACATACAAATGCAACATTTATTCGGAAGACAACGTCTTATCAAACGGATCCTGGCCGCGAGAGCCTTTAGGAGAAAATTTCTTCTACTGTTTTGATGTCTGCTTGCAGTATGCTACGTACTGTACAGTATATTTATTCTGTAGCAGTATATTTTCTTACCACAAAATCAACAGCTTACCTTGGTAAGATCAAATGGATTCCATCTGAAAGTCTTTGCCTGATCTTGAGTCATCACCTGGATGTAGAAGGTCCAGGTGGGGTAGTTGCCGCTTGCAATTGCATTGTAAAGATCCCTGATGCTGTAATCTGGATCAGACGCAGACAACTCCGCTGCTCTGTCGGCGGGCAGGTTCTTAATTCCCTGATCGGTCTAAAATGCAAACATTCGTAGAAATATTTCGAAATAAGATTCATAAGCGCAGGAGCGTTAAATAAGATTCTAACGCTTTCTCGGCGATACCGGGAAATGGAAGGCCTGATGGAAAATCAGGAAACGGAGAATATTTTCAATAAAGTATAAAAGATAAAATCTGAAAGCGCCGTTTCGCACACCTTGTAGTGGAATTTGCAATAGACAAACTGGTTGTGGGCATCGACCAGCTTGAAAGTGTGTGAGCCATAACCGTTCATGTGGCGATGACCGTCGGGAATGCCACGATCACCAAAGAGGAACATCACCTGGTGAGTCGACTCCGGTCTAAGGGATATAAAGTCCCAAAACATGTCCGCATCCTGAAATAAAATGAGAATCAGAATTCTGTACACTTGCGCAAGTTAATCTGGTTGTTAACACGTTGACTGCCAAGCGTATTTTACTATGTCAGAACAGCGATGTTATGAAATAATACAGCGTTCGACTGAATTCTGCAAAATATAAATAATGTGCTGGTATTGGAGACCAAAGGATCGCATCACTATTCTAATAACAACTGCATTTATAAAATAATAATTGCTACCTATTGCGAATATTTTGGATCTTCAGTCAAATTTCTTGCGTCGGTCACCGGTGACCATCATGGCAGTCAAAGTGTTAAACACAGCATGGATAATTTGCTAAATATAAAGTATTCTTTTTTAACTCTTCTTTTGCTATGCACTATTTTACAATGTAATAGTTACGGATAAGGATTAATGTTACCGCAATCTCTCATTAAATAAGCAAGTAAAGCAAAGCGCAGTGAAGGGAGGTGAGAGGAACACATCCTGCTGTGCGTTTAATACTGAAGAAGTATGTTTAAGGTAGGCATAGTAACATATCGACCGTAACGATTATTAACATGATCAGACAAAGTCAAACCTTCAAGTGAGTGGCAGGATTTCTCTTTTGCGTGTGTATAAAACTTGGGAAAAAAAGAGGATCTTTAATGAAGAAGATTGGCGTATTGTTGCCAACGAGATCCCATATTCCCTCCTCGGTATAGAATTTTACAGCGAAGCCACGTGGGTCCCTACAAAAAAAATCAAAAAATCAGTTTCCACATAGAAGTAAAAGCACCGATGAACCGCGAACACTTGACGCCGTTGCGTGAAATTTCATCGAATACGAAAACCTCGGGTCCTAACAGTACGCGAATCCTAACGAGCTCAAAGCAAGTTAGACATGACCAATTGGTGCAACTAGAAACGCACTTTACGTAATCGTCTGACTCACGTGTAAATTGTACTTCTCCGACGTTACACAATAGGAGGAACTCAAGTGCACCAAATTGGGAACGTTAAAACGTCAGGAGCTTTCTATTGCGTTCCGTATAACGAGAAATCTTCGATAAGTGATGGGCGTATGGTGGTTTGTTTTCTATTACCTGACGGTATCAGCGGATCCACTCTCCCCACCGACGGTGGAGCACCTTACAGCAATTGGGGTCCTCTTACCAATCTGCGAGAATACTTTGGCCTTCGTGTATCTGCTGATATCGTGGGTCACTTCGAAGTAGCCGAAGGCGCCTAAGTAAAAAAACAAGTCAAGTGATTATGCGCAACGTGCACTGATGACCATCCTGTGCAGCGCACTTTTTCACTTATCGCGGAACGTGATTAGCGCGGTCAAGTGGGTCGATAAGCTGATAATAGGTAATATCTCGCATGACATCGTGACTTGCGAGTGCAGATAGCGAATATGAAATAATAACATCAGGCCAATCGAGTTCACGAGTGAAAAGACAGATTGTTTCTGCCGATCGCGCGCAGTTCGGTTGTTATGTTTACGCCAGTGGACGTTTTACGATCTTATTACTGTTGACGCGGTCATTTTATGGGACGGAAAGTAAACGGAACATGAGATACCGATCGCGAACAACGTTTGTCCTAGTTTTTACCACGCGATTCCATATTATATATCATTCGATCGATACAATCTGCACATCTCTTTTTTCTTACCGACATGGAGCCTTGAAAAAGTGGACAGATAGTATTGATCGTGGGAAACTCAGCGGAATAACATCATCGAAACTCACTAACGTTATAATTGTATAAGGTGCCGTTTTACAGACATGGGCTTGCTGAATAATTACTGAATAGCAGTCGGTATGTTGAAAGGATTAATAGAACTCATGTATTATAACTGCATAAGGTACCGTTTTATAGACGTGAGATTGTTGAATGATTATGGGATAGCTATCGGTACGTCGAAAGGATTAGTAAAACTCAAGCATTGCAAGTACATAAAGTATCATTTTACAAACATGAGTTTCTTGAATAATTACTGAATAGCTATCGGTACGTTAAAAGGATTGATAAAACTCAAACATTGTAGGTACATAAGGTATCACTTTCTGGATACGGGCTTGTTGAATAATTATCGAATAGCACTCGGTACGCCGAAAGAATTAAGCAATGTCATGCATTATAACTACACAAGGTAGTATTGTATAAACATGGACTTGTTGAGTAATTGCAGAGGAGCTATCGGTGTGGTGAAAAGATTAATAAAATTCACGCGTTATAAGTACGTAAGATACTGTTTTACGAACATGAATTTGTTGAATAATCACTGAATAGATCGTTACATCCAAAGGATTCATAAAACCCACGCATTGTAAGTGGATAAGCTACCATTTGGCAGACATCAGCTTGCATAATTACAGAATAGCTACCGACACGTTGAAAGGATTATTACGTGCTTGTTTACCTGCGCCTTTTGCGTGCACTACACGCTCGGGAATCCTCTCCCTAGCAAAATGAGACATCTCGTCCAGGTAAACGAAATCCTGGATGAGCATAGGCCCGCGTGGGCCAACCGTGAGGCTGGCCTTCTTGTTGGCGATGGGCGCTCCATTTCCCGTCAACAAAACCGGCGGCTTACCCTGAAAACGAGAGACACAGATTACAGCAAGAAGATCCCGGATCGCCCCGATTGATACCTACACCGCGAGAACCGTTTCACTCAGAAAATAACGAGACCGCCGCCGAATAACCTAAGGCACACTGATTATTCAACGTCGGCCATAAAAAATCGCTTACGTTCGGAGTAAACAGGAATCTTCCAATTTACAAAGTACGTCCGCGTATCCGTGCGAAGAGCCGGGCGATAAGTGAGTTCGCGCGATCGCGAATTGTGCAAGTGAATATTTATCGGGGCAGATCAGGTCACGAGCCATTTACCACTCAAGGCACTGGCCGTGCGTAATTATCGTTATAAGGTATTTCTCAGTCACGTTTGCCGCCTCTTACGCTATGAACGCGATCTCAAGTATTCCACTGCATCTGTCCGCGGATGCACTTCCGCGGAACATGCCTCAAGGTGACCGGTAGTACGTGACGCCTTTGTCTAGGAATAGCTTCTATGAGAAAAGTGGAATGCGCACGATTGATGAGTTAGTTAAGTAACAGCGACGTAAGGAGCAAGCACTCGAAATCGATGGCAGGTATGGTGCAACGTTTGAGACCGTTCGCAGAAGACGCTCGTTAAAATGCATGAGTTCACATGCGAAAATGACGCGGCATTAATCAAACACGCATGTGCGATTCGAAGCAAACGCGTTAATTATTAGGAAGACTAAACTGTCGTACGCATTAGACGTGTGCACTCGCTGTCACGACGATGACTGTCGTCACCCGTAGAGAGACCGCGGTCGCCGAAGATAAGTATCTAACGTCCTCAGGCTGAATCCGCCAGCCTTGACCGAACTACTTTCGTCCTTCTTTATGAACATGCCGATCGATCGTATTCTAAACGCCGCGTTACAAGTCCGGCCCGACTGTGCGTTGACATCGCCGTTAAAAAATCAAGGTAAGCGCGACCTAGTAAAAATGTTTACCATTGTGCATTCGGCCATCATCGGACATATGTCCCAGTCCGGTGCCTCGTACCTTCCTTCCATGCCGTTCGATCCGATAATAACGCGGATAATCGTTACGCTCCTCGACTGGTCAAGCGCACCTCGGTATAATCTTTCGTTTTTTCTAACAATTCTCTACGGCGTCATCGAGTCGCCAGCAGCTCGGCGATCGTGGAACGATAAAATTGTGTACCTCGAACTGAACGACGCGCCGCTGATCTAATTCTGAAACAAATCGCGCCGCAGGGAACACCATCAATTTTCCGGAGATCCCACCCGCTACTCCTGCGCCCAGTCCTCCTACTTTTCCGCGGTTTCGCAAACGGCGTTGCGATGTCGATGGACTCGCGCGAAATCGTTTTCTACCTCGACTGCGTTATTAGTCATACGCCCTTTTTGAGTGCGATATCCCTCGGTTTTCACTTTTGCGAAAGCGTCCGCGTTGCGTCCGGGCGAACTCGTTGTCGATACGTTTTGGCATCTTTTTAGCCTGGGAACCTGACCGCCGAGCGTGACGGTGCGGTCATTGTTTACAAATATTACTCCTATTGTCCGGACGGAGCGGATAAAAATCGTGCGATTCATGCTCGAACGGCGATATTTATTGGCAAACATCGCGACGACCGCAGGAATGTTTTAGTCGATCCTTTCTACACCGTTCGATATTGATTCTTGATAGCGGAGGTGATAAATCACGACTGCAGTCGATAAGAAAATTGTCGGGGCGGAATGGTATCGTTGAATATCGGTGACTTTTTGTGTGATTCGTGTAGTTTTACTGTCGACTGGGAGATAGTTTAACACTTTGACTGCCACGGTGGTCACAGGTGACCGGTGCAAAAGATTTTACTAAAAATGCAAAAAATTTGCAATGAAGCCTATTTGCAATCTTGTAAAAGCAATTGATATTGTAACGGTGCTTCAATACTTTGGCTTCTTACAATTCTGCCTTATCTTCATTTTGCATGATTTAATTATATTCTGCAGTATTTCATCGCATCGCGGTTCTAACATAGGAAAATACGCTTGGCAGTCAACGTGTTAAGTATAATTTTCTTGACATGATTTAGTGTTTTTGTAGGATGGTGAGTGAACCCAATGCTTTTCAGTAGTCTAATTCATTTTTATGTTTAATACTGATCTACTAATGCCAAAGGATAAACTAAGAATGTGCAGCATTTGAAATGGAATAAAAATTATGTTTACAAATATTATGTTTATAATTCAACGATGTAAACAGTGAATGTGGGTGATGCAACGGCATAAACAAATTACGTTTTAAATGATATACCTTTTTATGATTGAAAAGTGGACTTTATTTGTTAACTCAACTTCTGAGAAGAGAACCCGTAAAGTCCCTAAACATGTTGACTTATCGAATAAAGTCCACATTTCAACCATAAAAAGTATACAGTTTCAAACACTTTAAAAAGGTTAAAAAAAACAAGACGAAAATAAACGAATTGTATGTAGATTTTACTGAGAATTTCATAGCTACGGAAACGACCCACTTTGGTCACCCTGGAATATTGCTAATCATTTTGCTAAAGCGACAGCGCATGCCATTTTAATTTTTTAGGAGGTTCATGCAAATTTAATTCAGGGACTGCTTAGTATGTAATCAGAATAGTTCTGAAGATGACACATGACCTATTGACACGAAATGAAAGTCATCAGTTGTCAAAGGTTGTCAGAGCACGAAGAATGCCGACTTTGTTGCACCGATAAGATACAGTTCTCAATCTTACTAAAAAAAATACCGGAAAATGACCAGCGCAACGCAACACTCACCGAAGAAACCGGTTAAATACTTTCATACAGAATTAATGAATATCAATGAGGCTCGAGTGCGTCACAAAACACACAGGAGGCTCTCAGAAAATTAGCTCCAGTTAGATAAGCGTAATAATAGTTTGATCTGCTTATGCGTATCAGATACTCCTCATCATAGGCGACACCGCGATAATTCATTGCTAACAAGAACATTAAGCCGGCGCCGAGTAAACAACGCGCGCGACATCGAAGATTCAAACTAACGTCGCACATTTGACTTCGAAACCGATTCTTCACGATCCTCCCAACCAACACCAATCTCAATCGCGTGTCAATCTTAACACGTTGACCGCCAAGCGTATTTTACTATATTAGAACGGCGATCATATGAAATACTACAGCGTTCGACTAAATTCTGCAAAATGTAAATTATGTGCAGGCATTGGAGACGAAAGGATCGCATCACTATTCTAACAACTGCATGTATAAAATAATAATTGCTACCCATTGTGAATATTTTGGATCATCACTAAAATCTCTTGCGTCGGTCACCGATGACCACCGTGGCAGTCAAAGTGTTAAAACACCAAACCGATAATACGCGCCCATGCCATAGGTCAGTTTCCACACATGCCAACTTTCAACTCGCCGGAGAAAACACGCGATAACGCCGGCGCGCAATACTGCGCTTTCTATCTCATCTGAAGCACCGAACGCTGATATATCGAGACCTTAAGATCCGGACGAAAGCTTAGGATGATCAGTCGCAAATGTGCGCATATCGAGCAGGATCAAAGGTAGCCGCAGTGAATCAGCGTAAATTCATGAATGCAAAGAGTGCCTCTCGCCGTTTGCATGTAAGCCGCTCCACCCATTGTTACGCGCACAAACACACTGACGCCGTTAACTCACCCACGCCGCGAGAACCGACGCAGATATGCGCCACGTGTAAGACGACCGCCAAGTGGACCTACCTGTAGCTTCTGCTTGTAATTGTTAAGCTGCTCCGACGCGGGGTCCCTGGATGAAGACATCTCGTCGTCTCTACTTCGCGAGCAGCAACCTCTAATGGAGAAACCGTGCAGAACCAGCGTGATGCTCGGTGTGCGATGGACGAATGAACGATGCTGTTGCGCGTTCTGGCAGGCGGCCAGTCGCGTGCAATGCCTTTTATCGAGGGGGAAGGTGGAGCGCGCTGGACGCTGATACGGCGCCGATTTCAACAACCAATGCCGGATACAGTGCGAGATGAGACCTGTTGACTTTGGCATTTTCACCTGCCCAAGCCCAATTCCCCGGCGGGAACCTTTGCCGGCGACGTAGGCTGCAAGTGGACATGGGATAAAGCGGGATCTTAGAATGAGGACAGAAAGGCTGGCAGCGTCCTTGCTAAAATGCGACTTGACAATTTTGCGGAAGAAAATTTTGCTGCAAATCGGGGATAGGGTAATGTAGTTGCTGTTGGAAAATAGTAAGTTGACAAAGGGTTCTGCGCGAAGTGATTGCATCCTTGAGAATTGCTACCAGGCGTCCAATAGGATGTCGCAGTCGTTATCACATGCGACTGTCAAATTTTGATGGAAGACAGTACGTGAACTAATGTGATTTATGTAGTGTACTATTGGAAAATAGCATGTCGGTAAAGGGTTCGGCGCGAAGTGACTGCATCCTTGAGAATTGATACCGAGCGTCCAATAGAATGTCGCAGTTGTTATCATCGTACGACTGTCTAATTTTGATGGAAGACAGTACGTGAACTAACGTCATTTATGTAGTGTACTATTGGAAAATAGCATGACGGTAAAGGTTTCTGCGCAAAGTGGCAGTTGAGAATTTGTTGGAGAATTGCAGTTGTTACCAGGCTAATTTTGATGGAAGACAGTACGTGAACTAACGTCATTTATGTAGTGTACTATTGGAAAATATCATGACGGTAAAGGGGTCTGCGCAAAGTGACGTAGTTGACAATTTATATAGTGGGTTCGGTAGAATGTCGGAATTGGTAACATGGTCCGACTATCCTATTTTGATGGAAGACAATTTGGGGTGCAACGTAGTTTAGGTAGTTGCTGCTGCGAAATAGTATGTCGATACAGAGTTCTGCGCAAAATGACCGCATCCTTGAGAATTTCGATCAAGCGTCCGGTAGATTTCCGCAATTTGGTAACATCATTTTGTGGAAGACAATACGGTGTCTAATGTAATTTAGATAGTCTACTATTGTAAAATGACATATCGACAAAGAATTCTATACAAATTGAATGCATTCTTGAGAATTAATACAAAGCATCAAATGCGATACTGCCTTTCGTATCATCATGCTTCTGTACAATTTTATTAGAGACAACTTTGGTGGAAGACAAATTCGGGATTTAAGGTAATTTAGCTAGTGCCATCGTAAAATATGTCAATAAAGGGTTCTGCGCAAAGTAACGGCATACTTGAGAATTGATACCGAGCCTTCACTAAGATGTCGCAACTGATGTTATCATGTTACTGACTAATTTTCATGGAAGGCAATAGGAGATATAACGTAATTTAAGTACTATCCTATTGTAAAATAGTATGTCGACAAAGGGTTCTGCGCAAAGTGACTGCGTCGTTGACAATTATTGTTATCGAGCGTCCAGTACGATATCGCACTTAGTATCATCATACAACTTTCCAATTTTGGCGGAGAAAACTTTAGTAGGATAAAATTCTGGATCTAATGCAATTTAAGTAGTACACTATTGTAGAATAGTATGACGACAAAGGGTTCTGCGCAAAGTGACGCATCGTTGAAAAGTAATGCCAAGCTTCTAGTAGGATATCACACGTGGTATCATCATTCCGTGGAAAAAAATTCGGAAACTAACACAGTTTAGGTAATATGCTGTTGCAAAATAGCATGTCGACAAAGGGTTCTGCGCAAAGTGACTGCGTCGTTGACAATTATTGTTATCGAGCGTCCAGTAGGATGTCACACTTAGTATCATCATACAACTTTCCAATTTTGGTGGAGAAAACTTCAGTAGAACACAATTCGGGATCTAATGCAATTTAAGTAGTATACTATTGTAGAACAGTATGTCGACAAAGGGTTCTGCGTAAAGTGACGCATCGTTGAAAAGTAATGCCAAGCGTCTAGTAGGATATCACACGCGGTATCATCATTCCGTGGAAAAAAATTCGGAAACTAACACAGTTTAGGTAATATGCTGTTGCAAAATAACATGTCGACAAAGGGTTCTGCGCAAAGTGACTGCGTCGTTGACAATTATTGTTATCGAGCGTGCACTAGGATGTCGCACTTAGTATCATCATACAACTTTCCAATTTTGGTGGAGAAAACTTCAGTAGGACACAATTCGGGATCTCATGCAATTTAAGTAGTATACTATTGTAGAACAGTATGTCGACAAAGGGTTCTGCGTAAAGTGACGCATCGTTGACAATTAATGCCAAGCGTCTAGTAGGATAACACACGTGGTATCATCATTCCGTGGGAAAAAAATTCGGAAACTAACACAGTTTAGGTAATATGCTGTTGCAAAATAGCATATCGACAAAGGGTTCTGCGCAAAGTGACTGCGTCGTTGAAAATTATTGTTATCGAGCGTCCAGTAGGATGTCGCACTTGGTATCATCATACAACTTTCCAATTTTGGCGGAGAAAATTTAGTAGGACACAATTCGGGATCTAATGCAATTTAAGTAGTATACTATTGTAGAACAGTATGTCGACAAAGGGTTCTGCGTAAAGTGACGCATCGTTGAAAAGTAATGCCAAGCGTCTAGTAGGATATCACACGTGGTATCATCATTCCGTGGAAAAAAATTCGGAAACTAACACAGTTTAGGTAATATGCTGTTGCAAAATAGCATGTCGACAAAGGGTTCTGCGCAAAGTGACTGCATCCTTGAGAATTGATACCGAGCGTCCAGTAGGATGTCGCAAGATGCGATTTCATTGTTCCACTTATTCGCTGCAGTGTGCGAAATGTAAAAGGGATAACAATGCTATTTGCTACTAGCACACAAAGAGTTTGGGTTCACGTTCATTGCAAGCGGGTAATCGTACGTTGCTCACTGCATGTTTCTCGCCGAATTGAGTGATGGGCCAGTTTCTCGACGAAAAGCGAATTGACAGAAAGCGCTGCGTCAAGATTCATTGCGTCAACCAGGAAGATTAGGTAATCGAGATGTAATCATATGAAATCGTGGAAAAACTCACACTATTTTAAATTGTTGACAAATGCTGACCAATTACTACTGCATGAAATCATCGTTGCGGTCTTCGCTAGTGGATGAATGTGTAATCTGTTGTTACTGCGAACGTTCTTCGAAAATTGACAGCTTAACCACTCATAGATTAATCACTTCACTCCGTTAATGGCCGATTCACCTACAATGAGCGGCGTCAAACTTCTCCCATTAAAATTCGATTGCAAATTTCGATGTAAAATGCGATACGCACGGTAACCACGCACCCGGTAGCGGAATACAAAATGGCGAGTCTAATAATAACTTGAGCCTAGAAATGAAGTTCAGACATTAATTAAGTAGGTGAAAATGTTGATGTTTCTTTCTTTGCAACTCTCTTTATTAATCGGTTGCAGCTTCTTATGAGCCAGGTACAATTTCTGAACCCCGGATGTTCGGAAGGGCTCGTGAATCGCACGATTTTTCTCCTTTACGCTAAAGTTACGTGACGTCAACTCGTTCGTTTGCAAAACCCGCTGGGATCGAAATCGATTTGAAATATTGTTGATCTTCAGCCACGGATCCACGAGTCGTATATAAATAATATATAACGAATCACTCCACGTCTTTGGTAAGATATTAGATAATTATACATAGTCCGAGATAGACAGAGAAGGAAAGAGAGAAGAAAATAAAATTACTCAGGGACGATCTGTCCCATGCATGTATTCTTAAGTTGTTCGCTCTACGAAAGGAATTAAATAATTAGTCTATTAGTGCTATAGACATTAGTATTTACACGATTAAGGAAACGAAGAGTACGCTAATTAGGATCGCGAATTATCGTTACCTAGAACGATCAATTATGCCTAAGTCCTGCCTGAGTTTAATTGCACCTCTCACCTTGATTTATTTATCGGACTGGTAGTTATTTCATTAAACCGAGAGCTTCGAAAGTGAGAAACAGGTACCTACGTAAAAGTCTGTGTGTGTAGTACGTGGGTCTTTGTTCTTTTTGTGTATATGCATATGTTCTTGTCATCAAAAGTAATCGCTAGAAATCTCACGGCAGCATTAAAAAGTTCCGTTTTTTAGCTCAATATAATTATCCCTTATCAATTATCACATTAGTTTGCGGCAATAACGTTCGTCCTTTTCAGTCTGTGCTCTGGGTCAGGAGTATTCTTCCTTAAGAGAAGCTTGCTTCATGGAATTTCGTATGGGATGACAATAAATATTATTAATACGAATTATTAGTAACACAAAAGCAAGTTCTCAGCATAAATCTCAGGAATCCGCATATCCTATTAATGGGAAATCGATGAATTACAAAGCCAGGACCTACTTTGGGTTAGTCGACACGAATCAAACGTCTCAAAGGAGCCTAAACCCTCCCAGAAACCCAAACTTGCACCTCGACATCAGTATATTATGATCCCCTTACCCCGACGCAAGACAGGCACGTTAACAATTTAAGCAAAACATTAGAAGCAATCGAGAGATTCTAAACGCGTGTCCATGAAATTCATTTTGGCTAAAGACAAAGTCTGAATGTTCATCACCGGCGATCGTTGGCAAACTCCACTAAACGGTAATCACAATGAAATCTCGAGAGCACAATTTCTTCATATGGTAATCGGAGTTCCCATTCTCAGTCTCGCTGACAATTCGATTAAGCCCTCCTCCGCTCGGCAATCTGTAATTAGCCACTTGCCGAGGCGGGTTGTGGGCAAAGCACCTGCCAAACAATCAGATGACTTTGCTCGCCGTGTTCTTCCGGATGGGTCGTTGTGGAATTGGACCTCTCCAAACCCTCTTCCGTATTCTCCCCATCACCTGTGAACAAATTTGCAACGGTTAAAAGCAGAAGTTTCAGCGTTCATCTGTCGAGTTAAAAGTGGTGTAGTGAAGAGTGCCCTTTGTACAAAGTAATGCATGTCAGCTGGAGAGGCCCAACATCCAGAGAGTGAGGAAGCTTATTGGAGTTGCTCTGTTTTTAGTAATAAGTGCGGAGAATTTATTCGTTCTTGGTTTCGATACAGTTTGACACAGTTGGACTTCATTCTGTACACGGACACGTAGTATGAATACCAAGGGTGATGTAATTTACATATTCGCGGACGGTGTAAAAATTGTATGACTACAATCCATACAATTTGGCTGTAAATCCCTTTGGTTACTGTAGTATGCACTGAAAGTGTCCGCGAGTATGTCCAGTACACTCAAACTACATTGTGACCAAGTGTGTTAGTCGGAAAATATTATCTGGTTAGTGCAAACTATCAAACAAAACAATCAAATGTTGAGAAATGTTTGCCCTGCAAGTTTCGAAAAGGGTCGAGGTAAAGAATCAGTTCGTAGCTTCCTGATTCTCTCTGGGGTGGGCATACCTGACCAGCTGCCATACAATAAGATGAGTAGGCACATCGCTCTCGTCTTCGGGCTCGTCTGCTGAAATTATTAGCATTCCTATGTAATCAACGGGCACTACACTTTAGTTTTTTAAATATCGGAAAACATATACAAGCAAATTAAAAAAAACGTGAAACTCATGTAGAGGAAAAAAATGTCTCTGTCAGCAAGAAAATTAAACGTCGTATTTCTTAAAGACCACGGCAAACTTTACGCAAGAAAATCAATCACAAGAACAACGGGGCTGATATTCGTCAATAAAGGCGAAGCTCTTATCCTGATTCGCGGTACATTTCATTATTGAAACATGAATCAGTGCTAATATTTACTTACCAGATCTGAAGTCAATGTAACCTTCACCTCCGGAGAGAACAAGCATCGCGGGCTGTGTCCCATCAGTCAATGCACTTTGGCCTCCGTGCCCTGGATATCGCATATGAGAAATCAAACATTGGCAAATGCAATTCTTCCCAACGTTAAGTGAACAAACGTTAGCGAGATGGGCGTTGTAATTCTTACCAGGCACGGCAACGAACATTTTTACAGCATCTCTATGCCCGTGGAAACTTAATTGCGCATGTGCCATACTGCAATAAGGAATGAAACTGCCAGGAGTCACGCCGCGATCGGAAGCGAAAACCCTGACGCCGACACCCGGTGCTTCACCTTTTGCTGCATTCGCTTGACCTCTTGAAACCGCCATGGATCCACCTGCGGCTAAAATGTGTCGCCCAAATTTGATTGAGTAAAATGCTATGAAAGAACGTAACAATACGAATCTCACTCAAAATTATTAACTGACTTTCTGACAGTGGTACCGAGATGATAACCCCATTTCCAGTGCCTATCCACAATCTATTGGACGATATTAGCAACGCAGTGATACGAACGAAGGAGAAGCCCAGCTTCCCCGTACCGAGCATCTTGCTGACGTAAGGTTCTATATCCACATCTTGTAGATGCTGATAGGTGTGAGCATGATAAAGACGGAGTGTTGAATCTAATCTAATGCTGACCCATACTCCCTCTCCTAACCAGGCCAACTGTCGCACTTGAGACTCTCTTCGAGGATGAGCATCCACTGTACACTGCAGACGAAACAGTATTCAAAATCAATGCAAAGGGGTACTTACAAAAATGTACTAGAAATGGAAGTTAGCGGAAGTTTACCACAAGCGACATGGTTAGTGGATCTATCACGTGAATTTTGTTCCTATATCCACACCACACGGTGTTGCCCATAACAGTTGCCATGCATCTAATTGAATGTTGAGGACTACCCAGTGTTATGACGTGATACTGAGATAAATCCCACTGGCCATCTTGCCCTCTTCGGAATATCGCCACCGTTCCGTCGGCCAGGGCAATGAGAACTCTACCTAAAATATGCCTGGCAATGCGCACGACGCAAAAGAATATTGTAGTTAACGACTGCGACAACAAGGTAGACAAAAAGAAAAGAACGGGACTTACACAATAGCGACAGCTGCATCTTTCAGCATAACGGAATGCACGCAAACAGACCATTGGGCAACCGCGGAATGAACAAAAACGGCGCCATTTTGAGCTCCTAGCCACATGGTGGGTTGGATGGATGACATTTTTTCAATCGGCGAACTCGGGTCGGCTTCGTCAATCTGATTATCTTCGCTACTCTCCTTGCCGCCATTCAACATTAATGACAAAGCTTCCGTCGTGGACTTAACGTGATGCACTTTCCCCAAATTCGCAATCTCGCTGTCGACGCTCTCCAAACTCTGTGGTTCGGTCACTGAGTTCTCAGTGTTCTCGCTCTTCTCGTTCTCTTTCTCATTCTCTTTGCCCTTCTCTTCACTCTCGGGGGCGTCAGACTTCGTCTCAGACGTTTCTTTTTCCTCCGACACCGGTTCTTCGATCATTTCAATCGACAGTTTCTCGGGTTCCTCGTTCGTCGCCTGAATATAATCGCTTTCCTTCGCGCCTGGCACGCTTGCAATGCACAACAGATGACCCTGACAAACGTCAAACACTTCAAGAACATCTCCGGGATTGTTCGCATCTAATACAGTGACCTTTGATATCTTCTGCGTCGACGTGCATATCCATACGAGCGAGCTCAACTGCTGTTCCAAACGCTCAGCTTCTATTTGGCAGTTCTCGTTTTCCTGCAACTCCTTGTTTAGGTGCTCTACGGCATCTTCCGCCTCGTTCTTTGTGTTCGTGGACGTTTCTTGGGCTTCAGCCGCATAGAATACGCTTCCACCTATCATCGAACCACCATCCCGTGTTTTGCCGGCGTTTAAGATAACTCCAGCTCCGCACCAAATCTAACAAGTCAAAAGCATAGCAATTAAAATAAATTCTGTCGCGGGCGATGTATAGAATGTTAATCATTTGTGCGAATGTTCTGGCTGAGTGGTACTACGTAAACCTGTAGGAGCACTGCGGGAACATTTTCTGATTTACTTTATCTGGACAAAGTACAAGTAATGTAGACAAAGGCAAAGTAAATATTCATCCTCTGATTCACTTTGTTTAGACAAAGTAAAAGTAATCTAGACAAGGACAAAGTAAACTCTCATTTTCTGACTCACTTTGTCTACTATTTCAGCTGGTCTTCCTGCTTGTTTCATATATAACCCGAAACAATAGACAAGGTAATTTAGAAAATTAGTATTTTCTGAAGGGAATTTGTGAAAAATTCAGAGTGCTGCTGAAGAGAAGGCTCATGGGCCACGAAACATGCAGAGCTCCTTCATGGTAAAATAAACACATTCAACCAAAAACAGGCACAATGATGAAATAACATCAAAAGTTTGAATATGTTATGAAGTCAGATCCAATAGCACACACTGATAGAATAGCCTTTTCACCTTCATTCCAGGCTCTGTTTCCTGCAACGGTCTACAGTAGACCGGAACAGGAACCGGTTGTCTAACCGGCGCACTGGGTTTTCCCGGCAAACTCCAACCATAAGCTTGCAACCGACCGTCTTCCTTCTTAACGTGCGCTCTCACTTGTCGAAATTGCTCTCTTCTCTCGTTAGCACGCCTCGCGACGAGTTTCTCTGAGGATCTGTAAGAACGAGCAAGCTGAAACCTTGATAATCTCGAGCGCGACACGTTGGAGAAACATCGACGATCGTGCACAGAGTAAATTAGGAGATGAATGTATACGTAACAAAAAATTGTCGTCATATATTTCTCCAACACAACCTGTTCAACTTTCGGTAAACGTTTCGGTGAATATCCTGTGTTTTACTGTACTAGTCTCAGTCTGAAACTAAACTTCTCTTCTCATCCGAACCCGGCCATTGGCACATCTTCATCGCAGCATTACGAATTGGTCTCGGTAATTGAGTTCAGTTCAAGGCAACTCGACTCTTGTAAAGTTTGCTTAGAGAATAACGTTAAAGCAGAAGGTAAGTTAGAGAACAAGGAGGGGCAGAACGGATTTACCTGCTGGCCACTATAAGCGCTCCCAACGAAAGCCAAGAAAACCCATGTGTATCTTGACCAAAACCAAGACATTGTTAAACGCCACGAGGAAGTTGGACAAGGAAGGAGAGCCGAACGAAAAGATAATAAGCGAAATAACGAGTGTGAAATAAAAGCCATATAGTGAAAACTTCGTTTATTTTCAACGTTCTGTCATCATCGTTCGCCCTTGTATTTTTTTTTCCAAAAAATTTACAAGTTTCATTTATTTACAGGAGGGACTCGAAAATTCTCACGTTTTAACGTCAACTCGAAAATTGAGACGACGGCTCGCCAGTGTACACGTAGACATACTCTGAATGTCTACTCAGAAGTTTTGGATTCTTGACATACACACAAAGAAATATTACAAAGTAAAGCATGAGATAAGAGTAAAGTTAGAGGTAACAGTACGTAGTGCGTGAAAAGATTTGTTTGCGCGATTTATACTCTGGTATCACGCCCGCGAGTACTAATTAATGACGAAGGAAAAGTAAGAGACAATAGCAGCATGGAAATGACTGCTCAATCATATCAGCTAAATCATCATTACTTGCGAACGATTCACGCCCGAAACATTTTGGATTCCAATTTACCAACGGTGAATCGAATTTGGAAAAACGATACTTTTCAGAGAACGTAAAACAGTAGTCTTTCATAAATCGCAATTTCGAAACATTAATGTATAGTTAATAGAAGAGTTTAGAAAGCCAGAACATTTTTTTCCAAAAACCTCCTAAAGAACAAAGCATTCAACGTACATGCACCGTAGTACCAACAACCGTCAATGCATAAAATCATTTTTCGCGATTGGCACGGTTCCGACAACATCGACGACTAGATCAAGCATTGGCATTTACGATAAAGACGTCGCACTGCAGATGCAGCAGCTCGCAGAGGCGTGATGATAAAATAAATCTTTGGACGAAAAACAGGCGAGTACTACGGCACTTAAGGCCGTATGTAACGATAGATATCTAGGTGCGTATAAAATTTGATTGATTTCTCACATTGTGTCTCCCTGGTCGAGAAAGTCGTGGCGACTTTTTAACGTACGTCTACTACGCATGATATCCAGTGGAACAGGAACGACCTGGTTTGGTGCGCTGTACCTGATGTGAGGAAGTGTGTGTGGACCACGGACTAGTGCCCCTCGATGGGTGGGTCCTGTGAAGAGACTACTAAAACTGGAAAGAAAATTCCAGGTTACGACAGAATTCGATCCCTTGAGACTCGTGTCATTACATAGTAGCGTTAGTGACAAAGGACCGATTACAAATTGTACGAGTCAATGACAAACGTGCCTCTACCAGTCTTATCACGGTATTATTAGTAAAACAACCCAACTAACAACTTTCTAAAGGCCGAGCTCTTGCCGCCGGACATTTCGGAAGGGTCCGTTTTCGTGGCCCTAATCATTTCCGTCCATCTCACAGCCTCCTGAAGTTCCATGAACCTCTCTTTGTACTGATTTCGTTCCATTAGGACCCTCGCCATTTCGACTCTGGTGAATCGTTTCCTCTGCGCGAGCGGAACCTCCTCCTCGTCGTCACTCTTTGTTGCCTTGGCAGCGGCTTCCGCCTCCTCCTTGATTTTCTTATGTTCTTCCTCTAACGCCGCCACTCGCTGGCGTAAACGTTCTCTCGCTTGCTGTAATCCCCGGACCTCTTCTCGCAGTATTTCTTGTTCACTGATCAGACAATTTAGTTTATAACTAATCCCTTGGAAACGAGGAAAATATTTAATTCAACGCACCTGGTAAGCTCGTCAACTTTGACAATTAAATCGTCCTTCACAATGTTCAGAGCATTCCTGAAAGTCGATGCAGTTATAGTTTTGCGTGTGTGTAACTTTTAACGAGAGAACATCGTGAACACTTACTTTGTGGCTAACAGCTCATTATTTTCCATAATAAGGTTTTCGACCTCTTTACCCATTCCTGGAAAATAATAAATAATTGTATATCGGATGCTGAGCGAAATAGAATTTGCTCGTAATAAAGTAAACATATACAATGCTTTTGCAAATGTCTAGGTCTTGTGTAGTATAGATAGTCTTATGATTATCTTACCGAAGAAGTTGTCATTCACTGCATAGGTAGTTATATATTGCATGCATCGTTTATTGGCGGTTTGGTAGAAACCAGCGCAGAGCGAGAAAACAGACAATTATATATGTATCGTTAGTAAATGCCTTTACATATACGGATTCTCTACTATATGTACAATTAACAATCTCACATTAATTAATGTGTAAACGATGTTGCACGGAAAATTCTCACTGTGACACTCTCACTACCTAATGTATCGCCACCGATACACTTCTAGTGCTTTTGTATGCACCCTATCACTGACAGCGAGAGTGTCAACAATTTTTATTTACTACCAAGAAAATACAATCAGAAACAATATAATTGTTTCGTGACATAGTGAGTGGCATGATATTAACAGTACTTCACGACAGTCATAACTCAAAGAATTAAGAAGCAAGTAATACGACGTATATCAGCTACTTCAACAAACTTACCCGATGACGCATATTCTCCGGGGTGAACCCAGCTTCCTGTGATAAGTATGACCTCACATTAGTTAACACGCTTTTAAATATCATCGATAACATTGCTTGAACAAGGCCCAAATACCCTGATGAACTATCAGTTATCGGGATAAAGTAAACTCCCGGCTACTAGAACAAAGTACTTCATTGCAAGCATGAAATAACCAATTTGGCTTGTACCAGTGATGTCAGCGCCTTCGTCCATTTCTCCCAATGCGTCCGCATCTTGAAAACTAAGCTCTTGGTACAGTGTATTCCCACTTCTCTGTTCCCTCTCAGTCCTACTTCTGCCGCCAGGCGTAGTCGCTAATTTTCGTCCTACCCCCGTGGGCGTCGTAGGTGACATCAAGGACGACGGTGGAGCTTCTGTCTCAGGACTTTCATCTGCGCCGCGCAAGAAATCATTAAAAAACAACATTATCCAGACCCTCGTAAATGAAGAGTTAAAAGGTCCCGAGTTGATCGGCTGTTTACGTACGTCTAGATATCGCGGTGGTCTTATTTTCTTGTACTGGGTGGTCGGTCACTTGGCTTTTGTCAGAAGTTTCGATTGCCGCCTCGCTACTGCTGTCCAGCATTTCTGTCTTCAGGTTCGCAGCGTTCAGCAGAATGTCTTCTTGGGATTCCTCGGCTTTCATGCTGACCTCTAGACTTTGGAATCCATAGCTCAGTGGACCCGAGCTACGGGACATGTGTGCCAATCCTAACGACGGCAATCTCGAAGGTCCTCGGCCGCCAGTCGCGTTTTCCAGTCTTTCCGTACTGCCGACCAGCATTTTGGTCCTCTCCATATAGTCGACATGAGTCTTGAACAGCTCGGTGTATCTGTCGTGGAGTCTGGAGTACTCGCGCTTGAGCTCAGCTTCCTTTTCTTCAAGACGGACAACTGAGAGAAAAAAAATTGAGTTTCGCCGACAGCATACGCGCGTAACGTTGAAAATTTTACAATGATGCGGTGGACCGATTTCTAGCTTTAGCTCCTTTCAACCAAACACAGATGATCGAACCAGCACACTACTGAATCGGGCGACTGATCTCAGATATTCAATGAATGATTCGATGAAGTCAATGAAATGAAGATGTGTAAGCAATACTTTCAGTGTCCAAGCAAGTCCAAGCAATTTCATGGCGTGTAACGTACATAATCGCAGGGACCGAACGCGAACGCAATGTGATAATAAATAAGAAGCGATCTCAACAAAAGTTATGAGCACATAGTCTAACAGTTTCCCTGAGAACGTGCTGTAAAACCAAAGAATCCATACTCCTCTCCAGACCTTTTCCCATGGTGCGAGAAATGATGATTAACTCCGTAGGATAAGGTGTACGGACAACGTAAAAGAAAAAATCAAAATTATCTACTCTACTGTAGGATGTTCTGTGAGAGGATCGACTTGAAGGGCCATTGCTATCTGTACCGTGGTCGTGAGAGTTCTTCGTCTTGAGTTCGAGCATTCGAACAATCGACTCCAAACTGTCGATTTTCGACAGAAGTTCTTTCCTCTCATCCTCCGCGACGTCTTCCAGCTCCAGCAATTTCTGGAAAAAGAACAAGAGGTTGTCAGCGACGGAAAACAAGCGGGACCTCCAATCTTTACCTGGTCGGACGTTTTTCGAAGCTGCTTTTCCCGCTCGTACTGCGTGACGAGTTGTTCGTTGTCCTCGCGCAGTAATTCGAGCTCGACTTCGCGTTCTTGATTCTCCGTGTACGACAGATCGAGACACTCCAACACATTGACTAGTAAGGGCATCAGTTCCTTGACGACGTCCTCGTCGTACCTGGCGATCATCTTCTCGAATTCCTGATAAATACTTCCAGCGAGAGACTGCACCTTCTCGGACATAACCGGATGGCTGTCCTCGTGGGTTCCGTACACCGTTTCTTGTTCCATTTTTATTGCATCTGTGTTTACAAAGTCTGAGGGCAACGACAGAATTGAGCAACACGCTTCATCGCACCAGTGACATGACGGTGGGTTGCAAGTGATGGGATAACGGTATGAAACGAGAATGGGAAGCAATTGGCGAAAAGCGCATCACGCCGAAGTTGCTGAATGTCAACGACGGTAGGTTGTTTACGCGCAAAGCAAATTAGAAATCGAACCTCGGAAGCAATTGGCGAAAAGCGCATCACGCCGAAGTTGATGAATCGCAACGCGGTT
This sequence comes from Cryptocheilus praepositus, assembly GCA_033815515.1. Lineage (NCBI taxonomy): Eukaryota > Metazoa > Arthropoda > Insecta > Hymenoptera > Pompilidae > Cryptocheilus > Cryptocheilus praepositus. The sequence continues at coordinate 1,741,093 of JAWWQZ010000257.1, forward strand.
CATCGGACCGCTGACAGGACGGTAGGTTGTTTACGCGCAAAGCAAATTAGGAGTCGAACCTCGGAAGCAATTGGCGAAAAGCGCATCACGCCGAAGTTGCTGAATCCCAACGCGGTTCATCGGACCGCTGACACGACGGAGGTTGTTTACGCGCAAAGCGAATTAGGAGTCGAACCTCGGAAGCAATTGGCGAAAAGCGCATCACGCCGAAGTTGCTGAATCGCAACGCGGTTCATCGGACGGTAGGTTGTTTACGAGCAAAGCAAGTTGTGAGTCGAACCTCGGAAGCAATTGGCGAAAAGCGCATCACGCCGAAGTTGCTGAATCGCAACGCGGTTCATCGGACCGCTGACACGACGGTAGGTTGTTTACGCGCAAAGCGAATTAGGAATCGAACCTCGGAAGCAATTGGCGAAAAGCACATCAGGCCGAAGTTGCTGAATCCCAACGCGGTTCATCGGACCACTGACAGGACGGCAGGTTGTTTACGCGCAAAGCGAATCAGGAGTCGAACCTCGGAAGCAATTGGCGAAAAGCGCATCACGCCGAAGTTGCTGAATCGCAACGCGGTTCATCGGACCGCTGACAGGACGGTAGGTTGTTTACGCGCAAAGCGAATTAGGAGTCGAACCTTGGAAGCAATTGGCGAAAAGCGCATCACGCCGAAGTTGCTGAATCGCAACGCGGTTCATCGGACGGTAGGTTGTTTACGCGCAAAGCGAATTAGGAGTCGAACCTCGGAAGCAATTGGCGAAAAGCGCATCACGCCGAAGTTGCTGAATCGCAACGCGGTTCATCGGACCGCTGACACGACGGTAGGTTGTTTACGCGCAAAGCGAATTAGGAGTCGAACCTCGGAAGCAATTGGCGAAAAGCGCATCACGCCGAATTTGCTGAATCGCAACGCGGTTCATCGGACCGCTGACAGGACGGTAGGTTGTTTACGCGCAAAGCGAATTAGGAGTTGAACCTCGGAAGCAATTGACGAAAAGCGCATCACGCCGAAGTTGCTGAATGCCAACCCGGTTCATCGGACCGCTGACATGACGGTAGGTTGTTTACGCGCAAAGCGAATTATGAGTCGAGCCTCGGAAGCAATTGGCGAAAAGCGCATCACGCCGAAGTTGCTGAATCGCAACGCGGTTCATCGGACCGCTGACAGGACGGTAGGTTGTTTACGCGCAAAGCGAATTAGGAGTCGAACCTCGGAAGCAATTGGCGAAAAGCGCATCACACCAAAGTTGCTGAATCGCAACGCGGTTCATCGGACCACTGACAGGACAGTAGGTTGTTTACGCGCAAAGCGAATTAGGAGTCGAACCTCGGAAGCAATTGGCGAGAAGCGCATCGCGCCGAAGTTGCTGAATCGCAACGCGGTTCATCGGACCGCTGACAGGACGGTAGGTTGTTTACGCGCAAAACGAATTAGGAGTCGAACCTCGGAAGCAATTGGCGAAAAGCGCATCACGCCGAAGTTGCTGAATCGCAACGCGGTTCATCGGACGGTGGATTGTTTACGAGCAAAGCAAGTTATGAGTCGAGCCTCGGAAGCAATTGGCGAAAAGCGCATCACGCCGAAGTTGCTGAATAGCAACGCGGTTCATCGGACCGCTGACAGGACGGCAGGTTGTTTACGCGCAAAGCGAATTAGGAGTCGAACCTCGGAAGCAATTGGCGAAAAGCGCATCACTCCGAAATCGCCGAATTTCGGAGTTCCGTACACAAAACGACGGCACGACATCCGCCGAACAAAGAGACAACACAAAACACCTAACACCGTCATAACCGCGGAACACGCATTGCCAAATGCGACATGCGCGCACTCGAAAATAGTATAAATCTCAAAATAGCCCCCCGAACACATAGTAACAGCGTTTCCCGTAATTTATCGACTGCCATCACCCAAAGCAGCCGCCGCATTACAAAAATACAGCGGTCCGCCGCGAAGAAATGACACACGCACAAAGTGGTCCGCCTCCTCCATGGTGGAAGGAGTCAGCCAAGAGAGACAGACGTACTCGAAGTGTCAAATAAATCGTACCTAACCTCGCCAGCTTATCGTCGAACCCTGCCCGTCGCGGAAATCTCATTATCTGGCCCAGGGCACTCGTGCGAATGGCAATTGGGCGAACCCGATCGGCGCGCGAGATAAATAAAGCTAGGCTACGTCGAAGATGGCTTGCCTTGAGTTGTCTCGTCGAATCTTGATTCGTGACGTTTCGCAACCACTGGCTCGCAGTCGGGCGACGATCGACTCTTCGACTGAACCTCGACGGATCCTTGGTACATCATTCGCTGGCGCGCGAGAATCCGGACTGCTCGGGAACTGGGTCGTTCATCCCTCGGACGTCTTCACCTTTGCCCGACACTCGCGAGCTCCCCCGATTCTGCTTGTCAACTCTGTTGACGATCACCCGAGCAAGCGGATCCTCGCCATCTTTAGTCCCGACGTGTTCGTTGGTCCTCGACGCGTGTCTTCGGCAACTTATCGTTTAGTGCCGCTGATTCGTGCGGATTTCAGGCGGTCCGCTACTGCGGAAACTCCGAGGCGGCTCTGGCGTCATGTGTCATTTCGTAAGTCCGTGACGGCATGCATATTTATGAACGTAGGCGGACACGTGTACGGAGCTACAATGGTGTGGGACGGATCCCGAGGGTGTTCGGAAACGCATTGGAAATGCGCGGTCGGAATTATCCGGAGGTGATCCTAGAGGGCGGTAATGCTGACGTTGAGGGTAAAGGTCGCAGGGCGCTTTGTCGCGGATTGAAATTTTTGGGACGGAAGAAAGCGAGTGGTTGACCATAGGCTGATGTATTCGCAGTTGCAAGTTTATGAAATGAAAGAAAACGGATTTAACACTTTGACTGCCGTGATGGTTACCGGTAAACGGCGCAAGAGATTTTACTGAGGATCGAAAATATTCGCAATGAGTAGCAATAATTATTTTATATACGCATGGCAGTCAAAGTGTTAATGAAGAATAAAGACAGATGTTAGCGAGGTATTTGATCACAAGCGCTTGTGTTTGCTTTTTTTGAATTTATGAAAGGAAAGGAGGCATATTTAACGAAATATGAGGGTTGAACTTCGCAAGGTGTTTGACCATAGGTTAATGTATTTGCAGTTTCAAATTTGTGAAATGAAAAAGAACGTATTTAACACTTTGACTGTCGTGATGGTCACCGATAAACGGCGCAAGAAATTTTACTGAAGATCCAAAATATTCGCAATGGGTAGCAATAATTATTTTATATATGCATGGCAGTCAAAGTGTTAATGAAGAATAAAGACAGATTTTCGCGAGGTATTTGATCACAAGCGCTGGTCTGTGTGCGTTTTTTGAATTTACGAAAAGAAAGGAGGCATATTTAACGAAATATGAGGGTTGAACTTCGCAAGGTGTTTGACCATAGGCTGATGTATTCGCAGTTTCAAGTTTGTGAAATGAAAGAAAACGTATTTAACACTTTGACTGCCGTGATGGTCACCGGTAAACGGCGCAAGAGATTTTACTGATGATCCAAGATATTCGCAATGGGTAGCAATAATTATTTTATATACGCATGGCAGTCAAAGTGTTAATGAAGAATAAAGACAGATGTTAGCGAGGTATTTGATAACAAGCGCTGGTCTGTTTGCGTTTTTTGAATTCATGAAAGGAAAGGAGGCATATTTAACGAAATATGAGGGTTGAACTTCGCAAGGTGTTTGACCATAGACTGATGTATTCGCAGTTTCAAGTTTGTGAAATGAAAGAGAACGTATACAACACTTTGACTGTCGGGAACCGGCGCAAGAAATTTTACTGAAGATCCAAAACATTCGCAATGGGTAGCAATAATTATCTTATAAATGCAGTTATTGTTTGAATAGTGATGTGATTCTTTGGTCTCCAATACCTGCACATTACTTTTACATTTTGCATAATTTAATCAAACGCTGTAGTATTTCATAGTATCGCCATTCTAGTACAGCCAAATACGCATGACAGTCAAAGTGTTAATGAAGAATAAAGACAGATTTTCGCGAGGTTTTTTATCACAAGCGCTTGTCTGTTTGCGTTTTTTGAAGTTATGAAAGGAAAGGAGGCATATTTAAGGAAATATGAGGGTCGAAATTCGCAAGGTGTTTGACCATAGCTTAATAATAATGTATTCGCAGTTTCAAATTTGTGAAATGAAAGAAAACGTATTTAATGAAGAATGAAGACAGATGTTCGTGAAGCTTTTGATCACAAGCGCTGGTCTGTTTGCGTTTTTTGAATTTACGAAAGGAAAGGAGGCATATTGAACGAAATATGAGGGTTGAAGTTCGCAAGTTGTCCCGACCATAGGCCGATGTATTCGTAGTTTTAGTTTTGCGAAACGAAAGAAAGCGATTTTAACGAAGTATGAAGGTAGACGTCCGCAAGGTATTTTCCCTGAGGCCAATGTATTCGCATTTTGAACTTGCGAAACGAAAGAAAGCATATTTAATAAAGTGTAAATGCAATGTCTTGCAATTTGCGCAAAGGGCATAAATATAAGGAGATTGGTATCAATTGCTTTACTTGTACCAATCACACGTGTGCAACAAAACTTAGATTACTTAGACAACTCAGTTAATTAGTATCCTCCACGAGTTCCCCCCCGGTTGCCATAATTTCCTTGTCCACCCATCCCATGCATTCCATATCCACGGTAACCACCATATCCTCCTCTATAACCACCTCCCCGACCACCGTATCCTCTATTGTTCATTCCGAATGCCGGTGAACCGCGATATCCGCCGTTTCCTCTCATCATTTTGGAGGGCACTGGATCAAAATTGGAATATGATCCCAGTGTATGACCGCTCGGTGGTCTTCTTGAGAGAAATCCACCACTCGTAATCTGTGGTAACTCGTAGCGACACGCATTCATACCACATAAAGTTTTAATCACATTTAGGACCTAAAAGAATATACAAGACTCGCAAACATGTTCGGTCTCATTAAATCACTACTGTGAATGCGATAAAATCAGTGTAGCCTCACCTTTTCCTCGACCGGACTCAACTCCAGAATTGTTTCTGGATCCTTGGCCGCTCTCACAACCAAACTTTCGAGAGCCGGACGAAGAGCAACGATTGCAGCTGCGTCGTTGGGATCCATGTCTAGATTAATCCAATTGTCCAACCTTACGGTCTGAGCGATGCACTCCACTTTGCGGGAACCGAACAGCAACAAGTGTATAGGAGATACCATGGTCATTTGCTTGCAAGACACGGCTCTGGTCCGAATCTTTAGAAAACGTTGTTACGACGGTTATTATGATGCTCTTACAGACTCATAATTCTTCGGTCAATTAAATTTACCTTTTCCCCAAACACGAAGAAAGGGAACGGGAAGTTTTGTTGGTAGTTACTGCAATTCACAGAGGTCTTGTGAATCAACGCTGCTTTGGATTCTGTCGTAAGCACCTTCCGCTTCTCCTTGTGGTAGCAAACGTTCGGATACAATCCCATGCACAATAACGCAGTGATCGTATCCAAACGGACATCGGCTCCAGCTTGATAGTTCAAAGGCGTTGGGCAAAGTGTTTCTTCCGGGAACCCAGCGCTCAGCAGCAGTGCTTGAAGCTGGTGCTAAAGAAACAAAACGATATACACACTAATCTAAAATTTCTGATGCATTCAAATTCATCAACTTTACCTTTGCTTCCCAGGTCACCCTCAATGTGGATACACTAAGGTTTTTAGAGTCGCAAAATGCTTGTTCCGCATATTCCCCACCCGCTCTAGCTTCTTCCCAAACTTGAAAAGCGTGAAGCATAGCTATGTGGTCACTGTATCTTGCCCCTGAGAACCATTTCTGCTGAGCGGACAATCTTCTAACGTCCGGTCCCATATTGTAGACCTCTGGAAACGTAGTACTGTTCGCCGCCATCGTAGACAGTGCATCCCCGACTCGGAACATGCAGCCAAGAATCATCATTTTGCCGAGACGCGGTTCAATCGGCAGGCGTGCTAATATTTTGCCTAAGGGAGTGAGTTCGTCGTTTCCGTCCAAACACTTCATTTCTGTAAAAATGATCATAGTTTATATAAGCTTAAATAAGAACGTACGTGTACGATGAACGTAGAATGACATAGACATAAAAACGTGCCTCTTAATATGACTTCAGCTTCGATGACAGCGTCAATCGGAGGTGGTTCTATAGCCTTCGACAAAAATTTTCCAATGTTTCCAAGCCTCAAAAGCTTAATACTGAGCGCGAGTTCGTGCAAAGGCGTCCTGAACATTTCCGGCATCATGTGTTCGTCCAATTTACTATACCTTGCTCTGGAGCAAAGATGAAAGCAAAATCCAGGCTTGACGCGGCCAGCCCGTCCTGTTCTCTGCTTCAGATTAGTTTTGCTCGCCCAAACAGTGGCGTAATTTGTCATATTGTTGTGAGATGTGAACAATTTCATTTTAGCTTTACAAGAATCTATCACGTAGACGACGTCGTTGATGGTGATCGAAGTTTCGGCGATATTCGTCGCAAGGATGATCTTTGTCACGCCAACTGGAACTGGATCAAAAACTTTCCTCTGATCCTCTCTCGGCAACTGAGAATGCAATGGTATTGTGATATACCGAGGACCACCAAAAATCGGATGCTGTTGCAGGTGTTTCATGAGAGCAAAGATTAAATTCCATCCCGGCAAAAAGACGAGTACCGCTCCTGGAATGGCTTTCTCTTGGATGTATGTTAGCAAAGCTTCTATTAACTCAAAACTGATCTCCTTTTCAGTTAACCGTGCCATCGAATTTTTCGTCTGGACAGAATACGCCGCACTGATTACCTTGTTAAGGTTCTCTTCAGGTTCTCCGTCCGGTGGTAAGTCATCGGAATCTTGACTTTTACGTTTCGACGATTCCAAAGGAGGCACAAAGTTAGTCATCGTAATGCAATCTTCCAAAAAGTACTCCTGAACAGGGTATGTTCTACCAGGGATTTCGATGACAGGGCACTTATTGAAATAGTCGCTGAACAAAGTTGTGTCTATGGTCGCTGACATCAAAATGATCCTCAGATCAGGATACATGTGGATCATGTCACGTAGAACCACCATTATGAAGTCAGAATTAACATCCCTTTCGTGGATTTCATCGACTATGACGTGAGAAACTCCACGAAGTCCGCCTTCGAGTTTTCTCAACAATACTCCAACCGTACAGAACATTATACTTCCGTAGGGCCTAGGTAAGCACGACTCGAATCTTACCGAATAACCAACCGACTGACCCAAGCTCTCGCATCTTTCCATCGCAACTCTGTCGGAAACCGACACCGCTGATATTCTCCGTGGCTGTGTAATCGCTATACTACAAAACGCGCCCTGCCCGGACGCTATGTAGTCGTCCAGTATGAATTGACACACTTGTGTCGTTTTTCCGCACCCAGTGTTTCCTCGTATAATAATTACCGGATTCTCATTGATCGCGTTCATGATCTCGTTCTTTCGCGAAAAAACCGGTAGCTCGGATCTTTCTTTTATGCTTCGTTGAAGATCGTTATTTTTCTGGAGTCGTTCACGTTGCTCGTGCATTAAATCATCCGAGAGAGCATCCAGGGGCATCGTCGCTAATGGTCCTTCGTCGATATTACATCCTGTCCATGGATTCCAATTCTGCTGAGGCGGAGACCAACTCACGACCCCAGCCGGTTGCGGTACGGATGAAATAAAATCATCCAAGACTTGATTTGTCAGGAGAGATACTCCTGTTGCAGGCTGACCGCTTTCAACTTTCACAGTCGGAGCATCGCCGACAGTGATGGGTTTGATATTCAAACTCGCCAAGACGTCGTTTACTTGAGTCCTTAGTTCTGGCGAAATTCTCACTTGGTACGATACTATCTGCTCTGCCTCCCTGTTTTTCTTTAACGTTCCGCTGAACGCTTCGATGACACCGAGATGATACAACTGACGAACTATTGACAAGGCGCAACTCTTTGATGCTGTTTGTTTATTGGACCCACTTTCCCGTCCAGTAATACCTAAACAGGTCTTATGAAAACTTGTCGTCTTGATAGCGCAGCAGAGAATATCTCTTTAAATTTATATCATATTTAAAAAATTAAATATATCACGTACTTCGTCCAAGCTCCTTCACGTAAAGTGACATTTCAGCCATGAAGCTCCTATAGAAACAGATGCCTAGTTAAGTACCTTGGCCAGACGTGTACGCATAATTCATACAAGACACATTAACATTTACTCACCATTTGAAATCATCCAGGACCACATTGGAGTACATCTTAATAACTTCTGCACAAACAAGCTGCACCAAAACCATTATTGAATCATTTCAATAAAAGTTTTGGTTATACTTTGTCCATACCTGAGTACAAGAGAATAAAATATAACTGTTCTCTTGCACCAGCTTCGGACATAAACATATAATGTACTTCAACATGGTCCTGTCAAGGTTCAAATGGCAATGTGTATCTATCATCAGTGCGAAACAATCTTCATTTCGCAAGGGGTGACTCTGTTTCACAAACCAAGGCCACCGTGATCCTGTGCAAAAGTTAAAGGGCTCCATCTGAGGATTCCATACCTCGTATGATCCGGCCCAACTGGCGTATACTTGTAATCTGCATTAATTTTGTTAGTTTGCATAAACTGATGAAGCTTTGATTTAGCATTTTCTATTGTCCAGTTGCCATGAATCCCTGAGTTGACGTCTACATCCTCTGCATCTTCCACTTTCTTTTGGTCAGCCAGCCTATCAATGTAAGTATAGTTTCCTCCGCCATGTTCGTTATAGGGCCTATACGCTTGACCCATGTCATTGGGACCCAGTCCATCTTGAAAGACAGATTTCGTTGGCGTAAGGGGATTGGCCTCTTCAGTTAGCTTCGTTAAGGAACTCTGAGGTTGGCTGGTATCTTTGGGCACATCATTTTCGTTAACATGACCCGTACGAACTAAGTAACTGACGTAATCCTTTGCCGCATTTCCTTGAGCGTCTTTCTTGTTCGTCGAATTACCAGCACCAACATAATCAAAGCCAGGAACGCGCAATTCGCACAGAAACCGTTGCCTATGCTTAAGACCTAAAAACACAACAAGGACAAATCGTTAATATCAAAGACTCCACAATGAATTAGGCTCTTAATTTGTATCTAGGGTCCATAATGTTTTACAACTCTTCGATATTCTTTGGATCGTACTATCAATAATGCGTAAAATTAATCAGTCACAAACGACGCCATTGACTTTGGACGTATATGGTAATATAACAAGAAATACAACATATACAGAATATAAAAATATAACAACTCTTCGATATTCTTTGGATCATACTATCAATAATGCGTAAAATGAATCAGTCACAAACGACGCCATTGACTTTCGACGTATATGGTAATATAACAAGAAATATAACATATACAGAATATAAAAATATAACTCTTCGATATTCTTTGGATCGTACTATCAATAATGTGTAAAATGAATCAGTCACAAACGACGCCATTGACTTTTGACGTATATGGTAATATAACAAGAAATATAACATATACAGAATATAAAAATATAACAACTCTCCGATATTCTTTGGATCATACTATCAATAATGCGTAAAATGAATCAGTCACAAATGACGCCATTGACTTTGGACGTATATGGTAATATAACAAGAAATATAACATATACAGAATATAAAAATATAACAACTCTTCGATATTCTTTGGATCGTACTATCAATAATGCGTAAAATGAATCAGTCACAAACGACGCCATTGACTTTGGACGTATATGGTAATATAACAAGAAATATAACATATACACAATATAATAATATAACAACTCTTCGATATTCTTTGGATCATACTATCAATAATGCGTAAAATGAATCAGTCACAAACGACGCCATTGAGTTTTGACGTATATGGTAATATGACAAGAAATATAACATATACACAATATAATAATATATCAACTCTTCGAGATTCTTTGGATCATACTATCAATAATGCGTAAAATTAATCAGTCACAAACGACGCCATTGACTTTCGACGTATATGGTAATATAACAAGAAATATAACATATACACAATATAATATAACAACTCTTCGATATTCTTTGGATCATACTATCAATAATGCGTAAAATGAATCAGTCACAAACGACGCCATTGACTTTCAACGTATATGGTAATATAACAAGAAATATAACATATACAGAATATAAAAATATAACAACTCTTCGATATTCTTTGGATCATACTATCAATAATGCGTAAAATGAATCAGTAACAAACGACGCCATTGACTTTGGACGTATATGGTAATATAACAAGAAATATAACATATACAGAATATAAAAATATAAGAACTCTTCGATATTCTTTGGATCATACTATCAATAATGCGTAAAATGAATCAGTCACAAACGACGCCATTGACTTTGGACGTATATGGTAATATAACAAGAAATATAACATATACAGAATATAAAAATATAACAACTCTTCGATATTCTTTGGATCATACTATCAATAATGCGTAAAATGAATCAGTCACAAACGACGCCATTGACTTTTGACGTATATGGTAATATGACAAGAAATATAACATATACACAATATAATATAACAACTCTTCGATATTCTTTGGATCATACTACCAATAATTCGTAAAATGAATCAGTCACAAACGACGCCATTGACTTTGGACGTATATGGTAATATAACAAGAAATATAACATATACACAATATAATAATATAACAACTCTTCGATATTCTTTGGATCATACTATCAATAATGCGTAAAATGAATCAGTCACAAACGACGCCATTGACTTTGGACGTATATGGTAATATAACAAGAAATATAACATATAGACAATATAATATAACAACTCTTCGATATTCTTTGGATCGTACTATCAATAATGCGTAAAATGAATCAGTCAGAAACGACGCCATTGACTTTCGACGTATATGGTAATATAACAAGAAATATAACATATACAGAATATAAAAATATAACAACTCTTCGATATTCTTTGGATCATACTATCAATAATGCGTAAAATGAATCAGTCACAAACGACGCCATTGACTTTGGACGTATATGGTAACATAACAAGAAATATAACATATACAGAATATAAAAATATAAGAACTCTTCGATATTCTTTGGATCATACTATCAATAATGCGTAAAATGAATCAGTCACAAACGACGCCATTGACTTTTGACGTATATGGTAATATGACAAGAAAAATGATGGTCATACCGGTTGGTCTCACGTCGAACAATGGTTCTTTGCCGTTCTTCACGCACCATTGATGAAAGAAGGACTTTACATCACCCATTCGTAATATTTATCTTGAAGTATTCACGCTATAATAAAAGGAGTTCGACAACATCAATAGGAGAGCGTCACTATGCATCGATCGAAGCGCTACACCTGTTACGTATATATTGACCCTCGGAAGGGGGACCCTGCTTGTTACATCACCCAGCCTGAAAAATGATTACCCATCACGAAACACTGGCGACGCCACTATGCGTCAAAAACTGCGATGGAAGAATAATAAAATATAATCTTATTTATCGCATAGATCAATCCACAGTTAACACGTTGACTGCCAAAAGTATTTCGCTACGTTAGAACAGCGATGCGATGAAATATGGCAGATATGATTGAATCGTGCAAAATGAAGGTAACGCAGAGTTGGTGGAAGCCAAAGTATTAAAGCACCGTTCTAATATCAATTGCTTTTACAAGATTGCAAATAGGCTTCATTGCGAATTTTTGGATTTTTAGTCAAATCTTTTGCACCGGTCTTTTGGAACCACCGTGGCAGTTAACGTGTTAAATTTAATTTTTATGCCTTTTTGTCCAAAATGTGTACAACGGAAAATTGGCGTTTTCTCATATGTACATGAAATATATTTTTTGTGTAGATATCAAAAACGGTAATTTTTAATTTATATATAATATAATTCAATTGTATAATATTTAATTTTTGGATTTTTAGTCAAATCTTTTGCACCGGTCACTGGTAACCACCGTAGCAGTTAACGTGTTAAATCGAATTTTATGTCTTTTTGTCCAAAATGTGTACAACGGAAAATTAGCGTTTTCTCATATGTATATGAAATATATTTTTTGTGTAGATATCAAAAACGGTAATTTTTAATTTATATATAATATAATTCAATTGTATCAGATATATAATTTACTTCAATTGTACTGTCTGACGTGTATTCCGCTATATTGGTATGTCGGGCAAGTAACCATTTTTCAGGCTGGATGGTTGGATGACCAAGGTCAGCTCGACGAGGGTTAAATAAATTATAATGTTAGAAGCAATGTCTACCAATGAGACAGAAATCGTTATACAACTGCTGCTAAGAAAGACAATATTGCGATATTGTAAAAGTTGACTGTCATCTTAAATTTGGGGGAAAGGGCTATTTCAATTTGTGGACACAAAGTTTCATGGGATGGTAGCCCTGTTGCTATGCCTCATCTATGGTTCACATAAGTAATTTAAGTTAACACTTTGACTGCCATGCGTATTCTACTATATTAAAACTGCAACCGAATAAAATACTACAGAATACGATTGAATTGTACAAAGTGAAAATAATGCGAAGGTATCGGAGACCAAAGAATTGAATCGCTATCTAATATTAATTGCATTAACAAAATTAGAAATGCGACCAATTGGGTATCTTTTGAGTTTTTCGTGGGACCTTTTGCGCCGGTCACCGATGACCACCATGGCAGTCAACGTGTTGACAAGAAAAGTCTAATGGTCAGAACAATCGATAATAAATAGACTGATGTCAAGTAGATTTTCTTAATCGTATGAGTCAAAGGTCAATTAATGTGTAAATGATCCGTAATTAGCAAACTGCAATAAATGAGAAGAAAAAAATAATGTAGCAAAAGGGTTCCGATCCATTTAATGTTAAAAACAATACGTGGGCAGTCCGATAAGTACTTAGCCTACAAAACAAAAACGAAAATTTTGGAAAATTGACGATTTATTTTTCAACATAGTCTCTTTTTAACTCGATACACTTGATACAGCGATGCTCCAACTTCCTCAACCCGTCTGAAAAATACGTTTTCTGGAAATCTGCAAAGTAGGCCTCCGTGGCGGTGATAACCTCCTCATTCGACTCAAATTTCCGCCCAGCGAGTCACTTTTTCAAGTTTGGGAAGAAAAAGAAGTCACACGGGGCCAAATCTGGAGAATACGGTGGATGGGGCAGCTGTTCGTAGCCTAATTCAACCAATTTGGCTGTAGCTTGGGCAGAGGTGTGAGCCGGTGCGTTATCGTGGTGAAAGAGCACTTTTTTCTTCGCCAAATGGGGCCGTTTTTTCCTTAATTCGGCGTCGAATCGGCTCAATAGTTCGGCATAGTACAGCCCTGTGACTGTTTTGCCCTTCTCCAGGTAGTCTATGTAGATCACACCTTGTGAATCCCAGAAAACGGTGGCCATCACCTTTCCGGCCGATAGGACAGTCTTCGCCTTCTTCGGAACACATTCGCCGGGCGCAGTCTACTGTTTCGACTGTTTCTTGGTCTCTGGTGTGTACCAGTGGATCCACGTTTCGTGGATAGTCACAAAACGACGTAGAAACTCTTTCGGATTGCGCTTAAACAGTGTCAAACACTGCTCTGAAGTGGTCTCACGGATGCGCTTGTTATCCGGAGTGAGCAAACGCGGCACCCATCGAGCAGAAAGCTTTCTCACGCCCAATATTTCATGCAGGATATGCCCAGATTTCATCGCTGGATTAGCAAACTGCAATCAAGAGTATCGAGTTAAAAGGAGATTATGTTGAAAAATAAATCGTCAATTTTCCAAAATTTTCGTTTTTCTTTTGTAGGCTAAGTACTTATCGGACTGCCCTCGTAGATATTGGGTCTAGGGGTTTTTTCTTGCTAACGTTGTAAAATTGTTCGTACATCCATATCTTTTAATCTGTTGGCAGCAATGCTTGCTGAGTTGACAGTCGAACCAAATGTGACAGTGTGGCACATATGGGCACGTAGTCACAAATAGTTAAGCAATTATGACATAACCTTTCTATTGTCATTAAGTTACAATATTTTCCAACGACAATATGATTTATTTTCGATATTAAGTACAGTAAAGTCGTTTTCGTTGGCCGTTGTACAGTTTCTCCGACTACACGATGAACTTAAATAAAACCGAGAAACTTTTAGCCGCTAGAAAAAGAGTAATATATGTTTATATGACATATTTATGACACATCGTTTAGCTTTACAGTTTTGCCTATTTGTGCAAGATATTTCTTACTTACTTTTCCGTAATGTCGTAGTAATTATTTTATTACATTTGCAGTTAAAAGAATTTCAACAGAATAAAAAATTACAAGTGCAAGATGGTTCAACCAAACATCAGAATAATGCACCCAAAACACCTTCGACAAAGGTATGCAATTTGTTTTCAGTAGCGTAAGATTATTTGTTTAGACTCTAAAACAGATTTGCAATTCATACTATTGTCATATTTTGGGTTCACTTTAGGGGGACGATACTCAAACACAAAATTGTCAAGTCCAAAATGACTCAGGACCCACTTCTGAAGTTAAGTCTCTTCCGGTTGATGATCGTAACATGTATATAAATACTGATTCAACAAATGAGTCTACTAGCTTTGAGGTACAAGCAAACAATGGGCCAGAAAGTGCAATAATTAACGAAAATGAGTCCCCAAGCAATCACATAGTAGAAAAAGAACCGCTGTCTAGTTCAGGAAATGCAGCAGAATCTCATCTGTCTGAAAACAATGCTGATCCGCTGCTGACTCAACCCAAAAACCTTCCACAGAATAATGAAGACAAATATGATTTTGGACCTATGTCACTAAATGACTCAGCTATCATGCAAAAAGAGCATTTATTGCAAATGGCGTCTGCTGTTTCTAACGCGCTTGCAGATACAGCAGATGACAATGACTCGTTAACTTTTGACTCCGACATGAAGTGTCTCAACGATTTTCTAACCAATCGCATGGAAGAGCAAAAGCAGGTTCTTAACCAGTTGCATATTCAAGTTGGCCAGTATGTGAGTACAATTCTTATACCGGTAACAAATTGTATTACGTGTGATTTTATTTTTTACCAATGTCTTCATAAAATAGAGTAGTAGGATTTCTGAGCTAGAAGCGATACTAGCTACAAAAGATGCTGAACTTGAATCAAGGTTGGCGAGAGAAGTTAGTCCTCTGAAAGAACAGTTACAAATCCATACGCAGACAACTGGCATTCTGATAGCGGAGAAAGCAGAATTAAGTGCTGCCTTAACCCAGTGTCAGTTAACTGCTAAGCATAATGCACAAGAGATAGAGGACTTATCCGGGAAGCTGAAAGGTTCACAAATTCGTATTACTGAGCTTGAGAAGGAGCTAGTCTTAGCAAGAAATAGCAGTGATGAGGCTCGAAAAATCGTCGAACAAACTCAAAAGGAATATAGTACCCTGAATGAGAAATATCATGAACTAAGGTACCAAATTCCATTTTATTCAGTTCCCTAAAGTAATTCAATTGCATAACCACCTTCATTCAAACTACATGCTTGAAAGTATACAAACATGGTCATGTTCCAGAAAGGAAAAGGAAGATTTAGACTTAGGTATGTCGGAAATAAAGCAGAAACTGAATTTAAGGAATACGGAATTCACTAATTTGCAACAAGAACTTCAGGAGAAGACGGCTCTTTTGTCTTTGAACGAATTGAGGATACAGCAGGTACGGTAAAAATCGCATTCACCGGTCTACCTTGAATATAATCGTTTCGTTCTAGTTAACGAATACGTCGCAAGAAATGCACGTACTCGAAGGACAACACCATACGGTAGTCGCCCTCGAACAACAGCTGGCGCAAACGAGGGATACCTTAAAGACCCTGACCCACGAGAAAGAGGAGGCGGGCAAGCAGTATCAAAATTATGTACGACAGTTGGATCTGCAGCAAAGCAAACTGATAAACGAGGTGCGTTAATCCCGGTCACACAGTCTATTCTCAGTTTCATCTTCACGCATAACGTCTTCAATATGTTAGCTCGAGAACGGGAAGACGATTATCAAGGAGCTAGAAAGCAAGGAGCAAAGTTATATCCAGCGACTGTCAGATCTTGAGAGGCAATTGCAGTGCGAGAAGGATCGGGTGGAAACTTTATTACCGTTCCAAGATCAGAAAGATCGCGTAGACGTTTTGACCAGAAATATCGATGAACTGACACTGGAACATGAGAGACTTCTTATTACGTTGAGTGAGAAAGTATGGGATTCAGTGATATAGTGACTGTGCAAGGGACTGGTTAAATGGTTGTATTTAATCCTGTAGGGGTCCTACATGTTTCTGGGCCCTTGGATCTTCTCTTCAGGAGCACTATGAATTTTTCGCGAATACCTGCGAGGGGGATACTCATTCTCTAATTTGCTTTGTATACAATCTTAACACCTTGCGGACCCATTCGCTAATCGTACCCACGACAAATATTTTTAAATTAGTGATGATTTTTTTTAACACGTTGAACGGTGGTCACCGGACTAAAAATGCAAAAAATTCGCAATGAAGCCTGTTTGGAATCTTGTAAAAGCAATTGATATTGGAACGGTGCTTTTTCTAACAACTCTGCATTACTTTCATTTTGCACGTTGCAGTATTTTATCGCATCAGCAAGAAACGCTTGGCAGTCAAAGTGTTAACTGTCCACAAATATTTCTGTAATATTGCTAATCGTTTTGTCGCTATCAATATTTCAGAGCTTCAAATAATTAATTCGCAACACAAATTACGAAAAACTGCGGCTGACAATTAGCAACATCTTGTCACCTGTCTCGAACGACAGAACATGCAAGACGATATATCTCGTCAATGGCCCCGAACGACGAAATAGCAATGACGAGATATCTCGTCATCCGTCCGCAATGTGTTAACCCATTCGAGACGACGATTTTTTCCGAACACGGTCCCCAGGAGCAAAATTTTTCTTTCTTTTATATTGTTCATTTTTAATCAGAAGACGTGTTTACTATGGAAATCACCCAATTCGTAAGTGAATTCACATAAATAAGATCATTGCACACCGGGTGTGCAGCTCGCTCCTCGGAACATTTTTATTGCGAGGAGCGGATTGAACACCATGTGTGCAATGTAAGGTAAAGTGAATATACATCATTAAAAAATTTACAAACATTTATTTCAAAGATAGTTAGATAATATAAAATCGTTATTTTGCTTTCAATAATAAAGAACAGAATATAATGCAAAAAAAAAATTTAAAAAGTAATAAAAAGTTAAAGAAAAATAAGTTGAATAATGAAAAATATAACATAAACGAGAAATAAATTTTTAGAAAAATGTCTAAAGATAATAAAGTAACGTAACTCAGTAATAAAAAAGAAAATATAATTTGTAAATACATTTTTAGGAAATAGTACACTGATCGTAAAGCAATTATACATTAGTTGGTTGATGGTAGCCTTTGAAACATTCTCCCAAACATAATCCAGGATTACCGACATAAGCAGGACAAGAGTAATTACTACGTTCATATTTTCCTTCTTTGTAGCACTGTCGGCAATTCATAGTATTTTACATGTAAGAAAGGCTTCAGATAATTTTTAGATTTTTTGGTACACAGTAAAACCAATACCAAATTTTGTTTTCCTGTACTTTACAGATTTCATTAGTTCAAGAGAAATTTTATTTCGACGATTATTTTACTCAGAATAACTGATAATTGCACATTACTATTATTGCACACACGGTGTGCAGGTCGTCTTATAGCCTCGGAAATCAATTGCACAGACGGTGTGCAATCGGTTTCGAATGGGTTAAACATCAGTCAGTAAAATAAATCAGCGGATGAATATCTGCCCAAAGGAATTTGTTAAAAATTCATAATGCTCAAGATGAGGTCCGTGAGCCTCATAACATCTGAAGGTCCTATAGAATTAAATAAAACCATTCAATCAAAACAGGCACAAAAATGATTAATATTATCAAAAAAGTTGAATTTGCAATCAAGTTAGATCTACGAGGTAATATGTTTTCAGGATGCAGATATCAAGGCGTTGACGACAGAACTGGAAGAATTGCGAGCTGCGAATGACCAGACCGTGGAAGCATGGAAACTGGTCCAGGCACTTGAGAGTGAGCAACTTGGAGCGTCGCGGGCAGTTTCCCAAAACCAAAAGTTGAAGCAGCAACTCAACGAAATGCACGATGCCTTTGTCTCTCTTGTAAATGTCATTACTAACGTAATTCGTAATAAGTCGCAGATCGGAAACTAATGAGACATATTGTTTGTGTAGAGCAATTCTAAGTTGGACTTGACAGAGCAATTGCAAGCGGAACGTTCGATCGGTAGAAAGCTAAATGCACAACTGAACGTGGTAGAGAACGAAATGAAAGAATTAAGCGAACAATTGAAGCAGAAAGAGACGTATCTGGTGGAGTTGGAGAAGGAGAAGTTGCAAAGTGCCCAGATTACAGACCAAATACAACACTATCACGCCCAGTCTCAGCATGCGAACACGTTGCAGCAGGAACTGCAAAATGCTCTGGTAAGAATTAATTCTCTGTGTTATGAGTATCAGTACATTAAATATACTGTTATGTGAATATGTCATAGGCGTGCATTGAAAAATTGAAAAAAGAGAATGCACAGCTGGTAGAGCAACTGACAACAAAGGTTCGGGAAAAAGAGGAAGCCCCAGGAGAAAATGAATCTGTAGACGCTTCTAGTATCGATGAACCAACAGTGGCAGAAGATGTACATGCAAACGATGAAACGATTACGAGGCCTCCAGCCAAACAAAACGAAGTAAAATCCGAAAATGTCGAAGCATCCGTAGATTTTCCAGATGCTATCAAAAAGCTCGAACAGCGATTTAAGGAAACTATGGAGAAAGTCGCTGAGTTAACTGATGAGAAGCAAAGGCTAGAGCACCTAGTATTACAATTGCAGGGCGAAACAGAAACGATAGGTAAATATAAGTTAGAGTAGTAATTAACATAGTAATTAAGAATAAAAACATAAATAATTTTAAATGAAGTTATGACAAATGGATAAATTCCTTGAAAAAAAATGTTAGTATTTTAAAACCGCTGCCCCCATGTAATATTAATAATTCAGCATTCAATTTTTCAAAAAAATGGATAATGAATTTGGTTGAAAAATCGAAATCGCTTGACAACTCTTATTGGAACTTCTTTATACGTGCCAGTGCCAGCCGCTGCCCCCCATATAATATGTATAATGTTTAATTTTCCGATTCAGTATTCAATTTTTCAACCGAAAAAGAGCTCTTATCGAATAACTCGCTATTATTAATGAGGTTGAAAAAAAACATACCACTAAACACCGCTTGACAACTCTTATTGGAACTTCTTTATACGTGTCAGTGCCAGCCGCTGCCCCCATATAATATGTATAATGTTTAATTTTCCGATTCAGCATTCAATTTTTCAACCGAAAAAGAGCTCTTATCTAATTACTCGCTATTATTAATAAGGTTGAAAAAAACATACCACTAAACACCGCTTGACAACTCTTATTGGAACTTCTTTATACGTGCCAGTGCCAGCCGCTGCCCCCATATAATATGTATAATATTTAATTTTCCGATTCAGCATTCAATTTTTCAACCGAAAAAGAGCTCTTATCTAATTACTCGCTATTATTAATAAGGTTGAAAAAAACATACCACTAAACACCGCTTGACAACTCTTATTGGAACTTCTTTATACGTGCCAGTGCCAACCGCTGCCCCCATATAATATGTATAATGTTTAATTTTCCGATTCAGCATTCAATTTTTCAACCGAAAAAGAGCTCTTATCTAATTACTCGCTATTATTAATAAGGTTGAAAAAAACATACCACTAAACACCGCTTGACAACTCTTATTGGAACTTCTTTATACGTGCCAGTGCCAGCCGCTGCCCCCATATAATATGTATAATGTTTAATTTTCCGATTCAGCATTCAATTTTTCAACCGAAAAAGAGCTCTTATCTAATTACTCGCTATTATTAATAAGGTTGAAAAAAACATACCATTAAACACCGCTTGACAACTCTCATTGGAACTTCTTTATACGTGCCAGTGCCAGCCGCTGCCCCCATATAATATGTATAATGTTTAATTTTCCGATTCAGCATTCAGTTTTTCCACCGAAAAAGAACTCTTATCTAATTACTCGCTATTATTAATAAGGTTGAAAAAAACATACCACTAAACACCGCTTGACAACTCTTATTGGAACTTCTTTATACGTGCCAGTGCCAGCCGCTGCCCCCATATAATATGCATAATGTTTAATTTCCCGAATCAGCATTCAATTTTTCAATCGAAAAACAGCTCTTATATAATTACTCGCTATTATTAATAAGGTTGAAAAAAACATACCACTAAACACCGCTTGGCAACTCTTATTGGAACTTCTTTATACGTACCAGTGCCAGCCGCTGCCCCCATATAATATGCATAATGTTTAATTTCCCGATTCAGTATTCAATTTTTCAATCGAAAAAGAGCTCTTATCTAATTACCCGCTATTATTAATAAGGTTGAAAAAAAACATACCACTAAACAACTATATTATTCCTGCAGGCGAATATATAACTTTATACCAGAAACAACGTGCCGTGCTTCAAGAAAGAGCCAAAGAGAAGGATCAAGCCTTCCGCCAACTGCTAGAACAACGCAATCAGCAACAAGAGCAACTCCACAAACTGAAAGTGCTCATCACGAATCTAATGACGAAGAATCCGAACGTTCGACAACATAATACAGAGCCTCCCGTTTCTAATCATACAGGTACGTTATACCCATCTGCACAAAACGTTCGATTTATACACGCTGCTATGTAATACGCTTTATAGATGCAGCGGACACTATAATATCGCCGAAAGACGACCAAGAAGCAGATAACCCAGAAACCACGCTTCTCGTGGAAGACGAAACTGCGTCGCAGATTCTTGACGTTCTATCTGAAATCAAAGACTGTAACAAAGATAATTGCATTCTAGAACCCAATTTACACTTGTGCCCCTGGTGCTCAGGAAAACTTATTACGATCTAGTTACGATAAAGACATACTGTTTCTGTGAGATTTATACATACTGCGATAAAACATGCCGTTTTCCCCGCTGCGAATGTTGTACACGTACTGCATGCGTAGGAGAGCATATATAGAGTGTAATAATTGTACATAAAGATGCCACATATTTTGTGAACTCATTTGATATTTTGTATCCATTGATTTATTACCGATGTGCATCTGTTGAAAGAAAATAAGGACGCGGTAAATGAACAAAAGTATAGGACACGCCAGGCGCTATTTTAGTCATACTCGCATTATATGAAGTATTTTACCAGCGAATGGTTCTACGAATGCCTTGTACGGTGACTTCAAGGTTTCTCATTTATAATAAAGATACGGGAAGTTGTACATTGTGGAGGGATATGTACGCTATTAGTAAAACAATTTCCAACTATTACGGCGTTGTTATTGTGCACGTTATTAACACGTTGGCTGCCGTGGGGGTCACCGGTGACCGGCGCAAGAGATTTGACTGAAGATCAAAAATATTCGCAATGGGTAGTAATAATTATTGTATAAATGCAGTTATTGTTAGAATAATGATGCGATTCTTTGGTCTCCAATACTTGCACATTATTTACATTTTGCATAATTCAGTCAAACGCTGTAGTATTTTATAGCATCGCCGTTCTAATACAGCAAAATACGCACGGCAGTCAACGTGTTAAAGTCCGTTCAAATCGACGTCGTTTACCTTGCAATCTGAAATACGAAACGATTCCTCAGGTAGTGCTACCAATGTTTCCGCCCGAAAAAAAATACCCTAGACATTTCTCATCTGACGTACGTATTGTATATTGGAATTGCTGATAGACAGGTTATGTTGCGCTGTGTACGCAGTTACTTATTACGGAACGTCGCAAATATATAATATTGTGAACATTGAAGACTCAGAGATGAAGCCAACACTTGTGGCTGACGAAATGTTTCCGGAGGGTGCCGGGACATACATATCGTTGGACGAAGTGATCGAAGTAAATATTTGTCAAAACATTGTTGCATCTCTTATCTCCGAGTGTTTACACGAACTTAACATGTTTAAACATAACGCTCAGTAGCATTGCTAAGTGTTAACGGGATATAATAATTTGATCATTATTTGACTATAACATGGAGTGGCAAAAATATATTAATGTGTGAATCGTATTTCTAGGTTGGAGGAAGCAGAGTATTGTATGATCTTGCAGCCAGTGAGAAAGCTGTTCATGCAGACTTTTTCAATGGTATTTGAAATTCGATTGTGGCCTTAAGTTGCACTCATTTTCCAGATGCTACCAGTTCTAGCAGGTGCACGTACTAATTTATACTTATATACTTTGTACATAATCATTCCTGTTGCAGACTTTGATGACCTCTACGATGATGATGACCTGGATTGAATCTTTTTCATGGCAATCATAAATCAGATGAGACCAGTAATTAATAATTTTCCTTTAAGCATACATTTTAGTATTTATTTGTCAAATGACTTTTCTCTATTTGAACGGATGGAATTAATGCACCGCTGTAAAGAAGTAGTGGTAAAATAGCTTCACACATACAAACTTGAAGTAGTTTATTTTTGTAGATTCAACAAAAGTAGATTTATTGACAATTACCAATACAGTAGGATGCCCAAAGTACACTGATCACGGATGGTTATGAAACATGATGTATGAACGAAAATTTTGTGTTGCAATCGTGTTGTGATAATACAATAAAAATAAAATATCATAGCCATATAAGTTAAATAATCATCTCAAATTTCCGACAATGTCAACAAAGAGCGCAGATTGACAATAAATTTTTTAACATCGCTAATCCGATAATAATTCGTCCGCCTTTTACTTTTGTGCAAAGTAACATTCGACAGTTTGATTACAGCTAAAACTGCAATAAGATCACCGTACCGAGTCCGGAGACTCGCCTAAGAAATTATACAAATATTTTTTTCTCATTGTAGAAACTCTGAATTATTTTCTATGTTTACTCGTAAACCTATACACACATCCAATAATCGCAATGTATCGTGAGAGTTACATTATAATCATATTCGGTCTGACGCACCATTTTTGTTTAAGTCCTTAAGACGTAAGATCTAAGATAAAAAACGTCTCATTAATTATAAGCTTATCTTCGAGGTGTGCCACCTCAGGAAATCTGCGTATCACAAAGATATAAATCAACTGTTAATTCAATACATTTATACAACATGCAAGAACCTAATCAAACGAACGTCCGAATAGTTTAGGCACCCTCCGGTTCATTTCGCCGATGCTCTCTCATTTCCGTCACCTCATCTCTCTGACCAATCATCGGACAAATCACCGTTCATATTATTACAAATTATTTATATTTCTAAATCGAGTCAGATGTGTGTCTGCATTTATCATACTGCATTTTGCCGTGTACCACAAACAAATAATTATTATAAACGTGCCATAAGAAAATGAGTACTGGTCATTACATTTTATACACATACTAATGTAGGTATTCATTGTAAGATTATAATTTATAATACATAGATGCTAGTCATATAAACCTGTAAGACAATGCACAATTAAAATAGCACCGCATCTCAGTCACTCTCTGCGTGTGTGTTGCGGGATTAGATCGACCATCTCCGATCAACTGCGATTGAACCGGTTCCTCTTTCATTTTACTTACTCGTTGCGAAAAGAGCCAGTCTCAACCCTGCCGATTCACACTTAATCAAATTAATTTCTACTTGTTTCCTCCTTGGCCCCAATCGATGTAATTTTTTTTGTCTTGATTAAATCCCCTCCGACCATCCTCATTTTTATTGAAACAGATTTAATAATCACAATGGAAAGTTCTGCGATCTGTTGAGAATCCTCTTTGTATTGTGTCGTTGGTTGTCATATGCCTAACACAATCTTGCCCGTTTTAGCGAAAACCGTGATGACCGCGGGGGTGGCGACGTACGACGACGATGGCAATGGTGCGATTACGATAACAACGTCGATAGTGGCGTAACATCCTATAAATATTTCCAGGATTACACCGTGAACTCCGTCCGCCGTGAACTCTACGTTTGCCTCAACGCACCCTGAGTCCAGCCCTAAGTGTATCGATCAGGGTGCTAGTTAACTTCGAGGTCACTGTCGGCCTGATCATCCTGGTCACTCTCGTCGTCTTCGTCCTCTTCTTCTGAGTAATATTGGGAGGGCGGTGATAAGGCGTCCTCCGATAAAGAAGTGTGCGACGATGACGGTGGCCGTGAACCCTCTAATTTGATCTCTAGCTCGTCCATCGATGTGCTTGGTCCAGGAATGGTCACTGGGATGAACTTTTCCAAGTCGCCCGAGGCCAGTTCTGTGAAATTCGACAGACATTCGACATACATTCTCCTTAAGCCGTTAAGCGCGGAGTAGAATTTATTTTACTTTCCGTTTAGGTGACGCGTGACTGCGCAAAACGCATCTGTATAAGAGCAAGAGAATGAGAAGAAAACGAGCAGCAAAAAAATCAGCAGGAAATCTCAATTTCTTTTAGAATGTTTCAAAGAAATCCATGAAAAAGTGTAAGTAAATGTGTGAATATTGCATGAATGTTAACATGTTGAGTGCCAAGCGTATTTTGCTATGTTAGAACCGCGATGCGATGAAATACTGCAGAATATAATTAAATCATGCAAAATGAAGATAACGCCGAATTGTAAGAAGCCAAAGTATTGAAGCACCGTTAGAATATCAATTGCTTTTACAGGGTTGCAAATAGGCTTCAGAAAATATTTTGCATTTTTAGTGAAATCTTTTGCACCGGTCACCTGTAACCACCGTGGCAGTCAAAGTGTTAACACTGACTGCCATGAAGCCTATTTGCAATCTTGTAAAAGCAAATGATATTGGAACGATGCTTCAATACTTTGGCTTCTAACAACTCTACGTTAACTTCACTTTGTACGATTTAATCATATTCTGCAGTATTTAATCGCATCGCGATTCTAACATAGTAAAATACGCTTGACAGTCAAAGTGTTAATACGTTGACTACCATGGTGGTGACCGGTGACCGGCGCAAAAGATTTTACTAAAAATGCTGCAAAATATTCGCCATAAAACCTATTTGCAATCTTGTAAAAGCAAATGATATTGGAACGGTGCTTCAATACTTTGGCTTCTAACAACTCTACGTTACCTTCACTTTGTACGATTTAATCATATTCTGCAGTATTTAATCGCATCGCGATTCTAATATAGCAAAATGCGCTTGACAGTCAAAGTGTTAACACGTTGACTACCATGGTGGTGACCGGTGACTGACGCAAAAGATTTTACTAAAAATGCAAAAAATTCGCCATGAAACCTATTTGCAATCTTGTAAAAGCAAATGATATTGGAACGGTGCTTTAATACTTTGGCTTCTAACTCTACGTTACCTTCACTTTGTACGATTTAATCAGATTTTGCAATATTTAATCGCATCGCGATTCTAACATAGTAAAATACGCTTGGCAGTCAAAGTGTTAATACGTTGACTACCATGGTGGTGACCGGTGACCGGCGCAAAAGATTTTACCAAAAATGCAAAAAATTCGCCATGAAACCTATTTGCAATCTTGTAAAAGCAATTGATATTGGAACGGTGCTTCAATACTTTGGCTTCTAATAACTCTACGTTACCTTCACTTTGTACGATTTAATCATATTTTGCAATATTTAATCGCATCGCGATTCTAATATAGCAAAATGCGCTTGACAGTCAAAGTGTTAATACGTTGACTGCCACGGTGGTCACCGGTGACCGGCGCAAAAGATTTGACTAAAAATGCAAAATATCTGCAATGAAGCCTATTTGGAATCTTATAAAAGCAATTGCTATTGGAAAGGTGCTTCAATACTTTGGCTTCTAACAACTCTACGTTACCTTCACTTTGTACGATTTAATCATATTTTGCAATATTTAATCGCATCGCGATTCTAACATAGTAAAATACGCTTGGCAGTCAAAGTGTTAATATGTTGACTACTATGGTGGTGACCGGCGCAAAAGATTTTACTAAAAATGCAAAAAATTCGCCATGAAACCTATTTGCAATCTTGTAAAAGCAAATGATATTGGAACGGTGCTTCGATACTTTGGCTTCTAACAAGTCTGCCGTAGTTTCATTTTGCACGATTTAATCATATTCTGCAGTGTTTCATTGCATCGCGATTCTAACATAGCAAAATACGCTTGGCAGTCAACGTGTTAAAGTATTGTCTATTGAAGCTGACACTGTCACCTGAGCGGAAAGTTTAATGTCGATCCCTGCGGACCGACGTAGGGTTTCACGCGTTGATCCTTCATTTCATTGCGTAGCGAATTTGGTACATAATACATTTTCAAGCAGTGCCATTTAACGTTCGGGGTGCTGTTTGTTCATGGTGTATCACATCCGTCATTTATCGGCAGATACCCATAGTACCCTACCACCGATTTTCAATAGTATGTTTATGAAAAAATACTGGCACATTGTCAGGTAAGTGACGCAGCATAATTCTTAGTTCTTTAGGATAATAATAAAATGATTGAATATTGTGTTGAAAGGAAAAGCTGCGAATTAGCCATAATATGAATTCGCAGTACCATAGTACTCTAGTATTTTTTAAATATTTTTTTCCGTATTGCATGTCATGAAAACTACCTTCTAAGAAATGTTTCCTTTAGCAATAAAAAGTCATGAAAATAAGTTTCGCAAATATTAGGAAGCTTTCATACTAGGACAGATACTCGATGAACTCCAGTTACCCGCGACGCAATGAAACAATCAGTAAAACAGTACGTACGCTCCACGTATTTTTCCAGTGATTTTGGAACCATTAACTTCGCCTTCCGCAAGTCGTCTTCATTGCACTCGCCTTTTTCTAATCCTGCAAAGAAAACAGCATTTGACAACATGCCATTGACGAACGACGAGAGCGGCGAATGAAATCATTAGCTGAGAGTTACCAAATGCTAAGCCCATTTGTTTCAAGACCTCAATGTCGTCGTGGATTTCAAATTTATCGTTAAAATTAAACAGGTACTCAGTTCTGAAAAAGGAATGCGCGTACGTCAGGAACAAACGTTTTCGTTGATGGATCGAAGAAAGGGTATTACGTACTTGTCATTTGAAATGCTGCAATCTATAACAGTCTTCTTGCTGGTATTTACGATGAGGAATGGCAGCTGTATGGCAGAATTAGGTTTAGGCGGGCCATGAAGACTCTCGTTCATACGATTACGTTCAACCAAATTCTTAAATGAGATATGTGAAAGAATAAGCTGATGCAATTGCTGTGTCTTCGCCTTGATTCTCTCGATCTTCTTCTTCTTGTCCTTTTCGAGTGCCAGGCACTCCTGCAATGAATTCGTCGGCAATCCCAACCATCTGATTTCCTTCTTCTCTTTGGAAATTATATTCATCGCCATCAACACGTTCAGGGCGTCATATACACGTCTCCGTATATTCTTCTGGTCATATTGCTGAGGAAGAGTACAAATATTCAGTCACTGTACGTGTTTCGTCAACACGTTAAGCGCCATGTCAGTCACCGGTATCTCACAATACCCAATTTAAATAAAGATATTCTCCTGTTGACACGTTAAACGCCAAGTCAGTCGCCAGTGACTGCCAATATACCTTTCGTTTAGGCTATTTTTCGCTAGTCACCGATAGCTAACACGTATTCTCGGTGCAGAAACCGTTAGTCACCAGTGGCTGACGGTACAAAATTAAAAAATGATATTCTTATGTTGCAATTAAATAATTTGATGATAATAAAAAGTTTGTCAAAACATAATTTCTCAGTGGGCTTTGCCGTTTCGCATATTAAGCCAAGGACGTCCGTGCAACTTACCTGGTCCGTTAAAGAATTTATGTGAGCGGGATTGGTGAATTCGCCCACTAATTCGTCCGCCACTTCGTTGTACGACGTAGTGCCTTTTTTCTTCACCTTCTCGCATACTTTCATCGAAAAGTGCCGCAGCCCCTTTCCGACCTTCTCCGTTTTCCTTCGTTTGCTACAGCAGGAGAAATAAACAATTGACGGGCGTACCTAGACGACGATCGAAATAAAAAATAAGGACGAGGCATTACTCAGGCACAAAATCACCGCTTTCCGCGTCTTGCCGTTTCCTGGAACCACTGTGATCCAGGATCGGACTAATGAACGTCTTTCCAGAAGCATCTTTGACAATCTGCTGATTATTAGTTTGCTGCTGCTGTTGGGACACTATAGCTTGCTTGATATCACTCATCTGGGCAGATGTCAATTGTATAGTCTTTGTTAGCACAGGTTCTCCAGACTTTGCAGTCGTCACTTTCGTGTTCTGCAGAGGTATCGTCACTAGTCCTAGAAGCATCCAGTATAATTAACGTTGCGCAGTGTGGAAGAAAGTCTCACTGTGGTCACTAATGTACCACTTACTTTGACCGGGTGTTGAAGGACTTTGTAAACTGATAGTCCTAAGAACTTGTGCGTTTGAAGGCAGAACCTACGTACAAATTACTAAGCTTATATCTTTAAGACAAGAGAGGTAGTCTATAGAATTTCTATATTCGAAATACATACCTGAGACTCCTGATTGGGAGTCTTAAAAACTTTAAGGCCACCTGTATTTGCAGTACTGACAATGCCACCTAATGCTTTATTAGGTGTGCTCTGCACTACCTTTATTACCTGTGGATGCCCTGCAACAAATTTTTCTTTCAAGCTCCCTACGTACAAACTGCTGAGCTGACATTGACAAAGAACCATGCGCACATAATAGCTTTCACATACGACAAAACTTAAAACTAAACTGCAACATACCCTGGCATCCACAGTAAGAAAGGAAAATGAACATAACAAATGTATCTGACGAAATAATACTGCAGTTAACATGACATACGACGCTCCAAAGATTACTGACCGCGTACAAGACGTAAGAAATTGCGCGTAGTTGCACCTCGAAGGAATATAAAAGAATGTTACTGCGCAGAAATTTTAATGCAGTGTAGAATCAGGGTTGCTGCAAGTGGCTTGAAAGATGAGCAACACTATAAGCAAGGGCCATCTCCCCATGGCATAGAAATGCTGATTGCCATTGAGCATTATACAACAAAGAAAGTGCGGGTTTTTTTTACAATCTGGCATGCCCCTGCTATTATTTCTGGCTATCGCCGACACGGCATTCGCAGTTTTCTATCGTCATCGAGGAGCTTGGCACATTTTTGCGTGGAAAACATTGACAAACGCAGCCTGCGGACGGGTGACCGTGCGGTGGAAAAATTTGAGAAGAGAGCGGGCAGTGCGGGGCGACAGATTCTCTGGGCCAGCGTATTTAAAGGTAAGCATGGATATCGGTTAATATTAAAACGAAAGCACCAACACGCTAGTCACACATGCCGACTGTTGGCGCGCTCGTGCGTGACTTACCATTGGCGTCGTGTATTAGGAAATTCATGGTCTTATTTTGTTGTGTCATCCCCGCTATTACTGGATCGCTGAGAGTTTAAAAACGATCCCGATGATCGACCGAATAATAAACGAAAATAAAAAGATCATAGGTACACTTGCTGGTCTTTGCTCGCCGTATCACCAAAATGGCGACGATAGTATAGAACCATTTGTGATAGAAATTCTGGAATGTTGCGGAATGGAATATTACTGACGCGCGCGTATTATCAAAAGTCGACTGTTCGCTCTATCGTAGAAAATGACCCATCGTTCCCATGAGCTTTACTGTTGCATTGTGGCACAATATGAAATTACTGCTTTCGCGTGCATGTAGGATACAGACCACCTTGGCGGCAGGACAAAGCTAAACAGCTGATTGGTTGTTGACGGTCACATGGTACGTTCCGTTCCCTGTTCACGGAGTAATTAGTTGTACTCTTTTTACGGGCTGAAGTGAGCAAACCGAAAAGTGCTCGAATAAACCCTCGCCAAAGCCTAGAGACTTTTTTCGCTCGACGACGTTCCTGCGGAATGGAACGCAGCCGGTCTCTCGGCGAATGAGAACGCCTCTACCATAGGGATATTCGGAGAAGTCCAATTTTGAATGGTTTGAACCGACGCAACGGCGGCGCGGCGTTGGGATAGCAGGTCTAAACATAGAAGAAGAAAGTTCGAATTACAAGACAAGTGTACCGACCTGAATCACCTGCCATCGGACTGTTGCATTAAAAATATTGTTAGCGGGCTGTATAGGTTTAGTTTAACACGTTGACTGCCAAGCGTATTTTGCTATGTTAGAATCGCGATGCGATGAAATACTGCAGAGTATGATTAAATCGTGCAAAATGAAGGTATTGCAAAGCTATAAAAGCTAAAGTTCCAGTATCAATTGCATTTATAACATTGCAAATGGGCTACATTGCGAATTTTTTGCATTTTTAGTAAAATCTTTTGCACCGGTCACCGTTGACTTCAAAGTGTATTTTGCTATGTTAGAACCGCGACGCGATGAAATACTTCAGAGTATGATTTAATCGTGCAAAATGAAGGCATTGCAAAGCTATTAGGAGCAAAAATATTGAAGCACCGTTCCAGTATCAATTGCATTTGTAACATTGCAAATAGATTTGATTGCAAATTTTTTGCATTTTTAGTAAAATCTTCTGCACCGGTCACCATTGTCTTCAAAGCGTATTTTGCTATGTTAGAACCGCGATGCGATGAAATACTTCAGAGTATGATTAAATCGTGCAAAATGAAGGTATTGCAACGCTATTAGAAGCCAAAATATTGAAGCACCGTTCCAGTATCAAATGCATTTGTAACATTGCAAATAGGCTTCATTGCGAATTTTTTGCATTTTTAGTAAAATCTTTTGCACCGGTCACCGTTGACTTCAAAGTGTATTTTGCTATGTTAGAACCGCGATGCGACGAAATACTTCAGAGTACGATTAAATCGTGCAAAATGAAGGTATTGCAAAGCTATCAGAAGCCGAAATATTGAAGGACCGTTCCAGTATCAATTGCATTTGTAACATTGCAAATAAGTTTCATTGCAAATTTTTTCCATTTTTAGTAAAATCTTTTGCACCGGTCACCGTTGACTTCAAAGCGTATTTTGCTATGTTAGAACCGCGATGCGATGAAATACTTCAGAGTACGATTAAATCGTGCAAAATGAAGGTACTGCAAAGCTATTAGAAGCCAAAATATTGAAGCACCGTTCCAGTATCAATTGCATTTGTAACATTGCAAATAGGTTTCATTGCAAATTTTTTGCATTTTTAGTAAAATCTTTTGCACCGGTCACCGTTGACTTCAAAGCGTATTTTGCTATGTTAGAACCGCGATGCGATGAAATACTTCAGAGTATGATTAAATCGTGCAAAATGAAGGTATTGCAAAGCTATTAGAAGCCGAAATATTGAAGCATCGTTCCAGTATCAATTGCATTTATAACATTGCAAATATGCTTCATTGCGAATTTTTTGCATTTTTAGTAAAATCTTTTGCACCGGTCACCGTTGACTTCAAAGCATATTTTGCTATGTTAGAACCGCGATGCGATGAAATACTTCAGAGTATGATTAAATCGTGCAAAATGAAGGTATTGCAAAGCTATTAGAAGCCAAAATATTGAAGCACCGTTCCAGTATCAATTGCATTTATAACATTGCAAATAGGTTTCATTGCAAATTTTTTGCATTTTTAGTAAAATCTTTTGCACCGGTCACCGTTGACTTCAAAGCGTATTTTGCTATGTTAGAATCGCGATGCGATGAAATACTTCAGAGTATGATTAAATCGTGCAAAATGAAGGTATTGCAAAGCTATTAGAAGCCGAAATATTGAAGCACCGTTCCAGTATCAATTGCATTTGTAACATTGCAAATTTTTTGCATTTTTAGTAAAATCTTTTGCACCGATCACCGTTGACTTCAAAGCGTATTTTGCTATGTTAGAACCGCGATGCGATGAAATACTTCAGAGTATGATTAAATCGTGCAAAATGAAGTTTCAGAAGTTTCAAGAAATCAAATCTTTTGCACCGGTCACGGCGTATTTTGCTATGTTAGAAACGCGATGCGATAAAATACTGCAGAGTATAATTAAATCGTGCAAAATAAAAGTAACGCAGAGTTGTTAGAAGCCAAAGTATTGAGGCATCGTTCTAATACGATTACGCATTGCAAATAGGCTTCATTGCGAATTTTTGCATTGTTAGTAAAATCCTTTGTGCCGGTCATCGGTGGCCACCGTGGCAGTCAAAGTGTTAATCACGTAGCAGTGCATATACCTTATGAATTCGTATTTATCTTCCTCACGCCTTTAGTAGAGACACATACGTATTGGATGGGCCAAAATGTTCGTTCGGTTTTTTATGGAATAATTGAAGAGATATATTTCAGTTTTGTCAACATCTTAATTGACCGAGTCTTCAATACTTTGTTGTTTAGTTTTTGGCAACTTCTAGGCGTCTTCATAATGCTGTGCTCGCAAAGTTCGGTATCGTTCTGGATAAAGAATAACTTAGCCAACCGAATGCATTCCAAAATCGTCCTATACGAAAAAAATGCGGTACCACCAATCGCAAAAAAGGTGCATTTTTGCGAACAAATGTACCACTCCATATAACTTACGAATTCGCATTTATCTTCCTCAAGTCTGTTGTACACACGCTTATAAATAGTTTCGAAAATCATCCTATACCAGAAGCTTGTTTCAAAAAAGAAATACCTCGAATACCGTTAGATATATTTTTAATAATACGCCATTGCCAATAAGGTGGTGAGAACGCAGATAATTCTAAACGGACATTCGCTTTAATCATGTAACGCTGGATATACCTTACGAATTCGCGTTTATCTTCCTGACACTTGTACAAACACTTGTAAGCACATTCAAAAATCATCTTGTACAAAAAACCTATGTCCCAAAAAGAAATATGTCAAATCGTATTCGACATCTTTTTAATAACGTCACCGATTTAATCGACAGTAAGCACATAATTTCGAACGTTCATCTTAATCACCACTGCATACCTTACGAATTTCCATTTATCTTCTCCACACCTGTTATACAAACACTTGTAAGTACATTCGAAATTGATCGTGCGTAAAAAAGCTTTGTTCAAAAAAGAAATATATGAAACTCCATTGGACATCTTTTTAATAATGCGGCATCACCGATTTAATCGACAGTAAGCACATAATTTCGAACTATTTCATCTTAATCACCACTGCATACCTTACGATTTCCATTTATCTTCTCCGCACCCGTCATACAAACACTCGTAAGTATATTCGAAATTGATCGTACGTAAAAAAAGCTTTGTTCAAAAAAGAAATATATGAAACTCCATTGGACATCTTTTTAATAATGCGGCATCACCGATTTAATCGACGGTAAGCACATAATTTCGAACTATTTCATCTTAATCACGTACCACTGCATACCTTACGAATTTCCATTTATCTTCTCCGCACCCGTCATACAAACACTCGTAAGTACATTCGAAATTGATCGTGCGTAAAAAAGCTTTGTTCAAAAAAGAAATATATGAAACTCCATTGGACATCTTTTTAATAATGCGGCATCACCGATTTAATCGACGGTAAGCACATAATTTCGAACTATTTCATTTTAATCACGTACCACCGCATACCTTACGAATTTCCATTTATCTTCTCCGCACCCGTCATACAAACACTCGTAAGTACATTCGAAATTGATCGTGCGTAAAAAAGCTTTGTTCAAAAAAGAAATATATGAAACTCCATTGGACATCTTTTTAATAATGCGGCATCGCCAATATAATGAAAAGAAAGTACATAATTTCGAACAGGCGTCAGTTGTACTTAAGGGAAACCGTCATCGTCCTCCTCCGCCATCTCTTTCGCCAGCTCCAAGTCCTGCTGCTCCCTCTCCCGTCTCTCCTCAGCCGACTCCAGGTCCTTCCCATACGATTTCGGCGGATAACGCATCGCCTTCACGCTCTGATTGTGCAGATCCAAGCAGAACGTAATTCGCTGATGGAAGGCCAACAAAGGTTCCCTGGTGCAATAAATATCAGTCGTTTCTTTGCTACGCATATAACCGTTCTCGGGATCCAGCGTGGCCTCGATCACGCCATCACGTATGGCTTTCGCCACAATAAATTCCGCGTCCACTCCGGAATCCAGGCCCAACTTCCGCGCAATATCTGCAGGCGAGATTCTCGAGTAGGAGAGGCCGATCGAGCGTATCGCCGTTTTGATGACGTTGTGCCTCAGTCGCAGAATGAGCGTGAAGGTGTGGTCGGTTCTAAACTGGGGCCCGAAGTTCTCCAGCACCTCGCCGAATCTGTGCAGGTTTCCTAGACGCACGGCTTGAGTCAGTTGGAAGTACGGCGCTAAGGCTCGACGCAAAGCTGCCTGCCGGAATATTTGCCTCTCGGGAATGTCGCCCAGAAGAAGTTCGACGGTGACCGCAAGCTTTTGGACGGTCTGTCTGAAACCAACTGCCGTCGTCTGCGGCGCCTTGCGCATCGCTTGGACGAGGTACTTGTGGGCAGCCGAGTACTCGAGACGGGCTGCCTTTATTCTGCCCAGATAGTACAGGAACCTGGCCCACTCGTTGTTGCTGGCGGACTCGGGGAAGGTGGACTTAAGTACGAGCTTGTCCGCTTGGTCGTAGAGGTTGTAGTGGAGGTAATTGCGCAGGAGGCAATTTATCAGAACGGCCTGACCCTCGAAGTCGTTGCGTAGGGTGGCGGTGCGCAGACGTAGGTGCAGGAAGCCGCGAATCTTTTCGAGTTGGTTCGTGAGCTCGTAGGCACGTGAATGGTAGAAGTAACATTTCGCGGCGATGAGGTCGATCGTGCGCCGGTTCTGGGAGATGATCTTCTGCATCAGTGCCTCGGAACATTGCACGGCTTCTGTGTACTTCTTAGTGTCTATTAGTCTCACTAGTACTAGCAGATGAATGTAAGCATCGATCTCGGGTAACAATGCCGATGCTGAACTTCTAAACCTTTGGATGGCAGCTTGAGTGTCGTCCACGTCCATGGGCTCGTCGACCCATGCGAGGAGGGCTTCGCGGTCAGAAGCGGATTTTGTGTAAAAGCCTCCTATGATGCCACGGAGAACGATCGGGTTTAGTTTGCGCCGGGTACTTGGCAGGGCGCGTAGGGCACGCAGAATGAATCTGGGCTCCTTGTTCTGGACAGCTTTTTCTATCTGTCTGGTATGTTCGCGTAGATCGTGTATGGTTAGTAGGTCCGTGTCTTTCTTCTCGGCCACGTCTCCTTCTCCATTGTGAATCTCTGTGCTGGGAACCTCTACCTCCATGGCTTCTACGTTTCTTCCTCCGAGCACTCCCATTGTAGTTACTTAACTTATACCTGTGAAAGGTACACAATGAAAATTATGAATAAATTGATATGTGTTAGAGCTTACCTTGCTTTAATACGGATTTTTGTTGAGAATTTCTTATGTTGATTGCTACCTAAAAGCAACAATGAGTATATAAGCAAGTCATACCAGATTTCGAGGTTAGTAGGAAAGATGAAAATGAAGAAACTAGCTGTATGAAACTATCGTTATAAAATGGTTCCGAGCAATCGTTGTGACAAAAGGCAATAATACTCATGAAAGAACAATGGTTACCTGCTTTGCAAACGACCGGTTTAACGCACTCACGCCATAAATAACAATCCAAGAAATGTCAACCTCTGCTAATTCGACATTCTCATCACCCGATTCACATGCATGCAGATCTGTTTTCGTACTAAAGCCCCATTCTAATAGGCGCAACTTCGCGACAAGACCATTTAACATTTAAACCCGCGAGTATATAAATTTCATAGATAGACTGGATTCTTATCAGCATTAGTTGAACTTAATTTCCACATTTACAGAATTATCAGTTTCAAAAAAGAACTCGGATCTTTATTATGTAAATACACTTTATTTCATAAAACAGATAAGATGTTACATAATGAATAAAAATAATTTTTTACGGTTCCGGGTAACATTAAGGTACATGTCCAGCACTGCGAATCGTTTCCATTATTTGACCTATCATAATCAACTAATTTGAAAATCGATATTGGGAGTAGTGCGATTTATATTAAAAGTTCACAGTAGTTTCTACTTTGCTTGTCTAATTGTATCTAATAAGTAAAACACACACTAATAAATGCATGAATACGGCTATTTATTAAATGATCGTTTATCCAAATCTCAATTTATTATACTATTTTTTGGTCTTAATTTAAATTTTTCTCCACAAATATTTCTTACGTTTATCTGAAACACCTCGGCGATATTTTTATGTTGACATATCGTTTCTCCTTTACGTGGATTAAGTGTTGTATTTATTTTTTATCGGAGGCTTTTTCTAAACGAAGCACTTTAATTAAGATATGTGCCAGACATCGGATTCAATGAATTCATTTATACCCTATTAATCCTATATCTTTTCATACTTTTGATGAACTTCCTGCAATGGATTCATGCTTCGTACATAAAATTTATACGATTTTTATTCAAAATTCTATATACAGGTAACTCTCCTATAAGACGGTATCTTATAACACGGTTTCGCTATAACACGATTCGTAAATTGCGGGAACACTCCTACAACACGGCATCCTATAACACGGTTGTTCCTCTTATCGGGGCCTGTGTCCCCCGTAGGACATTGGGGACGTATCTTTGTCGCTGAAAGAAATAAAAACATCAATCTTAAATGCGTGTTAGAAGAAGATATGGCCCTCTTCAGTTGAAACAGAAATCATGCGTGAAACGTCAGAAAATGAAATTGATGCCATATTAGAAGTCGCTAAATCAATCGGAGGCGAAGGTTTTGTGGACATGGCTACCAAAGACATTCAAGATTTATTAGTGGAAGAAGAAGTTGACGAAGCGGATTTGATGGAAATGGCATCCCTATATGCAAATCAAATCGATTTTGTGGACGCTAGCTGTAATGAAGATTGTGCAGTTAAGAATTTAACATTAAAAAAATACGAGAAGGCCTATGCTTAGCGGAAAATCTCGAGTCATTTTTCTTGAATACAGACCCTTCCACGGAAAGAAGTCGAAGATTCAAAAGGGAGCTGCAAAACTGTTTAGCTCCATACCGCGAAATTTACAATGACCTAGTAAGAACCAGCAAGCAAAGTTCGATTACAGATTTTTTTAAGAGGGGAAAACATACAAAAACTTTAAATAGAGAAAAAAGTTCTGAAAGTGAAGGCGATATCGTTCCACCGAGAAAGCGTTCTCGGTTGATTATACTGAGTAGTGACGACGAATAAATTCATTAAATTATGGTTGCGTTAGATTAAATTTTTTTTTACTTTGTGTTGTGTACATTTATATTTTTAATAAATATTAAGTTGTTTATGTCGAATTAAAAAAAATATTTGTTTTTAACAAGTTTTTGGAACGTAACCCCCCTTTTTCTACTGGCTCTGGGTCTGATGCAACACGGTTTCACACAACACGGCATTTTCTAGGAACCTAACTACCGTGTTATAGGAGGGTTACCTGTACTTTCATACTTTTGATAAATGCATATATAACATTTATGTTTTTATGCTATTGGTAAAGCTCCTGTAGTTAGAACAAACATTTCTTAATGGGACAAACTAGTATAATGGATTTAATTTCCATATATAACATTCATGCAATTTTTATGAAAAATTGTAACGTGGAGCGCGTAAAACGTGTCCACTTTCACCAGCACTGCGAAACATACTGATTGACCAATAGCATGCACCGATTTGCTACCGCGTAACCGTGATTTGAATAAATCTTCAGTAGGTTCTAGGAATCGAAGCAAGATGGGTTATTCATTTGTCCTCCTTCATTTTATAATTTTTCGACAAAAATACAGGCATAAGCAGACATATGCATAGTTTACAGGATACACAAAACGAGTCAGATAAAGTGAAAAGAGTTACAC
Organism: Cryptocheilus praepositus; assembly: GCA_033815515.1. NCBI lineage: Eukaryota > Metazoa > Arthropoda > Insecta > Hymenoptera > Pompilidae > Cryptocheilus > Cryptocheilus praepositus. The sequence continues at coordinate 1,779,080 of JAWWQZ010000257.1, forward strand.
TGTCAAAAATGTACAGTTACCGATTGACTTGCTGCTTTGAGCTGTAAAAGCACAAACTGGCGAAAAATTTCAATTGCGCGTGGAAATGAAATATTCTTGAGAACATATGGTCAATAATAAATAAGAATTAAAAAAAGGTAAAATGCAGAACATTGGAAGAAATGTCACTCAGTTGTTCTTTGGGAGTTTGATTTATTGAAATATCAGTATTTTTAGTATTGCAGCATATATGATTTGAGAAAAATTAAAAGATGTTTCTTCCGATGGCCGACAGGTGGCACGTATCAACGTTCCTTTTATCAAGCTTGTAAATTGATCGTTATAATTTGTATCACATTGGTCGCTAATCAGGCAAACAATTTGTCAATATACCGAGTGTATAGCCTGCATGTAAAAAGTTAATAAGAGCGTTCATTAAAGCATGAATCTAAACGGTAAATTCGGTTTCTGCATAAAACTTTCAGTGGACAACGTAAACACCGATTGATGAAGCGTCGCAGATTCATAATATGACAATAATATTTTAAATAGTGTTTTTTACAATTGGCAAAAATGGCAAAGATACACTGGTCATTGTTAAAGGTACCGAAATTACTTAGGTAAGCTATCTAATCGTTAAGGCATCATTTTATTTTGAAGGTTCATACACTTATACTTTACACCCATATTTCAAGGATTAACTTTAAACAAAAATGGTGGCGTCTTCAGATAATTTTTAAAACATTATTTTACAATGACTTCCTCAATTGGAGTTACGCTTGTGATATACTCATGGAACCAATGTTTTGGTTCGTAGAAAATTTCACATCTTGGCTTGGACCGGTGAGTAGAATGTATATAAACTTTTGTCTAATAGTCACTCACAGCTTCTGTCTGAATTGGTTCGTTACTGTCGTAATTCTTTTACTGTATTGTAATGCTTTGGCACAGATTACAGCTATATTCACAATATATTTACTAAGCTCGACAGCCCATAGGTATTTGTGGTAATGGTCAGTCTATTGACTGCTGCCATTGTATACATTGCATATTACATCGGTTTGCCATACTGGTGGGACAAGAGCCCAACAATGACAGTGATATTATTAATAATTGGCAATTGGTTGCTAGTGAACGTGTGCTTTCACTACTACATGGGTGTAAATGTTCCAGCTGGTTATCCACCGCAAGGTGGCCTTATACCTGAAGCTGTAAGCATTTGCAAAAAGTGTATTAAACCAAAGCCCCCCAGAACGCATCATTGTTCTGTATGCAACAAATGCGTGCTAAAGATGGACCATCATTGCCGTATCCTTATCTTGCATTCTAATGATCTCCTAATTCAAAACTGATCACACATTCACGTTAATTCCTTAATTAAGCAACAGCGTGGTTGAACAACTGTGTTGGCCATTACAATCACAGGCATTTCTTCCAGTACATGGCCTTTACAGTTCTTGGTATATTATTCATCATGATATTTGGCGTGGAGATCGCCTACCAAGAATTCTTTCCAGCCCAAGAACCCGAGTTGGACGGTCATCCAGTAAGAATCAACAACTCGGAAATAATTCCAGTGGTGTGTTTCAATTTTTACTTCAGTCATTGTGAGTGGCAGAGCGGACATGCATATTATTCATTTTTGTCATTAGACGGAATCCCTGGACCATCTGAGCGAGGAGCAGATCGCCGAAATCGCAAAACAGGCTGCCGATACCAAAGCCAAAGAATGGCGTCGCAGACTCATTATTTTCGCCGCGCTAATTTGCGTTGGTACATTTGCGGCACTTGGTGCACTTACGTGGTGGCACGCAGGTCTTATCACGAGGGGAGAGACCAGCATCGAGGCTCGCATAAATAGTACCGAAACGCAAAAATATAAGGCCCTCGGAAAGGTCTATCAAAATCCTTACAACTTCGGCTCGAAGCAAAATTGGAAACTCTTCTTGGGCATAACGCATAGGTAACTAATGGAGTTGCAGCGTTTATGCGTTTGTAATATTTATTGCAAATAATGTATACAAATAATTTACAACCTGCCTCCATACGTTTCACTTTTCAGGAGTTGGTGGCATGCGCTGTTTCCGTCGAGCCACGGTCCACAAGGAGATGGTCTTACGTGGAAAACCATACACGACACCAAGATCTCTTGAGTTTAACGTAGGGCAATTTGTCTAACGACTCACTGTCTCATTTACAGTAATTGTTACGGTATTTCTTTCCTAGATTCTTCTGCTAGTCAACGACTTAATTTTTAATAACCACGCATTCGATTCAAATGATCTCATGGCTCATAGCTCTGCGTCGTTAAAAGTATGAAGTCAGAAAATGAAAGTGAAAATGCTGGATCATGTATTTGTTCGTTCGCTATTTTTCAGGATTCGTCCGTGCAATGTACAAAGGTTATCACTAGTTTGCTGTCTGAAAGAATGTAACGACTTATTTGGTATGACGGACGAGAAGCGAGTGCTATAATATTGTACTGTCATCTAAAACATGCTTTGTCGATCGGGAATATTGATATTCCCGAACGTTGCCGCACACAAATACATGAGTAAGAAATAAATGAATTTTTATACCATTTACGAGGAGTGTGTGCGAATCCATCATTATCACAATATTAAGTGTCCGGCCAGACGATGTTTTCTATCCAAAAAAGGTAATGAGCTACTCTGGTGTAAACGCCTGGCGAGTTGATTACCGCACAACCCTTGCCGAAACTCGTAATTCCGACGATTTGGAAAAGGCACGGGTTCCTAGGATGGCCTATTTGAAGTGGACCACCCGAATCTCCCTGACAAGTATCCCCGACCCATCCACCACGTCGATCACCTGCGCATATCATACTCGTCGAAATTCCACGGGGCACTGACACAGAGTTATTATGCCTCAACGAACACTCTACGTTATCCACTACCTCCAAACGTACTTTCTTCATAATTTCACTAATGTCACCACCTAAAAGAAAGTGATTATTTACGCACTGTCATACTTTATTGTGAAAGTCTCTCCATTGATATAGGTTTGGATTAGATATATGTGACATACACACTGTACTCACCAAATTCTGTGACTCCCCATCCACTGACCCACGCTTCTGTAGGGACGGAATCAAAGGATTGGTACAGACATGCAGGTCTTATATTACTAGTGAATGTCACAGTGGTTTCAAGTTCGAATAATGCAATGTCTGCATACTTTGCTGGGTCAACGTAGTCAGGATGCTTTACATACCTCTTGATGGGAACTTTTACAACACCGTCATCAACCCTCAGATCAATACACCCAAGTTTTACCATATTAGGGCGACCCCTAAAATACCTCTTTGTTTAGTCTGAACAAAGAATGCTAAATGCTGTTGTGACGTCATTTAGAAGCATAAATAAGCGTACCCTGCTGCGAACGTACAGTGAGCGGCACTTAATACCCAAGAAGGTGCAATCAACGACCCACCGCAATAAAGTTGAAAGTTATCTCCATCCTGTTTTCCGATAGCAGCCATATGAGGAAATTCACCTAATGAAGCTAAAGAACCGCCAGTAATAAGTTCATTTACAGGTTTACATGTTGGCCTGCTAATTTTTATTACATCTGAACTGATTCCTGTCAAGGTTCCCACTCCTACTGTTTGTATGAATTCCCTGCTGTATTCCTCGCATTCTGCACAGAAAATTTAATTCACGCATACAGGTAAAAATTAATTCTACTTGCTGAACTATTGTAAGGGGGCTTACTTATATCAGACTTCATCCTAGGATTTTCTAATTTGAAGGGTCCATCTGGATAGATTGGCAATGCTGTATGGTGTGGCCAGCTATCATAGCTTGGATTTAAAGTTGGCGGATCAGGCACAGGTTGTGGAGCTGGTGCCTGAGTTGGCGGCTGAGTTGGTGGCTGAGTTGGTGGCTGAGTTGGTGGTGGAGTTGGTTGTGGGGTTGGTGGTGGAGTTGGTTGTGGAGTTGGTGGTGGTGTAGGTTGTGGAGTTGCTTGCGGAGCTGGTTGTGGATCTCTATTTGTAATATCGGGACGCAAGAATGGGTTGCCACTATAGACATTGTGTCCATCTTCAAACGAAGAATGGAAGAATGGGACGTCAGATCCAGTTTTGTGTGGAATATCCAAAGAATCTCCTGTCAGAAATGGATTCCCCTCATAAACGTCCCGGGACCCGGGAACTGTATTCACCAGAAACGGGTTATTGCCAACATTCGGATTCAGCTCCTCGAAATCAATCCTAGGTTTCTTCTTTGAAGATCGGGCTTTCTCTGAAAACGTGGACCATATGCTTATTACGTCCCGAAACACTCAACAGCACACACGCGTACCAAACATTAAACGAACGCACGACGAATAACCGATGACCGTGAGGAAAAGAAAACGTATTCGATTCGTACCACATAGTCACGGTATTTTTTCGCACGCCGCTTGGAAAAACAGTTCACCTGAACTTTTGGCCGTACCGGCTGAATGCAGTTCTGCGCATAGTAGTAGAAGGTACGGAATGAGATTAAAAAGCGTGGAGAGAAAAGCCATTACTGCGGTGAAAGGCAATCTATCCGCGAACTTAATGAAATGTTCAAGGCGGCCGAGACTAAAAAAAATTAGGTGTCGATGTCAAGGCATTCGTGAGATAAGGAGCTCGGGAACTCCGCTCGCCAGCGTACAGCTTCTTATTCGCAGGCATCGTCAACGATAATTGTAAGGATACGACATTCGGTTATGGGTAATTCCCAAATTAACTCCATCGATCGTCGATCGGTACCTGATTGGTCAAAACGCAAATCTTCAAAGTCTACCGAGTAGTACCACGTGGTAGTTGTAATGATTCGGTCATTCTTCGCTCGATTAATTGTACATCCGGATTCTTGTCATGCATGGCACGAAACCGTCTTACGTACATCGTACGTTGCATTTAATTTTAAGACATTCTACTCTACGTAATCTTGCCGATTTCTTACACCTGCTGCGCGATCACTCCTTCCTGTCTTTTCGATTTCTTTTCATCAATAGTAGAATTACTTTTGCCCACGCAAAAAATATCTGCCAAGACACTTGCCGCGTCTAAATTTAGAATTGACCGAATTACATAAAGAAACAAATCTCTATGTTGATATTATGCTGGACCAGTAGATATGCATAGATTATCTCGTCCTTCTGTCTTCAATCGGACAATAATAAATTAAAAACCGGAAGCTTCCCGCGTCTACAATGTCATAGGTCAGAGATATAAGCTCTGCTGTGTACGTATATAATGTGACAATTGGTGCGCTCCACATCTATTAACGGTTCCAAGAGTGTTCTACGAGAATGTGGGCGTACGTTCTGCTATCCTTGATCGCTCTAAATTCAGTCCGCTGCGATGAGGATCCGCGGATTATCATCGTGGGTGCTGGTGCTTCCGGTATAGCGGCAGCGTCGAAATTGTTCCAGCACGGATTTAAAAATGTCCTCTTACTGGAAGCTGAAGGTCGAATCGGTGGTCGAGTTCATACGGTCGAGTTCGGTGAGATCATAATGCAACTCTAAATAGGCTGGTGCAACCGGATTTCTTAAGATTTCAGTTAACACGTTGACTGCCAAGCGTATTTTCCTATGTTAGAACCGCGATGCAATTAAATACTGCAGAGTATGATTAAATCGTGCAAAATGAAGATAACGCAGAGTTGTTAGAAGCCAAAGTATTGAAGTACCGTTCCAATAGCAATTGCTTTTGCAAAATTGCAAATAGGCTTCATTGCGAATGTTTTGCATTTGTAGTAAAATCTTTTGCGCCGGTCACCGATGACCACCGTGGCAGTCAAAGTGTTAATACACCTTTTTACGGTTGAAACGTAGGATTTGTTAGCTTAACCCTTTGCACTCGGACATGTTTCTTCACGAAGTAGCGCATAGCGCAACATTTCGTTTAAAAAGGTATGGTTTTGAAAACAATACTCTGTTGAAATTATGTTTTGCATATAACTTTGCTGATACATTGATTATGAAACAAAATCGGAATTTTATAGCCAATTCTTTTCGAATGCGTCGTAGTTCATTTACCAATATGCATTGCGGGTTTATTCAACACAGTAATACGTTGTTTATTGTCTTTCATGTGACATTTTTTCTTCCGAACACATATAATGTTCATACAATAATTTGCAATTTGTCATTCAGCTTATTGCAGATATATGACGTAAAAGATCCTCGCAGTTGCTGGAATTCGCCTCTCAGTATATTGACCACAAATTAATAAATATTAAACAGGACCCAGATTATTAATTTTATCTCATTACCGTAACTTGACTCCCCGAAAATATCTTAAGGAAACAAATATTTGAACAAACATTTTCTGTTCATACATTTTCCTCAGTAATAACATAAAGTAACTTTATGTCCCCTCAGAGGGGACAGTCGAGTGCAAAGGGTTAACATGTTTCAAACTACACGAGCATCCTGTTCAGACGTTGAATTGACAAGTAAAGTCCATATTTCAACCATGAAAGGGTGTATTACTGCAAATACTTCTATAACGTTGAAACGAGCGATACAGAAATTTCTGAAGATCCCGAAATAAGTTACTTTTATTAACAACGCCTTCAACGTTCGCCACAGATGAGTACAAAGTAGACTTGGGAGCACAGTGGGTTCATGGGCAAGAAGGAAATGTAGCGTACGAAATGGCTATATCGACAGGATTATTAGATAACTCCACAAGCAACGGAACTGCTTATACATATGAGTCGTCCGGGAATCTTGTTGATCAGGAGCTTAGCGATAACTTATTCGATACTTACAAGGCTCTCTCAGCGGCATTAAAAGATATGTCTATAGAGAACAATTACACGTCCCTGGGCGATTACTTTGAGCAAGGGTAAGGCTTCGTTGTCTTTCCGCGTTACACGTTTAAAGTGTAATTTGCTTGCAGATTTGCACGTTATTTCGCCGAGCATCCAGAAATAGGTGAACTGACACAAAGGCAATTCATGTGGCTGTATAATTTGTTGACCATAAGCTACGATTCCTCCAGTAGCTGGTACGAACATCCTGTTATAGCTAAGCAGGAATATGAAGTTTGCGAAGGCAATCAGAATAACGTTTGGATAGATGGGGGATACGGAACAATTTTGGATATTTTAATGGTATAGAAAATGTATACTTCTTTACAAAATACAGGGTCTCCACGACTCGAATTCGGTTCCGACCAGATTAGTTGTTTGTCGAAAGTGCTGACTACGGAACTTTATTACTGTAAGTCAACGCGTTTCGGTATCTCTTCTTCAGGAGTCTATAAAGATGGATGCGTGTTAGAAAATTCGTTTCTTTAAAAAATGCGTTCAATGTAAAGATTCGGGCGCAGATAGAAGAGTGATTGACATAATTACTATTCGTAAATTCGAATCTTTACATTGTAGAGGGCCTCCAAAGATTACTACAGAGATACAGAAACTTAGCAACACGTATTTATATTTTTCAAATACTACTTCCATTCAACGGGTTTTAACACTTTGACTGCCGTGCGTATTTTACTATATTGAAACCGTAACGTGATGAAGCACTACAGAATATGATTGAATTGTGCAAAATGAAAATAACGCGAAGGCATCGAAGAACAAAGAATTTAAACATTATTTAATATTAATTGCATTTATAAAATCATAAATGCTACCGATTGGGTATTTTTTGAATTTTTCTTGAGACCTTTTGCGCCGGTCACCGATGACCACCATGGCAGTCAAAGTGTTAAAAATGGTAAATAAAGTTCAAAAATTTGGTCTATGTACGTATAATTATTGTACGTAACGTGAAAAGTACATAATTTATTGTACGTCAAACAAAAATACATCTTAACACGTTTCGGTATCCCCTCTTCAGGAGTCTATAAAGATGGATGCGTGTTAGAAAATTCGTTTCTTTAAAAAATGCGTTCAATGTAAATATTCGGGCGCAGATAGAAGAGTGATTCACATAATTACTATTCGTACATTCGAATCTTTACATTGTAGAGGGCCTCGGTAGAGCGATACGGATTTATGTTTTTCAAATACTACTTCCATTCGAACGGGTTTTAACACTTTGACTGCCGTGCGTATTTTACTATATTGAAACCGTAACGTGATGAAGTACTACAGAATATGATTGAATTGTGCAAAATGAAAATAATGCGAAAGCATCGGAGAACAAAGAATTTAATTATTATTTAATATTAATTGCATTTACAAAATCATAAATGCTACCGATTGCGTATTTTTTGAATTTTTCTTGAGACCTTTTGCGCCGGTCACCGATGACCACCATGGCAGTCAAAGTGTTAAAAATGGTAAATAAAGTTCCAAAATTTGGTCTATGTACGTATAATTATTGTACGTAACGTGAAAAGTACATAATTTATTGTACGTCAAACAAAAATACATCTTAACACGTTTCGGTATCCCCTCTTCAGGAGTCTATAAAGATGGATGCGTCTTAGAAGATTCGTTTCTTTAAAAAATGCGTTCAATGTAAAGATTCGGACGCAAATAGAAGAGTGATTGACATAATTACTATTCGTAAATTCGAATCTTTACATTGTAGAGGGCCTCGGTAGAGCGATACGGATTTATGTTTTTCAAATACTACTTCCATTCAACGGGTTTTAACACTTTGACTGCCGTGCGTATTTTACTATATTGAAACCGTAACGTGATGAAGTACTACAGAATATGATTGAATTGTGCAAAATGAAAATAACGCGAAGGGATCGGGGAACAAAGAATTTAAACATTATTTAATATTAATTGCATTTACAAAATCATAAATGTTACCGATTGGGTATTTTTTGAATTTTTCGTGAGACCTTTTGCGCCGGTCACCGATGACCACCATGGCAGTCAAAGTGTTAAAAATGGTAAATAAAGTTCCAAAATTTGGTCTATGTACGTATAATTATTGTACGTAACGTGAAAAGTACATAATTTATTGTACGTCAAACAAAAATACATCTTAAATCTAAGTAATGTAAAGATACTAAATAACAAATAAAATTCCGCATACGTACGTACTTCGTTAGCCGCATAGGTCGTTAGCCGAGGAAAAGGTATGATGTTCATAACGTGGGCGTTTTTCTTTCAGAAAAAAATTCCGAATCCAGAAGAGGAATTGCCTGTGATGAACCACACTATTTTAAATGCTGAAGTTACAAAGATTGATTACAGTAATGATGACGGAACAGTGACGGTAACAACGGCAGATGGAACTCAGGTTATTGCCGACCACGTAATCGTAACGGTCTCATTGGGTGTGCTAAAAGCGGATCATAAAACATTGTTTGAACCCAACTTGCCGGAAGAAAAAGTTCACTGCATCGACAATTTAGGGTTTGGAAGTGTGACAAAGACATTCTTGGCTTTCGAAGAGCCTTGGTGGGGAGACGTAAGTGATTTCGAAGGCTTCTACTTTGTTTGGGCCGACGACGACCGAATAGCAGTCCTGAATCAGGTAAGTCGTCCACAGAAAGACTTACGTACTGCAGGCTAAGTAATAATGTTGACCTATTTGTATCAGGGGTATTCAAGTAGTTATACAGTTATATAGTGACGATATTATGAAAAGCAATATATTTAATACATTGATAAGTTATAATATTTACCTATTTGTCTTAGGTATATTTAGAATGGTTGCATAGTCACATAGGATACTTCGCCGTCGCCTATAAGCCACGTTTATTAGCGGGATGGATTGTTGGATCAGGAGCTAAATATACAGAGACTATGGCAGATGAAGACGTATTGAACGGCACAATGCAAATGTTGCACAATTTCTTGGATAAGGATTATAATGTTACGGAGCCAATCAAAATTATCAGATCTAAATGGTTTACGAATAAACACTTCCGTGGGACATACAGTTACCACAGTCTCCAAACCGATAAAGCCAATGCATCGCCGGCGGGGTTGGCACAACCAATAGAAAAGTCGGGAAAACCTGTAGGTATTCTATTTACGAAAAAAGTCGAACAAAGGTATTTATTGTTATTACGTATAGGTCGTCATGTTCGCTGGAGAAGCTACGAATACGAAACATTTTTCAACTGTACACGGTGCAATTGAGACTGGGTGGAGAGAGGCACAAAGGATCATTGATTATGTAGCTCTGAAGTGACGAGTGTTGCCGATGCCTAATGTAAAATGAAGTACAAAACTATTGTAATAGTAAGGGAAATTCTATAATCGCTATTTAAATATACCTGGTTTATTTGTTGATCTTTATTAATGCAAGGTAATTATCTAGCGCCTTACTGTATACAGCACGTGTAGACATTGAAAATATATTCTGGGTAATGCGTAGACATTATTAGAATACAACATATACTATCTGTACACTCCGTATTCACACTTTGATTACTTCAATAACCATTTTGTTAGTAACGTGCCAATGCATACTTATGCAGTTACATGCGGTTGCATGCAATACACAACAATCCGTACCAATGCCGCTTAACTAAAATTCAGGGATCCGATCCTGATTGACGTGGTGCTTTAAGAAAGTTTGAGCTTGCTTTACGCCGGTGTCATAGGCACCATGAGTCGTCGAATAAAAATGTTCGTGGGTTGCCTCCCCGGCAAACATTAGAATCGGCACCTCCTATATAATCACTTTCAGTTATAATTTCATTCGATGCTAGCCATTGCTTATGATGAAAACAATATGTGCTTACTTTCTTTAAATTCCTCTGGACAGTTGTGCCCCACACAGGTTCAGCCAGAGTTGAAGGCGTAACCCCATTTTGATCACAGTTCACAGGAATATGGCTATAGCTGCCTCTTGTATATTTATTCGCACCCCATTGCGTTCTTTTACACTTTTTCACTTTCGGTATGTTGCTTTGCTTAAGAAAGTGCCCGAGCAAGTTGACACAGTCGGCCGCCACCTGTTGTTCGCTCAGCGTTTCGACAATGTATGCACCACGCCCACCTACCCAGCCCAATAAAACGCTGCGATGATCTGGCAATACATCAAAACCCGACAGATCTCTCGTCCAAGCCGCTAGTTTATTATTAGAAAGAATCGCCGCCCCGGTGTTCCGCCAAAGAAATTGGAAACCCTTCGTGCCTGGCTTCCACCATGGCGTCTCGAAGTCAAGATATATCTTATTAATCAATCCGAATCCGAGACTCTCAATCGCGAGACTCGAACTCAGTGGTAGAGGAGGTTCGAACATGTTCTTATGATTCTCCTTCAAATAGCCGAGGGAGCTGGTCACTATCACACAATCTGCAAGGATTTGACTTTTATCCGACAGAGTCAGCGTAATCGAAGAGACAGAATTATCTTCATTAACGCTAAGATCTCGTCGCCAGTCAATGGACTCTACGGCGGTATTCAAAAGTATATTTTTTTTCGTGAGACCATCAGCGATAAGCTTTGTAAGGGAACTGTAGCCAGCTTTGAACAAAAGATATTCGGGACCGCCGACGTACTGTAAAGACAGAGTCTAATAATGTAACGTTGAACACAAGGGTACCGATTTTTGCGTGGGCTTACCAAAAATTTCCCCCAATTCTTAACGGATAGTTCGTCCAACGTGGAGCACGAATTGTCGATTGTGAGAAAGCGAACGTTCCAGTCGAAGATCTCCTTTTTGAGGTTCTGTATCGGTAACGGATCCTTCTTCTGCCGCAAGTATCTTCGTAGTTCGGATTTCAGCACTTGTCCAATGTTCTCGAACTTTTCATGCGTGTTTTCGTTCGCACGGTTTTCACATTCCTCCAGTGTCGAGCGTATGAAATCATCGATCTCTAATACCAAATCTTTGTCCACTTCCAAACCGTCATCGCGCACGAATAATCCTTCACCTTCCCAAGACAAAATATTCGACAGCAACTGGTTACGATAAGAGAATTCTGCCATGCTACTTCTGTCGCCGTGTAAAAATTGAGCACCGCATTCTATCCAACCCTTATTCCACGGCACAGAATTAATTCTACCTCCAACGCGTTCTTGAGCTGCAAACATTGAATCGGCATAAAAATGTCAGCTGCTAGAAGCATGCATTTAACAAAGGTTTACCTTCTAATAATAGGTAATCCGTAAATCGTGCATCTTCTAATGTTTGTGCAGCCGCTAGTCCCGCAATTCCACCGCCCACGATCGCAAGTTTGGTTCTTCTTACCGAATGATATTTCGTATTTCGTATTCTTCTTATTTTATTGACGCTGCCAATCACTGTCTTAATTAATCACATGATCTACATAATTTGAATCATGTGACTTACATCACATTGTGATTGCGAAGTATTGTAAGCCATCGTACGACTTTGTCTAAGAAGGAAGAAGAAAGGAAGGTCGGAGAATAATGGACGTGGCTTCTTGATAGAAGTGTTGGCTACATTTTATTTTCTAGGTGTAAGGAGGTAAAGAAAGTAGCGTTGTAAATTAACAATAAGGTAACCTCTAAACTATACTATGGCTTTATCAGTTATTGCAGCACAGTTTTGGCACGACTAGAGGTTTTCCATTTAAACAAAAAATATAAAACGTTCGATCGTTCGGAGAGCCATTAATCTCTGTTAAGTGTATTGAGTATAGGTTTAACACTGCTTTTTAAAATGTATTTACACTGCAAAACCTGAGTAGCATATATTACACTATTGCAAATGTAAAATATGTAGATTTTACCGTGGTCCATTCAATATGAAGAACGTGGCATTGGTTAGAGATGAGATCTTAACCGCCTAAGAAAAAGCATGCCAATCAATACAATAGGAACATATCAATTATTGCAAGAGTTTCCAATATTCATTGAAAATCTTTTGTTAAAAAAAAAAAATATTAAAAGTTACACGTCCAAAATATAAAAGTTCTTTTTTGTCAATTTTGGGGTTACTAAAGACGAGACATGCGTATTGCAAGTATATGCAAATAAAACAATAACAGCAAAGAACAGACAGTAAGTCGCAAGTGAAAGCAACGTTACAAGCCGTGTATTCAATGCCCGCATATGCTCGCATCTAGAAATGTTTGAAGCCTCATTGAAAATGCATGCAACACATTTGTGAAGTCATGTTCCGGACATTAGCATTGCAGGCGTAAGAACTCATACGCGTATCGTGTCCGGGCTTCAAACATTAAAAACGGTGACAGAATTCAAAACACTTACCTTTGGAAATTCAAAATTCTATCTGCCTCACGAATGCCGCTTTCAACAGCACCATGAACAGTAGAATAATAATGATCGTGGGTGGCCTCGCCAGCAAACATCAATATCTGCAATAGAGCGAATGGAATAAATCCTGTTACATATTTCACAGAAATGTAATACAGATTTAGACAACAATCTTACAGGTTTCCCATCGTCTGTTGTAATTGGTTCAGCTAAATCTTTTGCATAAACATTTAATCGCTCAGAATCCATGCTTCGAAAGCTGTATGATCCTCGAAAATGCTCATCCGTATACCATTTGGACCTTTGAAAAAAGTACAAAATATGTTGCAAAATGTTGGAACCGTTCATTTTCAGACGCGACATGTTATCGCACCTAAGTAGTCGGTCGGGAGCGACAACATTATATGCTTTTCCGAGAAACATATCTAATAGAAGGCACAGTCCATCGCGTACTTCGGCATCCGACAATGTTTCTATATATCTCGCGTTTGGTCCAACAATCCATCCACATAGCACTTTAGGCTGGTAATCTACCGTGAAAAACTCGAACACATCGCACAACCAAGCCTTGTCCTAGAAAACACATGAGTAATAACTTATTTTTATTGAATATATTTATATTATTAATATTTTTATTTTATTGAATATATTTATATTATTTATATTATTTATATTATTAACCCTTAGCGCTCCGTAGGCTCCGCTGCGGAGCCGAATGTTTTTAAGATGGTTGCGCTTAAAATGCTGCGGTATCGTCGGCGTAGGCTATTGATAACTGTAGTTAAAACATGATCAGTCTCTGTACTGTTACGATTAAACCATTTTTTAACCTTTTTTATAGCACGTGTAATTCTTCTCATTTAAAATAAAACTCCGTTTCATTCGTTCCGCTGCAAAAATGTGCCGGAGCGCTAAGGGTTAAATTATAAGCATCGTACTTGTCCATGGTCCTGCACAAATTTCTCTTTGTCACCTTTCTTCCATATCAAACTAAAACCACCAGTATCCTCTTGCCACCATCTGTGTGGAAACTCAAGGAAAAGTTTGTTCGCAGTACCTATAGCTAACCCCTGTCGAAAAAGCAGTTAATTATCAAGAATATGTTTGTAGAAATAACATAACATTAACAATAACGTAAGGACTTTTACTGTGCCTCTATTGTACGTTGCTTGAGTTCAGGTAAAGGTGGCGTGAAAATGCTGGAATGATTCGCTTTTAATACTCCCAAAGATCCAGTAAATATAACATGTGAGGCCATGTACTTTGAACCGTCCTTTGTCTTCACAGTGACAGTACCAGAGCTGTAATCAATTACAGATACATCTTTGTTGAACTCCACTTTGTCCATGACAGGTACAGCTTTAGTTGGATCAGGAATTTTGTTCTGCAAACCAAAAAGACAATTGCCAATAATATTATATCAAGATGTAAATGTACGGAATATACTTACTGATAACAAATCGAACAGTGTCTTGTATCCTCTGTCTTTCCAGTTTAGCAGCAAATCTCCTTCGCAAACCTTGTATTCTGCCATTCCTTTTGCAGAGACATCAAACCAGGAATCACTACACTGAATAGAATTGTCAAACTTCTCTACCCATTCCAAAAACTCCTCTGCCCTAGTTTGATCTGTGAACGGATTCTCCTTGAGTCTTTTGAAATACTCCTTGGTAAAATATTGGCCATAGGATCCCTCCATATCTTTGAGTAGCACGTCATCCTCTGATATCTCATAATAGGTACTTAATACTGCAATGCTCTGTTCCTTTGGCACAATCTCTCCTAGAGACGTGACAAAGACATGTTTGCTGAAGTTGTGAATGTTTTTAGATGAGTCAAGTAACTTATGTGGAAAGGCCAGATTGAAGACCTTGTTTCCTCTTTCGCCGTGAACCCACTGTGCTCCCAGTTCGACAACATTTTCAGCTGGAACACAAAGATTTTACATCAACCGATTTTATTATTGTGTTCATAGTTTTTCGTGTCTGTCTTAATTGAATGGTGTTATTTAATTTTGTAGATGCTGTACATGTTTTGAGACCCATGGGTACTTCTTTTAGGAACATATTGTACAAGTAAGTCTGTTTTAATTCTATTGTTCGTGAGTTTTTGTATTACATTGGAAAATTGCAGTTTAAAAGTCTTTTATTATGGATTTTTGAAGAAACATGCAGAACTCCTAAACATCTTTCAAAGCCTGTGGATTTTTTACTAGGAGTTTATTGTAGAAATAAGTCTATCTTAATTCTACTGTTTGTGCATTTTCATACTTTATTTAGCAATTGTACTTAGGTTCTCCTTACCCTATGAATTTTTCACAAAACCTGTAAAGCTCCTACCGAATTAACTAAAACCATTCAACCGCAACAGGCACAAACAATTATTAACATTCCCCCGAATAATCTAATTAGTGATACTTGTGTGTCCAAACACATAATCAGCTGTTTCTACAGACGAGAACCCCAACCAATAACCTATCAACTGCACATTATTTAATCGTATTATTTAATTTTGTAGATGCTGTACATGTTTTGAGACCCATGGGTACTTCTTTTAGGAACATATTGTACAAGTAAGTCTGTTTTAATTCTATTGTTCGTGAGTTTTTGTATTACATTGGAAAATTACAGTTTAAAAGTCTTTTATTATGGATTTTTGAGAAAACATGCAGAACTCCTAAACATCTTTCAAAGCCTGTGGATTTTTTACTAGGAGTTTATTGTAGAAATAAGTCTATCTTAATTCTACTGTTTGTGCATTTTCATACTTTATTTAGCAATTGTACTTAGGTTCTACTTACCCTATGAATTTTTCACAAAACCTGTAAAGCTCCTACCGGATTAACTAAAACCATTCAACCGCAACAGGCACAAACAATTATTAACATTCCCCCGAATAATCTAATTAGCGACTTGTGTGTCCAAACACATAATCAGCTGTTTCTACAGACGAGAACCCCAACCAATAACCTATCAACTACACATCACCAGAAGTGCGTGCCACACCGTACAAAATTAGTTAAAACTCACAGAATTCCACGGTGTGCACTCGGCCCCCGATATGATCTTTCGCCTCGAGGATCGTGACATTTTGGACGCCTTTTCCCAAGAGTCGAGCAGCAGCCGAGATTCCAGCGGCCCCAGCACCGATAATCAGTATTCTCGGTTCATTAAGCATTTTCGTGCGTTTGTCACATTCGCCTCGAAAGTGCTATGTTTTATGTACATGATAAGAGCGTATAGCCGCTGATTTAATCGCGCCGTTATCGTGACAGAGACGTGAGCAGCCCGCAAAACAATGCGGAAAACACCAAGAGGTTTTCCACGCTGCTTCTGACCGCTCCGTAACCTGTGACGTAACGCTGGCGATCGCAAATGCGTGCACCAGCATTCATCTATATTCGTGCTTAGTTATGTTGGCAAAATATCATCGTTTGCACGAGTACGAATAACAGAAAGCAGGAAGCACAGAACGGGCGACTTGCATTCATACTGTGACGCGCTACGATGCACAGCGATTGGTTAATTGCATGAGTCTCGGATCATGTATCGACTTCGAGAAAATACGCTAATCAATCAATTGCTCTTGCTCGTGCAATGAAAGGAACGAACAAATGCGCAGTTCCAGTAGTTGTTTACTGAGTTATGTGATCGGGGAACGTTCGGGGCGGTCATGATTAAATTCAACGGGTATGTTTTCTGCAGGGAAATAACCAGGGGAAAGCTTGTTGACCTGTGAGTCGAAATATAAGTCGCTTGTGGCGTCCAAGCAGCGCAGGTTTGAATTTATGGCGGGTGTAATATTTAAATGGCAGATGAGTTGGTAATTGATTTATGTATTTTGGATCTTATATTTATTCGTTAGGGGTGAGTATAGAAGATGCTTCGTTACTCTTGCTGTCCGTGTAAGGATGCAATAGATGGTAAGTATGTCGAAAGAACGGATTAATAGTTTAATATTAACACGTTGACTGCCACGGTGGTCACCGGTGACCGGTGCAAAAGATTTGACTAAAAATGCAAAAAATTCGCAATGGAGTCCATTTGCAATCTTGTAAAAGCAATTGATATCGGGACGGTGCTTCAATACTTTGGCTTCTAACAACTCTGCGTTACGTTTATTTTGCACGATTTAATTACAGTCTGCAGTATTTTATCGCATCGCGGTTCTAACCATTCTTAACCACCAAAAGTTCTTTATATTCTTTAATGCCGTGCGTATTTTGCCGTATTAGAACGGCGATGCTATGAAATACTACAGCGTTTAACTGAATTATGCAAAATGTAAATAATGTGCAGGTATTGCAGACCAAAGGATCGCATCACTATTCTAACAATAATTGCATTTATAAAATAATTATCGCTACCCATTGCGAATATTTTGGACCTTCAGTGCAATCTCTTGCGTCGCTCAGTGGTGACCATCACGGCAGTGAAAGTGTTAAGCAAATAATCTTAACACGTTGACTGCCACGGTAGTCACCGGTGACCGGCGCAAAAGATTTGACTAAAAATGCAAAAATTCGCAATGGAGCCTATTTGCAATCTTGTAAAAGCAATTGATATCGGGACGATGCTTCAATACTTTGGCTTCTAACAATTCTGCGTTGCGTTTATTTTGCACGACTTAATTACAGTCTGCAGTATTTTATTGCATCGCGGTTCTAACATAGCAAAATATGCTTGGCAGGCAACGTGTTAACAAGTTGACTGCCACGGTGGTCACCGGCGAACGGTGCAAATGATTTTATTGAAAATGCAAAAAATTCGCAATGGAGTCCATTTGCAATCTTGTAAAAGCAATTGATATCGAGACGGTGCTTCAATACTTGGCGTCTAACAACTCTGCGTTACGTTTATTTTGCACGATTTAATTACAGTCTGCAGTATTTTATTGCATCGCGGTTCTAACATAGCAAAATATGCTTGGCAGGCAACGTGTTAACAAGTTGACTGCCACGGTGGTCACCGGTGAACGGTGCAAAAGATTTTATTGAAAATGCAAAAAATTTGCAATGGAGTCCATTTGCAATCTTGTAAAAGCAATTGATATCGGGGCGGTGCTTCAATACTTTGGCTTCTAACAACTCTGCGTTACCTTTATTTTGCACGATTTAATTACAGTCTGCAGTATTTTATCGCATCGCGGTTCTAACATAGCAAAATATGCTTGGCAGGCAACGTGTTAACAAGTTGACTGCCACGGTGGTCACCGGTGAACGGTGCAAATGATTTTATTGAAAATGCAAAAATTCGCAATGGAGTCCATTTGCAATCTTGTAAAAGCAATTGATATCGGGACGGTGCTTCAATACTTTGGCTTCTAACAGCTCGGCGTCACCTTTATTTTGCACGATTTAATTACAGTCTGCAGTATTTTATTGCATCGCGGTTCTAACATAGCAAAATATGCTTGGCAGGCAACGTGTTAACAAGTTGACTGCCACGGTGGTCACCGGTGAACGGCGCAAAAGATTTTATTGAAAATGCAAAAAATTTGCAATGGAGTCCATTTGCAATCTTGTAAAAGCAATTGATATCGAGACGGTGCTTCAATACTTTGGCTTCTAACAACTCTGCGTTACCTTTATTTTGCACGATTTAATTGCAGTCTGCAGTATTTTATCGCATCGCGGTTCTAACATGGCAGTTAAAGTGTTAATCTTGCGGCGGGATCAACGATTACGAATTTGTAGATGCGGCTAAAAGCACTAATCGGACGTCGATGAAAATTTTCAATGGAAGTTTTGAGTGGAATCAGACGAATGAGGAGGATGGGAATCAAGACGTGATCTTTGTAGACGGTAATGAACAAGACCTTGAGATTTGTGAAGATGAAGACCAATTGATGGAACGAGTGTGGCATTTCAGTAGACCACCGATTATACCTAAGAATGCATACGGGGTATCAGCAAGAAGAGTGCAGGTAATGAGTTGTATTTTCCTCTATAAATTCGTAATATTTTACGGTCTGATACTTGGGTTTACAGGTGATGAGGGAAAGATTGTCGGCGACAGTGAAAAAGGTACCATCTTTGTGTGAAGTATTGCAGAAACAGGTGGAGCGCAATTTAAAAGCAGAACGTAAAGAGAACGACACCAAATACGAATCTGTTTATGAGAGGGGCGAAGATACTGAGACTTCTTGCCCTGAATTTCAACATCCAATATGTACTTACACAGTGCCGGAACTGCTTTAAGGAAATTATGACTTTGGCAGAAGTGCTTTAGAGAAACTGTAACTTTTATGGCGTAATTAAGAGAAGATACAGAGACTTCTCGCCCTGAAATCGCATTTTCATTATGTACTCATATATTCCAAAATCTGCGTTAGACAAATTATAACTTTCGTGCATTGAGTAAAAATGTTTTCTTATATGTACTTCGTTCCAGCCAAAAATAGCATACAAAAGAGTACCACAGTAAAATCGCGCAATGTATGCAAAATAAGGATCTGTTTATATAAAAAAGTTCACTGGGGACATTGTGCATGACAATCGATCTACTTGCCTTCAAATCCCAGTTCTACCATGTACTCACACAGCATCAGTGATTAAAAATGTTTTCTTATACGTACTTCGTTCCGGTCAAAAATTGCATACAAAAGAGTACCACAGTAAAATCGCGCAATATATACAAAATAAGGATCTGTATATATATAAAAAAAGTTCACTGGGAACATTGTGCTTGACAATCGATCTACTTGCCTTCAAATCCCAATTCTACCATGTACTCATACAGCATCAGTGATTAAAAATGTTTTCTTATACGTACATTGTTCCAGTTAAAAATTGCATACAAAAGAGTACCACTGTAAAATCGCGCAATATATACAAAATAAGGATCTGTATATATAAAAAATGTTCACTGGGGACATTGTGCATGACAATCAATCTACTTGCCTTCAAATCCCAGTTCTACCATGTACTCATACAGCACCAGTGATTAAAAATGTTTTGTTATACGTACATTGTTCCAGTGAAAAATTGCATGCAAAAGAGTACCACAGCAAAATCGCGCAATATATACAAAGTAAGGATCTGTATATATAAAAAAAGTTCACTGGGAACATTGTGCATGACAATCGATCTACTTGCCTTCAAATCCCAGTTCTACCATGTACTCATACAGCATCAGTGATTAAAAATGTTTTCTTATACGTACATTGTTTCAGTCAAAAAATTGCATACAAAAGAGTACCACAGTAAAATCGCGCAATGTATACAAAATAAGGATCTGTATATATAAAAAATGTTCACTGGGGACATTGTGCATGACAATCAATCTACTTGCCTTCACATCCCAGTTCTACCATGTACTCAAACAGCACCAGTGATTAAAAATGTTTTCTTATACGTACATTGTTTCAGTCAAAAATTGCATACAAAAGAGTACCACAGTAAAATCGCGCAATGTATGCAAAATAAGGATCTGTTTATATAAAAAAGTTCACTGGGAACATTGTGCTTGACAATCGATCTACTTGCCTTGAAATCCAATTCTACCATGTACTCATACAGCATCAGTGATTAAAAATGTTTTCTTATACGTACATTGTTTCAGTCAAAAATTGCATACAAAAGAGTACCACAGTAAAATCGCGCAATGTATACAAAATAAGGATTTGTTTATATAAAAACGTTCACCGATGAGATTGTGTATGACGACCGAGCTACATGTAGTAGTCGTCGAAGTCTATCAAGTCCACGTCAGCATCAGGCTCAGCCACCCTGTACCACGGGTCATCTATATCCCAGAGATCAGGATGCAAAGTTTCTCTGCCAGGCGGTGGCCTGGGGCACGGTGGATAATTTTGTACATCGAAGAATCTCTCCAATTCTTCAGCATCGAACGGCTGGTATTGATAATATTCCTGCCGAGGCGGTATTGCAGGCATGCTGGCCTTTATTCTAGACGGACAAGGGAACTCCATGCCGGTTTCTTCGTCCTCCTCCCACGAAATATCGCCACCGTACATCATCTCTTCTTCGAACGGCACGTCTAAACGGAAGTCTTGCGGTGGTGCTTGAGAGGCGATTCTTTGGAACTCGTCTTCCATACGTTTGACTGCTTGCTGTTGCTCCAAGCTTGCCATCGTTTTTCGTGCGAATTCTCGAGCAGCGACTATAGTCGGATGATCTATACCGTAGGTGTACTGAAATCTCTCGTCCGTAGTTACGTCAGGGACCCTAGGAGGTGGAAAATGGGAACACATGTGGGATCAGACAATTGCAGGGCCTTCGCGACTTATATTGTATTTTCCATTCATATTTTTCAACTATTTTCATTCAAGTGGGTTAGAAATATTGTACATAAAACACAAAAATTCGATCTATCTATAATCCTGCTGTTCTCTAGACATTAGTCAGGGAACCTGTTAACGCTACCGATGTAGTCATCATTCTTCATTTCCTATTTTAATTTATAAACCGTCGTACGCCGAATTTATATTCTTCAACCCTACTTTCAGTCAACAGATGTGCATAAAACACAAACATTCGACACTGCTGTTCTCTAGACACCAGTCAGGGAACTTTTTAACGCTACCAATGTAGTCATCATTTTTAATTTCCTATTTTAATTTATATACCGTCGTACGTCGAATTTATATTCTTCAACCCTACTTTCAGTCAACAGATGTGCATAAAACACAAACATTCGACACTGCTGTTCTCTAGACACCAGTCAGGGAACTTTTTAACGCTACCGATGTAGTCATCATTTTTAATTTCCTATTTTAATTTATAAACCGTCGTACGCCGAATTTATATTCTTCAACCCTACTTTCAGTCAACAGATGTGCATAAAACACAAACATTCGACACTGCTGTTCTCTAGACACCAGTCAGGGAACTTTTTAACGCTACCAATGTAGTCATCATTCTTCATTTCCTATTTTAATTTATAAACCGTCGTACGCCAAATTTATATTCTTCAACCCTACTTTCAGTCAACAGATGTGCATAAAACACAAACATTCGACACTGCTGTTGTCTAGATACCAGTCAGGGAACTTTTTAACGCTACCGATGTAGCCATCATTCTTCATTTCCTATTTTAATTTATAAACCGTCGTACGTCGAATTTATATTCTTCAACCCTACTTTCAGTCAACAGATGTGCATAAAACACAAACATTCGACATTGCTGTTCTCTAGACACCAGTCAGGGAACTTTTTAACGCTACCGATGTAGTCATCATTCTTAATGTCCTATTTTAATTTATATACCGTCGTACGCCTAATTTATATTCTTCAACCCTACTTTCAGTCAACAGATGTGCATAAAACACAAACATTCGACACTGCTGTTCTCTAGACACCAGTCAGGGAACCTTTTAACGCTACCGATGTAGTCATCATTCTTAATTTCCTATTTTAATTTATATACCGTCGTACGTCGAATTTATATTCTTCAACCCTACTTTCAGTCAACAGATGTGCATAAAACACAAACATTCGACCCATCCATGATCCTGCTGCTCTCTGGGCATCACCCCGAGAATTCTTTATCGCTGCCAAGGCATATATCTCCGCTTACTTACTACCTCCATTTATTAATTTTCTGTGATCATAAGTCGCACAGGTTGTCAGTCGGAGAGAAGCTGTGCTTCATCGTACCTGTAAATGTATCTTTGCGGAGACTGCGGCGGGGGTGGTGCTAAACGGACCGGTGACGGTGGAGGTCTGACAGGAGAAGGCGGAGGGATAACATCAGCAACTTCATCGCCAATGTTCACCGCATTTCCGCCGACATTCGCGACGGCCATCACAAATTCTCGTCTGGCCTGCTGAAGATCATCCAGTCGACATTGCACCGCTGCCGCCTCGGCTGCGTCTTGCTCGTCCAATGTTTCACTAGAGACAAGCCATCGTTAACACTTTGACTGCCATGGTGGCACCGGCGCAAAAGATTTGACTAAAAATGCAAAAATTCGCAATATAGCCTATCTGCAATCTTGCAAAAGCAATTGATATTGGAACGGTGCTTCAATACTTTGGCTTCTAAAAGCAAACTTCATTTTGCACGTTAATCGTACCTTATTTCATTTTTCACAAAATATTTAATCAAAAGATTTTACTAAAAATGCAAAAAATTTGCAATGAAACCTATTTCATGTTACAAATGCATGGCTTCAATATTTCGGCTTCTAATATTGCAATACCTTAATTTTACACGATTTAATCATACTCTGGTATTTCATCGCCGGTTCTAACGCAAAATACGCTTTGAAAAGACCGGTGCAAAAGATTTGACTAAAAATGCAAAAAATTCGCAATGAAGCCTATTTGCAATGTTATAAATGCAATTGATACTGGAACGGTGCTTCAATATTTTGGCTTCTTAGCACTTAACAGCAACTAACACTTTACCGACCACTATTGACTGAAGATGCCACTCACTACGACCGACTCTGTTTTGGATATCGCGCAGGAATTGCGTATATGCCTATTTGTAAAGCTTTATAACTGAAAAATACTGAATGTGTTGTAGAATCCTTTGGTTTCAAAGCACTGTAATTTTATTGTCATTTAGAATTGTCATACTATCATCTGATATTTATTTTACCTAATATAACCGTTGACCACTGAAAAGCCGATTAATCGGCTACCGGTAAATAGCAGTTGAAACCGAAAAGTCGATTAATGTGCTAGCGGTCGTTAAAGTGTTAATATTGGAACGGTGCTTCAATACTCTCGTTTCCAACAGCTCTGTGTTACCTTCATTTTGCAAGATTTAATTATACTTCGCAGTATTTCATCGGATCGCGGTTCTAATGTATCAAAATACGCTTGGCAATCAACGTGTTAATGTCGCCCGTAGAGACCGAGGGGCTGGAAAAAATCACCTAATCACTTGGATCGAGCGATTCGCAATCTGCGAAGCGCCTGTCGCGTCCAGATCAGCTGTGGGCGGAACGATGTTGACAATAGTGGTTCTATTGTCGCTGATTGTTCCTGGCGGGATAACTATACTCTCTATGGGACCTTCGCCGACGGCTTCGGCCTGAACGACGTCTGCGTTCATCACCCGTGCCATCTCGGTGACTCTGTCCGGAATACCTGGGGATCTTGTTGGGGGTCTTCCTCGAGTGGTTCGCGGTATAGCACCACGTTTGACAGTGGAAGGTGGCTGATATTGACTTGGACCAGGGGTTGGCTCTGGGCGTCTGGCACTTCTGGGTCGCTCCCCGCGGCTGGTAGAAGGAGGTCTACGCGTTCTCTCTCGTCCCAGTCTAAGATAATTGGCTTGAGTTCATTGTGAATTCAAGTTTTTTTGAAAATGGTAAGGATTTTTATGAGAACTGTCGAATGGTTTTATATTTTGCTTGCAGGAGCCCTGGATGAGATATATGTTAAGGAGTACTGTTGATTTTTCACAAGTTTTCTTTGGAATATACTCATACGGTGTTTTACTTTGTGTACTGCTTCGGCTGGATTTTCTGCTGAGTTTATATATGCTAAAATTGTGCTCTCATGTACAAAAGGCAATATCATATATAAAATGTGACTATTTTATGTATGCTGCAAATGACATTGCAGCATATGCATATTAAACATGTTTTAACACAAACAGACAACAAGATCATTTATACTCGGCCATCATCATCCCTTAGAATCGAATTTTGTTTACAACGCGACAAACATTTTAACGGGAACTAACAATGACAAAATTGATACTTGCCATTCGGCCAGCATTATCACTTAGAACCGAAGTTGGTGCGCAACTCCGGGCATTTTAACGTGAATTAACAACCACAAAATTCATTTTTGCCACTCGCCTAGCATCGCCTCCAATCGGAGCCGCAGTTCGTTTCGGCCGCCTCTTCGATTCCAATTCTTCGGCTTTCTTCCGATCATAATCCTGCTTGAATTTTTCTGCGACCTTCATTCGCGCCAGCATTGCCTTCGTCAATCCTGGCTTGGAGAAGTCGACTTTCTTCGGCTCCGGTGCCGGGGGTCTTTTCCGACGTACTGCCGATGCATCGCGCGGACATCTTACTTGTTCTTTTTGCTCACGTTCTCTGAGAAATGCCGCGGACTTAGCCTGACGAAGTTCCTGGGTCCTCGTCAGAGTTCTGGGCGCACGACTCATTGCGCCTTAATTGTCTGTATACTGAACCGAATTAATTAGCGTCTGACTTAACGTCAACCTGGCTTTGCAGAAGGAACTCACGATTTTGTCGCTTAACTTTAGTCGAGGATTTTCGTCTGGTTTTTCATGTTGGAGTCGCTCTGGCATCAATACTTCATTTTTACGAACGATCGAGCTCTGTTATTTTGAATAGGTGTCGAGTAATAAAGACGGTGTTTACGAAAATTTAGATTACCAACGGGCTTAGAGGGTGTTTGGACATTTTTGACATATCTTGAAGGTGGTCATGGCAGAGACATCTTTTGTTGGCATTCTTTGTTCGAAATAAACGAAGTCTGTAGATTGGTAGTGAAATAAACTTCAGTGGAAGGAATATATTTTTATTTTCGGAATTCAAGCTGGTGACAATCAGGTGCGACATATGAGGTCGCATATCCAGATGTGAGGCCACTGCAAATTTTTCAGTATACGCCATGCCTTCGTTCGACCGCAAATTACGTTTTCTCGGTTAAAGGACCGGTACAATATTATTAGTCAGCGAGGAATGTCTAATTTAGAAATTTCTCTGACAAAAGTACAATGTTGCAGAAAATTAAAAAATGACAACACCCACTGACAGTTTTCGAGAACCGGCTTCTATACTAGAACCGGCTTCTATACTAGAACCAGCAACAAACGATGGCAGCAAGAATTTATCTACTAAATACCCTGCTCTTCCCAAAGTCCAGCCGCGGCACGGAGGATTTCAATTAAAATTCAATTCTGCACAAAACCGTCCCAGCGCTTCATCAGATAAGGTCTTCTTGCACTCCCAACAAATTTGCCATACTGTAATATTGACACATGTTACTCTTCTCATCGCCGTCGAACTAAAATAGCAACATTATTACAGTTCTCGTTATTTTCGTCAATGGCGAGAAAAAAATCGGCAAGCAAAGAAAATGTACGGGCAAGCGCCATGTGCCCAAATTTCAACAAGATTACGAAACAACGAAACAGGAACCATATGGTAAGAAGTAAATAATATCTATACTCTAAATCATTAACCCTTTGCACTCTGAATTTTATTTCAATTTCGTTACCAGCAGCTCCCAACGCTTTTAAGTGTTTTATTTGAAATTTACTTTAACTAAAAATATAAAGCAATTTAAATAAATAAAGGAAGAAACAAATTCACTTAAATACCAATTTTATTTACAGTATTGTCGTATATTGAAATTTTCAAGGATATGATATTTTTGAAAGAACTTGCAAGATGTAACCCTGATTTTCTTTCACACGTTTCACAAAAATAGGTGGTTTCTCTTTTTCCTCCAGATGGTTTTCTATTTGAGTAAACTGCACAGTCTTTGTGTTTTCCTTCGGGATGTAGGAAGATTAAATGAGGCTTTCCATCTAAGCGATCGTGTTTATCATGTGTTCCAGGCCTCCCCAATTTCATATTTGGATGACGACAATCACGAATTAGCATTGACAAAATCTTTTCGCGAAATTTTTTGTGGGCTATAGGTTCTGTTCCTTGGTTTTTTGTTTTTTCTTTGTATAAAATATACGCATTTACCATGGAGATTTCTAATCCCCAAAAGAAATATTCCCTCCACCACTTGAGTGCTCGACGTAAAAAACAGTAAGATGTCGCGTATTGGTTCGCCACATCGACACCATCTATATTTTTATTATAATCTGTGATCACATCCAGTTCTTTTATTTCTCTTCCATTACCTGAATGTCTAACCCTTCTAGTGACATTGCGAGAGCGTCGATAATGTGTGCACGATATCTATTTATTTAGACATGAAAAAATGTCGAGTGGAGCTCGACAAAGGAGCTCCTGCCATAAAAACTGATGTCGAGTCACACTCGACATAGGAGTGCAAAAGGTTAAAGCGACTCATTGAATCCAATAAAAGCCACTTTTTATGACATTACATACGTCCGCATGCTTTAGATACGCATTTGCAGTGTTGCTATCAGTACCGTGATGTTACTGGCTCGAGGCGATTACAATGATATCACCGCGGAACATATAAAATTCACCCAAGATTACCTTCAAAGCTTAAAGCAAACGGATGCGTACCCGCAGAATATCAGTCAACTTTTACGCCTTTTATCGTGTTTGGCCAACCAGCACCGAATCGGATCGTCTCACATGAAAGACGCTTCGGAAGAGGATAGCGAAGAAACGATTATCAAGAAACTTGTCAATCAATCATGAGACATTCCGATGGGCTGCGATTCGAAACAAATGTTCAAGATACCGCTTACGCGTGTTATGCCTACTGAGATTCGTCACTGTTCTTCAGTGAAGGAGATGCCGTTATGTGTAAACAATGTTGCTA
The DNA here is from genome assembly GCA_033815515.1 of Cryptocheilus praepositus. Lineage (NCBI taxonomy): Eukaryota > Metazoa > Arthropoda > Insecta > Hymenoptera > Pompilidae > Cryptocheilus > Cryptocheilus praepositus. The sequence goes on from JAWWQZ010000257.1 coordinate 1,806,615, forward strand.
TCATGGCGAACAACCTCAAATTCAATCAATTTCCCGTAAAACCCCGCACACTCCTATGACTTATCTGCAACAATAAGCAAAGGACGAGTCGCAAAATATCCGATGGAGGGTGAGGAAGAGCAGTTGAGCAAGGTTGAACAATATGAAGGTGTAGAACAAGATGGGATACAAGATTCTATGTTAGAACAAACAGAAACAGTAGACGAAAGTCTAGCACGGTAGGACATTTGGTTATAGATATGTATTGAAACAGATATGGTTAAAATAATTGTGCAATTTATTTCCTGCGGTTCAACCCTTTTAAAGTTTTTGAAATGATATACCCCTTTATGGTTGAAATCTGGACTTTGTTAATTTAAAATGCGTTGGGGCCGCATGGGTTCCCTTTTCAGGGGTACTATAATATTTGTAATTGCATTAGTGTATGCTGGCTTTATACTATGATTGTATTTATGCAATATAGTATATATTGTATTTATGCAATTAGTGTATGCTGTATTTATACTATGATTGTATTTATGCAATATTGTGTTACCACAGTTAACACGTTGGCTGCCGTCGGGGTCACCGGTGACCGGCGCAAGAAATTTTACCGAAGATCCAAAATATTCGCAATGGGTAGTAATAATTATTTTATAAATGCAGTTATTGTTAGAATAGTGATGCGATTCATTGGTCGCCAATTTCCATTATTTACATTTTGCATAATTCAGTCAAACGCTGTAGTATTTCATAGCATCGCCGTTCTAATACAGCAAAATACGCACGGCAGTCAACGTGTTAACCAATAAAGTCCACATTTCAGCAGTACTATAATATTTGTAATTGCATTAGTGTATGCTGGCTGTATTTATACTATGATTGTATTTATCCAATATTGTGTTACACACAGTTAACACGTTGGCTGCCGTGGGGGTCACCGGTGACCGGCGCAAGAGATTTTACCGAAGATCCAAAATATTCGCAATGGATAGTAATAATTATTTTATAAATGCAGTTATTGTTAGAATAGTGATGCGATTCTTTGGTCGCCAATACTTGAGCATTATTTACATTTTGCATAATTCAGTCAAACGCTGTAGTATTTCATAGCATCGCCGTTCTAATACGGCAAAATACGCACGGCAGTCAACGTGTTAACCAATAAAGTCCACATTTCAACCATAAAAAGGCGTGTAATTTTAAACAAATTATTGCGTACTACAGGACAACACTTGACGAGGATCAGGAAGCTGCAGGCTTTGAATGCATTTTTCATCCTATCGTATATTCATTCAAAATGCAACCTGGCTCGGAACCAAAATCAGTCATGAACACTGCAGAGCCACCCTATCCGATTTACTTGGATCACGTCTTCGGCGTTATTTGGATACTATTCCACAAGGAACAAAAGCAACTTGGTATATTATGCTTATTGGTATCACAATATTATGCACATATTATCGGTGGAGGTTCGTGGCTTGAAATTCTGGGGGTGCTGTAACTTTGGAAATATATATATATATATACTCTAAGTACAGTGTATTCGCGTTTGTGTTTAATAATCAGAGTTCAGGCGAATGTAGTCGTGGTGCATTCAGACTGATGTAGTGATGTAAATTGTCCAGAGCATTTTTATTGACAGTGGCTGAAGCTAAAATGAAATATTAGAAGTAAGAATAAACAAAATTAGTAAATATATTCGTATACCGACAAAAATTGAGAGTGCTGCAGTTCTGGAATGCTTACACAAAAGCCGCCTCTGCATATTATGCACATATTATATACATACCTTATAAATAGGCATTATTTCATTATTAAACATCACACTAAGTATTATATACATATCTATTTCTAATTGCATACGTATAGTTACATAATGTCCTGTAGTATTGTATGTCGGCAGCATGCTAATTAACTGCTAGATACCGACCAACTGCTGTGGTGCTATCGATTTTTGCAAAATTTAAAAACCTGCGACGGTCAACATACCGATGACGTCAATACGTGCATTCAGCTGGTTCAAGATTACTTGATAGCGCAGTACGTTAAAATGGGCTTGTCTGATCAAGAAAAGCGTGCGGCTGCGTCGAAAGTCAACAAAACTGACGATTTAATGAAACAGATTGCTGACAGCACTGACCCAGCTATTGAGACAATGTCGTTAGACGCAGAAATTGATTTGACCAACCGAAGAACGAGCGCACCTCGTTCGTTTCTACATCACGTTGACTCGCAACATATCTACAGTTTCACGGTTCTTATCACTGGCGCACGATGCTTTACATCCAACTCTTTTCATCCAATTGATCTTTTTTGCAGGAGGTTGCAACGTCGACTCCTCGTAGAAAACGAAGCTCAGCTGCTAATATGAATGACAAACCTTTCATTACCCTCATGAGTTTGACGTACAATGAAATGGCGTCAAGAGATTCAGTTAGTTTTAGTAAGAAAGAACCCGTGATTGAATGTCCTCTTAATATATCGAGGGCGTCGACGGAGTACATGGAAATAGCCCCACCTAGTATGTTTCGCATATTATTAACCCTTATCGGTCGCTAGCTTTTCATACGTGATTCCCACTATGTTGTAACTGGTTTCAGTAAATATGCGAAAAATCTTCAGTATTATAAGACTAACATTTTTATTAAAAATTACTTCTTTTTTGAAGGTATATTACAAATATATGAGTTTAAAATAATTATTTATCAGTATTTAACGTATCATGTTTTTTTAAACAATCTCCAATATGAAGAAATGGTTTTCTGTTGCACATTTCACAAAAGTATACTGTTGTTTTTCTTCCTCCAGGCGATTTACGATTAGAACATACTAAGCAATCGTTACGTTTTCCTTCAGCATCAGGTTGCAAGATATGTACTTTTTCATATAATCTATCATCCTCATTGTCTGTTATTGATGGCGTTTTATATCGCGGAGTCTTACCTTCACGGAAATTCCCAATTAGGGACATAACTAATTCTCGAATAAATTTTATGTGAGACATTGATTTACTGTTGTTATGCCTACAATCAGCTTTATACAGAATATAAGACTTAATTCACAAGTCAATCGTGCCCGCATTTCATAAAACGCGAATTTTGACTGCTTCATCCGTTGTCACCTCTCACGTGACGTACGACCGCAGCGATAAAGTACTGTTGTCACGTGAGAGGTGACTTACGACCGTTAAGGGTTAACAGATTGCTGACCAAACACGAGTCAACTCGCGTTTGTACTTACATTGGCTATTTCATTCATTATGTATGTTACCGTGAATGACCGAAATTTGAAAATGTCGACTTTCACCGGTGAATGTCAACAGATACCAAATACGTCGGTGAAAGATCGAATATTTCATTACATTGTTGTACATTCATGTCGACAATTAGTGCATGGTGAATGTCAACATTTACCGGTGTAAGTCAGAAATAAGGGTATTTAACAAATATTTCGGACATACACCAAGCGACTATATGAATGTTGACATTCACCGGTGAAAGTCGACATTCTCCAGATTTCGGTGTTTCACCGTAACATGTATAATTTAAGCTTATTGAAGCTTGTTCCGATTGTTTCACTTCCACATCTAGTTATACAATAATAGCCGATGACAAGAGACAGCTTCTACCTAAAATATATTCTTGCATAGTCACAGTTCATTTATGATACCACTTTGTTACCCAAACAGAACCTGCCGATCCACCAGACGTACCGCCAAAACTCATGAATTTCTTGCTCAACACCCGCAACATACTTGTCAATAGGATAAAAGAGGAACTTAAGGAACTTTACACCGTGGAACAGTAAAAATATTTCCAACGCATCTATACATCAGTCACTCGTTACCCATTTTTTAGGTTTATGGGACTGCTCGACAAAAAGTCGTTCACTGCATACATAACAGAAGATTTGGCGGAACGTCTCGAGAAATTAAAAAGCCACCACGTTATCCAAGCGGCAGAGGTAACGCTAAGAAAAAGCAGCGCAGCAAGTGTAACAACATTGTGACGAAACTTACCAATACTCACGTCAACGAAAAATTGTAAATATGAAAATTAAACGAATAAAAAATTAATTTCCGCTGCGTTTTGCGAGTTGGCGTTCGAACGAGAATTTTTTTCCGCCGTTCGCTCGATATATCGACTCCCTCTCATCGCTGTGGTCGATATATCTAACATTTGATACGAATTCTAAATTGGCTCCTCTACCACCTAAGTTTGAAAATGGTTCAAAGAGATTCGAGGCGGGTTTTCGACGCAGACACTTGTATGGTACATTCAGTTTGACGTTTTTAAGAAAATATGCCTACCAGGGCAGAACGCCCTAATTTAATGCCTTTTCAGGACACTCAGTACAGCTGGACAGACGATTTGCCAGTCTGCAAGCAGTCTGGTACGTAGTTGTTATTATGACAGTCTAACCTATGCCTTGACGTTTCGATGTTTCAATCTGTTGCCTGCAATATTTATACGTGTAAACGTTTGGTAACGTTGATTATATGACTATTGCCGCTTTACCCGGTGCCAGTATCAAATTTACCGCAACAAAGCCGTTGTTAAGAGATTCTAACCTAAGGTGCATTGCAGGAGTAGGATTTTCAACGAATCAAATTTATCGCGAGGATGGTTATCGTCAAGAGGAACACCCCTTCGAGGATCGTAGCTTTCACTGCCGATCCACCAGACGTACCGCCAAAACTCATGAATTTCTTGCTCAACACCCGCAACATACTTGTCAATAGGATAAAAGAGGAACTTAAGGAACTTTACACCGTGGAACAGTAAAAATATTTCCAACGCATCTATACATCAGTCACTTGTTACCCATTTTTTAGGTTTATGGGACTGCTCGACAAAAAGTCGTTCACTGCATACATAACAGAAGATTTGGCGGAACGTCTCGAGAAATTAAAAAGCCACCACGTTATCCAAGCGGCAGAGGTAACGCTAAGAAAAAGCAGCGCAGCAAGTGTAACAACATTGTGACGAAACTTACCAATACTCACGTCAACGAAAAATTGTAAATATGAAAATTAAACGAATAAAAAATGAATTTCCGCTGCGTTTTGCGAGTTGGCGTTCGAACGAGAATTTTTTTCCGCCGTTCGCTCGATATATCGACTCTGTCTCATCGCTGTGATCGATATATCTAACATTTGATACGAATTCTAAATTGGCTCCGCTACCACCTAAGTTTGGAAATGGTTCAAAGAGATTCGAGGCGGGTTTTCGACGCAGACACTTGTATGGTACATTCAGTTTGACGTTTTTAAGAAAATATGCCTACCAGGGCAGAACGCCCTAATTTAATGCCTTTTCAGGACACTCAATACAGCTGGACAGACGATTTGCCAGTCTGCAAGCAGTCTGGTACGTAGTTGTTATTATGACAGTCTAACCTATGCCTTGACGTTTCGATGTTTCATTCTGTTGCCTGCAATATTTATTCGTGTAAACATTTGGTAACGTTGATTATATGATTATCGCTGCTTTATCTGGTACCAATATAAAATTTACCGCAACAAAGTCGTCGTTAAGAGATTCTAACCTAAGGTGCATTGCAGGAGTAGGATTTTCAACGAATCAAATTTATCGCGAGGATGGTTATCGTCAAGAGGAACACCCCTTCGAGGATCGTAGCTTTCACTGTCGTTACGACGACTCCACCTTTCTCTATGGCGTATTCGATGGCCATGAAGGAACAAAGGCGGCTAACTTTGCAATGCAGCGGATGGCTGCAGAAATCTTACTTGGACAGTTAAATGGTAAATCAACCGATGAAGAAGTGAAGGAAGTACTTCGGTAATAATTCAATTGCAAAAGATACGAACATCTTACAATTATTTTTGTGTTTTTTATTTCTCTTGAAAGTCAATAGTTAAGCGTGCTTGCACTGATAATGAGCGCATTAGTCGTACATTCTTTGTTCCAGGCAGGCATTTATAGCTGTAGAAAGAGGTTACTTGGATTCTATAGGTGATCTCTTGGCAGAACGCGCCAGTTTGCAATTTGATATACCGGACGGGCTAAACTCATACGAGACATACCAGAAGTTTCCTCATTTGGTCAGTTAGGTCCTGCGTTTTGACAAAAAATACCTTCAACCGTGTTAATCATACTCATCGTTCTATTGATTAATAGGTTGACAAGTTAAATTCACTGAACTGTGAGTTGTCGGCAGGAACCAGTGCTGTAGTTGTCTTAGTTTACGGTGGACGATTGTATGTAGCTAATGTCGGCGATAGTAGGGCTTTATTGTGCAAAACTGATACTAATCAAGTATTAAGGGTTATCCAATTAAGTGTCGATCACGATCTAAGAAATGAGGATGAACTTCTACGTTTGTCTCACCTCGGTCTCGATACCGAATGTATTAGACAAGGTGTGGATAACTCAAGTATACGATTTATTTGTCTTCCTGAGCAGATTTCGGACAAGCACACTCTGTTTAAGGTTCCCATCTTGGAAATCAGGAAAACACACGGTGCCTTGGGAATTATCTTGTCAAAGGAGGTTACAGGGAATTTGAGGAACTTTCAGCTGCAACTGCTGAACCAATTATAGCGGAACCAGAAATTCACGGTGGCATAGAGCTCGACGAATCCTGCCGATTCTTATTACTCATGTCTCGCGGACTTTATAAGTCGTTAGAAGAAGCTACTGGAACTGATCAAGTCAATAAAGAATTAGCCCTTATTGCCGTAGAACAGGTATTTATCAACAGAGCCAAAAAGTACCTAATACACCAGTCGTATTTTTGTACAAGTTCCTGTTAACATTCTTTGCAGTTTCGTGTACAGTCTACGCTGACCGGTGTGGCTCAAGCAGTAGTGGACAAGATCGTGAGAATTCACCATGACGTGAATATGAGCACTTCTCAGAGTACTTTAACCACAGGGAAACGGGATGACATAACTTTGTTAGTAAGGAACTTTAATTTTCCACTGCCACATGCCTTAAAGAGTCCAACTGGCCAGTCGGTTAGATTCAACCCGGTCGTTCAGACTGCTCCGATGTCTACGATGCAAGACAACGAAGATTTTTCGAGTACGGGAACTTGTGTCACCGAAGAGAACTTTGACGTATCAACTAGTGACACCTCTACGACATCGGACATGTACCCACCTGGTGCGAGGCCGGTAGACAGAAACGCGAGAATTAAACCGTACGTTAATTTTTCGGAATATTTTGAGAACGTAGAAAAAAGGCGGAAGGAAGGTACACTGCCGGAAGGTATTGACTTTTAGCGAAGTGTATCGATGGCAGGTCGGACGTGTTTGTGATTTGAATTAGCGGTAATGGTGTTTTGATTGTATATATGTACTTTTCTCTTACACGATTGTTCTTGGACTTTTGTTCTGGCATACGCGGTCGATGACGCGTTTGCTCAGAGTGTACGATAGCATAATATTACATTTCCGTGAACTGCGTTAAAGATTCACATCATACGACTAGTGACAAATCAGTTGCAGCGTTCATCATTGCAAAACTGTCTAGTTCTTATTGTCTTTGCTTCATAGTATTTACATACATTAAGAAAGTATCCACGGTCGCACGTAATAAAACAATTTTCACTGGTATTATGACGGGACGCCACTTTATAGTTTTAGGAGAGTAGATCGACACATTTCTTCATCTAGAACCGGACAGTACTATATGTTATAAGCGAGGCTGTGTGTAGTGTGAACAATAAATTGCAGATCATAGGTTACATAAAAGCAAATTACGGTGTAAGCTAGTCTTTATGTATTCGAGTTGACTTTTTCCCACGTATTTTATTGAGTGTATTTCGGACGATTATTTACACGAGCACGGTAGCACAATTTTCGATAAGCCTGTCATCAATGGTACGTATACATTACAAGTATTTCGTCGGGTTAGTCTTTAAGCGATCGAAAGCAGCCTTTTCTAAGCACTCTCTATGATCCGGATGCGCGATCTGTATCAAAGCATTTGCTCTTTGTCGCATGGTTTTACCAAATAACGATGCAACCCCGTGTTCAGTGACTACGTAGTGACAATGTGCTCTCGTTGTCACCACACCTGCGCCTGCACACATAAAGTTATAGATTACATTTAGTTCCCCCACTAACGAAGAACGCTCAAGAACTTACCGAGCTTCAGGACAGGCTGAATTTTACTCTCTCCCTTACTCGTGACGGACGGGAATGCAATGATTGCTTTCCCACGGCCATCTTGGCATATCGCGGCACCTCTAATGAAATCCAATTGGCCACCAAATCCGGTGTACATTTTACAACCCAAACTATCAGAACACACTTGTCCCGTGATGTCCATCTCAATGCACGAATTAATGGCAGTCATTCTTGGTTGCATCGATATCACTCGGGGGTCGTTAACGTAATTGATGGACAGCATTTCTGCTCAAAATAATTGATTCGTCAAATAATAAATGGTTTTACGATCATACATTGGTAATTTGGGGTATTGGTTAAAGGATTCGATCCTAAGAATAACTTGTCTTGTTCCCCTTCACATCGTGTATAAATTCTTCTCCGCGGAATTCAAAAAACGATTGTCTGAAAACTTGTATATGAGCCTAGTTAATTAGTGAAAAAATGGGAGAGAGAGGTATAACTATTCATTTCTGAGTAAATATGGTATATAATAAACTAATAAAATATACTAATATATAATAAACTATGCTCGTATACGGGTTTTCAGGCATTATTTCCAGAAATTCCGCTGAGCGGTATTCGGACTTGGGATAGAAACACACGGGTACTTTGCAAATGTGATGTGAAGGAAAACAAGACAAGTTTGTCTTAGAACTGAATCCTCTACTCTATTAACACGTTGACTGCCAAGCGTATTTTACTATGTTAGAACCGCGATGCAATGAAATACTGCAGAATATGATTAAATCGTGCAAAACGAAGCTACGGCAGAGTTGTTAGAAGCCAAAGTATCGAAGCACCGTTCCAATATCAATTGCTTTTACAAGATTGCAAATAGGCTTCATTGCAAATTTTGTGCATTTTTAGTAAAATCTTCTGCGCCGGTCACCGGTGACCACCGTGGCAGTCAAAGTGTTAAGGAACACCTTAAACATTATTTCCAGAAATTCCGCTGAGCGGTATCCGCACTTGGGATAGAAGCATACAGGCACTTTCCAAATATAATGTGAAGGGGAACAAGACAAGTTTGTCTTAGAACTGAATCCTCTACTCTATTAACACGTTGACTGCCAAGCGTATTTTGCTATGTTAGAACCGCGATGCAATGAAATACTGCAGAATATGATTAAATCGTGCAAAACGAAGCTACGGCAGAGTTGTTAGAAGCCAAAGTACCGAAGCACCGTTCCAATATCAATTGCTTTTACAAGATTGCAAATAGGCTTCATTGCAAATTTTTTGCATTTTTAGTAAAATGTTTTGCGCCGGTCACCGGTGACCACCGTGGCAGTCAAAGTGTTAAGGAACACCTTAAACATTATTTCCAGAAATTCCGCTGAGCGGTATCCGCACTTGGGATAGAAACATACGGGCACTTTGCAAATATGATGTGAAGGGGAACAAGACAAGTTTGTCTTAGAACTGAATCCTCTACTCTATTAACACGTTGACTGCCAAGCGTATGTTGCTATGTTAGAACCGCGATGCAATGAAATACTGCAGAATATGATTAAATCGTGCAAAACGAAGCTACGGCAGAGTTGTTAGAAGCCAAAGTATCGAAGCACCGCTCCAATATCAATTGCTTTTACAAGATTGCAAATAGGCTTCATTGCAAATTTTTTGCATTTTTGGTAAAATCTTTTGCGACGGTCACCGGTGACCACCGTGGCAGTCAAAGTGTTAAGGAACACCTTAAACATTATTTCCAGAAATTCCGCTGAGCGGTATCCGCACTTGGGATAGAAACATACGGGCACTTTGCAAATATGATGTGAAGGGGAACAAGACAAGTTTGTCTTAGAACTGAATCCTCTACTTTATTAACACGTTGACTGCCAAGCATATGTTGCTATGTTAGAACCGCGATGCAATGAAATACTGCAGAATATGATGAAATCGTGCAAAACGAAGCTACGGCAGAGTTGTTAGAAGCCAAAGTATCGAAGCACCGTTCCAATATCAATTCCTTTTACAAGATTTCAAATAGATTTTCTTGCGAATTTTTTGCATTTTTAGTAAAATCTTTTGCGCCGATCACCGGTGACCACCGTGGCAGTCAAAGTGTTAAGGAACACCTTAAACATTATTTCCAGAAATTCCGCTGAGCGGTATCCGCACTTGGGATAGAAACATACGGGCACTTTGCAAATATGATGTGAAGGGGAACAAGACAAGTTTGTCTTAGAACTGAATCCTCTACTCTATTAACACGTTGACTGCCAAGCGTATTTTGCAATGTTAGAACCGCGATGCAATGAAATACTGCAGAATATGATTAAATCGTGCAAAATGAAGGTAACGCAGAGTTGATAGAAGCCAAAGTATCGAAGCACCGTTCCAATATCAATTGCTTTTACAAGATTGCAAATAGGCTTCATTGCAAATTTTTTGCATTTTTAGTAAAATGTTTTGCGCCGGTCACCGGTGACCACCGTGGCAGTCAAAGTGTTAAGGAACACCTTAAACTCATTCCTCAGTTCGCGCGAGCAGAATCGCAAATTAAACGACATCAATTCTAAGTACCTACCGATGAAAGGGTTGTTGTGCAAGAAGTCATACAACCTCTTGGTACCAATGGCCATAGAGCCCACCATTCGTCCCTTGTGCTTCACCTTCATCCTGTTGGTGACATTTCCCTTTTCAACAAGGTCCACCATATTATCCCCGACTATCTCGGAATGCACACCCAGGTCCTTGTGATTCGACAGGGCGCACAGTATTGCATCAGGGACATTGCCGATGCCCAACTGCAGGGTTGCACCATCTTCAACCAATCTCTGCGCAACAATCTTACCGATTTCAAGTTCAATGTCGTTCGGCGCCGTGCCGGCGATGCATGGCAAAGGACAGTCATACTTCACTGCCCAATCGATGTGACTGGAATGTATTACTGCGTCGCCAAACGATCTTGGCATGTGCTCATTGACTTGCGCTAAAATCGGGCGCCGATTAGTCAAGATGAGACATAACTGGTGCGTGCCACGCTGCGTAAGTAAGTCGATCTACGAACCGATGATGACTTTTGCGGTGCATATTGCAGCTCGCGTGCAGTCGACACTGACGCCGAGGGAACAGAATCCTCGTGCGTCGGGTGCACTAACGTGAATGAGGGCGATGTCAGGCACTATTCTCTTATCGTAAAACAGCTTCGGTGCTTCGTGGAGGAACAGCGGGATGCTGTCTGCCCTGCCATCGTGGACTGCATCCCTGACGTTCGAGCCAATGTACAAACTAACCGATCGAAAGTGCTCTGAAAGATAATGATTGGAATTAGGGGTTGGGACTGGCGAAATGGCAGGGACTAGGTCAGCTGTACTTTCAAATTCTGGGTTGGCGAAAGGTGCGTCACCCTCCAGGCTCATGTGGACAAGCCGTACACCCCGCAGATTGTTGCACACGCCGTGCTCTGTCATGGCACGTACCAATTCGATGGGGGTAGCTGCACCTCCTTGTATAAACACTAAATGTTCTAACAGACGATGACAAACGATAAAGTTATCTTATTATTGTCTTCCGGTCTCACGTTTTTAAGTGTAAGAAAGGCTTGAAGAACCTGAATTTATGATTTTTACGGCATCCTCCACGCACACCCATCGTGGACAACGGTTCAGAGGTTGGAAAGGTTCACGTAGATATCTTATGCCGCACAGATTAAAAGGTTTGGTTGGCCGAAGTTTATTGAAGCTGGCTTCCAATTTCCGGAACATGTTTCATGTCATTTACGACGTGGATTGTGACGAATTTTGAATGACGAAAGATGCACTTTTTTCGGGATTTAATTGACGGAAACTTTGTGGCGTCAAGGAATGGGTGTGGCAAGCACGTGGCGATTTTGATAATACATAATCCAAATGTAAATCTTCGAGTGCAAATGTCACTTAATCCGGAACCGCTACGTTGCCATCTCCACGATCGCCGTTTGAATGTCGCGCTCGTCTTTTGCATTTTTGCCGCCAATTAAACGGCCGAAACACTTTTGTTCCAAAGTCCCTCTACAATTCGAAACGCGTCAGATAACCACTATGCATAAGAACTGAACGTGTTGCGGGATACCATGCAGCGAAGCGGGGAATATTTGCACTTGAACAAACACATAAACACACAAGTAACGTTCGCAGTTTAGTACATTTCTTTCCCTCAAATGCAATGTGTGCCTTATTACAATGAATCATATTATACAAAAGAACAGGAATAAAGTTGATATAAAAAATGTATACATCGAAGTAGAGCGATACGCATGACACACGCTTAGACACCAGGCATTCTCCTGAAGCTGTGCACCATATTCTTTGAATGTTAAACATCGTCACGGCAGAATAAAATCTTCGAATTGTCTTCGCAGATCGATCGCACGTCTATACATTTAAGATTTACAACACGCATCCTCCTCACATCCTGTTTTTCTTCCACTGGAAGGTGTCCGCTGCCAATTTGATTGGCAAGAAGATGCCTGGCATCGTCAGTGAGTGAGATGGCGGCAGTTATTACGACAGTTGCTCCTACCCCACAAACGATGTCGATACGTGTAGGAACAGAACAACTATTGCAGAACGCTATTCGAGTTATTTTCGTAGCATTTTTTTGGTATTGTCGCATAATTCTGTAACTTTATGGCGCGGGCATCACTTTTAATCGCTCGAAGGCAGCCTTCTCGAGTTCCTCTCGATGGTTTGGATGGGCTACGTTTATCAAGGCATACGCTCGCTGCTGCAAACTCTTTCCGAAGAGACTCGCAATTCCTTGTTCCGTCACTACGTAACGGGCAACCGCTCTGTTCGTCACGACGCCAGCACCTGATAACAGACAGTTCGGGGATTATCAAAGATTACAGCCAAGATAACATTCCACGCGAAGTTTATACAAATCTCTCATCGTCTCACCTAACTTCAGCGTCGGCTGTATTTTACTGACACCTTTACTCGTAACTGATTGCAGCGCAATTATAGGTTTACCGCAAAGATCCTCGGCCATCGCCGCGCCCATAATGAAATCGAGCTGCCCACCGAAGCCTGAGTACATTCTCGTTCCTATGCTGTCCGAGCAAATCTGTCCGGTAATGTCGACTTCGATGCACGAGTTAATCGCAGTCATCTTTGGCTGCTTACAGACTATTTTCGGATCATTCACATAGTCCACGTTCAGCATCTCTACAAAGCACAGGAGTAGCGTTTAACTACAGACCCGCTCATACGTTGTCCGACGTATTTTCTTGCAGTTTACCTATGAATGGATTATTGTTCATGAAGTCATATAATTTCTGGGATCCAACGCAGAACGAGCCAACGATCCGACCCTTGTGCATTGTTTTTTGATTATTCGTAACGCATCCCAAATTAACGAGATCGACCACGCCGTCGCTGAACATCTCACTATGGACACCCAGATCCTTGTGATCCTTCAATTGGGCGAGCACAGCGTTCGGTATACTGCCGATACCCAACTGCAGAGTGGCACCGTCCGCGACCAGATCTTCGGCAATGTATTTGCCGATTTGGTGCTCCTCCTTGGAAGGTTCCGTCGATGCATGGACCGAAAGCGGTACATGATGCTCAACGGCAAAGTCTATATGGCTTTCGTGAATGATGGCGTCGCCAAACGTTCTTGGCATGTGCTTGTTGACTGCGGCTGAAGAAGCAGAGAAGTAATCAGTAGAATTTTGTCAGAGGACAATTCAGGGGAAGCAGGACATCGTAAGGGTTAATTTACCTACGATGTATTTGGAATGGCTCATGGCAGCGCGAGCACAATCAACGCTAGTGCCTAACGAGCAATACCCGTGTTCGTCGGGCGGTGACACATGGATGAGTGCGATATTGGGCGTGATGTATCCTTGCTTGAAGAGTCGCGGAATCTCGTGCAAGAATATCGGAACACAGTCGGCCGTGCCAGCGTTGACGGCTGCCCTCACGTTACCGCCGATGAACAAGCTCATGGACCTGAAATGTTCTGTGCAACACGTCACTTTATTTTGCAGCATAGGCTGGGGAAGTGCACCCGTCCCTCGATTCACGCGGCAGTCACTTTACGCGATTGGATGGGTTGCATGGCCTCTCATTTTTCTTGGAATTTAACACTTTGACTGCCATGGTGGTCACCGGTGACCGGCGCAAAAGATTTCACTAGAAATGCAAAAAATTTGCAATGAAGCCTATTTGCAGTTTTGTAAGAGCAATTGATATTGGAACGGTGCTTCAATACTTTGGGTTCTAATAATTCTGCGTTACCTTTATTTTGCACAATTTAATTGTACTCAGTAGTATTTCATCGCATCGCGTTTCTAACATAGCAAAATACGCGGTGACCGGTGCTAAAGATTTTATTGAAAATGCAAAAAATTCGCAATGGAGTACATTTGCAATCTTGTAAGAGCAATTGATATTAGAACGATGCTTCAATACTTTGCCTTCTAACAACTCTGCGTTATTCTTATTTTGCACGATTTAATCATACTCTGCCGTATTTTATCACATCGCGGTTCTAACATAGCAAAATACGCTTGGCAGTCAAAGTGTTAATCTCGTGGGATGTATTATATATTTTATTAAGCGAATTAAAATTTCGGTAAGATTTAAATACGTGTTTCTAAGACTTATACTACCTTTTATGATGCCAAACACAAAAATATTTCAAACGATGCAAGCGATACGTTCTTGACAATTACGATGCAAAATTGACTGATTTCAATTACAGTAGCGATAGTGCCACTGAACAAAATTTACATTAATTTTCCGAAACGTCATTTTTTTTCACCAAGCTTCATGCAAGAAACGTTTGTAAAGCTTATACCAGCTCCCATTTCTAATCTTTTTCTTTCGCCCTGACCGACTTCTCGCGCTCTTCATTCGCACAAAGCGAGTCCACATGGCACGGCGAGGCCGCGTAAACCGAGGGACGAGGGTACGCAGCAACTCAGCGCGTGAAAAGCGCAACACGCAATACCGAGAAAAAAGGTTGTATCAGCCGCCGATTGGCATGCCCGCAACAACAATGACTCCAAGAAAAAAACGAGAATACAATTGGCTCGGCTATACGTATATTTCCAGTCGGCCTCGTTGACTCTCCGCTTTATCTACGATAGCTTCGAACAATAGACGGATTCGGAAGGAGTCGATTGAATAAACTAGATCGAACGCGTTATCGCCTATCACTCTTGCCGCGACGGTACTGTAAAGTGACGCACTTGCATTTTCCGGCTGAGCGAACGGTGCGGGTCCCTCCAAATGCATGTGATAAAGTCGGACGTTTCGCACGTCGCAACGGACCCCATAGTCGGTCATGGCTCTAAGCAACTCGGACGGCGTTGCGGCTGCCCCCTGAACGAAGACGATCTGATCTGAAAATGAGAAAATAGGGACGTGCATTATGTAGTTCGAACGTTACACGGTTCGAACATTGGAGGTTACTTCTCGCATCTTCGCGGCGGTGCGATGACAACGTGCGCAGATGTCGAAGACGCTAAAAGACTATTGTTCCAAGTGCCTGGCGGTCTACGTGCACGAACGGAACTAGGCGTCGGCGTTATTGGCAATATCTGCGGGCGAAGGTTGCCGTCAACATTCATTATATGCAACGAGACAGACGATCGTCGCGCGTCTCGAAAACGGCAAAGTCGACTGAATTTCAGGCCGCCGCGTATCGAGGCTGTATCGATAGGTGACATTGAACTTTAGAGTAACGGGTAGAGCGAGTAAATTTATCGGTATTTGAACGTCGCGAAGCGCCGACGATAATGCGCGTTTACAATCACTGTTTTGCGTATTGGGCAACTGGCGGGGAATAGCGGCGTTTCAGCATAAAGATTAGGAGGACGGATACCGAGCCTTGACCTCGGAAGAGACTCTTGACACGGAGGAGACCGTGAGAGACAGATGTAGGCCGCGGTCTGCGGACGAATCGATGTACTTTGCACTATTTTTTATTTCTGAAGTTGGACCTTGCCGTCGGGAATCACCGTGACGAATTGTTTGCTTTTCGAAGAGCGACATACACAGGTGGCCGTGACGGCCTCGGGTTCGAGACATTGGATGCTGACATTCTGGGCTCGCATACCTAGGAATTACGTAAACGAGCCGGCGCACTGATCGAATTAGCAAGTCAATTTTCTCGGTGACTCGCCCTGCGCGCGAAACGGGGTTGAATGAAAATTCGTTTCTCGCCTAAACTGATTCGGTCCGAACGACTAACAATAGCGGACGGTTTAAATATAGTGACGTTTCTCAGGGTCAGAGGATGCTATGAAAAATGCAGAAAAATTCGTACGGTCGAGTAACGAAAATAAACGATAGTTGTTCTGTCGCTTGGCCAGAATGCGGGCGCACGTTTCAGGCGGAATAAATTGTGGCGCCGTCTACTTATATTCATGTGAGAGCGCGATGCGAAAGATCGACGAAAAAGAATTCCGCGGCGCTATCTACATGTTTATAGTGAGCGAGGTCGGCAGTAGTCAAAATATTCCTTTTTTCAATTCGACGGAGTTGTCAGCGTAGATGGACGGAGTTCTTGTTGGCCAATTGTTTCGCGAGACTCCGGTTCGGTAGTTGCCGGCCTAAATTGAAATCTATGCCGAAACCACTGCTCTTATCTAGCGGAATGACGCCAACGCGTGGCGACAATGGATAATGAAAGCAGTCAATTGTTTCCTAAGCATGACAATTCCTGTTTCTCAAGCATATCAGATAATAAAAAAGCCGTATAACTGTTTTATGCGATTATAAGCGACACGATTGTAAATTTCTTGATCCGCATCGTTAATCAGTTAGCATAAGTGGCTTTTGTGAAAAAGTGTATACCTGAAACGTGTCGCAAAAAGTAAGCGGCAACGAGTGTATTTGTTAAAAACAGAATATGTACGGCTGTTATGACATAGAATTATGTTTTGACAACATGAGTATTTTTTTTCATTTTACTTCTGACAGGAATTTTGGAAACTGTCCTGAGGTGATGAATGTGTGGAAAAAAAATTGTTTGAGATAAAGTTGTTTGTTAAAATAAATTACTGCACCGAAAACATATGTGGGATAATTACTCTAACCTTAACGGATAAATCTAATCCATTTTTTATAATAATTATTTACACTTTCTCATTTACTCATTTTATTCTGTCCAACGTCTTCACGTCCAAGTCGTCAAAACATCTGAAAAGTTACGAATGTTTTTTCGTTTCCACTGCAATTGAAATTTAAACTGCAACTAACAAGTGCTTTTATAATGTTGCATAACTCGTCAGTACTGATCAAAAACAACTAACTGATCACATAGTTGTAAAAATTGCTTGGACGTATACTTGTTACGATAGCAGCATACTACGAATAGCATATTGCAAATGGCATTGTTTCTCTGAGAACGAAATGTGGGATAATTACCCTAACCTTAACGGATAAATCTAATCCATTTTTTATAATAATTATTTACACTTTCTCATTTACTCATTTTATTCTGTCTTGACGTCCAAGTTATCAAAACATTTGAAAAGCTACGAATGTTTTTTCGTTTCCACTGTAATTGCAATTTAAACTGCAACTAGCAAGTGCTTTTATAATGTTGCATAACTCGTCAGTACTGATCAAAAACAACTAACTGATCACATAGTTGCAAAAATTGCTTAGACGTATACTTGTTACGATAGCAGCATACTACGAATAGCATATTGCAAATAGCATTGTGCCTCTGAGAACGAAATGTCGGATAATTACCCTAATCTTAACGGATAAATCTAATCCATCTGTTATAATAATTATCTACACTTTCTCATTTACTCATTTTATTCTGTCTTCACGTCCAAGTCGTCAAAATATCTGAAAAGTTACGAATGTTTTTTCGTTTCCACTACAATTGCAATTTAAACTGCAACTAGCAAATGCTTTTATAATGTTGCATAACTCGTCAGTACTGATTAGAAACAACTAACTGATCAGATAGTTGCAAAAATTGCTTAGACGTATACTTGTTACAATAGCATATTGCAAATAGCATCGTTCCTCTGAGAACGAAATATGGGATAATTACCCTAACCTTAACGGATAAATCTAATCAATTTTTATAATAATTATTTACACTATCTCATTTACTCATTTTATTCTGTCTTGACGTCCAAGTTATCAAAACATCTGAAAAGTTACGAATGTTTTTTCGTTTTCACTACAGTTGCAATTTAAACTGCAACTAGCAAGTGCTTTTATAATGTTGCATAACTCGTCAGTACTGATTAGAAACAACTAACCGATCACATAGTTGCAAAAATTGCTTAGACGTATACTTGTTACGATAGCAGCATACTACGAATAGAGAACGAAATGTGGGATAATTACCCTAACCTTAACGGATAAATCTAATCAATTTTTTATAATAATTATTTACACTATCTCATTTACTCATTTTATTCTGTCTTGACGTCCAAGTCATCAAAACATCTGAAAAGTTACGAATGTTTTTTCGTTTCCACTACAATTGAAATTTAAACTGCAACTAGCAAGTGCTTTTATAATGTTGCATAACTCGTCAGTACTGATTAGAAACAACTAACTGATCACATAGTTGCAAAAATTGCTTAGACGTATACTTGTTACGATAGCAGCATACTACGAATAGCATATTGCAAATAGCATTGTTCCTCTGAGAACGAAATGTGGGATAATTACCCTAACCTTAACGGATAAATCTAATCCATCTTTTATAATAATTATTTACACTATCTCATTTACTCATTTTATTCTGTCTTGACGTCCAAGTTATCAAAACATCTGAGAAGTTACGAATGTTTTTTCGTTTCCAGTACAATTGCAATTTAAACTGCAACTAGCAAGTGCTTTTATAATGTTGCATAACTCGTCAGTACTGATTAGAAACAACTAACTGATCACATAGTTGCAAAAATTGCTTAGACGTATACTTGTTACGATAGCAGCATACTACAAATAGCATATTGCAAATAGCATCGTTCCTCTGATAACGAAATGTGGGATAATTACCCTAACCTTAACGGATAAATCTAATCCATTTTTTTATAATAATTATTTACACTATCTCATTTAGTCATTTTGTCTTGACGTCCAAGTCATCAAAACATCTGAAAAGCTATGAATGTTTTTTCGTTTCCACTACAATTGTAATTTAAACTGCAACTAACAAGTGCTTTTATTATGTTGCATAACTCGTCAGTACTGATCAAAAACAACTAACTGATCAGATAGTTGCAAAAATTGCTTAGACGTATACTTGTTACGATAGCAGCATACTACGAATAGCATATTGCAAATAGCATCGTTCCTCTGAGAACGACACCAAGGTTAGAAGCTCGAGGACAAGACGCCGTGAAGGTTTTGATACGCGTCATACTTGCATACTTGGCCGTATTCTTGACTGCCGTAAAGTGGCGCATTGAGCCTACAGTTATTCAAAACTCGTGATCAATACGTTTGGCCAGTCTCGATTAGATCCTCGATCTAAATATTCGAGGGCAGAAATCTACCCACGGACTGTGGCGCACTATTTGCTTCCATCTTGTCGCCGTATACATCCGGCGCGATTTAAGTTAATCATTGACAATTTGTGGTCGTTGCCGATGCTCCGGGCTGTTACGTAATGATCATTATTTTCCGCTCGAGACCACTTTTCCAGTTTCATTGATTTCAGGTGAACATCCTGCCTTTAACGGTGGAGCATCATTACCGGTCGATTGGGAATTTAATATGAAAATTGGGCCAAGTCGGATTTACCATCTTTTATCGACCGCGCTGCATCTATTGTCAGGCACTTACGGTTCACATTTCCATCAGACATGCGTCTCTGATTACCTCGTGATACGTCGAATGAGTAATGCCCGAGATACAGGAAATTCTAAGTCATTACGTGTTTACGCTCATAAACTTTGCACCGCAGAGACATGTGCAATCGTATCAATAAACCATTCTTGATACCGCGTACACAAACGCAAACACCATGTTCGTCGACGGTGGAAATGACTTTCCTCCGCTCAAACTGACGTCAAATTTATGACACCCGACCATCTGTACTCATAACCTGTATGGAAAACAGTTTTCTTACAGTTCCGACGGTACCTATGTTGTCGCCACAATTTCGTCCCACAAGACCCCAAGCGACACCCACACAACTAGGTCTATGCCAACCGGGATATTTTTAAAGAGTACACCCGGCCTCATAAAAATACATGTTTATTCCACCCGTCCTGTATTTCTCAACCCGATGAACGAACCCGTCGCATCCCGCTTAGATTTACGACCCCCCTCCTCAAATAAATGCGTGACAGCCTTCTGTACCGAATCCAAACTCAGAGGCATTTCAGAGTAAAATCAATATTGCCCATTCGTCGATCCCTATACCGTTCCAGCTTTGAAAACGTGCTCATCGACATCTCGCCAACCGGTTCTGACAATCTTGTCAACGCACATCTTGTCAATGTTCAGCCTGACTGGCAGTTAACCAACATCTCAAGACGCGCACAGATTCACTCGTGCCCAACTTGTGCGTCAGAGCAGATAAAGTGGCCTCGTCAGATAGCGAGATCCCGCGAATTCGGCCGAAAATTCACGCGCCCATTCGACACGTTCAAAAGCATGCTCGGGGGTCCGCGGGTCCGCCTAAATTTACCTGAGTCGAGTTCGGCCTTCTCGATGGCCTCGTCGGCGGTCTTCACCCAGGTCGGGGACTTGCCCGGTATCGGCATCGAGGGCTCGTTGACGTACGTGAAATAGGTCTTCTTCGAGCTGTGCAGACAGCAGGGCCGAGTAGCAGACGTCATTGTTGCCAGAGCCCTGGTTAGGCTCGTCAAACGCTGGAGAGTCGCCATCGTGTTGTATTTTGCCGCACAACCGGACCAGCTTCTCGATGTTGTCCGCCGTCAGGTAGTTGACAGAGTGTAGGCGACGTGCGGGGTGTTCTGGGCTGAGTGCAGAAAGGCGACAGTCCGGACGCGCGCAAGGCGGCTTCTGGGTCCCAAGTTGTGAAAGCAGTTCCGTATGGCGTGGCTGCCGGACTAGCGCGTTTCTGATCCGTCGAACCTACCGCCACCGCGTTTTGCCGCACACTCGCACGCACTCGCATGAACTCGAGTGCACTGGCGTCGGAGAGGGACAAACTGTGGGCGGAAACTGTTCACGGGAATTGGGCTGCGATGGTCTGGCGATAAATTAGATTCCGATGGTTGACTTCTGATGGCTGGAAGCCGAGAGATGGCGCAGGTGTATGTTGTAATGTAGGGCTGACATTACGGTTGCAACTTGCTGGTCTTGGTCTTCTATGATTATGGCCTCTACGCTAAAAGATGGCGTAATGGAGTCGTATGAAAATTTAAACGATTGCCGATATTAATACTTTGACTGCCATGGTGGTCACCGGTAACAGGCGCAAAAGATTTTACTAAAAATGCAAAAATTCGCAATGAAGCCTATTTGCAATCTTGTAAAAGCAATTAATATTAGAACTATGCTTCAATACTCTGGCTTCCAACAGCTTTGCGTTACTTTAATTTTGCACGATTTCATTATACTTCTATATTCTTTATTCTTATAGTTCTATATTCGTTATTGTAATGTGACGTTACATTGCTATTGCAACGTACTGACCCTGGTCTCCTATGATTATGGCCTCTACGCCAAAAGATGGCGTAATGGAGTCGTATGAAAGTTTAAACGATTGCCGATATTAACACGTTGACTGCCAAGCGTATTTTGCTACCCTAGAACCGCGATGCCATGAAATATCGTGCAAAAATCGTGCAAAATGAAGGGAACGCGGAACTGTTGGAAGCCAGAGTATTGAAGCACCGTTCCAATATTAATTGCTTTTACAAGATTGCAAATAAGCTTCATTGCGAATTTTTGCATTTCTAGTAAAACTTTTTGCACCGGTCACCGGTGACCACCATGGCAGTCAAAGTGTTAAGCTTCACATTCTATATTCATTAGAATGATCAATTCCATGCTGAATCAATTGATAAAAAAGTAGAGGTATTGCGAAAAGAAAAATGTAGAGGGCATATATATACCTTCTGTTGTCAAAGGGTTATTGTAATGTGACGTTACATTGCTATTGCAACGTACTGACCCTGGTCTCCTATGATTATGGCCTCTATGTCAAAAGATGGCGTAATGGAGCCGTATGAAAACTTCAACGATTGCCGATATTAACACTTTGACTGCTATGGTGGTCACCGGTGACTGGCGCAAAAGATTTTACTAAGAATGCAAAAATTCGCAATGAAGCCTATTTGCAATCGTGTAAAAGCAATTAATATTGGAACGGTGCTTCAATACTCTGGCTTTCAATAGTTTTGCGTTACCTTCATTTTGCACGATTTAATTATTCTTCGCAGTATTTCATCACATCGCATCGCATGCTGAATCAATTGATAAAAAAGTAGAGGTATTACGGTAAAAAAAATGTAGAGGGCATATATATACCTTCTGTTGTCAAAGGGCTATTGTAATATGACATTGATATTGCTATTGCAACGTACTGACTCCGGTCTCTTACGTTTATGGCCTCTACCTGAAAATATGGCGTTATGAAGTCAAACCAATATTCGCCAATTCTATGCTAAAGCAGTCGATAAAAGAGTAAATGTGTTACGGTAAGAAAAACGTAGAAGGCATATATATACCTTCTGTTGTCAAAGGGCTATTGTAATATGACGTTGACTTGCTGTTACAACATACTGACCCTGGTCTCTTACATTTATGGCCTGTACCCCAAACTATGGCGTTATAGAGTCGAACCAATATTCGCCAATTCTATGCTCAAGCAGTTGATAAAACAGTAAATGTGTCATGGTATGAAAAATGTAGAGGGCGTTAATTTGGGTCTTGCGTATGCATCGATAAACTTGTGAAAGGATATATATACGCTTTCCGTATAAATTAATAGGCTTGCGAGAGTGTATATATACGTCTTCCGTTGTCAAAGTAAACGCATGTAAATGCACTTTATGACGTTAATTCGCGGGAGATGAAAAGAGATTGAGAGAAACGAGAAAAATTGTCAAGCCATTATCGTTACAGAGAGACAAACTCTCTGCCCAAGCTGTTGACAGTAACTGTGCTACAATAATCTCGTGATAAATGTAATGTCGTACTACTTGACTATATTCATGATTTAGCAACGTTCATCTGGTTGTTCAATTAGTATGGGACAGAATGGAAAAACATGTTAATGGAATTTATGGAAGCTGAAAAGGAACTGAGAACAACGGGACAAATTGTCAACTCGTTGAATGTACCGCCATT
Organism: Cryptocheilus praepositus; assembly: GCA_033815515.1. NCBI lineage: Eukaryota > Metazoa > Arthropoda > Insecta > Hymenoptera > Pompilidae > Cryptocheilus > Cryptocheilus praepositus. The sequence continues at coordinate 1,829,976 of JAWWQZ010000257.1, forward strand.
GACGAATTGGATCAGACGAAGAGACGAATAGGACTACCCAAAGTAAGATATGTTTCATTGACCGGGTGCAATGTGGATATCTCGCTGGAATGATCAAACAGAATTTATGCATTGACAAATATCGTTCTTGGTACTACGATTTAGGACTTAATAGAAGTACAACGAACTACCTAGTTCGAGCCACGTGATTGCACGTGCCGCGTCTTCCATCCTTGTCAAGGCAGCGTAGTTCTTCGACTCGGTCTTGTGATAAACTACCCATCGGATTTTTCGCCGTCTTCGGTAAGAATACGAAATATTTAGCCGCCGAGTCCTTTAACTTTATATTATTAGAGCCGCGACAATCAATTGCATCAATATTTAACAGTTAACCCTTTTTGCTTTATTCCTGCGTATCACTCATGTCCGCTTTCATCCCCACTCTCGGCCCCTGACTCTGTCTCTTTTTATCGATGCAGCAGTGGCAGCAGTACCTTCTGCTGCCTGGTGGACTTAACAGAGTGGAGATACACAACCTGACAAGATGTATTCCAAAACGATGGGAGATCGCCAGGCGATGCAAGAACATGTCCTCGCCGTGTCCAGGGATTTCATATCGCAACCACGTCTCAGTGAGTAGGCTCGATTATGTCGAAAAAACCGGCAAACCGCTGAAAGAATAAATGATGGGCATCTCGGGCGAACTGGGCGTAGCATCTGATCGATCTGCGGAGGGTCAGCTGATCTTGCCAAACTCACCGTTTTCGGACATTATCGCAGTTGACAGGCTTATTTTAATGAACTTTCGCTAAAAATAGTAGAATATATTATATATTTTTGGAACAGCGCGGGGCTGAACTTTGGAGTTGCTTCCTTCAGAAACGGTCGGCATGTCATGTGACTGCAGACGACTATGTGTTGCCGCCGTTTAAACGAAGCAGGCTGTTTTCGGAATAATGTATTTTGCGAAATATACGGAATGTCATTACGTAATGGCGTAATGTAATAATTGGCTGGTATGAGCGAGTATCGGTGGTATGGCGAGAGTAAAAATTTCGGGCGTATCCTATTCACGTGATTATGTGACAACAAACAAGCGGAAGAACCGAGCACTTACGATATTGATATGCATTTCGATGTTTTTGAATAAATACGCTAATTAGGCGTGCAACTAAATTTTTGCGAAAATTGTTTTAACACGTTGACTGCCACGCGTATTTTACTATATTAAAACTGCAACGGAATGAAGTACTACAGAATAGGATTGAATTGTGCAAAATGAAAATAATGCGAAAGTATCAGAGACCAAAGAATTGAATCACTATCTAATATTAATTGCATTTTCAAAATTATAAATGCGACCGATTTCCGTATTTTTTGAATTTTTCGTGAGACCTTTTGCGCCGGTCACCGATGACCACCATGGCAGTCAAAGTGTTAAAAAAAATCCACAATAATACAATATACAAGCCTTAACACCCTTCCCGTCACACATAGCTCTTGCTTTTTCCCGTAATACCTCTTTGTCCTTTAACACTTTGACCGCCACGGTGGTCACCGGTGACCGGTGCAAAAGATTTTACTATAAATGCAAAAAATTCGCCATGAAGCCTATTTGCACTCTAGTAAAAGCCGTTGATATTGAAATGATGCTTCAATACTTTGGCTTCTAATAACTCTGCGTTACCTTTATTTTGCACGATTTAATCATACTCTGCAGAATTTTATCGCATCGCGGTTGTAACATAGCAAAATACGCTTGGCAGTCAAAGTGTTAATTGCATTTTCAAAATTACAAATGCGACCGATTGGGTATTTTTTGAATTTTTCATGAGACCTTTTGCGCCGGTCACCGATGACCACCATGGCAGTCAAAGTGTCAATCGCGCTGGAATATGAACTATGTTTCAGTCATTCTTGTTTCCTTTTAGCTTACAAGACTGTGTCAGGTGTAAATGGACCCCTGGTCATCTTGGACGAAGTAAAGTTTCCCATGTACGCTGAAATTGTTCAGCTGAAACTTGCTGATGGATCCTTACGTTCTGGCCAAGTGTTGGAGGTCTCCGGCTCCAAAGCCGTTGTCCAGGTGTTCGAAGGAACTTCTGGAATTGACGCCAAAAACACACACTGCGAGTTCACCGGTGACATCTTGAGAACACCGGTGTCGGAAGACATGTTGGGCCGTGTGTTTAACGGCTCCGGTAAACCAATTGACAAAGGACCTCCAATCCTTGCTGAGGACTTCTTGGACATTCAAGGCCAGCCCATTAATCCTTGGTCACGTATCTACCCTGAGGAAATGATACAGACTGGCATTTCAGCCATTGATGTCATGAACTCCATTGCTCGTGGCCAGAAGATCCCTATTTTCTCTGCAGCTGGTCTGCCACACAATGAGGTATATATCACATTTGGTGTTATTTAATTACAATACTTGATTGTTCTCCGATTAACACGTTCTCCCGACAACAGATCGCCGCCCAAATTTGTCGTCAAGCTGGCCTCGTAAAAGTGCCTGGAAAGTCAGTATTAGACTCCCACGAGGATAACTTTGCCATCGTCTTCGCTGCTATGGGTGTGAACATGGAGACAGCCCGGTTCTTCAAACAAGATTTCGAAGAAAATGGTTCTATGGAGAACGTGTGCCTGTTCCTTAATCTAGCCAATGATCCAACCATCGAGAGAATCATTACACCTCGCTTAGCCTTAACAGCCGCTGAATTCTTGGCTTACCAGTGCGAGAAGCACGTGTTGGTCATCCTCACAGACATGTCCTCCTACGCTGAGGCTTTGCGTGAAGTATCCGCTGCTCGTGAGGAAGTACCCGGACGTCGTGGTTTCCCAGGTTACATGTACACCGATTTGGCCACGATTTACGAACGTGCCGGTAGAGTAGAAGGAAGAAACGGTTCGATTACCCAAATTCCCATCCTCACTATGCCCAACGACGATATCACCCATCCAATTCCTGACTTGACTGGTTACATTACCGAGGGCCAAATATACGTCGACCGTCAATTGTACAACAGACAAATCTACCCACCTGTCAATGTACTTCCATCTCTGTCGCGTCTTATGAAATCTGCCATTGGCGAAGGTATGACACGAAAGGATCACTCTGACGTCTCCAATCAGCTGGTGAGTTCTCAGTGGTCGTTGATGAATCTACGGTTCCTACAAATTTTTGCATGTTACGTATAACGAAATGTTTGTTTCAGTACGCGTGTTACGCCATCGGTAAGGATGTCCAAGCCATGAAGGCTGTCGTTGGTGAAGAAGCTTTGACGCCGGACGATTTGCTCTATCTGGAATTCTTATCCAAATTCGAGAAGAACTTCATCTCGCAAGGAAGCTACGAAAATCGTACCGTATTCGAATCCCTCGACATTGGATGGCAGCTGTTGCGTATCTTCCCCAAGGAAATGCTTAAACGAATCCCCGCCAGTACCCTCGCCGAATTCTATCCCAGGGATTCCCGTCATTAATTGTTGTTATGCCTTGAATCTTAGGTGCTCCATATTGGGAGCTGCCTAAACGAAATTATAGATCGAAATTATATACGCACAGGCTTGACCTGTCTGCTAAGAACGTTTAAGCTGAAATATTGTAGAAGTCAGGTTCCCATGTTTTCGACGTACGTTGTAATATACGAGAAGACAGATTCGAATCATTGACACGAAGAGGCGAGGAAACGTTTTCATTGTTTCGTCCGCTTACTCTCAGATCGGTGGTATTGAGAATGTATGCAGTTTTTGTTATCACACAAACGCAGCAGATGGTACTTTACTTCTCGTCGAATAAAAGATGTGGATATCACGTGTAATTGCGATGGAAACAACAGAAAATGAAACAACCGTTTTGCTGGAGACCGATCTTCACTCGCAAAAAGTGATTGTAAAGTGTAATATATTATTCAGTATTAATATAGCGAGAGATACATATGATTATGTTCGGATCACTACATTTGCATGAACTACATTCCAGTACAAAATTTTCATTTATTGAAACACACTGTTCGTACATTCGATGAAAGATTGGATTAACGTTGTCCGTGTACAGTTAACTCTAAGGTAAATTGAGAGAAATGCATTAAAACTGGTTGTAAAAGCAAACGTGTATATGTTAGGCATTAGAAAAGTAAATGAATATCGTTATCATGGAAGCGTTATTCTTATTTGACTCATACCGTGGTCAGATACGCCTTGTTGTCTTAAGATATTCTACTTTCAAATTTATTAAACGCCAAGCAACGTCGTTGTCAAAGGTCCGCTCTTAACAGGATTCTAGCAATACCCACGTGATCGTCAGCGATTTGAATACGTGGACAATTTAAATTGCAAATCGGTTAATTTAAAAGTTACTGAATGAAACTACGTAGTTAATTCCGACCTCACATGCCGAAAGCAAAAAAGAATTTAATTCAGAACTTGCTTCCAGCTTCCGGTTCCCTCTAGCAGCGATCTGTGTTCAGATTATTTGTTTCGCAACTTGACCGGCGCAAGTTCAAGAGTGTGCGCCATGGCGCGTGATACATGTGTCACAATTTGTCCCAGGTGCCTCGAAGTTTCCACGTGCTTTGCCATCTGAATCCCAGAGTTGTACGCCTTAAACGACATTTCTCCGAATTCCGCCGAAACACGTAAGTCAAGCAGTGTTTCGTTCATTAACCAACGTTCCATTGTCTACCATCCTCGTGAAGGTTATGTCGCGTGGTTCAAAGTTTACGCAAATTGTGCACTCCTTAAGCGAAAACAACATCACAGAATAGAACATTAACGACCAAGTATTAGTCATTCGCTCCAATTGTCTAACTGCCACTGCACATTAGACGTGTTGCGTCGAAAGGTTACGAACCTGCATATTTTCGCGGCAAAACGTGGCCATGGGAATCGCAAATATCGTTCGCCATCGCGCTTTACTGCGCGACAACGTTGTAATTACATTCGTGCCACGATTATTTTACGCACGACAAGTCCTGGGCATCAAGGTGAAAAGGCGTATGATCGATGATTATGTAAAGTACGGAAAGTACGAGGCAGGAAGGCGAAAAGTTCAAATTGCACGGGGGTTTCGACCGGTGAGACGTAGATGTAGATGTCAACCATCGTTTGATGTTATGATAGTTTTTCTCTTGCATGGGCCATGTGCTTGGACACGACCGCGACAAACATGTGAGAAACCTCTTCTGTGCGGAAAGATCTGGGTCAATGCGTTTGGAAGCAGGCTCGTTTGTATTCATTCTTCGCAGCACGCGCAAATAGATATTTCACGTATTAATTGGCTATTTTCCTCGCGTCACGCGATATCGGATTGTAACTTTGGATATAAAATTATGCGGCATTGTTTTCTTTAGCTGACGTTAGAATGCTTGCTACATCGTTGCTCAATGCTCACCGCGATCCGATGACTTTTTACGCTTATCGTACCAGCCGATGCGAGTAGCGTCATTTAATGTTCAATTCGAAACTTTTCTGAGCACGCTTGTCCGCGATACATAGAGAGCGATAACGGAGCATTCGTTTTATTATTTTCGTTCGGCGTGTACCGTAATCATCGATCGTGTGACTCGAGATGTTTGTAATTGGCGGCGGTTGTTGCGTGAGGCATCGAAGTTGGTTAACTAGATGTTTTTGACAGAAGTAGTTACAGGTTGCTGGTTAAATCGCAATTTTTGTGGAAACCAGTTATATATGCATATTGGTAAATTTTTATATGTTTGGAATAGTCATAAAACATATAAAAAAAATGAAACAGTAAGTTCATTACAACTTAATTTTATCTTCGGTGCAATAATTTAGTATAATAAGATTAGCAAATCCCTTGTTTACATACTTGTCACCTCAGAACAGTTGCTAAAAGGTTTTGCCAGTATTAAAATTTAAAAAAATAGGTGTTCCATTAACCATACGAGTTTGACGAATATACTCGTCTTGCGTAAAAAAATAGTTACACGTTGCAATTTCAGTGAAAACTGAAACATGTTCGCAAATTTTGCACATATTTAGAATATGTGGAGGCCAAGACGAGATAAAAGGAGTAAATAAAAAATGTAAATAATTATTACGTGAAAACTATATACGGTATAGGGATTGGTTTAGATTTATTAGTTAGGACAATTACTCCGTATATCACCGATGCAGTAATTTATTTCAACAAACAAATCTCTTTTCCATGCATCCATCACCCCAGAACAATTACCAAGTAGCCGCGTCAGTAATCAAATGCAAAAATAAAACAGTAATATCATTACAACTTCATGCTGCCCTGTCAGTAATCAAATGAAGAAATGAAAGTAATTTCATCACTTCATGCTGCATTATAACAGCCTCACATACTCTGCCTCTGACGAGTACGCTCGCTGTCTTTTACTTCTCGCGACACATTTTCGGTACACTCTTTCCACAGAGGCCGCAAACAGCTAACTAACTAAGGGATAATCTCAAGAGAAACTCGATGTAACTCTTACGTCGCATCGATCGAGATTGTTTATTAACGACACTCTTGAATTCCAGCCAAACGGCTGGAAACTGTTCGTAGGAAAGTTCATGAAACTAGATTCACACGCACCCGTTGCTCCCGCCCGGCCAATCCGAATGCCAATGAATCTCCCCGAACGAACACCCGGAGAATCTTAATGCACTGCGGACAAATTGACGCACAATAAGGTCCAGCATAAAACGTTAATGGCTTTCAATAGGATTAATTTACGAGTCGCGCACGGAACCAGCTGAACATCAGCAGGTCGCGCCATGTCTGCTATTCCAGTCGCGCGGTTCATCAGTCGGCGCACAAAGTGGCCGCGGAAAAGAATGAATTTACCGAAAAATCTCACCGACATCGTTAATGCACTGCGGACAAATTGGCGCCCAATAAGATCCAGCACAAAACGTTAATGGCTTTCAATAGGATTAACACTTTGACTGCCACAGTGGTCACTGGTGACCGACGCAAAAGGTTTTATTGAAAATTCCAAAAAATTCGCAAAAAAGCCTATTTACAATCTTGTAAAAGCAATTGATATTGGAACGGTACTACAATACTTTGGCTTCCATTAAGTCTGCGGTTCCTTCGTTTTGCACGATTTAATCATCGTCTGCAGTATTTCATCGCATCGCGGTTCTAACCTAGCAAAATATGCTTGGCAGTCAACGTGTTAATTTACGAGTCGCGCACGGAACCAGCTGAACATCAGCAGGTCGCATATTAGTCGCGCGGTTCATCAGTCGGCGCACAAAGTGGCCGCGGAAAAGAATGAATTTACCGAAAAATCTCACCGACATCGTTAATGCACTGCGGACAAATTGACGCACAATAAGGTCCAGCATAAAACGTTAATGGCTTTCAATAGGATTAACACTTTGACTGCCACAGTTGTCACCGGTGACCGACGCAAAAGATTTGATTGAAAATGCAAAAAATTTGCAAAAAAGCCTATTTACAATCTTGTAAAAGCAATTGATATTGGAACGGTGCTACAATACTTTGGCTTCCATTAGGTCTGCGGTTCCTTCGTTTTGCACGATTTAATCATCGTCTGCAGTATTTCATCGCATCGCGGTTCTAACCTAGCAAAATATGCTGGGCAGTCAACGTGTTAATTTACGAATCGCGCACGGAACCAGCTGAACATCAGCAGGTCGCGCCATGTCTGCTATTCCAGTCGCGCGGTTCATCAGTCGGCGCACAAAGTGGCCGCGGAAAAAAATGAATTTACCGAAAAATCTCACCGACATCGTTAATGCACTGCGGGCAAATTGACGCACAATAAGGTCCAGCACAAAACGTTGATGGCTTTCAATAGGATTAACACTTTGACTGCCACAGTGGTCACCGGTGACCGACGCAAAAGATTTTATTGAAAATGCAAAAAATTTGCAAAAAAGCCCATTTACAATCTTGTAAAAGCAATTGATATTGGAACGGTGCTACAGTACTTTGGCTTCCATTAAGTCTGCGGTTCCTTCGTTTTGCACGATTTAATCATCGTCTGCAGTATTTCATCGCATCGCGGTTCTAACCTAGCAAAATATGCTTGGCAGTCAACGTGTTAATTTACGAGTCGCGCATGGAACCAGCTGAACATCAGCAGGTCGCGCCATGTCTGCTATTCCAGTCGCGCGGTTCATCAGTCGGCGCACAAAGTGGCCGCGGAAAAGAATGAATTTACCGAAAAATCTCACCGACATCGTTAATGCATTGCGGACAAATTAACGCACAATAAGGTCCAGCACAAAACGTTAATGGCTTTCAATAGGATTAACACTTTGACTGCCAAACCGACGATTTTATTGAAAATGCAAAAAATGCAAAAAACTTTACAATCTTGTAAAAGCAATTGATATTGGAATGCTACAATACTTTGGCTTCCATTAAGTCTCGTTCCTTCGTTTTGCATGATTTAATCATCGATTTCATCGCAGCTAGCAAAATATGCTTGGCAGTCAACGTGTTAATTTACGAGTCGCAGCTGAACATCAGCAGGTCGCGCCATGTCTGCTATTCCAGTCGCGCGGTTCATCAGTCGGCGCACAAAGTGGCCGCGGAAAAGAATGAATTTACCGAAAAATCTCACCGACATCGATCAGCCGCGGTCAGCGCAACGCGGCAACTGTTTTCCAGCGCGACAGTTCAAATGTCAGAGCATCGTAGAAGAAAGAATGACCCGATAAGGAGCGACACACTCCGAAACGCTGCGAAATCGATCAACAACACACGTGTGTACGTCCCATCGACCCGCATACCACCGAAAACGCGGCTGCCGGTTATCAGCGCGACTCATTATCGTCGTTCCCATTTCCCAATTTAACAAACGCCTATTTGTCAACGGCTGCCGATTTCTCGCTCGTAAGCATTGTTCCGTTCTGTTGCATAACCACGGAATGTAGAGCTATTTTTTGGATGAGTGTACCGGACTATGGGACTTTGCTACTCAAATTCTCGGCACGTGGCTATAGCGGGAATTTTTCAATGAAAAGTGCGCTTTGCGTCCGTCATTTCAACATTATTATAAGTTATTAACGAGGGAATATAAAGATGTTTGTTTTGGTTGAAAATGCTTGACTGTGGAACTTTATTTCTTTACTGTTTTTATTGTTTGTATGGTATGTGAAATGATACGCTTTTTTTACGGGTGAAATGTGGACTTTGTTTATTAACTCAACATATGTCGGAACCACACGGGTTCCCGATGTAGGAGTCTATAATACTTGTATAATACACTAACATAATTATAAATATTATGAGGAGAGAACCCGTACGGTTCCAAAGTATGTTGTGTTAACAAATAAAGTCCATATTTCACCCGAAAAAAAGCGTATTTCAGTTCCATAAGTTATTCAGATAATGAATGAACGTACAGCCCTTTCTGGTTGAAAGTGCTTGACTATAGAATACATTTCCTGCTAAATTTCGAAGAACAAGATAAGAACTGATTATACACAAATTTATTTAAGGAGATACGATAGTATAGAACAGTGTTTCAATTCCGGGTTGTTCGAAATTTCTATTATTGGCCACTCCGCACAGCAACATGTCCATCTGCAAGCGGTTAAATAACGATTACCGGATCCGTCAATGTCACGGCTCTCGGATTCCCTATCAAATCGCAGAAACTCCTACTATTACCTTCTCGCAGCTTTTACTAATGCCTCGATCTCAACACACCAAGCACATCCGCTCTTGAAAATCTATTTCTCGCACACCTACGCAGTTCTCGCTAGCTGCGCTCTGCAAATCTACTCCGAAGCATGAATTTCGTACCGCAACGTAACAAACGAAACACATGCAATTTGATTTAAGGAGCCGGCCGGCGGGCCGTGGGCCGTTGAAAATTTCCATTATACGCCACTTCGCGAACATCCGACTCGAAAGGGCCAATATTGTTAGGTTCATACGGCGTAGCCAGCAATACGCGCCGTGCCATTGCCTCCTCCGCTGTATTTGACAGAACAGCACTCTGCCTCCTGATTGGCCGACGCGAGGTAACGCCATGCCATTCTCCAACCATCTTACAACGTGACCGCGGCCTCCGTTCGTGAGCGACCGACGAGCTTTTAAGAACACGCACGCTTCTTTTTTCTCCTCCTCGTCCTCCTCGTCCACCTTCTTCCTGTCTCCCTCTGTTTCTCTCTGCGTGAGGCGCATACAACCTCTTATCATCCTCGGGCCAGCGGTAGCGAGCGTTGCATTGCCCCGGGGAATCTTCTTGCAATATACATCACGCTACACTCGCCACGGGCGAGGGGAAATGGACGCGGAGGAAAACTGTCAAATTGTTTGCGCGCGGGCATGCCGATGCTAGCGTTATTTGCCCTAGGCGTACCCACATGGACGCGCTCGGCTGGAGTGCAGTCACGGTCCGACTTTAGGCGCGAACGCATCGGCTGTCGCTTTTCGACCTCAGTGGAAGCGGCTCAATAGAAGTGCACGAAGTACGGAAATAAGTTTGATATAATTGCTTGACAAATTGGCCAATTTCTGCGTAAGCGTGGATGCGCGTTTGAAGCGTCGTGACGGTTTTCGGTGACGGTCTGAATCTTTGGTGGAAGCGGTTGAGTAGAAGTACGCGAAGTACGGGACACGTTTAATGCAATTGCTTGACAAATTGTAGAATTTAGACATAAGCGTGGATGCGCGTTTGAAGCGTTGTGACGATCTCAATCTTTGGTGGATGCGGTTGAGTAGAAGTACGCGAAGTACGGAAATACGTTTAATACGATTGCTTGACGAACTGCCGCGTGTTGTGTATAGACATAAATGTCCGTCTGATGCGTGGTGATAGTCTTCGGTGACGGTCTGAATCTTTGGTGGAAGCGATTGAGTAGAAGTACGGGAACACGTTTAATGCAATTGCTTGACAAATTGTAGAATTTAGACATAAGCGTGGATGCGCGTTTGAAGCGTCGTGACGGTCTCAATCTTTGGTGGATGCGGTTGAGTAGAAGTACGCGAAGTACGGAAATACGTTTAATACGATTGCTTGACGAACTGTCGCGTGTTGTGTATAGACATAGATGTCCGTCTGATGCGTGGTGATAGTCTTCGGTGCGGTCTGAATCTTTGGTGGAAGCGGCTGAGTAGAAGTACGCGAAGTACGGAAATATGTTTAATACAATTGCTTGACGAACTGCCGCGTGTTAGACATAGACGTAGATGTGCGTTTGAAGCGTCGTGACAGTTTTCGGTGACGGTCTCGATCTTTGGTGGATGCGGTTGACTAGAAGTACGCGAAGTACGGGAACACGTTTAATGCAATTGCTTGACAAATTGTCGAATTTATACATAAGCGTGGATGCGCGTTTAAAGCGTCGTGAAGTTTTCGGTGACGGTCTCGATCTTTGGTGGATGCGGTTGATTAGAAGTACGCGAAATACGGAAAAACGTTTAATACAATTGCTTGACAAACTGCCGCGTGTATATAGGCATAGATGTGCGTCTGATGCGTGGTGATAGTCTTCGGTGCGGTCTCGATCTTTGGTGGAAGCGACCGAGTAGAAGTGCACGAAATACGGAAATACGTTTGATATAAATGCTTGACAAATTGTCGAATTTCTATATAAGTTTAGATGTGCGTTTGAAGCGTCGTGACAGTTTTCGGTGACGATCTCGATCTTTGGTGGAATTAGTTAAGTAGAAGCACACGACGTACGGAAACGCGTTTAATACAATTGCTTGACGAATAGCCGGCTTTGTACGTAGGCGTGGAAATGCGTTTGAAGCGTCGTGGCAGTCTTCGGTGACGGTCTCGATCTATGGTGGAAGCGATTGAGTAAAAGTACACGAAGTACGGAAACGCGTTTAATACAATTACTTGTCGTGGTACAAGCTTGCGATGTTTGAAGCGTCCCAGCGATTTGGAGTTTTAGTGGAAGCGGCTGAGTAGAAGTAGGCGAAGTAGGCGAAACGAATTTACCTCGATGGTTAACAAATTGTTTATCGAATTGCCGGCTTTGTACAATGTGCGTCTGATGTATCGCAATGGTTTTGGGTCTTACGAGCTAATTTTCTTCAAATTTTGCACGGAGCTTCTTTACCCGAAATGTTATTTTGCATATAAACAATGTTTAAAAAAATACACGTGTCGAAGTACCTGAGAATACACAATAATTTCTATTGAAACGTGATAGCTCAGTGAGCAAAGCCTTTAAAGACAACTCGCGAAATTGAGTCCGTACAATTTTTATTGCAATACTTTCTTCTCCTCCTGCATAAACGCATATTTTTTGCAACACTGCATAATATAAAATAAAAACATCCGGATAAGTTTCTTCATCATTCTGAACACGTCTCCCAAATGTTAACGCGGTTGGAAACCTTCGATTTTTTACGTTCCTTTCGGCTCAAGAGTGTCTGTAGAAAATTTGAGAAAAACCGGTGACCCACCTATCGTGAACACAATAAATACGCAAAACGCATTTAATTCTCTGTTCGCACCAGTCGCTCGTCGAACAGGCTTTGTAGATTCGCGCGGATGTGCGTCCGTCTGATGCATCGCACGGATTCGCTGGTTCTTTGATTCACGAGTTCGAGGCCTGCGCATCTGGTTTGCCTATCCTGCGTGCAAATTGTTTCGCCAGCCGAAGCTAGAAGCCAAGCGGATTGCCGTATACGGCAGGTGTTCGCTGGTGGTTGCGGAGACCGTGAGTTTTGCAGAAACACGCGGTTAGAGCAGTTTGAATGCACGCAGGGTAGGGTAAAGTGTTTCCGTGGCTACGCTGACACAATAAACGTACCGATGTCGGATGCTCGTATAAGAAATCGCCAAGCTCGCAATAACCGTACGCGGTTTGTAATTGTGGACACGCTTCGGGACATTTGAGTGACGTACATCGGATGGTCGTTGTATAAGAAACCGCGAAATTCGCTATAACGTTCTACGTACTTATGTGATCTTCGGGGGCTTGAATAAAGTACGGTTGTCAGATGCTCGTTGTATAAGGAATCGCTAAATTTACAAGAACGTTGTACGTAGCTATGTGATCTTCGGGTGGCTTAAATAAAGTACGGTTGTCAGATGCTCGTTGTATGAGAAATCGCAAAATTTGTATTAACGTTATATTTACGTGGTCGTGGACGCGTTTCGGCTTAAATCGTAATTCTGAAATCTTAAGCAAAATACCATGTCAAATACTCGTTGTATAAAAATCGCTAAGTTTGTAATAACGTTGTACGCGTTTTCATGATCTTCGGGGGATCACTCCCGAAAGAAATCGCAAAATTCGAAATAATGTATTAACGTAATTGTGAACACACATCGGGATGCTGGAATAAACTACGGTGTCGGACGCTCGTTGTATAAGAAATCGCTGGGTTCGCAATAACTGTACGTGTTTTGTAATTGCGGACGCCCTTCGGGAGGTCCGACTGAAGTACTCGAGGCCGAGGAATTACGTGTATGGGGCGAATTACGTTCATTGCCTGTGCCAGACACGTCGGCATTGTAAGGCTGACTTCTCACATGGAACACGTCCCGTCCCGTCATTTTTATTAGAACCGCCATCAGCTAATCCGCCACGTTATCGCTGCGATCGCACAAGCGTGATCGCGCTTTAGCCACGTTTATCTACTTAACTACATCGGTGATCACCGAAACGCTCATCTTTTGTATCTTCCAAATTCCACCGTTATCGGCGCAGTCCATCGTTCAGAACAAGTATCTTTTAATTACTCGAAACAAAATAACACATCTGGCCACCTGTCGTTTGGCACCGGGCGTCCGGGTCAAATTACCTTGATAAACATCGATCGCGTCCAATACACACTTTGGCCAGCGTCAATTGCAAATGCGAAACGTGCGAAGGTCGATCTCACTCGGCACACGCTAAAGGACGAACTAACCGTTCGGATTTCTACTCCTTGCGATCCGCAGGGAAGTCTAGCGAATTTCGGAGACGCGTGCACTTGTCGCTTGCATGTCTAGTGTATTCACTGACAAGGGGAGGACCGGACGTGTGGCCCGCCGACTTTTTTCCTAGTTTTGCACAGGACTGCCTTAGCTGAAAATAATAGATACAGGACTGCCTTAGCTGAAAATATTAGATACTCTCATGTTTGAAAGAGTCAACGTCAAAAGTAATAGCTTCTGATCGCGTTCAAATCTTGCAGACGTATTCAAAATTGAAAATGAAAATATACCCCCGTTTTAATTTCCCCCATAAACGCCATTAACACGTTGACTGCCACGCGTATTTTACTATATTAAAACCGCAACGGGATGAAGTGCTACAGAATATGATTGAATTGTGCAAAACGAAAATAATGCAAAGGTATCGGAGACCAAAGAATTGAATCATTATTTAATATTAATTGCATTTCCAAAATTATAAATGCGACCGATTGGGTATTTTTTGAATTTTTCGTGAGACTTTTTGCACCGGTCACCGATGACCACCATGGCAGACAAAGTGTTAAAAAAAATCCACAATAATACAATATACAAGTCTCAACACCCTTCCCATCACACATAGCTCTTGCTTTTTCCCGTAATACCTTTTTGTCCTTTAATATTAATTGCATTTTCAAAATTACAAATGCGACCGATTGGGTATTTTTTGAATTTTTCGTGAGACCTTTTGCGCCGGTCACCGATGACCACCATGGCAGTCAAAGTGTTAAAAAAAATCCACAATAATACAATATACAAGCCTCAACACCCTTCCCATCACACATGCCTCTTACTTTTTCCCGTAATTTTTTTTGTTCTTTCATATACTTCCTTTCGAACACCGACTTCGAATACAGTACCACCCATACATAATTTTGACTATCCCATAGCCACGCGCCCGAGGTTATCCGCTAGACTTCACCCACCCGCCTTTTTCCAAAACGTCCGCGGGTCCGTCAGAAATTGGAAAAATTTCGGCGTGACCGGTCCTCCCCTCGTGTGTCAGTGAACCGCCGTCACGGCGATCATTGCCAGTGGTTACTTAACGTGGATCGCGCGGGTAGAAAGTCGACGACGATAGCGTTGAGTGAGGCAGGCAGGCCAGTCGGCAGAGTCGTTCGCCAGTGCCGTGCAAGCGTGGGGGCCAAGAATCGGACGGCGGAGAAAGGGAGAGGCACGGGAGAATAGAGGAGGCGAGCAGCGAGAAAGAGTGGAAGTGTCAGAGTAGCAGCCGCCAGAGACGACGCGAGCGATCTTAATCGGCGTCGGGATCGATGGATCTCGCCAACGACCGCTGCCTCGTGGCGATTGACGACGTGTTATCGACGAACGCACGTTCCTCGCGCGACTCCGTGCCGCAGCAAGAAGATACCGTTGTCCGCGAATGAGCGAGGAACATGGAGAGAATCGATATATGAAATCGATCGCGCGCTGATAGACAATACGCAACGCGAATATACGGACGTACACACGGTGGGACAGTGGAGCGTTTCGTTCGGTGAGAAGTGTCCAGTGACAGGGAAGCGGCAATGGACGGCCTGGTTGAGATCTTTCTCTTCTGCGGAGTGTTATACTACTTCTTCAGTTTAAGGTAATGAACGCGCGACGCTCGGCGAATTAGGATCGGGACGAAGGCGAGAGGTTTTCGCAAGAATCGATCGTGATGTGACAGAAGAGTCGGCGATGTTGGTCGGTTTTGAGGGCGAGTTGGTTGAATGATTTTGGGGAAGAGGGAACGGGTATGTGTTAAATGGGCAGAAGTTAGAGACGAGAGGGTAGGCGGAGGAAATGGCTGGATGCCTTCCGGAGGAAACTTGGGGAAAATTCATGGGCCGCGGCAGGGGTTTATGGGAGAAATAAGTGTGTGTTTATTCTGTTGCGCGTACGTTTGCATTTGAAAGTGAGGGAGATTTGTGTGTGTTGGGTTGCACGGGGAATTGTGTTTAGAATTTACTTTTGTGTAACTCGGTAGAAACTTGCACGGTTCTGTTACATGTAAATAAATAGAATCTAGGGGCAGTTTAAAATATGTGTTTGCGTTACATTTGGTATTCTGCTTAGACGATTCTACTCGCATTCAATTACACGGAAAAATAATCTAGCTGCAATTCCAAATGTAACATAAACGCATGAACGAAAGAATGAAGACAGACGTAATCCTCCAATATTCCGAAAAGGCACATGTAGAGATCCTACACGATAAAATAAAGCCATTCAATCAAAACAGGCACGAAATTAATTGCCATTAACATAAAAGGTGTCATTAAAAAAAAGAGGTTGAATTTCTAATGAAATGAATTCAATAAGTTCTATGATGAACGCCGCATCGGCCTTTTAATCAGAATTTGAAGAGAATTCGAACGCCTGATCAACAATCGCGTGTTTTCGAATCTCTTCCCATGTTGCGAAAGTTTACTTTTCGTTTGCGATAAAGATATGCAAACAGTCTGAGAAATGTGTGGGGGATTGATCGGTGGCCATTCGTTATTCAACGCCTGACTTAAGGAAGCTCCCGAGTCTGTCGGCCAAAGCCAGATAAAGACAAAGGGAACCACGCTATTCCGTGATATCGGAACTGGCAAATTCAACCATTTTTTTTGTTAAATTTAAACATTTTCATACCTGCTTTGGGTGAATATTTTTAATAAAACCTGTAGAAGCTCTACGTGTTTCAACATCTATGGGCCTTGACTTCACGAGCACTATGGAATTGTCGCAAGTTTCCTCCGGGAGGTTCTCATGCGCTGATTTAGGATACCATAAAATCATTCAACCAAAACCCGCAAAGAAATGACCAACATTCCGTGATATTAAAACGGTAAATCACGTTATTCGTCACCACCAACATAGCAAGTGTTTTATTAACACGTTGAATGCTATGTCTAAAATGATCTTCGAAAGACGATGCTTTATATATCATATAATATTAAAAATGTATAAACTTTTTTTTAATGGATTTTTTTGAACGTTTTAAACAAACGTGAGGTTTTCTGCTTACTGACATTTTTTTATTCACAAATGTCTTCTCTGAATTTACGCACTGCCTAAACAGAAAGCCAAATAAAATCAACTCCGCATTTAACGTGTCAACATGTTGACCTCTGTGGTGGTCACTGGTGATCGGCGCAAAAGACCACTAATAGCAAAAAGATTGGTAGTCAATA
Organism: Cryptocheilus praepositus; assembly: GCA_033815515.1. Classification (NCBI taxonomy): domain Eukaryota; kingdom Metazoa; phylum Arthropoda; class Insecta; order Hymenoptera; family Pompilidae; genus Cryptocheilus; species Cryptocheilus praepositus. The sequence goes on from JAWWQZ010000257.1 coordinate 1,847,001, forward strand.
ACATTTATAATTTTGTAAATGTTATTGGTAAATGTTACTGGAGTACAGAAACGTTATTTTGATCTAAAATAATCTCCGCGTTACTTTCACTTTGCACAATTCTGACCGGTGATTGGTGCAAAAGATCTCATTAAAAACATAAAAAGATTTGCAATTACTAGTATTTACCATTTTGCGAGTGTAATTGATATTAGAATACTGATTTGATGTTTTGCTTTTAAATACCTCTGCATTTACTGAGCAGTCGACGCGTTAACCCTTTGACTGTTAAATAATCCTGCCCGAAGCGCCTATTAAAGACGAAATACTTTCCGCTACTGTGAACTATATCGTTTGATTATATAAGGCGGAACTAAGTTACTTTTGTAATTTTTCGGGTACACCAAATTAAATGATGCAAGACAGCTGTTTGATAAAGAACGCATGTGTTTACATTTCATGCGTTGACAATTGTGGGTGCAGTATATAAGAAATCGAAACGACTGAGAAACTCATATAAGCACCCATAGTCGACACCGATATATTTCGCCACCATAGCAGTCAAAGGGTTAACCAGTTAAGCACGGAACTTAATTTTAGAATTCCCTCACAGGGTGCGGAATTAAAATCAAGCAATGACGTGTACATGTCGAACGCAGGACAAATATTATAAATTCCGCTACTACTACTGTCTGAATCAGCCATCTAGATTTTTAGGTATTTATCATACCTTACCCTTTCTTTTGATAATAACTGCGGAAATACACAGGTTTACTTCAGATGCTGGAAAAGCGCGGAAGAGAGAGCTTTTGGTTCGAATGCTTCGGATTCTTGTATTCAATTCAAGAATGTTTAGGACTCTGCCCAGCAAAGGGCCAGTATTGGCCCTGATAATTGTTTCCGCAATTTCTCCGCAAATCAACGCTCGCCGTCCAAATCCCGGCTTACGGGTGTAATTGTTAAAGGAACCTTTGTTGTAGCTTCCACAAACTAAATTTCGTTATTGAACGAAACAAACTTCAAAATACAGTTAATACGAACAGTCTCAAGAAATATAACGGTTTTAAAGTAACTATTGGGTTGGAGGGAAAGTTCTGTCGTATTTTAAAGAAACTATTTGAATTAATTTATAAAAATATGTGTTTAATATTAACACATTGTTGACCGGTCACGAGTTAACTCGTGTTTTCATGGCCAAACGTTGCTGACCGGTCACGAGTTAACTCGTGTTTGCACTTGTGTCGGCTATTTTCATTTTTGAAACGCAGGGCAATATAGAATATAGCAAAATTTTGTTCATTGTGCTCAATCGCGTCTGCTTTATTATCAAAAAAGTATACTTTTCTTGGTACTGAGGCTTTTATTACAATTCTAGTATTAGAAAGTATCAAGAATGACGGAACGTGACGGTGAAGCATTTTTCAATAAATTATATGTGAATGCTTTATATAGTTTCCCGAGTGATTTTTAAATAAGTTGTAGTCATTTGGAAAATGATTATTGAAACTGAAATAACAAAGGCATAATCTAGCTCTTTAAAAGGAAAGCGCAGCAAAACAAGATATATGTGCAAAACCTCTTGTCTACATCTATGCGTAAATTACTGCTGTTAATCGTACGGAATCGACTACAGTTAATTATCCGAAAAAATATTAAAAGTTACATCAAATTTATGTCCAAAGTTCAATTTAAATTGAACAAACTTTATTGAAGGTTATTTACATCGTTCCACTTCCATGTTCAATTACGAAATATTAGCCGGTGACTTGAGACAGCTTTTACCGAAAATTGCCGGTCAACAATGTGTTAATCATAATACATTTAATGTGTTGTATGATGAATGCCAAACTCTTCTGCAATTTCTCGACTTGTTAAATGTGGATTATTTTCCAACATGGATCGTAAAACATCATTATCGATCTTGGATGGTCGTCCAGATCGATCACTTTCTTGGAGGCTCAGATCCCCGAAACGAAATTTGCTAAACCATCTTTGACAAGTACGAACATTTACAATATCTTTCCCAAATACAGCACATACACTTTTACATGCAACCGATGCGTTGCTTCCTTTTTGGAATTCACACAAAATGCAGTGTCGTAAATGCACTTTATCTACTGACATGTTTTTTACTTTAAATATCACAAGTAAATGATGAATGGTAAAAAAGGACTCCTTTTATATTATACAGCAGCTATAAAAAACAAAAAAAAAATCCGAATGACTCACTAGCCAGATGTTTTTTTTATTTACAAGAAAAATTACCTGCCTATTAAAAATACGACAGAACTTTCCCTCCAACCTAATAATTCACTATTTTCTCTCCTTGTCACCTCCGCCTTGTTAGGCGTTTCTATGCGATCAGGTCTTTTATTTCGAACTTTTTCGTTGTTTCCCTTTCCTCTGTCCTTTTGCAATCACACAGTCGCTAATATAAGATATAATTATCCCCAACACCCTTTGGAGTGCGAGCCCCCCGTGAATGGTGCATGCCCACTAGAATCCGTGTGTCGAAACCGAACGTGGCGTTTCTCGAGTGCACGTGCACCGGTCTCGCCTGCATAAAGTCGAATGACATTCACGTTCGAACCACTCTCTCTTTTCTTCGTCTCCGGAGCCGCCGCTATTTTTCGGCACCGGCCACCTTCGTATCGCGCGACACTTTTTTCTTCCCGCCCTCGGCGGCGCCAAAATCGTCGCGCGCCGAGTCGTCCGGCGAAATGAATAAACGAAGCGTACTCGCCATGATTGATAACCTTGACGAATACCTCCGACCCTCCTATCGTCCTCCTCTTTGTGTCGAAACGCGCCTATCTCGCGGCCGCTCCATTATTTTCATCCTCTCTCCGGGTGGCAAGATCACTTTTTCCTGCTTTCGATAGTCGGCCGTCGTTTACGCTCATTTTCCACCGGCGCGCGAATCGTCAATTATTCGCGGATGCTGGTACGTCGGGTTGCATTGATAATGTGCATTGGCGTGATGTGTAGTAGACATTTGTCCTGTTTTTTTTTTTTTTGCGAACTTGCGCAGAGCTTCTGTAGCAGAGGATGCTGATTGTCCTGGCAATGGTCCTGTCATTTTTTAAAGAAACAACGGCAGAAATGGGATTTGAATGGGGGAATGAATTTTGAAGTGAAGTATTTTTCAATGTCAGTGGAAACACAATGTGTTAAACTTTGCTTTGGTATAGTTGCATATAGTGGCAAGCGGTGGGTTATCACTTTGACTGCCAAGCGTATTTTGCTATGTTAGAACTGCGATGTGATGAAATACTGCAGAGTATAATTAAATCGTGCAAAATAAAGGTAACGCAAAGGTGTTAGAAGCCAAAGTATTGAAGCACCGTTGCAATATCAATTGCTTTTACAAGATTGCAAATAGGCTTTATTGCGAATTTTTTGCATTTTTAGTGAAATCTTTTGCACCGGTCACCGCATATTTTGCTACGTTAGAACTGCGACGTGATGAAATACTGCAGAGTATAATTAAATTGTGCAAAATAAAGGTAACGCAAAGGTGTTAGAAGCCAAAGTATTGAAGCACTGTTGCAATATCAATTGCTTTTACAAGATTGCAAATAGGCTTTATTGCGAATTTTTTGCATTTTTAGTAAAATCTTTTGCACCGGTCACTGGTGACTGCAAAGTGTATTTTGCTACGTTAGAACCGCGATGTGATGAAATACTGCAGAGTATAATTAAATCGTGCAAAATAAAGGTAACGCAAAGGTGTTAGAAGCCAAAGTATTGAAGCACCGTTTCAATATCAATTGCTTTTACAAGATTGCAAATAGGCTTCATTGCGAATTTTTTGCATTTTTAGTAAAATCTTTGGCACCGGTCACCGGTGACCACCGTAATAGTCAACGTGTTAAGATTATTTGCTTAACCCTTTGACTGCCGTGATGGTCACTACTTAGCGGCGCAAGAGATTTTACTGAAGGTCGTAAATATTCGCAATGGGTAGCGATAATTATTTTATAAATGCAGTTATTGCTAGAATAGTGATGCGATCCGTTGGTCTTCAACCTGAAGGTCCAAAATATTTGCACATTATTTACATTTTGCATAATTCAGTCAAACGCTGTAGTATTTCATAGCATCGCCGTTCTAATACGGCAAAATACGCACGACAGTCAATGTGTTAAATAATTACAGAATATAAAGGACTTTTGTTGGTTAAGAATGCTTTTGTCCTTAGAACTTTATTACTGTAACTCAGGATGTTTATAGCCATACATAAAGTTCTATCGCCATATGTAGCTTTTTTTGGTTTAAAGTTTTAGAATAAACATTTTCAATCAAAAGGGCTTTATATTCTCTACTCGTTTAAGCAATAAAGAAGTACGGTACTTCGAGCTCTGTACGCACAAAACTGGTGCTTCAGTAGCTTTCAGAAGTTGACAGACATGCATGTTTCGCAAAAATTGTATGTACAATGTAAAGATTCGAACGCGGACGACAATAACAGATTAAGATTATTTTGCACTTTGCAACTTGTTCTGGGAATCGAAACTTCATTATCTCTTCAATTCTGCTGACGGTCTTACGGTGTTTGCCTTCGTAGTTTGTATCGTTTATAACAATGGAAAAAGTGTTTTGCACGCCGAATAAACCGTGCGATTAAAAGTGTGCTCGATCTTTCAAATTGGCTGATTAAAGTTCAACGTCTACCTTAACCATAAAGCGAATAATGCCATTTTGTTATCACCTAACGCGATAACGTTCGCAGTACATGTTTTGCAAAGTGAAACAAATTTTTGATTGCTTATCTTGACTCGATCCTTTAGTTGACAAGAAGTCAAATTGATAAAGCAAAATGTCCTATTCGTGACACACGTGTTCTACAGGGCAACAAATGTTTGATTACTTATTTCAGTCGATTCTTTACTCGACAAGAAGTTTGACTGATAAAGAAAAACGTCCTATTCGCGGTACATGTTTTCTAGAGGGAAAATATTTTTGATTAAGCACCTTCATTCGATTCTTTATCACTTGGCAAGATGTCTAATTGACAAAGAAAAATGTACATCTTTTGCAAAGTGAAACATATTCAATCGCATCTTTTCATTCGGTTCTTTGCTACTTCACAAGAAGCCTAATTGACAAAGAAAAACGTACATGTCCTGCAAAGTATCAATTCTTCCCTTCTTCATCAGACGTGCTCTAAAAAAAATGTTCCTCACGTCTAGCATACTTTAAAAGCCCGCAAATCCGATTCCATCCGCCCTCAATTAATTTCTAAAAAAAAATGCTTGTTCCACACTGCATTTTTTCCCTACACGCCAATAGTCGCGTCCAACTGGTTCATCGCCGGCGTCAGACACGAATCACCATAAGTTCCATTGACAAGCAAACACGCAAATGTCCTGACCTGCCTGGCAAATCTTCCGTTTGCGCGTGTTACCAGTTTCCGGTTCATCGCGGCCGGTCGCCAAATGGAAACGTTTCTCCCGGGCATCGAAATAGATCTTATTCAAGCCCTCCCTTCCTTCGTCCGTTCACTCGCGTGCCTTTTTTCATCACGCACTCGTTATCCGCACACTCCCGCTACCCCACTTTCTCGTCACGCAAGCTTCCTCGCATTTTCCACCAGCGACAAGTGTCTTCGTTGCCGAAGATTACAGTATCGCGGTGGACTTTGGCAATCATTGTCATCCGAGGCTAAACTCCAGCCGGCGGCGTAAACGATCGAATTGCAGCGTGGACAAAGGCGGCTCATGTGTCAATACTGTGGCATACCAAATTTTCGCCGCTGTTTAAACTTGTCTGATGATTTCTCTGTTAGCACTTGCAACGTTTAATTTGGGGCTCAACGAGTGTCGAGAAAATTCTCTTGATCGTCGAAAAAGTCGCCGGTAACCGGGCAGACGTTAAGGAAAAATTATTGGCGTCTTTGGGAGATATTGAATGAAAAGCGTGGATTTCAGTTTTAAGTAATTTAAAATTGTACCAAATGTATAGTTCTGCTGATAGTAGGCAGAGGTTTTTTGTTTAGATGTATTTAGATTTTGTTATAATTTTGATACTTTGGTCGAACACGAGTATACCGTGCTTGAAATGCGTGGATATATGTCCCGGAATATATAAATTATATAAATATAATATATTTCTCAAGTTACGAAATATATTAATAATACGCATACAATATACTTCCGAAGTTCCCGCGCATCCAAAACTGCAAGTAACAAACTGCCACTGCTGTTGGTATAATCTTATGCGTTCGAAGACATAATTTTGATATTTTTCCGAAAGACAAATACGAAGTATATTAACAATATCAATATAACACATTTCTCAAGTTACGAAATATGCTAATAATACGCATACAATACATTTCGGAAGTTCCAGCGCACCCAAAACTGCAAGTAACAAACTGCCACTGCTGTTGCTATAATCTTATGCGTTTGAAGACATCATTTTGATATTTTGGCGAAACACAAATACGAAGTATATTAATAATACCAATATAACACATTTTGCAAGTTACGAAATATGTTAATAATACGCATACAATAAATTTCGGAAGATCCAACGCACTCAAAACTGCAAGTGCCGAGTTGCCACTGCTGTTGGTATAATCTTATGCGTTGGAGATATAATTTTGATATTTTGTCGAAACACAAATACGAAGTATACTAACAATATCAATATAACACATTTCGAGTTACGAAATATGTTAATAATACGCATACAATACATTTCGGAAGTTCCAGCGCACCCAAAACTGCAAGTAACAAACTGCCACTGCTGTTGATATAATCTTATGCGTTCGAAGACATAATTTTGATATTTTTCCGAAACACAAATACGGAGTATGTTAACAATACCAATATAACACATTTCGCAAATTACGAAATATGTTAATAATACGCGTACAATATACTTCGGAAGATCCAACGCACCCACAACTTCAAGTGATGAGATGCCACTGCTGTTGTTATAATCTTATGCGTTTGAAGACATAATTTTGATACTTTTCCGAAAGATAAACACGTAGTATATTAACAATATCAATATAACACATTTCTCAAGTTACGAAATATGTTAATAATACGCATACAATACATTTCGGAAGTTCCAACGCACCCAAAACTGCAAGTAACAAACTGCCACTGCTGTTGGTATAATCTTATGCGTTCGAAGACATAATTTTGATATTTTTTCGAAAGACAAATACGGAGTATATTAGCAATATCAATATAACACATTTCGAGTTACGAAATATGTTAATAATACGCATACAATACATTTCGGAAGATCCAACGCACTCGAAACTGCAAGTGCCGATCTGCCACTGCTGTTGTTATAATCTTATGCGTTTGAAGACATAATTTTGATATTTTTCCGAAAGACAAATACGGAGTATATTAACAATACCAATATAACACATTTTGCAAATTACGAAATATGTTAATAATACGCATATAATACATTTCGGAAGATTCAGTGCACCCAAAACTTCAAGTAACAAACTGCCACTGCTGTTGGTATAATCTTATGCGTTCGAAGACATAATTTTGATATTTTTCCGAAAGACAAATACGGAGTATATTAACAATACCAATATAACACATTTCGCAAATTACGAAATATGTTAATAATACGCGTACAATATACTTCGGAAGATCCAACGCACCCACAACTTCAAGTGATGAGCTGCCACTGCTGTTGTTATAATCTTATGCGTTTGAAGACATCATTTTGATATTTTGGCGAAACACAAATACGAAGTATATTAACAATATCAATATAACACATTTCGAGTTACGAAATATGTTAATAATACGCATACAATACATTTCGGAAGTTCCCGCGCACCCAAAACTGCAAGTAACAAACTGCCACTGCTGTTGGTATAGTCTTATGCGTTCAAAGATATAATTTTGATATTTTGCCGAAACACAAATACGGAGTATATTAACAATACCAATATAACACATTTCGCAAATTACGAAATATGTTAATAATACGCGTACAATACATTTCGGAAGTTCCAGCGCACCCAAAACTTCATGTGCCGAGTTGCGACTGCTGTTAGTATAATCTTATGCGTTCGAAGATATAATTCTGATATTTTGCCGAAACACAAATACGAAGTATATTAACAATATCAATATAACCCATTTCGAGTTACGAAATATGTTAATAAAACGCATACAATACATTTCGGAAGTTCCAGCGCACCCAAAACTTCAAGTGCCGAGTTGCCACTGCTCCTAGTATAATCTTATGCGTTCGAAGATATAATTTTGATATTTTGCCGAAACACAAATACGAAGTATATTAACAATATCAATATAACACATTTTGAGTTACGAAATATGTTAATAATACGCATACAATACATTTCGGAAGATCTAGCGCACCCACAACTTCAAGTGACGAGCTGCCACTGCTGTTGGTATAATCTTATGCCTTCGAAGACATAATTTTGATATTTTGCCAAAACACAAATACGAAGTATATTAATAATACCAATATAACACATTTTGCAAGTTACGAAATATGTTAATAATACGCATACAATATACGTCGGAGGTCCCCGCGTACCCACAACTTCAAGTCATGATCCGCCAATGATGTTGCTATGACCTTGCGTGCTCAAAGGGGGCGCGATTTTTTTCCCCAAACGATAGTGTAGCAACCCTCTGGTACAATGTCCGCGAAACGTAATCGCCAGCGGCAACACGATATTCGAGCTGCGCGGCGGGAGAGAAAAGAGGCGCGTGGGTCGGCGTGCGCAATGTCATTTTGCTGCTTTTGCAGAGTTTCGATGCGCTTTCCGTATCCGCGCGCGCGATTGTGCGGCCCCCGATAAACTCGTTTCCACGATGTGTCAGCGGCTAATGCTGGTTTATGTAAGCGACACGCGATATGGCGGTGGGTCGGAGCGAGAGATCGTGTGGCAAACGACATATCCCTTTTCCAGGGTGATTTCGAATCGAGACTTCCCGGTCATTTTCTGCACGGCGACTTCTCAGGGTCCTCGCTGACATTGCAAAACCGCGTTGATGCTCGTAACTTATCGTAGCATAAAGAGATATAGTTAAAATATTGTAATACTGTATGTATTGGGTTGGAGGGAAAGTTCTGTCGTATTTTAAAGAAAATATTTGAATTAATTTATAAAAGTATGTGTTTAATATTAATCATAATATATTTAATGTGTTGTACGATGAATGTCAAACTCTTCTGCAATTTCTTGATTTGTTAAATGTGGATTATTTTCCAACATGGATCGTATAACATCATTATCGATCTTGGATGGTCGTTCTGTCGTATTTTAAAGAAACTATTTGAATTAATTTATAAAAATATGTGTTCAATATTAATCATAATACATTTAATGTATTGTATGATGAATGCCAAACTCTTCTGCAATTTATCGACTTGTTAAATATGGATTATTTTCCAACATGGATCGTATAACATCATTATCGATCTTGGATGGTCGTCCAGATCGATCACTTTCTTGGAGGCTCAGATCCCCGAAACGAAATTTGCTAAACCATCTTTGACAAGTACGAACATTTACAATATCTTTTCCAAATACCGCACATAAATTTTTACATGCAACCGATACGTTGCTTCCTTTTTGGAATTCATACAAAATGCAGTGTCGTAAATGCACTTTATCTACTGACATGTTTTTCACTTTAAATATCACAAGTAAATGATGAACGGTAAAAAAGGACTGCTTTTATATTAAACAGCAGCTAAAAAAAAAAAACAAAAAAAAATCGGAATGACTCACTAGCCAGATGTTTTTTTTTATTTACAAGAAAAATTACCTGCCCATTAAAAATACGACAGAACTTTCCCTCCAACCCAATAGTATACGGTATGTATGTGGCACAATAAAAAAATATGATGTTCTTGACGAATTTTGCACGTACGTGCACGTTATTTTTTATTGTGTCGGAAAACGTAGCAAGTTGAGCTTTGACGCGGAGATAATCTGGAAGATGGTCATTTGCAGAATTTCAACCGTTACGGATTTATAAATCTGTATCTATGTACTTTATATACGCAGTAGTATATAATAACAGTGTATATAACGTAAATAAAAGTAGTATAAACATTATACTAATATATGTACTATATAGTACCTGTATGGCACAATAATGAGTATGATGCTTTCTTGACAACTTTTGCTCATAAGTACTTGCATGCAATTTTTATGTGTAAATTTAAGAGTCAATAATAGTTCAAATTCTGAAAATCGTGATCCGGATGTTTCATAGTCTGCAACGTTCGCAACCAAGTAGAATTCGAAGTACTTCACATTTTCCATGTTTCTGGACCCATTCGATTAAATTCTGAGAAGTCTCAAGTGTAAAAAAATTCAATTTCCGCCCAGCCATATCCTCGTTGACCAGTTCTTCGTTTCGAATTCGGGCGCCAATGTGCACAATATCGATGTCGTGCAATCATTATTATTATCTCATCACCGCCTCTGTATTTCGCATAGCAGCTAATGCGCTAATCAACCTCTCGCTCGCAGGAGCAATTAAGGTGCTCATTAAAAAATTGCCGTGCCCTGTTCGACATCTGAGTAGCAGCAATTGCGCGATAATCAGCCGCATAACCGTCGCGTCACGAAAGAAACATAAATTGGCGAATTAACGTACGCAACGAACGGACCAAACGTCGGAAGGATTAAAATCGTTCGCAAGGATGCGCATCCGTTCTCTTACGACTCCTTTCCGTCCTCAGCCGCGTCCAATCGTCCTGGCTGCAAGGCTAACCCCCCTAATTTCAAGCATCGACGTTCAACCTGCCATTGCCATGTTGCATCGGCAATTCAGAGTCATTTTGTCTTTCGAACCTGACATCATGCGCACTGCATCCCATTGTTTGTCCGTTTCCTTTTATCTGCACGAACCACGCTGAGAACACAGAGACGTCTTCGACGGTTGTTTGAGCGCGAGTCAGCGGATTATGACAATTGATTGACGTGACCCTCGCACTTTCGTTCGCTGCATCTTGTGGCGAGCCTCGCACGGCAGGGGACACTATCGTCGAAAGTGTACGTTGCGCATCCTTGGTCGCAATTATTGCTTCTAGTTGCCTGTGTAGCAGTGCGTATGTCGGCGCGCGAACAGAATTAGAAGTGCAGAGCGTGCGAACATCGCCAGCCCGTGAGACAATTAAAATCATTCCGGTGGGAAAGAGGGAGCTGGATGAGCGAACGATTTGCATTTCCTTTCATTGCAAATCTCCGAAGCCGCGAATTGGACGATTGCGTAGTGCACGCGAGGGACTTCGTGTCTCATTGCCGTGTCAATGAAACTGTCTGGCACATGTATGTGTTTTTGTGCCTGACGTAAAAGACGGCCGGGGATGAAGGTTCGGTTGGAATAGAAAAATCGACTGACGATCACATTGTTCTTTTCTTGAGCTACGATAATATCTGCCAAAGTCCACACGACTGTCCTGTTTGATAACCGAACGGTACGAAACGATAAACACGCAGTGGCGCGTGTCTAATGGAAAGCGATTATTTAAACGCGGGTGAATAAAAGAAATGGTGGGAAAAACATTGCGCGATAGCGAACGCTTGACCCGAGGAAAACAATTTGCATTTCGTTAGGACGAAGATCGGGTCGATCGGCGATGCTCTTTGTCGCGTTTCCTTTGGGCATCTTGCGAAAGGAATTATGCGTTGTAATTTTGTTTTGACTTCGACAAACGAGCGGCAATTTATTTGACGATGCTGCATGATTTTTGAACGCGGCTGAATCATATTCGCGAAATGCGTGGATTTTAAAAATAAAAATAATTATTATTAGAAACCAATATATACTGTAGAGATTGGATTCGATTTATGAATAATTATTCGGTTAATATAAATTGCAATATGAATAAAGCATAGAATTTTGATATTTAATCTGTTTAATAAAAAAGAACTCACATCATTAGTATTCTTATTCCTTGCTAAAGTCGCTTATTCATTTCGTTTTAGTGACCCTATCCAATTTCACAAGCGTTGCACTTCTCACCACGCATTTATGACTCGACGTGTCGCCTTACTACGACCGCGAAAAACGAAGTCCAACTACCAAATTGCAACTGAACTCTACATTACAATATCCAGACACACTCTGCTCTCGTCATCCCTTATTTTCCGCGACACCTGCCAAATACCTACCTTTTACGGTGTTCGCAACCGCCAGCTGCCCAACAAAGCAAAAATCGAAAAGAAATCCGCTGGTTCATCGTTGCCGGAGGTTAATGCCGCAGATGATTATCACGGCTTATCCGCTTGCCTCGGTTCACCCGCAATCGCAAGATTTGCGTTACTTCATCAGCCAGCGGAGTGTTTACTAATGGAACCCGAAAAAAACGAAGGCGTCAGCTAAGCAACGCAGATTTTCCGCGCCGTCTCGGTACGCACGCACGTTTTTCCATTGGCACTCCTCATCCCCTCGCCGCGAGCCTATCATTGAATCCTTTTCAATTGCATAACGAGTTTTAATTAATTGACGCGACGGTTCTTTTGCGTCACCAATTGTGCCCGCCGCGCGGACCGTCGTTGAACACTGTTATGCCCCCTGTCGAAGAATATTATTTTCGTCAGGATGGGTAGTGTTTAGTTTCGTGCATTATGTCCTATTACCTTCCGAACCGAAGCTGTGCGTGGTCCCTGTACCTTTTTCCTAACTGTTCATTTGTTTGACCATTTTGTACCGCTAGTTCTTTGGGTCTCTTCGCCGCCCGCTTCTTCACCCCAGTTTTCTTTCACCCCTAGCAGTGTATTAATAGTTAGTCAACCGCGCACGGCACTTCGAATTGTACGATTATCGCCACGCATTTTCCGCAAAGATTGAGAATAGGCACATGTAGCAATTCTATGCTCTGTAATAAAAAAAAAGCAACATACTGAACAAGAGGTCCACGATAAATGGGCCGAGATGGATTGTGGTCGATCAATAATGATGTTTTACGATCCATGTTGGAAAATAGTCCACATTTAACATGTCGAGAAATTGCAGAAGAGTTTGGCATTCATCATACAACACATTAAATGTATTATGATTAATATTAAACACATATTTTTATAAAGTAATTCAAATAGTTTCTTTAAAATAGTCGTTCATAGCAACGAAAGACTTAAATACGTGAAAGCCGGGAAAAAAGTGTAAATACTTTTTTAACGGTAAATTGATATTTGGTAATGATGATGTATTGTGTGCAGTTTATAATGTTTCCCATTGACTTCAACTGAATTTGCATAACAAGTGTTATTAAAATTGTTGTCTTACCAAAGCATTTGATGATTGTGCACAACTCCACTTCAAGACTGTCTAAATATCACGCGAAAAGGTACACACAATAAAAGGCAATGCGTTGTTAAGAAAAAAAGTGAGAGATTCACGTTAGTCACAACTTCGAAATCAAGTGTGTCGGTACAAATGCAGTTTTCCAAGTATCAGAGTAGAAACTCAAACTCGACTTAGTCTACCAAAGCCAGTGGACTAGAAGTCAGGATGTTGACGAGAAATAACTGAGATTGTCCGTCTACGGCATAACAACACGCCGGCGCATATCGTAGATATTCTGATGACTTTCACTACCGGGGTGTGCGGACGCGCTTGAGCTAGCGGCGGAAAAATTATAGGCAATCTTCACGCACCACCGACCCCCGACTCTATTGTCTGAAAGTGAAAAGCGTACGCTAGGATCGGAATAATGCGGAATATTAGTATTACGCCGGTTAGTACTATGCCGTATACGCATGCTGCGCCTATATGCCCGAAACATCATGGAACCTGGACCTGTCGATGGTGATCCGGCGCCGGACACCACCCCTTTTCGCTTATCTTTCGGTTCTCACCCGCCGGTAGAATATTTAACCCTTTGCGAACAGATCGTTTCGATGCCGATGATAGTCGTCCAAAATACCAGCTTACTTTTAACACATGGCATTTGTGAAATGCATATATATCTGTTTCGGGTCTATTATTTATTATCGTCGAATGCACATTTGTGTTTTTCGGATCTATCAGATGTTTTCCCCGAACACAAATATGCCTTAATTGACTATACGCGTGATTTAGGCAAAATGTAAAAGTCGCTGGTCCCCAAAGGGTTAACACTTTGACTGCCATGATGGAACCGGTGACCGGCGTAAGAGATTTTATTGAAGATCCAAAATATTTGCAATGGGTAGCAATTATTATTTTATAAATCCAGTTGCTGTTAGAATAGTGCTGCGATCTTTTGGTCTTCAATACCTGCACATTATTTACATTTTGCATAATTCAGTCAAACGCTGTAGTATTTCATAGCATCGCCGTTCTAATATAGTAAAATACGCTTGGCAAGGTGGTCACCGGTGACCGACGCAAGAGATTTTACTGAAGATCCAAAATATTTGCAATGGGTAGCAATTATTATTTTATAAATCCAGTTGCTGTTAGAATAGCAATGCAATCCTTTGGTTTTCAATACCTGCACATTATTTACATTTTGCATAATTCAGTCAAACGCTGCACTATTTCATAGCATCGCCGTTCTAATATAGTAAAATACGCTTGGCAAGGTGGTCACCGGTGACCGACGCAAGAGATTTTATTGAAGATCCAAAATATTTGCAATGGGTAGCAATTATTATTTTATAAATCCAATTGTTGTTAGAATAGCGATGCAATCCTTTGGTTTTCAATACCTGCACATTATTTACATCTTGCATAATTCAGTCAAACGCTGTAGTATTTCATAGCATCGCCGTTCTAATATAGTAAAATACGCTTGGCAAGGTGGTCACCGGTGACCGACGCAAGAGATTTTACTGAAGATCCAAAATATTTGCAATGGGTAGCAATTATTATTTTATAAATCCAGTAGCTGTTAGAATAGCGATGCAATCCTTTGGTCTCCAATACCTGCACAGTATTTACATTTTGCATAATTCAGTCAAACGCTGCAGTCTTTTGTAGCATCGCCGTTCTAATACAGCAAAATACGCGTGGCAGTCAACGTGTTAATGATTTACAACCAGATCCGTGTCTATCGCGCAGGTGGTGCAAACAATGCATCTAAAGTTCGTTGCAAATAGATCCGGCATTACCGAATATTCCAATCTGTGGACTAAAGAACCTATTGGTGCGTAGAACCATTGGAACCTGGACTCTCGGAAGATCGAGAGGGCTGCTGGTTCAGCTTTTATGCCCGGGGCTTCCCATTTGCTGTCGTCGAGGCACTACGGCCCTGTGTCAGACAATGTCTGACCCAGGCGCATACACCGGATGCACATATGCCGGTAGCACTGCCCACGATTATGCATTTTCGTCGTGTGTGATTTCGGTGTGAGAAGAGAACACGAAACGGAATCCGGTGATGGAGTCTTTCGAGACACCACCGAGTCACAGTGATGAGTTCGATAAGGAGGTTACAGACGTTGGAGGTCTCGCCGATTTTCGACCGAACTCACGGACAGTTGGAATTGAACTCAGTTATCAGCGGTTATATGTACGCCCAAGTGCATATTCATTTCTAGTCGTTAGGCTGATACAATGATTTGCCTAACGCATGCTTCTCGAATTTTTATTCGAAATTATATAGTGTAGAAATGAGGAGAGTGAGTGTGTACATCTTCCTTCTTGAAACTACTTAAAGCTTCATATAGTATGGAAAGATCAAAAACGGGATTGCATCGTATATTCAAAAAGATAAGAAAAATGTGAAAGACGACACACAACTGAATACTGCGACGATTACCCAAATAAGCTGAGAACGCACATCGGAGAATGTTTCGTAAGATATCACACCAGAGTGAAATACAAAACATTTAAATCTTCTTTACACCAAAATAAAGCACATTTATGAATTAAATGCAAAAAAGTAAAACACATCGGAGAATGTTTCGCAAGATATCACACCAGAGTGAAATACAAAACATTTAAATCTTCTTTACACCAAAATAAAGCACATTTATGAATTAAATGCAAAAAAGTAAAAAGTCCGTAAGCAATTGCCCTTTTTTTTAAATTGAACCTTCCTTTTGCGAGATTGAAAAATGAACTGGTGCGTTAAGAATTGGATCGCCGAGAATTAACATACACGCATATGTTCCTACGCAATTTGATGGGCTGTTTCTTGTAGAAGTTCAAGGCTTGCACGTGAACGAACTGTGACCCCGCGGCGGCATAGTTGTAAAAATGCAGAATCACATGATATAGAGATAGACGAGTCAGTTGAAACGCAAGCACGCCTGTCAGACAAAGTTCGATCGGAATGTTGTGAATTAGCGTTATGTAAAGCGCAGATCTTCCGACGCATTTGCATAGCAGAGTTATCGTCGGATACCTTAATGCTAAAGCTATCGACACTTCACCGATGATCAGTTCGTACGATCAGCTGTCAAGTGACTGGTTAAAAAAAATGTATCTTAACACTGGATTTCATGAGCAAAATTGCAGAGGCGGCTTACGTTGTTTTCTGGAAATTTTGACTGGGCTTTGTTCATGATATGTTATAGACGCGGGGCCGAAATTGTTTGCGGCGCATGCTGCGTGTTTTGAAGTTGGTTGTGGTATATATTTATTTTTTGGATTTCATGAGCACAATTGCAGAAGCGGTTTGTATTGTTTTCCGGCAATTTTGGCTGGTTTTGTTAACACTAACTGCCATGATGGTCACCGGTGACAGACGCAGGAAATTTTACTGAAGATCCAAAATATTCGCAATGGGTAGCAATTATTATTTTATAAATGCAGTTGTTATTAGAATAGTGATGCGATTCTTTGGTCTCCAATACCTGCACATTATTTACATTTTGCATAATTCAGTCAAACGCCGTATTATTTCATAGCATCGCTGTTCTAATATAGTAAAATACGCGTGGCAGTCAACGTGTTAATGTAGAAAGCAGATTTTAGACAATTGAAAGATGAACAGAGTATTTTCTTTTACTCTGAAATGAATAACGTGAGAATATAGTTGCAAATTACACGAACTGTTCAAGCAGTTAAATTACTGTTCGTAGTATGCAAGATAGACTACGATTTTTTAAGAGGTAAATGAAAAGAAAATTCGTAAAAACTGAAAAATGCGTTATATGCATACTATAAAAAAAATCATGACATTAAATGGCGACCCAATGATGTATGCGGGAAATTCTAAAGAAAATGTTATAAAACAGTCATTTGCCCGTGCGTAATGGATTGAGCGTTAAGTTACTAAGCCATATACCATAAAATAACTTGCTGCCTGTCAGTTTAAATGAACAGAGTATTTTCTTTTACTCTGAAATTAATAACGTGAGAATATAGTTGCAAATTACACGAACTGTTCAAGCGATTAAATGACTGTTCGTAGTAGGCAAGATAGACTACGATTTTTTAAGAGGTAAATGAAAAGAAAATTCGTGAAAACTGAAAAATGCGTTGTATGCATACTATAAAAAAAATCATGACATTAAATGGCGACCCAATGACGTATGCGGGAAATTCTAAAGAAAATGTTATAAAACAGTCATTTGCCCGTGCGTAATGGATTGAGCGTTAAGTTACTAAGCCATATACCATAAAATAACTTGCTGCCTGTCAGTTTAAATGAACAGAGTATTTTCTTTTACTCTGAAATTAATAACGTGAGAATATAGTTGCAAATTACACGAACTGTTCAAGCAGTTAAATTACTGTTCGTAGTAAGCAAGACAGACTATGATTTTTTAAGAGGTAAATGAAAAGAAAATTCGTGAAAACTGAAAAATGCGTTATATGTATACTATAAAAAAAATCATGACATTAAATGGCGACCCAATGACGTATGCGGGGAATTCTACAGAAAATGTTATAAAACAGTCATTTGCCCGTGCGTAATGGATTGAGCGTTAAGTTACTAAGCCATATACCATAAAATAACTTGCTGCCTGTCAGTTTAAATGAACAGAGTATTTTCTTTTACTCTGAAATTAATAACGTGAGAATATAGTTGCAAGTAACACGAACTGTTCAAACGATTAAATGACTGTGCGTAGTAGGCAAGATAGACTACGATTTTTTAAGAGGTAAATGAAAAGAAAATTCGTGAAAACTGAAAAATGCGTTATATGCATACTATAAAAAAAAAATCATGACATTAAATGGCGACCCAATGACGTATGCGGGAAATTCTAAAGAAAATGTTATAAAACAGTTATTTGCCCGTGCGTAATGGATTGAGCGTTAAGTTACTAACCCATATACCATAAAATAACTTGCTGCCTGTCAGTTTAAATGAACAGAGTATTTTCTTTTACTCTGAAATTAATAACGTGAGAATATAGTTGCAAATTACACGAACTGTTCAAGCAGTTAAATTACTGTTCGTAGTAAGCAAGACAGACTATGATTTTTTAAGAGGTAAATGAAAAGAAAATTCGTGAAAACTGAAAAATGCATTATATGCATACTATACAAAAAATCACGACATTAAATGGCGACCCAATGACGTATGCGGGAAATTCTAAAGAAAATGTTATAAAACAGTCATTTGCCCGTGCGTAATGGATTGAGCGTTAAGTTACTAAGCCATATACCATAAAATAACTTGCTGCCTGTCAGTTTAAATGAACAGAGTATTTTCTTTTACTCTGAAATTAATAACGTGAGAATATAGTTGCAAGTAACACGAACTGTTCAAGCGATTAAATGACTGTTCGTAGTAGGCAAGACAGACTATGATTTTTTAAGAGGTAAATGAAAAGAAAATTCGTGAAAACTGAAAAATGCGTTATATGCATACTATAAAAAAAAATCATGACATTAAATGGCGACCCAATGACATATGCGGGAAATTCTAAAGAAAATGTTATAAAACAGTCATTTGCCCGTGCGTAATGGATTGAGCGTTAAGTTACTATGCCATATACCATAAAATAACTTGCTGCCTGTCAGTTTAAATGAACAGAGTATTTTCTTTTACTCTGAAATTAATAACGTGAGAATATAGTTGCAAATTACACGAACTGTTGAAGCAGTTAAATTACTGTTCGTAGTAAGCAAGACAGACTATGATTTTTTAAGAGGTAAATGGAAAGAAAATTCGTGAAAACTGAAAAATGCGTTATATGCATACTATAAAAAAAAATCATGACATTAAATGGCGACCCAATGACGTATGCGGGAAATTCTAAAGAAAATGTTATAAAACAGTCATTTGCCCGTGCGTAATGGATTGAGCGTTAACACTTGGCATGCGGGCATACTTCGCCGCCGAATTTCGCGTGCAGCGGGCGTTTCTTCTTGAATCGCGTGGAAGTTTGGTTATTCAGAAAAATCGCAGTAAATCGAAAACTACTTCGTTTTTAGGAACGAAACTTTTTTTATTTCACACTTAAATATATACTGTACGATTATTTAACAAAAAACAAACGATATTTTCACGAAATCATAAAAATAAGCGATTTTTAAAGTTTTCCACACTATCATACGAAAAGTCCGATAATTTGTCAGCGCATATTTCTTCATCACTATCTTTGTCACAACGGCTCATTTGATCAATTTTGTAATCAATAATAAAAAATCAAGCTTCAAATTGATAAAACACGTTCTGGAGCTAAGAATTCGATTGAAGACGAAATAACTCAGCAAAAGATCGAGTAACTCAACAATCATAACTTATGGGAAAAAAATGCAAAGCGTTGCCTAGCAACGCAAATACACGCATATAATGTCATACATTCATGTAATTATACGTATTTAGTAGATTTGTGGTGGATATCCACTAACAACACCAAATCAACTAAATACGTATTTTTACGTGACCCGCGCTCCAGTGACAGACTACAAAAAACGTAAAAATACGTTGCCCGCATGCCAAGTGTTAAGTTACTAAGCCATATACCATAAAATAACTTGCTGCCTGTCAGTTTAAATGAAGATCGCAATCTTCTACCCACAATTGCCGGCATATTATCGATTTTAACCCCTTTTGAAAAGAACCCAGCGTAGGAGAAACCTATGAATGCCCCAGGAGTGGCCTAATCTCGATTCGCACGTCCTTCCCGCGTCATCCCGCGGCCTGGCAAATTGCGGGGATGCGATGACAGGCATTTTTTGAAAAATGTCCAATTAGCGTCGCCGGTCCGACTTTCGCAGGCTTCGAAGTGGAACGTTGAGCGACGGTGGGTTCCAGACGGATAATTCCGAATGTCGCATGAACGCCGAGACATCCTCGTCAATGAATCGTGCCAAGCACGACAGAACCCCGCCTCGAGTCGGCGATTTACAGGAAGCGATAGTCGTACGTGCCCACCAGCGTGTCTCATGGAAAAAATTGCCACTTGCCGGGCCCTTTCTCCGGACGTACGTCGGTCCTGCAATATAACGCATTGCAACCGGCCTGGTCACGAAAGTATTAATTCGCACGATGATTCATAGCCGACGCTGTTCGCTTTTCACTGGCGTATCATTGTCAAGAAAATGATTTTTTGCACAAAGCCTTAGCTAGCAAAACTTTCTAACTCGATGTCGCGTGTCTCGAATCTAATTGTGTAATAGGGGTAAACTGTTTTTAACTGGACAATGAAGGTATGGGTAAAGTCGTTTTATGGTTGAAAAATGTTGACTTATTAAGTTTGATCGGTTGAAATTCTCGACACGTTTCGGTTGAAAGTCAGTATTTTTTTTAATATGTTTAAACGTTACCGCACGTCGCGTGTCTCGAATCTAACTGTGTAGTAAGTGAATTTTTTTTTAATTTGACAGTGAAGGTACGTTAAAAGCCGTTTTGATGACAGACAAGTTATCCTGTACTTTCAAGAATGTGTAATGATAATGAAGCTAGTTATTAGCGGCATATTTTACATCCTGCGAAAGAATTTAAGCCAAGTTTGGAAACTAGAAAAAAAATTACCCTAAATCTTGTGAGTTTAATTTATTTCCGAACAGTTCCAAATGTACTGGAAAAAAAACAATTCGTTGTTAGCAGCGTACACGTCAGCCCGTTGACAATTGGGACTGGTCAGGAAACGTAATATGTTGAGCGATAAACGTCTTAATAGTTGGACGATTAAGCGAACTCTACGATATGTCGTAGTTTACGTGACATAGTGACCAAGGTACCTGATAAAGAAGAAAATTACACTTAGATTATACATTTATCCCAATTGTATACTTATTATGTTATGCACTGAACCAACTGCGCGTTAGGCTTCATGCAAACATGCTAATACTCACGATTCCACTTGAAAAATGAAATAATACACAAAGATCTTACGTTTAAAAATGCTTGATTTTAGAATTTTATTCTTAACCCTTTGCACTCCGCTGTCGCCTCTCAGGGGACGTTAATGTTTGTTAGAGATTACAGGAAACTAACTTATTCCAGCGCAACTTTTTGAGACGTGCACGTTTGCCTGAAGTTTTTCTTGAAATGGCACAAGAAATCAAATCAAAGTGTAATAGAATTACTAAGATATATAAAAAAAATACCAACGAGTTTTGTTACGACGCACAAACCACCAGACCTTGACAATTTTAGTCTCCATAGGCCATAAAACCGATGTGGGACAAAGAAAACGGGATTGCATTGTTTGTTTTGACAGAAAAACACCTGGTGGTAGGCGTCGAACGATTTATTATCGTCAAACGTGCATAAATCACCCTGCAATACATATTGGGGAGTGTTTTAAAGTTTATCACACTGTACAAAATTATAACAAAATAAAATATTGATTTTTTGCAAATATGTATTTCTCGATGTCAACCAATTAATTTAAGTCTAATATCATTATAATACGTTACTTGGTTTCAAGACTATACTAAATAATATGGGGGTCCGTAAAAGTAGCTAACATCCAGAATGCTTCGGAGTGCAAAGGGTTAAAATCCATGACCCGCCTCGAGGCGACTGATAATACATAATTTTCAAAATGAACGAAACTGATGTACCAAGTGCTGAGATAAAAGAGTGTTTCTAATAGTAATATTGTAAAATCAAGCATCCTCAACCATAAGAGAGCCTTACATTTTCTTCATTTCCAACGAACACACAATGAGCTTGAGATGAAACACATCATCTAGTGATGGCCACGATTAGTCATGCTGGCCGTTTTTTCGAGCTACCAAGTTTAATGATCTTCGGTAAAGTCCATACAATGGCTGTTATGAGTGCTGATAAGTGCTAGTCACGAACGGGCCACGCTTCTCGTGTCACCCTGTTGCCCTGATGTAGCAGAGGGGGTCGATAATGCGAGTGTTTATCAGCGTGAGTAAGGAGAGGAAGAGTACCGCGAAAGCTTACCACCCTTACGTTGCAGTGATAACAATATCACTGCTCCGAATACGATGGTACATTGTACTTAAACAATCAGCGAATTGAAAGCCCTTTTTTGGCTGGAAACGCTGACGATGGAAGTTTGTCATCGCAGCAGAATTTCGGGGCCACTTGGGGTGCACCGTGTGCAGGAGTCTGCAAAAAGTTTTCGAAGACGTCTGCTGACTGATGTTCGGTTAATTTGTTACACATCGAACAATATGGTAGACATTCTGTACACGCGTCTGCAATAAATTACAATATGGAAGTATCGAAGAGCATTCGTGTTTCGTTCATGTCAGACATTCAATACCGCGTGATTACAGACGTGTACAGTTACAATGTTAGGTCGTAAGAAACGTGAGCTGTTGTATAAGATGTTCCTATTTTAAACACTTATCGTGATATTATTATATTACACATTTAACGTCACCTCATTTTACCGTTGACAAATACCTAAAATAAATAATAGAAGATAGCATATTACTCTCATTATTTCGAAATTGACAATCGATGCATTAACACGTTGACTGCCACGCGTATTTTACTAATAGGTACACAACTTTGCTCCCGCCGTTTTTCCCTTTCGTCCAATGCAAAAAACGGCGGGAGCAAAGTTGTACACCTAATATATTAAAACCGCAACGGGATGAAGTACTACAGAATATGATTGAATTCTGCAAAATGAAAATAATGCGAAGTTATCGGAGACCAAAGAATTGAATCACTATTTAATATTAATTGCATCTTCAAAATTATAAATGCGACCGATTGGGTATTTTTGAATTTTTCATGGGACGTTTTGCGTCGGTCACCGATGACCACCATGGCAATCAACGTGTTAACACGTTGACTGCCACGCGTATTTTACTATATTAAAACCGCAACGGGATGAAGTACTACAGAATATGATTGAATTGTGCAAAATGAAAATAATGCGAAGTTATCGGAGACCAAAGAATTGAATCACTATTTAATATTAATTGCATCTTCAACATTATAAATGCGACCGATTGGGTATTTTTGAATTTTTCATGGGACCTTTTGCGTCGGTCACCGATGACCACCATGGCAATCAACGTGTTAACACGTTGACTGCCACGCGTATTTTACGATATTAAAACCGCAACGGGACGAAGTACTACAGAATATGATTGAATTCTGCAAAATGAAAATAATGCGAAGTTATCGGAGACCAAAGAACTGAATCACTATTTAATATTAAGTGCATCTTCAAAATTATAAATGCGACCGATTGGGTATTTTTGAATTTTTCATGAGACCTTTTGCGTCGGTCACCGATGACCACCATGGTAATCAACGTGTTAACACGTTGTCTGCCACGCGTATTTTACTACATTAAAACCGCAACGGGATGAAGTACTACAGAATATGATTGAATTGTGCAAAATGAAAATAATGCAAAGTTATCGGAGACCAAAGAATTGAATCACTATTTAATATTAATTGCATCTTCAAAATTATAAATGCGACCGATTGGGTATTTTTGAATTTTTCATGAGACCTTTTGCGTCGGTCACCGATGACCACCATGGCAATCAACGTGTTACCACGTTGACTGCCACGCGTATTTTACTATATTAAAACCGCAACGGGATGAAGTACTACAGAATATGATTGAATTGTGCAAAATGAAAATAATGCGAAGTTATCGGAGACCAAAGAATTTAATCACTATTTAATATTAATTGCATCTTCAACATTATAAATGCGACCGATTGGGTATTTTTTGAATTTGTCATGGGACCTTTTGCGCCGGTCACCGAGGACCACCATGGCAATCAACGTGTTAACACGTTGACTGCCACGCGTGTTTTACTACATTAAAACCGCAACGGGATGAAGTACTACAGAATATGATTGAATTGTGCAAAATGAAAATAATGCGAAGTTATCGGAGACCAAAGAATTGAATCACTATTTAATATTAATTGCATCTTCAACATTATAAATGCGACCAATTGGGTATTTTTGAATTTTTCACGGGACCTTTTGCGTCGGTCACCGATGACCACCATGGCGGTCAAAGTGTTAACACGTTGACTGGCACGCATATTTTACTATATTAAAACCGCAACGGAATGAAATACTACAGAATATGATTGAATTGTGCAAAATGAAAATAATGCGAAGTTATCGGAGACCAAAGAATTGAATCACTATTTAATATTAATTGCATCTTCAAAATTATAAATGCGACCGATTGGGTATTTTTTGAATTTTTCATGGGACCTTTTGCGTCGGTTACCGATGACCACCATGGCAATCAACGTGTTAACACGTTGACTGCCACGCGTATTTTACTATATTAAAACCGCAACGGGACGAAGTACTACAGAATATGATTGAATTGTGCAAAATGAAAATAATGCGAAGTTATCGGAGACCAAAGAATTGAATCATTATTTAATATTAATTGCATCTTCAAAATTATAAATGCGACCGATTGAGTATTTTTTGAACTTGTTATGAGACCTTTTGCGTCGGTCACCGATGACCACCATGGCAATCAACGTGTTAACACGTTGACTGCCACGCGTATTTTACTACATTAAAACCGCAACGGGATGAAGTACTACAGAATATGATTGAATTGTGCAAAATGAAAATAATGCGAAGTTATCGGAGACCAAAGAATTGAATCACTATTTAACCCTTAGCGCTCCAGCACATTTTCGCAGCGGAACGAGTGAAACGGAGTTTTATTTTAAGTGAGAAAAATTACACGTGTTTATGAATGTTTTTAATTATATTTATTTTATACATACGCAGTTTCTTCTTGCAAATGAAAGATAAATTTAAAATTTTGTAATTCACCATGGTGTGATATCTTTGGAAACAATCTCCCATGTGCATCCTGGGTTTATGTAGGCAAGTGTCACAGTAATCACTTGTTTGACGTCTGCCATTCTTTTGTTTCCTTGTAGAAGATACAACACAGTCCCTCTTTTATGTAGTATAATTTTGGAACCACTACTTGAAGTGTCAGAATTATAATCAACATTGTTTTTCGCAATACCTTTTAACACTTGAAAATCAAACACGTTTTCACTACCACTCAACTCTAAATCCTCACCATAATAGTTATTTTGCTCCATGTTGCTAACTATAAAAAAGGTCAAAAAATGGTTTAATCGTAACAGTGCAGAGACTGATTACGAGACACGTTTTAACTATAGTTATCAATTACTAACGCCGACGATACCGCAGCATTTTAAGCGCAATCATGTTAAAAACATTCGGCTCCGCAGCGGAGCCTACGGAGCGCTAAGGGTTAATATTAATTGCATCTTCAAAATTATAAATGCGACCGATTGGGTATTTTTGAATTTTTCATGAGACCTTTTGCGTCAGTCACCGATGACCACCATGGCAGTCAAAGTGTTAAAACTACAAACTCAGCTGCGAACTGATTGATACATTTTGTGGGACGTCTACTGACCGATCTGTTTGATTTGTTACAGACCGAACAATATGGTGGACGTTCTGTCCACGCGTCTGCAAGAAGTTTACGCGATCTGGGAAACGCGTACCGACGTCACACGAAATAACGAGCAGGGCAACAATCGATTTAGCTTCGACGGTAAGGCTTCGTCTGCACATTCGAGGATCCTGCCTTATGAAAAGCGATTTAAGCACGCACTTCGTGTCTTCGCAGGTCTACGGAGGGCTGGGCAGCAGTTGCAAAGGAGAAAAGCGCAGGAACGGGAACAGGCAAGGAAGGATCGGGAAAGCTCGTTGTTCAAAATCAAGGAGTCGGAACCGACGGCGCCTCCGCTCAAACAAACCACAGCATTTCAGCAATACTGCTGCAAAAAATGTACTCCTGCATCCAAAGTGAGTTTCAGATATGTTCGTATATTAGGAACGGGCGGAATTTCACAGCTTTTGATATCGTCCGTGCATCGACGGGAAGGTCTAAGTTACTTACTATTTAATTCGAAAGAATTTTGGCCCGAACAATATGCAGAAATATTCGCGAAAGGAGCAAAAGCATTTTTAACCCCCAAAACGGCTTAATATTCCACAATTATTTATGGAAATCAGAACAACGCTGAAATGAAACATATCGTGAAATGATTTGATTCACTTATACATTAAAGTATATAAAACTCTTTTTGTTTGAAGATACTTTCGACCATAGATTACTATAATGAAATGGTTTAATTTACTTAAATAATAAAGTATATAAAGCTCTTTTTGTTTGAAGGTGCTTTCGACCATAGAAAATGCTTTCGACCACCGATTACTATAATTCTCAATATGTCTCAATGACACTGATGGCCCGTCTTCGTGAGTGAATAGTAATTTTGTCAATCGCTCTTAGCATATACTCTTATAATAATAAAGTTCTATGGTCCAAAGCACCTTCATCCAAAAGACGGCTTAATATTCCACAATTATTTAAGGAAATCAGAATAACGCTGAAATGAAACATATCGTGAAATGGTTTAATTTACTTAAATATTAAAGTATATGAAACCCTTTTTGTTTGAAGATGCTTTCGACCATAGAAAATGCTTTCGACCATCGATTACTATAATTCTCAATATGTCTCAATGACACTGATGGCCCGTCTTTGTGAGTGAATAGTAACTTTGTCAATCGCTCTTAGCATATACTCTTATAATATAATGAACTTTCATCCAAAAGACGGCTTAATATTCCACAATTATTTAAGGAAATCAGAATAACACTGAAATGAAACATATCGTGAAATGATTTGATTCACTTAAATATTAAAGTATATAAAACTCTTTTTGTTTGAAGATGCATTCGATCATAGAAAATGTTTTCGACCATCGATTACTATAATTCTCAATATGTCTCAATGACACTGATGGCCCGTCTTCGTGAGTGAATAGTAACTTTGTCAATCGCTCTTAGCATATACTCTTATAATAATAAAGTTCTATGGTCCAAAGCACTTTCATCCAAAAGACGGCTTAATATTCCACAATTATTTTCAGAATAACGCTGAAATGAAACATAAAATGGTTTAATTTACTTAAATAATAAAGTGTATAAAGCTCTTTTTGTTTGAAGATGCTTTCGATCATAGAAAATGTTTTCGACCATCGATTACTATAATTCTCAATATGTCTCAATGAAACGTTTAAATGTCAATCGCTCTTACACATGGTCTAAAGCACTTTCATCCAAGAAACGGTTTCATATTAGATAATTAAGGAAATCACAATAACGTTGAAATGAAACACATGCTGAAATGGTCTAACGTGCGAAAGACCCGTCACTGGTGCACGTGTACTCTCGACCTTCTACCTTGCCTGTTCACAGTTAATCGCGCCAGCGTCAGACGCTTTAATGCGTGGGCGTGGGGGTCTAAATCAGTGGGACTGCGAACGTATGCCCCGTTTTTAACCAGTTAGCCGTTTTCGAGGAGTATACTCGTCGTAAAGAAGCGGCAATATTATGTGTCATGACGAACACACTCGTTATGAACAAAAAGTAGATGCAACTAGTTGTTTCAACGGCAATTTTAGTGAAGACCACAGTATATCCGTAATTTTAAGATTTATAGAGAATCTAAAATAAGAGAATCTAAGAGAATTTAATATCTACCTATATATTTCTTATTTAGAAATATTATAAAAAAAATATATAGTGTGGGGATTGTATTAGATGTATCGATTGAAATAATTATCCCACGTCTTCGGTGCAGTTATTTGCTATAATAAGATTCTTTAACGAACGACTTTATCTCTTTCACACGTTAGCAAAAAGCCATGCAGGTAACAAAATTAAAAAATGAAAGAATCGTTTTATAATTTAATTCTCTATTATAACAGCCGCACATACTCTGTGTTTGACGTGTATACTCGTCATGAAGAAAAAGTAGATGCAACTAGCTGTTTCAACGGCAATTTTAGTGAAGACCACAGTATATCCATAATTTAAATAAAAAAATATAAGGAAATATTATGAAAAAAAATATATAGTGTGGAGATTGTATTAGATGCGTCGATTGAAATAATTATCCCACGTCTTCGGTGCAGTCACTTGTAATAAGGTTCTTTAACGAACGACTTTATCTCTTTTATACATTAGCAAAAAGCCGTGCGGGTAACAAAATTAAAAAATGAAAGAATAATTTTATAATTGAATTCTCTATTATAACAGCCGCACATACTCTGTGTCTGACGGGTATACTCGTCATGAACAAAAAGTAGATGCAACTAGTTGTTTCAATGGCAATCTTAGTGAAGACCATAGTATATCCGTAATTTTAAGATGCTTTGCATACTTGGAGGCCAAGAGGAGATAAAACGAATAAAAAAAAAATATAAGGAAATATTATGAAAAACAATATATAGTGTGGAGATTGTATTAGATGTATCGATTGAAATAATTATCCCGCGTCTTCGGTGCAGTCACTTGTTGTAATAAGACTCTTTAACGAACGACTTTATCTCTTTCATACATTAGCAAAAAGCCGTGCGGGTAACAAAATTAGAAAATGAAAGAATAATTTTATAATTTAATTCTCTATTATAACAGCCGCACATACTCTGTGTCTGACGTGTATACTCGTCATCGCTTGCTTCTTGCGACACATTTTAGCTACACACATTTCACGGAGGTCGCAAGAGCTAACTGGTTAATGTCTCCCTCATCGATGTTTCTTCGATCGTATAATCTTTGCGAGCGATTATGCGGACCTGCTGTACAAACAATCCCGGCGGGTTAGAATTATCAATGCAAACGCCTGTGGCTTTTAATCACTTTCTAAACGATCCCGCTCAAATCGCATCGAACAGCGCATGCAACGAGTATTCCTTCGGAAGATCGGTTCTTGAACAAAATTTGCTGAGCGCACATTTATTCTTGACTATTCCCTTTTACACATTTTATGTGTGTCGGGTTCTCGTTGAATGGGACGATTAATTCATGAAAGTCTGCGGAACGCATATTTACGCCTAACTGTTCGCTTCGTGACATTCTAGCACTGAGCGGACGTTTTGCATTTTAATTATCATCGCCCATGCGAACTTGAGGCACTGGCTGTCGTTTTCAAATTCTTTTTGAACGATCTTGTTCAAACCGCATCGAACAGCGTATACGACGAGTGCTCGTTCAGAAGATGAATTCATGAACAAAATCTGCGGAAAGCACATTTACTCCTGATTACTCACTTTAACACTTTTTATGTGTGTCATGTATTCCTTAAATGGGACGATTAATTCATGAAAATCTGCGGAACGCACATTAACACCTAACTGTTCGCTTCATGAATTCTATTAGCGAGCGGACGTTTTGCATTTTAATTATCATCCCCGTTACCTCGTGACAAAAATTCACGAATACAATTTATTTTCATCAAAATGAGGAGAAGAAAATCTGCGGCGTACACATTTGCTCCTGAACATTTATTTCATACAAGAAGCGAGTGGACGCTTTGCATTTTAATTATCATCGCCCATGCGAACTTGAGGCACTGGCTGTCGTTTTCAAATTCTTTTTGAACGATCTTGATCAAACCGCATCAAACACCGTGTGCAACGAGTGCTCATTCAGAAGATGAATTCATGAACAAAATCTGCGGAAAGCACATTTACTCCTGACTACTCACTTTAACACATTTTATGTGTGTCATGTATTCCTTAAATGGGACGATTAATTCATGAAAATCTGTGGAACGCACATTTACACCTAACTGTTCGCTTCATGAATTCTATTAGCAAGTGGACGTTCTGCATTTTAATTATCATCCCCGTTAACTCGTGATGACAATTCACGAATGAAATTTATTTTCATCAAAACATACAAGAAAATCTGCGGGGTACACATTTGCTCCTGAACATTTATTTCATACAAGAAGCGAGCGGACGTTTTGCATTTTAATTATCATCGCCCATGCGAACTTGAGGCACTGGCTGTCGTTTTCAAATTCTTTTTGAACGATCTTGTTCAAACCGCATCGAATAGCGTGTGCGACGTGTGCTCGTTCAGAAGTTCAATTCATGAACAAAATCTGCGGAAAGCACATTTAATCCTGACTACTCTAACACTTTGTATGTGTGTCGTGTATTCCTTAAATGGGACGATTAATTCATGAAAATCTGCGGAACGCACATTTACACCTAACTGTTCGCTTCATGAATTCTATTAGCGAGCGGACGTTTTGCATTTTATCATCCCCGTTACCTCGTGACAATTCACGAATAAAATTTATTTTCATCAAAACATAGAAGAAAACCTGCGGTGTGCACATTTGCTCCTGAACATTCATTTCATACAAGAAGCGAGTGGACGTTTTGCATTTTAATTATCATCGCCCATGCGAACTTGAGGCACTGGCTGTCGTTTTCAAATTCTTTTTGAACGATCTTGTTCAAACCGCATCGAATAGCGTGTGCGACGAGTGCTCGTTCGGAAGTTCAATTCATGAACAAAATCTGCGGAGAGCACATTCACTCCTGACTACTCACTTTAACACATTTTATGTGTGTCGCGTATTCCTTAAATGGGACGATTAATTCATGAAAATCTGCGGAACGCACATTTACACCTAACTGTTCGCTTCATGAATTCTATTAGCGAGCGGACGTTTTGCATTTTATCATCCCTGTTACCTCGTGACAATTCACGAATAAAATTTATTTTCATCAAAACATAGAAGAAAATCTGCGGCGTACACATTTGCTCCTGAACATTCATTTAATACAAGAAGCGAGTGGACGTTTTGCATTTTAATTATCATCGCCCATGCGAACTTGAGGCACTGGTTGTCGTTTTCAAATTCTTTTTGAACGATCTTGTTCAAACCGCATCGAACACCGTGTACGATGAGTGCTCGTTCAGAAGATGAATTCATGAACAAAATCTGCGGAAAGCACATTTACTCCTGACTACTCTAACACTTTTTATGTGTGTCGTGTATTCCTTAAATGGAATGATTAATTCTTGAAAATCTGCGGAACGCACATTAACACCTAACTGTTCGCTTCATGAATTCTATTAGCGAGCGGACGTTTTGCATTTTATCAACCCCGTTACCTCGTGACAATTCACGAATAAAATTTATTTTCATCAAAACATAGAAGAATATCTGCGGCGTACACATTTGCTCCTGAACATTCATTTCATACAAGAAGCGAGTGCACGTTTTGCATTTTAATTATCATCGCCCATGCGAACTTGAGGCACTGACTGCCGTTTTCAAATTCTTTTTGAACGATCTTGTTCAAACCGCATCGTACAGCGTGTGCGACGAGTGCTCGTTCGGAAGATCAATTCATGAACAAAATCTCCGGAAAGCACATTCACTCCTGACTACTCAGTTTAACACATTTTATGTGTGTCATGTATTCCTTAAATGGGACGATTAATTCATGAAAATTTGCGGAACGCACATTTACACCTAACTGTTCGCTTCATGAATTCTATTAGCCAGCGGACGTTTTGCATTTTAATTATCATCCCCGTTACCTCATGACGACAATTCACGAATAAAATTTATTTTCATCAAAACATAGAAGAAAATCTGCGGCGTACACATTTGCTCCTGAATATTTATTTCATACAAGAAGCGAGTGGACGCTTTGCATTTTAATTATCATCGCCCATGCGAACTTGAGGCACTGGCTGTCGTTTTCAAATTCTTTTTGAACGGTCTTGTTCAAACCGCATCGAATAGCGTGTGCAACGAGTGCTCGTTCGGAAGATCAATTCCTGAACAAAATCTGCACATTTACTCCTGACTACTCTAACACATTTTATGTGTGTCATGTATTCCTTAAATGGGACGATTAATTCATGAAAATCTGCGGAACGCACATTTACACCTAACTGTTTGCTTCATGAATTCTATTAGCGAGCGGAAGTTTTGCATTTTATCATCCCTGTTACCTCGTGACAATTCACGAATAAAATTTATTTTCATCAAAACATAGAAGAAAATCTGCGGCGTACACATTTGCTCCTGAACATTAATTTCATACAAGAAGCGAGTAGACGTTTTGCGTTTCAATTATCACCGCCCATGTGGACTTCAGTTGCGGCATTGGGATAGGTCTCGTCAATGTCTTCAATGATACTGCTTCTTAATCGTCTTTCAGGTATTCAGGAAACGTTGAGATAGGTTGCGCGCGTACAGATCTAGGCAATGTTGCGGACGCACAAGTCAATCGGACTAAAGGAAGCGAGGAGTGGGCGTACGTTGGTTGAGAGACGCATATTTTAACACGTTGACTGCCAAGCGTATTTTACTATATTAGAACGGTGATACTATGAAATACTACAGCGTTCGACTGAATTATGCAAAATGTAAATAATTAGCAGGTATTGGAGACCAAGGGATCGCATTACTATTCTAATAACAACTGCATTTATAAAATAATAATTCCTACCCATTGCGAATATTTTGGATCTTCAGTAAAATCCCTTGCGTTGGTCACCGATGACCATCATGGCAGTCAAAGTGTTAACGCTTTGACGGCCGTTGTCACGTAGACGCGACTTTTTCGTTACCCGTTTGTCTTATGAAAAAAAGTGCACATGCGATAATATATGCCGACGATTGCCGGAGTGCTCAAGGAATTAACTCTTTCCCTACTAACGATGGCTATGGTCACCCACCGTAAAGCACTCGCTGTGTACTGCTGATGACTACTGTCATCCGTAAAGAAGTCACATTATTTGCCGATTAGCCGAATTTATTCTATTCTAATGTTTCAATAACCGGTGATATTGATACTAAGAGAATTGGTAACAAAATCCGCGAAAAACTGTCAAGTGTTACTTCTACTTACTACTACAAACGTTGCAATAGCGAAAG
This sequence comes from Cryptocheilus praepositus, assembly GCA_033815515.1. Lineage (NCBI taxonomy): Eukaryota > Metazoa > Arthropoda > Insecta > Hymenoptera > Pompilidae > Cryptocheilus > Cryptocheilus praepositus. The sequence continues at coordinate 1,880,047 of JAWWQZ010000257.1, forward strand.
GGTTAACACTTTGACTGCCATGGTGGTCATCAGTGACCGGCGTAAAAGGTCTCAAGAAAAATTCAAAAAATACCCAATCGGTTGCATTTATAATTGTGTAAATACAATTAATATTAGATAGCGATTCAATTCTTTGGTCTCCGATACCTTCGCATTATTTTCACTGTGCATAATTCAATCGTATTCTGTAGTACTTCATCCCGTTGCAGTTTTAATATAGTAAAATACGCATGGCAGTCAAAGTGTTAATGATTAACCGTCGTGTCTGTAAAATCGTAACGGTGTGGAATTGAATATTGAAAATTTTGACGATTGCTGTCACGTACACGTTATATTGATTTGCGTGGAATGATACGTTTGCGATGGCACATGCTCGAAGATCGACGCCGGGAATTTGGCTGTCGTTCAGGAAAATGTGCGGTCATCTATATGCTAACACTAGGTTTACGAGAGTATGACGATTTTCTCAACCGGAGTGACAGAATCTGTTTACATTTTGTGTCTGTTGTTTGTACTGATTTGTGTCCATTTGACACGATGAATATACATCTAAATTAATGTGGTTCTAAGGCGTTTATTCTCGGCGTTCTTAAACCTAGTGTTAATGAAGTAATGCGGATATATATTCAAATCTATTTCCTCTTCAGGCTTTTAATTATGAAGTTCTATATATCGTATTCCTACACATTTCTCCGTGAATTGTTGGCGCCAACTTCGAAAGACGCGTGACATGTTCGACCGGTTCGAACATTGACTTACTGAGAAAAATGCTACAAAAACGTTATGATCAGCGTTATTTGCGACAACGCAAAAATTTCATTTTGCCGAATCGGCCAATTTTGTCCAACACATTCAACCGGTTTGGACGTTGAGTCACTCAGGGAACTGGTACAAAAACGCCATGACCAGCGTCAAACGCCAATTTTGTATAACACGTTCGACCGGGTTTGACATCGACTCACCAAGAAAACGGCTACAAACACAGATACGCTGTACCGCAAAAATCCGATTTTCTCGAATCCGTCAATTCGACAGATTTTTATGCGCATTACGCAAACTCACTATTAAAGATTTAAATACGATTTAAGATTAAGATTTAAAAGAATTAAATTACTAAGAAAACGGCTACAAACACGCTGTACCGCAAAAATCCGATTTTCTCGAATCCGTCAATTCGACAGATTTTTATGCGCATTACGAAAACTTACTATTTTCTAGCGACGTTCGTCGACTTTTGCTAACTCGCCGATACGAGCCTTGCGTTTCGTTTACGTGTCAACTTGTTGCGCGTCCCTAGAGACACGTACTTAAGAAATGTCCGTAAATCGCGCGTTGAGCAGGTTCGATTCCGCGCTCGTTTTCTCTCGTCTGCGAAACAGTATAAGCGCCTTTCGCGACTCGCCACCGACAGGAGACGGACTCTCATGACGTCGCGTTGGCTGAACTAAAAATACACCTAAGCCCACGAATCGCTAGTCTGCGCCACGCACGAAATCCCAACTATTCGGCCAGTTTCGATGCTCGTCCTTTTTCTTGCCCGTCATACACGGGAACGTTAAGTCGCGATAGACTGCGTGCGGTGATTTGTTTTGGAAACTGGTCGCGTAGCCGGCTTGCCGTGAACTTCGGGGAACCGAAGTTGTCCCAGTTTTGTCCGAAGGCGGTTGTCAGGCGATTTTCGCTGGGGGGTTCCTTCGGCAGTGACGTGCACAAAGAGTGTCGAGTATCGTACAAATTTATGCCAGTGCTTGCAGTTGCTTGGCAGGCTCTGATAACGTGATTCGAAACGTTACGATTTGTAGTGTCTGGAACGCGACGATTTTTGGTAGTTGAAGCACTGCGATTTTTAGTATTTGAATTGTTGCGATTTGTAGTGTCTGAAACGCGACGATTTTTCGTAGTTGAAGCACTGCGATTTTTAGTATTTGAATTGTTGCGATTTGTAGTGTCTGAAACGCGACGATTTTTGGTAGTTGAAGCACTGCGATTTTTAGTATTTGAATTGTTGCGATTTGTAGTGTCCGGGACATTGCGATTTGCGGTGTCCGAAATATTATGATTTATAGTATTTAAATCATTGGAATTTCTTGTTTCGGAACATTGCGATTTGTAGTATTGCAGTACTACGATTTATAGTATTTGAATCATTGAGACTTCTTCTGATCGATACATTGTGATTTTCAGTATCTGATTACGATTTCTCGTATTTGAAACATTACGTCTTCTAATATTTGAAACATTACAATTTCCTCTATTCAAAACCTTGCGTTTCCCACTATTCGAAACACTACGATCTCTCATATTTCAACGATTGCTTCTGACATCTGAAACATTACGATTTCTAAACGCACCGTTCCCATATCTGATCGTACTTCACACTACTGCCTGCATTTTGCGTAATGCTCCGATTTTTTGCGTTGTTGCTTTGGTCTTAACCCGAGACCACGGCTAATATCCCAGTACGTCGTCGTGTGTGTGACGTTGTCTTTTTAGAAACAGCGACCGTTTCGCAGTTCCGACATCCGCGACCGTAAAACAGCAAGAGCAATAAAGGATCGAGTGTAAATTCTGTGCGCGTTCCGACTCTAGAGGGGCGCGACGCAACTGGCCTCCGACTCGTTATCTAATTAACGCGCCATCTTTCGTCACGCGGCTAATTACGTAACCTCGCTCGCGAACTTTGATTCTCATGAGGTCTGCGGGAAGAGCCCGGTCAGGGGATGATCGAATTATTGGCAAAAACGGATGGTAGATCAAGCTCCGGCGGCAGCTCTGCAGGAATGAAAAAGAAGTAGTTCGTTGGGCAGTCGTTTTATTCGCCGGACACGACAGGTCGACCGGTGAAAGTATTGAGCAGTGAAATCGTTCGCCGAACGAGACCGAATTAGTATCGCGCCAATTGGGTTATTAAACCGGCCGTTGCAGGTACGAGAGTATTTAAAACAAAAGAGTGGTTAAGGACAGCACTGATCTCGCACGTGCTTTTCTGACGTCGGGTACCTGCGTTATGATCGCAGGCGACGCCGGCGAACGAAAAATTACGATTGCGCGCATTATAGCGGGCTGGTAAGATTGGCGATAAAAGAGTCACCGGAGAATTTTCGGCGGAACTCTCCGCTGTCGCTGGTTGCGCAGAAAATAGCGGATATTGTACTGACGATGAGAAGCTGCGCGCGATAGCACGCCGACGGACGAGAGATGCACGAAGAGTCGCGCGGTTTTTTGTCACGATGGTTGCGCATCGTGGTCGTCCGTGGATATCCGGAAAACGTAAGTCGGGCGAGCGGAAACACAGTTTAGCGATGTTTAGAGTTTTACGTAATGACGTTTATGCCTCCACTATCATTCGTTACATCCGTCGTTTATAGATGAAACGGTCGGTTATTTGAGCATTTCCTTTCATTACGTTTCAGGAGTCCTTAGTCAACGCCGTCAGCAGGCAGCAACATCCGTTCGGCGTGAATATACTGGTAGTTGACCCAGGCCAAACGATTCTCTCGAAACTTTTCCGTCACGTCATTCACGTGTACAGTGCCAAGAAGTATCCGTATCCGAGGGTAACGCAGAGTGTGAGTGTCTTCTTTTTCGCAGCCGCTTTTCCATGTACCACGGAATTCTTCGACTGCGGCCGATCTGTTCGCAGGTTCTGAACGATGAGAGACTAAAAGAGGCGCTGAAACTGGCAGCTTGGGAAACGGCCAGCAATGAAGGCTGCGGCGAGAAAGAGGCGTTCGCGAAGGCAAAAGCGAGAGCCAAGACGATACTGCTGCAAATGGAAAGCAGGATTAGTGACACACTGCTCAAGATTACCGCTTGGCTTCTATATAAATTATTGCCGTGCTTCATCTCGTCCGCGATTGTACTGCCTTCGCAAGTTGAAGTACTGAAGAAGGCCAATGACACTGGCTTACCATTGGTTCTTCTACCGCTTCATCGCAGTCATCTCGACTACACGATGATTAGCTTTATCCTTCTCATGAATGATATCAGGAATCCACTCATTGCGGCTGGCGACAATCTTAAAATTCCGTTCTTCGGGTAAGTCGCAATGGCAATGTTAGTCATTTTTCTGCCTCTACTGGTTGGACGGTTTTATTTAATCATGTAGGAGCCTCAGATGCTTCCGGGCACGTGGGCTTCCTCTTCTGGCAGCACTGTGGATTTTTCATCAATTCCCAAGGGAGGATAATCCCCCCTGATTTATTTTCTGTACTGTATACATATGGCAGTATACAAACGTAAATCACACTTGAATTAGATTTGGATTTTTATAGTTGATGTGAAGTAAATGAGATTCGGATTTTTCACAAATTCCTTCGGGAAGATACTCGTCCTCTAGTTTACTTTGTGTAGCGTTACATAGTGTACATATAGCACTATGCAAAATGATGTATGATACTTGTGAAAAATCCGCATTGCTTCTGAAGACATGGTCCATGGTCCCCGAAACACATAGAACTCCTACACATATATGTAAAACCATTCAAGTAAAACAAGCACAACAAATCATCGACATTAACAAAAAAGGTTGAACTTGCAATCAAGTCAGATCCAAACTCGTAATGTAGCATCTTGTGAAAACGTATATTCTTTTTATCACCTTCGCTGATGACATTACGTGGTGTGACATGTTTAACAGATGGCTTCTACGTGGTCTGGGCGCGTTCTTCATTAAACGACGAATCGATCCCGTCGCAGGCCGTAAAGATGTTCTTTACCGTGCAATTCTTCACACCTACATCATGGAAAGTCTCCGCGCTGGACATAATATCGAATTCTTCGTGGAGGGTGGACGGACGAGAACTGGCAAGCCATGTATGCCGAAGGGTGGGATCCTCAGTGTGATTGTAGATGCTTATATGGATGGAACGATCGAGGATGCTTTGCTAGTGCCCATAGCGATTAACTATGAACGACTGGTGGACGGAAATTTCGTCAGGGAACAGTTGGGTCAACCAAAGAAAATGGAAACGTTCGGGTCGACGATAAAGGGGATATGGTCCACGTTAATGGGTCATTACGGGATCGTCAAAGTTGACATCTCGCAACCGTTTTCTCTTAGAGTAAGATCCCTTTCGAATTTGTACGAACTCTAAAGAGTGTGAGGATTCCTAAACGTTTTCTTGTTGGTTCACTAGGAAATGTTGAAATCGTTCCAAGCTCATCAAAGTAAGTTGAGTATAGCAGCCCCTCTCGAGAGGCCATTAAAATACTCAATGTCGAGTTCGTCACTTTATGGAACCGACGTCGTGGTCGAAGAACATCGTCAGCTAGTTGACAGCATCGCACGACACGTTGTGCACGGTAAACTATATACCTTCTTGAATTATATTGCGCATGTCTCAGAAACAGTCCCCTTACGTTACTTCTCTCACTTTCAGATTGTTCCAAATCGACACCTGTTATGTCGACGAACGTGGTTGCATTTTTACTGTTAAATAGGTTTAGAGACGGATGTACCCTGGATCGCCTGGTGGACGCGTTCGATACCGTCAGGCATGAATTCGAAAGTAGCAATAAAGACCTAGCGTTCTGCGGCGAAAGCATCGACATTATAAACCATGCGGTTGGTAACCAAACGTTCTCTCCCTTACGCATTTAGCATCCGTGATTTTACTTCGACGCAATTTTTCTGTTGCAGCTGGACATACTGGGTCCCGGTCTCGTGAAACAGCAGAGACAGGAAATTACAGAAGCTGTGGATGGTCAGCCAGTGAAGTCAGTCGTCGTCACCGCAATCCGTCCCGTTTCCATCTTACCGAATGTCATCGAATTGTCGTATTACAGCAATACTGTGTTGCTGCACTACGTAATGGACAGTGTAGTAGGTAAGAGAATTAAGCGTCGACACCTGGATCAGTCTAAAGTCTATAACTCGCTGTCTCGTTGTATTTTCAGTAACAGCTTTGTGTGCTGAATTGCAGTCCCAGATGAACGGTGAATCTGAAATTGCGCAGAATGATATAACCGTATTCGAAGACGATTTAGTTAGGAGAACGGTCGAGGTCTGTGATATTCTCAAGTACGAATTTATATTCTGCAAACCATGCCAAGATTTGGAGCACGTCATTATAGACACCATAGTGGATTTGGCGCATACCGGAATGATCTTCCAGAAAGAGGTACGGCGCGAAATGACAGACTACTCGCTTATTTCTGTGATCCCCACATGATGTAAATTATTGTATCTGTAGGAGGCATATCTGGACGAGGAGGTGTGGAGTAGGAAATACGCGCAAAACCTCGACGATAATTCGGACGACGAGCAAACGAAAACGGCAAACAGGATTCAATACAAAGTACGTGCAATCGCGGGCACTGATTGAATTAGAAAAGCAAGTGTTTGACGTATCAATGTTTGTCTTTCAGGTCAGTTTGGTACCGGAACATTCTAGACGTATGGAATTCTTCCACACATTATTGCGGCCACTCATCGACACGTACACGTTTAGCGCATTTACGCTACGAAAGTTAGTGGGTCGATCGTTAGCCGAACGAGATTTAGTACAAGAGGTGTTAAGTGAAATTAAAACGAATTTGGATCGTGGCGTAGTCAGTTACGGTTAGCATTATTTGTACAATTAATACAATATGTTTAAGTGCTCCCACTGACATGTGCCTCTGTCTTAACAGGTGAAAGTCTTTGCGTCGACCCGATAAAGAATTCGTTCAAAGTCTTCGAAAAATGGAATGTCCTGGAGTGTCATCCGCAGGAGAACGTAAAAATTTTCTACTTGAAGGACGAGTACGATACGGACACCGCCGCGAAGCAGATCTTCGATAGAGTAGCAGCATACAAATGGACCAGGAACGTAGATTAAGGAACCGATGCCAATCAGAATTTTCGTAATCAACTATTTTTTTATATCGGAACAAACGTCTGTTTTGAAGTCTTGTATATAGTGTTTCCTAAATGCCAGAGGAAACTTTCTTCTGGAGAAAACGTCATACTTTGCAAACGTGTACATTATGGATGTTTTGGATAGCATTCGTGTTTCGTTCATATCGGACATCCAATATCGCGTTATCAAAGACTTGTACAGTTACAATGTTAGGCCGTAAAAAAACGTGAGCTTTCTGTTGTATTATATAAGATATTCGTATGAACGGTTAATGTGATATTATTACATTACACATTAAAACGTCACTGATTTATAGTTTTTTTCGTTAATAAAGGTAACATTATATTATGCGCTGTCATTATTTCGAAAGGGAGAATTGCTACCGAAAGGACAAACATATAAATGCAGATGTAAAAAATTACATTTTCAGCATTGGTTTCATCCAACACTAATTTAAAACTTGACCATCGATCCTGCTGGATAACTGCGTCTGATACCCATACATTTTTCCCGATCAATGAACAGTGCATCTGCCTTAGATTTCAAGTCTGTTTCTAAATTGGCTCTAGTCCGTAACAGTTGTTGATGTTGTGCCTCAAATTGTTGTAACTTTAAGTTCATATCGTGTATCATTTCATTAATCGCCTCCACCTCTTTGACCATTCTAATATGAAACGTGGAAAGATGTTATCAATAGGCATTAACATGAGAAGAACGTCATCGACTGACCTTAGTTGTGCATAATCTTTGCATAATTCGGCCTCAGGTCGGTGCGTTCGAGCTTCAAGACGTGTATGTGCGACTTTCAACGCAGAACTCTTGTCAGCGATAGCTTTCGTCATTAACTCTACATTTTTCTCAATATGGAACACTTCTTGCTGAATCTACTCAAAGGCAAACATCAGTATCATCGCGTAGGCAAGAAAACGTATGTCTTTATGACTTACTTTGTGCAAATGTGTCTGCACTCTTCCTTTCGCTTCCAGGATCTCGGCTATCCTTCTAGCAAGGGATTTATTCGTAAAACCCCACGCCTCCCACATTTCGTGACCAACAGCCTGTATAGCAGTCTCGATGTCATTCCTCAGTTGAGTCGACTTTGACCTCTCAGCTTGTGACTTCCTCACAACGTTGTTCGATGCCTCCGCCCACGATTCTGCGTCGGTGACACTGTGTTCAAGTAAAATCTAGTTCAGTTGAACATTGCACTACGTTCTAATAGCCTGTAAACATTTCTGCACGAAACCTAGGATCGTATTTCTCGATGCCACCGTAATACTGCAGACCACGACTAAAATTGTTCAACTGATGACACATCGTATCGATTCCTAACGCCGCTTCCTTATTCCGTATATCAACTTCCAATTGATGTTGCACGGCTCTGCTGTTACGCAACTGCAAAAAAGAATTTCATTCCACTGAACACCTGACTAGTTTTGTGTAACGTCAATTTTTTTTTACTTGATCCACGCATTTGTCCGTAAAGAACTCTAACTTTTTCTGACAGTTCATAACGGTCTCTACTTCTTTCAAAAGAGCGTTCTCCGCTTGATCGTGCGCCAGATCAGGTCCTATTGATATATCAGTCATTAGTCACACAGAAATGCGAGTAACGGTTGTCAATGGACCTTGTCTGGCCTCTCTGTAATAAATGCATTCTTGTGCAATGTGTAGTTGCCCCTCGAGATTTTGTATCGACGACCGAAGAACTCGTCGACATTCCTGCATTTTTTCAATGTCAATTAGAAGCCTCTCCAACTCGGATGCTACTTCATTGCGCCAGAATGACGTGTCTGTGATTCTCTCGCCCAGTTTCCGTCCGGTTTCCGTCTGACCCTGCTGAACTCGCTCGTCGGCTTCTCTGTAAAATATTGTTATGAATGCTTACGATGATATAAATATTTACTACCAAACGGTGCCAGAATAATTTGTTGCTACCGGACTTGAACGGCAGCCTCAGTACAAAATGACCTTTTTGGTAAGAAATACACACTATTAGTTGAAATACTCTAAACTGTTCATAGATTAATAAACATAATATTATAGATTAATACTGATAGACTACGCAATACCTGGCTTTACCCTATACAAACGCACACATTTTTTCTAATTAGGTAGAACTGTGTAATAATGTTTGTAACGTTGTTTTATATTATGTTACTCATTATTATATTCAATTTCGTAATATTACAGAAATTCGTAAAGATAGAAATATATTAGTGTCGAAGCACATTAGAACAAATTTCTTTTTACCTGATCTTGCCCTCACCGTTACTGCACTTAAATATGAACATTTAGTATTACCGCATAAGACGGACCGTGTCCTGCCGAATGGTTTCCGAATGATTTCTGTTCGCGTCTGCCTCGTTGTAGAGTCTGATTTGATGTTGAACCCATTCCGTCGGCGAATATCGAGTGTAAAGTGCCGCACGTGCGGCATGCGCCGGATTTCGGTCGAAGCCGGTGACTAAATTCGGGAATTTCAGGGGTTCTGTGGCCATTCCCTTCGGCGTAAAGCAGGCGTCCATCAACTGGTTCGTAACAGGCTGCGAGGGTCTAGTAACCGTTTTGTTGTACAGAGGATTAAAACATACAATGAACAAGTTGCAAGGGTACAAAGTGGTTGGCAGCTAACAAAGGTGTTCCTTCAATGACTTCATAGCCTAAGGTAGGTCGCCACGGGTGGGGTCTGGGTGTTTTGTAAAATTCTCCAACTCGCACAGGTACTGGGGGTCCCGCTATTTGTTCCATGCAAGGTGGAACCCCGACAGTGCTCCATGGTTGGAGTTGCTGTTGGAAATTTCATATTCAAAATTCAGTCACCGTTTAGTACGCAATGAAGCACACACATCAACTATTTGACGATGCAATAAAGCAGAAACGTCACTACATACCGAGTACATTAAAGTTTCGCCCTCCCTCCCCGTTTTATCCATAATTTGCGAATTAACGAAATCACCAAAGAAATTTCAACAGTAGCATAGTAAAATAAGACAAGGGTCGAATGATTACTATTTTTTGCGCGCAACGCCTTTTCACTGAATATGCACAGTATCGATCATTGCGACAAACGAAAAATCGGACAGAACTAGTTGCTACTTCACTACTAATTTCAAAACGTGTTCCTTGACAGTACTCCATGGCTGGAGTTGCTGCGGTGTCGTTCACATTCAAATCTAAATCACCATTTAACACTTTAACTGCCATGATGGTCACCGGTGACCGACGCAAGAGATTTTACTGAAGATCCAAAATATTCGCAATGGGTAGCAATTATTATTTTATAAATGCAGATGTTATTATAATAGTAATGCGATCCTTTGGTCTCCGATACCTGCACATTATTTACATTTTGCATAATTCAGTCGAATGCTGTAGTATTTCACAGCATCGCGGTTCTAATATACTAAAATACGCTTGGCAGTCAACGTGTTAATATACAACAAAGCTGAAACATCAAAATACATCACTTTATATCAAATACATCAAAGTTTCGCCCTCTCTTCCCATTTTATGCATCATTTTCAAATAAACGAAACCACAAAGCCAATTTTAAACGTACCAGACCAAAATGTGCCAAGGATCGAAGGATCAATGTTTTTCGCGCAAAATGCTTTTTCGCTGAACATGCACAGTATCGATCGTTGCGACAAACGAAAAATCGGACAGAACTGGTTGCTACTTCACTACTAATTTCAAAACGATGTTCCTTGATAGTACTCCATGGTTGGAGTTGCTGCGGTGTCGTTCACATTCAAATCTAAATCACCATTTAACACTTTGACTGCCATGATGGTCACCGATGACCGACGCAAGAGATTTTACTGAAGATCCAAAATATTCGCAATGGGTAGCAATTATTATTTTATAAATGCAGATGTTATTATAATAGTAATGCGATCCTTTGGTCTCCGATACCTGCACATTATTTACATTTTGCATAATTCAGTCGAATGCTGTAGTATTTCATAGCATCGCGGTTCTAATGTACTAAAATACGCTTGGCAGTCAACTGTTAATATATAATATAGTTGAAACATCAAAATACATCACTTTATATCGAATACATCAAAGTTTCGCCCTTTCTCCCCATTTTGTGCATCATTTTCAAATAAACGAAACCACAAAGCCAATTTCAAACGTACCAGAACAAAATGTGCCAAGGATCAAAGGATCAATGTTTTTCGCGCAAAATGCTTTTTCGCTGAACATGCACAGTATTGATCGTTGCAACAAACGAAAAATCGGACAGAATTAGTTGCTACTTCACTACTAATTTCAAAACGATATTCCCTGACAGTACTCCATGGTTGGAGTTGGTGACGTTCACATTCAAGATTAAATCACCATTTAATATATAATAAAGCTGATACATCAAAATACATCACTTTATATCGAATACATCAAAGTTTCGCCCTTTCTCCCCATTTTGTCCATCATTTTCAAATAAACGAAATTACAAAGCGAATTTCAAACGTACCAGAACAAAATGTGCCAAGGATCGAAGGATCAATGTTTTTCGCGCAAAATGCTTTTTCGCCGAACATGCACAGTATCGATCGTTGCGACAAACGAAAAATCGGACAGAATTAGTTGCTACTTCACTACTAATTTCAAAACGATGTTCCTTGACAGTACTCCATGGTTGGAGTTGCTGCGGTGCCGTTCACATTCAAATCTAAATCACCATTTAATACATAATAAAGCTGAAACATCAAAATACATCACTTTATATCGAATACATCAAAGTTTTGCCCTCTCTCCCCATTTTATCCATCATTTTCAAATAAACGAAACCACAAAGCCAATTTCAACGTACCAGAACAAAATGTGCCAAGGATCGAAGGATCAATGTTTTTCGCGCAAAATGCTTTTTCGCTGAACATGCACAGTATCGATCGTTGCAACAAACGAAAAATCGGACAGAATTAGTTGCTACATCACTACTAATTTCAAAACGATATTCCCTGACAGTACTCCATGGTTGGAGTTGGTGACGTTCACATTCAAGACTAAATCACCATTTAATATATAATAAAGCTGAAACATCAAAATACATCACTTTATATCGAATACATCAAAATTTCGCCCTCTCTCCCCATTTTACCCATCATTTTCAAATAAACAAAACCACAAAGCCAATTTCAAACGTACCAGAATAAAATGTGCCAAGAATCGAAGGATCAATGTTTTTCGCGCAAAATGCTTTTTCGCTGAACATGCACAGTATCGATCGTTGCAACAAACGAAAAATCGGACAGAATTAGTTGCTACATCACTACTAATTTCAAAACGGTATTCCCTGACAGTATTCCATGGTTGGAGTTGGTGACGTTCACGTTCAAGATTAAATCACCATTTAATATATAATAAAGCTGAAACATCAAAATACATCACTTTATATCGAATACATCAAAATTTCGCCCTTTCTCCCCATTTTGTCCATCATTTTCAAATAAACAAAACCACAAAGCCAATTTCAAACGTACCAGAACAAAATGTGCCAAGGATCGAAGGATCAATGTTTTTCGCGCAAAATGCTATTTCGCTGAATATACACACTCTCAATCGTTCCGACAAGCGAAAAGTCCAACAACACTAGTTGCTGCGTGACATTTTCGAATATAGTCGCACGTTCCGCCATTTTGTGAATTTCAAAGTCGGCGGACTCCCACGATTTGAAATACATCACTTTATATCGAATACATCAAAATTTCGCCCTCTCTCCCCATTTTATCCATCATTTTCAAATAAACAAAACCACAAAGCCAATTTCAAACGTACCAGAACAAAATGTGCCAAGGATCGAAGGATCAATGTTTTTCGCGCAAAATGCTATTTCGCTGAATATACACACTCTCAATCGTTCCGACAAGCGAAAAGTCCGACAACACTAGTTGCTGCGTGACATTTTCGAATATCGTCGCACGTTCCGCCATTTTGTGAATTTCAAAGTCGGCGGACTCCCGCGATTTGAAATACATCACTTTATATCAAATACATCAAAATTTCGCCCTCTCTCCCCATTTTATCCATCATTTTCAAATAAACGAAACCACAAAGCCAATTTCAAACGTACCAGAACAAAATGTGCCAAGGATCGAAGGATCAATGTTTTTCGCGCAAAATGCTATTTCGCTGAATATACACACCCTCAATCGTTTCGACAAGCGAAAAGTCCGACAACACTAGTTGCTGCGTGACATTTTCGAATATCGCCGCACGTTCCGCCATTTTGTGAATTTCGAAGTCGGCGGACTCCCGCGATTTGAAATACATCACTTTATATCGAATACATCAAAATTTTGCCCTCTCTCCCCATTTTATCCATCATTCTCAAATAAACGAAACCACAAAGCCAATTTCAAACGTACCAGAACAAAATGTGCCAAGGATCGAAGGATCAATGTTTTTCGCGTAAAATGCTTTTTCGCTGAACATGCACACTCTCAATCGTTCCGACAAGCGAAAAGTCCGACAACACTAGTTGCTGCGTGACATTTTCGAATATCGCCGCACGTTCCGCCATTTTGTGAATTTCAAAGTCGGCGGACTCCCGCGGTTTGAAATGCGGAAACTCCTTCGTCACGTGTCCTCCTGTCATATGATCGTGGGCTAGTCAGGTGCCTGAGTGCCTTCTGCTCGAACGTGATCAATCCAGTACTTATCTGACTCGCCCAAAAATTGGTCCCATACGATAGGGAACATGACGGGGCCGCGATCTTTGCTTTCCCTGGCCCTCGGCTTGACGATAATCTGTCAAGCGGCCCTTTCCCACGACGGAGACGCCGTAAGTGTGTTAATTTGGGGTGAAACACTGACCACGAGCCAGGACCACAACGACGGTAATCCGTTTAGGAAGACGTCGGAGGATGAGTTTGCCCAAATTTTAAACAGCAAAGTCGGACCTTGGCAGACGCCCGTCGTTGTGTTTGTCAAGGAGAGTCTTTGCATCGAGGATCTCGTTCAACATAAAGAGGTTAGTATAGGCATCCCGTGGGCGAGGCGCTGGGCATTCATCAAAATTTCTGCTACCCGTCTGCCGCTGATAGAATTTCGGTTAAACGTGCCAAGAATTCATAAGACTGCTTTTTGTCGGAACAAAGTTACAATGGCGAATTTGACAGGAGATTTCTCATGTTAATGACTTGCGTTGCAGAATTTGAAGGAAACGACTAAGGACGCTGCGGTGCAGTATTTGCCTGCTGTTGTGGATCCGATGTCAGTGATAGAGACATTGTCCTATAATCGAACTGACAGCAGTGACGGAGATTCATTGTCAGATGGCCAACTTATAATGAAATCAGTAGAAGACCTGAACGCTGTACCTGTCATGTATAAGATGCTCAAGGAATCTACGCCTAAGTTGACTGCTGTGCTCACCGGTAAATACTGCAGCTACAGTCGTTCTGACCGTGTCAGGAGAGCTGCAGAGGCAGACGAACCCACAGAGTATGTTATAACAGCTGAGAGACTACTGTTTTACGCTCAAGAATCTCCACAGCTCAAGGTAGGGTAGTTTTATGTATACAATATATAGGTACACATCTATAGTCTACATAAATTGACTTGAATCATAAACAAATTGCTACAGACCACAGCAGATGGAGAGTTCAAACCTATTGGGAAGCCTGACAGTACATCTGCACAGGGTCAAGGCACAAAAGCTGAGCCATTGGTTGTGCACATGAGTTTCAGTCCGGCTGAAATAGGCAAATTTGATCTTGAGTTTACATTTTCCGTTGAGACAGCAGGATATTACAACTTGAAAAATGTCATTTACAAAAAGTCAGGAGCGTCTGAAATTCCATTATTTACCAAGGCTGATATAGTCTTTCCATTCAACTTTTCTTATCACTGCACGCAAAACACTCTTTTCGCCAATGAGTCAGTATCTTTGAAAGTTACGGGCGTACAGTTACAAGTCGATGCAAAAGGCGAAAGATTCGATGATGCGTATGATTGCATCGGTTTTACGTCAATACCCATTTGGACGGGACTATTTGTTACTGCCATTTTAGGCCTCATCATGATATGGGCCCTTACAATGATCATGGACATACGTACAATGGATAGATTCGATGATCCAAAGGGCAAGACTATAACTATATCCGCACAAGAATAATAACGTTATAGTCGTCATCAATTTCTATGTAAATATGAACCATAAATAATTACGTTAAGAGACGGTATGAACATGGCTATGTATGTATAATTATCGCGTTCAAAAACGCACATCAGTACTACTTGTATTATAGCCTGTTGCTTACCTTTGCTTCGATGTTACAAATGTGTATAAAAATTAATACAAATGGTAAAGTTAATAGTGGCCTGGCATCGGTGAAACATCACTATATTGTGAGAAAAGAATTTCATTTATTGAAAACATGAATATCATTCCACTTGTATAATACCACTTTCCTATCAGTATTTATGTGTTTAAGGTAAATGATATAATGTACTGATCAGTGTCTGATAATATGCTTAGCGTCGTTACTGCTAATTTTTAGAACACCCATTTTACTTTATAAGTATGAAGAGCTGTACGTCGTAAAATAAACTACTGTAAAACGTCAGATACGCAACGTAATTTCATGCGGAAGGTATCCACGCGATAGGATCTCACTCGTAATGTATGATGCATATGCCAGAATATTGTTTGTGAATTCAAGACTCATTAGTTTCGCTAGCTCACTTGTTGAACCGAATAATTAAAGTTGTATAAGAATGCAAACGATATTCCGTTTATCTACGAAGATCATTTACGCAGTCGAAAATTCATCAAAACGTGCGTTGGCACAATATCGTCATAAATATCTCACGTGTTATAAAAAAAAGGAAGAGTACAGAGTTAAGAACCATATCGTATACTCCGTTAGAAGGTTTAGTTTTTCTTTGGCAGATTTCGTTCTTATCGTGTCATTCGTCTCAAGTCGTGCACGCATACACTTTCACACCGTGTGCAATAATGTACATCATAGAATAGGCCGGTAAAATAATAGTCTCATTCTTGCTAGGCTCCAGGACAATAGGTAGAAACGATGGCAAGTCACCGTTAGGCCGCAACTTCAAAACTTGTCCGTTCAATTTAATTTCCCTGAAAACAATTACATAGAAGATAACGTATTAACACATTGAAGCAATCTATACAAATTCAATAACTTTTGTAAATAATGGATTGGAACGAAACTTTGGACATATTTTTTAGTTAACTTTCAATGTTTCTTTGTACGATAATCTGTACCGTAATCACCTACGTGCAATTGATCACAAAGCTATTTTCATTATCAGATTTTCTTACATTTTTTTGCCGTTTTGGTGATTTAATATCAGATTCATATTTGTCTTCAACAAACTATTACTTTCCACATCACTACAACTTATTTAAAAATCACTCGGAAAATCAAATAAAGCATCCGTGTACAATTCATTGAAAAATTCTTCACCGCCACGTTCCGGTAATGGTTCAAATTTTCGTAATACTAGAATTCTGATGAAAACCGAAATACCACAAAAAGTATTTCTTTTATAATCAAGCGGACACAATTAAACACACCGCACAAGCTTTTGCAATATTCCAATATTGGATCCATTTGCAGTATTGCCCTGCGTTTCAAAAATTGAAATAGGCGACGCAAGTGCAAACACCTGTTAACTCGTGACCAGTCAACAGTGGCTTATAGTTTGACATCACCTACCTTGATGTTAAATGCGAAGCCGTCAAGGCGTAGAAATGGATCTTGGCATGGCGGAAAATGCCACCAAGGAGCAGCCTCACTGGAATTTTGCCTATGTTCATCCCATATATAGTGAGCGCCGGTTCCTTACTAATTAGTGCGGTCTCAGGTGTGCAATGGGCGTAAAGTCTGACCCGATCGGAATTGGTGACCGGCGCCAACTTCAACACCTTTTCCGAAACGAACTGCTTGTAAAGCACGCTCACCCACCAATCTGGATTAGGCTCAAGATCCTGACCGACCATAGCGTAATTGCCGCCGAATAGTGATTGCCTTATCACCACGTCCACGCCAGTGCTCGCACTGTATCCTAACTTGTCCAACCAAAGGAAACCTGCTACAAATCTGTCGGAAATACCAGGTGCGCCGCCACCGTAAGCTGTACTGGTTTCTGCTATAAAAGACTTTCCGGTATTAACAATGTCATGAGACATTGAGTGATGTGTTGTTTTCAACTGTATTGTAAATCGTGAGTAGTGTGTAAACAACCCTTTTTTGCTTGATCATTAGAATACGGGTGAGAACTTTTATTCTTAGAACTATCTATATCTAGCGCACCCTCGTCAAAAGTCCACAGAAGTGAAATGCGTTGTTAATGATAGGTGCGGGTTTGTTATTTTAATACGGCAGATTGTGAAACTCGCTGGTATACGTTTTGGCAAGCGTTTTCACGTGTCCTCATTTCACACATAACTTTTAATTAATTTGACAGAAATGTGCGGCCGTGACTGTTAGTGCTAGTTTGTATTAGATTGCCTGCTTTACACACCGAAGTATATAGAGAATTTCAAAAACATTTTCAATGAATTCCATATTTCAACCGAGAGAATTCTATACGCCAAAACATGTAGAGAATTCAGAGAATAAAAAGTCCGAGTGAATTCGAATTTGCAACCAACAGTAGCATGTAGAGAATTGCAAGAATAAAAATTCTCAAGTGAATTCCAATTTTCAAGCAAACGAGGGCGTTTACTCATTATTCGCGGAGCGTCCCGAGATATCATGGCAAGTAAGATAACGTACATAGCCACATGCTAATACGTTTCCCAGACGCGTTGATCATCCTCGTCATGGACTCGATCTGGGTCGGCAGATAATTGAACGTCGAAACGCTCAAGAAATCTTTGACACGCGCCGTGCGGCCGTTAAGATAATATTGATGCCATGTAACATAGTCAACACTGTTCTCGT
Organism: Cryptocheilus praepositus; assembly: GCA_033815515.1. Lineage (NCBI taxonomy): Eukaryota > Metazoa > Arthropoda > Insecta > Hymenoptera > Pompilidae > Cryptocheilus > Cryptocheilus praepositus. The sequence continues at coordinate 1,897,817 of JAWWQZ010000257.1, forward strand.
CGTTTTCCAAGAAGGTCTGCGCGTAGTTCTCCCCAATGGAATCTTTGTCGCCAACGTGATTCACCTCCGGACCGACCAGGAAGCTTGCCTCGTAGCCGTATTTGCCTAACAAGTGTCGCAGACGAACGTAGTCCTGTGCAAGTTGCTGCGCAGTGATCGTCACGTTGAAAACGTGGTGAAAGGAGTTCGGTTCTGAAAAGTTCGGGTCACAATTGGTCTGCAACGTTTGTTTCGGGGTACATGAATCATTCTACCGTTTCCCAGCTGCCAGTCGAGATCCATGTCGTGTCCTTTGGCGAACGAAATGATCTCTCTGGCATTCGTCGTGTTCCAGGAGTCATCCGGATTTCTGATCAGTACGTTTAAGTCGAATATCATTCTGACGTGCGAGCTCGCTGTATAATCGTATATGGCTTTGAAGTCTTTGCTCGTGATGTTGAACTTTGTGATGTCCTGACCGTCCACAGGACTGCGTATCGGTTTAATCGACGGTTCTACTGCCTCGTCGAGAAACAAACAATCCGCCGAAGTGCCGCCGACTCTGACGAACGCCGGACTTAAATGTCGGGTTAAGTTGACAAACTTTGCTTTATCGATTGGCAGATCGTCCATCTTTCGCAGCAAAGAGGTGTCGAGGCCGAACGACAAGAACCTCTTCGACGTCGTGTGCAGCAGCGGCTGGCGTGGATTTAAAAAGATCACGTGGTCTTCCGACAACGGATACATTCTTATGCTCATCTTTACGTTTATGTTCCATAGTAACAAGATCAGGAGTATCAGGCAAAGGACAGTTACGGAGACGTCTAGTACGGAAGGTGCGCTTGTGTCTGAAAAACGGCATACGGACGTAAGCTATTAATACTCTGTCAATCCTCCGTCGATGGAAAAATGGCGCGGTCTCCTTTGAAGTGCACGTGTACTGACATGCGCGTCACAGAAATAAAAAGTAAACATGGCGTCAGTGTGCTTCGCTGTACGCGTAATATTTATCAATGGAAAATAAGTTAAGCGGCACAACAGCCAGAAAAACAGTCAGCCATCGGGGGCCGTTGTCAAACATTTTACGTTCGCAAAAAATGCGCGCATAACGAGTTTGCAAAGATTGTACACGTAATAGTTGTACTTACATTCCCGTGTGACAACGGAACCGAGATTCTGGTAGTGATTCCGGCCGCACTTATTGCGCGAGAAGTAGCACACACTCTTCGTCGTGCGTTGGACCATCCTGAACAGCGTCGCTCAGTTTTCCATACAACGACGTCCTGCCAGCGACATCTCGATGATGTTTGAGCGCTCGCGGAAAAGGACAAGCGAGGACTTCGAGTAATCGAACTTCCGCAGTGCAACTGCAAGCGATAAGGAACCAACGCGGTATCATCCCAGGGACGAAGCTGTTGGTTATCGTGCCTAGTGCGTTTTGGCAGGATCCGTTCGTAATCAATTTATCGATTGCTAGTTAACACTTTGACTGCCATGCGTGACCGACGCAAGAGATTTTTATATTAAAACTGCAATTAACCGGATGAAGTAGTTGTTATAGAATAGTGATGAATTGTTCTTGCAAAGTGAAAATAATACGGACGCTGGTATCGAAGACCAAAGAATTGAATCACTATCTACTATTAATTGTATTTACAATATATATAAATGCGACCGATTGGGTTTTTTTTGAATTTTCCGATGAGATGAAATACAGCAGAGTATGATTAAATCGTGCAAAATAAAGGTCACCGATGACCAAAGTATGGCAGTCAACGTGCTAACACTTTGACTGCCATAATGGTCATTTTCCGGTGACAAACGCAAGAGTATTTTAGCATCACCTTTCTAATCCAAAATATTCGCGTTATAAATGGGTAGCAATTATTATTTTATAAATGCAAAAGATGTTGTTAGAATAGTGATGCGATAATTTGTTCTTCAATATCCCTGCACATGTTCTTAACACGTTTTGCTATGTTCATGTCGGACGATGAAATTTCATAGCATCGCCGTTCTGATATAGTAAAATACGCTTGACTGCCATGATGGTCACCGGTGATCGGCGCAAGAGATTTTAGCGAAGATCCAAAATATTCGCAATGGGTAGCAATTATTATTTTATAAATGCAGTTGTTATTACAATAGTGATGCGATCCTTTGTTCTTCAATACCTGCACATTCTTTAGATTTTGCATAATTCAGTCGGACGCTGTAGTATTTCATAGCATCGCCGTTCTAATATAGTAAAATACGCTTGGCAGTCAACGTGTTAACACGTTGAAGTTGCCACGTGTTTCGAATAGTTCTTAACACTTAGCCAATCGCGCACGTCACTTCGGATTATATTACCACCGCGCATTATTCGCAGGTAATCCTCAATATTTGAAAGATGGGAAGAAGGTATAAATATTGTTTTAACAGTTAAATTATATTTGGTAATGACACTGCATTGCGTGCACAGCTCATGAAAAAAACCTTAGTATGTTTTTGTGTTAAAATTCGGGAAAGATCATTTTCTCGCGGGAGCTATAACGTTTTCCGTTAACTTAAACGGAATTTATGTAACGAGTTTCATTAAAAATTATGTTTTGCAAAAGCGTAAAAGGTTTGATGATTTGTGCACGACTCCTGTTCAAGTTAGTCCAAATAACACGCGAAAAGTGAATACAACAAAAGGAAATGCGTTGATTTCTTCATCGGTTGGCTAAGTGTCAAGAGTAATGAAGGTACTTGATAGTAACAGCACCCGCAGTATAGGTACACGCTGGTAAATACTTCATACGTAGTATTTAACGTTACAGTTGATATTTAAGACATTCCTGGAAATAGTTCAAGCAAAGTTGTGGTGTCTCAAGAGGTTTGGGACAATAAGTCAGTTTTTGTTTTTTTCGAGCTGTTCACATTCGCCTAATTGTTTGCTTTTCAGAATCTTCTCAAACTATCAAATTGCGCGTTAACGGCGCTTCTACTTTGAGGTCATAATCGATCTGCAACTAAAAATTCGCTGAATCTGGTCATTTCAATTTGTTATGTTTTTTAAGACATTCCTTGAAACAGGTCAAGCGAGGTTGTGGTGTCTTAGGACGTTTAGCACAGTAACTCACAGTTTTTGTATGTTTTTCGGGCTGTTCGTCAATTTGTCTAGTTGTTCAGCAACAAAAATAGACATTCGCCTAATTGTTTTCTTTTCAGAGTTTCATCGAAGTATCAAACTGCGTGTTATACTCCAGCGTATACTACCGGAGCTACTTCATTGAGGACATGATCAATCTCTAACTCAAACTTCTTTGCATCTCGCGATTTTCGTTTGGTTTCGAGCAGCTGCAACTATATCGGAGACACAAACAGATAGCTGTCATCAGCTTATAAAAAAAGTTGTCAACAGTTCTAGCGTATTGACGACTGAGTCTCTACAAGAAACTCGTTAACTTAAAAGATCGTTTTTAGCAGTGCTGAGATCTTTGCAACCTACCTCACCATGGTTTTGCAGATAGCGCACTGACATCATTGATTCGTCACTGTTTAAAGAGAATTACTGCTCAGATCTGTTGTTATAACTGATAGGGCTAAAGACATACTGCTGCCTTCCATGTGTGGAAGATGAAAAACTTGACATTTCGAACGTGGCTGCTTAACGACCCTGGATGACCTTTTACGGTCTGTCATCGAAGACTCTGATGATTTTGTAACGTTTGCCCCGCTGGGTCCACTTTTACGCAGCCAACCACGTTGCTGATATCTTCGTCGCTTTCGGACTACAAGATAAGACCAGACAGAATAGAAAGTTTCAACTCGTACGAGATGCCCTCACTTGTCCTACATTAGTATCGATTATTAGAACCAGCTTGTAACATTGGTTGGCCAAAAAGCTTGTTCGGTTTTTATGGATAAAATTGAAGACATTCATTTGATTTTCATCAATATCTTGAGTGACTAGGTTGTCGACATTTCGTCGTTTACCTTCTGCCAACTTCTAGCCGTCTACGCAATGCCACTTTCCGAAAATTCTGTATCCTTCTGGATAAAGAATGATTTGGCCGACCGAACGGAGCTTTTTGCCAACCCAATACGTAATGATAGAGCAAGCTTGAACACCTGTTGCACCCATACTTAGAGACATCGGTTCAGAAGTGGAATTAGAAGAGTGACATAACCGAGACTGATTCCGTCGTGTGGCGAGACGGTTTCGATAAGACAAGCTATGCCTTCGTTTCTGTCTTACGATCAATCGCTGCCTGGACTCGGAGCTACTCAACTCGTCTTCCGCCCAAAATTGACGATCAATATCATCGGACGCAGGCGGTGCGGGAATAGGGGGCTTCGGGCAACGGCAGGTTATTATACGATTTGACAGGAAAAATTTTAAGCAGACTATTCGGTAAAGTCCGCACTTACTGCTTCGCCGAATGCATCGATCGTTGGATGTTCTCTGTTGGTAAAATTTAATCGTGACATTAAATGAACAGCCCTCGCTGCAAGTGAATGACAGTCGTGGCCCTCGTCGTCCTCCGAACTGGCGATTATCTTTCTGGAATTGTTACGGGCATGACGATCCATTGTTTTACACGTGAAAATTTAGTATAGCCATAGAATATTTTTTAGAAATTTTTAGGTGTGGTATTATTGGTTGTCTCTCGTGGTACTAGAAGAATTTGATGCGTTTAACGAAAGTGCCGAGGAACGTGGGAACCATTTTGAACGGAAGTAGTGCACTGTTTCATTTGCACGTTACTTCTGTTCGGTGGAAGGGATGTTGGTGCGCGATTAAAATATCGATAGATTCTTTTGGACCCTTATGACGAGGTTGTTTTGTTTCGCTTTCTTTGCTTGTATTTGTATCCATCTGTTTGTTCAGAGGAGGAACGCGAATTCTCATTTATACATTGTATACAGTTCTTTCGCTGTCGTTAGCAATGTACGATCAAACGTGGATTCATGAAAGGCAGTACCGCGTATTGTTCCGTTGCGACCACAGTTAGTCACATGCACTACACATAAAAGTATCAGGCCACGAGATTGGAGAGCACAGAACTTTCCACTGTGCATCTCACACGCTTCTCAGTAATCGGCCGCACTTTCTTCGTGGGGAAAAAGAAGAATGCAGGATTTTCTCATTTTTTTTTCCCGAATCTCATAAAGATTTGGCGCCTGTTAGATTGGATCAGTCATTGACTTAGTCGTTCTCCGATTTTCGACGCTTCTTAGAACGTGGACTGTCTGTGTCGTGTGGGCTGGGTGTGATGTGGCTACGTTTTCTCTTTATGCTACTGTCATTTGCGTCGATGCTACTACTCGCTGCAGTCCTTGTCTCTCGTCGAAATGTGCCTTCTCCCGTTACCTGCACTAGAATCTGAAACATCAAAGATATCAGGTGCTGCTAACTTAAACACTTGTTCCTAATCCTTTGACTGCTGTGGGCGCATATATGTGTGGACGCCAAAAACTATCAGTATGGACTGCATGTATGGATTTATATATACAGTTATTTACCGATGAACGCACGTATATTAATCTCATAAACTGATAATTATAATTGCGGTACATATTTCTGAAAGATTCGTGGTCGCATATATGCAGTCGTCCATCTTCGAAATCTCATTTGCTACAATTGCAATTATCAATTTACAAGATGAATACAAGCGCATTATTTAGCAAATAACTGTTTATATTCTTTAATCTGGCATAAGTGAAAAATTTCAAATTATAACTTTGTTCCTAATTGTATAACGAATCAACAGAATGCACTCTAGCTGAAAACTATGCACCAGCCAGAGGATTAATACTTAAATTTTAATTTCTGGAACAATATTTCAGAGACTCTTATATGTTCGGTTATTCACCTGCATATGCTGCAAACATTCTTCCTGCATGGAAACAGCCATTTTATATATGAAGGTATCATGCTTGTTGTACATGATAGCGTTCTGAAACATGAGCATAACGTCACGCTGAAAATGCATAGTGGATCTGATCGTTCCGTTGTCAATATTTTTCTTGATCGTCGACAGATCCATGGGACGAAATATGACAGAATGGTACCCGGGTGCCTGGTCCTCAGTTATTGGCCTCAAAAATACCGATGCGTATTTGTGCGTTGCCAAACGATTGTAGACCAGCATAACTGCTTTCTTCCATTGTCTGTAATCAGCACCCTCGCCGGTGCCTTCATTTTCTGGTTCGCTGTCTATGGCGATATTCTGTCTTTTGGAATAAGTTTTCATTGCTCGTCCGCCGCTTAATTTGCTCAATGTTGATTCCTCTTCTTCTAACTCAGCGGTTTCTTCTCCGGCACTGAGGACAGACTCAATCGGTTCCTTCTTCACCGTAATATCTGTGTCCAGAGACTTCTTAAGCTCTTCCTTCTCTTCCTTCACGTGAACTTCTTCTCTTTTAGGCTCCTGAGGCACTGGCACCTCAATATGAACCTTTCCGTCCTGCTGCTGCTTGGGTTCCTCAACTTTCGGCACGTGCACCGGACTCTGCGTCTGGTTGAAAATAGACGTGTCTACTTCGATTTTAACAATGTTCTCTATCGGGTCATTCTTTGTGTGCTCGACTTCGAGACCTATCGCTTGATGATTTAATTCTTCGACAGTGCTGGTTTCTTCGATTTCTTCTTCTTTCACCTCTATGTCCTGCAAAATCGAACTGGCGGTGTCCTCGGACGAATCCTTCGTATCTTCCTTCTTAAACTCTCGACCGTATATTTCGATAGCGTCCTCCGTAGATTCTTCCTGAGCTTTCATTGGCAATTCCTCGCGCACTTCTATTATGGTCTTTTCCTTTACAATGATTATAGGTTCTTCCTTGAACGATTCCATGGATTCCGCACTCTCGACTGTGTTTTCGATTATTTGCTCCTCGGTTACTTTCTTCTTGCCCTCTGAACTCTGCGTACTCTCATCATCTTCTAAAATCAAACTAATGTCCTGTGACTTTTCGGTGTCCTCGGTGCTCGGCAAGTCGTTCGTCACTTCTGACGAAACACTAACAATTTCTGCGGAAGGCACGTCCTGCTGTTCGCCCGTAATTTTTGCCAGATGCAACTCCAACTGATCTAACTCCATCGCCGTTTTAGTTTCCAGTTCTTCAGGGCGATCCTTCATTTCTTTACCATTGTCAGAAATTTCATCCTTGGCAGACAACACTGTCTGTGATTCTTCCTCCTCTCCTGCCTCTTCTGCTACACTTTCCACCTCTTCTTTGATCTCTTCTGACTTCACATCGCTTTCTCCAGTTTCCATATTCGACACAGAATCTAATGCCTCAACCTCGTCAATCATGTGTTTCTCCTCCGTAGCTGCATCTTTGCTATTTTCACCCTCATTGCTTTCCAATTCCGGAGCCAATTCATCCGCTGTTCCTCTCTCGTCGAAAGTATTTACCTCAGACTTTATCTCTTCCGGCGTATTCGAGACGGTTTCTGAAATCTCAGCCACGATTACTTTCGGTTCACTAGGTTCAATAGCTACTGTCCCTATGATCTCAGCGATGTTCGAGGTACTGGAATCAATTTCCTCGATCGCCATCTCGCTCTCAGGTGAGTTAGATAACGACACAGGTTCGTCAACGTCCCTAGGTTCTGGCCTCTCTTGAACCACCGGCACTTCTTGCGGCTGCGTAACAGCAATATTATTCGCAACCACTGCTGTGCTCGACGTTTCCAACGTCTGCGGACTTCCCGTAATTTCTTCCTTTATCAACTCCTCGATATCGCCAATAATCTCATTGATTTCATCCTTGTCTATAACGTCCGCCATAATGTCTTTACGTATGACGTCGTCTATGTGGTCTATTATCTGGACCATGCTTTCGGTCACTGGTATGTTCGTCGGTGGTGTGATCGTCAGTGTTGGTGTAGGAACAGATACGTCGTTTTGAATTACTTGCTGCACAGGCTGGGGCTGCATGGTGTGGACTTCGGGTGGCATTGTTTGTTGCGGTATCATCGAGGAAGGCGCTTGCAAGTTTGGTAGGGGGCCCCGTTGGGCATTGGCAGGCATTTCGAGTAACATCGAAAGCGTAGGAGCGCCGACTGAGGGCCGTTCTGGCGCAGAATTTGCGATGGCAGACGAAACGAGTTGATGCAGTTGGGGAGAGACTGTCTGCTGTTGCAGCTGAGGGATTGGGAACCTTCGGACTGGATCCTAGGAGACTGGTGATCGTTGGGGACGTTACTTGGGCCGACGGTGTAGTTGTTTGGACCTGCGTGGTTGGACTGGGAGATTTCAGGAGGCTGGTTAAGAGTGGCGATCTGCCGCCTGTGTTTTTCTTCTCGTCTTCGTCGTTAGTGGGTTCTAGCGGTTCTTGAGTTTCGATGGCATTTTCGACCATCTTGCGCTGCGCTCCAACAGGTATGGTCTGAGGAGAGGACATGTCTTGTTTCTGTTGACGTTTCGCCAGCCAGAGAGAATGGGCTCTGGCCTTCTGCTCTGCCTCTCGCTCTTCTTGTTCTATGGTGAGCCACATCTTCTGTATTTTGTCGTCTGTTACAGACCCGGACTTTAGTAGATTCATCTCTGCCTTGAGTTGTTGGTACTCATCGCGCTGGAAGGCCAGAATTTGGCCCAGTTCTGCGATTCTCTCTTGGGTTAATCTTCTGACTATGGAGTCACGAGTAGTTTCACCACTCTCTCTTTTCTTTCTTTTGGGTGTATCAGCATTTTCGAGTAGGTGTGCGTATTGGATGGCACATGACTTTTGCGAGAACCAATCTGGTGGTCTGAGAGCTTCTTTCTCTGCGAATGGTTTTAAGGAACGTGACACGCTCATCCAGTTTTGATCCCCTGCTTTTAGTACACTGGATGCCAAGCATAGTTGCTCTCGTGTACTCCATGTGTCATACGATATGCGTTTAAGCTTTAACCCTGAAAGTACAAATGTCATTTGATGTGCGGAAGATATTGGTATTCCTTATTAATACATAATAATTTATCTAGAGATGATATTACTACTATTCATACATTTCATGCATGTGTAAACATCTATTAAAACGTTCTCAGCACGTTTGTTCTACAATTGTTTACATTGTCATAGGTTAGAAAATTTTGTTTACCCAACTTTGCCGAACGAAACAAACGGAAATAACCACTTACAACGAATAATATTCGGACAACAGAATTCGTTGTACACAAAACATGAATATTAAAATGTCGACAATTAAATAAATTATACATACTTTATTGTGTTGTAAATTTAATAACCTACAAACAGGAATACGTTCTCTGAATCAAGAAAACACAACTTACTATCTTGCACCGATGCCATCGTTCTTCTTTAACAGTCTACAGTTTCTTTATATACAATTAAGCTCTATTCCTGCACAAGCCAATTAAAGGGTTTGTTATTGCTCCCGAGCCTTTGAAATTTTTCGTGTTTTTTCCATCGTTTCACGTTTACACTTTGGCGAGGGAAACATGGAACTAGACAGCTGATACGTACTCAGCCAAGGAATGCTTGGAACAAAACTGTCATGGCGGAGATAACCAGACCTGTCAAAGGATGTGTCCCTATAAACCAGTATTAATTCACGAAAAGTCAGATTTAATTCGTCAGCGACTTAACGAAAAGCTAGCCAATGTGTTCCCAGTATGTAAAGTATTAAATTTCGCACCGCACTCGACTTAGTTCGTACGATTCGTGGCAAGAGGCGTGATTCATTATTTTCGGGTTACCGACTCGTATTTCCTGTGATTGTACGAGTTACTTGACGAATTATCGTCGGACCATCATCATGAATAACCGAAGACGCACAAATAACTTTACGTATGTCAGCTCGTGCGTGAAGTATATGATATTTATGCTCAATTTCGTTTTCTGGGTGAGTGGTTGCAGCTGCTATAATTTTCTGTCCTGAAACTTGCAATATGTTTCACACGATTATTAATCGGTGTTTAAATTACAGTTGTTTGGAGGACTGTTAATCGGTGTAGGTCTATATGCTTTTGTTGACAAATGGCAAGCTACCGGTTCAGTTCGTGTCGAGAACGTCTATGACGTGGTCTTGAATATCTCTCTAGTGATGGTCATAGCAGGTGGCGTGGTTTTTGTTGTCAGTTTTGCAGGATGTGTCGGAGCACTGCGAGAGAACACTTGCCTTCTCAAATTTGTTAGTACAGCTGTTGCAAAGTATACATATGCACTGTCATTGAACTGGTTACTTTATCGAACACTTAATTATTCCAGTACTCGTTGTGCCTATTGATTTTCTTCCTTCTTGAAATGGGTGTTGCCATTGTGGGATTTGTGTTTCCTCACACATTACAATCATTATTGGAAGAATCATTCACTGACAAAATCATCCAGACATACCGTGAAGATCCAGATCTGCAGAACTTCATCGACTTTGGACAACAAGAAGTGAGGACATCATCAATCATGAGCTTTGCTTGTAAGATTTTCTGTGAATACATGTTAATTTTCTCTACAGTTCAGATGCTGCGGACTCAGTCAGGAGGGTTACATGGATTGGGGAAAAAACGAATATTTTAACTGCTCTAGTCCAAGCGTGGAACGTTGCGGCGTCCCATTCTCTTGTTGCATAAATGCCACAGACATATCCGTAAGTTCACATTCCCCAAGAAACTACAAAAATTGTCTACAATTCATTAGATGTGTACTTTACTATCAGTAGTAAACGTATACATGAACCATTATGTTTGAAAAAAGTTTCAATAACGAAATTCAACACGTTTTAGATGATGTATTCACATTTACAATTCTGTGTATCCTACACTACCGCACAAACATTCATTAGATGATGTATTCAATTTAGACTTTACTATCATTTGACTCTGCTAGGAAACGTATACATGAAGCCCCATTATATTTGAAAAAAGTTTCAATAACGAAATTCCAAATGCAAACGTTTTCAGCCATAGCAGGACTTTACACATTCCCCAAGAACCTACAATTCTGTGTATCCTACATTGTCTACCGCACAAACATTCATTAGATGATGTATTCAATTTCAACTTTACTATCATTTCACTCCGCTAGTAAACATATACATGAAGCCCCATTATGTTTGAAAAAAGTTTCAATAACGAAATTCTAAACGCAAACGTTTTCAGCCATAGCAGCACTTTAGACATTCCCCAAGAACCTACAATTCTGTGTATCCTACATTGTCTACCGCACAAACATTCATTAGATGATGTATTCAATTTCAACTTTACTATCATTTGACTCTGCTAGTAAACGTATACATGAAGCCCTATTATGTTTGAAAAAAGATTTAATAACGAAATTCTAAATGAAAACGTTTTAGTAAACGTATACATGAAGTATTCAATTTCCCTATCATTTATGTTTGAAGCCCCATTAAAAAAGTTTCAATAACGAAATTCTAAACGCAAACGTTTTCAGCCATAGCAGGACTTTAGACATTCTCCAAGAACCTACAATTCTGTGTATCCTACATTGTCTACCGCACCAACATTCATTAGATGATGTATTCAATTTCAACTTTACTATCATTTGACTCTGCTAGTAAACGTATACATGAAGCCCCATTATGTTTGAAAAAAGTTTCAATAACGAAATTCTAAACGCAAACGTTTTCAGCCATAGCAGGACTTTACACATTCTCCAAGAACCTACAATTCTGTGTATCCTACATTGTCTACCGCACAAACATTCATTAGATGATGTATTCAATTTCAACTTTACTATCATTTCACTCCGCTAGTAAACGTATACATGAAGCCCCATTATGTTTGAAAAAAGTTTCAATAACGAAATTCTAAACGCAAACGTTTTCAGCCATAGCAGGACTTTACACATTCCCCAAGAACCTACAATTCTGTGTATCCTACATTGTTTACCGCACTAACATTCATTAGATGATGTATTCAATTTCAACTTTACTATCATTTCACTCCGCTAGTAAACGTATACATGAAGCCCCATTATGTTTGAAAAAAGTTTCAATAACGAAATTCTAAACGCAAACGTTTTCAGCCATAGCAGGACTTTAGACATTCTCCAAGAACCTACAATTCTGTGTATCCTACATTGTCCACCGCACAAACATTCATTAGATGATGCATTCAATTTCAACTTTACTATCATTTGACTCTGCTAGTAAACATATACATGAAGCCCCATTATGTTTGAACAAAGTTTCAATAACGAAATTCTAAATGAAAACGTTTTCAGCCATAGCAGGACTTTACACATTCCTTCGTGACACGAATATCTACTATTTTTACAGAGTGGCCTTGTAAACATAATGTGCGGCTATAAAGTTCAAATGTTACCAGTGTCAGAGGCAAGTAAGAAGGTTTGGACCAGCGGATGCATCGAGATAGTCCGTAGTTGGGCGGAACGAAATCTGTACACAATAGCAGGCATCGCCCTGGGCATAGCGCTCAGCCAGTTGTTCGTTATTTACTTGGCCAAGACTCTCGAAGGACAAATCGAGTTACAAAAGTCTCGCTGGCACTCCTGAGCTTGACTTCAGGCCACCTACCGCTATCAGATTCATTCCTCCGCGAGTAGGCAGGTGGCCGGCGGCCGTGCGCGAGGCCAAGATGCTGAAGTAAATGTAAATGCTCGAATGGCGTTGCTCGTCCTCTTTGCGATCTCTTTATACATTCTCTGCATCCTCTCCCTCATCCGACTCGTACTCTATTTCCGAAATTATTTTCACTCGTATCTAGGTAAGGGGTGACTCACGCCCCGCGTATGTATTTTATATATGTTTTTCTTTTTATAGCTCTGTTACGATACGTGTATTTTTTATCGGTAGGTTCTTACAACACAGCAGCCATATATCCACTTATTCGTTGTACCGAAAGAACTTCGATTGTAGGGTTTTCGTTTAGGTTCGACGCTGCTTGGTGCCGCGTGAGTGCGATTGCGTTGTGAGCACAAGTGAAACGATAATGTTTCGAAATGTTTCTGCAGAAACTACCCCTCCGCACACTTTCCGTTTCCCCTTTCGTGTTTATTTGTCGAAGTCTGATCTTCGTGTTAGTTTGCAACGGCTGAATAATCGGCCGACCTCATAACGAACCAGTTTATGTAGGAATACTTTACCGACGGTTTTTAATAAAAGTATTTAATTTGTGAAATAGGTATTATATATAAGGTGAACAACGTATTTACTGTAAATCTCAATTCTGTTCGTAAGGAAAGGATTTATCTGTTAATCCGACTTCCGAGGGTATTTTTGTATCCTTGTAATAAGTATTGCTTACTGATATTATTATCATTACAATAAGTGCACCGAAAAAAACACGCACATTGCTTATGCAATTGTGGTATGCATTCGCTCTTGTCTGATTGAGCAAATATGCGTATTATATCGTTCTTAGCGATCAGGTAGTTATTTATGCATTTATACCCTCAATTTCCTTTAAAAACTGTAGTCTTCAAATCTATGAATCGAGAAACGTCCAGTGCCAAAATCAGAATATTGTCTTATCCTTTTGTTTAGAACAAATCTGACAATAATCTGGTATAAACAATTTCTTTATCGAATGCATATGAAGTGCATCTGCGTGTCTTTTTACCGAGGATAAATGTAAAACTGACATATAAAACCTAGTTTGTAATAAACAAGCATTATTCTGATATTGTGTCCTTACCATTACTAATAAATCATTACGTGTCCAAATGGCCAATAAGTATGTATTCTTCATTATAGTCTAGTAAAACTTTATTTTGTTGTTCCAAAAACATCCTTTAAATTTGCGAAATACGATTAAGAATGTAAATAAACCTATTTTAAATAGAGAGAAGGGTCTACGCTATCATCATTGCAGTATTCTAATATAACAGGTTGCCCATCAATAAGATCAGAGTTTTCGTACAGCTTCGTTAAGACCGTGTCCATTTCATTACATACCAAAGCACCGTTTGAATGATGAAATATTCGCAACTTATCTGCGCCCGATATATTATTGTTATTCGGTATCTTAAGTACGTCCGCGATAGCATCTGTTGCCTTACCAATCGTCCAGCTCTGATTTACGTAAATACCCTTTGGCGGGATTTTAGACTTATTTGCAAGTGTTATCGGTGGATACACAAGAAAATAGCACCTCTCATCAGTTGGCACATTCTTGGGCCCGACCGCAGAATTCTTTACACGCATGAGCTGTACCTGATTGAATAAATTTTAATTAAAGGCACTCTAACAAAAACTGCGATTAAACACCAAATGAATGGAACTTACTTTATTGGCCATTGCAATGTTTTTCGATTTCTTCAAAGAATCCGTAACTTCTTGATCTGCCACAGCCTTTGCTTCAGCAAACTGCTTTTTTGGTATTTGCCATTTTTTCAGTACCTTCGTCTTATCTTCCCCACTCAGTTCTATGCATCCATGGTACCTATGCCCTATGCAATAATGCTTCTTGCATTTAGCACACAGCAGCTCAACAGGTGAGGTCTCTGTGCAATCATTTTTTGAGCAGACATGGTGCTTGAATCTTTCCTTGGTATGTTTGACGTTGTCCACATATTTAGAGCATTTGTGCGATGCTACTTGAAAGTGCATCTTGCAGAACGTGATTCTGCAATGTTCGCAAACAAATGGCAGAAAGTCCAGTTGCTTGCAGTCCTGTATGGAACACTGCTCACCAATACCAGGATGCTCCATCTTATTTCTAAAATGCATATCACCTTATTGACAAATGCATCATTTTTAACACGTTAAGCACCACATCGGGCCCTAGGGACTGGCGCTAGACTTTTCGTTCGGGCCTCGTCGGTCTGCACGGACCGGTGGCGGACTTTTCGTTCGTATTATCATGGCGCATATGTCTGTCCTTTTGTACTTGTGAAATTGAACGTTTAATTTAGGCGGCATCGTTTTTGTTTGGTCAATGGTTTAAGAAAAACAATATAATACATAAAAACATTAATGTGAAATGGTATGAAATGGTATCGAAAATTAGCTTTTGAATTATTATTGAACACCGCTGTTGTAAATTCCTTTTTCATACACCAAGAAACAACGGGCCAGAAGATGTCTATCACAATGTACTGTCAAAAATTGATAGACACACTTCTGCAGATGGAGGAACAAGTGGACACTCGTATAAATCCCTAATATAAGTCCCTACGGCCCGGCATGGCACTTAACGTGTTAACAGCAGTGAAATGCGTAAATATTGAACGTCAGTAGCGCAAACCTAATTGTGGGAAGGTGTTGGAGAATGCAGATGGTTTTCACTGAGAGTTCCTAATGCCAAATTGTTCCACTTCTGTTCCAATTCCTTCAGTGTCATATGAGAGTCTCCATTATCACTTTCAGGATCAGGTAGCTCAGCGAATGGTACAATGATATCGTCGATTGGCAAACGCTCCGTATGCCAGGACTCGTCAATCAAGTCCATCAACCTACCGTCTCCGCAGACTTGACTGTCCATGCTGTTATTTAACTAAATTGTATTACCAAGCACCGCTATTTTAACACATTGTTGACCGGTCACGAGATAACTCGTGTTTTCATGACCAAACGTTACTGACCGGTCACGAGTTAACTCGTGTTTGCACTTGCGTCGGCTATTTTCATTTTTGAAACGCAGGGAAATATAGAATATAGCAAAATTTTGTTCATTGTGTTCAATCGCGTCTGCTTTATTATAAAAAAAGTATACTTTTCTTGGTACTAAGGCTTTTATTACAATTCTAGTATTAGAATATAAATTTTTAACTTTATATAGTTGCCCGAGTGATTTTTAAATAAGTTGTAGTCATTTGGAAAATGATTATTGAAAATGAAATAACAAGGGCATAATCTAGCTCTTTAAAAGGAAAGCGCAACGAAACAAGATATATGTGCAAAACCTCTTGTCTACATCTACACGTAAATGACTGCTATACAATTAATCATACGAAAAAATATTAAAAGTTACATAAAATTTATGTCCAAAGTTTAATTTGAATTCATTATTCACGAACAAACTATATTGAAGATTATTTACATCGTTTCACTTCCACGTTCAATTACGAAATAATAGCTGGTGACTTGAGACAGCTTTTGCTGAAAATTGCCGGTCAACAATGTGTTAAGTCACGGGTAATTTATTTGCATAACTACGGCTATCAGATGTTTACTCAAATAATTATTATGTTATATATGTTACTTAAATAAGTTTTTAGGTTGAAAATGCTTCGACAACAAAATTATGGTCATAGTAAACTAGATAGATAGAAATTATAGCCATAATATATTAGGGCTTCGTATTCTTCAACTATACAAGTAAATTACAATAAGTTTGAAATTAAACACATCATCTAATGTTTATCGGAAGTGTGCCTTGTCATTGATACTTACAGCCTGACTTAAACTGATTGTTTATTTACCAATTTCCGAAGATGCGTGTTTGTGCAATTGCTCGGAATGTTTATTTATAGGCGCTGAACACAAGTCAGCGCCCTGAAGTCAGTCGCATGTTCATCATGTGTGAACATATTTAGTCACGCAATCCTGCCAATAGCCAATTGTTCATAATTCTTCCTTATTTCTAGGTTGACAGCACTGACGCGTTAGTAGTGCTTTTAGTTCACTCGCGGTCGGTTTAATGGAAGAGTGTTTTAACGTTTATTCGTCGAAAAAACCGCCAAATTCCTGAAAGCAGTTGCTGACTGGAGACGTGGATTGCGGCTTCATCGTTAATACGTTGAATGTAAGTGCTTTAACCAGCATCTTTATTATTTATCTTAAGAAATATCAGTCATCACTAGTCGCGATCGAACAGCTAGTCCCTTAAGGTTCAAATGCTTGCTTTGACTGCGATACATCGCAACACAGAGTAAATACGTGTGGCGTCGTTTCGTAACAATTGAAGCTATTAGCGCATCAGAGCAATACAGGCGTAACGGTTAAAAGTTCGTCATTCGAGTATAAAATATCGTTCTAATACGTAAGTGGTAGTCGATCGGTTCGATTATTTTACGAAAACAATGCCGAAAAAGTCACTCAAACCGAACGCTTTAGTTGAGTTATCAGAGCAATAGAACAGTAATATATGTGAGGGTTCAAAATTGGTCACTCGACTCGAGTATCTTGGGGATTGAATTCGTTTTGATACGAAAATTCTAGATAATCAATCGCGAATCGACTCGAAAATAACCTCTTCGTAAAATTTTACTCCAACCGAATTTACCTTAGCTAAGCTATTAGCGCATAATAGGCGTAAGTTAAAAGTTCGTCATTCGAGTATATCAGGACTTTATGAGTCCGTTCAATACGTAAGTGGTAGTCGATCGGTTCGAATCTGTTCGAAAACAATGGCCGCCGAAAAAGTCACTCAAACCGAACGCCTTAGTTGAGTTATCAGAGCAATAGAACGGTAATATATGTGAGGGTTCAAAAATCACTCGAGTACCTTGGGGATTGAATCGTAACACAACGAAAATACGTGTAGCGTTGTTTCGTAACAATTGAAGCTATTAGCGCATCAGAGCAATACAGGCGTAACGGTTAAAAGTTCGTCATTCGAGTATATCAGGACTTTAGGCCTTGAGTCCGTTCTAATACGTAAGTGGTAGTCGATCGGTTCGAATCTGTTACGAAAACAATGGCCGCCGAAAAAGTCACTCAAACCGAACGCCTTAGTTGAGTTATCAGAGCAATAGAACAGCAATATATGTGAGGGTTCAAAATTCGTCACTCGACTCGAGTACCTTGGGGATTGAATTCGTTCTGATACGAAAGTTCTAGATAATCGATCGCGAATCGACTCGAAAATAACCTCTTCGTAAAATTTTACCTCAACCGAATTTACCTTAGCTAAGCTATTAGCGCATCAGAGCAATATAGGCGTAACGGTTAAAAATTTGTCACTCGAGGAATACCAATACCTTGGGCCTTGAGTCTGTTTTAATACGTAAGTGGTAGTCGATCGGATCGAATCTGTTAAGAAAACAATGGCTGCCGAAAAAGTCGCTCAAACCGAACGCCTTAGTTGAGTTATCAGAGCAATAGAACAGTAATATATGTGAGGGTTCAAAATTGGTCACTCGAATTGAGTACCTTGGGGATTGAATTCGTTTTGATACGAAAGTACTAGGTAATCGATCGCGAATCGACTCGAAAACAACCTCTTCGTAAAATTTTACTCCAATCGAACTAACCTTAGCTAATTAGGGCATCAGAAGGGCAATATATATAACGGTTAAAAATTTGTCACTCGTTTATATCAAGTAGCTTAGAAATTGCGTTAGATCTAACACGAATGCTCGTCAGTGTATCCCAATCTGGCACGAAAAGTGTGTACCCGAAATGTCACCCCAATTGAATAGGCTATCTAATTTATCAATGTTACAGAACAGCGATATATATAAGAGTTAAAAATTTGTCACTTGATTTCACAGAGTATCTCAGACCTGAAGTCCGTTCTAATACAAGTACCGGTCAATCGGTTTCAGTCAAACAAAAGGTGTCTACCCAAATTTTGCCAAATAATCTTCCCCAAGCTAAGCTATCCTCAATAGCATAATGTTCTTAACACGTTGACTGCCAAGCTTATTCTACTATGTTAGAATGTTAGATGCGATAAAACACTGCAGAGTATGATTATCGTGTAAAATGAAGGTACCGCAGAGTTGTTAGCTGCCAAAGTATTGAAGCACCGTTCCAATATCAATTGCTTTTACAAGATTGCAAATAGGCTGCATTGTGAGTTTTTTTCATTTTTAGTCAAATGTTTTACTATATTAGAATATAGTAAAAATTTAGATTACTATATTAAATATTTTACTATATTAGAACGGCGATGCTATGAAATACTACAGCGTTTGACTGAATTATGCAAAACGTAAATAATCTGCAGGTATTGGAAGCCAAAGGGTCGCATCACTATTTTAACACTTTAACGACCGCTAGCCGATTAATCGACTATTATCGACTTATTCGGTTTATTAATCGACTTATTCGGTTATTAATCGACTTATTCGGTTCCAACTGCTATTTACCGGTACTTGATTAATCGGCTTTTCAGTGCTCAACGGTTACATTAGATAAAATAAATATCAGATGATATTATGACAATAGAATTACACTGCTTTGAAACCAAAGGATTCTCAACAACACATTCAGTATTTTTCAATTATAAAGCTTTACAAATAGGTACATACATAATTCCTGCGCGATATCCAAAACAGAGTCGGTCGTTAGTGAGTGGCATCTTCAGTCAATAGCGGTCGGTAAATTGTTAACAACAACTCCATTTATAAACTAATAATTGCTACTCATTGCGAATATTTATTATATAAAGTATAGCAAAATATACTTGGCAGCCAACGTGTTAATACGTTGATTGTCACGGTGGTTACTGGTGACCGCTGCAAAAGATTTGATTAAAAATGCAAAAAATTCGCAATGAATCCTATTTGCAATCTTGTAAAAGCAATTGATATTGGAACGCTGCTTCAATACTTTGACTTCTAACAACTCTGCGTTACCATTATTTTGTACGATTTAATCATACTCTGCAGTATTTCATCGCATCGCGGTTCTAACATACCAAAATACGCTTGGCAGTCAAAGTGTTAACACGTTGACTGCGAAGCGTATTTTACTATATTAGAACGGTGATGCTATGAAATACTACAGCGTTTGACTGAATTACGCAAAATGTAAATAATGTGCAAGCATTGGAAACCAAACAATCGCATCACTACTTTAACAACAACTGCATTTATAAAATAATAATTGCTACCCATTGCGAATATTTTAGATCTTCAGTAGAATATTTTGCGCCAGTCACCGGTGACCACCTTGCCAAGCGTATTTTACTATATTAGAACGGCGATGTTAAGAAATACCACCGCGTTTGACTGAATTACGCAAAATGTAAATAATGTGCAGGTATTGGAAACCAAACAATCGCATCACTACTCTAACAACAACTGCATTCATAAAATAATAATTGCTACCCATTGCGAATATTTTAGATCTTCAGTAGAATATTTTGCGCCAGTCACCGGTGACCACCTTGACAGTCAACCTGTTAACAGTTGAAAGTTCTTCACTCGACAATACAAACCTCATTATCCCCCGCATTCGATCTCACCCAAAAGTGCTAATCAATCGAAAATATGTAGATACTATTTAACCAAGATGTCAGGTTCACCGCCAGGGTACGTGGAGGCAGGGTGAATATTTTCGAAAGTGCAAAAGCGCGGGTTATTTTGCGAATTAATTCGGTCGGCAGAGCGCTGGCAGCGGTGCACTTCAAATAAAACGAATTGCGCGCGCATAACGCATGGCGGCGAAGGAACCGTGCGTTCGCTCGTCGTGCGGGAGGACGACTTTTTGTCGTGGATCCGTGAATAACAGCCGTCGGCCATCGTACCGTTATCGGACACCGATGATTTAATCGCGTCGACGCTGACGGTACGACGGAGAGTGTGCGATATTGTTCCGCGGCCTGTCGTTCCAATCCTGCCAGCAAAACGAAGTTCAAAATGCCATTGGTGAGTATCTGTCTTTCTCCCGTCCAGGCTCTCGCGTACTTTTTTTTTCGTCGGTGTCATTCAGCCGAGGGAAACACTCGTTCCGGGAGAGTTGTTTTACGAATGTCTGTCAGCGGACCGTCGGTAGAGTGGCTCGTCGTCGAGAGAATTTATCGCGTTAGGTTCTGACAATAGTATGCGCTACGAGGTAGGATCGTTGGGCGCGGTTTTGTGGTTAGTTGTAAGACACGGGCCCGTAATCGAATATAAATAAAATATCGGGACGACGGTAGAAGCGTGCACGCTGTCAGAAAATCAATGCACATGTTGTCGTTTTCGAGTCGCTGCGGACGACGTGCGAAAATGTGGTGCAACTTGAACTTAGCACGGTTGCGAGGAGGGTCTCGTTTGAAATAGGAATAAACAGATGAGTGTATATTGTTATGCTGTGTCATTCGACACGATGCGACGGTGGCGTGCGGATGAATCATATAATGGGAATTAGAAATGTAATCAATCTGTGGCCTGTGTGGATGGATGTGCCCAAGTGTGCCATGTATTCTTTCACGCGGTATTTCACGCGTTCATCACTGAAATTTCAGTTGGTCGCTTCTGTTACGCAGACTGTTGTGTTGTGTCATGTAGTGCAATGTGGCCATTATTATATGCAAAACATATGATGGGGATTATAAATGCAATCATTCTGTAGCTTGTGTACGAGGATGTGCCCAAGTGTGCCATGTATTCTTTCACGCGGTATTTCACGCGTTCATCACTGAAATTTCAGTTGGTCGCTTCTGTTACGCAGACTGTTGTGTTGTGTCATTCAGCGCAATGTGGCCATTATTATATGCAAAACATATGATGGGGATTACAAATGCAATCATTCTGTAGCTTGGGTACAAGGATGTGCCCAAGTGTGCCATGTATTCTTTCACGCGGTATTTCACGCGTTCATCACTGAAATTTCAGTTGGTCGCTTCTGTTACGCAGACTGTTGTGTTGTGTCATTCAGCGCAATGTGGCCATTATTATATGCAAAACATATGATGGGGATTATAAATGCAATCATTCTGTAGCTTGTGTACGAGGATGTGCCCAACTGTGCCATGTATTCTTTCACGCGGTATTTCACGCGTTCATCACTGAAATTTCAGTTGGTCGCTTCTGTTACGCAGACTGTTGTGTTGTGTCATTCAGCGCAATGTGGCCATTATTATATGGAAAACATATGATGGGAATTATAAATGCAATCATTCTGTAGCTTTTTGATCACTGGAATTTCAGTTACTTGCTTCTGTTCCGCAAACTGTCAATACCTTGTCTACATATGATGATACCTATAATTTATGATGTTGCGAAAGAGTGCAAGTACAAACGTTGATGTTTTGTTTGCAGGGCAGTCACGCTGCCCTTACCCCCTTGGAGGACATGTCATCGGGGCGAGGTCAAATCGGAGGGGGACCTCCGCAGAATTGTCAGAAGGTTTTCGTACAACGTGACTACACCGAAGGCACCGTCGTTAAATTCCAAACCCGTTTTCCAACAGAGCTCGAGAGCAGGGTAAGTCAACTTTTCCTCATCATCCTTTGCAGCCTGGCAACCGCTACTCTGAACTTTGTTTCTGTTTATTCCTGCATTCTTTCTGGGATATATTTGCCATGTCATAACATCCAACTAATTTCTTTACTTATATGCATTGTCTCTTCAAACGTATCCTGACTTAGCCTACGCAGACTTTGGTATCTTTAACCAATACCCAAGCGCACTTCACAGTTCCGCTCAGTCCTTTGTGGTTTGGCCTTTATGGTTTTCGCTCAGCTCCACTCCATTCGCTCACAACATTGGCTTCCTCTCCGCTTTCCATACCCTCCGCATTGGTTCGACCTTCTTTTCTGAAGCAATCGCTTAGACCCAACCATCATCTAGCGTTCTCGAGATTGAGGAGTGTTTCCGTTTAGTTGGACAGACAGTCGTTCGAGTATACGATCAATCAGCTGAACAATTACTTCGCGGAAGCGGAGCGTGCCAGCTGTTCGACGTACTGCGAGGGCTGTCTTGCCTGCCTGACCGGCTATCTAATCTACATATGCACGGAGACGCACTACGAGAAGTGTCTGCGGAAGGTGGCGAAGTTCATCAGCGAGCAGAACGACAGGGTTTACAAGCCTCGCGGACTGCTGCTAACGGATCCAACGGCGAGGGGTCTTAGGCTAATAGAAATCTCGGTACTGGACAGACCCGCCTCGTGACTGCGTGTTAGCCAATCCACGGAGTTCTTCATGTGACCCGCGCACTTCTGCTACTTTGCCAGAATTCCAGACCTACGCGCGCTGACGCACGACTATGTCGCGCTATGACCTGATTTGGAGTTAGTCGTGCAAGGCGCACCGTTCTGGCTCGCGCGTAGCAAAGCTCGAGAAACGACGCTATGTCAGAGTCTTTATCCGCAGATAGCGCGCACGGGCGCATATGCCTGCACGACTAAAATACCGTTAAACGAATTTATGCGCAATGAGGTCTAACTCTCTTGCTTCGACTCTAACTTTGTACTTAGTTCACTTAAGCGTCAGTGGTCACGCTGGAAGTGCGAGGCGCTCGAAGGGTCCCGCATGTTTGGCCCGCCTTTTTCCGGGGGCCTCGCGCAAACTTTTGCTTCTAAAGAGCGCGAACTCTGAAATAGCAAGTTTCGCAGAGTTTGTCCGACGAGAGGTAGCAGCAGAGTTACTGTTCATTGGCGTAACGTGTCCACAATCAACCGGAACCCTTGGGTCTTAGCTATGTATGATGTTTTCCGTGAACTCGCCCGTGGGGCGAGGGAAGCGGCGAATTGCGTGGAAAGACAGTTGCCGGCCTTGCTTCGATGGCATCTCCTAACGAGATGGCGGTCGAAAACGTTGACGTTAGTAATGACTGCGCGATTGGTCGCAAGTCGGTCCGCTGCGTGCTCGATTTTATTCCTCGCTCGTTGCGACTCGAGTGGAGACGGAAAGCGAGAGCGCGCGTCTTTAGCTCAGCTTCGTTCTTTTACTCAAGACTTTACTGTCACGTGCATTTAACCGAGGGTAAAAATGTATGGATCGACTCTCTGCCTTTTCTTATTTTCATGGGATTAAGTCGCTTGCGAATTATAGGCATAGAATCGATTCGAGATTTTCTATCTTCTGTCGGCGGCGCAGCAGTCTGCACCGCCTGTGTTCCGAGCTTCATCAACGTTACGTGGTACTACGTTTTTCTCTTCCGCGATGTATCATCGTTCGATCTTCCATCATTCACACGTTTCGTTAATCGACGGCGCGAGCCTAGATTATTGGTTTTTTTCAAATACACGGGTCATAGCAAAGACTCGATTGCCGTGAAGGGACGGACGTCTCTGGGAAACAATCACAATCATACGAATTCGGTCGAAATTACTGGCACAGACTTGCGCTAGGAAGAATCCAAGGATTGGCTAGGGAAAATTGTACAGAAGAGTAGGAGAGAGAGAGAGAGAGTGAGAGAGGTTGTGAAGGAGAGTGGGTGTGAATGGAGAGGCAGGCGAAGAGAATAAGTTGTGCTCTATGCTAGAGTGTGCGCGATTAAATGATTCATATGTGACATTGTGATCAAGGATGGGCAGGCTGACGTTTGTAGTCTTTCTATCTATAGCGGAAGAAGTTAGCGGAAGACGATAATATTATTACGTCTGTACAGTTTAATTTCATCGTTCAAGCTCAAGAACAAACCATGGCAGCTGTTTTTGCATCCTCTCTTTCGACGGAGTCGTTATCGAATGCTGTTAAGCAATAATGATCTCAAAGATGCTCCGCGATTCATTTTACGAGTTGCGCCTGTCAAGATGGAGAATGTTAACGGATTGCCGCCTGCTAATATTTTTAATGAGTTTACAGTAGGTCGCCCGACTTACCTATCTATCTTTTCGCGATTGTTACGTTATCGGGATTTGCGGTATCGAAAGACGATCGCGTTCTTGTCCTTGGTCACAATGAGCGCGAATGCCGTTCTTCTGGGCTAGTGCGATGTCGGGAACAGTATCTTGCCAAATAATTGCACCACTGCCTCGTCGTATGACTTCCTGGTGCACCTAGATCGAGATCGACATACGCCACAGATCGTAGAAGATGTACACAAAATTGCACACAGACACGTGGAGATATAAGAATGAAACAAAAACATACAATTTTCCGCTTGGATGGTGTCAATCTCACGAAAACTTGAACTTGCAATTTTCAAGAATGCAGCTAGCGAGGCTTATCTGCTGTCTTTGACGTATAACGCACGAGAGTCGAAGCGAATCGTTGAGATGCACGCTCCCCAAGAATTGTTATCTGCGAGACTGATACCGTTCAATTTGATAATTGTACAATGGCGACCTTAGGCAGGTGAAGCGAGAAATTATGAAAATTGGAATGCGAATACGATAAATGTTTGGAGCGAGATTTAGTGAACGTTACCTGTTTATCGTCGAACGCTGCGAGTACGCAGATTCATTGGGAGAGAAACTCTCGTCTCGAAACACACTGTCCCCCAATTTCTTTCCACGTCGCACTAGCGCGCCCGACGAAAAACGTGCAGCGCGCCGAAGCCGCTGAAATCTATGCGAAACCTGACGCGTTTGCATAATAAGAAAAGGAGAGGACGCGAATTGTACATATTGCGAAACAAAAATTAATCATCGACAAAGCAAACATAGGGAGTATCAAGAAGCAACCGTTTGTTATACTTAATTTGATAGTAGGACCAAATGAAAGACAGAAAAATGAAAAAAAAAGAGAAAGAGAGACAGATTGATGATTCATTATTGTAAAGGACACACCACCGTTCGAGTGTAATTTCTAAATGTTTTAATAATAAAAACAACGTAAAAGTCGTAGCCGTACGTGGACGCGCCATCAGTCCCCAGATCGCGAGGAATAAATGACGAGCGACCACGGCTTCTCGATCGGTTGTCACTTCTGTTGTCCGCCTATCTAGGAGTTCGCATCGCAGCATTCGTCGAGAGGCCATATAGGATCCTGTTTATCACGATTATCAATACCTGAGGACCGAAGAACCAGCCTCGCGACGTGGCGTTACGAAAGAACAACGGATCGTCGGACCTATGAGAAGGTACTAGAGTAAGGTACAATAAGTATAGAGGCTCTGCTGTATCGATCCTGCGGACATTTGACTTAGTTTTCGAAACAGAACGCTCCTTCCTCCTCCTCTGACTCGTAACAACGCAGTGAAAGGAATAGTTTCATCAACATACACATGTACACATATGCCAGGATGATTAAGGTCCGTTCCCGCTGATAAACACTCTTCGCCATTCCCTGTGTATCTCTGTATGCGGCTGAACGAATACGTTACAAGAGTATCGAGGACAAAACATCGGTGCGTACAGGTGAAATTAGCATAAAATTCGCGTTGACTAGGATCCACGCAAGAGTAACGTGCGCGAAAAGACACATGGCGAAACGAACTTCTACTCAGCCCGAACGGATCTCAAGCACCGTCGGCTGCGCTTGCAGTGCGAAACTATCTGGACGCATCGGTAATCGCCGAACAACGAGAAAAAGGTGGCGCGTAACGATGACGACGGGTTACAGAAATAGAGGCGGGAAACGTGAAAAAGGAAGTCGACAATATTGCGATCTCGCGAGAATCCTTAATGTATAAAATTGCGAGTGGAGATAACCGGCGTGCCCACGTCCATACGTGCAAATAATTCTCATTACCTCTCCTCTACCGCACCTCCACGTGTGCCTCCGATGCGCGAGAGCGCCGATTCTCTCTCGAACTACCCTACGATATCGAGACGTTATGATACAAAAAGATTGTCAAAATTTAATTCATGCCCGGCACACAAACGCGCGTTCTTCGAAGTCAGTACATCCGCCTCCCTTGGCTTTCGTCGATCTCTACGCTGCGATTCTTTTTTTTTGTATGAGCAATGTCGGTTCGGAGTTGACGCACAACCCCTCCCGGCTACCTAGCCATCGACTAAATCGTTTAGTTAGGTACTTAGCTATTCTGTTAATATCTACGCACTCGCCAACTTAGTCTACGAGAGAACAGTTTTCATCGTTCGTCAAAAATTCGCTTCAGGCTGGACGGAACGGTATCCATCCAGTTTCTCATTCTCGTTCGCGTAAGCTATTTCTCAGGGTCGCTGTGAGGAACGTTTGACCACGCGTTCGTAGTCTTTGACTTTTGATTCAAATGTACGGGAGGCAGGTTCCCTCTTTGACCTCCCGATAAAATATAAGAGTCTGTCGACTTTCGGCGAGTATACGGAATCTCACTCATTCTGTAGGTCGGTGGTTAATTTGCGATCGGGATCGTAGAAATTGTAGTCACTGTTAAACACACAGTTGAAGAATAGACGCCTCTGTAAATTCCGTTCTAGACATCAAGGGATACGAAATATCACGTTTGTCGTTAGTACGCATTTGGCCACGTCTCAGTGTGCGTTTGTCGTTTCTTACGTCGGTAGGTAACTTTCGCAGCTCAAGTACTGTGTACCGACTAACTGTAGAAATTAGAAACGAGGTACCACCCTTTGCAGTTAAACCTCATCTACGGCTCAATTCTCAGCTCGTTCACGAATTCAGCATCACTCCGGTATACTCTCCAAGTTACTGGAAGTAAGGCGTCAAATGAGCAAACAAAGTTTGTTCCGGTTCTTTCTATCCGGAATAAGTGCCTTCGACTTTCCTGTATCTTCGGAGCTACTTCTAGCGTACAGAGACCTGCTAATTCTGTGTCTGACACCCTTGCTCAGTGTCCTACCACCCTTCCGCAGCGACGCGAATCTTCCCAGCGTCGACTTCTCCGGCATTTCCTTCCTATCGGCGTGCGCACAGTTCAAAGTTGTGACCGTGAACTCGATATCTTTCGGTTCATACGACACGAACTCCTCGACAGGTTCCTCGATGGTGTCCCTGTCGATCCAGGTGAGGCCCATTTCAACCTTCTCCGCCAGGTCTTGCCAGTGGCGTCTGTTGTCCATCGTGCCCTCGTACAATGGTAGGATCCAAGGAAAGGTCTCGGACATGACTTTGTAGAGAGGAAGGCAGATTACGTCGATGAAGCCGACTTGCATTTGAGGTAGCTCGTCTCGTCGCTCGCGATCCATCATGGCGACCGGTTGTTGATTGAGCTGGAGTCGTTCCAGGTCTCCTTGGTCAAAGAACTCGTCGGCCACCAGTTTCGCCACGCGATGCTGAACTTCCCACGGCTTCGCGATCGCGCTCACGTCGCAAGCCGTCATCATCATGCCGCATAGCACTATTTGGGAAAGTCGTTTTGTCAGACGTATAGACCGTACGAACGTTCTGCGACGAATACTCACGTTCCTTCTTCTCCTCGCTCTGCCAATCAAATTCTCCCTCATCGATGAGCTCCATAAACCGGTTTTTCTTCTTGAAGTAGACCGCGAGATCGGTCGAAAGTATAGCACTTTCGACGACTTTCATAACTCTTCGGTAATCCTCCATCGAGAGACTCTGAAAGATGTTATTACTGTCCGAATTGAGGATCATCACGCACTGGTCGAAATGGTGATGTTCCATGGTGCTCGTGGAATAGAGAATTGCCAACGGTGATTCCGTTTTCATCTGGAACGCGTTGTTCGTCCCCCGATGATCGAGGTCGTGACATAAACAGGCGACTAGAAGGCCCAAGATTTCGAGATCCGTCATAAACTGCTCCATCTTCCCTGTTTTTAACATCGCGAACATTGTTTGGGCGACGTTTAATGCGTGCCTCCAGTTGTGATACTTTACCGGCCTACGATCGATGATCAGGACATTAGATTGCCAGATTCAGAAAACAGTGGAAAGAAACAGGTTGGAAAAACATTGACGTGCGTCGAAATAAGATCGACTTATATATTGGGTTGGCGAAACATTTCGTTCGGTTGGCCGTGTCAGTAGCTGAACAGCAAAACATTCAACACTCGATGCAAAAAAAATGTATCTCTGCAATTTTTCTATAACGGATAAACGTTTCGGCCAACCCAATAAATAGGAGTAGCTTCATTTCGATCCAACGAACGCACCTGTAATTCTTCTTGACGCTGAGAATCCACCTGCACAGGACGTCGTACGGTATATGAAACTTCTGTATGAGATCGCACTGCTTGAACATCCTGATCGTGGCTCTACAGGTGTCCTCGTCGGTTAAATCGAAATCGATGAACGTGAAGCTGTACAGATTGTACTTCTCCGCGGACGGGATCGGATCCGTTGTCAACTTCTGAGCATCGTCATTGTTCGCCGTGGCGTGATAACTGAGACACTCGAGAGCCACTTTCTGCTTCGCCATCAGCTTGCACGCGGATTCGTACATCTGCGTGTTGTGAATGCCGAGGCCGCAAAAAATGGCGAACGCCTCGAAGATGGACACGTCCGAGTCGGTGAACGACGTCCCGTTGTCCTGAAAGCGATTCGATCGAGGAATCTTCCCTTTGACCTCTTTCCGCGCAATCTTAATTGCTCTCCCCCTGAATCTCGTGCTATTGTCGGTAGACGACAAAAGCCATTGAAACGGTCCGCCATTGTCTCGCGCGGCTGTATGTATATTCGAAGCGGGCGCAATGAGAAAAAGGTCGATTCAGGTATTCAAGGGATCTGAATCGAGTTACTTTGATACCGTGACAGTGTTCGGGCAGAAAGGCACGCTTTCGTTTAATGAGACACCTTTGTGCAGGCTAATTCGCGGGGTAACTTGGCAACGGATGATTGTACGAACCTTGTTGATCAATTGGGCGACGCCGATGACAATCCTCTGGCCGTTGACGATCGGCATGCAGAGGATGCTTCTGATCGTGTCACTTTTTGTGTCGACGACGTCGCGCTTCAGCCAGGTCGTCACGTCGCCGATGTTCAAAATCTGACCGGTCGCTGCCACGTATCTCGCGATTTGACCGAGCGGACTCGATAAGTCGGTTATGCTCGGACGATAGACACGCGCCTCTTGCGTTTCGTTTTCCATTTCGAACACCATCGTGAACTTACTACTCTCCGTCATACTCTGTCATGACCACAATAATGTAATGTTCGACACTTCATGTTTCCGGCAGACAAAGTAATTTTACACAGCTTTGGAATGTACTTGAAATGTCAGGTGATGTGTTCAGTTTCAATCTTATTATAAATTACATGAGTGACGAAGGAATGTAATGCACGTTTTTCATCGAAAATACTTGGCTATGTCAAATTTAATTACTAAGACTCTACGTGTTTTGGGACCACTGGTGCCCCGTCTTCAGGAGACTACAAAAAGTGTATGTGTTTCTCTAAGAAATTTCTGTTCCTAACAAATAATTTCTCTGGAACTTTTTCGCTAAAAATTGTTTTTCTAAAAATGTCTGTCTAGAAGTTATTTTTCTAAAAAATCGTTTCTTTGAAACAACTGCTTCTCAAAGAAAAATGTTTCTCTAACAATTGTTCCTCTAAAAATTGTTTTCCTAAAAAATGTGATAGCACATACACTCTTTGTAGACTTTGGAGTCAGGATACCAGCGGCCCCGAAGCATGTAGACAGTTTCAGCAATAAAGTTTTAAATAGCCAAGCATTCTCACCCGAAGAAGGGCTTTGCATTCTTTCATTACTTAAGCACTTGGAACAAGTGGGTTCGTGTCGTGTTAAAACTCACATGCTGCTGGAATATGTCTTCCATATCGATGTTGTTGCTCTGGGAGCCGCGGGGAAAGAGAGAAAAAGATGATCAAACATACGCATTCGAGCAACACTTTGCCGGTGTCACTCACCTCTCTCCTCGACAGCGGTTTTCTGCTCTCTTGAACCGACTTTCCCGGCCTTTCGACGATCTTCTCGAGATGGCCCTGAAACGAGACTTAGCATCTCTTATTACGTTCCTAACACCCTTCCCTTCGCCGTAATCTCAAAGACGGATCGCGAGAGTCTGTCGATGCTCATCGGCCCTAATCACGGCGCACTTGGAAACCTCGCTCGTTAGCGAACCTTAACACGTTAACCAGTAAACTACGGAATTGCCTTTTAAACGTCGCCCACGGAATGCGTAAAGAAAGCGAAGCGATGACGAGTATACACGTTTATGCTTCTATTGTGTAGTTGACAACAAAGTGAAAGTAAAATGATGAAAGAAGACAGCCGACGAACGACAAAATTAAAGAAAACGAACAGAACGAAACGAACGACGACAATATTAAAGAAAACAGACAATCATCAACAAATTTTCCTTTTCTCAAAAAACGTTTCAATAAAATCCATAAAAAGCCCGTAAATAAATGTTAACTCCACAAAACGCGTTTGTATCTAAACAAGAAATAGTCATTAACAAATTTCCCTTTCCTCTAAAACTTTTCAATAAAATCCATAAAAAGCCCGTAAATAAATGTTAACTCCACGAAACGCTTCTATATTTAAACAAGAAGAAATCATTAACAAATCTCCCTTT
The DNA here is from genome assembly GCA_033815515.1 of Cryptocheilus praepositus. Taxonomy (NCBI): domain Eukaryota; kingdom Metazoa; phylum Arthropoda; class Insecta; order Hymenoptera; family Pompilidae; genus Cryptocheilus; species Cryptocheilus praepositus. The sequence continues at coordinate 1,928,643 of JAWWQZ010000257.1, forward strand.
TCTCCAAAAACATTTCAATAAAATCCATAAAAAGCCCGTGAATAAATGTTAACTCCACGAAACGCGTCTATATTTAAACAAGAAAAAATCATTAACAAATCTCCCGTAAATAAATGTTTTCTCAAAAAACGTTTTAATAAAATCCATAAAATGCCCGTAAATAAATGTTAACTCCACAAAACGCGTTTGTATCTAAATAAGAAACAGTCATTAACAAATCTCCCTTTTCTCTAAAACTTTTCAATAAAATCCATCAAAAGCCCGTAAATAAATGTTAACTCCACAAAACGCGTTTGTATCTAAACAAGAAACAGTCATTAACAAATTTCCCTTTCCTCTAAAACTTTTCAATAAAATCCATAAAAAGCCCGTAAATAAATGTTAACTCCACAAAACGCGTTTGTATCTAAACAAGAAACAGTCATTAACAAATTTCCCTTTCCTCTAAAACTTTTCAATAAAATCCATGAAAAGCCCGTAAATAAATGTTAACTCCACGAAACGCGTCTATATTTAAACAAGAAAAAATCATTAACAAATCTCCCTTTTCTCCAAAAACGTTTCAATAAAATCCATAAAAAGCCCGTAAATAAATGTTAACTCCACAAAACGCGTTTGTATCTAAACTAGAAACAGTCATTAACAAATTTCCCTTTCCTCTAAAACTTTTCAATAAAATCCATGAAAAGCTCGTAAATAAATGTTAACTCCACGAAACGCGTCTGTATTTAAACAGGAAAAAATCATTAACAAATCTCCCTTTTCTCCAAAAACGTTTCAGTAAAATCCATAAAAAGCCCGTAAATAGATGTTAACTCCACAAAACGCGTTTGTATCTAAACAAGAAACAGTCATTAACAAATCTCCCTTTTCTCTAAAACTTTTCAATAAAATCCATAAAAAGCCCGTAAATAAATGTTAACTCCACAAAACGCGTTTGTATCTAAACAAGAAACAGTCATTAACAAATTTCCCTTTCCTCTAAAACTTTTCAATAAAATCCATAAAAAGCCCGTAAATAAATGTTAACTCCACAAAACGCGTTTGTATCTAAACAAGAAACAGTCATTAACAAATTTCCCTTTCCTCTAAATCTTTTCAATAAAATCCATAAAAAGCCCGTAAATAAATATTAACTCCACGAAACGCGTCTATATTTAAACAGGAAAAAATCATTAACAAATCTCCCTTTGCTCCAAAAACATTTCACTGAAATCCACAAAAAGCCTGCAAAAAAACGTTGAAGTATCGTGCGACCATTAAAGCATTATCTCTGAAAGCCGAGTCTGTCTCCCGTAGGGAAAGTTCAGTCACAGCGTTGAGCGCATCAACGTTCGAAAGCACGAGACCGCCGCTCGTTTGCCGCTTATTAACAAATGCGAACTTACTGCCTCGCCGCAGTCGAGATCCAATAGATAAACCGCGCACCTCTCGCACTTCAACAACTCCTTCGCCTCGGTCATTATCTTCGTGACAAGGCACTCGAGATTGTTCTGCTCCTCGAATATGTTCCGCGCCAAATTGAGGAGTATCTGATTGCGTCTGTACTCCTGCACGGACAGCTCGAATAGCTGGGCGTTCTGGATACCGATGCCGCAGAACGTGAGGTACCTGAGTGCGATCGATAAATTGTCAAGCCGCGTCACGCTCGTCGTCATCAAAGGACCTCACTGACCTTTGAAAGACTTCGACGTCCCTGTCGGTGAATTCGTTGCTGCCGTTCGTCTTGTTGATGATCTGCGCGACGCCGATAACGTCCCCCTCGTAATTGCAAATGGGCATCGACAGGATAAGAGTCGTCTTGTACCCGGTGCGCATGTCGATCGAGCTGTTGAACCTCGGATCCTGAGGATTCGTCATTCCATTCACGCCGGCGTATCAATGTCGAAAATAGAATCGACCGGCGCGATCGCGGCCCGATTGCGGCCAGTCAAACGTGACGCGCGTACTGGAGTGCCATTTTTAAAGCGGGGCCTTCTTCGATTTGCGCGAACACTTTGGCTTCTTGAAAATCGAACGCGGGTATGGGGATATGTAAGCGTATCATAAGCTCTGATGAATGGGGACGGCCTTCAAATGGCAGGCGTTACTTGGATTTTAGGGGAAAAGGCGATTGTTCGTTTGTTTTCTTGTATGCGTTGTTTGTTACGTGTAGCTGGAATTGCGGGGAATTGTGTCGTTATTCCTGACAAACGAAGATGGCTTTCAAATAGCATGCGTGAGCTGATTTCGTGAGAAAAATAGGGTTGGCATTATTTGTTTTATTGTACAGATTATTACATGTCGCTGATTTTGAATAATAGGCTTGCGAAAATACGAAAGCGAGATCTTTCCTTCGTCCTAATAAACGAAAGTGACTTTTAAGCGGCGTGCTTAATTTGGTTCCATAGAAAAATATAGTGTTTATGATTTGTTTTATTGTCCACATTATTACACGTCACTGTTCTTGAATGTTCGTCTATAGTTAGGCTTGCGGAAATACGTAAATGGGACGTTTCGTTAGTTCTATCAAACGAAAATGGCTTTCATATATTATTACGCGTCGTTGACTTCGATTTCTCACCAATCATTAGGTTTGCGAAAATACGCAAACGATTCGTTTCTTAAGTCCTGACAGTCAAAATTGGTTTTTAAACGACATGCACGAAAAAATAGGATTGTTATAATTTATTTGATTGTACATATTGTTATACGTCACTATTTTCGAATAAACGTCAGTAGTTAGGGTTGCAGACCATTGAGACGGCATGATAAATGAAACATGCGACGAACCTTATAAGCGTCTTTGATGTTGATGATCTCCTTGGTCTGAGCGACGTAACCAGCGATGCCAACACCAAAAGGAATCTTGATTTCCTCATTCTTGGCTCGTTGGACGGCTTCCTCCAATTCCGTGTCCTGCGTGACGTCGAACAGTTTCGCAACCAGGTACCGATCTTCCAGGGGTCCCTTCGCCAGAAAGAGACTTCCGCGATCAGCGTGAGTCAGCAGGCCGACGTTCACGAGAATTTTGTGACAGAGAATATTGATGTCCAGCTCGTTTGCCACGTCTCTGATCAGCTCCATGAACAAGTCGCTTTCGTCTAGTCTGTTCAATTCTTCCCGCCGTCCCATCAGCGACGTCGAGGTTCTGAGTTGACATTGGGAAACGCGGAAAATAATCGTAGAAATGGATGTGTACGATAAAGCCATGTCGCACTGGTTTATAGAAGCTATATTTATGTTTAATGTAATGTAGAAGCTATAGACTACAAAATATTGAAGATAGATTTAGGTTCAATATCATATACAAGCTATAGTTTACGGAATATAGAAGGTAGATTTATGTGTCATATGATGTAGAAGCTGTGGATTATAGAATATGGGAGATAGATTTATGTGTCATACGATACAGAAGCTGTAGATTATAGAATATGGAAGATAGGTTTATGTTCAATATGATATAGAAGTTGTAGGTCATAGTGTACAGAAGATAAATTCACGTTCAATATGATATTCACGGTTCTAGACTAGAAGCTATCATTATGTTTAATGATACTTCTATGCAATGACATCAGAATTTTAGTTTCGGCTATAACGCCAGTAACTTTTGCTGTAACGCTCACCTGCTAGGACTCCTGCTTCTTTTCGCAGGCGAACTCGAGGCAAGCCACGTCTGAAACAAATCAGACGTAACGCTGTTCCGTTTGCTCCGACTAAGAACGCTCTCCCCCTGATGAAGACTCGTTGTCGAGCTTTTCATTTGCTGAGACTCCGTGTCTTGAAGTCGATGTCGAAGTTCAGCGCTTGCCCTTTCCTTTAGCCACGCTTCTGCAGCTTCGGGATGAGCCTCCAAATACCTTGAAAACGTTCTAACTGCATATAAAGATCTCCACAATACGTCTTACAATGTGTCCTTCGATAATCTTCATAGGAACTGGCAATGCGGTTTACTTTCAATAATTCGAGTTGCCTGACAGTTTGACTTACATGCCAACCCTTTCCATGGTGAGACCGTCGTCCTCGTCATATTCATGTATGGTGTCCTGACAACTTATCCGCTTGCTCCTGCATAATCTGGAGATGTCGCTATCCTTCGCGTCAGTCTTCGAGATCGGACTTATGGGTAATTTTGAATCTTGCCTGGCCCGCATTTTGCCTGGACTCTCGCTCGGATTAAGATTGTTCCCGGCTTCCTCGTAATTGGACGAGCGGACCAGTTGGCACTCGCTTCGTTCTGGAGCCTTTGAGGAGTGCGGTTTTGTCGAGATCTTCATTGTCTCGAAGCCCTCGAGGTTGTTGTGGTTCCCCTACGAGAAGTTCTTACTTTTTAGTTAGAACTCCGAGGTTGCTTCATTAACAACCTGCGTCATTTCAAATGTTCTCTATTCGCAAAAAAATGTTAATTCACATTTCACGCAGCACTGATAAGATTATATTATAGTCTGTATAAATCTGCCATTTTAGTGCCGTTTCAGAGTCGTAGAAAAAATTACGTTTTTTGTCGTTCACCTACGAATAGTTTTTACCTTTTAGTTAGAACTCCGAAGCAGCACCATGAAAAATCTGAATCGCTTCAAACAGAACTTCGGGGCGATTTTACGCAAAACCCGAATCACTTTCAAATGTTCTCTATTCGCAAAAAATGTTAATTCACATTTCACGCAGCACTGACAAGATTATATTAGAGTGTGTATAAATCTGCCATTTTAGTGTCATTTCAGAGTAATGGGAAAAATGACGTTTTTTGTGGTTCACCTACGAATAGTTTTTACCTTTTAGTTAGAACTCCGAAGCAGCACCATGAAAAATCTGAATCGCTTCGAATAGAACTTTGGGACGATTTTACGCAAAACCGAATCACTTCAAATATTCTCCATTCGTAAAAAATGTTAATTCACATTTCACGCAGCACTGACAAGATTATATTAGAGTGTGTATAAATCTGCCATTTTAGTGGCGTCAGAGTAGTGGAAAAAATGACGTTTTTGTGGTTCACCTACGAATAGTTTTTACCTTTTAGTTAGAACTCCGAAGCAGCACCATGAAAAATCTGAATTGCTTCAAATAGAACTTCGGGGCGATTTTACGCAAAATCCGAATCACTTTCAAATGTTCTCTATTCGTAAAAAATGTTAATTCACATTTCACGCAGCACTGACAAGATTATATTAGAGTGTGTATAAATCTGCCATTTTAGTGCCGTTTCAGAGTAGTGGAAAAAATGACGTTTTTGTGGTTCACCTACGAATAGTTTTTACCTTTTAGTTAGAACTCCGAAGCAGCACCATGAAAAATCTGAATCGCTTCGAACAGAACTTCGGGGCGATTTTACGCAAAACCCGAATCACTTTCAAATGATCTCTATTCGTAAAAAATGTTAATTCCATTTCACGCAGCACTGACAAGATTATATTACAGTCTGTATAAATCTGCCATTTTAGTGCCGTTTCAGAGTAGTGGGAAAAATGACGTTTTTTTTGGTTCACCTCCGAATAGTTTTTACCTTTTAGTTAGAACTCCGAAGCAGCACCATGAAAAATCTGAATCGCTTCAAACAGAACTTCGGGGCGATTTTACGCAAAACCCGAATCACTTTCAAATGTTCTCTATTCGTAAAAAATGTTAATTCACATTTCACGCAGCACTGCCAAGATTATATTAGAGTGTGCATAAATCTGCCATTTTAGTGCCGTTTCAGAGTAGTGGGAAAAATGACGTTTTTTTGTGGTTCACCTACGAATAGTTTTTACCTTTTAGTTAGAACTCCGAAGCAGCACCATGAAAAATCTGAGTCGCTTCAAATAGAACTTCGGGGCGATTTTACGCAAAACCCGAATCACTTTCAAATGTTCTCTATTCGCAAAAAATGTTAATTCACATTTCACGCAGCACTAACAAGATTATATTACAGTCTGTATAAATCTGCCATTTTAGTGCCGTTTCAGAGTAGTGGGAAAAATTACGTTTTTTGTGGTTCACCTCCGAATAGTTTTTACCTTTTAGTTAGAACTCCGAAGCAGCACCATGAAAAATCTGAATCGCTTCGAACAGAACTTTGGGACGATTTTACGCAAAACCCGAATCACTTTCAAATGTTCTCTATTCGTAAAAAATGTTAATTCACATTTCACGCAGCACTGACAAGATTATATTACAGTCTGTATAAATCTGCCATTTTAGTGCCGTTTCAGAGTAGTGGGAAAAATGACGTTTTTTGTGGTCCACCTCCGAATAGTTTTTACCTTTTAGTTAGAACTCCGAAGCAGCACCATGAAAAATCTGAATCGCTTCGAACAGAACTTCGGGGCGATTTTACGCAAAACCCGAATCACTTTCAAATGTTCTCTATTCGTAAAAAATGTTAATTCACATTTCACGCAGCACTGACAAGATTATATTACAGTCTGTATAAATCTGCCATTTTAGTGCCGTTTCAGAGTAGTGGAAAAAATGACGTTTTTGTGGTTCACCTACGAATAGTTTTTACCTTTTAGTTAGAACTCCGAAGCAGCACCATGAAAAATCTGAATCGCTTCGAACAGAACTTCGGGGCGATTTTACGCAAAACCCGAATCACTTTCAAATGTTCTCTATTCGCAAAAAATGTTAATTCACATTTCACGCAGCACTGGCAAGATTATATTAGAGTGTGCATAAATCTGCCATTTTAGTGCCGTTTCAGAGTAGTGGGAAAAATGACGTTTTTTGTGGTTCACCTACGAATAGTTTTTACCTTTTAGTTAGAACTCCGAAGCAGCACCATGAAAAATCTGAATCGCTTCGAACAGAACTTTGGGACGATTTTACGCAAAACCCGAATCACTTTCAAATGTTCTCTATTCGCAAAAAATGTTAATTCATATTTCACGCAGCACTGCCCAGATTATATTACAGTCTGTATAAATCTGCCAAGTAGTGGGAAAAATTACGTTTTTTGTGGTTCACCTCCGAATAGTTTTTACCTTTTATTACGATTTTACGCAAAACGGAATCACTTCAAATATTCCCCATTCGCAAAAATTGTCAATCCACATTTCACACAGCACTGACAAGATTATATTAGAGTGTGCATAAATCTGCCATTTTAGTGTCGTTTCAGAGTAGTGGAAAAAGTGACGTTTTTTGTGGTTCACCTACGAATAGTTTTTACCTTTTAGTTAGAACTCCGAAGCAGCACCATGAAAAATCTGAATCGCTTCGAACAGAACTTTGGGACGATTTTACGCAAAACCGAATCACTTCAAATATTCTCCATTCGCAAAAAATGTTAATTCACATTTCACGCAGCACTGACAAGATTATATTAGATTGTGTATAAATCTGCCATTTTATGTAGAGTAGATACTATAGAGTAGTGGGAAAAATGACGTTTTTTGTGGTTCACCTCCGAATAGTTTTTACCTTTTAGTTAGAACTCCGAAGCAGCACCATGAAAAATCTGAATCGCTTCGAACAGAACTTTGGGACGATTTTACGCAAAACCGAATCACTTTCAAATGTTCTCTATTCGCAAAAAATGTTAATTCACATTTCACGCAGCACTGCCAAGATTATATTAGAGTGTGTATAAATCTGCCATTTTAGTGCCGTCTCAGAGTAGTTGGAAAAATGACGTTTTTTGTGGTTCACCTACGAATAGTTTTTACCTTTTAGTTAGAACTCCGAAGCAGCATCATGAAAAATCTGAATCGCTTCGAACAGAACTTTGGGGCGATTTTACGCAAAACCGAATCACTTCAAATATTCTCCATTCGCAAAAATTGTCAATCCACGTTTCACTCAGCATTGGCAAGATTAATTTAGAACATAGCTCATGAAGATCGTTCCGCCATTGCACTGCCGTTTCAGGATAATAGCAGGAATGACGTACGCGCACGTTCTCTCTTGCGGAAAATTGTTGCTGCAATCGAATCCTAATGTAGCCGATGGGAACGGTTTAATTACCTCCGTATCCGCTGCCTCCGGCAGCTCCTCGTCCACTTCGTCTTCGGCTTCCATATCACTTTGGCCTCGGGTTAATTAGCATCGAGTGCGTTTCGCGATCTGCCCGTAACGTTTAGCGCGCGTGAGACCGGTAAATCCTCGCATCGATCAAGTCGCCCCGCTTAATTTCCTTCGGCCCTCCTCAGCCGTCGATATTCTCGCCTGCAAAAGATCATCGCACGCCTCCTTTACGTAAGCCAGCGATCGTGAGCCAAACTCGCCGCGAAATATGATTAGAAATCGATCGCTCGGTCGTAGAATTAGCTCGCGCGGAAAAAATGTATTCGCCGGGCGGGCAGAGTCAATGAATTCTGCGACGCAGAGTAGAGTCAAAATTAAATTTTCTACCCTGTCCCGCTATCGACCGTCTACCGCCGAAACCATGACGGCAGCGCGTTGGGCTATCGAATCGTTAACCCTTAATGATACGGAGACGTGTAACATACGTTTCATGGTATTACGTGATTGACATAATTGCGTTAAATGCGTGGCTTTAGCAGCGGCGTTAGCTAGTCGCTTCTTTACTTACGACACACTACTTCTGAAGTTCTGGGGATAGGGTATTTTTTGAACTATTTTTTGTCGGGTAGAACGTGCGGACAGGAGAACGTTATGATGTGAATTTAGAGCTAAGTGGAAGTTAAATATTTGATTTTGCACTGTCCAAAGATAATTTAAACCGAAAGCTTCATATAGTGAAAAGAGGTCAGAGAAGGGCTTGCACTGTTTGTTCTAACAGGTAAGAAAAAGGTGGGAAAGGGCAAAGCGAATGTTGGGATACTTGTTCAAATAAACCAAGAACGTTGACGTATGTTTCAAAAGGTACCGGGTGAACTATAAAACCTAATTTTAATCTTTACACCAAAATATAGCATATTCATAAAATAAACGAAAAAATTAAAAAATCATAAGCAGTTTCCTACGCTTTCCAAAATCTGCATCTTCCATTTACGTCATTGAAGAACGAACCGGCGCGCCAAGGGCTAAATATTCCCAGCGTGGTTTGCCCCGCGGTCGCGCGCTCAAAGGGAAGCACAGTCTGCGCTGAATAAATCAAGCCCGCCCTATCCGAGGAATCGACGATGATCCTGCGGAGATTCTCGGTGCGCCTTCGGACGATGAATTTCCACGTATCGCCGGAACGACTCGCGTAACCCGTGTAGGCGAACCTCCTGCCTCTTCATCCACCGTGAACCCCGCGCCCCGCTAGATAGGAAGACAACGACCCACCGGGGAAATCGCCGGATTACGGAATTACGCGATTCAATGTTCATGCCCGTTCGTCGTCTACCATTTTGCCGGATGAAAATAACGTCCCCGCGAAGCATAGCGGACGGGCCGGTAATTTATTAATGACGTTTTTCCGTCGCCGCGGGCGCTTGGACCACCGCGAGCGGAGGAAGAAATTCGAACGGAGAGGCGAAAGACGTATTTCGAAACGACTGCGACCGAGTTAGGATCATGTTCCGGGAACAGGGCCAATCGTAATTTACCGCCGCCGATCGACTTGCAGTTCAATTAACCGCCCTCCGGATCCCAAGGATCCGTCGCTAACGCCGGCGCGTGTTTCATGGTTTCCGCGGTAATCTTTTACTACTTAGCGCCGCAGTGTTCGCGCGGATCAGTTTTTGTTTACTCTCGCAGCGTGCCGCGCTTCGGTGTAGACAGGCCTCGGCGTTGGACGAAGAGCGCGGATTAATTTAGATTACGACGTGCCGTTATTCGCAGGGCTAACGATGGGAGGATCGGAAGGGGTGGCGGCTTTTTTTTTCGTTCAACCTTCAGCCGAAAATGCTGGACACGGGGTTTTGTTGGGTTTTCTGTTGGAGACGTACTGAAAATTGTAAATTGAGATGTACGTGTGTTTTCGGTGTACAAGTTTATGGGGTTTGAAGAAAGATGTAGGCGTGTGCGCAAGAACAAGAAAGTATTACGATAAAAAGTAGGGAAACTGTACGCGACTCGAACTTTGTGTCGGGAGACTTATCGTCAAACGTTTTACTCGCTCAGCTACGACGTTTCAATAAAAACCCATTGTCTATTCTAAAGTACTTCAACGTATATATTTTTTTAAACACTGTTAATGCGAAGAATGTAAAGTGAACATGTGTTTATTTTCGATTTATTATATCGCTCATTCAATTTAATTGTCCATTAAGTATATATTTTTCGAACTTTTAACACGTTGACTGCCACGCGTATTTTACTATATTAAAACCGCAAAGGGATGAAGTACTACAGAATATGATTGAATTGTGTAAAATGAAAATAATGCGAAGGTATCGGAGACCAAAGAATTGAATCACTATTTAATATTAATTGCATTTTCAAGATTATAAATACGACCGATTGGGTATTTTTTAAATTTTTCGTGAGACCTTTTGCGCCGGTTACCGATGACCACCATGGCGGTCAAAGTGTTAATATGCAAAATAAAAGCGCACGAATATCTCAACTTTCCATTTTGACCGCGAAAATTTTAATGCATCCGGCACGTTTTGACGTTTCCCCAATTTTTTCGAAACCGTCGCCCTGTCGCCACTCTTGGCAAAAGACGCCGTCCAACATTTTAACGAAGCCCTGTGGAAAATTCGACCGAAAATCGGTTGCCCCGCGCTTCCGTTCCTCCCCTCGTAACTAGTAAACGTATCTATCGATTACGTATTACGTTACCGTGGCATACACGGTACCTGCGTAATTGGCCCTCTGCAGATCCCTTAATGAGTAGCCGCCCGGGCTGGGAGTATGACTTCGACGAATTCTGCGCGAAGACATTTTCGAGTCCCACATAGTTCCGCCCCGAACGGGCGAAGTCATGCCGCGAGAAAGTTTTGCGCATCTCTCCGGGTTGCGAAGCGTTGCCAAGGAAGTGCTGGTGGCGGTTCTACGGCGCGAAGTCTCCTGCTTTGCTCAACAAACATACGTGCCTTCGATCCCGCGGCGGATCCTTCGAAAACATGCCTCTCGCCATCGCACTCACCAATCCAAACACTCGCGAGCTACGCTTGTCTTCTCTCGCGGACGCTAACATATCCAGGACGCTGGCTCGGACTCTCGATAGTTGCTTTTCGTTATTATTGCGAGTAGCCGCTTAACGCGGACGAGTTGTCCTCAGAATACGCTTTCGCTCGTTAATCCGCTGCCCACGCATGCGGCAGATTTACTTATTTGCCCGCGGACGCTCGGTAATTTCGCGAGTTTCATTCTTCGGCGATCGGATCGGAGGAGAGCGAATGACAGGGCATTACGTGGCAAATTTTCCCGTTTGCGGCTGCTTCCCCTGGCAGGCGGAGCGCGATGATTTTCAGAGCGCGTGGCTGTGCGATTCCTGTTCAACCCTCTGCCACGGCGTTAGAGTTTATTTTTATTGCGCCTAGATTAAATGGGGGTTCATTGTGCAATAACGTAACTTTCCTCAGCGCGCTCACGTGTGCACTGTACTGCCCCGAACTTCTGGCCGCAACGTCGTGGATCCTTAAAGGCGACGGGCGTCCATTGAGCCGCGTTTATAAATAATGCCGCGTCCGCGGAGCCACGAAATAGTTCGCTGAGTGTCGCGCGTCGAGACTCTTTCGCCGCAGGATTCGCCTCCCGGATCATCCTGCCTCCTGTCGTTTCCGCTGATCTCATCAGCCGAACACCGCTGTATCGCCGACACGATCAAACTTCTCAATCGCCGAGGACTGAACCGGACGCCGTAAAAAATGCGCTCGACAGAAAGCAAAGTTTCGCATCGCAGCGAAGTAGATCGTCGACGTCGATTCGTCAACTGCCAGGACTGACTCGCCAGTTCGTCATCGAACTTTGCCTCGTACACCCACGGAATTCCTCCGGGCAATTCGAGGTATTCCCTCGCGCGGCACAGCGCACAGCTTTGACCTGCCGGTTGTCGCTCGACTACCGATCGCCACAAACATTCGCCCGCGGCGCAATATGCCTGCCCGCAATCCGAAGAATCCACTCGCCGATCGCTCGCGGCCCCGATCGTCCAGAAATCACAACATCGATTCAGCCGCGCGTCGCCACAAGCCTCGGCTGCATCTCAAAGTCCTCGGTACTCGTCATCGTCACGCACGACAAAACCGTCAGAAGCGGCATTCGTCCAGGCCGTTTGCCTCGTCAAAAATGCAGCCTTCACGCGGCCAGTTTGTTTCGCCAAAAATCGCCGCGTCGCTCCTTCGCCGACTCGTCCGCCGTCATCTCAAAGACTCCTCGCATTTCCCCGCGACAAGGCCACCAGCGTCTTTTCTCTGTCCGCGTCGCAAACAACGTCCCGCATGCCACGAAAGTCTACTCGTCCGCTGCTGGTGCCGTGGTCGGAGTCGGTGTCGAGGTGCCGAAGTTTCCTGGCTCCTGGGCTCCGACTTCTGTCAGTGCCGTCCACATGTCGGACGCGACTCTTACGTGGGGTCCGTCGGTGACGTCGCGACGTCGTGGCCGATTGCGGCGTCGGCGTTCGTTGGGGTACGCGAGCCTGGACCGGCCGAAAGCTCCGAGCTTACTGAAGCCAGGCCACCCGACGGGTGTTCGTGAAACACGGAGCTTGGCGTACGAGCCTCCCACGGACCTGTCTCTGTCCGTCTCATCAGTGTGCGTCTTTCCGCGGATCCCTGTGTGGATCCCGTTTCATTCGCGTACACGTGAGACTCGCCTGTCGCGTCGCTGCTCGCACACTTGCGCACTTGCACCTGTGTGTACGTGGTTGTGTAGGTCGTACCTGGAACACGCGGAACGTGTAAGCTGGTGTGTCGAGGTACGTACGCGCGGTTTGTGTGTCGGTGTTATATATCCGTTGTGTGTGCGTCGTGCCTGGAACTACGCAGAAATGTGTAACGTGAGTGTGGAGATACGTACGTGCGGCGTCGGTGTGGAAGTCGGTGGGTCTTAAACGGCCAGGCAATCTGTCGGTGTTCTGTGTGTCGCGGCTTGCGTCTCTGTCATCTGCCGTTTCTGTTCAGTTTTCAACCCCTGGCACTCCGCGCTTGTCGCATCCCTTCTCTCCACGTGCATGCGAATGTGTTCTGTCGGTGAGTCGCGCATGTGCGCGCACTTTGCCTCTGGACGCGTGGCTTTCGTGGTGTGGGTTGAGCTTGCAAGTGTGGGAAAGTTGCTGGTAGATGTGCTTGCGTTTGTAGTATGAACGTGTATATATACTTGCCGTGTAGGTGTGCTACTTGCGTGTATTTAGCGTACTGTGCGCGTGTACGTGTACTGTGCCGTGTAGGTGTGCGTACGGTAGGTGCGGTGGTGTTGGTAGGTTTTGAAGGTGTGCGTGCTGTGTTGAGGCTGCCGAGATCGATAGCAGCGGAGTAGCACGGGTCCCGGACACAGCATCCCGGTGTGTCTGCTCAAGATTTTCGGACGAAATTTTCCGACGACGTCGATACCCAACGATCGCTCGTCTGTGATCGGTAACGATGGAACGACCTACCCTGGCACGGGCCCGGGCTCGAGCGTTCTCAGGGGGTTTTGCGATGGTAGGGATTTTCGCGAAAAATAACCTCGACGTATGCAGCCGCTGGAACGCCGGGGGCAAATTTGTTGTGGTACTCCTTGACGCGTGGGCTCTTAACTAGTAGGAGCTTCGATCGGGGAATTTTGACAAATGATTCGCGCGGAGGTCGGGACGTATTTACAGCTTTGAGTCCTGGAAATTGAAATATTTTTGAAGATAGAACGCGATTGGGTGTCAAGGTATAGGCGGCTACTGTAATATTTAAAAGGAACTTTATTGCTCAGGGATGTGGCGTTTGTACGTTCAGTTCGATTTCGCTGATGTAGGAAAATGCTTTCCGATGCATGGACGTTGAAAATGTTCATGGTTGCAGATGATTAGCACGCGTGACGAGACATGTTTTTACCTTTAAGCGCCCGAAATTGAAATATTTCCAAATATAGATCGGAGTTGGGTATGTAGTTACAGTGATGCTTAAAGCAAACTTTATTGCACAGGCATGCACAGAAATTTGATTTCGCTGATGTATGGGAATGTTCTCCGATGCATGGATGTCAAAAATGTTCATGGCTGCGGATGATGAACACACGCATTGGGACATTTTTTCAGCTTTGATCCCTGCAAATTGAAATTTTTCCGAATATACTTCGTAGTTGGGCTACTGTAATATTTTCAACAAAATTTATTGCATACGCGAGTAGCGACCGGATGCAAAATTCGTTTCCGCTGATATATGAGAATGTCCTTCGATGCATAGTCGTCGAAAATGTTCATGGCTGCAGACGATTAGACAGTATTCACGCAGTACGTCGAGATGCTCTATAGACGACGTAATCGTATGAATTTCTCGCAGCGGAGACGACGTTTGACGCCGGGAAATTCGCTTAGCCAAGAACGAAATGAAAGCGTCCTGGCATCGGTTGAGGCCTTCTCGTTGCAGAATTACGGAACTCGTCGCTTTGCGCGATTCCATTTAACGTCGCCACGTTTCAATAATTTTTTGTTTCCTTCGCCACTTTTCTTCGTTCTTACGGGAACTTCAAGTTTCGCGACCCTTAACGGAACGTCTTTGTCACGCGATCTGTCAGTGTCCCGCAAACTTTCACCGTCAGACGAGTTCGTCGATTCGCTCGTCATCGTTATGTCGTTTAATCAGTTAGCTGTTTTTGGCGAGTATACTCGTTATGAAGAAAGGGCAATATTTTGTGTTATGACGCGTAAAATCTGGGTTCAGGTTGGTGTTTAAATTGCAGTTTTGGTTTTTAGTATTTGCTAAGACGAGATAAAACAAATAAATTAAAAAAAAATTGATGAAATATTGTATGTAGTTTAGGAATCGGATTAAATTTATCGATGCAAACAATTATCCCACCTACGTTTCAGGTGAAGTTATTTATTATAATTTACTTGAATAACAAAGGAATATATAAAGCCTTTTCATGGTCGAAAATGCTTGACTTCAGAATTTTTTTCATTAAAACTGTCGACACGTTTCGAGGCTACTGGTGCCTTCTTTTGAGGGGTGGATAGTAATTGTGCTAATCACTCTTTCATCCTAGCACTTTGCACATCACTTCCGCCAATTTTGAAAATTACGCGATTATCCGAGTAAATTATAAGGTTGAAACTAAACACGTCATGTAATTTATTGTAACAAGACTCCATAACAAATTCTTTAGCAAACTTTTACAAACATCTCTAACTCAATCAAGTCCCTTTTTCACCCATTCATCACCCTAGATAGCTACCGGAAAGCTCTGTCAGTAATAAAATTAAAAAGTAAAACAGTCATTTCATCACAACTTAATTCCACTTTATATCAGCCACATAAACTTAGTGTTTGAGAAGAATAACGAATAAATAAGAAAATATAAGTAATTATTATGAAAAACGGTATATAATGTAGCGATTAGATTGTATTTTTCGGTCTGGATAATTATCCCACGTCCATCTTCGGTGCAATACTTTATTGTAATAAGTATCTTTAACAAGCCTTAACAGACAACTCTGTCACAAGCGAATTTCTTTCTCACTCATTCATCACCCCAGGACAGTTGCCAAGAAGCACTGTCAGTAATGAAATTGGAAAAAGAGGGTGTGTAGCCGTCACGCGCATTAGGAATGAAACTTCAAAGACACAGGAATAGAGAATTTGTAGGATAAAAGAATAATTACAACATACGCAATTATGTGTTGAAATTACACCTTTATTCGCTAGTGTCCATGTCAAATAAAATTTAGAAATAATGGATTTATGATAGCTAATATATGAGCCGTTTATTTTGAAAGTGGCCTAACTCCATTTATCTTCAAATCGAGATAAATAACATTTACTGATAAATAACATGAATTTGTACATGTAACCATGGTAACCGGAAAATATTGAAAAACGGAGTTAGGCCACTTACAAAATAAACGGCTCATATAATACATAAATTCGAGATTGGAGTTTAGCTAAATATATACAAAGTACTGCGTCGACATTTTTCTGCTCGATTATCATATTCTCTGCCAATGAAGTAACAACACTTCGATGATGCACTTTAACATTAAAACAAAAAAAGCAAAAAATATGAGTCCAGCAAAATCTTATCATGTTCAAGTTTTATATGTATTGGGTTGGAGGGAAAGGTCTGTCGTATTTTAAAGAAACTATTTGAATTAATTTATAAAAATATGTGTTTAATATTAATCATAATACATTTAATGTGTTGTATGATGAATGCCAAACTCTTCTGCAATTTCTCGACTTGTTAAATGTGGATTATTTTTCAACATGGATCATAAAACATCATTATCGATCTTGGATGGTCCTCCAGATCGATCACTTTCTTGGAGGCTCAGATCCCCGAAACGAAATTTGCTAAACCATCTTTGACAAGTACGAACATTTACAATATCTTTCCCAATATCTTTCCCAAATACAGCACATACATTTTTACATGCAACCGATGCGTTGCTTCCTTTTTGGAATTCATACAAAATGCAGTGTCGTAAATGCACTTTATCTACTGACATGTTTTTTACTTTAAATATCACAAGTAAA
This sequence comes from Cryptocheilus praepositus, assembly GCA_033815515.1. Taxonomy (NCBI): domain Eukaryota; kingdom Metazoa; phylum Arthropoda; class Insecta; order Hymenoptera; family Pompilidae; genus Cryptocheilus; species Cryptocheilus praepositus. Next base: position 1,945,109 of record JAWWQZ010000257.1, read on the forward strand.
TGATGAATGGTAAAAAAGGACTCCTTTTATATTATACAGCAGCTATAAAAAAACAAAAAAAAATCCGAATGACTCACTAGCCAGATGTTTTTTTATTTACAAGAAAAATTACCTGCCTATTAAAAATACGACAGAACTTTCCCTCCAACCTAATAGTTTCATATTCGACTGTCCAAATTTTCTTGACAACAGTCATTCCATCACAACATAACTCTATATTATAACAGACATACACTGTGCTCGACGGGTCTACTTGTCATCGCTCACTTCCTGCGACACATTTTCGGCGCCCACTTTTCACGGAGGCAACATCCAACTGGTTAAAGTATCGGCGATTAAACGCTTGCGCAACAATAACGAGGGTTCCCCGGCAAAAGCCGTGAGTGAGGTGGCGAAAATATCGTGCCCGGCGGATCCCGACTTCGCTGACGACTTAACTTTCTTCGAACAGTTCTGCGGAGCTGGCAAGACGTGGGTTACCCTCGATTTACTCGCGAGGGACGTGGCGAAGAAGCCGTACCCGTCAGAGACAGCATATCTTAGCACACTTCTGCGATCGCCGAACACCTTAGAGCCGAACCGTTAGGATAATTATGTGACGTACGCCTTCGGCGCCGTCATTTATTATAACAAGACTCTTTAAAAGTCTTTAGCAAGCTATTTGACAAAATTGACACATTAATCGGTTAGCTGTTTTTGATGAACATACTTTTCATGAAGAAATGAGGATATCTTGTGTTATGACGGGTATGAGCGTCATGAGTAAAAAGTAAATGTAAATTGCTGTTTTACTGGAAAGTAAAATATGTTCGGAAGTTTAACACGTTGACTGCCGTGCGTATTTTGCCGTACTAGAAAGGTGATGCTATGAAATACTACAGCGCTTGACTGAATTATGGAAAATGTACGTAATGTGCAGGTATTGGAAATCAAAGGATCGCATCACTGTTCTTTCTCGCTTCAATACTTTACAATACTAGCACACTTCTGCGATCGCCGAACACCTTAGAGCCGAACCGTTAGGTTAATTATCTGACGTACGCATTCGGCGCGGTCATTTATTATAACAAGACTCTTTAAAAGTCTTTAGCAAGCTATTTGACAAAATTGACACATTAGTCGGTTAGCTGTGTTTGATGAGCACGCTCTTCATGAAGGAATGAGAATATCTTGTGTTATGACGGGTATGAGCGTCATGAGTAAAAAGTAGATGTAAATTGCTGTTTCAATTGCTGTTTTACTGGAAAGTAAAATAAGTTCGGAAGTTTAACACGTTGACTGCCGTGCGTATTTTGCCGTATTAGAAAGGTGATGCTATGAAATACTACAGCGTTTGACTGAATTATGGAAAATGTACGTAATGTGCAGGTATTGGAAATCAAAGGATCGCATCACTGTTCTTTCTCGCTTCAATACTTTACAATACTAGCACACTTCTGCGATCGCCGAACACCTTAGAGCCGAACCGTTAGGATAATTATCTGACGTACGCCTTCGGCGCGGTCATTTATTATAACAAGACTCTTTAAAAGTCTTTAGCAAGCTATTTGACAAAATTGACACATTAGTCGGTTAGCTGTGTTTGATGAGCACGCTCTTCATGAAGGAATGAGAATATCTTGTGTTATGACGGGTATGAGCGTCATCAGTAAAAAGTAGATGTAAATTGCTGTTTCAATTGCTGTTTTACTGGAAAGTAAAATAAGTTCGGAAGTTTAACACGTTGACTGCCGTGCGTATTTTGCCGTATTAGAAAGGTGATGCTATGAAATACTACAGCGTTTGACTGAATTATGGAAAATGTACGTAATGTGCAGGTATTGGAAATCAAAGGATCGCATCACTGTTCTTTCTCGCTTCAATACTTTACAATACTAGCACACTTCTGCGATCGCCGAACACCTTAGAGCCGAACCGTTAGGATAATTATCTGACGTACGCCTTCGGCGCGGTCATTTATTATAACAAGACTCTTTAAAAGTCTTTAGCAAGCTATTTGACAAAATTGACACATTAATCGGTTAGCTGTGTTTGATGAGCACGCTCTTCATGAAGGAATGAGAATATCTTGTGTTATGACGGGTATGAGCGTCATGAGTAAAAAGTAGATGTAAATTGCTGTTTTACTGGAAAGTAAAATAAGTTCGGAAGTTTAACACGTTGACTGCCGTGCGTATTTTGCCGTATTAGAAAGGTGATGCTATGAAATACTACAGCGTTTGACTGAATTATGGAAAATGTACGTAATGTGCAGGTATTGGAAATCAAAGGATCGCATCACTGTTCTTTCTCGCTTCAATACTTTGGCTTCTAACAACTCTGCGTTACCTTTATTTTGCACGATTTAATCATACTCTGCTGTATTTCATCTCATCGCGTTTTTAACATAGCAAATATGCTTGGCAGTCAAAGTGTTATGCATATATGCGTCCATAGTAGTCAAAGGGTTAACACGTTGACTGCCGTGCGTATTTTGCCGTATTAGAACGGCGATGCTATGAAATACTACAGCGTTTGACTGAATTATGCAAAACGTAAATAATGTGCAAGTATTGGAGACCAAAGAATCGCATCGCTATTCTAACAATAACTGCATTTATAAAATGATTATTACTACCCATTGCGAATATTTTGGATCTTAAGTAAAATCTCTTGCGTTGGTGACCGGTGACCCCCACGGCAGCCAACGTGTTAAAGATGTTTAGAATATTTGGAGACCAAGACGGAATAAAACGGATAAATCAGAAATACAAATAATTATTGTGAGGGAACTGAAATATAATAGTATAGGGGCAGAATTAGATTCTGATATATTTCTAATGATGTGCAATAAGGTAGAGATTAAACAAAAAACAATGGACTACTCCGGTACTACATATTCAGATGTGTCACTTACCTTACAACGTGTCACTATTTCTCTTTTTTTTTTTTGTAGAAGAAAAACTTTTTCTTCCCGTACAAAAAACACGCTTGAAAATCGCCGTCAATCTGCCATGCCTAACTGACAAATGTCAAATGCCTGCGCGTTTTCTTCCATCACAGCGCTATTCACGACTGAACAGTCACCATCAAATAACAGTTCCAACGTTAAATGACACTACCTGAAAATGTCTCCGCCAAACTTGCTGCCCACTGCAATAAACACTTAACAACTTTAACACGGGCATAGCCAACTACGATATAACTCGTAGTTTGCATTATTGCCTAGTACGCCAGCTACGAGTTATCCCGTAGTTTGTTTACTTGCTACATTTGTGCAGCTGCGATGCAATTCGTAGTATATCAGTGTAAATATGAATAGATAGCCTCAGGGAGGAGAACAAAAAATCAAGGTTGGCTTACACGAACAGGAAATTTATTAATAAATGAACAGAAAATAGAATCACATAAAGTTTATTTAAAGTGCAAAGCAAAAAAATTATTAGATATAAGATTACTATATACTATAATTAGAGTTTTCAATGATATAATATGATTGAATTAAATTAGCTTTTTACACCGGAAAGCCTGAATCCTGAAAAGTAAAGTAAAAATAAAGTAAAAAATAACACAGAGGTGTTAGAAGGCGAAGTATTGAAGCACGATTCCAATATCAATTGCTTTTACAAGATTGCAAATAGGCTTCATTGCGAATTTTTTGCATTCTTAGTAAAATCTTTTGCACCGGTCACCGTTGACTTCAAAGCGTATTTTGCTATGTTAGAACCGCGATGCGATGAAATACTTCAGAGTACGATTAAATCGTGCAAAATGAAGGTATTGCAAAGCTATTAGAAGCCGAAATATTGAAGCACCGTTCCAGTATCAATTGCATTTGTAACATTGCAAATAGGTTTCATTGCAAATTTTTTGCATTTTTAGTAAAATCTTTTGCACCGGTCACCGTTGACTTCAAAGCGTATTTTGCTATGTTAGAACCGCGATGCGATGAAATACTTCAGAGTACGATTAAATCGTGCAAAATGAAGGTATTGCAAAGCTATTAGAAGCCGAAATATTGAAGCACGATTCCAATATCAATTGTTTTTACAAGATTGCAAATAGGCTTCATTGCGAATTTTTTGCATTCTTAGTAAAATCTTTTGCACCGGTCACCGTTGACTTCAAAGCGTATTTTGCTATGTTAGAACCGCGATGCGATGAAATACTTCAGAGTACGATTAAATCGTGCAAAATGAAGGTATTGCAAAGCTATTAGAAGCCGAAATATTGAAGCACCGTTCCAGTATAAATTGCATTTGTTACATTGCAAATAGGCTTCATTGCGAATTTTTTGCATTCTTAGTAAAATCTTTTGCACCGGTCACCGTTGACTTCAAAGCGTATTTTGCTATGTTAGAACCGCGATGCGATGAAATATTTCAGAGTACGATTAAATCGTGCAAAATGAAGGTATTGCAAAGCTATTAGAAGCCGAAATATTGAAGCACCGTTCCAGTATCAATTGCATTTGTAACATTGGAAATAGGTTTCATTGCAAATTTTTTGCATTTTTAGTAAAATCTTTTGCACCGGTCACCGTTTACTTCAAAGCGTATTTTGCTATGTTAGAACCGCGACGCGATGAAATACTTCAGAGTATGATTAAATCGTGCAAAATGAAGGTATTGCAAAGCTATTAGAAGCCGAAATATTGAAGCACGATTCCAATATCAATTGCTTTTACAAGATTGCAAATAGGCTTCATTGCGAATTTTTTGCATTCTTAGTAAAATCTTTTGCACCGGTCACCCGTGACCACCGTGGCAGTCAAAGTGTTAATTAGCAGATTAACAGCTTGCATGGGGAAAATATTCGGCGATCGGCAGGTTATTTGTGTAACATGCGATATAAAGCTAGCGGTGGTCCGATATAACGATTATCCCCGAGCCGTGCACATTATGCACACGGCTTCGCGTCGATTAGCCGATCCACGTTCACGCAACGTGTCCGGTTATTATCGAATATTTGTACTGCGCATTACGATGCTAAATATCGGGGTTCTCACCCCTCGTCGAGCGAGCACGAGTGAGGAACGTCGATCGAGAGGCGCTCAGAGCAGTTTCTCCCCTCGTTTTAGGTGTGCACGGATCTGTGCCACTTGTCCCTTAAAGCTGGCCACACGCTGCGGACATTTTTCCCCACGTTGACCGGTGCAGACGAAATCTGTCATGGATGCCGACGATCTAAACCGTTTTAGCGACATTCGCAGTACATTTATTTCTGTCTACAACAGACATTGAGTAAATACCGTTTTCTTAACTTAGTTTGATACCCGACGGTCTTGTGATGCCGATTTTTATTGCGATGAAGAGCTCAGCGTATTCGGCACATGATCAATTCGCAAAATTGCACATTGCTTTGAATACGCCTTAACACTTTACTTCTTATATTAACATCAAACACCAATACGTAATTAGCGTCAATGTCCGTTATTTCACTGGATTGTCAAAACACAGCCTTATTCGGCATATGATCAATCCGCAAAATTGCACATTGCTTTGAATACGCCTTAACACTTTACTTTTTGTAGTAAGATCAAACACCATTACATAACTAGCCTCAATGTTCGTTATTTTACTGCATTGTCAAAACACAGACATATTCGCCATATGATTAATCCGCAAATTTGCACATTGCTTTGAATACGCCTTAACACTTTACTTCTTATACTAACATCAAACACCATTACATAATTAGCCTCAATGTCCGTTATTTCACTGCAGGGTCAAAATACAGACATATTCGGCATACGGTCAATCCGCAAAATTGCATAATGCTTTGAATACGCCTTAATACTTTACTTCTTATACTAACATCAAACACCATTACATAATTAGCCTCAATGTCCGTTATTTCACTGCAGGGTCAAAATACAGACATATTCGGCATACGGTCAATCCGCAAAATTGCACATTGCTTTGAATACGCCTTAACACTTTACTTCTTGTACTAACATCAAACACCATTACATAATTAGCCTCAATGTCCGTTATTTCACTGCAGGGTCAAAATACAGACATATTCGGCATACGGTCAATCCGCAAAATTGCACAATGCTTTGAATACGCCTTAACACTTTACTTCTTGTACTAACATCAAACACCATTACATAATTAGCCTCAACGTCTGTTATTTCACTGGATTGTCAAAATACAGACATATTCGGCATACGGTCAATCCGCAAAATTGCACATTGCTTTGAATACGCCTTAACACTTTACTTCTTATACTAATATCAAACACCATTACATAATGAGCATCAACGTCTGTTATTTCACTGGATTGTCAAAACACAGCCATATTCGGCATATGATCAATCCGCAAAATTGCACATTGCTTTGAATACGCCTTAATACTTTACTTCTTATACTAACATCAAACACCATTACATAATTAGTCTCAATGTCCGTTATTTCACTGCAGGGTCAAAACACAGCCATATTCGGCATATGATCAATCCGCACAATTGCACATTGCTTTGAATACGCCTTAACACTTTACTTCTTATACTAATATCAAACACCATTACATAATTAGCCTCAACGTCTGTTATTTTACTGCATTGTCAAAACACAGACATATTCGGCATATGATCAATCCGCAAAATTGCACATTGCTTTGAATACGCCTTCACACTTTACTTCTTGTAGTAAGATGAAGCACCATTACATAATTAGCCTCAATGTCTATTATTTCACTGGATTGTCAAAACACAGCCATATTCGGCATATGATCAATCCGCAAAATTGCACATTGCTTTGAATACGCCTTAACACTTTACTTCTTATACTAATATCAAACACCATTACATAATTAGCCTCAACGTCCATTATTTCATTGCAGTGTCAAAACACAGACATATTCGGCATACGGTCAATCCGAAAAATTGCACATTACGTCGCATACACAATAATACTTTGCTTCTTATACCAACGTCAAATCCCAATACACTATTAACAATATTACATTCGACGTTGCTTATTTTACTGCGGTGTCAAAACAAACATATTCGGCATATGATCAATCCGCAAAATTGCACATTACTTCGCATACACAATAATACTTTGCTTCTTATACCAACGTCAGATCCCAATACACTATTAACAATATTACATTCGACGTTGCTTATTTTACTGCGGTTTCAAAACAAACATATTCGGCATACGGTCAATCCGCAAAATTACACATTACTTCGCATACACAATAATACTTTGCTTCTTATACCAACGTCGCATCCCAATACACTATTAACAATATTACATTCGACGTTGCTTATTTTACTGCGGTTTCAAAACAAACATATTCGGCATACGGTCAATCCGCAAAATTACACATTACTTCGCATACACAATAATACTTTGCTTCTTATACCAACGTCAGACCCCAATACACTATTAACAATATTACATTCGACGTTGCTTATTTTACTGCGGTGTCAAAACAAACATATTCGGCATACGGTCAATCCGCAAAATTACACATTACTTCGCATACACAATAATACTTTCCTTCTTATACCAACGTCAGATCTCAATACACTATTAACAATATTACATTCGACGTTGCTTATTTTACTGCGGTTTCAAAACAAACATATTCGGCATACGGTCAATCCGCAAAATTGCACATTACTTCGCATACACAATAATACTTTGCTTCTTATACCAACGTCAGATCCCAATACACTATTAACAATATTACATTCGACGTTGCTTATTTTACTGCGGTTTCAAAACAAACATATTCGGCATACGGTCAATCCGCAAAATTGCACATTACTTCGCATACACAATAATACTTTCCTTCTTATACCAACGTGAGATCCCAATACATTATTAACAATATTACATTCGACGTTGCTTATTTTACTGCGGTTTCAAAACTAACATATTCGGCATACGGTCAATCCGCAAAATTACACATTACTTCGCATACACAATAATACTTTGCTTCTTATACCAACGTCAGGTCCCAATACACTATTAACAATATTACATTCGACGTTGCTTATTTTACTGCGGTGTCAAAACAAACATATTCGGCCCCACCGATTCCCGCCCGCCGCTTTTCAGTTACCATTTTCCATTACCGCCATAAATATCGCCTCTGGAGCGCGCAGCGCGCAAAATATAGAAATTCTACGTGACAGGACGACGGCGTAGAAGCGGTCGAAGAAAAAGTCCGCCGTGTCGACGGTTCTCGAGGGTGCTCTCCGCGGCCATAAAGTACGCGCGCGACAGGCCACGTAGGTGGACACTTTGTCAGGAGCAGCGATATCGGAGTGCTCCGCGTCCTGGCCCGCGGCCTTCCACATCGGGCTTCGGAAAATTAAACGTCGTCCTAGGGCAAAAAATATCGGCTGCCGCGTGCGCTGAAAAAGCCCGATTGCACTGAATTTAACCCTTTCGCTACTAACGGCCACTACGGTCATCCGCCGAGGAGCACTTATTGTGTACCGGAAATTATAGAATCGAACGCGTGCGTTTCGTTAAATAATTTATTCGATATCGGGAGGATATATATGTATGTAGAGTGGTATTCGGGAGAAAAGGAAGTTGGGAAGTGTCGGCGTGAGTAGTAGGACCTATGTCAAAGAGTGGCGATCATTGCAGACCTCTTTCTATTCCTAATTAAATTGTAGCGATAGGAAAATGAGTAACGTTAATACTCGATTTTTGCCCATTTTCTTTTATATGTTTTGTCAAATATGATTTATTTGATATCGGTAGGATATATGTATATGTATGTAGAGTGGTATTCGGGAGAAAAGGAAGTTGGGAAGTATCGGCGTGAAAAGTAGGATCTATGCCAAAGAGTGGCGATCATTGCAGACCTCTTTATATTCCTAATTAAATTGTAGCGATAGGAAAATGGGTAACGTTAATACTCGATTTTTGCCCATTTTCTTTTATATGTTTTGTTAAATATGATTTATTTGATATCGGTAGGATACATATACGTATTCAGAGTGGTATTCAGGGGAAAGGGAAGTTGGGAAGCATCGGCGTGAAAAATAGGATGTGTATCAAAGAGTGGCGATCATTGCAGACCTCTTTCTATTCCTAATTAAATTTTAGCGATAGGAAAATGGGTAACGTTAATTCTCGACATCTGCCCATTTTCTTTCCTACGTTTTGTCAAATATAATTTATTTGATATCAGTAGGATACATATACGTATGTAAAGTGGTACTCGGGGAAAGGGAAGTTGGGAAGCATCGGCGTGAAAAGTGGGATGTGTATCAAAGAGTGGCGATCATTGCAGACCGCTCTCTATTCGTAATTAAATTTTAGCGATAGGAAAATGGATAACGTTAATTTTCGATCTCTGCCCCTTTTCTTTCATATGTTTTGTCAAATATAATTTATTTGATATCGGTAATATATATATATATGTATATATGTAGAGTGGTATTCTGGAGGAAGGGCAGTTGGGAAATGTGAGCGTGAGAAGTCGGATATTTGTCAAAGAGTGGCGATCACTGTAGACTTCTCTGTATTCGCAATTAAATTTTAGCGACGTTAATTTTCGACCTCTGCCAATTTCTTTTCCTGCATACATACAGAAATCAGTGAGTAGGAGAAAAACGAAAAGAATTTTCGTACGTCGTTTCGCTATTACACAAGGCACACTTTGCACTGGTCGACACAATTTCCTCGCACTTCGTTTTCTCTTCTCAGAGCTCTTCGTTACGCTTCCCCAAAACTACTACTCCTCGAATCCTCTCGTCACAGATTCTTCTATCCCGTGGATTGCTACCCGATTTTAAGGATAGGACCTTTTTCTCCACCTCTCACTACACACACACACACACACATACCTTTACACTCGTTACCAATTTCCTTCGCTTGGGTTTTTCCTCGTCGCGTTCTCTCCTTCGAAAATTCCACCTTTCTGTCGTAAACTTATCGCGGGTCACCTATTCATTCCAGCTTAGGCCCCTAACCCGTGATTGGGAAAACTCGTTGGAAATGACCTGATACAATACTACCATCAATGTTGTTCTTCAATTTTTATTTCATTCTGATTAATCATGTAAACGCATTTTTTTCGCGAACGATTATATACGGGAGTTGCCACTCATTCGCAATTTTCATTAAGAACAGTGTCATTTGTTAAAACGTATAATTCGGTTATTCATGAATTACCTAATTGAATCAGTCAAAGTGTTTAATATATTAATACTAACACTCTTTACCCAGTTATTCTATAAATTATCCAAAGATAGAACGTAAAAATGAAAAATGAACAATTTGACATTAATATCTGTATATACATACAGAAGGAGAAACAAGTTAAAAATACCACTTTGCTTTTCAATCCAACTTTTTGCGTCGACCTCCAAAAATGCAGTATCGTCGCGTGCATTTTTCCTCCCCTTGACTCACTTCGCAAATGTCCTTGCGTATCAACTTTGAGCTGATTAGCGTCGTATATTATCGGTTTGGCCTGAAATGTTCGAAACCTATTGGTACGGCAAGGGGTTAATCGAAAGATACACACGACCGAGAGCGCGGCAGATTTTTCACGGCACGCCCGCGTCTGAACTTCGGGGCATATTTCAATGGCGTCGTTTTTTGTCAACCGAATGACGAGGCGACGTCGGCGGTCAGTGAATTTGCGCGGGTGCGGGTTGTGCTCATAGACGGAGTTAGGCGAACAGTACTTCGAAGATGTTATGTTAGCTGACGTCTAGACGGATGGTTATTGAGGGTAGCGATGTTCATGCGAGGACGTGTGCTTTTTCATTTTGGTTTCTGGTTTGCGCGCTGTCGTCGTCGGGTTTTTCGTTGACCGAGACGTTGGGGTTATTACGATTTGTGCTAATGAGTTTTGTGCGGCTTGTGGTTGAGTGGTTTCGCTTAAGCAGGCGGGGGCATTGGATGGTTCGGCACCCGGGGGTACCGTGTTTAGGAGTGTACTGTACGGGTAAGTGTGGTATTAATGTGTTTGTACGATGGTTGGGTTCGATTTCGAATTGGGGAGAGACTGTGTATAGATGTAAGTGAGTAGAATCTTGGACGCTAACTTCATTTTGTGTGATTGGGTGTCAATAAACACGATTTTTGCGGTCTAATATTTACATGGGTTTATTGACATGGCATTCTTGGCTCGTAACTAACTGTGGAAAGCTACACTTATCCTGCATTCCTCTTCTCAGAAATCTAAAACAAGTTTAATTGGCCAAAAATACTGCATGAAAATAAACATGCTTGACTTCCGAAATCTCCCTCTGTGGCTGCATAAAAGGGAGAAAATCTATGGAAATCAGAAAGTATTCTGCGACACAAGGAAATGTCCTAACGGGATATGCGCGGGTGTATGGCCAGATTACCTTACTGTCATCTTTGCGTTATGTATGTACATGTAATGGCCCGCGATAAAACCTCCAGGTATGGCATACTCGCTCCTTAACCCTTTGAGCGCTAAATTGTGCGACATTAACCCTTCTTTGCATGATGGTGGAAATTTCCATCATAACATTGGATGCCCAAAAATTATATAAAAGAACAAGTTCACTTTAATCTAACTTTGCATGATGATGGAAATTCCCATCATATTGTTTGTTGCTAAATTTATACTATAAATATATACTAAGATTTCTTTAACCATTTTTCCTTTAATTTTGAACATGAATTATATCACTTTGATTTATTTCACCAATAAAGAAAAAATCATGCAAAGAAGGGTTAAACATGTGCTGTCGGCTGCTCACTTTTATATCTCTAGTCTAACAAGCATCAATCGCATATATGAATTTATAGCCCAGATTGAATAGCTGTGTGAGAACCCATATATGCGTTCAGTGCTCAAATTGAATGGCTGTGTAAGAACCCATATATGCCTTCATAGCCGATGGTGAACGACTTTGCCGAGCGCATATATGCGCTCATAGCGCTCAAAGGGGTAACATCAGGCTTCATTGCGTTCGTCGCGTCCATCGGACAGCGGATTAAAAGGCAGAATCGCGCCAGACAAAACAGCGGCGGTTTCGCTCCCGGGCCGAAAGACGAAAGTGTCGTTTATCCGTGACTCGCCTGCTGCGATGACGGCGCCGGTGATTCAATATTGGCCCCCCCTTCTGAAAGTTCCCTCGCCGAAACTTTGTCACCGGCTCCTTCTTCGTTAAGGAGGGTAAGCGCACGTTCGTTTGATCGTTTCTCGATCGAGTGTTAGGGATGTAAAGGGATCACGTTGATTGACGAAACTTCGTGCCCGGAATAGACAGGTTCGGTATGGGGCGGACGGGAATAGCGAAAATATGAAGAGGTGGTCCTCTGAAAAGTTTATAGAAGGCGTCGTGTCAAGAGCGCTCGGTGTATACCGTGTCATTCGCTTAGATCAGTGATTTTCAAACGGCCCGCCGCGAGAGGATCCTTTGTGGGCGCGAGAATTTTAAAAGGTCATTAATTTAATTATTTACGGAGAACGTCCGAGGTATCGTGAGAGTGCGTGTCGACATTATAAGCTCTTCTAATTAATTGCACGAGTATTTTATTATTATACTATGTTTTGTTGTCACCACAGTTTAATGTAGCCCGGAAATTGAACTATACCTTTTAATTAATTACGCGAATATATGATTCTTACAGTAATATTCTTTATTGTAAGAATCACATTTTGTTCATGGATCTTACTATAATAAATTACTGCACTGTAGACGCTCATTGAATAACATATCCTAATCGATAAATCTACTAAAATCCCTACACTATTACAGTTTCCTTATAAGTATATAGATCAGTGATTTTCAAACGGCCCGCCGCGAGAGGATCCTTTGTGGGCGCGAGAATTTTAAAAGGTCATTAATTTAATTATTTACGGAGAACGTCCGAGGCATCGTGAGAGTGCGTATCAACATTAAAAGCTCTTCTAATTAATTGCACGGGTATGTTATTATTATACTATATTTTCGTTGTCAACACAGTTTAATGTAGCCCGGAAATTGAACTATACCTTTTAATTAATTACGCGAATATATGATTCTTACAATAATATTTTTTGTTGTAAGAATCATATTTTGTTCATGGATCTTACTATAATAAATTACTGCATTGTAGACGGTCATTGAATAACATATCCTAATCGATAAATCTACTAAAATCCCTACACTATTACAGTTTCCTTATAACATTTATTTATATTTCTTATTTATCCGTTTAATTTCGTCTTTGCCTCGAAATATTCAAAACATCTCGAAATTTACAAATACATTTTACTTCCATTAAAATTGCAACTTGTACAGCAATTTTTCCCTACATTTTTTCGCAAAATATTGCCATTTTTTCTACAACAAATATATTCATCGAAGACAGGTGGCCAGTTACCACGTTTTCCCTGACATTTCTGTCTGTCAAACTTCGAGATACCTTTCCGCCGTTTCTTTCATTTCTTTCATCCGCCCGTCCCTGAACAGATCCCGCTCGATTCGCGAATCCCGGCATTGAGCGCGTATCTTTAGCGATTCAGCGTGCTATCACGGTCGAAATCATGTTGCCGATTCTCTCATCAAGCCACTCGCTCTAGTCTGCTCAGCGATCGACTTTGTCGTCAGAGCCTCAGTCAGCTGCCGTTAATGCGCCTCGCCTCATTACGTCGATTGAAGCCAGAGGCGCAAGACACTCGCTCGTCCGTGAAATTTCGAGGCTTTCATCTCTTCAGCCTGAAGGTTTCACGAAGTATCGCGGAAAATGACGTTGAAGAGGTGTCGGCGCAAACTTCGCTCCCAGCGAAGCTATTCTCTGCTTCGCCTGCGCGTTTGTAAATGTCAATCCGAACGGACCGATCCTAGAATGGACCCTTCGCAGAGGAATGTAGCGTTTAACCCCTTGCCGTGGCATTTAACTCGGAAGAATTTGGGTCCAAGCGATGCGCAGAATAAATATTGACAGAAATAAATATTGATAGATATAAATATTAACCCTTTGCACTCCGAATTTTATTTCAATTTCGTTACCAGCAGCTCCCAACGCTTTTAAGTGTTTTATTTGAAATTTACTTTAACTAAAAATATAAAGCAATTTAAACAAATAAAGGAAGAAACAAATTCACTTAAATACCAATTTTATTTACAGTATTGTCGTATATTGAAATTTTCAAGGGTATGATATCTTTTGAAAGAGCTTGCAAGATGTAACCCTGATTTTCTTTCACACGTTTCACAAAAATAGGTGGTTTCTCTTTTTCCTCCAGATGTTTTTCTATTTGAGTAAACTGCACAGTCTTTGTGTTTTCCTTCGGGATGTAGGAAGATTAAATGAGGCTTTCCATCTAAGCGATCGTGTTTATCATGTGTTCCAGGCCTCCCCAATTTCATATTTGGATGACGACAATCACGAATTAGCATTGACAAAATCTTTTCGCGAAATTTTTTGTGGGCTATAGGTTCTGTTCCTTGGTTTTTTGTTTTTTCTTTGTATAAAATATACGCATTTACCATGGAGATTTCTAATCCCCAAAAGAAATATTCCCTCCACCACTTGAGTGCTCGACGTAAAAAACAGTAAGATGTCGCGTATTGGTTCGCCATATCGACACCATCTATATTTTTATTATAATCTGTGATCACATCCAGTTCTTTTATTTCTCTTCGATTACCTGAATGTCTAACCCTTCTAGTGACATTGCGAGAGCGTCGATAACCTGTGCACGATATCTATTTATTTAGACATGAAAAAATGTCGAGTGGAGCTCGACAAAGGAGCTCCTGCCATAAAAACTGATGTCGAGTCACACTCGACATAGGAGTGCAAAGGGTTAATAGTAGCAAATATTTCAGCGAGATCCTGGAGGACTGACGTGGAGAAGGGTTTCGTGTGAACAGCCGTTGCACACGAGTCAGTCGATCCTAAGTCCTAGGAGAAATCCTATGTTGATGACGGTGTGCTAAAACGCAACAAACTTTTTTGAGCTAAACAACTGATATGATGACGATACACGAGGAGTATCAGTTGTAAATGGTTGACACGATGACGATACGAGAGTGTCTTCCTATTGAAAGTTTTTTCTGTTTTTTTTTGCTGTCGCCGTATAGCAGAAAAAGGTCGACATGATGACTAAAGGGAGTGTCTTCCTAAAATGCAAATGCAAACAAGAGGTGGCGGAAAAAACAATATAAATATTGTCGAAACTTGAAAAAATGATGAATTGTGATTGCCTGTGAAGTACAAGGCGCAAGACATTTTACTCATATACAGAGTATAATTAAATCGTGCAAAATAAAGGTAACGCAAGGTTGTTAGAAGCCAAAGTATTGAAGCACCGTTTCAATATCAATGGCTTTTATAAGATTGCAAATAGGCTTCATTGCGAATTTTTTGCATTTTTAGTAAAATCTTTTGCACCGGTCATCGGAGACCACCGTGGCAGTCAACGTGTTAAGATTATTTGCTTAACACTTTGACTGCCGTGATGGTCATCACTGAGCGGCGCAAGAGATTTTACTGAAGATCTTAAATATTTGCAATGGGTAGCAATAATTATTTTATAAATGCAGTTATTGTTAGAATAGTGATGCGATCCTTTCGTCTCCAATACCTGCACATTATTTATATTTTGCATAGTTCAGTCGAACGCTGTAGTATTTCATAGCATCGCCGTTCCAATACATCTTTCTATCAACGTGTTAATTTCATGCGGTGGTACTCTTGTGGAATTCAAATGAACTTGGACCAAAAATTTAAAAAAAATTCATTTTTTTTAATGTATATATTTCTGATACTATATATACAATTTGATCACGAGTCAGCCTGGTGATATTCATGTTTGACATGAAATTGCGACTACGAGCCTGACTCGTGATATTCACGTTTGGCTCGAAATTCTCAACATGAGTGTACTCGTCATACGTTGAAGCTGGATGGAAGTTGCTGTTTAAATGCTGAAATTTAGTCAAAATTTAAATATAGTAGTAAATGTTGAGATGTTTTGAATATTTAGGGGCCAAGACAAAATAAAACGAATAAATAAGAAAATATAAATAATTATTACGAAAAAATTGTACATAGTGTAGATTTTTTATTAGGCTTATCAATGTGGAACTTTTTGATTTCATTACTCTCATCCTTCTCCATTAATAGTAGTATCTAACCAAGACAATAGCATTCACTTAATTGTCTCTCATATTCAACGCCTACTCGTGACCTTTCACAAGCTACTTTTCTTTCCGCGTTTGCACCCGGCATCTTTTTCATCCCTTCCCACCGGAACACATTATTTTCCACACAGGAGGATCCACCCTATGATGGGAACGTTTAGACTGACATTTCCAAAGATCTCGTGAATGACACAATAGCTTCGTCCGCCGAATTTCTCGCTTTGAATACAGACGGTCGTGAGATTATTTTTACTCTTGCCTATTTCGGAAAATGTCCTGTTCGCTCTTTCGCCGTTCGAGACGGTAATTAAATATCGACTGGCCCGCGCCATTTTCCTTTGAGACGTTCACTTTGCCGTCCGGCGGGCCCTTACATTCGCCATTAGCTGACAAAGGGAACTTTGCGTGTCCCACGGGGCAGCGTAATATGCTTCATCTCTGCCAAATGACGCACGTGGGAGTCCCGATGTGTCCGTTCGATAATTAATAGGATCATACGGTTTGATATCTCGAGTGCGGGTGCAGCGATCGTTCACTTCGAAGTTACCGGATTAACTTGATTGCATGTGCAAGTCTTCGATGATGATGATTTTTGTGGATGCTTTCGGTTGAGTATATAAATCGGTACATTTTTATTTTATTGTTGGTGTGCTTTATATTGTGCAATGTGATACAAAACATGTGACAGATACTGGATTAACTTGTCGAAGTTACTGGATTAATTTGATTGCATATGCAAGTCTCTGACGATGTTGATGATTTTTGTGGATGCTTTCGGTTGAGTATATAAATCGGTACATCTTCATTTTATTGTTGGTGTGCTTTATATTGTGCAATGTGATATGAAACATGTGACAGATATCGTGTTGTATTGTATTCTACAATATTGTATTGCATTGTAAATTATTCTGTTGTATTGTGTGGTACAATATAATACAATATGTTTGATGAATAATATATTGTAAGGTATTGTTCATTATTTTATTGCAATGTACAATACAATACAAAATGCATATGCAAGTCTTTAATGATGTTGATGATTTTTGTGGATGCTTTCGGTTGAGTATATAAATCGGTACATTTTTATTTTATTGTTGGTGTGCTTTATATTGTGCAATGTGGTATGAAACATGTGACAGATATCGTGTTGTATTGTATTCTGCAACATTGTATTGCATTGTAAATTATTGTGTTGTATTGTGTGGTACAATATAATACAATATGTTTGATGAATAATATATTGTAAGGTATTGTTCATTATTTTATTGCAATGTACAATACAATACAAAATGCATATGCAAGTCATTAATGATGTTGATTATTTTTGTGGATGCTTTCGGTTGAGTGTATAAATGGGTACATCTTCATTTTATTGTTGGTGTGCTTTTGTATTGTGCAATGTGATATAAAACATGTGACAGATACCGTGTTGTATTGTATTCTGCAATATTGTCTTGCATTGTAAATTATTGTGTTGTATGGTGTGGTACAATATAATACAATATGTTTGATGAATAATATATTGTAAGGTATTGTTCATTATTTTATTGCAATGTACAATACAATACAAAATGCATATGCAAGTCTTTAATGATGTTGATTATTTTTGTGGATGCTTTCGATCGAGTGTATAAATGGGTACATCTTCATTTTATTGCTAGTGTGCTTTTATATTGCGCAATGTGATATAAAAAATGTGACAGATACCGTGTTGTATTGTATTCTGCAATATTGTATTGCATTGTAAATTATTGTGTTGTATTGTGTGGTACAATATAATACAATATGTTTGATGAATAATATATTGTAAGGTATTGTTCATTATTTTATTGCAATGTACAATACAATACAAAATGCATATGCAAGTCTTTAATGATGTTGATTATTTTTGTGGATGCTTTCGGTTGAGTATATAAATCGGTACATCTTCATTTTATTGTTGGTGTGCTTTATATTGTGCAACGTGATATAAAACATGTGACAGATACCGTGTTGTATTGTATTCTGCAATATTGTATTGCATTGTAAATTATTGTGTTGTATTCTGTGGTACAATATAATACAATATGTTTGATGAATAATATATTGTAAGGTATTGTTCATTATTTTATTGCAATGTACAATACAATACAAAATGCATATGCAAGTCTTTAATGATGTTGATTATTTTTGTGGATGCTTTCGGTTGAGTGTATAAATGGGTACATCTTCATTTTATTGCTAGTGTGCTTTTATATTGTGCAATGTGATATAAAACATGTGACAGATATCGTGTTGTATTGTATTCTGCAATATTGTATTGCATTGTAAATTATTGTGTTGTATTGTGTGGTACAATATAATACAATATGTTTGATGAATAATATATTGTAAGGTATTGTTCATTATTTTATTGCAATGTACAATACAATACAAAAATGCATATGCAAGTCTTTAATGATGTTGATTATTTTTGTGGATGCTTTCGGTTGAGTGTATAAATGGGTACATCTTCATTTTATTGCTAGTGTGCTTTTATATTGTGCAATATGATATGAAACATGTGACAGATACCGTGTTGTATTGTATTCCGCAATATTGTATTGCATTGCATTGCATTGTAAATTATTGTATTGTATTGTGTGGTACAATATAATACAATATGTTTGATGAATAATATATTGTAAGGTATTGTTCATTATTTTATTGAAATGTACAATACAATACAAAACCTCTGACGGATACCATATTGTATTGCATTCTGCAATATTTTATTGTATTCTACATTATTGTATTGCATTGCATTGCATTGTAAATTATTATATTGTATTGTGTGGCACAGTATAAAACAATATGTTTGATAAATAATATATTGTAACGTATTGTTCATTATTTTATTGCAATGTACAATACAATACAAAACCTCTGACGGATACCATATTGTATTGCATTCTGCAATATTTTATTGTATTCTACATTATTATATTGCATTGCATTGCATTGAAAATTATTATATTGCATTGTGTGGTACAGTATAATACAATATGTTTGATAAATAATATATTGTAAGGTATTGTTCATTATTTTATTGAAATGTACAATACAATACAAAACCTCTGACAGATACCATATTGTACTGCATTCTGCAATATTTTATTGTATTCTACATTATTGTATTGCATTGCATTGCATTGTAAATTATTATATTGTATTATGTGGTACAATATAATACAATATGTTTGATGAATAATATATTGTAAGGTATTGTTCATTATTTTATTGCAATGTACAATACAATACAAAACCTCTGACAGATACCATATTCTATTACATTCTGCAATATTTTATTGTATTCTACATTATTGTATTGCATTGCGTTGCATTGTAAATTATTGTATTGTATTGTGTGGCACAGTATAATACAATATGTTTGATGAATAATATATTGTAAGGTATTGTTCATTATTTTATTGAAATGTACAATACAATTCAAAACCTCTGACGGATACCATATTGTATTGCATTCTGCAATATTTTATTGTATTCTACATTACTGTATTGCATTGCATTGCATTGTAAATTATTATATTGTATTGTGTGGCACAGTATAATACAATATGTTTGATAAATAATATATTGTTCGGTATTGTTCATTATTTTATTGAAATGTGCAATACAATACAAAACCTCTGACGGATACCATATTGTATTACATTCTGCAATATTTTATTGTATTCTACATTATTGTATTGCATTGCATTGCATTGTAAATTATTATATTGTATTGTGTGGTACAATATAATACAATATGTTTGATGAATAATATATTCTAAGGTATTGTTCATTATTTTATTGCAATGTACAATACAATACAAAACCTCTGACGGATACCATATTGTATTGCATTCTGCAATATTTTATTGTATTCTACATTATTGTATTGCATTGCATTGCATTGTAAATTATTATATTGTATTGTGTGGCACAATATAATACAATATTTGTGATAAATAATATATTGTAAGGTATTGTTCATTATTTTATTGCACTGTACAATACAATACAAAACGTCTGACAGATACCATATTGTATTGCATTCTGCAATATTTTATTGTATTTTACATTATTGTATTACGTGGCACAATATTGTATTATATACTACAGTATAATACAAAACTTTTGGCAGATATCCTTTCTTCTATGAATGATTTAAAGTAAGCAGAAAATCCAGCCGAATCAGTAGATAACAGAAGCACTATGGATGTTTCGTAAGTTTAATCCAGAAGATACTCATCTTCTGTGATCTTCAACTTTGTCGACTGTTTTGGCTGGATTTTCTGCCTACTTAATTTCTATCATAGAAGGAAGAGTACCTACCGCAGGTTTCTATAGGCATATCGAGCTCTTACAGGATAAAATAAAAGCATTCGATCCAAACAGGCATAAAAATGATTAACGTTCGACTCAAATGAAATTAACTGTCAGGTAGTTTCAATATTTTGTGTAGCACGATACTTTATAGACGAAATTAAAATGTTTAATTGTTTTAGGAGGAAGCTTTTGAGTATGCCTGACAAAGCGAGCGCTTGTAGTACGTTTTTCTCAAAGGTAAAAATCTGGGCGAGTTGGTAAAGGGTTACTGATAATTAAAATTATAAATTTCATTTAACTGAAATTCGGTGAAAATTGTGGAACGAATAGTGAAATAAAATTCGAATAAAATTAACATGTTGACTGTCGTGATGATTAGTACAGACCAGACCTGGATTTTTTAATGTCATAAAATCCGATCGACGTAAGCAATGTCCGTAAAAAAGCCTAAAAATGAAAGTTTATATTAAGATTGCTCAACCTTATTTGGTGTATTTTTGTATAGACTCCAATAGAGGGGACTGATGGTCCGAAACATACAGAACGCTGAGTTAATTTTGGTAAAGAACAAAATAAACTTCCACCAAGAAGGGCGATTATTTATAACGAAATTTTTATTTTTAGTACATAAATTCAAACAGGCTTATGGCGAGGGGATACTTTATCACAATATGGTAAATTTATTAGGAAGTTGATTAAAGTCTGTCAAAGATCCTTATTATAATAAATGACTGCACCTTGGACTTACGTAGGCTTTTTATCCGCGCCATCTAATCCACTCGTTATACCGTACACATTTTTTTCGAAGTAATTATTTATATTTTTTTATTTACTCGTTTTGTTACGTCTTAGCCTCCAAAGGCTCGAAACGTCCTACAATTGATATTGGCATATAATGTGGGATTGCGTGTGGGGCGGATATATTGATTAAATGAAAGTGCTTCTTGATAAAAATCTATATTAAAGGATATAAAGAATAATCTAACTGTACAAAAACTGATCACACACACACATATACTGTTCGTCGTCGTCTTTTCGTTGTACGTCTTACTGCGTCGCCGTCTTGTTGCGAACTGCTCTTCCTGTCTCATCTCCGCACGCTTCCGTCCCGTACGGTTTGACCATCTTTTGTCAAATCGTCCGTCCGTCTGTCTCTGTCTCTTTGTGTCGTACTTTGTCGCCGTCGTTGTCATCGTCACCACGCATTCACACTTACAATACTACAATAATGGCAATTGAAACAGTAACTTGCAACTGCCTTTTATGCCCTCGCCATATCAGAACATACTACCATTTCCTCATGACATCTACAGTCGTCGAAAACGGCAAACTGGTTAACGTAAAATCCGTTTACCGCATTACGTGCGTCACCTTGCGCGGAAATCCCTGCGAGAATTGACGGAGATTGGCAGTATTTAAGTCGGACATTGTGCATGACGCAGCAAACTTTTTTGCCCGCCCTCCCAGGGCGCATTTAATGCGATTCGCGTCGGATTACATCGAGCCGGTTGATGGGGGCTTCGATTTTCCAAGCCGAAAGACAAAGCCCAGTCCTTAGCGCGGTCGTAGTTTGCGGCCAATTTGCAACGTTAATTAACAACCTAATCGGCCCGCGTCCTTTGACAACTCGCGATACCGGCAAGCTAGTTGTGTTACTACACGTCAGTGAGTAGTTCCTTAGCTACGTACAAAATCGACAAAGCAGACGGTAGAATGGAATTAAGACATTGAATGCCAAGTCACCCGTATGTGGGTGATGGACAAATTACCGGGCGTTTGCGAGAATTTAATTGTGCCGAATTTCTAATTGATAATTGATATTAACATTTTACCGACCGCTATTGACTGAAGATACCATTCACTGACGACCGACTCTATTTTGGATATCGTGCAGGAATTGTGTATGTGCCTATTTGTAAAGCTTTATAACTGAAAAAATACTGAATGTGTTCTTGAGAATCCTTTGGTTTTAAAGCAGTGTAACTTTATTGTCATTTAGAATTGTCATAATATCATCTGATATTTATTTTATCTAATATAACCATTGACCACCGAAAAGCCGATTAATCGGCTACCGGTAAATAGCAGTTGCAACCGAAAAGTTGATTAATCGGCTAACGCTCGTTAAAGTGTTAAACAGTGATTCAATCCGTTCAATCCGACAATATGTTAAGCTTTGACACTAGCGTGACATTAAACTTTTCGTTTGGGTAGCAGTCTCAGCATTGAAAGATAATACTTTCCTGATTGTCCGATACTGAAACATATATTTGCAGGCTTCTTATGGATTTTATTGCAAGGTTTCAGTCAAAACAAAACTCCGGACTTAAACAGTTAACCCTTTACGATCGGTGTCCCCGTAGCGGAGACATTTTTAACCCTTTGCACTCGGACATGTTTCTTCACGAAGTAGCGAATAGCGCAACATTTCGTTTAAAATGGTACAGTTTTGAAAAAAATACTCTGCTTAACATTTTAGATACGACGCGCCACTATAGTGGCTTTCGCGGATACCATCTTTTAGGACGACACGCCACTATATTGACTTTCGCGGCAGACGGTAGAATGGAATTAAGGCATTGAATGCCAAGTCACCCGTATGTGGGTGATGAACAAATTACGGCGTGTTTGCGAGAATTTGTAATTGACTAGCATGACACTAAACTTTCCGTTTGGATGGCAGTGTCAGCGTTGAAAGATAATACTTTTCTAATCCTACGATACTCAAATATTTATTTACAGGCCTCTTATGGATTTTATTGCAAGGTTTTAGTCAAAACAAAACTCCGGACTTAAACAGTTGATACCTTGATTGCCGTGGCGGTCATTGGCAAAAATTTACAACCAGTAGCGTTTACAGTTTTGTAAATGTAATTGAAAATATTGGGTTGGAGGGAAAGTTCTGTCGTATTTTAAAGAAAATATTTGAATTAATTTATAAAAATATGTGTTTAATATTAATCATAATACATTTAATGTGTTGTATGATGAATGCCAAATTCTTCTGCAATTTCTCGACTTGTTAAGTGTGCATTATTTTCCAACATGGATCGTAAAACATCATTATCGATCTTGGATGGTCGTCCAGATCGATCACTTTCTTGGAGGCTCAGATCCCCGGAACAAAATTTGCTAAACCATCTTTGACAAGTACGAACATTTACAATATCTTTTCCAAATACCGCACATAAATGTTTACATGCAACCGATGCGTTGCTCCCTTTTTGGAATTCATACAAAATGCAGTGTCGTAAATGCACTTTATCTACTGACATGTTTTTCACTTTAAATATCACAAGTAAATGATGAACGGTAAAAAAGGACTCCATTTATATTATACAGCAGCTATAAAAAAAAAAACAAAAAAAAATCCGAATGACTCACTAGCCAGATGTTTTTTTTATTTACAAGAAAAATTACCTGCCTATTAAAAATACGACACAACTTTCCCTCCAACCCAATAGTATAGTGATTTAATCCTCTGGTCTTCGATACCTCCGCGCTATTTTCATTTTGTACAGTTTAATCATGTTCCGCAGTATTCCATCACGTTGCGGATCTAACATAGAAAAATACCGTCGATACTCAACGTGTTCAGCGAGCTGGCTCTGCCGTAATTCACGTGACGTGGTGCCGAAGGTACAGAACAAAAAAGAACCGCGCACACACGACTTGCACTCGCACCCGATTTTTCCCAACAAAATCACGTTCCAAACGAAATACCGTGAGTGCACGTCTAACACGTCAATGCGTTGAGTAAACTCGCCGCGTTCCTATTTTTAAGCACCATTTCGCGGTACGAACTACCGTTGATTCATCGGCGGGCCGCGAATCCTCATTTACTCGGTTCATCGATAGACAAACGGCGTTCAAACGTGCGGCGAGGCATTTAATTATAGAACATCGGACATTCTCCGTGAGGCGCTGGTTTCCAAAAAGCTCACGGAAGGTGGCTTGAATTTTTCAAATGGCTCCTGCGAATAGTTTGCGGAAATTACGCGCCTTTCGGTTGGCAGGCATTAAATGACTTCTGTCGAAAGTAAATTTGCACCGTGTCAAACGTCGTGTAGGTATTTGGGTAAACGTATCGGAACATCTCTCAGTTTTCACGTCAACAAATAAGTTTAGTGTTTTTGCAATACATAATTTTTAATCAAACGTGTCAAAACGGTTGAGTTCTACGTTGAGTGGTATGTTACTCTTAACTTTTCTTTAAATTAATATTGGAGAGCGAAGAAAGCCCATTTTTGGTTGAAAATTTATTCATGTGAATAAATGAACATGGTTCAACATAATGTTCTTTTTTTCAAACATTCTCCCTTCTGGTCATGTTATATGTCACTTTGACTTAAATGCAGCATACAATTACATTACATTTTTTCATATTCATATTCATGTATGTAAAATGACAACAAAAGTTTTCATATTACATATTCCATTATGAATTTTCATATTTTCATATTCATATATGTCAAACGTCAGCGCATCACGTTCGACATGTAAATAAGCAATAATTGATACTACTTTATTTAAGTCAAACTGACGTGTGCTGCGAGCAGAAGGTAGAACGCTTGGAAAAAAGAACGTGCTTTCATATTTTAACTATTGTAGACTCCTGATAAGCGAATACTGGGTGCGTTAAGACACGTAGGGTTCCCATGAACAAAGTTTCAAATTTATATTATTGCAATCCGGATAGTTACCGCGTCTCTTCTCAGCATTTTGCCGACATTTCCCAGGTGTTACAGTCTGCATCATCAGGGCAGGGGGTGCTTCGATACTGTAATATCTGGTAAATACTCGTAGAATACTTGGGAAAAGAACGTGCTTTCATATTTTAACTATTGTAGCCTCCCGATAAGTGAATACTGGATGCTTTGAAACACGCAGGGCCCCCGTGAACAAATTTTCAAATTTATATTATTGCAAACCGGATGGTTATCGCGTCTCTTCTCAGCATTTTGCCGACGTTTCGCAGGTGTTATAGTTTGCATCATCAGGGCAGGGGGTGTTCCGATACTGTAATGTCTGGTAAATACTGGTAGAATGCTTGGGAAAAAGAACGTGCTTTCATATTTTAACTATTGTAGACTCCTGATAAGCGAATACTGGATGCTTTGAGATGCGTAAGGTTCCCGTGAACAAATTTTCAAATTTATATTATTGGATTCTGGATGGTTACTGCGTCTTTTGTCAGCATTTTGCCGATGTTTCGCAGATGTTATAGTCTGCACCATCAGGGCAGGAGGTGCTTCGATACTGTAATGTCTGCTAAATACTGGTAGAATGCTTGGGAAAAAGAACGTGCTTTCATATTTTAACTATTGCAGACTCCTGATAAGCGAATGCTTTAATGGCATAAGACACGTAGGGTTCCCATGAACAAATTTTCAAATTTATATTATTGAATTCCGGATGGTTACCGCGTTTCTTCTCAACATTTTGCCGACATTTCGCAGGTGTTATAGTCTGCATCATCAGGGCAAGGGGTGTTCTAATACGGTAATGTCTAGTAAATACTGATAGAATGCTTGGAAAAACAACGTGATTTCATATTTTCACTATTGTTGACTTCTGATAAGCGAATACTGGACGCTTTGACGCGTAGGGTTCCCGTGAACAAATTTTCAAATTTATATTGTTGTATTCTGGATGGTTACCGCGTCTCTTCTCAGCATTTTGCCGACGTTTTGCAGGTGTTATAGTCTGCATCATCAGGGCAGGGGGTGCTTCGATACTGTAATATCTGGTAAATACTGGCAGAACGCTTGGGAAAAAAACGTGCTTTCATATTTTAGCTATTGCAGACTCTTGATAAGCGAATACTGGACGCTTTAAGATACGTAGGGTTCCCATGAACAAATTTTCAAATTTATATTATTCCAATCCGGATGGTTACCGCGTCTCTTCTCAGCATTTTGCCGACGTTTCGCAGGTGTTATACTCTGCATCATCAAGGCAGGGGGTGTTCTGATACTGTAATATCTGATAAATACTCGTAGGATATTTGGGAAAAGAACGTGCTTTCATATTTTAACTATTGTAGATTCCTGATAAGCGAATACTGGATGCTTTAAGACACGTAGGGTTCCCATGAACAAATTTTCAAATTTATATTATTGCAATCCGGATGGTTACCGCGTCTCTTCTCAGCATTTTGCCGACGTTTCGCAGGTGTTATAGTCTGCATCATCAGGACAGGGGTGCTTCGATACTGTAAGGTCTGGTAAATATTGGTAGAATGCTTGGGAAAAGAACGTACTTTCATATTTTAACTATTGTAGACTCCTGACAAGTGAATATTGGATACTTTGAGACATGTAGGATTCCCGTGAACAAATTTTCAAATTTATATTATTGGAATCCGGATGGTTACCGAGTTTCTTCTCAGCATTTTGCCGACGTTTCGCAGGTGTTATACTCGGCATCATCAAGGCAGGGGGTGTTCCAATACTGTAACGTCTGCGGATCGAATCCAGAATCCAATGATATAAACAATCATAGCCGCAAAGATCTCAAATTAAAAGTTCTCAAATTCTCATTAAAAAATGGGCATTTTTCGCTATCCACTATTAAACCTCCACCCCTGCAAATCGTTCTCCGTCTCACTCGCGGTTTCACGGTCCTTTGACTACCTTGATCTGTGCCCTGCATCGCCGTTAATAGGGCTTTGTGTTCCACGTGAGGCACGTTTAACGCGTGTTTTATTTCGAACAGGATTAGACACGCGCGGCCGGCATCGATTATCTATTTTCAGGAGACAATTCGGTCGGCTAATGTCGCCGAGAAAATGCAAATTTGCGTTCACCGCGTCCGACGAACTACGCGGCGGCGGTCGATGCGGAAATATATTGGGTTACTTCAAATTACCAGTTATGCGTCGCCGACGGATTAATGCAATTTAATATCGACGCGTCGAACGTCGCGGAAATGACGCGTGCTAGAAATAATTGGATCCGAGTGTGGCAGTGTAATGTGTCGAACGCAGATGAACAAACGTTCAGATCACACTGTTGCGATATACGATTAATATTATTTATGGGACGTGTCATTTTGGCGCATTTTTACGTTTCGTTTCGATTCTGTAGTTTGCGCTGATTTTTATTCATTTTACAAGAGTAATGTACAGCCAAATTAATATCCTTCTAAGCCTTCCAATATCGAAGTTCCTAATGGGGTGCACCTATTTCTACGGATGCGTGTCATTTTGGCGTGATCGTAAATTGAGGATTAATCCCAGTAAATCGGCTTCGCACATGAAAGCGTTGCTTCAGAAATAAGTATCAATGGCATGAAGAAGTTCTTACAAAATAATCGTCAAAAGTAGGTAGACAGAATGCGGCGGATTTCCTGTAAATTCAATATCTAAAATCTGCAGTGGTTGGCATGGCGTTTCTTATGTTCTGATCTCCGTATCGACGTTGGAAACTCGTAATACTGAAAGGCGATAAGTATCAGAAGAAAGAAAGGATCTCAATATTTCAGTTGCTCTCATGGCATAAAGACATCTTAGAATTTTCATTTTCTTCTTGGTTTTGTGCATTGACGAAAAAAGTACAGACCGGCTGTCATGAATCATGAAAACGCATTTTTCCGGGAACGATTATATAAGAAGGTTTTGACACCCACCCACAATTTCCATTAAGAAAAGTGCCATCTCTTTGCATCGTGTTGAAATGAAATTCGTTCCTGCGAGCCGCACACTGTCGGTTCTTGGACGACAGCCTCAGGACGTTACTTAGCAATTCGGGCCGGTGGGCTGGTATGGATCAGTTGAGGGTGGTTGGGCGGTAATTTACTTCGTTATAAGTCCTGACATCAAATTACGCTTCCACGGTGGAATGAACGGAAGATGTGATGACGTTAGTAATGACGTTTCCCCTGCTGCCGAATATGAATAAATTATTGGGGACGGCACGTATCGGAGAGATACACGGTGTCAGTTACGGTCAGTCAATCGATTATGTCAGACGGCTGCATGAGAGCGGGTATGCATTTAAGACCAGTTTGGAAGAAGCTTGATGATGAAAATGAGGATTTACTGCTCGCACAAAAATACAAGGACATTGTTTTCTGGTGTGTTCATAAGAAGTCTGGTGACGTTCAGTTTAATTTCTTATTAGAGATTGTACCCGCTAATTACATGAAAGCGTGTAAATTTAACACCAGTTTAAAAGAAAGACGGGAATACGTTATTTACAATTTATTTTACACACAACAATACAAGGACATTGTTTTCTGGTGTATTCATAAGAAGTCTGGTGACGTTTAGTTTAATTTCTTATTAGAGATTGTATCCGCTAATTACATGAAAGCGTGTAAATTTAACACCAGTTTAAAAGAAAGACGGGAATACGTTATTTACAATTTATTTTACACACAACAATACACGGATATTGTTTTCTGGTGTGTTCATAAGAAGTCTGGTGACGTTCAGTTTAATTTCTTATTAGAGATTGTACCCGCTAATTACATGAAAGCGTGTAAATTTAACGCCAGTTTAAAAGAAAGATGGGAACACGTTATTTAGGATTTATTTTACACACAACAATACAGGGACATTGTTTTCTGGTGTGTTCATAAGAAGTCTGGTGACGTTCAGTTTAATTTCTTATTAGAGATTGTATCCGCTAATTACATGAAAGCGTGTAAATTTAACGCCAGTTTAAAAGAAAGATGGGAACACGTTATTTAGGATTTATTTTACACACAACAATACAAGGACATTGTTTTCTGGTGTGTTCATAAAAAGTCTGGTGACGTTCAGTTTAATTTCTTATTAGAGATTGTATCCGCTAATTATATGAAAGCGTGTAAATTTAACGCCAGTTTAGAAGAAAGATGGGAACACGTTATTTAGGATTTATTTTACACACAACAATACAGGGACATTGTTTTCTGGTGTGTTCATAAGAAGTCTGGTGACGTTCAGTTTAATTTCTTATTAGAGATTGTATCCGCTAATTACATGAAAGCGTGTAAATTTAACACCAGTTTAAAAGAAAGATAGGAACACGTTATTTAGGATTTATTTTACACACAACAATACAGGGACATTGTTTTCTGGTGTGGTCATAAGAAGTCTGGTGACGTTCAGTTTAATTTCTTATTAGAGATTGTACCCGCTAATTACATGAAAGCGTGTACATTTAACGCCAGTTTAAAAGAAAGATGGGAACACGTTATTTAGGATTTATTTTACACACAACATTACAGGGACATTGTTTTCTCGTGTATCCGTATGCAGAGTCCTCTTGAGGATCTGCTTGACTTCGTTCATTTTATTTTCTCCTGGGGAATAATGTCCATCAATTACATGGCAGAGTATAAATTTAATACCAGCTTAAAAGAAAGTTTGACGACAAAATTTAGAATTTATTTTACGCAAAAAAATACAGGAACATCATTATCTTCTCGCATATCTGCGAGTAGAATACTTGCGAGGTTTCGTCTGACTAAGTTCAGTTTATTCCCTTATCAGACATCGTATCCATCAATTACACGACAGCGTATAAATTTAACACCAGCTTAAAAGAAAGTTTGATGACAAAATTTAGAATTTATTTTACGCAGAAAAATACAGGAACATCATTATCTTCTCGCGTATCTGCGAGTAGAGTACTCGCAAGAATTCGTCTAACTACGCTCAGTTTATTCCCTTATCAGACATCGTATCCATCAATTACACGACAGCGTATAAATTTAACACCAGCTTAAAAGAAAGTTTGACGACAAAATTTAGAATTTATTTACGCAAAAAAATACAGGAACATCGTTGTCTTGTCGCGTATCTGCGGGTAGAGTACTCGCAAGAATTCGTCTGACTACGTTCAGTTTATTCCCTTATCAGACATCGTATCCATCAATTACACGACAGCGTATAAATTCAACACCAGCTTAAAAAAAAGACGACAACACGCTACCGAGGATTTATTTCACGCACAAAATACAGGGACATTATTTTCTGGTGTATCTCTAAGTAGATTAGACGCGAGCATTCGTCTGCCTACGTTTAGTTTATTTTCTCATCAGACATCGCATCCATCAATTACACGAGAGCGTACAAATTGAACACCCGTTTAGGAGAAAGACGGCAATACGCTATCTAGAATTTATTTCACGCACAAAAATACAGGGACATCGTTTTCCGACGTATCCATAACCAGCGTACTCTTGAGGATCCGCCTCACTTCGTTCACCTCATTCTCTCGTCAGAGATCATCGTCCGAATCATCGAACCTCTCATACTTCGTCACCGGCTTCCTGAACGTCTCATATCCTTTCGCCTCTTCATTCCCCCGCGCCAGCTTCCTTCTCTCAATCGCCATGTACACCAGCAGCGGACAGTACGCCACATTCAGCAGGCCCACGATCCGCATCACCCACTGGAAGCCAATCGCCCTGACCATTTCGCCGCCCATTATCGGTCCTGCAATTTTCCTCGAGTCAAAACCAGCGACCGGGCCGCAAAAGTGCGTTCCGTTCATCGTCGAACCGCTCACCCAACGAATAGGCCAAGCTCACTGCCACCTGCTGTATCGAGTACACAGGACCGTAATTGCCGTTTCTGTCGACCAAACTCGCCAACAAAGGCACCAGCGCAGCATCCGCCACCCCGATGCCCAGGCCCATGCCCAGATGGGGGAATATTAGTTGCGACATGGTGTTCGCCTGTGGGATCAGGATCGAACTGACGCCGACGACGAACATCGCGAGGACTGCCACCTTACTGCGGCCGTAGAGATAAGCGATCGCGCCGAAGAAGTTCGTGCCCACCAGGTACCCGACGCTGTCCGGGATGAAGACGGTCCCCAGCTGCCATTTCTGCCGGATAACACGCACTGTAGCCATGCGATCCTCTTGAGAGGAAGAGAGGTGGGCGGCTGGTTAACACTTTGACTGCCGTGCGTATTTTACTATATTAACCCTTTCGCGGCGAACAGCGCGTTTTGACGCTCAGTTATAGATGCTCGCTCTGAGCGAACGGCGTGTTTTGGCGCCGTTCACTTGTTATCAACATCTGCCCAATAACGTTCATTCAGTGGATTGTTCTCGACGCGATAGCAGTACACGCTTCTTGTGCAGAGATTTTTTACATAATCGAATATAATTATACATAAATTTTGCCCCGATCATGGACTTTTTTGGATACAAAGGTAAAAATCAAAATACATACAACACGAGACACCTACTTTTAAGTAGTTGATTCTGAAAACATTGAGGAATTACAAAACATCGATCTGCGGCAATTTTTTTGGAGCGCACAAAATTTGATTCCAAAAGTTTTTGATTTTTATGAAAATCTATCAGGAATCAAAGCAAATATTGACGATAAATTGTCAACATTAGAAATTTTTCAGCTCTTCTTTCCGAAAGTATGGTTGAACATATTGTACGAGAAAGTAATAATTATTATTCCACGAAAACTGTACGCAGTAGCCACTCACGATTGCTGGCATGGAAGAATACAACAGTGACCGAAATGACCAACAAAATCGGCTCCGAACACCGCGTTAGAAACGACTCGCGTATCGCATTGTCCGCGCGTTCGAACTTCTACCGTCGCGCCGACTGCTTCGAGCGCAATTCATTTCTGAGCGCTCCGCCGCGAAAGGGTTAAAACTGCAACGCGATGAAGTACTACAGAATATGATTGAATTGGGCAAAATGAAAATAATGCCAAGGCATCGGAGACCGAAGAATTGAATCGCTATCTAATATTAATTGTATTTACAAAATTATAAATGCGACCGATTGGGTATTTTTTGAGTTTTTCGTGAGACCTTTTGCGCCGGTCACCGTTGACCACCATGGCAGTCAAAGTGTTAATACGGTAATTGAGACGGTATGGTATTGCGACGTGCGGCGTCTTCTACGAGGTTTGGGGGCGGTGGATATTGGGATCGTGATGTGGGCGAGATGCTGAGGGTGGGCGGGCGGGGTTCGCCGAAATTTGGCATTGCGCGGATGAAGTTCGGCTTTGGGGGAATGAAATTGGTAATTTGGGGAATCAGTGCTTTGGCGTGGGATAATGGGTCTCGGATGAGTGTGCTCCGTTAGGGTGCTGTGGCAAAAGGAAATTTCGATGTAAAGTCGGAGTTTGTTGATTAAGCGCTGCAGTGTGTTTCTTTTTATGTGTAGCGAAGTGAAAACGGAATCGACAAAGTGAATTTAATTTGGAAAATGGCGAACTTTATTTGCAAAGATGTGAATACGATATTTAGATAAAACAAAAAATTTAAGGTAAAATACAATAAGAATTTTGGTTTTTATTAAATATTTACATAATTATCTTTATATTGTTCTAGAAGAGGTAGAAGAAAACAACATAAGCTAAAGCTTTAGGCAATAGTCTAAGTTTAGTTAAATATTTCATTTTCTTTCTTTCTAGTATCTTCAAATTAAAAGTGATGATTACTTAGCTTTTTAGATAAAACAAGATAAGAATGCCAAAACCGCACAATACTGAGCTATCTAATTTTCGCACGCAATAATCATAACATCTGCGGATTGACGTAATGTTTTGATAACGTACACGGACCTTCGGTTTTATGTGGGTCCGCAGCCAAATGGGTAAGCAGGGTTCCAAGATGGCCATCGGTGAGGTTGAGCACCAGATAGCACCGGATATGATGAGAATGTGCGGATCCGAGAGTAGGTGCGTCCAGTTCATTTCGTGCTCGGTCGACTGGAGTGAGAAGGCCATTAGTGGCGCGTAGCGAATTTTCGTGCAATCGGCGGTACACAGGCAACAACACCGTTAACGACATTAATTTTTGCGTGCAAGAAAGGACCGAGCGTGTGATGACATTATCGACCGGCAGCCATGCGTTGTACTGCAAATGTTGCGATGAGGTAGCATCCACGCGTACGAAGTGCAGGAAGCACAGAATAGTTCGTTGCATTGTAGAACAGTGATTTTCAACAGCAGCACCGCGAGTAGGGGCCGATCGTTAGTTAAATCATGCTCGGAAAAAGCCTAAGCACAGTAAGCATACATGTAAATATTGAAAAGTCTTTAAAATTATTACACGAGTGACGCTGTAGTAATAGTTTTCTTCGAATGATAAACATATAAGTGGCATAAAACTATTCCCGACAAAATTGTATGTGCATTGATTATGCCATAATGCGCGACAAATGTCGCAAACTTCCGAAGGCATCTTATGAAATTTATTTCCATTCTTACCCATTTAACACTTTGACTGCCATCATGGTCACCGGTGACCGACGCAAGAAATTTTACTGAAGATCCAAAATATTCGCAATGGGTAGCAATTATTATTTTATAAATGCAGTTGTTATTAGAATAGTGATGCGATCCTTTGGTCTCCGATACCTGCACATTATTTACATTTTGCATAATTCAGTCAAACGCTGTATTATTTCGTAGCATCACCGTTCTAATATAGTAAAATATGCTTGGCAGTCAACGTGTTAAAAAACAACTCGCACCAGTTACAGTTTAAAACAAAAAACTTAGTCTGTACAATATCCGCTCCCTTTACCTTCGTTTACTTTAACAAAACAAATTACCCCTCACGTCGTATAAAAGCGAAGCGCCGGAAGGGCGCGCAATTTCTCATACACGCATACACATAAACTTTCTTGTTACCAAAGTTTAATTATGCAACCAAAGTTCAACCGTAAGTACAAGTGCGCCGTGCCACGAAAACTGTCAGAAAACACTGCTACGCCTGAAGGCAACGTACACTTACATTCACGTCCGTCTGTACATCAAGCGTCAGCACTTGCAGACCTACGAGAACAAAAGCAATCTTTCCGTTAGCCAGAACCGTTTCCCTGAAACAGTCGGACGCTTACCAATGGCCAGCGCAAGCGAGTAGGAATTTGTACGAACATATGAGGACGAGTATGAAGCAGGAGACGAGAAGAAACGGCGCCATCTTGCCCTCGAGATCGTA
This sequence comes from Cryptocheilus praepositus, assembly GCA_033815515.1. Classification (NCBI taxonomy): domain Eukaryota; kingdom Metazoa; phylum Arthropoda; class Insecta; order Hymenoptera; family Pompilidae; genus Cryptocheilus; species Cryptocheilus praepositus. Next base: position 1,979,462 of record JAWWQZ010000257.1, read on the forward strand.
AAGCACCGCGCCAATTGGATATCCCAGAAGAACACCGAGGGCAATGCTGCCCAGGACGAAGCCCATGATCCTCGACCTCTTGTCCTCCTCCGGGTACTGAGAGGCCACCAGGGACATGCCGGAGACCCCTATGCACGCCGATGAGATGCCCTGGACGCTTCGGGCCAGGAAAAGGACCTCATAAGTCTGTCCGAAGGCGAAAACTGCGGGAGGACAGGCGGAAAAGGAACTTTCGGTGTGATCTAATCTTCAGTGAAAGCGAGAGTTATTGTCTGGGCCAATAGTTTCTGGGTCTCTTTGTATGATACTTTATGTAGGCGAGGTGGTGTCGATGGGACAGGGAGTGTGAATGTTCGCGCGGTGTCAGGATTTTGTGTTCGGATCGTTTGGAAATCGTTTGGAAGAAGGCATATGAAGTGTCGGTGGTAGGGCAGTACTTGATTTATTATTTCTATATTATTTATCTCTATCCATGGACGGGTACCAAGCGATAAGAAGTGTGCCTTGTGTTCGGATAATTTGAAGGCATGTTTACATAGTGTCGCTGGACACCAGTTCCTTTATCAGCTACTCCAATTTTTCTTGTCTATCTAATGCCTTTACTACCCAGTTCAATTCCTTCCGCGTCTCTTCACGCGCCATGTTCTCCAGGCGCATCTGAACATTGAGATCGCCGGAAGTGTGCACCTGAGCACATTCCGTCCTCGAAACTCGGAAGTATACTCACGCAGTGCCGCCAGTAACAGACTGATATTCCCGAGAAACAGGGGTCTCGCGTAGCCAAAGGTTCCGGTGAGCGTGCCCACGGCCGGGTTCAAAATCAATTGGACGAGGGCTTTCGAGCTCAGCAGTAATCCAACGCGGCCGTTCTCATCCTCGTCGGTGCTCACGGTCGCGTTGCCGTCGAGGGTGCAAAGATAATCAGGGATGATCGGTACTGAAACCCCCAGCGCTTCGCTCACTAACAGACCACCCGGCGAAAATTCGCCGGCGCACATTGCGTCCGTCCTCTCTACTCACCCACCACCGTCAGCAACACGTTGTCCAGGAACAGACTCAGGTACACGACGGTCACGACGACCGTGCGCGAATTCTTCAGACCCTCGAACGTCATCGTCGACTGTCGCACGGGACCGCATGCAATTAACTTGACATCTCGCGTGTCACTGGGCCGTTCACTTCGGCGCAATCAGCGTTTAATCGCGTCGCATGAAGCTACCGGCCCAACGCGAGACTCTTCGGACCAACGAACCAACGCGTCTTCGTTAAAAACGTTTAAACGCGTTTCGCCCCGGTGCGTTGATCATTTGACGCCGCGCAGGCATCTTTCGGGAGCGACTTCTTCGCGGAACCCCGCACACGCGCCGATAATTTTTGTCTCCCCCCGGATTAGTAGGCGGCCCGACTGCCCACGAAATCCTCAACGGCGACACTAAACAGGATTCTCAACGTGACTGGAAAGCTGTTGAGACCCGATCGAGCTTTTATAGTGCCCGCGAGCGCTCGTCCTTGCGCAGAAGCTTTTTCGCAACACGGCGCGAGGACTCTCTCCGATGGCGTTCCCTTTCACGAGCCGATGCACTTTTCGATTTATCTCCATTATGCCTGCTTATCGAGGCTCGCCAGGCAGCCCGGCCCTCGCGCCTTCTTTACGGCGGTTATATGGCGTGGAAGCCGAACCCCGCGATCTGAGGAGGAACGCGCGATCCGCAGGAGCGCTTTTATATCAGGCGACTTCGAGCGCCTCGACGATTCGCGCGGGCGACGCGAAAAATCGCGGATTTGTCAGCGCAGCCGGCCTGTGATCTCATGGAATGAACTTGGTACTGTTGCATGGACAACTGATGTGGAAGGCATAACGCGAAGGTAATGATTTTCACAATGAATGGGTACTGATCGTTTTTACGATGAACGGGTGATGATCAGTTTTGCGATCAACGGGAGCTGATACATTTTGAAATGAACGGGGGCTGGGAATCTTTACAATAAATGAGAGCGGACAATTTTTACAATAAACAGGAACCGATCATTGGCCCCAAAGCTTGTCCGAAGTTTCAACAGTAAAATTCTAAAGTCAATATTTTCAACTGTAAGAAGGCTTTATACATTTCTTTATTATATTTTTATGGTTGAAATGTGGAGTTCATTTGTTAATCAATATGTTTCGGGACCACACTAATTCTCTCCCCAGGAGTCTATAATATTTAAAATTGCATTACGGTATACATAGTTGCACATATTACAATCTCCTATAATATATATGCGTATTTCCTACGAGCATATCCTATATACACGGACACAAATATTATAGACCGACACCCCTCTATAACATTTATAATTGCGTCAGCGCATATATACTTCTAAATATCACCGACTCCTCAGGTCCCGCCACACGTCGCGTTACCAATAAAACTCCACATTTCGCCCATAAAAATCCGCGTCACCCCCATTACTCTAAAAAGACTGAAAACGCGATGAAGTAACCCCTATTATCTCCGCGCAATTCTTCGGCGTAATTCCGTGCTGGAACGAGAACATCGCATGCCCTTAAGTTCCTGAGATATTGGACCACGGGAGGTGGGTGTTCGGAAGCCATTTGGGCTCTAGTTACGGTCCTGTCATCGATATTCTCCTGGAACACACACCTGCGTCCCGATTGCGAAATTACGATCGGCCATAATGCAATTTCGGCTGGGGAGGACGGCGAACAGGGGAACCAAAGTGATTTGACGTCGTCGTGCGCTGCTTCCCTTTCGCGTGCACGGAACTTACTCGTTGACTTCGTTTCGGTCCGTATACCGTTAATTAGACCCGGGACTTGCTCGGGAAAATACCCTCGCGCAGCGTCCCACTACAAGCGCGCCGGAGACTCTTTATCAAAATAAAGCTCGACCGAAAGATAGAGTTACCGGTGGTTAATTGGGAACTTCGAAGCGGGCGGTACTGCGCGAGTCCTTAGTTAGCGCATTGAGTGCCGCGTGAAACAGTGTTCCGGGAAGTTTCGTCACTTTTTCGAGATATGGGGCAAATTTGATACCTTGGTGATTGGGTGTTTCAAGCAAAAGTTTTCCGTGCAGCTAGCTATTTTTACGGAATTAAATGTAATAGAAAAACGTACTGACGATCTTTGATGTACTGTATTACGTATCATGGGCTGCAATGAAACCTCGTGAATATTTTTAATTCTTTTTTTTGGAGTATGCGTATGAAGTTAACTGGTGACTGGATGTTTTAAGGTAAAGTCTCCCGAGTAACTGGTTTTTTTTCCAAAATTAAATGTTATAAGAAAACATCCCGATGAACCTTGATATACTGTATTACATATCATGCGCTGCAATGAAAGTACGTGGATATTTTTAATGATTTTATTTGGATATGGGTGCAAATTTGACAGTTTGGTGACTGTGTATTTTAAGAAAAAATCTTCTGCTCATTTAGCTATGTTTCTGTAATGGAATATATAAGAAATGGAGTTTCTCCATTATCTTCTTCAAGTGGATATAAATTGAAACCGTCTCAATGAATGTCAATACACTACATCTACACATTAGTACTTATTACGCATTTTCAATCATTTTTCTCATATAGTTCACTGCAGAACATTTATCTACGTGCATCGGTATATACAAAAACAGAAAAAACGGTACTTCCAAAACATATCGAGTTTCGGTGCGCTTTCCTCCGGAAGAGCATACTCTACATATCCTAGTAGGGTTCTTATGTACCATCTAGTACGCTCTTATCCAGACCTACATTGCTTCCAGACTTGGCAACGACATGAGCACGTGTAAGTGTAAGCATAAGTTAACTCGTGACCGTTCAGCAAAGCGTTAAGTAACGTCGGATTAAAGGCTAAACATATAACGGCCGGAGTACGTTAAAGGGGTTGCAAAGCTTTAGTTTTGGTGTTTAGACAGAAATAGATGGGAAGATTAACATTTATAACGTTTGACAGAGTGTGTATTGCAAAACAATAATTTTGGTACAACGGTCATTTTTTGGTGTTGAAACAAATTGTTGTCAAGATGCTACCGCTGTTGATTTCATGTAAGGAAAAATCTCTGAGGAAATCTATTACAGTCTATTGCAGTCGTAGATCGTCAAATCCTGTACGTCACTATGGGACTTTAGGATATTCGCACGTGATCGTTTGTTTAGTCAAAAATAGATGAGAAAATTACTATTTATAACCTTTGATAGAGTGTATATTGCGCAAACAATAATTTTGGTAGAACGGTCATTTTTTGGTGTTGAAACAAATTGTTGAGAACAAATTGAAAAATCTTGTCTATTACAGTCTATGATCATCAAATCCTGTACGTCACTATGGGACTTTAGGTTGATTTCAAAAATAGATGAGAAAATTACTATTTATAACCTTTGATAGAGTGTATATTGCACAAACAATAATTTTGGTACAACGGTCATTTTTTGGTGTTGAAACAAATTGTTGTCAAGATTAAAGTCTATTGCAGTCGTAGATCGTCAAATCCTGTACGTCACTATGGGACTTTAGGATATTCGCACGTGATCGTTTGTTTGCATAATGATCGTTTATACGACCGTAACATAGGGTACGTCACTATGTCAGTTTATGATACTCACACTATCAATGTGTCAAACATTATTACCGCTTGCCGCGCCTGCGGATCGCCGCAAACTCATAGTTGGGTCAACTATAAATTTACCATTCGCAGATTTACGCGCAACTATTATTACAACGTACTTGCGACGGCAGTATGGTGCGATATTTCAGGTAATAGAACACCCGGTACTTGTCCCTTTCCCTTTACCGATGCTTCCAAATTTTTCCTACCCCCACACTGTCACTCAGCTCCTCAAGAATATTCCAAACCACACCTCAGCTATCTCCTCCACTAACAATTTTTCCCTAAAACCCGGAAATGCCATTTTCCCATATTCAGAGTCAAAACCCCGCTCAGTACACAATCAAATTCAAAACTTCGGGCAATAAACATTCAGGCTCAAAACCCCGGACATAGGATCGCATAGTACACATCACAGCAACAAAATAAGTTTTAAACAGCATTCACTGAAGTAGTATTTTTATCTCATAAAACCGACTAAAACACGATTAGTAAGATAGTTATTGGGTTGGAGGGAAAGTTCTGTCGTATTTTAAAGAAAATATTTGAATTAATTTATACAAATATGTGTTTAATATTAATCGTAGTACATTTATGTGTTGTATGATGAATGCCAAACTCTTCTGCAATTTCTCGACTTGTTAAATGTGGATTATTTTCCAACATGGATCGCAAAACATCATTATCGATCTTGGATGGTCGTCCAGATCGATCACTTTCTTGGAGGCTCAGATCCCCGGAACGTAATTTGCTAAACCATCTTTGACAAGTACGAACATTGACAATATCTTTTCCAAATACCGCACATAAATTTTTACATGCAACCGATGCGTTGCTTTCTTTTTGGAATTCATACAAAATGCAGTGTCGTAAATGCACTTCATCTATTGACATGTTTTTCACTTTAAATATCACAAGTAAATGATGAACGGTAAAAAAGGACTCCTTTTATATTGTACAGCAGCTATAAACAAACAAAACAAAATCCGAATGACTCACTAGCCAGGTGTTTTTTTTATTTACAAGAAAAATTACCTGCCTATTAAAAATACGACAGAACTTTCCCTCCAACCCAATAACTTCATCTCCCGAAAATACGGTCGACATCATCGGTTCCCTGGGGCATATGACAAAATCAGTGAAGAGTACCACGTCGTCAAGAACTGTACTCGTTTATTTCGTCATCAGAAAAATATACACTGCGTGAGTTCGCGGGTGGCTCAAAATCGTGTGATCCTCTGAATGTCGCCATCCTCGTCCTCCTCGCGTATAGTTGCCTCAGTCTGGCCCAGTTTCGGACTGAGGCATCTAGTCGGATAAATCTCGTCCGGCGCTTTTCTGGACGGCGAGAGCCTACCCTCGACGTAAACGTCTGTTTCGATGCAGTCCTTCTCCTCCAGCTCCATCCTTTGTCTGCGATTGCATCTCGGCCTCGCGTACGCAGGATCAGTGCCGCTTCTATCGATCGGACCTCGCAGCTGCAGACATTTTTTTCTGAAGTAGCAAAGCGTTTTATACAACTGGCGGAATTAGAGAGAAATTATTTTAACGTTTGCTCTCGACGAATACGTGACGTCCGACTGAAAGACAGATAATTGTGTTTCGGTCGGACCACGCAGCTGCACACATTTTTTTCTCCAAGATAGCGAGATATTTCACATACCTGACGGAATTAGATAAATTAGATTGAATGACTAAATCGTCACCACCCACGCAGGTCGCCAAAGTCAACGAATACCTTTGACACTCACGTCAGTATTTTCTCGCATTTCGGCACGGAAACCATAATTATCGTATACGTCTCTATCAACTTTTACTTAAAAACAGGAAATCATCTTAGACGACCAATGAAATGAAACGGCCGAAAAATTGATTATAGAAGAATTTCAATATTTGCTCTCAACGAACACGCGACATCCGATTGAATCACTAAATAGTCACCACCCACGTAGATCGCCAAAGTCAACGAATACCTTTGACACTCATGTCAGTATTTTCTCGCATTTCGGCACGGAAACCATAATTATCGTATACCCCTCTTTCAACTTTTTTCTTCAAAACAGGAAATCATCTTATACGACCAATGAAATGAAACGGTCGAAAAATTGATTATAGAAGAATTTCAATATTTGCTCTCAACGAATACGCGACATTCAATTCAATGACTAAATCGTCACCACCCATGCAGTTGTCGAAGTCAACGATTACCTTTGACACTCATGCCAGTATTTTTTGGCATTGCGGCGCAGAAACCATAATTATCGTATACCCCTCTATCAACTTTTTTCTTCAAAACAGGAAATCATCTTATACGAATAACGAAATGAAATGGCCCAAAAATTGATTATACGAGAATTTCAATATTTGCTCTCAACGAATACGCGACATCCGATTGAATGACTAAATAGTCACCACCCACGCAGGTCGTCGAAGTCAACGAATACCTTTGACACTCATTTCAGTATTTTTTCGCAGTTTGGCGCAGGAACCATAATTATCGTATGCCCCTCTATCAACTTTTTTCTTCAAAACAGGAAATCATTTTATATGACTAACGAAATGAAACGGTCGAAAAATTGATTATACAAGAATTTCAATATTTGCTCTCAACGAATACGCGACATCCGATTGAATGACTAAATAGGCACCACCCACGTAAATCGCCAAAGTCAACGATTACCTTCGACACTCATGTCAATATTTTCTCGCATTTCGCCGCGGAAACCGTAATTATCGTATACCCCTCTATCAACTTTTTTCTTCAAAGCAGGAAATCATCTTATACGACCAATGAAATGAAACGGTCGAAAAATTGATTATAGAAGAATTTCAATATTTGCTCTCAACGAGTACGCGACATCCGATTGAATCACTAAATAGTCACCACCCACGCAGGTCGTCGAAGTCAATGATTACCTTCGACACTCATGTTAGTATTTTCTCGCATTTCGGCACAGAAACCATAATTATCGTATACCCCTCTATCAACTTTTTTGTTCAAAACAGGGATTCATCTTATACGACTAGCGAAATAAAACGGTTGAAAAATTTATTATAGGAGAATTTCAATATTTGCTCTCAACGAATACGCGACATCCGATTGAACGACTAAATCGTCACCACCCACGCAGGTCGTCGAAGTCAACGATTACCTTCGACACTCACATCAGTATTTTCTTGCATTTCAGTACGGAAACCATAATTATCGAATACCCCTCTATCAACTTTTTTCTTCAAAACAGGAAATCATTTTATATGACTAACGAAATGAAACGGTCGAAAAATTGATTATAGAAAAATTTCAATATTTGTTCTTGACGAATACGCGACATCCGATTGAATCGACGCTGAAATCGTCGAGCCACCTCGCAGGTCGGCGATGTACGGTTAAGTACGCTGAACAGGATACGTACTCAAAGAACTATTCGAAGTGGCGCAGGAACTGCGGGGAATTATTTAGGGTGCAACGAACTACACGGTGCTCGCTGAATGTTGCAGACAGAGTAAACTGGTGGTTAAATGAGATCAACTTGTAACGTAAGATATAGATAGATGAGAATAAGGAAAAGTAAGAGTGAATAAAATAGGTTACAGTAAACGGTAACTACAGGCACGATGGGTGGATTTTAACACCCACGCTCGCCAAAGTCAAGATCACCGGTGACCGGCGTCAAGAGATTTTCTGAAGATCCAAAATATTCGCAATGGGTAGTAATAATTATTTTATAAATGCAATTATTGTTAGAATAGTGATGCATCTTATACGACCAATGAAATGAAACGAATTATGATTATACATTTTGCATTTATTCAGTCAAACGCTGTAGTATTTCATAGCATCGCCGTTCTAATACGGCACCACCCACGTAAATCGGCAGTCAACGTGTTAACCCTTTGACTACTATGGACGCATATATGCATAACACTTTGACTGCCAAGCATATTTGCTATGTTAAAAACGCGATGAGATGAAATACAGCTTATATGATTAAATCGTGCAAAAAAAATAGATTATTAGAAGAAAGTATTGAAGCGAGAAAGAAAGTGATGCGATCATTTGATTCCAATACCTGCAAATCGTCACATTTTCCATAATTCAGTCAAACGCTGTAGTATTTCATAGCATCGCCGTTCTAATACGGCAAAATACGCACGGCAGTCAACGTGTTAATATGCTTATCATTTGTTCCATCTTTTATTCGAACCGGTAGTACGTGTGTGCCTGCGTCTAAGAAGCATTATTTCGATAGTACAAGAATATCTACCTTTTATTAATAAGCAACACGAGATACGATACTAAGCGTATTAAGGCATCAAATATAAGTTGACTGTTCAGAAAAGCTGAAAAAAGCGTGACGTTTTCGCTGTGTGCCTACGTCAAGAGAGCAAGTTTTTTGACGGTGCAAAAATATCTCTCTCTTTCAAGATTCGATAGCGTTTGATAGATGAAGGGTTCAGACGTACATTGACTATGGAAATTGACCATATATTGAAAAAAAACATGGAGAGTGATCTACAGCATACAAATTCCACATGCGGGGACAAAGATTTATCCTGACCTGCCTTCCAAACGTGTTCAGCCTGGGATCCGATCCGAAATCGGCGGGATCAAACCTTTGATCAAAATGCTTCTCCCTGGCGAGATGTCTGACCATATAATATGTTCTTGGTATGAGCACGCCGATGATAATGAGATAAGCCGTAGCAATGATCCCGGAACAGACAACGTAGTCGCGTGCGTCGGGTTCCATTAAGATGAAACATGTCACCCAAACCGCCCAGGCTATGAGGATGCCGATCACTGTCCCAAAGAAGCACTTTCCTTCGTGATAATTTCGTTGCACCTGGGCGACGAAGCAGCATACGACGAAGAGCGACGTCAGCAGAAAAATGTCGTAACCTGACAACGATAAACGTTTCTACGTTATTGGAACGTACGCCATTATTTGGAATTTGCAGAGTGAACAGGTGTCTTGAGAATAGAGGGGAGTTCTCGGTAAAGTTTTACGTGAAGTTTGCCTTACGGTCATTTAGCTACGTTCGCGGTCACTAGTAAAATTTTACTTGTAATTCACCGCTTACGTCCATTTACGTACGTTTACGGTCATCAATAAAATTTTACTCCTAAGTTTTCATTACGTTAATTTACTCACTTCACGGTTATTAGTAAAATTTTACCAGTAATTCGCCACTTATATTAATTTCTTCACATTTACGGTAACTAGCAACATTTCATTTCTACTTCATCGCTTATGTCCATTTGCGTACGTTTACGATCATCAATAAAATTTTACTCCATTTTTCATTACGTTAATTTACTCACATTTACGGTAACTAGCAACATTTCACTTCTACTTCATCGCTTATGTCCATTTGCGTACGTTTACGGTCATCAATAAAATTTTCCTCCTAATTTTTCATTACGTTAATTTACTCACTTCACGGTTATTACTAAAATTTTACCAGTAATTCGCCACTTATATTAATTTCTTCACATTTACGGTAACTAGCAACATTTCACTTCTACTTCATCGCTTATGTCCACTTGCGTACGTTTACGATCATCAATAAAATGTTACTTCTAATTTCTCATTACGTTAATTTACTTACATTCACGGTTATTAGTAAAATTTTTCCAGTAATTCGCCACTTATATTAATTTCTTTACATTTACGGTAACTAGCAAAATTTCATTTGCATTTCATCGCTTATGTCCATTTGCATACGTTTACGATCATCAATAAAATTTTACTCCTAATTCTTCACTTACGTTAATTTTCTCACATTCACGGTTATTAGTAAAATTTTACCAGTAATTCGCCACTTATATTAATTTCTTCACATTTACGGTAACTAGCAACATTTCACTTCTACTTCATCGCTTATGTCCATTTGCATACGTTTACGATCATCAATACAATTTTACTCCTAATTTTTCATTACGTTAATTTACTCACATTCACGGTTATTAGTAAGATTTTACCAGTAATTCGCCACTTATATTAATTTCTTCACATTTACGGTAACTAGCAACATTTCATTTCTACTTCATCGCTTATGTCCATTTGCGTACGTTTACGATCATCAATAAAATTTTACTCCATTTTTCATTACGTTAATTTATCACATTTACGGTAACTAGCAACATTTCACTTCTATCATCGCTTATGTCCATTTGCGTACGTTTACGTCATCAATAAAATTTTAGCAATTTTTCATTACGTTAATTTACTCACTTCACGGTTATTACTAAAATTTTACCAGTAATTCGCCACTTATATTAATTTCTTCACATTTACGGTAACTAGCAACATTTCACTTCTACTTCATCGCTTATGTCCACTTGCGTACGTTTACGATCATCAATAAAATGTTACTTCTAATTTCTCATTACGTTAATTTACTTACATTCACGGTTATTAGAATAAAATTTTTCCAGTAATTCGCCACTTATATTAATTTCTTTACATTTACGGTAACTAGTAAAATTTCATTTGCATTTCATCGCTTATGTCCATTTGCATACGTTTACGGTCATCAATAAAATTTTACTCCTAATTTTTCATTACGTTAATTTACTCACTCATAAAATTTTACCTGTAATTCGCCACTTATATTAATTTCTTCACATTTACGGTAACTAGCAACATTTCACTTCTACTTCATCGCTTATGTCCATTTGCATACGTTTACGATCATCAATACAATTTTACTCCTAATTTTTCATTACGTTAATTTACTCACATTCACGGTTATTAGTAAAATTTTACCAGTAATTCGCCACTTATATTAATTTCTTCACATTTACGGTAACTAGCAAAATTTCACTTGCATTTCATCGCTTATGTCCATTTACGTACGTTTACGGTCATCAATAAAATTTTACTCCTAATTTTTCATTACGTTAATTTACTCACATTCACGGTTATTAGTAAAAATTTTCCAGTAATTCGCCACTTATATTAATTTCTTCACATTTACGGTAACTAGCAACATTTCACTTCTACTTCATCGCTTATGTCCATTTGCATACGTTTACGATCATCAATAAAATTTTACTCCTAATTTTTCACTTACATTAATTTACTCACATTCACGGTTATTAGTAAGATTTTACCAGTAGTTCGCCACTTATATTAATTTCTTCACATTTACGGTAACTAGCAACATTTCACTTCTACTTCATCGCTTATGTCCATTTGCATACGTTTACGATCATCAATAAAATTTTACTCCTAAGTTTTCATTACGTTAATTTACTCACTTCACGGTTATTAGTAAAAATTTTCCAGTAATTCGCCACTTATATTAATTTCTTCACATTTACGGTAACTAGTAACATTTCACTTCTACTTCATCGCTTATGTCCATTTGCATACGTTTACGATCATCAATAAAATTTTACTCCTAATTTTTCATTACGTTAATTTACTCACATTCACGGTTATTAGTAAGATTTTACCAGTAATTCGCCACTTGCTTTAATTTATTCACCTACGGTAACTAGCAACATTTCACTTCTACTTCGTCGCTTATGTCCATTTGCGTACGTTTACGATCATCAATAAAATTTTACTCCTAAGTTTTTATTACGTTAATTTACTCACATTCACGGTTATTAGTAAGATTTTACCAGTAATTTGCCACTTATATTAATTTCTTCACATTTACGGTATTAGCAAAATTTCACTTGCATTTCATCAATTATGTCTATTTTCTCACATTTACACTCACTGGTAGACACTGGTACAATTTTTCCAGTACCTAGCTACTACCTAAAGCATCCGATTGTTCTGCAAATTCCACATAACAATCGAAACATTTAATCTGCACCTTCCGCGTGTAATTTTTACTGGTCATCTCACGAATTCGGCACTATTTCCAAGACACTTATTCCCTGTACAACTTATAACCAACTTACTAAGAAGCGCAACGAACGTGAGACCGCGCATAACACTTGTCGCATCCGCCGTGCTCAGAATGAAATACATCGTCGATATGGTGTTCTGCACACCGGACATGAAGAAGACCATGAGACATTGTAGGTAGCCATTGATGTGCGTCGTAAAGACGCCGCCCCTCGAAAACGCTAGGAACAGCGCCCTGGACAGCATTACGGAGAAAATCATGCCGAACGCCATTGTTGTCACGAAGATTTTCCGCGAGTTCAAGTTCTCCGCGCCGAAGTACTCGTCCTCCATGCAGAAGGGCAGCACCGTCTGAAGGGTGAAAATGTTCGCCAGTATCAGGAGAATAGTCAGGGTCGGGTTCCCGTCCAGCACCTCGTCCACGAAGTACCGATAGAGTATGAAGATGACGATGACCACACACGCGAACGTGCCGCAGGCATCGATCGTCAAGAAAATCGGTATCCAGAGGCCCGTTTTCAGAAGACCACCCTCGAATGCACCTGTTGCAGACGAAAAACCCCTTAGGCGCGTACTCACTTGACACTCAGGCATTTTATGAGGAACACGGCTCACGTAACACGTGCGAAATAATGTTAACACTTTGACTGCCATGGTGCAAAAGGTCTCACGAAAAATGAAAAAAGTACCCAATCGGTCGCATTTATAATTTTAAAAATGCAATTAACACTTTGACTGCCATGCGTATTTTGCTGTATTAGAACGACGATGCTATGAAATACTGCAGTGTATGATTGAATTATGCAAAATGTACATAATGTGCAGGTATTGGAGACCAAAGACTATTCTAACAATGTCTGCATTTATAAAATAATCGTTGCTAGCCTTTGCAAATATTTTGGATCTTCAATCAAATCTCTTGCGCCGGTCACTGGTGACCATCATGGCAGTCAAAGTGTTAATATTAAATAGTGATGAAATTCTTTGGGCTCCGATAACTTCGCATTATTTTCATTTTGCACAATTCAATCATATTCTGTAGTACTTCATCCCGTTGAGGTGTTAATATAGTAAAATACGCGTGGCAGTCAACGTGTTAAACATTTTTTGCGCCAGGATGCAGGGATGGGTTTATTTAGTCGTGTAGGAGATCGACATGGGGAGAGGCCTGTTGTTTAGAAGCACCGTGGATTTTTCGGGGATACCACCGAGAAGATACTTATGGTGCGATTTTCTTTGTGTACTTATACTGTGTATGCGTATGCCAGTGTGTACTGTGCAGTGCATATATATAAAAGTATACAAAGTATATTGGATTTTGAATTGGATTTGGATTTTTATAGCTAAAGCACAGTGAATCAGATTTGGTTTTTCACAAGTCCCTTCGGGTAGATATATTACAGTGAAACACCGAAATCTGGAGAATGCCGACTTTCACCGGTGAATGTCAACATTCACATAGTCACTTGGTGTATCTCCGAAATATGTGCTAAATACCCTTATTTCTGACTTACACCGGTAAATGTTGACATTCACCACTAATTGTCGACACACACCAGGGAGGGTCCGAATGTACAACAATGTAATGAAATATTCGATCTTTCACCGACGTATTTGGTATCTGTTGACATTCACCGGTGAAAGTCGACATTCTCCAATTTCGGTCATTTACGGTAACATATACATATCAAAGTATACGAAGCAAATTGTCATTTTGAATCGGATTTGGATTTTTATAGCTAAAGCAAAGTGAATCAGATTTGGTTTTTCACAAGTCCCTTCGGGTAGATATGTTACAGTGAAACACCGAAATCTCGAGAATGCCGACTTTCACCGTACAACAATGTGAATGTCAACATTTACATAGTCGACATTCTCCAATTTCGGTCATTCACGGTAACATATGTTACGGTGAAACACCGAAATAGAAATATGTGCTATTATAAATATCCCTTATTTCTGACTTACACCGGTAAATGTTGACATTCACCACGCACTAATTGTCGACACACACCGGAGAGGGTCCAAATGTACAACAATGTAATGAAATATTCGATCTTTCACCGACGTACTTGGTATCTGTTGACATTCACCGGTGAAAGTCGACATTCTTTAATTTCGGTCATTCACGGTAACATATACATATCAAAGTATACGAAGCAAATTGTCATTTTGAATCGGATTTGGATTTTTATAGCTAAAGCAAAGTGAATCAGATTTGGTTTTTCACAAGTCCCTTCGGGTAGATATGTTACAGTGAAACACCGAAATCTGGAGAATGTCGACTTTCACCGGTAAATGTCAACATTCACATAGTCGCTTGGTGTATCTCCGAAATATTTGCTAAATACCCTTATTTCTGACTTACACCGGTAAATGTTGACATTCACCACGCACTAATTGTCGACACACACCGGAGAGGGTCCGAATGTACAACAATGTAATGAAATATTCGATCTTCCACCGACGTATTTGGTATCTGTTGACATTTACCGGTGAAAATCAACATTCTTCAATTTCGGTCATTCACGGTAACATGTATATATATAAAGGTATACGAAGCAAATTGTCATTTTTAATCGGATTTCGATTTTTATAGCTAAAGCAAAGTGAATCAAATTTGGTTTTTCACAAGTCCCTCCGGGTTTCTCATTCTTTGTACATATATAGGCCTATGTGTCGTACCTCTGGGAACCCCGCGGGTGGCGAGTCTCTTCTGGAAATTCGTGCACTTCTCGCAGTTATTGGCAAACTTCTTTAGGCACAGCCTCGGCATTCTGGACACTTTCTTCTCGGGGATCACGCGGAACTTGGCGGCCTCGACCCTATAGGAGGCAACTTCGGCGAGTCCCTGCTGACTTCTCATGTGCACCACGTACTTAAGCGAGTGTGCTTTCGGCAGTATGCGGAGTGCCTCGTAAACGTCGGAATTCCGAATTTCCTGGCGCAAGTGCGGTGTGAAACGCGGCAACACGCACTCCTCGGCTCCACGAGGACAGCTTCTCTTCTGCAAGTCCTGAAGAAGCTGGGCAAGCTCGACGATCGTCTTGCCGATGCCGAGGAGGTGCGGAGAGTGAATCGCGAAGTTTGCGCTCGCCTCGAGGAACGCGTCGGTCGAGGCGTATCGGTGGAGAGGGTCGATGTCGAATGAGACGGGGTTTATGATGTAAGAGCCTGCTGGCAGTAGATCTGGAATGCGAGAATGTGCGGCTTGACAATGTCGAGTGCTACGGAATATTAGGTGACTTGAAGCAAAGTCGCTGAAGGCTCGTGTGTGAGTGCTTGAGGCATTTTAACCGTTTGAGTCGCAGAGGTAGTGTAGAAAATGTTGTCGAGAAATACCTAGCGACGCGATAGCGCTTGCTTCAATTTATGTCGAAAAACATCAAACGGGGCAACAGTGTGTGTTTATTAACACGTTGAGTGCCGTGCGTATTTTGCCGTATTAGAACGGCGATGCTATGAAATACTACAGCGTTTGACTGAATTATGCAAAATGTAAATAATGTACAGGTATTGGAGACCAAAGAATCGCATCACTATTCTAACAATAACTGCATTTAAAAAATAATTATTAGTACAGATTCATTGCGAATATTTTCGATCTTCAGTCAAATCACTTGCGCCGGTCACCGGTGACCCCCACGGCAGCCAACGTGTTAAATATGTATAATTTAAAGTAGTGGAAATTAGGTAGTACAACATAAACACAACTCCAAACATAACACACACACACATAATTCATTTTTCCAACTTGTCTTTACGACAGGCTCCCGAAGAAGCGACTCATGGATCTCGAAACATGCATTACTCTCACCCGATTTAATAAAATCATTCACAAACAATCACAAAAACAATGCACATTATGAAAAAGCTTGAATTCGCAATGAACATGACATCACGTCAATGATTTAATTACCATCCACGTGCGAACCGTCTAACGGCACCAGGACCCACGTCGTCCTCGGCCCCTCAGAATTTTCCCTCTTCCCCAGCCACTTCCGGATATCATCCTCGTCCCCGATCACCACAATGACCGCTTCGCCGTTGTTCTCCCCGACGTCAGTCTCATCGTCGTAGTCCTTAACGCATATCCCCGCCTCCTTGGTGGCGACCAAAAAGTGATCGAGGGCGAAGTCGGCGTTGGCCAACACGAGGTCAATCGTCTCGAATCGCGTACTCAAGTAATGGACGATCGCATTGATCAGCGGCTTCGTCAGATTCTGCTCGTCGTACGTGCTGATCGGCAGCACACTGTAGTTCCGCAGTGGATCTAAGATTCGTCCGTACTTCGCGTGGACCAGGATCCCTAATTCGTAGTAGTCAAACTCGCAGTCTAGGTCCACGGCCATCTGGAGGGCTTGCTTGTATACGCTCGTTGCATTTTGGCAGCTGTCGTACACCTTCAGACCTGCGAAAGGCAATTTTCGCGGAACGTTTAGTGGGAATTTGCTGAATGTGCAAGGGGGGATTGGGAAGAGTTAGGGTACTGATCATATTTTTGGAGTGAAACTTCTGTTTACGCGGTAGAGTAAATCGAGACGTTGAGTCACGGGAGCGGTGAGAGAAGTGCGGCGTTTAGATGGATTACATGTTGGAACTGATGAACGCTTTGTCTGCGAATGCGACAGCGGTGAGGGAAATGTGTGCAGAATGATGTAGGGGGAAAATGGGCAGACGATTCTTGGTGACTCAGGGGTTTAATTGATTTTGTGCACGAGATGCAGCTTGTGTGTGCTCCAGAGGGTGCAACTTTGTTGGAAAAAAAATTGGGGTGAAAAGATGTGAATTTCGCCAAGTCGAAGACACGATCACAGGTTGACTTCTAAGACAATAAATTGAAATTGAAGATGAATAATGATGGGGCAATATCGACGTGGTATTTTGTATATATTTGGATAAACTACGATACCGAATTTGCGAATCATGTTTCAGCGATTGTGAACCTATTCTTTTATTTTTACGTTCCAATGCAGAGCCAGATTCTAGCGAATCAAGATATACTTTCTTTCAAGATTAGTTTTAAATATTCGTTTACTCTACAAATTTCCCATCCCTAAATCTTCGAAACTTTACTTTTGTCTTGCGTACCTTGCGCGCATTTTCTTTCTTTTATCAAATCTAGTAAAGTCTTTCGCATCTTTACCTTTGTTCCAACATTGAATACGACGAAGTTGGAACGTTCGAACTTCCAAGCGGACCAGCTTCGATTCGCGCGCAACTCGGTCAAACTTATCAACTAGACCACAATACAGAAAAATACACGAAAATCACCAGTACTCCGCAAACAACCAACAGCACAACTAACCACAAAATATCAACGTCCCAGACAAATAACCTCTCGCACCTGACGCACCCTCTAATTTTTCACTTTCGCCCCCTTCATTCTCCAGGTTCCCACCAACCACTCACACACTTATTCTCGCATGCATCATTTGACTCACACAAACACATTACATACTCTTCACTTTAATCAGCTGCGCATCAACCCGTCCACCCATGACGCCGCGACGTCAATTGCCGATCGCACGTGTTCCATTCTCCCTCACAATCATTCACACCCTCCCCGCGCACCAAAATCGCATCTCCCATCAACGACCCGCGCCCATAATCGTTCGATCGTCGACCTCAACGTGCGCTTTTCTTTACCTAGGGCAACATCAGGCACGTAGTCGTATCTGTTCAACGTGTGCACGACGTACAGCGCCGTGGACAACTCTTCGAGCCGGCCCGACGTCGTCACGTTGCAGAAGGGTCCCTGGTGTCTGTCGACGAACACTGCACACCGAAAAACATGGTGAGTCAAGCCACGCGTCTGTCAACCGGCACGCGTCGCAGCTGTGACAACGACGCGAGCCGACGGTTATCGCGTCTCTTTCGGAATTACCGGAAAGCACGGCGTCGCCGGAAGTCTCCAGGAGCGTACGATTTCCGGGACACGCCTCCTGGACCCCGTCCTCCGCGTGTGCGCGCCGCGCCACGCTCGCAAGCACGAGAAGCACAACCTTGCCCAACATTTTTGCGCGTGGCGACTGCTCGCTCAAGAGCAGGAGAACATGGCGGGCAGGAGCTTCGCGAGGAGCGCGGCACTGTGTTTAGTCGATAACCGTTCGCCAGCCGACGGCTTCGGGACGCCGATAGCTTATCTAATTCAAGCCGCGAACGTCAGCTTCGGGCGGAGAGATAAGTCGGTGCGACGCGACATGATTAGCAGTTTGGTAAGCAGCTAACTGTGGCCGGACCCGCGGAAAGTAGGAGGGACCGGCAGAGTTGAAGGGGACGAAGTGATGAGGGACTTTTTTATTGGCAAAATGTAGGAATTGTTGGACGGGGTTGGTGGAGGGAAATAAACGAGTAAGTGTGGCGATAGATGGGAAATTGTAGTTTATGTATGGGGAAGTTAGTCGGAGTCTAGTTGGGGTATGAGCATTTTAGACTGAAGTAGATTCCAAACTCGATTTTTTTCGGTAGCGGGGAAATATTGGTAGGTGAGTGTAAAGCTGTGTATGAAACTCGAATGTGATGAGACTTTGCTGGGTACATCTTTTTTTATGGTTTGAGAGTTATTTTAATAAGTTACTACACGGATAAATTTAATCCAATCCCTACACAACATTCAGATTTTTCATAAAAATTATTTATATTTTCTAATTTATCCGCGGAAAGTGGGAGGAACGGGTAGAGTTGAGCGGGACCAAGTAATGAGTGACTTTTTTATTGGCAAAATGTAGGAATTGTTGGACGGGGTTGGTGGAGGGAAGTAAATGAGTGTGTGGTGAGAGATGGGAAATTGTAGTTTATGTATAAGAAAGCTAGTCGGAGTCTAGTAGTTTAGATTAAGTGTTGAAATTCCAAATGGTAGCGGGGAAATATTGGTAGTTGAGTGTAAGGCTATGTGTGAAACTTGAATATGATGAGACTTTGCTGGATACATCTTGTTTTTATGGTTTAATAAGTTACTGCACGGATAAATCCAATCCAATCCCTACACAACATTCAGATTTTTCATAGAAATTATTTATGTTTTTTAATTTATCCGTTTTATTTCGCCTTGATTCCCAAACATTCAAAACATCTCGAAACTTCCGAATATATTTTAGTTTTCACTGAAATCGCAAATTAAACAGCAACTTGCAACTATTTTTTACGCACGACGCGTGTACCCGTAACACGCAACATCGCCATTCCTCATGTCGCGTGTACTCTCCAAAAACAGCTAATTGGTTAATTACTGCATCGACGACGTGCATGAGATTTTTATCCTCACCGGTAAATCTAATCCATCCCCTCCACTACATACAGTTCAACCATAACACTTATTTCATTTATTTATCAATACTTCTTTCTATTTATTCCCACTTTCATATTTATTCGTTTCACTTCGTCTCGGCTAAAGGCTAAAGGCGCAAATTAAACAGCAACTCGCACTGCTTTCTACAGACGACCGCGTGTACTCCCAAGACGCAACACTGCCATTCCTGAAGCCGCGTGTACTCGTCAAAAACAGCTAACTGGTTAACCAGACGGCCTCGTTCCATAGTCAGCGACGTCGCATTCCTCCTGACGTTCCTCACTGTCCGTTTGCACGATCTCTTCCTTCCATGAGCGCCATTCGCCTCGGCGCCTATTTGCACCAGAACCCGCGCGTGCCACTAATTTCGCACAACTCCTGCATCCAACTCCACTCGCCACTGCACGCAAAAAGCTCCACCTTCGGTTCACCCCCGATTTTAGAAGACCGCGCGACACATCGCTGCGTCCGACACGCCAGCAATTTCCATTACGCCCCCGCAGTTGCCTTTCCGGAAGCCTCTCGCCGTCATTTCTGGCTCGCAGCTGCAGCAGCTGTCGCCCGCGGCGGCCGCAAGTCTCCCGCGGAAGCCGTATTTCTGCTGGCCTAGCCCTCCCTTTTAAACGAATTATGCGCGCTCAGTCACGTTGAATTCTGCAGCCATTTAAGGCGACTTGTGCAATTTAATTGACGGCCGCCCGTCGATGTCGCAGCGAAACTGGCCTCTCGTTCTCTCGCATGTGATGCCCTCGCCGAACCGATGTCGAGCTGCGGCGGGATAAGGCTTACCACCTGGTGGCCTCGATTACGTGTTCTGGATAACGTGCTTGACGCCGCTGGGTTCGATGGTGCATGCGGTTGTGCTTATTGTGGTTCAGGGGATTCGAATGTTTTCTGGTAGGAGACCACACCGTCTTCAGGGTTTCCTTCACATGTGGTGGGATAAGGCTAAGTAACCGGTGGCCTCGATTATGTCTTCTGGATTTTATGCTTGAATTCAGTTGAACATGTAGCGGCTCTGCGGAAAGATAATAGGTACACAACTTTGCTCCCGCCGTCTTTTCCCTTTCGTCCAATGCAAAAAACGGCGGGAGCAAAGTTGTACACCTATTATATTGCGATACATTCATTTTCTTATGGTTTCTAGTAGTAGGCCGAACCAATGTCTTCAGGGTGTCATTGACATTTGTTAGGATAAGGTTAAGAAACTGGTGGCCTCGATTATGACTTTTGGGTTTCGTGCTTGAATTCGGTGGTATGTGTAGCGGCTCTGCGGAAAGATGTATTGCGATACATTAATTTTTTTATGGTTTCTAGTAGTAGGCCGAACCAATGTCTTCAGGGTGTCGTTGACATGTGGTGGGATAAGGCTAAGAAACTGGTGGCCTCGATTATCACTTTTCTCGTTCGTGGGTGAATTCGATGGTACATGTAGCGGCTCTGCAGAATATATTCATATATTCATTTTCTTATAATTTCTAATAGTAGGCCGAACCAATGTCTTCAGGGTGTCGTTGACATGTGGTGGGATAAGGCTAAGTATTTGATGGCCTCGATTATGACTTCTGGCTTTTGTGCTTGAATTCAGTTGTACATGTAGCGGCTCTGCGGAAAGATATATTGCGATACATTCATTTTCTTATGGTTTCTAGTAGTGGGCCGAACCAATGTCTTCAGGGTGTCATTGACATGTGGTGGGATAAGGCTAAGTAACCGGTGGCCTCGATTATGTCTTCTACCTTTCGTGCTTAAATTTAGTTGTATGTACATGTAGCACCTTTGCGGAAATATGTATTTCGGTACATTTATTTTCTTATAGTTTCTAATAGTAGGCCGAACCAATGTCTTCAGGGTTTCCTTGACATGTGGTGAGATAAGTTTAAGAAACTGGTGGCCTCGATTATGACTTCTGGCTTTCGTGCTTGCATTCGGGTTTACATGTAGCGGCTCTGCGGAAAGATGTATTGCGATACATTCATTTTCTTATGGTTTCTAGTAGTAGGCCGAACCAATGTCTTCAGGGTGTCGTTGACATGTGGTGGGATAAGGCTAAGTAACCGGTGGCCTCGATTATGTCTTCTACCTTTCATGCTTAAATTTAGTTGTATGTACATGTAGCACCTTTGCGGAAATATGTATTTCGCTACATTTATTTTCTTATAGTTTCTAATAGAAGGCCGAACCAATGTCTTCAGGGTTTCCTTGATATGTGGTGGGATGAGGCTAAGAAACTGGTGGCCTCGATTATCACTTTTGTCTTTCGTGGTTGAATTCAGTTGTACATATAGCGGCTCTGCGGAAAGATGTATTGCGATACATTCATTTTCTTATGGTTTCTAGTAGTAGGCCGAATCGATGTCTTCAGGGTTTCGCTGAGATACAATCTCATGAGGCTTACCAGTTGGTGGCTTCGATTATCTGTACTGGATAACGTGCTTGACGCCGATGGGTTCGATGGTGCATGCGATTGTGCATATTGCGGCTCTGGGGAAAAATGCATTAGGATGCATGAGATTTTGATGTTTTTTGGTAATAGACCGAACCAATACCTTCAGGGTTTCGCTGAAATGCGGTGGGATGAGGCTTGCTCGTTTATATCTTCTGGCTCTCCCGCTTGAAACCACTGACAAGAGGAGAACCAGAAGCATGAGTCATCAATTTTTTCGAATTTTCCTCAGTCCTCCTTTATTCGAAAGTATTAGACCCGTATCTTGCCGAAAGTGGCCACATGGTCCCATCTTCGAAAAAATCGAGGTGCAAAAAGTAAAAAAATCCGTGACCCACCCTTCCGATCCTCCCCTTCTGAGTTTGCCGGCGGATTCGATGTTACGTACTGCGGCTCCGCGGAAAAATGCATTGAGCCGCGCGAAATCTGGATGTTTGCACACAGTAGGCGGGGCCGGCATTTTGATGAGGTCTTTCAGGGATTGCGATGTGGACGTAAACAGTGGGTTTCATGGTAAATGCGCTGCTGCCGGAGATAGACGTAACGCACGACGTCCTTTGACGTCATTAAAGTGATTTGGGTTAGACCGTGGGCAATTATCATACGGATGACGCAGGTTGGAAATTTTATGCGGACGTCGGTTGATAATTATATGCGGAACGGGCTGCGTGGTGTTTATGGACCCGGCGCTGCTCGTCCCATCGTATCGGTCCCGTGGGATTAGCGGAGATCTTCAGTGGTCCAATATATTTAGACAACGACACGTTCACTCATAACACTCTGACAATCGCTGTCACGTTGACACGACTTCGCTGATGGGCAGTTAACCGCAGCGGCATCACCTAGACGTGACTTCTCTTACCAAAATAGTCCGCACCCAATGATATATGCTGACGGCGTCAAAGCGTCAAATGAATCAACAACTAGCAACCGCGTCTATAAAATTCTAACAAACCCCAGTGTTGAACATTCAACGCTATAGTCGTGCCTTCGCTCCATCAAGAATACTCCGCATACCATAGTACACCCCAGCAGCGGCTGACGCATTAAACCAACCGACCACCAATCGTCTCCGAAAAACTAATAGATCCCAGTATCCAGGAATGAAGACTTTGACGCCTGTCACGTACGCGTGTTTCGACACGCCCGGAATAATAGATCTGCGACGCCGCGGCACTTGGGTGTCATTCAGCAAAACGCGCGACCGTCGAACAGCTAATCAGATCACACGTCCGCCGTAATCGTCCACCGTAATCGTCCGCCGGCATCTCGAGTCCCGCGAAGCGTCGCTCTTGTCGGAACGTATCGCTGCGCAGATCTGCGGCAGCACACGACGTGCCTCTCTCGTCCTGCTAGTAAATTTCGACGGGAACGAGGCCACTAATGACAGCCGTACACACACGTCCGTCGTGCGTCGTTCGGCCTGAAACGCGGCCACGGCGGGCGCCGTGCAGAAACTCAGGACCAATGTCTATAAATTCGGTCCTAGACTCCAAAACTTGAGATTCCGTGCGCGGATCCCAGAACGAGCGAGGAGGTGGCACGTCGTCTCGGCAGTCGGGCTGGTCCTCTGGTCGCATATCGACAGGCGTACGAGTGTTCGCACGCTCGGAAGCAGGCGCCACGCGTCGCGACGGTGTCGAAACTGGCCACTCAAATTTAGAAAGCGAAAGCTGTGACGTCGGAAGCGGAGATCATGAGAGGGACGGAGGGCGAGTGACAAAATTCTGAGGGCCATTGAATTACGCCTGCGGAGAGTTCGTGGGCTTAGAACGTCTAGCACGGATCTGGGTGGAACGGGGACGTTGTGAGCGCAAATGCGGGGGAGATTTGCGCTTAATACCTTGAGTTCCGTGGTTGTTACCGGGGACCGATGCAACTCATCTCAATGGAAATGCGTCGAATTTTCAAAAATAACACTCAACATTTTGTGAATGCTACTAATATTAACCTTTTGTGTGAACTCTATTCACTGATTGTGTAAGGCGCAATTAAGTTTTAATAATAATTCTTCATTTCCGTCAAAATAAATAAAGCAAGAAAATTACTTGCTAAAGAACGCATGTGTATTCGTCTCGTGCATTGATAATTGTAACGATAAAAGATAAGAAATCGAAACAATTGGGGATCCATGTATGTGCCCATAGTTGACACCGATAGATTTTGGCGGACGCATATATGCGTCCATAGCACTCAAAGGGTTAAAGTTCAACCCTTTGTTCTCTAATATATCTGCTTTATATTAGTTTTACGTAATTCAATCATCACGCGTTTTAATTATCATGCATTTCTAATTTGGGCAATTTCGTTGCAGTGCTGGAGACAAATCCATTGAAGAAATCTACACGTGTTTTTAATATCGCGCAGTTCATAAATATTGTGAAGATTAGCTCTGTCGATTTTGCGAGTAACAGGCATTGATTGGAAAATTTCAAAGCTCTTGAAGACGTTTCCATAAAACCCGTGTAAAAAGTGTAAACATATTTCTTAATATTCCGTGATACGTCAAATATTATCTAAAATTTCGCACTATCGATCGTCTGCACAAGAGGCATTGATTCGAAAATGTCAAAGCTCTCCACGACGTTTCTATGAAACCTCTTGTAAAACTAAACATTTCCTCAACACCACCCCACACGCATTCACCCTCAATCTTCAGTCATCGACGTCGCCCAAATACAAACTCGACAATTTGGGTACTCAGCTCAAACCGCACACACCACAAATATCAACTCTATATTGTTAATGTCATCGGAATATATATTTGCTAGAATTGAACGTAAATACACTAGAAGTCGCAACACCTGCAAGGCAATGTTAGTGTGGCAGATTCGGTTAATCGGGATCGGTGCGACGTGGCGAAGGTAGGATCCTTGACGAATTCGACGGTTTACTATTAAGCCTCGTGGTTGCCACGTCAGTCGCTGGCCTATCTGGAGCACCGAGCTGACGGCATCAGGAATAGTCGAGAGCAGATTTTGCGGGACGAGCGTGTTGCGCCGTTAAAGTCCACGTGACGCCGGCTAAATTGTTTATCGTAATTCGCAGCGTCCGTGTCAAGGTCTACCCATGACGCAACCGTGAACGGTGGCGAACGTTTCCGTGTAGAGCAACTGGCAGATCGCGGCGTTATTGTCAAACGACATCTCGCCGACCTTAAATTCCGGATTGACGGCCACCTAAAAATTAAACAAACTTTATTATGCCGGCTCCAATCTTTTCGACTTGGCCTAGTAGCGCGCTGCAAATCAGTTGAACATCGCGTGAGGTGGTGTTATTGGTACGTTCGATCGTGTCGGTGTAGCTTGTTTCGTGACCTGAAGGTCTTGTTAGCTTTGGGTAGTTTGAAAAGCTTTTTAACACTTGGCATGCGGGCAACGTATTTTTACGTTTTATGTAGTCTGTCACTGGAGCGCGGGTCACGTAAAAATACGTATTTAGTTGATTTGGTGTTGTTAGTGGATATCCACCACAAATCTACTAAATACGTATAATTACATGAATGTGTGACATTATATGCGTGTTATTTGCGTTGCTAGGCAACGCTTTGCATTTTTTTCCCCATAAGTTATGATTGTTGAGTTACTCGATCTTTTGCTGAGTTATTTCGTCTTCAATCGAATTCTTAGCTCCAGAACGTGTTTCATCAATTTGAAGCTTGATTTTTTATTATTGATTACAAAATTGATCAAATGAGCCGTTGTGACAAAGATAGTGATGAAGAAATATGCGCTGACAAATTATCGGACTTTTCGTATGATAGTGTAGAAAACTTTAAGAATCGCTTATTTTTATGATTTCGTGAAAATATCGTGTTTTGTTTGTTAAATAATCATACAGTATATATTTAAGTGTAAAATAAAAAAAGTTTCGTTCATAAAAACGAAGTAGTTTTCGATTTACTGCGATTTTTCTGAATAAACAAACTTCCGCGCGATTCACGAAAAAACGCCCGCTGCACGCGAAATTCGGCGGCGGAGTATGCCCGCATGCCAAGTGTTAACACATTGTTGACCGGCAATTTTGCGCGAAAATTGTCTCGAGTCACCGGTTATTATTTTGTAATTGAACGAGGAACAACTCAGGCAACCAGATACAGCATTCGCATATAATTAATTGGAAAATGCTTCACCGTAACATTCCGTCTTGAGACTTTGTATTACGAGAATTGTGATAAAAACCTTAATACCAAGAAGGGTATATTTTTTATAATAAAGCGGACATAACTGAACACAGTGAACAAAACTTTTGCAATATTCTGCGTTGCCCTGCGTTTCAAAAATTAAAATCGCTAACGCAAGTGCAAACACGAGTTAACTCGTGACCGGTCAACAATGTGTTAACACTAGAACTACCGCACCAGTCATTTTGACTGGTTTTACAATTTGATTTAAATATTTCTACTTTATGTTACATTTTTTTTCCGAAATGGTGTAATGACTTTTGCGGTGATAACTAAAGAAATAGTAAAATATATTTTTTAAATGCTTTATTTATTCTGAATCAAAATAAATTGATACTATGGTTACTTATACCAACAGCAGTCATTTTGACTGGGATTTATTAAGGCGTTCATTTAGATCTGAAGTCGTAAAACATTTGAACATTCTGTTAGGAATGTTATTGTTTTGTTTTGGAATTTACTCGCTTGCTACGTCACAGTATTATATCAGGTAACGTTGTAAAAACAACCATCAAGTAGAGAAGTTACTGCATTCAATCAGTGCGTTTATAACAGCCGCTGGAAGACCATCATGCTCTTGTTCATATAACAATATATTCAGTATACGACATATTATTTCAATTGGTGTAAGATGAGAAAATAAATACAAATATTATATACTCATTTTTATAATAAATAGTTTTGTTCTAGTCTTTCTAAGCCCCGAAAATGGCAAAACAATTGAAAACTTGTGAAGTTTTGCAAAAATTGAATGATATACCAATGGAATGCTCTGATATAGAAGATGGCGAACTTTATGACTGTGAAGATGAACCAGAAGAAAATGAAATTGAATTGTGGGGTATTCACGATAATCTTGTTGATAGTGACAAAAGTGACAATGATGATTTAGACAAAGAATATGTTCAGAAATCTTCAGAAAGCGAATGTGAAAATAATTCGAATTTACGTAAAAGTAGATGTGTTCGAGTGTTTTCAAGTTCTGAAGATTCTAATGAAAGTATTTTACTAGAATCACAAAATGAAATTGCTGCAGACGGAACAATGCGCGAGGAGCATTGTGTTTACTAATGCGTAAGGGATAATCCTAACTCATTAAATAAGTTAATAATACCAAAAATGTATTACATAAAACATGGATTTTCTTTTGTAAGAAAGTAATGAAGCAACAAATTTAAAAATATTCTATTATTAAGTATTTTTTTAAGACCAGTCATTTTGACTGGTATTGGTAGAAGTAGGTTTGCTGAATTGTCGGTAGTTCTAGTGTTAAGATCATTTGGCATTGTTGGAAGCGGGTTATTGCACGGTCGAGGTGTTTTGCAAGGTTTCTATGTTTAGCCTGTTTCGATGCATAGAATTGTATTCCGACGTTTAGGCTGCTTCGAATCATAATGTGGTATCGCGATATGAACTGGCAACACCCGATTGTGTGTGTGCGTGTGTGTGTGTGTGTATGTATGAGCGATCGAGCGTTTGGAAGATTCTGGAATAAGTTGTAATGTGTACGCATGTGTTTGGAAAGTTCTCGAATAAATTAGTTACTAGGGAAGCGAATAAGGTGAGCGATCGATGGTATGATCCGCCATTCAATTGTTTATAAGAGAAAAGAGCGACGGAGCAGTTCAGTGAAGCGGACGCCACGGAACACCACGGGGTCGACACACGCGAAGCATTTTATCTTGTATTCTTGTTTAATTCATTCAAATAAACATCTATTTGTTGTCACTAAAATATCCCACAATAATATCACATTTTCGGTATTACACATTATGATTGTACCGTCTAAAGATTTTTAAACTCTTCTACGTATAGCGTGTTTCAAGTTACCTGCACATATTATTTAATTTTATTCTATTTCAAAAAGTTGCTGAAGATCATAATTTACCATGATGGGAATCACGACACCACATTATCGGTTCACATACCATCTACAATTTTTTCCATGTCTCTGCATCTGACGTGAAAAACTAAAAAATTGACTAAACCACCTGAACCAGTAATCATTGAAAACGACGCAATATTTGCAAAAACTAAGATGTATTTGTAAAAAATTGAAATGTTTGTTATGAAGAATACCGTAGATAGTGTAGAAATTGCAGTAGATTCATTCGTTATCTCTCACTTCCTTACTACATACGCATTCATTTCATTGTTCCCCGTCAAATAAACACGCGCTGTTACAAGGCAGCTTAGCTAACAATTTCTAAGATGTATTCGTAAAAAATTGAAAAACTAAAAAATTGAGATCTAAACGTTGTGGCTGAGCATAGCTGGCGCTACTACCAGTAATCATTGCGACGTCACAATATAATTGCAAAAACTAAGATGTATTCGTAAAAAATTGAAATGCTTGTTATCGTAGATAGTGTAGAAATTGCAGTAGATTCATTCGTTATCTCTCACTTTACTACATACGCATTCATTTCATGGTCCCCCTTCAATTAAATGCTGTTACAAAAATGCAGAAACTATACTTAAATGTATTCTATCTGCCAGTAATCTGACGTCACAATATAATTGCAAAAACTAAGATGTATTCGTAAAAAATTGAAATGCTTGTTATGAAAAACACCGTAGATAGTGTAGAAATTGCAGTAGATTCATTCGTTATCTCTCACTTCTTTACTACATACGCATTCATTTCATGGTCCCCCTTCAATTAAATACGCGCTGTTACAATTTTGACCTGCAGAAACTATACTTAGCTAATAATAATTGCAAAAACTAAGATGTATTCGTAAAAAATTGAAAAAATTAAAAATTGAAATACTCTAAACGTTGTGGATTTGAACATAGCTGGCGGTACTACCAGTAATTATTGAAAACGAGACGTCACAATATAATTGCAAAAACTAAGATGTATTTGTAAAAAATTGAAATGTTTGTTATGAAGAATACCGCAGATAGTGTAGAAATTGCAGTAGATTCATTCGTTATCTCTCACTTCTTTACTACATACGCATTCATTTCATTGTCCCCCTTCAATTAAACACGCGCTGTTACAAATTTGACCTGCAGAAACTATACTTAGCTAACAATAACTGCAAAAACTAAGATATATTCGTACAAAATTGAAAAAATGAAAAATTGAAATACTCTAAACGTTGTGGACTTGAGCATAGCTGGCGCTACTACCGGTAATCATTGAAAACGAGACGTCACAATATAATTGCAAAAACTAAGATGTATTTGTAAAAAATTGAAATGTTTGTTATGAAGAATACCGTAGATAGTGTAGAAATTGCAGTAGATTCATTCTTTATGTCTCACTTCTTTATTACATATTCATTCATTTCATTGCCCCCCTTCAATTAAACACGCGCTGTTACAATTTTGACCTGCAGAAACTATACTTAGCTAACAATAATTGCAAAAACTAAGATGTATTCGTAAAAAATTGAAAAACTAAAAAATTGAAATACTCTAAACGTTGTGGATTTGAGCATAGCTGGCGCTACTACCAGTAATCATTGAAAACGAGACGTCACAATATAATTGCAAAAACTAAGATGTATTCGTAAAAAATTGAAATGCTTGTTATGAAAAACACCGTAGATAGTGTAGAAATTGCAGTAGATTCATTCGTTATCTCTCACTTCTTTACTACATACGCATTCATTTCATTGTCCCCCTTCAATTAAACACGCGCTGTTACAATTTTGACCTGCAGAAACTATACTTAGCTAACAATAATTGCAAAAACTAAGATGTATTCGTAAAAAATTGAAAAAATGAGAAATTGAAATACTCTAAACGTTGTGGATTTGAGCATAGCTGGCGCTACTACCAGTAATCATTGAAAACGAGACGTCACAATATAATTGCAAAAACTAAGATGTATTCGTAAAAAATTGAAATGCTTGTTATGAAAAACACCGTAGATAGTGTAGAAATTGCAGTAGATTCATTCGTTATCTCTCACTTCCTTACTACATACGCATTCATTTCATTGTTCCCCGTCAAATAAACACGCGCTGTTACAATTTTGACCTGCAGAAACTATACTTAGCTAACAATAATTGCAAAAACTAAGATGTATTCGTAAAAAATTGAAAAAATTAAAAATTGAAATACTCTAAACGTTGTGGATTTGAGCATAGCTGGCGCTACTACCAGTAATCATTGAAAACGAGACGTCACAATATAATTGCAAAAACTAAGATGTATTCGTAAAAAATTGAAATGTTTGTTATGAAAAATACCGTAGATAGTGTAGAAATTGCAGTAGATTCATTCGTTATCTCTCACTTCTTTACTACATACGCATTCATTTCATTGTCCCCCTTCAATTAAACACGCGCTGTTACAATTTTGACCTGCAGAAACTATACTTAGCTAACAATAATTGCAAAAACTGAGATGTATTCGTACAAAATTGAAAAAATGAAAAATTGAAATACTCTAAACGTTGTGGATTAGAGCATAGCTGGCGCTACTACCAGTAATCATTGAAAACGAGACGTCACAATATAATTGCAAAAACTAAGGTGTGTTCGTAAAAAATTGAAATGTTTGTTATGAAAAATACCGTAGATAGTGTAGAAATTGCAGTAGATTCATTCGTTATCTCTCACTTCTTTACTACATACGCATTCATTTCATTGTCCCCCTTCAATTAAACACGCGCTGTTACAATTTTGACCTGCAGAAACTATACTTAGCTAACAATAATTGCAAAAACTAAGATGTATTCGTACAAAATTGAAAAAATGAAAAATTGAAATACTCTAAACGTTGTGGATTTGAGCATAGCTGGCGCTACTACCAGTAATCATTGAAAACGAGACGACACAATATAATTGCAAAAACTAAGATGTATTCGTAAAAAATTGAAATGCTTGTTATGAAAAACACCGTAGATAGTGTAGAAATTGCAGTAGATTCATTCGTTATCTCTCACTTCTTTACTACATATTCATTCATTTCATTGTCCCCCTTTAATTAAACACGCGCTGTTACTATTTTGACCTGCAGAAACTATACTTAGCTAACAATAATTGCAAAAACTAAGATGTATTCGTAAAAAATTGAAAAAATGAAAAATTGAAATACTCTAAACGTTGTGGATTTGAGCATAGCTGGCGCTACTACCAGTAATCATTGAAAACGAGATATACAATATAATTGCAAAAACTAAGATGTATTCGTAAAAAATTGAAATGTTTGTTATGAAAAATACCGCAGATAGTGTAGAAATTGCAGTAGATTCATTCTTTATCTCTCACTTCTTTATTACATATTCATTCATTTCATTGTCCCCGTCCAATTAAACACGCGCTGTACCTTTCATTGCGCTGCTCTGCCTCAACATCTCGACTTTATCGCGAAGTAAGAAGTTTCAAAAACAAACATCCCGTCACAACTTAATTCCATATTATAACATCCGCACATACTGTAAACCCGTGATCGCTTACATCTTGCGACACATCCCATGTACCCACTTTTCACAGAGGTCGCAACAGCTACCTGGTTAATTAAGAAGCGCGTAAGGACATAATGGTCCCCGTCCTTACCTTAAACGTGTACTGGCCTGGCTCCAGTTCCGTAATGTCTACCCACTGGCAGTCGATATTGTGCTTGTAAATGTCACTGCAATTAACGGAAATGCCTTGGTCCCCGTAATTGGCGCACTTGTACCTGAAAGCCGTGCGTATGACGTGCGTGTCCGTGGATCATTTAATTAGCTCGTAAACGCGCGTCGGCGCGGATTAATCGAATTAGACCCGACGCCGAGGAGTCGCCGAAAACAAAAAGGCCACCAGTCGTTAGCCGTCACGGAAAGGGTCTTAACACTTAGCCAACCGCGCACGTCACTTTCAACTGTGTGCTTACCACCGCGCATTGTTCACAAGAAATCTTAAATACTTTAAAAACGGGAAAGGAGATAGAAATGTTTTATCGATTAACACTTGGCATGCGGGCAACATATTTTTACGTTTTATGTAGTCTGTCACTGGAGCGCGGGTCACGTAAAAATACGTATTTAGTTGATTTGGTGTTGTTAGTGGATATCCACCACAAATCTACTAAATACGTATAATTATGCGAATGTGTGACATTATATGCGTGTTATTTGCGTTGCTAGGCAACGCTTTGCATTTTTTTTCCCATAAGTTATAATTGTTGAGTTACTCGATCTTTTGCTGAGTTATTTCGTCTTCAATCGAATTCTTAGCTCCAGAACGTGTTTTATCAATTTGAAGCTTGATTTTTTATTATTGATTACAAGATTGATCAAATGAGCCGTTGTGATAAAGATAGTGATGAAGAAATATGCGCTGACAAATTATCGGACTTTTCGTATGATAGTGTGGAAAACTTTAAAAATCGTTTATTTTTATGATTTCGTAAAAATATCGTTTGTTTTTTGTTAAATAATCATATAGTATATATTTAAGTGTGAAATAAAAAAAGTTTCGTTCATAAAAACGAAGTAGTTTTCGATTTACTGCGATTTTTCTGAATAACCAAACTTCCGTCGGTTCAAGAAAAAACGCCCGCTGCACGCGAAATTCGGCGGCGAAGTATGCCCGCATGCCAAGTGTTAAATTGTATTTGGTAATGATCCTGTGTTGGGTGCAATCGGTGGAAAGGTACAAAATTTAATTTAACACTTTGACTGCCATGATGGTCACCGATGACCGACGCAGGAGATTTTACTGAAGATCCAAAATATTCGCAATGGGTTGCAATAATTATTTTTTTTATAAATGCAGTTGTTATTAGAATAGTGATGGGATCCTTTGGTCTCCAATAACTGCACATTATTTACATTTTGCATAATTCAGTTGAACGCTGTAGTATTTCATAGCATCGCCGTTCTAATATAGTAAAATACGCTTGGCAGTCAACGCGTTAAATGACATGATAAAGTACTATTTATTTATATCATTATTATATCAATTAAAAGTAACGCCCTTTAATATTTTTTTTGAAGCGTGATGACGTGAAAGTTATATAAAATACGTATTGAAATTTCTATTACTAATATAATATTTTTAAGTATATAGCTAACGTGATAACGTTTCCCATTAACTTTAATTGAATTTATGTGAGAAGTTTCATTAAAAATGATGTTTTACAAAAGCATAAATGGTTTGACGATTTTCCCGTAATTCCAGTACACTGTCTAAATAACACGCGGAAAAGTACACACAATAAAAGGCAACGTTGTTAAAGGTTGTTAAGGAAAAAGTCGGAGTTCTCCCCATTCGGTTGGCTAAGTGTTAAGTACCCGCGGCGAGTAAGGTGTCATACGCATTAAACAGCATTTTACGATGGAGTTAATAACATGTTACAGCTGAATATTCGTCGTCCCAACGGATAGTTTAACAGAAACCGAAGACGGTGGATGTAACGCGATGATAACTCGAATATTGCAGTGGAGTAGCACTCGACGATTTTCTACTCGGCCAAACGACCCTATCGCTGTCCTCCAGTTCCACCTCAGAATGTACTGAGTGTGTGGAACGTTACGTTAAAATACTTCCAATGCACTCATCAGGCAATTTCCAGTCACAATCATTACTCTACTATACTACCATACTAATATACTCCTACAATTTACTATTACAATTTCACCGACGAACTTCACGCAAAATTTGCAGTTAGAATCATTACTCTACTATACTACCATACTAATATATTCCTATAATTTACTATTACAATTTCACCGACGAACTTCATACAAATCCCTATCGATTCGTCACAAAACAGCCCCAGCGAATTTACATACATTTCAACTGCGATAATTTCTACACTTTGCCCGTGCTACATTTACAAAATCCCATTCGTCACTTCGCTACCTCGTTACGTGTTCGCCTATTTTTACGCGAAATGCCAAGTAAACCCTGCTTTCCATTGCACATTACGTTCCGTGTCCGTCGCGCAAAAAGTAGCACCGCCGACCGCAGCTTAGTTCTTCAGCGTATGACATCGTCCGAAGCAACGTTATATAATACAACAAAAGTTTACCTGGGCTCCACGCCTGGCATGCACTGATTGTCCTCCAGGCAGAACGACGCCTTGTGGCCCTCGGCCACTTTGTTACCGCCGGCGTCGATTATATCGAACGTCGCGAACACCTCCATCGAGTGGTAATGCCTGCAAGAGAAACCGCGTAATCCGCCGAACCTGTTCCTGCGAACGCTTCGCTGATTTTTAAGTCCGACCTGGTCGCATGAAAGTCGCAAGGCGCGACCTTCGATCTGTCTGATAGCTTCGCTATTGCGTTATGGCGTTTGACTTGACTATGGCTATTGTGACAGGTCGGACCGTTGGCGTCAAGGCATGCTTAAACGAGTGGTTGGTTTGAATTAACACTTTGCCGTGATGGTCACCGGTGACTGGCGCAAGAGATTTTACTGAAGATCCAAAATATTCGCAATAGGTGGCAATAATTATTTTATAAATGCAGTTACTGTTAGAATAGTGATGCGATCCTTTGGTCTTCAATATCTCCAATATATAAGCCGTTTATTTTGAAAGTGGCCTAACTTCGTTTTTTAATATTTTCCGCTTACCATGGTTACATGTACAAATTCATGTTGTTTATGGCGTTTGACTTGACTATGGCTATTGTGACAGGTCGGACCGTTGGCGTCAAGGCATGCTTAAACGAGTGGTTGGTTTGAATTAAAACTTTGCCGTGATGATCACCGGTGACTGGCGCAAGAGATTTTATTGACGATCCAAAATATTTGGAATGGGTAGCAATGATTATTTTATAAATGCAGTTACTGTTAGAATAGTGATGCGATCCTTTGGTCTTCAATATCTTCAATATATGAGCCGTTTATTTTGAAAGTGGCCTAACTCCGTTTTTTAATATTTTCCGCTTACCATGGTTACATGTACAAATTCATGTTATTTATGGCGTTTGACTTGACTATGGCTATTGTGACAGGTCGGACCGTTGGCGTCAAGGCATGCTTGCGCGAGCGGTTGGTTTGAATTAAAACTTTGCCGTGATGGTCACCGATTTACTGAAGATCCAAAATATTCGCAATGGGTAGCAATAATTATTTTATAAATGCAGTTATTGATAGAATAGCGATGCGATCTTTTGGTCTCCAATACCTGCATATTATTTACATTTTGCATAATTCAGTCAAACGCTGTAGTATTTCATACCATCGCCGTTTTAACCCTTTGAGTGCTGAGTACTTCCGGCCGAAGCGTTCGTTGAGGACAAAATATGGTAATTTTTCATTTATGCCAAATTAAATATCACAAGAAAATGATTAGATAACTAGAATAGTGACGCGGTCTTCGATATTATTTACATTTTGCATAATTCAGTCCAACGCTGTGGTATTTTATAGCATCGCCGTTCTAATACAGCAAAATACGATCGGCAGTCAACGTGTCAATCAGCGAAGAGTGTCTAAAGTGCGGTAGACTTCGGTGTGATGCAAATGGATTTGTAGATGACGCAAAAGTGCGTGGGGGGTTGTAAATGAGTTTAGATGAGTTTTAAGTCCATTTTTCAGTTCATGTTAGAACTGAGTCGTGATTACATTTTATTTGATTTGATTGAATTATGTGAAATTGGTGTAAGGCGGATATATTAGAGAGCAAAGGATTGAATTCTAATATTAATGCGTTGACTGCACTGCGTATTTTACTAGCTTTGTCTTTAGTGCCACAGCGAAATTATTCATGTCAGAACCGCTTGTAATTAAATGCAACACGATATATTTGGATAATGTAAAACTAATATCCCGCGGATATATCAAACAGCGAAGGGTTGGACTCCTATTCTGATATTAATTGCATTTACAATATGATGAGCGTTATTGTTTCGCAATTTTACGCATTTCTATCGAGATTTATAAGTCGGTCACCGATGACAATCACGCCACTCAATGTGTTAATCATTTTTGCATCCGTTTCGAAAACGTTCAATCAGAACAGGCAAGCAAATTATGTAATTTAGTAAAAAAAATAATATAGCGCGTTATTTTTTCGCAATTTTACGCATTTCTATCGAGATTTATAAGTCGGTCACCGATGACAATCACGCCACTCAACGTGTTAATCATTTTTGCATCCGTTTCGAAAACGTTCAACCAGAACAGGCAAGCAAATTATGTAGTTTAGTACAAAAATAATATAGCGCGTTAGTTCAGTCACTAAGGATTTCTTGTATTTGGCGACTGTTTTTTTTAGTAGGTGAAACGTGGGAGACGAATTCGACCTGGCAGTAATCGTCCTAAACTACGCGGACTCGTATTATTCGCGTGATACGAGGTGAATTTGCGTAGAACGGGCTTGTCTAGATAACGCGATGTATAATTGAACGCGAGAATTTGTCGCTTAGTTTAGTCGAGAGTGACATAACGCGTTAACTCCGTCACTATGGATTTCTTCTATTGGGTCACTCGTGTGCTTTTAGCACGTAAAATATGGGAACCGAATTTGACATGGCGAGAGTCAGGCCAGGCTGCGCGTATTCATATTATTCGTGTTATATGAGGAAAGTTGGCGTGCGACAAGTTTTTTCAGATAAAGCAATTCGCGTATAATTCATGATACGATAAAACGCGGAAATATACCATTTGTTTTAGTTGAGAGTGGCATACCGCGTTATCTCCGTCGTTGTCGATTTGTTCGGTTTTGTCATTATTTTGTTTTTTATCCACAAACCATAGAACACAAATTCGCCATGACCCCAGTTACACGTATTCATTTTATTCGCGTTGTACCTAGCAAATTCTTGTCTAACACATTTATTGAGATCATAATAAAACTCAGCATTTTACTATTTTCTTCAGTAAACTACGACAAAGTGGCTTATCACTATCCCTATCGATTTCTGTTTCATTAATTTCGTCTTCCATATATAAGTTACAGGACACTCATTTGTCATGACTCCAACTTACACGTATGATTTTCAAAAACCGCTCTTCGCATATAATTCGCAACACCACAAAACACAGGAGCTTACTATTTCCTTCAGTCAACCACGGCAAAGTGACCTATCACTATCACTATCGATTTCCGTTTCATTAATTTCGTCGTCCATATATAAGTTATAGAAAACCCATTTGTCATGCCTCCAACTTACACGTATTATTTTCAAAAACCACTCTTTGCATATAATTCACAACACAATAAAACACCGGAGCTTACTATTTCCTTCAGTCAACCACGGCAAAGTGACCTATCACTATCCCTATCGATTTCTGTTTCATTAATTTCGTCTTCCATATATAAGTTATAGGAAACCCATTTGTCATGCCTCCAACTTACACGTATTATTTTCAAAAAACACTCTTCGCATATAATTCGCAACACAGGAGCTTACTATTTCCTTCAGTCAACCACGGCAAAGTGACCTATCACTATCCCTGTCGATTTCTGTTTCATTAATTTCGTCTTCCATATATAAGTTATAGAAAACCCATTTGCCATGCCTCCAACTTACACGTATTATTTTCAAAAAACACTCTTCGCATATAATTCGCAACACAGGAGCTTACTATTTCCTTCAGTCAACCACGGCAAAGTGACCTATCACTATCCCTATCGATTTCTGTTTCATTAATTTCGTCTTCCATATATAAGTTATAGAAAACCCATTTGCCATGCCTCCAACTTACAGGTATTATTTTCAAAAAACACTCTTCGCATATAATTCGCAACACAGGAGGTTACTATTTCCTTCAGTCAACCACGGCAAAGTGACCTATCACTATCACTATCGATTTCTGTTTCATTAATTTCGTCTTCCATATATAAGTTATAGAAAACCCATTTGTCATGACTCCAACTTACACGTATTATTTTCAAAAACCACTCTTCGCATATAATTTGCAACACAACAAAACACCGGAGCTTACTATTTCCTTCAGTCAACCACGGC
The DNA here is from genome assembly GCA_033815515.1 of Cryptocheilus praepositus. Taxonomy (NCBI): domain Eukaryota; kingdom Metazoa; phylum Arthropoda; class Insecta; order Hymenoptera; family Pompilidae; genus Cryptocheilus; species Cryptocheilus praepositus. The sequence continues at coordinate 2,017,726 of JAWWQZ010000257.1, forward strand.
AAAGTGACCTATCACTATCCCTATCGATTTCTGTTTCATTAATTTCGTCTTCCATATATAAGTTATAGGAAACCCATTTGTCATGCCTCCAACTTACACGTATTATTTTCAAAAAACACTCTTCGCATATAATTCGCAACACAGGAGCTTACTATTTCCTTCAGTCAACCACGGCAAAGTGACCTATCACTATCCCTGTCGATTTCTATTTCATTAATTTCGTCTTCCATATATAAGTTATAGAAACCCATTTGTCATGACTCCAACTTACACGTATTATTTTCAAAAACCACTCTTCGTATATAATTCGCCACACAATAAAACACCGGCGCTTACTATTTCCTTCAGTCAACCACGGCAAAGTGACCTATCACTATCACTATCAATTTCTGTTTCATTAATTTTGTCTTCCATATATAAGTTATAGAAAACCCATCTGCCATGCCTCCAACTTACACGTATTATTTACAAAAACCACTCTTCGTATATAATTCGCAACACAATAAAACACCGAAGCTTATTATTTCCTTCAGTCAACCACGTCAAACCGACCCATTTCCATCGCTTTACCTCCCACACCCAAACCATCGGAAACAAATTCTCCGCGACAACAAACCATCCCAAACACCTGCACTCCCATTATTCCCGCGAGCAACGCAAATTCTCCTCCTCCACGCTTTCCCACAACTAACCACGTTCCATTGACGTCCACCGTCCCACCACCCCAAAAACTTACGTACATATGACACATGTGCCATTCCCAGAGATGCTTCGGCACTGACGGCCTGAAATCTGCCGTTCCCGCGTTGAGTATCCTCGCCGTGAACCTTAGCAGCCTCCTAGTTTCCAAGTGCCAGTCGACAGACTCCTTCTGGACCTTGTACGCCTGCGAGGCAACGCAGTTTTCCTCCATCGCGCATTGCAGCCAGTACAATTGTCTGTCCTCGAGATGGGCAGTGCGCATCAGCTCGATGTGATCAAAGACGAGATCCGGCATGTCTCGGGAGCAAACGACGCTCGCGACATTTTCAGCAACACCTGCCGTCCAGGAACACCAGAAAGTTAGGCAGAGACGCGTGTAGTCGAAGAGTGCAATTTGAGACACGAAAGGGTCCACTTACGTTCAGGCCGGTCGGGCCATGTTAGCAAAGCTTTGCGCTTTTACGCACTGCTCTCGCAGCCGTGACGCTCGCCGGCGCTGCTTTATTAGCTGTCCAATTTGTTAGTGGCCGCGGGTTGTTATGTGTGCGTTAGGGTATCGGCATCTCCGTTGGCAACATCTGTCGGCCGAAGGGGCGGGAGAAAGTTTTGTTAGAATGCGTCGCGCTGCGAGCGAGGCTATGCAAGCGGGAATGCGATAGGCAGCGGGTGACGTGTTCATTGCCATGCGGCAAGCAAATAACGTCTGAAATGGTCAGGGATTAATCGTTTATTCGATCGTAAATCGGGCAGAAACGCGTTGACAGTGCTCAGAAGTGACGAAAATGCACGTTTACGCTCAGTAGAAGAAAACGTCTTTTTATATGGGTTTCAGGTTTAAAACTCGTAAATACGCGTGTAAAATAGTCAGGAGATCAATCGTTTATTCGAACGTAGATCGGTCAGAACCACATTGACAGCGCTCAGAAGTGACGAAAATGCACATTTACGCTCAGTAGGAGAAACCGTCTTTTTATAGCTGTTTTTATGTTTAAAGCGCGCAAATAAGCGTCTAAAATAGTCAGGAGATGAATCGTTTATTCGGTCGCAAATCAGCCACCAATGCATTTTCAGGGCTTAGAAGTGACGAAAATCCATGTTTACGCTCAGTAGGAGAAACCGTCATTTTATAGCTGTTTTTATGTTTAAAGCGCGCAAATAAGCGTCTAAAATAGTCAGGAGATTAATCGTTTATTCGATCGCAAATCAGCCAACAATGCATTTTCAGGGCTCAGAAGTGACGAAAATGCATGTTTATGCTCAGTAGGAGGAACCGTCTTTTTGTAACTGTTTTTATGTTTAAAGCGCGCGAGTAGTGTCTAAAATGGTCAGGAGATTAACCGTTTATTTGATCGTAAATCGGTCAGAAACACGTTGACAGTGTTCAGAAGTGACGAAAATGCACGTCTACCCTCAGTAGGAGAAACCGTCTTTTTATAGCTGTTTTTATGTTTAAAGCGCACAAATAAGCGTTTAAAATAGTCAGGAGATTAATCGTTTATTCGATCGCAAATCAGCCAACAATGCATTTTCAGGGCTCAGAAGTGACGAAAATGCACGTTTACGCTCAGTAGGTGAAACCGTCTTTTAGAGCTGTTTTTATGTTTAAAGCGCGCAAATAAGCGTCTAAAATAGTCAGGAGATTAATCGTTTATTCGATCGTAAATCGGTCAGAAACACGTTGATACCGTTCAGAAGTAACGAAAATGCACGTTTATGCTCAGTAGGTGAAACCGTCTTTTAGAGCTGTTTTTATGTTTAAAGCGCGCAAATAAGCGTCTAAAATGGTCAGGAGATTAATCGTTTATTCGATCGTAAATCGGGCAGAAACGCGTTGACAGTGCTCAGAAGTGACGAAAATGCACGTTTACGCTCAGTAGAAGAAAACGTCTTTTTATAGTGTTTTCAGGTTTAAAACGCGTAAATACACGTGTAAAATAGTCAGGAGATTAATCGTTTATTCGATCGTAAATCGGTCAGAAACACGTTGACAGCGCTCAGAAGTAACGAAAATGCACGTCTACGCTCAGTAGGAGAAACCGTCATTTTATAGCTGTTTTTATGTTTAAAGCGCACAAATAGCGTATAAAATGGGCACGAGATTAACCGTTTATTCGATCGCAAATCGGGCAGAAACACGTTGACACCGTTCAGAAGTAACGAAAATGCACGTTTATGCTCAGTAGGAGAAACCGTCTTTTCATAGCTGTGCAAATAAGCGTCTAAAAAAATGGTCCGGAGATTAATCGTTTATTTGATCGTAAATCGGACAGAAACACGTTGACAGCGCTCAGAAGTGACGAAAATGCACGTTTACGCTCAGTAGAAGAAAACGTCTTTTTATAGTTTTTTTCAGGTTTAAAACGCGTAAATACGTGTGTAAAATAGTCAGGAGATTAATCGTTTATTCGTACGTAGATCGGTCAGAACCACATTGACAGCGCTCAGAAGTGACGAAAATGCACATTTACGCTCAGTAGGAGAAACCGTCATTTTATAGCTGTTTTTATGCTTAAAGTGCACAAATAGCGTATAAAATGGGCACGAGATTAACCGTTTATTCGATCGCAAATCGGGCAGAAACACGTTGACACCGTTCAGAAGTAACGAAAATGCACGTTTATGCTCAGTAGGAGAAACCGTCTTTTATGGATGCTGTTGTTTTACGTTTTTAGCGCGCAAATAAGCGTCTAAAATGGTCAGGAGATTAATCGTTTATTCGATCGTAGATCCGTCAGAACCACATTGACCGCGCTCAGAAGTGACGAAAATGCACATTTACGCTCAGTAGGAGAAACCGTCTTTTTATAGCTGTTTTTATGTTTAAAGCGCACAAATAGCGTGTAAAATGGGACGAGATTGACGTTTTTCGTCGCAAATCGGGCAGAAACACGTTGAATCGTTCAGAAGTAACGAAAATGCACACAACACAGCGAGAAACCGTCTTTTCATAGCTGTGCAAATAAGCGTCTAAAAAAATGGTCCGGAGATTAATCGTTTATTTGATCGTAAATCGGACAGAAACGCGTTGACAGTGCTCAGAAGTGACGAAAATGCACGTTTATGCTCAGTAGGAGAAACCGTCTTTTCATAGCTGTTTTTATGTTTAAAGCGTCTAGCGTAAAAAATAGCACGGAGATTAATCGTTTATTCGATCGCAAATCGGTCAGAAACACGTTGACAGGGCTAAGAAGTAACGAAAATGACAAAACAGGCTGAGAGGAGAAACCGTCATTTTAGACTGTTTTTATGTTTAAAGCGCACAAATAGCGTGTAAAATGGGCACGAGATTAACCGTTTATTCGATCGCAAATCGGGCAGAAACACGTTGACACCGTTCAGAAGTAACGAAAATGCACGTTTAAAGGAGACCGTCTTTTCATAGCTGTGCAAATAAGCGTCTAAAAAAATGGTCCGGAGATTAATCGTTTATTTGATCGTAAATCGGACAGAAACACGTTGACAGCGCTCAGAAGTGACGAAAATGCACGATTACGCTTAGTAGGAGAAACCGTCTTTTCATTTCAGTATTTGCATGAATGTGCTGTTTTGACGTTTTTATTGTGCAAATAAGCGCCTAAAATAGTCAGGAGACTAGTTGTTTATTCGCTCTTAAATCGACCAAACACACGTTTTCAGGGCACAAAAGTGACGAAAATGTATGTTTACGCTCAGCAGGAGAAGCCGTGTTTCCATTTCTGTATTTGCATGAATGCACTATTTTGACGTTTTTAGCGTGCAAATAAGCGTCTAAAATAGTCAGAAAATGAATCGTTTATTCGATCGCAAATTAGCCCAAAACGCGTTTCCAGTGCTCGGAAATGACGAAAATGCTTGTTCATGCTTAGCAGGCGGAAACATCTTTTCGTAGCAGTTTTGCACGTTTGAGCTTTTGACGTTTTTAGTCTAATCTTCTGGTTCTAATCGTGAAAAATAAATTCACACAACACAGCGAAAATACTGTAAACCCATCTGAAATCTGCCGTGATCAGCACGGCGTACCTGCTTACGTTCTTATCTTCTACACGTTCGAAACCTGCAATGCCCAAAGCGCTAAGTATCAGACGAAAGATTTACTCTCGCTATTTCACTTGCTTTCCTGCCATAAACACACCTCCGAACTTTCATTTTTTTTTGGCATTGTGCATTCATGCAGAAATGACAGAACAGAAGGTCTAGAAATCTAGAAGACAAAACAGGTTGAGAGGGACTAGAGGCATTAAAACCCCCTGATAAACCGCATCGAGACAAAGGTTACCAAACCAACCCTATGCGACACACTGCCCTCCCACTTTTAAATTGACCAGCCGCTCAAACGAAAAATACCCTGATTCGCTGGTGCAGTCAACCAGAACACCTATCAGGGGCACATAAAGAGGACCTGAATACAGGAACCTTCAGTATCAGAACTCCCTACCCCTGATACAAAATGTAACCTTTCCGAAAGTTAGCAAAATGCTGAATCAAAACGCAGCATCCATCCGGAAGCCAACGGCTTGTCAAACGACAGAACATTCATCTATTTACGAAAGCATTAGCTTCCGTCTACGTGTCAGCTTGCGACCCTACTACAGATACGCAAATAAGCAATGTCTGTAAGTCTAGTGTTAATGACGCTTGACTGTCTGCTGCGTGATGTACCTGGACAGTCTACGAGCTTGTCGTGCAGGCACTCGGCGATGTTTCGTTCGTCGCCGCGGCACTGAATGCCGCTGATCGACATCGGCATCCTGTCACCGCCGAAGAAGTTCGTTTGTATAGCGCTGGACGCATAGCCGAGGCCCAACTGGCGACAAACAACCGCCGCCTCGAAGAAGGACCAGCCGTCGCCACAAACTACGCCCCAATCTGCAAGAATGCATCAACGTTTACTCGTTTAAGCCATTGAGTGCTGTGGACACATCTTTCATGTTTTCGTTAATGTCGTTATAAAATCGTTCGTCGTTTTTAATGCTTTCGAAAGGGTTTTTAAGTAAGTTAAATAATACGTCTTTTTATGGGGGAGATGTTGAAGTACATTTGTTGAGTCGACACGTTTGAGTATGTGTTTCCGGATCGGGAGTCTATAATATTTATGAAAGGGTTACTGCATGCTGTTACTAGTAATTATTAGTTGGTGCTGAGGAATGGTCCAGAAACATGTCGAGTTTACTAGCGTATTTGTGTGAACTTGTAAAAATGTTGGTGCATACTATGATGATGAGTGTATTTTGACACTATGACAATGCATAGACACTAGTCATAATGTACATTCTAAATATTGTAGACTTCTATTATAAACATTGTTGACTCCTTGGGAGGGAAGCCGCGTGATTGAATCATATAAAGGCTTATAGTATTGCATTGCATTGTGCAATATTTATTGTATTGTATTGTAGAATACAATACTAAATCTCTGACAGATACCATATTATATTGTATCATGCAATATTTCACTACATTTTATATTATCGCATTGCATCGTACAACACAGTACAAAAGCTCGAGCACACATTAATTCCATTTATATCAACCCAAACTCCGGATCCACAAATTTCTTGCATCATTTAATTCCACGCAACTGAAGAAACGCAATCATACACGCCTACACATCTCACAGACTTCTATACTCGGAACCCGACAGATCCTAAATACGCACGGTATAAAACTTCTTCTGACTAATAATACAATAGATCTCAACCCACAAGAAGTCAATCACTCATCCCAACTCGTTAACCCAAGCCGAGCGACGTTACTTTAAAATCTCCCCCACCTTCCGCGCTCGAAAGACAAGGACTTCTTTCTCGGTGCGAGATCAGTCACAGCTAGCCATTACCAGAATTTCCCAGTTTCACTTCGACCCTGCCTTCGCAATGGACTCTGCCGCCAGCCAATCTCAGCGCGATCCCCTGCTGATGAACATCCTTGATCCTCGACTTTGGCAGTTTCTTCGCCGGCGTCGGTGTCGGCTGAGCTTTTTCCTCGTCGTGCAGGCAAATCACTCCCGCGGCCTCGCTGCTGTCGCAGTCGGAAGTGCCCCATCCGTCGAAACGACACTTCGAAAGTTCCTCCTCCGTGCCGTCGCAGTAGACGTTGTCCATCCAGAAGCGCCCTGCAAAATTCGTTTCGGCCAAAGGAATTTTTCATATTCTCACGATTTGCCTCCGGGACGATCGTGACCTCTCGTGATAGCTTATTGGATTGGCTCGAGTGCAAGTTCAGGTTTTTTTGGTTAATGCACATTTTTCTGCGTGTTGCTTGAATGTGTTTTATTTTGTGGTCTGGGAGTTCTACATGTTTGTGCGTTGAGTTTATGTTGATGCTATTATTGGTGTATTTTTATATTGCGAGATATTTGAAGCTGTGCTTGGAGTTGTAGTTATAAGATGGATTTTTAAGAAGTTTTCTTCGGGCGACACTCAATTAATCATTTATTTTATGTACTGTTACGGTTGGATTTTCTGCCTTTTTTATATGTAGTGAACAGGTTGAATTTTTTGGTATTTCAAATCTTTCATGAGAGAAGGGGTTTCTGTCGGTGGTTTTATATGCAAAACCTCTGGCAGATACCATATTATATTTTATTGCATCGTGCAATATTTTATTATATTGTACATTATTGCGTTGTATTGTATTGTAGAATACAATAGAAAATCTCCGGTCGATACCATATTAAATTGTACTGCACAACATGTTATTGCATATTCTTGTATTATATTGCATTGTACAATATTTTATTATATTGTACACTATTGCATTGCATTCTACAATACAGTATAAAATCTTTGGAAGACTGTTCACTACATAAAATATAATCATGAAACCCATCCATAACAGTAGACACATTAAATATATAATAAAAATGCGAATCTTCCGACGGAAACTTGTAAAAACACCATGACGCTCCAAAGAACAACCTAAAACACATTCCACTGCAAAACAGTCCCAAGAACAATGAACTTCTTCCGCCAAGAAAATTGCACAAAATCGCCGCATGTCACATTTTCGGCCGGCAACTCGAGGGACCACGTGCGAAAGTACGTTATTCCCGGAGTGTCCCGTTAAATTGCATGCGTGGCTACGGTATGGTGTATAGTGTGCGGCCATAACCGTGTGCCGGTGAGAAACAAAAGGGTCGGGCGAAGTTAATTTCGGCGGCGGTCGCCGCGAAGGCGCCTTGCAAAAAGCGAAGGGACTGCGGGCGAACAGAGGCAATATCTTACTCCTTGCTTGGCCGAAGTGGCCGTTCGACGTCGGCTTAATTGCACCGTCAAAGCCTAATTGTCTGCAAACCACATTGGCCTCCAAGTAATCCCATTCGTCGTCGCATACGCTGCCCCACTTCCCGTCGTGAAGTATTTCCACGTTTCCTGCGGCACAACAATACGGCGTCAGCCTTTCGCTCCCAGCGATTAACGCGCTAATTATCAATTTGCGAACGGTCCCCGTGATTCGCGCGTAAGTTCATTGACGTCACGCTCGTATATCACGGCCTGTGTTTGCGTATCGCTCGGCACCGACATTGTTTTTTCCCGTCGTCACATTGGACGGCTAATCAGCGCGATTAACGGATCAGGCCGACATCGGCGCCTAATAAATTGCAAAGGTTAGGCCAAGTACACGCGCACGCTAGCCTGACGCAGGGACAAGTTGTAAAAAGGAATATAAGGAGTTGTGGTATTTATAGTTATTCCGTTAGTGAGTAGTTTGTCAAGGAAATGGGTAGCTTGCGCAATAGTCAAAGTTGCCTAAGACGGGTACAATAGCGCACGTCAGTGTGATGGAGGGACAAGTTGTAGGAAGGAATCCAAGGAATAGTGGTATTTATAGTTATTCTGTTAGCGAGTAGTTTGTCAAGGAAATGTGTAGGTTGCGCAATAGTCAAAGTTGCCTAAGACGGGTACAATAGCGCACGCCAGTGTGATGGAGGGACAAGTTGTAGGAAGAAATCTAAGGAATATTGGTATTTATAATTATTCTGTTAGCGAGTAGTTTGTCAAGGAAATGTGTAGCTTGCGCAATAGTCAAAGTTGCCTAAGACGGGTACAATAGCGCACGTCAGTGTGATGGAGGGACAAGTTGTAGGAAGGAATCCAAGGAATAGTGGTATTTATAGTTATTCTGTTAGCGAGTAGTTTGTCAAGGAAATGGGTAGCTTGTGAAACTGTTAAAGTTGCCTAAGGCAGGTACGTTAGCGCACGCCTGTGTGACTATGACTGGGTATTGTTAATAATTTCATTTATTGAGGAACTGTGTAGTTTGTAATATAGTGAAAGTTATCTAACTTAGGTAGGGTATGCGCAGGTCATTGTGACGTGGGGACAAAATTTTGTAGAAAGGGACCCAAGTAGTACTATGATGGAGGGACAGGTTATAGGAAGGAATCCAAGAAATAGTGGTATTTATGGTTGTACTGTTAATGAGTAGTTTGTCAAGGAATTGTATAGCTTGTGAAACTGTTAAAGTTGCCTAAGGCAGGTACGTTAGCGCATGCCTGTGTGACTATGACTGGGTATTGTTAATAATTTCATTTATTGAGGAACTGTGTAGTTTGTAATATAGTGAAAGTTATCTAATTCAGGTAGGGCATGCCCAGGTCATTCTGACGTGGGGACAAAATTTTGTAGAAAGGGCCCCAAGTAGTACTATGATGGAGGGACAGGTTATAGGAAGGAATCCAAGGAATAGTGGTATTTATGGTTGTACTGTTAATGAGTAGTTTGTCAAGGAATTGTATAGCTTGTGAAACTGTTAAAGTTGCCTAAGGCAGGTACGTTAGCGCACGCCTGTGTGACTATGACTGGGTATTGTTAATAATTTCATTTATTGAGGAACTGTGTAGTTTGTAATATAGTGAAAGTTATCTAACTTAGGTAGGGCATGCGCAGGTCATTGTGACGTGGGGACAAAATTTTGTAGAAAGGGACCCAAGTAGTAATAGTATGTACAATTGTACTGTTAATGACTAATTTATTGAGGAACCGTATAGCTTACGGTATAGTTAAAACTACTTAACCCAATTACGACAACGCAAGCCATTGTGACGCAACCACAAGTTCTGGAAAAGAATCATTTTTATACTTACACATTTATTTACTTTTAATAACTTATTTATGTATTTATAGTATATTTTCTCTTTTTTCATTTCTTCATAACTTCATTGCAACGCAACCTATTTGCCTATTATATTCTCAACTTATAACTTTTGCCTGTTATGGTCGAACGTTTAAACGGTTAAATGATTTAACGTTGATCGCAATTCAACCTTTCCAACAATGTTAAATATCTTTTGCCTCTCATGGTCGAATGCTTAAACGGTTAAATGATTTAACATTGATCGCAATTCAACCTTTTCGATAATGTTAAATAACTTTTGCCTATTATGACCGAACGTTTGAATGGTTAAGTGATTTAGCGTTGATCGCAATACAACCTTTTCGATGACATTCAACAATTGTTGCCTGTTCTGGTCGAATCGTTTTATCGTCAAAGGCAGTGATGAATTGAATTAACAAAATCGACGCAATGTTGCATTATTAATTGAACATCGACCTCATAATCACCTTACAACATCTGTGTTAAAATCGCCGATATCAAATTTGTACAACTCCAATTCCTAAAAATATTGTTTTCCGTCAAAGTAAAGTAATCGTTAAACCGTTCAACCGCAACGTGTATGTGATCGCGTTGCAAACAATTGCAGACAAAAGAAATCCGTTGCCGCGAGGCTGACAAGCTACGCTATAAGGAAATTGTTCGTAACATACGGTTTCAAATTTCGTACAGGAGAACGTTTTAAAAGGCCGACTACAGAAAACTGTGAAATACCGCATTTTATTGCAACGCCTTTTATGAGAATTGCGTTACACAAAGAGACGCGTTTTAATATTTCTAACACGAAGCACTAATTTGCGTTATATAACAAGACGCGTTTTTAAATTTTTAACCATTTACAGGAATTCGCGTCACACAAAAGAGACGTCTTAACACTTTTAACACATTTTTAACCGATCACGAGTTAATTAGTGTTTGCACTTGCGGTAGTTTAATTTTTGAAACGCAGGGCAATGTAGAATATTGCAAAAGTTGTGTTCGTCGTGTTCAGTCGTGTTCAATTTAGTATAAAAATATACTTTTCTTGGTACTGCGGTTTTTATTGTGACGGTGAAGTATTTTTCAATGAATTATACGCGAATGCATTATATATTGAGTTGAATCGGATCGATTGGTTGACGCATGGTTAAAGCTACTTTTATAACAATTCAATAGTGTCATCATATCCTGTAAAATATATTTCAAAATACCTGCTAACTTACCCCGCAAGTACTCAAAGGCGCGTACCCGCATTCAACCCGATCAAGATTTTCACCGTCACCCGAATACTGTTGACGCGGCAGTGAACGTGTTAAAAATGCTTTAACACTAAACGTACCGGTACTTTACACCTACCTATCCTTACCATTATGAAATAAACGTTGATTTTCAGAAAAAAAATTCCTAGTTTATTAACCCTTTCGCTACTACGGGCGATTATAGTCGCCCTCTACGATACGCTACTTATATACGACGAGCGGCCATAGTCGCCTGACCACAGTCCATTTTGGCACATTTATCATGGACCTCTTGTTCCGTATGTTGCTTTTTTTTGTTAGAGAGCATAGGATTGTTGCATTTCGTCAGAAATGTTCTTTTCCGATAAAATTCATAATCGGGACATTTTTAAGAGTCAGCATAAAGTCAAATTGTGGAAAAGACCGCCGTAGCGAAAGGGTTAAAGCGAGAAATTGAATAATTAGATAATATGCGAATTTACAGAAAGTCAAATGAGCGAAAGAAGTAACATTGAATGTACGATTTTAAAGTAAAGTTTGAAAAGAGTCATTTGACTCCGCCTTGGTACGTTTAGCGTTAACATCATCGAAACGCTTCGTTCGTCGCGCGTCGACAATTTCGCGACAGAAGCCAGGCGCTTTTACGGCAGGCAAGCCTCGCCGCTTTACATTCTCGGGCTTTACGGCGGTCATCCTATCTGGCGATTTGCGGTATTATGCGCGCATGACGCGCTCTCGGCGCTGACACATAGTCGTTGACATAAATCTTCCTCGCGTTGACCCCTTTTTAATCATCGTTGCACAACGCACAGAACCGACCGGCCGCTGATAAAAGCGCGTTGTTTCACGTAAGCCTCGTTTTTATCCGCGAGATTTATAACGGCCTCCCCTGGCGTTTTCATTTCGCCGCGACACCGAGAGATCGCTTAATGAATCGCGACCCACGTCGCACGGAGACGCGGGGCAAATATTACAAATTCGGCGCTTTCGAATTTTCCAATTTTTCACGTCATTCATAGGCTCCCATTCGAAATGAATTGCTTTATTTTGTACAGGTACTTATGCGCTTTTTAATTGTATGCAGTGCGTTATAGAATTTTGGCGTAAATGCAGACACCTGAAGGGTAAGGCTCAGGGTTTCGAGACGGGTAGTGAAAAACGGAGGTGAAGGTAAAGATTATTGTTGGTGTGCGGGGATCTGTAAAGCAATTTCTTATTGTTTTTGTAGATATTTTTGTGTTCGAAGTGAACACACGGAGGTATGAGATTTTTGTTTTAATAGAGGCGCCTGAAGAGTAAGGCTCAGGGTTGCGAAAGGGGTAACGATAGGCATAAGCGAAGGGAAAAATTTCATACGGGTATGTTTCGGTCTGTGATATTTAAAAAAGATGTTAAATTGTATTACAAACTGGTATACGTCAATAATAATCTTTACGTTAATTTATAATTTTCGCTATTCACTTCGAAATAAAAATTATTATTGGCGCGTATCAGGCTGTAATACAGTTTTACATTTTCTTTAAATATTACAGACAGGTACATGCCAATAATAATCTTCACCTTCATTTGAGTGAGCAACGGAAATATAATATAATTTTGCAGAAGATCACGAAGCAATAAAGTATGTCAATCAAAATAAAGCTTTCATCCGAACACATCAAACCCAATTTCCCATAATGCGCCTTGCATGCGTCGGCATCGGAAGTTTCTCGACGAGTCAGCACTACTTTCGTCAGTCTGTGCACAGACTTCGAAAATTCGCCGAATTTTCTGCAAGCTTCTTCCTTTCGCATCAACCTTGCTGTATCCTGTTGGTTTCTGATACATTCAGCTGAACGCGTTATTTCGGTTGACGTATTTTAATACTTGAACGATTTTCTCTACATGTTTCGGATATCTAGACTGAAGAGTCTGTGTCAATACAAATTGTGTTTGAACTAATGTGCAAGTATGGTAAACTGCTAATTTTCCCTTACAGCCAAAAATCATCTCAGTATCAAAGTATACCAACAAAAATAGCGAGTTCATACATCCACACCATCACTCATCAAATTTTCTAGTTTGTTCGGATGAATGCGTGGTTTTGTTAATATATGATACTTTGACATTCAGATAATTTTTCCTGCATGTTTCGAATCCTCCTGATTCCCCTTCAGGGATCTGTGCTAATACGTAATCACCCGATTGCATATCTTTCAACTCATGCTCAGTTATGGCAAACTCCAAATTTTGCCTTACAGCCAAAATTGGTCTGATTACCATAGGACCGCCACGAAATAGACGTGTTCGTCCGTCCCCACCACTGCCCACCAAATTTTCTATACCTTAAGGATATACCAAATCTTCTAATACTTAAAGTATTTTTTTTACACGTCTCGAATCCTCCAGTTCTCGCTTCAGGAATCCAATACAAACTCAACCACCCATGTATTTCTGCCTTACGCCCAGTTGTGACAAATTCTACATTTTGCCTTCCAGCCCAACATTACCCGTTACCAAAATTACCACCACAAAAATTACGCATTCGTCCGTCGACACTCCTACTAAATTCTCTGTATCTAATACTTAAACGATTTTCCCTGCACATCTCGAATCCTTCGGTTTTCCCTTCAGGATTCCCCTACAAAATCAACCGCCCCTGTATTTCCGATTTACGCCCAATTGTGACAAACTCCATGTTTTGCCTTGCAGCCCAACATTACCCAATCCTCAAATTACCGCTACGAAAATTACACATTCATCCGTCGACATCCCTACCAAATTCTCTGTATCTACCACTTAAATGATTTTCCCTGCCCATCTCGAATCCTTCGGTTTTCCCTCTAGGAACCCAATACAAAATCACCGCCCGCGTATTTCCGGCTTACGCCCAATTGTGACAAGCTCCAAGTGTTGCCTTGCAACTCAACGTTACCCAATCCCCAAATTACCGCCAGGAAAATTACGCATTCGTCCGTCGACATCCCTACCAAATTCTCTATATCTAACACATAAATGATTTTCCCTGCCTATCTTAAATCCTTCGGTTTTCCTTCTAGGAATTCAATACAAAATCAACCGCCCTTGTATCTCCGATTTACGCCCAGTTATGACAAGCTCCAAGTTTTGCCTTCCAATCCAACATTACCCAATCCCCATATTACCACCAGGAAAATTACGGATTCATCCGTCGACACCGCTACCAAATTCTCTATATCTAACACATAAATGATTTTCCATGCCTATCTTAAATCCTTCGGTTTTCCCTCTAGGAATCCAATACAAAATCAACCGCCCTTGTATCTCCGATTTACGCCCAGTTATGACAAGCTTCAAGTTTTGCCTTCCAATCCAACATTATCCAATCCCCAAAGTACCGCCACGAAAATTACGCATTCGTCCGTCGAGACGCCTACCAAATTCTCTGTATCTAACACAAACGATTTTCCCTGCCCATCCCGAATCCTTCGGTTTTCCCTCTAGGAATTCAATACAAAATCATCACCCGTGTATTTCCTACTTACGCCCAATGATAACAAGTTTCAAGTTTTGCCTTCCAACCCAACATTACCCGATCCCCAAAATATGGGGGTAATTTACGAAAACCGCAGCCTGCCGCCGCCCGAATTTCCCGGCAATACCTTCATGCTCGCCATTTTCGCCGTCGACCAGTTTCACCGCGCCCTCCTGTTTCTTGAGCTTCCGGAAGTCCTTCCTCATCTTCCGCGCGACGTGCGGCTTTTTCGCGCGCACCTTCGCCAACGCCTCGCGATCCCCATTTGTCCCGGAAGCGTTCAACACCATCACCGTTATCACGATCGCGCCGAGCAGCAGCGTTTCCGGGCGCAGACTTTTCGGCCTCATGTTATCGCCTTGCCGTGTGCAGCGAGGTGGTCAATGGCACGCGACGCTCGTCACTGAATTCCCGTGAATTCGAGTCCGTGAACGGTAGGCGCCGCAATGCGCGACGGCATTGGCAGAGAAGAAGACGTCGGCCAGCCGAAAAGCGTTTCCCCTAAACGACTGCTGACGCCGAAATCGACTCATGCCCGTGCGCACTTCATCCCGGACGAGCGGGCTGAAAATCGCGCACGTGTATTTCGTTTACTGTTCTCCAGGCAACTGATGCGTGCACCGATCGCGCAATGTAATATCGTTTGCTCTGGTGTAACGCGAGCAGGCGTGATCCCGCACGTAACGCATGAGACGATATATATATGGGGCGATCTATAACCGTACAGGACGATTCAAAAAGGCGCGGACTTTTGACGGGAGGATTTTTTTTAGCAACTCATTTTCTCGCATCATTTACTTTCGTATAAGTGAAGAATTACAATTACAACTTCGTTACGCCTTGTACAAAGAATCAATAGATTTCGCACAACCAAAAAGTACTTCGTCCTCCGCATATGCTTCGACCAGGAGTTTTCAAAGCATTAACACGTTGGCTGCCGTGGGGGTCACCGGTGACCGGCGCAAGAGATTTGACTGAAGATCGAAAATATTCGCAATGGGTACTAATAATTATTTTATAAATGCAGTTGTTAACAATTTACCGACCGCTATTGACTGAAGATGCCACTCACTAACGACCGACTCTGTTTCGGATATCGCAGAGTTGTTAGAAGCCAAAGTATTGAAGCGAGAACGTATAGTGATGCGATCCTTTGGTCTCCAATACCTGCAAATTACGTACATTTTGCATAATTCAGTCAAACGCTGTACTATTTCATAGCATTGCCTTTCTAATACGGCAAAATACGCACGGCAGTTAACGTGTTAACACTTTGACTGCCAAGCTTATTTTGCTATGTTAGAACCGCGATGCGATGAAATACAGCAGAGTATAATTAAATCGTGCAAAATAAAGGTAACGCAGAGTTGTTAGAAGCCAAAGTATTGAAGCGGGAAAGCATAGTGATGCGATCCTTTGGTCTCTAATACTTGCAAATTACATACATTTTGCATAATTCAGTCAAACGCTGTACTATTTCATAGCATTGCTTTTCTAATACGGCAAAATACGCACGGCAGTCAACGTGTTAACACTTTGACTGCCAAGCGTATTTTGCTATGTTAGAATCGCGATTCGATGAAATACTGCAGAGTATAATTAAATCGTGCAAAATAAAGGTAACGCAGAGTTGGTAGAAGCCAAAGTATTGAAGCGAGAAAGCATAGTGATGCGATCCTTTGGTCTCCAATACCTGCAAATTACGTACATTTTGCATAATTCAGTCAAACGCTGTATTATTTCATAGCATTGCCTTTCTAATATGGCAAAATACGCACGGCAGTCAACGTGTCAACACTTTGACTGCCAAGCATATTTTGCTATGTTAGAACCGCGATGCGATGAAATACAGCAGAGTATAATTAAATCGTGCAAAATAAAGGTAACGCAGAGTTGTTAGAAGCCAAAGTATTGAAGCGAGAAAGCATAGTGATGCGATCCTTTGGTCTCCAATACCTGCAAATTACGTACATTTTGCATAATTCAGTCAAACGCTGTACTATTTCATAGCATTGCCTTTCTAATACGGCAAAATACGCACGGCAGTCAACGTGTTAACACTTTGACTGCCAAGCATATTTTGCTATGTTAGAACCGCGATGCGATGAAATACAGCAGAGTATAATTAAATCGTGCAAAATAAAGGTAACGCAGAGTTGTTAGAAGCCAAAGTATTGAAGCGAGAAAGAATAGTGATGCGATCCTTTGGTCTCTAATACTTGCACATTATTTACATTTTGCATAATTCAGTCAAACGCTGTACTATTTCATAGCATTGCCTTTCTAATATGACAAAATACGCACGGCAGTCAACGTGTTAACACTTTGACTGCCAAGCATATTTTGCTATGTTAGAACCGCGATGCGATGTATAATTAAATCGTGCAAAATAAAGGTAACGCAGAGTTGTTAGAAGCCAATGTATTGAAGCGAGAAAGCATAGTGATGCGATCCTTTGGTCTCCAATACCTGCAAATTACGTACATTTTGCATAATTCAGTCAAACGCTGTACTATTTCATAGCATTGCCTTTCTAATATGGCAAAATACGCACGGCAGTCAACGTGTTAACACTTTGCCAAGCATATTTTGCTATGTTAGAACCGCGATGCGATGAAATACAGCAGAGTATAATTAAATCGTGCAAAATAAAGGTAACGCAGAGTTGTTAGAAGCCAAAGTATTGAAGCGAGAAAGAATAGTGATGCGATCCTTTGGTCTCTAATACTTGCACATTATTTACATTTTGCATAATTCAGTCAAACGCTGTACTATTTCATAGCATTGCCTTTCTAATATGGCAAAATACGCACGGCAGTCAACGTGTTAACATCAAAATGTTATCATGTCAATAACCACGTATTCGCGAACCACTGCATCTCACTCAACCACGTTTTTTAACCGAACTTGTCCCTCTCCCAACTGTGTCCCTCACCGAATTGTGCCTCTGAATCGCACAATACCGTCTTCGTTCTCGCCGACACATGGCGAATTTGAAATGAAAAATTTTCAGTCGATTTTCAATTTCACCCAAGAAGGGATTTTTTCTTATTATCTTCAATTTCTCGTGTTGAGCGAAAACATCGTTTCCGCTTCTCCTGAACGATGAAAATACGTCTTTTATCGAAATAGGATTGAATATGTCATCGTTTTCGTTGCCAACAAGACGCTTTGTAGGGTTCCAACATCAAAACATCAATTTAGCGTAAAACTGTCCAGAAATTACGATTTCTCTATTCATGAAAAAGCAATTTTCGCCGCTTCTAAACGACGAAAAGGCGTGCTCGTAAATTAGCATTTGCATAACAGTATTACTTCTATATTATTTAACACGTTGACTGTCACGGTGGTCACCGGTGACCGGCGCAAAACTTTTGAGTAAAATCTTGTAAAAGCAATTGATACTGGAACGGTGCTTCAATACTAACAACTCTGCATTACCTTCATTTTGCACGATGTAATCATACTCTGCAGTATTTCATTGTATCGCGGTTCTAACATAGCAAAATACGCACGGCAGTCAACCTGTTAACATCAAAATATTATCATGTCAATAACCACGTATTCACGAACGGCTGCATTTCACTCAACCACGTTTTTTAACCGAACGTGTCCCTCTTCCAACTGTGTCCCTCACCGAATTGCGCCGATCGTCTCTGAATCGCACAGTACCGTCTTCGTTCTCGCCGACACATGGCGAATCGCTTCTTTTTCCACGCTTCCGATCCTCGGAGCAGCCTTGTGCCCTCTCGCCCTCCCCATCAAGCATTCTCCTCAGCACTCGTCATGCGACCTTCTCGATAGTCACCGGTCATCGCGTTAAGATCCGTCGATTACGCTCTGTTCCGCGTCAGCCCCCTGGCCGGGATTCGCAGATAAGCTCGCGGTATCGCGTCAGATCTGACGACGGCCGGGAAAATTCTCGGTGCACAGCTGAGCGGAGTGATTTATGGGATCCGCTTGCGGGAGTCACGCGAATGTCGGGCGAGCGGCATAAAAAAGAGACGCGATGACGCGCCCGCCCGAGCGCGTTGCAAAAGCCGCGAGATTCGACCTGCCGATCGCTATGATGCATGCGTTTCGCCGGTGCTTGCCTCATTGTTCCGCTTATGCGTGGGCGCACCTTGTCACTAATCCATTGGGAAAGAGTTGATTGGAATTCAGCCTTTTCGGATGACGATAGATCAGCTACGCGTTTCTTGGGGCTTGAATAGTTCAATTTGTGATGTTAGGTGGTTTGCGTATTTTTCGGGGTTAAGTAAGTAAATGTATGGTGTTTAGTCATGTGCGCCTTTTTCAAGGTTAAATAAGTAAATCTATCATGTTCAATCATTTGCGCCTCTTTCATGGTTAAATAATTAAATTTATGATGGTAAATAATTTCGTGCCTTTTTCACGGTTAAATAGTTCAATTTATGATGTAACATAATTTTACGTCTTCTTCAAGATTAAATAATTAAATTTATAATGTTAAATAATTGACGCCTTACTCACCGTTAAGAAATTAAATTTATGATGTTAAATAATTTGCGCCTTTTGTAAGGTTAAATAAGTACATCTATCATGTTCAATAATTTGCGCCTTTTTCATAGTAAAATAATTCAATTTGTGATATTAAATAATTTCGTGCCTTTTTCACGGTTAAATAATTCAATGTATGATGTTAAATAATTTTACGTCTTCTTCAAGGTTAAATAATTCAATTTATAATGTTAAATAATTGACGCCTTTCTCAGCGTTAAGAAATTAAATTTATGATGTTAAATAATTTGCGCCTTTTGTAAGGTTAAACAAATAAATCCATCATGTTCAATAATTTGCGCCTTTTTCATGGTTAAATAATTCAATTTATGATATTAAATAATTTCGTGCCTTTTTCACGGTTAAATAATTCAATTTATGATGTTAAATCATTTTAAATCTTCTCCAAGGTTAAATAATTACATTTATAATGTTAGATAATTGACGCCTTTCTCAACGTTAAACAATTAAATTTATGATGTTAAATAATTTGCGCCTTTTGTAAGGTTAAACAAATAAATCCATCATGTTCAATAATTTGCGCCTTTTTCATGGTTAAATAATTCAATTTATGATATTAAATAATTTCGTGCCTTTTTCACGGTTATAATAAATAATTCAATGTATGATGTAAAATAATTGAGGCCTTTCTCAACGTTATACAATTAAACTTACGATGTTAAATAATTTGCGCTTTTTGTAAGGTTAAATAATTAAATTTATAATGTGAAATAATTTACGCCCGCGGACTTGCGTTTCGAGAGCATTCTAGAGACGTTACAGGTGAACAGTTCACTAAATAAATTAGAGGATGGGTATCCTCCGGAGGCAGCTGTCACAGATCTATAATGCTGCTGGAGAGGAGACCCATGGGTCTCAGAACAGGTCAGGCTCCTTAAGGATCGAAATACACTGATCCGACCGAAAACGGTGTAAATTATTTAATGTTTGCAATTAATCGCCCGGTAGATCGCGTATTGGTACTTTTCAGGCGTCGACGAATAAGTTAAGGACACCATTGTGTTCGGCGATGCTAAGTACGTGTATCTTTCTTTGTGTGTGTGTATGGCGAATTAGAAAGACACGGCTCGCAGGTAGTTATCGTTAATTGGCGCGGTTTAATACTCGGTTCGATGTCCGCGGCGGCTTGTCAGATTCCTTGAATAACGGCACAGACGGTGATAATCGTAACGTAACTAATTGGCGGGTGCCTGCAATCGCGGAGTATCCGGTTGGGAATAGAGACATTAAGACTAACAAGTAAGGATAATTACCGGTAAGGTATTTACATTCTGTTCGTTGTTTCGCACAAATGCGGACGAGTGTGTTGTAATTAAAGGATTAAGTTCATTGCAAGCTTAACGGTTTTTGAGAATGTTAAGCATTTTTGTGCCTGTCGGATCGAGTGGTTTTACTTAATTGTGTGGGAACTCGGTATGTCTCGCTTCGGAGGCACAATGGATTCTTCACGAGTTTCCCGTGGAAGGTACTCATCCACTGATTTACTTGTCTAATACTACTAATGCTGTATACCGTAGTCTATTACTATTACGAGTACGCAAAATAATTAAAGTAAATCATAAACTATAAAAAGTAAGCAAACTGCTTTTAATAGTACTATATACTACAGTATATTGCTATTAGTAATAAGAAAAGTACATAAAGTGTATCGTAAAGTAAAAAAGTAAGCAAACTACTACTAGTACCACTGTCTATTGCTACTAGTAGTACCTAGACTAAATAAAGTGCACTATAAGGTGAATCAACAAATAAAAAAGGTAGACAAACTACTGCTAACAGTAGTGTTTCCTACTGTTTATTACTACTACGACTAGTACAAGATTTAAACCAATCTATCATAAACTAAATCATACATGAAAAACTACCACTACTAACACTCTTTTCTACCGTCTACTTCTCTTGCCAGCAGACAAAGTAAATCACAGTATCATGGTCTTTTTGGTCGAATGTGTAAAAGACCCACTGTGCTCCCGCATGTCTAAATAAACCCACTAAACCGGAACAGTCAGGAAAATGTTTAACGCTGCACTCAAACACACGGTAGGCTCATCAATTGAAAACGACGAACTCGCGAGCGGTCTAAACAGGATTTTTCGAATGCCATTCCACCGTTCGCCCTTGGTTACGTCCGAGAGGCATTCACTTACGCTCTTATCGGCCGTTATCGTGCCGAACGTCCTCCCAGGAAAGCCGGGGTCTCTCTTTAGAAAGCGCAGAAGTGCACACACGCACTCCTTTTTTTCGCCGCCGCTTGAATCCGAGCTAGCTCGTGTGTCGTCGACTTCCACGGCAACACGATCTCGGGCGAAAGGTCCGGATCCCAGCAAATCTCGCTTGTGGCGAGCCGTGCGGCCACCCGATACCTGCCCGATATCTGTTTGGGACCCCGTTGCGAAATCCGCGAGACCGCACGAATCGGCTGAAGATCGCGAACGCGTCGCACAAAACAGCGCGCCGCGCAAATTGATTGTCAGGTTCAACTTTTCGACTGCGGAATACTCCGGTTCAAGCGCTCGATGAGGGCGAAATAATTTCGTTAGAGCCACCTGGATTAATTATGTAAAGCGCAATTACGTTATAATTGTCATTTTCCAGTTACGCCGAATTAAATAATGTAGGCAAGGTATTTGATAAAGGTCGCATGCCTCTATTCATCTCATATATTGCCAACTATGGATGTAGTACATAAGAAATCGAAACGATTGTCGTCACCTATAGATTTTGACGGACCCATACATGTGTTCATAGCAGTGGAACAATTGAATATGATCGAAAATTGGATGTAAATCACTGTTGTGCTCCTGCTGCTATTGCCTTTGACCAGTATCCATAATCATTTACGTCCTCTCGCGGGTACCTTTGCTACGCAGGCAGCCTCGTCAAGTCGCGTCGTGTGCCGAACGTGCGGATTCTTGCATAAGAAATCGAAACGATTGTCGTCACCTATAGATTTCGACCGACCCATACATGTGTCCATAGAAGTGAGGATGAAATAATTTCCGCTGCAGCCACCTGGATTAATTATGTAAACGCAATTACGTTATAATTGTCATTTTCCAGTTACGCCGAATTAAATAATGCAAGCAAGGTATTTGATAAAGGTCGCATGCCTCTATTCATCTCATACATTGCCAACTGTGGATGCAGTACATAAGAAATCGAAACGATTGTCGTCACCTATAGATTTGGACGGACCCATATGAGTGTCCATAGCAGTGAAACAATTGAATATGATCGAAAATTCGGTGTAAATCACGGTTGTGCCCCTGCTGCTATTGCCTTTGACCAGTATCCATAATCATTTACGTCCTCTCGCAGGTACCTTTGCTCCGCAGGCAGACTCGTCAAGTCGCGTCGTGTGCCGAACGTGCGGATTCTTGCATAAGAAATCGAAACGATGGTCGTCACCTATAGATTTGGTCGTATCCATACATGTGTCCATAGCAATGAAACAATTGAATATGATCGAAAATTCGGTGTAAATCACCGTTGTGCTCCTGCTGATATTGCCTTTGACCAGTATTCATAATCATTTTCGTCCTCTCGCGGGTACCTTTGCTTCACAGGCAGCCTCGTCAAATCGCGTCGTGTGCCGAACGTGCGGATTCTTGCATAAGAAATCGAAACGATTGTCGTCACCTATAGATTTTGGCGGACCCATAGATGTGTCCATAGCAGTGAAACAATTAAATATCATCGAAAATTCGATTTAATCACCGTTGTGCTCCTGCTGCTATTGCCTTTGATCAGTATCCATAATCATTTACGTCCTCTCGCAGGTACCTTTGCTACGCAGGCAGCCTCGTCAAGTCGCGTCGTGTGTCGAACGTGCGGATTCTTGCATAAGAAATCGAAACGATTGTCGTCACCTGTAAATTTCGACGGACCCATACACGTGTCCATAGCAGTGGAACAATTGAATATAATCGAAAATTCGATTTAATCACCGTTGTGCCCCTGCTGCTATTGCCTTTGACCAGTATCCATAATCATTTACGTCCTCTCGCAGGTACCTTTGCTACGCAGGCAGCCTCGTCAAGTCGCGTCGTGTGCCGAACGTGCGGATTCTTGCATAAGAAATCGAAACGATTGTCGTCACCTATAGATTTCGACGGACCCTCGCATGTGTCCATAGCAGTGAAACAATTGAATATGATCGAAAATTCGGTGTAAATCACCGTTGTACCCCTGCTGCTATTGCCTTTGACCAGTATCCATAATCATTTACGTCCTTTCGCGGGTACCTTTGCTTCACAGGCAACCTCGTCAAGTCGCGTCGTGTGCCGAACGTGCGGATTCTTGCATAAAAAATCGAAACGATTGTTGTCACCTATAGATTTCAACGGACCCATATCTGTGTATCCATAGAAGTGAGGATGAAATAATTTTCGCTGCAGCCACCTGGATTAATTATGTAAAGCACAATTACGTTACAATTGTCATTTTCCAGTTATGAAGAATTAAATAATGCAAGCAAGATATTTGATAAAGGTCGCATGCCTCTATTCATCTCATACATTGCCAACTGTGGATGCAGTACATAAGAAACCGAAATGATTGTCGTCACCTATAGATTTTGGCGGACCCATACATCTGTTCATAGCAGTGAAACGATTGAATATGATCGAAAATTCGGTGTAAATCACTGTTGTGCTCCTGCTGCTATTGCCTTTGATCAGTATCCATAATCATTTACGTCCTCTCCCGCGTACCTTTGCTACCCAGGCAGCCTCGTCGAGTCGCGTCGTGTGTCGAACGTGCGGATTCTTGCGGGCACGCTAATGCACGCGTTATTTAGTGCTGGCCGGTTGCAATTTAATTGGCGCGTCAAAATGATTAACCGCATGTCAATCCTGGGCGTGGCTGTGGGTAACGTCACGAATTCGTTGAAACGTTCTGCCCGCGGGATTTCGCGTGTGGCCTCTCGACAGCTCCATTTGCGCAGAGCGGCGGGTCCGCCGCTTTTTTCGCGTACAACGTCCGGCTTGGATGCTGCTAATCGCAGCACGCATGGCCGGGGTCCCCGGAATTGCCTCGTAATCCGCGTGGAAATGCGCCGGCCTTGTGGACCGAACGTTTTCCTTGATGCGTCCATTTAGATGCGCGCTTTTTCGGCATGCAGGCTGACCGACGCTATTTAAGCACTTGGCCGCTGCGGACTCTGTGAGAAGGGGTGCCGAAAATGTGTCGCGAGAGGTGAGCGATGAAGCCTGCGACGCGTCAAGTGCAGAATGTGTGCGGTTGGAATGGTATAGAATTAAGTTGGAAGGAAGTGGCTGTTTTAGTGCAGACTTGGTTGCTTTTATTGTTTCGTAAGTGTCGTGGGACGATGAATGTGTGAAAGATAAGTCAGTCTGTGGTAATTTTGTTCAATTTCATTCGAGGTAAAAGTGATAATTTTTTATATAATAATTTTGTGCTGGAATTTTGGAGAATGGAAAGATACGCTCTAAACGATGGAAGTTGTATTGGTTAAAAGCTATTTGTTGCTATTATTGTTAAAATTTTTACAGCTTATAATTATGTAAATTATTGGGCTACTTAACCAGAATCTTCCCTTACTCTTTTTGCACGATGTCTATACTTATCTAACATGGAACATCGGCATATCTTCATGACGTCCATCCTCAGAACCGTCCAACCGCTTTGCCTCCTGCAAGAACGTAAACAAAGGAGCCGCGTCGCAACTTTCTCGACATTCGCTCAGAAATCGCAAGGCATCTCCACGGAAGACGTCAAAATTGCCGCCTAGGAGTATGGTTGTCGCCGATGAGTCCGACACCATCGAAGTTGAACGCTGTACCATTCCGTAGTTGATCATGACCTCACCGTCTCGGCGACTCGGCTCGGACGTACGAAAAGTGGAGTAGAAGAGAAAAGAATAAAAAGCTTATAATTCGAGTAACAGGCCGCTTTTGACACGGTTCGTTTCGTGGCGCAACCGCGACGAACGCGGCGAAGCAATTATCGTAAGCTATTAGTGAAAACCGGCCCACGGCTAAATTCTTGACATACTTCGGGCATGAAACACACTTAGGAGCAAGGGATGGGCGGAGGACGAATGTGGAGCGAGCGGTTTAGGCCTCGACGACTGACTAATGGTGCTTCCTCCTGAAACGCACTCCACCGCGATGCCCGCCATTCTTATCGATTTCCCGTAATTTCGAGCGACCCCGCTCCTTTTGTCCTCGCACTGTCGGCTCCCAGCGATCGAACGGCGATTTGACATGGAAGGCACTCTATGTCGGACGCTTTCCGGTGAATATTCTGGGCGCGATCCCTGTCAGGCTTTTATCGCGGCCGCAACCCTTCGGCGCCGGTTATTGTTGCTTCGGCGAGTTAAGTGCGATGAGGAAGGACGCGTTGTTTGTCTGTCATTGCCGGACGCGCAGCGCGGCGATATTCATATATTAATAAAAGTGTGCCGCGCGACATGTTCCGGCTGAATTATTGATGTCCAATCGATAAACTATAAAGCCGCTCGATGTGTGTCAGGAATATGTCGGTGCTGCTGCGATAAGGGGGAGAGCACACCGAGGCGAAAGTGGATCAGTTTTTTTACTAGCTAACGACAATGGACGTCGTAAATCGTAGCAGGCTTTATAATCCGTAACGGGTTGTTGTGGCGTATGTGTACGAACGATCGCGGCCATTTCCTTTGCGATGCGTAACTCTTGCCGCACAAAAATTGCAACGGCGGACACACCGTGTTTGATCAAAAATTTGGCTTTTCATGCGCCACCTATTCTGAAGTTGTTTCTCCGCAAAAGTTACTACAATTTTCATATTTTCGATCTCAGAAATGTTGCTGGAGAGGCGAGAATCGGTATAATAGATTTGACGTTTAGTCCAAAACTTGTCTTCTCATGCAAATTCAAAATTTTTTCCTCGCAAAAGTCACCGCAGTCCCCATATTTTCGATTTCATTACTGCTTCCACGACACGAAAGAAAAACCGAAGCAATAGACTCGAGGTTTAGTGAAAAATTTCTCTTCTCATTCAGCAACCCCTTCCAAAACATCCTCTGTATAAAAATCGCAATAACCCCTATATTTTTGATCTCATAGTTGTTGCCACGACACACAACATTCATATAACAGATACTTTACGTTTAATCAAAAACTGCCTTGCTCATTCAACAATCTTCTGCAAAACTGTCACATCACAAGATTCATCACAATCCCCATATCTTGAAGTAACCGTTCCAGCGCTCTCGTCCTCGCATTCGAATCTCGCGCCTCCATGAACGCACAACTTGATAGTTAGGCGTCCCATCAATAATGTCCAGAACCCTCTCCCTCTTTACTGGAAGAGGGGAATTAGAAACCTGCGAAGGAAAAGTTTGTTGAAAGCGACGTTTGATAAAACAAACATCTCGTTGTAATAAACGGACACTGGGTGCCCAGAAATACGTAAAGTAGTTCCATCAAAAATTTTTAGTCGATTTTCAATTTGACTCAAGAAGGGATTTTTCTTATTATCTTCAATTTCTTGTGTTGGGCAAAAACATCGTTTCCGCTTCTTCTGAACGATGAAAAGGCGTGCTCGTAAATTAGCATTTACATAACAGTATTACTTCTACATATATTATTTAACACGTTGACTGCCACGGTGTCTCACCGGTGACCGGCGCAAAACTTTTCAGTAAAAATGCAAAAAATTCGCAACGAAGCCTATTGGCAATCTTGTAAAAGCAATTGATACTGGAACGGTGTTTCAATACTTTGGCTTGTAATAATTCTGCGTTACCTTCATTTTGCATGATGTAATCATACTCTGCAGTTTCATTGCATCGCGATTCTAACATAGCAAAACACGCTTGGCAGTCAACGTGTTTACTACCCTGTATAAGACCTTATACATTTGCATATACCCCAAGCATTCTATCATACAGCATTATTCCACACCATTCTCCGCTACCAAAATCCCACGATTCGAAAAGCCCATCATCCCCACATTAATTTCCCCAAAGACTCGCCCTCCTTCCCTCCGAACCCACCGTCGCCCGTCTCCAGCCCCGTCACTTCAAATTTCCCGCGTCGGGGCCCTCGCCCCAACATGGCGCCAGCTGCCGCGCGTCTCCAGTGACTTCTACGTCCTAGGGAGTCCACCACGCCCAATCGGCGTCGTCCGCGCGTCTCTCTCGGTTTCTCTGCGGCCGAGGTTCCCGCTGCGTCGCGGTGCCCCCTCCAGGTGGCCTAACCTCTTCGTGGTCGGTCGGTGTGCGTGGTGGTGGTGCATCGTTCCGTCGGCAGCCGGAGCATGCGAGCCAGTCGGTTTTTCTCCATCGTTCGGGACGGTCGCGCGAGAGGGCCTGGCTGAAGTGCGTTGGTGCGTTGTGCGAGTTCGCGGACGAATTCGTGCTCCAGCAGCGGAGACCGCGGTGGTCGTCGAGGGAGCAGGCTCGTTTGTTGGCGCGCGACGTCAGGCTGCGAGGACGTGGACGTCGGTAGGCGTCGAACGTCGTTGGCCGGGCCCCCGTGCTGGATCGGGCGCGCGTGTTCTCCCGGGTCGCAGGGTGAGGGTGGCCGAGGGTGAGAGGGAGTGCGAGTCCTCGTGGAGCAGCGATCGAAGCCAGGGTGCAGCGTCGGCCATTGCGCTTGCTTCGCCGTGCTGGCGGCGCTCCGTGTGTTTACAGCGGCTTCTGCGGAAACGGTATGTCCACCTGAGTCCTTTCGCCGCGTCGCCTTCTACGTCCGCATCGCGGAATCGGTTTACGAAGCTTCCTGCACGCGGCTGTGTGGCCGGTGCAGGACGGCACGCTTTTAAATGGACGGGTCGGCAGGAGCGTGTGTGGCGTCGCGCGATGGATGAATGTACGTCCGGAGCGTTGCGGCGTGCACGTCACACTGCCCCGCCACATGTAGGCGATTAAAAAGTCGGCGCGTTTACGCCCGTGTCGGGTTCCGCGGCGAGATGCGAGGAGAGAGCGTTGGCTTCAGAGAGTCCGGGACGTGGGGCGAAAAGGCGCGCTCTGTCGGTAACGGCGTCCCGGATTCTTCGCGTTTCTTGGCGTTTCTTCGCGGTCCTGGTCTGCTGCGTGCGCGCCAGCCGATGAACTCGACCCTTTGGCTTTGTGTGGATGAATGGAGGGCGGTTGGTTTGCAGAGAGACGCTGAACGGGCGATCTGCGGGTTTTTCTGTTTAGCGACGTGTCTGTGGGAGTCGGGGATAGGTAACGGCGTCAGGATCGGGAATAGTGATCGACGGTTAAATATCACGTGCCGCTGTTCTGCACATCTCTTTCTCGGAGCAGCGTGTCTAAGTCGTCGACGCTAGGCATCGGTCAGGACCAAAGAAATGAAGTCGGTTATTAAATATCACGTGCCGCCGTTCTGCACATCTCTTTTTCGGAGCAGCGGGTCTAAGTCGTCGACGCTAGGCATCAGGACCAAAGAAATGAAGTCGGTTATTAAATATCACGTGTCGTCGTTGTGCATATCTTTTCCTTGTAGCATCGTGCATAAGAGAGTCGTCGACGATCGGTATCGGTCAGGACCGTTGAATATCACGTGCCGTTCTGTTGCATACATGTGTCGTCGTTGTGCATATCTTTTCCTTGTAGCATCGTGCATAAGAGAGTCGTCGACTATCGGTATCGGTCAGGACTGGTTAGTCGGTTATTAAATAATAATGCGTTGAATATGTAGGAGTATTCGACGTTAGGCATCGGTCAGGACCAAAGAAATGAAGTCGGTTATTAAATATCACGTGCCGCCGTTTTGCACATTTCTTTCTCGGAGCAGCGTGTCTAAGTCGTCGACGCTAGGCATCGGTCAGGACCAAAGAAATGAAGTCGCTTATTAAATATCACGTGCCGCCGTTGTGCATCTGTCTTGCTTGTAGCATCGTGCATAAGAGAGTTGACGATCGGTATCGGTCAGGACTGTTAAATATCACGTGCTGCCGTTCTGCACATCTCTTTCTCGGAGCACCGTGTCTAAGTCGTCGACGCTAGGTATCGGTCAGGACCAAAGAAATGAAGTCGGTTATTAAATATCACGTGCCGCCGTTATACATGTCTTTTCCTTGTAGCATCGTGCATAAGAGAGTCGTCGACGATCGGTATCGGTCAGGACCGTTGAATATCACGTGCCGTTGTACATGTCTGACTATAGTTAAGTAACGTGTGTAGGAGTCGTCGATGATAGGCAGAGGCCTCGCGTCAGGATCGAAGAAATAGTGTTCGATTGTTAAATATCACGTGCCGCCGTTGAGCGCGTCTCTTCCTCGTAGCATCGTGTCTAAGAGTCATCGAAGGCAGGATCGCAGAAATAGAATGTTTGATCGTTAAATATCACGTGACGACGTTGTACAGGTCTTTCTGCAGTTAAGCATCGGCCAGGATCGAAGAAATAGTGTTCGGCGTTTAAATATCACGTGCCGATATGCATGTCTCTCTTTCTCTAAGTAACGTGTGTAGGTGTCATCAATGATTGTCAACGGCGTCTCTTCAGGATCGAAGAAAGTGTTCGATTATTAAATATCACAGGCCGCCGTTGTGCACATCCCTTTCTCGTCGCATCGTGTCTAAAAATCATCGACGATAGGCATCGGGCCAGATCGAAGAATAGTGTTTGACCCTAAAATATCACTGCCGCCGTTGTGTACGTTCCTCTCTCGTTAAGCATCGTTTGTAGGAGTCGTCGGTGATGGGCATCGGTCGGGATCGAAGAATAAAGTATTCGATTCTTAAATATCACGTACCGACATGCACACTCCTCTCTCGTTAAGTTTCATGTCCAGGATTCATCGATGATTGGCATCGGTCAAGATCGAAGAAATAGCACCGACCTTTAAATTTCACATGACACCTTTGTGCATATTCCTCTCTCGTTAAGCATCATGTCTAGGAATCATCGATGATTAGTATCGGTCAGGATCGAAGAAACTGAACCGTTAAATTTCACTTCTCTCTCCTGTTAGGAAATTGAAGAAATAGTGTCTGCTCGTTGAATATCACGTGCCGACGTGCAAGTCTGTGTCTCTCAGTAAGCAATGTGTCTAGGAGTCATTGGCGATAGCTACCGGGGGCAGAATCGAAAAAATAGTGTTGACCGTTAAATATCACGTGCCGCCGTTATGCACGTTCCTCTCTCATTGAGCAATGTGTCAAAGAGTCGATGATAGTGGCATCGCGTCATGATGGAAGGAATAGCGTCCGATTGTTAAATATCACGTGCCGATGTTGTGCACATCTCTTTCTCCTAGCAGCGTGTCTAAGAATCATCGGCGTCAGGATGGAAGGAATTAAGGATTCGATTGTTAAAGATTATGTGCCGACGTGCAAGCCTCAAAAGTGCTTTTCCTCAAAAAGCTGCGTGTCTAAGAATGCGCCGACGAACTTGTCTCTCTTTCTCGTTAAGCAACGTGTCTAGGAATTATGCACAATAGCGGTGTCGCGTCAGGGTCTACAAATTAAGTGTTCCACCGCGAAATATCATGTCTATTTCTCGGTAAGCAATGAGTCTAAGAGCCATCGACAATAGCGGTATCAGAATCGCAAAAATTAAGGATTGGATTGTTAAATATTTCGTGCCGATGTGCATTTTTCTACCTCGTTAAGCGACATATTTAGAAATGATCGATGATAGGCACCACCGTCAGAATCGAAAGAATTAAGAGTTCGCTTGATAAATATCTCGTGCCAACATGCATTCTTTCTCAATATTAAATATTACATGCTAATGTATATTTTTCTCTCTCATTAAACGTCATGCCGAGGAATCATCGATGGTAGGCATCAGTGTCAGGATCGAAAAAATGAAGGGTTCAATTCTAAAATATCTCGTGCCGATGTGCATTTTTCTATCTCGTTAAGCGACATATTTAGAAATGATCGATGATAGGCACCACTGTCAGAATCGAAAGAATTAAGAGTTCGCTTGATAAATATCTCGTGCCAACATGCATTCTTTCTCAATATTAAATATTACATGCTAATGTATATTTTTATCTCTCATTAAACGTCATGCTGAGGAATCATCGATGGTAGGCATCAGTGTCAGGATCGAAAAAATGAAGGGTTCAATTCTAAAATATCTCGTGCCGATGTGCATTTTTCTATCTCGTTAAGTGACATATTTAGAAATGATCGATGATAGACATCACCGTCAGAATCGAAAGAATTAAGAGTTCGATTCATAAATATCTCGTGCCAACATGCATTCTTTCTCAATATTAAATATTACATGCTGATGTGTATTTCTCTCTCTCATTAAATGTCATGCTGAGAAATCATCGATGGTAGGCATCAGTGTCAGGATCGAAAAAATGAAGGGTTCAATTCTAAAATATCTCGTGCCGATGTGCATTTTTCTATCTCGTTAAGTGACATATTTAGAAATGATCGATCATAGGCATCACCGTCAGAATCGAAAGAATTAAGAGTTCGCTTGATAAATATCTCGTGCCAACATGCATTCTTTCTCAATATTAAATATTACATGCTAATGTATATTTTTCTCTCTCATTAAACGTCATGCTGAGGAATCATCGATGGTAGGCATCAGTGTCAGGATCGAAAAAATGAAGGGTTCAATTCTAAAATATCTCGTGCCGATGTGCATTTTTCTATCTCGTTAACACTTTGACTGCCATGGTGGTCATCGGTGACCGATGCAAGAGATTTTACTGAAGATCCAAAATATTCGCAATGGGTAGTAATAATTATTTTATAAATGCAGTTATTGTTAGAATAGTGATGCGATTCTTTAGTCTCCTATACCTACACATTATTTACATTTTGCATAATTTAAACAAACGCTGTAGTATTTCATAGCATCGGCGTTCTAATACGGCAAAATACGCATGGCAGTCAAAGTGTTAAGCGACATATTTAGGAATGATCGATGATAGGCATCACCGTCAGAATCGAAAGAATTAAGAGTTCGATTCATAAATATCTCGTGCCAACATGCATTCTTTCTCAATATTAAATATTACATGCTAATGTATATTTTTCTCTCTCATTAAACGTCATGCTGAGGAATCATCGATTGTAGGCATCAATGTCAGAATCGAAAAAATGAAGGGTTCGATTTTGAAATATCACGTGCCGAGATGTACTTCTTTCTCGTAGCAACGCGATTAAGAATCATCGTTGATAGGCATCGGTAGCAGACCCCGAAGAAATAAAGTGTTCGACCGTTGAATATAATGTGCCATGCTATAAGATCCACGGTACGGTAACTCGTCTTTGGTTACACTCTCTAACTCTCACTTCTTCGCGCTTCCTCTTTTCCTTCCGTGTCCAAGCTTCCGTATCACGGAATATCCAGCGGCGACGAACTGGTCGTCACTCGAAAATCGCCGGGCGATATCAAATTACACAGTTTCGCGATTCAAACAGTTTGCCTGCTAACGATTATAGTGTCATTTGGCGCGATAAGGATTTTGTGTCAAAAATAGTTACGGCGTTCGGTGGCGGTGCTGAGTTTTCAATGTGATCAAATTCGATGGAACATTTTTAGACGTAGAATCAAGAGAGCGCGGTGCTCTGCGTGTTTGCAATTATTCGAAATAATTAGTATTTGACACGAGTTTTAAAAAGAGCCCTGCCAGTGAAATGGTTGACAACGTTCACCACATTATCATCTGTCTGTGCTTTCGGTGGCAATTCTCAGTTGACGGTGTGCTTCAATGGGATTGTAGCATATTTCGACCGCGAATCAACGGACCGCGGGTGTACTGTTTTGCATTTTTTTGCAGTTACTCGAAATAAGCGCTATCTCACGGCGTGTGGCACCATTCTCGACGGTTTTAAAAAGACCCCTGTCACTGAAACTGTCATATCTGATTGTAGCATTTTTCTGACAGCGCCTGAACTAATCGGGCGCGCGCCGCTTTGCATAATTTCCAATCAATGTGCATAAGCACCATCCTCCACGTTTTTTCAAAAGACCCATGCCGCCGATCAGAAATATTATAACGAATATATTATAATATATGTAGGAAAGGAAATGGGCAGAGGTCGGAAACGAACGTTACCGAATTACGAATAGAGAGAATTCTACAATAATCGCTACTCTTTGACA
Organism: Cryptocheilus praepositus; assembly: GCA_033815515.1. NCBI lineage: Eukaryota > Metazoa > Arthropoda > Insecta > Hymenoptera > Pompilidae > Cryptocheilus > Cryptocheilus praepositus. The sequence continues at coordinate 2,050,806 of JAWWQZ010000257.1, forward strand.
CACTTCCGTTTTCCTACGCCGACGCTTTCCGATTGTCATTCCTTTGTTTCTTCTACACCCGCAGCGGACCTCTCGGACTATATATATACTCTCTCTCTCTCTCTCTATATATATATATGTGTTATAACAAATAACAACAGAAAATTGTGAAATGCGATAAAATCTTTGTTTCACACCTTTAACACATTGACTGCCACGGTGGTCACTGGTACTCGATGCAAAAGATTTTACCAAAAATGCAAAAAAATTCGCAATGAAGTCTATTCGCAATCTTGTAAAAGCATTTGATATTGGAACGATGCTTCAATACTTTGGCTTCTAACAACTCTGCGTTACCCTTATTTTGCACCATTTAATTACACTCTGCAGTATTTCATCGCATCGCGTTTCTAACATAGCAAAATACGCGGTAACCGGTGCAAAAGATTTGACTAAAAATTGAGAAAATTCGCAATGAAGCATCTATTTGCAATCTTGTAAAAGCCGTTGATATTGGAATGGTGCTTCAATATTTTGGCTTCTAACAACTTAGCGTTTCCTTCATTTTGCACGATTTAATTATACTCTGCAGTATTTCATCGCATCGCGTTTCTAACATAGCAAAATACGCGGTAACCGGTGCAAAAGATTTGACTAAAAATTGAGAAAATTCGCAATGAAGCCTATTTGCAATCTTGTAAAAGCAATTGATATTGGAACGGTGCCTCAATACTTTGGCTTCTAACAACTCTGCGTTACCTTTATTTTGCACGATTTAATTATACTCTGCAGTATTTCATCGCATCGCGTTTCTAATCATAGCAAAATACGCGGCGACGGGTGCAAAAGATTTGACTAAAAATGCAAAAAAGTTCGCAATGATGCCTATTTTCAATCTTGTAAATGCAATTGATATTGGAACGGAGCTTCAATACTTCGGCTTCTAGTAACTCTGCGTTACCCTTATTTTGCACCATTTAATTATACTCTGCAGTATTTTATCGCATCGCGTTTCTAACATAGCAAGATACGCGATGACCGGTGCAAAAGATTTGACTAAAAATGCAAAAAATTCGCAATGAAGCCCATTTGCAATCTTGTAAATGCAATTGATATTGGAACGGTGCTTCAATACTTTGGCTTCTAACAACTCTGCGTTACCTTTATTTTGCACGATTTATTTATACTTTGCAGTATTTCATCGCATCGCGTTTCTAACATAGCAAAATACGCGATGACCGGTGCAAAAGATTTGACTAAAAATGGAAAAAATTCGCCATGAAGCCTATTTGCAATCTTGTAAAAGCAATTGATATTGGAACGGAGTTTCAATATTTTGGTTTCTAACAACTTGGCGTTACCTTCATTTTGTACGATTGAATTATATTCTGCAGTATTTCATCGCATCGCGTTTCTAACATAGCAAAATACGCGGTCACCGGTGCAAAAGATTTGACTAAAAATGCAAAAAATTCGCAATGAAGCCTAATTCCAATCTTGTAAAAGCAACTGATATTCGAACGGTGCTTCAATACTTCGGCTTCTAACAACTCTGCGCTACCTTTATTTTGCACGATTTAATTATACTCTACAGTATTTCATCGCATCGAAATTCTAACATAGCAAAATACGCTTGGCAGTCAATGTGTTAACCCCAACGAACATCTGTAACCCTTTCGACACCCCCTGGTCTTCGCATCCATGCGCATTCCCCATCACCTTCTCCCATGTTCTCCGAAGCATCGACTCGCACCGATTGCCAGATTCCGCGCACCTCTTCAGCACACGAGCTTGAACCCACACGTTCACCCTTACACTCTGCACCTCTGAATCCTCTTCTTTCGCCTCATGGCACGCACCCACACACACCGCTCGCTCCGTGACAGATCATGACCGGCGTCTCGTGACGAAGTCACGTTTCGATGACGAGTAACGCGAGATGCGCAGCGACTCGGTATCCGCCTATCCAGCGTTTCAGGCCGAAGTGTATCAGGTTTACGGGTGCAGCAGGTGTCCCGACGTGAACACCGAGCACGGCACCGGCGTTTCGTGCACAAACGGTCGCGTGTCTTCGGAGAATGGCAACCTGCTTCAGCGAGAATGAACGGTGCGAAGTGTGAACCCTTTCGAAGGTTTCACGTCGGGAGGCGATGGGCGAAAGACCGGAAGCCAGGGTGATAGTCTGCATCATGTTTCGCAGGCGTTATAGTCTGCAGGGCAGGGAGTGCTAAAGAGTGCAAAATTTGAAAATAAAATGGTGATCCACACTTCTGGCCGTCTTCTTCTGAGAGAAAGTGCAAACGAAGTGTGTTTTGCCGTTTTTATGCGAACCCACGGCGTTACAGATTTTGTACTCACGGTGCTCATTGCAAATGAAACGGGCGCGTACATTTTAATTATCTGTAGGGTGTCGAAAGTAACAGAAACGGCGTAATGACAGGATATCTCTAGACCCGCTTAAATCGATTAAGAACCAACGCGCAAACGAGACAGGTTTTATCCCATTTTTATTCAAAACCTCGGCATTATAGATTTTACATTCACGGTGTTCGTTACGGAGGTCATGTAAAACATTGGGCGCGTACACCTTAATTTTCTGTAGGGTGTCGAAAGTAACAGAAAACGGCGTAATGATAGGATTTCTGCAGACTCGCTTAAATCGATTAAGAACCAACGCGCAAACCAGACACGTTTTATCCCGTTTTTATTCAAACCCCCCGCGTTACGGATTTCACATTCACGGCGCTCTTCGCGAAGGTCATGTAAAACATTGGGCGCGTACATTTTAATTATCTGCCGGGGGTCGGAAGCAGCAGAAAACGGCGTAATGACAGGATTTCTGCAGAATCGCTTGAAGCAGCAAGAATCTGCGTGCATGAACGGCGCTCTGTTTACGGGCTTTTCGTTTTCGTCCGACACCGCGGGAGCACCGGCCAACAGTGCACAGTGATCTTTTGTGCGAGTCATGCACGCAGGCCTTCCGAGCCTCGGCGTCAAATAATACGGATGCTGGCGAACGAATTAAATTACATTCGCTGCCGATTTGTACGCTGCACCGGATCCGAATACGAAGTCTGCGATTCTTGACGCTAAACGCGAAGACGATTTTACTTGGTGTCTGGTTTAGACGGTCTGTAAATGCAGGAAATGTATCTGTACAGCAAAGGAAGGCAACGTCTTATTGACTAGCAATATCTTGATTGACCGAATATTCAAAGTTTTGCTATTACGAAAAAGCTTTCGCCGTCCAAGCTTTTGCCGTTATGGAAAAATTGCACAGATGTATCTGATTTTCAATGTCTTTGTTGGTGGAGTGTTCAAAGTTTTGCCGGTAATAAAAGATTTTTTTTTCGTCGATATGTTCATTAACACTTTGACTGCCATGATGGTCATCGGTGACCAACGCAAGAGATTTGACTGAAGATCCAAAATATTCGCAATGGGTAGCAATTATTATTTCATAAATGCAGTTGTTATTAGAATAGTGATGCGATACTTTGGTCTCCAATACCTGCACATTATATACATTTTGCATAATTCAGTCGAGCGCTGTAGTATTTCATAGCATCGCCGTTCTAATATAGCAAAATACGCTTCGCCGGGTGGTCTTATCTTAAGTACATACTTATCTTAGTACATACTTATAGTATAAATATAGTACTAAATCTTAGTACATACTTATAGTATAAATTTAGCAAAAAACAATATGATGAAAATTTCCATCATCATGCAAAGTTAGATGAAAGTAAACTTGTTCTTTTATATAATTTTTGGGCATTCAATGTTATGATGGAAATTTCCACCATCATGCAAAGAAGGGTTAAAGTGTTAAAATAGTGATGCGAATCTTTGGTCTCCAATACCTGCACGTTATATACATTTTGCATAATTCAGTCAAGCGCTGTAGTATTTCATAGCATCGCCGTTCTAATATAGTAAAATACGCTTGGCAGTCAACGTGGTGGTCTTATCTTAAGTACATACTTATCTTAGTACATACTTATAGTATAAATATAGTACTAAATCTCTCTAAATTCTCTATAAATTTAGACAAAGAACAATAGGATGAAAATTTCGAGCAAAATCATGCAAAGTTAGATTAAAGTAAACTTGTTCTTTTATATAATTTTTGGACATTCAATGTTATAATGGAAATTTCTACCATCATTCAAAGAAGGGTTAAAGTGTTAAAATAGTAATGCGATACTTTGGTCTCCAATACCTGCACGTTATATACATTTTGCATAATTCAGTCGAGCGCTGTAGTATTTCATAGCATCGCCGTTCTAATATAGTAAAATACGCTTGGCAGTCAACGTGGTAACCGCGTTTAGCGTTAACCGTTTACCTTCTGTCAGCTTCTAGGCGTCTGCATAATTTCATTCTCTCTAAATTCTCTATCTTTCCGGACAAAGAACGATCCGGTCGACCGAGCGAAATTTTTGGCCAGCCGAACAAAATTGTCGCCCATCCCGACATTATAAAAGCGCCCACGCCGGAGAGTCATGTAGCATTGAAACGGTATCTGTCTGGTATCCGCGCAAAATTCCTGCCACTTCACTCTCCCTCATTGAGAAGCTCGTCTCTGTGCGCATTATGTCTCTCACCTTCAGCAGCGCACCTTCCTCTGTCCGCTTCCTTCGACCTTCCCGTCTCTTTCTTTCTCTCTCACCATCTGTCTATTCCCCCGCATAAATCTGACTCATTCTCGCTCATGGCCGTCCCTTTCTCTCCGACGGTCCTTTCTTCGGGGTACCGTTACCGTGAAAATTCGGCTTTTGTTCTGTGTAAAGAACCTCAGGGTCGTCGAACGAGAAACTTCCCCGCGGGCAGGTATACCTGCTTTATGCTTAGAGGAGACGTTTAGGTGAACTCAATGTACGTCGCGTTGCGAGTAGGCGCTATACGTGGATGGTGAAGATTTCTCTCGGTGTAGTGGACATTTATAATATTTTTATTGCGTACACCTGCTTTATGATTAGAGTGTGTGATTAGGTGAACTCAATGTACGTCGTGTTGTGAAATACGTGGAAAGTTCCTGTCGATCTAATGGAACTGATCCTTTTTTTACCGAGCATATCAGCTTTATGCTTAGAATACGCGTTTAGGTGAAATCAATGTCCGTCATGATATACGTGGATGGTGACCAGTTTCTGTCGGTGAAATAAAAATTTATAATATTTCTATTATGCATACCTGCTTTATGCTTAGAGCAGACGTTTAGATGAACTCAATGTACGTCGTGTTGCGAGATATGTAAAAAGTTTCTGTCGATCTAATGGAAATTGGTAATTCTTGTACCGAGCATACTGTTTTATGCTTAGAATACGCGTTTACATAAACTCAGTGTACGTCGTGTTGCAAAATACATGGATGGTGAAGAGTTTCTGTCGGTGTAATGGACATTTATAATATTTTTATTGCGTACACCTGCTTTATGATTAGAGTGTGTGATTAGGTGAACTCAATGTACGTCGTGTTGTGAAATACGTGGAAAGTTCCTGTCGATCTAATGGAAACTGATCATTTTTGTATCGAGCATACCAGTTTTATGCTTAGAATACGCATTTAGGTGAAATCAATGTCTCCATCATGATATATGTGGATAGTGAACAATTTCTGTCAATCTCATGAAAATTGATAATTATTTTACCGAACATACCTGCTTTATGCTTAGAATACGCGTTTAGATGAACTCAGTGTACGTCGTGTTGTGAAATACGTGGAGAGTTCCTGTCGATCTAATGGAAACTGATCATTTTTGTATCGAGCATATCAGCTTTATGCTTAGAATACGCGTTTAGGTGAAATCAATGTCCGTCATGATATACGTGGATGGTGAACAATTTCTGTCGATCTCATGAAAATTGATAATTATTGTACCGAACATACCTGCTTTATGCTTAGAATACGCGTTTAGATGAACTCAGTGTACGTCATGCTGTGAGATACGTGGAGAGTTCCTGTCGATCTAATGGCAACTGATCATTTTTGTATCGAGCATATCAGCTTTATGCTTAGAATACCTGTTTAAGTGAAATCAATGTCTCCGTTATGATATATAATACGTGGGTGGTGAACAGTTTCTGTCGATCTCATGAAAATGTATAATTATTGTATCGAGCATACCTGCTTTATGCTTAGAATACGCGTTTAGATGGACTCAGTGTACGTCGTGTTGCAAGATACATGGATGGTGAAGAGTTTCTGTCGGTCTAATGAAAATTGGAATACGCATGTAGGTGACCGCAATGGTCGTCGTATTATGAGTAGGTGCGTATACGTGGATCGTGAAGAGATGGGTAGGAGTGGTTACTGTCGATGTAATGAAAATGGATAATACTTATATTACGTATACCTGGTTTATGCCCACAGCAGACGTTTACGTGAACTCAATATACGTCGTGTTGTAAGTAGATGCATATACGTGAATCGTGAAAAGATGCGCGGGTGTGGTTTCTGTCGCCGCAGTGAAAATTGATAATACTTATAGTACTATTTATAGCATCCCAGCCCGTGGGTGCGCCCGAGTTTTTACTATTACTTCAAATGATTTTTGATGCATTTCGAAATGACGCAATTAATCTTATGGACGCAACGACGACTTTATTTGTTAACATGTTTCGGTGCACACATATTCTCTCAATCGCGTCTTTATGCATATGATTACGCCATGCCCTTATTCCACGATATTTTAATTCACATTTCCTGTCGCGGCAGTGAAAATTGATAATACTTATAGTACTATTTATACCATTCCAGCCCGTAGGTGCGCCCGAATTTTTACTATTACTTCAAATGATTTTTGATGCATTTCGGGATTAATCCTACGAACGCAACGTCAATTTTATTTCTTAACATGTTTCGGTGCACACATATTCTCTCAACCGCGTCTTTATGCATATGATTACGCCATGCCCTTATTCCACGATATTTTAATTCACATTTTCTGTCGCCGCAGTGAAAATTGATAATACTTATAGTACTATTTATACCATCCCAGCCCGTAGGTGCACCCGAGTTTTTACTATTACTTCAAATGATTTTTGATGCATTTCGGAATTAATCCTACGAACGCAACGTCAATTTTATTTCTTAACATGTTTCGGTGCACACATATTCTCTCAATCGCGTCTTTATGCATATGATTACGCCATGCCCTTATTCCACGATATTTTAATTCACATTTTCTGTCGCCGCAGTGAAAATTGATAATACTTATAGTACTATTTATACCATCCCAGCCCGTAGGTGCGCCCGAGTTTTTACTATTACTTCAAATGATTTTTGATGCATTTCGGAATTAATCCTACGAACGCAACGTCAATTTTATTTCTTAACATGTTTCGGTGCACACATTTTCTGTCGCCGCAGTGAAAATTGATAATCTTTAGTACTATTTATATGATTACGAGTTTTTACTATTACTTCAAATGATTTTTGATGCATTTCGGAATTAATCCTACGAACGCAACTTCAATTTTATTTCTTAACATGTTTCGGTGCACACATTTTCTGTCGCCGCAGTGAAAATTGATAATACTTATAGTACTATTTATACCATCCCAGCCCGTAGGTGCGCCCGAGTTTTTACTATTACTTCAAATGATTTTTGATGCATTTCGGAATTAATCCTACGAACGCAACGTCAATTTTATTTCTTAACATGTTTCGGTGCACACATATTCTCTCAACCGCGTCTTTATGCATATGATTACGACATGCCCTTATTCCACGATATTTTAACTTACATTCTCTCACACCTTCCATTAACAAACTCCGTATCTCACAAAAAGGCGTAGCACTTCAGTTTTTATTATCATCATCTCACTTCGTGCCGCGCACGGTGGCTTCCTTCTGATAAAAGCCACGTCGTCGATGCCGCTGTAGACTTGCCAGACGATCCGCGGTTTTGTCCTCGTTAGTGCCGCTGTCCGTTATACGTATATATGACGTCGAACGCATTTTCTTCGCCGATAGCGCGACGCGCGGAATATTAACGTGTCCCGATACGGAAGTGATATACGGAATTTCAATGGGATGTCGATAGTGTTTCTATTTTCGTACCGCGATCTGACGTCTTCGCGAATAATGCAGAGTGTCGGGTTACAAATAACGCCCGGCGGTTCGTTAAGAATCATCTGCTAAAAGCAGCCAACGAAGTGTCGCGCGTATCGACGTCTCTGTATTCTTGTCAGGTAAATTCGTCGCGGCGTTAATGCAAGATGCAGTTTGATTAGCGTTCGCCAATTTTTGAAACTAGTTTTATGTTTGTCGGAGAGAGTTCCAGTTTTCTGAGCAAAATTGCAGGTGCCATTGCCGGTGGAATGTTGTTCTGACGGGTTAATGAAAGTAGAAAATTGTTCGGCGTGCAACAGCGTTTTGATTAGTGTGTTGGAATTTGGTATTAGGAAAGTTTGACGTTTCGACGCTGAGTGCGTGATGTTAGCAGAGGAGTAGATGATTGTGTATGATTTGGTCAGGGGACACTTTTATGATCAACGGTGTTCATTTATGAGACTATGTTTTGTATTCTCAAGGGAGCAAAGTTTTGTATATTGTTTGGCAACGGTACATCTTTATGGTTAAAAAAGTTAATTTGTGTAAATCCTTTAGTACGTATACTCGGAGGAGCAAATTTTTGTTCTCTTTTGACGCAGGCACGCACGTACTATCGAAATATTAGTTTTTTTTTTTAATATCACATTCTAATATATTAACACGTTGACTGCCACGCGTATTTTACTATATTAAAACCGCAACGGGATGAAGTACTACAGAATATAATTGAATTGTGCAAAATGAAAATAATGCGAAGTTATCGGAGACCAAAGAATTGAATCACTATTTAATATTAATTGCATTTTCAAAATTATAAATGCGACCGATTAGGTATTTTTTGAATTTTTTGTGAGACCTTTTGCGCCGGTCACTGATGACCACCATGGCAGTCAATGTGTTAACATGTTGACTGACATGCGTATTTTACTATATTAAAACAGCAACGGGATGAAGTACTACAGAATATGATTGAATTGTGCAAAATGAAAATAATGCGAAGGTATCGGAGACCAAAGAATTAAATCACTATTTAATATTAATTGCGTTTACCAAATTATAAATCCTACCGATTGGGTATTTTTTTAATTTTTTGAACCTTTTTGATGACCACCAATGTTAACACTTTTTGCGTATTTTGCTGGTCATGAAATACTACAGCGTTTGATTGAATTATGCAAAATGTAAATAATGCGCAGGTATTCAAAGAATCGCATCACTATTCTAACAATAACTGCATTTATAAAATAATTTTGCCATGCGAATATTTTGGATCTTCAGTAAAATGTCTTGCGCCGGTCACCGGTGACCATCATGGCAGTCAACGGCGATGTATTGAAATACTACAGCGTTTGATTGAATTATGCAAAATGTAAATAATGCGCAGGTATTGGAGACCAAAGAATCGCATCACTATTCTAACAATAACTGCATTTATAAAATAATTATTGCTACCCATTGCGAATATTTTAGATCTTCAGTAAAATCTCTTGCGCCGGTCACCGGTGACCATCACGGCAGTCAAAGTGTTAACCATTTCATCAGCACATGCTAAATTTGTCATTACCGAAACTTTTACTACCATATTCCAACAATTCACTCCTCCACCTCTCAAATTCTCTTCCCGCCGGCCCAACACATTTCTCCTCCAAACTGCTGTTAACCTAAGCCGGCCATCGCGCTAACAATCTGAGCCCAGCCGGTCTAATTAGCCGACACCTCCGCCGTCTCAGCGATTCTTCATCCGCCGCCAGAAATCGCCTCTCGTCCTTCTTCTGCCACTCGTCACATCGCGCAACGAGCAAGGGTCTTCCTCGGAAGGCGTGGGCGTCTGTTAATTCCGCCGACGTTCACCCATTCATTACTTCCGTAGTTTAATAGGATTTGTCACGGCAACGCGACGAACGACGGGATCCACTTTCTCGAAGCGCCATCTAATTTCCATCCAATTCCGATTCCGCTTGCGGTCGCACCGGGTCTCCGTCTACATTCCGCGAAAATTAGAAGAGTGCGCGACGTTCTATCAGCACACGAGACATTCTACGCTGGGCAAACGTATGGAACTGTTACATCTTGATGTAGATGTGGAAGTATTTGAGAGGGTACGATTCGTTAGAGTTTAAATGTGAGACACACGAGACATTCTACGCTGGGCAAACGTATGGAACTGTTACGTCTTGATGTAGATCTGGAAGTATTTGAGAGGGTACGATTCGTTAGAGTTTAAATGTGAGACACACGAGACATTCTGCGCTGGGCAAATGCATGGAACTGTTACGTCTTGATGTAGATGTGGAAGTATTTGAGAGGGTACGATTCGTTAGACTTTAAATGTGAGACACACGAGACATTCTACGCTGGGCAAACGTATGGAACTGTTACGTCTTGATATAGATGTGGAAGTATTTGAGAGGGTACGATTCGTTAGAGTTTAAATGTGAGACACACGAGACATTCTACGCTGGGCAAATGTATGGAACTGTTACGTCTTGATGTAGATGTGGAAGTATTTGAGAGGGTACGATTCGTTAGAGTTTAAATGTGAGACACACGAGACATTCTACGCTGGGCAAACGTATGGAACTGTTACGTCTTGATGTAGATGTGGAAGTATTTGAGAGGGTACGATTCGTTAGAGTTTAAATGTGAGACACACGAGACATTCTACGCTGGGCAAACGTATGGAACTGTTACGTCTTGATGTAGATGTGGAAGTATTTGAGAGGGTACGCTTCGTTAGAGTTGAAATGTGAGACACACGAGACATTCTACGCTGGGCAAACGTATGGAACTGTTACGTCTTGATGTAGATGTGGAAGTATTTGTGAGGGTACGATTCGTTAGAGTTTAAATGCGAGACACACGAGACATTCTACGGTGGGCAAACGTATGGAACTGTTACGTCTTGATGTAGATGTGGAAGTATTTGAGAGGGTACGATTCGTTAGAGTTTAAATGTGAGACACACGAGACATTCTACGCTGGGCAAATGTATGGAACTGTTACGTCTTGATGTAGATGTGGAAGTATTTGAGAGGGTACGATTCGTTAGAGTTTAAATGTGAGACACACGATACATTCTACGCTGGGCAAACGTATGGAACTGTTACGTCTTGATGTAGATGTGGAAGTATTTGAGAGGGTACGATTCGTTAGAGTTTAAATGTGAGACACACGAGACATTCTACGCTGGGCAAACGTATGGAACTGTTACGTCTTGATGTAGATGTGGAAGTATTTGAGAGGGTACGCTTCGTTAGAGTTGAAATGTGAGACACACGAGACATTCTACGCTGGGCAAACGTATGGAACTGTTACGTCTTGATGTAGATGTGGAAGTATTTGTGAGGGTACGATTCGTTAGAGTTTAAATGCGAGACACACGAGACATTCTACGGTGGGCAAACGTATGGAACTGTTACGTCTTGATGTAGATGTGGAAGTATTTGAGAGGGTACGATTCGTTAGAGTTTAAATGTGAGACACACGAGACATTCTACGCTGGGCAAATGTACGGAACTGCTACGTCTTGATGTAGATGTGGAAGTATTTGAGAGGGTACGATTCGTTAGAGTTTAAATGTGAGACACACGAGACATTCTACGCTGGGCAAATGTATGGAACTGTTACGTCTTGATGTAGACGTGGAAGTATTTGAGAGGGTACGATTCGTTAGAGTTTAAATGTGAGACACACGAGACATTCTACGCTGGGCAAATGTATGGAACTGTTACGTCTTCATGTAGATGTGGAAGTATTTGAGAGAGTACGATTCGTTAGAGTTTAAATGCGAGACACACGAGACATTCTACGCTGGGCAAACGTATGGAACTGTTACGTCTTGATATAGATGTGGAAGTATTTGAGAGGGTACGATTCGTTAGGGTTTAAATGTGAGACACACGAGACATTCTACGCTAGGCAAATGTATGGAACTGTTACGTCTTGATGTAGATGTGGAAGTATTTGAGAGGGTACGATTCGTTAGAGTTTAAATGTTTGGAAGTGTTTGTTAGGTTGAAACGTTTCGGACCAACGTGGTTTCATGATGCGGGAGTGTTTACATATATTTATTTGTAATATATTATATATTACAGCCTGACTCACTGTCACGGGAAAAAGACTTTGACTAGGTTTTTAAAAACATACGAGGGTTTGCCATGCCAATCGCTTAGGGGGTTATTTGACCCCTCATAAAATAAACGTTGATTTTCAGAAAGAAGTTCCAAATTGATTGCAGCGAGAAATTGAATAATCAGATGATATAAGAATTTACAGAAAGTCAAATGAGCGAAGAAGTAGCAATAAATGAACGATTTTAACTCTTTGACTGCTGCATACTTCCGGCCGAAGCGTTTGCTGACGACGAGATACCTTTCGCTAGTGTGAATTCTATTGATTGATTATGTAAGGCGCAACTAAGTTCTAATAATAATTCTTCGTTTACGCCAAATTAAATAATGCAAAAAAATTATTTGATAAAGAACGCATTGAGAAACGCATATATGCGTCCATAGCCGACACCGATAGATTTCGGCGGACGCATATATGCGTCCATAGACGATACCGATAGATTTCGGCGGTCTCATATATGCGTCCATAGTCAACACCGATAGATTTCGGCGGTCGCATATGTATATGCGTCCATAGTCGACACCGATGGATTTCGGCAGACGCATATATGCGTCCGTAATCAACACCGATAGATTTCGGCGGTAAAGAACGCATCGGTATTTATTTCATACGTTGATAATTTTGGCTGCAGTAGGTATGAAATCGAAACGATTGAGAAACGCATATATGCGTCCATAGCCGACACCGATAGATTTCGGTGGACGCATATATGCGTCCATAGTAGTCAAAGGGTTAAAGTGAATTTTGAAAGGGGTCATTTGACCCGACTTGCTACGTTTAATATTAAACCGAACATCGCGTCCTGTTCAGAAGCTGAACGGCAAAATGCATTTCTTCGTAGAAATCGTCGTTATCTTCATTCTCTTGATGAATTTTGGCTGCAGTAGGTTGAAATCAAAACGATTGAAAAACGCATATATGCGTCCATAGTAGTCAAAGGGTTAAAGTGAATTTTCAAAGGGGTCATTTGACCCGACTTGCAACGTTTAATGTTAAACCGAACATCGCGTCCTGTTCATAAGCTGAACGGCAAAATGCATTTCTTCGTAGAACCCGTCGTTATCTTCATTCTCTCGGTGAATTTTGGCTGCAGTAGGTATGAAATCAAAACGATTGAGAAACGCATTTATGTGTCCATTGTAATCAAAGGGTTAAAGTAAATTTTGAAAGGGGTCATTTGACCCGACTTGCTACGTTTAATATTAAACCGAACATCGCGTCCTGTTCAGAAGCTGAACGGCAAAATGCATTTCTTCGTAGAACCCGTCGTTATCTTCATTCTCTTGATGAATTTTGGCTGCAGTAGGTATGAAATCAAAACGATTGAAAAACGCATATATGCGTCCATAGTAGTCAAAGGGTTAAAGTAAATTTTGAAAGGGGTCATTTGACCCGACTTGCTACGTTTAATGTTAAACCGAACATCGCGTCCTGTTCATAAGCTGAACGGCAAAATGCATTTCTTCGTAGAACCCATCGTTATCTTCATTCTCTCGATGAATTTTGGCTGCAGTAGGTATGAAATCAAAACGATTGAAAAACGCATATATGTGTCCATAGTCGTCAAAGGGTTAAAGTAAATTTTGAAAGGGCTCATTTGACCCGGCTTGGTACGTTTAGTGTTAAACCGAACATCGCGTCCTGTTCATAAGCTGAACGGCAAAATGCATTTCTTCGTAGAACCCATCGTTATCTTCATTCTCTCGATGAATTTGGGTGCAGTAGGTATGAAATCACAGCGATTGAGAAACGCATGTATGTGTCCATTCTAGTCAGAGGGTTAAAGTAAATTTTGAAAGGGGTCATTTGACCCGGCTTGCTACGTTTAATGTTAAACCGAACATCGCGTCCTGTTCATATGCTGAACGGCCAAATGCATTTCTTCGTAGAACCCGTCGTTATCTTCATTCTCTCGATGAATTTTGGCTGCAGTAGGTATGAAATCAAAACGATTGAAAAACGCATATATGTGTCCATAGTAGTCAAAGGGTTAAAGTAAATTTTGAAAGAGGTCATTTGACCCGGCTTGGTACGTTTAGTGTTAAACCGAACATCGCGTCCTGTTCATAAGCTGAACGGCAAAATGCATTTCTTCGTAGAACCCGTCGTTATCTTCATTTTCTCGGTGAATTTTGGCTGCAGTAGGTACGAAATCAAAACGATTGAGAAACGCATGTATGTGTCCATAGTAGTCAAAATTTTGAAAGGGGTCATTTGACCCGACTTGCTACGTTTAATGTTAAACCGAACATCGCGTCCTGTTCATAAGCTGAACAGCAAAATGCATTTCTTCGTAGAACCCGTCGTTATCTTCATTCTCTCGGTGCACCTGCTACGCGCGCAACGCATGTGTGCCGCCTCCTCTCGTATGCAGAATGCGCGCGTAGATAAGTGCGTGCCAGGCATCTTCGTCTTTCTCCGAGGTTCGCCCCGCACCGCTGACGCACGCTACGTGCGTGTCCGCTGTCTCTCTCGCAAACAGGAACGATAACTCCGCCGTTTCCGTCTTTCATCCCTGCGGCCGGTGATAAGTGCGTGCGGCCGTTTCGCTTACGCCTCGAGTACTGATAAGACCCGCTGTGTTGGGATCTCGCTTCCTCCTGTTGCGTACGCACGCGACGTGCGATTCTGCGGTTTGGTGGGATTGTTTTAACACTAAACGTAGCAACCGGGGTCAAATGACCCCTTTCAAAATTTACTTCAAAATCGTACATTCATTTTTATTGCTTTCGCTCATTTGACTTTGTGTTGTGGCGTAAACGCATGTTGCGGCCATATCATGCATATAGTTTGCTTGGGCCTGCCGATGGTAATTTTCCACAGGACACTATCCTTTTCCACCGAACCTCCTATTCTTTACCTATCGGTGGGATATTTAAAGATGAGTCCGAACGGACAAAACACATAGTATTCTCTGAGACCCCAAGGTGCAACTTATGTATATTAACACTTTGACTGCCATGATGGTCACCGGTGACCGACGCAAGAAATTTTACTGAAGATCCAAAATATTCGCAGCGGGTAGCAATTATTATCTTATAAATGCAGTTGTTATTAGAATAGTGATGCGATCCTTTGGTCTCCAATACCTGCACATTATTTACATTTTACATAATTCAATCGAACGCTATAGTATTTCATAGCGTCGCCGTTCTAATATAGTAAAATACACTTGGCAGTCAAAGTGTTAACAACCGTGAAAAGTCTAAACCGGTGTAAATAAAGTTCCGTACAAAACAGATCCGGCATTACCGATCTTTATATCCAGAACACTCCAGTCAATTCTTGTATCATCTGACTATTCAATTTCTCGCTTTAATAAATTAGAAATTTCTTTCTGAAAATCAACGTTTATTTCATAAGGGGTCAAAGTAAAGTACCGGTACATTTAGTGTTAAGAGTTAGGTGTCGAGGGTCTTTGTGAAAATATGCTTGAAGATTGGTGGGTACAGAAAAATGCGTGATAATCGCGTAATTCACCGTTTGAATATCAGTGGTGGTTCTGAAAATCTTGTCGAGGAATACCAGGTTCTTTCAATTTATGTCGAAAAATGTCAAACGGAGCGCGTAGGCGGTTCAATTAAAATTATGCCAGAAAACGTCAAACAGGACAAAAGCGCTGGCGTCTATTTAACCCATTCGAAACCGATTGCACACCGTGTGTGCAATAACAGTAATGTGCAACTATCAGTCATTCTAAGTAAACTAGCCGTCAAAATAAGATTTTTCTTGAACTAATGAAATCTGTAAAGTACAGAAAAACAAAATTTGGCATTGGTTTTATTGTGTGCCAAAAATTAAAAATGAACAATATAAAGAAAAAAAAATGTCGCTCGTGGGGACGAAAGAAATCGTCGTTCGAATGGGTTAATAGTATAATTTAACATCGTCGTCTCGGACGAACATTTGTTTACACGCCGCTCACCATCAAAAATATAGTTCGTTTAATAAGTGGACAAAATTGCCGTATAGTTGAACATTTAAACAATTGAATTTTAAATAAGAAATAAGCAACAATGCGTCACCAAATTAATGCTGCATGAAAAAATGAAAATCGGCCCCGGCGTGAACGTGTTAAAGTAATGGTAATTAGAAAAAAAATGTTTTGCTTATGTGGTTCAGAGCAAAAGCAGTAACTATGCGGAGAATAATTCGCAGTAAAATTGAGCGCGTGTTCTCAATAGCGCATCGCGTATCATCTACGTAATTCACTCAAAAAAACTCGTTTCGTTACACAAAGTAGTGTAATTTTTCTTTCATGTTTCGTCATTTGGTCTTTACTTCCTATAAACGCGTATTCTCCTTTGCTCCGCTACAAACTCCGCTTTCCTGCCGCAGGCGTCGTGTTCTCCGTCTTGGTCAGTTGTGTCGGCGCAGAGACAAGGGAATCTCGAATTCACTCACGTCATGGGACGGGAGAGCGTATCGGCGCGGACGATCGAAATATCCTCCTTCCGATCACGAGTGCCGGACAATGGCTGTCGCATGTTCGACGCCACCGACTCGTCACGTTGCGCGCCGAAGCCTCGACGCTTTTAATTCAACGCGTCCGCCGACGACGCACTCGACGACTGGCCATACGTCGCAGGCGTTGATTCATATTTTTAGATGAGGTGTTTCATGTCGACGTTCCTGCGGTTTACTTAAATGAGTAAGGAGTGCGCAGCTTTTGTCGAGTAGAGAACTTCGTTACTGCGCGTCGACGGCTCTCGATGACACTTCTGGAAAAATGTGCGCGGACACACTGCTGCGAAGAAATTCGAAACTGCGCACGTTATGGTGACATGTGTGCGGATATTACGCGCGATGCAGCCGTTTTGGTTTTATGCGAATTTTGATGGGCAGGGTAAAAATTCGAAGTTACGCATGTACGGTGACACTTGTACAGAAATGCGTAGGCGATGCAGCGTTTTCGGTCCTACGCGAATTTTGATGGGCAAGGTAAAAATTTGAAGCTACGCACGTTACGGTGGTGATTCTATAAAAATGTACCCTCGTTACAGCGTTTTTGGTTCTATGCGAATTTTTATGGCTGTGTAAAAATTTGAAGCTACGCGCATTACGGTGACACTTGTACAGAAATGTTTGCGTGGTACAGCATGCTTGTTTCTATGCAACGTTTTATGTGCAATGTAAAAATTTGAAGCTACGCACATTTTGATGACACTTGTACAGAAATGTAGGCGGTGCAGCGTTTTCGGTCCTACGCGAATTTTGATGGGCAAGGTAAAAATTTGAAGCTACGCACGTTACGGTGGTGATTCTATAAAAATGTACCCTCGTCACAGCGTTTTTGGTTCTATGCGAATTTTGATGGCTGTGTAAAAATTTGAAGCTGCGCGCATTACGGTGACACTTGTACAGAAATGTTTGCGTGGTACAGCATGCTTGTTTCTATACAATGTTTTATGTGCAATGTAAAAATTCGAAGCTACGCACATTTTGGTGACACTTGTACAGAAATGTAGGCGGTGCAGCGTTTTCGGTCGTATGCGCATTTTGATGGGCGAGGTAAAAATTTGAAGCTACGCACGTTACGGTGGTGATTCTATAAAAATGTACTCTCGTCACAGCGTTTTTGGTTCTATGCGAATTTTGATGGGTGTGTAAAAATTTGAAGCTGCGCACATTACGGTGACACTTGTAGAGAAATGTTTACGTGGTACAGCATGCTTGTTTCTATACAATGTTTTATGTGCAATGTAAAAATTCGAAGTTACGCATGTACGGTGACACTTGTACAGAAATGCGTGGGCGGTGCAGCGTTTTCGGTCCTACGCGAATTTTGATGGGCAAGGTAAAAATTTGAAGCTACGCACGTTACGGTGGTGATTCTATAAAAATGTACCCTCGTCACAGCATTTTTGGTTCTATTCGAATTTTGATGGGTGTGTAAAAATTTGAAGCTGCGCACATTACGGTGACACTTGTACAGAAATGTTTGCGTGGTACAGCATGCTTGTTTCTATACAACGTTTTATGTGCAATGTAAAAATTTGAAGCTACGCACATTTTGGTGACACTTGTACAGAAATGTAGGCGGTGCAGCGTTTTCGGCCGTATGGGAATTTTGATGGGCAAGGTAAAAATTTGAAGCTACGCACGTTACGGTGGTGATTCTATAAAAATGTACCCTCGTCACAGCATTTTTGGTTCTATGCGAATTTTGATGGGTCTGTAAAAATTTGACGCTACGCGCATTACGTGGACCCTTGTACAGAAATGTTTGCGTGGTACAGCATGCTTGTTTCTATACAATGTTTTATGTGCAATGTAAAAATTCGAAGTTACGCATGTACGGTGACACTTGTACAGAAATGTGTAGGCGGTGCAGCGTTTTCGGTCCTACGCGAATTTTGATGGGCAAGGTAAAAATTTGAAGCTACGCACGTTACGGTGGTGATTCTATAAAAATGTACCCGCGTCACAGCGTTTTCGGTTCTATGCGAATTTTGATGGGTGTGTAAAAATTTGAAGCTACGCGCATTACGGTGACACTTGTACAGAAATGTTGCAACGTAAAAATTCGAAGCTACGCACGTTTCGGTGGCACTTTTACAAAAATTTATGCGCGTTACAGCATTTTTGTTTCCGTAATTATATCAAGTTCTCTTTCATTGCAGCGCTCTGCACACGACTTTTACTAAATTTGTTTGTTACATGTGTGACTTTATTAGTATCTTCTCATACAGTTTCCATGCCGTGCGGAAGTGGGAGAGCGATTCCGTGTTGCAATTGTTCGTGTACACTACTTTACGTTTGCAGTTGAATATTTTTTTTTTTTCATCATCACATTCCGTAATTATTAATTTTTTTTGTCTGCAATTGAATATTCCTATTTCGGTGCTCCTTCGTTAGTTTCACGTCAGCGAAATATCTTCATTTCTGCATTTGAATATTTTTACTTGGTCTCTTCGTCGTCAGTTTGACGTTAACGAAAGAAGGGCTTTCTATTCTTCGATTATTTATTTTTATGTCCCCATTTGAATATTTTTACCTGCACTTTTCTTCGCCAGGCCACCGTCAACGAAAAATGCCTCTACATTCCTTAATTATTCATTTATACGTCTGCATCTGAATATTTTTACTTTGACGCTCTTTCGTCTGTTCTTCGTCGACGAGCAAAGGGCTTCACATTCCTTAACGATTTATTTTCACGCTTGCATCTAAACATTTTTATTTCGCCGCGCTCCTTCGTCCGTTTGCCGTCAGCCAAAAAACGGCTCTGCATTCCGTAACTATTCAAGCAAATTCGTATTTTCACACGCGCGCACCAGCTCGCCGACGCAACTGCCAGCCTTTCCACCCTCTTCCTGAATTTTCAAGCGCGCATTCATCTGCGCCCGCCGTGTCTGCGCTCGCGTCACACGTCGTGTATCGCGGTCCGTTTGAAAAGCACACAAGCCCGCACGTCCGTTTGCATGCCGGCCGTTTCCGCACAGCAGCACACGCCGCTAAGCGACAGATTCGCACATCCCCGTCGCCGCTGAAAAGCATCGGTGCACAATACGCGCGCGCGTTAATAAAAGCCCCGAAAGATTCGCGTCGATAGCCTCCCGGCGCACGATGAAATTTGCTTGAAAAAATGCTGCAGACCCTGTTTCAAGTAGCGACTGCTTTGAAATTGTGCCGGAAAGCCGTTTTAAGTGAGAAGAAAAATTTGCGGGAACAAAAGATTTTTATTTTATTAACACGTTGACTGCCACGGTGGTCACCGGTGACCGACGCAAAAGATTTTACTAAAAATGCAAAAAATTCGCAATGAAGCCTGATTGCAATCTTGTAAAAGCAATGGATGTTGGAACGGTGTTTTAATACTTTGGCTTCTAATCACTTTGCGTTGCCTTCATGTTGCGTGATTTAATCATATTCTGCAGTATTTCATTACATCGCGGTTCTAACATTGAATCGCAGCGGTTAATATGTTGACTGTCACGGTGGTATTCAAAAAAATAAATGCAAAAAAGTTCGCAATGAACTATTTTCAATCTTGAAAATGCAATTGATATTGGAATGCTTCAATACTTTGGCTTCTAACAACTCTGCGTTTTTTATTTTGCACGAGTTAAATATATACTGTATTTCATCGCATCGCGGTTTAACATTGCAAAATAACAATGTGTTAATAACTGTCACGGTGGTCAACGGTGCAAAAGATTTTACTATAAATGCAAAAAAGTTCGCAATGAAGCCTGATTGCAATCTTGTAAAAGCAATTGATATTGGAATGGTGTTTCAATACTTTGGCTTCTAATCACTTTGCGTTGCCTTCATGTTGCATGATTTAATCATATTCTGCAGTATTTCATTACATCGCGGCTCTAACTTTGCAAAATAACTTGGCAGTCAATGTTAATATGTTTGTCACGGTGGTCACCGGTGACCGGTGCAAAAGATTTTACTATAAATGCAAAAAAGTTCGCAATGATGCCTATTTTCAATCTTGTAAATGCAATTGATATTGGAACAGTGCTTCAATACTTTGGCTTCTAACAACTCTGCGTTACCTTTATTTTGCACGAAAGTTATACTCTGCAGTATTTCATCGCATCGCGGTTCTAACATTGCAAAATACACTTGGCAGTCAATGTGTTAATATGTTGACTATCACGGTGGTCACCGGTGACCGGCGCAAAAGATTTTACTAAAAATGCAAAAAATTCGCAATGAAGCCTAATTGCAATCTTGTAAAAGCAATTGATGTTGGAACGGTGTTTTAATACTTTGGCTTCTAATCACTTTGCGTTGCCTTCATGTTGCATGATTTAATCATATTCTGCAGTATTTCATTACATCGCGGTTCTAACATAGCAAAATACACTTGGCAGTCAATGTGTTAATATATTGACTGTCACGGTGGTCACCGGTGACCGGTGCAAAAGATTTTACTATAAATGCAAAAAAGTTCGCAATGATGCCTATTTTCAATCTTCTAAATGCAATTGATATTGGAACAGTGCTTCAATACTTTGGCTTTTAACAACTCTGCTTTACCTTTATTTTGCACGAGTTAGTTATACTCTGCAGTATTTCATCGCATCGCGGTTCTAACATTGCAAAATACACTTGGCAGTCAATGTGTTAATATGTTGACTATCACGGTGGTCACCGGTGACCGACGCAAAAGATTTTACTAAAACTGCAAAAAATTCGCAATGAAGCCTGATTGCAATCTTGTAAAAGCAATTGATGTTGGAACGGTGTTTTAATACTTTAGCTTCTAATCACTTTGCGTTGCCTTCATGTTGCATGATTTAATCATATTCTGCAGTATTTCATTACATCGCGGTTCTAACATTGCAAAATACACTTGGCAGTCAATGTGTTAATATGTTGACTGTCACGGTGGTCACCGGTGACCGGTGCAAAAGATTTTACTATAAATGCAAAAAAGTTCGCAATGATGCCTATTTTCAATCTTGTAAATGCAATTGATATTGGAACGGTGCTTCAATACTTTGGCTTCTAACAACTCTGCGTTACCTTTATTTTGCACGAGTTAGTTATACTCTGCAGTATTTCATCGCATCGCGGTTCTAACATTGCAAAATACACTTGGGAGTCAATGTGTTAATATGTTGACTATTACGGTGGTCACCGGTGACCGGCGCAAAAGATTTTACTAACAATGCAAAAAAGTTCGCAATGATGCCTATTTTCAATCTTGTAAATGCAATTGATATTGGAACGGTGCTTCAATACTTTTGCTTCTAACAACTCTGCGTTACCTTTATTTTGCACGAGTTAGTTATACTCTGCAGTATTTCATCGCATCGCGGTTCTAACATTGCAAAATACACTTGGCAGTCAATGTGTTAATATGTTGACTGTCACGGTGGTCACCGGTGACCGGTGCAAAAGATTTTACTAAAAATGCAAAAAATTCGCAATGAAGCCTGATTGCAACCTTGTAAAAGCAATTGATGTTGGAACGGTGTTTTAATACTTTGGCTTCTAATCACTTTGCGTTGCCTTCATGTTGCATGATTTAATCATATTCTGCAGTATTTCATTGCATCGCGGTTCTAACATAGCAAAATACGCTTGGCAGCAAACGTGTTAACACATTGACAGTCGGCACCCGCAAAAACGCGGGTTTTGGAGTCTATCACTTGACGCCGGAATCACTTTCAGAAACAAGCAAAACAAGTGGCCGATACGTTGGCAGCGCTCAGGCTTTAAATGCTCTTAGGTCGCCGGCTGTCAATGTGTTAACACGTTGACTGCCAAGCGTATTTTACTATATTAGAACAACGATGCTATGAAATACTACAGCGTTCGATTGAATTATGCAAAATGTAAATAACGTGCAGGTATTGGAGACCAAAGGATCGCATCACTATTCTAACAATAACTGCATTTATAAAATAAGAATTGCTACCCATTGCGAATATTTTGGATCTTCAGTAAAATTTCTTGCGTTGATCACCGGTGACCATCATGGCAGTCAAAGTGTTAAGCTGAAATGTGAGGTGAAACGTTAAAACTTCGCGTAAAACGGTATTTAGAATATTTGTTGGCGGTCGAAGTAGATTGGGGAAAGAAGTGACGGCAATGCTGGGGTCATGGGTGTGATAGAATGTGCGTTGTAATGTCTGATGTAGAAATACATTAAAATGGACGTAGGTGGTTTTAATGCTCCTGACACCCGAGGTTGAAATGTAAGAAATGAAAGTGTCGAGTAAAAATGTGTCGGAGTTGCTGATGGACGATGGTAAAGAAATGCGCGGAGTGCAAAGTAACAGAGTACTTGTTCCGGTTTGTTCATAAACGCGTCCAACGGATGGATGGGAATACCAAGGGATTAAGAAATGACTCGTACTACTAACTGAGTGCACATTAATATTTTCAGCAATGATTAGTCATTAGATTTCAGTCTTATTATTTAGACTTTCCGTTACGTAAAATACCATTTTAACACATTGACAGCCGGCCCCGCGAAAACGCGGGTTTCTGAGTCTGTCATTTGACGCCGGAATCACTTTCAGAAACAAGCGAAACAATTGACCGATACGTTGCCGGCGCTCAGGCTTTAACCATTTGCGCTACGATTTAATTTTCGGCTGCCGCGCTCTACAATATAACATGCCGGCGCAAAAGATTTTATTATAAATGCAAAAAATTCGCCATAAAGCCTAGTAGCAGCTATTGATGTAGTAGCAGCGTCTATGTAAAAGACACGTCGTTTTTGCTTCTGCGACAAATGCCTATCGACGTGGTATACATGTCGCTGGCGGCTTTGGAATAAAAGCATCTCCACGTGCGTAGCACGACTTTATAGCGCAAGTGGTTAAATGTCTTTTAGGTCGCCGGCTGCCAATGTGTTAAATACTATTTCAAAAGTTTTTATATTCACTATTTAAAACAATATCCTAGAATATCATGCTACCCTTGAACACCCACAACAGCACGTACTTCGGTTTCAGGCGGTGCCCGCCCGAAGACGCCGCAGCTGGATCGTCGGCGCCCGAAGGAGAGGAGGCGAAAAAAGCGTCGGACGAAAAAGTCCGCACGATTGAGTGTAAATGGACTGCGTAACGCATCGACGCCCATGGGCGATCATCGTGACGGGAAGCGCGCCGAGTGACCATTTAGGATGTACAAGTGAATCATCGTAGTCTGTTGATCGGCGCTCGCCGAGGGACGCGACAGAGATCGCTGCCATTTTATGTTCGACGCTCACGAGCATGTGATTGAGCGGTCTCAGATAGGATCGAATGTCCACGATTCGTACGTACAGCTACGCCTGCATTGTTCGCGCTTCTTGCTAGCGGAGAGTGGGAGCCTGTGAAATAAATGGGCACCGGTGGGGAGTCGGCAAACGCTAACGCACGCACAACGAGCGTGGGCAAGATTTCGCAAGAGGAAGAGGAGGACAAACGAAGCCAGGGGCCGCGTGTTTCGAGGCGCGAAGACGAACGGCCGCATCTTCGACGTTGAGCGTTGAGGAGCAAGACGCAGAGTGGCACGTTGCGACTCGCGTAAATCAGGGGTAAAGCGGTGGAGGCTAGGATTAGTCACGATAAGACTGAGACACGGAAGTCAGGGAGGACAATCAGAAGTATTCGACCGTACGGCGCCGATTTGAGGAAACAAGAGAATTCTTGGGATCCGTCCGCACGCGGGCGTCAGGGTGCAAGAGAAGATTGCGGTAAGTTTCTCGCCGAGGAACCAGAAGTGGGGAGTCGCGCAACGTGGGATGTCAGCCCAGCCGCGATCGGTGACGAAGGGATGAACGCAGAGTTGGAACTTTTGCTGTGGACTTTTGAAGTGGACGCCAGGACAACGTGACGTTCGTGCATGATAGCACAGCAGTTTCGTTTACCAGCGGAGTAGCGATCAGCGCGAAAGGTCGGCCAAAGTGCGCCGATCGATTGACGTAGGATTTAATTGACACCTCTGGCGAGCCGGCGGAAAACGGAGACGCGGTGGAGGCGATCGATAGCACGTTTTCGGTCGAAGCAACTAGTATACGGGTACTGTTGAGCGGTACGTCCCCCACATGCATATCATCGTTGATCAATAGATACTCTAACATAAGTCGCACTTGTCGCGACATACCGTTGATCGGTAGCGTAATTACAGAGGCGCAGGGCATAGTGTGCAAACGGACAATTCCGTTGATAACAGGAGACAAACGCATAAGTGCGAATCTTCCATCGATCGAGTGGTCCCTGGACGTTTTATGCAACCCTGCGCATCTTGGCTAAGTGCAATATTTCGGTGTCAGAGCAGAGGCTACTCTTGCACCCCTTCCAAGGTGGATTCCCACTAGCGAACGATCGGTAGCATAATTACAAAGAAGCAGAGCCAAGGTGCGCAAACAATAAATTCCGCTGACACCAGGAGTCAAAGCACATAAGTGCAATTCTTCCATCGATCGAGTGGTTCCTGGACGTTTCACGCAACACTGCACTTCCTGACTGCATGCAGTGCCTCTGGTCGCAGAATATTTACGAGGCTACTCTTGCAACCCTTCCAATGTGGATTCCATCCAGCGCGCCTCATATCGGCAACGAAGAAGCAGCCGATGCCGGTAAACCGGAACTCGCGATCCGAAGGATACACTTACGGCTCGGAAGTCAGGCGTAAGCCGCTTCCTCTGCCAGCTCCAGAGGGGAGTTCTGCGTCAATCTATAGTATATAGTACCACGTATATACCGCACCTATACACGACATCAGAGCGCACGTATTCGCGTACGTGCATATGCGTTTGCGGATTCGCCTGACATCAGCGCGATAGAGTTGGAGCGTGTCCGCTGACACTTCGCAAGTGCATAAGTGCACACAATCGAATCTCGTCCGTGGGGAAGATTGGACTCGACGCAGCAGAGGGTAACGAACTCCGGCGTCGCTCGGGATGCGCTGATTTTCCTGGACGTCGCGTCGCGCTGCACGCGCAAAGTGGACCCGAAGCGAGGAGAGAAAGGGATTTTCGCGAGTGCCGAGTGTCGCCCGACGTCGTTCCGTGAGAAATCGGAATCGAACCGGCGGTATCTGAGATCTGGGCAGGTCGATCTCGGTGGACGTAGTTTCGGAGGAAAGCGTTTCGGCAACGGCGTTCGAGTTCTTCGCGGACCTGAGATTGCTTCTAGGACGCAGCATCGTCCTGTGCGCCATTCGATCGGCGAACAGTTTTGGCGTCAGAAGCTTGGCATATCCACAGTTCGGCAAGTTGCTCTGGGAGCAAACGGCACTGAACGATATTGGTCGGGCGTCTCTTTGAGAGCAGTCAGAGACATTTTCCGGGAGCGAAGCTCACAGAGGTCACAAGTCTTTGAGGCACCCTACTCGTTTGCACTCCCATCTGTTGGGGGCACTGCGGTATTTTACGCGGAAAGACGAACGTTCGTGGACCTGGTGTTATATACCTAGACTCGTAGGGAAATACGAGGTTGAAGGCAACCGGGCCACAGGGATTGTGCGTCGTCGTTGGTCCTCTAGAAGTGAGGACTGATCGGCCATTCGTGGTGTCCTTTGGCCGCAGATGGGATCCGGCCTGCCGGGACCCGACGGGGTGGTCAACCCAACGGAAGGACAACGCGGAAGACGACAAGCATCATCCGAAATCTCGGCCACGGTCGTCAGACTCGCACCGTTCACACGTCGTCGCCGACCCCGGGACTTCTTCCACCTGATTCGGCCGCGAAAACTCGATCAAGCTGGAATTGATGGAGTTGGAGAATATCGTGGCGAACACTGTGTACCTCAAAGCGAGAGAAGGTGAGTAGCTCAAACAGTATTAATGCGATTTTCTTTGTTCGGAGCCTCCGTGCTTTATTGGCAGCCGGAAAGCTTCGAGAGAATTCATATTTTTCTTGACGCTTTGCGGAAGAGAGATACGATGTTGAGTCGAAATGAGCCAGTGTTTTCGGGCGTGAAAATGGTGACTGGTTATCTGCGCGTCTTTGTTGAAGTGCATCGCCGAATAGGGGATCCGTGAAAGGAGGAAGCTTGAGGGTTTACGATTGAAGGTACGAGCGTTATCGTATATAGCTTTAAATCTTTACAATCGAATAAACAATCGCTCTCGCGGTCGTTCCATTTCAGACCGTAGGTAGGCTGATCCGTAACAAGCAACTTATCAGATCCGCGTTGTTATAACTTCGGCACAGAACTATAGTCTCAAATTAAAACAGCCAACTCTTTCCTACCTCAAAAATAGCCATCCATCATCTCCCTTCTTACACTTGAGACCAACTGCACCATGAAAAATCCGCGAAAGCCAAAGGCCCCCCTGCACGATCGAACGGGCAATCACTGTCGCAGCTTTCTTCTCACTCGAGATAAAGTAAGGTCCCACACTATACCTGATCCGTTATAAGCAACACTTCGGTCCCGAGCGTATTGCTTCCTTCCGCACCAACCTCTGCCGCTCTCTGTCTGTCGTTCATTTTCCAACGCGCTCTTTGATCTGACTCCCGCTCTTCAATTTCTCCTCTTTTCACAGGCCGGAGTCGATCCATTAACCCCTGCCAGTGTGTAACACGCCTCGCTACGCGAGAGGGAGTGGACGAAAATGAACTCGCCCGTTTCCTCGTAACTCTCCTGACGCGGGAAATTGATTCGCGGCGATATAATGGACCAGTTTCTTGCCGGCTGCGAGGCAATATCGCGCCATTTCGCGCGAGTGAGGCTGTTCGTCCGGATTAGCCCGCGCTTCTCGATCTATAAATTAGACGCAGCTTCGTTCCGTGAGTGTATTTAATCCGTCTCGCGGCTCTGTCGACGCGCTGCCTGCCATTCTTTCTCTTTCCGTACTTGTATACGTACCCAGACCACTGCGGGGGGACTCGATAGCCCATTTTTCACTTCTGCTCCCGCGTACGGTGGACGTTGGCAGTCGGCAGTCGGGTGGGAAGGGAAATTCGAGCCGAAATAAGCAACTCTTTTCGGGCTTTAACACGTTGGCTGCCATGGTGGTCATCGGTCATCGGTGGCCGGCGCAAAAGGTCTCATGAAAAATTCAAAAAATACCCAATCGGTAGCATTTATAATTTTGTAAATGCAATTAATATCAAATAGTGATTTAATTCTCCGGTCTCCAATACCTTCGTATTATTTTCATTTTGCACAATTCAATCATATTCTGTAGCACTTCGTCCCGTTGCTGTTTTAATATAGTAAAATACGCGTGTCAGTCAACATGTTAACACGTTGATTGCCATGGTGGTCATCGGTGACCGGTGCAAAAGATCGCATAAAAAATTCAAAAAATACCCAATCGACAGCATTTATCATTTTATAAATGCAATTAATATCAAATAGTGATTTAATTCTTCGGTCTCCAATACCTTCGCATTATTTTCATTTTGCATAATTCAATCATATTCTGCAGTACTTCATCCCGTTGCTGTTTTAATATAGTAAAATACGCGTGTCAGTCAACATGTTAACACGTTGATTGCCATGGTGGTCATCGGTGACCGGTGCAAAAGATCGCATAAAAAATTCAAAAAATACCCAATCGGTAGCATTTATAATTTTGTAAATGCAATTAATATCAAATAGTGATTTAATTCTTCGGTCTCCAATACCTTCGCATTATTTTCATTTTGCACAATTCAATCATATTCTGTAGTACTTCATCCCGTTGCTGTTTTAATATAGTAAAATACGCGCGTCAGTCAACATGTTAACACGTTGATTGCCATGGTGGTCATCGGTGGCCGGTGCAAAAGATCGGATAAAAAATTCAAAAAATACCCAATCGGCGGCATTTATAATTTTGTAAATGCAATTAATATTAAGTAGTGATTAAACTCTTTGGTCTCCGATACCTTCGCATTATTTTTATTTCGTATAATTCAGTTATATTCTGAAGTACTTCATCATGTTGCGGTTTCAATATAGTACAATACGCATGGCAGTCAACGTGTTAAAGCATCAATGCGACGTCTGCCGTCGATTGTTTCAAGCCACGAGTCTTTCGGATAAATTCATATTTTTTCGTAATCTGTTGCGGAAGGGGAAATACCGTCTCGAACCGATGTAAGCAACAGTTTTCTGGCTTCGAAATAACAACGCGTTATCTCCCTTCGTTTGTTTGAAGCCACATATCTTTCAGTTAAAATTAATATTTCCATTCAGTACAAATGATTAAGCCTAAATGAATGAATAAATAATTTCATTCGTATTATAAATCACTAAACCCAATACATACATTTTTTCTTAACACTTCGCGCAGTAGATTCAATCTCGCACCGTAACAAGCAACTGTTCGGCTCGAAAATAGCAAAGCGCTGCCCTATTCTTTACCCGTAGCCATGAATCGTTGACTTACCAAAGACTCGCGCCTCCTACCAAAGTTTGTTTGCGAATTTCCGCATTTTTATCGCGATCGCCCGCGTCGGTGCGCTCAAAGTGCTCCAACGTCACTGTTGAACTTTCAGTTCAGTGCCGGTCACTAGTCCACCGCGTGTGTCAACGTGTTACGCGACATACGCGTCTGACGTCGCACGCGGCTCGCGGCACTCGCGAAAACCGTGCAGTGGGTTAACTAACCTACCTTTACACTCGCGCTCGTTGGATTTACGTCACGGCGCGGGGCTTATCAGTTTGATAGGAGTTTCCTACGTCCGCCGGCGCTCGCTCGCTCGCTCAGTTTAATCGTCAGCTACTCTGGCCGCTATCGAACTCAGCCATATGGGTTAATGTTAATCTTAGGGCCGACGCGTCTTAGGCCGCTGCCTTTAACCAGTTAGCGACCTCTGCGGAAAGTCTCTACCTGATGGGTATACTCAACAAATACCGGGAGTGTGGCTGTAATGAGGGAGAATTAGGTTGTCATGGAATGACTGTTTTATTTCTTCATTTTATTGGTGACGTTTCATAGAGCAATTGTAGAGTTGAGTATCTGCAGCTATAAGGGGGCTTTATGAGTTACTTCATTGTCCAGGTAGATTATAACCAATGAATGCACTCACTGGGACAATTATCCGCACTGGTAAATCTAATACTTCCGTTATATGTAGTTTTTTTTCATAACGATTATATTTATTTGTTTTATTTTTAGTATTTGTTTTTGCGTGTGAGTATTATACTTGTAAAAAACGGTGGACTGCTTAATACGTGTACTTTGGTAAAAACTCTTCTTATAATAAATTACTGCACCGAAGATATACGTGTTATATCGTTATAATATACAATCTTTTCATAATTACTGAAATTGATTTATTTATTCGTTTTAATTAAAGCACTATTTTCGCATTTAGAAAAAGCAGTCAATTGCTTAACCCTTCTTTGCATGATTTTTTCTTTATTGCTGAAATAAATCAAGCTGATATAATCCATGTTCAAAATTGAAGGAAAAATGGTTAAAAAAATCTTATCATATACTTATAGTATAAATTTAGCAAAAAACAATATGATGGAAATTTCCATCATCATGCAAAGTTAGATTAAAGTGAACTTGTTCTTTTATATAATTTTTGGGCATTCAATGTTATGACGGAAATTTCCGCCATCATGCAAAGAAGGGTTAACATGTCCGCTTTGTTAAAGAATTTGCAAGACTCATTACAATGGTCCACCGTACCGCCGATATGCGTATTACAAGGTTCTTACATGCATCCTTCGCACAATATTTATTTACCTTTCTTCATTCATTAATAATAACCAGCGACTTGCGCGTACTCCTTCCGCATGACGCGTACGCTCGTCACAAGACAAAACATTTTCATTTCTGTATGACGCGAGTACGCGTCAAAACAGCGCGCTGTTTAAGGAAGTGCGTGTTTCCTCTGGCCGAGGCGACCCGAACCGCGATGCCGTCGGTGCGCATACACATTAGAGGCACTCGCGACGTCACGTAGTGCTAATGTGCGACGCCCATGATCGATCGCGGAAATTCTATAGGGCGCCAACGAAATTGAATGTTCTACGCGATGATATTACGGATCGGCGCTTACGTTGTTTATTATCGGCCATTACGCTTCTTACCCACCGTGTCGCGGAATGCGCGGTGACGTTGCGCTATTTGCCTTTGCCGCCGCCGTTACCGGATAATATAGCGCAGATAGCGAAGTATTTCACTTCTTTGCCGCCTACTTCAGCCTTATTGAAGTATTTCAAATAATACGCGCCATTATGGCTGATGGCTTTATATTAATATCTTTCGCAATACTACTTCAGTGTGATGTTGGGCTATTTGCCTTTGCCGCCGCTGTTACAGGATGATATAGCGCAGATAGCGAAGTATTTCACTTCTTTGCTGGCTACTTCAGCCTTATTGAAGTATTTGAAATAATACGCGCCATTATGGCTGATAGCTTTATATTAATGTCTTTCATAATACTATTTCAGTATGACGTTGCGCTATTTGCCTTTGCCGCCGCCGTTACCGGATAATATAGCGCAGATAGCGAAGTATTTCACTTCTTTGCTGCCTACTTCAGTCTTATTGAAGTATTTCAAATAATACGCGCCGTTATGGCTGATGGCTTTATATTAATATCTTTCACTATACTATTTCTGTGTGATGTTGCGCTATTTGCCTTTGCCGCCTACTTCAGCCTTATTGAAGTATTTGAAATAATACGCGCCATTATGCCTGATAGCTTTATATTAATATCTTTCACTATACTACTTCAGTGTGATGTTGGGCTATTTGCCTTTGCCGCCGCCGTTACCGGATAATATAGCGCAGATAGCGAAGTATTTCACTTCTTTGCCGCCTACTTCAGCCTTATTGAAGTATTTGAAATAATACGCGCCGTTATGGCTGATAGCTTTATATTAATATCTTTCACTATACTACTTCAGTGTGATGTTGGGCTATTTGCCTTTGCCGCCGCCGTTACCGGATAATATAGCGCAGATAGCGAAGTATTTCACTTCTTTGCCGCCTACTTCAGCCTTATTGAAGTATTTGAAATAATACGCGCCATTATGGCTGGTAGCTTTATATTAATATCTTTCACAATACTATTTCAGTGTGATGTTGCGCTATTTGTCTTTGCCGGATGATATAGCGCAGATAGCGAAGTATTTCACTTCTTTGCCGCCTACTTCAGCCTTATTGAAGTATTTGAAATAATACGCGCCATTATGCCTGATAGCTTTATATTAATATCTTTCACTATACTACTTCAGTGTGATGTTGCGCTATTTGCCTTTGTCGCCCCTGTTACCGGATAATATAGCGCAGATAGCGAAGTATTTCACTTCTTTGCCGCCTACTTCAGCCTTATTGAAGTATTTGAAATAATACGCGCTGTTATGGCTGATGGCTTTATATTAATATCTTTCACAATACTACTTCAGTGTGACGTTGCGCTATTTGCCCTTGTCGCTTACTTCAGCCTTATTGAAGTATTTGAAATAATACGCGTCATTATGGCTGATAGCTTTATATTAATATCTTTCACTATACTATTATACTTCAGTGTGACGTTGCGCTATTTGCCTTTGCCGCCGCCGTTACCGGATGATATAGCGCAGATAGCGAAGTATTTCACATCTTTGCCACCTACTTCAGCCTTATTGAAGTGTTTCAAATAATACGCGCCATTATGGCTGATACCTTTATATTAATATCTTTCACTATACTACTTCAGTGTGACGTTGCGCTATTTGCCCTTGTCGCTTACTTCAGCCTTATTGAAGTATTTGAAATAATACGCGTCATTATGGCTGATAGCTTTATATTAATATCTTTCACTATACTATTATACTTCAGTGTGACGTTGCGCTATTTGCCTTTGCCGCCGCCGTTACCGGATGATATAGTGCAGACAGTGAAGTATTTCACTTCTTTGCCGCCTACTTCAGCCTTATTGAAGTATTTGAAATAATACGCGCTATTTGCATTTGCCGCCGCCGTTACCGGATAATATAGCGCAGATAGCGAAGTATTTCACTTCTTTGGCGCCTACTTCAGCCTTATTGAAGTATTTCAAATAATACGCGCCATTATGGCTGATGGCTTTATATTAATATCTTTCGCAATACTACTTCAGTGTGATGTTGCGCTATTTGCCTTTGCCGCCGCCGTTACCGGATGATATAGTGCAGATAGCGAAGTATTTCACTTCTTTGCCGCCTACTTCAGCCTTATTGAAGTATTTGAAATAATATGCGCTATTTGCATTTGCCGACGCCGTTACCGGATAATATAGCGCAGATAGCGAAGTATTTCACTTCTTTGCCGCCTACTTCAGCCTTATTGAAGTATTTGAAATAATACGCGCCATTATGGTTGATAGGTTTATATTAATATCTTTCGCAATACTAGTTCAGTGTGATGTTGGGCTATTTGCCTTTGCCGCCGCTGTTACCGGATAATATAGCGCAGATAGTGAAGTATTTTACTTCTTTGCCGCCCACTTCAGCCTTATTGAAGTATTTGAAATAATACGCGTCATTATGCCTGATAGCTTTACATTAATATTTTTCACTATACTACTTCAGTATGATGTTGCGCTATTTGCCTTTGCCGCCGCCGTTACCGGATGATATAGCGCAGATAGCGAAGTATTTCACTTCTTTGCCGCCTACTTCAGCCTTATTGAAGTATTTGAAATAATACGCGCCATTATGGCTGATAGCTTTATATTAATATCTTTCACAATACTACTTCAGTGTGACGTTGCGCTATTTGCCTTTGCCGCCGCCGTTACCGGATAATATAGCGCAGATAGCGAAGTATTTCACTTCTTTGCCACCTACTTCAGCCTTATTGAAGTATTTGAACTAATACGCGCCATTATGCCTGATAGCTTTATATTACTATCTTTCACTATACTACTTCAGTGTGATGTTGGGCTATTTGCCTTTGCCGCCGCCGTTACCGGATGATATAGTGCAGATAGCGAAGTATTTCACTTCTTTGGCGCCTACTTCAGCCTTATTAAAATGAATATGAAATAATATTCGCTATTTGCATTTGCCGCCGCCGTTACCGGATAATATAGCGCAGGTAGCGAAGTATTTCACTTCTTTGCCGCCTACTTCAGTCTTATTGAAGTATTTGAAATAATACGCGCCATTATGCCTGATAGCTTTATATTAATATCTTTCACTATACTACTTCAGTGTGATGTTGCGCTATTTGTCTTTGCCGCCGCCGTTACCGGATGATATAGTGCAGATAGCGAAGTATTTCACTTCTTTGCCGCCTACTTCAGCCTTATTGAAGTATTTGAAATAATACGCGCCATTATAGCTGATAGCTTTATATTAACACTTTGGCTGCCACGATGGTCACCGGTGACCGGCGCAAAAGATTTTACTAAAAATGCAGAAAATTTGTAATGAAGCCTATTTGCAATTTTATAAAAGCAATTGATATTGGAACAGTGCTTCAATACTTTGGCTTCTAACAACTCTGCGTTATCTTCATTTTGCATGATTTAATCATACTCTGCAGTATTTCATCGTATCGCGATTCTAATATAGCAAAATACCCTTGGCAATCAACGTGTTAACACTTTGACTGCCATGATGGTCACCGGTGACCGGCGCAAAAGATTTTACTAAAAATGCAAAAAATTTGCAATGAAGCCTATTTGCAATCTTGTAGAAGCAATTGATATTGGAACGGTGCTTCAATACTTTGGCTTCTAACAATTCTGCGTTGCCTTCATTTTGCATGATTTAATCAACCTCTGCAGTATTTCATCGCATCGCGATTCTAACATAACAAAATACGCTTGGCAATCAATGTGTTAACACTTTGACTGCCACGATGGTCACCGATGATTGGCGCAAAAGATTTTACTAAAAATGCAGAAAATTTGTAATGAAGCCTATTTGCAATCTTGTAAAAGCAATTGATATTGGAACGGTGCTTCGATACTTTGGCTTCTAACAACTTTGCCGTAGCTTCATTTTGCACGATTTAATCATATTCTGCAGTATTTCATTGCATCGCGGTTCTAACATAGCAAAATACGCTTGACAGTCAACGTGTTAATATCTTTCGCAATACTACCTCAGCCGGGAAGAGGCGTATTATTTCAGATGTCGAAGGTATTTCTTTTTTTGACAGATTAATATAGGCTGGACATATTTAGTTAACACGTGTCAATCAAAAAAAGTATATTTTGATATCCGAAATAACACGCCTTTTCATGGGCGACATATTGAAAACATGTTAATATAAAAGTTTCGATCTTAAAATCACCGGATTATTTCAAATTCTTTAGTGACGTTACATTACATGTACGACGATTGACCCTCATCTACGGTTCCCACATAATGACGCGCTAATAACGAAATGAAATGAAATGCGGCCGAAAATGGAAAGTACGCAGCCGTCATGAGCATATATCATTACATTAAATTTAACTAATATATATTTCGAAGTGGAATTATTTGAAATCAAACGCTGGCGAAGATGGAAAGTGACAGTTGTATATATCGAGGCTGGCGACATGGGCGTGCATGAACGCAAATGAGCGCGGCCACGTACTTTCGTCGGTTAATTGATGTGTCGTCGGCGTACGGAAGATTAAAGCGTTGGGGCTGGCCACGATGCATCGTAGCAGGGCGTGTAAGCTGCAGCGTGCGATGGGCATCAAAGCTGCGCTGCGTAATTCAATGTTTCGCGGAACCGATACTCGCCGGGATCCGATCCTTGCCTGGGATTAAGCTACACGGCAGGATCACCGGAGACACTTGCATTAGTCGGGTCTTCGTTGCATTAGTGCTGTCACGGCATCTCATGTCGTAGATGTGTGCACCGCCGTGTATTGAGATCTGCCGATGGATCCTACGAGGGGCTACTCTTCTAATAGGAGGGCGTATCAAAGGGTACCGGACGGTGACTGGCTATTCATGCTGTAGTAGTGCAACGGTGTAGGTGGATGTTTTTAGTATGGAGCGATAGGGTTACTGCATGCAAAAGTCTCTTGATACGAAAGGTTCATATGCTGGGAAAAATATATTCATTTGTTTTGGGTCTTTAATTTGCTCAGGCCAGTTACGCTTTAGTATAATATCTTCGTACAAAACATTATAAAATATAATATATATATCATATATGTATATATCTCATATTTTTCATATTTTACTTTGATTTAAATGTATATCATATCGTATCAAACGGTACCGGACGGTGACTGGCTATTCATGCTGTAGTAGTGCAACGGTGTAGGTGGATCTTTTTAGTATAGGCCGATAGCGTTACTGCATGCAAAAGTCTCTTGATACGAAAGGTTCATATGCTGGGAAAAATATATTCATTTGTTTTGGGTCTTTAATTTGCTCAGGCCAGTTACGCTTTAGTATATCTTCGTACAAAACATTATAAAATATAATATATATATCATGTATGTATATATATCATATTTTTCATATTTTACTTTGATTTAAATATATATCATATTTATCATATTTAACGCTTTGACTGCCATGATGGTCACCGGTTGCAATGGGTATCGTTTGGTCTCCAATACCTGCACATTATTTACATTTCGCATAATTCAATCGAATGCTGTAGTATTTTATAGCATCGCCGTTCTAATATAGTAAAATACGCGTGGCAGTCAACGTGTTAAAATTAAAGATACAAAACAAAGATACAAAGCATTATATATATATATATATATATATATATATATATGTTTATATACATGTATGTATTATTTATGAAAATATAAACCAAGGTAATGTACAAAAGTTTATCAAAAGGTCACCGGACCGACAGCGTTACTCTATACAAAAGTGTACCAATACCGAAGGATCAAGCATTCACAAATAAAATGGTATCAATTTATATTTTCCATTTAATTTAGCAGTCCGGCTACTTTTTGATGTACCTACTTTCGTATCTACGAGTTGGTGGAAACGTTTGGCTGTTTTTGAATCTTCGCTGTCCTGGGTCGAGTGTGCATCGACATAACGCGATGTAGGAAGTTTTGCGCAGTGATATATTTAGACGTTTTCCTTAACACGTCTTGATAACGATGATTCCTAAACGCAAGTGTCGCAACTGTCGTCTTTGTTCTATTATTACTATAGCGATGTTACTTCATATAGAAACGAACACATAGTATGGATTACGGAACAGTACTGTTAATCCTTACATATTGTGGATACGTGTACTAATGTATTATAATACATTTATGATATGTTCTTATATTGGAAGCATGTATCTGGTAGTATTATAATTATGTACGTATACTTTGCTTGCATCCAGTTGCATAATTTCGAGGGTATAGAAATTTGAAGGCAGCGAGTATGATGCGAACCGGAATCAATTTGTATATACGTTCTTACCGTTCTATTAATAAAACCTAGCGAAAGTTCTGAGAAAATAATAGTAATAGTTTCTGGCTAGTCGGGTGCTTCCCAGGAAAAAATTAACGCATTATGCGGCTTATGTGGAAATCACATCATGTCCACGTGCTTGTGTGCAACTGAAAACGACATCCAATCGATTCGTTTAACCACGACTTTCTGCAATTTTCCTCGTAAAACTCGTCATATCGACCAGTCTCGTGAATTTAGCATTAATGCATATTGTTGAACGCTGATGATTGTTAGTACAACCTACAGCAATTCAACATTCGACATTCAATCGATTTTAATCCTCATACTTTAGATAATTTTCTTCATAAAACTCGTCACATCAGTCAGCCCCTTCAAGCTAGCGTTAATGCCTATTATCGAACGCTAACGCCGATTAGTGCAGTCTATGGGAAGTTGAATTTCATCTCACTCATTCCGTAATGTTGTTATATTACAAAGTTTCCAATACAAATCGACGTTCAATCGATTTGTCTAATTAATCCTAATACATTAGGTAACTTTCTTCATAAAACTCGTCACTTCAACTGTCCCCTTCAATCTAGCGTTAATGCCTATTGCTGAAGATTAACGTAGATCAATGCACTCTACGGCAAGTTTGAATTTCGTCCCGCTGATTTTGCAACGTGTATTAGAAAGTTTACAAGTGTAATTGACATTCAATCGATTTTAATCCTCATACTTTAGATAATTTTCTTCATAAAACTCGTCACATGAGTCAGCCCCTTCAAGCTAGCGTTAATGCCTATTATCGAACGCTAACGCCGATTAGTGCAGTCTACGGGAAGTTTGAATTTCATCTCGCTCATTCCGTAATGTTGTTATATTACAAAGTTTCCAATACAAATCGACGTTCAATCGATTTGTCTAATTAATCCTAATACATTAGGTAACTTTCTTCATAAAACAACATTACGGAATGAGTGAGATCAAATTCAACTTCCCATAGACTGCACTAATTGGCGTTAGCGTTCGATAATAGGCATTAACGCTAGCTTGAAGGGGCTGACTGATGTGACGAGTTTTATGAAGAAAATTATCTAAAGTATGAGGATTAAAATCGATTGAATGTCAATTACACTTGTAAACTTTCTAATACACGTTGCAAAATGAGCGGGACGAAATTCAAACTTGCCCTAGAGTGCATTAATCTGCGGTAGTCTTCAACAATAGGCATTAACGTTAGATTGAAGGGGGCAGTTGATGTGACGAGTTTTATGAAGAAAATTATCTAAAGTATTAGGATTAAAATCGATTACATGTCGATTACAATCGTAAACTTTCTAATATAGCAGCGTTGCAAAATCAGCGGCACAAAATTCAAACTTGCCGTAGAGTGCATTAATCTGCGTTAATCTTCAGCAATAGGCATTGACGTTATATTGAAGGGGACAGTTGAAACGACGAGTTTTAAGTATTAGGATTAAAATCGATTGAATGTCGATTATATTTGTAAACTTTCCAATACACGTTGCAAAATGAGCGGGACGGAATTCAAACTTGCCGTAGAGTGCATTGATCTACGTTAATCTTTAGCAATAGACATTAACGCTAGATTGAAGGGGACAGTTGATGTGACGAGTTTTATGAAGCCCATGTCGCCCATATATGGATTAAGTTAAATACAACATTGCATTTTGAAAACAAATTTAATGGAACAAGTTCTGAATATAAACAAGAATATACAGGTAAAAATATAAAAAATGAAATAACACTCTACTTTTTATTAATTTATATAGGATAACATATTATATTATACTATGTCGCATGAAATTTGTTGAAACAGTCCAAGCACGTCTGTGGCGATTTTGGGCAATTCAAACAATACGTTGTTGTATTTTTAAGGTTTTTTCTTGCTTGTTGGCGTTCGACCATTCCAGGGAAAGCGATAAACGTTTCTAAATTCAAAATAAGCTACTTACCAATAAGATTATTTCGGAACAAAACAATGTATCAATTACATAGGTCGATAGCACTGTAAATGTAAATAATCGACAATGCATGGATCTACTCGAGTTACATTGTTGGTTTTCCCGCACATCTCTTCGCTATCGTTCTAGTGCGCCGAGATAAAAACTTGGGCCGGTAGGAAACAAAACGTAATCACGCTTGGTACGCAACGTGTTAAATGTGCGTCTCACTGGCAGAAATTTCGGATGACACCAACTATTTCGCTACTACGATACCATGGTCGACTGCCAATAGACAAAACGTCGCGTGTCCCGCTTGACACACGACTCGCCGAAACGCAGGCGAAAAGAGGGTAAACGGGTTCGCATGATGCCAGAACGACGTCAATGGCCTTGTAATCGCGTGCTGCCTTTGTAAACTTTATAAACGTAAGAGACGCGCGTCGTTGCGGGTCGGCCGTAAATTATGTAAGAAGCCGGAGCCCGCTGGCGTAACGGCACAGGTTAACATCTTGACTACCGTGCGTATTCTCCAAGTTTTCTCTTCAGCGCCGCAGCGGAATTGTCCGTGTTAGAATCACAACGTGACTAAATGCAACGCGATATGATTGAGTTATGTAAAGCTAATACCAGGTTGCTCAATAAGTTTTGTCGTTCGATAAGAAAAATACAATGTTATGGTTCAAAATACACTTTATTATTCATCAGTATAATCTTGAACATTAATGCACTTGCTCCAACGATCCTCCAATCTGTGGATCCCATCCCTGTAGTGAGATTCCGGAAGATCTGCAAAATACGCTTCAACAGCCGTTATGACCTCTTCATTTGACGAAAAACGCTTGCCACGCATACATTTTTTGAGTTCTGGAAACAAATGGAAGTCGCTGGGGGCCTGGTGAATACGGCGGATGCTCCAACAATTCGAACTTTAATTCATGGATTTTAGCCATTGTCAAAATGCTCTTGTGCCACGGTGCGTTGTCCTGATGAAAAAGGATTTTTTTCTTCTGCAAACCGGGTCTTTTTTCATGAATTTTTTCCTTCAACTGGTCCAAAAGGTTGCAATAATATTCAGAATTAATTGTTTTACCAGTTTGTAAACTTTATAAAATTCCTTTCGCATCCCAAAAAACTGAGAGACCTTCGCGATTTCTGGACACGACTCGTCGAAGCCGAACAACCAGGTTCACAAAGCCTCTTGTTTTGATTTGATCATGGTGATAGACCCAAGTCTCATCCATAGTGATGAATCGACGCACAAAATCCACTTTATCCTTTTTAAAACGCTCCAAATGTTGTTGAGAAAGTCGCATTCGAATGTGTTTTTGTTCAATTGTAACGAATGCGGCACCCATTGTGCACACAGCTTTTTAAAACTCAAAATTTCATTTAAAATATGACTCACACTGCCTAATGAGATGTGTAGAGCCTCTACTAAATCCCTCTCAGTCAAGAAGAGTGAACCAACAAAACAAAAACAAATTTGGACTAGTAGCAACGCCCTCTCTTATCGACCGAGAAAATTTATTGAACAACCTGGTATAAGGCGGATGCGTTAATGAATGATACGTGTTCGTAGCCATTAATAACAGGGGGTAAAAGTTGCTAGGATAGTAGTAGTTTCTGTCATTTTACTCGTGGCATTTAAAGCTCATCAAATCATACTTGTGTGGCGAAGTATTTAAACCATTGATTGTGACAATTGATAAAATTGCGTTGATGCCGATTTTAACGCGTTTTACGGTAAAAGACTTGTGATTTTAATAGCGGGTTTATGGAATCTGAGAAAATGGCGACTGATATACTCGTATCCATTCATGAAAGTGGGGAAAAGTTGCTAGGAAAAATTTTCTGCAATATTTCAAAGTTAGCACCAATTTTAACGCGGTTTCTGCTAAACGGTCTCAGCATTTCACCAGTACACACACAAAAATATAAAATGCCAAATTTAGAAATCTAAGTTGCCGAATGACGTAAATTCACATCTATTAATAAAAGTCGACAGAAACGACCAAAAAATAATAGTGATAATTCCTCTAATTTTAGCCGTGCATTCGAAATTCCTCAAACTGCACTTGCTATGTGAGTCTGTACCGAAACGTTTGGCAACGGCAGTCGATCAAATTCCGCTGGCGCCTATTTCAACGCTCCATATTTGAACCCCCGACATAAATGTACACCGTTGCCCATTAACCCTTTACACTCCGAACCATTTCCCCATGCACACCTCATATTATTTAGTATACTTTTGGAACCAAGTAACGTATTATAATGACATTGGACTTAAATGAAATGATTGACATCGAGAAGTATATATTTGCAAAAGTCAATATTTTATTTTTTTATAATTTTCTACAGTGTGATAAATTTTAAAACCCTCCCCAGTATGCATTGCAGGGTGATTTATGCGCGTTTGACAATAATAAGTCGTTCGATGCCTGCCACCAGGTGTTTTTCTGTCAAAACAAACAATGCAATCCCGTTTTCTTTGTCCCACATCGGTTTTATGGCCTATGGACATTAAAACTTTCAAGGTCCGGTGGTTTGTACGTCGTAACAAAACCCGCTGATATTTTTTTTTTATATATTTTAGTAATTTTACTATACTTTGATTTGATTTCTTGTACCATTTCAAGAGAAAACTTCAGGCAAACGTGCACGTCTCAAAAAGTTGCGCTGGAATAAGTTAATTCCCTGTTATCTCTAACAAACTTTAATGTCCCCTGAGAGGGGACAGCGGAGTGCAAAGGTTTAACTTACAACGTTACCGCCCATTCTTTCTCTCGATTCGGAGTTCATCCGTGGAAACGTTTTCATTGACTCTGCACTCATTATGGGTATTACCGCGAAACCGCGATGTGTACGGTGAAATCTGATCGCGTTACAATGCGGTGCTGTGCGGGGGTGGGCCTCCTCGCTCGTCTGATGTTTACG
Organism: Cryptocheilus praepositus; assembly: GCA_033815515.1. Classification (NCBI taxonomy): domain Eukaryota; kingdom Metazoa; phylum Arthropoda; class Insecta; order Hymenoptera; family Pompilidae; genus Cryptocheilus; species Cryptocheilus praepositus. The sequence continues at coordinate 2,092,574 of JAWWQZ010000257.1, forward strand.
GACGATTATGACAATTAATGCGATCGACGCCGAGTCGGCCGGCGTGGGGCAGTAAACGTGGGCACTTTCCAATATTGAAATTTCTATTTATCGTGTCGACCGCGTATCATGCCGAACGTCACGTTACGCTCGCAATACCGATGAGGAGTGCTTCCGTGGAGTGTGTCAGAGACGAATATTGCGCGCATTGCTGCGGCACATCATTGGCGTACCTTCGGTGGGCCAGTCAAATGGCAATGTCGAGCAATTAACGCGATGGATCACGGTGGGACTTCAATTTGCAGGATGGGCACGGTACACGTAAGGTGGCGGAGGAGGATTTTTTTTTGTGTGGCGTTAATAAAAGGAAGGTGTGCACTGGGAAAGTGAAGCGGATGATAGGAGAAAATTGATGATGGTATTTGTTGCGGGAATTTTTGGAATAGGTGGGATAGTGTAGAAGCGGAATGGCGAAGGAATGCTGGGAGGGAGATAACGAAATGTTTGAATGCGTTATGGGAAATTGGTACACGGGTGGTTTTTTACCGGAATGCTAGGCGCAATATAATGATTTTTCGGATATAGAAAAGGTGAAAATAATATTACAGTATCAAGGTGTTAGGTTTCATGGGGTCATATTATAAACCATTTTTGATAGTATGATGTATCTACGTTATCATATTTGATACTATATGCAAACGTGATCGTATTCGATATTTTGAATTATCCACGTGACCATATTTGATACATTGATGTTTCAACGTGATCGTATTTAATACTTTGGTATATTAACGTACCATATTTGATACTTTGAAATATCCACGTGGCCTTATTCGATACTTTGATATATCCACGTCACCACTTATGATACTTTTATATGTCAACGTGATCGTATTTGATATTTTGGTTTATACACGTGACCATATTTAGTACATTGATATTTCTACGTGATCGTATTTAATACTTTGGTATATTAACGTACCATATTTGGTACTTTGAAATATCCACGTGACCTTATTCGATACTTTGATATATCCACATGAGCACATTTGATACTTTGACATATCTTCACGTCACCACTTATGATACTTTTATATGTCAACGTGATCGTATTTGATATTTTGGTTTATACACGTGACCATATTGAGTACATTGATATTTCTACGCGATCGTATTTAATACTTTGGTATATTAATGTACCATAGTTGATACTTTGAAATATCCACGTAATCTTATTCGATACTTTGATATATCCACATGAGCACATTTGATACTTCGACATATATCCACGTCACCACTTATGATACTTTTATATGTCAACGTGACCGTATTTGATATTTTGGTTTATACACGTGATCATATTTAGTACATTGATATTTCTATGCGATCATATTTAATACTTTGGTATATTGACGTACCATATTTGATACTTTGAAATATCCACGTCACCACTTATGATACTTTTATATGTCAACGTGGTCGTATTTGATATTTTCGTTTATATACTTGACCATATTTAGTACATTGATATTTCTACGCGCTGGTATTTACAACTTTGGTATATTTACGTACCATATTTGATACTTTGAAATATCCACGTGACCTTATTCGATACTTTAATATATCCACATGAGCACATTTGATTCTTCGACATATATCCACGTCACCACTTACGATACTTTCATACAGCCACGCTACCACAATGATACTTTGTCATACGTCCACGCGACCACATTTGTTACTTCGGTACATCCCCGCGACCTTATTTGTTACTTTGATACATCCACGCGACCTTATTTGTTACTTCGGTACATCCACACAACCTTATTTGTTACTTCGGCACATCCACGCGACCACATTTGTTACTTTGATACATCCACGCGACCTTATTTGTTACTTCGGTACATCCACACAACCTTATTTGTTACTTCGGTACATCCACGCGACCACATTTGTTACTTTGATACATCCACGCGACCTTATTTGTTACTTCGATACATCCACACAACCTTATTTGTTACTCTGTTACGTGGACAGTCCGATAAGTACTTAGCCTACAAAAGAAAAATGAAAATTTTGGAAAATTGACGATTTATTTTTCAACATAGTCTCCTTTTACTCGATACACTTGATCCAGCGATGAAATCTGGACATATCCTGCATGAAATATTGGGCATGAGAAAGCTTTCTGCTCGATGGGTGCCGCGTTTGCTCACTCCGGATAACAAGCGCATTCGTGAGACCACTTCAGAGCAGTGTTTGACACTGTTTAAGCGCAACCCGAAAGAGTTTCTACATCGTTTTGTGACTGTCGACGAAACGTGGATCCACTGGTACACACCAGAGACCAAGGAACAGTCGAAACAGTGGACTGCGCCCGGCGAATGTGCTCCGAAGAAGGCGAAGACTGTCCTATCGGCCGGAAACGTGATGGCCACCTTTTTCTGGGATTCACAAGGTGTGATCTACATAGACTACCTGAAGAAGGGTAAAACAGTCACAGGGCTGTACTATGCCGAATTATTGAGCCGATTCGACGCCGAATTAAGGAAAAAACGGCCCCATTTAGCGAAGAAAAAAGTGCTCTTTCACCACGATAACGCACCGGCTCACACCTCTGCCCAAGCTACAGCCAAATTGGTTGAATTACGCTATGAACAGCTGCCCCATCCACCGTATTCTCCAGATTTGGCCCCGTGTGACTTCTTTTTCTTCCCAAACTTGAAAAAGTCACTCGCTGGGCAGAAATTTGAGTCGAATGAGGAGGTTATCGCCGCCACGGAGGCCTACTTTGGAGATCTCCAGGAAACGTATTTTTCGGACTGGTTGAAGAAGTTGGAGCATCGCTGGATCAATTGTATTGAGTTAAAAGGAGACTTTGTTGAAAAATTAATCGTCAATTTTCCAAAATTTTCGTTTTTACTTTTATAGGCTAAGTACTTATCGGGCTGCCCACGTACATCGACGCGTCCACATTTGACACTTTGTCACACCTCCACGCGACCGCATTACCTACTCTCACACACATCCACTTGACCACTTCTGTCACCTTAGCGCCTCCGCGCCACTACATCAAACTCCCGTTCCGCACATTCCAGCGCTCCAAACGACAGGCCCAACGTCGCCCGGCGCAAAAATTCGCCCGCCCGCGCCGACTCGTAAAACGTGTCGCCTAACGACCCTGTTACGAACTTCCCGGCGAAATCGATTTCGCCCGAAAAGTTTGACGCCGCTCAGCGCCCGCAAGCCACTTTGCCGCCACTCACGAAATTCCCGAACGAATTAGTTCGACGGCGGCCGCGAGCGAAGGGCGGAAGAGTCGGAATGAAATTTCACGGGAGCAAACCTCGTGCGGTGAAACTCGAGGACGCGGGGAGGACGTCTCAACTTTTGGCCGGTGAAATTTCCGTCGCGCCTTTCGACACACGCACACGCGTGGCATGTCAAACATCACGCGGGTGGATCGGTGGCTGGGATAACGAAAGTGCGGCCGTCAGACGTTAACACTTTGCGGACCGAGCGTTCTATTGCTAATCGTACCCAGTGGCCGGGTATTTTTTTGCATCAAATATCTTTAAATTGGTGATGATTTGTTAGTAGTTAACACGTTGATTGCCATGGTGGTCATCGGTGACCGGTGCAAAAGATTGTACTCAAAATGCAAAAAATTCGCAATGAATCCTATTTGCAATTTTGTAAAAGCAATTGATATTGGAACGGCGCTTCAATACTTTGGCTTCTAACAACTCTGCATTACTTTCATTTTGTACGATTTAATCATACTCTGCAGTATTTTATCGCATCGCGGTTCCAACATAGCAAGAAACGCTTGGCAGTCAAACTGTTAAACTGTCCACAAATATTTCTGTAATATTGCTAATCGTTTTGCCGCTATCCATATTTCAGAGTTTCAAATAATTCATTTGCAATACAAATTATGAAAAACTGCCGCTGACAATCATGTAGCAACGTGATATCTCGTCACCTGTCCCGAACGACAAAATATGCAAGACGATATATCTCGCCAGTGTTCTAGAATGACGAAATACGCAAGACGATATATCTCGTCAATGGTCCCGAACGACGAAATAACAATGACGAGATATCTCGTCATCCGTCCGCAATGTGTTAACACTTTGATTGTTAAGCGTATTTTGCAATGTTAGAACCACGACGCGATGAAATATTGCAGAATATAATTAAGGGGTAACATCTAGCTTAACGCCTAAAAACATAGGGTAAATTTAGGATTTTTTTTTTAATTACATGATACAACATATCGAAATTTGGTTTAAAGGCGTTTAATGTGTATACGTTAATGTATAAAAAATTTTTTTCATGTTTTTACTTCAAAATGGCGGTGCTGGAGCTCTCGAAGTAGAAGTACATTTTTAGAAATGGCCTCCGTGCCTTGTAGCAGAATTTTTTCTTAATTTACATTAAATTTGCTAGAGAAGTACACACGTATATAGTAAAATATTGATTTTTGTAGAAATGGCAAACATGTGAAGTAAAGTTCTAATTTTCATAAAAAAATGCGTCGAAAAAATATTTATAGTAACGAAAGTTTTTAACCGATCTTAAAAATCATGTGTACTTCTCTGGAGAACGTTATTTCATATTATTCTACTAGTTTTGCCATATTTACGATTATTCTGCAATGCCTGCACCATAAAGGTGTCCTTCTATATTAAGGGCCGCTTGGGATTTTTCGAGTCAGTTAAATTGAGTAAAAACTAGGATTAGTTCATATTTTCAGTTTTTGTACAGTTAATAAACAGTTCTTTCAAGTCTGCTTTAAAAAATATTTTCGCCTATAAGACAAATCGCACGTTATTTTTCAGAATCTAAAGTATCATTTAAGGTAGATGTTACCGTTTAAATCGTACAAAATAAAGGTAACGCTGAGTTGTTAGAAGCCAAAGTATTGAAGCACTGGTCCAATATCAATTGCTTTCACAAGATTGCAAATAGACTTCATTGCAAATTTTTTGCTTTTTAGTAAAATCTTTTGCACCGGTCACTGGTGACCACCGTGGCAATCAAAGTTTAAGCGTATTTTGCTATGTTAGAACTGCGACGCGATGAAATATTGCAGAGTATAATTAAATCGCGCAAAATAAAGGTAACGCAGAGTTGTTAGAAGCCAAAGTATTAAAGTACCGTTCCAATATCAATTGCTTTTACAATAGTGCAAATAGGTTTCGTTGCGAATTTTTTTCATTTTTAGTAAAATCTTTTGCACCGGTCACCGCGTATTTTGCTATATTAGAAACGCGATGCGATGAAATACTGCAGAATATAATTAAATCGGGCAAAATAAAGGTAACGCAGAGTTGTTAGAAGCTAAAGTATTGAAGCGCCGTTCCAATACCAATTGCTTTTACAAGATTGCAAATAGGCTTCATTGCGAATTTTTTGCATTTTCAGTAAAATCTTTGCACCGGTCACCGGTGACCACCGTGGCAGTGAAAGTGTTAAGCCTATTTTGCTATGTTAGAACCGCGACGCGGTGAAATATGGCAGAGTATAATTAAATCATGTAAAATAAAGGTAACGCAGAGTTGTTAGAAGCGAAAGTATTGAAGCACCGTTCCAATATCAATTGCTTTTACAAGATTGCAAATAGGCTTCATTGCGAATTTTTTGCATTTTTAGTCAAATCTTTTGCATCGGTCACCGCGTATTTTGCTATGTTAGAAACGCGATGCGATGAAATACTGCAGAATATAATTAAGTCGTGCAAAATAAAGGTAACGCAGAGTTGTTAGATCGCTCCAAAGTATTGTTCCAATATCAATTGCTTTTACAATATTGCAAACAGACTTCATTGCGAATTTTTTGTATTTTTAGTAAAATCTTTTGCACCGGTCACCGGTGACCGTCGTTGCAGTCAACGTGTAAACGGAATTTTTCGAGGGATGGTCGTTAACCCTTTCGCTACTACGGGTGACTATAGTCTATAAAATGATGGCTCGGTATTATGTTATAATTATATGTTTTGTTGTATAATGTAAAAATATCAATTGTATCGTTGAATTAAAGATACGTCCATGAGAAAATTATGAAGACAAATAATTTTCCTTCTAAAAGTAATGTCACAAAGTCGTTTTTGAGACAAAAGTCGTGGTCCCCAATGCGTGCCTGAAGACGGGAAATAGTTATGGACGAATAGTGCGGGGAAGTTCGATGCTATTAAAGGCACGGTGGGGGTGTCAATATGCATTTGATTGGATTTACACGATTGCGGACTATGATAGTCTGAAGTTTAATTACAGTGAATTTACGTACGGTTTCGAATGTAGTCAGAAATTTCATTTGACGACAATGCATTCTTCCGGCTTTTCAGATTAGTTGGATTTGTCGTAAATCTTTTCGGTACATTTACTCGGGAAATGGTTATGGACGTACGATGGGAGGAAGTTCGATGGTATTGAAGGCACGGCGAGAGTGTTAATATCCAATATAAATCCAATAATATAAATCCAATTCGATTGGATTTATACCATCGCAGACTATGAAAGGCTCAAGTCTGAGTACGGTGAACGTACGTATGGTTTCGAATGTAGTCAGAAATTTCATTTGACGACAATGCATTCTTCCACCTTTTCAATTTAGTCTGATACGTCGTAAATTCGTTCTGTCCATTGACTCGGGAAATAGTCGTGCACGAGCTATGCGAGGAAGTTCGAGGATATTGATCGCTCCACAGAAGTGTTAATACGTATTCGAGTGGATTTATACGAGTACAGACTATGTCAGTTTGATGTCTGTAGAGTAAACGTACGTATGATTTTGAATGTGGTCAGAAATTTCCATTGACTACGATGAATTATTCCTCTTTTTCACACTAGTGCGATTTGTCGTAAATCTTTCAGCCCATTGACCCAGGAAATTGTTGTGAACGAACGATGGGAGAAAATTTGATGATACTGACCGTTCGCTGAAAGTGTTAATATGCATTCGATTGCATTTGTATGACAACGGAACGTAAATGTTTAAATTCTGTGTACGGTGGAATATTCGTACGATTTTGTACGACTCAAAAAGTTTACGGGCAACGATGTATTTTTCCACCTCTTCGCACTAGTCCCAATTTGTCGTAAATCTCTTCAGCCCATTGACTCAGGAAATAGTTGTGAACGAACGATGGGAGAAAATTTGATGATACTGACCGTTCGCTGAAAGTGTTAATATGCATTCGATTGCATTTGTATGACAACGGAACGTAAAAGTTTAAATTCTGTGTACGGTGGAATATTCGTACGATTTTATACGACTCAAAAAGTTTACGGGCAACGATGTATTTTTCCACCTCTTCGCACTAGTCCCAATTTGTCGTAAATCTCTTCAGCCCATTGACTCAGGAAATAGTTGTGAACGAACAATGGGAAAAAATTTGATGATACTGACCGTTCGCTGAAAGTGTTAATATGCATTCGATTGCATTTGTACGACAACGGAACGTAAAAGTTTAAATTCTGTGCACGGTGGAATATTCCTACGATTTTGTACGACTCAAAAATTTTACGGGCAACGATGTATTTTTCCACCTCTTCGCACTAGTCCCAATTTGTCGTAAATCTCTTCAGCCCATTGACTCAGGAAATAGTTGTGAACGAACGATGCGAGAAAATTTGATGATACTGACCGTTCGCTGAAAGTGTTAATATGCATTCGATTGCATTGTATGACAACGGAACGTAAAAGTTTAAATTCTGTGTACGGTGGAATATTCGTACGATTTTGTACGACTCAAAAAGTTTACGGGCAACGATGTATTTTTCCACCTCTTCGCACTAGTCCCAATTTGTCGTAAATCTCTTCAGCCCATTGACTCAGGAAATAGTTGTAAACGAACGATGGGAGAAAATTTGATGATACTGACCGTTCGCTGAAAGTGTTAATATGCATTCGGTTGCATTTGTATGACAACGGAACGTAAATGTTTAAATTCTGTGTACGGTGGAATATTCGTACGATTTTGTACGACTCAAAAAGTTTACGGGCAACGATGTATTTTTCCACCTCTTCGCACTAGTCCCAATTTGTCCTAAATCTCTTCAGCCCATTGACCCAGGAAATAGTTGTGAACGAACGATGGGAGAAAATTTGATGATACTGACTGTTCGCTGAAAGTGTTATTATGCATTCGATTGCATTTGTATGACAACAGAACGTAAAAGTTTAAATTCTGTGTACGGTGGAATATTCGTACGATTTTGTACGACTCAAAAAGTTTACGGGCAACGATGTATTTTTCCACCTCTTCGCACTAGTCCCAATTTGTCGTAAATCTCTTCAGCCCATTGACTCAGGAAATAGTTGTGAACGAACGATGGGAGAAAATTTGATGATTCTGACCGTTCGCTGAAAGTGTTAATATGCATTCGATTGCATTGTATGACAACGGAACGTAAAAGTTTCAATTCTGTGTACGGTGGAATATTCGTACGATTTTGTACGACTCAAAAAGTTTACGGGCAACGATGTATTTTTCCATCTCTTCGCACTAGTCCGACTTGTCGTAAATCTCTTCAGCCCATTGACTCAGGAAATAGTTGTGAACGAACGATGGGCGAAAATTTGATGATACTGACCGTTCGCTGAAAGTGTTAATATGCATTCGATTGCATTTGTATGACAACGGAACGTAAAAGTTTAAATTTTGTGTACGGTGGAATATTCGTACGATTTTGTACGACTCAAAAAGTTTACGGGCAACGATGTATTTTTCCACCTCTTCGCACTAGTCCGACTTGTCGTAAATCTCTTCAGCCCATTGACTCAGGAAATAGTTGTGAACGAACGATGCGAGAAAATTTGATGATACTGACCGTTCGTTGAAAGTATTAATATCCAGTTGATTGCATTGTATGACAACGGAACGTAAAAGTTTAAATTCTGTGTACGGTGGAATATTCATACGATTTTGTACGACTCAAAAAGTTTACCGGCAACGATGTATTTTTCCTCCTCTTCGCACTTGTCCCAATTTGTCGTATATCTCTTCAGCCTATTGACTCAGGAAATAGTTGTGAACGAACGATGGGAGAAAATTTGATGATATTGACCGTTCGCTGAAAGTGTTAATATGCATTCGATTACATTTGTATGACAACAGAACGTAAAAGTTTAAATTCTGTGTACGGTGGAATATTCGTACGATTTTGTACGACTCAAAAAGTTTACGGGCAACGATGTATTTTTCCACCTCTTCGCACTAGTCCCAATTTGTCGTAAATCTCTTCAGCCTATTGACTCAGGAAATAGTTGTGAACGAACGATGCGAGAAAATTTGATGATACTGACCGTTCGCTGAAAGTATTAATATGCAGTCGATTGCATTTGTATGACAACGGAACGTAAATGTTTAAATTCTGTGTACGGTGGAATATTCGTACGATTTTGTACGACTCAAAAAGTTTACGGGCAACGATGTATTTTTCCACCTCTTCGCACTAGTCCGACTTGTAAATCTCTTCAGCCCATTGACCCAGGAAATAGTTGTGAACGAACGATGGGAGAAAATTTGATGATACTGACCGTTCGCTGAAAGTATTAATATGCAGTCGATTGCATTGTATGACAACGGAACGTAAAAGTTTAAATTCTGTGTACGGTGGAATATTCGTACGATTTTGTACGACTCAAAAAGTTTACGGGCAACGATGTATTTTTCCACCTCTTCGCACTAGTCCCAATTTGTCGTAAATCTCTTCAGCCCATTGACTCAGGAAATAGTTGTGAACGAACGATGGGAGGAAATTTGATGATACTGACCGTTCGCTGAAAGTGTTAATATGCAGTCGATTGCATTGTATGACAACGGAACGTAAAAGTTTAAATTCTGTGTACGGTGGAATATTCGTACGATTTTGTACGACTCAAAAAGTTTACGGGCAACGATGTATTTTTCCACCTCTTCGCACTAGTCCCAATTTGTCGTAAATCTCTTCAGCCCATTGACTCAGGAAATAGTTGTGAACGAACGATGCGAGAAAATTTGATGATACTGACCGTTCGCTGAAAGTATTAACACTTTGACTGCCGTGCGTATTTTACTATATTAAAGCCGCAATGTGATAAAGTACTACAGAATATGATTGAATTGGGCAAAATGAAAATAATACGAAGGTATCGGGGACCAAAGAATTGAATGACTATTTAATATTAATTGCATTTACAAAGTTACAAATGCTACCGATTGGGTATTTTTTGAATTTTTCGTCAGACTTTTTGCGCCGGTCACCGATGACCACCATGGCAGTCAAAGTGTTAATATGCATTCGATTGCATTTGTATGACAACGGAACGTAAATGTTTAAATTCTGTGTACGGTGGAATATTCGTACGATTTTGTACGACTCAAAAAGTTTACGGGCAACGATGTATTTTTCCACCTCTTCGCACTAGTCCGACTTGTCGTAAATCTCTACAGTCCATTGACTCAGAAAATAGTTGCGAACGAACGACGCGGGGAAATTCGAGGATATTGAACGCTCGATAGAAGTGTTAATACATATTCGATTGAACTAGTACGATTATAGGGTACAAGAAGCTCAATTCCGCGTACAGTGAATATTCGTACGATTTCGTACAGTGCCTGAAATTTCATTTGACGACAATACATTTTTCCACCTTTCCACATCGGTCCGATTTGTCGTAAATCTTTTCAGACCATTGCCTCAGGAAATAGTTACGAACGAGCGATGCGAAAAATTCGATGATATTGAACGTTCGGTAGTGGCATTAATACGTATTCGATTGAACTTATACGACGGTAGGATACAAGAGGCTGCATTCTGAGTATAGGGAATATTCGTATGACAACTGAACTGCTTATCGCACTCTTCTGAATTTAACAAACTTATAATAAGAAGAAAGACACCAATACTTCACCAATACAGTCACGCTCCGTTGGATTTAAGAAATAGTCCTTTCAGTCTATCGATTCAAGAAATAGTCATGTGCATTGGTTTTTATATGATTATATAAAATGCGAATATTCGCACGATTTTGCACGAAATCAGAAATTTCGTTTGACTGGATGAATTCTCCGACCTTCTGCCGGTAATCAGAAGTTTATGAGATTATTGGGTATAAGGGTGAAGTCTAAGGACAATGAACGCACGGAAATGGAAATTTCGTCTGACGACAATGCATTCTTCCGGCTTTTTAGATTACTCCGATTTGTGGTAAATTCCTACGGCTCATCGATTCAGGAAATAGGTAGTTGTGAACAAACGACGAATGTCCGATAGTATCTTCGATTCATACGTTTACAGAACAAAACACTTTAAATTTCCTGTACTGGGAATATTTGTACAATTTCGCACGAAATCAAAAATCTCGTTTGCCGTCAATTCAGCTTTTCAAATTCGATTCACAAGATTACGAATTTATCATAAATTCCGTTTGCCGTCAAATCATCGTTTCAAATTCCGTCAATCCGTCAACTCATAAAATATTTGTGAATAAATGACGCAAGAAACCTCGATGACATCAAATGTCCAATAGCATCTTCGATTCACACGTTTACAGAACAAAACACTTTGAATTTCCTGGACTGGGAATATTTGTACAATTTCGCACGAAATCAAAAATCTCGTTTGCCGTCAATTCAGCTTTTCAAATTAGCCGAATTTATCATAAATTCCTTCGATCCGTCCACTCATAAAATAGTTGTGAATAAATGACGCAAGAAACCGCGATGACATCAAATGTCCAATAGCATCTTCGATTCACACGATTACAGAACAAAACACTTTGAATTTCCTGTACTAGGAATATTTGTAGAATTTCGCACGAAATCAAAAATCTCGTTTGCCGTCAAATCAGCTTTTCAAATTAGCCGAATTTATTATAAATTCCTTCGATCCGTTAACTCGTGAAATAGTTGTGAATAAATGACGTCAAAGAAACCGAATTTATCATAAATTCCTTCGATCCGCATTGAATGACGCAAGAAACCGCGATGACATCAAATGTCCAATAGCATCTTCGATTCACACGTTTACAGAACAAAACACTTTGAATTTCTTCTACTGGGAATATTTGTACAACTTCGGACGAACTCAGAAATTTCGTTTGCCGTCAAATCAGCTTTTCAAATTAGCCGAATTTGTCAAAAATTCCTTCAATCCGTCAACTCATAAAATAGTTGTGAATAAATGACGCAAGAAACCTCGATGACATCGAACGTCCGATAGCATCTTCGATTCACACGATTACAGAACGTAATTAATTCCCAATTAAACTCAAAAATGCCCTCCGACTAAACACGTTCTCCTGCCTTCTCCTACTAATCTTCCCCGTAAATCCGTTCATGCCGTTGACAATTTTCCACGCAGCCCGGTGCGTTCTTCAATTATTCGGCTTTGTCCACCGACTGACTTCGTTTACCGATTCTGCCGCGACGTGCAACCACCGATTCGCGACTCCTACGCATTCGCTTAATCGCCAAAGCCGCCCGAAAACGATTAACACCCCACTCGCATTCATCGAAAATTCCCCCCGTTGAAATTCTGACTGGCGCGATGTTCGGGATTTATCGCGGAAAGCAAGAGGAACAAAGAGACGAGTGAGTTTGACGAAATCGCTCGGCACGCGGCTCTGCTTAACCGTTTCACTCCCACGCAGATCGCATTTTGCAGATTTCATGTGGAACAGTGTCAGTGCATTTATCGTCACGCGCTCATGACAATGCCCGGTCTATTTTACTGATACGCATTCTCGGTACAGTTACTGTCTTTCATGGACACCGTAGGAGCAATGCATTTTGTCTGTGATCGCCATTATTTTCAGTTATGTTTATTCAATAGACGTGAGCACTTATGTCGTTTAACAAACGCTACGGTGTTGCTGGGTACGGCTTGACAATATTTTTTTGACGATCCGTGGGACTCGAATGGTTAACCCTTTGCACTCCGAATTTTATTGCAATTTCGTTACCAGCAGCTCCCAACGCTTTTAAGTGTTTTGTTTGAAATTTACTTTAACTAAAAAAATAAGGCAATTTAAATAAATAAAGGAAGAAACTAATTCACTTAAATACCAGTTTTATTTACACTATTGTATTTTGAAATGCAACTATGATAATTTTTGAAACAACTTCCAAGATGCAACCCTGCTTTTCTTACGTATGTTTAAAAATAGGTAGTTTCTCTTCTTCCGAGGTATTTTTCTATTTGGGCAAACTGCACAGTTTGTGTTTTCCTTCGGAATGTACCAAGATGAAATGAGGCTTTCCATCTAAGCGATCGTGTTTATCAAGTGTTCTGTCAAATTTAATATTTAGAATGCACGACAATCACGAGTAAGCATTGACTCTCGCGAAATTTTTTCCGCATATAGGTTTTGTTCCTTGGTTTTTTGTTTTTTTCATTTGTATAAAATATACGCATTTACTATGGAGATTTCTAATAAAATAAATATTTCCTCCACCACTTGAGTGCTCGACGGAAAAAACAATAAGATGTCGCGTATTGGTGCGCCATATCGACACCACCCATATTTTTATTATAATATATGATCACATTCGGTTTTTTTTATTTCTCTTCGATTACCTGAATGTATCTAGTGACATTAGAGCGTTGATAACGTATAAAACACATCTATTTATTTGAACATGAAAAAATGTCGAGTGGGACTAATCGAGAAAATTCCCTGTGAGATAAAATGATGTCATGACACTCGACATAGGAGTGCAAAGGGTTGACACGTTGAGTGTTGTGGTGGTCACCGGTGACTGACGCAATTGATGTTGGTAGAAATTCGTAAAATTCCCAAACAATAACACTCATCTTATTGTAAATGCAACTATATTCAACTTTGGTATTCACCTTTTACATAATTAAATTGTATAGTATAAAATTCAATCACGATGCAGCTCTAATGCGGACAATTTCAGTGCACCCTGGAGGAAATACTAGCAAAATACGCACGGCTGTCAAAGTATTAATATTAGAATAGAAATTCAACCCTTTGCTCTCTGACATATCCGCATTATGTCACTTTCACATAATTCAATCATATCGTGTTGCATTTAGTTACGATGCGGTTCTAATAAACATGGATAATTTCACTGCGGCGCTGGAGACAAAACTAGTAAAATACGCATGGCACTCAACGTATTAATATTAGAATATAAATTCAACCCTTTGCTTTCTAATATATCCGTTTTATACCAGTTTCCCATAAAACAATCATATCGTGTTGCATTTAGTTACGATGCGGTTCTAATAAACATGGATAATTTCACTGCGGCGCTGGAGACAAAACTAGTAAAATACGCATGGCACTCAACGTATTAATATTAGAATATAAATTCAACCCTTTGCTTTCTAATGTATCCGCCTTATATCAGTTTCCCATAAAACAATCATATCGTGTTGCATTTAGTTACGATGCGGTTCTAATAAATATGCATAATTCCACTGTGGCGCTGGTAAAATACGCATGGCACTCAACATATTAATATTAGAATAGAAATTCAACCCTTTGTTCTCTAATATATCCGCCTTGTATCAGTTTCACATAATTCAATCATATGGTATACAATTTAATCACGGTGCAATTCGAATATGAACAATTTCGATGCGGCGCTGAAGACAAAACTAGTAAAACACGCACGGGGTTCAACTTATTAATATTAGAATAGAAATTCAACCCTTTGGTCTCTAACATATCCGCCTTATATCAGTTTTACACAATCATATGGTATACAATTTAATCACGATGGGGTCCGAATATGGACAATTTCGATGTGGCACTGGAGACAAATCTAGCAAAATACATACGGCACTCATCGTATTAATATTAGAATAGAAATTCAACCCTTTGTTCTCTAATATATCCGCCTTATATCAGTTTCACATAATTCAATCATATGGTATACAATTTAATCACGGTGCAATTCGAATATGGACAATTTCGATGCGGCACTAAAGACAAAACTAGTAAAACACGCATGGGGTTCAACTTATTAATATTAGAATAGAAATTCAATCCTTTGCTCTCTAACATATCCGCCTTATATCAGTTTTACACAATCATATGGTATACAATTTAATCACGATGGGGTCCGAATATGGACAATTTCGATGTGGCACTGGCGACAAATCTAGCAAAATACATACGGCACTCATCGTATTAATATTAGAATAGAAATTCAACCCTTGGCTCTCTAATGTATCCACCTTATATCAGTTTTACACAATCATATCGTATACAATTTAATCACGGTGGGGTTCGAATCTGGACAATTTCGATGCGGCGTTGGAGACAAAACTAGCAAAATACGCACGGCACTCGACGTATTAATATTAGAATACAGATTCAATCCTTTGCTCTCTAATGTATCCGCCTTATATCAGTTTCACATAATACAATCAAATCGTGTTGCATTTAGTTACGATGCGGTTCTAATAAATATGGATAATTCCACTGCGGCGCTGGAGACAAAACCGGTAAAATACGCACGGCACTCAACGTATTAATATTAGAATACAGATTCAATCCTTTGCTCTCTAATGTATGCGCCTTATATCAGTTTCACATAATTCAATCATATGGTATACAATTGAATCACGGTGCGATTCGAATATGGACAATTTCGATGCGGCGCTAGACAGAAAACTAGTAAAATACACACGACACTCACGTATTAATATTAGAATAGAAATGCAACCCTTGGCTCTCTAATGTATCCACCTTATATCAGTTTTACATAATCAGATGTTATATATTTAATCCCGGTGGGGTTCAAATCTGGACAATTCCGATGCGGCGCTGGAGAGAAAACTAACAAAATACGCGCGGCACTGAACGTGTTAATGTTCGACTCTCTGTTGTCTAATGTCGACGAGTACGGGAAGCGTGGACGTGTGTTGTGCGCACGCGGCGCCAATGTACGTGATGAAATTTCAACAATTATATGCGGCACGTCACGGACACCGCTTGCCAGTCGCCGTGCGTTCGTACGTCGGCGATGTTGAAATATGAAAAACGCATCCGGCGTGCCGCGCGCCACGCAGACAATTTTGCTAAATTATTGTTTCGATGACACTCGCTTTCCGCACAAAACATTTCGTGGATTATTCGCTCGGTCGTACATCGCTTCTTACTTTGGGCGCAAGGATTGAAGTTTAGCGGAAAGAGTTGTTGTTCGAGGATCTTTAATATTTTTAGAATTCGGAAGCCCTTTTGGGGTGAATTTGGTAAGTTCCGTGGAAGTCTCTGTCTTACTGCATCGGTGAATCCTGGCTTCAGGAGTTTATTGCTGCGCACGGTTTTAGTACAGGACGAAAAGCTTCTTCACGCGTCAAAGATTTGCTTTCTTTTCACACTAATTTTTTTACCTTGGTAAGGAAGATAATAAACAAATAAGTATGTAGAGTTTTAACATAATTAAAATAAACAAAATTCTTAAAAGAATAAAAACTGTCTGAAATTACCAAACAGACTTTGGTAAACTAAACAAACTTCTTTCTATCAATATTCCATTTCCAATGGGTAATCTAGACTCCATTCCTATTACATATATCGATGTTACAGTGAAACACCGAAATCTGGAGAATGTCGATAATTCACCGGTGAATGTCAAATTCATATATTTCTTGTATGTCCGAAATATTTGCTCAATATCCTTATTGACTTACACCGGTAAATGTTGACATTTTAATGGTCGACACACACCATCCGAATGTACAACATTAATGAAATTTATCATTCACCGACGTATTCGGTATCCGTTGACATTCACCGGTGAAAGTCGACATTCTCCAATTTCGGTCATTCACGGTAACATATTGTAGGATTTTTGATTGGAATGATATATTAAACGGTTTTAAACACAAAATATTATTTTTAAAGACTGCACTCTGTATTAAACCATTTCGCTCAAAACTCACTAAACGCATTCGCTGATAAATCTCTAAATATTCGCTAAGAGCACACACTTGAGTTTTAGGTTTGAAACAATAATTTATTTCAATATCGCGCTCAACACTTTTATACATTTATTAATTATTTTTAAAAATATAGATCCATTTTTACTCTCTCACTCTCGCTTTCTCTCTCTCATACGCACACTTTCTCATTGTCCGTACATACAAAATCACACATCCTACAATATACACGCTTGCAGCACCACACGGGTTAACCCTTTGACTGCTATGGGCGCATATATGCGCTTCCAAATCGTTTCGATTTCTTACCTATTGCACTCAAAATTATCAATGTACGAGATGAATACAGATGCATTCTTTATCAAATAAGTTTCATGCATTATTTAATTTGGCGTAAATGCAGAATTATCATTGGAACTCAGTTGCGCCTTACATAATCAATCAATAGAATTTATATTATCGAAAAGTATTTTTACGACACGTAATTTACCTGAAATTTTCACGTCTTACGGGAAAGCTTAACACATTGTTGACCGGTCACGAGTTAACTCGTCTTTGCACTTGCGTCGGCTATTTTAATTTTTGAAACGCAGGGCAATATAGAATATAGCAAAATTTTGTTCATTGTATTCAATCGCGTTACTTTATTATAAGTATATTTGATTGTACTGAGGTTTTTGTTACAACTCTAGTATTAGAAAGTGTCAAGAACGACGGAATGTGACGGTAAAGCATTTTTCAATCAATTATACGTGAATGCGTTATATATAATTGATTTTTAAATAAGTTGTAGTCATTTGGAAAATGATTATTGAAAATAAAATAACAAGGGCATAATTTAGCTCTTTAGAAGGAAAGCGCAACGAAACAAGATATATATGCAAAACCTCCTGTCTACATCTACGCGTAAATGACTGCTGTACAGTTAATCATACGAAAGAATACTAAAAGTTACATAAAATTCATGTCCAAAGTTCTATTTGAATCCATTATGCACGACCAAATTTTATTGATGGTTATTTACATCGTTTCACTTCCATGTTCAATTACGAAATAATAGCCGGTGACTTGAGACAGCTTTTGCCGAAAATTGCCGGTCAACAATGTGTTAATTGTCTCCAAATGCTCTGTGATCTGAAAAATCGTTGCGGCCCACACCTCGACGACAATTTTCCACTACGTATCGACAAATCGCGCAACTTCCCATAACACCACACTAAAATACACCCTGTATTACCTCACCGCAAAGTCCACGAGATGGTTTAGATTTGCAAGAGGTCGAATTTGATCTGTCTAACGATAAACTTGATGAAAAAAAAAACAAACGCCGAACAGACCGTTTCCCTCCGACACTCGCCTCGACGTGAGGACCGACGACATATTTTCACGCTTAGCAGCCCTGCTTTGCATATCATACTAACACGCGTTCGCCCATTTCGCCCGCGCTACCATTTCCTCGAGCGAACACGGGACTTGCGAATCAGTTAGCCGAGCAATTCCACGCAGGCACGCGCGTAGTTACGCGTCCATCTGCTCATTGCCATACGAGCGGGCTACTCGTCGACAATATCTCCGGCAATTTTCTCTGCCCCCGTGCACCATTAATCTATCGTTCGCGGCGTTCGCGGCTATCAAACGTTTATTCACGTCTGTCCGCCTGTGCGAAGCGTCGTTTAACACGCACAACGCCATGTCGCCCATTTGTGGGTGACGGACGACGCGCTGGATGTTTGCGGGAATTTGTAATGGCAGCGGAGTCGTGTCTGAGTACTTGTAAGTGGGCTGTGCCTGCGAATGTATGGAATTGCGGGGCTTTTTTATGACGTGTTACGAAATGGATTGAGGAAAATTGTATACGTGACAAGAGAAGCGGGGGTTTTTGTTAGAGATAATAGGAATAGTTGCGTGCAAATATTTATATCTACTTTATACCTAGAATATGTATGTGACAAGAGTAGCGGGGATATTTGTTGGAAATAATAGGTATAGTTGCGTGTAAATATTTATAAGTACTTTATACCTGGAATATATGAAATTGCAAGTGTTTGTTATGATATGTTACGAAATAAGTTAAGCAAAATTATATATGTAATAACAGTAGCGGAGGTACTTGTTACGGTCAATAGATGCAATTGTGTGTAAGTACTTGTAAGTATTCTATACCGTTTCCATCGGTGGTCGATGTAAATTTCGATCTAAACTGATCAAACGTGCGAACGCACGATTACGTTTATTCAAAAATCGAAGATTGCCGTGTTCATGCGAAAGTCGAAAGTCTCATAAGAAAGGAAAAAATAAGATTTTGCCATCCACGCCGTTCCTTTCCTGGCAGGACGAGGACTCGCTCTCAGGTATTCCAGGTTCGCTCGAAAATCGAAGATTGCCGTGTTCATGCGAAAATCGAAAGTTTCATAAGAAAAAAGGAAGATTTGCTTTCCTGGCAGGACGAGGACTAGTTCTTAGCTATTCCACGTTCCTTCGAAAATCGAAGATTGCCGTGTTCACGCGAAAATCGAAAGTTTCGTAAGAAAGGAAAAAATAAGATTTTGCCATCCACGCCGTTCCTTTCCTGGCAGGATGAGGACTCGCTCTTAGCTATTCCACGTTCCCTCGAAAATCGAAGATTGCCGTGTTCATGCGAAAATCGAAAGTTTCGTAAGAAAAAAGGAAGATTTGCTTTCCTGGCAGGACGAGGACTAGTTCTTAGCTATTCCACGTTCCCTCGAAAATCGAAGATTGCCGTGTTCATGCGAAAATCGAAAGTTTCGTAAGAAAGGAAAAAATAAGATTTTGCCATCCACGCCGTTCCTTTCCCAGCAGGATGAGGACTCGCTCTTATCTATTCCACGTTCCCTCGAAAATCGAAGATTGCCGTGTTCATGCGAAAATCGAAAGTTTCATAAAAAAAAAGGAAGATTTGCTTTCCTGGCAGGACGAGGACTAGTTTTTAGCTATTCCACGTTCCCTCGAAAATCGAAGATTGCCGTGTTCATGCGAAAATCGAAAGTTTCGTAAGAAAGGAAAAAATAAGATTTTGCCATCCACGCCGTTCCTTTCCTGGCAGGACGAGGACTCGCTCTTAGCTATTCCACGTTCCCTCGAAAATCGAAGATTGCCGTGTTCATGCGAAAATCGAAAGTTTCGTAAGAAAAAAGGAAGATTTGCTTTCCTAGCAGGATGAGGACTAGCTCTTAGCTATTCCACGTTCCCTCGAAAATCGAAGACTGCCGTGTTCATGCGAAAATCGAAAGTTTCGTAAGAAAGGAAAAAATAAGATTTTGCCATCCACGCCGTTCCTTTCCTGGCAGGACGAGGACTCGCTCTCAGGTATTCCAGGTTCGCTCGGAATATTTTATGCGGCCGTTACCAAGGCGATCCGCGTCAGCCACGTAGACTTCCTACGAGAAACCAGTTACGAGGAAAATCCGGATAGACCGCTGAAACGCCGGGCGTAAAGAGCACCAGGAAAAGTTCGTTTCGTCCAATGGCGCGGCCTCGATCATTTTATCTCTCACTGCGCCGAGCGTGTACGTAAGTTTAATCCGGATTTCGAAAGCTTCGGACGCCGGCGTCGGAATTACACCGGCCGGAAATGTTTTTCAGCCGCTCTCCCGTAAACTCGGCCGGACGATAAGCGTGGGTACGTCAAGGTGTACGTCTAAGGTAGTTTTCTCGTGCTTTCGCATTACTTCTTTTTATATTGTTCATTTTTTTTTGTCGCGCTGATACGAGTTGCGGCGGTAGTCGCGTAAAATGGAAAGTCGTTGCGCGAGTTTCATTTATTAACATTTTCTGTGCCACGGAAGTTTTGTGTACGGTGCTCTGAGCGGCAGAATTTGTGTAGAAAAATACGATTTATCTAAGTGTTTAATCATTGAACAGCCCACTTTATATTTCATAATAGTGTCCTTATTGTTTTAAATATTTTCTTATACGGTAACTCTTATACAGTATACCGCTCTCAGCCTAAAACAGTCCTCTCGTCCAAACACACAATACAGCCTACCGCCGTCCGTTAACGCTTTGACTGCTGAAGACTCCCAATCTATAGTGCGAAATCTATTGATTTGTTATACAGGACCGAGTTTCAATTTTAATTCTTTACTCGCGCCGAAGTAAGTAATGCAAGAATATCGAAAGCGTTTGCCAAAGAACGCACGCGTATTCAACTCTACATTGACAACAGAGATTGTATTGCGCTTGGGATCTGCTGAAGATTCCCAATCAATAGTGCGAAATCTATTGATTTATTATACAAGACCGAGTTTAAATTTTAATTCTTTTCTCACGCCGAAGTAAGTAATACAAGAATATTTTTTTGCCAAAGAACGCACGCGTATTCAACCCTACATTGATAACAGAGATTGCATTGCACGAGGGATCTGCTGAAGACTCCCAATCTATAGTGCGAAATCTATTGATTTGTTATACAAGACCGAGTTTCAATTTTAATTCTTTACTCACGCCGAAGTAAGTAATACAAGAATATCTTTTGCCAAAGAACGCACGCGTATTCAACTCTACATTGATAACAGAGATTGTATTGCGCTTGGGATCTGCTGAAGATTCCCAATCAATAGTGCGAAATCTATTGATTTGCTATACAAGACCGAGTTTCAATTTTAATTCTTTACTCATGCCGAAGTAAGTAATGCAAGAATATCTTTCGCCAAAGAACGCGCGCGTGTTCAACTATACATTGATAACAGAGATTGTATTGCGCTTGGGATCTGCTGAAGACTCCCAATCTATAGTGCGAAATCTATTGATTTGTTATACAGGACCGAGTTTCAATTTTAATTCTTTACTCATGTCGAAGTAAGTAATGCAAGAATATATTTTGCCAAAGAACGCACGCGTATTCAACTCTACATTGACAACAGAGATTGTATTGCTCTTGGGATCTGCTGAAGACTCCCAATCTATAGTGCGAAAACTATTGATTTGCTATACAAGACCGAGTTTCAACTTTAATTCTTTACTCATGCCGAAGTAAGTAATGCAAGAATATATTTTGCCAAAGAACGCGCGCATATTCAACTCTACATTGATAACAGAGATTGTATTGCGCTTGGGATCTGCTGAAGACTCCCAATCTATAGTGCGAAATCTATTGACCTGTTAGACAAGACCAAGTTTTAATTTTAATGCTTTACCCGCGCGTAAGTAATACAAGAATATCTTTTGCCAAAGAACGCACGCGTATTCAACTCCACATTGATAACAGAGATTGTATTGCGCTTGGGATCTGCTGAAGACTCCCAATCTATAGTGCGAAATCTATTGATTTGTTATACAAGACCAAGTTTTAATTTTAATGCTTTACCCGCGCGTAAGTAATACAAGAATATCTTTTGCCAAAGAACGCACGCGTATTCAATTCATACATTGATAACAGAGATTGTATTGCGCTTGGGATTTGCTGAAGACTCCCAATCTATAATGCGAAATCTATTGACCTGTTAGACAAGACCAAGTTTTAATTTTAATGCTTTACCCGCGCGTAAGTAATACAAGAATATCTTTTGCCAAAGAACGCACGCGTATTCAACCTCCACATTGATAACAGAGATTGTATTGCGCTTGGGATCTGCTGAAGACTCCCAATCTATAGTGCGAAATCTATTGATTTGTTATACAGGACCGAGTTTCAATTTTAATTCTTTACTCGCGCCGAAGTAAGTAATGCAAGAATATATTTTGCCAAAGAACGCACGCGTATTCAACTCTACATTGATAACAGAGATTGTATTGCGCTTGGGATCTGCTGAAGACTCCCAATCTATAGTGCGAAATCTATTGACCTGTTAGACAAGACCAAGTTTTAATTTTAATGCTTTACCCGCGCGTAAGTAAGTAATGCAAGAATATCTTTCGCCAAAGAACGCATGCGTATTCAATTCATAATTGATAACACAGATTGCATTGCACGAGGGATCGACTAGTTTGACCAGCCCATATGCATCCATAGCACTCAAAGGGTTAAGTACACAAATATCTGAGCAAGTCTCAGGTATTCAATAAACCAGCGCTAGTCCCACTAGCATCCACGCGAGCGTTAAATCGGATTTCGGCGAGCGAGCGCAGAAATTGGCAGCTGCCACCTGTAATTCGGCCCGGACGCCGTTACATTACGGTGATTATCGGGGCCGTGCGCAGTTCCGCCAGTGTTGCGTATCGGCGACCGATGGAATTGATGTCGTTCGTATTCCCGATAACCCCTGCAACTCGATATCGAAAGACGAGCGTGCGCGATTACCGCTGCGAACGAACGGAAGGCGAGTCTCGCTCGATGCAGTTCTTCGAGCCTGGACCTTCCTTTAACGGCGCCCTCATTAGGCGACGTCTGCGTTTCCCGTTTGTCGTGATAAAGCGCGCCGTCGTTACGTCACTTTGTCCCGGCGACTCCGCAATTTCTTTCACCCCTTGTTACGTTCTGCAGAGACGCGCGTGCACGGTAATTCGTTTAATTTGTCGCGAGCTTCGGCAGCTCTGAACTTGAAGGCCTCGGGGTGCTCGAACTGGGGTGCTTGGGATTTGAAAGACGACGCGTCGGACACTTGGCCTGAATGTGGGGGAAAAAGCAATTTTCGGCTGCGACGGTGGAGCGTTTCAATGGATGGGGTTAGTTTAATGAGACTTCAGGCGATACTATGGGAAATCTATGCGGTTTATTGAAAGGTTTTATGGCGGAAGGTGTCACTACTTTTATCGCGTAATTTTACTGATAATTATTCTCCGTATAGTTACTGGTTTTGGTGTGAACCATATGAGTAATAGATTTTGGTTCTGATTGCCGTTACTTTAAATTACAGTTATCGGATGAACAGAAGCGCTGTTGCATTGTTCGACGTTCCTCGACGTAAATTGAAGCAAGCACTATCACGTTGCTTGGTATTTCTCGGCAAGATTTTCGAACTATCTCTGGTGTAGAAAGCATAATGCGACAATGAGGCTCAAATATTTTGTGAACTTATAGTTTAATGAGCAATTTTTCATATACAAGTTTATATGTACTTACGGAGATCATGTACATATGTATGGTGTCATATCGCATCATCGTATATGCGTATATATGATTTTCGAAAATATGTGTAAAGTTGCTGTTTACAAAAAATTACTTCATAAACTACAATTTCACGACTCATGTACACATATATGTAACGAAATACGTATACAAATACTATGACACATCGTACCAACACGGCATAATTTTTAACTTCTAAAGATGGAACCCAGCCAGGAAATCTATGCGGTTTATTGAAAGGTTTTATGGCGGAAGGTGTCACTACTTTTATCGCGCAATTTTACTGATAATTATTTTCCGTATACTTACTGGTTTTGGTGTGAACCATATGGGTAATAGATTTTGGTTCTGATTGCCGTTACTTTAAATTACAGTTATTGGATGAACAGAAGCGCTGCTGCATTGTTCGACGTTCTTCGACGTAAATTGAAGCAAGCACTATCACGTTGCTTGGTATTTCTCGGCAAGATCTTCGAACCATCTCTGGTGTAGAAAGCATAATGCGACAATCAGGCTCAAATATTTTGTGAACTTATAGTTTAATGAGCAATTTTTCATAAACAAGTTTATATGTACTTACGGAAATCATGTACATATGTATGGTGTCATATCGCATCATCGTATATGCGTATATATGATTTCCGAAAATATGTGTAAAGTTGCTGTTTACAAAAAATTACTTCATAAACTACAATTTCACGACTCATATATACATATATGTAATGAAATACGTATACAAATACTATGACACATCGTACCAACACGGCATAATTTTTAACTTTTAAAGATGGAACCCAGCCAGGTCTCTCTATGTCTCGCATATATAATGTAGGTCTCCAATATGCAGAACTTTTTACGGGCTGCACTAAACTAACGATACGATTACTAGTAGACGTCTTCTATACACTGAAATGCAAATAACTCATAATAAAATAAGCACACGCATTCAAATATTACATAATAACTCGAAATAATTTTAAGCTTCTACATATGGAATCCAGCGGCCTCTTACACGCAGAACCTTTTAAAAACATTGTAGTAAAACTTCAACTGTACCAAGGGCTTCGGGAATCTTTGAAAATACACGATAATGCCGGCAAGAATATTCTTCTTTCTTGCCCCGTGTCAAATGTTTGTCCAGTTGCCGTTCTCCTACTCAAACATGTAAAACATTTTAAAGACTGCGCTAACCAAATGACCCGACTGCTGATAAGCGTTTTCTTATATCCTCCTAATAAAATACAATACAGTACAACCCTTACATATGGACTACTAGTTTCTACGGCGGTCTCTTACACATAGAATCTTCTAAAAACATCGCAGAAAAACTTCAAGCGTACCAAAGGCTCAGGAATCTTTGAAAATACACAATAATGCCGACCATACAAGCGCCTACAGGAGTCTTCTCCCTTTTTGCCCATATTAAATATTTTTCCAGTTGCCGTTTACGTATTCAAACATGTGAAACGTTTTAAAAACCAAACAAATGATACGACTGCTGATACGCGTCTTCTTATACACTCATAATAAAATAAGCACACGCACTTAAACATTATGTAATACCCTGGACGAATATTCTAAAAACATCGCACATGAACTTCAAGCGCACCAAGGGCTGAGGAATCTTTGAAAATACACGATAATACCTACGATACAAGCGCCGATAGGAGTCTCCTTCCTTTTTGCTCATATTAAATGTTTTTCAGTTACCGTTCATGTACTCAACATGTAAAACATTTTAAGGACTGCACAAAACAAGTGATATGACCTATACACTTATAATAAAATATGTACACGCACTCAAACATTATTATAATACCCCGAACGAATATTCTAAAAATATCGGGCAAGAACTTTAGCGCACCAAGGGCTAAGGAATCTTTGAAAATACACGATAATACCTACGATACAAACGCCGACAAGAGTCTTCTTCCTTTTTGCTCATATTAAATGTTTTTCCACTTACCGTTCATGTACTCAACATGTAAAACATTTTAAAGACTTCACAAAACAAGTGATATGACCTATACACTCATAATAAAATATGTACACGCACTCAAACATTATATAATACCCCGAACGAATATTCTGAAAATATCGGGCAAGAACTTCAAACGCACCAAGGGCTGAGGAATGTTTGAAAATACACGATAATACCTACGATACAAGCGCCGACAGGAGTCTTCTTCCTTTTTGCTCATATTAATTGTTTTTCCACTTACCGTTCATGTACTCAACATGTAAAACATTTTAAGGACTGCACAAAACAAGTGATATGACCTATACACTCATAATAAAATATGTACACGCACTCAAACATTATATACCCCGAACGAATATTCTAAAAATATCGCGCAAGAACTTTAAGCGCACCAAGGGCTGAGGAATCTTTGAAAATACACGATAATACCTACGACACAAACGCCGATAGGAGTCTTCTTCCTTTTTGCCCATATATATATATATATCCGTTTATATATATATATATATATATATATATATATATATATATATAAAGTGATATGACCTATACACTTATAAGAAAATATGTACACGGACTTAAACACTATATAATACCCCCAACGAATATTCTAAAAATATCGCGCAAGAACTTCAAGCGTAGCAAGGGCTGAGGAATCTTTGAAAATACAAGATAATACCTACGATACAAGCGCCGATAGGAGTCTTCTTCATTTTTGCCCATATTAAATGTTTTTCCACTTACCGTTCATGTACTCAACATGTAAAACATTTTAAAGACTTCACAAAACAAGTGATATGACCTATACACTCATAATAAAATATGTACACGCACTCAAACATTATATAATACCCCGAACGAATATTCTGAAAATATCGGGCAAGAACTTCAAACGCACCAAGGGCTGAGGAATGTTTGAAAATACACGATAATACCTACGATACAAGCGCCGACAGGAGTCTTCTTCCTTTTTGCTCATATTAATTGTTTTTCCACTTACCGTTCATGTACTCAACATGTAAAACATTTTAACGACTGCACAGAACAAGTGATATGACCTATACACTTATAATAAAATATGTACACGCACTCAAACGTTATATAATACCCCGAACGAATATTCTAAAAATATCGGACAAGAATTTTAAGCCCACCAAGGGCTGAGGAATCTTTGAAAATACACGATAATACCTACGATACAAACACCGATAGGAGTCTTCTTCCTTTTTGCTCATATTAAATGTTTTTCCACTTACCGTTCATGTACTCAACATGTAAAACATTTTAACGACTGCACAAAACAAACGATATGACCTATACACTCATAATAAAATATGTACACGCACTCAAACGTTATATAATACCCCGAACGAATATTCTAAAAACATCGCACAGGAACTTCAAGCGCACCAAGGGCTGAGGAATCTTTGAAAATACATGATAATACCTACGATACAAGCGCCGACAGGAGTCTTCTTCCTTTTTGCCCCGTGTTCGTTTTTTCGCCAGTTGCCGCTGATGCTCCCGGAAGAACCCACGATGTGGTCCTCTTCCGACCCTACACGGAAAGGTCGGACCCCTATCGATCGGCTTCGGCTAAGAAGGGTGGGTGCCGTTTCAAATCGTTGCTCCTTCGAACGTGTCTCGTTTCTGCTGCTAACCGTGCGTGTAGGCAGTTCGGTACTTACGGTTACGGAGACTACGTTATTCAGAGACCACCGACAGTCGGCTTACAAACTTCCTTTGCATCCATTTTCCTCGTTTACCATTAAACGGCGGCGTATGTATACGTATTGGAAGTGTGCGGGGGAATTTTTGGTTAAGACGAGCGGTTGAGTTTTCTTGCAAATAAATAAGACTTGAGACGAGGAGGCTTCGTAGTACGATCAATTTGTTGATGCTGCGGGAATTAATCTATTAACAGGTCTGCCAAGTGTATTTTAGTACGGTAGAACCGGAACGCCACGAAATACTAGAGAATATCATTAAATTTTCCAGAATGAAAGTAACGCGGCTATAGTGGAGGCCAAAGGGTTGAATTGCTATTCTGACACGGAATACATTTACAAAATTATAAATGCCAATGATTACCGATTACTTAACAAAAGTGGGAATTTTACAACATCCATACGTTCATACCGATTTTAGTTACACCATATAATGCAATAATTTAATGACATTCATATATTAGCGCCAATACGCAAAACGAAGGGTTATAAAATACACAAAAAATATTTTTGGTGGTGCTAGTCGGTTATTGAAGACTCAGTTATATCATATAATGCAATAATTTGATGACATTCATATATTAGCATCAATACGCAAAAAGAAGGGTTATAAATTAGTTAAAAAATATTCTTGGTGGCGTTAGTCGGTTATTGAAGACTCAGTTATATCATATAATGCAATAATTTGATGACATTCATATATTAGCGTCAATACGCAAAAAGAAGCGTTATAAAATACGCAAAAAATATTCTTGTTGCCGTTAGTCGATTATTGAAGGCTCAGACAGGAGTGGCGGCAAGGGTGATTTACTAAGTTTTAAGTGAAATCGGAAAGAAACCCTAGAATACCGTTGGGAAAGACAGGATTTGAAGGGAATGGTTTAGGATTTGTGCCTAACAGTGCCACCTAGAGATTTGACCGCATGCCTCTCACCGGCGGCAAATTGCATTGCACCGTCCAGCCTCGACAGACGATTGAGTGTCAGGCCGTGGCTATATTGACTGTCTCCGGAATACCCGGCAATCTTCTTCGCACTCGCACTCCGCACCCTTCGACAATCACCGCGCAAATAGACCGTCAAACACGGCCGATTGTAATATGGAAATCGCATCCGAAATGGCCGTAGCATCGAACGAGCTGATACGAGTCCAAAGCGCAGGTCCAAACGCGTACAACTTGACTGCAGAACGTAGTTTACTGTATTAGAAGCGCGACGTCATGAAATACTGCAGATTACCGGGGAATTGTGCAAAATGGACATAATGCAGAAGTATTGGAGAGCGAAACATTGAAGCAGCATTCTGATATGAATTGCATTTACAAAATTACGAATACCACTGATTGCGTATTCTTTTTTTTCGTTAAATATCTTATGGCAGCCTCAATGAATATGAGTGCATTTTGCAAAATGAAAATAATGCGGAGGTATTGCATATAATATCAATTGCATTTACAAAGTTATAAATACCGATCGCGTATTTTTCTGCATTTTTATTAAAGTCCTTGCAGTGGTCACTCATGAATATAACTGCGTTGTATAAAATAAACATGATGTGAAACTCTTGGACATTAAAACGCTGAATCGCTACTTAATATCAATTGCATTTACAAAATTACGAATACCACTGATTGCGTATTCTTTTTTTTCGTTAAATATCTTATGGCAGCCCCAATGAATATGACTGCATTTTGCAAAATGAAAATAATGCGGAGGTATTGCATATAATATCAATTGCATTTACAAAGTTATAAATACCGATCGCGTATTTTTCTGCATTTTTATTAAAGTCCTTGCAGTGGTCACCCATGAATACAACTGTGTTGTGCAAAATAAACATGATGTGAAGCTCTTGGGCATTACAACGTTGAATCGCTGCTTAATATCAATTGCATTTACAAAATTTCGAATACCACTGATTGCGTATTCTTTTTTTTTGTTAAATATCTTATGGCTGCTCCAATGAATATGACTGCGTTTTGCAAAATGAAAATAATGCGGAGGTGTTGCATATAATATCAATTGCATTTACAAAATTATAAACACTACCAATTGCGTATTTTTCTGCATTTTTATTAAAGTCCTTACAGTGGTCACTCGTTTATATAACTACGTTGTACAAAATAAACATAATGTGAAGCTCTTGGACATTAAAACGTTGAATCGCTACTTAATATCGATTGCATTTACAAAATTACGAATACCACTGATTGCGTATTCTTTTTTTCCATTAAATATCTTGTTGCAGCCCCAATGAATACGACTGCATTTTGCAAAGTGAAAATAATGGGAAGGTATTGCATATAATATCAATTGCATTTACAAAGCCATAAACACTACCGATCGCGTATTTTTCTGCATTTTTATTAAAGTCATTACAGTGGTAACCCATGAATACAACTGTGTTGTGCAAAATAAACATGATGTGAAGCTCTTGGGCATTACAACGTTGAATCGCTACTTAATATCAATTGCATTTACAAAATTACGAATACCACTGATTGCGTATTCTTTTTTTTTCGTTAAATATCTTATGGCAGCCCCAATGAATATGACCGCATTTTGCAAAATAAAAATAATGCGGAGGTATTGCATATAATATCAAATGCATTTACAAAGTTATAAACACTACCGATCGCGTATTTTTCTGCATTTTTATTAAAGTCCTTGCAGTGGTCACCCATGAATATAACTGTGTTGTGCAAAATAAACATGATGTGAAGCTCTTGTACATTAAAACGTTGAATCGCTACTTAATATCAATTGCATTTACAAAATTACGAATACCACTGATTGCGTATTCTTTTTTTTCCATTAAATATCTTGTTGCAGCCCCAATGAATACGACTGCATTTTGCAAAATGAAAATAATGCGGCGGTATTGCATGTAATATCAATTGCATTTACAAAGTTATAAACACTACCAATTGCGTATTTTTCTGCATTTTTATGAAAGTCCTTGCAGTGGTCACCCATTAATATAACTGCGTCGTGCAAAATAAACATGATGTGAAGCTCTTGGACATTAAAACGTTGAATCGCTATTTAATATCAATTGCATTTACAAAATTTCGAATACCACTGATTGTGTATTCTTTTTTTTTTTTTTTTTTTTGTTAAATATCTTATGGCAGCCCCAATGAATATGACTGCATTTTGCAAAATGAAAATAATGCGGAGGTATTGCATATAATATCAATTGCATTTACAAAGTTATAAACACTACCGATCGCGTATTTTTTTTTTGCATTTTTATTAAAGTCCTTACAGTGGTCACCCGTTAATATAACTGCTTTGTGCAAAATAAACGTGATGTGAAGCCCTTGGACATTAAAACGCTGAATCGCTACTTAATATCAATTGCATTTACAAAATTTCGAATACCACTGATTGCGTATTCTTTTTTTTTGTTAAATATCTTATGGCTGCTCCAATGAATATGATTGCATTTTGCAAAATGAAAATAATGCGGAGGTATTGCATATAATATCAAATGCATTTACAAAGTTATAAACACTACCGATCGCGTATTTTTCTGCATTTTTATTAAAGTCATTACAGTGGTAACCCATGAATACAATTGTGTTGTGCAAAATAACCATGATGTGAAGCTCTTGTACATTAAAACGTTGAATCGCTACTTAATATCAATTGCCTTTACAAAATTACGAATACCACTTATTGCGTATTCTTTTTTTTTCGTTAAATATCTTATGGCAGCCCCAATGAATATGAGTGCATTTTGCAAAATGAAAATAATGCGGAGGTATTGCATATAATATCAATTGCATTTACAAAGTTATAAATACCGATCGCGTATTTTTCTGCATTTTTATTAAAGTCCTTGCAGTGGTCACCCATTAATATAACTGCGTTGTGCAGAATAAACATAATGTGAAGCTCTTGGACATTAAAACGTTGAATCGCTACTTAATATCAATTGCATTTACAAAATTACGAATACCATTGATTGCGTATTCTTTTTTTTCCGTTAAATATCTTATGGCAGCCCCAATGAATATGACTGCATTTTGCAAAATGAAAATAATGCGGAGGTATTGCATATAATATCAATTGCATTTACAAAATTATAAACACTACCGATCGCGTATGCTTCTGCATTTTTATTAAAGTCCTTGTAGTGATCACCCATTAATATAACTGCATCGTGCAAAATAAACATGATGTGAAACTCTTGGACATTAAAACGCTGAATCGCTACTTAATATCAATTGCATTTACAAAATTACGAATACCACTGATTGTGTATTCTTTTTTTTCGTTAAATATCTTATGGCAGCTCCAATGAATATGACTGCGTTTTGCAAAATGAAAATAATGCGGCGGTATTGCATGTAATATCAATTGCATTTACAAAGCCATAAACACTACCGATCGCGTATTTTTCTGCATTATTATTAAAGTTGTTACAGTGGCCACCCATGAATATAACTGCGTTGTGCAGAATAAACATAATGTGAAGCTCTTGGACATTAAAACGTTGAATCGCTACTTAATATCAATTGTATTTACAAAATTACGAATCCCACTGATTGCTTATACTTTTTTTTCGTTAAATATCTTATGGCAGCCCTAATGAATATGACTGCATGTTGCAAAATGAAAATAATGCGGAGGTATTGCATATAATATCAATTGCATTTACAAAGTTATAAATACCGGTCGCGTATTTTTCTGCATTTTTATTAAAGTCCTTGCAGTGGTCACTCATGAATATAACTGCGTTGTATAAAATAAACATGATGTGAAATTCTTGGACATTAAATCGTTGAATCGCTACTTAATATCAATTGCATTTACAAAATTACGAATACCACTGATTGCGTATTCTTTTTTTTTTCGTTAAATATCTTATGGCAGCCCCAATGAATATGACTGCATTTTGCAAAATAAAAATAATGCGGAGGTATTGCATATAATATCAATTGCATTTACAAAGTTATAAGCACTACCGATCGCATATTTTTCTGCATTTTTATCAAAGTCATTACTGAATGAATAAAACTGCGTTATGCAAAATAAACATGATATGAGGCAGATTAATATCGATTGCACTTACAAAATGATAAATGCTTCTGATTGCGAATCTTTGGGCACATTTTCGTGAGATCTTCTGCGCCCATCGCCGGTGACCACTGGTGCATTCACCGTGTTAATTGCGATCGTTGAGGTAGATGGGCATTATCGGCTGGTGTTGCCGAAACGACGACGCGCGGATAATCGATGGAGGATGGATAGTTCGACTAGTTTGCGGACGCAGGTGACCACGCGTGATCACGTAATTACGGCACTTGTGTCCAGCGTCTTTGGGCACTGGCGCGTTCAAAGGCGTGTCGAGGATGGACGAAACGTGGGATTGTTTCTAAGTGTATTGGTGTGCATGTGATCTGAGAGTTTTGTACGATAATTTATAGAATATTTAGAAATTATTTGTAAATTCAGTGCGATTATTTATTTGTATGTACACAGAATGTGTATTATGAATTTATGAATTTGAGTTATGAATTTACATTACATGCGCAAATTGTTTGTAAATGTATTGGGTTGGAGGGAAAGTTCTGTCGTATTTTAAAGAAACTATTTGAATTAATTTATAAAAATATGTGTTTAATATTAATCATAATACATTTAATGTGTTGTATGATGAATGCCAAACTCTTCTGCAATTTCTCGACTTGTAAAATGTGGATTATTTTCCAACATGGATCGTAAAACATCATTATCGATCTTGAATGGTCGTCCAGATCGATCACTTTCTTGGAGGCTCAGATCCCCGAAACGAAATTTGCTAAACCATCTTTGACAAGTACGAACATTTACAATATCTTTCCCAAATACAGCACATAAATTTTTACATGCAACCGATGCGTTGCTTCCTTTTTGGAATTCATACAAAATGTAGTGTCGTAAATGCCCTTTATCTACTGACATGTTTTTCACTTTAAATATCACAAGTAAATGATGAATGGTAAAAAAGGACTCCTTTTATATTATACAGCAGCTATAAAAAAACAAAGAAGAATCTGAATGACTCACTAGCCAGATGTTTTTTTTATTTACAAGAAAAATGACCTGCGTATTAAAAATACGACAGAACTTTCCCTCCAACCTAATATTTGTATGTGCACATAATCTGTACACATTTGTACGATGATTCATAGAAAATGTGTAAATGATTTCTAAATGTAAATGTGTATTGCAATTGTATTTGGAAGAGTTGTTAACGCTTTGCACATGGACAAATTATATTCCGGGTTTGATTCAATAAGTACCGCAAAAAGTGCTTGAAAATGACAGCAACAATTTCGATACTTTTGATCACGAAACTCCCTGAATAAGAGTAACAACCCCGTAAACGAAATATGTACATCGACGCAACCAACACCATTCACAATAAAGTTCTCTAATTTTACTCGCCGCAAATAAACAAAACGTCTACAGTAACACTGATCACAGTGACTTTCCATAATTTTCCTCCGAAAATCCGCGAATAAAATGTTCGCATCGACACAACCGACGCCCGTCGCAGCGTTTCCTTCATTTCGCCCGCGACAAGCCGTAAACAAAATGTTTGCATTGCCGCAAGCGACCAGCCCGTCCACAGTAACTTTCTATAATTTCCCCCCGAAAACCCGTAAATCAAATCTTCGCATTGACACAACCGACGCCCTCCACGGTAAATTTCCCCAATTTCACTCACGAAACCCCGTAAACAAAGGGTCTGGATCGACACACCCAAGCCGTAAACAAAATTGCATCCCCGCAAACAAGCCCCGTTCACCCCGCGGCCGTTTTCTTATTGACTCGCCGTGCAACTCTGAGACTTAACGACGCCGCGTCTGGCCGACAATCGCGGGACAAACATTTGTGCAAAGCAGTGCCATCGGCAAGCCGCTAAATAGGAAATTCCGCGCTGCGCCTTCGTCGCCTCGGAGACCTTTCGGGATTAGCAGCGAACGAGTCGACGCTGTTGAACATTCCGGCGCCGCAGACTTCGCGGATTCCGCCATTAGCGGGCGCTCTTCTCATTACGAAATGCGAGCGCGTCCCTCAATTATCCGGGACGGTCGTTAACGCGAGGCAACACGCCTGGCGGACATTTAATTAGCACGAGTCATTAGCGACGTCCTTAATGTCGGCCCTGCGGACGCTTCCGTCGCCGATGTTGAAGCGTTTCGCGATTTTCCGCGCGGCGCAGTCGGGCTTCGTTGCTGGACAATCGCGGCCAAACGGATCGGTGGGGATAAAATACTTTTTCCGAGTGTGGAGTGTGATCATTGGTTATGTCAGGTGGGACGGAGTTGTAATTGTCAATCATCGGTTACGGAAAATTAACACGTTGACTGCCACGGTGGTCATCGGTGACCGCTGCAAAAGATTTGACTAAAAATGCAAAAAATTCGCAATGGATCCTATTTGTACTCTTGTAAAAACAAACGATATTGGAACGGTGCTTCGATACTTTAGCTTCTAATAACTCTGCGTTACCTTTATTTTGCACAATTTAATTATACTCTGCAGTATTTCGTTGCATTTCATTTCCAAATGTACCACACCGTATTCTTTAATACGTTGATTGCCACGGTGGTCACCGGTAACCGGTGCAAAAGATTTGACTAAAAAATGCAAAAAATTCGCAATGAAGCCTAATTCCAATCTTGTAAAAGCAATTGATATTGGAACGGTGCTTCAATACTTTGGTTTCTAACAACTTGGCGTTACCTTCATTTTATACGATTGAATTATATTCTGCAGTATTTCATCGCATCGCGTTTCTAACATAGCAAAATACGCGGTCATCGGTACAAAAGATTTGACTAAAGATGGAAAAAATTCGTCATGAAGCCTATTTGCAATCTTGTAAAAGCAATTGATATTGGAACGGAGTTTCAATATTTTGGTTTCTAACAACTTGGCGTTACCTTCATTTTGTACGATCTAATTATACTCTGCAGTATTTCATCGCATCGCGTTTCTAACATAGCAAAATACGCGGTCATCGGTGCAAAAGATTTGACTAAAAATGCAAAAAATTCGCAATGGATCCTATTTGTACTCTTGTAAAAGCAAACGATATTGGAACGGTGCTTCAATACTTTAGCTTCTAATAACTCTGCGTTACCTTTATTTTGCACAATTTAATTATACTCTGCAGTATTTCATTGCATTACATTTCCAAATGTACCACACCGTATTCTTTAATACAATCACGGTGGTCACCGGTAACCGGTGCAAAAGATTTGACTAAATTTGGAAAAATTCGCCATGAAGCCTATTTGCAATCTTGTAAAAACAATTGATATTGGAACGGTGCTTCAATACTTTGGTTTCTAATAACTATGCGTCACCTTTATTTTGCACGATTTATTTATACTTTGCAGTATTTCATCGCATCGCGTTTCTAACATAGCAAAATACGCGGTCACCGGTGCAAAAGATTTGACTAAAAATGGAAAAAATTCGCAATGGATCCTATTTGCACTCTTGTAAAAGCAAACGATATTGGAACGGTGCTTCAATTCTTTAGCTTCTAATAACTCTGCGTTACCTTTATTTTGCACAATTTAATTATACTCTGCAGTATTTCATTGCATTACATTTCCAAATGTACCACACCGTATTCTTTAATACATTGATTGCCACGGTGGTCACCGGTAACCGGTGCAAAAGATTTGACTAAAAATTGGAAAAATTCGCAATGAAGCCTATTTGCAATCTTGTAAAAGCAATTGCTATTGGAACGGTGCTTCAATACTTTGGTTTCTAATAACTATGCGTTACCTTTATTTTGCACGATTTATTTATACTTTGCAGTATTTCATCGCATCGCGGTTCTAACATAGCAAAATACGCGATGACCGGTGCAAAAGATTTGACTAAAAATGGAAAAAATTCGCCATGAAGTCTATTTGCAATCTTGTAAAAGCAATTGATATTGGAACGGAGTTTCAATATTTTGGTTTCTAACAACTTGGCGTTACCTTCATTTTGTACGATTGAATTATATTCTGCAGTATTTCATCGCATCGCGTTTCTAACATAGCAAAATACGCTTGGCAGGCAACGTGTTAAATAATGCAAGCAAAGTTTCTTATAAAGGAGGAATTTGTATCCATCTCATACATTGAAAAATTGGAAATTTTATTCATGTGAATAGTAAATGTTGAGTTGGGAAAAAATTTTAACTCCATTCATGTAAACGCCATTTCTTGAGTTGAGAGTAAAATGGAAAGTTGGACGAATGCATATTTCAGCTATCATAAACCGATTATTTCGTTTTTAGATTCCAGTGTAGACATGAACGCTAGCGAATAAAGATATATCTTCAATGCATAATTACACATCTTTTAAATATTATTTTCCTGTACAAGTTTCCTGTTTCTGTATCTTTGAAGTTCCACTTCTAATGCGCACGACGGCTACGCACCCTCTTTTGTAATTTTTATTACTGACAGGGCTTCCCGGTACCTGTCTTGACGTGATGAATGTGTGAATAAGAGTTTGGTTTGAGATAAAGTTGTTTGGTCAGGTTTATGAAAGAATCCAATTACAATAAATTACTGAGCCAAAGGCGTACGTGAGAAAATTATTCCAACCGATAAATTCAGTAGCATGATGATTATTTATATTTTTTTATTTATTCATTTTATTACGTCTTGGCTTCCAATTACACGAAATACCTTAAAATCTTAGTTCTCACCGAAATTCCAATTTAAACAGCAACTCTTTGCGCGTGACGAATATACTCGTCATAACAGAAAATATTGCAATTTCGTCGGAAATCCGAACTGATATATGTTTTGCTTCCAGGCGGTGGTGACAGCAACAAGGGAAAGAGTAAGAAATGGCGGAAGATACTTCAGTTCCCACACATCTCCCAGTGCATCGGCCTAAAAGATAAGTTGGGTAAGTTGAGCTATCAATAATGGACATTGGCAGCTTTCGTGTTTGTGTTGATATTGGGGTCAACGTTGGGGGAAAATGTTGAATTTGTTCCTACTGAATCAATAGGGCGTAATAAATATCACGTAACTGGTATAGTTCAATTTGGTACAAACATTCGACACATAAAACAACAAATTTTAATTAGTGCTCACTAAAATGGCAAAAAAAAATCTTGAAAATCATGTCATTTCGCCTATCCCAAGTAGGCATGACCCCTTGAGCAGCCGACCTCGTGACAATTAAACGACACTCGACGGGTCTATCGGCTGGCCTGCAGTCCTCGTGAAAGTGTACTCCCGCATTCGATTTCTGCGATAACACCGTATGCTCGTCCTGCGACTCTCGACTTTATGCCATTTCGCTTCTCCTCGCTTCTCGTTCGACGCGGTCGATAGAAAACCCGTTGCCGAAGCTGCCTGGCGATCGGCTCGAAAGGAGAGACGGAGTGCGGGACCGAGAGATCCTCGTTTGCGTCACTGGCGAACGTGGAAAACAATGAGGATCCCCCGCACACTTCCATCGCCGACGTTCCGAGGTGTCGACGTGGAACAGCTGTTCACGGGATCGCCGGCGGTACTGAGTGTTTCAATGATGAGAGCTCTGTTTGCAGGATTTTTGTCGAGAGCGGATAGCGATTTTCGTTTATTCGATATTTATATCGATATTCGGATAGCGATTTTTCGAGCGATTAGCGGTTGAAAATTTAAAAATTATTCTTGTGAAGGATGCAGGTTGAGTTGAGGAAAATGTGAAGGTATATTCTTGGGAATGATACATGTAGAATTGGAGAAAAATAGGAAGGTTTATTCTTGGGAAGGACCCACCAGGTTGCTCAATAAGTTTTGTCGTTCGATAAGAAAAACACAATGTTATGGTTCAAAATACACTTTATTATTCAGTATAATCTCCCTGAATATTAATGCACTTGCTCCAATGATCCTCCAATCTTGTGGATCCCATCCCTGAAGTGAGATTCCGGAAGGTCTGCAAAATACGCTTCAACAGCCGTTATGACCTCTTCATTTGACGAAAAACGCTTGCCACGCATAAATTTTTTGAGTTCTGGAAACAAATGGAAGTCGCTGGGGGCCAAATCTGGTGAATACGGCGGATGCTCCAACAATTCGAACTTTAATTCATGGATTTTAGCCATTGTCAAAATGCTCTTGTGACACGGTGCGTTGTCCTGATGAAAAA
The DNA here is from genome assembly GCA_033815515.1 of Cryptocheilus praepositus. NCBI lineage: Eukaryota > Metazoa > Arthropoda > Insecta > Hymenoptera > Pompilidae > Cryptocheilus > Cryptocheilus praepositus. The sequence continues at coordinate 2,131,360 of JAWWQZ010000257.1, forward strand.
GGATTTTTTTCTTCTGCAAACCGGATCTTTTTTCACGAATTTTTTCCTTCAACTGGTCCAAAAGGTTGCAATAATATTCACAATTAATTGTTTTACCAGTTTGCAAGTAATCCACAAATAAAATTTCTTTCGCATCCCAAAAAACTGATGCCAGAACCTTCTTGGCCGATTTCTGGACACGAACTCGTTTCGAAGCCGAACAACCAGGTTCACACCACTCTTTAGCCTCTTGTTTTGATTTAGGATCATGGTGATGGACCCAAGTCTCATCCATAGTGATGAATCGACGCACAAAATCCACTTTATCCTTTTTAAAACGCTCCAAATGTTGTTGAGAAAGTCGCATTCGAATGTGTTTTTGTTCAATTGTTAGCGAATGCGGCACCCATTGTGCACACAGCTTTTTGAAACTCAAAATTTCATTTAAAATATGACTCACACTGCCTAATGAGATGTGTAGAGCCTCTACTAAATCCCTCTCAGTCAATCGACGATCTTCCAAAACCATATCCTGTACTTTGGCTACGATTTCTGGTGTTGATGCGGTTTTTGGACGTCCTTCACGTGGATCGTCTTCAAGGCTTGTACGACCACGTTTAAATTCAGCAACCCATCTTTCTACTGTTCTAATTGAAGGTGAACGTTCATTATACACTCTTAACATTCGTTCGTGAATTTCTTTTGGTGCTACACCTTCCAAAAATAAGAATTTTATCACTGCACGATATTCAATTTTTTCCATTGTCGAAAATACTGTGACACGGCGACACTAAATGGCTTGTAAACTTAGAATGAATTGACTGATTGAAATGAACCTTCACATACGTTGATAAGAAGAGTGAACCAACAAAACAAAAACAAATTTGGACTAGTAGCAACGCCCTCAACAAAACAAAACAAAACTTATTGAACAACCTGGTATGTTGGGTTGGGAATAAATTTGAAAATTTGAAAATTTATGCATGTGAACGCTGCATATGGAGTTGAGAAAAAATGTGAACATTTACTCTTTTGAACGATACATGTTCATTGTAGAGAAAATGTGAAGATTTATTTTTGCAAACGATAGCATGTTGAATTGGAGAAAACTGGGAAGGTTTATTCTTGGGAAGGACATATGTTGGGTTGAGGATAAATTTGAAAATGTATGTGTGTGAACTCTGCATATGGAATTGAGAAAAAATGTGCACATTTACTCCTTTGAACGATACGTGTTCCTTTGAGAGAAAATGTGAAGATTTATTTTTGCGAACGATAATATATTGAGTTGGGAAAAATGTGAAGGTTTATTCTTGGGGAGGACATATGTTGGGTTGAGGATAAATTTGAAAATATATTCATGTTAACCCTACACCATCCTCAACTGTACATGTAGAACAATCCCTTTTCTTTGTTGAAAATTTGAAAATATAATCATATGCACTCTACGTATGCAGTTGTGAAACATGTAGTTATCATGAGTAAATGTCCAACTAAAAAGAATTTTCTATATGTCTGAAGTTTATGTGTGAAGTTTATCGGTGTTCATTTAGATTGTTTAACTTCCGCACTCAGTTACGAAATAATAGCGGGGAAGATGAGGCAGCTTCGGCGTAAAATTGTCGGTCGACAATGTGTTAAATGCCCGTAATTGTTTCGGAACACAATCGAGCCTTGTAGCATGCGTTTATATTATTCCTATTGTACGAGGAAAATTCTCGGTAAGACGATTTCCTGTAACGCGATGTCAGATAATGTGTAACATATTAATTCGCGCTGTGAATGGAGTTTGCTGTGCTTGATAAGGGGAGCGGTTGAAAATTGGTCGAAAAGTTAGATATATTTTTGGGGTCTGCAATGTTTATCGTCGACGTCAAGAAACACTAAATTTGATATCCCGCTATGTAATTTTTTGTTTTTGCAACGTTTACCATAGGTAGCAGAAAACATTTAATTTGAAATACTATATAACTTTTTACTTCTTCAACGTTTATCATAGATGATAGGAACCACTTAATTTGAAGTTCCAATATCAAATTTTTTCTTTGCCCAGCATTTATCGTAGGCGGCAGAAAACATTTGATTTAAAATTCTACTATGTATTTCCTTATTTCTACATCGTCCACCGTGTGCGCCAGGAAACATTTGATTTCAAACTCCAATATGTATTTTTTTGTTTCTGCAACATTCACCGTAGGTGCTAGGAAACATTCAATTTGAAATTCCACTATGTATTCCTCCGTCCGTGCAGCGTTTACCGTACGTGACCGGAAAAACTTAACTCCAAATCCCATTACACCATTTTCCAATTTAATTCGAAATTCCCCTACGACTCGTTCTCTGACATGAGACGTAACGCATTCACCGCCTTCCACCGACAGATCCGAAAACAGGTGGAAAATTCTCAGATTTCCTCCGCAACGTCCGTTGCACGCAGATTTGGAAAAAGACGCCGCATGCGGGGAAACAGACGAGAGCCTTCGAAATTCCCCGTTTTCGCCTTAATCGTTATCACTCCCGGCGATATCGAATTCCCAGTTTCGCGCGTATCGGCCTCGACTCACTTCCGCATTTTTCCTGCCGCGCGCCCCTTCACATCCGAGAACAGCACTTCCGGGAATTGGAGCTCTCCCCCATGTGTGCCTATCTGCCTTTCTCCCTTTCTGCCATTCTGCCATTCACATCCGCCCACACATTTCCACGTCCATTTCTCTCTCAAACTAACCATCTGTCTATCTCCTTCGCTCCATTTCTCTCTCTCGCTGTTCTGCTCCGTCAAGATTCGCCGAAGACGAATCGAAGAGCACTTCGCAGTCCGAGCGTAATTGCGCACGAGCCATTAGCGAGGAAAAAGGCAGCCGCTGATAAGGCAGATTAGCGGGGCGGCAATCAAAGAGACGCGTGTATCTCTCTTTAAATATTGGCCAATTTGAATCGATCGCGTTGCCGCTTTCTTTCGCGGGTAATGAAGAGCAGGGTGCTGGCGGAATTATTGACAATGGTGGATGGCGGATGGAAGCGGTGGTTCCGTTGGAAATGGAAGTTAAGGGAACATTTTTCACAGTTTCATTAAAAATTAGTGAAACAAAAATGTGTCTAATACAAATCTTGTAAAACACAAATGTATCAAATTCAAATGTGCCAAATGCAATTTTATCAAAAATTAGGGAAACAAAAATGTGTCTAATACAAATCAGTAAAACACAAATGTATCAAATTCAAGTGTGCCAAACGCAATTTTATCAAAAATTAGGGAAACAAAAATGTGTCTAATACAAATCTGCAAAACACAAATGTATCAAATTCAAGTGTACCAAACGCAATTTAATAAAAAATTAGTGAAATAAAAATGTGTCTAATTCAAATCTGTAAAACACAAATGCATCAAATTCAAGTGTACCAAACGCAATTTTATCAAATATTAGTGAAATAAAAATGTGTCTAATACAAATCTGTAAAATACGAATGTATCAAATTCAAGTGTGCCAAACGCAATTTTATCAAAAATTAGTGAAACAAAAATGTGTCTAATATAAATCTGTAAAACACAAATGTATCAAATTCAAGTGTGCCAAACGCAATTTTATCAAAAATTAGGGAAACAAAAATGTATCTAATACAAATCTGTAAAACAGAAATGTATCAAATTCAACTGTGTCAAACGCAATTTTATCAAAAATTAGGGAAACAAAAATGTGTCTAATACAAATCTGTAAAACACAAATGTATCAAATTCAAGTGTGCCAAACGCAATTTTATCAAAAATTAGTGAAACAAAAATGTGTCTAATACAAATCTGTAAAACACAAATGTATCAAATTCAAGTGTGCCAAACGCAATTTTATGAAAAATTAGTGAAACAAAAATGTGTCTAATAGAAATCTGTAAAACACAAATGTATCAAATTCAAATGTGCCAAACGCAATTTTATCAAAAATTAGGAAAACAAAAATGTGTGTAATACAAATCTGAAAAACACAAATGTATCAAATTCAAGTTTGCCAAACGCAATTTTATCAAAAATTAGTGAAACAAAAATGTGTCTAATACAAATCTGTAAAACACAAATGTATCAAATTCAAGTGTGCCAAACGCAATTTTATAAAAAATTAGGGAAACAAAAATGTGTCTAATACAAATCTGTAAAACACAAATGTATCAAATTCAAGTGTGCTAAACGCAATTTTATCAAAAATTAGGGAAACAAAGATGTGTCTAATACAAATCTGTAAAACACAAATGTATCAAATTCAAATGTGCCAAACACAATTTTATCAAAAATTAGGAAAACAAAAATGTGTCATACAAATCTGTAAAATACAAATATATCAAATTCAAATGTGCCAAACGCAATTTTATCAAAAATTAGGAAAACAAAAATGTGTCTAATACAAATCTGTAAAACACAAATGTATCAAATTCAAGTGCGCCAAACGCAATTTTATTAAAAATTAGGGAAACAAAAATGTGTCTAATACAAATCTGTAAAACACAAATGTATCAAATTCAAGTGTGCCAAACGCAATTTTATCAAAAATTAGGGAAACAAAAATGTGTCTAATACAAATCTGTAAAACACAAATGTATCAAATTCAAGTGTGCCAAACGCAATTTTATCAAAAATTAGGGAAACAAAAATGTATCTAATACAAATCTGTTAAACACAAATGTATCAAATTCAAGTCTGCCAAACGCAATTTTATCAAAAATTAGTGATACAAAAATGTGTCTAATACAAATCTGTAAAACACAAATGTATCAAATTCAAATGTGCCAAACGCAATTTATCAAAAATTAGTGAAACAGAAACGTGTCTAATAAAAATCTGTAAAACACAAATGTATCAAATTCAAGAGTGCCAAACGTAATTTTATCAAAAATTAGGGAAACAAAAATGTGTCTAATACAAATCTGTAAAACACAAATGTATCAAATTCAAGTGTGGCACACGCAATTTTATCAAAAATTAGTGAAACAAAAATGTGTCTAATATAAATCTGTAAAACACAAATGTATCAAATTCAAATGTGCCAAACGCAATTTTATCAAAAATTAGGGAAATAAGAATGTATCTAATACAAATCTGTAAAACACAAATGTATCAAATTCAACTGTGCCAAACGCAATTTTATCAAAAATTAGTGAAACAAAAATGTGTCTAATACAAATCTGTAAAACCCAAATGTATCAAATTCAAGTGTGCCAAACGCAATTTTATCAAAAATTAGGGAAACAAAAATGTGTCTAATAAAAATCTGTAAAACACAAATGTATCAAATTAAAGTGTGGCACACGCAATTTTATCAAAAATGAGGGAAACAAAAATGTGTCTAATACAAATCTGTAAAACACAAATGTATCAAATTCAGGTGTGCCAAACGCAATTTTATCAAAAATTAGTGAAACAAAAACGTGTCTAATAAAAATCTGTAAAACACAAATGTATCAAATTCAAGTGTACCAAACGCAATTTTATCAAAAATTAGTGAAACAAAAATGTGTCTAATACAAATCTGTAAAACACAAATGTATCAAATTCAAGTGTGCTAAACGCAATTTTATCAAAAATTAGGGAAACAAAAATGTGTCTAATACAAATCTGTAAAACACAAATGTATCAAATTCAGGTGTGCCAAACGCAATTTTATCAAAAATTAGGGAAACAATAATGTGTCTAATACAAATCTGTAAAATACAAATGTATCAAATTCAAGTTTGTCAAACGCAATTTTATCAAAAATGAGTGAAACAAAAATGTGTCTAATACAAATCTGTAAAACACAAATGTATCAAATTCAACTCTGCTAAACGCAATTTTATCAAAAATTAGTGAAACAAAAATGTGTGTAATACAAATCTGTAAAACACAAATGTATCAAATTCAAGTGTGCTAAACACAATTTTATCAAAAATTAGGGGAACAAAAATGTGTCTAATACAAATCTGTAAAACACAAATGTATCAAATTCAAGTGTGGCACACGCAATTTTATCAAAAATTAGGAAAACAAAAATGTGTCTACTACAAATCTGTAAAACACAAATGTAACAAATTCAAGTGTGCCAAACGCAATTTTATCAAAAATTAGTGAAACAAAAATGTGTCTAATACAAATCAGTAAAACACAAATGTATCAAATTCAAATGTGCCAAACGCAATTTTATCAAAAATAAGGGAAACAAAAATGTGTCTAATACAAATCTGTAAAAAACAAATGTATCAAATTCAAGTGTACCAAACGCAATTTTATAAAAAATTAGTGAAATAAAAATGTGTCTAATTCAAATCTGTAAAACACAAATGTATCAAATTCAAATGTGCCAAACGCAATTTTATCAAAAATTAGGAAAACAAAAATGTGTCTAATACAAATCTGTAAAACACAAATGTATCAAATTCAAATGTGCCAAACGCAATTTTATCAAAAATTAGGAAAACAAAAATGTGTGTAATACAAATCTGTAAAACAGAAATGTATCGAATTCAAGTGTGCCAAACGCAATTTTAACAAATATTAGGGAAACAAAAATGCGGCTAATACAAATCTGTAAAACACAAATATCAAATTCAAGTGTGCCAAACGCAATTTTATAAAAAATAAGTGAAACAAAAATGCGGCTAATACAAATCTGTAAAACTCAAATGTATCAAATTCAAGTTTGCCAAACGCAATTTTATCAAAAATTAGTGAAATAAAAATGTGTCTAATTCAAATCTGTAAAACACAAATGTATCAAATTCAAGTGTACCAAACGCAATTTTATCAAAAATTAGTGAAATAAAAATGTGTCTAATTCAAGTCTGTAAAACACAAATGTATCAAATTCAAGTGTACCAAACGCAATTTTATCAAAAATTAGTGAAACAAAATGTGTCTAATACAAATCTGTAAAACAGAAATGTATCAAAGTCAAGTGTATCAAACGCAATTTTATCAAAAATTAGTGAAACAAAAATGTGTCTAATACAAATCTGTAAAACACAAATGTATCAAATTCAAATGTGCTAAACGCAATTTTATAAAAAATTTGTGAAACAAAAATGTGTCTAATACAAATCTGTAAAACACAAATGTATCACATTCAAGTGTGCTAAACACAATTTTATCAAAAATTAGGGAAACAAAAATGTGTCTAATACAAATCTGTAAAACACAAATGTATCAAATTCAAGTGTGCCAAACGCAATTTTATCAAAAATTAGGGAAACAAAAATGTGTCTAATACAAATCTGTAAAACACAAATGTATCAAATTCAACTTTGCCAAACGCAATTTTATCGAAAATTAGAGAAACAAAAATGTATCTAATACAAATTTGTAAAACACAAATGTATCAAATTCAAGTGTACCAAACGCAATTTTATCAAAAATTAGGGAAACAAAAATGTGTCTAATACAAATCTGTAAAATACAAATGTATCAAATTCAAGTGTACCAAACGCAATTTTATGAAAGATTAGGGAAACAAAAATGTGTCTAATACAAATCTGTAAAACACGAATGTATCAAATTCAAGTGTGCCAAACGTAATTTTATCAAAAATTAGTGAAACAAAAATGTGTCTAATACAAATCTGTAAAACACAAATGTATCAAATTCAACTCTGCTAAACGCAATTTTATCAAAAATTAGTGAAACAAAAATGTGTCTAATATAAATCTGTAAAACACAAATGAATCAAATTCAAGTGTGCCAAACGCTATTTTATCAAAAAATAGTGAAACAAAAATGTGTCTAATACAAATCTGTAAAACAGAAATGTATCAAATTCAAGTGTATCAAACGCAATTTTATCAAAAATTAATGAAACCCAAATGTTAAATACAAATGTATTCAAAACAAGGGTATTAAACACATTTTGCCTAAAATGAATAAAACACAAATGTATTAAACACATTTCGTCAAAACTGAGTAAAGCAGAAATGTGTCGTACACAAACGCGTCGAGCACATTTCACATCAAAAGTGAGTGAAAGCGTCAACACAATTTCGTCAAGAACGACTCACAGCGTCAAACACAATTTCGTCCGAAACCAGAGTGCCGAACACAATTTCATCAAAAATGACTAAAGCATCGTATACGCTGCTTTGACCGCAAACGTATGACGCCCTCACATCCACTCAACGCCTAGAGCCATTCAAGCAAAATTCCTCACGCGCTTTCCATTTTCCACCAAAATCAGTACTTTTATTTCATTATCCGTTATCTGCGCCCAAACATCATTGCAGGGTATTGTTTATTTAGATACCACGTTGCAACATGCGAGTCATACTCCACACTACCGTAAAAATACTTGCAAACTCGTGCGCTTTCGCGGGTGAATTAAATGAGCCGACCATCAACATTATCGCCCACGGCCTCTCGAACGAGAAAATGCGTCTCGGCGAGCGGTCTGATCAATTTTATCGGCTGCATCAAACTGCCGTCTCTCCCACTGCATCTTAAGACGTTCGGACAAACTTAAGTAACATTATTAGCATAATGCCATCATTCTCAGCCGCCGCGGCGAGGCCGAAACAATTTTCACTGTCACCTTCGATTGGCTATCTCGGCTAATTAATCGTAATGACGAAAGCACCGACGATGCGCTATCTGAGTGGGTCAACACGTGCCGTGTCAGACCGATTGTGGACACCTTCCGTTCAGGCCGATTCCTGTCTGAGGATTACTCGTTTTCCCACTGCTGCCATGTCGTTTTGGTAGAAAGCGAAAGAGCGGAATCGTAAAGAAAGGGTGTGTTGTAGTTGGAGATCGGTGCAGTTTTTGCAGGAGGAGATGCAGTGAAATTGTTAACACTTTGCGGACCGAGCATTCTATTGCTAATCGTACCCAGTGGCCGGGTATTTTTTTGCATCAAATATCTTTAAATTGGTGATGATTTGTTAGTAGTTAACACGTTGACTGCCATGGTGGTCATCGGTGACCGGTGCAAAAGATTGTACTCAAAATGCAAAAAATTCGCAATGAATCCTATTTGCAATTTTGTAAAAGCAATTGATATTGGAACGGCGCTTCAATACTTTGGCTTCTAACAACTGTGCATTACTTTCATTTTGCACGATTTAATCATACTCTGCAGTATTTTATCGCATCGCGGTTCCAACATAGCAAGAAACGCTTGGCAGTCAAAGTGTTAAACTGTCCACAAATATTTCTGTAATATTGCTAATCGTTTTGCCGCTATCCATATTTCAGAGTTTCAAATCATTCATTTGCAATACAAATTATTGGGTTGTTCGGAAAGTAATTTCGTTTTTTTTTTGTGAAAAGGAAAGACAATATTCGTATAATGAACAAATATTTTATTAAATTATATATTGGCCATTCTGATCCAATACCTTTTACCATCTTTCTGGTAGCAGCATGATTCCACGCTCATAAAATTGTTGGTCTTTGCTGGCAAAAAACTGATCGAGGTGGTTTTTGACCTCCTCACTTGATGTGAAGGTTTTACCGTCTAAAAAATTTTGTAGTGACCGCAACAAATAATAATCCGAAGGTGCCAGATTTGGAGAATATGGTGGGTGTGGTAATGAATCCCATTCAAGCTGTAAAATCTTTTGGCGAGTGACCAAACTTGTATGAGGTCTCGCATTATCTTGGTGGAACACTACACCTTTTCTGTAGACTACTTCTGGTCTTTTCTGTTGAAGTGCATCATTCAGTTTGTCCAGCTGATGACAGTAGACTTCCGAATTAATTGTTGTGTTATCTGGTAAAAGCTCAAAACAAAACGATTTCTTTAAAATCCCACCAAACAAACAGCATCACCTTTCTTTAATGGATATCGGCTTTGGAAATGCTTTGAGCCGGTTCATCTTTTTTGCTCCATGATCTCTTGCGTTTGACATTGTTATATACAACTCATTTTTCGTCCCCAGTAATGATGCGCTTCAAAAATGGATCGTTTTCATGACGTTTGAGAAGCGAATCACAGGCGTCAACGCGACGACACAAATTTCTCTCCGTGAGAACATAGGGAACCGATATATCGAGCTTCGATGTTAAACCCAGGCCTTTCACGTGATCATAAATAGTTGAATTTTATAAACTTAAACTCTCACCGATCTCAGGTGTTATTATTCGCCGGTTTGCATCAGCTAATGCCTTTATCGTGTCTTTATCAGCTTCAACCGGCCTTCCAGAACGTGGTGCATCTTCGACATCAAAATTGCAGGATCGAAATTTTATAAACCAGTTCTGACACTAGCGTACTGTCAACACAGCTTCTCCATACACATCGACTAATTTCTTTCTGGCTTGAAGAGCATTTTTACCTTTTCTATACTAAAAAACTAAAATATGACGAAAATGCTGCTTATTGCTCTCCATATTTAAAAGGGCACCAACCAAAAACCACTGCGTAAAATCAATTGGGCTTTTTCACACACAAGCCTTGCTATAGCAGCTCTCAAAACATATAATGATTATGCGGCTTAAGTGTGAAGTTGGGTGCAAAAAAATACAATTAAATCCTCTGTCGGGAAAAAACGAAATTACTTTCCGAACAACCCAATATGAAAAACTGCCGCTGACAATCATGTAGCAACGTGATATCTCGTCACCTGTCCCGAACGACAAAATATGCAAGACGATATATCTCGCCAGTGTTCTAGAATGACGAAATACGCAAGACGATATATCTCGTCAATGGTCCCGAACGACGAAATAGCAATGACGAGATATCTCGTCATCCGTCCGCAATGTGTTAAGGAAAGGGTGTGTGGTGATGCGTGCGACGAGGAAGTGATACATTAACAGGTTGAGTGCCCTGCGTATTTTGCAATTTTTGTCTCCAACACCGCATCGAAATTGTCGATATCAGAACCGGATTGTGATTAAATGCAACACGATATGATTGAATTATGTGAAACTGATATAAAGTGGATGCATTAGAGGCGAAGGGTTCAACGTCTATTATAATATTAACACGAAATTGTATAAGTTAGATCGGTATCGTGATTAAATGCAACACGATATGATAGAATTATGTGAAACTAATGTAAGGCGGATACATTAGAGAGGAAAGGGTTAAACCTCTATTATAATATTAACCCGAAATTGTACAGGTTAGAACGGTATCCTGATTGGATTTTACAGGACATGATCGAATTATGTGAAAGTAATATAAGGCGGCTACTAAGGGAGATCGGTGCAGTTTTTGCAGGAGGAGAAGCAGTGAAATTGGTAAGGAAAGGGTGTGTGGTGATGCGTACGACGAGGAAGTGATACATTAACATGTTGAGTGCCCTGCGTATTTTGCAATTTTTGTCTCCAACACCGCATCGAAATTGTCGATATCAGAACCGGATTGTGATTAAACGCAACACGATATGATTGAATTATGTGAAACTGATACAAAGTGGATGCATTAGAGAGCGAAGGGTTCAACGTCTATTATAATATTAACACGAAATTGTATAAGTTAGATCGGTGTCGTGATTAAATGCAACACGATATGATAGAATTATGTGAAACTAATGTAAGGCGGATACATTAGAGAGGAAAGGGTTAAACCTCTATTATAATATTAACCCGAAATTGTACAGGTTAGAACGGTATCCTGATTGGATTTTACAGGACATGATCGAATTATGTGAAAGTAATATAAGGCGGTTACTTTAGACAGCAAAGAGTTGAACCTCTATTCTAATATTATTTGGATTTACAAAATGATGAGGGTTATTGTTTGAGAATTTGACGCCTTTGCACGGCATTGAACGTGTTCAGCTTGCAAGGAATTATTGGACTGATTTGCATAAAAATGTCGCTACCCACAAACCGCGTCAGTACGTCAATACGTGAGGTTACATTAAATTTTTTAAAGATTCCTCATTACAGAATGACAACTGGCATCGAGACGAACGTAAAGTATAGTTCCTTCGCACGGCACGCACGCTTTCTCCCACGCGCATTTTTTCCTTAATTACCGTCGCGCATGGGGTTCGCGAAGATCCAATAATCTGAGAGGAGGTCAGCGGCGGGTCACACGTTGATTAACCGCGGGCTTCATGGGGGGAACTTTACTCCCGAGGAGGACTCTGCTCGTGCGACGACGAGATAGCGTGTCCCACTTTCGAAAATGACCCTGCGGACGCATCGGAAAAATTGCGGGCTCTCCGTGGCCAGGCCTCGGAGTGATTAGTTTTTTCCGCGGGCTCAATAACGGGATGGATTGAAATTGTGTGCACTTGCTCGATAAGCTGGACGGTATGCGATCCTTTTTTCAATGACACGCCTTTTTATGGTGAGAATGTGGACTACATTTGTTGAGTTAACATGTTTCGGGACGAATACAATATTTTTAACTGTGCTAATGTAAGCGAGGCGGAATGCGATATTTTTTTCAATGGCACGCCTTTTTATGGTGGGAATGTGGACTACATTTGTTGAGTCAACATGTTTCGGAACGAATACAATATTTTTAACTGTGCTAATGTAAGCGAGGCGGTATATGATATTTTTTTCAATGGCACGTCGTTTTATGGTGGGAATGTGGACTACATTTGTTGAGTCAACATGTTTCGGGATGAATACAATATTTTTAACTGTGCTAATGTAAGCGAGGCGGTATGCGATATTTTTTTCAATGGCACGCCTTTTTATGGTGGGAATATGGACTACATTTGTTGAGTCAACATGTTTCGGAACGAATACAATATTCTTAACGGTGCTAATGTAAGCGAGGCGGTATGCGATATTTTTTTCAACGGCACGTCTTTTTATGGTGGGAATGTGGACTACATTTGTTGAGTCAACATGTTTCGGAACGAATACAATATTTTTAACTGTGCTAATGTAAGCGAGGCGGAATGCGATATTTTTTTCAATGGCACGCCTTTTTTATGGTGAGAATGTGGACTACATTTGTTGAGTCAACATGTTTCGGAACGAATACAAAATTTTTAACTGTGCTAATGTAAGCGAGGCGGTATGTGATATTTTTTTCAATGGTACGCCTTTTTATGGTGAGAATGTGGACTACATTTGTTGAGTCAACATGTTTCGGGATGAATACAATATTTTTAACTGTGCTAATGTAAGCGAGGCGGTATGCGATATTTTTTTCAATGGCACGCCTTTTTATGGTGAGAATGTAGACTACATTTGTTGAGACAACACGTTTCGGGACAAAAATAATAATTTTAACTCTTAATGTAAGCGAGGCGGTATGCGATATTTTTTTCAATGGCACGCTTTTTTATGGTGGGAATGTGGACTACATTTGTTGAGTCAACATGTTTCGGAACGAATACAATATTTTTAACTGTGCTAATGTAAGCGAGGCGGAATGCGATATTTTTTTCAATGGCACGTCTTTTTATGGTGGGAATGTGGACTACATTTGTTGAGTCAACATGTTTCGGAACGAATACAATATTTTTAACTGTGCTAATGTAAGCGAGGCGGAATGCGATATTTTTTTCAATGACACGCCTTTTTATGGTGAGAATGTGGACTACATTTGTTGAGTCAACATGTTTCGGGACGAATACAATATTTTTAACTGTGCTAATGTAAGCGAGGCGGTATGCGATATTTTTTTCAATGGCACGACTTTTTATGGTGGGAATGTGGAATACATTTGTTGAGTCAACATGTTTCGGGACGAATACAATATTCTTAACTGTGCTAATGTAAGCGAGGCGGAATGCGATATTTTTTTCAATGGCACGCCTTTTTTATGGTCAGAATGTGGAGTACTTTTGTTGAGTCAACATGTTTCGGAACGAATACAATATTTTTAACTGTGCTAATGTAAGCGAGGCGGAATGCGATATTTTTTTCAATGGCACGCCTTTTTTATGGTCAGAATGTGGAGTACTTTTGTTGAGTCAACATGTTTCGGAACGAATACAATATTTTTAACTGTGCTAATGTAAGCGAGGCGGAATGCGATATTTTTTTCAATGGCACGTCTTTTTATGGTGGGAATGTGGACTACATTTGTTGAGTCAACATGTTCGGAACGAATACAATATTTTTAACTGTGCTAATGTAAGCGAGGCGGTATGCGATCCTTTTTTCAATGACACGCCTTTTTATGGTGAGAATGTGGACTACATTTGTTGAGTCAACATGTTTCGGAACGAACACAATATTTTTAGCTGTGCTAATGTAAGCGAGGCGGAATGCGATATTTTTTTCAATGGCACGCCTTTTTTATGGTGAGAATGTGGAGTACTTTTGTTGAGTCAACATGTTTCGGGATGAATACAATATTTTCAACTGTGCTACTGTAAGCGAGGCGGAATGCGATATTTTTTTCAATGGCACGTCTTTTTATGGTGGGAATGTGGAGTACATTTGTTGAGTCAACATGTTTCGGGACGAATACAATATTTTTAACTGTGCTAATGTAAGCGAGGCGGTATGCGATATTTTTTTTCAATGGCACGTCTTTTTATGGTGGGAATGTGGACTACATTTGTTGAGTCAACATGTTTCGGGACAAAAATAATATTTTTAACTGTGCTAATGTAAGCGAGGCGGTATGCGATATTTTTTTCAATGGCACGTCCTTTTATGGTGAGAATGTGGAGTACTTTTGTTGAGTCAACATGTTTCGGGACGAATACAATATTTTTAACTGTGCTAATGTAAGCGAGGCGGTATGCGATATTTTTTTCAATGGCACGTCTTTTTATGGTGAGAATGTGGACTACATTTGTTGAGTCAACATGTTTCGGAACGAATACAATATTTTTAACTGTGCTAATGTAAGCGAGGCGGTATACGATCCTTTTTTCAATGACACGCCTTTTTATGGTGAGAATGTGAACTACATTTGTTGAGACAACATGTTTCGGGACAAAAATAATATTTTTAACTGTTAATGTAAGCGAGGCGGTATGCGATATTTTTTTCAATGGCACGCCTTTTTATGGTGAGAATGTGGACTACATTTGTTGAGTCAACATGTTTCGGAACGAATACAATATTTTTAACTATACTAATGTAAGCGAGGCGGAATGCGATCCTTTTTTCAATGACACGCCTTTTTATGGTGAGAATGTGGACTACATTTGTTGAGTCAACATGTTTCGGAACGAATACAATATTTTTAACTATACTAATGTAAGCGAGGCGGTATGCGATATTTTTTTCAATGGCACGCCTTTTTATGGTGGGAATGTGGAATACATTTATTGAGTCAACATGTTTCGGGACGAATACAATATTTTTAACTGTGCTAATGTAAGCGAGGCGGTATGCGATATTTTTTTCAATGGCACGTCTTTTTGTGGTGGGAATGTGGACTACATTTGTTGAGTCGGAACGAATACAATATTTTTAACTGTGCTAATGTAAGCGAGGCGGAATGCGATATTTTTTTCAATGGCACGCCTTTTTATGGTGGGAATGTGGAATACATTTGTTGAGTCCACATGTTTCGGAACGAATAAAATATTCTTAACTGTGCTAATGTAAGCGAGGCGGTATGCGATATTTTTTTCAATGGCACGGCTTTTTATGGTGGGAATGTGGACCACATTTGTTGAGTCAACATGTTTCGGGATCAATACAATATTTTTAACTGTGCTAATGTAAGCGAGGCGGTCTGCGATCCTTTTTTCAATGACACGCTTTTTATGGTGAGAATGTGGACTACATTTGTTGAGTCAACATGTTTCGGAACGAATACAATATTCTTAACTGTGCTAATGTAAGCGAGGCGGTATGCGATATTTTTTTCAATGGCACGCCTTTTTATGGTGGGAATGTGGACTACATTTGTTGAGTCAACATGTTTCGGGACGAATACAATATTTTTAACTGTGCTAATGTAAGCGAGGCAGTATGCGATATTTTTTTCAATGGCACGTCTTTTTATGGTGGGAATGTGGAGTACTTTTGTTGAGTCAACATGTTTCGGAACGAATACAATATTTTTAACTGTACTAATGTAAGCGAGGCGGAATGCGATATTTTTTTCAATGGCACGCCTTTTTATGGTGAGAATGTAGACTACATTTGTTGAGACAACATGTTTCGGGACAAAAATAATATTTTTAACTGTTAATGTAAGCGAGGTGGTATGCGATATTTTTTTCAATGGCACGTCTTTTTATGGTGAGAATGTGGACTACATTTGTTGAGTCAACATATTTCGGAACGAATACAATATTCTTAACTGTGCTAATGTAAGCGAGGCGGTATGCGATATTTTTTTCAATGGCACGCCTTTTTTATGGTGAGAATGTGGAGTACATTTGTTGAGTCAACATGTTTCGGAACGAATACAGTATTTTTAACTGTGCTAATGTAACCGAGGCGGTATGCGATATTTTTTTCAATGACACGCCTTTTTATGGTGAGAATGTGGAATACATTTGTTGAGTCAACATGTTTCGGGACGAATACAATATTTTTAACTGTGCTAATGTAAGCGAGGCGGAATGCGATATTTTTTTCAATGGCACGCCTTTTTATGGTGGGAATGTAGACTACATTTGTTGAGACAACATGTTTCGGGACAAAAATAATATTTTTAACTGTTAATGTAAGCGAGGCGGTATGCGATATTTTTTTCAATGGCACGCCTTTTTATGGTGAGAATGTGGACTACATTTGTTGAGTCAACATGTTTCGGAACGAATACAATATTTTTAACTGTGCTAATGTAAGCGAGGCGGAATGCGATATTTTTTTCAATGGCACGTCTTTTTATGGTGGGAATGTGGACTACATTTGTTGAGTCAACATGTTTCGGAACGAATACAATATTTTTAACTGTGCTAATGTAACCGAGGCGGTATGCGATATTTTTTTCAATGGCACGCCTTTTCATGGTGGGAATGTGGACTGCATTTGTTGAGTCAACATGTTTCGGAACGAATACAATATTTTTAACTGTGCTAATGTAAGCGAGGCGGAATGCGATATTTTTTTCAATGACACGCCTTTTTTATGATGACAATGTGGAGTACTTTTGTTGAGTCAACATGTTTCAGAACGAATACAATATTTTTAACTGTACTAATGTAAGCGAGTCGGTATACGATATTTTTTTCAATGGCACGCCTTTTTATGGTGGGAATGTGGACTTCATTTGTTGAGACAACATGTTTCGGGACAAAAATAATATTTTTAACTGTGTTAATGTAAGCGAGACGGCATGCGATATTTTTTTCAATGGCACGCCTTTTTTATGGTCAGAATGTGGAGTACATTTGTTGAGTCAACATGTTTCGGGACGAATACAAAATTTTTAACTGTGCTAATGTAAGCGAGGCGGAATGCGATATTTATTTCAATGGCACGCCTTTTTAGATTGAGAATGTGGACTACATTTGTTGAGTCAACATGTTTCGGAACGAATACAATATTTTTAACTGTGCTAATGTAAGCGAGGCAGTATGCGATATTTTTTTCAATGGCACGTCTTTTTATGGTGGGAATGTGGAGTACTTTTGTTGAGTCAACATGTTTCGGAACGAATACAATATTTTTAACTGTACTAATGTAAGCGAGGCGGAATGCGATATTTTTTTCAATGACACGCCTTTTTATGGTAGGAATGTGGAGTATATTTGTTGAGTCAACATGTTTCGGGACGAATACAATATTTTTAACTGTGCTAATGTAAGCGAGACGGTATGCGATATTTTTTTCAATGGCACGCCTTTTTTATGGTGGGAATGTGGACTACATTTGTTGAGTCAACATGTTTCGGAACGAATACAATATTCTTAACTGTGCTAATGTAAGCGAGGCGGAATGCGATATTTTTTTCAATGGCACGCGTTTTTTATGGTGGAAATGTGGACTACATTTGTTGAGTCAACATGTTTCGGAACGAATACAATATTTTGAACTGTGCTAATGTAACCGAGGCGGTATGCGATATTTTTTTCAATGGCACGCCTTTTTATGGTGGGAATGTGGACTACATTTGTTGAGTCAATATGTTTCGGGACGAATACAATATTTTTAACTGTGCTAATGTAAGCGAGGCGGTATGCCATATTCTTGTCAATGGCACGCCTTTTTATGGTGGGAATGTGGACTACATTTTTTGAGACAACATGTTTCGGGACAAAAATAATATTTTTAACTGTGTCAATGTAAGCGAGACGGCATGCGATATTTTTGAAATGACACGCCTGTTTATGCTGAGAATGTGGACTACGTGTCGAGTTAACAAAGTCCACATTTCAACCATAAAAACTCGTATCACCTCAAATACTTTAAAAAAATTAGATAAACAGACACACTATAATTCCTCTAAAAACTCACGCTCCCGATATCAAAAGCTGCCAATGACTTTTCGCCGATCTGCCATCCCCATAATTTTATTTTAAAGTTCTTGTCTCTCGTTTGTTCACAGACATCAGGTATGGGTATGTGGTCGACCAGCAGCCAATCGGTCGGTTGCTTTTCAGGCAGTTCTGCCAGGACAAGAAGCCGGCCTACCATCGGTACAATCTTTTTCTGGACGCGATCGAAAAGTACGAGATCGAGATGGACGAGAACCGTACGGAGCTGGCGAAGGAATTGTTCGAGCAGTACCTGAAGCGCGAGGGTTCAGAGGTCATCGACATACTGAACGACGCCCTGATCGCTCAGTGCGAAGAGAGACTTAGCACTGGTGGCAAGGAGCTCTTCGTCGAAATCGCACAGACCGTGAAGAACTTCCTGGCCGGCGAACCCTTCTCGGCTTTCCTCACCAGCTTCTACTTCTACAGGTAAGTCGATCATTTGCAAGCGTGTTATTTTATGAGTAATGTGTATAGGACAAGTTATACGTAATGCTATGCGCATCTACGTTCTTGTCTTCAGATGACGGAATTTTACGTATATGGGCGAAATGATTAACCCTTTGCGGACGAGTGGCGGATATGTCCGCCCAACTCTAGCACTGCGGCTGGCGTACGTCTGTCATCGTAAACGATAAGATACGCATGAGAATTAAATTTGTTTGTTTATGATTTTGTTAGATTTGATGGAAAACTTATTTAAATTAAGATTTAGTTTTTATAACGCAAACGCGCGACGTGAATATTTTCTTTACTGCGCCTGTTCCAATACTTGTCGTCCACAGCGACGCTCGCCCGTCCAGCGGCTCCGTCCGCAAAGGGTTAATAGTTGAAATTTAATATTTTTTAGTAAACAAAATGTACTTCTTTAAGAGCATGTACCCGACGACGAAACGTCAGTATTCATCAAATACATTTCAATACAAGTTGATTGGCAGACCCTCCGCAATCATTATTTTCATCTTCCCCGCAGCTGAACTTCCGTCCTCCCACAAGTGGACTGTTTCCAAACTTCGATCACATTGCCGCCAATCAGCTCCACCCTCCCTGTACCGCTCTACAATCTAACAACACATACTTTCGCCATGTTTTCGTCCACGACACTAATTGACCCACCTGGTTGCATCCTACCCTCTTCCGTTAGACTCAGCTTCTATTCGCGCTAACACAATTTCCCGTGTATCACCGTGCGTGCACCGTCTCCATTTCTAAAATGGCATAAACGGCCTCGTGCTGACCCTCTTCGCTTTCGTGCCGCAGGTATCTCCAATGGAAATGGCTGGAGGCCCAACCCGTCACCTACAAGACCTTCCGCATGTACCGCGTCCTCGGCAAGGGTGGCTTCGGCGAAGTCTGCGCTTGCCAAGTGCGCGCGACCGGCAAGATGTACGCCTGCAAGAAGCTGGAGAAGAAGCGCATCAAGAAGCGCAAGGGCGAGGCGATGGTGCTGATCGAGAAGAACATCCTGCAGAAGATCAACTCGAAGTTCGTCGTCTCGCTAGCTTACGCCTACGAGACGAAGGACGCGCTCTGCCTGGTGCTGACGATCATGAACGGCGGCGACCTCAAGTTCCACATCTACAACATGGGCGGCGAGCCCGGCTTCGACATCAACCGCGCCAGATTCTACGCGGCAGAGGTGGTCTGTGGTCTCGAGCATCTGCACTTGCAGGGCATAGTGTACAGGGACTGCAAGCCTGAGAACATCCTGCTGGACGACCACGGGCACGTGCGCATATCTGACCTGGGCC
This sequence comes from Cryptocheilus praepositus, assembly GCA_033815515.1. Taxonomy (NCBI): domain Eukaryota; kingdom Metazoa; phylum Arthropoda; class Insecta; order Hymenoptera; family Pompilidae; genus Cryptocheilus; species Cryptocheilus praepositus. The sequence continues at coordinate 2,151,351 of JAWWQZ010000257.1, forward strand.
TGGCCGTGGAGATCACGGAGGGGGACATGGTGCGTGGGAGGGTGGGCACTGTCGGATACATGGCGCCGGAGGTGATCGACAACGAGAAGTACACCTTTTCGCCGGACTGGTTCAGCTTCGGGTGCTTGCTGTACGAAATGATCGAGGGTCAGGCGCCGTTCAGGGCGCGCAAGGAGAAGGTCAAGCGGGAGGAGGTCGACAGGCGAGTGAAGGAAGACCAGGAGAGGTACTCGCCGAAGTTCAGCGAGGAAGCGAAGAGCCTTTGCCAGCAGCTGCTGAAGAAGAGTCCGAAGAACAGACTGGGCTGCAAGTGCGGAAGGCACGGGGCGAAGGAGGTGAAGCTACATGGTTTCTTTCAATGCCTCAACTGGAAGAGGGTCGAGGCCGGTATGTGGGAACCGCCGTTTGTGCCGGATGTGAGTAGGTGTCAACTCTCCGATTATTTGGACGGGCGCGGTCGTCAGGTGTCAGGTGGCAGGCCTGCTTACGGTGGAAATGAGGAACTTGGTGAATTCGAGGTGCTCGGGGATCAGACGGGTTGCGGCCGGGGGAGTCATCTCTTTGTTGTCGAATGGCAAACGGTTCTCTCGTGTGTCTCTCATTTTGATATAATGGTACCATAGTTGCAATTTACAAATATTCATTTACAAACTCCGGTATTATAATAATAGTACAATCACAACGTACAAATCCTTCCTATAGTATAATTACAATTCACAAACTTTTCACAGTATGTTTAGTATAATAATAAAACTACGAGCCCTCGAGAGAAGCTGTCCTTTTGAAAACCGTTGCCACAAAATAAAAGACAGAATATTCCTGAGGAGGGAATCTATACGGTCCCGAAACATATTGAGCAAAAAAAGTTCCCATTTCAACCATAAAAAGGCATATCATTTAAAATACTTAAAAAATTGAAACAACAGTAAGGGGAATAATGAATTTTGCCATTTTTGCGCGTGCATTGTTCTTCAGCGAAATTGTGATCAACGATTCATTGCTTGTTTCGTTGCATAATTAGTTAACATGTTGAACGCCGAGCTGATTTTGTTTGATTTTCCGTTCACATGGCGTATAGGTATCGAAAATGCGTTTGTGCGTAAAGAAACGCAACCAGCAGAAAATCTCTCGCTCAGACATTTTAACGAAGTCTAGTAAACAAATTCAAAATTTTTTTAATATTATATGAGTTACAAATTGTCGTTTTTTAAAATTGACATTACCGTCCAAACGGAAAATCTGCGTCGCCGGGGACCGACCTTGCGTTCAACGCGTTAACTACATTCCATCGACGCGGGGACAGAAAAATAATGGGAAACATCACATTATTTTGCAGCCGCACGCGGTGTACGCTAAGGACGTCCTGGACATCGAGCAATTCTCAACGGTGAAAGGCGTGAATCTGGATGCGACGGACGACACATTCTATAGCAAATTCAATACCGGCAGCGTGTCGATTCCCTGGCAAAATGAGGTGAGCTTTAATAAATCGTGTCGTTCCATTATTCCGTGCAGGCGGCAGTGCTCGTGGGCGGCTTCGCGGCGGGATTATTGACCCTGCCAATAAAAATTCCTGACCTCCCCAACGCCCGACGAAAACTGGCCGCAACGGGCGATCGTTCAAATAATCACGGCCGGCCTCCGAAGAACAATAAATCCATTTTCATGCCTTTATTCGTTAGCGAAAATGGCCGCATGTAGCGGCGTGGCGAAGAATGATAACAGTTTCTTTGGCCGTGTATCGCTCAGCACATTTCGTTCACCGCGGCGCACTCTATATCGGGCCACAAAGGAGTCGAGACCAGCTCTCGAGAGCATCTGGAGGTCGATTGAACGACTTCGATCGAAAAATACAGAGGCGCAGAGAGTGCTCTCCTACGTCAGAGCTCTCTCGTTATCGCCTGCACTGAAACGCACACGCGTTTCACGACTTGTAAAGCGATCGTCCGCTAATGGGCCCCCACACCTTGTCGCCCAATCTTTTCCCCGTCGACAACGCATACGAAAGCAGAAACCAACGTGGGTTCAATTCTCAGGGCAACGACGTCACGTGTAACGGATCCGTGTGTTCTTGCAGATGATCGAGACTGAGTGTTTTAAGGAGTTGAACGTCTTGGGTCCCAACAACACGCCGACGCCAGACTTGCTGATAAATCATCCGCCTCCGAACAACGAAAACAGAGGCTGCTTTCCGTTTCGCAGAAAGGTAAGAGTCGCCCGGCAAGTTGCTCTGAGCAAATTGGCTTGCTTCGATACTCAGCAAACTTCTATCTTCAGGAAATTCCTACCCTCGGCAAATTCACTCAGCAATTTTCTACCCTTAACAAACTTCTATCATGAGGAACTTTCTATTCTCAGCGAAATTATGTTCTCAGAATACTTCTACCCCTAACAAATTCGTACTGAGCCCACTTCTACCCTGCTGTATATTTCTATTCTCTGCGACTTTCCACCCTCAGCAGACTTCTACCCTCGCCGAATCTCTACCCTCAGCGCGTTTCATGTCTTGCCGCAGAAAAAGCAGAGTGCCCGCACGCGGGAGATCCCGCTGTCCGAGTGCCACCTGCTGGAACTGTCTCAGAGCCAGAGTTCCGAGATGCCAGCCAGCTGATCAAGGGTGAACACCGGTAGTCTGACTCAACCGACGTCGTCGTCACGACGCTGTCGCCGCGGCCAGCGACGGCGGACATCGCGATGCTGCCCGAAGCTCCTGTGAAGTTGGCAGAAGGGGGCAGGCCTAAGTGAGGTGGCCTTCTTGAGAGACGGCCCGAAGCCCCGGCAGTCAATGATCGCGCACTCGCGCGCATAATGGGTTGCCCGTCCAACAGGGCAGGCGTTTAAGGCGTTTCAGGACACGCACCAGAAGGCTTTGGCAGAGAATATCGCATGCGCAGCGACACGCGGGCATTCGCACACTCAGTAAACAGGAAGCTGTGCGTGGACGGGTTCCCAGGTCTCCGGATGCGTCCGGCACAGTCAGTTAGCGCGTTCGTTGACACATCGGCGGCGGCACGGTGCCTGGCGACCGACGTGTCAACGCATCGTTTTTACCTTACGACAGGACGACAGTGGAGCGGCACGCATTTTATTACTCCTAACAGTACGCACACGCCAGGTTTTCTAGCACACCGCGGGTCGGCGGGCAATCTGAGCTGCTCCACGCGGAGTCTTTGTATTTCGGCCTCCGATCGTTGCGAGTCGAACGGCACGAATCGGTGGTAGACAGGAAGCCGTCCGAAGAAACGCACGTACGCACAATCCGTCGACAGACCCCAGACCCTCTACGTCCCCCTGCCACTCCTCGGTCCTGTAGGAGGAAGTGCGTTGAGCTGCGACTAGTCAAAGCGGGCAATCTCGCTGCCGAGTGTGAGGAGGCTTTTGGCTGGAACGGAAAGAAAGCTGCTGAGAAATTTGAATACACGTCGCCGTGAAATTGCCTCGCGAGCACTTGGCGGAAAGAAGATGTGAAAGGGGGCGTCTTTGGGCACGGCCGTTGCGCAAGCGTCCGCACACGTTTGAGAGATCGAAGGGCGATGCTGGCGGAATCTGCTTGGGAAAACGTGAGGTGACGCTCGCTTTGGTAGGTTAGTTGAGCAGGATGCGAGGAGTGGGGGGTAGGCGGAATCGAATTTTCGAATTCTCCTGCACGCTCGTTAGTTCGTACAATAAGCCATTAATGAACCTAACTGCCCCGACGTCTGCTTTTCAACGCGGCGCCAGCACGCAAGTCGCTGGACGTTTTATTTCACGTTTCTACGGTCTGCGCGTTAAGGGCGTTAGGTGGTCATTTTCAGGAGTCGAGTTATTTTGGAAACTGGCGCGCGACCGCACGAATTAATTGCATTGGCGGAAACTTTAAGCCCATTACCATCAGGGTGGGCAACGTTTTAAATGCGTGTTTCGATACGGGGGTGCCTCGTTGAAAGCCCGACCGACGGGAAAAAGGTTCGCATAACATTATCATGTATTTTAGGGTAAAACAATATGTATCTCATAAACAAGCGGTAACGACCTAGTAATTTAATTTTCATCGTCAAAACATGCAATCGGCGAACAACGGTGCGACCTCCACTCGAACGGAACACGACGTTCGTGATAATTACTATATCAGATAATCGAGGATATTACGGTTGAATCTCAACTATCTACGAAAATCCCTAAGTTCAAACCTTTTGAAATGTCCACTCTCGCTCTTCCACATCTCACAGCATCTTAGGAGTATCTACCTTAAAAACTCCGGATCCCCAAGTCTCCCATATCACCCAGCTTGCATCTAAGTGTTCACCTCGAGTCATTCGAAACTCCTGACCCTCAAGTCTCCCATATCCCCACCAGCTTCTTGTGCGTCTTTCAAATATTTACCTTCGAATCTCCTGACACTCGAGTCTCCCGTAGCTTGCATCTAAGTTCTTACCTTGAGTCTTTCGAAATTCGAGTCCTCCGCGTCTTCGATGCTGTCATTCCAGCCGAAACAGACGAGCAGCCTGTGACAGCAGTCGACTGTGATTCTCTTTTACCCATAGAACCCTCCGAAATCTGTATCCCGAGAAGATCAAACGCGATCTAGGAATGCAAAATGGCGCGCGGGCCGCGACGAATTCGCTCTCGTTGTTCGATCGTCTCGCACTTGCTCAATTCGCGCGCGCGACTAATCAATTCGTAACCCAGAAGCGGCGCGAGTCAATTCCTAAACCGGGACTCATTCCTGTCTCGCTTGAGCCAGCCACACATCTACTTCCCCAACGTTGATCACTTCTTTTCTACTTAAAAAAATGCATTTTTTTACACGTTTTATACTATACGTCCACGATGTAGGCTTTAACGTGGACATCTAATTTTCTTTAATACGGAATCGACCCTCTGACTGTCGACGATAAGGTAATGTCGATGGCAGGTAACATTTTGACGGCCGCGCATTTCATTGAAAAACAAAATTAAATCAAAAATCGAAATTACGCGAACGTAATAGCGACTGTCAATATGCGTTCGGTAGTCATTGAGTCATTCAACGCTTTTGGCAACTACCGGCACATATTATTATGTGGAATTTTTTTGGCAAAATTAAGTCAAGTCCGCATGATGCCGGCGCTGAATTGCTGATGAGCAAAATCAGCGTGACAGCGGCTGTCAAAGTGTTAAGAGGCAAAGGTGTAAAAGAAAGTCATCGCCCGAATTACTTAAGAGTCATTCCAATTCGTTTTCTTCCTCGCGTCTGTCCACATCCGACTGGTTTCCCTTTCTATACTTAGGACCTAAGTGCAATGTCTCTTTTCTGTTAGCGCGTAAGTAGACGTACACAAGTATAAATATATATATATCTATATAAATTATATATATATATTTATATAAATATATAAATATAGTGTACATGTACATGAATCCACACGTGCGTCGTATGTCACAGAATAAAAATAACACCGTGTGACGTGAGAATGTACATGGCACGGTATTAAAAACTGCGAACAATGGGGACACGTTCGTGTGCGCTGTATGTAAGTGCACGGGACGCAAGTGAAGCAATCGCAAAGGGTGAGGTGCCCTTGTCTCACATTCTCATGTGCGCCATCGCGTGATCGTAATCCGTCGAGGATCGATCGATCGTTCGATCGCATGCGCACCGACTCATCTGTACATAACGATTAACGATAGCCATCATTAATCGGTAACAGCATTAATATAATAATAGCGATAACGTAGACGAACGTTTACGGGGGGGTAGACTGCGTATAGATGCGTGTTTATTACGATCGTGACTATTATCGTATTTTGCCACGAACTTCTTCCTCTCTCGCAACGTTCTTATCCTCCACCCACTCGCCGAAGTAGAATGAAACGAGGAAATGTGCGCCGTAATATAACACGGCCTCAGCCAAGAATTGTATGGAAAATCGTGAGAGCGCGCGAAGCATCGCAGATGTTCCATCGGGGATATTTACAGTTCGCGCAGAAAGGCAACTGCATCAGGCCCGGCATTGAGAGAGAATTTAATTGAATCGTCGAATTATCCGCGGGGCCTACTTATTGGCTTGGACAATAGTTTCGTTCGGCTGGCGAAGTAATCATTCTTTATCCGGGAGGATGCAGAATTTTGGGCACGCCTGGAAGTTGACAGAGGGTTGAACATTAAACACGTGGTCAGTCGAAATCTCTGCAATTTCTTTATGAAAACCGAACGAACTTGAACTAACGAAAAGCAATTAAGATTTAAACAATTAAGATACATCTCCCTAGAAATTGATAAAAGGCAAACAACAAAATATTGAACCCTTGGACAATCAAGGTATCGATGAAAATAAAATATATCCTTACCATTTTTCCATATAGAACGGTCGAACACGAACGAAGAAAAAAACCACGCGAACGCTTAGCCTTTGGCAGAAGGCAAACAAAATACTAAAGACTCGGCCAATCAAGATAACAATGAAAATCAAATATATCTCTTGAATCCTTCGAAAGTTGGCAGAAGGCAAACAACAAGGCATCCCACACCCGGCCAATCAAGCCATCGACGATAACCAAATATATCTCTCCATTCTTCCACGCAAACCGAACGAACTATTCCGCCGAGCCAATCAACAATCGAATCAGCCCGAGTCCACTCTCGCGCTCGACTATTAATAAAACGTCATTCCGGACGATGCGCATCTCGATTACACATCACGAGCCTACATTACGCAACCTAATTAACTTATTTCTTCTTCCTTTCCCCGTTGTCTTCGTTTCGCGCGTCCGACACGCTCGCGAAAACTCGAGACGCGCTCAATTAAACGATCCGCACGCATTGGCCACGTGCAATTACGATCGGAGCCTAATGTACAGCTGTCGGCTTCTTCGGCATGAAGGATCGCCACGGTCTAAGTCAGATCCTGCGAATCCGCGGATCGTCCCTAGCGTCGTTCGGCGTAGTTTAATCGTTAAGTACCTAAGAACAACGCACAATGTTAAACGCATAGAGGCGCGGACGTAGACCACTTCGTTCCGGGCAGAGTGAGAATGCGGGGGCCGTTAGGAAAGCAGTATTTTGTTCGTCAGCGAAATTGCAGTTACGGACTGTCGATCCGCCTAAACCGTAAGTCCCGAGAGCGTTTACGACGTGGCTCTGTTGCTTTGATACGTTTTGCGAAGATCTCGCAACGGAATATTCGGACTCTCCAAGTTATCGTGCATGTTTAAGTTTCGTTACGTAATCCTCGAGAGATAAGACTAACGCGCCCCAGATGTAGTATGTGCGGAAGTTCGTCGCGCACATTAGATTATCTCGTGCACTGTCTCCGTGCGAACCCTATTTCGCGCACAACGCGTGCTTTTTGGGCCAGTTCTCCGCTTCTTTCCCCCGGCCCGGCGAGGAAAGAGGCAGCAAGGAGAGATAACACAAAAGTAATGTAAGTTCTGTTCCTCAAACGCGTCGGCGAAGCCAAATGTAACTTCTCATTCATTTTTGTAATCTCTGTATGTTGTACAACCGCTGTGGACAAAGTTATAAATATTATAAATATATATATATATACATATATTATATATATTTATGTTATATATATGTATATATAAATATATATATATATATACAAAATATCCAGTATAAGTTATAAATATGTTCGCGTATATATATTTATAACTTATATGTTTATACATGCAAATATAGATAGGAGTATAATCCAGACATCGTTAATGCTTTCTTACCCTCCTGTCATTTCTTCAGATTCGTCGCCGAACGGTGATCATGGGATTTTCAAGGAACGGAAACGTCGCGTTCTTTATACAATACAATATATTGTCACAGTTCGCTTATCTTACATATATATAGATTTTTTATTCATTAATTTTATCATATTTATACTCTCTCCGCCCTCACTTGCTCACACTTTCGCTCGGATCCTAAGCTACCTTAAACGCCGCAACGATTTTAATCTCAAAAAAACACGTCACTCAATATATACCCATGCACACGCGGGAAAGGAGAACGACATGTTCTAAGCTAGTTTCCTTAGACCGTCCTTCGTCTTGCTCGTTTAGTCGAGTCGTTTCGTGCGTTTTCAGAACGGGACAAAGGCGCACGATGCAAAAGGCTACGTCGGTCCGTGGCGACTAAACTGTGCGCTAAGGGAGGCTGACTGTGAAAAATAGATCGTTTCACATACAGAAGGATGCGTTTTTACAAGTGGCGGACCTCCGTAGCTTTTGCAGTGGTCGTCGAGTTTGGTGCTTCCCAAGTCGCGCACGCTCGCTACCGATCGTTCGGAATGTTGAAACGCAATTTACGTCTAACGCGAGACACGCTGTTGTCACAATATCGGAAAAGTGAACAAAGATTTCCACCGGACGACTCTACATACCATTTGTCAAAGTTAACACATTGTTGACCGGCAATTTTCGGAGCTGTTCTACCGGCTATACCATAATTGAATTGGAAGTGTAAATAACCTTCAATAAAATTTGTTCGTGCATAATGCATTCAAATTGAACTTAATTTTATGTCATTTTTAATATTTTTTCGTATGATTAACTGCACAGCAGTCATTTACGCGTAGATGTAGACAAGAGGTTTTGCACATATATCTTGTTTTGTTGCGCTTTTCTTTTGCTACATTATCAGTTTTCAATAATCATTTTCCAAATGACTACAACTTATTTAAAAATCACTCGGGCAACTATATAAAGCATTCACGTATAGTTTATTGAAATATGCTTCACCGCCACGTTCCGTCGTTCTTGACGCTTTCTAATACTGGAATTCTAATAAAAGCCTCAGTACCAAGAAAAGTATAGTTTTTTATAATAAATCAGATGCGATTGAACGCAATGAACAAAATTTTGCTATATTCTATATTGCCCCGCGTTTCAAAAACTAAAATAGCCGACGCAAGTGCAAACACGAGTTAACTCGTGACCGGTCAGCAACGTTTGGCCATGAAAACACGAGTTAACTCGTGACCGGTCAACAATGTGTTAAAACATAATTCTGTAATGCAGCTGCGGAAGCATGCCTTTTTTTCGTTTGCCAGGCATTATTTTCTTTTTTGATCAGATTCTTGCTTTTGAAAAAATCAATGCTTGCGGACCGGGAAAAAATCAATACTTGCGGACGGGGAAAAAATCAAACGCGTATCCACGTTATGCATGCGACGTGCTGCAATAGAATTTGTTATCGGTAACGAACGTGTTAACACAAAGTAGTGGACAATTATTGTCTACTTTTCCAACATCTCTGCTGTCAGTGGTTCAGTCATTGGTCGATACATTATTGTCACATATCTCGAGGCGCCTACCGATAGTGACGCGTCGCTGCATACAAAAATACAGGACTTGCCCACGTCTGCGCGGGATGAAATGAAGCCCGAACTTCAAAGCTACGCGCTAATAGGAATAACGTAATTATACTGATACGTTCAGACGGCCAACGGAATTTTGTCAAGCAGCGAACAAACTGCGTCTATGGCGGTCAGCTCTGGGTAGGCGCCCCGATGTTGCGTCAACGATGATTCAATGATTCTCGAAAATATCTCGTAAAAAACATCACTGAACGACGAAAGAAAAACTATATTATTACACTCAGTCGCAAATGTCGATATACCAACGGCGAGTCGTCTCCTTCTCTCACTCCTTTCTTCTCTTTCGTTCCACTCTGCCTATCAACCTACCCCAATCATCCCCCTGCCACACGCACACATACGAGAAACAATAAAATGAGTAGGAATGTTGCCAGCTCCCCTGGAAATAGCGAGTAGGAATGTGTGTGTGTGTACCTCCGCTGCATTAAGAACTACAAGGATACATATCCCCAGTGAGGAATGCCGAACAACATGTCGCGAGAAAACGTTGAGCATATTCGACGAGAATAAGAACTATACCCGAGGCTAGTCGCAAATCAGAATACGGTTAGTCACAGGTCGGCGATCGCTATCGCCGCGCAACGATCCTACGATTAATAAAGAGGCCCGTCGACGAAAGTGTCATCGCGGCGAGCAAATGTTACAACCTAAAGGTACGACGTGGAATGAAAATGGTGGTAGAAAATTGCGGGGTGTCGGACGTAATACGATGTCGAGTGGATGGGTACGTGAACTAACATGGTTTTCAGGTGGAATGTTTTCGACGCGGATGAAAAGGCGAGGTGCGTCGGACAGAAATCGAAATGCACGCCGGAGGAATTGGAGGAAGGGTAATAGTTGGTCCAGGCCAGGAAGAGAATTTGTTTGGACAGATATGTTTAATGGATCCGGCCCGCGGCTGTAATGTTTTACACAAGTTTCGTGTCCGGTGACGCTCAGTCGCGCAGAACGTTGAGCAGGATGGAAAATGGTTAGGAATAATGCAAGGACAAGCGTACATGAGAGACTGTCAGAAAGAAAATGCGTGGAACATGAAGCCAGTGTCGATGATGCGAGTACGCGACGTTTTGTCAGGATTTAATTATACAGCCGACGATTCAGAGGTTGTTCAATGAACGATGCGATTTGGTCTGATCGTCGGCGGTCCGTGAAACCCTTAACGCTGAGCAGGATAAAAATTAATAGTAGAAATGCAAGAACAAGCGTACGCGAGAGACTATCAGAAAGAAAATGCGTGGAACATGAAGTGTCGATGATGCGAGTACGCGACGTTTTGTCAGGATTTAATTATACAGCCGACGATTCAGGGGTTGCTCAATGAACGATTAGATTTGGTTAGATCGTCGGCGATCCGTGAAACCCTTAACGCTGAGCAGGATAAAAATTAATAGTAGAAATGCAAGAACAAGCGTACGTGAGAGACTATCAGAAAGAAAATGCGTGGAACATGAAGTGTCGATGATGCGAGTACGCGACGTTTTGTCAGGATTTAATTATACAGCCGACGATTCAGGGGTTGCTCAATGAACGATGCGATTTGGTCTGATCGTCGGCGATCAGTGATACCCTTAACTCTGAGCAGGATAAAAGTTAATAGTAGAAATGCAAGAACAAGCGTACGTGAGAGACTATCAGAAAGAAAATGCGTGGAACATGAAGTGTCGATGATGCGAGTACGCGACGTTTTGTCAGGATTTAATTATACAGCCGACGATTCAGGGGTTGCTCAATGAACGATGCGATTTGGTCAGATCGTCGGCGATCCGTGAAACCCTTAACGCTGAGCAGGATAAAAATTAATAGTAGAAATGCAAGAACAAGCGTACGTGAGAGACTATCAGAAAGAAAATGCGTGGAACATGAAGTGTCGATGATGCGAGTACGCGACGTTTTGTCAGGATTTAATTATACAGCCGACGATTCAGGGGTTGCTCAATGAACGATGCGATTTGGTCTGATCGTCGGCGATCCGTGAAACCCTTAACGCTGAGCAGGATAAAAATTAATAGTAGAAATGCAAGGACAAGCGTACGTGAGAGACTATCAGAACGAGAATGTGTGGAATATGAAGCCAGTGTCGAAGATGCGAGTACGCGACATTTCGTGAGGCTTTAACCCTTTCGTTACTTACAATTCACAGCGACACATTTACCGTGGATCTTTTATTCCGTAGGTTGCCTTTTTGTTACAGAACATAGCATAATTGCATGTGCCTATTCGCAATCAGGCATACCTTCCATCAGAAATGTTCTTCTCAAAAATTCGTTATCGGAACATTTTTAAGCGAAAGCATAAACCCAAAGTAAGGACAGGACCACCGTAGCGAAAGGGTTAATTATATAACCGGCGATTCAGTGATTGCCCATCGAATGATGGGATTTATTCTGATCGTCGGTGATCTGTGAAAGCCTCAAAGCCGGATGTGAGGATTATGGGTGAGAATGCTAAGTGGACTGGGCGCTAATTAAAAAGTCAGTGCGAACCAGTGTCGACTGAGACGTACCTCGACTCTGTCGGATGCAAACGGACAAAGTATTCGCGAGGTCGGGAGGGTGTCTCGCGAAAAAGTTCAGTCTTGCCTCTGACTCGAACCGTCGTTATGTCGTAGTTGTTTGCGGACTTATGCGAGGAAGTGAAGGAAAGCAGGATTGCGATGAAATTCCGCACACGCACGCCATTAACACGCGTGTCGGATTACGGGCCACGTTAGAGGATTGCCTGTCTATGGTACTCTGGTTTCCTGCAGTCTGGCGCATATCGATTACACGCGTTTTTATCAATACCAAGTTTTCCGTGACTTTGCGCGCAATTCGCTTGATCGTGGGTATACGTGTTTGTATATTCGAAGCTTCGCGAAAATCCGCGAATTTGTACTTTCCCGATTCGGATATTTTAAGAAAGGGAGCTTTAGACTATTTGCGAATTGATGCGTTTTTGTTGGCATGAACTTTTCCGTCTAATTACGTATTTGCGTATGTAAAGCTTCGTAAAAATACGAAAATTTGTCTTCTGCTGATTCGGACGTTTCGAGAATTGAAGCTACAAGTTATTTGCAAATTTATGAATTTACGTCGATTACGTTTGTATATTCAAAGCTTCGCTATAATTCGCATGTACGAAATTCCGCTAATTTGTACTTTACTGATTCAGATATTTAGAAAATCGAAGCTTTAAGTTATTCGCAGATTTATGAATTTAGGTCTGATTCGCGGTGTCTTGCATGTATAGGCCGAACGATTTACAGATTTTTAAATCCGCTGGACTTCTCAGGAATTCCCATAATGTGAACTTGATTGAAAATTCAACCTTTTTGATAATGTTAATCAGTTTTTGTGCCTATTCAGGTTGAATGGTTTTATATAATCCTGCAGGAACTCTACATGTCTCGAGACCCATGGACCTCCTCCACAATACTACGACCTTATCACAAAAATTCTTCTCCGTATAAAAAAGAATCTTTCCTCCGGAAGGTATTCATCCTTTTACTTCGTTTAGATTATTTGTACTTTGTCTAGACAAAGTAAATCAGAGGATATGTATTTAATTTATCTCTGTCTAGATTGATTACTTGTACTTTGGCTAGATAACGTATAACAGAGGATGAGTATTTACTATGTCTTTATCTAGACTATTTGTATTTTGTCGGAACAAAGTAAATATTTGTCTTTGTCTACTTAGGTTACTAGACAAAGATTTACTTTGGACTGACAGTTTGTCTTGCCTTTGTCTAATCAAAGTAAATCTTTCTCTTTGTCTACATGATTAGACTTCGTCTAGGCTACATTACTTCGTCTAGACAAAGTAAACCTTTATCCACGCCTTCGCCTACATTACTTCTACTCTGTCGAGACAAAGTAAATTGCAGACTCAATACCAACCGGATGAACTTGCAAAAAATCCTCAACATCCCCCAAAAGAACCCCCATGCGCCCGCCACACGTAGAGCTCCCAGAAATAAAACCACTCACCGAGCACACGCACAAAAAAGTTCAACATTCTCCCTGCATCTCTGATCGATCGCGGCGTAATCCGACGAGCCCGTCTCTCACTCTATTCCACGTACACGCATAATCTGTTGTTCTCTATACATATACATATATTTACACGCGTCAACACCGGTGGCAGTAAATGTAAAACTATTATGCGACGTTGACAGTCCAAGTGTCAGCGCGTAACAACTCTGTACGTCTGTCCTCTGTTCTACCCTCAGTGCAGGCGAATTCCCGTGCTCGTCTTGTCCTGCTATGCTCCGCGCAGGCATTCCGTGTGTACTTCGTCTGTACATAGCTGTCCAACGTGACGGAGTAACGCAATATACGGCAATAAAGAGGAAACGGAATGCAGCGATACCCTTGAACAAAGTCAATCCCGACAGCCGACTCACGCACTCGCCGGCGCAGATAATAAGAGAAGCTGCGGTCGCAGCTGCAATTATTGCGCGACACCGATACGCAACGACGCAATCGATTCCAACTGAAATTGCCACTAACGCCTGCGGTCGAGAAGGATGAAGTGTACCTGACGAAGTGGACGTCGCGGGTCGGGTGTCACGCAAGAATCGATCAATGTGGACGATGGCGCGGAGGCGGGAGACACGTCAAAATTGCGCAGGCAGACCTAGGTGGTTAGTTACTGGTGGAATTTCGTGCAGCCCTTGCCGGTGCGTTTTCTTCGGCCTTTGATAGATTGCATGACGCGTCGCGGATCGTCGTCCTGCTTCAATGATGGCTGTGTCTTTGACTAGGACGACGCTGGCGTCGGCTGCTTGTGCTTTTGCAGTTTTCGACGGCTACCGGCGATTATGCGATTTTACGACTTTTCTGTTTGCTTGCGATTCTTTAATTCTTTCGATTGCTTGCAATTTCTTCGTTTTCTACGAGTTTACGGTTTCTTCGGCTGCTTGCGATTTTGTGATTTCTTCGGTTGTTTGCGATTCTTTCATTTTTTCGATCGCTTGTCATTTCTTCGGTTACTGCGAGTTTACGGTTTCTTCGGCTGCTTGCGATTTTGTGATTTTTTCGGTTGTTTGCGATTCTTTAACTTTTTCGATCGCTTACAATTTCTTCGGTTTCTGCGATTTTTCCGTTTGCTTGCGATTCTTTAATTCTTTCGATCGCTTGCAATTTCTTCGGTTTCTGCAATTTTACGGTTTCTTCGGCTGCTTGCGATTTTGTGATTTCTTCGGTTGTTTGCGATTCTTTAATTTTTTCGATCGCTTACAATTTCTTCGGTTTCTGCGATTTTACGATTTTTCCGTTTGCTTGCGATTCTTTAATTCTTTCGATCGCTTGCAATTTCTTCGGTTTCTGCGATTTTACGGTTTCTTCGGCTGCTTGCGATTTTTTTGTGATTTTTTCGGTCGTTTGCTATTTTTCAGTTTCATTGCTTGCCGATCAACTGCTTGCGATTTCTTCGGTTTCTGCGATTTTACGATTTTTCCGTTTGCTTGCGATTCTTTAATTCGGCTTTCTTCGCTATTTTTCAATTTCTTCGGCTGCTTGCAATTTTCGGTTTCATCGGCTGCTTGTCGATTTTGTGATTTTTTCGGTTTTTTGCGATTTTTACGATTTCTTTGATCGTTTTACAATTTCTTCGGTTTGCTTGCGATTTTTCGTTTGCTTGCGATTCTATTTTTCAGTTTCATTCTTTCGATCGCTTGCGATTTCTTCGGTTTCTGCGATTTTACATTTTCTTCGGCTGCTTGCGATTTTGTGATTTCTTCGGTTGTTTGCGATTCTTTAATTTTTTAGATCGCTTACAATTTTTCGGTTTCTCGATTTTGCGATTTTTCGTTTGCTTGCGATTTCATCGATTTCGATGCGCTTTTGCAATTTCTTCGGTTGCTGCAATTTTACGGTTTCTTCGGCTGCTTGCGATTTTGTGATTTTTTCGGTCGTTTGCGATTCTTTAATTTTTCCGATCGCTTGCCATTTCTTCGGTTTCTGCGATTTTACGGTTTCTTCGGCTGCTTGCGATTTTGTGATTTCTTCGGCTGCTTGCTATTTTTCAATTTGCTTCGGCTGCCTGCTATTTTTCAGTTTCATCGGCTGCTTGCCATTTTATCAACTGCTTGCGATTTCTTCGGTTTCTGCGATTTTACGATTTCTTCGGCTGCACGCGGTTTTACAATTTCTTCGGCTGCTTGCTATTTTTCAATTTACTTCGGCTGCTTGCTATTTTTCAGTTTCATCGGCTGTTTGCCATTTTTCAACTGCTTGCGATTTCTTCGGTTTCTGCGATTTTACGATTTCTTCGGCTGCATGCGGTTTTACAATTTTTTCGGCTGCTTGCTATTCTTCAATTTGCGTCGGCTGCCTGCTATTTTTCAGTTTCATCGGCTGCTTGCCATTTTATCAACTGCTTGCGATTTCTTCGGTTTCTGCGATTTTACGATTTCTTCGGCTGCATGCGGTTTTACAATTTCTTCGGCTGCTTGCTATTTTTCAATTTACTTCGGCTGCCTGCTATTTTTCAGTTTCATCGGCTGCTTGCCATTTTATCAACTGCTTGCGATTTCTTCGATTTCTGCGATTTTACGATTTCTTCGGCTGCATGCGGTTTTACAATTTCTTCGGCTGCTTGCTATTCTTCAATTTGCGTCGGCTGCCTGCTATTTTTCAGTTTCATCGGCTGCTTGCCATTTTTCAACTGCTTGCGATTTCTTCGGTTTCTTGCGATTTTACGATTTCTTCGGTTGCTTGCGGTTTGCGATTTTATTTCGTTTGCTTGTGCTCTCACCGCCTGTCCCGCGACATCGTCCTGCCTCCGTGTCGATTTGTGTCGTCGTGTATCATGTCGTGCCGTGTCGTTGTGAGTTCCGGAACAGGTAGTTGCCCCTTGGACTCCCTGATGTTCGTCAAGCTGGGAGAGAAGCTTATACCTGAGCGGGCTTCGACTTACCGACGACCAATATTATCTTCTGCAGGAACTGCGTGACGTTTACTGAAAATTGAAAGATGTCGATGAATATGTGCCCAGTTTTAAAATTGCTTCAGGCGATCGCACATTTTCTCTCGCATTCGCACGTTTGCACACTTATTCTTGCGACTTTCAGAGTGTTGCATTCTTACACCCACTCATGCGTTGACCATTTCGACTTTGAAACACACGGCAATGTACAATATTGTGAAAACTTTACTCGGCGGTTTTAGTCGTGTACGTCTTAGCATAAGAAAAAAATACTTTTCGCGATATTTACGTTTTTATCGGGATTTTCTTATTACAAAAGTCTCAAAAGTGACGAAACCGTGAATAGTTTTTTAATTATAGCTGCGCAGATTCTTTATCTGATTGTCCGAGTGATTTTGACTGCTATTGTGGTGGTTTGGAATGTGATAGTTTATCCGAAGACTGTTATGAATCTGATATTAGGCTCAAGGGTCTGATCTAGCTCTTCAAGAGGAGAGCGCAGCGAAACAAGATACATTTGCGAAACCTGTTGTGTACGATTACACGTAGGAGACTGCCACATAGTTTATCATACCAAAAAAAATATTAAAAATTATGTAAACGGCATGTCAAAGCTTCATTTCGATTCATTACGTCTGAATCATTTTTATTGAAGCTCGTTTAGATTGTTTCACTTCCACATTGAATTACGGAATAATAGCCGGTGACGTGAGACAGCTTCTGCGTAAAATTGCCGGTCAACAATATGTCAAGACTGTCGTAAATACGTCTAGAAAGATAATCGTCGGGTAGTTTTCCTCTCATATTTTCTTTGACATTTTCCCTCACATTTTCTCTCACATTTTTTTACGCATTCTCCCGATTGCTTGTGCTTTCAATGTTCAGACTATTGCACTCTCACATACACGCTCTTGTGCGGAGGATAAGTTATAGAAGACTAGTGGTGAGTTAACACATTGCGGACCATTGACGAGATATATCGTCTTGCGTATTTCGTCATTCTAGAACACTGGCGAGATATATCGTCTTGCATATTTTGTCGTTCGGGACAGGTGACGAGATATCACGTTGCTACATGATTGTCAGCGGCAGTTTTTCATAATTTGTATTGCAAATGAATTATTTGAAACTCTGAAATATGGATAGCGGCAAAACGATTAGCAATATTACAGAAATATTTGTGAACAGTTTAACACTTTGACTGCCCAGCGTTTCTTGCTATGTTGGAACCGCGATGCGATAAAATACTGCAGAGTATAATTAAATCGTGCAAAATGAAAGTAATGCACAGTTGTTAGAAGCCAAAGTATTGAAGCGCCGTTCCAATATCAATTGCTTTTACAAAATTGCAAATAGGATTCATTGCGAATTTTTTGCATTTTGAGTACAATCTTTTGCACCGGTCACCGATGACTACCATGGCAGTCAACGTGTTAACTACTAACAAATCATCACCAATTTAAAGATATTTGATGCAAAAAAATACCCGGCCACTGGGTACGATTAGCAATAGAATGCTCGGTCCGCAAAGTGTTAAGATGATCGTAAATGCGTCTACTAAAAAATCGTCGTGGTAGTTTTCTCTCATATTTTCTCTCGCACTCTCCCACTTTCTCTCACATACTCCCATTTGCTAACGCTTTCGACATTCAGACCGTTGCACTCTCACACACGCACCGATGTGCATAGAATAAGTTACAGTAGCCTAATGGTAAGTTAAGATGGTCGAAAATACGTCTACCGAGAGTTGGGTAGTTTCAGTTCAATTACACGTCGCGATGCATTTGTTAGCACGACTTTACTTTGTTACTTCAGAGGTGCGTAATATAGCTGGTATAGTGTGCCATGTTGTGCTCTGTTTATGATAGTCATGCAAACTCAGAGTTTTAAAAGATGGACCCGAGAACTTAGACGTCGAAATGAAACGACAGTTTCGATAATTGTCAAATAATCCTTTTGATAGCTTTCGCAGGCTCAAGTGAACGAGATTACTGCGAAATCAAAGACAAGGAAGTAGCGAGTGTGTGGTCAGGCGTGAAAGGCGACAGCAATTAAAAGACATGCAACGTAAAAGCCAACGTTCCGATGAGAAGTCGTAACGAATCGATGGGAAAAGATCGGCGAGAGCGTGCCAAAGGACATGCGTGACATGACAAGAGTAATATTATGTTACAGTGTGCTTCTGAACCTTTGATTTTGGCCCGACGACTACCATCAGCTTCTGTAAAGTTTTGGTAACGGCGCCTGTTGGGAACAAATCGGTTATGCGCAAATTATAATCAACATAAAGAAAAAGTCTCGCGACTAACTTAACGGAGAACTCTTACTTTTGAAAAAAGACCGCGTCAAAAGAACGCGGCTCGAACCCGCGATTGAAAGGAAAATACGTCATCACGTTTATAATGTAACTGACGACTGCAGAGGGTGACTCAAACTTACCGACACACTTCTGGAAGAACTTGGGCTTGTTCTTCCACGCGACGAAGGCAAAGTACACAGGCACCGACGAGAATATCATCAGACAGCCGTAACCTTAAACATCAGGCGAAAATTTTAACACCGTCAGTATGATTGTATTACCGTGAATGACCGAAATTGGAGAATGTCGACTTTCACCGGTGAATGTCAACAGATACCAAATACGTCGGTGGAAGATCGAATATTTCATTACATTGTTGTACATTCGGACCCTCTCCGGTGTGTGTCGACAATCACAGATATGCTCTGGTGGAGGTCCAAAACAGAAGAGTCAAAAAAGTGTCATAATAGTTTAAGTTGTAAAAGCAAGGGACTCTTGTACAATTCAAAGTGTCATAACAGTTTAAGTTCTTGCAATAAATAAGATTTGAATCACATAAGTAAGTAATTTTTTTATTACTATTATTTTCTTTTCTCATGTAGAATGTACTGTGTATTTTAAATTCTTGGTCATTCCTTTCATGAAGAGAGGCGAAAAAGTTACGTCACCCTTGTGACGTTTTATAGCGACTGAATTACGGAGAAGAAAATATAAATCTCCAACATGTTCAACATTCACCATTAGTGCATGGTGAATGTCAACATTTACCGGTGTAAGTCAGAAATAAGGGTATTTAGCAAATATTTCGGACATACACCAAGCGACTATGTGAATGTCGATTTTCACCGGTGAATGTGAACAGATACCAAATACATCGGTGGAAGATCGAATATTTCATTACATTGTTGTACATTCGGACCTTCTCCGGTGTGTGTCGACAATCACAGATATGCTCTGGTGGAGGTCCAAAACAGAACAGTCAAAAAAGTGTCATAATAGTTTAAGTTGTAAAAGCAAGGGACTCTTATACAATTCAACGTGTCATAACAGTTTAAGTTCTTGCAATAAATAAGATTTGAATCACATAAGTAAGTAATTTTTTGATTACTATTATTTTCTTTTCTCATGTAGAATGTACTGTGTATTTTAAATTCTTGGTCATTCCTTTCAACATTCACCATTAGTGCATGGTGAATGTCAACATTTACCGGTGTAAGCCAGAAATAAGGGTATTTAGCAAATATTTCGGACATACACCAAGGGACTATGTGAACGTTGACATTCACCGGTGAAAGTCGACATTCTCTAGATTTCGGTGTTTCACCGTAACATATGTTACCGTGAATGACCGAAATTGGAGAATGTCGACGTTCACCGGTGAATGTCAACAGATACCAAATACGTCGGTGGAAGATCGAATATTTCATTACATTGTTGTACATTCGGACCCTCTCCGGTGTGTGTCGACAATCACAGATATGCTCTGGTGGAGGTCCAAAACAGAAGAGTCAAAAAAGTGTCATAATAGTTTAAGTTGTAAAAGCAAGGGACTCTTGTACAATTCAAAGTGTCATAACAGTTTAAGTTCTTGCAATAAATAAGATTTGAATCACATAAGTAAGTAATTTTTTTATTACTATCATTTTCTTTTCCCATGTAGAATGTACTGTGTATTTTAAATTCTTGGTCATTCCTTTCAGAAAGAGAGGTGAAAAAGTTACGTTGAATATTTCATTAAATTGTTGTACATTCGGACCCTCTCCGGTGGGTGTCGACAATCACAGATATGCTCTGGTGGAGGTCCAAAACAGAAGAGTCAAAAAAGTGTCATAATAGTTTAAGTTGTAAAAGCAAGGGACTCTTGTACAATTCAAAGTGTCATAATAGTTTAAGTTCTTGCAATAAATAAGATTTGAATCCCATAAATAAGTAATTTTTTTATTACTATTATTTTCTTTTCCCATGTAGAATGTACTGTGTATTTTAAATTCTTGGTCATTCCTTCCAGAAAGAGAGGCGAAAAAATACGTCACCCTTGTGACGTTTTATAGCGACTGAATTACGGAGAAGAAAATATAAATCTCCAATATGTTCAACATTCACCATTAGTGCATGGTGAATGTCAACATTTACCGGTGTAAGCCAGAAATAAGGGTATTTAGCAAATATTTCGGACATACACCAAGCGAGTATGTGAATGTTGACTTTCACCGGTGAAAGTCGACATTCTCCAGATTTCGGTGTTTCACTGTAACGACTGCACAAGTTCACCGGAAACACCTTTTGCACGCCTGATGTAAAATCTTACCTGTTTCCACTGGGCTAGCGTACATTGGTACGACGGTAACGAAGAGGGTGGCGATGATGTAGACGATGGGGAACATGAGATTCACCTTAATTGGCCTCGGCAGATTCGGTTGAGCCCATCTGAGCCAAGGCAAGCACAGGACTGACACTCCTATGCTCAACTGCGAACAATTACATCATTCCCTGCGTTACCAGTCATTAAGTTTCGTACGTGTATGGAAAGTCGATTAACTCTCGTTAGGCAGTTGGCTGTTGCGACCTCTGTGAAAAGTGTGCACGAAAATGTGTCGCAAGAAGTAAGCGATGACGAGTATATTCGTCGAATAGAACATGTATGGGTGTTGTGATATAGAATTGAGTTGTAAGGGAATGACTGCCTGATTTTGGATTTTGTTATTGAAAGTCGTTTGTTGAAGATGTGGTATAATTATCCGCATCGATAGATTCCGTCCAGTTCCTACATTATATATAGATATTTTCGTAATAATTATTTTCTTATTTCTGTTTTCTTATGTCTTATGCCTCCAAATATTCCAAACATCTTAACACTTTAACGACCGCTAGCCGATTAATCGACTTTTCGGGTCCAACTGCTATTTACCGGTAGCCGATTAATCGGCTCTTCAGTGATCAAAGGTTATATTAGATAAAATAAATATCAGAAGATATTCTGACAATTCTAAATGACAATAAAATGACACTGCTTTGAAACCAAAGAATTCTCAACAACACATTCAGTAGTTTTCAGTTATAAAGCTTTACAAATAGGCACGTACACAATTCCTGCGCGATATCCGAAACAGAGTCGGTCGTTAATGAGTGGCATCTTCAGTCAATAGCGGTCGGTAAAGTGTTAAAATTAACGAATTGAAGCATTGACGAGTATACTCGTCATAACATAAAATATTACCGTTTCGTCAGGCTGAATATATGTACTCATGAAAAACAGCTAACCGCTTAGCAACCCCTGCACTGCGTCAAGTTACGAATTCACCAAGATCAACATAAGTCCGCATTGCACAATGGAAAACGAACAAACGTTAACGATCGCAACTCACGTCGAACAAAGCTCATTGAAATTGACGTAGAGCAAAATCGTGAAATATTCCGAAGGCTGTCTGACACGATTAAATTAACGAGCGCAATGCGTGACGCATGCCGCGTCTCGTTTGACCGAACACGAAGTATTTCCCGATCCGCGGCATTTAATGCGGCTGCCAAGGTGGACCACGCCCCCGCAGTTAGCTGGACAATACCATCAATTAGGAAATTATCACTCCCGTCCGCTCACCGTTAATAATTCCTTGTCGTTCCGCAAAAGTAAGCTTCGACATTTTTGCAGGGCAAGCGAGTACGGTAATTCCAGATCTCGGCGTACGTTGCTCGGCAAAACGTGTTATTCGCCAATCGTATGATTGATCAGTTAGCTATTTTTTTCACGAGTATACATGTCGCAGGTAAAAAGTAGTTGCAAGTCGTAAAATGAACACAATAAAATGTATAACTCATGTAGTATCAGGAAAACGGCCGTAGATGCGTCGCATAAAACTGTCGCGGGGCCATCGGACCCTACCGGATTAAGATAATTTCGACATTTTTGCAGGGCAAGCGAGTACGGTAATTCCAGATCTCGGCGTACGTTGCTCGGCAAAACGTGTTATTCGCCGATCGTATGATTGATCAGGTAGCTATTTTTTTCACGAGTATACATGTCGCAGGTAAAAAGTAGTTGCAAGTCGTAAAAGGAACACAATAAAATTTATAACTCATGTAGTATCAGGAAAACGGCCGTAGATGCGTCGCATAAAACTGTCGCGGGGCCATCGGACCCTACCGGATTAAGATAATTTCGACATTTTTGCAGGGCAAGTGAGTACGGTAATTCCAGATCTCGGCGTACGTTGCTCGGCAAAACGTGTTATTCGCCGATCGTATGATTGATCAGGTAGCTATTTTTTTCACGAGTATACATGTCGCAGGTAAAAAGTAGTTGCAAGTTGTAAAATGAACACAATAAAATGTATAACTCATGTAGTATCAGGAAAACGGCCGTAGATGCGTCGCATAAAACTGTCGCGGGGCCATCGGACCCTACCGGATTAAGATAAGGTGGTAGAGGTCCGTATAAAAGCCGGCCCGATTTGCAACCCGAGTTCAGTCTTAGTTGAGTTTAACCCCTTAGGTACATTTGACGTCTGAGACACGTCATTTACTTTTTTCGCCTAGGAGCGAATGACATGTCTAAAACGTTATTTGAAGTTCATCAGCCCGGAAAAAGGTGCCGTGTTTGTTATGAGCATAATATTAGGAAAGAGACTACGTGGCAGTGCAAACAATGCAAAGTAGCACTGCATTTACCTACTTGCTTTGAAAAATATCACACTCTGCATAATTATTAGCAATAGGTTTTTTGTTATAGCTTGAATTTATTTCATTTAGTTTTATTCTGTTGTTATTAATTTATTTTTGTTTTGCAATTCTAATTACTTGAAGACATCTTAATACTACATATGTCACCAATATTTTAGAAATAAATAAATTCTTACATAAAATGTACTGCTTTTACATACTACTCGAAGCAACCAAAAATTGTATCCGTTCCACATGCAAATATTTTCTCAAATAATCCGTACCCAAGGGGTTAAGATCAGTCTCAGTCTTAGTTCAAGTCGAGTATAGTTCAGTCCAGTATAGATGCGTTTTCTTGGCGTTTATCGAATCGTAGTCGAATTGCCATAGTTTTACCTTTATTTTATATTTATATTTATATTTATATATCAGTGCTTCCATTTATCTTTAAATAAACTTTATTCAACTTAACACATCTTGCGCGGGAAGCGACTAAAGTCGTTTTGCGCAGATTTCACATCTTGAGCGGGAAGCAACTAAAGTCGTTTTTCACGGATTATTGACGGATTATTGTTATCGGTGGGTTTTTGTGATGTTTTTACAATAAGATCAGATAGACAGGCGTTGCAAAAATACAAAACGTGCGTTGCAAGAATGAATTCCTATGAATTCGTTTTGCTGACGTGATTACGTTGTAATACGCTAAAAATTTTGAGGAGCAGGTTACCAAATGCCTTGAGAAAAATGTTGGGTAGTTTTTTGTGGAGAGAGACTTTATTGAGTTTTTGCATCTTATATATGCGGGATGTGTGATCCTTCTACTCTCAAAAAATATTTCTTAGTTTCTCATTCTTGACATGTTATTTACATTTTTTAAAAGGGAATAAAGAAATTGATTTTTAAAGAGAGACTAAAAGTTTTATTAAAAAACCTACCGTTTAAAAACTACCGCCATTTTATGTAGAAGGAATTTTGCGTCCAAACTGTAAAAAATCGCCCGCTACATGGTAAAGCTTTGGCAGCAAAGTGCCCGCGCAAGATGTGTTAATATAATTCCGCACCCCGCTTCGACGACACCTAACATCTTATCCACTACACTCATAAAAAAAATAATTATTCCAAATAATAAAAAATACTTGACTTCAGAATTTTATTATAACGACCCGGCACCTATGGCCCCGCAGCATTTAAACAGTTTCACCAATAAAATTCTAAACTGAAGCACAATCAACCATAAGACTGGTTTACGTACACCTTCATTATCATAATAAAAGATACTTGACTTCAGAATTGTACTATAACGACCCGGCCTCTATGGCAATGCAACATTTAGACAGTTTCACCAATAAAATTCTAAACTGAAGCACATTCAACCATAAGACTGGTTTACGTACTCCTTCATTATTTCGAAAGACTCAATGCGGTACTCAGTTCAGACAAGTAAACTCACCCAAGTGGCAAAGCCAACGTAGTTGATCAGCGCAAATATGTCCGACGAGCAAAGGTACAGCATCGAGAGGAGGGCCTGGAACGAAGAAAGCAATTGAGCATTTTCAATCTTCCTCGCCAACAGTCACTTCCGCCTTCGGAGATTACGAGGATTCCGAAGTGGTCGCCTGGGAAGGAAGTTATCTTTTGGCCATCGCGAGAGTACGCGGAAAGATGGAAGCAATCTCCGACCGACTGTCGTTCGGAGAATGCCTCGGAAGAGGCTCCAATGTAAACATCGGCGTTAATGATAATTGCGCGATAAGCGAAAAGCGCAAAAATCTTCGCGAGTACATGTGACTACGATTTTTGCCACGCACACGGAAACGAGAGGAGTGTAGCTAGAGTTATGTTCAAAGCGATACGACCAAGCGACAGTCTGTTCGAGATTCGTAAAGTTCGGGATCGATGATTAATAGATTGATTGCCGAGCTTTTTTTTCTGTATTAGAACAGCGATGCGATGAAACACTACAGAATTTGATTGAATCCTGAAAAAGTATTGAATTCTGTAGAGTATTGAATATCTGAAAAAGATATTCAAAATATAGAAAATATAATATAAAAGATATAGAAAAAGTATTGAATATCTGAAAAAGATTGAATTCTTAAAGTAATGCACAGGTATTGGAGACCAAAGGATCGCATTACAATTCTAACATCAAATGCGTTTAGAAAATAAGGTGCGTTACCGATTACAAATATTTTGAATTTTTAGTAAAATTATTCAATGCAATTTGTTTTTTTTTTATAAAAATGGAAAGAATTCGCAAACAGTGGCATTTGTCATTTTGTAAATGCAACAGATACTAGAATACGAGTTCATTATTGTGGTCTTCAGTACCACTGCATTATTTTCATTTTACACAATTCAACGATGTTCTGTAGTCTTTCATCACATTGCGGATCTAATACGTAAGATACGCTGGGCAGTCGTCGTGTTAATCCTTTGAGTGCTATGCTCATATATCTGTGCTCGGCGAAAGTGATCAGCAAGGACTATGAACGCATATACGTGTATCTCATTTCTATCGATCCCCCACATACTGTAGTCACGAGTATCGGTCTATTGGATGAATTTATGTTGATTGGTTAGCAACGGAACAAGACAATTAGAAGGAAAACTCATTTATAGCAGTTGTATACTATTGTTGCTGTCGTCATTTTTGCGAGATCTATGATGGCTGCAGTGGTATAGAATGTTACAATCCTGCCACATATAATTTATTTTTTAATTGTGACTGTTGTCGCAGCAAAGGTTTCGTTAACACATTGCAGACCGGTCACGAGTTAGCTCGTGTTTTCATGGCCAAACGTTGCTGACCGGTCACGAGTTAACTCGTGTTTGTACTTGCGGGGGCTATTTTAATTTTTGAAACGCAGGGCAATATAGAATATAGCAAAATTTTGTTAATTGTGTTCAATCGTGTCTGCTTTATTCTAAAAAAGTATACTTTTCTTGGTACTGAGGTTTTTATTACAATTCTAGTATTAGAGTGTCAAGAACGACGGAATGTGACGGTGAAGCATTTTTCAATCAATTATACGTGAATGCTTTATACAGTTGCCCGAGTGATTTTTAAATAAGTTGTAGTCATTTGGAAAATGATTATTGAAAATGAAATAACAAAGGCATTTCTAGCTCTTTAAAAGGAAAGCGCAACGAAACAAGATATATGTGCAAAACCTCTTGTCTACATCTACGCGTAAATGACTGCTATACAGTTAATCATACGAAAAAATATTAAAAGTTACATAAAATTTATGTCCAAAGTTCAATTTGAATTCATTATGCACGAACAAACTTTATGGAAGGTTATTTACATCGTTTCACTTTCATGTTCTATTATGAAACAATAGCCGGTGACTTGAGACCGTTTTTGCTGCAAATTCCCGGTCAACAATGTGTTAACACTTGGCATGCGGGCAACGTATTTTTACGTTTTTTGTAGTCTGTCACTGGAGCGCGGGTCACGTAAAAATACGTATTTAGTTGATTTGGTGTTGTTAGTGGATATCCACCACAAATCTACTAAATACGTATAATTACATGAATGCGTGACATTATATGCGTGTTATTTGCGTTGCTAGGCAACGCTTTGCATTTTTTTTCCCATAAGTTATGATTGTTGAGTTACTCGATCTTTTGCTGAGTTATTTCGTCTTCAATCGAATTCTTAGCTCCAGAACGTGTTTTATCAATTTGAAGCTTGATTTTTTATTATTGATTACAAAATTGATCAAATGAGCCGTTGTGACAAAGATAGTGATGAAGAAATATGCGCTGACAAATTATCGGACTTTTCGTATGATAGTGTGGAAAAGTTTAAAAATCGCTTACTTTTATGATTTCGTGAAAATATCGTTTGTTTTTTGTTAAATAATCATACAGTATATATTTAAGTGTGAAATAAAAAAAGTTTCGTTCATAAAAACGAAGTAGTTTTCGATTTACAGCGATTTTTCTGAATAACCAAACTTCCGCGCGATTCAAGAAGAAACGCCCGCCGCACGCGAAATTCGGCGGCGAAGTATGCCCGCATGCCAAGTGTTAACACATTGTTGACCGGCAATTTTCGGCAAAAGTTGTCTCAAGTCACCGGCTATTATTTCGTAATTGAACATTGAAGTGAAACGATATAAATAACCTTCAATAAAGTTTGTTCGTGCATAATAAATTCAAATAAAACTTTGGACATAAATTTTATGTAACTTTATAAATATTTTTTCGTATGATTAATTGTACAGCAGTCATTTACGCATAGATCTAGACAAGACGTTTTGCACATAGTATATCTTATTTCGTTGTGCTTTCCTTTTAAAGAGCTAGATTATGCCCTTGTTATTTTATTTTCAATAATCATTTTCCAAATGACTGCAACTTATTTAAAAATCACTCGGGCAACTGTATGAAGCATTTACGTATAATTTATTGAAATATGCTTCATCGTCACGTTCCGTCGTTCTTGACACTTTCTAATGCTAGAATTGTAATAAAAGCCTCAGTGCCAAGGAAAGTATACTTTTTTATAATAAAGCAGACGGTATTGACCACAATGAACAAAATTTTGCTATATTCTATATTGCCCTGCGTTTCAAAAATTAAAATAGCCGACGCAAATGCAAACACGAGTTAACTCGTGACCGGTCAACAACGTTTGGCCATGAAAACACGAGTTAACTCGTGACCGGTCAACAATGTGTTAATAATGACATTCAATTAATTGAATATGCGACTGATAATCCAACTGCATAACGTTCCTACATTCTTCCGTCTTTACATTTACCACCCAGCAACAGTCCCCGAAAATCATAATCTTCCTAATTCATACCCTTAGCACGCAGCCCAAAGCAGGAACTGAAGAATTCCAATTATAAGTTATGTCCGCCTTGCATAACCAATCAACAGTGTACAGACTAGCCAAAAGTATTCGCTCGGAGTATTCAGCACTCAAAGGGTTAAGTATGCGAAGTACGGTGATTGCGAATGTCTTTCCCGTGGGTATTTTCGTTATGCGTACCATGCAGAGTACAGCAGGCGTGGGTGTGAGCCTGTTGATCTGGATCATCGTCAAAATCTCCGGCATTTGACCCTCGCATGCGCCAGCGTAAAACAGTCGAGACGACGTCAGGAGGATCCCGTTGACGGCGCCGAAAGTCGAGAGGGCGACGAACACGGGAATCGTCCATGCCATCACGCCAAACAAGCGATTGGCAAATGTCTGTGAAGTAAACAGTAAGATTTCGGCAACATTCCAGTTCTGTGTGCGAATTTATTCAGTAACGAGTGAGTTTCTCATTATTGATACGGTTATAAGTCTGCAAGTGGTGATGCTGATATTCGTGTACAAAGCATATTTTGTTATTATTGACCGCCGAAGAGCGGCGAGTTTGTCATTTTTCAGGTGGAATTTCTTTCTCGCAGCAGAATGAGTCGAGAGATTGTGTCACGCAAGATTAATGAAAAGAGTAAAGCTTGTGTAATTGGACGGGGCCGAAAAAATCAAATATAGTAAATGAACCCATTATTTAATTTTCCGATTCCCCTGAAAACATGGGCATTAGTGACATAGTATATACTTTCAATGCATAATTCAATGCACTAGTGACATAGTATATATTTTCAATGCATAATTATGTATGCCAGAAACATTATTTTACTCTGCAAATTTCCTATTCCCGTATCCTTCAATCTTCTTTCAATCCGCATGGCAATCACCCACCCTTTTTTTCATTATTATCGTTCGCCAACGAACGAATTCGTGATTTTTGCGTGCACAGCACACAACGACAATGTTCGCACTGCATCGATCCTCGGTTTTTATTAATTGAGACAGAACATTCACTTACCACAGCCACAGCCTCACTGCCCAGAACCTCGACAGGACTCAAAGTCGTGTAGAATGCCATGTTGGTGAAGACGTAGACTACCGTGACGAGGGTGCAGGAGATGGCGATGGCTCTTGGTAAATTTCTAGGAAGAAAACAGTGCAGGCGTGTAAATGGAACTTCGTCACGGAGAGGCGCGGCTTTATGGCCTGTGGAATATAATCTTCCGGTATCGGGCGATTACTATTTTAAGCGAAGTTAATGAATGCGGTGCCGTTGACGGAAGATTTATGGAGCGCGATAATTTTACAATTTTGATATAGAAATATACATCCAAATTAATTTCCGCCTTAAGGCTTCTCATTTTGAAATTCTAAAGGCCGCGTAATTATATGTTTTCCCAGACAACATAATACACCTATATATTCCTCCGTAAATTTAGTATTAACGTTAACATTAATATGGGATTTTATGAGCAGTAAATATTAACATCGTGCACGCCTACAGGGTCTTACCGCACAACATCAAACGATGCATGTGTCGTTGACGGAAGATTTATGGAGCGCGATAATTTTACAATTCTGATATACAAATAAACATCCAAATTAATTTCCGCCTTAAGGCTTCTCATTTTGAAATTCTAAATGCCGCGTAAGTACATGTTTTCCCAGACAACATAATATATTCCTCCGTAAATTTAGTATTAACGTTAACATTAATATAGGATTTTATGAGCAGTAAATATTAAGATCGTGGACGCCTACAGGGTCTTACCGCACAACATCAAACGATGCATGTGTCATTGACGGAAGATTTATGCATACACACACACACACACACACACACACAGCGCGATAATTTTACAATTCTGACATACAAATATATCCAAATTAATTTCCGCCTTAGGGCTTCTCATTTTGAAATTCTAAATGCCGCGTAATTATATGTTTTCCCAGACAACATAATACACATATATATATTCCTCCGTAAATCTAGTATTAACGTTAACATTAATATGGGATTTTATGAGCAGTAAATATTAAGATCGTGGACGCCTACAGGGTCTTACCGCACAACATCAAACGATGCATGTGTCGTTGACGGAAGATTTATGGAGCGCGATAATTTTACAATTCTGATATACAAATATACATCCAAATTAATTTCCGCCTTAAGGCTTCTCATTTTGAAATTCTAAATGCCGCGTAAGTACATGTTTTCCCAGACAACATAATACACCTATATATTCCTCCGTAAATCTAGTATTAACGTTAACATTAATATGGGATTTTATGAGCAGTAAATATTAACATCGTGCACGCCTACAGGGTCTTACCGCACAACATCAAACGATGCATGTGTCGTTGACGGAAGATTTATGGAGCGCGATAATTTTACAATTCTGATATACAAATATACATCCAAATTAATTTCCGCCTTAAGGCTTCTCATTTTGAAATTCTAAATGCCGCGTAATTATATGTTTTCCCAGACAACATAATACACATATATATTCCTCCGTAAATCTAGTATTAACGTTAACATTAATATAGGATTTTATGAGCAGTAAATATTAAGATCGTGGACGCCTACAGGGTCTTACCGCACAACATCAAACGATACATGTGTCGTTGATGGAAGATTTATGGAGCGCGATAATTTTACAATTGGAATATACAAATATACATCCAAATTAATTTCCGCCTTAAGGCTCCTGATTTTGAAATTCTAAACGCCTTGTAACTACATGTTTTCCCAGACAATATAATACACCTATATATTCCTCCGTAAATCTAGTGTTAACGTTAACATTAATATAGGATTTTATGAGCAGTAAATATTAAGATCGTGGACGCCTACAGGGTCTTACCGCACAACATCAATGCATCTTCCGTTGATTCGCACACTTATGACGCGATAATTTTCAGTTAATATACAAATATATATTCAAATTAGTTCCGCCGTTATTTTAAGCTAAATAGCCGCGTAATTATATGTTTTCCCAGAAACATAATACACATATATATACCTCCGTATTCGTGTTCTCGAAGGTGAAATACTCGGTGTGGCCTGCAAAGGAGAAAATATGCGAAAAACTGAGAACATAAACGAGATAGCGACGGCGTCAAATTATTCGGTACCGAGCAAGTTTGATATCTTTGAGTGCATAACGTTGGAAACGCAACAAGTCTATATCGTCGTGAATTTGTCAGGTGTGTTATTGATCAAACGATGCATGTGTCGTTGACGGAAGATTTATGGAGGCGATAAATATTTTGATATACAAATATACATGTTATTATATTAACTTCTCATTTTGAAATTCTAAATGCCGCGTAATTATATGTTTTCCCAGACAACATAATACACATATATATATTCCCCGTAAATTATATATTAACGTTAACATTAATATGGGATTTTATGAGCTAAATATTAACATCGTGACGCCTACAGGGTCTTTGCACAACATCAATATGCATGTTTCGTTGACGGAAGATTTATACTAATTTTACAATATATACAAATATACATCCAAATTAATTTCCCCTTAATTTTCTCATTTTGAAATCTAAATGCCGCGTTGATGTTTTCCCAGATAACAGATAAACCTATTATTCCTCCGTAAATCTAGTATTAACGTTAACATTAACATATTTATGAGCAGTAAATATTTACACGCCGCATCTGTATAATGGAACGCGTTCAAATAATTATTATTTCATCATTATGCTTTAGTAATGAAGAAAGAATTTGTAATTTTTGCATGCAACACATCGAAACCGTAACCACCCTGCACCCTTTCAAACCTTTCATACGTATTATCGAAAAACTGAGCAAATTTATGCAGAAACACGTTAGATTATTCAACCGTTTGATTCTTTATTATGAAACTTTAGCAACGAACGAATTTATCATTTTTGTTTATACAACATGAAATCCGTGATGATAAATGCCTTAGCAACGTACAATAATTATGATTAATTAATTCCAATATTTGAGCCGTTTATTTTGAAATCGCTAACACACGTTTTTCTGAAATTTTTCACTATGCGTTACATGCACAAATTCATGTTATTTATCAGTAAATGTTATTTATCTCGATCTGAAGATAAATGGAGTTAGACCACTTTCAAAATAAACGGCTCATTTATTTTTTTATTAACGCCGCATCTGTATAATGGAACGCGTTCAAATAATTATTATTTCATCATTATGCTTTAGTAATAAACAAAGAATTTATAATTTTTGCACGCACAACATCGGAACCGTAACAACCCTGCACCCTCTCAAACCTATCATACGTATTATTCGAAACTACGCCGCATCTTTATGCAGAAACACTTTCAACCGTTTCTTACTTTATTATGATGCCTTAGCAACGAACGAATTTATCATTTTTGTTTATACAACACGAAATCCGTGATGATAAACGCCTTAGCAACGTACAACAAATGAATAATTTCTACTGCCACAGCATCGGAACCACAACACACCTTTACCCTCTGAAATCCATCACACGTGTTAGCGGAAAAAAATTTTGCAGCGAAATTCAAAGGGGTCTTAGGCGATTGTCCGGTACTGAAGTAGTCATTGTTGTGCGGAATGCGATGATTCATAATCAAAATACCTGTGATGCGCACCTGTCACGAGATTCGCTACAGATTTTTGTTTGGAAAAGGGAAAGGGAATGAAAGGATTTTAGATTGTCGCATTCCTTGACACCTCGGCATTCTGCCGGAAAATTGCAAAGAGATCGGACCTATTATTGTAAAATAAAGATTTCGCAATTTATTTCTTCGCTGCATTCTAACACACGCGTTACCCAGAGCAATCTATCACACGTGTTAGCGGAAAAAAATTTTGCAGCGAAATTCAAAGGGTCTTAGGTGATTGTCCGGCACTGAAGTAGTCATTGTTGTGCGGAATGCGATGATTCATAATCAAAATACCTGTGATGCGCACCTGTCACGAGATTCGCTACAGATTTTTGTTTGGAAAAGGGAAAGGGAATGAAAGGGTTTTAGATTGTCGCATTCTTTGGCACCTCGGCATTCTGCCGGAGAATTGCAAAGAGATCGGACCTATTATTGTAAAATAAAGATTTCGCAATTTATTTCTTCGCTGCATTCTAACACACGCGTTACCCACAGCAACGCTGCATCTTCAGACACGCGTTCAAACATCCTTCTAGCAAAATACGCCATGCAACACGAGTAAAGAGACACGCAAACTCAGGAATAGAGTCATGAGCCTCTTCGATCGACCGCCCGATGAGGTGTGAGAAATTTTATTGGCTTTCCCGTCGTTTCGCGCGCCGAGATACTCCACTGACTCCGTTTGCCCGGCATGAATAGTCCAATTTAACCGATTCCTTGGCGAGCGCACCGGCCGACAGGGAATCGCCTGCGTATTTAACCCACCTTTTTGATTGGACAAATTGTCTCGTCCGGCAAGTGGACAATGCTGAAAAGATGCCTAACGGTCGCCTTCGCTTCTAAGGGACGCGTGGGTGGACATTAGCGAGCACTTCCTTCTGCAGCTCGATGTTCAAACAAGTTTGGCGAGCAAACGCGACGGCGGGTCGCGGTGAAACTTTGCGGGTGGTCGTGCAAATTGAAGCGGCGGTCACCAACATTTGAACCGTTTCGAGGTGTGTATTCGTCAGTTTTGCGATAATGGCGGTCAGAGGTTTATGGGGCCGGACTGATGTTTTTGCGAAATTGCGCGATGTTGGTGAACGGATCTGTACTTTTTCATGGATACTTCGCAGAAGTTTGGCGAGCAAACGCGACGGCGGGTCACGGTGAAACTTTGCGGGTGGCCGTGCAAATTAAAGCGGTAGTCACCAACATTTGAACCGTTTCGAGGTGTGTATTCGTCAGTTTTGCGACAATGGCGGTCAGAGGTTTATGGGGCCGGACTGCTGTTTTGGCGAAATTGCGCGATGCTGGTGAACGGATCTGTACTTTTTCATGGATACTTCGCAGAAGATGGTGCGAGACGACACGCGGATGTAAGGAGCTGTGACGGATTCGGGTCAGCGTGAAATTATGGGGGGAGTAATGTTATAAATATGATAATGACGGCGAGTTGACTGTGTAAAAGGAATTGTGGGTACATGTCGGTGGGAAATGAATTAATTGGCGAGTGTACTGAATACTCGACGCTTGATATTTTTATCGTGTACTTCTAGTTGAGATAAAATGGAAACGAAGAGAACAGGAATAAATTTGGTTTGAACGAAGTAAGGAAAATTTGAAAAAAAAAAGTATGAATGTTCGTTTATGGATATAATAATGACAGTTCCAAATTGACTGTGTAAAAGAAATTGTGGGTACATATCGGTGGGAAATGAATTAATTGGCGAGCACACTGGATACTCGACACTTGATACTTTTATCGTGTACTTCTAGTTGAGTTAAAATGGAAACGAAGAGAACAGGAATAAATTTGGTTTGAACGAAGTAAGGAAAATTTGAAAAAAAAAGTATGAATGGTCGTTTATGGATATAATAATGACAGTTCCAAATTGACTATGTAAAAGGAATTATGGGTACATGTCGGTGGGAAATAAATTAATTGGCGAGCGTACTGGATACTCGCTTGATACTTTTATCGTGTACTTCTAGTTGAGTTAAAATGGAAACGAAGAGATCTGGAATAAATTTGGTTTGAACGAAGTAAGGAAAATTTGAAAAAAAAAGTATGAATGTTCGTTTATAGATACAATAATGACCATGCCAAATTGACTGTGCAGAAGGAATCGTGGCTATGAGTCGGTGGGAACTGAATTAATTGGCCAGCGTACTGGATATTCGACTCTTGACACTTTTATCGCGTGCTTCTAGTTATTAAGTTGAGTTAAAATGGAAACGAAGAAAACAGGAATAAATTTGGTTTGAACGATGTAAGGAAAATTTGAAAAAAAAGAATATAAATGTTCGTTTATAGATACAATAATGACCGTGCAAATTGACTGTGTAGAAGGAATTGTGGTTATATGTCGGTGGGAAATGAATTAATTGGCGAGCGTACTGGACACTCGACGCTTGATACTTTTATCGTGTACTTCTAGTTGAGATAAAATGGAAACGAAGTGAACAGGAATAAATTTGGTTTGAACGAAGTAAGGAAAATTTGAAAAAAAAAGTATGAATGTTCGGTTATAAATACAATAATGACCGTGCAAACTGACTATGCAGAAGGAATCGTGGCTATGAGTCGGTGGGAAATGAATTAATTGGCGAGCGTACTGGATACTCGACGCTTGATACTTTTATCGTGTGCTTCTGGTTATTAAGATGAGTTAAAATGGAAACGAAGAGAACTGGAATAAATTTGGTTTGAACGAAGTAAGGAAAATTTGAAAAGAAAGTATGAATGCTCGTTTATAAATACAATAATGACCGTTGCAAATTGACTGTGTAGAAGGAACTGTAGCCATATGTCGGCGGGAAATGAATTAATTGGCAAGCGTACTGGACACTCGACACTTGATACTTTTATCGTGTGCTTCTAGTTATTAAGTTGAGTTAAAATGAAAACGAAGAGAACTGGAATAAATTTGGTCTGATCGAAGTAAGGAAAATTTGAAAAGAAAGTATGAATGCTCGTTTATAGATATAATAATGAGCGTTGCAAATTGACTGTGCAGAAGGAATTGTGGCCATATGTTGGTGGAAAATGCATTAATTGGCGAGCATCCTGGTTATTCGACGTTTTATATTTTCATCGGGTGCTTCAATTATTAAGGTGACATAAAATGAAAGCGAAGAGAACCGGAATAAACCTGGTATGAATGAAGCAAGAAACATTTAAAAAAAGCATGAATTTGTAATAAATGTCACTTGGTTAACGAAAGAAACATTTTTAGAAAGTATGAATGTTGTACGTCATTCTTCCAAATATGACAATGCCCCCTAAAAAAACTGTGTCTACACCTCGACCAAAATTAATTAATCGCCACGTGTGTCGGTTACTCGACACTTTGACACGTTTATCGTTACTAAGCCAAGCTGATACGACTACGAGCAGGTTCGCAATAAATCTCATCTGAATAAGCAAGGAAAATTTCTGCAAAAGTGTGAACGTCGTGCGTCACGTTTTAAATGGAAAGCGTCAATTTGCCAGATCCGTTAGCGACGTGCGCTACGACTGTAAATGATAGAGTTCGCGGTAACGACGTGTGTAGATCATTGGCCAGGCTTGTAATTAGCCGAGAAGGCCGCAGAAACGGATAGCCGGTAAATCGATGCACCGTGAACGTGTGCTCAGGTTTTCTCGTTCCGTTTGTATGGCTAGGCAAAAACACGGCACAGTTGAAGTACCGTTCGCAATGCAATTCACGTTTTTTCGGACGTCGATCGAGGGCTACAGATAAAGCAGCGAGAGAAAGTCAGTCTGACGCAAGATCGATAGCCGCGACGCACGAAATTGTCTTTTTCGAACAATCGCGTTCCAGCGGCGGTGGGTAAGAAAAGTGAGGAATTCCAGGCAAAATGTTGAGCGAACGGCAATCGGAGCATGGAGTATACGTGATTGCATGTAGACGCTTGAGAAAAATACCTAAAAATCTTCAGAGAATGTGAATGTCTATATAGGTTGATGAGGAATTTTAGGAAAAAATGTTAAAGAAGCGATAGTTACAGCAGAGAAGAGAAGAGATTATATTTAGACGCTTGAGAAAAATACCTAAAAATCTTCAGAGAATGTGAGTGTTGATGTATGTTGATGAGAAATTTTAGGAAAAAATGTTAAAGAAGTGGTAGTTGCAGCATAGAAGAGAAGAGATTCCATTTAGACGCTTGAAAAAAATACCTAAAAATCTTCGGAGAATATGATTGTCAATGTACGTTGACAAGGATTTTAGACTAAATATTCAAGAAAGAATAATTGTAGCTCAGAGGACACGTGGTTGCATCTAGGTACTTGAGAAAAATACCTGAAAGTGTTCGAAGAACCTGGGTGTCAATTTACGTTGACGAGGAATTTTAGGAAAAATATTTAAGAAACAGTAATTGAAACATTGAGGAGCCGTGATTACATTTAGACGCCTGAGAAAAATACCTAAAAATCTTCGGAGAATGTGAGTGTCGACGTATGTTGATGAGGAATTTTAGAAAAAATGATAAAGAAGCGGTAGTTGCAGGATAGAGGAGACGAGTTTCCATTTAGATGCTTGAGAGAAATACCTAAATCAAGTCATCAGTCAATTTATGATGACAAAGATTTTAGACTAAATGATGAAGAAAGAATAATTGAAGCTCGGAGGACGCGTGATTGCATTTAGATAATTGAGAAAAATACCTGAGTGTTCGGAGAACCTGGGTGTCAATTTACGTTGACGAGGAATTTTAGGCAAAATATTTAAGAAACAGTAATTGGAACGTGGAGGAGACATGATTGTATTTAGACGCCTGAGAAAAATATCTGAAAATGTTCAGAGAATGTGAATGTCGATGTAGGTTGATGAGGAATTTTAGGAAAAAATGTTAAAGAAGCGGTAGTTGCAGCATAGAAAACAAAAGATTCCATTTAGATGCTATGAGAAAAATACCTAAATAAATTCGGAGAATGTGAGTGTCAATTTATGTTGACAAGCATTTTAGACTAAATATTGAAGAAAGAATATTTGAAGCTCGGGGGACTCGTGATTGCATCTAGATAATTGAAAAAAATACCAGAAAGTGTTCGGAGAACCTGGGTGTCAATTTACGTTGACGAGGAATTTTAGGCAAAATATTTAAGAAACAGTAATTGGAACGCGGAGGAGACGCGATTGTATTTAGACGCCTGAGAAAAATACCTAAAAATCTTCAGAAAATGTGAATGTCGATATATGTTGATGAGGATTTTTAGGACAAAATGTTAAAGAAGCGATAGTTGCAGCATAGAAGAGAAGAGATTCCATTTAGACGCTTGAGAAAAATACCTAAAAATCTTCGGAAAATGTACATTGACAAGAATTGATACTAAATATTGAAGATAGAATAATTGAAGCTCGGGGGACTCGTGATTGCATCTAGATAATTGAGAAAAATACCTGAAAGTGTTCGGAGAACCTGGGTGTCAATTCACGTTGACGAGGAATTTTAGGCAAAATATTTAAGAAACAGTAATCGGAGCATAGAAGATACGTGATTGCATGTAGACGCTTGAGAAAAATACCTAAAAATCTTCAGAAAATGTGGATGCCCATATAGGTTGATGAGAAATTTTAGGAAAAAATGTTAAAGAAGTGGTAGTTGCAGCATAGAAGAGAAGAGATTCAATTTAGACGCTTAAAAAAAATACCTAAAAATCTTCGGAGAATGTGAGTGTCAATGTACGTTGACAAGGATTTTAGACTAAATATTGAAGAAAGAATAATTGAAGCTCGGAGGACGCGTGATTGCATTTAGATAATTGAGAAAAATACCTGAGTGTTCGGAGAACCTGGGTGTCAATTTACGTTGACGAGGAATTTTAGGCAAAATATTTAAGAAACAGTAATTGGAATATGGAGGAAGCATGATTGCATCTAGATAATTCAAAAAAATACCTAAAAGTGTTCGGAGAACCTGGGTGTCAATTTACGTTGTCGAGGAATTTTAGGCAAAATATTTAAGAAAGAGTAATTGGAACGTGGAGGAGACGTGATTGTATTTAGACGCCTGAGAAAAATATCTGAAAATGTTCAGAGAAGGTGAGTGTCAACTTACCGGTGGACAGTTGATATGCACCGGCGAAGATAATAATGAACAACGCCAGGAGCTTCGCGTATGTGAATACGTCCTGCACTCTTGTTGCCCACTTGACGTCCCAGCAGTTGATGAACGCCAAGATGCCTGAAAGATAAACGAAAAGTGTATTTAAGTCAACGGTCAAATTAGACATTTCTTTGGCAGCCACTGGTCAAATTATTAATATATTCATATTCAGCAGATGTGGTGTAATATAGTATTCTGTTCGTCGTTATTAATGAAATTAGAAATTTGTTTAGAATGTACCGGTCAAGAAACAATTAACAATAAAAGTACCAAGCGGGGTCAAATGACCCCTTGCAAATGTACTTTAAAAACGTACATTCATTGTTATTTCTATCGTTTATTTCAGTTTCTGTAAATTCTTATATTATCTGATATATTAATTTCATAAGGGGTCAAATGACCCGTCATAATAAGAATAGGTAAGTGTAAAGTACCGGTAGGTTTAGTGTTAAAAAATGATACTCCTTTGATAACGGCACGCAACTAGAACCGGAACATCAAATTTTAAGATATTCAATTTCAACGCATTCATTTATTGATGAATACACACCAACCATATTTCTAATTTTGTCGAATGTTATTATTAAATAAACCTGACGTTTGGGCACTAGCATTAATAATTTTATCGCCACACGTCAAATTCCATCGACACCGACACTCGCAGTACCACATTTCATCGCATTAAATCGGCAATCATTGTTATTTCTATCGTTTATTTGAGTTTCTGTAAATTCTTATATTATCTGATATATTAATTTCATAAGGGGTCAAATGACCCGTCATAGTAAGAATAGGTAAGTGTAAAGTACCGGTAGGTTTAGTGTTAAAAAATGATACTCCTTTGATAACGGCACGCAACGAGAACCGGAACATCAAATTTTAAGATATTCAATTTCAACGCATTCATTTGTTGATGAATACACACCAACCATATTTCTAATTTTGTCGAATGTTATTATTAAATAAACCTGACGTTTGGGCACTAGCATTAATAATTTTATCGCCACACGTCAAATTCCATCGACACCGACACTCGCAGTACCACATTTTATCGCATTAAATCGGCAATCATTGTTATTTCTATCGTTTATTTGAGTTTCTGTAAATTCTGATATTATCTGATATATTAATTTCATAAGGGATCAAATGACCCGTCATAGTAAGAATAGGTAAGTGTAAAGTACCAGTAGGTTTAGTGTTAAAAAATGATACTCCTTTGATAACGGCCGCAACTAGAACCGGAACATCAAATTTTAAGATATTCAATTTCAGCGCATTAATTTATTGGTGAATACACACCAACCATATTTCTAATTTTGTCGAATGTTATTATTAAATAAACCTGACGTTTGGGCACTAGCATTAATAATTTTATCGCCACACGTCAAATTCCATCGACACCGACACTCGCAGTACCACATTTTATCGCATTAAATCGGCAATCATTGTTATTTCTATCGTTTATTTGAGTTTCTGTAAATTCTTATATTATCTGATATATTAATTTCATAAGGGGTCAAATGACCCGTCATAGTAAGAATAGGTAAGTGTAAAGTACCGGTACGTTTAGTGTTAAAAAATGATACTCCTTTGATAACGGCACGCAACTAGAACCGGAACATCAAATTTTAAGATATTCAATTTCAACGCATTCATTTATTGATGAATACACACCAACCATATTTCTAATTTCGTTGAATGTTATTATTAAATAAACCTGACGTTTGGGCACTAGCATTAATAATTTTATCGCCACACGTCAAATTCCATCGACACCGACATTCGCAGTACCACATTTTATCGCATTAAATCGGCAATCATTGGTATTTCTACCGTTCATTTGAGTTTCTGTAAATTCTTATATTATCTGATATATTCATTTCATAAGGGGTCAAATGACCCGTCATAGTAAGAATAGGTAAGTGTAAGTACCGGTAGGTTTAGTGTTAAAAAATGATACTCCTTTGATAACGGCACGCAACTAGAACCGGAACATCAAATTTTAAGATATTCAATTTCAACGCATTCATATATTGATGAATACACACCAACCATATTTCTAATTTTGTCGAATGTTATTATTAAATAAACCCGACGTTTGGGCACTAGCATTAATAATTTTATCGCCACACGTCAAATTCCATCGACACCGACACTCGCAGTACCACATTTTATCGCATTAAATCGGCAATCAGTCGTGTATCGGCACCTGCTCACCACCATCCAAGCATTTCACTTACCTCTCGAAAGGCGTACGCACGCGTGCATGATAAATCGCCTCATATCGTCTAACATTACACATAAACCCGTTAGCACGCCAGATCGCATATCAGAGCGTCACGGCTTAATTTATTAGCAAAGCAAAGCCAGCCTGCGGGCCGCAATTGAGTGGGACTCAGAAAGCTTCCGCCGGCCTCAAGGAACATTGACTTTACGATCGCCTAATACTCTATTCGACAACAGTTATAGGGGCCAGGCTAACGTATCAGACATACTGGCACCAGTCCAACGGTGCATGAATACAACAGCGAACGGGATGGAAACGAGTCCAGGACGGTTATCGAGCTGTTCCTACCGCGAAAAAGAAAATGGGCGACGCGAAAAGGGCGAATTGCGAAGCACTGCGGATCGACGCGGTGGTTATTTCAGAGATTATTCAAAGTGCTTTTTTTAATTAGTTTGTATACGGTGCTGTTTAATGTTTTTGCGGAGAGGATGCGTTTGATGTGTTGGCTTTCAGAAGAATGGTTTGGATTCAGCATTTTTGTATACTGTTGTGCGCAGCTTGTATGTTTCGTATTTCAGGGGTCGCAGTGGAAATGTTGAAAATGTTTAAAGTCAGCTACATTTCGATGTACATTTGGAGCTATAGCTGCGACTATGAAATTTTGCCGTGAAGCTGAGTTTAAACGGGGCAAACATCCGGAAAGAGACTATTTTCGAAAATGCAACGTTTAAACTCAGTTTAGAGAGGTAGGACGTTCGTATGGTAGACAATCGAAGGAACTTTGCTCTGAAAGTTTAGATGGTTGACAATTGAAAGGACGGTTGTTTGCAATCGTTTCAAGCGAAAATACCAAACTTAAACGACCGCCACTGCGATTCGAATCAAAACCTACAACTCATTGAAACTTCATGTACTTGTCAGTCATAATCGATTCGATCGCAAAATGTAAAAATGAATCGACCGCTGTAATGCTATCTGTCAAGCGCTACAACTTACATTGAAACTTTATATGCTTGTCAATCGCGATCGATTAAATGGCAAAATACAAGAATTAATACATTGTCATCGCACTAACAGTCGAAACTTATAACTTACATTGAAAGTTCACATACTTGTCAAACGAAATCTGTTCGATGGGAAAATACAAAAATTAACGACCGACGTCATGCTTACAATCAAGCGCTACAGCTTGCATTGAAAGTTCATACGTTTGTCAACCAAAGGACCGGTCGATGTTGAGACTGAAAACTACAAAAATTAACCGGCTGCCACCGCGCTTCAATGAAAACCTACAACTTACATTAAAACTTCATATCCTTGACAATCGCAATTGATTCAACCGCCAAATCCCCAAATGAACGAATCGCCACCGCTCGCAATCAAAACCCAAAACTTACATCGAAAGTTGATATACTTATGAATGACAATCGTTTCAATCGAAAAATACAAAAATTAATCGATCTCTATCGCACTTCCAGTCGAAACTTATAACTTACATTGAAAGTTCACATACTTATCAAACGGACTCTGTTCGATGGGAAAATACAAAAATTAACGACTGAAGTCATGCTTACAATCAAGCGCTATAGCTTGCATTGAAAGTTCATACGTTTGTCAACCAAAGGACCGATCGATGTTGAGACCGAAAAATACAAAAATGAACACTTTAACTACCATGATGGTCATCGGTGACCGGCGCAAGAGATTTTACTGAATATCTAAAATATTAGCAATGGGTAGCAATTATTATTTTATAAATGCAGTTGTTGTTAGAATAGTGATGCTATCCTTTGGTCTCCAATACCTGCACATTATTTACATTTTGCATAATTCAGTCAAACGCTGTAGTATTTCATAGCATCGCCGTTCTAATACAGCAAAATACGTACA
Source organism: Cryptocheilus praepositus (assembly GCA_033815515.1). NCBI lineage: Eukaryota > Metazoa > Arthropoda > Insecta > Hymenoptera > Pompilidae > Cryptocheilus > Cryptocheilus praepositus. The sequence continues at coordinate 2,194,229 of JAWWQZ010000257.1, forward strand.
GCAGTCAACGTGTTAACACTTTGACTGCCGAGATGGTTACCGATGACCGGCGCAAGAGATTTTACTGAAGATCCAAAATATTCGGAATGGACAGCAATAATTATTTTATAAATGCAGTTACTGTTAGTATAGTGATGCGATCCTTCGGTCTCCATTACGTACACATTATTTACATTTTGCATAATTCAGCCAAACGCTGTAGTATTTCATAGCACCGCCGTTCTAATATAGTAAAATACGCTTGGCAGTCAACGTGTTAACACTTTGACTGCCGTGATGGTCACCGATGACCGGCGCAAGAGATTTTATTGAAGATCCAAAATATTTGCAATGGGCAGCAATAATTATTTTATAAATGCAGTTATTGTTAGTATAGTGATGCGATCCTTCGGTCTCCAATACCTGCACGTTATTTAGATTTTGCATAATTCAGTCAAACGCTGTAGTATTTCATAGTATCGCCGTTCTAATGCAGCAAAATACGCACGGCAGTCAACGTGTTAACACTTTGACTGCCGTGATGGTCACCGGTGACCGGCGCAAGAGATTTTACTGAAGATCGAAAATATTCGCAATGGGTAGCAATAATTATTTTATAAATGCAGTTAGTGTTAGTATAGTGATGCGATCCTTTGGTCTCCAATACCTGCACAGTATTTACATTTTGCATAATTCAGTCAAACGCTGTAGTATTTCATAGCATCGCCGTTCTAATACAGCAAAATACGCACGTGTTAATTGACCGCCACCGTGCCTCAATGAAAAACTACAACTTATATTGAAACTTCATATCCTTGTCAATCGCAATTGATTCAACCGCCAAATCCCCAAATTAACGAATCGCCACCGCTCGCAATCAAAACCCAAAACTTACATCGAAAGTTGATATACTTATCAATGACAATCGTTTCGTTCAAAAAATACAAAAAGTAACCGACTGCACTCCTGTCGATCGCAACAACGCGAAATCGGGCGCCGCGCGCTCAAAATCCGGGGCAAAGGACGCTTTTGAGAGTTCATCGGTCTGCAGCGGTTGACGACGCCATCCGCACGTGCGTGAAAAAATTCCGACGCGCATTGTTTGTAGAATCGTGCGTTCCGTCCTTGGCGGATTCGCTGGCGACGTCGAAAGAAAAGGAAGAAATGTCGACTGACGCAACATCTCGGCGGAATATCGCGAGACTCCTTCCGCTCTCTCCCCCCGCCGTTCCTCGCTCCTTTCCTTCCCTTCTCGCCTTTCGTTCGCATGCAGTGTCCCCCTCGGCGAATTATGCTGTTGCGGTGGCCAGTTGTCACGTTATTAGATTACATTTGATCACAATGGGACGTGATTGCTCGCGGAGTCTTTTCACTCGTCGCCGTCTCACGACGAGCGCGACGCCTTTCCGTTTTAAACGCCGGGAGCGGCGGTGGTCGTTGCCTTCGAGGACGAGGACGGACGAGAGGAGTTCACAGAATTTATGCTGGAAGTCGAAAGTTCGGAAGAGGGCAGGCTGGCCACAGGGATTAAAAATGTTCATTACTTTGTACGCGTTTTGACTAGGTGGTTGGGATGATTGTTGCAGGTTCCGAGAAGTTTTTCTGCATTGCATATTTTCAATTGATTTGATTGGAAACTTAGTAATCGGTAATGTTAACACTTTAACACGTTGACTGCCAAGCGTATTTTGCTATGTTAGAACCGCGATGCGATGAAATACTGCAGAGTATGATTAAATCATGCAAAAAAGAAGATAACGCAGAGTTATTAGAAGCTAAAGTGTTGAAGCACAGTTCCAATATCAATTGCTTTAACAATATTGCAACTAGGCTTCATTGCGAATTTTTTGCATTTTCAGTAAAATCTTTTGCACCGGTCACCGGTGACCGCCGTGGCAGTCAACGTGTTAACGACCGCTAGCCGATTAATCGACTTTTCTTGCAAAAGCAATTGTTATTGGAACGGTGCTTCAATACTTTGGTTTCTAACAACTCTGCGTTACCTTTATTTTGCATGATTTAATTATACTCTGCAGTATTTCATCGCATCGCGTTTCTAACATAGCAAAATACGCGGTGACCGGCGTAAAAGATTTTACTAAAAATGCAAAAAATTTGCAATGAAGCCCATTTGCAATCTTGCAAAAGCAATTGATATTGGAACGGTGACTCAATACTTTGGCTTCTAACAACTCTACGTGTCCTGCATTTTGCACTATTTAATCATACTCTGCAGTATTTCATCGCATCGCGTTTCTAACATAGCAAAATACGCGGTGACCGGCGCAAAAGATTTCATTAAAAATGGAAAAAATTCGCAATGAAGCCGATTTTGCAATCTTGCAAAAGTAATTGATATTGGAACGGTGCTTCAATACTTTGGCTTCTAACAACTCTACGTGTCCTGCATTTTGCACTATTTAATCATACTCTGCAGTATTTCATCGCATCGGGTTTCTAACATAGCAAAATACGCGGTGACCGGCGCAAAAGATTTCATTAAAAATGGAAAAAATTCGCAATGAAGCCGATTTTGCAATCTTGCAAAAGTAATTGATATTGGAACGGTGCTTCAATACTTTAGCTTCTAACAACTCTGCGTTACCTTCATTTTGCACGATTTATTTATACTCTGCAGTATTTCATCGCATCGCGGTTCTAACATAGCAAAATACGCGTGGCAGTCAACGTGTTAACACTTTAACGACCGCTAGCCGATTAATGGACTTTTCGGTTCCAACTGCTATTTGCTGGTAGCCGATTAATTGGCTTTTCAGTGGTCAACGGTTATATTAGATAAAATAAATATCAGATGATATTATGACAATTCTAAATGAGAATAAAATTACACTGCTTTGAAACCAAAGGATTCTCAACAACACATTCAGTATTTTTCAGTTATAAGTCGTTAGTGAGTGACATCTTCAGTCAATAGCGGTCGGTAAAGTGTTAATTACTTTTGTGTGTGTGCTACGGTTTAGATGGTTGATGCACGTTTCGAAGAATTTTCCTACGCTGCATATTTGGAATTTACTTGATTGGAAATTTAGGGATCTTTATTCGACTATAAACTGTACCTAATTATTGGATTGATAATCTTGAATCTATTGCTGGCGACGTTGGTTTATTGGATTAACTTCATGGCAAATTCAACTTCCTTGATAATGTTAATAATTATTGTGCCTGCTTTGATTTATTGGTTCAACCAAACCAATTTTTATACACGCTTTGGTTGATTGGTTAGAATCCCTGCCTTTTTGCAGCTTGGAACGAACTCTCTTTCCACGGTGATTAGCCTTCGTTTCTTATAGATGCCCATCAGTACGTTCATCTCCTTCTTCGCTGCCGAGCCACTGGCTGTGACTACTTGTTGCATTAAGAACTTGAACGCCATCGCTAGTGACGTAGTTTTATTCGATGAACTTGTTTGCAAATTCAACTTTTTTTTTACAATGTTAAGAAATATTTTATTAACCAATTAGCCATAGTGCATGGTTCAGTAACGAGATGAAGGCGAACGATCTGACAGACATCTATAAGTAACGTAGCCTGATTACCGCACAAAGCGGATTCCTCCGATATAAGAAGCAAGGAATCTCTGACGGTACACGAAGCGATTGCATGCTGTTCTGAGAAAAATGTAATCAAACACAAAATGCTTCCAAGTATTTCTTCCCCCGAGATACTTTCGATCCGTTCCAAGTAAAAGCAATGAAAAACGAAAAAAAACCCTACCCATGAAAAATCCATTAAATATTCAGCCGTGTAACACACTGGTGTATTCCAGCAATGTGAGACCATACTTTTCCAAAACATTCAAACAATACGCTGCCACAATCTATCGTCGTCGGTATTTTTCGCGTGTGTTACTAACGGCGTCGTATCATCGTTCGGCATCGGAAGGATTATGAGGCTCTGCGAATTTACATTCTGCACGCTAGATTATGCAGTCGGCGATATAAGTGATGTGCAGGCGCTCGCTTCTGCACGGAAATAAATATTCCTAATAAGTAGCATAGCTTGTACGACAAACACGCGCTTGGATAACTGGTACCGCGCTGCAACGGTACACGTTATACATATTCCGTATTACATATACATACACGTTGCCGTTTATAATGCGCGTTAAAAAAACAAAAACCTGGGCGACTTGGTCACTGATCACCGAAGGCTATCAGTATACTTCATAGCATACCTAATGTGACACTCACGGCGTGCCTAATGTGAGCGTCCGTTTTGAACGGGACCTGTTTGCAGAAAGACAGGAATCGACGGTACATATTAAAAAAAAAGACGCGAATAAAAATGTATTATGTATTAATGTTATTGTTATTGTAATAAGAATTATTATTATTGTTTTCGGTACGATTCAGGGAGAGAATTTGTTACTATTTTCTTGATTGAAAGGAGATGTGTTAACACTTTGACTGCCATGGTGGTCATCGGTAACCGGCGTAAAAGGTCTCACGAAAAATTGAAAAAATACCCAATCGGTCGCATTTATAATTTTGAAAATGTAATTAATATTAAATAGTGATTCGATACTTTGGTCTCCGATTATTTCCGCATTATTTCCATTTTGCACAATTCAATCATATTCTGTAGTACTTCGTCCCGTTGCGGTTGTAATATAGTAAAATACGCTTGGAACGATGTTAACGTGTTAACACGTTGACTGCCAAGCATATTTTGCTATGTTAGAAGCACGATGCAATGAAATACTGCAGAGTATAATTAAATCATGCAAAATGAAGATAACGCAGAGTTGTTAGAAGCCAAAGTGTTGAACCACCGTCCCGATATCAATTGCTTTTATAAGATTGCAAATAGGCTTCATTGAAAATTTTTTGCGCCGGTCACCGGTGACCACCGTGTTAACACGTTGACTGCCAAGCGTATTTTGCTATGTTAGAACCGCGATGCGATAAAATACTGTAGAGTATGATTAAATCGTGCAAAATGAAGGTAAGGCAGAGTTGTTAGAAGCCAAAGTATTGAAGCACCTTTCGAATATCAATTGCATTTACAAGATTGCAAATAGGCGTCATTGCGAATTTTTTGCATTGATAATAAAATTGTTTGCACCGGTCACCGGTGACCACCGTGGCAGTCAACGCGTTGACGTTTGATTTTGATTTTAGTTGAAATTGTTTGTTGTGTGTATAGAGTATTATACGGTGTAATGCGGATATACATGGTATAGTATTAATTATAATTTAAAATTATATTAGAAACATATTCTTTACGATTGTCAAATGTTGAGAAATATTTCGTAATTTGAGTATTTTATCGAGTTACAGAAGAATGCATTTTCTTCTACCGCATACAGTAATGTACGAGAACTTTTCACATCGTCGCAATTCTCCTACGTTTTACCAATTTGTCGAAAGCACAGTTCCTTCTCAATAATTCTGACTCGGTCTTACAGTAACACTACCAACAATTTCACTTATGCATCCACAAAATATGGCGAACTTCAAATTTATCACTTCACATGACTTTATTCTCGGTACACTTTTTTTTCCTCATCCTCGGAACCTACCAGGAACTTTTGACCAATTAGGAACTGACGTATGTGCAATTAATTTTAGTACATGACATTAGTCTTCTTGGACTCATATTCAGGCATTGACAGCCGTCTGTCTTTCTTTCGTCTACGTAAGGTGATAAAAAGTTGGTAGTCGACAAGACGCCGCTGATGTAAGCCGGATGTCGCGTGGAAAGTTTCATGACCCAACACAATCGTGTGGTTCTTGATTCCGCAAGCACTCTGTTATTTTTGGAGAATGCCCCTTGCGGATAGACGTGCAAACCGCGGCGATATCGCGTGTTCCTTGCGGTTCTTCGACCCTGCACACCTTTTCCTCGGAGGTCGTATCATTTTACGTCGAAGAACGAGACTGCGACACAACCTACCGCAATCAATAGCGACGAACCTTCCGGTCAGAAAATCTGCGGCTTCGAAACTGTGGAACTGCAGACGTTTGCATAAATCGGCCGACCGGTGAAACGTTGACTGCGGGGTATTATTTGACTTTCTGTTTAGGCGGTGGGTAAATGCGGAAAATGCATTCTGGTACAAATTGCGGGCGCGCACACTATATGCGTAAATATTATCTGGATAAATAGGACATGCGTAAATACAGCATGCGTAAAAACTGTATGTGTAAATATTGTGTGCGTAAATGCTATATGCGTAGAAACTACGTGCGTAAATACTATATGCACACAAACGGGAAAATGCTTTTAAAAATCTTCTCCTACACAACAGTTTTAGACAATATATTACAATGCAATTTTCTTGTGCCGTAACTTGTTATTCCCACTGCAGCCGATTTATTTTGTCTGCAATTCTGTACAATGCATAACACGCTGATCATGTTGTACAGGACTCTGCGAATGTATATGCTACCAAAAGTACCGTTTGTTCTATTTTCTCGTTATATACCGATAACTACAGGCTACAAAACACGTAGAGAATTTAACCAACTGGATAAAACACAATGCTCCCGGTCAGCATTTGTGAATTTCTACAAACAGAGCGTAGTGAAAAACAATAAAGTTTTCAACCGAATAAACGCACGCTCCACTCCCATATTCCAACCACCCGCCAGCCTGGGAAAGCTGAAGCTGCGAGCGACCAGCAAAACGTCGGGCTTTTATTTAAAAGGAAACTTAATGAAACGCGCGCATGCGGCACATAATGAACTCGCGTCGGCATTGATGTCGATTGGGCAGGAACTGCCAGAGAAAGAGCACGTCCCGCGCAATCCTCTTACAGTACGAAGAGTCGCCGACGTCTGGCTCGCTCAGTAATAACACGTTGAAAGCGAAACTAAGAGGATTCGCCGATACTCCTGTCGCCGCTAAGTGACCCACTTCCGCAGGAAATAGAATGCGTCTCGGTGCGGATCGAAGTGTCCGCCTGAGTCCCGATAAAATCGTTCGCGCACGATTCCGCACCAAACGGCACGTTCGCACATTTATTTATGCGTTGGGAGTGGAAAAACGCGAGAATTGCCTGTCAGTTGGAATTCCACGGCTGTTTGATCTGTGGGTTCGGGGGTAAGTGCCGGGTCCCTTGGCAAAGTCTTCTTATCAAAGTGTTAAAGTATAGGGTATCAGTACTCACAGTATAGTGTAGCGAGAAACAAGTGAATACTCAGCAAATACGTCCGCACCCTGCTTACAATTAACACTTTGACTGCCATGATGGTCACCGGTGACCGACGCAAGAGATTTTACTGAAGATCCAAAATATTCGCAATGGGTAGCAATTGTTGTTTTATAAATGCAGTTGTTATTAGAATAGTGATGCGATCCTTTGGTTTCCAATACCTGCACATTATTTACATTTTGCATAATTCAGTCGAACGCTGTAGTATTTTATAGCATCGCCGTTCTAATATAGTATCGGTGGTCACGGTCACGGTGGTCACCGGTGACCGGCGCAAAAAATGTTATTAAAAATGCAAAAGATTTGCAATGAAGCCTATTTGCAATCTTGTAAAAGCAATTGATATCAGGACGGTGGTTCAATACTTTGGCTTCTAACAACTCTGCGTTATCTTTATTTTGCATGATTTAATTATACTCTGCAGTATTTCATTGCATCGTGCTTCTAACATAGCAAAATATGCTTGGCAGTCAACGTGTTAACATGTGGTCACTGGTGACCGGCGCAAAAGATTTTACTAAAAATGCAAAAAATTTAATCATACTTTGCAGTATTTTATCGCATCGCTGTTCTAACATAGCAAAATACGCTTGGCAATCAAAGTGTTAAAGACATTTTCCCCAACAATTCCGTCTCAAAAACGACCAGACCCTCTTGAATATTTTATCGCGCCGACGAGGAAGTATGGAAGACAGTTCCTAAAAAGTAGAGACTAATGGGACCAGCCAGTCGTTTCCTCACTGCCGAGAATCGACTTCATCGCACCATGACGCAAGGCCTGTCAGCCAGCGGCGATTGGAAATTGTCCCTCGCTTCCTGTAACGTGCGCGCGATCGAGGAACCATTTTCGCGAAATTACCAGGCTGGAATCATCGGCACGCATCTGTGTTTCTCCCTCGCGATAATGGCGATGACGATAATGAGGACGGCATCAAAGCGTCGGCATTGAACGGTTATGGAGCGAAACGCGAACAACGCTGGATGCGGAGTATGACGTAAAAGCGCGAATGTGCGAGAACGTCAAAGCAAAATTGGCATGCGGAACAAAATGCAATTGTCGGCGATGATCGTCGGAAAATGATGGGCGATTGCGGAAATAGGCCGAACGGATGGTAGGCGGTAAGAATAGAAGGGCTTGGAATAAGGTGCCTGAAGTTTTTCTCCCAGGGGCTGTGGATCGCTTTAGACTCACAGTGCAGGAGTGGCAAACCCGGGGTACTTGAACTAAACACCTTCCCAAGGTGTGCGAAAAGGCATTGTGACATTCGAGGTGAGAAAAATCTCTGGAATGGGGAGTGAAAGCGCTGCTTCCTGTGATGGTAAGCAGGCTAGAAGGTAAAAGAGCTATTCCTATGGGTAAGTATGCTACACAAGTGTAGCAGTAATGTTGAATCGCACAGTATACCAAAAATGGTGTGTCTCAATCTGCATTAAACTTAACATTTTTTAATGTTCGCTACGGCGTACCATAGTAGATAGTACAGCAGAATTGAACATATTGAAACACTTTGTGCGAATGAAACACGAATCAGTTGTCTCGGATTTGCATCGTTGGGTGGAGACTTTTGATTGTCGCGCTTCGGCGGACATAATGATTAATGTTTCGAATGGACCACATTTACTATTACCCTCCACACTTAGAGCACATCGTGTGATGACATATAAGTAGGAGTCTGCATGCAGGGACAGCAATCAGTCCAAGGAGCAGCAGATTTAAAAGTTTTTGCATGCACGCCATGGTGGTACATAAGAGAATTTACATAACATTCAGGTATACAGCCACCCCCTATTACTTTCCAAATCCCATATCCTCCACTTTCTGATTAAATCCGTCACAACACCCAGAAAGGCCTTCCTGAGGTTCCTCACGTAAATCGTCGAGGTTTCTAATCGTCTCGTTAAGTAAAGTTCACTGTGCTTGGAGAGACGGTGAAGATTCGACCGGGACCAAACAGTCTATCCGCTTAAATGATGAGCAAAATCCGGTTTGTGATGACGCGCGGGCACCAAAGGATTTTTCCAAGACGTCGCCCGAGGGTGGTATGCCAAACTTGGACGTAGTCTGGAAAGTAACTTGGCAAGGTGATATAGAGGAAACCCTCAGGTGCACCGCACTCCCTCGGGACTATAGTCTAGACACTAAATGCCTGAAGGTTTTAAAAGTTAATAACGCCAGGTTGTTAACGGCGACCTGTGGGGGATGTTCAAATGTCGATCGTAGGAGAAGTCATTTTTTTTCTTTTAAGGGGTTCAAGTTCTTCTTTTAAGAGATCTGACATAAAGATTGTGGTTTCAGAAAATTTTGTTACGATGATTTCAAGAGTCCAACATAAAATTGCAATCGAAATCGACATTAACTCTTTTCGGACGCATGTCTGCTCTCAGACACCATAGCCTTTTTACCGTTCCGGTCGTATGTCTGCTCTCAGACACCAAAACATGAAACCGTACTAATCATTTTACAATTTATCTGCACAAATATAAATATCTAATGGATCTATTCACGAACTCATGCGACCTATTCAAGAATTCTTATCATTTGGAGATAACGAAATCCAGTGCGAACAAAAGCTGTTATTTCTCGCTCGACATGCAATACGCTGAGGTAAGTTGGAAAACTGCACATAATGCGCCATTGCGAAGACGTAAGAAGTAAAGATTGTGCTGTATGTTCTAATAGAAAAATTAAGGGCGGAAGACGACAAACAAATTATTTTTGCAGTACTTGCAGTCGAAAATCAGGGCTGCACATTGGAGACTGTTTTAAAAAATTCCGCACATTGCAGAACTATAAAATATAATTTTTACAAAAAAAAAACATTAAAACATATTATTCTATAAACATATAAATAAAGTTATCGTAATAATTAATAAATCTTATTTATTCTCCATAATCCTGCATGTTATGTATCACTGCGCTTTCAGCGGAAATTAATTCCGACCAGTACGATACCCATGTCCAAATTAAATACGTCCGAAAAGGGTTAACACTAGAACTACCAAGGGGGTCAAAATGACTTGTTTGACATTTCTTATAATTATAACTCATTTCAGATACATTTTGTTTCTGAAAATTTTGCACGACTTTTTCTAAGATATACCAATAATTAATTCTGTAAAACAGTTTACTTTTTTGTTTATCATTTTGTTGTAAATTTGTATGCAGTATACCTACATATACCGGGATGAGTCATTTTGACCCCCACGGAACATTGGTCTTCGGTGCTATTCTATTGTATCGTGGAAATTTTTGTGGCACGTAATCTCAAAGATACACAGAGAAACCGTTATTTTGTGTCCTAATACCTCTATAAAATCGAAGGATTATATTTTTGTTGCGTTACGCGCCCAATAAACCTGGGCACTCATTAGCGTAGCAATTTATTATCTAGTCGTAAAAGAAAATATTTCAAACTCAAAGATCTGTCAACAACCAAAAAATGTTGTTCCCACGGCTTGAACTGTTTGCGCTTGATCATTACTTGCAGTATTTACTTCAATCAAGTTCCCTCAGATTACTTTCAGTCGATCATCAGAAACGCTGCCATATACAACTCAGTCGTCTATCAGAAACAGTGAAACACAACTCTCAGTACAACTATATTCACTGTAACCTTGTCCTAACTATATCAGAAAATATCTGTAAAGTTTTAGAATTATATGTTTGTGCAAATCATATCGCAAACTGCTGAAATATTGTAATTTAAGAAACAAGTCATTTTGACCCCTCCGGTAGAAGTAGGTATACGTCAATCGTCGGTATTTCTAGTGTTAAAACACTTAATTTTCCCGTTCGACTCTCGATGAACAATTTCCTCAGCATCTCGTAAAGCATCTATCAGCATTAAAAAGCGGAAACCTACGATTTCAGCCAAGACACCGCCCTCGCACATTCCCCATAATTCCCGACCGCGGCCCCAATCATTTTTCCGTCGAAGCATCCTTACCCTCATTTCTCGCGTACATCGCGATGCCTGGAAGAAAAGACTCCCAGCGTAGACAATGCACTTGAAGCAATCCCGTGGCAGTCAGCAAAGTCACTTCGCGTCTGCCCGCGTAATCGTCCGCGTTTCTTGCGCAGGAGTAATAATTCCAAGGACCCGGCATCCCGCGCACAACCAACATCGAGTCGCAATTAGGTGCTAGCCTGGAAAGCTCGCTGGAAGGACGCAGGCGATTTTTAGCCACAACGCCGAGAAACGAGATCTCGCATTTTTTCCGACAGCAAACAGTGAGCGGCAGAATAGCGAATAGCGAAGGAGGAGAGCCGAAGGACGCACAATGGCAGGATCCTCGAGGCCATTAGGAATATTGCCGATTTCTCTTATCCGCCCGCAACTTCTTTAGCGCAGCGGACTCCGCTATTTATAATTGCTGCGGCTGATTCTTCTGCGTAGATCTTAACCGTTAAATAATTCAGTCATATCGTATAAAATTTAATTATGATGCGGTTCTAACGTGGACAATTTCGCTGCGACATTGGAGTGAAAATCAGGAATAATACAAAAGTGATAATATTAGAATAGAGGTTCAGCCCCTTTCTCCCTATAACGCGAATAATATAAATACACGCGATATGTTTGAGATAATCATTGTCACGTCAATCTTATTTTTTGCGCCTTACATATTAAAGTTGTTATACGTAGAAAATTCTCGTATACCACAATTTCCCATAATGCCTTTTCACGCATCGCCTAACAAATTACCCGCGCATACAAGACTCTGTAAACGTACGTGCTATTAAAAGTATCGAATTTTCCATTTTCTTCCATTTCAATATTGCGATTCCCTGCAACGCTTTTCCACGCAATGCCTAATATATTCACCATCCATGCCTCGACGTATATTCTGTAAATGTACCTGCCATTACGAATATCGAATATTCTATTTTTTACACGCGGGCCAGTTTCTTTCAACAATGACCGTCCAGTGAATTCGGTAACAACTATATAGGAACATTAATTTGATTAGTCAATCCACAACGATGAAATATAATGGTACGATGACCCTTCTCGATCATAAAACCGTACGCGCCAGCACGAATATCGAATGCTCTACGAGGGCAGTCCAATAAGTACTTAGCCTACAAAAGAAAAACCAAAATTTTGGAAAATTGACGATTTATTTTTCAACATAGTCTCCTTTTAACTCGATACACTTGATCCAGCGACGAAATCTGGGCATATCCTGCATGAAATATTGGGCATGAGAAAGCTTTCTGCTCGATGGGTGCCGCGTTTGCTCACTCCGGATAACAAGCGCATCCGTGAAACCACTTCAGAGCAGTGTTTGACACTGTTTAAGCGCAATCCGAAAGAGTTTCTACGTCGTTTTGTGACTGTCGACGAAACGTGGATCCACTGGTACACACCAGAGACCAAGGAACAGTCGAAACAGTGGACTGCGCCCGGCGAATGTGCTCCGAAGAAGGCGAAGACTGTCCTATCGGCCGAAAAGGTGATGGCCACCGTTTTCTGGGATTCACAAGGTGTGAACTACATAGACTACCTGAAGAAGGGCAAAACAGTCACAGGGCTGTACTATGCCGAAACATTGGGCCGATTCGACGCCGAATTAAGGAAAAAACGGCCCCATTTGGCAAAGAAAAAAGTGCTCTTTCACCACGATAACGCACCGACTCACACCTCTGCCCAAGCTACAGCCAAATTGGTTGAATTAGGCTACGAACAGCTGCTCCATCCACCGTATTCTCCAGATTTGGCCCCGTGTCACTTCTTTTTGTTCCGAAACTAGAAAAAGTCATTTGCTGGGCAGAAATTTGAGTCGAATGAGGAGGTTATCGCCGCCACGGAGGCCTACTTTGCAGATCTCCAGAAAACGTATTTTTCAGACGGTTTGAAGGGTTCGAGAAGACTATGTTGAAAAATAAATCGTCAATTTTCCAAAATTTTCGTTTTTCTTTTGTAGGCTAAGTACTTATCGGACTGCCCACGTATATAGGAACATTAATTTGATTAGTCAATCCACAACGATGAAATATAATGGTACGATGACCCTTCTCGATCAAAAACCGTACGCGCCAGCACGAATATCGAATGCTCTATTTTCTACACGGTGGCCACTTTCTTTCAACAACGACCGTCCAGTGAATTCGGTAACAACTATATAGGAACATTAATTTAATTAGTCAATCCACAACGATGAAATATAATTGTACGATTTTCGATCATAAAACCGTTTCTATTTTCTACACGGGGGCCACTTTCTTTCAACAATGACCGTCCCGTCAATTCGGTAACAACTATATAGGAACATTAATTTGATTAGTCAATCCACAACGATGAAATATAATGGCACGATGACCCTTCTCGATCATAAAACCGTACGCGCCATCTCGAATATCGAATGGTCTATTTTCTACACGGTGGCCACTTTCTTTCAACAACGACCGTCCAGTCAATTCGGAAGCTACTGTATAGGAACCTTAACTCGATTAGTCGATCCACGTCGTTGAAACATAATGGTACGATGACCCTCCTTCTCAATGATAAAACCGTTTGGGCCGACTTATGCTTGGACTTCTCGGAACCGCTCGAAAATCTACGCTGGCCGATCAACGAGTTCCGATTGATTGTCGGCACGCAGCAAGCGCGGATTGACTGGGGGAGCGAGCGAGCGAGAAAGAGAGCAGTCGAGATTTGAAGAGTCCGTCTTGGGGGAGGATTAAACGGTTGAATCGCACGACGTCGCATTATCTCGAGTCAAGGGCACGACGCCTTTGAGAAGATGAATCTTCTAAGCCGCATTGTCGGCTCGTTTAAAATTGTTGCTGCTTAAAGACCCCGTACAATCATCGAGACTAGCCCGCCAGCAGTACTCTGTACTGACGCGCCGTCGACGGACAATGAGATTTTTGAAGAAGCAAACAAGCCAAAGCGACGATCGCGTCGGGGACGAACTGTGAGAAATTTGATTGCGGGTAGATTTGTTACTGTTATGTTATGGCGATGGGATCGACATCTTTTTCGAGCTTCCGGGACATTTTCTCTAATTTTTAGTTCTTGGAGAAGACACGAGAGACGACAAGTTGAATTTTAGGGTGCACGTCGATTTTGGGGGAGTGGAAAAAGTTTTAGAGAAAAATAAATTAACGTATTAATGATTAGGAATTATTGACATTTTTTCGGGGTCCTTAGGCATTTCTTGTAATTCTTAATTTTTGAAGAACACGCCAGAGTTACAAGTTGAATTTTTGTGTACACATGCGTTTTTAGCGGCTCGATAAATCGCGTTCATTTTCAACGAAATCTAAATTAACATATTAATAATTAATAATCGTTGTATATATGAAAAATGTGTGTGACGCCGGCCCGACATATAATTAACGCGTTGACTGCCACGGTGGTCACCGGTGACCGGCGCAAAACATTTTACTCTAAATGTAAAAAAATTCACCATGAAACGTATTTGCAATCTTGTAAAAGCAATTGATATTGGAATGGTGCTTTAATACCTTGGCTGCTAACAACTCTGCGTTACCTTCATTTTGCACGATTTAATCATACTCTGTAGTATTTCATCGCATCGCAGTTCTAACATAGCAAAATACGCTTGGCAGTCAAAGTGTTAACACGTTGACTGCCGTGCGTATTTTGCCGTATTAGAAAGGCGATGCTATGAAATACTACAGCGTTTGACTGAATTATGCAAAATGTACGTAATGTGCAAGTATTGGAAACCAAAGGATCGCATCACTATTCTTTCTCGCTCCAATACTTTGGCTTCTAACAACTCTGCGTTACCTTTATTTTGCACGATTTAATTATGCTCTGCAGTATTTCATCGCGTCGCGGTTCTAACATAGCAAAATACGCGGTGATCGGTGCAAAAGATTTTACTAGAATTGCAAAAAAATTCGCCGTGAAGACTATTTGCAAACTTGTAAAAGCAATTGATACCGGAATGGTGCTTCAATACTTTTGCTTCTAACAACTCTGCATTACCTTTATTTTGCAAGATTTAATTACATTCTGCAATATTTCATCGCATTGCGGTTTTAACATAGCATAATACGCGGTGATCGGCGCAAAAGATTTTACTAGAATTGCAAAAAAATTCGCCGTGAAGACTATTTGCAAACTTGTAAAAGCAATTGATACTGGAACGGTGCTTCAATACTTTGGCTTCTAACAACTCTGCATTACCTTTATTTTGCACGATTTAAATATGCTCTGCAGTATTTCATCGCATCGCGGTTCTAACATAGCAAAATACGCACGGCAGTCAACGTGTTAAATAATGCAAGCAAGGTTTTTTTATAAAGGAGGCCATTGCTATTGGAATAGTGCTTCCATACTTTGGCTTTTAACAACTTTGCGTTACTTTCATTTTGCACGATTTAATCATACTCTGTAGTATTTCATCTCATCACGATTCTAATATAGCAAAATACGCACGGCCGTCAAAGTATTAATTATCTCAACAATCTGACGCTTTCTCCTATTCCCCGTGCGCTACCTTAAATTCTGTCTACCACCGTTTGCAGCTCGTGGCAGCAATTGCGTACTCGTCAACTCATCATCTCCGCTCGCACATTGCCATGGTGGTCACCGATGACCGGCGCAAAACATTTTGCTCTAAATGTAAAAAAATTCGCCATGAAGCCTATTTGCAATCTTGAAAAGCAATTCATATTGGAATGGTGCTTTAATACCTTGGCTGCTAACAACTCTGCGTTACTTTCATTTTGCACGATTTAATCATACTCTGTAGTATTTCATCGCATCGCGGTTCTAATATAGCAAAATACGCACGACCGTCAAAATGTTAATTATCTCAACAATCTGACGCTTTCTCCTATTCCCCGTGCGCTACCTTAAATTCTGACTACCGCCGTTTGCAGCCCGTGGCAGCAATTGCGTACTCGTCAACTCATCATCTCCGCTCGCACACCGAACCAGCTGTCTCAACGAACATGTTACGTTCGCCACGACACGATAACCCACCGTTCCTAGGCGCGCTCAAGACGCAGCAATAATTCATTTCCGTAAGTCCGGGTCGCCGTAAGAAAAATCCTAGATAAGTGTACGCGCGGCGAACTTTCCGAGTACGACTGATAAACTTTCTTCCTCCCGTAGCGCGACGCACGGTTGAATATGTGCCGAGCGGGTGCCGAGCGGGTGCCGGGTAAAAATAAATGCTCGCGTCGCGCTCGCGGGGTGACGATAATCCACAACCACCCCTCTTGTTTTGTCACGACAAACATCGGCACTATCGTGGTCGTGAGTCACCGACGGCAATGCATAATAGCGCTTCTCGGCCGACTTCGAAGGGAAAGGCGGCCGGCGATAGCGCGGCAAAAAGTGGCGGCTGCGGGAAAATAGAAATTGTCGGACTCACATATGCAGCAGGCTGCTAACATTCTGACGGCGTCGTCGGGCGGCGTGCAGTCGGGGAAGACCGGCTTCAGGACGTAGACGCTGAATGTCAGGGCCACGATGGCCTGACTGCAAGGTCGCACTATCATGCATTCGACCCACAGCCGGATGAAGGCCAGGAACGGTCCAAAGGTCTCCATGATGTATGCGTAATCAGCGCCGGACTTTCTGATCATGCAACCGAGCTCCGCGTAACAGTACGCTCCTACCTAGCGGACAGAAAAACGGAGGGAACGCTTAGTTGCGGGACGCAGAAAGAGCAACTTTGGCTTGGAAATCAAGGAAATGTTATGGAAATCTATATTGACCGCTTGATATTGGCAGGAAAGATTTTGGGGTTTAAAATTTCCACGCTTTGGAATTTAATATTGATCGGCGAAATGATTTGAAATAATCAATTTCTAACAGAAATAGTATTTTGTATTGAAATAGTAATACGGGAATAGGTATTGGCCGTTTCGAATCTTGCAGGAGAAATTTTGCGATTTACAATAAGCGCATTTTGTAATTTACTTCTAATCAATAAAATGATTTGTAAGTTGTTCAATAATTATGTCTAGCGAATGAATATTGTGAATTATAATTTGCACTCGTTGGAAATATTGTGGAAATCTATATTGACCGCTTGGTATTGGCAGGAAAGATTTCGGGGTTTAAAATTTCCACGCTTTGGAATTTAATATTGATCGGCGAAATGATTTGGAATAATCAATTTCTAACAGAAATAATATTTAGAATTGGGATTTACAATAAGCGCACTTTATAATTTACTTCTAATCAATGAAATGATTTGTAAGTTGTGCAGTAATTATGTCTAGCGAGTGAATATTGTGAATTATAATTTGCACTCGTTGTAATTTACTAATGATCAGTGTTACAAATGACTTGGAAATGATTGCAATCAATTTATAAACGGAATGGCTTCGACGTCGAAAGCCACTGTGTGCAGCGAGTGCTGCGAATAAATATTCGGAATATAGGTATTGGCCGCTTAGAATTTGCAGGAGAAATTTTGTGATTCACAATGAGCGCACTTTGTAATTTACTTCTAATCAGTAAAATGATTTGTAAGTTGTTCAGTAATTATGCCCAGCGAGTGAATATTGTGAATTATAATTTGCACTCCTTGTAATTTACTAATGATCAGTGTTACAAATTACTTGGAAATGATTGCAATCAATTTATAAACGGAATGGCTTCGGCGTCGAAAGCCACTGTGTGCAGCGAATGTTGCGACTAAATATTCGGAATATTAGTATTGGCCGCTTAGAATTTGCAGGAGAAATTTTGCGATTTACAATAAGCGCACTTTGTAATTTACTTCTAATCAATGAAATGATTTGTAAGTTATTCAGTAATTATGTCTAGCGAGTGAATATTGTGAACTATAATTTGCACTCGTTGTAATTTACTAATGATCAGTGTTACAAATTACTTGGAAATGATTGCAATCAATTTATAAACGGAATGGCTTCAGCGTCGAAAGCCACTGTGCGCAGCGAATGTTGCGAATAAATATTCGGAATATTGATATTGGCCGCTTAGAATTTGCAGGAGAAATTTTGGGATTTACAACGAGCTCACTTTGTAATTTACTTCTAATCAGTGAAATGATTTGTAAGTTGTTCAATAATTATGTCCAGCGAATGCTGCACATTAATATTGTGAATTATAATTTGCACGCGTTGTAATTTACTAATAATCAGTGAAATGGTCAGCGTTACTAATGATTTGGAAATTATTGCAATCAATTTATAAACGGAATGGCTTCGACGTCGAAAGCCACTGTGTGCAGCGAATGTTGCGAATAAATATTCGGAATATTGGTATTGGCCGCTTAGAATTTGCGGGAGAAATTTTGCGATTTACAATAAGCACACTTTGTAATTTACTTCTAATCAGTGAAATGATTTGTAAGTTGTTCAATAATTATGTCCAGCGAGTGCTGCAAATGAATATTGTGAATTATAATTTGCACGCGTTGTAATTTACTAATGACCAGTGAAATGGTCAGTGTTACAAATGACTTGGAAATGATTGCAATAAATTTATAAACGGAATGGCTTCGGCGTCGAAAACCACTGTGTGCAGCGAATGTTGCGAATAAATATTCGGAATATTGGTATTGGCCGTTTCGAATTTTGCAGGAGAAATTTTGCGATTTACAATAAGCGCACTTTGTAATTTACTTCTAATCAGTGAAATGATTTGTAAGTTGTTCAATAATTATGTCCAGCGAGTGCTGCGAAAGAATATTGTGAATTATAATTTGCACGCGTTGTAATTTACTAATGATCAGTGAAATGGTCAGCGTTACTAATGATTTGGAAATTATTGCAATCAATTTATAAACGGAATGGCTTCGACGTCGAAAGCCACTGTGCCCAGCGAGTGCTGCGAATAAATATTCGGAATATTGGTATTAGCCGCTTAGAATTTGCAGGAGCAATTTTGCGATTTACAATGAGCGCACTATGTAATTTATTTCTAATCAGTGAAATCATTTGTAAATTATTCAATAATTATGTCCAGCGAGTGCTGCGAAAGAATATTGTGAATTATAATTTACACGCGTTGTAATTTACTAATGATCAGTGAAATGGTCAGCGTTTCTAATGATTTGGAAATGATTGCAATCAATTTATAAACGGAATGGCTTCGGCGTCAAAAGCCATTGTGTGCAGCGAATGTTGCAAATAAATATTCGGAATATTGGTATTGGCCGCTTAGAATTTGCGGGAGAAATTTTGCGATTTACAATAAGCGTACTTTGTAATTTACTTCTAATCAGTGAAATGATTTGTAAATTATTCAATAATTATGTCCAGCGAGTGCTGCAAATGAATATTGTGAATTATAATTTGCACGCGTTGTAATTTACTAATGATCAGTGAAATGGTCAACGTTTCTAATGATTTGGAAATGATTGCAATCAATTTATAAACGGAATGGCTTCGGCGTCGAAAGCCGCTGTGTGCAGCGAATGTTGCGAATAAATATTCGGAATATTGGTATTGGCCGCTTAGAATTTGCAGGAGCAATTTTGCGATTTACAATGAGCGCACTATGTAATTTATTTCTAATCAGTGAAATGATTTGTAAATTATTCAATAATTATGTCCAGCGAGTGCTGCGAAAGAATATTGTGAATTATAATTTGCACGCGTTGTAATTTACTAATGATCAGTGAAATGGTCAGTGTTACTAATGATTTGGAAATGACTGCAATCAATTTATAATCGGGATGGCTTCGGCGTCGAAAGCCGCTGTGCGCAACGAGTGCTGCAAATAAATATTCGAAATATTGGTATTGGCCGCTTAGAATCTGCGGGAGAAATTTTGCGATTTACAATAAGCGCACTTTGTAATTTACTTCTAATCAGTGAAATGACTTGTAAGTTATTCAATAACTATGTCCAGCGAGTGCTGCGAAAGAATATTGTGAATTATAATTTGCACACGTTGTAGTTTACTAATGATCAGTGAAATGGTCAGTGTTACTAATGATTTGGAAATGATTGCAATCAATTTATAAACGGAATGGCTTCGGCGTCGAAAGCCACTGTGCGCAGCGAGTGCTGCGAATAAATATTCGGAATATTGGTATTGGCCGCTTAGAATTTGCAGGAGAAATTTTGCGATTTACAATGAGCGCACTTTGTAATTTACTTCTAATCAGTGAAATGATTTGTAAGTTGTTCAATAATTATGTCCAGCGAGTGCTGCAAATGAATATTGTGAATTATAATTTGCACGCGTTGTAATTTACTAATGATCAGTGAAATGGTCAGCGTTACTAATGATTTGGAAATGATTGCAATCAATTTATAAACGGAATGGCTTCGACGTCGAAAGCCACTGTGCGCAGCGAATGTTGCGAATAAATATTCGGAATATTGGTATTGGCCGCTTAGAATTTGCAGGAGCAATTTTGCGATTTACAATGAGCGCACTATGTAATTTATTTCTAATCAGTGAAATGATTTGTAAATTATTCAATAATTATGTCCAGCGAGTGCTGCGAAAGAATATTGTGAATTATAATTTGCACGCGTTGTAATTTACTAATGATCAGTGAAATGGTCAGTGTTACTAATGATTTGGAAATGATTGCAATCAATTTATAAACGGAATGGCTTCGGCGTCGAAAGCCACTGTGTGCAGCGAATGTTGCGAATAAATATTCGGAATATTGGTATTGGCCGGTTAGAATTTGCGGGAGAAATTTTGCGATTTACAATAAGCGCACTTTGTAATTTACTTCTAATCAGTGAAATGATTTATAAGTTGTTCAATAATTATGTCCAGCGAGTGCTGCAAATGAATAGTGTGAATTATAATTTGCACGCGTTGTAATTTACTAATGATCAGTGAAATGGTCAGCGTTACTAATGATTTGGAAATGATTGCAATCAATTTATAAACGGAATGGCTTCGGCGTCGAAAGCCGCTGTGCGCAGCGAGTGCTGCAAATAAATATTCGAAATATTGGTATCGGTCGCATGGAATTTGCAGGAGAAATTTTGAAATTTACAACCTGCACACTTTGTAATTTGCTTCCAATCACTGAAATAATTTGTAAATGATTGTAATCAACATCTAAATGTAATGGCTTCAGCGTCCGAGGCAATTATGTGCACCGAGTGCTGCGAATGAATATTCTGAACATTGGAATTTGTCCGCTTAGAATGTGCAGGAGAAATTTTGCGATTTACAATTTGCGTACTTTGTAATTTACTTCTAATCAGTGAAATCATTTAAACCCATCATTCATTGGAATAAAAAATATTGTGGAAATTGGTATTGGTCCCTTGGAATTTGCAGAACAAATTTTGCAATTTACAATTTGTACACTGTAATTAACTTTTGATCAGTGATAGGTGAATGTGAATACTGAAATAAACGAAAGTACTTCTAGCGTTGGCTACACCGACTTCGCGTACAAATCTAGGCGTGCATATATCAATCCGCTCGACTGTATATTATCGAGGAATATTTGTTTTGTTATCATCATCAAGTAACTACACGACGTGGATCCTTGCACTAAAACACGCGTTTATTTTTGCCACCACATTATCGTGAGAATGCGGATTGCATGTAAATACTACGATAGGTCTTGTCTAAGAAATCGATTAATTCGCTGAATTTCTCCCGTAATCCGATGACCGCAGGGAGTCGCCAACATTTGCTTAACGTATCAAGCAAATCACGTTTAATATTGAACTAAACGATAATGCCTCTAACGTTAAATACGTCGATTTCTGGCGCGTACGAATATATGTCTACATATAACAATCCGCTCGACTGTGTATTACAGAGGAATATTGCTTTTGTTACCAATATCAATTAAATATAGGTCATGGTTCCTTGTACTAAACTGCACGTTTATTTCTGTGACCACCACATTATCACGAAAGTGCCGATTGCGTTCAAATTAGAGCCTCGCCTAACTTCAATTAATTCCCTTTTGATCGTTATCAAAATCAAATGAAAAATGAAATAAAAATTGAGTGCACCAGATACATTTGCAACAACCCATACTCACCATCGAAAATATACCGGACGCCGTCCATACAAGTAGACTAGCATTGACGCTTCCGGTGTATTTAAGGACTCCGGTAGGACTAACGAAGATACCGGAGCCGATGATGGAACCGACGATCACCGTGACGCCATTAAGCAACGACATCTTCGCCTCTAATTTGATCTCGTCGCCTCCCTCGCCGCCGGTTGGCACCGGATCGTATGGACCCTTTTCTCCATCCTTGATGCTCCCCGATTTGGACATCGTCCCTGAAACATTCCGTAAACATCGTTGACAACACGTGTCCGAAGTTCCAAATCGCGAGTTTCTTAACACATTGGCGCCGGATGATTTTTCACGAACTTGTCTAAAAATCAATGGACGAAGAGTTACAGGTAGTCCGACCGATGTACGATTATTTCACAAGTGATCTGTTGCGGGATACTTTCGACTTTTCATTAAGAATGTAGGGTCTATGTACAAGCGAATATTGTAGCGTATGTGATACTATATTTATAGATTTCATTTAATAGTTTATTAAAAGTATATTATATATTTTATATATAATTGTTGGTTAATAATAAGACCAAAATAAATTGTATTCTGGACTTCAGATGGAGCTTTAAATGTTTAATTACCAATATAAAGTTTGTATACGCAGAAATATTTTATATATACTATGTATGTAATATTTTATATATACTAAATGCAATATTTAATAGAATAGAATACTAGTATATACTATACAATAGAAAACTAGTATATATATATATAATTTTCCGGCTACCTTCTGAATGCCTTTACAATTTCCAAGACGATTACACTAATCAGTCAAATATTGATAAAAATTGAATTTTATGAACACGATAACTTTACATCAGATCGATAAGCCACGTGTCACTTGGGCTATGCTTCAAAATTCGTCGGCAAACTTTTTACACCCGCAAACGCCGCGAACTACAACTTCAACTTGGCAATCGAAATATTTTATATATACTATGTATGTAATATTTTATATATACTAAATGCAATATTTAATAGAATAGAATACTAGTATATACTATACAATAGAAAACTAGTATATATATATCATTTTCCGGCTACCTTCTGAATGCCTTTACAATTTCCAAGACGATTACACTAATCAGTCAAATATTGATAAAAATTGAATTTTATGAACACGATAACTTTACATCAAATCGATAGGCCACGTGTCACTTGGACTACGCTTCAAAATTTGTCGGCGAACTTCTTACACCCGCAAACGCCCCGAACTACAACTTCAACTTGACAATCGTTCTCAAGCGTATCGAACACTATAAACCCTAACTTCCACAATACGATACCGTGTCTGAGCTGGCATGGTTTCGACTTTACGTATAAAAAAGCCAAACCAGGGATAACAGTACGTGAAACGGTGCAAATGATTAGACAAACACGCTTCTAAAGGTTCCTCCCGAAAGTGTCAGTTGGCCAAATAATTACGGCAGTTCCTTTCGCCGTAACGCAATTGAGCAAAATGCCCCGAAGCGAACGTATTAACATTCGGGAGCCGCGTGGTACGATCGTATGATCGCGGGCGCGTGCGTCATAAATTTCTGCTGGTTACGGAAACCAGTTGGTGCCGAACGTGACCGAGCATGCCTGAGGCATCGTGGCAGGTGGATGTTGATTATTACTAGTCGATCAACAATTTACACCGTAGAATGTTGCTGCCCCGTAGAACCGGCAATTTGTCGGCCAGGTAGAGATAGTAACTTTCGTTTTCCGCGACCAGCGATTACTTCGTGGAAACCGTCGATTGTGGAGTATTGCAGAATGCGGCGATGATGGAAATTGTGAAAAAGATAGGAATGAGAGAATTGTGGTGATTGACATTGTACAAAATATGGAGGATGCGCGATAAAATTGATCGGTCATGTTTAATCTTCGTGGTGCGATTGGATCGCGGGCGCGTGCGTCATAAATTTCTGCTGGTTACGGAAACCAGTTGGTGCCGAACGTGACCGGGCATGCCTGAGGCATCGTGGCAGGTGGATGTTGATTATTACTAGTCGATCAACAATTTACACCGTAGAATGTTGCTGCCCCGTAGAACCGGCAATTTGTCGGCCAGGTAGAGATAGTAACTTTCGTTTTCCGCGGCCAGCGATTACTTCGTGGAAACAGTTCGGTGTGGCGTATTGCAGAATGCGTAGGTAGATGATGGAAATTGTGAAAAAGATAGGAATGAGAGAATTGTGGTGATTGACATTGTACAAAATATGGAGGATACGCAATAAAATTGATCGGTCATGTTTAATCTTCGTGGTGCGATTGGATCGCGGGCGCGTGCGTCATAAATTTCTGCTGGTTACGGAAACCAGTTGGTGCCGAACGTGACCGAGCATGCCTGAGGCATCGTGGCAGGTGGATGTTGATTATTACTAGTCGATCAACAATTTACACCGTAGAATGTTGCTGCCCCGTAGAACCGGCAATTTGTCGGCCACGGTAGAGATAGTAACTTTCGTTTTCCGCGGTCAGCGATTACTTCGTGGAAACCGTCGGTGCGGAGTATTGCAGAATGCGGCGATGATGGAAATTGTGAAAAAGATAGGAATGAGAGAATTGTGATGATTGACATTGTACGAAATATGGAGGATGCGCGATAAAATTGATCGGTCATGTTTAATCTTCGTGGTGCGATTGGATCGCGGGCGCGTGCGTCATAAATTTCTGCTGGTTACGGAAACCAGTTGGTGCCGAACGTGACCGAGCATGCCTGAGGCATCGTGGCAGGTGGATGTTGATTATTACTAGTCGATCAACAATTTACACCGTAGAATGTTGCTGCCCCGTAGAACCGGCAATTTGTCGGCCAGGTAGAGATAGTAACTTTCGTTTTCCGCGGCCAGCGATTACTTCGTGGAAACAATTCGTTGTGGAGTATTGCAGAATGCGGCGATGATGGAAATTGTGAAAAAGATAGGAATGAGAGAATTGTGATGATTGACATTGTACAAAATATGGAGGATGCGCGATAAAATTGATCGGTCATGTTTAATCTTCGTGGTGCGATTGGATCGCGAGCGCGTGCGTCATAAATTTCTGCTGGTTACGGAAACCAGTTGGTGCCGAACGTGACCGAGCATGCCTGAGGCATCGTGGCAGGTGGATGTTGATTATTACTAGTCGATCAACAATTTACACCGTAGAATGTTGCTGCCCCGTAGAACCGGCAATTTGTCGGCCAGGTAGAGATAGTAACTTTCGTTTTCCGCGGCCAGCGATTACTTCGTGGAAACCGTCGCTGTGGAGTATTGCTGAATGCGGCGATGATGGAAATTGTGAAAACGATAGGAATGAGAGAATTGTGGTGATTGACATTGTACAAAATATGGAGGATGCGCGATAAAATTGATCGGTCATGTTTAACACTTTGACTGCCATGGTGGTCATCGGTGACCGGCGCAAAAGGTCTCACGAAAAATTCAAAAAATACCCAATCAGTAGCATTTATAATTGTGTAACTGCAATAAATACTAAATAGTGTTTAATTATTTGTTCTATAATACCTTCGCATTATTTTTATTTTGCACAATTCAATCATATTCTGTAGTACTTCATCACGTTGCGGTTTTAATATAGTAAAATACGCACGGCAGTCAAAGTGTTAATCTTTATGGTGCGATTGGATATTTATGCGAGTCCCGTCGTGGGCGTTTGGAAAAATGTATTGAAAATGTTTACATGTGCAACAGCTGTGATGTACGATCTTGACGATTGTTCGGAAGCGTGTCAGAGAAAATATACGCTGACTTTAATAACATGACGCCAAATGATGGGTTTACTTGCAACCTACTGCATTTTACTTGGAAAACGAAGGAATGTAGAATGTCCGAATATGCTTGAAAATGCTTGACTTTAACACGTTGGCTGCCGTGGGGGTCACCGGTGACCGACGCAAGAGATTTTACTGAAGATCCAAAATATTCGCAATAGGTAGTAATAATTATTTTAGAAATGCAGTTATTGTTAGAATAGTGATGCGATTCTTTGGTCTCCAATACATGCACATTATTTACATTTTGCATAATTCAGTCAACAGTGTAGTATTTCATAGCATCGCCGTTCTAATACGGCAAAGTACGCACGGCAGTCAATGTGTTAACTTAGTTTCGTTATATTTCATTTAGTCATATTTTGGCTTTGCGGTACACTATCGTTTGTGTGACATTAAATATAGTTAATATACATCGGCGTTTAATTATTCGTCGACTGAAGTTGGTTGTGGTATACATTTATTTTTTGGATTTCATGAGCACAATTGCAGAAGCGGTTTGTATTGTTTTCCGGCAATTTTGGCTGGATTTGTTAACACTTTGACTACCGTAATGGTCACCGCTGACCGCCGCAAAAGATTTTACTGAAGATCCAAAATATTCGCAATTGGTAGCAATTATTATTTTATAAATGCAGTTGTTATTAGAATAGTGATGCGATCCTTTGGTCTCCAATACATGCACATTATTTACATTTTGCATAATTCAGTCAAAGGCTGTAGTATTTCATAGCAAAATACGCACGGCAGTCAACGTGTTAATAATGAAATTTAAAAATCACGCATTATCAACCCTAAGAGGGCTTTATACATTCACTAACTTCCCAAATAAAATATAATTCCAAAATCAAGCATTCTCAACCATAAGAGGGCTCCATATATTTCTTCATTTTCCAACTAAAATATCGAATACATAACGGATAATTAACCACATCATCCGAAATAACCGAATGAACAGTAACGTCCAATCTCCGCACAAGAAAGTCTAGTGACGCGAACGACATTTATCTCCGACGCCTCCCGCAACTAATCCGCGAGTGGTGCCGTATACGGAAGAACTTCTTATCACGTAAGTACGATTGCCCGGACGCTTCGCGTTTCACCGGGTAGATTTTTCTCGCAACGAAATTTACATCATGCCCGTGAATAATACATTTTTCCGCTGCTGCTAGCTTGGAAGGTAGCAACGCGACCGGCAACACGTCACGAGCTTCGTAGCCATCGATATATCTCGCACGAGTGCCTCGGCAGTTCGGGAGAATGTGTTCCCGTTGAATGAATGGTGTTCCGTGAAAGTGTAGCAGCGGAAACGGAGTGTCGAGAAAAGCACTGCCCGGGGGGAGAATATATTGAGAGACGCGGGATCCATTGAGCGACCTTAACGGAATGTGAGAAACTGTCTTGCAAGATGCAACAGGTAGCGGTCGGACAATTTCATTTGGTTTTACGCTTAGTCACGGCGTCGGATCCAAGGCGACTCACTAAAAAACTGCTGAGCTGACGCTTTCGGAATCTTCCGATCTATCGATACGCGACGATATTGGAAAGTTAACACTGGATTCACGGGAGGCGGCGATGAAACGGGCTTATGGGAAGCGGAACGTACGGCGTGCGGGATTTTCGACTTAGGGGGCTGAGAATAAATACGGATGTACGCTCGTAGGATTTCAGTAATGAGACATAAGGAAAGTAGATAGGAATTGATGAAAAGCCTTTCGGTAGTTTTGTTTGTAAATGTTGAGGTCGATTTGTTGGACGTTTCGAAAATTGATGAACGGCATACATTTTTAAAGGGAAAGCATAAAACATTTGAGGGCAATTTGTTGAATATACTGAAAACTGGGGTACGGCGTGCAACATTTCAAACATAGAAGCTGAGCCGAAAATAAATGCAGATATACGTTCGTATCTTTTATTAACGCGTTGACTGCCAAGCGTGTTTTACTATATTAGAACGGCGATGCTATGAAATACTACAGCGTTCGACTGAATTATGCAAAATGTAAATAATGTGCAGGTATTGGAGACCAAAGGATCGCATCACTATTTTAATAACAACCGCATTTATAAAATAATAATTGCTACCAATTGCGAATATTTTGGATCTTCAGTAAAATCTTTTGCGTCGGTCACCGGTGACCATTATGGCAGTCAAAGTGTTAACAAAACCAGACAAAATTGCCGGAAAGCAATACAAACCGCTTCTGCAATTGTGCTCATGAAATCCAAAAAATAAATGTATACCACAACCAACTTCAAAACACGCAGCATTCGCCGCAAACAATTTCGGCTCCGCATGTATAACATATCATAAACAAACCCCAGTCAAAATTTCCAGAAAACAATATAAGCCGCCTCTGGAATTTTGCTCATGGCATCCAAAAAATAAATGTGTACCACAACAAAACTTCAAAACGCGCAGCATGCGCCGCAAACAATTTCGGCCCCGCATCTATAACATATCATGAACAAAGCCCAGTCAAAATTTCTAGAAAATAATATAAGCCGCCTCTGCAATTTTGCTCATGAATTCCAAAAAAATAAATGTGTACCACAACCAACTTCAAAACGCGCAGCATGCGCCGCAAACAATTTCGACTCCGCATCTATAACATATCATGAACAAACCCCAGTCAAAATTTCCAGAAAACAATATAAGCCGCCTCTGCAATTTTGCTCATGAAATCCAAAAAATAAATGTCTACCACAATAAAATTTCAAACACGCAACATGCGCCGCAAACAATTTCGGCCCCGCATCTATAACATATCATGAACAAACCCCAGTCAAAATTTCCAGAAAACAATATAAGCCGCCGCTGCAATTTTTCTCATGAAATCCAAAAAATAAATGTCTACCGCAATAAAATTTCAAACACGCAACATGCGCCGCAAACAATTTCGGCCCCGCATCTATAACATATCATGAACAAACCCCAGTCAAAATTTCCAGAAAACAATATAAGCCGCCGCTGCAATTTTGCCCATGAAATCCAAAAAATACATGTCTACCACAATAAAATTTCAAACACGCAACATACGCCGCAAACAATTTCGGCCCCGCATCTATAACATATCATGAACAAACCCCAGTCAAAATTTCTAGAAAATAATATAAGCCGCCTCTGCAATTTTGCTCATGAATTCCAAAAAATGAATGTGCACCACAACCAACTTCAAAACGCGCAGCATGCGCCGCAAACA
This sequence comes from Cryptocheilus praepositus, assembly GCA_033815515.1. NCBI lineage: Eukaryota > Metazoa > Arthropoda > Insecta > Hymenoptera > Pompilidae > Cryptocheilus > Cryptocheilus praepositus. The sequence continues at coordinate 2,223,333 of JAWWQZ010000257.1, forward strand.
ATTTCGGCCCCGCATCTATATCATATCATGAACAAACCCCAGTCAAAATTTCCAGAAAACAATATAAGCCGCCGCTGCAATTTTGCTCTTGAAATCCAAAAATAAATGTGTACCACAACAAGACTTCGAAACGCGCAACATGCGCCGCAAACAATGTCGGCCCCGCATCTATAACTTTTCATGAACAAACCCCAGTCAAAATTTCCAGAAAACAATATAAGCCGCCGCTGCAATTTTGCCCATGAAATCCAAAAAATAAATGTCTACCACAATAAAATTTCAAACACGCAACATGCGCCGCAAACAATTTCGGCCCCGCATCTATATCATATCATGAACAAACCCCAGTCAAAATTTCCAGAAAACAATGTAAGCCGCCTCTGCGATTTTGCTCATGAAATCCAAAAAATAAATGTGTACCACAACCAACTTCAAAACGCGCAGCATGCGCCGCAAACAATTTCAGCCCCGCATCTATAACATGTCATGAACAAACCCCAGTCAAAATTTCCAGAAAACAATATAAGCCGCCTCTGCAATTTTGCTCATGGCATCCAAAAAATAAATGTGTACCACAACAAAATTTCAAAACGCACAGCATTCGCCGCAAACAATTTCAGCCCCGCATCTATAACATATCATGAACAAACCCCGGTCAAAATTTCTAGAAAACAGTATAAGCCACTTGAGCAATTTTGCTCTTGAAATCCAAAAATAAATGTGTACCGCAACAAGACTTCAAAACGCGCAGCATGCGCCGCAAACAATTTCGACCCCGCATCTATAACATTTCATGAACAAACCCTAGTCAAAATTTCCAGAAAACAATATAAGCCGCCTCTGCAATTTTGCTCATGAAATCCAAAAAATAAATGTGTACCACAACAAAACTTCAAAACGCGCAGCATGCGCCGCAAACAATTTCGGCCCCGCATCTATAACATATCATGAACAAACCCAGGTCAAAATTTCCAGAAAACAATATAAGCCGCCTCTGCAATTTTGCTCATGAAATCCAAAAAATAAATGTGTGCCACAATCAACTTCAAAACGCGCAGCATGCGCCGCAAACAATTTCGGCCCCGCATCTATAACATATCATATACAAACCCCAATTAAAATTTCCAGAAAATAATATAAGCCGCCTCTGCAATTCTGTCGGTGCAATCACCCAAGTACCTACCCGCCCCCGCGACTCTGTCAAACAACACCGAAATGTCAACAGACTGATCAGCCGTCTGCGGCAAAATTCAGAGCGCGCTCCCGTGGATTTTTCCCTACGTACCTCTCATTTATCACCCGCCACCACCTAACGTCACTTTCACCGAACGGCAACAGCTACAAAGCCGGCGCGTGACAAAGATCCGTTTCAAGCGCTGTGTCACGGCGAACTATCAGCGGGTAGCCGAATTTTATCGGCGTTCCGTTTTCTCGGGGTCGCCGATACGTTCGATAGTCGCGCACCTTCTCCGCGAACGTCGAAAGGACCAATCCGCGTGCAGCTAGCCGGTACACACCTTTCTATCGGGCGACAGCTCGTACGCGAGAAGGTGACAAACCTGTTCCTACGCTCGATAGTTAATGCAATGCAACGGTGCCGACACGATCGTTAAGCGGAATTTGTTTGCCGAATTCCAAGAGGACTGTGTCGATGGGTTCGCAGATCTATGTACTTGTTTTCAGGATTTCGCTTTGAGATTTTGACGTCGCGTGCGGCGGGTGGGTGGCTGCCGACTGTCATTGGATCCCAGACCTGATGATGTGGGCCCGTTTGAATTTAGGCGAATCGACGCGCTCGGGCGAGTGGGCCGGGTATTTGCATTTTAATTCTACTGTTTACTACTTTATACGGCTATTTCAATATTTATTATGCTTGCGTGGATTTACTGTTTTATTAGGTGTGAGTGTTTATGACGATATTGGTATTTTTGAATAATGTGCTATATTTAAATAATACTTCAATGAAGGTGTTTCTTTTATATTTAGATAATGTCATATATATGTAGTCTAATATCGCTGCCTGTTTTGCTTTTTCCTCTCTCGATTCCATTTTAGTCCACCACCCCAGTTTCAGTTATCGAGCCTCACAGTCTAACAGAAGTGAAATCAGCGTTTTATATTCAGCTATTTTTTTCGATAATTGGAGGAAAAGTGACTGGTTTTTGAAGTAATCTTTTGCGACGTTTTAATTATCTTAGTTATTATATTGAATAGAACCCGGAAAAAGGGTCCCGATACGTGTCAAGTTTATTGGCATATTTAATCTTTGCATGCAAAGAAAAAAGTTTCAGTACAAAGAAAAACTACCAATTTTCGGTACATAAGACTATGAGTAAACGACAGAGGCACGAATGAATGAAATTCGCGCTAAAAGTAAACTTTACGTTCCAGAAACGTTGAGAACATAAAAAACAAAGTATGTTCCAGAAACGACTGCTACGAAGAACTTCCATAAGCCGCGGGCATGAATGAATTAAAATCGGCGCGTCACGGGGAACAATTAAATTCCCGCTGAAATGGAACGTCCAAAGGTTCGCCGGGCCGAGAACCTCTCAATTGACACTCTTTTTTTATCTTTTTACTGATCCGTGCTTTATCGCCGCTCATTCCGCCAAATTAATATTAATACGCGGTATGCGTCGTTATCGGAGGGGGCCGATTAAAAATCGCCTCGCGCAAAATACCGTCGACGCGCAATATCGGTGCAGTTGCACGAAAAACTTTCGGAACAAAGTCGTTGCGGGTCTCTGCTGAATTCGCGAAAGCTGCCGATAAAAGAGAAACATCGTTCACACGCGAGAAATGGCAAACGTATGGCAAAACTTGGCGTTAAACCGTCACTGTTAAGCGCAGCCCATATTTTTTTCAGCGTACAACGTAACGAGCAGATCGGCTGGCAATAAGAAGTCATAGAAGCTATCGGTATGAAAATAAATGTTCTCGCGCCGAAAAACGGCAGAGGTATTGCAGATTTTACTGCTAAAGACACTGCTAGAGGCCGCCCGCATTTTCTCGGAAGACAACACAGCGAGAGTGACAGGTGACAGGAACGAATAAAGTCATCGCATTGTGTATCTCCAGATGTATATCTAATCGCGACGTTATACTAGCGTATTTCCGATAATAGACAATTGTTCCTTGCGATAATTCAATTATCGCCTTTTGTGCTGTATTATTTTTAACCTTATTAATAATAGTCGGTGGTGAGATAGAAGGCTTTTTTTGGACGAAGATGAAAGTCGTTTGAGACATTTCGTTTGAACGTTCCGCATGTGTGAAGTCTACCTCATCAGGGGTTTATGATAAGACAGTGTGTGAGTGTGATTCAGCAACTGTGTCTGATGATTCGGCAACTGTGAATGCATACAGAGGTTCGGTTGTCAGTACACAGATCGGTTTGAGTAATTTTTAACGAAATTGTGGAGCGGCAGTTAGTGCCGTGTTGTATGACAAACGTGATATGTATTCGTGTATTTGTAAACGGTGTAATTGTACTGTTGATTACATATAGAGGCGTTCAAATAAAAGTTTTCAATCGATTTCTGTTTTCAACCGAAAAAGGTCTTGTATCGATGAGTAAAGTATATTTGTGCACAAATGTTGTAATTACAGGCCATTACATGTAGAGCCGTTCAAATAAAAGTTCTCAATCGATTTCCATTTTCAACCAAAAAGGGGCTTTTACCGTTGGTCTTGTATCGACGAATGAAGTATATTTGTGCACGAATGTTGTACTTACAGGCCATTACACGTAGAGCCGTTTAAATAAAAGGTCTCAATCGTTTTCCGATTTCAACCAAAAAAGCTTTTATCCTCGGTCCTGTATCGAACAGTGAAGTACATTTGCGCACAAATTTTATAATTAGCGACCCTTACATATAGAAACACGTTCAAACAGAAGTTATCAAACGTCTTCCACTTTAATCAAAAACCGGCTTTTACCATTAATCTTACACCTACGATCCGAGTACATTCATGCCTATCCACACTCAAACAAAACCCCTCAACCATTTCCGCATTCTTCCAAAAACCGCCCTCACCTCACCTGCCACCATTACGCCTAAGTTCGTCACCACCACATTACAACCACCTTTCCCCCGCAACGCGCAACCCGTTAAAACTTCCTTCCCACTTCAACCAACAACCCCTTCTACCTCCTCCCACGCTTCCGCCAGCGCACGTGTCCGTTTAAACGATTGACATCGTATACATGTCAGCGCAGGTTCCCCGACGCGTTTATCACCCGTCCACAAAGCCGCCTGAATTCCCGCACGTCTGCACACGCCTAACATAGAATCCTGGGCCACACAAAAGAACCCTGGCGTATCTCACCCGCTCGTTGCCGAACCTTTCGCCTCCTCCACCTCGCTTTTGCGATTCGCAGGTAAACAATACCTACCGAAGGTCCCGTACGTCAGGCGCATCTCGTGCTTTCGACACGTGAATTCGGCGCGCGCTAGACTCTGCCTGCCGACGAAAATCGACGCACCCGCGTTAAGTTTGCACCCCGCGAGTCGGCCGGAGCGAAGCGTCGCGGTGTCAGACGCACGAGCGTAAGTCGACGATTGACGGGTGCGAGTCGAATCGAAGGCGGCGCGAGTCTAATTGAACGGGACGCGCGAAAGATTACCGGCGCGGTACGCATCGAATCCGGGTGGTTCGCGGGCGAGCAAAGATAGCACGTAACCGCGGATTTCGAGGCTTTGTTGTTGTGCGTCAGCGGGATGAGACAGCGAGCGAAAGTGGTGGGGCCGAGATGGTAGGGAGGAAAACGGAAAAAGCGCGCGACGGGAGATGCGGTGAGAAGCTGAACGCTGCGTTTTTGGCCTTTTGAAGTTGTTGAAACGATTCGAGGGGTTTATGGGGGTATGGGCAGGTTGGTGGGAGGACGTGTTTCGGGACCACGCGGGTTTTACGGCAGGGGTCTGTAGTGTTTGTTGCTGGGGTAGTGATTGCATTTATAAGTGTGTCACATTGGCAGATATACAAATAAATATATATATATATAGTAGATACGTATTAAATTCCCACACACACACACACACATATATATATATATATATATGCAGGAGTATTTAAACACGTGTAAGTAGAGATTATAATATTTATAAACAATAACAATACAATCAAAACACTTTCGTCTTATTTTCTAATTTTTCGTCGTTTCGTCGTTTCGTCTTTACGCCGTTTCGTCTTGACGTCTTATCGTCCTTATGTCTTATCGTCAACCCACTCCTAAGCAACCCAATAACACAATTCAATAAACTCGTCACCTATGATACATCAATATAATAATTGAGGATCATAGGTGACCTTTCCTCGCCAACTAGAGGGCCCTGTATTTGAAATCCCACATATATATTAGATGTGTATATATATAACACATATGTATATATATAACACATATGTTATATATAACACACATATATAACACATATGTTATATATATAACACATCTAATTACATAGTATATGTGGAAGTGTAACATAATTACAAATACTACAGATTCCTGCATCGGGAACCGTTTCCTTTGACAAGGTGTTTGCTTCCAGACGGATGCCGCGTTTGTATTTAGTGCCATCCCGATGTTTTTCAAGGCTCATAGTTTTCAACATTATTGAAACCTCCCATACTGACATTTCCTATGGTTTAATTTAATTAGCTCCCTAGTTTCAGGTCGACCCTACATTCTCCTGGTGAATGTTCTGGTTGATTGCACCAACCAAGTAGAACGTTTTTTAACGGATCACCTAATCAACTAAAAACTGGGGGACCAAAACGGGTTTTTTTAATAATCACTGTCCCGCTGGCAGACTGCACCTACCAATCAGGACGATTTTTAACTGATAAACTAATTAACTAAAAACCGGGAGACCGGTTTTCCATATTGGGTTTATTCGATAATCACTGTCTCGTTTGCGAATTGTCGCAATCAGTCAGGACGTTTTTTAATTGATCAGCTGATCAATTAAAAACCGGAAACCCGGTGTAGCAAAGCGGGTTTGTTTGATAATCACTGTCTCACTCGCGGATTGCACCAATTAATCAGGAGGATTTTTAACCAATTATCTAATAAACTGAAATCCGGGAGTATGATACACCAAATTGGATTTTTTTCATGGCTACTGCTCCGTTTGCAAAGTGTACCAACTAATCAGGATGATTTTCAACTAATCAGCCCTCCAACTAAAAACCGACAGGGCGGTATACCGAATTGGGTTTGTTTGATAATCACTTTCCCTGGTGATCATCAATATTTCTACGCCTTCTCGATCTTTTCTAACACAATAGCCTCCGCGATGGTTCCAGTATCGCAGCCTTCTTGAAATTCATGGTATGTGCAGATATTGCACCATACTCCGTCAAAACTGACTAGGAAGACTGACTCAAGTTGGTGCACAAGTTTAAAGACTAAATTAAAACAGTGACCCAAGCTGGTACCCAAGTTGATGATATATTCCGTAACTATACGACTCATAGAGCAGACTGACCCCAGCTGGTGCACAGTTCATAGTATATTCAGCTACTGCGCGACTGATTGGGAAAACTGTTTAAAGACTAAATGAAAACAGTGACCCAAACTGATACAGAAGTTGATGATATATTCGGTAACTGAACGACTCATAGAGCAGACTGACCCCAGCTGGTGCACAGTTCATAGTATATTCAGCTACTGCGCGACTGATTGGGAAAACTGTTTAAAGACTAAATGAAAACAGTGACCCAAGCTGGTACCCAAGTTGATGATATATTCCGTAACTATACGACTCATAGAACAGACTAACCCCAGCTGGTGCACAGTTCATAGTATATTCAACTACTGCGCCACTGATTGGGAAAACTGTTTAAAGACTAAATGAAAACAGTGACCCAAGTTGGTACCCAAGTTGATGATATATTCCGTAACTATACGACTCATAGAGCAGGCTGACCCCAGCTGGTGCACGGTTCATAGTATATTCAGCTACTGCGCGACTGATTGGGAAAACTGTTTAAAAACTAAATGAAAACAGTGACCCAAACTGATACACAAGTTGATGATATATTCCGTAACTGAACGACTCATAGGGCAGACTGACTCCAGCTGGTGCACAGTTTATAGTATATTCAGCTACTATGCGACTGATTGGGAAAGCTGTTTAAAGACTAAATGAAAACAGTGACCCAAACTGATACAGAAGTTGATGATATATTCGGTAACTGAACGACTCATAGAGCAGACTGGCCCCAGCTGGTGCACAGTTCATAGTATATTCAGCTACTGCGCGACTGATTGGGAAAACTGTTTAAAGACTAAATGAAAACAGTGACCCAAACTTATACACAAGTTGATGATATATTCAGTAACTGAACAACTCGTAGAACAGACTGACTCCAGCTGGTGCACAGTTCATAGTATATTCAGCTACTGCGCGACTGATTGGGAAAACTGTTTAAAGACTAAATGAAAACAGTGACCCAAGCTGATACAGAAGTTGATGATATATTCGGTAACTGAACGACTCATAGGGCAGACTGACCCCAGCTGGTGCACAGTTCATAGTATATTCAGCTACTGCGCGACTGATTGGGAAACCTGGCCCAAGCTGGTGCACAGTTGACAGTATGTTTAGTTACCGAACATGCTCCGCCAACCCTTTTTGGGAAAACTGACCTAAATTGATGCACAGTTGATATTCTGCGATCCGTGTGCCGGTTTTCCTACTAGAAGGCTGTAGTCAATGAAAGATGACGATAATGCGACTGCAAATGCACCCTTCTCCCTTGAAAGCACAACGTACGGAAACGTTTCGGAGTACGCGCGGCACGCTGTTTGTCAATATTTCATTTCCATTTCGACCGACGCGCAAATATAGATAAACGATTGCGCGCGAGCGTGTCGCGGCGAAAAAAACGGTGATAGATAAGTCGACGGCCGCGGCGTCAGAAATGTTGGCGGGATTAACCCTTGGCACTCGGATACGTTTCTTGGCGAAATAGTGAAACGAACGGCGTTTCGTGTGAAAACGTTTCGGAAAGGATTACTCTCGTCAAATGATATTTTGGGTAAAACTCTGTTGGTATGTTTCGTGAAAACGAATCGACGCTTTGTAGCTTACACTTTCTGAAGGTGTGATAATGTGCAGAACTATCGCCAATGTGCATTACGGGTTTGGTTGAACAATATCGCAATAATAAGTTGTTTGTCGTCTTTCACTCGGCGTTATGCTTTCCGAGCGTAAACTGGAGTCTCGTTTATTTCCTTGCGAGCGAATAATATGTAACTCGTCGTTTGGCCTATTATCGCAATATGTTATAAAAGTGTGTTTTCGCAGTTGCCGAAGATCACCTCTCACTTGATCGACCGGCAAATTTTATCAATTACAAATGCCTCGGAAATTTTTGATTTCAACATTATTTTTGCTTCTCACGAATTGAAAGTATCTTAAGGAAATAAATGTTCATACAAATTTTATGTTTGACTCATTTTGGACGAAATTGTGTAGCCACTGTTGCTAGTGCCGCGTTTATGTCAAAAGTGGTGTGTGAAGTGGAAAAACGGGGAAAGGGTTGACGAACGAACATCTATAAGTTTTCATATTTACTAAATTGACAGAACTTGTTTACATTTCTTTCATATTATTTGTGCTGACTTTTATCCAATCGACAAGACTAATATATATGTGTATATCCAAATTAATATCCTTCTAATCTTTCCAATATCGAAGTTCCTCATGAAGATTTTCTCAACGAAAATGACAGAAACTGTTTATATTTCTCTCCTATTATTTGTGCAGACTTTCATCCATCTAACAAAACTAACATGTATCCAAACGAATATCCTTCTAAGCCTTCCAATATCGAAGTCCCTCGTGTGATATACCTATTTCTACGAATGCGCGTCATTTTGTCGCCACCGTGAATTGACCATTGATCCCAATAAATCGGCTACACGCCTGAAAGCATTACTTCTCAAATAAATATCCACGGCATTAAGGAGCTCTTACTACTCGTCAAAACTAAGTATATATGTACAATACAGCGACTATACTGTAGACCCACCACCTCAAATCTGCAATGGACCACACGGCGTACCTATGTGATTATTTTCATTTCCACGTTGAAAACCCGCAACCCCAAAATGCGACAAACGTCTAACTACTGTCAATAACGTCGGAACCCCAATTAACTCAAGCATTAACCCATTCGAGACGACGATTTCTTTCGAACACGGTCCCCACGAGCGAAATTTTTTTTTCTTTATACAGTAAAACCTGTTTTTGTGCGGTCCTTTTTTATGCGATTTTGTTTTTGTGCGATTGGTTTTGTGCGATTTTATTTTTATGCAATTTTTTTTGTGCGATTTATTTTTATGCGGTATATGAATCTTAGTGGCGTTAGCACCAGTTTAATGTTTCCTATCAATGTACATACCCATGTTGTGGACGAAATATATGAATGTGTAATTAGTCGAAACGTTACCGAAAACGCGTCAACGTTATTATTTGAAATTAGTGCGCTCGCACATAACATCGGCGGTGAACGCTTTGATTCTTTCGGCAATAATGACCTGGACGAGATGATTGAGGACCAAACTGTCGATGATAGTGACATTATGAATAGTTTGATAGATTATGAAAATACACAAGAAGAACCGGAATCTATTACAGCAGATAAAATATATGCAGGGATCCAAATCTCGAAAAAATTGGAAACGCATTTTCTTAAAATAGATACCAACGCGGAAAGACGGTTAAAATTCCAAAAAGAGCTCAGATCATGCATGTCTCACTATTGTGACGTTTACAAGCAACTGACCAGTCGACCGTCGTCACAAAAATTGATCACTGAGTTTATGGTACCAAAAAACAAATCAATTAAATTATCTTCAAGCGACGAAAGCGATTTTCAACCAACTCATCACAAGAAGATGCGCGTTTTTGATTACGACGAGTAGCAGCAAACTATTTAATGTACAATTTGAAAACTTCTCCATGTATATGTACAATGAAGAATTAAATATTTTTACAATTTCTTTAGGTCTAATTTAATTATTTAATTTAATTGAAAGCATTCTCTCATCTATTTCATAAATCATTGATGTATTTTCTAAGTCCGACTTTTTTTATGCGGTCCCTATCCACCGCATAAAAAAAATTGTAGGTAGTATATCGTACAAAATTGTTTATTATGTAACCGCCTCGTAAGAATCCGCTGGGGTTGATACAAAACACCGTCGAGCAGGGAGAAGTGCGAAGGGACAACGAGTGCCCTGAGACATTCATTCGTTATCGAGAAACCGAACGGACACGACCGCCGCTGCATCGCGACCGTGTGATAATCGCCTTCCGCTGATAATTATTTTATTTCGACCAATACCGTGATATAAGTTCATTTATACCTTACACCGAATAAACGACATCCTACACATTACACCGAAGACCCGAACGCCCACCGACCGCCGTTTACAGAAAAAGGAACTACCGATCCGACCCAACCGACAAACCCTCCGTTTACAATTATATGTAAGAATTTATAAAATTTTCAAATATTTTTTTGTACGATTTCTTTTATGCGGTCCCTATCCACCGCACAAAAACAGGTTTTACTGTATTGTTCATTTTGAATTTTTGGTACACAGTAAAACCAATGTCAAATTTTGTTTTCCTGTACTTTACAGATTTCATTAGTTCAAGAAAAATCTTATTTTGACGGCTAGTTTACTCAGAATAACTGATAGTTGCGCATTACTGTTATTGCACACACGGTGTGCAATCGGTCTCGAATGGGTTAACAATGCACCGTCAGTCCGCCTGCGCCTCGGCACTTTGATTTACAAGATGCACGCGCAAAATTTTCGTTTCCGCCGTGCGACACGCGATCTCCGACGTCAGTCCGTGCGACGTCGGTACGAAGGAAGTGAAGGTTATGAATGTATTAAGCGCATCAGGGCGTATTCGAGAAAACTACGGCCTCGTCAATAGATGCGAATGAAAGGTCTAATTGCTTCGTCCCTGCTGAGGACAGGATGAACTTGAATTGGCTAATCAGCCGGCGCGGCACCGAAAGGAGCTTCCATCTACGCGACTGGCGCTAATAAAAATGTAAAATGACGGAAACGCAATAATTCGCGCGATTATCCGCGTGCGGGGAGATGCAGTTCATCGCGGATGGCGGGGAAAAAGTGGCGGGCGGATAAGACGGGTGCGCGAGCCTGTAGTTTCCTTTATTCTCGATTATTGCGCGACTCCCATATGCATTTTTTCTGTCGCACCCCACGAGATGGAGCGTACGACTTGACACTACGCGACTTTCTGTTTTACCAGGGTAATTTGAGCATTCGTCGGACGATGTCAAGTGCTTTTTAACACATTGCGGACCGGGCATTCTATTGCTAAGTGTATCCAGTGGCCGGGTATTCTTTTGCGTCAAATATTTTTAAATTAGTGATGATTTAGTAGTAGTTAAAAATATATCGTCTTGCATATTTATTTTGACAACATTAAAAATGAATGATTCAACATTTTTCTACGTGATTGTCAGCCGCAGTTTTCGTAATTTGTGTTGCGAATTGATTATTTGAAGCTCTGAAATATGGATAGCGACAAAACGATTAGTAATATTACAGAAATATTTGTGGACAGTTTAACACTTTGACTGCCAAGCGTTTATTGCATATTATGTTGAATCACGATGCGATAAAATACTGCAAAGTATGATTAAATCGTGCAAAATCAAAGTAATGCACAGTTGTTAGAAGCCAAAGTATTGAAGCGCCGTTCCAATATCAATTGCTTTTACAAAATTGCAAATAGGCTTCGTGGCGAATTTTTTGCATTATTAGTAAAATCTTTTGCACCGGTCACAGATGACCACCATGGCAGTCAACGTGTTAACTACTAACAAATCATCACTAATTTAAAGATATTTGATGCAAAAATATATCTCGTCAACGGCCCCGAACGACGAAATAAGAATGACGAATGTCTCGGTCGGCAAAGTGTTAACACATTGCGGACCGGGCGTTCTATTGCTAATCGTACCCAGTGGCCGGGTATTTTTTTGCGTCAAATATTTTTAAATTAGTGACGATTTGTTAGTAGTTAAAAATGATTGTCGCGTGAAATATTTATTTTCAACAACTTTAAAAATGAATAATTTTTTAATATTTTTTAATAAATAAAAATGTGTACAAACTAAACATTTTTCAAAATATGATATTTCGTAAAACATGACACTAAGTGAAGTGACATAACACTAATATTCTGGCCATCATTTGATGTATCCGATAAACTGCCCGGAAATATTTCTGTAATATTGTCAATCGTTTTGTCGCTATCCACATTTCAGGGCTTCAAATAATTAATTCGCGATACAAATTACGAAAAACTGCCGCTGACAATTACGTAGGAACTGTGTGATACCTCGTCACCTGTCCTGAATGATAGAATATGCAAGACGATATATCTCGTCAACGGCCCCGAATGACGAAATAGGAATGACGAGATATCTCGTCATTCGTCCGCAATGTGTTAACACGTTGACTGCCACAGTGGTCATCGGTGACCACCAATTGATATTGGAACGGTGCTTCAATACTTTGGCTTCTAACAACTCTGCGTTACCTTCATTTTGCATGATTTAATCATACTCTGCAGTATTTCATCGCATCGCGGTTCTAACATAGCAAAATACGCTTGGTGTGTTTTCGAATATAGAAGTTTGCATGCAGGTATGTCATATGATATCATTTGCATGTAGATATCTCATATCGCATCATCTGTGACATAGATGAAAAATATTTTTCATACGTTAAATATTACCGCGTCAATTAAATAACATATCATAACTATCAAAAACCACACTATGAAGCATCGTTAGACTATCGAATATACGTTATGCTATTTTATCCGAATACGTATTTTCATTAACCGTTGACTATGTATTTGTATTGTATTGCATTTGCATTGTATTTGTATTGTATTTGTATTGTATTTGTATTGTATTTGTATTGTATTTGTATTGTATTTGTATTGTATTTGTATTGTATTTGTATTGTAATTGTATTGTATTTGTATTTTATTTGTATTGTATTTGTTTTGTATTTGTATTGTATTTGTATTGTATTTGTATTGTATTTGTTTTGTATTTGTATTGTACTATGTATTTTGCTATGTTAAAACCGCGATACGATGAAATACTGCAGTCTATGATTAAACTGTGCAGAATGAAGGTAACACAGAGTTGTTGGAAGCCAAAGTATTGAAGCACCGTTCCGATATCAATTGCTTTTACAAGATTGCAAATAGGCTTCATTGCGAATTTTTTGCATTTTTCATAAAATCTTTTGCGCCGATCACCGGTGACCACCGTGGCCATCAACGTGTTAATTTTGGTGAAACACCAAAAGTCTTATCACGGTACATTGCTTGTAAATCGGTGTTCACCAGGTCTTTAAAGCCGGGACGTTTCAATGTACTTTAATGAGCTTCAACGCACTTTTCTCTCGGCGTGCACAAACGCGAATCGAAAAACGCGTGCGTCGATGAAATCTCGTTTCGGAGCGCGCCGAGTCAGCGCAAAAATATTTCCCATTTTGCCTCGGAGGCTTCACGGTGCATGAATATAGAGTGAAACCTTTCCCTGGTGGCGCAAGGCGAAAAACATAAAAAGTCGATCGCGCGTCGAACGACTTTCAGACACCTCCTGTGTCTCATGTTAAAAAGCGATCATGGAACTTGTTCTTTTAGCCTTAACGATCATTCCGCGAACACACTGCGCGGCGATAAGCAAAAATTATCGTCACTCATGTTAATGTTCGGATAAGCGTCAAAACAGCATAAGTGTTATAAGATAACTCGACGCGACTGAATTTGCTGAGACAGGAGAGTGCATTGGCCGAACGACGTGTCAAGAAGTTTTTGAAAAAACGTTCGAATTTATCGGAATGAATTTCTTAGGTTGGTAAAATGGTCGTTAGTTATGCATATTTTGCTATGTTAGCGCGAGTAAAATGGATCCAAAATAAAAATTCCGAATATATACAATATACTCGCGTTAATCCTCGAATTTTTTGCATTTCTAGTAAAATCCTTTGCGCCGGTCACCGGTGACCACCCCATAAAACGAAGTAACGGTTTAACGCATTAATAATTGTTTAAGCAGTGATGCGATTGAAATCAGAGTGCAAAGTTTTCTGAGTTTAAGTTGCTACAATGCGCATTACACTATTGCTAAATATTATATAGTGTAATGTTGTGTGTTTCTAATATAACACGAGTGTAAATTTTGGTAACACTTCTAATATAACGCAAGGGTAAATAGATTCTAAACACAATTTTTGAAAAACATGTAACATAAAAACACACAAGCAATATAATTAAGTAATTAATATGAAATGTATAAAAATGGAATGCGTGAAAAATAAGTCACATTCAGTTGTTCGTTTAATTGAACACCGCCATTTGCTACTTATGGCATGCGCCAGTTTATTACATATGTTAATTTCTTTACTGTTTCTTCAATTATACTGTTTGCACTTGAAATTATATATATCGTATATAATAAGAATTATATACGTTATATATAAAACGTGCAATATATCTAATATATGAAATACTCCATATACCTATACAGTAATCCGTCAGAAACCGTCGCCCATATCACATGCATACACCGTTATCACTGACATCAACAGCGCTTACTCGGCACCGTTTACTTTCTGCGACACATTTTAGGTCCACACCTTCCACAGAAGCCGCAACAGCCAACTGGTCAAATAAAACGCACTCACCCACAAACTCTTCAGATTTAAGAACGCTCTAAGCAAACCCTACGCTACGTCATAAATATTGGGTTGGAGGGAAAGTTCTGTCGTATTTTTAATAGGCAGGTAATTTTTCTTGTAAATAAAAAAAACATCTGGCTAGTGAGTCATTCGGATTTTTTTTTTGTTTTTTTATAGTTGCTGTATAATATAAAAGGAGTCCTTTTTTACCGTTCATCATTTACTTGTGATATTTAAAGTGAAAAACATGTCTGTAAATAAAGTGCGTTTACGACACTGCATTTTGTGTGAATTCCAAAAAGGAAGCAACGCATCGGTTGGATGTAAAAATTTATGTGCGGTATTTGGAAAAAATATTGTAAATGTTCGCACTTGTCAAAGATGGTTTAGCAAATTTCGTTCCGGGGATCTGAGCCTCCAAGAAAGTGATCGATCTGGGCAACCATCCAAGATCGATAATGATGTTTTACGATCCATGTTGGAAAATAATCCACATTTAACAAGTCAAGAAATTGCAGAAGAGTTTGATATTCATCATACAACACATTAAATGTATTATGATTAATATTAAACACATATTTTTATAAATTAATTCAAATATTTTCTTTAAAATACGACAGAACGTTCCCTCCAACACAATACAAACAAATGTGTTGCCACACATTTTCCTCTCTATCTAAATAAAACCACCTCGAAACCCGACGTAAAAATGATTAATCCTTTGAGTGCTATGGACGCATATATGCGTCACCCGGAAGCTTTCGTTGTGAACGATAGACGTATATATACGCCTGTCAATCTTGTCGATCCTTTACGCAATACAGTCGCTATTATCAATATACGAGTAAAACACGCGTCTGTTCTTTGGAAAATAATTTTCTTGTATTATTTAATTCGGCGCAACTATCGAATTAATTATCTCGGATTGCACCGATGGGTGGAGACTTTTTAATACCGCGCTTCGGCGGACATAATGATATTACCGTGCACATTTAACCCATTCGAGACGACGATTTTTTTCGAACACGGTCCCCACGAGCGACATTTTTTTTTTCTTTATATTGTTCATTTTTAATTTTTGGTACATGGTAAAACCAATGCCAAATTTTGTTTTCCTGTACTTTACAGATTTCATTAGTTCAAGAAAAATCTTATTTTGACGGCTAGTTTACTCAGAATAACCGATAGTTGCACATTACTGTGGTATCGCGATATGAACTGGCAACACCCGATTGTGTGTGTGCGTGTGTGTGTTTGTGTGTATGCAGGAGCGATCGAGCGTTTGGAAGATTCTGGAATAAGTTGTAATGTGTACGCATGTGTTTGGAAGGTTCTCGAATAAATTGTGTGTGCTAAAGCGAATAATGTGAGCGACCGACGGTATGATCCGCGATTCAATTGTTTATAAGAGAAAAGAGCGACGGGGCGATTTTTTTCAGAAGCGGTCGCCACGGATTTTTTTTTTCTTTATACCATTTTTAATTTTTGGTCGACACACGCGAAGCATTTTATCTTGTATTGTTGTTTAATTCATTCAAATAAACATCTATTTGTTGTCACTAAAATATCCCACATTACTGTTATTGCACACACGGTGTGCAATCGGTCTCGAATGGGTTAAAGCACATAGTACAATAACATATGAGTAGGAGTCTGCATGCAGGGGCTGCAATCAGTTCGAGGGGCAGTAGACTTAAAAGTTTTTGCATGTCCGCCACGGCGGTACATAAGAGAATTGACATAGCATCGAGGTATACACCCACCTCTTGTCACTCTCCAAATCCCATATCTACTACTTTCCGGGTGTTGTGACGGATTTAACCGTCACAGTAGACTGGCCTTCCAGTAGTTCCCCGCGTGAGTAAGCCATGTTTCTTGTTGTCTCGTCAGGAAAAGTTCGCTTTACTTAGAGAGGCGCTGGGAACTCAGCCACGGCCAAACAGTCTATCCCCTTAAGCATTACTATTGGGTTGGAGGAAAAGTTCTGTCGTATTTTAAAGAAAATATTTGAATTAATTTATAAAAATATGTGTTTAATATTAATCATAATACATTTAATGTGTTGTATGATGAATGCCAAACTCTTCTGCAATTTCTCGACTTGTTAAATGTGGATTATTTTCCAACATGGATCGTAAAACATCATTATCGATCTGAGATGGTCGTCCAGATCGATCACTTTCTTGGAGGCTCAGATCCCCGGAACGAAATTTGCTAAACCATCTTTGACAAGTACGAACATTTACAATATCTTTTCCAAATACCGCACATAAATTTTTACATGCAACCGATGCGTTTGAAATTCATACAAAATGCAGTGTCGTAAATGCACTTTATTTACTGACATGTTTTTCACTTTAAGTATCACAAGTAAATGATGAACGGTAAAAAAGGACTCCTTTTATATTATACAGCAGCTATAAAAAAAAAAAAAAAAAAAAAATCCGAATGACTCACTAGCCAGATGTTTTTTTATTTACAAGAAAAATTACCTGCCTATTAAAAATACGACAGAACTTTCCCTCCAACCCAATAACTTGTTAGTAATGTAAATGATGAGCAAACTCCGGTTTATGATAACGCGCGGTCATCAAAGGATTTTTCCCAGACGTCGCCCGAGGGTGCTACGCCAAAATTCAACGTAGTCTAGGAACTCACTTGCATAGTAATTTAGGGGAAACCCGTAAGTGCATCGCACTCTCTTGGAAGCATTAGTCCGGATACCAATGTTGTCCGCAAGTGTACGCGACGAATCTGCGCAGGATTAATTTGACGGCCGCGAACCTGACAACACACTGACGCCTCGTGCCGCGATTTCTGCCCTGGGGTTTCATCGCCATGGGGAAAAGTACAGGCCCGACCCCCGTTAATTCGGACCCCTAATGCGCCCAGTCTAGCACCGGTACGGTTTCTGTCCGCTTTGCGGCTTGCTGGGCAACGAATGCGGGGGTGAGGCGAAAGCACACATGCAAGCACACATGCAAGCACGCTTCGCAGACGGGGCTACTTGCCCGCCGCGCTGGATTACGGCTCTACATGCCAGGGGTTTCAAAATGCGACGCAAAACGTCGCGCGCCTCTTGCATCACGGCGAAGAATTCACGGCATAAGCAGAATACAATGTTTCGGCGCGTCAGAATTATTGCTGGTGACGAGTCGAATGTTTTACGATATTGTATGTGATGCGAGATTTGGTTTCTTTTCTGTTTTTCTTTCTTTTATGGATTATGTGCGAAGTGTCCGCAGTAAAGTAACGCCTCGGAACACGAGCACCTACATAATTAACACTTTGACTGCCACGGTGGTCACCGGTGACCGGCGAAAAATATTCTACTGTGAATGCAAAATAATTCGATATCAAGCCTATTTGCAATCTTGTAAAAGCAATTGATATTGGAATGGTGCTTCAATGCTTTGGCTTCTAACAAGTCTGCGTTACCTTCATTTCGCATGATTTAATCATACTCTGTATTATTTCATCCCATCGCGGTTCTAATATAGCAAAATACGCTTGGCAGTCAAAGTGTTAACACGTTGACTGCGAAGCGTATTTTGCTATGTTAGAACTACCATGCGATAAAATACCGCAGAGTATGATTACATTGTGCAAAAAAGGAAGATAACGCAGAGGTGTTAGAAGCCGAAGTATTGAAGCACGGTTCCAATATCAATTGCTTTTACAAGATTGCAAATAGGCTTCATTGCGAATTTTTTGCATTCTGAGTAAAATCCTTTGTAGGGGTCACCGATGACCACCGTGGCAGTCAAAGTGCTAACACTTGATGATCACCGGTGACCGACGCAAGAGATTTAGTGAAGATCCAAAATATTCGCAATGGGTCGAAATTATTATTTTATAAATGCAGCTGTTGTTAGAATAGTGATGCGATCGTTTGGTCTCCAATATCAATTGCTTTTACAAGATTGCAAATAGGCTTCATTGCGAATTTTTTGCATTCTTAGTAAAATCCTTTGCAGCGGTCACCGGTGACCACCGTGGCAGTCAAAGTGTTAACACTTTGACTGTCTTGATCACCGGTGACCGACGCAGGAGATTTTACTGAAGATCCAAAATGTTCGCAATGGGTCGAAATTATTATTTTATAAATGCAGCTGTTGTTAGAATAGTGATGCGATCGTTTGGTCTCCAATATCAATTGCTTTTACAAGATTGCAAATAGGCTTCATTGCGAATTTTTTGCAGTCTTAGTAAAATCCTTTGCAGCGGTCACCGGTGACCGACGCAAGAGATTTAGTGAAGATCCAAAATATTCGCAATGGGTCGAAATTATTATTTTATAAATGCAGCTGTTGTTAGAATAGTGATGCGATCGTTTGGTCTCCAATGTCAATTGCTTTTACAAGATTGCAAATAGGCTTCATTGCGAATTTTTTGCATTCTTAGTAAAATCCTTTGTAAGGGTCACCGATGACCACCGTGGCACTCAAAGTGTTAACACTTTGACTGCCGTGATGGTCACCCGTGACCGACGCAAGAGATTTAGTGAAGATCCAAAATATTGGCAATGGGTCGAAATTATTATTTTATAAATGCAGCTGTTGTTAGAATAGTGATGCGATCGTTTGGTCTCCAATATCAATTGCTTTTACAAGATTGCAAATAGGCTTCATTGCGAATTTTTTGCATTCTTAGTAAAATCCTTTGTAGGGGTCACCGATGACCACCGTGGCAGTCAAAGTGTTAACACTTTGAGTGTCTTGATGATCACTCGTGACCAACGCAAGAGATTTAGTGAAGATCCAAAAAAATATTCGCAATGGGTCGAAATTATTATTTTATAAATGCAGCTGTTGTTAGAATAGTGATGCGATCGTTTGGTCTCCAATATCAATTGCTTTTACAAGATTGCAAATAGGCTTCATTGCGAATTTTTTGCATTCTTAGTAAAATCCTTTGCAGCGGTCAGCGGTGACCACCGTGGCAGTCAAAGTGTTGACACTTTGACTGTCTTGATGATCACCGGTGACCGACGCAGGAGATTTTACTGAAGATCCAAAATGTTCGCAATCGGTAGAAATTATTTTATAAATGCAGTTTTTATTAGAATAGTGATGCGATCGTTTGGTCTCCAATACCTTCACATTATTTACATTTCGCATAATTCAGTCAAACGCTATAGTATTTCATAGCATCGCCGTTCTAATATAGTAAAATACGCTTGGCAGGCAACGTGTTAAATAAAATCATTCAATCAGACCAGACCCAAAACGATTAACACTGTCCACAAGATTGAAAATAACACACCCTTCACCACCTTATTTATACAAATCCGCTGAAACTCCGAGTGCTGCTTTACAGAACACCCTGTATGCACACCGATGTGCACACGTTCATGTTCTTCAACACCGTCAAGACTGCTTTGTTCGAGTCTGGCGCATTATCTAGGACCCCTTCTTTCGAACACCGGTCCTCAAATGCTGTTCCCCGCGTTTCGCAGAAGGACGCACCCGGGACGGCAATTTTACGAGCGACCACGATCGTCAGTTTGTTCCATTGCGTTAATAATTTCTCGCCTAATCGACCCGTTGTCGCGGGCCTTTCTTCGGCCTGCGGAACAGGTACATTAGACAACGCGACAAAATTTTCGCCTGGCAATATTAGACACTCTGCGGTGTGGCACGATATCGATTATCGTTCTAAGTTAGTGCACTAGGTCTGTCGTTTGTATAATTGGACACTGCAACCTGCTATTCGTGGCATGAGTCGGTCTTTTAGGTATGTTAATTTTTTGAATGTTTTTTCAAATGTGTTGTTTACGTTTGAAATAATGTGTAACGTGTAGGAAGTAACCTATCTAATGATAATAATATATATATGATGTAACATATAATATGTATATATTAATTATTTGTTATGTATGGAACGTGGCATATAGCTGACAAATGAAATGCTGAATGGAAATACACGTGTAAGGAAGACTGTAATCCGTCGTGAACTATCGCATACGTAACACGCACATGCGATTATCTTATTGGCAACATCAACAGCGAATTTACTCGATCATGGCACTCTTAGCAGGGGAAATCTGTCAATAGCAAGAAGTGTAAATGTTTCACTAAAAAAGGACAAAAATAAGTATGCATTTCTAGTAATTAATACTACCCTTGATATTATAATATGAAGGATTTTTTAATTTAATTTTCCTACCGACACCCTACTTTCGAACACCTGTTTATAATATATATATGTCTTTACGAAAATCTGTCAAATGGGTACAGTTAATGTAGGAATTTATTATTAAGTTTACAGATTGAGTTGTATACTAAATATATAATTTATGTTGACAGTTCATAAAATATTCTCTTCGTTTTCTCTTCAACTTAACTCAATAACGGGAAAAGTAATTACTTCCTGATGACAACACGATAAAAGTGTCGGGACATGAAGTTAATAGATGCTGCTTACTCAGCACACTTAGCAATTAATTAATTTTTTACCTCAATGTAACCACTGTTTTTTACATATTCTCGGAAATCTGTATAACAGATAAAGTCCAAAACAGGTTGATTGCAATTCAATAATATGTTGCTTGCTTGTGTCGTAGTTTCCACTTAATGACATTAAATTCGATGATGTTATATTCTATGACGTTAAATTCGCTGACGGTATATTCGATAACGTTAAACTCAACGACATTACATTTGATGACGTTAATTTTGATGACGTTAAATTCGATGACGTTAAGTTCGATAATATTAAGTTCGATGACATTAAATTTGACGAACGTAAATTCGATGACTGCTATATACACTTTGATTATACGTAGTTATGTAGCTTGACGGATATAAAAATTCGATGACGTTAAATTCGAGGCCACTAAATTCGATGAGGTGAAATTCGACGACGTTAAATTCAATGACGTTAAGTTCACTGAGAGTAGAGAAATCCGTTAACACTTTGACTGCCACGGTGGTCACCGGTGACCAATACAAAAGATTTCACTAGAAATGCAAAAAATTCGCAACGAAGCCTATTTGCAATCTTGTAAAAGCAATTGATATTGGAACGGTGCTTCAATACTTTGGCTTCTAACGACTCTGCGTTACCTTTATTTGGCACCATTTAATTATACTGTGCAGTATTTCATCGCATCGCGGTTCTAACATAGCCAAATACGCGTGGCAGTCAACGTGTTAAATTCATATTTTGTTGGCGAACGGCAGCTGAACTCTGCGACTTATTTGTGCGACACACGCGGTAATACCAAATCGATTAGCGCCGATTGGCCGGAGAATTTGTATAGGCACAATTCAAGGCACACGCCAATATCGCGATGATCTCGTGGATAATAGTGGCATCCGGTGAACAATAGTGCCCACGAAAGACCCTCCGAATGTTACATCACTCTTTATTGATCTCAGGCCAACACGAGCGCGCCCGCCTTCTGTTAGGCCTGCACGCCTTGCGATCGGTACTTAACGGATTCGTGAAAAGGGCAAAGACACCTTGTCATCGATCTGTTTGCCGAATATATAGGATAGATAAGCGAGTGTCACGATGCAAAGCGATATACATTCCTAGCTATTTTCTGCCTCTTTTGGCTTCAATGTATTTTATTTTATTCTGTGGGAGCTCTACGTAGTACGCTGCGGGAGCCTATTGCACAAATAAGTTTAGCTTAAATCTGTTGTTCCTGTGATTTTATAGTAGGTGATATTTCGATACCGATATACATTCCTAACTATTTTCTGCCTCTTTTGGCTTCAATTTATTTTATTTTATCCTGTCGGAGCTCTACGTACTCCGCTGCGGGAGCCTATTGCGCAAGTAAGTTTAGCTTAAATCTGTTGTTCCTGTGTTTTTATAGTAGGTGATATTTCGATACCGATATACATTCCTAACTATTTTCTGCCTCTTTTGGCTTCAATGTATTTTATTTTATTCTGTGGGAGCTCTACGTAGTACGCTGCGCGAGCCTATTGCACAAATAAGTTTAGCTTAAATCTGTTGTTCCTGTGTTTTTATAGTAGGTGATATTTCGATACCGATATACATTCCTAACTATTTTCTGCCTCTTTTGGCTTCAATTTATTTTATTTTATCCTGTCGGAGCTCTACGTACTCCGCTGCGGGAGCCTATTGCACAAATAAGTTTAGCTTAACTTTGTTGTTCCTGTGTTTTTATAGTAGGTGATATTTCAGATGGCAGTTAGAAGCTGTTTACACGTATGTTACGTTGGAAGTATATATAATAATGAGAACGATTATTATATTCCGTTTTGTAACATTACAAAAATTGATAAGAAGCGAAATATGTTATGGCTGAAACGTATCAGAAGAAATTCACTGGTACTTCGTTTTACTACCACTGCGATTGCGCTTATATATAAACACATAAATAAACAATAGAATTAAACTAAATTTATGTATACAGTAGGATCCTAAAGAGGAAGCTAAGATCACGTACAGAACAGATAAAACGCATTCACCAAAAACAGGCGCAAAAATGTTTAATACAACTAAGAATGATGTATTTGCAGTAAAGTTAATCCAATAGACCATACATTCATTTTCGCGGTCACTTCTCCCGAAAATCGACATCCTGCCGAAATGTGCACGTTATTACTATATAAATCTGCGCGGTAACCGCGTGGTTGCGTTTGGCAACATACACTTTATCAGATGGACACGTTCGCAACGCCATTGCCCCATTTTTTAGCACCCGATCGCGAAGCAATACGCAACCGTTATCAAGGCCTCACGTGAATGCAAAACTCGCAGCTTCGTACATACGATACGTCCTTGCGAGTATCACATTTAATTACCGAATTAGAAGTTCGGGCGTATCAGAGCGATTACGTGAACGGTCGGTCGACGATAAACCAGTCAGTGCACGGTGGCAGATCGAAACAATATGTCAGCATATTAAGATCTCGCTTATCTGGATAATCGCGCCCGCACAAGATCATAGTTTATCAACGGCGGTGGTTAACTCTGCATGGGCGCCTACTCTTTCGATATCGTGATAACTTGGGATATTTCCAGGACATTGCGACCTCTGCGAAAAGTGGCTGCTCAAGATGTGTCGCAAGAAGTAAATGACGACTGTTATGATATAGAATTTGGGGAGTAATGAAATTACCGTTTTGTTTTTGAAACGAGACTTCGGTTTTCGCGGTGGAGAGGAGATGTTGAGGCGTAGAAGCGTGATGAAAATAAGAAATTATACATTAGCGTATGTCAAAGCGACAGATATATGAAAAAACGAATTGTTTGAGGTCAAATTGTTTGTTAAAGTTTGTTATACGGTCTTATACTAAATAATTGTACTGAAGCCGTGGGATAACCATGCCAACCAGATAAATTTGATCCAATTCCCACAGATGCCGTTTTTCATAAGAATGCTATACTTATTTACTTATTATTTCTGTTTTGTCTCGGCCTACAAATATTGGAAGCCTTCCAATGTACGAAAATATTTCAGTTTCCGTTAAAATCGCAATTTAAACAGCAGCTAGCACCTACTTTTTACGCACGACGCGTATACTCGTCGTGACACAAAATATTGCCTCTCCATGACGAGTGTACTCGTCAAAAACGGCTAGCCGGTTAAGCCGTCGGCGAAAAGGCGAGTTTCCACCACCTAGAAGCAGCGTGGCGTGGCGCCGAGAAAATCAATAGGCCACGTGGGTCGCCGACCGGGTTTTCCGAACCCAGTTTTCGTGCCGTTCTTTTCCCCGACGCTAGAAGATAACGTAACGACGTTCATCGACTTATCTTCTTCCACGTCACAAAACACATGTACCAGCCTCGTGTGCCGTCGAAAAGAAACAGTAAACGCGAGCGGAAGATGCTCAAACGCATCAAGCCACGTCGCGCTTGGTAACAAGAAAACTTATGTTCACCGATGCGCTGTCGTCAACCTACCTAATCATAAGCAATGAGAGAAAGAACGAGTGACGATATGAACATCCATAAGTTTTCACAATCATGTATCGACGTAACACACCCCACGTACCGTTAACCCACTTTACTATGCCCCCACATGCGTAGATTCTAAAAATGAAAGTTCGCAGACGTATTCCATTTTTCGACAAAAAACCCGGCTTTTCGCTTGTTACTTACGTTAAGAAAAGTAGGCTTTCTATGATTTCGCCGTACTAGGCCAGTTTATATCGAGACGCAGGCTACGGTTGTGTCTGTGGCGCACGAATGAATTGATTATGACCGGCGGGTATAGAACGTGTCGAAGCCAGAAGCTACCCCTGCGTCGCAAGTAACGTAGCCAAGCAAGCGTCGGACGTGAAAATGACGGGTTGCACGGCGAAATGATCTGTGAAGACATTTACCCTCGATCCCGGTGTAGTTGTACGCCGTGAGTGTTGTCAGACGAACTGCGCAGCATGCCATTGACCTTTCGCAGATACCAGGTGTAGTCATGCCGACAGCGACTACGGAAAATCTCACTGCTCACGAACTAAGTTTTTTCCGCCTTGCGGACGAGAAATGCCACTAAGTTTCTGGGACGCGAATCGGATAAATTCACGTGAAAACTGCGATGTACGCAAAGCACACGCCTTCGACCCGTCGCGTACTACCCTCAAGGGCGGCCATGCTGTCTTCCCGACTACCACCGTTGCAATTGTCGAATGCGTGTAAGCGAACGTTTGCAAGCACCCATACATTTCAACGGAAGACCATAGAAAAATTATACGTGGCTTCATGTAAGTTAAAAGTAAAATTAAACGCGTCGTGTAATAATTAAAGTATTCGTGGATAATGGGGTCTACTGCTTGAGCCAATGGGATCCCGGAAATAGACGAACGTGCGAAATTGCCTTCCGACACGAAGTATCTAATGTCGAGTGTCTTCGAACGTTTACAAGCACCTATACATTCACCAGAAGATTATGCAAAAATAATACGCGTAAGTTTAAGGTAAAATTAAACACGACGTCTAACAACTAACATGTTCGTGGATAATGAGGTCTACGGCCTAAGCCAATGGGATCCCGGCAAGCAGACGAACGTGCGAAATTGTCTTCCGCCACGAACTGCCCAATATCGAGTACCCCCGAACGACTGCAATCACCCCCAAATTCACCAGAACACCACAGAAAAGCAACCCGCGCCCTGATAAAAACTAAAGTTAAAATTAGACACGCCACCTAACAATCGACATGCCCTCAAACAAAAGGGTTGATGTAAATAATCTCTACGTCGCAAACCAATGGCAAAGCAACGGAATATAATACACGAAGTGCCTAACATCACCGTTCCAACCTTCGAAACATTTGCCATCACCCCTAAATTCACCACAACACCACCGAGAAACAATCCGCGCCCCGTCGCACGCCAACTCAAATCTAACCTCCTCACCCAACAATTAAACCTTCCGCGTCCACCAGGTCTACCTCCTGCGCCAATGAGCTCCCGGCAAGCAGACCAACCTGCGAAATTATCTTCCAGATAGTCCTGAAGGGTGGCCATACTGCTGGCCATCCTGCTAACCATCCCACCCGCGTTTCTCGCCACGAGCCCACTCGCAACTTTTCCGCCATCCCCCTCGAAGCTCACCCCAACCCTGCCCAGCAGCGCGACGACACACGCATAAGCGACCTCGCGACTTTTCATTCAACAATCCGCACCAACGGTCATCACTCTTACCCAACGCAAAGCCCCTCGTATGATAGCAAGTCCCCTCACCTGTGCGAAACTCTGGACGTCGAATCGAACGTTCTCTCCGCCACGGCCCCCGTCAACACTTTCACAAGAGCTGGCTCGTGCAAACTGTCACCGTGGGTGCCGCTGTCAATTTTGCATGGTCCGCCCTCGCACTGGCGATCCGGACACTGGCGAAGATGCTGGCTCGTGCTAACGACGGCAGAGGATGGCGCGTGCGTTGAAAGAGGCAAGACGCACGAGGCCGACACAGCGAAGGAGGACCAACTCGCGCGACGCTGGTCGAGCTCTGAATGACTGCCACGACTCGAGCAAGCTCCGATCGTAAACGACTGCGTGCACGAGACAGCATGCGCGCGCGCGCGTTGGTCTCATGGCGGCTGACTAGTCCACACACAGTCCGGGAACACATTCGCACAGGTGGGCGTGTGTGTGCGGATCGAGCCACGATATGCAACCCCAGAATACTATCGAGCGACCTAGCGCGAGGCCGCGTGCTCATGTTGAGCTGCCCGATGCTCGAGGAAAGGACAAGCCGTGAAAGGGATCTAACGATCGAACTGCCGGACGACGCGATGGTTGAGAAAGGAAGTTTCGAAGGAGGAATGATGGCGGTTGGAGGCTGGCGCGATCGAAAATCATGTGGGGAAGGTATGGTGTGCTGGAACGGCGAAGGTGGTGAGAGTTTTGTGCGGGTGAAATTAAAGGGCGAAAGACACTGGTAAATGGGAGCAATAGAAGATGCTTTTCTGCAGGCGGAATTAACGTGCGAAAGGTACTGGTAAATTGGGTAGTATTGGGTGGGAGGAATAGAAGACGTTTTTCTGCGAACGAATTTAAGCTGCGGAGGGTATCGGTCAACTGCGGACGAAATTGTTCCACTAAAGATATTGGTAAATTATGTAGTACAATGATGACGGTACCAGAAGAAAGGTATTAGTCAATTATGTAATATGATGAGGAAGCCAGTAAAGGTATTGGTTTCGAAGGAGGAATGATGGCGGTTGGAGGCTGGCGCGATCGAAAATCATGTGGGGAAGGTATGGTGTGCTGGAACGGCGAAGGTGGTGAGAGACAGTTCTGTGCGGGTGAAATTAACGGGCGAAAGACACTGGTAAATGGGAGTAATAGAAGATGCTTTTCTGCGGGCGGAATTAACGTGCGAAAGGTACTGGTAAATTGGGTAGTATGGTGGTGGGAGGAATAGAAGACGTTTTTCTGCGAACGAAATTAAGCTGCGGAGGGTATCCGTTGAATGCGGTCGAAATTAATGCAGTAAAGATATTGGTAAATGATGTGGTACAATGGTGACGGTACCAGAAGAAAGGTATTAGTCAATTATGTAATATGATGAGGAAGCCAGTAAAGGTATTGGTTTCGAAGGAGGAATGATGGCGGTTGGAGGCTGAAGGTGGAAGGCGATGGGACGCGATCGAAAATCATGTGGGGAAGGTATGGTGTGCTGGAACGGCGAAGGTGGTGAGAGACAGTTTTGTGCGGGTGAAATTAACGGGCGAAAAACACTGGTAAATGGGAGTAATAGAAGATGCTTTTCTGCGGGCGGAATTAACGTGCGAAAGGTACTGGTAAATTGCGTAGTATGGTGGTGGGAGGAATAGAAGACGTTTTTCTGCGAACGAAATTAAGCTGCGGAGGGTATCGGTTGAATGCGGTCGAAATTAATGCACTAAAGATATTGGTAAATTATGTGATACAATGATGAGAGTACCAGAAGAAAGGTATTAGTCAATTATGTAATATAATGAGGAAACCAATAAAGGTATTGGTAAATTATGGAAGTGCAGAAAGATATTTTTCCACCGAAGGGGTGACTGTTGGTGATGGGTAAAAATGAATGTGTATGCAACCGCATTTTTTGTTTGATGTAAGTGGTGTTAAAATTGAGTAGAACGGGGAACCGGAGCATTTCGACGCAATCGAAAAGTGATAATTGATAATATATGTACATTTTCCTAATAAATTAAAATCCTTGGATACGATAATGCATTTTCGTTGTGTCATAGATACTGGTAAAGTTTTGTGCAACGCGCAATAAATAATAAATTGATATTTATATTTTGCTAATAAATGGAAATCGATGTATATGAAAACGCATTTTTCTTGTGCCGCAGATACTGCTGAAACTCAGCACAGAGCGCAATAAATAGTAAATTAGCACTTATATTTTGCTAATAAATGGAAATCAATGTACACGAACATGCATTATTCCTGTGACATAGATATGGCTGAAACTTAGTAGGAAGCGCAATAAATAATAAATGGACATTTATATTTTGTTAATAACTGGCAATCGGCGTTCATGAAAATGCATTTTTCTTTTGCCACAGATATGGCTAAAACTTCGTACAGTGCGCAACGAACGATAAATCGGTAACATACACCCGTTTTCCTAATCAACGTAACCCACAAACCCGCAAACGCATCGGGACGATGATGCCACGCATCCTGTCAAAATTTGCCATAAACCGCAAGACGCAAAGTATTCAGCTCGTACACTTCTGACTCACCCGCCCGAAAACCCCATCGGACCCCGATATCATCATCTCGATTCCCCGCAACAGCTCCGAGCTTCGCCATCCGCCAAGAATCGCTGCGCGGAAGAGCGACTTTCCGCTATCGCAGGCCTCTAGGTGTGATCGAAATTAACGCGTGCCGCCTTTCAATTAGCAGGCGCACGCTCGTCGCAGTTCTGAATCACGGCCGCTACCGACTCGCGATCACCTGTCTGCCATCCGCAGGTCGTGTGACCGTCGAGATACGAGAAACCGGCTGGTCCGACGAACGCGCACGCATTAACACGTTGACTGCCACGGTGGTCACCGGTGATCGGCGCAAAAGATTTTACTATAAATGCAAAAAATTTCGCCATGAAGCCTATTTGCAATCTGGTAACAGCAATTGATATTGGAACGATGCTTCAATACTTTGGCTTCTAACAACTCTGCGTTATTTTTATTTTGCACGATTTAATCATACTCTGCAGTATTTTATCGCATCGCGGTTCTAACATAGCAAAAACGCTTGGCAGTCAAAGTGTTAATATTAAATAGTGATTCAATTGTTTGATCTCCGATACCTTCGCATTATTTTCATTTTGCACAATTCAATCATATTCTGTAGTACTTCATCCCGTTGCGGTTTTAATATAGTAAGATACGCGTGGCAGTCAACCTTGTGATTAATTTGCAGCTTATACCGACCGCTATTGACTGAAGATGTCACTCACTAACGACTTGTAACTGAAAAATACTGAATGTGTTGTTGAGAATCCTTTGGTTTCAAAGCAGTGTAATTTTATTCTCATTTAGAATTGTCATAATATCATCTGATATTTATTTTATCTAATATAACCGTTGACCACTGAAAAGCCGATTAATCGGCTACCAGCAAATAGCAGTTGGAATCGAAAAGTCGATTAATCGGCTAGCGGTCGTTAACACGTTGACTGCCACGGTGATCACCGGTGACCGGCGCAAAAGATTTTACTAAAATTGCAAGAAATTCGAAATAAAGCCTATTTGCAAGTTTCTAAAAGCAATTGGTATTGGAATGATGCTTCAATACTTTGGGTTTCAAAAACTCTGCGTTACCTTCATTTTGCACGATTTAATCATACTCTGCAGTATTTCATCGCATCGCGATTCTAACATAGTAAAATACGCTTGGCAGTCAACGTGTTAAAAACGCAACGTGATGAAGTACTACAAAATATGATTGAATTGTGCAAAATGAAGATAATGCGAAGGTATTGGAGACCGAAGAATTGAATCACTATTTAATATTAATTGCATTTACAAAGATATAAATACTACTGATTGGGTATTTTTTTAATTATATTATTATTGATCGTATTTTGTAGTACTTCGTCACATATTTTATGTATTGTATATACTTTGCAAGAAATTCGAAATAAAGCCTATTTGCAATTTTCTAAAAGCAATTGCTATTGGAATAGTGTTTCCATACTTTGGCTGTTAACAACTTTGCGTCACTTGCATTTTGCACGATTTAATCGTATTCTGCAGTATTTCATCGCATCCTGGTTCTAACATAGCAAAATACGCTTGGCATGTGTTAACACGTGGACTGCCGTATTACCCGTGTTCGGGTAACGGCAAAATGCTCGATTTGGCCGTGTCGCCCGTATTCGAGTGACGGCAAGAAGCTTGATTGGGCCGTGTCACTCGTATTCGGGTGTCACGCATTTGAGTTCTTACGTAGTAAGTCAGTAGGTATTTGAAAAGATATTTCACAAAATATAATAACACTATTAAATTGTCGTAAAAGTAACTTTAACACTTTGACTGCCATGATGGTCACTGGTGACCAACGCAAGAAATTTTACTGAAGATCCAAAATATTCGCAATGGGTAGCAATTATTGTTTTATAAATGCAGTTGTTATTAGAATAGTGATTGGATCCTTTGGTCTGCAATACCTGCATATTATTTACATTTTGCATAATTCAGTTGAACGCTGTAGTATTTCATAGCATCGTCGTTCTAATATAGTAAAATAAGCTTGGCAGTCGTCGTGTTAACCATGCGTCACTGCAAGAAACATATTTGAGAAAGCAGAAATAATCTTCGGCGCATACATGCTTTCTTAGATACTTCGTTGTTGAGGAAAGATTTTCAACTGAACGCATGTTCCGAAACGTTTCGATCTAAACGCGCTTATCTTCTACTATAAAAAACAAGAGGTCCAGTACGATTCTCCAACATAGATTTTCAACTCGATGGAAATCGCTGGGCATTTTGTTCAAAATGCAAGAATCTTCTACTACGATATAGCAGCGCGCGTGGCCCGACGGAGATTTTCTTCTAAACTTGCCCGGCAGTCAACGTGTTAAATAGCAGAGCGACGCGTTTCCACGTGTTACGCAAAAACGCTATGAATATGAAATTACCCCGCGGACGATTTTGCATCGGTGTGTCGCGAGCATTCGGAATATCGCGATGCCAGGAAAACGCGCGGAATATCGCGGCCGCGTTCTTTCTTTCTCGTCACTTTGCTGACGTCAGGGATTGCTTGCCGGAATACGCGGAAGCGGTAAGGACCTGGAGTCCGCGCAAAAACTTGGATTTCCCGCACGCATCGCGACGAACGGGTTTGATGTGCTTTGGTCAGGCCCCTGCGTGGAACTACGTGTGAATGCACTCCGTGCCGAGCAAAGCACGTGTGGGAAGCCAGACTGTCGCGGAAATGAGCGAGGAAACGACGAGTGCGGGGAGATTTGCCAAGAGCAAGTGCACTGGCGCACGTCGGCAATGAAACGGGCGATAGTGATTATTGGCGCGGAAAGATTTCGACTTCCCGATCGGATGAAGGTATGTGGAACACGGCATGTGGGGGGTTTTTGTGCGTGCGGAGAAACGTGTGGCGATACCGTGGAACTGTCAATTTCGCTCGCGGTTCTATAGTGCGGTTACGCGGAATTGCTTCACTGAACATACATGAGCGTAACTGCTGGGGCAACGCATGTCAAATTTGGTATTTCCGCGTTGGGTGTTAATGATGTTGCAAAAATAGATGTAGGTCGGTGAGGGTGATTTAATTGTTGATGGTAGCGGAAAACTTGAAGAGCAATTAATTACAATTTTACTGTCGAAAATCTAATGTTTCGACACTAGATGTGGGTCAAAAGATGAACTTTAAAAAAATGAGTACAAAAGCTCAACACGCAATAAGGCATATCGTGTTACTTTGCACATGTATTAGGTTGACCGGAATGATGTTAATGATGTTGCAAAAATAGATGTAGGTCGGTGAGGGTGATTTAATTGTTGATGGTAGCGGAAAGCTTGAAGAGCGATTAATTAAAATTTTATTGTTGAAAATCTAACGTTTCGACACTAGATGTGGGTCAAAAGATGAACTTTAAAAAAATGAGTACAAAAGCTCAACACGCAATAAGGCATATCGTGTTACTTTGCAGATGTATTAGGTTGACCGGAAAGTTCTGTCCGAAATATAATCTCAAGTTTCAACATGTATGAATACGTTCGTTTGAAACGTAAATGGTTGCCTCTATCTACCACTGTATTTCTACGTATGCACATTTTTAAATATACTGAAACAATGATTTCGCTATTTCAGTATTATATATTGAAAATGTGTTATTTTCTTTTAATACGCGAACGGACAAAAGTTTCCAGTAGACCTAATGATACGTGTGACAAAATATATTATTTCCACCATTGTTATTAACGATTTTGCAAAAATTGACACACGCGATTAATGAATGTGTGTAAATTTGATTGTTGAAAAATGTAATCCTTTCACAAGTTAGATTTAATCCTTCGAAACGTTAGGCTTTTAAACAATAAAACTGAAACACATTCATTAACCGTTTGTGCCAATTGAATCTGCAACATCATGCATGCAGCGCGTTGACAGACGCACACCTACTTATACTGCGGAGACAATACACGCGCTTTCAAGAGCAAGGCTATGCTCATCTATTAGGTTACTTACTTATGAATGCTCATGCGGAAAATGCGAAGAAGAAACCCAAAGAGACTTCAACGACAATCAATTTACTATTCTAGTCAAGACACGCTAACTACCAGCAACTATGCTCTGCACATGATATCCATCTATATAGCTTTAAGAGGAGACAAGCCGAGATCAATGTATAAACTTCTTATTACAATACCGGAATGGAGGCGCGATTTTCTCAGAAATCTGAATAAAACATTCTACCGTGCGACTTATGCCGGAGAGAAAAATCCGAGACGACAGTATTCACCTGTGCACCACTTTGAACAATAAACATCATCTGCTATTCTGGCACAATACGTCTCCTTCAATTAGTACTAGATTTACGGACGTTTTTTATGTACGTATCTCTACAGATACGCGTTGAGTTGACACATAAACGAAATATAACATTTTTTTAAACAAGCAACTGTTCTGTACTCTGTCCTTCAATGCACAAAACCAAGAAAAATGTAAAAATCATAAGATGTCACTGCAGATGTCAGATACTGGGTTTATATTACGCCGTATACTGCATTGTGTGTACTTAGTTTTCACGATTACTTTGTAGGAACTCGAAGCCAGTGAGATTTATTACTGAAATAATTCTTCCACGTGCGAAGTTGATTTATTCTGATTAATGCTCAATTTACATTCAAAATGGCCTGCATCTTGAGAGATAAATACCTCACATAAAGAGCTTCGAGATTAGAAGGCTTCGAAAGATATTAATTTGGATACATATTAGTCTTGCCAAATGGATAAAACCCAGCGCAAATAATAGCCGAGAAATGTGAACAATTTCTATCATATTCATGAAAAAAAAAATCGGAATGACTAAAAACGACACGTTCCGTAAACCCACTGCTAAACCACCCACACAATCCGGAAATCTACCGTCCACGTATTTACACATACCCCCTGTACGCTTGCTCCAACCAAAAAAACCTAGTTAACACTTTGACTGCCATGCCTATTTTACTATATTAAAACTGCAACCGGATGAAGTACTAAAGAATACGATTGAATTGTGCAAAGTGAAAATAATGCGAAGGTATCGGAGACTCCTAAAGAATTGAATCGCTATCTAATATTAATTGTATTTACAAAATTATAATGCGACCGATTGGGTATTTTTTGATCTTTTCGTGAAAGAAATAAAAACATCAATCTTAAATGCGTGATGGAAGAAGATGACCACTTCAGTTGAAACAGAAATCAACGTGTTAACACATTGCATGTGGTATATTAGAAGTCGCTAAATCAATCGGAGGCGAAGGTTTTGTGGATATGGCTACCATAAACATTCAAGATTTATTAGTGGAAGAACTATAGTTGACAAGCGGATTTATGGAAATGGCATCCTTAGATGCAAATCAAACGACATTGACTGCCTGATGAAGATTGTGCTGTTAAGAATTTAACATGAAGATCCAAAAAATACGAATGGCCTATGTAGCGGAAAATCGAGTCATTTTTTTGAATAAACCCTTCCACGGAAAGAAGTCGAAGATTCAAAAGGAGCTGCAAAACTGTTTAGCTCCATACCGCGAAATTTACAATGACCTAGTAAGAACCAGCAAGCAAAGTTCGATTACAGATTTTTTTAAGAGGGGAAAGCATACAAAAACTTTAAATAGAGAAAAAAGCTGAAAGTGAAGGCGATAGTCCACGTGAAAAAACGTTGTTGGTTGATTCACTGAGTAGTGACGACGAATAATTCATTAAATTATGGTTGTTGTTGGATTAAATTTTTTTTTTACTTTGTGTTGTACATACATTTATATTTTTAAATATTAAGTTGTTTATGTCGAAGGGCAATACTGAAAAAAAATTGTTTTTCATTGTGTTCAATCACTTTTTGTACTGCTTTATTATATTTCACACAACACGGCATTTTCTAGGAACCTATTATAACTACCGTGTTATAGGAGGGTTACTTGTACTAAAGAATACGATTGAATTCTGCAAAGTGAAAATAATGCGAAGGTATTGGAGACCAAAGAATTGAATCGCTATCTAATATTAATTGTATTTACAAAATTATAATGCGACCGATTGGGTATTTTTTGAGTTTTTCGTGAGACCTTTTACGTCGATCACCGATGACCACCATGGCAGTCAACGTGTTAACACATTGCATGCGGGTATATTTCGCTGCGGACCTATGCGTGTAGCGAGCGTTTTTTATCTCAAACTGAACTTCTATAAACAATGCAAACGGTTGCTTTGCAACACAAACACTATAGTTACAATGCGTATCGTATTTATGCGGTAATGGCTTTTCAGCCGAAATCTATTAACACATTGACTGCCGTAATGGTCACCGGTGACCGACGCAAGAGATTTTACTGAAGATCCAAAATATTCGCAATGGGTAGCAATTATTATTTTATAAATCCAGTTGTTATTAGAATAGTTATGCGATACTTTCGTCTCCAATACCTGCACATTATTTACAAATAAAGTGGAACACTGTAGTATTTCATAGCATCACTGTTCTAATATAGCAAAATACGCTTGGCAGTCAACGTGTTAACACGATACCTTCGCATTATTTTCATTTTGCACAATTCAATCATATTCTGTAGTACTTCATCACGTTGCGGTTTTAATATAATAAAATACGCACGGCAGTCAACGTGTTAACGCGTATTTTTACGTGACCCGCGCTTCAGTGTCATACTACGAAAACCGTAAAAGTACGTTTCCCGTACGCAATGTGTTAACACATTGTTGACCGGCAATTTTCGGCAAAAGCTGTCTCAAGTCACCGGCTATTATTTCGTAAATCAACGTGGAAGTGAAACGATGTAAATAACCTTCAAGAAAGTTTGTTCGTGCATAATGAATTCAAATTGAACTTTGGACGTAAATTTTATGTAACTTTTAATATTTTTTCGTATGATTAACTGTACAGCAGTCATTTACGCGTAGATGTAGACAAGAGGTTTTGCACATATATCTTGTTTCGTTGCGCTTTCCTTTTAAAGAACTAGATTATGCCCTTGTTATTTCATTTTCAATAATCATTTTCCCAATAACTATAACTTATTTAAAAATCAACGGGCAACTATATAAAGCATGTGTATAATTTATTGAAAAATGCTGATAATCGTCACGTTCCGTCGTTCTTGATACTTTCTAATACTAGAATTGTAATAAAAGCGCTCAGTACCAAGAAAAATATAGTTTTTTATAATGCACACGCACGTTTGAATACAATGAACAATGTTGCTATATTCTGGATTGCGCTGCGTTTCACAATTTAAAATAGTGAGACGTGAGTTGCGATGTGATTTCGACGATATCGACGCTGTGAGAAAGAACGTTCGATGTCGTTAAGGAGAGATACGTGCTTTTGTCGGGTAACGTCGTCTACGATTTTCGCGGATTGCGCTGCTCTGGACGTTCGTTAACGCGTTCAACCCATATATGAGTGACAAACGCGTTTGCGGGAATTTTTAATAGCGACAACGCGCGCGAGTATGCGTAAATTTTTAATTGGATGATGAGAAATGCTGACAATGTAAAGTTTGTAATTGAAATTTTAATAAAATATTAATTGTCATTTGCAATAAATTAAAATTGTCATTTGCACAATTATTTTTATGATTAATATATATAATACGCACAATTGTTAACACGTTGACTGCCGTTGTGCGTATTTTGCCGTATTAGAACGGCGATGCTATGAAATACTACAGCGACTATGCGTAAGTTTTTAATTGGATGATGAGAAATGCTGACAATGTAAAGTTTATAATTGAAATTTTAATAAAATATTAAATTTGTCATTTGCAATAAATTAAAATTGTCATTTGCACAATTATTTTTATGATTAATATATATAATACGCACAATTGTTAACACGTTGACTGCCGTGCGTATTTTGCCGTATTAGAACGGCGATTCTATGAAATACTACAGCGACTATGCGTAAGTTTTTAATTGGATGATGAGAAATGCTGACAATGTAAAATTTATAATTGAAATTTTAATAAAATATTAAATTTGTCATTTGCAATAAATTAAAATTGTTATTTGCACAATTATTTTTATGATTAATATATATAATACGCACAATTGTTAAGACGTTGACTGCCGTGCGTATTTTGCCGTATTAAAACGGCGATGCTATGAAATACTACAGCGACTATGCGTAAGTTTTTAATTGGATGATGAAAAATGCCGACAATGCAAAGTTTGTAATTGAAATA
Source organism: Cryptocheilus praepositus (assembly GCA_033815515.1). NCBI lineage: Eukaryota > Metazoa > Arthropoda > Insecta > Hymenoptera > Pompilidae > Cryptocheilus > Cryptocheilus praepositus. Next base: position 2,260,463 of record JAWWQZ010000257.1, read on the forward strand.
TCGATCAAATATTAAAGTTTTTGTCATTTGCACAATTATTTTTATGATTAATATATATAATACGCACAATTGTTAACACGTTGACTGCCGTGCGTATTTTGCCGTATTAGAACGGCGATGCTATGAAATACTACAGCGACTATGCGTAAGTTTTTAATTGGATGATGAAGAATGCCGACAATGCAAAGTTTGTAATTAAAATATCAATCAAATATTAAAGTTTTTGTCATTTGCACAATTATTTTTATGATTAATATATATAATACGCACAATTGTTAACACGTTGACTGCCGTGCGTATTTTGCCGTATTAGAACGGCGATGCTATGAAATACTACAGCGACTATGCGTAAGTTTTTAATTGGATGATAAGAAATGCCGACAATGCAAAGTTTGTAATTGAAATATCAATCAAATATTAAAGTTTTTGTCATTTGCACAATTATTTTTATGATTAATATATATAATACGCACAATTGTTAACACGTTGCCTGCCGTGCGTATTTTGCCGTATTAGAATGGCGATGCTATGAAATACTACAGCGACTATGCGTAACTTTTTAATTGGATGATGAGAAATGCTGACAATGTAAAGTTTGTAATTGAAATATCAATCAAATATTAAAGTTTTTGTCATTTGCACAATTATTTTTATGATTAATATATATAATACGCACAATTGTTAACACGTTGACTGCCGTGCGTATTTTGCCGTATAGAACGGCGATGCTATGAAATACTACAGCGACTATGCGTAAGTTTTTAATTGGATGATAAGAAATGCCGACAATGCAAAGTTTGTAATTGAAATATCAATCAAATATTAAAGTTTTTGTCATTTGCGCAATTATTTTTATGATTAATATATATAATACGCACAATTGTTAGCACGTTGACTGCCGTGCGTATTTTGCCGTATTAGAACGGCGATGCTATGAAATACTACAGCGACTATGCGTAAGGTTTTAATTGGATAATGAGAAATGCAGACAATGCAAAGTTTGTAATCGCGCGGCGAGATATGTACTCTCTTCCGTTGAAATAGTTCGAAATCAATCAAATATTAAAGTTTTTGTCATTTGCGCAATTATTTTTATGATTAATATATATAATACGCACAATTGTTAGCACGTTGACTGCCGTGCGTAATTAGAACGGCGATGCTATGAAATACTACAGCGACTATGCGTAAGGTTTTAATTGGATAATGAGAAATGCCGACAATGCAAAGTTTGTAATTGAAATATCAATTAAATATTAAAGTTTTTGTCATTTGCACAATTATTTTTATGATGAATATATATAATACGCACAATTGTTAACACGTTGACTGCCGTGCGTATTTTGCCGTATTAGAACGGCGATGCTATGAAATACTACAGCGACTATACGTAAGTTTTTAATTGAATGATGAGAAATGCTGACAATGCAAAGTTTGTAATTGAAATATCAATCAAATATTAAAGTTTTTGTCATTTGCACAATTATTTTTATGATTAATATATATAATACGCACAATTGTTAACATGTTGACTGCCGTGCGTATTTTGCCGTATTAGAACGGCAATGCTATGAAATACTACAGCGTTTGACTAAATTATGCAAAATGTAAATAATGTGCAAGTATTGGAGACCAAAGAATCGCATCACTATTCTAACAACAACTGTATTTATAAAATAATTGTTACTACCCATTGCGAATATTTTGGATCTTCAGTAAAATCTCTTGCGCCGGTCACCGGTGACCCCCACGGCAGCCAACGCGTTAAGTCATTTTACATTAAATTTTGTATTCAATTTTACAGTGTACGGAACAAACATATTTTAAGGCGACTCCCCTCGACGATGAACGTGCCAAATCATTACAATCGAATAACCTGAATAACAGCCAAGTTTTCGGTTCACTTTCCGTAGTACTATCTAATCACGTCAATAACCTCCACATACTCGGTGTTCCTCTTCCTCTGACACCAAAGTCACCTTCCGTTGTCTTTAATCGTCGAGATTTTTTTTCTCGCGTTGACTTATCGCCAAGATTATTAACACAATGAAAAAGTAACAAAGCGCGACCAATTTCTCCGATTCCTCCGAAACACTAATTCCGCGCGCTTCCCAACGAGGCAGCGAATAATCAACTAATGAGAAATCGTCACGGCGCTGCGCACAGCAAGAATAATCGACAGATTCCCAAGGCCCATTATCATCGATCGCGAACAAACAAATTGTGCACAGGTTGCACAACCTCGTTTGTCCCAATTACTCTTAGCGACTCATTCACTTATTCCTCTCACTCCTTCGAGCAGGCTGCCGGTCGGACCTGGCCAATGAATCGTGGCTGTTTTGTAAAATTTCGAAAGCGCGGCACCTGCGCAATCATCGCGCGGCGAGATATGTACTCTCTTCCGTTGCATCGAGGAGTTCGAAATAAACCGTTTTCTATATATAACGCGCAACAAGCACGCAACAGATGTTCACGGCTAAATATCGACTGATCGGTGATTATTCAATGCCGTGCGCGTCTTCGTCAATTATAACGACGTTGAGCGAGGCGCGCACGATGCGAAGTTAAATAATGTCAAGAAGCGTACTGCGAGACGAAAAATCAGAATGTGGTATAGGCTCTGTTTTGCCTGTGGCAGTTAATTGTATTCTTGTCTAAATTCGGTGCACTCCAAATTCGGCGGTATTTTTACTGAGGAAAGAAAAATCAGTGTGTCTTGTATATATAAGCCGTTTATTTTGAATGTGGCCTAACTCCATTCATCTTCAAATCGAGATAAATAACATTTACTGATAAATAACATGAATTTGTACATGTAACCGTGGTAACCGGAAAATATTGAAAAACGGAGTTAGGCCACTTTCAAAATAAACGGCTCATATATGTCATATCTAGGATACTCTTGTATTACTTAGTGACATAGTTGTTTATATGCTCTGTTTTGCCTGTCTCAGCTAATTGTATCATTTTTGCCGAATTCGGGGCACTCTCAATTCGACCATAATGGCCGTATATTTTCTGTGAATATAAAAATCAATCTGCGCTGTATATTTATGTCATTTCTGTGGGATACTGTTTTATTACATAGCGACACTTTATATGTTCGACCTTGTCTATCCTCTTCACGTAATCCCAGTTCCGTATTGAAACTCATTATGTTAAGTCGTTTACAAAATAACCTTATCCAACTACGAAAAATCAGAATGTGGCATAGGCTCTGTTTTGCCTGTGGCAGCTAATTGTATTCTTGTCTAAATTCGGTGCACTCCAAATTCGGCGGTATTTTTACTGAGGAAAGAAAAATCAGTGTGTCTTGTATATATAAGCCGTTTATTTTGAAAGTGGCGTAACTCAATTTATCTTCAAATCGAGATAAATAACATTTACTGATAAATAACATGAATTTGTACATGTAACCATGGTAACCCAAAAATATTGAAAAACGGAGTTAGGCCACTTTCAAAATAAACGGCTCATATATGTCATATCTAGGATACTCTTGTATTACTTAGTGACATAGTTGTTTATATGCTCTGTTTTGCCTGTCTCAGCTAATTGTATCACTTTTGCCGAATTCGGGGCACTCTCAATTCGACCATAATGGCCGTATATTTTCTGTGAATATAAAAATCAATCTGCGCTGTATATTTATGTAATTTCTGTGAGATACTGTTTTATTACATAGCGACACTTTATATGTTCTCCCTTGTCTATCCTCTTCACGTAATCCCAGTTCCGTATTGAAACTCATTATGTTAAGTCGTTTACAAAATAACCTTATCCAACTACGAAAAATCAGAATGTGGCATAGGCTCTGTTTTGCCTGTGGCAGCTAATAGTATTCTTGTCTAATTTCGGTGCACTCCAAATTCGGCGGTATTTTTACTGAGGAAAGAAAAATCAGTGTGTCTTGTATATATAAGCCGTTTATTTTGAATGTGGCCTAACTCCATTTATCTTCAAATCGAGATAAATAACATTTACTGATAAATAACATGAATTTGTACATGTAACCATGGTAACCGGAAAATATTGAAAAACGGAGTTAGGCCACTTTCAAAATAAACGGCTCATATATGTCATATCTAGGATACTCTTGTATTACTTAGTGACATAGCTGTTTATATGCTCTGTTTTGCCAGTCTCAGCTAATTGTATCATTTTTGCCGAATTCGGGGCACTCTCAATTCGACCATAATGGCCGTATATTTTCTGTGAATATAAAAATCAATCTGCGCTGTATATTTATGTCATTTCTGTGGGATACTGTTTTATTACATAGCGACACTTTATATGTTCTCCCTTGTCTATCCTCTTCACGTAATCCCAGTTCCGTATTGAAACTCATTATGTTAAGTCGTTTACAAAATAACCTTATCCAACTACAATAAATATTCAATCAATGGCAAACCCCTTACACACACGTCGATCGACGAAGATAATCGAGCCCATAAAAACCATCGTTACCACGATCGCATAAGAAGGTCGAAAGAATTTTTCGCATACGCTAGGAATCAAGGTCGTTAGAAAATCGTTCCGCGGCAAAGGTTTTTTTCATTCAGCACAACTACGGAACGTGCGACTTTCAGTCCCGTCTGACGTAACTCGTTCCTAGGAACCCCTCCATAGAAAGATCGCGCACCTGGCACGCGGCTAGCGGAATTTTTGCTCGCTAAACAAAGGGGACCAGTCTCTATGAAAGGGGTGCAGAATCGGGGACAAAAAAAACAGGACTCGCTTTTCATTTTCAGCCCCCATTATTCTGGGCCAGGTGTATGGTTCGCTTTTGCGCGTCACAAACTGGCGGAACTGCGTCGTCTTAATTTTTGAGGCGTCGGGCTCACCGGAGATATGGACCAATGGATCGACGGTTGGCTTCGCCAAAAATTTTGCGCGCTCGGCGAAATCATTGTTTACGCCAAAGGATGCAGCATTTTGGAAGAAAACGATTATTTAGACGCCTGGAGGTTGGCGGATGGTAAATAAAAAAATGTTGAACACACACAAAAAATCAAGATATTGATGAAAATCAAATGAACACTTTGACTGCCATGGTGGTCACCGGTGACCAGCGCAAGAGAATTGACTGAAGATCCAAAATATTCGGAATGGGTAGCAATAATTATTTTATAAATGCACTTACTGTTACAATAGTGATGCGATGCTTTGGTCTCCAATACCTGCATATTATTTACATTTTGTATAATTCAGTCAAACGCTGTAGTATTTCATAGCATCGCCGTTCTAATATAGTAAAATACGCTTGGCAGTCAACGTGTTAAAACCAAACAAACCTGAGTGCACAAAAGAATGAACCGAATGACTAGAAGTTGGCAAAAGGTAAACAACAAGCCATTGAACACTCGGCCAAGGAAGATATTGACGAAAATAAAACGCACGTCTTCAATGTCTCCATAAAAATCGAACGAACATTTTTACCGACTCAATATAGGATTTGATGGTATTGAGAAAATGCATGGCTAGAACAAAATTAATTACACAATTTCAGGATGATGAAATTGTTGCAGTACGGTTCATTTAGCGTATGGATATACATGGTGTTGAATGTAGAGGGTTTCATGGTGTTTAGGAAAATGTATAGTTGGAGCGACAAATGAATTGTAATTCGACGTGCACTTTAAAGGCCAAGGAAGATATTGACGAAAATAAAACGCATGTCTTCAATGTCTCCATAAAAATCGAACGAACATTTTTACCGACTCAATAGTCGGACATAAGCAATTTTGATAGGTTCATGTTACACGGCCGAGTAACGTTTCGACGTGTGATCGTCACATGTACGTAGGAGCTCACGTGCTGCGTCCTGATAGCCTACCAGCAATCGTATACCTTCCGTGCTCGGGTGTCTGACGAAATACTCGTCCTGGTTTCGGTCACGAGCGGAACACGGATCGATGTCGGCCGAGGAATTTTTTTCTGGCCCCACATTCATTCGTTGCGTTCCAATATTTGCCCCTGGGACGTAATGAAAATTTGGTCCGCAGAGCACGATAATAATGAGACAATGATAAAGTCGGACGCGTTATTGCCAAATTAGTGCAGGTAATGTGCAAAGTGCGAAAATGGGAGAGTGATGGTCATAATTGCTGTGTGCAAGTTCTAATTTTTATGTTATAGATATTTTTGAAGGAAACACATTTTTTGCCCCACACTAAAATTTGGGTGATAGCACAAAAAAGCAGGATAATGAAGAGACTAATATCACTGGAGAGGTAATTTGTGAAATGGTACGAGTGCACCCAGTTTCAAGAAAACAAATTTTATAATGCACATCCATTTTTATGAACTCCTAAAGAGAGGAAACGAGTGATCTCGAAGCATCTTGTGTTACATTGAAAATGAAAACAATTTTCCTGTGATGCGCAACTGCGAAGATGGAAGTGCGATTGATATAATTACCATCCGTAACTTCGATTGTTTACATTGCACCCATTTATCAAGGAAAACATTTTATAACGCGCGTCCATTTTTATGAACTCCTAAAAAGAGGACCCGAGTGGTCCCAAAGCATCTTGTGTTACATTGAAAATATTCAATTTGTTTACATTGCACCTATTTATCAAGGAAACAAATTTTATAACGCGCATCCATTTTTATGAACTCCTAAAGAGAGGACGCAAGTGATCTCGAAGCATCTTGTGTTACATTGAAAATATTCAATCGTCGGCATTTTCCTGTGATACGCAAACTGTGAAGATGGAAGTGCGATTGACATAATTACCATCCGTAACTTCGATTGTTTACATTGCACCCATTTATCAAGGAAAACATTTTATAACGCGCGTCCATTTTTATGAACTCCTAAAAAGAGGACCCGAGTGGTCCCAAAGCATCTTGTGTTACATTGAAAATATTCAATTTGTTTACATTGCACCTATTTATCAAGGAAACAAATTTTATAACGCGCATCCATTTTTATAAACTCCTAAAGAGAGGACGCAAGTGCTCCCGAAGCATCTTGTGTTACAATGAAAATATTCAATCGTCGACATTTTCCTGTGATACGCAAACTGTGAAGATGGAAGTGCGATTGACATAATTACCATCCGTAACTTCGATTGTTTGCATTGCACCCATTTATCAAAGAAAAAATTTTATAACGCGCGTCCATTTTTATGAACTCTTAAAAGGAGGACCCGAGTGGTCCCAAAGCATTTTGTGTTACATTGAAAATATTCAATTTGTTTACATTGCACCTATTTATCAAGGAAATAAATTTTATAACGCGCATCCATTTTTATGAACTCCTAAAGAGAGGACGCAAGTGCTCCCGAAGCATCTTGTGTTACAATGAAAATATTCAATCGTCGGCATTTTCCTGTGATACGCAAACTGTGAAGATGGAAGTGCGATTGACATAATTACCATCCGTAACTTCGATTGTTTACATTGCACCCATTTATCAAGGAAAAAATTTTATAACGCGCGTCCATTTTTATGAACTCCTAAAAAGAGGACCCGAGTGGTCCCAAAGCATCTTGTGTTACATTGAAAATATTCAATTTGTTTACATTGCACCTATTTATCAAGGGAACAAATTTTATAACGCGCATCCATTTATATGAACTCCTAAAGAGAGGACGCAAGTGCTCCCGAAGCATCTTGTGTTACAATGAAAATATTCAATTGTCGGCATTTTCCTGTGATACGCAAACTGTGAAGATGGAAGTGCGATTGATATAATTACCATCCGTAACTTCGATTGTTTACATTGCACCCATTTATCAAGGAAAAAATTTTATAACGCGCGTCCATTTTTATGAACTCCTAAAAAGAGGACCCGAGTGGTCCCAAAGCATCTTGTGTTACATTGAAAATATTCAATTTGTTTACATTGCACCTATTTATCAAGGAAACAAATTTTATAACGCGCATCCATTTTTATGAACTCCTAAAGAGAGGACGCAAGTGCTCCCGAAGCGTCTTGTATTACAATGAAAATATTCAATCGTCGGCATTTTCCTGTGATACGCAAACTGTGAAGATGGAAGTGCGATTGACATAATTACCATCCGTAACTTCGATTGTTTATATTGCACCCATTTATCAAAGAAAAAGAAATTTTATAATGCACATCCATTTTTATGAACTCCTACACTCGGCGCACCAGTTAAATTAACCAACTCCTAACGTTAGCAGTTTTAACTAAACACGCACCTTACGTTCGCCGATGATCCAAATTAACAATAACTTTGAAATGAACCGCGTTGTCTAACAGCGTTCGATGCGGCCTCGCCGTTGATCGAAGCCATCGGTGACTCCCCTCGAAGAGACCGAAAGTTCGGCGTCCGTTTTACGGCCGTGTCCCGAAAATCGATGATGAAACGCGTAGGAAACGTTCTCCGTACGGGACACGTTTCGTAACCAATGAACCTATTGATCCGTTCCGCGCTGTAAATGACGCCGTGCGCGAGTGACTTTTTATTCGGTGCAGCCGATTTTGACCTTCGCGCTCCGCATTGTTAAACCCGCGGACCCTAAAGTCGCGCGGCGATGATGAAATTGCGCGGAAACCTTCGTCAGAGAAGGCGAAAGTTTCGTAAGAGGCGAATTACCCCCGGCCGTACTTCACTCGTCACGGCAATTTGCGCTGAGCCATAATCGATCACGATAGCGGAGCGTCTTAATCGACGCACGGACTTTTTTCCTCGAAGCGGCCGCATGTTAACCATGTAAATGCGCGGTCGGTTAACAAGTGGAAGACGAAGGCGAAGGCGTGCACGGTGGCAAACGTATTGTAAAGTACGGATTGTTTAGATTATTCGGTCAAATCGCCGGATTGGAGTTCCAACTGAAAGTGGCACTATGCATCAACACGTGTACCGTGATGTGATACGGTTTAATTCAAATTAAACGCCGGTGCGTTCGTAATGCTTTTTCGTATGTAGGATATTATATGTTCGATTCCAATCCAGACTACCCGCACTGTTACTATGAAGACGCGATAACTCCTTAACACTTTGACTGCCATGCGTGTTTTGCTATTTTAGAACTGCGATGCGATAAAATACTGCAGAGTATGATTAAATCGTGCAAAAAGGAAGATAACGCAGAGGTGTTAGAAGCCGAAGTATTGAAGCATGGTTCTAATATAATTGCTTTTACAAGATTGCAAATAGGCTTCATTGCGAATTTTTTGCATTCTTAGTAAACATTTTTGCACTGGTCCCGCGTATTTTGCTATGTTAGAACCGCGATGCGATGAAATACTGCAGAGTATGATTAGAGCGTGCAAAATGAAAGTTACGCAGAGTTGTTAGAAGCCAAAGTATTGAAGCACCTTTTCAATATTAATTGCTTTTACAAGATTGCCAATAGGCTTCATTGCGAATTTTTTGCGTTCTTAGTAAAATCTTTTGCACCGGTTGCCGGTGGCCACCGCGGCAGTCAAAGTGTTAACTGAAAGTTCCCTAAATTCTGTAACTTCAATTTGTTTTCGCGCAGCTCCAGTTGCATTGAAAAAACAGAAAATTTGCTGGTAACAGTTTGTCTGACAGCGCGTTGACGTTTTGAGCCTCGCAGGAAAGATACTGAATTTCTACTGGGCGATCAATGCGTTAATGGACAAAACGTGCGTACGGTTTTAACAAGCGTGCGGTTAATACAGGATATTAGACGATTAGTGGGATCGGGCGTTCAACTTTCGGCCGCGCAAGACGCCATGTGCCTTCTCTTTACTCGCCGAGAATGACCTATGCCAGTGAAGGCACAAGCAAGTTACCCTTCGCAATAAAGAACGTCACCTAACACTTTCTATTCCTACATTTTCCTCATTGCAAACCGTCAATCGTCGAACGTAGACATTTAGAAAAGTTACGACCTCCTGACTTTTCAATAGACAAGATGCCATGTACCGTAAGCATCGGTGATTACTGTAACCACAGGCACAAATATGGAAGAATTATAAATCCGAAATGAAGAAGGAAAATTGAAAATTGACAATTCACTTGCAATTGTAAAAATCCACCGGTATAATCGAATTTGGGTTGCACCGAAATGAGACAGTAGCAACACACTTGGATTCTGAAGATCAAATGCTTACAGTTTCGCAGCAAAGAATTATCTGAATAAAAAGCAAGCAATCAGCTTAGTTACCTATAGTCAAATAATTATCAGATTTTCTTATTCCTCACTGAAGCCGCTATCTGAATCAATTAAAAATTGCCAAATCACTTGCAATTCTAAAAGTACCGCCACGAAGATCAAATCCCTACAATTTCGCAATAGATAAAGCAAAGAATTATTTGAATAAACACCAAGCAATCAGTTTAGTTACCTATAGTCAAATAATTATCGGATTTCCCTATTCCTCACTGAAGCCACTATCTGAATCAACGACGCATTGTTATAGCTTCGATCACAAATACGCAAGAATTCAAAATCCGAATTAAAACAGAACAATTGAAATTTGCCAAATCACTTGCAATTCTAAAAGTACCCTCACGAAATTCAAATCCCTACAGTTTTTCAATAGATAGAGCAAAGAATTATTTGAATAAAAACCAAGGAATCAGCTTAGTTCCCTATAGTCAAGTAATCATCGCATTTCCTTATTTCCCACTGAAGCCACTATCTGAATGAACGATGCATTGTTATAGCTTCGATCACAAATACGCAAGAATTCAAAATCCGCATTAAAAAGGGAAAATTAAAAATTGCCAAATCACATGCAATTCTAAAAGTACCCCCACGAAGATCAAATCCCTACAGTTTCGTAATAGATAGAGCAAAGAATTATTTGAATAAAAACCAAGCAATCAGCTTAGTTGCCTGTGGTCAAGTAATGATCGCATTTTCCTATTCTTCGCCGAAGCCACTACCTAAATGAACGTCGGAAAGAACAATTATACTCACGTCGTCTCCATCAGCCCTTGAAGCGAGCGAAGTCGACCATTACGTGGGCCGTTCCTCGATGACGTCAGGGAATCAATACCAACGCAGAGGCTGCGGCCTGCAGACGTCATCGATGACACAACCACCCCCGCCGACGTGCGAACAGGGTGGCACCGAAATCGGGTTAACGTGTCACGGAGAATCATCCTTCGAGTCGCAAACTCCTCCCGTCCGTTCTTCCACTCGAGTTTCGCTCCTGTTAATCCGATCCCCCACGCTAATTGCAGCCTGGACGACATTACCTGCGAACACAAGTACGCACCCACGTTAGGCCCAATTAACCGTCCACTTCGTTGTACAGCGAACTCGCACAAACTACAAGACTTCCAAGTATTGCCATTTAACATTTGAGATGTCTCTTCACGTTGCGTCATTATTTATATAATAGCGCCGATTCTGAATAGCGTTTCTATGGGGGGAGGTTTTGTATGAGGAAATGCTGGCATATTGTAAGGTGAGTGACATGAAACGATGTTTAGTTTTTGAGCGTAATAATAAAATTATTGGATAAACGCTGTGTTTAGAGAATAAGCTGGAAATTAATCACAAGGTTAACACGTTGACTGCCTCGCGTATTTTACTACGACAGAATATGATTGAATGTTAAATTGTGCAAAATGAAAATCGGAGACAAAGAAATTGAATCACTATTTAATATTAACACTTTGATGTATTTTGCTATGTTAGAACCGCGATGCGACATGATTAAATCGTGCAAAATATGATTGAATTGTGCAAAATGAAAATAATGCGAAGGTATCGGAGACCAAACAATTGAATCACTATTTAATATTAACACTTTGACTGCCAAGCGTATTTTGCTATGTTAGAACCGCGATGCGATAAAATACTGCAGAGTATGATTAAATCGTGCAAAATGAAGTACGACAGAATATGATTGAATTGTGCAAAATGAAAATAATGCGAAGGTATCGGAGACCAAACAATTGAATCACTATTTAATATTAACACTTTGACTGCCAAGCGTATTTTGCTATGTTAGAACCGCGATGTGATAAAATACTGCAGAGTATGATTAAATCGTGGAAAATAAAAATAACGCACAGTTGTTAGAAGCCAAAGTATTGAAGCATCGTTCCAATATCAATTGCTGTTACCAGATTGCAAATAGGCTTCATTTCGAATTTTTTGCATTTCTAGTAAAATCTTTTGCGCCGGTCACCGGTGACCACCGTGGCAGTCAACGTGTTAATTGCATTTTCCATATTATAAATGCGACCGATTGGGGATTTTTTGAATTTTTCGTGAGACCTTTTGCGCCGGTCACCGATGACCACCGTGGCAGTCAAAGTGTTAATTCGTAATATCATATCAGTCTGTTCTTTTTCTATATTTCATCCATATTGCGCATTGCAAAAAGTACTTTTTATAATTTCTTTCCTTTAAAAAAGAAAAATCACGAAATGATGTGTTAGTACCCAAAGTTATTGACACATTGTATGGTAAGTAACTTAGCATAATTTTTAGTCTTTCAGCATATTAATACAATGATTAAATCCATTTTTTATACATTTTTTTATTATGCGTTGTCATAAGTATCTTTTAAGACTTTTTCGTCTAAAAATGAGAAATTATGGAATGCAGGGTTAACTCGTACGCAAGAAATCTTACACGTAGACTGAGCCGTGGAATAATGGCCTAACTAGAAATTGGACCAAGGTTGGATAACGTTTCTGTGAACGGACAATTGTCAACGACCATTGTCCCTGTCATTCTTTTACGACTTTCGATACAAACGTGTTAGGTACAATGATTTTTCCAGCGTACAAATGTTGACATTTGAACATAACGTTATTCATTTTTTAATTTGACCAGAAGAGGCACAAAATTATTAACGTCATCGTTAACATCTAATATAGTGGTCACAATAATAAACAAATGAGTAACATCATGTTCAAACGTCAACATTCGCATGGTTCCATTCCGACGGCCCAATTCGCCGAAATCAGGCGCAAAATTATGAACACTATCAAAACCACGCAATTTGCAATCAACTCTGAACACAATGTAACCGTGGCGTGTAAATGTAAAAGCGGAGGTCAGCAATTGCTATTTTTAGTTATCGCGTCGAAGTAGTCTTCGTAAAACATCGTCACGAATTTGGGAAGTTTCCTAACTTGTGTAAAAATAAAGCAGCGTTCTGTTACATTATCGTGGCGCGATAAGGGAATTGTAAACATTTAGAGCAGTAACCCATTCCTCATTATGAGCTGCAAACGCTCATTATGTGTGTTTTAGAAACTACCGATAAGCCGCCGTTATCACCCACAAGAGCAGGCAACTGTTTTGCCGGTATTCAGAACTGCCCGTGCCATCTTTCGATGTTAAAGCAAACTAACGCCGACGAGTCACTGATATGATAATTCCATTCTAATATATCACTTGTGAGGCCAAAACGCACGTGCAAGATGAACATAACCTCGGGAGCCGTCTGATTTCCCATTAAGAGAATTTTTTAGGGATTTGCTGCGATATTACGAGTGTCGCGTCAGGAGCAGTGTTTCACCGACAAAATGGGCAAACTCGGGCCACGTTTGGCGAGCAGGGCGAAGGCGAAACGATGGGCAAAAGGCCAGAGTTCAAGCTCTAATCCTGAGACCACGAAACATCGCGAAAAAGCTGCATGGATGTTTTTCAAAGATTTCTCTGGTATGACATTATTAATCTACGTCGTTGAGCTTAACGTTATTGACAAGTCAAAGAACAGCAATGAAATGATTATCGTGTAGTCTGACTGTTAGCTGTCATGTTCAATGTGTGGATAGCGAGGTGTTAAAAGTTACTGCAATATTTTGTTGTTTCTCAATTCAGGAACAACAGGACTGACACAAGAAGATTTACAGAAACATGACGCCATGCAAGGTATTCAGCCTCAATTGGAAAGGCTTGAGATTGATGAGGATCAACCTGAGAGCACTGTTGATGGAACCATTAAGACATTTGATACGTTTGCAAGTAACTACAGTAACTGCTCCAATATTTCGTTTAACCGGTATGTATAGTGATCTTATACGTTTATATATGTAGGGAAGATAGATTAATTGGAGTCATTATCCTACATAGGTTTCTAAGTCATTTCCAATCTACTTCAATATTGCACAAGGAAATGCTTGCTGTTCTGTCAGCGGTGACAGAAGTTATTAAGCAAAATGGTGGCAATGAATCATCAACAGAATACTTTGCAGCATTGGTATGCAGAATAGATTCTAATGATAGTGGTTAACAGCCACAATGTTAATTCTTATGGGCATGTTTCCAGATGAGCACGTTAGAAGCCATAGAAACTGAGACCTCTATTGCTGCCACTCTATCTTTATTGGGTATGGGCTTGAAAACTGTTCCACAGAATGTTCTCAATGCACAGTTTGGAGCAGCAAGTCAAGTGTTTCTGCAGATTCTTACAAAACATGCATGTACAGAACAGTACCTCATTCTACGGCATGTATGTTGGATCTGATTTTTAATTTCATTGCAACCCAAGGTAATCATACCCATATTATTAATTTTGTAATATTTTTAGTGTATAGGTTGCCTCTCTGTACTATTGAGAGCACAAGAAATGGCTCAGTGGTCCAATTCATCAACAATGCAGGTGCTGAATGCAATTCTCTCATTTACAACTCACTCTAAACCTAAAGTAAGGAAGTCAGCCCAACATGGTATATGTGCCATACTTAAAGGTACATCGATATTTAAATACTCATCATCTATACCAAATCATGAACACATTTCGATCATATACCAATTAACAATATACTCATCATCAATATTCAAAATGGAATATGTGCAATACTTGCGGGTACATTGATATATAAATACTCCTGATCTATACCCAATCATCAATATATACCTATCACACACCAATTATCAATACCCAATGCGGAATTTATTCTATATTTAGTCGTATTTTGATATTTAAGTACCCATCATCCCACGTATCATCCCGTAAAAACTCACTCTAAACCTAAAGTAAGGAAGTCAGCCCAACATGGTATATGTGCCATACTTAAAGGTACATCGATATTTAAATACTCATCATCTATACCAAATCATGAACACATTTCGACCATATACCAATTAACAATATACCCATCATCAATATTCAAAATGGAATATGTGCCATACTTGTAGGCACATTGATATATAAATACTCCTGATCTATACCCAATCATCAATATATACCTATCACACACCAATTATCAATGCCCAACGCGGAATATGTTCTATACTTAATCGTACTTTGATATTTAAGTACCCATCATCCCACGTATCATCCCGTAAAAACTCACTCTAAACCTAAAGTAACGAAGTCAGCCCAACATGGTATATGTGCCATACTTAAAGGTACCTCGATATTTAAATACTCATTATCTATACTAAATCATGAACACATTTCGACCATATACCAATTAACAATATACCCATCATCAATATTCAAAATGGAATATGTGCCATACTTGCAGGTACATTGATATATAAATACTCCTGATCT
Source organism: Cryptocheilus praepositus (assembly GCA_033815515.1). NCBI lineage: Eukaryota > Metazoa > Arthropoda > Insecta > Hymenoptera > Pompilidae > Cryptocheilus > Cryptocheilus praepositus. Next base: position 2,275,890 of record JAWWQZ010000257.1, read on the forward strand.
ATACCCAATCATCAATATATACCTATCACACACCAATTATCAGTACCCAACGCGGAATATATGCTATACTTAGTCGTATTTTGATATTTAAGTACCCATCATCCCACGTATCATCCCGTAAAAACTCACTCTAAACCTACAGTAAGGAAGTCAGCCCAACATGGTATATGTGCCATACTTAAAGGTACTTCGATATTTAAATACTCATTATCTATACCAAATCATGAACACATTTCGACCATATACCGGAATATATTAACAATATACCATCATCATCAATATTCAAAATGGAATATGTGCCATACTTAAAGGTACCTCGATATTTAAATACTCATTATCTATACCAAATCATGAACACATTTCGACCATATACCAATTAACAATATACCCATCATCAATATTCAAAATGGAATATGTGCCATACTTGCAGATAGATTGATATATAAATACTCCTGATCTATACCCAATCATCAATATATACCTGTCACACACCAATTATCAATACCCAATGCGGAATTTATTCTATATTTAGTCGTATTTTGGTATTTAAGTACCATCCCACGTATCATCCCGTAAAAACCAAATTCAACAGCTCCTTCTTTTAGGCAGCGTCATCATGAAGGGCGAAAATCCACCAGTTTACCATCCATGTGCACCAGAAGTTGCGAAACACTGTATAGCACAATTAGACGCCGCCTGTGAACCTGGAGGAATCACTACTGTCCTTCGTACGTTGACTTTACTCAAAGACATCACTCACCAACTACCAAAAGCGCACGTGAAGACAATCTGCGAAGGACTGCTAAAGATCATGGGGCTAAAAAATGTATTAGTCACGTCGTGTTCCCTGCAGGCGTTGCACGGTTTGTTTGTTTCGAGACCTCCCGAAGCGATATTGCCAGTGCAAAGGAATGCCCAAATCATAACTGCACTTTACAATTACCAGCCACCCGCAACCGATACACAACCGACCCTCGCGTGGTTGGCTGTGATGCAGGAGGCTTATTGTAACATAACAAAGAATTCTTTGCAATTGTCAGCATCTATCATACCTCGTATGATACACAAATGTATCGAACTGTGGTTGTCTGATAAAGGAACGGTAATATCCGGAGCATCACATACGTTAAAAACGTTGCTGCAAGAATGTATTACTCCGTTGTGCGAGGATGCAGATAAAACGAAGCAATACAATAACACGTTGGAGCAGGTGATACTGTACATGCATCAGACACTTAGCTATCAATATCTCGAAGCATGGCAGCACGCTTTTCACCTGATTGCGTTGCTGTTCCAAATAGTTGGGAAAACTGCGCATAAGAAACTCTTCAATATACTTCAGTCGCTCGTGGAATTACGGGAGTCTCATAATTTCAGTTATAACAGTGATGCCGAGTATGCGATTGGAGCTGCTGTTAGAGCAATGGGTCCTCGTGCCGTTCTAAACATTATTCCGTTGCGGAAGAATGACAATGAAGTGAACGTTGACAGAATGTGGATGCTGCCGATCTTGAAAGATTGCATGGCGCACGGATCGTTATTGTTCTTTGTGGAAGAACTCGGTCCAATGATAGCGATTTGCGAGCGAAAGGCAAAGGAGCCGGTGAATGGAAAAACGTACGAATTGCTCGTATCACAGTTGTGGTCTATTCTACCCAGTTTGTGCCATGACGCAAGTGATATTAAAGAGAATTTCCAAAAACTGGCGAAAATGCTGGGTATGACGATCCGCGAGAGAAAAGAATTGCGATCGTCCGCGATGGCTGCTTTGAGGAAGCTGGTAACGAACTGCGTAGAAAGAGATAATCAGGATGACAAGGCAGAACTAGCTAGATTCGCGAAAAATTATCTGCCGATTCTTTTTAACTTATACACGACCAAGCCGAATGGAACTGATGAAGAGGGGCAACGATTAGCAGCGTTCGAGACGATCAAAATTTATCTGACGATCACAGATAAAGCACTAGTCGATGAACTGTTCGACCGTGCAATGAATAGAATGAACGAAGAAAATACAGAAATCTACTTTAAAGATAGTATTTACGATCTAATAAGACTTATGATCGAGTACACTGATATTAGCCGATTGAAGACGTTCTACGATATATGTATGCCCTGCCTCAAAGATAACAAAAAGCACAAAGAACAGAAAAAAGCGTACAGGTTTTTGGAGGAATTGACCGGCAGCGAGAAGGAAGTGTGTAAAGAATTTGTGTCACAGCATCGTAAAGAAATGCAGAGGGCTTTAACGGCATCTGCCACGACAGTGCACAGGACGAGTAGAGGAGTAAGTACTAAAAGTTGTTTTGTGAGATATTGTTGCATAAGATATAATGACAATTTGTTTAAATAGGCACGGCTGAGATGTCTGATGCATCTTGTCAACATACATCCCAGTCTAGAGAAGACTAAGTTCCTCCAATCTATTGTCCCAGAAGCAGTGCTTTGCATAAAGGACATAAATGAAAGATCCCGCACTTCAGCGTATCAGTTGCTCAACGCCATTGCTGAAAAGTTCAAGGATAATCCTGAACAGCTTAAGGAGTATACTAAAATGCTCCTTGCTGGCATTGACGGCTCTCAGGAATATTGCAATGCTTCCATGTTAGCACTGGCTTCCATCACGTATCATTACAACGAAACTTTAGGAGTTGACACTATTCAAGAAATTTTGAAACATGCTTGTACCATAATACAGAATCCCGCAAGAGACATCGTGGAGTCTGTGTTATCGTATATTAAAGTTTACATCAGTGTCATGCCCTCAACTACAGTTATATCAACGTTAGCTAATATTGTGAGTATAAAATCGTTAATGGCACCAGTAACTTTCAACGATAACGGATTCTAATGAATATGCATATTCAAGATAGGTGCAATCACACGTATGACTGAAGACTGCAAACGGCACTTTAGACAAAAAATACGTGATCTCTTTACGAAACTAATTAGAAAATACGGTTACGGTACGATATCTGCTCTAGTACCAGCTTCCGATGTGATGTTGCAAAAGAGACTAAAGAACATCAACAAAGTGGAGGAACTTAAGAAGAGGAATAGAGAATTGAAGAAACAGAAAGATACTGAAGCTGGCAAAGATGACGAATTTAACGCGAAACGAAGACCAAAGAGGTATTTAGGAACTTCAATAAATGAATGCTGTATTTCTAAAGTTGTACATGACTTATTGTATACATGAATTCTTCTCGTCTGCAGTATGGAAGAGATCCTGGCAGACAGTGAGGAAGAATTTGACGAGACAGATAACGACGATCCTAAGAAACACAAGAAAAGAACTTCGAGGAAAGAGGCTTGGATCCAAGAAAATGAGGAGAATATTATGGACCTTGTTGACCCTGCGGCTGCTCGCAATATTACAAGTTAGTTCATATACATATCTGATCTGACTTTTACATTGTATCTGCATTTTGTACAATACGTAATATCTTTTAGCAACATTGCCGGGAACCGAACATCCGAAAAAACAGCAAACGCCAAAATCGAAAGATTCTGGTATCAAAACTGCTCCGGACGGACGTCTGATTATAACGATGGACAATGAACCAGACAGTGACACAGAAAAAACAGGTCGGCGGAAAAAGAAATCGTTGATCCCGCATAGTGATTCGGAAGATGATTATGAGGACGACGAGGACGATGCTAAATCTGTTGCAACTGTCAAGTCAATGACCCGAAAAAGAAAACACACTGAGTCGGACACTATGAGCATGCGAAGTGGAGCAACATCGAAATATCAAGGTAAAAATAATAAAAATAAAATAGTCTAACGCAAATTGCAGAATATACAGTAGTTTGTAACAATTTTGATTAGCCGGCGGATCGGGAATTCATCGGTCGCTTAAGAAGAATAAATTTGAACACAAACCGGGCTCTGAATATAGTTCAATGAAAGCGAAAGGAGACATTAAGAAAAAGGGTAAACCTGATCCTTACGCGTACCTGCCACTTACCAGAGCATCGTTAAACAAACGGTCAGTTGACTCATTTCATATTTCAAGCCTAAACTATTGCGCAATGTTATCATTATACTATTACTTATTACAGAAAAAAGAAGAAGAACGCAGGTAAATTCCAGAACATAGTTTCGGGAGCGAAGAAAGGCGCGAAAGTGAGGTTTAAAAAGTCATGATATTTTCTAATGTAAATGTAGTTAATGAAGCTTAACTATAATATAAGGACACATATTATTGAAGACCGTGTACATCAATGAAAGAATGTATACCGAAATCGGTTATAAACACCCTCCTACAACCTCTATCTTTGTAATAAAAAAATATATTTGATTTTATTTCTAACATTAATCAACTACAACCAAATAACACCTAAACTCATGTATCATTAAAAATTTATGAGATATCTTTCATATGTCTTTATTTTACACATTACTTCGTTATGCCCTTAACAGAATGCAGTAATATAGTTCATAATTAAAAAATAACTTAAAAAAAATGCAAATTGTACCAACATTTCTGACCATTCTTTTACGTCCTGTAGGAAAGTCCCATTATTCAGATTGGCTGCTCAAGCTTCCCTCTTATGCTATGCACACTCGACTAAAGGCTTAACAATGTCCGTAATGTTACACTCACCCCTCTTTAAGTACTAGATTTCTTGGGAAGAATTTCGTCTAAATCACTCGACCCACTCATTTCTTTCACAATGTCCAGCCCACCAATAAGTTCACCATTAATATACAGTTGCGGATAAGTTGGCCAATTGCTAAACTTTTTAAGACCCTCCCTTACAGCATTGTCTTGTAATATGTCAAATGTCTGGTAATCTGCATTATGGCTATCCAGAAGTTTAGTTATAGTTCTGGAGAAGCCGCACTTTGGTTCTGCTGGAGTTCCTTTCATGAACAGCATACAAGGTGCACGGTTGATCAACAGTTTTAGCCTGGATTCCAGATCTTCTGCCGACTCGGGGATACTGGTTGCAGTTGAGTCTTTGTTCGTTAGGTGATGTTTAATCTTTTCCATCAATGCAATAGGGTTCGCTCCATTGACCCTATCAATGACATCGCCATTTCTAGTTAACAACACTGTCGGCACTGCCGATATGCCAGCTTTCAACGATATATCAGGCACATTCTCAGCCTCGATCTTCGCAAACCTGGCAGCCTTGTACTCTGCCACAGAGGTCATCTCCTGTAGTACATTGTTCACCTGCTCGCATTGTGCTGCCCATGGCGCATAAAAATGCACAACGGATAGGTCTTTGGACCTTGCACACAAAAAATCATAGTCAATGATAAGGAATGGACTATATTGTCATTGAAGCTTTATCAAACAGTTGCGACAAATACATCACCTCTGAACCGCATGATTATCGATAACAGATTTTAAAACATTGACGCAAAATTTGCATAAGACCACAATCATGTGAGTTCTGCAGATCGCTCAACAATTCCGTATTCATATCCACAAGATCAGAAATGATACGTACTTTTACAGGTAACGAATGTCAATTCACACCGGACTGCTTACCGTTTAGCTTATTTTATGCGGCTGTTAAAAATGTTTAATCTTATCATCACTCACTTGATGAACTCCTCGTACTCTTGCTGGGTGGAGAGGTTGGTGAGAGCCATTCTGTCACCTGTTCTTTCGTGACTAATTGAAGTGACTCAATGAGAGAAAGGGCAATTAACCGCACACTAACTTTTCCAACCGGTACCAACACTGGACTACGCGACCAGTGAGCCTGCTCTAATGGAGGCAAGAAGCAATTACGAACATTCAGCATCTACATTCGTCTACGGCGCGCGCGCGCAAACAACAAGCCAATCTTTCAACGGTTCTAGCAGAAACCTGTACTGCAGCGTACACAATGTCCCACGTGCCAGTGCCGTATAACCTCTATTCAAATGAATCCTAAATCTTTGTTTGGCACACTTTGCACTGCCCGCATATAATGTCCTACGAGCCAGTGCCGTACAGATTGCGTTTAGATCAATCTCGAAACATTTAGGGTACTGCACTGCAGTATGTACAATGTGCCAGTACATTTTGTATACAGATCAAAACTAAATGTACTTTAGCACTTTATTTAGGACTTTCCACTGTGGCGTATACGAAGTGCCGTACAGTATTTTGATATTTTGATCACCCCCAAACAAATTTGACGCATTTGCCAGATAACATCATGCTATGCAACGCATCAGTTCCGAGCAGCATCCTTAATGCAATATATCCATCTGTAACAGCTTTATTACGAATTCGCGTCCTATTAAAAATTCGTACAAAAATTCGTGCAAAATTTATACAAAAATTCGTACAAATTTCATATAAAAAATTTGAACAAAATCCATAAAGAATTCGTACCATACTCAATACAATACACCCACCCATAACAGCTTCATTACAAATTTGCATTCTACCAAAAGTGTGTGCAAAATTCGTGTAAAATTCGGAAAAAAATTCGTTCAAAACCAGTTCAAAAATTCATAGAAAAATTAATTTTCAATTCAACGAAATTCCGTTCGCACTTCGTACGAAATTAACACTTTAACGACCGCTACACGATTAATCGACTTTTCGGTTCAACTGTTATTTACTGGTAGCCGATTAATCGGCTTTTCAGTGGTCAACAGTTACATTAGATAAAATAAATATCATCTGATATTATGACAATTCTAAATGACAATAAAATTACACTGCTTTCAGTCAATGCGGTCGATAAAGTGTTAACACGTTGACTGCCATGCGTATTTTGCCGTATTAAAACGGCGATGCTATGAAATACTACAGCGTTTGGCTGAATTGGAGACCAAAGAATCGCATCACTATTCTAACAATAACTGCATTTATAAAATAATTATTACTACCGATTGCGAATATTTTGGATCTTCAGTAAAATCTCTTGCGTCGGTCACCGGTGGCCCCCACGGCAGCCAACGTGTTAACATGGACACAGGTCCGTGCCACCACATCGATTCGCCACGGACCCATCATTGTCGCTTCCTTCGTTCCACCTATGAACAGTTCCTAAGCCCGCCCACCCATTTCGTCGGACAGGTGCACCAGTGGAAAGTGACCAACGCGATTGGGCCCAATCCTTCGCCGGCTTGCGACGGCACATTCTGTCAAGCATTCGTAGAAGGGGCAGTCGTTTGTCGCGGTAGTAGGAGGCGGTAGTAGGAGGCGGCGGTGCGGATAAGAACGAGCTCGCCGCCTGTCAGACACCTCGCCCACAAAAAGCAGGCCCGATGCAGATGCACCCGGGCGGCGAACACGTGCGACGCGTTTTTTGCGAGAGGCGCGTGAACGTGCAGGCGTCGAAAGAGGGTCGCGAGGCAAGGGAGGCAGGGCGATGTCCAGGAAGTTGTCGCGCAGCGACGCACTCGAGGATATCTCCGGCTGGAGTACGAACGACGTGCTCGCTTTGCTGCGAAAGGTGAGTAAACGCAAGGCTGTCTCCGGAGGCTGAGGTTTGTTTCTTCGATCGGACGACGCCGCGAGCGTCGGAGGTTGAGGAACGGGTGATAGGGTCAGTGTACCGCGGCAAGGTGTTCGACGCTCGAGTAACAGTGATTCAGGGGTGAAGCGTGCGAGACGGCGCGAAACGGGTTTCCATTCATGCCGGGAATTCGCTGCGATGACGCGCGGAAGCTGACAGAAGTTATAATTGGCGATGGGCGAGGAGACGACGGGCTGAAGACGCGAGGACGAGGAATAATGGCAATTTCGGGCGGGACGCGGTCGAATGGGTTTGATTTTGCAGCCGGGGACCGGAGGAGATTGTCCGACGGAACGGTCTCTTGTTTTTATGTTGCGTGGATTTTAGGACGCGTAATATTTGATATGTTGACGTATGGATTAATTGATGCTTTATGTATTGTAGGTTTAAAGCGTTTTGTATGTAGTGTGTAAGTATGTGCTGTGTAAATACTTTATGGGTACTATCTGTGTTAATTAAGGTTTTCATGTTATGTATGTTTTAGTATACTTAATCACTACATACGCTTCATAACATAAAAACCCAAACGGTAGAACTAATATAGACTTGTTTGCACCAAAAGCTCCCGAAGACGTGGCCTCGACACACGTAACGATCATGCAGTATAAAATAAAGGCATTCCACCGTAATAGGCGCAAAATTATTAACATTATCTGAGAAACGGTTGAATCTGCCATCAAGTTAATGTGGAATAATTGAATGTGCACTGCCGGCTCATGAGAATTAAACGCGATCCGCTACTATGCTACTTCTACATGTAGCATCGTTGTATTATCAGTTCGTGCTTCATTGTTAGACAAACAAGTCAGTCAGTGCACGCCAACTGTGCGTACAGACGAGTTCCGAGAATTACTACGAACTCCTGGATTTAACGGTTTCGGTTGTATCAGTCCAGCGTGTCGGCGTCTAGTTGAACGCCTGCACTCAGCAATTAAGCGTCTTTACGCGGGCACCGGTGCTAGCTAGATCTACTTCATATCATAGCGTTTTCCTGCTTCGAAGGACGGAAATATCCGTTCCCAAGTCGAACACATGTTCAAAGCCGCTATATCAGCCGCGACGCGCATCCTGTTGAATGACAAATTTCCTGATCTTGCAGAATGGCTTGGATGATTGCTGCAAAGCCGTTGCGAAACGACAGATCGACGGCGACGAGTTGCTGGTAAGTTGAAGCCTCGCTCGACACAATGGACTCTCGCTTCTCCATTCCAATTTGCCACTGGCCGTGTGACGTCCTCAATTGTTGACGATTCCTTCATCGTTCGTCACCGCCGCCGCGAATGCCAACGGCTGCACTTCGATTTATGATTAGGCTTCTCAACAAGTGGCCACGCGATTTTTTTACGGACCCGCGCATCACCGCTTCAGCTTCTTCGCCAAGGGTCTAATTTTAATGGGTTATTCTATCTTAGCACGTTAAGTGTCAGGCCTATACTGTTGACTTTTTTGTTTACTTGGTCAAACTTCTAAACAATTGGCTACGCGATTTTCTTACGAACCCGCGCATCACCGCTTCAGCTTCTTCGCCAAGGGTCTAATTTTAATGGGTTATTCTATCTTAGCACGTTAAGTGTCGGGCCTATACTGTTGACTTTTTTGTTTACTTGGTCAAACTTCTAAACAATTGGCCACGCGATTTTTTTACGGACCCGCGCATCAACGTTTCAGCTTCTTCGCCAAGGGTCTATTTAATGAGTTATTGTATCTTAGCACGTTAAGTGTCAGGATTATACTGTTGACTTTTCTATTTACTTGGTCAAACTTCTAAACAATTGGCTACGCGATTTTTTTACGGACCCGCGCATCACCGTTTCAGCTTCTTCGCCAAGGGTCTATTTAATGAGTTATTGTATCTTAGCACGTTAAGTGTCGGGATTATACTGTTGACTTTTCTGTTTACTTGGTCAAACTTCTAAACAATTGGCTACGCGATTTTTTTTTTGGGATCCGCACATCAGCGCTTCAGTTTGTTTGCCATAGGTCTAAATTTAATAGGATATTGTATTTGAAGACGTCACGCGCCGAGGATACTTTGTTGACTTTTCTGTTTACATCGCGATATACCGTCAACCGAAGAAGTAAACAAATAATTTTCCTGATACGAAGTAATATTGGATGATGTGTTTAATTCGCATCTTGTTGTAATTTAGTTAAATGAATAAGGAAGGTAAAACCCGCTTTTGGTTGGGAAAACGTTAAAATACAAATATGTCAGTCGGCACCGATGATAAACCAACACACAAACGTTTTACCACTTCCGCATTTTCACATAGCACGTAAACTTTAACGACAGAAAATAAGAACACCAGACACGTCGATTACGAATGAGTGAAAGTGACGATGCAAAGTGTGGAGATGGAAGGATGATTAACATAATTACCTCTTCGTAACGTCTCATTTTGAAATTACACATTTCTCTAAAGAAACAACTTTTATAACGCACATCCATTTTTGTAGAATCCTGAGTTCTATAGTCTGCATTTGCAACCAAAGGGGGTTTTATATTCCTTAAATCATTTAAGAAATAATATTTCGCTGCATTCTTTACAATCTTGAAACTATGCAATTATAATACGAAAATATAATTTTTTAAATTTTATATCGTGAGCCACTGGTGACTGACGCCGTTTGTGCGGAAAAGAAATCTCTCTACAATGTATTTCTGATTTAAAACACGCTTCAGATAGATTTTTATGATCTTCACACTATGCAACTTAAATACAAAAACTTAATTTTTCTAATTTCTGTCGTCATCCATCGGTGATGGAAAATAAATGTCAACCACCTACAGAAATAAAATATTGTCAGACATCGCGCTTAACGTGTGAACTATTTTTTGTAACTTCTCTAAGCAACTTTAAGAATACTGTACGCAAGCTTGGTTCGAGAAGAACGTAATGCCCCTTTTCTGATTTGAAGCGCGCCTCGGTCCAACCGCCTCGAGTCCTCTCTCGCGCCGATCTTAATTAATTCTAATTATTCCAGCACTTGACAGAAGGGAAGTTGGCTCTCTGGAAGAGTGACCTCACGCGACCGTTGATATGGTAAGAGCAGCGTCTAACGCCAAACTTTATTCGTCCTTTAACCGAGCGTACCCACCGAATTTCAACGTTGCTCGCACGCAAACTTGCCTAACGGTACACTCCTCGACGGCATTTAAATAACCGATTGACACACCCGTGCGAATCGCCGGTGATTCGATTTGCGCGAAGCGTCGTCGTCGGAGTCGTGCGTCTGATAAAGACAGATTTCGAAACATCGCCGGTTGCGAAAGAAAAATCGGAACAGCGATTTTCCCGTTTTCATGCAGGACGTACGAGACTTTGCTTTCAACGCTTTTACTCGGTTAGCTGTTGAGGTCTCTGTGAAAAGTGTGTACTAGAAATGTGTTGCAAGAAATAAGCGTTGATGAGTATACTTGTCGGACACAGGATATGTGTGGCATTTATAATATACATCAGAGATGTAATAAAATAATTTTTTTACTGACGCGGCTATTTGATAAATGTCTTGAGGTAATCGATGTGTGGAAAAGAGAGTTGTTTGTTAACGTTTGTTAGAGTTTTGTTATAATAAATTACTGTACTGAACACGTACGTAATACGATAATCATTCGCACCGATAAATTAATTTTATTGCCTCTTGGCCTTCAAATATACGAAACATTTAAAAATTGAGGAATATATTTTAATTTCCGCTAAAATTGCAAGTTAAGCAGCAACATGTGACTATTTTTTACACTTTACAAGTATACTCGTTATGTCACAGAATATTGCAATTTTTTTGTAATGACTATAGCCGTAAACTGGTACAAAACAGCTAACTGGTTAAACGCTTGAACTCGAGCTTTCGCGTAACTTCCTAGCGTGGGTCGCGGTTAATCATTTAATGTTACATCGACACGAACACGAGACCGTTTGTATTGCCGATTACGAAGACTAACGGTTTGACATCAAATAGGTAGTACTATGTAGGATGGTGTAAATTAAATTGTGGCTATGATTTGGTAAAAAAATGTAGTAATTGTTCGGTGCACTGATTACGCACTACTTATTGGCCCGACGTTTTAACACTTCGATCGTGTCATCATCAGGAAGTGATTTTTTTTTTCAATTATTGAAAATTATGTTAATCCAAAAGAAAACGTAGAGAATTTCAATAAATTCGAGTCGAATTGAAACGGGAAAGAAGTTTGTCTAAAAATCGCGAATGCTGTAAGCTATTTTAAAGCAAAGGCTATACACTACTGTGTATTTACAATTTGCTTTTGCACGCCGAACTACATTGCCACGATTTATGTCTACACACTATATACTGGGCTGGTAAAAGAAAAAATAGAAGCGATACATTCGAGCTTTATCAATATCTTGACTGACCAAGTGCTCCACATTTTGCTATTTACTCTCGTCTCCATACCCTCCATTCCCCCAAAGCTCTGCCCCGGATGAAAACCTTCGCCAACCGAACGAAATTTCTTGCCCCCCGCAATACCACCGTTCTTTTCTTTACTATGATATATCCCTAACTACTTTCCTTACTAATATATGTATATACTATGTTAGTATATCAAAAAATATCTTAAATCTTAAGAATAAGATATCCCCCATAACACCGCGTGACACGATTCCTCGACTCCGAACACCGTCGCATCGATGGTTCTCCCGAGAATCCACGGTCCCACTTTCAACCGAGCCGATTCACGGCACTTCGCGCGTGATTCCCTCGGAATTCGTACACGCGGTGAAATTCCACCAGTCCAGGAAACACGTCGGATACTTTCGAGCCTTTGACAGAATGCGCTCCGGGGCGGGAGTCGGGTTTCATTGGAATGGGAGCGGCATAGAACGTGCGCGATTGACGGAACGCAGGCACCTCACGTACGGGTTTCTTTCGCGCTCGCCGGCAACTGTCGACCTTGCACATTACCTTTAACAAGAAAACCGTGCGCGGCCGTGCGTCGAATGGCGCAGCTGGAATCGGCGTCGACGCGATTGACAAAGTTCGTGCGATGACGGAGACCACCACGAGGCGCAGGAAGACGTTCATCTCTTCGACTTGCAGGTCGCTGTGGGCGTTCGTCGAGGAGGTGAGAAAGGCGCCGGAGAAGTTCGTGGAGGAGAAAGTCGTCGAGACGCAGAACGACGACCACTTGAGCGACAACAGTTCGTGGGGCACGGATTTTGAGGATGAATTGGGAGATGAACACGTGGACGTCCCAGACGCAAAAGCGTCCTTGCGATCTGGCGGACGTCAAAGGGGTGGAAGAACGGCGCAGGAGACGGAGAGGATTGAAACGCGGATCGACGAGAGGACGAGGCAGGAGGAAACGGAGAGTACTTATGCAAATTGCGATTCCGTCCAGGACGCGGAGGGCACGTATGCGAATTATCAGGACACAAAGGCGATCCCGGCGAAGAACGTGTCGAGGCTGCACAGTCAGTTTGAGCGGACGCTGGCGGAGCAGCTGAAGGAGCAGCTCAAATTGAGGAATGCGAAGAAACCGGCAGTCGGGCCCAAGCCGGATGCGCTAACGAGGAGAGTCGAGGGGAATAACGTTGAGAATAAGCAACCGCAGAAATCGTTCCTGCATGATCCGACGAAGATAAAGCGGGCGTCGGTTGAATTGCCACCAAGTAAGTTAAGTTTGCAGGGAGCTTGCAGGGTGCTCGAGGAGACGTTCGATATTTTGGTGGCACGTGGGATGCGGTATAGTGGGTAAAAGAGTCTTGGTAGATATAAGTCGAAAGAGTAGGCGCTTCTGAGGTGTAAACATTTTTGTATGCGACTGACTTATTGACTTCTGCCGTGTGTGGTGTTTACGTCGGTGTTTATAAGCTGCCGTTTGAATACTCCCATTGAATTTCCGTAGGGAAGGTTTGATTGGCAAACAGTCAAGTGTCGGCAAGGAGCGATTACATTACACACAGTTGTATTAGAATTTGATACTAATATAGGAATTTTGAGGTATAAGCATTTTTGTATGTTAGTACTATAACCGACTTATTGACGTCTGTCATCTAATGCGGATAATCATAATCGGATGATTGTTGAAGAAAATTTTCATGTCTATAAAATCGAAAGTGGATATGTGAAACACCCTCAGTGAATAATGAAGTCAGTACCAAGTCAATCATAATACTAACATACAAAAAAGATGTAAAGATAACATACAAATATGTTTACTAAAACCTTTGTTGAGTAGTATGCTAATTCGAACCTTACGAATAGTAGTGGGTAATGAAAAAAAATCACTTCTTGATTGAAAATAGAAACCTATACACTCTATGTTGTATGTCCTATATACCACACAAAACATCGAACGATTTCTTTCGAACACCCCGTAGTTTGGCAGTAAGCAACGCCGCGACAAAGTTATTGTAAGCGATATACGAATCAATACAATACACTGCGCCGTATTCCAGGCGACCATATGCATGATTCATACTAGAACTCCAAAAAGGGTCAGCTCCCCATATGTGGTTACACCAACGTTATTTTCAGGGCGTATGGCCGTGCCACCCCCCGCAGAGCCGAAGATTCCCCCAAAACCCAAGAGTCCGGAAGTGATCGACAGACCAGACAAACTTCCTCCAAAACCTGCCGGGACCATCAGAAATCTAGATCTCGTTGCAAACCTGCCAACGAAGACTGAGGAGAGCGAGGACGAATACGAATCGTTCGACGAACAGATCATTGAGCAGAATCAAAAGAGAAACAATATATCAAGGGTGGACAGCAAACAGTCGTTGGCCAGTGGCCATCGAAGTTCCGTTGAGAGCGTTTATCAGCCACCCAGTGTTACGAGTTACGAAGAGGAAGAGGAGCCCTACAAGATATACGAATCTATAACGGAAACGGTAGATAATTAGCCGGCAATGAAAGATAACGATGGTGCGAATCGTATACGGTACTTTATTGGAAATGCTTTTAGCCGGAAGACAATGGCTACTATCTCAGTCCGATTCAAAGAACGACGAATTCGCAAACGCCACCACCGCTGCCAGCGAAGCCACCCTCGAATACTCCGTCACCAACGCCGAGTTTGACTAGGCCAGAAAAGCCCAAAGGTTAGTTATTGATCAAATTTTGGTTTAAGGAAAAATGCCGCATTTAGGTTCAACGTTGTGCCGTTATTTTCCTAACGCTGCAATTTGCATCATCAGGTCACGAATTGTTATTGAACCACATGTTCTGGACCAACTAATCAGGATGCATTTTAATTGATGAGCTATCAATTTGTTTGACTTTCCGTTTAGGCGACACGTGACTACAGAAAACGCATGTGTATATAAAAAAGAGACAATAAGCAAAAAATCGCAATTTGTCTAAAACTTTAGAATAAAATCTATGAAAACAGTTTAAGTAACTGCTTCAATATTGTAGAATTATTAAAGTATTATCTTTCAAAGTTGACACTGTCGCTTAAACGAAAAGTTTAGTGTCGATCTCTAGGAACTGTCATTGCGGTTAACATGAAAAAATTCGTCAGGACGAAACCAACTAGATTGATTTGGAAACGTCTGTCTCGATTGAGGTTGTCAGGGCTTCCACTATTTCCAGACCCTCCCGATGTTTTCTGGCATAGTATGCTTGCGAGGGGGTCGTAATTTCAGCCTAATCAAAGTTGATAGCTGTCCACTTTCAATACCATGCTCTGTTAAAACTGATTGAGAAAACTCTCTTGAAGGCTGATAGGGAAAAATGACTTGAAAACTAATTCGGAAAGCCGAGGTAGCTATCTTCACCCGTTTGCGCACGTTTTCGCTTTATTCGCTACGACACACGTGGGACGACACGGCTAATGCTGCGAAATTCGTAAAAAGTTCAGGATGCGCAGAAATGACAGCGGCAAAAAGGGGTTTGATGCACAGAACTTCCCAGGAACATGTGCGTGACAAATGGTAGTGGGTACCGTCTTCATTCTCACGTAATCTGACGCTTACTGCAATTGCTGTTCAGTCGGTTGCCGTCTCTAGTCGCGTCCCGTTCATAAAATCTGATAACGCCCGCGTAATACGCTAAAACGTCGGCCGATGCGCTCACCGCAACAATTATACGCGCAACAGGTACCGTCACTCGCGTTTAGTTCGGTCAAATTATGGAAATTCCTGAAAGATTCAGACATTTCCACGAAACCGTGACGTCCAAGTGGAAAGTGACCATGTGTCATCGGGCCTGGAGAAATTTGAGAGTGAACCCTGGGAATTGCGAAACAAACACGTCGAATTGTGCAACTGCATTTCTCTGAACTGTACGGAAGTGACCCATGGCGAAGTGATCAGCAGTTACGAACGTCGGTGAAAATTCTACGAGAGTGACACAGGGTGATGGAATGTGTTCCTGCTTTTATCTGCGGCTGAGCAGACAGCTCTTGGGAGGTCTAGGTGCGCGTCTCGCCGATGAGGTCTCCGATATGATAGTGAGAATCAAGAGGGGTCTCTCTACGTGTTGTTATTCTCAGCCACCTGAACCGCCAGGTACACTGAGCTTGAACAAACTAATTAGCTACGAGTCTTATCGCAGTTTCGTTCTCGGGAAAGGAGGACCTAGTTGGATATGTCGGATTCTTGTATACTTAACACGTTCGCTGCCGAGCGTATTTTGCCATATTAAAACCGCAATGCGATGAAATACTGCGGGATGTGATTCAAGTCGCAACGTTAAAATAATCCAGAGGTATTGGAGACCAATGTGTTGTATCGCTGTTCTTATATCAAGTGCATGTACAGGATGACAAATGTTATTGATGTCAAATTTTTCGCATTTTTATGAAATCTTGTGTTTCCACTCTGTTCACTGGCAGTCAACGTGTTAAGCATTTGCACACGACTGTCCTCTTTGAAGGGGCACGGAAAGGTTGCACGTTATTTTTGAACAAAGCGTATAGATGCGGAAAACTTGTGCGGATATTTGTTTTCTCGAGATATTTTTGTTCCATTGCAAGCAAACGCAATGGAAAAAACTGATAAACCTCAGTCCCATTTAAAATTTGTAAAATCTTCGGTCAATTAACCGAGAGGTGAATTCCAGCAGTTGCGAGAATGACTTTCTACGACCTATTCAGATAATAAGCTGAGTATTATTCATGCGTGAAGAAATAAACGATGCCGCATTGTATATTTGAAAAGGAAAACACCGAGTGAAAGACGACTCATGCCTGCGATACTTGTTCAGCCAAACTCAACATACACATCAGTAATTGTTTTGAACGTTACCACAACGTATAAAAGTATCAACTATAAAATGTCAATTTTTCTTTCATGAAATATATATCCGTGAAATTGTATGAAAAATATTACTCGTATCGATTAATTAATAACGACACGCTATTCACTACTTCGTGACAGAACATATTCGAACACAAAGGGTTGCAAGCACCATCGCTACTTTCGTCGGGCTAACTATCGCGTGGAAAAGTGCACGTTTAAAGGTCCGTTCTATATTTGGAACGAGGATGGATTTTCCGTACTGCTTCAAACACAGTAATGCATATGCACGGCTTGTTTTCGTGGTCTTTCAACGTTCTTCTTTAAGTGGGAGTATTTTTAAACGATTCGCCTTATTCCGCGCCTCCTGCAAGGTACGTTGAACTTCAAGCAATTAGCTACGAGCCTCATCACGGTTTGGTCTTCATAAAATAAGATCCCACTTGGATATACCAAATTCTTGTCATCACGTGAAATTAGAATACGTAAAAGAAAAATCGCACGTCTTTTCGCGCAGGCTATCTTAGAAAAGTGCACGTTTAACGGTCCGTTGTCTGTTTATCTCGACAATGAGAATTTTGTTGGTACTATTGCTAGGGAATAAACGTGCGAACGTAACAACGTAAAAACGGAAGAATGCGATCGACATATCTCAGTTGTAGAATCAAGGCTACCGTATATTTACCTAAATACCATTATTATTGAGACCTTTGCCGCAATGACATTAACAACTGATGCTGCGTCGAGTGAATAATACAATAAATGCTACCTGTCAGTACTGTAATACTATGCTATGCCACTGCATCAATCACGACACTCCGATCCAACAAACAGGATACAACCAATGTAAATAAGCTCTTCTCTCATTTGCTTTCTTTCGTTGCCAGTGAATTAACATATATTTATCTCACAGTCTTTTATGATCGCAGTACGTGGGAGATCGAAAAAATGGAAAAATACGTATATGTGTCCATAGTCCTAGCTGATCACTTTCGCCGGAAACACACATGTGACCGTAGTCCACACTCTAGCTTCCATCGAGCACGTATACGTGCCATATATTCCCACAGCACTGAACGCGTTAAACACAGCAATACATATGCACAGCCAGGTTTTGGGGTCTTTAAACGTTCTCCTTTAAGTGCGAGTATTTTTAAATGGTCCTCCTTATTCCACACCCCATGCTAAGCGACCAACGCATTGTCAGTGTCCTCTTCCCTTCGTCTACTGCGCACAAAAGCTCAGTTTCCTGCGTAGTTTCGAACCGTTCGCATCGCGGGCTCGTCGCTCCACGTCCGTTTCGTCCCGCATAATCGCGCGACTTTTGCGGAAAATTGATTCTGAACCGGTATACCTTGAAATCGTTCTCGTAGCCTTAGTTTACCACTGGAAACCGGATTGGTAGAGCCCGTTTTTTCCTCAAACGATCTCAGTGCCTTCTTTTTCCAATTACGACGTCCGACTAGCCGAGAGTGGTTTCGCGCATTTGCATTCGAAACGTCGACGAGTCGTCTGCAGTTCTGGGACTTAGACGAAATGGACGGTGACAACGGTTCCGACGATATGTACAAGCACATTCTATTGTTGAACGCCTGAACGACCTGATCGCGTAACGTTATTCATACGTACTTTCAACGTACTTTTTGGAAAATTCTCAAAAATGGCCACTATCGCTACGGATCCGAAAAGAATCGTTTCCCTTAACACAGCGGCACGACGTCAAGCAAGTCTATCTGAATGTTTAACACAGGCAGCGTTAACGCAAGCTCGTCTCAATCTTGCAAGTTAGTATAGATGCGTCTCTATTGAGTTCTGTCAGCGAATTTGTTCGATGCGCGGAACAGAGTACTCAGTATTGGATGATGCGTCTCATTTCGACCTTATTATAATTTAGTTCAATAGTGTACTGTAATCATTTTAATACTACTTGGTAGTAGTAAAATTCTATTGTCAAGCATTTTCGACACAGAAACGGATTTTATATTTTTTCAGTATTAATGCTGACATTTATTAAAATACTTGATTATAGAATTACTATAGTCATCTCAGTACTACTTGGTAGTAATACAGTTTTATATTAAAAAATTTCAACCAAAAAATGGCTTTACGTTTTTTCATTATAATTCTAAAATTCACTAAAATGCTTGGCTATAGAACTATTATAATCACTTCAGTACTACTTGATAATAGTAAAGTTCCAAACCAAAAAGGGCTTCATAATCCTACATTATTTAAGTGAAACCTACTCAACGTTCGCAAACGTATTAATCGTATGTTGTTACAGAGCGATCACCGGACAAAAAATCAGCAACGTTACCGCATTCCGGTAGCAATACGTCTCTAACAAACGAAAGAGCGACGCGACCATTGCCACCACCACCTGACAGACTGTCCTACACCGACAAACCCTGGTTCCACAATATCACAAGAGAACAAGCGACAATTCTCATCAAAGAACGTAAGTGCCATCGGTTCCCTCAATCATTTTTATAGACGACATGCATTAGTTCAAAGCTTACGATATATGCATGCGATTTGAAAATTTCAGAGATCGCTTACGGAACGTCGCAAGACGGCTGCTTTCTTCTGAGGCCCTCGGCGACGAATGTGAATAATCCGCTGGCGCTGGTACTTTGGTACAAAGACAAGGTGTACAATGTTCCTGTCAGGAAACGACCGGACAACAGGTATGCGGGCATATTTTGTTCTGTTCATCGCGTACGTTGATGCTTCGCAGTCCGTAGATAAAAGATCAGGTACCGGACGCCGTAAATGTTCATCTGAACGGCACCTGCAATAAGAAGCAAAATTTAGTTCATGTTCGGCGAGATGTTTGGAGAAATTTGTTTGACCGACATTTCGCGCTCAGCACGTTGACAGCCACGTTAAGTAAGATGGATGTCGTCCATTCAACGATTTTAAGAAATATAAATAAGTAAAGCCTATTGTGAAATGAAAAGTGTACTGTTCGGCAACAAAACACTTTAACAGAACACATTATTTTAGACAGAATAAATAGTTGTTTTTGACGAGTATACTTGACATGCTTAAATTGCGATTTTAGTGAAAACTAAAATATATTCTTAAATATATACGTCCCATATACGTCTTTCGTACAGTAATGCATTGTAATAACGCACCAAACAGTTTTATCTCTAACAAATCTCTCTCTCACATATTCATCACCTCGTTGCATTACAACTTAATTTTACGTTATATCAGTCACACGTATTCTATGTTTGACAAGTATACTCGTCGTCGCTCACTTCTTGTGACGCATTTTAGGTACACACTTTCCACAGAATATTAAAAATTGACGTGGCAATCAACGTGCGAAACGTACATTATACAAAATCGTAAACATGTGTTGTTTCAATTGACAGGTACGCTCTGGGATCCGTGAAGCCGAACGAGCGATCCTTTTCTAACATCGAGGAGCTCGTGAACTTCTACATGCGGGAAGATCTTATGCTCTACAGCGGTGGCGTGACAGCCGGAAGTACAAAGTTGACGGAGACGCCGCCGAAATGAAGAAGAACACTTAACAGGAGACTTCGAGAGATATGCGAGGAAAATACGAAGATTTACACGCGATTCTTAAAGTTCGCAACACCGGCGTATCAACGGTCACCAACAAACGGGCAGTGACGCACACGACTGTCGTATCAAGAAGTGCCTTATCGATCGAGCTCTAAAGACAATTGTGTAGTTCTGCATCTTCTGCTTCTTCAAAAGTATTATTGCGTCGCGGCACGCAGTGGATTGTTTTTTTCTTACGTTTTTTTAATACTATGTATCGTCTGTTCTTACGTGTCGCATACTCGACAATCGCCTGCGAGACACCTGAGTGCGTGCACGATTTCTTTTTCTTCACAAAATAACAGATCTCCTATGAAATTGCGTATATTGCAGATCGCTAGCATCTAGATGGAACGTGTCGATATTTTCGCTAGTACAGACCTGTAAGCCATAAACGATAGCCATTTGTATCTGGGCACGTGCGCTTTGATGCTCACGACAGACAAGGAGAGCGTAAGTTATACTACGGATTATCACTCGCTACTTATATTTTTTATACGTGTATACCCACATATGCTGCACGTGTGCAATAAAGCGGCGTGACTCCGTTCTATTCTAGTTTACGAATTCGATGTATCGGGGATCAATGTGATTGTATGTCTAAAAATTGTATTAAAACTTTTTAGTAAAGCACCTACTCGTTGTGACGTCGCGACGATTACAGGTTTGTTAGACTTTCGCGTGGTCAATTGGACCCGAACTTCTCACCTGTTCCGTATCGTTTACTTTGCGATTTATCACGCCATCACGCTGATGGACGTGAATCACTACATTCCTAGCTTGCCTGTGCGACACATTTATCACAGTCGCATTCGGGAGTTTGTACGATAACGATAACGCCCGTTAAAGCAACACGTCGATAATTGTTCCTATCCTGAAGAAAAGTAGTCGTTCCTGGCACCTCGGTGATGACTAATACGAATTTCTGACTTAATTAACGGTATGCAAATGGTGCTCAGCCTGCATTTTCTATTTCATACGGCTCCTCGTGTCACATACACGCAGGTATATTGAAGTAATGTGAGTTCGGCGCGGCCATATTAGCAGCAGGTGTGCGATGAACAATCTACCGATAAAAAAAGTCAACTTTCCGTTATCTAGCCTGTATTGAAGAGTCAACGAGTCGTCAAAATCACAGCCTGCCGTTCAAAAGTTCTAAGCTAGTCGAGTCAGACGAATAATAGTCAAGTGGTGATAGTATGTAACGGTCGTACTAAACTTAGGTAAGTTGTTTAAAATCATGTATCGAGAAGAATATGTGCAGAAAGTTAAACATCAGTATTAGCCATCTTCCTAACATGCCCATAAGTACAATCTATGTGTAGAGTCTGCTGATTCACCGCTCTCTAACGCGTGTCTACAATTTTAACAACGGTTAGCACACATTTGGATACATATATGCAAATTTTGATATAGTGATCAGATTGGTATACGCTCCTTACGCTGTCAAAGCCTAAAACACAAAGATTCTTACTCAAACTAACTTTTTCTAAATCCGCTGCTATTCAGCACCTGTTGCCATATGAGCGTCACACAGTAAATTTATAATTTTCTTATAGCAGCCATATTGATACACATTTGCCGCGCCGCTAGAGTTCGAAACACAAAGATTCTCATCCAAAATAATTTCTCGTCAACTTGCTGCTACTCAGCACCTGCCGCCATACCAGCATCAACCAGTTACATTTAAATGTTCCTTCTAACGGCCATGTTGGAATACACTTGCTGAGCCGTTAAAGTCCAAAACACAAAGATTCTAACCTGACCTAACTTCTCGCAAATCTGCCGCCACCCAACACCTTCTCTCATATCATCGACCAGATGATTGTCTATTTTGTTATAACGGCCATATTGACATACACTCGCTGCGCCGTCAAAGCCCAAAACACAAAGATTCTTACCCAAAATAATTCCTCGCAAGTCCGCCGCCATTCAGCATCTGCCTTCATCCCAGCATCAACCAGTTAGATTTGAATTCTCTCGTAACGGCCATATTGCTGCACCCTCGCTGCGCCGCCGGCCAAACTTTCTTATACGATCCAACATCTCGCAAATCCGTTGTCGTCCAGTACCTGCTCTCAAACCATCGACCAGTTAAGTTCAAATTTTCTTACAGCGGCCATCTTGGCACACACTCTGCGCCATAGTAGCCGAAAAGGATTCTTACCGAAACCCACCTCTTGCAAATCCGCTACCCTCCACCACCTGCTCCACGTCTCCATCATCCAACCGTCCACCACTTCCTTTAGTCGCCTAACAAAATCAGCCCCGGTAAAGTTCTACGCCACGTTTCCGCAGATTTCACGAACAGCCCCACGATCCCACGCACCCGAAACTTTTCAAACCGACTCCGCCGCGGCGCACTGCTACCAACGTCGTTCGCCAAAAATCCCTAGAGGCAGTCCAGCGACTTTTCCAGTTGGACCATGGACTGGCACCAGCGATCGGAATGCAGTGAGACGCATCGCGCAGAGTAGCAGAACGCACGGCAGGTTTATGCGAGTTTATGTACGCCGCCCCGTTAACTACTGGCAAGTGACGAGCAATTGAGCAGTCTATTCGGGCTGTCACTTAAATCTTTTGAGGCGGGCTCGCGGTGCGGATCCGGGGCGTTGGACTCGAGTAAAATGCTCGCGGGCTCGTGAACGAGTCTGCGAACGACGGAACCGGAGATCGCCCGTGGTCTCGAGCAGTGGTCCTCTCGGCTGCGAGAACGATAAACAATGTAGGAGATGAGTCAGCCAATGCGAGAACGCAATTGGGAGCGGGAATAATGGTACGGTTAGATAAGAGGTGCTAATCGCTCGCGGAATCGTGTCGGACGAGCACGAGCAATGGAAGATGAACAACCGGCGAGGGAGGCCAACAAGATCTGCGGAGTGTGCGGGGACAGGGCACTGGGATACAACTTCAACGCCGTCTCGTGCGAGAGCTGCAAGGCCTTCTTCAGGAGGAACGCGCTGAAAAATAAGGTGACGCTTACCGCGTGGCGGCCTGCTTTGACAGACGGGTTTTCGAGGGAATGTAAACAACGTACGATGCTTTGTTGAATGAACGTTGATCATGTGTCGCTTTGTCAATGCTTTCGGCCGTTTGAGGGTATTGTTTTGTTGTTATGCTGGGCATCGTCTGTACTGGCAGAGTGTGCGGCTGATTGGGGTGATTGGTTTGATAGGTTGTGTTTGTAGTTTTCATTTGAGAGATTCCGGGGTGGTATACGTTTTTGGTATGCGAGAACATCTCTTGGTTTTGGTTTGCAGGACTTTCGATGTCCGTTCACTGAGAATTGTAATATCACACCGGTGACTAGGCGCTTCTGTCAGAAATGCCGCTTGGATAAGTGCTTTAGTATCGGAATGAGGAAGGAGTATATTATGTCCGAGGAGGACAAGGTGCTGAAGAGGCAGAAGATTGAGCAGAACCGAGCGAAGAAGAGGCCGCAGTCGGAGAGTGGCAAGGGGCAGAAGATTAAGAGGGACTGCGTGGACGACTGTAATTTTGATGACACGTCGATGTCTGTTAACTCGGTGGCATCTATGTCAGAGACATATTTTTGGGAATCAGATAGAAAGTATACAGATTTAGATGCCAGTAGACAGAATGTAGTGGAAAGTATGAGTCCAGTTACAGCAGCGAGTGTGCCAAGTCCATCCAGTCCACCTGAGAGTGCAAATATCACAGGATCCAAGACCTTAGAGATGTTGAAGGAGTCCCCTCATACCTCTGGATCTAATTTTCCAAGATATGAGGCTAACTCAAGATACGAGGAGAGTGATATGGAAACAGAAAGAAGGATTAGTACAGATCAAGCGGTACAAAGTAGAACGAGGTTTAATGAGTTCAGTCTTGGGTCACAGACCTTGGAGAAGGAGAAGAGCAGTGTGACAATGAGTACTGGGAAGTTTGAGCAGAATTTATTGGAGTTTAACCCTGGTTTTAATAATTCTGGCAATCAGTCCCCAAAGTATACACCTGAATTTGAAGAAGGTACACCCAGTTACTGCAAGTTTGAACAGAGTCCAGAACACAGTTCACCTACTCACGTTGATAGCACATCGAATAACAGGAAACAGATGGATTTAATACTGCCAGCAAGTTCAAGTGTACAACAGATTACTGAAGAGACAACAGTGTGCCAGAAACCAAAGGAAACTTGTCCAAAAGGAAGTGACCTTATTACTAAATTCACCCAGGATCCAGGTTTGATCATGAAATTCATCAGCAATCCAAATTTTGTTGCAAAGATATTCCAGGATCAAGAGGTGATTTTGAAGATCATGACAGACCCAGACACAGTAACTAGATTAGCATCAGACCCTCAGGTTTCACAGTTCTTCGAAGAAAATAGTGCCATTGACGAAAATGTGAAACAAGCAGATGAAAAGACAAAGACTCAAGTAAAAGAAAGTTTGCAGAACAATGGTATATCTGATAACATGATCAGGCATATGCTGAAGAATAAACAGTGTCATGTGGAAAACCCAATTTTAACAGACCTAATCACCAACAGAACATCAGAGGAGTGTAAAAATCAAAATTTAGAATCTAACACAAATAATGATTGGAACAAGAGCACAGCTGATGTTACCAGAGATGTTCTTCAGGATGTTCAAAGGTAAGTGGACATTATCTAGGTAGATACTGCTTCTTGCGCTTACAGTATGTGAGAGAGTTGGCATTTGTTTTTAGAATACCAATTGCTGCCAATTCTATTGAATCTATACTGTGTGAGGCCATTAAGCTAGAATTTTCAGCATACTCTGCACTGGGTGGCAATCAGAGTAGCAGAGAACTGAATGACGCTGAGAGAGCAAAATTAAATGAGTTAATAGTGGCCAATAAAGCATTACTAGCACCATTGGACGATGACATAACAAATTTAGTTGGAGATGAATGTAAATTTAAGGTAATATTTACTTGACATTCATCAAAACTTCTGTGTTCCTTCCTTATTTTTCAACATACTTGTTTACTATATTTTTACAGGGTAACTTTGGTCAATCAGATCCAATGCTGTTAGACGTTATAAACTTAACCGCTATAGCTATCAGACGTTTGATAAAAATGTCGAAGAAGATAAACGCGTTTAAAAATATGTGTCAAGAGGATCAGCTGGCCTTGTTGAAAGGTGGTTGTACGGAAATGATGATTCTACGATCGGCAATTAATTACGACCCGGACAAGGACATGTGGAAAATACCGCATAGTCAGGAAAGCATGTCAAACATTAAGGTCGATGTATTGAAAGAGGCGAAAGGCAATCTGTACGCCGAGCATGCGAGATTTGTGAGAACGTTCGATCCCAGGTGGAGAGATGAAAATATTATATTAATCTTAAGTGCTATTGTGTTATTCACACCTGACCGACCAAGAGTAGTCCACGGCGATGTTATCAAGTTGGAACAAGTAAGTTCATCCTCTTATGTCAATTACCCAATTATCAACTTCCATTTGCAATAAGTATGATTTTGCTCATTTCTCAGAATTCTTACTACTACTTGTTAAGAAGATATTTGGAGAGTGTGTACCCTGGCTGTGAGGCAAAGTCTACGTTCTTGAAATTGATTCAGAAAATCTCTGAACTACACAGACTGAACGACGAAGTTGTTGGTGTTTATTTGAACGTAAATCCATCCAGCGTAGAGCCTCTGCTAATAGAAATTTTCGATTTAAAACACTGATAATAATATTCGCTGCAAGAACTGAAATCGGAAATGTATAATTATATTCTGGGAATGCACATTATTGAGAGGCATATTAGCCAAATTTTTTCGATGAATCGGAAACAACAAAATTAATCGTAATGTCGTCTGTAGTAAACATTTACAGATGTGTTAATTAATCGTGAATCGGACCCGGTTAATTATATTAAACTATTTCTTTGTATGATAAACATTGTATAACAACACAATCTAAAATATTTTTAAGTGCCGGTGTATATTGATAATTGTATGTATTATATGACATCAGAGTATAGCGTTTGTTTAGAACCAATACTTCAATTGTAGAAAGTCAGCATAGACCAATGATATCATAGTAAAAATTTTTATATACTTTCAAAGTTTATGAATTTTATATTAACTAGGATTGAACGGATATCTTCTAATCGTGAATCAATATATAAGCTCGTTATCACATAGCTGAGCATTGTGCGTTCAGCTTCGTGTAAGCAGAGATTTTAGTTTTATGAAAGTTTTAGGAATAACTTCCACTCTGCACTATTCTCCTCGCGTACCGAGAATAAATGTACGTGTGCAACGACGGCATAATATGATTCCTATATGACTAGCCGAAGAATCGTAGATTCTCACAAAACTGTCATATAAACGTTAACATAGAGACCTGGAACTTATATCGGAAGTATGTATGCGTGCCAATGTTTGGATTCGCGACAAATTTAACAAAGACAACATTACTGAATCCAGTCATTGGTATCGGGATGAAAATAGGATTACAGCGTAAGAAAGATAAATGGGGATATATCTATGTAATATGTGTACACATTGTATCGTACACGATTAATTGTGATACCCTTATACGAATATATTTTTCAGAATACACGTTTGTCGTCTTGTGTGCCGCCTAATAACCCTCAAACGGTCTAATTTTCACGGAACACTCTCAGCACGTAGAATTTTATTCTTCGCTCTAAACGTCAAGTGATATTATATTGAAACTACTTGCGGACTGTGCGTTTTGAATCGGTCATGAATGGCGGTTGCAATATAACCAAATTACAGGTCGTTAACAGAACGATCACGCTTAATGGCGTCCAATGTCACTTAAATAGAATTTAAAAGAGAACGTGCCTACCTTTAGAGCGCAATCATCTACGATCATCGGGTGGTAAGAGATCGAGGGCGTATAGAATGAGGAAGAGGAACATGGTTGAAGATCCGACCAGGAACACGACGCTCATAAAGAATATGAGGAAATAAACCACAATTTTGATCGCCGTCATAAAACCCCATAGTATCCAGTCGCAAACTGTGCACACGATTCCTCTGATACCCATTTTCGGAATTAATTATGTTCTCATACCGCACGCAAGTAAATGACATGTTTGAAATTGACCAGCTGATTTTGACACGCCATGTCGACG
The DNA here is from genome assembly GCA_033815515.1 of Cryptocheilus praepositus. NCBI lineage: Eukaryota > Metazoa > Arthropoda > Insecta > Hymenoptera > Pompilidae > Cryptocheilus > Cryptocheilus praepositus. The sequence goes on from JAWWQZ010000257.1 coordinate 2,303,256, forward strand.
AGTGAATGTCAACATGGTAAAATGATCATTATCCGGAAGTGGAAAATAACCTGTCATATTCATCATAAATTATTTACGTTTTCGATAAACAATAGGTCATTGCAATTTTTGGATATATAAAAAATAGATACCAAATTTTTATTTGGTGTACAAACGTATACAATCATATTTGGATAACAAACTGTCGTATAACCGCTTACACTATGCTTAAATGCAAAATGGTCGCCGCACTTTTTATTCGAATACGTCCCGATATTTATAGATTACGACTCGTTTTTATTACAAATAATCTGCTTTATCCTTCAGCAGTCAGATTCCACTTCCACGTTACTCACTAATGACTACAGGCTGCCCCCCAATCCTTATCTTTGACATTGTACAGTCCCCAAGGTGAGGTTCTCCGTCTGAGATAAAATGTCTTTGTCCGCCTCTGTATAGGTCTTACGCCTGTAATGATGGAATACCTCGGCATTCTGTTCGTAAGGTTTCACAAAAGGCACTCCGAGTCTCTCAGCAATTAAATAACAAGCCCCAATAGCCGACGAAGTTGTCAGGCGCAGAAGACTCAACTCTTCTATAGTTTCTTCTTTGTGAATTTCGCTAAGGAACCCTTTCTCCATGTACTTCCATGACTTCCAAACCGAACCGACGCAGATAATTTTCATTCCACCCGGCGCCAGCTTCACATCCTGCAAGCAATCATCACGTTAAACCATCGACATTACAAACGCCAAAGTTCCCACTTACATTATGGGCTTTCCTCGAAAGAGCAAGGACGTGCATAGCAAGCTGGCGTCCAGCTTCTTGAAACAGGAACAAACAAAGTGGATCGTTCCTTTCACAGCCGATCACGATCTCCTTCGTGAACAACGCGAACTTGCTCTTGTCGAACTTTCTGTATAGATATGTCAGCATCCGGTTCCTATCGGACACGGCAAAGTAGTTCCTCATGGCAGGCCATACGTAGCTTATGGGGTGGGGAGCCTTCACCAAGTCATCCATGTCGTCGAACACGTATTTGCACGCCCGATGTGCAATCCAGTAAGCTTCGGAATATAAAATTATTTATTAATTCAAAATATTATATTGACTTTTCCCCTGAAACGACGAAACCCATAGCGAACGTGTCTTACCACCGCCCTCGTCGCCGATCATGTAACCCCAACCACCACAGCCGAATGTCTCGTCGTCCGGATTAACAAGCAACGCATTGCTTCCTGTGCCTGCAATTAGTACGACGCCTCCACCTTCTACGGCTGTCCTCAGACTTCCGAGGGTGTCGGAATTGACTACGTAGCTTATCGCAGAATTCGGATACTTTCGGCGCAGAAGCTTTACGAGTCTGTGATTCGAGGATTCCTCTTCGCAGCCGCTCAGACTGAGTCCCTGTTGATAGAACGATTCTGTATAGTGGAATGCAAGTATCTTTGACACGCTGATCACCCAACACGAATTCGGTATATTTTAGTATGATGCGTCTGTTTTTTTCAATAGGATTAGAGCTGTCCGAAGAAAAATTGAAGTCACAGAGTTGAGGGAAGTTTTAGTTATGAAATTTACATGTTCCCAATATAATAGCGCGAGTAGTCTGCTCAGGAATTTGAAAGTTAGAAAAGTTTACATTCTTTTTAGCACACGGTCTGATAGAAAAAGTACTCAGCAAAGGTAATTGGGCGAATGTACTTGTGTTGTTACGCGAGTAGACAAACGCTAGATCGACAGGCGACTAGAAAAAGTGCAGAAAACTGCAACATTACCCCGATTCTCTGAAAGACCATAACTTTGCTTATATTGTTTTCAGGAATACCGCAGAAAACAATTGTATTATCATATACCTTTTATGTACAAAATTGTTGTATGCAACTGTGGGCGTTGTTACCACTAAATACCTTCGTTACTACTAAAATCTCCTCGAAATATATATAAGCTTGTAAATAATTGAAGCTTACCACGCCATGCATTGGTGTGGCTTCTGGCATGCCCAAGTTTGCTTTGGCTTTCTCGATCATCGCACTTATCCTCGCAGCGGTTTCATCCAGTCCAAGTATCTTAAATATATGATAAGTATATGACAGATCGTCGTTACACAGCGAAGGAGAAAAAGCATGTACTTGTACGTGAATTTATGATTACCCAGTGATTCGTGTCTGGACCCTTAACTTCGGTCAATTTATTTCCTTTGCCATCGAGTACGATCATCGTCGAGAGGGTGCCACCTCTGTAAGAGCAAAGATACGAATCTCAACAAGATCCAATTTGCGTACTATGACCTTCACAAGCTACAAATATATACTTGATTTACTTGATAAAATATTTGCAAGACGAGCAACGTTCAATACTTTGATTGACGATCGATTGCGATCTTTTATGAGTATTATGACAACTAAGACTTCCGATCAATCCGATTTTTGATTGCGCGCTGAAGATACGAGTTTCGCGGGACTTAACTGTTCTCTCTCTTATCGCTTCTTTTCATAATTTCAGTATACGAGTATTTACAGACGTATCAGTACAACTACGTGAAAGACGCAACGTGCATGAATTTATTCTTGGTAGCAGTTAAGCCTGACTAACGAACGCTGGTTGTGGTTATCAGTGTCCAACAGACAACGAGAAAGTCTCGGCCGCTGTGCACATCATAATTCTGCGCATTCCTCGCGGAACTTGAACTACCATAGTTTTTTGCGATTTGCTTTCACGGCAGCAACAACCTTGCAGTCTCCGACGTAAACGCACTCAAGTAGTTGTTACTGTCAAGGAAACGGTTGGATCAAGATCGACAGATGTTAATCGATGAAACGTTACTACTATCCAGCACTTCAAGTAGCTGTTACCGTGGAGAAAATGATCGATTCATCGCCCATCGAAACTAAAAAGTGGGCGTATCATTAATTCGCCTTTAATTCAGCCAGTTAAAGATCAAATTGACGTAACGATCGTTCGAAAGATCGGCACACCCGCGCCCGACCGCCGATATCTTTTCGCCCGGCACGTTTCTTTTTTCCATTTCAAAACAGTCGGATAACGAATCTCGGCAGATCGTACCCCCGCGCACACATTCGCACGTCGCACCGCGAATACAACGTGTCACTCAAAAATACATAAATTCGGTCAATCTCGGCCGCGATAAGATAAGTATTATAATGAATCGTCATCTCGACCCGCTAATCGCCCGATGCGCGCAATCATAAGGGTTAGGCAAGAGGGCGGGTCCAAAAGTGAGCCTGGACGTTGAGACAATTGGCCGAAACGATCGGGGCATCGCGCGTTATCTCGAGTTGCGTTCGCAGATAAAATCGCATTCAACGGGTCGGAACCGTTCTTATCGGCTTGCATTGATAGCGCGGATTGTTTCATTGTTACAGGTACAGGCGGCGATAATAGTGGCGCGATTGGTTCGTATTACGCGGAAGTTTGGACGAGCCGATCGGCTTGCCGCGATACCGCGAAACGTTGAATGCCGTTGCAAAATTTTTGCGCGACCAGGCGCGAATGCGCGAGCGATAAGAAACGTCGAGGAAACCGATTACGGAGGTTGTTACGCGACAGCCGCTACGCTCTGGTTACGTGCTGCATCGGTAATAAGTCGTACACACTCGCGGATACGGCTGATTAGGTGGGCGGGGGGTCAATAATATGAGACACGAGTAGACACATGGTGGCCGAGGGACGTGGTGTCTTTTTACACGCACTGGCTCACGGGATAATAAGCACTTTCGTCGTTGAAAATTGACGGTTTTCGTTGGGAAAGCAGTTTTATGTTTGTTATTATTATCGGAAAAGGTATCCGTTGAAAGGATAGCTTTATGTTTATTATTATTATTATTTTAGTTGTTTTTGGTTGAAAATGCAAGTAGTAGTAGTGTTTATTAGTATTTTACTTATTATTGTTTGTAGTTAAACATGGAAATGGGTTCTCAAGAAAAAAGGCTTTACGTTCATTAGTATTTGCCTTATTATCGGTTTTGGTTGAAAATGGAAATGGGTTCCATTGCAAAGAGGGCTTTATATTTATTATTATTTCACTCTTACTATTTTTGATGGGAAATGGAAATGGAAAAAAGATCTTATGCCCTCATTATCCACAATTACCAACAAGTTAACGTCTCTTCACATGCAGACTCACCCTTCTATGCCACCGATTCGAATTTCCTCCGCATGATGCATGATAAGTTCCTGCGACACCTTTAGATCCAGCTTGTCTTTCGACTTTTCCTTTTTCCGTAGTTCTTTCCGCAGCCGATACTCATCCACCGTCATCAATTTCTTCTTACCTTTCTTGCCTTTCTTGCCCTTGCCACCTTTCTTCTTGTCTGCCATGTTGGATAAAATCGAGTTCAACTTCTACCTGACCTTCGGAGATTTTTTGAGCATCCAAGGAGTACGGGGATCGGGTGGGCTCAACTGGGATCGGATTCCGGGAACGAGAAAGGTGCATCAAGGATAAAACGATCACATCTTCATGAGGTACGTGAAACAACACAGGTATGAAAGGGTGCACAGACGCATCCGCACACAGCGTCATATTTAAACGCAGCGTCAAGATGCCGCGCGAAAAGTGTCGTTGACACGTGACAATGACAGACGGTGAAAATTTTGTCCGGCACGCCGTGACAGTGACATCAAGATCGTAAGCAGTTTATTCTATCAACGCATAGAGGCCTCGCTTAATTATTGACAGCGTTTGACCTAACTTACTGCAGAGTTCAGCGAACGGACCGCCGACTTTGACAATTAACCATATGCTGTCCGGAACGGATAAATAGACTAGTATCACGCGACAAAACGCATGGGAAAGATTTTCACGTGGTACGGCGTGTGAGATTTTCGACGAGTGCCTCGAAGCTTGACAGGATCCAACTGGTTACGTGAACTCACCTGTTGTGTCAATTAATGCCGGCGAGATGTGACACCGAGCGCAAAGAAAGTGACTCTCCCACACGACGTTGCTTGCGTTACTGTCGACAGTCAGTTCATTCGCATCTACGATAATCGACTTCCGTGAAATGTCAAGGAGCGAGTGGGAAGGAGCGGGGCACGGGTTCTTTGACGGAATGCCGAGTTATACGCAGATTGCCAACGGACTGATAACAACAAACGTATCGACATCGGGCAACGATCGTGCGAACTGCTTAGGGAACGATACCTGGAACTCGATCGATATTGACTGCAACCTACTATATCGTCCAGTAGTTTACCCGAAGTACCTGGAAGTTTGCCGTTTACGTGTAGTAGTTATGTTTAGTTTCTGGTTACAACATTGGCTGAATTGTACGTCGTATCAGTGGATTTAATCTAATTTTCGTCAATTTTGTTTAAAAGTAGGGTAACTTGGCAATGGTTGATGTGTACAGTTCTTTTTTTTGTTATCAAATGACAGTGATAGTAACTGAGTAATTGTACGATTTCAGTTTGGCCGGCTTTTTGGGGACGCAGCACTCATCTTTGGTCTTCAATCGCAGCATTGACTAAATTGAACGTCGTATTAGAAGACTTAATCTCATCCTAGTCGATTTGGTTTAAAAGTAAGTGACTTGGCACTGGTTGGTGTGTTACAGCTATTTTTTGTCATAAAATGATAGGGTTAGTAACTGAGTAAGTGCATGGTCTGGGTTTTGGCGGGCTTTCTGGTGATGGAGCACTGATATTTGGTCCTTATTTACGGCGCTGTTCAAATTTAATATAATATTAATCGATTTAATTTAACTGGTTTAGAAGTGGGTAACTTGGCGATTGTTGGCGGGTTACAGTAGTTTTTTGTTGTAATTTGACAGTGACAATGAGAAAGTACGTGATTTGAGTTTGGCGGTTTTAATAGTGGTGATGCGTAGCGGTTGGTGCGCGATCTAGAGGACAGATCACTACAATAGTTTGCGCATCTATGTAATAGCAGTAGTTCGTGTTTACCGCGCGCCGAAAGTTTCCGCGGTAGTGTACATTTCGTTTTCCAAATTCTCCAGTTTTGCAATGAAATACCTGCGGAAAGCTTGCCATATCGCGATAGTCGTCGTCCTGACATCTCTCAGTCGCTACTCATCATCTATTGTTCAGAAGCACAGTGATTAAACTACATCAGGCACCGAAAGTCAAATCCTCTCAGATCCTTGCCGCCTGCGGCATTAACCGCCATTAACCGCCAAATAACCGTAAGCATAATTCATCATATTACTGCCATGTAAATTAATACCAGAAATTTGGCACGCGCTGATCGATGAAAGTACGAAATTGTAGGCCTCGAAGCTTCCTAGTAGAATTAATTTGAAGATGTTTAAATCTTTTGTCTTTTGGCTGGTTGCCGCGCTTGAATTCAGCAACGTTCATTTATCTGTTCACATTAATCTCATTACACTTGCGCTCAACGTTGCACCGACGTTTCCCAAACGTTTCATTTTGCATTATTAGGACTAGTGACCTCTACTACTTTTAGGCCGTAGGAAAACAATTTCAACACAACAAACGATCTGTTTTCCATTTCGACTTCTCTAACCCCATCACGTCGAATCCTACGACGCAGTTTCTACCGCTAACCTTCCACATTCATGTGTATCTTATTTTCAATACCACCACATACTTCAATTCTACAACTAGCATCATTATGACCACGCAATTTTGCTACTTCCAAGCTTCAACAAAACATCGCTACACCCAAGTCCATTTTTTCACATTTCCTCGACAATCCCTCACATTCCAACGCAGTTCACTCGCACACCACAGCTTCCACCGCCAGGCGTCCGCATTCGAACTCCTGCCTAGGGAACTCCACTACTTTCTAGCCCCAACAGCAAGCCTTAACCACTTGCGCTGGCAAAAAATTCACCGACGCGTTTACCAGAACGGTCCAGTGTAGCTCGCTGGAGGCGTCGGAAAAAGATTTATATTTTCTAAACTAATTTATTTTCGACCTAGGACTTTTTACAGTTTTTTGAAGGCAATATAGAGCATCGATTGATTATAAAATACATGCACGCGGTTTTTGTTTCTGTGACAAAAGCATTACGACGTGCATGACACGTCTTTCCAGCGCAAGTGGTTAAACACATAAATTCAATTTCACATTAATCTCGATTATACACCGCAGTTTCAGCCGCCAACCTTCCAATTTCACATTCATTTCATTTCCACCACCCCCACGTACTTCATCAACACTACACCCACACACATACGCAACTCCCCTACTTTGAAATCTCAACAAAATATCTCTACACCGAAATTCATCTTTCCAGATACTCTTGAGAATTGGAGCATCCGCCAATCGTAGAGCGCAGCTTCCATCGCCGATAGTAAACCATCTGCACTTGCATTCGCTCCATGGCTAATCGTTCCACTGCGCACCCTGGCGGTGAAGACCGTTCACCCCACAACTTTCTGAGCAGGCCGGGCCCGGGACGCTGGGCTCGTCACAGTTGGCACTTCGTTCGTGGCCGCTTCGGTCGTGGGAGCCGCTTGGCGGCATCGCGGCTTTCCACACACTCGACTTCGCCAGCGCGCAGCGAGCGTTGCATCCCGCGAGGAGAGTGACCCGTATGTGCCTGCTACGGTGCGTCGCCGTCGGCCATTGTCTCTGACATGGAAGCCTACCAAAATGGCAGAGGTCGTGCAGATGTTTTTGTTCCTATATAAGTCGAAGTACCGTCGGAAAGGGCCGTGCCGCGAGCTGGTGGTGCGCGAACATCATCAAGAGTGCGGTGCGAGGTTCGCGGTGCCCTGGCCGTTCCTGCTGTGGGCGGCGCTCATCTGCTGGGTGGTGCACGTAAGCGCGGCGGCCTCGTCGTCTTCGTCGGCGCCCTCGGCGGACGCGGGCTGCGACGCCGACAGCTGCGTCAACGGCGACTGTGTCAATGGCACCTGCCTGTGCCACGAGGGCTGGCAGGGTCCGGCGTGCCAGTTCTGCGGCGGAAAAGTCAGGTACGTGCGTAGGGCTCCTCATCGTTATGTTCTCATCACTGACTCCTGGTGCGTCGTGCTAACGGGAGTCTGGGCTTGGTCAATGGCACCTGCCTGTGCCACGAGGGCTGGTAGGGTTCGGCGTGCCAGTTCTGCGGCAGAAAAGGGTGTAGGGCTCCAAATCGCTGTGTGCGACAGGCTCAGACTCCTGGTGCGTCGGGCTAACGGGAGTCTGGGCTTGGGCAATGGCACCTGCCTGTGCCACGAGGGCCGGCAGGGTCCGGCGGAAAAGTCAGGTACGGGTGTAGGACTCCTTATCGTTGTGTTCGACACTGACTCCTGGTGCGATAAGCTAACGGGAGTCTGGGCTTGGTCGCTCGTCCGTTAGCCCGCGGCGCCGGGGTGTCAAGTGCAACGGGACCTGGCGCTTTCTGGGTCGGCGACGTCTGCTTTAATGAGCGCGAGCGCTGCGACGAACGTAAATACGCGTTTTGTGGATAGGGAGATCGGAGCAGAGGCGCCTGCAAGCGGTTCCATCTGCTCGGCACTTGCCTGGCATGGTTTGGAGCCGCGTTTCCTGCGTTTGATGCGTTCCGCCGGCGGAAGCGGAGCAACCCTTTTCGTTACGCGATTTTTTGGGTTTTCGGGAAGGCGGTGTGGGAAACTAGTTGCCGCGGTGCGCAATCAGGAAGATGTGTGGGAAGTAGTGGACGTGACCGGTACTGCGAATTCAGGATCTAGATTGTTTGGATTAGATTATTTAGCCGCTGAAGGTAGTGTTTGTTGGCACATTTCATTGTGCACAGTTAGTTACTTTGGAGCGTGCGCGGATTTGTTTGTGTTAATACTTCGGTTTATGATTCTTTTATTTGTCAAGGGAGAAAGTATTAAAAGGTACCTTTGACGATACGCGATTAGGGAAGATGTTTAAAAAATAGTAGACGACTGGGGTTCTGCAAATTCATGCTGTAGCAAATTTTAAATTTAGCCGCTCAACGTAATATTTTTTTTCCGTGTCGTGGCTTTTTGTATTTACGAAGAGAGAAAGTGTCAAAATAGACGCCTATGGCAGTACGAATTCGCGCTGTAGCTAATTTGGCACTTATCCGCCAAACATAATATTTACTCAATGTTTTTATTATTACACTGGAAAACAAAAAAATAAGCTCAGTCACCGCACAATAAGTCAATATCTTCTCGTACAAACGAAAACTTTTTCGTCGGCATAAAAACATTCTTGAAAATCGGCGCTATCGTACTGTGTGCATCAGCTGTCAAGTGACGAATGTGAGCGCGATTGTTTGCATTGTCGCGCTGCCAGTAACCGAACGGTTAACTTCCACACTAGCAGTAGTATGCAGACAATGTGGCCGCAACATGAACACGTAACATGTCAAACGTCAAATGACAAAACGTCAAAATATCGTAGTTCGCAACAAATAGTCCATAGTTGATTAGTTAATTTCAACGGCAGCGGCATGTAAACAATGTGACCACCTCAACGAGTAACATCTCAAACATTATACGGAAAACGTCAAAATTTTGTAGTCTGCAGGTGATTTGCTACAACACGCACTAAATGGTAAACGTCTAGACGCGTGGCACGTCAGAGTTGAAAACCTTGATCCTACTCCGCGTTGTTAGTGCCAGGGTTCATGCTAAAAACCATCTCGCCTCTGCCACACGATCCTGCTTACTCCAAACGTTTGCAAAAAGTGCGAGGCACCTCGGTCCACCTTGACCCACGTCGAGGTATGAATCAAATTTGTCGCGCGCCGTCAACTGAGCACTGGCACGTTTTACCCGAAATCTGAAGAGCGCGGCACTCTCATTCTTTGCGCTGCCAAACAATGCACGGACGCCGTTAACTTAAAGCCAATATTGTACAAACAGTGCGGCGTATGGATTTTACACTGTGTAAACCGAGCGCGCCGTAGGCGGCGTGCGCTCGTATAGGCGCAGTATCGTAATTTCTATATTTACACTGTCCATGTGGACTGGCAGATAAGTTCGAGGGAGAGAAAGCCGCAGCGATGGCTTGGTCTCTCGCTGCCAATACTGTCTAAACAGTATACTCGACACTCGTAATGTACACAGTGTACAACAGCGCGTTGCGTATACATGTTGCCACGCATACTGCACTTCCTGTAACGTCTACCAAAAGCACACTGGCCACCGATGGCATATCGCGAAAATGTGTCAGGCTGACGTCCGCGGAAAAGCGGAAGTGGATGTTGTCTGTTTCGAAGTCGACAGGGACCGCGCAATTTTTTTTTTTTTTTTTGTAAGACTAATGGGAAGTCACATGTGCATCGCACGCACATTATTTCTTATAAGTATGTCAGTAAAACAAAATGATAAGAGATGTAACTGTGTTAGACTAAATTATCATGGTGTGCGTCAGTCGATTATTAGTTATTCACACAGGAAGTTATAGGTTGTCACTTTCCTTTGGCACACTTCTTTGTTTGGATTTTTATTCTGTGCATGAGGGCGACATATTCTTTATGTTACTAAAACCCAATATCGGCGGTTAAGTTTTCTTCTCGTGGTTCTGTATTTATTGCATTCAAAAGGAGTGTGACGTTTTGTCACCCATATGTGCTGACCGCACGCGAATTTTGTCTTTTGCTGAGAGTAAAATAACTTCAGAGTCACTTGAGTCTGTAAGATCGATATGTATCGCGTGTACATTATTTCTTATAAGTATGTCAGGTATTGCAAGATGATAACGAATTTAACAATTATATACTATAGTAATTAAAGTATCATGGTGTGCGTCAGTCGGTTATTAGTTATTCACACAGGAAGTTATAGGTTGTCACTTTCCTTTGGCACACTTCTTTGTTTGGATTTTTATTCTGTGCATGAGGGCGACATATTCTTTATGTTACTAAAACCCAATATCGGCGGTTAAGTTTTCTTCTCGTGGTTCTGTATTTATTGCATTCAAAATGAGTGTGACGTTTTGTCACCCATATGTGCTGACCGCACGCGAAATTTGTCTTTTGCTGAGAGTAAAATAGCTTCGGAGTCACTTGAGTCTGTAAGATCGATATGTATCGCGTGTACCTTATTTCTTATAAGTATGTCAGGTATTGCAAGATGATAACGAATTTAACAATTATATACTATAGTACATCAGAGTTGACGTGCGCCAGTCTTTTATCAATTATGAATATAGTTCCTTTACAGAAATTCAGACATAGCTTCACCAGGCACGTATCCTTGTATGCCTCGTGACAGATTTCCATAGTATTCCGTGAAGCTGAAAAACACAAATACGCGTTCGGCGAAAATAAATGATAGGCCGGAAACAGGCATATAGGCATTTTACAAATGGCAGCTGTTAAACGTGAATTAGTATTTTGAACGACTGTCATCGTAAATTCACATATGGGGCCGTACCAACTGGTACATTTATTCCCTGCATCACCGGGTATATATCCTTCGCATTACTAAAACCGCATTTCTACCGTTTTCCCTTTAAAGTCTCTCGTGATTCCGCACTGTCTGCCTTCGAAAAGAATGTAGGGAACAGGGGAGAGCATTAACAATAAATTAAGACGATGACTATATACACCGACTTGATGTATACTATGTCTAGGTTCGGCTCTGGCAACCGTCCTTCCTTTTATTATGATCAGACAATAGGGTCTTAGGCTTTTCTTCTACATACGCGCCGCAATGCCGCGTTTGTTCCAGTGAGACACAAACTTTTCCAAGAACGTGATGTCCGCACTTCTTCGGAGCACGCGCGAATTTTCATGCTCCCCAAGAATCGGCGTCTCTCGGCTCGCACGCGCTTAAGCCGGGATTAGATTGCGTGCTGATCGATCGTCGGCATCGAAGCCGGCCAGGAAAGTACGGTTTCCGGCGCAGTGTCGAGCTACCCACCACGCCGCACGCTTACGCGATTTGATAATCTTCGGGCGTCGACGATTGATCACCGGCCTTTGTCGGCTGAAAACGGCTAGTCGCGCAAGTCGGTGGCGCCCAAAAGCTTCTCTTGACGTTTCTCGACTGACACCCCACTGACACTACCTTCGTGCCGTTGACGTGTGTCACGTGCAACTTGCAACGTCACGTCGAACTGTCGTTCTCCAATGCAATGAGCTAGGTGTTTAGCTCACGAATCGTTTCTGCTTGCGGAGAGGACGCTTTATCGCGCTGCACAAAGCAAGCTTTTGGTTGCCCACGTGGAATCGTGGGACGCGGATGAGGAGCGCGTGGTCTGGCGGGGTCAGGGAAAAATGGAAGTAAGAGCTGGGATAAGGGTCAGAAGTGTGTAGTTTCATGTAAGTAATTTGATAGAGAGTAATGACGTTTATGAAAACGAAAGTACATTTTATTCGGTGTCACTATTGCTATTGCAATTGGAAACGATGAACCTTTTTTTGTTCATTGGCACGAACATATCATCTGCATTGCTCGAAATCTTTGTAAATTTGACACAATTTCCATTTTTCCGGATTATTTGTTTCAAATCCTTTCTTTATGTCGATATTCGCTACAACATTTACGTAAATCTTGGCAAAATTGTTAGACTCATTGAGTATTCGGATCATTGTCCAGAATGGCACTTTCCAATTTGTTTTACTTATTCGAGAATTTTATGAAGATTTTCCGCGGTGAATGAATTTCTTTGTCCATAGTCACGATTGCAGTCATCATTAGATTAGGTTTCAGATATAAGAATTAAGTCAGCATTGTTTAAATCACGATCTAGAATCATGAATCGATCAATTTTAAGCCTTATCGCGATAAGAAGAAAACAAGGAAGGAAATAGTTACATTTATTAGGAAAAGTAAATTTTATTTGGTGTCACTATTGCTATTGCAATTGGAAACGATGAACCTTTTTCTGTTCATTGGCACAAACATATCATCTGCATCGCTCGAAGTCTTTGTAAATTTAATACAATTTTCATTTCTCCGGATTATTTGTTTCAAGTCCTTCTTTTATGTCGATATTCGCTACATTTCCTTAAATCTTGGCAAAATTGTTAGACTCGTTGAGTATGCGGATCATTGTCCAGAATGGCACTTTCCAATTTGTTTTACTTATTCGAGAATTTTATGAAGATTTTCCGCGGTGAATGAATTTCTTTGTCCATAGTCACGATTGCAGTCGTCATTAGATTAGGTTTCAGATATAAGAATTAAGTCAGCATCGTTTAATTCACGATCTAGAATCATGAATCGATCAATTTTAAACCTTATCCCGATAAGAAGAAAACAAGAAAGGAAATAGTTACATTTATTAGGAAAAGTACATTTTATTTGGTGTCACTATTGCTATTGGAATTGGAAACGATGAACCTTTTTCTGTTCATTGGCACAAACGTATCATCTGCATTGCTCGAAATCTTTGTAAATTTGACACAATTTCCATTTTTCCGGATTATTTGTTTCAAATCCTTCCTTTATGTCGATGTTCGCCACAACATTTCCTAAAATCTTGGCAAAGTTAGACTCGTTGAGTATGCGGATCATTGTCCAGAATGGCACTTTCCAATTTGTTTTACTTATTCGAGAATTTTATGAAGATTTTCTGCGGTGAATGAATTTCTTTGTCCGTAGACACGATTGCAGTTGTCATTAGATTAGGTTTCAGATATAAGAATTAAGTCAGCATCGTATAATTCACGATCTAGAATCATGAATCAATCAATTTTAAACCTTATCGCGATAAGAAAAAAACAAGAAAGGAAATAGTTACATTTATTAGGAAAAGTACATTTTATTTGGTGTCACTATTGCTATTGCAATTGGAAAGGATGAACCTTTTTCTGTTCACTGGCACAAACGTATCATCTACATTGCTCGAAATCTTTGTAAATTTGATACAATTTCCATTTTTCCTGGTTATTTGTTTCAAATCCTTCCTTTATGTCGATATTCGCCACATTTCCCAAAATCTTGGCAAAATTAGACTCGTTGAGTATTCGGATCATTGTCCAGAATGGCACTTTCCAATTTGTTTTACTTATTCGAGAATTTTATGAAGATTTTCTGCGGTGAATGAATTTCTTTGTCCGTAGACACGATTGCAGTTGTCATTAGATTAGGTTTCAGATATAAGAATTAAGTGAGTATCGTATAATTCACGATCTAGAATCATGAATCGATCAATTTTAAACCTTATCACGATAAGAAGAAAACAAGAAAGGAAATAGTTAAATTTATTAGGAAAAGTAAATTTTATTTGGTGTCACTATTGCTATTGCAATTGGAAACGATGAATCTTTTTCTGTTCATTGGCACAAACGTATCATCTGCATTGCTCGAAATCTTTGTAAATTTGATACAATTTCCATTTTTTCGGATTATTTGTTTCAAGTCTTTCCTTTATGTCGATATTCGCTACAACATTTCCTTAAATCTTGGCAAAATTGTTAGACTCGTTGAGTATTCGGATCATTGTCCAGAATGGCACTTTCCAATTTGTTTTACTAATTCGATAATTTTATGAAGATTTTCTGCGGTGAATGAATTTCTTTGTCTATAGTCACGATTGCAGTCGTCATTAGATTAAGTTTCAGATATAAGAATTAAGTCAGTATCGTATAATTCACGATCTAGAATCATGAATCAATCAATTTTAAACCTTATCGCGATAAGAATAAAACAAGAAAGGAAACAGTTAAATTTATTAGGAAAAGTAAATTTTATTTGGTGTCACTATTGCTATTGCAATTGGAAACGATGAACCTTTTTCTGTTCATTGGCACAAACATATCATCTGCATTGCTCGAAATCTTTGTAAATTTGACACAATTTCCATTTTTCCGGATTATTTGTTTCAAATCCTTCCTTTATGTCGATATTCGCCACAACATTTCCTAAAATCTTGGCAAAGTTAGACTCGTTGAGTATTCGGGTCATTGTCCAGAATGGCACTTTCCAATTTGTTTTACTTATTCGAGAATTTTGTGAAGATTTTCGGCGGTGAATGAATTTCTTTGTCCGTAGTCACGATCGCAGTCGTCATTAGATTAGGTTTCAGATATAAGAATTAAATCAGCATCGTTTAATTCACGATCTAGAATCATGAATCGATTAATTTTAAACCTTATCACGATAAGAAGAAAACAAGAAAGGAAATAGTTATGCAATTGACAGGTACATTCAAGCCAGAATTTGCATCACTCTAATATATAATTAGTTTTACAGCAAATTATAGCCAACGAAATCAATTTAATCGCGCAAAGTCAGGTCGCGCAAATAAACATATCATAGAAAAGTTTCGCGTAGAGGTATAATTTTCCATGTAACGGGAGCCGCGTAAATCGAGATGCAATTTTCCGCGTAAAGAAAGTGCCGCGTAAATCGAGGTACCGGTGATATTTGATGGTGGATTATTATGCGAGTCTAAGATGTTCTGTTGTGTTACGAATATTCTTGTGCTTCCACGTAATTATGGTTTATCGGATTACGGTGCCAACGGTAGCTGATGGGGTTTGAGGGTCCCGTAGATTTGATCGTGGGTGCCGGTATCTTGATCTGTCGGATCTTGCCTAGTGGTAATTGAATACGACGAGGTTCAAGGGACCGAATATCTTCACGAGGCAATAAATGTCTCGTGCAAATTGATGTTATCTTTCACTGTTCATTCACCCGGAAACGAAAAGCGGAAAAGTTTTCCCGTATATTTTAGTTTAGAAAGAAGCGCAATACGATAATTAATAAACAGCGTAAATAACACAAGTGTACCATACCACAGTATCCCTTGATAGACGTAGAGAATAAATACTGTATTTTTCAAGAGTATTTCTGTGTCAACCGTAGTTCATTACAATTCAAATTCTGCGATTAATACTGGAACTGCCGACGTTTGACGTATACCTACTTCTATCAAGGAGGTCACGAGGGGTCAAAATAACTTGTTTGCGGAAAAAGGAACTCACTGATCCAAAAGTATGCATTTCTTTTATTCTTTATCGGTACCGTAACACCCTATGAAATTCTTTCCATAATTAATTAATAACATTATGAATAAGACATTTCGGTCATGAGCGCTTACATCAGACGGAATTCCAAATCAATTCTGACATACATTGCGTCGGAAACAAACACACATCGTCAGATACAGTCACACATTCTATAAATAAGTGAAAGATATACAGAAATACAGCAAAGGAATATTTACTTAAACTTGATGAGGCATCAGAATAACACATCCCGGTATGTGTAGGCGCAGTACATATGCACTTTACAGGAAAACAACAGGAAAAAAAAACAGAATGAATCATTCGGCTATTTCTATAAAGGTCACTAGTTACTTTCTGAACATATTGTCGTCAGGTCAAAATGATTCGTATCCAGGCGCACTACATACGCACTTTCGAGGAAAAAAATCACAAAAATTCCATAGATCGTATCATTCGCCTATTCCCCTGAAAACCACATAACACGTCGAGAACACCGCCTTGCCCTGAAAATGCGCAGCGATCGCCAGAAACGCTGAAACGACTCATCTTGACCCGCTTCGTAGATTTAGCGTTCAATACTGCGAAACACACTGACCCGACGCTTAATGACGCAGCGAACCGTGCACGTTTCGTCGCGACTGTCTTGTTTTCCAAACGACTCGCCCGACTTCTGCCACGCACCGACGGTCCCGCCAAAAGTGGCAAGCGGCGCTTTGTCATTTTTTCCGTCGCTCACTTTTCCGCCGGCGTCAAGTGTTCCGAAAACACAAACGCGCGGGGGCGGAAAGTTTGCGTTGCCGGAGGGGTTCAGTTCCTTTTTCCGGAGCGCAACCTTTCCCCTCTTCTCTCCTAGTCGGTGCTGATGTTAATTATTGCCGGCCGGTTGCCATGCAGAAGCGTTTTCTTATTGCGCCGTCGAAGGAATAGCTTTTACGAACGCGGAACGTGACGCTGCCGGAAAAATTTCGGTACCGAAGATTCGTGCTAATCGCGGACGAGTGTCAGGTGATGTGACCGTTGCTATGGGGAAAATGATTGCACCGAGTTCTTTAACACTTTGACTGCCACGGTGGTCACCGGTGACCGGTGCAAAAGATTTTAGTAAAAATGCAAAAAAATCGCAATGAAGTCTATTTGCAATCTTGTAAGAGCAGTTGATATTAGAACGGTGCTCCAATACTTTGGCTTTTAATCCTTAGCGCTCCGTAGGCTCCGCTGCGGAGCCGAATGTTTTTAACATGATTGCGCTTAAAATGCTGCGGTATCGTCGGCGTTGGCAATTGATAATTGTAGTTAAAACGTGATCAGTCTCTGCACTGTTACGATAAAACCATTTTTTGACCTTTTCTATAGCACATGTAATTCCTCTCACTTAAAATAAAACTCCGTTTCACTCGTTCCGCTGCGAAAATGTGCCGGAGCGCTAAGGGCTAAAAACTCTGTGTTACCTTTATTTTGCATGATTTAATTGTACTCTGCAGTATTTCGTTGTATCGCGGTTCTAACAGCAAAATACGCTTAACACGTATTAACACATTGACTGCCAAGCGTATTTTACTATATTAGAACGGCGATGCTATGAAACACTACAGCGTTTGACTAAATTATGCAAAATATGAATAATGTGCAGGTATTGAAGACCATAGGATAGCATCACAATTCTAACAGTAACTGCATTTATAAAATAATTATTGCCACCCATTGCGAATATTTTGGATCTTCAGTAAAATCTCTTGCGTCGGTCACCAGTGACCATCATGGCAGTCAAAGTGTTAACATGGTGCCGTCCGGTACCATCACTTTGATGCCACGCGAAAATTTTTTAGGCAAATTCCGTGACACAACATTATTGTCGCTTGCAAATCTATTGCACAAATGCCGTTTGAAAAGCTTGATTAGACGCCTGAGTTTAATATCAGATTTAGAATTGTCTTCCGATACCGTCACTTTCGAAATCATTACAGTTTATTTCCGAATCACTCGGGCGATCAGGTAAAGCAGGTTTGCATAGAATTCATTGACCAGTTCTTTACCGTCACGGTCCCTCATGATTGAGATTTTCGTAACCTTAGAATTGTGAAGAACAATACTCTTTTGATATCAAAGCAAACAGACATATGTAACTTTCGCATAAAAACCGCAACACCATTTAATTCGTGACCGCGAATAACGCGACTCGTGAATAATGCTTTAATGACTCGTCTGCCCATGTTCGGTTGTATGCGTTTAATTTCATCTCGTACGTTTCTGCGTCTTCCTCCGCAGGAGCCCATCATACAAATAAGTTCAACTTATTTCCATTCTTCATGTCTCTTATATCACCTGTTATTTACACACGATCGATTTTTCACAAATTTCCGTCGGCAGATTCTCATCCACCGATTTATCTTTATATTGTCTCGACTGAATAGGCGTAGGACCACCGACTGTCATTGGGAATCGAGGTCTGTTGTGCCATGTTCGCTTTCATTGCATTGCTTCTGTCTTCGTCGGCAGATATAAAACGTTTCGGTACGTCGCTTCAGACATCCGGCGTTGTGTCGTTCGCACAACGTCGTGCATTTGCAATTAAACAATGTGAACGCACTTCGGCCATCGTCATTCGTCGACGCCGACGGTTTACGGCGGTCAATGAGCAGCCAGCCGAGGCTGGGCACGAGAATGAAGGCTCGTTAGTGTTTGTCCTCCATATAAGCCGCTCAAGTTCGGGTTACACTAATTAACTTGCCAGATATGCGTGTTTTCGTTCTCTGCCCTCGGCCGGTCGCTTCTGCTCTCGATTCATCTCTGTCTGGGCTCACCGTGTACACCGCTCGAACAATTGCGAATATCTCTTGCGATAACGTCGGTGCGTCGGTATTTGCACCTACGTGCAGAGATGTATATGCATAGCTTGTCTCAGCTAACGATGACCGTGGGTCCTGCTTTCGACAACGAAATTGTGCGCACGTTGCTTCTTTCAATTTATAGTTTTTGTTGGAAAAGCGGAGGTTTTGGTTTACGCAAGTTTTTTTATGGTGCCGTGATTTCGTGTTGTAAAGTTTTCATGTAAAAAACCATGATTTCGGTTTATGCAGTTTTCATGTAAAAAAACTATAATTTCGATTTATAGGGTTTTCATCTAAAAAACCATGATTTCGATTTATACGGTTTTCATGTAAAAAGCCATGATTTCGATTTATGCGGTTTTCATGTAAAAAACCATGATTTCGGTTTATTTTTTCGGATTTCGATTTATGCGGTTTTCGGGTAAAAACCATGATTTTGGTTTATGCGGTTTTCATGAAAAAAAAACATGATTTCGATTTATACGGTTTTTGCGTAAAGATCCATGATTTCGATTTATGCGTTTTTCATGTGAAAACACATGATTTCGGTTTATGCGGTTTTCATGTAAAAAACCATGATTTCGGTTTATGCGATTTTCATGTAAAAAAACCATTATTTCGATTTATAGGGTTTTCATGTAACAAACCATCATTTCGATTTATAGGGTTTTTATGTAAAAACCATGATTTCGATTTATGCGGTTTTCATGTAAAAAACCATGATTTCGGTTTATGCGGTTTTCATGTAAAAAACCATAATTTCGATTTATAGGGTTTTCATGTAAAAAACCATCACTTCGATTTATGCGGTTTTCATGTAAAAGCCATGATTTCGGTTTATGCGGTTTTCACGTAAAAAACCATCATTTCGATTTATAGGGTTTTCATGTAAAAGCCATGATTTCGGCTTATGCGGTTTTCATGTAAAAAAACATTATTTCGATTTATAGGGTTTTCATGTAAAAAACCATGATTTCGATTTATGCGGTTTTCATGTAAAAAAAATCATCATTTCGATTTATAGGGTTTTCATGTAGAAAACCATGATTTCGGTTTATGCGGTTTTCATGTAAAAAACCATGATATCGATTTATAAAGTTTTTATGTGAAAAACCATGATTTCGATTTATAGGGTTTTTATATAAAAAGCCATGATTTCGATTTACGCGGTGTTCATGTAAGGAGTCATGATTCCGATTTACGCGATTTTCATGTCAAAAGGCCAGATTTCGATTTACACAGTTTCCATCTTGTCCCGTCCCGTCTTGACGCCGATCTCGTCGCTTCAGCCGACGAGACGCGCAAAAACCCAAATACCGGGTACCAAGGGGCGCCCATGAGTTTTTTGACAGCAAGCCTTGCGTCCAGGGTCCACGTTTGCTTAGGCAACCTCCTCCCACTACAATCTCTCGCCACTCCAGTCTATATTAGCCGCCGCTGTCCTAGAATCCGGAGAACGTCGCGATGCAAATCCGTTGGCCCGCTTAAGCGGCTGCTGCCGATGGAAATTCGAATCAATAAGCTCCCCGCGGCCGCCGGAATTCGCCGTCTCTGGGCATCGCCGATGTTCCGAGTGAATTTTGCGCGCGCGCCTACGTGCGCATCCGGATCGGCGTGTCCGGCCGGGCGATAGGCGATTATCAATAATATCAATTACGCCCACTAATTTCCGGCAGTCGCCGACGGCCGGCGCGCTGAGTCATTAAACGATCGGGCGAGAGTGAATGGGAGATAACGATAGTGCCGACGGGAGGTAGGGGGTGGGGGAGATAGGTGTTTCGGTGGAATAGGTTTTATCGCAATTGTCGCGATGGGCTAATGAATATGGTCGTTCGTTTGTTGCTGGAACCGGGAGGCTGTGTGGTCGCAGCGGTATGTTTTGTATCTGAGGATATTGACTCTTTGGACTCCGCGAAGGTGGAATGTGTCGAATTACTGGTATGTCGATAGGCGATAAGCTCGACGTTTTACGGAGGTGTATCTATTTTTCATTTAAATAATGGTTGGATAGGTTTTAGGCAAAAATATATTTTAGACTGTACTAATGGTACAGGATGTTTGGTACGTGCTTTGATCAGCTGTGCGCTAAGTGAGTTGTATACTGGTCAAGGTCCCGTAATGTAATGTGCGTAAAATACGCACGGCAGTCAACATGTTAATATTAGAAGAGGGGTTCAAACTTTTGCTCTCTAATGTATCCGGCTTATATCATTTTTACATAATTCAATCTTATCGTATAAAATTGAATCACGATGCGGTTCTGACGTAAATGATTTCCCTGTGGCGCTGGAGACAAAACTAACAAAATGCAGCGGTCGACCGCAAAACGTCCAGATTCAAACCTACAAACAGCGGTCATCTTAATTACACTCTTCCCCGCAGCGCTTTCAACTACAATAACAAAGTTCTGCGTTCAGCGTTTCCTTAATCGTTTCAGTAAGTCACAATGAGGTTGACATTTACTGCTCGAGTTCCATGCAGCGCGATCGCGCTCTACAGATTTCATCTCGAAAAGTCCAACTACATTTACCGCGATTCGCTATTAGCAATACTTAGTCAATTTTGTGCCGCGCATATTTACCATTTCTTTATGCGAACCATACTAGCTCCATTTTGTCTCTAACTACTATAGGATTTAGATGGAATGATATATTAAACGACTTTAGTCACAAAAGTAATAGCTATAACGTTAACTGCGCTACACTCTATACTAAACGCTGACAAAGATTCGCCAAAACTCGCTAAACACACTGGCTGATATTCTCTAAAGATTCGCTAAGACACACACACTGTTATTCTTGAAAGATTCGCAGAGACACTTATTTTAACACTTTGACTGCCATGGTGGTCATCGGTGACCGGCGCAAAAGGTCTCACGGAAAATTCAAAAAATACCCAGTCGTTGGCATTTATAATTTTGTAAATGCAATTAATATTAAATAGTCATTCAATTGTTTGGTTTCCGATACCTTCGTCTTATTTTCATTTTCGCACAATGCAATGATATTCTGTAATGCTTTATCACGTTGCGGTTTTAATATAGTAGAATACGCATGGCAGTCAACATGTTAACATCGCGCTCAACCCTTTTATACTGTTTGGTTTCCATGATAATAAATTTGTTCGCTAACATTCCAAATAACAAATACAGGCTCATGCATTCTTTCTCACTCTCTTATTGCTCGTTCATACAAAATCACACACCTCACACTACCATTATTTTCAAAGATATTTAGTCCATAAACACAAGCACTCGCGTCGTTTGATACTTCTCGACCAGATTTTCTAAACTACCCCTAGGATTCAAACGGTTAAACACATCGTCCGCTAACAGGCAGAAATTCCGTTCGTCCCGAGGCAAACCAAACGCCTTAGAGCCGTTTCCGAGTGGTCGACGGCTCGCTTTTTAACATGCCAACACCGGCCGACTCACGGTCTAGCCTGTTTAACGAACTAATTGTACACGCGTTATCTCCTTAACGTGCGCGTGCAAATGGAAGCACGATATTTCCCATTGTCACGCTCTCCGCTCTTGCCGGCGCCGCGAGAACTTCGTCGCACTTCGCGCCCGACACTCCCGCGCTTACTTCTGCCTTCTCGCATTTCGAACCGGTGTCCTCCCGCCCACGCATTCTGTTACCATGCGACGCCTGCATTGTCCCCGAGCCTGCGACGCGCATTTCCCTGCACGTCGACGCATCCGCGGACGTTATTTTTAAAGCGCCGCGAGCGAAGATGTCTATTGCGGCAATTCGGGCTTTTCCAGGGTTGCGCATGGTGGGGGTGGAAGGGTTAAATTGAGTGCGTGTTGATTTCTGTGATCTATTGGGGTTTCGCATAAGAAGAGGTGGTTAGATTTACGTAGTTTTCCTGTAATAGACTGTGTTTTCGATTTACGTACTTTTTATGTAAAGGGTTGTGTTCCCGGTTTACGGAGTTTTCGTGGAAAGTAACACGTTTTTTATTTATGCAGTTTTCATGTAAAGAGCCGTGCTTTCAGTTTATGCGATATTCTCAGGTGACGATTAACATGTAAATCAGGAGATGAGTGTATAGGTAATGTGATCATACGTTCCGTTTTAAACGGCTAAATTGTGCGCATGTTGATTTCTGTGATCTATTGGGGTTTCGCATAAGAAGTGTTTTAGATTTATGCAGTTTTGCTGTAGAGGACTCTTTACGGTTTACGGGGGTTTTGTGGAAAGAGCTGTGTTTTCGGTTTACGTAATTTTTATGTAAAGGGATGTGTTCTCGGTTTACGTAGTTTTTATATAAAGGGATGTGTTCTCGGTTTACGGAGTTTTTGTGGAAAGTACCACGTTTTTTATTTACGCACTTTTCATGTAAAGAGCCGTGTTTTCAGTTTACGTGGTATTCTCAGGTGACGATTAACATGTAAATCAGGAGATGAGTGTATAGGTAATGTGATCATACGTTTCGTTTTAGATGACTAAATTGTGCGCATGTTGCTTTCTTGGATTTATGCAATTTTTGTATAAACAGCCGCGTTTTAGATTTACGCAGTCTTCGTATAAAGAGCCGTGTACTCGATTTACGCAGTTTTCATATAAAGGGCCGTATTTTCAATTTATGTAGTTTTCATATCAAGAGCCGAGTTTGCGATTTACGCGGTTTTCTTATAAAGGGCCGTGTTTTCCATTTACACAGTTTTCATCCGTGTTAATCGGGGGTGAGTTTGTGTATAATGTGGCCGTACGTCTCGTTTTGAAGAAAACCAGTCCATTTTTAGGTAACCCGTTCCGTTTCCCCCAAGCACAGATTCGAACTGTCAACATGTTCCGTTTTCAGAAGGAGAGAAACCCACGGTAACAATTGAAAGAAAGGTGCGAACAATTTAAGAACGCCAACGGTTGCGCCTAGGCGGATGTATTGATTGGAAAGGGATTCATTAATTGTGATCAAGATGCAGAAGTATTTGATGAGAATTCACTTACTTCTGGCTATATTACACCGCAAGAAGTCACTGAATGGAACGCTGGGAACGTTTCAACCGAAAGTCCTTGGGTGAAATTGTTCAAACACCTCCACACCAATAATTCGAACCGTATGAACTCTCGTATAATCATTGAATATATTTTATCTCTGCTCGGCACCAATTCATCCGGCGAAAGTGTCTTTTCTCTTCTTAATAAGTCGTGGACGAGCGAAGAAACATACAACTCTCACTTCTTAAAACAATATTACTTACCAAACTTAATTCGAAGAAATTCTACCGCAACTTTCATTCATATTTCACCTCAACGCCAAACATACCGAAGCAAACTCGTTCTTTAAAAAAACATAAGCTCACGTCAATTATTGATTGTCACGTCTGCGTTTCTCCATATTTTCGCCAATTCGCCCGGCGAAAGTGTCTTCCCTCTTTTGAATAAGTCGTGAGCGAACGAAAAGAACACTTGCACCTCGCATTTCATATATCAATGTTTTACATACCACTCTAAATTCTAAGAAATTCTGCCGCGACCTCCATCTTATGCCAACTCAACATCAAATATATCAAAGCAAATTTGTTCTCCACAAAACCATAACGCCACATAAATGACTTATCTTTACATGTCGCTTCCTTTACCTGTTCTTTTGTACGCACACTGTTACCTAAACCCAGTAGACGTCCCGTTTTGTCGATAGAAATTAATGATATCCCATTGATGTCCCCGCCACCGTTTTGCACGGCGTCCAGACGTTCGCATTTCCATAGGTGTCTCGTGCCTCGACGAAGCCATGCGTCCGTAGATCTGCAATTCTATGGGCGGCCGCTTTAGCCATCGCGTTCAATTCATCTGAAAGTATCCGACGCGTATGGCGCCCGGTTGAAGCCTGTCCTCCGCCGCCGGCAACTTGTTTTCCGTCCCGCGTTCCAGCTTTTTGCGGCCTCTTCGAAAAATATCCTCCCGCTGGAAGGCGCGCGACGTTTAATAATAATCTCCCGGCTTACTGCGAGCCGCGAACGTGTCGCCGTGGAATTTATCTGCGTCGATGAGACCGGCGTGTCGGCCCGTGGCGTGTGAATGACGCCGTATGATAATATCGTATCGCGTTGCGCGTCGAGACGAAGACATGCGTTGCACGAAGCGATCAGAAATTCAGGCTATTATACGGTGACACGCTTTAGCCTGCGGACATCGGGACGAGATCGAGACGTACATAAATTTGGGTGAATTCAGGTGTCGTTTGTTCAATAGTAGGGGTTTGCGCGTTTTGAACAGTTAGGTGTTGCGGCGTCTGCAGAAGTGGTAGAAAAATTGTGTCGTGTGAGGTAAACGATGACGAGTCAAGTAGAGGAGTCAATGTGTGGAGGAGGGGTTTGTTTGAAACGGAGTCTAATTTTTGATAAATCTAATCTACATTTAACACGTTGACTGCCGATCGTATTTTGATGTATTAGAACGACGATGCTATTAACACTTTGACTGCCACGGTGTTCACCGGTGACCGGCGCAAAGGATTTGACTAAAAATGCAAAAAGTTCGCAATGAAGCCTATTTGCAATCTTGTAGAAGCGTTTGATATTGTAACTGTGCTTCGATACCTTGGCTTCTAACAATTCTGCGTTACCTTCATTTTTCACTATTTAATCATACTCTGCAGTATTTAATTGCATCGCGTTTCTAACATAGCAAAATATGCGGTAGCCGGTGCAAAATATTTGACTAAAAATGGAAAAAATTCGCAATGAAGCCTATTTGCAATCTTGCAAAAGCAATTGATTTTGGAACGGTGCTTCAATACTTTAGCTTTTAACAACTCTGCGTTACCTTCATTTTTCACTATTTAATCATACTCTGCAGTATTTAATTGCATCGTGCTTCTAACATAGCAAAATACGCGGTGACCGGTGCAAAATATTTGACTAAAAATGGAAAAAATTCGCAATGAAGTCTATTTGCAATCTTGTAAAAGCGATTTATATTGTAACTGTGCTTCGATACTTTGGCTTCTGCGTTACCTACATATTGCACGATTTAATCATACTCTGCAATATTTCATCGTATCGCGGTTCTAACATAGCAAAATACGTTTGGCAGTCAACGTGTTAAATACTAAAGCGTTTGCACTAGAGCACTATTCTAACAATAACTGCATTTATAAAATAATTATTGCTGCTCATTGCGAATATTTTGGATCTTCAGTAAAATCTCTTGCAGCGGTCCCCGGTGACCACCGTGGCAGTCAAAGTGTTAATTATAATTTTTATTCTGGTTCAAAAATTGTAACGGGTTAAAAACTTGATTTATTAAAAATTAAAAACAATTATTAGGCGTATGCGCCCAAGGCTGAAATTTATGTTTTGGTAATTTAGAATTCTCATGGTAATATGAATTTAAAAAAAAAATGGCTGTCATTTACTGCGCCTGCTATTTGTTCAAAGTTCACATATCGAGTTGCGAAACCTAAATCTAGAATTCTATAAAAAGCCTCAATACCAAGAAAAGTATATTTCTTATAAGACGCACACGTATGAACATGGTGAAAGAAACTTTTGCAACATTCTATATAGCCTTGCATTTCGAAAAATTAAAATATCTAACGCAAGTACAAACCAAGTTAACTCGTAACCGGTCAACTACGTTTGACCGTAAAACACGAGTTGACTCGTGCCCGATGAACAATGTGTTCCGCATAATCACGTTGATTACAGGATACAATGAAACAAACATTCGATGTCCCCGTAGTAGAGCCAACGGATCGTTGTGTTAAAACCGGTCTGCATTCTTTGCCGCGCAATAACAAAGATAACGGTGGATCAAAGCGTCTCGCGTCAGACTATGGAGTCGAGGTCTATCGATATCCATTGTTCGAATCGTGCCGCACTTTCACTTTGTCTCGCGCCTCGCAGTCCGGATCGTCCCGTTTTCTCGGATGTCGTCCCACTTCGGCATAATACGCGTCTGCAGCCTGCGACGACTTAATTACGCGTGCGTTCGCGTTCCTCTCTGTCAGTCGATTGGCCTGGCCAAATTGGAAAGCGTTCCGAGTGTCACCCCGGTCATAAACCGCTGGCCGCCATGGATCGAGGCGTGCAGAATCGTCGGAGGGGAAGGTCTCGAGTGGCGAGGGGGTGTTTTGTTCGTCGACGGCTGGAAAGTGCGTAGGAGGTTTACGGTGGTTTTTATAGGCGCTCTTGCGTAGGGACTGACTGGCGGAAGACGCGCGAAGTGAGCTGTAGACGTAGAGAATTGATCGGACGGGAAAAGTTTGAAGGATGGATTCTGCGTGGGGGTTGAAGAAACGTAAGGGATGTGTGAGAATGCGGCAGATAGTGGGACAAGTACGTTGCATGGAGTATTGGTGGATGTATGCAGTAGTCATTTGCGGAGGCTGGGTTCTGTGTAGGGGTAGAGAGGAAGAGTAGGTGTCGTTTAATAACGTAGCAGCGAGTGTAGAAAGTATTCGTATGTTACAAACAGTATTCATGTGTGAAGGCTGGATTCTGCGTGGGGGCAGAGGAAATGTAAGACACATGTAATAATGTGGCAATTAGTCTAGAAAGTATTCGTATATTACACGCAGTATGATTATACGTACTATGTATTCATCTGTGGAGACTGATGCTGTATAGGGTATAGAGGGAAAAGTAGGAGTCGTTTAATAACGTAGCAGCGAGTGTAGAAAGTATTCGTATGTTACAAACAGTATTCATGTGTGATGGCCGGATACTGCGTGGGGGCAGAGGAAATGTAAGACACATGTAATAATGTGGCAGTTAGTCTAGAAAGTATTCGTATATTACACGCAGTATAATTACACGTACAATGTATTCATCTGTGGAGGACTGATGCTGCATAAGGTATAGAGGGAAATGAAGGAGACGTGTAATAACGTAAGATAGTGGAACAAGTACGTTGCATGGAGTATTGGTGGATGTATGCAGTAGTCATTTGCGGAGGTGGGATTCTGTGTAGGGGTAGAGAGGAAAAGTAGGAGTCGTTTAATAACGTAGCAGCGAGTGCAGAAAGTATTCGTATGTTACAAACAGTATTCATGTGTGAAGGCTGGATTCTGCGTGGGGGCAGAGGAAATGTAAGACACATGTAATAATGTGGCAGTTAGTCTAGAAAGTATTCGTATATTACACGCAGTATGATTACACGTACAATGTATTCATCTGTGGAGGACTGATGCTGTATAGAGTATAGAGGGAAATGAAGGAGACGTGTAATAACGTAAGATAGTGGAACAAGTACGTTGCATGCAGTATTGGTAGATGCAGTAGTCATTTGCGGAGGTGGGATTCTGTGTAGGGGTAGAGAGGAAAAGTAGGAGTCGTTTAATAATGTAGCAGCGAGTGTAGAAAGTATTCGTACATTACAAACAGTATTCATGTGTGAAGGCTGGATTCTGCGTGGGGGCAGAGGAAATGTAAAGCACATGTAATAATGTGGCAGTTAGTCTAGAAAGTATTCGTATATTACACGCAGTATGATTATACGTACAATGTATTCATCTGTGGAGGACTGATGCTGTATAGAGTATAGAGGGAAATGAAGGAGACGTGTAATAACGTAAGATAGTGGAACAAGTACGTTGCATGCAGTATTGGTAGATGCAGTAGTCATTTGCGGAGGTGGGATTCTGTGTAGGGGTAGAGAGAAAGAGTAGGAGTCGTTTAATAATGTAGCAGCGAGTGTAGAAAGTATTCGTACATTACAAACAGTATTCATGTGTGAAGGCTGGATTCTGCGTTGG
Source organism: Cryptocheilus praepositus (assembly GCA_033815515.1). Taxonomy (NCBI): domain Eukaryota; kingdom Metazoa; phylum Arthropoda; class Insecta; order Hymenoptera; family Pompilidae; genus Cryptocheilus; species Cryptocheilus praepositus. The sequence goes on from JAWWQZ010000257.1 coordinate 2,331,610, forward strand.
GGCAGAGAAAATGTAAGACACATGTAATAATGTGGCAGTTAGTCTAGAAAGTATTCGTATATTACACGCAGTATAATTACACGTACAATGTATTCATCTGTGGAGGACTGATGCTGTATAGGGTATAGAGGGAAATGAAAGAGACGTGTAATAACGTGATGGTTAGGGTAGAAAATATTTGGTTTGGACAATGGATTCTGTATAGGGGGTAAAGGGGAAATGTAAGAGGCGTCTGATGATATTGCAGTTTGTCACGAGTGTATTCGTACATCGATCAATTTTGAACAACACATACTTCTTCAAAATATAACTGGCTAATTAATTTTTTACAAACATCAAGTTTGTAGGTAGTACTAAATTTCGCGTTTTACAAATAGCAGAATAACATAGGTATAATGTTTCTAAATATCCTGACGACGTCTATTATAATTAGAAAATAGCAATTCGAAGAAAATTATTTGACCAACTAATATTTTTGCCAGCGCATCAGTTATAAAGAGCTTTGAAAATACGTACACACTCATGGTTTACACAAAATTAGTCGATATACCAGAATCTCCGGAAGTATTATCCGAAACTGATCGGTGCACAAACACTTATTACACTCACCGTATAGAAACGCTTGGATGAAGACGCGTTCGATTCGCTGCCGCAAAGATGCAGAACGTATCAATTAGAGGTTTTCCCGTAAACTGCAGGGATACGCGTTTCATTCAGACGGACGCGCGAGCCGGATGCAGGTTTTTACGTTGAAAGAAGCAAAACGTCTGACGGCGTGTATGACTTTGCGTGCGCAGGCGACAATTGCCACGTCCGATGCGGTTCTCAGCAATAATACGCTGCAAAATCGTTGAGGCAAATCGTGAGACAGAGGTGTAAACGAAGGATGCACATGCTTATTTACGAACCGGCGCATTTTTAGACTTTCAGGAAATTTAGACGACATATGCCATTTTTTCCGTTAGGCCTTTGACTACATAGTTGAAAGGGGCAAGACTTCGTCATTGGCGAATACCGCTGGCTGACAAGTGAACGAAATTAAACTATCTAAAAATAATGATATTGGTTAAAAATAATCCCTGCCTTCGATGAGGGCGGAATTTATAGTGCCGAAAGGTCGGATTATTTTTTTTCTCTACCTTCAATCTTTCAAATGATTTAGTTGTTCGATTATCTGTAGTCGATATTTCCCGATAATAAAGTCTTGCTTTCATTTGATTAAATTGATGAAAAAAAAATGAACTTTCGCGGGTATTCAAAGTCAGATATTCCCTGTGTGCTGCATGCTGCGCGCAATTGCGATCGTTGCGTTATTAAAATCCTCGTGCAAACATGACTTCTCATCTAATTCAATAACATCTCACAGAACAACTTTCTGAAAGCTACTCGATATTTTCCAGGTTTCGCAGTACTAAGAAACAATGTAACAAATGACATATAACGCAAGTGGAATATCATGATACGACACAGCAGCAATTGCAACCGTCTGTCGTCGAGTGTTTCAGAAAGAAAGAATACGGTCAAGATATAAACGGAATTCTCTTTATTCTCGTTGTTGTGCGTAAATTCCCTCTTTTAGACTGGATTCTTCTTCCCTTTCTTTATATTTTCTGGCTTTTTCAATCCCTTTTCGCTGCTGGTATTATTCTATTATCCTTTTCATAGTCCACATAAAAAAGACTGCTATTGTTTGAGTTTGCTTTTACTTCTTATGTTGTACCTTTGTTTCGTTTTGGCGTCCCTTAATGTTGGCAGCTAAACTTCGATTGCGCTTCCATTATTACGAATTTGTATGTGAAGAGAAGAATTTTTCTCTTGGTTTGAGTTCTTTAAGATGCTCTATTTTTCTCGAATTAAGACCAGCTCATTGTACATGCTTCAGAACCGTAAATATCCTTTTCAGAGAGTTATTTTTTATTCCGTAATTTTGGGTATTTGTTTTTATTTCTCGGGTCAGTATTTAAAAATTTCGTAATATTTGTTATCCGAAGCTGATTCAGATCATCTCAGGATCTTGAAAGATTTTAACGTTCGGATACCCGTAAGTTTGAGTCTGATTATGGTACAGAATTCGAAAATCCCTTTTAAGCTGGAAAGTTTAAGTATTAGATCCAATACAAAAATCACGTAAAAGCATTACATGACATTCCAAACTTTTGGGATCCTAAATGTTCGTAATATTTGGATACCCACAAGTTTGAATCTAATTATGTAACAGAATACGGAAATCCCTTTTAAGCCAAAAAGTTAAAGTGCCAGATCCGATAGAAATGTCATGAAAAAGCATTATATGAGGTTGAAAACTTTTGGGATCCCGAAAGTTCGTAATGTTCGCGTACTCGAAGCTGAGTCAGGTCGAGTCGGGATCCCAAAAGATTCTAATGTCCCAGTACCCATAACTTCGAGTCTGACTATACTACTGAATACGAAAATTCCATTTAAGCCAGAAAGTTAGCACGTTCACTGCCAAGCGTATTTTGTTCAATTAGAACCGCATCATGACGAATTACTTCAGCATATTTTTAAATTGTGCAAAATAAAAATAACATGGCGGTATTGGAGACTTGCATAACTATTTTGATATCAACAGCATTTACAATATTATAACTACTTCTGGTTGCGAATGTTTTTTTATTTTCCGTGAGATCTTTTAAGCTGGTCACCGGTGACCATCAGAACAGTTAACCCGTTAAAACGTTGACTGCCGTGCGTATTTTACTGTATTAAAATCGCAACGTTATGAAGTACTACAGAATATGATTGAACTGCGCAAAATGAAAGTAATGCCAAGGTATCAGAGATCAAAGAATTAAATCAGTATTTAATATTAATTGCATTTACAAAATTATAAATGCTACCGATTGGGTATTTTTTTAATTTTTTGTGAGATCTTTTGCACCGGTCACCGATGACCACCATGGCAGTCAACGGATTAAAGTACCAATTCCAATTGAAAGATCACGAAAGAGCTTCATATAAGGTTAACACTTTGACTGCCAAGCGTATTTTGTTACGTTAGAACCGCGATGCGATGAAATACTGCAGACTATAATTAAATCGTGCAAAATAAAGGTAACGCAGAGTTGTTAGAAGCCAAAGTATTGAATTGCTTTTACAAGATTGCAAATGGACTTCATTGCGAATTTTTTGCATTTTTGGTAAAATCTTTTGCACCGGTCACCGGTGACCACCGTGGCAGTCAAAATGTTAATGGCATTGCAAAATTATACTCATGTAATTGGGGCATTAGTGTGTTTTCGAATATACAAGTTTGCATGCAGGTATGTCATATGATATCATTTACATGTAGGTATCTCATATCGCATCATCTGTGACATAGATGAAAAATATTTTTCATACGTTAAATATTACCGCGTCAATTAAATAACATATCATAACTATCGAAAACCACAGTATGAAGCATCGTTAGACTATCGAATATACGTTATGCTATTTTATCCGAATACGTATTTTCATTAACCGTTGACTATGTATTTGCATTGTATTTGTATTGTATTTGTTTTGTATTTGTATTGTACTATGTATTTTGCTATGTTAAAACTGCGATACGATGAAATACTGCAGAGTATGATTAAATCGTGCAAAATGAAGGTAACGCAGAATTATTAGAAGCCAAAATATTGAAGCACCGTCCCAATATCAATTGCATTAATCACCGGTCACCGGTGACCACCGTGGCAGTCAAAGTGTTAAAAAATGTCTTAATATGATTAAAATTAAAACTCGATGAATTTTGTCTTCATCGGATCTATAAGCCAAAACGATCGCTAGACATATACACGCATCCAGCGTTTGCACCGATCGTTTTCGACAATTACATATGTGCCTGCAGCATACGTGCGTCCATCGCAGTCAAAGGGTTAAATAAGGGAAGCCACGAACGGCAACTGTGCTCGACGCGCTGTTCTTTCAGCGACGAATGAGTCACATGTCGCTTTATAGCCCGTTCATTCCGTCTCCATGCCGGTCCGTGTGCCGCAGTTTATTTGCGGCAAAGCGTGTGTACCGACGCGGAACGGCGCTAATCACGAAAATTAGTATTGCTCGCGAGAATTACACATTGCCGCCCACGTTACTGAATAACGACGCCTAATAGAGACCCATCGCGAGGTGTCGCGATTGTTAATACCCCGCTTCTGCGTTTGCCGATAAATCGCCGGTAGATCGCCGCTAGATCGCCAATGCCCGACATTCCGTCTAGCGTCAGCTGTAAAAAACCGGATTGCAGAACCGGTAGAATTCGACGACTTTTACATGCCAACGAGGAACGATCGAGGCACCACGCGAAAGCGCGCGCCGCGAGAAATTGTAGGTGTTAGAAGAGTTGGACGGTGATCAAATATTCCGCTGGCTGATTGAGTTGTGCGAAATCATTATGCGCGGAGCAGTGAGCTTGCTACTGGTCATTCGTGGCTCCGGTATAACTGTGTTTTCTGTTAATAGTACAGTAAAACCTGTTTTTGTGCGGTTGATAAGGACCGAATAAAAGAAATCGTACAAAAAAATATTCGAAAATTTTATTAATTCTTACATATAATAAACAATTTTGTACGATACACTACCTAAATTTTTTTTTATGCGGTGGATAGGGATCGCATAAAAAAAGTCGGACTTAGAAAATACATTAATGATTTATGAAATAGGTGAGAGAATGCTTTCAATTAAATTAAATAATTAAATTACACCTAAAGAAATTTTAAAAATATTTAATTCTTCATTGTACATATACATGGAGAAGTTTTCGAATTGTACATTAAATAGTTTGCTGCTACTCGTCGTAATCCAAAACGCGCATCCTCTCGTGATGAATTGGTTGAAAATCGCTTTCGTCGCTTGAAGATTAAATTTCAATTGATTTGTTTTTTGGTACCATAAACTCAGTGATCAGTTTTTGTGACGACGGTCGACTGGTCAATTGCTTGTAAACGTCACGATAGTGAGACATGCATGATCTCAGCTCTTTTTGGAATTTTAAGCGTCTTTCCGCGTTGGTATCTATTTTAAGAAAATGCGTTTCCAATTTTTTCGAAATCTGGATCCCTGCATATATTTTATCTGCTGTAATAGATTCCGGTTCTTCTTGTGTATTTTCATAATCTATCAAACTATTGATAATGTCACTATCATCGACAGTTTGGTCCTCAATCATCTCGTCCAGGTCATTATCGCCGAAAGAATCAAAGCCTTCTCCGCCGATGTTATGTGCGAGCGCACTAATTTCAGATAATAACGTTGACGCGTTTTTGGTAACGTTTCGATTAATTACACATTCATACATTTCGTCCACAACATATATATGTACATTGATAGAAAACATTAAACTGGTGCTAACGCCGCTAAGATTCATATACCGCATAAAAATAAAATCGCACAAAAAAAATTGCACAAAAATAAAATCGCACAAAACCAATCGCACAAAAACAAAATCGCATAGAAAAGGACCGCACAAAAACAGGTTTTACTGTACCGTGCAAGTGTATTTGTGGGTAATATCACCGTACAAGGGTATTATTGCTTAACACTTTGATAAAATGCTTGGCAGTCAACGTGTTAACACGTTGACTACCACGGTGGTCACCGTTGACCGGTGCAAACGATTTTATTAAAAATGCAAAAAATTCGCAATAAAGCCTATTTGCAATCTTGTAAAAGAAATTGATATTGGGACGGTGCTTCAATACTTTGGCTTCTAACAATTCTGCGGTACCTTTATTTTGCACGAATTAATTATACTCTGCAGTATTTCATCGCATCGCGGTTCTAACATAGCAAAATACGCGGTGACCGGTGCAAAATATTTGACTAAGAATGGAAAAAATTCGCAATGACGCCTATTTTGCAATCTTGCAAAAGCAATTGATATTGGAACGGTGCTTCAATACTTTAGCTTCTAACAACTCCGCGTTACCTTCATTTTGCACGATTTAATTCATATTCTGCAATATTTCATTGCATCGCGTTTCTAACATAGCAAAATATGCGGTGACCGGCGCAAAAGATTTCATTAAAAATGCAAAAAATTCGCAATGAAGCCTATTTGCAATCTTGCAAAAGCAATTGATATTGGAACTGTGCTTCAATACTTTAGCTCTTAACAACTCTGCGTTACCTTTATTTTGCACGAATTAATTATACTCTGCAGTATTTCATCGCATCGCGGTTCTAACATAGCAAAATACGCGGTGACCAGTGCAAAAGATTTGACTAAAAATGCAAAAAATTCGCAATAAAGCCTATTTGCAATCTTGTAAAAGAAATTGATATTGGGACGGTGCTTCAATACTTTGGCTTCTAACAACTCTGCGGTACCTTTATTTTGCACGAATTAATTATACTCTGCAGTATTTCATCGCATCGCGGTTCTAACATAGCAAAATACGCTTGGCAGTCAACGTGTTAACCCTTTGCGAACGATGACTTTTTCGGTTGGCTAAGATAGCAGGCCGGGGCGATTTTCGCAGATGTGTCGAGTGTCTTACAGGGTACAATAAAATGATCTTATATACAAATTTTCTTACAGAAACGTTATATTTTGATAGTTTTTCTATTTTCCACCTTTCAAAAAATTAACCTTGCAAAAATTACCACCCCCCATGAATTTGGTATAATTCGTGATAGCATTGGACTTTCTAATCACAGTTTGAACACCATGCCGGAGTACTCGTTCAACACTACTCATTTCTGCATTGTAATAATTTGTTAACAGCGTGACGATCTTCTTATCTTTCCACGCCAAAATCACATTATTATTTCTATGACAGACTACCACTGATTTTCCTTTTGGAAGTCGTCGTTTTTTATTGCATCTGGCAATTTTTTTCTATTATTCAGTATTGTCCCATTCAAATGACATTTCAATTTATGTCATTTATTGACTAAAAAGTAACCAGTGTAATACCACCTTTCTGTCAGTTCGAGGTAACAAAATCTAACATAAACATTGTAGCTTCTCAGTCTCCATTCTATTGTTGTGTCGTGTGGCTTCCATCTGTTACGTCCTTTTCATAATAACAGTTTCCCGGGAATTTGGCTGCATCGCATGGCGTGTGTGGCGTCAATTATTTAATTGAAATTGCCGCGATGGTAAACAGAAATGTGTTACGATGCACGGTAAAATAATAGCAAAAGGCAGTATTGAAAAGGTGACAATGTTTTATAATACTAATGATAAGCCAAAAATGAAAACATTGACATATTTACTGAAGCCTTTACTGTTTTAAATTACTTTTCTGACGCGTGGAATAAAATTTATTAACAAGCTGTTAGCAACATAAAAGAACAAATATTCCGGACACGTAAACAAAATACATTTTTGCAACCACACAATAGCCCCGCTCACATTATCTCACAGAGAACGCAATTACCAAGCAATTGTTTACTCATGATACTGTGATATTAACAATCAAGGATCACATAAAATCTCTAATCATTCTCGTTAATCATTATCTCTCTTCCATACATTAACGTTCATACACGCAGAATCACACTCCTCAGATAATAAATGCATTTGCAAAACCATATAGAATAATATGTGTACAGCGTATATAATATACTGTATAAGTTATTATCTGGCGATTTTATACATTTTTATACGAGATCGGTTGGCTCAGATATTAATTGCATTTACAAAATGCACTGCATCTACAAAAATATCTACAATAATACTTATACAACATGTACAATACATTGTATAAGCTAGTGTCTGCCGATTTCACACATTTCGATCGAGATCCGTTGCATCAACGTGTTAACAATCAAGGATCACATAAAATCTCTAATCATTCTCGTTAATCATTATCTCTCTTCCATACATTAACGTTCATACACGCAGAATCACACTCCTCAGATAATAAATGCATTTGCAAAACCATATAGAATAATATGTATACAGCGTATACAATATGCTGTATAACTTATTATCTGGCGATTTTATACATTTTTATACGAGATCGGTTGGCTCAGATATTAATTGCATTTACAAAATGCACTGCATCTACAAAAATATCTACAATAATACTTATACAACATATACAATACATTGTATAAGCTAGTGTCTTCCGATTTCACACATTTTGATCGAGATCCGTTGCATCAACCGTTGCATACAGCGTATACAATATACTGTATAAATTATTATCTGGCGATTTTATACATTTTTATACGAGATCGGTTGGCTCAGATATTAATTGCATTTACAAAATGCACTGCATCTACAAAAATATCTACAATAATACTTATACAACATGTACAATACATTGTATAAGCTAGTGTCTGCCGATTTCACACATTTTGATCGAGATCCGTTGCATCAACCGTTGCATACAGCGTATACAATATACTGTATAAGTTATTATCTGGCGATTTTATACATTTTTATACGAGATCGGTTGGCTCAGATATTAATTGCATTTACAAAATGCACTGCATCTACAAAAATATCTACAATAATACTTATACAACATATACAATACATTGTATAAGCTAGTGTCTTCCGATTTCACACATTTTGATCGAGATCCGTTGCATCAACCGTTGCATACAGCGTATACAATATACTGTATAAATTATTATCTGGCGATTTTATACATTTTTATACGAGATCGGTTGGCTCAGACATTAATTGCATTTACAAAATGCACTGCATCTACAAAAATATCTACAATAATACTTATACAACACGTACAATACATTGTATAAGCTAGTGTCTGCCGATTTCACACATTTTGATCGAGATCCGTTGCATCAACCGTTGCATACAGCGTATACAATATACTGTATAAGTTATTATCTGGCAATTTTATACATTTTTATACGAGATCGGTTGGCTCAGACATTAATTGCATTTACAAAATGCGCTGCATCTACAAAAATATCTACAATAACACTTATACAACATATACAATACATTGTATAAGCTAGTGTCTGCCGATTTCACACATTTTGATCGAGATCCGTTGCATCAACGTGTTAACTCGCGCGCAATAATCGACGTGCGAATCGACGTTGCGTGCAGTCGTAATCTCGATCGGCACGGCCGCTTCGTCATTGAATTATGAAGATGCTAAGATCTTTATGTAATGCCCGTGTGGGTCGGCCAAAGTCGTAACAGCGTCGGATAAAAATTGCAGTCGGCACGAATAATGAACGTGTACGTACCGATCCAGATTTAGTAGGAATCCCACGAACGACCGCTCTTACCACGTGCCTGCGGATTACGCCATTTATATAATGTGCTCTATACATTCCGCGCCGTGTACGTATCGGCGAACGTTCTACGTGCACACGTTAGCCCGTTCAATTCGATTTGCGACACGCGGTGCTCGTCTCGAAAAACGACGGAACACCGTCGAACTTCCGCAAATTAACGTGATTCATTATCGTCCCGATTCAATCGAGTGAACTCCTGATTGATTATGCAAAGCGCACGTGAGGTATAATTGTAATTCGTCAGTTACGGCGAATTAAATAAAGTAACGAATGAATGAAAATATATTCGTTTTATACGCTGATGCAATTGCGGTATGCGGGGAATCGAAAAAACGTTCAGGAAAATGCGCGTGTGTTCATACTGGGGATGGAATATTTTTTCAGTAGCGTGAGCTCTTGATTGTAGAGAGCGCACTTAAGTTTTAATTGAAATTCCTCAGTTACGCCGAATTAAATAAAGCAATGTATGAATGTATATTCATTCCATTCACCGATGTAACTGCGATGTGTGGGAGATCGGAAAAACATTGAGGAACATGTATGTGCTGGGATGGAATATTTTTTCAATAATGTCAACTCTCGGTTGGTTATATAAAACGTACGTGAGTTATAATTGGAAGTGTAATAATTATTAATGTGTGTACATATCAATAATAATATAACAATATTACTATTAATATGCATACATATTTATAATTATTATTATTTACATACATACAATTTGATGCAAAATATAATCAGAATAGAATACTTATTTTCGACACTACCATTTTGTATCAATTTCATACAAATTTCTGCACAATTAAATTATTATTAATTTTTATTATTTACACGCATACAATTTGATGCAAAATATAATCAGAGTAGAATACTTATTTCCGAAACTACCATTTCATATGAATTTCATACAGATTTCTGCGCAATCAAATTATTATTAACTTTTATTATTTACATACATACAATTTGATGCAAAATATAATCAGAGTAGAATACTTATTTTCGACACTACCATTTTGTATCAATTTCATACAAATTTCTGCACAATTAAATTATTATTAATTTTTATTATTTACATGCATACAATTTGATGCAAAATATAATCAGAGTAGAATACTTATTTCCGAAACTACCATTTCATATGAATTTCATACAGATTTCTGCACAATCAAATTATTATTAACTTTTATTATTTACATACATACAATTTGATGCAAAATATAATCAGAGTAGAATACTTATTTTCGACACTACCATTTTGTATCAATTTCATACAAATTTCTGCACAATTAAATTATTATTAATTTTTATTATTTACATACATACAATTTGATGCAAAATATAATCAGAGTAGAATACTTATTTTCGATACTACCATTTTATATAAATTCCATACAAATTTCTGCGCGATTAAATTATTATTAATTTTTATTATTTACATACATACAATTTGATGCAAAATATAATTAGAGTAGAATACTTATTTTCGACACTACCATTTTATATCAATTTCATACAAATTTCTGCACAATTAAATTATTATTAATTTTTATTATTTACATACATACAATTTGATGCAAAATATAATCAGAGTAGAATACTTATTTTCGACACTACCATTTTATATAAATTCCATACAAATTTATGCGCGATTAAATTATTATTAATTTTTATTATTTACGTACACATAATTTGATGCAAAATATAATCAGAGTAGAATACTTATTTTCGACACGACCATTTTGCATAAATTCCGTACAAATTTCTGCACAATTAAATTAATATTAATTTTTTTTTTATTTACGTACATATAATTTGCTGCAAAATACAACTTGAAGAAAATACGTCAGATGTGCGTTTTGCTACGTGCCGGAAGTAAGACGCGGCGCTTCTTATCCGGTTACGTCCTCGGCGGGGGCGTAGGGTTGCCGAAGCCGTGAAAATCTCGCGCACGCGACGAAGAAAAGCACACCGCCGGAAGCGGAATCTTTGTGCACGCGTTCTAAGGGCTCGTGCAATCAAGTTGTACGTGGTCGGAACTCCTACGTCGGACAGAAAATCCACCCGTCTTCTGTCGCCGCTCTCAGCTTGTTAGCGCATAGACGCCGGCGCGGCAATTCGTGTTTCTCGTCCCCGGGCGACGCCGAATTAGAGTGGAATGTGAAACTGTACGGCGACGATAGTCATTTCTCTCGCTATTGCTGTCGTGCATCGCCATTAGGCGTGTCCAGACTTTCGGGACCAATAATCGGCATATTTAACCCTTTGCGGTCGGCAGATTTCGATCTTAAGAGTACCAGCAGGTCGGATGATATTTAGCATTTCGCAGTTACTTTTTCGTACAATAGTGGAAATTTAAAGTTAATATATGGATACTAAAACACGCAGAATTTGTGAAACTGATTTGTTGGGTTTATTACTACTTGGAATACGTAAGAATACAGATTTTTAATCTCTGTAATGTTCTAAAGTATGCTATTTCGTGAAACAATCACCGTTGTGAAGTCCTGGCTTTCGTGTAAAAGTATCACAGTACGTGTGTATTTGTCGTCTGTCCCGCAGTTTTCCTGTCGAAACATGCTACATAGTCTTTCTTGATTCCTGAACGAATTATATGAAATTAATTATTTAGTGATTTACTAAGATAGTGTTTGGTGGGAAATTTCCTACTAACCGATCGACTAAACATTTCACAAAAGTGTGTCAGTGGCTTTTCGTTGTTCTGTGGTTTTATTATTTTATACAGTATGTATGAGTTGATGACCCATGTCTGCACGCCCCAACAAAAAATTGCATTTTCGAAGGTTCCCGCTGCGGAATATCGACTTCTACAATGATTTCAAAATATCCCCGCTACGGGGACACCGACTTCTATGACGATTGAGAAATGTCCCCGCAACGGGGACACCGATCGCAAAGGGTTAACCCTTTGACTGCTATGGACGCATATATGCGTCCGCCGAAATCTTCAGGTGTAGACTATGGGCGCATATATGCGTTTCCCAATGGTTTCGATTTCTTACCTATTGCCGCCACAAGTATCAATATACGAGATGAATACAGATGAAAATGACTTATCGAATCATTTTCTTGCATTATTTAATTTGGCGTAAATGAAAGATTACCAGTAGAATTTAGTTGCGCCTTACATAATCAATCAATAGAGTTTGCCTAGCGAAAAGTATTTCGTCCTCAGCGAGCGCTTCGGCCGGAAGTATTCAGCAGTCAAAGGGTAAACACGATGACTGCCAAGCGTATTTTTCTATATTAGAACGGCGATGCCATGAAATACTACAGCTTGACTGAATTATGCAAAATGTAAATAATGTGCAGGTATTGAAGGCCAAAGGATCGCATCACTGCTCTAACAATAACTGCATTTATAAAATAATTATTGCTACTCAATGTGAATGTTTTGGATCTTCAGAAAAATCTCTTGCGCCGGTCAGCGGTGACCATCATGGCAGTTAAAGTGTTAACCGTTTCAATATGGCGAAAAATCAGTCCGAATCAGGTTCCATTACCGTGATCAGTTATTTATCCTCCAAGCGATTATTAGATAAAACAACTTTTATGTCTAAAAGATCGAAGGTCTTGGAGACGCATAAACGTTCTCATAACAGCGCACCATCAACATCAATGACTTTACAAGCCGTCCCAGCCGTAATATTAAAAATGTTCCCGACTGGGATAGCATATATGCCGTCCGGTGCGAAAGGGTTAACACGTTCACTGCCAAGGGTATTTTGCTATGTTAGAATCGCGATGCGATGAAATATTGCACAGTATGATTAAATCGTGCAAAATGAAGGTAACGCAGAATTATTAGAAGCCAAAGTATTGAAGCACCGTTCCGATATCAATTGCTTTTACAGAATTGCAAATAGACTACATTGTGAATTTTTTACATTTTTAGTAAAATCTTTTGCGCCGGTCACCGGTGACCACCATGGCAGTCAACATGTTAAGGAACGGATACTATGGAAGAAATGTCAGGAAAGGAGTTAACTCGTTTGTTGAATCATAGGGTTTGAGCCACCGGTGGTATAGTGGTGCGGTTAGGATGAAGCATGTGACAGGAATGCGGGTCACGTTGGTCAGAGTTCAAGTGGGGTGTCTTATGTCACGTGCATTTTCGGCGCTGCCGTATCAATCGCTGACGCACAATCCAATTCTGGGACGGAGAGAGTAAATCGGAAGTGCCGAATTGCTGGTAGGGGCAGATATTAGAATATCTTCATTCATGAATTGAGTCACGGTGGTTGCTCGGTGGTAGAATGTGTCATTCGCAAATACGAAAATCTTATTATGTATTGTGCAGAGCTGGGAAGAAGGTACTTGAGAGGAATGTGGGTCGCATTGGTCAGGGTTTAAGTTGGATATGTTATGTCATGTGCATTTTCGACTATAGTGTACCGTTCGTTGACGGACAATCCAATTTTGGGACGAAGAGAGTAAATCGGAAGTGCCGAATTGGTGGCGGTGGCAAATATTAGAATATCTTCATTCATGAATTGAGTCACGGTGGTTGCTCGGTGGTAGAATGTGCCATTCGCAAATACGAAAATCTTATTATGTATTGTGCAGAGCTAGGAAGAAGGTACTTGAGAGGAATGTGGGTCGCATTGGTCAGGGTTTAAGTTGGATATGTTATGTCACGTGCATTTCCGACTATACTCTACCATTCGTTGACGGACAATTCAATTTTGGGACGAAGAGAGTAAATCGGAAATGCCGAATTGGTGGCGGTGGCAAATATTAGAATATCTTCATTCATGAATTGCGTCACGGCGTATGCTGTAGTGGTAGAATGTGCCATTCCCAAATACGAAAATCTTATTATGTTTTGTGCAGAGCTGAGAAGAAGGTACTTCAGAGGAATGTGGGTCGCATTAGTCAGGGTTTAAGTTGGATATGTTACGTCACGTGCATTTTCGACCATAGTGTACCATTCGTTGACGGACAATCCAATTTTGGGACGAAGAGAGTAAATCGGAAGTGCCGAATTGGTGGCGGTGGCAAATATTAGAATATCTTCATTCATGAATTGCGTCACGGTGTATGCTGTAGTGGTAGAATGTGCCATTCGCAAATACGAAAATCTTATTATGTATTGTGCAGAGCTGGGAAGAAGGTACTTGAGAGGAATGTGGGTCGCATTGGTCAGGGTTTAAGTTGGATATGTTCTGTCACGTGCATTTTCGACTATACTCTACCATTCGTTGACGGACAATCCAATTTTGGGACGAAGAGAGTAAATCGGAAATGCCGAATTAGTGGCGGTGGCAAATATTAGAATATTTTCATTCATGAATTGCGTCACGGTGGTTGCTGTAGTGGTAGAATGTGCCATTCGCAAATACGAAAATCTTATTATGTATTGTGCAGAGCTGGGAAGAAGGTACTTGAGAGGAATATGGGTCGCATTGGTCAGGGTTTAAGTTGGATATGTTATGTCACGTGCATTTTCGACTATAGTGTACCATTCGTTGACGGACAATCCAATTTTGGGACGAAGAGAGTAAATTGGAAATGCCGAATTGGTGGCGGTGGCAAATATTAGAATATCTTCATTCATGAATTGAGTCACGGTGGTTGCTGTAGTGGTAGAATGTGCCATTCGCAAATACGAAAATCTTATTATGTATTGTGCAGAGCTGGGAAGAAGGTACTTGAGAGGAATGTGGGTCGCATTGGTCAGGGTTTAAGTTGGATATGTTCTGTCACGTGCATTTTCGACTATACTCTACCATTCGTTGACGGACAATCCAATTTTGGGACGAAGAGAGTAAATCGGAAATGCCGAATTAGTGGCGGTGGCAAATATTAGAATATTTTCATTCATGAATTGCGTCACGGTGGTTGCTGTAGTGGTAGAATGTGCCATTCGCAAATACGAAAATCTTATTATGTTTTGTGCAGAGCTGGGAAGAAGGTACTTGAGAGGAATATGGGTCGCATTGGTCAGGGTTTAAGTTGGATATGTTATGTCACGTGCATTTTCGACTATAGTGTACCATTCGTTGACGGACAATCCAATTTTGGGACGAAGAGAGTAAATCGGAAATGCCGAATTGGCGGCGGTGGCAAATATTAGAATATCTTCATTCATGAATTGCGTCACGGTGGTTGCTGTAGTGGTAGAATGTGCCATTCGCAAATACGAAAATCTTATTATGTATTGTGCAGAGCTGGGAAGAAGGTACTTGAGAGGAATATGGGTCGCATTGGTCAGGGTTTAAGTTGGATATGTTATGTCACATGCATTTTCGACTATAGTGTACCATTCGTTGACGGACAATCCAATTTTGGGACGAAGAGAATAAATCGGAAGTGCTGAATTATTGGCGGCGTGAAATATTAGAATATCTTCATTCATGAATTGAGTCACGGTGGTTGCTGTAGTGGTAGAATGTGCCATTCGCAAATACGAAAATCTTATTATGTATTGTGCAGAGCTGGGAAGAAGGTACTTGAGAGGAATGTGGGTCGCATTGGTCAGGGTTTAAGTTGGATATGTTATGTCACGTGCATTTTCGACTATAGTGTACCGTTCGTTGATGGACAATCCAATTTTGAGACGAAGAGAGTAAATCGGAAGTGCCGAATTGGTAGCGGTGGCAAATATTAGAATATCTTCATTCATGAATTGCGTCACGGTGTATGCTGTAGTGGTAGAATGTGCCATTCGCAAATACGAAAATCTTATTATGTTTTGTGCAGAGCTGGGAAGAAGGTACTTGAGAGGAATGTGGGTCGCATTGGTCAGGGTTTAAGTTGGATATGTTATGTCACGTGCATTTTCGACTATAGTGTACCATTCGTTGACGGACAATCTAATTTTGGGACGAAGAGAGTAAATCGGAAGTGCCGAATTGGTGGCGGTGGCAAATATTAGAATATCTTCATTCATGAATTGCGTCACGGTGGTTGCTCGGTGGTAGAATGTGCCATTCGCAAATACGAAAATCTTATTATGTATTGTGCAGAGCTGGGAAGAAGGTACTTGAGAGGAATATGGGTCGCATTGGTCAGGGTTTAAATTGGATATGTTATGTCACATGCATTTTCGACTATAGTGTACCATTCGTTGACGGACAATCCAATTTTGGAACGAAGAGAGTAAATCGGAAGTGCCGAATTGGTGGCGGCGTGAAATATTAGAATACCTACATTCATGAATGGCGTCACGGTACATTATATAATTAAAGAATTTGCTATTCGTAAAAATAAAATGTTACTACGGTGTACTATGCAGACTTGGAAAGAAGACACCTGACAGGAATGCGGGCTGCATTAGTCAGAGTTCAAGTGGCACCTTATGTCACTTGCATGGTCAGCGCTGCCGAATCATTCACTGACGTCACGTATGTGCATTTGTTCTGTGACGAAGATAATAAATGAGAAGTGCCGAAAACAAGCAAAATAAAGCGAGCGAATAGAAAAGAATCAACAGGAATTTAGACCGAAAATCGCAGAGGGAAAACGTAACACATATTTAGGCTGATCAATCGATTGCTTAGACCACTTGTCTAATTTCGGAGCTCAGCACTTCTGTTTGCGACAACATCCAGCAATTCGTTATTACGTTCCTACAAGATCCCTAAAAATATCCCTACGAATATTACGCCCCTCTTTATAGTCGTAACCATTCGGTACTTTAGTCTTGCGCAAATGTATAATATATAAAGAAATAACAGAGTGGCATTTTGAATAGATCAGGGTGCGGACATTCATAGTTCTTCATAAAACGTGTCCCCCGGAAATAGGACAATCTTACGACTATGTCATGTCTGTAAGATATAGCCGTGTACTAATGACTACGAAGGTGTCAATGCTAGGTTTTGGGTGAAGCGTGTAGACTTCCTGCCGGTGGTCCTTCCTGTTAACTTTCCAGCAATGCACCATATATACCGACGTCAATGTATTAACACTCAGCCAACCGAATGGGGAGATGCACTTTTTTCTAGCAACGCATTGCTTTTTATTTTTTTTTCTTTTCTTTTTGCGTTTCAGTCATTTATGAACTGGAGCTGTCCTCGGTTTATGCAATACCTTCTCTGCTTCCGTAAAACAGAATTTTTAATCAAATCTTTCAAATACGTTTAGTTGAAGTCAGCGAAAAGTTATAGGACCGAATTGAAACTTGTCTGTTTTGATCATTCTCACTTTCTAAAAATGATAAAATACGCGATTGCGATGAATATAACAAGAACCGCTCCAAAATGAAATCAAATATTTTAGATTTTATTTATTTCTTCAATATCTTTTTGAGTATTTAATGTAGTCATTATTTTATGATTACCCACAATTTTCATTTTTAAAATGTAATACAAATCCAGTTCCCTTTTTACTTCATGCCGAAATGATAAATAAATTATCTCCAATTATTTTCAACTTCACATTCCACAGAAGTTACCCGCAGTACAGACTCGTCGCCGCAACCCATAATTTATCATTTCTCTACACTCCCCGCGTCTTCCGAACGGTGAAATTTATCTGCATTACTCGCGAAAAGTAATAGGGCCCGCGGTTGGCTAAGTGCTGAGGATTTTTCCCGTGGCAAGTGCACTTCTATAATTTCCCGTCTCTGTCGATGTCTTTCCGAGTCTTGTCGCCTCGCCCCCGTCCGCTCGACATACACTTATCCGGGTTCACACGTTCCACACGACCCTCGCACGTTTTTCGACCCTCCGATGCCTCCTCTGCGCGTTCGGGTCCTCATCGCTTGACGCGTGGATAAAGAATGTAAATGGCCGGTCGTTGAACCTGTCGCCGTGACTCAGGCCGCTACGCGGGCTTGTTGATCTGTAAAAGAAACCGGCAGATTCCACGTCAACAGACCCGGCAAACATTCCGATGGCGACCGGGCGTGCGCCGTTATAAATTTGATCTGCCGTCGGGGAGGGTAGATGAGAAATATTCGTTTGCGAGCCGTGCCGAGGCATACGGCGCGGTCTGTTAACACTTTACCGACCGCTATTGACTGAAGATGCCACTCACTAACGACTGGACATCGCGCAGGAATTATGTATGTGCTTATTTGTAAAGCTTTATAACTGAAAAATACTGAATGTATTGTTGAGAATCCTTTGGTTTCAAAGCAGTGTAATTTTATTGTCATTTAGAATTGTCATAATATCATCTGATATTTATTTTATCTAATATAACCGCTGACCACTGAAAAGCCGATTAATCGGCTACCGGTAAATGGCAGTTAGAACCGAAAAGTCCATTAATCGGCTAGCGGTCGTTAAAGTGTTAACACGTTGACTGCCACGCGTATTTTGCTATGTTAGAACCGCGATGCGATGAAATACTACAGAGTATAAATAAATCGTGCAAAATGAAGGTAACGCAGAGTTGTTAGAAGCTAAAGTATTGAAGCACCGTTCCAATATCAATTGCTTTTGGAAGATTGCAAATGGACTTCATTGCGAATTTTTTGCATTTTTAGTAAAATCTTTTGCACCGGTCACCGGTGACCACCGTGGTAGTCAACGTGTTAACACGTTGACTGCCGTGCGTATTCTGCTGTATTAGAACAGCGATGCTTTGAAATATTACAGCGTTTGACTGAATTATGCAAAATATAAATAATGTGCAGGTATTGGAAACCGAAGGATCGCATCACTATTCTAACGATAACTGCATTTGTAAAATAATTATTGCTACCGATTGCGAATTTTTTGCATTCTTAGTAAAATCTCTTGCACCGGTCACCGGTGAGCACCGTGGCAGTCAACGTGTTAACACGTTGATTGCCAAGCATATTTTGCTATGTGAAAACCACGATGCAATGAAATACTGCAGAGTATGATTAAGTAGTGCAAAATGAAGGTAACGCAGAGTTGTTAGAAGCTAAAGTATTGAAGCACCGTTCCAATATCAATTGCTTTTGCAAGATTGCAAACAGGCTTCGTTGCCAATTTTTTGCATTTTTGATGAAATCTTTTGCACCAATCACCGCGTATTTTCGCTATGTTAGAAACGCGATGCGATGAAATACTGCAGAGTATGATTAAATAGTGCAAAATGAAGGTAACGCAGAGTTGTTAGAAGCTAAAGTATTGCAGCACCGTTCCAATATCAATTGCTTTTGCTAGATTGCAAATAGGCTTTATTGCGAATTTTTTGCATTTTTAGTCAAATCTTTTGCACCAGTCACCGCGTATTTTCCTATGTTAGAAGCACGATGCAATTAAATACTGCAGAGTATGATTTAGTAGTGCAAAATAAAGATAACGCAGAATTGTTAGAACCTAAAGTATTGAAGCACCGTTCCAATATCAATTGCTTTTGCAAGATTGCAAACAGGCTTCGTTGCCAATTTTTTGCATTTTTAATGAAATCTTTTGCACCAATCACCGCGTATTTTCGCTATGTTAGAAACGCGATGCAATGAAATACCGTAGAGTATAATTAAATTTTGCAAAATGAAGGTAACGTAGAGTTGTTAGAAGCCAAAGTATTGAAGCACCGTTCCAATATCAATTGCTTTTGCAAGATTGCAAATAGGCTTCATTGCGAATTTTTTGCATTTTTAGTCAAATCTTTTGCACCGGTCACCGCGTATTTTGCTATGTTAAAAGCACGATGCAATTAAATACTGCAGAGTATGATTTAGTAGTGCAAAATAAAGATAACGCAGAATTGTTAGAAGCTAAAGTATTGAAGCACCGTTCCAATATCAATTGCTTTTGCAAGATTGCAAACAGGCTTCGTTGCCAATTTTTTGCATTTTTAATGAAATCTTTTGCACCAATCACCGCGTATTTTCGCTATGTTAGAAACGCGATGCGATGAAATACTGCAGAGTATGATTAAATAGTGCAAAATGAAGGTAACGCAGAGTTGTTAGAAGCTAAAGTATTGTAGCACCGTTCCAATATCAATTGCTTTTACAAGATTGCAAATAGACTTCATTGCGAATTTTTTACATTTTTAATAAAATCTTTTGCGCCGGTCACCGTGGCAGTGAACGTGTTAAATTGTGCGACGTAGTCGTTGCTTCACAGTGATTACTTCAATGCTGCGTACGTGTAAAGATTATCCGATATGCCGGCTTGACGCGTTGTCGATCGTGGATTAAGGCGTATTTGCACTTGGATCGGATGTTGCAGTTTCTGAAGTGTGGCAATGCAGATTGTTGCGAAAGGTTTGCGCGTGTACGCCGCTCTGTCTGCTTTGTTATGAAGAAAATGCTTTCCTTGGAGAGAACGACGATGGAGAATTTTTCAAGGAATAGTACGCGGACCTTTTATCTGATTATGGCGGTATTCGGTTCATTATCAAATAAAGAGCTTTCTTGGTATTTCGGGTTTTGGCACAATTCTAGTATTACGAAAATCTCAAACGTTCCGGAACAAGACGGTGGAGAATTTTTCAAGGAATTGTACGCGGATCCTTTATCTGATTATGGCGGTGTTCTGTTCATTATAAAATGAAGAGCTTTCTTGACATTTCGGGTTTTGGCACAATTCTAGTATTACGAAAATCTCCAACGTGTCGGTGGAGTTTGCCAATTAATTACGCGCGGATACCTTATTAAATTATCCGCGTATTTTTGACATAAATTGCAGTAGTTCATCAAGGGACAGTCCATCCGACGACAGTTATGAATCTGATATTAGAAAACGGCGAAGAAGAAGTTGTAATAGAATCTCGCTACGACCGTGATTCCGCGGAAGAGTGGATTGAAAATGACATTACACCAGCCCCGGACGTCTTCATTGCAACGACAGTTTCATTGCGCTTTATTGCGCGTAAACAAGATTTATCGAACTTTATTTGGATCGTTCCCCTTCCACCTTCAATTACACAACACTAGCCGCCACCAGGCAGCTTCCGGATAAAATCACTTCGAATTAGCCTTCGAGCAGAAGCAAAGCGTGAAAGACTTTACCGTAATGTCAACCGCGAGCAGACACTGGCCGACTTGGTCGCGTTGTCTTCCAGTCGATCTGCCAGACAGGCTCGTCTTACATATACGTCGCGATACGTCGAATCCATAAAAAGTGATCACCGAACAGTACACCGTCCGTATCGCCTATCTCCGTTCGACAGCATGAAGACCGGACGTCGTGCATTGTGATTCGATCGTGCGTTGTCTATGCAAAGCGCGTTGCGAACGCTTGCGGAATAACACGTGCGGATTCTCACTTCCGAGGTGTACATATAGGCTACGCGAGAGTGAACCATCCATTTTTTCACGGCGCCACATAGTAAGTGGCTGTTGCCTTCGACAGAAGATTTGCACACATTTTTAACACGTTGACTGCATTCGACACCGCAGTCTGATGAAATACTGCAGAATACGATTGACGTGCGAAATCAAAGTAATGCGGTGGTACTGGGGACCAAAGAATCGAATCACTGTTCTGATATCGATTGCATTTGCAAAATTCTAGTATCTACAAAATTTTAATATCTACTGTTGTAATAATGTAAATGTAATATTTACATTATTCTTATATCAATTGCATTGAGAAATTGTAAATGTTGGTACTGGGGATCAAAGGATCGAATCACTGTCCTGATATTGATTGCATTTGGAAAATTCTAATATCTACAGAATTTTAATGTCTACTGTTGTAAATGCGGTGGTATTGGAGACCAAGGATTGAAGCACTGTTCTGATATCGATTGCATTTGCAAAATTCTAGTATCTACAGAATTTTAATATCTACTGTTGTAATAATGTAAATATAATATTTACATTGTTTTCATATCAATTGCATTGAAAAATTGTAAATGTTGGTACTGGGGACCAAAGAATCGAATCACTGTCCTGATATCGATTGCATTTGCAAAATTCTAATATCTACAGAATTTTAATATCTACTGTTGTAATAATGTAAATATAATATTTATATCATTCGCGTATCAATTGTATTGAAAAATTGTAAATGTTGGTACTGGGGACCAAAGGATCGAATCACTGTTCCGATATCGATTGCACTTGCAAAATTCTAATATCTGCAGAATTCTAATATCTACTGTTGTAACAATGTAAATATAATATTTACATTATTCTCATATCAATTGCATTGAAAAATTGTAAATGTTGGTACTGGGGACAAAGGATCGAATCACTGTTCTGATATCGATTGCATTTGCAAAATTCTAGTATCTGCAGAATTTTAATATCTACTGTTGTAATAATGTAAATATAATATTTACATTGTTTTCATATCAATTGCATTGAAAAATTGTAAATGTTGGTACTGGAAACCAAAGGATCGAATCACTGTTCTGATATCGATTGCACTTGCAAAATTCTAGTATCTACAGAATTTTAATATCTACTGTTGTAATAATGTAAATATAATATTTACATTATTTTCATATCAATTGCATTGAAAAATTGTAAATGTTGGTACTGGAAACCAAAGGGTCGAATCACTGTTCTGATATCGATTGCACTTACAAAATTCTAATATCTACAAAATTTTAATATCTACTGTTGTAATAATGTAAATGTAATATTTACATTATTCTCATATCAGTTGCATTGAAAAATTGTAAATGTTGGTACTGGGGATCAAAGGATCGAATCACTGTCCTGATATCGATTACACTTGGAAAATTCTAATATCTACAGAATTTTAATGTCTATTGTTGTAAATGCGGTGGTATTGGAGACCAAAGAATCGAATCACTGTTCTGATATCGATTGCACTTGCAAAATTCTAATATCTACAAAATTTTAATATCTACTGTTTTAATCATGTAAATGTAATATTTACATTATTCTCATATCAATTGGATTGAAAAATTGTAAATGTTGGTACTGGGGATCAAAGGATCGAAACACTGTCCTGATATCGATTGCACTTGGAAAATTCTAATATCTACAGAATTTTAATGTCTACTGTTGTAAATGCGGTGGTATTGGAGACCAAAGGATCGAAGCACTGTTCTGATATCGATTGCACTTGCAAAATTCTAGTATCTACAGAATTTTAATATCTACTGTTGTAATAATGTAAATATAATATTTACATTGTTTTTATATCAATTGGATTGAAAAATTGTAAATGTTGGTACTGGAAACCAAAGGATCGAATCACTGTCCTGATATCGATTGCATTTGCAAAATTCTAATATCTACAGAATTTTAATATCTACTGTTGTAATAATGTAAATATAATATTTACATTATTCTCATATCAATTGCATTGAAAAATTGTAAATGTTGGTACTGGGGACCAAAGGATCGAATCACTGTCCTGATATCGATTGCACTTGGAAAATTCTAATATCTACAGAATTTTAATGTCTACTGTTGTAAATGCGGTGGTATTGGAGACCAAAGGATCGAAGCACTGTTCTGATATCGATTGCATTTGCAAAATTCTAATATCTACAGAATTTTAATATCTACTGTTGTAATAATGTAAATATAATATTTATATTATTCGCATATCAATTGCATTGAAAAATTGTAAATGCTGATACTGGGGACCAAAGGATCGAATCGCTGTTCCGATATCGATAGCACTTGCGAAATTCTAGTATCTACAGAATTTTGATATCTACTGTTGTAATAATGTAAATATGATATTTACATTATTCTCATATCAATTGCATTAAAAAATTGTAAATGTTGGTACTGGGGACCAAAGGATCGAATCACTGTGCTGATATCGATTGCACTTGCAAAATTCTAGTATCTACAGAATTTTGATATCTACTTTGGTAATAATGTAAACGTAATATTTACATTATTCTCATATCAATTACATTGAAAAATTGTAAATGTTGGTACTGGGGATCAAAGGATCGAATCACTGTTCTGATATCGATTGCACTTGCAAAATTCTAATATCTGTAGAATTTTAATATCTATTGTTGTAATAATGTGAATATGATATTTATATTATTCTCATATCAATTGCATTGAAAAATTGTAAATGTTGGTACTGGGGACCAAAGGATCGAATCACTGTTCTGATATCGATTGCACTTGGAAAATTCTAATATCTACAGAATTTTAATGTCTACTGTTGTAATAATGTAAATATAATTTTTACATTATTCTCATATCAATTGCATTGTAAAATTGTAAATGCTGGTCATTGGGAATATTTTGTAATTTGGAGAGATCTTTTGCGCAAGACACCGGTGACCGTCAGGGCTGTCAACGTGTTAATACGATTGACAGATTTAACAGTTCATTTATTGGCATTGATTGCGTATGGTTAGCGTAGAAAGTATTCTTGCACTGGTCGATGTCATACAATACTTCGTGAGAACATTTCTATAATGGATACCGAGAATATTGTTGTTTAGATCATTTACCAAGGTAACAAGAAAATGCGGAAATTATTTCTCCGTATGTATAAGAGAGTTAATGACGTAAATGGAAGACCACGTTATTGTCGTATAATTACAATTGACATTAGCTAAAGTCATATTTGAAATACGGAGCAGAAACATGTGGAAATGACATGGGAGGGAAAAAGAGATATTATTCATTTAAAATTAAAATTCTACCCATTTGATCATTTTGCATAAATACATGTGTGTTTTGAATGGGTGCTCAAAAAGTGGGGTCTCTATAGGAGAATGAAATGAAAAATATATATTGATATAGAAACAAATTAGTAGAAAATAATGTTTACGATTTTCCCACTTTCAGTCATAAAATCTGCACGCCATGAAATTGACAGATTTCCACTGACAGGGTTTCAGAATTGAGAAAATTCGCCGTCGATAATGCCAATAAGATAATCGCATATTCATGTGCTATATGCAGCAGTTTGTGACAGGCTACAATATTCATCGCACGCGTATGGGTTCCATTCAGTGTTTCACTTGTCAACCGTACTGTACGTTTCATACATTACATATATAATAGATTGGCTCATGCCATGAGTATCAAGTGGCACTGGTCAATTATACGAACGACAGAAATAGTGTTCCAGGTATTTCTGTCTTCCTCTTGGCTGTGCGGTAGGATAGGTAGAGATGGATGAAAGCAAAGCATCTCTCTTTGACGGTAAAAGTACCTCCTTTCATGCACATACATTCCCCTCATTCGACTTTATCCCTACCCCTCCTCACTACGCGGCCAGTAGAAAAAGACAGAATTACCGAGAACACTATTTCCGTCCTGCGTATGATCGAATACTACTACTTACGGCACAGGTCTGTCTCCTATACGCGACTGATTTAATATACAGTTTAAATCGTCAGAAATGCAACAGCCATTTTTTCGTCGTCGGATCAAAGGATCAGAGAGTGTCTCGTAAGAAATTGCTCGTGCCGCGGCGGGAAATGTTTTTACGGCGCCAACGGTCTGACGAAGGTTACGATATACGATTTCAGTCATTAACGTTGTTTAGTTTTTTGCTCTGAATCGGCGCATTATTCCAGGCGTAACAGCACTGTCTGCGCCGGCGATTTCCAAACTGTGCACAAGTTGAACAGGAACGTAATTTTCATAACATGATATTTAGAAATAAAAAAAGATGTACGCATACATTAACCGTAATAATATAAGAATGCATTTTATAGCCTATTCTTCGTTTAATGGAATCCAAATATCGAACGGGTGTACTGGTAGAAAAAGAGCTATACGGGTAGCACTCTGCTCAATGACAGTTAGATTTGAAGAGATTTCTGCTATTAAAAACAAACAAAAAACAAGCGCATCCATCGCATCCATCTATACATCGTGTCCGTATTATTTTATAAAATATATATATATACATATATGTATGTATACAAGTATGTACATATATATCTATTTTTTTCAAAGTATAGAAAAATGTGTTTGTCAATGTGTTGGAAAAATGAGAAAGCGTAAATACGAAAGCAATAACAAGCTTTTTCGTCAGTTATGTTCCATTCAATCATTGCATCAATACATTTTTTACCCCTTAACACTTCGACTGCCATGGTGGCCATTAGTGACCGGTGCAAAAGATCTCACAAAAAATTAAAAAAATACCCAATCGGCAGCATTTATAATTTTGTAAATGCAATTAATATTCAATAGTAATTAAATTCTTTGGTCCACGATACCTTCGCATTATTTTCATTTTGCACAATTCAGTCATATTCTGAAGTACTTCATCACATACGCATGTATTTTAATATATTGAAATCGCAACGTGATGAAGTATTTACATACGTATTTTGCTATGTTAGAATTGCGATGCGATAAAATACTGCAGAGTATGATTAAATCGTGTAAAATTGAGGTAACGTAGAGTTGTTAGAAAGCAAAGTATTGAAGCATCGTTCCAGTATCAATTGCTTTTACAAGATCGCAAATAGGCTTCATTGCGAATTTTTTGCATTTTTAATGAAATCTTTTGCGCCGGTCACCGCGTATTTTGTAGTCAATGTTAACACGTTGACTGATGCGTATTTTGCTGTATTAAAACAGCGATGCTTTGAAATATTACAGCGTTTGACTGAATTATGCAAAATATAAATAATGTGCGGGTATTGGAAACCGAAGGATCGCATCACTATTCTAACGATAACTGCATTTATAAAATAATTATTGCTTTCGATTGCGAATTTTTTGCATTTTTAATAAAATATTTTGCTGGCAGTCAACGTGTTAACACGTTGACTGCCAAGCGTATTTTGCTATGTTAGAACCACGATGCAATGAAATACTACAGAGTATGATTAAATAGTGCAAAATGAAAGTAACGCAGAGTTGTTAGAAGCACAAGTATTGAAGCATCGTTCCAATATCAATTGCTTTTACAAGATTGCAAATAGGCTTCATTGCGAATTTTTTGCATTTTTAATGAAATCTTTTGCACCAGTCACCGCGTATTTTGCTATGTTAGAAGCACGATGCAATGAAATAAAAGTATGATTTTTGCAAAATGAAGGTAACAAGATTATTAGAACCATAAAGTGTTGAACCACCGTCTGCCAATATCAAGCTTTTACTCGCATTCGCGTTGGTCACTCATTAGGCGAATTGTTTGCATTTTTAGCGAAATCTTTTTGCACCAGTCACCGCGTCGCGGTAATAAAGCACGATGCAATGTCGATACTGCAGCCCGTATGATTAAATCGTGTAAAAAATAACTGATAAAGGTTTTCGCGCTGCAGCGTATTGGAGACCATCGAATATCAATTGCATTCATCAAGATTGCAAAATAGGCGTCAATGGAACGGAATGTACGCAAATATTTTGACACCAAAAAAACCGCGTATTTTGCTATTTACGCACGCTACGATGCAATGAAATGTCGATGATTAAGTAGTGCAAAATGCGCGTAACCTATTCACGGCTAAAGTGTTGAAGCTGCTGCGTTCCAATATCAATTGCTTTTACAAGATTGATACGCGCTCTCATTGTGAATTGTTCTGCATTTTTAACGTCTTGTGGGCTGGTCAGTAAACGCAATCTGGGATATTTGATGAATCGAAATAATCTTCGAGAAAGCATACTTGGGGAAGGGGGATGTAAAGTAACGATGCTTTGTGTATTGTGTAAAGTATTGAAGCACCGATTGTCCAATATCATTGCTTTTACAAGATTTATTAGGGATTCATTGGAATTTTTTATTTCAGCGCAACTTTTTGAGACGTGCGTATTTTGCTATCTTTGAAACGGCACGAGAAATCAAATCAAAATATAGCAAAATTATTAAGATATATAAAAAAGATATCAGTCGGTTTTGTTACAACTTATCAACCACTGGACCTTGAAAATTTTAATCTCCATAGGCTATAAAACCGATGTGGGACAAAGGAAATTTTTTGCATTTTTAATGATATCTTTTGACAGAGTCACCGCGTATTTTGCAGGCTTCAAACAACAATGAAATTATCAAATTGCATTAAATCGTGTAAAATGCATAACGTAGAGTTGTTTAATGTTAATCAGTATTGACAAAGTTATAAAAAATAGAATATTGATTTTTTACAAGTATATATATCTCGGTGTCAACCAATTCATATAAATTCAATATCATTATAATACGTTACTTGGTTCCAAACCTATACTATATAATATGCAGAGTATGATTAAATCGTGTCAAAAAACGTGGCGCTGAGTTGTTAGAAGGCAAAGTATTGAAGCATCATTCCAATATGAATTGCTTTTGCAAGATTGCAAAATATGCGTCATTGCGAATTTTTTCCATTCTTAGGGGATATTTTGAAGATCACCGCGTATTATTGAGGAAAATGTATGTACAGAAAACGTTTGTTCAAATATTTGTTCCCTTAAGATTTTTCCGGGGAGTTACAAGTTAAGGCAATGAGATAGAGTTAATAATGTGTGTGCTATTTAAGATTTAGTAAATCGTGGTCAATAAACTGAGAGGAGAATTCTTACAAGAACAAGTTTCTATATTTTCCGGTCACCGGTGAATGATAAACGTGCAAATTATTGTATAAACATTGTATATGCTTTCAAAAATGAAAGATGAAAGATCATAATAAGTTATGACTGCGATATCTGTTTGAATAAACCCGCAATGCACATTGGTGAACGAACTATGACGCATTCGAAAAGAATAGGCTATAAAATTTCGATTTTGTTTCAACATGAATATGTCAGCAAAGTTGTATGGAAAAGATGATTTGAGCAGAGTATTTTTTTCAAAACTATACCATTTTAAACGAAATGTTGCGCTATTCGCTACTTCGTGAAAAAACATGTCCGAGTGCAAAGGATTAAAACTTTGGATTTGCGGACAATGGAACGGACGATGTACGCTGAGACACGGAAAATTCTTGTTGCACTTTTATTCGGGTTAGCAGCGTAATTTAATTTTAATTTAATTTAATTTTTTTTTTATTTTAACGCTTTAACGACCGCTAGCCGATTAATCAACTTTTCGGTTCCAACTGCTATTTACCGGTAGTCAATTGATCGGCTTTTCAGTGGTCAACGGTTATATTATATAAAATAAATATTAGGTTATATCATAGCAATTCTAAATGACAATAAAATTACACTGCTTTGAAACCAAAGGATCTCAACAACACATTCAGTATTTTTCAGTTATAAAGCTTTACAAACAGGCACATACAGAATTCCTGCGCGATATCCAAAACAGAGTCGGTCGTTAGTGAATGGCATCTTCAGTCAATAGCGGTCGGTAAAGTGTTAATTTAATTTTATTGACTAATCCTAGTGACGATGGCGAAATTATGGAGAAATGTAAATGTAATGTAACAGTAGTAACAATACAGTAGTAATAACAGCCACAATTTTATTCACAGACATAATTTCAGCTTTAAAATTTGATACCTTAAGACATAATTTATAACACTCGCGCTTTTCAACTATATCTCCTTCTTCTCTTATCCAATTCATTTCAGTGGTCATTTCAAATCTTCAATCAATAGCGGTCGGTAAAGTGTTAAATAATCCTAGTGACGATGGCGAAATTATGGAGAAATGTAAATGTAATGTAACAGTAGTAATAATAGCCACAATTTTATTCACAGACATAATTTCAGCTTTAAAATTTGATACCTTAAGACATAATTTATAACACTCACGCTTGTCATCTATATCTCCTTCTTTTCTTATCCAATTCATTTCAGTGGTCATTTCAAATCTTCAGTCAATAGCGGTCCGTAAAGTGTTAATTTAATTTTATTCGGCTTTTGAAGAAGGGTATAAAACGCCAAGCGACAACAAGCAGCAAGCAATATTTTTTTATTATTCCAGCACTTGCCAGATTCTAAAAAAATGTCATCCTACATCAATCCGTCAACTGCGCAATGTCGCGTTCGCACGGTTTTCATCGGAACTTCCCCGGCAAGCCCTTGTGCCCACTTTGCGTCGGTAGAAAATTTCTCCGCAAGCATTAATTAGGAAACGCTGATAGAACGGGACGCAATGAGAGCAGACAACGCTGGCTCGTCTTGCAAAGCGTTCTCTGCCTCCTCACACCGTCACGGTCCGCTTAAAGCGTCTGGATCTGAACCAATACGAACACCTTCGGCTTAGTGATTCGAAAGGGGCAAAACGTTTCGTCACAAACGACGGCCGTTTTTAATGTCGTAACACCGCGATGACCTCAGGTACCATTGGCCCATCTCTTTTTCACGTGCCACGTAGAGGCGATGCGCGTCTTTCACGTAATTGCCGGCGACGAAAGCTAATTCAGAAATCTCAACCGGCCCGCGGACTGAAATATTGTGCAAGGAAGCCGTATAACACACGATAAAGCAGGCGGATTCCTGCTAAATATTCATGTGCCGCGCCGAGTGACATTTTACCGTATTTTTAGCTGGTGTCACAATACGCCGCGTATGTTTGCCATTAATGTTTGGAATTAACATTAACCGTTTGAGTCCCGGGGTCATTGAGAAAATCTCGTTGAGAAGCACCCAGCGGCGTGGGAGAGTTTGTTTTAACTTGTGTTTATTGAATGAAAGTGAGTGAAAGTAATAGCATTTGGAGATAAAATGTATTGTTCGTCTGGTTCACCTGAGAAAACTGCGAAAAATGCTAAAATCTGAACAGTGGGACTCAAACGATTGACGTGACGGCTCAATTTTTCGTCTCGGCAATTCGGGCGTCACCAGCTTACGCCAGATTCGATTTTGTCTCGAAACAAATGCCTGTTTACGGCTGATAAGAATTAAATTGAAGAAGCGCGTCATCACTTGTTCCGCGTATATTCATGAATTGCCATACGCCAAGGTCCTCCACAATTTTGTTTAAGTATTTGAGCTTTCTCGAAAACATCCTGACTCTTGGTCCACTGGCTTTAACCCAAGTCGAGTTTAGTTAAAGATAGCTTTGAAGAAGAAGGTTTTTATCTCAATACCTCAAAGCTGCAGTCGTACCACCGCATTAGATTTCAAACTTGCAACTACCTTAACACGATATTTCGAAAAGAGGCAAAGAACTAACCATACAAAATGGTCAAACCAATGAACAGTTAGGAAAAAAGGACAAGAAACACGCGTAGCTACGATTTCGCAGGGCGTAGAACACAGTCTGCGAACCTGTATGTTACTTATACGTGCGAAAATAATATTCGTTGGCACCAGGGCATGACAGTTATAACAGTTCGGTCGCGTGTCGAATTGCATGGAGTCGAGGACCGACGTTGGAACATACGACTTGATTTTCAACGCAACCGCGGCTCTTCCGCAGTCTCGCAACTCGGAAATTGCATGCTTAAGCCGGCGAAAGAAGCGCCGAAAAAAGGAGATTCGAGATGCACGTTCGCCGACCGAAGTCGCTAACGTATTCGCTCGGGACGTAGCCGTTGAAAAAGTTCCTGCGCTCGCTGGCTTTACTCGGGGACTCCTTTTATATAGACACTGTGCGGCTGTTCTTTGACCCGTTTCGAAGTTTACTCGTCGCGTTACCGCGAATCCCTTTCCGCCCGTTTCTGTTTTCTGCCGGTCCGCCATTTTCTGCCGAGAGTGGCCCGCGACGGCAGGTTAAAATGGATGCGACGAGTTGAAATGAACGTCATGAGTTAACACGTTGACTGCCACGGTGTCCACGGGTGACCGGTGCAAAAAATTGTACTAAAAATGCAAAAAATTCGCAATCGGTAGCAATAATTATTTTATAAATGCAGTTATCGTTAGAATAGTGATGCGATCCTTCGGTTTCCAATACCCGCACATTATTTATATTTTGCATATGTGTCGTGCATAAATGAAGTCCATTTACAATCTTATAAAAGCAATTGATATCGGGAAGGTGTTTCAATACTTCTGACAACTCTGCGTTACCTTTATTTTGCACGATATAATTATACTCTGCAGTATTTTATCGCATCGCGGTTCTAACATGGCAAAATATGCTTGGCAGGCAACGTGTTAACAAGTTGACTACCACGGTGGTCACCGGTGACCGGTGCAAAAAATTTGATTAAAAATACAAAAAATTCGCAATGAAGCCTATTTGTAATCTTGCAAAAGCAATTGATATTGGAACGGTGCTTTGGCTTCTAATAACTCTGCGTTACCTTCATTTTGGACGATTTAATCATACTCTGCAGTATTTCATCGTATCGGAGTTTTAACATAGCAAAATACATAGTACAATACAAATACAGAACAAATACAATACAAATACAATGCAAATACATTACAATACAAATACATAGTCAACGGTTAATGAAAATACGTATTCGGATAAAATAGCATAACGTATATTCGATAGTCTAACGATGGTTCATAGTATGGTTTTCGATAGTTATGATATGTTATTTAATTGACGCGGTAATATTTAACGTATGAAAAATATTTTTCACCTATGTCACAGATGATGCGATATGAGATACCTACATGCAAATGATATCATATGACATACCTGCATGCAAACTTGTATATTCGGAAACACACTAATGCCCAAATTACATGAGTATAATTTTGCAATGCCATTAACATTTTGACTGCCACGGTGGTCACCGGTGACCGGTACAAAAGATTTTACTAAAAACGCAAAAAATTCGCAATGAAGTCCATTTGCAGTCTTGTAAAAGCAATTGATGTCGGGACGGTGCTTCAATACTTTGGCTTCTAACAACTCTGCGTTACCTTTATTTTGCACGATTTAATTATACTCTGCAGTATTTTATCGCATCGCGGTTCTAACATGGCACAATACGCTTGGCAGTCAAAGTGTTAAAATGGATGCAATCGGTTAACACGTTGACCGCCCGAATACGGGTGACACACCACTCAAAGTGTTAAGAAGGCGCAGTTAATTCGAACTAAGAACCTGCAAGTCTAGAAGTCTACGTGTTATAAGACGAATTTTGCGGAAGCCGCAAGGAAAAAAAGAGAAATGATAATTTGTCTGGTGCGTTTTGCTTGGTGGTTTATTGAGCGCATGTGAGGCCAGTTGGTGACGTGGGGAAAGAGGAAGCGAGATGCTAAAAGATGGTTTCGAGAGTTCTTGGTATAACTGTTCATAGTTCAGCAAAATGTCTCAATGTGTAGGCTTTTTATACAGTGGCGTGAGTCTGCTTGAAAATTAATTAGCGCTACTTTCAGACACAGACGAATGTCTACCTTTTTAAAGCGTTTAATGTACGAAATAATAAAAACAACGTTATGCCAGTTTAAAGGAATGGCTCATCAGCACGTCGGTGCATTACGGAAGGTCGCGTGGAGGCTCTTATGGACTCTTCAGCTTTTTGCTAAAGTGTGAAAAAGGGACTCGTGCCGTCAATGCCGGTGTTATTTTCAGCTGCAGAATGTCTTTCTTTTTAAAGTATTTAATACTCGAAATAACGAAAACAACCTTGCCTGTTTAAAAGAGTGGCTTATCACATCGGTGCATTACGGAATCCCTCGTGGAATTTCTTATGGGCTCCAGCTTTGTACTAAAGCGTGAGAAAAGGAACTCATGCCGTAAATGCCGATGTTATTTTCAGCGACAAAACGTCTTTCTTTTTAAAGCATTTAATATTCGAAATAATAAAAACAATACTACGCCAACAATGGCTCAATGTATGTATTGGCGCATTACGGAGTCCCACGTGGAATTTCTTACGGACTCTTCAGCTTTTTACCAAAGCGGAAAAAGGAACTTATGCTGCCAATGCTGATATTATTCTCAGCTATAAAACGTCTTTCTTTTTAAAGCATTTAATACTCGGAATAATAAAAACAACCTTACGCCAAGAATGGCTCAACATATTGGTGCATTATGAAATCCCACGTGGATTTTCTTACGGACTCT
The DNA here is from genome assembly GCA_033815515.1 of Cryptocheilus praepositus. NCBI lineage: Eukaryota > Metazoa > Arthropoda > Insecta > Hymenoptera > Pompilidae > Cryptocheilus > Cryptocheilus praepositus. The sequence goes on from JAWWQZ010000257.1 coordinate 2,365,496, forward strand.
TCAGCTTTTCACCAAAGCGTGAAAAAGGGCTTACGCCGTCAGCGTCCATGTTATTTTCAGCTACAGAACGTCTTTCTTTTTAAAGCATTTAATATTCGAAATAATAAAAACAATACTACGCCAAGAATGGCTCAATGTATGTATTGGCGCATTACGGAGTCCCACGTGGAATTTCTTACGGACTCTTCAGCTTTTTACCAAAGCGGAAAAAGGAACTTATGCTGCCAATGCTGATATTATTCTCAGCTATAAAACGTCTTTCTTTTTAAAGCATTTAATACTCGGAATAATAAAAACAACCTTACGCCAAGAATGGCTCAATATATTGGTACATTATGGAATCCCACGTGCATTTTCTTACGGACTCTTCAGCTTTTCACCAAAGCGTGAAAAAGGGCTCACGCCGTCAGCGTCCATGTTATTTTCAATTACATAACATCTCTCTTTTTAAGACGTTTACTATTCAAAATAATAAAAACAGCCTTGTGCCAAGAATGGCTCAACACGTTGGTGCATTACCGGAATCCCACGAGAAATTTCTTACGGACTCTTCAGCTTTTTACCAAGGCGTGAAAAAGGGACTCATGTCGCCCATTCCGATATTATTCTCAGCTATAAAACGTCTTTCTTTCCAAAGCATTAAATATTCGTAACATTAAAAACAACCTTACGCCAGTTTAAAAGAATGGCTCATCACCATGCTGCATTACGGAATCCCACGTGGAGTTTCTTACGGGCTCCAGCTTTTTGCCAGGGCGTGAAAAAGGGCTTACGCCGTCAGCGTCCATGTTATTTTCAGCTACAGAACGTCTTTCTGTTTAAAGCATTTAATATTCGAAATAATAAAAACAATACTACGCCAAGAATGGCTCAATGTATTGGTACATTACAGAGTCCCACGTGGAATTTCTTACGGAGTCTTCAGCTTTTTACCAAAGCGTGAAAAAGGGACTTATGTCATCCATACTGATATTATTCTCAGCTACAAAACGTCTTTCTTTTCAAAGCATTCAATATTCGTAACATTAAAAACAACCTTACGCCAGTTTAAAAGAATGGCTCATCACGATGCTGCATTACGGAATCCCACGTGGAGTTTCTTAAGGGTTTCAGCTTTTTGCCAGGGCGTGAAAAAGGGACTTATGCCATCCATTCCGATATTATTCTCAGCTATAAAACGTCTTTCTTTTCAAAGCATTAAATATTCGTAATATTAAAAACAACCTTACGCCAGTTTAAAAGAATGGCTCAATGTATTGGTACATTACGGAGTCCCACGTGGAATTTCTTACGGACTCTTCAGCTTCTTACCAAAGCGGAAAAAGGAACTTATGCTGCCAATGCTGATATTATTCTCAGTTATAAAACGTCTTTCTTTTTAAAGCATTTAATACTCGAAATAATAAAAATAACCTTACGTCAAGAATGACTTAACCCTTTGCACTCGGGACCTTTTTCGCGCGGCGCACCAGCAACTCGAAGCGTTTTGTAGCGTATTTGGTGAATTTCTTACCTCTAGCTTGAAATGATTACACACATAAAGTAACACATAAAACTTTTATATTTTAATATTAAATGTATCTTTACATATTTAAGATGATAATTTCTCAAACGTTACTCTTTGTAATTTTGCATTGTATGATATTTGAGATAACAACTGCCTAGATGCATGCCCGGCTTGTCGGGACAAGTGTCACAATAATAGGTTGTTTGGTGTCGTTTGCCGGGCTTGTTTCTTCGAGAGCAGACTTTGCAATCTTTTCTAACTCCTGTTAGAATGCTATGCAGCTTTCCATTTAGGCGGATGTTGTCGGATTCGGCTGTTGAAGTCGAGGCTCGGTCGCGCGGCTGGTGGAAATCTCCAGTCAATTGCTTGACTAATGTCTTCAAATATTGTAAGTGATTAAGCGGCCGTTCGCTTCTCTGTTCTTTAGTGGTTTTATATAAAATATATGAATTTATTAAACAAATCTCCAAACCCCAAAAAAACAGTTTACGCCACCATTTGAGTGATTTTCTTAGGAAACAGTACGTTGAAGCATACTGATCGGCACGATCGACACCGCCCATATGTTTGGTGTAATCTATTATTACGTTAGGTTTCTTGACGGTCACTTCTACTCCACCTCGTAAAATTCGTTTTACACGCGTCATACCTGCATTGTTCCAGTTGGTCAAGCATGTGACAACCCTTTTGTCCTTCCACGCTAAAATTAATGTATTTTTTTTCCGGTATGCTACTATTGATTTTTTTCCGAATTTTATTCTTTTTATTTGTTCTGGTAGATGCTTCCTGTTTGTTAAGATAGTTCCTGTAAGGTGGCATTTTAATTTCAATAATTCTTCGGCCAAGATATAGCTCGTGTAATAACGATCGGTGAACATATGATGTCCTTGAGCACCAGGTAGTTTTTCCAGCAGCATTGAGTACAGATGCAATGGTATTCTCGTTGACACCGGGAGGTCGCGCCTTATCAAGCTGTCTGTTGTCAAACTTCCATAATAAGGAAGAATGCCACAGATGTAACCGGTAGTTGAGTCTGCCATCGTATAAACTCGAATCCCCCATTTGGTCGGTTTCTTCGGATTGTAAGTAATGAAGGAGACCCGACCTTTGAACTTGATCGTAGATTCATCCACACAAATTTCTCTTCCCGGTGTAAAATAGTTTAGAAATTTTGAATTTATGTAATCCAGGAAACAGCTAACTAGCTGTAAGCGTGTTCGTGCTCCTGCATCTTGTCTTTGGATTGTCTTTAGATGAAGCATCCAAAAAATCTGATTGAATCTGTCTCTTGTAAACTTGTTCGAATAAAAAGGAATGTAGCTGACATCACTCCGTGACCAATATTCTTGCAAACTTGCCAACGGCATTGTCCCCATATTTATTATAACACCAATAAACGCCCACATTTCTTCGATGGTTACATTCCGCCAATTTCGCCATATCGAGTAAGGAGATAATGTTTTTCCATCTAATTTTTTTGCGGCATAATTATTGGTTTCGATAACAATTTCATTCACCAGTTCATTAGTAACAAAGAGTTTTAAAAAATCCAATGGTTCTTCCTTATCTGATGGTGCGTGCGGTCCTGCAGTAGTGTCGCCGGCTATGAATGGTATTCTTGCCGGTGTTTCTTCAGATTCAGTGCAAGTAATCCATTCGGAACTGTCCGACTGTGAGTCTTCTGTAGTATAAGTATCACTGTCACATTCACTGTCTATTACTCGGATCTTTCGCCTTATGACACCTCTCACTTCGTCACTATCTTCACTACTGCTGTTATTCTCTGTACCTTGAAGCTCTCTGTGTAGACCCGTAATTTCCTCCTTGAGCATCGTGAAATCGAACTCATCTTCACTTGAACTTAATTCAGCATTACGTTCCATGTTTTTAGGGATCAAAAACTTTACATTCAGCAGTCTCTCTGCTACGACTGTCAGGTTCGAACTGATGCCGAAAATGCAGTCCGGTTCGTGGTTGCAGACTAATCCCAGATAAGAAAATGTTATCTCCATTTCCGTTTACACTTCTTAACATTGTATAGAAAGAGCGTAAGAACCTGCGTCGAACAAAGTAAACGAAAACAGTTAGTCCCGCGTATCGAGTTACCGCAGCAAACCAAGTGGTGAGCGAAGGTCACCTCTCGAGTTGCGGTAGCATACCCGATGGTGAGTGAGAGTCACCTCTCGAGTGCAAAGGGTTAACATATTGGTGCATTACCGGAATCCCACGAGAAATTTCTTATGGACTCTTCAGCTTTTTACCAAAGCGTGAAAAAGGGACACTTGCCGTCCATTCCGATATTATTCTCAGCTACAAAACGTCTCTTTCCAAAGCATTCAATATTCGTAACATTAAAAACAACCTTACGCCAGTTTAAAAGAATGGCTCATCACCATGCTGCATTACGGAATCCCACGTGGAGTTTCTTACGGGCTCCAGCTTTTTGCCAGGGCGTGAAAAGGGGAGTCACGCCGTCAATGCCGATGCATGAAAAACGTTGACGACGACAAATTAACAGCGGATCGGACGCCGTTCTCTTTTCCGCAGAAGCTTCGGACGCCCATCGGATCCGTCTGATCGCGGAGGACGTGTCTTAACGCCGTGACACGTCGCGCGACTTTTCTCGCTTGAACCGTGAGCCACTTCTTTCGCCAGACCACTGTAATCCCACGTAACCGCCATTTAAATCCACGTCGTTTGAGAGGAATGGCCGTGACGACGAATATTACCGTTTTTCCGCACCGGCACGTGGATCGCGAGGCTTTTTCTTGGGTGCGGTTAATGGTGCCAGGCGATGTTTCGTGTTCGTGGGCAATCGATTCGATGGACGTGGAGCTGGTTTTGTGGGTCCGAAGTGATGGGTATTGTGGAGTCACGCTCTTAGTGTCAATTAGTTACGCAGCAGTTTGTACTTTTCATTTAATTAAATGTGGAAGACGTACTCGGCAGCAGACGCGTTACCTGGCGCCTGTTTGAAAATATTGTTTTGTGACATTTAGTGTTTGTTCGAAGGCGATTTATTATTGTTCTATTAGGTCTAGGTTTCAATTGGTTGCTGGCGTGTGCGTGAATGAGGATGAATAACTTAAAAGATGTGGTTTTCAACATTTTTACAAATGAGTAAGAATAATGAGTTATTTTATTGTTTGAAACGTTTACATAAAATATATTTGATTAATTCTCCACATGTTTCGAGGCTATTAAGGGCTCTTTATCAGCGGTCTGCAAATGACTCGATGGAGTCGTAGCCCGTTTTATAACGTCAAGAGTAAACAGAGTCACGTTTTTGATGTCAATTAGTTACACGGTAGTTTGTACTCTTCGTTTAATTAAATATAGAATACGTGGTCAGCAGTAGACGCATTCAAGGCGCCGAGATGGTGTCTAAAAGACTTCATCTGGCGCCAGTTAGTAAATTCACTCTTGAAAATGTGCCATTTTGAGGTTGCTTAGGAGCAATGCACGCGTTATTGTTCAATGAAAGAGTAATGCTTAAAACGAGTTTTTGACCTGGTTGCAAAAGAATAAAAATTCTGCGCTTCTCATCAGGAGGCCACAATTATAATATGTTCGTAGATCACTTCATTACATTTTCGATATGACTCGATGAATGTTCTTAGTGTCTCCCGATAAACAGTTTACATCTGCGCGGATTCAAACCAGCAGACTTTGAATTCTTCTGTTCATTTTAACTTTGCATTTTGGACTTCAATGCTATTGTAGAATTTATGAACGCTTCACGTAATACTTCTATCCGCAATACGTTCATAGTAACTACATTTTCGATTACACCTCTATATCGGCACATTTAGCTGTATACAATATACGCACAAAATTTCATCTACCCAGAAACTTGTTACTCTACACGTCACATGTCTCTGTTCCACATATACCCTAAACGTACATCTTTCGCTGACGATCCATCATGCATACAATGATTTTTCGCACAAGATTTCATTTACTCAGAAACTCTTTGAACTATACATCGCATACCTCTATTCCACATATACCTTAAACGTATACCTTTCACCAACGGCCCATCACGCATACAATGATCACGGAAATGATTTTTCGCACATGATTTCATTTACTCAGAAATTCTCTGAGCTACACGTCGCATATTTCTATTCCACATATACCTTAAACGTACACCTTTCACCAACGACCCATCATGCATACAATGATGACGGAAATGATTTTTCGCACAAGATTCCATCTACTCGGAAACTCTCAACTACACGTCGCATGTCTCCAATCTACATATACCTTAAAAAACCTTTCACCGATGTCGCATCGTGCATACAATGATTTTTCGCACATGATTTAATTTACTCAGAAATTCTCTGAACTACACGTCGTATATTCCTATTCCACATATACCTTAAACGTACACCTTTCACCAACGACCCATCATGCATACAATGATCACGGAAATGATTTTTCGCACATGATTTCATTTACTCAGAAATTCTCTGAGCTACACGTCGCATATTTCTATTCCACATATACCTTAAACGTACACTTTTCACCAACGACCCATCATGCATACAATGATGACGGAAATGATTTTTCGCACAAGATTCCATCTACTCGGAAACTCTCAACTACACGTCGCATGCCTCCAATCTACATACATATACCTTAAACCTTTCACCGATGTCGCATCGTGCATACAATGATTTTTCGCACATGATTTAATTTACTCAGAAATTCTCTGAGCTACACGTCGTATATTCTATTCCACATATACCTTAAAACGTACACCGTGTTCACCAACGTCCCATCACGCATTACAATAATCACGGAAATGATTTTTCGAACTAATGATTTTATTTACTCAGAAATTTCTCTGAGCTAAAAATGAACAATATAAAGAAAAAAATATTTCTATTCCACATATACCTTAAACGTACACCTTTCACCAACGACCCATCACGCATACAATGATGACGGAAATGATTTTTCGCACAAGATTCCATCTACTCGGAAACTCTCTCAACTACACGTGGCATGCCTCCAATCTACATATACCTTAAACCTCTCACTGACGTTGCATCGTGCATCTCGCCTCCTTCCTTTCTTACCGCACCACGATCGTTTACTTCCGTATCCCGAAATTTCTTCTTTTCTCTCAACTTATTTGATTCATCCAATCACATTGGCCCCAAAATTTGGGGCTTCAAAACACTTTAAAACGTACTCTTTCCTGCGCCTCAGGCTTTCCTCTGCACACCGAACGTCAGCATCGATGAAATGACCGCGATACGCGCGGACAGAATTTCCAATTTCATTGTTATTCGTTCCCCGTCTCCAACATCCTCCTAGCAGATCGGCCCTACGCATGTGCTTGGCCCACAAAGAATCAGGTGGGCCCTGCCCACGTCCACCTTCGTCCACCCCCGGTACTTTCTCTTCGCCCATCATCAGAATCTCCTCCGAAGGCTCCAGCCAAGGACTCCGCGCGTTTCTCATCGGCGCGACTTCCGGCCTGAAACTCACGCCTTCCAACAAGAAGCCACCGTCACAAAGGACCGTACGAGCGTGCACGGAGGCTAGACTCAATAATGAGCGGCCGCTCGTTAACAGTATCGCCCGGGCCGTAATTCTCCTCGTTAATCAGCCACTTCCGCGACGTCACAATTTGCGGATGCAAGCAGGTATGCCGCGCCGATATTACCGTCCGGCAAACACGGACGCGTCGATCGGCCTGATTGGATATTTGGACGACGGATTGCGCATTCTCGATTGCGCGCGCCCGCAATTCGCACCGGATAATCAGCGTCTTGGGCCAATTTGCGCGCGCGCGCACCTGGATAATGAGGGGAAGCGGTTTTTGGGATGGAAGTTGAAGCGCGCTTCAGAATGCTATTGGCGATGAAAGTGGATGGGGGTTAATTGTGTGTAACGTGGATGTGGGAGTATGGGTTTTTTTTGGTTAATAAGAGTACATTTTTGAAAATAAAACTGCTGGAGAGAGTTTATTTTTTGAAGGTATTGTCGTTTAACGATGTATTTTTAACACTTTAACGACCGCTAACCGATTAATCGACTTTTCGGTTCCAACTATTTATCGGTAGCCGATTAATCGGCTTTTCAGTGGTCAACGGTTATATTAGATAAAATATTATCAAAAATTTGTACAAAATCCATAAAGAATTGGTACAATACTCAATACCATACACCCACCAGTAACCGAATTTGCATTAATCGTGCGAAATTCGCGTTTCGGAAAAAAATTCGTTCAAAATTATTTCAACAATTGATAGAAAAGTTGATTTCCAATTCATCGAAATTCCGTTCACACTTCATACAAAATTAACACTTTAACGACTGCTAATCGACTTTTCGGTTCCAACTGCTATTTACTGGTAGCCGTTTAATCGGCTTTTCAGTGGTCAACGGTTATATTAGATAAAATATTATCAAAAATTTGTACAAAATCCGTAAAGAATTGGTACAATACTCAATACCATACACCCACCCGTAACATCTTCATTACGAATTTGCATTCTACCAAAAATGTGTGCAAAGTTCGCGCAAAATTCGGAAAAAATTCGTTCAAAATTAGTTCAACAATTCATAGAAAAGTTTATTTCCAATTCATCGAAATTCCGTTCACACTTCGTACAAAATTAACACTTTAACGACCGCTAGTCGATTAATCGACTTTTCGATTCCAACTGCTATTTACTGGTAGCCGATTAATCGGCTTTTCAGTGGTCAACGGTTATATTAGATAAAATATTATCAAAAATTTGTACAAAATCCGTAAAGAATTGGTACAATACTCAATACCATACACCCACCCGTAACATCTTCATTACGAATTTGCATTCTACCAAAAATGTGTGCAAAGTTCGCGTAAAATTCGTTCAAAATTCGTTCAAAATTAGTTCAAAAATTTATAGAAGAGTTGATTTCCAATTAATCGAAATTCCGTTCACACTTCGTATAAAATTAACACTTTAACGACCGCTAGTCGATTGATCGACTTTTCGATTCCAACTGCTATTTACTGGTAGCCGATTAATCGGCTTTTCAGTGGTCAACGGTTATATTAGATAAAATATTATCAAAAATTTGTACAAAATCCGTAAAGAATTGGTACAATACTCAATACCATACACCCACCCGTAACATCTTCATTACGAATTTGCATTCTACCAAAAATGTGTGCAAAATTCGCGTAAAATTCGGAAAAAATTCGTTCAAAATTAGTTCAACAATTCATAGAAAAGTTGATTTCCAATTCATCGAAATTCCGTTCACACTTTGTACAAAATTAACACTTTAACGACCGCTAGTCGATTAATCGACTTTGCGGTTCCAAAAGCTATTTACCGGTAACCGATTAATCGGCTTTTCAGTGGTCAACGGTTATATTAGATAAAATATTATCAAAAATTTGTACAAAATCCGTAAAGAATTGGTACAATACTCAATACCATACACCCACCCGTAACAGCTTCATTACGAATTTGCATTCTACCAAAAATGTGTGCAAAGTTCGCGTAAAATTCGGAAAAAATTCGTTCAAAATTAGTTAAAAAATTCATAGAAAAGTTGATTTCCAATTCATCGAAATTCCGTTCACACTTCATACAAAATTAACACTTTAACGACTGCTAGCCGATTAATTGACTTTTCGGTTCCAACTGCTATTTACTGGTAGCCGATTAATCGGCTTTTCAGTGGTCAACGGTTATATTAGATAAAATAAATATCAGATGATATTATGAAAATTCTAAATGACAATAAAAGGACATTGCTTTGAAATCAAAGGATTCTCAACAACACATTCAGTATTTTTCAGTTATAAAGCTTTACAAATAGGCACGTACACAATTCCTGGGCGATATCCAAAACAGAGTCGGTCGTTAGTGAGTGGCATCCTTAGTCAATAGCGGTCGGTAAAGTGTTAAGAAATACTCGGCGTTAAGAATTAATTCTTGTCAGCCGAGAAAATGTATACTTGTATATATATTTTCTAAATGTATTTCACTCGTCGATACACGCGATATAAGCAATTTCCCCCTCTGCACATGAAAACTAAATGAATTACTGGGCGGTATGGTATTTTCAACTTTATTACTAATCTGTTAGTATATATTACTAATCGTAGCTAATGAGGAAATGACCCCATTTTTTTTGGAAAATTGGAATTCACTTGGGAATTTTATTCTTAGAACTCTTCGTGGTATCCAATGGCTCCATGTCAGAAGTCTAGAATAGTAAAATCTATTAAAGATGTATGTGGATGTGTTATTTTAATACAGTAAAATTGTGACTACTTACAGGTATTCGTTTTGCCACGCGTATTCCCTTCTCGCTTTTATTAAATTTTGTACAAAAACATGTGGTGACAGCTGTTAGTGCCGCGTTATATGTCAAAACGTGATGTGCTCATACGCGGAAGAAAACTTGTATCGCTGAGTAAAATGTGTTTGTGCCTATCTTTGCCTTTACTACCAACACAGCGAGGTCTAACAATAAAAATTTTCAAACGAATTTGAATTTTCACCTGGAAAAGGTCTTTTGTTCTCATCATCTACGGTTAACAATAAGGTTGCAAAAAAATACCGGTCAGTAATTCGGTTAGTCCGGCCTCGTTGTTACGTCAGAGAGAAATTTTTATATTCTCAGGGTGTATAGACAAGTAAAATGTATTTGTAACACAGATATGGAAGAATATCCTTTTTCGGTTGGTAAAAACAATTTTTTTAAAAGAGTAGTGTTGTTTTCAAATATTAATTGAGCCGTTTATTTTTAAACTGGCCTAACTCTGTTTTTCAATATTTTCCGGTTACCATGGTTACATGTACAAATTCATGTTATTTATCTCGACTTGAAGATAAATAGAGTTACGTCACTTTCAGAATAAACGGCTCAATTCTTGTCATCCGAAAAATACCTACGTTTTATATACGACAGTAAAATCTGTTCGCCTGTATTACCTTTACGACCAATGCAGCGAAAAATAATATTCTCAAGCGAATTCGAATTTTCACCCGAAAAAGGTCCTTTGTTCTCCTCAGCTACGGTTGACAATAAGGCTGCAAACAACACACCGCTCAGTAATTCGGTTAGTCCGGCCTCGTTAAGCGCGTCCCGTTGTTCTTATTACACTCATTGCGCCCGGGAATGATTTCCGTCCGAAGTGCAGTTTTGATTCGACGCTGCGGGCGAATTCGCCTGACAGCCAATTCCTGCCTGGCCAGCTGAATCGCGCGCCGGAAATGCATTCGGCGATTGGCCGTCTGTGCGCGCGAGGACAATTTTTGGAGCAACGTGAGCAGCCGCGTGAAATCTGACGCGATTGCGAGCGCCCGACATAATTCGGGAAAAAAGCCGTTCGCGACCGGCCGGCGCCGAATTTGCAACGGCGCGGAATAAATACGAGCGACGAAATTAACGGGGGAGATGGTGATTAATAAAAGTCGGAGTTGGTTGCAACGTGTTGAACGCCGTGACGTTCATACGTGGGTGACGGGTATTATGTTGGCAAGAGTTTGTGATGATAACGAAGGATTACCGAAAACAGACGTAACTATATGGAAATGCTTGTACCTGGGTTTTATGTCAAATGTGTATAATAGTACGTTGTTTTCATTATGTGGTGCGAAAGAATTTAAACAAACTGCCGTATATACAAATTTTCACGCACTCGCACTGATTCATGTGGTAATCATAACCTGCACTTGCATTAGGCACTTTGCGCCGTTAACTCGTAAAGCAATATACAATCTTTCGCTGTAAATTTTCACGCCGTGACGCCCGTACGTGGGTGACGAGTATTATGTTGGCAAGAGTTTGTGGTGATAAGAATTTAAACAAACTGCCGTACACACATATTTTCACGCATATACAAATTTTCACGCACTCACTTTGATCCAGGTGGTAACCATAACCTGCACTTGCATTACACACTTTGCGCCGTTAACACGTTGACTGCCATACGTATTTTACTATATTAAAACCGCAATGTGATGAAGTACTGCAGAATATGATTGAATTGTGCAAAATGAAAATAATGCGAAGGTATCGGAAACCAAATAATTGAATCACTATTTAATATTAATTGCATGTATAAAATTATGAATGCTACTGATGGGGTATTTTTTTTAATTTTTCGTGAGGCCTTTTGCGCCGGTCACCGATGACCACTATGGCAGTCAAAGTGTTAACCCATAAAGCAACATACAATTTTTCGCTGTAAATTTTCACAGCTAAACGCCCGTACTACTATGTTGGCAAGAATTTGTGATGATAACGAAGGATTACTGAAAACAGACGTAACTATATGGAAATGCTTGTACCTGGGTTTTATGTAAAATGTGTATAATAGTACGTTGTTTTCATTATGTCGTGCGAAAGAATTTAAACAAACTGCCGTACACACATATTTTCACGCACTCCCATTGATCCAGGTGGTAACCATAACCTGCACTTGCATTACACACTTTGCGCCGTTAACCCGTAAAGCAACATACAATTTTTCGCTATAAATTTTCACGCCGTGACGCCCATACATGGATGACGGATATTATGTTGGCAAGAATTTGTGATGATAACGAAGGATTACCGAAAACAGACGTAACTATATGGAAATGCTTGTACCTGGGTTTTATGTCAAATGTGTATAATAGTACGTTGTTTTCATTATGTCGTGCGAAAGAATTTAAAACGTCGACTGCCAAGCGTATTTTGCTAGGTTAGAATCGCGATGCGATAAAATACTTCAGAGTATGATTAAATCGTGTAAAATGAAGGTAACGCAGTGTTGGTGGAAGCCAAAGTATTGAAGCATTGTTCCAATATCGATTGCTTTTACAAGATTGTAACTAGGTTTCATTACGATTTTTTTTGCATTTTTAGTAAAATCTCTTCCGCCGGTCACCGCTGACCACCGTGGCAGTCAACGTGTTAAACAAACTGCCGTATATACACATTTTCACGCACTCCCATTGATCTACGTGGTAACCATAACCTGCACCTGCATTACGCACTTTGTGCCGTTAACCCGTAAAGCAACATACAATCTTTCGCTGTAAATTTTGATAACGAAGGATTACCGAAAACAGACGTAACTATACGGAAATGCTTGTCCCTGGGTTTTATGTAAAACATGTATAATAGTACGTTGTTTTCATTATGTCGTGCGAAAGAATTTAAACAAACTGCCGTATATACAAATTTTCACGCACTCCCATTGATCCACGTGGTAACCATAACCTGCACTTGCATTACGCACTTTGCGCCGTTAACCCGTAAAGCAACATACAATCTTTCGCAGTAAATTTTCACGCCGTTACACAGATGCAGGTGGTAACCATAAAGTGTATACAACGTAACACACCACGACGTCATATCCTCCCGAAATTAAAGCAATCGCCTCTCGACCGGCTGTCGGCACACGCCTATTTAATTCGCCGTTTTCCTTCCCAAGCCGTGCATGCACGAACCTTCCGAGAAAATATGGCCGGTTTACCGGTGACTCAGTCCGGCAGTATTCTAATTGCACCATGGCATTGTACGGGTTTCCCAAGTCGACCGCGCACAATGCACTTTCTCACTGACCCAACGATACTCCGGTGCGATCTAGTGCGCTAATTGCAACATTTTACATCGCCCGTCGAAATTGCACGGAGCTTCCTGGCTGGATCCTTATCGCGGGAATTCGCGGGTGGTAAACGAAACGATTCTTCGGAACAGAAAAGAACAATACCGTTGATAGGAGTATGGCTTCTTTCGGTTAACGAGCCTAGGAGACAAGCCGAAGTAAACGGTTCAAAAAATATCTCAAGGAACATGACACTGAGGCATGTTTTACAATAGACGATAGTGTCGGAAAAAATATTTTATGAAGGGTCGGGTATTGAAGAAAAAGGTGTGGGAAATAATAAAAAAATGTCCTGGCTGGATCCTTATCGCAGGAATTCGCGGGTGGTAAACGAAACGATTCTTCGGAACAGAAAAGAACAATACCGTTGATAGGAGTATGGCTTCTTTCGGTTAACGAGCCTAAGAGACAAACCGAGGTAAACGGTCCAAAAAATATATTAAGGAACATGACATTGAGGCATGTTTTACAATAGACGATTGTGTCGGAAAAAAGGATTCTATAAAGGGTCGGGTATTGAATAAAAATGTGTCGGAAATAGTATAAAAAATGTCTTGTTCTGATTATGAGAAATTGTTGTATTGGTCAGGCAAAGTAGTGCGTAAAGAACTTAAAGAGGGCATAGGACAAAGCATCATTGATACGTCAATGCGTATAGTATTGTGACGAAAAAGAAACGGCCCACGTGTAAAGCCAGCGTTAGGTAAATCAGAAAACTGATATCCAAAGCGTAGGTCCGATATAGATATCACTTCGTAATACAGTCCGACGTCAACAGTCTGGCATAAAACACCAAGGCTGTGGTCACTTAGTACAAATACTGGCCATTTTCGGAAATAAAAATTACCCAAGTACAAGACTGGAAAAATCAAGTTTATTTATTGCAAGTTTCATATATCTTCATGTGTAACACTTATTCGTACAGAACTTCTGCAGAGGCACCCACAGGGTGCAAGATATATAGAGTGTTCTTAAATAGAATGCTTGTCAACCGAAAGTGCGCACACTCCCATCGTCATTTACACGCCAGTCCTCATCCACGTTTTGCAGAAAAGAACAATGACTCGCCGCATACGCAATTCGTCTCCCGACGAGCCTCAATTCGCGCAATTACGCCCGACTTCTTTTCTGCGCAGATGTACGTCCGATCGCGGCAGGTGCTCGCTCGATCGCTTAACGCAATTCGCCATGGACGCGGTTCTTCACCCTTTCGTAAGCGATCTTCGCAACTGCGGCGTGAAAGACGCTCGTTCGACGGAGCAGGCGTGCATATAGAGTCGCGCCATGATAATGTCCGGCTACGGTCGCTACATACCGAATGACGTATGCGCTATTTCCAACTGCCGTAGGAAGCGTAGGAAACCGAAAGCAGGTGTCTGTAATCAGGAACTACACGATGCGCAGCGGACAATGCCACATTGCCTATGCACAGCGCGTCCGGAGTCTGAGGACGGAATCATAATGTCATTTGCCCGTTGTCCATAAAATCGCCGGCGATGTGTCGTCGATCTCGTCGGCGGACCTTCTATCGCGGGTCCAAGGTTCCGCGAAATGAAATTCCATACGCCCGGTCCTCGCGGACGACCCCCGCGTTCCGCCGCGCGCGAAATTAACATTGCCCAGAGTTACGGCGCATAAAATGAAATTCCACGGATTCGGCGAACGTAAGATTCGCGTGCCGCGGAAAATTTTGCCGCGCACCCCCTCGCTGACGGATCCGCTTGCGTGTTGCAGACTATCGGAGCCGACGGGCAGCATCCACGATGGCATCGGCAACTACACGACGGACGTGAAGTGCTCCTGGCTGATTGAGAGCAACCAGAATTCGACGATACGCATGCACGTGGAGCAGTTCGCGACGGAATGCGGCTGGGACCATCTCTACATCTACGACGGTGACAGCGTCGAGGCGCCGCTGCTGGCCGTCTTCACCGGCTTGATGCACAAGGACGGTTATCACATACGTCGTGTGCCCGAGGTGATAGCGCGTTCCGGCAGCGCGTTGCTGCACTTCTACTCGGATGTCGCCTACAACATGAGCGGCTTCAATATTACCTACAAGATCAACGCGTGTCCAAGCAGGTGAGTTCACTTGCGCGATCCGCATTCCGAGTGTGGAACCGCGTGAAATCATAATTTTTTTTTGACGATCCATACTTTCTTTTTAGAAAATTGCGTAAAATTATTTTCGTGCGTGCAGTTTTTTTAATTTGACATTTTTTTTAACCCTTTGACTGCTATGGACGCATACATGCGTCCACCGAAATGTAGCGTCCTAGACTATGGCCGCATACATATATGTGTTTCCAAATCGTTTCGATTTCTTCCATACTGCAGCCACAATTTTCAATGTATGAACCGAATGCAGATGCGCTCCTTATCAAATAATTTTCTTTCATTATTTAATTCGGCGTAAATGAATAATTACCATTAGAACTTAGTTGCACCTTACCTAATTATTTAACACTTTGACTGCCATGCATATTTTGCTGTATTAGAACGGCGATGCTATGAAATATTACAGCGTTTGATTGAATTATGCAAAATGTAAATAATGTGCAGGTATTGGAGACCAAAGAATCGCATCACTATTCTAACAATATCTGCATTTATAAAATAATTATTGCTACCAATTGCCAATCTTTTGGATCTTCAATAAAATCTCTTGCGCCGGTCAGCAGTGACCATCACGGCAGTCAAAGTGTTAATAGATTTCACACGGTTGAAAAGTATTTCGTATTCAGTGAGCACTTTCGCCGGAAGTGTTCAGCAGTCAAAGGGTTAAGCCAGCTTTCGTTTCGCAGTAGTGTTCAACCCACGGCCGGGATCCGCCCATAAAAATCATTTTATCCAATTTTCTAATAGACTACTGGCCATCGGAAAAGATCATTTAGGAAAACCAATTTAATTAACGCTAAATCTAGAAAAATAATTTAACAACTAAAAACATTTCTTGACGATGCCACATATGGTATCCTCCGAAACTTTCCTCCTCAGGTCCTCGTTTTATTTCGACAATTCATGTGTCAACACATTTCAATCGCAGTCTCACTCTGACCCGCGCACTTCGGTTCACACCGTTCCACGGACTTATTTACCGGGCTTTCGACGAGGCTTTTCATCGTACGCGTCGACCGACCAGTCTGCGCGCGGAGTACGCTAATCCGGCTTTTCGTTTTATCCGCGTTTGGCTCGCGGATACGCGCCTTCGACTTTCGATCCTCTTACGTGTCCGCGCGATAACGGTGTTTGCCAGTCTTGCCGCGCGATATACGTCGGCTCGGGACAAAGAAGGGTCCTGCGCTTTTGTCGATTACTTCGGACAAATGGAGAAACGAGGGTGATGCCGGGAAGAGATAAGTCCCGTGAGGCGCTCAATGCGTTTCGTGGGATCCGTCGACGGGACGTATTCTCGTCCGCGTACTTCATCTTTCAGCGTATTCCCACGGCGCCTTACCGAAAGTCGATAATGGCCGGAATAAACAGTTCGGGAATAGTTTCGCGCTAACCGCGATGAAGCTATTTTTACGGCCGAACGGGGAGTAGTGCACTTGCGGATCGAACCTGTGACTCGTCACTGTTCGGGTGCTTTACAGGGTTTCGGAGTTCTGGCGTTGACGGCTCGTTCTGAATACGGCAGGCCGGTGCGGGTCTTTCAATTATTTCGATAAACGAACCTTTCAGTTATTCCTGAAGAGTTAAAAGGACGCGTCTTTCTGCCGCGAGGTGACCGATTTACTGGCCGCCGGCGTGCATCGGAATAAACGCGTCAGGCGTCCTCATTGCCTGATGTTATTTAGAAACGTATAATGGCCACATTTTAAGTGTAAGAGGATGGAGTGATGTCATTTCTGGCGCATCGCGGGTCCCGTGACTTCAAAGCCAGATTTCAGTCCTTTGTGCGCTTGCGACCGGCTCCTGGCGTTTTCGTGGACGATTCAACGTAATGCCGGATGTCCAGGCAGTTAACCCATTCGAGACGACGATTTTTTTCGGACACGGTCCCCAGGAGCGATTTTTTTTTCTTTATATTGTTTATTTTTAATAAAAAAACATGTTTACTATGGAAATCACCCAATTCGTAAGTGAATTCACATAAATAAGATCATTGCACACCAGGTGTGCAGCTCGCTCCTCGGAAAATTTTTATTGCGAGGAACGGATTGAACACCATGTGTGTAATGTAAGGCAAAATGAAAATACATCATTAAAAAATTTATGAACATTTATTTCACAAATAGTTAGATAATATAAAATCGTTATTTTGTTTTCAGTAATAAAGAACAGAATATAATGCAAAGAAAATGTTTAAAAAGTAGTCAAAAGATAAGTTGAATGATGAAAAGAATAACAAACGAGACATAAATTTTTAGAAATATGTCTACAGATAACAATAATAAAGTAATGTAACTCAGTAATAAAAAAGAAAATATAATTTTTAAATACACTTTTAGCAAATAGTCACTGATCGTAAAGTAATTATACATTAGTTGGTTGATGGTAGCGCTTGAAACATTCTCCCAAACATAATCCAGGATTACCGACACAAGCAGGACAAGTAGTAATTATTACGTTTATATTTTCCTTCTTTGTAGGACTGTCGGCAATTCATAGTATTTTACATGTATTTACATTTACATTAGTATTTTACATGCTTCAAATAATTTTTAGATTTTTGGTACACAGTAAAACCAATGCCAAATTTTGTTTTCCTGTACCTTGCAGATTTCATTAGTTCAAGGAAAATCTTATTTCGACGACTAGTTTACTTAGAATAACTGATAATTGCACATTACTGTTATTGCACACACGGTGTGCAAGCCGTCTTATAGCCTCGGAAACCAATTGCACACACGGTGTGCAATCGGTCTCGAATGGGTTAACACTGAGTTTGCGGACGCTTCTTATACACGTATCTCTAGATAAAAGTGAACACAGATAATAAGACAAAAAATGTAAACAGTATTACAGTAAAGCCTGTTTTTGTGCGGTGGATAGGGATCGCATAAAAGAAATCGTTCAAAAAAATATTCGAAAATTTTATAAGTTCTTACATGTAATAAACAATTTTGTACGATATACTACCTAAAATTTTTTTATTTTTTACATCAATGATTTATGAAATAGATGAGAGGATAGACCTAAAGAAATTGTAAAAATATTTAATTCTTCATTGTACATATACATGGAGAAGTTTTCAAATTGTACATTAAATAGTTTGCTGCTACTCGTCGTAATCCAAAACGCGCATCTTCTTGTGATGGATTGGTTGAAAATCGCTTTCGTCGCTTGAAGATAGGATTTCAATTGATTTGTTTTTTGGTACCATAAACTCAGTGATCAGTTTTTGTGACGACGGTCGACTGGTCAATTGCTTGTGAACGTCACGATAGTGAGACATGCATGATCTCAGCTCTTTTGGAATTTTAAGATGCTTTCATTTTTAATTTAAAATGCGTTTCCAATTTTTTCGAGATCTGGATCCCTGCATATATTTTATCTGCTGTAATAGATTCCGGTTCTTCTTGTCCATTTTCATAATCTATCAAACTATTGATAATGTCACTATCATCGACAGTTTGGTCCTCAATCATCTCGTCCAGGTCATTATCGCCGAAAGAATCAAAGCCTTCTCCGCCGATGTTATGTGCGAGCGCACTAATTTCAGATAATAACGTTGACGCGTTTTCGGTAACATTTCGATTAATTACACATTCATATATTTCGTCCACAACATGTATATGTACATTGATAGGAAACATTAAACTGGTGCTAACGCCGCTTAGATTCATATACCGCATAAAAAAAATCGCACAAAAAAAATTGCACAAAAATAAAATCGCACAAAACCAAACAAAAAAAATCGCACAAAAACAGGTTTTACTGCACAAAAACAGGTTCAAATTACGTAGAAATAGGTATACCACACAAAGAACTTCGAGATTAGCAGACTTTGAAGGAGATTAACCTAAATATACACTAGTCTCGTCAAAGGTATAACAGTCAGCACAAATAATAGGAGAGAAACGAGCACACGAGTACTCTGTCCTTTCTGTCGAAAAGATGAGAACACATCCCATAAATCCAGTGTTATCTAAACACGAAGCGTCTGTACCCCGCCGACGTGCCACGGATGCCGCGATAATACGTCATAATTAAACCGGACCCATTTCGTAAGGCCAGGCACCGGCTTATCGACGTTTATTCACCCACTCGCCGACGCGCGCGCCGTATATGCCACTGGCAGCCCCAACCCGCCAGAATCGTCCGCGGGAGACGTTGTCCGTGGTCAGTGAAATTCTTCCTACGTTATGCCACATACTCGCAACCGCGCATCTCGCGAACTTTTCGCGGAGCCCAGCTTTACACCCCGGCACCTTCGATCCTGGTCTTCTCAGCCAGTTATTTGCTCAGCGGCTAAGTCAACGTTTATTCGGCAAATATTGCACGCGAGCATATTTATTCGCCGATTACGCGCGGATGCAAAGTAGCCGACACGTATCCGCGAAGAAGCAGGGTCCCCAGATTTTTGGCTGCCCGGACGATGCCTCCCGATGAGATTTATTCAACGTGTCTTGCGCACACGTGGGTTAGCGGAAAATAAATTTGTGATGAAATTCAAAGGGGTCCTAGGTGATTGTCCGCGACTGGAGTAGTCATTGTTGTGCGGAATGCGATGAGTCGTAATCAAAATACCAGTGACGCGCACCTGTCATGAGAGGCCTCCTTCGCTACGGATTTTTGTTTGGAAAAGGGAAGGGGAATGAAGGGGTGGTAGAGTGTTGCATTCCCTGGAATCTGGGCATTTCACCGGAGAATTGTAAAGAGATCGGACGTATCATTGTAAAATAAAGATTTCCCAATTAATTGCTTCCCTTAACCCATTTGCATTCGTAAGCGGAATATTCCGCCTATGACGATCGTCTTCTATCACCGAGCGCGGACTAGTCCGCGAGCCGCAACTTTCTTTTATCACCGGTCACGGAATATTCCGCAAATGACTCAGTTCATGTTTTGCTGTCAATCTGCATTTGAGCTATTTTCATTGCGTTGTAGACAAAGTTTACTTTTGTTTTAATTGTTGTAAATTGTTGTGCAAATCTTTCTAACTGTCGTTTCAGAGTAAGGGCTGTCAACTTTTTAATTGTTCCTTGAGTAAGCGGTGTCAATCTAAAGACAACTCATTTTATCATTTACAATAAAATTTAGCTGCCCCAATGGGTTCTGACAATTTTGACGATTCGGTTTCAAGTCTAGAAATAGGACATACTCGAAGACGTATTCGTCGCATTACATCAAGTGATGACAGCGAACTAGGTGACCGCGGTAGTTTTGTAAATAGAGATTACGTATGGAAACCCCAAAATCATACGCCGATTATACATAATTTTTCAGGCGTGAGCGGCGTAACTGTAAATACACAAAATAATAAAATATTAAAACTGCCGATATACGGCTACGCGCGGTGATACGGGCCCACCATCAGTTGAACGTCGCTGATGTCTAAACGCAGAAACAAAAATAGAGTCGTGATGCAAATGAGTTAACCCTTTGACTGCTAAATACTCCCGGCCGAAATGCTCACTAAGGACGAGCTACTTCCCGATATTTTAAATTCTGTTGATTGATTATATAAGGCGCAACAAAGTTCTAATGGCCATTATTCATTTACGCGAAATTAACACGTTGACTACCGTGGTGGTCACCGGTGACCGGCGCAAAAATTTTATTAAAAATGCAAAAAATTAGTAATGAAGCCTATTTGCAATCTTGTAAAATCAATTGATATTGGAACGGTGCATCAATACTTTGGCTTCTAACAACTCTGCATTACCTTCATTTTGCACGATTTAATCATATTCTGCAGTATTTCATTGCATCGCGGTTCTAACATAGCAAAATATGCTTGGCAGGCAACGTGTTAACAAGTTGACTGCCACGGTGGTCACCGGTGACCGGTGCAAAAGATTTTACTAAAAATGCAAAAACCTCGTAATGAAGCCTATTTGCAATCTTGTAAAAGCAATTGATATTGGAACGGTGCATCAATACTTTGGCTTCTAACAACTCTGCATTACCTTCATTTTGCACGATTTAATCATATTCTGCAGTATTTCATTGCATCGCGGTTCTAACATAGCAAAATATGCTTGGCAGGCAACGTGTTAACAAGTTGACTGCCACGGTGGTCACCGGTGACCGGTGCAAAAGATTTGATTAAGAATGCAAAAAATTCACAATGAAGACCATTTGCAATCTTGTAAAAGCAATTGATATCGGGACGGTGCTTCAATACTTTGGCTTCTAACAACTCCGCGTTACCTTTATTTTGCACGATTTAATTATATTCTGCAGTATTTTATCGCATCACGGTTCTAAAATGGCAAAATACGCTTGGCATTCAGTCGGTATTTATCTCATATATTGATAATTGTGGGTGCAGTAGGTAATAAATCGAAACGATTGGGGACGCATTTATGCGTCCATAGTCGACACCAATAGATTTCGGCGGACGCATATACGCGTCCATAACACTCAAGGGTTAACCCTTTGCGGTCGGCAGATTTCGATCTTAAGAGTACCAGCAGGTCGGATGATATTTAGCATTTCGCAGTTACTTTTTCGTACAAAATTTAAAGTTAATATATGGATACTAAAACACGCAGAATTTGTTGAAACTGATTTGTTGGGTTTATTACTACTTGGAATACGTAAGAATACAGATTTTTAATCTCTGTAATGTTCTAAAGTATGCTATTTCGTGAAACAATCACCGTTATGAAGTCCTGGCTTTCGTGTACAAGTATTACAGTACGTGTGTATTTGTCGTCTTTGTCCCGCAGTTTTCCTGTCGAAACATACTACATAGTCTTTCTTGATTCCTGAACGAATTATATGAAATTAATTATTTAGTGATTTACTAAGATAGTGTTTGGTGCCGGAAATGTCCTACTAACCGATCGACTAAACATTTCACAAAAGTGTGTCAGTAGCTTTTCGTTGCTCTGTGGTTTTATTATTTTATACAGTATGTATGAGTTGATGACCCATATCTGCACGACCCAACAAAAAATTGCATTTTCGAAGGTTTCCGCTGCGGAATATCGACTTCTACAATGATTTAAAAATGTCCCTGCTACGGGGACACCGACTTCTATGACGAATGAGAAATGTCCCCGCAACGGGGACACCGATCGCAAAGGGTTAATTCTAACACGTTCATCGTCGAGCCTCCAGCTCATCTCGCCTCACCTCATTCTGCACCGTTCTCCCTTTTGCGTGTCCGCAGGTATTCGCACATCGATTAGGGGTGGCAGCGTTGTTGTTGCTATTTATGGAAATTCAGTTCAAGTCAACCGGTAGTCGGGCATATCTTTGATGGCAAATGGTCAACGTCATTATAGAAGGATATATGTACTATGTGCGACGCCACGTGGGTTTCCACTGTGGCATTGAAGGCCTGGCAGCGACGTGCAAGTCGAGTCAAACAATTGCACCCAGCACCAGGGGTAGACGTTTTTCGAGAGCATTACTGTTGATCGATCTATGCAGGAGAGACATCACTGCGACTGCGCTCGCGGATACAAGGGTAAATATTGCTGTTACGCGAACGGCCGGGTTATCGTTCCTATTTATGGAAATTCGGTTCGAGTCAACCGGGAGACGGGCATATCTTTGGTGGCAAACGGTCAACGTCATTATAGAAGGATATATGTATGGGATTCCTATGTTACTTTGCTACGTTGTGGAGGGGTAGACATTTTTCGAGAGCATTACTGTTGATCGATTTTTATAAAGTTTCCACTGTGTGGTGCATTGAAGGCATGAAGTTTTAGGGGTGGCAGCGTTGTCGTTGCTATTTATGGAAATTCAGTTCAAGTCAACCGGGAGACGGGCATATCTTTCGTGGCAAACGGTCAACGTCATTACAGAAGGATATATGTATGGGTTTCCTATGTTACTTTGCTACGTTGTGGAGGGGTAGACATTTTTCGAGAGCATTACTGTTGATCGATTTTTATAAAGTTTCCACTGTGCAGTGCATTGAAGGCATGAAGTTTTAGGGGTGGCAGCGTTGTCGTTCCTATTTATGGAAATTCGGTTCGAGTCAACCGGGAGACGGGCATATCTTTCGTGGCAAACGGTCAACGTCATTAAAGAAGGATATATGTATGGGTTTCTTATGTTATTTTGCTACGTTGTGGAGGGGTAGACATTTTTCGAGAGCATTATTGTTGATCGATTTTTATAAAGTTTCCACTGTGCAGTGCATTGAAGGCATGAAGTTTTAGGGGTGGCAGCGTTGTCGTTGCTATTTATGGAAATTCAGTTCAAGTCAACCGGGAGACGGACATATCTTTCGTGGTAAACGGTCAACGTCATTATAGAAGGATATATGTATGGGTTTCCTATGTTACTTTGCTACGTTGTGGAGGGGTAGACATTTTTCGAGAGCATTACTGTTGATCGATTTTTATAAAGTTTCCACTATGCAGTGCATTGAAGGTATGACGCTTTAGGGGTGGCAGCGTTGTCGTTGCTATTTATGGAAATTCATTTCGAGTCAACCGGGAGACGGGCATATCTTTCGTGGCAAACGGTCAACGTCATTATAGAAGGATATATGTATGGGTTTCCTATGTTACTTTGCTACGTTGTGGAGGGGTAGACATTTTTCGAGAGCATTACTGTTGATCGATTTTTATAAAGTTTCCACTGTGCAGTGCATTGAAGGCATGAAGTTTTAGGGGTGGCAGCGTTGTCGTTGCTATTTATGGAAATTCAGTTCGAGTCAACCGGGAGACGGGCATATCTTTGGTGGCAAACGGTCAACGTCATTAAAGAAGGATATATGCATGGGTTTCCTATGTTACTTTGCTACGTTGTGGAGGGGTAGACGTTTTTCGAGAGCATTACTGTTGATCGATTTTTATAAAGTTTCCACTGTGCAGTGTATTGAAGGCATGAAGTTTTAGGGGTGGCAGCGTTGCGGTTGCTATTTATGGAAATTCGGTTGAAACGTTACTGGGATACGGGGTCGTATTTTTGTGCCGATTTTTTGAGTGTAGAATGTCGATCGATTTTTACTAAGTTTGCGTCGAAGTTCAGTCACTGCATCGAAGACGTGAACTTTGAGGAATGGCAGCGTTATTGTTGCTATTATTGGAAATTCGGTTGGAGAGTCACCGGGACACACTCATCTTTTTCATTAATTGGTCGACGTAATTATAGATCGATATATTTATGGATTGTTGTCCTATTTTACATTGCTATGCTATGGATGAGTAGATATTTTTCGAAAGCATTATTGTTGATCAGTTTTTATAAAGTTTCCAATCTAGTGCATTGAAGGCATGAATTTTGAGGGGTGGCAGCGTTCTCGTTGCTATTTATGGAAATCCGGTTGAAATGTCACTTGGAGACAGGGTCATCTTTTGTGCCAACTGGTCGACCTAATTATAGGATATATTCACGGGCATCCTACAAGTCACAGTGCTATTCCCTCGACAGGTAGACATTTTTCGAGAATATTACGGTTGATCGATTTCTTCAAAGTTTCCGCCGTAATCCAATCGACAGCGTATCGAAGATACGAAATTTGGCAGGTGGTAGCGTCGTCACTCCTCTTTACGAGAATTTGTTTGAAGACTCACCGATCATTCCATCTCAGCCAGTTAATCGACGTACCCACCCAACCATACATTCCTCATCTCATGACTTACCTTCCTACGCCGCGCACGGCAGACATTTTTCGAGCGCGTGGCCGTTGATCGATTCCTCCAAAGTTTCCGCCGCCTTCGGTCGGTGCACCAAGCGCCTGAAATTCGCGGGGCGCGAGCGTTATCGCTTGATTGACTGCCGTAAACTTCGTTTTACGTTGTCGCGCGAGTAAAGTGGCTCAGATCGTCGCTTGGCGAGCACAGCTATAACCGGGCAGAAAACTAGTTGTTCGCGCGAACTTTCCGGTAGCTGCGTCTTATAAGATATTCGCCTATCATTTTTCAGCCGTGCGTCGTTGACGCCCGGTCGTCGTGTTTATCAGCTCGTCCGTCGACATTGCGTCTCACGCGCACTCATCCTTTTAGGAGCGGACTGTAGTCAGAGGAGCGACCGTGGTTACTGGGAGAGCGTGACCTACAAGGACTTCTCGCCGGAGGGCTCGGCCAGCCACTGTTCCATCGTCTGGAAAGATTCCTTATACGTTGTCGGCGGCGAGAGCTTCCAGCGTGCCAAGATGATATACGTTTACGATTACAACGGCAACGTCTGGGAAACGCGTCACGTCGAGGGCAAGCTTCCTCTGCCTCGATATGCCCACTCGTGCGTGCTCTTCGGCGACAAGATATACATGTATGGCGGCGTCGTGCTCAATTCCACCGTGACAAACGAGATCTGGGCGTTCGACGTGTCCGCGAAAGTTTGGGAGAACGTCACTGTGCACGATAACTGCCACAACAAGACGATGTGCGGCCCCCTCAAGGTGCGCACCTTGTCAATTGTCTAATATTTGCTGCCTCGGCAATTTGGTAATATTTGTGCGGGGGTATGTCAAAAAGTAACCGGACTGGTTAAGTTGAACATAGAGTATAACTTGAACAGTTTTGTGTTTTAATATGTGGAGCTTTCATGTCGAACCATTTTGCGACTGGTGGTGCCATCGATCTAGGCCAAAAAAATTACCCACCTTTACTGTTGCACTGTTGTAGCAAGAATACCGGTGGGTGTACGGTTACTTTTTTATATAACCTCGTACGTTAGCTTATGAATTTTAAAATCTTTTATACGAGCGTATATTAAAAAGTAACTGCCCTGAGCAAAGTAGAGACGCGATGTAAATTTATGGAATTTTAATTTTCAACATATGAACCTCTCGTGTTGAGACACTTGCATCCGGTGGTACTACCGCTTCAAACCAAAAACAAATTATACATTATACAGTTGCGCTACTATACTCGTATATTACCTTATGAATTTTATAATATTTTATAGGAGCGTATATTAAAAGGTAACGGGCCTTAGTAAATTAAAGACACAATATAAATTTATACAATTCTAATTTTCAACATATGAACCTTTCATATCGACACTCTTGCATCCGATGATGTCACAAAAATTATGCGCCTTTTACACCTGTGTAGCACTCCGATTACTTTTTGACACACTCTCGTACATTACCTTATAAAGTTTGTTACATTTTTCATATTTACACCCAACGCACGTCCGTTTCGATTCTTGTCTGCGAACGACTGCGTCTTTATTTACTTACGATTAGTCTCCTTTACGTTCGGCCCGCATATCTGGCGCGCGACAGCTGATAACTCGATGCGATAACTTCGAGTGCTTTCGTGTATTCGAATGTAATCGGTGGTCAAAATTGAAGTGACCACTCGATAAGCTTGTCAGCCTAATAATTACCCGGTTAATTTGTCTTCTGACCGTAATCTGTTATGCAGGTAGCAGGGCACACAGCGAATTTGGTGCAGAGTCACGGGAAGAAGGAAAAGATGGTAGTGATATTCGGATATTCGCCGCAATATGGCTATTTGAACACCGTCCAGGAGTATTACTTGGGTACCCGCGAGTGGCAGATCGTGGACACGATCGGCTTCCCAGTAAAAGGTGGCTATGGCCACAGTTCCGCATACGATCCGCTGACGAACGCGATATACGTCTACGGTGGCTATGTGTCCGAGTCCCAGAGCACACAGGTGCTGACCAACAGATTGTATTCGTACCACCCCAACGACCGAGAGTGGAGGCTGTTGACAGCAGCGCCTTCGGCGAGATTCTTTCACACGGGGGTCTTCGTTTCTGGTGGCCTGATGCTCGTTTTCGGCGGTAACATGCACAACGACACGCAGCATTCGCACGGCGCCAGGTGTTACTCCGCAGACACGATAGCTTACGATGTCAAATGCGACACTTGGCATCAATTTCCCATGCCCAGAGAAATGACGGACCTGCCACGGTACGGGCACAGCGCAACGATTTTCGAGAAGTCCATGTACATTTACGGCGGATTCGACGGTCAGATGCTGTCAGATATGATTAGGTAACACATATTAGCATATTACACCTTAGACGGGCGTAATTCAAACACCTCGGTTCCGTGGATAAAGTGCAAGGTGCGCTAGTAAAGAAGTAGTAATTGTGTGTCTAACTACGCTGTTGAATGTTGTGCTCGACTTTGCACCGCTTCTCCTTTTTTTCATTTTTTTCCGTGACACTGGCGGCCGCTATCACGCGGATGCGACATTACTGATCAGCTGTTAACGGCCGGTATCGCATAGACGTGACTTCAATTTGTCGAGAATAGACCGCCTGCGATAGTGTGTGCCGGCGGTTGCGATAGCACTGGATGAAGCAACGATTAATAATCGCATCTGAAAAACTGTAATAGACGCCAGTGTTACATATGCAACACTGACGGTCGCTGTCGCGTACGTGTAGTTTTGATTTGCCTAGAACAGCGTTTCCCAAATTATTTTAAACATTCATTCATTTCTTATGATGCGATCGTAAATGTTTTGATCGGAAGTGTATTCATAGCAGACAGTTCATTAGTAATGACGCTCTATGTAATTCAAGTTTAGTTTATTAAACTCGAGCCAGATGCAAACCACAACGTAGAAAACTCTTTACTTATTAAAGAAAATGAACAAAATTAAGAACACTAAAGAAGAGATATTTCTTTGCACGTTTAATGTAAAAGTCTAATATTTTCTGAGGATCCCCACTATTTCTTGCGCACCGACACGCGGACCATAGTTTGAGAAAGTTTGATCGACGCCAGTTGGGTGTCGTTCAGGAAACCCCGCGGTCGTCAAAGTGTTAACTGCCAGCACCCTCTGATATGAAGGATGAAATACTCATGTCCGATCTTCTATCTAGGTACACTCCGGGGAACTGTGAGCACTTAATGAATCAGAATCAGTGTCTGAACGCGAGGACAGGTGTGAAGTGTGTGTGGGACAAGCGTGAGGGTCGGTGTTTGCAAATCACCAAAATACCGCGCGACGTGTTGGACAACGACGACCGACACGACGGGACATACATGTTGTGTGTGGACGAGACGCCTCCGCGTGGAATGACGTCGCACAAGGAACTGTGTAAGCTTCTGACGGACTGCGTGGCGTGCGTTCAGACTTCGTACGACTGCGTGTGGTGCGGTAAGAGTTGCTCGCACGAGATCTGCCGGGACAATGTAAATTCGCCGCCGTCGAAGGCCGTCAAACGTCTGGAGGAGTGCGACGCTAATACAGGAATAGAGTGCCTGCAACTGCATACGTGCCACGCGTGCTCCAGTAACCCGCGATGCATATGGTCATGGTCCAATGGACCCGATCGATGTAAACCGCAGCCAAAGACGCGTGACGTAAGTACATTCTATACTGTTTTTCAACCTTTTTCGAGCTACCTCAAATGTGTATTTAATATGTTTACCGTAATAAGAAATGATACGCCTTTTTATGGCTGGAGTGTGGAGTTTATTAGATAGTTGGTACGAATTGTAAAATTGGAGCCGAATCGCTGTCCAGGGGTAAACGTTTGTCATAGAACGCAAAACAATACCTCTGAAGGCACTCGTGTCGTCACGAAACATGTAGTTAACAAATAAACACCAAATTTCAACCATAAAAACGCGTATAATTTCAAGTAACTATATTCTTCTGCCTCATTTGATGATTGAAATGTGGAGTTTATTTGCTAACCCATACAAATACTCGTAAGGCGTGACCCTGTGTGTTCTCGAAACTTGTCCGGTTATCAAAGTCCACATGTCATCCATAAGAAGGCGTATAATTTCAAGTAACTACATTCGTCCATCCGACTTATCCATATTCCTCTTCTACCTTACTCCACCCCGTTCTTATCAGTTTGATCGGTTACGTGCCACAGGTCACGATACTTAATGGAACGATACAAACACAACGCTTGACGATGGATCCGTGCCGTATTCCGTGCGTGGACTTCACGTCCTGTAGAAATTGCACGGAGTCGGACTGCATCTGGTGTCAGAACGAAGGAAAGTGCGTGGATAAGAATGCGTATCCGGCTAGTTTCCCTTATGGCCAGTGTAGAGAGTGGACGACGATCGATGCTAGGTGCAGGGCTACAGAAACTGGACGGGAGTGGTGTAGCTTTTATTCTTCCTGTGCGACGTGTAGGTCGGATCCGGGGTGTGGGTGGTGTGACGACGGATCTGGGACGGGGAAGGGTTTGTGTTTGCCTGGCGGTGCACGTGGTCCTAGTCTCAGAAGTTTAGATACATGCCCATCGGATCACTGGTACTTTACTAAATGTCCGAGTAAGTCAAAGTCTGGAATTTCGGATTCGACGCTCTGAATCGTGAAGGTATCTGTGCTAAGAGATTGTCAATGATTTTAGCTTGCCAGTGCAATGGTCACAGTAAGTGTCTTCCAAACAGTAGCGTGTGCATTCAGCCATGTGGTAACTTGACGTACGGACCGCACTGCGATAAATGTATTCCTGGATATTATGGGAGCCCTCTGAACGGTGCAACTTGTCAACGTAAGTCTCGTTAGGTCTTAGCCGAGTTTATATGTTGACTTGCGAAACTGGATTGATCCGTATTACAGCTTGCTCCTGCAACAATCAGGGCACACAGTGCACCAGTGAAACGGGGAAATGTTTCTGCACTACTAAAGGCATTATCGGTGACCATTGTGAGCGTTGCGATGAGTCTGGTCTCTACTACGGTGATCCGACAAACAACGGTTCTTGTTTTTGTAAGTTCACATCGGCGTCGTCAGCTGTGCCGTGAACGCTATTATGACGAGCAATATCTATGCCCAATTCGTTTTCTAGACAACCTGGCTATTGATTATCAGTTCACGTTCAACCTGAGCAAAAAGGAGGACCGTCACTACCGGGCAATTAACTTTAAAAATTCACCACCGAAGCCGGACATCGACGCGGAATTTTCCATCACCTGCTCCGTACTTGCGAAGATGATGGTGACGATTAAAAAGGCCAACAGCATGGAGAAGCCACTTTTCCTCGGCGCAAATTGCACCACGACCATGTACAAGCATCGCTTCAGCAAGGCGGATTACAATTTCGGCAGCGACGACAATAACACCCTGACCACCTTCTACGTATACGTCTACGACTTTCAGCCGCCTCTGTGGATACAGATTTCATTCTCCCAGTATTCAAAACTTAATCTTCAACAGTTTTTCATAACGTTTTGCACGTGAGTATCTGGAACTAACACTCGGGGGGTAAATCATGTAACTTACAGCTGGCATTGAACACAATATGACAAGAATAGCGTGAAAACCTGATTGGTGCTCAATTGCTTTTTCCTTTTTTTTTTCAAAATTTACGCTACCTTTTCTGTTCACCTGAGCCTCAGGCAGTACTTACTTGTAAACTAGAGATTACATGCCACCACACAGGTGCTTCCTCGCTCTCCTACTGGTGGCCGCCGTCCTCTGGAAGATTAAACAGAAGTACGATATGTACCGAAGAAGACAGAGATTGCTCGTGGAAATGGAGCAGATGGCCAGTAGAGCGTTCAGCCAGGTATTGGTCGAAATCGAAAGGCGGGACACCAGTGGGACAGACTCCGATCGCAACGACTCCGAATTTACGAATTGTCGGAAGAAGAAAAAGGTGAGTTCAATTATGTCAACCGATAATTATGCAACAATATACCGAGAATTGCATTTAATATAATGAAATGCAAATAAATGTTTCTTTATCAAATTATTCGGCTACACTTTCAACACTGGACTTACGCGTTGCGTCATTTTGGCGCATTCCGACTTTCTCAACGAAAATAACTGAACCTGTTTACATGGCTCTGCTATAATTTGTGCTGACTTTTATCCATTTGAC
Source organism: Cryptocheilus praepositus (assembly GCA_033815515.1). NCBI lineage: Eukaryota > Metazoa > Arthropoda > Insecta > Hymenoptera > Pompilidae > Cryptocheilus > Cryptocheilus praepositus. The sequence continues at coordinate 2,396,488 of JAWWQZ010000257.1, forward strand.
AAGATTAATATATATCCAATTGAATGTCCTTCTAAGCCTTCTAATCTTGAAGTACTTTATGTGTTATACCTATCTCTACGGATACGTAATCGTAAATTGAACATTAATCATACTAGATCGGCTTTACACGTGACTGCGTTATTTCGGAAATGCTTATCAATGCAATTAAGAAATATTGTAAACTCAATATCTAAAATCTACAGTGGTTAGCATGGCACCACTGCTTATGTTCTTATCTCTGCATCCACATTGGAAACTCGTAATGCCGAAAAGCGATAAGTATCAGTAGAAAGAACGAATCTTAGTATCTCAATTGCTCTCATGACATTAAGATATGTTAGAAGTTTCATTTTTCTTGGTTTTGTGCATTAACCACTTGCGCTATAAAGACGTGCCACGCACGTCGAGATGCTTTTATTCCAAAGCCGCCAGCGACATATATACCACGTCGATAGGCATTTGTCGCAGAAGCAAAAACGACGTGTCTTTTACATAGACGCTGCTACTACATCAATAGCTGCTACTAGGCTTTATGGCGAATTTTTTGCATTTATAGTCAAATCTTTTGCGCCGGCATGTTATATTGTAGAGCGCGGCAGCCGAAAATTAAATCGTAGCGCAAGTGGTTGAACAAGAAAGTACAGAGCAGCTGTCTGTTTATGAAAATATTGGGTTTCGTTTGTGTGTCAGTTTGACGCGTTTTCGTAGAGATTGGTATAGAAGAAATGTCCGTAAATCTAGCGTTAATTGAATATCGATACATTCTAGCCGTTTTCTCATTTCGCAGGATGTCCCAAGTCCAATAGCGCTGGAACCGTGTTGTGGCAACAGAGCTGCAGTCTTGTCTTTACTAGTCAGATTGCCTACCGGTGGAGAAGCCTACACTCCAGCCGGGCAGAGTGCCGGCTTGGCAGTGGCTTCCGCCTTAGTCACGCTGGGTAGTCCGCGAAGACCGTCCCAGGAATTGACGACAAAGGAGCCGAAGAAGTCGCGGAAGTCGGCCAGTCAGCATCCAGACTCCACTTGCATTTAGCGGTAAAGAACTAAAGTGTGGAACGACACACGCATGACTCCTACGAGACTTAGCATTATACTACTGTGATCTTGCCCCGAGTAAGCGGCGAGAGAACGTCCGATTACCTTCGAACTCTTGTCGAGAGTGAAGCTGTGATCGATAAAAGGAAAAATACGCGAATCTTATTAATCGAGACGCGATCAGGTGGTGAACTGGACTTTCCGATGCGGTGTCTGAGGTAAGAGGGATTCAAGCACAGTGCACAGAAGTCAGCCGAGTGCGTGACGTGAGATTGACTTCCTTTATGTCAGAGTGGACGCGCGGTTCCTTGTAAAAGGGATGAAGTGTATTTGCGGGGTAGAACGTTCATGAATACTTTATGACCTTTGCACCTTGGTGCGCTTGGCTGACTTTATACGTCCTTTGCGGATTGATTTCGAGACGGGATTGGCAGTGTACAATGTTGTATATAGGTTTGTTGAAGCGTTCTGTTTTTTCGTTGTGTATGGTATACTATGTGGTCCGGGAGAAAGGTTTATCGGGGTTGCCGAGGAGGTGCCGCGTTTTGCAAATGTTTTTACGTGTTTATACCAGAAACGGGTGAGATTGGTTGAGAGTTCTGCTAGAGGAAATTGAGAATGTCGGCTCGTCGCTATATAATGTTTTGGGCGTTTCACTGTATCTTGTAAATAAGTCGTCCTTAGGTTGAGAAATGTTGGGAAGCGTGTTGAAAGGGAAACTTGCCGGTGAGAATCAAAATGCGACAGGCGGTCTAACGAACTTCGGGGCCGAGGGAAGGAGATTCGGGATCGGAAAAGGAACGACGTGGCAGACAATGTGTCCACAAAGATTCACTGTTCGCGTATTATGTTTCATAGTGTGATGTACAAAGATTTAATTCTAAATTTTACAGAGGTGAATAGAGATAGCATCACACAGGGCGAGCCTAAATTTTGCTAGATCCCCGTATATCTCTATCCAATTTTATACTTCTGTGAACTTCGTATTCAACATTGTGCCAAATCGATTATTCTTAATGCCGTTTGCGATACGATAGCGTGTACTTTTTTCGAACTGGCGAACCAGTCGAAAGTCTAGACGTCGAAAAAGAGTGACCATTAGTCCGTCAGGAGTAATTTCAACTGGTATGCTACCTCTATTTAACTTCGCGAGATAAAGTTCACTACACGGTCGAGGAGAGTGGCGGTAACGAGAAGCCATAAGGAATCATTTCTTATTATTTCAACGGGACCGAACGCGAGCGTTGCTGTAAATTAGTAGTGCTGGTAGTTTCGTACACTTCTTCCAACCACTACTTCGATGAAAGCGACAAACGCGCATTTAATTGTTTACGTGCCACGTCGCATGGCACCACGAATGATCTCAATTCTTACATTTCCGTTTTTATATGAAGACAGCAATACTTCTCGGGTCGTCTTTAACGTCAGCATTCCTTCACTGATCCAACGTGAACTTCCAGCACTATCGGATGCTAGAATGCGTAGATTTGGTAATACGAACAAACTGCGCCCGTTCCTCCCTCGTTTGTAACCTTTATCCTGTCAAGGAATTTATCGTCATCGTAAGACTCCTTTATGCACAGAGGTGCATAGTGCAAATGTTTCTATGCCGGATTTAGAGCAGAGTAGTCGAGCTCATTTCAGACAGAGTTATATCGATGCATTTAATTCCAACGTTAAATACTCATTTGATTTCTATTCTTTTTTTAACGCTCTGCAAACAAAAAGTTTGAGGAACAATTTATACTTTTTTTTTTTGCGATTTCCGCATGTGCAGAAACAAAAATGTGACAATTCTCGGTGAAAACGTGAACAAAGTTTTCCGCATTTGGAACGAACCCGGTAATAATTTCCATGCAGGTACGTATTATAAGAGCAGCCGAACGTTGTCTTACGCTGACGTTACTGCTCGCGCGTTTATTAAGCGTAGAAGCCGCTAGTGTAATTTTTATACCGTCACTTTTTATACGTATACGTTTGAGCATCCTTGTATTGGTTTGCTGATTAACGTCCTTTTTTATTGTAAAGCGTCACCGACGCCGAAGTCTCAGTTTTTATTATCAAGGACAAATTGCGCGCGGGCGCTTGCATTATTTAACTTACGTTGCTCATTAACGAACGACGCCCGACAACAGACAATTATTGTAGTCGTCGCTGACGAATCTTCTAAAACCATATCCTCAACAATCTACCCAGTAGTCTTACATTCTTCGTCCCCGTAATCCCTTGCGACCTGGTCTCGTCCAATCGCGATACTGCCAAGCCATTTATTCATTTATCTTTCTAAACGTTTACATCGTTTAATGTCTTCGACGCGTTACCGATGGTCTTTGTGCGAATCTCCGTAATACGCTGACTTTCCAACGAAAATCGTGCGCCATTGTTGTTCATGTACCCGATCGCATGAGGATCGTGGGCGGTCGTTGCTTTCGAAATGTCCCCCGCATTTCGTTCAGCCACGCCACGATCCATTTTCTACTCCATTTCGAGTAGCAATGATTCCATGATTCTAATACGGTCTATCAAGCTCCTCCAATTCGTCCAAGCAAGTGAAATGATACGTTCTGTGAATGAGAAGGAACGAGAGATTTCTCTGGCCGAGTGTCAACGAACACTCGGTGTCTTTAACTAGCCCAGCGCGTGTAGATCCTTAGCCGTAAGGATAGACTAAACGCAAAAGGCACTCGATGTTGTATCTTTCCCAAGATTCATCCGGAAGCATACATCATCGACGCTTTATGACAACCCGTTTATAACACATATGTACACGTCGAGACGGGAAGAGGAAGGATGTATGTGTTAGGCAAGAAACTTTGCGGTATTGTATGAATGACATAATATGGCTCTTTATGGTTGAAATGTAGGATTTAGTTGTTAGCTCGACATCCTTCGGCACCACACGGATTTCTGATGCAGGAATTAATTGTTCCAATGTCCTATGGCAACGATTACAGTTACACCCGAGCAGGGAACCCGTGTGGTCCCAAAGCAAATCGAGCTAACAAACAAATCCTCCGGTTCAACCATAAATGGACGTATTGTTACAAATCCTTTAATAAGATTGAAGTAAGTAGTAAAAAAAATGGTATGGTAATGACGAAAACTTGCATTCAGCTGGACGTAAAATACATTCGTACTCACCCCCGCAGAGACAGGACAGACATACATTAAGAATACTTAATAATATAGGTAGATAGGTATATTATATGAATATATATACGTATATATATGTGTAACTATATGTATATGTATATGTATATATAGCTTGCAACAATTTTTCTAGGAACACAATCGAAAATATTTATTTTTATTCAAGCGTAATACGTAAAGGAACTCTTTGATAAAACCTTATAAATGACGTCAGGGAGAATGTGAGGGTGATTGGAAGAGGGAAGATCTCAGTCGAGAACTTTGTTGCGGTACACATCTAACATTTTACACGCATACACATTTTACACACATACACATGAAACACATGCGGTACACGTGGCTCACACGTGAGGAGGCACGTATGCATATGTACATAGATGCGACATAATGTAAAGGGTAAAGCGACGGTGCAGATTGTGCGCAGGATGTTATTGCCTTGTCATAGTTCTCATTAATTCCACGGACCGTACGACAAACAATGTCAAGTCTCAAAGTTGCGAAGAGTCGTATTCGCCGGCGTATGATGCCACTAACGACTCGCCGTCTAATGTTTGACTCCCCAGCTGACTTGGCCTCGCTGTCAGGAGACTCAGACGTTTGAAAGTATATACAACTTTGCGAAGACGTATTATCCCGGATGTTCACGGTGTACGGGTGTGTACATAAGCGAAGCTATGAAACTCATAGATTTGTCTCACTTAGGTTTCGTGCAGAGATGACGAGGAGAGGTGGATTCTTGTAAAGACTCGTTACTTAGCATGTTATTCCAGCGATGCGTAATTACGTGGATACCTAAAAACGCAACATACGTGTTGACAAACAACGTACAGGCGTCCCTCGTGTTACTTATCGTAAACGTTTCTCTGGCAAGTGTGCCCGGTTCATTCGTTTTTATACACGTGATTACGTACACGCGTTTCGCTTGCTTTTGGGTTTGGCAGTGAGTAACTTTCGCATATTTTATCGTTAAAATCGCTCTTGGAGCTTAGTAACGACGGTTTCCTCGTCTCGCACGTAGCGCGTCCGACACTTCCCTTCTCCCTCATTTGTAAATACGCAAAGCAGAGGAGTAATGATAAGCAGTGAGTATGGAAAAGTAGCGCGGAAGGGACGGCCACCAAAGGATTCTTCCGTATAGCCGCGTTCTATGAAATGCGTTCGAACGACTTTTTCGACGACGATCAGACGAAGTCTTCAGTTTCTCCAGACTGCTGACACGCTCCGATGTTGAGGGGCAAGTTCTTGTTTGCGTCTCGTAGACGCTTTTAACTGCTACGTTTCTTTTATTTTCCATATATCTGCACCCACGCCGAATCTCCGATTGGGAACTGAAGACTCCCGACTGATGCTCATTTCACGTTTCACGAGTCTATATTGACATTATTACTATCAGTACCGTATGACTATTATTATTATTATTATTATTATTATAATTATTAACGTTTACTTCATCTTTGTATTCGGTGTAGAGTTATTTTCTGTTCTTCTATTTTACACAGTCAACGGACATAGGCGTTTGTCCGTTGAAGCGGTGATTTTGATTACTTGATAATTCAAGAGAGTGTAAGACGATTATCGAACAACTTTCGCGTACGTCGACCGATTAATGGTTTCATTGCATTTAAAGCATTGCCTGCCTTGCACGTTCATTCGCCATCTCAAGCTGTTCTCCAGAAGACCGACGATTACAGACATTTTCTCGTCGACGCGATTAAGTATTTTTAAGGCCGAAGACCACCGGGGAACTTAATTAAATTAACGGTACGTTCATTCGATCGAACGGCGTCACGTCGTAGGCAGAAAGGAACAAAGAACGAGATAGAGCCCGAGACACTGTCGATTTCTTCGATCGACTCTATTATGCACATAATTTTTCATCCGATCGTGTATTCAGCTTTATCTAGTCTATGAAAAAAAAAAAAATGGATACGCAGCTATTGTTGCGGGTTGCGAGTGAGTGCGAGTGTATGTAATTAACGAGTTAAACGGCGGGGTCCTCATCTGTGTCCTCTTACGGAATGCGATTTGCCGTAAACGAAAGGTCACGTTGGTTTTTGCGAGCAGCGCATTTACAATGTTTTGTCCGAATGTCGCGAGTTCTAATTACTTTTAATGGACTTCTTCAAACTCGCCGTACTGTTCGCACGAACGAGTCGATCAGGAGTTTGAACGTCATAGATTGTATATATTGTGTAGTCTATGCGTTGTAGAGCTTGTGTATTATAGAGTCTATCCGTTGCAGACTCTGTATTTTCTGCGTTCATCTGCGTTGTACTGTGAGTCTGGAGAAGACCGCAGGATTGCGGCGCATAAGCAAACAATCGGATCTCGGTAATTCAAGATAGGCAGGAAACAAAAGACTGGCAAATGGCATTTGCGCGGGGGAACACTTGCGGGTGAGAGATTTTTGAATGTTTTAAGAACAAAGAATGCCTGTTGCGCGCGTCTGTGCGAGCGAGCGAGCGAGCGAGAGAGAGGGAGAGAGAGTGGGAAAGTGTGGAAGATTTCAAATTATGGCTGTATTTTTGTGCTAGACCTTAGGGACATTTAGAGGAATACGAAATAGCATGAGTGCCACAAAGTGTGAGCAAATATTTGAGTGAATGGGATAAGATGTACTGTATTATATTAAATGAAACAGATATTGTTTAAATAAAATTGATATACATAATGTTCTTTATTTTCTTGTACTTGAGCAGAATGTGCGTGAATAGTAGGAGAACCGGGTGTACACACAACGGAATTCAAAATAATGAATTTAAACAGCCTGTAACATATTTATTCAGTAATGCTTCTATTTCCTGAGTCGCCAAATTGAAATCAGCGGAAAAGAAACTTTCATATTTTTGGTAGATGGCATGTTATCGTTTTTGCTGAAAATGAATAGCATATTGGTTTTGAAACTGAAGAACAGTATAATGCCGGTTTATAAGTATTTCAGTTCGTTTATACAATCATTAACAAGCTACCCGGTTAATTAAATGTATACTCATATGTAACCATCCAATCTCATACGTATGAATGGACTCCCGAATAATTCCACACATATCTAACGTTTGCTTACTAGTATTTGAATTCATTTGTACTATCATTCACGGCATTTCCTTATTGTATATTCTTTTTCACGAAGAAGGTAAAATTATTTTAGATGGCGCATGGGATAAATATATGGATTGCTTATCACATCTTTTCCCACTTTGTCTACGCCTATAAATTCCGCACATTTAAAAAAATAGCGCGTTGTAAAATGCCTTAACGTCGGTACGACAGTTTCAGATGAGACACAAAGTCCCATCAGATGTCACCTCTCTCCCTGTCTCGTTTCTGTTTTAGTAACATACGTATGAATGGACTCCCGAATAATTCCACACATATCTAAAGTTTGCTTACTAGTATTTGAATTCATTTGTACTATGATTCACGGCATTTCCTTATTGTATATTCTTTTTCACGAAGAAGGTAAATTTATTTTAGATGGCGCATGGGATAAAAATATGGATTGCTTATCACATCTTTTCCCACTTTGTCTACGCCTATAAATTCCGCACATTTAAAAAAATAGCGCGTCGTAAAATGCCTTAACGTCGGTACGACAGTTTCAGATGAGACACAAAGTCCCATCAGATGTCACCCCTCTCCCTGTCTCGTTTCTGTTTTAGTAACTTATCAGTGACATTGTGTGTCAATTCTCAACATTTTTCACCTTTCATGTTCTGCCAACAGATGGCAGGACAAATCCAGTCCAAGGCGACTAGTTTTATTTAAGTGCCGATTATTAAACAAACTTCACATGTTTCATACTGTACCCACTTCTTAGCTCTGAGCAATGCTATATTTGGTAATGTGACTAACTAGACTTTTAACTTATAAATTAATAGGAACATTTCTAGTTCTAGCATGAAAGACACTGTGCATACTAACGACAGTTGGTAGTACCGCCGGAAGTCTCCTACTGGTGCTGCCACCTGGTGTTAGTTTCCTCCGTGGCCGGTTCATTTTAGACGTGTGAGAAAACGCGCGCTCATTTTCGCGGAATATCTTCATCAAAAGTGATTAACAACAAACAGAAGTGTGCACAATTGTCTAGCTCACGTCGTTTTGCGTTAGTTCGCGTAGTTAGAACCCGTGAGTATTCTTACATGCGGCGTAAATCGCGAAATAGGCACCGGCAGGTTAGGGGGTCAAGGGGGGAGGGGGGTACATTCGGAAAATGAACGAATCGCGTAAAATAGTATGTCGGAGTCTCTTAATATTGTCGTCTATTCGAAACATTAACCGAATTACGTTGTTTGAGTCTATCGCCGTGTTGCGCCGGGTTCGTATCGTTAATTTTCCGTAAACCGTTCGGCCGGGTGCTGCCGGTGGAAGATCGGCTACTTCCCAAGATGGCGGTTATGGCTTGGCGCGCAAACCCGTAAAATGCGTGAGTATTCAATATCTATGGAAACTAATACACCGTTAATTCAGATGTAAGTGAGAATCATACGCATTGATTTCAGTTGACTTCGGTTGCTGTGCAAGGAACTGTGGTACTGCCGACTGGGATTTCAACTACCGCTACTGCCAAGTGTAAATTCGTTACGAAATGCGTAAGTATCTTTTTTCTCAATAACCTCTACTCCAGTAATTCGTAATGCGAACGAAAATGTCTGATTTCAGTTACCGTGCAAATGGCTATGCGACTGCGATCTGGGCTCTTAGCGGTTGTTACTGGCAAGTGTGAATTCGCTCCGGAATGCGTAAGTATTTTTTTTTTTTATTTCGATAACCTCAACTCCAGTAATTCGTAATGCGAGCGAAAATTTCTGATTTCAGTTACCGCGAAAATGGCTATGGCACCGCGATCTGGGCTCTTAGCGGTTGTTACTGGCAAGTGTGAATTCGTTCGGAAATGCGTAAGTATTTTTTTTTGATAACCCCTACTCCAGTAATTCGTAATGCAAGGGAAAATTTCTGATTTCAGTTACCGTGCAAATGGCTATGGCACCGCGATCTGGGCTCTTAGCGGGTTTTACTGGCAAGTGTGAATTCGTTCCGAAATGCGTGAGTATTTTTTTTCTCGATAACCTCTACTCCAGTAATTCGTAATGCGAGGGAAAATTTCTGATTTCAGTTACCGTGCAAATGGCTATGCGACTGCGATCTGGGCTCTTAGCGGTTGTTACTGGCAAGTGTGAATTCGTTCCGAAATGCGTAAGTATTTTTTTTTTTTTTTTTTTGTAACCTCAACTCCAGTAATTCGTAATGCGAACGAAAATGTCTGATTTCAGTTACCGTGCAAATGGCTATGGTATTGCGATCTGGGGTCTTAGCAGTTGTTACTGGCAAGTGTGAATTCGTGCCGAAATGGGTAAGTATTTTTTTTTATTTCGATAACCTCAACTCCAGTAATTCGTAATGCGACGGAAAATTTCTGATTTCAGTTACCGTGCAAATGGCTATGGTATTGCGATCTGGGCTCTTAGCGGTTGTTACTGGCAAGTGTGAATTCGTTCCGAAATGCGTAAGTATTTTTTTTCTCAATAACCTCTACTCCAGTAATTCGTAATGCGAGCGAAACTTTCCGATTTCAGTTACCGTGCAAATGGCTATGCGACTGCGATCTGGGCTCTTAGCGGTTGTTACTGGCAAGTGTGAATTCGTGCCGAAATGCGTAAGTATTTTTTTTTTTTTCGATAACCTCAACTCCAGTAATTCGTAATGCGAACGAAAATTTCTGATTTCAGTTACCACACAAATGGCCATGGCACTGCGATCTGGGCTCTTAGCGGTTGTTACTGGCAAGTGTGAATTCGTGCCGAAATGCGTAAGTATTTTTTTTTTTTTTTTTTTTTCGATAACCTCAACTCCAGTAATTCGTAATGCGAGCGAAACTTTCCGATTTCAGTTACCGTGCAAATGGCTATGCGACTGCGATCTGGGCTCTTAGCGGTTGTTACTGGCAAGTGTGAATTCGTTCCGAAATGCGTAAGTATTTAATTTACTTTATATCTTATATTCTGATAATTCGAGATGTGAGTGAAAATATGCCTTCACGATGATTTCAGTTACCGTGCAAATGATCCTGGTACTGCAACTTAACGGTCGTTATTGGCGAGCGTAAATTCGTTCCGAAATTCGTAAGTATTTAATATACTTTATAACTTCTATTCCGGTGATTCGACGTGTGAGTGAAAATATGCCTTTACGATGATTTCAGTTACCGTGCAAATGATCCTGGTACTACAACTTAACGGTCGTTATTGGCGAGCGTAAATTCGTTCCAAAATTCGTAAGTATTTAATTTACTTTATAACTTCTATTCCGGTGATTCGAGATGTGAGTGAAAATATGCCTTCACGATGATTTCAGTTACCGTGCAAATGATCCTGGTACTGCAACTTAACGGTCGTTATTGGCGAGCGTAAATTCGTTCCGAAATTCGTAAGTATTTAATTTACTTTATATCTTGTATCCTGGTAATTCGAGATGTGAGTGAAAATATGCCTTCACGATGATTTCAGTTACCGTGCAAATGATCCTGGTACGGCAACTTAACGGTCGTTATTGGCGAGCGTAAATTCGTTCCGAAATTCGTAAGTATTTAATTTACTTTATAACTTCTATTCCGGTGATTCGAGGTGTGAGTGAAAATATGCCTTCACGATGATTTCAGTTACCGTGCAAATGATCCTGACACTGCAACTTGGGGTGTATGCTGCAACATTCATCACTGGTGAGTGCAAAAATATTGAAATTACTTATTGAGGTTAGATTTTCCACACGTATCATAAAATACGCCATAATTTTAATACGTTGCGCATAGAGCACATCATATCGTTATAGAAATTATTGTTAATGAAATAACTCTGAACCAATTAATTTAAAAACCGCGTAAAAGCAAAATCGTGTAAAAAATACTGGGTAAATAGCGCGATGGGTGTGTTGTATTTTTTCACAGACATATCGGTTGAACTTTATGGAGTTAAGAGGTTTAGGAAATTATTTGCCGGCATTTAACGAAATTCGTGAATGCAAATGCGTGAGAACTGCTTACGTCTTTGCCAATATGTCTTATGTCGCGGTTTCTTAGCGAACTAACTTACTTAAATGATTAAGGAAAATGAAGATTTTTTTTATATTAAAAAGACGGACTGTGGAAGTCTATTTTTGTTTTCCCATGCAATTTCTAAATTATTGTATGTATAAACGTTATTACCGTTATTAAACTAACTTCCAAATTATTATACACATTACACGTTACTAGACGTAATTTCCAAATTATTATACATATTACACATTATTACACGTCACTTCCACATTACCATATATATCACACATTATTATATGTCACTTCCAAATTAGTGGAAATTATGTGCAAAGTGCTGAGATGGAAGAGTGTGTGACATAATTACTATCCACAAGTTCAAATGTGTACATTGTACATATTGTTTAATGGAACAAATTTTGTAGCACACGTCCAGTTTTGTAGATTCCTGTAGAATAACCCACGCTTAATTTTGTAGACTCGCGACCAATCAAGTTCTATAGTCAGCGTCCTCAATCAAAAAATAGCTTTATCTTCCTTAATCACTTAAGTAAATGACAATAAGTTTTAAATTAAACACATCATCTCGTAGCGAAGTAAATCTATAGACAAAATGTTAATTCTCGGTTTCCGCGGTTGTCGACGATTCTATTCATTAATATCATCGCTACCTTCTCACGTACTCCCCCGCAATTTTCCGGTGATCAGTTTTCACATTGATGGCATCAGTTATCGGCAACGGGGAGGAATATTAATTCGGCAGGCTGCGATTAATGACCAAAAAGTTCGTCGTATAACTCACAACGTACGTGTCTGCGATCGTATGTTATAGACGTGTTATTGATATGTGCGCTGGCAAACGCTAGCGTAGAAACACATATTTGCAGATTAAATACCGAAATGACGTCGTATACGTGAATGTATGGCTATCACGCGCGGTAGTTTGAAGCAGTACGAAATTATAACGTGATTGCAAGCGTGTAATAGAGAAACATATCCCGACAGTCTAAAGTAAGATGTATGATATTGGAGGACGAGCCTTGAGGGATGGACCATTCACGCCGCGTAGGAGCAATAAGTGGAACGCATTAGAATCCTAGTAAATTAATTTATATTTGAAATCTAGAAAGACAGGATATATGTTTGCTATGTATCGTTACTGATAAGTCAAACCAATCAGATATGTTCCGTTACATTGCCCTGCGGATCGTTTAAATATTCCCATTCTTAGAAATTTCCCGCTATTCCATCGATCTGAATTATTTTTTGTTTCGTACATGGTCGGGTAACTACGGCTGCTCAATAATTGAACAATTTTTCACTAGGGAATCCTTTGGCACGTCGGATACAGAAACAGTGCGTGCCCAAATAACGTAATTATTGGCGCGGTCATCTTAATAATTGCAGAGACCGGTTCAGATAATTTTTGTAATATCGAACGAGAGCAACCGATGTTATGCAAAGAAAACGATCTTGCAGACCAGTTTAGAATTTAGAGTTTTTTTTTTGCATATTGAAAGCGAGGAACCGATGTTATGCAAAGAAAACGATCTTGCAGACCAGTTTAGAATTTAGAGTTTTTTCTTGCAATATTGAACGAGAGCAACCGATGTTATGCAAAGAAAACGATCTTGCAGAACAGTTTAGAATTTAGAGTTTTTTCTTGCAATATTGAACGAGAGCCACCGATGTTATGCAAAGAAAACGATCTTGCAGACCAGTTTAGAATGTAGAGTTTCTGTTTGCAATACTGAACGAGAGCAACCGATGTTATGCAAAGAAAACGATCTTGCAGACCAGTTTAGAATTTAGAGTTTTTTCTTGCAATATTGAACGAGAGCAACCGATGTTATGCAAAGAAAACGATCTTGCAGACCAGTTTAGAATGTAGAGTTTCTGTTTGCAACACTGAACGAGAGCAACCGATGTTATGCAAAGAAAATGATCTTGCAAACCAGTTTAGAATGTAGAGTTTCTGTTTGCAATACTGAACGAGAGCAACCGATGTTATGCAAAGAAAACGATCTTGCAGACCAGTTTAGAATGTAGAGTTTCTGTTTGCAATACTGAACGAGAGCAACCGATGTTATGCAAAGAAAATGATCTTGCAGACCAGTTTAGAATTTAGAGTTTTCATTGATAGTAGAAAACGCGAAACTTTAAAATATGATTTGGCATTGATGAACGTAAACAAGTACAATTTTGTGAATTTGGACGGAACGTGACATTTTTTATTTTTTCATATAGCACAAACATGAGGTAGGCATTGACTGTTATATGCGTTTAGGCATCATAGAGTATAGGCACTGATAGTGTGCGAAGCAAACGGAATTGCAGAGAATTTTATTATTTTGAAATATTCCCCTGACGGAAAACAACGCGAGCCGTTAATTTATAGACGATATATCCCGCCGATTAATGTAAACAAGCGCATTCTTCATGAATTCAGTCAGCACCGCGAATATTTTTATCTGTCACTACGGTGTACACAATTGAACAATTTTTCACAAGGGAATCCTTTGGCACGTCGGATCCGGAAACAGTGCGTGCCCGAATAACGTAATTATTCGCGCGGTCATCTTAATAATTGCAGAGACCGGTTCAGACAATTTTTGCCATATTGAATGAGAGCAACCGATGTTATGCAAAGAAAACGATCTTGCAGACCAATTTAGAATTTAGAGTTTTTTTTTGCAATATTGAATGAGAGCAACCGATGTTATGCAAAGAAAACGATTTTGCAGACCAGTTTAGAATCTAGAGTTTTTTCTTGCAATATTGAACGAGAACAACCGATGTTATGCAAAGAAAATGATCTTGCAGACCAGTTTAGAATTTAGAGTTTTCATTGATAGTAGAAAAGGCGAAACTTTAAAATATGATTTGGCATTGATGAACGTAAACCAGTACAATTTTGTGAATTTGGACGAACGTGATATTTTTTATTTTTTCATATAGCACAAATATGAGGTAGGCATCGACTGTTATATGCGTTTAGGCATCATAGAGTATAGGCACTGATAGTGTGCGAAGCAAACGGTATTGCAGAGAATCTTATTATTTTGAAATATTCCCCTGACGGAAAACAACGCGGGCCGTTAATTTCTAGACGATATATCCTGCCGATTAATGTAAACAAGCGCATTCTTCATGAATTCAGTCAGCACCGCGAATATTTTTATCTGTCACTACAGTGTACACAATTGAACAATTTTTCACAAGGGAATCCTTTGGCACGTCGGATCCGGAAACAGTGCGTGCCCGAATAACGTAATTATTGGCGCGGTCGTCTTAATAATTGCAGAGACCGGTTCAGATAATTGTAGAGACCGGTACAGATGATCCCAGCGTAAGCGACCGCCGCGATATCTTCGACCGCAAGGCATCGCGCCATACACGTACTACTTCATGAATCCTAACAAGGGATTTCCGTGCAGAAACTTGCGCGTCACATCTTCCGTGAATAATTGCCCCAGACACGACGGCCATCAGTTTGCATGTACTGTCTCGCTAATGTATGACCACCGCTATCTCGATGAGTTGTGCGGTCTGCAAAAAAAGAGAAGGCGAGCGAGAGTCTAGAGATAAGAGGGAAACATTCTGCAGGGACCTTCGAGACGGGTCGGCCCTTTCTTTTCTCGTCACAGAAGGACGCTGCCTACCAAATTCAGCCGGCACGTGGCATTTTTTCATTTCTCCGTACAGCACACACGGGAGGTAGCGATCGATGGTCGTCGCTTTTTTCGGCACCGTAAAGCACAGCCACGGACGGCGTACGAAGGGAAAGGTGTCGTGGAAATTTGGCGATTTCGAAAGTTCTTGTCGATAGTAGAAAAGGCGGGACATTCGTTTCTAGACGTGATTTTGGCACTCATTGACGCGAACACCACGTTCTTCGTGGATTCAGGCGGAACGCGGCATTTTTCCATTTTTCGGACGGCACGCATACGGGGTAGGGATCGATGGTTGGCGCTTTTTTCGGCACCGTAAAGCACAGCCATGAACTGCGTACGAAGGAACACGGTGTCGTGGAAAAATGGCGATTTCGAAAGTTTTTGTCGATAGTAGAGAACGCGAGACATTCGTTTCTAGACGTGATTTGGCACTGATTGACGCGAACAACACGTTCTTCGTGGATTCAGGCGGAACGCGGCATTTTTTCATTTTTTGGACGGCGCGCATATGGGGTAGGGATCGATGGTTGGCACTTTTTTCAGCACCGTAAAGCACAGCCATGGACGGCGTACGAAGGGAAAGGTGTTGTGGAAATTTGGCGATTTCGAAAGTTCTTGTCGATAGTAGAAAACGCGGGACATCCGTTTTTGGACGTGATTTGGCACTGATTCACGCGAACAACCACGTTCTTCGTGGATTCAGGTGGAACGCGGCATTTTTTCATTTTTCGGACGCCACGCATATGGGGTAGGGATCGATGGTTGGCGCTTTTTTCGGCACCGTAAAGCACAGCCATGGACGGCGTACGAAGGAAAAGGTGTCGTGGAAATTTGGCGATTTCGAAAGTTCTTGTCGATAGTAGAAAACGCGGGACATTCGTTTCTAGACGTGATTTGGTACTGATTGACACGAACAACCATATACTTCGTGGATTCAGGCGGAACGCGGCATTTTTTCATTTTTCGGACGACACGCATATAGGGTAGGGATCGATGGTTGGCGCTTTTTCGGCACCGTAAATCACAGCCACGGGCGGCGTACGAAGGGAAAGGTGCCGTGGAAATTTGGCGATTTCGAAAGTTCTTGTCGATAGTAGAGAACGCGAGACATTCGTTTCTAGACGTGATTTGGCACTGATTGACGCGAACAACCACGTTCTTCGTGGATTCAGGCGGAACGCGGCATTTTTTCATTTTTCGGACGGCACGCATATGGGGTAGGGATCGATGGTTGGCGCTTTTTTCGGCACCGTAAAGCACAGCCACGGACGGCGTACGAAGGAAAAGGTGTCGTGGAAATTTGGCGATTTCGAAAGTTCTTGTCGATAGTAGAAAACGCGGGACATTCGTTTCTAGACGTGATTTAGTACTGATTGACGCGAACAACCATGTACTTCGTGGATTCAGGCGGAATGCGGCATTTTTTCATTTTTTGGACGACACGCATATGGGGTAGGATCGATTGTTGGCGCTTTTTTCGGCACCGTAAAGCACAGCCACGGATGGCGTACGAAGGAAAAGGTGTCGTGAAAATTTGGCGATTTCGAAAGTTCTTGTCGATGGTAGAAAACGCGGGACATTCGTTTCTAGACATGATTTGGTACTGATTGACGCGAACAACCACGTTCTTCGTGGATTCAGGCGGAACGCGGCATTTTTTCATTTTTCGGACGGCACGCATATGGGGTAGGGATCGATGGTTGGCGCTTTTTTCGGCACCGTAAAGCACAGCCACGGACGGCGTACGAAGGAAAAGGTGTCGTGGAAATTTGGCGATTTCGAAAGTTCTTGTCGATAGTAGAAAACGCGGGACATTCGTTTCTAGACGTGATTTGGCACTGATTGACGCGAACAACCACGTTCTTCGTGGATTCAGGCGGAACGCGGCATTTTTTCATTTTTCGGACGACACGCATATGGGGTAGGGATCGATGGTTGGCGCTGTTTTCGGCACTGTAAAGCACAGCCACGGACGGCGTACGAAGGAAAAGGTGTCGTGGAAATTTGGCGATTTCGAAAGTTCTTGTCGATAGTAGAAAACGCGGGACATTCGTTTCTGGACGTGATTTGGCACTGATTGACGCGAACAACCACGTTCTTCGTGGATTCAGGCGGAACGCGGCATTTTTTCATTTTTCGGACGGCACGCATATGGGGTAGGAATCGATGGTGGGCGCTTTCTTCGGCACCGTGAAGTATAGGCACCGATAATGGGTACGCGGAACATTTTTTATCGCTTGGTATGGGAGACACGGGAGTTGGGGACCGATTGTCATATTTTTTTTTTGCAATATTATACTAGAGCAACCGATGTTACGTGAAAAAAACGATCTTGCAGACCAGTTTAGAATTTAGAGTTTTTTTTGCAATATTGAATGAGAGCAACCGATGTTATGCAAAGAAAACGATCTTGCAGACCAGTTTAGAATTTAGAGTTTTTTTTTGCAATATTGAACGAGAGCAACCGATGTTATGCAAAGAAAACGATCTTGCAGACCAGTTTAGAATTTAGAGTTTTTTTTTGCAATATTGAAGGAGAGCAACCGATGTTATGCAAAGAAAACGATCTTGCAGACCAGTTTAGAATTTAGAGTTTCTTTTTGGCAATATTGAATGAGAGCAACCGATGTTATGCAAAGAAAACGATCTTGCAGACCAGTTTAGAGTTTAGAGTTTTCATTGACAGTAGAAAACGCGAGACTTTAAAATATAATTTGGCATTGATGAACGTAAACAAGTACATTTTTGTGAATTCGGGCGAAACGTGGCATTTTTTATTTTTGCATACAGCACAAACATGAGGTAGGCATCGACTGTTATATGCGTTTAGGCATCATAAAGTATAGGCACTGATACTGTGCGAAGCAAACGGTATTGCAGAGATTCTTATTATTTTGAAATATTCCCCTGACGGAAAACAACGCGGCCGTTAATTTCTAGACGATATATCCTGCCAATTAATGTAAACAAACGCATTCTTCATGAATTCTGTCAGCACCGCGAATATTTTTATCTGTCACTACAGTGTACACAAGAGGTAGAGATTGATTATCGTCTTCTTGCGGCACTCCAAACTGTAAGCACCGATCCTATGCGAACGTTGTTACGGAAATGTTGTGATTTCGCGAGCTTCCGTTGATCGCGGAAAACGCGAGACGCGTTCATTTCTAAACGAGATTCCGAACATTTTTATCTCGCAATGCGCGCAGGAGGTAGAGATCGATCGTCGTCTTTTTTTCCGATACTACAAAGGTAGAGGTAGCCGCGCCGGGTGAAATGAACGGTGTTACGGAAATGTTACGATTTCAACCGTTTCCAGTGACAGCCAACAGCGCGAGACGTTAATTTCTAGACGAGATATCGCGTTGATTAACGCGAACAACCGCATCCACTATGAACGCGTTCGGCACACTGCTTTTTTGATCTCTCAGTACGGAATCCGCGCGCGTCACGGTTCGATGGTTGCCTTTTTCACTACCACAAACTACAGCCCGAAATAAACGGCGTTGCAGAAGTTTTATGATTTCGAAAATTCCCACTGACAGTGCACAGCGGGCTTCAAGCTTTTAAACACGTATTCGCGTTGCTCAACGCGTACGGACGCATCCCGCGCGGCTCGATCGATCGCAAATAGAACTTCGCGAAATTATTATCGCGCCGGTCTTTTTCTACTGAACCGCTTTTGTGTAAAAAGAAACCGTTGAACGATAATGTAAGGTATGCAGGCATTGTCAGCCAACAACGAGTCGGCCGTTGAACGTAATAGATGTACAGAGTGTTTCCGAAAATGTCGGCATAACTCCGGGGATGGATGCAATAATATTGTTGCTGCTTTTCGGCGGGTAAGTTGCCAGAATAGATCCGCGAATTCACGCTTTGAGCTTTCGGCATATCGACAAGCCTAAAATGGCATATTCCTTCTCCAATTTTTTTCTAGTACTAATGTCAATTTATCGATGTATCATTTTTTTATAGTGCTTCATTGAATATTTCTTTTAACCCATTGACTGCCACGCAAATTTAGCGCGTCTTGTCCTGGGTGCCACAGTTTTATTTTAAAGAAGACATGAAGTTTTACAAATTACAATATTATTAAGTTACTGATATAATATTGTAATTGTAAAATTGTATGGCATTTACAGTATTTTTATTGAAAGAAAAACACTTTTGGTACAGACGCTTACTACGAGATATCTCGTAGTTGGCAGCCAATGGGTTAATTAATTAGGAAAAGGGAACTCTTTGAATTTATATTGAAATTTGTTAGGTCCGTTGTTGTGCCCTTTTGAAGATCTGTATCTTTCATGTCAAACTGTAAGGCATCTTCTAAAATTTGATTCAGCAATATTTATGATAGAAACTAACTTTTCAGTACCTTCTCATTTAGGCGGCATTGTTACAACGGCGTGACTTGCATTAAGATTAGCTGATAGAATTTTTTTTGCTCCGTCAGTTTGCTCGTTCGGTCGTTCGCAGAAAGAGATGTTGCTATTTGATTCGCGGTTTGTCACGCTTTTGCGAAAATCTCGAGAGCGACGGATCGTTCTTACCTGGACTACGTGTCCAGTGAAGATATTCAATTTATGGCGGAGCGCGTACGCGAGGTCTTCATTTTTCAGTTAGGACGGCGAATCCATCGTGCCGCCGAAGAGTACTGCTCTTCATCACCGTTCTTCGGGGTGCGAAGAAACTTTTCGGTGGGCGGGCGAAAATTGAATAACTTTCAGCACCGAAAACGGGAGCGTTAGTTTGAAGCTGTGTTTTACAAATTACAATATTATTAATTTACTGATGTAATAACTTGACTGAAAGAAAAACACTTTGGTACATAATTACTTATAGATTTTGCTTTTCGCGGGAATAATTTTTATTTAACCCCTTAACGACGAATGAGGATAATTCGCGACATACTGCTTCGCATGTCGCATATGGGTTTAAAATTGAGAATTTCATAAAAGTGTCGGTTGTAGCGAATAGGATACATTCCTACTACCAATATATTAATACTAGTGCACAAGCACAGTACACAAATAAAAATTGTTGACGGATTTAAATGTGCATAATAACAGGATATATACTATGTAATTATTTTTTCATCAGAAAAAAATTCAGGCGTTAAGGGGTTAAATAGGAGATATATGGAGAGTACCGAAACCATTTTTTTATTGAAATATTTTGCCTTCTGAATATGCTTTGCTTTGCTTTGAATAGGTATTGCAATGTACACTGGTCTGTCAACCCTCATCTTTTTCTTGTTATATGAAGTTTTCCACTAAAATTGTTTTTGAATACTACGAAATTAGATATGTCTTCACTTTCGCTTAGTTAGAAGTTCTTATAAGGACATTCTTTTTTCTCCATGATTCTATCAAATAATTAACTCCGAAGGTATAGTAGCATTTTTATCGCGTTAGTTAACGGACCGATAAGGGTTAATAACGCAAAATTCATCAGCGGGTGAAATTCGAAAGAGTGCAATCAGGCACGTCGCTTTTCGGTGGCAAAGTCGTACGACAAACAGGCCTGTCCATTGCATCGCCCGGGCAAAGCGAATGAAAACTGGGCATGTGCGATTGAAACCCATCGCATCCCGGCCAAAGCGGGCTCTGCGAATTTCGTCCGCTTTTACATCGATCCGCTTTCACGCGATCGCTTTCTGTCACATCGCCGCGAAAATCTGCCGACATAATTCCGATCCTCGGCCTTTTTTCTCGCTTTGTCTCCGGTACGCGTTCTGTCCTCTTCTTACAGTTGCAAGAAAACTACTCTTACGACTTTGCATTTCGCAAGATCCATTCGAATCGGTTGAATAAATATCTTATCTTGTACCACATCATTTTACTGATGGTACCCCAATCGTACATATTTATACTAGTTCCGTTTTGAATTGTTCCTTTGCTTACAGCATCTATTTCAAGTGTCGAGTTGCTGGTTTGACACTCGGCAGACTTAAAGAGTCAAGTTGATCCAATAGTTCGCGTTAATATTTTCTTTTCATTGCTACCACCTTCTACACGAATTTCATCTTCAGTTCGCTCACACCATATATTTCAACGGCTGACTCGCAGGTTTAACATTCGGCTGACCTGAACAAACAAGTTGATCCAGTAGTTCGCGTTAATATTTTTTTTTCATTGCCACCGCCTTCTCACCGATTTTGATCCTACCTTATCTTCAGCGCGATCTTTCTGCTGGTTTGACACTCGGCAGACTTAAAGAGTCAAGTTGATCCAATAGTTCGCGTTAATATTTTCTTTTCATTCCTACCGCCTTCTACACGAATTTCATCTTCAGTTCACTCACAGCATATATTTCAAGTGCTGACTCGCAGGTTTAACATTCAGCTGACCTGAACAGACAAGTTGATCCTGTAGTTCGCGTTAATATTTTTTTCATGGTCACCGCCTTCTCACCGATTTTGATCCTACCTTATCGTCAGCGCGATCTTTCTGCTGGTTTGACACTCGGCAGACTTAAAGAGTCAAGTTGGTCCAATAGTTCGCGTTAATATTTTCTTTTCATTCCTACCGCCTTCTACACGAATTTCATCTTTAGGTCGCTCACAGCATATATTTCAACGGCTGACTTGCAGGTTTAACATTCGGCTGACTTGAAGAAACAAGTTGATCCAGTAGTTCGCGTTAATATTTTTTTTTCATTGCCACCGCCTTCTCACCGATTTTGATCCTACCTTATCGTCAGCGCGATCTTTCTGCTGGTTTGACACTCGGCAGACTTAAAGAGTCAAGTTGATCCAATATTTCGCGTTAATATTTTCTTTTCATTGCTACCGCCTTCTACACGAATTTCATCTTCAGGTCACTCACAGCATACATTTCAAGTGCTGACTTGCAGGTTTAACATTCGGCTGACCTGAACAAACAAGTTGATCCTGTAGTTCGCGTTAATATTTTTTTTTTCATTGTCACCGCCTTCTCACCGAATTTGATCCTACCTTATCGTCAGCGCGATCTTTCTGCTGGTTTGACACTTGGTAGACTTAAAGAGTCAAGTTGATCCAATAGTTGGCGTTAATATTTTCTTTTCATTGCTATCACCTTCTACACGAATTTCATCTTCAGTTCGCTCACAGCATATATTTCAAGTGCTGACTCGCAGGTTTAACATTCGGCTGACCTGAACAAACAAGTTGATCCAGTAGTTCGCGTTAATATTTTTTTTTCATTGCCACCGCCTTCTCACCGATTTTGATCCTACCTTATCGTCAGCGCGATCATTCTGCTGGTTTGACACTCGGCAGACTTAAAGAGTCAAGTTGATCCAATAGTTCGCGTTAATATTTTCTTTTCATTCCTACCGCCTTCTACACGAATTTCATCTTCAGGTCGCTCACAGCATATATTTCAAGTGCTGACTCGCAGGTTTAACATTCGGCTGATCTGAACAGACAAGTTGATCCTGTAGTTCGCGTTAACCCCTTAACGACGAATGAGGATAATTCGCGACATACTGCTTCGCATGTCGCATATGGGTTTAAAATTGAGAATTTGATAAAAGTGTCGGTTGTAGCGAATAGGATACATTCCTACTACCAATATATACTAGTGCACAAGCACAGTACACAAATAAAAATTGTTGGCGGATTCAAATGTGCATAATAACAGGATATATACTATGTAATTATTTTTCATCATTAGAAAAAAATTCAGGCGTTAAGGGGTTAATATTTTTTTTTCATTGTCACCACCTTCTCACCGATTTTGATCCTACCTTATCGTCAGCGCGATCTTTCTGCTGGTTTGACACTTGGCAGACTTAAAGAGTCAAGTTGATCCAATAGTTCGCGTTAATATTTTCTTTTCTTTGCTATCGCCTTCTACATGAATTTCATCTTCAGTTCACTCACACCATATATTTCAAGTGCTGACTCGCCGGTTTAACGTTCGGTTGACCTGAACAAACAAGTTGATCCAGTAGTTCGCGTTAATATTTTTTTTTTATTGCCACCGCCTTCTCGCCGATTTTGATCCTACCTTATCATCAGCGCGATCTTTCTGCTGGTTTGACACTTGGCAGACTTAAGGAGTCAAGTTGATCCAATAGTTCGCGTTAATATTTTCTTTTCAATCCTACCGCCTTCTACACGAATTTCATCTTCAGGTCGCTCACAGCATATATTTCAAGTGCTGACTTGCAGGTTTAACATTCGGCTGCCCTGAACAAACAAGTTCATCCAGTAGTTCGTGTTAATATTTTTTTTTCATTGCCACCGCCTTCTCACCGATTTTGATCCTACCTTATCGTCAGCGCGATCTTTCTGCTGGTCTGACACTCGGCAGACTTAAAGAGTCAAGTGGATCCAATAGTTCGCGTTAATATTTTCTTTCCATTGCTACCGCCTTCTACACGAATTTCATCTTCAGTTCGCTCACAGCATATATTTCAAGTGCTGACTTGCAGGTTTAACATTCGGCTGATCTGAATAAACAAGTTGATCCAGTAGTTCGCGTTAATATTTTTTTTTCATTGTCACGGCCTTCTCACCGATTTTGATCCTACCTTATCGTCAGCGCGATCTTTCTGCTGTCGTCACCGTGAAGTTTGCGACAAATGCGCGTCCCTTTGTCTCCGGTCCTCATTCTGTCCTCTTTCTGTCTCTTTCTAGCCCTTTACACCCACTCGTCCCCTCCCTCCTCCGTTTTTCCCACCGCCGTTTCCACTTCTGCGACTCGCGCCGCACCCTGATTGTGCGAGCTTTCCGCCGTCGTCCAAGCCCTCTTTTTCTCCTCGTCACTTACGCAAACGAGCGTCGCACGGTCCGACGTCCGTAATGCGTCGCAACGTCTCTTCAAAGATCTCGTCGACACTGGTCGGCTCGAAAAACGATACTTTTATTTCCGCGCCTGCCCACTTCGTGCCTCGTCATTATTTATGCCAAGTCAGATATAACACCGCAACATATGTTTTAGGCACCTGCTTTAGGGAAATGTTTTAGGCTTTGTTTTAGTTACCTGTTTTAGGCACTGTTTTAGGCAACGGTTTTAGACACTGTTTTAAGCACAGTTTTAGATATTCAGTTCAAGCATTGTTTTAGGCACTGTTTTAGATACTGTTAGATACTCTTTTAGGCACTTTGTATAAATGGACCTTACAAAGGATTAGAGAAGCACAATAAGACGCAGTGCGTTACATAGATGTTAACACATTGACTGCCAAGCGTATTTTACTATATTAGACCGGCGATGCTATGAAATACTACAGCGTTCCACTAAATTATGCAAAATGTAAATAATATGCAGGTATTGCAAACCAAAGGATCGCATCACTATTCTGACAATAACTGCATTTATAAAATAATTGTTGCTACCCATTGCGAATATTTTAGATCTTCAGTTAAATCTCTTGCCTCGGTCACCGGTGACCATCATGGCAGTCAAAGTGTTAATCGGTCGCTGATAGAAATTGAACTGTTAGGTATTCATTCAGTGTCTCCGGAAATGTGGGGATTTTCGAGCGAGGTGGGAAGGAGAGGTGAAAGTGATTGGTGAGGTAAGTGCAGATGACGTGAAGTGTGTTATATGTCTAATCTCCTCAATTAATTTTACTACCACATATATACAATGCAAGATCTACTTGATTGACAATTCAGCCATTTTTTCCGTTTTCAATCAACGTTTACTTCAATTTTCTTCCGTTTCTCTCTCGCCATAACTCAATTAAAATGATCTTCTCCTGCCGACACGACGAAACAATCGAAACGTCGAAATCGAAGTTTGCGCCTGCCCGCTTCCTCCTTAATTAATTTTTCGACCGAAGTCCGTCCGCAATTTCCTTCCGCGCAACGCCTCCCCCGACTTTTCCACTTTACGTCGCCCCGTCATCTTCCGAGCGAAGCTCCCCGGCGCCGTCATTTTTACCGAACTTCCGAGTTCGCCGAGGCGCTTTCACCCGGTCGCCGCTTTAACGTCGGATTATTTTCTTACCTGCGGGGACACGGCGTATTAATCACGTCGCGCGCCAGCCAGACAGCTCGTTCGTTTCGTCCTTGTCACGCGGCGATGCACTTCGCGCCAGATTTATTTGCGTCAATTTAATGATCCGCTCTGGGCAGATCGTCGGCGGCGAGTGGGATTTCGGAATGAACGCGACATTTTCAATTGCGATCGGACGTATGGGGGGTGGGTTGATGGAGTGCAGAAGACCTCAAACGAACGGCCGTGGCCGACGGGCTCGGTTATTTCCGTAGGGCGAGTCGCTCGCGCATAAAGGTTGGCGAGGGCGCGGGATGCGTTGAACGCGTCGAAATGTGCGGCATTCGACGAGAAGCGCGTAATTGTGCGCGAACGGGTTATGAAGCGGGCTTCTGCGGCGGACGGGTCGCGAAAGATCAGGAAACGATTGCTGTTTTGAAACAGAATAAGGGTGTACGTTTCAATTGCAACGATGCACAAAAATGTATGCAGATTTTGTGAAAACAAAAATGAATATGTGTACTAATGTTCCAGTTGTAACGTTAATGTCCGAAGATGCCGATGATAGTGATAGGGTGGGAGGTTGCATCGGTTCATGTAATCGAAAGTTGAGTTTTGCTACATTGAGGGAGAATGCGGGTACGCGTAACAATTGCAACAATGCACAAAAATGTATACCGACTTGTTGAGAAGAAAAGTTAATATGCATCGATATACAATAATGTTTCATTAGATAGGGGCGAAGTTGTTCCAGTGCTGTCGTTTGCTTGCCTTCATATGGCTGCAATTCCGTAGGGAGGCTCGTTATGTCGAGACGTTTGCAAAATTACTTTCTTCTATTGTAATAAATGTTCAGTTAATGTGTAAAGATCGGGAAACGATTGCTGTTTTGAATCAGAATAAGGGTGTATGTTTCAATTGCAACGAGGCACAAAAATGTATGCAGATTTTGTGAAAACAAAAATCTATATGGGTACTGACGTTTGAGTTGTAACGGTAATGTTCAAAGATGCCGATGATAGTGACAGGGTGAGAGATTGTATCGATTCATGTAATCGAAAGTTGGGTTTTGTACTTTGAGAAAGAATGTATCAATTGCAACGATGTTGTATGCAAATTTTGTGAAAACAAAAATCAATATGTGTACTGAGGTTTGAGTTGTAACGTTAATGTCCAAAGATGATAGTGACAGGGTGAGAGATTGTATCGGTTCATGTAATCGAAAGTGGAGTTTTGCTACATTGAGGGAGAATGCGGGTACGCGTAACAATTGCAATAATGCACAAAAATGTATACCGACTTGTTGAGAAGAAAAGTCAATATGCATCGATATGCAATAATGTTTCATTAGATAGGGGCGAAATTGTTCCAGTGCTGTCGTTTGGTTGCCTTCATATGGCTGCAATTCCGTAGGGAAGCTTGTTATGTCCAGACGTTTGCAAAATTACTTTCTTCTATTGTAATAAATGTTCAGTTAATGTGTAAAGATCGGGAAACGATTGCTGTTTTGAAACAGAATAAGGGTGTGCCTTCCACTTGCAACGATGCATAAAAATATATGCAGATTTTGTGAAAACAAAAATCAATATGTGTACTGACGTTTGAGTTGTAACGGTAATGTCCAAAGGTGCCGATGATAGTGATAGGATGAAAGATTAGATCGGTTCATATAATCGAAATTTGGGGTTTGCTACTTTGAGAAAGAATGCGGGTACGCGTATCAATTGCAACGATGTACAAAAATGTATGCAGATTTTGTGAAAACTAAAATCAATATGTGTACTGAGGTTTGAGTTGTAACGTTAATGTCCAAAGATTATAGTAACAGGGTGAAAGGTTGTATCGGTTTATGTAAGCGAAAATTGAGTTTTGCTGCTTTGAGAAAGAATACGGGTACGGGTACCAATTGCAACAACGCACAAAAATGTATAGCGACTTGGTGAGAAGGAAAGTCAATATGCATTGATGGTAAATGTGTAATTTCTGCAGAATAATGTTTCATTAGATAGCGGCGAAGTTGTTCCAGTGCTGTCGTTTGGTTGCCTTCATATGGCTGCAATTCCGTAGGAAAGCTCGTTATGTCTAGACGTTTGCAAAATTACTTTCTTCTATTGTAGTAAATGTTCAGTTAATGTGTAAAGATCAGGAAACGATTGCTGTTTTGAAACAAAATAAGGGTGTGCCTTCCAGTTGCAACGATGCACAAAACCGTATGCAGATTTTGTGAAAACAAAAATCTATGTGGGTACTGACGTTTGAGTTGTAACGGTAATATCCAAAGGTGCCGATGATAGTGATAGGATGAAAGATTAGATCGGTTCATATAATCGAAAGTTGGGTTTTGCTACTTTGAGAAAGAATACGGGTACGCGTATCAATTGCAACGATGTACAAAAATGTATGCAGATTTTGTGAAAACAAAAATCAATATGTGTACTAACGTTTGAGTTGTAACGTTCATGTTCAAAGATGCCGATGATAGTGACAGGGTGAGAGATTGTATCGATTCATGTAATCGAAAGTTGGGTTTTGCTACTTTGAGAAAGAATACGGGTACGCGTATCAATTGCAACGATGCACAAAAATGTATGCAGATTTTGTGAAAACTAAAATCAATATGTGTACTGAGGTTTGAGTTGTAACGTTAATGTCCAAAGACGATAGTGACAGGGTGAGAGGTTACATCGGTTCATGTAATCGAAAGTTGGGTTTTGCTACTTTGAGAAAGAATACGGGTACGCGTATAAATTGCAACAATGCACAAAAATGTATGCAGATTTTGTGAAAACTAAAATCAAAATGTGTACTGACGTTTGAGTTGTAACGTTAATGTTCAAAGATGCCGATGATAGTGACAGGGTGAGAGATTGTATCGACTCATGTAATCGAAAGTTGGGTTTTGCTACTTTGAAAAAGAATGTGGGTACGCGTATCAATTGCAACAATGCACAAAAATGTATGCAGATTTTGTGAAAACTAAAATCAAAATGTGTACTGACGTTTGAGTTGTAACGTTAATGTCCAAAGATTATAGTAACAGGGTGAAAGGTTGTATCGGTTTATGCAAGCGAAAATTGAGTTTTGCTGCTTTGAGAAAGAATCCGGGTACGGGTACCAATTGCAACAATGCACAAAAATGTATAGCGACTTGGTGGGAAGTAAAGTCAATGTGCATCGATGGTAAATGTGTAATTTCTGCGGAATAATGTTTCATTAGATAGCGGCGAAGTTTTTCCAGCGCTGTCGTTTGGTTGCCTTTATATGGCTGCAATTCCGTAGGGAGGCTCGTTATGTCGAGACGTTTGCAAAATTACTTTCTTCTATTGTAATAAATGTTCAGTTAATGTGTAAAGATCAGGAAACGATTGCTGTTTTGAAACAGAATAAGGGTGTGCCTTCCAGTTGCAACGATGCACAAAACTGTATGCAGATTTTGTGAAAACAAAAATCTATATGGGTACTGACGTTTGAGTTGTAACGGTAATATCCAAAGATGCCGATGATAGTGATAGGGTGAAAGGTTGCATCGGTTCATGTAATCGAAAGTTGAGTTTTGTTACTTTGAGAAAGA
The DNA here is from genome assembly GCA_033815515.1 of Cryptocheilus praepositus. Taxonomy (NCBI): domain Eukaryota; kingdom Metazoa; phylum Arthropoda; class Insecta; order Hymenoptera; family Pompilidae; genus Cryptocheilus; species Cryptocheilus praepositus. The sequence goes on from JAWWQZ010000257.1 coordinate 2,424,877, forward strand.
ATGCGGGTACGCATATCAATTGCAACAATGCACAAAAATGTATAGCGACTTGGTGAGAAGGAAAGTCAATGTGCATCGATGGCAAATGTGTAATTTCTGCGGAATAATGTTTCATTAGATAGCGACGGAGTTGTTCCAGTGCTGTCGTTTGGTTGCCTTCATATGGCTGCAATTCCGTAGGGAGGCTCGTTATGTCGAGACGTTTGCAAAATTACTTTCTTCTATTGTAATGAATGTTCAGTTAATGTGTAAAGTCATTGGTGTAGGGCAAACTCCTGACAAATTTCGTAGGGATATGTATCGTTTCATATTATTTAATTTTGTTTGCAAAGATATAGGTCGGTTCAGTTGCAAGGGATACACAACAAACTTTATTCAGACAATGCGTTGGAATAGAACTTCGAACGTATGTTTTATTTTATTTTTTTTTTTTTTGTAGGATAAACTGTATGGTCGTCATCTACGTCTAAAGGTACACAGCAGATTTTACAAATATATATTCTTCCGCTGCGCATAACTGTCTCCCGATAAACTGTCACTTTCCACATCACTGCAACTTACTTCAAATTCACTCATCGGTCAGATAGAGCATCCGCGTATAATTAATTAAAAATTCTTCACCGTCACGTACCGCCATGCCTGTGATTTTTGAAAAATTACAATCGTGATTCCGACCGCCATACGCAGAAAAGTATTTTCTTTTATAACAAACCGCACAGCGCTAAACACGAACAGAATTCCGTACGCCGTGCTTTCACAAACTGCCCCAAGAATCTGATACGTTCGCGTAAAAAGTTCCCACCGATATTTCACGCCGCACTCTCACAGCCGGTCTCGAATTAAAATAATATTCCTGACGCACAGCTCTGTTGCTCTAAGTTCGGTGGGTCCTTCGTGACCCAGCCAGCGGACAGCGAACGTTAATTGCTACCGCCTGCCTCCGTTCCTGTTCAGTCGAGCGCGAAATGTTTTGCGGATTGTATTTATACGCGCAGGTCGCGTTGTTAATTAACAGTTATTCCCTGCGCGACGCGGTTTTCGATGATTTTCGATTCTGCGTCCTCATGCTCTCGGTCGAGACTGCAGAACGGTGGAACGACAGGAATCCAGCGCAGATTATGCGGAAATATTGCGGTCGCACAATTTAATACTAGGTTTACGGGCGTTTCTTATATACCTATCTCTACGAGCACCCGTCAAATTGACGGATACGCGAAAATACGTATTTACATTAAAAAATCAATTTATTCAAACTAAGTCTGACTTGAACAATATAAGGCTTCACGTAAAAATAAAATATTAATAAGTCAAGATTTTTTTTCCGAATATCTTTTCGATACGACATTTAGTCTGCTGCATGCTTTGAATTTCTAATGAGGCGAGGATCACTCTGGTAACCGAGTTCGTTCAATACGAAGTAACATGACACCCAATTCACACAATTCGCTTTGTGTCACATTATCGAAGTGCTATTGAGATAATGAGTTGGGGGCATCTTAGACTTTTCCTTCACTCTTATATTTACTATTGGAGGAATCATTTACAAACGAAGCAAATATATAAGGATTGTTTACGTAATCAGCTAACCCGTCAATTTGACGGGTTTCGTAGGGATAGGTATACCACATACAAATTTCAAAATTTAGAAAGCTTAAGGAAATAATAATCAATTTATTCAAACCAAGTTTGACTTGAACAATATAAGGCTTCACGTAAAAATAAAATATTAATAAGTCAAGATTTTTTTTCCGAATATCTTTTCGATACGACATTTAGTCTGCTGCATGCTTTGAGTTTCTAATGACGCGAGGATCACTCTGGTAAGCGAGTTCGTTCAATACGAAGTAACATGACACCCGGGCCACACAATTCGCTTTGTGTCACATTATCGAAGTGCTATTGAGATAATGAGTTGGGGGCATCTTAGACTTTTCCTTCACTCTTATATTTACTATTGGAGGAATCATTTACAAACGAAGCAAATATATAAGGATTGTTTACGTAATCAGCTAACCCGTCAATTTGACGGGTTTCGTAGGGATAGGTATACCACATACAAATTTCAATATTTAGAAAGCTTAAGGAAATAATAGTTGTGTGTATAAACTCTTTTAATGAAATTATGAATTTATGATGCAAAGTAGTTAAGATTATTGCTATAGTTTTTTGCGTATTTCATTTCAAAGTTCGAAATCCGTCAAATTGACGGGTCCCGTAAACCTAGTGTGAACACATTGCGGACGGATGACGAGATATCTCGTCATTGCTATTTCGTCGTTCGGGGCCATTGACGAGATATATCGTCTTGCATATTCTGTCGTTCGAGGCAGGTCACGAGATATTACACAGTTGCTACGTGATCGTCAGCCGCAGTTTTTCGTAATTTGTGTTGCGAATTAATTATTTGAAGCTCTGAAATATGGATAGCGACAGAGCGATTAGCAATATTACAGAAATATTTGTGGACAGTTTAACACTTTGACTGCCAAGCGTTTCTTGCTATGTTGGAACCGCGATGCGGTAAAATACTGCAGAGTATAATTAAATCGTGCAAAATGAAAGTAATGCAGAGTTGTTAGAAGCCAAAGTATTGAAGCGCCGTTCCAATATCAATTGCTTTTACAAGATTCCAAACAGGCTTTATTGCGAATTTTTTGCATTTTTAGTCAAATGTTTTGCACCGGTCACCGGTGACCACCGTGGCAGTCAACGTGTTAACTACAAACAAATCATCACTAATTTAAAAATATCTGACGCAAGAAAATACCCGGCCACTGGGTACGATTAGCAATAGAATGCCCGGTCCGCAAAGTGTTAAGGGCACTGGCGATGTGATGGATAGGGTCGGAAAGCAGTTGTTCGGTGAAAAATGTTCGATTCTGCTGAACCTGCGCCACTGTATGAAACAAGGTGCAATGTTACGTCACGCATTTCGTCGTACGAGGACTCGTCTGCCAATACTTCCACCCACCACCAGTTTGTACGGTATACGTCACGACGGATTCGTGGCCGATGCTTCCGCCCACTATCAGTTGGCTGTATTAGCTAATGGCGTCGATTCAGCGGAATCAAATGCTTTCCGACAGAAAAATCTGGATGGCACTTTTATGTAATAAAATAAAAACAAATATGGGACCAAATGCAAAAAGTTTAACGTGAAAAATTAGTTAGCCGCGCTACTGTTTTGTTGAATAGAAATGCGATCAAAATGTTTTTCTTTGAAACGCATTTGATTTTACTGAATTTGAACCATTGAATGAAACCAGATGCAATGATATGTCACGTATTTGTGGCCAATGCTTCCGCCCTTCAGTTGGTTGTATTAGCTAATGGCGTCGATTCAGCGGAATCAAATGCTGTCCGACAGAAAAATCTGGATGGCACTTTTATGTAATAAAATAAAAACAAATATGGGACCAAATGCAAAAAATTTAACGTGGAAAATTAGTTAGCCGTGCTACTGTTTTGTTGAATAGAAATGCGATCAAAATGTTTTTCTTTGAAACGCATTTGATTTTACTGAATTTGAACCATTGAATGAAACCAGATGCAATGATATGTCACGTATTTGTGGCCAATGCTTCCGCCCTTCAGTTGGTTGTATTAGCTAATGGCGTCGATTCAGCGGAATCAAATGCTTTCCGACAGAAAAATCTGGATGGCACTTTTATGTAATAAAATAAAAACAAATATGGGACCAAATGCAAAAAATTTAACGTGAAAAATTAGTTAGCCGTGCTACTGTTTTGTTGAATAGAAATGCGATCAAAATGTTTTTCTCTGAAACGCATTTCTCTCTCTTACTGAATTTGAACCATTGAATGAAACCAGATGCAATGATATGTCACGTATTTGTGGCCGATGCTTCCGCCCACTATCAGTTGGCTGTATTAGCTAATGGCGTCGATTCAGCGGAATCAAATGCTTTCCGACAGAAAAATCTAGATGGCACTTTTATGTAATAAAATAAAAACAAATATGGGACCAAATGCAAAAAATTTAACGTGGAAAATTAGTTAGCCGTGCTACTGTTTTGTTGAATAGAAATGCGATCAAAATGTTTTTCTTTGAAACGCATTTGATTTTACTGAATTTGAACCATTGAATGAAACCAGATGCAATGATATGTCACGTATTTGTGGCCGATGCTTCCGCCCTTCAGTTGGCTGTATTAGCTAATGGCGTCGATTCAGCGGAATCAAATGCTTTCCGACAGAAAAATCTGGATGGCACTTTTATGTAATAAAATAAAAACAAATATGGGACCAAATGCAAAAAATTTAACGTGAAAAGTTAGTTAGCCGTGCTACTGTTTTGTTGAATAGAAATGCGATCAAAATGTTTTTCTTTGAAACGCATTTGATTTTAATGAATTTGAACCATTGAATGAAACCAGATGCAATGATATGTCACGTATTTGTGGCCGATGCTTCCGCCCACTATCAGTTGGCTGTATTAGCTAATGGCGTCGATTCAGCGGAATCAAATGCTTTCCGACAGAAAAATCTGGATGGCACTTTTATGTAATAAAATAAAAGCAAATATGGGACCAAATGCAAAAAATTTAACGTGAAAAATTAGTTAGCCGTGCTGCTGTTTTGTTGAATAGAAATGCGATCAAAATGTTTTTCTTTGAAACGCATTTGATTTTACTGAATTTGAACCATGGAATGAAACCAGATGCAATGATATGTCACGTATTTGTGGTCAATGCTTCCGCCCTTCAGTTGGCTGTATTAGCTAATGGCGTCGATTCAGCGGATTCAAATTCTTTCCGACAGAAAAATGTGGATGGCACTTTTATGTAATAAAATAAAAACAAATATGGGACCAAATGCAAAAAATTTAACGTGAAAAATTAGTTAGCCGTGCTACTGTTTTGTTGAATAGAAATGCGATCATTGAATGAAACCAGATGCAATGATATGTCATGTATTTGTGGCCAATGCTTCCGCCCTTCAGTTGGTTGTATTAGCTAATGGCGTGGATTCACTGGAATTAAATGCTTTCTGACACAAAAATCTGGGTGGCACTTCTATGTAATAAATCATAGACAAACTTGTGATGTTGTTTAACACGTTGACTGCCAAGCGTATTTTGCTATGTTAGAACCGCGATGCGGTGTAATACTGCAGAGTATTATTAAATGGTGCAAAATGAAGGTAACATAGAATTGTTAGAAGCCAAAGTATTGAAGCACCATTTCAATATCAATTGCTTTTACAAGATTGCAATTAGGCTTGATGGTGAAATTTTTTGCATTTATAGTACAATCTTTTGCGCCGGTCACCGGTGACCACTGTGGCAGTCAACGTGTTAAACGCAAAACATTGAAAGGTATTTGATTCTGCTGAATTTGCACACCGAATGGAACAGGGTGCAATGATACGTCACGTATTCGTTTGTCAATGCTTCAGTTGGCTACTTTATCAGATGGGCCGATTCATTAGAATAAAATGCTTTGCATGAAAAACATTTGGATGGTATTTTGACTCGAAAAAACATAATTTACCCGAAAATTAAATGTAACAAAATCATTTAAACGTATTACTATATAACTAAATGGAAATGCCATCAAAATGTTTTCGAGTGAAATCTGCCGGATCTGCGCCACTGAATGGAACAAGGTGGAATGTTACGTCACCTACTCGTCTGCCAATGCTTCCGCCCACCACCACTTTCTACAATATACCCCGCGACGTCACCAGTTCACTAGCTATACCACTTTCCCCCACTGATACCATTTTCTCCCTCAAATCCTTCGATCTGCTAACGCCGCCCTATAGAGATCCGGATTGTAAGAACGTTAATCTCGCTCCTATTAAACTGAGAGACGCGGAAACTAAAACTGGGGTGCCGAACTAAAATGAAATCAAATAGGACGAAAGTAAAACAGGGAGTGATATTAAACTACATATTACTGACTTGACTGTAGATATGAAAGAAAACTATGTAGAGGGGTGTCAGAACGTATTAACAAGGTAATAACGAATTCCACTGCAAAAGTTAACAGTATATAAATAATCAATACATATTGACATAATTTAGACATAATTTGAAAATAGACGTAATTTATTGCTGTGGATTTATTAAAAAAATAAATAAATAAAAATACATTTTAACGATTACGTGTCGTGTTTACAAAAAAATAACAAATCAACGTTTCTATGTCCAACGTAACGTAGTGTTTGCTGGGAATATTCTCAAATCTCAACACTTAGCCAACCCCATGGAGAGATCTCCCCTCTTTGAAATAACTCGCTACATAACCGAATGGGGATATCTCCCACTCTGCCCTTAGCAATGCGTTGCCTTTTCCTGTATTTACTTTTTCTTGTGCTACGTAGTTTGTCTTGAACTAGGGTTGTTCGCAAATCATCAAATACATTTTACGCCCTTGCACGAAACAACTTTTAATTGAATCTGTTAGGTAAAGTCAGTTAAAGTTCATTGAAAACGTCACAGCTGCCAGTAGAAAATTATCGCTTCCGCACGTGGCCACACTTGAAAAATCATTGCAATAGGATACACATTTGTAATGCCACTTTTAAATTGTGTAGAAGTGTTAGCGTTGCGTAAGAAATACTTAATTACACAATTATTTAAAGTACAAGAGTATTAATCATAAAGTATTAATTACATAACGATTTAAATGATAAGAAATACTTAATTACACAATTATTTAAAGTACAAGAGTATTAATCATAAAGTATTAATTACATAACGATTTAAATGATAAGAAATACTTAATTACACAATTATTTAAAGTACAAGAGTATTAATCCTAAAGTATTAATCACATAATGATTTAAATTATAAGAAATATTGAATTACATACATACTTTATATTGAATTTCATGTTTTTTTACCAACTACATCCGACGCGGGTTCATTATCATAAAATATTTCATAAACGTTAAAATCGTTTTATACGTTTTTGTTTCTTCTGAGCAACGAAAACGTGTTCGCGTTATTTGCGACAAATGACCGATGGAAAACTGTTAGTTGTGTTGCCCGTGGTTGATTAGGCGTTAGCAGTTATTCGTATACAGGATCCCACGATGTCGTTTATCAGCTTTCTCCGATCGGCCGTTCCATTCCATTCTTCGGCGGGCACCGCAACCTGTAGCGTTCGCACGGATAGTCCACAAATCTGGCCCGTAATTACGCGAATCCGCAGAGTGCGGCTGCATCTTCTTGAGAATGCGTCAGCTGCTCCCCACACGGTGTCTCTCGGCGCGAAATAGTTCGTCGCACTGGGCGACAGTTCGTTAAAACGTCGGCGTCTGCAGTTTCCTGCCCACCAAGGTTTCGCTAATTAATTTCTTGATTTATTTACCCGTCGCGACGCCGCGTTCCTCGACATTCTCACGACGTCCCGAAGGACGGATAATGCCCTGCCGGCGTCCTTTGACGCATCTGTCCTGTGCAGTTGAGAGTTAGGCGGTAATGAGGCGAAGATGCAAGAAAAATGCTGCTGGTGCGTGACACGCATCTTTTGATAGATCGTGTGTGGTAATGCTTTTACGGTAGATCGATCGATGCAGGGTGAAAATGTAAGTTTCCGGTGGATAAGGTGGAATGGTTTAGAATAACTGATGTTTCGATTAAGAAAAAGTGTGTGGTTTCTATCTTTTCAAATTTGTTCTTTGTAACACATTCATTTTGTGGGCTTTCCTATGAAACTATACGTTTATATAGTATGGAGTCGGTAAATATGGGAATACGAGATGATAGCTGCGGATATAGACGCATAATGAAATTAAATTGTACATGTTTCCTTTGCACTTACGAGTTATTGTAATTAGATGCAGGCACAAGAGAATTGCTGCTGGTGCGTGACACGCATCTTTTGATAGATCGTGTGTGGTAATGCTTTTACGGTAGATCGATCGATGCAGTATGAAAATGTGTTTCAGGTGGATAAGGTGGAATGGTTTACAATAACTGATGTTTCGATTAAGAAAGAGTGGGTGGTTTCTATTTCTTTTCAAATTTATTGTGTGTGACACATCCAGTTTGTGTGCTTTCCTGTGAAACTATAAGTTTATATAGTATGGAGTGGGTAAATATGGTAGTACGAAATAATAGCTGCGGATATAGACGCATAATGAAATTAAATTATACATGTTTCTTTTGCACTCACGAGCTATTGTAATTAGACGCAGACACAAGAAAGTAATGTTTTTACGGTAGATCGATTGATGTAGTGTGAAAATGTGTTTCAGGTGGATAAGGTGGAATAGTTTAAAATAACAGTGTGTGGTTTCTATCTTTTCAAATTTGTTCTTTGTAACACATTCATTTTGTGGGCTTTCCTATGAAACTATACGTTTATATAGTATGGAGTCGGTAAATATGGTAATACGAGATAATAGCTGCGGATGTGGGCGCATAATGAAATTAAATTGTACATGTTTCCTTTGCACTTACGAGTTATTGTAATTAGATGCAGGCACAAGAGAATTGCTGCTGGTGCGTGACACGCATCTTTTGATAGATCGTGCGTGGTAATGCTTTTACGGTAGATCGGTTGATGTAGTGTGAAAATGTAAGTTTCCGGTGGATAAGGTGGAATGGTTTAAAATAACTAATGTTTCGATTAAGAGAAAGTGTGTGGTTTCTATCTTTTCAAATTTGTTCTTTGTAACACATTCATTTTGTGGGCTTTCCTATGAAACTATACGTTTATATAGTATGGAGTGGGTAAATATGGGAATACGAGATGATAGCTGCGGATATAGACGCATAATGAAATTAAATTGTACATGTTTTCTTTGCTCTCACGAGTTATTGTAATTAGACGCAGACACAAGAAAATTGCTGCTGGTGCGTGACACGCATCTTTTGATAGATCGTGTGTGATAATGCTTCTACGGTGGATCGATTGATGCAGGGTGAAAATGTATGTTTCCGGTGGATAAGGTGGAATAGTTTAAAATAACTGATGTTTCGATTCAGAAAAAGTATGTGGTTTCTATTTCTTTTCAACTTTGTTATTTGTAACACATTAATTTTGTGTGCTTTCCTGTGAAACTATAAGTTTACGTAGTATGGAGTGGGTAAATATGTTTCGATTAAGAAAGAGTGTGTGGTTTTTATTTCTTTTTAAATTTATTGTTTGTAACACATTCATTTTGTGTGCTTTCCTGTGAAACTATAATTTTACATAGTATGGAGTGGGTAAATATGGTAATACGAGATAATAGCTGCGGATATAGGACGCATCATGAAATTAAATTGTATATGTTGCCTTTATACTTACGAGTTATTCTAATTAAACGCAGGCACAAGAAAATTGCTGTCGGTGCGCGATACGTACGTTTTGATAGATGATGGGTAGTAATCCTTTTACGGTAAATCGATTGATGCAGTGTAAAAGCATAAGTTTGCAGTGGATGAGGTGGAATGGTTTAAAGTGGCTGTGTATGTAAATTTGTACCTAATGTTTCGATCAAGAACGAGTGTATATGTGACATTTAATGTGCACCACTGTGAAACTACAGGTTTACAGTACGACGTCGATTTAAAATATTCCACATAATCCATATACTTTGTTGATCTACCGAAATACCAGCCACGAGTTTAACCACACAATGGCATCGAACGGCACGTATTTTTTTGCACTTCCAAATGACTACAATTAAGCGTGAACGCAAGAAAATTGCTTCTGACCCGCGACACGCACGTTACGATACGCGAGTTACCTGCGCTACCGTAGCTGCAAAATTATATGTTTACACCTGATCGATCGCTAGACCGTGAAAGTGCATGTTTGCACTAGATCACATGGAATAGGTGCTAACGCGAATTGATCTGGTCTAGTCTAACCTTGACGGCATCAGACAATAGCACTTTACGTTTTTATTTTTGCTCTCACATCGCAACGCTCAGCAGTATACGCGACACGTAACAATCGAAAATTGTTCAGTTCTGCACAGTCTGCCACATTGTATAACGTGCGCAGTATAGAAAGCAGTCATTTATAGAACCTTCATTCGATCGCGTGCGATATAGCTCGTATCCGACCTCGGCTCCTAGGTTTGCACTATACCCAGTCTCGCGCAGGGGTAGACAAGGGTTCTTCAAACGTATTACGCCAAGTGACGAAGGCGGACGATTGACCGGGATCTAGTTCGTCTCCAAACCAGCATTACCGCATACGTACTATGGGATAGTTATATTTCGCGGTTCTTGTATAGTGGCTTTGAAAATACGCGGATTTGTATTAACACGTTAACTGCCAAGCGTATTTTGCTGTACAGTAAAACCTGTTTTTGTGCGGTGGATAGGGACCGCATAAAAGAAATCGTACAAAAAAATATTCTAAAATTTTATAAATTCTTACATATAGTAAACAATTTTGTACGATATAGTACCTAAAATTTTTTTAATGCGGTGGATAGGGACCGCATAAAAAAAGTCGGACTTAGAAAGTATATCAATGATTTATGAAATAGATGAGAGAATGCTTTCAATTAAATAAAATAATTAAATTAGACCTAAAGAAATTGTAAAAATATTTAATTCTTCATTGTACATATACATGGAGAAGTTTTCACATTATACATTAAATAGTTTGCTGCTACTCATCGTAATCCAAAACGCGCAATCTTCTCATGATGAATTGGTTGAAAATCGCTTTCGTCGCTTAAAGATAGGATTTCAATTGATTTGTTTTTTGGTACCATAAACTCAGTGATCAGTTTTTGTGACGACGGTCGACTGGTCAATTGCTTGTAAACGCCACGATAGTGAGACATGCATGATCTCAGCTCTTTTTAGAATTTTAAGCGTCTTTCCGCATTGGTATCTATTTTAAGAAAATGCGTTTCCAATTTTTTCGAAATCTGGATCCCTGCATATATTTTATCTGCTGTAATAGATTCCGGTTCTTCTTGTCCATTTTCATAATCTATCAAACTATTCATAATGTCACTATCATCGACAGTTTGGTCCTCAATCATCTCGTCCAGGTCATTGTCGCCGAAAGAATCAAAGCCTTCTCTGCCGATGTTATGTGCGAGCGCACTAATTTCAGATAATAACGTTGACGCGTTTTCGGTAACGTTTCGATTAATTACACATTCATATATTTCGTCCACAACATGTATATGTACATTTATAAGAAACATTAAACTGGTGCTAACGCCGCTTAGATTCATATACCGCATAAAAATAAATCGCACAAAAAAAAATTGCACAAAAATAAAATCGCACAAAACCAATCGCACGAAAACAAAATCGCATAAAAAAGGACCGCACAAAAATAGGTTTTACTGTATTAGAACGGCGATGGTATAAAATACTACAGCGTTTGACTGAATTATGGAAAGTGCAAATAATGTGCAGGTATTCGAGACCAAAGGATCGCGTCACTATTCTAACAATAACTACATTTACAAAATAATTATTGCTACCCATTGCAAATATTTTAGATCTTCAGTAAAATCTCTTGCGCCGGTCAGTGGTGACCATCATGGCAGTCAAAGTGTTAAACAAATTTTTTTAAATCATGAATTATTATTAAAATACAGATGCAGAAAGAACTAATAGAGAATAGAAAATAAATACAATATACTGGGATTACAAAAACGTGTAAAATGGTCTGCTACGTATGGTGACACAGACGGACTTTTATTTGCTTCATGGACGGCCCCATTCTAATTTCATGTCCTGCCATTGAGATGTTCGTCCGTTTTCTGATACAATAGTGGTACAGCACGAATTTGCAACATTTACTATTTAATTGGATAACGAGGGAATCGAAGCGCACGTGTGCTTGAAAATGTTTTACTAGAATTTTATTGCCGAAATTTTGTATATTTCTGCAGAGGAACATCAGTGGTCGTAAAATACGTCGAGAATTGCAACAGTAAAATTGAAAGGTTAAATATTCTCGACGATAAGAGGGCTTTACATATTTCTTCGTTATCCAATTAAAATCATAATAAGATTGAAATTAAACACATCGTCCAATTTACGATTTAGTTAATTTCCATTTCAGTTTAATTTACGATTTAAGTATTTGAATTGACAGGTTAATTTAATTTACATTTTATTTGATATACAATTCAGTTTAATTCTTCATTCAATTTAATTTACAATTTCGTTAACGTACAATTCAATCCAACTTACAATTTATATAACTCATGCCTTATTTATCTCACAATGCAATTTAATTGTCAACTTATTCAATTGACGATACTGTCAATTTACAATCTAGAAAACGGCGAACTCGCGATCAGATTTAATTTCCGTCCTTCGCTCTTCGCATTACGTTCGCGCACACACGCGTGGCACGAGAAAAAAAACTTAAACGCGCTTGTTCGGTGCTTCATGAAATTATCCTTTGAATCAGCCAGAGCGGAAACGTTCATCTGCGGAATTTCGCCGAGCGTTTATTATCCAATAATTCCGCCTTTCTCCGTTACATCCGCGCCGGGCGTACCTTTTATCCGCGCGCAAAGACAGTTATTATTTCCGGGGCGAGAATTCTTAAAAAGCCCGGAAGATTCTTGAAGAAAGACGGCGGCGGCTCTTACGACCTTAAGACGTACTTTCCCTTCGCCAATTGGCTCGTCCGCGAGTGGGCGTAAAAGGAAACCTTTGCACTGCACTTGTACATTCTTTCGCAACGGCTTGGGCCTCCTCGTCAGCCACTGCCGGCTGAAATTTCGTCGAAGAAATATTTCAAATGCCGTTTCAAGTAATCGTCGTTCTAAATTACACTCGAACGCTATTTTGAATGCGGAGGAAAAATTTGCAGGAATAAAAATTGCGGGAATTTTTGTTCTAGTAAACTGAAACGTGAAATGGAGTACGTAAAATAACACGGTAGTTAGGTTTGAAAATGCCGTGTTGTGTGCGTGTTGCATGAGACCCTGAGCTAGTACAAAAAGGGGGGTTACATTCCAAAAACTTATTAAAAACAAATATTTTTTTTAATTCGACATAAACAACTTAATTTTTATTAAAAATATAAATGTATGTACAACACAAAGTAAACAAAAAAATTTAATCTAACACCACCATAATTTAATGAATTTATTGGTCGTCACTGCTCAGTATAATCAACCGAGAACGTTTTTTCGGTGGAACAATATTGCCTTCACTTTCAGAACTTTTTTCTCTATTTAAAGTTTTTGTATGTTTTCCCCTCTTAAAAAAATCTGTAATCGAAGTTTGCTTGCTGGTTCTAACTAGGTCATTGTAAATTTCGCGGTATGGAGCTAAACAGTTTTGCAGCTCCCTTTTGAATTTTCGACTTCTTTCCGTGAAAGGGTCTGTATTCAAGAAAAATGACTCGAGATTTTCCACTAAGCATAGGCCTTCTTGTATTTTTTTAATGTTAAATTCTAAACTGCACAATCTTCATTAGAGCTAGCGTCTTCAAAATCGATTTGATTTGCATCTAGGGATATCATTTCCATAAAATCCACTTCGTCAACTTCTTCTTCCACTAATAAATCTTGAATGTCTTTGGTAGCCATATCCACGAAACCTTCGCCTCCGATTGATTTAGCGACTTCTAATATGACACCAATTTCATTTTCTGATGTTTCACGCATGTTTTCTGTTTCAACCGAAGAGGGCCATATCTTCTTCCAACACGCATTTAAGGTTGATGTTTTTATTTCTTGCAGCGACAAGGATATATCCCCAATGTCCTACGGGGGACACAGGCCCCGATAAGAGGAACAACCGTGTTATAGGATGCCGTGTTGTAGGAGTGTTCCCGCAATTTACAAATCGTGTTATAGCGAAACCGTGTTATAAGACACCGTGTTATAGGAGGGTTACCTGTATTTGAACGTTGCGTAAAAGAGTATTTACGATATTTGTTGATGATCGAAGTAGATTGAGGAGAGATGTGAAGTCAAAATTGGGGCCAAAGTGCGTAACATCCCTTGTAGAAGCACATTCACATTGACGTACATAGTTTTAATGCTTCTTATAGTTTGTGTCAATTTAAACATAGTTAACACTTTAACGCTAGCCGATTAATGGACTTTCCGGTTCCAACTGCTATTTACCGGTAGCCGATTAATCGGCTTTTCAGTGGTCAACGGTTATATTGGATAAAATAAATATCAGATGATATGACAATTCTAAATGACAATAAAATTACACTGCTTTGAAACCGAAGGATTCTCAACAACACATTCCGTATTTTTCAGTTATAAAGCTTTACAAATAGGCACATACATAATTCCTCCGCGATATCCAAAATAGAATCGGTCGTTAGTGACTGGCATCTTCAGTCAATAGCGGTCGGCAAAGTGTTAATATATATCGACGTTAAATCATAGCAATTTGTAAATTTGCAAATCATATTTGATTATTTTTTATATATTTTATAATTTATATTTTATATTTTAATTATTATATATTTGATTATTATTGATTTTATAATCAAAAGCAATTTGCAAATCATAGCAATTTACTTTCGTCGCGAACATTAAGATAAAAAATAGGGCATCTTGACTGCACAGATCCTCCGTCTTAAATAATATACGTTCCGTTCAACGCGTCAATAAAATGGCCCCCGAAATCCGCATTGTCGACCTAGCCGTTAAACAGCCGTCGTTCGGCGAAAATCGCGCAAAACTCGTGCAACTAATTAGTGCGACGGCACGAAGAAACTGCCGCCCGATACTCGACGGCGTTTTAACGAAATTGTCCTGGCGTGTTTGGTCATCGGACCGTTGCCAACTTCCGAGCCCGACGCCGGAAACGTGGGAAATTCGTCGAATGTCAGCCGGCGATTATGCCGCGTAAATGCTCTTGACTGTTTCCACCGAAACGCCCCCGACTGTTTCCACCGAAACGCCTCCGACTGCTTCCAGCGAAACGTCGTCGACGGTTTCCTCCGGCGCTGTGGACCAGCCTTCCCCAAACTGGGCTCCGCAGCGAAAAACTACCGGTTCTCAGAAAATGTTAGATGCGGTCAAGAGAAGGTTTACTTCGGTTTTCTTCAAAAATGCGTGGGAACGAAATGAATGTCGAACGGGATTTTGGGACGACGTTAACTGCTTTTAGATTTGGAATTATTGCGCGATGATGAACGAAATCATTTTTCACATTACACATGGGAAATGGGTTTTGTTTTGCATTTTTAATTTTGTCGGTTTTTTTTTATGGGCGAATAGTTTCCTTTTTTAAAGATTTTTTGTAAAGTAAATTGAGTTACGGAGCGCGTCATTAATTATAAGTTTAGTTGTACGGGTACCCTCTCAATCAAAATATTTGTCGCCATAAGAAATTAATGACCTTTCAAAATACGGACGTCATAAGAAATTAATGAACGTTTAAAATATTTGAAAATACAACATTTTCATTTTTTTGTTTTAAGATTTCAGGTCTAACCTACTTTTATTTTGTTTCTTTCTATTGCAACCGTGATTTTTTTATTAGTGGCAAACAGCTTTTATTTGCCTTGCGGATGGCCCCATTCTAATTTCATGTCCTGCCATTGAGACGTTCGTTATGTGCATTCGGAAACAATGTCCATCCCTTTTCTGTTACTGCAACATAATATAATATATAACGTAAATTTATAAATGCCACTGATCGCGTATGTTTCGCAATTTTATTAAAGTCCTTACATCCGTCACCGGTGAATATGACTGAATTGTGCAAAATGAAAACAATGCGACAGTATCGAAGACCAACGGATCAAATTTCTATCATACATACCACAGACGTTGTTATAATTATTTATAAACTATATTTTATTGTATGCATTCGGGTGGGTTGCGCAAAAATATTACAGAGAATACCGGTCTCCGGTCGGAAAAATGTTTGAGAGACGCTGCTTTAGATCGTTTCCCCCGAAACGCGTCGAGACGAGTTGGAGAAATTTTCGGCTCCCCGCGAAGACACACAGGTTCGCCATATTTGTTCTTCAACTCCTTCAAGGGCCGAGTGTACTCGCCGAAAATTTGCTCATGAAAGATTCGGGTGATATCGCGTAACGTGCGTTAGACGAACGAGTCGAGGAGTGTAACTTTATGAATTTCGGAAGTTCAAACGGAAAGTTGGCGAAATTATTATTTGGCAGGTAACTAATTATCGTCGGCGACGGGAGGTACCTCGCGAACTATTTGGTAATTCATTAGGCGGATGTGATTCTGGTTTTTGCAGAGAAGTTGTGAGACTACCTTCCAGCGAATGTTCGTAATTTTATGCCGCGAGGGAAGGTGTAGAGTGCAGGTCTAGATATTTTTTTTCTTAAGGGGACATTCTACTTTCTCATCGAAAAATTTTACTGATTTTCAATCATTTTTTTTCTTATCGAAAATAGAAACGCAGCAATTTGAAACTTTAACATTGTACCATATCGACCTTTATTTATACAAAAATATTTTCTTTTTATGTTTTTTCAAATATTTTCATATAAATTCTTCTTGATTGCTGGAGCACCTCCAAAAAATTCATACTAACTGGCGTGCGTGATTGCGGTCGTTGGGATAATCAGAAAAAAAAACAGAAGAGGAATCTTAATTTATATACTAACCACTATCGCATGAACCACGGAGAAAGAATTTGCATGGAAACTTTCAAAATTACTGACTTTCCAAAATTAGGTTCACGAAAATGGCACTTTTTCCGTCTTTTTATGATGGAAAAAATGAGAAAATATCGATTAATTAACACACCCGTGGTTCATACGATAGGCATAAGTATGTAGAATAATATATTAAAATCTCAGACCGATTGATCGAATAGTTTTTTTGGAATCGTGCACGCCGGTTGAAAAAATATAGTACTGAGAAAAACGCATTTAAAGTTTTGCATATCGAATTTTTGTATATAAAAGATTCTTACGTAGTAAATTGTAATATACAATAATTCATAGCCGGATCAATGTTTACATGCAAATCAGCATTTTCTTTTAATTTTTCCGCTGATGTACTAACGTACTCTAAACTGCATTCACTTGTATGCTGATTTCCAATAAACGTTCTTTTTCGCGAACGGCAGGGTCTCGAATTGACAAATTTACTTTGTTTTCGATCCATATTAAAACGATACGTCTCTTTTGAAAACTGTTTGAATACTGAATGCATGTTCAGAAAGCAATAAACATAGCAGACATCGTCAAGGTCAAGGGTAAGATGATATTTAGATGTTATTTTGGTGCGCGGAACACACCTCTTCGTAATGTTTACCAATGCAATGTTTACATTTGGGTGATCTTCTCTTTTAAATCGTTTCCAGAATTAGATAATTTCTTAGAATAAATAAAGATCGCCGAAAGAGAAAAACGGCCCGACCGGTCAAGCGACGTTACCCTTCTATCTGCGCGAAGTGGGTTAGATGCGAGGCTTATAACTTTCCCATTTTTTCGAATTTATCGCTGCAAATTTAAGGACATAATCTCGAAAGTATATACTTTTGAATAAGGCAATAAAAAAAAATCGATTTTTTCGACCTGAGAAAGTAGTATGTCTCCTTAAAGGCACAAGTTAAGGTTTATTTGAGTACAGCATACAGTCACGTTGTTATAATTTAGAGTTTTCTAAGAATGTACCCTCTTTATATACTTCAAATGTAGACGTTGTGAACCAATCAGAATGTTGATTTTTGGTGGTTGGAAAGTTGAGTTTGGTCTCGTGATACTCACAGGATATGTAACACTTTTTATGGTGGCCAGCTGTTCGGTTTTCCGAACGTAAATATTCTGTTATCTATACCTGTCCTACCCTAAGAAACATGAGATAAATATGAGGAGGAGTCACAGCATACCCTACGGTTTAATAGTACTATTCTTCCTGGTCGATGATAATGGCTGCGTACAGGTAATGACCCGCGGTGAATCGATAAATCTTGAAACTTGTCCTACTTCGCGGCACGACATGTATTCTGGTTCTCAGTAATTCTCGTATTAATTATGTAGATTGTCAAGCGGCACAATGTGTAGGCATACGGTAATGTAGATGTCAACATTTTTAAAATTATTTTTTGCCGTATAACTGGTTATTTAGAATTCTGATTGGAAATACTGTTTCCTCGAATTAGGTATTCAACCCAACTTTGCACCGTAAGAATAACGCATCGCGTTAACCCTTCTTTGCATGATGGTGGAAATTTTCATCATAACATTGAATGCCCAAAAATTATATAAAAGAACAAGTTCACTTTGATCTAACTTTGCATGATGATGGAAATTTCCATCATATTGTTTTTTGCTAAATTCATACTATAAATATATACTAAGATTTTTTTAACCGGTTTTCCTTTAATTTTGAACATGAATTATATCACCTTGATTTATTTCACAAATAAAGAAAAAATCATGCAAAGAAGGGTTAACTTGTTATGGCATGTGAAGTGCACGTGGGGTTATTAATGGTTTTATACGAAGAGAATTGTCTTGTTTTCATATTGAACAGACAATCGGCGATCATCTCGCGGTACGCGCATTTTATCCAACCACCGCGCTGAACTTCATCGGAAGAACGTCAAGCAGCCGCGTCTAGACTCAATAATCGATGCGTCTCGAAAATGTCGGATGTAACGAACAAATCAGGAACATGGTGAATGTATCGTTGATCGCTCATGAATGCGATGAGGCGTATTGTTAATTGAAACTGTCAGACGCATTTGTTCCGAGCCTCTTTTATTTTAGTAGTTTGAGTCAGCTTGAGTATTTGCACTCGAAGATAAGTTGGTGGCTTGCTCAGTACCTATCCTATCGTTTTTAACCCTTCTTTACATGATGGTGGAAATTTCCATCATAACATTAAATGCCCAAAAATTATATAAAAGAACAAGTTTTCACTTTGATCTAACTTGGCATGATGATGGAAATTTCCATCATATTGTTTTTTGCTAAATTCATACCATAAATATATACTAAGATTTGTTTAACCATTTTTCCTTTAATTTCGAACATGAATTATATCACCTTCATTTATTTCACCAAAAATTAAAAAACTCATGCAAAGATGGGTTAAATGCAGTAGAAAAAACATTTCTTCACCAGACCTACGCGCAAAAACGCACTAATCAGCACAAATTTTAAGAACAATAGAAGGCGCAGCCCGACCTCAGTTGCGAAAAACCTGTGCAAAATTGAATTCATAGCCGACCAGAAATGTTCATCGCACACATCGCACGCCTTGATTTATTTCACCAATAAAGAAAAGATCATGCAAAGATGGGTTAAATGTAGTAGAAAAAACATTTCTTCACCAGACCTACGCGCAAAAACGCACTAATCAGCACAAATTTTAAGAACAATAAAAGGCGCAGCCCGACTTGCTCAGTTGCGAAAAACCTGTGCAAAATTCCGAATTCAGAAATCCTCCTAGCCGACCAGAAATGTTCATCGCACACATGTCGCACGCCTTGATTTATTTCACCAATAAAGAAAAAATCATGCAAAGATGGGTTAAGTGTAGTAGAAAAAACATTTCTTCACCAGACCTACGCGCAAAAACGCACTAATCAGCACAAATTGTAAGAACAATAAAAGGCGCAGCTCGACTTGCTCAGTTGCGAAAAACCTGTGCGAAATTCCGAATTCAGAAATCCTCCTAGCCGACCAGAAATGTTCATCGCACACATGTCGCACGCCGGACCGGGCAAAATTGGGCGCAAACAATACCGCCACCGCCGATTCTGCCGCGTTCGCGTACGGCGCGCAATCGAATCTGCGATTCCATATTTTCTCGAGCATTAAAAGTGCGAATTAAACGCACCGGTTGGCGCGCATGCAAATTCGATTTCTCATCCGCACGACGTAACGTCCGCCTTCGTCGGGTTGGAATCTCAGGGAGATCGTTACCGCGAAAACCCTTGTCTTCTGGCGGGCTGCGCGAATGAATGCGCGAGCGTGCACGAATAAAATCGCCAATTAAAATCGGACCGATTCGTGTACGGCGTCCAATCAAATTAATAGCTATGGAAACTTATTTAAAGCGTCGGCTGCTGATTCCGACGAAGCTCGGCTATCAAAGGTTGCGGCGATTGAAATCGGGCGTTTTCGTCTGGTACACGGCATGCGAATTATGGTTTCGCTGCTGGGGGTTGGGTGGTAAGGGCAGAAGATGAAGAAAGCCGAGGGAAAGGCGGAAAGACTCGTTCGATCATCGAGAGGCTTAAGAGGTTATGCCTACTTGGTATCGGCAAAATGACATGATTTTCAAGATTTTTTTTTCCCGTTTTAGCGAGTACTAATTAAAATTCGCAAAATACTACCAACAAGTACGTATTTAGTGGTATTTGTATACATTTTTTTATAAGAAAATATTAAAAAATGGAGGAAATATAGCCCTTCTCCTAGAGCTTCCGTTTATTTTCATCACTTGCAGTGACCACGATTTCTCAAAAACTGCTTCACCGATCGGACTCTAATTTTATATACTTATTTGTCATTACAATAGGCAGGGCCTGAACGAAGAATTTTGAACAATTTTAATTTTTACAAGAATGGCAGCAACTTTGCGAAAAAATCCGTCTTTTGAGGTGGTCTAACTGTTGTTTTTATGTTGTAACTTCTTTTTTGATTACCGAAATAAAAAATCCTTCGTTCAGGCCCTGCCTATTGTAATGACAAATAAGTATATAAAATTAGAGTCCGATCGGTGAAGTAGTTTTTGAGAAATCGTGGTCACCGCAACTGTATGTTTTTAAGAACACAGTTTCGAGATAATCGCGTTTGAAGTTTCAAGCTCTTTACTAATCATACATAGTAGCGCTCCAGATAAACGCTTATAATTTTTGAACGTGTGCTCCGATTCTTATGTGCTTTTGAGGAAATATTCTTAAAATGATGTACGTTAAGAAAATGCAAAAAAAGAATGTCGATTTTTTTCACCGACCCAAGTAGGCATAACCCCTTAAGTAGATGCGAAAGACTTGAGTGTTGGGTGAAGGAAGTAATAGAATTGAGGGCACGGATCTGTTTCGCGTACAATTATGGTTTATTAGGCTATTTTTTGTAGACAAGTTTGTATATAATTTTGGAAATTTGTGTAATAGGTAAAAGGTGGAAGATAAAAAAAAAATGTGTTGACGAGAGGAAATAATGGATTTAGCGTAAAAAGCGTTCGTGCATCTATCACTTTCGGGTAATATTTCATACAATTTCAGATTATTAAGTGATTTTGTTTATAGACGAGTTTGTATGTATTTTTGGAAACCTCTGTAAAAGGTAGAAGATGAGAAATAGAATAATTCGAGAAAAATCGAAGAATACAAATTGGACCCGCATTTTAGGAGTGACGTACGGTTAGCAGGACTGAAAATTACCATTTTTGACACCTTGTTTAGTGATCATCCGACTTACCACGAAAATACCTCAGTTGGTCGGTCACTCGACAAAATTATCCGGAGTAGATAATACATTATGCCAACCCCCAAACTCTGAAATACAAAATTGTTTCTATACAAAAACTTTGTATATACCTTTGGAAATTTGTGTAATAGGTAAAAGGTGAAAGATAAAAAAAAATGTGTTGACGGGAGGAAATAATGGATTTAGCGTAGAAAACGTTCGTGCATCTATCACTTTCGGGTAATATTTCATACCATTTCAGATTATTAACTGATTTTGTTTATAGACGAGTTTGTATGTATTTTTGGAAACCTCTGTAAAAGGTAGAAGATGAGAAATAGAATAGTTCGAGAAAAATCGAAGAATACAAATTGGACGCGCATTTTAAGAGTGACGTACGGTTAGCAGGACTGAAAATTACCATTTTTGACACCTTGTTTAGTGATCATCCGACTTACCACGAAAATACCTCAGTTGGTCGGTCACTCGACAAAATTATCCGGAGTAGATAATACATTATGCCAACCCCCAAACTCTGAAATACAAAATTGTTTCTATACAAAAACTTTGTATATACCTTTGGAAATTTGTGTAATAGGTAAAAGATGAAAGATAAAAAAAAATGTGTTGACGGGAGGAAATAATGGATTTAGCGTAAGAAGCGTTCGCGCATCTATCACTTTCGGGTAATATTTCATACAATTTCAGATTATTAAGTGATTTTGTTTATAGACGAGTTTGTATGTATTTTTGGAAACCTTTGTAAAAGGTAGAAGATGAGAAATAGAATAATTCGAGAAAAATCGAAGAGTACAAATTGGACGCGCATTTTAAGAGTGACGTACGGTTAGCAGGACTGAAAATTACCATTTTTGACACCTTGTTTAGTGATCATCCGACTTACCACGAAAATACCTCAGTTGGTCGGTCACTCGACAAAATTATCCGGAGTAGATAATACATTATGCCAACCCCCAAACTCTGAAATACGAAATTGTTTCTATACAAAAACTTAAGATAACAAACTGCAATATAATTTTAAATACAACTTATAGATTTTCCAATTTCAAAATAACACCTTGCTTAGCGTCATCCGACGTACCATGAAAATACCGCGGTTGGTAGATTGTACAACAAAATTCACTGGAGTGCAAAGGGTTAACTTCCAATAAATTCGCTAACGACTTCCGCGAAGCTATTCGTCAACGATCTTCCGACGAATTTACGGACGATTTCGCGTTCCGCAATCAGGCATCATCCGCAAGAAAGAACGTTGTAAATTAAGCGCCCGTCATGTGTCGCTTTTGTGGGGTCGCAAAACGCAACAGCCGCTCGTATAACTTCCGCTTAAATCTCGCTAATAACCGTTAAAGGTAATCTCGATCGATTCCTGAGCCAATTACGGGCCGCGCGTCGTCATATTAAAATACCGTACGACGCGGGCAAAAAGAATATCAGGAAGCAATTTATGCGAGCGCAAAAAGTGGTCTTTTAGGATAGGGTGTATGTCTCATTATTTTACTGACTTAAACGTCGACAGTCCTTGTACGATTGATGGATAGATGAAATTAAATTTAATAATGTTAATTTTTTTTCGGAGGATTTGTTCTCAATCTTATCGGTTACTAATTTTTCATACATTTTGCGTTACTGTGGTATATAGTAAATTCCATGAAGAGTTACAATCAACGAAACTTGTCTGATGCGTAGAATGAAATCGCACAAACAATTGCCACGTAAATAGAGGTATAATTTTCTGCAATTTATTCAATATCGTTTAAAACACAATGTAGCAGTAAATCATTAACACTTTGACTGCCGTGCGGATTTTACTATATTACCACCGCAACGTGATGAAGTACTACAGGATATGATTGAATTGTGCAAAATGAAAATAATGCAAAGGTATCGAAGACCAAATTATTGAATCATTATTTAGTATTAATTCTATTTACAAAATTATAAATGCTATCGATTGGGTATTTTATGGATTTTTTGTAAGACCTTTGGCGCCGGTCACCGATGACGACCACGGCAGTTAAAATGTTAATTGATCAACTTAAACATTATCACATCAAAAGGAGTCACATACAATAAATTCCCCAAAAAACGATAGTCACCCGTATCTACTCGATCGCGCAAACTGACACCGCGTAAATCGAGATACAATTTGCCGCCTAAAAGTTAAACTAATTTTTTTAAACCGTGAATTATTATTAAAATACAGATGCAGAAAGAACTAATGGAGAATAGAAAATAAATACAATATACTGGGATTACAGAAACGTGTAAGATGGTCTGCTACGTATGGTGACACAAACGGACTTTGATTTGCTTCATGGACGGCCCCATTCTAGTTTCATGTCCTGCCATTGAGATGTTCGTCCGTTTTCTGATACAATAGTAGTACAGCACGAATTTGCAACATTTACTATTTAATTGGATAACGAGGGAATTGAAGCGCACGTGTGCTTGAAAATGTTTTACTAGAATTTTATTGCCGAAATTTTGTATATTTCTGCAGAGGAACATCAGTGGTCGTAAAACACGTCGAGAATTGCAACAGTAAAATTGAAAGGTTAAACATTCTCGACGATAATAGGGCTTTACATATTTCTTCGTTATCCATTTAAAATCATAATAAGGTTGAAATTAAACACATCGTCCAATTTACGATTTAGTTAATTTCCATTTCAGTTTAATTTACGATTTAAGTATTTAAATTGACAGGTTAATTTAATTTACATTTTATTTGATATACAATTCAGTTTAATTCTTCATTCAATTTAATTTACAATTTCGTTAACGTACAATTCAATCCAACTTACAATATATATAACTCACGGCTTATTTATCTCACAATGCAATTTAATTGTCAACTTATTCGAAGACCACGGCAGTTAAAGTGTTAATTGATCAACTTTAAACATTATCACATCAAAAGGACTCACATACAATAAATTTCCCAAAAAATGATAGTCACCCGTATCTACTCGATCGCGCAAACTGAGACCGCGTAAACCGAGATATAATTTGTCGCCTAAAAGAACTCGCTCGAACAAACTGCCGCGTAAATCGGGGGACGCGTGTAGTTCCTAAAGGAGATATAGCTCCGGCTGCAGCCAAAGAAAAAGTTTCGTTTACGCGACCCGCGAGACTCATTATCGACCGATGGAACTCAACCCCCCGACCTCCTTTTTCCCGAAACAATCAGCGGCCGGCCATTATCACGTCCCGCATGTCGGCGCACGTTGTCGTTTTAACGTATCCGAATAACTTTACCAATTAAAATCCAAGTCGGCCGCCCATCCAGCCATTCAGGTCTCGCGACGTCGCCGATGGCAATTTGGCTAATCGAGCAATTAAGTGCTCTCTTAAGTTTCGCAATGGCGCACGGGGATGATACAAATCGGCGAGCGTGCCGGCGGAAGTCGCGAACGGAAATGGCGCAACAATTTAATCTCTTTGCGATGTCCTCGACGTTCCGGGCGTTGCGAGCAATATGCGAGAAACTAGCGAAAAAGCGATAAGGTCTTATTTAAGGTGTTACATAACAATATTTGAGGTGCGTAAAAAAATAAGGTATAATAAATAAGGTGTTATTTTAAAACAGGAAGTTTGAGAGTGAGATAATAATCGTATGAAATAACATACAGAGATTAGGATAAAATTATAAATACACAGAAAACATTTAAAAAGACCCTGGCCAATTTATTACTTTAACGACCGCTAGACGATTAATCGACTTTTCGCTTCCAACTGATATTTACCTGTAGCCGATTAATCGGCTTTTCAGTAGTCAACGGTTATATTAGATAAAATATATATCAGATGATATTATGACAATTCCAAATGACAATAAAATTACACTGCTTTGCAACCAAAGGATTCTCAACAACGCATTCAGTATTTTTCAGTTACAAAGCTTTACAAATAGGCACATGCACAATTCCTGCGCGATATCCAAAACAGAGTCGGTCGTTAGTGAGTGGCATCTTCAGTCAATAGCGGTCGGTAAAGTGTTAATTTAATTTTATTCGGTGTATGATTAAATCTTGCAAAATGATGATAACGCAGAGTTGTTAGAAGCCAAAGTATCGAAGCACCGTTCCAATATCAATTGCTTTTACAAGATTGCAAATAGGCTTCATTGCACATTTTTTGCATTTCTAGTAAAATCTTTTGCGCCGGTCACCGGTGACCACCATGGCAGTTAAAGTGTTAATCGACTTTTCAGTGGTCAATGGTTATATTAGGTAAAATAAATATCAGATGATATTATGACAATTCTAAATGACAATAAAATTACACTGCTTTGAAACCAAAGGATTCTCAACAACACATTCAGTATTTTCCAGTTATAAAGCTTTACAAATAGTCACATACATAATTCCTGTGTGTAATTATTCCTGTTCTGTAATATCCACAACAGAGTCGGTCGTTAGTGAGTGGCATCTTCAGTCAATAGCGGTCGGTAAAGTGTTAATTTAATTTTATTCGGAGTATGATTAAATTTTGCAAAATGATGGTAACGCAGAGTTGTCAGAAGCCAAAGTATCGAAGCACCATTCCAATATCAATTGCTTTTACAAAATTGCAAATAGGCTTCATTGCAAATTTTTTGCATTTCTAGTAAAATCTTTTGCGCCGGTCACCGGTGACCACCGTGGCAGTTAAAGTGTTAATCGACTTTTCGGTTCCAACTGTTGTTTACCGGTAGCCGATTAATCGGCTTTTCAGTGGCCAACGGTTATATTAGGTAAAATAAATATCAGATGATATTATGACAATTCTAAATGACAATAAAATTACACTGCTTTGAAACCAAAGAATTCTCAACAACACATTCAGTATTTTCCAGTTATAAAGCTTTACAAATAGTCACATACATAATTCCTGTGTGTAATTATTCCTGTTCTGTAATATCCAAAACAGAGTCGGTCGTTAGTGAGTGGCATCTTCAGTCAATAGCGGTCGGTAAAGTGTTAACAGTTAAAAAAGACCCTGATGCCGTCCGACGACGTTGCATTAACTTAAGAAGGACATTTTTGCATGCCAAAAAAACGACTTAATGACGCACTCGCCTAACTTACGGGCGCGGAAACTTTCTGTACTCCGCCCGCGCGTTGTCTTACTGTCGAGAGTTCGCGTTTGAGCGATAGCGCGTCTGCAATCCAATTTCGCGGAGTTCTCTTGCAAGCGCGGCCCCTTTTAAAGTTCGCGAGTGCCGGCCGGACGCGGGAAATTCCGATAATGACTGCAATCGCGATTCTTCTGCGCGAGGCCGGCGGGCTCTGGGCAAGAACGAATTAAATGGCCAATCGCTGGCGGACAAAAAACCAAACGAACGCATTCAGACCGAATACGCGGAGTATCGGGAATTTTGCTCGTCCGCTATTTTCTTCGATTAACACGTTTCGTTCTACGCGTCGTACGACGTTGTTCGTTAACCTTTTGAGTGCTGCGGACCGGAAGTCTTCAGTGCAAACGCTGGGCGTATATATGCGCTTGTCAATCTTGTCGAATCAATCAATATAATCAGTAGAATTTTTATTATCGATGTATGAGATGAATACACATACGTTCTTTGGCAAATAACTTTGTTGCATTATTTACTTCAGCGTGAGTAAAGAATTACAATTACAATTTGGTTCCGTTTTGTATAATGAATCAATTGATTACGCACCAATGAAAAAGTATTCCGTCCTGTCGCAAGTACTTCGATTGAGAGTCTTCGGCCATTGGTGGGACATGAAAATGAAAAGGCGGGATATGGGGCGCGCGGCAGGAAACATTTAACGTCTGCCATAACATCTTCGCGAATTTCTTCGAGCCAAAATCATTTTGTTCACCCCGCAGCGGGGCGTTTCTGCTTTTTTGGACGTTCATCCGCTATTTTGTTCGATTAACGCGTGTCGTTCTACGCGTCGTACGACGTTGTTCGTTAACCCTTTGAGTTCTACGGACCGGAATTCGTCCGCCGGAAGTCTTCAGTGCGAACGCTGGGCGCATATATACGCTCGTCGAATTTGTCGATCCAATTAATATAATCCATAGAATCTTTATTATCAATGTATGAGTTGAATACGCGTGCGTTCTTTGGCAAATAACTTTGTTGCATTATTTACTTCAGCGTGAGTAAAGAATTACAATTACAATTTGGTTCCGTTTTGTATAATGAATCAATTGATAACGCACTAATGAAAAAGTATTCCGTCCTCTCGCAAGCGCTTCGATTGAGAGTCTCCGGCGGTTGGTGGGACATGTAAATGAAAAGGCGGGATGTTGGGCGCGCGGCAGAAAACATTTAATGTCTGCCATAAAATCTTCGCGAATTTGTGTTTCTGTTTTTCTGGACGTTCGTCCGCTATTTTGTTCGATTAACACGTGTCGTTCTACGCGTCGTACGACGTTGTTCGTTAACCCTTTGAGTTCTACGGACCGGAATTCGTCCGCCGGAAGTCTTCAGTGCGAACGCTGGGCGCATATATACGCTCGTCGAATTTGTCGATCCAATTAATATAATCCATAGAATCTTTATTATCGATGTATGAGATGAATACGCATACGTTCTTTGGCAAATAACTTTGTTGCATTATTTACTTCAGCGTGAGTTAAGAATTACAATTACAATTTCGTTCTGTTTCGTATAATCAATCAATTGATTATGCACTAATGAAAAAGTATTCCGTCCTCTCGCAAGCGCTTCGATTGAGAGTCTCCGGCGGTTGGTGGGACATCTAAATGAAAAGGCGGGATGTTGGGCGCGCGGCAGAAAACATTTAATGTCTGCCATAAAATCTTCGCGAATTTGTGTTTCTGTTTTTCTGGACGTTCGTCCGCTATTTTGTTCGATTAACACGTGTCGTTCTACGCGTCGTACGACGTTTTTCGTTAACCTTTTGAGTGCTGCGGACCGGAAGTCTTCAGTGCAAACGCTGGGCGTATATATGCGCTTGTCAATCTTGTCGAATCAATCAATATAATCAGTAGAATTTTTATTATCGATGTATGAGATGGATACGCATACGTTCTTTGGCAAATAACTTTGTTGCATTATTTACTTCAGCGTGAGTAAAGAATTACAATTACAATTTGGTTCCGTTTTGTATAATGAATCAATTGATTATGCACTAATGAAAAAATATTCCGTCCTCTCGCAAGCGCTTCGATTGAGAGTCTCCGGCGGGACATGAAAATGAAAAGGCGGGATGTTGGGCGCGCGGCAGGAAACATTTAACGTCTGCCATAAAATCTTCGCGAATTCCTCCGCGCCGAAATAATTTTGTTGACCGCGCAGCGGGGCGTTTCTTTTTTCCGGACGTTCGTCCGCTATTTTGTTCGATTAACACGTGTCGTTCTAGGCGCCGCGCGCGACTGCTATGAAATGTTCGCGAATTCTTTCGCGCCGAAGTAATTTTGTTCACCGCGCAGCGGAGCGTTTTCGCTTTTCTGGACGTTTGCTCGCTCACCCGACGAATATGTTGGAAATAATAAAGGCAAAAACTCGCGCATCACAGGTATTTTGATTATGACTCATCATATTCCCTACAACAATGACTACTTCATTGCCGGACATCACCTAAGACCCCTTTGAATTTCGCCGCAAATTGATTTTCCGCTAACACGTGTGTTATAATCAAGAGAAGAGATAAATTGCGAAATATTTATTTTACAATAACCAGTCCGAACTTTATACAATTTTCCGGTGGAATGCCAAGGTGCCGAGAAATGCGACAATCTACCACCCCTTCATTCCCTTTCCCTTTTCCAAACAAAAATCTATAGCGAAGGAGGCCTCTTGTGACAGGTGCGCATCACAGGTATTTTGATTATGACTCATCGCATTCCGCACAACAATGACTACTTCAGTGCCGGACAATCACCTAAGGCCCCTCTCAATTTCGCCTCAAAATATTTTTCCGCTAACAAATACGTTTTTCCCCGTCGGTCTTCTGCCCGTTCGACTCTCCGACGATGTTTGTTCTCTCGCCCGACAGCTGGGCCGGTTCGTATGAAGCAGAAAATGAAAATCTATCGCGCGACGCCGTGCCTCTCGTGCATCGCGAAGGTGCAGACGAATACAGGAGACCGCCGAGTTGGCCGCGCGACGGGAAACATTTAACGACTGCCGTGAAATTTTCACAAATTCTTTCGCCGCGATGCAATTCTGCTCGGCGGAACGTTCTCTTCCTTCCCGAGTTTCGTTTCCTCCCTCGGCGCCCGCGGAGTTAAGAAGTTGCGCTCGCTAAATCCGAGACGGGGGCGCGCGAAAAGGGAATTTTGTCCGCCGCCTTTTCGCAACTGAGAAATTTAAGGTCCCTCCTTTATTCCCCTTAGAATTCCGCTTTGTGCTGATTATTGCATTGCGCGAAGTGTCTCGCGCGCTAGTTCGAGAGAGTTGGCTAAGTCGGGGGAGGTTGAAAATAATGCCGCGAAGTAGGATACGCTCCACGGCGAAGTCGATTAACACGTTGGCTGCCGTGGGGGTCACCGGTGACCGGCGCAAGAGATTTTACTGAAGATTCAAAATATTTGCAATGGGTAGTAATAATTATTTTATAAATGCAGTTGTTGTTAGAATAGTTATGCGATTCTTTGGTCTCCAATACTTGCACATTATTTACATTTTGCATAATTCAGTCGAACGGCGGAGACGTATTGTCGGAACTTGAAACAAATGATGACTTGTGATTGCCTGTGAAGTATAAGGCAGTCAACGTGTTAACAATTGTGCGTATTATATATATTAATCATAAAAATAATTGTGCAAATGACAAAAACCTTAATATTTGATTAATATTTCAATTACAAACTTTACATTGTCAGCATTTCTCATCATCCAATTAAAAACTTACGCATAGTCGCTGTAGTATTTCATAGCATCGCCGTTCTATTGGGTTGGCAACTAAGTGATTGCGCATTTCAAATAAGAAGGAAAACTCTTAATTTTTGTTTAAAAATATAACTTTATTCAATTAGTTGAGTTTTTGTCGATGACCTTTTCGTTCTGGCAGTTATTTCGTCTAACATTTCTGATCTTTACCATCAAAAAACTGAATTAAATGTGATCTGACATTTCAGCGTTATTAAACATTTTATTATTGATTACAAAATTGATCAAATGCCGTTGTGACAAAGATAGTGATGAAAAACATGCCCAGTTCCAATCATTTATCGAGTGATCAAAGAGGTGTTCGCTATGATTAGTGTGGAAAAAAACGTTTTGAAAATCGACCGCTTTTCTTTTATGATTTCGAGTTGTTGAACGTACACGTTTGAATATCGTTTGTTTTTTGTTAAATAATTCAATATACAAAAGTGTGATATAAAAAAAGTTTCGTTCATAATCTTTTTTTGGTGAATCTCTGCTTTTGATGTCGTTTACAGCGATTCTTCTGAATCACCTACGATCTCTTCCGCGCGTTGTTATAAAAAACGTCGCCAGTAATTCGGCTTTTCAGAAATCGATAGTTTCGTTGCGTTTCATGCCAGATGTTAATGCGTTGCGTCAAATACGCTGGTGAGGGATTCATAAAACGTGTTGAAGAAAACTGATTTTTAATTTTTTTTTTATGTATGTAGAACATACACGTGTTGTACTATGACAAGAATCGATAATGGCCTTCATGGATCTCATCGACTTCAACTGGACGTGTCATCTGAGCATTTTTCCGATGAAAAATCCCAGAACTAAATATGGCAAAGATAGATTTACGCGTTCATTCAATGCTTCATTGCTACAAATGAATTTCAACGATTTTGTGCTTGCGATGCGTTCTTGCCTTTTCGGAAGTAATACAATAAAATATGCACGATGGACACGTCTTGTTCTTCCATTTTTAAAATAAAAACAAAACGTCAAAACACTAATCGATATCATTTTTTTTGCTAAATTGTACAGTCAAATAATGAAAAAAATATAGATTACAGCAATGACTTCGTTAACAAAACAAAAGAAAGTGTAAAGTCCATCTATCGACAAAATACGCAGTCACTTAGTTGCCAACCCAATAATACGGCAAAATACGCACGGCAGTCAACGTGTTAAGAAAACTGACGATTATGTTGAGAACAATAGAAAAGCGATACGCCTCATGTCCATAAGCGATGCAAACGTGACATCTGTTTTCCGATGATCCCAGACCTAAACTTACCTGAGGATAGATTTACACGTCCATTCCCTACCCGGTTGCTACAAATTGAATTTCAACGATTGTGAGCGGTTGGGTGTAGACCCGGAGAGTTGAGAAATGCACGATGGACAGTGTGTTACCCGTAAAATATCAAATAGGAAACGTCACAGACACGACGATCATTGTACATCAAAAATGTATCATAAGAATGGATCTTCTTGTCACCTGTAATGTGTCAAGAATTCTTTATTCCCGCAACACACCTCAGGTTTTCGATCGCGTCATAATTCGGGTGGTGATCGCGTGATAAGTATTTACAACTTTTGTTACAATCGTTAGAGAAGAAATGTTACAAAAGAATATACATAAAAATACACATATGTTATATAGATAATATATTAATATAATATACAAAGTACACGGATAGATATGCATAAATATATTGCATGTAGTGTAACGTAATGCTTCACTCCGACAGTTGTTCTCAATAAAATTAGTCATTTATTTAGAGTGCACCGGTCAATATATAATATTGAAAAAAATTTGATGTTTTAACACTAGGCACCTGCTTACGATGCTCTCCAATTTTTCGGTTCTTCAAATCGTATCGGGTGATTGCTTAATAGTGCGGCCGGCCGTAGGTGCACGTAAAGTAACTAAAGTCAGGGCAAGTTGTCGTTATAAGTTGTGTTTTTCGGTTGTGATTGATGCGGATTTATCGAGTTAGTATTAACTAGATCCGAGCATCAGAAACGGACGCTGAACGCGATTTGCACGTCGGTTGACGGACAGCCAACTGAATGGGGCCGACGACCTGGATTTTAATTGGTAAAGTTTATTTGAATGCACGCGCATTTGTCAGGCAAAACGTATCTTTCCGACAGTCGATAGGCATTCGTTGGAAGACTACGGAAATGCAGGTACAGTTTGATTTAATGTCTGCCAGATACCTGGGATACCAAAAGTCTGTTTCATATTTGCTGGGTATTATTTTTTAATGTATTTTAATATCTGCCAGTAACGTAGAACATAAAAATTTTGCTGAAGTCTCGAAGAAATCGCAGGACTCAATTCCTGCTGTAATAAATTATACGAATTCTTTGTAGCGAACACATTTTACGGTTAGACATTTTATCTATATATTGCATAAAACATGCAATTTTCACACTTCCCCCAACTCGAAGAAATCACGTAACCGTTCCGTTCATTTTTCATAAGAATTTTATATTCCCATGAAGAATTCAAACTCGTTCCTGCACTTCGCGTCTTGTCGATTTACACGACGACGCCTCGACGTTTATAGTCTTCGATCTTTCCGGTACACTTCCGTTTACATAATCTCGACGCACGCTTCCACCGAATCGTTTAAGTACTTTCACGTACGCGCGTCCGACGTAAATAAGCATGAGTGCGCGACGAAGTTTATTCGCGGTCTTTGCGATTAATTGCGATTAATCATGTCGTAGATTTTCGACTTTATGCCGAGCCGCTCGCGGGATCGCGTATTTTACGTAATATCATGAGGTCGTAAATAACTGCGGAGAGCGCATGCAGAAAGTAACGAGCGATGGCGCGGACGTGTTAAATCTGCCGAGTCGCATCTGCGGTGAGTCATGAAGGTGTTTGAATGTTTTCAAATTTATTGTGCGATGCGCTAAAAAAAGAAGTTGCACTACGAATTTCGCAATGCGTCCGTTTGAGTGTATTCCGCGGCGATGTTTCTCAACGTTTACATGTATAATTGTGACGCAGGCCTCGTTATCGGAAGAGAGGCATTGTGGAGTTCAAAATGTAATTTTTCTATTGGGGCTTCATCGCTCGATTTTAAAGTGTTCGAGTATTTTCAAAGTATCGAGGCACAAAACTTTTTTTTCTGTTAATGCAGTGTCGATAGTATTTAGAAATTGTTATCACATTTGAATGCCACATATTAGCACACAAAATGATTCAAATGCAAAGTCTCTGTTGTGACGCATGCCTTGTTATCGGAAGAGAGGCATTGTGGAGTTCAAAATGTAATTTTTCTTTCGGGGCTTAATCGCTCGATTTTAAAGTGTTCGAGTATTTTCAAAGTATCGAGGCACAAGACTTTTTTTTCTGTTAATGCAGTGTCGATAGTATTTAGAAATTGTTATCACATTTGAATGCCACATTTGTGTGCCACATATTAGCACACAAAATCATTCAAATGCAAAGTCTCTGTTGTGACGCATGCCTTGTTATCGGAAGAGAGGCATTGTGGAGTTCAAAATGTAATTTTTCTTTTGGGGCTTCATCGCTCGATTTCAACGTGTTCGAGTATTTTGCAAGTATCGAGGCACAAGACTTTTTTTTCTGTTAATGCAGTGTCGATAGTATTTAGAAATTGTTATCACATTTGAATGCCACATTTGTGTGCCACATATTAGCACACAAAATCATTCAAATGAAGTCTCTGTTGTGACATGCCTTGTTATCGGAAGAGAGGCATTGTGGAGTAAATGTAATTTTTCTTTGGCTTAATCGCTCGATTTTAAAGTGTTCGAGTATTTTCAAAGTATCGAGGGACAAGACTTTTTTTTCTGTTAATGCAGTGTCGATAGTATTTAGAAATTGTTATCACATTTTAATGCCACATTTGTGTGCCACATATTAGCACACAAAATCATTCAAATGCAAAGTCTCTGTTGTGACGCATGCCTTGTTATCGGAAGAGAGGCATTGTGGAGTCCAAAATGTAATTTTTCTTTCGGGTCTTAATCGCTCAATTTTAAAGTGTTCGTGTATTTTCAAAGTATCGAGGCACACGACTTTTTTTTTTCTGTTAATGCAGTGTCGATAGTATTTAGAAATTGTTATCACATTTGAATGCGTATATTTGTGTACATATTAGCACACAAAATCATTCAAATGCAAAGTCTCTGTTGTGACGCATACCTTGTTATCGGAAGAGAGGCATTGTGGAGTCCAAAATGTAATTTTTCTTTAGCTTAATCGCTCGATTTTAAAAGTATTTTAAAAGTATCGAAAAGACTTTTTTTTCTGTTAATGCAGTGTTGATAGTATTTAGAAATTGTTACCACATTTGAATGCCACATTTGTGTGCCACATATTAGCACACAAAATCATTCAAATGCAATGTTTCTGTTGTGACGCATGCCTTGTTATCGGAGAGAGGCATTGTGGAGTTCAAAAAATTTTTCTTTCACTTCATCGCTCGATTTTAAAGTGTTCGAGATTTTCAAAGTATCGAGGCACAAGACTTTTTTTTCTGTTAATGCAATGTCGATAGTATTTAGAAATTGTTATCACATTTGAATGCCACATTTGTGTGCGACATATTAGCACACAAAATCATTCAAATGCAAAGTCTCTGTTGTGACGCATGCCTTGTTATCGGAAGAGAGGCATTGTGGAGTCCAAAATGTAATTTTTCTTTCGGGTTTTAATCGCTCAATTTTAAAGTGTTCGAGTATTTTCAAACTATAGAGGCACAAGACTTTTTTTTCTGTTAATGCAGTGCCGATAGTATTTAGAAATTGTTATCACATTTGAATGCCACATTTGTGTGTCACATATTAGCACACAAAATCATTCAAATGCAAAGTCTCTGTTGCGACGCATGTCTTGTTATCGGAAGGGAAGCATTGTGGAGTTCAAAATGTAATTTTTCTTTCGGGGCTTAATCGCTCAATTTTAAAATTTTCAAAGTATCGACACGACTTTTTTTTTCTGTTAATGCAGTGTCGAAGTATTTAAAATTGTTATCACATTTTTACATTTGTGTGAATTTGCACACAAAATCATTCAAATGCAAAGTCTCTGATGTGACGCATGCCTTGTTATCGGAAAAGAGACATTGTGGAGTCCAAAATGTAATTTAATCGCTCAATTTTATTTCGTGTATTTTCAAAGTATCGAGGCACACGACTTTTTTTTTTCTGTTAATGCAGTGTCGATAGTATTTAGAAATTGTTATCACATTTGAATGCCACATTTGTGTGCCACATATTAGCACACAAAATCATTCAAATGCAATGTTTCTGTTTCTGCCCCTCGGCTGTCGCAGATTTCCATTAATACCCTGCCACCAACATAAAATAATTAAATAATTAAATAATAATAAATTAAAGAATAAGATAACAATAAAAGTGTATCAACCAAAATAAGGCGTCCATCCCAATACATCGAGTTCACTATTGCAAAGTAACGCTGAGAAGAAAAAACAAAAATTGAAAACTCTTCATTTACCGCCAGCCGCAATTAGCGCAATGAAACGAGCTCGGGAGGAATAAGTCGCGGAAAAGTAATAAATTGACTCGCGCGCGGTGGATACACAGAAGCGAATATTGGAGATCATCGTCGTGCGCGAATCATCGATTTCGCGTTAACGCATCGATGTTCATTCGTTCGTGTGTCTTTTGAACCGCTCCGGGTAATCGCGTAGAATCCATTACGTTATTAGATCATTACGCCGGCGCGCTCATTTATCCGGAATTAAGCTCCTAAATTGCACGACAACGTGAGCGGACTTGCTGGATTGCGAATTTCGTTATTCCATTCAGGCGCCTCTCGACATGTCCAAATACGAATCGACATACACTGCGCTCACCCGTTGAAAGCCGGTCGCATAATAAACATTTTCCATCAAACATCGGCTGTTATGGGCTGGTTATACTTATTAATAAGTTCCTGTTTGTTCACGTTGGGCGGTAAAATAAGTAATAACAAATTAATACGGATAAGTTGTCGCTTTTCTTCATTTGAGATTGGATTTATTCTTCTTAAATTGAACTTTTACATTGTGTATCTTTCAGAACCATAAGTACCCTCTACAAGAAACAATATGTAATTAATAAGCTTCTATTTGTTATCATACGTGTACAGAATTTGAATTTTCGGACTTATGATTTTGGTATTATGGATTTTTCCTTCTTTTTGTTAATTATAGAAATACATTTTAGAAATAGATTTTTTACTTCGAAAAACTCGTCTTTCGTGTAAATAAGATTTCAAAATGAAATATTTATTTTATTTTTCAACGTATCAGCACCATGAAAATAAGTTACATTCGCTATCAAGTTATCGTTAACTTTCGACACAATATGGCACTATCACATAGAGACTTCCGAACAGTGAATTGAACGCAAACGAACACAATCTCACTGCAACCTGTCTTTCAGCTTATTTGCCCGAAACGTTCACTAGGAGTATTTTCAGAAGAAATATTTAAGTCTTTATTTTTATTTTTTACACCAAAACAAAGCATATTCAGCCACAGTAGAAACAACCGTATCAACGCCATGAAAATAAGTTACATTCGCTACCAAGTTATCGTTAACTTTCGACACAATATCGCATACAGACTTCCGAACAATGAATCAAACCCGAACGAACACAATCTCACTGCGTAGAAGTGCAACCTGTCATGCGCCGTACAAGATCCAGCCAAATTCCGCAGCACCCCCGCAATTTGCCCGAAACGTTGCTGGAAATTTCGATATTTCGTCTGCGCGGCAGGTCCGGAGTGGATTTTCACGAGAGATCAATTAGCGGAGTTTCATCTCAATTACCGAACTCCCCGTCATTCGTTTAAGCCGAACGGCGGGCCAAACTTCGTCGCTCTCAGTGTATCCGGCTCCATCATGCGGAGATAATGGACAATAAGACTTAATGTTGTGCTTTAATTATCAGCGCCGTCCCGAATCGATCTCGGCCGCTCCTCTTAATCGTTCGGCGAATCCAGTCCTATCAAAACAGGCTCCCACGGGAGTCCTCGGAATTCGCGCGTCCGCGATTAATTCCTTTCGCGATGGCACTCGTCAGCGCGAGTGCCGCAATTAAGCTGCAACTATCGGAATCGGCCGTAATAATCGAGTTTGCGTTCATTTGCATCCCCACGGCGTGCAGTGCTTATTAACTCTTTGCTGGTCGAACGCCGGGACATGGGGACAAGGGTGGCTCATCCTTGCGGTCGCATGGCGGGACATTCCCGACACGCGCAGTTGGCTAGGCAGAAAAACTTGATCTGTATCTTACTGCCGGTAGTGTTGCGTAATTAACTGCTGTTTTTCGGAACGTATATTGTAGGGGATATTTACAAATTTAACGCGATTATATAAAATTTATACAAATTTTACGCGATTATATGAAATTTATGCAAATTTAACTCGATTATCTAAAATTTATACAAACTTTACGCGATTACATGAAATTTATACAAACTTTACGCGATTATATGAAATTTATACAAATTTTACGCGATTATATAAAATTTATACAAATTTTACGCGATTATATGAAATTTATACAAATTTTACGCGATTATATAAAATTTATACAAATTTTACGCGATTATATAAAATTTATACAAATTTTATGTGATTATATGAAATTTATACAAATTTTACGCGATTATATAAAATTTATACAAATTTCACGCGATTATATAAGAATGTTTGAAAAAAGTTCACGGTGGGTGGATAATGGTATTGGTTCGACCGCTGTCAATATTAGTAATAGTAATATGCATTACTAATACATGTTCT
The DNA here is from genome assembly GCA_033815515.1 of Cryptocheilus praepositus. Classification (NCBI taxonomy): domain Eukaryota; kingdom Metazoa; phylum Arthropoda; class Insecta; order Hymenoptera; family Pompilidae; genus Cryptocheilus; species Cryptocheilus praepositus. Next base: position 2,462,826 of record JAWWQZ010000257.1, read on the forward strand.
TCCTTGTTCAGTATTCATTGGCATACATCTGACTTTTATTATTTGTAAACATTTCACCTTGAAACGTTTAAGAGAAGACGAGAGCCTTCTGAATATGAAAGTGTGCAAAACATTGTTGATGAATTTTGCACCCTGTGAAACATGAATAAATGAACCGAAATAGCGCATCAGTGATTGCTTTCCAAAAACAATTCCGACCGGTACGACTACCGTGTTTACGGAAAATACGATCGCAAAGACTTAACCAATAGCCCACTGACCTTCTCGGCGAACTTCAATCCCGCGGCACAAAAATTCAGCTCCTGACGGCGGCCCACAACAGAGAGGCCGTGTTAAATTTATACGTTCTCGATAGCTGCATATTCATTAACCGATGAAAGTAATAAAATCGCAAATAAATCTTTTATTACCGCCCTCCCGCGCGCTCTTTCAAATAATGGCAACGAGGCGACACTTGACGCTGCTATGCGAACGCACTGTCGAACGTTTTCCGATCAACTCGGGACCTTTTACCACTAGATTCCACGAGCAAAATTGCAGAAACGATTACTGTTATTTTCCGGCAACTTTTGCTGAGTTTCAATGATAGAATGATGCGAGTTGTTTCACAGTTTCACAGCTGGATGCTGGGAGAGTAGGACCGATAGGGACAATGGGCATACTCCCAGTTTATCTTCGGACGCAGATACCCAAGCTTGGAACATTTACAAAATGACGTGCAATGTAACAGTATTATGACATAATAACGACCGTGTTTCTATGACTAATTCTGAAGATAATGTGTATGATGGTTTTCTATTTAGAAAATGTTGAAGGGTGTGTCTGAAATAGGGACCGTGATGACGAGATTATAGTGCGCAAACATAAAACTATGCAACTGAGTATAAGTTGAAGTGAGTCCAGACAATCGGAAAATGAAGATGTTTCTGTAACACATTGACTGCTATGGTGGACACCGGTGACAGGTGCAAAAGATTTTACTAAAAATGCAAAAAATTCGCAATGAAGCCTATTTGCAATTTTGTAAAAGCAATTGATATTGGAACGGTACTTCTATACTTTGGCTTCTAACAATTCTGCGTTACCTTTATTTTGCACGATTTAATTACGCTCTGCAGTATTTAATCTGCAGTATTAAAATTTTATGTGTTAATGGACGACAGAACCATAAATCTAGAAGCTTCTTGGTAAGGCAATTTTGGATCGTACTTACTGTGACACGTACGAAATTCCCGTATTTATCTTTAATTTCCAAACCAGAAAATTGTAACTCTCAGAGTTAAGCCTACAAAAAATAATACGCGGTCATTTAAGTGTTACAACCAGCGGGTACGTCTGTTTACTATTCCCAAAATATTCCGTCGACATTGTCAGTGGGACGTGAACCGGCAGACGGCCGGCCGCGGAAAGGCGAAAATGGAAATGGACCACGGAAATGGTCGGTACTTCAATACTTTGGCTTCTAACAATTTTGCGTTACCCTTATTTTGCACGATTTAATTATGCTCTGCAGTATTTAATCGCATCGCGGTTCTAACATAGCAAAATACGCTTGGCAGTCAACATGTTAATGGAGGACAGAACCATAAATCTAGAAGCTTTTTGGTAAAGCAATTCTGGATCGTACTTACTGTGACACGTACGAAATTCCCGTATTTATCTTTCATTTCCAAACCAGAAAATTGTAACTCTCAGAGTTAAGCCTACAAGAAATAATACGCGATCATTTAAGTGTTACAACCAGCGGGTACGTCTGTTTACTATTCCCAAAATATTCCGTTGACATTGTCAGTGGGACGTGAACCGGCAGACGGCCGGCCGCGGAAAGGCGAAAATGGAAATGGACCACGGAAATGGTCGGTACTTCAATACTTTGGCTTCTAACAATTCTGCGTTACCTTTATTTTGCACGATTTAATTACGCTCTGCAGTATTTAATCGTATCGCGGTTCTAACATAGAAAAATACACTTGGCAGTCAACATGTTAATGGAGGACAGAACCATAAATCTAGAAGCTTTTTGGTAAGGCAATTCTGGATCATACTTACTGTGACACGTACGAAATTCCCGTATTTATCTTTCATTTCCAAACCAGAAAATCGCAAGTCTCAGAGCAAGCCTACGGGAAATAATACGCGATCATTTAAGTGTTACAACCAGCGGGTACGTCTGTTTACTATTCCCAAAATATTCCGTTGACATTGTCAGTGGGACGCAAACCGGCAGACGGCCGGCCGCGGAAAGGCGAAAATGGAAATGGACCACGGAAATGGTCGGTACTTCAATACTTTGGCTTCTAACAATTCTGCGTTACCTTTGTTTTGCACGATTTAATTACGCTCTGCAGTATTTAATCGCATCGCGGTTCTAACATAGCAAAACACGCTTGGCAGTCAACATGTTAATGGAGGACAGAACCATAAATCTAGAAGCTTTTTGGTAAGGCAATTCTGGATCGTACTTACTGTGACACGTACGAAATTCCCGTATTTATCTTTCATTTCCAAACCAGAAAATTGTAACTCTCAGAATTAAGCCTACAAGAAATAATACGCGGTTATTTAAGTGTTACAACCAGCGGGTACGTCTGTTTACTATTCCCAAAATATTCCGTCGACATTGTCAGTGGGACGCGAACCGGCAGACGGTCGGCCGCGGAAAGGCGAAAATGGAAATGGACCACGGAAATGGTCGAGAGCCGGTGGAAGTTTAGCCGCGCGAAACCGTGAGCCTCGGTTCACGAAAATTCGATATCGTCGGACGGAAAAAAGGGGGTGGGCCGCGGCACGGGTATCGAATGAAAAAAGGAAGGAAAAAGGCTAACGACCGCTCGTCCGCCGTCGACGACGATTGGCGAGCCGGCAGGAATGCGGCCGCGAGAGGAATTAACTCGACTGGAAGACAATAGAGGACCTTTCGGTGGGTGGAGATCGGAAAGGCCGAACAGAGGGACGCTTTTTTTGACGAGTCGAATAAATGTCTCCAGAGGAATTTTTCGAGGGGAACGGCGAGGAGACGCGCAGCTGTGAATAACCTGGGATGGGATGAATAATTGGGCGCGTAAGTTTAGATAGAAGAAATAGACGTAAATATGACTCTGTGTAACAAGAAATTGTAATGTCATGTTGGTGTTCGATGTTGCGTTTGAAGGCTGGATATTGAAATGGGTTGAATAACTGAACGCGTAAGTTCAAATAGAGTAAATGTGTATAGGGATGATTTTGTCTAACAGGAAATCGGAATGTGATGTTGTGTTCGGATATTGGGATGGGTTAAATAAAACAATCGTTGGTAAAAGGTATTTGCCGTGTCCATTATCACGGAGTGATTTAGAAATGTATTGTAATAACAAAAATTAAATATATTGTAGTATCAGGAAAACGGCCGTAGATGCCTCGCATAAAACTGTCGCGGGGTTGAAATAACCTACCGGATTAAAATAAGGCGGTAGAGGTCCGTATAAAAGTCGGCCCGATTTGCGATACGAGCTCAGTTTAAGGGCAGTCTCAGTCTCAGTTTAGTTCAGTCCAGTATAGATACGTTTCTTGAAGTTTACCGAATCGTAGTCGAATAAATGTCTCCAGAGGAAAACAAGGCGTGAATAACCTGGGATGGGATGAATAATTGGGCGCGAAATAGATGTAAATATGACTCTGTGTAATAAGAAATTGTAATGTCATGTTCGTGTTCGATGTTGCGTTTGCAGGCTGGATATTGGAATGGGTTGAGTAACTGAGCGCGTAAGTTTAAATAGAGTAAATGTGTATAGGGATGATTTTGTCTAACAGGACATCGGAATGTGATGTTGTGTTCGGATATTGGGATGGGTTAAATGAAACAATCGTTGGTAAAAGGTATTTGCCGTGTCCATTATCACGGAGTGATTTAGAAATGTATTGTAATAACAAAAATTAAATATATTGTAGTATCAGGAAAACGGCCGTAGATGCCTCGCATAAAACTGTCGCGGGGTTAAAATAACCTACCGGATTAAAATAAGGCGGTAGAGGTCCGTATAAAAGCCGGCCCGATTTGCGACGCGAGCTCAGGTTAAGGGCATTCTCAGTCACAGTTTAGTTCAGTCCAGTATAGATACGTTTTCTTGCCGTTTACCGAATCATAGTCGAATTGCCATAGTTTTACCTTTATTTTATATTTATATTTATATATTAGTGCTTCCATTTATCTTTAAATAAACTTTATTCAACTTAATATATGTAATTCCGCATCCCGCTTCGACGACACCTAACATCTTATCCACTACAATATATTTTCAAGTTACCATCGTTTATTTGAGAGAAATTTCCCGTATCACCGGCGTAGATTGTTGTTAATAAGTTGATTAATGAAACTAATTTTCGATACGAAAGACTAACGAAAACTCACGGTCGCTATATGGATTACTTGAACTTCGCTGTACTAAAACTGGCCGTCCCACATAGAGAATATTCGATTTTTCAAACCATTCGCACGCGTTCAGACAATTTTACCTACCGTATAAGTTTACCTGCCGTCCTAAAAACGTATTCGCAACCACTCCGTCGATTCAGTCATTCGATCCCTCTGCACTCTATCCTACATCCACATCGCTCGCACTTTTACCTTTCGAACTTTCAAACACATCTCATTCGTGCTTTTACTATTGATGTTCGCCCAAACCCGCAACAGGTACGCGTGCATGCATCCACATAAAATAAACCCACACTTCTTAGCGATTACTGTAAAAAAAAGTGTGCTGTAATTGGTACTTGAGAAATTTTAGTAAAATTTGGAACATATGTTTACAGACAATTAGTTAGTTAGTAGACCGCGGTTGGTGCGGACCGTTGGGATTAATTGGAATTTCATGACCGTAGGGTCCGATGGTGATGATTAAAATGTTGGGTCTAACGGAATTTAAGATTTGGGGTTTTATGGCGGAAAGCAGCAAAGGATGTGTGCATGGTTGGGATGGGTCGTATTGAAATGGAAGTAATTATTAGCTGGATACATATTTGGGAAAGGGATGGTTCGTTTGCAATTTTGTGCGCTGTAAAAATACTGTCTGATTTAGATAGGTGAAACTAGCGATAGGGCTATCATTATACTTTTTATAAACAACAGTGACACAAAGCGAATACTTTTCGTTTTATCGTTTCGTCTTCAACTACTCGTTTGTCTTTTTATCCGCCCGTCCTCTCTATTATCCTTTACACAATCCGTCCTGCGTCCCTTATCTATTGGGTTGGAGGGAAAGTTCTGTCGTATTTTAAAGAAAATATTTTAATTAATTTATAAAAATATGTGTTTAATATTAATCATAATACATTTGTAGGCGACAATGCGTCGTCGGCCTTTCATCAAAGGCGGTCGCGCCGCTTATTTGTTTTTACGTGAAAGTCGAAACCGTAGGCCTGCACGAGCGAGGACTAAGGGTCAGTCGTCGTCCCGCAGGCAAAGTGTGCAGAACAGACGAATTATCAGTCCAGCCGCGTTGCGAGAAATCTGTGTGCACTTTTGCCCTTCCTGTATTTTTATTACATTTAGTTTAACAGCATCTCAGTCTTCTCATTTTCCCCCCACACATTTAATGTGTTGTATGATGAATGCCAAACTCTTCTGCAATTTCTCGACTTGTTAAATGTGGATTATTTTCCAACATGGATCGTAAAACATCATTATCGATCTGAGATGGTCGTCCAGATCGATCACTTTCTTGGAGGCTCAGATTCCCGGAACGAAATTTGCTAAACCATCTTTGACAAGTACGAACATTTACAATATCTTTTCCAAATACCGCACATAAATTTTTACATGCAACCGATGCGTTGCTTCCTTTTTGGAATTCATACAAAATGCAGTATCGTGAATGCACTTTATTTACTGACATGTTTTTTACTTTAAATATCACAAGTAAACGATGAACGGTAAAAAAAGACTCCTTTTATATTATACAGTAGCTATAAAAAAACAAAAAAAAAGTCCGAATGACTCACTAGCCAGATGTTTTTTTTTATTTACAAGAAAAATTACCTGCCTATTAAAAATACGACAGAACTTTCCCTCCAACCCAATAAATATCCATGCACATCATCGCGCCGCAAGTCGCACACGTATTCATTTCAATACACCTACATGCTCTCATCCTCACAGTACAAGATTTCCTGAACCACCTCTGGTACTCAAGCGGCTAAGAAACACAGCCGTTTTATAATGATCTACCCTGTAACAACTTCCACCAGGAAACTATTTTCACGACCCCTGGCGCGAGATCCGTAAAAGTCCACTCGCCCGTCGGCGTTTCGTCGCCTTTCACTTTTTCTCGTCCGTCGCCCGCAACATCTCGCGACGGGGCGTGTAATTGAAATTCATCCGTCCTCCGAACCTATTCTAACGTTGCGTCGTTTCGCGGCCTGCCCTCCGCAGGAATGAACGGAGCGTTTCGAAAATTTTTCCGCATCCCCGCTGCACGCCTTTCTTCCTTCCTGCGGAATGCTGCCGGGCCGTAATTAAAATTCAGCGCGCGTCCCGCCCTTGCCGAGTCTGTTTCGTTTCGCGGCGCTTAAATGCTCTAAATCAAGCGGACAATTTTTATCATTTGCCGCCGCATGTTGAAAGACTCGCGGACTCGAGCACGTAACTTTTCATGAGAGTGGCTGTTAGCCGCGCGCGGAATTATAACGTCCGACGATGAGCGAGCAGCGAAACGCGGCTCCGAGGTTCTTCGTGTTGATAGTGAATTTAGAAACCTCGTGCCGAGAATACCGCTTGTGCGCACCATTTCGTGGACGCGTGGCAGAAGGAAACGCGTAACGATACGTTATTGCGTTTTATTGTCGAAGCTTGTGAGTGTTTGTTTTTTTTATTTTTTTTATTGGCGGGGTTGTAAATTCACGGCGAACGGTTTAATGAATTAATTTATAGCTTGCGCGCATCTGCAGTCAACGGGAACGGGGAATTTATAACGAATAAACGATATTGTTATTTTAACCGGTTTACTCTGACAGACCGCTTAATCAAATGTAGGTAACATTTTATTGTTGGCGAACACTGGTGCGTGATAATCAAAAAGCCGTCACTGTTGGTTGAAAATTATTTATGCGTTTGAAGACTGCACGGACATAGTGCCAAAATGTTTTAAGTTAAATCTTGTTATAAGTTATTATATAATCAATATATATACAATAGGTGTCGAGTATTTTAATAATAAACTTCTGTTGTCTGTCATTATCTAAAATTACGATAAAAGTGTTCTAACGTTTTTGTCCTTTTCACAACTTTTATCATAAATAGGCTGCAATATACCGAACATAAGATCCTTAGTAAACATAGGTCGAAAGATCAATCGTTTTTCAGGTATAAACATTAGAAACTAGAAGTCATTTCGATTGCCTTGAGGGTTCTAGCGTTCACAACAAATTTTTCTTTTTCACATGTTCGCGCACTTCCGTGAAATCTTGGTCGCTTTTTGTTTTGCCGTTCATCGGTTGACGTACCCCTTACGTGCACAGTATTTCCGCCCAGAATGCACGGCATGCCGACGTTACGTGTTAGTGGGTCGTTATATGGCTCAGTTCTTTTGTGAACTAAGAAAGACAGCAATTTCGTGATACCAAGAAGTCAAATTCGCAGAAGCAGTTAACGGAAAAACATGTAAATATCTTGCATCCGCAGTCGATTGTCACGAAATTACACCAGTATATCACGATCTAACTCTTCTACAAACGTACGATCTCGGCGAACTTGTCGCAATCACCGAAGTTCTTACGTCATGTGTTTATTTAACCCTTGGCACTGCATAGGCGCCACTGCATGCGTATTTTGTAACACAAACCCAGTGCCACTACTACACCGGTAACTATAACTAATTCCACGACAGATGAACTGCTCATTTGCTAAATCGATCATCTCCACAAAACAAAAAAGCAATACATTTAATTTAAATTTTAACATTTAAGCAGCAAAGCAATTAACCAAGGCATTGGCAGTAAAATTTAAAAACATGGTAAAAGCCGAGTTAATAATTATCGCTTGTGACCGGCGTTGTTAGCGGATGTTCTTTGTATTTTTTTAATTTTCAACATACAGATGGCTAATATATATATATATATATATGTGTAAAGGTGGCTGTTATCGTTCTATGTACTTCTTTGGACTGCATTGTACTCCAATTTATTTTGCTACGTTATATATAAAATTGTATTACATTTGCACTGTTTACATATATATATATATGTATTACATTTGTACTGTTTCTTTAATATATACATAATCTTATATATATATATATATATAAGAAACAGTACAAATGTAATACAATTTTAAATATAACGTAGCAAAATAAATGGAGTACAATGCAGTCCAAAGATTTACATAGAACGATATTAGCCACCTTCAAATTTAACGCACGCACGCAGTGTTCTAGTCGTATGAACTGTTCGCATTGCTTTCCGGCAGAAGGTTCCGCGGTTAAGCGGAGAAACGAGATTCGGTGGAACACGAGTGAAGGATTTTCCTGACGAACGAGGCCGTCAGGATCAAATGCTAAGCTTTTTTGGGACTCGCTAAGCCTACGTGCGGACGCCGAGAATCGTAACGTGATTTTCCGTGGACGGTCAACGGTCGATAAAGGGCTTTTAGGGCGCAGAGTATAGGCCGTCGCGGCTTACTGACGTAGCTTCTGCAAAAAGTTCTTCCCGATCCTCTCGGGATTAAACGCATCGCGCGGCTTACATAGCGTCCGCTGTGTTTCTCCAAAAAACCGCACGGCATATTTACCTTTGCCCCTAACTTCGCCCCGGGTCCAGGCACGCTGACGTACGACACGCGGATGTTTCTGTGGCGACTGCGATTTTTCTTTATTTTCCTGTCTCTGCGCTGTGTGACATGGAAATAGGTGGCCAAACTTTGCTACTGTGTTCCATTCTGCCTAACGATGAATAAAGGTTCTATAAACAGCGCTTCAAAAATGAATATCTTTAGGGTCCGAGCGTCTTGCTTTCTACTCGTCTTTTGATCGGTTAACGACGAAGAGAACGGATAGACGGTAATTAGCGATTTTTCTTTATTTTCTGTCTCTGTGCTGTGTGACATGGAAATAGGTGGCGAAACTTTGCTACTGTGTTCCACTCTGCCTAACGATGAATAAAGGTTCTATAAACAGCGCTTCAAAAATGAATATCTTTAAGGTCCCAGCGTCTTGCTTTCTACTCGTCTTTTGATCGGTTAACGACGAAGAGAACGGATAGACGGTAATTAGCGATTTTTCTTTATTTTCTGTCTCTGCGCTGTGTGACATGGAAATAAGTGGCGAAACTTTGTTACTGTGTTCCACTCTGCCTAACGATGAATAAAGGTTCTATAAACAGCGCTTCAAAAATGAATATCTTTAGGGTCCCGGCGTCTTGCTTTCTACTTGTCTTTTTATCGGCTAAAGACGAAGAGAACGGATAGATGGTAATTAGCGATTTTTCTTTATTTTCGTGTCTCTGCGCTGTGTGACATGGAAATAGGTGGCCGTTTTTGCTACTGTGTTCCACTCTGCCTAACGATGAATAAAGGTTCTATAAACAGCGCTTCAAAAATGAATATCTTTAGGGTCCGAGCATCTTACTTTGTACTCGTCTTTTTATCGGTTAACGACGAAGAGAACGGATAGACGGTAATTAACGATTTTTCTTTATTTTCTGTCTCTGCGCTGTGTGACATGGAAATAGGTGGCGAAACTTTGCTACTGTGTTCCACTCTGCCTAACGATGAATAAAGGTTCTATAAACAGCGCTTCAAAAATGAATATCTTTAGGGTCCCGGCGTCTTGCTTTCTACTCGTATTTTTATCGGCTAACGACGAAGAGAACGGATAGACGGTAATTAGCGATTTCTCTTTATTTTCTGTGTCTGCGCTGTGTGACATGGAAATAGGTGGCGAAACTTTGCTACTGTGTTCCACTCTGCCTAGCGATGAATAAAGATTCTATAAACAGCGCTTCAAAAATGAATACCTTTAGGGTCCGAGCGTCTTGCTTTCTACTCGTCTTTTGACCGGTTAACGACGAAGAGAACGGATAGACGGTAATTAGCGATTTTTCTTTATTTTCTGTCTCTGCGCTGTGTGACATAGAAATAGGTGGCGAAACTTTGCTGCTGTGTTCCACTCTGCCTAGCGATGAATAAAGGTTCTATAAACAGCGCTTCAAAAATGAATATCTTTAGGGTCCCGGCGTCTAGCTTTCTACTCGTCTTTTGATCAGTTAACGACGAAGAGAACGGATAGACGGTAATTAGCGATTTTTCTTTACTTTCTGTCTCTGCGCTGTGTGACATGGAAATAGGTGGCCAAACTTTGCTGCTGTGTCCCACTCTGCCTAACGATGAATAAAGGTTCTATAAACAGCGCTTCAAAAATGAATATCTTTAGGGTCCGAGCGTCTTGCTTTCTACTCGTCTTTTGATCGGTTAACGACGAAGAGAACGGATAGACGGTAATTAGCGATTTTTCTTTATTTTCTGTCTCTGCGCTGTGTGACATAGAAATAGGTGGCCAAACTTTACTACTGTGTTCCACTCTGCCTAACGATGAATAAAGGTTCTATAAACAGCGCTTCAAAAATGAATATCTTTAGGGTCCGAGCGTCTTGCTTTCTACTCGTCTTTTGACCGGTTAACGACTAAGAGAACGGATAGACGGTAATTAGCGATTTTTCTTTATTTTCCTGTCTCTGCGCTGTGTGACATGGAAATAGGTGGCCAAACTTTGCTGCTGTGTTCCACTCTGCCTAACGATGAATAAAGGTTCTATAAACAGCGCTTCAAAAATGAATATCTTTAGGGTCCGAGCGTCTTGCTTTCTACTCGTCTTTTGATCGGTTAACGGCGAAGAGAACAGATAGACGGTAATTAGCGATATATATATATATATGTGTGACATGGAAATAGGTGGCGAAACTTTGCTGGTGTGTTCCACTCTGCCTAACGATGAATAAAGGTTCTATAAACAGCGCTTCAAAAATGAATATCTTTAGGGTCCGAGCGTCTTGCTTTCTACTCGTCTTTTGATCGGTTAACGACGAAGAGAACGGATAGACGGTAATTAGCGATTTTTCTTTATTTTCTGTCTCTGCGCTGTGTGACATGGAAATAGGTGGCGAAACTTTGCTACTGTGTTCCACTCTGCCTAACGATGAATAAAGGTTCTATATACAAAAATGAATATCTTTATATATATATATATATATAACGACGAAGAGAACGGATAGACGGTAATTAGCGATTTTTCTTTATTTTCGTGTCTCTGCGCTGTGTGACATGGAAATAGGTGGCCAAACTTTGCTACTGTGTTCCACTCTGCCTAACGATGAATAAAGGTTCTATAAACAGCGCTTCAAAAATGAATATCTTTAGGGTCCGAGCGTCTTGCTTTCTACTCGTCTTTTGATTGGTTAACGACGAAGAGAAGGGATAGACGGTAATTAGCGATTTTTCTTTATTTTCTGTCTCTGCGCTGTGTGACATGGAAATAGGTGGCCAAACTTTGCTACTGTGTTCCACTCTGCCTAACGATGAATAAAGGTTCTATAAACAGCGCTTCAAAGATGAATATCTTTAGGGTCCGAGCGTCTTGCTTTCTACTCGTCTTTTGATCGGTTAACGACGAAGAGAACGGATAGACGGTAATTAGCGATTTTTCTTTATTTTCTGTCTCTGCGCTGTGTGACATGGAAATAGGTGGCGAAACTTTGCTACTGTGTTCCTCTGCCTAACGATGAATAAAGGTTCTATAAACAGCGCTTCAAAAATGAACATCTTTAGGGTCCGAGCGTCTTGCTTTCTACTCGTCTTTTGATCGGCTAACGACGAAGAGAACGGATAGACGGTAATTAGCGATTTTTCTTTATTTTCCGTCTCTGCGCTGTGTGACATGGAAATAGGTGGCGAAACTTTGCTACTGTGCTCTGCCTAACGATGAATAAAGGTTCTATAAACATCGCTTCAAAAATGAATATCTTTAGGGTCCGAGCGTTTTGCTTTCTACTCGTCTTTTGATCGGTTAACGACGAAGAGAACGGATAGACGGTAATTAGCGATTTTTCTTTATTTTCTGTCTCTGCGCTGTGTGACATGGAAATAGGTGGCCAAACTTTGCTACTGTGTTCCACTCTGCCTAACGATGAATAAAGGTTCTATAAACAACGCTTCAAAAATGAATATCTTTAGGGTCCGAGCGTCTTGCTTTCTACTCGTCTTTTGATCGGTTAACGACGAAGAGAATGGATAGACGGTAATTAGCGATGTTTCTTTATTTTCTGACTCTGCGCTGTGTGACATGGAAATAGGTGGCCAAACTTTGCTGCTGTGTTCCACTCTGCCTAACGATGAATAAAGGTTCTATAAACAGCGCTTCAAAAATGAATATCTTTAGGGTCCGAGCGTCTTGCTTTCTACTCGTCTTTTGATCGGTTAACGACGAAGAGAATGGATAGACGGTAATTAGCGATTTTTCTTTATTTTCTGTCTCTGCGCTGTGTGACATGGAAATAGGTGGCGAAACTTTGCTACTGTGTTCCACTCTGCCTAACGATGAATAAAGGTTCTATAAACAGCGCTTCAAAAATGAATATCTTTAGGGTCCGAGCGTCTTGCTTTCTACTCGTCTTTTGATCGGTTAACGACGAAGAGAACGGATAGACGGTAATTAGCGATTTTTCTTTATTTTCTGTCTCTGCGCTGTGTGACATGGAAATAGGTGGCCAAACTTTGCTGCTGTGTTCCACTCTGCCTAACGATGAATAAAGGTTCTATAAACAGCGCTTCAAAAATGAATATCTTTAGGGTCCGAGAGTCTTGCTTTCTACTCGTCTTTTTATCGGCTAACGACGAAGAGAACGGATAGATGGTAATTAACGTGCGAGTTGTGCACTTTACCACAATAAAATCGGAGGATTAGCAAACGTGCCTCGTCCTAACAATTCTGCGAAAAGCTCTGCTAATTCTCACCGCGTGTGCAGACTGCAGCCTACAGTGGTTGGACTTAACCTTTCCGAGACCAACAACACGGCATGTGTGCCAATGGAATAACTCATTTGATTCAGCAGATGACACAGCGTGTGGGTCATGTACAGACTGATATTATTATTCGGTTGCCAGACAGCAATGAGGAGAGTGGCATAATTATAGGTGTAAAATTGATGACTCACCATGTGGGTCATCTGCAGATCAGTATAATCAGCCACTTATTAGACAGTAATGAGGAAAGTGCTACAGTTGGAGATGGAAAATAGGTGACTCACTGTATGCATGATCTACAGATCTGTTGTCAGACGGTAATGACAGAAATGATACAGTTAGAGGTGGCAAATTTGTTAAAAAATATACGGAAAATACATTTGTTATTAATTTTATTTATTATTAATTTTTACACATGCGAGCCGTTGCATTAAACACCGTTCCAACATATAAGCCGATTCACTATAAAACACGCCGGCGTCAACGCTAGAACGATTGTTCCAACAAAATAAAATCTAACAGCGCTTGAAATTTTGCGCACGTAAAATGCTACGTTAAGCACCGTCGCAAGCATATCACAGCCATGCAACGCCTCTTTGCGCGTTCGCGCCATTTTAATACCGCCGGGACTCGTAAATTCGCGAAACTTTTCTCCGGTCACCACTTGTCCCGATTACATATCGGCAGCGTGTAACTAAAAGTGGCAAAAGGAGGAAAAACGGATCCGTGAGGTTGGCCGATACGACATCGGGCCGAGCACGTCGAGCGCCGAATGGCTAAAACTTTTATTAACCAGTCACGTCCAGAGCTTCCCGTCTGCGCTCGTGCCTTGAGACGATCGATCGATCAGGGGCGGGGAACGATACGGGGTGGCGTTCAACACGGAATGAAAGGGCGAAGACACGGGGGCGGGCGAGATAGGCAAACAAAAGACCAATTTCCTGATACGCCCCATTTTTAAATCGATCTCTCTCGCGAGCCGTCCCACTGCTGTCAGCCTTTTTCTTTCGCCGCACGACATCGGCGACCTACGACCTATAACGCGAGTCCCGGGGGAGCGGTCGCTGGTTAGCAGAAATTCGGCGCAATGGGAATGAATGACGATTAAACGGCGATGGGCAGAAAAATAGACAGGCGGTGAGACGATGGGCGTGAGGCTGTGGGGATTGGGTTATGTTGAAAGCCGGTCATGTGGATTTTTACATGTTTAACACACTGACTGCCGTGCGTATTTTGCTGTATTAGGGTTAAAAAGGATCGCATCACTATTCTAGCAATAACTGCATTTATAAAATAATTATTGCTACCCATTGCGAATATTTTGGATCTTCAGTAAAATCTCTTGCGCCGGTCAGCGGTGACCATCATGGCAGTCAAAGTGTTAATATGCATTACGTATTATGTACATACGTGTATATGATTGAGATATGTCGGAAGTCGATTATGAAAATTATTTAGTATATATGCCTTAGTTAATTTGCTTTATTTAACTTACTTTAATTTTTATTATAATATAATAATAATTATAACTGACGCGCGCTTTGCGTAATCAATGAAGAATCCATATTACTGAAAATGTGTTTCATCCCCAACATGAACGCGTATAAGTGTTCCTCGATGTTTTCGATCCCCTAAATACTGGAATTGCATCACTGTTTAAAATGAATATACGTTCACTCATTTCGTGCTCCGTTTCATTTCACGTAAATGAAACCTCAAAATTATAAACTTCGAGCCCTGTAGACAATTATTCGAATATTCACTCTACTAAAACGCATTCCATCCTCAGCATGAACACACATATGTGTTCTCCAATGATTTCGATCTCCCACGTCCTGCAGTTGCATATATCAGTGTGCGAAACATATGCTGTTCATTAATACCGCGCTCCATTTAATTTCGTGTAACCGAACAACCCCGACCTGCGTATATGAAGACTCAAAATTATAACTGTCGCGCGATTTAGACAATCATTCGAATATTCACTCTACTACAACGCATTCCATCCCCAGCATGAACACACATATGCGTTCTCCAATGTTTTCGATCTCCCACGTACTGCAGTTGCATATATCAATGTACGAAACATGTATGCTGTTCATTCATACCGCGCTCCATTTAATTTCGCCTAACCGAACAACCCCGACCTGCGTATATGAAGACTCAAAATTATAACTGTCGCGCGCTTTAGAGAATCATTCGAATATTCACGCTACTAAAACGCATTCCATCCCCAGCATGAACACACATATGCGTTCTCCAATGTTTTCGATCTCCCACGTCCTGCAGTTGCATATATCAGTGTACGAAACATATGCTGTTCATTAATACCGCGCTCCATTTAATTTCGTGTAACCGAACAACCCCGACCTGCGTAACCAAGCCTTCGCCCGAACCGAACAGATTTTCGAACAATTCTTTTCCGCAACAACGCGCAATCTTCTCACATTCCGCCAGGCGACAGTCGAGTGCGGTTTAATATCTCATCGCTGCGAGCCGTCGTGATTCGGCTGCGTGTTTACGCAGACCCCTCTGAAGTGACTCGTTTAACATTTACGCGCACTCGTCGCCCACCGGCACAATTGTACGAGCAAACCGCGTCACGTGTCCGTTTATCCAAAGCGCGTCGCCTGCCAAGAATACAGGTAGTCAGCGAGGTGACACAGCTAATTTGTTCTCCCCTTTGCCGGTTCGCCTACGCTCCGCGTAAAATCTACATGAGAATGGCGAGTCCTCGCGTTTCCGTGTTTGAACGCGCTTTCGAGGGAGCTAACGGCGTGACATTTGGGTCGAACGCGTTTACCCGCGGGCTGTTGCCACTGCGGACGCCCTTCTGTTGCTCTGATACGCCGTAACAGACGTGTACAGGGCGATACAGGCGTGGGTGGACCGAAGTCGGGACCTGCGCGTGTTTCTTTCGGACGATGTGCTGTAGTTGCTCTATTATTGCGGTTTTGCTGTTGCAGTTTTGCGCTCTCAGGAATTTCTCGGAAGTTCAGGGGCTGAGATGTATTTGTTACGTGTGAAGGGTAGAGGGGGTGGTGTGTGTGTGGAGAGTAGGATTGCGAAATGTGTTTATTGGCGAGGCTGCATTAATGATTGTGAAGGGTTGGTCGGATGCATTGCTTTTATTGTGCCCGCGAGATGTTTTGAATGTTTGGACTAGTGCGGGGGGTTGATGGTAGTAGAGAATGCTATGATTGCATTGATATTCTGTGGTAGAGGCGTAGGGGGTAATGCGGACAGAGGTGGTTAAATTTGGTACTTAGGCAGAGGGACGATATATTTTGGTGATGTGCTTTTATTGCTTTTGTTTAGATACGTGAGATGTTATTAGGTACTAACTACGTCCTCGATTTATTGCTACCGTCCAGCCATTATATCTGTATCCATCTATTTTTTCGTATTCTTTCGTATTCTAAAATTTCTAAAAAAAGATTCTTTCGTATTCTCAATTACGATTAACACGAAGGATACCCAAGACAGCTTTTATAATTTCCATGAGATACTTAGAAGTATTTGGGTTGCTTTTGCAGGAGGGTGAGTTCTTGATAACACAAAATTGCAGGAGTGCTATGATACGCCGTAACAGACGTGTACAGGGCGATACAGGCGTGGGTGGACCGAAGTCGGGACCTGCGCGTGTTTCTTTCGGACGATGTGCTGTAGTTGCTCTATTATTGCGGTTTTGCTGTTGCAGTTTTGCGCTCTCAGGAATTTCTCGGAACCTCAGGGGCTGAGATGTATTTGTTACGTGTGAAGGGTAGAGGGGGTGGTGTGTGTGGAGAGAAGGATTGCGAAATGTGTTTATTGGCGAGGCTGCATTAATGATTGTGAAGGGTTGGTCGGATGCATTGCTTTTATTGTGCCCGCGAGATGTTTTGAATGTTTGGACTAGTGCGGGGGGTTGATGGTAGTAGAGAATGCTATGATTGCACTGATATTCTGTGGTAGAGGCGTAGGGGGTAATGCGGACAGAGGTGGTTAAATTTGGTACTTAGGCAGAGAGACGATATATTTTGGTGATGTGCTTTTATTGCTTTTGTTTAGATACGTGAGATGTTATCAGGTACTGACTACGTCCTCGATTTATTGCTACCGTCCAGCCATTATATCTGTATCCATCTATTTTTTCGTATTCTTTCGTATTCTAAAATTTCTAAAAAAAATTCTTTCGTATTCTCAATTACGATTAACACGAAGGATACCCAAGACAGCTTTTATAATTTCCGTGAGATACTTAGAAGTATTTGGGTTGCTTTTGCAGGAGGGTGAGTTCTTGATAACACAAAGTTGCAGGAGTGCTATGATACGCTGTAGCAGATGTGTACAGGGCGATACAGGCGTGGGTGGACCGAAGTCGGGACCTGCGCGTGTTTCTTTCGGACGATGTGCTGTAGTTGCTCTATTATTGCGGTTTTGCTGTTGCAGTTTTCCACTCTCAGGAATTTCTCGGAAGTTCAGGGGCTGAGATGTATTTGTTACGTGTGAAGGGTAGAGGGGGTGGTGTGTGTGGAGAGAAGGATTGCGAAATGTGTTTATTGGCGAGGCTGCATTAATGATCGTGAAGGGTTGGTCGGATGCATTGCTTTTATTGTGCCCGCGAGATGTTTTGAATGTTTGGACTAGTGCGGGGGGTTGATGGTAGTAGAGAATGCTATGATTGCACTGATATTCTGTGGTAGAGGCGTAAGGGGTAATGCGGACAGAGGTGGTTAAATTTGGTACTTAGGCAGAGGGACGATATATTTTGGTGAGGTGCTTTTATTGCTTTTGTTTAGATACGTGAGATGTTATCAGGTACTGACTACGTCCTCGATTTATTGCTACCGTCCAGCCATTGTATCTGTATCCATCTATTTTTTCGTACTCTTTCGTATTCTAAAATTTCTAAAAAGAACTTCTTTCGTATTCTCAATTACGATTAACACGAAGGATACCCAAGACAGCTTTTATAATTTCCGTGAGATACTTAGAAGTATTTGGGTTGCTTTTGCAGGAGGGTGAGTTCTTGATAACACAAAATTGCGGGAGTGCTATGATACGCTGTAACAGACGTGTACAGGGCGATACAGGCGTGGGTGGACCGAAGTCGGGACCTGCGCGTGTTTCTTTCGGACGACGTGCTGTAGTTGCTCTATTAGTGCGGTTTTGCTGTTGCTGTTTTGCGCTCTCAGGAATTTCTCGGAAGTTCAGGGGTTAAGATGTATTTGTTGCGTGTGAGGGGTAGAGAGGGTGGTGTGTGTGGAGAGAAGGATTGCGAAATGTGTTTATTGGCGAGGTTGCATTAATGATTGTGAAGGGTTGGTCGGATGCATTGCTTTTATTGTGCCCGCGAGATGTTTTGAATGTTTGGACTAGTGCGGGGGGTTGATGGTAGTAGAGAATGCTATGATTGCACTGATATTCTGTGGTAGAGGCGTAGGGGGTAATGAGGAAGGAGGTGGTTAAATTTGGTACTTAGGCAGAGGGACGATATATTTTGGTGATGTGCTTTTATTGCTTTTGTTTAGATACGTGAGATGTTATCAGGTACTGACTACGTCCTCGATTTATTGCTACCGTCCAGCCATTATATTTGTATCCATCTATTTTTTCGTATTCTTTCGTATTCTAGAATTTCTAAAAAAAAAATTCTTTCGTGTTCTCAATTACGATTAACACGAAGGATACCCAAGACAGCTTTTATAATTTCCGTGAGATACTTAGAAGTATTTGGGTTGCTTTTGCAGGAGGGTGAGTTCTTGATAACACAAAATTGCAGGAGTGCTATGATACGCTGTAACAGATGTGTACAGGGTGATACAGACATGGATGGACAAAATTTGCTAGCTATGCAGAAACTTTCGAACAAAACAAATTATAATAACGCTCGAATTGTTACGTTTGACAGCTATTCTAGTAAATTTTCGATATAAACAGAAAGTGTCTACATCTGAAAAAAGACGAGTTTGCGGGCCTGTGTTTATGTGACACTTTTTCATCCTTGGACGCAATAAAATACGATACTAAACCTGGATCATCCATTTCCGTGTCAGCCTGTAGACAAACGTCAGGGAAACTCGAAACGGCGCCCCAAGTAGCGACACTAAATCCGATACTCTGCAATTTTATTCGTACTTCTCTGGAAGAGGTGTGCGGAATAGCAGTGGGTCATTCGGTAACTGAGAGTAGTATTGCGTGACATTTTCTGCGGGTGACGCGTGAAACAAAAGAACAAGGAAGACAATTTTATTCAAACACTTATACATTCTTCGTTGTAGGTATCTTGACGCTCAGTATCCAAACATAAAGTAAGTTAAAAAGTAAAACAAAACCATTATACAGGTCGCCGCTCGAATAACCTATCTAAACAAAAACGTCAAATAATTTATTCCCGTACCGACCATATAGAACCTCTTAGCTATTGCAAAAATGCATCCCACTCAACTCACACTGCTTCCAAATACTTTCGACACGTATAATTATCATAACTTTCCGCGTAAATACACGTAGACGTCCGAATAAAATATTTCGCTGACCAAAACCGATCGGATAAATCGTCGAGCAATCGGCGCAATTCGCGTAACGTCGAATTTTGCGCAAACACGTTTATATGCGTCTATGTACGGATAAGCGTATCAGGTCGTAAATCTGTGACCGCGCCAGGGCAGATTCCAAAGAGCGACGTGTTCATTGTATCCACCCAGCGGGCGCCATTTTGCCTCTGAGTGGTTTTTGAGCCTGTTGTTTGTAGGAGCCGTTCTAAGGAAAGCCCTCAGTCACCCGATATGGCCTCTTCGTGCGTAGAGTAAGGTCAAGGTTGCGCTTACGACGACGTGCACGGCCCATTGACAAGTTCCTTTGTCAATGGAACCGCGGTAGTGCCCGGTCATGCCTTAAATTACCATTTATAAGCCTCGATTCTCTCGCTCGATGTATGCGTCTAATGCGTATTACGCTGCTTTTCTTCAGTCAGCTGCGAAATCAGTGAGCGTGTCCGAAAAAGATTGGTTGGACACATATGAGTGACAGTTATATTGTCACGGGATTATAGGTAAAATGCGGGTGATAAATAATTGTTATCAATTATAATTCGGGTCAAATAATATTTCGCTTGATTAGCAGGGGTTGACAAATGAGTTTTATATTATTGGATTCAGGATAGTACCGCGACTGTTCTTAGCATTTTGCCGACGTTTCGCAGGCGTTCCATATAATCGCAATATATCGCGAATATATTATAAATGCCAATCCTAATTACGTTTAGAAATAATAACATATTTTTTATTATAAATTACTAAAAATTTTTGTGCCAAAAAGATTATGTAATGTTGCAGTTGCTTTTTCAAATATACTGCAAAATATATATCGGTAAAATGGTTAAAGGGGACACTAAGGTAGAAAAATCAATTGACAAATGACAGGGGTTGACAAATGAGTTGTATATTATTCGATTCAGGATAGTACCGCGACTGTTCTTAGCATTTTGCCGACGTTTCGCAGGCGTTCCATATAATCGCAATATATCGCAAATATATTATAAATGCCAATCCTAATTACGTTTAGAAATAATAACATATTTTTTATTATAAATTACTAAAAATTTTTGTGCCAAAGTAAGATTATGTAATGTTGCAGTTGCTTTTTCAAATATACTGCAAAATATATATCGGTAAAATGGTTAAAGGGAACACTAAGGTAGAAAAATCAATTTTTTAAATTTCTTTTTACAATTTTTGCACTGTTTGCCCATCTAGAGTTCTTCTGGTAATTTCGGAATAATACATGCGCATTCATGCAATTATATTGCCTTCAGAGCTTCTTACTCAAAAACGAATTATTCTAACAGTTTCATAAATATCTCCTTCTGACATAGATCACGTCTTCTTCAGACGCGCTTGCATTTTGTTTGATGACATAATAATAACAAGGCAAAGATTTCTCTAAAATAACTACATTCCATGCAGATCGATATCTGCTAGAATTCTGACCAGCTCAACAATAAGAAATAAATGAGCATTTTGTTCGCGACCAACAGGGCAGATAAACGAAAAGCGGAAAAACATTGTCAGCAGTTTATATGTCACTCCCTTATATTGGAGAGATAAACGGAGCGAAAAAAACATTGTCAGCAGTTTATACGTTATTCCCATTCTACATCTACGTCACTCGCGAAATGCTTTCTAGCAGAGAAATCTGGTCGCACCTCTACTTAACGAGAGAAGCATACATTTGCACTTTTAATCGAACATAAAAGACAACATGAAGTAGAACGGAAAGTAATGCTTGTTCATATAATTATTTGACTAAACGGAAGCGTTTATTGGCAGGCACTCGATTCTAATAAATCTAACGCACGCATTGACACGTGCCACTTAATCGAAAGTTCCGCGAAACGTGCAATCAACGATTGGTAATATCTTGGCGCAGACAATAGCGGCGCAGGATATGAATTGTCGCGCGCTAATCACGTTCGCGACCTATGCATTATCGTTCGACTAATTACAGTTTTAATTACGCTCCCGGAAAGTGAGCACGTTAGGATCGCCTGTGATTCAGTGTTTTAACGCGGCTTGTATTTCTAGCGGCTTGCAATGCCGGTCGACGTTTTCGCGGAAATAGAGTGCAGCGCGATGGAAAGCAATCGAACGATTATTAGCCAATTAAACGACACTTGTAACTGTCAGCGGTTTTGCGCTGTGATCGATCTTCTATTGTATTTCGGAGATGAGTGTGTTTTGCCGAACACGCTGGCCGCTAGTCAACGACACATTTCCGGCTTATCTGTGGCAGTAAAGAAAATTGCGCAGCAAGCAATGCAGCTACAATTTCCCGTTGTACGTTCTTTTTGGTAGAGATTTCAATTTCAAATCGAAGTTTTGTATAAAAATGTTTGATAAATGAATTCGATTTTGATATGAAATGTAAAACAAAGTAATAAGGTTTTAAGAGTACATATATCACCCGAAATAAGGTGTTCATTTGAACACACCGAAGTGAACAAAAAATGAGGTTGACGTGGTATAAGAAAAGGAAAATTAAACGATGTGAAAGACGCGGATGACATTATTACTGTATTCCTGCAAAAGCACTGATATCGCATTCGCCACAGCCCACTTTCGAATCAGCGGTGCACACTTTCACACACTCATGAGAAAATCATCAAGCACAGTTTTTAAAACATATAATACACAAACCACATTATTACTTCCTTTCTGGAAAATCATCGGTCTATCCAAATTTGTAATCGAAAATATCTTGGCATTCATCACAGCCCACTTTCAAAAGAGTCGCACGCATTTTCACGCACTGACGAGGAAATCACCAAACACAGCTTCTGGCACATCTAATATCTAGATCATATTATTACTTTTTTCCGGAAAACCATCGGCTTCTCCAAAATCACGCACTCACCATCTCGCATTCGTCACAGCCCACTTTCGAATCAGGGGTGCACACATTCTCGCACTGACGAGAAAATTATCAAAGCACAGCTTTTAAAACTTATAATACACAAAGCACATTATTTCTTCCTTTCTGGAAAGTCATCGGTCTATCCAAATTTGTATCGAAAATATCTTGGCATTCATCACAGCCCACTTTCAAAAGAGCCGCGCGTACTTTCTCGCACTGACGAGAAAATGATCAAAGCACAGCTTTTAAAACTTATAATACACAAAGCACATTATTTCTTCCTTTCTGGAAAATCATCGGTCTATCCAAATTTGTATGGAAAATATCTTGGCATTCATCACAGCCCACTTTCAAAAGAGCCGCGCGCACTTTCTCGCACTGATGAGAACATTATCAAGCACAGCTTTTAAAGTGTATAATACGCAAACCACATTATTTTTTCCTTTCTGGAAAATCATCGATCTATCCAAATTTGTATCGAAAATATCTTGGCATTCATCATAGCCCACTTTCAAAAGAGCCGCGCGCACTTTCACGAACTAACGAGGAAACCGCCAAACACAGCTCCTGACGCATGTAATATCCAGATCACATTATTACTTTTTTTCCGGAAAACCATCGGCTTCTCCAAAATCACGCACACTCACCACCTCGCATTCGTCACAGCCCACTTTCGAATCAGGGGTGCACACTTTCACGCACTGACGAGGAAATTATCAAAGCACAGCTTTTAAAACTTATAATACACAAAGCACATTATTTCTTCCTTTCTGGAAAATCATCGGTCTATCCAAATTTGTATGGAAAATATCTTGGCATTCATCACAGCCCACTTTCAATAGAGCCGCGCGTACTTCCTCACACTGATGAGAAAATCATCAACCACAGCTGTTAAAGTGTATAATACGCAAAACACATTATTTTTTCCTTTCTGGAAAATCGTCGATCTATCCAAATTTGTATCGAAAATATCTTGGCATTCATCATAGCCCACTTTCAAAAGAGCCGCGCGCACTTTCTCGCACTGATGAGAAAATCATCAAGCACAGCTTTTAAAATGTATAATACGCAAATCACATTATTACTTTCTTTCTGGAAAATTATCGGTCTATCCAAACTTATATCGAAAATATCTTGGCATTCATCACAGCCCACTTTCAAAAGAGCCGCGCGCACTTTCTCGCACTGATGAGAAAATTATCAAGCACAGCTTTTAAAGTGTATAATACGCAAACCACATTATTTTTTCCTTTCTGGAAAATCGTCGATCTATCCAAATTTGTATGGAAAATATCTTGGCATTCATCACAGCCCACTTTCAAAAGAGCCGCGCGCACTCTCTCGCACTGATGAGAAAATTATCAAGCACAGCTTTTAAAGTGTATAATACGCAAACCACATTATTTTTTCCTTTCTGGAAAATCGTCGATCTATCCAAATTTGTATCGAAAATATCTTGGCATTCATCATAGCCCACTTTCAAAAGAGCCGCGCGCACTTTCTCGCACTGATGAGAAAATCATCAATCACAGCTTTTAAAGTGTATAATACGCAAACCACATTATTTTTTCCTTTCTGGAAAATCGTCGATCTATCCAAATTTGTATCGAAAATATCTTGGCATTCATCACAGCCCACTTTCAAAAGAGCGGCATACACTTTCACGCACTGACGAGGAAATCACCAAACACAGCTTCTGGCACATCTAATATCCAGATCATATTATTACTTTTTTTCCGGAAAACCATCGGCTTCTCCAAAATCACGCACTCACCACCTCGCACTCGTCACAGCCCACTTTCGAATCAGGGATGCACACTTTCATGCACTGACGAGAAAATTATCAAAGCACAGTTTTTAAAACGTATAATACCCAAACCACATTATTACTTCCTTTCTGGAAAATCATCGGTCTATCTAAATTTGTAATCGAAAATATCTTGGCATTCCTCATAGCCCACTTTCAAAAGAGCCGCGCGCACTTTCTCGCACTGATGAGAAAATCATCAAGCACAGCTTTTAAAATGTATAATACGCAAACCACATTATTACTTCCTTTCTGGAAAATCATCGATCTATCCAAATTTGTATCGAAAATATCTTGGCATTCATCATAGCCCACTTTCAAAAGAGCCGCGCGCACTTTCTCGCACTGATGAGAAAATCATCAAGCACAGCTTTTAAAGTGTATAATACGCAAACCACATTATTTTTTCCTTTCTGGAAAATCATCGGTCTATCCAAATTTGTATCGAAAATATCTTGGCATTCATCATAGCCCACTTTCAAAAGAGCCGCGCGCACTTTCTCGCACTGATGAGAAAATCATCAAGCACAGCTTTTAAAGTGTATAATACGCAAACCACATTATTTTTTCCTTTCTGGAAAATCATCGATCTATCCAAATTTGTATCGAAAATATCTTGGCATTCATCATAGCCCACTTTCAAAAGAGCCGCGCGCACTTTCACGCACTGACGAGAAAATTATCAAAGCACAGCTTTTAAAATGTATAATACGCAAACCACATTATTTCTTCCTTTCTGGAAAGTCATCGGTCTATCCAAATTTGTAATCGAAAATATCTTGGCATTCACTTTTATTCACTTTATTTATTTTATTCACTTTAAGTATTCACTTTTATCAAAGCACAGCTTTTAAAACTTATAATAGACAAAGCACATTATTTCTTCCTTTCTGGAAAGTCATCGGTCTATCCAAACTGGTATCGAAAATATCTTGGCATTCATCACAGCCCACTTTCAAAAGAGCCGCACCCATTTTCACGCACTGACGAGGAAATCACCAAACACAGCTTCTGGCACATGTAATATCCAGATCGCATTATTACTTTTTTTCCGGAAAACCATCGGCCTCTTCAAAATCACACATTCGACACCTCGCATCTGTGATGTGTCTAGTCACACTTTCAACTCAACGGTCCGCATTCTCACGCATTGATCCGAAATTCGCCAAATACGGTGTATGAACCGTGTAACCCGCAGACGAAATGATTACTTTCATTCCAGTATCGGCCTCTCCAAAATCCTGCCAGTTTCAAATCACCCACACCTGCCTCCACTCGTTCCCCACAACCACCCGCTTCCCGCCGTTGATTTCGCGGCGAAAAAGCCGCGGGCCCGCGTATTTCGAAGACGAAAGAATCCGTCTTGTCCCGCCGTCGATAAAACCCCTTGACAGTGGCGGCCGATGGCAGTCCGACGCCGGCCGTCGTTGCGAGCGGATACGTCGTGTGTTCTCGTTCGTTCGCGCCTCTCTCTCTCGTTCCCGCTTCCGCTCGCGCGAACTTCTCACGAGGTGCATCGACTCGTGCCAGCGCGAATCGATCGGCGCACTTGCAATTGGACCTTCGATCGTCGGCCGCGAAAGCCACTCCGCGCGCCAAAAGTCGCCGACAATTTCGGCGCACCAAACTGAACGGACGAACGAGAGGAAGGGAGAAGAAGACTTTTGGGTGCCTGCGGATGCGCGCGCGTGCGTTAATTCTTGAACGGATGGAACGGATGTGGGTGCCGTGTGTGTGCTAAGTGCTCAAGTTGCGCAGTGTTCGGCGGTTGGGCGCAAAACGTAAGTTTCGAGTGTCAATTTTTACTGGGCGAAGGATGCAGAGGAGAGGGTTGAGGGTTGACACGTGGTGACACGTCACTTCGCGGTGCCGCTAAATGTACAGGTTGTTATGTAGTATGCGGAAGTAGACGGATGGAGAGTGTGTAGGAGACGTGTTGGTGTGGGTCGCTGATAAGGCGCGCGGAATATTTTCGGATTTGCCGGTTAAATGTGGCTGTCAATTTCTTTCGCCGGGTGATTATAAGAATGGTCAGTGGATTTTGGGGGAAGCGTGGTCAAAAGGCGGTAGAATCAAATAAAATCGTTTGAGAGTGTTTGTTGTTTGGTATTGTTGTATTTATGCGGTCGTGCAGGATAGAAAAATGACGTGCCGATGTAGTTTGCTGATAATGCGACGTGCGAGAAATGCTTCTGTGTTTGCCGGTTAATTGATTCGGTGCGACAGATTTCTTGCATCGCGTGGTTATAACAGGGTTTCAGTGGATTTTGGGGGAAACGTAGTCAAAAGGCGGTGGGATCAGATAAAATCGTTTGAGCGTGTTTGTTGTTTGGTATTGTTGTATTTATGCGGTTGTGCAGGATGGAAAAATGACGTGCTGGTGTAGTTTGCTGATAACGCTGCGCGCGCGAAATTTTTCTGTGTTTGCTGGTTAATTGATTCGGTGCGACTGATTTCTTGCGTCGGGTGATTATAAGAGGGGTCAGTGGATTTTGGGGGAAGCATGGTTAAAAGGCGGGATCAAATAAAACTGTTCGAGCGTGTTTGTTGTTTGGTATTGTTGTATTTTTGCGGTTGCGCAGGATGGAAAAATGACGTGCCGGTGTAGTTTGCTGATAACGCTGCGCGCGCGAAATTTTTCTGTGTTTCCCGGTTAATTGATTTGGTGCGATTAATTTCTTGCGTCGGATGATTATAAGAGGAGTTCGGTGGATTTTGGGGGAAGCGTGATCAAAAGGCGGTGGAATAAAATAAAACCATTCGGGCGTGTTTATTCTTTGGTATTGTTGTATTTATGCGGTTGTGCAGGATAGAAAAATGACGTGCCGGTGTAGTTTGCTGATAATGCGACGTGCGAGAAATGCTTCTGTGTTTGCCGGTTAATTGATTCGGTGCGACAGATTTCTTGCATCGCGTGGTTATAACAGGGTTTCAGTGGATTTTGGGGGAAGTGTGGTCAAAAGGCAGTGGGATCAGATAAAATCGTTTGAGCGTGTTTGTTGTTTGGTATTGTTGTATTTATGCGGTTGTGCAGGATGGAAAAATGACGTGCCGGTGTAGTTTGCTGATAACGCTGCGCGCGCGAAATTTTTCTGTGTCTGCCGGTTAATTGATTCGGTGCGACTGATTTCTTGCGTCGGGTGATTATAAGAGGGTTTCAGTGAATTTTGGGGAAAGCGTAGTCAAAAGGCGATGGGATCAGGTAAAACCGTTAAAATATGTTTGTTGTTTGGTATTGTTGTATTTATGCGGTCGCGCCGGATAGAAATATGACGTGCCGGTACAGTTTGCTGATAACGCGGCGCGCGCGAAATGCTTGTGTATTCGTCGGTTAATTGATTCGGTGCGACGGATTTCTTGCATCGCGCGATTACGTGAGTGTTTCTTCTGAATCTGCCGGGACGCGTGCGAAGTCGGATTGAACGTCATCGAAACGCAGTAAAATCCAATAAAGTCATTCAACCGTATTTATTGTTTGATATTATAAGATTTATTCTATGCTCCAAGACCAAAAAACCACCTGCAACTGATTTCATCTTCCACGCATTTACTTAATGAATTTTCCGGAAAGCGCGCGAATTTGTATTAAACACCATCAAAAAGCAGTATCATCGAATAAAACCCTTCAACCATATTTATGATTCGCGTTATTTACATTTATTTGATCCTGTAGAATCAATGGAATATGGCCATTATCATCAGGGCCAGCAAATAAAACCATCATCCGGAAAAAAATAAATATGACCATTATTATTCAGATCAATTAAAACCGTTCGACCGTGCAGGCAAAAGTGATTGAACGTTATCGAAACGGTTGAGTTCGAATGAAGTGAAATGCAGAAAGCAGCAATTAGCTTCACCGGCCCCTGTTCCGGCGAATCGATCGGCGGGATCGTTTCTGAACACGTTGGCGTTGGTTCTTGAGGTAGGAGAAGTTCGGGAATGCGCGTGTCTGTCGAGTGGCGGTAGTGGAAAGAGTTCGAGCCTACCCAGGCAAAGCGCGCGTAGTAGTAATTTACGCTCCTAGAGCAACCGGCCGGCTCGCTAAATTATGGCGCGCATTACCATCACAATTAAACGCGTCTCCAGCGTGTCTGGCACTATCTCGCGCACTGATAAGCCCCAAGAGACTCGCCGTCGTGAAATTAATGGACGTGGCGCCGTTGCCCGCGAAAATCTTCAAGACACGCCGCGATACTAAATCGCTACTGATATTTTACAACGCGCTGATCTGTAATGAGAGAAAATGAACAGTTGTGTTTTATGTGGGGTGTACAATATTGGCGGTAGATAGTGTGTTTTCGAATGTGATCGGAGAATTAACGAATTGGCTGTCATTATCTGCAAAAAGCTTTAAACAACTTTGGGTCTGCGAAGTCGGTACTGATATTTTGCGATGCGCGCTGGTATGGAATGAGAAGAAACGCGTGGATGTGCTTTACGAATGAATAAACTGCCATTACCTGCAACACGCTTTAAACAACTTTGGGATGCGAAATTGGTAGTGACGTTTTGCGATGCGCGCTGATCTGTTATGAGAAAAACATATCAGTAGGTAGTGTTCCGGAGTATGATCGCGAAATTAATTAATTGATTGTCATTATCCGCAAAAATTTTTAGACAATGTCGGAAAGCTAAACCGGTACTGATATTTTGCGATGCGCGCTGGTATGGAATGAGAAGAAACGCGTGGATATGCTTTACAAATGAATAAACTGCCATTACCTGCAACACGCTTTAAAAAACTTTGGGATGCGGAATTGGTAGTGACGTTTTGCGATGCGCGCTGATCTGTTATGAGGAAAACATATCAGTAGGTAGTGTTCCGGAGTATGATCGCGAAATTAATTAATTGATTGTCGTTATCCGCAAAAATGTTTAGACAATGTCGGAAAGCTAAACCGGTACTGGTATTTTGCCATGCGCGCTGGTATGGAATGAGAAGAAACGCGTGGATGTGCTTTACGAATGAATAAACTGCCATTACCTGCAACACGCTTTAAACAACTTTGGGATGCGAAATTGGTAGTGACGTTTTGCGATGCGCGCTGATCTGTTATGAGGACAGCATAGCAGTAGGGAGTGTTCCGGAGTATGATTGCGAAATTAATTAATTGATTGTCATTATCCGCAAAAATTTTTAGACAATGTCGGAAAGCTAAACCGGTACTGATATTTTGCGATGCGCGCTGGTATGGAATGAGAAGAAACGCGTGGATGTGCTTTACGAATGAATAAACTGCCATTACCTGCAACACGCTTTAAACAACTTTGGGATGCGAAATTGGTAGTGACGTTTTGCGATGCGCGCTGATCTGTTATGAGGAAAGCATAGCAGTAGGTAGTGTTCCGGAGTATGATCGCGAAATTAATTAATTGATTGTCATTATCCGCAAAAATGTTTAGACAATGTCGGAAAGCTAAACCGGTATTGATATTTTGCGATGCGCGCTGGTATGGAATGAGAAGAAACGCGTGGATGTGCTTTACGAATGAATAAACTGCCATTACCTGCAACACGCTTTAAAAAACTTTGGGATGCGGAATTGGTAGTGACGTTTTGCGATGCGCGCTGATCTGTTATGAGGAAAGCGTAGCAGTAGGTAGTGTTCCGGAGTATGATCGCGAAATTAATTAATTGATTGTCATTACCCGCAAAAATTTTTAGACAATATCGGAAAGCTAAACCAGTACTGATATTTTGCGATGCGCGCTGGTATGGAATGAGAAGAAACGCGTGGATATGCTTTACGAATGAATAAACTGCCATTACCTGCAACACGCTTTAAACAACTTTGGAATGCAAAATTGGTAGTGACGTTTTGCGATGCGCGCTGATCTGTTATGAGGAAAGCGTAGCAGTAGGTAGTGTTCCGGAGTATGATCGCGAAATTAATTAATTGATTGTCATTATCCGCAAAAATTTTTAGACAATGTCGGAAAGCTAAATCGGTACTGATATTTTGCGATGTGCGCTGGTATGGAATGAGAAGAAACGCGTGGATATGCTTTACGAATGAATAAACTGCCATTACCTGCAACACGCTTTAAAAAACTTTGGGATGCGAAATTGGTAGGTGACGTTTTGCGATGCGCGCTGATCTCTTATGAGCAAAGCATAGCAGTAGGTAGTGTTTCGGAGTATGATCGCGAAATTAATTAATTGATTGTCATTGTCCGCAAAAATTTTTAGACAATGTCGGAAAGCTAAACCGGTACTGATATTTTGCGATGCGCGCTGGTATGGAATGAGAAGAAACGCGTGGATGTGCTTTACGAATGAATAAACTGCCATTACCTGCAACACGCTTTAAAAAACTTTGGGATGCGGAATTGGTAGTGACGTTTTGCGATGCGCGCTGATCTGTTATGAGGAAAGCATAGCAGTAGGTAGTGTTCCGGAGTATGATCGCGAAATTAATTAATTGATTGTCATTATCCGCAAAAATTTTTAGACAATGTCGGAAAGCTAAACCGGTACTGATATTTTGCGATGCGCGCTGGTATGGAATGAGAAGAAACGCGTGGATGTGCTTTACGAATGAATAAACTGCCATTACCTGCAACACGCTTTAAACAACTTTGGGATGCGAAATTGGTAGTGACGTTTTACGATGCGCGCTGATCTGTTATGAGGAAAACATATCAGTAGGTAGTGTTCCGGAGTATGATCGCGAAATTAATTAATTGATTGTCATTATCCGCAAAAATTTTTAGACAATGTCGGAAAGCTAAACCGGTACTGATATTTTGCGATGCGCGCTGGTATGGAATGAGAAGAAACGCGTGGATGTGCTTTACGAATGAATAAACTGCCATTACCTGCAACACCCTTTAAAAAACTTTGGGATGCGGAATTGGTAGTGACGTTTTGCGATGCGCGCTGATCTGTTATGAGGAAAGCGTAGCAGTAGGTAGTGTTCCCGAGTATGATCGCGAAATTAATTAATTGATTGTCATTATCCGCAAAAATGTTTAGACAATGTCGGAAAGCTAAACCGGTACTGATATTTTACGATGCGCGCTGGTATGGAATGAGAAGAAACGCGTGGATATGCTTTACGAATGAATAAACTGCCATTACCTGCAACACGCTTTAAACAACTTTGGGATGCGGAATTGGTGGTGACGTTTTGCGATGCGCGCTGATCTGTTATGAGGAAAACATATCAGTAGGTTGTGTGTTCCGGAGTATGATCGCGAAATTAATGAATTAGCTGTTATTATCCACAAAAATCTTTAAATAACCTCAAAAAGCTAAATCGGTACTGATATTTTCCGATGCGCGCAGATTTGTAATAAGAGAAAATGTACGGATGTGCTTTATGTGCGGTGTATAGTATGAGAAGTAGGTAACGTGTGTTTCTGAATATGACCGTGGAATTAATGAATAGGCTGTCATTACCTGCAAAACGCTTTAAACAACTTTGGGATGTTAAATCGGTACTGACATTTTACGATGCGCGCAGATCTGAAATGAGAAAAAACGCACAGACATCCTTTATGTGGGGTGTATAGAATAAGCAGTGCGGAACGTATGTTTTTGAAATACGACCGCGGAATTAATGAATAGGTTGTCATTATCTGCAAAACGCTTTAAACGACTTTGGGACGCTAAATTGGTACTGATAATTTACGATGTGCGCTGATCTGTAATGAGAAGAATCGTATGGATGTGCTTTACGTGGAATATATAATAAGCAGAATAAATAACGCGTATTCCAGAATACGATCGCGGAATTAATGAATAGACTGTCATTGCCCGCGGAACTTTTCGAGCAACTTCGTGATGTTAAATCGGTACTAACATTTTATGACATGCGCTTCTACAGTAATGGCAGAAAATGAACGGATGTGCTTTATGTTGGATAGATATGCAGAGAATATAACGCGCGTTTCAGAACACGATCGTGAAACTAATGAATGCACTGTCATTATCCGCGAAACTCTTGGAGTAACTTTGTGATGATCAATCGGTCCTGATATTCTTTCTCGCGTGTTTATACGGTGATGAGAGAAATTAATGAATATACTCTCATTGCCCGCGAAACTCTCAGAATAATGTCATAGCATGAAATCGGTGATAAAATTCTTCAATACAAATAACTCTCGATCCGCACGTCCACGGTAATGAACGAAAACGTACGGATGTACTTTATTTGCGATATCCAGTATGCGCAGCAGATAGCATGTGTTTCACAAAAACCATTGCGGAGTTAATAAATTTACCGTCATTGCCTGCAAATTTCTTGGGTGCAACTTCACCGTACGAAATTGTCCATACAAATATTTTTTGACTTGCTGATAAATTTGCAATCATTGCCTGCGAAATTTTTGGCGCAACTTCACCATGTGAACTTGTCCGTAGCAATATTTTTCAACGTGCTCCTCTACGGTAATGACACAACCACGTGGTTTATGAGCAATGCATAACACGCGTGTCTCGTAACTTACATTTCGGCATCGACTATTTATTCGTCGGTGCGCACTGCAATTGAAACGCACGTTCAAACTTCCTCCTAACCCGCGTTAGTTCTTTGGCTCAACGTCGCAACTTTATATCCAGCAGAAAGCAGCCGTTGCAGTTTCACAAGTGCGCCATCGAGTGTCGATTGGGAGTCCGCAGTCGAGTGGCGAGTGATACAAGACAGCCGAGACTTCCATCAACTTCCATTTTCACATCGCAGCGATCAGTTTCGTGCTCGGTGAGTGTACGCGCCTTTCTTTATTTAACGCTTTGCACTTGACTGTCACTTCTGCTGGAACGCGAAGAGAACGTGGGTTATTACTGAGGAAAGTCTACGCAATCAGACAATTTTTTTGTCGAAAAGACATTTCCATTCCATTATAAGTGAACGTGATGAAAAAAATGCAAACAATTTGTCCTACTCAAAATCTAGCGAATTTTCGGTCAAGAATCAGCTGACCGACAATAAACGCAATAAATGCAATAAACGCAATAAACCGGCAATAAACGCAACTGTACTTTATATTCGAAAAAAGAAACCTCAACTAAAATACGGTGAACAAATTATTACCGCGATACTTTCCCTCATAAAATATAAAATCACAATATAACTTCGTAAAATATATACCAACGAAATTTCATGCAACATATAATTTGACCAGAGTAATTTTTTCGGAGTTGTACCCTTTGATACGAAATGCCACGCTACTTACAACTTATATTCGAAAAGAGAAACGTCAAGTAAAATACGGTGAACAACTTATTACCGCGATACTTTCCCTTATAAAATATAAAATCACAATATAACTTCGCAAAATATACACCAACGAAATTTTATGCAACATATAATTTGACCAGAGTAATTTTTTCGGAGTTGTACCCTTTGATATGAAATGCCACGCTACTTACAACTTATATTCGAAAAGAGAAATGTCAAGTAAAATACGGTGAACAACTTATTATCACGATACTTTCCCTCATATAATATAAAATCACAATATAATTTCGTGAAATATATACCAACGAAATTTAATGCAACATATAGTTTGACCAGTGTAATTTTTTCGGAGTTGTACCCTTTGATATGAAATGCCACGCTACTTACAACTTATATTCGAAAAGAGAAACGTCAAGTAAAATACGGTGAACAACTTATTATCGCGATACTTTTCCTTATAAAATATAAAATCACAATATAACTTCGTAAAATATATACTAACGAAATTTTATGCAACATATAATTTGACCAGAGTAATTTTTTCGGAGTTCTACCCTTCGATATGAAATGCCACGCTACTTGCAACTTATATTCGAAAAGAGAAACGTCAAGTAAAATACGGTGAACAACTTATTACCGCGATACTTTCGCTCATAAAATATAAAATCACAATATAACTTCGTAAAATATATACCAACGAAATTTTATGCAACATATAATTTGACCAGAGTCATTTTTTCGGAGTTGTACCCTTTGATACGAAATGCCACGCTACTTACAACTTATATTCGAAAAGAGAAACGTCAAGTAAAATACGGTAAACAACTTATTACCGCGATACTTTCCCTCATAAAATATAAAATCACAATATAACTTCGTAAAATATATACCAACGAAATTTTATGCAACATATAATTTGACCAGAGTCATTTTTTCGGAGTTGTACCCTTTGATACGAAATGCCACGCTACTTACAACTTATATTCGAAAAGAGAAACGTCAAGTAAAATACGGTGAACAACTTATTATCGCGATACTTTCCCTCATAAAATATAAAATCACAATGTAACTTCGTAAAATATATACCAACGAAATTTCATGCAACATATAATTTGACCAGAGTATTTTTTCGGAGTTGTACCCTTTGATATGAAATGCCACGCTACTTACAACTTATATTCGAAAAGAGAAACGTCAAGTAAAATACGGTGAACAACTTATTATCGCGATACTATCCCTCATAAAATATAAAATCTCAATATAACTTCGTAAAATATATACCAACGAAATTTTATGCAACATATAATTTGACCAGAGTCATTTTTTCGGAGTTGTACCCTTTGATATGAAATGCCACGCTACTTACAACTTATATTCGAAAAGAGAAACGTCAAGTAAAATACGGTGAACAACTTATAACCGCGATACTTTCCCTCATAAAATATAAAATCACAATATAACTTCGTAAAATATATACCAACGAAATTTGATGCAACATATAATTTGACCAGAGTCATTTTTTCGGAGTTGTACTCTTTGATATGAAATGCCACGCTACTTACAACTTATATTCGAAAAGAGAAACGTTAAGTAAAATACGGTGAACAACTTATTATCGCGATACTTTCCCTCATAAAATATAAAATCACAATATAACTTCGTAAAATATATACCAACGAAATTTCATGCAACATATAATTTGACCAGAGTATTTTTTCGGAGTCGTACCCTTTGATACGAAATGCCACGCTACTTACAAGTTCGCGAAGAAACGAAATGAAGAAGTGATGAGCGTGCGCAAGCTGCATGTGAAGTGGATTAACGACGATTAACGTCATTTGAAGAAACACCCGGCAATAATGTGATAGTGTTTACAAGCTTAAGAAAGACGATTAACCGCGTCTATTGTTGTTTTGATATTGAGGAACACGAATATAAATAAGGTGGTAGCGTTTAAGAACAACGACGATTAATCAGGGAATCGGTGGGAGAGTAGAGAAGACGCAGATGTTAAAGAGACATTACTGTCGGCAAATAAAGTTTACGACGCAAGAAAGACGATTAACGGGATATTGCATGGGGGTCCGTGGGTGGCGGAATTGTTGTTTTGATATTGAGAAACTAATGTATTTTCAAGAGAAATAAGGTGGTAGCGTTTACAGGCTTAAGAACAACGACGATTAATCAGGGAATTGGTGGGAGAGTAGAGATGGCCGCGGTATTCTAGTTTAGATGTTAAAGAAACACTACTGTATTTTTTAAGGGAAATAATGTGGTAGTGTTTACAAGCTTAAGAAAGACGATTAACGTGGGATTTTGCATAGGAGTGTGGGTGGGTAAGGCGGTATTGTTGTTTTGATATTGGAGGAACACTAATGTATTTTCAAGAGAAATAAGGTGGTAGCGTTTACAGGCTTAAGAACAACGACGATTAATCAGGGAATCGGCGGGAGAGTAGAGATGGTCGCGGTATTCTAGTTTAGATGTTAAAGAAACATTACTGTATTTTTTAAGGCAAATAATGTGGTAGTGTTTACAAGCTTAAGAAAGACGATTAACGCAGGATTTTGCATGGGAGTGTGGGTGGGTAAGGCGGAATTGTTGTTTTGATATTGGAGAAACACTAATGTATTTTTAAGAGAAATAAGGTGGTAGCGGTTACAGGCTTAAGAACAACGACGATTATCAGGGAATTGGTGGGAGAGTAGAGATGGCCGCGGTATTCCAGTTTAGATGTTAAAGAAACATTACTGTATTTTTTAAGGGAAATAATGTGGTAGTGTTTACAAGCTTAAGAAAGACGATTAACGTGGGATTTTGCATGGGAGTGTGGGTGGGTAAGGCGGAATTGTTGTTTTGATATTGGAGGAACACTAATGTATTTTCAAGAGAAATAAGGTGGTAGCGTTTACAGGCTTAAGAACAACGACGATTAATCAGGGAATCGGTGGGAGAGTAGAGATGGCCGCGGTATTCTAGTTTAGATGTTAAAGAAACATTACTGTATTTTTTAAGGCAAATAATGTGGTAGTGTTTACAAGCTTAAGAAAGACGATTAACGTGGGATTTTGCATGGGAGTGTGGGTGGGTAAGGCGGAATTGTTGTTTTGATATTGGAGGAACACTAATGTATTTTTAAGAGAAATAAGGTGGTAGCGTTTACAGGCTTAAGAACAACGACGATTAATCAGGGAATCGGTGGGAGAGTAGAGATGGCCGCGGTATTCTAGTTTAGATCTTGAAGAAACACTACTGTATTTTTAAGGGAAATAATGTGGTAGTGTTTACAAGCTTAAGAAAGACGATTAACGTGGGATTTTGCATGGGAGTGTGGGTGAGTAAGGCGGAATTGTTGTTTTGATATTGGAGGAATACTAATGTATTTTTAAGAGAAATAAGGTGGTAGCGTTTACAGGCTTAAGAACAACGACGATTAATCAGGGAATCGGTGGGAGAGTAGAGATGACCGCGGTATTCTTGTTTAGATGTTAAAGAAACACTACTGTATTTTTTAAGGGAAATAATGTGGTAGCGTTTACAACCTTAAGAAAGACGATTAACGTGGGATTTTGCATGGGAGTGTGGGTGGGTAAGGCGGAATTGTTGTTTTGATATTGGAGAAACACTAATGTATTTTTAAGAGAAATAAGGTGGTAGCGTTTACAGGCTTAAGAACAACGACGATTAATCAGGGAATTGGTGGGAGAGTAGAGATGACCGCGGTATTCTTGTTTAGATGTTAAAGAAACACTAATGTATTTTGAAGGAAAATAATATGCTGTTTACAGACTTAAGAGTTATTGACTATTAACGTGGGTTTGATATAAGGGAATAGATGGTCGTTATATTCTTGTGTATATGTTAAACGAGCAATGGCAATGTAATTCATTATATTAAATATAACATAATTCGTTAAATTAAATTCATTCGATTTATAGTAAAAATGTATAATTTATAAATGTTTAAATGGACACCAGTTATTTCGACTGAGTGTTAATGCGGCTATTAGCATTTCCCAAAGTAACACGGCAGTATCGATCTTAGGCCGGACGAGTTTCCCGAAAGAGGATACCTGTGCCAAATTAACATAGACAGTAACCCCGATTCGCCGTGAGAACTTGATTCGAAACTTTTAACATCGACCGCCCCACTGATCTCGGCCAACTGGTCCCTTTCCACTAACTTATTATATTAATAGCAAAATGGAGAACGCGAGGAAAACTCGATTAATTCTAATAAGTTCATTCTGTTACATAAATTCTTAGTTAATTTAGGCACGGCTAATAGATAATTTGCTTTTTCAGTACCTGTTTATTTGTACGTTAAGAGACATGGTCATATAGTAAAATGTATAACTACATGAATCAATTTTCAAATTAATTTACAAAGTTCGCTAGCCGTAAACACGTTTGTACAGATGATGTATTTGTAGCACAGACGTATTATAATATACGGGTGTAATTTTGCTATAAATCGATTGTAATAGGTGCAACCATTTTACACTTTTTTCAGTTAGATGTCTTTGTAGTGTTGATTCTTTAGTGTGTAGAACCAATTGGTTATGTAGTTGATCATCAATAATTGGAAATAGTTTGATAGGATAGAAATGTTTGCTTTATTAGTTGTTTCTCGAACAAAAAGGAGCTTCGTTGTATTTAATATTAAAACTTTTATTTATATACAGTATCATAGGATTAATTGAGTTTCTCTGTTAACTTAAATAACTTGGAAGTAGAGAAACGTCGTTTCTATAACAACCATTTGGTACATAATTAACGTCAGTCTGTAAATCATCAATATCTAAAAATTGCTTCACTCAATTTCAACGATGTTCTTACAGTAACAACCAGTTAGCGTGTAATATTAAACATCGTCTCAGTAGCTATGATTTTGCTTCTTCGACGTCGCTGCATAAATCGGCTTTATTCCGAAGTACCAATATCAGCCGTATTCGTAATAATGCATACCTAAAATTGCCGTTACTCCATTTCCCGATATTTTTGCGTTAACAAACTTCGCAAATAGCACTAAACGTCATCTGAGTAACTATGAATTTACTTACTTCACGTCAACGTATAAATCAGCTTTATTTGAAAATATTCAACTCAGCCGTACTTATAACGATGAATATTTAAAATTTGCTTTACTCTATTTCACCGATGTTCTTACGTTGACAAAGTTTGCAAGTATCATAAGCCAGCGTCTCAACAACTATCAATTCACTCCATAAATCGCTTTATTTCGAAGGTACCATAAAACCACCCGTGCTCTTAACACTAGATTGCCCAAGGCAGTCATTTTGACTGTTTTTTAATTTCAATTAGAAAAACAATTATGAAATTGATGACACAATTTCTTTGAATTTGGTGACTTTTTCTATAACATATAAATGGGTTTATGAATAATTGTAGTTACTTCCGCCCTCCTTTATTTCCGTATATATATATGTGTTATACCTATATTGCTCAGAAGTAGTCATTTTGACTGCTTGGTAAATTTTAAATAATCAAATGATTTTTATTTATTGAATTGAGTAAATTTCTTATATGACCTGTCCGGCTTTGTATTGAAATATGATGCATGATAAATTGTCGATTTGGGCGTATACTTGATAAGTGTCAGTTGCTCAATAAGCTAAAGTAGTACTAGTTATTCGAATCTTTATAAAGTGTTGTTCTAACATGTTGTTTATTTTATTTCTTTTGCGCCCTAACTTTATGAAAAAAATGTCGAACAGAAATGAGTTCTTGGAAAAGCTAACGAACATAAGTGAAGAGTGCTCCGATATAGAATCAAATGCAACAAATTCTGAACTATCATCTGAAGATGAAGCGGATTATATTCAAAGTGAAACATCTGACGCTGAAGATAGTGATGAAGAGTCGATCACCAATGATGAAAATGAAAGTGTCATCAATATGCCCAGGAAAAGGTGTAGGGTGCTAACTAGTTCAGATTCTGATGAAGAAACTGAAAATACGTTTCAGGAGGTCGAAACAGCTGCTGATGGTACTGTGTGGACAAAAATTGACGAAGGTGGTATTCCTGGAAGGATACCATCTGCTTGTATTTTCAAGAGTGTGAAAGGGCCAACAGGCTACGCAAAAAGGAACATTGTGGCAGATAATCTTATCAGTGCATTGTCGTCGATAATAAATAACTATATTATCAAACATATAAGAAAGTGCACAGAAGAATGTCGCCGAATTTTGCGGAACGGTTGGACAATATCATTACCGGAAATACGTGCATTTATTGCGATTCTATATACTCGTGGAGCTTACGAGGCAACAAATTTTAAATTGAGTTATTTATAGTCAGCGAAGTGGGGTCCCGAATCTTTTAGAAAAACTATGGCCAGAGAAAAGTTCAAGCAAATCCTACGATTTATTCATTTTGACAAAAGAACCGAATGCAGTAGGCGCCTACAATCAAATAAATTTGCCTTGCTTTCGGAAATATGGGTTAAGTTCATTGAAAACAGTCAACATGTACAGTTAATATTTACTAATAACCTGTTATATAACTGTAAATAACATAAAAAATATTAAAAATTAATTTTAAACAAATTTCTTTACATATTTGTTATTTTTTCACAATGCAGTCATTTTGACTGTTTTTGGGCAATACAGGTATACAAGAAATCTCGGGCAATCTAGTGTTAATAACGCACGCAGAGAAGCCGCTTCGCCCAATTTTATCGATATCCTTACGCAAGTGTCCCGGAACCAGGTTTTTCTTCTTTGCTTCGCGAAACTCTTGTTCTCGCTACGCAACCGTCCTCACGTGAGTTTATTCTTGCGCGAGCAATCTTCGCCGTCAAATTACGGCACACGACCACTCGCATCTGAGGTCAATCACCTCTATCTCTCGTTCCCTCTTTCCTTCTCGTCTCCGTTACGGCATCAGCCACTCTCGGCCGTGTACCCGGGACAAGTTATTATCCGGTATTGTTATAAAATAGCCCGGCGTGGTCTCTTTTCAGCGCGCGTGATGTCAAATCAATTACATGGCGGACGCATTAACCCTTCCGAGACCAAGAACATAGCGTGTGTCATGTAGTACGTCTGCCAATTGGTCCGTGACTCACCGTATGGGTCATGTACAGGATAGTATTATCAGCCAGGTTTAGAGAGAAATTAGGAAAATGGTGTAGTTGGGTGTATATAATTTGTGACACACTGTGTGGGTTATCTGCAGATTAGTATTATCAGCTAGTTATCAGACAGCAATAAGTAACATTTGAGCCGTTCATTTTGAAAGTGGCCTAACTCCGTTTTTCAATATTTTCCGGTTACCATGGTTACATGTACAAATTCATGTTATTTATTAGTAAATGTTATTTATCTCGATTTGAAAATAAATGGAGTTAGGCCACTTTCAAAATAAACGGCTCATTTACATGGGTCATGTACAGAGTAGTATTATCAGCCAGGTTTAGAGAGAAATTAGGAAAATGGTGTAGTTGGATGTATACAATTTGTGACACACTGTGTGGGTCATGTGCAGATTAGTATT
Organism: Cryptocheilus praepositus; assembly: GCA_033815515.1. NCBI lineage: Eukaryota > Metazoa > Arthropoda > Insecta > Hymenoptera > Pompilidae > Cryptocheilus > Cryptocheilus praepositus. The sequence goes on from JAWWQZ010000257.1 coordinate 2,503,714, forward strand.
ATCAGCTAGTTATCAGACAGCAATAAGTAACATTTCACCCGTTTATTTTGAAAGTGGCCTAACTCCATTTTTCAATATTTTCCGGTTACCATGGTTACATGTACAAATTCATGTTATTTATTAGTAAATGTTATTTATCTCGATTTGAAGATAAATGGAGTTAGGCCACTTTCAAAATAAACGGCTCATTTACATGGGTCATGTACAGAGTAGTATTATCAGCCAGGTTTAGAGAGAAATTAGGAAAATGGTGTAGTTGGGTGTATACAATTTGTGACACACTGTGTGGGTCATGTGCAGATTAGTATTATCAGCTAGTTATCAGACAGCAATAAGTAACATTTGAGCCGTTTATTTTGAAAGTGGCCTAACTCCATTTTTCAATATTTTTCGGTTACGATGGTTACGTGTACAAATTCATGTTATTTATTAGTAAATGTTATTTATCTCGATTTGAAGATAAATGGAGTTAGGCCACTTTCAAAATAAACGGCTCATTTAGAAACAAGTATACAGAATTTATGCTCGGTATTTTTTTCCGTTTAAAACGTGTGAAAATATAACCTTTCGCACTCCAGACAATTGTGTTATTCGGCCAATGGAAAACATCGAGGCATTTTTGTGGCAATGCTACCTGTATAGATCAGTTTCTTTGTGATTATTAATTCACTACAATCACTACTGGTTCTCAAATTCTCCAATATTGTTTCTTTGCATATAAAAATCAAATATGTCTTCACTGCCGCCTGATACAAAATCTTCCACATATTCCTATCTTTCCATTTTTTAACGGGAAAAAATTATTTTAGGCGACAACATTTTTTGCACACAATCGTTGCATCGTCGGCAAAGTATGCAAGTGTCCGAAGTTTGCATGCTCATCTGCCTGTCAGTAAGGCAATAATTAGTTACAGCTGTCGCCATAGTGGTGCCTTCGTTGTGATACAAAATATATGCGTCGCCGTAGCCATACTTATGGAGTGCGGAAGGATAAATAGCGTTGAAGAACGTCGGTTGCACAAACGTTCCTCGCTACTGAAGTCTATTCTATCATGAATCGTGCAGTGGTGTATTATTTTTATCATTATTAACAATAATTAAGAGCTCAATCGATTTCCATTTTCGATCGAAAAAGCTAGAAACATTTTATTTCATTATCCACTATTATTAATAAGGTTGAAAATAACATACCACTCAGTATTTTATGATAACACACAGAGAACACAACATTATTAAAAACTTTTATTAGAACGTCTCTACACATTTCGGGGCAGCCCATCATAATAATCTTCAAACGATTTCAATTTTCAACCATAAAATGGCTTTTATGCATAAGGTCAAAAATAACATTCTACTCAACACTTTATAATAGAACAAAGAGAATACACAAGATTATTGAGCCAATAATAAAAGTCCTGAGACGCTTTGAATTTTCAACCATAAAATGGCTTTTATCCCATTATCCACTGTTCTATTAGAAAACGGCGGTGCCGAAAGGGTTAAAAGACTGGGACGTTATTTACGTAACGACAAATTCGTCGGACGTCTCCTGGTGAGTGGCGAGAAGGTGAGGAGCGAAAGGAAACGACGTTGCACGGTCTTGTCGCCCATTAGCTCCCCGGTGGCTCGTGCAAAGTTATTGGCAGCCACTAGGCACTTGCCGTTCATGGCTTTGCACACTCTGTCAGTCTCTTTCAGAGTCAATTGACGCGACGACGGGACTGCCTTTGCACGGGTCCCATACTGACGGCGTGCTTAATAAACAAACGCGGTGAGTCATTGTCACCGGAAAGAGCGCTTAGAATATTTTCAGCGGGCCCGAACGGTGATAGGTGCACGGACGAATTGTGTCACGGGACGAAGGTGGTATAACGTCAAATAGAATAAAATATAAATATGTAATAAAATACGGAACGCTTTGTATGGAAATAATGATAATTACGGAAATTTCAAAAAGTAGAGGTAATAGTGAAACTATTGGGTTGGCAACTAAGTGATTGCGCATTTCAAATAAGAAGGAAAACTCTTAATTTTTGTTTAAAAATATAACTTTATTCAATTAGATACTGTCCGTTTTTGTCGATGACCTTTTGCCATTGTTCTGGCAGTGTCAAAATTCCACGTTCGTAACATTTCTGATCTTTACTATCAAACACTGAATTAAATGTGATCTGACATCATCAGCGTTATTAAACATTTTACCATTTAAGGAGTTCTGTATGGAACGAAACAAATGGTAGTCTGAAGGCGCAAGATCAGGGCAATATGGTGGATGTGATAAAACATTCCAACCCAGTTCCAATAATTTTTGGCGAGTGATCAAAGAGGTGTGGGGCTTTGCATTATCATGGTGGAAAACGACACCCTTACGATTTGACAATACCGGCCGCTTTTCTTGAATTGCATCGCTCAGTTTGGCGAGTTGTTGAACGTACACGTTTGAATTGATCGTTTGGTTTTGTGGCATAAGTTCAAAGCACAAAATTCCTTTATAATCCAACCAGACTGACAGCATAATCTTTTTTTGGCGAATCTCTGCTTTTGATGTCGTTTGGGCTGGTTCATCTTTTCATCACCCACGATCTCTTCCGATTTACGTTGTTATAAACTATCCACTTTTCGTCGCCAGCAATTAGGCTTTTCAGAAATCGATCAGTTTCGTTGCGTTTCAGAAGCGAATCGCAGATGCTAATGCGTTGCGTCAAATGAATTTCCTTAAGCTGGCGAGGGATTCATAAATTGAGTTTCTTGACATAACCAAGCATTTTTAATTTTTTTTTAATGTATGTATACGATACATTGAGCTTCTCCGCAATATCACGTGTTGTACTATGACAATCTGAATCGATAATGGCCTTCATATGGATCTCACCGATTTCAACTGGACGGCCAGATCATTGAGCATTTTTCAGTGAAAAATCACCAAAACGAAATCTGGCAAACTAATTTTGACACTGCCTTTCTTTCAAGGCTTCATTTCCATATACGGCACATAACTTCTTTTGTGCTTGCGATGCGTTCTTGCCTTTTCGGAAGTAATACAATAAAATATGTCTAAAGTGCACGTCTTGTTCTTCCATTTTTAAATTGGGATAAAAACAAAACTAAAGCACTAATCGATATATATTTTTTGTTAAATTAAAGGTAGAAGTCCAAATAATAAGAAAAAATATAAGTTAGATGCAATGACCACGTTAACAAAACAAAAGAAAGTGTAAAGTCCATCTATCGACAAAATACGCAGTCACTTAGTTGCCAACCCAATAGGAACGTGTCATGGGGCGAAGTAATAATTGAACTTGAGCAGGAATGTAATGTAGCATCAGATGGTATAGGTATATAGAATAAAATATGGAACGCTTTGGGTAGAGATAATTGTTTTGCAGGGTATTGTAAATATTTAGAAAGATTTAGACTGTTTGTAAATAATAGTGGTATAGAATAAGTGTTTTAATCAAATATGAAACGCTATATTTACCGTTCTGGTAACATATGGTGTACTTTATCTAGCGTTGTACTAAAATATGGAACGCTTTACGTAGTGTTCTAACAACATATGGAACGCTTTAAGCAGCGTTCTAGTAAAATATGGAACGCTTTATGTAGTGTTCTATCAGCATATGGAACACTTCATGCAGCGTTATAGTAAAATATGCAACGCTTTATATAGCGTTCTGACAGCATATGGAACGCTTTATGCAGCGTTCTAGTAAAATATGGAACGGTTTATTTAACGTTTTAATAGTATGTGGAACACTTTATTTAGTGTTTTGATAAAATATGGAACGCGTTTTAGTAAATTATGGAACGTTCTAATAAAATATGAAACGCCTTACGTAGCGTTGTGATAAAATAAATTAGCTTGAAAGTAATAGTATTTCTTAATTTAAAGTACTGTTCCGGTAAAAACTAACAGATATTGAAAATTTCGCTTCAAAACTAATTCGCTAAATTTCCATAAAGTATCAATAGCAGCATCAATATTGATGACTGAACGTTTTCCTTCTATCAATACCCTCTCAGTATATCATATATCATATATCACACGTCATATATCGTATGTCATATGTCATATGTCACGTGTCATATATCGTGCACCGCATATATATCATATATCATACGTCAGATATCATGTATCACTTGTCTTATATCATATCTCATATGTCATTTATCATATACCATATCTCACCTGTCTTATATCATATATCGTATATCATGCATCATACATGCCAGTATCCTATCAATACCCAACTTCTTCAGTCTTCATCTAATAACTCCTGCAATTCCGCATCTTCAAACATTTTCGGCCTACCAGGACGTTCTTTGTCTTGAACGTTGAAATCACCATATTTGAATTGTCGAAACCACGTTTCACATGTTCTTATGGTTGGAGCATGCTCACCGTAAGTCTCTACCAGCAAACGATGACTTTCAGCGGCTTTTTTCTTTTGATGAAACAAAAAAAGTAATGCGTGCCGCAAATGCACGTTTCCAGGCACAAAACACGACATTTTCGAAAAATTATAAATCTATAAAACTGTTACTTTGGCGGAATGTAACTTGTGCAGTTTTGAGGTTAATGTTTGTAGAAACAAATGACATACCATATGTATAAAATCATAACATTTCATACTTATGGCTAGTGACATCTGTTACAAAAACCGGAAAGGAATTACCGACACACCTGGTATACCATATATCATACGTCAGATATCATGTATCACATGTCTTATATCATATCTCATATGTCATTTGTGCCCATAATTATGAAAGTGGTCTAAGTCATATACTTCTTGTTTCGAGATATTTAATGAATTGCATTTGAATAAATTAAAAAATATTTTTACATTATACGACATTTTAATTTATAATTTTATTAGTCTTAATTATGGAAATATACTATGAATATGAAATTTTGTGTGAATTTTATACGATAATATTATTTTTAAAGATTGAATTGACTTAGACCATTTTCAAAATTAACTGAATGTCCTATATGACTTAAAGCAATAAAGAACTTTGAGTTTTATTTGAAACAATAATTTGATTGAAATAATTCGTGAACATTTATTACATTTATTAATTATTTTTAAACAGTAATCCATTTTTATCATTATTTCATATTTAAGATTCTTAAAATGTTCTGAAAAACTGGAGGGATGTACGGTAGTGTCATATATCTTTATGTTTTTCTTCCGATACTGGTCTAATGGTGGTGTATAATGGAAGTAATTTAATATTTCCGTATATTTTTGGTCTTCCTTTTTTAGGTGAAAGATCCAAAACGTGAAATTTAGAATCATCTAAAGATGTTTTATAGAACATTTTATAAGGTTCATTTTTCCAGAATCTCATCCATTGAATTTGTAGCCAAGAGACAGATTCACCCGCGGTATTTTTTACTCTTCTTGTTATTGATTCTTCTAGTAATGAAGTTGTCGTTATTATTAAAATTTGATTGTCATTTATTTTATTATGTAGTTCAGAAACGTCAAAGAAGGCCACGTGCCATTTGCAAGTTGTTTATATAATTTATTTAAATTTTTGACTTAGACCACTTTCATAATTAAAACTAAATGAATTCCATATAATGTTGAAATTACAACCACTATCTAATGGTTCATTTTTGACAATTTCGTAAAAATAATGTGGTATGAAATAACTGATAAACTCATTTTTTTTAAATTTTGACTTAGACCACTTTCATAATTATGGGCACATTTATCATATACCATATCTCACGTGTCTTATATCGTATATCGTATATCATGCATCATACATGACAGTATCCTATCAATATCCAACCAATAGATTTCGAATGAGCAGAGAGCAGGCAGCATGAAACCACACGTCAGTACAGTTAGCACCCACGCGCTCTCTACACCAATTACGCGTCGCATCTGCATCGGGATAAATATACCGACGAAAGCTCCTCAAAGCCTATCGTTATGCCGTCAATAGGCGACCCTCGCAACGTTCTCGATCTCATTATTGCTCATGAGAATTGCGCGAGAAGGACGGCGCGGTCAGACATCCTCGTCTCTCGATTTCTCCGCGGCACAATGCCGTCCAATTTAATGATCGGGATCTGAAAGCGCAACGGAAGCTTCCTTCTGCCCGTTTCGTATTCCATTGTCGGCGGAAAACAATGGGCGATCGCCGACGGCTCCGCGACGGACAGATCTCCGTCTGCTTAGCCAGTCGGCTAGAAATCGTTCGCGCAGAAAGACACCCCATCTCGAACCGTGTTTCTCCTTCTCGCCGTCTCAGAATCCGCGGCGTCCATCATTAATGGAGGCCAGACGGTCTAGTCGGCAGCCCGTAAAAGGCTGATTGTCGTGGAACTGCCTGACATAAGGAGTAGTCGATAGAGTCGCTTCAAATCGGGATCCTGTTATCGAGGTTGGAGGATTGGCGATAAACTTTGAAAATGCTGTATTAGGGTAATGTCGATTAGAAAATTGATCGATGGGGCAAGTCGAAACTGAGCTGTTTTGTTCTGTGTATGTCTGTAGATGTACTATATAACTATGTTATTGTAAAATTAAAAAGTTGTTGGTACAGGAACTAAGGACGGGTTTGTTTTTAAAGTTTTGTAAATGCGGTATTATGGTAACGTCAATTAGAAAAGTGGTTGATAAAACAAGTCGACATTCAGGTGTTTATTGATGTTAGAAAGTTATCTACATGTTTGCGGGGGCGTAAATGTGGTACTGTAAAATTAAAAAGTTGTTGGTGGAGGAACTAGAGACTGGGTTGCTTTTATTGATGTTTATAAAGTTTTGCAGATGCCACACTATGGTATCCTAAACTATAAAAGTAGTGGATAGAGCGACTTGAAACTATTTGGGGTATTTTTATTAACGTCCCAGGAACTAAAGTTATCGATTTTTTACAATAAGCTTGCGCCTTCATTATTTTCCGCGAAACGAACTTTATTACAATAAGTTTTCGACTTATTATTTTCGCGAAATCATACCGACGCGATTCACAAATATTATACCGCGTCAAATGCGTTGAGCGTTTCATGTTCTATTTTCTTAAATTATAAAATCGTGAAGAGCTTTTATTTTCAAGAATTTTTTCCGTTCCGAATCAGACTTTCTTTAAGGCGATAACGGATTCGTTCAATGCAAGGGGATGTCACGAATCGATTTATATGGCATGTTTCCCAACCATGAGTCCCGAGCACCCTACGGATCTTGCAAAAGTGTCCTTAACACCTTACCGTATTTTAACGAGTCTGACTCGTGGTGAGAATTTCGGGCCACGCATGAGTATCACCAGTCGGGCTCGTAGTCGTAATTCAATGGCAAATATGAACACCATGGGTTTGACTGCTGATCAAAATTTATATATTGTACCAGAAATATAAATATGAAAACAAACTTAATTATTTTTAAAAGTTTTTGTTTTGTAAGCTTTTGTTGACGTCCTACTTTTGCTATTTGTTTTAAAAACACCCTCAAGCAAAAAACAGGCTTTAAATAGTTAACACGTATATATACAATATAATTGACATTTATTCAAATTTCGCAAATCGCTTTATGTGAAATCGACGGCGCGTTCATTTTTGCGCAGCATTTTCCTATGTCCATTCCGCTTAGCACAAGCTTCTCAATGCCCATTTATGTGCCGCCACGCGCTTCGTTAGCGAAAATTTTCGTCGGTGAACCGAATATCGGGCATTCCCGATTCACGGCACAATACCGACTCTTTCCTAATAAGAGCGGAGTGCTCGCAGCCGGAGGTAAACTTGCGATCCGAAACGTAAGCTCCCCGCTTCGCGAAAGATCGACCCGGCGCTCGCGAACTTTTCTAATAGACCGGATATCAAGATGGTCTCTGAAAATGATTTCCCCGGGAAGCGAGATCAATGCCGTTGAGGCGCTTTTCAAATACACTCTCTTACGCGAGGAGCCGCCTTCGGTTTTTCTTCCTCGCAAATATCCTCAGCGCACCTACAGTCGGCCTGTAGCGATATTGATATCTGGGACACGATATTGCTGCTTCTGGCCATGGTCCGTCCGGTTTCGACGGTGTTGGTTCGATACTGTTCTTGATGGAATACTGTAAAATGGGCCTGTAAAAACAATTAGGTAATTTTTAGGGAAACTGTGAAAATGACCGAAAATTGTAGTGAACCAATCAATACCTTAGTAGACTAGTTTAGCTGTCTGGGTGTAGATATATTGCTAAGTTAAATAAATATGATAGTTTGGCAGTGTGCAGACACTAGTGGGCACTTGGATACTTTGGTAAAAAATGATAATATAAACGTAATAAATGTAATTGCATAAATTACGGTGCAGTTTGTCAACGGTTTGTAGGACGTCAATGGTTTTGCAGATTAATTGAATATTTATTGCAATAGTTTTATTTAATAATTCAGTTTCGTCCATAAAAAAATACTCGATGCAGAGTAATCGCAATAATACACGAAAAGTAGAGAGGCGTACCATCGATTGATATTTTACCCCTGTCGACACCCACACACACACACAATTTTGCGACAAGCCACACGACTCCTGTCTGTGGCGTCTCCCTCGTTACGAGCGGTATCTCGGCCGCGCGTGCAAAAAGCATTAAAAGGTTCCCAACGTTTCTAAGCCATCGGGTCATTCCGATGCGGAAATGGATGAAACCTGGGAGACTTTGCTGCGCGACGCAGCCCGACGCTGTTACGAGACCTCTCGTAAATCCACCGCACGGCTTCACGGTGGCTCCGGGAGGCTCTTGAATTCTCGTCGTTAAATTGATCGGCGGACAATGTTGCCCGCCGCAGCGTTATTTTCTCATTAAACGCGGTCGCGGAGAAGAATGCGCGGACGAAGTATCTCCGGAGCCTATTTACGGGAACGCGGATTGCAATTTGCGCTGACTATGTCGCTTGAAGCGGACCCGTGTCCGCCGCTGAAGCAGTGAACACACTTCATCGCGCTGATTACAGAGGGGGGGCCGAGGTGAGAGCGGAATGCCCATAAGACATCGCCGCTTCGGATGTCAACGCGTGCTTCAGCTTTCTTTAAGCACTTAACGGCGTCGCTTCAGACTTGACCCACCACAAAGATCGATCGGTTACCGGTGTTTTGTTAGGGGTAATGTTGAAGGCTAAGAGAAGGGGTTCTGTGAAAAGAATGTTGCACGAGTTAAAATAAGATAGTTGCCTATTTTAAAGATGTTTATATAACACTATGGACGCTTATGCTCGATTAGTAATGCTTCGGATGTCAACGAATGCTTGAGCTTTCTTTAAGCAGGTAACAGTGTCGTTTCAGACTTGACCCACCACAAAGATCGATCGGTTACCGGTGTTTTGTTAGGGGTAATGTTCAAGGCTGAGAGAAGGGGTTCTGTGAAAAGAATGTTGTGTGCAATATGGAGCTAAAATGAGATAGTTGTCTGTTTTAAAGATGTGTATATGACACTATAGACGCTTATGCTCGATTAGTAATGCTTCGGATGTCAACGCGTGCTTCAGCTTTCTTTAAGCACTTAACGGCATCGCTTCAGACTTGACCCACCACAAAGATCGATCGGTTACCGGTGTTTTGTTAGGGGTAATGTTGAAGGCTAAGAGAAGGGGTTCTGTGAAAAGAATTTTGCACGAGTTAAAATAAGATAGTTGCCTATTTTAAAGATGTTTATATAACACTATGGACGCTTATGCTGGATTAGTAATGCTTCGGATGTCAACGAATGCTTGAGCTTTCTTTAAGCAGGTAACAGCATCGTTTCAGACGTGACCCACCACAAAGATCGATCGGTTACCGGTGTTTTGTTAGGGGTAATGTTCAAGGCTGAGAGAAGGGGTTCTGTGTAAAGAATTTTGTGCGGCGTATGGTGTACGAGTTAAAGTAAACTAGTTGCCTACTTTAAAGATGTGTGTATAACGCTATGGACGCTTATGCTCGATTAGTAATGCTTCGGATGTCAACGAATGCTTGAGCTTTCTTTAAGCAGGTAACAGCATCGCTTCAGACTCGACCCGCCACAAAGATCGATCGGTTACCGGTGTTTTGTTAGGGGTAATGTTGAAGGCTGAAAGAAGGGGTTCTGTGAAAAGAATGTTGCACGTGTTAAAATAAGATAGTTGCCTATTTTAAAGATGTGTGTATAATGCTATGGACGCTTATGCTCGATTAGTAATGCTTCGGATGTCAACGAATGCTTGAGCTTTCTTTAAGCAGGTAACAGCGTCGTTTCAGACTTGACCCACCACAAAGATCGATCGGTTACCGGTGTTTTGTTAGGGGTAATGTTGGAGGCTAAGAGAAAGGGTTCTGCGAAAAGAATTTTGCACGAGTTAAAATAAGATAGTTGCCTATTTTAAAGATGTGTGTATAACGCTATGGATGCTTATGCTCGATTAGTAATGCTTCGGATGTCAACGAATGCTTGAGCTTTCTTTAAGCAGGTAACAGCGTCGTTTCAGACTTGACCCACCACAAAGATCGATCGGTTACCGGTGTTTTGTTAGGGGTTATGTTGGAGGCTAAGAGAAAGGGTTCTGCGAAAAGAATTTTGCACGAGTTAAAATAAGATAGTTGCCTATTTTAAAGATGTGTGTATAATGCTATGGACGCTTATGCTCGATTAGTAATGCTTCGAATGTCAACGCGTGCTTCAGCTTTCTTTAAGCAGGTAACAGCGTCGTTTCAGACTTGACCCACCACAAAGATCGGTCGGTTACCGGTGTTTTGTTAGGGGTAATGTTGATGGCTAAGAGAAGGGGTTCTGTGAAAAGAATGTTGCACGAGTTAAAATAAGATAGTTGCCTATTTTAAAGATGTTTATATAACACTATGGATGCTTATGCTCGATTAGTAATGCTTCGGATGTCAACGAATGCTTGAGCTTTCTTTAAGCAGGTAACAGCGTCGTTTCAGACTTGACCCGCCACAAAGATCGATCGGTTACCGGTGTTTTGTTAGGGGTAATGTTGAAGGCTGAAAGAAGGGGTTCTGTGAAAAGAATGTTGCACGAGTTAAAATAAGATAGTTGCCTATTTTAAAGATGTGTGAATAACGCTATGGATGCCTATGCTCGATTAGTAATGCTTCGGATGTCAACGAATGCTTGAGCTTTCTTTAAGCACTTAACGGCGTCGCTTCAGACTTGACCCACCACAAAGATCGATCGGTTACCGGCGTTTTGTTAGGGGTAATGTTGGAGGCTGAGAGAAGGGGTTCTGTGAAAAGAATGTTGCACGAGTTAAAATAAGATAGTTGCCTATTTTAAAGATGTGTGTATAACGCTATGGACGCTTATGCTCGATTAGTAATGCTTCGGATGTCAACGAATGCTTGAGCTTTCTTTAAGCAGGTAACAGCATCGTTTCAGACGTGACCCACCACAAAGATCGATCGGTTACCGGTGTTTTGTTAGGGGTAATATTGAAGGCTGACAGAAGGGGTTCTGTGCAAAGAATGTTGTGCGGCGTATGGTGTACGAGTTAAAGTAAACTAGTTGCCTACTTTAAAGATGTGTGTATAACGCTATGGACACTTATGCTCGATTAGTAATGCTTCGGATGTCAACGAATGCTTCAGCTTTCTTTAAGCAGGTAACAGCGTCGTTTCAGTCTTGACCCAACATAAAGATCGATCGGTTGCCGGTGTTTTGTTAGGGGTAGCATTAAACGCTGAGAGGTGGAGTTCTGTGAAAAGAATGTTGTGTGGAGTATGGTGCACGAGCTAAAATTAGACAGTGATCTAATTTAAAAATGTGTATATAACACTATGGACTCTTATGCCCGATTAGTGATGCTTCGGATGTCAACGAATGCTTCAGCTTTCTTTAAGCAGGTAACAGCGTCGTTTCAGTCTTGACCCAACATAAAGATCGATCGGTTACCGGTGTTTTGTTAGGGGTAGCATTAAACGCTGAGAGGTGGGGTTCTGTGAAAAGAATGTTATGTGTAGTATGGTGGGCGAGCTAAAATTAGATAGTGATCTAATTTAAAGGTGTGTATATAACACTATGGACACTTATGCTCGATTAGTAATGCTTCGGATGTCAATGAATGCTAGAGTTTTCTTTATGTAGGTAACGGCGTCGTTTCAGACTTGGCCCACGACGAAAATCGATTGGATGCCGGTATTTTCTAAGGGGTAGTGTTGTGTGAATTACGGTGCGCGGGATAAAATAAGACAATTATCTATTTTACTGATGTTCATTGTATTATTGTATATGTGACTCGTAGTTACGGCACAATGGGGCACTTGACCCAACATAAAGATCTATCGGTTACCGGTGTTTTGTTAGGGGTAGCATTAAAGGCTGAGAGGTGGGGTTCTGTGAAAAGAATGTTGTGTGTAGTATGGTGGGCGAGCTAAAATTAGATAGTGATCTAATTTAAAGGTGTGTATATAACACTATGGACACTTATGCCCGATTAGTAATGCTTCGGATGTCAATGAATGCTTGAGTTTTCTTTATCTAGGTAACGGCGTCGTTTCAGACTTGGCCCACCACGAAAATCGATTGGGTGCCGGTATTTTCTAAGGGGTAGTGTTGTGTGAATTACGGTGCGCGGGATAAAATAAGACAATTATCTATTTTACTGATGTTCATTGTATTATTGTATATGTGACTCGTAGTTACGGCACAATGGGGCACTTGACCCAACATAAAGATCTATCGGTTACCGGTGTTTTGTTAGGGGTAGCATTAAAGGCTGAGAGGTGGGGTTCTGTGAAAAGAATGTTGTGTGTAGTATGGTGGGCGAGCTAAAATTAGATAGTGATCTAATTTAAAGGTGTGTATATAACACTATGGACACTTATGCCCGATTAGTAATGCTTCGGATGTCAATGAATGCTTGAGTTTTCTTTATCTAGGTAACGGCGTCGTTTCAGACTTGGCCCACCACGAAAATCGATTGGGTGCCGGTATTTTGTTAGGGGTAGTGTTGTGTGAATTACGGTGCGCGGGATAAAATAAGACAATTATCTATTTTACTGATGTTCATTGTATTATTGTATATGTGACTCGTAGTTACGGCACAATGGGGCACTAGGACACGTATGCACAATTACGGGCGCTTCGGATGTCAAGGCATGCTTGAGCTTTCTTTAGGTACTTAACGGCGTCTGTTTTCATTTGACCCACGGAGGAAATCGATGTGGGTAACCGGTGTTTTGTTAGGAGTAGTGTTGAAGGCCGGGAGCTGGGGTACAGCAAAAAGAATATTATGCGAATGACGCAGTTTGTCTATTAACGCTGAATTTACGGGTTTACTATAATTTATTGGCTTTCGAATTTTATAAGCAAAATTACAGAAATGTTAAATTATTGTTTTCTAGCAACTTTTACCGTTGTTTATTCATCTAATGATATGAATATATTTAGAAATTTACTTTTTCCGCATGTTTCGAATTTTCAAATATTGTGTGCCGTACACCTACACGTGCATTTCTCGCTTGTTTCAGCGCGGTTGTTTTATTCAATGGCGTCGATTCATTAGCACCTAATGTTTTCCAATAGAAAAATAAAGATGACATTTTCACTTACTAAAATGAAACAAAATGATGGAATATATATCAATTTCTTCGTTTATATCTCAACAATTTTGTTTCCGGGCATATCCACTTGATTTTTTGTATCCACACATATAACAGAATACGCTACCAAACGTTGCCCACCTATTTCCACATCAATAAAATTCCTGTACGATTTCTGCCATTCCATTTACCCGTTCGCTGCCAGCGCAGAACACTTACCTGCTGCGCAAATCGTCGGTCCACTTTATTTCCGTGCGAATCCGGGCGTGACCCCGTCAGCGTGTGTTCTAGGGATGAACATTAGTTACAGACACCGGCCGAACTTATCGTCCCGGGACACAGCCGGAAATCTGGTACTCGTTAATAAAAATGCTCATAAATCCACCGAATCCGCCTCCGTCTGTGTTTTCTCGCGCACAGCGAATCGCGGAGTTTAATTCATCGTCCGACCGGTAACTCGCTCTGTACGCGTCCCACGCTCAACTTTTCGCTCATTCCATTTGAAATTATCAGCGCAAAATGAAAAAATTTGAAAAAATTTATGGTAGGTCAGGTATCGACATCTTAATATCGTGTATATTGCGTTTAACAGCTCGTACCATGCGACGTGGTATTCACATTCCCTTTTCAATTATATCGGGTGCGGCATTAAAAAAACTGTAAGGCACATATTGGAAGCGAAGACTGATTTTAACCCTTTCGCTATGGTGGTTCTCTCCACAATTTGGGTTTGTGCTTACGCTTACACATTTTTGAGGAATTTTTGAGGAAAAGAACATTTCTAACTTAAGGTACGGCTGAGTGAAAATAGGAGCGTTGTTATGCTCCTTAATAAAAAAAGCAACATACGGAAAAAGAGGTCCACAGTAAAAATGTACCAAGATGGACTGTGGTCGTATATGTATGTACATATATGTAATGCGGAGAAAAGAAAAATAGTAACGAAAGTGTTAATATCGTCCCGAACCGAACGAACAAATCGCTCCGGCGCGGAATTAATTCGGCAAATTCCGCGAGCCGCCGCCCCGCCGTACGTTTTAATACAGTTTCGGAAATTTCGATGAAATTGTCGCGCGCCATTATGCGTCGGTATTAACTTAAGGTACGGCTGAGTGAAAATAGGAGCGTTGTTATGCTCCTTAATAAAAAAAGCAACATACGGAAAAAGAGGTCCACAGTAAAAATGTACCAAGATGGACTGTGGTCGTATATGTATGTACATATATGTAATGCGGAGAGAAGAAAAATAGTAACGAAAGGGTTAATATCGTCCTGAATAGAACGAGCAAATCGCTCCGGCGCGGAATTAATTCGGCAAATTCCGCGAGCCGCCGCCCCGCCGTACGTTTTAATACAGTTTCGGAAATTTCGATGAAATTGTCGCGCGCCATTATGCGTCGGTATTAACTTAAGGTACGGCTGAGTGAAAATAGGAGCGTTGTTATGCTCCTTAATAAAAAAAGCAACATACGGAAAAAGAGGTCCACAGTAAAAATGTACCAAGATGGACTGTGGTCGTATATGTATGTACATATATGTAATGCGGAGAAAAGAAAAATAGTAACGAAAGGGTTAATATCGTCCTGAATAGAACGAACAAATCGCTCCGGCGCGGAATTAATTCGGCAAATTCCGCGAGCCGCCGCCCCGCCGTACGTTTTAATACAGTTTCGGAAATTTCGATGAAATTGTCGCGCGCCATTATGCGTCGGTATTAACTTAAGGTACGGCTGAGTGAAAATTTTATTTACTTAATAAAAAAAGCAACATACGGAAAAAGAGCGTACACAGTAAAAATGTACCAAGATGGACTGTGGTCGTATATGTATGTACGTATATGTAATCGAGAAAAGAAAAATAGTAACGAAAGGGTTAATATCGTCCCGAATAGAACGAACAAATCGCTCCGGCGCGGAATTAATTCGGCAAATTCCGCGAGCCGCCGCCCCGCCGTACGTTTTAATACAGTTTCGGAAATTTCGATAAAATTGTCGCGCGCCATTATGCGTCAGTATTAACTTAAGGTACGGCTGAGTGAAAATAGGAGCGTTGTTATGCTCCTTAATAAAAAAAGCAACATACGGAAAAAGAGGTCCACAGTAAAAATGTACCAAGATGGACTGTGGTCGTATATGTATGTACATATATGTAATGCGGAGAAAAGAAAAATAGTAACGAAAGGGTTAATATCGTCCCGAATAGAACGAACAAATCGCTCCCGCGCGGAATTAATTCGGCAAATTCCGCGAGCCGCCGCCCCGCCGTACGTTTTAATACAGTTTCGGAAATTTCGATGAAATTGTCGCGCGCCATTATGCGTCGGTATTAACTTAAGGTACGGCTGAGTGAAAATAGGAGCGTTGTTATGCTCCTTAATAAAAAAAGCAACATACGGAAAAAGAGGTCCACAGTAAAAATGTACCAAGATGGACTGTGGTCGTATATGTATGTACAAATATGTAATGCGGAGAAAAGAAAATAGTAACGAAAGGGTTAATATCGTCCCGAATAGAACGAACAAATCGCTCCCGCGCGGAATTAATTCGGCAAATTCCGCTTGCCGCCGCCCCGCCGTACGTTTTAATATATATATATATATATATATATATATATATATTATCGCGCGCCATTATGCGTCGGTATTAACTTAAGGTACGGCTGAGTGAAAATAGGAGCGTTGTTATGCTCCTGTAATAAAAAAAGCAACATACGGAAAAATGAGGTCCACAGTAAAAATGTACCACGATGGACTCGATCGTATATGTATGTACATATATGTAATGCGGAGAAAAAAAAATAGTAACAAAAAATTTAATATCGTCCTGAATAGAACGAACAAATCGCTCCGGCGCGGAATTAATTCGGCAAATTCCGCGAGCTTGCCTTCCCCGCCGTACGTTTTATATATATATATAATTTCGATGAAATTGTCGCGCGCCATTATGCGTCGGTATTAACTTAAGGTACGGCTGAGTGAAAATAGGAGCGTTGTTATGCTCCTTAATAAAAGAAGCAACATACAGAAAAAGAGGTCCACAGTAAAAATGTACCAAGATGGACTGTGGTCGTATATGTATGTACGTATATGTAATGCGGAGAAAAGAAAAATAGTAACGAAAGGGTTAATATCGTCCTGAATAGAACGAACAAATCGCTCCGGCGCGGAATTAATTCGGCAAATTCCGCGAGCCGCCGCCCCGCCGTACGTTTTAATACAGTTTCGGAAATTTCGATGAAATTGTCGCGCGCCATTATGCGTCGGTATTAACTTATATATACGACTGAGTGAAAATAGGAGCGTTGTTATGCTCCTTAATAAAAAAAGCAACATACGGAAAAAGAGGTCCACAGTAAAAATGTACCAAGATGGACTGTGGTCGTATATGTATGTACATATATGTAATGCGGAGAAAAGAAAAATAGTAACGAAAGGGTTAATGTCGTCCTGAATAGAACGAACAAATCGCTCCGGCGCGGAATTAATTCGGCAAATTCCGCGAGCCGCCGCCCCGCCGTACGTTTTAATACAGTTTCGGAAATTTCGATGAAATTGTCGCGCGCCATTATGCGTCGGTATTAACTTAAGGTACGGCTGAGTGTAGGAGCGTTGTTATGCTCCTTAATAAAAAAAGCAACATACGGAAAAAGAGGTCCACAGTAAAAATGTACCAAGATGGACTGTGGTCGTATAAGTATGTACATATATGTAATACGGAGAAAAGAAAAATAGTAACGAAAGGGTTAATATCGTCCTGAATAGAACGAACAAATCGCTCCGGCGCGGAATTAATTCGGCAAATTCCGCGAGCCGCCGCCCCGCCGTACGTTTTAATACAGTTTCGGAAATTTCGATGAAATTGTCGCGCGCCATTATGCGTCGGGCGGGGAGTTTTTTCTTTACAGACGAGCGGGTCAATTATCGGGTATATTCGGCGTTACACGGCGGCGCCGAATGAAATTACTGTACTTTATTCCGCATTTGCGAGCGTCGGGATTCACGTGACATCGACGTGACGCAAATGTAACCGGGCCCCCGCCGAAATGCCAATTACAGTCCATTACAATGTTCCCGCGTACGTGAACGGAATTTGCGGCCATGGCCTGTGCCTCCGATTTCGGTAAATGCCGTGCTCGACGGCGGACACGGGAAAAAAGGGTCGCGACAATACGCGGGGCGATATCGGGTTCGAGTGTTCTTCAACGACTGAATCGCGGGCGGCGTGCGCTCTTCGAAATGTTTGCAATAATGCCGGGCGCACTTCTGGCGGAGTGGTAGAAAAAATTATTTCTGAAACGGACGACTTTCGGATGAGAGCTTGTGGAGTGTGCGATTCGCTGTAAATAAATATGACGACGGTCAGCAAACAACCGTAAAAACTGTAGCTGGTAGTTTGGTCGGAAAATTAAACAATCGTCAAGCGCGCTGATTGCGTAAGATTTTTTTAAACACGGCATTTCGATATTTTGAGCATATCATCATCATCATCATCATAAGTTTGCAATAATGCTGTATGCACTAGCGAAGTTGTAGAAAACAGAATTTCTGTCAGGATGAAGGGACGGATTTGGGGAGTGTACGAAATGCAGCTTTGCTGTAAATAATTATGACGACGCTTCGATTAAGCGTATAAAAGCTCTGGCTGGTAGTTTTGTCAAAAAAATACGTAAAAAACACAAAAAATTGTAGTTTCGTTGCCATTACATAGCAACACTTTTATTAGTCTATTCTTTTGTGTTCACGCTTCTGCAATGACGCTTCTTGCCTTCAATTGTTTATTACATTTGTATATATATATATATTATACAGAACAAATGTGGGAAGACCTTCAATATATTATATATTACATATACGCACATATTCATATATACGTACACGTTGAATTTTATTCGTTTTCTTCGATTCTGACATTTTGAACCTCTTATTATTAATTTCCTCATACAATTGCTTTAACAATAATTTCTTTTCGATATGTTTTTTCTGCTCGCAGGGAATAAAAAAAAACTATTTTCGCCAGTATCGACTTTCGAACGCGTACGAGCTTGTGAATTGTACGATGTCGAGGTCCACCGGGCTCCGATATAAACGTTTCTGTGCGCACTCGTCCATATCTTGTTTCGCGTTTTTTCGCGAGCTATCCCGCGATATACGACGACGTTTTCGACGTTGGGTCGTCGTAATGCGCACTTTGTAGCTTTATTGTCCGTGGATCTACAGTCTCGCCGCTTTGCAGTCTATGGATTGCAGAGTCTATGGACGAGCGTTCGTTTCGGCAAATTTATGAATTCCTAAGTCGAACTGCTTCGAGTCTCTCTCGGTTCTCGGTATCGTTACGTCACGTGAAGTGCATCGATTGAAGTCGGGGTGAGTGCTTATGCATAAAGGTCGTCGTTGTGTGTCAGCGATATAACTTTCATGACAAGCGATCAAGGCGTGAGGGCAAAAAGCGTCCGGGTATAGCGTCTTTTGCGTACTGAAGTTTATCTGTCGGCACGAAACGGACCAAGGTGCAGTTTAAAATGTCGATCACGGCGTACGCGTGTGCTTAGCACTATCTCAGGGAGTTATGGTGGAATGTATGTTTATTTTCAAACGTGAATATTGTAGCATTAACGCTAGTTTCCGGGGAAAATGTGTAGGTTTGCAATATACGGAGTTTGAGGGAGTGGAAACTGAGAGGAACCAGTCTATTCATTAATTACTGTTTAATGCTAATTTCAGTTTGTGTTTTTAACATTTTGTACGGTATGATATTTCTCAAAACGATCTCTTACAGTAGAAGCGTCTCTGTAAAAGCGTCTTCGCTTTCTTTCTCTTCACCTTTTCCATTTAAACAAACGCTGCAATTCCTGCATTTTCCATTTTTATCGTAAATCCAGCCCGAAACCGAACTGACGCACTTAGACTCCCATGAAACATGAGTAGCAAGATAATAATACCCGGCAACATCTGTGATATTAGACGGTGTTTAACACTTTGACTGCCGTGGTGGTCATCAGTGACCGGCGCAAAAGGTCTCACGAAAAATTTAAAAAATGCACAATCGGTAGCATTTATAAATTTGTAAATGCAAGTAATACTAAATAGTGATAAAATTCTTTGGTCTCTGATACCTTCGCATTATTTTCATTTTGCACAATTCAGTCATATTCTGGAGTACTTCATCACGTCGCGGTTTTAATATAGTAAAACACGCTTGGCAGTCAACGTGTTAATAACAAACTTATTGTAATAACTTATATAAAACCGAAATCGTAATCCGTCTCTTTGCATCGCGAATGCTATCCTACCCACCCCTGAAACCCCAGCCCTCCTACAAACCGCTATCCAGTCACATGTGTATTTCACGTGTCCTGCAAAATAGAACGGACAGGTTTATCTTCATCGCAAATACCGAAGTAAGCCCAAAGTAATAAAATACAAGAAATCCGGGACAAATGTATCTTACAATTGTGCGCGTGAATCGGCGCTAATTGGCCGGGAGCGGAAATCCTCCGGCGCCGATCGACTCGCTGTGCGACCTCGGGACGCGGAAAAAGACACGTAATTACGCCGACGTTCATTTTATATAAGATTAAAAGTGTTATATATATGCTGGCCTCACTGTTTGTCTGCCTTGCGCGACTTCGGCATCTGTAGGATCCACGTCCTCGACGTGTGGCCTCGATTGAAATGCATTAAACTCGCATGTTTTTCACGAGATGAAAACGCGCGGAAGCGACACGCTGCCGCATTGTACGGCGTCCGGCGTGGATGGCGTCGCTTTCTTTGACACGCGGATGTTGACGAGCGCTGCGGAAAACCGTAATGCGGCCAAATTTCTCAGGGTAGCGGTTTTCAGTGAGACACAAGTGAGGGTTCAATCTTTTTCGATATTATATGAGTTATGTTATATATATGCGTACGTTATGTATCACAGTGTCGTAGAATCTGAGTCGATTAGAAATTAAACTTTTTTTTTCACCAGAAAACGGTAATGCGGCCAAATTTCTCAGGGTGGCGGTTTTCAGTGAGAGGCGAATGAAGATTCAATCTTTTTTTTATATGGTTATATAAGTTATGTATCACGGTGTCGTTGTATGATCTGTGTCGATTGAAAATAAAACTCTTTTTTCAACGGAAAACGGTAATGCGGCCAAATTTCTCAGGGTAGCGGTTTTCAGTGAGACACAAGTGAGGATTCAATCTTTTTTGATATTATATAAATTATGTTATATATATGCGTACGTTATGTATCTCGGTGTCGTTGTAGGATCTGTGTCGATTGAAAATTAAACTCTTTTTTCAACGGAAAACGGTAATGCGGCCAAATTTCTCAGGGTGGCGGTTTTCAGTGAGTTACAAGTGAGGATTCAATCTTTTTTGATATTATATAAATTATGTTATATATATGCGTACGTTATGTATCACGGTGTCGTTGTAGGATCTAAGTCGATTGGAAATTATACTTTTCTTTCAACGGGAAACACTGATGCGGCCAAATTTCTCAGGGTGGCGGGTTTTAGTAAGAAACGAGTGAGGATTCAATCTTTTTTGATATTATATAAATTATGTTATATATATGCGTACGTTATGTATCACGGTGTCGTAGGATCTGAGTCGATTGAAAATTAAACTCTTTTTTCAACGAAAAACGGTAATGCGGCCAAATTTCTCAGGGTAGCGGTTTTCAGCGAGACACAAGTGTGGATTCAATCTTTTTTGATATTATATAAGTTGTGTTATATATATGCGTACGTTATGTATCACGGTGTCGTTGTAGGATCTGAGTCGATTGAAAATTAAACTTTTTTTTCAACGGAAAACGGTAATGCGGCCAAATTTCTCAGGGTAGCGGTTTTCAGTGAGACACAAGTGAGGATTCAATCTTTTTTGATATTATATAAGTTGTGTTATATATATGCGTACGTTATGTATCACGGTGTCGTTGTAGGATCTGAGCCGATTGGAAATCAAGCTTTTTTTTCAACTGAAAACGGTAATGCGGCCAAATTTCTCAGGGTGGCGGTTTTCAGGGAGAGGCGAGTGAGGATTCAATCTTTTTTGATATTATATAAGTTGTGTTATATATATATGCGTACGTTATGAATCACGGTGCCATTGTAGGATCTGAGTCGATTGAAAATTAAATTTTTTTTTTCAACGGAAAACGGTAATGCGGCCAAATTTCTCAGGGTAGCGGTTTTCAGCGAGACACAAGTGAGGGTTCAATCTTTTTCGATATTATATGAGTTATGTTATATATATGCGTACGTTATGAATCACGGTGCCATTGTAGGATCTGAGTCATTTGAAAATTAAACTCTTTTTTCAACGGAAAACAGTAATGCGGCCAAATTTCTCAGGGTAGCGGTTTTCAATGAGAGACGAGTGAGGATTCAATTTTTTTTTATAAGGTTATATAAGTTATATTATACATGTATATGTGGGATCTCATATACAGGCTCCTTTAGTTGGCGAGGAAAGGTCACCTATGATCCTCAATTATTATATTGATGTATCATAGGTGACGAGTTTATTGAATTGTGTTATTTTGGTTGCTTAGTAGTCAGTTGACGATAAGACGTGAAGACGATACGACGTAAAGACGAAAAGGCGAAACGACGAAAGACTAGGAAAAAAGACGAAAGTGTCTTCATTGTGTTGTTATTGCTTATAAATATTACACTATCTAGTTTCACGTATTAAATTCCTACATATATGCGTACGTTATGTATCACGGTGCCGTTGTAGGATCTAAGTCGATTGGAAATTAAACTTTTCTTTCATAACATCATACATATTATGTTTTATGTATGTGTATGTATGTTAAATATCAAGTTGCCCGCTGTTGGATTTGGGCCGATTGCAAACTTAACCTTGTCTGATACTGTTATAGACGTGTATGTTATGTAAGAAATGTTCTATATACGCTTATGTCATATGTCAAATTCAGCCTTTTTTGATTATGTCATACGTGTTCTGTTATACATGTAATGTTATATGTACATGTGCGTGATATGTCACGTTGCCGCTGCAAGATGTGAGTCGATTGCAAATTCAACTTTTTTTGATAATGTTTTGTGTTTAATGTTATACACACTTAATAACATTTTTTTTTGTTCCTACTCTGGTCAAATAGTTTTATGTAATGGCGTCGAGAGTCGACGTGTTTCGAGGCTAATAGGCCTCCTCTTTAGGAGCACTATCGATTTTTCACAAGGTCCTCCGGGAAGATACTCATCCTCCGCATTTACTTATACACCCTGTCTCATACTGTGCTTTTGATGTTTCGTTATCATCAATTCTAAAAGTTTTGTGTCAGGACCTAACGATCTTACATCCCTGAGTGGATATGAAAAAGTTCTCATCGTAGGGTTGAAAATATGGAAGAGTAGAGAGCCTATTAATTAGCTAATATTCATCACGCGATTGGTATTGAATGCTTTTCGATAAATTCCGAATGTGTTTAAGGCCTGTGACCGAGAAAATGTGGCAAAAAATTGCGCCGCCTAACGGAAGATAGTGTGACAGAAAAACGTTGGTTTCACCGTTGCAAACAAAGCCGTTCGTTAAAATGACCAGGATGACAGGGCAAGCACCATAATTTAGCCGATCCCGAATGGCCGGTCCACTAGGTAACTAGTGCGAATCAGCGAAGCAGAAGCTTGAGATACAGGGGGCGTCATTGATTTTTTTCCGCGGCTTGCCTCTTCTGGATCTCTCATTCACAGGCCATCGGGATATCGATTTACTTGGTCACTCGTGTTCACGAGATAAGATAAGCCGTCGCGCATCACATGACGTCGAACGGGATGAGAGCGGGCGAGGCTAATTTGCAAAATAATCTTCCGCAGGGTTGGAAGAGAAGCCTTCGTTACTACGGCGGATTTCGCTTACTTCGTTAGCTGATTATTACGCTCCCTTATGGGCGAGTTGCACGGTAAGCAAACAGGAAACGGTCGCGAGAGCGTTCGTCACCGAATTTTGACAAACAGAGGTAACCTGTGCGAGACTGAACCTTTGGATAGAATGCACGGTCGCGTA
The DNA here is from genome assembly GCA_033815515.1 of Cryptocheilus praepositus. NCBI lineage: Eukaryota > Metazoa > Arthropoda > Insecta > Hymenoptera > Pompilidae > Cryptocheilus > Cryptocheilus praepositus. Next base: position 2,527,243 of record JAWWQZ010000257.1, read on the forward strand.
GGGATCTACGTGGAAATGACGTTAGTTTCATCGGCTGTGTGAGTTTTAGTCTCACGCTGAATCAAAGAAGGCGAAGGTGTAGGCAGAAAATATATATCAAAACAGGCATGAACTATTTTTATAATTAAAATTTATTATTTTTATAATTAAAATTTAAAATATATATTATTATATATTATATATGTAATTGAAATATTTTAATAATTTTTAAATATCCGCGATGAAGATTTGCAAAAATTAATGGTATCATAATAATATTTAAGGAATATTAACGGCTATTTTGGTTGAACACGTACAGCACGTCAACTTTCTAGAGAGACAATAGTAACATAAGACACATTATATTTAAATTAATGCTTATAATGTGCAAAGTGCGGAAATATTACTACCAGTAATACGACATAATTACTACCAGCAACTTCGAATCCTTATATTATATATATATTTATGAAAGAATCAAATTTTGTAACGCACATCCATTTTTATAGGCTCTCCTGAACTAGGTCACCGCGTTGAACAGTTTCTATGAAAACGATCAAATAACAAATTCACATAAAAACGGCGCTAATTCGGAAACAAGCTCATATCGGACATACGTTCATACGAACTTTTTTCATATTCCACCTTACCGAATCTCGGAAACACCGTGTACGTGCAGTGTCGGCGGTTCAAAAGCATTCGTACCCCTCCCCTCCCAACGCCGTGTTCCCGAATTACCTCCGTCGAAGGAAAACGTTTATCGACGCGGCGCAAAGTGATTGCGTAATAAAGTGGGAAAATGTTTTTCCTCTGTTCTATTAATTATCCGCGTCTTCCGCCGGTCTACTCATCTTCCCGCGCAAAAAGTTTCCTTCGTTTGCGGTACTACGTGCCTTCCTGCACCTCCGTTAACTTCTTCGCATTTCTTTCTCTCGGCACCCCCGCACCAACGCGCCTAGATCCTTTCTTTGATTGCTGCTTCCCAGGCTTCGCCAACCTCCGCTCTTCTTCTTAAGCTCTCCACTCATTTTTTTCCCTTTTGGCACCTTGTATCCGCGAACGCTTAGTCCGGTTCGGCATCACGTCTTTCGTATTTACCTACCAGCGCCGTTCGTCACTCCGAAATTCGTCTTTTGCACGTTTTCCGATAAGACGTAAAGCTTTTGCTGACGAGCAAAGGCTTTGTTGTTCTGAAGCGCGACAAACTACGTTTCGTGCTGCCTTATGATTAATTTCATATTGTATATATATCTAATTAAAGTGATCCCTCAGTATTAGGCAGTATGTACATATAGACTGTCTTTATAGAAGAATATTCTATTCTACCTTTATAAATTTATTCGCTCTTATTCTTTATAATATCTATATATATATCTCTCTCTCTCTCTCTCTCTCTCTCTCTCTCTCTCTCTCTCTCTCTCTCTCTCTCTATCTCTGTGTGTGATATAAAGAATAAGAGCGAATAAATTTATAAAGGTAGATTAGAATATTCTTCTATAAAGACAGTCTATATGTATATATTGTCTAATATTAGAGAAAAGTTTTAATGATACAATGGTGCATCATTCTAATAATATCTTATTAGTACGATGCACCATTGTATTTATGTATTATTGTATTATTTATAAAGGTAGAATAGAATATTCTTCTATAAACAAACACAATATGTGCGTATGTATATATATATATATATATATATGTTTATTCGCTCTTATTCTTTACAATATCACACACACAATATGTGCATATGTGTATATATACACGCATATTGTGTGTGTGATATATAAAGAATAACAACGAATAAATTTATAAAGGTAGAATAGAATATTCTTCTATAAAGATAGTCTATATGTACATACTGTCTAATATTAGAGAGAAGTTTTAATGATACAATGGTGCATCGTACTAATAATATTATAACACACTCCCACGCCTGATTTTTCACGCGTTAGCATCAGTGCGCGTTTATTCTATATACGAGGGCAGTCCGATAAGTACTTAGCCTCACCGCCTAATGGCGCCACTATCATAGAAAAAAATTACTATCGTGTAGTACATTTTCGTAGACGACTACTGTCAAAATTTCAGCCATATTGGATTTGTAATTTTGTTTTGATCGCGCAGTGAAAGCACACACCGGCGTGTCCGCGGATTTTGCGAAAATGGAAAAAGAGCAACATCGGTCGATGATTCGATTCTTGTTTTTGGAAGGGAAATCGCGCAGCGAAATCAAAGAGAGCTTGGATGCTGTGTACGGTGACTCTTCTCCTTCAATGGCAACCATCAAAAATTGGTTTAACGAGTTTCGACGTGGTCGCACTTCAGTTTTTGATGAGCCATGCCCAGGTGCCCCAAAAACAGCTACCATGGAGGATAACGTGACAAAAGTCCACGATCTCGTATTGGCAGACCGCCGACTGAAGGTGCACGAGATAGCTGAGACAGTAGGCATTTCAAAAGACCGCGTGGGTTATATCCTGCATGAAATATTGGGCATGAGAAAGCTTTCTGCTCGATGGGTGCCGCGTTTGCTCACTCCGGATAACAAGCGCATCCGTGAGACCACTTCAGAGCAGTGTTTGACACTGTTTAAGCGCAATCCGAAAGAGTTTCTACGTCGTATTATGACTGTCGACGAAACGTGGATCCACTGGTACACACCAGAGACCAAGGAACAGTCGAAACAGTGGTCTGCGCCCGGCGAATGTGCTCCGAAGGAGGCGAAGACTGTCCTATCGGCCGGAAAGGTGATGGCCACCGTTTTCTGGGATTCACAAGGTGTGATCTACATAGACTACCTGGAGAAGGGCAAAACAGTCACAAACTGTACTAAAAATGCCGAATTATTGAGCCGATTCGACGCTGAATTAAGGAAAAAACGGCCCCATTTGGCGAAGAAAAAAGTGCTCTTTCACCACGATAACGCACCGGCTCACACCTCTGCCCAAGCTACAGCCAAATTCGTTGAATTAGGCTACGAACAGCTGCCCCTTCCACCGTATTCTCCAGATTTGGCCCCGTGTCACTTCTTTTTCTTCCCAAATTTGAAAAAGTCACTCGCTGGGCAGAAATTTAAGTCGAATGAGGAGGTTATCGCCGCCATGGAGGTCTACTTTGCAGATCTCCAGAAAACGTATTTTTCAGACGGGTTGAAGAAGTTGGAGCATCGCTGGATCAAGTGTATCGAGTTAAAAGGAGACTATATTGAAAAATAAATCGTCCATTTTCCAAAATTTTCGTTTTTCTTTTGTAGGCTAAGTACTTATCGGACTGCCCTCGTACTACACAATAAATTCGGAGTGCTACGAGATGGACCTAAAAATACTCTTTCTCTCTTTGGCTCACCGCTTTCTGTGTTACGCGAAAACGTGCATCACCGTTCCGCATTTTCGCCTTCCTTCCTCTTTGACTTTTCGCGGCACCCAACTTTCCACCCTTCGACGCACGCGTTTCTTTCAGCGCTGTCCGAGCAGCCGCCGTCTTTTTCGCGTTTTCCGCCTTTCCTTTCGTTTTGCCGCAGCTCCTTCCGGCGAGCGAACACGCGCGGCAGATTACGTACAACAATTTCCGCCGGTGTGGGTGCGCGGCCGGGAACACGTAGCTAATTCTCCTGTGCGGCGGCACTGTTTTATTCCGCCTTCGCGATGCGCCGTGGTCAACCGTGCAGCTGGATGCTCGAGAACAATGGCTCACAAACGAGACTGTCACGTGGAGAGGTTGGGCAAAAAAATACGCGAGGAGCTTCTGTAATTAAACGCGGGCCCTTAAACAGACGTACTTGGATTCACTGCTCGTTCGTCGAACGCAAAGAGTCGAGGAATGCGCGACTTTTGTGGTAAAGTTTTACTCGAGCCGGCCGAATCGTGCGATCCCGCGAAACCAAAAGTGCGGCAATTAGTTTAACGTGTTGTTGAGTTTATAATGCTAGAGTAGGAGAGGCGACCGAAATTAAATCAATTTCAGTATGCTGCGGGGGTGAATATTTGGTTATATGGAGTCTTCTATTAAGAATTGAGTGTTAATACTCGACTTTTGCTAAAACGAATACTGACACACATATTTCATAATAATCGACTCCTAATGAAGAGATTCTACTAACTTCGTAGAGTTACAAGAAGAGGTGTTTACCAAATAAAATACGTGTCAATATTCCAGTAAAACGGCATATTACTTTTATCCAAATTGTCACGTTGAAAATTATATCTTCCAAACGCTTAACTAAACAGGAAAACCCTGCTGTTTTAAGCAACAGACTTTTAATATAAAATACAATATAAAAATAAAATATATAATAAAACATATACAAAATAAAAATACAATATAAAATAACAATATAAAAGGCTGCTGCATATACGTTAAATATGAAAAGTTGAGTATCCAAGTCGTTTGGCCGTAAATGTTGAAAAGTCAAGTTAATCGATTTGGCTTGTGCGCTCATTTATTTGTCAGACTGACGCCTCGTGCGTGCGGCACAGGAAAGTTATTGTATTCGTCAACTTCGTTTGCGAACGTCAGCGCTATTTGGCATGGCGTGAGATTGCAGGAAATGAGAAAGATGAAAGGAAGGAAGCGGGGTGAGAAGCTTCTTCTAGAACGAGAACGGAAATTGGAGATCGATTGCCGTGCACCGATTTCGCGGTTTGCTATGACAGGCTTAATTGAATTTAATCTCGGTTCAAACATCTGCATCGAACAGCGACGTCGTTCTTCTGTCCAACAATAGATTCGTTTTTGGCTCTGGGCTAAACGGCGTGCCAGTGATTTTCAGGCTGCCGATCACTGATGACTGAGACGCCGAAATTAACTCTTACAGTGTTTCAGGTATATATCGGGAAATTAGATGACACAATAATTTTAACACGACCGTGATCGCGATGCGCATGCTAAATTTACCGTTGACGCCATTCGGAAGGATTTATATAATATTCAAAAGTTGTACTGCAATTACTATTATGCGTTGATCTTATCTACGCGTGTATATGCGTTAATACATCATTATTCCCCAGGTTTCGTCAGAGACCTCGTCGTTCACTTGAAAATATTTTTCTTGAGAAATACTACTTTATTTTGCGGTCCTTCACTTCCAACTTAAAACGATGTTTCGTCCCTTAATATACTAGGGGCGTTAATCATTTAATCAATTAACAGTACAAAATAGTCAAACAAATAAACAAGTAAGAAACCGGTGCAGGGACCGCGCACAGATTCAGTTTCGCAAGGAATAGGATGTGAAAAAGCGGGGAAGTGTAGCAAATTCCATTCGCTTCTTACTCGTGGCGTGGACGCGATTACAAGAAAGAATTTAGAACTCTTCATGTGCACGGCTACACTGAGCGGGTTTTGCCCTAGCCCTTTGACTGCTGTGGGCGCATATATGCGTCCGCCAAAATCTATCGGTGTCGACTATGGGCGCATATATGATATAACACAGATGCGTACTTTATGAAATAATTTTCTTGCACCATTTAATTTGGCGTAAATGAAGAATTATCATTAGAACATAGTTGCGCCTTACATAATCAATGACTAAAGTTCACACTAGCAAAAAGAGTTTCGTCCTCAGAGAGCGCTTCGGCCGAAAGTATTCAGCACTTTAAAAGGATTAAACGTTGGCGCGACCGGATAGTAAAATTGCTGTGAACAGTAGGCATGCATATGAAGCATACCACAATCGGCCACTCGCGAGAAAAGTTGTGTAGGGATATAAGATGTTAGGTGTCGTCGAAGCGGGATACAGAATTATATTTAGTTGAATAATTTATTTGAAGATAAATAGAAGCACTAGTATATACCTATAAATACAAAATGAAAGTAAAACTATGGCAATTCGACTTCGATTCGGTAAACGGCAAGAAAACGTATCTATACTGGACTGAACTACACTCTGAACTCGACTGATCTAAACTGAACTATAACTGACTGACAACTCAACTTAATCTGAACGACAACTTAAAACTCTAATCTATTACTGAACGACAACTTAAAACTCTGATCTATTACTGAACTCGCGTCCCAAACCGGGCCGGCTTTTTATACGGACCTCTATCGCCTTATCTTAATCCGGTAGGGCCCGATGGCCCCAACGACAGTTTTATGCGACGCATCTACGGTCGTTTTCCTGATGCTACAGTTGTAACTCACTCTAACGTCTAACGGTAGATGGGCTACAGTGACATAGGAAACTAAATACAGTAAAACCTGTTTTTGTGCGGTGGATAGGGACCGCATAAAAGAAATCGTACAAAAAAATATTCAAAAATGTTATAAATTCTTACATATAATAAACAATTTTGTACGATATACTACCAACAATTTTTTTTATGCTGTGGATAAGGACCGCGTAAAAAAAGTCGGACTTAAAAAATACATCAATGATTTATGAAATAGATGAGGGAATGCTTTCAATTAAATAAAATAATTAAATTAGACCTAAAGAAATTGTAAAAATATTTAATTCTTCATTGTACATATACATGGAGAAGTTTTCAAATTGTACATTAAATAGTTTGCTGCTACTCGTCGTAATCCAAAACGCGCATCTTTTTACGATGAATTGGTTGAAAATCGCTTTCGTCGCTTGAAGATAGGATTACAATTGATTTGTTTTTTGAACTCAATGATTAGTTTTTGTGACGACGATCGACTGGTCAATTGCTTGTAAACGTCACGATAGTGAGACATGCACGATCTCTGCCCTTTTTGGAATTTTAAGCGTCTTTCTGCATTGGTATCTATTTTAAGAAAATGCGTTTCCAATTTTTTCGAAATCTGAATCCCTGCATATATTTCATCTGCTGTAATAGATTCCGGTTCTTCTTGTCCATTTTCATAATCTATCAAACTATTAATAATGTCACTATCATCGACAGTTTAGTTCTCAATCATCTCGTCCAAGTCATTATCGCCGAAAGAATCAAAGCCTTCTCCGCCGATGTTATGTGCGAGCGTACTAATTTCAGATAATAACGTTGACGCGTTTTGGGTAACGTTTCGGTTAATTACACATTCATATATTTCGTCCACAACATGTATCTGTACGAGGACAGTCCGATAAGTACTTAGCCTACAAAAGAAAAACGAAAATTTTGGAAAATTAACGATTTATTTTCCAACGTAGTCTCCTTTTAACTCGATACACTTGATCCAGCGATGAAATCTGGGCATATCCTGCATGAAATAAAGAAGTTTTCTTCGATGGGTGCCGCATTTGTTCACTCCGGATAACAAGCGCATCCGTGAGACCACTTCAAAGCAGTGTTTGACACTGTTTAAGCGCAATCCGAAAGAGTTTCTACGTCGTTTTGTGACTGTCGACGAAACGTCGATCCACTGGTACACACCAGAGAACAAGGAACAGTCGAAACAGTGGACTGCGCCCGGCGAATGTGCTCCGAAGAAGGCGAAGAATGTCTTATCGGCCGGAAAGGTGATGGCCACCGTTTTCTGGGATTCACAAGGTGTGATCTACATAGACTATCTGGAGAAGGGCAAAATAGTCACAGGTTTGTACTATGCCGAATTATTGAGCCGATTTGACGCCGAATTAAGGAAAAAACGGCCCCATTTGGCGAAGAAAAAAGTGCTCTTTCATCACGATAACGCACCGGCTCACACCTCTGCCCAAGCTATAGCCAAATTCGTTGAATTAGGCTACGAACAGCTGCCCCATCCACCGTATTCTCCAGATTTGGCCCCGTGTCACTTCTTTTTGTTCCCAAACTTGAAAAAGTCACTCGCTGGGCAGAAATTTGAGTCGAATGAGGAGGTTATCGCCGCCACGGAGGCCTACTTTGCAGATATCCAGAAAACGTATTTTTCAGACGGGTTGAAGAAGTTGGAGTATCGCTGGATCAAGTGTATCGAGTTAAAAGGAGACTATGTTGAAAAATAAATCGTCACTTTTCCAAAATTTTCGTTTTTCTTTTGTAGGCTAAGTACTTATCGGACGGCCCACGTACATTGATAGGAAACATTAAACTGGTGCTAACGCCCCTAAGATTCATATACCGCATAAAAATAAATCGCACAAAAACAAAATCGCATAAAAAAGGACCGCACAAAAACAGGTTTTACTGTATTACTTATACTGGCGAAAATAATATTCGTTGGCACCAGGGCATAACAGCGCTGATTGGCGCACGCGAGTGCTCAGCGGGGCACAAAGTGTGTCGAACTCTCGACCTCGCGCGAAAGTGCGCCTGCATTCAGGATCGCGTGACAGGCGAGCATGAGTATCGTCGGTCGGATCAGAGACAAAAGCTGCCAAGATAGGTGGAACGTGACTCACGAAGAATACTGCGCGTACTCGCGACTTGAACAGCCAGTCTGCCCTGGCCGATGCTACGTCCGGGGTGGACAGTATTCCGCGTTCGCAGAATGGCTTTCGGCTTCTCGATGCGCGGCTGCACGGAAACGGACGGGAACGAAGTATTTCCGAACGATAACACGGGGCAACGTGCGTTCGTGGGCGATAAACGCAATCGCGGCTTTAAGCGTTCTTAACACGTTGGTTGCTGAGCGTATCTTCCTGTAGTGGAACGGTAACGTGCTAAGTATAGTAGGGGATATCATCGAATTGTGCTAAATGAAAATGATGCGGCGGTATCGAGGACCGAAGAATTAAATCACTCTTTTATTATCAATTGCATTTACAAAATGATAAATGATAAATTCACGACTTTTAATAATTGTTTGGATTCATAAAATAATATGTAGATGCATCACGATGCTTTGCGGTGGACAATAATGAGGTAATCTTTTACGACACATAATTGATACAAGCAAACCTCACGATTATTGCAAAATATTCCGATTTTCAGAACTAGCCAATTATTAAGCACCCATAGTTGCCCCACCATGTGTCAAATTAGAAATATTCGGAGCAGTGAAATGTTAGGAATTTCATAAAGTGGGAAAATGAGATGATCTATAAGACGATGTGGATACCTTTGAATAAATTATACTGTCATAATGCAAATTCTAATAACGCGTAAGTTAAAATAAACGCGTCGTACTTTTTAATGCTAATTATTTCTACGTCTGGCGTGGCTAAAAGTGTTTTGTTGTATCCTATTGGCGCTTTACATGTTTCCCCTCTTCAGGAGCATATTAGACGAATAAGCTTAATGTAGTTCTGTTGTTCGGTTACTATTAACATTAATAAAAGGTGTGCCTTCACAATGAAATTTATCCAATAAGCACTCTTTAATTTGCTAGTATAAATGCTTCTCTACTTTCTTATTAACGAAGTAAAAATTTTTAGTCACTTTTTAAAAGGGGTACCACTGGTGAAAACAGTATAGAATTTGCTGAAAGCAAAACCAACGCAATAGCTTCAAAATAGTTGATAGCAGTTAATACGGACTGCAAATATCTTTTCCATTCTGGGCATTGCGTTGTAGACTAACATTACGGGTCTAACTCTTGTGCAATTTGTCTGTTGCAGTAATTGTATTAGGGTCGGTCGACGCGTGAGTGCTGCGTAAAATAGGCATTTAGCGCTGTTGTTTGCAAGCTTTATTGTTGATACTTTACCTTATACTATAGATCATTTGTAGACCCAGTGTGTGTAAGGTAATGTCGGTTTATTTTTAGTTGCGTGTTTGAAGTTGATTATACCAAGCTTTATTTTGAACTACAATAGTTTATTTCTCTCTCTCTCTCTCATTATCACATTCAATTATTCACATAAATTTATATACTAATCATAAGATATCATTAATATTTTATGTGCCAATAATGTCATTTATTGCATCAAATTTAGATATAAATATATATACATGTATTTGTATATATATCAATAGACGTTACTAACATCTTACGTGTCAATAGTTTAATTTTTCATTCAATATTCAAAATAATTTCTTTTACGTTTCAAAAGCAAATGCGACACATCACTGACACGTTATGTTAGTCAAACCATTAAATTCCCGCCGCTTTTCCTGCGCCGAATTCACTACTTTCGTCTTAACCCTTTGCACTCCTATGTCGAGTGTGACTCGACATCAGTTTTTATGGCAGGAGCTCCTTTGTCGAGCTCCACTCGACATTTTTTCATGTCTAAATAAATAGATATCGTGCACACGTTATCGACGCTCTCGCTATGTCACTAGAAGGGTTAGACATTCAGGTAATCGAAGAGAAATAAAAGAACTGGATGTGATCACAGATTATAATAAAAATATAGATGGTGTCGATGTGGCGAACCAATACGCGACATCTTTCTGTTTTTTACGTCGAGCACTCAACTGGTGGAGGGAATATTTCTTTTGGGGATTAGAAATCTCCATGGTAAATGCGTATATTTTATACAAAGAAAAAACAAAAAACCAAGGAACAGAACCTATAGCCCACAAAAAATTTCGCGAAAAGATTTTGTCAATGCTAATTCGTGATTGTCGTCATCCAAAAATGAAATTGGGGAGGCCTGGAACACATGATAAACACGATCGCTTAGATGGAAAGCCTCATTTAATCTTCCTACATCCCGAAGGAAAACACAAAGACTGTGCAGTTTACTCAAATAGAAAAACACCTGGAGGAAAAAGAGAAACCACCTATTTTTGTGAAACGTGTGAAAGAAAATCAGGGTTACATCTTGCAAGTTCTTTCAAAAGATATCATACCCTTGAAAATTTCAATATACGACAATACTGTAAATAAAATTGGTATTTAAGTGAATTTGTTTCTTCCTTTATTTATTTTAATTGCTTTATATTTTTAGTTAAAGTAAATTTCAAATAAAACACTTAAAAGCGTTGGGAGCTGCTGGTAACGAAATTGAAATAAAATTCGGAGTGCAAAGGGTTAAGGGTACGCAGCGTACGATGGGAACGTACGACTTCATAACCGCAAACGCCGCGCACAACTATCATCTTTCAAAACCGTTCGGACGGCGCACTTGAATAGGTGCCTCTTGTTAGGACACCCCTTACGTTGACTCCACCTCGGCGACACACAACACTGCGGAAAATAGCGGTCATTACGCGCGTTTACTGCCGCGACGTTTACATTGTAATCGCGTGAGAGCGAGAAAAAGTCGTGTCCCCGCTGCAATTACCCGACCCGCGCACTCCGCGACATTCCGGTAATTACCGTCGACGCGTACATGATGCTGAAGGAGTTGAGAAGTTTTGTCTAGTGACGCGCAAACGGCCGGTGCCGAACATTTTCGAGCGAACCAACGTCCGCAGGGAGACAGAAATGCGGGGAGTCGGTTAATTCGGTGATGTGTCCAATGGGACGACAATTGCAAAAGTGTCGAATTATCAGGAACCGATGGGTTGTGGTGTTAAACATTAGAAGCTGTTCGGTGGTTGAGACTGGCTTTTCGGTGTGTGGCATATGGTGTCGTTTATATAAGTGGGGAGTATGGGAATTAATTTATGAGGATAAGTAATAAGGACAAAATAAAAAATACGCAAGTATACGAAGTATCGTTCGAAAAGTAGTAGGTATTCGAATTCTTTCGACATTAACACTTTGACTGCCATGATGGTCATCGGTGACCGGCGCAAAAAGTCTCAGGAAAAATTCAAAAAATACCCAATCGGTCGCATTTATAATTTTAAAAATGCAATTAATATTAAATAGTGATTCAATTCTTTGGTCACCGATAACTTCGCATTATTTTCATTTTGCACAATTCAATCATGTTGTGTAGTACTTCATCCCGTTGCGGTTTTAATATAGTAAAATACGCGTGGCAGTCAACGTGTTAACCCTTTCGCTACTACGGGCGGCTATAGTCAATTCTGTATACAGTCTTGGCACATGTATCATGGATCTCTTGTTCCGTATGTTGCTTTTTTTTGTTAGAGAGTATAGCATTGTTGCATGTGTCTATTATCAATCAGCCGTAGCTTTCGTCAGAAATGTTCTTTTCCTAAAAAATTCATGATTGTGACATTTTTAAGAGTTAGCAACGTCAAATTGTGGAAAAGACCGCCATAGCGAAACGGTTAAAAGCGCGTTGACAATTTAGGTCTAGGGCGGCATGTACTACGTTCGATGATCAACGTGTTAAGTTTGTACACATTCCCTGTCTGGACTCGAATTCCGCCGTGTTTCATCAAGACTTATACTTGCGTAAGTATCTAATTTATAAACAGCCACTTTCAATCTCTTAATAATTTAAAAGATCGGCCCCCGATGATGATGCGATTAAACTCTCGAAATGCTGAGTTTTAAAGTCGAGCATCATTAGCAAACTCAATAATTAATTAACTTTCAGACCGAACGACTAACCACGATTTTACTTACTTTCGTTCGTGACCACTTAATATTCATCATTCAACGAAATTGACGCTGCAAAGCCGCAATAATGACCGCGAACGTTTTAAGTTTCCATATTTGCACATTGGCTGGACTCGACACTAGGCCGCTTTGTCAAGTCTTCGACAAAACTGTCGCCTCACGGCCATAACAATTACCGTGAGCACCTTAAATCCCTACGTGTCCTCCGACTACTCACTCCGACGCATCTGATTTCTCGGGAGCGACGAATTAGCCGCCTCTCCCCGACAAACGACGTGCCGTTGTCGCGCAGAAATTAATTCGCCCCGCTCGCACACGGGTCCGACGTCCGAAAATTGTGATTTCCCAAGGTGAATTTTTTCGGGGCACCTTCAAGAACGGTGATTAACCCCTTAACGGTTGACGGTGTGACGTGTCTGTGAACTTTCCTTGTCAAGGTCCCCTATTAACCCTGGACTTTATTAAGGGAATTTCGTTCCTCGCCCCCGCGCTGGTGCGTATAAGGAATGAGGCTGTTCACGTGTTTCGAGCCGATTACCTCATGGCAATCGATACGTTGGCGACTCCAGATTCGTAATGGTCCTGTTGTGTCCACCTGTAAATGGTCCCTGACGCACCACCTTGCTTACTTGACTTTATATTTGGCTGCGGGGCACTCGAAATTTAAATATTCGCCTGTATTGCAGGCGGCACGCAGATTTAATCGCTGAGAGTAGAATATTTTTTAGCCACCTGTAAATGATCTCTGAGACACGACCTTACATACTTAGACTGGGTTTGACCGTTTGACGGCGGAGCACTTGACATTTCGCTGAGAATATAATATTTTTTAGCCACCTGTAAATGATCTATGAGGCACGACCTTACATACTTAGACTTTGCGTATGACCGTTTGACGGCGGAGCACTCGAAATTTTGCTGAGAATATAATACTTTTTGGTCACCTGTAATCAATCTCTGACGAATTAGCATTTTTATCCTGCTGGTCTCTGCATTTAATCATTTCACTGCGGTGTACTCGACATTTAAATGTTCAGCATGCGTCCGCAGACATGCCTACAACTCTAACATTAGTTTTACTTTATATCATATTCTTCCTACTATGCAAATATATACACACGGTATTTTAACACTTCTGACCATGCGTCCACACATACGCACATATATTTGACATCAGTTTTATGCTACTTTCTATTTTTCCTACTATGCGCACATACAGTATTGTAACCCTTCTCACCGTGTCTCCACACGCATGCACACGCATTTAACATTAGTTTCATTTTACATCCTATTCTTCCTACCCTGCAATCACCCTCTCACACAGTATTCTAACACTTCTGATTATGCGTCCACACATACGCACATATATCTGACATCAGTTTTATGCTACTTTCTATTTTTCCTACCAAGCGTACATACAGTATTCTATCCCTTCTCACCGTGCCTCCACACGCATGCACACGCATTTAACATTAGTTTCATTTTACATCCTATTCTTCCTACCCTGCAATCACCTTCTCAAACAGTACTCTAACACTTCTGATTATGCGTCCACACATACGCACATATATCTGACATCAGTTTTATGCTACATTCTACTTTTCCTACCAAGCGCACATATTGTATTCTAACCCTTCTCACCGTGCCTCCACACGCATGCACACGCATTTAACATTAGTTTCATTTTACATCCTATTCTTCCTACCCTGCAATCACCCTCTCAAACAGTACTCTAACACTTCTGATTATGCGTCCACACATACGTACATATATCTGACATCAGTTTTATGCTACTTTCTATTTTTCCTACCAAGCGCACATATTGTATTCTAACCCTTCTCACCGTACCTCCACACGCATGCACACGCATTTAACATTAGTTTTATTTTACATCCTATTCTTCCTACCCTGCAATCACCCTCTCAAACAGTATTCTAACACTTCTAATTATGCGTCCACACATACGCACATATATCTGGCATCAGTTTTATGCTACTTTCTATTTTTCCTACCAAGCGCACATACAGTATTCTATCCCTTCTCACCGTGCCTCCATACGCATGCACACGCATTTAACATTAGTTTCATTTTACATCTTATTCTTCCTACCCTGCAATCACCCTCTCACACAGTATTCTAACACTTCTAATTATGCGTCCACACATACGCACATATATCTGACATCAGTTTTGCTACATTCTACTTTTCCTACCATGCGCACATACAGTATTCTAACCCTTCTCACCGTGCCTCCATACGCATGCATACGCATTTAACATTAGTTTCATTTTACATCCTATTCTTCCTACCCTGCAATCACCCTCTCAAACAGTACTCTAACACTTCTGATTATGCGTCCACACATACGCACATATATCTGACATCAGTTTTATGCTACTTTCTATTTTTCCTACCAAGCGCACATATTGTATTCTAACCCTTCTCACCGTGCCTCCACACGCATGCACACGCATTTAACATTAGTTTCATTTTACATCCTATTCTTCCTACCCTGCAATCACCCTCTCACACAGTATTCTAACACTTCTAATTATGCGTCCACACATACGCACATATATCTGACATCAGTTTTATGCTACTTTCTATTTTTCCTACCAAGCGCACATATTGTATTCTAACCCTTCTCACCGTACCTCCACACGCATGCACACGCATTTAACATTAGTTTCATTTTACATCCCATTCCTCCTACCCTGCAATCACCCTCTCACACAGTATTCTAACACTTCTAATTATGCGTCCACACATACGCACATATATCTGACATCAGTTTTATGTTAGTTTCTATTTTTCCTACCAAGCGCACATACAGTATTCTATCCCTTCTCACCGTGCCTGCATGCGCATGCACACGCATTTAACATTAGTTTCATTTTACATCCTATTCTTCCTATCCTGCAATCACCCTCTCACACTGTACTCTAACACTTCTGATTATGCGTCCACACATACGCACATATATCTGACATCAGTTTTATGCTACTTTCTATTTTTCCTACCAAGTGCACATACAGTATTCTACCCCTTCTCACCGTGCCTCCGCACGCATGCACACGCATTTAACATTAGTTTCATTTTACATCCTATTCTTCCTACCCTGAAATCACCCTCTCACACTGTACTCTAACACTTCTCACCATGCATCCATACGCACGCCCACGACTCTAACATTAGTTTCGCTCTATCTCTACACACGTTCATCCCACTATACACACCAGCGCAGAAAGCCATTTCCATTACGGACCGTAGCCACATCTGGCCGCTATCGCTGCACAAACGTGGATTCCACTTGCGGACAGCGCATTTTTCATTGCGCGTCGCCCTCAACGTTTCGGCCGGCTTTTATCGGAATCTTGTTAGGTGCCGGCTAGTCGATAAAACGACGGCGACGCCCGCGCGAGACAAGTTTTACCGGCGAATATTCCTTTCCTTGCGCCGGACGAGCGTCGTCTTGGTCGTTTTACGTGCTGCGCGATGTATTTTTGAGCCCGGCACGGTCCACGGGAAGATTGCAGGTCGCCGCCGGAGTTAGTTTCGATCGAGCTCTCGCTATGGACGCGAGGGCAAACTTTGTTATATAAATTAAATGTCGTTCGCGACGTCAATTGATGCGCGACGGCTAATGAAAAATGTTCGTCCTCGGAGCTTTAATGTCCGGGTAATTGAGGCAGTGGCTGATGCCCTTTACGCGGCAGGCTTCGACGTAAACTCATTCGGTCGCGTTTGCTTTTTAGCGGGACGAAGATTGTTTCTTAACGTAAGATGTATTTGTCAGTAATTTTGCAGGCGTGTAGCTCATTCTCCTGTTATTCCCGACATTCGTTATTTCGTTCATTTTGGTGCCATCCTTTGCTCGCGGGCATTAAGATCTAAAATAGGGGATCTTGAACACATACATATTCCGACTTATCGTCATCTGAAGTCGGGTATCAAAAGGGGTTTTTAACCCCTTGCCA
Source organism: Cryptocheilus praepositus (assembly GCA_033815515.1). Classification (NCBI taxonomy): domain Eukaryota; kingdom Metazoa; phylum Arthropoda; class Insecta; order Hymenoptera; family Pompilidae; genus Cryptocheilus; species Cryptocheilus praepositus. The sequence continues at coordinate 2,543,454 of JAWWQZ010000257.1, forward strand.
TACTTTCACGAGTCCTACTCGTGATCAACCTCTATATATATAAATAAATAAAATTATTTTTAAAAGTTTTCGATTTGGAATTTTTTTAAAGTTCATTTGAATCAAATTTCAGTTTTTGGTATCATTTGAATTCCACACAAGCACCGTCGCACGAAGTTAACACTTTGACTGCTATGGTGGTCACCGGTGACCGGCACAAAAGATTTTGCTAACAATGCAAAAAATTCGCAATGAAGCCTATTATCTTGTAAATGCACTTGATATTGGAACGGTGCTTCAATATTTTGGCTTCTAATAGCTTTGCATTACCTTCATTTTGCACGATTTAATCATACTCTGCAGTATTTCATCGCATCGCGGTTTTAACATAGCAAAATACGCTTGGCAGTCAATGTGTTAATAATTCACAGGCAGACGCAAGACAGCATTTGTTTCAAGTTCGGACAATAGATCCCCGCCGGTTCGGCTCTTTTTGCGAACATTTCGATTTGGTATTTTTTCAAAGTTCATTTGAACCAAGTTTCAGTTTTTAGTATTTTTTAAAAGCTCATTTAAATTCCACAAAAGCACCTTCGCACGAAGTTAATAATTCACAGGCAGACGCAGATAGCATTTGTTTCAAGTTCGAACAATAGGTTTCCGCCGGTTCGGTTCCTTTTGCGAACATTTCCGCGTATCGCTTGTGCCCGAAATCTTCCGAGTTAAATGCCACGGCTAGGAATTAAATGTATTGTGCCTTACATTAGAGAATCCTAGTTTCCTGTCGACGCCCGGGCGGTCTCACGTAGTGGCGCTTGAAAAATGGCCCTCGCAGCGTGCGACGCCTTTTATGCTCCTTCGGTCAGCGTGAACGTCGTTAGCGCAGATGGCTTTTCGGTAGAAACGTAATGTCGCTCCACGCGCAGCTTCTGTTCAGGTCCCGCAATGTGGTCCAAAGGCGGGCATTATTATTTAAATTCAATTTCGCTTTATCACGGAGTGCCCGACTGGGAGGCGGATGAAGAATGTTCATCGACGAAATATTCATTTTCGCGTAATCGATGCAAGCTACGCTAATGCTTTTTACATTTTGCGTCTGGCAAATTCGCATTTTTCTGTCCGGCTTTTCAACGTAGCGTAAACTTAAACGCGATTATTACAATTAAATGTACCTTCGTCCCAAAGTGCCCGTCATGAAGTCTGGCCAAGAATCTCTGTCGTCGAGATATTAATTTCCGCGTAATCGATGTAAGCCGAACTGATTCTTTTGTCAATGCGTAGACACTGCTTATTGTGGATGGATTTTCGATAAAATTCTTATTTTTTTTGTCCAGTTATTTCGAGGTAGCGCAAATTCAAGCGCCATTATTTAAATTAAATGACATTTCATCACGGAGCGTCCATCGTCGAAATATTAATTTCCGCGTAACTGATGCAAGTAAGTTCATTTTTCCAGCAAAGCGTAACTCAAACACTATTATTTAAATTAAATGTTGTTTTATCATGAAGCGTCCGTCGTCGAAATATTAATTTCCGCGAAATTGATTCAAGCCAATCCCACGCCATTTGTGTCTCTTTTCTGAAAGAGCACTCACCCGTTGTCATCAATGGGGTCATCGGCAAAATTCTAATTTTTCTATCCCGTTTTCCAATATTACGCACATTCAAACACTACTATTTAAATGTCATTGAAATATTAATTTTCGCGTAATTGGTGCAATCGAACCTGATGCTTTTTGCATTTCTTCACTCAAAGTCTACATCTCTATATAAATCGGTTGTACACAAACTCCTAACTTTTCTGTCCCGTCTTCCATTACCGCGTAAACTCAGAAACTATTATTTACATTAAACTGTCATTTCATCACGAAGTGTTCACTGTCGCAATATTAATTTCCGCGTAATAGGTGCAATCGAACCTGACGCTTTTTGCATTTCTTAAATCAATGTGTACACCTCTATATAAATCGGTTGTACACAAATTCCTAACTTTTCTGTCCCATCTTCCATTACCGCGTAAACTTAGAAACTATTATTTACATTAAACTGTCATTTCATCACGAAGTGTTCATTGTCGCGATATTAATTTCCGCGTAATTGGTGCAATCGAACCTGATGCTTTTTGCATTTTTTCACTCAAAGTCTACACCTCTATATAAATCAGTTGTACACAAATTTCTAACTTTTCTGCCCGTCTTCCATTACCGCGTAAACTCAGAAACTATTATTTACATTAAACTGTCATTTCATCACGAAGTGTTCACTGTCGCGATATTAATTTCCGCGTAATTGGTGCAATCGAACCTGATGCTTTTTGCATTTCTTCACTCAAAGTCTACACCTCTATATAAATCGGTTGTACATAAACTTCTAACTTTTCTGTCCCGTCTTCGATTACCGCGAAAACTCAGAAAGTATTATTTACATTAAACTGCCATTTCATCACGAAGTGTTCACTGTCGCAATATTAATTTCCGCGTAATTGGTGCAATCGAACCTGATGCTTTTTGCATTTTTTCACTCAAAGTGTACACCTCTATATAAATCGGTTGTATATAAGTTCCTAACTTTTCTGTCCCGTCTTCCATTATCGCGTAAACTCAGAAACTATTATTTACATCAAACTGTCATTTCATCACGAAGTGTTCACTGACGCAATATTAATTTCCGCGTAATTGGTGCAATCGAACCTGATGCTTTTTGCATTTCTTCAATCAATGTGTACATCTCTATATAAATCGGTTGTACACAAATTCCTAACTTTTCTGTCCCGTTCTCCATTACCGCGTAAACTCAGAAAGTATTATTTACATTAAACTGTCATTTCATCACGAAGTGTTCACTGTCGCGATATTAATTTCCACGTAATTGGTGGAATCGAACCTGATGCTTTTTGCATTTCTTCACTCAAAGTCTACATCTCTATATAAATCGCTTGTACACAAACTCCTAACTTTTCTGTCTGGTCTTCCATTACCGCGTAAACTCAGAAACTATTATTGACATTAAACTGTCATTTCATCACGAAGTGTTCACTGTCGCGATGTTAATTTCCGCGTAATTGGTGCAATCGAACCTGATGCTTTTTGCATTTTTTCACTCAAAGTGTACACCTCTATATAAATCGGTTGTACACAAACTCCTAACTTTTCTGTCCCGTCTTCCATTACCGCGTAAACTCAGAAACTATTATTTACATTAGACTGTCATTTCATCACGAAGTGTTCACTGTCGCAATATTAATTTCCGCGTAATTGGTGCAATCGAACCTGATGCCTTTGGCATTTTTTCACTCAAAGTCTACACGTCTATATAAATCGGTTGTACACAAACTCCTAACTTTTCTGTCCGGTCTCCCATTACCGCGTAAACTCAGAGACTATTATTTACATTAAACTGTCATTTCATCACGAAGTGTTCACTGTCGCTATATTAATTTCCGCGTAATTGGTGCAATCGAACCTGATGCTTTTTGCATTTCTTCACTCAAAGTCTACACCTCTATATAAATCGATTGTACATGAACTTCTAACTTTTCTGTCCTGTCTTCCATTACCGCGTAAACTCAGAAAGTATTATTTACATTAAACTGTCATTTCATCACGAAGTGTTCACTGTCGCGATATTCATTTCCGCTTAATTGGTGCAATCGAACCTGATGCTTTTTGCATTTCTTCACTCAAAGTGTACACCTCAATATAAATCGGTTGTATACAAATTCCTAACTTTTCTGTCCCGTCTTCCATTACCGCGTAAACTCAGAAACTATTATTTACATTAAACTGTCATTTCATCACGAAGTGTTCACTGTCGGGATATTAATTTCCGCGTAATAGGTGCAATCGAACCTGATGCTTTTTGCGTCTCTTTTCTTGACGTGGGTCGGACAAAATTTGAATATCCATCGCGTGGCCGAAATGTTACGGAGCGCTATTAAGCTCGATGTTAGCGGGCGATGAAGTTCGCAAACTAAACAATGGATGATCAGCATAGAGTGCCACATAATACCCTGCACCTGTATGTATGACGTCGGTCGGGCACGGCTATCGCGCATTGTCAATCACGCGACATTCATCCGCGGACGCTGAAGTTTAGTTATCGCGAAATATCAACAAATTAGAGCTGTGTGAAACTCTATCTTAGCCTGCGATCGACTCCCAGTCATTTATTGCGAAAATCTGCAGAGTGTTATACGTAGTTTACGCCAGTTTTATGGATATCAAAGGAAAATTATGATAGAGTATATATTTGTAACGGACTATGCGATATACAGCAACTTTTGTTGATATTGATTCATGTGCAATATTAGCATTATATTTATACATTATAATTTAGTCACGAATACAATTTTTCAGACACTTTTGTTGATAGCATGTGACGACACATGAACCGTTACCAATAAAAATTGTTGTATATACAATGGATTCTCGTACAACACGTGTATTATAAATATATACGTATGTACACTGCATACTATATTATGCAATATATTATGATATACTATATATAGATATTTAAAATTATATGGTTAGGTGCAAAATTAATCACAACGTATAAACGCACTATTACAGTGATTAAAGCCCACTAATTTTCAAGAGAGTTGAAATTACGATGTAGAAATGGGAGGTGGTGGAGCACGATGGTCAGCGTGATACGCTGCTGGTACCTAGCCTGAGTTATGTCTATTGAAAATCTCTGTATCACGGAAAGGTCTTTGTGTCATATTTTGTGGTATTCTTTTATGGCGGTGGATAGGGAAGACTGCGAAAGAGATAATATTGTGTTGGTCGCTATATTTTTAGGTGTAGCTAACAGTAGACCTTCAGCATTGTACTCCTTAAGAAACAAATGACACCGACTTTTCTGAGACCACGTGCGTCTGCTCGGAGGAACCGAGTTAAAAAAACAGAAAAGTGAGGTTAAGGGTAGATATAATCGATAATAACGTGTCGGGGCGAAATTGGCCTTGGTTATCGAGGGTTGACGTCGTCGTGGATCACGTGGACGTACGTGACGCGTGTCGTCACGTGGTCAAAAGCGCGTCGTTCGCGTTTCTGCTTTGTATCTCTCGATCGTTATCTAATCGGATCGCGTCTACGAGCCACGAAAATAGCAGCGAATTTGATTTAATCGTCGGCCCGCCGGCTGAGTCGATAGAAATTCGTGCCGATAAACGTAATCCGCTTCAAAGGGCCAAGGTAAAATTTGTAAATCGATCTAGAGGATGTTTCTAAAGCTGGACGGAGTTTCGCCGCTCTGGTCACCTTGAGGCTAAAAGGTTTTCGAGATGTCATTTGTAACTTTCGGATTTAGAATTTTGAGCACGCGACAATTTTTCTGGGATGCGTAGTAACATTTGGGTTGCAGTCCTATCGTTTTGCATTGGTCACAAGCTAAGTAACAGTATTTGCTGTGAAAAGTTTTCGAGGTGTCATTTGTAACTTTCAGAATTAGGATTTTGAGCACGCGACAATTTTTCTGGGATGCGTAGTAACATTTGCGTCGCAGTGCTATCGTTTTGCATTGGTCACAAGCTAAGTAACAATATTTACTGTGAAAGATTTTCGAGGTGTCATTTGTACCTTTCAGAATTAGGATTTTGAGCACGCGACAATTTTTCTGGGATGCGTAGTAACATTTGCGTCGCAGTGTTATCGTTTTGCATTGGTCATAAGGTAAGTAATATTATTTCCTGTGAAAGGTTTTCGAGGTGTCATTTGTAATTTTCGGATTTAGGATTTTGAGCACGCGACAATTTTTCTGGGATGCGTAGTAACATTTGCGTCGCAGTGCTATCGTTTTGCATTGGTCACAAGCTAAGTAACAGTATTTGCTGTGAAAGGTTTTCGGGGTGTCATTTGTACATTTCAGAATTAGGATTTTGAACACGCGACAATTTTTCTGGGATGCGTAGTAACATTTGCGTCGCAGTGCTATCGTGTTGCATTGGTCACAAGCTAAGTAACAGTATTTGGTGTGAAAGGTTTTCGAGGTGTAATTTGTAGCTTTCGGATTTAGGATTTTGAGCACGCGACAATTTTTCTGGAATGCGTAGTAACATTTGCGTCGCAGTGTTATCGCTTTGCATTGGTCATAAGCTAAGTAATAGTATTTGCTCTGAAAGGTTTTCGAGGTGTCATTTGTACCTTTCAGAATTAGGATTTTGAGCACGCGACAATTTTTCTGGGATGCGTAGGAACATTTGCGTCGCAGTGCTATCGTTTTGCATTGGTCACAAGCTAAATAATAGTATTTGCTCTGAAAGGTTTTCGGGATGTTCTTTTTTAACTTTCAGAATTACGATTTTGAGCACGCGACAATTTTTCTGGGATGCGTAGTAACATTTGCGTCGCAGTACTATCGTTTTGCATTGGTCACAAGCTAAGTAACAGTATTTGCTGTGAAAGGTTTTCGAGGTGTCATTTGTAACTTTCGGATTTAGGATTTTGAGCACGCGACAATTTTTCTGGGATGCGTAGGAACATTTGCGTCGCAGTGCTATCGTTTTGCATTGGTCACAAGCTAAATAATAGTATTTGCTCTGAAAGGTTTTCGGAATGTTCTTTTTTAACTTTCGAATTACGATTTTGAGCACGCGACAATTTTTCTGGGATGCGTAGTAACATTTGCGTCGCAGTGTTATCGTTTTGCATTGGTCATAAGCTAAGTAATAGTATTTGCTCTGACAGATTTTTGAGGTGTCATTTGTAACTTTTGGAATTAGGATTTTGAGCACGCGACAATTTTTCTGGGATGCGTAGTAACATTTGCGTCGCAGTGCTATCGTTTTGCATTGGTCACAAGCTAAGTAACAGTATTTGCTGTGAAAGGTTTTCGAGGTGTCATTTGTAACTTTCGGAATTACGATTTTGAGCACGCGACAATTTTTCTGGGATGCGTAGTAACATTTGCGTCGCAGTACTATCGTTTTGCATTGGTCACAAGCTAAGTAACAGTATTTGCTGTGAAAGGTTTTCGAGGTGTCATTTGTAACTTTCGGAATTAGGATTTTGAGCACGCGACAATTTTTCTGGGATGCGTAGGAACATTTGCGTCGCAGTGCTATCGTTTTGCATTGGTCACAAGCTAAGTAATAGTATTTGGTGTGAAAGGTTTTCGAGGTGTCTTTTGTAACTTTCGGAATTGGGATTTTGAGCACGCGACAATTTTTCTGGGATGCGTAGTAACATTTGCGTCGCAGTGCTATCGTTTTGCATTGGTCACAAGCTAAGTAACAGTATTTGCTCTGAAAGGTTTTCGGGATGTTCTTTTTTAACTTTCGGAATTACGATTTTGAGCACGCGACAATTTTTCTGGGATGCGTAGGAACATTTGCGTCGCAGTGCTATCGTTTTGCATTGGTCACAAGCTAAGTAACAGTATTTGCTCTGAAAGGTTTTCGGGGTGTCATTTGTAACTTTCGGATTTAGGATTTTGAGCACGCGATAATTTTTCTGGGATGCGTAGTAACATTTGCGTCGCAGTGTTATCGTTTTGCACTGGTCACAAGCTAAGTAACAGTATTTGCTGTGAAAGGTTTTCGAGGTGTCATTTGTACCTTTCAGAATTAGGATTTTGAGCACGCGACAATTTTTCTGGGATGCGTAGTAACATTTGCGTCGCAGTGTTATCGTTTTGCATTAGTCACAAGCTAAGTAATAGTATTTGCTCTGAAAGGTTTTCGAGGTGTCATTTGTAACTTTTGGAATTAGGATTTTGAGCACGCGACAATTTTTTTGGGATGCGTAGTAACATTTGGGTTGCAGTGCTATAGTTTTGCATTGGTCAGAAGCTAAGTAATAGTATTTGCTGTGAAAGGTTTTCGGGATGTTCTTTTGTAACTTTCAGAATTAGGATTTTGAGCACGCGACAATTTTTCTGGGATGCGTAGGAACATTTGCGTCACAGTGCTATCGTTTTGCATTGGTCACAAGCTAAGTAACAGTATTTGCTGTGAAAAGTTTTCGAGGTGTCATTTGTAATTTTCGGAATTACGATTTTGAGCATGCGACACTTTTGCTGGAATATGTGATAAGTATTGAAGTGGACGTGTGCGAGAATCATTTCAGCAACACTTCATACATGGCAAATGAGCAGTCAGCGACTTCAAAGCCCTTAGACTTAATAATTTATTAGTCTCACAATTAACTCATTTCTTGACTGAGTCATTAACAAAAATTTTATTTACATTCAAACATGATCCCTTAATTTAATATTCATTACACGTTTTGCTAAGCTAGCGTCTACTGCAGAGGAGCTCAGCGTCTCCTGGCATCAACTTCTCTTGTATTTGCCAAGTGCTCCTACAAAACTCCGTCCCAACCTCAACTTTGTAACTCCGAACGTTCGCATTTCCGCTCTTACGACCAAATTCTTTCTCATCCTCAAGATAACAAGTGTACGCTATCAAACTTTGCCAAACGACCCCAAGAACACCGCGTACATGAAAAATCATCAGGCGACAAGTTCGAAATACTTGCGTCTAATAATTCATGTCTCTGCGCTTTTCAACAATTTTCTGTTAATAGCGAAAGTCGGTAATTTCCTAAGAACGTCACAGCCGTGTTTTCGTCGATCCCAGGGCGTGTTTTTGAAAATGCGACGAACACGGCATTAGCCCTTTGAGCGTGTCTCACCGTGGTTATGTACAGCAAGGCCCCTCTTCATCACATTGCACAGCGGAAGCTGGCGAGAGCCTCCGGCTTAATGAGTACAAGAGATAATTTACGAAGGCAGGCGACCCCTGCTCAACGAGCGCAAAAGGTCAAGCGTAATCGCGGACTGTTTCTTTCTGATTGTACGATTCATCGAGCAGATGAGATTGAAAATTTGATAATTGGCCTCAGATCGCCTAGCCTTAACACGTTGACGTTTGCGAGATCGTCGCTTTGTAGCGGAACTATCTTCAGTGGCGGACAACGTTTATGCAATCCACTCTCTTTGATGTTATTTTTATTTTGCTGTGACTTGAATGTAAAATCATTGAGAAATTAAGTTTCTATTTATTTTGTTGCGATATAAGATATTTCTAATATAAATATATTATATTAATACATTATATTATTCATATATTATATAGTATATGAATAATTACATAAATTTACTTTCTATTTGTTGGATTTGATGCTTTCATATTGAACAGAGTTAATATATATATGTGTGTATATATTGTATTTGCATTGCAGTGAAAGGTATATATATATATATATATAATTCCGTTCAATATGAAAGCAGAAAATTCAACAAGTAGAAAGTAAATTTATGTAATTATTCATGTACTATATAATATATGAATATTGTATTGTATGTATTGTATTTGCATTGCATTGAAAGAGATAATATATATATATATATATATATATATATATATATCTTTCAATGCAATGCAAATACAATACATACACATATATATAATATTATGCTTAATTCTACAAGTTACATGATCATTAGTAACAAACTTACGCTGCAATCGCCGCTACATGCATAAATGCATATCTGCTTCCTACCAATACGACCATATCACTATATCACAAGGATCTTATACGTTAACCCCGCAAAATTGGTAGATCAATGAATTTAGGTATTTGCGTTTTACCGGACCCTCTCGAATTTACACAGTCGACTATGGAAGTACGTGAACAATTGAGCGCGCATGCAGTCAGACATTTCCGTGTCATCCGCCCACGTCACGCAACGTTCGCCTTCCTTGGAATTCGCGTGAAGTATTGAACACTTCGGCGAAGTGTCGTTGGCGCTGACTCGGCACGTTTTTTCCGGAAATTTATGTAAAAGCGTAGGCAAGACAATGAGCGCGCGGAAGACAAGGCTGGAAGCAAGGTGCTCGAGAAAAGCCGAACGCGTCGGACGTATTTCACTCGCCGGGATGGAAAGTTCGACGAGGAAAGGTACCGATAATAACACCGCCAAAACGGTCCGCCCGCGTCCAATTGTTACAGAAGTTTAAACGTTAAGCGCGATTCTTTACGGGCGGAAACTTTCGCCGATATATTTGCCTGCGGGTCGTATCTTTCTGTGAGCAAGCAGAATTATGTAGCGAGGACGCAAACGCGGTGTCTTAGGGAAACTGTTAGGTATAACTAAAAATATCGACCAGTACAATATTAACACGTTGACTGCCGTACGTATTTTGCCGTATTAGAACGGCGATGCTATGAAATACTACAGCGTTTGACTGAATTGGAGACTAAAGAATCGCATCACTATTCTAACAATAACTGCATTTATAAAATAATTATTACTACCCATTGCGAACATTTTGGATCTTCAGTAAAATCTCTTGCGCCGGTCACCGGTGACCCCCACAGCAGCCAACGTGTTAACTCTTTATTATTTACAGTATTTTTATTACACAATTTCGCTTCTACACGGTTTTCAGGATGTGCCAAAAAATACCGTGTATATATGTGGCATAAAAGACGAATAAAAGCAAAGTAGTAAAAATAATAAATTTAATAATACATATAAATAAATACAACAATACATCCAATAAGTACAACATATAAATAATACATAACAAATTCAATTAAATTAAATAATAATAAGGCGAATATATATTCTTGTTCGCCTGCAAAACATAAACCTAGAAAAGACGATACACGTGAGCGAAATCCGTTCGCCACACTTTACGTCTTCTGTATTCCCGAGCAGCGGAAACAAAGTGAAACGAGGAGAAGCTGCGATCCGCGCTTATTGGCAAAGTATAAAAGGTCAGCCGCGGGGGCGCGATCGAGTGCGAGAAGAAGAAAGTCGTGAGTCATTTGGTATACGGCACCAGGCGCGAAATATGAAACCCCCGTCGTATATACATCGAAACTTTTCTTTCCCAATTCCGACAGTTCCGTTCGCAACGAACAACGTGCGCGCGCCTACGGCGAAACTGACTGCGGGCTTTCGTTCAATGATAAAAAGTCACTTGCAGCGAAATTATTCCAAAGTCAATTAAGATCTTTTTGCCGAGTTCGCGACCGGATATCGACGTTGCCGGCGAATTGCGCTTTTGTGCTTCTCATTCGGTATCGGACTTACGTTTCTCTTCTTTGTTCTATCTTGCTTTCGGAGTAAGAAAGAAGTGAACGAATGTTTATCGGTAATGAAAAATACATATAAAGAAGCCGGCTGTGCTTGATAGTGTTATCGAATAAAGAAGTTGATGACATTTAAAACGAAACAGGTCGAAAAAGTAGATTATAGTCACAATAAATGAAAAAGAAAAGAAGACCCAGGTATAAATGTGGATATAATAAAAAATAGAATTGTAACAATGTTATTATAAATATTATTATAACGATTATGTATCTAATTACTTTCATTTGAAAGTGAATTTATAACATATTATGTTTCAGTATTCCACATGTATATACTTATATAGAAATATCATTATAAATATTATTATAACGATTATGTATCTAGTTACTTTCATTTGAACGTGAATTTATAACATATTATATTTTAGTATTCCGCATGTATATGCTTATATAGATATCCTTATACATATATATATATAGGTAAATAATATGATCATGAACGTCAATCTAACAAAAAATGTAAATGTATATCCTGACGTCGCGACACTTCGTGTTGTGCCCTTATCAGAGCAGTTTAACTTTCCATATTCATGCAACGATTAAGAAAAGCAATTTTAACCTAACTAAATTAATGATTCTACTTGAAAACGAAATTATTCGCGTCTTTCATATTTCCGCATATGTGCACTTCTCTGCACGACTCAGCCTCTCCTTGTGTCGCGTGAACCGTTCGGTACGTGAGTTTGCGGGCGAGAATGCGCGACGACAAATTAGCTGCTTAACTCGAGTCGGCCAATTTCCACGCGGTCGGTACGCAACCGTCCATTAATTAATCCGGCGAGCTTAAATAGTTTAAATACCGCCGTGGCCGGTGCCGCGCAAGCGGGTGCAGCTTTTTGGCGGTGACGGACGAGGATGGGTGAGGCAGGGTGAGATAGTTGGAAGAGGTCGCACGCGAAATCCTGCCGCCACGTACGCGGACACGAAATTTCTCGCCGCCGACGCCGAGACGGGTCGATCAATGGACAATGTAAATATATCCCCGATGCAAACTGAAACGCGGGCATGCGAAATATTGGCTTCCGCGATATTTCGACCTATGGGAATATCTAGTAGCCGAAATTACAGAGAGGCGTAAGGTTTGAGAAAGAGAATTTTCGGATTGGGGACGAAACATTTTTGCGGGCACTTCGCTTATTTGGGTTGAGATCAAGGAATGCGCGATGGAATGTTTAGGGATTCAATCATTTGGTCTGCAAAATTACTGTTTTTTGATGAGTAGACATTTGCGCTGTCTCGATGTTGAGAATGTTATTTGACGTTGAAAATATATTTTAATCAGCATAGTTATGGGTGGTTACAACCTCAGTTAATTGCACCATCGTAATGTCTATCGTATTTTCACCCTTTAATACAGCAACATTCTTCTATCAAAAGTGTCACTCAGCTGCTCCATCAAAAGCAAATTCGTCCAGGAATCTATGTACTGGAACCCGACCATCCGAAATATTGGTTTCTGTGATATTAAGACCTAGGGGAGTATCATGTAGTGGGTGAAGTAACACGAGCCGTAGATATTTGGGAAAGAGCATTTTCGGGTTGAGGAGGAAACAGTTTTATAATATGCAAGCTTCGCGGTTTGTTTAAACATTTATGAATCCCTCACTTTCAACTGCATTTTTGTAGTATGAAACATCATTTTCTTCTGTCAAACCTAGAATATTACGACTCGCTAAAATACTGACTGAAACGTCCTTCTTTACTATCGGATTAAATACCTGCAAATCTCCCACTTTTATCCGCAATCATACACTACAAAATTCTCCTCATTCACCTTACACTCACGCAAATTCCAATTCCTCTAAACACTCGCCCCCCTCCCACCTTCACCGCAACTTTCGAGCACCAAACTCGACTCGTTCTCATGAAACCCCCGAAATCCTCTAACCGTTCAAATACGTGCAGTTCCCCGCTTCCAACCACAATATCACCATCTTCCGCTAACCGCCTCTGCCTACTACCGCACACATTACCGGACAATTCCAATTCCTCGCATCCACCGTCCTTCCGCCTACCAAAGCGTCGCCCCTCACCAACATTCTCAGCCATCTGCCCGGTCGCCAGCGAATTCATCCAAGACTCCGCGCGCTCCCATTCCCGGCTCATCGTTATCTCCCGTATTTCATAAACCGGCCGATAAAATCGTGCTCACACGGCTAGAGCGGAGATTTGACTCTGACGGATGAGGGTAGTTGGGCGGGCGCCGCGAAGGGGTTGAAGCGGGGTTGGTCGGTCGGTTGAAGCGGAGTTAGCTAGTATGGCACACCGACACGAATTCTACCTCCTCTGCTCCCGGGATGCCTGAGGGTCGCTGGCTCAAGTCAGCGGAGTGGGTGGAGTTCGTGGCTGGCTCGGTCGTGGTGGAAAATCCTTGGTATGCCACGCGAACACCCTGAATATTGGTTAGGTCGTGCCTGACCCACCGCAACCCAGCGGATATGTCACTTCCGGATGGCCACCGATTTCCCTGCGCTGCCCTGAAATCCGAGCAAGTCTTCTCGTCTGCGCGTCGGACGAACGATTTCTGCACTGCTTGCGGCGGCTTATTTAAGCCTTTGGGGGAATGCGCGTTTTTGCGGTTGGAATGTAGGATTTGTTGGTGCGAATCATGCCACGCGAGAATAGGGATTAGCGATGGAGGGGTGGGTTTTAATATGTGTGGTAAAGGTTGCTGTAGGATAGCCACGCCCTTGTGGTTTAAGTGTGTGCATGTATATGTATGAATGTAAATAGTGTATATGGAAATGGTCGAGCCGTAGGTATAGTATATGCATAGTTGTATGATGTATTCATAATTTAATTATATGTTTATACGTTGTGTATATAAATACTATACATGCACATAGCCAAAGCATAGGTAGTGGATCATAGATAGTGTATATGGAAATGGTCAAACCGTAGGTATAGTATATGCATAGTTATATGATGTATCCATAATTTAATTATACATTTATACGTTGTGTATATAAATACTATACATGCACATAACGAAATCATAGGTAGTGTATCATAGATAGTGTGTATGGAAATGGTCAAACCGTAGGTATAGTATATGCATAGTTGTATGATGTATGCATCATTTAATTATATGCTTATACATTGTGTATATAAATACTATACATGCACATAGCCAAAGCATAGGTAGTGGATCATAGATAGTGTATATGGAAATGGTCAAACCGTAGGTATAGTATATGCATAGTTCTATGATGTATCCATAATTTAATTATACATTTATGCGTTGTGTATACAAATACTATACATGCACATAGCTAAAGCATAGGTAGTGTATCATAGATAGTGCATATGGAAATGGTGAAACCGTAAGTATAGTATATGCATAGTTGTATGATGTATTCATCATTTACTTATATGGTTATACATTGTGTATATAAATACTATACATACACATAGCCATATCATAGGTATAGGCTATGTACAGTTGCATAATATAATTCCTAACTTAAGTAATTTCCGCAGTACTGGTCTTTCTGACCTATTCTTTAACGCTAGTTTCCAAGAATTGTTTCATATTGTAATATCCTCTCGTAGACACCCGAAGACGCAAAACATCTTAAGAAATCGGAAAGATGAATCCGTCAACCGAAAGAAGTCGCTAAAAAAATTTGGTCTCCACCATATTCCTCTGTTTAACCCAACGATATCGGGTCATGAACGTTTTTCGCTTCACGAAGAATAAAAATATTTCGTTGGCCACCTTCAGCTGGGCCGTCCTGCATAAGGAGCAACATTGTACATATTTATTTTCGTTCTTCTATTTATATTCACCCCTCCACGCATTTCGGATTCTGGCCAGGCATTACAGCGCACCACATGCCAGTCATTCACTCGCGACCAAATATTTTGCGTGATACGAATAGCCGGAAGTCGACCGACCGAGCCAAACCAAGCATATTATCACACAAGGATACATCATAATACGAACAACCCACTTATCGACTCGCCATCTGTTGAGTGCCTACGACCCTCCTTTCGAGCTTCCCCTTTTCGGGCCACATCAAACATTACTTTTTATTATCGACTTGTTTGCACAGCGACGATAAGGCTAAATTGATTGATTCGACAGGCTGCTCTACTTTGCCGGGGCGGTATATTATTTTTGCACATATACGTGTTCACATACCACCCACACACGCGCAAGACGTAATCACGTGCAGGTGTGGGTGCCGTTTAACGCTGTGTGCCCGTAAACGAACACGCAGACGACACCCTGACGATGCCTTGGCGTGTCTCAGGTGATTAACCAGGTAGTTTCTTTTTTACGAATATACTCGTCATGAAGTAGCGGCAATATTTTGTGTTATGACGAGTACAGTCATAATGCGTAAGAAGTAGTTGCAGGTTTCTATTTAAATTTTTGTAAATTTGACGAGGATTCGTTTTATGACTAGACACTTTTCCAAATATTATATCTTCTGCGTTCATGAATGACAGCTTCGTTATTCGCATTACTTTTTTCCTTATATACGTGTTACGTAAGAAGTAGTTGCAGGTTTTTCCACTTTTTCGAACATTATACGTTGATGTACAGCATTACTTTTTTCCTTATATCGTAATGCGTAAGAAGTAGTTGCAAGTTTCTATTTAAATTTTTGTAAATTTGACGAGGATTCGTTTTATGACTAGACACTTTTCCAAACATTATATCTTCTGCGTTGATGAATGACAGCTTCGTTATTCGCATTACTTTTTTCCTTATATACGTGTACAGTCGTAATGCGTAAGAAGTAGTTGCAGGTTTCTATTTAAATTTTTGTAAATTTGACGAGGATTCATTTTATGACTAGACACTTTTTCGAACATTATATCTTCTGCGTTGATGAATGACAGCTTCGTTATTCGCATTACTTTTTTCCTTATATACGTGTACAGTCGTAATGCGTAAGAAGTAGTTGCAGGTTTCTATTTAAATTTTTGTAAATTTGTCGAGGATTCGTTTTATGACTAGACACTTTTCCAAACATTATATCTTCTGCGTTGATGAATGACAGCTTCGTTATTCGCATTACTTTTTTCCTTATATACGTGTACAGTCGTAATGCGTAAGAAGTAGTTGCAGGTTTCTATTTAAATGTTTGTAAATTTGACGAGGATTCGTTTTATGACTAGACGCTTTTCCAAACATTATATCTTCTGCGTTGATGAATGACAGCTTCGTTATTCGCATTACTTTTTTCCTTATATACGTGTTCGGACTCCCACCGCATTTCTATCAGTTTCCGAGGATTGATTTATAATAATAAATAATAATATCATTAATAAACTACAATTTCACGAAGTGTCGCCCGCATCGCTGCACTTTCCGCAGCAACCGCATACACGTTTCCGAACTTACCACACATTTCACTGAACGTCCAGAGTGCAAAACGCAAAAACGCGTATAATTCACCGGCATGTCCCGAATAGTCTGTTTACGGTCCCACCTTTGCTCACACCTATTCATAGTCACGTAATGGATATGAAGCCGGGGTTGGCCACCGGATGGAGAACGCCTCATACATCTAGTACATGGCTGAATGTTCTCATTGAGAACGGGGTGCACCTGAGGGTTTCTCCTATATCACCTTGCCAATTACTTTCTAGACCACGTTCAAGTTTGGCGTACCACCCTCAGGCGCCCCTTTGGAAAAATTCTTTGGTGCCCGCGAGTCATCACAAACCGAAGTTTGCTCAACATTTATCATTACCGACGTTAGTTAGCAATGCTTAAGCGCATAGATTGTTCGGTCGGGGTCCCCAGAGTCTCCCCGAAGCAAAGCCATTATTACTCGACGGGACAACAAGAAATCCGGGAATTCCAGTCTATTGTGATGACTACCGTTACACCCCTAGAAAGTAGTGGAATAAGGAGAAATAAATTAAAAAATAATAATTCGTAAATAGAATAATGATATAATTTTTTTTTGAATATTCGTATTTAAATTAAATAGAATAGGTTTTATTGGTTTATCTTATCATAGATGGAGAATGACAAGTGGCAACTGTACACTTCAGTGATATGAGCCGTTTATTTTGAAAGTGGCCTAACCTCGTTTTTCAATATTTTCCGGTTACCATGGTTACATGTACAAATTCATGTTATTTATCTCGATTTGAAGATAAGTGGAGTTAGGCCACTTTCAAAATAAACGGCTCATACGTCGATTTTGAAAGGTATGCCGTAGCGTACATTCAAAAGATCTCGCAAGCTTGCTGCACTCTACTACGCCTCGTCCATGTTTTAAAAGTATCAAATGTTTCCAATATCTGATTATTCCTGCTTTATTATGATTATATCCGCCGTATCGCATATTCAAAAAGTCTCGTCTGGCGCAGACATCGGACACACCCCACGGCAAATGTTCTAACACAATCGCATCACATTCACCCACAGAAACAACTCATATGCATCCTACTCCCCATGTCATTACTGTAGGATTTAGATTGGAATGATATATTAAACGGTTTTAATCACAAAAGTAATGGCTATAATATTACTCGCACTGCACTCTGTATTAAACGCTGACAAAGATTCGCCAAAACTCGCTAAACACATTCGCTGATAATCTCTAAAGATTCGCTAAGACGCACACACTGTTACTCTTGAAAGATTCGCAAAGACTCACTTATTTTAACACTTGGCATGCGGGCAACGTATTTTTACGTCTTTTGTAGTCTGTCACTGGAGCGCGGGTCACGTAAAAATACGTATTTAGTTGATTTGGTGTTGTTAGTGGTGTTTGTTACATGAATGTGTGACATTATATTGTTATTTGTTTAAATTGATTATATTCCTGCATTTTTTTCCCATAAGTTATGATTGTTGAGTTACTCGATCTTTTGCTGAGTTATTTCGTCTGCAATCAAGATTTTAGCTCCAGAACGTGTTTTATCAATTTGAAGCTTTTTTTTATTATTGATTACAAAATTGATCAAATGAGCCGTTGTGACAAAGATAGTGATGAAGAAATATGCGCTGACAAATTATCGGACTTTTCGTATGATTGTGTGGAACACTTTAAAAATCGCTTATTTTTATGATTTCGTGAAAATATCGTTTGTTTTTTGTTAAATAATCATACAGTATATATTTAAGTGTGAAATAAAAAAGTTTCGTTTAAAAACGAAGTAGTTTTCGATTTACTGCGATTTTTTCTGAATAACAAACTTCCACGCGATTCAATCAAAAACGCCCGCTGCACGCGAAATTCGGCGGCGAAGTATGCCCGCATGCCAAGTGTTAATATCGCGCTCAACCCTTTTATACTGTTTGGTTTTCATGATAGTAAATTCTTTGTAGAACATTCCTAATAACAAATATAGACTCATGCATTCTTTCTCACTTTCTCACTCTCGCTTTCTCTCTCTCATACGCACACATTCTCATTGCTCGTTCATAGAAAATCACACATCCCACATTACCAACCAATATTTCCACTCTTCCTTCTAAAGGCTCTGCTCATCTGAAGCGTTCAATGCCTTTCCACACGGCGCGCCAAATTTTTCAGCTCGCGTACTTGGTCTCGCCACTCCCGTGCTAGGGTCCGCGAGGACCCCCAGCCCAAAAGTTACATCGCCCGTCTTTTGCCCGCACGCAGCCTGACAAATGACTTCTTCGTGCCGCATGCCGTCGTTTGTCATTCGACACGCTGAATCAGCGACGCGATCGCAAACTCCCTTTTTTCTCAACTATTCTGGGCGCCTCCCGAGGAAAACGATAGAGGCGGACCGAGATTGCCGGAGCATCGATGCTCGGGTTATGCTGAGTGCGCGCGAAAAGTTTACTCCGCGGGAGCCGGGAGTCTTATCGAAATCTGCAATTAAAGTACTTGGAACGGAGTCGAGGAGGCGTGAAATGAACTCTTCGTTTTTTCCCGCGCGCCATTTCGCTGACTCGGACTCGCGCGGGAAAAGTGTGCTACGAAGAGGGCTCGGAGAAATTAACGGAACTCTCGAAATCGAGGGCGGTGTAGTAAAGATGTTTTTAGCGAGTGATGTGTGCGATTGCAACGTTATTGTAGTGTGTGGAAGCAAAGTGTTTTGACGAGCGCGTGTGGTTGAAGTGAAGTTTAGGAAGCGACGATGCAGGATTTGGTTATTTCAGGTTTTCTGCTTTCTTCTTTTCCTTGTTTTACGTTCTGGGTTTAGTCGTATTATAGACTAGTGATTCCGATACGTGAACACAATTGCCGGTATCAGCTGTTGGTGAGTCGATTTACTACATTTTTTATACTTTAACAAAAATGTTCATGCGCTTTTTAAGAGGACAGATTTCTATAACCAGTAGATTTTTGTACACTCTTTTGTACTCCTTTTTTTCACATCCTTACACTCTTTTAACACGTTGACTGTCAAGCGTATTTTGCTATGTTAGAACCGCGATGCAATGAAATACTGTAGAATATGATTAAATCGTGCAAAAGGAAGGTAATGCAGACTTGTTAGAAGCCAAACTATTGAAGCACCATTCCAACATCAATTGCTTTACAAGATTGCAAATAGGCTTCATCGCGAATTTTTTACATTTTTAGTCAAATATTTTGCGCCGGTCACCGGTGACCACCGTGGCAGTCAACGTGTTACTAAGGGCCAAATCCAGTACCACGACTTCAGGTTATTTTAACACTTGACATGCGGGTATACTTCGCCGCCGAATTACGCGTGCAGCGGGCGTTTTTTCTTGAATCGCGCGGAAGTTTGGTTATTCAGAAAAATCGCTGTAAATCGAAAACTACTTCGTTTTTATAAACGAAACTTTTTTTATTTCACACTTAAATATATACTGTATGATTATGTAACAAAAAACAAACGATATTTTAACGAAATCATAAAAATAAGCGATTTTTAAAGTTCTCCACACTATCATACGAAAAGTCCGATAATTTGTCAGCGCATATTTCTTCATCACTATCTTTGTCACAATGGCTCATTTGATCAATTTTGTAATCAATAATAAAAAATCAAGCTTCAAATTGATAAAACACGTTCTGGAACTAAGAATTCGATTGAAGACGAAATAACTCAGCAAAAGATCGAGTAACTCAACAATCATAACTTATGGGAAAAAAATGCAAAGCGTTGCCTAGCAACGCAAATAACACCATATAATGTCACACATTCATGTAATTATACGTATTTAGTAGATTTGTGGTGGATATCCACTAACAACACCAAATCAACTAAATACGTATTTTTACGTGACCCGCGCTCCAGTGACAGACTACAAAAAACGTAAAAACACGTTGCCCGCATGCCAAGTGTTAATAACAAAAAATGTCAGCATCTGACCGGCATCAACTTACTGACCGGCACACTCCAAGTGTATTTCAAATTTCACAAAAGAACACAGTTACATTTCCTGTCCTCGATTGTTCGAAACGTAATTTCTTGCCGACTAAAAAAATTCAAGCTCACTCGAAAACTGTCAAGACTAAGAACTGCATTTGCGTGGGAGAAGAAGACACGTTGAGGCGTAGATGAGAATGGCCACTCTAGGTGTCTCTCGGAGTTTTCCATACGTGATTCTCATAAGGACATGGCTTGGCGCGGGAAAAATATGGACGATGAAAGCGTCCGTCTCTCCTCGCAGCGGTGCGTCTGCGATTCGAGCCGTAAATTCACGGCCGCATTAACCTGCGCCGACGGAACGATATTTTACTTGACGCCCGCGTTAGAATGACAAACGGCCGATTCTTCTCAAGGCGATCGCCGACAGATATTCCCGCGATATCCGCGGTAATGGGAATTAATAGAGCGACATGTGTGGCATTTCCTGTTTGCCGGCAAAATGTAAATGATTATCGCGACGATTCTACAGGGTGTCCCGTTCAGCTCGGCCAAGGTGTTTTTTTTTGGACTGTCGAAGGCGGTAAACTGCATCGAATAATTGCACATATATAATATGTCGTTCCTTTAGGATACTGTTCTGTTACACAGCGATAGAATTATAAAGATGTTATAATGGGATTTATTTTACGATTGACCTCTACACTGCTCACGTCTGGACATCTTCATATAGCAACGGTTTCGCATTGAATCTCGTTATGTTAAGGCGTCCGTAAAATTACTCTATTCCATCATTACCTTTCTATTCGTTACTATCTTCCTTCTTATTACTATCTTTCCACTCTTCCATTAACACTTTGACTGCCATGGTGGTCACCGGTGACCGACGCAAGAGTTTTTACTGAAGATCCAAAATATTCGCAATGGGTAGCAATTATTATTTTATGAATGCAGTTGTTATTAGAATAGTGATGCGATCCTTTGGACTCCAATACCTGCACATTATTTACATTTTGCATAATTCAGTGGAACGCTGTAGTATTTCATAGCATCGCCGTTCTAATATAGTAAAATACGCTTGGCAGTCAACGTGTTAACACTTTGACTGCCATGATGGTCACCAGTGACCGACGCAAGAAATTTGACTGAAGATCCAAAATATTCGCAATGGGTAGCAATTATTATTTTATGAATGCAGTTATTATTAGAATAGTGATGCGATCCTTTGGACTCCAATACCTGCACATTATTTACATTTTGCGTAATTCAGTGGAACGCTGTAGTATTTCATAGCATCGCCGTTCTAATACAGTAAAATACGCTTGGCAGTCAACGTGTTAAATATCAACGTGCCGCGTAAAACCGTCGATGCCCTGCAAATCCCCGTCAATTTTCATACGAATATACTGCATTCCATTCGATTTCATTTTCTCCCACCACATTTTTCCCCATCTCCGCTCCGTCAAAAGACACAGTTCGGTCCAGTCGTCGAAGACACCGCGTATTAATAAGCGCGATTGTGAAACGCAGTCAATCGACGTTCCATGAGTTCGTCAGTTTTTTGCCCCCGATGGCAATGAGCATTAAATAATCCCGTTCTATCGCGCGTGTCGGTAAACGACCGTGGCGGCCGATTAAAATGACGATTAGCGACGGAGCCCGCTAATTATCGCGTTGGCACGTTCGCTTCGCAGCCGTGCCTATTATTTTCCCGGGAGACCGGTCAATCCGACCACGGGTTGCACGTCGATAAGGATGTGACAGGCGAGTTACGAATCGATCGCGATTGAGCGACTGCGACAGTGTCGCAGATTATGCGAGGCTGTCGGGAATCCGGTTTTCCGGTCAGAGGTTGTCACGCAAAAAAGGACTGGTATCCGCGAGAAAACGTCTGCTGCTTTCCGTCATATGCGAATTCTTGCGTTGTGTAGGAAGCGGGAGAGAGAATTAAAAGTAAATTAAACCCTTGCCGTTCTTTGTCGAATCTGACTCTCGATGAAAATTTTGGGTGATGAAAATGTATGTATTGTATCAGAAATATATACATAGTAAATGAAAAAGTTTTTGTTTACAGTTCATTTGAATTCCGTAAAAGAACCTTCGACTGAATAATAATTCACATGCAGTCGCAAGATAGCATTTTTTTTTCTCGAACATTTTTCTCATCGCTTGGGCCTGAATTCTTCCGAAATAAATGCTACGGCAAAGGGTTAAAACGATGACTATGTGTACTGGGATCAGGTTGTATTTTCGATCACACGGATAATAATAAAATAGCTTTTTAAATGTTCGAAGAAATGTCATGGGTTTGTCGCGTATGAAAAATGTTTAAAAAGTAAACGGTTACAATATATTTTCCGAGCGCACGGTAGATTGTTCCCAGATATTTTTGATATCCGTTCAAGCACATTTATAGATAGCGAGCGTTTCCTACTTTGTAGGGAACAGCCATTCGATCGGTCAATGTTATACCTTGAAGTCTGGAGAAATCGTCTCTTTCCGCAGCTATCGAACGCGTCGGAAACAACGGAACTTATTCATTCCGCGAAAAGAAATCGCTGGCAACTCGATATGCCGATGACGCTGCCCTGCATACGGAATTGCTTGCATCGTTTGCCGTTACTCATCGTGACGCGGAATAAAAAAAAAACATTTTTGACACACGTCCATTCGTGTAGCTTGACAGGACAATTCTCCAACTCATTACATTAACCACCAATAAAAACCAATCGTAATAAATACTCGGGAGTTTGACTGGAATTTTACATATAATTCAAGTTTCAAGTCAAAATGTTAGACCGAATTTTCCAAAGTCTCTTTTGTAGATTACGTGTAGTTGACGGTTTATTTTTTCGACGCGTTATGCACACACATGATACCATTGTATAATACAATATTTATTATGATATTATATATATACTATTATATATATGTATACTATTAGATAGTATTACTTATATATACAACTTTATTGATTGCATATATATCATATGCAATGGTTCGGTCTCCCCTACACAAATACAAGAAAGCAATGAAACATTATCACAAAATAAACAATATACAATATAATGATGCTAATACGTGAAAAATCATATGTACAATTTGCCGAGTGAACGTATCCTGTACCGCGTACATTGCTTCTTGTCTCCCCTATACAAACAAACGGTCACACAAACACAAGAAAGTAATGAAACATTATACCCAGACACAATATATATCAATATAATTGCAATATAATTGCCAGTTGATGTGCCCATCCGAAAATATCCATATTGACCCCGCGTATATATCATATTGCCAAATGCACCGCGTCGCAATCATGGCTCGTATCGTTTATGGCGTCGGTCTCCCCTATACAAACAAAGCACAACAAGCACAAGAAAAGCAACGAATGTACACCGAGACACAATGCAATAAATAAATGCACCATCATAAAAATATAATATATAATGCAATAAACAAGTAGCATCGGTACAATATAATACCATCGGTACAATATAATCGGTACCAGCCCAAGTTGACCCTAGCCTGCCCATCCGAAAATATCCGAATGCATCTGACCCCGCGTACAATTTGCCGAGCTGAAAGTTAGCCAACAGCGTGCACCGCGTCGCACGCATAATGGCTCGTATCGTCTATGGCGTCGGTCTTCCCTATACAAACAAACCAGAGGTTCACACAAACACAAGAAAAGCAACGACACATTACACCGAGACACAATGCAATAAATAAGTAGCATCGGCACCATCGATAAAAATATAATACCTAGTCACAATGCAATAAACAAGTAGCATCGGCACCATCGGTACAATATAATACCATCAGAACAAGTATAATCGGCCCCAGCCCAAGTTGACCCTAGCCTGACCATCCGAAAATATCCGAATGCATCTGACCCCGCGTACAATTTGCCGAGCTGAAAGTTAGCCAACAGCCTGCACCGCGTCGCACGCATAATGGCTCGTATCGTCTATGGCGTCGGTCTCCCCTATACAAACAAAGCAGAGGTTCACACAAACACAAGAAAAGCAACGACACATTACACCGAGACACAATGCAATAAATAAGTAGCATCGGCACCATCGATAAAAATATAATACCTAGTCACAATGCAATAAACAAGTAGCATCGGCACCATCAGTACAAGTATAATCGGTACCAACCCAAGTTGACCCTAGCCTGACCATCCGAAAATATCCGAATGCATCTGACCCCGCGTACAATTTGCCGAGCTGAAAGTTAGCCAACAGCCTGCACCGCGTCGCACGCATAATGGCTCGTATCGTCTATGGCGACTTATCATCACGTCGAGGGCTTTCTTCCGGTTACATCTGCGATGTCCATTGAACGAAAGCCACCGCGCTCGTCGCGCAGCATCCCATGCGACGTCGCACGTATGGCGCGATGTGGCCAGAACCTGGTGACAAAGTCTTTCCTGCTCGCACGTTTCGCAGATCGCATCGTACGCTGCGCGATAAGGCGGACCAATGCAAAGGTTCGCGGTTCAAAGGCCGCTCGAGAGAAGGCGGTCGCGTGAAAGTCGGAAGTTGGCGGTGACAGATGTCGAAGGACGCTGGGTGGCAGTTAGGAACTAAAATGCCGGTCGGTGTAAGGGTGCACGGCAGTTTCAGTCAGGGAAGCGTGTGTATGGAGGAATGTATGCAGGATTTAAATACGTGAAACTAGAGAGTATAATATTTTTAAATGATAACGATAATCAAGACACTTTCGTCTTATTTCCTAATCTTTCGTCGTTTCGTCGCATTGCCTTTACGCCGTTTTGTCTTTACGTTTTATCGTCAATTGCCTCCTAAGCAACCAAATAACACAATTCAACAGACTCGTCACCTATGATACATCAATATAATAATTGAGCCTGTATTTTAGATCCCACATGTATTTTCGGGATGTGTTTGGATCGAAGTGGTTGTTGCGGAACTGAAGAGTATGCGGATAGGAAGATTTTGGTATGGTGTGGCAATTAGTAGAGTACCGATCAGTAGGCTGGGGGATGCAAAGTTACGTGGGGCTTTCTTGAGAAGAGTGATTGTACGCACAAATATATTTCAGAAATATTTTCTTTTTGAAGGTGCAGTCGATGGTATGTTTTTTTTGGCCAAAATGCCGATTTGGGTAGATAATACGTTGACTGCCATGCGTATTTTGCTATGTTAAAAGCGCGATGCGATGAAATACTGGAGGAGTACAATTAAATCATGCAAAATGAAAGTAACGCAGAGGTGTTAGAAGCCAAAGTATTGAAGCACCATTCCAATATCAGTTGCTTTTACAAGATTGCAAATAGGCTTCATGGCAAATTTTTTTGCATGTATATAAAATCTTTTGCGCCGATCACCGGTGACCACCGTGGTAGTCAACGTGTTAACACTTTACCGACCGCTATTGACTGAAGATGCCACTCACTAACAACCGACTCTGTTTTGGATATCGCGCAGGAATTGTGTATGTGCCTATTTATAAAGCTTTATAACTGAAAAATACTGAATGTGTTGTCGCGAATCCTTTGGTTTCAAAGCGGTGTAATTTTATTGTCATTTAGAATTGTCATAATATCATCTGATATTTATTTTATCTAATATAACCGTTGACCACTGAAAAGCCTATTAATCTGCTACCGGTGAATGGCAGTTGAAACCGAAAAATCGATTAATCGGCTAGCGGCCGTTAAAGTGTTAAGAAGTATATGCATGGGTGCCTTTTAGTAGGGTGCCGTAATCAATTGATACTCGATAAACGTGCCCGGGAATTTGGAGATATGCGAAAGTTTTCTCGAGAGAAATGCGTGTGCAAACATATAATGTAAAAATATGTTTTGTTTGGAGGTAGAGTTGTCAGTGTGTTTAGATCGGTATACCCATTTGCATAATTAAAAAGTACATGCATAAGAAGCTTTTATTATCGTGTGGTTATCAATTGAAGGTCGACCAACGTGCTGGGTCATGTAAAGATACGCGTGTGTTTGCTTGAGAGAAATATCTCCATGCAAAAATATGTTGCTTTGGAGGTAGAACAAAAGTCTTTGTTTTTAGCTGGGAATATCTGTTAGTATAACGAACAAGTATGTGCATAGGAGCATAGGAATGTACATAGAAAGCTTTTTGCACGACATGGTAATCAATTGAACGTCGCTCATTGTGTTGGCTGATGTAAAGTTACGCGGATGTTTACTTGAGAGAAATAGTGTATGCGTAAAGATGTGAGAAAAATATGATATTTTCGAGGTAGAGTTAAAATCAGGGATTTTGGGTGGGAATATTCCCATTTGCGTGATTAACGAATGCAAGTTTATCAATGTGCCGGCGATATAAAGGTATGCGGGTTTTTGCCTCAGAGAAACGTGTATGCAAAAATATATTTCAAAAATACGTTGCTTTGGAGTTAGAGTCAAAATCAGTGTGTTTGGATCGGGAACGCCGCTTGCATAATTGAAAGGTATATGAATTTGAAGCTTTTAGTATGGTATGGTAACCAATTGAAGGCCGATAAATGTGCCGGGCGATATAAAGGTACGCGGGAGTTTGCTTCGTAGAAATATATCTATGCAAAAATACGTTACTTTGAAGGTAGAAATAAAATAATTATTTTTTGGCTGAGAATACTCATTTCTATAAATAACAGGTATATGTACAAGAGCATAGGAATATATGTAGAAACCTTTTTGCATGACACAGTAATCAATTGAAGGCCGATAAATGTGCCGGGCGATATAAAGGTACGCGGGAGTTTGCTTCGTAGAAATATATCTATGCAAAAATACGTTACTTTGAAGGTAGAGTTGAAATAATTATTTTTGGCTTAGAATACCCATTTGTATAAATAACAGGTATATGCACAAGAGCATAGAAATATATGTAGAAACCTTTTTGCATGACACAGTAATCAATTGAAGGCCGATCAATGTGCCGGGCGATATAAAGGTACGCGGGAGTTTGCTTCGTAGAAATATATCTGTGCAAAAATACGTTACTTTGAAGGTAGAAATAAAATAATTATTTTTTGACTGAGAATACTCATTTCTATAAATAACAGGTATATGCACAAGAGCATAGGAATATATGTAGAAACCTTTTTGCATGACACGGTAATCAATTGAAGGCCGATCAATGTGCCGGGCGATATAAAGGTATGGAAAAATATATTTCAAAAATAGTTTTGTTTCGTAGAAATGTATCTATGCAAAAATACGTTACTTTGAAGGTATTAAAATAAAAGAATATATTTTTTGATGTCATATGTTGAGAATACTCATTTCTATAAATAACAAATAGGTATATGCACAAGAGCATGGGAATATATGTTTTTTTTAAAAATTTTCCTTTTTGCAAAAATGACACGATATTATTATAAAATATTTGTTTATTTTATTATAAAATAATTGAACTGGTCCGATCAATTTTGCCATGCGATGTAATGCTACGTAGCTGTTTACTTGACAGCAATGTGAGTATGGAAAAATATATTTCAAAAATATGTTTTGTTTGGGTCGAAAATCCTACTTTCGCCCCGGACTATCCATTTGCGTAATTAACAAATATGTGCATAGGGACTTTTTAGTATGATTTGGTAATCAATTAAAGGTTTCGCGATTCAAAGGGATCTGGAGAATATGCAAGCTTTCGAAAGGTATCCACTGATGATGTCATATGTTGAAGTGTCGTATACCTAGTGACTGTGTACTGTGTCTACGGAATCAGACAACAATATGATTTTTTCACAGGCAAAATTAAAATCGTCTTTGTTTCGAATGCATCAATAATAGTCATGCTTACAATAACTTAGCAGTACAATCTGATAATCAACTAAAAATTAATCAATGCCCAGATTCGTGATTCAACAAGCTCCAGAGAAAATGTATGCTTTGAAAAGGTGTGCATTAATAATAGTCATGCTTACAGTAATTCAGCAGTACAATCTGATAATCAACTAAAAATTGATCAATGCGAAGATTCGTGATTCAACGAGTTCCAGAGAAAATGTATGCTTTGGAAAGGTGTGCATCGGTGATGACAGATGCCGAAGCACATTCCTCGAGAGTCAGTAACAAGAATGCTGGACAATATGAAGGTACACTGGAATTTGCTTGAGAAAAATGTTTATGCAAAAATCTACTAGAAAAGTATATTGCTTTTGGAGGCAGGGGTGAAAGCACTGTTTTTGGCTTGAATACCCATTTGCGTAATTAAATAGTACACACATAGGAACCTTTCAGTATGATGTGCTAATCAATTGAAAGTCGATCAATGTACCGTGCAGTGTATAGATACACGGGAGTTTGCATCAGAAAAATGTCCATGCAAAATATGTTGCATTTGGAGATAGAGTCGGAATTACTATTTTTAGTCCGACTACACATTTTGCATAATTAAAACATATATGCATAAGAACCTTTTAGTATAATGTGGTAATTAATTGAAGGTCGATCAATGTGCCGCACACTGTAAAAATACGCGGGAGTTTGCTTGAGAGAAATGTGTATGCAGAAATATGCTAGAAAAATATATTGCTTTTGGAGGTAGAGTTGAAAGTTGTTTTTGGCCCGAATATAAATTTTGCGTAATTAAAAAAGTATATGCACAAGAATCTTTTAGTATGACGTGGTAATCAATTGAAGCTTTCGTAAGGTGTGTCCTGGTGATGACAGATGTTGAAAGACCTTTTGCGGGAGTCAGTAACGAATGTTCGGGGCGATGCACAGGTACGCAGGTGTTCGCTTTATAGAAGTGTGTCTATGCAAAAATATATTTCAAAAATATGTTTCTTCCGGAGGTAGAGTTGAAATGACTGCTTTTGGCCCGAATGCCGATTTGCATGTTACATGCATGCGTACAGAAGCACAGTGGTATATCGTGGCAGTCAACTGAGGGTTGATCAATGTGAAGGTTCGCGATTCAACAAGCTCCAGAGAAAATGTATGCTTTGAAAAGGTGTGCATTAATAATAGTCATGCTTACAGTAATTCAGCAGTACAATCTGATAATCAACTAAAAATTGATCCATGCGACGATTCGTGATTCAACGAGTTCCAGAGAAAATGTATGCTTTGAAAACGTGTGCATCGGTGATGACAGATGCCGAAGCACATTCCGCGGGAGTCAGTAACAAGAATGCTGGACAATATGAAGGCACACCGGGGTTTGCTTAAGAGAAATATTTATGCAAAAATCTGCTAGAAAAGTATATTGCTTTTGGAGGCAGAGGTGAAAGCACTGTTTTTGGCTTGAATACCCATTTGCGTAATTAAATAGTACATACATAGGAACCTTTCAATATGATGTGCTAATCAATTGAAAGTCGATCAATGTACCGTGCAGTGTATAGATACACGGGAGTTTGTTTCAGAAAAATGTCCATGCAAAATATGTTGCATTTGGAGATAGAGTCGGAATTACTATTTTTAGTCCGACTACACATTTTGCATAATTAAAACGTATATGCATAAAAACCTTTTAGTATAATGTGGTAATTAATTGAAGGTCGATCAATGTGCCGCACACTGTAAAAATACGCGGGAGTTTGCTTGAGAGAAATGTGTATGCAGAAATATGCTAGAAAAATATATTGCTTTTGGAGGTAGAGTTGAAAGTTGTTTTTGGCCCGAATATAAATTTTGCGTAATTAAAAAGTATACGCATAAGAATCTTTTAGTATGACGTGGTAATCAATTGAAGCTTTCGTAAGGTGTGTCCTGGTGATGACAGATGTTGAAAGACCTTTTGCGGGAGTCGGTAACGAATGTTCGGGGCGATGCAAAGGTACGCAGGTGTTCGCTTTATAGAAGTGTGTCTATGCAAAAATATATTTCAAAAATATGTTTCTTCCGGAGGTAGAGTTGAAATGACTGCTTTTGGCCCGAATGCCGATTTGCATGTTACATGCATGCGTACAGAAGCACAGTGGTATATCGTGGCAGTCAACTGAGGGTTGATCAGTGTGAAGGTTCGCGATTCAAAGGGTTCCGGAGAGAATGCGAGCGTCGAAAATCGTGTGCTGGCGATGACAGATGTCAGAGTGTGTGTATGCCGGGTGAATGTACAAATGAGTCCACGGAGTCAGATAAATAGATGTTCCTGAAAAAATATGTTCGTTTCGAAGATAGAATTGAAATTGCTTTCGGGCGGAATTGCTATTTGCATAATTATCAAGCACGCGCATCATAACGTATTTACGTGACTTCGTAGTAACGAATCTCATCAGACGCTAAGTATTTCCGTACTTTTCATCTACTTATTACGATGCACTATAGTTTGTCTAATTCCGAAATTAACCGGTCTTCCTCTACTTATTCATTTAAGTTTTTGTTCGACCTTTAGAAACTACCGAAACGCTTATTAAATATGTTTAAATTGATTTTATTCGTGGTTTTTTGAAACTGTGAATGTTTCGGGTCCTAAGATAATTTCTTCAGGATCAAGATTTTAGGTGTAGGAGTTTCTTTCGGAAAATACCTTTTTCCTGTTAAGTATGTTACTGATGTACCTAACAGGCGCAAATTAGGAGTAAAATAGGAGTGGAGTGACATACCTAATGCGAATTTTTCTCTCATGACACTTTATTGTTTATTTGCTTACTCCTATCAAGTACCTTAACACATTGCGGACGGCGTTCTTGCTCATCCAGACCTCGCACATTTTTCAGCGTCCTAAAAAGTTGAGTACAATACATACAAGGTTTTTTTAATACTGACTGCTATGTTCGCACTTTTTCAACATTTTAACATTTATTTACTTCACAATTATACTATCAGAAATTGCTGCAAGGTTTCATTACTTTAGCAACGTACCGATAAACCTTAAAACGAGAAATCTCGTGACCCGTCCGCAATGTGTTAATAACAAACTTTAACCCTTTGCACTCCTATGTCGAGTGTGACTCGACATCAGTTTTTATGACAGGAGCTCCTTTGTCGAGCTCCACTCGACATTTTTTCATGTCTAAATAAATAGATATCGTGCACACGTTATCGACGCTCTCGCAATGTCACTAGAAGGGTTAGACATTCAGGTAATCGAAGAGAAATAAAAGAACTGGATGTGATCACAGATTATAATAAAAATATAGATGGTGTCGATGTGGCGAACCAATACGCGACATCTTACTGTTTTTTTACGTCGAGCACTCAAGTGGTGGAGGGAATATTTCTTTTGGGGATTAGAAATCTCCATGGTAAATGCGTATATTTTATACAAAGAAAAAACAAAAAACCAAGGAACAGAACCTATAGCCCACAAAAAATTTCGCGAAAAGATTTTGTCAATGCTGATTCGTGATTGTCGTCATCCAAATATGAAATTGGGGAGGCCTGGAACACATGATAAACACGATCGCTTAGATGGAAAGCCTCATTTAATCTTCCTACATCCCGAAGGAAAACACAAAGACTGTGCAGTTTACTCAAATAGAAAAACATCTGGAGGAAAAAGAGAAACCACCTATTTTTGTGAAACGTGTGAAAGAAAATCAGGGTTACATCTTGCAAGTTCTTTCAAAAGATATCATACCCTTGAAAATTTCAATATACGACAATACGGTAAATAAAATTGCTATTTAAGTGAATTTGTTTCTTCCTTTATTTATTTAAATTGCTTTATATTTTTAGTTAAAGTAAATTTCAAATAAAACACTTAAAAGCGTTGGGAGCTGCTGGTAACGAAATCGAAATAAAATTCGGAGTGCAAAGGGTTAAAGGAGAAAACTATCCATCTACCCAAAAAACCTCACTACTGAAAAGAAGAGACTACTCCTTGCAGTACGCAGACTTTCAAGACCCCGCAAATAAATTCAACCGCAGCCTGTGTTTAAGTAGTTTCTATTTATCAATCTGGCACCGCCCGCAAAATATCTTCCGACCACCCCGTGACGGCGCGCCCGTGTAATTACCCGCGTTTCCTCTATTTACCAGTAATTCCCCTCTCTACTTTCCGAAATGCCCTTTCTCGCGACGCCCCGCGAAATTTGCAATGTTAATTCGCGCAGCGCCCGATAATTGTTCGCTAATGGCACATCGCCGAAACGTTATTACAAAGCGTACGTCGCGGTTTAATGAGGAGCGGCGGCCGCGAAAGTTTACCTTTGCTTTGCCGCGGGTATCCAGCCAGTCTCGCGAGCATGATCCGCGTGAGATAGGACCAGGCATCCTCGTTACCGGCTTCCAACCGACGACCTCGGCGCCACGTTGCATTTCCCTTGCCTCGAGCGCAACGACGCGCGTGCACACCGATTTTTCACCAGCGATCCGGTTTCTACGTGCCTCCCACGGCCCTTTGGACGTTACACAGTGTTGCGTTTTCATGGCCAGCCGAGAGGTCCGCTTCTGTAAAGTGCGGAAAGGTCAGAAGTGGGCAAAGCGAGGAAAGAAGACGAGAGGAATGCGGGTTGCATTGGGAGTTCAAGTGGGATGTCTTATGTCACGTGCATTTTTGGCGCTGCCGTAGAATAGGCTGACGCACAATCTAATTCGGTGACAAAGAGAATAAATCGGAAGTGCCGAATATAAGTGAGATAAAGCAAGCAATACGTCAAACGTCAAATCATTGGCGGCGTCAAATACTAGTATATTTACATTAACACTTTGACTGTCGTAATGGTCACCGGTGACCGGCGTAAGAGATTTTACTGAAGATCCAAAATATTTGCAATGGGTAGCAATAACTATTTTATAAATGCAGTTGTTAGAATAGTGATGCGATCCTTTGGTCTCAAATCCCTGCATATTATTTACATTTTGCATAATTCAGTCAAATGCTGTAGTATTTCATAGCATCGCCATTCTAATATTGTAAAATACGCTTGGCAGTCAATGTGTTAATGAATGACTTTGATCCGTTCCATCATGCAGATAATCTTACTACTATGTTAGATCATGACCGCTGCACGACACAGCAAGCCAAAAACGATTTTACATCGAAGATCGTCAAATAAAACATTAAAACGTTGACTGCCATGATGGTCGATATTTCCAATTGGCAGCAATAATTATTTTATAAATGCAGTTGTTGCTAATTATTTTATAGATGCTAGACATGCTAGAATAGTGATGCGATTCTTTGGTCTCCAATACCTGCACATTATTTAGATTTTGCATAATTCCGTCAAACGCTGTAGTATTTTATAGCATCGCCGTTCTAATATAGCAAAATACGCATTTCAGTTAACGTGTTAATGAATGGCGTCATGATCGGTCCCATCACTACAGATAATCTTACTACTATGTCAGACGATGTAACTGCACAGTAACTGCAGTAACTGCACAGCTGCACGACACAGAACACACAAAGTGCCGAAAACAAGTGACATAAAACAAGCAATACGTCGAACGTTCAATCATTGACGGCGTCAAATATTAGTATATCCACATTCATGAATGGCGTCATGGTACATTTCATCACTACAGATAATCTTACTACTATGTCAGACCATGTAAGTCACAGCTGCATGACACAGAACACCATCGGTACCAGGTTGGGTCAGTTTCCCTATCTCGCCTCAACAGCACATGTCATAGAATCTGGTCACATATGACACATTGGACACTGTGAATGAAGGAACAGCATCGACAATGCGAGATTCTACCGTACATCTTCCAGCACGCAGCAATACACGCCACGCTATCTCGAACTCTACGCGAAACTTTACGGTTTCGTATCATAGCATCTTCCACCGTCGGTGCTTTGTAATTGCATTAATTACTGAGCATACGCGATGCCAGGCGAATTGTGACGTACTGCAGCGATGCTGTCAGGACGCATATTGAATTTTATGCACTGTGCTGCTTGAAGTATACCCGAGCCCGGCGAGTGCGGACCTTTTACGCGGTGTATATGGTGGGAGAGGAGGTTCTCGACGAAGGTTAACCTCGCCACCTACGCGCCTTCAAGTTCCCTCTCACGCGAAGCGCGGAGTGCGAACGTGCAAATAAAATGCACGTGAGAATGCGTAAATGCGGAATAGCGGCGGGCAGAGGATCGGTCAGGTGGGCAAGAGAAAAGAACCGCGGAGGCAACCAGGCAAGAGCAGCGAAGCTACAAATATGCGTTGGCTAAGCGATTGCACCTACTGCAACCGTTTTCCGTATAATATATCTCTTCGGAAGTACCGAAGGCGTTATTGAATATTCCCAACGTGGCAACGAAGTAATGCGAAATAGGATCCCACACGTACAGCGGGATTACACGCATGTTCCCGAATTACAGAACTCTTAAGTAGCAGAAGCGTGAATTATGTCGTCTATGAACGTCAGGCGAGAGACGCGGAATTTAGTGGGAGAAAAGACGTTTTCGAGTGGAAAGCGAAAATTGCTGTACTGAAGTTCACACTCGCGTAGTACAGTTATAGATAGTGGCGGAGGAGGTTCTGTGTGGAAGTTAATTTATCTGGTGGTGCGCTAAGGTGTGTTGACGAAGGAATTGTGAGTTCAGTGGGAGAACAAGACTTCTTTAAACGCAGTCTGAAATATGCGGCTTCGGAGTCCACTTTCGCGCAGTCAGACTGCAGCTAGCGGTGGACAGGTCTTATACAAAATTTACCTTGCCTTCCCCACCTGCACGTTTCAAGCTTTCTTCTCTCGCGAAGAATGAGCGAGTTAAATGAATACATCGGTAATATTCTGCGATTATAAGATTCTTGAACCGCAGAAAAGACATGGTGTACGTTTCTGAACGTGTCAAATGGCAAATTAGGATTTGAATTGGAGGAAAGAACCTTTCGAAGTGGCAATCGTAAATTACAACTTTGAAGTGGATATAAGTAGTGGTGGACAGATCGTTCATAAAACTCGCCTTACTCCCACCACTTGCGCATTTTTTAATTTTCTCCTCTTATAAAGGAAAGAATCTTAATGTGCAAATCAAGTGCATATTCCGTGTATACCACACGTGCCATATTATTAGCGAGGCATTCCTCAATCGTGTAGATCCTAACTGTAAAAGAAGAGATTTCGCCGTTCACAAGCGTCAAGAGCGAAATTGTCTGTTCAATATGAAAACAAGACAATTCTCTTCGTATAAAACCATTAACCCTTTGAGTGCTGAATAGTTTGGGCCAAAGCGCTCGCTGAGGATTTTTCGCTTTAGTGAAACTCTACTGATCAATTATTTAAGGCGCAAATAAGTTTTAATGGTAATTCTGTATTTACGCCAAATTAAATAATGCAAGAAAATTATTTGATAAAGAACGCATCTGTATTCATCTTATACATTTATAATCGTGGCTACAGTAGGTGAGAAATCGAAACGGTTGTGCACTTCACATGCCATGACAAGTTAAAAAGGATAGGACAGACATTGAGCAAGCCACCAGTTTATTTTTGGGTGCAAATACTCAAGCTGACTCAAGCTAGTAAAATAAAAGAGGCTCGGAACAAATGCGTCTGACAATTTCAATTCACAATACGCCTCATCGGATTTATAAACGATCGACGATACATTCACCGTGTTCCTGATTTATTCGTTACATCCGACATTTTCGAGACGCATCGATTATTGAGTCTAGACGCGGGTGCTTGACGTTCTTTCGACGAAGTTCAACGCGGCGGTTGGATAAAATGCGCGCTCCGCGAGATGATCGCCGATTGTCTGTTCAATATAAAAACAAGACAATTCTCTTCGTATAAAACCATTAATAACCCCACGTGCACTTCACATGCCATAACAAGTTAACCCTTCTTTGCATGATTTTTTCTTTATTGGTGAAATAAATTAAGGTGATATAATTCATGTTCAAAATTAAAGGAAAAATGGGTAAAAAAATCTTAGTATATATTTATAGTATAAATTTAGGAAAAAACAATATGATGGAAATTTCCATCATCATGCAAAGTTAGATCAAAGTGAACTTGTTCTTTTATATAATTTTTGGGCATTCAATGTTATGATGGAAATTTCCACGATCATGCAAAGAAGGGTTAAAAACGATAGGATAGGTACTGAGCAAGCCACCAGCTTATCTTCGGGTGCAAATACTCAAGCTGACTCAAACTAGTAAAATAAAAGAGGCTCGGAACAAATGCGTCTGACAGTTTCAATTAACAATACGCCTCATCGGATTTATAAACGATCAACGATACATTCACCATGTTCCTGATTTGTTCGTTACATCCGACATTTTCGAGACGCATCGATTATTGAGTCTAGACGCGGCTGCTTGACGTTCTTCCGACGAAGTTCAGCGCGGCGGTTGAATAAAATGCGCGCACCGCGAGATGATCGCCGATTGTCTGTTCAATATGAAACCAAGACAATTGTCTTCGTATAAAACCATTAATAACCGCACGTGCACTTCACATGCCATAACAAGTTAACCCTTCTTTGCATGATTTTTTCTTTATTGGTGAAATAAATCAAGGTGATATAATTCATGATCAAAATTAAAGGAAAAATCGGTAAAAACATCTTACTATATATTTATAGTATAAATTTAGCAAAAAACAATATGATAGAAATTTCCATCATCATGCAAAGTTAGATCAAAGTGAACTTATTCTTTTACATAATTTTTGGGCATTCAATGTTATGATGGAAACTTCCACCATCATGCAAAGAAGGGTTGAAAACGATAGGATAAATACTGAGCAAGCCAACTTATCTTCGGGTGCATATACTCAAGCTGACTCAAACTAGTAAAATAAAAGAGGCTCGGAACAAATGCGTCTGACAGTTTCAATTAACAATACGCCTCATCGGATTTATAAACGATCGACGATACATTCACCGTGTTCCTGATTTGTTCGTTACATCCGACATTTTCGAGACGCATCGATTATTGAGTCTAGACGCGGCTGCTTGACGTTCTTCCGACGAAGTTCAGCGCGGCGGTTGGATAAAATGCGCGCACCGCGAGATGATCGCCGATGGAAATGTCATCGGTTGCACGGATTTTACACGCACGTGCACGCACGAAGACGAAGATATGCATACGTGGCTTCGTACACCTCCTCCCACCGGCCTATATCACGATCCACCCACGTAGATGTTGACATTCTCGTTGGCCCGTCGCTCGCGGTTGCATCTGCTATGCGATACCTTTATATGGAACCTGTTAGATACACCTAAAAATGTCGCGACCAGCACAATATTATCTCTTTTCCAGTTTTCCTTATCCACCGCCGACGAAGAATACCTCAAAATATCACACGTCATGTCACAGAGAAGACGAGCTGGTAAAAAATAACGTACGGATGACATGCGACCATTCGCATTCATTGCAAAGTGCACGATTAAGTCTTACAATTACCACAATTTTCAGATGGATCAGAATAATCGTTTTCGAGAAATGCAAAGATTTGTTCAGTTTCCAATGCAATGGAATATAATGCAATGCAACACGGTATAATACAATACAATACAATACAATAGGCATTATAAAGATTAACGTGATATTTCTTTACAAGGGTTTTATTTTTGGTCTGTCACATACGGGGCTTTCGAAATTTAATGTGAATTAAATATAAAAAGTAATTTACATTCATGCTTTTCGGGTAAAGATTATTTGGCATATATTGACATATTGATATTGATATATTGGCATTGAGCCAGTTCGTAGTTTCTGGAGATGATTTTTATAGTCGTCGAGACTGCATAAAATATCGTATTAATCACAATACACGTGTTTGCCGAAAATAATGATATAACGTAATACTCTGCACTATATTTTTGTTAGATCCCATTTACAGCGTTCGAAACTATATGAAATGTGGTATCCGTGAAATCCATATTGGATCGTAGTGTAATGAATATTCACGTGTGCCGGGAAATACTGAACAACGTTACACATATTTTCACCACATGTAATTCGCATTACGTGCGACTATATGGAGCATCATGTTAATAAAACACACACTATATATTGCAATCAACATTCACGTTTATGGAATAACAATTATATAACGCCTTTGAGAGAGCTCATAACATCGTTTCATAAAACACGTATTATATCGTATTATCATCAATATTCATATATACCGGGAGTCATTATATAATACACTTTGTGCTGCTTCATATTTTTGCCAGATACTCACAGCGTTCGAGATTATACAAAATGTGGTATTCATGAAATACGTATTGCATCGTACCCTGATCAATATTCACGTTTACCGTGAAATAATTAAATAACGTTATATATATTTTCACCACATGTCATTCGCGTAATGTACGACAATATAGAGCGTCGTTCTAGTAAAACACGTGCTATATACTGCCATCAAAGTTCAGATTTACGCGAGAATAACTATATAAGGCCTTTGCAGTCACACGAAACATCGTTTCATTAAAAACACGTATTATTACCAATATTCATTTTGTCAAAAATGATTACATGACACAGTATTCAATATTACACGAAATGTGGTTTTCATCGAATACTCACTGTGTCGCACTGCAATCAGGGATACGGTTATGTAACATCGTACATATTTTCGCCGGATGTCATTCGCCGCTTATTGCAACGGCATTCTTTCACAAACGATTGAAACTTGTTCGACTGCATTCGTGCACTCTGACTTTCTCATCCAGTTTTCACCCTGAAATGTTCCGTCGCCTCGCCTGTCGGGTTCGACTCCAAAATTCGAGAAAAATCTCGGAGCGGCCTACTGCTGCCTCTCCTCGTAAATTCCTTTACGGCGGCCTCTTAGGTAGATGCATCTCTTCGACCCCTTCGTTCTGCATTCCTTTATTCGCTGTCGCTGCGATGTAGAATCGATGTTCACAATTTTACTTCGGCGCCAACGGCGGTGCGACGCATCTTTACGATCTAATAACGCAACGATGCCGTAACGGAGTTGTGAGCGTAGAGAAATAAGCGCATGAATTTTTGCGTATTACATTTCCGTGCGCCATTGATCATCTCAGAGTTATAGATTTTATGATATAACGTCTTATGCCGACTGTTATTATTGATATATTGATTGTGCGTTTATCAAAGGATGAAACTTTTCATACTAATTTTGAGGATTAAAAATTTATTGTACCGTACATGCCATTCGGAATGTTAAACTAGAACATAGGTTGCAAACAGTAGTCTGTATGTTTGATTTTATTTGCGTATTATGTTTCCGTACGCCATTGATCATCTCAGAGTTATAGGCTTTATGACATAATATCTTATGCCGACCGTTGTTATTGATATATTAATTGTGCGTTTATCAAAGGATGAAATCTTTCATACTAATTTTGAGGATTAAAAATTCATTATACCGTACATGCCATTCGGAATGTTAAACTAGAACATAGGTTGCAAACAGTAGTCTGTATATTTTATTTTATTTGCGTATTACGTTTCCGTGCGCCATTGATCATCTCAGAGTTATAGGTTTTATGACATAATATCTTATGCCGACCGTTGTTATTGATATATTGATTGTGCTTTTATCAAAGGATGAAATTTTTCATACTAATTTTGAGGATTAAAAATTCATTGTACCGTACATACCAATCGGAATGTTAAACTAGAAGAACATAGGTTGCAAACAGTAGTCTGTATATTTTATTTTATTTGCGTATTACGTTTCCGTGCGCCATTGATCATCTCAGAGTTATAGGCTTATGACATAATATCTTATGCCGACCATTGTTATTGATATATTGATTGTGCGTTTATCAAAGGATGAAATTTTTCATACTAATTTTGAGGATTAAAAATTCATTGTACCGTACATGCCATTCGGAATGTTAAACTAGAACATAGGTTGCAAACAGTAGTCTGTATATTTAATTTTATTTGCGTATTATGTTTCCGTACGCCATTGATCATCTCAGAGTTATAGGCTTTATGACGTAATATCTTATGTCGACCGTTGTTATTGATATATTGATTGTGCGTTTATCAAAGGATGAAACTTTTCATACTAATTTTGAGGATTAAAAATTCATTGTACCGTACATGCCATTCGGAATGTTAAACTAGAACATAAGTTGCAAACAGTAGTCTGTATATTTTATTTTATTTGCGTATTACGTTTCCGTGCGCCATTGATCATCTCAGAGTTATAGGTTTTATGACATAATATCTTATGTCGACCGTTGTTATTGATATATTGATTGTGCGTTTATCAAAGAATGAAACTTTTCATAGTAATTTTGAGGATTAAAAATTCATTGTACTGTACATACCATTCGGAATGTTAAACTAGAAGAACATAGGTTGCAAACAGTAGTCTGTATATTTGGTTTTATTTGCGTATTACGTTTCCGTGCGCCATTGATCATCTCAGAGTTATAGGTTTTATGACATAATATCTTTTGCCGACCGTTCTTATTGATATATTGATTGTGCCTTTATCAAAGGATGAAATTTTTCATACTAATTTTGAGGATTAAAAATTCATTGTACCGTACATGCCATTCGGAATGTTAAACTAGAACATAGGTTGCAAACAGTAGTCTGTATATTTGATTTTATTTGCGTATTATGTTTCCGTGCGCCATTGATCATCTCAGAGTTATAGGTTTTATGACATAATATCTTATGCCGACCGTTGTTATTGATATATTGATTGTGCGTTTATCAAAGGATGAAACTTTTCATACTAATTTTGAGGATTAAAAATTCATTGTACTGTACATACCATTCGGAATGTTAAACTAGAACATAGGTTGCAAACAGTAGTCTGTATATTTTATTTTATTTGCGTATTACGTTTCCGTGCGCCATTGATCATCTCAGAGTTATAGGTTTTATGACATAATATCTTATGCCGACCGTTGTTATTGATATATTGATTGTGCGTTTATCAAAGAATGAAACTTTTCATAGTAATTTTGAGGATTAAAAATTCATTGTACCGTACATGCCATTCGGAATGTTAAACTAGATCATAGGTTGCAAACAGTAGTCTGTATATTTGATTTTATTTGCGTATTACGTTTCCGTGCGCCATTGATCATCTCAGAGTTATAGGCTTTATGACATAATATCTTATGCCGACCGTTGTTATTGATATATTGATTGTGCGTTTATCAAAGGATGAAACTTTTCATACTAATTTTGAGGATTAAAAATTCATTGTACCGTACATGCCATTCGGAATGTTAAACTAGAAGAACATAGGTTGCAAACAGTAGTCTGTATATTTTATTTTATTTGCGTATTACATTTCCGTGCGCCATTGATCATCCCAGAGTTATAGGTTTTATGATATAACGTCTTATGTCGACTGTTGTTATTGATATATTGATTGTGCGTTTATCAAAGGATGAAACTTTTCATAGTAATTTTGAGGATTAAAAATTCATTGTACCGTACATGCCATTCGGAATGTTAAACTAGAACATAGGTTGCAAACAGTAGTCTGTATATTTGATTTTATTTGCGTATTACGTTTCCGTGCGCCATTGATCATCTCAGAGTTATAGGCTTTATGACATAATATCTTATGCCGACCGTTGTTATTGATATATTGATTGTGCGTTTATCAAAGAATGAAACTTTTCATAGTAATTTTGAGGATTAAAAATTCATTGTACTGTACATACCATTCGGAATGTTAAACTAGAAGAACATAGGGTGCAAACAGTAGTCTGTATATTTTATTTTATTTGCGTATTACGTTTCCGTGCGCCATTGATAATCTCACAGTTACAGGCTTTATGACATAATATCTTATGCTGACCGTTGCTATTGATATATTGATTGTGCCTTTATCAAAGGATGAAATTTTTCATACTAATTTTGAGGATTAAAAATTCATTGTACCGTACATGCCATTCGGAATGTTAAACTAGAACATAGGTTGCAATCAGTAATCTGTATATTTGATTTTATTTGCGTATTACGTTTCCGTACGGCATTGATCATCTCAGAGTTATAGGCTTTATGACATAATATCTTATGCCGACCGTTGTTATTGATATATTGATTGTGCGTTTATCAAAGGATGAAACTTTTCATACTAATTTTGAGGATTAAAAATTTATTGTACTGTACATTCGGAAGGTTAAACTAGAACATAGGTTGCACACAGTAGTCTGTATATTTTATTTTATTTGCGTATTACGTTTCCGTGCGCCATTGATAATCGCACAGTTACAGGTGTTATGACATAATATCTTATGCCGACCGTTCTTATTGATATATTGATTGTGCGTTTATCAAAGGATGAAACTTTTCATACTAATTTTGAGGATTAAAAATTCATTGTACCGTACATGCCATTCGGAATGTTAAACTAGAACATAGGTTGCAAACAGTAGTCTGTATATTTTATTTTATTTGCGTATTACGTTTCCGTGCGCCATTGATCATCTCAGAGTTATAGGCTTTATGACATAATATCTTATGCCGACCGTTGTTATTGATATATTGATTGTGCGTTTATCAAAGAATGAAACTTTTCATAGTAATTTTGAGGATTAAAAATTCATTGTACTGTACATACCATTCGGAATGTTAAACTAGAAGAACATAGGGTGCAAACAGTAGCCTGTATATTTTATTTTATTTGCGTATTACATTTCCGTGCGCCATTGATCATCTCAGAGTTATAGGCTTATGACATAATATCTTATGCCGACCGTTGTTATTGATATATTGATTGTGCGTTTATCAAAGGATGAAACTTTTCACACTAATTTTGAGGATTAAAAATTTATTCTACTGTTCATACCATTCGGAATGTTAAACATAATCAATATTAATTTAACGAAATATATCAAATATTGATTGTGCCTTTATCAAAGGATGAAATTTTTCATACTAATTTTGAGGCTTAAAAATTCATTGTACCGTACATGCCATTCGGAATGTTAAACTAGAAGAACATAGGTTGCAAACAGTAGTCTGTATATTTTATTTTATTTACGTATTACGTTTCCGTGCGCCATTGATAATCGCACAGTTACAGGTGTTATGCTATAACATTCTGTGTCAACCGTTATTATTAATGATCTAGCAAATTTAATGACATATCCGGTCGGTTAATCTGTTTGAACTATATTATTTAAGGGACCTAACGTTTCGATACTAGACGTTTGCTTTTGTCAAACGATTAAACATTTCGTGTTAACTTTGAGGAACAAAAATTCATTGTGCTATATATACTATTGACAGTCTTTTGTTCAACGAAAATACTCGTCGAAACGTTTCTGTATTCAAGCTGCGCTGTGCTTTTTTTTACTGCTTTGAAGGATCTTTGAATTTATTTTTAGGTGTAGCGTGTTTGAATATTTTTTAATCTAGACGCATTGAATCCGGAAGCCGTGTGCAAGCGTTAGGGGCAAACAAAGGACACTTGTGTCTATAAAATACACTGTTGCACTTTATATTTTTCCGGATTTATCGTGTGCTATGGTGAACCGTTGCTTAGTTGCTTGCACGTTTTTCTGACAGAATGTTTGCGTTCCGGTCAAATAAATCAATCGCGGATGACGCACTGAATGTTATATTCTGAACTTGAATAACTATTATAACATTAATGCAGATAGGAACATGTCGATTTCTAAAACGAGGAACAGCCAACTGTATGATGAGAAGAGACAGATTACGTGTCGTCTTGATCGTGTTTTCATAAATGCATTTCGATATAATCACTCGTGGTTAGGATTGATTACTACCTTCTAAGAATTTTAATTAATTTTTCAAGCAAGAAAAAAATATTTTAGAAAAATAACCTACAATCGATAGAAGTTTTCACCGGAACTGTTTCGTAGCTAATGCACCATCCGTTTCAATGTTTTTCAATGAAAAAAATCATATAGTTTCAATGTTTTTATGAAATAGCCATTTCCTGTTATAAACCAATGGTCCGTTATTACCGCATCGTCCATTGAAAAGAAAGATAACGCGTAGTCACTAGAACTAGCGTTCGAAACCTTTGTCCATAAAATACCCGTCAGTTTCTATATTTGTACCGATTTACCATTTATCATTGTGAACAAACGATCGGTTATTTCTGTACCCTTCAATGAACCTTTGAGCCGACTTTCTTATATTCTTTGCATGAGAAAAGTAACGCACAATCGATAGAAGTTGCGATCGGCACTTTTCTTCAGCGAATACACTGTTAGGGTCCATACTTCGATCGACCTGCCGTTTGCCAGCTTCATTGTGCTGCGTCCAATTTATCGTCTCTCTCATTGCGACCCTGCATCTCCATTTCACGTCTACTCAATTCTCACCCTCCGCGTCGTCCAGCTCACGCTCCGTGCTTTTCTTGCATTGCCAGAGGTATTGTAAATTTGTCGCATGTCCCTTCCTTGACATATAAATTCCTCATCTGATACCGTTATCTTTTTAACTCGAATTGCTTCCATTCTGAGATTTTGCGCGTCTTTCGACTTTAACACTTCGCGTACGGGTGACGAGAAATCTCGTCTTTAGCAAACGGAACGTTTCGACCGCCGAGTTGAGAAATTAATTTCGGTCGGTGCAGCGGGACGTTTTTCAATTGAATCGCGCGGAAGTTTGGGACATTTTTCCAGAAAAATCGCAGTAAATCGAAAATGCAATTACGTCGTTTTTATGAACGTCATTAACTCATTTTATGTATACA
This sequence comes from Cryptocheilus praepositus, assembly GCA_033815515.1. NCBI lineage: Eukaryota > Metazoa > Arthropoda > Insecta > Hymenoptera > Pompilidae > Cryptocheilus > Cryptocheilus praepositus. Next base: position 2,588,319 of record JAWWQZ010000257.1, read on the forward strand.
CTTAAATACATACTGTATGATTATTTAACACTTAAAAACGAACGATATTTTTATGAAATCACCAAAAAATAAACTTTAGCGTCATTCGTGGACGTTAAATTAAATAATCAATTCCATATAACGTTCAAAAAGACGAAAAGTACACACGATAATACTTGTACACGAAAGCATACTTCTTCATCGGTGATTGTTTTGTCATCAACGGCTAGAACATTACAGAGATTAATTTTGTAATCATGTAATAAAAAAATAAACATAACAAATTGATCAACACATTCTGTGGGTTTGAATATTCGATATAAGACTTTAAATAACTCAGCAAAAGATCGAAACTCAACATTTCATAACTGCTGGTAAAAAAATGCAAAATCGTTGCCGACCGCAAAGGGTTAAACATGATAATATTGTCACACATTACGATACCAATTAACGTATTTAGTAGATTTGTACCAGTGGATATCCAATGAACAATGTCTAAATCAACTAGAAAACAATCGGTCAGTATCGCAATTACATCAGCGCTCCGGATGACATCGTATCTTATAAAAGATTTTATTATTGTGCATTTTATTATTTGAACGATACATTTTAAATTGTGAGGAAACAGTTTTTGAATTAGTTCACAAAATGTTAATGGAAATGAAGAAAATGAAAGCCAAAATGAATTATTGTTTGATGATTTATCTGATGTACCAAATAACATTTCAAGTGAAACTGAACTTAGTGAACGAGTTGAGAAATTAAACATGATAATATTGTTATTATTACGATACCAAGGTAACGAAGCCTTGCGTGAGCTTGTACCAGAAGATTCATGAAATAAATGAATGTCGAAATGTCGAAACAGTAGAAAACAATCGGTCAGTATCACAATTACATCAGTGAGTCCGGATTACTCTATCGTATCTTTTAAAAGTCTATCGTATCTTATAAAAGATTTTATTATTGTGCATTTTATTATTTGAACGATAGCATTTTAAATTGTGAGGAAACAGTTTTTGAATTAGTTCACAAAATAAACCCTAATTCTAAAAAAGTAAAACATGTCTCATGGAAATGAAGAAAATGAAAGCCAAAATGAATTATTGTTTGATGATTTATGTGATGTACCAAATAACATTTCAAGTGAAAGTGAACTTTTAGAATATATAGTAATATTTAAGAATATTTTATAAACGCGAATCAAAAAAATGCATGTATGCATTGCACAAAGTTGTCTTGGAGCGCTCGAAAATATGTGGGCTCTGAAAGCACTTTGGGCAAGCAACGTGCCGTACGCAATGAGTTAAGATTCAGCCGCATCAGGAGATCTTCCAATTTTTCATTGGCACTGCGTTGTTGTTTAATTCATACAGTGTAAGACATACTTGTCTCGGGATTGTTGTAGTTTATTACTTTGGGCCTGTTTGGATATTTGCACCTGAAGCAGCTGAATTCACCAAGAGCCACAGCTGTCACCTGTGACCACCAAATTGAACGTACTATGGATCAGGACATATTCTTATACAACTATGTTTCTTATAGAAAATTCTTAAAGAGAAAATTCTCTATTTCTTGAAGCAATTATGGATGAGTGTCAACTTTGGTATGTAACGGTTTGTAGGAGGGGTAGGGCTTGAGGGCTAATCTCGACGAACCACATTTTTGTCGGGTAGACATAGTGTTCGGAAATTCGCCCTGCTGATTTTCCGGCATCTGGCACCACGCGTCGTAAAAATGAAACATCATAAATTGGCGATCAACTATTGAATCTGCGACGCATATTTTTTTCTTGCGTACGGATATTTTGTAATACATAAAACCTCGTGAACCATACTCTTGCCCGGAACACGTCACGTTCGAAAATTCGCCCTGTTAATTTCCCGGCATCTGACACCTCACGTCGTAAAAATAAAAAATCGTAAGTTAGACATCGACTGTCAAATGTATTGATGCATATGTTTTACTCGTGTATAAATATTCAGCGAATAATCCGTAACGCAAAAATTCCCGTCAGCCACACTCCCGCTCGGTACACACGTTCGAAAATTCACCCTGTTCATTTCGCGGTATCCGACTGCACACACCGAAAAAATAAAGAATTCTAAGTTAAAAATCGACTGTTGTGTCTGATACTATATATTCTTTACTTGCGGAAAAATCATCTCACGAAACGTATTTTACCCATACTTTGGAATACAAACATGTCCGTGTACCATACTCCTGCCATGTTTGAGAACACATCCTGTTTATTTTCCGACGTCTGCCAATTTGCATCGAAAGACCAAAAAATCTTAAGTTACACATCGACTATTCAATCCATGCATATTTTTTACATTCATACAAATATTCCACGGTTATTCCGTAACGCTTAAATCCCCATTCACCACATTCTTGCGCGACATACGCCACATTTGCGAATTCATCCTGTTAATTTTCCAGCGTCTAAAATCTGACATGGTAAAAACGACACATCATAAATTGGAAATAATTATTGAATCGATTGATGCGTATTATTCACTTCTGTACAAATATCCCATAATTAAAAAATCCCCTGGACCACACTCCTGCTCGGTACACGCCACGTTCAAAAATTCACCCTGTTCATTTCGCGGTATCCGACTGCACACACCGAAAAAATAAAGAATTCTAAGTTAAAAATCGACTGTTGTGTCTGATACTATATATTCTTTACTTGCGGAAAAATCATCTCACGAAACGTATTTTACCCATACATTGCAACACAAACATGTCTGTGTACCATACTCCTGCCATGTTCGAGAATACATCCTGTTTATTTTCCGACGTCTGCCAATTTGCATCGAAAGACCAAAAAATCTTAAGTTACACATCGACTGTTCAATCCATGCATATTTTTTACATGCATACAAATATTCCACGGTTATTCCGTTACGCTTAAATTCCCATTCACCATATTCCTGCGCGACAAACGCCACATTCGAGAATTCATCCTGTTAATTTTCCCGCGTCTAAAATCTGACATGGTAAAAACGAAACATCATAAATTGGAAATAAGTATTGAATCGGTTGAAGCGTATTATTTACTTCTGTATAAATATCCCATAATTGAAAAATCCTCTGAACCACACTCCTGTTCGGTACACACCACGTTCGAAAATTCACCCTGTTCATTTCGCGGTATCCGACTGCACACACCGAAAAAATAAAGAATTCTAAGTTAAAAATCGACTGTTGTGTCCGACACTATATATTCTTTACTTGCGGAAAAATCATCTCACGAAACGTATTTTACCCATACATTGCAACACAAACATGTCCGTGTACCATACTCCTGCCATGTTCGAGAATACATCCTGTTTATTTTCCGACGTCTGCCAATTTGCATCGAAAGACCAAAAAATCTTAAGTTACACATCGACTGTTCAATCCATGCATATTTTTTACATGCATACAAAATATTCCACGGTTATTCCGTAACGCTTAAATTCCCATTCACCACATTCCTGCGCGACACACGTCACATTCGAGAATTCATCCTGTTAATTTTCCAGCGTCTAAAATCTGACATGGTAAAAACGAAACATCATAAATTGGAAATAAGTATTGAATCGGTTGAAGCGTATTATTTACTTCTGTACAAATATCCCGTAATGCAAAAATCCCCACGAACCACACTCCTACCGACACAGGCCACTCTCTACAATTTGCTCTCTCACTTTTCTAACGCCTAAAATCCCGCAGCCTTAAAAAAAAAAATGTACCTCAACCATCGCTCAAGCAACTTAATCTCCCGCCGCACATTTCTTCCCCACGCCGAAACATTCCATCGTTGAAGAATTCGCCCCGTTAACTTGGCGGCCTCCAGCATGATGCGCCCCCTGCGTCCGCCTCGTTATTCTCGCGTGTGCCCGCCGTAAATTTTCCGCGCAAAGTGCATCGGCCCGCGCCTTCAAGCACGTTCTTCTCCCGAAGCGCACTTTAGATTGCCGATAGGATTACTTGGGCAAGTTGAAGGGCCGCCCCTTGAAAGAAGTTGCGCGGCCGTGTGATGCGCGCAGTCGGTCGACCTCGCGGTTATTAACGGCCTTATGTTCCGCGCCGGGAAAGTTAGCCCGGCTCTGATCCAGGTAATTTGCCGCGGATCAAACAATTTCCATTTTATCTCCGCGCCCTTATCTCCGACGCGCGCCTGCACACGTAACGTCTGTCTCTTCCAGCGAGAACCGTCAGACCGACGTCCCGGCAGAGTCTTTGCACGTGTGCCCGCCTCTGGCTCTGGCGGAGAAAAATTTCAGCGCGATCTTCTTGGCGTCGCGCGCATAAATTCTCCCGGGCGCGGCATGTGAGGCACGTTTCTGTCTTCAGGAGTTTCTTCAGGGAGGGTTACGCTGGCGAGTGAGTGCTTTCGGGGTGGAATGCGCTTTCGAGAATCTATGCGCTGCGTCGATGGGCACGGTGGGAAACGATGTGTGACTGATGGAAACTCAGTCATACATTGTTTCGCGTTGTTCTACGTTCCATACGTAGATGCGTTTGTATATTGTTTTCGAGTGGGGAGCTGAAGCAAGAAAATAATGAGAATGGGAATGAGCCCGGTTTGTGGGGGATTGAGTGAGAAGGGTAGCATGTGTCGAGAAAGACGTTACTCAATACATATAACTATAATATATTATATAATCATAATAATATATGTCATAAATTGCTTCGCGTTGTTTCGAGTGAGGAGCTGAAACAAGAAAAGACTGATAATGGGGTCATACATTGTTTCGCGTTGTTCTACGTTCCATACGTAGATGCGTTTGTATATTGTTTTCGAGTGGGGAGCGGAAGCAAGAAAATAATGAGAATGGGAATGAAGTCCGATTTGTGGGAGATTGGGTGAGAAGGGTAGCATGTGTGCAGAAAGACGTTACTCAGTACATACACCTATAATATATTATATAATCATAATAATATATAAGTCATAAATTGCTTCACGTTGTTTCGAGTGAGGAGCTGAAACAAGAAAAGACTGATAATGGGGTCATTCATTGTTTCGTGTTGTTCTGACATGGTAAAAACGACACATCATAAACGTAGATGCGTTTGTATATTGTTTTGGAGTGGGGAGCGGAAGCACACAGAAAATAATGAGAATGTTAAAAATGAGTCCGGTTTGTGGAGGATTGGGTGAGAAGGGTAGCATGTGTGGAGAAAGACGTTACTCAATACATATAACTACAATATATTATATAATCATAATAATATATAAGTCATAAATTGCTTCGCGTTGTTTCGAGTGAGGAGCTGAAACAAGAAAAGATTGATAATGGGGTCATTCATTGTTTCGTGTTGTTCTACGTTCCATACGTGGAGGCGTTTATATATTGTTTTCGAGTGGGGAGCGGAAGCAAGAAAATAATGAGAATGAGAATGAGTCCGGTTTGTGGGGGATTGGGTGAGAAGGGTAGCATGTGTGGAGAAAGACGTTACTCAATACATATAATTATAATATATTATATAATCATTATAATATATAAGGCGTCGCGCGCATAAATTGCTTCGCGTTGTTTCAGGGAGGGACGCTGGCGAGGAGCTGAAACAAGAAAAGACTGATAATGGGGTCATTCATTGTTTCGTGTTGTTCTACGTTCCATACGTGGAGGCGTTTGTATATTTTTTTCGAGTGGGGAGCGGAAGCAAGAAAATAATGAGAATGGGAATGAGTCCGGTTTGTGGGGGATTGGGTGAGAAGGGTAGCATGTGTGGAGAAAGACGTTACTCAATACATATAACTATAATATATTATATAATCATAATAATATATAAGTCGTAAATTGCTTCGCGTTGTCTCATTATTGCGCGTGTCGACTGTAACGCATTTAGAGTGAGCGAGAGAGAAACAAGAAAAGACGTGTTTTTGATAATGGGGTCATTCATTGTTTCGTGTTGTTCTACGTTCCATGCGTAGATGCGGTTGGATATTGTATACTAGAGGGGAGCGGAAGCAAGAAAATAATGAGAATGGGAATGAGTCCGGTTTGTGGGGGATTGGGTGAGTCTTTTATTTATCTTTCAATAAAGGGTAGCATGTGTGGAGAAAGACGTTACTCAATACATATAACTATAATATATTATATAATCATAATAATATATAAGTCATAAATTGCTTCGCGTTGTTTCGAGTAAGGAGCTGAAACAAGAAAAGACTGATAATGGGGTCATTCATTGTTTCGTGTTGTTCTACGTTCCATACGTAGATGCGTTTGTATATTGTTTTCGAGTGGGGAGCGGAAGCAAGAAAATAATGAGAATGGGAATGAGTCCGGTTTGTGGGGGATTGGGTGAGAAGGGTAGCATGTGTGGAGAAAGACGTTACTCAATACATATAACTATAATATATTATATAATCATAATAATATATAAGTCATAAATTGCTTCGCGTTGTTTCAAGTGAGGAGCTGAAACAAGAAAAGACTGATAATGGGGTCATTCATTGTTACGTGTTGTTCTACGTTCCAAACGTGGAGGCGTTTGTATATTTTTTTCGAGTGGGGAGCGGAAGCAAGAAGATAATGAGAACGGGAATGAGTTCAGTTTGTGGGAGGATTGGGTGAGAAGGGTAGCATGTGTGGAGAAAGACGTTACTCAATACATATAACTATAATATATTATATAATCATAATAATATATAAGTCATAAATTGCTTCGCGTTGTTTCGAGTGAGGAGCTGAAACAAGAAAAGACTGATAATGGGGTCATTCATTGTTTCGTGTTGTTCTACGTTCCATACGTGGAGGCGTTTGTATATTTTTTTCGAGTGGGGAGCGGAAGCAAGAAGATAATGAGAACGGGAATGAGTTCAATTTGTGGGAGGATTGGGTGAGAAGGGTAGCATGTGTGGAGAAAGACGTTACTCAATACATATAACTATAATATATTATATAATCATAATAATATATAAGTCATAAATTGCTTCGCGTTGTTTCGAGTGAGGAGCTGAATCAAGAAAAGACTGATAATGGGGTCATTCATTGTTTCGTGTTGTTCTACGTTCCATACGTGGAGGCGTTTGTATATTTTTTTCGAGTGGGGAGCGGAAGCAAGAAGATAATGAGAACGGGAATGAGTTCAGTTTGTGGGAGGATTGGGTGAGAAGGGTAGCATGTGTGGAGAAAAACGTTACTCAATACACATAACTGTAATATATTATATAATATGTTATAGTTATATGTATGTATAATGTACATATATATATATAAGTATTAGAAAGTCATAAATTGCTTCGCGTTGTTTCGAGTGAGGAGCTGAAACAAGAAAAGACTGATAATGGGGTATAGTTCAGTTGGCAGCGAAAAGTGAAAAAAGGGTAGCACGTATAAAGAAAAACGGCATTCAACATTACATTATATGTACAAGCAATACATTGAAAATGGAGACATATCTGACATATCTTGGAACAAGGCATTTGTTGAATGGATGGTTGAAATTAAGATTTCGATAAAACTCTTTTATTATTCTTTTTTTTATGTAATTCATATCAGGTGGTGTGCAAGAGGGAAATAGATATTTGATGTCAAAGAATAAGTTGTGCGCGAAGTACCCACTAATCTCTCTTCTTTCATTCCCACTTATCGGGCTTTTTCATATATAAAATAAATATATTCTGTTTTTATCAAAATAATATATAATCGGTATGTATCTCAGTGAAGTAGCAAGCGTCTTTAACCGCTGCTTCTTTTCTCAAATTAGCTTGCGCACTCCATAACACAAATAACCCGAGATCGAGTCTCCGCAGAAAACGCATATTCGCCGCTAAAGAATAAGCTAATTCTGTTGTCAAATAAAGAATAAGTCGGAGGCCGGTAGCATTTCTTCCTACCTTCCGGCTTATTGCGCTTCTTCGTTTCTACGCGGGCGTTAGTTTCCGTCGCCCTTCGCCCTCCGGCGCGCCGGACCGGTCGTCCCATTTTTCTTCCCGCAAGAGAAATCTGCGCAGGGCGATCCTCTCCTTCATCTGCCGTAAATTACCTTAGGACGCGCGACGTCCTCTCGCACGTGAAATATGTTTCAGCGTCGCGCGAGGCGCGCCTTCTTATAATTGCAGCGAGATTAAACCGACGTCTTCATTCTCCCGTCTCCGCATTATTCCTTGCCCCGGCGTTCTGCCACTCTTCGTTTTCGCCCGGAGACCCGAGATACTGCCGTTGCGCGATTTTTTATTGACCAGCCAAGCGCGATGGCGTTCTCCCACTGTTTCATGCGCCATTTCGAGGAACGTGTTATATTGGGTTGGAGAGAAAGTTCTGTCGTATTTTAAAGAAAATATTTGAATTAATTTATAAAAATATGTGTTTAATATTAATCATAATACATTTAATGTGTTGTATGATGAATGCCAAACTCTTCTGCAATTTCTCGACTTGTTAAATGTGGATTATTTTCCAACATGGATCGTAAAACATCATTATCGATCTTGGATGGTCGTCCACTTTGTCCAGATCGATCACTTTTTTGGAGGCTCAGATCCCCGGAACGAAATTTGCTAAACCATCTTTGACAAGTACGAACATTTACAATATCTTTTCCAAATACCGCACATAAATTTTTACGTGCAACCGATGCGTTGCTTCCTTTTTGGAATTCATACAAAATGCAGTGTTGTAAATGCACTTCATCTACTGATATGTTTTTCACTTATATAAATATCACAAGTAAATGATGAACGGTAAAAGAAGGACTCCTTTTATATTATACAGCAGCTATAAAAAAAAAATCCGAATGACTCACCAGCCAGATGTTTTTTTTTATTCACAAGAAAAATTACCTGCCTATTAAAAATACGACAGAACTTTTCCTCCAACCCAATATTTTGAATTATATTTTGCGTAAGAGGGTGTCGGAATGTATGCTCTGAAGTGAAATTGAGGTTTATGGTTTTTTGGTTACGAAATGGTCGTGTTTGAAACGATCACTGATATGCATTGCGGTAAATATGTAGGTGTATGACATATTTGTCCCGTGACTGTTGTATTTTTGTACTTTGGACCTGTTTGAATATTTGCGAGTGAAAATAAGCGAGTGGCCTGCTTATTGTCACTCTGTAGGTTCGTCCCTTGTATTTTTCCGAGCACATGAAGTTTTGGGCGGGGCACATTTGCTGCGCGAATTAAGCATTTGGCAATTTGGTGTTAGGCGCTTGGATTAACACGTTGGTTGCCGTGGGGGTCACCGTTGACCGGCGCAAGAGATTTTACTGAAGATCCAAAATATTCGCAATGGGTAGTAATAATTATTTTATAAATGCAGTTATTGTTAGAATAGTGATGCGATTCTTTGGTGTCAAATACCTGCACATTATTTACATTTTGCATAATTCAGTCAAACGCTGTAGTATTTTATAGCATCGCCGTTCTAATACAGCAAAATACGATTTTCTAATTTGGAAGTTAAAAACAAATACATATAGGTATAATACAATTTTTACTCCAGAATTGCTTTCAAAAGTTTCTAGATTTATGGTTGTGTCCTTTTTTTATCGCATAGTTGCAGTTGCGTTGCTTTTTAGTTGCATAGTTTTACATTTGCACACAATAGTCTTGTCATCATTAATTACTTCTGCATTCATAGTTTAACACATTGTCTGCCGTGGGGGTCACCGTTGACCGGCGCAAGAGATTTTACTGAAGATCCAAAATATTCGCAATGGGTAGTAATAATTATTTTATAAATGCAGTTATTGTTAGAATAGGGATGCGATTCTTTAGTCCCTAATACTTGCACATTATTTACATTTTGCATAATTCAGTCAAACGCTGTAGTATTTTATAGCATCGCCGTTCTAATACAGCAAAATACGATTTTCTAATATGGAAGTTAAAAACAAATACATATAGGTATAATACAATTTTTACTCCAGAATTGCTTTCAAAAGTTTCTAGATTTATGGTTGTGTCCTTTTTTTATCGCATAGTTGCAGTTGCGTTGCTTTTTAGTTGCATAGTTTTACATTTGCACACAATAGTCTTGTCATCATTAATTACTTCTGCATTCATACTTTAACACATTGGCTGCCGTGGGGGTCACCGGTGACCGGCGCAAGAGATTTTACTGAAGATCCAAAATATTCGCAATGGGTAGTAATAATTATTTTATAAATGCAGTTATTGTTACAATAGTGATGTGATTCTTTAGTCTCTAATACTTGCGCATTATTTACATTTTGCATAATTCAGTCAAACGCTGTAGTATTGCATAGCATCGCCGTTCTAATACGGCAAAATACGATTTTCTAATTTGGAAGTTAAAAACAAATACATATAGGTATAATACAATTTTTACTCCAGAATTGCTTTCAAAAGTTTCTAGATTTATGGTTGTGTCCTTTTTTTATCGCATAGTTGCAGTTGCGTTGCTTTTTAGTTGCATAGTTTTACATTTGCACACAATAGTCTTGTCATCATTAATTACTTCTGCATTCATACTTTAACACATTGGCTGCCGTGGGGTTCACCGTTGACCGGCGCAAGAGATTTTACTGAAGGTCCAAAGTATTCGCAATGGGTAGTAATAATTATTTTATAAATGCAGTTATTGTTAGAATAGTGATGCGATTCTTTAGTCTCTAATACTTGCACATTATTTACATTTTGTATAATTCAGTCAAACGCTGTAGTATTGCATAGCATCGCCGTTCTAATACGGCAAAATACGCACGGCAGTCAACGTGTTAACTTAGTTTCGTTATATTTCATTTAGTCATATTTTGGCTTTGCGGTACACTATCGTTTGTGTGACATTAAATATAGTTAATATACATCGGCGTTTAATTATTCGTCGACTGAAGTTTGTATCGTTTGGCGTCGCTTTCGCTAAATATGAAAGACACGGCCTGTTATGGGATCGTGCGAAGTCGTGTTTGTCCCATGTCGGGAGTCTATCACATTTCCATGTAGGACACACAGGACTTTGCGAGTTCGCGCGGGAGTCAAACTCTATCAGACTTGCATATGGGACACCGAGGGGAGGCCATCTAGGACATCTTATTGGTCCCGCGTAAGACCGGATAAAAGCGTTATTGGAATAACTTGCGTGAATTGCTTCTCCTGTTCCGCACGGCAAGTAGTTTTCTTTTGTCTTTCTTGTAGCTCGTTTCGTAGGCACGTCGTATTCCTTTGTACGCGGTCTCCTCAATTGCTTGTGCAGAATGACGTCGTATACGCGTCGATAGGTACTGGTATGGAACACGAAAGTAACTCGCGACTGATGCTACTCTAAGAAATTGCGGAGAGGTATAGTTTTATTCGATGACGTGCCGTTTTTTGTGCTTACGTAGTATGCTATGGAATGTCGAACGTGTTGAGAAGCGAAAATTGCATTGAAAATTTCATGCGTTTCTAATAAGATGTTCGATTGTAATAAGATTTATCAGTGGTGTGTGCAGAATAATTGTATAAGCAAAGAATAATTGTAATAATTGTACAAGCAAAGAATAAATGCAAAGTATTGAAGCACCGTTCCAATATCAATTGCTTTTACAAGATTGCAAATAGGCTTCATTGCGAATTTTTTGCATTTTTAGTGAAATATTTTGCGCCGGTCACCGGCGACCACCATGGCAGTCAACGTGTTAAAGAAAAAATGTTTTCATAAAATAGATATCAAATATATTGTTTTTATGCGTTGTTTTCTGTGATTTGTAGTGTGATAGAAATCAAGAAAGGGTACATATTCTCAGTTACAAAATCCACTTCTGCATATGATCGGTGAGGAAACATTTGACAGGATTTGCGAGCGACAGGTCTTGCTATGGTAGTCAACGTGTTAAAGAAAAAATGTTTTCATAAAATAGATATGAAATCTATTGTTTTTATGGTGTGTTGTTTTCTGTGATTTGAAGTGTGCTAGAAATCAAGAAAGGTACATATTCCCAGTTACAAAAGCCACTTCTGCATATGATCGGTGAGGAAACATTTGACAGGATTTGCGAGCGACAGGTCTTGCTATGGTAGTCAACGTGTTAAAGAAAAAATGTTTTCATAAAATAGATATGAAATCTATTGTTTTTATGCGTTGTTTTCTGTGATTTGAAGTGTGCTAGAAATCAGGAAAGGTACATATTCCCAGTTACAAAAGCCACTTCTGCATATGATCGGTGAGAAAACATTTGACAGGATTTGCGAGCGACAGGTCGTGCCCTTGTCGTCTCGCGATAAAGTAAGCGCGACCTCCGAAAGACGCCACACTTCCCTGCCATTTAAGGCTTTTCGCTGAAACTCTTATTTTTCCCGCCGTCGCTTCACGTATGCGCATGTCGTCTGACTGCTGTTTAAAATTCCACGCCAAACGTTTTATCGCGCGATAAATACTGCACTTGAGGGTCTCGAACCCGCACTGCTGTAACGGGTTTTCAATTACACCGAAATTAAACGGACGTTGACATTTGCGCGTCCTCCTTCGAGTTAGTTCACTTTTCTTCGCTTGTTCGACCGTGACGGAGCTTAACACTGGATTTACGGCGAATTTGAAAATTGGAAGCCGGATGTGGAAATTACTTTGCATATATATATATAGCCATATTGTTCCATTAACGAAAGTCAGCAGGAGTTGCTGGGAAATAATAGGAATTTTGATTGAATTTAATTTTCGATTAAAGTAATCTTTAGCAAAAGTAATTTTTAACGGATGTAATGTCCAGCGAAAGTGATTTTCAACAAAATTAATTTTCAGTGAAAGCAATTTTTAAGAGAATTAATTTTTAATTAAAGTAACTTTACACAAAGGTATTTTTCAGTGAATGTAATTTTCAATGAAAGTAATTTTACATAAACGTGATATTCTACGGAATTAATTTTTAACAAATTAAATTTTCAATGAATGTAATTTTCAACGGAAGTAGTTTCCAATGAAAGTAGTTTTTAACGATAGCAGTTTTCAATGAAAATAGTTTAATTTTTACAATTTTGCTCCTGCAAATGCTCCTTGGATCTATTTAACGCTGCATTTCTGCACGTCCATTACGGCACACTTGATTCTTCCGACGCTTAATACTTTGACTGCCACGGTGGTCACCGGTGACCGACGCAAGAGATTTTAGTGAAGATCCAAAATATTCACAATGGGTAGCAATAATCATTTTATAAATGCAGTTTTTGTTAGAATAGTGATGCGATCCTTTGGTCTGCAATACCTGCACATTATTTATATTTTGCGTAATTTAGTCGAACGCTGTAGTATTTCATATCACCGTCGTTCTAATATAGTAAAATACGCTTCGCAGTCAACGTGTTAACCCTTAACGGACGAGAGGCGACTCTCAGTCGCCACGGTGTTCCGCGCGGCAGGACGAGTGGCGAGTGAGAGGCGACACTCGGTGTATATGTTAGATTTTGTTATCTCCAAACAACAGGGTCGCACTATTGGTTCTGGGAAAGGTTCCCTAGCTATCGATGGTCTCTTATACAATGTATGAAATGATTTACCATAACAGAGATAAGATATTGAAACATTCTTCGATGAGTGTAGCTCTGACAGTAGTTCCGACATCAGTTGAGACTTTGGTCTGCAATACCTGCACATTATTTATATTTTGCGTAATTTAGTCGAACGCTGTAGTATTTCATATCACCGCCGTTCTAATATAGTAAAATACGCTTGGCAGTCAACGTGTTAAGTATCACACACGGACGAGAGGCGAACATAATTGTCGCCACGGTGATTCCGCGCGGCATGAGAGTGTGCGTATGAGAGAGAGGCGAGTGAGAGGCGACACTCGGTGTATATGTTAGATTTTGTTATCTCCAAACAACAGGGTCGCACTATTGGTTCTGGGAAAGATTAAAATAAGCTATCGATGGTCTCTTATACAATGTGTGTGATTTACCATAACAGAGATAAGATATTGAAACATTCTTCGATGAATGTAGCTCTGACAGTATTTCCGACATCAGTTGAGACTTGGCAAGCGTGGCAAAAGCATCAGAAGAATTTTTTGTAAAGTTTGTAGTAAAGATTGTAAAGTTTGTTCTACCCGAAACAAGCCAGGATGGAATTTACATGAAACCTCATATTATTGTGATAGATGTCCAGAAAAGCCACGGATGCATCTTGGTCAATGCTTCGTAAAGTATCACACACAGCGAAAGTACAGAACATAATTGTACGATGTGTGATTTTGTATGAACGCGCAATGAGAAAGTGTGCGTGTGAGAGAGTGAGAAAGAATGCATGTGTCTATATTTGTTATTACAAAAGTTCTCGAAAGAATTTACTATCATGGAAACCAAACAGTATAAAAGTGTTGAGCACGATATTAAAATAAGTGAGTCTTTGCGAATCTTTCAATAGTAACAGTGTGTGCGTCTTAGCGAATTTTCAGAGAATATCAGCGAATGTGTTTAGCGAGTTTTGAGCGAACCTTTGTCAGCATTTAATGCGAAGTGCAGTGCGAGTAATATTATAACCATTACTTTTGTGATTAAAACCGTTTAATATATCATTCCAATCAAAAATCCTACATAATTTTTGTAAAAATAAAGTTTTAAAGGTGTAAATATAGATAAACAATGGAAATCTAACGTTTTTATGAGATAATATATATGTAAGATCATTTTATTATATCATGTAAGTCACTCAACGCATTCACAAAAATCGCTTCGTCCTGCTACCTCACCCGGTCAAAAAAGTCGTCGTCCGTTAAGGGTTAAATAGACTTTCGATTCCACATTCACCGAGTGCACATTTGTTTCTTCGCACCTAAAACGCCGTGCAAGTAACTCCAGTCGCCGAAGCCACCGTCACTTACGGCGCGCAAACTAAAAACGGGGGCCCGCAAACATTACACGTTTTCGACACACTTCTCGCAGAATTTCCGTCGCGTCCCGCATTTCCGCCCGTTTATCCCCGACGCCATTATCCGCTTAGCTCCTTTTCTCGCTCAAATTACGAGTCCCTCACGTGCCAAGCAACCTGGCATCCGGCATGTCGTTCCGCTCGCCAAACGAGAAAACTTCGCTCGACACTTCTCATTCCACTGGCGCGTGTAACTGCAGCGTCGCGCATCTCGTCTGCAGACTCCTCATCCGATTTCTCCTTCTACTCATTAAGTTAAGCACCTTGCGCTTCTCTCGAATTTCGCGGCGGCCGGACTTTCTATTTTTTTTAGGCAAGCCGTTGGCTGCCGCGTCTTTGCTCGGCGGATTGCTGACGTTTCGAAGTTTGTGTGAAACGACAGACCACGGCTGCTGCGATAGGGAAGCTGGGGCACAACGGGATAATGAGGAAAGCTAATTTTTATGGTTGAAAACTAGGGGTCGATTGAAAACTTTTGGAACGTCTTTATTGGTGCATTAACACTAGGTTTACGGGCGTTTCTTATATACCTATCTCTACGAGCACCCGTCAAATTGACGGGCAGGTGAAAATACGTATTTATATAATATAAGGCTTCACGTAAAAATAAAATATTAATAAGTCAAGATTCTTTTTCCGAATATCTTTTCGATACGACATTTAGTCTGCTGCATGCTTTGAGTTTCGAATGATGGTGGGACGGTGGCATAGTAAGCGAATTCGTTCAATACGTAAGTAACATGATGGCCCGACCACACAATGTTTTCGCTTTGTCACATTATCGAGGCGCTATTTTTGAGATAATGAGTTGGTCTTCAACCATTATCGACTTGATTCTTTCACTTTTATATTTACTATTGGAGGAATAATTTATACAAACGAAGCAAATATATAAGGATTTTTTGTTTTCGACCATTGGATCGAACGATTAACCCGTCAATTTGACGGGTTTCGTAGAGTAGTGTGCAATTTCACATACGAATTTCAAAATTTAGAAAGCTTAAGGAGATAACAATTGTGTTTATAAACTCTTTTAATGAAATTATGAATTTACGATGCAAAGTAGTTGAGATTATTGCTATGGTTTTTTGCGTGTTTCATTTCAAAGTTTGAAATCCGTCAAATTGACAGGTCCCGTAAACCTAATGTTAAAGTAACACGGCGCCAGATAATATTGACACGCGTTTTGTTGTAGACTTCTGGAATGTGTCAAATATATTAGGTCGCGGTGGTTAATGCAATTTACGACTAAATGTGCCGGTTTCGTGTGATGGTAGGCGGTGGCATAAAGGTATCTATCACTGTGGGTTGGTCTGTAATGAACTTGATGGCCTAGCGACCCATCAATGTTTTCTTTTACCATTATGTCAAGGATTGAATATTTTGCCTGCCTGTACTTTTGGTCGTCAACCATTGGATCGAACGATTGATTCCTCTGTTTGAGTATTCATTTTAAGGCAGGACTGTAAAAGGTGTTGTAATTTTTAGGCTAGACGCTGAATTTTACTTCTTCCCCGTCGCAACTCATAAATTTCCACGGAAGTTCGTCTTCCTGTTGCACGGCAATATGTTCTTGGCTTTTCAAGAGCGTGAAGATTTTTTTTTGGTGTTGAGTTGCTTTGCGGCGTTAAATCCGACGCCGACGTCGTAATTGCATTTGTCGGATGAGCTGTTAGTGCGTGGTGCAATGCCCTGGCGCCAACGAATATTATTTTCGCTGGTATGAGTAATATTTAGTTTCCTACATCACATTCTATTCCCTGCGAAACCGTAGCTGCATGTGGTCTCTGTCCTTTTTTCCAAATTGTTCATTTGTTTGATCATTTTATACCGTTAGTTTTTTGCCGCTCACTTTGTCACCCTTCTTTTCTCCGCCTCACTCTTCTTACACCCCAAGCAGTATATTAGTACGTTGACTGCCAACTACGAGATAACTCCCAGTTTGCATTATTGCCCACGACGCCAACGTTATTTCGTAGTTTGTTTACTTGCCATATTTGTGCAGCTACGATGTAATTCGTAGTACATCAGTGTAAATATGAATTGATAGCCTCAGGGAGGAGAACAAAAAATCAAGCTTGGCTTTCATGAACAGAAAATTTATTACTAAATGAACAGAAAGTATAATAATACAAAGTTTATTCAAAGTCAAAAGCAGAAAATATATATGTACTTTTTAAACAAATTCTAGATTCGATAAGCTTTTCGACGGATACTGTATACTGTAATTAGAGTTTTTAATAATATATATAATATGATTGAATTAAATTGGCTTTTACACTGAAATCTTGAAAAGTACTGTGGAGCTCAACGTGTTCAGAGACGAAATATCGTTTTAAGTTAGTTATAAGATTGAAATCAAGTGTGTCGGTGAGACTGGAGTTTTCAAAGTATTAGAATAAAAAGCTTCTTCTTTGCACCTATCTCTAATTAAACTCAACTTAGTCTAAAGCCAGTGGACTCGGAGTCAGGACGTTTACGAGAAATAACTGAGATTTCCCATCTACGGCATAACGCAGTGCGAAAGGAAATTCCGTTAGACAGCGTCATCAGGTAAACACACTCAAGTAGTTCTGCGTGTCCGACGTGATTCGTAAACTGCGGACCCACTTAGACATTGCATAACGCCTGATCATATGCATAAATTAAAATTTTCTAGAAGTCAGCGACAGCATTGCGTCAGACTGTTTGAGAACACTTGGAATTATGCAATTGTTGTTTGCAACATTGTTTACACGCCAAAGCGACTAACTGCACTTTTAGAAATTTGAAAATTCTAGCACCAAAACACTCGATTGATACGCAACTTTTGATGTTGGAGATAAATTGCACATTCTTTGCGGTACGGAGTTATTCAATTTTGCAAATGAACAACACATATCTTCACGTCGCATATTCATATTCTGTATAACTTTCACAGCGTAGAACGCAGGTTTAAAACTTCGAGTCAAAGCATTGTTTCATATGAATTTATATTAGGTCGCATTATATCGGATATGGGGAAATCGGTGTTGTTTATATGAATAAGTGAAGAAAATTGAAAGAACTAATTAATATCTAATAATTTATATTATATAGTAACGTATACGTTAAAAGTATTAATTAATATTAAGTAATTATCATTCATTAATTTGTTCGCAAGACCATGAGATGACTCCACTGTTTTCTTTTAATTTCAATGCCAAATACGATAACGGGTGCTTAACTCTTACATTTAAAATAAATGCAACACTTTTGGTTTTATGCAGTTAATCGACTTGGCAAATGAGCGCCTCATGCATCATATATTATAATCCATCGATCAATTATTCTTGCACGAATTCTCCCCTCATTACTTTAACCCTTCTTTGCATGATTTTTTCTTTATTGGTGAAATAAATCAAGGTGATATAATTCATGTTCAAAATTAAAGAAAAAATGGGTAAAAAAATCTTAGTATATATTTATAGTATAAATTTAGCAAAAAACAATATGATGGAAATTTCTATCATCATCCAAAGTTAGATCAAAGTGAACTTGTTCTTTTATATAATTTTTGGGCATTCAATGTTATGATGGAAATTTCCACCATCATGCAAAGAAGGGTTAAAAACGATAGAATAGGTACTGAGCAAGCCACCAGCTTATCTTCGGGTGCAAATACTCAAGCTGACTCAAACTAGTAAAATAAAAGAGGCTCGGAACAAATGCGTCTGACAGTTTCAATTAACAATACGCCTCATCGGATTTATAAACGATCGACGATACATTCACCGTATTCCTGATTTGTTCGTTACATCCGACATTTTCGAGACGCATCGATTATTGAGTCTAGACGTGACTCCTTGACGTTCTTCCGACGAAGTTCAGCGCGGCGGTTGGATAAAATGCGCGCACCGCGAGATGATCGCCGATTGTCTGTTCAATATGAAAACAAGACAATTCTCTTCGTATAAAACCATTAATAACCGCACGTGCACTTCACATGCCATAACAAGTTAACCCTTCTTTGCATGATTTTTTCTTTATTGGTGAAATAAATGAAGGTGATATAATTCATGTTCAAAATTAAAGGAAAATGGTTAAAAAAATCTTAGTATATATTTATAGTATAAATTTAGCAAAAAAAAATATGATGGAAATTTCCATCATCATGCAAAGTTAGATCAAAGTGAACTTGTTCTTTTATATCATTTTTGGGCATTCAATGTTATGATGGAAATTTCCACCATCATGCAAAGAAGGGTTAAAAACGATAGGATAGGTACTGAGCTAGCCACCAGCTTATCTTCGGGTGCAAATACTCAAGCTGACTCAAACTAGTAAAATAAAAGAGGCTCGGAACAAATGCGGCTGACAGTTTCAATTAACAATACGCCTCATCGGATTTATAAACGATCGACGACACATTCACCGTGTTCCTGATTTGTTCATTACATCCGACATTTTCGAGACGCATCGATTATTGAGTCTAGACGCGGCTGCTTGACGTTCTTCCGACGAAGTTCAGCGCGGCGGTTGGATAAAATGCGCGTACCGCGAGATGATCGCCGATTGTCTGTTCAATATGAAAACAAGACAATTCTCTTCGTATAAAACCATTAATAACCGCGCGTGCACTTCACATGCCATAACAAATTAACCCTTCTTTGCATGATTTTTTCTTTATTTGTGAAATAAATCAAGGTGATATAATTCATGTTCAAAATTAAAGGAAAAATGGTTAAAAAAATCTTAGTATATATTTATAGTATAAATTTAGCAAAAAAAATATGATGGAAATTTCCATCATCATGCAAAGTTAGATCAAAGTGAACTTGTTCTTTTATATAATTTTTGGGCATTCAATGTTATGATGGAAATTTCCACCATCATGCAAAGAAGGGTTAAAAACGATAGGATAGGTACTGAGCAAGCCACCAACTTATCTTCGGGTACAAATACTCAAGCTGGCTCAAACTAGTAAAATAAAAGAGGCTCGGAACAAATGCGTCTGACAGTTTCAATTAACAATACGCCTCATCGCATTCATAAACGGTCAACGATACATTCACCGTATTCCTGATTTGTTCGTTACATCCGACATTTTCGAGACGCATCGATTATTGAGGCTAGGCGCGACTGCTTGACGTTCTTCGGACGAAGTTCAACGCGGCGGTTGGACAAAATGCGCGTACCGCGGGATGATCGCCGATTGTCTGTTCAATATGAAAACAAGACATTTCTCTTCGTATAAAACCATTAATAACCCCACGTGCACTTCACA
Organism: Cryptocheilus praepositus; assembly: GCA_033815515.1. Lineage (NCBI taxonomy): Eukaryota > Metazoa > Arthropoda > Insecta > Hymenoptera > Pompilidae > Cryptocheilus > Cryptocheilus praepositus. The sequence goes on from JAWWQZ010000257.1 coordinate 2,608,354, forward strand.
TGCCATAACAAGTTAACCCTTCTTTGCATGATTTTTTCTTTATTGGTGAAATAAATTAAGGTGATATAATTCATGTTCAAAATTAAAGGAAAAATGGTTAAAAAAATCTTAGTATATATTTATAGTATAAATTTAGCAAAATACAATATGATGGAAATTTCCATCATCATGCAAAGTTAGATCAAAGTGAACTTGTTCTTTTATATAATTTTTGGGCATTCAATGTTATGATGGAAATTTCCACTATCCTGCAAAGAAGGGTTAGAGCCCCCACACATTACGATCACACGGTCTGCGACACAGGGATAAAGAAATGAATCTGGATTAGGATTCGACGGACGCTTACCTTTTTGCACTTAAAATAAACACAACACTTTTGGTTTCGCGCAGTTAATCGATTTGACAAATGATCGGTTCCTACACCGTACATTATAACCCATCAATCAATCGTTCTTGCACGAGTACCCGCTTCACTACTTCAAAGCCCCAGCACGTCACGCTTACGTGCTCCGCAAGACAGGTATCAATAAATTCACCCGGATCGGAACTTGACGGATGCTTACCTTTTTGTACTTAAAATAAATACAACACTTTTAGTTTCATGCAGTTAACACGTTGACTGCCAAGCGTATGTTGTTATGTTAGAACCGCGATGCGATAAATTACTGCAGAGTATTGTAGCATCAGAAAAACGGCCGTACATGCGTCGCGTAAAACTGTCGTTGGACCATCGGGCCCTACCGGATTAAGATAAGGCGGTAGAGGTCCGTATAAAAGGCGGCCCGGTTTGGGACGCGAGTTCAGTTATGTTCAGTTTGAGTTCAGTAATAGATCAGAGTTTTAAGTTGTCGTTCAGTTTAAGTTGAGTTGTCAGTCAGTCAAGTTGAGAGTGCAGTTCAGTCCAGTATAGATACGTTTTCTTGCCGTTTACCGAATAGAAGTTGAATTGCCATAGTTTTACTTTCATTTTGTATTTATATGTATATATTAGTGCTTCTATTTATCTTTAATAAATTATTCTACTCAATATAATTCCGCATCACACTTCGACATCACCTAACATCTTATATCCCTACAGTATGATTAAATTGTGTAAAATAAAGGTAACGCAGGGGTTGCTAGAAGCCAAAGTACTGAAGCACCATTCTAATATCAATTGCTTTTATAAGATTGCGAATAGGCTTCAGGGCAATTTTTTTTGCGTTTATAGTAGAATCTTTTGTACCGGTCCCCGGTGACCACCGTGGCAGTCAACGTGTTAACCCATTCGAGACGACGATTTTTTTCGAACACGGTCCTCACGAGCGAAATTTTTTTTTTCTTTATATTGTTCAATTTTAATAAAAAAATATGTTTACTATGCAAATCACCCAATTCGTAAGTGAATTCACACAAATAAGATCATTGTATACCGGGTGTGCAGCTCGCTCCTCGGAATATTTTTATTGCGAAGAGCGGATTGTACACCATGTGTGCAATGTAAGGTAAAATGAAAATACATCCTTAAAAAATGTATAAATATTTATTTCAAAAATAGTTTGATAATATAAAATCGTTATTTTGTTTTCAATAATAAAGAACAGAATATAATGCAAAGAAAATGATTAAAAAGTAGTAGGAAGTTAAAAAAAATTAAGTTGAATAATGAAAAAAATAACATAAACGAGAAATAAATTTTCTCGTAAAGTAATCATACATTAGTTGGTTGAAACATTCTCCCGAACATAATCCAGGATTACCGACACAAGCAGGACAAGAGTCATTACTACGTTTATATTTCCCTTCTTTGTAGCACTGTCGGCAATTCATAGTATTTTACATGTAAGAAAGGATTCAGATAATTTTTAGATTTTTTGGTACACAGTAAAACCAATGCCAAATTTTGTTTTCCTGTACTTCACAGATTTTGTTAGTTCAAGAAAAACCTTATTTCGATGACTAGTTTACTCAGAATAACTGATAATTGCACATTACTGTTATTGCACACACGGTGTGCAGGCCGTCTTATAGCCTCGGTATTGGAAGAATATTTAGGCTAATGTAGTATTGAGAATGCCGCGTGGCATCGTGACTGTGGACTCGTAGACGCTACATTTTTCTTCCGTTTTTTTTTTTTTTTTTTTTTTTTTTTTTTTTTTTGTTGCGCGTCTTGAAGTGCGTGCGTAGTCAGTTATAGGACGTCAACCGAAATGCGTGGACGTAGCGTTTCTTATTCTTAGTTCCTTTTGTTCTTTTATGTAATGCATATTATTATATCTGAAATATAGTTGTTCAGTATCTTAACACATTTTAATTTTAATTTTATGCGGAAATTTACTATGAATATGAAATTTTGTGTATTTTTACGATAATATTATTTTTGTAGTCTGTCACTGAGCGCGGGAAACAATAATTTGATTGAAATAATTCGTGAACATTTATTACATTTATTAATTATTGTTACTGGATATCCACCACAAATCTACTAAATACGTATAATCTTTACATGAATGTGTGACATTAATTTTTGCGTGTTATTTGCATCTAAAGATGTTTTATGCTAGGCAACGCTTTGCATTTTTTTCCTTGTTATTGTTTATAAACCGGAAGAAGTTGTCGTTATTATTAAAATTTGATTGTCATTTATTGTTGAGTTTATATAATTTATTTAAATTTTTGACTTAGACGATCTTTTGAATTCCATATAATGTTATTTCGTCATTTTTCAATCAAATTCTTAGCTAAAAAGAACGTGTTTTATCAATTTGAAGCTTGACTTTTTATTATTGATTACAGAATTGATCAAATGAGCCGTTGTGCGCAAAGATAGTGATGAAGAAATATGCGCTGACAAATTATCGGACTAAATATTCGTATGATAGTGTAGAAAATTTTTTAAAAATCGATTTTTATTTTGATTATTTCGTGAAAATATCGTTTGTTTTTTGTTAAATAATCATGACATTTTGTACATAAAAAATTTAATTGATGTGAAATGAAGACGAAATAACTCAAAAAAAGTTTCGTTCATAAAAACGTAAGTAGTTTTCGATTTACAGAGATTTTTCTGAATAACCAAACTTCCGCGCGATTCAAGAAAAAACGCCCGCTGCACGCGTAATTCGGCGGCGAAGTATACCCGCATGCCAAGTGTTAACCAAAAGTGTTGGAAATCATTGGATAGAATTTTCCAATACTCGGAAATGAATTGCACACACGGTGTGCAATTGGTCTCGAATGGGTTAATCGACTTGGCAAATGAGCGACTCGTACACCGTACATTATAACCCATCAATCAATCCTTCTTGCACGAGTTTTCGCCTCACCACCTCGAAGCCCCAGCACGTCAGGATCCCCACCAAAAAATCGCGCCCGCGACGCCGCTCATTTCGCACTCCCTCTTTTTTGGCGACTTCCTCTTGTTGAATATTTATGCCTGCCGCGCGTTTACGAGTGGCGCCCGTCGGACGGGAGCGTTTGAATTTTTAAACGTTCCGAAAACTCGTCGAAACGCGGGCCGCGTTCCTCGCGAGGACGACAGATAAATTCCGATTCGGCGGAAAATCCGATATAATGCCGTGTGACATGACGCGCAAGTGCACACACTCGAGCGGGACGAACACTCGAGCGGATCCGGAACATCCGATATGATCGATTCGAAGGAATCACGTGCGGGCATTTTCCGCGAAGCTCTGCCTGGCGGAAGTGCTTATCTGTCTATCGATGCCGACGAGACAACCGGCCGGAAAATGCGGCGGGTGCGCGGTAATCGTTGTATCCGGCAAAAAGGCCTGCTCGATGGATTCTCAGCGGGCCGAAATCGGAACAATGCCGGCGGATATTGTGAATGCGGGAAGTCATTGAATTTCGAAACGCACGCAACACCACCCGCGAGTTTGTCAATTTTTTGAGGATTTTCTAATAAATTCTGCTTGAGCGTTGTAAGTGTTCTAATTTAGAATATTTTATAGTAAATTACGCTTGAGCGTTGTAAATTTATAGATTTGTAGTATTCTACAATAGATTGTGTTTCAGCATCGTAATTCACAAATTTGGGGTGTTTTATAATAAATTGGCTTGTATCGCAAGTTTACAAATTTTAAGTTTACAATTTTTAATTATTGTAAAATGTTATAATCAATTTTGCTTTAGCGTCGACTTGCGCATCAATCCTCTGCTGCTTGAAATCCTTCGGTGGCTATACCAAAAAAAAAGACATGGATAATATGACACACATGATAATAAATGGATATCTGTGTAGTATATTGATAATATTATAAGGGATAAAAGTATAAACATATATCTATGTAAATAACTGATCTATCTCTATACATAAGTAATCCATGCCTTTATACCTACGTATACATATATTTATATATTTTGATATATATAGGCATAAATTATTTGAATTTATTCAAAGGCACAAAGCATTTCGCGACTTCTATTCGGGACGATACATTATAGCAAACTCCGACAGAGACGTCGCATCGAGAGCCGCGCTCCGCCTCATAGAAATAAGGAAATCGATGACGTGCACCCATTCGAGATAAATAATGGGGGATTTCACGTCAGAGCGATTTCATAAGCGATCCGGCAGATGGCAAACGACGAACTCCGCCTTTCCTCCGCGAAGTAATCCACTGGCGGCAAATGAAGGCGGCCGCTGAAAAATTCACTCGCCCCACTGACTCACCTCGGCCGGCATTTCGGCGAATTAAGACTTCATCAAATGAGATCTCGTCGGGCTCCCCCGCATTGCCATGCACTCGTGCTTTCTCACGGCGCGTCATTTCTCATTACGAACGTCGACCTACCCGCAAACGCTTGCGGTCGGAAACATACAAATGTTTGGAGGCGGTTTCGACTGTTTCAGTTCCAAGCAAGGCAACCGCGCTGTTCAAATTTCGGTCGGAAGGTCCTACTACTACGTTTATGGTGAGGCGTGATTGTTGTATACGCGACGATTTCAACAAAGAAAGGCTTCAATGAGCATGCGAATATTATGGGAAAAAGTTATCGACATTTTCGCTCGAAACGAAACAGGGAGAGTAGATTCTGTTTTTAAAGTATGAATGCAGAAGTAATTAATGATGACAAGATTATTGTGTGCAAATGTAAAACTATGCAACTAAAAAGCAACGCACGATCCCATAACAGGCCGTGTCTTTCATATTTAGCGAAAGCGACGCCAAACGATACAAACTTCAGTCGACGGATAATTAAACGCCGATGTATATTAACTATATTTAATGTCACACAAACGATAGTGTACCGCAAAGCCAAAATATGACTAAATGAAATATAACGAAACTAAGTTAACACGTTGACTGCCGTGCGTATTTTGCCGTATTAGAACGGCGATGCTATGCAATACTACAGCGTTTGACTGAATTATGCAAAATGTAAATAATGTGCAAGTATTAGAGACTAAAGAATCGCATCACTATTCTAACAATAACTGCATTTATAAAATAATTATTGCTGCTCATTGTGAATATTTTGGATCTTCAGTCAAATCTCTTGCGTCGGTCACCGGTGACCCCCACGGCAGCCAATGTGTTAAAGTATGAATGCAGAAGTAGTTAATGATGACAAGACTATTGTGTGCAAATGTAAAACTATGCAACTAAAAAGCAACGCACGATCCCATAACAGGCCGTGTCTTTCATATTTAGCGAAAGCGACGCCAAACGATACAAACTTCAGTCGACGAATAATTAAACGCCGATGTATATTAACTATATTTAATGTCACACAAACGATAGTGTACCGCAAAGCCAAAATATGACTAAATGAAATATAACGAAACTAAGTTAACCCTCTATGGGCCCGCGTGACTTTGAAGTCACATATCGATAAATCGATATTTTATTAAATAATTTAATTTTTTTTTACTAGAGACTAACATATTCTTATATAATGTCTAACAATAACCAATAAAATAATTATTGCTGCTCATTGTGAATATTTTGAAATGTCAAAGTAAATGCTTTTGCGTTGTCTGCAAATAGCAGTCAAAGTGTTAACCTTCTTTGCATTTGTCATTATTTTTCTTCATCCATGTTCGTTAAAAAAAGCGTACATAACGCTTTTAAGTGTTTTATTTGAATAAGGTCTTATTTTTTTGCAAAAAACAATCATTTAAATATTTTCATGTGATATAACAAATTCACTTTCAAGACACAATTTTAATTACAGTATTGTCGTATATTGCAAAATTTTGTGTTTTCTATGCTTTTTAGTTTTATATATCAGAGGTCCAAAATGATTTTTACAAATCATATAAAAAAAAAGAGGAATAGGAATGAGATGTTTTTTTATTTGAATAAATGCACAGTCTTTATGTTTTCTGATGTAGGAAGATCATCTAATAGTATTTCCATCGACGACGTATATATATATTATTGTTAGCGACTATGAATTTAGTAGTAAAAAATTTGGATGACGACAATCACGTAATCTATGTTTAATGACAAACGCCAATGTTTTCGCGAAATTTTTTGTGCTCTATACACACTGTTCCGTTGGTTTTTTGTTTTTTCAAAGTTACAAAATATATTCGTTATAATAAAATTGTTGAAACTTCTGAATTCATTGTTAATAGAGGTTGATATATTTCCCTCCACCACTTGAGTGCTCGAGCCGTAAAAAAATTTGGTCCGTATTGGTTCGCCATATCGACACCATCTATATTTTTATTATAATCTGTGATCACATCTACAGCGTTTGATTTCTCTTCGATTATGAATGTAAATAATATGCAAGTATTAGAGACTAAATAACGTGTGCACGATTCTAACATTTAGACATGCATTTATAAAATAATTATTGCTGCTCATTGTGAATATTTTGGATCTTCAGTCAAATCTCTTGCGTCGGTCACCGGTGACCACCACGGCAGTCAAAGTGTTAAGTGTTCCTAAATTGTACCAAACTATATAATTCTTTGATGATGCATAATATTTGTTCGTGTTATTTTTATTATAATTTTCACCATAATTTTGACTTTTCCGCCAAACACGGGGGTATCGTGCTTACACTACGTACGTGTATTTTGAAAGTTGCCACCGCTTACGACGTTCTTACTTTTTGTCGTTCGAGCTGACCTGTTCTTCGGGAAATTCGTGCGTCGTTCCGTAGAGTCCGCGAAATTTGTCGAGGACCTGGAGAGATCCCATGGAAACGGTCGACTCGCAGTCTTTTTGCTCGTCGAAGGAACCTCGTCGCTCGACGATAACATGAGGGATTTCCGTGGCTCGTCGACGAAGCCGTCGCACATGTGTGTTAACGTGTCCGAAGTGGTGACTGTGGACGGTCGAAAACGAGGGTTGTCGGAAGATGGAATTAAAAAAAATAGAAATTAAGAAATGTGAAAAAGAGCGTTAAAAAGTTGAAAGACGCGCTTTTAGTTTTACAGTTTTTCTTAGACATGCATTGAGCGGTCATTTCAACGGAAAAAGGGGGGTTGCTAAAAGAATTAAATGTGACGCGTGAAAAATTTAGAGATGTTGTCTTTCGGCAGTTTTTCTTGCATACGCATTGGGTGGTTATTTTCATCACTAAAAGCGGGGGTCGTCAAAAGAATTAAATGCAACGCATAAAAAATTGAGGGAATGATACATTGTATTTTGACAGATATTTTTTTGACGTGCCTTGGATAGTAAGTGGAACAGATAAACGGTGGTGGCTGATAAACGAGTGAAATGTAATACGTGAAAAATTGAAAAACCGACGCCATTGTATTTCGACAGTTGTCGAATATGCTTTGAGTCCTAAGTGAAATTGATGAAAAGCGAGGGCTAATAAAGGAATTACATATTGAAAGACCGGCATATCGTATCTTGACAGTTTTCTTAGATATTCATTGGATGGTAAGCGTAATCGATAAAAAGGGAGGACTGATAAAGGAATTAAATATTGAAAGACTGGCATATTGTATTTTGACAGCTTTCTTAGATATTCATTGGGTGGTATGCGAAATCGATAAAAAACGAGGGCTGATAAAGGAATTAAATATTGGAAGATAGTGATATTGATAAACTGCCGTATTGTATTTCGATAGTTATTTAAGGTATGCATTGGGTGGTAAACGTAGTCGATAAAAAGCCGTAGTTGTTGAAGCATTAAATGCAACGCACGAAAAATGCAGAGACTGGCGTATTTGACTTCAACCATTGTCTGTGATATGCATTGGGTGGTAATCGTAGCCCGTAAATAGTGCAGCTTGCCAAGAGAATGAAACGTAACGCGCAGAATATTGAGAGACTGGCGCATTGTATTTTGACAGTCTTCTTAAATATACATTGAGTGGTAAGCGAAGTCGATAAGAAGCGACAGTTGAGAAAAAACATATGATATATGTACAATCCGCGAAAAATTGAAATACCGATGCATTGTGTTTCTAAGGTTATCTGAAAAATGCATTGGCTACCAACTAAAGTCTATTGAACGAATGCAACTATACACTATACGCTAAATAAGCATTAACTGTATTTCTACCGCAATCATATTCATACTACCGCATTCTTTCCAATACTCTATTTCTTTTGCACAAAGGCATCTATACACCATACGCTAAATATGCATTAACCCTTTGCGCTCGACGCGCTTTTTTCTCGGGCTGACCAGCAACTCGACAGTAATCCGCCGCGCGCGCGCCTATTTCATGACTTCGTTTCTGTTAACTTAAAATAATTTCAGGCACAATAGGACACTTTAAACTCGTATATTTTAACATTACATACATTTATTTAACGTAATGAAGGATATTTATTAAAGATTACGTTCTATAATTTTTCTTCTTGTGGTATTTTGTAAAACAATCTCCAATGTGCATTCTTGGCTTGTCGGGGCATGTGTCACAATAGTACACAGTTTGTCGTCTTTGGCCGGACTTTCGTTGGGAACAAACTTTGCAATCCTTTTTTTGTCCCATCAAAATAACCTGCAGCTTCCCATTGAGTCGGATCATTTCAGAAGTGCTTTGTGAAGTAGAAGCTGTGCTACGTTGGCTTTTGGCTTTTGGCCACTTTGGCTTTCAGATTCACTATCGATTATTCGGATTTTTCGTCTTCTTACACCTATAACGTCGTCACTATCTTCATCACTTCCGCCTTCATTCTCATGGGCAAGCTGTCTATGTAGTGATGTAATTTCGTTCGTTATTGCCGAAAAATTGAACTCATCTTCGTTAGAAGTAATTTCTTCGTCGTGTTCCATACTTATTGGGCTCACTAACTTTGGAAGAAATATTGCGATTGCCAAGAAGGTTGAATTCGAACTAATGTCGAAAACAGAGTCCAACCCGCGTTTGCAAGTATTTTTGAGATAAGACATTTTATCTCAAAAGTGCGAAGACGGTGATTGGTTCTTTTTGTACCTTTTTTTGAAAGAAGCGAATTGAAAGAAGCGTTGCGACGTCTATCAGCGTTCTATTATTCTCAAGACATAATGCACCCATTGAAATTCGTTTGTGTTTTTGAGATAAGACATCTTTATAGCTATGTAGACACCTCATAAAATGATCTACAAAAGGCCAGGTATGCGAGTGGTGCCTGAGAGGCACCGGTCGAGTTGGCGCAGCACACGCCGTGGTGCCTGAGAGGCACTGCTAGAGCGCAAAGGGTTAAGTATCTTTCTACCGCAATCATATTCATACTATCGCATTCTTCCCAATACTCTACTCCTTTTGCACAAACGCATCTATATACCAAACCCTAATTTTCATTACCTATTACACATATCTCCAAACCTGCTAACTAGAAAACTCGCAACAACCCAAATTCGTCGAAAGATTAGAACCTTTTGCAAGCATCTGGCAACTCACCGTCACCCATCCACACATGATACACCAGCCACCGTGTTAAAGAACAGGGGATCCCTGCCACTCCAGGCAGCGACCGTATTGATACGTACTCAGGTTGGGCTCCGTATAAATCGTGCTTGCTAACAAATGTGGGTCGAATTTCGGGACCTTCCAAGTGGACCGAAACAAATTGCCGCAGACTTCCACGCGCACCTGAACCGAGAGCGTCGCGTAATCGTGATTTCCGCAGGAACCGACGCCGTGTGCTGTGTTAGTCGGGCTCGAGTTAAAGAGGCTACTTTGTATTGCAGTCCGTAGCCAGGACAAATGAGTTTCTGTCTCTTTCTTCCCTGCCGCTCTCCTCTAATCGAGGGGACGGCGCAATAAAAAGAATGGGTTCACGAGTGGCGGCAGGAAAAGGAGAAGAAGAAGAAGCGGCCGTCTAGACGGGAGTGTAATTATTTCGCCATCCATTGTGCGCCGCGCGAATGTCTCAGGACGGGTTGGATAAACGTGAGGAGGGGACGATGATGATATTTAGCTGTTACGGGGGCAATTTTATTTGCTTCATCGTTTCGACGGTCCTCGATACGGAAAACGTGTTTGCGTGTAGACGGCAGGCGACGGCCGGATAACCTGGGGTTTGCTTGGGGTTCTTTGGTAGAATCCGCGGATGGAGTGTAAACGGATTTTTTTAATGTCGCGTGATTTCTTTAAAGCTTTGTATTGTAGGGATATAAGATGTTAGGTGATGTCGACGTGTAATGCGGAATTAATGCGTTATTTAAAGATGAATGATGCAAAATGGAAAGTTAAAGAACAAGGTATCTATAGGTGTGAACTTGACTGACTGACAACTCAACTTAAACTCTGTTTGTATAAGGACTGGAGAAACTGGTGCTGGATTTCTTGTACTACAGCTTTTTAGGTATCAATATATAAATGTAGTGTCTCTGTGGTCTTTTGTATAGATTCCAATATTTGGTGGTTGACTGTTAGTGCCGACGCCAAATTCTGTCACGTCACTTGCGTCACACAATGCGTTTTATCGGATGGCAAAATTCATCAAAATCAATTGGTTTGAACAAAAAAATTTGAATAGCATTTTTATTTGATAAATTGAAAATTAATTTACAATCTTGATTGAATGTAAAAAATTAATATAACTCACAAAATGCTTTGTTCAAATAATTATTTTACTAAACAAAAATGCCAATCAAAGTGTTTATTATTGAAAATCCGTTTCTAACGAATCTGCGCCATTGAATGGAACAAAGGTGCAATGTCCACCTCCAGTTTCCCACGGCACAAGTTACGTCACTAATTCATTACCTAAACTACCTTTCCCCACGACCATTCCATTCTTTCCTTAATTCCCTGAATCACCTAACGCTGCCCGCTACCCAAATCACACTCTCGCCCAGATCTCAATTCACAGCGTTAGGCGACCTAACGAGCTCATCAAATTAATTACGTGTCAAGCTCGCGCGTCCTTTTCGAGTTCCGTATATACGTCGATTCGGTGGGCTATTAATTGGCGTCTAAATGCTCCTCCATTATTGAAATCAGGTGGATTGTGTGCCGCTCGTATGTGCCTCAAAGCCTATTCCATTATCGGAATCAAAGCTACTAGTATCCCACGCGCCACTCTCACTGTAATTGATGATTGGCGTGAGGGCAGGTCACGTTTATCGTAGACTACTTCTTATCTACTAATACCTCTCGTCTATTTATATTTTTACGGTGCCACGCGCGGCTTCCTCTGCGTCGACTTGCTGACGGATGCATGGTTAGTGCGCTCCTGTACGATGGTGAAACGGCAATTTTGGTGTGTTAACCCTTTGCGGACAAGCGACGCATATGTGCGTTCAGCGTAAGATATTCCTATAACCGATGAAGGCATACTTATGTTCGGCAAAAACACCTGATAAAGCCGAGACATAAATATGCGTTCGAGAAAAATAAGTAATAGAGCCGAGGCGGGCATATATGTATGTATTTTGCAAATGGCATGTGTTAAACGAGAGTTGGTAATTTTGATGGGTGTCAGCGGCTTCGAATCGCTCCGTCCGCAAAGGGTTAATTAAAGGAGCTTTCCTATGAATTTTTTGAAATTAACTGCGGTCGGAAACGAATCGGGTAATTAGTCCTTTGCGTCCAAGTAGTCTCCGTGTGGAGATGTTCGAGGTGCGATATGAAATTTGAGAAGCCTGCAAGTGGTGCTGCTTTTGATTTGATTTATTTCATATTAGAACTTCATTCGTTTCGTGTTATATTTAAGAAATGCGGATCTACTTCTATAAATTATGGAATTTAGACGTGTCACTACCAGAGTTTGAGCTTTTGATTGCCAGCACTTTAACGAAAGAGATAGAATACTATATATAATATATTAAAATAAGTATATTTAAAAATCAAATAGTATATATAACAATATTTACAATGATTTGAGATACTAATATGATAAAAGGAAGAATACAGAACTATACCAAACTGTGCTCGGGCTGTCACGTGTGGTTACGCATCGTGTCGCGTATCACTCAACCCTTTCGCTACTACAGTCCATCTTCGTACATTTATCATGGATCTCTTGTTCCGTATGTTGCTTTTTTTGTTAGAGAGCATAGTATTTTCCTAAAAAATTCATGATCGTGACATTTTTAAGAGTGGGCAAAGTCAAATTGTGAAAAAGACCGCCGTAGCAAAAGGGTTAATCCATTTGCATCATCGCTCTAAATCCGCAATCTTACTCAAAAAACCGACATGCGCAGCTAAATGTTTATTTCTTTATTACGTTTATTCTCATTAGAAGTAATGTTATAGGGTGATTTAAATTATTGTATATTCCTCATATTTTCCAGAACTATTTTTTGGACTAGTTCCACGTTGAAAAATATTTCGGAAACATCGCGCCTGGACATTCCATTAACGTTGATCGTTACACCACTTACGGCAGTAATATCATGTAATGTTGGCATACAATTTCGTTTTTCCCATAAGAAATCTCCAGTTTCAATATTATCAGGCTGATCATCTTCACTACGATCTATTAGAACTATGGCACGTTTACGCTTATGGGATATTTGCATTTCTATGCTTGAATCCGAATCCGAACTATAATTCATTATGGTAACCTAATTTTCTTAAATTTTATTATCCATTATTTTTTTTATTATTTTATTATTTTGAACTTACAACCAGAAAAGTAAGAAAAATATTATTTCACACAGAATTCTTTATTGTTTGTTTATCGTACAGACTCTTTAACGATTGCCGATAAGCTGAAAACAAAAATTATTGTGTGCGGATTTATCCGCTCGCGATGATAATGGTCAGTTTTTGTTTGCGGATTATTCCGTCAAATGATGCAAATGGTTTAATAAAAACATCCTTGACTCCTTAGACCACGCGTCCCCAGTTTCCCGCGAATCCTCGAACTTCTTCCCGCGCCGTAAAAAGACACGTCACCGATTTTTCTCCCATCGCCCTTCGCGCAGGTCTAGCAGGAGTCAGGAGTCGTCTCGCGGAAATTTTCGAGCGTTTACGCTTATGGGATATTTGCATTTCTATGCTTGAATCCGAATCCGAACTGTAATTCATTATGGTAACCTAATTTTCTTAAATTTTATTATCCATTATTTTTTTTATTATTTTATTATTTTGAACTTACAACCAGAAAAGTAAGAAAAATATTATTTCACACAGAATTCTTTATTGTTTGTTTATCGTACAGACTCTTTAACGATTGCTGATAAGCTGAAAACAAAAATTATTGTGTGCGGATTTACCCGCTCGCAATGATAACGGTCAGTTTTTGTTTGCGGATTATTCCGTCAAATGATGCAAATGGTTTAATAAAAACATCCTTGACTCCTTAGACCACGCGTCCCCAGTTTCCCGCGAATCCTCGAACTTCTTCCCGCGCCGTAAAAAGACACGTCACCGATTTTTCTCCCATCGCCCTTCGCGCAGGTCTAGCAGGAGTCAGGAGTCGTCTCGCGGAAATTTTCGAGCGTTTACGCTTATGGGATATTTGCATTTCTATGCTTGAATCCGAATCCAAACTGTAATTCATTATGGTAACCTAATTTTCTTAAATTTTATTATCCATTATTTTTTTTATTATTTTATTATTTTGAACTTACAACCAGAAAAGTAAGAAAAATATTATTTTACACAGAATTCTTTATTGTTTGTTTATCGTACAGACTCTTTAACGATTGCTGATAAGCTGAAAACAAAAATTATTGTGTGCGGATTTATCCGCTCGCGACGATAATGGTCAGTTTTTGTTTGCGGATTATTCCGTCAAATGATGCAAATGGTTTAATAAAAACATCCTTGACTCCTTAGACCACGCGTCCCCAGTTTCCCGCGAATCCTCGAACTTCTTCCCGCGCCGTAAAAAGACACGTCACCGATTTTTCTCCCATCGCCCTTCGCGCAGGTCTAGCAGGAGTCAGGAGTCGTCTCGCGGAAATTTTCGAGCGTTTACGCTTATGGGATATTTGCATTTCTATGCTTGAATCCGAATCCGAACTGTAATTCATTATGGTAACCTAATTTTCTTAAATTTTATTATCCATTATTTTCCTTTATTATTTTATTATTTTGAACTTACAACCAGAAAAGTAAAAAAAAGATTATTTTACACAAAATTCTTTATTGTTTGTTTATCGTATTCTTTATTGTTTGTTTATCAGACTCTTTAACGATTGCTGATAAGCAAAAATTATTGTGTGCGGTATTTATCCGCTCGCGACGATAATGGTCAGTTTTTGTTTGCGGATTATTCCGTCAAATGATGCAAATGGTTTAATAAAAACATCCTTGACTCATTAGACCACGCGTCCCCAGTTTCCCGCGAATCCTCGAACTTCTTCCCGCGCCGTAAAAAGACACGTCACCGATTTTTCTCCCATCGCCCTTCGCGCAGGTCTAGCAGGAGTCAGGAGTCGTCTCGCGGAAATTTTCGAGCGCCCCTTTGAAAGGCCGCTTCAGTGCCCGCCTCGTTCCTTTTAGTCTGGCCCAGAATGATCCTCCGCAATTCAGTACACGCGGCAGCGCAAACAGGCTTTGCCAATGCCACCTTTTCATCGTCGTCCCTTTCTCGCAGCCCTTCGTCTCCTCGCACTCATCCATTTCAACGCACCGTCTCCCTCTTCGTCTGGCTTGTCGCTTCCACTCCTCGCCGTTCGCTTCCCTCTGACCGTCCATTCTCGCCGTTCTGCATCCATTTTCCCTCCCACTCTGTCCGCTGCCATCCTCTTACGCGCGAGCTTCGCACGGCTTTGCAGTACGTCGAAGTTGGCGCCTTACTCGTCGGGCATTAATGCTCGCGTAACACGGCATGAAACGAGGCAATTATTCGCCGTGTGTAGGTGGAGGGCTGGCGCGCGGAAGAGAAGGGAATAGAGGGAAGAGAGGAAAAGAGAGCGAAAGAACGATTTTACACGTGCGCGCTCGAAGCTTGAAAGGGAGCGCGAGGATACGTGTGCGCTGGAGATCGGTTCCTTTTGTGCGATGGGGCTGTGCTTTCGGGGCGCAAGGCTTTGGAAACTTGCGCACGCCCGGTGGTGAGGTACGACGTGGGGCGATGGGACTAAGAATGGTTGCGCTGTAGTTAATGAAATGCGTAACGTCAGTTAACACTAAATGTACCGGTACTTTACATCTACCTATTTGAATTTTTTCAGATCGCGTTTTATGTTGACGCGATCCGCTTCACGACTTTTTACGGAGGTGAAGGGTGTAAATTGTACGAAGAAGGTGTTCAACGGAATAAGGTTCACAAAATTAATAAGAATCACAAAAACAGAAAATGTGTTGTACTCGTGGTGAGTTTATCGAAAGAGTTCGTGCTGCGTTGTTGTTACTTTGGTGACGGTGCTCGAGCAAGTGAAGTCCAAGATCCTTGCTTCAGTACATAAAAATGTCTTTCTCCCCTCCAGCTCATCTTTTTCCTCGTGCGTTCGTTTGTGGATTTTCCGAAATTCGGAAAGGAAGTGGGGACATGCGGAGATTGGTGCCGTGTGTATGGGATCGGGAGGTATCGCGATCGAAACAAAGAACTGCAGGTTCGGCGTGTGTGAAGAAAGAGGGGTATGACCAGAAAGGACAGGAAGGATTAGGCGATATTTGGTTGAGCGATAAAATTGAACGTGGACGTTGATTACTTTTTCGGGATCTATTGAAATGCGGAGGACAATGGGAGACTAAACGGTGTTGGCTAACGGTGGTTGATGAGCTGGAGGTGAAGCGTCCGGTTTTCGTTCGTCTTGTGAACGAACACTATTCTTACCATGAATTTCATACTTATGAGATAAACGGTGATTTTCCGATAGAAATTCCTAATTTATTAAAGCAAGAAATTGAATAATCAGATGACATACGAATTTACAGAAATTTAAATGAGCGAAATAAATATCATTGAAGGTACGATTTTAAAGGAAGTGTTGAAAGGGGTCATTTGACCCCGCTTGATACGTTTAGTGTTAATAGCTCAGGCACGATATGATATGTATTTTATTTTCATATACTTAGTTTGTGTTTATATATTTATTTTAATGTAATATATGTGGTAATGAGAACATTTTAGAATGAATCCGTTGTCCTAGAGAAGAAAACAGAATAAACGAAGGAGGAGATGATCGGCAGTTTAGTTCAGTTGAGGTTCAGCGCGAGAAGAAGTACGACGCAAATTACACAGCCACTTACTCTCATCAATTCATTTATCCTTATTCTTTATTTCGTTAAATAATTATTATCTTAGTCATAAAGAGACTGCCTATATATAGTTTTGTAATTTGTGCGTTTAAGCGCTATCAATTAAAAGAGATCCGTATGCTCGCTTGCTCTCAGACGTTATTGACTTGACGGACGTATTCGCGGGAATCTGCTGAACGCGAGCTGAAGGGCGCTTGAATTGAGAAGTTTATATGTTATTAGAAGTTATTATAATTTACATGCAAATTGTATAATAAATCGGCACATGTGATTAATACTTTGCGGTTCATTATATCTGTGTAATTTTGTTTCAGACCGACCGTGGTGAACTCGCTGCCGCCGAATTTATGCACGCTTCAAATTCCGTAAGTACATACAATCATCTTTGAAAAATAATCTGGGAATGCTTAGCATCTTTTCTAAAACTTAAATAATTAAAGCAATAACATAATGAAGATTTTTTAAGATAATAGAAAAGTGTGTCCTTATATGTTAAAGCAAAATAAATTGCCACGCGTAATTTTAAGAAAATGCTGACTTCAAGCAATTATAGAACTTAATGCAACCAAAGAAAATGTGACTTTACGTTGTTCTGCCTGAAATGTTTCGACGCGTTTACCTGCCGTTTATATTCTGTTGCTCGTCAGAAAATTCTTTCCGATAACGTCATCTCAATTATGAAGATGTTCGTCTGCAACATGTATGCCTGCCTCTACACACCATAGCGTTTCCACTTATGGGTTCTTCTCGGTGTCCCGGAACTATGATTTCGTTGTCTCAATATTACATACCGGAAATGCTATTGCCTTGTAATTCAAGTTCGCACAAAGAAACGCCGCGCATTTAATGAAACGAACTTTAGCCGACGCGGCCAACTTCATCCGAGTGTCAGCGCTAAGTGAACAATTCCGGAGCCTCTTCGAGGCGGGAGCTTAAGCGGGCATTAGCCGCGAACGTTTGCCAGTTCGAAGCCGTGAATCGATTCCCTTTCTTTCGACTGTCGCCGTCCGCCCGCCACGACTGATATCCGGCTTTGTCCCGAGAATCATCTGGGCGTGATTCGCGATACACTGCCGAGGCAGCCGGGATTAATCAGTAATCCACTTATCTCGAGGATAAACAGGTTTGGACGACGGCCGGGAGGGAATTGCACAGTTCTGTGACGATTTTTCATTTGGGGGAAAACGGGGGAAGTTGCGTGGCGAACGGTGAATTTGACGATTTAAGATGGCGTGTATTGTGTTACACACCACACTTTCCCTTTTCATTCGAGTCGTTTCGCCCGGAGTTCTGTCCCATTGACCAAATATAAAGCCTTTATTTCTGTCATTCTGGGCCCTGAAAGATATGTCGTCTTGCATGTTCATTATAGTTTGACGACTGACGAGATATCACTAATCCTCCGTGACTTGTCAGTACCCGCAGTTTTTCAATCTTCAGTCAAGTACCAATATTTGTGGACAGTTTAACGGATACGTCAAGTGATGACGAGCAAAATATGAATATGCATGTGAAGACTTTGTCGTGTTCAAACTTGCATCCAATGTTATGTTTAACAACATCACTTTAAAAAATGTTTAGATTAACACATTTTTACCTTTGAAAAATATTAAAAAAACATTCATTTTTATTCTTCCAAAAATAAATATGATTCAAACAATGATTTTTAACAACACGCGCCACTAAACAATCCATTACAACTATTACAATGCACCGTTCCAATATAACATTGCTTTACAAGATAAAACAACTTCATATCCAAATTTTTTATATTTTTTAGAGAAAATATATGTTTTTGTTACCTCATTACGGTGACCAAAATCAGTCAACGTGTTAAACTCTGACAAATCAACGCGCAAAATTACCCGGCCACTGGGTACGATTAGCAATAGAATGCTCGGTCCGCAAAGTGTTAAGATGGCGTGTATTCAGTGGTGTGCAGAAACGTGTAAGTTTGGGAAGGGTGGAATGAAGACTTGAGATGAAGTGTGTTTGCGATTGTCGTGAGATGTTCAGGAATGGTGTGTGATAAGAAGCGGGAATGCGGACGGTTTCTGATTCGTAGCAATTAAACGAAGGCAACGGAAAAATGTATGTAATATATTGAGGTTTAAAAATTGAAACATTCTGAAGTAAAAAATATTTGTGATATGTTGAAATGAATATATAATGCAATGATAAATATGTACTAAATATTAAATTAAGTATGTTGTAAAGCAATGAAATATGGGTAATAATGTTTATAATCGCTTGAAGCACTAGAGTGATGAAAAAATGTATGGTTAAAATATTAGGCCTTTCAATATTTGTAACGAATCACAATTTTCCAAACCGCAACTGCCCGTAAATCATTCCACCAAACCGACTATATCACATTTCACATCAATACCGCTATCATCTCACAGCCTTCAACCTAAACCTTAACATACGTCACCGCACTCTTATCCAACCATTTTTAAAGATACATTTACACCCCTTCGCATAGGACTAATGGCGATGAGTCATCTTAAAAGATCTTCTTTACACATTTTTCAAATCGTATCTCACAATTTATTGGGAAGTGTACTTAAAATCTTAGATCTTCCAAGACTCACACTCCCCAGAATTTTCGAAACTACAATTACCCGCAAACATGCCATCAGATTGACCACATCACATATTACATCAATGCCTCGCAGCCAATAATTCCGCTTAATTCTTTGTCAGTCACTTGCATTCCGCGATCTGCCCCGCCTACCGTAGTCCCGTATACCGGGTGGTCGATTCGATCTCCGCTCAGGTAACCGTAACCGGTAACCAGTAGTTAGCTATGCCAGGAAAAAGCGATTCCAATAGGGACTCCGGCGTTGATCGATCGACCTCCAGTCTTCGATCGCTCGCTGCAGTTCGAAACTCAATAAGCCGCCGTTACGTGACAACTACCCCCGTCGTCCAGGCGGCACGCTATTGACTCTTTCGATTTGCCTCGATGTGTTTTCGCCGGAATGGAGAGGGACGGCCACGTTCGGAGAACGGACGGCAACGAGAAGCGGAGTTGAAAAGGTCGGAGGGACGCGGGGGAGGGCTCTAGCTAAGAGTATTTCCGTAGGTATCACGAAATGGGCGGGTATCGACAGTCGCGCGCGTCGCATAAAAACTTGATCGGAAAGCACCTCGGATAAGGAATTTTATCGGCTGTCAGACTCGGAGTTTCTCCAAGTCGGCGCGATTGCTGAGATATTTTATGTTTTTGCGGCGTTTTAACGTTCCTTGGTGTTTCCACTTGTCAGCGAGTGTACGGGCGGAAGAAGTAGGTTTGATAGATGCATTATGTTAAGTCGAAATCTCGGAATTTCAGGTGTGTTGAACAGAAAAGCCGGAGAATGTGATGTTTTTTATGCATTGCATTAGACGTCTATGGACACAGTCGTATAGGCATCAGACTATCATCATGTAAAAATTTGATTGAAAGTATTTTGACAGATTGTATCGTTTGATGGTGCTTTCACTTGTCAGTGAGTTGTTGGGCGGAAGGGATAGGTTTGATAGATGCATTATGTTAAGTCAAACTCTTGGAATTTCAGGTGCGTTGAATAGAAAAGCCGGGGAATGTAATGTTTTTTATGCATTGCGTTAGACGTCTATGGACACAGTCGTATAGGCGTTAGACTATCATCATATAAAAATTTTGTTGGAAGTTTTTGAATAGATTGCATCGTTTGATGGTGCTTTCACTCGTCAACGAGTTGCTGGGCGGAAGGGGTAGGTTTGATAGATGCATTATGTTAAGTCGAAATCTCGGAATTTCAGGTGTGCTGAACAGAAAAGCCCGGGAATGTAATGTTTTTTATGCATTGCGTTAGACGTCTATGGACACAGTCATATAGGCATTAGACTATCATCATATAAAAATTTTATTGGAAGTATTTGAATAGATTATATCGTTTGATGGTGCTTTCACTCAGCGAGTGTACGGGCGGGAAAGGTAGATTTGATAGATGCATTATGTTAAGTCGAAATCTCGGAATTTCACGTGTGTTGAATAGAAAAGCCGGAGAATGTAGTTTTTTTAATGCATTGCAATAGACGTCTATGGACACAGTCATATAGGCACTAGACTATCATCATATAAAAATTTAATTGAGAGTATTTCGATACATTGTATCATTTGATGGTGCTTTCACTCAGCAAGTGTACGGGCGGAAGAGGTAGGTTTGATAGATGCATTATGTTAAGTCGAAATCTCGGAATTTCAGGTGTGTTGAATAGAAAAGCCGGGGAATGTAATGTTTTTTATGTATAGCATTAAATATCTATAGTCACAGTCGTATAGGCATTAGACTAACATCATATAGAAATTTGATTGGAAGTAGTTTGATAGATTGTATCGTTCGATGGTGCTTTCACTCGTCAGCGAGTTGCTCTAGCGGAAGAGGTATGTTTCATAGATGCATTATGTTAAGTCGAAATCTCGGATTTCAGGAGTGTTGAATAGAAAAGCCGGGGAATGTAGTTTTTTTTATGCATTGCAATAGACGTCTATGGACACAGTCATATAGGCACTAGATTATCATCATATAAACATTTGATTGAGAGTATTTTGATAGGTTGTATCATTTGATGGTGCTTTCACTCAGCAAGTGTACGGGCGGAAGTGGTAGGTTTGATGGATGCATTATGTTAAGTCGAAATCTCGGATTTCAGGTGTGTTCAATAGAAAAGCCGGGGAATGTAATGTTTTTTATGCATTGCATTAAATATCTATAGTCACAGTCGTATAGGCATTAGACTAACATCATATAGAAATTTGATTGGAAGTATTTTGATAGATTGTATCGTTCGATGGTGCTTTCACTCGTCACAGAGTTGCTGGGCGGAAGAGGTACGTTTGATAGATGCATTATGTTAAGTCGAAATCTCGGAATTTCAGGTGTGTTGAATAGAAAAGCCGGGGAATGTAATGTTTTTTATGCATTGCGTTAGACGTCTGTGGACACAGTCGTATAGGCATTAAACTACCATCGTATAAAAATTTGATTGAAAATATTTCAATAGATTGTATCGTTTGATGGTGCTTTCACTTATCAGCGAGTTGTTGGGCAGAAGAGGTAGGTTTGATAGATGCATTATGTTAAGTCGAAATCTCGGATTTCAGGTGTGTTGAATAGAAAAGCCGGGGAATGTAATGTTTTTTATGCATTGCGTTAAATATCTATAGTCACAGTCGTATAGGCATTAGACTAACATCATATAGAAATTTGATTTGAAAGTATTTCGATAAGGAATTGTATCCGCTCTGAGACCTGAACTTTCCGAAGCAATTCATGTTATATTTAAATTTTTTGCGAGTCTTCGATATTCGTTGATGTTTCCACTTGTCAGCGAGTGCAGAGTAGAAAGAGGTGAAGGGGTAAATTTGAAAGCCGACGCATTATGTTAAGTGGAACTCTCGGACTTTCGGGGGAGTTGAACGTCAAATGGCTTTGTGTTGCGTGCAGTGCATTTGACATCTCTTGACGCAGTTAGTTCGGTATTACATTGTCATCACATAAAAATTCAATCTGAAAGTATTTGGAACAGGAAATTTATCCAACCTCTCAGACACGAAGTTTCCCAAAATCGGTGCAATTTGGAACATGTTATATATTGTCGTGATATTTTTAACGTTTGTTGACGTTTCCACTTATCAACGATTGCACAGTAGGAATTGGTGAAGGGGTAAATTTGAAAGTCGGTCCATTACGCTAAGTAGAAATCTCTGACTTTGAGGCGAGTTTAATGGCAAATGGCTTTGTATTCCGGGGAGTGCACTTTTTTATGCATCGCAGTTGACATCTCTTGACGCAGTTATTTGGGTATTAGACCATTGTCGTGTAAAAAGTTCATCTGAAAGTATTTGGATAGGGAATTTATCCATTGGCAGACTCGAACTTTCTTGAAACTGGTCCAATTTATAATATATTTTCCTGTTTTTCTACGGGGTTTAGCGCTTTTTATGTTTCCACTTGCCAGCAACTGCACAGTAAGAATTGCTAAAGTAATAAGTAAAACATTTGAAGCCGACACATCGTGTTAAATGAAAATCTCCATAAATGATTATAACTGGAATTGGAATTATAAATGTACGTTGCATACACTGCAATATTTCATATTTGATATTCTCTTCTTATATATTATATTTTTCACATTCACATTTTTCACATTCATATTTTTCACATTCACATTTTTCACATTCATATTTTTCACATTCACAAGTCTTTTTTATTCAATATCAAGTGGCATGACATTTCACAAATAAAATATTGATTTCCGTGTATTTTTGGGCATCTATCGTTGCAGTCAGTTGAGCACTATCAATGGTCGCATGAAAACTCGATCTTAAAATTTGCATTACAAATGAAAATCTCAGCTTTTCGATCAAATTCGAAAAGTTAAATGAAAACCTCCGTAAATGATTATAACTGGAATTGGAATTATAAATGTACGTTGCATACACTGCAATATTTCGTATTTGATATTGTCTTCTTATATATTATATTTTTCACATTCACATTTTTCACATTCACATTTTTCAAATTCATATTTTTCACATTCACATTTTTCACATTCATATTTTTCACATTCACAAGTCTTTTTTATTCAATATCAAGTGGCATAATATTTCACAAATAAAATATTGATTTCCGAATATTTTTGGGCATCTATCGTTGCAGTCAGTTCACCCATAACCAATCGCCGTATGAAAACTCGATTCTAAAATTTGCATTAGGAATGAAAATCTCAGCTTTTCGATCAAATTCAACATCAAATGGCCCACCGTCGTGCAGAGTGCCATTTTCTGCCGAAGTCCTCTTCTCAACAAACGCCACGCTGATGACGAATTCGCTAAAGAACCAGCCTCGAAAGCCGACGCATTATAGTAAACACAGCCCACGCACTCTCAGTCGCGCTGAATGGCAAATGGCACAACCTTTCGCGCAGTAAACTTTTTTTCGCCACTCTTCTTTGACATCTGGCGCCGAAGTCAGTGCGGCACAATAAAAAAGCGCGCTCCGCTTGCAGCGCCGGAGGGCGCGCGGAAAAAATACATTTTTGTTCGCAGGTGAACTTTTCGCGGTGGGGCTGCGTGGGCGGGCATTAACGTGTTTGCAGGTTCGCGCACGGTAATCAGTTTCTTTCGCATCGACGTAGATAACTCGAGCGGTCACGAACGTCCGCAATCCCACACAATGCTGCCCGCAGACATTCTTCCGTAAACTCACCCTTTCAAATCGGCGTTCCGCTCTCATTATCGCCGTAATTAATTATCGCGGGCGCGTCACACGTTTCGCCCGTCGTCGCATATTTCATCGTCGGACCCCGTTGCAGCAAATACTTAACGCGCGTCGTATTCATTAGGCTGAATGCCTTTACGACCGCGATGGCATTTGAGTCGGTCGCGGACCGAAACGATTAGCGGGACTGTTTGCTACTTTTTCGGGTAGTGCTGAGGCACTTAACCCTTTGCGGATGACGATTTTTTCGGTTGGGTAAGGTAGCAGGCTGAGACGATTTTCGCAGATGTGTCGAGTGTCTTACAGGGTACAATAAAATGATCTTGTATACAAATTTTCTTACAAAAACGTTATATTTTTATAGTTTCTCTATTTTCCACCTTTCAAAAATATAACCTTGCAAAAATTACCGTCGCCCGTAAATTTGGTATAATTCGTGATAGCATTGGGCTTTCTAATCACAGTTTGAACACCATGCCGGAATACTCGTTCAACACTACTCATTTCTGCATTTTAATAATACGTCAACAGTATGACGATCTTCTTATCTGTCCACGCCAAAATCACATTATTATTTCTATGATAGACTACCATTGATTTTCCTTTTGGAAGTCGTCGTTTTTTTATTGCATCTGGCAATTCTTTTCTATTAGTTAGTATTGTCCCAGTTAAATGAAATTTCAATTTATATAATTCATTGGCTAAAAAGTAACTGGTGCAATACCGCCTATCTATCAGTTAGAGGTAACAAAATCTAACATAAACATTGTAGCTTCTCACTCGGCACTCGTCCTGCTGCCTAAAACGCCGTGGCGACCGAGAGTCGCCTCTCGTCCGCAAAGGGTTAACTGTTGCTTGACTTCAGGTATTTAAACGAGATGTAATATTTGCGCGTGGAGTTTAATGATTTGCGGACGAATGACTAGTTTACAACATATCTGTTTTTATGTCAAATACCTGAGCATAGTCCTATATAATTCGCTGACTGTACAAAATTATTAATACCAGCGTTAGTTTTTTTTTTCTTGTTAATTTTAGTCGTGAAGCACTTGATTGTTGGTCTGCTTGACGTATTTAACACTTTGACCGCCATGATGGTCATCGGTGACCGGCGCAAGAGATTTTACTGAAGATCCAATATATTCGCACTGACTAGCAATAATTATTTTATAAATGCAGTTATTGTTAGAATAGTGGCGCGATCCTTTGGTCTCCAACACCTGCACATTATTTACATTTTGCATAATTCAGTCAAACGCTGTAGTATTTCATAGCATCGCCGTTCTAATACAGCAAAATATGCGTGGCAGTCAACGTATTAATGAATGGCGTCATGATCCGTTCCATCACTACAGATAATCTTACTATTATGTCAGGCCATATAAGTCACAGCTGCACGACACAGAACACACAAAGTGCCGAAAACAAGTGAAGTAAAACAAGCAATACGTCGAACGTCAAATCATTGGCGGTGTCAAATATTAGTATATCTACATTAACACTTTCACTGCCATGATGGTCACCCCTGACCAGCGCAAGAGATTTTACTGAAGATCCAAAATATTCGCAATGACTAACAATAACTATTTTATAAATGCAGTTATTGTTAAAATAGTGACGCGATCCTTTGGTCTCCAACACCTGCACATTATTTACATTTTGCATAATTCAGTCAAACGCTGTAGCATTTAATAGCATCGCCGTTCTAATACAGCAAAATCCACTCGGCAGTCAACGTGTTAAGCTACATGTAATACTCCTTGTTTTATGGCGTTAAACGATTTGCCAAATGAGCAGCTCATTTACACTTTTCTCCTTACCGCAAATGCCCCCATGCCTGCGACATTCGAACTGTTCGCATTCGGAACTTTTCGAAACGGCCAAATTCGCAAAGTTTGGAAATTCCGTCAGCGTCCGTCATTGCGCACTCGCGGTCAGAAGTTTGTCCGGGCCAGCCGCGGACAAAATTTCGCCGCTCTCGAGCAGAAGCTGCGCTCGGCCAGCAGGGCTGCTTGATTACGCAGGCAAAAAGCTCTCGCGTGCTTCGCCCACTGATACGGTCTATACACGAGTTTGCAGCTGCGGCGTTTTGCTCAACGTATCGCTTCCGACCCCTCGCGTTGGAGTGCGCGGATTCGGACGTCCGAGCAGTTCCGTTTCGTTCCGTTCCGTTCTTACGCCCACGTCACGGCCTGCAACGATGCGGACGTTTCGCGCGAGATCGCATCGACGATCGGCACGGAAGAGAATTAATAGCCGTTGACTAATGAACCGCGATAACCCGACGGTTATGCGCAGCTTTCTCTTGCTTCGATATACGTTTCGCTCGGTTATGTCCAAATAGGTATACTGAATATATGTACAATGTATATTTTTTATGGTGGGTCTTCGTATCGTATTCCTCCCCATGGATCTAGTAGTTTGAATAGGTCATGTAAATTTAGTTGTCTAAGCGATGGTTACTAAGACTGGTTCCCAGCATGTCTGACTGTTTTTACGCTCGTACTGCTGAAATGAAGTTAGGTCGGTTGTGTTCGTTTCCTCAGTTAATTGTTGACTGTTTCAGATTTTTTATTTTAAATTTCGTGTGAACCGCGATAACCGGACGAGTTAATGCGTGTTTGCTTGCTTCGATATACGTTTCGCTCAATATAGAATATAGCAAATAGGTATATTGAATATATGTACAATGTATATTTTTTATAGTATTAGAAAGTGTCAAGGTCTTCGTATCGTGAAGCATTTTTCAATCAATTATCTGAATGCTTTATATAGTTGCCCGAGTGATTTTTAAATAGTAATCTGAATTGAAAATGTAAAGGGCATAATTGTCTAAGCGACGAAACAAGATATATGTGTAAAACTTGATTCTACATCTACGCATAAATGATTGCTGTACAGTTAATCGTATGTTTTTATGTCCAAAGTTCAATTTGAATTCACTGCTGATTTAATGACTTCCATGCTCACTTACAAAATTAGCCGGTGACTTGAGGTTGTGTTCGAAAATTGCCGGTCAACAATGTGTTAATTGATCGAGCTGTTTCAGATTTTTTCTTTAAATTTCGTGTGAACCGCGATAACCGGACGGTTATGCGCAGCTTTCTCTTGCTTCGATATACGTTTCGCTCGGTTATGTCCAAATAGGGATACTGAATATATGTACAATGTATATTTTTTATAGTAGGTCTTCGTATCGTATTCCTCCTCATAGATCTAGTAATCTGAATAGATCATGTAAATTTAGTTGTCTAAGCGATGGTTACTAAGACTGGTTCCCAGCATGTCTGACTGTTTTTACGCTCGTACTGCTGAAATGAAGTTAGGTCGGTTGTGTTCGTTTCCTCAGTTAATTGATCGAGCTGTTTCAGATTTTTTATTTTAAATTTCGTGTGAACCGCGATAACCCGACGGTTATGCGCAGCTTTCTCTTGCTTCGATATACGTTTCGCTCGGTTATGTCCAAATAGGTATATTGAATATATGTACAATGTATATTTTTATGGTGGGTCTTCGTATCGTATTCCTCCCCATGGATCTAGTAGTTTGAATAGGTCATGTAAATTTAGTTGTCTAAGCGATGGTTACTAAGACTGGTTCCCAGCATGTCTGACTGTTTTTACGCTCGTACTACTGAAATGAAGTTAGGTCGGTTGTGTTCGTTTCCTCAGTTAATTGATCGAGCTGTTTCAGATTTTTATTTTAAATTTCGTGTGAACCGCGATAACCGGACGGTTATGCGCAGGTTTCTCTTGCTTCGATATACGTTTCGCTCGGTTATGTCCAAATAGGTATATTGAATATATATACAATGTATATTTTTTACAGTAGGTCTTTGTATCGTATTCCTCCCCATAGATCTAGTAATCTGAATAGGTCATGTAAATTTAGTTGTCTAAGCGATGGTTACTAAGACTGGTTCCCAGCATGCCTGACTGTTTTTACGCTCGTACTGCTGAAATGAAGTTAGGTCGGTTGTGTTCGCTTCCTCAGTTAATTGATCAAGCTGTTTCAGATTTTTTATTTTAAATTTCGTGTCGACGAAAGTTATGCGCAGCTTTCTCTTGCTTCGATATACGTTTCGCAAATTATTATATTATAATATATGTACAATATATATTATTTTATGGTGGGTCTTCGTATCGTATTGAAGTCCCATTGGATCTAGTAGTTTGAATAGGTCATGTAAATTTAGTTGTCTAAGCGATGGTTACTAAGACTGGTTCCCAGCATATCTGACTGTTTTTACGCTCGTGCTACTGAAATGAAGTTAGGTCGGTTGTGTTCGTTTCCCCAGTTAATTGATCGAGCTGTTTCAGATTTTTTATTTTAAATGTCGTGTCGACTGTTTAGGTTACTTGCTACTACATATTCAATAACAAATTATTATATTATAAATTGTATAATATATTGTTATATAATGTAAAGGTTTCCAAATGCTTGAAGTCCCATTAATTTCTCGAGAAAATTTGACTACAAAATTTAAATTATTATTATACAAATTATATATTATATTATAATATTATATATATAATATTAGAAAGAATGTTAGGAAGATACCGCTCGTTCCACGAAGTATTCAAAATAGGCACAACGTTCAGCTGAAGCAGTATACAAAAGAAACTTGCCATAAACCATAACGCATGCAGGTTTTAATCACAATTTTAAATATGACTTAACATAAGAACACGCAACCGCAATTTATAACAGAAAATTCGAAATGTGCAGAACTCCTACATACACAATCAAAAACATGCATAAAAATAATTAACCCTAGCTAAAACCGTTGAATTCGCAATCAAGTTAATCCAATAAAACATTTGTAGCTCCGTTCATCTCTCTCTGTCCTCAGTCCTCCTTTTTATCTTAAAAACCTCCGTTCCCCATTTGATACACCTTCGCACGTCCTCGCTCGCTCTTCCGTCTCTGTTCTTCTTCCTTTCACTCTTTCCCTCTTACTCCCTTACCCTCCATCTCTCCTTTATATAGACTCCGCCGCCCACGCCACTTCAAACTTCTCGACGTATATCCTACGAGCTATCTAACACTTAAACGCGCACCGACTGTCGCCACTACCAACGTTACAACTCGCTAGTGTGTTCCGTCGCGATTATCAAAATACTGACACTATCGTTTTCTGCCGGGTGTACTTGAACACGTGCGAAATAAAATCTTGGCCGTCACGACTTTATCCTGAAGTTCCTAGGAAATTAGAGATGGGTAGAGAATGCCGCCATGTGTTCTTTCGTTTATCATCCACTCTATCATTCGTATTCGGTGCTTAATTTATAATTGCTGTTCCATTCATAATCGTTATTCCAATCATAATCGTTGTTGCATGGATAATTTTTGTTTCGTTGATAATCGTTATTGCATTCATAATCGTTGTTCCAATCAAAATCGTTGTTGCATTGATAATTCTTATTCCGTTCATAATCGTTATTGCATTCATAATCATTATTCCATTCGTAATCGTTGTTGCATTGATAATTGTTGTTCGGTTCATAATCGTTATTGCATTCATAATCATTATTCCATTCATAATCGTTATTGCATTCATAATCGTTGTTCCAATCAAAATCGTTGTTGCATTGATAATTGTTATTCCGTTCATAATCGTTATTGAATTCATAATCATTATTCCATTCGTAATCGTTGTTGCATTGATAATTGTTGTTCGGTTCATAATCGTTATTGCATTCATAATCGTTGTTCCAATCATAATCGTTGTTGCATGGATAATTGTTGTTCCGTTCATAATCGTTATTGCATTCATAATCATTATTCCACTCATAATCATTGTTGCATGGATAATTGTTGTTCCGTTCATAATCGTTATTGCATTCATAATCATTGTTCGAATCACAATCGTTGTTGCATGGATAATTGTTGTTGCGTTCATAATCGTTATTGCATTCATAATCATTATTCCATTCATAATCGTTATTGCATTGATAATTGTTGTTCCATTCATAATCGTTATTGCATTCATAATCGTTGTTTCAATCATAATCGTTGTTGCATGGATAATTGTTGTTTCGTTCATAATCGTTATTGCATTCATAATCGTTGTTGCATGGATAATTGTTGTTCCGTTCATAATCGTTATTGCATTCATAATCATTGTTCGAATCACAATCGTTGTTGCATGGATAATTGTTGTTTCGTTCATAATCGTTATTGCATTCATAATCATTATTCCATTCATAATCGTTATTGCATTGATAATTGTTGTTCCATTCATAATCGTGATTCCATACATAATCAGTGTTGCATGGACAATTTTTGTTTCGTTCATAATCGTTATTGCATTCATAATCGTTGTTTCAATCATAATCGTTATTGCATTGATAATTGTTGGTCCGTTCATAATCGTTATTGCATTCATAACCTTTATTCCATTCAGAATCATTGTTGCATTGATAATTGTTGTTCCATTCATAATCGTTATTGCATTCATAATCTCTATTCCAATCATAATCTTTATTTCGCTCATCATCGAGCGTCTCGCTCGCAAAGAAACGCCTATTTGCGGTCGACAAGAATAAAATGAAAAAGGCTTTTCTTCATGAACGTAACACTCTGTTCCGCCAATGTCGCCATACACACGACGTCCTGATAGCTAATGCATTCAGCGGGCTGCACCGCCACAGCGACAGCTGCTCGGCGAATTCCGCGTTTCGCTGAAAAACGAATCCGCTCGCAGCCTCGCGGGAACATCGTCGATTGGAAAGCGATTTGCCTGCCCGCGCGCTAACTAGAACGGGGATTAAAAGCGCGGATGCAGCTTGATGATGGCATCGCTGCGGTGCGAGGTGCTTGCTTGGCTTCCTGCGTGGCTTGCTGCGTCGAAAAAAAGGGCTGCGCGTCGTTCAGGACGGCGCGACATTTTTCTGACGGCCATATGCTGGATTCTGGGTTGGCGTGGGTGTCGGGGGAAATGCATTTTGATGACGGTGCTGCTGCGATGCGCAGTGATTGGGTGGTCGGGATTTTTAGAATTTGTGGAACTCTGAGCATCGGTGGTAAGGATATAAAATTTTGCTAGCAGGATGTATGGTAAATGCTGAGATGATGTGGACGCTACAGGAAATACATTTTGATGACGGTGCTGCTGCGATGCGCAGTGATTGGGATTTTTAGAATTCGTGGAATTCTGGGCATCGGTGGTAAGGATATAAAATTTTGCTAGCAGGATGTATGGTAAATGCTGAGATTATGTGGACCATGGGTGAAATGCATTTCGATGACGGTGCTGCTGCGATGCGCAGTGATTGGGTGGTTGGGATTTTTTGAATTTGTGGAACTCTGGGCATCGGTGGTAAGGATATACAATTTTGCTAGCAGGATGTATGGTAAGTACTGAGATGACGTGGACGTTGGGGGAAATATTTATATGATGATGTTGCTGCGATGCACATTGATTGGGTGGTTGGGATTTTTAGAATTTGTGGAACTCTGGGCATCAGCGGTAAGGACACAAAATTTTGCTAGCAGGATGTATGGTAAATGCTGAGATGATGTGGACGCTGCGGGAAATACATTTTGATGACGGTGCTGCTGCGATGCGCAGTGATTGGGTGGTTGGGATTTTTAAAATTCGTGGAACTCTGGGCATCAGTGGTAAGGATACAAAATTTGGTAGCAGGATGTATGGTAAATACTGAGATGATGTGGACGTTGGGGGAAATATTTATATGATGATGTTGCTGTGATGCGCAGTGATTGAGTAGTTCGGATTTTTAGAATTCGTGGAACTCTGGGCATCAGTGGTAAGGGTATACCATTTTGCTAGCAGGATGTATGGTAAATGCTGAAATGATGTGGACGCTGGGTGAAATGCATTTCGATGACGGTGCTGCTGCGATGCGCAGTGATTGGGTGGTTGGGATTTTTAGAATTTGTGGAACTCTGAGCATCGGTGGTAAGGATATAAAATTTTGCTAGCAGGATGTATGGTAAATGCTGAGATTATGTGGACCATGGGTGAAATGCATTTCGATGACGGTGCTGCTGCGATGCGCAGTGATTGGGTAGTTGGGATTTTTAGAATTCGTGGAACTCTGGGCATCGGTGGTAAGGATACGAAATTTTGCTAGCAGGATGTATGGTAAATACTGAGATGATGTGGACGTTGGGGGAAATGTTTATATGATGATGTTGCTGTGATGCGCAGTGATTGAGTAGTTGGGATTTTTAGAATTCGTGGAACTCTAGGCATCAGTGGTAAGGATACGAAATTTTGCTAGCAGGATGTATGGTAAATGCTGAGATGAAGTGGACCATGGGTGAAATATTTACATGATGATGTTGCTGTGATGCGCAGTGATTGGGTTGGGATTTTTAGAATTCGTGGAACTCTGGGCATCAGTGGTAAGGATATACAATTTTGCTAGCAGGATGTATGGTAAGTGCTGAGATGATGTAGACGCTGGGAGAAATACATTTTGATGACGGTGCTGCTGCGATGCGCAGTGATTGGGTGGTTGGGATTTTTAGAATTCGTGGAACTCTGGGCATCGGTGGTAAGGATACGAAATTTTGCTAGCAGGATGTATGGTAAATGCTGAGATGCTGTGGACCATGGGTGAAATGCATTCCGATGACGGTGCTGCTGCGATGCGCAGTGATTGGGTAGTTGGGATTTTTAGAATTGGTGGACCTCTGGGCATCAGTGGTAAGGATATAAAATTTTGCTAGCAGGATGTATGGTAAATGCTGAGATGATGTGGACCATGGGTGAAATGCATTTCGATGACGGTGCTGCTGCGATGCGCAGTGATTGGGTGTTTGGGATTTTTAGAATTCGTGGAACTCTGGGCATCGGTGGTAAGGATACGAAATTTTGCTAGCAGGATGTATGGTAAACGCTGAGATGATGCGGACCATGGGTGAAATGCATTTTGATGACGGTGCTGCTGCGATGCGCAGTGATTGGGTGGTTGGGATTTTTAGAATTCGTGGAACTCTGGGCATCAGTGGTAAGGATACAAAATTTGGTAGCAGGATGTATGGTAAATACTGAAATGATGTGGACGCTGGGGGAAATACATTTTGATGACGGTGCTGCTGTGATGCGCAGTGATTGGGTGGTTGGGATTTTTAGAATTCGTGGAACTCTGGGCATCGGTGGTAGGGATACGAAATTTTGCTAGCAGGATGTATGGTAAATACTGAGATGATGTGAACGTTGGGGGAAATATTTATATGATGATGTTGCTGTGATGCGCAGTGATTGAGTAGTTGGAATTTTTAGAATTCGTAGAACTCTGGGCATCAGTGGTAAGGATATAAAATTTTGCTAGCAGGATGTATGGTAAATGCTGAGATGATGTGGACCATGGGTGAAATGCATTTCGATGACGGTGCTGCTGCGATGCGCATTGATTGGGTGGTTGGGATTTTTAGAATTTGTGGAACTCTGGGCATCAGCGGTAAGGACACAAAATTTTGCTAGCAGGATGTATGGTAAATGCTGAGATGATGTGGACCATGGGTGAAATGCATTTCGATGACGGTGCTGCTGCGATGCGCATTCATTGGGTGGTTGGGATTTTTAGAATTTGTGGAACTCTGGGCATCAGCGGTAAGGACACAAAATTTTGCTGGCAGGATGTATGGTAAATGCTGAGATGATGTGGACCATGGGTGAAATGCATTTCGATGACGGTGCTGCTGCGATGCGCGCATTGATTGGGTGGTTGGGATTTTTAGAATTTGTGGAACTCTGGGCATCAGTGGTAAGGACACAAAATTTTGCTAGCAGGATGTATGGTAAATGCTGAGATGATGTGGACGCTGGGGGAAATACATTTTGATGACGGTGCTGCTGCGATACGCAGTGATTGGGTGGTTGGGATTTTTAGAATTCGTGGAACTTTGGGCATCGGTGGTAAGGATACGAAATTTTGCTAGCAGGATGTATGGTAAATACTGAAATGATGTGGACGCTGGGGGAAATACATTTAGATGATAATGTTGCTGCGATGCATATTGATTAGGTAGTTTGGAATTTTTAGTATTCGCGAAAATGTAGGTACTGTTGGAAACAGCACGAAATTTTTATGGGGCATTTTGATTATAGTGCTGTATTCCATGTACCTGTTTCTCAGGTATCAGACAAATTCTTGATAGTAATCAGTGATAGTCTCGATAGTTTCAAATTGATAGTCGTTCACTAATGTACCGCGGTAATGATGGGGCATAAAATACGGTGATGGTGGGTATTCTTAGTGAGAGCTCGAAATTTTGCTAGTGGGAAAGCAAATTTTGCTAGTTGCTGCTGGAAAAATAATAAGGTAACGGGGCTGTACGAAGAAATGCATTTCTACGACCACGTTGTTACGGTCTGCTATGAATGAGCAATTTTATAATTTCTGGCATTCGCGGAAATGAGAACGTCGTTTGTAACTGTGCGAAATTTTATTATTGGTGTATATGGTGGGTACTGGGATGACCTGTGTGCTGGTGCAAATGCATTTTGATGTTAGTGCTGCTGCGCTGCACGGTGATTGGATAATTCTAGAATTTTTAGAATGCACGAAAATGTAGGTATCGTTCGTAACGGTGCGAAATTTTGTTATGAGGTATACGGTGGAGAGATAATGAAATAACGTGGATGTTGGAGAAAGTACTGTTTAATAATGGCATCGCCGCGAGGCACAATGAATGTATAAATATATGATTATATTAATAATGAATAAATTGATTATACAGACAGTGTGTGCACGTGAACTTTTCACAGCGGTTCATATGGGAGGGCGTGATTGCCAGCTTTTTCTTATAACCATGATACTGATACGGACCTCCGTGCATTTATGACTCGCATGAATTACAATAATCGTTTTTTCAATTTTCAACAGGTGGTAACGGTGCGAATTTTGTTTAAATATATAATGGGCAACTAAGGTCACGTAGCTATTCGAGCAAATGTAGTTTGGACGTGCTATTGCTGCCGTGAGCCATGGTTATATAGTTTTAGTATTTTTAGAATTCGCGGAAACGTCGGAATGATTTTCATCGTCGTTACCAATCTGAAATTTTATTATAGTACGGTATGTTGGAAAGATAGTAAGATCACGTGACTATTGCGGAAAATTGATTTTAATGACTGCATGATTGGAATGCGTGAAGGTTGGGTAGCTTTGGAATTTATAAAATTCGGAAAATGCAGGTGTACCGATCTTTCTGGTCGATGATGTAATATACACATAAAATGCAATGCAATGCACAACGGAACGTCACTATTACTATGGAATAGAAGCAAGTTATGACAATATAAAATTAATAATAATAAATATTTATACATATTTTTATATTTCTGGCATGAATAACAATACTATACATAAATTACTAATAAAACATCTATTATGCAATGCAATGCACAAAGGAACGTCATTATTACTATGGAATAGAAGCAAGTTATGACAATATAAAATTAATAATAATAAATATTTATACATATTTTTATATTTCTAGTATGAATAACAATACTATACATAAATTACTAATAAAACATCTATTACCGTATAATAGAAGCAAGTTATAACAACGCAATCCCGCCGCTACCTCCAAAATGAAGCACGTACGACCCCGGCAATCCCTTGACATGCCTTTTTCTCGCATTTCCAAAGGAACTCCCTTTAACCTCTTAGCACAGCACCCACGTTCTGCTGCCGCACGTCTTACTCCCTACATTCCCAAAGATCGTCTATCTGCGATGCTTTGTGCCGTCCCTCCCGAACGCATCCCATCGCATTTGCCTACGCGTGTCTCATACGTGCGCTTCGAAAGCTCGCTATTCGTGATGCCACCCACACTCTCCCAGCAACAACCGCAGACCCGTATCAAACGCGCTCAAACAATACGTCGTTTCCATCGTGTTTCCGTCATGCGCGCTTTTCCGCAGTTGCAGTTTTCGCGCTGCGTTCGTTTGGCCAGCGGGAATGAAAAATATTTTCCGCACAACACACGGAGAATCTCGTCTGCCGGCGGGTTCCGACACCTTCTCGGATATCAGCGAAACTTCCACCCCCGCCCGCGCAGTAATGGATTTTCTTCCTAACGGCCTCTCTCGATCCCTGTCATAGTGGAGAAGTTCGCGGGTCGATGTTGTTGGTACGTCAGGTCGGAATGAAGTGCAGCTGCAATTGGCATCGCTGCACAATGGCGACGGGGAAAGAACGAATTTGCGCGAACGCAGGCGGAAGGCGAGAAATGAGAAGCGCCGAAATGGCCAGATTCATTCGCTCGTTACGGAAGGAGTGAGGGGAGTTAGCGGTAACGTGTAATGTGATTGGCAGTTATACGGGGTGCTCAACAAAATTAGGAAATATGGGCTTGCAGTATTGGAAACTGTACGGTGGAGTGTTAGTTATGGGGTGGGATATATAATTGTATTCATATATTTCATATGTGCGAATTCACGTGGTTATTACGGAAGGCATGGGGGGTTGAGTGGGAACGCGTAATGTGATTTGTAGTTATGCGGGGTGTTGAAAATTGGATTCAATATTTTTATAATATAGGATACATAATTATATTTATTGTGTATCAATCGTATAGATCCATCCTGTTAGTACAGAAGGTATGAATCTACTGAATGGTACTGAGTAATGTAATTGGCTGTTACGCACGGTGTCAAGAAAAGATATTGACTACTTCTATGGCATGGGATACAAAATTATATAAATTCCGTACATACTGCAGTAATTGGATTAGATTCATCTGTCAGGATAATTAACTCACATCATCTTGGGTGCAGTAATTTATAACAATTTAACTCTTACCTTCTGACAAACGTCGTGACTGCTAACCGACTAACGCACCACCGCGTAATGTAATTGGCTCTTACGCCAGGCATGGTGTCAAGAAAAAATATTGACCACTTCTATGGCATAGGATACAAAATTATATAAATTCTGTACATACTGCAGTAATTGGATTAAATTCATCCGTCAAGATAATTATCTCACATCATCTTGGGCTTAGTAATTTATAATCATTTAAGTTTTACCGTACCTTAACAAACAATTTCCTCTCAATAAGTCTCTTTCACATATTCCTTATATCAGCCCAGGTACCAAAAGCCGCGTCGCTAATAAAATACAAAACCAAAACAGTCATCTCTTACTCATAGCAACGCGTCTCAGGTTCTTCTCACAAATGTCTTGACTGCTAACCGACTAACGCACCACCGCGTAATGTAATTGGCTACTACGTACGGTGTCAAGAAAAGATATTGACTACTTCTATGGCATAGGATACAAAATTATATAAATTCTGTACATACTGCAGTAATTGGATTAGATTCATCCGTAAGAATAATTATCTCACATCATCTTGGGCTTAGTAATTTATAATAATTTAACAAACGATTTCGTTTCAACAAGTCTTTTTCACACACATTCCTTACCTCAACTCAGCTACCAAAAAGCTACGTCACTAATAAAATACAAAGCCAATATAGTCATCCCTTACTCATAGCGACGCGTGTCAGATCCTTCTCACAAACGTCGTGACTGCTAACCGATTAACGCACTACCGCGTAATGTAATTGGCTGTTAAGCACGGTATCAAAAAAAGATATTGACTACTTCTATGGCATCGGATACAAAATTATATAGATTCTGTACATACTGCAGTAATTGGATTAGATTCGTCCGTCAAGATAATTATCTCACATCATCTTGGGCTTAGTAATTTATAATCATTTAACTTTTACCGTACCTTAACAAACAATTTCTTCTCAATAAGTCTCTTTCACATATTCCTTATATCAGCCCAGGTACCAAAAGCCGCGTCGCTAATAAAATACAAAACCAAAATAGTCATCCCTTACTCATAGCGACGCGTGTCAGATCCTTTTCACAAACGTCGTGACTGCTAACCGATTAACGCACTACCGCGTAATGTAATTGGCTGTTAAGCACGGTATCAAGAAAAGATATTGACTACTTCTATGGCATAGGATACAAAATTATATAAATTCTGTACTGCAGTAATTGGATTAGATTCATCCGTAAGGATAATTATCTCACATCATCTTGGGCTTAGTAATTTATAATAATTTAACAAACGATTTCGTTTCAACAAGTCTTTTTCACACACATTCCTTACCTCAACTCAGCTACCAAAAAGCTACGTCACTAATAAAATACAAAGCCAAAATAGTCATCCCTTACTCATAGCGACGCGTGTCAGATCCTTCTCACAAACGTCGTGACTGCTAACCGATTAACGCACTACCGCGTAATGTAATTGGCTGTTAAGCACGGTATCAAGAAAAGATATTGACTACTTCTATGGCATAGGATACAAAATTATATAAATTCTGTACGTACTGCAGTAATTAGATTAAATTCATCCGTCAAGATAATTATCTCACATCATCTTGGGCGCAGTAATTTATAATAATTTAACTCTTACCGTACTTTAACAAACAATTTCGTCTCAACAGGTCACTTTCACACACATTCCTCACTTCAACTCAGTTACCAAAAAGCTACGTCACTAACAAAATACAAAACCAACACAGTCATCCCTTACTCCTAGTGTCTCAGGTCCTTCTGACAAACGTCGTGACTGCTAACCGACTAACGCACTACTGCGTAATGTAATTGGCTGTTACGCACGGTTTCAAGAAAAGATATTGACTACTTCTATGGCATAGGATACAAAATTATATAAATTCTGTATGTGATAATTATCTCGCATCATCTTGGGCGCAGTAATTTATAATAATTGAACCCTTGCATTGCTGTAACAAACAATTTCGTCTCAAGTCTCTTTCACACATTCCTCACTTCAACTCAGCTACCAAAAAGCTACGTCACTAATGAAATACAAAACCAAGACAGTGTCATCCTTTACTCATAGCGACGCGTCTCAAGTCCTTCTGACAAAAGTCGTGACTGCTAACCGACTAACGCAACACCGCGAAATAACAAATTGTCCTCAGTAGACACGAGGTTTATTTTCTCTGCATTACGTTCTCCCGCTGTTCACGACTCCATCCTCGTCCCTTCGATGTTTCTAGCGCGCGTCACACGCCTCCCTGCCCTCCAACCAGCGTCTCCCTCAATTGCGGAAACTCTCCGC
The DNA here is from genome assembly GCA_033815515.1 of Cryptocheilus praepositus. NCBI lineage: Eukaryota > Metazoa > Arthropoda > Insecta > Hymenoptera > Pompilidae > Cryptocheilus > Cryptocheilus praepositus. The sequence goes on from JAWWQZ010000257.1 coordinate 2,647,216, forward strand.
GGCAGGCTGCGAACTTGCGTAATAAAGAAGCGGCACTGAATCGCTGAGCTTTCTCTGCCGCGGAACAAATGCACCACGTGACAGGCTTACCCAACGACTGGCGCAACTGTTCCGCGGCTGCAACAATGGAAACGTGACCGCAAAATTATATTTTGATTCGTAGCTTTCGGTGCGCGCCACTCCGGGCTGTAATGCGATATGACCTCTTTGCTCTCGTTGCGTCTGGGCAACGTGTAGGAGGGTGGAAAGGTCCGGGTGCCGTCGGCGGCAGGAAATTCAATGGCGCTCTTCGAGTATGAATATTGACGAGAAATTGGCGACAATGGGAGAAACGACAATTAAAGTAATTCACGCGGGGACGAGTCTGTTACGTTATTACGAAAAATGCCAATCGTAACGTATGTGAGAGTGAAATGTAAATGGTGCTATTGGACTATGAAAGTTTAGACAAAAATTGTTCTAATTCATGCAGAGGTGAGTATAGGTTTATTATCGTTACTAGGAATAGTAATCGTTAGTAGTATGAATCATTATCTTTATTATTAAAATGCTGGTCGTAACGTATTTCTATTATTTTCGTGGTCGCGGAAAATGTCGATCCTAACGCGGTCGAGAGTGAAATGTTTGAAGATTGGCGTAAAGCATGCATAGACGAGTGTATTCCTATCGTTATCATTGTTACAAAAAAATTCCAATCACATCATAGATAAGCGCGAAACGTTTATGTGACATTTGAATAAAGTTTTATTATATCGGTGTATAAAAACCGAAACGACGATTAACGTAATTCATGCGCGTCATATATGGAAACATAATTTCTCAGTTGGCTGAGAAATGATTGACTGTAACCACTGCCGCGTTAATATTACACGCGCGACATTCGGTGCGAGTGATTTTATTCTTGTTTTGCGCTCGCGTACAACTTGACGGCTGACTCTTCCAGACTTTGTCACGGCGAGTGCGACAAATCACACAGATAAATTCCTACAGCGAAGCGGCACTCGAGAAAACTAAGATCGAGCTGCGGCACTGTTCACCTTTTTGTTTTAGTTTTGTTGTGTTTTGTAGTTTTGTTTTGTTGAAGTTTTATTATCGGTGTATAAAAACCGAAACGACGATTAACGTAATTCATGCGCATCATGTATGGAAACATAATTCTCAGTTGTCTGAGAAATGATTGACTGTAACCACTGCCGCGTTAATATTACACGCGCGACATTCGGTGCGAGTGATTTTATTCTTGTTTTGCGCTCGCGTAGAACTTGACGGCTGACTCTTCCAGACTTTGTCACGGCGAGTGCGACAAATCACACAGATAAATTCCTACAGCGAAGCGGCACTCGAGAAAACTAAGATCGAGCTGAGGCACTGTTCACCTTTTTGTTTAGTTTTGTTGTGTTTTTGTTTTGTTTTTGAAGTTTTATTATCGGTGTATAAAAACCGAAACGACGATTAACGTAATTCATGCGCGTCATATATGGAAACATAATTTCTCAGTTGTCTGAGAAATGATTGACTGTAACCACTGCCGCGTTAATATTACACGCGCGACATTCGGTGCGAGTGATTTTATTCTTGTTTTGCGCTCGCGTACAACTTGACGGCTGACTCTTCCAGACTTTGTCACGGCGAGTGCGACAAATCACACAGATAAATTCCTACAGCGAAGCGGCACTCGAGAAAACTAAGATCGAGCTGCGGCACTGTTCACCTTTTTGTTTTAGTTTTGTAGTTTTGTTTTGTTGAAGTTTTATTATCGGTGTATAAAAACCGAAACGATGATTAACGTAATTCATGCGCGTCATGTATGGAAACATAATTTCTCAGTTGTCTGAGATATGATTGACTCTAACGACTGCCGCGTTAATATTACACGCGCGACATTCGGTGCGAGTGATTTTATTCTTGTTTTGCGCTCGCGTACAACTTGACGGCTGACTCTTCCAGACTTTGTCACGGCGAGTGCGACAAATCACACAGATAAATTCCTACAGCGAAGCGGCACTCGAGAAAACTAAGATCGAGCTGCGGCACTGTTCACCTTTTTGTTTTAGTTTTGTAGTTTTGTTTTGTTGAAGTTTTATTATCGGTGTATAAAAACCGAAACGACGATTAACGTAATTCATGCGCATCATGTATGGAAACATAATTTCTCAGTTGTCTGAGAAATGATTGACTGTAACCACTGCCGCGTTAATATTACACGCGCGACATTCGGTGCGAGTGATTTTATTCTTGTTTTGCGCTCGCGTACAACTTGACGGCTGACTCTTCCAGACTTTGTCACGGCGAGTGCGACAAATCACACAGATAAATTCCTACAGCGAAGCGGCACTCGAGAAAACTAAGATCGAGCTGCGGCACTGTTCACCTTTTTGTTTTAGTTTTGTAGTTTTGTTTTGTTGAAGTTTTATTATCGGTGTATAAAAACCGAAACGACGATTAACGTAATTCATGCGCGTCATATATGGAAACATAATTTCTCAGTTGTCTGAGAAATGATTGACTGTAACCACTGCCGCGTTAATATTACACGCGCGACATTCGGTGCGAGTGATTTTATTCTTGTTTTGCGCTCGCGTACAACTTGACGGCTGACTCTTCCAGACTTTGTCACGGCGAGTGCGACAAATCACACAGATAAATTCCTACAGCGAAGCGGCACTCAAGAAAACTAAGATCGAGCTGCGGCACTGTTCACCTTTTTGTTTTAGTTTTGTAGTTTTGTTTTGTTGAAGTTTTATTATCGGTGTATAAAAACCGAAACGACGATTAACGTAATTCATGCGCGTCATGTATGGAAACATAATTTCTCAGTTGTCTGAGAAATGATTGACCGTAACCACTGTCGCGTTAATATTACACGCGCGACATTCGGTGCGAGTGATTTTATTCTTGTTTTGCGCTCGCGTACAACTTGACGGCTGACTCTTCCAGACTTTGTCACGGCGAGTGCGACAAATCACACAGATAAATTCCTACAGCGAAGCGGCACTCGAGAAAACTAAGATCGAGCTGCGGCACTGTTCACCTTTTTGTTTCGACGTTCCCCACTCATTCACGTCTTCCGAAAGCTTTCCTATCCACCTCCAGCGCCGTGGAAAATCCTGCGCGATTCTTCGCTGCCAACGAAATTGTAAAATTATCATAAGCGATGCCGTGCAATTTTTCGTCCGGGCCAGATTATTTCCGCGACCGTACGTTCACATTTCCGTTCTTCGCCGCCACATCCCTTTTGCAGTGATTGTCGTTATCGCGAACGTTTGCAGAATCGTTTCAGTAATTCTTCCTTTCAACTGTCATATTTCATTTTATTGTTGTTATCTATTCTCATCCAATGAAATTGTTGCCATATTTTATTATCCAATTAAATTCACAATAAGTTCGAAATGAAACACATTATCTCATTATGTACATGCGTATGTTTTGAATTAAGTTGTCTTGCTTAATTGTAATTAAGATTTAGTAATTACAAATAAGATTATTATTTTCCGAGGTATAATGAATTAAAAAAATAATATAATCTTAATCTCACGGATCAATATTTTATTTAAACGACTTTTTCGCTCGATCGCATCCGTTCTTCAAATTCGAATCCTACCTGCGCCGGGTTGAAAGGATTGGAATAAGTTCGAACGGCGGAACGGGTTGACTTGTTGATTTCTCGAGTGTGCCAGTTGAGTCGGGACTTTTCGTTGAGATGGGCGAAACGCGAGGATATGAGACGATCGAACGACCGATGTGCATGATACAATCTGCCGTGAGAATCCCAACGTCGGCAAAATCGGGTACAGGTGGAATACGGTGTTCGGCTTAACCCTGTGTGCTTCAGTTAACTTTTCTGTACGACACACTGATTCTTCAATGAGATACTGTTTCTTGAGTTTCAACATTTTTAGTCGCCGTCAGTAAACTATATGGTCATGAATGCTAAAGTGGGATAAAGATTTTTTATTTACAATTCGATTGTGATATTGACGCCGGTAGTGAATTACAAATAGAGCCGCGATGCATGAAGAGAATTTTATGCGTTAGGACGAACGAAAAATCGTTTACAATGAAATTGTTGCCAGATTTTATTATCCAATAAAAATAAGTTCGAAATCACTAAATTTCAGAATTTCAATATTTGAACTCCTATTGATTCTTCAATGAAATACTGTTCCTCGAGTTTCAACATTTCAATCTTCATTTTTTAGTCGCCGTCAGTAAACTACATGATCATGAATACTGAAGTGGGATGAAGATTTTTTATTTACAATTCGATTGTGATACTGACGCCGGCAGTAAATTACAAATAGAGCCGCGATGCATGAAAAGAATCTTATACGTTAAGACGAACGAAATATCGTTTACGTAAATTTCAGAATTTCAATATTTGAACCCCTATTGATTCTTCAAGAAATACTGTTCCTTGAGTTTCAACATTTCAATCTTCATTTTTTAGTCGCCGTCAGGGAACTACATGGTCATGAATACTGACGTGGGTGAAAACTTTTTATTTACAATTCGATTGTGATACTGACGCCGGCAGTGAATTACAAATAGAGCCGCGATGCATGAAGAGAATCTTATACGTTAAGACGAACGAAATATCGTTTACGTAAATTTCAGAATTTCAATATTTGAACCCCTATTGATTCTTCAATGAAATACTGTTCCTTGAGTTTCAACATTTCAATCTTCATTTTTTAGTCGCCGTCAGTAAACTACATGATCATGAATACTGAAGTGGGATGAAAACTTTTCATTTACAATTCGATTGTGATACTGACGCCGGCAGTGAATTACAAATAGAGCCCCGTTGCATAAACAGAATCTTACGCGTTAGGACGAACGAAATATCGTTTACGTAAATTTCAGAATTTCAATATTTGAACCCCTATTGATGCTTCAATGAAATACTGTTCCTTGAGTTTCAACATTTCAATCTTCATTTTTTAGTCGCCGTCAGGGAGCTACATGGTCATGAATACTGACGTGGGATGAAAACTTTTTATTTACAATTCGATTGTGATACTGACACCGGCAGTGAATTACAAATAGAGCCGCGATGCATGAAGAGAATCTTATACGTTAAGACGAACGAAATATCGTTTACGTAAATTTCAGCATTTCAACATTTGAACCTCTATTTTGTATTTCTCTTCCCCCAAACTACGCAATAATTAATATGAAGGATTAGCAATAGAAATGCGAAATATGACTAAACTAATTAATACTAAAGGTCAGGTATGAGTTTACTGCAGACAGGCCATTATAGATAAATAAAATAAATCCGAGACTGCCGCAGTTCCGGCCTCGAAGATTCGGCGATCGCCGCACCGCCGTCTCGATCTGTCGAGACTTCTGACCGTGGGTAATGAGGCCAGCTCGGCGCAGTGCGGAGGGCTGATAATGGAAAATGTTAAGTCCCGCGGCGTAATACGATTGAGAGTAATCACGCTAATTAGATCGGGCTTGCGGTGCATAATACGCTCCGCCCACATGCGTGTTTATCTTCAAAGGTTGCTGCCGGGGCATTATCTGGGCGGCATTGTGCTCGCGGACGTAGGCAGGTGCGCGTCCCGTTCGTCTCTTCCGTATGCGGCTTCTTTCTGGCGACGTCAAATGTCAACGTCGGACGAAACGCACGTAGGGCCACGTTTCTCACGCACGTCACGCAGCGCTCTGTGAATGAGCAGGCTGATTAGTGCAGTTCTGCCCTGATGGACGGAGATGAGACATAATTAATGCCGACGACGGAGAGCAGTGAGTTTCTGCGATTGCGTTGTGCGTGCGTAATCGTGGACGTCGAATGCGGAGGTGGTCCTAGGGTTATTTGGCTTTTTTTTTGTTGTTGTTGTTCTAATGCGGTTTTGGAGTGTTCTGGGTATAAAGATCGGTAATGCCGGATCTGTTTTACAAGGAAACGTTATTTACACTGGCTTACACTTTTCACGGATCTTAATACTTAGCCGACCGCGCGCACCCAAATGAACTGTACGATTTCCACCACGCATTTTTCGCAAGTAACGCGAATTGATATTCATCATTTGATTTAGTTCTCCTGATGGACGGAGATGAGACATAATTAATGCCGACGACGGAGAGCAGTGAGTTTCTGCGATTACGTTGTGCGTGCGTAATCGTGGACATCGAATGCGGAGGTGGTCCTAGGGTTATTTGGCTTTTTTTGTTGTTGTTGTTCTAATGCGGTTTTGGAGTGTTCTGGGTGTAAAGATCGGTAATGCCGGATCTATTTTACAAGGAAACTTTATTTACACTGGCTTACACTTTTCACGGATCTTAATACTTAGCCGACCGCGCGCACCCAAACGAACTGTACGATTTCCACCACGCATTTTTCGCAAGTAACGCGAATTGATATTCATCATTTGATTAGTGCAGTTCTGCCCTGATGGACCGAGATGAGACATAATTAATGCCGACGACGGAGAGCAGTGAGTTTCTGCGATTGCGTTGTGCGTGCGTAATCGTTGACGTCGAATGCGGAGGTGGTCCTAAGGTTATTTGGCTTTTTTTTTTTTGTTGTTTTAATGCGGTTTTGGAGTGTTCTGAGTATAAAGATTGGTAATGCCGGATCTATTTTACAAGGAAACTTTATTTACACTGGCTTACACTTTTCACGGATCTTAACACTTTAACGACCGCTAGCCGATTAATCGACTTTTCGGTTTCAACTGCTATTTACCGGTGGCCGATTAATCGGCTTTTCAGTGGTCAACGGTTATATTAGATATAATAAATATCAGATGATATTATGACAATTCTAAATGACAATAAAATTACACTGCTTTGAAACCAAAGGATTCTCAACAAAACATTCAGTATTTTTCAGTTATAAAGCTTTACAAATAGGCACATACACAATTCCTGCGCGATTTCCAAAACAGAGTCGGTCGTTAGTGAGTGGTATCTTCAGTCAATAGCGGTCGGTAAAGTGTTAATGAACGTGCGTTTACGCCACACTGTTATGTATTGTATTTTCTTAGGAAAGAAAAGATTAATACATTGACTGCCTGCAACGAGGTAACTCGCAGTTTGCATTATTGCCTAGGAAGCCAATCACGAATTATCGCGTAGTTTGTTTACTTGCCATATTTGTGCAGCTACGATGACACTCGTAGTATATCAACGTAAATATGAATAGTCGCCTCAGGGAACGAAACAAAAAATTGAGACGAACAAAAAATCATGCGAGACGATTCCTATTTAATACAGTTATAATTTGATTGTACTATGTAACAATCAATACAGAACCAGACATCTTTGAAACATAAATAGGACTTATGTCCCTGAAGTACTTCTTGATTACAACTCATGAAAATATGGTCATTACACCCGAATTCTGAGTATACCAAGTTTAGACAATAACAACACAATTAGGTCCTGAACAGGAAACCCTCGTGGTTTCAGTAACCACCCAACAACCGTCAAAAGGTTTCAGTTCGCTCGTTGCTTACGCTAGTAACACTTTCCTCACTGTTGTCTGCAAACCGTTAACTCTAATTTGCCCATGACCCACACGCTGAGTCATCGGCCAATCGCTTGAAGTATTACACGACAAACGTGTTCTTGGTTTCCTAAGGGGTAAAGTTCTCGCGTCGAGAAATTACACGCATTCTTAACGTTGACGTTAATTGCTTTTGACAGCCAGTTCTGACGACTCTGTCATTTGGTGTCTCTCGGATGCCGAGACGAATACTGGTATTACATTTGGCGAGGATCGTCGTGTAACACTAATGACTTCCGTTCCTTTCACGGACAGTGACGAACACGCCTACACACGAGCGTGCGGCGAGTTTGTCGCGAGATGTTCATTAAGAGAGACACGTAATTAGGCAGCGAACCGGGCTCACCTGGTTCCATAGGTAAAACGGACACATTCGGGTCAGACGTTCGTTAATTAATTCACGGAAGCACCTTTTGCTCAGCCGCGCACCAAGTAAAAAATAATAAGTGGCGTCGAATGTCTGCTGCTGATTGCTAACAACGTTACGCGGCACTTGGAGTGTCTTTCAGTTTTTGCAGATCTGCAGGCATAGAATGCGCACTGGTGATATACTGAGAATTAACTGCCGGCGTAAATAAGTCCCCTTATTGTTGATCAAAGTAAGTTAGAAACGCGGCGTATGTTACAAAACTATGGACTTTTCTTTTTGGGGAGTTTATGTAGAAAAACAAAATTAATGATTTATTTTAACACTTTGACTGCCATGATGGTCACCGGTGACCGACGCAAGAAATTTTACTGAAGATCCAGAATATTCGCAATGGGTAGCAATTATTATTTTATAAATGCAATTGTTATTAGAATAGTGATGCGACCCTTTGATCTCCAATACCTGCACATTATTTACATTATATTGCATAATTCAGGCGAACGCTGGTGTGTTCATAGCTTCGCAGTTCTAACTTTTGCGCTCGACGCGCTTTAGCAAATATCTCAGGCTGACCAGCAACTCGACAGTGACATTCATCGCCGCGCGCGCGCCTATTCTCATGAGTTTGTTTCTGTTAACTTACAATAATTTTAGACACAATGGGACACTTTAAACTCGTATATTTTAACATTACATACATTTATTTAACTTAATGAAGGATATTTATTAAGGATTACGTTCTATAATTTTTCTTCTTGTGGTATTTTGTAAAACAATCTCCAATGTGCATTCTTGGCTTGTCGAGGCATGTGTCACAATAGTACACAGTTTGTCGTTTTTGGCCGGACTTTCGTTGGGAACAAACTTTGGAATTGGATTGCATTATGTGATTGGTTCTTTTTGTACCTTTTTTTTTAAAGAAGCGAATTGAAAGAAGCGTTGCGACGTCTATCAGTGTTCTATTATTCTCAAGGCATAATGCACGCATTGAAATTCGTTTGTGTTTTTGAGATAAGACATCTTTATAGCTATGCAGACACCTCATAAAATGATCTACAAAAGGCCAGGTAGACTTGTCAAGCGATATTCGTTAGGCCAAACACAAATAAACACCGTTACCACTCAATTTGCCGCATCGATGCGAGTGGTGCCTGAGAGGCACCGCTAGAGTTGGCGCAGCACATGCCGTGGTGCGTGAGAGGCACCGGTCGAGCGCAAAGGGTTAATATAATAAAATACGCTTGGCAGTCAACGTGTTAAGGACGCTTGAAGAGGCGATCGCATTATTCTATATAATGAAGTAAGGGAGCTACGTGTTGAATAAATTTAGAATTCATTGCATCTGTAAACAATTCTTCTTATTGGGTGAGATGATTTATTGTTAACTAAACTAAAATAAATACGCAACAGATGTTTCGGAACTATGTTTTCATTATAAACCCATTAGGCAGAGATAAATAAATATTTTTCCCCTGATTATCTGACCTACTCATTTTTATGCCCTTTGGCAAATTCTAATTACGTTAATGAAGATCGTATTACTAAACATGAGTGTTCACTGTGTATCCATTAAATGGAGATGCATAAGTTATCTTGCACTAATATACTAACGATACTCGTGATAATTTCAGTTACGATTTTTCGCGCTCACCGGGAATTCCTAATTACCTTAATGAAGAGCGCATGGTAAAACATGGCTTTATACTGTAAACCCATTAAATAGAAATAAATAAATCGTCATCCACTAATATATTAACAACATCGATAATAATCGCAGTTACGAATTTCTGGGTTTATCAGGAATTTCTAATTACAATAATAGACTAAATTAAAAAACGTGGACGTACACCGTGAACCCATTAAATAGATATAAAAATATTCTTTCACTATGTTAAACAGAACACATAACACCCAGTTTCGAATTCGTTGAAAATGTCTAATAACAATAATAAGGAGGATATTAAAAAACGTAACCTTTCACCGTAAACCCATTAAATAGACTTAAAAAAATGTTCTTCCACCGTTTCATAGACAGGACCCGCAATAATTTCACTCATGAATTTTTGCGCTCTCCAGGAATTCCTAATTACGTTAATAAAGAGCGTATCATAAAAACGCGGGCTGTCGAGGCGGATTCCGTCATGTTAAAATTACGTAACGGCGGGAGAAAAGGAATTTAAACGGAAGCCGAGTAATTCGCTCGCCATACGGCTGTTGTAACGGGTTATGCAACGCAGACCGCCAGCCTGCAATTCCTACGTTACATCCCTTAACATATCTCGGCTTGGGTTAGAGCCCATGTCTACATACTGCAACGACCACTGGCCAACCGCAACCGTCAATAGGCGCACCGTCCATACATTATCGGATCCATACGTTACGGAGTTTGCAGCGTGTTGCCACTCTCTGTTTACTTATCCGCACGCTTAAATAACTATTCCGCTCTACCACGAAATTTGAGAGGTTTACGAAAAGCAACCGTAAAATAAGTAGTGGACTTAACCCTTTGCACTCCGAATTTTATTTCAATATCGTTACCAGCAGCTCCCAACGCTTTTAAGTGTTTTATTTGAAATTTACTTTAACTAAAAATATAAAGCAATTTAAATAAATAAAGGAAGAAACAAATTCACTTAAATACCAATTTTATTTACAGTATTGTCGTATATTGAAATTTTCAAGGGTATGATATCTTTTGAAAGAACTTGCAAGATGTAACCCTGATTTTCTTTCACACGTTTCACAAAAATAGGTGGTTTCTCTTTTTCCTCCAGATGTTTTTCTATTTGAGTAAACTGCACAGTCTTTGTGTTTTCCTTCGGGATGTAGGAAGATTAAATGAGGCATATATTTCCATCTAAGCGATCGTGTTTATCATGTGTTCCAGGCCTCCCCAATTTCATATTTGGATGACGACAATCACGAATTAGCATTGACAAAATCTTTTCGCGAAATTTTTTGTGGGCTATAGGTTCTGTTCCTTGGTTTTTTGTTTTTTATTTGTATAAAATATACGCATTTACCATGGAGATTTCTAATCCCCAAAAGAAATATTTCCTCCACCACTTGAGTGCTCGACGTAAAAAACAGTAAGATGTCGCGTATTGGTTCGCCATATCGACACCATCTATATTTTTATTATAATCTGTGATCACATCCAGTTCTTTTATTTCTCTTCGATTACATGAATGTCTAACCCTTCTAGTGACATTGCGAGAGCGTCGATAACGTGTGCACGATATCTATTTATTTAGACATGAAAAAATGTGGAGCTCGACAAAGGAGCTCCTGCCATAAAAACTGATGTCGAGTCACACTTGACATAGGAGTGCAAAGGGTTAAAAGAGGCACGTGATGTGGGAACTGCAGTTGAAAAATCTCATACCTATATTATTGGATCCATACGTTACGGAGTTTGGAGCGTGTTGCCACTCTCTGTTTACTTATCCGCACGCTTAAATAACTATTCCGCTCTACCACCAAATTTGAGAGGTTTGCGGAAAGCAATCGTAAAATAAGTAGTGGTCTTAAAAGAGGCACGTGATGTGGGAACTGCAGTTGAAAAATCTCATACATATATTATTGGATCCATACGTTACGGAGTTTGCAGCGTGTTGCCACTCTCTGTTTACTTATCCGCACGCTTAAATAACTATTCCGCTCTACCACCAAATTTGAGAGGTTTGCGGAAAGCAACCGTAAAATAAGTAGTGGTCTTAAAAAATGCACGTGATGTGGTAACTGTAGTTGAAGAATTCCGTACATATATTATCGGATCCATATGTTACGGAGTTTGCAGCGCGTTGCCACTCTCTGTTTACTTATCCGCACGCTTAAATAACTATTTCGCTCTACCACCAAATCTGAGAGGTTTACGAAAAGCAACCGTAAAATAAGTAGTGGACTTAAAAGAGGCACGTGATGTGGGAACTGCAGTTGAAAAATCTCATACATATATTATTGGATCCATACGTTACGGAGTTTGCAGCGTGTTGCCACTCTCTGTTTACTTATCCGCACGCTTAAATAACTATTCCGCTCTACCACCAAATTTGAGAGGTTTACGAAAAGCAACCGTAAAATAAGTAGTGGACTTAAAAGAGGCACGTGATGTGGGAACTGCAGTTGAAAAATCTCATACATATATTATTGGATCCATACGTTACGGAGTTTGCAGCGTGTTGCCACTCTCTGTTTACTTATCCGCACGCTTAAATAACTATTCCGCTCTACCACGAAATTTGAGAGGTTTACAAAAAGCAACCGTAAAATAAGTAGTGGACTTAAAAGAGGCACGTGATGTGGGAACTGCAGTTGAAAAATCTCATACATATATTATTGGATCTATACGTTACGGAGTTTGCAGCCTCTTGCCACTCTCTGTTTATTTATCCGCACGCTTAAATAACTATTCCGCTCTACCACCAAATTTGAGAGGTTTGCGGAAAGCAATCGTAAAATAAGTAGTGGTCTTAAAAAATGCACGTGATGTGGTAACTGCAGTTGAAGAATTCCGTACATATATTATCGGATCCATACGTTACGGAGTTTGCAGCGTGTTGCCACTCTCTGTTTACTTATCCGCACGCTTAAATAACTATTCCGCTCTACCACCAAATTTTAAGGGTCTAGGGAAAGCAACCGTAAAATAAGTAGTGGACTTAAAAAAGGCACGTGATGTGGTAACTGCAGTTGAAGAATCTCGTACATATGTTATTGGATATATACATTACGGCGCTTGCACTGCGAAAAATAAGCAAGCGGAACTTTAAAATGCATGTGACAAAATAGTAGTTTAGTTTGCCGATTGAAGAATCCCGTAGTACATTATCAAAGTTGTAGTTTGGTAATTGATAGAAGACTTAGTTATTGTGAATACTAATGCGAAATAGTTTAACACTTTGACTACCGACCGGATTTTGCTGTATTAGGACTGACTGTGATTTGACTGAATTATGCAAAATGTAAATAATCTGCAGGTACTGGAGACCAAAGGATCGCATCACTATTCTAATAATAACTGCATTTATAAAATAATTATTGCTACTTATTGCAAATATTTTGGATCTTCAGTAAAATCTCTTGCGCCGGTCCTCTATAAAAAAATAGGTACTCATAAAATGAAAGAATTAATATAGCAAAGTAATAATCTGGTAATTTTCGACTGAAGACTTAGGTGTTGTGAATATTAATGCGGAAGAGCTTGAGAAAAAAATACGTAAGCGCGGAATTAAAAAATTAATACGGCAAATATTCACGTAATGTTCTTATGATATGCATTAGGTCATCTTTTATAAGTTAACGTTGGAACTCTTTGATCTTTCAATTAAAATCCCTTATTACAACGAAAACGCTGCAAACGTCTTCCACGTTCTCCTACAAATCACCAAACAATTACAAACTCTCTACTCCTATAATGTAGAGTTGAACGTAAACTACCAAATTTCCATCTGCTTTATAAACAAGCTGTGTGTCTTTTATAAACGATCGGCGCTCGTAGCGTTCGCTAACCACGTAACGTTGGGTCACTACACACTTTCTGTACCAAAAGCCACTTCCTCTAAAGGACCCAGTGGTAAATCCTGTTCAGAGTCAAACAATGCCAGGCCACTCGCTCTCCGATTCTCCTCTCACGCGTCGCTGCTAACAGACTGCAAAGCGGAAAATCCATAATTCATCGATCAAATTACGCCTATTAGCCGCTTTTCTTGTGAGACTCAGTGTCAAACGGGCGCATGTCGATAATAAACCGTTTGCATGACTCTATTTGACACGAGTGTTTTGGAAAGAGACGGTACTCAGACCGGCAGCTAACTATGTCACGTTGTGCCACTAGATATTTTCTTTGTGATGTCCATTTTTTCTAGAAGACAACTATAAACGATGCTGTGTTTAAGTCAGCACTTATGCATCATTGCTGACAGGTTGCAAAGCGAAAGATCCATAATTCATCAATTAAATTACGCCTATTAGTCGCTTTTCTTGTGAGACTCAGTGTCAAACGGGCGCATGTCGATAATAAACCGTTTGCATGTCTCTATTTGACACGAGTGTTTTGGAAAGAGACGGTATTCAGACCGGCAGCTAACTATGTCACGTTGTGCCATTTAGATATTTTCTTTGTGAAGCCGATTTTTTCTAGCAGGCAACTATAAATGGTGCTGTGTTTGAGTCAGCACTTATGCATCGTTGCTAACAGGCTGCAAAGCGGAAAATCCATAATTCATCGATCAAATTACGTCTATTAGCCGCTTTTCTTGTCAGACTCAGTGTCAAACGGGCGCATGTCGATAATAAACCGTTTGCATGACTCTATTTGACACGAGTGTTTTGGAAAGAGACGGTATTCAGCTAACTATGTCAGGTTATGCCACTAGATATTTTCTTTGTGATGCCCATTTTTTCTAGAAGACAACTATAAACGATGCTGTGTTTAAGTCAGCACTTATGCATCATTGGTGACAGGCTACAAAGTGGAAGATCTATAATTCATCGATCAAATTACGTCTATTAGCCGTTTTCTTGTGAGACTCGGTGTCAACCGGGATCGATAATGAAACGTTTGCATGTTTCTATTCGCGTGCCATGACTGTTTTGGAAATAGACGGTGCTCAGAGCAGCAGCTAAAATGTCACTTTTGGGCACTAGATACTTTTTTTGTAATGATCTCACTCTCTACATGCGTTGTCACTGACAGAGACCAAATCCAAAAACTCATGGTTTGCCGATGAGACTCTTTTCTTCTTAATCCCGTTCCCCAGCAGAAGTCTTTCGATAGTAATTCAATTACATCTCTCTATTCTCTCATCATAAGTGTATTAAAAATAAACCCTTCTCAGATAATTCACTAACTACGTAAAAATAGATCATTAAACATTTTCTTTTCCAAACCTCATTTCTTCTTTTTCAAAAGAAAATATCAAGCCATTTCTTGATTTTTCAGTCACACAAGTATTTTAGAAATTAACAGTCCTCAGACAATTCACTAACTAGACAACATAGAAGTATTATGATTTTTCTTCTAATTCAATTGCATATCCTCATCCTACATCCTCATCATAAGTGTTTCATAAATAAACGGTTCTCAGACATTTCACTTCCTACTTAATATTGAATCATTAAACGCTTTATCGCCCAAACCCCACTTCCTCCAGAAAACCAATATCAAACTGTCTCCGACTCTCCACTTACATGGTCACTGACAGACGCCAAAGCCCAAAAGCCATGATCGCATTACGTCGATGCGTCTCTTTTCTCCTGACCTCCCTTCTCAAGTGTACAAGCTGGCATTAGCAGCGTGGCTGCCGATAATAATCCAATCGCACGAGTCTCCACTCTCTCGCCCCGTGTGTTTGTCTCGCTCGGGCGTTCTCTGCGATTAATCGATACTTCCCGCCAATGTGGCCGGGGGCGTATTCGTCGACAATTATGTCGCTTGTATCGTGGCCAGCTCGTAACGGGTTTGACATCGAGCAAAGAGGGTATAATGGTGAGTTCAAGGGAGCGTGAAGGCCCTTCACTTCGCTGCTGCTCGTTGCTGCTCGAAATGGTAGAGCGCGGGGACCCGCCCGAGGACAATTCCGCCTCCAAACGAAGAAGTCGGCCTTGCTTGCCGTGCTTTTCTTCGACTACTCGCGTGTGAAGTTCCGGTCCGGCGGGCCTCGCGGAAAATTTCGGTGCGCATTGAATTTCATGTGCTGAGCAAGCGATATATTCGCCGTTGACGGATAAATTCGGCGAAAAATGTTGGGGTGCAATGAGATGGATGTTTGGCTAAATTATATTTTTGTCATTGATAGAAAAAGTTCTACGCAAAATGTCAGTGCGCACTGCAGTTCATATTCTAATCATGCGATATATTCGCCGTTGACGGATAAGTTCCGCGAAAAATGTCGGGGTGCTATGAGATGGGTGTTTGACCAAATTATATTTTTGTCATTGATAGAAAAAGTTCTACGTAAAATGTCAGGGTGCACTGAAGTTCATGTTCTGATTATGGTTTGGCCAAATTACATTTTTGTCATTTATAGAAAAAGTTCTACGCAAAATGTCAGTGCGCATTAAAGTTCATGTTCTGATTATGCGATATATTCGCTGTTGACGGATAAGTTCCGCGAAAAATGTCGGGGTGCTATGAGATGGGTGTTTGACCAAATTATATTTTTGTCATTGATAGAAAAAGTTCTACGTAAAATGTCAGGGTGCACTGAAGTTCATGTTCTGATTATGGTTTGGCCAAATTACATTTTTGTCATTTATAGAAAAAGTTCTACGCAAAATGTCAGTGCGCATTAAAGTTCATGTTCTGATTATGCGATATATTCGCTGTTGACGGATAAGTTCCGCGAAAAATGTCGGGGTGCTATGAGATGGGTGTTTGACCAAATTATATTTTTGTCATTGATAGAAAAAGTTCTACGTAAAATGTCAGGGTGCACTGAAGTTCATGTTCTGATTATGGTTTGGCCAAATTACATTTTTGTCATTTATAGAAAAAGTTCTACGCAAAATGTCAGTGCGCATTAAAGTTCATGTTCTGATTATGCGATATTTTCGCCGTTGACGGATAAATTCTGCGAAAAATTTCGGGGTGCGATGAGATGGGTGTTTGGCCAAATTATATTTTCGGCGTTGATAGATAAGTTCCGCGAAAAATTTCGAGATGGAGTGAGAATCGTTTTTCGGGGCGAGCGATATTTTTGTCGTTGGTAGAAAGTTTCGCGAAAAATGTCGGGATGGAGTGAAATTCGTGTTCGGAGCGAGTTATATTTTTGTCGTTGATGGATAAAGTTTCGCGAAAAAGTACGGTATTTTTGTTATTGACCGATAAAGCTTCGCGAAAAATTTCGATATTTTTGTTGTTGAAGGATAAAGCTTCGCGAAAAATGTCGGGGTAATGAAAGATATGTCTGGGTCAAACTACATTTTTGTCATTGATAGAAAAAGATACGCAAAAAAATATCGGTGCGCAATGAAATTCATTTTCTGAGCAAGCGGTATTTTCATCGCTAATGGATAAAGTTTCGCGAAAAAATTCGGGGCGCAGTGACACGCATGTTCGGGACAAAAAATATTTTTGTCATTGATAGGTAAAATACGTGGAGCAGTTGTTGGCGTTCTATGATGTTTGAAATATTTTTATTTTAAGTTTGAGATCATTTTCCAAGAATAAGATAACGAGCAATAATATAATAATTGATTTAAGAGAACAGGCTGGTATATTACAGTAATAAAATGATCCAATCATAAATACACTAAATATTGCGTGTCGCGTTTACTAATGAATGTAATTTGTTCCATAAGCAATCACCGCTTTATTACACCATTTATGTGTAATATATACACGGAGAATACCTGTGTATGTGCTGTCTATTAATTTCGAAACCCTTTGACCGATCTGGAACAAACTTTGCATAGTTACGCTCTGGGACCCTTTGCAGAATGTAGGCTACCGTGAAATCTGAACACGACAACACTTGCTTTGGCTTCATTCCGTTGACGTTTTGTGAGAATTTAATATTGATACAACTTTATCCGATTGCATCTCACCATTGATTTGCACCTATCTTAGTGGTACACACGGAAAAAGCGCATTTTGACAAGCGACCTTAATTGGCTCACCTGTGCCGTCAGGACAAATATCAAAGTAGTGGACATAACATTCAATTGGTTGGTCCTGAACTTCTATCCTGTGCTGTACCCGAAAGGTAATCAAGTCAGAAGTGCAGTTTGCGAAGCAATTTTAATTGGCCTTCCACTCTCTCAGCATACGTACCAAAGCAGTCAAAATAACATTCAATCAGTTGCTTTGAAACATCTAACTCGCACTGTACCTAAGATGTAATTTAAAAAAGTGCAGGTCGGGAAGCAATTTTAATTGGCCCTTACACGTTACCAGCGTACGTATCAAAGCAGTCAAAGTAATATTCAATCACTTGGTCCTCAACTTACATCCAATGCTGTACACAGCAGACATATAAAAAAAGCACATTTCGGCAAGCAATCTTAATTAGCCCCTCCACTGTTCCAACATATATACCAAAGCAGTCGGTATAACATTTTGTTGCTGCGCAATATCTAGTCAGTGCAATACCTGGGACAAATTTTAAAAAAAAGTGCAGGTCGGGAAGCAATTGTAATTGACTCTTCTACTGTCTCAGCTTACGTGCCGAAACAGTCGAAATAATATTCAATCACTTGGTTCCCAATTTCTATCCAACGTTGCACCCAAAAGGCACATAAGAAGGAGCACATGTCGGGAAGCAATTTTAACACGTTGACTGCCAAGCGTATTTTACTATATTAGAACGGCGATGCTATGAAATACTACAGCGTTCGACTGAATTATGCAAAATGTAAATAATGTGCAAGTATTGGAGACCAAACAATCGCATCACTATTTTAACAATAACTGCATTTATAAAATAATTGCTACCCATTGCGAATATTTTGGATCTTCAGTAAAATCTCTTGCGCCGGTCACCGGTGACCCCCACGGCAGCCAACGTGTTAACACGTTGACTGCCAAGCGTATTTTACTATATTAGAACGGCGATGCTATGAAATACTACAGCGTTCGACTGAATTATGCAAAATGTAAATAATGTGCAGGTATTGGAGACCAAAGGATCGCATTACTATTCTAATAACAACTGCATTTATAAAATAATAATTGCTACCCATTGCGAATATTTTTGATCTTCAGTAAAATCTCTTGCGCCGGTCACCGGTGACCCCCACAGCAGCCAACGTGTTAACACGTTGACTGCCAAGTGTATTTTACTATATTAGAACGGCGATGCTATGAAATACTACAGCGTTCGACTGAATTATGCAAAATGTAAATAATGTCCAAGTATTGGAGACCAAACAATCGCATCACTATTCTAACAATAACTGCATTTATAAAATAATTATTACTACCCATTGCGAATATTTTGGATCTTCAGTAAAATCTCTTGCGTCGGTCACCGGTGACCCCCACGGCCGCCAACGTGTTAACACGTTGACTGCCAAGCGTATTTTACTATATTAGAACGGCGATGCTATGAAATACTACAGCGTTCGACTGAATTATGCAAAATGTAAATAATGTGCAGGTATTGGAGACCAAAGGATCGCATTACTATTCTAATAACAACTGCATTTATAAAATAATAATTGCTACCCATTGCGAATATTTTTGATCTTCAGTAAAATCCCTTGCGTCGGTCACCGGTGACCCCCACGGCAGCCAATGTGTTAACACGTTGACTACCAAGCGTATTTTACTGTATTAGAACGGCGATGCTATGAAATACTACAGCGTTCGACTGAATTATGCAAAATGTAAATAATGTGCAGGTATTGGAGACCAAAGGATCGCATTACTATTCTAAGAACAACTGCATTTATAAAATAATAATTGCTACCCATTGCGAATATTTTTGATCTTCAGTAAAATCCCTTGTGTCGGTCACCGGTGACCATCATGGCAGTCAAAGTGTTAATAGACTCTCCTACTGTCTCAGCTCACGTGCCGAAGCAGTCGAAATAATATTCAATCACTTGGTCCCCAATTTCTATCCAACGTTGCACCCAAAAGGCACATAAGAAGGAGCAGATTTCGGCAAGCAATCTTAATTGGCCCCACTACTCGACCCCGTACACCAATGCACCGTGCCGGAAAATTTTTAGACACGTAGCCCTGCCTGGGTTAAGTGGGGTCGCTTCTGGATCTGCCACGTCATGAAGCTCGGCGGAGTTCGAAATTCGAGGGTGCTTAGTTCGGCGACTTCGCAAGGCCAAGACACTGGAAGACCATTTTATAAGCAATTAGTTTCCCTCTTCGCGAAACTGCCTACGGTAGTGATACTCTGCTAACGCTTGGCCAGTAAGGCGAGTCCGGGTTACGAAAGAAGGGCGAGATTCTTCGCGATAAACTCTTTGACGGGTCCTGAAAGAGCGGAGAGAGGAAAGAATTCGGAGTTGCAGTTTTGTATGATTCCGAGGTCTCGAAAATGTATGAATGCACATGGTAGTACCTCAAAACTTCATATGAATAATTGCAACACGTACTTTATTCAATGAAAATGATAACAAATTACTCCTTAATTTGCCCAATGAAAATTACAAAATTTTTGTCCTTCATTTACTCTATGAAAATCACAAAAATATACGCCTTCATTAAGACAAGCACCTATTGTACATGTGGGGATTCTTCGAGTGGTAAATTCTAACAAATGAACTAACTGACCAGTACACGCGAAACCAATGATTAAATGAATGATCAACCAATGCCCGGTATACTATATTCCCATATTCATGTGCTCCGTGAAAATCACAAAAATGTGATCCTTCATTAGCAGAAGCACCTATTGTACATGTGAGGATTCTTCGAGTGGTAAATTGTAACAAATCAACTTCCTGACCAGTACACGCGAAACCAATGATTAAATGAATTATCGATCAATGCCTGGTATACTATATTACCATATTCATTTGCTCCATGAAAATCACAAAAATGTACTCCTTCATTAAGATAAGCATCTATTGTACACATGAGGGTTCTTTGAATAATAAATTCCAACAAATCAACCAACTGACCAGTAGACGCGAAACCAATGATTAAATAAATCATCAACCAATGCACGGTATACTATATTACCCTTATTCATTTGCTCCGTGAAAATCACAAAAATGTGATCCTTCATTAACAGAAGCACCTATTGTACACGTGACGATTCTTCGAATGGCAAATTCTAACAAATCAACTAATTGACCAGTACACGCGAAACCAATGATTAAACGAATTATCGATCAATGCCCGGTATACTATATTACCATATTCATTTGCTCCGTGAAAATCACAAAAATGTACTCCTTCATTAAGATAAGCATCTATTGTACACATGAGGGTTCTTTGAATAATAAATTCCAATAAATCAACCAACTGACCAGTAGACGCGAAACCAATGATTAAACGAATTATTAACCAATGCCCGGTATACTATATTGCCATATTCATTTTTTGAGCATAAACGTTTAGTTTATAGCGTTCGATTACTTTCGTGGCTCACTGTATTTTCGCGGCAAGGTGTCCCACTCGCGACGTCGTAAACTTCGATAGACGAACCCTCGGTATTGCCGGAGAATAGCGACGGGAAGTGTACTCGAAAGCTTCGAGTCCGGCTCCGGTCTGGGCGGAGTTTAAGTCGGGGTCGAGTGGTCGAAAATTGGTGAGCTACTCGAGATTCGCAGAGTTCTCGGAATTTTGCCCAGTAACCGCGGAAATTCCAAAAATTTACATCTGCGCTCGTCGTTAACTGCTCGCGGTTCGGTCGTTCGAATGCGAAACACTTTTGAAAAGTGATCCTGCGGAAGTGCGCGCGGTTAATATGATCGGCGATGTATAAAGTATAAAGTATAAAATATGACAGCATCAAATTGGCTGTGTAAATGAAGCTGTGGTTGATATTGTGATTAGAAAACTTGTTTGTTGTATACTCATTTGTGGCATTTCAAAAATGACATACTTATTTCAGTATTACAGCAAGAAATTGTGATGCACTGCATATTACGAAAACGCATATTTGTTACAATTGTGCAAACCTTTTTTTTTTACCACAGTATTAGCAACAATTTAATTTATACGGACATTCTATAATGTGCGTGGTCCACTATGAATTTGCTATTTATTACATTATAATTTATTTTTCATTATTTTTTACATTATATTTATTACATTACATTGTAATAATTACATATTTATTGCAATATTATAAATTGCAACGCCATTGTATATTACAAATATTTCATATTCATTACAAAATTATAAATTGTAACGAAATTGCATATAACAATAATGACATATTTATTTCTATATTATAAATTATAATGCAATTGCCTACAGTAAAAATAGATATTTATTACGACGACGTAGTATATAATTTTGGTCCGTTAATACTGCGTGTGCATACATTCTCGCGAATATGTATACGTGCGCTGCGAGCTAATATTAATGTTTGCGGGTTGAATATTATTGGGCTTAAATCGGTGCGATTTCGGAGGGCTCGATAAAGGGTCGTGATCGTTTGTTTAAAGAACGGAATATTTAGCTCTTAATCAGATAGTCCGCCTACACTTTGAATATACGGCGACCACACTGACGGGCGGAATGAAATACCAAGGATTCCTCTTCGTCGCTCCCTAAAGGATTATCCTCGGCGCTCGTAGTCCGGGAGATCCGATTTTAATGAAAGCTTTTCTGGATACAAGCTCACTCTGCCCTCGTCCGTCTCTCGGTGTTTCGATCGGCGAACCGTGCGATGAACATTTTTTACGGTATCGACGAATTAATTCTTCTTGAACAGGAACGCGAAAGTGTGACAAATGAAAATTGGAGGTCTTTAAATAATCTGCTGGCAGATAGCTACTTTTGAAGCTTTACTACTGACCGGCATTATTGAATCGTACTTTGCTTTAGTTGAACTTTAACGTGTGTTACTGACCATCCGTTTGAGGCTACATGTTTCTGTAAGCAGAAGCTATTTTTTGTTTATTAACGCGGTGATGAAAGAGAATATATTCGTGTCGTTTTATGCCAGCGTTTTAGTTGCACGCTTCTATGCGTTCTTCAGTTAATTTTAAAGTAATAATTTGCTATGGGCTTCAACACCGGGTCGACTGTGTATTTCAATGCGCCCGCAAGAGGAAATAAATGCCCGAATGCAAGGAGTGAGTTTGACTAATTGTAAACTGACCGACGTCGAGATAATATCGTATGCATTGCTTTCTGCCAGTACCTTTATTATGCGCTGCCGTACTTTCTTCAGTGAATTTTCATATAATCATTTGCTGTGGGCTTAAACTCACGGTCGGCAGCGCATTTTAATGCGTTCGCGAGAGGAAACAAAAACTCAAATACAAGAAGTTCGTTACACTAATTGCACACTGATGAATCTTGAGAGAATATCATATGTATTATTTCGAATATACCCTCCTGTGCACTCTTCAATAAATTTGAAACAAAATCTCGAATACAAGATATTCTTTAAGCAATTTATATATATGCCGATATCGCATATACATATATATAAAAATACATATATATATATATATGTACACATATCGGCATATATATAAATTGGTTAAAGAATATCTTGTATTCGAGATTTTATTTCAAATTTATTGATATATATATATATATATATATATATATATATATATATATATATACTATTAAAAATACGCGAACTTTCCCTCCAACCCAATATATACATATATATAAAAATACATACATATATATATATATATATATATATATACGTGCGTATTCTGCATTTTTGCAATATCGGCATATATATAAATTATAATATATATTATAAATTATATTATAGTTTATAATACATATAAATAAATATAAATATATATATATAATATATAAATTATAATATATTAAAAAATATATATGTATATATGTATAATTTTTTTCCTTAAATCGTGATATTTACGTTTGACCCGAAATTTTCGTCACGAGTCATACTCGTCAAAGTATCAGTCGCCAGCGTCCGTCAATTTCTCTTCGCCGGCAACAAGAGCCGAAATCTATGAACTTCATTAAGACAATCACCAACCGAACGCTACTAAAACCTGGAAGCAGCCGAGCAGTCGTCGCGGCATAATAACGTTCCAGCTCGCTGGCTGGCAAAAGACAGAACGATCGGCACCGATCTCCCGAGAACGTAGCCCCGAGCAATCGTCTTACACGTTCCTGCAATCTGAAATGCAGAGCTTCCCTCCGCTCTTTCCGCTCAGCGGCACCATTTTTCTCCCGCCTCATCCCGACGCCGCCCGTGCCCTCTGGATCCTCTCCATTTTTTCCCGGCACCCGCCTGAAAACGTATATTCCGTCCGCCGCCGGTTCGTTTTTCTACCAGCCTCGCTTTCTCCCTTGCCAGCTTTTCGCGGCGCGTTTCTCTGCTCGCCTCGGTTGCCGCGGGACGTCTTACAGCGCGCGTCAAACAGAAACACCGGTGGCGTGCATTATGCGGACGAGGATGAGGCTGGCCGAGTCAGAGCAGACCTGGGAGACGTCGTTTTCGGTCTACGCCTGGAGGCGCCGCGTACTCACCCGCAACTCCCAGTGCGAAGCTGGCAATTCGAATGAGCAAGTCGAATGTAGCGGATAGGTGAGAGGCGCTGCCGGAATATCGAAACCGTTGGACAGTGCGTTTCGGTGAACATGACCAAATTAGGGAGGACGGATATGTGGTGTCGGTATTGTGCGTCGTGTAGGAGGTTACTTTTGTAATGATCTTGCATATGTAGAGAATTTCAAACGGGAAGCTCTAAAATTCGCCTGACGAAAATAATTATAACGGCTGAGATTGACTGCACGCTTTCGTTGTCGCAGGAAGCAGAAGGCCTCATGGCGTCTCGGCTTCACAAGACGCGAAGTGATGCCCTTTTGTTTCCGGGTGGGGTATCATGATGCACCACATCGCAACTGACATGTGTGCGTAATTATCCGCACGTATTTTAACACATATTGGGTTGGCAACTAAGTGACTGCGTATTTTGTCGATAGATGGACTTTACACTTTCTTTTGTTTTGTTAACGTGGTCATTGCATCTAACCTATATTTTTTTCTTATTATTTGGACTTCTACCTTTAATTTAGCAAAAAAAATTATATCGATTAGTGGTTTAGTTTTGTTTTTATCCCAATTTAAAAATGGAAGAACAAGACGTGCACTTCAGACATATTCTATTGTATTACTTCCGAAAAGGCAAGAACGCATCGCAAGCACAAAAGAAGTTATGTGCCGTATATGGAAATGAAGCCTTGAAAGAAAGGCAGTGTCAAAATTAGTTTGCCAGATTTCGTTCTGGTGATTTTTCACTGAAAAATGCTCACTGATCTGGCCGTCCAGTTGAAGTCGATGAGATCCATATGTAGGCCATTATCGATTCAGATTGTCATAGTACAACACGTGATATTGCGGAGAAGCTCAATGTATCGCATACATACATTAAAAAAAAAAATTAAAAATGCTTGGTTATGTCAAGAAACTCAATTTATGAATCCCTCACCAGCTTAAGGAAATTCATTTGACGCAACGCATTAGCATCTGCGATTCGCTTCTGAAACGCAACGAAACTGATCGATTTCTGAAAAGCCTAATTACTGGCGACGAAAAGTGGATAGTTTATAACAACGTAAATCGGAAGAGATCGTAGGTGATGAAAGATGAACCAGCCCAAACGACATCAAAAGCAGAGATTCACCAAAAAAAGATTATGCTGTCAGTCTGGTGGGATTATACAAGAATTTTGTACTTTGAACTTATACCATAAAACCAAACGATCAATTCAAACGTGTACGTTCAACAACTCTCCAAACTGAGCGATGCAATTCAAGAAAAGCGGTCGGTATTGTCAAAACGTAAGGGTGTCGTTTTCCACCATGATAATGCAAAGCCCCACACCTCTTTGATCACTCGCCAAAAATTATTGGAACTGGGTTGGAATGTTTTATCACATCCACCATATAGCCCTGATCTTGCGTCTTCAGACTACCATTTGTTTCGTTCCATGCAGAACTCTTTAAATGGTAAAATGTTTAATAATGCTGATGATGTCAGATCACATTTAATTCAGTTTTTTGATGGTAAAGATCAGAAATGTTACGAACGTGGAATTTTGACACTGCCAGAACGATGGCAAAAGGTCATCGACAAAAACGGACAGTATCTAATTGAGTAAAGTTATATTTTTAAACAAAAATTAAGAGTTTTCCTTCTTATTTGAAATGCGCAATCACTTAGTTGCCAACCCAATAGTTCCTCGCGTTCGGCCCGTCCATCGTATAGAATCGCGGTTTTCTTACACATATTGTGTTGCTCGTTAGGTGTGCGTCGCACACGCCTGGCCAAACGGCGGCGGCCCTTTGTAGCCTCAAGACAATTTGGATGACTGCCGATCAATCGTCAGTACTTGCTTGTTTGACGTCGCAGGCGCATCACCTCTGTTCACATGAACACGTTGACTGCCACAGTGGTCACCGGTGACCGGTGCAAAAGATTTGACTAAGAATACAAAAAATTCGCAATGAAGCTTATTTGCAATCTTGAAAAGCAATTGATATTGGAATCGTGCTGCAATACTTCGGCTTCTAACAGCTACAGCTACGGGATACTCTGCAGTATTTCATCGCATCGCGGTTTTAACGTAGCAAAAAACGCTTAGCAATCAACGTGTTAACCCCTTAACGCCTGAATTTTTTTCTGATGAAAAAATAATTACATAGTATATATCCTGTTATTATGCAGTCAACAATTTTTATTTCATCGCTAGTATATATCGCGGTTTTGACGTAGCAAAAAACGCTTAGCAATCAACGTGTTAAATATCTTCTACCATTAGCCTGGTAGATCAGATCCTGACACTCAAAGATATTTTAGAAAACTCTCTTACAAAAACTTTAGAATTAGGATATATTGATCTTACACTTTGTATTTTGCTCGGCGTGGTGAAATATGGGAGGATGCATACATTGGGTCATTGTTGTGCGTTGTGTACCAGGTTATGGTGTGTTTCGCTGAGCATGGCGAAATTTGGGCCGTACGGACGTGTCATGTCATTATCGTGCGTCGTGTACTGCGCTCGCACTTTAACGTCTTGACGCCGACGCTGCAACTTGTGTGTATCGCTATCCGGCTAAAGTTAATATGAAATTTTATGACAAGAATAATAATTTATGTTGCTACTTTTGCTGTCGCTGTTACTGTCGTGCATTGTAACAAGGCGTTCACACGCACGTAATCAATAATTACCATATTAAAGAAATGACTAAAGAACTAATGCTACTCAAGAACAAATGCCTGTAGAAAAATTACTCATTTTTTCATTCATACATTGCGGGCTTGATACATTCTTATAGAAGGGAATTATTTCCATCCCTTTCTGGGGCGCCAGGTGGATTGGCTCATCGAATCTTGGAACGTCGGATGGGTGCCACGTGTCTACTACTTTCGGATTCTGGCTGACCTCTTGCATATAAAAGACTTAAAGAACTGCCTGACTAGAAGAAAAGTCGCTGCATGACGACACTTGAATTTAAGGGTACAATTATGGCTGCATATATAATAATATATGTCCTTATAATAATGACACAAAATATTCTCAAGATTTTCTCTCTATCTTATTTATTTGCTCATAGCAGAAATACCCTTTGTATGGCAATCCTTAGAATGGTGCATTCTTACTTTGGTGAATACGGACAATATTAGTTACGAAGCGTTTTTTGTGATATGACATATTTGCATTCAAAAAATAATATGTCGCTGCACCGCAATGCGTTACGGTCGATGATATCGCGGTAATGTTTTACGACGGATAATCGGTATAACTGAAACTCACGATTGTGGAGGCGGACGCGCCAATGAATAAATCATTCGGGAACACATTGTTTTCGGATCGATCCTTCCAAAACATTCTCCTCTTCAAAATTAGTCAAACATTAAGCACACATAGTTGTTCCACCCTATATCAAATTAGACATATTCGGATCAGTAAAATGCCAGGAATTTCATAAAGTGGGGAAAACGAGACGAGCTGCAAGGCGGTATGCGTAACGACGATCAGTTCCATCTTGAGTTTCAGTAGCGAAACTACATATATTATATGTAATATATATTACATAATGTGTATTATAATATACGTGGTAGTGAGACGAATAATTGACCGAGCGTGTGTGTGTGCATATACATGGAAATGGAAGACTTTTATGTGATCGGTATTTCGTTTGTTTGTGAGAAGAAGAGGGAGGGATAGGAAGGACCGAAAAAAAGGAAGTATATAGGAAGGACCGAAAAAAAGGAATTCAGCTTAGCTTGAGAAGAAGTACGATGAAATTTAATTAGAAATGGGGAACATATAGTAACTTAGTCACATCCATTCATTTTATCTCTGCAAAGGCTGAGCAACTGTCGGCGTCATCGTGTGCACCATTTTGGGCAAAATGAAATATTCCATGGCGTACTTGTTGCGTGATAAGCTGACGGTTCTGCCGAATTACGAACGAAACGAATTGCTGCAGGTGTTGGGATAAAAAAGACAAAACATTGCTACACATGGGGGCACCCGCATGCGCATTGTCGCATTCTCTTTACATGGAAAGTTGTCGATAGTGATGAATTTCTACTGAATCTGGCACACCGAAGATTCCCGCGTTTTGAGCACTTTTTCTAATCAAGCAGTGATACGTTTCGAGACGCTTACTTGGAAAGTGTCGAATAAGTCTGGCACGTGGAGGTTGCGATAATTTTTAGTTTACATTGTGATAATGTGGTAATGGACTTCGAAAAACTTGCTTGGAACATTTTTAACAAATGAAAGTTCTATTAGTTTGAACATGCTTTGTCACCGCGTAGTGATGAATTTTAACACGTTGACTGCCGTGCGTATTTTACTATATTAAAACCGCAACGTGATGAAGTACTACAGAATATGATTGAATTGTGTAAAATGAAAATAATGCGAAGGTATCGGGGACCAAAGAATTGAATCACTGTTTAATATTAATTGCATTTACAAAATTATAGATGCTGTCGATTGGGTATTTTTTTAATTTTTCGTGGGACCTTTTGCGCCGGTCACCGATGACCCCCATGGCAGTCAACGTGTTAAGACAATCGCTTGTAAGGTTTTCAACAAAACAAGCATATTAACCCTTTGCACTCCGAGTACTTTTTAGCAAGAGGTTTCAGCTACTCCGTAAGTGTTTACAATGTTGCGACCGCGCAATTGAGAAAGGTCAAAGACGCTGCCGTGTCATTAAAGAAAGCTTGTTTTGAAATTGAATTGTTGAATTCATTGTCAAAAAATTGAAGTGTCATTTGAAAGCTATGTTTTATTAACAAAATTACAATGTAAAGAATATAACAATACATAAAAATAACAATTATCTTTTGAAATTCTTCATTGTATGATATTGTGAAAAGCAATCCCCAAGATGCATTCGTGGCTTGCCAGGACAAGTATTGCAATACTCACTGGTTTCACGCCTTTCACCTTTCTTCTGCCTGTTGGAGCAAACGACACATCTGTTTTTTTACCCTTTCGCATTACGTGAAGCTTCCCGTTTAACTGTATCCCAACAGATGCCGATGCAGAAGACGAAGCTCTCGATCTTTCTTGTCGAAAATTGTTAACCAGTTGATCCACTAGCAGTTTCACATATTTCAAATGTGTCAATGGTTTCTCATTTCAAGCCTTTTTTTTTACAGTCTTATATATAATATATGAATTGATAACACATACTTCCATGCCCCAAAAAAACATTTTCCTCCACCACTTCAGAGATTTCCTCAAAATACAATACGTGGCGCGTGCCGAAACATCTTCCTATCCGTATAAAGATGATACAATGTTGCCTGTAGATGCTGGGGTGTCGTGTCGCCGCAGCGGCGACAACGGAGTGCAAAGGGTTAACATCAACCAACTTGACTTCGAAATATTATTATTCAAATCATCACCCGCACATCGTCTTCTCCAATTTGAACAAAGACCATTCCATTTTCCACTTTACTTTTTCTTCGGAGCGTCTGCCTCCTGCCGAATACTGAGATCCTTAACGACCTCCCATCACTGAATCTTCCAAGGCAGTGCCGGTTCTGTGCCATTCAGCGATGCAGCTAAAGGAATCCTCAATAGCCTGAATGCGATCACAGTCTGGACACCGCGACGTCTGACTGTCGGCGACACGTAGCTCAGCTCAGAGAAAGCACGGTGCCGCGAGTTTATTTACTGAGAAAATCCGGACGCTTGAGACTCGGGCGCAGTTTGCCAGAACGTGTTTCTCGAAATTTCGAACGGATTCGAGCCAGCGGCAGTTGGCCGGACGGCGAATGTGCAGTTTCCGCGAATGGACCGTTGGCTGACAAACAGGGACGTGGGAGTCGGCGTCTAATCCGTGGAATTGTCCGTACGTCGTTACGCCTTTGCCACTGAAGATCCGCGCGAATGGAAGATTGGAAGAGATGAAACTTGCAAATTTCCGTCGTACGTCGAAAATGCCTGACCCAGAAAAACGAGTGTCGCGTGTGGCCAATTGTCTGTGCGTTCCTTTGCCTTCTACGCTCGCTGTATTTCTGACCTGGGAAAATTGCCCTCCTTGGCTCGCGTTTTTTTATGTTTATTCTTCTGGAATCGAAAAAGTATTCAGGACATGTTTCGAAAGTACAGGTTCTCTCTTCAGGTGTCGATGTGTATGATAATATTTTGTGTGCAATAATTTTACAATTATTGTACAGGAGGATAATGCAGATTCGAACTTAGTAGTCGAACTTATTGAATTTATAATTATATCATACGCAATCTTTACATTACATTTTTCAAATGCCGGTTATAGTCTTTTACGCTTGCTGTATTTCTGACCTGGGAAAATTGCCCTCCTTGGTTCGCGTTTTTTTTTTATGTTTATTCTTCTGGAATCGAAAAGGTATTCACGACATATTTCGAAAGTGGAAGTTCTCTCTTCAGGTGTCGATGTGTATGATAATATTTTGTGTGCAATAATTTTACAATTATTGTACAGGAGGATAATGCAGATTCGAACTTAGTAGTCGAACTTATTGAATTTATAATTATATCATACGCAATCTTTACATTACATTTTTCAAATGCCGGTTATAGTCTTTTACGCTTGCTGTATTTCTGCCCTGGGAAATTTACCCTCCTTGGTTCGCGTTTTTTTTTTATGTTTATTCTTCTGGAATCGAAAAGGTATTCACGACATATTTCGAAAGTGCAGGTTCTCTCTTCAAGTATCGATGAGTATAATAAAATTTTGTGTTCAATAATTTTACAATTATTGTACAGGAGGATAATGCAGATTAGAATTTATTACTCCAACTTATTGAGTTTATAATTATATCATACGCAATCTTTACATTACATTTTTTAAATGCCGGTTAAAGTCTTTTACGCTTGCTGTATTTCTGACCTGGGAAAATTGCCCTCCTTGGTTCGCGTTTTTTTTTTATGTTTATTCTTCTGGAATCGAAAAGGTATTCACGACATATTTCGAAAGTGCAGGTTCTCTCTTCAGGTGTCGATGAGTATAATAATATTTTGTGTTCAATAATTTTACAATTATTGTACAGGAGGATAATGCAGATTAGAATTTAGTACTCGAACTTATTGAGTTTATAATTATATCATACGCAATCTTTACATTACATTTTTCAAATGCCGGTTATAGTCTTTTACGCTTGCTGTATTTCTGACCTGGGAAATTTGCCCTCCTTGGCTCGCGTTTTTTTAAATTTATTCTTCTGGAATCGAACGAATATTCACGACATATTTCGAAAGTGCAGCTTCTTTCTTCAGGTGTCGATGAGTATAATAATATTTTGTGTGCAATAATTTTACAATTATTGTACAGGAGGGCAATGCAGATTCGAACTTAGTACTCTAACTTATTGAATTTACAATTATATCATACGCAATCTTTACATTACATTTTTTAAATGCCGGTTATAGTTTCAACATAGTTGTATTGTCAAATTGGAGTACATCAAGCACATACACATTATTGCGTATATAGATTCCTGAACGTTTATTAAATAATATAACATTATGCAATTATATACTTATATACGTATTATTAGTATTATATAGAAATATGCAGATTGCATAATTTCGAAAGTGCAGGTTCTCTCTTCAAGTATCGATGAGTATAATAAAATTTTGTGTTCAATAATTTTACATTTCGTTTTCGAATAAAATAAACATTAACCCTTTGACTGCTGAATACTTGCGGCCGAAGCGCTCGCTGATGACGAAATACTTTTCGCTAGTGGAAATTTTATTAATTGATTATATAAGGCGCAACTAAATTCTACTGGTAATTTTTCATTTACGCCAAATTGAATAATGCAAGAGAATTATTTGATAAAGAACGCATCTCTATTCATCTCGTACATTGATAATTGTGGCGGCAATAGGTAAGAAATCGGAACAATTGGGAAACGCATATATGCGCCCATAATCTACACCGATAGATTTCGGCGGACGCATATATGCGTCTATAGCAGTCAAAAGGTTAAAAAGCCAAAGGAAACCAAAAAGAAAGGCAACTCTGTCGCATCATCTACTACATCCCTTCGCCCGTAAAGTCCACATTCATTAAATTTGGCGCGTCTTCCGACAAAAGTCTTCGGCGCCAACTCACGTTCTTCCGGTCGGCAATTTTGATCTACAGCTTCGCGCAATCACTCTGAATGTCATAAATAAAAGCGTTCGACCAGCGCGAGGTTAGTTTTCCAAAAACAGAGAATAAGATCATCGAAGGAACCGGTTAGAATGACGTACTTTCGACATGCAGCTTCTGACCTACAAACAAAGCCATAAAATTCTGTACCTCCGATGGGATACGCGCGATATTCGTTTTTCGTTTGTCCTACGTTTCCGACGATTCCTGACCCGCGGACGAATGTTCTTAGTGCTCGATGATGCGGACTCGCGAATTCATGTTTGAAAGTTTGGACGGAAAATCTTATGGGGCGAATCCTGTGCGGCGATAAATCGGCGCGTCTCGAAATGCGGCAGTGTTAACCCTTAACGGACGAGAGGCGACTCTCAGTCGCCACGGTGTTCCGCGCGGCAGGACGAGTGGCGAGTGAGAGGCGACACTTGGTGTATATGTTAGATTTTGTTATCTCCAAACAACAGGGTCGCACTATTGGTTCTGGGAAAGGTTCCTTAGTTGTTGATGGTCTCTTATACAATGTATGAAATGATTTACCATAACAGAGATAAGATATTGAAACATTCTTCGATGAGTGTAGCTCTGACAGTGGTTCCGACATCAGTTGAGACTTGGCAAGCGTGGCAAAAGCATTAGAAGAATTTTTTGTAAAGTTTGTAGTAAAGATTGTAAAGTTTGTTCTACCCGAAACAAGCCAGGTGGAAGAAATGAAACCTCATATTATTGTGATAGCTGTCCAGAAAAGCCATGGATGCATCTTGGTTAATGCTTCGTAAAGTATCACACACAGCAAAAGTACAGAACATAATTGTAGGATGTGTGATTTTGTATGAACGAGCAATGAGAATGTGTGCGTATGAGAGAGAGAGAAAGAAAATTTACTATCATGGAGACCAAACAGTATAAAAGTGTTGAGCACGATATTAAAATAAGTGAGTCTTTGCGAATCTTTCAAGAGTAACAGTGTGTGCGTCTTAGCGAATTTTCAGAGAATATCAGCGAATGTGTTTAGCGAGTTTTGAGCGAACCTTTGTCAGCATTTAATGCAGAGTGCAATGCGAGTAGTATTATAACCATTACTTTTGTGATTAAAACCGTTTAATATATCATTCCAATAAAAAATCCTACATAATTTTTGTAAAAATAAAGTTTTAAAGGTGTAAATATAGATAAACAATCGAAATATAACGTTTTTATGAGATAATTTATATGTAAGATCATTTTATTATATCATGTAAGTCACTCAACGCATTCGCAAAAATCGCTTCGTCCTGCTACCTCACCCGGTCGAAAAAGTCGTCGTCCGTTAAGGGTTAATAATGGCATCGATAACGGACGGCCGCAATCGGAATTGCCGCGCCGGTGCAAGAATAATTGCCGTTGACCGTAA
This sequence comes from Cryptocheilus praepositus, assembly GCA_033815515.1. Classification (NCBI taxonomy): domain Eukaryota; kingdom Metazoa; phylum Arthropoda; class Insecta; order Hymenoptera; family Pompilidae; genus Cryptocheilus; species Cryptocheilus praepositus. Next base: position 2,680,745 of record JAWWQZ010000257.1, read on the forward strand.
AGCTATTATTGACAGCCGCGGTTTAAATACGCTCGAAGCGACGGGCGAAAGTACGAAACTAATAATAATGCGGTCTGAGCGTTGGTTTTTTTTTGGTAATTTTGTGATAAATTTGTTGCAAGCTACTTCTAAATAAGTTTTTAATTAGTTTATCATGAGTTCTATTCTACGACACTGCTAAATCAATTTTAGATTATTTTCTGACAAGTCCTGTTTCATAATATTTCTAAATATATTTTTGACAATTTTGGGACCAGTTCTGTGCCACGATACTTCTAAATAAATTTTGGTAATTTTGTGATAAGTTCCGTTCCGCGATACCTCTGCATAAATAGCTGACGTACGAAATTTCACCGCTTCTAAGCGAGTTTGCGTAATGTTTGTCGATACTATGAAGTTAATAATATTGCGCGTTGAGCACTAGGAGAAATTTTGCTAATTTTACAATAAATCCTGTTTCGTGATATTCTTTCATAAATATGTAACTTACGATATTTTACCAATTCTAAGCAAGTGTGTGTACGTTTCAAACAGGAAGTCTATACGTGAAATAACCACAACATAACGTTCTAACGCACTTCTTTAATAATCGGATGTATCGATATTATTTATGCGCATGTTTTTCCATTTATCGTTTCGCTACATTTGATTTCGCGGCATCACAAAATTAACAACGTTTTCCCTGTATCAAACGATCCACCAGCGTAACATGCGATCCAACACACGTACAGATGTTTCGACATGGATATCGGCTTTCAAGTACATCGTGCACGATGTACACCGTTATTATTATGCTTGCATCCTAGTTTACGCGTTTCGCAGGCTTTACGTTGCATTTTGCGAGCTGCATACGTTTCCATGGTAGTTTCCGTTATTTTCGCAAGAGTTTTGACCTGGCAGCGTATTCAACTAACAGTTTGTGTTATCGGGATCAGATTAATCATTATCAATGCGCTGTGTGCATACAGTTAACGTAGAAAGTATTCGTACGACGGTACATATTGTTGAATACTTTGTGAAATTGTAGATTTGCGTAAAAAACTTATTAACACTAGATTGCCCGAGATTTCTTGTATACCTATATTGCCCAAAAACAGTAAAAATGACTGCATTGTGAAAAAATAACAAATATGTAAAGAAATTTGTTTAAAATTAATTTTTAATATTTTTTGTGTTATTTACAGTTATATAACAGGTTATTAGTAAATATTAACTGTACATATTGACTGTTTTCAATGAACTTAACCCATATTTCCGAAAGCAAGGCAAATTTATTTGATTATAGGCGCCTACTGCATTCGGTTCTTTTGTCAAAATGAATAAATCGTAGGATTTGCTTGAACTTTTCTCTGGCCATAGTTTTTCTAAAAGATTCGGGACCCCACTTCGCTGACCATAAATAACTCAATTTAAAATTTGTTGCTTCGTAAGCTCCACGAGCATATAGAATCCCAATAAATGCACGTATTTCCGGTAATGATATTGTCCAACCGTTCTGCAAAATTCGGCGACATTCTTCTGTGCACTTTCTTATATGTTTGATAATATAGTTATCTATTATCGACGATAATGCACTGATAAGATTATCTGCCACAATGTTCCTTTTTGCGTAGCCTGTTGGCCCTTTCACACTCTTGAAAATACAAGCAGATGGTATCCTTCCAGGAATACCACCTTCGTCAATTTTTGTCCACACAGTACCATCAGCAGCTGTTTCGACCTCCTGAAACGTATTTTCAGTTTCTTCATCAGAATCTGAACTAGTTGGCACCCTACACCTTTTCTTGGGCATATTGATGACACTTTCATTTTCATCATTGGTGATCTACTATCTTCAGCGTCATATGTTTCACTTTGAATATAATCCGCTTCATCTTCAGATGATAGTTCAGAATTTGTTGCATTTGATTCTATATCGGAGCACTCTTCACTTATGTTCGTTAGCTTTTCCAAGAACTCATTTCTGTTCGACATTTCTTTCATAAAGTTAGGGCGCAAAAGAAATAAAATAAACAACTTGTTAGAACAACACTTTATAAAGATTCGAATAACTAGTACTATTTTAGCTTATTGAGCAACTGACACTTATCAAGTATACGCCCAAATCGACAATTTATCATGCATCATATTTCAATACAAAGCCGGACAGGTCATCTAAGAAATTTACTCAATTCAATAAATAAAAATCTTTTGATTATTTAAAATTTACCAAGCAGTCAAAATGACTGCTTCTGGGCAATATAGGTATAACACATATATATATACGGAAATAAAGGAGGGCGGAAGTAACTACAATTATTCATAAACCCATTTATATGTTATAGAAAAAGTCACCAAATTCTAAGAAATTGTGTCATCGATTTCATAATTGTTTTTCTAATTGAAATTAAAAAACAGTCAAAATGACTGCCTTGGGTAATCTAGTGTTAAATGAAACGTATTATTATATGATGCGAGCAAGATACTTTCAGACGGAGGAACGCGAATAATCGATAACAAATGAGTGTAGCAAATAAATGAATGGCCACGCAATGTGAAGATTAACCCTTTGACTGCTATGAACGCATATATATGTACGTCGCCCGAAATCTATCGGTGTAGACTATGGGCGCATATATGCGTTTACCAATCGTTCCGATTTTTTACCTATCGCCGCCACAATTATCAATGTACAAGATGGATACAGGTGAAAATTATTTGTCAAACAATTTTCTTTTATTATTTAATTTGGCGTAAATGAAAAATTATCAGTAGAACTTCCTTGCGCCTTACATAATCAATCCATAGAGTTTGCACTAGGGAAAAGTATTTCGTCCTCAGCCTACGCTTCGGCCGGAAGTATTCAGCACTCAAAGGGTTAAACAATTGCGTATAAACACGATACTAACACGTAATTTGACTTTTTCATTTTTGCGCTTGAATCGAATAGACAGAAAATCTATTAAAATATCTGAAAGTCGTTAATGACCAGACTCGCAATTGATGCGATTTTAATCAACTAAATAAAACCAAAGAAAATAATGAATGCAAAGACATTTCCAAAAACCAACCTAAAAACGACCATTCACAATTAAATTGTTACTAAATAAAAGAAACGAAAATAATAAATGCAGAGACATTTCCAAAAACCAAGCTAAAAACGACCATTCACAATTAAATTGTTACCGACATAATCAACGCAGGTTTTTGGGACTTTTTCGCCGCGTGCGATCATAAATATGAAATTATGATAAACGATCGCAGACTTCCTGGCTCTCTGCGTATCTGGCGGCGATGCAGGGGATAAAAGAGGCTCAGTAGCGCGCGATCGAGGAAGTCGGTCGATTTAAGTTGCTCGGAGGGTCGCCGGATATTTTTCTCTCGTTGAGAATTACGTCCACGAGCCTCGAATTAAATCGAGGAATTATTTGCGCGTTCATGAAACGCCGATACGATTTGAATACGTATAATTCCCGGAACGCGCCTCAATAAAATATGCTTTTTGAAGGGCCGTGAAGCGATCGCGCGCGAACTCCAATACGCCGTAATTAACTCTTTGCACATCGGTTAATTTTGCTGCGCGGGCGACCAACAGCTCCGAGGCATTTTCGTGTATTAAAATTGTATTCAATTTTAAATATGTTTATTATATGTTATTTTCGATGTATAATCAATTTCGTTGTATTCAAAATTGTATCATATAATCGTCTTGTTATAAATATCTTATTTTAAACATATAGTCAATTTAATTGTATTAAAACTGTGTTATGCACTTCTTACCGTAGTTTGTCATATAGCATAGATATCGAATTTCGCATTTTGAAGTCTATAAAAATCTATAAAACGTGGTTTTCCCAACAATAATAATAAAAAATATAATGTCCTTAGAACCGACCGCAGTGTCCATTAAATTGCTTCTATAGATGCAAACATCAAAGTATTATTCACTGCTGACCTATCGAACAACTTCAGGCCATTTTTCTTTTCCATTTTCTGCCGGCGAAAAATTATGTCAAACGGGAAAATTCTTTGTACCCAACAACTAATTAATTTAATCAACGTACTCCGTATCTGCACCCGCGTTTCGCTTCATCGAATTAATCTGCATTGCGCAAATGCCGTACAGCCTGTGAACGCAAAAGTGATCGGCCGATTTTTCGACGCCGACAAAAGGCGCGCGAAACATCTATCGGCGGCCGTGTGAAACATATGCGGCAGTGAAAGAGGAGCCGGGAGGCATTTCGAATAATCATGAATTTGAATAATCGAATTAAGCCGATTGTCCGGGCCACGCGGCCCCAGGCCTATGAATTATGCGACGCATTATGTGCGCGCCGACAGCGATGACAAACGATTCGTTAACGTCACCGATAACGATCGCGACGTTTCGTCGCATCAACCTGGATGCGAGCACTTCGCCTGAACTTAACGTAAGGGTTACCTATAGGAAACATCATATGGTTAACACGTTGACTGCCAAGCGTATTTTGCTGCATTAAAACGGCGATGCTATTAACACGTTAACTGCCACGGTGGTTAACTGTGACTGGCGCAAAAGATTTCATTAAAAGTGCAAAAAATTCGCAATGAAGTCTATTTGCAATGTTGTAAAAGCAATTGATATTGGAACGGTGCTTCAATACTTTGGCTTCTAACCACTCTGTGTTACTTTCATTTTGCACTATTTAATCATACTCTGCAGTATTTTATCGCATCGCGTTTATAACATAGCGAAAATACGCGGTGACCGGTGCAAAAGATTTGACTAAAAATGGAAAAAATTCGCAATGAAGCCTATTTACAATCTTGTAAAAGCAATTGATATTGGAATGGTGCTTCAATACTTTGGCTTCTAACAACTCTGTGTTAATTTCATTTTGCACTATTTAATCATACTCTGCAGTATTTGATTGCATCGTGATTCTAACATAGCAAAATACGCGGTGACCGGTGCAAAAGATTTGACTAAAAATGGAAAAAATTCGCAATGAAGCCTATTTACAATCTTGTAAAAGCAATTGATATTGGAATGGTGCTTCAATACTTTGGCTTCTAACAACTCTGTGTTACTTTCATTTTGCACTATTTAATCATACTCTGCAGTATTTGATTGCATCGTGATTCTAACATAGCAAAATACGCGGTGACCGGTGCAAAAGATTTGACTAAAAATGGAAAAAATTCGCAATGAAGCCTATTTGCAATCTTGCAAAAGCAATTGATATTGGAACGGTGCTTCAATACTTTAACTTCTAGCAACTCTGCGTTACCTTCATTTTGCACGATTTAATCATACTCTGCAGTATTTCATCGCATCGCGTTTCTAAGATAGCAAAATACGCGGTGACCGGTGCAAAAGATTTGACTAAAAATGGAAAAAATTCGCAATGAAGCCTATTTGCAATCTTTCAAAAGCAATTGTTATTGGAACGGTGCTTCAATACTTTAACTTCTAGCAACTCTACGTTACCTTCATTTTGCACGATTTAATAATATTCTGCAGTATTTCATCGCATCGTAATTCTAACATAGCAAAATACGCGGTGACTGGTGCAAAGATTTGACTAAAAATGGAAAAAATTCGCAATGAAGCCTATTTGCAATCTTGCAAAAGCAATTGATATTGGAACGGTGCTTCAATACTTTGGCTTCTAACAACTCTGTGTTACTTTCATTTTGCACTATTTAATCATACTCTGCAGTATTTGATTGCATCGTGATTCTAACATAGCAAAATACGCGGTGACCGGTGCAAAAGATTTGACTAAAAATGGAAAAAATTCGCACTGAAGCCTATTTGCAATCTTGCAAAAGCAATTGATATTGGAACGGTGCTTCAATACTTTGGCTTCTAACAACTCTGTGTTACTTTCATTTTGCACTATTTAATCATACTCTGCAGTATTTGATTGCATCGTGATTCTAACATAGCAAAATACGCGGTGACCGGCGTAAAAGATTTTACCATAAATGCAAAAAAATTTGCCATGAAGCCTATTTGCAATCTTGTAAAAGCAATTGATATTGGAACGGTGCTTCAATACTTTGGCTTCTAACAACTCTGTGTTACTTTCATTTTGCACTATTTAATCATACTCTGCAGTATTTGATTGCATCGTGATTCTAACATAGCAAAATACGCGGTGACCGGTGCAAAAGATTTGACTAAAAATGGAAAAAATTCGCAATGAAGCTTATTTGCAATCTTGCAAAAGCAATTGACATTGGAACGGTGCTTCAATACTTTAACTTCTAGCAACTCTGCGTTACCTTCATTTTGCACGATTTAATCATACTCTGCAGTATTTCGTCGCATCGCGTTTCTAACATAGCAAAATACGCGGTGACCGGTGCAAAATATTTGACTAAAAATGGAAAAAATTCGCAATGAAGTCTATTTGCAATCTTGTAAAAGCAATTGATATTGGAACGGTGCTTCAATACTTTGGCTTCTAACAACTCTGTATTACTTTCATTTTGCACTATTTAATCATACTCTGCAGTATTTGATTGCATCGCGGTTCTAACATAGCAAAACACGCTTGGCAGTCAACGTGTTAAATACTACAGCGTTTAACTGAATTATGCGAAATGTAAATAATGTGCAGTGACCGGTGCAAAAGATTTGACTAAAAAAGGAAAAAAATTCGCAATGAACCTATTTGCAATCTTGCAAAAGCAAGATATTTGGATCGCATCGCGGTTCTAACATAGCAAAACACGCTTGGCAGTCAATGTGTTAAATACTACAGCGTTTAACGGAATTATGCGAAAGGTAAATAATGTGCAGGTATTGGAGACCGAAGGATCGCATTACTATTCTAACAATAACCGCATTTATAAAATAATTATTGCTACCCATTGCGAATATCTTGGATTTTCAGTAAAATTTCTTACACCGGTCAGCGGTGACCAACATGGCGGTCAAAGTGTTAAACATCGTCATTTCACTACTTCTCCGTCATACTTGGTTCTTTTTTAACATTTTTTTTGTTGGGTATTCATTCATTTGCAATTTATATTTAAGTACAACGCGGGTTCACTGACAAACTATTATTGCTGTCTCAAATTTGCTTAGTAAATTACAAGAAATAATTGTGGGCGAATATTGTACAAAAGTCTTGCAGGTTAGTTGTAATTCAACGCAAATTGCAAGCCAGTGAACATTGAATGTCACATAATGTCCGTGGCATGGTAGAAAAATTGCATCTCTTCAAAATAAAAGAAATAATTTGTATCTGTATTATTATACATATATTATACATATTATATTATACATAATATTATATGTACATATATTCGCATATATTATGCAAATTTGAGATATTATTTGTAATTTAACGTAAAATTTAAATCGCTGAATGTTAAACATCACATAACATATATGACATCGTCCTTGACATATTTATTCCATTAAACGTCGCCATATCGCCATCCCTCCATCATCCGCATTTTTTGTCTAAGTCTCTATCAATCCTATGCACTCTCTCACACACACTACCCCTTCCAATTAAATTTTCCATCACCCCCTCCTCATGCATTCATACCGTTCGCCACGCAAGTCGCTTCCGCTTTTAACCGTACACCCTTTGATTCACCCTCCACTCTTCACGCTCAATCCATCTTCGCCCTTAAAAGCGTCGACGCCGTAAAAAACGGCCACACTACTTGGACTATGCTTAAGCGAAGATATATATACATACATATATACACTTAATCAAGTCGATCATAAGAGTCGGTTATGAGCAGTCGGCATAAGCCGTCAATAAAGTGTGGTCGTCTCAATTAAGTGTTTATGATTTATGAAAACCCCGTCTCACCCTAATTTTTGAACAAATAGCCATCCTTACATTACAGTCTCTTCCCTCCTACACTACTGGACTTGAATGTTCCCTCTCATAAGAGTGTGCACCCCGAACCTGGCCTACCCTGCCTCTTTTTAGTCGTGCCTCCGGTCATTGGGGTTTCACACCCTCTCGGGATGTAGCGAGCCAAAGACCATTACCCGTGGTACCAGCGTTTTCTAACACCGCCCTCGACAAGGGTGATCCCATGACCACATAAGGGGAGCTCTCCCTGTTTTCTGAGCTCAAGGTGTTAGATTCTTGAGGGTACGCGGTGCACTCCCTTGCTGAAGCTACGTGGTCGCCGACAAAATTCATCGCCCACGACAGAGACCCACCTTCAGTGAACTCAAATTTCGGCGGCAACGTCGTCACTTGCCGAGGGACGGCGGGATCGCTAGATAATCCTAGCTTTACCCGGCCGAGCCCCATGTGCGCCTGCTGAAAGGCAGCACACCGTTGGGAAGGACAGGATTCGAATGGAAGGGTTTACGTTCGGTGCAACGCCGTTGACAGCAAAACGGCGAGGTGGTGATTCGCGGTTTGCCCCGACAAACGTTGCGCGCCGCGCGATCAAACACTGTAATTTGTCGGAAATAACACGAGCGATCGGGCCGAATGCGAGTCGTCTGTTTGCCGTGTAAGCGCCACATCCGGCCGGCTGGGCATGTCATTAGGCTAATTATTAATGCCACTGCGATAATTCGGGAACGCCGTCACGGAGGAGGTCGTTGCGAGATTTGCGCAACTTTCGACCTGGACGTGGGTGCTGAAGAAAAGAAGTGATGCTGCAGTGTGACTTTTGGTTTGCTTGAAAATTAGCAAAATCAGATGCGTGGGAGAAAGAGGGTACGATGACAAAGTGGTTGAGAAGAAAAATATGATATATCGACTTATATCATATAAAAAATATGCCTAAAGAAAGAAAAAAAATAGAAGGAGGAAGGAATCAAAAACTTGTATTATTTATACGAGGAAATGCTATATCAGGACTACTGTATACAAGCTGTTAAATACTACTATATTTCTGCGAATAGTCGAAAGTTCCATCATTACGCAGGATTAGTAGGTATGCTTTTAAGTTAAATACTACTATATTTCTGCGAATAGTCGAAAGTTCCATCATTACGCAGGATTAGTAGGTATGCTTTAAAGTTAAATACTATTACATTTCTGCGAATAGTCGAAAGTTCCATCATTACGCAGGATTAGTAGGTATGCTTTTAAATGGAATTCACTTTTCATTCGTGACGAAAATTCTCTTATCGTACAAAAATACTCTGTAATTTTTCATATAGGAACTTGTTTGTATTATGGCAGTGTAAGATGCATTGCACAGAATTACATTATGGCGACATAGAAGAATTTTTGCCAAATAGTTGAAAGTTGCACCCTTAATTGGGCATTTGGTTCTCGTTACGAACGAAACCCACTCAATTATGCGAGATTTAAAAACGCACATTTACCTCCATACCATACATAAATACCGATGTTATATAAAATTTGAAGTTAAGTACTCAACAAATATTTTTCCCTATACAAAAACGCAAGTGTCTAAATACCTCGTAGCAATGTATATTCGCTGCTGTCATTTTGGGAACGTTTCTAACAGTTAGCAACACAGAAAGGAGCTACTTTCCGCAAACTCTTATCTTAACATTTCTGGAAGGTGCGAGCCCCTTAGCAACAGAACACGGTATAAGATGACACTCACTGGAGCACTTCGTACTTGGCTAGGATTACTGCCTTTCTTAAGGCCAAACATCCAAGCTGCGACGACCCGAGATGCAAAGTCAAGCCATACAAATTAACTGAAATATAAAATGCTCGTTGAAATATAAAGGGCTCGTTGTAAGACACAGTTAGCAACATTTCAGTTTGGACATAAAAAGAACTTCAGGTGCAGAATACACTGGGTATAAGCAGAACAGTTAGTATCGTTGCAATTTCGACATAAAAAATCGGTAACAGATACATAGTCTACGTAATTTTATGACACGGGACAATTAGTAATTAACGAGTGCTGGCCATGTGCGTAGGGCGGACACGATTGCTAATCAACGTACCCTGATTTGCCGAGCCAGTCGGCCGCGCAAATTTGCATAATATCGCGTGCGCTAAATAAAGTTATGTATGCAAATTGACGCGCTTAATGACGTATTAAGCGGCGCAAGAAGCGTCGTTGTCGTTGCGCAAACAATGCAAATAGAAGCGTCAGGGTTTTGAGCTATGTCGTATCTTCGACAATATTTCCAACGGTCGTGGGTCAGGACATCTAAGTAATAAGTGTCACTGAGAATTAGACCGTTCATTTTGAAAGTAGTATAACTCCATTAAAAAAAAGATGAGATATCACGTCATTTGTAATTAATTTAGTGTAAAGTTGCTGTGCTATGAATTTAGTGTAAAGTTGCAATTAGTGAAAATAGTGTTATTAGTGTAATTTAGTGTAAAGTTGCAATACTATGAAAGTTGTGAAAGACCAATTTCCATAGAAATTTATCGAAAATTCATTTCTTGTATATACGAGAGCACAGCACAGCATTATATATATTATAATTTTGAATATAAAAAGAAAAACGAAATTTTTTTGGAAAATTGACGATTTATTTTTCAACATAGTCTCCTTTTAACACGATACACTTGATCCAGCGATGCTCCAACTTCTTCAACCCGTCTGAAAATACGTTTCCTGTAGATCTGCAAATAGATCTCCGTGGCGGCGATAACCTCCTCATTCGACTCAAATTTCTGCTCAGCGAGTGACTTTTTCAAGTTTGGGAACAAAAAGAAGTCACACGAGGCCAAATCTGGAGAATACTTGTGGATGGGGCAGCATTATATATATTATAATTTTGTTCGTAGCCTAATTCAACCAATTTGGCTGTAGCTTGGGCAGAGGTGTGAGCCGGTGCGTTATCGTGGTGAAAGAGCACTTTTTTTGTCGCGAAATGGGGCCGTTTTTTCCTTAATTCGGCGTCGAATCGGCTCAATAATTTGGCATAGAATTGTACAGTCACCCAACCCTGTGCACTGTTTTGCCCTTCTTAGTGTAATTTAGTGTAAAGTTGCAATGTAGATCACACCTTGTGAATAGAAAACGTCACCTTTCCGGCCGATAGGACAGTCTTCGCCTTCTTCGGAGCACATTCGCCGGATGCAGTCCACTGTTTCGACTGTTCCTTGGTCTCTTATATATATTATAATTTTGAATATAAATTAAGGATTTTTTTAATACAGTGTCAAACACTTCTAAAGTGGTCTCACGGATGCGCTTGTTATCCGAATTGTTGGCAAACGGGCACCGATCGAGCATTAGCTTTCTCATGCAATATTAAAATGCAGGATATGCCCAATTTCATCGCTGGATCAAGTGTGGGATTCGAGTGTAATTTAGTGTAAAGTTGCAAAAATGAAATTGTCAATTTCCATAGAAATTTTCGTTTTTCATTTCTTGTATATATCGAGAGACTGCCCACAGTATATATATATATTATAATTTTGAATATAAATTAAGGATTTTTTTAATACACGGTAATATTTTCTTCACTGGTCACCAACCGTACTATCAAAGTGCCTTCGAATTGTTGGAAGGTCACCCAACGGCATTAGCTGGAGTGCAAAGGATTAAAATGCAGGAGAGTAGAAATGCAGACATAGTGTGAAGAGTAGACTGACACATATGATTACTTTCGAGCCAATGGACCATTGTCCGAGGCACAAAAGATATCGGCCGACAGACAAGCCTCGAGCAGTTCATTGTTCCAGAGAGACACCTGCTTCTCAAAAATCGCGCCACGAAAAAACGTGACCTCTTGCTAAAAATTCGACCGCGTGAAATCCGCCTTTGAAATGTTAGGTGCGAAAAACGCGTTGGCCGGAAATTAGAGTCAATCGACGTTGAAGTGCGTCCGATTAAGACGATCGAATTTATTACACAGACTTTTAGTGGTTGAAAGCCAATCGTGTTACGTAACACATTGGCGACCACGTCAGATTGGAACTAATAAAATGTAACGGTAAATATAGAAGAATGCCTCTTTATGGTTGATGAGATTAAATTTTAAAAACACTACCTAGTTTGCGGCTTTGAAATTAAATATATAATGCTTTCATTAAAATCTCTATTTGCTGAATAGAGCAGAGATTGTGATGACTAAACTTATTTATGCTCTCGATATTTTAATATAACCGTATACTTGTTGAATTGACATTTTTCATTTCATAATACTGTATCGTTCTCTGTGACGTGGAATATTTTTCAACTGACGATGTTAATTTCATTTAAATTATGCGAAATATTTGAGACACTCTAGTCACTGTTGACCACCATGACCCATCAACGAAACAATTTCCCGTCACAGGTGATCAACGTGAAAATCAACGTGTTGATCCGCGACAGAAGAAAATGTAAACTGCCGGTCAATACAAAATGTCAGAGGTAATTCGTGTCGACGGCGGTAGCAAACGGGCAATCGTACGAACGAAATTTTCTAGGTAATATATTGAATTAAAAACGTTCAGAGTTTTGCGCCGGCAATATCGACTTCCGTTTAATTTATATGAAGACATGAAATTGTTCCGAAATTACGTTGCGAGTCTGGCGTTCCGCTAATCAAAACTATTTCATATTCATGCAAGGGCATAATTAACAAGTTTTACGATTCGCGTACGTATATCGTTATGTCGGACATTTAAATGACTGCCTGGGATAAATGAGTGGCTGATGCATAAATGATTAACTGCACGTTAACGGTCCGTGTCAGTTTCCAGTAGTAAAAGCCGCGAATTCGTCCGACACGTCTGTCAGCCGAACGCGGGATTGTTATCAATGTTGAATCGAGATAGATACTCGTTAAACGCGACCGCATTAATTGGTACATCATACTCTCACAATTGGACAGCTGCGACGGGTACCGAACGAAAAACGTTATTTATAATAAAGCCACACCAACACCTAAATAGTAGTAACAGTATACAACACCTAAATAATAGTAACAGTATAGAAAAGTATAATGTTTCAACCTTATTAAAGCTTGGTTGATTAATAACTATTTCATATGTTAAAAATACATAATGTCCCAAAAGCTTTTTATGGTAACCTTCGAAAGAATTTAAACACAATTTACCCTCGGCGATCAACGTGTTAATCACGGACGTCTAATGCACCTACTCCAGTCAACGAGTAAATGAGCAACGCACACGCAATTATATACAGCTGCTTATAACTACTTTACACATTGTAAATATACAGCGCCTCAAATACTTTTTATGATAACCTTCGAAACAATTTTAACACATTTATGCTCTGTACGAAACTTAACTTATGCTGGGAGATCAACGTATTAACCATCAACCACTGCTTCATGTAATTGAAGCAAAATATAAATAATGGACACATACAACTATATATGGGTACTTATAATTACTATACACGCAAAAAATATATTATGTCACAAATGTTTTATACAGTAACCTTCGAAACAATTTACACACAATTTATGCCCGCGATCAATATGTTAATCATCGGCGTGTAGTTCAAGGATTCCAATCAGGAGCTAAATAAGCACCGCACGCGCAATTACATACAGGTGTTCATAACTGTAATATCACATTATATATTTTTAACGTGCAAAATAGTTATAAGAACCTATATGTAATTGCGTGTGTGTTGCGTATTTACCTCTTATTTGCAACCTTTGAATTACACGTCGATGATTGACACATTGATTGCCGAACATAAATTCTGGGTAAATTGTTTCGAAGGTTACTGTATAAAACATTTGTGACATAATATATTTTTTGCGTATAGAGTAGCTATAAGCACCTCTATATACTTGTGTGTATCCATTATTTATATTTTGCTTGAATTACATGAAGCAGTGGTCGATGGTTAATACGTTGATCGCCAAGCATAAGTTCAGTTTCGTACAGAGCAGAAATGTGTTTAAATTGTTTCGCAGGTTATCATAAAAAGTATTTGAGGCATTATATATATATGTATGCATGTTTGAATTTCTTATGTACCTTTTGCTTGGAATATCTGAATTACTCGTAGTTGATTAACGCATTGATTTCCGGGCATAAATTGTGTGTAAGTTGTTTCGAAGGAAACTGTAAAAACATTTGTGACATAATATATTTTTTGCGTATAGAGTAGCTATAAGCACCTGTATATACTTGTGTGTATCCATTATTTATATTTTGCTTGAATTACATGAAGCAGTGGTCGATGGTTAATACGTTGATCGCCAAGCATAAGTTAAGTTTCGTACAGAACAGAAATGTGTTTAAATTGTTTCGAAGGTTATCATAAAAAGTATTTGAGGCATTATATATATATATATATATGTATGCATGTTTGAATTTCTTATGTACCTTTTGCTTGGAATATCTGAATTACTCGTAGTTGATTAACGTATTGATTGCCGAGCATAAATTGTGTGTCAGTTGTTTCGAAGGAAACTGTAAAAACATTTGTGACATAATATATTTTTTGCGTATAGAGTAGCTATAAGCAACCTGTATATACTTGTGTGTATCCATTATTTATATTTTGCTTGAATTACATGAAGCAATGGTCGATGGTTAATACGTTGATCGCCTAGCATAAGTTAAGTTTCGTACAGAGCAGAAATGTGTTTAAATTGTTTCGCAGGTTATCATAAAAAGTATTCGAGGCATTATATATATATATATATATATATATATATGTGTGTGTGTGTGTGTATTGCTTATGTACCTTTTGCTTGGAATATCTGAATTACTCGTAGTTGATTAACGCATTGATTGCCGCGCATAAATTGTGTGTAAGTTGTTTCGAAGGAAACTGTAAAAACACATTTATATGTATATATATATATATATACATACAAAAAATCCTATCGATTACAGTTCCTCTCCCCTTATAAAAATAGCGTATGTTTTCCCCATAGCACTGTCAATGACAGAAGTAGTTGATTAACGCATTGATTGCCGAGCATAAATTGTGTGTAAGTTGTTTCGAAGGTAACTGTAAAAACACATATATATATATATATATATATATATATATATATATATATATATATATATATATATATATATATATACACAGAAATCCTATCGATTACAGTTCGTCTCCCCTTATAAAAATAGCGTATGTTTTTCCCCATAGCACTGTCAATGACAGAAGGGACGCGTTCGTAGGATTAGGCCGTTTAAGGGGTGTTCGTTCAGGATGCGAGAGACAAACTTTGATTCGCTCGGCTTAGATCGGGGATTAGGCCCAGGACGGAGGATTATGAAATTGGACCGTCGTTTCGATTAACATAGTCGTTCCCCTCCATTGGCAGCGACCGACTGTTTACTCGCGACGCCCCCGAGTTTCGCCGGCAAAACTCACGAGGCGCGAGGGCTGACAATGGTGTCAAGGGCGCGAGGCTGAAATCTGGAAACTCGTTGCGGGTCGAGGGCGACATACGAACGGGGATTAGTATATTTCGAAATAGACTCGAGCGGAAGGTGTGCGGTCGGTTATGGAAAACGCGCGGGCCCTTGGTATCTGTGCGTTATGTAGATGTGTTACGGTGAAACACCGAAATCTGGAGAATGTCGACTTTCACCGGTGAATGTCAACATTCGCATAGTCGCTTGGTGTATGTCCGAAATATTTGCTAAATACCCTTATTTCTGACTTACATCGGTAAATGTTGACATTCTCTATGCACTAATTGTCGACACACACCGGAGAGGGTCCGAATGTACAATAATGTAATGAAATATTCGATCGTTCACCGACGTATTTGATATCTGTTGATATTCACCGGTAAAAGTCGACATTCTCCAATTTCGGTCATTCACGGTAACAGAAGTTTAGCGAAGTAGAAATTTCGTTGCGCGCACGTTTGTCGATATCCTCCCTGGCACTATTTGGGAAGCGGCTGAGTAGAAGTGTTACGGTGAAACACCGAAATCTGGAGAATGTCGACTTTCACCGGTGAATGTCAACATTCACATAGTCGCTTGGTGTATGTCCGAAATATTTGCTAAATACCCTTATTTCTGACTTACACCGGTAAATGTTGACATTCACCATGCACTAATTGTCGACACACACTGGAGAGGGTCTGAATGTACAATAATGTAATGAAATATTCGATCTTTCACCGACGTATTTGGTATCTGTTGACATTCACCGGTGAAAGTCGACATTCTCCAATTTCGGTCATTCACGGTAACATATATATAAAAGTATTAGAAAGTCATAAATTGCTTTGCGTTGTTTCGAGTGAGGAGTAGAAACAAGAAGAGACTGATAATGGGGAAGAGTTCAGTTGGCAGCAAAAAGTGAAAGAAGGGTGGCACGTATAAAGAAAAACGGCATTCAACATTACGTTATATATTATTAAGTATATAAGCAATACATTGAAAATTGAGACATATCGGACATATCTTGGAACAAGGCATTTGTTGAATGGATGGTTAAAATTAAGATTTCAAATTAAGACACCGAAGAGGGTCCAAATGTACAACAATGTAATAAAATATTCGATCTCTCACCGACGTATTTGGTAATCTGTTGACGTTCACCGGTGAAAGTCGACATTCTCCAATTTCGGTCATTCACGATAACACATTCATATAGCTGATGTGCGTAGAAAAGTGATCGTTGGTGGGTGAGGATTACCGTATACTTCTGATGTGCGCAAAAAATGTGATGGTGATCGATGAGAATCGTTAGAGAAGTCTGGAAGTAGAGCCAATGAATATGTTGCCAGTGTTACGATGTTTGCTTTGACAGTATTTTTATGGGGCAGATGACTTAAGCAATAGTTAAGGAGAAGGCATTGTTAGAAAAGTCTAGAAGAGAAGTAAATTGTCATGTTGTCAATATCACAAAGTGTGTTTGCTATAGAATTACCTGTGCGGTGAAGGAAACTTAAGAAATATTAGAGATAAAGTTCGTGTTACGGTACATTTCTACTGTGCGTAGAAAAAGTGATCGTTGATAGGTGGGTATTTTTAGAAGTCTGGAGGCAAGACCAATAGACATGTTGCCAGCGTTATGACGTTTGCTTTGACAGTATTTTTATGGGGCAGATGACTTAAGCAATAGTTAAGGAGAAGGCATTGTTAGAAAAGTCTAGAGGAGAAGTAAATTTTCATGTTGTCAATATCATAAAGTGTGTTTGCTATGGAATTACCTGTGCGGTGCAGGTGACTTGAGAAATAGTTAGGGATAAGGTTCGTGTTACGGTACATTTCTGATGTGCATAGAAAAAGTAATCTTTGATGGGTGGGTATTTTTAAAAAAGTCTGGAGGCAAGACCAATGGATGTTGCCAGCGTTATGACATTTGTTTTAAAATTATTTTTATGGTGCAGATGACTTCAGCAATAGTTAGGGAGAAGGCATTGTTAGAAAACTCTAGAGGAGAAGTAAATTGTCATGTTGTCAATATCATAAAGTGTGTTTGCTATAGAATTACCTGTGCGGTACAGGTGACTTAAGAAATAGTTAGGGATAAGGTTCGTGTTACGGTACATTTCTGATGTCCATAGAAAAAGTGATCGTTGATCGCTGGGTATTTTTAGAAGTCTGGAGGCAAGACCAATAGACACGTTGCCAACGTTATGACGTTTGCTTTGACAGTATTTTTATGGTGCAGATGACTTAAGCAATAGTTAGGGGGAAGGCATTGTTAGAAAAGTCTATAGGCGAAGGAAATTGTCATGTTGTCAATATCATAAAGTGTGTTTGCTATAGAATTACCTGTGCGGTGCAGGTGACTTGATAAATAGTTAGGGATAAGGTTCGTGTTACGGTACATTTCTGATGTGCGTAGAAAAAGTGATCGTTGATGGCTGGGTATTTTTAGAAAAGTCTGGAGGCAAGACCAATGGACATGTTGCCAGCGTTATGACGTTTGCTTCGAAATTATTTTTATGGTGCAGATGACTTAAGCAATAGTTAGGGAGAAGGCATTTTTAGAAAAGTCTAGAGGCGAAGGAAATTGTCATGTTGTCAATATCATAAAGTGTGTTTGCTATAGAATTACCTATGTGGTGCAGGTGACTTAAGAAATAGTTAGGGATAAGGTTCGTGTTACGGTACATTTCTGATGTGCGTAGAAAAAGTGATCGTTGATAGGTGGGTATTTTTAGAAGTCAGGAGGCAAGACCAATAGACATGTTGCCAGCGTTATGACGTTTGCTTTGAAATTATTTTTATGATGCAGGTGACTTAAAAAATTGTCGGTGACATCTTAAAACGTCGTTAACGCGGGATCTCAAGTTCTTCGCGACTGCAGAAAATAAAATCGTATTGAAATGTAGAACACTGTAAGCGATAACACAGAATATTAAGAGATTATAAATCAGCTACTTTATCCTTTGTAAAATTCCTACAGTATACTCGTTGATGTTACAGGAAATAATTCTTTCGCCGGCTGCAATGCCATAAAAATCGTATATACCACAATACAAAAAGTGCACTCTGTTTGTTCTTTTAATCTACCGGCATATTGCGGCAGTTATACTTCAAGATACATAATCGCACAGTACAGAAGACCGTGGAAGGCGTTCTTCGCTCTGCTAAAATATCCCGAAGCGTAACCCGTGACCTTCTGTAGCTTGAACCGTCCTTAATACGGGATCTCAAGTTCTCCGTGACTGGAGAAAATAAAATAGTATCAAAATACAGAATGCCGCGGTCGATAGCGTAGAATGTTAAGGAATCACGACCCAAATATACTGCAATTTTAGCTGCTTTACCTCTGCAAACATCTCATCAAATCCAACGAGAACAATTTTTACTGCATTTTCCCAGTGCAATGCTGTAAAGTCTTATATGACACGTTACAAAAAGCGCATGTACGCTGTGTTTGTCTTTTTCATCTGCGAGCACATTGCAACAATCATTCAACAATACACATAATCGCGCAGCGCGGAATGTCGTAGAAAAGCGTCCTTCGCTCTTCTGAAATATCCCGGAGCGTAACCCGTGGCCTTCTACTGTATTCTGAACCGTCGTTAATGCGGGATCTCAAGTTCTCCGCGGCCGCGGCAAATAAAACAGTATCAAAATACAGGATACTGTGATCGATAGCATCGGAGATTAAGGAATTACAATCTAGATATTTTCCCTCTGTAAAAATGTAATCGGGCACGTATTGCGGTTGTCGAGAACAAATCTTTTGCCACCGCAATATTATAAAAATCATGGATAGTGCATTACAAAAAGTCCGCATACCTTGTGCTTGTTTTTTAGTCTATGAACACGTGGCAGCAATTATACACATAATTGTACAGCACAGAAAATCATTGAAAACGTCCTTCGCACCACTAAAATATCCCGAAGGGTAACCCATGGCCACCTGGTGTATCCTCAACCATCATTAATGCGGGATCTCGAGTTTTCCATGGCTACAGAAAATAAAAGGTTTCAAAATACCGAATACTGTGATCGATCCCGTAAAATCTTACGAAATCATAATCCAGGTGCGTTACAATTTTAGCTATTTTATCCCTGTAAAAATTCCATCAAAGATTTACTGGATCCATCATAAACAAGTATTTTGCCAGTGCATCGCTACGCAAGTCTTAGATGCCACAACACAAGAAATGCTTACTCCTTTTCCATTTACGTGCACATTGCGACAGTCATATTTACAGAAAATAATACAGGAATACATACATACAGAAAATAAAAGGTTTCAAAATACAGAATACTGTGATCGATACCGTAAAATCTTACGAAATCATAATCCAGATGCGCTACAATTTTAGCTACTTTGTCGCCGCAAAAATTCCATCAAAGCTTTACTGGATCCATCATAAACAATTATTTTGCCAGTGCATCGCTACGCAAGACTCAGATACCACAATACAAGAAATGCTCACTGCTTTTCCATTTACGTGCACATTGCAACAGTCATATTTACAGAAAATAATACAGGCATACATACATACAGAAAATAAAAGGTTTAAAAATACAGAGTACTGTGATCGATACCGTAAAATCCTACGAAATCATAATCCAGGTGCGCTACAATTTTAGCTACTTTATCCCGCAAAAATTCCATCAAAGATTTACTGGATCCATCATAAACAATTATTTTGCCAGTGCATCGCTACGCAAGTCTCAGATACCACAATACAAGAAATGCTTACTGCTTTTCCATTTACGTGCACATTGCGACAGTCATATTTACAGAAAATAATACAGGCATACATATATACAGAAAATAAAAGGTTTCAAAATACAGAATACTGTGGTCGATACCGTAAAATCTTACGAAATCATAATCCAGATGCGTTACAATTTTAGCTACTTTATCGCTACAAAAATTCCATCAAAGATTTACTGGATCCATCATAAACAATTATTTTGCCAGTGCATCGGTACGCATGTCTCAGATGCCACAATACAAGAAATGCTCACTGCTTTTCCATTTACGTGCACATTGCGACAGTCATATTTACAGAAAATAATACAGGCATACATACCTACAGAAAATAAAAGGTTTCAAAATACAGAATACTGTGATCGATACCGTAAAATCTTACGAAATCATAATCCAGGTGCGCTACAATTTTAGCTACTTTATCGCTGCAAAAATTCCATCAAAGATTTACTGGATCCATCATAAACAATTATTTTGCCAGTGCATCGGTACGCAAGTCTCAGAGGCCACAATACAAGAAATGCTCACTGCTTTTCCATTTACGTGCACATTGCGACAGTCATATTTCAGCACACATAATCGCGCCGCGCGAAAATCCGTATAACACGTCCTTCGCACCACTAAAATATCCCGAAGGGTAACCCATGGCCATCTGGTGTATCCTGAACCATCATTAATGCGGGATCTCGAGTTTTTCATGGCTACAGAAAATAAAAGGTTTCAAAATACCGAATACTGTGATCGATCCCGTAAAATCTTACGAAATCATAATCATGGTGGCTACAATTTTAGCTACTTTATCGCTGCAAAAATTACATCAAAGCTTTACTGGATCCATCATAAACAATTATTTTTCCAGTGCATCGCTACGCAAGTCTCAGATACCGCAATTCAAAAAATGCTCACTGCTTTTCCATTTACGTGCACATTGCGACAGTCATATTTCAGCACACATAATCGCGCCGCGCGAAAATCCGTATAACACGTCCTTCGCCCCGCTAAAATATCCCGAAGCGAAACCCGTGGCCTTCTAGTGTATCCTGAACCGTCGTTAATGCGGGATCTCGAGTTCTCCGCGGCTGCGGAAAATAATTCTACACCGCCTCCTCCGAGCCACCCTTCTTCTTCTCACCCCAGCCCACATTCGGTGCCGTACGTGGGTGGATTGTCAGCGGCGTGCGCGGTCACTGCCAAAGCAAACCCCGAATCAAACTCACTGCCAACATTGAGCCACGTGGGTTACCTACGCCTACGTTTCTCGCAACTTCGGTTTCCGTGAATTCACTGATGACTTAACACTTTACCGACCGCTATTGACTGAAGATGCCACTCACTAACGACTGACTCTGTTTTGGATATCGCGCAGGAATTGTGTATGTGCCTATTTGTAAAGCTTTATAACTGAAAAATACTGAATGTGTGGTTGAGAATCCTTTGGTTTTAAAGCAGTGTAATTTTATTGTCATTTAGAATTGTCATAATACCATCTGATATTTATTTTATCTGGATACTGTGTAAATGTAACGGCTGCTATTAGTTCGGTCGCAAAATGGATTCAGCAGTAAGTGCGCTGATTATGCACGGTCTTTTAACTAGACGTTTTCACACTTTCATCGTGTCTACATCAAGAGGTGTTTTTTCAAGTTAAATTAAAAAGTGAAAACGAAGAAAATTGAAATAAATTCGATAAGAAAAGGACGAGGTATAGTTGAAGAGCGCGAGTGTTATAAGTTATGTTTTGAGGTATCCAATCTTAAAGTTGAAATTATGTCTGTAAATAAAATTGTGGCTGCTGTTACTACTGTACTATTACTACTGTTACATTACATTTACATTTTTCCATAGTTTCGCCATCGTCACCAGGATTATTTAATAACACTTTACCGACCGCTATTGACTGAAGATGCCACTCACTAACGACCGACTCTGTTTTGGATATCGCGCAGGAATTGTGTATGTGCCTATTTGTAAAGCTTTATAACTAAAAAATATTGAATGTGTTGTTGAGAATCCTTTGGTTCAAAGCAGTGTAATTTTATTGTCATTTAGAATTGTCATAATACCATCTGATATTTATTTTACCTAATATAACCGTTGACCACTGAAAAGCCAATTAATCGGCTACCGGTAAATAGCAGTTGGAACCGAAAAGTCGATTAATCGGCTAGCGGTCGTTAAAGTGTTAAAAATACATCGTTAACACGTTGACTGCCCAGCGTATTTTGCGATGTTAGAAGCGCGATGCGATGAAATACTGTGGGAGTATGATTAAATCATGCAAAATGAAAGTAACGCAGAGTTGTTAGAAGCCAAAGTATTGAAGCACCATTCCAATACCAATTGCTTCTACAAGATTGCAAGTGGGCTTCATGGCGAATTTTTTTGCATGTATAATAAAATCTTTTGCGCCGGTCACCGGTGACCACCGTGGCAGTCAAGTGTTTAAGGATTTTAAATTGTTGCGTCAGGCAAAATATGTTTTTCTCAATTCGCAGTACATTGTGGTGATAATTTGATAGACATGGTTTTGAGTCAAAGAGATTGTGATGTATATTGCATTTTCTTATAACCCTGTATCTTATGTATGCTAAAATGGTCCGTAACTTTCACGGTCAATAGTACCGATGAAATGATGAAGAAAGTTCTAATGAACACAGGTCGAAGAGTTAATATTAATAATAAGAGTTTTCTGATCACGAATGTACCTGGATGTACACGTAAAAAGTATACGTGATTTCTTAGAACTATCTGGGGCATATGATGGTTGGAGTAGAATACGGTATCGTAATTGACTTTACGTAGAAAGGTAAAAGATTAATTGGTTCGGATTTTCTTACATTTCTCTTGCAAAACCTGAAGTTGTGCCTGTAAGAAAAAAAGAAAATGTCTTCACCTGCACTCTACACCTTCCCTCGCGGCATAAATATCCGACCTGACTGCGTATCGACGTGAAAATGACAGACGTCACGATCGTACTTGGAGAAACGAGTCGCGAACAGCCGGACTCTTTTTGCTCGTCCGTGTCGAAATGTGCGTGCCTTTTCTACTGCCTCCGGCATCGCACAGTAGGGTACCATCAAATTGACACCTTTAACGACAGCCGCCGTCGACCGAAATGCAATTAAACGAAGAGTATTTTACCGAACGGTTAACCTGCCCCGCGCAAAAACAGTCGATATTCGATATCAAGCGTATCCAATCATCGACGGTCTGTTTCACGCTTTATTGAATACCAAAATCTTCTCTCCGTGGGCACACTGCCTGTCTTAGGCTGTCGGATGTGTTGTGCGAACTAGAGACGGAACGATTTGAGTTTGAGCACCTGCGAACCGTACTCAATCGATGTAAGTAGTACGTCGTTCAATCACAGTATTTACTTACTACTTTGCAAAATTGTTTAACACTTTGTCTGCCGTGATGGTCACCGGTGACCGGCGCAAGAGATTTTACTGAAGATCCAAAATATTCGCAATGGGTAGCAATAATTATTTTATAAATGTAGTTCTTGCTAGAATAGTGATGCGATCCTTTGGTCTCCAATACCTGCACATTATTTAGATTTTGCATAATTCAGTCAAACGCTGTAGTATTTTGTAGCATCGGCGTTCTAATACAGCAAAATATGCACGGCAGTCAACGTGGTAATGAATAGCGTCATGATCCGTTCCACCACTACAGATAATCTTACTACTATGTCAAACCATGTAAGTCATAGCTGCACGACACAGAACACACAAAGTGCCGAATATAAGTGAGACAAATCAAGCAATACGTCGAACGTCAAATCATTGGCGGCGTCAAATACTAGTATACCTACATTAACACTTTGACTGCCATGATGGTCACTGGTGACCGGCGTAAGAGATTTTACTGAAGATCCAAAATATTCGCAATGGGTAGCAATAATTATTTTATAAATGCAGTTATTGTTAGAATAGTGATGCGATCCTTTAGTCTCCAATACCTGCACGTTATTTAGATTTTGCATAATTCAGTCAAACGCTGTAGTATTTTGTAGCATCGGCGTTTTAATACAGCAAAATATGCACGGCAGTCAACGTGGTAATGAATGGCGTCATGATCCGTTCCACCACTACAAATAATCTTACTACTATGTCAAACCATGTAAGTCATAGCTGCACGACACAGAACACACAAAGTGCCGAATATAAGTGAGATAAAGCAAGCAATACGTCGAACGTCAAATCATTGGCGGCGCCAAATACTAGAATACCTACATTAACACTTTGACTGCTATGATGGTCACTGGTAACCGGCGCAAGAGATTTTACTGAAGATCCAAAACATTTGCAATGGGTAGCAATAATTATTTTATAAATGCAGTTATTGTTAAAATAGTGATGCCATCCTTTAGTCTCCAATACCTACACGTTATTTAGATTTTGCATAATTCAGTCGAACGCTGTAGTATTTCATAGCATCGCCGTTCTAATACAGCAAAATATGCACGGCAGTCAACGTGGTAATGAATGGCGTCATGATCCGTTCCACCACTACAGATAATCTTACTACTATGTCAAACCATGTAAGTCATAGCTGCACGACACAGAACACACAAAGTGCCGAATATAAGTGAGACAAATCAAGCAATACGTCGAACGTCAAATCATTGGCGGCGTCAAATACTAGTATACCTACATTAACACTTTGACTGCCATGATGGTCACTGGTGACCGGCGTAAGAGATTTTACTGAAGATCCAAAACATTTGCAATGGGTAGCAATAATTATTTTATAAATGCAGTTATTGTTAGAATAGTGATGCCATCCTTTAGTCTCCAATACCTGCACGTTATTTAGATTTTGCATAATTCAGTCAAACGCTGTAGTATTTTGTAGCATTGGCGTTTTAATACAGCCAAATACGCATGGCAGTAAACGTGTTAAAACTCTCCAAAATTGTCATAATTAAGTATTTCGAAAATTGCAAGAAACCGTAGTTTCCTTTTCATTGCATTTAAAAACAGAACTTTAACCAATTTCCCTTTCAAACGCATGCTCCCCGCGTATGACTATAGTACGATCATTCCTAAAGCAATGTCTTTTTACGGTCGACAATAATTAAATTAGGCCCCACTCTCTAGACACCTCTGGTAGCTGCGCAACAGTTGGTGCCGAATTCCCGAATAAAAATTCAATTCTCGTCGACCGTAAGAATTCTTGAGGACCGTGTCCCCGTGACATCCTCCGCTCCGCGCGTAAGACACGTGCGACGAAAAAAGAATATCGATTCGTAAGATCAGGTAAAGCTGCCGTTCTTCGAACGGACTTACGTCGCGCGGATCCCAGGAGTTCCGCCCGGGAGTTTCATAATTTCGCCCTCAGGTTTGCCCGGCGAACTTTTTCATCCGACAATACGCGCCTAGTCGCAGAACTACTTTCCGATTTCGTCGGGGGGAAATATTGATGGACCGTCCCACGCGGATATTGGGATTCAGATCGCGGCGTATTTTCATTGGCACGTACCGCTGTCAGAGAGACAGAGTGCTGAATCATCACGCGCCGCCAACTTCAGGCCGAGCGAGTGCGAAAATCATTTCAAACGATCGCGGCGTGGGATGATTTACGACTGGGCACGCAGCGAGTTTTAACGCGCTTGGCCTGCGGAATTAAGCGTTTGAGTGCTGCTGTCCCGATTGCGCCGAATAAATAGTAAAGACATCAAATAAACAAAGAATTTATTAAAACGATTAAAACTACTCACTCAATTATTGTTACAGTGGTGGAATCTGTTAATTGACGGGCAGAGTTTCTGCAGTTCGACTTATCGCAAGATTGATTTTTTATATTTTGGGGGTGATTAGAGAAGGGGTGCTGTTGGAAAGTTGTTTCCAAGTAGTAAATTGAAAGTAATTAAGATGGGACGAAAGTAAAACAAGGAGCATTGTTAAACTGCATGTATGTGAGTATTTTCGAATACCAAAAAAAGGCGTAAACATGGGCGTCAGGATGGTCCTAAATTGAAGACGTGGATAATGCTTTATTTAAAAGATATTTATGATTTATCGTGGCAGTAGTAATAAATATTCGAAAATTCCGCTCTCTGCAAGAATAGGAGCTGCAATTTCCACTTCCATAGTTTAATACAAATTTTGACGAGTATCCTTTGTTGTACGTACGGGTGTCAGGATGATCCTAAATTCAAGACGTGGATAATGCTTTATTTAAAAGATATTTATGATTTATCGTGGCAGTAGTAATAAATATTCGAAAATTCCGCTCTCTGCAAGAATAGGGGCTGCAATTTCCACTTCCATAGTTTAATACAAATTTTGACGAGTATCCTTTGTTGTATGTACGGGTGTCAGGATGATCCTAAATTCAAAACGTGGATAATGCTTTGTTTGAAAGATATTTATGATTTATCGTGGCAGTAGTAATAAATATTCGAAAATTCCGCTCTCTGCAAGAATGGGGGCTGCAATTTCCTCTTGCATAGTTTAATACAAATTTTGACGAATATCCTTTGTTGTATGTTTACAGAAAACTGCGGATTGGATTCGTGCACATGTGGTTTGCAGCGGACAGTTTGCTAGGTAAGCAGACACTTAAATCTATCAGTAATTTTCATTATTTGGTACATTTTATCCGTTCGGCTAATTTTTGTGGGTTGTTTTAATTTCTTCGCTGAAAACCTTCCGGCAATAGTTTCCATTACATATCTGTGGCAAACCGCGATTTGGCTCAGTACTTCATACGAAATTGCATCGGGTAGTTTTCGAGAGAGGTGTTATAATTACACGCCCCGACACATGACATTTTCTTTATCGCCCGTCATTAATCCGCATCCGGTGAAGTTCACTGCTGACAAGTGTCACTGTCAATCGAAATTCTCCATCAGCGCATGTGGATGCGCTTCTACGTAAATCGGCGCCAATATATGAGATCCATTCACGCAGCAAATTCCGTACCCACGCACACAAATAAATTATTTTGTACCCACGCACTCTAATAAAAAAGGGCATACCAAAAGTACTGGACGCGGATTAATTTCGATAAATGTAATTGTTTCCTACATGAAATTTCAATAAACGGAGTGATAAATGAAAACAACTAATTACGATATGCCTGCTTTGGAATTCGTGATTCTGCCGAATGTGTAGAACCATGTATACTGGACGGTCATATATACGTCCATAGTCCACGTTTGTAACTTGTACTGAACAATTGAACAACAGTTTGCTTGCATATAATTGTTTCCCCTCAAAAGTGGTAGATGAACGTAGTGTGTTTCTTCGAGAATTCATTTCAGTAAACCTAATTAATTTCTCTCTAAAATTTCGATAAACAGCCTGACAAATAAGAATTTGAAGATTATGCCGAAAGTATAGAATTACCCCTACTAAGCTGTCATTATGCATCCATAGTTTATGCTTGTAACTTTTATTGACGTCAAGCGCCCAAATTGACAACTTTCACCAGATGTACATACGCGCCCGTAGTCCACACCTTTGACTTTCACAAAGCAAAGAACGAAACATCCTGATGCGCCTCTACGTACATCTGTGGCAAACATATTACAGTCGTTCGCTCAGCAGATTCCGCACCCACGCCCCAAAATAAATTATTCTTGCAACGACGCGATAACATTTGACATTTAAAAGGGCTGAAAACGTCGAATTTCCGTGGCGAACGTGTTGCGGCATGACGAATTACGCGACGGCGACGGATTGGTCGGTTATGTCGTTGCAACGTTGATAAACTACCGCAACGAATTTTTCGAACGCGTCGACGATGACGTAACGTTCAACACGGCACTCCGAGTAAACCGTTAAACCCTAATGGCCAGTGGCATCATTAACAATAGATTGACGGCACCCGTCAATTTTACGGGTTTGGGATTTCACGAGCAAAACTGCAGAAACGCTCGCTGACGCGGACCGGGCACTGATGATGGAATACATTCAGATTTTTGAGAGGCTTGACGTCAGTGATAATCTGCACGTCCATTTTTTTAGACGATCAAAAAGAAAAGAATCTTACATAAGGTGGTACCAGTACTTTCTAGTCAATTTTGCTATCTGGTATTAATGGAAAAGAATCTTACGTAAGGTGTTATTGGTATTTTCTAGTAAATTTTGTTGTCTGGTATTAATGGGATGATATAAATGTACAGGGTGTCAACAGTAAATGCGCTTGATATAACGAAACATAACGAACTATATTTACTAGAGTTATATTATTATGGCAACGAGCTAAGAAACTCAAGAGCAACCAGTCACACAAAGAACTGAAAATCTAGAGATCACGAATGAATATTTCGCATCGCATTGCCAGGTGTTAAGAAAGGACTGTTGGTGGAGGGGATAGCTGGGTTGTGCTGTAGGGTAGGAAAAATTTGGATGCATAGGTAATAGGAAAGGGACAAGTACCATGTATTCTATTACCTGAAGCATCGCAATATACTACCATCGCAGATACGGCGTAACAGTCACATAGTTCTGTAGCACCAGGAAAACGGCCGTAGGCTGAAAAATACGTAACGGCGTAAAAATGCGTCGCTTAAAAACTGTCGCGGGGTCATCGGGCTCTACCGGATTAAGATAAGGCGGTAGAGGTCCGTATAAAAGACGGCCCAATTTGTGACGCGAACTCAATTCAAGTTGAGTCTCAGGTCAGAGTTATAGATCAGTCTCAGTCTCAGTTATAGTTCAAAGTTTAGATCAGTCAAGTTCAGAGTGTAGTTCAGTCCAGTATAGATGCGTTTTCTTGCCGTTTACCGAATCGAAGTAGAATTGCCAGAGTTTTACTTTCATTTTGTATTTATATTTATACGAGGGTTGCCTTTTATATTTCGGGATTAGAGAACAAAAACAAATATTAATCATCGAAAATCACTTTATTGTTTTTCAAAATATTCCCCATGAAGATCTATACACTTTTGCATGCGTTTGAACCAATTGTCGAAGCACTTTTTCCACTCTGATTGAGGTATCTCCAAAACATGCATTGTGAATGCAGCAACTGCTGCTTCAGATATCGAAAAACGTTGACCTCTTAGTTTGTTTTTTACGTACGGGAATAAAAAGAAGTCATTTGGTGAAAGGTCAGGACTATACGGCGGATGACTCATCAAATTAATGTTTTGGGTGCTCAAAAATGCAATTGTTTGAGCCGATGTGTGAGAGCTCGCATTGTCGTGGTGAAGAGTGATCCGTCTTCGGCGGTTGGTTTTCCTGATTTCTTGGAAGACAACTGGCAAACAAATTGTTGTGTATCACTCAGAATTGACTGTTCCGCGTTGTTCTAGTGGTATGGTTGCAACATGTCCAGTTTTTCCGAAAAAACATGCGACCATTTGCTTGGAAGTGCTTCGTGCGCGAACAACTTTTGTTGGATTTGGCTCATTTTGAAACACCTATACAGTCGACTGCTGTTTACTTTCGGGCCCATACGCGTAAATCCACGATTCATCACCTGTCACAATGTCATAGACGTGTTTTGAAGCACCGCGATCGTATTTTTTGAGCATTTCTTTCGATCAATCGACACGAGCCTTTTTTTGAGCGATTGACAAATTGTGTGGGATCCAACGCGAACAAATTTTTTTGACAGTTAAATGTTCATGCAATATTGAGTGTATGCTGGTCCCACTAATGCCTAAGGTTGTCTCTATCTCACGATAGGTCACATGACGATTTTGCAATATCAGTTCGCGCACAGCACCAATGGTTTTCGGAACAACAACTGATTTTGGACGACCTTCATGAAATTCGTCTTCGAGTGAACTACGACCACGATTGAATTCACCATACCATCGATAAACACTGGTCCTTGATGGAGCTTCATCGCCAAAAGTTGAATTAAGTTCATCCATGCACTGTTGCTGAGTTACTCCACGTCGAAAGTTGTAAAAAATAATCGCACGAAAATGTTCACGATTTAATTCCATTTTTGGGGGCAGATGAATCTTTTAACTTACTGTAAACAACACAAATAGCGCTCGTATGTCAAAACGTTCTGAGTACGTATAACCTCAAAAACGTCTAACTTTATGATAGAGCTGTCAGTTGCCAGATTGCAACACCAGGGTTGCCAAATCCCGAAACATAAAAGGCAACCCTCGTATGTTAGTGCTTTCATTTATCTTTAAATAAATTTTATTCAACTTAATATAATTCCGCATCCCGCTGTGACGACACAACATCTATACCACTACAGTTCTTTTCTTCCAAGCATACATTCGATCTTACGTTTTCATTGACATTCGCCACTGCTCCCGGCCCTTGACGTGACAATTATCAACGCTGAAATCGTGCAGCATCGAAGTAACTGCACTACAGTCTGGTCGTTGTCGCTCAGCAACGATTCGTCGACAAGGCTACACTGATGTATCTTATTACGTATTCATCGGCTCGCTGTTACGGGGCGTCGAGAATGCATCGACTTCCTGATTGATGCCGAACGTCGATACTCTTGATGACACGCGTTGCGATCTAGCAATCCACGGCCCGACAATTGCCGCTTGCAAACAAGCCTACACTTTTCGCCACCCGCGTTGTTGTCGGAGAACCACCTGTGAAATTTTACGCTGCGCGTCTGCGTGAAAAGGTTGGAGTGAAATGTTTGTGCTGCTACGTGTAGGGATAGGTCTACATAATAAATCACATGCATATTAATCTTAATACTTAGCCAACCGAATAAGGAGGCCTACCCTCTTTGAAGTAAGTCACTGCACAACCGAATGGGGAGATCTCACACTTTTTCCTTAGCAACGGATTGCCTTTCCGCGTGTTTTTCGGTCGCTGGAGTTGTGCACGAATTGTCAAACGTTTTATGCTCTTGTAAAACATAATTTTGAATGAAAGTTTTTACGTAAATTTAATTAAAATTAATGGGAAACCTTATAGCGGCCGATAGAAAATTATCTTGTCCGAACTTTATCACACTTCAAAAAAATATGTAGACAGTATAAATAGTGTAAGTACAGTTCATTGCAATACCAAATATTCTACTTTCAACACTAAAACATTTTGTTGTGTTATTCGGTCAGTCTTGAAGCGGTGTCATGTACAAATCATCAAACATTTTATGCTTTGATAAGACATCACGGGCGGGTACACCGAGTGGTTTCAAAGCAAAGAATGCAACACCGCATCCATCGAAACCCCAAACTTATCCCTTATCAACGGATTGCCTTTTCGCGTGTTTTTCGGTCGCTGGAGTTGTGCACGAATTGTCAAACATTTTATGCTCTTGTAAAACATAATTTTTAATGAAAGTTTTTACGTAAATTTAATTAAAATTAATGGGAAACCTTATAGCGGCCGATAGAAAATTATCTTGTCCGAGCTTTATCACACTTCAAAAAAATATGTAGACAGTATAAATAGTGTAAGTATAGTTCATTGCAATACCAAATATTCTACTTTCAACACTAAAACATTTTGTTGTGTTATTCGGTCAGTCTTAAAGCGGTGTCATGTACAAATCATCAAACATTTTATGCTTTGATAAGACATCACGGGCGGGTACACCGAGTGGTTTCGAAGCAAAGAATGCAACACCGCATCCATCGAAACCCCAAACTTATCCCTTATCAACGGATTGCCTTTTCGCGTGTTTTTCGGTCGCTGGAGTTGTGCACGAATTGTCAAACATTTTATGCTTTTGTAAAACATAATTTTGAATGAATGTTTTTACGTAAATTTAATTAAAATTAATGGGAAACCTTATACCGGCCGATAGAAAATGATCTTGTCCGAACTTTATCACACTTCAAAAAAATATGTAGACAGTATAAATAGTGTAAGTACAGTTCATTGCAATACCAAATATTCTACTTTCAACACTAAAACATTTTGTTGTGTTATTCGGTCAGTCTTGAAGCGGTGTCATGTACAAATCATCAAACATTTTATGCTTCGGTAAGACATCACGGGCGATTACACTCCGATTGGTTTCAAAGCAAAGAATGCAACATCGCATCCATCGAAACCCCAAACTCAATTTTGCCAATACCCCACCGGCAAAGTTTCGACGCGAATTAAGTCGCGAGTTTAATTGCCAGGCGTTGATGATGACACCCGGACACGTATGCCAGTGTCAGTTGAACATCACTTGCCAGTGTCACATGTCATCAAACTGTCAGTCCGGGCCCGTCGCAATCGACGGTGGCAGTTTCCGGCAAAAATGTGTGCGTTTCAGCGAGTCCGTTTCGCAGCGTGTGTGTACGGATCCATCAGCCTCGTCGAGTTCGCGTGGGACTGACTTCAAACACCCAACGGCGCTTGTAAACAAGTAACATCGCTGTAAACAAGGGTCATCGTAAACAAGCCGTCGCAGTGGAAAAGGTCCGTGCGTGTGTGACGGCGATAGCACTTGTCATACGAGGATCGCGTCGAATGTGTCGTGTTCCTGTCGGCCGAGAGCGAAAACGCGCGCGGCTCATCGTTATTAACTCGTTGTTGTCGGATTTCGTAATAATACGTTTTTTTTTTTTGCTGCAGTCGCGGGCTGCCCGTTGGGGTAGACGTGAAAATGTTGCGAATGCAATTTCTGTGCGACGTGATACAGTGCGGGCGGTTATATTGTAGGAAATTATGATTTTCCAGAGATCTCAAGCTTCCTGATATTCTTTAACGCTTATTAACACTTTGACTGCCATGATGGTCACCCGTGACCACCGCAAAACATTTCACTGAAGATTTAAAATATTCGCAATGAGTAGCAATTATCCCTTTGCGCTCGACAACTTTTTTGATCGAGCGGAGCATCAACTCGAGGCGATTGGGCGCATATATTACGAGTGTCTTACAGGTAGTATAAAATGAATTTGTATTTACATTTTGAAAAATATAATTTTCTAAGCCGAAGTTCTATAATTGCGTTTTATATGATATTTCGTAAAACATTCTCCTAGGTGCATCCTTGGTTTATCCGGTCAAAGTATTGCAATAGTACGTTGGTTCATGCCTTCCGCCTTGTTTATTTCAATATGAACAAACTTTACAATCTTTTTTGGTTCCTGTGAGAATCACATGGAGCTTTCCATTTAGCCGAATCGCGTCGTAATTTGACGTCGACGTCGAAGCTTCTAGCAGTTGTGGAAAGTGTCCCCTCAATTGGTCTACTAAGGTTTTTACAAATTGTAAGTGTGTTAGTGGTTCTTCGTTCTTCTGCTTTTTTACTTGTTTATAGAGAATGTAGAAGTTAATTAAACAGATCTCCATTCCCCAAAAAAATAACTTGCTGCACCACCAATTTCATCATGAACAGATAAGTTTGTGTGGGAGTTCAAAATCAAACTCACCTTCACTTGAGCTAATCTCATTGATATTTTCCATTTTTAAGGGGCCTCAAAACTTTAAAATGACTGATTAAAATGCGGGAAAAATTATGTGATGCACTCGCTGCAATGGTCGAAACTAAAGTAATATGAAAATACATTGTATCCAAAGTGAGGGGCACAGTCGAAGAAGAATTTTATCTTAATCTCCATTTTAAGATATATATTATACATTACACGTCCTATAAAAGAACATGAACAGCTAAAGAACCTATACACAAACCAATAATGGGCTTCTATCAACTGGAGATAACGAAATCTAGCCTAAAAAAACATTGTCGCCTCTCACTCGCCGTTCCAGTTGCTGCGCGAAACACCGTGGCGAGTGAGAGTCGCCGCTCGAGCGCAAAGGGTTATTATTTTATGAATGCAGTTGTTGTTAGAATAGTGATACGATCCTTTGACCTCCAATACCTGCACATTATTTACATTTTGCATAATTCAGTTAAACGCTGTAGTATTTCATAGCATTGCCGTTCTAATATAGTAAAATACTCTCGGCAGTCAACGTGTTAAGTAATTTTAGAATTTCGTGATAATGCGTTTTTTGGTATAGCCGTGAGCTGGACAATTTTTCTTTGACAATTTTTTTGCCCTATTTTCAATGTGTGAACGTCCCGAAGTGGGTCTATTGTGCGGTTGGAAGTTCGTTACTGTTCGCTGAGAAGCCGTTACTTTAAGGTTACTATATATCAACATCTATTCCTTTGTATCGTTACCGTCGGTTAATAAATTTCACCCGCCACCCTTCTCTACCTTTCTGCAGCGAATCGCGGGAAACACACCCAATTTATGTTGGTCGATCACGGCGTTAAATGGCCAATCGTCCGCGAGAACGGAAAATGAACCGGCACGAAAACTGTTTGCACATTTCGTCCCTCTAGCCAGCCTGCTTGTGGGCGGTTGTTTTTGACCAGCGCCGGCTATTATTTCCGCTTAAGTGTCGGCACTATTATCGGAACGTAATTGTGTCGGACGATTGTCCCAACAATTTATTCGGTGCCCACCGAATGCCACGACGCGTTGCAAATCTAATGCGCGACGAACTTTTGACCGATGCCGCGAGAACCGCGTGTCAAACGACGAGTGTGTTCGAATATAATAGATGTACATGTATATATAATAGGTTGACATGTCATTTCTGTATGATATTTTCGTTTATCCTCTTCACGTGGTTGTATTATATGTATATATATATATATATATATATATAATAGTAGTATTGTATATACATGTATATATATATATATTCATATATATATATATATATAGATTTTTGTCTTGTCAGAAGAGTGTATCGCGTGTTTTACATATTGACTGAAAATATGTTATAATAGAATATGATGCGAAGAAGATAGTTCTCGTTACGTGATTGAAGTTCCATATCGAAGCTCGTCATGTTAAGAAATTTCCAAATTATTTTATTTTATTATAATAAATTCGTAGTGTTGTGTATACATGCATATATATATATATATATATATATGCATATATACACAATACCGCGAATTTATAATAATAAAATATATATATATATATGTAATTTATAATAATAAAATATATATATATATGCATATATACACAATACCGCGAATTTATAATAATAAAATAAAATAATTTGGAAATTTCTTAACATGACGAGCTTCGATATGGAACTTCAATCACATGAAGAGAACTATCTTCTTATATATATATATACATATATACACAATACTACGAATTTATAATAATAAAATAAAATAATTTGGAAATTTCTTAACATGACGAGCTTCGATATGGAACTTCAATCACATGAAGAGAACTATCTTCTTCGCATCATATTCTATTATAACATATTTTCAGTCAATATGTAAAACACGCGATACACTCTTCTGACAAGACAAAAATCTATATATATATATGAATATATATATATATGCATGTATACACAATACTACTATTATATATATATATATAATACAATCACGTCAAGAGGATAGACGAAAATATCATACAGAAATGACATATATATATATATATGCATGTATACACAATACTACGAATTTATTATAATAAAATAAAATAACTTGGAAATTTCTTAACATGACGAGCTTCGATATGGAACTTCAATCACATGAAGAGAACTATCTTCTTCGCATCATATTCTATTATAACATATTTTCAGTCAATATGTAAAACACACGATACACTCTTCTGACAAGACAAAACTCTATATATATATATATATATATGCTATCTATCTATATATATGTATATGAATATATATATATATATGCAGGTATACACAATACTACGAATTTATTATAATAAAATAAAATAATTTGGAAATTTCTTAACATGACGAGCTTCGATATGGAACTTCAATCACATGAAGAGAACTATCTTCTCCGCATCATATTCTATTATAACATATTTTCAGTCAATATGTAAAACACGCGATACACTCTTCTGACAAGACAAAAATCTCATCATTTCGTCTAACGATCATCGAACTCTGTATGAACACAGCATTCGTGCGATGTCGAATGTCCATCGCTACGGACCGAACGATATTGCGTGTGACTAAGGCTTATCAAGCGCCGAAGCACTCTCGTTCCTCATTCAATCGCGATTAACGTTTATTTCGTTACGAGAACTATCTTCTTCGCATCATATTCTATTATAACATATTTTCAGTCAATATGTAAAACACACGATACACTCTTCTGACAAGACAAAACTCTATATATATATATATATATATGCTATCTATCTATATATATGTATATGAATATATATATATATATGCAGGTATACACAATACTACGAATTTATTATAATAAAATAAAATAATTTGGAAATTTCTTAACATGACGAGCTTCGA
Source organism: Cryptocheilus praepositus (assembly GCA_033815515.1). Taxonomy (NCBI): domain Eukaryota; kingdom Metazoa; phylum Arthropoda; class Insecta; order Hymenoptera; family Pompilidae; genus Cryptocheilus; species Cryptocheilus praepositus. Next base: position 2,716,906 of record JAWWQZ010000257.1, read on the forward strand.
TATGGAACTTCAATCACATGAAGAGAACTATCTTCTCCGCATCATATTCTATTATAACATATTTTCAGTCAATATGTAAAACACGCGATACACTCTTCTGACAAGACAAAAATCTCATCATTTCGTCTAACGATCATCGAACTCTGTATGAACACAGCATTCGTGCGATGTCGAATGTCCATCGCTACGGACCGAACGATATTGCGTGTGACTAAGGCTTATCAAGCGCCGAAGCACTCTCGTTCTTCATTCAATCGCGATTAACGTTTATTTCGTTACGAGAACTATCTTCTTCGCACCATATTCTATTATAACATATTTTCAGTCAATATGTAAAACACGCGATACACTCTTCTGACAAGACAAAAATCTCATCATTTCGTCTAACGATCATCGAACTCTGTATGAACACAGCATTCGTGCGTTGTCGAATGTCCATCGCTAAGGACCGAACGATATTGCGTGTGACTAAGGCTTATCAAGCGCCGAAGCACTCTCGTTCCTCATTCAATCGCGATTAACGTTTATTTCGTTACATCGCATCACGCGATGTCTGGGCAGCAGTCGTATTCTTGCCCGGAGAAATATGTGCGGGAGTTCATGGAAAATCGATGACGCGTGATCAAGCGTCCAGGTGCATCGATCGATAGTCGTTGCACGCGCGCAAAGCTAATCCTGAAGTGTGAAAGCAGCGGTGGAATGCGATATTTGGAGCCATTTTCCTTTGTGCCGGCGCACATGCCGGTTTCGTTAACGTTTCGATTGAATCTATAATGCATCGCGATTACTGTGACATCTGGACTATGCGTACGTGCGTTGTAAGCGTTTGAAATTGAACAGGGAGAGGCATAGGAATTAAACCGGCCTATTATTGCAATAACTGTTATGGTGTAGATGTGTGAGTTGAAATGTTGTGGTACGGCACTAGACGTGAAGTAATTAATGTGCGGGTAATTTGTGCAAGAGCGAATCATTTTGGGTGCGCTGGACAGAGGGTATTATGTTTTTTGGGAAGTAACGATCATTTGAAATTTAATAGGAACAGGTACGAATTAAAGCTTATTATTGGATTAAATGTTATATTATGGGTGTGTCAGGTGAAACGTTGTGATATGGCGTTAGTCGTAAAGTAATTAATGTGCGGGTAACACTTTTGTACATTAACCTGACATTAACGTTTTCGAAGAATAACCTAAACAACATACACCCTGATTAAAAAGTTTTAGAACTTTATTCATAAAATCGAAAATACAAATTTATCGATTATAATTGATATCGCCCCCTTCAAAGTACTCCCCATCGACTGTAACGCACTTATACCAGCGCTTGATCCAATCATCGAAACACCGCTGGTATTCAATTTTTGGTATGTCCATCAGAGCCGTCTTCGATTTTTTCCTTCGACTGTTATAAAACTTTCCGCGAAGCGGTTTTTTAAGTCGGTTAAACAGAAAAAAGATGGAGGGAGCTAAACCAGGTAAATTCGGAGGCTGGTGAATAGTATTCGTATTATTTTTGGTCAAAAACTCGCGAATAAGGATCGCATTGTGCGACTGTGCGTTATCGTAGTGCAAAATCCACGAGTTGTTTTCCCACGAATTCAGTCTTTTTCGGCGAATTGTTTGACGCAAACGTCTCATAACGCCCGAATAATACATTTTGTTGACTGTTTGTTGCTCTGGCAAGAATTCATGATGCACAACACCGTTGTAATGCATGAAAACCGTGAGCATCACCTTGTGTTTCGACTGAAAACAACGTGGTTTCTTCGGAAGCGTTCGTGCCACCGAAAAACGTTTGATCTCGAAAAAGCATCGTTGCCGAAACACTTCTCCAACATTTCCAAGGTCTGCGCACCGTTAAATCCGTTTATCACGCAAAATTTTATGTAAATTCGTTGATCCAAAGTTGATGCCATTTTCAAATATGTAAAAAATCAAAAACACGCACAAAGGTAGATGTACTCAACACACTACAACTTTTACAAATGTCAAGCTATAACGCTGAAATTTGGTGGGAACGTTAATGACAGATATGGCAATCTAACAAAAAAAAAAATTTCAATCGAGTGACCGAGAGCGCCATACGGCGGCCGGTCCTAAAACTTTTTGATCAAGGTAGTATGCCAGACAAATTTACGTTAGTCTTAATTAATGACATAATTATATTCACGCATCCGTAATTCAATCTGAAACCAACGAAAAGGGCCATTTTGCCACATTCAAGTAATATGCAGTATCGCGTCTTAGGCAAGTAATCAAACAACCCAGGCATCCATTCGCAGTGACAGATTTCTAAGCCGTTCCGTGATGGGAGACTTAATGGAATCGAACTGTGCATGAAAACCGTGAGCATCACCTTCTTTTTCGACTGAAAACAACGTGGTTTCTTTGGAAGCGTTCGTGCCACCGAAAAACGTTTGATCTCGAAAGAGCATCGTTGCCGAAACACTTCTTCAACATTTCCAAGGTCTGCGCACCGTTAAATCTGTTTTTCACGCAGAATTTTATGTAAATTCGTTGATCCAAAGTTGATGCCATTTTCAAATATGTAAAAATCGAAAACACGCACAAAGGTAGATGTACTCAACACAGTACAACTTTTACAAATGTCAAGCTATAACGCTGAAATTTGGTGGGAACGTTAATGACAGATATGGCAATCTAACAAAAAAAAAAAAAAATACAATCGAGTGACCGAGAGCGCCATACGGCGGATGGTCCTAAAACTTTTTGATCAAGGTAGTATGCCAGACAAATTGACGTTAGTCTTAATTAATGACATAATTATATTCACGCATCCGTAATTCAATCTGAAACCAACGAAAGGGGCCAGTTTGCCATATTCGAGTAATGTGCAGTATTGCGTCTTAGGCAAGTAATCAAACAACCCAGGCATCCATTCGCAGTGACAGATTTCTAAGCCGTTCCGTGATGGGAGACTTAACGGAATCGAACTGTGCATGAAAACCGTGAGCATCACCTTCTTTTTCGACTGACTACAACGTGGTTTCTTCGGAAGCGTTCGTGCCACCGAAAAACGTTTGATCTCGAAAGAGCATCGTTGCCGAAACACTTCTCCAACATTTCCAATGTCTGCACACCGTTAAATCTGTTTTTCACGCAAAATTTTATGTAAATTCGTTGATCCAAAATTGATGCCATTTTCAAATATGTAAAAAATCGAAAACACGCACAAAGGTAGATGTACTCAACACAGTACAACTTTTACAAATGTCAAGCTATAACGCTGAAATTTGGTGGGAACGTTAATGACAGATATGGCAATCTAACAAAAAAAAAAAAAATTTCAATCGAGTGACCGAGAGCGCCATACGGCGGCCGGTCCTAAAACTTTTTGATCAAGGTAGTATGCCAGACAAATTTACGTTAGTCTTAATTAATGACATAATTATATTCACGCATCCGTAATTCATTCTGAAACCAACGAAAAGGGCCAGTTTGCCATATTCGAGTAATATGCAGTATCGCGTCTTAGGCAAGTAATCAAACAACCCAGGCATCCATTCGCAGTGACAGATTTCTAAGCCGTTCCGTGATGGGAGACTTAACGGACTCGAACTGTGCATGAAAACCGTGAGCATCACCTTCTTTTTCGACTGAAAACAACGTGGTTTCTTTGGAAGCGTTCGTGCCACCGAAAAACATTTGATCTTGAAAAAGCATCGTTGCCGAAACACTTCTCCAACATTTCCAAGGTCTGCGCACCGTTAAATCTGTTTTTCACGCAAAATTTTATGCAAATTCGTTGATCCAAAGTTGATGCCATTTTCAAATATGTAAAAAATCGAAAACACGCACAAAGGTAGATGTACTCAACACAGTACAACTTTTACAAATGTCAAGCTATAACGCTGAAATTTGGTGGGAACGTTAATGACAGATATGGCAATCTAACAAAAAAAAAATGTCAATCGAGTGACTGAGAGCGCCATACGGCGGCCGGTCCTAAAACTTTTTGATCAAGGTAGTATGCCAGACAAATTTACGTTAGTCTTATTTAATGACATAATTATATTCACGCATCCGTAATTCAATCTGAAACCAACGAAAAGGGCCATTTTGCCACATTCAAGTAATATGCAGTATCGCGTCTTAGGCAAGTAATCAAACAACCCAGGCATCCATTCGCAGTGACAGATTTCTAAGCCGTTCCGTGATGGGAGACTTAACGGAATCGAACTGTGAACGGTCCGGTTTCATTTAAATAACGGCTGTCCCGTTCCCGTGCGTCTCTCTATTAATTGGGCCGCCCACTCCCTTTATATCGCCGGCTCGCCTGATAATACGATTAAACTTTGGACGGACGAGAGAGACTTCGTCTCGCGAAGTTTCTGTCAAACGGTATATCGAGCGTGCTTCTTGCGTCGCGGAAAGTATAAATGGATTCAGAATGCTATGTTTTCGTCTGTAACCGTGTCAAATAACGCTGATCAAGTAACGATCTGCCCCGATGCTCGTTGGAAACGTCCGAAGAACAATCAATTGCATTTAATACGTTGAGTGCTGCAGTTGTCATAGCTAATTGCTGCAGGTCGATTGGATGAACACGTGTCAAATTCGCAAACCGTAATGTTTCCAATTTTGTAAATGCAATTAACGGTAATATTTTTGTTTGTGGTATTATGAATTCAAATAGTCGTATGGCGATGTAGTTTTGTTAACACTTTGACTGCCATGCGTATTTTACTATATTAAAACTGCAACGGAATAAAGTACTATAGAATACGATTGAATTGTGCAAAGTGAAAATAATGCGAAGGTATCGGAGACCAAATAATTGAATCGCTGTCTAATATTAATTGCATTTACAAAATTATAAATGCGACCGATTGGGTATTTTTTGAATTTTTCGTGTGACCTTTTACGCCGGTCACCGATGACCACTGTTCGGACGCGTATTAATTATAGCGAACACGTGCGAAGCGGCGGCACATTTTTTCTCATGAAAGGGTTCTGATCCGTCGCATAGAAACAGTCAGACCGAACTTTTATATACAATGACGTCCGTCACCGACTGATGCAACGCTTGTAAACCAAAGCGCCCTTCTTATCGCATAAAGTATACTATCGTCGGTGGTCCGGAAAAGAATAACTTCTCGCTGGGTCTGACGCACTCTCGATCATGCACTGCCCTTTGTCCGTTTCGTTTTCGGCGTATCGTTCTTCGGCGTAGTGCATTGCGTCACCCAGTCGTTCGATACTTCGTTGTCATAAGAGATCGTTTTAGACGTTCGTCTTTTGATCAGTTACGGCTAAGATCTCGTGCGAAACACATCAGAGCATTGTTATAGTAGGCAACTTGCCTTCTTCTAGTACTTACTCACGCGATACTTTTGTTAAAGTGTAGAAATAGTTTTTGTTAATAAAAACTCATAAAAACCCTAATCAGGCTTCTCTTACTCTAAAGGCAGAGAAGTCGCCACGTGTAATTAGCGACCGAAATCCACGTAATCGCCTTTGCACGTGGGTAAGAACGCATAGTGCGTTCGGGTGCAAACTCGTTAGTAAAAAGACAGTAACGGGCGCGCACAACCACCATGGCAGTCAAAGTGTTAAGATGGGATCGTGCGATTTACTTATCTGCCCGAAACAGAAGCGTCCTGCCAACGAAACGAAACACTGCACAAACATTGTGCCTACAATTTTCGAAACACAGTATAATCAGCTGAAAATACATGTTTGCGTCTCGTGGGCCATGAATGCATAATTCAATGATATCGCGCCGCATTTTATCGCGTTACGCTTCCCATATAGACAATTTCACGCCGGCGCTAGAGGCAAATAGGCAACATTAAAAAGAATCTGCTGAGCTGCTTTCACCGGCTCTTCTACGATCTCGCCAATTTACTCCAGTTTATAGATGCGCGAACGAGCCTGAAACGGTCTATTTATATGACAACCGAGATCAATAATTCAGTCCCCCAGAATTTGTATATCCCCGCCGACTGTCAGCAATTAAACTAACTGCCTCGTAGCCACTCGATCGTTCCCTGTCAGAAGTTAAAATCCCGTTGCGAGTCGCGGAAATACAAGGGAAGCAGCGAGTAGTGAAAGAACAAGGCGTCTGTTGCGCCCGCTGAATGTCAATGAAGCTTATTAAAGTCAATACCGAGAATTACCCTCCAGCCTCCGGGCGAGCAGGAAATAACTGGAAGACGCATCCGGCAGGTGAAACAAACACTACCTCCGGCATTGTGCATCTTCAAGTCCCCTCGACGCGTCCGTTAATTAACAGCGCAAATTGCCACGTGCTCCGCTCATACGTCAGCGCAGACGTGTAAAGGTACACGGCGGCTCGAAAAACGCAGGCCTCCGCAATCGGGAAACGAAAGGCCAATTTTTCGTGAACCGGCGGAGAGCTAATTAAGCGTCTTTTGAGTTGTCCGCCGGACCTAAGCTTCTCATCTTTCTGTCGCGCCCACTTTCGTCTATCTGCACCGTTCCTCGTCCAACATGCCTCTTTCTGGCGTTCGTCAAATCTTTTACTTTCTTTACTGCTTACTTCAGCCTTATTAACGTATTTTAAATGACACACGTTTTTTATGGTTGAAATGCAGGACTTAGTTGCTGGCGCGGCATATTTTGGGATCACAGGGGTTTCCGATGCAGCAGTGAATCTTTTGATATGCTGTGGCAAGGCCTTTCATAGGACAGCATCTCGCATGCGCTCATGGTTTAATTATATGCGGGTATGGTATATATGCATATAGTTAAATCTCGCATATATTATGCAACTAGGCATATTCATATACACTATATGTATACCAACTATGCTTATAATATACATGCGGTTTAAAAATATGTATATGTAGTGCAAATGTATATAGTGTATATGCAGGAAAAAGTTCGTTACAAAATATAAAACCAATTACTATAATATAATATAAAAACGATATCTATATATAGTATAAATGTATATAGTGTATATGCAGGAAAAAGTTCGCTACAAGATATAAAAACAATTACTATAATATAATATAAAAACTATAAAAATATAAAAACAATATCTATATATAGTATACATGTATATAGTGTATATGCAGAAAAACGCACGCTACAAGATACCAAAATAGTTACTCCGGCATCGGGTACCCTTGTGGTCCCGCAACATGTCGCGCTAACAAATAAATCCTACATTTCAACCGTAAAAAGGCATATCACTCGAAATACATAAAATCGTTTCCCTCTTCACGGAGCAATTTACGGGTCGTTCAGCTCCGACTAGAACTTACCGACGTACGACCCTCTCGCCTAACTACCGTAGCAGTTGGGTGCCCTCCCACGGTCTTGTAATTCAATTTCGCCTATCCTTCGCTCAGGTACCCCTCGTCCGCTTCATTCAGCGCCAAACACTTGAAAGTCGGCCCGAAGGAGGCGCGGCAGTAAAAGACGCAAATTGTCCCGCGCTCACAATGCCACGGATCTTTCTTGAACGGCACCAAGCTCGTTTCGCGAATAACGATCCGATCATCAGTAGTAGCCTGATTGCGAGGGATTCGTTATCGCATTATTCCAGATCGGCGACTTGTCGATGGAACGTTCGCCGGGCGCGTTCACGGATTAACGTGCGGGCGCGTTTATCGCGTGGCGTGGCGAATTTACGCCGGCGGAGTCGCGGGAGACGGTATTGTTTGATGTGCCGGGTGCTAGAGCAAGCGCTTGGCTTTTGTGCGATTAATTACCAACTGCCTCTTCGACGTTTTCGTATGGGAATGCACGGGATGCGAGGCAGGCATTTCTTTGTCGGGAGTCGCGCTGGGTAGAGTCTTTCGGCCGTAAATATCTCTGGCTATTTGCTTTCGTGAATTGAAATAAGCAAAGGTACAGATTGAGTAGATGTTTATTGTGAATAAGGATACTGTACGGTTGCGTGAAATAAAATAACTGTGCTAGTCAGGCAGGCATTTCTTTGTCGGGTGTCGCGCTGGGTAGAGTCTTTCGGCCGTAAATATCTCCGGCTATTTGCTTTCGTGAATTGAAATAAGCAAAGGTACAGATTGAGTAGATGTTTATTGTGAATTAGGATACTGTACGGTTGCGTGAAATAAAATAACTGTGCTAGTCAGGCAGGCATTCCTTTGTCGGGTGTCGCGCTGGGTAGAGTCTTTCGGCCGTAAATATCTCCGGCTATTTGCTTTCGTGAATTGAAATAAGCAAAGGTACGGGTTGAGTAGCTGCTTATTGCGAATTAGGATACTGTACGGTTGCGTGAAATAAAATAACTGTGCTAGTCAGGCAGGCATTTCTTTGTCGAGAGTCACGCTGGGTAGAGTCTTTCGGCCGTAAATATCTCTGGCTATTTGCTTTCGTGAATTGAAATAAGCAAAGGTACGGGTTGAGTAGCTGCTTATTGTGAATTAGGATACTGCACGGTTGCGTAAAATAAATAACTGTGCCGGACCATGAGCACGTAACATACGCAACAGTGGACTACCCCCACTAAACGCTTAACTTCTCTGCTGACGCATCGCGAGTCACAACGTATAATTACAAGCTTACACATATAAACTTGCATTTCCATAATTACAAGATTTGCTATAACCACGAGCGTCAGTTACAAACTGTTCTATCTAACAACGTTTGGCCGCAATACCATTCCGCATTGTCACGCAAATGTATCTACACTGATAAATTCCACCCGCCAGATCCCGATAAAGCCCGCATTCGATACCCTGATATACTATTCCGCTCAGTAACCCACACCGGCGCCCACCGCGTCGACACAATCCACCCTGACATTCCGCGCAATTCACACTCGCGCCCATACGTTATTGACACACGTCCCTGCGTCCACCCTCTTCATCAGCCGCCGGCGTCTTCGACATCTTCACTTTCACCGCCCGAAAATTCCGCCACCCCCGCAATCTCCGAGATCCACTCCGCTCGCCAATAATGTCCCCGGCCTCCCACAGTTTATAACAGACGGACCCTGACACCGTCCGACCGCTCTTCCCTCCAGTCCCTTTCATTCCCTCTCCCAGGCTTTGTCTTTGTATCCGTCATCCAGCCCGGACGTTTCTTTCTTCCGACTCCTGCAACAGTCGGACCTTCCGCTGGCCGACGTTGGCCGGCGAGGAAAATTGATCCCTTTGAGCGTCATCGGCCGGACTCGTCGAGTGGGCCGAACGCTCACGTAACAATTTGCGGATTGTTCTGGGACGCGTTTTGAGCGAAGCCCGGGCTCGTTCGGGGCGGAGAGGAGAGTCGCGCCGTCGTGCAATTCAATTAACCCAATTGACTTGGGATAGCCGGTGCCTCGGCCCCTTCGGCCCCCGACTCTCTCCTTCCTGCCAGATCCGCCAGGTTGCCCCGCGCGGCCCCTCTGCCACCGGTACGTTGTGTGAATGTCAATATTTGTCAATGGCCAAACGGCAATGGGCGCGCTATAAATGCACAAACCTAAAAGAGCGAGCGAGAAGCCCCGGGAACGAGAAGCTGCCGGGTGCAACGCGCATACGCGATCTATATTATGGTGTGCGAAGGTATACAGTACGGCAGAAAAGTTTGGGGGACGTTAGATGGGTAGCGGATGTGTGGGACTGTTGGAAAACGAGGTGCCTGCTGAGAATTGTGCGTGACGGAGGTCCTGAACTTGCGTGGTTCTTGTTAGTATCGCATGTGTAGCAAAGAATTGCATATATAGTATGTGGTGACCGACGACATCAAAATGAAAATGGAAATATAAGTGTCGAAAGCGGAGGTTGACAAACTGCGTCGGAGCGGAAACTGTAAGGGGTGTAGAGAGGCGAATTTGCCGGGTGGGGATCGAAAATGGCATCCGAGTTTTACTGGTCGCCACACTGCAGGGCGTCGAAATGGCAACAGGCACATAAGTAAGGAAATCAAACGCTAATAAAGTGCAGTTTTTATTGATGCATAAAGGTGCGCAGAAGTAGAATCACGAGACGGTATAGACGTAACTACCGAAACCGAACATTAAGAAGGACCTCTACCCTTCGCCATTCCACACCACGAAGTAAAATACGAACGCTCCGCAGAGAAGAGCATTGGACCCAATATGGCGTCTTCCGCATTCTCCTACTTCGCCAAACCATAGCATATCAACACAACAAAATAGGAACTGCCAAAATTCAACCTTTTTGGACCTCCACCCTTTACCATTTCACACCATTGCGTCGAAGCGGCATTGAAACGCTGCGCAGAGAAAAGCAGTAGACCCAAAATGGCGGCTCCCGCATTCTGCTACTTCGCCAAGCGATAGCATATCGAATCAACAACAAAATAGGAACTGCCAAAATCGAACATTCAGAACCTCCACCCTTCACCATTTCACACCATTGCGTTGAAGCGGCATTGAAACGTTGCGCAGAGAAAAGCAGTAGACCCAAAATGGCGGCTCCCGCATTCTGCTACTTCGCCAAACCATAGCATATCGAAACAACAAAATAGGAACTGCCAAAATCGAACATTTAGGACCTCCACCCTTTACCATTTCACACCATTGCGTCGAAGCGGCATTGAAACGCTGCGCAGAGAAAAGCAGTAGATCCAAAATGGCGGTTCCGGTATTCTCCTACTTCGCCAACCTATAGCATATCAAAACAATAACAAAATAGGAACTGCCAAAATCGAACATTCAGAACCTCCACCGTTCACCATTTCACACCATTGCGTCGAAGAGGCATTGAAACGTTGCGCAGAGAAAAGCAGTAGACCCAAAATGGCGGCTCCCGCATTCTGCTACTTCGCCAAACCATAGCATATCGAAACAACAACAAAATAGGAACTGCCAAAATCGAACATTCAGGACTTCCACCCTTCACCATTTCACACCGTTGCGTCGAAGCGGCATTGAAACGCTGCGCAGAGAAAAGCAGTAGATCCAATATGGCGGTTCCCGTGTTCTGCTACTTTGCCAAACCATAGCATATCGAAACAACAAAATAGGAACTGCCAAAATCGAACATTCAGAACTTCCACCGTTCACCATTTCACACCATTGCGTCGAAGTGGCATTGAAACGCTGCACAGAGAAAAGCAGTAGACCCAAAATGGCGGCTCCTGCATCCTGCTACTTCGCCAAGCGATAGCATATCGAATCACCAACAAAATAGGAACTGCCAAAATCGAACATTCAGAACCTCCACCCTTCACCATTTCACACCATTGCGTTGAAGCGGCATTGAAACGTTGCGCAGAGAAAAGCAGTAGACCCAAAATGGCGGCTCCCGCATTCTGCTACTTCGCCAAACCATAGCACATCGAAATAACAAAATAGGAACTGCCAAAATCGAACATTCAGGACCTTCACCCTTCACCATTTTACACCATTGCGTCGAAGCAGCATTGAAACGCTGCGCAGAGAAAAACAGTAGACCCAAAATGGCGGTTCCCGTGTTCTGCTACTTCGCCAAACCATAGCATATCGAAACAACAAAATAGGAACTGCCAAAATCGAACATTCAGAACTTCCACCGTTCACCATTTCACACCATTGCGTCGAAGTGGCGTTGAAACGCTGCACAGAGAAAAGCAATAGACCCAAAATGGCGGCTCCCGCATTCTGCTACTTCGCCAAACCATAGCATATCAAAACAACAAAATAGGAACTGCCAAAATCGAACATTTAGGACCTCCACCCTTTACCATTTCACACCATTGCGTCGAAGCGGCATTGAAACGCTGCGCAGAGAAAAGCAGTAGACCCAAAATGGCGGTTCCCGTATTCTCCTACTTCGCCAACCTATAGCATATCGAAACAACAACAAAATAGGAACTGCCAAAATCGAACATTCAGAACCTCCACCCTTCACCATTTCACACCATTGCGTCGAAGTTGCATTGAAACGCTGCGCAGAGAAAAGCAGTAGACCCAAAATGGCGGTTCCCGTGTTCTGCCTCGCGAAGCCACAGCACATCGAAACAATCACAAAGGCATCTCCACCTCCAGCGAACCCTAAAAACCGCCTCTCTTTCTACCATTTTCAGCAAACTGCTGCCTGGGAGTGTACGTTGATCAACATTCACGCGCATCTCGATATTGCCCCACACTTGCGTACTTACGCTCGTCGGTATTTGTGCGTGCATAACGCGACGTGCACGAACCCGTGTCTTTTGTGCGTCTGGCAAGCGCTGCCAACGGAGTCAGTTCGGTTCACAGGTTTGCGCGGGGGTAATTAAATCAGTCTATTCAGAGATCTACGCCTTCCGCAACAAAGAGTGTGTTAGAGCGTGCGAACTCGATCTGGCTTGCGAAGAGGGGCGCGGGGTGGGTAGTGCACCGGGCGCAGAGGAGAAAGTCGGAGCAAGTGGTTATCGGTTGTCATAGGTGTCAGACACAATGGCCGGATACCAGCTGACGATTTGTCGAAATGCGGGCGTGTGCCCGACCACCTTTTGACGCGGACATTTTTCACGCTCGGCTGCGAGCGTTCGTCAAACCGCCGGTTGGCCCGAGTTACGTGCCGTCGAACGAGTTTTATGGCCACGGATGTGACGACGTTTAACCCTGCGCACTCGACTGTCCCCTCTGGGGGACGCGAACAAATTGCATCTTGTTAATGAGAAAATATATTTCAAGACAACGTTTGTTCAAATGTCTATTTTCTTCGAATGTTTTTTTTGGGTCTATGTAAAATGTAGGAAGTTCTTAAGCAATGAGCCGTGAGGTAAACTTGAGCATTTGCGAGAATATTCTTGTACGGAATGTTCTGTTGAAATCCGGAGCAAAAGTTGCTATTATTACTGAGGAACATGTATACGAAAACCAAATTTCTTCGAGTATTAATTCCTTTCACATAATTTCGATTCGCTGCAAGTAGAACCAATGGAAGCAAATGGGAAACCCCTGGCCCATTTGAAATTGAAGAACTTTCTTTTCCAATCAACCAAGACTTGAATTCCAACAATCGCGTGTACATTCTATTATTCTTATTTTTAATTTAAAATATATGGTAATGCTTTGTTAACAAAACCTAACGACAAACTGTTCATCCCTTTTTTAATTTAACGTGAGCACCCAGTACTAGTAGCATTTTATATGTTATTCCCTACTTCGTGCATAAACATGTCCGAGTTGCCGGCCGCCTGGAAAAAAGTCTCCGAGTGCAAAGGGTTAATTAATTGCGTTTTATCGTGATTAACAGAAGCTTACACCGGCCCCGATAAATTAGCAAACGCGCGACGATGTACCGGTACTCCGACGGCCTGTGGACCGGCCGATCGTGGTCATCGATCTGCACAACGCTAATCACGGCCACTTAATTAATCGTGCGCGAATAATTGCGTCGCGGCGCTACGTAAACATCGCGCTATCGCGAGCGTTTTGCAGACGACAAACTATCGCGAATTGCAAACAGAGCTTATGTATACGTTACACGTTTGACGTCTATGTCACGTTACACCGTGATATCATGGGATATCGATGACCACATGGCGCATGATACTTGAACGGTTTTCGAACGAAAACGTGCCGTTCATGATATTAACGTAGCTCGCAGCGGAACGAAGCGGAAATGAGCAGGGAGCACACAATTTTCGCGATATTGCACTTTCATCTGTTAGCACTGCGCAATGGTAGATATTTTGTCCTTTAATTATTGTGACAGCTTGCAAGTTCGTAGTTGCTGAAGATTAACATTAGGGTTAGCTAAAGTTTGCTCATTATTTCTCAACATACATTTACTTTTTTGTAAAATTTCATGTCAGTGATCATATATTCTTTTTCACTTATGCAAAATAAAATAAGCGTTGCTCCTGATTGAATTGTTGCTTTCTTGACACGTTGACTGCCACGGTGGTCACCGGTGACCGGCGCAAAAGATTTTAGTATAAATGCAAAAGAATTCGCCATGAAGCCTTTTTGCACTCTTCTAAAAGCAATTGATATTGAAATTATGCTTCAATACTTTGGCTTCGAAAAACTATGCGTTACCTTCATTTTGCGCGATTTAATCATACTCTGCAATATTTCATCGCATCGCGGTTCTAACATAGTAACATACGCTTGGCAGTTAACGTGTTAAATATGACGAACGAAGAAGCAAAGATTAAGAAAATACTTATTACAAGATAATAATAGGTACACAACTTTGCTCCCGCCGTTTTTCCCTTTCGTCCAATGCAAAAAACGGCGGGAGCAAAGTTGTACACCTATTACTTATTTTCCTTTGATTGTTTGTGTGTTATTTAGTATAAAAATAACTTTATATTTTTTATTATCATTCTGTGGAATTCTAATTAAAATAAGCGTTGCTCCTGATTGAATTGTTGCTTTCTTAACACGTTGACTGCCCGGTGGTCACGGTGACGGGCGCAAAAGATTTTAGTATAAATGCAAAAGAATTCGCCATGAAGCCTATTTGCACTCTTCTAAAAGCAATTGATATTGAAATTATGCTTCAATACTTTGGCTTCGAAAAACTATGCGTTACCTTCATTTTGCGCGATTTAATCATACTCTGCAATATTCCATCGCATCGCGGTTCTAACATAGCAACATACGCTTGGCAGTCAACGTGTTAAATATGATGAACGAAGAAGCAAAGATTAAGAAAATACTTATTACAAGATAATACTTATTTTCCTTTGATTGTTTGTGTGTTATTTAGTATAAAAATAACTTTATATTTTTTATTATCATTCTGTGGAATTCTATACTATATATTGACGGTTAGCGCAGAAACGGCGAGTTCACTTTACTATTCAGCGCTGACAAACCAGCCGCGCACTTCATTATTTAGCAACGACTCGAGGAAGCGCGTCTCCAAAGATCCCACAACCCTCATTCTCACCGAAAAAGACAAGTCAACATCGCCGTCATTTACTTACCACCCACAATGCGCCGCTCTCCAAAAAGCACCGCTTCCAATAATTTCGTCTGCTGTCGCCTTGCATTCTGCTAGACAGTAAGTGGAAAGCAACGGCACACGCGCGCTTACTTACTTATTTAACAACGACACCGCGCTGAAGGACCAACGTGTCGGATTTAGTGGCGGAATAAGCAGGGTCCTCCCTCGGGTCGTTTGTGTCATCCGGACGATGCGTTAAATCGTCCACCATGGGCAGCGAAGGTCGAGATGGAGAAGACAAGGGGGTGCGTCATCGATCATTCGGCGATCGTTCAAAGCAAAACGGGTCGAAGATCAACTCCGACGAACGATATTAACACTTTGACTGCCATGGTGGTCATTGGTGACCGGCGCAAAACGTCTCATGAAAAATTAAAGAATGCTCAATGGGCAGCATTTATAATTTTTAAATGCATTTAATATCAAATAGTGATTCGATTCTTCGGTCTCCGATACCTTCGCATTATCTCCATTTTGCTCAAGTCAATCATATTCTGTAGTACTTGATAACGTTGCGGTTTTAATGTAGTAAAATACGCACGGCAGTCAAAGTGTTAACTCTCGAGGCCTCTGCAGGTGTCACACGAGAAAACTAACCCTTTTGCTGCGGAGTGCTCAAAAACGAATTGCTGTTCTGGCAGCCGACGTGATAGTCGGAAATCGGCAACGCGGATGGGACGAGTGGCGAGTCATTCTTAACCCTTTCGTTACGTTCCATGATACGGTACTTATACACGGAAAGCGAATACAGTCGCCTGACCACAATGCATCTTGGCACATATGCCGTGGACCTCTTGTACTGTATGTTGCTTTTTTTTGTCAGAGTCCATAGCATAGCTGCATGTGCCTATTCTCAATCAAGCGTACCTTTCGTTAGAAATGTTGTTTTCTTAACACTTGGCATGCGGGCATACTTCGCCGCCGAATTTCGCGTGCAGCGGCCGTTTCTTCTTGAATCGCGTGGAAGTTTGGTTATTCAGAAAAATCGCAGTAAATCGAAAACTACTTCGTTTTTAGGAACGAAACTTTTTTTATTTCACACTTAAATATATACTGTATGATTATTTAACAAAAAACAAACGATATTTTCACGAAATCATAAAAATAAGCGATTTTTAAAGTTTTCCACACTATCATACGAAAAGTAAGATAATTTGTCAGCGCATATTTCTTCATCACTATCTTTGTCACAACGGCTCATTTGATCAATTTTGTAATCAAAAATAAAAAATCAAGCTTCAAATTGATAAAAGACGTTCTGGAGCTAAGAATTCGATTGAAGACGAAATAACTCAGCAAAAGATCGAGTAACTCAACAATCATAACTTATGGGAAAAAAATGCAAAGCGTTGCCTAGCAACGCAAATAACACGCATATAATGTCACACATTCATGTAATTATACGTATTTAGTAGATTTGTGGTGGATATCCACTAACAACACCAAATCAACTAAATACGTATTTTTACGTGACCCACGCTCCAGTGACAGACTACAAAAAACGTAAAAATACGTTGCCCGCATGCCAAGTGTTAAAAAATTCGTGGTCGAAACACTTTTAAGCGTAAGCATAAAGCCAAATTATGCATGCAAGTGACCGAAACTTTGGGCGTTTACTATACTGTAGCATCAGGAAAACGGCCGTAGATGCGTCGCATAAAACTGTCGTTGGGCCATCGGGCCCTACCGGATTAAGATAAGGCGGTAGAGGTCCGTATAAAAGCCGGCCCGGTTTGCGACGCGAGTTCAGTCTCAGTTATACTGCAGTAATAGATCAGAGTTTTAAGTTGTCGTTCAGTTTAAGTTGAGTTGTCAGTCAGTCAAGTTCAGAGTGCAGTTCAGTCCAGTATAGATACGTTTTTTTGCCGTTTACCGAATCGCAATCGAATTGTCATAGTTTTACTTTCATTTTGTATTTATATGTATATATTAGTGCTTCTATTTATCTTTAACACTAGAAATACCGACGATTGACGTGTACCTACTTCTACCGGAGGGGTCAAAATGACTTGTTTCTTAAATTACAATATTTCAGCAGTTTGCGATATGATTTGCACAAACATATAATTCTAAAACTTTACAGATATTTTCTGATATAGTTAGGACAAGGTTACAGTGAATATAGTTGTACTGAGAGTTGTGTTTCACTGTTTCTGATAGACGACTGAGTTGTATATGGCAGCGTTTCTGATGATCGACTGAAAGTAATCTGAGGGAACTTGATTGAAGTAAATACTGCAAGTAATGATCAAGCGCAAACAGTTCAAACCGTGGGAACAACATTTTTTTGGTTGTTGACAGATCTTTGAGTTTGGAATATTTTCTTTTACGACTAGATAATAAATTGCTACGCTAATGAGTGCCCAAGTTTATTGGGCGCGTAACGCAACATATAATCCTTCGATTTTATAGGGGTATTAGGACACAAAATAACGGTTTCTCTGTGTATCTTTCAGATTACGTGCCACAAAAATGTCCACGATACAATAGAATAGCACCGAAAACCAATGTTCCGTGGGGGTCAAAATGACTCATCCCGGTATATGTAGGTATACTGCATACAAATTTACAACAAAATGATAAACAAAAAAGTAAACTATTTTACAGAATTAATTATTGGTATATCTTAAAAAAAGTTGTGCCAAATTTTCAGAAACAACATGTACCTGAAATGAGTTATAATTATAAGAAATGGCAAACAAGTCATTTTGACCCCCTTGGTAGTTCTAGTGTTAAATAAATTATTCAACTTAATATAATTCCGCATCACGCTTCGACGACACCTAACATCTTATATCCCTACAATACATACTTAACAAAATGCATTTCGCTAAATTGTAATAATTTATTCGCTAGCCACAAACACGTCTCTAATAGAACAACATAGCACTCGCTATTCTCCTATTTGCTAGCCGACAAAAATGCAGCCGCACGCCAGCAGGCAGTACAGCAGCGTGAATCAAAGTCTTGTTTGTCGTCACCGTTGACATTACACTGCACGCACCTCAGAAATTACCATAATCACACACTCCCCGCCAGTTTATCCTCAACTATCTATAATTACACCAATTACGACGTAAACGTAACCGCGTACCGAAAAAAGCTCAAGGATCAACAGTGTCCGCAAATTAATCGTCGCGTCGCACGTGAGATAACCTGCTGCACGATTGCTCGCAATCTCCGACAGTCAACCCCTTCGCGCCTGGGGACCGACAAATTCACCGTTATCGCCCAACAATCCGGCCCAGCTAAGTGCGAAAAGTCGCAGCAAGCGTTATCAGTCTTTATATCGTCGACGATTTGCTCGCGAGTCTCGACGATGACGTAAAAACGTACGTCACTGAGCAGATTAATCATCCGGTGTCCGCGTTATTTTATGCGGTTTATTTAAAATTTCGTTTTAAAGGACAGTCAGTTGATTGGAAGTGATGGAAAATATTTTTGCGTGGTAGAACGTGTTGAAACTTTGGCCGTCCGTGAACTCCGTGTTAGTTTGTTCGGGGGATAGTTGGTTCATTGAAAGTAATGGAAAATTTTCTCGTACGCATTATGTGGTAACGTGTATTGAAATTTTACTGGAACGCGGACTCAAATAGTTTTGCGCTGTTTTAAGTGTTGGCTTATTTAAAGCGTCGTTGGTTGATTGGAAGTCATATAAAATATATTGTTACAATACAATAGACAGCATTTTTTAGGTACATTGTAGAACAGAATGTTGTAATATTTTTCACAGGAAAATGCTAATATTTTTATAGGTAATAGTAAAGGTAACGCAAAAAATAGAAGGGCCTTCTTTAAAGCCTTCAGCGAGAGTTTCAATTTACAAATAGAATGTGTATAAACATAAACTTATAGATATGTTACAATATATGTCATAATTAGTACATTATAGTATATTTTGCAAAAATTGTTTTCGTAGTTGTTTTATTTGAGACAGGTATTTATTGTGTATTATTCGTATTATTCAAGGGAATGTCTCGTGTAATACGATTCCCTATAACTCCATTTCATACAACGCGTAACGTATTAACCGCGTTACACGGAAATCGATTGCATATTGGTATAGCCACATATTAGGAACGTCCGTCGTTGTTAACTCGCGGTGAAATGTTCGTTAATTTTTGCTCGATGTATTCATGCTACGGTAGATGTTGGACATGTCGAAGCACGTTTTACGTTGTATACTATAATAACGATGTTACAGTACTTTCCGGCCGATTTGGGCCAATGAAATTTCATACTTTCCATTTTAACGCTTCTACCTTTATTTTTAGGTCCTCTCATTATATGGCGTAGTGCCTATCATACTGCATCCCCACGTTATATTGCGTAATTAAAATTTCAAGCCTATCCTCCCGTCTTCCAACAGATCATGCTACCACTTCAAAACGTTTTCCTGACAACGTCCCAACACATTCTACCCCGTTACCAACAGAACTTTCCAACTTTCCCTTTTATGTGACTAAATAATTTTGCCAACTTAACAACCAAGCAACAATTTATTAATGTACATGCACGCCACATTACAATATGCAATCATAATTGCACATCCATCCTCCCGTCTTCCAACAGATCATGCTACCACTTCAAAATGTTTTCCTAACAACGTCCCAACATTCTGCCTCGTCACCAACAGAACTTTCCCTTTTATGTGACTAAATAATTTTTCCAAGTCAACAACCAAGCAACAATTCAATAATGTATATTCACGCCACATTACACTATGCCATCATAATTGCAGATCCATCCTCCCGTATTCCAACAGATCATGCTACCACTTCAAAATGTTTTCCTGACAACGTCCCAACATTCTGCCCCCTTACCAACAGAACTTTCCCACTTTCCCTTATATGTGACTAAATAATTTTCCCAAGTCAACAACCAAGCAACAATTCAATAATATACATTCACGCCACATTATACTATGCAATCATAATTGCACAGCCATCCTCTCGTCTACTAACGTATAAACATGCTGCCGCCCCATCAAAGTTCTCTCCTGACAACCTTTACCGTTCCTTCGACTAAAACTATCCCCGTCACCAACAATCCGACTACCAGGCTTCGACGCGCGCAGCCAAATTCTCGTGTCGACTTCGCTGCTGCGAACATGCACGCCACATTACAGTATGCAATCATAATTGCACATCCATCCGCTCATCTTCCAACAGATCATGCTACCACTTTAAAATGTTTTCCTGACAACGTCCCAACATTTTACCTCGTTACCAACAAAACTTTCCAACTTTCCCTTTTACGTGACTAAATAATTTTCCCAAGTCAACAACCAAGCAACAATTCAATAATGTACATGCACGCGACATTACACTATGCAATCATAATTGCATATCCATCCTCCCATCTTCCAACCTATATACCTGCTGCCACCCCAGCAAAGTTCTCTCCTGACAACCTTTACTGTTTCTTCGACTAAAAACTGTCCCCGTCACTAACAATCCAACGACGAGGCTTCGACGCGCGCAGCCAAATTCTCGTGTCCACTTCGCTGCTGCAAACATGCACACCACATTACACTATGCAATCATAATTGCACATCCATCCTCCCGTCTTCCAACAGATCATGCTACCACTTCAAAATGTTTCCCGACAACGTCCCAACATTCTACCCCGTTACCAACAGAACTTTCCAAATTTCCAACTTTCCCTTTTATGTGACTAAATAATTTCCCCAAGTCAACAACCAAGCAACAATTCAATAATGTATATTCACGCCACACTACACTATGCAATCATAATTGCACATCCTTCGTCTTGTTTTCCAACATATAAAGCTGCTGCTGGCTAGCAAAGTTCCCTCCTAACAACCTTTACTGTTTCTTCGACTAAAAACTATCCCCGTTCCCAACAATCCAACGACGAGGCTTCGACGCGCGCAGCCAAATTCTCGTGTCCACTTTGCTGCTGCGAACATGCACGATACATTACAGTATGCAATCATAATTGCACATCCATACGCTCATCTTCCAACAGATCATGCTACCACTTTAAAATGTTTTCCTGACAACGTCCCAACATTCTACCTCGTTACCAACAAAACTTTCTAACTTTCCCTTTTACGTGACTAAATAATTTTCCCAAGTCAACAACCAAGCAACAATTCAATAATGTACATGCACGCGACATTACACTATGCAATCATAATTGCATATCCATCCTCTTGTTTTCCAACATATAAAGCTGCTGCTGGCTAGCAAAGTTCCCTCCTAACAACCTTTACTGTTTCTTCGACTAAAAACAATCCCCGTCCCCAACAATCCAACGACGAGGCTTCGACGCGCGCAGCCAAATTCTCGTGTCCACTTTGCTGCTGCGAACATGCACGCCACATTACACTATGCAATCATAATTGCACATCCACCATCCCGTCTTCCAACCTATAAAGCTGCTGCCGCCCCAGCAAAGTTTCCTCCTGACAACCTTTACTGTTTCTTCGATTAAAAACTATCCCCGTCACTAACAATCTAACGACGAGGCTTCGACGCGCGCAGCCAAATTGTCGTGTCCACTTCGCTGGTGCGAACATGCACGCCACATTACAGTATGCAATCATAATTGCACATCCACCATCCCGTCTTCCAACCTATAAACCTGCTGCTGCCCCAGCAAAGTTCCCTCCTAACAACCTTTACTGTTTCTTCAACTAAAAACTATCCCCGTCCCCAACAATCGGACGACCAAGCTTCGACGCGCGCAGCCAAATTCTCGTGTCCACTTCGCTGCTGCGAACGCGTCCCCGCTTAAGGCCGCAACCACCCCCGCACGGACACACGCACACACACTTGCGCGCAGTTCTGCGATGGCGTGCAGCCGGCAACGAAAATCTCGAGGTCGCATCTCCGCTGAAGTTCCCCCGCAGACATTCCGAAGTTAATAATGCCTTGTTAAGTACTTGGCCTTGTTCGGCGCACTTAACTTATGCATACTGCATGCGGGCGCAATATATGGGAGCGACCGCGTGATACACTCGAGAATGCATATTTCAGGCTCCGGAGTTTGTCCGTTTTGCGATGCGCGCAGAAGCGCGTTGCGAAGAAACGGACCCGAGCGGAAGTCGATGGGGTTGTTTTTGGTGGCACGCGTCACGAATTTGTCATGTGTCAATAGGAATCGATGGCGTCGGACTATGCGTCGATCCTATTCCTGGGAGTACAGTTTAACCCTTTACACTCAACTAGGGGACATGAAGATACTTCGTGTTGTTACTGTGGAAAATATATGTACAGGAAACGTTTGTTCAAATATTTGTTTCCTTAAAATTTTTCCGGGGAGTTACAAGCTAAGGCAACGAAATAGAGTTAATAATGTGTGTGCTATTTAAGATTTAGTAAATTCGTGGTCAATAAACTGAGAGGATAATTCTAGCGACTACAAGAACAAGTTTCTATTGGGATGGAGGGAAAGTTCTGTCGTATTTTTAATAGGCAGGTAATTTTTCTTGTAAATAAAAAAAACATCTGGCTAGTGAGTCATTCGGGTTTTTTTTGTTGTTTTAGCTGCTGTATAATTTAAATGCATAATCTATACGCTTAAACACATACTTTTATAAATGAATTCAAATATTTTCTTTAAAATACGACAGAACTTTCCCTCCAACCCATTATATATTCCTGCAATAGGCTGAATGATAAACTGCAAGTTATTGTATAAACATTGTATATGCTCGGAAGAAAAAATGACACGTGAAAGATCATAAATAAATTATTACTGCGATATGTGTTTGAATAAACCCGCAAAGCACATTGGTAAAAGAACTGTGACGCATTCGAAAAGAATAACCTATCAAATTTCAATTTTGTTTCAACATGAATGTACCAGGAAAGTTGTATGCAACACAATGTTTGCAGCAGAGTATTTTTTTCAAAACTATAGCATTTTAAACAAAATGTTGCGCTATTCGCTACTTCATGAAGAAACAGGTCCGAGTGCAAAGGGTTAATTACCTCACTAATCGCGACTTTGGGTGCTAGTCATTTTTGCATGATAAAATTATGCAAGTGAATGTTGAGGTAATCGATTGTTGCAGGAGGTAATTAAATAATGCTGGTGACGATGGCGCAACTATGGAGAAATATAAATGTAATGTAACAGTAGTAATAATACAGTAGTAATAATAGCCACAATTTTATTTACAGACATGATTTCAGCTTTAAGATTTGATACCTTAAGACATAACTTATAACACTCGCGCTTTTCAACTATGTCTCCTCCGTTTCTTGTGCAATTCATTCCAGTTTTCTTCGTTCTCCCTTTTTAATTTAACTTGAAAAAACACCTCTTGACGTAGACACGATGAAAGTGTGAAAACGTCTAGTTAAAAGGCCGTGCATAATCAGCGCACTTACTGCTCAATTCATTTTGCGACCGAACTACTAGCAGCCGTTTTATTTACACAGTATCCAGTTACGTTGAGCGCGGAAGGCCGAATATTAGAACGGTTCGCAGCAGATGAGAAAAGTTTCATCGATCGCCGCCATTCAAATCAGACACTGTACACACTGCTCGCGGCAGATAAGTTAACGCATCGGAAAGGAGGTTACAGAAAGCTCGCCGATGTCGTAATGACACTCGGGCACGGGTGGTTATACGGGCAAATATGTCGTTACCGAGCGTAACGAGTCGAGCGAAAACATAATATTTGCCGAACGCACGGCCGCAGGAACTGTTGCGCGTGATTTGTAAGAATTATTTGAAATAATATGCCTTTTCGTGATCGAAACGTTGAACTTGCCTTGTTCATTCGACACGGTACTTCTTACAAATTTCTTTCAACGCGTATTTTTTATTTTCTTTCCTTTTGTATTATGTCATCTCGACGCGGTAATTATTACAAATTTATTTCAACGTGTACTGTAATCTTCTAAATTCATCATTATACAGTTTTCAACTATACTTGTGTAGGTTCCAGGTATTAATTAAATACTTCTAATCAAACTTGGATAAGATATAATTAAAAAAGAGTCAAAATACAATTCCACACACACACACAACCGAACTTCTTACAAGCGCGACTGCCAAAAGTGCGTCCTTCGTCTTTGCTTGTCCGGCTACGACTGCCCGTACGAAACAACACCATCTTCAATCTTCTTTTGTTATATGCGTCGTCGCTCACGCTACATATCACACATACATCACACTCTAACTTATACGCATTCGATACGGCGCATTATTCTTTCGCGAATCTGCAAATATTCGGTCCCACATATATGTGCCCATAATTATGAAAGTGGTCTAAGTCAAAATTTAAAAAAAAATGAGTTTATCAGTTATTTCATACCACATTATTTTTAACTAAATTTATTCAATGTAATTTTTACGAAATTGTCAAAAATGAACCATTAGATAGTTATTGTAATTTCAACATTATATGGAATTCATTTAGTTTTAATTATGAAAGTGGTCTAAGTCAAAAATTTAAATAAATTATATAAACAACTTGAAAATGGCACGTGGCCTGCTTTGACGCGTTTCTGAACTACATAATAAAATAAATGACAATCAAATTTTAATAATAACGACAACTTCATTACGAAATCACTAGAAGAATCAATAACAAGAAGAGTAAAAAATACCGCGAGTGAATCTGTCTCTTGGCTACAAATTCAATGGATGAGATTCTTGAAAAATGAACCTTATAAAATGTTCTATAAAACATCTTTAGATGATTCTAAATTTCACGTTTTGGATCTTTCACCTAAAAAAGGAAGACCAAAAATATACGGAAATATTAAATTACTTCCATTATACACCACCATTAGACCAGTATCGGAAGAAAAACATAAAGATATTATGAGTTTACTACCGTACATCCCTCCAGTTTTTCAGGAACATTTTAAGAATCTTAAATACTCGAAATAATGATAAAAATGGATTACTGTTTAAAAATAATTAATAAATGTAATAAATGTTCACGAATTATTTCAATCAAATTATTGTTTCAAATAAAACTCAAAGTTCTTTATTGCTTTAAGTCATTTATAGGACATTCAGTTAACTTTGAAAATGGTCTAAGTCAATTCAA
Organism: Cryptocheilus praepositus; assembly: GCA_033815515.1. Lineage (NCBI taxonomy): Eukaryota > Metazoa > Arthropoda > Insecta > Hymenoptera > Pompilidae > Cryptocheilus > Cryptocheilus praepositus. Next base: position 2,741,778 of record JAWWQZ010000257.1, read on the forward strand.
TCTTTAAAAATAATATTATCGTATAAAATTCACACAAAATTTCATATTCATAGTAAATTTCCATTAATTAAGACTAATAAAATTATAAATTAAAATGTCGCATAATGTAAAAATATTTTTTAATTTATTCAAATGCAATTCATTAAATATCTCGAAACAAGAAATATATGACTTAGACCACTTTCATAATTATGGGCACATATGAGCCGTTTATTTTGAAAGTGGCCTAACCCCATTTATCTTGAAATCGAGATAAATAATATTTACTGATAAATAACATGAATTTGTACATGTAACCATGGTAACTGGAAAATACTGAAAAACGGAGTTAGGCCACTTTCCTAATAAACGGCTCATATACATTTAATAAGGAGAACGGCTCGTGATTAGAATCGCTGCACAAAAAAGGTTTTTTCACTAGAGCTACGCGCATAAAAATTTCCTTAGAGCATTAGATATGAGAAATTCGGTGTTCCGTTCGTTTCTTGGCGGAATCGATACGTTTTGCTAGAGGAACCTCGACAAAGAAGATGGGTACGAAGAAGTGGACGGTTGAAAAGAGGCAACGATCGAGTAGCATAGGGGCGTGCTTATCAAGCCTCGACGAGAAATCGTGTCAACTGCTCACTTGCATAGTGCACGGCCATTGAAACGTTATAAAATGTGCGCATCGCACAGTGCGCCCGACCAATAACGAAATTTCATTAGTTGCATTGCCGTGAAATTTTATTGAAACGCTCCCGCGCCCGTTTAAAAGTTCGCCGGAGTGCTGTGGCGCGAAACACAATACGATGCGATTGAAAAATCCTGATTGAATTGTCAAAGCGCGTCTGTTTAGGAAATCACGTTAAAGTAACTGATCTAAAGATGTATCGCAGATCGTCGGATGGTCAAATAATCGTGTGATATTTAGCGATATAAGTAACGTGACTGATAAAGTTCGAAATTTGAACGATTCTCGTGCTTGCATATTGACGAACTACCGTGAAAATAATTTTCCGAGATTTTCTACCGAAAAGTTGCCGAAACTACATATTGCTTCACGATAAATGAAACAGGATCGGTACAGTTCAGAAGTTGACCGGTCCTCCCATTTCAGTAATTATAGGCTTGTGTGAAAATTGTTATCATTGATGCGTTGCAAGCTGATAAATGTTCGAATAATCACGTAATATTTCAAGCTGCTTTTTTTACGATCAGTAGAATTAAAAAATTTACCAGTTTCCACCGATCAGTAAGTCCAAATCTCTGTGAAAATACTTTTTTGCTCAATGTAATAACCGGAAAACATAAAAACATAACACAACCGAAAAAAGCACACAATCCTACTAATCCTCCACTTCAGTAATTGCAATGGAAACTGGAAACTTTTTGCTCCGTTTTCCATACGACAACTCTCGAAACTACACGTTATATCAAGATAATTCCAACGCGACTGACAAAATTCCAAATTTTTCCAGTCCGCGCACTTCAGTAACTGCAAATTTCCGCGGAGACACTTTTTTGCTCTATTTCCCGTATAACAGTTGACCAGTCCACATACTTCAGTTATTACAAACTTCCACGAAACTCTTTTTTCTCCATTTTCTGCGGAGCACTTGTCGAAACTACGTTTCCTCCCAGTCAGACTGCATTAAAGCGTTCATTTAGACATGAAAAATCAGAAATCGCGTGCTCGTACTCTTTAACCCACTACGTTTAGAACCCGTACATCTATTTGCAAATTGTCGAATCGTTCGTGACGTTCATTTGACATTTCTGTGCATTATTGCCTTCTCCACAGAAGTTGGACACGCATCGCGAGACAATATCTCGAATTTCACTCGGGCTGTTATGATCACCGTTGTACCGACGGTCACCATGCATGCATGCATGTAACGTTCACGGCGACAGACGTGACGGATGTGGAACGTCATCAGTAGATATATACATCTGGTCTGCACCTGTGCCCTTATCCTACGACCGCACTACTTTCCGCGTTGAAATTCCAATTCCCGTCCTCAAACAATGACACATTTTTCATGCACGGCTGCAATAAACGATATCCACCCGATACTTCAGTAAACTCGGTTACCTGACAGAACTTACGTTAGATTTAACTTTTTAGAAGGAAAGTCTGGTTTGTAGTCGATACAATTGAACTACGGGGTATTGGCAAATTAATTTGAAAAATTTGAAGATACTTTGATTGATGTCCGGAGATTATTTATGTACGTAAAGTTACGTGGGTTGATTATTAAAAAATGATATACGAATTACATACGATCGTTCGCTTTCGTTACAAACTGCAAGATTAAAAGCCTTACAATTTCCACAACTTTCAGGTTAATCAGAATAATCGTCTCTGAGAAAAGTAAACATTTGTTCAGTTTCCACCTGAAACGCCCCGTGAACTTTCTTATTTTTGCTCCAACATTCCTGTTAGAAAAATATCCCGATCAGCACAATATTATCTCTTTCTCAGCCTTTTTGATCCACCCCCATAAACGAATACCTCAAAATATGACCCAAAGACCTTTCCATAGTACAGAGATTTCCAATAGATACAACTCATTTAACATAGAGCATATACCAAAATCTTGTACTGTTAGTTAACTTGAAAATATAATTTTGACTAAAACTTGTCCAATCATTATTGAAACGAAAAATTGATATACTCCTCCGTAAAAAGTCGAGTTTATCGCGTGTCGACTGACCAATAAAGTGGATATTCCAATTCCGTTTCAGGTATTTACATTTCCGTCTTACAATTCGACAGCCGTGAAATTTTCGGAAATGCACATTAGGTCGTCACTTCCGGTGCATCGCGTGGCTTTTTGTCTGCGCGGTCAAATTCCACGCAACACCCCGCGACCCCAGGATATTAATTTCCGCTTGCCGCCCCCGAAATCCATGAACCGCGCGATGAGAGCGTGCTCGCGTTTTATTTACGAGCGCAATAGGAAGCGCCGCGCGTAATTTTGTCGGGACACGTGCCGGACGTTGATACTCGATGACAAATGACACGATCGCCCGACTGTGCGCGTCCGTTGGTCTGCCAGTCACGCTGGAAGCTTCACGCATTGCGAACGACGACGATGATTCAGCGATTGAGAATTGACGGTTGATGGCGGTCGATTAACTCGCCGCGACCAGCTGCCAATGCGTTCTCGGACTCGTACATCTCGGGTGTTAAAATGTGATAACGCGTGGGAGTCAGTTGGATTGATCCTTCTTAGATACAAGAGCAATGACACTTTTGGGGTAATATGTGAATACAGGGTATAAGCCGAATTTTTCAGGTGGACGAAACAATGATGGTTGCGTGATCGAAAATTGAAAGGTGGCGTTTCATATATTTGTGGAAGCACGTGAAAACTTGTGAATGTATGGTCAAAGTCGTATATTTCGCGGATGGGTGTTAAAATGTGATAACGCGTGGGAGTCAGTTGGATTGATCCTTCTTAGATACAAGAGCAATGACACTTTTGGGGTAATATGTGAATAGGGGGTATGAGTCGAATTCCGAAAAAGATGGACGAAACAATGATGAATGAAAAGGTGGCGTTGGATATATTTGTGGAAGCACGTGGAAACTTGTGAACATATCGTCAAACTCGTTCATCTTGCGGTTTGATATCACAATGTGATGACGCGTGAGAGTCAGTTGGATTTATTCTTCTTAGATACAAGAGTAATGACACTTTTGGGGTAATATGTGAACACAGGGTATGAGCCGCATTTTTCAGGTGGACGAAACAATGATGGTTGCGTGATCGAAAATTAAAAGGTGGCGTTTCATATATTTGTGGAAGCACGTGAAAACTTGTGAATGTATGGCCAAACTCGTACATTTCGCGGATGGGTGTTAAAATGTGATAACGCGTGGGAGTCAGTTGGAAAGATCCTTCTTAGATATAAGAGCAATGACACTTTTGCGGTAATATGTGAATAGGGGGTATGAGTCGAATTCCGAAAAAGATGGACGAAACAATGATGAATGAAAAGGTGGCGTTGGATATATTTCTGGAAGCACGTGGAAACTTGTGAACATATCGTCAAACTCGTTCATCTTGCGGTTTGATGTCACAATGTGATAACGCGTGAGATCCAGTTGGATTGATTCTTCTTAGATACAAGAGCAATGACACTTTTGGGGTAATATGTGAACACAGGGTATGAGCCGCATTTTTCAGGTGGACGAAACAATGATGGTTGCGTGATCGAAAATTAAAAGGTGGCGTTTCATATATTTGTGGAAGCACGTGAAAACTTGTGAATGTATGGTCAAACTCGTACATTTCGCGGATGGGTGTTAAAATGTGATAACGCGTGGGAGTCAGTTGGATTGATCCTTCTTAGATATAAGAGCAATGACACTTTTAAGGTAATATGCGAATACGGGATATGAGCCGAATTCTTCAGGGTGACGAAGCAATGATGGTTGCGTGGTCGAAAATTAAGAGGTCGCATTTGATATATTTGTAGAAGCACGTGAAAACTTGTGAATGTATGGTCAAACTCATTCATCTTGCGGTTTGATGTCACAATGTGATAACACGTGGAAGTCAGTTGACTTGATCCTTCTTAGATACAAAAGCAATGACACTTTTGGGGTAATATGTGAATACGGGGTATGAGTCGAATTCCGAAAAAGATGGACGAAACAATGATGAATGAAAAGGTGGCGTTGGATACATTTGTGGAAGCACGTGGAAACTTGTGAACATATCGTCAAACTCGTTCATCTTGCGGTTTGATGTCACAATGTGATGACGCGTGAGAGTCAGTTGCATTGATCCTTCTTAGATATAAGAGCAATGACACTTTTGGGATAATATGGGAATACAGGGTATGAGCCGAATTCTTCAGGGTGACGAAGCAATGATGGTTGCGTGGTCGAAAATGAAGAGGTGGCATTTGATATATTTGTGGAAGCACGTGAAAACTTGTGAATGTATCGTCAAACTTCTTCATCTTGCGGTTTGATGTCACAATGTGATAACGCGTAGGAGTTAGTTGACTTGATCCTTCTTAGACATAAGACAATGACACTTTTGGGGTAATATGTGAATACGGGGTATGTGCCGAATTCTTCAGGCGGATGGAGCAATAATGGCTGAGTGATCGAGAATTAAAAGGTGGCGTTTGATATATTTGTGGAAGCACTTGAAAACTTATGAATGTATAGTCAAACTCGTTTATCTTGCGGTTTGATGTCACAATGTGATGACGCGTGAGAGTCAATGACACTTTTGGAGTGATACGCGAATATTGCGCGTACGACAAATTTTGCAGGTCTATGCAGCAATAATGATTTTGCGATTTAAAATTAACAGTTAGCTTTTGATACAATAGTGATAGCGTGTGACCACTTAATCATTTTCATCTCATCTGTTGTCGTCTGTCTCATCTGATGCCGAACGTTACATTCTAACCACACTCGTCGAATCAATCTTGACAGAAACACGACGACTTTTATTATTCTCGAGATGCATTTGGGCAGACATGCAAATATAATATGTCGTATGAGACACATTTTCTAGGTGGACTCAACTCAGATCGGAAATGAGCAATTGGTCGCTGATGCACTCGTAAAAGCACACGATCAATTGTTGATGCGTTTTCGGAATCTCTCATCTCATATCTTACGTTATTGGATGCTACATTCTGGCAACCTTTGTTGAGTCAATCGACTTGACCCAATAATGGCGGCCCTTCATCCGAGCACGGGATCAATAATAGTTTTTTGATAGGTATGCGGATATGTGGCATGTGACAGATTTCCCAGGTGGGTCAAGAATGACACTTGGTCGTCTATTGTACCATGGGTCATTGAAATTGCCACTTTTGCGAGTTCGGGAGACACCGAAGGAATGGCTAATGAGAATTTTCAGCGATATTCTTATGAGTATGTACTGATAATTGTTGTGCATTTAATTTTAGGTCATAAATTAATCTCCTGATAATCGACTGTATTTCGGCACATTCAATTTCTCCGTACTTCAATAGTGTGTATTCATTCTCGTTAATAGTCGAAAACATTAACGAGAATTCCTCTGCTTACCCCTTAAAAATATTTATTGTTGAAATTATGTTATCTCTTAAACTCTTCCGTCTCCTCATCAGGACTCTAAAATTACCAATTTATCTTAAAAATCGACAATCCCCAAACATTTATAACGACAAGTAAACATTTGCAGCATTAAAGAATTAAATGAAAGTAAAAATCTAATAAATATTTCCACTAATAAATATTTTCAACACGAATAATTTTCAACCAGTGAGAAAAACGTGCTATTTAAAAATTCGTTAATACCGCAACATTGTAAGAGTTTCACCTGCCTCACCGTTGCAGCATATTTACACGTTCTTCGCAAAGCATTTTCCCTACAACTTTTTAAAGGCCAAAGTGCAGTGTCTGATAACGCTCTCGAAAAAAGGACGATTCTCTAAAGTAATTCACTCAGCCACCGTAACGCACTTTAATCCGCATCGCTTATCTCTCTCGGCTGACTTATTAAAAGGCTTATCTACTGCACGCACTACGCCCGTGCGTGCAGCATAAATATTAGTCTAATCCTGGAGAGCTCGAGCTCGCGTTCAGTCATCGATGTGCGCCAGTATGCATCTGCGTTTCGTTACAGAAAACAGTCGGATCAATTTCCGCATATTTCTCCTTGACACAGCTACGCATTCCTATTGCATTCTCTAGTATTTGCACCGTCCGGTATATTTACGTAGTTCCATGCGCACTCGCTTTGAAATTGGCGAGACAAAGCTTCCTTAATAGTGAAATGACCGCATATTATTTCCCGTAGGTTTACTCTAAAATCGACGATTTTCTAATTTGAAAGTTAAAAACAAATACATATAGGTATAATACAATTTTTACTTCGGAATTGCTTTGAAAAGCTTCTAGATTTATAGTTGTGTCCTTTTTTATCGCATAGTTGCAGTTGTAGTTGCATTGCTTTTTAGTTGCATGGTTTTACGTTTGCACACAATCGAGAAAACAAATACGTATGTCATTTTTATTAATTATTTCTGCATTATGGTTGCATAGTTGCAGTTTTAATAACAGTATACAAAGCTTCCTTAATAGTGAAATGACCGCATATTATTTAGCGTAGACTTACTCTAAAACCAGCGATTTTCTAGTTTGGAAATTAAAAACAAATACATATAGGAATAATACAATTTTTACTTCGGAATTGCTTTCAAAAGCTTCTAGATTTATGGTTGTGTCTAGATTTATGGTTGTGTGCTTTTTTATCGCATAGTTGCAGTTGCAGTTGCATTGCTTTTTAGTTGCATAGTTTTACGTTTGCACACAATAGTCTTGTCATCATTAGTTATTTCTGCATTCATACTTTAATAACAGTATACAAAGCTTCCTTAATAGTGAAATGACCGCATATTATTTCCCGTAGGTTTACTCTAAAACCAGCGATTTTCTAATTTGAAAGTTAAAAACAAATACATATAGGTATAATACAATTTTTACTCCAGAATTGCTTTCAAAAGCTTCTAGATTTATGGTTGTGTCCCTTTTGATCGCATAATTGCGGTTGTAGTTGTATTGCTTTTTAGTTGCATGGTTTTACGTTTGCACACAATAGTCTTGACATCATTAGTTATTTCTGCATTTATATTTTAATAACAGTATACAAAGCTTCCTTAATAGTGAAATGACAGCATATTATTTCCCGTAGGTTTACTCTAAAATCGACGATTTTCTAATTTGAAAGTTAAAAACAAATACATATAGGTATAATACAATTTTTACTTCGGAATTGCTTTGAAAAGCTTCTAGATTTATAGTTGTGTCCTTTTTTATCGCATAGTTGCAGTTGTAGTTGCATTGGTTTTTAGTTGCATGGTTTTACGTTTGCACACAATAGTCTTGTCATCATTAGTTATTTCTGCATTCATATTTTAATAACAGTATACAAAGCTTCCTTAATAGCGAAATGACCGCATATTATTTCCCGTAGGTTTACTCTAAGACCGGCGATTTTCTAATTTGGAAATTGAAAACAAATACGTATAGGTATAATACAATTTTTACTTCGGAATTGCTTTGAAAATCTTCTAGATTTATGGTTGTGTGCTTTTTTATCGCATAGTTGCAGTTGCAGTTGCATTGCTTTTTAGTTGCATAGTTTTACGTTTGCAGACAATAGTCTTGTCATCATTAGTTATTTCTGCATTCATACTTTAATAACAGTATACAAAGCTTCCTTAATAGTGAAATGACCGCATATTACTTCCCGTAGGTTTACTCTAAAATCGACGATTTTCTAATTTGAAAGTTAAAAACAAATACATATAAGTATAATACAATTTTTACTTCGGAATTGCTTTGAAAAGCTTCTAGATTTATAGTTGTGTCCTTTTTTATCGCATAGTTGCAGTTGTAGTTGCATTGCTTTTTAGTTGCATAGTTTTACGTTTGCAGACAATAGTCTTGTCATCTTTAGTTATTTCTGCATTCATACTTTAATAACGGTATACAAAGCTTCCTTAATAGTGAAATGACCGCATATTATTTCCAGTAGGTTTACTCTAAAATCGACGATTTTCTAATTTGGAAGTTAAAAACAAATACATATAGGTATAATACAATTTTTACTCCAGAATTGCTTTCAAAAGTTTATAGATTTATGGTTGTGTCCTTTTTTATCGCATAGTTGCAGTTGCATTGCTTTTTAGTTGCATAGTTTTACGTTTGCACGCGATAGTCTTGTCGTCATTAGTTATTTCTGCATTCATATTTTAATAACAGTATACAAAGCTTCCTTAATAGTGAAATGACCGCATATTTCCCGTAGGTTTACTCTAAAATCGAGGATTTTCTAATTTGAAAGTTAAAAACAAATACATATAGGTATAATACAATTTTTACTCCAGAATTGCTTTCAAAAGCTTCTAGATTTATGGTTGTGTCCTTTTTTATCGCATAGTTGCAGTTGCAGTTACATTGCTTTTTAGTTGCATAGTTTTACGTTTCCAGGCAATAGTCTTGTCATCATTAGTTATTTCTGCATTCATATTTTAATAACAGTATACAAAGCTTCCTTAATAGTGAAATGACCGCATATTATTTCCCGTAGGCTTACTCTATGACCGACGATTTTCTAATTTGGAAATTAAAAACAAATACATATAGGTATAATACAATTTTTACTCCAGAATTGCTTTCAAAAGCTTCTAGATTTATGGTTGTGTCCTTTTTTATCGCACAGTTGCAGTTGTAGTTGCATGGTTTTACGTTTGCACACAATAGTCTTGTCATTATTAGTTATTTCTGCATTCATACTTTAATAACAGTATGCAAAGCTTCCTTAATAGTGAAATGACCGCATATTATTTCCCGTAGGCTTACTCTAAAACCAGCGATTTTCTAATTTGGAAGTTAAAAACAAATACATATAGGTATGATACAATTTTTACTCCAGAATTGCTTTCAAAAGCTTCTAGATTTAAGGTTGTGTCCTTTTTTATCGCATGGTTGCAGTTGCAGTTGCATTGCTTTTTAGTTGCATAGTTTTACGTTTACACGCGATAGTCTTGTCATCATTAGTTATTTCTGCATTCATACTTTAATAACAGTATACAAAGCTTCCTTAATAGTGAAATGACCGCATATTATTTAGCGTAGGCTTACTCTAAAACCAGCGATTTTCTAATTTGGAAGTTAAAAACAAATACATATAGGTATAATACAATTTTTACTCCAGAATTGCTTCCAAAGTTTCTATATTTATGGTTGTGTCCTTTTTTATCGCATAGTTGCAGTTGCAGTTGCAGTTGCATTGCTTTTTAGTTGCATGGTTTTACGTTTGCACGCGATAGTCTTGTCATCATTAGTTATTTCTGCGTTCATATTTTAATAACAGTATACAAAGCTTCCTTAATAGTGAAATGACCGCATATTATTTCCCGTAGGTTTACTCTAAGACCGGCGATTTTCTAATTTGGAAATTGAAAACAAATACGTATAGGTATAATACAATTTTTACTCCAGAATTGCTTTTCAAAAGCTTCTAGATTTATGGTTGTGTCCTTTTTTATCGCATAGTTGCAGTTGCAGTTGCATGGTTTTACATTTCCACACAATAGTCTTGTCATTATTAATTATTTCTGCATTCATACTTTAATAACAGTATACAAAGCTTCCTTAATAGTGAAATGACCGCATATTATTTCCCGTAGGCTTACTCTAAGACCAACGATTTTCTAATTTGGAAATGGAAAACAAATACGTATAGGTATAATACAATTTTTACTCCAGAATTGCTTTTCAAAAGCTTCTAGATTTATGGTTGTGTCCTTTTTTATCGTATAGTTGCAGTTGCAGTTGCATTGCTTTTTCGCTGCATAGTTTTACGTTTGCACACAATAGTCTTGTCATTATTAGTTATTTCTGCATTCATACTTTAATAACAATATACAAAGCTTCCTTAATAGTGAAATGACCGCATATTATTTCCCGTAGGTTTACTCTAAAATCGACGATTTTCTAATTTGAAAGTTAAAAACAAATACATACAGGTATAATACAATTTTTACTTCGGAATTGCTTTGAAAAGCTTCTAGATTTATGGTTGTGTCCTTTTTTATCGCATAGTTGCAGTTGCTGTTGCATCGCTTTTTAGTTGCATGGTTTTAAGTTTGCACACAATAGTCTTGTTATCATTAATTACTTCTGCATTCATACTTTAACACATTGGCTGCCGTGGGGGTCATATTGACCGGCGCAAGAGATTTTACTGAAGATCCAAAATATTCGCAATGGGTAGTAATAATTATTTTATAAATGCAGTTATTGTTAGAATAGTGATGCGATTCTTTGGTCTCCAATACTTGCACATTATTTACATTTTGCATAATTCAGTCAAACGCTGTAGTATTTCATAGCATCGCCGTTCTAATACGGCAAACTACGCACGGCAGTCAACGTGTTAATAACAGTACATTGTTCAATAAAATATTCTTTAACACAAATCCATGTACCTTTAAACCTACTACACAGTATCCGCCGAATATCACTATCCTATAGACGTTAAACGAAAAGTTTTTCATAGTGACTTTCCTTCGGTTCATTTCAACAAACAGTCGAGCCACGTGTCCGTCGAACTGATGTTTCCTACGAAGACGTTCTATTAAGGATGCGGGGCATCCTTAGGAATTCTCTAATTTATTCGGCACGCCATAGTCGCCGGGCTACGCCGGCAACATCAATAACTAACTTTGAATCGTTCTGAGACACTCGGCAAAACTTTCGGCAGCATTGTTATCCCGCCTCGAGTGCGACTCTCATCTTTGTATTTTTTTCTCTACCCTCGTCCTTCCTCAGCTTTAGCGCGATCCCACCTGCCGAAGTTTCCTCGCTCCCCGGAGTCGGGACGAAATTTTCGGTAATCCGCGAGATAAGCCGGGCGCCTAAACATTTTTCTTCGCAAACGTTCCGCGTTATTATTATTTTGTAACGTCGAAACTGCCGTGGACGGAGTCACGTGCTTTGCTCGGGGAGTGACAAAGGTATTTTCATTATTCCGAGCTTGTAACGGCAAAATAGTGGTTGTATAAGACAGCACTTTCAACTTACGGCGTTTATCTTGCTGGCGCCTGGGTCCACTCGATGATACTTGATAACTGTTTTCGAATATTTATTTACGTTATGGGCACTCACGACGCGCGTGCGATGTGGTATGTATCTGGAACAGTATCGTAGCAACGTCAGATGCAAAGTGCCCTGAAGATAATATGTATGTTGGAATGTTGTGGGAATGTGTACTAGTAGACATTATTATTTCGTATCCGCGTGGATAAAGATATAATATTTTCTTAAATATAAAATTCTGCATGGAATATTTTCTTAAATTAAAAATACCGAATGTAATCTTTTTTTATATTAAAAACTCCGAATGTAATATTGTCTTAAATTAAAAATGTTTAATATAATGTGTAGTAATAGACATTATTACTTTGCATGTGCGTGTGTGAAGATGTAATATTTTCTTAAATATAAACTTCTGCATGGAATATTTTCTTAAATTAAAAATACCGAATGTAATACTTTTTTTATATTAAAAACCCTGAATGTAATATTGTCTTAAATTAGAAGCTCTGGATGTAATATTGCCTTAAATTAAAAATTTTTAATATAATGTTTCTTTAAATTAAAAATTAAAAACGTAACATTTTCTTGCGTGCGATATGGTATGTATCTGGAACAGTATCGTAGCAACGTCACATGCAAAGTGCCCCGAAGATAATGTGTTTATTGGAATCTTATGGAAATGTGTAGTAATAGACATTATTATTTCGTATGCGCGTGTTTAAAGATGTAATATAGTTCTTAAATATAAAATTCTGCATGGAATATTTTCTTAAGGTAAAAATGCCGAATGTAATATTTTTTATATTAAAAACCCCGAATGTAACATTGTCTTATATTAGAATCTCTGGATGTAATATTGCCTTAAATTAAAAATGTTTAATATAATGTGTAGTAATAGACATTATTACTTTGCATGTGCGTGTGTAAAGATGTAATATTTTCTTAAATATAAAATTTTGCATGGAATATTTTCTTAAATTAAAAATACCAAATGTAATATTTTTTTGATATTAAAAACCCCGAATGTAATATTGTCTTAAATTAGAAGCTCTGGATATAATATTGCCTTAAATTAAAAATTTTTAATATAATGTTTCTTTAAATTAAAAATAAAAAATGTAACATTTTCTTGCGTGCGATGTGGGATGTATCTGGAACAGCATCGTAGCAACGTCAGATACAAAGTGCCCCGAAGATAATGTGTTTATTGGAATCTTATGGAAATGTGTAGTAATAGACATTATTATTTCGTATGCGCGTGTATAAAGATCTAATATAGCTCTTAAATATAAAATTCTGCATGGAATATTTTCTTAAGGTAAAAATGCCGAATGTAATATTTTTTTATATTAAAAACTCCGAATGTAATATTGTCTTAAATTAGAAGCTCTGGATATAATATTGCCTTAAATTAAAAATGTTTAATATAATGTGTAGTAATAGACATTATTACTTTGCATGTGCGTGTGTAAAGATGTAATATTTTCTTAAATATAAAATTCTGCATGGAATATTTTCTTAAATTAAAAATACCAAAAGTAATATTTTTTTGATATTAAAAACCCCGAATGTAATATTGTCTCAAATTAGAAGCTCTGGATATAATATTGCCTTAAATTAAAAATTTTTAATATAATGTTTCTTTAAATTAAAAATTAAAAATGTAACATTTTCTTGCGCGCGATGTGGGATGTATCTGGAACAGTATCGTAGCAACGTCAGATGCAAAGTGCCCCGAAGATAATGTGTTTATTGGAATCTTATGGAAATGTGTAGTAATAGACATTATTATTTCGTATGCGCGTGTATAAAGATGTAATATAGTTCTTAAATATAAAATTCTGCATGGAATATTTTCTTAAGATAAAAATGCCAAATGTAATATTTTTTTTATATTAAAAACCCCGAATGTAATATTGTCTTAAATTAGAAGCTCTGGATATAATATTGCCTTAAATTAAAAATTTTTAATATAATGTTTCTTTAAATTAAAAATTAAAAATGTAACATTTTCTTGCGTGCGATGTGGGATGTATCTGGAACAGTATCGTAGCAACGTCAGACGCAAAGTGCCCCGAAGATAATGTGTTTATTGGAATCTTATGGAAATGTGTAGTAATAGACATTATTATTTCGTATGCGCGTGTATAAAGATGTAATATAGTTCTTAAATATCAAATTCTGCATAGAACATTTTCTTAAGGTAAAAATGCCGAATGTAATATTTTTTTATATTAACAAACCCGAATGTAACATTGTCTTATATTAGAATCTCTGGATGCAATATTGCCTTAAATTAAAAATGTTTAATATAATGTGTAGTAATAGACATTATTACTTTGCATGCGCGTGTGTAAAGATGTAATATTTTCTTAAATATAAAATTCTGCATGGAATATTTTCTTAAATTAAAAATACCAAATGTAATATTTTTTTGATATTAGAAACCCCGAATGTAATATTGTCTTAAATTGGAAGCTCTGGATATAATATTGCCTTAAATTAAAAATTTTTAATATAATGTTTCTTTAAATTAAAAATTAAAAATGTAACATTTTCTTGCGTGCGATGTGGTATGCATCTGGAACAGGATCGTAGCAACGTGAGATGCAAAGTGCCCCGATGAAAATGTGTTTATTGGAATGTTATGGAAATATATAGTAATAGACATTATTATTTCGCATGTGCGTGTGTAAAGATGTAATACCTTCTTAAATATAAAATTCTGCATGGAATATTTTCTTAAATTAAAAATACCGAATGTAATATTTTTTTATATTAGAAACTCCGAATGTAATATTGTCTTAAATTAGAAGCTCTGGGTGTAATATTGCTTTAAATTAAAACTTTTAAATATAATGTTTCTTTAAATTAAAAATTAAAGACCTAAAATTTTCTTAAATCAACAATCCTAAACCTAGCGTTTCCTCAAGTTACAAATTCTAAATGTAATATCTCCTTAAATTAGAAATTCCGTGCGTAATATGTTCTTAAATAAAAAGTACCGAATCTAATATTTTCTCGAATGAAAAATTCGTGCAACAGCATGTAGACTGTAAAGGTACAGAGGGCTGAAGCGTAATTTGCGTCGCTCTAGTCTCTCCTTAACGAGCCTCGCCGGGTGCCTTAATTAGCGGCAAGACAAAGGCCGTAATTTGGTAAACTGTCGATGACATCTGACACGCACCACGACCGATGTCACTTCGCTCATCCCGTCCGTTGTTCTCTCTGCTGTTGAACGCGGCGCTTCTCCTTCCTACACTTCGCACACACCCGCTAGTATAGGGTATTTCAGACAATAAACACCATAAAGCCGTTTATCACCGATTACCTACACGAGTGTACGATATTCGAAGCAATACAGACTCTTGTGCGAAGATTATCGAGGGTGTACTTGAATTACCCATCAATATCAAATAAAATTAAATATCGGCGAATAATGTCAAGCAGTTTTCGGCTTTTCAGTTGAAAATACATTTTTAACAGAGCATAAGTTCAATCTGTACAGTGGAAATTTCGAAGCAATATCGAAGTTCGAATATCAAAGTGTACGGTTTAAAATATAGAATGGGATTAATTATTTGCGGGTAGTGTAAAATAGGCTTCGGTTATTGAGTTGACAATAAATCTTGCGAACGCATCAGTAGATTCTGTAGAATAGAAATGTCAAAGCAATAGACACCTGTGCGGATATTCAAGCATGCGGGTGAACTGCGCATCAATATCGAATTGAATTAATTATTTGCGAATAATGTTAGGCAGCCTTTGATTACTTTGTGGAAACAAATTTGGCATAGCACAAATTCAATCGGTTAGTAGAAATTTGGAGGCAATGTAGACACTTGTGCAAGTGACATCGAGCGTTTGCTTGAATTACGCGTCAATATCCAATAGAATTAATTATTTGTGAATAATGTCAAGTAGGCTTTGCTTACTCGATGGAAAAAAAGCGTAAGTGCAATCTGTACAGGATAAATCTGATGCGATGAAATTAACATGGCCAGCAAATCACCGTTAAATTACATCGTGTCCGAACTGATGTTCAAACAATAAACGATAAATGCGTCAATATGAAGTAGAATTAATTACTTGTGAATAATATCAAGAAGGCTCCGGTTATTTAATGAAAAGAATATGTTACCGCAATAAACGCAATCTACGCTGCAGACATCTAAATTATTTCGGGGTCGAACCAATTTCCTGATTTTTACAATAAAACTTACTAATTAACATTTCATGTCGAAACAAACAAATTGATCGTCGTTTACAATAATAGCCGCTAGTACAAAGAATTTCAAACATTAAACGTTAAATCCATCGATACCGATTCAAATTAATTTCTTGCGAATAGTGTTATGCAGGTTCTGATTATTTAAAGGAAAAAAGATATTGGCTCAACAACTACAATCTACGCTGCAGACATCTAAATTATTTCGGGGTCGAACCAATTTCCTGATTTTTACAATAAAACTTACTAATTAATATTTCATGTCGAAACAAACAAATTGATCGTCGTTTACAATAATAGCCGCTAGTACAAAGAATTTCAAACATTGAACGTTAAATCCATCGATACCGATTCAAATTAATTTCTTGCGAATAGTGTTATGCAGGTTCTGATTATTTAAAGGAAAAAAGATATTGGCTCAACAACTACAATCTACGCTGCAGACATCTAAATTATTTCGGGGTCGAACCAATTTCCTGATTTTTACAATAAAACTTACTAATTAACATTTCATGTCGAAACAAACAAATTGATCGTCGTTTACAATAATAGCCGCTAGTACAAAGAATTTCAAACATTAAACGATAAATCCATCGATACCGATTCAAATTAATTTCTTGCGAATAGTGTTATGCAGGTTCTGATTATTTAAAGGAAAAAAGATATTGGCTCAACAACTACAATCTACGCTGCAGACATCTAAATTATTTCGGGGTCGAACCGATTTCCTGATTTTTACAATAAAACTTACTAATTAACATTTCATGTCGAAACAAACAAATTGATCGTCGTTTACAATAATAGCCGCTAGTACAAAGAATTTCAAACATTAAACGATAAATCCATCGATACCGATTCAAATTAATTATTTGCGAATAGTGTCACGCCGGTTCTGATTATTTAACGGAAAAAAGATATTGGCTCAACAACTACAATTTATGTTGCAGATATCAGAATTATCTCGGTTTCGAAGCGACCTCGCAATTTTTTCAGAAAAAAATCTCTCTAAATTATATATAACACCGAAGCCGCGAAAATTCTCGTCGTTCACAATAATAGTCTCTCGCACAAGGTATCTCCAACAATTAACGCCCTAAAATCACCTGCCATCAATTACCGCATCCCAGAGACGCACACTCGTCTATGATATTCGCGGCAATATAGGCACTTATGCAAATAATATCAAGTACGCGCTCGAACTGGCTTAGCTTACATAACGAAAGGCAAATTCCGTCATGTCATAAGTGCAATACACACACCAGCAGTCTAGTATAACCAGTTCGCCGGAGACGTCACATTTACCCGCGCTAAATATCTCGTTCGAACTGATTTCGTCCCAGCCAATTTCCGGCGCGTATCGCTAGAAATGAAAATTCACAGCGATTCACACGATTCTGACGATTCTCGTCAAACAATAATGTTCATCATTTTTCTGCCTCTTCTGGTGGAATGGTTTTTATTTAAACCTTCAGGAACCCTGCACGTTTCCAAGCCTGCCGTAGAAAGGAAAGTGTCAATCCTATTGTCCGTGGCTGCGTAACAATTGGTAATTTTGCTCAGATTTTAATTACATTACGCATCAAGGATTTACTTTATGTACTGCAATTATTTGATTATATATTATATTATGTTTATAATTGTTTGTTCTGTTTATGTTTATGTATATGTACTACAACTATTTGTGTATATTATAACGTGTTATGTTCATATTTGTATATATATTTATTATTATTTTATGTCACGGTTGGATTTTTGCTCTATTTCACGATTTTTGTTCGTTAAGCTAGTCTTTCTGAATAGTTTTAAATCTCTCTGATGAGGAACGGTGTTTTCGCGAAAAATGTATGGTGTACACAAGATCGAAGCACAATTTATAAAAAACACACTTCCCCGCCGATTCTGATATAACACATAAACCATATAGAACGGAACCAACTAGTCTCGTGAACCGCGTGTTTCAAACGAAAGCACGGTGAACCACAAAAATCGCAATCACTGAGCTTGCATGTGTCAAAGGTGAACGAAACTTGCTTCTGCAAAGGTCAACGAAGTTTCGCAAAGGTTACCTTTCGCTCTCAACAGTGACACACGCACAAGTAACAGAATTGATACGTCGGGTTCCCGTTGAGGAAATGAAACACGTTGCACTCTGCAAGATTAAATGAAACCAGATTAACACGTTAGTTATCGGTGACTGGCGCAAAATATTTTACTAAAAATGCAAAAAATTTGCAATGAAGCCTATTTGCAACCTTGTAAAAGCAATTGATATTGGAACGCTGCTTCAACACTTTGGCTTTTAACACTTAACGGACGAGAATCGCGTTCTGAATCTCGATTCTGTCTTTCCTCGACGCGTTGTGCCACTTGAATTATGCGCGTTTTCTCAGGGAAATTAAATAAACATGAATGTATGGTTTTAAAGCGTGTAGTTTTATTAATATATAATTATATTTCTTATAATATTTTATAACGTGTTATTTATTAAAACGTTTAGCATTTTTTAACCGTGTGATATGCGAGAGTAAAACATTCACCTTTATGAAGTGGAACGTGACAAATAATTATCTTCAAATTCGCTCTCCGAAGAAGGTAACCTGCGTGCAATTTTTTTCCTGGGAGAAAAAAATTCACTGTCGTCACTATAAACATCACTTTTTTCATCAAGGTTCTCAAACTCAATATCACTTCCGGATAAGTTAACTTTTTTTATAGGATGGGACAGGACTCACCTTCCGCAGAAAACTGTGTGCTTGCCATTTTTATGGTTATAAAATTATTTAAAAATATTTCCTAAAATCAAAACTACGCCGTAGTATCAACAGGCGGATAGACGCTAAAAATAATGAAGTATCAAGCAAAAATAACAATGTGCATAAAAGAAAATCCTAATGCAGCATACTAAAAATTCTGGAATGCTGTATACAACGTGCGCTCTTACGTGTGACACACGCGGTCGCCGCTCTGTACACGCACCGCCCATTGGGCTAGGCAACATCAAAGGACCCGAGGAATGATTATACCACGAAGTTTCGGCAGACTGCGCGACGAATATTAGCGGCAATGCGAATCCTCGGCGATGAAGTTTTAGTGCCGTTCATTTTGTACGACTTAATCATTGTCTACAGTATTTCATTGCATCGTAGTTGGGAACGGTGGTCGAAAATCATTTTTCTTCTTCTCCGTTGTCAAAAAATGATCGGGAGCGTGTGTCAGATTAAAGCAAATTATTATTCGATACAATACAATTATATCGAGTACAAGGTATAGATATTAATGTACGGACATATGTTTGAACTTTGCAGCATCAGCCGTTTGTGATTTGTCCGGCTGATTTCGATTTATACTACTGGGAGTAGGTTGGGAACGGTTGTCGAAAATTATTTTTCTTCTCCGTTATCAAAAAATTATTGGGGGCGTGTGTCAGACTAAAGCAAATTATTATTAGACAAAATACAATTATATCGAATACATCATATATATATTAATGTACGGAGATATTTTCGAACTTTGTAGCATTGGCCGTTTGTGATTTGTTCGGCCGATTTCGATTTATACTACTGGGAGTACGGTTGGGAACGGTGATCGAAAATCATTTTTCTTCTTCTCCGTTGTCAAAAAATTATCGGGAGCGTGTGTCAGATTAAGGCAAATTATTATTCGATAGAATACAATTATATTGAATATATGGTATACATATTAATGTACGGAGATACGTTCGAACTTTGCAGGATCGGCCGTTTGCGATTGCCCGGCCGATTTCGATTTATACTACTGGAAGTAGGTTGCGTACGGTTGTCGAAAATTATTTTTCTTCTTCTTCTCCGTTATCAAAAAAAAATATTGGGAGCGTGTGTCAGATTAAGGCAAATTATTATTCGATAAAATACAATTATGTCGAATATATGGTATACATATTAATGTACGGAGATAAGTTCGAACTTTGCAGCTTTGTGATTTGCCGGCCGATTTCGATTTATACTACTGGGAGTACGGTTAGATACGGTTGTCGAAAATTATTTTTCTTCTTCTTCTCCGTTATCAAAAAATTATTGGAAGCGTGTGTCAGATAAAGGCAAATTATTAGATGATAAGATACAATTATATCGAATACAAGGTATAGATATTAATGTACGGAGATACGTTCGAACTTTGCAGCATCGGCCGTTTGTGATTTGTCCGGGAAATTTCGATTTATACTACTGGGAGTATGGTTAGGACCGATGGTCGAAAATTATATTTGTTCTTCTCTTCTTCTTAGTTACGAACAAATTATTGAGAGCATGTGTCATATTAAGACAAATTATTATCAGATATAATACAATTATATCCAATACAAGGGGTACATATAAATATATGGAGATACATTCGGACTTTGCCGCGCCGGTCGTCTGCGATTTGTCCGGCCGATTTCTGTTCGTACTACTGCGGGTACTCTTGGGAACAGTAATGATTTTTTTCTATGTCATAAAATGGTTGGAAACGAGTCTGAGACTAAGTATATTATTGTCGGTTACATTAAAATTATATCAAATACAATCTATACGTGTGAATGTGTTATTAAAAAAAAGCGATTGTATTTTTAATATATATTTTTTATTTTTATATATATATATATTTATATTATATAAGGCAAATTATCATCGGTACTGTTACATTACATGAAATTTCTAAATCTGAATGTAGTATGTCGTTACGTTTTGTAGAGGGTCGGGCGTTAATGTCGAGCGGGTTCGAAATAATGAAATCGTTAAATGAAGAGACAGCCCATAGGTAACATGACAAACTATATTTACTGAAACTATATTATTATGATGAGAACTAACAAACTCACGACCAACAGGTGATGAATGAATGTTCCGCACGCGATTAACGGCGGGCCAAGACTGGCTTCTCAAACGGAATATTTCCCGCAAGACGCCTCGTTCCTCACCAAACATGAGACCATCTATATATGCATGCGACCGTTGTTGCTTGCAAACAGCGGCAACATGAAATTTCTAAATCTGAATATACGTACCTACATTTAACACTTTGACTGCCATAATGGTCACCGGTGACCGACGCAAGAAATTTGACTGAAGATCCAAAATATTCGCAATGGGTAGCAATTATTATTGTATAAATGCAGTTGTTATTAGGATAGTGATGCGATCCTTTGGTCTCCAATACCTGCACATTATTTACATTTTGCATAATTCAGTCGAACGCTGTATTATTTCATAGCTTCGCCATTCTAATGTAGTAGAATATGCTTGGCAGTCAACGTGTTAAACTTTGCAACTACGAACGGTAGTCAGCGTTCTTTCCACGCACATAAAAAAATACAAATTATGCAAATTACATTTTGTCCATTATACGATTACAGTGTACCAGGTTGCTCAATAAGTTTTGTCGTTCGATAAGAAAAACACAATGTTATGGTTCAAAATACACTTTATTATTCAGTATAATCTCCCTGAACATTAATGCACTTGCTCCAACGATCCTCCAATCTGTGGATCCCATCCCTGAAGTGAGATTCCGGAAGGTTTGCAAAATACGCTTCAACAGCCGTTATGACCTCTTCATTTTACGAAAAACGCTTGCCACGCATACATTTTTTGAGTTCTGGAAACAAATGGAAGTCGCTGGGGTCCAAATCTGCTGAATACGGCGGATGCTCCAACAATTCGAACTTTAATTCATGGATTTTAGCCATTGTCAAAATGCTCTTGTGACACGGTGCGTTGTCCTGATGAAAAAGGATTTTTTTCTTCTGCAAACCGGGTCTTTTCTCACGAATTTTTTCCTTCAACTGGTCCAAAAGGTTGCAATAATATTCAGAATTAATTGTTTTACCAGTTTGCAAGTAATCCACAAATAAAATTCCTTTCGCATCCCAAAAAACTGATGCCAGAACCTTCGTGGCCGATTTCTGGACACGAACTCGTTTCGAAGCCGAACAACCAGGTTCACACCACTCTTTAGCCTCTTGTTTTGATTTAGGATCATGGTGATAGACCCAAGTCTCATCCATAGTGATGAATCGACGCACAAAATCCACTTTATCCTTTTTAAAACGCTCCAAATGTTGTTGAGAAAGTCGCATTCGAATGTGTTTTTGTTCAATTGTTAGCGAATACGGCACCCATTGTGCACACAGCTTTTTAAAACTCAAAATTTCATTTAAAATATGACTCACACTGCCTAATGAGATGTGTAGAGCCTCTAAATCCCTCTCAGTCAATCGACGATCTTCCAAAACCATATCCTGTACTTTGGCTACGATTTCTGGTGTCGATGCGGTTTTTGGACGTCCTTCACGTGGATCGTTGTCAAGGCTTGTACGACCACGTTCAAATTCAGCAACCCGTCTTTCTACGGTTCTAATTGAAGGTGAACGTTCATTATACACTCTTAACATTCGTTCGTGAATTTCTTTTGGTGCTACACCTTCCAAGAATAAGAATTTTATCACTGCACGATATTCAATTTTTTCCATTGTCGAAAATACTGTGACACGGCGACACTAAATGGCTTGTAAACAAAGAATGAATTGACTGATTGAAATGAACCTTCACATACGTTGATAAGAAGAGTGAACCAACAAAACAAAAACAAATTTGGATTAGTAGCAACGCCCTCAACAAAACAAAACAAAACTTATTGAACAACCTAGTAACTCCACAGTGTATTAAAAGCAGCGTTTGTACAAAGAACTTCCACACACGTTACCACATAACCTCCATCTTCGGTTCTGACCTGCGCAAGTTCGTCTGAAGGACGAAATTCGACACTCCGACGCTATCAATGACATATAATTATGTTGAGCTAAACGTTAATTACCGACGCGTGTCGCGCGACATGCGACTGCGCTTTTGAATTGTGTCACGAGAATGTTAAACGGTCTGACCCGGAGTGCACGTAATATCGGTGCGCGAGATTTATGGGAGACTTGCGAGGGCGTGATTTAATCGTGAACGAATAAACGGCCTGATATCAGACGAAGGCCGCCTAGCGCCCACGAGTCTCGTCGCGAGCGGCTAATTAATTTATGAATTCGTTCGAAACTTCACGTAACGTGCTTCGGGGAAGACGCGAGTTAATGACGCGCGTCTTTCCTGCTAATTAATATGAGCTTCGCGGAAGCGCGAAGAAGAGGAATGTTTTAAACGCGAATCACGGGCTGCTCGATTTATTTTGATCCTCGATCATTTAGAAGATTCGCGCAGTGCTTATTTTCACCGAAGAAGGCTGATTGCGATGTTTTTTTAGTAGGTTTTTTTTTGGTGCTCGTTTGCTGTTTTTAAAACAGGAGTGGACGTACTGCGATTATTTTGATTGAAGCACGTTGATTACGGTTTCTTAAATGTTTTTTGTTCGTTTTTTCCTGTTTCTAGAATATAGTAATCAACGTACTTTAATTATTAAAAAATGTAAGTCAGTTACTTCGATTATAGTATGTTGATTGCAATATTTTAAAAATATTCGATCTGTTTGCTGTTTTCTACAACATGATAATAAAAGTACTTCAATCACATAGTGATAAGTGTGCTTCAATTAGTTTAATTAAAGTACATTGATTACTATGTTTCTTAAATATTTATTTTTTACCTGCTTGCTGTTTTTAACTCATAGTAGTGAAGATACTTCGATCGAAATACGGCCTTTCAGAATCTTTTAAGTAATTTACAACTTTGCATCAATTAGCGGCCTTCGTTGAATATATAATTTAATCGTATGCAGCTGAAAGTTATAGAGCTGTGTTGACACGTGTATTTATTCTAGGACGCAACTACAGTATATTTAACGACGAGTAATTGCATTCTACTGTAACACCATCAACATTGCTACTTTTTACTAGTTTTTCCATTTGCCATTTAACATACATCTGTCCGTCTTAACAAAGCAACAAACGAATTTTAATTTTTCAATTTTTCCCAATTTCAGGGTCGACTCTTCGCCGTTTTTCACTTAATTTCGGACACACGTTCAGAATTTCCTTTCTATTCGGCGGTTGTAATTCAATTTTATACTTTTGACTCTTCGCCAGGCGCCACTTAAAAATGCACTTTAGCGCTGAGAGAATACAACGAGCGACATTTAGTCACTCTTACTTTGCATAGCAGAGAACGTGCTAATACAGAAATTTTATGAACGCCAATTTCGCGTCGCTTAACGAGCATAGTCCGTAATGCGAAGTATTTCTGACTTAGCAACAAGTAGGACGCTCATGCGGGAGTGTTGTCCGTCCCTCGATAATTTGCCCATGAATTAATTTAAACTTCATGGCGTCGCAAAAACGCAATGACCTAGCAATTTACCGCGACGTTCGATTGTGAGGGTGGAGACAATTCTGGTATAACGCGGATTCCTGCAGCACAGTTTCACTCTAACACGGTTAAATAATTGGCAAACTCTCCCGGTAGCACGGATTCCTGCGATAGGGTTGGAAAATTATGGGGGAATGTTCTATCAGCGGTTAAACGTTATTGAAGCTTTTCGATGTTCTTTTTATTAATTACGGGCATTTTTAGAATTTTGTAGTACGTTGCGATGGATTCTCTTTTTAAGTAAATATCGATTATGTGAGATTAGAAGATAATTTAATACTCTTTTTTTACCAGCGTACTGCTACGTATTCCTTTATGCTTTAAAGATTGACAAGTGACAATCTCTGGCAGTTTTAGTAATAATTACGGGCATTTTTAGAATTTTGTAGTATGTTGCGATGGATTCTCTTTTTAAGTAAATATTAATAATGTGAGATTAGAAGATAATTTAATACTCTTTTTTCATCAGTGTACAGCTACGTATTCCGTTATTCTTTAAAGATTGATAGTTGACAATCGCTGACAGTTTTAGTAAAGATGCTTCCAAATTTCTGATTGTTACGGAAACAGCGTATTGTATTAGGGGGACCGGAAAGTAATGTCGTTTTTTACGCTAAATACAAACACATACATTTTTAACGAGTCTTCATTTTTGAGCAATGATGTATTCCCCATCATTGTCAATAACCTTTTGCTATTTAGTGAGTAATTTTTCAATCCCTGATCGATAAAAATTAATTGGTTTTTCGGCAAAATATCTAGAGATGGCATTTTGGATATCATTGAAATTTGCAAATGTTTTGCCACTTAAAAAGTGTTGCAGCGCTCGGAATAAGTGGAAATCCGATGGTGCAACATCAGACGAACATGGTGGATAAGGCAGCACCTCCCACCACAATTCATCAATTTTTTCTAGGGTTCGCCTTGCGCATTACGGTCTGGCATTGTCGTGTTGGAGAATGACGCCTTTTCGGTTGACAATCGCTGGCTACTTTTCAATTAAAGATTGATTGACTCGCCGCAATTATTCGCTGTAGAGATCTGCATTAACAGTTTGTCCAGGTTTCAGCATTTCAAACTGTACAATTTGTATGATTTGCTTCCACTTCCGCCCTTAACACGTCGTTGTCTAACGTTGATGGTCTTCCTGATCTATACCAGTCGAAAAGATCAAAATTACCCGATTTGAACTTGGAAAACCACCTTTCCATTTACGAATGTCCAATGCATTCGGATAAACATCGCTGCAACTGTTGCGTTTTAACTCAAAGAGCATGCGATACCGGATGTGTACCTCTTCTGAAATTTGGCTGGCATTTTACCAAAATTACAAAAAAAAAAATTGTAATTCAATTGTCTATAGGTAAAGAAGTCACTATAACCTCATCATGTCTTTGGTACTTCTCTGAACCAAACAATGAGCTCGAAAATGACAATCAAGTATTGCCATGCGCAGAAACGACATTACTTTTCGGTCCCCCTAATAGTTTCATTACTATTGGAAAATTACCTCTATCTTTAACCCTTTGAGTGCTATGGACGCATATATGCGTCCGCCGAAATCTATCGGTGTCGACTATCGGCGCATATATGCGTCCCCAATCGTTTCAATTTCTCACCTACTGTAGCCACAATTATAAATGTGTGAGATGAATACAGATACGTTCTTTATCAAATGATTTTCTTGCATTATTTAATTTGGCGTAAATACAGAATTATGATTAAAACTTATTTGCGCCTTAAATAATCGATCAGTAGAGTTCACACTAGCGAAAAGTGTTTCGTCCCCAGCGAGCGCTTTGGCCAAAAGTATTCAGCACTCAAAGGGTTAATAAGAGATCGTACCTTTTATTGGCATAATGTGGCAACTTTCAGAAACTACCCTATATGGTAGATGTTATTGTATTTATATATAGATACATATGTACACATTACACAGGTTGTTTCTCAAAATGTGGGCATAACTTCCCATAACGGTTTCAAAGTTACGCTACTTATCTCAAGTACGACCTAGTTTGCCATTTAAACAATATTAGAAGCAGTTCCAGGAAAGAAAGATTACTTTTTCAAATCAGACCCGACACAGACCGCCTTCAAGTCTCCAGCTTACATTTCATTAATTTTAAAACATGCTCTTGGTGATAACAGCACTTACGAAAATTTGCTAATACATTTCCTAACAACCCGAACTGACAATTTGAGCGATAAGTTGAATTAAAAATGTGAGATTACACCAATTCTGAAATGGCAAAATATCAGGTTCCATACAAATATCGCTAATATTCTTAAAGAGCGTCATACATAAATATCAGGTATGCATTTATACTATGTATAATACTGTTACGTACTATATATTATACTATATATGTACTACATACATATATTTACTATATATTATACTATTGGGTTGGAGGGAAAGTTCTGTCGTATTTCAAAGAAAATATTTTAATTAATTTATAAAAGTATGTGTTTAATATTAATCATAATACATTTAATGTGTTGTACGATGAATGCCAAACTCTTCTGCAATTTCTCGACTTGTTAAATGTGGATTATTTTCCAACATGGATCGTAAAACATCATTATCGATCTTGGATGGTCGTCCAGATCGATCACTTTCTTGGAGGCTCAGATCCCCGGAACGAAATTTGCTAAACCATCTTTGACAAGTACAAACATTTACAATATCTTTTCCAAATAGCGCACATAAATTTTTACATACAACCGATGCGTTGCTTCCTTTTTGAAATTCATACAAAATGCAGTGTCGTAAATTCACTTTATTTACTGACATGTTTTTCACTTTAAATATCACAAGTAAATGATGAACGGTAAAAAAGGACTCCTTTATATTATACAGCAGCTATAAAAAAACAAAAAAAAATATCCGAATAACTCACTAGCCAGATGTTTTTTTTATTTACAAGAAAAATTACCTGCCTATTAAAAATACGACAGAACTTTTCCTCCAACCCACTATATATACTGTATATTTAACTAACTGTGACATTTTTAAAAACACTATATACATACGTAAACGTACTTTTCTGCCAAAATCTTATGTTTACCCCACATGTATTTTGCATAACACAACACTTTCCACAATTCTATTAAATATAGGCTACCCAGACACACATAAGCATACAACATTCGTTACGCCCGTCACCCAGACGCGTGGCATTTCATTTCATTTAATTCTCTATTGATCGAGCGTGTCCTACGTTTTCTGTTTGACAGATTCCCATGTGGACGTGAGCCTTTTACCGCTGCTTCTCTTTGACCGCCAGCTGCCGCTAGGAAAACAGTCCGCCGCCCACGCTGATTGGCCTCGGCAACTTCCGAGATCGTGACTTCCGCGGGTCATCCTTGACGGGTAACGTTCATTTTTCTGATATTTATTTGACCGCGCGCGTGCGCAACGTCATCTGCGTGTTCCATTATCGTAATTGTGTGTACTCCCGTGCTCGTTATCGTTTCTGTGCACTCGCTGTGGGGGTGACACTTGACTTCCTGATTGTCTGCACGTGTCGACGTCACTGAAGATCAACATTACTGTTGCGTACGAGCAACCGTATTTTGGTAATTGTCAGCAAGGTGCATATTTAAGCGAGTTTTTCTCGGGTATTTTTACTTGGGTCAATGGCATATTGAAATGATGATTATTATTATTATTATATTAAAAATTAAAGATTAATTAAACGCGTGGATGAGACTAAATGTTAAATGATTTTATGCTTGTTGAATGCGTCTTTATTTTGTCAGATATAGTTTCTCGTATATACGCTATAGTGTATAAAATACTCATATAATTATCCTGGAGACTAGTCTATATCCTATACTATATAAAATAATTAAATAGCTGAAAATACAGTAAATAGAGTCTATTTTAGTGTTGTTCAACATAAATATCGTGCACACGTTAACAATAGAAGGGTTAGACATTCAGGTAATCGAAGAGAAATAAAGAACTGGATGTGACCACAGATTATAATAAAAATATAGATGGTGTTATACAAGCGACATCTTACTGTTTCAATCACTCCTGAAATGCAAAAGCAGAAAACCAACATTTTGCAAGCGATAAACACTATAAACAATATAGTAGTCAATACGATTCCCGAAGGAAAACACACTGTGCAGTTTACTCAAATAGAAAAACATGGAGGAAAAAGAAAAATATCAATGAAAAACATAAGTTCTTTCTATCTGAAAATTTCAATATACGACAATACTGTAAATAAAATTGGTATTTAAGTGAAGTTTCTTCCTTTATTTATTTAAATCATAACGATCATGCTTTCAACCAGTCGCGAAATACAAAAGTGGAGAATGCAAAAGCGGAAAACCAACATTTTGCAAGCGATAAACACTGTAAACAATATAGTAGTCAATACGATTTCACCCGCGACATAAAAATATCAATGCAACATAAGCTATCCACCGCACAGAATCATAACGATCATGCTTTCAACCACTCGCGAAATACAAAAGCGGAGAGCCTACAGTTTGCAAGCGATGAACCCTCTAAACAATACATTATCCAATACGACTTTCCCCGCCACATAAAAAGGCAATGAAACCCAAACTTTTTCTTGCATCCATTCACAACGTGCACGCTCTCAACCATCCTTAAATTGCAAAAAAAAAATAACAATTTTCGGCTCTGCTCACTTGAGCGTATCTTTTTACCGCTACGTCCAGCCACGCGTCAACACTTTGTCGCACATTAGTTTCCCGTCATACACCAAGAACATCGTCGTCCGCTTTAAATCCGAAGCGCGAAGCCGTCGATCAGATTTCGCTGAACATCGCCACGGGGCCACATCCTCGTCCAATATCGTCACCAACGGAACATGACGGTCCTCATAAACCGCCGCCCGTCACAAAGACTCCGTATCTCCGGTCTGCGACAAAGGATCCCACCTGTAAGACGCCGCAGACTCCTGTAACCTTACTGTCGCCTCCTGGCTTATTCCGAGAAGAACAAAGGTCACGGTGAAAAGTACACGAACGTGTGCCTCTCTGGCCTCGTACTTTCAGACGGCTGACGTGTGTTGCGAGTGTGCGTTCTTCCTTTTGCGGATGTGCTGCTTTACGTGTGCACGCGACCGCGCACGTCTTGCGGAAGTTTCGGGGGGTTGGGGGATCGGCACGGCTTTATGCGATGTGGGCTCAAGGGTGGCTCCTTGCGGGAAAAGTTCTTGCCGCTGTTGCAGACTCCATTTCGAAGGCGATGTGCAGTGCGGAGGAAGCGGTGTACGCGTAGCGAGGCGTCTTGGCTTTTTCGAGTGAACGAATCTGCGCTGCTATGGGAGAACGCGTGTTATTCGCGGGGGTGGGTTTGGGGCTTCGCGAAACGGCGGATGATTTTCGATACGTGTTGCTTGGGGGTTTTGTGATGTTGACTTCAGGATAGTGACGACTTGCTGTTGTTACAGACGCCATTTAATGTGGTTTGTGGAGTAAACGGTATTATGTGTAGCGAGGCGTCTTGGCTTTTTCGAGTGAACGAATCTGCGCTGCTATGGGAGAACGCGTGTTATTCGCGGGGGTGGGTTTGGGGCTTCGCGAAATGACGGACGATTTTCGATACGTGTTGCTTGGGGGTTTTGTGATGTTGACTTCAGGATAGTGACGACTTGATATAGTTACAGACGCTATTTAATGTGGTTTGTGGAGTAAAGGCTATTACATATAGCGAGGCGTCTTGGCTTTTTCGAGTGAACGAATCTGCGCTGCTATGGGAGGACGCGTGTTATTTGCGGGGGTGGGTTTGGGGCTTTGCGATATGGCAGGCGATTTTCGATATGTGGTGCTTAGGGGTTTTGTGATGTTGACTTCAGGATAGTGACGACTTGATATAGTTACAGACGCCATTTAATGTGGTTTGTGGAGTAAAGGGTATTACGCGTAGCAAGGCGTCTTGGCTTTTTCGAGTGAACGAATCTGCGCTGTTGTGGGAGGACGCGTGTTATTTGCGGGGGTGGGTTTGGGGCTTCGCGAAATGGCGGACGATTTTCGATACGTGTTGCTTGGGGGTTTTGTGATGTTGACTTCAGGATAGTGACGACTTGATATAGTTACAGACGCCATTTAATGTGGGTTGTGAAGTAAAGGCTATTACATGTAGCGAGGCGTCTTGGCTTTTTCGAGTGAACGAATCTGCGCTGCTATGGGAGGACGCGTGTTATTCGCGGGGGTGGGTTTGGGGCTTCGCGAAATGGCGGACGATTTTCGATACGTGTTGCTTGGGGGTTTTGTGATGTTGACTTCAGGATAGTAACGACTTGATATAGTTACAGACACCATTTAATGTGGTTTGTGGTGCAAAGGGTATTACATGTAGCGAGGCTTTTCAGTTTTTCATGTGAACGAATGTGTGATACTGTGGGTTTGGGGCTTCGCGAAATGGCGGACGATTTTCGATACGTGTTGCTTGGGGGTTTTGTGATGTTGACTTCAGGATAGTGACGACTTGCTGTTGTTATAGACGCCATTTAATGTGGTTTGTCAAGTAAAGGGTATTACATGCAGCGAGACGTTTCAGGTTTTTTGACTGAACGAATGTGTGCTGCTGTGGGTTTGGGGCTTCGCGAAATGGCGCACGATTTTCGATACGTGTTGCTTGGGGGTTTTGTGATGTTGACTTCAGGCTAGTGACGACTTGCTGTTGTTATAGACGCCATTTAATACGGTGTGCGAAGTAAAGAGTATTACATGTGAGGCTTTTCAGGTTTTTCTGGTGAAGGAATATGTGCTGCTGTGGTTTTCGGGCCGTGCGAAATGGTGGCCGATTTTCATATGAAGTGGGTTGGGTTGTTTTATAACATAGACATCGTATTGACGTGTGTAGTATGTATTCGTGGTGTTGTGCGGTGTCTTTTGGTGTTTGGTAGTGTTGCTCAGTGACTCACGCAATTTTTGACGGTCTCCGACGGTATCCCATGGTGTGTTTTGGTGTCTCATGGTGTCCCATGGTCGGTCACGTGATGTTTTTCAGTGCCTTACGATGTGTCACAGTGTCCCACGGTATCCGTGGTTTCCTATTGTGTCATTCGATGTCTTTCAGTACCTTGAATTACCCCGTCGAATCTGTCAATGACTTTTGGTATCCCTCAGTGTACCGCAGTGTTTTCCAACATCTTTCAGGGTCTCCCAATCTTCCACCGTATTCCCCCTTCTCTCTTTTTCTCTCTCTCTCAACTTCAACCTGACCAATCACTGACGAACTCCACCTGAACTTGACTTGTCTATCATAAAATCTTAACTCGGCATTATATACCATTTTCACAGCTCATCTCCTAAGAATGTCTACTTCCAAACTAATTAAACTTACGCGCTTGGACCTTCATGAATATGCATATACTCTGCTTTTATATATATCGGGTAATACATAACCACCTAAAATTCACGGAAATCATGACACTTCGCTAACTCTCCCTGCGTTCCGAAGTTCACGAGGAAGAATGGCTTCAGTAAAGTGTCTCCCGACTAGCTAGCCTTGTGACACTGTCGCGAGCTAGGAAATATGGAAACGGCGGGGGTCGATATTTCGGTGCATTAGGAACGATACCGCACGAAATGCAACGCGCGCCGGGAAAATGTTGACCGCGTGAATGCACGGCTATTTCGAATATCGATAGCCCGTTCTCATTAATTTCCAAGAAATTGGTACCCCCGGTTCGTAACCTAATTAGGAAGGCCGTTACCAAATAGCACATTTCCCATCTTACCGTTACATGAAACAGTTATTAATTTCCGACCGAAAGCGTTTACATGAAAATTATTCAGTGATTTCGCGTTCGAGATAATCATGCATTACTGCATGCATTACACTCGAAGCAAGGTGCAGTGGAAGTAATAAGTTCCGTATTTTCCACGCTGAATTTTATATTTAACGTGCAAGATAACATTTATTACCTCAGCGACATTATGCGCACGCACAAATCTTTTTCCTAAAAATTGCGGAACAAGAAACTGCAGACGTCCTAATGTTGGTGCTGCAGTGGAGTGCAGCTTAATTTGTCAGTGCTGGCTAACTGTGCACATAAAGGCACGTGTTGCCATTCGATAGTGCAGTGAGCGGGTTTATTGTGTGGGCCTCTCTGTTCAAAGGCCACGCCGTGTGCGTCCGAAAACGCGTGACTGATTAGATCGCGCCATTGGCGAGGGCAGATGAGAATCGGATGCGTGAAAAGCGAGAGATATCCGACAATCATGTTACAGCCAGCAAGGTAGCGAGAAGCTTAAACGAAGTCGAGGAATGTACGAACCGTAGTTTCGATGTCATACCATTTTTTATGCAGGGACATATAAAATTATATATAGAATATTTTGAAACATGACAGTAAGCAAAGTGCAATCATAATCTCTTCAGGAATCTGAACATACACCATAATACCAACCACACGAGCACGGATAGGCCTCTTCTTCCTTATTCAAACGTATAACACTCGTTCTTAACACCCTGTTTCATTTCCAACAATGAACCCAGCATCACACCCCACAGTTTCCACAGCCGTTAAACCACCGACAATACTTCTCCCAGTTCGCAATCCAGCAATTACCCGTACTCATTTTGAAAGGTGACAGTAAGCAAAGTTCAACCAGAATCTCTTCAGGAATCTGAACATACACGATAATATCAACCACACGAGTATGGATAGGCCTCTTCTTCCTTATTCAAACGTATAACACTCGTTCTTAACACCCTGTTTCGTTTCCATCAATGAACCCAGCATCACACCCCATGATTTCCACAGCCGTTAAACCACCGACAATACTTCTCCCAGTTCGCAATCCAGCAATTACCCGTACTCATTTTGAAACGTGACAGTAAGCAAAGTTCAACCAGAATCTCTTCAGGAATCTAAACATACACCATAATACCAACCATACGAGTACGGATAGGCCTCTTCTTCCTTATTCAAACGTATAACACTCGTTCTTAACACCCTGTTTCGTTTCCAACAATGAACCCAGCATCACACCCCACAGTTTCCACAGCCGTTAAACCACCGACAATACTTCTCCCAGTTCGCAATCCAGCAATTACCCGTACTCATTTTGAAACGTGACAGTAAGCAAAGTTCAACCTGAATCTCTTCAGGAATCTGAACATACACGATAATATCAACCAAAGAGTATGGATAGGCCTCTTCTTCCTTATTCAAACGTATAACACTCGTTCTTAA
Organism: Cryptocheilus praepositus; assembly: GCA_033815515.1. Lineage (NCBI taxonomy): Eukaryota > Metazoa > Arthropoda > Insecta > Hymenoptera > Pompilidae > Cryptocheilus > Cryptocheilus praepositus. The sequence goes on from JAWWQZ010000257.1 coordinate 2,775,123, forward strand.
CACCCTGTTTCATTTCCAACAATGAACCCAGCATCACACCCCACAGTTTCCACAGCCGTTAAACCACCGATAATACTTCTCCCAGTTCGCAATCCAGCAATTACCCGTACTCATTTTGAAACGTGACAGTAAGCAAAGTTCAACCAGAATCTCTTCAGGAATCTGAACATACATCATAATATCAACCACACGAGTATGGATAGGCCTCTTCTTCCTTATTCAAACGTATAACACTCGTTCTTAACACCCTGTTTCGTTTCCAACAATGAACCCAGCATCACACCCCACAGTTTCCACAGCCGTTAAACCACCGACAATACTTCTCCCAGTTCGCAATCCAGCAATTACCCGTACTCATTTTGAAACATGACAGTAAGCAAAGTTCAACCAGAATCTCTTCAGGAATCTGAACATACACCATAATACCAACCATACGAGTACGGATAGGCCTCTTCTTCCTTATTCAAACGTATAACACTCGTTCTTAACACCCTGTTTCGTTTCCAACAATGAACCCAGCATCACACCCCACAGTTTCCACAGCCGTTAAACCACCGACAATACTTCTCCCAGCTCACAATCCAGCAATTACCCGTACTCATTTTGAAACATGACAGTAAGCAAAGTTCAACCAGAATCTCTTCAGGAATCTGAACATACACGATAATATCAACCATACGAATACGGATAGGCCTCTTCTTCCTTATTCAAACGTATAACACTCCTTCTTAACACCCTGTTTCGTTTCCAACAATGAACCCAGTATCACACCCCACAGTTTCCACAGCCGTTAAACCACCGACAATACTTCTCCCAGCTCGCAATCCAGCAATTACCCGTACTCATTTTGAAACGTGACAGTAAGCAAAGTTCAACCAGAATCTCTTCAGGAATCTGAACATACACCATAATACCAACCATACGAGTACGGATAGGCCTCTTCTTCCTTATTCAAACGTATAACACTTCTTCTTAACACCCTGTTTCGTTTCCAACAATGAACCCAGCATCACATCCCATAATTTCCACAGCCGTTAAACCACCGACAATACCTCTCCCAGCTCGCAATCCAGCAATTACCCGTACTCATTTTGAAACATGACAGTAAGCAAAGTTCAACCAGAATCTCTTCAGGAATCTGAACATACACAATAATATCAACCACACGAGTATGGATAGGCCTCTTCTTCCTTATTCAAACGTATAACACTCGTTCTTAACACCCTGTTTCGTTTCCAACAATGAACCCAGCATCACACCCCACAGTTTCCACAGCCGTTAAACCACCGACAATACTTCTCCCGGCTCGCAATCCAGCAATTACCCGTACTCATTAACCCGCAGTGCAGCGTCACAAGGAGCCGCCCCTACATTTCCCCCAGCCTCGTCTCGGCGCACAGTTATTAATAACACAAGCGCACCCCCCGGCCGCATTTTTGCTCGTCGTCTCCGGTTTCCATTGTTGCGCCGCGCCGTCGTCGGCACACGCAGACGTTTAAATACGTACGTTAAATATGTAACGCATGTATCAGCGCGCTAAGCTCCCCGGGAAGTCGTTGGCGAGGCGGACTCCCCGAAACCCGCGACACTTTGTCTCGCGCTCACAAAGTATCGCCATAGACTACCGTTATCCTTTATCGCAGCGCTGCAGCTGGAAAATATGGAAGCCGAGGCGCACGGCGTCTCGCCGCTGTCTCGAAAGGCCAAAGGAAGCTCATTCGTTGGCATCAGTGTACGTGCATGCGAGAGTGCCCCGGGAAAGATGGAGGACGCAGATACGCCGCGAAATTCTAAACGTCTAAGCATCCGACGCCCAAGACGTTCGGGTCGTTTCAGTTGCGAGTGTGACACGATGCCCAGGCGAGGGATGTCTCGACGTCTGAACTGGATGTCGCGTGAGCAGAGAGCTTATCTCGTGACACTCGCAGGATGCTGCTGCGGTGAGATACGGCGATGTTAAAATCGACGTGCGTACTTTTACCGGGGGGGGGGCATCGCGATAGTCCGTGAAATGTACGTTAACACTTTGACTGCCAAGCGTATTTTGCTACATTAGAACCGCGATTGCGATGAAATACTGCAGAATATGATTATGTAGCATCGGGAAAACAGCCGTAGATGCGTCGCATAAAACTGTCGTTGGGCCATCGGGCCCTACCGGATTAAGATAAGGCGGTAGAGGTCCGTATAAAAAGCGGCCCGGTTTGCGACGCGAGTTCAGTTTAGTGCAGTCTCAGTCAGTCTTAGTTCAGTTATACTTGAGTAATACATCAGAGTTTTAAGTTGTCGTGCAGTTTAAGTTGAGTTGTCAGTCAGTCAAGTTGAGAGTGTAGTTCAGTCCAGTATAGATACGTTTTTTTGCCGTTTACCGAATAGAAGTCGGATGGCCATAGTTTTACTTTCATTTTGTATTTATATGTATATATTAGTGCTTCTATTTATCTTTAATAAATGATTCTACTCAATATAATTCCGCATCACACTTCGACATCACCTAACATCTTATATCCCTACAATTAAGTAGTGTAAAATGAAGGTAACGCAAAGTTGTGGGAAGCTAACGTATTGAAGCACCGTTCTAATATCAATTGCTTTTACAAGATTGCAAATAGGCTTCATTGCGAATTTTTTGCATTTTTAGTCAAATCTTTTGCGCCGGCACCGGTGACCACCATGGCAGTCGACGTGTTAACAATTTGACTGCCATGATGGTCACCGGTGACTGACGCAAGAAATTTGACTGAAGATCCAAAATATTCGCAATGGGTAGCAATTATTATTTTATAAATGCAGTTGTTATTAGAACAGTGATGCGATCCTTTGGTCTCCAATACCTGCACATTATTTACATTTCGCATAATTCAGTTAAACGCTGTAGTATTTAATAGCATCGCCGTTCTAATATAGTAAAATACGCTTGGCAGTCAACGTATTAACACTTTGACTGCCATGATGGTCACCGGTGACCGACGCAAGAAATTTGACCGAAGATCCAAAATATTCGCAATGGGTAGCAATTATTATTTTATAAGTGCAGTTGTTGTTAGAACAGTGATGCGATCCTTTGGTCTCAAATACCTGCACATTATTTACATTTTGCATAATTCAGTCGAATGCTGTATTATTTCAGAGCATCGCCGTTCTAATATAGTAAAATACGCTTGGCAGTTAACGTGTTAACCCTTTCGCTTCGGCTGAATATAGTCACCGAACGTTTGACGCTCGCTACACCCGAATGGTGACTATATGTACATAGTCACTGTACGCCTGATCGGAACGCGCGAACAGTAACCATAGTTTCGAATTCATATCGCTTATATAAATTCAAAACACGTAAAGATATTTCTGTAGCTGCTTTTCATCTTAAACTGATAAGAAAAATTTTACGGAAATACCGTGAAGACGGTTTTAGAAAAACTCACTCGCGGCTTGTTCAGCGGGAGTAGCGCGCCGGAAAATCGGTCCGTAGCGAAAGGGTTAATGGACGTTCGGGAGGACGAGATACGTTGGGACGCTTTGCTAAATGCGTTGCGAGGGAATGGGACGGGAGGTGTGTAATGAAAATGCGGAATGCGGGAAATTAATGGTTTCGATGGAGTTAGAGCTGAACGGATGCGTACGCGATGAAATCATTATGGGTCATGGAAGCGGAAAGGTGTCGCAGCGAAAAGTCGCTGTGGTCATTACCGATTTGTGCAGGTTTTAAGTCAGTGTGTGAACAGTTCGTGTAATGTGCGTTAATGGAGTTTTTGGTATCGAAGGTTTTATTGGTAGGTTGGCTGCACGTGAATTCAGTTTGCAAATTTATGGGATATATGGAACGCATACTTTGGAGGTTTGAAATCCGTCAAATTAACGGCTTCCATAAATTGAATCTTTATGAGATACATACTCAATTAAATCAATAAGTACCTATTTAACAGCGTGATCTATAGATTCCCAAAACACAAAGTCGTCAAGGCTATCACACCTCATTCGTCAATATGATTTAAATACAGCTATATAATGACCACCCATAATACCTCTAATCTACAACACCGTATAAACATGCTACGTTTCTCAACAAAAGCCCCACAACATTTCGTGCCTACCTCTCACTTACCGCCTTCAATAAAATCTCGTCACATCTTGCAAGCGCAAACTGCTCAGTCCCGCAAACACACCCACATCAATGTAACGCGTCATAAAAACACCGTATGAAAACACAGCGTCCGTCGTAACTTGACAAATTCAGTCGCATCCTCCGCCGACAAGTCTCGCACTCGCCAACGCCATTTGCGGCGAATAGAAGTGTTACAGTGAAACACCGAAATCTGGAGAATGTCGACTTTCATCGGTGAACGTCAACATTCACATAGTCGCTTGGTGTATGTCCGAAATATTTGCTCAATACCCTTATTTCTGACTTACACCGGTAAATGTTGACATTCACCATTAATGGTGAATGTTGAACATGTTGGAGAGTTATATTTTCTTCTCCGTAATTCAGTGTGCTACAAAACGTCGCAAAGGTGATGTAACTTTTCCGCCTCTCTTTCTGAAAGGAGTCACCAAGAATTTAAAAAACAGAGTACATTCTACATGAGAAAAGAAAATAATAGTAATAAAAAATTACTTACTTATGTGATTCAATCTTATTTATTGCAACAACTTAAACTATTATGACAGTTTGAATTGCACAAGAGTCCCTTGCTTTTACAACTTAAACTATTATGATACTTTTTTGACTCTTCTGTTTTGGACCTCCACCAGAGCATATCTGTGATTGTCGACACACACCGGAGAGGGTCCGAATGTACAACAATGTAATGAAATATTCGATCTTTCACCGACGTATTTGGTATCTGTTGACATTCACCGGTGAAAGTCGACATTCTCCAATTTCGGTCATTCACAGTAACAGAAGTTTAGCGAAGTAGAAATTTCGTTGCGCGCACGTTTGTCGATATCCTCCCTCGTGCTATTTGGGAAGCGGCCAGTCGTTGACAGAAGTGCGCCGAAATTCGGGCGCTGTTGCCGGGAAGAGCGTGGGAAGACTTACGCACTGCGCCCACTCGCAGCGGACATTAAGAGTTCCTCGAAGGAAGCAATTAGTCCGCATTGTCCTTCTGCGCCGTTCGCCAGAGACCGAATTACGTTGTGCTGCGACCTACGCGTTGCATGTGGACAGAAGGATAGTCCTGAGAATACACGAAACTCGCTCTGGCTGTCGCTCCGGGTCGAATCGAATTGCAACAGTTTCGAAACAGGGGGATCGTTTCTTTGAGCTCGACACGAGATAAGGAGGCCGGAAGAGATAATGAAATGAGAGTCGGGGCGACCGGGACTCTCGACGCGGGATACGCGCAGAAATATGTGGGTGTGCAGTATTATTCTGAGAAATAAGTGGACGACGCGCAGAATTTGAAAGTTGGAATACTGGGGAGAAAATCAGTTTCAATGGAAATACGCGTCGGGCTATTCATGGAAGTGAAAAAGAGACAGTGGAGAAAGGATAACAGTTTATGTCATTTTAGGGGCGAAACGTTGGGAACCCGAGAAATTGACGAATTTTTTAAATGAAGTGTTCATACACTTTTGTGGGTGTTACCATTTCCGTTGAAAAATGCTTACGAAGCTGTTGATTGTGTTTGGATGAATATGAGTATAAACATGATATAATTCGGTCCAGATTTTGTTCTGTGCGATCGTTAAGTAAGTCAATTAAATTCAATATTATTCTGAATAAATTATGAAAACGGATTGTTATAAAAATAGTTGAAACCCCTACTACATATTGGCCGTTGAATGCATAAACTGTGCCTGAATAATTTACATTTATTTATATTTGCATTGTAACGCACACAATGCGTTTTATGAAAAATGCACAGAAAAGCGTTACATTTCAATTTGTAATCCGTAAATCTAATTGTAAATATAATTTCAAATAAAATATCGCACTTCTTTATACTTCTCTAATTCGTACAGTTTGCAAAATACCGGATTGATATTATTTCTGAGTGTGTTGAGCAAGGGGTTTTAAACAAATAAACATGGTTCAAATCATATTGTATCCAATATGACCTGACAATTTACAAATAAATGAATGCAATAAAAAAATGTATGTTATTGAATCATGTCGCACTGTCGCGCACATGAGTAACTCATATTTAAAACAAAAGAAGCGCGGACATAACTTTCGCATAAGCGTATGAACACTCAGACGGAGAAATTTTTTCGGGAAAATATAGAATCAAACAAAATAAAAAAATCTTAAATAAATACATGTATGTCATTTTAATTTCCATTTTTACATGATACGTCCTTTTACGTTTAAAACGTGGAGTTTATTGTTACCTCAACTTCTAAACATCTGAAATACTTCTAATCGCGTCAATAGCTATTGACTGTATTGTACCACTATTCTACGATAACTTCACTTATATTCCGTTTAAAGTTAAGTACCATAGAATAACACAATACGTCCAGCACACACTAACACAATTATAAATATTTCATTCCTGTATAGGAAACTCGTGAGGTCGCGAAACATATTGACTTAACAAACTCTACGTTTCAACCATAAAAAGGCCTATCTTTTCGTATCCATTAAAAAGCTTAAATAACAAGATTTTCGTCTAATCCTCTCAGCCAACGTTTTTTCACTTTGCACGATTCAATCGTATTCTGTAGTACTTCATTCCGTTGCAGTTTTAATATAGTAAAATACGCATGGCAGTCAAAGTGTTAATAAGCTTAAATAACAAGATTTTCGTCTAATCCTCTCAGGCAACGTTATCCTTCAAGCGTCCAGCCAGGGGCACAGGATATGCATACTTTCGAATAGTCCGACAGCGTTCGCGAGCAGCCAATATCGGTTATACGTATTTTGGTTACATCCACTCGTGCGCCGCGTACATTTTGCATGTTGACCGTGGACCGTCGTACGTCTAAAATATCAACGAGCGCCGAAAGGGCAGAGCATCTCCTACGAATAATCCTCCTGCACTGCAGATCCGCGCCCACGCGGCCTGCGTAGGAGAAGATAAAGCATGCGGATTCCTGTTACGCGCAGCCAACGTTTGTCGTCTTACCCGACGAACGCACGGCAAATTAATAAATCCGCCGCCCGCAATGTTTTCGCAAATTTAAGTGGCCGCCACGAGAAAACGGACGATTATTACCTTGTGTATCGGATGAGTGAGTTATGGCGTTCGGAAAGAAACGAGCTGTGGACTTTTCTTCGTTGAGTGTTTTAGGTGTATGTATGGTTGGTGATATAATGCGACGGAGGCCGTTTTCATTGAAAATTATCGGTGTGCGGGTAATAACTACTTAGATTTAATGCAGTCGGATGTCTTTTCTTTGGATCTTTGATCTTGTTACGACTGCGCGTGCTTCTGACGGGCTTTAGGTCGAAAGGAGGGTGATGTCTGATACGGATTTATAAGCACGCGTCTTTGTATGTCGGGATCACGTGCTTGTTGTGTTTTAGTACATTTTTATTTAGACTGCCGTATTTATGTTTCCTTGTAAATTAATGTTAATCCCTCCTTTTGCTGCCAAAAGAAAGCTGCGAAAGCTGTGATCAGCTGCTTAGTCGCTCAAGGTAAAAGGCGAGCACTCGATGGAAATTCGGAAGCACCCAAGGGGTTAGAGCAGCTATATAAAGAAGACTCAGTTTTCGTATCGCTCTGATTATATGCTGTATAAGTTATTTTTGCGGTTTAATGGGTTTATCTACGTTAAAACGCGTAAAAGTGCTTTTGCAATAAGTTCCAAGTAAGTTTCAAGCATCATATACCTGGAAGTGACTGAGCATCCATCGAAATATCAGAGTAACTAACTTTTACTTTCTTAGGATTTACGTTACCACATTGTATTCTTTTTATTATTACATGCGTTAAAACACCCCAAAGCATCTTAGTAATACGCACCCACGCGCCGCCTCCAATAAAATATCGTGGAAACACCGCTAGCTATTCGGTCACTCTTGTTAAATACCAGACCACGTCTCTCTCTAAATCCAGAAGAAACTTAGCTTATTAATTCCTTAGTATTTATATTACGACGTCAATTTGTTTTTATCATTACGATACGCTTGTACGTACGATAAGTTTCAAGTACTTTTTGTTTAAAAGTCAGTAAGCATTACGCTACATTACGGTAATAAAATAACCAAGTTTCACTTTGCATTACATTGATTCCGTTTTATCATTCCACGCGTCGAACCACTCCCAAGTATCTCAGCAACACGCAGCCACGCACCTCCTCCCACAAACAATCGCGGAAGCTCCGCAAGCTTGTTCGCTCTCGCTAAATGCTAAGCCCCATTTCTCTCTACACCCAGAAGCATCCATCGAAATATCAGACGACGTAACTTTAAGTTTCCTAGTACTTACGTCATCATATCGATTTCTTCATCATTTTATATTTTACCTCCCTCAAAGTATTCTAGCAATACGCATGACCGCTCCTTTTCCTACAAAACATCCCAAACACCCCATGACCCATCCAATTATTTCTAATAACTTCCAAGTCGCAAAGTGTCACATCAAGTTTACATCACCATATCAATACCGTTTTATCATTATACGCATCAAACCACTCCAAAGCATCTCAGCAACACGCATCTACGTATCTGTTCCCACAAAACATTCTACACCCCTCATGACCCACCTTGATAAATCCCAAACCGCTTCTGCCTAAAAGTCAGTAAGCATCCATCGCAGCATTCTATCAACAAAATAATCCTGTCTTGCTCTACATCGCCACATCAATACCGTTTTACCATTCCACGCATCAGGGTATCCGAAGCATTCAAGCAACACTCACCCACCCACCTCCAAGCATCCACGCACCTCCTCCCATAAGACATCGAAAACACTCCATAACCCACCGAGTCGCTCCCGATAAAATAACCCTGTCTTACTCCACATGAGCAACACGCATCTATGCACCTCTTCCCACGAAACATTCCACACCCCTCATAACCCACCTTGATAAATCCCAAACCCCTTCTGCCTAAAAGTCAGTAAGCATCCATCGCAGCATTCTATCAACAAAATAATCCTGTCTTACTCTACATCACCACATCAATACCGTTTTATCATTCCACGCATCAGGGTATCCGAAGCATCCGAGCAACACTTATTCATCCACGCACCTCGTCCCATAACACATCGAAAACACCCCATAACCCACCGAGTCGCTCCCGATAAAATAACCCTGTCTTACTCCACATCAGCACATCAATACCGTTTTATCATTTCGCGTATCAAAGGAGCGCAAGCTTCTGAGTAACACGCATTTATGCACCTCTTCGCACAAAACATTCCATACCCCATGACCCACCCTGATAAATTCCAAATCCCTTCTGCCTAAAAATCAGTAAGCATCCATCGCAGCATTGTACCAACAAAATAACCCCGTCTTACTCTACATCGCCACATCTACCGTTTTATCATTCCACGCATCAGGGCATCCTAAGCATCCGAGCAACACTCATCCATGCATCTCCTTCCATAAGACATCGAAAACACCCCATAAGACATCAAGAACACCCCGTAACCCACCGATTCGCACCCCACAAAATAACCCTGTCTTACTCCACATGAGCCCATCAATACCGTTTTATCATTCCGCACATCAAAAGACCGAAAGCTTCTGAGCAACACGCATCCACGCACCTCCTGCCACAAACGAGCTCGGAACTCGTTCGCTCCCGCTAAATGCCAGGCCCCATCTCTCTCGAGCCGGAAGCATCCATCGAAATATCAGAGCGACTTGTCGAAAGGGCAAAGGAGCGCCGCACGCACACACCGCCCACCGTCGAGCGCCGCACGCGCCCACCCACACACGCCTCGTCGAGCGAGAATGGGCGCCGAGAATGGGCGCCGAGAGGGAGCGAGCCGGCAAATTTCCATCGTGCACCGCGCATGCGGCTGCAGTCGTACGGGACGCCCGGATCTTCAGTGCGCTCGTCACTCGCGACGCGTCCGGGACGATTCTCTCGCCTTCTCCCGGGAGTCCCGCGGGATCCCAGGGCCGTCGTCGTCGTGGAGAAAAACACCCCTTCCGCCTCGGGCACCCCGGCCCACAGAGCCACGCATCCGGCGTGCACCAACTCCACGCACCGCACCACCCGGAAACTGCACCGGACGACGGAGAGGCAAGCGCAGTGGAGAACGGAAACTGCTTGCGCACGAGGAGCAACTTTTGAACGGGCGAGTTCGGTGAGCGTCGAGTTTCTTGTGCGGCGTATTTGTCGCGCATCGAAATTTTGCGCGATGAGCGACCGGTGGGTTGCGTGCCGAGTGTCCAATTTGTCGCGCGTCGAAATTTTTGCGCGCCGAACCACCGGTGGGTTGCGTGAAGAGTGTCCAATTTGATGCGCGCTGCGTCGAATTCTGGTGCGTTGAATTTGTTGCGTGTCGGACGACGAATCTGATGCGCGCCGAGCAACAAATTTGTTGCGTGTCGAACGACGAATTTGTTGCGCGCCGAGCAACGAATTGGTTGCGTGTCGGACGACGAATTCGATGCGCGCCGGGCAACGAATTTGTTGCGTGTCGAATGACGAATTTGTTGCGCGCCGAGCAACGAATTTGTTGCGTGGCGGACGACGAATTTGTTGCGCGCTGCGTCGAGTTCTTGTGCGTTGAATTTGTTGCGTGGTGGACGACGAATTTGTTGCGCGCTGCGTCGAATTCTTGTGCGTTAATTTGTTGCGTGGCGGATGACGAATTTGTGTCCCGCTGCTTCGAATTCTCGTGCATTGAATTTGTTGCGTGGCGGATGACAAATTTGTTGCGCGCTGCATCGAATTCTTGTGCGTTGAATTTGTTGCGTGTCGGACGACGAATTTGTTGCACGCCGGGCAACAAATTTGTTGCGTGGCGGATGACGAATTTGTTCCGCGCTGCGTCAAATTCTTGTGCATTGAATTTGTTGCATGGCGGAGGACTAATTTGTTGCACGCTGCGTCGAATTCTTGTGCGTTGAATTTGTTGCGTGGCGGACAACGAATTTGTTGCGCGCTGCGTCGAATTCTTGTGCGTTGAATTTGTTGCGTGTCGGACGACGAATTTGTTGCACGCAACAAATTTGTTGCGTGGCGGATGACGAATTTGTTGCGCGCTACGTCGAATTCTTGTGCGTTGCATTTGTTGCATGGCGGACGACGAATTTGTTGCGCGCTGCATCGAATTCTTGTGCATTGAATTTGTTGCGTGGCGGACGACGAATTTGTTGCGCGCTGCGTCGAATTCTTGTGCGTTGAATTTGTTGCGTGGCGAACGACGAATTTGTTGCGCGCTGCGTCGAATTCTTGTGCGTTGAATTTGTTGCGTGGCGGACGACGAATTTGTTGCGCGCTGCGTCGAATTCTTGTGCGTTGAATTTGTTGCGTGGCGGACGACGAATTTGTTGCGCGCTGCGTCGAATTGTTGTGCATTGAATTTGTTGCGTGGCGGACGACGAATTTGTTGCGCGCTGCGTCGAATTCTTGTGCGTTGAATTTGTTGCGTGGCGGACGACGAATTTGTTGCGCGCTGCGTCGAATTCTTGTGCGTTCAATTTGTTGTGTGGCAGACGACGAATTTGTTGCGCGCTGCTTCGAATTCTTGTGCGTTGAATTTGTTGCGTGGCTGACGACGAATTTGTTGCGCGCGACGTCGAATTCTTGTGCTTTAAATTTGTTGCGTGGCGGACGACGAATTTGTTGCGCGCTGCATCGAATTCTTGTGCGTTGAATTTGTTGCGCGTCGAGCGATGATTTGTTGTGCGCCGAGCAACAAATTTGTTGCGTGGCGGATGACGAATTTGTTGCGCGCTGCATCGAGCTTGTCGTTGAATTTGTTGCGTGGCGACGACGCCTTTTTGCGCGCTGCGTCGAATTCTTGTGCGTTCAATGGTGTTGTGTGGCAGACGACGAATTTGTTGCGCGCTGCTTCGAATTCTTGTGCGTTGAATTTGTTGCGTGGCGGACGACGAATTTGTTGCGCGCTGCGTCAAATTCTTGTGTATTGAATTTGTTGCGCGTTGAGCGATGATTTGTTGTGCGCCGAGCGCGAAATTTGTTGCGTGTCGGACGACGAATTTGTTGCGCGCCAAGTAACGAATTTGTTGCGTGTCGGACGACAAATTTGTTGCGCGCCGAGCAACGAATTTGCTGCGTGTCGGACGACAAATTTATTTATCGCCGAGCAACACTTTTCTCGCGCGCCAAGCGCAGAGTTTGTTACGCACTGAACATCGAATTTGTTGCGCACCGTGCGTCAAATGTGTTCGGCGTCGAGCATCGGATTTGTTGCGCGCCGAGCCTTTTCGACTGGAATTCGCCGAGTGCGGTTGGTGTGTTTGAGACGTGGTGTGTTGCTGGACTTCGCGTGCTGGTGTGCTGGCTTTTGCGGATGCGAATGGGGCGGGTGTTGGGCTTTGGTGTTGGGTTTTGCGGAGGGCAGTTCGCCAGGTAGCGTGGAGGCCGATGAGAGAACGGAGCTATGGGGTGGCATGAGGAAAGTGGGCGAGCGGGTGACGGAAGGAAGTTGGCGAGTGGATGGTTTTGGTGTGCTTTCGTGTTTGCGGGGTGCGAAGGGACCCAGTTGGTGGTGAAGACGTTGCGGAAACGGTTGATTGGCTGGATGGGCAAAGATGCGGACGTTGAAGGTTTAGAACAATTTTTGGGGAGTGCGTGAAAAAAGGGGGTGGAGAAGGTTTTTTCAAAGTTGCGAATGTTTTCACCGGCAAATGGCGCGTGTTTGAATGTTCGGAGGGTTTGGAGTGAAAGGAGGAATGCGGATGACGGCGAGTGCGTGGTATGATGAATGATTGTGTAGGAGCAGATGCTTGTGGGCGCGAAGATTTCTTCCGTGCTTTCGAGTAACGGTCAAAGGTCGTGAGCAGTGAATTCTTTGAAATTGTATGTTATCGACAATCGAATGACGCTTGCTCGGGTGTTTCAATATTTTCTGACGAAACAAGTAATGTAGATGACCACGGGTGTATGTTAGCAGATACTTATCGGCGCAAAGATTTCTTTCTTGGTTTTGAGTAAATGTCAAAGATCATAGGTAGCAAATTTTTAAAAGTTTTATATTGTACACGGCTCCTGTTCAGATGTTTAAATATTTTGTGACGAAATAAGTAATGTTTTATTCGTGCTTTTCAGCAAACGTCAAAGTTCGTGAGCAGTGAATTCTTTGAAATTGTATGTTATCCACGATCGAATGACGCTTGCTCGGGTGTTTCAATATTTTCTGACGAAACAAGTAATGTAGATGACCACGGGTGTATGTTAGCAGATACTTGTCGGTGCAAAGATTTCTTTCTTGGTTTTAAGTAAATGTCAAAGGTCATAAGTAGCAAATTTTTAAGAGTTTTGTATTGTACACGGCTCCTGTTCAGATGTTTAAATATTTTGTGATGAAATAAGTAATGTTTTATTCGTGCTTTTCAGCAAATGTCAAAGATTTTAAGCAGAGAATTTTTCTGAAATTTCTTGTTTTACGTCGTCAAGCGGCGCGTGATCAAACGATGAAATATCTCGTGAAGGAGTGAGTAATATAGATAACGTACAGTATGTTGCATTCTGAATGTGTACGTGACAAAGGGAAAAAACGAGGAATTTAAAAAAATATTATATTTCACATCATCAAGTAGTAGGTATGTAAACCTTCGAATCTTTTATGGAGGAATTAACAATGCAGGTTATATGCTTTCAAGCCTCATATATAACAGACATTTCTTGGTGTAAAGACTTCTTGTCTTCTCATAAATAATCGTCTAAGATCGTGAAAAGAGGATTTTTCAACATCTTCAAATGATTCACACAAACGTCCGAATCCCTAATGAAGACATTAATAAAGTAGTTTGCATGTTTAATGCTTCATTAAGTACGATTATACATTAACAAATATTCGCCTGCTTAAAATTTTCTTCCCTCCTGACGATTAATCGTCGGAAGTCATAAATGAAAAGTTCATTAAAATTCCTAAAAGTTCCGTATCTCCGTATAGCGTGTAATGAAACGTCAGACATTTTCACTGAAAAACTTTTTAACACAATTTACATATTTTACGCTTCGTTAAAGACAATTATATATTAACACCTGATTACATTGGCGGATATATTTTAAACGTCTTATGTGACCGAACATCCTTTTTTCGAAAGACGAGCCGGAGACGGATCTTCTTGGGAAACCTTTAAGGAAGCGTTCTCCGTTAAAGTTTCTAACGAGGCACAATTGTTCAGCATCCGCAGAACAGTGATTGTCCTTTGAGTCCTTCGAGCCTTAGAGAACTTACGTTCACAAAGCACATCGCAGTTAATCGTCGACGTATAACCGAACATGCAACGTTTCGACGATCATTAACGCTTCGTCTACTCAATATAACAAGTCTGCTACTAATTACGGATGGCCGCATACTGAATTTATAAAATAATCGCTTCTTGCAATGTCGTAAAATATCGTGCTGTAATATTTGACATTAACCCAGTCCAATGGTATATTGTTTGAACTACTGACATTACTCATTAAATAATTGCTGCAAGCTCATAAGATGCCTTTGATATTTTAACTTTGGCGCTACGTAATAATGTATTACTTGAATTGGTGAAGTGTATTTTTGTGAATTCTACTTTCTGTGCTACAGTTAGATGTCTCCAAAAACATGACTTTACATTACATTCACTATACACAACTCGTCAAATACGTTATCACACGCAACTGACGTTTTCAATAACGATTATCTGTACTACTAATAATCGTTATGTATATTTCTGAGTCCATGGCTCCCGGACCCAAAATAAAACACATTCAATCAAAAACAAACATAATACATATTAATGAATGCTTTAATGTTATTTCTTGCACAACAGAGTGGTACAAACAAATTCAATCATAAAACACATGCAATCAAAAACAAACATAATACATATTAATGAATGCTTTAATGTTATTTCTTGCACAACAGAGTGGTACAAACAAATTCAATCATAAAACACAAGCAATCAAAAACAAGCATAATACATATTAATGAATAGTTTAATGTTATTTCTTGCACAACAGAGTGGTACAAACAACGACAAATCCGTGCCTTACAATTTTCTTAACAGTTATACCGGTCTTACTTCGTTTTTTTCACTTCTTATATTCATTATGACAGTTGACAACTTCAATAACGACAATCTGTCGTAATCGTGGAAAATTAGCATCGTCTACTCGCAGTTAGCCCTGAATACCTTAATATTACTTCTTGCACAGCGGAGCGGTACAAACAATGACAGATCCGTGCCATACAATTTTCTTAATATTTGTCCCGGCCGTCGCGCCCCAAATTAGTTCTGTTAACCTCGTGAAGCGTCGCTCGTGAAGCCTTGAGCCGGCAGACGTCCCAAAAGAAACGGGAAGATTGTAACGACGCGACAAACGTTGCGCGAGGTGAAAGGGGTTGCGGCCGGTGGAAAGGGGATGTTGGGATATTTTGCGGAGCGACGCCGGCAGACGTCAGAAAAGATTAACGAGGTGCGAGTGTAATGGTTCCTCCTTTTTCTCGAGATCCACTCCTGTTGTTTCAGTAAAACGATGCGTTTAAACGAGACTCGCCGTAGCGATGGCTTCGACTCTGACGTGACACGCGTCGATTCCGCTGATCAATGGTGGTTTTTAATGCCATGGGTAGATGCATTAATACCCGAACAATAGAGTGAAGTTTTTTACGTTCAACGAAACATCGTACGTTTTTGGAGATGATATAAGCGTGTGATTACTGTATGGTTTTTGCTGATTTTCAAGATTGACTCCTATTGTTGCAATGAATCGTTTAAATAACACTCGCCGTAGCGATGACTTCGACTTTGATGTGACACGCGTCGATTGCGCTGATCAATGGTGGTTTTTAATGCCACGGGTAGATGCACTAATACTCGAACAAAAGTAGAGTGAAGTTTTTTACGTTGAACGAAACATCTTATGTTTTTGGATATGATACAAGAGTGTAATTACTGTATGGTTTTTGTTGGTTTTCAAGATTGAGGCCTATTGTTGAAATGAATCGCTTAAATAACACTCGCCAGTGTGATGACTTCGACTTTAATGTGACACGCATCAATTGTGCTGATCAATGGTGGTTTTTAATGCCACGGGTAGATGCACTAATACTCGAACAAAAATAAAGTGGAGTTTTTTACGTTCAACGAAACATCTTACGTTTTTGGAGATGATATAAGAGTGTGATTACTGTATGGTTTTTGCTGATTTTCAAGATTGACTCCTATTGTTGCAATGAATCGTTTAAATAACACTCGCCGTAGCGATGGCTTCGACTCTGACGTGACACGCGTCGATTGCGCTGATCAATGGTGGTTTTTAATGCCACGGGTAGATGCACTAATACTCGAACAAAAATAAAGTGGAGTTTTTTACGTTCAACGAAACATCTTACGTTTTTGGAGATAATATAAGAGTGTGGTTACTGTATGGTTCTTGCTGATTTTCAAGATTGACTCCTATTGTTGCAATGAATCGTTTAAATAACACTCGCCAGTGCGATTGCTTGGATTTTGACGTGACACACGTCGATTGCGCTGATCAATGGTGGTTTTTAATGCCATGGGTAGATGCACTAATACTCGAACAAAAGTAGAGTGAAGTTTTTTACGTTCAACGAAACATCTTACGTTTTTGGAGATGATATAAGAGTGTGATTACTGTATGGTTTTTGCTGATTTTCAAGATTGACTCCTATTGTTGCAATGAATCGTTTAAATAACACTCGCCAGTGCGATTGCTTGGATTTTGACGTGACACACGTCGATTGCGCTGGTCAATGGTGGTTTTTAATGCCACGGGTAGATGCACTAATACTCGAACAAAAATAGAGTGAAGTTTTTTACGTTCAACGAAACATCTTACGGTTTTGGATATGATATAAGCGTGTGATTACTGTATGGTTTTTGCTGATTTTCAAGATTGACTCCTATTGTTGCAATGAATCGTTTAAATAACTCTCGCGAATGCGATTGTTTGGATTTTGACGTGACACGCGTCGATTGCGCTAATCAATGGTGGTTTTTAATGCCACGGGTAGATGCACTAATACTCGAACAAAAGTAGAGTGGAGTTTTTTACGTTCAACGAAACATCTTACGTTTTTGGAGATGATATGAGAGTGTCATTACTGGATGGTTTTTGCTGGTTTTCAAGATTGAAGCCTATTGTTGCAATGCATCGTTTAAATAACACTCGCCAGCGCGATGTCTTCGATTTTGACGTGACACGCGTCGATTGCGCTGATCAATGGTGGTTTTCAATGCCACGGGTAGATGCACTAATACTCGAACAAAAGTAGAGTGAAGTTTTTTACGTTCAACGAAACATCTTACGTTTTTGGAGATAATATAAGAGTGTAATTACTGTATGGTTTTTGTTGGTTTTCAAGATTGACTCCTATTGTTGCAATGAATCTTTTAACACTTTGACTGCCATGGTGATCATCGGTGACCTGCACAAAAGGTCTGACAAAAAATTCAAAAAATACCCGGTCGGTAGAATTTATAATTTTATAAATGCAATTAATATTAAATAGTGATTCAATTCTTTGGTCTCCGATACCTTCGCATTATTTTCATTTTCCACAATTCAATCATATTCTGTAGTACTTCATCATGTTGCGGTATAAATATAGTAAAAGACGCACGGCAGTCAACGTGTTAAATAACACTCACCAGTGTGTTGACATCGATTGCGCTGATCAATGGCAGTTTTTAGTGTTAAAGATAGATGCATTAATACTCGAATAAAAATAGAGTGGAATTATTTTACATCGGACGAAATATTTTTAATTTTTTGGGGATGCTTTTTCTCAAAATCGACTCCTGTTGTTCCAATAAAGCTTTTAAATGAGACTTTGGACGCTTTTTAAAACTGAATTACTTTTTTAGACATTGACGAGAGCAGTTTGAATTTTTGTAAGGTGTTAGAAGAGTGCGTTTGTTGGACGTCAGGTGTAATGGTTCTTCCTTTTTCTCGAGTTCCATTTCTGTTGTTTCAGTAAAACGATGCGTTTAAACGAAACTCGCCATAGCTATGGCTTCGACTGACGTGGCTTTTAGTTTGACGCAATTCGAACATTCTTCAAAACGTAATGACTTTTCAAGATTGGAATGAACGACTTGTATTTTTTGGAGACGGCAGAAAAACGTGTTTACTAGCTGACATGTAAAAGGGTCTTGATGAAAAAAAGCAATTTATGTGAATTACGGAGAGAATAGTGAGGATCGTTTTTTGCAGTTATTTTATCTGCGCCCTAACGAAAATGTAGACAATGGCTTCTATAGATTCGAACCCATTGAAAATTTCATCTTTTAAGAAACTTTTAAAAAATAATTTAATCTGAATAAAAAATTTATTTATAATATATATATATATATATATATATATATATATATATAATTTTGATCACGGGTCAGACTCGTAGTATTGATGTTTGACATAAAATCACGACTATGACTCTAACGCGTCACATTCACATTTGGCCCGAAATTCTCATCACAAGTCAGACTCGTTAAAGTACGACAAGGGGTTAATACCAAAGAAACGCGCTAAAAGTCCAACGCCCACATGCGGCAGCAGTCCGCAATTTGACGGTTTGCAGTTGACCGCGCTGAGACCGGCGAGCATTTGTAATGATGAAAAATCTCGAGTACCTCCGCCGTTCCTTCCCGCCTCTCCGCCGACACTCGGCGAGTTTATCTACTCCTCCTGCTACATTGTACCTCTAAACGACGAGAAACGCCGTATCTCGGAAAAAGTCACGCGGACGTTTCTGCGCGCGGGCAGAAACCGACGGCGAGGCTCGCGATATTCCACGTCGTAAATCCTAACGTAACGTAGCGCGGGTCGCCCACATTCATGCGCTCCACGAATCTCTGATCCGTGGCTGACGAACGCGAGCTCTCGAGATGTCTCCGACAACCGCGCACGAATGGTTTCCGCAGGAGCGACTCCGCGTCTCAACAAGAGAAACGGTTCATTTTCTTCTGAAATCGAACAGTCGCGGGGTGGCATTTTACTGCGACTTCGGCCCCATGCTTGATAAGAAAAGACGCTGGTGGTTTTATAGAGATCCTGGACGAGCCTTTGAATATTTCTTTGTGGCGTTCTTCTGCTATCGTCATTAATTTGATAATATCGACATCGGGTTGTTTATTACTTATTAATTATATCTATACATATTGTATTTCGGTTTTGACGTCATGGGTGATAAGGAGGTGAGTTTATAGAGGTTTTTAATGAGCCCTTAAACATTTTTTTCTGGTGGCCTTCTACTATCGCAATTAATTTTAGAATGTCAATGGGTTGTTTATTATTTATCAATTATATGTGTATATATTGTTTTCCGGTGGAAATCGAACAGTCGTCGGGTGGCATTTTACTGCGGGTTCAGCGTCATGCCTGATAAGAAAAGACGCTGGTGGATTTATAGAGATCTTTCACAAACCTTTGAATATTTCTTTGTGGCGGTGTTCTGCTATTGTAATTAATTTGATAATATCGACGTCGGGTTGTTTATTACTTATTAATTATATCTATACATATTGTATTTCGGTTTTGACGTCATGGGTGATAAGGAGGTGAGTTTATAGAGGTTTTTAATGAGCCCTTAAACATTTTTTTCTGGTGGCCTTCTACTATCGCAATTAATTTTAGAATGTCATTGAGTTATTTATTATTTATCAATTATATGTGTATATATTGTTTTTCGATGGAAATCGAAGAATCGTGGGGTGGCATTTTACTGCGGGTTCGGCGCCATGCCTGATAAGAAAAGACGCAGGTGGGTTTATAGAGAATCTTGACGAGCCTCTGAATATTTCTTTGTGGCGGTCTTCTGCTATCGTAATTAATTTGATAATATCGACATCGGGTTGTTTATTACTTATTAATTATATCTATACATATTGTATTTCGGTGGAAATATAAGAATCGTGGAATTCCATTTTATTACGGTTTTGACGTCATGGGTGATAAGAAGGTGGGTTTGTAGAGGTTTTTAATGAGCCCCTGAACATTTCTTTGTGGTGGCCTTCTACTATCGCAATTAATTTTAGAATGTCATTGGGTTGTTTATTATTTATCAATTATATGTGTATATATTGTTTTTCGGTGGAAATCGAAGAATCGTGGGGTGGCATTTTACTGCGGGTTCAGCGTCATGCCTGATCAGAAAAGACGCTGGTGGCTTTATAGAGATCCTGGACGAGCCTTTGAATATTTCTTTGTGGCGGTGTTCTGCTATCGTAATTAATTTGATAATATCGACATCGGGTTGTTTATTACTTATTAATTATATCTATACATATTGTATTTCGGTGGAAATATAAGAATCGTGGAATTCCATTTTATTACGGTTTTGATGTCATGGGTGATAAGGAGGTGAGTTTATAGAGGTTTTTAATGAGCCCTTAAACATTTCTTTCTGGTGGCCTTCTACTATCACAATTAATTTTAGAATGTCATTGGGTTGTTTATTATTTATCAATTATATGTATATATATTGTTTTTCGGTGGAAATCGAAGAATCGTGGGGTGGCATTTTACTGCGACTTCGGCGCCATGCCTGATAAGAAAAGACGCTGGTGGATTTATAGAGATCTTTCACAAACCTTTGAATATTTCTTTGTGGCGGTGTTCTGCTATTGTAATTAATTTGATAATATTGACATCGGGTTGTTTGTTACTTATTAATTATATGTACATATATTGTATTTCGTTAGAAATTGAAGAATCGTGGGATGCCATTTTATTACGGTTTTAGCGTCATGGGTGATAAGAAGGTGAGTTTATAGAGATTTTTAATAAGCCCCTGAACATTTCTTTGTGGTGGCCTTCTACTATCGCAATTAATTTTAAAACGTCATTGGGTTGTTTATTGTTTATCAATTATATGTGTATATATTGTTTTTCGGTGGAAATCGGAGAATCGTGGGGTGGCATTTTACTGCAGGTTCGGCGTCATGCCTAATAAGAAAAGACGGTGGTGGCTTTATAGAGATCCTGGACGAGCCTTTGAATATTTCTTTGTGGCGTTCTTCTGCTATCGTAATTAATTTGATAATATCGACATCGGGTTGGTTGTTACTTATTAATTATATGTATATCTATTGCTTTTCGGTGGAAATCGAAGAATCGTGGGATGCCATTTTATTACGGTTTTGATGTCATGGGTGATAAGAAGGCGAGTTTATAGAGGTTTTTAATGACCCCTGAACATTTCTTTGTGGTGGCCTTCTACTATCGCAATTAATTTTAGAATGTCATTGAGTTATTTATTATTTATCAATTATATGTGTATATATTGTTTTTCGATGAAAATCGAAGAATCGTGGGGTGGCATTTTACTGCGGGTTCAGCGTCATGCCTGATAAGAAAAGACGGTGGTGGCTTTATAGAGATCCTGGATGAGGCTTTGAATATTTCTTTGTGGCGTTCTTCTGCTATCGTAATTAATTTAATAATATCGACATCCGGTTATTTGTTACTTATTAATTATATGTATATCTATTGTTTTTCGGTGGAAATCGAAGAATCGTGGGATGCCATTTTATTACGGTTTTGACGTCATGGGTGATAAGAAGGTGGGTTTGTAGAGGTTTTTAATGAGCCCCTGAACATTTCTTTGTGGTGGCCTTCTATAATACTATTGCAATTAATTTTAGAATGTCAATGGGTTGTTTATTATTTATCAATTATATGTATATATATTGTTTTTCGGTGGAAATCGAAGAATCGTGGAATGCCATTTTACTGCGGTTTTGGCGTCGTCGGTGATAAAAAAAAGATGCTGGTGGGTTTATAGAGGTTTTTAATGTACCCCTGAACATTTCTGTGTGTTGGCGTTCTACTACCATAATTAATTTTCTGAAATCAAAATCGAGTTATTTATTATTAATTATATACACATATATAGTTCGTCACGAAACATTCTTTCACGGTGTCAAATGCGCCGCACAGCCAAAGATACCACACACTCAAATCCATTTCTCTCCGTCCACTGTCAGATTTCCATTGGGTAAAAAATATCGTCGACTACTTCGCCACGCGGTATCCGCCACGGGCACGAATACTAATCGAGCGAGCGTTCGCGCGATGTCCGTTGAAATGATTGGCGATGCATTATATTTGTGCGCCGGGAGGGACGCGCCCGAGAAACAATTCTCGCGAAATGAAATATTTGCCGCAGCGTTATGAACCTGTTGTGGACTTCGTTGTGAACATGCCCGGAGATAATCGCCCGCGCACGGTTCAGTATCCGCGGGGATGAACGGCGCTAAACGATTTAATAACGAACGTTTCGTGTTTCAAACGAATTTCACGGCTGCTGCGCGAAAATTCTGTTACGCGCTACCGAAGTAACGACGATCGGAAGGATCGCCCGCGACGAATTTTTATCGGATCACGCCGGGTCGAGCGGTGATTGCGTTCGGCGACGAATGTTTCCGCGTTAACGTGTTTATATGCGCGAAAGGGTTATTTTCGCGTGTGGCTGGAGAAACACTGTCTTTCGTTAGGCGTAATTAGCGGTTGAAAGAAGGAATTAGATTAGAAAGCAGATTAGGGATGAAATGTAATATCGGACAATAGAAGTATCGGTTATCAGAATGCATATGTCAGTGGTGGCCAATTGAAACCGTTTTACATAATGCGAATTTTAATGTGCATTCTTTCTCGTTATCCGTCAACAACAAATTCATCAAAAATATTACTCCTAAACGTGAACCTAGCAGAAATTTCAACGTTATCACATCATTGAGCATGTTTCCTTTTCGGCATTTTATCTAAGACTATCAGTAATACAACAGTAAGCACTCTACACTTTTAATAATTTTAATATAGTTTACAAATCAAAAATGTCAACCTATTAACCATACGTTCTTCCTCGTTATCAAAATTTACTTTAAAATCGTACATTCATTGTTATTTCTTTCCCTCATTTGACTTTCTGTAAATTCGTATATCATATGATGATTCAACTTCTCGCTTTAATAAAACAGAAATTTCTATTTAAGTTCTAGGAACTTTTATTTCATAAGGGATCAAATGACCTCTCATGGTACGAGTAGGTAGGTGTAAAGTACCGGTACGTTTAGTGTTAATATAGTTTGCAAATCAAAAATATTATTCTTTCCAAAAATAGCATTCTTTCCCGTTATCCGTCAACAACAAATTCATCAAAAATATAAGTCCTCAACGTAAACCTAGCAGAAATTTCAACGTTATCACATCATTGAGCATGATTCCTACTTCGAAGTATTATTTAAGAGAATCAGTAATACAGCAGTAAGCACTTTACACCTCTAAATTATTTTAATATAGTTTACTAATCAAAAATGTCAACCCATTAGCCACACCTTCTTCCTCGGTATCCATCAGCAACAAATGCATCAAAAATATAAGCCCTCAACCTAAATCTAACACAAATTTCAACGTTATCACATTATCGAGCATGTTTCGTACTTCGAAATATTATCTAAGAGTATCAGTAATACAGCAATAAGGACTCTACACCTCTAAATAATTCTAACACTAAACGTACCAAGCAGGGTCAAATTACCCTTTTCAAAATTTACTTTAAAATCGTACATTCAATGTTATTTCTTTCGCTCATTTGACTTTCTATAAATTCGTATATCATATAATGATTCAATTTCTCGCTTTAATAAAACAGGAATTTCTATCTAAAAATGAACGTTTATTTCATAAGGGATCAAATGATCTCTCATGGTACGAGTAGGTAGGGGTAAAGTACCGGTACGTTTAGTGTTAATATAGTTTGCAAATCAAAAATATCAACCCATTAGCCACACGTTCTTCCTTATCATCCATCAGCAACAAATTCATTGCAAAATATTACTCCTAAACGTGAACCTAGCAGAAATTTAAACGTTATCACATCATTGAGCATGTTTCCTTCTTCGACATTTTATCTAGGACTATCAGTAATACAGCAGTAAGCACTCTACACCTCTAATAATTTTAATGTAGTTTACAAATCAAAAATATCAACCCATTAGCCACACGTTCTTTCTGGTTATCCGTCAGCAAAAAATTCGTCACAAAATATTACTTTTCAACGATAGCAGAAATTCAACGTTATCACATCATCGAGCATCTTTCCTACTTCGAGATATTGTCTTAGTATCAGTTATACAGCAGTAAGCACTCTACACCTCCAAATAATTTTAATATAATTTACAAATCAAAAATGTCGACCCATTAGCCACACGTTCTTCCTCGTCATCCATCAGCAACAAATTCATCGCAAAATATTACTCCTAAACGTGAACCTAGGAGAAATTTCAATGTTATCACGTCATCGAGCATGTTTGCTTCTTCGACATTTGATCTAATACTATCAGTAATACAGCAGTAAGCACTCTACACCTCCAAATAATTTTAATATAATTTACAAATCAAAAATGTCAACCCATTAGCCACACGTTCTTCCTCGTTATCCATCAGCAACAAATTGGTCACAAAATATTACTCCTCAACGTGGACCTAGCAGAAATTTCAACGTTATCACATCATTGAACATGTTTCCTTCTTCGACATTTTATCTAAGACTATCAGTAATACAGCAGTAAGCACTCTACACCTTTAATCATTTTAATATAGTTTACAAATCAAAAATGTCAACCCATTAGCCACACGTTCTTCCTCGTTATCCATCAGCAACAAATTGGTCACAAAATATTACTCCTAAACGTAAACCTAGGAGAAATTTCAATGTTATCACGTCATCGAGCATGTTTCCTTCTTCGACATTTTATCTAAGACTATCAGTAATACAGCAGTAAGCACTCTACACCTTTAATAATTTTAATATAGTTTACAAATCAAAAATGTCAACCCATTAGCCACACGTTCTTCCTCGTTATCCATCAGCAACAAATTGGTCACAAAATATTACTCCTAAACGTAAACCTAGGAGAAATTTCAATGTTATCACGTCATCGAGCATGTTTCCTTCTTCGACATTTTATCTAAGACTATCAGTAATACAGCAGTAAGCACTCTACACCTTTAATAATTTTAATATAGTTTACAAATCAAAAATGTCAACCCATTAGCCACACGTTCTTCCTCGTTATCCATCAGCAACAAATTCGTCACAAAATATTACTCCTCAACGTAAACCTAGGAGAAATTTCAATGTTATCACGTCATCGAGCATGTTTCCTTCTTCGACATTTTATCTAAGACTATCAGTAATACAGCAGTAAGCACTCTACATCTTTAATAATTTTAATATAGTTTTCAAATCAAAAATGTCAACCCATTAGCCACACGTTCTTCCTCGTCATCCATCAGCAACAAATTCATCACAAAATATTACTCCTCAACGTAAACCTAGGAGAAACTTCAATGTTATCACGTCATCGAGCATGTTTCCTTGTTTGACATTTTATCTAAGACTATCAGTAATACAGCAGTAAGCACTCTACACCTTTAATAATTTTAATGTAGTTTACAAATCAAAAATGTCAACCCATTAGCCACACGTTCTTTCTGGTTATCCGTCAGCAACAAATTCGTCACAAAATATTACTTTTCAACGTAAGCCTAGCAGAAATTTTAACGTTATCACATCATCGAGCATCTTTCCTACTTCGAGATATTGTCTTAGTATCAGTTATACAGCAATAAGGACTCTACACCTCTAAATAATTCTAACACTAAACGTACCAACCAGGGTCAAATGACCCCTTTCAAAATTTACTTTAAAATCGTACATTCATTGTTATTTCTTTCGCTCATTTGACTTTCTGTAAATTCGTATATCATATGATGATTCAATTTCTCGCTTTAATAAAACAGGAATTTCTATCTGGAAATCAACGTTTATTTCATAAAGGTGTGAAGTACCGGTACGTTTAGTGTTAATATAGTTTGCAAATCAAAAATGTCAACCCATTAGCCACACGTTCTTCCTCGTTATCCATCCGCAACAAATTGGTCACAAAATATTACTCCTAAACGTGAACCTAGCAGAAATTTCAACGTTATCACCCCGCTGTGCGTCTTTCTTACTTCGAAACGGTCGCCGAGAGCTATCGTCCGTGGCGCCGCGCTAATTAATATGTGCGAAATGTCACGCGCGACACGGGTACTTTCGAGAGATCGTGAAATATCGCCTGCTAAATTACGCCTGCCGTAACTCGCCGCTAATCTCGGTCGGTCGCGAAATTAAGCCGAGTAGGTAAGAAATACGTCGGGCGTTCGGGGCATGGCGCGTAACACGACGTGCTAAGAAATATCCCCGGCCCGCGGAGAATCGTATATTTTCGGTGACTCTGCGGTGCAGGCGGCTCTGAGTGCCGATTGGCCCCATTGACGAAGTTTGCCTGCACTTCGGCAACCGCAGAAATCGCTGCACTCGCTTTATCGACACAAAGAAATGGCTCCCCAGTAGATGAAGCGCTTTTGATACTTCGGGACGCGGTGGGATAAAAACGGTCGTTGATTATAAGATGGGTATTTATGACGCTGAAGGCAATAGTGGCGGTAGTGGAATAGTAGTGTCAGAAAAAGTACACTAATTACATGTAACGCATTATAACAGATATGTCTATTCATTTAGAAACTTTTTATTAAAAGATATATTTATGACGCTGAGGGAAATAGTGGCGGTAGTGGAATAGTAGAATCAGGAAAAGTACACTAAATACATGTAACGCATTATAACAGATATTTCTAATCATTTAGAAACTTTTTATTTAAAGATATATTTATGACGCTGAGGGCAATAGTGACGGTAGTGGAATAGTAGTGTCAGAAAAAGTACACTAATTACATGTAACAGATTATAACAGATATTTCTAATCATTTAGAAACTTTTTATTTAAAGATATATTTATGACGCTGAGGGAAATAGCGGCGGTAGTGGAATAGTAGAATCAGGAAAAGTACACTAATTACATGTAACGCATTATAACAGATGTTTCTAATCATTTAGAAACTTTTTATTTAAAGATATATTTATGACGCTGAGGGAAATAGTGGCGGTAGTGGAATAGTAGTGTCAAAAAAAGTACACTAATTACATGTAACGCATTATAACAGATATTTCTAAGCATTTAGAAACTTTTTATTTAAAGATACATTTATGACGCTGAGGGAAATAGTGGCGGTAGTGGAATAGTAGAATCAGGAAAAGTACACTAAATACATGTAACGCATTATAACAGATATTTCTAAGCATTTAGAAACTCTTTATTTAAAGATACATTTATGACGCTGATGGAAATAGTGGCGGTAGTGGAATAGTAGTGTCAGAAAAAGTACACTAATTACATGTAACGCATTATAACAGATATTTCTAAGCATTTAGAAACTTTTTATTTAAAGATACATTTATGACGCTGAGGGAAATAGTGGCGGTAGTGGAATAGTAGAATCAGGAAAAGTACTTGACTAAATACATGTAACGCATTATAACAGATATTTCTAATCATTTAGAAACTTTTTATTTAAAGATATATTTATGACGCTGAGGGCAGTAGTGACCGTAGTGGAATAGTAGTGTCAGAAAAAGTACACTAATTACATGTAACGCATTATAACAGATATTTCTAATCATTTAGAAACTTTTTATTTAAAGATAACATTAATTATTTGAATATCAAATAATGTTCGTAGGTCACACAAGGGTGTGATTATTAGATATGGTATTATTGTATATGATTATTATATATATGTATATTAGGTTTGTGATTATATGGAGTATTCACAAATTTGTCGTGCAACCGGCCGAATGCATACTCAATAATGTTTTTTCGCAAAAGAATGGTCATTCATCATGAGACGTACTAATTTAAATTTTGTTCACGATGGTAAAATAATAAATGTACATTAACCAAAATAACGCGTCCATCCGAACACGCCAAATGCAATAAAATAACATCAAGACCGAAGTAGAAGCATTGAAAAACGCATTTTTATTCTTACTCTGCAATGTCAGCAAGTAAGCAAAGCAAGTCCATCCGGCATTAATAAGTTCCAATCTATAACTTCCCAATGTTTTAACTTCTGCCTACCTAGTCTGCTTCTCTCCCTCTCTCTACTTCTCTGCGCAGCAGCCTCGAAAGAGTTAAAAGACATTCACCACGCACGGCGAGAAGCGGCGAGGCAGAAACGTGCGAAAACTTTGGTCGTTCATGAAAGAAGCCGCGCGGCAACTTGCCTCGGCCGAGATAGATTAGAAGCGGACGGCAAGAAGGCAAGATCGCGAGCGTAAAAGAGAGAATCGACTTTTTCCGGGCCTCTGTTCGACGCTCGATCGTCGAACTTTTCGTCATCGAACTCGGAGCGAGGGAAAAATCGCAGTTAGGGTTTATGACGCGTGGATCCGGTCGCTTAATGCGGCGCAGACCGAGTGGCACGATCTTCCTTCCTTGTTGGCGGTGGAAATTGCCAGGGGATAGGACTCACCACGCCTTCGCAGATCGTTCGTCGCGAGATAATCGGGGATTATCGCGGTCTAGGTTAAGGGCTCACGGGCGCTTGAACTATTCGGCACGATGTCGCAGTTGATAGGGGTGCGATGTAAGTAATTCCGAGTTTGGGGGGCTAATGGAATGGCTGAATGACGAGGAGGGTGCTGGATCCGGCTCCTGGAATCTGAGGCGCTTCAGTTTTTGAACGCGCGGGGCGTCGAGGGTCGTGAATTAGAAAAGATGGGGATGCTAATATCATGGAATTTCAGAATGGGTACGTTAAGCAGTAAATTCAGTTGCAGATCATGATGTTTCGATATCGTGAGTTTCTATATTTGTGCATTTTTATAAACACACCTTTAAAAAATAATTGTAAGCTTAAAACAATAATGGAATGGCTGAATGACGAGGAGGGTGCTGGATCCGGCTCCTGGAATTTGAGGCGCTTCAGTTTTTGAACGCGCGGGGCATCGAGGGTCGTGAATTAGAAAAGATGGGAATGCTAAGATCATGGAATTTCAGAATGGGTACGTTAAGCAGTAAATCCAGTTGCAGATATTCATGATTTGTCGATATCGTGAATTTCCATATTTGTGCCTTTTTATACACACACCTTTAAAAAATAATTATAAGCTTGAGACGCTAATGGAATGGCTGGATGATGAGGGGGGTGCTGGATTCGGCTCCTGGAATCTGAGGCGCTTCAGTTTTTGAACGCGCGGGGCATCGAGGGTCGTGAATTAGAAAAGATGGGAATGCTAAGATCATGGAATTTCAGAATGGGTACGTTAAGCAGTAAATCCAGTTGCAGATATTCATGATGTTTCGATATCGTGAATTTCCATATTTGTGCATTTTTATAAACACACCTTTAAAAAATAATTATAAGCTTGAGACGCTAATGGAATGGCTGAATGACGAGGAGGGTGCTTCAATCCGGGACCTGGAATCCTCGGCGCTTCAGTTTTTGGACGCGCAGATCATTGGGCCGTGGTGCAGAATCGTGAATTACGGGATATGCCGTAGTTGAGATGTTTGAATTTCGCTGCGGATATGCTAGACGTGAACTACAAGATATGTGGCTGTTACGATCTTTGAATTCCATGATGGGTATGTTAAGCAGCGAATCCAATTACAGATATTTAAATCCGTCTCTTCTTGAACACAGTGCTTTAATATCGTGAATATCCACATTTGCACATATAGGATCCGTACACGTTTACACATGCACATTTGAAGCAATAACTCCCGAACTCTCAGGCCAGTGGAACGATTGCCCGATGTCGGACGCACTTCCTCCCATTTCCCAGAATCACCGGAATTTTCAAAGATGTTTGAATTTCGACGCGGATATGCTAGACGTGAACTACAAGATATGTGGCTATTACGATCTTCGAATTCCATGATGGCTATGTTAAGCAGCGAATCAAATTACAGATATTTAAATCCGTCTCTTCTTGAACACAGTGCTTTAATATCGTGAATATCCACGTTTGCACATATAAGATCCGTACACGTTTACACATGCACGTTTGAAGCAATAACTCCCGAACTCTCAGACCAATGGAACGATTGCCCGATGTCGGACGCACTTCCTCCCATTTCCCAGAATCACCTGAATTTTCAAAGATGTTTGAATTTCGCCGCGGATATGCTAGACGTGAACTACAAGATATGTGGCTGTTACGATCTTTGAATTCCATGATGGGTATGTTAAGCAGCGAATCCAATTACAGATATTTAAATCCGTCTCTTCTGGAACACAGTGCTATAATATCCCGAATATCCGCGTTTGCACATGTAAGATCCTTACACGTTTACACATGCACATTTGAAGCAATAACTCCCGAACTCTCAGGCCAGTGGAACGATTGCCCGATGTCGGACGCACTTCCTCCCATTTCCCAGAATCACCTGAATTTTCAAAGATGTTTGAATTTCGGCGCGGATATGCTAGACGTGAACTACAAGATATGTGGCTGTTACGATCTTTAAATTCCATGATGGCGATGTTAAGCAGTGAATCCAATTACAGATATTTAAATCCGTCTCTTCTTGAACACAGTGCTTTAATATCGTGAATATCCACGTTTGCACATATAGGATCCGTACACGTTTACACATGCACGTTTGAAGCAATAACTCCCGAACTCTCAGGCCAATGGAACGATTGCCCGATGTCGGACGCACTTCCTCCCATTTCCCAGAATCACCTGAATTTTCAAAGATGTTTGAATTTCGGCGCGGATATGCTAGACGTGAACTACAAGATATGTGGCTGTTACGATCTTTGAATTCCATGATGGCTATGTTAAGCAGCGAATCCAATTACAGATATTTAAATCCGTCTCTTCTTGAACACAGTGCTTTAATGTCGTGAATATCCACAATTGCTAATGTAGGATCCGTACACGTTTACACATGCACATTTGAAGCAATAACTCCCGAACTCTCAGGCCAGTGGAACGATTGCCCGATGTCGGACGCACTTCCTCCCATTTCCCAGAATCACCTGAATTTTCAAAGACCCAGCTGACGAGAATGTGGCCGTGACGTATTACCAGCCATCCGACCGTCAAGATCTATGAATTTCGGAACGGGTATGTTAATCGGCAAAATCCCGGAGCCGCAGCTATTTAAATCCGACCCCCTGACATGTCCGATGCCTGCATTTTTAAGCGGGCCGCTCCGGAACCCGCCGGTGCCTAAAAATATTTCACCTCCGCGCGGGCTGTCCCCCTGCATCATTAAACTCCGCGCACGCCTACTCACGTCTTACGTCAAGCTTCTCGCAAAATGCCGGCACCCCGAACTTCGTGCCGCAAATTGGCATCGACTACGCAGGCCGCATGCCTCGAAAACGTAATTACCCGAAGTTCGCATCAGCTCCGCGAAGAAACAAGAGAATCGCCGGATCGCATTTTATCCGGCGTCCCGACGCTGAAGCGCCAACTCTCCGTTATTACCCTCCGCGCTCTATCAATCCTAATAACCGACGAGCAAAAAACCTCCTCCATTGCGGCATTCAGGCTTTGAGCGCGAAGCCGGTTCCGCGGGTTATTTCGCGTATTTCCCGTTTTCCACTTTCCGCTCGTCTGCGCGTGGTCTATGATTCTTGTGCACTTGTGTTCAGTAACTTGTAAGATGGGTCGGGTGTCAGGGTTTGTTCAGGCAAAGGAATGGCATCATTGGGCTAATGATAGCAGAGATATATATTTTAACACTTTGACTGCCATGCGTATTTTACTATATTAAAACTGCAACGGGATGAAGTACTAGAGAGTACGATTGAATTGTGCAAAGTAAAAATAATGCGAAGGTATCGGAGACCAAAGAATTGAATCGCTATCTAATATTAATTCCATTTACAAAATTATAAATGCGACCGATTGGGTATTTTTTGAATTTTTCATGCGACCTTTTACGCCGATGACCACCATGGCAGTCAAAGTGTTAAAGAGTGATGATGCATGTGTGACGACGAACGGACAAGTACTGAGGGGTGTTACCTCCTTATCTTATGTCTGACAAAGGGCCGCCTCTTGGTCAGACATGTGTGATGCATAATCGACGCTGGACACACGTGCCATTTCTTTACAAACTCAAGAAAAATGATTTATTAACCTATATTTTAGAATATGTCGTTGGAGTGGTTGTGAGAAAATAAGACAATATTTATTGTATATGCATATGCAATATTTGATTAACACATTGACTGCCGTGCGTATTTTGCCGCATTAGAACGGCGATGCTATGAAATACTACAGCGTTTGACTGAATTATGCAAAACGTAAATAATGTGCAAGTATTATAGACTAAAGAATCGCATCACTATTCTAACAATAACTGCATTTATAAAATAATTATTACTACCCATTGCGAATACTTTGGATCTTCAGTAAAATCTTTTGCGCCGGTCACCGGTGACCCCCACGGCAGCCAACGTGTTAAATAGTTAATTTATGTAAGTATATATACGTGTATATAATTTTTGCAGAATACTACTATTTCATTACTTACATTACTATGCCTACTTTCGCCTATCTTTTTTGTGTAGTTCCACTTCTATATGGTGTTTCGTCATGTTAAGATGGTTTTAACGGTACTTTATTCAATTATGACGAATGTTCAGTTCATGGGAAAATCTATAGAGTAGTGCAAACTCATAAAATCGGGATAAAATCAAAATAATCGGAACTGCAGTCGCATTATCGACAGACGGAACGTTTATGTGAAACCAAGCGCATTGATGTGAATCGCGAACTTACGATGAGAGGGTCGGTCATTGTGAATGCCGATCCGGCCGGTGGTGACTGGAAATTCATGCGTCGATGGGGTCATCATGGTCGACGGTGACGAAAGCACTGCGGATCTGGGAAATCGGTAAAGTGAAGTGAACGACGGTGAGGCTGAGAAGTATTGAATGTCGGAAATAAATAGTCGATAGGAGTTTGTGTATTTTTTGCAATTGGTTGTAAGATAAATGGCGGAGGAATGGTAGGAATAGGAATGTCGAGCAGGACACTGTTTTGAGAGAATTGACATGTGGTCAACTGAGCAATATTGATTTTCACAAATTGGCATTTGTTTCTTACGTAGACAGTATTTAATTTGCGGATCTAGGAAATCGGTAAAGTGAAGTGAACGACGGTGAGGCTGAGGAGTATTGAATGTCGGAAATAAATAGTCGATAGGAGTTTGTGTATTTTTTGCAATTGGTTGTAAGATAAATGGCGGAGGAATGGTAGGAATAGGAATGTCGAGCAGGGCACTGTTTTGAGAGAATTGACATGTGGTCATCTGAGCAATATTGATTTTCACAAATTGGCATTTGTTTCTTACGTAGACAGTATTTAATTTGACAAATTGACGTTTGTTATTTTTTTCTTAACTCGACAATATTTAATGATATGTTCGTGCAACCTAGTTGACAGTCAAAATACTAAGGAATGGTAATGAAATAGGAATAACCCATAGCAATGAATTATTTATCAGCTGACGATCTTCCTCGTTTGTACTACACGTACCATTTACATGCTTTTTAGAATAGACATGGTCAGTTGACATTTGTTTCTTAGCTAGAAAATAGGCTGGAATGAAAAGTGCTTACGCAATAATTGAAAATATTATTGAATATTTTATGTGAGATGGTGGTAGTTATGTTATACTTGAACCGATTCTCATGACCGAAACACTATATTCCTAACCACCATGCCATTGCACACTAAAATGTTTTCGTAATTAATCCATGTTAATCCCATAGTCTGCCTTATAACAAATCGTTGCTATTCCAACGCAAAATATCCCCTGTCACTTACTTTCATTGTCATTCCACCGCAAAATATTTCACATTTCATTTCACGTTCGTTATTCCATGACAAAATATTTCGTGTTTCCCCGCCGGTTATTTCGTCGCATCCGACTCCTTGGCATCACACAATTAGCAAAATCCTGCAGATATCCCGCGTCGAAACCGGAGGTTTTTCATCAAAGGCCACGCATATTGCGTCGCCCGGACAAATGTGCGTTGCGCGAATAACTATTCTCGTCGGAAAAAAAACTCGCTTATTGCCTGGCCGTCGAGTGCGGAACGACCGATTAATCGCAACAACCGCTTCTCCCGCGGACATTTTGTCATTTCGCATCGCGCGGTTGATAAAACTTCGCAATTGCAGTTTTACGGAGTTGTAAAGCTTGTCCTAGCAAACGTGGACCCTGGCTGTTTTGGGGCAGTGATAGAGAAGGCCCTGTGCAAAGCAATTTCTACTCCTACCACATTCTGAAATAAAGAATTGGGGTAAAAGCAACGGAATATGTACCGGGTGAAAAAACGAAAATATTTGGGATTTTTATCTCAGCGACAGGACGACGATTAACTTCAAGTTCGGCGGCAGGGTACACTGACAGATGTGGATAGGATCGAAATCAAAATTTCCGGCAAATTATTAACACTAGATTGCCCAGGGAAGTCATTTTGACTGCTTTTTAATTTCAATTAGAAAAGAATGGTGTGTGTAACGATACAATTTCTTAGAATTTTGTGACTTTTTGTACAACATATAAATCCGTTCATTAATCATTATAGTTATCTCCCCCCTCCTTCATTTCCGGTATGTATATGTGCTATACCTATATTGCCCAAAAGCAGTCATTTTGACTGCTTGGGAAATTTAAAATAATCAAAAGACACTTATTACTGAATTGAGTCCCATCCCTCCTGTCCTATCCCTCCTACTTTTTTTCATGACACTAAGCGTGAAAAACTTCATCATGTGAATAGGCCCGTTGCTCAATAAACTAAAGTAGTACTTGTTATTCGTATCTTTATGCAGTGATACTTGTTCTAACAAGTTGTTTATTTTATATCATTTGCGCCCTAAATTCATGAAAGAAATGTCGAATAGAAGTGAGTTATTGGAAAGGTTAACAAATATAAGTGAACAGTGCTCCGATATAGAATCAGATGCAATAAATTCTGAACTATCATCCGAAGTTGAAACGGTCCATATTCAAGGTGAAATATCTGAAACTGAAGATAGCGATGAAGAGTTGATCACCAATGATGAAAATGAAAGTGTCATCAATATGCCCAGGAGAAGGTGTAGAGTACTAAGTAGTTCAGACTCTGATGAAGAAACTGAAAACACCTTTCAGGAGACCGAAACAGCTGCGGATGGTACTGTATGGTCAAAATTTGTCGAAAGCGGTATTCTTGGAAGGTTAGCACCTACTTGTATTTTCAAGGGTGTGAAAGGGCCAACATTCTCGTTGATAATCAATTATCGTATTATCAAACAT
The DNA here is from genome assembly GCA_033815515.1 of Cryptocheilus praepositus. NCBI lineage: Eukaryota > Metazoa > Arthropoda > Insecta > Hymenoptera > Pompilidae > Cryptocheilus > Cryptocheilus praepositus. The sequence continues at coordinate 2,810,400 of JAWWQZ010000257.1, forward strand.
ATAAGAAAGTGCACAGAAGAAGAATATCGCTGAATTATGCGGAACGATTGGACAATATCATAACCGGAAATACGTGGATTTATTGGGATTTTATATGCTCGTGCAATTTTAAATTGCTCACGCAAACAATTTTAAATTGACTTATTCATGGTCAGCAATATGGGGTCCCGAATTTTTTAGAAAAACTATGGCCAGAGAAAAGTACAAGCAAATCCTACGATTTATTCGCTTTGACAAAAGAACCGAAAGAAGTAGGTGCCTACAAACAAATAAATTTGCCTTGGTTTCGGAAATATGGGATAAGTTCATTGAAAACAGTCAATATTTACAGTTAATATTTACTAATAACCTGTTATATAACTGTCAATAACATAAAAAAAATATTAAAAATTAATTTTAAATAAATTTCTTTACTCATTATTTATTCTTTCACAATGCAGTCATTTTGACTGCTTTTGGGCAATATAGGTATATACTAAGTTTCAGTCTTTCTAGTGTTAATAGTGATTTCGTGTGCATTAACGTACAAGGGCAGACATTTAAGTTCTCTTATGAAGAGCTTTATTTCGTTAGGATTTCAGTGCATGTTATTTCCCCTTGGACGAAAGTACGCTTTCTCTTGAAACGATCGGAAGCTTATAATTTAGCCGTGATTTCTTATCATGCATTTGACTGTAAGTAGTACACGAGAATTCATGCAAATATTTGTGCTCTCGGCATAAGTAATTTTTTCCGAGATATTTTTTCGTATTTTCTCATTCTGTACTTTAGGTATGTGTCATGCAACGTCGCATACATTGTCCGCGTGTACATATAAAAATTGAAATATGCATTTAAGCTGCGCACGACTATAACATAATGGGAAATAATCTTGGCATATGATAATGATTAATCTTTCATTTAACTTCTATTCACACCGAATTAGATGATCATACGCAATGCTGATACTATGAGAAGTATTCTTTACTTCGAATTAGTCTATTCACTCCGAATTACATCAATATACAAAACCGTAATGCTATATAAAGTATTTCTTACATCGAATTATTCTACTCACTTTAAATCGCACGAATATACATAACCATAATACTATGACATGCATTTTTTGCATCAAATTACATAAGCACACACAACCACAATACCACCGCAAATATTCCTAAAGCCTTTGCATTACTATCCGCCAAAAAATAAATGACCACTAACTCCTCGACACCGGACCACAAACAATTAACGCCGTATTACCTCAACCGCGCTTATTACCGCACACATAAGATTCACAGAACGTTCGCAGCGAAGTCGCTAAAATCCGCCGCGCGAGAAAAGTGGCTGCGTTTTCTCAGGTGCAGCCGCACGTACGTATTCGGTGACTGTTAATGAGGCATCCTAATTAACGGTTTCCTCTCGAAAGACGGCAACCTGTTCTCGACTTTCCGAGCGAGCAACAGAGCGGCTCGACTAAGGCGACGCCGGTAATTGATGAAGTTAATGAAATTACGCAGAGAGCTATTGCCCTGGGTGCGTTTTAATAACGGCAGACGTTCGGCGTGACTCGGGACAAGATGCAATGAAGATCACCGTGCCGTTGGCTTCTAACTAGCCTTGCGGATGACTTAGCCAACATAAAGCCAACATGATCTATGTTAATTTACGTTACGTGCGCTCGTTAAACAGAATCTTCACCGGCACACCAAGCAGAATGTGTCATTAGTCCGACGCGCGTGTAAGATGAGTTTAGTTTGAAGCCGCTCTACTGGGATGTGGATGTGCTGCTTGCGGTGTTTATCGGTGCGTGCTAATCATTTTTATGCCTGTTTTCGGCTGAATATGAGCTATTTTGCCCTGTAGGGGCATGTTTATATTGTGAAGGAGCTTATTGTACAAATAAGTTCAACTTAATTATGTTTGTGGGTTCTGTGTTATGTGGTATTTGAAATTGTTAATATATATATAATAGTTAAAATTGTGGTAGTAATATGAGCACATTGTGCACTTTTGGCAAGCGTCCTCCAGAAGATTACTGTTAACACGATGGGGGGCCGTGGGGGTCACCGGTGGCCGACGCGAGAGATTACTGAAGATCCAAAATATTCGCAGTGGGTAGTAATAATTATTTTATAAATGCAGTTATTGTTAGAATGGTGATGCGATTCCTTGGTCTCCATTATTTACATTTTGCATAATTCAGTCCAACGCTGTAGTATTCCATAGCATCGCCGTTATAATGCGACAAAGTACGCATGGCCGTCAACGTGTTAACACATTGACTGCCGAGCGTATTTTTCTGTATTAGAACGGCGATGCTATGCCTTACTACAGCGTTCGATTGAATTATGCAAAATGTAAATAATAAGCAGGTATTGGAGAGCAAAGTATCGCATCACTGTTCTAAAAAGAACTGCATTTATAAAATAATAGTTGCTACCCATTGCGGTTATTTTGGATCTTTAGTAAAATCTTTTGGCAAACGTCCTCCAGACCACCGCTGTATTAACACGTTGGCTGCAAATGACCGGCGAAGAGGCCCAAAGTAATAAAATAAATATTCGCAATGGGACATAATATATATAAATGCAGTCTGTTGTTAGAATGGTGATGCGTTCCCTCCGCGAGCTCCGAATCCGCATTGAACGGACGTACATTTTGCATAATTCAATCCAACGCTGTAGTATTTCATAGCATCGCCGTTCTAATGCGGCAAAATACGCATGGCAGTTAACATGTTAACACATTGACTGCCGAGCGTATTTTTCTGTATTAGAACGGCCGCGTAGTTTTCATTGCAAATGCCTCGAAATCACCTCAATACATTTTCATTCGACGAGCCAACTATTTATCGCCGCGTCCTAATGGACGCCCGCGACCAATCGAACGTGAATTATTGCGTATCGACGACTCCACGATCGCCCGCGGACCTCCGGATGCGCCGCGTTTTCATTTTTCGCCGACACGCCTTCATGATGGGATTAAACCGCTTGTAATGAAGGTCGCGGCACTTTTTCGAAGCAGGCCCAAAGTAATAAAATAAATGAGGCCCGGGACAAATATATCTTACACTCGCGTCTGTGCGTTCGCCGACATTTCCGTTCCCTCCGCGAGCGCCGACTCCGCATTGAACGGACGTACCACTTCGGGGAATTGCATCGATCATTTTTTTCCCTTCCCCGCGCGGAGAGAATTGAGTTCCTCCCGCAGCGGAGATACGACGCGCCGGACGACGGGAAATATTAATGCGCCGCTATCTGCGCCGGCCGCGTAGTTTTCATTGCAAATGCCTCGAAATCACCTCAATGCATTTTCATTCGACGAGCCAACTATTTATCGCCGCGTCCTAATGGACGCGCGCGACCAATCGAACGTGAATTATTGCGTATCGACGACTCGACGATCGCCCGCGGACCTCCGGATGCGCCGCGTTTTCATTTTTCGCCGACACGCCTTCATGATGGGATTAAACCGCTTGTAATGAAGGTCGCGGCACTTTTTTCGAAGTGCGTGTAGGGTGAGGATACGGCGTTTTGGAGAGATTTCATGTTAACACTTTGACTGCCGTGATAATCACCGCTGACCGACGCAAGAGATTTCATTGAAGACCGAAAATATTCGCAATGGGCAGCAATAATTATTTTATAAATGCAGTTATTGTTAGAATAGCGATGCGATCCTTTGGTGTCCAATGCATGCACAGTATCTACATTTTGCATAGTTCAGTCAAACGCTGTAGTATTTCATAGCATCGCCATTTTAACACGTTGACTGCCGTGCGTATTTTGCCGTATTAGAACGGCGATGCTATGAAATACTACAGCGTTTGACTGAATTATGCAAAATGTAAATAATGTGCAAGTATTGGAGACCAAAGAATCGCATCACCATTATAACAATAACTGCATTTATAAAATAATTATCACTACCCATTGCGGATATTTTGGATCTTCAGTAAAATCTCTTGCGCCGGTCACCGATGACCCCCACGGCAACCAACGAGTTAAAGATAAGTGAGTGGTCTGATGATTGTCACTCCGCAGACATGTGCTTTCTATTTTTTCGGGCATTTCGAGTATACATTCGATCGGGTAATGATTTGTAGGAACACTAATAATGCTTGACGCAAAGGAGAATTGCATAATTTATTGTTTCACTTGAAACGTGCTTATTGCTGTGGTTGCCAAAAAAATCCACATATTTCCAAACCCTATTATACGCGTGTGCGTACCCGCTAACGTCAGTTTCCACATGCAATTATCAAAGATAGCATATGAATAACTCCATCTAATAAAACTGCATCCCACAATAATGATATATACATATATATATATATATGTATATGAGCCATTTATTTTGAAAGTAGCCTAACTCCATTTATCTTGAAATCGAGATAAATAACACTTACTAATAAATAACATGAATTTGTACACGTAACCATTGTAACCGGAAAATATTGAAAAATGGAGTTGGGCCACTTTCAAAATAAACGGCTCATATATACAATACATAAAGATTTTTCTTCTTACAAAAATGATAATTATTATACAAACTAGTAACTTACCACTTATCCGAAAATGTCTTCAAAACATTAGTCTACCATGGTTAACGCACATTTTTCTACGTAACGCAATGGCCGCGAACGCAATGTGTCAACTCGAAAACCGCCGGCAATTATTTATAAACCCGTAGCGATCGGTCGGCATAATTTATTGAGCCACCGGCATCGTGCCAGCGTCTACTTGTTAACCGGTGCCGTCTTTCACTTCTTAACCGGTCTCGAATTAAGCTCGTGGGCCGATAAATTTCGGCGACGTCTGCCAAAACCGTCGGGCGATTTGCCGCGAACGTTTGTCCGCTCTCGAACGGTTTCGGGCGGATGTCGCATCGTTGACGAATATATCGACGGCGGTGATTCTGTCGAAATTTGATCGAATGCGTGTATCGCGCGCCGGACCGAGTATCGATATCGTAGAAGCTACATATTTCGTGCGCGCGTGCACGAGAGAGTCCATGTAAAAATTCAATTCGATGCCCCGGTATTGTGCGACAGTTCAAGTTTCAACGTTTACGAGCTATGTGTGCCTTCGAGTACGCTACGAAATGGGCGGAAAACGTTTTTTTTCTTGGGCCGCTCGATGGAGGGTCATTTTTTGGCTGTACGCGGACTGTCAAGCATTTCGGAAGGAGCGTCGATTTTGCGGGGTGAAAAAGACATCGAAGTTATGTCAGTAAATTACGTGCTGACAATTTGTGATCGGCCCACTGCGGTGTCAGACAAATTAATGATTAAATGGAGAATGCCTGATTTTTTGCGAATGCGTTGCTGCGCAAACCTTAAAGGCGATATAATAAAATGATCTTCATATAAATCACCTCATAAAAACGTTATATTTCGATTGTTTATCTATATTCCTCAAGACGTATATAAAACTTTATTTTTACAAAACACACAATTATTTTATTGTACATGATAAAACGCTTTAAAATCACACTCAAAGTAATGGTTATAAATTACTCCACAACACTATCTACAATGTAAACTGAATAATTCAATAAACACTCGTTGAACTTACGAATTCGCTGATATTCTCTGAACCCTAAAGGTCATCGAAGATTTAGTTACGCATTTCTTCGTCATTCAACATCCTGTTTTTATGTTATCTGAAAAAGTAGAATTTCTTGACATATTAGAGTAATTATATACTTTAAACATATTTGCTTTCTTGATAACAATCTGTTTTTATATGATAAAAAAGAAATTATCGAAATGTAACAATATATAAATATTAAGAGAACATAATACATATTTGTACACACAAATACACGAAACATGCTTATTTAATTAGCACAATAAAATAATTATGAAGAGAGTCAACCAACAACAGGTGATTTTCCGTTAAATCGTTAGTTCCTTCGTTTGATATAAAAATGGGAAAGTGCTAATTTCGGAAAAAACGGTAGACATATACTCGTATATGTATATATAACCGATCCAGTAATATACATATTCATTTCAAAAGCGGTGACAAGAGAACTTTACAACCTTTACTACAAACTTTAGAACGATCTTCTGATGCTTTTGCACGCTTGATTCAACTTATGTCGGAACTACTGTCAGAGCACACTCATCGAAGAATGTTTCAATATTTATCTCTGTTATAGTAAATCATTTCATGACATTGTATAAAGACGTCGATAGCCAAAAGGAACCTTTCCCAGAACCATTTGACGTTGAGAGAGATAACAAAATCTGATATATACTGTTAAGTGCTGACAATTTGTGATAAAACGTTGTCAGACAAATTAATGATTAAATGGAGAATGCCTGATTTGTTTGTGATTTCCTGTTTTTATGTTATCTGAAAAAGTAGAATTTCTTGACATATTAGAGTAATTATATACTTTAAGCATATTTGCTTTCTTGATAACAATCTGTTTTTATATGATAAAAAAGAATTATTATGTAACAATATATCAATATTAGTTTTATTTTGTTGTACACATTAATTTATTTTTGTTTTTAATTAGCACAATAAAATAATTATGAAAGAGATCTTAACCAACAACAGGTGATTTTGTAAATCCAGTTATTCGTTTGATATAAAAATGGGAAAGTGCTAATTTCGGAAAGAACGGTAGACATATATATGTATATATAACCGATCCAGTAATATAGATATTCACTTCAAAAGCGGTGACAAATATTTTCTCAAATAAATCCGTGTTCCATGAGCCACTGATTAAGAATGGCGGTGACCAAATCCACTCTCGCATAAATTGTCTCCAGATGAGCAAAATCACAGATTCCAACATCGACACTAACCTCCGCGTATCGTTAACTGGCGTTATCCAACTTTCAACTGATACCGTACACACGCTAAATGCACTCCGCAAAGAAGACTTTGAAACGTTTCTTTCAATACGAGGATCGAATCGATGGTTTATTCAGCGTGCACCTTGCGCCCGATTCGTTCGCATTCGTTTCGGAGCCCGAGTATCGACGATATCGAGTTATCCCGCTTTCACCCGGTTCCTTTCTATCTCACATTCGCTAGTTACGCTCGTTCAGCGGCGGCAGTTATACTTTCAATAAACAACGGCACTGCGCAACATAAAACGTCATAACATGTATTTTGCACAGTTGGTGCACGGTCTATCGTCTGCTTAAATGTGTGCGTGGAAAAGGTAGCGTGCAATATCTGAACACAGGAGGAATGGGAAGAATAGCGCAGTTTATAGATTAAATGAAGAACTTACGTTAAACCAACATGCCGATTCTTATGTACGTACAAAAGATATGCAGATGAGAATACACGTTCCTGAAGAGGAAACCGCAAGTTTTTGAATATATAGAATGTAACAAGATTGAGAATAATATAATAGAATTTGTCAATAAAAAAGAAGTGCGTTTATTGTGGAAGTAAAATGCAACTTAATCGTGGCGCGATAAAATCAGCAGTATTTACTAAAGCGCACGGCGATAACGTATATTATCAAAGAATCTTGGCAACTTGCTGAGAAATTTTACTGAACGACATAAAGCCGCTTTGTAGCGCCTGGCGTTGGAAGAAAAAGACGATTAATTCAGGAAGAGCCGAAAATTGCCGGCAGGTTTCATTATTAAGTCTTCGCATTTAATATCAAGGTGTTATATACTTGAGGATTTGCTTGATAACACTTATAAATATCATTCGATAATATTAATGTCCAGTTCATCTAATTCCTGCATTCCATTCAACGACACAGATCATTATAGATTCGGTTGTGAAACTTATATACTATCCGATAATAGCAATTACTAGTCGACCTAATTCCTGCGTTCCGTTCAATGAAACACATTATTGACACTTACAAATACCGTCTTATAATAGCAATTATTAGTTGGTACAATCCCTGCATGCCATTCAACGAAACAGAAGATTGTAAATTCGGTTGCGACGCTCATAAATATAATCAGCCGATCACAATTACTATTCAATTTAATTCCTACATTTCGTTTAACGAAACACATTATTGACACTTACAAATACTGTCTTATAATAGCAATTATTAGTTGGTCCAAACCTGCATGGCATTCAACGAAACAGAACATTGTAAATTCGGTTGCGACGCTCATAAATATAATCTGCCGATCACAATTACTATTCAATCTAATTCCTACATTTCGTTTAACGAAACACATTATTGACACTTACAAATACCGTCTTATAATAGCAATTATTAGTTGGTACAATCCTGCATGCCATTCAACGAAACAGAACATTGTAAATTCGGTTGCGACGCTCATAAATATAATCTGCCAATCACAATTACTAGATCTAATTCCTACATTCCATTTAACGAAACAGGTGTAGGTTCGGTTGCGTCATTTCTAAACATGGTCCGATAACAGGAATCATTAATTGGTCCAATGTATTCCATCCACGAAACAGAACATCCCTTGAGTTACGGAAGCGTTAATTTTCTTCCGAGCTCAGAAACCACCGCTTAATTTCGTCATGTTCCTCCGTCACTTCTTATACCGCCTAGCCGCAGCTTCGATCCTTCAAGCACGGACCCTCCGTCCGTTCAGTCCTCTACGCCAGTCTTTTCGTCCGGCTCGCAATTAACTCGCGCTCATTCATTTTTGCGCAACTGAATTTATCACTTTTAATTGGGCGCGGCGAGTAAAAAAGCGTCCGCGGGTTTAAATTAATCCGAGCTCGACTTCTCGCGCCTATTTCGAGGATTGGATATCGTTCATTCGGACTCTCCGAACCGCCGGCCAATTCTTTTCGGCCTGCGATGCGTCGAAGATCGACATTCTGCTCAAACGGAAGGAATTTTGTCAGGTGAATTCCATCAGAATGTAAAATATATTTGTTCCGGCCCTCTTGTGTTTTAATCATTTGGGCCTACGTGGGTCTTTGCGAGTGAAGGTAAGTGAGTGGTCTGTCCCTTCAATTTTTCCAGACAAGGGAAGGACACATTTATGGGAGGGGTAGGGCTTGAGTGTTGTGGTGTTAAGCACTTTGATTTCTTTAGTTTCGTTAACTTATATTTAGTTATACTTTCATACTTTTAAAATTGAACGTAGTTAATATGTATCGACGTTAAATTATAGCAAATTCTGATGCCGTTGATGGCAAACATTAAGATCAAAAATAGGACATCCTGACTACATAAAAATTGTGACTTACAGTTATCAGAAATTGCACATCAAAAGTGGTTTCCGCCTTATAAAAAATGTGGCCGTCTTATACAATGGCATAGGTTAACCAAAATTAAGGACTTTTAAACAGGAAAATGTTGCTGAGATTTTCACTGAAATAACTGTAAGTCCGTGATTCTGATTAAATGAAGAAGAAAGTACGAAATATATGAGAAAGAATGATTTTTTCATATAGATATTTTGCTAAATGACAATGTCGTTCAAATTATCCTATATTCTCTGAATGGAATTTTTACTGAATGAATGAAATATAAATCTGTAATCCTTACCCCCTAATAAATGTAAAGGAGAATATGAAATATACGGGAAAAAGTGGTTTATTCGTATAGATATTTTGCTAAATGACAGTACCGTCGAAATAATCCTATATTGTCTGGACGGCATATTCACTGAATCAATTAAGTATAAACCTGTAAATCTGATTAAATGTAAAAGAAAGCCCGAAATGTATATGAAAAAATGATTTATTCATATAATTACTTTGCTAAATGAAAATGCCGTCGAAATATTTCTATATTCCTTGCCTGGTATTTTGACGTAATAAATTAAATACAAGTCTGCAATCCTGACTAAACGTAAAAGGAAGCACGAAATATAGGTGAAAAATCATTCATTCATATAATTATTTCACTAAATGAAAATGCCGTCGAAATTATTCTATAACCTTTCACTATTATTATCAGGCAATAAATTAAATATAAATTTGTAATCGTGACTAAACGTAGAAGGAAGCATGAAATATATTCGAAGAAATTATTTATTCATGTAACTACTTTACCAAGTAAAAATGCCGTCAACATATTTTATTGACAGGCATCTGATGCTGATTGGTGGGGGTGGACAGGTATATGACGCAAAACTCATATCACTTGACGTTTTCGACGCAGTTGTAAAATTGACAGTGAGGGTAATATGACATCGTACGGGATTTTCATGGGAATTCGTTTTGTAAAAAAATAAAACGCAAAGTGTTGTTGTTGGACGACGACTTACTGGAGTGTAAACAACATAAACATTCCCTCTCCTTTCGAATAATCCCATACCTAAATTTATCGAAAAATAGATTAAATAAACATCCACCCCTACCCGGTTCCTGCAAATGTAATTGCTACAATTGTAAGTGATGAGGGTAGTTTCGTGAAGTTAACACTTTACCAACCGCTATTGACTGAAGATGCCACTCACTAACGACCGACTCTGTTTTGGATATCGCGCAGGAATTGTGTATGTGTCCATTTGTAAAGCTTTATAACTGAAAAATACTGGAAGTGTTGTTGAGAATCCTTTGCTTTCAAAGCAGTGTAATTTTATTGTCATTTAAAATTGTCGTAATATCATCTGATATTTATTTTATTTAACACTTGGCATGCGGGGAACGTATTTTTACGTTTTTTGTAGTCTGTCACTGGAGCGCGGGTCACGTAAAAATACGTATTTAGTTGATTTGGTGTTGTAGTGGATATCCACCACAAATCTACTAAATAGTATAATTACATGAATGTGTGACATTATATGCGTGTTATTTGCGTTGCTAGGCAACGCTTTGCATTTTTTTCTCCCATAAGTTATGATTGTTGAGTTACTCGATCTTTTGCTGAGTTATTTCGTCTTCAATCGAATTCTTAGCTCCAGAACGTGTTTTATCAATTTGAAGCTTGATTTTTTATTATTGATTACAAAATTGATCAAATGAGCCGTTGTGACAAAGATAGTGATGAAGAAATATGCGCTGACAAATTATCGGACTTTTCATATGATAGTGTGGAAAACTTTAAAAATTGCTCATTTTTATGATTTCGTGAAAATATCGTTTGTTTATTGTTAAATAATCATACAGTATATATTTAAGTGTGAAATAAAAAAAGTTTCGTTCATAAAAACGAAGTAGTTTTCGATTTACAGCGATTTTTCTGAATAACCAAACTTCCGCGCGATTCAAGAAGAAACGCCCACTGCACGCGAAATTCGGCGGCGAAGTATGCCCGCATGCCAAGTGTTAATATAACCGTTGACCACTGAAAAGCCGATTAATCGGCTAGCGGTCGTTAAAGTGTTAAGCACACGAGTTGAGAAGCACGAAGCAGCCGTTGCAGCATATATGCATTTTAGCAATGACAGGTGTTAACACGTTGACTGCCATGGTGGTCACCGGTGACCGGCCCAAAAGATCTCACGAAAAATTCAAAAAATGCCCAATCGGTAGCATTTATAATTTTGTAAATGCAATTAATATTAAATAGTGATTCAATTCTTTGGTCTCCGATACCTTCTTATTATTTTCATTTTGGACAATTCAATCACATTCTGTAGTACTTCATCACGTCGCAGTTTTAATATAGTAAAATACGCACGGCAGTCCACGTGTTAAACATGAATTGGTGTTTTGGACCACTGTCATCAGCTTCGAACCGCTCTATCCGCAAAGGGTTAAGCGCCCTCAGCCTCGAACAACGTACTCGTCAGCATGCAAAAAAGGCTCCGAGCATCGTCAATGCCCGAAACGCATCGCCATCTAGTCGATCACACCCCATCAATCGGTGGGTCACATTTTACGAGCGCCCCACAGATCAGCCGCGTTCGATCGGGAATTTCGTCATGCGCTTATTAAATTCTCCGTTGACACGATTTTAATCCTCGCCCGCGCGTCGCGGATAAATCCGGCCTCTCTTACTTTCGGCCGCCCACGCTACTCGCTCCCGCCGTTCGTTCGTTCATTGCAATTCATTTCGCGGCGAGTTTCAATCTGGCACGTTCTCTTCCCTCTCGCGGCCACTTCTTCTCCGTCGGCGGACGCCGAAGTTTGGCTTTAAATCAAATAACCCCCAGCCGGAAGGTGAGCCCCGAGCTTTCAGCGTCCCCCCGCCACTCGGCAACTTGCACGCTCGTAAAGTAATTACGAGCGTGTGCCGCCTGGCTAATAAAGATTCATTAGGATCGCGGCTGAGACACGTCGATCGCCCGGAGGGTCGGGAGTGTTGCGGCCTAACAATTAATGAGCCTAATATTGTCCGTACGCACCGAAGCAAAAATATACGGCACCGAAGAGTTATCGGAATCTAGGGTCCGACGGTGTACGCACTGAAACAGACGGGAACGAATTTTTTTAATTTTGTGCGTGTTCAACATTTTAGCGAAATTGTGAAAGTGGGGAACGTCCGGAATTTCCGCTGTTTTCGATGTTTTAACCCGTTGCACTCGACTGTCCCGTCTAAGGGGACACGAAGATACTTCGTGTTATTACTGAGGAAAATGTACATACAGAAAACGTTTGTTCAAATATTTGTTTCCTTAAGATTTTTCCGGGGAGTTGCAAGTTAAGGCAATGAGATAGAATTAATAATCTGTGTGCTATTTAATATTTAGTAAATTCGCGGTCAATAAACTGAGAGGAGAATTCTAGCGACTGCAAGAACAACCTTCTATATATTCCTGCAATAGGCTGAATGATAAACTGCAAGTTATTGTATAAACATTGTAGTATATGCTCGGAAGAAAAAATGACACGTGAAAGATCATAAACAAGTTATTACTGCGATATGTGTTTGAATAAACCCGTAATGCACATTGGTGAATGAACTATGACGCATTCGAAAAGAATAGGCTATAAAATTTCAATTTTGTTTCAACATAAATGTATCAGCAAAGTAGTATGCAAAACATGATTTAAGCAGAGTATTTTTTTCAAGACTGTAGCATTTTAAACGAAATGTTGCGCTATTCGCTACTGCGTGAAGAAACATGTCCGAATGCAAAGGGTTAAAAATGTCTCCGCTACGGGGACACCGATTGCAAAGGGTTAATTATAAGTATATCATTGGCGCATATCAATGTATCATCTGCATCTTCAGTAGAGGACTTGATAGGAAAGTTCTACTAAACGAAAGCTGATTTGGCGATCAAGAATTAACAGTTTGCATTTGATGCATTCGTGGGAGTCCATAGCCAGCTGACAATTCGTTCCCTGTCTGACTCAGTGCGTACAACGTCGGACCCTAGATTCCGACAACTCCTGACGGGAGTGTTGCGGCCTAACAATTAATGAGCCTAATATTGTCCGTACGCACCGAAGCAAAAATATACGGCACCGAAGAGTTATCGGGATCTAGGGTCCGACGGTCTTCACACTGGGTCAGACGGGAACGAATTATCAGCGGGCTATGGACTTCCTCGAATGCATCAAATGCGAACTGTTAATTCCTGATCGCCAAATCAGCGTTCGTTTAGCCCTTTGAGTGCTATGAACGCATATATGCGTCCGCCGAAATCTGTCGGTGTCGACTATGGGCGCATATATGCGTCCCCATTCGTTTCGATTTCTCATCTACTGTAGCCACAATTATAAATGTATGAGATGAATACAGATGCGTTCTTTATCAAATGATTGTCTTGCATTATTTAATTTGGCGTAAATACAGAGTCATCATTAAAACTTATTTGCGCCTTAAGTAATCGATCAGTAGAGTTCACACTAGCGAAAAGTGTTTCGTCCTCAGCGAGCGCTTTGGCCAAAAGTATTCAGCACTCAAAGGGTTAGTAGAACTTTCGTATCAAATCCTCCACTGAAGATGCAGATGATGCATTGTTTGATATATGCCAATCAGACACTTATAATTAAAACATCGGAAACAGCGGAAATCCCAGACATTCCCCACTTTCACAATTTCGCTAAAATGTTGAATACGCACAAAATTCAACTTGCAGAAGGTTGTCCTCACCTCCCTTTACCGATCCACCGTTAGGGGCAAAATTGCGCGTTTCGAAACGCACACCCCCGCACGTGTCTTTTCAGGCTTCAAACGTTCGAACCGCCAAGCCGTTCATTACCGTTTCGATAACTGCGTGCGCTCGATTTCGGTCGGAATCGAATTGCCACCAATACCGTTCGGCACTCACTTAGTACTACTCGTATCAAATGTCGATGCCAAGTACTTAACCTTTCGCTCCGTAACAAACCATCGAAACAAGTGCTCGCCTATCGCATTGCTGAAAACTCACGAGAAAGGCCGGCATCATCCGCGATAAACGCCCGGTGGGAAATTTTCAAAGGCCACCGCGATGCAGCGCTGCCAAATGAAGCGCCGCGATTCTCTCCATTCGCGTTTCAATCGTCCGAAGTTTCGCATCGCTCGCTGCCCACGCGAAAGATGAGAATATCGTCGAAGGGCATTATCGGCAATTTGCGGGGCACAATGCAATTACGCCGGGAGCAATTTTAACGATTCGCTGACGCGTACGCGAATACGCGGCGTCGCTTTGATGCCATGTCGATCGACATATCGAAGGGTCCGAGAGGTCACTATACGCGGGGCCGCGCTTGTTTCTTACTTCTTTGAGGAAGGGACCCGGTAATCCCCGGAGTCCTATTCCTGGGATGTCGCGTTCAACCTCGTTGCGGCCGAAAATCGATCATTGTCGAATGATGTACGGACCGCCGAGCCGCTCGTCCGTGAGTTTCGACGATTTGACAACGCGTAATCGCAAGGCTGTTAACCCGTTCACGCGGAATAACGAGCTGGACACGTGGAGCATTGCTGAAGACAAGGGCACGGACTCCTGCCTGTAGTCGGTTCTCAGCCAAGTTAGTGAGTCGCATTTGCGAGCGGGTGATTCTGCGTTGTCGATGTATATAATTTCGAAATCAACTGATCTGCGTGCAAATTCCGTTTCTTAGGGTAGGGAAATATTAGCTCTAAGCATTTCCAAGCATTTGAGATTCTAAAATATTGTATTTTAAAAAATACTACGAAAACGATGCAGCACAATTTGGAAGAGATATACGCTTTTTCAAACTGATTGCAAACGAATAAAAATATTCCGCTCTTTTATTGATTCAAATGTTTACTCAAAAATATGTTCGCATCAAGAGTCCAGGATTGTAAAATTTGCTGTTGGTTTGTGTTTCACAAAGATCGGGTTTTACAAATTTCTCGTAAATTGACTCAATGCCTCACTGGCTGTTGTTTATTGCGAATGCTAAAGTACACTTATCGAAATGTGATCGTAAATACTTTTCATCGGATATGCTTACCAGAAGCGTACATTATTTTTTTTCAGGAGGTCATATTTCCGTTAGCACGTAACCAAGTTTTTCGATGTATTCGTGCGGCAATAAATTTCCTCCGGTTTTTCATCGAAAAATTGACGAGACATATTTAATTTTCATCAACATCCTGTTCGACTAAATGTTCAGCGCTTTATAGCTTACCTTCTCCCAAGTTCTCCCGACTTCCGGACAAAGAATAATATGACCAACCGAACAAAATTTTATCTTCGAAATACATTGTCTCATACAGCGAACCTCATCACGCCAGCTGAAGTGTGTTAATGGCCGTGTCCTTTTACCCCTACTTTTAATCATCATCATCCTCTTTTAGCCCACATTTTTATCTCATAATCCTCAATAAATCAGCACCGACACCGAACCGTACCGTTACAACCCCCAATCGTTTTCCCAAAAATCCGTAATTCCCCACATCCTCTATCTATCAATAGCTCACAGACCACCGTTCTTCCATGCTCTGACTGGCGCACTCCAACTGCAGAAAAGCACATATAAACCGACATATCAGACACACCGACAGTGAGTGATACGAAAGTACGAGGTACAATACACGGACGATAGATAGTGCATTAAAGAATATTCCCAGTATAGTATTCTACATTACCACTGCATAGTGCAGTACAACATACTCCGCAATGCACAGACGCAATTCATAGATTAAGACTCACAGTTTACTGACGCACATAATACCATTTATTAACTTGTATCTATCGAACCCCATCCAAGACGAGTTCATACATTGTACATGCAGTTATTCTGTATATATCCATTATTTATTTAAATCCACGTCTACGTCAATTAACTTGAACGAGTCAACGCAAAAGAGATGCTACTTTGACTTTTGTGTAGGAGGACCATTTGCACATATCAGACACACTGACAGTGACTGATACGAAAGTACGAGGTACAATACACGGACGATAGATAGTGCATTAAAGAATACTCCCAGTATAGTATCCTTCGTAACCACTGCATAGTGCAGTACAACACACTCCGCAATGCACAGACGCAATTCATAGATTAAGACTCACAGTTTACTGAAGCACATAGTACCATTTATCAACTTGTACTTATCGAACTGCACCCAAGACGGTTTCATACATTATAGATGCAGTTATTCTGTATATATGCATTATTTATTTAAATCCGCGTCTACGTCAATTAACTTGAACGAGTCAACGCAAAAGAAATGCTACTTTCACTTTTGTGTACGAAGACCGTTTGTACACAACAGACACACCGACAGTGACTGATACGAAAGTACGAGGTACAATACACAGACGATAGATAGTGCATTAAAGAATACTCCCAGTATAGTATCTTACGTTACCACTGCATAGTGCAGTACAACATACTCCGCAATGCACAGACGCAATTCATAGATTGACACTCACAGTTCACCAAAGCACATAATACCATTTATCAACTTGTATTTATCAAACTGCACCCAAGACGAGTTCATACATTGTACATGCAGTTATTCTGTATATATTTATTTAAATCCACGTCTACGTCAATTAACTTGAACGAGTCAACACAACTACTTTGACTTTTGTGTAGGAAGACCGTTTGCACACAACAGACACACTGACAGTGAGTGATACGAAAGTACACGATACAATACACGGACGATAGATAGTGCATTAACCGTTTGAGTGCCACGGGTCTTTCTCATTTCCCGGTCGAAACTTGCCAAGCGGCGCGATAGCGCTTGTTATATTCCGTGTCGAAACTTGCCAAGCGGCGCTATAGCGCTTGTTATATTACAGCAATTTTTATATGAATAAAAGCATGTAGACCTATAAAGTGTAACATTACTCCAATTTTATCTTTTTTACCTAAGATTGAAAAGTTACCGTAATGTTGTGCATCGAGAGAAACCGAGCCTGCTGTGATTACGCTGCAGTTTTGAGGACAGACAGAAGAAGCGCGATCGCGCCGCTTGGCACTCAAACGGTTAAAGAATACTCCCAGTATAGTATCCTACGTTACCACTGCATAGTGCAGTACAACACACTCCGCAATGCACAGACGCAATTCATAGATTAAGACTCACAGTTCACCAAAGCACATAATACCATTTATCAACTTGTATTTATCAAACTGCACCCAAGACGAGTTCATACATTGTACATGCAGTTATTCTGTATATGTCCATTATTTATTTAAATCTACGTCTACGTCAATTAACTTTAACGAGTCAACGCAAAAGAGATGCTACTTTGACTTTTGTGTAGGAGGACCATTTGCACACAACAGATACACTGACAGTGACTGATACGAAAGTATGAGGTACAATACACGGACGATAGATAGTGCATTAAAGAATACTCCCAGTATAGTATCCTACGTTACCACTGCATAGTGCAGTACAACATACTCCGCAATGCACAGACGCAATTCATAGATTAAGACTCACAATTTACTGAAGCACATAATACCATTTATCAACTTGTATTTATCGAACTGCACCCAAGACGAGTTCATACATTGTACATGCAGTTATTCTGTATATATTTATTTAAATCCACGTCTACGTCAATTAACTTGAACGAGTCAACACAACTACTTTGGCTTTTGTGTAGGAAGACCGTTTGCACACAACAGACACACTGACAGGGAGTGATACGAAAGTACACGATACAATACACGGACGATAGATAGTGCATTAAAGAATACTCCCAGTATAGTATCCTACGTTACCACTGCATAGTGCAGTACAACACACTCCGCAATGCACAGACGCAATTCATAGATTAAGACTCACAGTTTACCAAAGCACATAATACCATTTATCAAGTTATATCTATCAAACCCCATCCAAGACGAGTTCATACATTGTACATGCAGTTATTCTGTATATACCCATTATTTATTTAAATTCACGTCTACGTCAATTAACTTGAACGAGTCAACACAAAAGAAATGCTACTTTGACTTTTGTGTAGGAAGACCGTTTGCACACAACAGACACACCGACAGTGACTGATACGAAAGTACGAGGTACAATACACGGACGATAGATAGTGCATTAAAGAATATTCCCAGTATAGTATCTTATAATACTTACCACTGCATAGTGCAGTATAACACACTCTGCAATGCACAGACGCAATTCATAGATTAAGACTCACAGTTCACTAAAGTACATGATACCATTTATCAACTTATATTTATCAAACTGCACCCAAGACGAGTTTATACATACATGCAGTCATTCTGTATATCTCCATTATTTATTTAAATTCACGTCTACGTCAATTAACTTGAACGAGTCAACGCAAAAGAGATGCTACTTTGACTTTTGTGTAGGAGGACCATTTGCACACAACAGATACACTGACAGTGACTGATACGAAAGTACGAGGTACAATACACGGACGATAGATAGTGCATTAAAGAATACTCCCAGTATAATATCTTACGTTACCACTGCATAGTGCAGTAGAACACACTCCGCAATGCACAGACGCAATTCATAGATTAACACTCACAGTTTACTGACGCACATAATACCATTTATCAAGTTATATTTATCAAACTGCACCCAAGACGAGTTCATACAATGTACATGCGGTTATTCTGTATATATTTATTTAAATCCACGTCTACGTCAATTAACTTGAACGAGTCAACACAAAAGAAATGCTACTTTGACTTTTGTGTAGAAAGACCGTTTGCACACAACAGACACACTGACAGTGACTGATACGAAAGTACGAGGTACAATACACGGACGATAGATAGTGCATTAAAGAATACTCCCAGTATAGTATCCTACGTTACCACCGCATAGTGCAGTACAACACACTCCGCAATTCATAGATTAAGATTCCACAGTTTACTGAAGCACATAATACCATTTATCAACTTATATTTATCGAACTGCACCCAAGACGAGTTCATACATTGTACATGCAGTTATTCTGTATATACCCATTATTTATTTAAATTCACGTCTACGTCAATTAACTTGGACGAGTCAACGCAAAAGAAATGCAACTTTGACTTTTGTGTAGGAAGACCGTTTGCACACAACATATCCTTACGACCTTTGCTTCTTATTTTAGCATTTTCGGAAACACCCTGCACAGAATACTCTCGACTCGCGAGGCAATTCACCGTGAACACTCGACGAAGTTCGGCGTTAGGCAAATAGCCGTGAAGGATCCACGCAAGTCGGCCGCTGAGCTCACAAGTGGTACCTAATATTCTTTAATCGTACGCTGTTTCATTTTGAAGCGCGCCCTCGGGCAACTGCAACCTCCTGCAAACAGACCGTGAGCCCGTATCATTCCTCAAACACTTCGCTCCGCCGAGGGTCGAGGAAAGAAAAGTGTGTAAACGTCGTCGGAAACTCTCTCCGGCTCCGGCCAAGCAAGGCAGCTGCAATCGATGGCGTCTTGTTAATCTCAGCCCATCGGCGTGAAGCTTAATTGCCTCGGCGGTAGCTGACAAATCATTTTTAGTGCGATTCGTTTCGCCGAACGTCTCAGTTCTGCGCGCAGTTCGTGAGGAGACTGTGAGAAGTTTCGCTTTATATTAAATAAGCCGCTGCCGAGATGTTCCCAGTTGACTCGTGGCCGACGGTGCCAGGTCGAGGGGATAAAGGGAAAAATGGGATGTTGGGGGTTGCGTGGGTAGTGGATTTTGACGATGGGAGTCGTGCTGGAGCTGGAGGTGCGGCAGTATTGACGAACGTATCGTCGTACGATGGAATGCAGTGTCGTACCTTGTTACAGTCTAAAAAATTACAAGTCGGCCATTCCTTTCCTAAATCTATGTTCCGTAAATAATTCCTTCCCTTTCTATAAACGCACGTGTTAGCGGAAAAATATTTTGAGGCGAAATTGAGAGGGGCCTTAGGTGATTGTCCGGCACTGAAGTAGTCATTGTTGTGCGGAATGCGATGAGTCATAATCAAAATACCTGTGATGCCCACAAAAAAAAGGATGGGGAATGAAGGGGTGTGAGATCGTCGCATTTCTTCGTACCGCGACACATTACCTGAGAATTGTAAAGTACAGACATATTGCTGTAAAATAAAGATTTCGCGAGTTATTGCCTTTATTATTTTCTAACACACGTGTTAGAATTAACCGTTCGAGTGCCAAGGAGCGATTTTCCGCTTCTTCTGTTTCGCTCGAAAAGTGCCAGTGTTCTAGGCTGTGAAGCCGACAACTGGCACACGCTCGGTTTCTGTCGATGCGGATTTTACGGCTACCATTCCGTTTGGGGTAAAAATAAAATAAGGAGACAATTGATAAAAGAACGAATTTTAACACGTTGACTGCCACGCGTATTTTACTATATTAAAACCGTAACGGGATGAGGTACTACAGAATGTGATTGAATTGTGCAAAATGAAAATAATGCGAAGGTACCGGAGACCAAAGAATTGAATCACTATTTAATATTAATTGCATTCTCAAAATTATAAATGCGACCGATTGGGTATTTTTTGAATTTTTCGTGAGACTTTTTGTGTCGGTCACCGATGACCACCATGGCAGTCAAAGTGTTAACACGTTGACTGCCGAGCGTATTTTGCAGTATTAGAACGGCGATGCTATGAAATACTACAACGTTTGACTGAATTACGCAAAATGTAAATAATGTGCAGGTATTTAAAACCAAAGGATTGCATCACTATTCTAACAGCAACTGAATTTATAAAATAATAATTGCTACCCATTGCAAATATTTTGGATCTTCAGTAAAATCTCTTGCGTCGGTCGAGGGCTGATAAAGGAATTAAATATTGGAAGATAGTGATATTGATAAACTGCCATATTGTATTTCGATAGTTATTTAAGGTATGCATTGGGTGGTAAACGTAGTTAATAAAAAGCGGGAGTTGTTGAAGCATTAAATGCAATGCCCGAAAAATTCAGAAACTGGAGTATTTGACTTCAACCATTGTCTGTGATATGCATTGGGTGGTAATCGTAGATCGTAAGGAGTGAAGCTTGCCAAGAGAATGAAACGTAACGCGCAGAATATTGAGAGACTGACGCATTGTATTTCGACAGTCTTCTTAAATATACATTGAGTGGTAAGTGAACCCGAAAGAAGCGACAGTTGAGAAGAAACTGATATACAATTCGCGAAAAATTGAGATGCCGATGCATTGTGTTTCGAAAATTGTTTCAGAAATGCATTGGCTACCAACTAAAGTCTATTGAACCAATGCAACTATACACCATGCGCTAAATTTACATTAACCCCTTAACGCCTGAATTTTTTTCTAATGAAAAAATAATTACATAGTATATATCCTATTATTATGCACATTTAAATCCGTCAACAATTTATATGGGTACTGTGCTTGTGCACTAGTATATATTGGTAGTAGGAATGTATCCTATTCACTACAACCGACACTTTTATGAAATTCTCAATTTTAAACATTAAACGTGTGCGAATTACATTCGTCGTTAAGGGGTTAACACGTTGACTGCCGTGCGTATTTTACCATATTAGAACGGCGATGCTATGAAATACTACAGCGTTTGACTGAATTACGCAAAATGTAAATAATGTGCAGGTATTTAAAACCAAAGAATTGCATCACTATTCTAACAGCAACTGCATTTATAAAATAATAATTGCTACCCATTGCAAATATTTTGGATCTTCAGTAAAATCTCTTACGCCGGTCACCGGTGACCATCATGGCAGTCAAAGTATTAATTGCAATCGAACATTTCGATGCAAATGTTATTAATCGGAGAACAAGACGAGCGCTATCGCGCCGTTTGGCATTTTTAGACGGGGAATAAACCAAGCGCAAAAGCGCTCCTTGGTACATTTGGACGGGGAAACAGCAAAGACGCGTGGCACTCAAACGGTTAAGACAAGCAATCAATTGGGAAATCTTTATTTTACAATTGTGGGACCGAATATTTGAAGATTCGCGAAAGAATAATGCGCCGTATCGAATGCGTATAAGTTAGAGTGTGATGTATGTGTGATATGTAGCGTGAGCGACGACGCATATAACAAAAGAAGATTGAAGATGGTGTTGTTTCATACGCGCAGTCGTAGCCGGACAAGCAAAGACGAAAGACGCACTTTTGGCAGTCGCGCTTGTAATAAGTTCGGTTGTGTGTGTGTGTGTGTGTGTGTGTGTGTGTGGAATTGTATTTTGACTTTTTTTTAATTATATCTTATCCAAGTTTGATTAGAATTATTTAATTAATACCTGGAACCTACACAATAATACGTCCGATCTCTTTACAATTCTCGGTGGAATGCCCAGATTCCAGGGAAAGCAACATTCTACCAGCCCTTCATTCCCCTTCCCTTTTCCAAACAAAAATCCGTAGCGAAGGCCTCTCGTGACAGGTGCGCACCACAGGTATTTTGATTATGACTCATCGCATTCGGCACAACAATGACTACTTCAGTGCCGGACAATCACCTAGGACCCCTTTGAATTTCGCCACAAATTTATTTTCCGCTAACACACGCGTAAAGAGTCACGGGAAAATTGGGAATGTCGAAAGAGAACAGAACGTCTTGAGGTGCAGAGGAAAAATAGTTCCACGATGGTCCACTCTCTTGTGGTCCAGCGATACGCAAATATTCAGTGTATCCCGAGTCCTCCTGAGTGCCGTCGGATGCGATGCTATCTAGTTTTGCAGTCGCACATTCCGGCAAAACACAGCTCTTAGGCTCTCCGTGCATATTATCGCGGATTACAGTTGTTGCGCTTTACTGTCATGGCTATAATTTGCGTTTATGTCCTTTGCGTTAGCGGTTTTATGTACTTTGCGTGTTTAATTCGTCTTATTTAACCGGGATTTTCCGTGGTGCCCGGAGCAGGCTCGTATTTTGGATTTTTATAAACGTTGCAGTCGGCTTTTTAGGGCACTGCCATGTTGGCGAAATGTCGAATTGGGGAAAACCAAGAACTTTCTCTCGTAACAATAGTCGTGAAAGCGCTGAATTCCGGTGCGAGTTGAGTTTAATTTTTATAGCGTTGGTCATTTGAAACATAACGTTAAGTACGCTCGTTATCCGCGTAATAGTGCAGTGTCTAAATTTTGTTTAGTCTGTTACGTGGAATGCGTCTCAAACGAATTGGCGCATCAAAGGAATATGTTCAGCGAATAAATGGTTCAGGGTACGTGTATGTGGGTGGAAAATGAGGAGTGACGCGAAAATAAACGAAAAGCAATATCGAATGTGCTCGCCGCGGGGTCTGATGAATTGCATTAAGAGTTCATTCATTAGCATTCGTTTAACCGATAACAATATACGTCAATTTTATACCGTACAATCTCCTTAATTTTAAACCATTTCAAGTAAAATGAAAACTTAGTATAATGCCGACACAGCAAACCGCGCCGGTATCCAACACAAACACGAAACCGGGTCAGACAAATTGTATCAAGGGTTGGCTGTTCATTAGCATTCATTTAACCTGCAGCAATCAACACCAATTTGAAATAACTCTACTCCTTTGATTTCAAATCATGCCAATTAACGTGAAACCTTACTGTAATGCCGATGCAGAAGGCTTGACGGTTATCCAATGCAAACATAAAACGTATTCAAACAAATTGTATTAAGAATTATCGTTTATTAGCATTCATTGAATCTGTACCGGTAAGGACCAATTTTACCTCATATAATCTGCTTCGCTTCAAACCACGCCAGCTGCCATTAAACATTGCCATATCACCGATACAACAGAACTGATTTTCCTAATTGATCTGACATCTAGCGCAAATAAAACGTATATCAAGATATAAATTCATAGCATTCTTTTACGTATATCAATTAACATTCATTTTCCTTAATTTCAACACGTCCCAACTGTCACCGAACCTTCCCACTTGACCGATACACTAGCACTGACTATTGCTAAGTGACCTGACATCTACTGCAAGTTAAGTGTATATTAAGACATGTCGCTCATTAGCGTTAATTAACGTGAAACCTTACTGTAATGCCGATGCAGAAGGCTTGACGGTTATCCAATGCAAACATAAAACGTATTCAAACAAATTGTATTAAGAATCATCGTTTATTAACATTCATTGAATCTGTACCGGTAAGGACCAATTTTACCTCATATAATCTGCTTCGCTTCAAACCACGCCAGCTGCCATAAAACATTGCCATATCACCGATACAACAGAACTGATTTTCCTAATTGATCCGACATCTAGCGCAAATAAGACGTATATCAAGATATAAATTCATAGCATTCTTTAAATGTATATCAATTAACATTCATTTTCCTTAATTTCAACACGTCCCAACTGTCACTGAACCTTCCCACTAGACCGATACACCAGCACTGACTATTGCTAAGTGACCTGACATCCACTGCAAGTTAAGTGTATATTAAGACATGTCGCTCATTAGCGTTAATCGAACTCGTACCGACAAACTTCGTGTGACGCTGGTACTCTAGAACTGTCTGACCTGACATCCTGTGCATACAAAATATATAAGATATGTAGGTCCTTAACATTTCTTGACTCTACATCAATAAATGTTGTTTGCTTCATGCAATCCCCTTAATTGCAACCTTCCCAACTGCCATCGGACATTCTTATAAGACTAATACTTCAGACCTGACAGTCACTGCAAATAAAACGTATATTACGACACGTCATTCATTAACATTCATCGAATCCAGACCAACAAGCACTAATTTTCTCTGACACAATCCTGTTCTTTTCAAATCAGCCTAAGTGCCTTCAAACCTTCGCGTACCGCCGATGCACTAGACCTAACTGTTCCTAATTGATTTGACATCGAGTGCAAACGAAATATGTTTATGAGTATTCATCAAACCCACGCCATTTCAACCCATTAAAGCTGGTATCGAATTTTCTCGTAACATTGATATTAAGAACGTCGATATTTACCATTCATTGAACCGTGCTGACACCCACCAAATTAGCCTCATATAATCTGCTTCTCTTCTAATTGAACTGACATCCAGTTTAAACGAAACATATATTAAGATTTGTCACGAGCGTTTATCAAATCTACACAAAAAAACACTCATTCTTTTCCACATGATTCCCTTTATTTCAACCCATTCAAACTGTCCTCGGCTTTTCTCCTAACACTAACATTAAAACACGGCGATATTTAGCATTCATTGAATCGCGTCAACAAACAGCAACTACCATACATTCATCGAAACCATACCAACAAGCACTAATTTTCTCTGACACAATCCTGTTCATTTCAAGTCAGCCTAAGTGCCTTCAAACCTTTGTGTATCACACATATACCAGACCTAACTGTTCCTAATTGATTTGACATCGAGTGCAAACGAAATATGTATTAAGGTATGTTCATGAGCATTCATCAAACTCACACTATTTCAACCCATTAAAGCTGGTATCGAATTTTCTCGTAACATTGATATTAAGAACGTCGATATTTACCATTCATTGAACCGTGCTGACATACACCAATTAGCTTCATATAATCTGCTTCTCTTCTAATTGAACTGACATCCAGTTTAAACGAAACACATATTAAGATTCGTCATGAGCGTTTATCGAATCCACACCAAAAAACACTCATTCTTCCCCACACAATTCCCTTTATTTCAAACCATTAAAACTGTCCTCAGCTTTTCTCCTAACACTAACATTAAAACACGGCGATATTTAGCATTCATTGAACCGCGTCAACAAACAGCAACTATATACATCGATGCCATACCAACAAGCACTAATTTTCTCTGACACAATCCTGTTCATTTCAAGTCAGCCTAACTGCCTTCAAACCTTCGCGTATCACCGATACACCAGACCTAATTGTTCCTAATTGATTTGACATCGAGTATAAACGAAACATGTATTAAGGTATGTTCATGAGCATTCAATAAAAACCCACACCATTTCAACCCATTAAAGCTGGTATCGGATTTTCTCGTAACATTGATATTAAGAACGTCGATATTTACCATTCATTGAACCGTGCTGACACCCACCAAATTAGCCTCATATAATCTGGTTCTCTTCTAATTGAACTGACATCCAGTTTAAACAAAACATATATCAAGATTTGTCATGAGCGTTTATTGAATCCACACCAAAAAACACTCATTCTTCCCCACACAATTCCCTTTATTTCAAACCATTAAAACTGTCCTCAGCTTTTCTCCTAACACTAACATTAAAACACGGCGATATTTAGCATTCATTGAACCGCATCAACAAACAGCAACTACATTCATCGAAACCATACCAAGAAACACTAATTTTCTCTGACACAATCCTGTTCATTTCAAGTCAGCCAAAGTGCCTTGAAACCTTTGTGCATCACCGATACACCAGACCTAACTGTTCCTAATTAATTTGACATCGCGTGCAAACAAAACATGTATAATATTAAGGTATGTTCATGAGCATTCATCAAACCCACACCATTTCAACCCATTAAAGCTGGTATCGAATTTTCTCGTAACATTGATATTAAGAACGTCGATATTTACCATTCATTGAACCGTGCTGACATACACCAATTAGCCTCATATAATCTGCTTCTCTTCTAATTGAACTGACATCCAGTTTAAACAAAACATATATTAAGATTTGTCATGAGCGTTTATCGAATCCACACCAAAAAACACTCATTCTTCCCCACACAATTCCCTTTATTTCAACCCATTAAAACTGTCCTCAGCTTTTCTCCTAACACTAACATTAAAACACGGCGATATTTAGCATTCATTGAACCGCGTCAACAAACAGCAACTACATTCATCGAAACCATACCAACAAGCACTAATTTTCTCTGACACAATCCTGTTCATTTCAAGTCAGCCTAAGTGGCTCCAAACCTTTGCGTATCACCGATACACCAGACCTAACTGTTCCTAATTGATTTGCCATCGAGTGTAAACGAAACATGTATCAAGGTATGTTCATGAGCATTCATCAAACCCACATTTCAACCCATTAAAGCTGGTATCGAATTTTCTCGTAACAATGATATTAAGAACGTCGATATTTACCATTCATTGAACCGTGCTGACACCCACCAAATTAGCCTCATATAATCTGGTTCTCTTCTAATTGAACTGACATCCAGTTTAAACAAAACATATATCAAGATTTGTCATGAGCGTTTATCGAATCCACACAAAAAAACACTTATTCTTCCCCACACAATTCCTTTTGTTTCAACCCATTAAAACTGTCCTCAGCTTTTCTTCTAACACTAACATTAAAACACGGCGATATTTAGCATTCATTGAACCGCATCAACAAACAGCAACTACATTCATTGAAATCATACCAACAAGCACTAATTTTCTCTGACACAATCCTGTTCATTTCAAGTCAGCCTAAGTGCCTTCAAATCTTCGCGTATCACCGATACACCAGACTTAACTGTTCCTAATTGATTTGACATCGAGTGCAAACGAAACATATATCAAGGTATGTTCATGAGCATTCATCAAACCCACATCATTTCAACCCATTAAAGCTGCTATCGAATTTTCTCGTAACACTGACATTAAGAATGTCGATATTTACCACTCATCGAACCGTGCTGACACAGACCAAATTAGCCTCATATAATCTGCTTCTCTTTTAATTGAACTGACATCCAGTTTAAACGAAACACATATTGAGATTTGTCATGAGCGTTTATCAAATCTACACAAAAAACACTCATTCTTCCCCACACAATTCCCTTTATATGAACCCATTAAAACTGTCCTCAGCTTTTCTCCTAACACTAACATTAAAACACGGCGATATTTAGCATTCATTGAACCGCGTCAACAAACAACAACTACATTCATCGAAACCATACCAAGAAACACTAATTTTCTCTGACACAATCCTGTTCATTTCAAGTCAGCCTAACTGCCTTCAAACCTTCGCGTATCACCGATACACCAGACCTAACTGTTCCTAATTGATCTAACATCGAGTACAAACGAAACATGTATTAAGGTATGTTCATGAGCATTCAATAAAAACCCAAACCATTTCAACCCATTAAAGCTGGTATCGAATTTTCTCGTAACATTGATATTAAGAACGTCGATATTTACCATTCATTGAACGGTGCTGACACCCACCAAATTAGCCTCATATAATCTGGTTCTCTTCTAATTGAACTGACATCCAGTTTAAACGAAACACATATTAAGATTCGTCATGAGCGTTTATTGAATCCACACCAAAAAACACACAACTCCCTTTATTTCAACCCATTAAAACTGTCCTCGGCTTTTCTCCTAACACTAACATTAAAACACGGCGATATTTAGCATTCATTGAACCGCGTCAACAAACAGCAACTTTCCCCACACAATCCCTTTCACTTTAACCCACCCCAACCGCCTTCTAGTCTTCGCATATCACCGATACACCGGATCCCACCCAATCCAAACAACCCCTTGAAACTCTACCCACCAACGCAACCCCTCGCGTATCCCAGCGTCCCAACCCACGTCGTGCCGAGCTCCGCTGAAAAATTCGTCTCCCAGACACACTTTTCCGTGCTCGCTGCGAAGCAGGCCGAAAAAGCCAAAGAGCCTCGCCGGCTGTTTTTGCGACCCTCGGAAAGGATTCACCGCGCGCCTTTCCGATATTTATGTCGCGCGTTGCGGCCGCAACGAATGCGACATTCCGGCTTTTTCGCCCGCGGCCTGCGACGCAGAGAAGTCAAAGGGGCAGGTCAACTTTTAGTCGAGAGCAGCGTGGACCGGGATCTTTCAAATGCGACGGCGCCCTTTCTTTCGCTGCCGTGCGTTTTGACCCGTGTGTGTGTATGTATAGATGTGTTAGTGTGTTGGTGCACGGCGGAGTTGGATAAATATTAGCGTGAAGCTGAAGATCGCGGCGCGGTGTATATCTTGTCGCCGGTTGGTCAAGGGAAATGCGATGCGAGGTTCTGCAAAGGGATCGGTCAGAGTGTTGCGGGTCTTTTCATATTTTTGCAATGTGTGTTAGACACGCGTTTTTTCTAGCTGCGAGTAATGTGGAATAAGGACGATTAGAAGCATGAGAGTGACGAGGGAATGACGGTGAATCAAGACTCTTCGCTGGTTATGCGAGTGTAAATTTCTTGATGCCGGCGCACAGGGTCATTTCGTGAAAATCGAGGATTTTGCAATGGTGACATTAAACATGGTATTTGACATGGATTTTACAGTGATATACGTAAAATTAGGAGGGATTAAAGTTATTATTTTTCTATGTTCGAAAATGTTTAAAAAATAAATAATCGGCAAAAATACTGCATCCAAACGCACCATGCTTCCGGAAGCCATTCGACACAATTGCTGCATTCAAACACTGCATCCTTCCAGAAGCCAATACCGTTTCAAACAAACCCTGGTCACGAAAGCATTAATCCTTTGCCGTAGTTGGACGAGCCTGACACGTGCTGAGAATTTTGGGTCAAACGTAAATACCACGAGTCTGACTGATCAAAATTTACGTATTGTATCGCAAATGCATACACAAAGAAAAATAAAACAAATTAAATTATTTTTTAAAAGTTCTGATCCAAGTTCATTCTAATTCCACAAGAGCATCGTCGCGTTCAGCAGAAAAACATTTTCCAAAGCTGAACAGTTAACAGCACACGTGTCGTTTCTCTTCCTCTCGCTGGTCCTGAAGATCCCAGGAGCAGCAGAGACAGGTCAAAATACACGATCGATGACGCAGTAGTCAACACTTTATGCCTAGCTCGCCCGGCCAATATTCTAACTTACGCTTGTAACAATGGTATACATAAAGAGAAATAAAACAAATTAAATTATTTTTAAAAAATTCTCATCCAAATTCATTTGAATTCCACAAGAGCATCATCGCATTCAGCAGAAAAACATTTTTCAAACCTGAATAGTTAACAGCACACGGATCTTTCCTCTTTCTTTCGCGGATCCTGAAGATCCCAGAATCAGCAGAGACACGTCGAAACACATGATCGATGACGCAGTAGTCAACACTTTACGCTAGCTCGCACGGCCAATATTCTAACTTACGCTTGTAACAATGGTATACATAAAGAAAAATAAAACAAATTAAATTATTTTTTAAACATTTTCATCCAAGTTCATTTAAATTCCACAAGAGCATCATCGCATTCAGCAGAAAAACATTTTCCAAAGCTGAACAGTTAACAGCACACGTATCCTTTCTCTTCCTCTCGCTGATCCTAAAGATCCCAGGAGCAGCAGAGACACGTCGAAACACACGATCGATGACGCAGTAGTCAACACTTTATGCCTAGCTCGCACGGCCAATATTCTAACTTACGCTTGTAACAATGGTATACATAAAGAAAAATAAAACAAATTAAATTATTTTTTAAACATTTTCATCCAAGTTCATTTGAATTCCACAAGAGCATCATCGCATTCAGCAGAAAAACATTTTTCAAAGCTGAATAGTTAACAGCACACGTATCGTTCCTCTTTCTTTCGCGGATCCTAAGGATTCCAGAATCAGCAGAGACACATCAAAACACAAGATCGATGACGCAGTAGTCAACACTTTATGCCTAGCTCGCACGGCCAATATTCTAACTTACGCTTGTAACAATGCCGTGTGCAAGGTAGACGGGGTGTCGTTTAAATATACAATGTCGACGTGCGCCGGAGGGGCTGGATGTCTAAATAGCCGAATGACGAGACGCGCACAATGCACGTCTGAGTATGCAAATGACTGTCTAGAATGCGGAAACATACGCGTGCGTTAAGACACATGTGATTAGGCTGTATGTGTTGCGCGTCACGACGTCTAAATTCAATGGCGGCACAGACGTCTCGATGTCTGCATATGCAGATGCCTGGGCGAAGTTTACAATATCAATGGCGACTATCATGTTGCCGCCCACGCGGAAATACCCTGCGTCAAACGGAGACGCGTGTCAAACGGGGAGATCGGGCAAGTGCGAATACTGTGTCGGGTAAATTGTTTGTCATAACCTGCAGCCGGAGCTACGGTTATGTTGGTCAGTATGATGTAAACGTCTACGTTTATTTTGTGCGAATATCGTTTCGAAAATAGGAATATACGGCGCATATAAAAATTGTCAGTGATAACGGTCGATTATACTTCAAACGTTTGTAAATAGTGGCATGTGCGAATATTGTGTCTAGTAAACTGTTTGTTGTAATTTGTGAATATCAAGTGTACACTGGCATCGGTGACAAGAAAGAGCAGATTCCTTCTTCTTAGAATAGGATTAATTTTATTTTATCAGTGCCCATCGGATTACGTTTGAAGCAATCGTGAAAAACGGACGAGTGTGGATATTTTATCAAGTAAGTCGTTTGGCTTAAACTTCAAGTATTACCCACGCTTACACTAGCGTCTGGGACAAGAAACTCTTGGCTTCTTTTTCCTTGAGTATCGTTCGGAAAACCTAAAGTTTCGGCATAAAATGCAGTTCATTAACACTTTGACTGCCATGATCGTCACCGGTGACCACTGCAAAACATTTTACTGAAGATTCAAAATATTCGAAATGAGTAGCAATTATTATTTTATGAATGCAGTTGTTGTTAGAATAGTGATACGATCCTTTGGTCTCCAATACCTGCACATTATTTACATTTTGCATAATTCAGTTAAACGCTGTAGTATTTCATACGGTTATGTTGGTCAGTATAATGCAAACGTCTACGTTTATTTTGTGCGAATATCGTTTCGAAAATAGGAATATACGGCGCATATAAAAATTGTCAGTGATAACGGTCGATTATACTTCAAACGTTTGTAAGTTGTGGCATGTGCGAATATTGTGTCTAGTAAACTGTTTGTTGTAATTTGCGAATATCAAGAGTACACTGGCATCGGTGACAAGAAAGAGCAGATTCCTTCTTCTTGGAATAGGATTAATTTTATTTTATCAGTGCCCATCGGATTACGTTTGAAACAATCGTGAAAAACGGACGAGTGTGGATATTTTATCAAGTAAGTCGTTTGGCTTAAACTTCAAGTATTACCCACGCTTACACTAGCGTCTGGGACAAGAAACTCTTGGCTTCTTTTTCCTTGAGTATCGTTCGGAAAACCTAAAGTTTCGGCATAAAATGCAGTTCATTAACACTTTGACTGCCATGTTGGTCACCGGTGACCACCGCAAAACATTTTACTGAAGATTCAAAATATTCGAAATGAGTAGCAATTATTATTTTATGAATGCAGTTGTTGTTAGAATAATGATACGATCCTTTGGTCTCCAATACCTGCACATTGTTTACATTTTGCATAATTCAGTTAAACGCTGTAGTATTTCATACGGTTATGTTGGTTATGCTACGGTTATGTTGGTCAGTATGATGTAAACGTCTACGTTTATTTTGTGCGAATATCGTTTCGAAAATAGGAATATACGGCGCATATAAAAATTGTCAGTGATAACGGTCGATTATACTTCAAACGTTTGTAAGTAGTGGCATGTGCGAATATTGTGTCTAGTAAACTGTTTGTTGTAATTTGCGAATATCAAGAGTACACTGGCATCGGTGACAAGAAAGAGCAGATTCCTTCTTCTTGGAATAGGATTAATTTTATTTTATCAGTGCCCATCGGATTACGTTTGAAACAATCGTGAAAAACGGACGAGTGTGGATATTTTATCAAGTAAGTCGTTTGGCTTAAACTTCAAGTATTACCCACGCTTACACTAGCGTCTGGGACAAGAAACTCTTGTCTTCTTTTTCCTTGAGTATCGTTCGGAAAACCTAAAGTTTCGGCATAAAATGCAGTTCATTAACACTTTGACTGCCATGATGGTCACCGGTGACCACCGCAAAACATTTTACTGAAGATTCAAAATATTCAAAATGAGGAGCAACTATTATTTTATGAATGCAGTTGTTGTTAGAATAATGATACGATCCTTTGGTCTCCAATACCTGCACATTATTTACATTTTGCATAATTCAGTTAAACGCTGTAGTATTTCATACGGTTATGTTGGTCAGTATAATGTAAACGTCTACGTTTATTTTGTGCGAATATCGTTTCGAAAATAGGAATATACGGCGCATATAAAAATTGTCAGTGATAACGGTCGATTATACTTCAAACGTTTGTAAGTTGTGGCATGTGCGAATATTGTGTCTAGTAAACTGTTTGTTGTAATTTCCGAATATCAAGAGTACACTGGCATCGGTGACAAGAAAGAGCAGATTCCTTCTTCTTGGAATAGGATTAATTTTATTTTATCAGTGCCCATCGGATTACGTTTGAAACAATCGTGAAAAACGGACGAGTGTGGATATTTTATCAAGTAAGTCGTTTGGCTTAAACTTCAAGTATTACCCACGCTTACACTAGCGTCTGGGACAAGAAACTCTTGGCTTCTTTTTCCTTGAGTATCGTTCGGAAAACCTAAAGTTTCGGCATAAAATGCAGTTCATTAACACTTTGACTGCCATGATGGTCACCGGTGACCACCGCAAAACATTTTACTGAAGATTCAAAATATTCGAAATGAGTAGCAATTATTATTTTATGAATGCAGTTTTTGTTAGAATAATGATACGATCCTTTGGTCTCCAATACCTGCACATTATTTACATTTTGCATAATTCAGTTAAACGCTGTAGTATTTCATACGGTTATGTTGGTCAGTATAATGTAAACGTCTACGTTTATTTTGTGCGAATATCGTTTCGAAAATAGGAATATACGGCGCATATAAAAATTGTCAGTGATAACGGTCGATTATACTTCAAACGTTTGTAAGTTGTGGCATGTGCGAATATTGTGTCTAGTAAACTGTTTGTTGTAATTTCCGAATATCAAGAGTACACTGGCATCGGTGACAAGAAAGAGCAGATTCCTTCTTCTTGGAATAGGATCAATTTTATTTTATCAGTGCCCATCGGATTACGTTTGAAACAATCGTGAAAAACGGACGAGTGTGGATATTTTATCAAGTAAGTCGTTTGGCTTAAACTTCAAGTATTACCCACGCTTACACTAGCGTCTGGGACAAGAAACTCTTGTCTTCTTTTTCCTTGAGTATCGTTCGGAAAACCTAAAGTTTCGGCATAAAATGCAGTTCATTAACACTTTGACTGCCATGTTGGTCACCGGTGACCACCGCAAAACATTTTACTGAAGATTCAAAATATTCGAAATGAGTAGCAATTATTATTTTATGAATGCAGTTGTTGTTAGAATAATGATACGATTCTTTGGTCTCCAATACCTGCACATTATTTACATTTTGCATAATTCAGTTAAACGCTGTAGTATTTCATAGCATCGCCGTTCTAATATAGTAAAATACTCTCGGCAGTCAACGTGTTAATGCTCTTCACGTTACATTTGAAGCAGTTGTAAAATACGGCGAAGTGTGTATATTTCGTCAAGTAACTCGTTTGTATTGGGTTGGAGGGAAAGTTCTGTCGTATTTTAAAGAAAATATTTGAATTCATTTATAAAAATATGTGTTTAATATTAATCATAATACATTTAATGTGTTGTACGATGAATGCCAAACTCTTCTGCAATTTCTCGACTTGTTAAATGTGGATTATTTTCCAACATGGATCGTAAAACATTATTATCGATCTTGGATAATCGTCCAGATCGATCACTTTCTTGGAGGCTCAGATCCCCGGAACGAAATTTGCCAAACCATCTTTGACAAGTACGAACATTTACAATATCTTTTTTCCGAATACCGCACATAAATTTTTACATGCAACCGATGCGTTGCTTCCTTTGTAGAATTCATATAAAATGCAGTGTCGTAAATGCACTTTACCTACTGACATGTTTTTCACTTTAAATATCACAAGTAAATGATGAACGGTAAAAAAGGACTCCTTTTATATTATACAGCAGCTATAAAAAAACAAAAAAAAATCCGAATGACTCACTAGCCAGATGTTTTTTTTATTTACAAGAAAAATTACCTGCCTATTAAAAATACGACAGAACTTTCCCTCCAACCCAATAATAACATTCAAACGCTATCTACACTTACAGTAGCGTCCGTGACAAAAACCTCTATATTACTAAACACAACGCAATATCCCAACACACAATACAACTCATCAATGCCCACCGGATTACATTTAAAACGAGCGTGAAACAGCTGCAACATCACCGACGCCTACGTTAGCCCACTCATTGTAACATTTCCCCCGAAAGCGACAGGATACAATCGCACGACGCTTCCTTCCGTAAATTCGGTCGCCGTCGTCCTTAACCAACCGACGAAGCTCATCTGTCGATGAACGTCCGGCGGCAAGGGCGATAATGGCGTAATAATATTCGGCCAGCCAGGAAGGGGTTGAAGCGTATTTCGTGCAGCGTCGTTCGCCTCCGGACATGTTGGACGCAGCGACGCACAACACAAATTCCTGAATAGGGCAGAGGCCAGCGTAGACAAGAATGGACGTACGTAGATTTGTGAGCAGAGACGAGGATGGCTGGAGACAGAGATCGAGCGGAATTAAAGGCACGGACGAAAAGAGAAGCGAATGCGGTAGGTTAAAAAAGGGTTGCGTGGCATTAGAAGAAGAGATAGGTTGGGAAGAGAATGAAAAGTGGGAAGAGACAAACACGTGGATCGGTGATAGACGGTGCATGGAACTCGAAAGAGGGACAGATACGTAAAAGCGAGAAGAGGGTTGTATAGGACTGGAAAGAAGAAGAGAAAGGGTTGCTTGAGGCTAGAGGCGTAGACAGACAGAGGCGGAAAAGAATTGAGTGAAAGCAGGAAGAGGAAAACTCATGGGGAACCCATGGAACTCGAAAGAGAGACAGATACGTAAAAGCGAGAAGAGGGTTGTATAGGACTGGAAAGAAGAAGAGAAAGGGTTGCATGAGGCTAGAGGCGTAGACAGACAGAGGCGGAAAAGAATTGAGTGGAAGCAGGAAGAGGGAAACGCGTGGATTGCGAATGCACAGAGCTGGAAAGCGGAATAGATATGTAACGGGGGAAGGAGAGTTGCATAGGATTAGAAAGAAAATGATACCGAATAGTGAAAAAGGGTTGTATATGTAGTTGTATGGCGGTAGAAAAACATAATAGGGTGACGAGATGTATATCGGATATAGGAGAATTATGTGGGAATACAGAAGACAGTGGCCAAGTTAAAAAAAAGTTATATGGTAATAGAAAAATACATAGGATATAGGAGAGTTGTGTGGAAGAAAAAAATAAAAATTGATTTAAAGATAAGGAAAAATTACATGAGACCCAGGAGTTGTGTGGAACTAGAAAAAAAATATACCTTGATGAGAATGGGTTATATAAAACCCGGACGAGGAAAGAAACGTAAAGCGATATTAGAGGAAAAGGAATTAGAAGAAAAATACTGCGCGAGATGAGGAAAAGAAAAAAAAACAATATTACGTGAAAGAGTCGTTTAAGCCCAAGAAGAGAAATAGGCTTGGTATGATTGAAAGGGTATCGACCAGCACAGAGCACTGAGAAATACATGTAAAACAGCTAAAGACGAGAGCGCGGGCCAAATGGCATACATAGATGCGCGCTAGAAAGTACCAGCGAATGGACTAGAAATGGAGGATAGAAATGTAAAGCGGCATTAGACGAAAATAGGGAAAGCCAAGCAAACGCAGCGAAGTGGAAAAAGGATTGCATAGGATTAGAAGAAGGGACAGACATAAGCTGAGAAGAGGATTGCGCGGAATTGGGAAGGAGCAAACACGCAGATTGCTGAGAGAAGTTGTGCGAAATTAGATGAAAAAGAGACACCGTGCGTCGGGAAAATGTTGCATAAAATCCGGAAGAGAAACAGGCACGGAATAATGAAAAACAAAGACGGTCTGGTAAGAGACGGACTCGCTAACCGTCGAATAAACAGATACGCGTAACGTAGAAAATGCACAGATTCAGAAAGAGAAACAGACCCCGTGTGACGGAAAAGGTTTGTTTCGAACCCGGAAGACTTGGACACCAAACAGTGGAAACGGTCAGAGTTAGAAAGACCAACACACATAGCGTAATCATAATGAAAGAGACTTGTACAGGACTAGAAGAGACACAAGGCGGCTAGAAATGAAACCGTACACAAAACTGGACAAATAGATGCGTATTAGAAAAAAGCGGAAGTCACGCAGCGGTAAAAACAATGTTGCGTATTCTGCAGTTGAAGCGTGCGTGGCCGGAATCGTTGAAAATGTTATTGGCTTCCAAATGGTACGTCTGTTTTCAGCATTTCGCCGACGTTTCGCAAATATTAGTTTGCATCATCAGGATAACGCAGCGAGAATGCTGAAGCTCTTTCCACTCACTATGTTGTTAATTATTCGCATTTATTTATATGAATCGTTACTCCAGCATATAATTTGTTTTTTGCTGCTCACCTCGTCAATTAAAGAGACATGCAATTTTAGAATTAATTAGTAATCAATGAACACAATATAACACGTGATAAATTCCTTGAGCAGCTCGTTTGTTTGATCTAATTCGTTCAATCAATAACAATTATTTCTTGTTAACAGTTTCAACAAATAAAAATATATATGTTTACGCTTTCTTCAATGCTTGATAAATAATGATTGTATCTTATTATCACCTCGATAAACTCAAATGTACATGTTTCACACGCATTGCTGCAATTGATCAGTGATCAATGAACACAATACAACACCCCATAAATTCGTTGCGCTCTCTTCAACTCTGACTCAATAACTCTTGCAGTTCGTTTGTTTGATAAATAATGATTGTATCTTATTATCACCTCGATAAACTCAAATGTACATGTTTCACATGCATTGCTGCAATTGATCAGTGATCAATGAACACAATGCAACACCCCATAAATTCGTTGCGCTCTCTTCAACTCTGACTCAATAACTCTTGCAGTTCGTTTGTTTGTTAAATAATGATTGTATCTTATTATCACCTCGATAAACTCAAATGTACATGTTTCACATGCATTGCTGCAATTGATCAGTGATCAATGAACACAATACAACACCTCATAAATTCGTTGCGCTCTCTTCAGCTCTGACTCAATAACTCTTGCAGCTCGTTTGTTTGATAAATAATGATTGTATCTTATTATCACCTCGATAAACTCAAATGTACATGTTTCACATGCATTGCTGCAATTGATCAGTGATCAATGAACACAATGCAACACCCCATAAATTCGTTGCGCTCTCTTCAACTCTGACTCAATAACTCTTGCAGCTCGTTTGTTTGATAAATAATGATTGTATCTTATTATCACCTCGATAAACTCAAATGTACATGTTTCACACGCATTTCTGCAATTGATCAGTGATCAATGAACACAATGCAACACCCCATAAATTCGTTGCGCTCTCTTCAGCTCTGACTCAATAACTCTTGCAGCTCGTTTGTTTGATAAATAATGATTGTATGTTATTATCACCTCCATAAACTCAAATCTGCATGTTTCACATGCATTGCTGCAATTGATCAGTGATCAATGAACACAATGCAACACCCCATAAATTCGTTGCGCTCTCTTCAACTCTGACTCAATAACCCTTACAGCTCGTTTGTTTGCTAAATAATGATTGTATCTTATTATCACCTCGATAAACTCAAATGTACATGTTTCACATGCATTGCTGCAATTGATCAGTGATCAATGAACACAATGCAACACCCCATAAATTCGTTGCGCTCTCTTCAGCTCTGACTCAATAACTCTTGCAGCTCGTTTGTTTGATAAATAATGATTGTATCTTATTATCACCTCGATAAACTCAAATGTACATGTTTCACATTCATTTCTGGAATTGATCAGTGATCAACGAACACAATGCAACACCCCATAAATTCGTTGCGCTCTCTTCAGGTCTGATTCAATAACTCTTGCAGCTCGTTTGTTTGATAAATAATGATTGTATCTTATTATCACCTCGATAAACTCAAATGTACATGTTTCACATGCATTGCTGCAATTGATCAGTGATCAATGAACACAATGCAACACCCCATAAATTCGTTGCGCTCTCTTCAACTCTGATTCAATAACTCTTGCAGCTCGTTTGTTTGATAAATAATGATTGTATCTTATTATCACCTCGATAAACTCAAATGTACATGTTTCACATTCATTTCTGGAATTGATCAGTGATCAACGAACACAATGCAACACCCCATAAATTCGTTGCGCTCTCTTCAACTCTGACTCAATAACTCTTGCAGCTCGTTTGTTTGATAAATAATGATTGTATGTTATTATCACCTCCATAAACTCAAATCTGCATGTTTCACATGCATTGTTGCAATTCATCAGTGATCAATGAACACAATGTAACACCCCATAAATTCGTTGCGCTCTCTTCAACTC
This sequence comes from Cryptocheilus praepositus, assembly GCA_033815515.1. Lineage (NCBI taxonomy): Eukaryota > Metazoa > Arthropoda > Insecta > Hymenoptera > Pompilidae > Cryptocheilus > Cryptocheilus praepositus. Next base: position 2,849,940 of record JAWWQZ010000257.1, read on the forward strand.
TGACTCAATAACTCTTGCAGCTCGTTTGTTTGATAAATAATGATTGTATCTTATTATCACCTCGATAAACTCAAATGTACATGTTTCACATTCATTTCTGCAATTGATCAGTGATCAACGAACACAATGCAACACCCCATAAATTCGTTGCGCTCTCTTCATCTCTGACTCAATAACTCTTGCAGCTCGTTTGTTTGATAAATAATGATTGTATCTTATTATCACCTCGATAAACTCAAATGTACATGTTTCACATGCATTGCTGCAATTGATCAGTGATCAATGAACACAATACAACACCCCATAAATTCGTTGCGCTCTCTTCAACTCTGACTCAATAACTCTTGCAGCTCGTTTGTTTGATAAATAATGATTGTATCTTATTATCACCTCGATAAACTCAAATGTACATGTTTCACATGCATTGCTGCAATTGATCAGTGATCAATGAACACAATGCAACACCCCATAAATTCGTTGCGCTCTCTTCAGGTCTGATTCAATAACTCTTGCACCTCGTTTGTTTGATAAATGATTGTATCTTATTATCACCTCCATAAACTCAAATCTGCATGTTTCACATGCATTTCTGCAATTGATCAGTGATCAATGAACACAATGCAACACCCCATAAATTCGTTGCGCTCTCTTCAACTCTGACTCAATAACTCTTGCAGCTCGTTTGTTTGATAAATAATGATTGTATCTTATTATCACCTCGATAAACTCAAATGTACATGTTTCACATGCATTGCTGCAATTGATCAGTGATCAATGAACACAATGCAACACCCCATAAATTCGTTGCGCTCTCTTCAACTCTGACTCAATAACTCTTGCAGCTCATTTCTTTCGAATAATGATTGTATCTTATTATTGATAAACTCAAATGTACATGTTTCACATTCATTTCTGCAATTGATCAGTGATCAGTGAACACAATACAACACCCCATAACTTCGTTGCGCTCTCTTCAACTCTGACTCAATAACTCTTGCAGCTCATTTCTTTGATGAATAATGATTGTATCTTATTATCACCTCGATAAACTCAAATGTACATGTTTCACATGCATTGCTGCAATTGATCAGTGATCAACGAACACAATGCAACACCCCATAAATTCGTTGCGCTCTCTTCAACTCTGACTCAACACCCCATAAATTCGTTGCGCTCTCTTCAACTCTGACTCAATAACTCTTGCACCTCGTTTGTTTGATAAATAATGATTGTATCTTATTATCACCTCGATGAACTCAAATGTACACGTTTCACATGCATTGCTGCAATTGACCAGTGATCAATGAACACAATACAACACCCCATAAATTCGTTGCGCTCTCTTCAACCCTGACTCAATAACTCTTGCAGCTCGTTAGTAGCGTCGATTTAGTTTGCAACAAAACACAACTCGCGGCATACTCTGTGTACGGACTTATTAGCTCGCCAACATAAAGCGGCGAAAGCAGGATAGGCGCAGGCCACTGATGGACGGAACAAAACTACAGAGATAGATACAGCCGCGGACAAGGGGTTACACAGCGAACGCCATTTCGCCGAAGCATTTTCATTCAGCGAGAACAATGGTACACGCTCTCGTATACGTTTAGCCTCTCGGAAGACCGACCCTTGCGGTAACGCGAAAGCATTTCACCCATTAATTAACTTTCTGCCATTTTGCCGCGAGATTCCTGCGTGCTCTTCGTCAGATTATTTCGCAGAATGCCCTGCATCGTTTGCGGCGGACGGCGTGGGCGTTGTCTGGAACAATGCGACGATTTTCCTTGTTAAAGGAACAGTGACGGTGCATTTTTCAGAGGATGGCTATAAGTTTTGAGCAACCGACGGTTCTGCAAGATGCTTTCTTCGTATTTTACTTTTTAGGGCGCTGTGTTGGTTACAATTCAGATAAATGTAAAACGGGACTTGAATAGTTCGAATTTACAACCCGACGGTTTTGCTTGTTGAAGGAAGAGTGAGAAGTTCTGCTACTATGAAATGATGCAAAAGGAATAATGGGAGGAATGTACGATTCGTCACGGAATTATATAAAAATTTAATTTTGTGTCTATCAGAAAGTTCGTGCCATTTTATCACCTCAAATTTCAACACATACAAACGTATTCGATTGAAAGATACGTGGCTTGCTTTAATTACTATTTTGGCATATGTGCTCTTTTAAAAATACTGACGCAATACTTCCGAAATCTCAGTACTATGTATTGAAAATATATTAATTTATTTTGAGTCAAAAACTGACAGAGGTTTCCGGTCAGCCTAATATTCACGGATTTCTTTATCAAACAAAACGTTCGCATTAACACACTGAATACATACACACATATTAAAGTACATAGTGTAGGATTTAGATTGGAATGATATATTAAACGGTTTTAATCACAAAAGTAATGGTTATAATGTTACTCGCACTGCACTCTGTATTAAGCGCTGACATAGGTTCACTCAAATCTCGCTAAACACATTCGCTAATAATCTCTAAAGATTCGCTAAGACGCACACACCGTTACTCTTGAAAATTCGCAAAGACTCACTTATTTTAAAACCGCGCTCAACACTTTTATACTGTTTGGTTTCCATGATAGTAAATTCTTTCGAGAACATTCCTATTAACATATATAGACTCATGCATTCTTTCTCACTCTCTCACTCGCGCTTTCTCTCTCTCTCATTCGCACACTTTCTCAATGCTTGTTCATACAAAATCACACATCCTACAATAGTGTTATTACTTTACACGAGGTCTGCACCCATTATTATTTGGCACGGCTAACCACTCAATGAAATCCCGGAATTGCTTTTCGCGTAGAAATAAATATTCGTCCCAACCGAGCGCAGTTTTTCAGTGATTCGCGCGTTTCATCATTCGAGCATTTCTCGAATCGGATCATTTCCGGGCGACGAGCACTTTGCACGCTTGCAGAAACAATCCGACGCCTTGTTAAGATGGAAACCCGCGTACGCCGGAACGTGCTCGGACTCAGGTTCCATCGGCTGCTGCTTTGAAACTAATTTCAAAAGGCCCAGACACGTGCGCACGTGTTGGTCCGTGTGTCAGGCATATGGGACATATGTACGCAGGGGACAATTGTCACATGCTCACCGGTCAACTGAATCGCGCCTCATCAATTTCATTTCTGCTACTGAATGTTCCGTCCCAGGATTTCTCGATGTTTTTTTATCCGGACGATGTACAGTATGATCAGAAAGTACCCGGAATTTGTCATTTAAAAGAACCGCCGTTGACATACCCAGTCAATTTTTTTTCTGAAATTAGTACACCTGTGAGAGATATCTGTGCCAAGTTTGAAAAGATTCTGATCACTAGTATTTGTTTGGAATTTGTTTACACTCGAGCAAGTTTTTGTTTTCGTCGTTTTTATAATGGCTAATTCTATCGAACAAAGATTTGTTTGCAGTTTTGTGTTTCCAACGAAATTTCATGTGCCGAATCGTTGAAGATGTTGGAAAAATCATTTGGGGAGTCTGCTCTCTCAAAAACACAGACATACGAATGGTATAAGTTATTCAAGAGTGGACATGATATTGTCCAAGATTTTCCTCGTTCTGGATGCCCTTCGACATCAAATACCGAAGAAAATGTGGGAAAAGTGAAAAAAATTGTACTCGAAAATCGTCATGCGAGCCTGTGAGAGATAGCTCGTGAGTTCAACATTTCATATGGAACTGCTCAGCACATTGTAGTGGATATTTTAGGCATGAGACGCGTTGCAACGCGGCTTGCGCCAAAAGAGCTGAATTTCGTTAAAAAAGAGCATCGCAAGAAAGTGGCGGAAGAGCTGATTTCTGAGGCAAGAAATGATCCAACCTTCATGAAACGGATAATTACCGGCGATGAAACGTGGGTTTACGAGTATGACGTGCAAACAAGCCAACAGTCGTCTGAGTGACGCCTAGAAAATGAGCCGAAAGCCAAAAAACCGCGCCAAAGTCGGTCCAAAATCAAAGTCATGCTCACAGTTTTCTTCGATTATCGAGATGTAGTTCACTATGAGTTCTTGCCAGAGGATCGAAAAGTCAACAAGGAGTATCACCTATCCGTTTCGAAGCATTTGAGGGATGCTGTGCGTAGAAAACGACTGGATTAATGGGAAGACAATTCGTGGTGTTGCACCACGATAACGCGCCGTCTCACAAAGCACGCATTGTGCTGGATTATTTGGCCAAACATCGAACAAATACCATCGAACAAGCACCGTATTCACCAGATTTGGCACCATGTCACTTTTTTCTTTTCCCTAGACTCAAATTGCCTCTTCGAGGAAAGAGATTTGAAACTGTAGAACACATTAAACAAAATGCGACGAATCTCTTCATCGGCTTATGAAAAGTGTATGGAGGACTCACGGATGCGCTTGTTTGGCATATGTGTGTCGCTTCAGATGGATGTTATTTCCAAAGGTGACAAGATAAATTTATCTGAAAATTAAAAACGATGTGTTTTAGTTACAAAGGAGACTACTTTCTGAAAAATAAATCGTCAATTTTCCAAAATTTTCGTTTTTCTTTTGTACCATGTCACTAAGGTAATTTGCTACTACATAATAGTGATGTTCTTGTGATAATTTGCAGTAAAATAAGAAGGTGTAGAAAGTGTGGAAGTACGAAAAGTCTAGAGTGAAACACCAGAGAAGAAGTAGAAAGAGTAAAGGACTCGGTGTCTGCTTTTTTGAACTTTGCCGTCAAAAGCAAACATGTTGCTTCTTTTATGAATGTAGATGTCTATCTTTTACTTTGATACAAACATTTTCCAGAACGCGGGGACGCATCCGTTGCGTGCGCCAGTAAGAATTTACTGGAAATGTTGGAAACAGCTTTTTTTATTGTATAGACGTCTGAAGAGGGAATCTCGCAGCTCTGAAATATGTGTAGAATGTAAAAGTGACTTTGTTTGACGGTAAAAAGTAAAGCTTAGCCAACAAGAAGGAAAATCATGTATATCAGTACATTAAAGATGGTTGAGTAATTTTACGTTAAAACAAATGTGACGTTGTGTCAAAAGGTTGGGAATTATTGGATAACGGTGAGCGATCGATACTTGAGTCCTCAAGCCATTGCTATGTCACTGAATGCAACACGTATTTTTGCGCAGTAATAACTCTGTAGTAATAACAATATATATCATGTAATAGAATTTCATGTAATTTTTTTAATATACGCCGAGATAATCTCAAAGACATGATACTACAAATTATGTAATATATATTAATTTGTGTAAATTTATCTAGTATATACCCAGACCATTTTAACGATATATGCAAAACTTCTATAATTCTGTACTTTCATAATAACGCATAAAAAATATGGGATCCCAATTTAAACATAAAATCGCCTTCGCATTACCTTTATAAATTTAAGATAAAAAATTGAATTATCACAGTAACACTGTATAAAAATTGATGATAAATGTATTGTAACATTTTTGTTCAGCAGTGATAACATACGTGCAGTGACTACACCGGCTACATATAACTAGTCGTAGTGCAACATTGCGTTCTAACTGCACACCGTCACGTTTGCCCACAGATGACTACATAACCCGCATGATTCGTTGACTTATCGAACATTCATGCGCCAATACGCGAAGGCTCTTACCTCTAACCTCTAACAGCGTGCGTGACTTGTCGAAGACGTTTGCTCTTCCGTAAAACCAATACCCATTCTCCGGATCTAGTTGGGCTGTCCGTAAGCAGTGTGAATGTGTAATTACTTTACCCTCTGAGACATCCCCAAAAATGCAAGGATCGATCCGCAAACAAATTGTGTTCCCATGTAATCTATTAATTATGGCGGCCACCTTAATAACCGTGATTTTTTGTCCTAATAGATTACCGCGTTATCGTCGATCGGAAAGTATCCTGGTATATCCACATATTACGTTAAGAATCATAACAAGTGGCCACGCTGACAAGTATTAACACTTTAACGACCGCTAGCCGATTAATCGATTTTTCGTTTTCAACTGCTATTTACCGGTAGCCGATTAATCGGCTTTTCAGTGGTCAACGGTTATATTAGATAAAATAAATATCGGATGATATTATGACAATTCTAAATGACAATAAAATTACACTGCTTTGAAACCAAAGGATTCTCAACGGCACATTCAGTATTTTTCAGTTATAAAGCTTTACAAATAGGCACATACACAAGTATTAACACTTTAACGACCGTTAGCCGATTAATCGATTTTTCGTTTTCAACTGCTATTTACCGGTAGCCGATTAATCGGCTTTTCAGTGGTCAACGGTTATATTAGATAAAATAAATATCGGATGATATTATGACAATTCTAAATGACAATAAAATTACACTGCTTTGAAACCAAAGGATTCTCAACAACACATTCAGTATTTTTCAGTTATAAAGCTTTACAAATAGGCACATACACAATTCCTGCGCGATATCCAAAAAAGAGTCGGTCGTTAATGAGTGGCATCTTCAGTTGACTGCCACGCGCATTTTAATATGATTGAATTGTGCAAAATGAAAATAATGCGAAGGTATCGGAGATCAAAGAATTGAATCACTATGTAATATTAATTGCATTTTCAAAATTATAAATGCGACCGATTGGGTATTTTTCGAATTTTCGTGAGACCTTTTGCGCCGGTCACCGATGACCACCATGGCAGTCAAAGTGTTAATAACCGTGATTCTCCGTCCTAATAGATTACCGCGTTATCTTATACCGTATATATAAGTATTAACACGTTGTCTGCCAAGCTTATTTTGCTATGTTAGAACCGCGATGCAATGAAATACTACAGAGCACGATTAAATCATGCAAAATGAAGGTAACGCAGAGTTGTTAGTAGCAAAAGCATTGAAACACCGTTCCAATATCAATTGCTGTTGAATGACGAAGAAATGCGAAACTAAATCTTCGATGACCTTTAGGGTCCGCGATATGACGAATGGCGAATAATTGCGCATTCGTAAGTTCAACGATTGTGTTTATTGAATTATCCTAATTTACACGTCGTAGATGGTGTTGTGTTTTTATACAGAGTGAAGAGTGTGTATTTTGGGTAGCGTTTTATCGTGTACGGAGTAGAATAATTGTGTGTTCCGGACGAATGTCTTTCTTATATACGTCTTGAGGAGACGAACTGACCAATCACCGGGTGACTAAATATCACCCGTAAGGTGGTGGGGTGAGTCGGCTTGACCAGGTTCATTTATACCTGAGCGCCCTTATGGTTTGCGCAGCAACAATTGCTTTTCAAAATTGCAAATAGGCTTCGTGGCGAATTTTTTGCATTTTTAGTAAAATCTTTTGCGCCGGTCACCGGTGACCACCATGGCAGTCAAAGTGTTAATAAAAAAGTAAGCAAACAATAAAGGCACACGCAATACCTACGCTGACAGCGTGCTTCGGAAAAATGCTCATCGTTCCGAGATAAGAGAACGCGCCGGCCAAAGGGAGGAGTCTCAATCACTGGCGCCGACGTCCTCAATCTCTGCCGCATTCTTCCAAAGCCCCCGTCCGTGCGGCCGCCATTGGCAGCGGTCGTAATTCGACCGATCAGTCTGCTAACGACACGCTTTCCGATTCCAATAGTCGCCGGTGCGTCTCTGCGATTCGACAAATCGAAAACGGGCCACGACGCGTCGTATTGTTTCATTGACCGCGATTCGTGCGGGCCGGCTGAAAGGAACGTAGGAGGAGCGTTACATTTGAATGGAGCACTCGTTCGCTCGAAACTCTCGTAACTCGCCAGAATAGAGGGGCATATTTGAATGGGCCGCGCGCCGTCCCGATGGAAACTCGTAATTCGACTGAATCGACCGCCACACTCGAATGGGACATCTCCCGGATTCGTGCAAACCTCGTCCGATCCCTTGTCGCCCTCGCGGCAAATGAAATTGCCAAGGCGGCCGCCGAAAAATGCGTATTCCATTTTTCCCGCCAACTACGCTGATGGCGCGTGCCTCGATTGCAGATCATTTGCGGGGCTGCCAACTGAAAGGTGTTATCGCTTTTAGCGGAAGGCGCACTGGTGATGATGGCTGGGTTCATTCAAATTTCAAGTTAGGACAGACGTGAACGAGAGAGATCGACGTTACGGATGCACGTTTTTAGAAGCTTGGGCGCGTGTACGCGTCTGGCAAATATGATGGACGCGTTATCTGATGAATTTACGCGGCGTTGGATGCTGCGTGCGTGTATGCACGTTCGATAAATGGTAGTCTGGTATGCTATGGGCGCGTGTACGCGTCTGGCAAATATCACATTTTTCCACTATGGACGCGTATATATGTATATCTGATGAATGGCACACTTACGCGCTACAATGCGAATTATATGGACGCGTGTACACGTTTGGCAAATGCCATATTTGGGTGCTATGGACGCTTGTGCACGTCTGGCAAATATCACATTTTTCCACTATGGGCGCGTATATACATCTAAAGAATGGCACACTTACGCGTTACATTGCGAATTCTATGGACGCGTGTACACATCTGACAAATTCCATATTTGGCTGCTATGGACGCGTGTACACGTCCGGCAAATTCCATATTTGGGTGCTATGGACGCGTGTACACGTCTGGCAAATATCACATTTTTATACTATGGACGCGTATATATGTCTGATGTATGACACACTTACGCACTACATTGTGAATTCTATGGACGCGTGTACACGTCTGGCAAATGCCATATTTGGGTGCTATGGCCGCGTGTACACGTCTGGCAAATATCACATTTTTCCACTATGGACGCGTATATACCAGGTGTGTCGGTAATTCCTTTCCGGTTTTTGTAACAGATGTCACTAGCCATAAGTATGAAATGTTATGATTTTATACATATGTCATTTGTTTCTACTAACATTAACCTCAAAACTGCACAAGTTACATTCCGCCAAAGTAACAGTTTTATAGATTTATAATTTTTTGAAAATGTCGAGTTTTGTGCCTGGAAACGTGCATTTGCGGCACGCATTACTTTTCTTGTTTCATCAAAAGAAAAAAGCCGCTGAAAGTCATCGTTTGCTGGTAGAGACTTACGGTGAGCATGCTCCAACCATAAGAACATGTGAAACGTGGTTTCGACAATTCAAATGTGGTGATTTCAACGTTCAAGACAAAGAACGTCCTGGTAGGCCGAAAATGTTTGAAGATGCGGAATTGCAGGAGTTATTGGATGAAGACCCAACACAAACTCAAAAACAATTGGCAGAAAAGTTGAATGTGAGCCGAGTAGCAATTTGTGAACGATTACAAGCGATGGGAAAGATCCAAAAGATGGCAAAGTGGGTGCCACATGAATTGAATGACAGGCAATTGAAAAACCGAAAAATCGTCAGTGAAATGCTGCTTCAAAGGTATGAAAGGAAGTCATTTTTGCATCGAATAGTAACGGGTGATGAAAAATGGATTTATTTCGAAAATCCCAAGCGAAACAAATCATGGTTATCTCGTGGCGAAGCTGGCCCATCGACTGCAAGGCCAAATCGCTTTGTCGCAAGACCATGCTCTGTGTCTGGTGGGACCCGGTTGGTGTCGTATATTATGAATTGTTGAAACCTGGAGAAACAGTTAATACTGACCGCTACCGACAACAAATAATCAATTTGAACTGTGCATTGATCGAAAAACGTCCACAATACGCTCAAAGACACGATAAGGTGATTCTGCAGCATGACAACGCGCCGTCTCATACGGCAAAACCAGTCAAAGAAGTGTTGAAATCACTTGGATGGGAAGTTTTATCGCACCCGCCTTACTCTCCAGACCTGGCTCCATCCGACTACCACCTTTTCGCATCGATGGGGCACGCGCTTGCAGAGCAGCACTTCGCCGATTTCGAAGAAGTTAAAAAATGGCTCGATGAATGTTTTAGCTCAAAGGAGAAACTGTTCTTTTGGAATGGCATCCATAAATTGCCTGAGAGATGGGCAAAATGTATAGATTCAAATGACCAATACTTTGAATAAATAAATTTTAATTATCCATTGTACGTAGCGTGTTTTCTTTAGCGATAAAACCGGAAAGGACTTACCGACACACTTGGTAGTATGTTATAGTACACCGGAAGCGCTTTAAAATGAGCCCTCGCGGACCTCTCTAGCTTGTCTAGTATCGGAGATATCGCACTTTTAAGATTTTGGCGAAAAACGCGAAAGTTGTCAATACCCCCCACGTCCAACTTTTCGGCCCAAATCGGCAAAAAAAAAAAATTTTCGATAATCGCACCGGACTTTTTGCCAGTGCTAGTAGACTCGAAACCATCACGAACGCAACTTCCCGGACCGTTCTAAGTCGTTTAGTTCGCGAGGAAAGTGGATTCAAAGTTCGAAGCGAAATCGCGAAAAATGGCCAAATTTCCGGCCTTCGCCAGCGGCGTAATTTTCGAGTTAGACAATCGCCCTTATATGGTATATCTGATGAATAACAAACTCACGCGTTACATTGCAAATTTTATGGACGCGTAATACATCTGGCAAATGCCATATTTGGGTGCTATGGGCGCGTGTACACGTCTGGAAAATATCACATTTTTACACTATGGACGCGTATATATGTCTGATGAATGACAAACTTACGCGCTACATTGCAAATTTTATGGACGCGTGTACACATCTGGCAAATGCCATATTTGGGTCCTATGAACGCGTGTACACGTCTGGCAAATATCACATTTTTCCACTATGGACGCGTATATACCATATATCTGATGAATAACAAACTCACGCGTTACATTGCAAATTTTATGGACGCGTGTATACATCTGGCAAATGCCATATTTGGGTGCTATGGGCGCCTGTACACGTCTGGCAAATATAACATTTTTACACTATGGACGCGTTTATATGTCTCATGAATGACACACTTATACGTTATGGACGCATATACACGTCCGGTGTAATGAGCATTGCAAATAGTATAGACATCTACTCACGTTCGTTGCACTGAATACTGCGAGAGCAATGAACGCATTTTGTATGCTTATTATGCGACAGTATTGAAGTAACAGCTGAGGAACAGATTTTTTGTAGAAGTAAAATATCGCAAACCGCCCTAACTGAAATGGAGTCGCTGAAACAGTATTCAGCGCAAGCCGCTCAAGCAGGCAGTAGAATATTCTGTACGAGTCAGACACGACACAGAAAATATTTCGAACTGAGCGGCTTAACCGTTGACTGCTTTGTTGACAGTGTACGCCGCTGCAACACGGTCATATATCTTTGTTTTCTATGTGCCACTGCATTATTTATTAAGATTTCACCTATTGCGGAAACTTGAGATAAATCATACGGTTGACTGCATTTGAGAATTTAGCACGCACGCTATCTCCGATTCGGGACCTAGTCCAACTTGAAATATATCTTCATGATGCTTATTAGACCACCAATCCATTTATGTTGACCTACATGATTTCTGCAGGTTCTTCGATTTTTCACATGGATTCCCAGAAAGAATGCAGACCGCAATCGCGTCGTACCGCTTACCGAAATCTGATATAGTCGCGAAACGGTACGGACGGTTAAACCGGAAGTGATTCGTGGGTCATTCAAAATTTCCGGCGCTCGCATAAATTCCCCGCCCGTCCATGACAGTTTACTGGGGAGAAAATCGAAATGGAGTTCTGTTGCCGCTCTGACGCATGCCAACTGCATACTGCGATCTCATATACAAAAATGTCGAAAGTTCGCCACGCGGATATACGTTCTGGCGTTAGTTACGTCGACGCGACGCCCATCCATATGCAGCGGAATATCGAGTATCGGGAAGGACCCGTAAAATATTCGACGCTATCTCGGTCCCTTTCAATGGTCACATTTTGTCCGCCCGAGGAGCGCGCATTTTAATCGGATACGACTGGAAATAACGAGATGCACGTCCGCCGGCGCTGAGAAGCCTGGGGCGAGCAAGGATTTGGACCTCCGAAACTCTCGTGAACATTTCGAGCCTCGGACGTAGTGACGTAGGTGGTCTGTGCGAAACTGACGTTGCCCCTGCCTTCTGCGTAGTAGCGTGCGGAATAAAGTATCCGAATGGGCAGGCCAGATGCGACTTTGAAATATCTGGAAATAATAGCCTGCACGAAATAACCAAAGAACTCACAGTTCGCCTAGTTGTAGTCGCACGAAAAAAGCTGCGAAGAGGAATTCGGGAGTTTAAGGGGTTATGCCTACTTGGGTTGGTGAAAAAAATCGACTTTCTTTGTTGCATTTTCTTAATGTACATCATTTTAACTGTCGTTTTTATGTTGTAACTTTTTTTTTTATTCCCGAAATAAAAAATCCTTCGTTCAGGCCCTGCGTATTGTAATGAAAAATAAGTATATAAAATTAGAGTTTGATCAGTGAAGTAATTATTGAGAAATCGTGGCCACCGCAAGTGATGAAAATAAACGCTTATAAAAAAATGTATACAAATACCACTAAATACGTACTTGTTGGTAGTATTTTGCGAATTTTAATTAGTACTCACTAAAACGGCAAAAAAAATCTTGAAAATCATGTCATTTCGCCGATCCCATGTAGGCACAACCCCTTACTGCGAAAAAATGGCAAGGCCACTTACTATGACTGTCGCAGTGGTGAATCTTAACGTTATGCCTCTTGATAAGCAAAGAACACTCAATTGATCCATATGCAATTGCAAAAAAAAAAAAAATATCGGAAGAAAGAATTGTGGATTTAGGACAAAACTACTTGCTATGGGGTAGAGACAAAGAATGGCGGTAGCAGGTTCCATTCCCTTGCAAGTTACAATAGACAATTCTTGATAAGCAAAGAACACGCATTTGACACATACGCAATTACACTCGACACTCGCCGGAGATTAAATTTAGAGTCAAATCCAACCGATTGGACTCTAATTTTATATACTTATTTGTCATTACAATAGGCAGGGCCTGAACGAAGGATTTTTTATTTCGGTAATAAAAAAGAAGTTACAGCAAAAAACGACAGTTAGATCACCTCAAAAGACGGATTTTTTTCGCGAAATTGCTGCCATTCTTGTAAAAATTAAAATTTTTCAAAATCCTTCGTTCGGGCCGTGCCTATTGTAATGACAAATAAGTATACAAAATTAGAGTCTGATCAGTGAAGTAGTTATTGAGAAATCGTGGTCACCGCAAGTGATGAAAATAAACGGAAAGTCTAGGAGAAGGGCTATATTTCCTCCATTTTTTAATATTTTCTTATAAAAAAATGTATACAAATACCACTAAATACGTACTTGTTGGTAGTATTTTGCGAATTTTAATTACTACTCACTAAAACGGCAAAAAAAAATCTTGAAAATCATGTCATTTCGCCGATCCCAAGTAGGCATAACCCCTTAATGCGAAAAAATGGCAAGGCCACTTACTATGACTGTCGCAGTGGTGAATCTTAACGTGGTGCCTCTTGATAAGCAAAGAACACTCAATTGATCCATATGCAATTGCAATAAAAAAAAATATCGGAAGAAAGAATTGTGGATTTAGGACAAAACTCCTTGCTATGGGATAGAGACAAAGAATGGCGGTACCAGGTTCCATTCCCTTGCAAGTTACATATGTGTTACGCGCACCGTTCAAACGAGAATCGCGTTCTGTGTCGTCGATTCTACGAGGGTTGTAAAACCTCGACGCGTTGTGCCACTTGAATTATGCGCGTTTTCTCACGACCGTTTAGGGAGATGAGAATGATTTTGTTGTATGTAATGAGGTAACAAAGAATGTATACTTTCTCTAAAATATATAACAAACGGGTTTGGATACTAAGTTAATTTGTCGTGATACAATAATGTTCGCGTGTTGAGTGTTGAGTGTAAGTATTGTGTAACGTTGTAACGGATTGTTTAGTGACGCGTGTTGTTGGTGCGAGAGTTTGAATCAGAGTGCCCTTCTCGTCGTTTTGGAAGAATCATGAAGGAAAGGGCTCGTGCAAGTTTTGGGAAAGGAAAGGGATTTGCCAATCAGGGAGGTTTTTTCTGGTGGTGTTGTTAACCTATGATTGGATGCAAGTTTGTTCCACCCATAGCGGAAAATACAGTGTTTCCCCTTTTTTGCTGATGAGTGGGGCGACATGTGGCTGCAGCATGCCTTAGTAAAAGAGAAAGCGGGTATTGGTACTTGACTGAAGATTGAAGACTAAGCGCAGCGCTGAAGTAATAAAGATGTTAGGAAGGTACTTGAAATGGTCACGGAGGATTAGGGAACGGAATCGTGGAACTATAATGAATGCATTGAAGGCTATTTTTGAGGCGTCTCGACGCTCGGCGCTTGTTTGCAAATATTTTAAATGCATCGCCGTCGGCGCAGCAAGGGAAAGGCTAGGCGTCTCGAGAGTGCAGGTATAAAGGCTTTGTTTTGGGGATGGGACAGGACTCCGGGTGAAACGACTCGAATGAAAAGGGAAAGTGTGGTGTGTAACATATGACAATTCTTGATAAGCAAAGAACGCGCATTTGACACATACGCAATTACACTCGACACTCGCCGGAGATTAAATTTAGAGTCGAATCCAAGAAAACGTAAAAACCACTTACTTACTACCGGGCCCAGTCTGAAAATCGCGATTCCACGTAGCACCCGCGCGCAGTTTACCTCTCGGGCGTTTGAATTTGCGACGTTCTCTGTATTACAAAGTGCAGCCGATGTGCTTGAGCTGCAGGCGGGGACGCTCGGCGCTTGTTTGCAAATATTTTAAATGCATCGCCGTCGGCGCAGCGTTTCTCGTTTTCTCTTGACTCGCCGCCCCGGGAAGAAAGCGGAGGACGGGAGCGCAGTCTACGTAACGTCGCGTTCGATCCTTTGCAAGGGAAAGGTAAATATTCCGAGAGTCGATCGTCAAAGTCTTGCTCGAGTTGTTATCTATGGAAGCGGGGGTCGAGGGGAGTCGATGCGGAAAACCTTGGCAAACCGTCTTCTGACGTCCCAGGAGCGTTGCGCGAAATTGAAACACTTATATTTACATACGGCATACTCACTTCCACGAACTTCAGCGCGACTGATAGCGTTTGTGTTCGCCTAGCGCGCTGACGTTCACAGAAACGCAATGGTGCATTAGAGGCGGCTCAGCTTGGTGCGTAGATTATCGAGTGGATTGAAAGATGAAGTATGTGGAAGCAACCGCAGTCGCACTGTACTGGGGCCCCATGTTCAATTGACGAAGGGAGAAGTAATTTGTCGTAGGGTCGGTGCGGTCGGTTGAACCTAAGTGTTGATTTTATTAATGAACGGTTGTATCTGGAACTGGTAATGATGACGGGTGGTTATAGATGGTTTTGGTTGGATGTGTTTTGGGTATAGGAGAAGATAAGGGAAATTATACGTGGAATTGCAGGAATATTGTATGAGTGATGTAAATTGTTGCAGTACAATGCCTGCTCGTTTCCTTATTGGGTCGTAGAATGATGAATCGCTCATATGCTAAATCAATTGACACATTGCATGCGGGTATATTTTGTCGTGGACTTTTGCATGTAGCGAGCGTTTTTTTGTTTCAAACTGAACTTTAAGAAAGAAACAATGCAAACCGTTGCCTAGCAACACAAACACCGTACATACAATGCCCATCGTATTTACACGATACCTGGTGTCCAGCGCAAATCTACCAAATACACACTTTTGCGTGACCCGCGCTTCAGTGACAGACTGCAGAAAACGTAAAAGTACGTTTCCCGCCTGCAATGTGTTAAGACCACAAAATGAAAAGAATTAAATTTGTTTTTCTGCTCCAAGCGGCACATGCGTACCTTTAATTATTTACCACGAAACGTCGATTCGTAATAATGTCGAGAGCATGAATAAGTTCGCCACACAATGAAATGAATTTCGATAGCATCGGTACAAACCTGAATTCTCAATATTAGTTTTCCGATGCGACGATTATATTTCCTGGAATTTACAATAAGACATAGCGCGTAATGTCAACAGAATTTCCGTCCGTCCAAAAAATGAATTTCGGCATATCGGTACGCGCCTGAATTCTCAATATCCGTTTAGCGGCTTGCGACGATTATATAAATCGATCCGTACAATAAGACATAGCGAATAGTTATATGTCATACAGAATTGCGAAAGTAGAAACCTGGGATGGAAATGAATTTCGATATACATCGGTACGAGACCTGAATTCTCAATATTAGTTTTGGGGATGCGACGATTATATAAATAACTGGAATTGTACAATAAGACACGCGTAGTTATATGATGGCAGAATTGAAAGTAGAAACCCGATGGAAATGAATTTCGATATACATCGGTACGAGAGGAATTCTCAATATTTGTTTTGGGACGACGATTATATAAATAACTGGAATTGTACAATAAGACATAGCGAATAGTTATCTGATGTATGCAGTGGAAACGTCGCGGGCGATGGAAATGAATTTCGATATACTTCCGTACGAGACCTGAATTCTCAATATTTGTTTTGGGGATGCGACGATTATATAAATAACTGGAATTGTACAATAAGACATAGGAATGACGTTATATGTCGAAGAACGAAAGTAGAAACCTGGGATGGAAATGAATTTCGATATACATCGGTACGAGACCTGAATTCTCAATATTAGTTTTGGGGATGCGACGATTATATAAATAACTGGAATTGTACAATAAGACATAGCGAATAGTTATATGATGTGCAGAATTGGAAAAGTAGAAACCTGGGATGGAAATGAATTTCGATATACATCGGTACGAGACCTGAATTCTCAATATTAGTTTTGGGGATGCGACGATTATATAAATAACTATAATTGTACAATAAGACATAGCGAATAGTTATATGTGTATGCCATGCAGAAGTGCGAGAGTAGAAACCTGGGATGGCAATACATTTTGACACGTATTTGAATATAACATCAGATTTAGACAAATGCCCAATAATTTTCTTCATAGCAAAGCGTTGAATATAACATCAGAACTACAAGTGTACCCTTGTTACTCCAAAAATACATATTCCACCTGTCCAAACACTTCTTTCATTTCTCCCGAGCCACAAACATAATAATTTCTGCAAGTTAGGAATCAAATGCATCATCGGCTTGCAATGACACCTAACAGAAGCAACGTTGATTGCGCAACATCTTCGGCGAGCATTTCTCTTCCTCCGCATTGCTTTGTCTCGCGGCAGCTTTCGTTGTCGAAGCTATTTCGTCGTCGCCTCTTCACGCCGCTTTCCTTTATTTGTCCCCTACTTTCTTGTTCCGCCAGACTTTGAGGAGCGATATTCTTCACTTCCGCATCCGCGCGCGCCGTTGCTCAAACATTTCGTTCGTCCGTTTCGAGCTCGTTGAAACTGGCGCGCCTTAAGGGTGCTCGAAACAGAGCTTCGAAATTACTCGGATTTATCGGATCGTCGGTGGAAACGACGTGGAAACTTCATATGCCGGGAGAGCGGCACACTTTGCTCTCCTCTTCGCTCGCGCGGAACACTGCAACTAATATCGAAATTGCCCCGATATGTAATTCGCCGACGACGAACTCCTTCAGACGTAATTGAACGGCTAAACTGATCTGACCTCCTGAGTCGATGCGATTAAGTACGTGATCGGATTAAATTCGAAAGACGTGTGATTTGGTGACGTATTCCAGAAATGCTGCAGACAGTTTACGTGTCGTAGAGAAATTTTATGGGGATGGAAGAATAGAAACATTGAATGTGTTTGTGTGTTCATGCGTAAATACATACTCTAAGTGTAAAAGATCTACCATTTAAATACGTAAATTGCACCAATGCGGAAAGCAGAAATTAATATAAGAATCGACACGATATATAATTCGCCAAGAAAAAAGTGTGGACCAAAATTGGAATGCTAGACTGATGTGACCTCCTGAGTCGACGCGATTAAGTACGTGATCGGAATAAATTCGAAGAACGTGTAATTTGTAACACATACAAATGCCTTAAACATTACGGTGAGTTACGAACAAAACTAATAAATGTTTAAGTTCTAAATGTGCGTAAATCGTACGTCATAAACCGATCTACCATCTAAATACCTAAAATACACCGGGACGGGACACAGAAATTAATATAAAATTCGCTGACGGCAAAATCCTTTAAATGTCATTGATCGACTAAACTCATCTAAACCCCCGAGCCGATCCGATTAAGACACACGGTCCGACTGAACTTAAAGCGCCTATATTTTGTCGTAATCAAACTTTATGGCGACGTGCGCCCGAAAACATCGAATGTCTACCCAGCCCCGCAATTCCAACCAAATCGCCATTCAAAACCGTAAAACCGATCGGCCGTGCGCCGTGATTATTACCAAAACCGCTGACGGGAAATACCGGACATCAAAAAATTTAATTCGCGACCACCTGCCGTGGCAAAAATCTCAATTGTTAAAATGTAAAACGCAAGTTCAGTGAGTGTAGGAATATCTTATCAGTAACTTATCTTCAGGCGCAAATACCCAAATAGGCCCAAAGTAATAAATTATAGCCCGGGACAGATATGCCTTACAACGGGGATGTTGATCACGAAAGATTTTTAACACTTTGACTGCCATGATGGTCACCGGTGACCGACTCAAGAGATTTTACTGCAGATCCAAAATATTCGCAATGGGTAGCAATTATTATTTTATAAATGCAGGTGTTATTAGAATAGTGATGCGATCCTTTGATCTCCAATACCTGCACATTATTTACATTTTGCATAATTCAGTCGAACGCTGTAGTATTTCATAGCATCGCTGTTCTAATCTAGTAAAATACGCTATGATGGTCACCGGTGACCGACGCAAGAGATTTTACTGCAGATCCAAAATATTCGCAATGGGTAGCAATTATTATTTTATAAATGCAGGTGTTATTAGAATAGTGATGCGATCCTTTGATCTCCAATACCTGCACATTATTTACATTTTGCATAATTCAGTCGAACGCTGTAGTATTTCATAGCATCGCTGTTCTAACATAGTAAAATACGCTTGGCAGTCAACGTGTTAACACGTTGGCTGCCGTGGGGGTCACCGGTGACCGGCGCAAGAGATTTTACTGAAGATCCAAAATATTCGTAATGGGTAGTAATAATTATTTGATACATGCAGTTATTGTTAGAATACGTTTAACACTTTGACTGCCATGATGGTCACCGGTGACCGACGCAAGAGATTTTACTGAAGATCCAAAATATTCGCAATGGGTAGCAATTATTATTGTATAAATGCAGGTGTTATTAGAATAGCGATGCGATCCTTTGATCTCCAATACCTGCACATTATTTACATTTTGCATAATTCAGTCGAACGCTGTAGTATTTCATAGCATCGCTGTTCTAATCTAGTAAAATACGCTTGGCAGTCAACGTGTTAACACGTGTTAACGTGGGGGTCACCGGTGAACGGCGCAAGAGATTTTACTGAAGATCCAAAATATTCGAAATGGGTAGTAATAATTATTTGATACATGCAGTTATTGTTAGAATAGTGATGCGATTCTTTGGTCTCCAATACTTGCACATTATTTACATTTTGCATAATTCAGTCAAACACTGTAGTATTTCATAGCATCGCCGTTCTAATACGGCAAAATACGCACGGCAGTCAACGTGTTAACTGAAGAAACTTTGTCCGCAAATCAACCGCTTCCATCACCATTGCAAAATATTACGTCGGTAGTCTTTAATCGTTTAAATAAATTCCTTGTCCATTTTATGTCGTTCTATTTATCTATCACGACACCCGCACCACTCTCTGGCGTCCGTAAAATCTGGACTACCTCGTGCAACACCTCGGCCCCCAAGTCCCAGACGACACTCCCGACAGAAGTACAGACGCGCGATCAGTACGAAGTCTCTCACCTGATGCGATCCTTTGATCTCCAATACCTGCACATTATTTACATTTTGCATAATTCAGTCAAAAGCTGTAGTACTTCATAGCATCGCTGTTCTAATCTAGTAAAATACGCTTGGC
Source organism: Cryptocheilus praepositus (assembly GCA_033815515.1). Lineage (NCBI taxonomy): Eukaryota > Metazoa > Arthropoda > Insecta > Hymenoptera > Pompilidae > Cryptocheilus > Cryptocheilus praepositus. The sequence continues at coordinate 2,869,872 of JAWWQZ010000257.1, forward strand.
AGTCAACGTGTTAACTGAAGAAACTTTGTCCGCAAATCAACCGCTTCCATCAGCATTGCAAAATATTACGTCGGTAGTCTTTAATCGTTTAAATAAATTCCTTGTCCATTTTATGTCGTTCTATTTATCTATCACGATACCCGCACCACTCTCTGGCGTTCGTAAAATCTGCGCTACCTCGTGCAACACCTCGGCCCCCAAGTCCCAGACGACACTCCCGACAGAAGTACAGACGCGCGATCAGTACGAAGTCTCTCACCTGATGCGATCCTTTGATCTCCAATACCTGCACATTATTTACATTTTGCATAATTCAGTCGAACGCTGTAGTATTTCATAGCATCGCTGTTTTAATATAGTAAAATACGCTTGGCAGTCAATGGGTTAACCGAAGAAACTTTGTCCGCACACAACCGCTTCCCACCATTGCAAAATATCACGTCGGTAGTCTTTAATCGTTTAAATAAATTCCTTGTCCATTTTATGTCGTTCTATTTATCTATCACGACACCCACACTACTCTCTGGCGTTCGTAAAATCTGCACTACCTCGTGCAACACCTCGGCCCCCAAGTCCCAGACGACACTCCCGACAGAAGTACAGACGCGCGATCAGTACGAAGTCTCTCACCTGATGCGATCCTTTGATCTCCAATACCTGCACATTATTTAGATTTTGCATAATTCAGTCGAACGCTGTAGTATTTCATAGCATCGCTGTTTTAATATAGTAAAATACGCTTGGCAGTCAACGGGTTAACCGAAGAAAATTTGTCCGCAAATCAACCGCTTCCATCACCATTACAAAATATTACGTCGGTAGTCTTTAATCGTTTAAATAAATTCCTTGTCCACTTTGTGTCGTTCTATTTATCTATCACGACACCCACACTACTCTCTGGCGTTCGTAAAATCTGCGCTACCTCGTGCAACACCTCGGCCCCAAGTCCCAGGCGACACTCCCGACAGAAGTACAGACGCGCGATCAGTACGAAGTCTCTCACCTGAAAGTCTCTGACTCGCTGCACCCGCGGGATTAACAATCGGTCCGTTCTAACGAAACGTATCACAAAGCGGATCCCCGGTCGTGTGCCTGCAGTGAGACAACGGCCCGCCTTTCTTTTATTCGCGCGTCACTTTAATACGTCGGCGTCCACGGTCAGCTGGCAAAAAAACACGGCGTGGTTCAAGTTTTATGCAATACGCTGTTCATATTCGCGGCCTGCTGTTCCTTTATTCGCGCGCCATTTTAATACGTCGGCGCCCACGGTCAGGTTTGCAAAAAAAAACGTGGCACGGTTGAAGTTTTATGCAATACGCTGTTCATAGTCACGGCCCGCCGCTCTTTTATGCGCGCGCCATTTTAATATGTTGGTGCCGACGGTGAACTTGGAAGAGAGACGGCACGGTTCAAGTTTTATGCGATACGCCGTTTCGTGTACACTTGTACGCATATGAATGCCGCCAGGGTCAAGTTGGGAACATCCGCGCTGTGTCGCGAGACTTTGTCGCAAGTTTTATGCAATGTGCAGTTTATAGAGACTTGGCGCATATAAATGCTGCCGGCGTCAAGTTGGACAAATCCAGGCAACGAGCCGTACGTGTTAGTGTTTACTTCCAGTTTTGTACGGATCAAATATATTTAACACGTTGACTGCCGTGCGTATTTTACTATATTAAAACCACAACGTGATGAAGTACTACAGAATATGATTGAATTGTGCAACATGAAAATAATGCGAAGGTATCGGAGAGCGAAGAATTGGATCAATATTTAAGATTAATTGCATTTACAAAATTATAAATGCTACGGATTGGGTATTTTTTTAATTTTTCGTGAGACCTTTTGCAACGGTCACCGATGACTACCATGGCATTCAACGTGCATATTTTACTATATTAAAACCGCAACGTGATGAAGTACTACAGAATATGATTGAATTGTGCAACATGAAAAAATCGTATCGGAGAGCGAAGTGGTCAAGTTAATTGAAAAAATAAACACAATTTTTTGAATTTTTCGTGAGACCTTTTTACTGTCCGATTGCAATCAATTTTATGCGATGTTCTCGTATTTTACTATATTCACTGATGTACTACAGAATATAAATTGTGCAACATGAAAATAATGCGAAGGTATCGGAGAGCAAATGGATCAATATTTAAAATTAATTCTTACAAAATTATAAATGCAATTTTTTGAATTTTTCGTGAGACCTTTTGCGCCGGTCAGCGATGACCACCACGGCAGTCAACGTGTTAATAATCTAAACGAATAATTCTATATGAATCTCGTATAAATCGTACCGCGGTCAAGTTAGAAAAAACCACACAACACTCCTTACTGTCCTTGCAAATTTTATGCGATGTTCTCCTCACATTCACTTGTACCCAGATAAACGCTACCAAACTCAAGCTGGACAAATTCATGCAATACCCCGTGCGATTCTTGCAAACCTTACGTAACATATTATTCAAATCCACTTGCATACATACCAAACATTGAATAATCTAACCAAATCATTCTATCTAAATAATATACAAATCACCTCAACATCCAATTGGTAAAATCCACACTACGGTCTACCTTTAGTACAAGTCTTACGTAAGTCGCTCCAATTCACATATGCATACGAAAAATACCCCTGATAATCCAAACGAATCGTTCTACATAAATGTCACCCAGACGTTCCGCATCTTCCAAATCATTCTATCTAAATAATATACAAATCACCTCAAGATCCAATTGGTAAAATCCACACTACGGTCTACCTTTAGTACAAGTCTTACGTAAGTCGCTCCAATTCACGTATGCATACGAAAAATACCCCTGATAATCCAAACGAATCGTTCTACATAAATGTCAGCCAGACGTTCCGCATCTTAGCGAGCGTCTTAAGAAAATCCGACCTCACAGCCCCGTGAATGCTTGCTTTTAACGCTTTCGTTTCTTTTGCTTGCAGAGACGCGTCGGGACGTATGGACCGGTCGACGGCATAAGGTCGGTCGCACACTCGACGTTGAGTTATCCAGGACGAAGTCAGAGAAAAAGCGAGTGCGGCGCGAGAAGTAAGAAAGCGGGAGCGGCGATGCGTTTCTCACGCGGCCCGAAGATCCTTTAAGGCAAGTGCGGCAGGACCAATCGGGTGAAATAATGCGAGCGAAGCGCATCAAGAAGCAAACGCGCTTGAGACTGTCGAGGTGCAGACATTGCGCGGAGTGCAGTCGGAAGATAATTTAGTCCGAGACGGTCGAGGCATCGGCAGAAGTGCGGGAGGTCTGCGAGCAGTCGACAAGAAGAAGGACGAAAAGGATCGAAGAAGAAAATTTGCACATTAACGCAAAAGTTGTTCTACGCTTCAAACAGGTGCAGACATTGCGCGTAGTGCAGTTGGAAGTGAATTTACTCCGTGATCTTTGAGACATCGGCAGAAGAGCTAGCGGTCTGCGGCCAGTGGACAAAAAGTAACACGTAAAGCAGAAAAAAAAAGCGCATTAACGCAAAACTTGTTTTACGCTCCAGACAGTTGCAGACACTGCACAGAGTGCACTCGGAAGTTAGTTTACTCTGACCCGTTTAAGACATCCGCAGAAGTGCGGAAGTTCTGCAACCAGTGGACCGAAAGAACAACATAAAGAAGTGCGGAAAGAAAATTGCACATTAACGGAGAATTTCTCTGGATCCCGCTAAACATACGTTCAGAGCCCGAGACTGACATACGCTACACTTTACTGGCTGTGATTTTCATTTAGCCTCAGGTCCGCTGTCGCGCGTAGTTCAACCTGCACCCCCAGACTCAAGGGTGCGCAATTCGCTAAGCAAAAAACATTCAACCTTAAACAATCAATCGACGAAAGTATCAACGATTCTACGCTTGGCCGAGGTCCAAGTCCCAACTGCGTCTCCCAGCTGATCTTCTACCTGACGCGCCACGGTTTCTTCATTCGCGAAGGACGCGTCGCGCGGCGTCAAGCTTTTTCATGGATTCGTCAGGATGCCGCGAGGATCGAAGTCCAGGTGCGCGCGTCCAGCCGCCAGGAGGCAATTCCGTCGAAGGACAGGCGTAATCCTGGCCTCGCACGAGGAGGCTGGACGGACGCGAAGCAAGGCGCGCAAACGGGAGGACGCGAGGAACGAAAAGGACGCGAGGAACGAAGAGGACGCGCGCAGCAAGGACAGCAAGCAGGAGAGCGACGAGGAGGACGTGGCTCAGCTGAAACGACGGGAGCGCCCGGGAATAATAATAGGGACGCGCAAGTACTGCCTGCTTTCAATTCCTGCGCCGCCCTCAGTTGCGACGAGGACGGATGATGCCTGGCAAATGCTGAATTCGATTTGAGACGAGAACGGCAGAAGCTTCCGAGTAGCGAACGACGAGAGGAGTGGAGGACATAGAACGAGAGAAGGTCGAAAAAAGAGGGGTCGAACGCGAGCGTCGAAAGTACGCGCGGAAGATAAAAGAAACTGAAGAAAAGGTTGGAAGGGCAAGAGAACGGAAGGAGGAAGAGGTAGGGTGCGGATACAGAAAAGTGAAGGGCGAAGTTGAAGGCGAGCGTTGAAAGTACGCGCGGAAGATAAAAGAAACTGAAGAAAAGGTTGGAAGGGCAAGAGAACGGAAGGAGGAAGAGGTAGGGTGCGGATAGAGAAAAGTGAAGGGCGAAGTTGAAGGCGAGCGTTGAAAGTACGCGCGGAAGATAAAAGAAACTGAAGAAAAGGTTGGAAGGGCAAGAGAACGGAAGAAGGGAACGGGAAAAGAAGGGCGGTTGAAGGCGAGCGTTGAAAGTACGCGCGGAAGATAACAGGAACTGGATGGAAGGGCAAGAGAAGAAAAGTGAAGGTGCGGATAGAGAAAAGTGAAGGGCGAAGTTGAAGGCGAGCGTCGAAAATACGCGAGAAAGATAAAAGAAACTGAAGAGAAGGTTGGAAGGGCAAGAGAACGGAAGAAGAAAGAGGGAGGGTGCGGATACAGAAAAGTGAGGGGTAAAGTTGAAGGCGAAAGTCGGAACTACGTGCGGAAGATAAGAGAAACTGAAGAGAAGGTCGGAAAAGCAACAGGACGGAAGCGTGAGAGGTAGGGTGTGGATAGAAGTTGAAGGCGAAAGTCGAAAAGGTGTCAGAAGTAAGCGCGGAAGATAAAAGTAACTGAGAAGTAAATCGAGCAGACGAGAGAACGGAAGGATAGAAAATATCGCTGTGGATAGAGAGAAGCTGAAAGAGATAATCGAAAAGTTGAGAAAACGGAAACCATCAAATCCGGTTGGTGAAGAGAACTGCGAAGAGGAACTGACAAAGAAAATCGAAACTCGCGAGACCGAAACACGTAAGGGGTTAGGGTCAGGGATAAAGCGGCCGGAGAAGGAAGACTGAAGGAGAAATTTGGAAAGACGAGAAGAATACACAAGGCCGAAAATAGAAGCGGAAACAGAAAGTCGAAAAGTCAAGAAAACGGAAAGCCTAAGAATAGCACCGATACAGAGAGGCGACAAGAGAAATTGAAAGAGAAACCAAAAGTTACTTTCTCTTTCTCGACAAGGCAAGTGCAGGAAAGGCACAGGGATATAAGTATTATAGCAAGTAACATAAGAGTCGCCGAAGATAAAGAAAACCGAGAAGAGAAGCCGAGCGGGAAATTCGTAGAAGCGTAAGAGGTACGCGCGGGGAATAAATCGATCTGAACAGGATTTAGAAACATTGAAAGGCGCAGGGGAGTAAACTGGCGCGGAGGAATGAAATGCGTTATCGCGCCACCGTTATCTGAGCAAGGAGGCTTTGACGAAGGCAATTTGGTCAGGGTGCGCTGCTAAGGGCTTGGAAGGACGAAGAACGATGGGTAAATAAGCGAGCGATTAGTATCTCGAGGACTTCGCTAACCTCGAAATCCGCGTAATCGACTTGCGGAAATACCTTCGACTGGAGCGAAAGAGCGAGATCGAACGAGGGCGACTCCGATACGTAAACGGTACGTTTTACGAGGCACCGTAAAATCGCTTCCAATCTCAAAGCCTGAAAGTAAAATCTCGACAGGAGGCGACGCTTTTTTTCGGCTCTTCCGGGGTGAGTCTGATAAAAGCAGATTGCTGCACACGAGGGTGTAGATAGTGCTGGAGGCTGGAGACAGGTAGCAGCAGATAAAGAGAGAAGATCGGATACGGACGCCGAAGATAAAAGAGAGAAGATCGAAGACAGGCGCAGAAAATAAAAAGAGACGGTCGGACAGGCGGACTGTGATAAAGAGAGGCAGTCGAGGACAGGCAGGGAAAGATAAAGAGTGGACGGGCGATCGAGAAGAAGTGACGGGTGAGCCGGGAATCGATCAGTGTCGCGAAATAGGAATTCGACCCGAGTCCTCCAGGCTGTCGATAAATTCTTTCCGCTCCTCGACTTTGCGGCTTCGACGCTGTCGGAACGGCTTACTTCGGGAATCAGTGTAACCCTTATCACGTCCCGACGACCGCGGCAGTGACAGTGGTTCATCGCGGCAACCGTCGCAAATTGATAGTGATTTATCAAAATAGCAAGTGAAATTCCGAAACCGTCTGCGGTCGTCAGGACGCGAGCGAATTGAAGTGTTGGCTGAACTGTGCGGTTTGCAGACGGTAGACTGTTGTGCGGTGCGTTAAACGCACGGAGAAGTGAAAACAGGTGCAAGGAGTGACAGTGGTGAACGCGGATGGGAACGGTGGGAATTAATAGCGATTTATGAGAAGGAGTAAAATTTTTAAAAGGTGCTTAGTGGGAGCGAACGAGTTAAACTGTTGAACAAAAGTCTCCTGCAGTTTTAACGATGTGCGCTACCTCGCGGTAATCCTATCACATCCCAGGTAATGCGGGTAAAATTATGGGGTGTCAGTGACAGTGGCTAATTAGAGATAAGAAGAGGCGTGAATTAATAGCGATTTATAAGAACAATAAATGAAATTCTTAGAACGCGTCTGGTGCGATTCGAATAAACTGAACTGTTGAAGCGTTTTAAACAAAGTGTACCACTGCTCGCTAATCTTAACACAACCCGGGAACCGCGAATAAAGTTACGGAGTGTCAGTGACAGTGGCTAATTACAGATAAACCCGACGGAAATTAATGGTGCGATTTAAATGAATTAAAGTGTTGAACAAACGAGTTGTGCATTTTTAACAAGGTGCACTGTTGCTCACTAATCTATTAACATCTTGAAAACGACAAGAAAAACGACGGGGTGTCAGTGACAGTGGCTAATTACATGTGAAACCTGACAGAAAGTAATAGTTATTTATGAGAACAACAAATAAAATTTTTAAACCGTGTCAGGTGCGTTTGGAACAAGTTATACTGTTGAAAAAAAGAGTTGGGCATTTTTATCGAGGTGCACTACTACTTACTAATCTAATCACGTCCTGCAAACCATAAGAAAAATGACGGGGTTTCAGTGACAGTGGTTAATTATAAATAACAACGGTCGCATATTAATAGCAGTGAAAGGCTACACATTACGGAAACATCTGAACCTGTGAAAAATTTATGAGAACACGTGAAATGTTTAAACGACATCTGGTGTGAATTGCGGACAAAACCCGTCTTAAATTAATAGCCATTTATGAGAACAACCAATAAAATTCCTAAAACGCGCCCGATACGATTCGAGCAAATGAAAGTGTTGAACAAACGACCCGTGCATTTTTAACAAGGTGCAATACTGCTCACTACCCTCATGATTGAAAGTGCGAGTGTCAGTGACAGTGATTAATTACAACTAAAAATAAATTGAACAGATCGCAGAAGTTGTGCATTTTTGAAATCCTACTCTTCACTACCCTTAACACCCTGATAACCGCAATAAACTCGCGGGTGTCAGTGACAGTGGATAATCCCGTGTGCGCAGCAACGTAAACGATCAACACTTTATCAAAACACCCGAAATCCTACACTCGTTCAAATTGACCTATTGATCAAACGAGTTGTGCATTTTTGACAAGGTGTCCTACTGCTCACTACCCTCAAGATTTAAATTGCGAGTGTCAGCGACAGTGGTTAATCCTCATCATAGCATCCTGAACAAACACTTTACCAAAGAAACCGAAATTCCGCACTCATCCAAACTGTACGTGCACCATCCCCGACGCCCACTATCACCAATTCCCACAAGCGTCACACCTCCAGCACGCGCACAATCTAAATTAACCAAACCTCCGCCAACGCACCGAACACTGACCGCTATCTCCAACCAACCTTTCAAAAACCTCCAACAGCCCAACCCCTGCACCCACGACTCCGTACTTCCGTTCAAAAGACCCCCAGTTCATAAATCATCGCCGCACCCTCCCACTCCCGCCGTCGACCACCATCAGGCCAAAGACCGACGCCCACCGTGAAAAAAGCGCGCAGCACTAAGACCCTCCGACCCGGCAGCTGGGAATTTGTTGCGGAAACCGATGGCGTCTCGCGACTCCGGGTTCCTCAGGGCGATTCGGGAAGATCGCTGGCAGCAGGCGTCGAAGTGGCAAGCCTCATGATGGCCTCGACGATGGAGACGTTGGTCGTGTCGTCGTCACAGCCGTTCAGTGTTTCCTCATCGAATCGCGAACTGGACGCGGCCGACGAAGGCGACGATTGAAAGATGCGAGAGCTGAACGCCAGTGCATGCGCTGCTTCGTACGACGGCGTCCAGTGGACCGGGCCGTCGGTCCTGGCGACACTCACCATCCTGGCGATCATCGACGTCATGGTGGTGCTCGGCAACCTGCTGGTCATCCTGGCGGTCTACAACACGAGCAAACTGAGGAGCGTCACGAATGTGTTCATCGTCAGCTTGGCGGTGGCGGACCTGCTGGTGGGCCTGGCGGTCCTACCGTTCAGCGCGACGTGGGAGGTCTACAAGGTGCGGCCTTGGTGATGTAGCGAAAGCAAGGGCGATGGGGTGCTTTTCACGTTGCCGAAACTGGCGGAAGTTTAGAGGGAGAGAGACGCGTCGTTATGAATCTTTTCGTTTCTTGGGCAGCTTGAACTTTCTCCTTTTTTTCACCTTTTCCTGATACGTGACGCTTTCAATTTCAATTTTGTACGAAACGGGAGAGAATGATCAATAAATAAAGACGACGACTATACTGGGTTGAGGTTCGATATTTGATCACATAATGGTTCGGCACTAGTCTCTGCCTCGGGAAGCGTCGTGCCTTTTATTAACACTTTAACCCATTGACCAAAACCACTTTGACCAAAACTGCCAGCTACGAGTTATCTCGCAGTGTTTTTTTTTCAATAAAAACACTGTAAATGCCATTACAATATTTTGTATTAGTAACTTAATATTATTATATTTTGTAAAACTTTATGTCTTTTTTAAAATAAAACGTGGTACCCAAGGCAAGACGCGCTAAATTTGCGTGGCAGTCAATGGATTAACGACCATTAGCCGATTAATCGACTTTTCAGTTCCAACTGCTATTTACTGGTAGCCGATTAATCGGCTTTTCAGTGGTCAACGGTTATATTAGATAAAATAAATATCAGATAATATTATGAAAATTCTAAATGACAATAAAATGACACTGCTTTGAAATCAAAGGATTCTCAACAACACATTCAGTATTTTTCAGGTATAAAGCTTCACAAATAGGCACATACACAATTCCTACGCGATATCCAAAACAGAGTCGGTCGTTAATGAGTCAATAGCGGTCGGTAAAATGTTAAGATCAGACAATAAGGTCTTAAGCTTATCTTTATCATAGGCCCCATAATACCGCATTATTTTTGACTATCGAGTGAGAACGCCGTCTTGTTGTTCTATATGCGTTGGTATTTTTCGATTTTCAGCTACGTTTTTTATTTTCCCTACATATTTTTCCAACTACCGCGGAACGGTGTGTAAAGCACAAGCACGCAAATCGATGTAGAGGTCAATTTATCAGGTACCTGTGTAAATGAGTAATCGGTATTTAACTGTCGGGCAAAGGTCATAGATCCTACCCCGATACAAGAGATCATCGCCCACGCACATTGCACGATAACAAATGAAGTCCGCCAGCGGACAATTTTGCAATCATTAATCTAGCGAGCGCCGACGCGTAAATTATGAACAACTTTCGACGTCGCCCGACAGCTAGGCGGAAGGCAAAGGACTGAAATTGACGGTTCTGTTACCAAACGTTGGCATACAGACGTACTAGGCAAACGTGGACATGTAAACTCTGAAGGGAAGATATATTTCGCTTCTTGCTCAAGCAACAAGCCCGAATGTATATAGCCAGTAAGCTGAACAAAGCAAACAGCTGGGCCTGTAGTTTTGGAGGATCAAATCATGTACTCTTCCCTAATTTGAATATTATTGGAGTTTATGCATATTTTTTAAAATATCTCTAATAGATACAGTGCGAAAGAAATTAGTTGCAAATTAATAAGAATTTTTTTTTCTTTTGTCCTAGCTCCTGTACATTTTCACCCTGATTCTTTAACACTCATTTTCAATGCTACAAAGAAGAAGGTTAATTTCTCGAAAAAATACCGTTGGTGAGGAAAGTGTTCGTGCGTCGATCATTTTTAAAAAATCCAACGAAAAATTGAAATGTATTAATTAATTTCCCGTAAACCGCCAAGTTTGTACATATTCTCACAAATGTCTACAATACATAAACTGCAAACAAATTCTCGCCTGTTTCCATTTGTCCCGCGCTTTTGCGCACCTCGTGTGTTTGGCAAACATTTTTCTTCGGCAAATAAAATTAGCCCGAACGGCAGCTCAAAAAGAAGCGGCCTTTCGCGCACCGAAACTTTGATACTAAATTTCATCCCACGCACGCGGCTTCTCGTTCATTCCGAGGCAGATAGAGATAAGAAAGATGAGAAACGCGGCGAAGTTTTAAAGACGCTTTATTACCGCACGCCTTATTAACCGTGACTAACGCGTTAATAAACAGCACGCAGCCGACTTCGTTTTAATTACTGACCAGTTACTTCCATTAACGCCATTGATGAACCCAGTTACGCAATCGGCATAATCTGACGAGTCAATCACCAGGCGCAAATTGACCGACCGCAATAATCTACTCAACTGGACAGTCACAGTGATACAAACCAATATTGTTACCGTCAATAGTCATGCTCAAGCATTCAACAGACAGCCTAATATGCCACTTGTTCCGCGTATCACATTTCATTCTATATAATTGGAGAGTCGCGGCGATGCAAACCAATATCGCCAACGTCAGTAGTGACAGTCAGGCATTTGGCTGACGGCCGAACGTAGCACTTGTTTCATGTTTTGCATTTCATGGTACTCGTACGACAGGCACTGTGATACAAACCGCCAGGCCAACGTAGCAGCTGTGTGCATCGGATATCATCCTACTCGAGCGAGAATCATAGTGTCACTAACTAAAATTACTGTCCTCAGTAGTCACAGTCAAAGATACAGTAGCCAGTTTAACGTAGCAGTTGTCTCATGTATTATATTTCACGCTACTCGGGTGATAGACACAAGGGATACAAACGGAGGGTTTAATGAACATAAAAACTCAAACCAAAATTCACAGTCAAGCCTGCAGCAGACAGTGCAACGTAGTACTTGTTTCGTATATCGCATGACATGCTACTCGAGCGAGAGTTATAGTGTCACTAATTAAAATTACTGTCCTCAGTAGTCACAGTCAAAGATACAGTAGCCAGTTTAACGTAGCAGTTGTCTCATGTATTGTATTTCACGCTACTCGTGTGATAGACACAGGGATACAAACGGAGGGCAATGTACATAAAAACTCAAACCAAAATTGACAGTCAAACCTTCAGCCGACAGTGCAACGTAGTACTTGTTTCGTGCATCGGATATCATGCTACTTGAGCGAGAATCATAGTGTCACTAACTGAAATTGCTATCCTCAGTAGTCAGAGTCAAAGATACAGAAGCCAGTCTAACGAAACACTTGTCTCATGTATTGTATTTCACGCTGTTCGTGTGATAGACACAGGGATACAAACGGAGGGTTTAATGTACATATTACAGTGAAACACCGAAATCTGGAGAATGTCGACTTTCACCGGCGAATGACAACATTCACATAGTCGCTTGGTGTATGTCCGAAATATTTGCTAAATACCCTTATTTTTTACTTACACCGGTAAATGTTGACATTCACTATGCACTAATGGTGAATGTTGAACATGTTGGAGATTTATATTTTCTTCTCCGTAATTCAGTCGCTATAAAACGTCACAAGGGTGACGTAACTTTTTCGCCTCTCTTTCTGAAAGGAATGACCAAGAATTTAAAATACACAGTACATTGGAGAGAGCCAGTCGCTTGTTTTTTGACTCTTCTGTTTTGGACCTCCACCAGAGCATATCTGTGGTTGTCGACACACACCGGAGAGGGTCCGAATGTACAACAATGTAATGAAATATTCGATCTTTCACCAATTTATTTGATATCTGTTGACATTTACCGGTGAAAGTCGACATTCTCCAATTTCGGTCATTCACGGTAACATACATAAAAACTCAAACCAAAATTGACAGTCGTGCCTTTAGCCGACAGTGCAACGTAATACTTGTTTCGTATATCGTATGATATACTACTCGAGCGAGAGTCATAGTGTCACTAACTAAAATTACTGTCCTCAGTAGTCAGAGTCAAAGATACAGTAGTCAGTATAACGTAGCACTTATCTCATGTATTGTATTTCACGCTACTCGTGTGATAGACGCAGGGATACAAACGGAGGGTTTAATGTACATAAAATCTGAAATCAAAATTGGCAGTCAAGCCTTCAGCAGGCAGTGTAACGTAATACTTGTTTCGTATATCGTATGACATACTACTCGAGCGAGAGTCATAGTGTCACTAACTAAAATTACTGTCCTCAGTAGTCAGAGTCAAAGATACAGTAGCCAGTTTAACGTAGCACTTGTCTCGTGTATTGTATTTCACGCTACTCGTGTGATAGACACAGGGATACAAACGTAGGGTTTAATGTACATAAAAACTCAAACCAAAATTGACAGTCGAGCGTTCAGCCGACAGTGCGACGTAGTACTTGTTTCGTATATCGTATGACATACTATTCGAGCGAGAGTCATAGTGTAACTAAAATTACTGTCCTCAGTAGTCGCAATCTAAGATACAGTAGCCAGTCTAACGAAGCACTTGTCTCGTGTATTGTATTTCACGCTACTCGTGTGGCAGACACAGGGATACAAACGGAGGGTTTAATGTACATAAAAACTCAAACCAGAATTGACAGTCAAGCCTTCAGCTGAAAGTGCAACGTAGTACTTGTTTCGTATATCGCATGACATGCTACTCGAGCGAGAGTCATAGTGTCACTAACTAAAATTACTGTCCTCAGTAGTCAGAGTCAAAGATACAGTAGCCAGTATAACGTAGCACTTGTCTCATGTATTGTATTTCACGCTACTCGTGTGATAGACACATGATCGAAACCGAGGGTTTAATGTACATAAAAACTCAAACCAAAATTGACAGTCAAGCCTGCAGCAGACAGTGCAACGTAGTACTTGTTTCGTATATCGCATGACATACTATTCGAGCGAGAGTCATAGTGTAACTAAAATTACTGTCCTCAGTAGTCGCAATCTAAGATACAGTAGCCAGTCTAAAGTAGCACTTGTCTCATGTATTGTATTTCACTACTCGTGTGATAGACACAGGGATACAAACGGAGGGTAATGTACATAAAAACTCAAACCGAAATTGACAGTCAAGCCTTCAGCCGACAGTGCAACGTAGTACTTGTTTCGTATATCGCATGTCATGCTACTCGAGTAAGAGTCATTGTGTTACAAACCAAAATTCCGACCGTCAGTAGTCACAGTCAATCATGCAGGAGAGTCTGACTTAACACATGTTTCGTCCAACGCATCTCATGCTACTGGAGTGGCAATCGCAGTGATAGAAACCAAAATCGGTGCCGTCAGTAGTCAGAGTCAAGCATTGAGAAGACAGTCTAACGTAGCATTCGGGCATCGCATATCACGCTACGCGAGTGACAGTGATAGAAACCAAAATTGCGGCCGTCAGTAGTCATAGTCAAGCATTTAGCTGACAATCTAACGTAGGACTTGGTCGGCCTATCACAAAACAGTGAATAAAAGAAATTAAATGTTGACTCTTCGTTTCGATACTTCTACGTGCCCTTTCCAAGATAATATAATAGTATGCATAAAAGCCATTTGATACACACTGTTGTCGATCGGTTTATGATAATGAAAATAGTAGGACAATCAAATTATGATATTGAAAATAGTAGTAACGGTAATGAAAATTGCACTGTAGAGATAATATGTTGTAACAAACTTCAGAATATCGGAGTCAAGATTTAGTTCATATAAAAAAAAATTAAAATAATAAACATGTAAAACAATTTTAAATATATCCACTTCTAAATCGCTTTAAAATACCACTTTGCTCACCAGGGACACCTCAATAATCCCTCATAGCTCTTTGATTTTCTTGTCAAATAATTTTTTACCGTTACACAAAAATGAAATCAGTACTGGCCGTAATAAAAATTATCCTATACAGATAAGAAACTTCGAAACGTCTAAATCAAAATTTATTTCACATATCAAAATTAAGGTAACAAATGTGTAATACAGTTTTGAACATAAGCACTTGTAAACTTAAAAAAAATATCTTGCTTCGCCAACGGCACCATAAAAGTGCCTGCGTCTCGTTGATGGGTACCGCGGAAGAAAATTAACTGAAGTGCAAAGGGTTAAGTATCGTTCAGCCGACACTGGGAGGGTTTGTCGGCGCAACAGTTTGTTGGCTTTTCCCTTCGGCCCTCCCACTTCTCGACCGCATCGAATCGCGTACATATGTACGCGCGTAATGCCCCTCATCCACGAGCAGAAACGAGACATCCATTTCGCTTCGAGTTTATACGACTCCCCGTGCGGCTATAAGAAATCGGCCTTGCCGTTTTCGCTCCCTTCTCTCCCTACTTTTATTACTGTTTTATCTGTCGCGTGCATCGAATGCGCATCTAAAGGGGTTTTATTAATATACGGCTGTTCCGCGACAGAAAATCATTGAAATGGCAAAATGCCCAGGTGGATCGTTAACTGATTTTTGCGGAACAACAACTTTGTGCGCATTCTCGGGAAAGCTACACGACGGATCGGATTAAAAATTTTCATGATGCAGAGGATTAATCAAGTATACTTTTGTTTAAAATATTTTTTAAGTTAGACAATGATCGTATAGAAAGTAAAAAGTTAAAGATGAACGTATAGAAAGTATCGGTGTATGTTCATGATGGATACAAGGCGAGGAATTTATTGTCTAAAGAATTTTTAAAGTTTGCAAAAAGATATTAATGAAAGGATCGCATTGTTGCTTTCTGGTTGCGAGAGACGTTGTTCAGTAGATTTAGAAACATTAAATCGTAAAGAGAATGTGGTTTCTACGACGAAATGCTTCCTCGACGATAGAACGGCTAATAGTAGAGGTCTCAGGACCGTGGGTCAGGACACAGAAACAATAACTGCCATTGAGATTTATAATAGGTATACAATTTGATACAACCTACTATACCCGTAAACTTTCCAGTAACAAATAATCATTTAAATAACTCATAAATAAAAATGTTCAACACTAAATCTTTCTACCCGCATATCTTTCCAATAAAGCATTTTCCGACATACGTTCATACGACCTTTCTTCACATCCTCGACCTCAGCGATACATAGTATAAGTTTCGCCCCAGCTTTTCGGGCACCTCGTACATCTAAATTCATTTTCATCTGAGTCTTCTAATTTTTCAATTCCGCGTGTCGTCAGTCTGCATATTTTTCCGCGGACTGTCATGCGGCCCACATATTTCTCCGTAAATCCAGCGTTAACATACGCACATGCCCACATGTTGCCGTGTAAAGCCTCAACGTTTAGCCGCGCATGCATTTTTGCCCACGAGCATTCTTCCCCCGCTATTCATCCGCGAATCTTCCGCATTGCGTCTGAATGAGCCACGGCTCGTCAGATTGTCACGGTCTCATTTAACACGACCCCTTCTGTGGCGTTTCATTCATTCCCGAGCGAGCTTTCTGCCGAGGGTACAACCCCAGTCTTACGGTTACTCTCTACTTTAAGAGGATATTTTGCAGTTGGTCCGCCCAATGAATATGTGAAAGGGCACCGATATTAAAGTACCGGTACTTTGAGGTAGTTATTCTGTTACCCCGAAAGAATCGAGGTGGAATATACCTGCGGAATAGATTTGAATAATAAAGACGCCGCACATTTTTAAACGGATCTCATTTTATAATGCCATCTAATGTCATAACGGATGCCAACGGCTGACGTTGCCGTAATTATTGAAGAGACTTATTGAAAATTGATTATAAAAAATTATTTGAAAATTGAATATTTCTAAGTCATTACTGATCAAACGATGTAGTTATCTAAAATTACTGAGGAATAACATCAATCATAGTATCAGTTTCTATTAGTTTTTAAACATGCACGGTTTGAACATTGAAATTTAAACACTTCTCAATAACTATTTAATAAACCAGTTATCCATATTCAATTATCATGGCATAAAACCTCTCGCAGCATTAGTCAAGTTATTCTTAATCATTAATCATCTTCAAAATGACAAGTTTAACATTTAAAGCGTGTGCACAGTCGAGTTCAAAGACACCGAAAGCTACAATTTTCTGCACTACTCACCGCTCCAGGGAATTTTCCTGTAATTATGCGAAATGCCTGGAATGACATAATAGAGATTCGTCATTGAATAATAATAAAGACGCCGCACATTTTTAAACGGATCTCATTTTATAATGCCATCTAATGTCATAACGGATGCCACAGGCTGACGTTGCCGTAATTATTGAAGGCACTTATTGAAAATTGATTGTAAAAAATTATTTCAAAATTGAATATTTCTAAGTCATTACTGATTAAACGACGTAGTTATCTAAATTACTATGGAATAACATCAATCATAGCATCAGTTTCTATTAGTTTTTAAACATGCCCGGTTTGAACATTGACATTTAAATTGACATTAAATTGATTGTAAAAAATGATTTGAAAATTGAATATTTCTAAGTTATTACTGATTAAACGACGTAGTTATCTAAAATTACTGTGGAATAACATAAATTATAGTATCAGCTTCTATTACTTTTTAAAAATGGTTTGAACATTGAAATTTAAACACTTCTCAATAACTATTTAATAAACCAGTTATCCATATACAATTATCATGGCATAAAACCTCTCGCAGCATCAATCAAGTTTTTCTTAATCATTAATCCTCTTCAAAATGAGAAGTTTAACATTTAAAGCGTGTGCACAGTCGAGTTCAAAGACACCGAAAGCTACAATTTTCTGCACTACTCACCGCTCCAGGGAATTTTCCTGTAATTATGCGAAATGCCTGGAATGACATAATAGAGATTCGTACGTTCCCAAGTCCAATAACGCCTAGAATGTCCAACATAACGTTTGTCCAGAGTTAACATCGGATTTCCACTTGAATCGGCTGATTCCGACATCAATCCTGTCTCGAATACCTTACGGTAAGTCCAACGTAAATGGCGAGGTAGCTTCGGAACGACGACGCGGATAATTTCAAGGCACGCCAAAAGCTCGTCCGACACTGCCCTGAATTCCACAATACTTTCGCCGGCAATTAACCCTTTGCACTCTCGCGCCTCGACCTCCGAACCGACGTTCCTATCTGGCATAGCACATAAGTCTACGTTAGACGCCAGATGCGCGCAATATAACTACAGAGCGATAAATCGCGCGCGACGTTCATTGCGCTTTAGGAATAATCGTGTATCGAAGGCCGCGCGTGTTATATGGCTAGTAAAAGTGAGTGAGACAATTAAGTACTGCAATAAAATAGCTGCGTGTTATTGGAAGCTACTGGTTGCCGGTATGTGTAGCGAAAACGATGCCGTATTGTTATGGGGTCGGAAAAAAATGAAAACAGAAATATGCATTACAGTAAAGTAATTTTGTACAGCTGGATACAATCGTTTCTGGATATGTGTTACCACCCTTTATCAGTACATCGCTCTCAGTTACATACAATTATATCCCCAATCACACCAGCATCAGTTTTCATTCAGTACTGTAGGATAAGATGTTAGGTGTCGTCGAAGTGGGATGCGGAATTATATTAAGTTGAATAAATTTATTTAAAGATAAATGGAAGCACTAATATATAAATATAAATATAAATATAAAATTGAAGTAAAACTATGGCAATTCGACTACGATTCGGTAAACGACAAGAAAACGCATATATACTAGACTGAACTCGCGTCGCAAACCGCGTCGGCTTTTATACGGACCTCTACTCCCTTATCTTAATCCGGTAGGGCCCGATGGCCCCGCGACAGTTTTTTTTCCGACGCGTCTACGGCCATTTTCCTGATACTACAGTACTATATCACAATTTCACTGGTTTCACTATCTTCTCTTTACCTCTAACGACCCAATACTTTATTTTTTAAAACCGCACACAATTATACCCCCAATCACAACAGCATCGGTTTTCATTCAGTACTGTAGGATAAGATGTTAGGTGTCGTCGAAGTGGGATGCGGAACTATATTAAGTTGAACAAATTTATTTAAAGATAAATGGAAGTAAAACTATGGCAATTCGACTACGATTCGGTAAACGGCAAGAAAACGTATCTATACTGGACTGAACTCGCGTCGCAAACCGCGCCGGCTTTTATACGGACCTCTACCACTTTATCTTAATCCGGTAGGGTCCGATGGCCCCGTGACAGTTTTTTTCCGATGCATCTACGGCCGTTTTCCTGATACTACAGTACTATATCACAATTTCACTGATTTCACTATCTTCTCTTTACCTCTAACGACTCAATACTTTATTTTTTAAAATCGCACACAATTATACCCCCAATCACACCAGCATCAGTTTTCATTCAGTACTGTAGGATAAGATATTAAGTGTCGTCGAAGTGGGATGCGGAATTATATTAAGTTGAATAAATTTATTTAAAGATAAATGGAAGCACTAATATATAAATATAAATATAAATATAAAATGGAAGTAAAACTATGGCAATTCGACTACGATTCGGTAAACGGCAAGAAAAGGCATATATACTGGACTGAACTCGCGTTGCAAACCGCGTCGGCTTTTATACGGACTTCTACTCCCTTATCTTAACCGTTTGAGTCCCAAGCAGCGCGATCGCGCTGTTCAGATTTTATGTCGAGAAAACCCAGCACATTTCGAGCATTGTTGACAACTGACGGTTTTCATTCAGCGTTACGTATTGTCGAAGTCGAACGCTCAGACTTACTGAGCAAGTAGATCACACAGCTCCTTTTAACGTAAATAGTACATTTTACAATAGGTAATATAGTATTATAATAATGCAGTAATACATTACAATATAAAAATTTTTATTTGATTGTTATCTTCTCAATAATTTTTATCGTGCAAAACTTGAAATATTTATAAATTTACAGTACGCATAATCCCGATTGGGATTCATCGATGTGAAATAAACAAAGCGCTATCGCGTCGCTTGGTATTTCTTGACATAAAATAAAAGAAGCGCTTTTGCGCTGCTTGGGTCTTTTGGAACTCATTTAGAGAAAGCGCGGTTGCGCTGTCTGGGATTCTTCGACAGTGTTTTTTCAATACCGTCTGGGACTCAAACGGTTAATCCGATAGGGCCCGATGGCCCCGTGACAGTTTTTTTTCCGACGCATCTACGGCCGTTTTCCTGACACTACAGTACTATATCATAATTTCACTAATTTCACTATCTTCTCTTTACCTCTAACGACCCACTACTTTCTTTTTTACAACCGCACACAATTATACCCCTAATTACATGAGCATCAGTTTTCATTCAGTAATTTATCACTATTTCATTCGTTTCACCAGGTTCATCTTACACCTCCATCCATCGACATACCTAAAATGACATTAGCACCGGTACTTCGCCATGCCATACGCACAATGGCACGCTGTGCATGCATTCACGTGTTCCGTTTCTCTCCGTTGCAAGACACGTCGTGTCGGGGGTGGTGCGCGTAACGATACACGTTTCACACACGCCTCCGCACGCGCACGCACAGCCACACAACGCCAGTACGAATGCACGTTAGTATGAACGCCAACCACCTGTTTCGCATAACGCCTCGCCTTCCAGAGTGCGTGCTATCGATATATTCGACTCAATTAATCACCCGTTATTGTTCGCCTCCGCTCGCTATAATAGCATCGGAGTTGCGCGACTATTATTTTTGTTAGCGACATCGCAAACGCCTCGGGCTGACGAGCGTTTTTTCCGCTGGCGCACTCAGGCGTTTTTATGCCGGAAAATTCTTCGGATCGCTTCGAGAACGGCGGCGAGAAAGATTAAATTGAGATCGATCGCGTCGTACGATAGCTTGATACGGCGGGTGCGCTTTCGCAGATGCGTCTTTTAGGGGGTTTAATCGTGAGAGGCGGTGTTCCGATGTTAAACTGGGGATATGGTTGATCATTTTGAGGTGCAATAAATATAAAGTTGACGAGTACTGATATTCCGCGAAAGCGCTTATTTGTGACAGATTTTGTTGTTGCGCAAGTTATGAGAAGCATAAGGTTTTTGTGCTCTTGGACGATAAAGAAATTTGTATCGTTATCAATTATGCAATATGATATAGGCAGGATTGAGAAGTATACGAAATTTCTTATTATCCGCGATATTTTAACACGTTGACTGCCGTGCGTATTTTGCCGTATTAGAACGGCGATGCTATGAAATACTACAGCGTTTGACTGAATTATGCAAAATGTAAATAATGTGCAAGTATTGGAGACCAAAGAATCGCATCACTATTCTAACAATAGCTGCATTTATAAAATAATTATTACTACCCATTGCGAATATTTTCGATCTTCAGTCAAATCTCTTGCGCCGGTCACCGGTGACCCCCGCGGCAGCCAACGTGTTATGAAATATGATATAGACAGGATTGAGATGTATACGAAATTTCTTATAATCCGCAATATTTTCAGAATACCTACTTAGCGCCAAATCATGCTCCCACTCTATAGTGTTTTCATAAATAAATAATAAAGACTACAAGAAAAAACAAGTAATGCCAAGTTAAGAAATACTCACACCCGTTCATATCTAAAATGTTCAGGTCATTTACGTTTTCCGATTTCGCGCAAAACCATTCGCAATGCGCCAACTGCTGCAAGTATTGCTTTTATCTTTCACCAGGTCTGGATATTCGGCGATCTCTGGTGTTCCGTTTGGCTGGCCGTCGACGTGTGGATGTGCACAGCATCGATATTGAACTTGTGCGCGATCAGCCTCGATAGATACTTGGCGGTTACGAGGCCAGTCAACTATCCTCAGGCAAGTGACAACGGCCAACATTACCTCGGTATCCTCCACAATTTCACATAAAACGCGCACGTTTAACCGTTTGAGCTCCAATACCTGGGCAGTACTTTAAATGTTTTATTTGAAATCCACTTCAAAGGACGGCTGGTCGATTCGAAGCAATGTAAACAGTTTTTTTTACGCATTATATTGAAAATCGCATCGAACCTTGGTGACAGATGATATTTGCGGAATTTTCCCATATTTTCGAAACGGCAATAATGCAATTTGCGTAAACGAAGAAAAAACAATATGATCTGATTCCACGTAAATTGCACTGTCACACGTCGCATAGTTGATAAAAGTGTAGGCAAATAACGGATAATTAATGCAATTTTCCAATTTCCCGCGGAGAACGTGTCGCTTTTTTTATACAATAAAAGATATTAGCACGAATTACCTTATCTGCAGGCGTAATAGTTTCTCGTTGTGCGGTTCAATATTAAAATCGACAAACCAATATTTGCAGAGAATTTCTGACAAAGCCTGGCCAGTTCAAATACACTGTTTCGAGAAGAACCCGCTTAAACTTTCATGTTCTAATATTCTCAGCCGTGCGACGCGGCCAAAATGACTTTCTAACTTCGTCATTTTCGCGAATATTAACATTTTCCTTCGGACCAACATTCTACGCGCTCGAACTTCCAAGAAACACGGTACAAGTTTTTTTCGCATTTTTACCCTACAAACCGGACACTCCCTTAAGCTCGTCCCGTCCTTCGCGCTGATCAATACGACAAACTAACGTCACCGTGCGTGCACAAGAAATAACGTAATCCCTGTGCGTTCGCGGTTCATTTTATTTCTTTTATTCTTGCAATTTTAAATTTAATTATCTTATTCTTAGAATTAAATTGAAGTCCCTTATTACGTGGAGACGAGGTCAGTGACTTCTAGTGCCAAGCGAATTTTGTATAGCATCAAAACAGAAATGCAGTATTTCGTTGATAAAATACAAGATGATCTTGTGAACATCTCGAAAAGTTGAAGATGAACAATTTTTTTACACAATGACATTCTGCATGAATTGATGCTAAAAGTGTAGTCTTTTGTCTTGTCACCTGCCATACCGTAGTTACGTCAAACAGCACTTACTGCGACACGCCCTGCATATATACGATTTTTCAAAGACGCACGCCGAACTTCTGTTTCCCACACTTTTGTAATATCAAACCACATAGAGCATTTCACTGATAAAACACAATATGGCCTCACCGTAGCAAATTGCAGATTTCAATTTTTCCTCGCAATGACACTTCGTCAAAATTACAACAAAACTCTCCTTCTCTTCTGTCATCAACCGTTCAATAATTGAGTCGTTTATTTTGAAAGTGGCCTAACTCCATTTATCTTCAAATCGAGATAAATATCATTTACTGATAAATAACATGAATTTGTACATGTAACCATGGTAACCGAAAAATATTGAAAAACGGAGTTAGGCCACTTTCAAAATAAACGGCCCATTTATTGGCACTACAAGTGCCAAGCGAATTTTGTATAGCATCAAAACAGAAATGCAGTATTTCGTTGATAAAATACAAGATGATCTTGTGAACATCTCGAAAAGTTGAAAATGAACAATTTTTTTACACAATGACATTCTGCATGAATTGATGATAAAAGTATAAAGCCTTTTGTCCTGTCACCTGCCATACTGTAATTACGTCAAACAGCACTTACGGCAACACGCCCTGCATATATGCAATTTTTAATTGCGTCAATTTCAAAGATACACTTCTGTTTCCCACACTTTCGTAATATCAAATCACATAGAGCATTTCACTGATAAAACACAATATGGCCTCACCGTAGCAAATTGCAGATTTCAATTTTTCCTCGCAATGACACTTTGTCAAAATTACAACAAAACTCTCCTTCTCTTCTGTCATCAACCGTTCAATAATTGGGTCGTTTATTTTGAATGTGGCCTAACTCCATTTATCTTCAAATCGAGATAAATAACATTTACTGATAAATAGCATGAATTTGTACATGTAACCATGGTAACTGGAAAATATTGAAAAACGGAGTTAGACCACTTTCAAAATAAACGGCTCTTTTATTGGCACTTCGAGTTCCAAGCGAATTTTGTATAGCACCGAAACAGAAATGCAGTATTTCGTTGATAAAATACAAGATGATCTTGTGAACATCTCGAAAAGTTGAAGATGAACAATTTTTTTACACAATGACATTCTGCATGAATTGATGATAAAAGTATAAAGCCTTTTGTCCTGTCACCTGCCATATTGTAATTACGTCAAACAGCACTTACGGGATCACGCCCTGCATATATGCAATTTTTAATTGCGTCAATTTCAAAGATACACTTCTGTTTCCCACACTTTCATAATATCAAACCACATAGAGCATTTCACTGATAAAACACAATATGACCTCACCTTAGCAAATTGCAGATTTCAATTTTTCCTCGCAATGACACTTCGTCAAAATTACGATAAAACTTCCTTTCTCTTCTGTCATCCGTTCAATAATTGAGCCATTTATTTTGAAAGTGGTCTAACTCCATTTATCCTCAAATCGAGATAAATAACATTTACTGATAAATAACATGAATTTGTACATGTAACCGTGGTAACCGGAAAATATTGAAAAACGGAGTTAGGCCACTTTCAAAATAAATGGCTCATTTATTGGCACTTCGAGTGCCAAGCGAATTTTGTATAGTACCGAAACAAAAATGCAGTATTTCGTTGATAAAATACAAGATGAGTCTGTGACCATCTCGAATAGTTGAAGATGAATAATTTTTTTACGCAATGACATTCTACATAAATTGATGATAAAAGTGTAAAGTCTTTTGTCCTGTCACCTGTCATACCCTAGTTACGTCAAACAGCACTTACTGCGACACGCCCTGCATATATACGATTTTTAATTGCGTCAATTTCAAAGACACGCCGAACATCTGTTTCCCATACTTTCGTAGTATCAAAACACATAGAACATTTCACTAATAAAACACAACTCCGGCATCATCTTAGCAAATTGCAGATTTCAATTTTTCCTCGCAATGGCACTATGTCAAAATTACGACAAAACTCTCCTTCTCTTCTGTCATCAACCGTTCAATAATTGGGTCGTTTATTTTGAAAGTGGCCTAACTCCATTTATCTTCAAATCGAGATAAATAACATTTACTGATAAATAACATGAATTTGTACATGTAACCATGGTAACCGGAAAATATTGAAAAACGGAGTTAGGCCACTTTCAAAATAAACGGCTCATTTATTGGCACTTCGAGTGCCAAGCGAATTTTGTATAGCATCAAAACAGAAATGCAGTATTTCGTTGATAAAATACAAGATGATCTTGTGAACATCTCGAAAAGTTGAAGATGAACAATTTTTTTACACAATGACATTCTGCATGAATTGATGATAAAAGTATAAAGCCTTTTATCCTGTCACCTGCCATACTGTAATTACGTCAAACAGCACTTACGGCAACACGCCCTGCATATATGCAATTTTTAATTGCGTCAATTTCAAAGACACGCCGAACATCTGTTTCCCATACTTTCGTAGTATCAAAACACATAGAACATTTCACTAATAAAACACAACCCCGGCATCATCTTAGCAAATTGCAGATTTCAATTTTTCCTCGCAATGACACTTCGTCAAAATTACAACAAAACTCTCCTTCTCTTCTGTCATCAACCGTTCAATAATTGAGCCGTTTATTTTGAAAGTGGCCTAACTCAATTTATCTTCAAATTGAGATAAATAACATTTACTGATAAATAACATGAGAATGTACATGTAACCGTGGTAACCGAAAAATATTGAAAAACGGAGTTAGGCCACTTTCAAAATAAACGGCTCATTTATTGGCACTTCGAGTGCCAAGCGAATTTTGTATAGCATCAAAACAAAAATGCAGTACTTCGTTGATAAAATACAAGATGACCTCGTGAACATCTCGAAAAGTTGAAGATGAACAATTTTTTTACGATGACATTCTGCATGAATTGATGATAAAAGTATAGTCTTTTGTCCTGTCACCTGCCATACTGTAATTACGTCAGACAGCACTTATCGCGACACGCCCTGCATATATACGATTTTTAATTGCGTCAATTTCAAAGACACGCCGAACTTCTGTTTCCCACACTTTCGTAATATCAAACCACATAGACCATTTCACTGATAAAACACAATATGGCCTCACCTTAGCAAATTGCAGATTTCAATTTTTCCTCGCAATGACACTACGTCAAAATTATGATAAAACTCTGTTTGTCTTCTATCACCAACCGTTCAATAATTGAGTCGTTTATTTTGAAAGTGGCCTAACTCCATTTATCTTCAAATCTAGATAAATAACATTTACTGATAAATAACATGAATTTGTACATGTAATCATGGTGACCGGAAAATATTGAAAAACGAAGGTAGGCCACTTTCAAAATAAACGGCTCATTTATTGGCACTTCGAGTGCCAAGCGAATTTTGTATAGCATCAAAACAAAAATGTAGTATTTCGTTGATAAAATACAAGATAACCCTGTGAACATCTCAAAAAGTTGAAGATGAACAATTATTTTACACAATGACATTCTGCATGAATTGATGATAAAAGTGTAAAACCTTTTGTCCTGTCACCTGCCATACCGTAATTACGTCAAACAGCACTTACGGCGACACGCCCTGCATATATACGATTTTTAATTGCGTCAATTTCAAAGATACACGCCGAACTTCTGTTTCCCACACTTTCGTAATATAAAAACAACATAGAGCATTTCACTGATAAAACACAACCCCGGCATCGCCTTAGCAAATTGCAGATTGCAAATTCACTAAATGCAAATTGATTTCAATTTTTCCTCGCAATGACACTACGTCAAATTGACGATAAAACTCTCTTTCTCTTCTGTCACCAACCGTTCAACAATTGTTTCAAACTGCAAATGCAAACTGGATTATAGATCATGTCGCGGAAGAGAGCCAAAGTCCTGGTGGCCGCCGTCTGGGTGCTAAGCTTCATCATTTGCTTCCCGCCGTTGGTGGGCTGGAAGGACCAACAGGTACGCGCCCGACGTAATTAATCCCGCTACTTTTTCCACCCATTCCCCGCACGCCCGTCGCTCTGTGGACGTTTTTAATTTCAGTCTCAGCAGCCTACGCACAATCTGACGGTCACTCAGAGCGGCCCGTACAACACGACCACCATAATCGTGCCGATAAAGCCCTGTCCGTGGATCTGCGAGTTGACGAACGACGTCGGATACGTCGTTTACAGGCAAGAGACCCGTGCATGACAGTTACGCGAACACCAAGAGATAGAGGGGATTTATGATGTTAATCATTTTTGTCCCGGTTCTGGTTGAATGGTTTTATTTGATCGCGTAGGAGGTCTACATGTTCCAAGAACGATGGAACACCTCTTCGGAGTGTTATTGATTTTTGACAAATTAAGGTGGTATAGGAATATTGGGGGATAAGTTGAAGTTGGTGGGTAAAGGAGGTGAGTTTGTAATAACAGTGTTCGCTTGGGATCCTCATTCCTGCTGATAGCAAATACCTGCGGGATGATACTCATCCTCTAATTTACTTTGGTTAGGAATAGTGGATAGTATACAGCTGTATTAGTAGATAAAGTCAAATAAGTATACTTGAGTGAAGTAAATTTTTAATACAAGTATTAGTAGATAAACTAAATCAGAGAATGAGTATCTACACGGAGGAATAATACTATTAGTAAATTACTTTACATACCTTACCTACTAAATTCACTTTATCTACTGATATTGCTGTACTACTTGAATTAGTGAAAAATTCATAGTTCCCCTCAAGATGTTGCTCATGGGTTTTGAAACACATGAGTTTCTACAAGATTAAATAAAAGCATCAACCAGGACAGACGCAAGAACTATTAACACGTTGACTGCCAAGCATATTTTGCTATGTTAGAACTCCGATGCGATGAAATACTGCAGAATATGATTGAATCGTGCAAAAAGGAAAATAACGTAAAGATGTTAGAAGCCAAAGTATTGAAGCACCGTCCCGATATCAATTGCTTTTACAAAATTACAAATGGGCTTCATTACGAATTTTTTGCATGCTTAGTAAAATCTTTTGCACCGGTCACCGGTGACCACCGTGGCAGTCAAAGTGTTAAATTTGCGTGAGTTGTGGAAGAGGTTCGGGGTGAAACTAATGGTAACTTTTTGCACCCAACTATCCGCTCTAAATGCATGAAGAACATGTGTTCAAAGACAATGTTTGTTCGAATGTTTATTTCCTTAAAACATTCTCGAACCATTACGAGTAAAGACAATGAAAATAAACGAAATAACATTAGTTCCGCATGAAACCTCCTACGTGACTATATAAACTGCCAAAAAGAGCTACTCTCGCGAACATTAGCTATGCAAACAATAAAGATCTTGCTCCGCTCTTGATCCTTCTATTTACGCCTCGCTTCTATTACTGTCTGTCAGAGTTTATCGCGTTAGTGCGACGGCATGTATTCGTGTCGAAAATATCACTGACGAAATTACCCACGCGCGCATATATACACGCACTCGAACGTGTGATAACGTTTGAACGCGAGCCAGCGACTAATTCTATTCCGACGTCATTATCATGTTTGGCACGTGCCAGAACGAAGGCGCTATTAGTCAATCGCCCGACAAATCTTTCGCGGCAATGACGCGTGTCGAGTAATTGTCGGGAGCGCAAAAATAATTCTCCGTCGATACGACGTTTCTTTCGTCTCTAGCGCACGATTCATTTGCTGCAATTACCGGCGAATAATCGATATGCGCGCGGCGTTTAATCGACACGAGTCATTCGAGGGCGAGCAAATCAAGCCTGGACAGCCGCGGAATCCTAGCTTTCGAGGCTTTCCACTTCAAAGCGTAGTTTTACACGCCCGACAGAAATCCGAAGTCGAAACTCAATCTGCACTCCTGTAACAGTGCTTTAGGTTCCTTCTACATACCGATGCTAGTGATGATGTTTTTCTATTGGCGGATTTACCACGCGGCCGTTTCGACGACGAGGGCCATTAATCAAGGCTTCCGCACGACAAAGGGCTCGAAAATGCTGGGATCCAGGTAAAACAAGCGATACGCTATCGTGCCGTTACGTCTCGGCGCGAGTACTGTTACACTGTCATTTTGCACTTCTTTTCCATTCGCAAAGTATAGTGCATTGAAGTCGGCTACCCAGCGTCTGTTGCTCAGTAGTTTCGTAATATTCGGTTCACGGTGGTTGTATCCCGCGGCATCGGGAAAATGACATGCGGGTGTTTTTTATTAAAATCCACCCAGCAGTATTCCTTGCGCAACAGCATTTTTTGTTTCGTCGACAATCACTGTATTCTGCAGAATCGATAAAATAACATGCCTGTATTTCTGATCTAAAACAACCGAGCTCATACCTTGTTCAACAACTTTCTAATAATCAGTTTGTTACACACCACACTTTCACTTCTCAACGAGTCGTTTCGCCCGGAGTCCTGTCCCATCCCCAAAACAAAGCCTTTATACCTACACTCTTGAGACTCCTCAAAAATAGCCTTCAATGCATTCATTATAGTTCCACGACTCCGTTCCCTAATCTTCCGTGACCATTTCAAGTACGTTCCTAACATCTTTATTACTTCAGCGTTGCGCGTAGTCCTACATCTTCAGTCAAGTACCATCCCGATTTCTCTTTTACTAAGGCATGCTGCAACCACATGTCGCCCTACTCAACAGTGAAAAAGGGGACACACTGTATTTTCCGCAATGGGTAGAGCAAACTTGCATCCAATCATAAGTTAACAACATCACCAGAAAAAACTTCCCTGATTGGCAAATCCCTGTCCTTTCCCAAAAACTTGCACGAGCCCTTTCCTTCATGATTCTTCCAAAACGACGAGAAGGGCACTCTGATTCAAACTCTCGCACCGACAACACGCGTCACTAACCAGTCTATTACAACGTTACACGATACTTACACTCAACATTCAACACGCGAACATTACAGCAACACGACAACCTAACTTAGTATCCAAAACCGTTTTGTATATATTTTTAGAGAAAATATACGTTTTGTTATTACACTTTCATACAACAAAATCATTGTCATCGCCCTAATCGGTCGTGAGAAAACGCGCATAATTCAGGTGGCACAACGCGTCGAGGACTTACAATCCTCGTAGAATCGACGGCACAGAACGCGATTCTCATTTGAACGGTGCGCGTAACACAGTTCGCAAACACTGTATCTCACGGTATCAGAAACAGTACAGTAAAACCTGTTTTTGTGCGGTGGATAGGGACCGCATAAAAGAAATCGTACAAAAAAATATTCGAAAATTTTATAAATTCTTACATATAATAAACAATTTTGTGCGATATACTACCTACAAATTTTTTTATGCGGTGGATAAGGACCGCATAAAAAAGTCGGACTAAGAAAATACATCAATGATTTATGAAATAGATGAGAGAATGCTTTCAATTAAATTAAATAATTAAATTAGACCTATAGAAATGGTAAAAATATTTAATTCTTCATTGTACATATACATGGAGAAGTTTTTACATTGTACATTAAATAGTTTGCTGCTACTCGTCGTAATCCAAAACGCGCATCTTCTTGTGACGAATTGGTTGAAAATCGCTTCCGTCGCTTGAAGATAGGATTTCAATTGATTTGTTTTTTGGTACCATAAACTCAGTGATCAGTTTTGTGACGATGGTCGACTGGTCAATTGCTTGTAAACGTAACGATAGTGAGACATGCATGATCTCAGCTCTTTTTCGAATTTTAAGCGTCTTTCCGCTTTGGTATCTACTTTAAGAAAATGCGTTTCCAATTTTTTCGAAATTTGGATCCCTGCATATATTTTATCTGCTGTAATAGATTCCGGTTCTTCTTGTCCATTTTCATAATCTATCAAACTATTGATAATGTCACTATCATCGACAGTTTGGTCCTCAATCATCTCGTCTTGGTCATTATCGCCGAAAGAATCAAAGCCTTCTCCGCCGATGTTATGTGCAAGCGCACTAATTTCAGATAATAACGTTGACGTGTTTTCGGTAACGTTTCGATTAATTACACATTCATATATTTCGTCCACAACATGTATATGTACATGATAGGAAACGTTAAACTGGTGCTAACGCCGCTAAGATTCATATACCGCATAAAAATAAATCGCACAAAAAAAATTGCACAAAAATAAAATCGCACAAAACCAATCGCACAAAAACAAAATCACATAAAAAAAGACTGCACAAAAACAGGGTTTACTGTACATGCTTTTGTCTCTAATCGAAATCCATCGACCAACATTCATTCCTCGTACCTCTCATATTCAGCCCACAATAATTGTATCCTACAGGTCGTAAACATGTCACGTCTCCCTCGCAGTTCCTCAAATCCGCGACACCTTTGCATCAGTCCGAAACTCACCGTTCGCCACAACTTCAATTTCACCTACAAACCGCGAGCACCATAACTCTTGTCCAGGTTCGACGAGCAGCGGCTCACATTGAGAATACATCGCGGTCGCGGCAGCGTTCACAATGGCAGCAACAACGGCAGTCCACGTAGTCCGGACTCGAGTCGCAACTCGGTGAGAAAAGAACGCATCAAGATCTCGGTGTCCTCGCCGAGCACCGAAACGCTCAACACCAGGTGCAACACTTTGGAAAGGACGCCCTCGAGATGTTCCCAGATCTCGGTCCACTACAGCAACGGACAGACGCAGAGTCAACTTTGCACGACGCCGAGAAGTACGCACCTCAAGGTAAACGTTCAACCCCTAAAACGACCTCGTTCAAATCATCTCTTAACTTCATCGCGACAACGGCGGTAGGAGTAACAAAAAGTGAAGCGTTTTTTCAGTTATTTGCATCATGGCTTATGTTACGATGATAACCGATTAAAGAAAAGTTTGTAATTGTGGCGGTAACAGCATTCAGTAGGGGTTTGTAATAACGTTCTATGTCGTGCATGGTTATGCTTTGCAAAGCGTTGGTAGGTTGGTTTTGATAGGTTTTTTGCGAGAGATAGAACTTTCAGTTATTTTGCATCACAGGGTCGTGATTACAATTCTTAACTAGTTAGTGACAATGTTGATAGTTGTGGCGTTAACAATATTCAGTAGAGAAAACCTCCTAACGATGCATGTGCCAATGTATGACCAAATTACCCTATTGCCCCCTTCGCGATATGTGCATATATTGGGCTGAAATAAAACATCCAGGTATGACACATCCGGTCCTTATCACGTTGAGTGCCACGTCAGCCATCGGTGGCTGACACTGAACTTTCCGTTTAGGCCGCGTCAGCGACCGGGGGCTAACAGTGTAAGATATAATATGAAACTAAAAAATTTATCTATCAGTGTCCACTATGGGCGCATATATGCGTCCCCAAATGTTTCGATTTCGACCTATTGCAGCCACAATTATCAATGTCTGAGATGAATACAGATGCGTTCTATATCAGATAATTGTCATACAATATTTAATTTGACGTAAATGAAAAATTATCATTAGAACTTATTTTCGCGTTTCATAATCAATGAATAGAGTTTACACTAGCGAAAAGTATAAAAAGAATACAGATGCGTTCTATATCAGATAATTGTCATACAATATTTAATTTTGCATAAATGAAAAATTATCATTAGAACTTATTTTCGCGTTTCATAATCAATGAATAGAGTTTACACAAGCGAAAAGTAGAAAAAGAATACAGATACGTTCTATATCAGATAATTGTCATACAATATTTAATTTGGCGTAAATGAAAAATTATCATTAGAACTTATTTTCGCCTTACATACTCAATGAATAGAGTTTACACTAGCGAAAAGTAGAAAAAGAATACAGATGCGTTCTATATCAGATAATTGTCATACAATATTTAATTTGGCGTAAATGAAAAATTATCATTAGAACTTATTTTCGCGTTTCATAATCAATGAATAGAGTTTACACTAGCGAAAAGTAGAAAAAGAATACAGATGCGGTCTATACCAGATAATTGTCATACAATATTTAATTTGGCGTAAATGAAAAATTATCATTAGAACTTATTTTCGCGTTTCATAATCAATGAATAGAGTTTACACTAGCGAAAAGTGTGTCGTCCTCAGCGAGCGCTTCAATCGAAAGTATTCAGCAGTCAAAGGGTTAAAAATACGCGTGGCGCTCAACGTGTTAATACAGTAAAGCTGCAGTTACCCACATTATCTAACAACCTTTCACATTACGCCGCGCAAACCACTTTCTTCCACCGTAACATTTGTTACACTTCACCATACCAACACCTCTGCGCAGCAATCATCTACCGATCATTTCCATCAGTATCGCCTCACGCTGACACAGCCGAAAGAGGACGTGCATCGTGGCACATATCGGATTGTTAGCGACGACAGATCGCGCGTGCCATTGCATCATCATTATCCATGCCGGAATATTAGCCATCGACAACGCCCGCAGCGTATCTCGCCGGTCGACAGGCTTGTTTCGTCCTGCCAGCATATACACCGCGCCCACCCCTTTCGGCCGTCGACAAATGCCAGAGCCGAACGCCGGTAAACGCGATTCGTTGTCGGGATTAATGAACCGCGAGTAGCCGTGGATGTTTGCGAGGCGAAACGAGTCGACAGTCCAATAAAAGCCAGACGTCCAATCGGCGAATGTTTCGGCCGATTCCCTCTTCCTTCCTCCATAGCTATGTGCCGCGTCGTCGAAAAAGGGGGAAGTGAAACTTCAAAGATGGGGGAAGAGGAAGTTGGTGGGATAACGAGTATTTAGGAGATAGGTGATTGTGCGTTGGAAATATGTGTCTGTGATGTAGTATGTGTACGTGTGCTCGGTGGAATCGAAAAATGTAGGGGCTGGTTTATGATGGGTTAAGAATGATACGTCAGTTCGAGATTGGGGTTTATCGGAATATCTGCAAGATCATGCGTATGATTTGCTGTTCGATTATCTTGTGCACTGCCGGGCAAATTGTGAAACTTCAATCATGCACCTTAACAATAAAACAAAGAAACGGGTGAATGCAGTATTTTATGTTCGAGTTTCATACGCAGCTTTACATATGTTCACATCTGTCAAACTTGTGTCGTTGATGAAAAAATAAGTTTAGAATTTTGACATTGGATCCATTGCAGAAAAAATTCTCATAATATTAGTAGATTGTGATTAAATTCGATATATGTTAACATGTTGACTGCCAAACGTATTTTACTATGTTAGAACCGCGATGCGATGAAATACTGCAGAGTATGATTAAATCGTGCAAAATGAAGGTAACGCAGAGTTGTGAAAAGCCAAAGTATTGAAGCACCGTTCCAATATCAATTGCATTTACAAGATTACAAATAGGCTTCATTGCGAATTTTTTGCATTTTTAGTGAAATCTTTTGCGCCGGTCACCGGTGACCACCGTGGCAGTTAACGTCTTAAAACATAATTTTTTAATTGTTGCCACAGTTGCTTGTCTCTTCTATTTTGTCGGCTTTACCCAATTAAATCAGCGTCGCACTTTTCGCCACGCTTCCATGACTCAACCTATCGACCTACTCTACCGCGGAAAAAGCAGTTCGACATCGAAAACCCACGCCGCGCGGTCGTTGCATTTTTTCCCATTCATCCGCGAGGCCCGATGAAACACCGCTTTAACTTTTTCCCCCGCGATAATCGCGGTGCAATGAAAGTCCATGGGCTCGTGCGGGCGAACGCCGAAGCGCGAGGAGCGGCAGAAAATTGGTAGAGCGCTCTCGCGAAATGCATCCGTTCGGCTTTTAATATTTCCATTGATATCGACGGCCGCGCGAGGCCAATAAATATGCATGAGAGGGTCAGCCGTCGGCCCGACCGAATCTCGTCTGTTTCTGACTACTCAATTAACGGCTCCCGAGTCCTTTATGGCGCGGGAGTGAAAAAAAGCTCGGCCGGGGAGTCCCGCTTGTCGGGGAACTCGCGGAACGCCGTTTTTTCGGCGGATTTAAATAAATTTACAAGTCGCCCGGAACAAAGGATCGCAGCGCGCGGCTTTCTTTTTCGGAGACCGACAGGCTATCGTTGCAAGCGAATGACTGCATCGGATACCGCGTAAATGCGGAGGGAACGGCGTGCAGCTTGAAACAGTTGTTAAAAGTGTGTGCTAGTGACGGCACAGCTGAACATTGATATAGGAACAGGTAACATAGGAATATGGCAAATTTGCTCAGTGGCTATTATCACAGGATGGTTCCAAGCAACTTCTGTTCGAGTTCCGATTGCGCGTGTTAGAAATAATCAAAGCAAAAACTCGACAAATCTTTATTTTACACCAATACGTCCGTACCCTTTACAATGCTCAGGTAATGTGTCGCGGTACGAAGAAATGCGACGATCTCACACCCCTTCATTTCCCTTCCTTTTTTTCCAAACAAAAATCCGTAGCGACGGAGGCCTCTCGCGACAGGTGCGCATCACAGGTATTTTGATTATGACTCATCGCATTCCGCACAACAACGACTACTTCAGTGCCGGACAATCACCTAAGGCCCCTCTGAATTTCGCCTCAAAATATTTTTCCGCTAACACGCGTGTATCCACGTAGCATTTTTATTTAACTTGATACAGCTACACGCCTTTATCTCGATCTATTACACGTCTTGTCGACATCGTCTACACGCGTTCATCGCAACTGTGGTTTGCTGGCCGACTTCAGACCGAGCTGCTGATCTGAGCAGTGGTTGCAAGAGTCGGACGGCTAAAGGGCGGTATTTTGTTTGGAACGCAGGTGGGCGGATTAAATAGGGCGAACAGCACGCGGAGACCGAGTCGACGGAATAGTTGCGAGAGTCAAGTGACGGGGGACGAGGTTTCGCTGCGGGAACTGACGCCAGGTCCGGAAGAGAGGCCGCAGAGGATCATGAAGATGGGCAAGAGAAATATCATGGCACAGGTAACGCAGGAAACTCAATCGTGATTTCGTTATTGCGAAAACCGATTCGTTGGTACAATTTCGAATATAACGAATTCCGCGGACGCCCGTCTGAAGAAAGTCGGGCGGGATTGTTCTGGAACGAAATTCCGAAGCCCGATGCGAACGGTAATTCGCGTAACCGTCGGATGTTTCAATAGTCGCGAAGCGCAAGAATTGAACATTGATTGAGTGATTACGGACTTCACAAAATATGTCGGACGACGCTAAACCCGCAGAGATGCCAGACCTTAGAAAGATGTACGGTTCTAAAGAGGTGGGAGAAGAGAATATGCGGAATGCTAACTCCCGTTCTACATGCTATCACATAAAAATGAATATATTATCAAAATTACTTGCAGTCGGCAGAATAAATGCTAGTTAGTGAGGGTGAATGCATGAATCGGACGATACATAGTTCTTTTACGGTTCCTTTAAAAGTCGCATAAAAATTTTAATGTAATGAATTTTTCGTAACAGATGACGATTTAGTTTTAACTTATACATTTTTATAAGTTTTTATAAGTTTTAACTTACGATTAGAGGTTTTCAACTAAGAGAAAGTTGATATTAAATAAATATATACATAATTAATATATTAATTAATTCCATGAATTAATGGATTAGTTTGGATGACATACAACGAAATCACCTCTGTGTTTGAATAACGATTATACGTTCTCAATTAAGAGAAAGTTAATATTAAATAAAAATATAATAAAATGGTTATTATACATACAATAAAATGTTGGTATCTAAGATCAGGGAAAATGAGTATTAACACATTGCGGACAGCGTTCTTGCTCATCCAGACCTTGCACATTTTTCAGCGTCCTAAAAAGTTGAGTACAATACATACAAGGTTTTTTTAATACCGACTGCTATGTTCGCACTTTTTCAACATTTTAATATTTATTTACTTCACAATTATACTATCAAAAATTGCTGCAAGGCTTCATTACTTTAGCAACGTACCGATAAACGTTAAAACGAGAAATCTCGTAACTCGTCCGCAATGTGTTAAAATACTTTTGAGACATCGTACGACGTAACGTTACCACTGACGCATTCGCCTGCTGTATGCACGCAGGTGAAGTTGTTTCGCATGGAAACGAAGGCGACGAAGACGCTGACCATCATCGTAGGCTGCTTCATCCTGTGTTGGCTGCCCTTCTTCACGATATACCTCGTCCGCGCGTTCTGCCCGAACTGCATAAATCAGACTGTCTTCAGCGTGCTCTTCTGGCTGGGCTACTGCAACTCGGCCATCAACCCGTGCATCTACGCGCTCTTCAGCAAGGACTTCCGGTTCGCCTTCAAGCGGATCATCTGCAAGTGCTTCTGCAAGCGGAGAGCAAACACACTCCGACGCGGCAGCGACGGTAGCCAACTGGCTATGAGGTGCGACAATCCATGCACGCTTTCCAGTTGCACAGCGAGCCGCGATCCCCTCATACGTCGTAGTTTCCGTACATCTGGTAGTTGGATGTAATCACGTACCTCACCGTAGAACCTGCGTAGCCTCGTGTGGTCAATGTGCAACTCGGCGATCAGCGACCCTTTCAGAACACAGCCGAGGATGCGCAGTTAGAACCCTTCAGTGCCGCCGTCGTGCCCCTCGATGACGCGGCAAGAAATTTCCGCGTGGACGCGTTTCAGGCGAATTGAAAGTAAAGCGGCCCGCACACGCAACCGCTCTGAAAGGGTTACCGACCTCCCGTACCCAGCCAGCCCATCTATCATCCGCAGCCCGGCAATTACCCAAACCACCCCTCATCCCGCCAAGAACCCTCACCCTCACTCACCGCCGCGCGTCTCGGCCGTCAGCTCAAATTCGCTCAAATTCGCGCGTTCACATTCAGACCGACTCATCGCCACAAACGCACCGTGCGCCCAACTTCCGCAAGACACAGCCGCACGCCCACACATCCTCCCATCCGCCTAGCGTCATGCGCATCCGCACTTCACGGCCAAAATCGGTCACTCGCTCTCGCGCCAGGCACCCACACCGTTCATGTGAAGCAGACTCATCTGACGCAGTCTAGCGCAGCGCTAGTCCGGCTTCCGCAAAGGCACACCATGCAATCGTCCAATCTCTGTCCCCTTTCCGTCAAAAGCATCTCGACTATCCGCCCTTATTGCAGAAACGAGCGAAGTCCGAGCTACTCGATTCGCGTGCCGCAGCAGGGCGTCTCCATCGACGATTCGGACCCGGACCCGAGCTCGGAGCCGACCATTCCCTCGCAGAGCGAGTCGAGATGACTGTAGCGCGTCAGGACTGGTGCGCAGCGCGTCACCTTCAACCCCAGGACCTCCCGAGTCAGGATCCTGTCATTCTGAACCCACGGTCGGCGTCACCTGCGAGGCCGGATGACGTTTGAGGAGGCAGCCCAGGGACGCCAAGATGCTGCATAGGGTCCAGTTCGCCACCGTACATCAGGAGATCCAGATTTAGCGGGAGAGTTGGCTTTAATGGGTGCGGAGGTGTGAGGATGGAAAGGAAGCGAAAGAAAATGTGGACATGGGAGGAGAAGCAATTTGAAAAACTGAGGGGTGAAAGATTCCAGAGGGGCGAAAGGTGATCCATCTTGAAGGATTGTTGGCAGCTGCAGTGCGGTAGTGTATATCGGAGGATCCAGATTCTATGGTTGCAGAGGAGTGGAAGTTGATAAAAAGAAGAACGTGAAGATCGGGATATGATAGTAAACGTGGTTTGGATGGCTGAGACGGGAAAGATCCCAGGGATGCGAATATTGGGAACAATCTTGGAGAACTATTGGCAGTTGCAATGCGATAGTGTATATCGGAGGATCCAGATTCTATGGTTGCAGAGGAGTGGATATTGAAAAAAAGAAGAACGTGAAGATCGGGATATGATAGTAAACGTGGTTTGGATGGCTGAGAGGTGAAAGATCCCAGGGATGCGAATATTGGGAACAATCTTGGAGAACTGTTGGCAGTTGCAATGCAATAGTGTACATTAGAGGATCCAGATTTTATGGTTGCGGAGGAGTTGAAGTTGAAAAAAGGAAGAATGTGAAGATCGGGACATGATAATAAACGTGGTTTGGATGGCTGAGAGGTGAAAGATCCTAGGGATGCGAATACTGAGAACAATCTTGGAGAACTGTGGGCAGTTGCAATGTAATGGTGTAGATCGGAGGATCCAGATTTAGTCGGAGAGTTAGTTGGGAATGGGTGCGGAAGTTCAATGAAAGGGGAAGGTGTAGATCTGGACATGGTGGAAGAGGTAATCCGGAAGGCTGACGGGTGGAAGATTCCAGAGAGATGAATAGTGAGATCGATCGTCGAGGACTGTTGGCAGCTACAGATTTAGCTGGAAACGGGTGCAGAGGTGTGGAAGTTGAAAGAAAGAGGAACGTGAAAATGTGGACATGATACGAAACGTAGTTTGGAAGACTGAAAAGTAAAAAGTTCCACAGACATGAATACTAAGAACGAAGAAGGCAGCTAAGATCTGGGCATGGTGGAAGAGGCAATTTGGAAGGCTGAGAGATGAAAGATTCGAGAGTAATAAGGTCCATTGCGGAGGATTATTCACAACTGTAGTCATCAGAGGTTCCAGACTTACCGGAAAATTGCCTTTGAACATGCGCGAAGACGTCAAAATTAAAAAAACAATAAAGTGTAAATATTAAAATTCTGGGAACGCAACCTGGAAGACGTCGTGGTCGCGGACTAATAAGCGACGTGCGTCGAGATGGAAAGAAGAAAGTGAATGCGCAAGAGGCTGAGAGATGAAGGACTCCAGAGACGCAAAGACTGAAATCGATTCCGGGGAATTGTTATATCACAGTGCGCCA
This sequence comes from Cryptocheilus praepositus, assembly GCA_033815515.1. Taxonomy (NCBI): domain Eukaryota; kingdom Metazoa; phylum Arthropoda; class Insecta; order Hymenoptera; family Pompilidae; genus Cryptocheilus; species Cryptocheilus praepositus. The sequence goes on from JAWWQZ010000257.1 coordinate 2,909,049, forward strand.
GTGTACACGAGGAGATCCAGACTTGGCTTCCATCGAATATGTACGAAGACGCGAAAGTTCAAAGAAGAAGATAGCGAAGATATGAAAATTCTGGAAACACGACCTAGTAGACTTGTCGGAGTCTTGACTTGGCGATCCAATAGGGAAAATGTAGACATGACAATTTTTGAAAAGGCACCTGGGAAGTATATTTTCAAGGTGCCGAACTTGATTGGCGTGCATCGGCGCGCAAAGAAAAACGAGTATACGTTGATGTCTGGGAGATAGGAAATTCAAGAGACATAAAGACTGAAATCGATTTCGGAGGACTCGCTAGAAGCTTTAACGCGATCTCACGTGAACTAGAATTCTGAACGACAGTCAAGCGTCGGCGCCAATGTTCTGACGAGGGCTCAAAGCGGATTATAGGAAGAGGCTGTCCTAAAACTCGAGAAGTGTACTTTCTCATCTACCAAAGATAGCGTGGTTCGTACCCGACTGACTTTTCGGATGACGGCCGGAAGTGCGTTTTGCATCAAAGACCCGACTGTTTGATACGAAGACCACTTTTTTTTCAGTGCAGTTTTAAATACTCGTGCTACGTCCGGCTAATGCTCCGGGAACGGACAAAAGCGGTGACGAATCTGGAGAGCACAAATTATAGCTTTACGTATACACGTCCACGTATCGACATATTACGACACCCAACTGACGTACGCGCATACATAATACGTTTGCGAGCAGAAAGTTGCGAGGATGCGTATGTACATAATGATATCTATGTGTACACAGCTAATATTAAGTAACGTCGTTATCTTCTACCTATAACAGTATACGCGCGTTCGTATATTGACCCGCGTCGCTTTCCCTCCCCTCTCGCAGAATCGATAAGGACAATTACGGGAGAAGGTGGACGAGCTTGCATAATTAAGAAACAAACTCATTTACCCAGTTACACGTTTTTCCATGTCGTATTGTCGTTAGCGAGAGAATTGCAGGCATACAGTTTACGCATAGACGTTGGTACCCTAAAGATTTTTCTATATCGAACGTCGGAGGGGTGGAAAGGGGACCGATTTGCGTCGGCCGACCGAAAATAACGCGCAAATTCATGTATTATGTGATACATCGTATAAATACGTAACGAACGAAATGCAAATAACTATGTGAATACGTGCGAATAAATCCATGACCGTTGATTCTCGTTGTTCGTCGAAATTTGTTTTCATTTACAAACTAGCACCTTGAAGTCGCACCTTTACCATTTTCACGAAATCATCGATTTTTTTTGCGCACTGTCCCTGCGTCTGTAGAGTTCGATCTGAACTTCTTCGATGGTTTTGCCCTTTGTCTCTGGCACCATAGAGGCGACAAAAACTGTGCCGGCTAAGCCGATAAGGCCGAACGTGCCGAAGGATGCTGAAATTCCCATTAAGTCGACCATGTCCTGGAAACACTTCGTTACCAGGAAAGCCAGTATCCAGTTGCAGATTGCCGTGGCGAAACTAGCCGCGCTTTTAACATTATTTGTGAATAGTTCGCCGACCATCATCCATGGAATCGGACCGAAGCCGACGCTGAATATAACGATGAAAACGGTAAACGACAGGAGTGGCAGCCAAGAGACGGCAGACACGTCATGCGTGTTCTAAAATAAAAGACCCCCAAAACATTACCACATTCTCGTACTCGTTACGGGTACATCAATTTTTCTAGTTTACCTGAAAATGAAAGTAACCACACAGGACAAGCATGCAGGTAGCCATGACGGAGGAACTGATGAACAACAAAAATTTCCTTCCCGTCCTGTCAATCAACACTGTCGAGAAGTAAGTAGCCACAACTTGTACGATACCGACGACAGCCGACGAAACTGTCGGACTAAGCGACGATCCTGCGTCTTCGAATATTTTCTTTGCATAAAATATCAGCGTGTTCACGCCGGATAATTGCTGGAACACCATTAACCCTGCAACATCATCACGAATACCCTACAGTCCCATATCTTCCAGTTGATACCCTTATCGTCCGTGAATTAGAAAAGTGGAATAACATTTTTTTAACACATTGCGGACGGCGTTCTTGCTCATCCAGACCGCGCACATTTTTCAGCGTACTAAAAAGTTGAGTACAATACATACAAGGTTTTTTTAATACCGACTGCTATGTTCGCACTTTTTCAACATTTTAACATTTATTTACTTCACAATTATACTATCAAACATTGCTGCAAGGCTTCATTACTTTAGCAACGTACCGATAAACGTTAAAACGAGAAATTTCGTGACCCGTCCGCAATGTGTTAACAGTGACAACGTTTCGAGTACCTAACGTACATATAAGGTTTTTTTAATACTCGTTGACCCTGCTGCAAACGACTCTGTTCCAATCGCACTTTTTCAACATTTTAACATTTATTTACATCACAATTATACTATCAAAAATTGCTGCAAGGCTTCATTACTTTAGCAACGTACCGATAAACGTTAAAACGAGAAATGTCGTGACCCGTCCGCAATGTGTTAACAGTGACAACGTTTCGAGTACCTAACGTAATAATTGTGGCTTTTGAGTAATGCCTCAGTTCGAAGACGCCTACTCGTTGACCCTGCTGCAAACGACTCTGTTCCAATGCAGTCAATTCTTCCTCTGTCTGCCAATGTCGTCCCCTGAGGCGCCGGATGGCAACATCCGCGTCCTTTTTCCTGTTCTCCATCATCAGCCAGACGGGAGACTCAGGCATGCACGGAAAAAGCAGCAAAAGTATGGCCGGCGCCACAGCGCAAAGCAGCGCAATGCTCTGCAAGCTCGTGGCAAAGCCTAGAGGCGAACAATGCAAACATCAGACCCTCCGCTTCTCTGATCAATGCAGTCTGATGGTCGCGATTGAAAGACGCCCTCGACCCACAAAACGGCGAATAATAAAACGTTCATTCATCAAGAATTATTTTTATCACTCTCACCTGTTAAGTAGGCGAACAAAAATGCCTTCGGTACGATCTGTAATTACATGAAAATTTGTGTTCATTCGAAGAATCATTTTTGTCATACTGAGCAAGTCCGCGTATTCTGTTACAAAAATTTATATAAACGTACATCGGGATGACAACAGATGCTGCGCCTGATGCTGCACCGGCGATGAAACGAGCCAAGAATAACCTGCGGTGGTACAGAAAAATTTGAAAATGCATTTTTACAGATAATTTATGCCCTGCGAAAGTGGACATGACGTATTCTGTTACAAAACTTTAGATTTCCCTTCGGTACGTATTAAATGTAATTACATGCAGACCAATTGCTCGTTGTTCATTCATCAAGAATAATTTTTATCACTACTGCGTGGCAAGTGGCCGCGTATTCTGTTACAAAACTTTAGATTTTCCCTTCGGTACGTATTAAGTGTAATTACATGCAGACCAATTGCTCGTGTTCATTCATCAAGAATCATTTTTGTCACTACTGCATGGCAAGTGGCCGTGTATTCTGTTACAAAACTTTAGATTTTTGTCACTACTACATGGCAAGTGTCGTGTTTCATCATCAAATTGCAAACGTTTCCTTCGACGCCCATTAAATGCAATTAAATGCGAAAAACATCACTTACGCTGAAGAGGCAAATATTTTTACGCGACGATCACGTCCGACTTTTTAAAAACCACACATATTCGACTTGCCCATTTATATTCGTTACTACAGGAAGTCCTGAGAATAACTTCCGCTACACCCAGGACCTTTCACTCTCGCGAAGATTACCTAAACACTTGTCAACCTACCATACTATGCGTTGCGTGTAACCAATAACGAACCAACACATAAACAACGGTATCGTGATGACCCAAATAGTCCACTTCCGTCCGAATTTATCAGCAATTATTCCCGCCGGTATTGTGCCAAGAACTGCGCCCAACGGCACCAAAGAACATATCCACGATCCTTCTTGATCGGATACGGAAATAGTGTCGTTCTGGTTGTACAAAGGCAATGCCGGAGATGTCCATGCGAGATAGGTGCCAATTGAAAACGCCGCAAGTGTGGCTGGTAATTAAGCAAGAAGACAGTAATTCTCAATTACTACATCATTTGTTTCATTTCAAACTTATTGTCCAAGTAATTTGCAAGTACGTGGGCGGTCCGATAAGTACTTAGCCTACGAAAGAAAAACGACAATTTTGGAAAATTGACGATTTATTTCTCAACATAGTCTCATTTTAACTTGATACACTTGATCCAGCGATGAAATCTTCAGCATATCTGAAAAATATTGGGATCTGAAAGTAGGCCTCGATGGGTGCCGCGTTTGCTCCTGCGGATTCGCATTCAAATTTCTGCAGAGCAGTGTTTTTCAAGTTTGAGAACAAAAAGAGTTTCTACGTCGTTTTGTGACTGTCGACGAAATGTGGATCCACTGGTACACACCAGAGATCAAGGAACTGTCGGCAGAGGTGTGAGCCCGGCGTTATCGAAGAAGAAAGAGAAGACTTTCCTATCGGCCGGAAAGGTGATGGCCACTGTTTTCCTGGGATTCGGCGTCGTGATCTCATAGACTACCGGAGAAGGGCAAAACAGTCACAGGGCTGTACTATGCCCTTTATTGAGTCGATTCGACGCCGAATTAAGGAAAAAACGGCCATCCATTTGGCGAAGAAAAAGTCTTCGCTTCTTCACCACGATAACGCACCGGCTGACACCTCTGTTTACAGCCAAATTCGTTGAATTGGTGTGAACAGTGCCGCATCCACCGTATTCTCGAGATTTGGTCACAAAACGACGTAAAAACTCTTTCGGGTTGCGCTTAAACGGTGTCAAACACTGTTCTGAAGTGGTCTCACGGATGCGTTTGTTATCCGCCACGGGGCAAACGCAGATCTTCAGAAAACGTATTTTTTAGACGGGTTGAAGAAATTGGAGCATCGCTGGATTAAATGTATCGAGTTAAAAGGAGACTATGTTGAAAAATAAATCGTCAATTTTACAAAATTTTCGTTTTTCTTTTGTAAGCTAAGTACTTATCGGACTGCCCACGTATATCCGACGGGTTTGACAGATACTACTCACCCACCGAGACAGCAACGTATTGCGGCCACTTTTTACTATCGCGGCACCCCGACGAACTGTCAGCTTCCAGCGAAAAAGGCATCTGCAAGTTTCCGAAGTTGTTCACTAAACTGGAAGCAACGACGTTTGATGCGCGTTGTCAAGAGTCGCGCGACATAAAAGACTGGATTTGTCGGTAGATTCGCATTACGGTTGACTGAGATTACTGGCAGAGAGAGAGAACTTGACCTGACCTGGATGATCTTTCTTCCGCGTCGCGACCTCATTATCTACCATTCCGCTATCTATTGTAACCGCAATCATCGTAAACGGCGAGGGCCCGATTCGAACTTGCAATCGTAGCTGTTTTTTTCGAACGCACAACACTGGAACGTGGCGCGTTAATCGATCGACCTAATGATTACGCCGAAGCAGTGTTGTGTTGATCAGCTGACGCCAGCGATAACGCGTCGTTTTAATATTTCATCACGTTGTACCACACGTCAGACGTCGTTGATGCATTTAAATTTAACCTTATTATGATCTTAATTGGATAACGATAGAATATATCAAACAATAACTGATATTGACTTTATATTGATAAATAAAGATATTGACTTTAAAACTTGATTTTTGAATCTCTCGAATATTTCGGGGCCACTGTTGCCCTCTCTTCAGCTCTGGATAGTAATTGCGCTAATCAATAACAAACCATCTTAAACAATATTTCAGTATTTTTTGACGCGCACGATGCTGTTCATACACAAAATTCCGTAAACTACAAAATCACACATCGTCACCTCCAATAATCTTACATCTCAACGTTTACACATTACCTGCGCAACATTTTTCTTCAGCTGCCGAAATCTTTGATCTTTCAAACACCACGTAACTGGTTCGCAATGAATTTCTGGTTTCACATTTGTCACGCACCTACACCACAAAAGCGTAATAGGCGTTTTAATATTTCATCACGTCGTACCACACGTCATACGTCATTGATGCATTTAAATTTAACCTTATTATGATCTTAATTGGATAACGATAGAATATATCAAACAATAACTGATGTTGACTTTATATTGATAAATAAAGATATTGACTTTAAAACTTGATTTTTGAATCTCTCGAATATTTCGGGGCCACTGTTGCCCTCTCTTCAGCTCTGGATAGTAATTGCGCTAATCAATAACAAACCATCTTAAACAATATTTCAGTATTTTTTGACGCGCACGATGCTGTTTATACACAAAATTCCGTAAACTACAAAATCACACATCGTCACCTCCAATAATCTTACATCTCAACGTTCACATTACCATGCAACATTTTTCTTCAGCTGCCGAAATCTTTGATCTTTCAAACATCACGTAACTGGTTCGCAATGAATTTCTGGTTTCACATTTGTCATTTTACACCACAAAAGCGTAATAGGCGTTTTAATATTTCATCACGTCGTACCACACGTCAGACGTCGTTGATGCATTTAAATTTAACCTTATTATGATCTTAATTGGATAACGATAGAATATATCAAACAATAACTGATATTGACTTTATATATAAAGATATTGACTTTAAAACTTGATTTTTGAATCTCTCGAATATTTCGGGACCACTGTTGCCCTCTCTTCAGCTCTGGATAGTAATTGCGCTAATCAATAGCAAACCATCTTAAACAATATTTCAGTATTTTTTGACGCGCACGATGCTATTTATACACAAAATTCCGTAAACTACAAAATCACACATCGTCACCTCCAATAATCTTACATCTCAACGTTCACATTACCACCGCAACATTTTTCTTCAGCTGCCGAAATCTTTGATCTTTCAAACACCACGTAACTGGTTCGCAATGAATTTCTGGTTTCACATTTGTCACGCACCTACACCGCAAAAGCGTAATAGGCGGCGTTCTAGTTTCCATCGTCGCAGGTCACTTTGCGCGTCTTCTTTCACGGCCGGCCAAATATAGCAAGCACGTAAAACGGACGCGGCTTCTTTTTGATGTCGTGTCGTGAATGCGGCCTCCTCGCGGAAACGCCTGAAAGGAATGCGGAAGACGCGACGCAAGGCATTCAAGGCCAGGCGAGTGAGGAAGTTGGAGTCCGCGCATTTTTACCCTTTGTTTACGCCGTCGTGGGCGGCGTAGGTCATGGCGTTCATTCATGAGACACCCACGAATCTGGTCGCTTCGCGCAGAGGACGATGCGTCGCTGGCGCACGTTCCTCGATTCTATCAGCGGGTAGCTTATTGGGACGTCTGTCAGAAAGCGAAGGAGTGACGCTTTGGCCTTTTATGCGTTCAACGCCATATGTGGTATCTTTATCTTGCGGCGCATTTGACATCATCAAAGCTTGCGGTCTGCAAGAAAGAACGACCACATGCATGATAGTTTCATTTTTGGTGACGGAATATTCTGTTTCGGACCAATTTTGGCCCAACCTTAATCGCCTACGGAACATTTATTCATCTGTTGGTCTTGAGGTTGTTAGTAGCTTATTGGGACGTCTGTCAGAAAGCGAAGGAGTGACGCTTTGGCCTTTTATGCGTTCAACACCATATGTGGTATCTTTATCTTGCGGCGCATTTGACATCATCAAAGCTTGCGGTCTGCAAGAAAGAACGACCGCATGCATGATAGTTTCATTTTTGGTGACGAAATATTCTGTTTCGGACGCCAATTTTGGCCCAACCTTAATCGCCTACGGAACATTTATTCATCTGTTGGTCTTGAGGTTGTTAGTTTGATGTCATAATTATATAGCTCTAGTAAATATATAATAGTTTGTTATTCTACCTATACGCGGTCTCCTCATTTAACGATTCCGTTATCTGAAACTGGCGGTAGCCGATTCAAAATTGCTCTAGCAAATACCTTCGTTGCTAATTTCCGTAGCAATCCTATTATCGCCAACTGTCACTCACACACAAACATCCCAAAGAAGCCCTACACGAAAACCAGCTGCATATATTTTCTACATTTCCCTCGGGCACTTCAAAATCACACATTTTCTGAATAATAACGTATCAGACAAAACATGTTTCACAACATTTCAAATTGCTCTATCTTCATACCTTCGTTGCTAATTTCCGTAGCAATCCTATTATCGCCACTGTCACCCACACACAAAGATCCCAAAGAAGCCCTCAACGAAAACGAGTTGCATATATTTTCTATATTTCCCTCGGGCGCTTCAAAATCACACATTTTCTGAATAACAGCATATCAGACAAAACATGTTTTACAACATTTCAAATTGCTCTATACAATACCTTTGTTGCTAATTTCGGTAGCAAATCTATTATCGCCACTGTCACCCACACACAAACATCCCAAAGAAGCCCTACACGAAAACCAGCTGCATATATTTTCTACATTTCCCTCGGGCGCTTCGAAATCAAACATTTTCTGAATAATAGCGTATCAAACAAAACATGTTTCACAACATTTCAAATTGCTCTATCTTCATACCTTCGTTGCTAATTTCGGTAGCAAATCTATTATCGCCACTGTCACCCACACACAAAGATCCCAAAGAAGCCCTCAACGAAAACCAGCTGCATATATTTTCTATATTTCCCTCGGGCGCTTGGAAATCACACATTTTCTGAATAATAGCGTATCAAACAACACATGTTGCCAACATTTCAAATTGCTCTATCGATACCTTCATTGCTAATTTCCGTAGCAATCCTATTATAGCCAACTATCACCCACACAAATATCCCAAATAAGCCCTACACGAAAACCAGCTGCATATATTTTCTACATTTCCCTCGGGCGCATCGAAATCAAACATTTTCTGAATAATAGCGTATCAAACAAAACATGTTTCACAACATTTCAAATTGCTCTATCTTCATACCTTCGTTGCTAATTTCCGTAGCAATCCTATTATCGCCAACTGTCACTCACACACAAACATCCCAAAGAAGCCCTACACGAAAACCAGCTGCATATATTTTCTACATTTCCCTCGGGCGCTTCGAAATCACACATTTTCTGAATAACAGCATATCAGACAAAACATGTTTTACAACATTTGAAATTGCTCTATACAATACCTTTGTTGCTAATTTCGGTAGCAAATCTATTATCGCCAAATGTCACCCACACACAAACATCCCAAAGAAGCCCTACACGAAAACCAGCTGCATATATTTTCTACATTTCCCTCGGGCGCTTCGAAATCACACATTTTCTGAATAACAGCATATCAGACAAAACATGTTTTACAACATTTCAAATTGCTCTATACAATACCTTTGTTGCTAATTTCGGTAGCAAATCTATTATCGCCACTGTCACCCACACACAAAGATCCCAAAGAAGCCCTACACGAAAACCAGCTGCATATATTTTCTATATTTCCCTCGAGCGCTTCGAAATCAAACATTTTCTGAATAACAGCATATCAGACAAAACATGTTTTACAACATTTCAAATTGCTCTATCAATACCTTCGTTGCTAATTTCCGTAGCAATCCTATTATCGCCAACTGTCACCCACACACAAAGATCCCAAAGAAGCCCTCAACGAAAACCAGCTGCATATATTTTCTATATTTCCCTCGGGCGCTTCAAAATCACACATTTTCTGAATAATAACGTATCAAACAAAACATGTTTCACAACATTTCAAATTGCTCTATCTTCATACCTTCGTTGCTAATTTCCGTAGCAAATCTGTTATCCCCAACTGTCACACCCACTTATTATCCCAAAGAAGCCCTCCACGAAAACCAGCTGCATATATTTTCTACATTTCCCTCGGGCGCTTCGAAATCAAACATTTTCTGAATAATAGCGTATCAAACAAAACATGTTTCACAACATTTCAAATTGCTCTATCTTTATACCTTCGTTGCTAATTTCCGTAGCAATCCTATTATCGTGAACCGTCACGCTCGCGCACCACGAAAAGCAGCTGCTTTTCCGCATTTCGCCCGGGCGCCGTTCGCCACGTTTCCGCGATAAAGGATCACGCATCGACATAACACGTAACGCGCGCTGATCACGGCCGATTCGTCGAGCAAACGTTCGGCAGCACGTACCAGATTAGCGATACGCCTCGCCTTTCATTTGCCGACGGGGTGTATTCAGGCCGCATTGCGTTTCGCTGCGCGTTTCGAGAGTGGCCGGCGTGGGTGGAGGTTTGAAAGGGAGTCGCGCGTTGTTACGCTTCGTTCGGGTGGCGTGCGGAAACGGGCGGATCGTGCCAATTATACGCGTTGTGCCGCACTGTGTTTCTACAAATTCGGCTCCGCGTCGTCGCTCGCGGCGCTTCAAAATATCGCCGGAGCGAGATTAATCGCTACCGTGTAAAGTGCTGTTCATTCGCATTATCACATACACTGATTCATGCAAAAACCCTGTTCTATCGCAAGCAAACAAAGCGCAGTGTCTCTGGAAAGTGTCCGAAGACACACGGTCATGGTCCGGCATTCAAAGAGTTTCCATAGACCCTGCAATAAACCGTAAAACTATCCATGTGGCCAGAAATGAGTACCCGGGTTATTTGTGATCGGTTCTTGATTTATATCAATTTCTCTGCAAGCAAGGACAAGGAGGACCCCATATATATTAGCCTGGGATGAGTCACTCCACCCCCAACCCACTATGGGGGGTCTCAATATGGGAGAGCCCATTCAACCACCAAACTTTGAAACACTTTGTTTTGAACCACAGAACAAGTCACTTTTCAGTCAACCAGCACACAAGTCACATCTCTTTTGACACTCAAACAGTTCACACGCATCACCACAGTTCAGCAAAGTAACTCATATACACAGTAACAAAGTTCTATCAATAAACATCCTAAGTATCCGAAAGGGACTTACGAATGTCTCTCATCGCGCAATCCGCATACCAGCAATTTCCTATCGAAGATTTCCAACCTTCGGTGACGCGGTCAACCATTGGATCCGTTGTATCGGACGCGGTACAATGACAGAAACAATGCAATTCGGCCAATTGTTTGCAGGGGACTGCTGAGCGCGGGGGCTCTCGGTGTTTCGGACGAATGACTGAGTGAAGTCGTTTCTTGATCAAAAACACCGACTACAGAACTTTGTTTTGAGTCTGTCGACCGCATGGCTCTAACCGTTAACACCTTGACTGCCATGCGTATTTTACTGCTGAGCGCGGGGGCTCTCGGTGTTTCGGACGAATGACATGATTGCGCTTAAAAGTCGTATCATTGATCGAATTCAACACTATAGTTAAAACGTGATCAGTCTCTTGACGATTAAACAATTTTTTGACCTTTTTTTATAGCACGTGTAATTCTTCTCATTTAAAATAAAACTCCGTTTCACTCGTTCCGCTGCGAAAATGTGCCGGAGCGCTAAGGGTTAAAACCGCAACATGATGAAGGATTACAGAATATGATTGAATTATGCAAAATGATAATAATGCGAAGGTATCGGAGACCAAAGAATTTAATGACTATTTAATATTAATTGCATTTACAAAATTAGAAATGCTACCGATTGGGTATCTTTTGAATTTTTCGTGAGATTTTTTGCGCCGGTCAGCGATGACCACCATGGCAGTCAACGTGTTAACACTTTGACTGTCGTGATCAGTGACCGGCGCAAGAGATTTTATTGAAGATCCAAAATATTCGCAAAGTGTAACAACAATTATTTTATAAATGCAAGTATTGTTACAATAGTGATGCGATCTTTTAGTCTCCAATACCTACACATTACTTACATTTTGCATAATTCAGTCAAACGCTGTAGTATTTCATAGCATCCCTGTTCTATTATAATACAGCAAAATACGCTCGGCAGTCAACGTGTTAATCCTGTTTCTTCAAATCCTGTCCTACCCAATCTCATATAAAAACAAATTCCTAGCTACCTGAGTTTCCTTTCGATTTTCCCAGAAATCAAACGAGTCATCCTCGCAGTCCTGTCTTTCCCATCAAACGTCCCCTACCTCTGAAAAACCCCGTAATAGAAGACGCCAGTTCTAGGGAGTGTCAGTTTGAGACTTTCTCATTCCAGACTCAGTCACACAAATTGATTTTCGGGATTAGAAGGGATAGGAACATTGGACACGATTAGATTGTCTTGATATATTTGTGAGAGACATCGACGATTTGACATGAAATTCCTTCTTAACGAACGGCGAATGCGAATTAAGTTCGTTCGTCATTGTTCACGGAAGTGATCTCGAACGAACTCGAAAGGCATTCAAGTATCGATTGCCCGACACCAACGAGATTACCCTGAGATACTCAGCTCCGAGCAAAGAAAATCCCCGGGTTGAGGTCGATATTGAGCCGGAATCTCGTGATAATCTGCTGCCCTTAATCGCTACGAATCCTTACTCATAAATCTTAATAATAACGTGATCCTCTCCACTCGCGGAGGTCGTCAGCTTTTTATCTCAATCATCCTCATCAATAGCAAGTACCATGAACCGCACTTTTCGTCAATGGTCGTATCTGAACGATCGCAAAAACCAAAGAACAATAGCTGTTAACGCGAATGCGTAACTAACTTTAATCAGCGGCACATGTTACCTGTTAGGTTCGCTTATAATTAAAAAATGGCAGGCAGCGCAAAATACTAGCGCATCGTTCAAGAGTCAATACATTTACGTCTTGTAACACACTTTTTCCATATTCTGATGCGACGTTCTTTGCGACATTTAAAATAGCAAAATGCAAAATGTTTAGCGTTCGGTTCGCAAGTCAAGCCGTTTACATCTTTTAACACACTTCTTTCATATTCTAATTTAACAATTTTTTCTCGTGTCTATATACTCGCATTTCTAATACACTCTTTCTGTATTTTAATGTTCTGCGCGCGCACAATATTCTTAACCACCTACAAAATGGCAAATCGCGCAAAACATTTGATGTCTCGTTCATACGTGAATACAATCGCTTCTATATTTTGCTTCAACGATTCTTTTCTCGCATCTCAGTCGACGCTTCTGATCTTACGCGCGAATATACTTTTCCACTTCCAAGTTGTCGAGTTCCCGATTTAATGCAATCGCACCCTCTGAGACACTTCTTCCATACTCCGACTTAACGATTCTCTCCTCGCGTCGCCATCGACGCCTCACATCTTACGTGCGAATATTCTTCTTCAATTGCAAGATGACAAGCCGCGCCTCTCGGCGTTCACGAGTTAATGCAATCGCATTTTCCGAGACACCTCTTCCATATTCCGATTCAGCGATTCTTTTCTCGCGTCAATGCGCTCGCATTCCTGACACACCTCTCCCGTATCCTGATTTGGCGATGCTTTTCACACGCGCGCACATTTTTCTTCCAATTACGCGACAACACGGCACGTGAAACGTTTGGCGGATTTTCTTATGTATTTCTCCCGCGTTCTGACTCCACACGTTAGGCGCTACGATGATACTTGGGGACGGACACCAAATTATTTAGGCGGCGTCATCTTTGAAAGTTGTTACTTCACAAATGATTTAATGTAAAAAAAGTGTTGCGTTTTCTGAATGGATTTTGTCGAAACGTTTAAAATCAGTGTGTATCACTGGTAAACGTCTGATGATTACAATGCATAGCAGTAAGTGTCCGAGCAAGAGGCGCAACAGGAACTGTTGCCGTTGGCATCCATTTTCGTATTGGACTTTAGTTCGTAAGAAGTAAATCGAAGATTGAAGTATTGAAAATTGTCAATTGCAGAAGAACGCAAATTGCCCCGCTGGCGTTGACATCTTAACGATTTTAATGCCAGAGGTCATTTTTGAAATCGTGTCGGATATATACATATCGGTTCTTCGGTATAATGGCAAGTGTAGATTCTTTGATATAATCGCAAGAAATGCCAAGCGATGACGCTCCCTTAATTTATTTTTATATCGAAGCACAAATAATCAAATCCGCACATCAACCGACCATCGCATCAAGCATTCTGGCACTTCCCGATACGTGATTTGAAGTAACAAAAAATTTTCATTAATCACGCTATCATATTAACACGTTGATTGCCAAGCGAATTTTGCTAGGTTAGAACCGCGATGCGATGAAGTACTACAAAATATGATTGAATTGTGCAAAATGAAGATAATGCGAAGGTATTGGAGACCGAAGAATTGAATCACTATTTGATATTAATTGCATTTACAAAATTATAAATGCTGCCAATTGGATATGTTTTGAATTTTTCGTGAGACCTTTTGTGCCGGTCACCGATGACCACCATGGCAGTCAAAGTGTTAATAATAATGAGATTATTTACTAATCTTGTTTCTTTACTTACTCGTACGGACACCTTCTACTACCCACATTAACTTAATTTACATAATTCAGCACAGATCCATTTAAACAGGATCCATTTGTCCCAGTCCCCCATTAACACCGCCCAAGCGTCATCTGTCAAAATCGACTGCACGCCTAACGTCCTAACGTTTCTTTTGTCAAGCCAACCGCTTATCGCTTGGCTTCCGGCAGATTGGTCGCCAGCACCCGAAAGCCATTGTGATCGGCGATGTAATGAACCTGCTGCAGCACTCCGTTCGGGTCGATATAACTGTAAGCACCCCTCGTCGTGCCGTCCAGCGATCTCGACTCGGTTTTCGCACTGGAGTCCCCGGTGTATGTGTAATCGTACTGTCCGAGGGAGTCCTGCGTGTGGCGAAGAGAGCTGTGCAGCAGCCTGTAGGGCAGGACCGGAAGTACGTAGGGCGTGGGCAAGTGGACCGGTCGATGGAGGGCCGGCAGAGGCACTAAATTTGCCTGCGGCCCATTACGAGTGCCCAACTGCCCTGCGTCGTTCGATTGAGTGTCGACGCTTAATGAGGCTGGAGGAGCTTTCGAGAGACTCGGGTCAGGCTGCGGCACTTTGATGCTTGATGCCTCGGCTCGAGTGAGGAGGAACGGGTTCTTCAGGCCCTGCTGCAAAAGTTTCGAGGGGATCGATTAGCGGGGATGCGGATCTTAGGCTTGCGGGGTCCGAACTTGTACAGGGGCTGCGGCCTGGGAGGGTTGTTATTGAGTTTGATTGGGTGTGCGTATGGATATCTGGACGATTCGGTTATTGAGGTAGGAATTGGGGGTTGGGGAATGGGAATGTAAGAGATGGAAGAAATAATTATTTGCTGCAGAATGAAATTGCTCGTGAAATCTCTTCAGTCATTATGCTTGCATAAATATGTTTGATATTGGGTGCTAAGGAGTTCAACGTGGAAGTTTATGAACCTGCACATAGAAGCGTGCGTATGGATATCTGGACGATTCGGTTATTCAGGTAGAAATTGGGGGTTGGCGAATGGGAATGTAAGAGATGGAAGAAATAATTATTTGCTGCAGAATGAAATTGCTCGTGAAATCTCTCCAGTGATTATGCTTGCATAAATATGGTTGATATTGAGTGCTAAGGAGTTCAACGTGGAAGTTGATGGACCTGCACATAGAAGCGTGCATATGGATATCTGGATGATTCGGTTATTGAGGTAGGAATTGGGGGTTGGGGAATGGGAATGTAAGAGATGGATGAAATAATTATTTGCTGCAGAATGAAATTGCTCGTGAAATCTCTTCAGTCATTATGCTTGCATAAATATGTTTGATATTGGGTACTAAGGAGTTCAACGTGGAAGTTTATGAACCTGCACATAGAAGCGTGCGTATGGATATCTGGATGATTCGGTTATTGAGGTAGGAATTGGGGTTTGGTGAGTAGAAATGTAAGAGATGGAAGAAATAATTATTTGCTGCAGAATGAAATTGCTCGTGAAATCTCTCCAGTCATTATGCTGGCATAAATATGTTTGATATTGGGTGCTAAGGAGTTCAACGTGGAAGTTTATGAACCTGCATATAGAAGCGTGCGTATGGATATCTGGATGATTCGGTTATTGAGGTAGGAATTGGGGGTTGGTGAGTGGGAATGTAAGAGATGGAAGAAATAATTATTTGCTGCAGAATGAAATTGCTCGTGAAATCTCTCCAGTGATTATGCTTGCATAAATATGTCTGATATCTAGTGCGAAGGAGTTCAACGTGGAAGTTTATGAACCTGCACATAGAAGCGTGTGTATGGATATCTGGATGATTCGATTATTGAGGTAGGAATTGGGGGTTGGTGAACGGGAATGTAAGAGATGGAAGAAATAATTATTTGCTGCAGAATGAAATTGCTCGTGAAATCTATCCAGTCATTATGCTTGCATAAATATGTTTGATATTGGGTGCTAAGGAGTTCAACGTGGAAGTTGATGAACCTGCACATAGAAGCGTGCCTATGGATATCTGGATGATTCGGTTATTGAGGTAGGAATTTGGGGTTGGTGAGTGGGAATGTAAGGGATGGAAGAAATAATTATTTGCTGCAGAATGAAATTGCTCGTGAAATCTCTCCAGTGATTATGCTTGCATAAATATATTTGATATTGGGTGCTAAGGAGTTCAACGTGGAACTTTATGAACCTTCACATAGAAGCGTGCGTATGGATATCTGGATGATTCGGTTATTGAGGTAGGAATTGGGGGTCGGTGAACGGGAATGTAAGAGATGGGAGAAATAATTATTTGCTGCAGAATAAAATTGCTCGTGAAATCTATCCAGTGATTATGCTTGCATAAGTATGGTTGATATTGAGTGCTAAGAAGTTCAACGTGGAAGTTTATGAACCTGCACATAGAAGCATTGAGGTAGGAATTGGGGGTTGGTGAATGGGAATGTAAGAGATGGAAGAAATAATTATTTGCTGCAGAATGAAATTGCTCGTGAAATCTCTCCAGTGATTATGCTTGCATAAATATATTTGATATTGGGTGCTAAGGAGTTCAACGTGGAAGTTTATGAACCTGCACATAGAAGCGTGCGTATGGATATCTGGATGATTCGGTTATTGAGGTAGAAATTGGGGGTTGGCGAATGGGAATGTAAGAGATGGAAGAAATAATTATTTGCTGCAGAATGAAATTGCTCGTGAAATCTCTCCAGTGATTATGCTTGCATAAATATGTTTGATATTGGGTGCTAAGGAGTTCAACGTGGAAGTTTATGAACCTGCACATAGAAGCGTGCGTATGGATATCTGGATGATTCGGTTATTGAGGTAGGAATTGGGGGTTGGCGAATGGGAATGTAAGAGATGGAAGAAATAATTATTTGCTGCAGAATGAAATTGCTCGTGAAATCTCTCCAGTGATTATGCTTGCATAAATATGTTTGATATTGAGTGCTAAGGAGTTCAACGTGGAAGTTTATGAACCTGCACATAGAAGCGTGCGTATGGATATCTGGATGATTCGGTTATTGAGGTAGAAATTGGGGGTTGGTGAATGGGAATGTAAGAGATGGAAGAAATAATTATTTGCTGCAGAATGAAATTGCTCGTGAAATCTCTCCAGTGATTATGCTTGCATAAATATGGTTGATATTGAGTGCTAAGGAGTTCAACGTGGAAGTTTATGAACCTGCACATAGAAGCGTGCGTATGGATATCTGGATGATTCGGTTATTGAGGTAGGAATTGGGGGTTGGCGAATGCGAATGTTAGAGGTGGAAGAAATAATTATTTGCTGCAGAATGAAATTGCTCGTGAAATCTCTCCAGTGATTATGCTTGCATAAATATGTTTGATATCTAGTGCGAAGGAGTTCAACGTGGAAGTTGATGAACCTGCACATAGAAGCGTGCGTATGGATATCTGGATGATTCGGTTATTGAGGTAGAAATTGGGGGTTGGTGAATGGGAATGTAAGAGATGGAAGAAATAATTATTTGCTGCAGAATGAAATTGCTCGTGAAATCTCTGCAGTGATTATGCTTGCATAAATATGTTTGATATCTAGTGCGAAGGAGTTCAACGTGGAAGTTGATGAACCTGCACATAGAAGCGTGCGTATGGATATCTGGATGATTCGGTTATTGAGGTAGAAATTGGGGGTTGGGGAATGTGAATGTTAGAGGTGGAAGAAATAACTATTTGCTGCAGATCTGGATGATTCGGTTATTGAGGTAGGAATTGGGGGTTGGTGAATGGGAATGTAAGAGGTGAATTTGCTGCAGAATGAAATTGCTCGTGAAATCTCTGCAGTGATTATGCTTGCATAAATATATTTGATATTGGGTGCTAAGGAGTTCAACGTGGAAGTTTATGAACCTGCACATAGAAGCGTGCGTATGGATATCTGGATGATTCGGTTATTGAGGTAGGAATTGGGGGTTGGCGAATGCGAATGTTAGAGGTGGAAGAAATAATTATTTGCTGCAGAATGAAATTGCTCGTGAAATCTCTTCAGTCATTATGCTTGCATAAATATGTTTGATATTGGGTGCTAAGGAGTTGAACGTGGAAGTTTATGAACCTGCACATAGAAGCGTGCGTATGGATATCTGGATGATTCGGTTATTGAGGTAGGAATTGGGGGTTGGCGAATGGGAATGTAAGAGATGGCAGAAATAATTATTTGCTGCAGAATGAAATTGCTCGTGAAATTCTCCAGTGATTATGCTTGCATAAATATGTTTGATATTGAGCTCTAAGGAGTTCAACGTGGAAGTTTATGAACCTGCACATAGACGCGTGCGTATGGATATCTGGATAATTCGGTTATTGAGGTAGAAATTGGATGTTGGTGAGGGGGAATGTAAGAGATGGAAGAAATAATTATTTGCTGCAGAATGAAATTGCTCGTGAAATCTCTCCAGTCATTATGCTGGCATAAATATGTTTGATATTGGGTGCTAAGGAGTTCAACGTGGAAGTTTATGAACCTGCATATAGAAGCGTGCGTATGGATATCTGGATGATTCGGTTATTGAGGTAGGAATTGGGGGTTGGCGAATCGGAATGTAAGAGGTGGAAGAAATAATTATTTGCTGCAGAATGAAATTGGTTGTGAAATCTCTCCAGTGATTATGCTTGCATAAATATGTTTGATACTGGGTACCAAACATTTAAACGTGGAAGTTTATGAACCTGCACATAGGAGGGTACATAACGAATTTATCGAACCGCCCAAATTGTAAGGACGCTTATACGAAGCGGGGTGTATCAATTTTAACAATACGTCAAACGTACTGTGGACACATATGTCAAGAACAGACGCACTGTCCACCAGAACGTATGCGTGCCACGCGCAGTTTATGATCGATTATGCGCTGATCACCGTACACATACGTATCATGGTTAGGAAGCTATCCGCCGATGATGAAGAGGCCAATAACGAAGCCCAAATTGTCACGTTCATCGCGTTGGCCGCTCGGCAAAATGTAACGCTGCTTTGTTCAATCGCAGGTTAATACTGTCTGACGTCTTTCAAAACAAATAATGAAACTCTTCCAAAAATATTCTACTACGGCGGGTCAAACAAATAAACAAATAAAAGTAAGGTAAGCTTTCGATTATTTTCAGTTTGTTTTGAATTTGTCGCATGATAAAAAAAAAGTTCCGATACTTTTCCGATGTTCAAAATGTCGTATTACACCATAATACGGCATCACATGTTGCTTAAATTATAAGAATTAGTGAGTTTATTAAATTATAAGAATTAGATACAATTTTCGTAATGTTAGTTTCCACCTACCTCAATTTCATTGATCCCCGTTGCCTGCTGCGTATTATCGTTTTCTTCTGGTGAGATGTGCGCAAAACTGACATAGTTCGGCAGGATTTTATACGACAGCAAATGCTGATCCTGCCAGTTTCGATCCCTCAACTGCGTTCGTTGCAGCTCCTCGAGATGATTCTTCTTGGCCGCCGCAACTTCCGGTGTGTCTTGGATCGACGGAAGTTCATTCTTCGGCGGCTGCGGAAGATTGCTCGCACTGACACGGAACCCATTTTGATCATCCGCTGTGTAGGTCACTGTTTGCAAAATTCCATTTGCGTCGACATACGAGTACCCTGCAAACGGGTGTATTTGGTCAGAAGAGTTGAACAGTGTAAATAATTCTAATAGAAGTCATGAGTGAGGAAAGTGAAAGAATGTAAATCTGCTGCAGGAGTGAACGTTTGCCAAATACCATTTAAATAGCTTACAAAAATATATGTTTAGCTCAAAGGGTTGAATGATGTAAATAAGTTCAATAAAAATTATAAGTGAAAAGAGTAAAATAAATGTAAGTTTGCCGCGTAAGCTGCCGTTTGAAAAATTCGATAAATTTGGGTAAAATGTAATTTAAATTAACATAGAGTATCGGAAACAAGTAAACTCGGTTGAAACAACCAAACGTTAAAAATTGCGAGTGGAAACGGGATTACAGGATTCCGTATGAATTAACGTAAGAGTATCCTGCAAAAGTGTACGTTTGGCGAAGATGTGTAAACGGTAAAATCACGATTGGGGAGAGGTAGAAGAAATTCCACTTAAATCAACACAAGAGTACCCTGCAAACATGCACGTTTGATTAAAACCTTTGAACGCAGAAAATCATGATTGAGAGAAGAGCCGGAAGAGATTCCATTTGAATTGCTATAAGAGCATCCTGCGTACCAGCATGTTTGGTTAATACATTTAAACGCTAAAAGTCGCGGTCCCGGAGAGTCGGAGGAAATTTCATTTACATCAATATAAGAGAATCTCAGGAACAAGTGCACTCGTTTAGAACAATGAAGGTATAAAAATCACGTTTGCCGAGAGTGGGGAAAAATCCATTCATATGTACATAAGAAAGAAAAAAATCCGAATCTCACAATTAACAAATCACTTCTTGTACAGCTTCTTTCGTATCGTTCAGTATTTTTAATATATATCCGTAAGACATGTATAAACGAAGATATGATTATACTTCGGTAAAAAAATGAATGATTTGCTAAGTATGCGAATTAAACATTAACTATAAAAATAACTTCCACAAAAGCAGTGACCAGATTTGCTCAAACTTTGTTTTCAACTTATTCTAATCGCATCTGACCGACTTAAATGAAAGATCTCCGGACGTCCTCCGCACATGAGACGCCTCTGCCATGAAAATCACCGATTGTCCAAGCAATAATCTCTCCATCCCCGGTTCGATCCGCCCGAATGAATCATCGCGTGTTTCTCAACAGTCCGATGCACACTCGTAAATGGAATAAAGCATGCGAGCCACGCATTCGTCGTACGCGCCTCGAAGAAAATTTGCAAAGATGAGAGATGAGAGAGCAAGACGTATGGGCGTATCTTGCAACACCTTCGAACCTGATCACGAACGAATAATAGCTTGGGCGCCAATTCCATTGGACGTAGGACGCGAGTCGCGAGAATTCCGTTTTTAATCTCTCCAATTATCATGAAGCCGCTGACCTATTTAGCGGTTAACATTGACACGGCACATTATGCGAATACAGTCGATTAACGCTTGATACTCCGGTTACTTCTTCTGTACCAAAAGTGGAAGACCGTGTTTAAAAAAAAATACGTGACGTATCATTTATTTTATAACACAAATACATGTCCTGTATCTGAACGTCTCAAGGCTTTTCTTTTATAAACGGGGTGCTATACACGTAATATTGCTTTTTGCCAATTTCTAAAGTATTGCATGCGATGACGTGGAAGTTCTGAAAACTTTGTAAATTTGCGTGAAAACCATAAGCACACTGAACTGCTTCCGTGGTATATTGTTATAACGGTTGCCTCTGCTTTCATAACGGCACACGTCTAGTATCGTAACGTTAGGTTCTATGCAACACTGCTTACTTCAGTAAAAAAAAATACTGCCAAGTATAATACATATTTATAACACACTCCATCACGTATCTGAATAGTTCAAGAATTTTTGTTATGAACAGTATCACGCAAATATAACGTTGCTTATCGCAGCGCAAGCAATATCGGAAAATATAATGCGTATTTAAATAGTCGATTTAAGCGTATCGTGTGAAGTGCAGTCTTATTGAATTGGCTGTGACTACTTACCACCCTGCGTGACGCCGTTGGCACTAGACTCCGCTTTGGCATGGTGCGGTCCCGTGAAAGAATACTGATAAGCACCGGTGCCGTCTTGGGAGTGGAAATGTCGAAGGGGAGATACTGAACTGAGTGGACTCAACCAAACATTGGCGATCGGTGTACCGACGACTGAGCCGATAAAAACGGCGAACAGCAGTGGCTGCGAATATAAGGCAGTTTGTTATAAAAAGGAACCTTTCTTGATGTAGCTGAAGTAAGCATTGTAGAAGTATCGTAGAATTATATGTACGTCAGAGTTGAAGCATGGAATCCGTTATTTCTGAAGCGAATTCTGAAGTATGTAAAATAAATGAGGGACAGTGGAATCACTTTTTGCCAAAGATAGAGAAGCACTCAATGACATGTTTTATAAAATTGCCTTCCTATAAATATACCGAATTCTAAATAACCAAAGCAAGTAAAAATAAATTGTGATCGTAGGACATCAATGGAATCTAATTCTGAAGTATGTGAAATAAATGAAGGACAGTGGAATAATTTTTTGCCGAAGATAGAGAAGCACTCAATGACATGTTTTATAAAATTGCCTTCCTATAAATATACCGAATTCTGAATAACCAAACCAAGTAAACGCTGAAGTAAGTATTGTAGAAGTATCGTAGAATTATATGTACATCAGAGTTGAAGCATGGAATCCGTTATTTCTGAAGCGAATTCTGAAGTATGTAAAATAAATGAGGGACAGTGGAATCACTTTTTTCCAAAGATAGAGAAGCACTCGATGACATGTTTTATAAAATTGCCTTCCTATAAATATACCGAATTCTGAATAACCAAAGCAAGTAAACGCTGAAGTAAGTATTGTAGAAGTATCGTAGAATTCTATGTACGTCAAAGTTGAAGCCTGGAATCCGTTATTTCTGAAGCAAATTCTGAAGTATGTAAAATAAATGAGGGACAGTGGAATCATTTTTTGCCGAAAATAGAGAAGCACTCAATGACATGTTTTATAAAATTGCCTTCCTATAAATATACCGAATTCTGAATAACCAAAGCAAGTAAACGCTGAAGTAAGTATTGTAGAAGTATCGTAGAATTATATGTACATCAGAGTTGAAGCATGGAATCCGTAATTTCTGAAGGGAATTCTGAAGTATGTAAAATAAATGAGGGACAATGAAATCACATTTTGCCAAAGATAAAAAAGCACCCAATGACATGTTTTATAAAATTGCCTTCCTATAAATATACCGAATTCTAAATAACCAAAGCAAGTAGACGCTGAAGTAAGTATTGTAGAAGTATCGTAGAATTATATGTACGTCAGAGTTGAAGCATGGAATCCGTAATTTCTGAAGGGAATTCTGAAGTATGTAAAATAAATGAGGGACGGTGGAATCACTTTTTGCCAAAGATAAAGAAGCACTCGATGACATGTTTTATAAAATTGCCTTCCTATAAATATACCGAATTCTGAATAACAAAAGCAAGTAAACGCTGAAGTAAGTATTGTAGAAATATCGTAGAATTATATGTACGTCAAAGTTGAAGCCTGGAATCCGTAATTTGTGAAGGGAATTCTGAAGTATGTAAAATAAATGAGGGACAATGAAATCACTTTTTGCCAAAGATAAAAAAGCACCCAATGACAGGTTTTATAAAATTGCCCTCCTATAAATATGCCGAATTCTGAATAACCAAAGCAAGTAACGCTGAAGAATTTATAGATTATATGTACATCAGAGTTGAAATGGAATCCGTAACTGAAGTATGTAAAATAAATGAGGGACAGTGGAATCACTTTTTGCCAAAGATAGAGAACCACGCGATGACATGTTTTATAAAATTGCCTTCCTACAAATACGCCGAATTCTGAATAATCAAAGCAAGTAAACGCTCGTAAAACCGTATTCTACTAAATTTAAACAAACACTCGACGACATTAGCCATAAAATTTTTCTCCCGTCAATGCGGCGAATTCTGACTTAAACGAAACAAACAAAGGGAAAAGTAACTGTCTACAAATTTCGTCAATTCGCCGCGCGCTGAATTTCGATTGAACCCGTAGGTATCGGCCACGGCGAAGGTGTTTGAAATAGTTTCGTCGGTGCAACTGAACCACACATTTAATCGGCGGGCACTTGCGAACAGGTGAATATCCGCAGAAGATTATCAATTCTCTGCAGATGCACGTGAGCCACGGCATGTAATACATCCCGAGGGAACCGACGGCCCCGGGTTAAGCAAGTTCTCGGGTGGGTTCCAGGCAAGCGGCAAATTCACAGTTTCGTAAACCAATAAAGAACCCACGACTATCGCGCTACGCCCGGAAGGCGATCCTTCGATAATTCGCCCGATAATCCGCCGCGCCACAATACTTGCCGACAAACTTTGGTATTCCGCTACCTGCACACGTACGTGTGCGTGAAAACGGATGCTCAGGTTCTACGGTCAATTTCGATATCGACGTAGCGCTAAAGGAGTTATCAACGTCAAACTGCTGAAACGTTGGACGCCCGGCGTGAGAATCGTGAAAAAGACGGTGAACGCAAACTATTCGGCAGCCGTTGTTCATATCGCTAGATTAACACGTTGACTGCCAAGCGTATTTTACTATGTTAGAACGGCGATGCTATGAAATACTACAGCGTTCGACTGAATTATGCAAAATGTAAATAATGTACAGGTATTGGACACCAAAAGATCGCAGCACTATTCTATTAACAACTGTATTTATAAAATAATAATTGCTAC
Organism: Cryptocheilus praepositus; assembly: GCA_033815515.1. Taxonomy (NCBI): domain Eukaryota; kingdom Metazoa; phylum Arthropoda; class Insecta; order Hymenoptera; family Pompilidae; genus Cryptocheilus; species Cryptocheilus praepositus. The sequence goes on from JAWWQZ010000257.1 coordinate 2,933,664, forward strand.
TCATTGCAAATATTTTGGAGCTCCAGTAAAATCTCTTGCGTCGGTCACCGGTGACCATCATCGCAGTCAAAGTGTTAACGAATGTCCAATTTCTAAAGTATTGCATGCGATAACGTGGAAATTGTGAAAACTCTGTAAATTTGCGTGAAAACCATAAACACACTGAACTGTTTCCGAAGTATATTGTTATAACTGTTGCCTCTGCTTTCATAACGGCACACGCTTGGTATCGCAACGTTAGGTTCTATGCAATTAAATTTGAATACCTGATTGTCAGTGTACGCCAATTAAATTTGCAACATTATCGACAACAGCAGTCGGAATAAAGCATTTTATCACAATCATACTATATTATCGTAACTATTTCTATTATTTTATGCTATGAAATACTACAGCGTTCGACTGAATTATGCAAAATGTAAATAATGTACAGGTATTGGACACCAAAAGATCGTAGCACTATTCTATTAACAACTGTATTTATAGAATAATAATTGCTACTCATTGCAAATACTTTGGAGCTCCAGCAAAATCTCTTGCGTCGGTCACCGGTGACCATCATCGCAGTCAAAGTGTTAACGAATGTCCAATTTCTAAAGTATTGCATGCGATGACGTGGAAATTGTGAAAACTCTGTAAATTTGCGTGAAAACCATAAACACACTGAACTGCTTCCGAAGTATATTGTTATAACTGTTGCCTCTGCTTTCATAACGGCACACGCTTAGTATCGCAACGTTAGGTTCTATGCAATTAAATTTGAATACCTGATTGTCAGTGTACGCCAATTAAATTTGCAACATTATCGACAACAGCAGTCGGAATAAAGCATTTTATCACAATCATACTATATTATCGTAACTATTTCTATTATTTTATGCTATGAAATACTACAGCGTTCGACTGAATTATGCAAAATGTAAATAATGTACAGGTATTGGACACCAAAAGATCGCAGCACTATTCTATTAACAACTGTATTTATAAAATAATAATTGCTACCCATTGCAAATATTTTGGAGCTTCAGTAAAATCTCTTGCGTCGGTCACCGGTGACCATCATCGCAGTCAAAGTGTTAACGAATGTCCAATTTCTAAAGTATTGCATGCGATGGCGTGGAAATTGTGAAAACTCTGTAAATGTGCGTGAAAACCATAAACACACTGAACTGCTCCCGAAGTATATTGTTATAACTGTTGCCTCTGCTTTCATAACGGCACACGCTTAGTATCGCAACGTTAGGTTCTATGCAATTAAATTTGAGTACCTGATTGTCTGTGTACGCCAATTAAATTTGCAACATTATCGACAACAGCGGTCGGAATAAAGCATTTTATCACAATCATATTATATTATCATAACTATTTCTTTGATTGTCTAAACAATGAAAATTCATAACACATCAAAAACAACTGCAGTCCGAATAAAAAATGTTCCCACAAACATACTATACTGTCATAACTGCCGTCTCAATTACTATAAACCATACCGCATACCGTCACCACATTAATTCGCGTCAGAACGATCGTAGAATAATGGTTAAAATAGTAAATACACTCACGAACGTCATTATAGCGTGCCGTCAAAATCCCGAGCACTTGAGAAGTCTTCGTCTTCCTCCCTTCGAATGTCTCTCCCTCTCACTCTCAGCCGCAAAGATAATCCCGTCGTGGCTCGAGTAACGGATGTGAGAGTGTGAGCTCGCGGTCGCGTCTTCTTATATAGGATCCCGTGGATCTCTCGCGATCTTACGGTGCAACCGCCCCACCAGAGCTGGTGTCTTCACCGTGGGGCCCTATGGGGCCCCATGCCCGGCCCCGATCTTCGCTGCCCACCGGCCACAAATCACCCCCGGCTCGATTTTCAGGCCGATAAATCAATGTTTATTGGTCTCGGTGCGAGCCGTCGATCTTTCTCGCATTCCACGCGCACTGAACATCCGCGAGGCCGGTGTTCGAGGAATCTTCTGCGCAACCTTGGGCAAATGCTAATCTCGTGTTTAGAAGATTTTTGCGATAGAGGAGATATTAATATTTGATGTTTAAGATTTTTAAGATTAAGGTACCGCGAAGACTAGTTGATACATGATTAACACTTTGACTGCCATGATGGTCACCGGTGACCGACGCAAGAGATTTTACTGAAGATCCAAAATATTCGCAATGGGTAGCAATAATTATTTTATAAATGCAACCTTGGGCAAATGCTAATCTCGTGTTTAGAAGATTTTTGCGATAGAGGAGATATTAATATTTGATGTTTAAGATTAAGGTACCGCAAAGAAAAGTTGATACATGATTAACACTTTGACTGCCATGATGGTCACCGGTGACCGACGCAAGAGATTGTACTGAAGAACCAAAATATTCGCAATGGGTAGCAATAATTATTTTATAAATGCAACCTTGGGCAAATGCTAATCTCGTGTTTAGAAGATTTTTGCGATAGAGAAGATATTAATATTTGATGTTTAAAATTTTTAAGATGGCCGCGAAGTCTAGTTGATAGATGATTAACACTTTGACTGCCATGATGCTCACCGGTGACCGACGCAAGAGATTTTACTGAAGATCCAAAATATTCGCAATGGGTAGCAATAATTATTTTATAAATGCAACCTTGGGCAAATGCTAATCTCGTGTTTAGAAGATTTTTGCGATAGAGGAGATATTAATATTTGATGTTTAAGATTTTTAAGATTAAGGTACCGCGAAGACTAGTTGATACATGATTAACACTTTGACTGCCATGATGGTCACCGGTGACCGACGCAAGAGATTTTACTGAAGATCCAAAATATTCGCAATGGGTAGCAATAATTATTTTATAAATGCAACCTTGGGCAAATGCTAATCTCGTGTTTAGAAGATTTTTGCGATAGAGGAGATATTAATATTTGATGTTTAAGATTTTTAAGATTAAGGTACCGCGAAGACTAGTTGATGCATGATTAACACTTTGACTGCCATGATGGTCACCGGTGACCGACGCAAGAGATTTTACTGAAGATCCAAAATATTCGCAATGGGTTGCAATAATTGTTTTATAAATGCAACCTTGGGCAAATGCTAACCTCGTGTTTAGAAGATTTTTGCGATAGAGGAGATATTAATATTTGATGTTTAAGACTTTTAAGATGGCCGCGAAGTCTAGTTGATACACGATTAACACTTTGACTGCCATGATGGTCACCGGTGACCGACGCAAGAGATTTTACTGCAGATTCAAAATATTCGCAATGGGTAGCAATAATTATTTTATAAATGCAGTTATTGTTAAGATAGTGAGGCTATGCTTTGGTCTCCAATACCTGCACATTATTCACATTTTGCATAATTCAATAAAACGCTGTAGTATTTCATAGCATCGCCATTCTAATACAGGAAAATACGCACGGCAGTCAAAGTGTCAATTCGGTGGCTGTTCGATGTATTTGTGTTTTGATGCGGACTTTGACATATCTTTCGCCTTACCTTAGGTGAATACGAATATTTCGTATATGATATTTTTTGATGTGCAGTATCGATAGTGGTCTGCTTCGCAAATGATTTGTTTCGTTGATTGATTGGTAGTTTGGCAGTTACTTTGCAATCCCGTAGGAAAATACCAGTACATTGTCACTAGTACTATTTTTCTCCTTCTGTTCTTTATCAGACACTTCGCGCTACCTTCGATAAACACCACTGCCATATTTGTGAAACTTTTTTTCGACAACGTACCCACTGGTATCATTATCTAACCACCGATTCAACGCTTGCTCGTTGAATTCAGATTCCCGTTCGAAGTTTGCCTGATCCCCACACACCCGTTCGCAAATACCATTATTCCGCGCTCCCAATTTATTTTCCACGTCCCACTGCGAAGAACAAAGTAGCAGATCGCGAGACTTGACGTGCGCGCAGATTGAAGCGTAACGTTGAAAAAAAAGCTCTTAACGCCTCCGAGCGCCTCCATAATTCAAGCGTGCCACTCACCAGCGAAAGAAGCCGACTGACCCACTCAGCCTAACGTTCGATTTTTGCACTGAGCACGGCGTCGGGATCCAATCTGGCGCGTTTGAAAATTTACGGGCGGAAACCCTGTTAATCTTCGACCTCGTAGGACCTCGAAAGAGGGACGGTAACGAGTTCATCAATTCCATCGGAATTACTCACGCGCGGCCCGTGCAACAAGTCGCCGCTGACGTCGTCGAGGGGAGAATTTTTCTGAGCGACGGCGAACAACTGGAATTGTGGGCGATGCACGCTTGTTTTGACATTGACACGGAAAACCCTCGGTCGACGCTGAAAGAGGCTAGATTTGATGCTGATATTCGTTTAGGTGATCCATTGAGCGACGTATCTACATATCGATGGTTTTTTGTTGTTTCGTTAACACGTTGACTGCCAAGCGTATTTTACTATATTAACACATTGTTGACCGGTCACGAGTTAACTCGTGTTTTTATGGCCAAACCTTGTTGACCGGTCATGAATTAACTCGTGTTTGCACTCGCATCGGCTATTTTAATTTTTGAAATGCAGGGCAATATAGAATATAGCAAAATTTTGTTCATTGTGTTCAATCGTGTCTACTTTACTATAAAAAAGTATACTTTTCTTAGTACTGAGACTTTTATTACAATTCTAGTATTAGAAAGGATCAAGAACGACGGAACGTGATGGTAAAGCATTTTTCAATAAATTATACGTGAATGCTTTATATAGTTGCCCGAATGATTTTTAAATAGCTGTAGTCATTTGGAAAATGATTATTGAAAATGAAATAATAAGGGCATATTCTAGCTCTTTAAAAGGAAAGCGCAACGAAACAAGATATATGTGCAAAACCTCTTGTCTATACCTATGCGTAAATGACTGCTGTACAGTTAATCATATGAAAAATATTAGAAGTTACATAAAATGTATGTCCAAAGTTCAATTTGAATTCATTATTTTTTGTTATTTACATCGTTTCACTTTCATGTTCAATTACGAAATAATAGCCGGTGACTTGAGACAGCTTTTGCTGAAAATTGCCGGTCAACAATGTGTTAAAACGGCGAAGCTATGAAATAATACAGCGTTTGACTGAATTATGCAAAATGTAAATATTGTGCAGGTATTGGAGACCAAAGGATCGCATCACTATTCTAATAACACCTGCATTTATAAAATAATAATTGCTACCCATTGCGAATATTTTGGATCTTCAGTAAAATTTCTTGCGTCGGACACCGGTGACCATGATGGCAGTCAAAGTGTTAAGCCGCATGGCACGCGTATTTTTTTCGTAATTGTAAATACAGAAAATAATGTGAAAGAATTTTTGTATGGTAATAAAGGTACTTGACCGTGGCGTTATACGTTATAGTTTTGTGCGTTCTTAAATTACAAGAAAATAATGCAGTTTCAATACGTAATAGTGGGATAGCGAAATGATCGTTCAGGACATTTATAAGAGGGCATACGTACAAAAGCAATGGTAAAAAGAGGCAGCCATGTATATTTCAAACGAACGCGATCATATGTGTTGAAACTTGAAATTATGTTATCGGACGGAACTTTCCGATAGCCCCAATACCTAGATACCCTAAACCTGAACGACGCTTCTCTAAAGTTCTGTCCAATTACAGGATATCATAATTCACTTTCTTATGTAAGACTCAAGTGTACAATAAAAATACAAAACTGCTACGTTACTAGTTTAGTTGTCGGGTCAGACAATTTCTAACGATCCACCTGAATAAGTAAGGTTTCGCAGCACAAATTCCCGTTTCAAATTAAAGGGTGCGGCAAAAATAAAGAACACACGCTACCTACTTACCTCTTTTCTTTGTTTCGCCGGGCGACGCTTTTCACCCACTCAGCTGAATGAATAGAATATCAAAGTGCGATACTATCTTCGAGATTAAAGGCTGCGGTAAAAATAACCGAATACACCATATACTTAGTTTGCTTCATCGTTTGGCTGCACGACAATTTTCAAGCAACTCGCTTAATGGCTCGGATATCAGAGTACGATTTCTTATTTGGGATTCAATTACTCCGCGCGCTAATGCCCGCAAGATGGCGACTTTCCTCTCCGTGCTCGAGCAAACTACTGTACGCCTTTAATTATTACATACTCGGCCTAATTGCCTCTCCGCCGAGCTTTGGTATCGCGAACTTGTACGAAGCGCACACAACGTCGAGCATAGAGACTCTCCCCTCGACGTATTTATGGAAAGGGATGCACTCTCGTAAAACCTACCGCTCAACGTAATTCTGCCAACGTCGTGCACAACCTTCCACAACGGTCCGTTTTGCTCGTGAACACTCTTTGCACAGATTAGCACGTTGAGCACCATGTGACTGACGATACATTTTCTGTTCAGATCATTAGTCACAGAGACAATACGCAATTTCGCATATAACATACTTATAATAAAAATCAGAAAGTTATTTTATTATTGCAAATTTGTTGTATCGCGCAAAAGGGAAGAATGATTTGAAATTATTTCTAAACTTTTATATTTTTTTTGCTTTTCCTTCTTTGACCATAGATCAAATTTGTAATAATAAGGGAAAGAAGAATTTTGTTTATATTATATCTTCCTCCTCAAGTGGTCCCAAGTTACTCCACATTTTCCTAGCATCCCCCACACGGTATACAAACCCTCAAAAAACAGCGTGTCGGCATTTTTCTGCCATCGAGGCCATAAACACCCGCAGGAGTGGACACCCTCCTGGAGTTTATAAGAATATAGATCAATCGGCGAAACATTGCATTGGTTGAAGCAGTTTCCCTCTTCAAGTGACCCCAAGTTCCTCGACATCTTCCTAATACCCCCACACAATATACAAACTCCAAAAGAACAGCGCGTCGATATTTTTCTCCGATCGCTGCCGTAAAAATCCGCAGGCCGACCAAAATAATTGCATCTCCGGGAATGTATAAGAATATAGATCAATTAGCGAAACATTGCATTGGTTGAAGCAGTTTCCCTCTTCAAGTGACCCCAAGTTCCTTGACATCTTCCTAATACCCCCACACAATATACAAACCCCAAAAGAACAGCGCGTCGATATTTTTTTCTGATCGCTGCCATAAACACCCGTAGGCCGACCAAAATAATTGCATCTCCAGGAGTGTATAAGAATATAAATCAATCGGCGAAACATTGCCTTGGTTGAAGCAGTCTTCCTCTTCAAGTGATCCCAAGTTCCTCCACATCTTCTTAACACCCCCACATAATATACAAACTCCAAAAGAACAGCGCGTCGATATTTTTCTCCGATCGCTGCCGTAAAAATCCGCACGCCGACCAAAATAATCGCATCTCCAGGAGTCTATAAGAATATAGATCAATCAGCGAAACATTGCATTGGTTGAAGCAGTCTTCCTCTTCAAGTGATCCCAAGTTCCTCGACATCTTCTTAACACCCCCACACAATGTACAAACTCCAAAAGAACAGCGCGTCGATATTTTTCTCCGATCGCTGCCATAAAGAGACGCAGGCCGACTAAAATAATCGCATCTCGAGGAGTGTATAAGAATATAGATCAATCGGCGAAACATTACATTGATTGAAGCAGTCTTCCGCTTCAAGTGATCCCAAGTTCCTCCACATCTTCTTAACACCCCCACATAATATACAAACCCCAAAAGAACAGCGCGTCGATATTTTTCTCTGATCGCTGCCATAAACACCCGCAGGCCGACCAAAATAATTGCATCTCCAGGAGTGTATAAGAATATAGATCAATCGGCGAAACATTGCAGTGGTTGAAGCAGTCTTCCTCTTCAAGTGATCCCAAGTTCCTCCACATTTTCCTAACACCCCCACACCATATACAAACCCCAAAAGAACAGCGCGTCGATATTTTTCTCTGATCGCTGCCATAAACACCCGCCGGCCGACCAAAATGATCGCATGTCCAGGAGTCTATAAAAATATAGATCAATCAGCGAAACAGTGCATTGGTTGAAGCAGTCTTCTTCTTCAAGTGATCCCAAGTTCCTCGACATCTTCTTAACACCCCCACACAATATACAAACCCCAAAAGAACAGCGCGTCGATATTTTTCTCCGATCGCTGCCATAAACACCCGCCGGCCGACCAAAATGATCGCATGTTCAGGAGTCTATAAGAATATAGATCAATCGGCGAAACATTGCATTTGTTGAAGCAGTCTCCCTCTTCAAGTGATCCCAAGTTCCTCGACATCTTCTTAACACCCCCACACAATGTACAAACTCCAAAAGAACAACGCGTCGATATTTTTCACCGATCGCGGCCATAAACAGCTGTACACCTCGAGTTTTTCCGCCGCTTAATTCGCCCCAGCCGTAAAGCGTCGTAAATGATGCGCGGTCGGCAAAAAAATAGGCGCGCGCGCATAAAGAGTAATTCTCGCGCGCATAAAATTGGCTATGCGTGGCGGGGCCCGAGGACCCTTAGCGCAGCACGCCGGCGCGAGTGGCGTCGTAAAGAAAAATTTGTAACTCGATGGAGAAAATTACGAGCGTCGGCTCGTAAAAGTGTTACATAAATAATGCGCCGCGGGTGATGTAATGGCGCGCGCGGAGATGATCGTCGCTCGGTTTTTCGCCCGACCAGCGTCGTGCGTGCGGATTACGAGGATAACAAATCGGCGCGAGCTGCGCACGCGAGAGCTCGCCTTTTACGGAACCCCGGGAACTTTTCTTGCGCCGGTCTCGTTTCGGCGGGAATCGAAGAGGACGGGATGCGGAATACAAATCGGCCCGGTGCAGAGTGGCCGAGGATTTAAGGCGGGTTGACACGCCGAGTGCCCTGGTGGTCGCGAGGGACCGGCACTCAGGTTCAAGGTGCCAACGTGGTGGTCGCGGATAACCGGCGAGATCGGCAATTAAAATGCAGTAACTTCAAACAGCAACATTTGTACTTGCAATATTAGAATATTAATAATGTTACAATAGAAATTGAATCCGTTGTATTCATCAATTCCATTTAAATATTCAGCACCTTGGCATTATCATGTTGTAAAATATTTTATCGTAATGCGGTGCTAATATGGATGATTTAAATCCAGTGTGTTATTGGTACGTCGTCTATCCTGGTGGTTGCGATGGACCGACACTCAGGTTCAAGGTGCGGACGTGGTGGATGCGGATGACCGGCGAGATCGGCGATTAAAATGCAGTAACTTCAAAGAGCAACATTTGTACTTGCAATATTAGAATATTAATAATGTTACAATAGAGATTGAATCCGTTGTATTCATCAATTCCATTTAAATATTCAGCACCTTGGCATTATCATGTTGTAAAATATTTTATCGTAATGCGGTGCTAATATGGATGATTTAAATCCAGTGTGTTACCGGTACTTCGTCTATCCTGGTGGTTGCGATGGAATCCGTTGTATTCATCAATTTAAATATTCAGCAATTATCATGTTGTAAAATATTTTATCGTAATGCGGTTAATGGATGACCGACACTCAAGTTCAAGGTGCGGACGTGGTGGATGCGGATGACCGGCGAGATCGGCGATTAAAATGCAGTAACTTCAAAAAGCAACATTTGTACTTGCAATATTAGAATATTAATAATGTTACAATAGAGATTGAATCCTTTGCATTCATCAATTCCGTTTAAATATTCAGCACCTTGGCATTATTGTTATTTTCCATAATTCAATCATTTTGTATAATATTTTATCGTAATGCGGTGCTAATATGGATGGTTTAAATCCAGTGTGTTATTGGTACGTCGTCTATCCTGGTGGTTGCGATGGACCGACACTCAAGTTCAAGGTGCCAACGTGGTGGATGCGGATGACCGGCGAGATCGGCGATTTAAATGCAGTAACTTCAAACAGCAACGCTTGTGCTTGCGATATTAGAATATTAATAATGTTACAATAGAGATTGAATCCTTTGCATTCATCAATTCCGTTTAAATATTCAGCACCTTGGCATTACTGTTATTTTCCATAATTCAATCATGTTGTATAATATTTTATTGTAATGCGGTGCTAGTATGGATGGTTTAAATCCAGTGTGTTATTGGTACGTCTTCTATCCTGGTGGTCGCTAGAAACAAGCATTCAGGTTCAAGGTGCGGACGTGGTGGACGCGGATGACTGGCGAGATCGGCGATTAAAATGCAGTCACTTCGTAAACAGCACATTTGTACCGTTGTAAATGCAATTAATATTAGAATATTAACACGTTGATTGCCATGGTGGTCACCGGTAACCGCCGGAAAAGACTTGACTAAAAATGCAAAATATTCTCTGCGTTACTTTCATTTTGCACGATTTAATCATACTGTGCAGTATTTCATCGCATCGCGATTCTAACGTAGCAAAATACGCTTGGCAGTCAACGTGTTAATAATGTTACAATAGAGACTCAATCCTTTGCATTCATCAATTCCATTTAAATATTCAGTACCTTGGCATTATTATTTTATCGTAATGCGGTGCTAATATGGATGATTTAAATCCAGTGTGCTATTGGTACGTTGTCTATCCTGGTGTCGCTAGAAATCAGCACTCAGGTTCAAGGTGCCAACGTAATGGACGCGGATGACCGGCGAGATCTGCGATTAAAATGCAATCACTTCAAACAGCAACATTTGTGCTTGCAATATTAGAATATTAATAATGTTACAATAGAGATTGAATCCTTTGCATTCATCAATTCCATTTAAATATTCAGTACCTTGGCATTATTGTTATTTTACACAATTCAATCATATTGTATAATATTTAATCGTAATACGGTGCTAATATGGATTATTTCAATCCAATGTGTTATTGGTACGTCGTCTTCCCTGGTGGTCACTAAAAACCAGCACATCGGATCGCGATAAAAACGTAGCAAGTTCGCAAAAATAACGCTTCAATCTCCAATACCTTCGCACAACTCGAATTGTCCACAATTCAGTCAACCGGTATCATATTCCACCACAATCCCGTACGCACATGAACAATTTCGCTGCAGCACCTGTGTCAAAACGCGCAACGCACCTCGGCACCGACGTGTCAATATGTCGTGTACATAACAAACCCGCAGCTCCGTGTGAAGTCGCAGAGCAATCCAACATCTTGCAAGCATCAAGTTTGAAAGGTCACCAGCAAAATTACTCACGTTTATCACAATATATTTCTCCTGCCGCATATCAATGCCCTTCATCTCCTTCGACAGGCACGCGCAGCGCTACCAATCTCAACATCCAACTACCTCCCAGACTCAACTGCAGACATTCAACATCCACATTCGCCAAATCGTCCGACTAATCAGCCGCCATCGCGCGCAACAGAATTCCCGCGCCATGCCGAAAATGCCGAGCACGCATTCCGCTGGGAGCCTTTAATTACAATCGTCTCCCGATTCGCGCGGCCGCGAAATCCATTATCCGCCCGAAGAAAGGCCGGCCGTCGGTCGGTGAGCGCACGTTCGAGCGAACCCTTAATCGATCGGCTCGAAGTAGCGGACGCGTGTGCGTAATTACGCGGGGGCAATCAATAATATGCTAATTAGCAGCGGCCGCCGCTGAGCAAAGAAGGGACGACTCGCGATAAACAGCGCGAATCCACGTGAGCGGCTGGTATTACCGGCTGGCGATGGTGAATCACGATTGTTCCTCCCCCGAGCGTGTACTACAAGGAAGGACTAACGTTTCGATCGAAGATTGTGGCCTCTAACTAACGATTCCATTTGCTGATTGGCCGGCCGGCCGGCTCTTGGGAACTTTTATCCGCCGGACTCGGAGACCGAGCGCTAAGTAACGTCACGATAAAGAAACGCGCGGATGAGAACGTGAGCTAAACGGCACTAATCAATTAAGATCAATCGTCGACGCTAATGACCCTGGCGTGCTTGCTGACGTTTTTCGCTTTTGGGGGGAGCCTCGGTACGGATGCGGGGCTCGAATTAACACTTCGCGATTTCTTGAATCGGTGGTATCGCGGGAAGTCTGGCCGATGAAGGGTTAAACGGGTGGGTGTCCGAGGTGTTCGTGTTTTCGTGCAGCGATTGACAGATTTTTGTATTACCTTAAGAGGGTAAGAATATTAATGTTTCGTATGTAAGATTATTTGTACAATATCATATTTTACAACATATAAGTAAATAATTATTCCAAGTATAAAAGCACTGCATGAATATTGCAGGAAATAGCAATAAGGGAAATAGCAAACATATCAATGTTGAACAAAAACGGTAAAATAACGGTTTACTCGATGCCTAAGTCAATCAGAAACAAATGGAATACAAATCGTAAACAGTAAAATGCATAGCAACGCAAGGATACCGCCTCATTCAACAACAAGAATGTTTCAATCAATTTTTAAATTCCATCGTACAATATCGCTAAACATAAAAATTGTGGTGAGAACAGTGAAATACCATCAAACGCCACCGATGAAATTGATACGAAAAAAAATGTATAAAAATAACGGATCATGTGAGATGTCGTTGCCCAACCCGTGCATTTTGTCGTTTGTCACATGTTCCAGACAGAAGTATATCCCATTCCTGTTTCACGATCTGTGAAGAACGAATGTTTAGTGACAGACACCCTACGCCGCCGATGTCAAACTTTTCTCATGAATACCTTCGGAATGCCTGCGATCGCTTTTCTGCGCTGTAGTTAAAAGACTGCTTACATATGGAGCGTTGGACGACATGAACGGACGAATATGTGGAACGCCAAAGGAAATCATTATTTTCCCTGTTATCGGTGCGAACCTATCTATGTGGCGACACGTTTTATCGTCGGCCATAACGTATGCGACCCTTTTATCGTGCAGAACTGGACATTTCTATAATCAGGTACCCGGATCCTTTTCCAGACGGAGTCCACTCTTCTTCGATCGTCTTCTTGCACTATTCAGCACGCGCATATACCTGCGATATATCACTAAATTTCTAAGTGCACATACTCATTAACTGTTTGACTGTTAAGTGCATGTATATACGCCCATGTCCACCAATATGTACAGTCGACGTATATATACGCTGTTCACATTCATGTATATATACGCTCAGACGTATTGATCAATATGTACGAAAGGCATATATGTATTCCCTGACATATTCTACAATACATATGGAAAGCCAGTATAATTTATTTACTGTAATTAATTTGCTGTTTTACTGAACTGTTGCAGGTGTCTTGTTAGGTGACGCAAAGGAACCATATCCAAATAAACACTGAATCCCAGATGCATTTGGGTAAATATAGCGGGAAACAGAGGGAGTGCAGAATTTAGTTCAGCAAACAGAAGGGCAATTATCTGTACCGAAATAATAACCAAAGAGCCACAATTTTTGTTTTGAAATAAACGTTCTCGGAGGTTGTTAAAGTTTGTTAAAGATTTTTGTTATAATAAATGACTACTGAGAACATATGGAGGATATTTATCCTGACCGTTAAATTTTATCCAATCCCTGCACTATATCCAGATTTATCGTAATAATAATTTATAATTTTTCATTTATTCCTCTTATTTCGCCTTTGCCTCCCAACATTCAAAACGTCACAAAATTTCCGAATATCTTCTAATTTTCACTAAAGCTACAATTGCAACAGCAACTCACACCTACTTTTTCTTCACGACGCGTATACTCATTAAGAACAGGTAATTGGTCAATGCGACTGAAAAAACACACTGTCTACAACTAAAGTGCTTCGTCACCATAACGGAAAAAATTACCATCCCCTAATAATTTCGCATATGGAAATTATGCAGTCCCGGTCCTCGAAAAAAGAGAGGCACGAACTTAATGAATTTGCAGAGTTCGCCGCTCGACGAAGGACCCAAAAATTGACGAGCTTTTCGGAGCTTATTATTGCGCTTCGAACCTGCGTGTCTCCCTACTTGCTCGCCGATTCGCGAACCTTCCGGTCGAATTAGTACGAAACCGATAAAATATCGCCTGGACATCCGCGAGACCATAACGCCGTCGATCTGGCGATAATCTACGGACTGTTTCAGCGTCCTTCTGCCTCGCCATCCGTTACGTACACCCACGCGCGCCCGCCGAGAAACGAAAATAAAAGGGGAGAACGAGTTCCGCGCGTAAGAGGAGCGCACACGCGTGCTGCACGCTTTTACGGGCCCATCCGCGTGCAAACAAGAGCACGGACGGTGGGGGACAAATATGCGAAGGCGGGCGCTGCGTGTTTCGAGGGCGTATTAGAATGTGAGTGCGGAATTTGAACGATCATCTCCAATGGCAAAGGTGGTCGAAGGGTCTATCGAGTGTTTCTGCATCTTCTTCTGCGCGAGTTAACGCTTGCTACCTGGATCATATGCTGAAGTTGTCCATGTTCTTTATTTTTTGTGACCTTTTGTTTTGTCGACCATTGCCGAGTACATTTTGATGAAATTTTTTTCTGATGTATTTTTCACATTTTGCCGCTAGGTTATGCGCCTTTTAATTGTAGTTCATCTTTGTACAAAGCAGTGTAATGCGACTATAGAATTTGAGCGATCAGTTCCCCTGACGAAAGGTGGACGACGTGTCTGTGGAGTGTTTCTGTTTCTACTGATGCACGAGTTAACGCCTGCTACCTGGATCATATGCTGAAGTTGTTCGTGTTCTTTATTTTTCGTGACATTTTGTTTTGTCGACGGTTCCCGAAGACATTTTGATGAAATTTTTTTCTGTTGTATTTTGCACATTTTGCCGCTGGGTTATGCACCTTTTAATTGTAGTTCATCTCTGTGTAGTGCAGTGTAGTACGAGTATAGAATTTGAGCGATCAGTTTCCCTGACGAAAGGTGGACGACGTGTCTGTGGAGTGTGTCTGTTTCTACTGATGCACGAGTTAACGCATGCTACCTGGATCATATGCTGAAGCTGTTCGTCTTCCTTATTTTTTGACATTTTGTTGTGTCGACGGTTGCAGAGTATATTTTGATGAAATTTTTTTTTTATGTATTTTGCACATTTTGCCGCTGGGTTATGCGCCTTTTAATTGAAGTTCATCTTTGTACAAAGCAGTGTAATACGACTATAGAATTTGAGCGATCCCTGACAGAAGGTGGACGACGTGTCTGTGGAGTGTGTCTGTTTCTACTGATGCACGAGTTAACGCGTGCTACCTAAATCACATGCTAAAGCTGTTCATCTTCCTTATTTTTTGACATTTTATTTTGTCGACGGTTGCAGAGTACATTTTGATGAAATTTTTTTCTGTTGTATTTTGCACATTTTGCCGCTGGGTTATGCACCTTTTAATTGTAGTTCATCTCTGTACAAAGCAGTGTAATGTGACTATAGAATTTGAGCGATCAGTTCACCTGACGAAAGGTGGACGACGTGTCTGTGGAGTGTTTCTGTTTCTACTGATGCACGAGTTAACGCTGCTACCTGGATCATATGCTGAAGTTGTTCGTCTTCCTTATTTTTTGTGATACTTTGTTTTATCGACCGTTGCAGAGTACATTTTGATGAAATTTTTTTCTTATGTATTTTGCACATTTTGCCGCTGGGTTATGCGCCTTTTAATTGTAGTTCATCTTTGTACAAAGCAGTGTAATACGAGTATAGAATTTGAGCGATCAGTTTCCCTGACGAAAGGTGGACGACGTGTCTGTGGAGTGTGTCTGTTTCTACTGATGCACGAGTTAACGCCTGCTACCTGGATCATATGCTGAAGCTGTTCGTCTTCCTTATTTTTTGACATTTTGTTATGTCGACGGTTGCAGAGTACATTTTCATGAAATTTTTTTCTTATGTATTTTACACATTTTGCCGCTGGGTTATGCGCCTTTTAATTGTAGTTCATCTTTGTACACAACAGTCTAATACGACTATAGAATTTGAGCGATCAGTTTGCCTGACGAAAGGTGGACGATATGTCTGTGGAGTGTGTCTGTTTCTACTGCTGCACGAGTCGACGCGAGTGAAATGGATCTCTCGCCAGAGGTGTTCATTTACTTTAATTTTCGCGATATTTTTTTGTTGCATCATGCACATTTCGCCGTTTTGCTGCACGACTTTTAATTGGAGTTGATCTTTACACAAAATAGTAGAATTTGAGCAATCTTGCTCACTGACAACGGCGGTCGACGTGCATGTCCAATATTTTCATTTTTTTTTTATGACACTTCTTTTCTCTCGTATCTTGTACATCTAACCGGCTATTTAAGCTTTTAAATTTAACTGATCTTTCGATAAAATATTTTGAATGCAGCCGTGCAATTTAAATAAACATTTGAAACGCTAACTGCGTCATATATTCGGCGTGACAACAAATTTCGAATTCTCTGCAACTTTTTCGATATTAAATGTTGTCGTCGCGATATTTTCTATTTCTATTTTTTTCCCTACCCTTCCCTGTGCGTGCGCCCTCCTCTTACGCGACTTTTAACTGCATCCGACCTTCTTGCGAAGTTAGAAGTCTCCGGTAATCACGAATCCCATGCCACTCTCATGCTTTTCCCCACTTCGGAATTACTTAAGTTCCAAGCAGGAAGTTGGAGGGCTCCAGAAGTAACGGTCGACCAGTGACCCGAAGATGGTGAACTTCGCAAAGTTCGTGCCCCCGGCGTGCGCGAAAGAGTCAGAATATCGGAGTCATAGAATCCCGTCCCGACTTAACCGCCTGCCTCATTATCCCGCGAGGATACGGGCTATCTCAGATAATTTCAACACGAACTCGCCGTCACATATTCCCTCAGCCTGCGACGATTACGTCTGCCCTCGACGCAAACACGTCGCCAGCCTTCCACCGATAACGTAAAGCACGTTCTTCAGGGCGCACATTATGTTGCTTGCGAAAGAATCGCAATATGGTCAATCAAGAGCAGTACGTGACAAATCGGTCGTTTAAATCCTTTCCTGCTTTTTTCAAGCTTTTTAAAGTATCTATAATTGTACGTCTTTGTGATTGAAATGTGAACTTCATTAATTCAACAAGTGCCCGGATCGGGCGGATTCCCGATGTAGGGGTTTATAATATTTATAATTGGATTAGCGTGCGCTGATTCTATTGTGTCGTTAATATATAATATTTTTACTTACTTTGTGTTTTTAATTTTATGGCAAAGATTTCCCCTGTCCTGTGAAATGTATGTGTATGTCGCTGTCATTGAAGACAAAATTCAGGAGGGCCGTAGTTTTACAACACAGTAAATCGAACAACTGACACCTATCGTTTAAGCAATGTATGCTTACCTGTCATACATAATAAACACGACTGACGTCAGAATCGAGGTTTCAGTCAAACATAAACAAACATCTGAGCTGATGTGAACCGAATATACACACGCACACAATGCATATTCTAGGAAAGGGCTTCCCTAACAGCGTCTGAATAATATAAAATCTGCCGAAAATCAAGTGAAACTAAAAATAATAAAACTACATGTCCGCGAGAGAGGCTGCCCCACGGCAAACTAGGATCAATTTACACGAAGACCAGCAACTAGATCCTAGGAAAACAAGGAGCTACGCCCCAGGAAACCTTTGGCACAAAATTTGGAATAGAATGCAAGTTAATATACCATAGAATACGATACGACCAGCATCCATTAACGCAATTACATACATCATAGACTTCTGCCAACGGATCTCGTGAGGTCCCGAAACCTGCCGACCTCAGAAATAACCGCGTTCCAACCCTAAAAAGGCGTATCATTTGAAATCGATCACGTATCCGGCCGGATCGCCAGTCCTCTCTCCTCCGTCGAAAGTCAACCTCATCAACATTGAAGGCCACGTACCAGCGTGTCCGCTCTTCCGCGTGCACGATGGGCGTGCGCCTCAATTTAAATTCCGACATAAATTATCCTTGCAACTCGCACACTCGGCGACCGATCGAAATTAGCTGCGCCGCCAAGGACAACGAGGCCCGCGACTTTCCACGCGTTCATCGCCACGCAACTTCTCTCTCGAAGGATCCGCAGACCAAGGGGCGGTGGATAGAAAAAATTCGCTACAAGTCCACAGGGCTTCAGAACGTGTCTTTTAATGAGCCGCGAGACAATTTATCACGATGTAATTGTCGAGGGCCTTCCCTCACAATGGAACGAGAGCGATATGAGTGTGGGGTGGCGAAGAAGGATGATCATGGCGCGTAAGCGAGCTACCGCGAGGCGTCCGTCGTCATTAATCACGACGCACGTTCGTGGAACTCTCGCGTGAAATCTTCAGCGACGTCAGGCTACCGATTCCGCGTCCCACGAGAGCAGCTCCTCCTCCCGTCGTTGCTTTCAGTCTTCCCTCGCGGTTGCGAATAATAAATATAAATATCGAATGAGTGTGGGCAAAACGGTCGGGGCCGTTATCGATTCGGCATGAAGCGAGTCCGTGAGCAGCTTGATCCGGCTTGAGTCCTGGGCGTGGGTTCGGTCTATTTCGTTTCCTGGTTGCTGCCATCGATCAGCAGGGCATCTGCGGGCTCGATCTTCGCACTCGAGTGGATCTGCGTACGATACTGCGAGGAGTGAGCCAGCGGAATCGACGGAAGATAGGCTTGATAGGTCGTGGCCACAGGCTGGACGAGCGTTGCGAGCGGTTGGGCTTGAAGGTAGAAGGCGTTGCTCGGGAGTGGCGCCGACAACTCCAGCTTCGTGTTCCCGTGGATCTGTGTTCGGCTCTGGCTGGAGTATGCAGTCGGTATCGAGGCGACTGGCAGAGTTTGAGCTGCCACGGGGATCGCTGGTAGAGACGCAACTTCCGGAATCGTCGGAATCGCAGGGATGGCAGGAATCGCAGGAATCGACGGAGCAATGCTTTCTTCGGAAGATTCTTTCGTGGAAACGGCGGCGGCCTGTGCTTCGGCGGAAGCCGAAGAAGTCTCGGCAGATTCCTTTGTAGCTTCGGCTGCGCTGTCCACGGTCGAAGATGCCTTAGTTACGACGTTCGCGGCCTGTGACCGAAGCAAGGCAGCGGCCGCAATGTTAATTTCCACGGCGTTCTGTGGATTTGGCCCCTCCAGGCCAAACTTTCTGTATATCTCCTGTCGGTTCCCGTGGAAATCCGGGACGGCTACACTTGGAACGGTCGCACCCGGAAAAACATAGTCCTGGACGGCTAATACGGCCGCCGGCAAAATGATATTCTGCGCGGGTTCCTTCTCTTCCTTGCTTTCCTCGAGACCTTCCGTGCGCACGTTGCTGTGTACCTGTATTCTGCTCTGATGCGACGTCGCAAGCGGCACGTGAATCGGCAAGGCTTCGACCGCTTCGTACTGCTGCAAAATCGGCGCCTCCAGTTTCACTGCCGCCGCCAGCGGTTCCAAGCGAATGTTGCTGCTGACATCAATGCGCCGCTGACTGGAAGTCGCCAGTGGTACCTTCGGCAAAAGCACCGCATTGACCGAGACCGGCACATTTACTGTCTCCGCTGCGATTTGATCGGCATTGTTCGCATTCTGCGAATTTTCGGACTCGTCCACGCTGCGTCTCCTGCGGCTATGATTCTCGGACGACAGAGCCTTCTTCTGCTCATCGAAGAGCGCGCGTTTGGCAAGTTGGACTTCGAGCGGTTCGATGGGAAGGTCGTCGGTGCTCGGGAGATTAGTCGCTGCAACGCGGAAGCCACCCTCGTCGGCGACGTAGAAGACGAACTGGAGGATTCCGTGACCGTCCACGTAACTGTACGAACCCCGCGTGACCCCGTCCGCACCTTTGACCTCCTCCTTAGCCGACGGTCCGCCGGCGTAACTGTACGCGTGTTCGCCCGTACGCGTGTTCTGCGCCTGGTAATACACCGGAAGCGGATCAGCGAGATATGCGTACGGTAGCAGGGTCGAATGCCCGCCTGAGGCCAGGCCCACGGTCACGAGGAACGGAATCTGAAACGAGAAGACGAATTAATAGAATGCGACGCGTAGTATTGACATCTGATGAATTGAGAGTGTTTTTTGCTGGTTGTTTGGTTTCGAAGTATTTAGCTGCTGTACATGTTTCGGAACCGCAACAACGAGCAAGAATGCAATTAATCAAATTGTTATGAAATGTATATCAATGTATTGTGCTCGCTATGACTTCAGACGTGAAAGCTTTTTGCAGCATAGTTCATTTAGCACAAAGCCATTAAAAAGGCTTCACTTCTTCATAACTCACGACATTAATGTTTTTTTTATTTTTTATTTTCCTTCTTGAATCAAATTTATGCCAATTTTCGCCGTTTTCTTTTTCCAACTTAACTTTACGAAGGAACTGTCCCTTGACAATAACACGATTGAAGTATCGAAAGATCGAGGGAAAAAATTGCGTATAATCAGAACACCTAACAATTAAATATGCATCACATATACTTGACAGACCATGTTGTTTCTGTATACGCCATCAGTCGCACAGGTACAAGTAAACTGGCCGGATAATCGCTCGAACAACAAAAGCTCGATCATCGGTTCCCGATTATCTACCGTTTAATCGTTGAAAGAGCCAACATCACTTACCGACCCTCTGCCCACTAATCTGCAAAAGACACGACTGCCCGTCTACCGATTAATCTTCAAAGGGCCAAGATCGTTCGCCGACTACATCCCGCTTAAACGGCTCATTCCTCCGTACAATCGCGCGTTTACAGATTTCTTCCCCGTCCCGCCCCCCTCGCCGCTTATTTCCATCAATAGCAGCCACATACCCGGAGCCGGCGTATCGCGACGCATCGATTTATTCTCCGCAGGATTCCGGATTCCGCACGACTCGCTACTCGTCCCGAGCGCAACAATGCCGCCGAACGAAGTTTACTCTCAAAGCACTCATTGCGAATGCGTCGGAGCAGCGGACTTATTTGCGCAACCGCGAACGTCCCGAAGTGCCTCTCGGCGCAAAAGGCGCCGAGATTTCAGTGCTCCCTCTCCCCGTCGATGAGCGCGAGGAGGAAGGCAACGGACGAAAAGAAACGACACGCAGAGAAGGACACTCCAGGATTCGAGAGCGGATAGCCGGCCAACAGTTCGTCGAATTTTATACCCGCGATCGGCAGTGCGAGGCACACCACCTTCGGGGCACGTGGGACGGGGTAAGCTTATACTTGCATGAGCCCTCGGATCCAGCTCCCTTTACGAGCCAATAAGATCTGCAGAAGTGGCGACGGACCCCGGGGAGAAAAAGACGCGGCGAACGGGGGAACGAGAGAACAGGAGAACGCCTTTATACGTTTGACAGCGCAAAAAGGCGGCTTTCGGAGGGCGGGACGTCGGTCGTCTTGCGTTTGCATCAGACACAGGCCCTTTGTACTTACGCACGCGAAGATGGATGCGCGGATGTCGAAGCGAGACAGAACCGGCGGGCTCCGAGAAAATGGGTTCGATCGATCGATCCCGCGATGCAATTTCCGATTTCACGGAGGGCTCTGTCGAAGAGTTTACCGCGGCCGTGTGAGATTAGTGGAGAAATGGTCGCGTGTTGGGCAAATGCGTGGCGAGCGATTTTAGAAACAGAAATGTAATAAATAAGCCGGTGCAATTAATAGTGTCAGACGTGTAATAGCGCACGGTTATAAATATCTGTCTGCGACTAGACACAATCGTCCGTTACATACGGTGCATGTATATATGTACATCAGTATGTATACATATACCTCCATATTATATATATATATTTATATGTATATGCACCGTACAGAACGATACATACACATATACCATTTACGCGCGCCGATAAAGGAAACGGCTGACAGGAACGATTCTTCGCGCAGGACGCGTATGTTCGGAAATAAATTATCGCGCGCTGCTGCCCGGACGGGCCATTTCCTCGAGCACGGCGAATGCGCGGGACGTTCATTTTCGCACCGGCTCGTAAATCGGCCCGTAAATCGTCCGATTGATAAAGAGATGCCACCGAGGCGGGTATTGACAACTTACCAGTGCCTGCATCGTGTTCAAAGCTGGCTTAGTGTCGCTTAGTGGCCGACCTCCTTGCTTGCGAAGGACTGTACGGACTGTGCACCTCCCTTGCAACTTGGTATTGACTTATATATAGGCGGAGGCTGCCGTCGGCAGGGTACCAGTGTCTTCGAACCAGGAACCAGGGTGACCGCCTGAAGGACAAGCGAATCCGTTCACCGAATTCTTCTACGGACTTCCCTCGATCCGGGATTTCCAGATCCTGATCCGAAGCACGCACGATCATTTTTACAGCCCGTCGCTTCGTCCCTTCGCTCGCGAAGTCGTTGCCAGTTTCTTGTTCTGCCATCAACGGCAATGGAATTGTCGATGTGGCCGATGCGACGCAGCTCATCGACAAAGAACTCGCTGCTTAATGCTTAACAGCATCGCTGCTTGACACGTTGAGCTTAAGGTCCCTGGGGATCGACACCAAACTTGCCGTTTAGGCGACAATGTTAGCTTTGAGAGATAATGGTTCGATGATCATATGAAGTTTGAACTTTTACGTACAATTTTTTAAGGATTTTATTGAAACGTTTTAAAGAAAAGACAGATTTTCAGAGAATTATCTCTCGGTTATATGCAAACGTGTTTTAAGTTGTTACAGATCACCTAGACGGAGAATCATAGAAAATAGATTCTGCATTTAATGTGTTAACACTTTGACGGCCACGTATTTTACTGAAATACGCCCATCTGTCGTCGAGTCGATCTTCCAGCAAATATATCGCAAACGTATTATTCTAGGCAAAAGAAATTACGCGTGACTGTGATCGTCAAAATATTGAATGCTCCGTTCTAATCTATTACAATTTTTCAGATGCGATTGCTGACAGTTGATGCATCCAACTCTGGTAAACCTGCAAATGTCTGGCAACCACCGGCATATATTGGGTCGGCCAAAAAGTTCATAGAAAAATTTATGGAAAAATTGAAAAGATACATTTTATTTTCATCAAAACAATTTGCCCAACCCACTAGTCTCGCACGCAGCCGATTCTTGATTCAGCGAAGTCACGTCCACGTGAGCCCGGCCATCAGCGTGTTAACAGCTCCCACGTGTTCCGTGAGGTCGACAGCGCGAAAACGGACGCCCATTATTCTTGCACGTTCAGCGTAATCGCGAATAACACCGCGGGATAAATTAGTTTGCGCCTTCATTATTTCGTGTAACAGGATCCGGGACCAGTAATTATCTTTACATCGCACGTTTGATCGGGTACGCTGGCCGGCCTGCCGGCGGTGTAACGAGATAAAGTAATTACGAATTAACGTCATAAAGCACGCTCTGCCGCGCGGGGTGGCATTGTGAGCTGGTCGAAACGGGATACGCAGACATTCTTGCCGAGGTACTCGAGGCCGTTCAATGAACTTGCCTGTCAGTAGTTCTTTCGTCGCATAATATCCGTGGGCAGGGCTCGACACCGCCACGCATCGACCTTTAATCGCGCTTAATTATGAAACTGTCCACTCGGGCGACTTTTTTTCCCGACGTCCTACCACGGGTGGCGGTGAGATCGGGATCAGGTTCTGCCGATCGGCCTTGTTCAAGGCAGCGTCTAATACGTACGATGTTTTATGGCGGCGTACGTGCGGGTCGTTAAACCGGCCGCGCTGGTCGCACAATTAACTAGTTAGCCGTTGCGAGCTCTGGGAAAAGTGTGTATCTAAAATGTGTCGCGGGAAGTAAGCGATTGTGAGTATACGCCGCAGGCGGAAAGCCTATGTTTAGCGGTGTGTTGCTTTCAACTTTATTGCGAATCGTAAATAAGGAGTAAAAAGCCGTTTTTCGGTTAACAATTGGAATTCACGGGAATTTTTACTTCAGTGTACTTCTCCTCGTACTGTTACTTATCAAAGACAGATTCCTGGTAAAAGGGCACATAATGCTGCGAAACATGTAGAGGGTGTTAAAGATAAAAATTCTCAAGCGGCTTCAAATTTTTTGAAAAAGAACTAACTAATAAATCTAATCCAACTCCTACCCTATTTATAGTTACTTCATAATAATTATTCATTTTGCCCCTACTCTTGACACGCCTCAAGTATACTCATGAAAACCAGTTATCCGATTAAATCGATCGTCACGCGCAATTCCCATTGCGATCGAAAGGAACATTTACCGAAATCCACAAAGGCAATCAGCCGCGATGATCGATCGTGCCTAATGGGATTAGCGTGTATTATCAGCTAACGACTGGAACGAGTGGCGCAGGTCTGTTATTAATTAACCACCGCCGTTATTCCAATAGCCCGGACTCGGCGTGTGATGAGTTTGCGCGATCGACTCCTACGGCACACGCCGATAATTAGAATCCGTATTGGCGGCCGTGACCAACACCTTCTCCGGGTAATTCGTTCGTCCTTGATCGAAGCCACCGTTGTTGCGCACACATCGACGAGCGTGCATTGGCTCGTGTACTGTGAAATCGTTCGGCTGCCGCGGCCTTTTTTCCCTCCTTTCCCTGGAGCCGACCGCAGACGCCAGGAATCCTTCCCCCTTGCCGCAATAAAATCACGCGACCCTCGTCCTTGGCTTCCCCTGGCTGACCCGGACGCGCATTTTGCACCTGGAACTCATCGCGCGCGGGGCAGGCCGCTGGTGTACAAATGAGAATTACGATACATAGTGATCGCGGATAATGGGAGTCGGAGGAGGCGGAAAGAATCTAGGGGAGAGAACCGTGTCGAAAGCCCTTGCAGATTCACCACCCTCGGCAGAGAGCCGCGAATAAACGTGGCTATGATCGCCTGATCTATGACGCTGGACTTTTCGGCCTTCTCTCGTTGCCAGAGTCATGCCGCGCGGCGACGTGGGTGGCATTGTGATGGGCATCATCCTGGCGCTGGGAGAGACAGAGGAGGCAGCGTGGACATTTTTCCGCGCCGCCGTTACAATCAAATCCCATTGCCTTTGAAGGAGCCCGTCGCGAGAATCCAAAGAGGGCCGTGGAAGCGTGCGACGCTTGCGAGTCGAATATGTTTCCGAACGCCCACGTGCATGTCGTCGACATGTGTCGCATTACGGGACGGCGTACGTGTGCGCCGGTGCCCGGCTAGGAGGTAGAATCAAGAGATATGTCTTGTAAAGGAAGATAAAGAACCGCATAAAGCCGTAGACGAGCGGAACATTTCTTCGGGCTATACGACTATTAAGCGCCTTTCGCCCGGCGAAGTGCCACACTGCGCCTTTTAGATTAAACGAGATCCAGTCTAGCGGGCATCGAGGGAATCGAAGAGACCGAGAAGATCGAAGAAATGAGCGAACATTAGCGAACACTGCCCCGTAACCATTTGCGCGATAGAATCTTCACGATCGCCTCAAATGCCTTGACGTAACCCTGCCGGGAATCAATTAAGGGATTAGTCACCTTTCAGAAGCCTCATGTCACGTTCCACTATGGAAAGTATCTTAGTGTAGCCGGTTCGACGTCGAGCGTGGGCGATCGGAATATCCCGTTCGTAATACGAAAACACGTTCGCTGCCGTGCCATTTTCTCTATTTGCACGCTACCAGCGAGTATCCCAGCACGTGGGACTGGTTGTTGGGTCGTAGGCGAGGAATCGGCGCGCCAAAACCGTGGATAATCAGGGAATAGAGTGCCGTCCTGACAAGTTGAGAGGAGGTAGAGGGAATGGCGATAAAAGAGGAATTGCACGGGTGGGAAGAGAACAAGGCGATAATGGCCGGGCGAAGAATGAGATAGGAGTGACAGTGACTCCTAGGTCAAGGCACTTGTACTGGCCTGAGATACAAGTACAGGACAGCAGACTCCAATGCTTTTCTCTAATCTGCAATCTCATACCACGAAGCTGGCATACCAAACTAAAATTCAAACAGATAAAATAAATCCGCATAATTACAACGTTGTTATATGAGACTCGGAACACGTCTCTTACACCTATTAGATGTGTTTAGTTTCAATCTTATTATAATTTACTTGGATAATCAACTGTTATAATTGAAAATCCTTGATCATAGAATTTTATTATTAAAGCTCCGGATATGTTTCGGGAGTTTTAATTCCCTTCTTCAAGAGTCTGCAAAATAATAACACCGAACATATCATTTTCAAAATTGATGAAAGAAATTTGCGAAGTACCGAAGTCGGAGAGTGATTAGCACAACTACTGATCGGAAATCCTAAAAATTGTTACATTGTACAAAACCAAATTTTCTACCGCACATACCCCTTTTGTAGACTCCTGAAATGGGGGCATCCCGAACATGTCGAGAGTTTCAATAATAAAATTCTACGCTCAAGCATTCTCAACCAAAAGACGACTATATATCCTTCATTACCGAAATTTCTTATATCCCACCCATAAATAATTAATACCGTACACCAGAACACCGTGTACAGTAATTCTGGCAATAAGAAGTAATTACTATCGTAAGTCGTCCAACGCGTTGCGTTCATTCTAGCTGATCGTGCATAGAACAATTCGCGATCCTCGACGAAGTATCATCTCCCTCGCGAGGATCCTACCCGTTCGCAAGATTTATCGGTCGAGGAAGGAGCGCGGCGAGATGCCCTCTTATCGTTTCCCTTATCCCCGCTTCTTTTCCTCAGACCATTACCGGGGAGCGATGTCAGGCCGACTGTTGCAGAGAACCGTACGGTTACGATACGGTCTCGGACGTGCACACGGTACAACCTCGAGCTCGAATGGTGTTTGGCCTCACGCGAAATCGTCTTCCTGCTCGTCCGCATTCAAACGGCTCGTGCGAACTCGCTTCTCAATAGGCTGCACCGTTGGAAATACAGAATATACGTAATATGAAGCTAATACGTTGAGCATCGTACGACGCACGTAGCCTTCCTTGTGTAGTTTACGTTTACTGTCGGGGAAATTCATGTAAAATGCGGAGGGGAGATATGCGTGGATATTTAGTTGCGGTGGGGTTGACAGCATCTGAAACGTATATTATACATACGCGTCCGTGTATGTGCTTCGCCGGGTGTGGTCCCCCCAGCTTGACTGCGTTATGTTTATGTTGTTTACGACATAAGGCGACCTCCGCAAATATGTGGCCGGATCTCGTTTGAGAGTACGCGCGCGTGGGTGTGGTCTGGCAAGAGTTCTCCGCAAAGTCGTCTAGTTTGGAAAAATTTTACTGGTTGGCGAACGCGTGCATCTCTGGAATTTCTGAACGACAGTGCTCCGCTACGTTGTACTTTGCGATGCCTGAAACAAGAGAACTCCGCTAGACTCGAGAGACTTGGCTGGTACTTGTCTTGAGAATTTATTACCGCGAGCGGGATAGCGCAATTAACTCAGGTACAGAGATATGGTAGAATTAAAACAGATTCCGCTGCAAACGGTAATATTGGGGACAATTAAGGGTCTCATGAGTAAGGCATTTTATTGTTTCACGACAAACCCTTCCCGTATACAAGCACTATTTTCAAAGCGTAAGATGTAAAACCTTTCCCCTCGTTGCTGAACCTATTATTGTTGAGACCTCTCAACATGTAACTAGCTGACTTCCTCTGGCTCCACGGCAATTTCCACCACTGTCCCGTCTCTCATAACGGTAAAATGCAGAATTCCTGGTTTTTCCAAATACTTGTATATATTCGATGCGGCAACTACCGCTTCTTTATTCACGTGTGTAATTATGTCCCCCGTGTGTAGACCAGCTCTGCAAATGTCATCCGATGAAAAGACGACGCGATATGATGACAAAAAGAAAGTTGGGATGGTTACCTATGAGCTGGGGATCCAATCATAACTTGCCAAACTAGAACACCATGCGAAACAGGAGTCTTCAAAAAACTACTTTTCTGCTGGATTTCGTATATAATATCTGGCGTGAGGCTAAGCATTGTAATTCCGAGGAAACGCTTGTGCGTGGAGTCTGATAGACGATGTGTGCCTGGAAAATGGCGTAACTAATAGTGTTGTTCCAGATTGTAAACAACACCTATTTACTAATCGTTCGTACCTTTATTTTTCCTCCTGGCTTCCGCCTTTTTTAAAAACTCTTTCGCGTAATCGATTGGTATTGCGAAAGAAATTCCGGCCGTTACCTTCATCACGTTTATACCTATCGCTTCACCGTCCAAATTTACCAATGGTCCACCCGAATTGCCAAACTGTAAAAATATACAAATTATGAAATAATACATTTGGTCAGACATTGACTGGCGCAGCCTTGATGTTTAACTAACAGTGATAGCTGCATCTGTCTGAATATAATCCATCCGCTTGTTGTGCAGACCCAGTTCTTCACTTTGCCTATTCACACTGCTAACAATTCCACTAGTTATTGTGTTACTTAAACTTAAAGGAGAACCAATGGCAACCACAAACTCTCCAGGTCTAAGATTAGCAGAACTACCAAGTTTCATTATTGGCAAATTTTTCTGTAACACAAATTCCCACTGAATCTCCGACAAGCCTCAAAATCCTGTTCAAATCACAAATAAATGAAAGAATTTACCTTGTTAATACGCACAGTTGCAAGGTCTCTTTGCATATCAACATCTTCCACTACCCCATCATACGTAGATCCGTCATGGAGACGCACCTAACAAGAGAAGCACAATGCAGCTACCCACAAAACATAACATATTATATATTCCCATAACCGTTACTTGATCAAGGATAAGAATTGGGGACAGGGATCAGGTAACTTTATTGGACTCACATGTACCTTAACAGCCGCATTAGGCTTATTGACAACAACATGAGCATTTGTCAATATCAGACCGTCGTCGCCAACAATAAATCCGGAGCCATTACTGGTAGTGACTGGCCTTCCTGTAAAAAAGTCTGTCCTGCGCGTTCATTAGAGCCTGTCAACAGGATGTTGGAATCCTTAATCGACCTCTACTTACCTCCTCTGGTCTCTAATCTCAATATACACTACTGCAGGTGCTGATACTTCAACAACGTCAGCAATAAAATTGTACCTATCCCTATTCTGATTGACGTCGGCAGAGAAGAATGATTTCGCATGGATCGTTGGCAGAATCGCGTTTGAGATACCAAAACGTTCTCGAAAGTCATCTTTCCATTTGTACAAAATATAACCGATGCTCGAGAACAACACGGAAAAGGTTAGGAAATGTTTGGCTGACTTATCGTAGGTTCGAAAGTTCCCTTTGTCAGAAAATGAGTTCCACGGATGAAAGTGTCGATTGGTGACCAGCGAAGCAGTCAATCGAGGGAATTCTAATTGACTTTTTCGTAAAATACTCCAATGCACACGCGCCAGAGGAATTGCCATCTTGTATACTGAGCCGTTCAGTTAGGTGTTGATAACCTCGCCCTAAGGCGAACAAAAGAAACGACCAGTATCGACTACCGGCTTGGGAGAGTTCAAAATCTTCCCCCAATTGAAACAGCTAAAATTTCTGTTTTTAATTTACGTCACATCGAAAGGTCTAACTTTACGTCAGAAATACTCACAGCTAAAAATGCGAGTATACTCAAAAACCGCCAAACGGTGCACCTTGGCTATTTCATACTTCAACAAGCAGGGAACAACCACACACACATTGACTTGCTTATTTATTGTTAATCATACAGTTTACAAAGTACTTCACTAATATCGTAGCTATATAATCTATAATTAATATTGTGACTACACCAATGCGACCGTAATTCGTTTGACACTGCGATCTTATTGTATAATTTCATTCGAATTTTCATTCTCCGAAATGATGGCGCTCAGGTCAGCGTCGATCTTTCGTTCGACGTTTCCGGCATCCGAAATTCTACAGGTTGGGTCGATGGTGCAAGATTCTGGATCGGAAGAAAATACATTAACATTAGAATATGTACATTAATGGCATTTTTATAATTATTCCGTACCTTGCGAGCAGCAGATTCCGCTGGTAGCACAACGTGCTGTGTTTCCACGACACATTGCGTAGCCAGCAACGCAGGGTCTGGAGAACAAACTCTCCTTCCGGCATCGATACGTTTCCGGAGTACCGATAAAACAGCCGATGCTCGGTCCGCAGCAAATATGAGGGCCGAAACATTGTCCCAATCGATTAGGTCCGCACGACGGACACTGACACACCAAAATATCAGATAAACACAAAGCCAACATTTGCGCACAGATAATATTACCCTGCTACCGACAGGTTGACATTTCGTAACTGCTACCAACACTGTGACGTGATAGTAAATAAGGATCAAGATTCGAACGCAATATTTTAACTAGTGAAATGTCTGTTTGATTATCAGCAAATTACGATGCAGGAATATTAGTGGTATGGTATAAAATAATTTATCATTTCATCTACAATGGCACCAAAAAGTCGGACTATCGGAATTCATGTACAATTAGCTCCTAGTCAAATAAGCATCCCGGTTCTTGGCAACCCTGTTCTGGTAGTTCTAGATCAACCGTAGAATCGTATGCATTCACACGTTACAGTAATTATTTACAAAAATTGCGTTTCACACGATTCGGCTTAATATCGGTGCAGTCTGCCATTAAATGAGTAAATGACAAGATTTGAACGCGATATTTTAACTGACGAAACGTCGTCTGTTTAGTTACCACCAAATTACGATGCAAGAAAATTGGTATCGCGAAAGAAAGAAATTTATTATGGATTCTAATATACAGTGGCAACAAAACATCCCGGTTCTTGGCAACCCTGCTCTGTTAGTTTCAGATTAACCGTAGAATCGTATGCATTCACACGTTACAGTAATTATTTACAAAAATTGCGTTTCACACGATTCGGCTTAATATCGGTGCAGTCTGCCATTAAATGAGTAAATGACAAGATTTGAACGCGATATTTTAACTGACGAAACGTCGTCTGTTTAGTTAGCACCAAATTACGATACAAGAAAATTGGTATCGCGAAAAAAAGAAATGTATTAAGGATTCTAATACACAGTGGCAACGAAACATCCCGGTTCTTGGCAACCCTGTTCTGGTAGTTCTAGATCAACCGTAGAATCGTATGCATTCACACGTTACAGTAATTATTTACAAAAATTGCGTTTCACACGATTCGGCTTAATATCGGTGCAGTCTGCCATTAAATGAGTAAATGACAAGATTTGAACGCAATATTTTAACTGACGAAACGTAGTCTGTTTAGTTACCACCAAATTAAGATGCAAGAAAATTGGTATCGCGACGTTACAGTAATTATTTACAAAAAAAAAAATGTATTAACGTGATATTTTAACTGACGAAACGTCGTCTGTTTATTCTAATACACAGTGGCAACGAAACATCCCGGTTCTTGGCAACCCTGCTCTGTTAGTTCCAGATCAACCGTAGAATCGTATGCATTCACACGTTACAGTAATTATTTACAAAAATTGCGTTTCACACGATTCGGCTTAATATTGATGCAGTCTGCCATTAAATGAGTAAATGACAAGATTTGAACGCGATATTTTAACTGACGAAACATCGTCTGTTTAGTTACCACCAAATTACGATGCAAGAAAATTGGTATCGCGAAAGAAAGAAATGTATTAAGGATTCTAATACACAGTGGCAACGAAACATCCCGGTTCTTGGCAACCCTGTTCTGTTAGTTCCAGATCAACCGTAGAATCGTATGCATTCACACGTTACAGTAATTATTTACAAAAATTGCGTTACACACGATTCGGGTTAATATTGGTGCAGTCTGCCATTAAATGGGTAAATGACAAGATTTGAACGCGATTATTTTAACTGACGAAACGTCGTCTGTTTAGCAGTGGCATCTGCCATTAAATGAGTAAGTGATAAGATTTGAACGCGATATTTTAACTGACGAAACGTCGTCTGTTTAGTTACCACCAAATTACGATGCAAGAAAATTGGTATCGCGAAAGAAAGAAATTTATTAAGAATTCTAATACACAGTGGCAACGAAACATCCCGGTTCTTGACAACCCTGTTCTGGTAGTTCGAGATTAACCGTAGAATCGTACGCATTCATATGTTACAGTAATTATTTACAAAAATTGCGTTTCACACGATTCGGCTTAATATCGGTGCAGTCTGCCATTAAATGAGTAAATGACAAGATTTGAACGCGATATTTTAACTGACGAAACGTCGTCTGTTTAGTTACCACCAAATTACGATGCAAGAAAATTGGTATCGCGAAAGAAAGAAATTTATTATGGATTCTAATACACAGTGGCAACGAAACATCTCGGTTCTTGGCAACCCTGCTCTGTTAGTTCCAGATTAACCGTAGAATCGTATGCATTCACACGTTACAGTAATTATTTACAAAAATTGCGTTTCACACGATTCGGCTTAATATCGGTGCAGTCTGCCATTAAATGAGTAAATGACAAGATTTGAACGCGATATTTTAACTGCCGAAACGTCGTCTGTTTAGTTACCACCAAATTACGATGCAAGAAAATTGGTATCGCGAAAGAAAGAAATGTATTAAGGATTCTAATACACAGTGGCAACGAAACATCCCGGTTCTTGGCAACCCTGCTCTGTTAGTTCCAGATTAACCGTAGAATCGTACGCATTCACATGTTACAGTAATTATTTACAAAAATTGCGTTTCACACGATTCGGCTTAATATCGGTGCAGTCTGCCATTAAATGAGTAAATGACAAGATTTGAACGCGATATTTTAACTGGCGAAACGTCGTCTGTTTAGTTACCACCAAATTACGATGCAAGAAAATTGGTATCGCGAAAGAAAGAAATGTATTAAGGATTCTAATACACAGTGGCAACGAAACATCCCGGTTCTTGGCAACCCTGCTCTGTTAGTTCCAGATTAACCGTAGAATCGTACGCATTCATATGTTACAGTAATTATTTACAAAAATTGCGTTTCACACGATTCGGCTTAATATCGGTGCAGTCTGCCATTAAATGAGTAAATGACAAGATTTGAACGCGATATTTTAACTGACGATGTCGTAGTCTGTTTAGTTACCACCAAATTACGATGCAAGAAAATTGGTATCGCGAAAGAAAGAAATTTATTAAGAATTCTAATACACAGTGGCAACGAAACATCCCGGTTCTTGGCAACCCTGCTCTGTTAGTTCCAGATTAACCGTAGAATCGTACGCATTCATATGTTACAGTAATTATTTACAAAAATTGCGTTTCACACGATTCGGCTTAATATTGATGCAGTCTGCCATTAAATGAGTAAATGACAAGATTTGAACGCGATATTTTAACTGACGAAACGTCGTCTGTTTAGTTACCACCAAATTACGATGCAAGAAAATTGGTATCGCGAAAGAAAGAAATTTATTATGGATTCTAATACACAGTGGCAACGAAAAATCACTGTCGCACTCCGTATACAATTAACACGTTGACTGCCAAGCGTATTTTGATGTCTTAGAACCGCGATGCGATGAAATACTGCAGAGTATGATTAAATCGTGCAAAATGAAGGTAACGTAGAGTTGTTAGAAGCCAAAGTATTGAAGCACCGTTCCAATACCAATTGTTTTTACAAGACTGCAAATAGGCTTCATTGCGATTTTTTTGCATTTTCAATAAAATCTTTTGTGCCGGTCACCGGTGACCACCGTGGCAGTCAACGTGTTAACAACCCTGTTCTCTTAGATTAAATCAAACATGAAAACGTCGCCACTCGAATCTTACGGTGAGTATTTACAAAAATGGCGTTCTATACGATTCGATTCAACGTTAGTGCACTTTGCCGTTAAATTAGTAAATTACGTACAACGGACATACGAAGCGGATTTTATTGCGGACTACGGATAATAAACCTACCTCTCTAACGGTTCCTTCCAGAGAACCGACAATTTCACCTCTCTTTCCACCGCGCGGACAATTCGTTATCAGGCAACCGTAACTTAGCGCGATTAGAGCGCTGAATATGATCAGGTCCTTCACCATTTTTCCACGCCGTGTGTTGAGAATGTTGATAACGTTGGTAGTTGGATGTCTGAGGAGACACTGCTGACAGCCAAGCTGGACCACGCGTATTTATATCAACGAATTTACGGCATTTGAAATTCACGTTGCGCTTTGCGCGGATTCCCTGACAATGAGGCACTCTCGGGCTTATGGAAATAATATTCGCGAACGTGCAGGAAGAATGAGGAGCATTGGTGTTGTAATAAGACTACTGCCCATGTATATTGATGGAGCGGTATGGGTAGAGGAATAGTTGATGTGAGGTATACAGGCGAATAATAAGCTTTATTCGGTAACAAACATTGGGAGATCCGCAAACCACTACTTCTTGGCTACTTTACCTTTTTTCTCTTTGAACTTGTTCTGCTTCAGCGTCGATTTTGATTTCTTCTGAAACATTGACGCGGCTTTGCTTGCCTTCGAAAATATTACTTTCGTAGTGTTCCGCGCTTTTGATTTCTTCACTAGATGTTCCTTTTTGACGGGGCTTGTTTTCAGTTTTTTCGCCTTTACCGTTTCTGTTGGTGTTTCAGCTTCGTCTGCCAATTTACGTTTGCGGATTTTTTTCGAGCGTGCCTTGTCGTTGGTTTGGTTGTTACCACCTTTGTCAGTATTACAGTCTTTTTCTGTATGACCTGCAACAAGTTGAGTTGATATAATGGAACTTAAAAATACAGTCGGGTGTACGAAATAATAGATGCGTTACCGTATTCGTCGCATTTAAAACATCGTCCCCTGATTTTCGGACCTTCACCGCACTTGTGCCTCTCTAAGCAACACCTATTGCAAACATTGCAATGCTTCCATGTTGGTTTCACACATCGATTGCAAATATTGCAATGCCTATATCTCCTCCCATCTTTGGATGTACATGCCTTGCACTTCTTACAGTGCTTATTCTCCTTTGATACCCATTTTTGACACCTTTTACAGTACTTGTATCCATCCTCCTCCGACAATTCAAGCAATCTCAATGGAACGTTCGTAAAAATTCTCACTGGAGAACCATTTTTTGTACCATCAGTTAAAAACAAAGGATGATTATCATAGTTCACTTTGTAGTCTGCCATCTTCAATTCTTTCAAACCTCCAGAGACAGAATGGGGAGTGGATTTCTCTCTTATTACAGATTCCATAAAATACGGAAATATAAACATGATTTTTAAAGAATCGTCATCTGTACTAATATTGTTCCATTTCTTATGTTGATCACTTATGGTTTTGATAGTTTGCGAAATTGGTTCCAAACGACCACCAAATGGGGGATCACAAATCAAGTATGTGTCCTTTCCACCATTCTGTACCATAAAGTCTTTATATACACTTTTGGCATCATCATAGAAGAAATGATTGTTAAACAGGTTATACCAACAATAAGATAATGGTCCAAAAAAATTATGCTGTAATAGAAAAATATAATAAAACACTATAGATTCTACAAATCTAGTCCTAATTCAAAGATACTTACAAATCTGCTGTCAAAGTCTAAAAGCAGTGAGCTAATTTTGTCTCCCAGGTTTTCTGAAATGTATTCATGAATTCTTGGTGTACCGATACACAGAACTTGCTTAGCACCAAGCTTCAGTAACATGTTTGATAGATCCACTGTGGATTTCTTAGAGAACAAGTACTGAGCCTCCTTTTTTGAATCGTCCAGTGGCTTCAAAACTTCTGTAGGGCAACGCATCTGATGGTCAGTCAGATTCTCTGTTATTTTATGATCCTTATGCATAGGAATATCCGTATTAAAGATTAACTTTTCACACTGATGGCAGTAACACCTTCTCACTGGATCGTAACCCAGTAACTCATTAAACCGTATAAACAATTTTTGATGTTGATACGTTGGTACAAACTTCTTCTTTTCTTGGTTCCAGACATTCTCTTGCTCCTTTGACAATTTTTCGCCATGTTTCAAGTAAAATCTACACAACTTTCTGTCACGACAAGCCGAGCAGGCGTAAAATTGTTCGACATCCCCATTGTTATCTTTCGCAAACAACAACGTCGGTCCTGAAAGCGGGTTGTAAACTATCTTTTATCACCGTTACAAATTTCATTAAAATTATTAACCGTAAATATTAACTACCGTGCGGGCACTGAGGATGTTCATTCAAGTTTCCCCATAAACATTCTAAACCACGTGTATCGTCCATCATGTAAAATATACAACCAATATGTTCAGAGATTTTTTTCCATAATCGGTAACATTAAATACTTCTAAATTTAACAAAAACATTAACACAACATTGCCGAATAAACCTCTACGACTTTTTTACATTAAAGTTTTATAAGTATCAGAGTATTCATATAAAGATTAACTTTACAAAATTGTTGACAATTATCTAGATAATTAGATGGTTGGGCAATGTGCATCTACATTCAAGATTGACAAAACACTGTAAAATTGATGCAAGACATTAGTTCAAATCCTATCACCAGATGGCCAAAATGAGAACGTCCGGTCCAATTTCACTCTTGAGTTTCCTTTCAGTCTATCGTGGCGACGGTTGGTGAAATACGTTTAAACGAGAGCCTGCCGAACAATTTCGTAATATTCTCTAATTGTACGTAATTAAGCCGTTGCCAGCCTTCACTGCTGCTCACTAACGTTCTCATCCTTGTACCGCTCTTAATACCGCTTCGAATCTTTGTTCTTTCAGAAAATCCTACGCTGTGCACCCCTGAATCATACTTTGGCCCCTCGTCCAGTGCCCACTGCAACCGATTTCGAGTCACCTGCGTAAGATTTTTGCCCATCCCTAATAATTTGGTCAGCCACATGCACTAGACCGGATTCCGCGAATATAGACGTAATAACGTTTCTGAAATAAGTCTCGGCAGATATTCTCCGAAATATTTCGATCGTTGTCTCGTTACATACGAAGACCGTGTTGGCATTTTTTCAAATATATTTAATACTTAGATTCTGGTTAATAATTACTAATACATCGAAGAATACCGCTCTTAATACCACTTCGAATCTTTGTTCTTTCAGAAAATCCTACGCTGTGCACCCCTCAATCATACTTTGGCCCCTCGTCCAGTGCCCACTGCAACCGATTTCGAGTCACCTACGTAAGATTTTTGCCCATCCCTAATAATTCAGCCAGCCACACGCATTAGACCGGATTCCACGAATATAGACGTAATAATGTTTCTGAAATAAGTCTCGGCAGATATTCTCCGAAATATTTCGATCGTTGTCTCGTTGCATACGAAGACCGTGTTGGCATTTTTTCAAATATATTTAATACTTAGATTCTGGTTAATAATTACTAATACATCGAAGAATACCGCTCTTAATACCACTTCGAATCTTTGTTCTTTCAGAAAATCCTACGCTGTGCACCCCTCAATCATACTTTGGCCCTTCGTCCAGTGCCCACTGCAACCGATTTCGAGTCACCTGCGTAAGATTTTTGCCCATCCCTAATAATTTGGTCAGCCACATGCACTAGACCGGATTCCGCGAATATAGACTTAATAACGTTTCTGAAATAAGTCTCCGTAGATATTCTCCGAAAAATTTCGATCGTTGTCTCGTTGCATACGAAGACCGTGTTGGCATTTTTTCGTAGACCTCGTTACTAATAGTCAGACCAGCAGAACATAGTCAATATTTTCGTATTACTAGTACCTGATTACCTGAGAGGGCAATATATTTAATACTTAGATTCTGGTTAATAATTACTAATACATTGAAGGAAAAGCGTTAGGTGCGCAAGCGCATTAAAGTGTGCCTCGATGCATCGCGTAGTAAAGTAGTTCCTTCATGGACCGCGTATGTAACAATTCGAAAGCAGGTAAACTTTTTAACTCTGTAGATATTTCACGGTTTAGATTTATTGCCATCCGAAAATGGCGCAATGTAAAGATACTCACCTGCGGAAATTTAATCGTTAGGAATATTCGTACGGAAGAATACTTTTATATTAGTAATATGGGTATTTAGGAGGGACTATTGTGCATGGCGTAGTAAATCGTTCCGCGGCGTAGTTCGGCAGTTCGCGCGGTTGAAAAGTGAAGCAGTGGAATTCGCTCGCGTACAAAATTGTGATTTTCCGTTAAATGAGAGAGTTTTTTGCGAAAATTCGCGTTAACCAAGTGTACCGTCGCGCGGGAAACGGTCACAACGACATTTTGTTGGCTGCATACCACAAAGATGTCCAAAATTCGACCCTCACATGCATGGGACTCCGTGGACACCAGGAGAGCATTTCATACAAGCAGCAAACGTAAGTTATTTTACTTTCCTACCTTTATATGAAGCACCACCATGTATGCTAAGTGAAAACGATATCTAGACACAGATCGTTTCTCGAGAACTTCCAATTATGTGTAACAACAAAGTGTGCATATATATTCGAACTTCGTTAATTGACGGTCGAGTAACCGTTACGCAAAATGGCGACCGTTAACAATAGTTCAATTTTATAGGAGGTGCTGATCTTCGTTGTCGAGTTGGACAACTACAGTTGCACGAGAAACAGCGACAAAGATATTTTGCTGGCTGCATAACACAAGGGCGTCTAAAAATCGACCCTCCATGCATGGGACTTCGTGGACACCCCATGAAAGAATTTGATACCAGCAGCAAACGTGAGTTATTTTACTTTTCTACCTTTATATGAAGTATCACCACGTATGCTAAGTGAAAACGATATCTAGACCCAGATCGCTTTTCATGAAGTTCAAATTATGTGTAACAACAAAGTGTGCATATATATTCGAACTTCGTTAATTGACGGTCGAATAACCGTTATACAAAATGGCGACCGTTAACAATAGTTCAATTTTATAGGAGGTGGTAAAATTCGTTGTCGAGTTGGACGAGAAACAGCGACAAAGACATTTTGCTGGTTGCATAACACAAGGGCGTCTAAAAATCGACCCTCCATGCATGGGACTTCGTGGACACCCCATGAAAGAATTCGAGGCGAGTAGCAAACGTGAGTTATTTTATTTTTCTACCTTTATATGAAGCATCACAATGCATGCTAAGTGAAAACGATATCTAGGCACAGATCGCTTTTCATGGAGTTCGAATTATGTGTAACAACAAAGTGTGCATATACATTCGAATTTTGTTATTGACGGTCGAATAACCGTTACGCAAAATGGCGACCGTTAAAAATAGTTCAATTTTACAGGTTGTGCTCAACTTCGTTGTCGATTTGGACACCTACTACAGTCGCACGAGAAACAGCGACAAAGACATTTTGTTGGCTGCATAATACAAGGACGTCCAAAATTCGACCCTTACATGCATGGGACTGCGTGGACACCCCATGAAAGAATTCGAGGCAAGCAGCAAAGGTGAGTTATTTTACTTTTCTACCTTTATATGAAGCATCATCATGTATGCTAAGTGAAAACGATATCTAGACCCAGATCGCTTTTCATGAAGTTCAAATTATGTGTAACGACAAAGTGTGAATATATATATTCGAACTTTGTTAATTGATGGTCGAATAACCGTTATGCAAACTGGCGACCGTTAAAAATAGTTCAATTTTATAGGATGTCCTGAACTTCGTTGTCGAGTTGGACACCTACTACAGTCGCACGAGAAACAGCGACAAAGACATTTTGTTGGCTGCATAATACAAGGACGTCCAAACTTCGACCCTCACATGCATGGGACTTCCTGCACACCAGGAGAGACTTTGATACGAGCAGCAAATGTGAGTTATTTTACTATTCAACCTTTATATGAAGCATCAGCATGTGTGCTATGTAAAAAGCATGTCTAACACTAAACGTACCTGTACTTTACACCTACCTATTGCTACCATGAGGGGTCATTTGACCACTTATGAAATAAATGTAGATTTTCAGATAGAAATTCCTAATTTATTAAAGTGAGGAATTGAATAATCAGGTGATATAAGAATT
Source organism: Cryptocheilus praepositus (assembly GCA_033815515.1). NCBI lineage: Eukaryota > Metazoa > Arthropoda > Insecta > Hymenoptera > Pompilidae > Cryptocheilus > Cryptocheilus praepositus. The sequence continues at coordinate 2,973,240 of JAWWQZ010000257.1, forward strand.
TACAGAAAGTCAAACGAGTGAAAGAAATAACAATGAATCTACGATTTTAAAGTAAATTTTGCAATGGGTCATTTGACCCCCCTTGGTACGTTTAGTGCTAAACAGATTTCTTCACGTGACCTTTGAATTATCTGTACCGACATAGTGTGCACATATACTTAAATTCCATTAATTGACAGTCAAATAACCGTTGCACACAATGGCGGATATTGATAATGACTTAATTCTATAGGGTGGGTTGAACATTGTTATTCAGTTGAAACACAGTAATGTCTATGGACTTTATTGTAATGTCTTCTACATGTGTTATTTTTGTCGTTTCGTGATTTGCGCGTATTATTTCCTGGTACGATTTTTGCGTGAACATAATTATGAATATACATATATATATACGTACATATATATACATATACATATATAAGGCAATCCAAGCTCCTATAGTCTACAAACGACTTTTTTCGTGTGATTTTTTTTTGGATTTGCTTCTACGTTTCGCTTTTACGCGTTTGTCATTGGATCATGAAAATATCGTAGAATATGTTGTACTGTCTTAATAGCGAACTTGGAGTGGACCTTACATTGCCTCACAAAAACGTATCGCAAGGTACAACGATTTCGTTCGGTACGGTCGTCGCGTTCATAATAATCTCAAGAAAATGAAACATCGACGGGACACATAAATTATCAGAAAACCTCACCTTTGGGAAACAATAGCTAGTCTTAGTACTATTCAAACATCCGCAGAAATCGTTCCATTCTCGTAATACTCTAAAACTAAAGTTCGAGTTCTCGCGTTCAACAGTTTCTCTCGGCATGGGACTTGTATACGTTCTGCAAAAATTATATCACAGACTATTGTTTACGGGTAAAAAAAAGAAGGTCGTCTAGTTCGTCTACGCGCTTACTAAAGCTTAACGTTCACTAATAATATTTTGTTCTTCACGGCGCTCGGGGCATTAAATAAATTACGCGAGTAACGCAAGACGCTCTGTCGAGATTCAGCAATGTAAAGTCGTTCAATTGTACTGTGATTGATTCGTGGTGTCGCAAAAACCGGGGGCTAAAACAGGCCACCCACGTGTATGTCTTTGTTTCCATTTTGCTCGTTTCGCTTACTATAATCTACGCACAACACGTATGCCTTATCTTCGCTTAAGAATTCGCGTCCTATGTAATACTGAAACCGTTCCGTCGGGATGAATACTGTAATTGTACGGGTCTACGCTACTCCGACGTTCGCTCGATCACAAAATATAACAGTTTCTCTTCGAAAAATAACGCTTTTAAGGATAACAGAGCATCGTAACTGAACTGCCGACAGTCGGGCAACGTCGACAAAAATTCTCTCATAACGTCATATATAATTTCTCTGGTAAACTGGATTATCATTTTAATGTCACGAACTGCTTGGCTCTTACGGCGGAAGCCTCTTTGTAGTCCCTTGGAACGCACACTGAGCTGGACAATATGGTTAATGTCTTTTAACGCGTTTGTCAACCTGTTTTTGTTTTTCACAAAAAAAGTAGTCTTTTTTCGGGTTGAACATTTTTGTTTATAATTGTATGTAGCCACGAAACGTATTGAGTGACTCTTGGGTCCCATCTGTTGGAGTGTACAAAATTTTAATTATGTGTAAGGATATTATGCATTTTACAGTGAAGTTCACTGTAAAAGAATATCGATAATTTTATAAATCTACAATATCCTTACGCATGATTAAATTGTAATGAGTATTGATTATGTAATATGAAAATATTACATAAAAATGTTATGTAAATATAAATTTGAATTATGTGTAGAAATATTGTACATTGTACAGTGTATTTCAGTCTAAAACAGCACCGATAATTTCACAAATGTGAAACAACACGGAAAAATTTCATAAATTTTAATGAAATTCATTGTACATTGTACAGCGAATTTCACTGTAAAAGTACACCATAAATGCACAATATCCTTACATACAATTTAAATGTTGTATATTCTTAAATGGGCGACCCAAGGATTCTGAAACACGTAGTAGGATTACACAAAGTGTGAAATAAAAAGGTTCAACCAGAAAAAAGACAATTGCTTTTGTGAACGACAGTATGGTTAAGCAGGCAGTGAGGGATAAATCTACTTGTTTCCCGCGATGGCTTCTATCGTAGAGTCAGTCGTTCTCGTGAACGGATAATAATCGTCGCAATTAACAATAGTCAACGGAAAGCAACCGATGTCATCAATAATCGGTGGGAATACCTAACGGGATCGTTAATACGAGTGCCGATCGAGTCCCGGCAAAATGGAACTCGGTCCTATCATCTAAATTACTCGATAGACATTCAGTAGCGTTATACAGCTAGTAAATAGTTCGTAAGTGGTGTTCTCATGTTTCGACCGCGCTTTAATTATGTATAATGCTCTCGTCACCTCGCTAAAACTACATTTAAATAATTCTCTGTATTTACATAATTGACTACAAAGCTTTGTTCGCGGACCCCTGCTGCACAGAGAAGTTCTTTGCGCTTGTTCCGTTTCTTCGCGAAAAATACTTGTACACTCGCACGCGTACGTTGTTCAGGTCGGAAAGAGTGCGACGGTCTAAACTAATTCAAATAGCTAACGCTAACACAAGCTGGCCAGCGGAGAAGAGTTGCTCGGATGTTCGCGAGAATTCTTTATCCGGCAGCTAGAGTCCGGAATCGTAAACGCGCGCTTCTTTAATCTCTGACGCTTCCTTGTTGTTCGCTCGCACGTTTCGTCTAAAGCAAGCACGTCGCTTCATTTCCTCCTCAGACACACAATTCAGGTTCGCCGTATTGAACACAGTACTAAAGTGTAATCAGAAAAACTCGATAAAAATCTCTACGTCCAGTGAAAATTTTCGTACAAACATGCCAAAAGCACTTCGCACGCGGGTAGTAAATTTCCTGTGAATTGGTACTTTTTTTCGTTTTCTCCCTTTTCACCGTTGCTGTTTGGTTTTAGCAGGAACACAAACGGATCGTTACTTTTTCATGATTGTAGCGCAATAGAAAGTGTTTTCGAAGACGGTAGAACTAAACTTGCCTGCGGGGATAGAAATATTGACCCATTGTTGTACTTCGTTAAGGTGTACGATTGTGTCTGCGGCAAATCGTTCCTGCACGCGGCACGGCACGCAACGTGTACGTAATTCGCTCCGCCTACGTTTTTCATCTGAAAAGCTCCGTTAAGTACTCTTAAAGTGGGTCGAAAAACGTTTCAATTCCTGTGCCGTCGAAGAGGGGTAAACATGTGTAAAGTGCAGTCACATCTAGAATCCTCGTAATTGCTCTATCAAAGGGAATGTTTACGTACTCGAGTTAACAGCGTGAGGGAAAAATTACACGGTTATTTTTTTTCGTCTTTTTCTCCAGCGCATCGAATCAAAATCTACGTTGCACCGTGCCACAGCCCGTGTCCAATTAGAGAGCGATTAATCTCGACTGACACGTGCCCCACCTTTCCTGCAGCTTCTGCCTTTGTTCCATATGATGGTCCGACAGGTTTCTTATAAGTCCGGCCTGTCCAGTCTTCAGCTTCCTGGGGTCCAGATTGGCTCCCAGCGTTTGTACGCCTTTTGCGAATTTCGAGAAAGGCGATAGTATATCTTTAGCCGTCGTCGCCACTGGACTCGCGACCTGCGTTATGTTCGCCTTGATGCACTTCAAGGCGGACTCGCTTTGCGACGAGGTGACGTTCAGCGTCAAATCCTGCTCGGACGTCGACCTCTTCTTATCCTGCAGCTTAAAGTCAGTCTGCAGCGTGTCTCGCGTTCCGGCACACTGCATTTTTATATCAACCTCTCCGGTAGAATGACTGAAGTTCCTGGAGAGGTTCAGCGTCGATGGCGGAACGATGCGTTCCTTGCCTTCGTTGACAACATACGAAACGCCTTCGACGGTTATTTCTGGGGTGGTCGTTCCAGTTTTTTGGGGCGAGGCGCTGAGCGTACTGGTTCCTGAGCCTGGTAGGGGGAAGAGTAGCAAATTTTCATCGGTAGGGTCATTCTTGGGCAGATCGTTGTGTCGGGTTAGATGTTCGCTAGTGTCGTCGGGATTGCAGTTGTCGTTCTCGACGACGTCGGAGTTCTTCACGCCCATAATGATGCCGATGGATGGGGTGTAGGCTTCCATGAGTTTCTTGTCGTGACTGAAGTTCTCCGGTTTTCGCATGTGAACGGGTGTCATCTCGATGTTATCTTCCTCGCCACTGCTGCTGCTGTTGCTGGCTTGCTTTTCTTTTGCATCGTTGGTGGATAGTATCTCGGTGTTGCCGATCGTGAAAACGGGCTTCGCGGACTTCGTCTTTCGGCTTATGCTTTTAGCGAGGTCGATCGGTTTCTTGGCGTTGAAACTGTGGCTCAGCTTGTTTAGTTTGCTGAACTGCTCTGACATGTTATTCAGGGCTTTCGTGCCGGCTGTTTTCAGCGCGAGCAGTTGTGTTTCCGAGACGTTTCTGGTCAGTTCGGGTAACGACGAGATGTCTAGCAGGCCTGTGCAGCCTTTCGAGTTGACGACTTTGCTCTTTCGTTTGTCTAACGTGACATTTTGCGCGATTGGAATCTTTGGTAAGCCGGCTATTTCCATCGCAACGGTAATGGCTTCGCAGATTGCTTTTAACGATTCTGTGGAAGGAAGTAGCATTTCAGGATGTGGTTCCAAGTCAGAGTTTGGTCCTATTCGAACGTTTACCTATATTTTTATCTAAGATAATTATTCGTATAACGATGTGCACGGCAAAATATATTCTAGAATAAATACTATACTGTTCTGGCATGACTAGTAAATATGTAAGAACTACTACAAACAATTGAAATTACGAAATATTTGGGAAGTAACATTTTTTAAACGTGCTGGTAAGATATCTTACCTATACTCTCTTCTTCGGTTTTTATAACAACAGCCATATTGTTAAAGAAACGAAGATTCGTACTGCGGAACATATGGAAATAGCCGTACTCGTGGTTCACCTTGTAATTCATCCTGATACAGTAGAAATGTTTATTCTTAAAAAACGAGACCGTACTTTCCGGTTGACCGAACTCGATCAACACAATGTCGGTCAGCGGTACTTTTTGGTAGTTTGTCACTTTATCTATTTGGTCGTCGTAGTCTGCTACGTAATAGCTGTCGCGAGTTAATATCAAAATAGTATCCATCTCGGTCTCTGTTGGATCCCCGGTTCTGTTGGTAAACAAATTTGTGAATGGTCAACGATTAGTATTGGAGATGTTAGTTGATTAGTGCACGTACACTGGATCCGCGTCGATCAGTCCCCAACTGCCGAGAATTATTTCCGGATCAGGAATCAGTAGCTTTTTACAGTCTTCGATAAGAAGTTTGACGTGAACCGCTGTGGCGGCATTATCTTCTTCTTCCGTGCGCTCTTGAAAGACTTCCTCACTGACAACGTTTCCTAACATCATGTCAATTGTTGCTTGCCTGTACACGTCTTTAAACCGATTGAGATAGTATCTGAAAAGACACTGTCATTTACTATATCACAGGGAAGACGTAGCTTGAACAGATACGAAACGACTGTGGCGAAGTAGCAAATAAACTTTGAAGAAGGTCCTACGCAACAGTAGCATCGGATAGAATGGTAGGAAAATTCGATAAAAAAAAAAGTAGAGAAATGTAGACGGTATCCGTCGAAGTTGTTCCGTAGCAGATTAGTTTATAGATTAGTATAGTGTGTAAATAAGGCTGCGTACATGCAATAAAAGTTTGGGTTGTGCAATTGAAAATAATGTTCCTCATGCCAATATCGAAACTATGGGTCATCGTCATTAAACGCCTTTGAACATGTACACCAGAAGAACAAGTTTTATTTACGATTCGCTGGTACAGACTTTTCACGGTTCTCGGAACCGCTAAAGAGGCGGACTGCTGATCTAATAACGAACCTTGCCAAATCAAATATAGCAGTGACTAAAAGAATCTCGGGATGAGTAGCTAGCTCAAGCTCCATATTTGGCGCTTTTATGGGAAAAAGTTCTACACAGCAATTGTCAAAGATGTCTAAGTAATGCGACCAATCGTAGTTCAGTCGTTCAACGTCGATTGGATTTCCTAGCAAGGTGTCTATCGCCGCCTGACGCAAGTCATCCAGAAAGTGTTGTTGGAAATATCTATGGGAAAATGAAAGGACAGTGTCATGGCTTTAGCGAAACCAAAAATCGCTGATCATCACAAGTCAAACTACTCTTTCACACTGAGGGCAGGCAGACATGGAAAGTCATATGATCGCATGTTGTATTGACGCTAATATGATATCTCAACCCACGCGAAGAATTCACGCCCGCTCGAATGAAATGATGTTCATGTACATGTGTGGATGACTGAAGGAAAGTGACGTATGGTAAATTGCAGCTCATTTGATATAATTGCTGACTATCTGTACCTGTTCGCAGAATTCATGCCGTCTTTCATTAAACCCGTAATTTTCCTTTCGCCCGTTCTCGTATAATCTCCCTATAACCAGTAAGGACTTTTAGGGATTACGTACATTGCAACACACTCGTCAGTTAACAGCAAACTCATGACCGTTAAGGCGCTGCAAGTCACAAGTGAACAATTCACAGAACATCATTAGACTGACCTTCAGTGCGTTTGTCCCAGCATATTGCTTGCTGATGATGTCCCCGTTATTGGCCCAAAGTAATTGAAACGTTTGCCTCAAATTCGCCGGCAGCGTTCCGTCTGGCGGTATCAGACCAAGTTTCGAGAACTGCATTTCCATGACTGCCTTACCGAGGGCAGTCTGGACGACGTTCGTCCTATCCAAGCAATCTATACAATTGACCCGAAACACTCCCTTCTGCATGCAGATCGTTCCTTGCTTATCACGCCAACAATATCCCATGTCGGCCAGTACTGTTGCAAGCGCGTTCACCAGAATTTGCACATTTTCGAAGTGCATTCCGCGACTGTGTTTCACACAACGTATTTTAGAAACATCCTCCAGCTCGGTTAACAAGTACAAACGCGTCAAACCTTACCAATACTCGTGGAAGTCAAAAGTCGTGTACGTGATGTCTGAATTATTGTAGTTAAGAACATGATTACTGTAAGCTTCCCATATGACCTTTTCTTTGCCGGTTTGTTCGACCAAATTGACGATGCAGACAGGACCGTAGGTCTCTAGCTCTTCGCTGAAATGCTTCTCAAATGCCACTTGAGTTTCCGCCTCATCTGAAACTCGTTAGCTTAGACTGACGAATGTCAACACGAGTGTTTACTTCAATGCGAAGGCGTAGTTACCTCTGTCAATACGAGGTGGTGGCTTGTATTTGTAACCGGGCTGCGACCAGTAGACAGGCACGCTTCCTCGTACCTGCACGAACGACACTTGATGATCGTGATACCATACTAGTTGTTCAGTTTCGACGTAATTCGCGCACTTTCCGTAATCGTCGACGCCACGACGTTTGTACCTCGTACCGGCCCGAAATCTACTCCTTCGGGATATTATGGCGAGATTAAAGGTTTCCTGCTGCGGCTGATCATCGAATCCTACTTCGACAATACATTTTTCTATCTGAATGTAGCCTTGGATGACTGGTAATATCCAGCAATCAGCTTTCTCTGTCTAGAAGATTGAAATCCTTAGAGATGAAATTGGGGGGAAAGGAAAGAGCTTGCCCCTTACTTTGAGATTAATAAGGTCCTGCAACATGTGCTTGTTCCAGAAGAACCTGTCGTCTACTCTTTGCCATAAAGGTTTATTTTTGTCTTGTTGGTCTTGCTGCGAGTCTATGACACATTGTCTCTGCAGACTATTTGTTATGTCACCTGTTTGACAGTAGAAAAAGGAATCTGTCTCTGTGAAAATTCTGTTTAGCTCCTCCAAAATTCTCCTTTCAAATCTTTCTTTGTCTTTAACACCACTTCTCTTGATTACTGTAGACTTCACCTAGACAGAAATTTAGTGTGACGCAATGTACCTTGAATTTTTCATTCACTTTTTCTACCTGTGACGTTGCGAGTGCAGCAGCTTGTTGAGTAGTGTTCTTTATGGTATTTGTAGCATTCTTTATTGTGCCCCATGTCTTAGCAAAAGCCGCTTTTTGAGGTACGTCAAACAACCCCGTCTTTTTCTTTGGTATATTCTGATGCTTCTTACAAGGCAACAACCCAATATCCTGATTCTCAGAACCAAAATGCAAGAATGCAATAGACTTAATCTTGTACACGATATTTCCACCATGCAATTCTCCTGCAGGTGCTACTTCCTTTATCAGCATCAACCGTGGTTCTAGCACTGAAGCCTGCTCTATCTTTCCAACAATGCCATAAAACACCCCCAAACATTCCAGATCCTTGGGTGTCGCCCATTCCCAATCTGCAACATTTTTCAAACACATCCCATTCACAAAACTATCAAATCCAAAAACTTCTGCACACAGAACAATTTAATTCAACCATCACCCATTTCACCATTACATCCCCCCATACCTTTCAGCCTCTTTTTTCATCAACATCGTTACACTCTGATCAATAACACGCTGCTCCTTTCACGTGCAACAGATACGTGGAAACAAAGGCGCAACGAGTTCCGTTCGCAAAACGTCAAATGTCATGATAAAACCTGCATTCTTCCGAATACTCAAACCACCCAAGAACTGGTCGCACCCCATTGAGCAGCACTAATTTTCGTTTCCACCCAAACATTGCCCGTCTCACCCCAGCACGACCCGATGGCAATACGTAATGCATCTGTCGTATACACCCGTCATCCCGTCCGTGACATATGCAAATTGCGCGTATACACACCTGACTTGGCGGAAAACTCGCCAGTGTACTTGTCGCACCAGAGACTGTGTCGTTCCAGGACGAAAATGAAATGCGTGTCAGTGCGAAAGAGCTCCATACTCGAGGCGTTCCGTCAACTTCTGACAGCCTTCGCACAGCATGTGTGACGTTTCCCCTCCGTGAACACAAAATCCGCCTACCGATGTCCATTCGCCATCTTGCGCGGTGCTAGTGTGGCTCCTCGCCTTCCCGAGTATTTGATCAGACCGTAGGTGGGCTGAGAGAAAGAGAGCCGACGAATGTGAGTATCGAACGTGCATTGGCGTTCGATGCATATGTCAGTTATACGGAGAATATGATAGTTAGGCGAAGCGGTTCCGCGAAAGATGCACTTTTGACCTAGTCAGTGCTGTTTAAATATTTGAAGCACGTACGCTGTCTTACCTTGAACCGCTTTCATACTTCGATCAGACGAAATTCATATTCGCACGGGGTCTGATTAAATATAAAGGAGGTATGTTTAATGCGGGGGTTTGTTTAAATATAAAGGTTTTATTTGACAGTGGGATTTGATCGTATATTTGTACATGGTATATATATATGTATGTATGTATATATATATATATAATTTGTAAGTACGTCATAGGTACGAAGCATGTGAAAATATACATACTTTCCGAGCGTGACCGAAACGTGAACGGGAACTTTTGGTTGAGCTTAGAAATAATTCGTAGGCTCAGTTCATTAGTGTGACGTACTCTCAGCACGCATCACGCGCCCGGCAAAATTTTCAGCAGCGCTCTCGCTGCCTAGATTCATAATGGGTGAAGGATCCTCCGCTCTGTACAAATGTCAGTTTATGTTTTAATCGTCCATTCGTCCTCCACACGTTCGCTGACATATTGTCAGTGATCTTTTCAGCTTTCACTGAAGAAATAAAATTTGTTATCAAGTAAATTAATAACATACGCGCGCGCGCGCGTTACTCATCTTCAGAATGATGTCTCTGTTCATGGCGAGTCTTTTTTGCCTTGTACTCCTCCCATTTGCGGTGATTTAACGTCTGGAAATCGTCCACCTTGGCTATCAGCTCTAGATACCTCGAAAGCTTCAACAGTTCCCTATCTTTACTTCTTGTCGTGTGTGCATGCCTGAAGGGCCGTATTCTCAGACCTGACTGAGGATTCATGATGAAATTCCTTCTTATGTCATCGAACATTATAGTATTCTTAGCTGAGAACTGCTTGTATTTGCCCCAAATTATCCCTAATGGCTTCACTCCTACAACACCATACTTTGGTGTATGAACGGAGATCATTGCCAGAGCGTCTAAGTGAAAAGCTATCTTGTAGTCTGGATGGCTGGATACACCTAATAGCTTCATTTTCTCATTGATCCACCTCATGCTGGTGGCAGACCAGATTACTATGTCGTAGTCTTTGTATGCTCTTGTTAAAAATTCATGCAGATACGGCCGCATCAGTTCTATGCCGCTCTCTGCTGTTGATCTGTGATCAAACAATGTATAGTCTATGTCTAACACTAGTAATTTTTTGCCTTCCCTGAGGGGATTTAGTTCTGTGATAGCGTAATGGTCTATTCTTTTTTGAATTTTTGAAAGATAGACCTCTGCCTTCTCAATCTCCACTTCCTCCTCCTCTATGTCCAGGTCATTTATTACGTCTGGCATATCCTCAGGTGCTTGACTCACTTCTGCGATGTCCTCTTCTGTCGAACCCATCATCATCAGTTTGAAACCAGGTTTCAATCCTAATTGGCCTATCTTGTCCTCATCCTGCGCTGCTTTGCCTGGTGAAAAGAACATTTCTATAGACTAAGAATGCAGGATAACGCACATTTGGTTCTTATAACTCATAGTATCTAATTATATTATTATTTATAATTAGGACTTTTTAACAGTTATCCAAGGCGTAGTGAGCAAAAATTCTGCTAATATGATATTAAATTAAGTAATACAAATTAAATAATTACAACAGAACACAAAAATAAATATGAGAACCAGGATTAGCATCATTTATACAAAATTTGCTCTGTGACGTACGTGAGAACCTAGGACCAGCACTAGAAAATTTTTGGCCAGGACATGTGTTATGTGATTATAGAATAATAAAATAGTAGTGTTATCGGATGATGCCGGGAACTGTAGAAGAACTCTAAGCCCGTTAGGACGCTGTCAGAATGCGTAAGAACAAATCAAAACATAACCTTTTGATTTGAGGTTGAGCAGCTTTTGACGTTCGGGACGAACACCTGTTTCTTTGTGTATCCGCTCCTTCAGCGAGAGCACGGTGTCTTCTTCAAGAATATGATTGATCTCATATTCCTTGCCACTCCATTTTACCATAATTTTCAGGCCGTTCTCCATCGTTACTTCTTGCCCAGCGATATGACGCGCGACGGTATACGCTGTGCAGAATAATTTCGCTGAAACATACACTGTACACGATTATTCGTGGTAACCTTCCTCAGTTTCGTCGGTGGTCACAAGTTCATACGTCAACAGATTTTCGAAGAAGAGAGCGTCTAAGTTTGCAGAGTACGTTTTAGCGGTTCCTGAAAAATCTGTTTGTCAGTGAAGATGTCAACGGTGCAGGACTTTTAAATTTCGGAAGAACCCGCTCGTCGACGCTCGAACGTTGGCAGAATTTTCTGGAGAGAAATCGAATAATTCACCAGAGAGAAACGATGCGCGGCATCTTGTGCGGAACTTTCCTTGTAGTCGTCCCTCGTCGATAAGGCAGCGGAAATGTTCTGGTCAAACGTGTGCTGCCATCAGCTGTCAGTAATTAAACAAATCTAAGAAAGGATAGAATTGTCGGTGAAAACTTTTACGCATCGGGTCAAATTTAATTTTTTAATAATAATCTATGTGTTTGGCATTGATAATGTGGTAGTTAGATGCATCATTAAAGAATTTACGTTTGTTATAAATGCAGTGGCTCAATTTTGGCGTTTGGCGAATTATATAATAATGTAGGACAGTTCTGTTGACTAGCAATCAGATTTGGACAAATAGTTTGTGACACAATTTATGCAAAAATTTACCAAGGTATACTAGCACCGTATGAATTAGTGGTCGTGTTTGCGAAAATGTCGAATATTGCTAAACATCGAATAATGTATATCGATTCCCGTCATTGCCAGTTTCGTATAGAGAGTTTAATGCATCGTTAATGAATTTGTAGTAAAGAAATGCTCAGCCGTTTGGATTAGAATTTTGGGAAATTGTATAATAACGCACGGTAGTTCTGTTGATATGCGGTTAGACCTGCATAAATAATTTGTGACAAAACCTACGCGAAATTTTCACAAGATACACTAGTATTTCGTCAGTGAAAGATAGTGCTTGCGAGAACATATACCATAGTACAATTCTATATTATATACTGAAAATATATCTAAATATATCTATATTATATACTAAAATACTGATCAATTCCCGATTCACATCTTTGTCAAATTCCCAAACTAAAATCATGCGCCTGTAAAATGTCAAAACTTTTACACATCAGGTCAAGTGTAATTTTTTAATAATAATCTATATGTTTGGCATTGATAATATGATAGTTAGATGCATCATTAAAGAATTTACGTTTGTAATAAATGCAGTGGCTCAATTTTGGCGTTTGTCGAATTATATAATAATGTGGGACAGTTCTGTTGAATAGCAATCAGACTTGCACAAATAGTTTGTGACACAATTTACGCAAAAATTTGCCAAGGTACACTAGCACCGTATGAATTAGTGGTCGTGTTTGCGAAAATGTCGAATATTGCTAAATATCGAATAATGTATATCGATTCCCGTCATTGCCAGTTTCGTATAGAGAGTTTAATGCATCGTTAATGAATTTGTAGTAAAGAAATTCTCAGCAGTTTGGATATGAAATTTGGGAAATTGTATAATAACGCAGAGCAGTTTTCTTGATTTCCGGTTCGACCTGCATAAATAATTTGTGACAAAACCTACGCGAAATTTTCACAAGATACACGAGTATTTCGTCAGTCAAAGATAGAGCTTGCGAGAACATGTAACATAGTACAATTCTATATTATATCAATACTGATCAACTTTCAATTCACATCTTTGCCAATTTCCCAAACTAAAATCATGCGCCCGTAAAATGTCAAAACTTTTACACATCAGGTCAAGTGTAATTTTTTAATAACAATTTAGACGTTTGGTATTGATAATGTGGTAGTTAGATGCATCATTAAAGAATTTAGGTTTGATATAAGTGCAATGGCTCAGTTTTGGCGTTTGTCGAATTATATAATAATGTGGGACAGTTCTATTGAATAGCAGTCAGACTTGCACAAATAGTTTGTGATACAATTTACGCAAAAATTTGCCAAGGTACACTAGCACCGTATGAATTAGTGGTCGTGTTTGCAAAAATGTCAAATATTGCTAGATACCGAATTATGTATATTGATTCTCGTCATTGCCAGTTTCGTCTACAGAGTTTCATGCATCGTTAATGAATTTGTAGTAAAGAAATGTTCAGTAGTTTGGATATGTAATTTGCGAAATTGTATAATAACGCAGAGCAGTTCCCTTGATTTGCGGTTAGACCTGCATAAATAATTCGTGGCAAAATCTACGCGAAATTTTATCAAGATACACTGCTTTTTCGGGAACAAACGATAATGTTTGCGGAAACTTATAACATCGTAAAATTCTATATTATATGAATACTGATCAATTCTCGATTCACATCTTTGTCAATTTGCCACACTAAAATCATGCGCCCGTAGAATGTCAAAGTCCCAGCGCTTTTGAATTCGTTTAACTTTTGAAACAACGATAACCTTATTGTCCAGTTTTAAGTTCTTGTCCGTTCATGTTCAATTAAGCACACGTTGGACCAGAACAAACGCGCGCTGACCAGCGCATACTCGGATAAACATAACTTCCGCAGAATGTCGTACGTGGAGCACATTTTATTAGCCGTTCCGAATTAAATGCAACATGCCCCAACTTACGCCTATCCATGCCGTAAATTACGAGTCGTTATTGTCGCGGGTCGGAGGATTTCGAGGTGGCCCGAGACAGAAGTAGGTTACGCCGGCCAGTAGTCCGGCGTCGACAAATACTTTTTCCGGCAAAGCAAGTAAATGTCAAATAGGCTAACGGACAAAGATACTGCTCTGTCGTGCACTGAATAATGCACGGCGCACGGAATGAATCTTCGTCTGAGAAAGACGTAGACTCGCTCTTTTGTGCTGTACTTAAAATTAATGATAAACGGCTCATTATCGGTGCTTTTAAGAATTTCGTGGCTAGCGCTTCTTCGGTTAGTGGATTTGCACGGATGCTTGTGACTTCAGCATGCTCTACGTGACAGACATATTTCTTAATTCAACGGCGCAGCCGGAAAATTTGCATTTCGTTTATATTCGGATATCATTATAGATGGGACTAACAACTCTTCATGCATAGGGTCATTGTTACAACTAATACGTGCATTCCTTATTTCAAACGTACAGCCAAAAAATTTGGACTCGGTTCATTTTTACTTGACATAATAGATAGATTTAAAAATTTGGCGAAAAAATGAGTCGTTAGAAGTGGAATTACTTTTGGTTTTTGCGTGGAACCGTGTTCTTGGTTTTTAGTCTTGCTCATTAGAGTTAAAAGATAATACTAATGTCTTACCGATCTACCGTACTACTCATCTCATTCTCTCTTTTCTGTCGCGTGTTCTGTGTTTCTAAGACATTTCTTTCTTCTACTGTCCTATCAAGTATCAACGTTTTACTATTTTACTGCATTACCTTCTTTTTCACTCTTATCGCATACTTTTCTTTTCCTCCTTTTTTCTTTTTCCGTTCTTTAAGCTCCTTTTCTAATTAACTAAAGCTAAGCTCACTAACTGACGTTAATGTGTAATTTACGAGACATCGGAAACGTTATCGGGCGATGTTGACAATTATTGCGATGCAATAATATTGTTGAGGATGGAGAATAGCGTCGCATATCTTTGAATGCACATGCGTCACGTTTCATAGACGGACGACTAGGAACCGACGGACAACAATTGAGCTACGCTCGCGCGATATGTGGACAAAGGAGCTGACTTTTGAAGGTTCTTATCTTAACCCTTTCGCTACAACGAAGTTAGCAGTGCCAGACAGTTGAGGTGCGAGTTTATACTTTGCAGTGAATAGAGCACAGCATTCGCTAGTTTGTCATATTATGTAATATTCATTTTTATCAAGTATCTTCAAATTCATGTGCAGTAGACTTCCGTATAACATAAATTATAGGGATAGTATACAAGATATTGCTATGAGTGTTTTCTTGTAACTTCTTATTGTAGTAGAACAAAGTTTGGGCTGTTATTTTTAACGATATCGATTTCGTCTTTTGTTTTTAACACGTCGAACATCGAAAATACGTTTGTCATGACAATAATCATCCGAAGCATGTTACGCGTATTTATGTTAATCGTGTCTTATAAAATAATTTCATATATATTCTCATAATTCTTATATATATTACAGGGCTTTTTATAACACAATTGCATACACGTGTGATATATATATAATATAATCTATTATTCCGTAATTTTGCTTCTACCTCTCACTTGTTAGGACCTCATGTAAAATTATACACTCTCCATATATTTCGGAACAATGACTACCCTGTTCAGTACTCTGTACAAGTTATATATACGCACATATAGCGCGTAGCATATGTGCAATGTAAAATTTAGGAATACAAAACTCAAACAGGAAAGAGGGTGATTATGCATATCAGTATAGTCATACATAACAGCACGCGAAACGCGAAAAAGGTGGAATAATACGAAATTGGGATATTCTGGACGCAGAAGGGCGCAACGTTTTAATGTGAGGTGTAATCGGAAAATTACGCGTCCAGGGACCAAATTTGCTCAAATAAACGCTACCAGCGCTGACCACGGTCCCCCTCAAAATTTCGCGTTACCTCCAAGATAGCCAACGTTATTTTGTTTCATTGCTTCATGAACCGCCCACGCCGACGATATGAGCGTTCGTAACAGCATCAGCGGTAAAGTATAAAACGTGACGCTTTGTTCGCGGGGAAATAAACGTTCACGTTTTGACTACCTCGTACAGTAGCGGCGCACTCGCGACAAAGTCCGCCGTAACGAAAAGGTTAAGGACGACTGCAGTAAAACGAAACGCAAGACTCGGCTCATAAACGCGCCCGGCTCTCACAATTGTACCGCTGTAATTAAATTTCCCGCCATCCCATCGCGTCTCTCCCCAAATTCCCGTTCGTCGCCGGGGAACACGTTCGACAACACGCGTGTGCGAAACATTACGGCATCTTGACGTTACGGTAACTGCGATTCGATGATTAATGTCAATTAGTGTTGAGAACATCGTCAAAGGGACACGCGAAAAAATGTAATAGGCACTTATTCTTAAATAGAATCTAAATCCCGCCATTTTCCGACGATCATAACTCATATTCACAACCATCACAAACGTTTTCTCTGCTGTCCGAAAATTCCGCATTTAACACTTTGACTGCCATGATGATCACCGGTGACCGACGCAAGAAATTTTACTGAAGATCCAAAATATTCGCAATGGGTAGCAATTATTATTTTATAAATGCAGTTGTTATTAGATTAGTGATGCGATCTTTTGGTCTCCAATACCTGCACATTATTTACATTTTGCATAATTCTGTCGAACGCTGTATTATTTCATAGCATCGCTGTTCTAATATAGTAAAATGCGCTTGGCAGTCAACGTGTTAAAGATCCGATTAGTTATCCGAAAAACATCAGATATGAAACATCATTCGCAAATCATCGCGGGCACATAGTTTATTCTATATAAAATATTGTTATTATAAATTTGAGGTATTCGTGGCCATGATTCATATTATTGGCTTCAGGACGGTTGCCGCGTCTTTTCTCAGCATTTTGCCGACGTTTTGTAGGCGGTACAGTCTGCATCATCAGACTTTAATATTTTGTGACGAAATATGTCCGAGTGTAAAGAGTTTATTTGTTTAGATTACGGACCGGAAATTTCGGGATGCAGTTATGACAAGGCGAGTAAGACGATTTTCGAAAGATTTTATGAACTCGTAATTTTCTGGGTAGATTTCCGGTAAATCGTTACGCGGCGTAGTCGGGGCAATCTTCGCACACGGCTAGTTCGTGGACTTATGTAGGTAGTATGTGATGAAAAATCTACCGTAAGTCGAAAATAACGAGAGGAGAGAAAGAAATTGTTCGTTCGACGGCGAAAATGGGAGTCGAAGATATTTTCTGTGTAGACCACTGAACTGCTGGGTGTTAGAAAAAGGAATTAGTAACATGAAAGCGGCAAAGACTGATATAGCAAATATTCGGTACACGCATAGAAATTGTAGACTAACAGAAACTAGAAATGTACGAACGGTAATGGGAAACATAATGAAAATATCATTAGTACGTAGCAACCTGCGGTTACTCGTTTAATCGTCTTCGTCCGCAGCAGTCTAATACACACCTAACCTACTGAACATCATTACCTAGGTTAGTTAACCTTAAACGCGCCCAGACTACTTAGATTAGCCTACATCTCGCCCAACTCATCCAACACAAAGCTTATTTCATAACAAAGCGTCCACATACCGTACATCCCTCGAAATTAACAAAGAATTCGCAATACGTCCACTACCGCATGAATATCATTTCGCTCGCGTCGCTAAATAAACCCACCTGTACTTCACCTCGCGCATTATCAACTGCCTCGAACTTCATCATTACCGCGCTTGTTTCGAGCCATGGCCGACGTAAATAACTCCAGCGGATTATTTTTCGAGTGCCGCAGCAGTGCAGGCCCTTGTAAGCGGCAATGCGGATGGCTTCGAGTAAATCGAGGTACGAAAATTAATGAAATTGCAGCCCCTCCGCGAGATTGTAACGAAAGGGCAGTTAATGAACCGGTGCTCGCTGTGAGCTCATACGCGTAATTACGGTACAGGTGGTATCACGGCACAAGAGGATGGAGAGGATATCTTTCTTCCATTCAATTCCGTCGTCTCTTTCTCTCCGGCGAATAGGCGAGAGAAAAAAGGATAACGACGGAGAAGGCGAGGAAGTCGAGGGGTCTATACAGCTTCTTCTTCTCGCCCATAATCTAATTCTATTCTTTTAATTGGACGCCGTTATAAGTCAGCCCCGCAAAGCAGCTACGCAGCGGCATGTAGGTCAGACTGAGAGGAATAATGGCGAGAATAGAGCTCGCGATAGGTTGAATAAAACCAGGAAGAGGAAGAGGATCAAGAGTCGCCGCTCCACGAAATGCTGGAAGGCATTCGGCGGTGAACTCCATAGAAGAGTGTATATAAGCGATGCGGATGTACAGGGTGCCTCGAAGAGAGGCACGAGAAACTTAGAGCGCGGTCAACTAAGAGGGAACCTACTGAGCATCGTGCGTAGTGATGAAGAAGGTCGGGCGTGCAGTTTATCTTATCGTTTTGATTCGAAATAAGCAATTGTTTTCTGATGCGAATATAGGAACGCGCGACGTTTTGTAACGTCAGCCAAATACGCATACAGTTTTGATCCGAAATGAGCAATCGTTTTCTGGGGCGAATATAGGAACTCGCAACCCTTTGTAACGTCAGCCAAATACGCACACAGTTTTGATTCGAAATGAGCAATCGTTTTCTGGCGCGAATATAGGAACTCGCAACTCTTTGTAACGTCAGCCAAATACGCACACAGTTGTGATCCGAAATGAGCAATCGTTTTCTTAGGCGAATATAGGAATTCGCGACCTTTTGTAACGTCAGCCAAATACGCATACAGTTTTGATCCGAAATGAGCAATCGTTTTCTGACGCGAATATAGGAACTCGCGACCCTTTGTAACGTCAGCCAAATACGCATACAGTTTTGATCCGAAATGAGCAATCGTTTTCTGACGCGAATATAGGAACTCGCGACCCTTTGTAACGTCAGCCAAATACGCACACAGTTTTGATTCGAAATAAGCACTTGTTCTCCGGGTCGAAAATAGCAACTCGCGACCCCTTGTAACGTCAGCCGAATATGCACACAGTTTTGATTCGAAATGAGCAATTGTTTTCTGACGCAAATATAAGAACTCGCGACCATATGTAACATCAGCCAAATGTGCACGTAGTTTTGATCCGAAATGAGCAATCGTTTTTTGGCGCGAATATAGGAACTCGCGACCCCTTCTAACGTCAGCCGAATACGCATACAGTTTTGATCTAAAATAATGAATAAGTCAAATACATATGCAGTTTTAATGCGGAATAAGCAATTGTTCTCCGGCTCGAAAATAGCAACTCACGACGTTGTTGTAACGTCAGTCATATAACGAATAACCTAAATGTATATACATTTTTAATCCGGAATAAGCAATCGTTTTCTAGCTTGATCACGCGTAAACGGGAACTCAGGGAATTCAGATTTTTGACGAGATTAAATTTTATTCATTCGACGCTAGTTCATGTCTGCCAGATATTAAAGGATGCGCAGCTGTAGTCTTACAACAAATTGTATTTCTTTTATGAACTCAATTAATGCAATGCTTCGAAATTTTTACGGTGTTTTTTTAAAGATATCAGGAAAATTTGTTCGTAACACGTTGGTTCTTTATTTAAAATCGCCCGCAGAGTGAGTGGTTCGTGAAAGCATGAAGCCATGCACTTTTACGGTCGAGTGAAGAGTGAGTGGGGCAGCTATCGTTGCTTTTGAGAACAAAGTCAAGCCGAACAGTAAATATATTCCATAATAAGCACTGGCCGGTCCCGAGCATGTTGCTTATTTCGGAGTGAGATTGTGTTGGGGCGTGAGTGATATCGACAGCGTTGCGCAATTATGTGGCTTTGAGCAGCAACGGGGCACAAAGTTCAACCGTGCACAAGCTTATTCGTTATCTTATTCCGAAAGGGTCGAAAGGGAAATATGGAGTTGCGTGGGTAAATAGGATATCGTGAGGCGTAAACCAAAACTGGCAACATGAAGGTTCACTCTTGTTTGGTCAAGGGACACGTGTTACAAATGGCGTCGGGTGGTTGGGCAGTTCAGACAAAGTAATATTTTTCTGTTGACTTGTATTTTTTGACGAATACAACGTTACCTGATCCGGGCGATCGTTATTCATTATCTTACGGAGAATGATATCTAATACGTATGTAATCAAATCGACTAACAATGTGCTTCATTTCAACCAATTGCAATTTACTTAAATTATAATTTCAATTCCTTAGTTACATCAACTGGAATAATGCAAAAAAGACATACATGTATCCACCTCATACGTTAATAATTGTGCCCGTAGTACGTCAGAAATCGAAAAAATCGACAAACTAAGTTCAGAGGGTTGAGTATCTATGCACATATGACCAAAAATCACCATTCTTGTAGTTTTCTATCGTCTGATCTCTACTGTTCAATGGACAAACTAAATTCAGAGGGTTTAGTAACTACATACATATGACCAAAAATCACCATTCTTGTAGTTTTCTATCGTCTGATCTCTACTGTTCATTCGCTACAAATTCATGTGAAAGTATTTGGAAAACTGAATGGTCGCGACGTTCGCATGAAATCCCTTTTCTAACTTCAATAAAACCTTTCCTAAAAAAAATCCTGTACAGTCAAACGTCGCTGTGCTCGAATCGTCGCTATCCATCGAAATAACTCTCTCGTGTCTGCCGTAATTTCGGGCTTCTCTCATCGTGTGTCATGACACGTCCGTGCGCAGGATCTAGGACGATTTTATAAACGCACGCCTTTCGGCCGGGTAATTAATCTACGCGCGACGATCGTAATGTCCCGAGCCCGTAATAACGCGCACGCATATAGTGCATGTCGAAACTATTGAAGGATATCTACGTCACGCACACGTGCACACACGCTCGCAGAAACACAGACAGGAAACAGAACCGAGATAATAAATCGCCCGAACGTTCAATTTGTTTCACGTTGCCGGAATATCTCCTCGCGAAATTCGACGCAGACCGCGAGAGGTGTAATTTCATGCGAAAAATTGCGACGACCCAGACGAATGTCCTTCAGATTTTTAAGCTGCGCTGTCATGAGGCTAATTTATCAGCCGCTAGTAGCCGGTTAATTGGTATTCGCTGGTGGTGGATTTTCACGTAATTTGCCAGATAAATCGAAAGGAACATGAAGAGGATCGAAATTTAATTCGACGTGTCTGTTTCTGTACTTCGTACTAGCCGAGAATAGAGTAGGTTAGTTGCAATTTCCTGCGAATAATAGCAACAATTGAAACAACTGATATTAGGTACTTATTTTATTAGTCAAATTACATATCTGCAGGGGAGATTAATTTGAACATATATTCATATAATTTCATTAGTACAAGTCAGCAAAACTTGCCAGAAAAAAACAATAATAGTTCCTGTAGTTTTGCTCGTGAAACTGTCCTGTTCCATAAAATCTAGTTAAAGTGTACCAGTTTACTAGCCGCTAGCACTCGCGGCTACTAGCCCAGTTCCGTGACATCGCGGTTTTACGTTGCTTCACATTCGATTTAGTTGTTGGGGGCTCTTTCGCGTCAGGATAACAGGACATCGCCCGTCGAAAGTAATCCCTACGATTCGATAGGATTGTGGGTGGAAAATGAGCTTGTCGCGGATTCTATTATACATCCGCATCAAAATTGAAACGTCCCCGCAGAACTATTTTCGGCACCATTTATTTTTATCCACGTTGGGGCGGATAAAAACAACGAGGTTGCAAATTTCGATGACGATCGAGAACGTCGCCGTGGAATGATTCGTCGAATTTACGGATGAAATAATATTCTCGCTGAATTTATCAACAGTCGTACGTGCCTACGTGCATGTACAGGGTGTATCAGAGTTGATAATATGCGCTTCCGTAGTGCTTTTTGCCAAGAATGAGCAAAAGCTGCCATTCGCACGGATGTCAAAATTTTGTATGGTACAATTACGAAATGTATGAGAGACTGTTGTACAATTCAATTACCCTATAACCGTAACTGTCAATTTTTCATGCTTTATTAACCCTTCTTTGCATGATTTTTTCTTTATTGGTGAAATAAATCAAGGTGATATAATTCATGTTCAAAATTAAAGAAAAAATGGTTAAAAAAATCTTAGTCTATATTTATAGTATAAATTTAGCAAAAAACAACATGATGGAAATTTCCATCATCATGCAAAGTTAGATTAAAGTGAACTTGTTCTTTTATATAATTTTTGGGTATTTAATGTTATGATGGAAATTTCCACCATCATGCAAAGAAGGGTTAATTTTAGAAATGTGACGTTTCTGCACGTTTCTTGAAGGACGCTCAATATTACTATTTACACAAGTTTTCATGATCTTCATCACTTATTCCAATAATAATTTGTCACTACGCTCAAAATGAATTATCAATCCACTCGATACTACTATTTACTCAATTTTTCATGTTTGTCACTAATCTGAAATCGCAGGCATAACTTCTAAAGATAGAAATGATATTCAACGAACATGAACATAAAATTAGCCATTTCCTTATAACTGCCACATTTTTTCATTCATGGTACACGTCAAACAAATTTGTAATTTCATTAACAATGACGTTCGAAACCATACATGACATGTTATCTTTCTATATACCGTTTCCCTTCTACCCTCTGCTTACACACTAACGCACTTCGTCCGTTTCATTCTGCAGTCGTCTATAGACACGTGTACCTAGGCGAGCCCCGATTCAATTAGCAAGACCCCTTTTGTCGGTCCGTCGGAACGGTACCATCGACGTAATATTTTTTTGTCCCGCCCATGCCGTCGCTTCCCATCTCTCGCCGGTCTTCGTCACATTTCTGTTTGCCCTCCTCTCTGCGTTCGTAAAGGTCGGTGCCAGGGGGGACGGATAGAGAAATATGGAGCAGTGCGCGATAGAAACACTAGTAGCCGCTCACCTGCAGGAAATCCCATGATTGATGTCGACCCGGCACAATGTTGCTCGTGTATAATAGGTAGATGGGCACATTGTGCGCAGTCCGATAACTCGCGCGCGAATTCCGCTGCGGCATGGTCGCGATGCAACATGACACGTAAACCCGTGGAACACGGCTTTGCAGGTGCATTAAACGCGTTTATGACTCGTTGGCCCGCGAGAGTCCGGTGCCTTTCAAACGTAACAGAGGGTGCGGATGCGGAAGGACAGGAATTTGTCGGTTAGAAGCTGCGCGATGAGAAGGAAAGGAATCTCGGGCCCGATTGGGACAATGGCACGTGTAATTGACTGGGCGCTAAGAGTGTTTAAAATGTGAGGGGAGTGTTCAGAATAATATTTCGGAGGGTTATTTTCTCATGGGAGTGTCCAAACTAATACTTTGGAGGGTTATTTTTTCATGGGAGTATTCAGAGTAATTTTCTTGTGGAAACATCTAAGTATAAGAAGACCAAAATTTGACGGTTAGAAACTGTGCGATGAGAAGGAAAGGAATCTCGGGCCCGATTGGGACAATGGCACGTGTAATTGACTGAGCGCTAAGAGTGTTTAAAATGTGAGGGTAGTGTTCAGAATAATATTTCAGAGGATTATTTTCTCATGGAAGTGTTCAAAATAATACTTCGGATGGTTATTTTTTCATGGGAATGTTCAGAGTAATTTTCATGTGGAAACGTCTAAGTATAGGAAGACCAAAATTTGTCAGTCAGAAGCTGCGCGATGAGAAGGAAAGGAATCTCGGGCCCGATTGGGACAATGGCACGCGTAATTGACTGGGCGCTAAGAGAGTTTAAAATGTGAGGGGAGTGTTCAGAATAATATTTTGGAGGGTTATTTTCATATGGAAGTGTTCAAAATAATACTTCGGAGGGTTATTTTTTCATGGGAGTGTTCAGAGTAATTTTCTTGTGGAAACGTCTAAGCATAGGAAGATCAGAATTTGTCGGTCAGAAGCTGCGCGATGAGAAGGAAAGGAATCTCGGGCCCGATTGGGACAATGGCACGTGTAATTGACTGGGCGCTAAGAGTGTTTAAAATGTGAGGGTAGTATTCAGGATAATATTTCAGAGGGTTATTTTCATATGGAAGTGTTCAAAATAATGCTTCGGAGGGTTATTTTTTCATGGGAGTGTTCAGAGTAATTTTCTTGTGGAAACGTCTAAGTATAGGAAGACCAGAATTTGTCGGTCAGAAGCTGCGCGATGAGAAGGAAAGGAATCTCGGGCCTGATTGGGACAATGGCACGTGTAATTGACTGGGCGCTAAAAGTGTTTAAAATGTGAGGGGAGTGTTAAAAGTAATATTTCGGAGGGTTATTTTCTCGTGGGAGTGTTCAAACTAATACTTTGGAGGGTTATTTTTTCATGGGAGTAATCAGAGTATTTTTCTTGTGGAAACGTCTAAGTATAAGAAGACCAAAATTTGACGGTTAGAAACTGCGCGATGAGAAGGAAAGGAATCTCGGGCCCAATTAGGATAATGGCACGTGTAATTGACTGAGCGCTAAGAGTATTTAAAATGTGATGGGAGTGTTCAGAATAATATTTCGGAGGATTATTTTCTCATGGAAGTGTTCAAAATAATACTTCGGATGGTTATTTTTTCATGAGAATGTTCAGAGTAATTTTCTTGTGGAAACGTCTAAGTATAGGAAGACCAAAACTTGACGGTTAGAAGCTGCGCGATGGGGAGGAAAGGAATCTCGGGCCCGATTGGGACAATGGCACTTGTAATTGACTGGGCGGTAAGAGTGTTTAAAATGTGAGGGTAGTGTTGAGAATAATATTTCGGAGGATTATTTTCTCATGGAAGTGTTCAAAATAATACTACGGAGGGTTATTTTTTCGTGGGAGTGTTCAGAGTAATTTTCTTGTGGAAACGTCTAAGTATAGGAAGACCAGAATTTGTCGGTCAGAAGCTGCGCGATGAGAAGGAAAGGAATCTCGGGCCCGATTAGGACAATGGCACGTGTAATTGACTGGGCGCTAAGAGTGTTTAAAATGTGAGGGTAGTGTTGAGAATAATATTTCGGAAAGTTATTTTCTTATGGAAGTGTTAAAAATAATACTACGGAGGCTTATTTTTTCATGGGAGTGTTCAGAGTAATTTTCTTGTGGAAATGTCTAAGTATAGGAAGACCAGAATTTGTCGGTCAGAAGCTGCGCGATGAGAAGGAAAGGAATCTCGGGCCTGATTGGGACAATGGCACTTGTAATTGACTGGGCGCTAAGAGTATTTAAAATGTGATGGGAGTGTTCAGAATAATATTTCGGAGGGTTATTTTCCCATGGAAGTGTTCAAAATAATACTACGGAGGGTTATTTTTTCATGGGAATGTTCAGAGTAATTTTCTTGTGGAAACGTCTAAGCATAGGAATACCAGAATTTGACGGTCAGAAGCTGCGCGATGAGAAGGAAAGGAATCTCGGGCCCGATTGGGACAATGGCACGTGTAATTGACTGGTTGCTAAGAGTGTTTAAAATGTGAGGGAAGTGTTCAGAATAATATTTCGGAGGGTTATTTTCATATGGAAGTGTTCAAAATAATACTTCGGAGGGTTATTTTTTCATGGGAGTGTTCAGAGTAATTTTCTTGTGGAAACGTCTAAGTATAGGAAGACCAGAATTTGTCGGTCAGAAGCTGCGCGATAAGAAGGAAAGGAATCTCGGACCCGATTGGGACAATGGCACGTGTAATTGACTGGGTGCTAAGAGTGTTTAAAATGTGAGGGGAGTGTTCGGAATAATATTTCGGAGGATTATTTTCTCATGGAAGTGTTCAAAATAATATTTCGGAGGGTTATTTTTTCATGGGAGTGTTCAGAGTAATTTTCTTGTGGAAACGTCTGAGTATAGGAAGACCAGAATTTGTCAGTCAGAAACTGCGCCATGAGAAGGAAAGGAATCTCGGGCCCGATTGGGACAATGGCACGTGTAATTGACTGGGCGCTAAGAGTGTTTAAAATGTGAGGGTAGTGTTCAGAATAATATTTCGGAGGATTATTTTCTCGTGGAAGTGTTCAAAATAATATTTCGGAGGGTTATTTTTTCATGGGAGTGTTCAGAGTAATTTTATTGTGGAAACGTCTAAGTATAGGAAGACCAGAATTTGTCGGTCAGAAGCTGCGCGATGAGAAGGAAAGGAATCTCGGGCCCGATTGGGACAATGGCACGTGTAATTGACTGGGCGCTAAGAGTGTTTAAAATGTGAGGGGAGTGTTCGGAATAATATTTCGAAGGGTTATTTTCTCATGGAAGTGTTCAAAATAATACTTCGGAGGGTTATTTTTTCATGGGAGTGTTCAGAGTAATTTTCTTGTGGAAACGTCTAAGCATAGGAAGACCAGAATTTGACGGTCAGAAGCTGCGCGATGAGAAGGAAAGGAATCTCGGGCCCGATGGGACAATGCCACGTGTAATTGACTGGGTGCTAAGAGTGTTTAAAATGTGAGGGTAGTATTCAGAATAATATTTCAGAGGGTTATTTTTATATGGAAGTGTTCAAAATAATACTTCGGAGGGTTATTTTTTCATGGGAATGTTCAGAGTAATTTTCTTGTGGAAACGTCTAAGTATAGGAAGACCAGAATTTGACGGTTAGAAGCTGCGCGATATGAAGAAGAGAATCTCGGGGCTGATTAGGATAATGACACCTGTTATTGACTAGGTTCTAACAGTATTCATAGTGAGGGAAAAGTATTCGAAATAATTTTTCAGAATGATTTCTTCGTAACGATGGGGGTACGTGGGAGGGCACATTACATGTGGTTATTAATGGTGTTGAAGCAACACGGTGTTTTTATGGTAGCTCGGGGTAGCATTAAACGCGTTTATGACTCGTTGGTTCATTTTTAGCGCGACGGAAGATGCAAATGCGGAAAACCAGAATTTGTCGGTTAGAAACTGCGCGACGAGCAGGAAACAAATTTCTGTGCCAATTAAGGTAATGGTACGTATAATTGACCGCATACTGTTAGTGTTTATATTATGACAGTAATGTTGAAAATAATGTTTGTAAGGGTAGTTTTTTTGCGCTGGGTCTACTGTGTTCCGCGATAATGTAACTTTCTATGTAAAATACTAGACGTAAAGTCATAACTGTCATATAGCGAACCCGTGCTAACCGGAGGCGTTCTGTGTTCTACGAAGGGTTCCTCTCTATAAAAGGAGTAAGTGGCGACAGTATAAACGTCACATAGCGAAACAGTGTTATCCAGGCTTCCACTGTATTACCCAAAGGGATATTTTTCTGTATAAAAGTAGTGTGCAACGAACTTGTGTTATGTAGAGGTCTATTGTTTTCCACAAAGTGGTAGCTCTCCATATAAGAGAGGTACGTAGCAACAACATAAAGGTCGTATAACGAGCCACTGTTATCCCGCATTCGACTATACTATTCAAAGAGACATCTCTGTGTATATTAGTACTACCCAAGGAATTCGTATTATGCATGGGGCCATTACTTTCTCTGAAAAAGTAGTAAGTGGCAACACTATAAACGGCACATACCGAAACAGTGCTACTCAAAATTTTACCTTATTACACAAACGGACAGTTCGTTATAAATAATTCGAAAAAAATCGTACTAATATCCGTAATGATTCGATTCGTAAAAATCGTTCGAAAAAAATTTGTACTAATATCCAACAAACCTGCGGCGGGTTTACATTTTCCGCGGAGCGTACCTTTCTCCCCAAAACTAGCAAGTGGCAACACTATAAACGGCACATACCGAAACAGTGCTACTCAGAATTTTACCTTATTACCCAAACGGACCCTTTGTTCTACAAAACTAATATCCAAAAAACCTGCGGCGGGTTTCCTATCAACCATCCATCATTATCCGCGGATCGTATGTTTCTCCCCAAAACTAGCAAGTGGCAAGACTATAAACGGCACAAACCGAAACAGTGCTACTCAGAATTTTACCTTATTACCCAAACGGACCCTTTGTTCTACAAAACTAATATCTAACAAACCTGCGGTGGGTTTACCATCAACCATCTATAATTTTCTGCGGAGCGTACCTTTCTCCCGAAAACTAGCAAGTGGCAACACTATAAACAGTACATACCGAAACAGTGCTACTCAGAATTTTACCTTATTACACAAACGGACCCTTTGTACTACAAAACTAATATCCAACAAACCTGCGGTGGGTTTACTATCAGCCATCTATCATTTTCCGCGGATCGTACCTTTCTCCCCAAAACTAGCGAGTGGCAACACTATAAACGGCACATACCGAAACAGTGCTACTCAGAATTTTACCTTATTACACAAACAGACCCTTTGTTCTACAAAAATAATATCTAGCAAATCTGCGGCGGGTTTACTATCAGCAATCTATCATCTTCCGCGGAGCGTACCTTTCTCCCCAAAACTAGCAAGTGGCACCACTACAAACGTCTCACATCCCTACGCAAAAGCCCGAAACACTCAGCCCCTTTTCCCTCGAAACCCCAAATTTGCCATTCGCCCCAAGCCTAGCACCCGCGGTGGCCAAAACTCAAGTTCCTGCCGCATGATTTCGTCCGCGCCGGATTTCGAACGGCCGCATCCTCCGCTCTCCGTTTAGACGCGCGCGCGCGCGCGCACGCGACGTACTTTGTAGACGACCGCGCGGAAGATCCGGCGTGGCGCGCGACGCCTCGCGTCGCCACTGCTGCACGGCGTAACGTACAAAGTCAGTTCGACGGCGGCGCCGCACCAGACGTACGTGCTAGGACGCGCCTTTTCGCTGGCCCTCCCCCATTCCGGCATCCTCCGTCGCATAAGTGCTCGACGCCAGCCCCCGAAAAGCGTTGACGCGGAAAACGCGAGCGCACGCACCGCGAACACGCGAGCCGCGCAAAAACACTCGACGCCCGACTGTGCAACGACGAACGTGCGCGGATTTCGGCCGAGGGATCTTGGGAGAGGCGAGAGTGATCGCCGGCGGTCGGGGGTAGTGCCTTTTTTCTGCGGGTTCGCGGGGCCACGGTGGTCCCGCTGCTCTCGGTGTCAGGGAGCGGAGGCAGTGGAGGAGGAAGACGTCGACGACGTTTCGGGCGGTAGCGGGTCACGTCGACGGAAGGCAGGCGAACGGCAGCTGGAACGGTACCAGGGCGGACGGGAGGATGTTTTCGTCGTCGAGGGCTTTCCCGCCGATTCTCTTCGTGGCGCTCGTCGTCTGCATCGGTGAGTGAGGCGAGGGTGGTGGCGAGATGACGCCGAATGATGTGTCACGGAAGTCGGGTGGATCGCGGACAGGGAGGAGGACGTGAACGCGTGCGGAGTGAGTGCGGGGGTCCGCGAAAACCAGTGAAATGGCAGGTTTGGGCACGGTCGGGATGCCGCCCGAGACGAAGAGGCGATCGAGGTGTCGCGGGTATGTGGGTGGTGCTGAGGAATGGTCATTTGGAAACGTAGGTTCGAAGTCGGAGCGGAAGTGGCTTTTTAGGTGGTTTGTTGGGAAAGTGGCGCGGTGTGTTCGGAAGTCTGAGGTCGTTGAAGTGTGGGCAGTGTCGGGGGCGAAGGGTCAGCGGCGCACCGCGTTGATGGTAGGCGTTGGCAATTTTTGCATCGAGGACGTGGCACTGAAAAAAAGTAATTTGCTTCTTTGCGAACTGGTGTATACCGCAACAGCGAAACTATGTTTTCACCATTTTACTCGTAAAGAGGGCACAGCCATGTTTTCTAACGGCATTTTCGTTTCGCGAGACTAACAGATCAGTTCTTCCAAAGGGTCAACAACGGATCCCGTTGATATTGCGAAATGTCAATTTTCGCTTCACCGTCGCATCACATCAAATTTCGTCCTTTGTTTTTTATCGGTTTCAAACTCCAACATACTGCAACAGTAAAGCTATTCTGTCCCAGATTTCCTTCATAAAAATGGCACAATCCAAAGTCACGTTTTTTAAACACAATCAAATGACGCGACTAAGAGATCAGTCCCCCGAAATATTAGTAGTGGACTCCACTAGGTGCTATCATTTTCAATTTTTTGCATCATAATTTGAGCTACGTAAAATCGCAGCTACGATTTTTACGTACCGCAATATGCAATAGTATCCTTTTCCACATCTTCTTCGTAAAAATGGCACAGCCCGAAGTCATGTTTTCTAACTCCATTCTCATGTTGAGGGGCAGAGATCTACCCCCGAAGTCTCAGCAGCGGACTTCAACGATGCTACAGAATTTCAAATTTCGCTTCACCTCACTAAAAATATTAAATTTCATTTATTGCGCTTTGTAAGTTTCAAATTCGTACATCGGCGACAGCAGAATTATCCTTTTCCGTGCTATGTCCGTAAAAAGGGCACAGTCCAAAGCCATGTTTCCTAATTGCATCCTTATGACGCGCGACTAAGAGATCAATCGTACGAAATGTCAGCAGCGGACCTCATTAATACTACTGAACGTCATTTTTCGCAGCGCGACCGCGTCACTAAAGACAGCTAATTTCGTCCTGTGCACTACATAAAATCGCGTGTACGTTTCAAACTCCTACGGCAACCATAAATCACCCTTTTCCACATTTCCTTCGCAAAAATGGCACAGCCCAAAATCGTATTCTCCAACGCCAACCTAAGTATCAATTTGCGCAACCCCGTTTCGTCAGCAAAAACGACAAATTTCGTTCTTTGCATTACGTAAAATCGTATGTACGCTTCAAACTCCCACACGCCTTTTTCCATATTTTCTTCATAAAAATTGCACAGTCCAACGCCGCTTTTTTAATATCATTCCTGCTTCCTGCGACTAAGAGATCAATCCTCCTAAATGTCAGCAGCTGATCCCATTGAAACTACTAAATTTAAATTTTTGCATCACAATTTGCACTCCGTAAACTCGCATATACGTTTCAGATTCCTACATACCTACAGAAAAATTATTCTTCGCCACATTTTTTTTTCATAAAAATGGCACTACCCGAAGTCACATTGTCTAACACTATCCTCGTACCGCGCGATTAAGAGATCAATCCCACGAAATGTCAGTGGCGGACCCCATTGATAGGCAAACTGAAAACTCAGGCAAGCCTCCTGCCTGTCAGAGGCCCCATTCGATGGCGGATTGAATTCTGAGAGACGCGAAATCGTACTCTATCGAAGAGGCCTCCTGATTAAGCCTCGCTTAAAGCGTCCAATTAGCGGGATTCATCGGGCACGGTGCGAATTAATTTCGCTAACGGGCCGCGCGCTCGGACCCGGAAGTTTCGCCGAATTTACGCCGGAAAAGGGGAGAGGCGTGTATCGAAACGTTCCGCGCCGGTTTCGGCCTTTCCTTATCGATCCAGCGCGATTCGTTGATTTTCACCGAGCGAAACAACACCGGCGTCGCAACTTTCAGCAGCGGGTCGGTGTCAAAAATCAAAGCGAGCGTGAGCTAAGTTAACGGTTTCGTGACCGACGCCTTCTTTTAGTTCTCAGTAGCGGGCAACGTTTATGTAGCACACTTCGGTATTTTTATTTTGGATTTGTAATGAAGCATTGCCCTCTTCTTGGTATAGGATTCGTTAATCTGTTTTATAGACGACCTTTCCATACCCGACATGTTTTGGAACCGAAAGATCCGTATTTAGGAGTGGGTTATTTGACCTTTGTTAGTCCCTATTTAAATTTCTGCCTTTCATTCCTGTTTAGCAGTCAAAGACCGATCTACTTTCTCATTACTTTAATTTCTCATTTGAACTCACTCTTGGGAGTAGCCTCCCTTGGATGTTCGTCGGATATTTTTATTTTTTTTACGACTTGAACGTAAAACCAACCACAACTTTATTTCCTATACTTTTTCTTTGAAATTCCATATCGTTAATTGCAATACATTTCTCATTGCTCTCTGATAACAGATCGTTAATGGTGGTCTGTACATGATCCACATGCTGAGTCATCAGCCAATTAGTGGGGGTATTACACAACACATCCTGTGTTCTTATTCTCGCAAGGGTTGGTCGGTAATTTCTTATTTGAACACACAACCCTGGGGACAACCTCTGTTAGATGTTAGTCGGATATTTTTATTTTTGTACAACTTGAACGTAAAACCAATATTATATACAAATTTTACCAATACTGTAGGGATATAAGATGTTAGGTGTGGTCGAAGCGGGATGCGGAATTATATTGAGTAGAATAAATTTATTTAAAGATAAATAGAAGCACTAATATATACATATAAATACAAAATAAAGGTAAAGCTATGGCAATTCGACTACGATTTGGTAAACGGCAAGAAAACGTATCTATATTGGACTGAACTACACTCTGAACTTGACTGACCTAAACTTCGAACTATATCTGACTGACAACTCAACTTAAACCGAACGACAACTTAAAACTGAAGCATAACTGAGCTCGCATCGCAAACCGGGCCGCCTTTTATACGGACCTCTACCGCCTTATCTTAATCCTGTAGGGCCCGATGGCCCAACGACAGTTTTATGCGACGCATTTACGGCCGTTTTCCTGATGCTACAATACTATATACCAATACAATACAAATTTTCTATATATTTTATTTAAAATTGTACACCATTACGTGCAATACATTTCTCATTGATCTCTGATAAAAGATCGTAACCAATGATTTGCACATGACCCCCTACCTTGAGTCATCTGCCATATGTGTTGTTACATGACATGTCGTGTTCTTGGTCTCGCAAGTGCTTACACGGTGTCTTCATAGCGGTCACGAAATAAACGTGCGCCCATTCGCGCATCAGTGGCTCGTGGTCTGGCAAACTGAAAGTTTAGCCTGCGCTCTTAAACCTTGATTAGCTCATGAGCTCATGTGGCGGCGTGTTTTTTTCTCCCGACGAATTTTGCGCGGAGCAGCACATTAGCGGTGAAGTATTGTGCCGGCGAAACTCGCGTTTTAATTTACGTGCCGGGCATGCATCGGCCCGCCGCGCTTCGCGGAAACTTCCGAAGGGCTTTAATCCGATCGGCATGTGCTGGAAGTATGCGTTAATTAAGATGTATTGGGGATACGATGGAAGTGGCGCACATTGTTATCCGTTGTTGTTCAGCGCGCGCGAACTGGGTGGCTGTAATCCTGAAAGTACTCGTACGTATTCCCACATCAGTCTGCTGCGCCTGAAACTTCAGCGTCGAGTCGTACACCTTCGAACTTCGCGCATTTTCACGGACGACCACCGTTCGATCTCAAACTCAAAGTGTCAAGCCGTAAATTAACGAACGCCAGCCGTGCTTGATTTTTTCGTCGTCGCGTAATTAAACGAAAATTAACCGCGATGAAACGAGGCAGGCGGGGGCGCGTGTAAAAACGTACCGAGCACGTGAGCGCGTGGAATGGTGGATTGAAGCAGAAATACGCTCTTCGGGCGAAAGTCGCGACGGCAAAAAGATCCGGAGCGCTAATTAAATTTTCGACCGCACGGTGACGGTGGCCGAATCGGGAAAAGGGAGGAAAATTATGCGGAGTGGTTCTTTGTCGGGGCCAGGACGGGTCACGGGCCGAAAATTCTGACCGGTTTGGGTAGATGAGATAATGAAGGGACTGATTATGTTTGGAGAACATAGCAATGTGATTGGAAATTTCATAGAAAATTTTGACACATTGGGCTTTCGGATATTCTTGAAAATTATAAATGATCTTTGTAATTTTATATTACTATAATTAGTTTATTACATTACAATAAAAAATAAATAATTGCTAGGCAGGGCTTTTCTAGACGGGCATGGTCTTATTTTATATCAATGGCTGCTATTGCGTCTGGCACTCGAGAACAGGAATATAAAATAATGAGAAAAGATTTGCAATCGAAAAAACACCCGATTTTTTAGACAAAGTTTTTTTTTTACCTAATAAGAAACCTAACGAGTTGTCGCTAGAAGAAATAATAATGAAATTTATGCGTGTGTTGCTAAAATTTTAAGACGGTTTGGCTAGTCGTTTCTGATAAATGACGCAAATGCGTTTTAAAAATGCTGTTTCGAGAAACAAGCGTTTGACGTTCGGTGTTCTACTCGTCCGCTGAAATTTTCGTGTCTATTAATATTCAATCTTAGGACGCCAATCTAAAGACCTTGAATTGTTAAAAAATGCGGAACAATTGATTTCCTTTACTTTACAAACCAAATCGCCACTTAAGCTTTTAGATTCTACCCACGCCGTACGAGTGTAATAGGTCTTTGACTTTTTAATCCTTTCGAATATTAACATTCACTTTTCGGATAATAGACTCAAGACCCTGAATCTGTAAGAAATGCAAAATAACTCCCTTTTTCTTTGCAGACCAGACCTTCCTTTAAGCTTTCGTCAAACTTTGTTTATTTTTGTGAATATTAATATTTTCTTTTAAACTAACGATTTAAACACCTTGCATTTTTTAGAAGCACAAGAAAATTAATTTCATTGACCGTACAATTTGGTTTTCCTCTCAAGCTTTCAGATTCTACCCGCGTCGCGCGAGCATAATAGGCTTTCAACTTTTTAATTTTGTGAATATCATTACTTTCTTTTAAGCAAACAATTGAAAGACCTTCCATTTCCAAGAAGCACAAGAAAGTTAATTTCATTAACTTTACAATTCGGATCTTCTCCCAAGCTTTCAGATTCTATCCGCGTCACGCGAGCATAATCGGCCTTTAACTTATTCATTTTGTGCATTAATATTTGCTCTCAAGCTGACAATCTAAGGACCTTGCATTTTTAAACAGCGCAGAAAAATTAATTTCGCCGACTTTACAAACCAGACTCCCCTCAAGCTCTCAGACTTTACCGTCACAGCCTTTTTAATTTAATTCCAACTTTTTAATTTTTCCGAATATTAATGTCTCCTTTCGGGTGCGCAATTCGACCTCAAACTTTCAAGTAACGCCGAAACGTTCTTTTCCCTGACCCCACAAACCAGTGCCCCTTTGAATCTGCGCGAGTTTCGAAAAGGTGCTTCTCGAAGGCGCAATGCAGCCTGCAGAACGAAACTTAACACTAGTTCCTAGGATGCATAATTTTGGTCTATACCGAATTTTCTCAACGAAAATGTCAGAATCTCTTTCATTTTTCTCGTATTATTTGTGCTGACGTTTACTAATTTGACAAGACTAGCATATATTTAAATTAATAGTCTTCGAAGGTTTCTAATCTCGAAATTCTTTATGCGGTTTATCTATTTCTACGGATGCGCGTCATTTTAATGCATTCGGGTTTTTTCAATGAAAATTATACAAGCTGTTTACATTTCTCTCATTGCGCTGAATTTCATCCATTTGAAAATATTAATATATATTTAAATTAATAGTCGTCGATGGTTTCTAATATTGCATTCTTTATGTAGTATATCTATTTCTACGGTTGCGTGTCATTTTGGCGCGATCGTAAATTGAACATTAATCCTAGTCAATCCACCCCGCACATAAAAGCATTATTTCAGAAATAACTATCAATGTGATCAAGTTCTTACAAAGTAGTCGTCCAAAATAAATACACACAATGCAGCGGATATACTATAAACCCAATATCTAAAATCTGCAGTGGTTGGCACGGCGTACCTACTTACGTTCATATCTCCGTATTCACGTTGAAAACGCGTAGTGTCGAAAAGCGGTAGATATCAGAAGGAAGAACAAATCTCAGTATTTCAATTGTTTCCACGACACAAAGGCATCTTATACGTTAATTTTTTTTTCTTGATTCTGTGCATTGAAGAACAAAGTACAGAAAGTCTGAAAAAGGTTGGTTTTCGTTCTTGTGCCAACTTGATGCGTATCCGTAGAGACACGTACGTAAGAAATGTCCGCAAACTCAGTGTTGAAGGAGTGGGCAGGTCTGCTGTGTAGGTCGGAGGTGTGACTCTCGTCAAATATTCGCCATTCGCTCCGTCATTATCGGGACGTTCGTCTCATTCGCTTCGATTTCGCTTTAATTAAGACCCCCTCGGTGTCGATCAACATTTCGCTATCGGATTTTGCACCGCAAGTTGATATCTGGGTTAATGAATTTTCCATGGAGGTCGGCGAAAGTATTGCGTTTCCGCACGCAATTTTAGAAGTCCTACTTGAAGTCGATAGCCCGATTATCGGACATTTCCCGTGGGAGCACTCTGAAGCTGGGAATTATACGAGCGACGTTGTAACTTTATCGCCGGCAAAGCGTCGGGGTCGATTCCTGTGTAATTGAGACCTTGTTCGGGCGACGATCGAGATTTTCGGGAAATCGGGTTTCAGCGGACGTTTATGGGGCTGTAAAAATATCTTCCTGCCGCTTCGCAGAATCGGCGGCAGTGCCGGAAGAAGTCGATGACGAGAGTCTGGACGCGCGCGAACTTCTGATGGTCGTTCAGGGTGACGCAGTGTATAAAATACATTGAAACGCTAGTTCATATTTTTTTGTTCGAAGAAAAAATCGATTGAATAGGAACTGTGATGGTAAAATTAAGGATTCTCAATATACGTTTTTGCATATATTTTTTAGTCGCTCGTTGGTGTCATTATGAATATGTATTCTTATCTTATAATTTTCTCAAAAATGTATTTGTTTAATTCGTCATCCATCACGATATCAATAATCCAAGCATTGACAATGTCATAATTCTCCGCCACTGGCGTAGCACAAAAATACTTTAACAATGTTAGCCCATATTCGTAATTAGCTCAATTTCTCCCTTACCGCAGGAAAGTAGAAAAATAAATTAACCCAAAATAGTGACAGTATAATTCAGAATATTGAAAAATATCTTTATTTAGTTCGTCGTCATTAGTCTTTGTCCGAGACGATAAGATATGCATTTGACAAGCACGGGGATCGTCTCCAGTGTCGCAGCAAATCGAAATCAATAGTTTACAGGCACGCAACATCGTAATTTTCGGTCAGTGACACACTGCAAAAAATACTCCAACACCATTACTCTATTTTCTGTTAGCTGCACTCGGTTTACTTCTGTATCGCTGCATGGAAGTCGCAAAATTAATTAACGCAAAATACGGATGCATTAATTTGGAATATGTAATACATTTTCATTTAGCTGGCCGCCATTAGTTTTCGTTTGAAATGACGAAATCGCATTCGATAAGCGAGAGAATCGTGTTCAGTGTCACAACAAATTATTATTAAAGGTTAATGTATATGCAGGATGATAACTACCGGTCAGTAACATTCAGCGAAGGGTTTTATTTCACATGTTTTTCGACGTTTGTATTAGACGACGTTTTCACTTTCGCATCTTCGCACGAAAAGAGTAATATGCGCCGTTTATTTTGAATGTGGCCTAACTCCGTTTTTCAATATTGTCCGGTTACCATGGTTACATGTACAAATTCGTGTTATTTATCAGTAAATGTTATTTATCTCGATTTGAAGATAAATGGAGTTAGGCCACTTTCAAAATAAACGGCTCATATATTCACTCGCAAGAGCGTCACTAAAATTCCAAACATTCGAATGTATCTTTACTTAGAGGGTTGCCATAAATTTTTGTTCGGAGCCACGAGGTCGCATTCCACGCGAGGCAATCGTCTACAGTATCACCGCGAAACTGTGTCAATATTCGACGTACACGCAACATCACAACCCCCAGTCAACAACGCACCGGCAAAAACACGCCAACCGGCCTCCTCGACGCTTTCCATTAGACACCCCCGCATTCCTTCTGTATCCCAGGCCGTCAGCGCCGAAATGAATTAACCCGGCCCCGCGCCGGCAAATTTCGAAACCCCCAGCGTTCGCTCTTAACCCCGTTTCCGTGTCAGCGCGAGGCCCCGCGTCGGCAAATCGTGCGTAAAATCCGTGCGCCCTTTATGCGACGCGTCGCGCACAATGCAACGTTTTAACGCTAATATTTTCCTACCCGCCGAGGCAATCAGGTAATGGAAGTTCATGAAAGGCCTCGCATTTTCACGTTTCAGCTCGCCGGCCTTCTCCCCTCGGCGCGTCCTCTTTTTCTGCCTCTTGCACCGACGCCCACCCACGCTCGGTCCCTTCCATCGCTCCGCGGATATGTATCTAATAAAACGATGAATATGTAGCCGTCGAGCCACCTCGCGGCCCTAATCCCAACACTGTGACACCGCGTCCTCGAATATTCTATTCATGAGGGCAGTAAAGCGATACGGCGTCATAAATATACAGGCCGTCATTGTACATCGCGGGCCTTTATTACTTTATTAGCAGGCGGGAGTCTTTGGCACGGCTTGACGAACAGAACGTCCTATGCAAATCCGTCCCTTAACCCTTTGCCGACGAGAACGCTTTTCGATGCGCTTACCTGGGGGTCGCAGATGTTTGTCGGCTGAGGCGAGATTATATGCTGGAGTCTATTTTCGAGGGTATCGGGCCCGGCGAAAGGAGCGTTTGGCGAGGTAAAAACGACGGATGATGGTAGGTCGAGTAGGGTGCGGTGATGAAGTCGAGAAGTCAGTAAATTATTTTGTGCGTGCCGCGTGCGAATTTTGGTGCAGGGCGAACTGTCGGGGTGGAAGCGGTTGTATTGTTATATCGAGAGAATTTCCTTCTTACAGGCACAAGTTAAGATTTATTTGAGGGCTTTTTAATTTATACAATAATTTGATAATCATATGTAACAGTTTAAACATTATAGTTCATATAAAAGTGCTTTATTGAACAAGTTAACTGAATTTATAAGAAACATTTTACTATTCCGAGATATGAAATATTGTGGTCACCACGTGGGTGGGTTTTTCGACTATATACAG
This sequence comes from Cryptocheilus praepositus, assembly GCA_033815515.1. Taxonomy (NCBI): domain Eukaryota; kingdom Metazoa; phylum Arthropoda; class Insecta; order Hymenoptera; family Pompilidae; genus Cryptocheilus; species Cryptocheilus praepositus. The sequence continues at coordinate 3,011,646 of JAWWQZ010000257.1, forward strand.
AATTCGTCAATTCCCCTGAATCTATACCAAAAATCGATGATTGCATTTAAAAGTTTTCCAAAATCAGGAATCACCGGCTCATGCCCCTGCGTTCTTGCCTTACACCATAAACCTGAATTGCACAAATTAATACCCGTCTATCATTCAAGTCGAACGTTTCTTACACCAGCGAGTAAACGAGCTGCAAACAAAAGGTTCATCATTTGACCCTTCGCATTGTTCGACTCTCCCTCCTTAGTCAATTCCTCCGCAATATCAAGAGAGTGAAAAAATATGGCGGTCGCATTCAGAAACACTCATAATAAATCATTGCATCGCCGACATTGACCCAGATTCCGCTTTCAGACAGGGATATTCGCGTCTCTGCGCGGTTTAGGCGCTTGGCAGGGAATTAAACATCGATTAGCGACTTTCTTACTGCCGCGACCGTGAAACTTCCTCGCGTGCCTCGTATGTGCATCGCACGCTGTAACTGTTCGTGCTGGACGGTCGGCGGAGAAGGTCCTCGTCCACAAATCCGGCGAAACGTGCGGTCGGATAATCGTCGAACTTCGCAGAACTAATTTATCATCGGCGAGAAAGATACGATACACGGTCGAGTTTGACGCGGCCCGGGTGGATCAGAGGGTAAGGGTAGTACCGATCAAATTGAACGCTACTATTTGACGCATGAGAAATGAAGACAACTGTGTTTCGTGAGGGACTATTACGTCAGGATGCAGTAATCGTTAGAGAATGGAGAATTTGAAGGCACGAGAATATTATGATGTGGTATTGAAGGAATAATAGGATTCTCTGATGATTAATAATATCTGGAAAATTGCGGGTGGACCGCAGGCAAAAACAGTTTTGTCAAAGAAATGGATGTGGTAACCGTTCTTATTTAATGATTTTAACACTTTAACGACCGCTAGCTGATTAATCGACTTTTCGGTTCCAACTGCTATTTACCGGTAGCCGATTAATCGGCTTTTCAGTAGTCAACGGTTATATTAGATAAAATAAATATCAGATGATATTATGACAATTCTAAATGCCAAGAAAAGTATTCTCAACAACACATTCCGTATTTTTCAGTTATAAAGTTTTACAAATAGGCACATACACAGTTCCTCCGCGATATCCAAAACAGAGTCGGTCTATAGTGAGTGGCATCTTCAGTCAATAGCGGTCGGTAGAGGTTAATACTGAAAGGGTCGAATGACTCCTTATGGTAAGAATAGGTAGGTGTAAAGTCCCGGACGTTTAGTGTTAACTTCCTCCTATCCCTCCCACATTACAGCAACAGCACCCACTGCGCGTAATGACGCGTACCCCTGCATCCACCTAACCCATCAGCAGCCGCCATCGATTCCGCGTCCGCCGACGCGCCCATCTTTTTAGCCCGTCGTCCGTCGCGTGATAAATCGGCAGGCGTTCGCGCATCGGCGCGGCGCACAATCATCAAAGTCATGAAATGATAATTCACCGCCGCCGGGGCGTCGGTGCCTATCGGCCGGGCGTGCGTCAGGCCGTACATCATCTCGGAATCGGGCCGACGACGCAAGCAGCTGCATAATCTGGGCGAATGCACGTGGCAATGCGTGCATTCCCGCTCATATAAGCGAGCGTAAATGCGCCGCGCACAGAATGGGCACGCGTGTCGGCGTGTTTCGAGTGTTTCGTCGTTTCCTGCAGAAGCCAGGCATCCGCCGGTTCGGCCAACCGCCTTCGCGCCCTTCGTCCCGTCACGCGTCCCTCCGACTTGCCGGCCGGAGGCACGCCGACCATTTCTGCCCAGCATTGTTTCGCCCCGGACACACAATGATCTGTCGATGCTCCGTCGAAACTGTTCGATGCCCGACGACGGACGCTATTGTCTTCGCGCCGATATTCGAGGTGTGCCGCGCGAAAATGCGGAATATTGTTAGCGCTCGCTGTTTCGCGACGGCCGTCCGGCGGATTCTGCCACTCCCGCGCGCGAAAGTTCGACGAAGTTCGCGGCGACGCGTCGATATTGAGCGAAGAGACGCCGATTGGCACGGAGGCGCGGGAGGCATTTGCCTTGCTGCCATGCGAATGCATCGGTCGACGGGGCTTTCGGTGTTTTGTGGCGGCGGGCTCACGTGGGTTTTTGCGAGGGGTCTGGATTTGAAGAAGTTCAGTCATTTGTGGTTCCTAGATTAGTGGGCAGGAAGAGAGATTGATAGAAATTTAGTTTTAGATGTTTTGCAGGGAAGCGTTGGGCGGTGGCTAGTTTAGGCGGATTATTATTGGGGGCCTGGGTTTGTAGAAGTTTGTTTAAAATTGATTTGTGTATCAATTGATTGAAATTTGATTTGTTGCGGTACGAATGCATTGTCGATTATGGTTTATGTATTTTGCGGAGAATTGTCGGCGGTTGCGAGTTTAGATACGTCCAATGAGGTACCTTCATTGATATTTAATCAATTATGTTTGTACAATTACAGTCATTTGTGGTTCCTAGATTATGTGGGCAGGAAATGAGATTGATACGTGTACAAATTGAGAGAGATTTAGTTTTAGACGTTTTGCAGAGAAGCGTTCGGCGGTGGCTAGTTTAGGCAGATTATTATTAGGGGCCTAGGTTTCCAGAAATTTGTTTGGGATTGATTTGTGTACCAGTTTATTGAAATTTGATTTGTTGCGATACGAATGCATTGCCGATGATGGTTTAGGTATTTTGCGGAGAATTGTCGGCGGTGGCGAGTTTAGATACGTTCAACGAGGTGCCTTCGTTGATATTTAATAAATTATGTTTGTACAATTACAGTCATTTGTGGTTCCTAGATTATGTGGGCAGGAAGGGAGATTGATTCGTGTACAAACTGATAGAAATTTAGTTTTAGACGTTTTGCACAGAAGCGTTCGGCGGTGGCTAGTTTAGGCAGATTATTATTGGGGGCATGGGTTTGCAGAAGTTTGCTTGAGATTGATTTGTGTACCAGTTTATTGAAATTTGATTTATTGCGGTACGAATGCATTATCGATAATGGTTTAGGTATTTTGCGGAGAATTGTCGGCGGTGGCGAGTTTAGATACGTCCAATGAGGTACCTTCATTGATCTTTAATCAATTATGTTTGTACAATTACAGTCACTAGATTATGGGCAGGAAGGGAGATTGATATTGTACAGATTGATAGAAAAGTTTTAGATGTTTTCGTTGGGCTCAGTTTACGATTATTATCAAGTTCAGAAATTTGTTTGGGATTGATTTGTGTATCAGTTTATTGAAATTTGATTTGCTGCGGTATGAATGCATTGTCGATGATGGTTTAGGTATTTTGCGGAGAATTGTTGGGTAGTGGCTAGTTTAGATACGTTCAACGAGGTACCTTCATTGATATTTAATAAATTATGTTTGTACAATTACAGTCATTTGTGGTTTCTAGATTATGTGGGCAGGAAGGGAGATTGATACGTGTACAAATTGAGAGAAATTTAGTTTTAGATGTTTTGCAGGGAAACGTCGGGCGGTGGCCAGTTTAGGCGGATTATTATTGGGAGCCTGGGTTGCCAGAAATTTGTTTGCGATTGATTTGTGTACCAGTTTATTGAAATTTGATTTGTTGCGGTACGAATGCATTGTCGATGATGGTTTAGATATTTTGCGGAGAATTGTCGGCGGTAGTGAGTTTAGATCCGTACAACGAGGTACCTTCATTGATATTTAATAAATTATGTTTCCTCAATTACGTATCAAGTTCAGTTATTATTGGTTCCTAGATTATGTGGGCAGGAAGGGAGATTGGTACGTGTACAAACTGATAGAAATTCAGGTTTAGATATTTTGCAGAAAAGCGTTGGGCGGTGGCTAGTTTAGGCGGATTATTATTGGGGGCCTGAGTTTGTAGAAGTTTGTTTGAGATTGATTTGTCTACAAATTTATTGAAATTTGATTTGCTGCAGTCGGAATGCATTTGTCGATGATGGTTTAGCTATTTTGCGGATAATTAGACGGTGGCGAGTTTAGGTCCGTTTATCGAGGTGGCTTCGCTGATATTTAATAAATTATGTTTGCTCAATTATGTATACGGTATTAGAGATTGATGTACGTAGGTGCGCATAGAAATGTGGGTTGTTTGGTACGAACACATTTGTCTCGAATCATTTGGCAACTTAGCGGAGCATTGTGTAGCGGTGACGCATTTTGGTGGGTTTTTCTAAAGAACCCCGTCTTACTTGTACGTAGTTCCCGTAGTCGGCGTCCAATGCAGTATCCACCACTTTCTCTTATCTTTCGCCCACAACTGGCGTCATATTTTTGTCGTTATCTGCTCTTCACTTCGTGCATCCCCATCCGCGTGTCGCTTCTCTAAGTGTACACGGTCCAACTCACCGAGGATGCCTTCGCAACTCGTCTTTTTCTGCCGTGAACGATAAATACTCTTTATCCGTCGGACCATCAGCCAACTTCGATCTCACGAAAACGCGCGCGGTTATCTCTTATCTGGTGTGATTTGCCTTCAGCGAGACCCTTCGGAATCCCTTTGTCGGATTTTATTCTATTTTCGCGCCGCTCGTCGAGTCCTGACCGATATTTGGATTATTCGGACATTCGTATCGAAGCCAGGTTGCCAACCGGATCCGAAGAAGATCAATGGCTGCGCGTAAATCATCCGCAGGACGGTCGACGTCCTTCGCAAATGCTCGCACAGTATCCATCCCAGTCGTTAATTATCGAATTGGGGCCCGATTCCAGATCTCTCTTGATGAGGACGACTGAAACGCTGCTTGCTCAACGTGACTCGTGACTTCTGGCCGAAGATTGATCATTGCCGCGATATGCAAATCATTGTTATTGCGTTGGAGTGTGAATGGGTGATAGATATGCAGAAAGTGAATTTTGAGGGATTTTTGGTTGGTATTATACGTGAGATAGGATTTATTGACAGGATGACAGCAATAGAAAAGAACGGGTGGTGATAGAATGTAAATCTAAAGTAAAGCAATTTTGAGAGAAAAATGCATTCTTGCAATCACACAAGAGGTAGATACACTGTTTCACAGAGAATGCAATTAACAAATAAATTCTTTATGGCTGATGCCACGATATTAATAATCGAAGGTCATAAGATGAAGAACATAAGATAAAGACAAGATATATAAATGACGCATCAAAAATAAATTCGTATACTACAGGATGGATAATTCAGAAATTCTATTGCAACATTTTATTAATAAGTTTAAAAAGAACACACTCCTCAGTGTACTTAATCATCGAAAACCGCCCACGTCGAAAAAAGCGCCGTGATGCAGAATCAAAGTCGCCCAAGGAAAACTCGACCATAAAAACCATAAGTCACCGACATCCGTCACGTAATGAATGCGAAGTCCAGATTTTGCATCAGCGTTTCCTGTTCCGCGGGATTTTTGGAAGTCCAAAAATTCTATATACATGTATGGCTATTGGCCGAGTTCGCAAGTCGTGGTAGAGACAGATGGATCCGTTTTACGTTCGCTACGTGACTTTCGCGGGGTTTCCAAGTGTCTGCGCAGTAATCCCGAAGTTTGATACTGCTCGTTCCGCGGGATAATCCGTTTTTTCGTCGAACAGAAAATCCCCCGTTTCCGTTGTCTTGGCTCATCCCAGGACGAAGCGGAGACCCGGGTCGTTAGCGACACTTCCTGCTTCTTTCGACGTCGCGGACACTGCGAAGTTCATGATTTTTCGCGCTCGTTAATCGTCGATCACTCAGGCCGATTCATGCCGCTGAAAAATTTGCGAAAATACGAGCTCACGTGGCATTTTACGAGAGGGGTATAAAATGAAGAGAACTCCGCGGGAGTCTGTAGTTTCCAATACGAGTCTCAGCAAAAATCGCGCGACCGTTTAGAATGGACGACAGAGAACGTTTGAAATAGAAAATCCGGACGCTTCACGGTTTATTGAAGCTTCCTGTTACGGAAAATATTCCATGGTCTGTCGATGCAGGACGGTTTCTGCAAAATGGTGTACGGTGTTTTCTTCGTTACTGCTAGGGATGCCATTTTGAAGTTTTTGAGTTAATGTTCGTTTTTGTTACTGAATTTATTCAGCAGGTTTAGGGTGGTATGTTTTTTTAATATGTATGTATTAATGTCGGTAAGGGTTGGTTTAAAAATGAATTGACTTTTATGCACTGACATCAATACAAGTCAATTTTTAAATTAGTTGACTTATGCTCTATTATCTCTTGTGTGTAACGTTTGTAACAGGGCAGTTGTATAACTGTAGACATTATACGTATATTATGTCGTCAACAACATACCATGAGTGATGACAAATAAGAAATAACGAAACAAAAACTTTGACAGAACTTTCTATTCAATATCCTCTGTTTATACACGGATACGTATTCCGTATTTACACGCCAATTAAACCGAAAGTCAAATAAAATCTGCTCCGCGTTTAACGTCTTAAATTCTATCGACAGCAGGCCAAAACACATAAAATTCGCTTGGCAATCAACGTGTCGATTTAAAACTAAATTAAAAATAAAAGGTGTGAGGAAAATATAGTCGATCTTAGCAGTGAAAGATATCGATAGACGAGCAAAAAGAGGTTTGGTATGTAACATATGTTCTCCATCGTGGAACTTCTACTCGTTACCCTTTATTTACACACAGATACGTCGTCCGTATTTACATGCCAACTAAATCGAAAGTCAAATAAAACCGACTCCTCGCTTAACGTCTTAAATCCTATTGCCAGCAGGGCAAAACATACAAAGTCGCCTGGTGCTCAACGTGTCAATTCGAAATCAAAACGCAGATACCGAAGGTGTGCAAAAGATACAATCAACAGTGAAACTATCGGTAGACGGGAAGAAATAAGTAAGCTCTGTAACAAATGTCCTCCATCGCCGATGCAGATAGTCTTCCCGTAACGGAGGATCTTTGTCTCGTGAGACTCTGTTCGTGATGTCGACATCGACTATGTCGATACCATCGAGTGCGCGGGATTGAAACATTTCGCAGACGCCGGTGAAAAAGGTACACCTGACTTCTAGCTCTTTATCCCGACGAGGCGCGCGAAATCTCACCCAAAATCCGCGGTGCGGAGCGCGATGGATTTTTGCCCGGGGAATTTTTCGCGGCAGCGCGAGATTGGCTGGCTTCTGCAATTTTGTCTTGCGCTGTCGCCGGCGCACGAGATAAAATTGCGAGTCGCTGACATTAGCTAATCTTTGTCGCGTCAGTGAGCAAGGCGCGAATTTTGTCGCAGGGCCGTAAACTCTTGCAGATGTTTCCGCGTTGCTGCACCTCTCGAGTCTATTTTCGTCGTCGTTGCCGTGCGAAGGAACAGAGATAGGACTTTGCAACGTTATATTAGGGAATGCTTTTGGGAGCTATTCGGGCGACGTCACAATCTGCTATAAACAAGGTATAGTAAGCATCGGGTGGAGCTAATGTCGAAATGAATTCTGGCGAAATAATCTCGATAATATTGTGTTAAGTGCAACGTGAGAAATTGAATAAAAATTCGGTGGTTGGTGTAGAAGTGATTGGGTGTTAGAAAAAAGAGGTTGCTATGGAGAGACATTATTTTCGGCATTATATTAGTGTATGTTTTTGGGATCCATACGCGTGACGTCACAGTTATTGATACACTTTATTATAAAACACAGGCAGTGTCAATACGAAAATGCATCATAGAAAAGTGTCGTTTTCAATTGTCTATGTGTAGTACGTGTCAACATGTCGTAGTACTATTTTCTGCCACATCTTATGTCATTCCACCCTAATTAACACGTTGACTGCCTATTTTGCTATGCTAGAACCGCGATGAGATGAAATACTGCAGAGTATAATTAAATCATGCAAAATAAAGGTAACGCAAAGTTGTTAGAAGCCAAAGTATTCGAAGCACCGTTCCAATACCAATTGCTTTTACAAGATTGCAAATAGGCTTCATTTCGAATTTTTTGCATTTTTAGTAAAATCTTTTGCGCCGGTCACCGCGTATTTTGCTATATTAGAACAGCGATGCGATGAAATACTGCAGAGTATAATTAAATCATGCAAAATAAAGGTAACGCAAAGTTGTTAGAAGCCAAAGCATTGAAGCACCGTTTCAATATCGATTGCTTTTACAACATTGCAAATAGGGTTCATTGCGAATTTTTTGCATTTTTACTAAAATGTTTTGCACCGGTCACCGCGTATTTTGCTATGTTAGAACTGCGATGCGATGAAATACTGCAGAGTATAATTAAAACATGCAAAATAAAGGTAACGCAAAGTTATTAGAAGCCAAAGTATTGAAGCGCCGTTTCAATATCAATTGCTTTTACAACATTGCAAATAGGGTTCATTGCGAATTTTTTGCATTTTTACTAAAATCTTTTGCGCCGATCACCGCGTATTTTGCTATGTTAGAACAGCGATGCGATGAAATACTGCAGAGTATAATTAAATCATGCAAAATAAAGGTAACGCAAAGTTTTCAGAAGCCAAAGTATTGAAGCACCGTTACAACATCAATTGCTTTCACAAGATTGCAAATGGGCTTCACTTCGAATTTTTTGCATTTTTAGTACAATCTTTTGCGCCGATCACCGCGTATTTTGCTATGTTAGAACCGCGATGCGATGAAATACTGCAGAGTATAATTAAATCATGCAAAATAAAGGTAACGCAAAGTTGTTAGAAGCCAACGTATTGAAGCACCGTTTCAATATCAATTGGTTTTACAAGATTGTAAATAGGCTTCATTGCGAATTTTTTGCATTTTTACTAAAATGTTTTGCGCCAGTCATCGGTGACCACCGTGTCAGTCAACGTGTTAAACCTCATAGCAGTTCATTTTACAATCCTACAATATCTAAAAAAACTAATCCCACGATATGTAGCACGCGTCAACACGTCGTAGCGCTATCTTTTTCGACGTCTCGATCCGGAAGCGACATTGCAAATGTCGCCGGCGCCATTTCCGTTCCCACAAGAAGCGTGCCGTCGGGACGTCGGACTCGACGGAGCGTTTTAAAGGACCGCGGACAAGCGAAAAACGTCGCGCCCTTTCCGGGTCCTCTGCCAGGCAGGACACTGTCAGCGGTCGCGTTAATAAAGGGGCGGCGATGCGGCAAAGAGAGGGAAGAGTGCAGCCGACGTACCGACAGTCTATCTACGTGGCTTAAAAACTTTACGCCGCGGCCCGAAGAGATGTTCGCCAAACGAAAAGTTCGATTCCGAAGCCCCACGTAGCGTCTGCGACCCAGTTCGAGAGCCCTGGCGATGTTGCGTTCGATTCTATGCGCTTTCGGACTGCTTTTCGTCGAAGACCGGCGGCGAAGTTGAGGCTGGGAGGGGTAACAATTTTTACGCCTGTTTTTGATGGGACGTTGGTACTTTTGCTCTAGTGCGGGATCTACACGCTTTGAGGCATAGATGAAAGACATTCAACCAAAAATGGTATTTGTTTCTATGCCTGTTTTTGGTTAAATGTATTTTATTTTATCATTAGATGAGCTCTATATGTTTGGAGGTCCAGATAGAAGAGAGATTCAATCAAGGATCAAGCTCTACATATTCCGAGATCTAAATAGAAAATATTCCACCAAAAATATTAATAATTTGAATGTCGGTTCTCGGTTGAATGTGTCTTCTTTCATTCTAATACGTGGTTTACACGTTCCGAGGTCGAAGTAAAAGGGATTGCCGCCGAAATGTTCGGTTTTTGTCCACTTTTTATAGTATAGTATTTATAGTATAGTTAAATGTATTTTATTTTACCATTAGATGAGCTCTATAAGTTTCGAGGTCCAGATAGAAGAGAGATTCAATCAAGGATCAAGCTCTACACGTTCTGAGATCCAAATAGAAAATATTCCACCAAAAATATTAATAATTTGAATGTCGGTTTTCGGTCGAATGTGTCTTCTTTCATTCTAATACGTGGTCTACACGTTCCGAGGTCTAAGTAAAAGACATTGCCACCGAAATTTTCGGTTTTTGTCCACTTTTTATACTATAGTATTTATAATATAGTTAAATGTATTTTATTTTATCATTAGATGAGCTCCACATGTTTCGAGGTCCAGATAAAACAGAAATTCAATCAAAAATCAAGCTCTACACGTTCCGAGATCTAAATAGAAAATATTCCACCAAAAATATTAATAATTTGAATGTCGGTTCTCGGTCGAATGTGTCTTCTTTCATTCTAATACGTGGTCTACACGTTCCGAGGTCCAAGTAAAAGAGATTGCCGCCGAAATTTTCGTTTTTTTTGTATTTTTATGTATAGTATTTATAATATAGTTAAATGTATTTTATTTTATCATTAGATGAGCTCTACATGTTTCGAGGTCCAGATAAAAGAGAAATTCAATCAAAAATCAAGCTCTACACGTTCTGAGATCCAAATAGAAAATATTCCACCAAAAATATTAATAATTTGAATGTCGGTTTTCGGTCGAATGTGTCTTCTTTCATTCTAATACGTGGTCTATACGTTACGAGGTCCAAGTAAAAGACATTGCCGCCGAAATTTTCGTTTTTTGTCCACTTTTTATAGTATAGTATTTATAATATAGTTAAATGTATTTTATTTTATCATTAGATGAGCTCTACATGTTTCGAGGTCCAGGTAGAGGAGAGATTCTATCAAGAATCAAGGTCTATACGTTTCGAGATCCAAATAGAAATTATTCCACCAAAAATATAAATAATTTGAACGTCGGTTCTCGGTCGAATGTGTCTTCTTTCATTCTGATACGTGGTCTACACGTTCCGAAGTCGAAGTAAAAGGGATTGCTGCCGAAATTTTCGTTTTTTGTCCACTTTTTATAGGATAGTATTTATAATATAGTTAAATGTATTTTATTTTATCATTAGATGAGCTCTATAAGTTTCGAGGTCCAGGTAGAGGAGAGATTCTATCAAGAATCAAGGTCTATACGTTTCGAGATCCAAATAGAAATTATTCCACCAACAGTATTAATCATTTGAACGTCGGTACTCGGTCGAATGTATCTTCTTTCGTTCTGATACGTGGTCTACACGTTCCGAGGTCTAAGTAAAAGACATTGCCGCCGAAATTTTCGGTTTTTATCCACTTTTTATAGTACAAAAGAGGGGTGCTTCAGTGGGTAGTTCTAAAAGATGAGTTCCACGTAACTCAACACTTGAGTATGCATAAATGAACTTTCTCTACATCTTAAAAAACAAAGTACGAAGAAAGGCATTCGCTCTTTGTCGATCGTGCGCTTGCATTCGACATCGACATTCGACGAACGCTTACGATGTAAGGAAAGCAGTAACGCCCGATCGATATCCGTGAAGTTTTGCGTTGGACGCTCGGCGAACTCGACCTGCGATGACTCACTATAAATTATCCTATGATCGACCTGTCGATCTGCGCCCGATCAATCTTCCTCGCGGAATGAAGTTATCAATCGGCCGGGGTCAATTTCGAGATTTTTCTGGCTCACGGAATTTCCGTCGATCAACATGCATGCCCCCACGCGACTCGAGGTGTTTGGGGTTGGGAGGGTGAACCAGACGCGGTTGGGTTGGGTGGAAGTTTGCAGCATCCCGCAGTGCACGTACGAAGTTTGTTAATGTTTTACTTGGGATATTGTGAGCTACGGACAGAACCGTAGCGCGGCCCGACGATAATTATAGAGGAAAGGAAATATTTATTTACAGAGTTACGCGCCGGTTGGGTAGAAAAATAGGGCGGGCGCGTTTCGTTGGAGTTTATCCCAGGTTATTAATGTTCGTGTACATAACATTGTGGTTGGTGCTTCGGTTAGAAAATGAATTAAGTATTTAGTGGGCTGATTATTGCATAGTTGAACTCGGCGTTTGGACACATTAATCGCGCGTATGTAAAATATAGTTTTAGTCCTTTTTTTCTTATCGGGTTTATTTCAACTTTCGATTCCATTTTTTAATTTAACTTTATACAAAAATTATCTCTTGATGTCAATACAATAATCGGCACAGTTGGTAACTAAATAATATTTTAACAGATGTACTGCTGTGTTAATTTTACATACACGGTCATTTTGGAACGGTCATTGTCATATTCATCACATTAATAATGTTCGTGATATGATTGTGCTTGTCGATTATATCAATATTGTACGCGTACAATATGCTATTTAATAATGGAGAACACAGTTTTCAACAAGGCAAGCGCATACGCAAGTACACTGCGAATATATGTTAACTCGACAAGGTGTTTGAGACTTTTGATCGTCGGCGTCTACATGCGATACGCGAAAATGGAAAATCAGGGACGTACGCCGGCTTTACGTCATGGCGGTTCGATACTGACCTATTAGCTTAAAGTAATTTCCGTTTAATTTTCGCGCTTACAAGCTTACAAGTTCGGCGTGTATGTGGCAACGAAAGCCCTGATAAAGCCTCTTCCTCTTTCTCCCGCTTCCTATTCTTCTCTTTCTCTCGCATCTACTCACGCATTCTCTTTCTCTCTCTCGCGCTCACTTAAACATACATCCCGCTAATTTTCTCTTCTCTCTCTCTCTCTTTCTCTCCATCCTAACTGTTCTGCACTCCATATTTCGCTTAATTTGGTTTGGGAAGTATCTTAAGCAAAAGTAACCAAGTCTTTTTTTTACGTATAAAGCACTTAGTGCACGAAAATATATGTGCGTTGGTTATTACTATTAAATGCCTCTGTTAAGTTCAAAAACTATTACAAATGCGTGATAAATTGTCCTAAAATAAAATACCTAAACAATTTTCTCATATATATATTGTTTCGTATAGTGGATTTAAGTAATGTATATTTATAATTTTATTAAACAGTGAACATAAAATATATATAGATGTGTGATAGTTATATTTCGACGCATGTATCTATTTCGTTATAGTGAATCAATATAACATACGCGATAATAAAAGAAGTGATTTATATTATACGAATTTTATTAAACAGTGAACATTTAGTGAGTTTTAAAATATATTTGCGAGAAACGTTACAATTACTACTTTTGTGTTTAAAACTGTTTAATATCATTCCAATCAAAAAATCCTACATAACTGTGGAATCTCAAATACACGGTTCTCTAGTTCGCGAGGAAAGGTCACCTATGATCCTCAATTACTATATTGATGTATCATAGGTGACGAGCTTGTTGAAGTGTGTTATTTGGTTACTCAGGAGTGAGTTGACGATAAGACGTGAAGACGATAAGACGTAAAGACGAAACGGCGTAAAGGCAAAACGACGAAACCACGAAAGATTAGAAAATAAGACGAAAGTGTCTTGATTGTGTTGTTATTGTTTATAAATATTATACTCTCTAGTTTCACGTAATAAATTCCTACATAATTAATACAGAATAGAACATAAATACAACATACTGGGATTACGAAAACGTATAAAATGGTCTGCTACGTACGGTGGTGAACAGCTTTTATTTGCCTCACAGATTGTCCCATTCGAATCTCATGTCCTGCCAGGGGCCGTCCGTCCGGTGCATTCGCATACGATGTCCGACCCTTTTCTGATACCACATACATACACTTGCATTTCTCGTCACTTTTAACCGCAGACTGCGACTCCTCAATTTGACCGGAAAAATCACAAACAATTACTTTCACTATCCATTCACTTTTGCTGATGTTCATTAACACTTTGGCTGCCACGGTGGTCACCGGTGAGGCCAGAGATTTTAGTGAAGATCCCAAATATTCACAACGGATAGCAATTATTATTTTATAAATGCAGTTGTTGTTAGATGCAATCCATTGATCTTTGACGCGCGTACTTTTACCGGGGGGGCGTCGCGATAGTCCGTGAAATGTACGTTAACACTTTGACTGCCAAGCGTATTTTGCTACATTAGAACCGCGATGCGATGAAATACTGCAAAATATGATTAAGTAGTGTAAAATGAAGGTAACGCAGAGTTGTGGGAACTCAAAGTATTGAAGCACCGTTCCAATATCAATTGCTTTTACAAGATTGTAAATAGGTTTCATTGCGAATTTTTTGCATTTTTAGTCAAATCTTTTGCGCCGGTCACCGGTAACCGACGCAAGAAATTTGACTGAAGATCCGAAATATTCGCAATGGGTAACAATTATTATTTTATAAATGCAGTTGTTATTAGATGCGATCTTTTCATCTCCAATACCTGCACATTATTTACATTTTGCATAATTTAGTCGAACGCTGTATTATTTCATAGCATCGTCGTTCTAATATAGTAAAATACGCTTGGCAGTCAACGTGTTAACATTTTGACTGCCATGATGGTCACCGGTGACCGACGCAAGAAATTTGACTGAAGATCCAAAATATTCGCAATGGGTAGCAATTATTATTTTGTAAATGCAGTTGTTATTAGAACAGTAATGCGATCTTTTGGTCTTCAATACCTGCACATTATTTACATTTTCCATAATTTAGTCGAACGCTGTAGTATTTCATATCATCGCCGTTCTAATATAGTAAAATACGCTTGGCAGTCAACGTATTAACACTATGACTGCCATGATGGTCACCGGTGACCGACGCAAGAAATTTGACTGAAGATCCAAAATATTCGCAATGGGTAGCAATTATTATTTTATAAATGCAGTTGTTATTAGAACAGTAATGCGATCTTTTGGTCTTCAATACCTGCACATTATTTACATTTTGCATAATTTAGTCGAACGCTGTTGTATTTCGTATCATCGCCGTTCTAATGTAGTAAAATACGCTTTGCAGTCAACGTGTTAACGGCACGGTACGAAGATTCGTCGAAATCGTTCGCTGCCCAGGCCAGCTTCGTTGCGATCGAAAATTATTCGAAATATGCGGTGTCGTGTCCGTCACTCATGCAAGGGTGGCACGGCGTGGCGCGTGTTAAAGACACCCCGCCGCACAATCCGGTTACTCGACTTAGTCGGTTAGGCATAATTGAATATCGCGCAGAAATTGACACCGTCGGCGGGCACCTCTTTCAGCCATTAATCAATTTCCGTCCGGTGGCAATAACGCCCGGTACATAATACGCGCGGCGCGTTTCCTTTGACCAGCCGGCGGCCTCGTTTTTTTATGCAATTAGCTATCGGCGCGCGGCGTAAAGGAATTTTCTATGTGCGTCAGGGACGCCGGCGCTGTGTTTCTTTGCGTTTCGCACGGTTCACGAGGCTATAGATTTCTCGCACGGCGCCCCGTTGTGCACGAAATTGGTTGCACGTGCTATTGATAATGTACGACCCGTTTTGAACGACTAAAATGTGCGCGCGTTGCTTTTGGCGGTTTGGACAGTTTTCGCGTGAAAGATCATTAGTTCGATTTGCGCGATGTTTCGGAGTAACGGTGGTATCTATGAGTCGGGAGATGAGAGTGTAGATGATGTTCAGGATACGCCACGTCTTGAAGAGATTTCGTATTTTTTTGTATGTTGAAAGAGTCGATTTATTAGACGGTGTGTCAAAACATGTTTTTGGCTAACATTTTTATTGGTTGTGTAGGATTTAGATTGGAATGATATATTAAACGGTTTTAGTCACAAAAGTAATGGCTATAATGTTACTGGCACTGCACTCTGTATTAAACGCTGTATTACAATATATGAGTTTAAAACAATTATTTATAAGTATATAACGTATGATATTCTCTAAAGATTCGCTATGAAGCACACACTTTTCTCTTGAAAGATTCGCGAAGACTCACTTATTTTTACATTGCGCTCAACCCTTTTATACTATTTGGTTTCCATGATAGTAAATTCTTTCGAGAACATTCCTAATAACAAATATAGACTCATGCATTCTTTCTCATTCTCTCTCTCTCTCATACGCACATTCTCTCATTGCTCGTTCATTCAAAATCACACATTCCACAGTTGAAATGCTTGGAAGGGTTTTGTGAGATGTTGAGTATTTCATACTTACGATCTTGTTTGAACGTTTGAATTAATAAGAATGGGTATTTTATTCGAATCAAGTAGTTGTTACCTATTTCATTATTTCCATGCCTTCTTTCATTATTCCCATAAACAGTAATTCCTTCAAAATTGTTTTGCATCTCATCCAGTAAACGCATTCTCCAAACGTTCGTAAAAACGCGAGCCATACCGCTGACTTTAAAAAAAGTTCTCCCGTTTCCAAAGACGTCCCAATATTAATGCGCGTAACCACATAGAACGCAGGAAGTGAGGCGCCAGACGACGATAATCGTCCGCCACGTAACGAACGAATTTCACGGTGATTCCTCAGGACTCCCCTTCTCCGTTCTTTCCACGGCACGTATCCGCGCGTCACGCGTCTCACTCCTGCGTCACGTCGAAAACTTGCTAAAACTTCCGGGGCAGAATTTTCAGATAGCTCCTCTCCGCGCCCTCAGACTCCCTTTTTTCGTCGATTTTCGCGTTGACTTGGAAGCACGCCGACCCCGACGACGACGACGACGCGGGGCATAATCTTTTTCTTGTCAGCTCCTTTCCGCCCTCCTTCGTCCTCTTTCGTCCAATTTCGTCGTTCACCAGGCTTTCGTCGTTTTGCGTCTTGCACGACCGAAGTCGATTCGCAAGTCGCGCCGTCAGAACTGTCGGCGGACGGAGTTTTGTCGGGAAAATTGTCGAATAATGGCCGGCGGCAACTGCCACCGCGGAGAAAAAGAGGTGTTATGTGTGATGCGCCACTCTCAGCTTTGTTACTGACTGACGGCAGGGTTGAGGTAGTGGTACTTCAGTTTTGTGGGGGCGGACTAGAAGCAGCACTGTTAAAAATGCCAGGCGTTTGCAGTGCACTAATGGTTTTGCGTGTCAACTCAACATTTATTATAATGGAATAAAGTAATTTCTTAAACTGCTCAGTAAAATGAGCGTCAATACGGAAGTGGAAACATGAAGCAGATGAATACAATAGAACATAGAAAGAACTTTGTCGCTATGTAAAAAAATTGCCGAATAATGGCGGCAACTGCCGTCAAGAAAAGAATGATGTGTTATGTGTCATGCCTGATGTGCGACTTTGAATTTTAGAAGCGCGATGTAACGAAAAAGTATCTAAGTAAAAGCCGATATTAAAGTTTTATCAACTCAACATTTATTACAATGGAATAAAGTAATTTCTCAAACTGCTCAGTAAAATGAGCGTCAATACGGAAGTGGAAACACGAAGCAGATTAATAGAATAGAACGTAGGAAGAACTTTGTTGGTATGTAAAAAAATTGCCAGATAATGGCGGCAACTGCCGTCAAGAAAAGAATGACGTGTTATGTGTCATGCCTGATGTTCGACTTTGAATTTTAGAAGCGCGATGTAACCAAAAAGTATTTAAGTAAAAGCCGATATCAAAGTTTTATCACCTATATCCGTGGTATTCTGCATTTAATATAAGAATATATGTTTGACTAATTTCCTGTCCAAATTTTGTTGCTTCCGTTTACGTGCTTTCACATACGTACATGGACATGGTTTATACACTTATGCCATCAGACGCTTTCGAAGCGTCACCTAGTTCGAAGCGCATTTCAAGTACTGTTGTTTATCGATAACGTTCTTCAAAAGGTATACTATGCGAATGCAACGCAGCAAAACAATGTGTTTATACACACTTTTCACACGCATCCTGTATCGATGCAGAGCAGAAACTGTTTTTCGATAGAATATCACCATCTCTGCTTGCAAATAACCATCGTATAAAAAATTTAGTCCCGTTGGCTGATTAAATGTTGACTCGTACCACTTAATCTAAACGCAAACGCTCTCCGCTTTCGGTGGCAAACACAGACGGTATAGGTGACTGTATACCTGAAACATTTGCGAATGTGCGATTCTAAACGACTGTGTTGATAGTTCAATTAAACAAAAGATACACAGTTTAGACAGTCCACAACATAGGCGATTTTATATGCGATCATTAACGACCACGTAATCTAAGATTTAGTCCGACCGCCTGACCAAGCGTTGGCTTATACTACTTATATCGAGTTACATCGTCAAACACATGATCAATATAAGAAAATTCCGTATCGCCGTCTGATCAAGCGTTGTCTTATATCACTTACATTACTAAAGCGTCGTGATACTCTTATGATCTCTGAACATAAACGAAATTGGTAACCATATGCCGATGAGCGATTATATAAAAACTTAGGGATTCTAGTTTGCGAATTGTACTTCCGTAAGTATAATAATCAGGTGTCTATAACAATAACACCTTATTATTACACACACCTCATTATTATAGATTTCTGATCAGAGGCCAGTAGTAGCCCCAAAACATGCAGATTCATCCAAATGTATCTTTCCGACCGCTTTCCACCTTCAATCAAATTCTTATTATTCAATGTCTCATTATCCCATTATCCATTATCAAATATTTAGTCCCGCCGTCTGAGTAGCGTTTCCACGCGTCGCTTATTCCAACTCGCGACACGACATTACACACACCTCATTATTATAGATTCCTGATCAGAGGCCAATGGCAGTCCCAAAACATGCATATTTATCCAAATGAAACTTTCCAATCGCTTTCCACTTTCAATCAAATTTTTATTACTGAATGTCTTATTATCCCATTATCCATTATCAAATATTTAGTCCCGCCGTCTGACTAGCATTTCCACGCGTCGCTTATTCCAACTCACGACACGACATTACACACACCTCATTATTATAGATTCCTGATCAGAGGCCAGTGGCAGTCCCAAAACATGCATATTTATCCAAATGAAACTTTCCAATCGCTTTCCACTTTCAATCAAATTTTTATTACTGAATGTCTTATTATCCCATTATCCATTATCAAATATTTAGTCCCGCCGTCTGACTAGCATTTCCACGCGTCACTTATCCCAACTCACGACACGACATTACACACACCTCATTATTATAGATTCCTGATCAGAGGCCAGTGGCAGTCCCAAAACATGCATATTTATCCAAATGAAACTTTCCAATCGCTTTCCACTTTCAATCAAATTTTTATTACTGAATGTCTTATTATCCCATTATCCATTATCAAATATTTAGTCCCGCCGTCTGACTAGCATTTCCACGCGTCACTTATCCCAACTCAAGACACGACATTACACACACCTCATTATTATAGATTCCTGATCAGAGGCCAGTGGCAGTCCCAAAACATGCATATTTATCCAAATGAAACTTTCCAATCGCTTTCCACTTTCAATCAAATTTTTATTACTGAATGTCTTATTATCCCATTATCCATTATCAAATATTTAGTCCCGCCGTCTGACTAGCATTTCCACGCGTCACTTATCCCAACTCAAGACACGACATTACACACACCTCATTATTATAGATTCCTGATCAGAGGCCAGTGGCAGTCCGAAAACATGCATATTTATCCAAATGAAACTTTTCAATCGCTTTCCACTTTCAATCAAATTTTCATTACTGAATGTCTTATTATCCCATTATCCATTATCAAATATTTAGTCCCGCCGTCTGACTAGCATTTCCACGCGTCACTTATTCCAACTCACGACACGACATTACACACACCTCATTATTATAGATTCCTGATGAGAGGCCAGTGGCAGTCCCAAAACATGCATATTTATCCAAATGAAACTTTCCAATCGCTTTCCACTTTCAATCAAATTTTTATTACTGAATGTCTTATTATCCCATTATCCATTATCAAATATTTAGTCCCGTCGTCTGACTAGCATTTCTACGCGTCACTTATCCCAACTCAAGACACGACATTCTTACCATCACCCAACACACACCCCGCGTCGAACCTCGTTCATAGACGGCAACTACCGAATCTCGCTAATAACACGCGAGATGAACGAGTGCACCCTTAAACACCCTCAAACAGCGATCAAGTTTCAATGGTTAATAAATGAAGCGTGGCGTGGCAGGCAGTTAACTCGCCGGGAAGTAAACGAGGTTACTCACTCGCCTCTGATTCCGTGAAACACACCGACTCGCCTCTTCCCGCATATTTTACCAGTCCTCCTTCCTTTTTTGCCTCTCTCCTTCCGTCTCGGCTGCTTTGCCATAAGGCCACGGCGCCGCCATAAGTCATATCGGTGTTCATCTTCGGTGCGGTAGATTCCGGAAAGTTATTCCGCGCAACCGTCTACCATGCTTCTTTCGGCGGCTCTGTGGAATGTCTAACGTGTTGCGTGCCAGACAATAGCGGATGATGGGGAAAAGAGGTTTTTTGGTGAAAACGGAAATCGGTTCAGAAGTTTTAGGTTAACGTCCGTACATGTGTAGAACAGTATTGTTGTGTTAGGAGTGGGTGAGCGGTTGTCAAACGTTTGTTATCTCTTGACTTTGACTGTCATGAATTTTTGACGAAACTGTGTATTAGAGTTGTGGTTATTTATTCAATAAGTGTGCGGTGGAAGAGAATGCCGTGGCGGGTTTGACGTGGACGATTCTTTGATTAAGACAAATGGGGTTAGAATGTATTTTCTTTGGGGGAATTAATGATATTCTTCTGAGTTGTACTAAATTTATTTGTATAGAAAATTTCTTATGAATTATTAGAACTTGAGTATTTATTGTCTTCGAAGTTAACAGATATGGAAAACAATTTTAGCGTGGTGGCGGATTTAATTATAAATAATGTAAGGTTTTATATTTAGATTATACAATACGTATTTATACGCACACAATATCTAAAATAGTATAGATTATTCGATGGTAGAAAGCGTTAGTTTTGTTTGTATTAATTATATGAATATTCGTCTTTTGCCTTGTCCATAAAACAAAACGTCAAAATTCGTTTATATTCGTACTACAACACCCACATAACCATAGGACGCCAACACGCATTTGTCAAGATGATTTATGTATGCTACTTCTCCCGCGCCGCTGAAGTTGCGAATCGCGACTAATTTGACACGCAGCAAACAAGCGATGGTAGTGTTCTTGTGTTTATGACAGGGTGGCCGTGTAATCACTTTACTGTCTTCAGCGTCTTAAACTTCGTACGCCTACACCGTCTTTGTACGATTAGTTTTTGCATACTCAGAATTATAACAACCACGACTTTATTGTAAATTAATCGAAATCTGCGACTCCCATTATAATTTTGTTTGGACGTCTACGCACCATAAACTATTGATTTAAACGATTCAAACCAACTATTCCTCCGAATAGTAAAATTCAAGTATGTGATGTGATGTTTCTGTGCATGATGAAATCGTACTGATTGTATGATTCCAAAACTCCCACACTAAATTACCGATGCTTGGCTAGAATTTGTTGGTTATCAACGAAAGCGCAAAATTGTTCTCTCCCAATTCCTGACATCACTCCCACTTTTTGAACATCAATTCTCTTCAGTTTAACAAAAACCATGCCGTAATACTACTAGTATCCTCGCCAATGGTGCATTTGGGAAAAAATGCACGACGTTCGAAAATGCAAGAAAGCGTAACTACCGGCTTCCTTCTTCGAGCCGTCAGAATTTCTTTCCATTCCACGTAGCTACTCACGGGAAGCGTTCGCCGACGAACCGTCGTCAGCATCCATCGACGTTATTTTCGCGCGGAAAAATTGCCCGAGCGATCTCGACCCGTTAATCGTACCCGACGATTGCGCGAAGTTTCCGAAGGGTCCGATGGCTCTCCTTGAATATTTCACGATGATTAATGGAAAGGCTGACGCGCGAAAAAATTCTTCTCTTCCCGACGTCGGAGAAATTCGCTCGCTGCTGCTTAATCTGTCGGCGGTGCGAAACTCGGCGCGCACGATTGCGTCGCAAGATAATGTCTTTTGCGGCGGCAAGTGTTTCAATAATCAAATAGAATACGATTAGAATCGAAATGGCAACTCGGTAGTGACTCGGTTGTTGTGACTGAATATTCGGTTAGTGTGAAGTACAAAGGACCGTGTAGAATAGTGAAAAGAAGGAAGTAAAGCGTATTCAATTACAGTAGGCGTGAAAATTATAAATGTGTCTCTTTAGAAATTAATAGCACATGTTTCTATCATGTTTCGGTGGGAATACGAACTCATTACTGCGTAATTTTCCTATAAAATCCATATTTACTTATACATGTATACTTATCGCTACAGGCACCGAGTCTTGAACTTCCAGATTTCATTGAATATTAACACGTTGTCTGCCAAGCCTATTTTGCTATGTTAGAAACGCGATGCGATGAAATACTGCAGAGTATTATTAACACTTTGACTGCCATGCGTATTTTACTATATTAAAACCGCAACGTGATGAAGGACTACAGAATATGATTGAATTGTGCAAAATGAAAATAATGCGAAGGTGTCGGAGACCAAACAATTGAATGACTATTTAATATTGATCGCATTTGCAAAATTAAAAATGCTACCGATTGGATATCTTTTGAATTTTTCGTGAGATATTTTGCGCCGGTCAGCGATGGCCACCATGGCAGTCAACGTGTTCAATTGTGCAAAATGAAGGTAACGCAGAGTTGTTAGAAGCCAAAGTATTGAAACACCATTTCAATATCAATTGCTTTTACAAGATTGCAAATAGGCTTCATGGCGAATTTTTTTGCATTTATAGTACAATCTTTTGCGCCGGTCACCGGTGACCACCGTGGCAGTCAACGTGTTAAATATCAACATATTAATCGATTCATCACTATACACCAAATAAACATTTAATTTCATAAAACTGCAACACGCATCTCAGCCCGGAAGTAGATATTTATTTTTGTGAAACGTCGACGCTACTTGGTCATCGACACGTTGCACTCGTCGCCGCGCCATTTTCCCATAGGGTCGAGGGCAATTTCCTGTAGAACGCGTAGAAGCACGGACAAGGCTCGCGGGCCTATATTAATAACGTCTTTGTGACGCTTCTTTCAACTCCCTCTCACCCTTTCTTCTCACCTCACTCTCATCCCTTACGCATGAAAGGAACGCGCAGTCCGGCACATGTTCCGTGTTCTGCGAGTCTGTGTGCCTGTGTTTGCGCGCACTCGAGCACAGCTTCAATGCATCGACGCTGGACCTTGACATCTTCGCAACGTCGAAGGTGATGGCAATTTTTTCCTCGCCGCCGGATATAGCGCTGCCACGGTTAAGCAGCTATTTTCTAGCGGATTCGTGCTTATCGCGCTGAACGAAGGAGTTTGCTGGAGAAACGCGAAATAATATTGCGGACTAAGATTCCGAACTGGTCGGTTCGTAAATTGTGTTATTAGCAACCCGTTGTGTGATAGTATATTATAGTTTATTCGTCGAAAAACAATTTTTTTGCCGCAAAAAAATACGGGTGGTTAACATTTTTTATAATAGATCGGGTGAAGTTTAATTCAGGTTAAAGAATAACACCGAGTTCACGGACTGACTTTGCTGGGTGGGAAGTGTGATATGGTAAATACAGAAAAATAAACAGCGGTTTCGATTAGAGTCACCGGATTAATGCACATGTAGGTACGGAACAATTAAACCAAAATTCAATAAAGTTCGTACAATCTTGTGTAGATAAATTCAATTGCGTACTAAATTCCATATCGCGAATAATCAATGACACCAAATCCGTGGATTAATTTTACATGCCGGGGAGTATGATATCTTGAAATTTTACATTAAATTCTTAAGAAATAAATAACTCAAAGTTTGATATAATTTGAAAAGTAACGTCAAATTTGCGGATCAATTTTCCCCAACAAAGAGCACGTCACCAATTATACAGAAAAATAAACAGCGGTTTCGATTAGAGTCACGGGATTAATGCACATGTAGGTACGTAACGTTTAAACAAAAATTCAATAAAGTCCGTACAATTTTGTGTAGATAAATTCAATTGGGTACTAAATTCCATATCGCCAATAGTCAACGACACCAAATCCGCGGATTAACTTCTCTTGCCGGGGAGTATGATATCTTGAAACCGTACATTAAATTCTTAAGAAACAAATAACTCAAAGTCTGATATAATTTTAGAAATAACGTCAAATTTGCGGATCAATTTTCCCCAACAAAGAGAACGTTACTAATTATACAGAAAAATAAACAGCTGTTTCGATTAGAGTCACGGGTTAATGCACATGTAGGTACGTAACGATTAAACAAAAATTCAATAAAGTCCGTATAATTTTGTGTCAATAAATTCAATTGTGTACCTAATTCCAAATCGCCAATAATCAATGACACCAAATCCGTGGATTAATTTTACTTGCTGGGGAGTATGATATCTTGAAATCTTACATTAAAGTCTTAAGAAACAAATAACTCAAAGTCTGATATAATTTGAAAAGTAACGTCAAATTTGCGGATCAATTTTCCCCAACAAGGAGCACATCGCCAATTATACAGAAAAATAAACAGCGGTTTCGATTAGAGTCACGGGATTAATGCACATGTATGTACGGAACAATTAAACCAAAATTCAATAAAGTTCGTACAATCTTGTGTAGATAAATTCAATTGTGTACTAAATTTCATATGTCAAGAATCAATGACACTATATCCGCGGATTAATTTTACTTGCCGGGGAGTATGATATCTTGAAATCGTACATTAAATTCTTAAGGAACAAATAACTCAAAGGCTGATATAATTTTAGAAATAACGTCAAATTTGCGGATCAATTTTCCCCAACAAGGAGCACGTCACCAATTATACAGAAAAATAAACAGCGGTTTCGATTAGAGTCACGGGATTAATGCACATGTAGGTACGTAACGATTAAACAAAATTTTAATAAAGTTCGTACAATCTTGTGTAGATAAATTCAATTGTGTACTAAATTCCATATCGCCAATAGTCAATGACACCAAATCCGCGGATTAACTTTTCTTGCCGGGGAGTATGATATCTTGAAATCTTACGTTAAATTCTTAAGAAATAAATAACTCAAAGTCTGATATAATTTTAAAAGTAACGTCAAATTTGCGGATCAATTTTCCCCAACAAAGAGCACGACACCAATTATACAGAAAACTGAACATCAGTTTCGAGCAGTTCCACCGGTCTTCTGTTTGCAAACGATCCGACTATCAAGAAGTTCATCCCTCACGTTCCGTATTTTCGCCTATGCCCCGGTTAATGACCAACACACGATGGCGATCGTTTCCGTTCGCAAGGCCGTGAACACGATTGTTATCGTGTCTCGAGTTTGCAGCAGGCATTGCGGAACTTCGGCGATGATGTAAATTTAATCGCCGCCTCGACATCGCGCACGGACGATTTACGATCGTGGCCTCCCTCGCAAGGTCTGTGTTAGAAATCGTGCGCAGTGATTCTCGTCATAAAGCGCCAAAGGAACAGGGATCTTCGGACGTTTGGGACATTTGGGACGTTTGGGGCGTTGGGCAATTTTGGGGTAGATTTAGGACGTCGACGTCTTGTTGCGGTTCTCGAGACGTGCGTGTGGTGGGTATGGTATTAGGATAAATCATTTTGATAACATTGTCTTCTATGGAATGGCTGGGTACATGTTGATTTATTGTAAAACACGTTGCTTTCGATGTATGCAAAACTTGTTTTAATACATTAACAGCTTGTGAGACATGTGGGTGGTGGCACAGTGTTAGAAAAAATAATCTTGATAACATTGCATGTATGAAACGTTTAGGCACATATTGATTTACTGTAAAATACGTTGTCTCTAATGAAAGTAAAATTTGTTTTAATACATTAACTGCTTGTGAGACGTGCTTGTGGTAGGCATAATATTAGGATCAATGATTTTGATGACATTGTTTTCTATGAGACGGTTAGGTGCATTCTGATTTATTATAAAACACGGTGCCTCTGATGCCAGCATAATTTGTTTTGACACGTTAGTTCTCTCTGGTAAAAGAAATAACAATGCTTGAAATTCTACGTCTGGTAGCTATTCTAGAAAATCCCCGATGTAAGCAAAAAGTTTTTACATCTCGGGAGGGAAAAGTTTCCGGATCTACGTTTAAACGACCTTTTTTCATCGTTAGGGACGGTAGAAGACGGTATCAAAGTTTTCCCAGGTATTTCTGTGTCACCTTGTATACTTACAGACATCTCATGTATAAATTTCGAATAACCATTGCGACCGAACAGTACGAAAAGAATTTTTCCAAATCTTCTTCCATTCTTACGGTGCGAAAACGCGGTGTCTCATTCGCGAACAAAATTTTATAGTCTACACATTTTGAAACCATATGTTCCTCCAAGAACTAAATAATAAGTACGAAGTCAAAATTATAAATGATGTAAATACCTAACAATATGTATCAAAACTACGCGTTATCCAAAATTGCTGTAACTTATCATTATTTATTATCACATTTTTTTTTATATATCACTTATCGCACCCACCTCTGAACTCATGTTTCCGAAACACAGATTGAAAAATTGAATCCACTAAATAACACACTAGCCCTCAACCAAGGAGAAGCACAATCATCTACCCCAATGTAACGACCCAGCTTGCGCAACTTAGCCTTCGAACTTCACGTATAAACGTGCACTGGACCACGTCGAACGACGCAACCTTCGACCGCGAACGACGCCCGTTTGAAAATTCGCCATATTTACAACCGTCAGCTTTACATTCGAACGCGACGGGAACGATATTTGTACATCTCAGTGCTAGTCAGACCACGGCGTGTGCACTCGCACGCAACAATTTACAATTTCACGCAACGCGTGAGCAAAACAAACGTACGACATTCGACGTAACTTTAATATCGCGACTGCGTCGACGTCGCTCGGGCTTTCGACGTGATTGAAATTTAAGGGCCTCCATCGTGTCGTGACGAGCGATTTACGATTATGGCCGGGGCGAGGTTGCGTGACAAAAATCGCGCCGTAAAGCTCCGCAGGGAGCGGATTCCTGTAGGAGTCGCATCCCGTTTTGTTCCGTCGCACGCACGGCGCGCAATTATTACGTATGCAAAGTGACGCGCAATTTTATGGATCATTCCGTTTTACCACGTGCACGCGCGTCTTCCGACTCCGAATTTTACGGTGCCTGCCGTGATGACACGCGAATACGTAGATGAAACGTCTCGCTCGGAAGTCGGCATGTTGCTGCAGTTCGAAATTTCGCGTTGCGAGAGCGACGACGGGGTCGGAAATGTGAGATGTGCGAGTTTGGCATCTTTTTTTTGGTGGGTGGTGCGGACTTGTAGAATGGTTTGAACGAATAAATTTGCGACTTTTATGCTCTAAATTTAAGCTCTCCTACGATTGAAATAAACCTTTAACTCTGCATTTTAGGTAAAGGTCTTAAATTTACGGTAAACAACAGAAGAAATAGAAAAACTTTTTTAACCCTTAAATTAATCATTTATTTAAAAATGCAAATCTCACCTTACGATGGTAATAGCCCTCCAATTCTACCATTTCCCGAAAATTAACATGTATTCATGAACAATAACCGAATAAGATCGGTTCCATTTCTGCTAAAATAACTAAAAAAAAATTAAATGGCTTTTCAACCCCTTAAATTAATCATTATATTAGATAAAATCAATATCAGATGATATTATGACAATTCTAAACGGCAATACAATTCTGCTTCGAAAATTAACATGGGTTCTCAACAACACATTCAGATATTTTTTTTCAGTTATAAAAAAATAGACACATACACAATTCCTCGATATCCTAAAAAACAAATATCGGTCGTTAGTGAGTGGCATCTTCAGTCAATAGCGGTCGGTAAAATGTTAACATGTGCTCATGGACAATAATCTACAAATGTTCCATTTTTGGAAACAAAAAAAAAAGGAACAGAAAAAGTTTTTTAACCCTTAAATTAACCATTTACTTAAAAATGCAAATTTCACGAACCCTACGATCGCATTAACCCTCAAACTCCGGCATTCCCGCGACCGCGAACATGTCCCCGTCGACAACAATCTAAAGACCTCCGACACCCTTCAACCCCGCAAGCGGCCTCTTAATCCCGCGGCGCAATCTCGATATCCGCCGAGAAAAATGCGGGCCCTGCCACGGCAACAACTTCTACCCCCCGCGTCCCTCGAGGGCTCGTCCACTGTTATTCCGGCCGCGCGTTTCTCGGTCCGCAAAAGCCGCTCTCGCGAGAGCCGCAAGCCGCAAGCCTGCCGGAGGAATCTGCAATTCAAAAGCCGGACTTTCGTTATATCCGAATGGAAGGCTTCATTAACGATTCCACGGCCTCCTCGGCGGGCGAAGACGCGGGCCGGGGGGTCGGTTGTTTTGTCGCAGCGGAAATTAAACGCCGGGGCCGGCCTTTAATCCCCCGGCAATTCGGATTTCCTTCCGCGGAGCGCGATATCGGCGACGACGACGAATTTCAGACCTCGACCTGCCGAGATCGCTGGTCGTTAGTTGGGCGCCGGAACGGAGTTTGCAGAGACAGCGGAGGGCGAGGAGGAACAATGAGGGCTTTTTTTTCGGTGCGCCGCGTGCGTGGAGAATATCGATTGGGATCGAACGGGATGCCGGGCGAAAGCATTCAGACGACGTGTTGATCGCGGCTAATGGCCGGGGTGGAGTGCTTCTTCTCGGCAAGAAATTGCGGCGGAGGGTGCAAGCTGGGGGTTCTTGGGGTTATGGCTTTCGAGGCTGTGGATGTGTGGGACGCGTTGAAAATGGTTGTGTGGGGTTTTCGGTGGGAAAGTATTACGGAATGTGTTATAGTGTATTCGGTATTATATGTCCTGCAGTCTGTGTTTCATGTTCTTTGTTCGATATTCTGTGTTTGATGTTCCACATTCCGTATTCCATATAGATATTCCATATTCTATATTATATATTCTATTGGGGTTATGGCTTTCGAGGCTGTGGATGTGTGGGATGCGTTGAAAATGGTTGTGTGGGGTTTTCGGTGGGAAAGTATTACGGAATGTGTTATAGTGTATTCGGTATTATATGTCCTGCAGTCTGTGTTTCATGTTCTTTGTTCGATATTCTGTGTTTGATGTTCCACATTCCGTATTCCATATAGATATTCCATATTCTATATTATATATTCTATTGGGGTTATGGCTTTCGAGGCTGTGGATGTGTGGGACGCGTTGAAAATGGTTGTGTGGGGTTTTCGGTGGGAAAGTATTACGGAATGTGTTATAGTGTATTCGGTATTATATGTGCTGCAGTCTGTGTTTCATGTTCTTTGTTCGATATTCTGTGTTTGATGTTCCACATTCCGTATTCCATATAGATATTCCATATTCTATATTATATATTCTATTGGGGTTATGGCTTTCGAGGCTGTGGATGTGTGGGACGCGCTGAAAACGGTTGTGTGGGATTTTCGGTGGGAAAGTATTACGGAATGTGTTATAGTGTATTCGGTATTATATGTCCTGCAGTCTGTGTTTCATGTTCTTTGTTCCATATTCTGTGTTTGATGTTCCACATTCCGTATTCCATATAGATATTCCATATTCTATATTATATATTCTATTGGGGTTATGGCTTTCGAGGCTGTGGATGTGTGGGACGCGTTGAAAATGGTTGTGTGGGGTTTTCGGTGGAAAAGTATTACGGAATGTGTTATAGTGTATTCGGTATTATATGTCCTGCAGTCTGTGTTTCATGTTCTTTGTTCGATATTCTGTGTTTGATGTTCCACATTCCGTATTCCATATAGATATTCCATATTCTATATTATATATTCTATATTTCATATTACATATTCCATATTGCATATTCCAAATATCACATTCCATATTCTATACTCCATATTCTATTCTCTGTATTGTATAGAATATGAGGCAACATTACATCTCATGTGTCTTGCCTACCATTTGGAATCGTGGGGGAAGGGAATTAATGGTAAATTAAATCGAACTACTCATGTGGTACGTCGAACATTTGCTAATAGTTTTGGGCTAGAGTATTTTTTGTTGGGATGAAATTGCAGCTGTTGTAAATTGCTAAATTGCGGAACTTGGAGTTTTGTCCTCTAAACATAATATATACACCTTTTAATCATTGAAAGTGGATAACTTTTTATGCAATGGATAACGATTCTTTACTGAAGTATCAATTGGTACTGATGAGTTCTCGGGAACAAAAAATCTGAGCGGAATAACTCGGGCGTCGTATGGATTATTTGATAATGGTAAACGGGTAAATTGTACAAATATTTATTGAAAGTGGTTGACTTTACGGCGTGGATAGTGGCTCGAGATTCGAAGTTTGTACTACAAAAAAGATTGTTAAGCGTTTTATCGGGATAAAGAGTGCAATTAGCGAGTGGCTCGGAAAGAAAGTCAGATGCTACAGAGGGAGAATTATCTGCAAACGTGAAGAAGACGAGTTGATCACTCGGACAAAGGATCTCGTAGACGATTGGAATGGCAAACAATGGAAAGTTTAATAACTGGCATCTAACTCACTTCTGCCTCCGATGGGATTTCGTCTTTCACTTCGGGGCCGAACGAAAAAGCTTTTATCTCCTTCTACATCTAAAGTTTTTAGACAGTCAACATAAGGATACAGACGGATTGATCATACAAGGCGATTTGCACAAAAGGGGACTGTCCAAATTATACATCTGAAGGAATCAATATTTTTGGGCATTCATTTAAATTACGCTAAACAAATCATAAATTTAGTATCATTATCATTTTTATCCCAGAGTAACGGATGCTTGTAGGCGCGGAACATTTTGTATGCGTTTTCCTTTAATATGAGCAGTATACTTTTGGTAATATAATTTTTCACAAATCCATCCAAATAGCTGGTAGGAAAGCGCACGACACGTTTGTCATGCACCCTTTTCAATAATATCAGTTCAAATTTGACACTCTACGTTTTGTACAATTTCAGCAGATTCTCCTGGAACATACCAGATATTTTTCACATACGACCACTTCTACAACACGTCAAGCGCTGTCCACGCACCCCTTTCAACAGTGTCAGTGTGAATTTGGTGCTGTCGTTTTCGTACAATTCCAATAGAGGGGTCAAAGCATAGAAAACATTTGTCATGCACCCTTCTTTAATAACGTCAGTTTAGATTTGACAGTCTACCTTCTGTACGATTCCGGTAAATGCTCCTGCGGCATGCCGGACATTTTTCAGAGACCGCTTTCATCCTCTCGCTTTCCTGCAATGCCGCCAAATATTCCCGAAACACGCGCGAAACTTTCCACCTGACCCCGTTTAATAACATCAATTTAAACTTGGCGGTGTCATTTTTGCGCAATTACAATGGATGGTTCGAAGCACAGAAAACCTTTTTCCTCGTTTAGTAACGGCATCCTCGTTTAGTGACGTCAGTTCTGATTTGATACTCTACGTTTCGGACAGTTCCGGTAGATGCTCCAAACATTTTTCAAACACCACTCTCATTCTATCATTTTCGCGCAACACCGCCAGGCACTTCCAAACGTACGAAACACTTTTAACGCATCTCTATCTTTCGCCATCAATTTTAATTTGGCCTCGTCATTTTTGTTCAATAACAATAGATGGTTTGAAACATAGAAGCGCTTTGTCATGCAGTCTCATTTAATAATATGAGCTTATTTTCGCGTATTTTTGGTACAATGCCAGTAGATGCTCCGGCACCATATCAGCCATTTTTCACACCCTGCTTTCGTTCTGACCGTTGTACGCTACATCTGTCAGACCCTTGAAACACTCGAAACGTTTTCCGCGTCCTCTTTATCAACATTTATTTAAATTTGGTGCTGTCGTTTTTTTACAATGTCAACACATGCTTCGAAATACAGGAGACATTTTCCATGCACCCTCCTTTAATAACGCGAGCTTATATTTAACTCTCATTTTTGTACAATGCCGGTAAATGTTTCTGCAGCGTACCAGATATTTTTGGACACCATTCTCTCGTTTTCGCCCAACACCGTCAGCCTCTCAAAACACACGAGACATTTTCCACGCGGCCTCTTTATTAACATTCATTTAAATCAGCCGTTGTCGCTTTTACCCAATTCCAACCCATGCTTTGAAGCACAGAAAAAATTTGTCATGCGTTCTCTTTTAATAACCCTTGCTTATATTTAGCATTCTCATGTTTATACAATGTCAGGAAATATTATCGCAGCATACCAGGCATTTTTCATACACTACTCTCATTACCGGAACTTTTTAATCGCATGCATTTATATTTAAGACTTTAATTTTTTACAACTTCCCTAGCTGTTCCTACACCATGCCAGACGTTTCTCGCGCCCCTTCTACATTAATTTAAATTCGTGGCGATCATCAACATACAATTCCAATAGGTGGTCTAAGGCATAGGAAACATTGTTTATATACCCTTTTAACCACGTGCGTTCATGTTTAAGACTTTAATTTTCTACAATTCCAGTAGCAGCTCCTGCACACTGAAACCATGAAAATACAGTTCCAATAGATAGCCTGCTGCATAGAAAACATTATTCCTGGATCTTCTTAACCGTTTGAGCGCGGAAGAATTTTCTTATATATATGCTAAAATTGCGGAATGCAATGCGTAGTTATTTTTTTTTATAAAAAAAGTAATTTTTACTAACAAAAATGTTTTTTATTCTCACTTATTACATGAGTGTTTTGCTGCACAAATTCCTTTTTTACATACAGCGCAAATTAAGTTGGATCGTTTAATTCCATTTCCATTTTTTTTACTGCAAACCTCAGACTGTCGCAAATTTCGTCCAGGCAACTTTTCTAAAGAAAACTTTTTCTTATTGGTAGTCTTTCTGTTGCATTTTTGCTTGCTATCCATTCCGTCTCTATAGCATGAATAATGCTTGAAGTAAATTGCAGTCTAGTTAAAAACCACAATTAAACGAAATTAATAATAAACTGCAATGGATATAAATATAACTGTTCTCAATTAATTTGAAAATTATATTAACGAACAGTAGTGTGGTCACGCGTCTCCGCATTCCTGGATAAATAAGAGAAGCGCGATCGCGCTTCTCCGCATTTTTGGCATAGGACAAGCGAAGCGCGATATCGCTTCACCGCACTCAAACGGTTAACCCATTGACTGCCCCGGGGTCACCGGTGACCGGTGCAAAAAGATTTTACTAAAAATGCAAAAAATTCGCAATGAAGCCCATTTGCAACCTTGTAAAAGCAATTGGTATTGGGACAGTGCTTCAATACTGTGGTGTGCATTGTAGGAAATTTAGGAAAAAGCGCATGGCAACAGAGACACTTTTACCTGTCTTACGCATGTTGCAACGCGTTGTGCGATAGGACTAAGCGTCTTGCGCCTCCTTTGTACACGGTACAAAGGAGATGACGTAGTTCTCGGGCGATAAGGGACATTCTGCGGCCCGTGAAGGCCCAAAACGCTGCGCCCGAGGGGCATTCTGGCGTTAGCAAGCGAACCGAGCGGACAACGAGTAAATCGTATAATTTTAAAACGCTGTATTTCTTACAGCATGGATTGAGTGCGGTGTGTATGAAAACATGTGAATGCTGATGCGTGAGTGCGAATGTATCGGTGTATTTGATGGGCGTGTGTGGTCCTCGCGTGACAAGATCACGCGGGGACCAATGTCAAGGAAAGGTGAAACAAAAGCGTGGCCTGGCAACGGGTCAGTGTTGTTCGGGCATCCAAGAGAGTTGCGTCGTGATCTGTGTGGAAATATTGTAGAGGTGCAGCGTAGTAGCGTGTTGAATAAAGAGTTTTATTTCTAGAGTTGAATCTTTTCACGCTTCCTTGCCATCGCGGCGCATTGCGTAGGGACTACCTCAGAATTTCCCTACAATACTTTGGCTTCTGACAACTCTGAGTTACCTTCATTTTGCACGATTTAATCATACTCTATAGTATTTCATCGCATCGCGGTTCTAACATAGCAAAGTACGCGGCGACCGGTGCAAAAGATTGTACTAAAAATGCAAAAAATTCGCAATGCCGATTTGCAATCTTGTAAAAGCAATTGATATTGAAACGGTGCTTCAATACTTTGGCTTCTAACAACTTTGTGTTTTCTAACAACTTTATTTTGCATGATTTAATTATACTCTGGAATATTTTATCGCATCGCGGTTCTAACATAGCAAAATACGGTTGGTAGTCAAAGTATTAGTTAGGGTGGAATGACGTAAGACGTCGTAGAAGATAGTATTACGACATGTTGCCACGTACTACACATAGCCAATTGAAAACGACACTTTTCTATGATGCCTTGTGGTATTGGCCCTGCCTGTGTTTTATAATACTCTAAGTATGTAAATGACTGTGACGTCACGCGTATGGATCCCAAAAACATACACTAATATAATGCCGAAAAAAATGCCTCTCCATAGCAACCTCTTTTTTCTAATAGCCCATCACTTCTATACCACCCACCGAAGCAAAACACGCTTGGCAGTAAAAGTGTTAATCACGTGCGTTTATGTTTAAGACCGAAATTTTTCCCAATTCCCCCAGCGGCACCTGCAATATACGAGACACTTCTCGCACCCCCGCCAGCGGGCCGAAACACTCGAAACTTCGCACGCGCCCCTTCAACATCAATTTAACCCGCCCGCCGGTTTCCGCCGTTTCCAATAGCCGCCCCTCATTTTTCATGCGCCGTCGTTTAATGCCATCGCACTCCGATCTCTCCGCCATTAACCCAGCGGCCGCAATGCGTGGCGCCGGCAGTGTTCTCGAAGCCGGCTGAAAGGGGTCACAGCCATCACGTATTCCATTTCTCTGTGCGCGACAGCCGAGTCGAAAATGCCCGGCGGCCCGGTCCTCCTTTCTCTCCTTCGCGTTTTTCCTCATTCCGACGCTCTCCTTTCGTGGCCCAGGAGTCTCGAAGCGAGGCGCGCTTCCGCTTTGTCGTCGATGCTTGTCGCTAACGGTGCCGTCTAGTAGAAAGAGTCTGGAACGCGGAGGGCGCGGACAGAAGCGAGAGAATGCGGACAACGGAGAGGCCGGGGTGAAAGAGAAAAAACGACAAAGCTCCCTGTTTCTCGTTAATTAACCCGTCTTCCCGCCGTTGCATATTGTCGCGCACGAATCGGGCGCATCTTTGTGAGAGTCGGTGTTGCCGTTTCGTCGGTGACGTCTTTTAGGGCTGGTTGTGGGAGGTAGGGTCGGTGTGTCAGTTCTTAGTGGAAAACGTCTTAAGGGTCGTTAGGTAAAAATGGCGCGCCGATTGTCCGTAGTATGGAGGTTGGTGGTCACAGATGAACGGGCGATAAGCAGTTGCGCCATGTGCGAATGCAGGCGAGGAGGGTTGGAGAGAAAATGTAGAAGTTGATAAGCGAAGATGAGACGAATCATTATTGCAAAAAAGTTTTAATGTGCAACTGACATTACATTTTGTTTGGATATCTATGGACGATGAACTATTGGTCTAAAAGATTTAACACGTTGACTGCCAAGCATATTTTGCTATGTTAGAACCGCGATGCGATGAAATGCTGCAGAGTATAATTAAATCGTGCAAAATAAAGGTATCGCAGAGTTGTTGGAAGCCAAAAGTATTGTAGCACCGTTCCGATATCAATTGCTCTTATAAGATTGCAAATAGACTTTATTGCGACTTTTTTGCAAAAAAGTAAAATCTTTTGCACCGGTCACCGGTGACCACCGTGGCAGTCAAAGTGTTAAATAACTATTGCGTTGAATGATGTAACGAAAGTATATGATATGAACGTTTTTCTCGAACTATCTTCTGTAGATAAAACCGTATCGATCGTATGATCATAAAAAGAGACATGTCTTGACCAGTGTAGTACACCACAATAACCCTCACTCCCATACTAAATTGGCCCTATACTGAAAGCGTGAAATTGATGTTTCCCAATTTTTGAAACCACTCGTAGCTTCTGAACATGAACTGTCCTTGGTATAACAGAAAACATGCAGTAACTCTACGAGTGGATACGCTGACAGCGTGCTTGGCAAAGATGCACGTAGTTCACAAATGAGAAAAAGCGTCGGCTAAAGAGCGGAGTTTGGTAAGGAACATCTTTCGCTTTGTCCGTTTTACATGTTGACGGTTGCGTGCGCGAAGGGAAAAAGTTTACGCGAGGAAGTTTGTTGGGTGGAATTGAATTTGAACGCGCGTGCTTTGAGTGTGATGTGAATGCAGCGCGGCGAAGTAACGATGTAATAAATTTGGGGGTGGCGTGCGTGGCTTCGCTGTTAATTGAATTAGGTGCGACGTTAATGAAAATTAATGTTACTGTTTCTTTGGCGATTATTACATACCGTACGAAAGCGGAATTGTAATAGCGGACATCTTACGTTTCTAAGATACATAACAAACGTAAATGTAATAAGAAAATATGTGTCTTCACAACGGTTGCATGAAATCCATTAAGCTGGAATATGTCCTCTTTTATAAGTTCTTCGCCTATTTTATTGTTTCTTTCGCAAATTCCACCGTGAAACGAGGCATAACTACTATACGGCAGAAATACGGATGTAGATGTGAAACTGCTATACTTGCAAACTAGACAATAGCCTTAAAGGTTATAAAAATATTTGGTGTTGCGAACCATTTTATATCATATAATTCTTCTAACAGGACTGTAGGCGCAAAGCTCCTACTTTCTCTTGCAACAGTAACCAAACTTCAGCAATCCTTCAAAATTGAAAAATGACCCAACATTTGCAATGCCAATAAAATGACACTTGCCCCCAGAACACTTCCACATAATTCACCACCCAAACAATGACTCCTTCACCATTTTTTCGTCAGTCCCTCAACTTTCTTCACACCCCTTCCTCCCGCACGACCGCAATCAACATCCCACCGCAACAGCAAAAATTTCGTTCGCGTCGAAAATGAGAAGCTAAAACCGTCCTGGCTACGGCTCCTGGGTAGACGCCGTCATCTTACGCGTCCTGGAAGGTTAGAGCGGAGGTTGCATTGTTAGGCAAACTACCGGTGCTCGAGTCCCGTGTATTACGTGCTCAAATGCTCGAGAAAAAGTGTGTAAACCCCTTTGAAAAATGGAGCAGTGGGCGGAGGGACATCGCCGGCGGGCGTTAAAATCCGTGCGACCCTTTCTCTTCTTCACCTTCCGCCTTGCTCCGCGTCCTCATACTTCGCGTACGTCTCCCTTCCCATTCGCCGGCCTCTCGCGAGAAGCTGACGCTACTTAACCTTCTGGGTAGCGTTGCCTCGCGCACGAGAGTTGGGGCTCGTCTCAAGAGGGTGTCGTTTCGAGGACGAAGAGATGGTCTCCTCAGCCCGATTCGGCGCTGTGTGAAACAGACCCCCCGGCGGTACGGCTCAACGACACAAACCGTCGGGACTTCCGAACGAAATACGAAGAGTTCGGTCAGATGTCGCTGAACGTTTGCTGATGCTTTGAGGGCTGGGCGCAGATTTGATTGTAGGAAAAACGCGCCGTGTATGGAGGTTGGGTTGCGGTGGATTGTTTAGGAGGGAAGAATAATTGAGGGTTTGTTAGGGTGGAATATACCTATTATATATTACGAGTTCGATCAAACGTCATAGTACAGTGTCTTCTGTTCTTTGAAGGTTGAGCGCAGAGGTGATTTTAAGAAGAACGTGTCGGTATAGAGGTTTAGGTTGCGGTGGATTGTTTAGGAGGCAAGAACAATCGAGGGTCTGTTAGGGTGAAATATATCTGTTATATATCGCGAGTTTGATCAAATGTCGTTGTTCAGTCTCTTCTGTTCTTTGAAGGTTGAGCGCAGAGGTGATTCTAAAAAGAACGCGCTGCGTATGGAGGTTTTGGTTGCGGTGGATTGTTTAGGAGGGAAGAAAAGTCGAGGGTCTGTTAGGGTGGAATATATCTGTTATATATCGCGAGTTCGATCAAACGTCATAGTTCAGTGTCTTCTGTTCTTTGAAGGTTGAGCGCAGAGGTGATTTTAAGAAGAACGTGTCGGTATAGAGATTTAGATTGCGGTGGATTGTTTTAGGAGGGAAGAACAGTTGGGGGCTGTTAGGGTGGAATATATCTGTTATATATCGCGAGTTTGATCAAACGTCATAGTACAGTGTCTTCTGTTCTTTAAAGGTTGAGCGCAGAGGTGATTTTAAGAAGAACGTGTCGGTATAGAGGTTTAGGTTGCGGTGGATTGTTTAGGAGGGAAGAAAAGTCGAGGGTCTGTTAGGGTGGAATATATTTGTAATATATCGCGAGTTCGATCAAACGTCATAATTCACTGTCTTCTGTTCTTGAAAGTTGAGCGCAGAGGTGATTTTAAGAAGAACGTGTCGGTATAGAGGTTTAGGTTGCGGTGGATTGTTTAGGAGGGAAGAACAATCGAGGGTCTGTTAGGGTGGAATATATCTGTTATATATCGCGAGTTCGATCAAAGGTCGTTATTCAGAGTCTTCTGTTCTTTGAAGTTTGAGCGCAGAGGTGATCTTAAGAAGAACGTGTCGGTATAGAGATTTAGATTGCGGTGGATTGTTTTAGGAGGAAAGAACAGTTGGGGGCTGTTAGGGTGGAATATATCTGTTATATATCGCGAGTTTGATCAAATGTCGTTGTTCAGTGTCTTCTGTTCTTTGAAGGTTGAGCGCAGAGGTGATTCTAAAAAGAACGCGCCGCGTATGGAGGTTTAGGTTGCGGTGGATTGTTTAGGAGAGAAGAAAAGTCGAGAGTTTAGGGTGGAGTATATCTGTTACATATCGCGAATTTGATCAAACTACGTTGTCGAGTGTCTTCTGATGTTTGAAGGCTAGGTATAGAGGTGATTCTAAGAAGAACGCAACGATATGCAGTTTTAGGTTTTGTTGGGTTATTTTATGATGGAGGAAAAGTAAAGGGTTTCCATAGCGTAGAATATCTCTGCTTATGAGAATACAGGATGTTTGCGAAAATGTGGACATAACTTTGGAGGTAGATAAGTACGCTAAAATACGAAGAAAAATGAATATGAACATACGTGCCTGATATGGTCGTCCCGAATTATATCCGTTATATATATAATCTTCACCACAGTCTTCCTATCACGTAATGCATAACTTCAAATTTCTTGTCATCATTTTTTTTAACAACGTTTCTTTTAATGTTAAAAAATACACTATATTTACATGTAAATATATCAATATTCTTCTAATATTGAAACAAGAACACTACTCAATTTCCACATTATTAGCCAGCGTAAAAAAATATTTTAGGATTTCACATATCATGGTGTACACTGCCATGGACTCTTCTTGTTAGGTAAAGATACACGAAGATACTCTCGAGACGTGCGTCCATCTTCTTCGCGGGAAAGTGGGTTAAAAATCCGTAAAACTCTGAAATCGCTGGCCGTGCGGCCCCCGTGAAAAATGAAACTCTCGGGGAGCATTAAAATCTCGCGCCGCGAAGTTCAAGCCGGTTAATCTCTCGAGTTTTACGTTACTTCGGCTAGGAATTAAGGCACGTCCCGCGGAACGGTTTAAGGTTAAGGCGAAGATACGTTACGGTGCTTCGGAAATTTTTTAATTTCTCCGTGACGTTACCCATGGAGGATGCAGTTAAATTTTTTTCGTTGAACTACACTTTTTTTCTTAAGTGCTCTAGCATTCACAGTTGAGCAACACTTTTTGCTTTGCGACGAATAAACTGGCACGCTCTCAGTTTTACGCAGAATCTTCAGTTTTAAAGATGCGAAGTCTTGTTATGGTAGAAGTTTGGAATGTTCGGATGTTTTAAATACTTCTATACGTGCGCTCAGGTACACTTCCCTGGAGCCAACAAATATTTCGTATATATTCATTATACAATCCTCTTCATTTTATAATATCTATCAGCCTGTCACAAAAGAAAAATAGTACTCAATTTTAAATAAGTAATTGTGTCCAATATTAACACAAGTGAAAAGTAATGCTAAATTAAAAATGTGTAATCTTCGGTTAGCGCTTTTTTATTACTACTTAATGACGTCAATAGTTTCAACATATTTCAGACCTCTATTTCTTAGATGTTTTTCTTAAATTCTAAATTCTTGAGATTGCCAGTAAAGTAAACACTCTTACGCATCGTATCGCCATTGCATATTTTATCACAAGTACGTCTCACAGCATGCACATTTCCTTACTTTACCGCACTTCGTATCGGTCAATAACTTTGAGCGGCATCAGACGCTTATTGTATTAATTCTTTCGTGCGACGGAAGCCGTTAATGACGAGACTTACGGCCTGTCAGAGAAATTCGTTTCACCCGGAAACTGCGGGCGCTAAGCGGCAGCCGACATAATCGTGTTTCGTCAAAGTGCTTGAAGCGACGCCAAATTTTCGGGACACTAAAATTTCCGGACAGCCTGCCGACGACAGAGCACGACGTTACGCGTCGTCCCGCGTAATCTCATCAATCCGTCCAAGTTTTCGCTTTGTCCGTTGAAGATTAGCTAAAGTTACCATCCGGACGTAAGGTTTGATGTAACTTGCTACCTGCAAGTCTGCGTCGATGTTGTGTGTGTCTCCGGTCTGTTGGTGGGTGAATATCGCTGCGTTTGATATAATTGGTTACTAAAGGTACACGCAGTAATGTTGCCCGATTTACGAAAAATCGTGTTTGGACCAACCGAATTTTTCCGAGAAAATGTGATGCGCAGGAAACGTCAAGGAATTTTAATAATAGTAACAGGAGCGCGGAGTATAATTTGGATCCAGTGGGTAATATTTATTTGTTACAAAGGTTTATTCCGACTAACGCTGTTAACAAAATTAGAGAGCGCTATTTGACGTGCATCGGTCTGGATTCTTTGAATAGCAAAATTCAACGTATTTTTAATTTGTTATTGTATTTATATTACATTAATAATTATTTATAATAATATATATTAGTTATACACATATTATAGTTGTACACTTATATATTATAGATATAATACGGATATGTAATTGAGTTGCTGCAATACTGCAGTAGTTTTTCCACAGTCCTGCTTTCATTTTATGCTGTTTGAGTATAATTATAATTGGTACAACTGCATATTTTCTGCTAATCAAGAGTTTCAAAATGAATATGCATATACATACACACGTATGAATATATGTGTGACATTTCCACTTACAAAACTGCCCATAAACTTGTAATCTCGATTAAACGTAAAAGCATACCCGAAACAAAATTGATCAAAATATTCATTCATACGATCCTTTCATTAACCGAAAATGTCATCGGAATTTTTCAATTGAGACTCTACCCACGTTAGCCCCTACGCCCACTTTCATGCCTCAGCAGTCACTGCATCACTGGCTCGCCTATCCTACTTTCCTCCACTGCCACTCCCTTCTCCCCTCCCCTCGTCGATTCACTAGCGTTGCCCACAACTAACCCGCACGCCGACTCCGCGAGCAAAAGAAGTCGCCCGTCCCCTTTACTCGGCGACTACACGTTCGAATTTCGCGCAAAGAGAAGCGGGTCTCCCCCGTGGCACGATGCATATTAGGCGATAACTTTGTTTGATAACTAGCGATCGCCGGAGTTACGATCTTTGCGAAGCAGTTTTCGCGTTGCACGCCCGGGACGAGGAGCAATTTCGTTGCCGAGTGCGCTCCGATCGACATTCCCGCCTCTGCCCTTTTTCCCCGGCGCTCCCTGCCTTTCATCTTCCAGTTTCTCGATTCTCATTCTTGCCGGGCTCACGCTCGTTTGATCGCCGCGGCGAAATTTCGGATAATCGCGGGCACCGCTCGATGCCGGCTACTCGCTCGGAAAGAAGAGTTTTCGAGCGTTGCGCGGCGAGTTTCGAGAAGTTTTAATCTCGTTGTTGAAGTGCATCTGCCGGCCGTTTCTCCACGGACGAGTGCCGCTTGCCTCGTCCGGCGACTACGCTTTGCTCGGCGGTGGAAGTTACTCGCACTTTAATAATGTCGTTAAAGTTATGCGCATAATTACGATTGCCGCGACGCGGACGAACGCACGTCGACACGTGCGGAGTACTGACCGGTGCGTCAGAATGGAAGTAGACGCGTGGGTGGACAGTTGTGCAGGGAACTTGACGGCGGAGTGATGTCACTATGCGCGTGTAGAGATGGTAGCGATATTTTTTTCGGCATTATATGTAATTGTATCATTTTTAATTATTTTGTTTAATTTCAATTGTTCGGACGCGTATTAATAACAGCGAACACGTGCGAAGCGGCGGCACATTTTTTCTCATTAAAGGGTTCTGATACGTCGCATAGAAACACTCAGACCGAACTTTTATATACAATGACGTGCGTCACCGACTGATGCAACGTTTGTAAACCAAAGCGCCCTTTTATCGCGTAAAGTATATTATCGTCGGTGGTCCGGAAAAGAATGACTTCTCGCTGGTTCGGACGCACTCTCGATCATGCACTGCCCTTTGTCCGTTTCGTTTTCGGCGTATCGTTCTTCGGCGTATCGTTCTTCGGCGGCAGTGCATTGCGTCACCCAGTCGTTCGATACTTCGTTGTCATAAGAGATCGTTTTAGACGTTCGTCTTTTGATCAGTTACGGTTAAGATCTCGTGCGAGACACATCAGAGCATTGTTATAGTAGGCAAATTGTCTTCTTCTAGTAGTTATTCACGCGATACTTTTGTAAAGTGTAGAAATAGTTTTTGTTAATAAAAACTCATAAAACCCTTAATCAGGCTTCTCTTACTCTAAAGGCAGAGAAGTCACCACGTGTAACTAGCGACCGAAATCCACGTAATCGCCTTTGCACGTGGGTAAGAACGCATAGTGCGTTCGGGGGCAAACCCGTTAGTAAAAATTCAGTAACGGGCGCGCACATCAATACTTGTGAGTTTAGTAATTTTAGGAATCTTGGTAATTTAGATATGTTGGTTAACACGTTTATGTTTAGGAAAGCTATTGCTATTAGATATCAGGGTTGATACTCATCCACAATCAGAATACTTTACTCAAATTCCAATTGTAGACAATGCTGATATTGAAAGTTCGTTGCTTCTGTGCCGATTATAATCGGAGCTGATGTTCGGAATTCTTTACTTGAATTCCATTTAACACTTTGTCCGCCAAGCGTATTTTGCTATGTTAGAACCGCGATGCGATGAAATACTGCAGCGTATAATTAAATCGTGCAAAATAAAGGTACCGCGGAGTTGTTAGAAGCCAAAGTATTGAAGCACCGTCCCAATATCAATCGCTTTTCTAAGATTGCAAATGGGCTTCATTGCGAATTCTTTGCATTTTTTGTAAAATCTTTCGCACCGGTCACCGGTGACCACCGTGGCAGTCAAAATGTTAGACACCACTGACATTTACCGATCATTAGGTACTGATATGCCGACTATAGTCGGCACTGTATCCACCGCTCATTATGTGAATTAAGCATACACAGCTCGTTACGTTAATACCGGGAATATACAGTACAATATAATGCAGTGAGAAGAGAGTATGGGCAGTTTCGGAGAATTTCATGTTAACTATAGGCATAAGATAACAAATATTCCTTA
This sequence comes from Cryptocheilus praepositus, assembly GCA_033815515.1. Lineage (NCBI taxonomy): Eukaryota > Metazoa > Arthropoda > Insecta > Hymenoptera > Pompilidae > Cryptocheilus > Cryptocheilus praepositus. Next base: position 3,054,793 of record JAWWQZ010000257.1, read on the forward strand.
GGCCGTCAAACTTTCAAATTCCACCTCTAAGAACATGAGTCGTAAAAGCCTAAAGCTTGAAGTATCCTTTTAGAGATTTTCATATTCTTTGATCCATGAAACTGTAAGGGCTTACAGTACCGTTTTTCTCAATTTAACCACGTACAGCGTCGTAGCTAATTTATGAAGTGCCGACAACTCGCAGGGCCTTTCAACGTGCATTATTCTGCGACGTTCCAAAGGAGATCACAGTCGTCTGAAAAGCTGACACTCAAAGCAGCTGTCGTGTTCCACTAAAAACTTAATGTTTCATTAAACTCTAGAGTTTACGAGAACGTTTTTTCAGGTCCGACCGTGTAACGTGTCAAATCTTTAAATTCGGTCATTAAAATCTCGGCCCACAAAACTCCAACACCTATAGTATGTTTCACCAACTTTTATTTCGTGTATCTCCGCCGCTAATTTACGAAATCCCGGAAAATCGCAAAGCCGTTGCTCGTCTATTATTCCACGACATTCCAAAGGAATTCACGAAATGTCAGCGCTCAAAGAAGCCGTCGCTTTCCGCTAACAACTTAATGTTTCATTAAACTGTACAGCTCGTAAGAATATTTTTTCAATTGCAATCTTGTGCTTTCTCAGGACTAACTACATTTCAGGGATTAGATTTGCTGCATTGTCTAATCTCATGTTTAAATCAAATACTTTGCTAAGATCACGAACAAATCATATTTTTCTGCCATTTATTAATATTTTATTAACGAATCATATTGTGCTACCATTATTCAATATTACATTCGAATGACTGTATTGCCAAGACCACAAATGATTCATATTTTACAACCATTTACCACATTATCTAACGTCAGGTTCAAACAAAACATTTCCGAATCACAACCGACTCATATACGCCGCTTGCCGACTTCGTAAATCCTTAAATTCCGTCATTAAAACCCCGATTCACGAAAATCCAGCACCCATGGCATCTTTTCCGAAATTTCACCGCGCACATCTCGGGCGCCAATTTAGGAAATCCAGCCGACTCGCAAGGCCTTTCACCGTGCATTATTCCGCGACGTTCCAAAGGACTTCACGAAGCGCCGGCGCTCAAAGAAGCCGTCGCTTTTTCGGCCTCGGCGAATTATTAAAGCCGCCCTCGTAATTATCAAGTCAAAAGCAGCGTGGGTCGCGCGAGTCCTCGCGCGCGTATGAAGGAAGCGGCGATCGTTGTTTTTGTTTTCCGGCCGAGCATCAGACCGGCACGAATGCCTGACGGGGCGCGCTGCAAAGAAAGGGCGAGCTGGTGAGAGGCCCGGGGGAGAAGCAGAATGGGAAATTAGTCCGGCAGAGTGTGAGAGAAGGGAGGGAAGCGAGGGAAGTGAGAGAAGTCGAAATGCGGCGTAAAGGAGAGGATTGGAGCTTTTTGAAAACTCTTCCAGGCACACGCCGGTGCGCCTGACACTGCTGAAATATTAGAGTGCCGGCACACGTCCGATGCAGATTAGCCTAGCGCCGGCCATCTCCGCTGCATATATGAATATATGCGCACGCGAGTCTGTATTGCGCCCGTGATTGTTTAATGAAAACGGTCGCGCTTTGTGATTCTTGCGCGTCGCGCGCCGATGGGGGAAGCGGTTGTCAAGTAAAGTTGAATCAATCATTATATCTATCGTCATATTTATTTTTTTTAATTCAGCAAAACAACTGCCATTTTGCTCTGTTTTTACCTCACATCTATTGGAAATGTTTTTTTTCAAACTAAACAAAATATCACCTTATTCCAATGAATATATGCGCACGCGAATCTGTGTTGCGCCCGTGATTGTTTAATGAAAACGGTTGCGCTTTGTGATTCTTGTGCCAATGGGGGAAACGCTTATCAACTAAAGTTGGATCAATCATTATATCCATGGTCATATTAATTTTTTTAATTCAGCAAAACAACTGCCCTTTTGCTCTGTTTTTTTTCAAACGAAACAAAATATCACCTATTTCGAAATTTACACGGCTATTACATTTGGTACATAGATTTTCAAGCTTCAACATATTACATTCCGCTGTGGAGGATCCACATACGGGCCGAAACGTAACAGACGATGTTTACAAACATGCGGTGAAAGCGAGAACCAGTAAACCAACGACTGAAGTTTGCATCGACAGCTCTCCGAATTTACTTTAACCACCGACGGTTGCAAAAGTATCTTTACTCTACTCTGATAATACAGCAGCGTTGAAAGTCCTTTTGGCTCAAAGATATTGACTTCTAAATTTTATTGTTGAAATGCTAAACATGTGTCTTGGTCAGTGATGCCTCTCCTTATCGCACATCATCTTTCTGGGGTATCTAATTTCTCTAGCTTATTTATCTGTTCGTTTGAGACTAACTGGTCTGCCGCGAACTTCGTCCTTGCGGCCTTCTGGTCTACGCTGATTGGCAGGTCGATCTCGCATCACCTATAATCAGGATATTCTCCTTAAAGCTTGATTCTCCTCCGGTATATTTGGACTCGAATGATGGGAAATCTAGCAACGGTGCATATGCAAGGAAACTGACCTCCGTGCGGGAGATTCATCGGTCAATGAATCGTTACATACCAATGGCATGTTATACGTTAATGGTACGTTCTTGAGCTATTGATCGCGAGAGGTAGGCATTACTAAGAACCTTGGCGGAGCTATCTTATCGAATCTCGCCAAGATGGAATTTTAACTCATACGACAATAAATGAGATTTTGAATTAAAAAATAGTCTGGCTGGCTATTTGTTCTCGTTAGCCACTGTCATCTTGCAGTCTTGAACAGTTTCTGTTCAGGTCAGGATTCGCAGCCTACCAACACTCAACAGTATATTTTCTATCCTTTCATCCTGAGCAGCCTTGTTCTCCAGAAAACTGAAAACCTGCACTTTTTCAATAAACGAATTTCCGAGTGTTTCTAACAAATCTCTTCCTAACACAGCACACCATGGTACATAAAAATCGTTTTCACACGTGCGACTAGAATTATTCCCAAAACCGTCCAGATAATTTCTGTCACTCTCGATACAATATGTCACCTATTTACCGTTGAATTTTAATATTGCTTTCGATACATCTCACAATGCTCCTCGTATTTTCAAAGTTATTTAGGTGCTACCAATAGGCTGGCATAAGAATATGTAAGCCTTGGCAGCCTGTATGTGTGGAACTACGTTTGCGCGAATCTCGGAGGCGGGAGGATGTTTTTCCGAAGATGCCTGAGTATCTGCGTACCAAGATGCTGCGGGCTCGTGCAAGTTTCGTTGTAACAGTTTCGTGGTCGGTGGTTGTTGATTAGGAATTTCGGCTTTGGCGTGTGGACGAGTTGCACGTGTTAGTGTGTGGGTTAGCGACAGTTGGGGCTGTCGCTTGCAGTTGTGTAACGGAAGATTGTTCGGCGTCTTCAGATGCCGCGTGGAGTTACGGGTGCGAGAAGTCGGCGATGCTACGTAATTAGCGACACGCATGCCGTGCTCAGAGTTTTGTTAGGTAATAAGTGCGGCGTTAATTCGTTGTTCGTGGCTTCTGATTAGAAATACGTGGCTTTTGATTTTTTAACCTCGGACTCTATCAACGAAATTCATATGATGCAAAAATGATCATTTCTTTGGGTTCGTATCTGATGTCACGTGGAAATAGTTTCTTAGAAAGAATTATGGAACGCTTAATAATTGTTAATGAGCCATGTAACATATTTGCAATTTTGTTAGGGAATATTATTCGTGACGGTTCGTAAAAGTTACTTTTACTTAAAAAGAAAGGTGGGTAGGTGCCTAAGTAGAAATTTACATTGTAACCGATGTACTCATATCTATTATTTAGTTCTTATTCCCCATTCTTGAACAGTGTCGTATTAAATCATAATTAAAGATCCACGTTCTGGATTCGCAATTTTGTTAGATGATACCAGCTTTGTCCATGGTTTCTAATTAGCAATCCAAACTCCACTCGACGTATTTACACTCGGTGCAGTTCTTACTTCCACTCCACATTTATCGCGAACATTCACACAATTAAAAGATTATCCCACGCCTTTCGACCCCGTATCAAATACCGCATGCACACAGTCTCCTACAATGAATCCTGCAAAGCTTCGTAATTGTTAATGAGCCATGTAACGTATTTGGAATTTTATTAGGTGATACCACTCGTGACGATTCGTAAATGTTACTTTGCCTGCGGTGCCTAAGTAGAAATTTACACTGTAACCGAGGTACTCATATCTATTATTTAGTTCTTATTCCTACTTCTTCAATAATGCCGTATTAAATAACAATTAAGAATCCACATTCTGGATTCGCAATTTTGTTAGATGATACCAGCTTTGTCCATGGTTTCTAATTAGCAATCCATACTCCACTCGACGTATTTACACTCGCTGCAGATCTTACTTCCACTCCACGATTATCGCGAACATTCACACAATTAAAAGATTATCCCACGCCTTTCGACCCCGTATCAAATACCGCATGCACACAGTCTCCTACAATGAATCCTGCAACCCTTCGTAATTGTTAATGAGCCATGTAACGTATTTGGAATTTTATTAGGTGATACCACTCGTGACGATTCGTAAACGTTACTTTGCCTGCGGTGCCTAAGTAGAAATTTACATTGTAACTGAGGTAATCATATCTATTATTTAGTTCTTATTCCTACTTCTTCAAAAATGCCGTATTAAATAACAATTGCGAATCCACATTCTGGGTTCGCAATTTTATTAGATGATACCAGCTTTGTCCATGGTTTCTAATTAGCAATCCACACTCCACTCGACGTATTTACCCTCGCTACAGTTCTTACTTCCACTCCACGATTATCGCGAACATTCACACAATTAAAAGATTATCCCACGCCTTTCGACCCCGTATCAAATACCGCATGCACACAGTCTCCTACAATGAATCCTGCAACGCTTCGTAATTGTTAACGACCCGCATACCGCGTTCGCTGCCTCCCGGCGTGTTCTGCGTCGTGCAAAAGGGAAGCGACTTACAAAAGTGCCATCCAGTGTGTCGCCTCGGTCGGTGCGTCTCTGCGGAGACATCATTAACCGCAAATGCACATTCGACGGTTGCAGGTGTCAGGCCTGACAAGCATTCGGCATTGTTGCTTTCGCACCCACCAACAATGCTCAATGCTGGCACGAGACACTGGCGTCTAGGGGTATGAATGCCTGCCCACCTATTCCCCGCACTAAGTAACTTCTACCAAGCCCGGTCGCTTGTTCTACACCGAACAATAAGCCCAAGAATATCAATGGCTCCTTCTCTCTTCCTACACGCTACTCGCTGGTCGCTGGCAAATTCTGACCTGGCGAACTTCCTGGCACGCTGCAGCGAGCTTCTTTGATATTTTCTGGACAAATCGCCAAGTTTGTCGTTATCGGGATATGTGACTGGTATAACCGTCTTGGTCATCTCTAGGTTTGCTATGTATTTTTTGCTCTGGTAGTTATGGAACTGAGAAAGGCCAAGTTTATTGTCTGTCAGAAACGATGTCAGATGGGTTTTTGTGAATTTAGGAAAAAAATACTTGATATCTCAACATTCAAATTGCGGTATTGATACAAGTGAGTAATTTTAAACAATAGCGTATTTTTTTAAATAATAAGAAACTTTGTACGCAATATTCTGTGGGTAAAATCACTGATTTCGCAACATGCATAATGAGCAGTTTTACGCAATAGAACGGAACAACTTTTATCCAAAATTAAGAGTCATCTTTCACATATACTACAATTAAAATCGACATAGTTATAGGAGCATTAACAATATTGCATTACCCATTGCTTCAATTCATTCATAAACGACTACCTTCGCCTTCAAGCAATTTTACACAATAACAGAGTAAATACTTTCAACCAAGATGCTCTACCTTCAACCAATTTTCCACACGTAACAGCGACCACAACCTTTAAAGCCACGCAACAAATGTAATTTCCTCGAGCTCGCAAACCAACACCAGCGGCACGTTAGACGAACGAATTTTGACTCGACTAATTACGAGGATGTCTTGCGGTCGAAGATTTTCGGCAAGAGCGCACTTCCTAGCGTCGATCTATCAGAGGCCAGGAGTCCTGACGGGCTTCTTCTCGGAAACGTGACGCACATCCTGAAAGACTTGGGCGCCGAGCACCAGCTTTATTCTCAGTTTACTTCCTGCGCGGAAGAGTCGAAGGTTCCCCTTTGTTTTACGGCAGCGAGCCTACTTCAACGGGCAGGCCAATTAATTACGAGCGCCGGCAATAATGCCGGAGGAACGACGGCACATCCTGAGTCTGTTCACGTGGCGGTACCTCTTGCATGGCTGGGATATCATCGTTGGGCAAATTAATGGGGAATGATGGCCAGATGCTTGCGGACGCGAATTGTTGTTCCGTCTGCAGGTTCGAATGCGTGCAGATTAGGGCGTCTGCGAATAATTTAGTGTCAGAGATTCAGTAGTTCTTTTGTACGACGGCCAGACGGGAATTAAATGATTTGCTAGGGGGCCCATGAAAGTACTTTCATGTGTAATGGCAAATTAATGATAAGATTGATTATATAAAATAACATACTTATCTATGGGATGTTACGGGTTACTATTATGGCGCGGCTGTGTATTCATTTACACTTAATAACTGTTTTGAAATATCTATTAACGTTACGGCTATTTACGGCGCTTATGCGACGTGTAATTTTTAATGCAATATATTTTTAGTATTTTAATACAATACACCGGTATATAGAAGATTTGATAGAAATTAATTTTTCATTTTTGATATTTTAATACAAATGTTTAACTGCTGAATAGTGCACGCTTTACTTTAAAATATTCTTAAATTCCCGATGATGTTCACAATACATTAAATGTCAATGTTCATTCATCTATCATGTCAGACGAAACAGTCTGCGGCTACATATGAGTATCGTGGCCGTCAGCGTGTTGATAGGAGCAGTAAATTTGATGCAACTATTATGGGCTATGCGTAATACTGACATCGAACGCGGCCGATTCTACATTGTTGCATGTTCAAACCCTTCAGTGATTTTCAAATGCCAGCAATGAATTCCGTGCAAGTGTTGCAGACGGTGTGTGAAAGTGATGTCATAAACGGATCTCTATCATGGTTTAATGTACGATTGCTGCCATTAAATTTAGTAGAGCTATTCGAACTATGCGTAAGGGGGATGTCAAAGAAGATTAAGTTTACATTGTTGCCTGTTCGAACGTTTCACTGATTTTCAAATGCTAGCAATGAATTCCGTGCAAGTATTAGAGATTGCGTGTGAATGTGATGTCGTAAACGGATGTCTATCATGGTTTCGTGTTCGAACGCTGCCAATAAATTTAGTAGAACTATCAGAGATCATGCGTAAAACTGAAGTCGAGATTGGATCTCTTGCGGTTTAATGTTCGGATTCTTCAGTGCTTTTCCAATATCGCACAGTTACTTTCAGTACGTCTAATACCAGTACGACGGAATCTTTAACCATAAGGATATTGTCCCAAATGCTCTAACCTGGGTTGAGGGAGCGGTAATGTGTTTTAGTTAGATGACTATGTCCCCTTTTGGGTTGTTGCCTCTACAAACTAATACCTTAAGTCAGCCTCGTATATTGATTCGTAGGCGCCGCCTCTGATACATCTCAGAGGATAAGTGTCATGGCGCGAGTGGCTTAATGTGTGTTTGTTGTCGATGGGATTGTTAAGGATCCCAGGGGGTCTAGGTGTACCAAGTCACCAGCCAAGTTTGAATACCGTTCACAGCTAACAACAGCGCAGTTACGCTAAATCAGTCACAGACGCGAGAGTGTCGGATCTGGTGTCGCTGCGTAAACTTTCAAAGTAAACGCCCTGAACTTCTGGAAGTCGTTCTTAATCCTCACGCTACGTCTGAACTGGCTGTGGAATGCGTATTAATGATGTTAGTACGGCGAGCAGCGATCCGATGTCTGCAACTATGCGCTCAAGGTGATATCACTTAATACTGGTATTAAGGTGTCTATTGAGCAAGCAAATTGAAGTCAAGAGAGGTTAAGAGGTTTGCATGTGAGAGCAATGATACGTATGAGTTTCACTGCAAGATGAAAAAAGACTTTATTTTTATACTATATTTTTATACTATATTTATTCTTTCGGGGAATGAAACGCAAGCCATAATATATTGAGTTATTTCAATATTGTGACAGTAATGCATGGAGCTTTCACTGTAAGCTGAAGACGAGAATTATCACGATGGCAGTTTGTACTGAAGCGTCAGTTATTTTTGTGGAAATACATGTAAATTGGAGCATATTGAGGTATTGCCATATTGTAACAATAATGTATCCGGTTTCCGTTAGTATGCAGCTTTTACTGTAAGATATAGCCGAGAGTTATCATAGTGGCTTTTTGTTTTAAAGCATCATTTATTGAATTGTTATTGTTATAACATAAAAAACGAGCTGGAAAAAATAGAAATTATTAACAAAGGAATAGAAATGATTGTCAAACAAAAGTTTCAAGTATTTAAACCGAAAACAGGTGGACATATAAAAAAGATATCTATACGCATATACAATAGCAAACAAACCAACATTATATATGATACCTCCTCTAAAGTTTCACAAACATCATTTATTGAATTCTTATTGTTATAATATAAATAATGAGCTGGAAAAAATAGAAATTATTAACAAAGGAATAGAAATGATTATCAAACAAAAATTTCAAGTATTTAAACCGAAAACAGGTGGATATGTAAAAAAGATATCTATACGCATATACAATAGGTAACAAACCAACATTATATATGATACCTCCACTAAAGTTTCAAGCAACTGAATCCAAATACCTATCTTAATGCACCAAGAGCTGCCTAAATAGACTCGCTACTTAAAAACTTCCCGAGAATCACCCACCCGTCAAACACCGTACATCTTGACCCGGCCGCAAAGCAAATTGTCCTCCACGTTCGAGAACCGCGGGAATCAACCGTCGCATTTAACATTGACATTTTGCGCGCAGTTTCCGTGCAACCCGACATTGTGCCAAAGGAGGACAGGGCGGCATAAGGGTAGGTTAGGGCATACACCGCGAGCGGCAGAGAAGGGGAGCGCAAAGGGAAGGAAAATCAAGAGGCAGGATAGTCCTGGGAGAACTCGGTTGAGGGAGAGAACTGAGGTTTTGAGAGGCCTGCGGCGCGCAGAGATTAAATCGCGCCACAGTAAAGAGCTAATCTGGCCGTCTCTGTCTTTCATCGCGTTGCACTGCGCTCGGAGCTTCTTCCTTTCTTCATTGCCGTCATCCCGCTGTTCTGTCACTTTCTGTGCCTTTCTGTGGCGTTCCGGGCCTTTTTGTGGTACGCTGCGCCTTCCTGTTGTATCCTGCAGCTTTCTGTGGTACGCTGTGTCTTTCTGTTGTATTCTGGAGCTTGTTGAAGCTTCCTGATGTATTCTGGAGCTTTTTGCAGATTTCTGTGGTATTCTGGAGCTTCTTGGCCCGTGCGGTCTCTGGGTATTTGCGTTCTGCGCTCTGCCTGGCGCCTGCATCTTTCTGTCTCTTTTTGTATCTTTTCATCGGTTGCTGCGGCATTTTGTGCCGTTTCTGTGGCTTTTTGCCTTTTCCGGAGTTCTTCAGTTTCTCGTATTTCTCTTTGTAAGTTGCTATCGTTTCTTTTGTCTTTTACAATCTTATTGTGTTTCTTCCTATTTCCTTCCGTCTCATTCTGTTTATTTCTGTCATTTTCTACCGCTTTCTGTCTCATGTCTCTTTCTATTTATTTCTGTCGTTTTTCCCTTTTGATCTCTTTCTGCTCTCTTTCAGCCTTCCCCTGTCATTTTCTATCTTTCTTCGTCTCTTTTTGTCGTTTTCTATCTGTTCCTGTCTCTTCCTTTCTCCTCCTGTCAATTTCTCTCTGTTTCTGTTGTTTATATCTCTTTCCCTCTTCCTGTTCTTTCTGTCTTCTTCAGCCACATTCTACTTTTGTTTCTCCAATTTCATCGCTTCCTTTCTTCTCCCGTCACTTTCTGTCCCATTCTGTTTCTTTCTGGCGTTTTTCCTCCCTCTCTCTTTTCTCATCCTTCTCCTTGCCATTGTCGCTCCTGAGGGAGACAGGCAGGAAAATGGAAATGGCGAGGCTAGTGGCAACGTGCGCGCTTACATACTGCATGCCGGACGATATATCATGTCGCGGAATGGGAAGATCGTCGGAAATAAAGATTAGTCCCGACAGCACGCCGCACGTCCCGACCAGTCGTGGTCGTCATCCGCTCTTGCCGAATCACGTCGGAGGCCCCGACGGATTACGCATTAAAAATTCAATTTCGACGACTACGTGCCCTACGCCGAATAATGGCATCCGGCATGAAACCGGTCCAAGTGCGCCGGAAGACAAACTTCTGTTGCTGCTGGGGGGTCGGCACTTAGAGACGCGTGAGGGAGTCCAGAAATTCGAAGCTTGCAAAGAAATGCGACGAGGGTATTTGCGTTAAGCCTTTGCACGAATTTTTACCAATTTTACGCCCAGGTGTACCGCTGACGCATGGGAGAGTCATGAATTGCATGTTTAATCTGAAGTTATGGCATGGCTAGAAGAATCTTCAACACATTAACACGTTGACTGCCAAGCGTATTTTACTATATTGGAACTTCGATGCTATAAAATACTACAGCGTTTGACTGAATTAGGCAAAATGTAAATAATGTGCAGGTATTGAAAACCAAAGAATCGCATCACTATTGAAACAATAATTGCATTTATAAAATAATTATTGCTATCCATTGCGAATATTTTGAACCTTCAGTAAAATCTCTTGCGCCGGTCACCGGTGACCACCATGGCAGTCAAAGTGTTAAGAATGAATTTCCAAACAGTTCTGGGCAACTTATGACGGGGGTAATGTCGATGACTTGTAGTAAGACATGAAATCCGACGCGTTGTTATCGGTGGTTTACAAAAGAAAGGTCTAAATAGTCTCAACAAATAATTGAACTACGTATAATGCCTTCTTATTGAAAGCATACAAAACTACATAATCAAGTTAAACACGTCGTTATCGCAGACTTAAAAAAAGCAAGAAGTTATGGCACGGCTAGAAGTACCTTCAACGCATTAAAAATTAATTTATAAACAGATCTGAGCAGCCTATGACGAGGGTAATGTCGATGACCGGTAATAAGACATGAAATCTTTGACGCGTTGTTATCGGTGGTTTAGAAAAAGAAAGGTCTAAATAGCCTCAAAAAATAATTGAACTATGTATGCCTTCGTATTGAAACCATTCAAAACTACGTAATCAAGTTAAACACGTCGTTATTGCAGATTTAAAGAAAGCAAGAAGTTATGGCACGGCTAGAAGTACCTTCAACGCATGAAAAATTAATTTACAAACAGATTTAAGCAGCCTATGACGAGGGTAATGTCGATGACCGGTAATAAGACATGAAATCTTTGACGCGTTGTTATCGGTGGTTTAGAAAAAGAAAGGTTTAAATAGCCTTAAAAAATAATTGAACCACGTATAATGCCTTCTTATTGAAAGCATACAAAACTACGTAATCAAGTTCAACACGTCGTTATCGCAGACTTAAAGAAAGCAAGAAGTTATGGCACGGCTAGAAGTACCTTCAACGCATTAAAAATTAATTTACAAACAGATCTGAGCAGCCTATGACAAGGGTAATGTCGATGACCGGTAATAAGACATGAACTCTTTGACGCGTTGTTATCGGTGGTTTAGAAAAAGAAAGGTCTGAATAGCCTTACAAAATAATTGAACTACGTATAATGCCTTCTTATTGAAAGCATACAAAACTACGTAATCAAGTTCAACACGTCGTTATCGCAGACTTAAAGAAAGCAAGAAGTTATGGCACGGCTAGAAGTACCTTCAACGCATTAAAAATTAATCTACAAACAGATCTGAGCAGTCTATGACGAGGGTAATGTCGATGACCGGTAATAAGACATGAACTCTTTGACGCGTTGTTATCGGTGGTTTAGAAAAAGAAAGGTCTGAATAGCCTTACAAAATAATTGAACTACGTATAATGCCTTCTTATTGAAAGCATACAAAACTACATAATCAAGTTCAACACGTCGTTATCGCAGACTTAAAGAAAGCAAGAAGTTATGGCACGGCTAGAAGTACCTCCAACGCATTAAAAATTAATTTACCAACAGATCTGAGCAGCCTATGACGAGGGTAATGTCGATGACCGGTAATAAGACATGAACCCTTCGACGCGTTGTTATCGGTGATTTAGAAAAAGCAAGGTCTAAATAGCCTTAAAAAATATTTGAACCACGTATAATGCCTTCTTATTGAAAGCATACAAAACTACGTAATCAAGTTCAACACGTCATTATCGCAGACTTAAAGAAAGCAAGAAGTTATGGCACGGCTAGAAGTACCCTCAACGCATTAAAAATTAATTTACAAATAGATCTGAGCAGCCTATGACGAGGGTAATGTCGTTGACCGGTAATAAGACATGAACTCTTTGCCGCCTTGTTATCGGTGGTTTAGAAAAAGAAAGGCCTAAATAGCCTTAAAAAATAATTGAACTACGTATTATATAATGCCTTCTTATTGAAAGCATACAAAACTACGTAATCAAGTTCAACACGTCGTTATCGCAGACTTAAAGAAAGCAAGAGCCAAAAAACCACTAAGAAGATCCGAACAGCCCACGATGCCTTCTTGTCGAACTTACAAACGACGCGAACAGCTTCAACACGTTTATCGAAAACTTACAGCAAGAAAGCTCCGAACGCTCATCAAACAAATCCGAACCGTCCACAACGCCTGCTCGTCGCAGACTTACCGCATTTAATCGCAGACATTCTTGGAGCTCATCAAAACTGAAGATCACTTCAGCGTCGTCGCTAAGCAAATCTGCAGAAACTGGAGTGACAGTTTAGGGATACATTTTCGGATTGCCGCTGAGTTCTGCGGCTTATCACATTTGTCCCGCGGTCCAAAATACAGGCTTCATCGTAGCGCGGCGGGCTCGTGGAAAATTCAACGAAACAATCTTCTCAGGGCGCTTTAACGAAGGCGGAGGACAGAGGCGTACAGGGACAGTTATCCGTAACTCGAAAGTTTAGCGAAACGTTCGCAGAAATCCCGGCCACCGCGTATAATTAAATTCATTGTTTACCTTAAATGTGACTACAAGCCGCCCACTTCCACCGTCAAAAACGAATTAATTCCGTTCAACTCTCTGCGCGAGGGTGGACGGAGTTCCCTCTTTGCTTCCGCTCTAACTCGTCCTCCTTCTTTCGTCTTGCTTTATCCGCACTTACCGCCGTGCGGCTTGTCCTCGTCGTCTTATCTTCGGCCGTTCACTCTTTAAACTGATAAAGACCCTCTTATTCTGTCGGCGAAAGAACTGGGTAGGAAACCGCGTCGTGATAATGCCGTCGTCGAAGAACTATTGTGCGACTCGTGAATTTACTACGGAATTTAATCGTCTCCGGCACAGTGTAACATACTCTGATTGGTGTTGTTTGTAAATATTTCGATTGAAGCTTGAAATTAGTACATTTTTTAGCGGGAACATGTATGACTCGTATATGATGCCGGAAAAATCGGTAAATCTTGCAAATCCTTACGTATTCTCTCTACTTGCTTACGATTCCGCAATTAACATTCGAAATTCATACAAGTCGCAGCGTCATTCACCAAAAGTTTGATGTTCCATAAAATTCGAAAGTTCGTAAAATCTTCTCTCCATATCGGATCATGTATTGTATATTTTTGTATACAATCAAATAGCTTCCGAGGCATCAGATTCTCTACCATTCCACGCTATCAATTTATAATCAAACATCCTTCTCAAATCACCTATGATTTACGTAATACACGCCGCCTGAAAATTTGTCCTACTGAACCGTAACTGTCCCAAAATGAGAAAACCCATTCTCTCATTCGCTTGATCCGGAACTACACTTTCACGCTTCAAACGTCCGCATCAGCACTTCGCGCGATTATTACCACAAAATGATCCCAAAGTTCCTGTCATCGGGGAAGACTCTGCCACGAAACCCGCATGCACGCACATAGGGTCCAGCGATAAGAGCGCAGGCAGTTAAGTAAATTGGATCCGTCTCGACTTAAAGTTAATTAATTAACGAGCAGGAAGCAACTTGCCCGAGACAATTCCGAATTGCATTGTCTTCCCGGCATATATTTAATCAACCATCTGCAAGGGAGGCCGCGCCACAGAACGCGCGCGGAAAGTAATAAATAAACGAGAGTATCTTTGACTCGTTCTTCGTTAGTCAAGTTGTTTGCCGTTTTAAGCGCTGGGGAAGAAGTTTATCGGCGTCGTAACTAGCCGAGAGCAAGAAACGTCCTATTTTGTATAATCGGGACGACAAGGTTGACCAGGTATCAAAAAATCTTGTCACACAAAATCGCTTCAAAGTTAATTAACTGAGAGCCGGGAAGAAATTCTCGAAGTTCACTCGGCCGCGATGGCTTCTAAGCGATTTTTAAGGGCGTCCACTTCTTATCGCCGGAAAATTTTACCGCGGACCGGTTTGGGTAGGGTTGAAGGTTTGGGCTTTTTTGGGCAGAAAATGCATATGTGAAATTGTTTTGAAATGTTGGGAATTAGAGCGGTAAGAAATTATTGTAGGCGCATGAGGCGGGGTTCTAGGGGTCTGCAAACATGTAGGGAGTTTTTAGAATATGTTCTATTTTGTTGATCAAAATTGTTGGAACTTAACATTGACAAGGTTGGAAACCTACGACTCCATAATATCAAAAATATCTGCCCATGCACAACCACCCTTCAAAATCGCTCCGCAAACATTTCGCATTCCTCACCAATTTCCACATCCACACCATTTGCATCGTCAGCTACTAGTCATCCACCAAGAACCCCGCCGCACAGAACCTAATATCCAAAAATAAGACCGTCCGCATGTTCGCCCTAAAATAATTTGCAGCCACTACCTTTGATGAATCTTTCACGTGCATCATCTAGAATCTCCGTGATTCCGTTTCGCCGACATTTCAGTAAATATGCACATAATTCCATCACATACTAAAATTCTAAATAGAATGCGTCCTATTTTGTTGATCGAAATCCTTGGAACTTGACACTGACAAGGTTGAAAACTTACCATTCCATAGTATCAAAAATATCTTGTCACACAAAATCGCTTCGCAAACATCTCGGGTTCCTTATCAATTTCCACATCCACGCCATTTGCATCGTCAGCCAACAGTCATCTACCCAGAACCCCGCCGCACAGAACCTAATCTCCAAAAATAAGATCGTCCGCATGTCCTAAAATAATTTGCAGCTACTACCTTTGATGAATTTTTCACGTGCATCATCTAGAATCTCCGTGATTCCGTTTCGCCGACATTTCAGTAAATATGCACATAATTCCATCACATATTAAAATTCTAAATAGAATACGTCCTATTTTGTTGATCGAAATCGTTGGAACTTGACACTGACAAGGTTGAAAACTTACCATTCCATAGTATCAAAAATATCTTGTCACACAAAATCGCTTCGCAAACATCTCGGGTTTCTTACCAATTTCCACATCCACACCATTTGCATCGTCAGCCAACAGTCCTTTAGCTAGAACCTCAACTACGGAATCTATCCTCGAAGAATGATACGTTTCTGCATTTCTCCGCTAAAATAATTTGCAGCCACTACCCCTGATGAATTTTTCGCGTCTGTCCTCTCAAATCTTCGTGATCCCGTTTCGCCGGCATTTCGTGAGATCGCAGGTCTGCTTAGCCGGAGTCCCGACTCGACTTCGAATTTACTCGCTCGCGGTGGAGCTTCGCAAGGCGACCGAGAGATTTGATTACGCGCACCTCCGTGAATTTCGGCTCACGTTTTCCCGTCTTCTCGATTCCAACTCGCTCGTGAACGTCTCCGCGCCGCTGCATCGCCGGATCGGCGATCAAACGGATCTCTCGGTGTTACGGAACGCACGCTGGAATCCGCTGCCGACTTTGAACGATCGCGTCTTGCACGATTCGCCGGGCGAAACTCCGGCGACGTCGATGCACAAAGCGCTGGGCAGAGGAATATCGCCGGACGATGGGATTTCAAGGTAACGCTTGCAAAGTCGTCGGCGGTGTTGGTCATCGAGGACGACTAGAGGCCATTTTATGCGGTCGCGTTCATTTTGTGAAGACGCAAAAATGACAGGTTGAATCCTTCTCCCTGTTTCCACCGTAGCGTATGTCATTTTTGGCGAAGTTGCACATGTCCTGGGTATAGGCCCAGGATCACAGAATATTTGAGTCACAATTGGCAGGAGATTCATTCATCTTCAGATGCAAATACCCAAGCAAGCCCAATGTTATAAAATAGAACAAGTCCAGGACAAATATGCCTTACATAATAAGTAATTATTGTACGACAATTGAGCGCGAAACGTCAGGATTCAAATAAGCAGAGAATTTGATAAAACAATTAACACTTTGACTGCCATGATGGTCACTGGTGACCGATGCAAGAAATTTTACTGAAGACCCAAAATATTCGCAATGGGTAGCAATTATTATTTTGTAAATGCAGTTGTTATAAGAATAGTGATGCGATCCTTTGGTCTCCAATACCTGCACATTATTTACATTTTGCATAATTCTGTCGAACGCTGTGTTATTTCATAGCATCGCTGTTCAAATATAATAAAATACGCTTGACAGTCAACGTGTTAAAGACTACTGGCGGAATGTCTACAATAGTTGCGGAACTGGTTGATTGACGGACATCAAATGCTGATTATGCCCTGCGGATCGACATCTGTATTTTATGTTCAGAGGGATGAATGGAGGGGGTGCTTTTGGAAAGTTCTACCGAGGGATCTTGTCGTTGCGCGCTGAATTTTTGGAAAAATAGAAAGTGTTTTGACGCACCGCAAGTTTGGAGTAACCCTTCTTTTAGGTGCGTCGTGAGAATTTCCTTAGAAAAAAAGTGCAAGCGGCGAAGGGATGAGATTTGCGTTTAATTCACAAAGTATACGACATCTGCGATATTCTATATAAATATAAGTTATGCTGGACAAATACGTCTTAGACATTTAGTTTCTATACACGTTTTTCAAGTAAATACTTTTAGATTTGCTTAACGTAACGAGTACCGAACACTTTTGCCGCCGTAATATTTGCGCGAACCTGCCCTCCCTCGCACGAAATTGTAACGGCGTCGTCCATTATCTAAGGATCAGTTTCCCGTGATCTGCAAAATTGATTTCTTTTCGAACGCGTCTTCGCCCAATGACCAAGACGACAACGTCGCCCGCCGCTTAATTGAACTCGCTCCCTCGTAATTTCAGCTGGCGGAAGAGGATTCCCGGCGGGCCTTCACTCCCCCGTCGCGATTAAATTTGCTCAAAGATCCCAACCCTTTCTGCGCTCGGCCGCCATCTCTCGCCGCCAATTAATTCACAAGCGAATTTAAGCGGACCGACGAATTAAATTCGGTTCGATCGGCTCGAACACTTTTCCGTTTCGCACGGAAATATCACGAACCAAGGGAAAGTAGCAATTTCCAGAGCGGGCAAAAGAAAAGTTATTTTTATTTTAATATTTTTCTCCCGTGGCAATTTTGCATTAACGGAGAGCACTTCGAATCGAAATAGTTTGTTTGATATATGCGACGGTATTAATAGTTTTGTGTAGTTGTACATCTTCGATTTCAAACTAAATCAAAAGTAATCAATTCTACGTATATGTTACACGAAAGTCTTTATTTTAATGTCAGGATATTATATAGGATATGTATGCATCTGACATATAACATGATATATGACATGTATATACATATCTTGCATAAGATATTAATACTAAAATAGTAATAAGTATTATAATTACATCTATACACATACACTTGTTTAATTCTGCAGGTTAAATCATAATAACTAACTAATTTCTGTCAAAACCAATAAATCCCATATTTGCAGTATCTGCTAAAGTAACTTCGGTACAGCTGACACTTCGAGCACATCTTTAACCGTGTAACATGACACTCGCTTTTCAACGTCACGATGATTGCTTGCGAAAGATATCGATATGTCCATTAAGCCGTATGTATGCAACGCACTACACTTATATTCGTTTTTTCCATCTCTGCCTCAAACCCGTCGTTAGCCGGCAGTTGACATTCAAAGATCGAGAGTCCGCACGTTCGTCGTAATGACTGACGAGTAAACCGGCCGCAGAAAATGGCGTCCGGGAAAAAATGACGGACGAACGTCGGAAGGAAAGATTGTCTACCTAATTGGAAGCGTGATTTTTTAAAGTTCACGAGACCGTCAGATATTGAATTCGCTGTTTCGTTCGTTAAGCATCGATGTTCAAGCGTCGATCGTTGCTATCGAGGTGTAATGGCGTCGTCAAATAATTTGCAAACGGTAGTTCCGATGCGTGGGCATCACGTGATATCGTTCGCGATACAATCAAATTAATTTCGATTATCAAGCTCTGCTGACGGTAATGTGCTGCTCTGGTAAACAGTTGTATTGTCGGGTGAAATTAGAACGGCAACATAATTTCCCGATGATTTTAACGTAACGTATAGAAACGTGGCTAAAGCAAGTTAATACAAGTGCGTTTGGGCGCGTGTTCTGTTGACGGCGTTGCGTTATTTCGTGAAAGTCCTGTTAATAAGTAAAATTGTGCGCGACAGTTTTGCGCTTTCAGGGATACAAGGACGAACGATATAGCATGTGATAATGATAAAGTCGTTGCAAGCGTGCACGAGGAAAAGTTCTGTTGACGGTATTACGTTGCTTTCCGACGATTCTGTTATGAAGCCAAAATTATATAAACACGACAGTCTCAGCTCAGATCGTAACGTGAAATAAAATACTCCGGTATGAATAATTAATAAAATAATCTCTTTAAGAATCTATGCGATAATAGATAAAATAGCTGAAATTATACTTTAAACTTAGTAATAATCAGTTATATGGATATATGTTATAAAACATTTTAAGTAATTTTCAAATTTATTTATTTATGAACATTACTTAAAATGTAGTAATAATTCGTATAGTAGTAATAAATCTATTATTCCGTAGACCCTTTAACATATGATTTCAAACATACAGTGCAGACGTAATTTTGATTAAAAAATGAAGCACAGCCCCACCCTACCAGAATCGCAATATTTTACCGTGAAACAGTACCCAAGGTTGCGCGATATTTGTGTTCCCAAAATAAAATATAACCGCACGCTTCCACCGGCGCAAGAATAAGCGACACATAACCCAGCAAAACACACGTAAGATATCGCCCCTCGTCTTCGCGATTTTGCATAGTCCATACCCTTTGTGTCTTACGTGCGGGATGATCGACGATCCCGCCTCGCGGCGGCTCACCAGGCCACGACGCTAATCCATCTCTCCGTCGAAAGAAGACGCGGACGTAGCGGCAGATACACTTCAGTCCTCCACCCATTTTCCTGGACCGTCGCTTATCTCATTTCGGCGCTCTACCGTGAAATTTGCATCCATCGATATTTGCGATCCGCCCGCATCTTCATAATTCTGTCCGCGGACACGCTTGTAAACACGAGTAGGGCCGCGGGCCAACGATCCATATTCCGAAATCGCATTGTCCGCCTACGCTTCGTGGGGCTGAGTTAAATGGCGTGCGGCAAAGACCGCTATAGTGCTGTCACTTTAAGTTCTCTGTCCCTTTCAAGCGACAGTTTCGCTGCAGTCACGCTGCACGCAGAAATAATCAATGCTACGCTCGCGTGTGAGGTGTGCAAAGTGTCGAATGTTTCGGGAGACGTCGTCGGGTCGACGGCGTGTAAATCTGGAGTGGTAGTGTGCGTACTGTTATGCCGTAGACGGGAAATCTTAGATATTTGTCGTTAAAGTGGTCCTAGTTTTAGACTAAGTGGAATTTTGGTAACGATAGGCGCGAAGACGCCTGGTCCACTAATATAGTTGATTTCAAACTTATCGTGGAACTTTTGTTAACGATAGGTATCGAAGAAGTTAGAAGAGTGTGATGTATGTGTTATTATAATAAAAGAAGATTGAAGATGCTGCAAAGCTACTAATATAGTTGATTTCAAACTTATCGCGGACACAACAACAATTGTACATAATATGAATTATTAGAATACGTCTTTTTACCTGAACCTCGGTAGAATCGTCTTAGAAAACCGTTTCTTCACCTGAGTTACGCACTTAACACTTTGATTGCCACCCGTATTTTGCTATGCCCGATGCGATGAAATACTGCAAAAATTAAATCGTGCAAAATAAAGGTAACGCAAAGTTATTAGAAGCCAAAGTATTGAAGCACCGTTCCAATATCAATTGCTTTTGCAAGATTGCAAATAGGCTTCATTGCGAATTTTTTGCATTTTTAGTCAAATCTTTTGCACCGGTCACCGATGACCACCGTGGCAGTCAACGTGTTAACAGAGGACACGTTTGCTTAGATAAGATATACACACGTTCAAAGTCTCATCAATGATCTATACAACTCATACGTACGCAAAATGTAAAATTTAGTAACATAAATCTTAAACAACTGACACGACAATTATACATACCAGTATATCCATACGCTACAAACCGCGCGCATCAATAAACGGATATAACAGGAAAGCGGAAAATTTTCGATCGCGGTGGGCACGAAGACTTGCCGCGATGGATAGTTGGAAAATGGCGCATCCAGGGTCCACGTTTGCTTAGACAAGATATACGCACGTTCAAAGTCTCATCAATGATCTATTCAACTCATACATACGCAAAGTGTAACATTTAGTAACATAAATCTCAAACAAGTGACACGGCAATTATACATACCAGTATATCCATGTGCCACAAACCGCGCGCATCAATAAACGGAAATAACAGGAAAGCGGAAAATTTTCGATCGCGGTGGGCACGAAGACTTGCCACGATGGATAGTTGGAAAATGGCGCATCCAGGGTCCACGTTTGCTTCGACAAGATATACGCACGTTCAAAGTCTCATCAATGATCTATACAACTCATACGTACGCAAAATGTAAAATTTAGTAACATAAATCTCAAACAACTGACACGACAATTATACATACCAGTATATCCATACGCTACAAACCGCGCGCATCAATAAACTGATATAACAGGAAAGCGGAAAATTTTCGATCGCGGTGGGCACGAAGACTTGCCGCGATGGATAGTTGGAAAATGGCGCATCCGGGGTCCACGTTTGCTTAGACAAGATATACACACGTTCAAAGTCTCATCAATGATCTATACAACTCATACGTACGCAAAATGTAAAATTTAGTAACATAAATCTCAAACAACTGACACGACAATTATACATACCAGTATATCCATGTGCCACAAACCGCGCGCATCAATAAACGGAAATAACAGGAAAGCGGAAAATTTTCGATCGCGGTGGGCACGAAGACTTGCCGCGATGGATAGTTGGAAAATGGCGCATCCAGGGTCCACGTTTGCTTAGACAAGCTACACACACACACACGTTCAGAGTCTGGACCCGGCCACAGTGCATTCACTATTCACTTATCTGGGTCAGTTTGCCCAGCCCCGTCGAGGCCTCGAACTCCGCCAAATCCCCCACCCCCTTGACGTGCCTCCAGCCCTCAGCGACGAGTCGCTCTCTGTCTTAACGGCCAAAAGTAGCTTTTTTCGCCGACCCGCCGGACTCGCCGGAATTTCGGGCGACAAATTCGGACGAGCGAAATTTCCGTCGGCTAACGTTGAAAGCTGAGAACCGAGGGCGGTGGAGAGTGTAGCGACGTGCATTTGGTAGGTCTTTGTTTCAAGGGCGCTTTCTTGCGTTCGAGCACGAGGCTTCGGAATGGGACGATGCAGGAATATGGTCGGTGGCAGAGGTTTTTATTTTATTTTATTTTTTTTTGTGTTGTGGCGTTGGAGTATTTTGGACGAGGGGTCGCAGGCGGTTGATTAATTCGGTGGGGGATTTGCGTAAGGGTTGGTGAACAGGTGAAATAGGCAGCGGGATATAATTTTTTGACAGGTGGGGTAGGTTTCAGGAGGAAAATGGGCAATAGCGAAAATCTGTGCATGTGAGAAGAAGAGAGAAATTACGAGTTTCTGTATTTCTGTATTTGTAATGGATAATAGGTGTTGCGAAAGAAAGAATAAGAATAATTGTTGGATGAGAGCGAAATTTAACTTGTGGGTAAACGGATGTTAATGTTATGATGTATTTATTAGTATACTTTATTATTGCTATATGTTATTCCATTTCGACGGTAATTACAATATCAGTTGATTATTGCGTGGTAACCCAGTTTGCGTCAAATCAAAAATATTTTCTAATGGCAACGCGAGTCAGTGTTCATCGTGACAACGTTGCGGAAAGAAGGTTCGCTGACGGTCGAATTCCATACTTAGGTATATCTCGACTATTCGCTACCAAATGGACTGTCGCGAGATGGGCTTGCACGCACGAGCGCGTGTTCCGCGTGTATATCGGCCGCATAACATCGTGAAGCCGCAATGACCACAATGCCAGCCCGCTATGCAAGCCCACAATGTTCCAGGAGCCAAGATGCTCTCGCGAGCAATGCCTGGCCATTTTGCATTCATTATGCTTCGACTGCGGGAATGCTCAACGACATTACGAGCTTTGCTCTTTGCGGCTTCATAAAATTAATGTTCACCTGCAAGCGTCTGCCCTTTTTACCCTCTCAGGTGTTTTTCGATGTAATGATACGCTGTAACGTGCAGATACCTGTGTGTAATTTCTGATGTGGGGTATATCTGACGACGTAACACACCCTATCCTTTCGTCATCGGTTTCTTCCATCATACATCCTATTTCATTGACTAACAATAACTTAAAAATTTCACTACTCCTGCAGTTACTCGTCACTACTTCCGTCATACCGTGATACGCGTTATATCTAAGTGACTCATATCAAATTAAACATTCCAACATGTACTCGCCATTATTTCCGCCATCCATTAATATTAACTGTTTAGTATTTGTGCCTATATTTCTGTCGCCTTCTTTCGTTTTCTCCCTCTCTCTCTCACATGCCTTAAGCTCTCGCTCCTTTCTTCGTATAAACGAATGAAACGCGGATCACGCCATCGGTCACTCATCTCATTTACTTTCCTAGCAACCACCTTCTTCTAGAATCTTCCAAACACTCGATTGCTCATCTTATTTACGTCCCTAGCAACCAACTTATTCCGCAGTCTTCCAGCAGCTATCTTACAGAACAGTCGTCTCGCTACGACACGCAACCTTTTCGCTGTTATTCTTTCTGTGCCTCTGTGCTAGGCCTTTACCGTGCCTCAGAGCCTCGAATAGGCTAAGGTGTATTATAAGCTTCTTGTATTTCGTTATTCGGTATGAACCTTTTGTGTGTGTGTGTTTAAACAATATATTCGTTAATTAGTAATACTGCCGGCTGTACTTTCATCGCGCTACCCATCCACCCTACAGACTTTACAATCCTAAAACACTTTGACGCCGTGCTGGTTAGAGTAAAAACATTAACTTAACATTTTTACTCCTCCCATCAACTCGCCACTACTTCCCCCGCACACATGACTACGCACCCTTCAATCCTTCTGCCTCCACCCATCACCCGCCTCATTTCGCACTCGCCAGCGACCTTGAATCCGCAAACGTCCGTTTGCCAGGCACCGCCTCGGGCCAGGGCGGTTCTCCAAACGTCGTCCGGAGTCAATCGAGCGCGAAAAAGTCGCGGGAGCGTGTCTCAGAACGATGTCAAGTGGCGTCGAGCAGCCTCTCCTCCCTTTTCCACTCCAGCCCCTCTCTGCCCCCAGCCCGCCCTTCGACCCGGCAATGAGATTCGAGTGCGCGAATTCCGTCTTTCACCCCCGTCCTCGCGTCCGCCCGGTTTGTCTTGTTCCCGGGTAGCAGTCGGTCTCCGAGTCGCTTTTGAAGCTGCAATAAAGCCAGATAGGTAATTAGCTGGCTAAGCACTCGGGCCCTAAAGGATTCTTGAAGGAGAATGCGCACGTAGGGGCGGAAAGGCGCGGTGTCAGGAGACAATCGCGGCTGGGACGAACGGCTGGCTAAAACGACGTGGAAACGGAGAAAAGAAAGTGTGCGGGGCGGGGGCGGGAGGGGCTGAGGAGAGTGGAGGGTCCGTGGTGGATGAAGAGACGACGAAGCCTGCCCAAGGCGAGTCCGTGACTAATCTGGATCTCGGGACCCGCCCCGAGCGCGAATGTGGCCGCCACTTAAATAGTCCTCGTGTGCATGCGTCCGCGGGATCTCTAATGTAGCGTGCCGCTCAGGTGACCATCTCTTTTTTTGTGGCGAAACGGGACAAGTGATTTTAGGTAAATGTGTGTGTATTCGAGGAACATGTTTCGTGAACATTTATTTGAGTTCGAAGAGTGCCTGCATGTTAACAGTATGCCGTCCAGTGACACCATAGTGGTGTGGTAGATATGAACTGGCAAAGTATCGCTCTGGAATAAGTTGTAATGTGTACGCTCTATCACGTACGCGTTTATGACGACGGGGCAGTTCAGAAGCGGTCGCCACGGATTCACCACGGGATCGACACACGCGAATTTTTTCTTCCAGCGGTGATGCTTAACACTTTGACTGCCAAGCGTATTTTACTATGTTAGAACTGCGAAGCGATGAAATACTGTAGAGTATAATTAAATCGTGTAAAATAAAGGTAGCGCAAAGTTATTAGAAGCCATAGTATTGACTTCTACGACTAGTGACTACTGCGACGCGATGAAATACTGTAGAGTATAATTAAATCGTGCAAAATAAAGGTAACGCAGAGTTATTAGAAGCCGAAGTATTGAAGCACCGTTCCAATATCAATTGCTTTTACAAGATTGCAAATAAGGTTCATTGCGAATTTTTTGCATTTTTAATAAAATCTTTTGCACCGGTCACCGCTGACCACCGTGGCAGTCAACGTGTTAATTTCCATGTTTGTGTAGGGAGATACATTGTTGCAGAGCAATGTTTGACGACCAGGGAACTGTGATTTCAACTGTCTTGCCCTCCAAATTTATTAGATTGTGTTTTATTGACAACTTATTTAAAAATCACTCGGACGACTATATAAAGCATTCACGTATAATTTATTTAAAAATGCTTCACCGTCGCGTTCCGTCGTTCTTGATACTTTCTAATACTAGAGTTGTAATAAAAGATTCAGTACCAAGAAAAGTATACTTTTCTATAATAAAGCAAACGCGATTGAACACAATGAACAAAATTTTGCTATATTCTATATTGCCCTGCGTTTTAAAAATTAAAATAGCCGACGCAAGTGCAAATACGAGTTAACTCGTGACCGGTGTGTTAATACTAATTATATTGCAACTACTTATTTTACGAATGATTGCGTAAATACCACTGTTGGAGAGCAGTCGAACTTACGTGAATTCTCGTGAAAAATGTGCGGCCGACAAAGTGTTAATAACTGCGCGATGCCTACGAAATTGCTCAACAAATAACGTGCCCATTTATTTTTGTCGCCAAAAGCGGGGCAACACTTTTAAGGTAATAGTGTATTCAAAAAAACGCATGTATTTCTGCATTCGCGTACAATTTATTCATAAGAAAAAAGACTCTTTCTACGGGTTGCATTAGTGCTGGGCAGACATAAAACATATACAGTAAATATAGGAAAGTTCATATGTGCCCATAATTATGAAAGTGGTCTAAGTCATATATTTCTTGTTTCGAGATATTTAATGAATTGCATTTGAATAAATTAAAAAATATTTTTACATTATGCGACATTTTAATTTATAATTTTATTAGTCTTAATTAATGGAAATTTACTGTGAATATGAAATTTTGTGTGAATTTTATACGATAATATTATTTTTAAAGATTGAATTGACTTAGACCATTTTCAAAATTAACTGAATGTCCTATAAATGACTTAAAGCAATAAAGAACTTTGAGTTTTATTTGAAACAATAATTTGATTGAAATAATTCGTGAACATTTATTACATTTATTAATTATTTTTAAACAGTAATCCATTTTTATCATTATTTCGAGTATTTAAGATTCTTAAAATGTTCCTGAAAAACTGGAGGGATGTACGGTAGTAAACTCATAATATCTTTATGTTTTTCTTCCGATACTGGTCTAATGGTGGTGTATAATGGAAGTAATTTAATATTTCCGTATATTTTTGGTCTTCCTTTTTTAGGTGAAAGATCCAAAACGTGAAATTTAGAATCATCTAAAGATGTTTTATAGAACATTTTATAAGATTCATTTTTCAAGAATCTCATCCATTGAATTTGTAGCCAAGAGACAGATTCACCCGCGGTATTTTTTACTCTTCTTGTTATTGATATAAACCGGAATGAAGTTGTCATTATTATTAAAATTTGATTGTCATTTATTTTATTATGTAGTTCAGAACCGCATCAAAGAAGGCCACGTGCCATTTTCAAGTTGTTTATATAATTTATTAAAATTTTTGACTTAGACCACTTTCATAATTAAAACTAAATGAATTCCATATAATGTTGAAATTACAACCACTATCTAATGGTTCATTTTTGACAATTTCGTAAAAATTACATTGAATAAATTTAGTTAAAAATAATGTGGTATGAAATAACTGATAAACTCATTTTTTTTTTAAATTTTGACTTAGACCACTTTCATAATTATGGGCACATATGATTCTAGCTATTGATCTGAAAGTGTTTGAATTATTCCACTCAGCGATTTTCGGTCGAAATATTCTCAGTGTTCCATTTAGTCACTTTTCGCTGTATGATGTAGTCAGAATAAAATAATCGAACACTTCTGTGTCTCGGGTACGACTAATAATTTTCAATCAATACATCCCACCGGGCACTATCGTCGGATATTTTTATGTTCCGCGCCTTTTTTTCAGTCGATCGTCGGCGTCCACGGTAACACGATAACACGCATTACGCAGTGGTCGAAAAAGTTTTTACGACACGAACGAAAAGTTGGCACTCGGCGCCTAGTTCGCGGCGTGTATTATCCAACGCACACAGAAGCGGACCAGCGAAATATACATAAAATGCCGCAGAGAATGGCTGCGCCGGATGGACAGCTATTGCAACGCGCACTCCCCCGAGTGCATGTAAATTACAAGAGTAAATAATTCAATGCGCGCCATTGCGCGCACGGTACTTCGGTGAACGCTAAAAATCGCGATGTTTTTCGTTGACACATAAGAGTGTGGCAATCGTCGAAATTACATTGGCGGAATTTCTCCTCAGCTGTCCACAAAATGGATGTGTTAGAAAATTTGTGTCTTTAAAGAACACGTACAATGAATACACCGGTCGTCAAAGTGTTCGTCAGTATTCAGAATTTTTCCCTGCATGTCTGGCTGTCAAACTGTTAATCAACGTTCAGAAATGTTTACTGGATGTCAGACCGTCAAACTGTTAATAAACGTTAATCAATTTTAACCGGATCACCAGTTGTCAAAGCGTTGATCAACGTTGAGCAATTTTCACCGGATGTCCGGTTGTCAAACTCTTAATCAGCATTCAGCCAATTTCACTAGATGTCTGACTATCAAAACGTTAACCATCCCTTCAGCAATTTTCACCTCACGTTCGCCCCTCAAACCATTAATCACCGTTCTTCAATGTTCATCCTACATCCTGCTGCGCAACTTCACCCCATTTGCTGACCACATCTCTTCGAAACGTCTTGAGCGCCTAAACAAATTTCGGCAATTACTTCATAACAATCCCCCACCCGCGTTACTTCACATTCACGATCTCCCACTCGCTCACAGCTCTCCATGCTTCGCATTCTCGAAGACTCCGCGTCGCGCATCGTCGCAAATGAACTCCTCGTCGTGAATAGTCGACGTATTCGGAATATCCTGTTGCGGTCGATAGCGGCCACTTTTATCGGCAAATAGCTGCATGTTTGCACGATCGGTGATCCTTGCGGCGGACCGACGAGCAGGAAGGGGCGCATTCCATTGTCTCTCGATATACATCAGGAAGCCTGGGGAGTCCTGAGCCACTCGTGGTCCGACCCCTCTTTCCTTCCACTCGCTTCCCTCGCGTCGACCCTCCTGCCCGCCAGGCTTTTCCCTCCTCGAAACGAAATTCCTCGAGTCGCGCAGTACTTAGATACCGCCGGCCCGGAGAATCTGCCGGCTTCGAGATTCTTTGAAATTTCCCGGCAAGAATCTCGGCCGAGATGGCGTCGGGTAATGAACAAGTGTCGCGTTCGGCTTCATTAGAATGTGAGACGTCAGACTGGAAGTTGATTTCTGAGCGGAGGCAGTTCGGTGTAGATGTTTGGGTTGGAGACGTATGGAAAATCGGGGCGTGCAATTTTTCGCCAAAATTACCAGCTGGGATGGTGGGGGTGGGGTGTAATGTGTGGGTTGAGTTTCTTCTTGAAGCGGATAGGATGAATGAGGAAGGGTGGTGTGGTATGTCGGGAATGGAAAGAAAATGACATCATTTTGTGTTCTGAGCACCTCGGAATGGATTAAGAAATGAATGGATAAGGCGCGGTTAAATTTACTACTGTCGTTGTTACTCCCGTAATTACAATTTAGACCGCCTTACCTGAACCATCCATACCTTCTACAGTCCTACCTGAACATCCCTACCTCCGACAGTCCGACCAAATAAAGCATTCATATCAACAGTCGCAAATGTCCCACCTCTCGTCCGTCTCAACCTATCACGTTTTCCTTGATCCTACCCCACTACTACCCTACCGTCCACGTCTTTTCGGAAAATTCATGCAAGCGTCAGAACAGTTGTAGACACCAAATCGAACACTTCCTAATACAATTATACACGTTTTTTTTATACCACGAATATTATCCTTTTTCACACTCGACTTCGCCGATTAGTTTCACGCGAAGGGGTATCGTGCGATCAGAGGTCTTCGCGGGCGCTTAAATTCGCACGCATACGACACGCAACAGTCGTACTACACCCGCTTTATATTTTTATGATTATTTTAGTATGAATATACAATTTTATATGTCTCTCATTTATAATTAATCATATTGCTAACACTCACACATGTACCAATATTCATATGATGTGTTAGTATAGTCATTAACACGTTGACTGCCGTGCGTATTTTGCCGTATTAAAACGGCGATGCTATGAAATACTACAGCGTTTGATTGAATTATGCAAAATGTAAATAATGTGCAAGTATTGGTGACCAAAGAATCACATCACTATTACTAACAATAATTGCATTTATAAAATAATTATTACTATCCATTCCGAATATTTTGGATCTTCAGTAATATCTCTTGCGCCGGTCACCGGTCACCCCCACGGCAGCCAACGTGTTAATCACATTTCAACTATTTACGTACACCAATATTCCCATAGCAACATTTTTAAATTAAAATCATTCTGAAAAGATTTGTTGTAATAGTTCGGAATGAGCGTTGGGAACTTAGCCGTTCCCGTGCGTGTATTTGGTACAAGCTACACTGTACTTAAAAAGTGTGGAAAAAACGTTCCAATAATTATGAATCGATTTACGAAGTTGGGAATAATTTCGATACCGAACAATATTACGTCATTTATTTATAAATGTAATATAATATATAAAAGTATAGCACTTGCTTTGCGCAATCACTCAACAAGCAGCACTGCCGCATTTCACGCGGTGGTCAATATGTTAAAACGCATCACGACGGACCTCGTTTGCGCGGGATTTTACTCGCCAATCTCAAATTGTTCTTTCGTCAGGCGACGTTCGTCGAAAGTGGACTTCTTGTCGCTCGTCTCTCGGAATTAGAAACGGTATCTTCGCTGTTCGTTTGAAGACCATTGTTACCGAGATCGTCAAAGAACTTTCGCTCCAACGTCGCCAACTAATTTACTTCTTTGCCCTCTTCGCTCGTTAATTTGCGTCAGTGAAACGAGAACTATCCGGTAACGACGTTCTTCTCAGTCGTAAAAACCGATTTTGTTGCGCAACAATCTTCTTGTCGGGCGACGATGTAGCGTAATTCTTGCGGAAAGTTGTCGGGGTTGTTTTAATTGCGAGTATTGGAACTGTTTGTTGCACGCGTAAATTGTCAGCTGTGGCTAATGTGGAAATTACGGCGGTTTTGCTGTGTGAAGCTGACGGACAATATTTTTACGTTTAACAGATTATTTGGCGGTTACCCATTGCTGGGTAAAATGGGGTCTATTTTTTAAGTGTCTAATGGACATTGCGGACTGAATCCAATACACTCAACCGTCTTATAACACAGTTTCAACATACTACGAATTCCCCCGATTTGCATTAGTTCCAAATTTCATTCGGTCGATTTAAGAACACCGTTTGAATACATGCACGTAAAACTAAACAACCGTTCAATCGTTCTTGAAAGAGCCCTCGCCTCATTAATCCGCGGCCGCAGCACATTGCGTATAGAAACGCTATTGCGTAATAGCCCGCTTCGAATTGCTTTGGACAGGTAGGTCGGGTGCATTTGTCAATCTATTTCCAGCGCAAGCGGTTAATAGCGAGCCTCGCATGTTCACGTTTCGTGGGAGTCCTGCGAGGGGGCAAAAATGCAACGAATGATGATCTCAATGCGCGTGCTGGCTGCACAGTACATTCACGAAAATGAACATACGCCCGATATGACTTCTTCGAATTACGGCTGTTTTTATGTGTACGTTAAATGCATATTTGCCATAACAAAATTTGTCTAATCTAGCCTTTTTAATACAAGTTGATCGAAGGAATCAATCAATTTTGATGCAATTGCAAATGTGTGCGCATTTTAGAAATCATCGATGATAGTATAACATCCCATAGGAGTTCTAACACTCGGCGTAGTAACCCAAAGCATTAGCAACCGTTTCCCATACTCTTGGCACCAATGAAAGCAAGCATTAGAATACATTAAATAAATTTGCATATATTATAATTTCAAGAAAGTTGCGCATGAAACAAATTCGCATACATCTCGATTTCAAGAAAGTTACGCATCAAATATTATAAATTAGCGTATATCACAATTTCATGAAGATTGAGTACCAAATAAATACGCGTAGACCACAATTCCATGAAAATGACGCATCAATAATTTCGCATACGCCGCAATTCTTCGAAAACCGCCGATCAAATAAATTCGCATACACCACAATTTTCCGGAATTTAACCACCGCGTCCGCCGTCTTCTTCGGCGTCGCTCGCACCCGGAATTTTTGTCGCCATCGCCGTTCGGCCCACTAACTCAATTAATTTCGCTCCGCGCCCTAACGCGTGCGAAGTTTAGAGGCCGTTAGAGATAATTCGACATCAGGCGGGAGTTCGTGTTCGCGTCGAGTTTCCTGGTGTTTTCCTTGCCCCGCGTTGTGTCGGGTTTCCCATAATGGCCTAATTCCATTATGACTCGGTCCGCCGTAAATTGGAAAGTTCCGTAACACGCGCGCTCGCCCCGCCGTTTCCCGCGCGGAATTGCGTTCGAAGCGAGCCTTTTTTCGCTTCCCGATGTCCTCGCCAGTGCGTCCCGAGCTTCGTCTTATTTGTAGAAAGCCGCCTCGATATTCTCCCGGGCTTACGGGGCGCGCGAACTTTCGTCGCGGATCAATTTCATCGAGGCGACGAAGTTTGCTCGGCCGAGTCAGCGTCTGTGACTTCACTTACGTTTCGCGGCGAGTTCGCGTTTCTCGCGGGGTAGT
The DNA here is from genome assembly GCA_033815515.1 of Cryptocheilus praepositus. Classification (NCBI taxonomy): domain Eukaryota; kingdom Metazoa; phylum Arthropoda; class Insecta; order Hymenoptera; family Pompilidae; genus Cryptocheilus; species Cryptocheilus praepositus. The sequence goes on from JAWWQZ010000257.1 coordinate 3,086,409, forward strand.
AAAGTGCGGTTGGCGACGGTTTATGTGCGGCACGTCTCGGCGAACGTGGACGCTGGCCGTTTTAGGAGCGGCGACAAACGAGGTTCTATGCGAAGTGGCCTTGTCGATTAAGATCGGGTGCTGGGAAACTTGCCGCTTTGTCCTACTTTGTTAATATGCGTTTAGATGTTTTCTTTAACACGTTGACTGCCAAGCATATATTGCTACGTTAGAACCACGATGTGATAAAATACTGTAGAGTACGATTAAATCGTGCAAAATGAAGATAACGTAGAGTTGTTAGAAGCCAAAGTATTGAAGCACCGTTCCAATATCAATTGCTTTTACAAGATTGCAAATGCTACATTGAATTTTTGCGTTTTTTAAATTTTTGCGCCGGTTCCGGTGACCACCATGGCAGTCAACATCTTTAGAGTGCTTGTTAACACATTGGGACGGATGACGATATTCGTCATTCTTATTTCGTCGGACTGGATATGTTTAAAACCATATATTTACAAGTGATTGTCAGCGGCAATTTTTCGTAATTTGTATTGCGAATTAATTATTTGAAGCCCTGAAATATGGATAGCGACAGAACGATTAGCAATATTACATTCTGTTCTTTGCAAAGTGATTCAAAGCAGACAAATAATACCGGAATAAACTCCTCCCTTCTCTGGGATAGACCAAATATCTGGAAATATTCAATAGAGACCAGCCGCGACAATTTCACTAAGTGACACGTGTTCCCGATAATATCATACTTTGAAAACTGTTTATGCTTTGTTCAACGAAACTTAAAGAAAAATATTAAAGAATCATTCATTTTTCGTTGTTGAAATAAATGTGTTTCACGCAACCATGATTTTTAACTACTATTAAATCATCACTAATTTAAAAATATTTGCGTTTTTAGTCAAATCCCGGCCACCGGTCACCGGTGACCAATAGAATCAACGTGTTCCGCAATGTGTTAACACGTTGACTGCCGTTCGTATTCTGGTGTATTAGAACGGCGATGCTATGGAATACTACAGCGTTTGACTGAATTATGCAAAATTTAAATAATGTGCAGATATTGGAGACCAAAAGATCGCGTCACTATTCTAACGATAACTGCATTTATAAAATAATTCTTGCTATTATGGTGTGCATGCAGTGAGTGCGGTGCGTATGAGAACATGTGAATGATGTATGCGTGAGTGCGAATTTACCGGTGTGTTTGATGTTGTCACGCGAGAACCAATGTCAAGGAAAGGTGAAACAAAAGCGTGGCCTGGCAACGAGTCAGTGTTGTTTCGGCATCGAAGAGAGTTGCGTCGTGATCTGGTAGGATTGTAGAGGTGCAGCGTAGACGCGGTTTGAACAAAGAGTTTTATTCCTAGAGTTGTATTTTTTCACGCTTCTCTGCCATTGCGGCGCATTGAGTAGGGACTAACTCAGAATTTCCCTACACTATCTATTGCGAATATTTTGGATCTTCCGTAAAATCTGTTGCGCCGGTCACCGGTGACCATCACGGCAGTCAAAGCGTTAACGTTGAGTCCTGAATGCAAGTGTCGCGAGGGTCGGAACTGTTTTGTTTGTTTTAGTAGCAGTTTAGCGATGTAGCTGTGCGGTGCAATCGTAATTTACTGTCGATTAGATTATAGTATTGACATCTGCTGATTTATTTTGTTATTTACAAAATTAAATTTTATAATCCACATATATTTTGGAAATATATGGGTTCTCTCTTCCGGATTTTACACAAGTTATACATATGCATGTATGCAAGTCTATATTGGTGGGAAAATTCGTATAAATGATTGCCTTTTTCCATAGTTGGCGTATTTTATTATGTACCAAACTATATCTACACTCCATATATATCATGTGTTCGGTATGCACGTGTAACACTTCCATGCGTTTTTGAAGGGAAAATTTATGGTTCCGGAGCAGGTCGAGTTTCCGAGTTCTTTAAAAAACATTCTGAAATATAAAGTACACGAGTCGTACGTATGTATATAGAGCGTGTATTGGCTACTATGTTCGTATAAATTGTTGTCTTTCTCCCTAGTTGAGGTATTTTATTATGCACCAAATTAAAATTGCGCTCCGCATATGCCACACACTCCACATACGCATATATCATTTCTACAGACTCTTGAAGTGAAAACTCATGGTTTCGGAACACGTCGAGTTTCCGAGTTCTTTAAAAAACACTCTAAAATATAAAGTACACAAGTTGTACGTATGTATATAGAGTGTGTATTGGCTACTATATTCATATAAATGATTGTCTTTTTCCTTCGTCGAGGTATTTTATTATGCACCAAATTAAATTTGCGCTCTGCATATGCTACACACTCCACATACGCATATATCACTTCTACAGACTCTTGAAGTGAAAACTCATGGTTTCGGAACACGTCGAGTTTCCGAGTTCTTTAAAAAACACTCTAAAATATAAAGTACACAAGTCGTACGTATGTATATAGAGTGTGTATTGGCTATATTCATATAAATGATTGTCTTTATAGTAATTTTATTGATTGTGCTACACACTTTATATCACTTCTACAGTTGAAGTGAAAACTCATTTTATTAGTTTTGTTCTTTAAAAAACACTCTAAAATATAAAGTACACAAGTTGTACGTATGTATATAGAGTGTGTATTGGTTACTATATTCATATAAATGATTGTCTTTTTCCTTAGTCGAGGTATTTTATTATGCACCAAACTAAAATTGCGCTCCGCATATGCTACACACTCCACATACGCGTATATCACTTCTACAGACTCTTGAAGTGAAAACTCATGGTTTGGGAACACGTCGAGTTTTCGAGTTCTTTAAAAAACACTCTAAAATATAAAGTACACAAGTCGTACGTATGTATATAGAGTGTGTATTGGCTACTATATTCATATAAATGATTGTCTTTTTCCTTAGTCGAGGTATTTTATTATGCACCAAATTAAATTTGCGCTCCGCTTATGCTACACACTCCACATACGCATATATCACTTCTACAGACTCTTGCAGTGAAAACACACACGTCCAATTTCCGAGTTCTTTAAAAAACACTCTAAAATATATACACAAGCCGTACGTATGTATATAGAGTGTGTATTAGCTACTATGTTCATATAAATGATTGTCTTTTTCCTTAGTTGAAGTATTTTATTATGCACCAAATTAAATTTGCGCTCCGCATATGCTACAAACTCATACGGTTTGAAGTGAAAACTCATGGTTTCGGAGCTCGCCGAGTTTCCGAGTTCTTTAAAAAACACTCTAAAATATAAAGTACACAAGTTGTACGTATGTATATAGAGCGTGTATTGGCTACTACATTCATATAAATTATTGTCTTTCTCCTTAGTCGAGGTATTTTATTATGCACCAAACTAAAATTGCGCTCCGCACATGCTACATACTCCACATACGCATATATCACTTCTACAGACTCTTGAAGTGAAAACTCATGGTTTCGGAACACGTCGAGTTTCCGAGTTCTTTAAAAAACACTCTAAAATATAAAGTACACAAGTCGTACGTATGTATATAGAGTGTGTATTGGCTACTATATTCATATAAATGATTGTCTTTTTCCTTAGTCGAGGTATTTTATTATGCACCAAATTAAATTTGCGCTCCGCATATGCTACACACTCCACATACGCATATATCACTTCTACAGACTCTTGAAGTGAAAACTCATGGTTTCGGAACACGTCGAGTTTTCGAGCTCTCCAAAAGCACCGTAACATTCAAACTTCAAGCATAACAGCAGCTTCAAGAATCTTTAATACCGTTCGCGGTGTAATTCCATTACTGGCATCTGGCCTCGCGCACACACCTCTCCGCGCAGCGGCACAATTTCGTCCTGAAAGCGCTGCAAGCGCGAATTGAAAAGTTCCGCGCCGCGGGAAACGCCTAAACACGTAGAAACACGAAGAATTTGTCCACGACTTTTTCCTTCGCGCCAAGCGACGCCGTCCCCTCGGGGCTGGATGGGAACGGCAAAGTTTAAATTGTTTTCGAAACAGCCCGGGTGACACGTCGAGACCACGAGTCAACGTGATTCCTGATCCCATTTTGCGCCGCAAATTTGCACCCGCGAAAGTGATAACGAACTCGGCGGTCACGAAGTTCGTTAAAGTCTGATTCCCACCGATTGTATGTCTACAGAACCAGCGCATAGTTGATGTTCTTGTTAAGTGACGCATTACCGGACTTGAGAGCGAATAAATGTACCTAATATTGTAAGACATATTTGTCCCGGGCATGTTTTATTTTATTTTTTTTTAGAGCTACTTGAGTATTTCCGCCTGAAGATAAGTGAGTAATCGTAACAAACGCCAACGTTTATATTACCCGTTCTCTCCATTTTAACCCTTTGCGGTCGTATGTCTACTCTCAGGCACCACAACAGAAACCGTACTAATCTTATACTGTATTCATCCATGTATCAGTTTACAATTTATCTGTACCATCATAAATATCTAATGGACCTATTGACGAACTTATGCGGTGCTCTTATCAATTGGAGATAACGAAATCCAGTGCGAACAATAGCTGTTACCTCTCGCTCGTCGTGCAAGACGCCTCTTATGCGTAAAGATATGGACACAGTTCAAAGGTACTTCGTAAAATTCCAAATAATATTTCCCAAATTGTATTTAACTGTAATTAATCATTCCCGCTTCTTACAATATTTCAAAATAATATTCCAATATGGCCACAAGAAAGTTAACGACAGAAGTTTACTGTTTTGAAAAATACCACACAATGGAGAGCTATAAAATATAATTTTTACATGAAAACATGACATTAAAACATTACTGTGTAAACATAAAACTAAAGTTGACAAAAAAATTCATAAATTTTGTTTATATTTCATAACCTTGCATGCTGTGTATCACTGCTTTTTCAACGGAAATTAATTCCGACCAGTACGACACCCATGACCATCTTTAACCAGTTAACTGTGTCGATCATTTTGCAAAGTGTGTCGCGATAATCAAGCGATGACGGATATAGTCGTCAAACACAGAGTAAGTGGCGCTGTTGAAATATTGGGTCACAAAGACGACTTTATTTTAGAAAATGAGTGAATTTATTAGTAATATTTACACAATGGATCAACGTAAAACTATATTTACACATAATTAACGAAAAACTTAAAAAAATCACATATTTGTAGAAATTAAAAATTTATAATGTTGCTTTCGTGTGATATGTTCTGAAACAGGGAACGATGCACAGTGGCACTTTGCATGTCGGATACCAATACCGAGAGTCTTTTCTAATTTTGTTTTTATAACAAATAGAACATCTTCGGGATGGATTTTTTGTTGTTGAAGTGTCTGGTATGTAATCCGGGAAACGTTTGTCGATCAAACGTGAAACATTGGATGTCATTGGGCGAGGTTCTGATGATTTTTACTCAAATTATCTATAATTTTCATTTGTTTATTCCATTTCGTCCTGACCCCTAAACATTCTAAACATATTAAAATTTACGAATATAATTTACTTTTCGGCAGAATTACAATTTAAATATCAAATTGTAACAAAATTTTACGCATGACGGATATAGCCGTCATAACACAAAATTCTGCCATTCTTCCATGACGGATATAGTCGTCAAACACACTTAACTGGTTAATACGTCCGAAAAGGATTAAACCGTGGCACATACCAGACGCGGTCATTCATAAATGGCTTACGTTCGGACGGCATCCGACATACTTTACGCGGATTTCACTTGAGTCCGGTTTTGCCCCGGTTATTCACTGGCCGCGGCCATTTATCGTGGAGCATAAGAAAGACAGCCGAGACGACGCAGAGAAATGTCAAGCGTCGTGAGTATCGATGACATCCTTACGTTTTGCGCCAGGACGTGTGCGTTTACCGCAAGTTCGCGGGCGAACACATGGTGAGCCGCGACGACGCGGGGAACAGAGACGGCGCGAGACAAAAACGCGGCGTACATAAATCAGCGAGCCCGAAAAGGGTCGCGAGGCAAGATACACCGGCGTGTCAGTCTCCCAGAATTTACAACCGATATTTTTCTTTCCGCCGAAAACGACGCCCCGACCGACACACGCTGCACCCCTTTATCTTTCTTCAGCGCGCGCGAAAAATATTCACTGGCCTGTCGCATTCGTGCGGTACATTTACATACCTTTCTCTTATGCGGCTTTCGCGTAGTTCGAACGTGGAAATAGTTGACGAGCGTCCGTAGATAAGTTTGGAAACGATTAACCCTTAACGGACGACGACTTTTTCGACCGGGTGAGGTAGCAGGACGAAGTGATTTTTGCGAATGCATTGAGTGACTTACATGATATAATAAAATGATCTTACATATAAATTATCTCATAAAAACGTTATATTTCGATTGTTTATGATATATTCTATATTTACACCTTTAACACTTCATCATCAAAAATATAGTTCATTTAGTAAGTGGACAAAATTGCCGTATAGTTGAACATTTAAATAATTGAATTTTAACCCTTTGCGGACGGAGCGATTCGAAGCCGCTGACACCCATCAAAATTACCAACTCTCGTTTAAACACAATACCTCCATTTGCAACAATACATACATATATGCCCGCCTCGGCTCTACTCTCGCTTTCTCTCTCTTACATATTTATTTTCATCATCGAACGCTGTGTGTAATTATGTCTCGGCTTTATCAGGTGTTTTCGCCGAACATAAGTATGCCTTCATCGGTTATAGGAATATCTTATGCTGAACGCACATATGCGTCGCGTCCGTCCGCAAAGGGTTAAAACTTATTTTTACATGATATAATAAAATGATCTTACATATAAAAATTATGTCTATATTTACACCTTTAAAACTTTATTTTTACAAAAATTATGTAGGATTTTTTATTGGAATGATATATTAAACGGTTTTAATCACAAAAGTAATGGTTATAATATTACTCGCACTGCACTCTGCATTAAATGCTGACAAAGGTTCGCTCAAAACTCGCTAAACACATTCGCTGATATTCTCTGAAAATTCGCTAAGACGCACACATTGTTACTCTTGAAAGATTCGCAAAGACTCACTTATTTTAATATCGTGCTCAACACTTTTATACTGTTTGGTTTCCATGATAGTAAATTCTTTCGAGAACTTTTGTAATAACAAATAGACACATGCATTCTTTCTCACTCTCGCTTTCTCTCTCTCATACGCACATATTCTCATTGCTCGTTCATACAAAATCACACATCCTACAATTATGTTGTGTACTTTCGCTGTGTGTGATACTTTACGAAGCATTGACCAAGATGCATCCGTGGCTTTTCTGGACATCTATCACAATAATATGAGGTTTCATGTCATCCACCTGGCTTGTTTCGGGTAGAACAAACTTTACAATCTTTACTACAAACTTTACAAAAAATTCTTCTGATGCTTTTGCCACGCTTGCCAAGTCTCAACTGATGTCGGAACCACTGTCAGAGCTACACTCATCGAAGAATGTTTCAATATCTTGTCTCTGTTATGGTAAATCATTTCATACATTGTATAAGAGACCATCGATAGCTAAGGAACCTTTCCCAGGACCAATAGTGCGACCCTGTTGTTTGGAGATAACAAAATCTAACATATACACCGAGTGTCGCCTCTCACTCGCCCTGCCGCGCGGAACACCGTGGCGACTGAGAGTCGCCTCTCGTCCGTTAAGGATTAATTGTTGGGGTAGTCGATTGTTGCAGGTGGGTGTTAACCCATTGACTGCCAACTACGGGATATCTCGTAGTAAGCGTCTGTACCAAAAGTGTTTTTCTTTCAATAAAAATACTGTAAATGCCATACAATTTTACAATTACAATATTATGTCAGGAACTTAATAATATTAATTTTGTAAAACTTCATGTCTTCTTTAAAATAAAACTGTGGCACCCAGGGCAAGACGCGCTAAATTTGCGTGGCAGTCAATGGGTTAAATAATGATGGTGACGATGACGAAAGTGTATTGTGTATTGTCCGTTGTCGACTGACTGTCTATTGTATCGCACTCGGAAAATGTTCATGCAATCATTCACACGTCAATGTTTATTTCACGCTCTGTAACATTAATGCTTTACATTTCCTACCATCATTCAAAACCGAAATCATTAGTATTGACTCCTTTGTATTCAATCTAACAAAGTACAGCCACAGAGTATACATTTTGTCACATAAAATCACCGTGAACGCGCTGTCGCCTTTGTTTGGTTATAATTACCGCAGATTTTTCCAGACCGAACTCTCTCAGAAATGATGAGGAGGTATAAAAAAGGTCTTTCTAGTAAATGCAGCCGTAAAGCATAAAATAATTACATAAATATTCAACACTGTGCACACCGCGCAAAGTGAATACTCACAACGCAGCCACATAATTTTTCCTTTGCCGACGACTCTTGCCGTAAAAATTCTCGGCGGCAGACATCGCCGATGCTTACTTGCGAACGACGAATCTTTACGACGCGTGCGAATTACGGGCTTCTACATAATTCGCGTGTATGCCGAACGTGCCCGTAACTTTGCTTAAACGTTGCTGTCGCGGAATAGGACACTGTGTTCGTCGCTTGGCTTTCGCAGTGGACGCGTTAAAGGCCAATAAAAGGAGTCCAGTTTCGTTCGGATTCGATAAAAGGAGAAAGGCTGGCGATTTACGACTGGCGCCGCGCTTTAGCGCGAGGTTATCGGCAAAACACTCTGCTACAGTGCAAATGTTGAAAATTCAATGGCCCTGTATGCAGAAGAAATACGGCGGTGCGCGCAATTATTCGACCGATTACGCAGTTCGGGAAAAATAAAAGATGCGCACTGCGGAACGTATTTATTACGTTGGGGCGGCCCGTAAAGGTACTTTATGTTCTAAGCATTAAATTGATGTATTTAAAAATAATAATTAATATTCAGTGGATCGATTGTGTAATGATATATGTGATAGATATCTTCAGAGGGACTTACGATTTGGTTTCAACGATGCGTCCATTGTGGCGTCTTTAACACTTTGACTGCCATGCGTATTTCGCTGTATTGGAACGCCGATGCTATGAAATACTACACCGTTTGATTAAATTATGCAAAATGTAAATAATGTGCAGGCATTGGAGACCAAAGAATCACATCACTATTCTGACAATAACCGCATTTATAAAATAATTATTGCTACCCATTGCGAATATTTTGGATCTTCAGCAAAATCTCTTGCGTCGGTCAGCAGTGACCATCACGGCAGTCAAAGTGTTAACAAGGTTTATAACTGGAAATTTATGTGTTGGTTGCAATGTCTTCAGAAGAACTTACCACTGTGTCTTCATTGACGCATTTTTCACAGTGTCGTCATTGACGCATTTTTCACAGTGTCGTCATTGACGCATTTTTCACAGTGTCGTCATTGACGCATTTTTCACAGTGTCGTCATTGACGCATTTTTCACAGTGTCGTCATTGACGCATTTTTCACAGTGTCGTCATTGACGCATTTTTTACAGTGCCTTCATTGACGCATTTTTCAAAGTGTTGTCATTGACGCATTTTTGTTGTCATTGAGTGTCGTCATTGAGGCATTTTTCACAGTGTCGTCATTGACGCATTTTTCACAGTGTCGTCATTGACGCATTTTTCACAGTGTCGTCATTGACGCATTTTTCACAGTGTTGTCATTGACGCATTTTTTACAGTGTCGTCATTGACGCATTTTTCACAAAGCTTATAACTAGACACTTCTGTGTTCATTGTGATGGCTTTATAGGAATCTACCACTGGGTTCTGCTAGTGTCTTCATTCTCATGGCTTTGGAGGGACTTGAAAGTGGAATCTGATTCTGTATTTCCTATGGTATCTCCAGAGGAACTTAAAAGTGGCTCCAAGCGTTATGTCAGTCAAACATTCATGAACCACCGAATAGCTTTTCCACTACGTGCGTCAATGTACATTTCCTAAGTACCGTCTACCTACCGTCTATTTACAGTCCAGACGTACTAATATACGAATGACTACGTATGCATATCGCGTTAGAAGCAGCCACAGTCAGACGTTCAGATGCCTTGATTCCCGATAACTTAGGCGCGTCTAGACGTCAAGACGCTAATACAATTAGACCCGAAACCAGACAACCGCACAATTAGACATCTGCACAATCAGCCATCAAGACACAAGGCGCGTTGGCGCCTAGATAATTAGACAAGCAGACCGAACTAGACAGCAGGACGGGCGTGATCACTGCAGATCGAGCTGGATCCCTGTAAGTAAACGTTTCGATGTCGAACAGGACCCGCGAACAGCGCGTATCTGGTCACTTAGTCACTTGAAAACAATGAATAAAAATTATGTTTATTTAAAAAATGAAAATTCGTCAACCTGGGCACTGTATTTTTATGTAAATATTAGTCCGTCTTAGTTGAGGTCGATTTCATTGTCCAAAACTGCAGCACACTTCAGAGGCCCCGTTTCCTAAAAATTGGATGACGATCGGGTAATGAAGTAAAGGTTCCAAGAACTGGAAATAAAGTGTGATAATCGTAAACTTAAATATATACCTAATTTTCGGTAATATTTTAAATCTTCTCTTAGCGTTGGCACATAAGAAAGCTGTTCATTAACACGTTGACTGCCAAGCGTATTTTGCTACGTTAGAACCGCGATGCAATGAAATACTGCAGCGTATAATTAAATCGTGCAAAATGAAGGTAGTGCAGAGTTGTTGGAAGCCAAAGTATTGAAGCACCGTTTCAGTATCAATTGCTTTTACAAGGTTGCAAATAGGCTTCATTGCGAATTTTTTGCACTTTCAGTAAAGTCTTTTCCGCCGGGCACCGGTGACCACCGTGGCAGTCAATGTGTTAAAAGTTGAATGAGTAAGAAATTAAAAGAAATTCTTTAACTGGAGTTAATCACTTTGGCTTTTGAATGGTTCATAATGACGATACACACATGGCGTATCAAACGTGAAAAATGGGCTGGATTATTCAACTCCCTTTCCGACTCTTTCCAAAAAGTGTGGCAACATATGAAATTCTCTCTAGCTGGTCGTTACTGCTGAACAAATAGTGCGAATAATAGTGTCAATAAAAATCTTTACGGCCGTCCCGTGAGAGTTCGCTTCGGAATTGAAGAATTCCGGCGTTGAACGTTCTTCCTCCCTGTTCGCACTCAATGTTTTATGATGCGCAAAGTCCGGGTGTGATCGAGTCAGTTTTCGCTCGTTGCTCTGAGTAAAAGTCATTGCTTCAAAAACTTCACACCTGCTACCATTACACAAATTCTATACCGAACGCAATAACAGATAATAGCTGTCGGTATTACTAATTTAAAGTATAATAGTTGTTAACCTAATCCGATTTAAATTGAATCGGGCACACGAAATTTCGTGAGAGCAATGGTACTCGTCCGGAGATTACTCGCACGCAAGTACATTATGGGGTGTGGTAGTAAGTGGAACCCGTTAGAATGGTAATAAAATAACTTATATTTGAAACGCAGACAAACAGGATACATTAACGTTATGTGTCGCTACTGAAACCTCAAATCTATCTTATCTTTTCTTCACACATTGCTTTGCAGGTCGTTCAAAGGCACCTCACACGCAATTACATTATAACGTGTGGTAGTAAGTGGAACACGTTAGAATGGTAATAAAACAACGTACATTTAAAATGCACAGAAACAGGATACATTAACCTTATGTCACTACTGAAACCTCAAATCGATCTAATCTTTTCTTCGCACATTGCCTCCCACGTCGTTTCAACTTTCCCACTCTCAAGAATTTCGCAGTACTCTATTGCCCTGCATTATTTTTTGTTGCATCTACGGTCGGATACCTAGGGGCGGTGAATGGTTGCAGGATTTTGTACAGGAGAATTTTAACCGGATGTATCCGGAAACAATGTGTTCCCGGCTAATCTACTTATTAACTCGGCTACCTCAATAACTGTAAACGTTCCGTCGCACACATTATCCCGGCATAAACGACCACCGCGATATCCTCGACCGCAAGGCATTGCGGCATATATGTACTCTTTCGTGAATCCCAACAAGTACAAATAGGTCACGTGAAAAAAGTCCCGGATTGTAGACGGTTAACTCCGCACTGCCACCCCCGTAGCTCGTCGATTGTTACCGCATACTTGCTGGAAATTGCGATATCGGGACACTGAGCTGGCGTGCGCTCGTTTCCATGCAAATCCCTGACAAACGTGTTTGTCGTCGCGCGTAACGAAATGTGCGAGATAACATGCAGAGACTACGCCGAAGGAGACGTGGATCACGGTTAAATTGTCAGGGGCACGGCTAGGTGGAAGATGAGACGACGCATTTCGGTGTTTTCCCCGACAAGTTTTGGCGTTTGTTTAACACTTTGACTGCCATGGTGGTCACCGGTGACCGGCGCAAAAGATTTTACTGAAGATCCAAAAGTTGCGCAATAATCATTTTATAAATGCAGTGATTGAGAAAGATGATCCGCAGACATTTTACATAAGGTGTGTCGCCGTTCTAATATAGTAAAAGTAAGCGACGTGTTAACGAGTTGCGCAGGTGTGTCGCAAAAAGTAAGATAGGACAAGTTTATGAGTAAATAGATTTTGTTAGATTTGTTTGAAATGAAGTTGTTTGTTAAAGGGTCTTGTTATAATATACTTATGTTAACTGATTAATTTAATCCTATCTCACCACTATACCCACTGTTTTCATAATAATTGTTTATACTTTTTATTTATGCGTTTCATCCCATGTTGGCCTCCGAATATTTAAAATATCTTAAAATTGACAACTACATTTCAGTTCTCATTAAAATTGCGATTAAAATAGCAATTTGTTTCTATTTTTAATCAAAATTATATAAACTTTAACTACTCTTCCGCATAACGAGTATTATCGTTAACACGTTGACTGCCAAATGTATTTTGCTATGTTAGAACCGCGATGCGATAAAATACTGCAGCGTATGATTGAATCGTGCAAAATTAAGGTATGATTAATTGAGTTGTTAGAAGCGAAAGCATTGAAGTACCGTTTTAATATCAATTGCTTTTACAAGATTGCAAATAGGCTTCATTGCAAATTTCTTGCATTTTTAGTAAAATCTTTTGCACCGGTCACCGGTGACCACCGTGGGAGTCAAAGTGTTAAAAACAACCAACTGCTTAACACCTTTGCAACTCTATTCATATGCGTCGTAACGATGCTAGACTCTCAAGTGGCATGATAAAATATTTTGTCGTGCCAAAAATCCAATTCAAACGGGCATTGTCATTTGTCACTTCGTCCTTCTTGGTCGAAGATATCTATTGGGTTGGAGGGAAAGTTCTGTCGTATTTTAAAGAAAATATTTGAATTAATTTATAAAAAGATGTGTTTAATATTAATCATAATACATTTGATGTGTTGTATGATGAATGCGTCAAACGATTTTGCAATTTCGCGACTTGTTAAATATGGATTATTTTCCAACATGGATCGTAAAACATCATTATCGATCTCCTGGATGGTCGAAGATCGATCTACTTTCTATAAAGACAGATTCCGGAACGAAATTTGCTAAACCATCTTTGACAAGTACGAACATTTACAATATCTTTTCCAAATACCGCACATAAATTTTTACATGCAACCGATGCCTGCCTCTCCATTCGAATTCATACAAAATGCAGTGTCGTAAAACGTTTTATCTACTGACTTGTTTCTCATTTTAAATATCACAAGTAAATAATGAACGGTAAAAAATGATTCCTTTTATGTTATACAGCAGCTATAAAAAACAAAAAAAAATCCGAATGACTCACTAGCCAGATGTTTTATTTATTTACAAGAAAAATTACCTGCCTATTAAAAATACGACAGAACTTTCCCTCCGACCCAATACATTGCTATAAAGACACCTTCCGCACTTGTTCAGATAAACCTGCAAGATACCCTTTACGCTCTTTCGAAGATCCGAGAAAAAAATCGAGATTCCTGCCTCTCCATTCGAACGCCACTTATGTTTCTCACAAACGTTCTTGCTACCGCGGCTGCATATTCTCTTAACATCCCACGATCCTTGCTCCTGCGACACTGCACCGGCACAATTTCAATATCTCCGGCCGTGGCCCAAACGAGCGCACGTTCGGCAAGAACGTAAATTTCTCGAAACGGCCGCAGTGTCCCGCGCAAATTCGTGCTGGCAAGTTGAAGGCGAAGTTCGGCTTGCGCGAAGGGAAGGAACGAGTGGCGAAGCGATGCAGAGGAGGACGAGGCGGGTCTCGACGGGAGAATGATTCCCTCGAGGGGTGCGCCGTGGAATCTCGTTAGAACTTCATGAACTCGGAGTTCATTGAGGACCGGGCTGATGTTTCGCAAAGCAGCTCGTTTCTGCGGCGGTTTGACCCGCGGGAGAGGAATAAGCAGGGTCCGTCCCCTAGCCCTTTACTCACAGCACCTCAACGGCGACTTTATCTGAGCGTCTGTAAGATGCGGCGTCACCATCGCGGATTTTGAGAAAATGGGCGCCGCGATTTTGTTGTGGTGGGTGAATATGTGGATCACAGGAGGTCTGTGTTCAATTGACATTGTTTGTTGATAGTTTGCTGCGTAGAAACGTGAATCTGGTTGACTAATGTGCAGGGACCTTATATCATGGTGCCCTAGAGTAGGAGTTAAAGTAGATTCCGTTTCCGTTTCGAGATTCGTTTTCTAGCTTTTTATTCACAGAACCACAACGGCGACTTTATCTGAGCGTCTGTAAGATGCGGCGTCACCATCGCGGATTTTGAGAAAATGGGCGCCGCGATTTAGTTGTGGCGGGTGAATATGTGGATCCCAGAAAATCTGTGTATAATTCACATCGTTTGTTGATAGTTCGCTGCGTAGAAACGTGGATGCGGTTAACTAATGTGGAGGGACCTTATGTCATTGGGCCCTAAAGTAGGAGCGTGACAAATTTATTTTTGGGTTAAAGTAGATTTCGTCTTCTAGCTTTTTATTCACAGTATTACAACGGCGACTTTATCTGAGCGTCTGTAAGATGCGGCGTCACCATCGCGGATTTTGAGAAAATGGGCGCCGCGATTTTGTGTAGTGGGTGAATATGTGGATCCCAGAAGGTCTGTGTTCAATTCACATCGTTTGTTAATAGTTTGCTGCATAGAAACGTGGATGCAGTTAACTAATGTGGAGGGACCTTATGTCGTTGGGCTCTAAAGTAGGAGCGTGACAAATTTATTTTCCGGTTAAAGTAGATTTTGTCTTCTTGCTTTTTATTCACAGCACCTCAACGGCGACTTTATCTGAGCGTCTGTAAGATGCGGCGTCACCATCGCGGATTTTGAGAAAATGGGCGCCGCGATTTTGTTGTGGTGGGTGAATACGTGGATCCCAGAGGATCTGTGTTCAATTCACATCGTTTGTTGATAGTTTGCTGCGTAGAAACGTGGATTTGGTTGACTAATGTGCAGGGACCTTATGTCATGGTGCCCTAGGGTAGGAGCGTGACAAATTTATTTTTGGGTTAAAGTAGATTTCGTCTTCTAGCTTTTTATTCACAGTAGCACAACGGTGAGCTTATTTGAGCGTCTGTAAAATGCGGCGTCACTTTCTCTTGCTTACGATTTGCTGCGTAGAAAAGTGTAGGGACATTACGTCATTGTACGATCCTGAAGTGGGACGTGACAAATTTATTTTTGGTTTATTAACGGCAGTTTGCTGCGTAGAAACTTAGCTGCGACGAATTAGCTCGTGGAGGTGTTACGCCATCGTCAAGGCCTGTAGATACATAGATTCCAAGACATTTGTAACTGTCGTTAGCATCATTTATTGATGATACTTTATTACGCCGAAACGTTGGCATGATGGAATTGGTAATGTTTTTTTGCTCAGTGCGTTCTATCCACTTGCGGAACTTTTTATTGGTTCTCACTGCAGTCGGCTGACCTATGTTTTGCATAGTTACTACTTCGAAAAAAATAAGTTGAGCAAGTAAATTCAGGGTATTCTACCCATTAGCAACCAGTGTGATTCTAACGTCATTATTGTCAGATTACGGGTGCTCGTTAGAAAGTCATTAGCCTTGTTTAGTTGTGCGTGAGTGTTGGGAGTCTATATGGTCGTAATGTAAGTAACAAGCCATAGCAATGAATACAAAGTGTACCTGTTTTCAACTATAATTGCGGTGAAAGTATTGAAGAATTACCATTTTTTGAAGAGTGTCGAGAAATGTCGTTCGTCCGGACGAAACGTTTAACTTATAATGACGCGAGTCAATAAAGGGCGCATCGCGCTTTATGGATCAATCCGCGAAAAATTCAATCTGTAAGAATAGCTATAGAAGACATTCGTTTCGCCCGAAGGATTGAGAATTATGGAACGTGAATCGAAAATGACAGAGAGGATCGAATTGAAAACAATTTGTTACCCCGAATCCCATCGAGAACGCGATTATCGGAATCTCGCTGCGAATTGGCTTTGGGAAAGTTCACGATGTCGGAGTCGGATTTCCTGGCGATCGTCGGCAAAAATTGAAAGCCTGGCGTGCCACCGGGCTTTTAGCAGAATATTCGAAGAAACGACAGCGTGTGGATATCGTTGGGCGAATGTAGAACATGTCGGCCGCGAGTCGATTGGTGTCACAGATGCTGAAAAATACGGCCGCTTGTTGTCGGCAGCCAATTGCAATTGTGTGATTCAGTGGACGTGTAACCACGTATAAATAACGCTTTCCGGCACGTCGCTGGTGTAAAAAGCTCAAATGTTGTTTAGTATCATGTATTTTACAGTAAAACTACGCTGAATGTTTAAACCGTATCGCTGTACAAATCGATGACGTGTATTCACACAACTACAACATCATTATCGTTAAAACTAAATCCCTTTTTCATGCTGGTTGTTTGCTTTTTGGTGCCCGAATAATAAGTGACAAGTGTACTTGTCAAACGCAGAGTATACGTGGCTGTTATAATGTAGAAATAAGTTGCAATGAAATGACTTCTTTATTTTGATTACTTCTTTTAATTTGATTACTGACACGGCTTGTTGGTAACTGCCCTGAGTGATGAATGTGTGAAAAAGAGATTTGTTTGACATCAAGTTTTTTTGTTAAAACTAAAATTAAAATTCATGAATTAAATTTTCGTTAAAATTATCTTAGTCCAGTATATTTAATCCAATTACTACACTATATACAGTTTTTTAATTAAGCCTCAACCAAACACAAGGATATTATCTATTCCGAAATAATAACCAAATTTGCGCAATCTTTGTTTTGAGATAAATATTCTCGATGCTAGTTAATGAATTTTATTATATATATATATTATTTTATTATTAATATATAGATAAATTTAATGCATTCCCTACACTACCCTTGATTTTGTTTAAATATAAAAAACCAACGAATATACTTTTGCTTTTCATTAAAGTTATGATTTAAACAACAACGCGTAACCGGTTTTTACGCGCGTCATAACAATAAATATTGCAATTTCTTCATGGCGATGTACTCGACATAACACAAAATATTGCCATTTTTTCATGACAAGTATACATGACATAGCTCAAAATATTTCCATTTCTCCACAACGAGTATACTCGTCGAAAGCAGTTAACTGCTCAAGGTTGAATAGGCAAGGCCAAGATCGGATCTTCTGCGTCACCGTTTACGCGATCGAAATAGTTCGCTCTCGCCCCGATTAGCCACACGTCGCCGCAATCTAGCCCCACCCAGGCCGCCTCCATCGTTCATCCGCCCGAAACGATGCGATCGAAAATTGAATCCCGATTTAATTACGGCGAATGAATGAGAAGAGCGTGACGGCGATCGGTCGCGTCCCGAGCCGATTGTCCGTCGCGTTTGACAACGTTTTCCGTCGGGCAGCGCGAAATTGACAGAATCAAAACCGACGACACTGACGAACGGGGCCGCGTAATTCCTTCGTTCGACCGAAAAAAAGCGCGTCGGGACGCTCGCTCGCGAGTGTTCGCCGAACAATGTCGGACCGCAAACATTTGTCATGCGCTGATGCGGCAGCGCGAGGTGAAAGGCGGGACAGACGGTTTGACGATAAATTTAACAGCGGCCGCAATAGGAAAATGATACGCGGGCAACAGAAGATGTTGATTCGCTTGTGTACACGAATGCGCGGACGTTCATGTTATCGCGGGGAGATGTTTGATCTCTGTCACGCTTTTGTGCGAGTCGCGTTCAACGGAATGTTGTCCGAACGCGTATGAGACTTCCTGGTGGATGATCTCTTAACACTTCCGACCGGGTCAGATCTGATTGCACACCTTCCGTCGGAAGTTTTTTGCACGTGGCGTGGACTAGTCAAAAGACACGAAGTACGTGTAAAAATCGTTTTGATGGAAGTATTATGTTCGGTGACTGTAATCCTGCTTTATATAAAGGTGATAAGAAACGTGTAATTTAATGTAAATTACGCACATAGGTCTTTTATTGATTTATGTGTATTATGTTACATGGTCTTTAACCACTTGCGCTATAGAGACGTTCCACGCACGTCGAGATGCTTTTATTCCAAAGCCGCCAGCGACATGTATACCACGTCGATAGGCATTTGTCGCAGAAGCAAAAACGACGTGTCTTTTACATAGATGCTGCTACTACATCAATAGCTGCTACTAGGCTTTATGGCGAACTTATTGCATTTATAGTAAAATCTTTTGCGCCGGCATGTTATATTGTAGAGCGCGGCAGCCGAAAATTAAATCATAGCGCAAGTGGTTAAAATTGTAAAATAATGTTTAAATGCAATTAAAAATGCATTTAAAAATTAAAAATGTTTGAATCCAGTAGTAAATAGCATGTAACGCAAAAGCACACAAACAGCATCAATCTAAAGCTTATCGTTTTGATGGAAGTATTATGTTCGGTGACAGTAATCCTGCTTTATATAAAGGTGATAAGAAACGTGTAATTTAATGTAAATTACGCACATAGGTCTTTTACTGATTTATGCGCATTATGTTACATGGTCTTTAATCACTTGCGTTATAAAGATGATCCACGCACGTCGAGATGCTTTTATTCCAAAGCCGCCAGCGACATGTATACCACGTCGATAGGCATTTGTCGCAGAAGCAAAAACGACGTGTCTTTTACATACACGCTGCTACTACATCAATAGCTGCTACTAGGCTTTATGGCGAATTTTTTGCATTTATAGTAAAATCTTTTGCGTCGGCATGTTATATTGTAGAGCGCGGCAGCCGAAAATTAAATCATAGCGCAAGTGGTTAAAATTGTAAAATAATGTTTAAATGCAATTAAAAATGCATTTAAAAATTAAAAATGTTTGAATCCAGTAGTAAATAGCATGTAACACAAAAGCACACAAACAACAGCATCAATTTAAAGCTTATCGTTTTGATGGAAGTATTATTCTCGGTGACAGTAATCCTGCTTTATATAAAGGTGATAAGAAACGTGTAATTTAACCCCTTAACGACGAATGAGGATAATTCGCGACATACTGCTTCGCATGTCGCATATGGGTTTAAAATTGAGAATTTCATAAAAGTGTCGGTTGTAGCGAATAGGATACATTCCTACTACCAATATATACTAGTGCACAAGCACAGTACACAAATAAAAATTGTTGATGGATTTAAATGTGCATAATAACAGGATATATACTATGTAATTATTTTTTCATCAGAAAAAAATTCAGGCGTTAAGGGGTTAATGTAAATTACGCATATAGGTCTTTTACTGATTTATGTGTATTATGTTACATGGTCTTTAACTACTTGCGCTATAAAGACGTTCCACGCACGTCGAGATGCTTTTATTCCAAAGCCGCCAGCGACATGTATACCACGTCGATAGGCATTTGTCGCAGAAGCAAAAACGACTTGTCTTTTACATAGACGCTGCTACTAGGCTTTATGGCGATTTTTTGCATTTATAGTAAAATCTTTTACGCCGGCATGTTATATTGTAGAGCGCGGCAGCCGAAAATGAAATCGTAGCGCAAGTGGTTAAAATTGTAAAATAATGTTTAAATGCAATTAAAAATGCATTTAAAAATTAAAAACGTTTGAATCCAGTAGTAAATAGCATGTAACATAAAAGCACACAAATAACAGCATCAATCTAAGCTTATCTGCACAATACGCTCGCAAAGACATGATCAATGGGTTCCGAAGCATCTGGTGCTCTTACAAAATCAAATAACCCACTGCCGTCTACAGCAGGCTTGAAAGCGATTAACACTAACAAAAAAGAAACAACTAAAGAGCCCCGACGATTAACGTACCGTTCGCGATCAAGCCGCGCACCGTCATTTCTCTCTTCCGTTCGCATTCCAGCGGATCAGTCAATTTGCGCGAAACGCGCCGATAAACGTCGATCGTCGCACGGCGTCGATTGATCGACGAGAAACGCGATGCGTCGCTCGCTTTATACGTGTCTATTGTTTTTACTCTTTTTCACCTTTTCCCCGGGCAGTTGGGCGAGCGTCGTCCGGGAATCGATTCAGAGACGGCCAATTATTTGCGGGCCTCCCCCGCACCGCCTCTCCTCACTCGATTGTAGCGGGCAATTTTACAAATCTCGAACGTCTGGCCCGACCGAAAACCGCAGCACGCGGAAAAACTATTTCCTGCAGACGTTTCCCGGGCCGCGCGCTGTCCGTCGCGGCCGTTCATTTTCTTTTTAATCGACAATCGCCGACGAGCGGATCGACATGCGGTGGGAGACGGCCGACGAAGATGGAAATGGAATTCCGTGGAAGTTGCAATTAACGGCATGTTCGCGAGTCGGTGATAAAGTATCGTGATTGTGCCGAATAAATAGTAAAGACATAAAATGAACAAAGAATTTATTAACACGTTGACTGCCATGGTGGTCATCGGTGACCGGCGCAAAAGGTCTCACGAAAAACTCAAAAAATACCCAATCTGTCGCATTTATAATTTTGTAAATGCAAATAATAGTAGATAGCAATTCAATTCTTTGGTCTCCGATACCTTCGCATTATTTTCAGTTTGCACAATTCAATCGTATTCTGTAGTACTTCATCCGGTTGCAGTTTTAATATAGTAAAATACGCATGGCAGTCAAAGCGTTAAAACGCTGGAAACTATTGATGGGATTAATATTACAGCGGTGGAACTTGTTAATTGTCAGGCAGAGTTTTTACTTATCTCGAGACTGGGGCTTGTGGTCGGTCATCTCTCTTTTATATTTCAAGGGGTGATCGGATAGGGGTACTCTTCGAAAGTTCCTTCTGGGAGGCCTGTTCCGTTACTAGTCGAATTATTGGAAAAATAGAAAGTTAATCGACGCATCTCTAGTTCGGAAAGATTTTTTGTTTAGTGCCTCGTAAAATTCGTAAAGGGAAAAAGGGAAAGAAGAGATGGGCCCTGGCTTGTTCACAAAAATGTACAATTAACCAGAGGCGGGAAACACATTTATTTCTCATATTGAAACAATATGGTACGGTGTGAATGCGAAGGCTGTGGGTTAGCAATTAATGTAAACTCTTTGGCATTCGCGTTGTTTCAGGTGTCGCACACGGTATCAGATGTTACAAATGCGGACAGTACAACGAGGGAGTTGGCAGCATTACGCCGTGCATTAATTACACTGCGCACATGCATCTGAAAGAATGCGATCCCACGGACGAATGGTGCATCGTAAGTATTTTCATACTCTTTCACTACTAGTTTTAGTCTTTTTTATTCGCAAAACCGCTTAAAGACAACCATTATGCGGTGTTGCATTTTAATTTTCTGCGATGTGTTATCAGATAATTTTTTGGCGATTTTTGTGACGGATGTCAACTGAATAATTTATGTTTTTACCGTGACACGTCTATGGAAAAGCCGTACATGATTTTGGATGATAGTGACTCAAATTAAAATTAAAATAATAATTTATTTGTTAACGTGATCTGAGAAGATTAAGTTATTTCACGTACGTGCATATTATGCAAACTTATTTTTTACACATTTTTTTTAAGAAAGTCTACTTTTGTAATTGTCTTAAAATATCCATATGTGGTATTTTATTTGACAAGAAAAATGTTTGGAACACAACCCCCGTGTCCATACGTCAAAAATATCCTGTTCGCGCTCTGCCTCATATTATAAAAGATATCAAAAGACTAAAGAATGATACAAAAACTCGTGAGTCGTCGCGTGAAAACGATTAATACACCATCAATAAACGATACCCCATGATTACCGTCAATAAATTCTAACGACCGGCATTTTATTAAAAATTATAAAGAGCAAAAATATCTAACATCAGAAACGTTCTTTTGAAAACCTTCGCAGCAACTCGTACACATTCGCGACCCCCAGAAACATGTTGAATTTATGCTCGGCGCTGAACGCGTTAGACTCTTGAAACCTATTGGACTCTTCGCCCTTCCGTCCTTTTTTTGGCCAACGAACGTGCAAGCTTGCAATCGTAAATCTGTGATCGGCGTACGATGCCGTCTTCGGCATTCAGAGAAGTAAATAACGTCGTTCGTTACGCGGGCGCTCGCCTTTGGAAGAGTGTCAAGCGATCGTTGGCGCCAGACGATTTTTCGCCTCTGTCTCTTATGCAACTCTGACACGGGCATCAAGGTTCCACCTCTTCAGGAAATACTTGCCCACGTAGATCAAGTTGCGCGTTGCAATACCTCAGACACTGGTTTATATTTTCTTACGTTCCCCATATGAGTTGTTATCATGCACCATTAGACGTAATCTAGATAAAAAGAGACTAGGATCCGTCTACTTTCACAGAGAAATTGCCGTAATGACTAGATGAAAGGTAGAAAAAAATTTAATAAAAGTAATTTTTTAAATCATCAATAGTTTTGTGGTCGAGAATTGACAAGAGGAGGTCCGGAAGCGTGGGACATCGATTTTTCTCAAATTTTGCATAGAGCTTCTTTACATGGAAATGTTGAACACGTCTTCTGCTGAAAGCGGGGCGACAGTCTCACGTTTTCGAAAAGAATGGGGTGACAAATCAAAGTTTTTCCGTCGCGTTCCGATTTCCAGACGTCTACGAAAAGGAAAATTGCGGCATGCGTATGTTTTTATTTTGCACATGAGCGATATTTGAAGAAAATGTGTGGTGAAGTATCTTACAATATACAATGGTTTTTATCGAAACTTGGGAGCTGAGCGAGCAAAGCATTTGGAAACCAGTCTGATATAGTTTTTCTACTTTTTATTGTAATATCTTGTCGGTCTAGAGTATACGTGCGCATTTGATTAAATACTGTGTATATGTAAAACAAACGCCTACACATATCTTAATTTGAATTTGGGATACGTTGGTATTAATATTTTCTTCGAAAATGAGGAAGTGTTGGCATTTTCGGCAAAAGACGTGTTCAATATTTTCAGCTTAAGAAGGTCGGTGCAAAATTTGGAAAAAATGAGTGACCCGCATTTCTGCTCCTATACACAATGGTTTTTATCGAAACTTGGGAGCTGAGCGAGCAAAGCATTTGGAGACAAGTCTGATATAGTTTTTCTACTTTTTATTGTAATATCTTGTCGGTCTAGAGTATACGTGCGCATTTGATTAAATACTGTGTATATGTAAAATAAACGCCTACACATATTTTAATTTGAATTTGCGATATCTTGGCATTAATGTTTTCTTCGAAAATGAGGAAGTGTTGGCATTTTCGGCAAAAGACGTGTCCAATATTTTCAGCTTAAGAAGGTCGGTGCAAAATTTGGAAAAAATGAGTGACCCGCATTTCTGCTCCTATACACAATGGTTTTTATCGAAACTTGGGAGCTGAGCGAGCAAAGCATTTGGAGACAAGTCTGATATAGTTTTTCTACTTTTTATTGTAATATCTTGTCGGTTTAGAGTATACGTGCGCATTTGATTAAGTACTGTGTATATGTAAAATAAACGCCTACACATATTTTAATTTGAATTTGCGATATGTTGGCCATAATGTTTTCTTCGAAAATGGAGAAGTGTTGTCATTTTCGGCAAAAGACGTTTCCAATATTTTCGACTTAAGAAGGTCGGTGCAAAATTTGGAAAAAATGAGTGACCCGCATTTCTGCTCCTATACACAATGGTTTTTATCGAAAAAAGCAAAATTTGGAGACAAGTCTGATATAGTTTTTCTACTTTTTATTGTAATATCTTGTCGGTCTAGAGTATACGTGCGCATTTGATTAAATACTGTGTATATGTAAAATAAACGCCTACACATATTTTAATTTTAATTTGCGATATGTTGGCCATAATGTTTTCTTCGAAAATGGAGAAGTGTTGCCATTTTCGGCAAAAGACGTGTCCAATATTTTCAGCTTAAGAAGGTCGGTGCAAAATTTGGAAAAAATGAGTGACCCGCATTTCTGCTCCTATACACAATGCTTTTTATCGAAACTTGGGAGCTGAGCGAGCAAAGCATTCGGAGACAAGTCTGATATAGTTTTTCTACTTTTTATTGTAATATCTTGTCGGTCTGTACGCGCGCATTTGATTAAATACTGTGTATATGTAAAACAAACGCCTACACATATCTTAATTTGAATTTGGGATACGTTGGTATTAATATTTTCTTCGAAAATGAGGAAATTTTCGGCAAAAGACGTGTCCAATATTTTCGACTTAAGAAGGTCGGTGCGAAAAAATGAGTGACCCGCATTTCTGCTCCTATACACAATGGTTTTTATCGAAACTTGGGAGCTGAGCGAGCAAAGCATTTGGAGACAAGTCTGATATAGTTTTTCTACTTTTTATTGTAATATCTTGTCGGTCTAGAGTATACGTGCGCATTTGATTAAATACTGTGTATATGTAAAATAAACGCCTACGCATATTTTAATTTGAATTTGCGATATGTTGGCCATAATGTTTTCTTCGAAAATGGAGAAGTGTTGCCATTTTCGGCAAAAGACGTGTCCAATATTTTCAGCTTAAGAAGGTCGGTGCAAAATTTGGAAAAAATGAGTGACCCGCATTTCTGCTCCTATACACAATGGTTTTTATCGAAACTTGGGAGCTGAGCGAGCAAAGCATTTGGAGACAAGTCTGATATATTATAGTTTTTCTACTTTTTATTGTAATATCTTGTCGGTCTAGAGTACGCGTGCGCATTTGATTAAATACTGTGTATATGTAAAACAAACGCCTACACATATCTTAATTTGAATTTGGGATACGTTGGTATTAATATTTTCTTCGAAAATGAGGAAGTGTTGGCATTTTCGGCAAAAGACGTGTCCAATATTTTCGATTTAAGAAGGTCGGTGCAAAATTTGGAAAAAATGAGTGACCCGCATTTCTGCTCCTATACACAATGGTTTTTATCGAAACTTGGGAGCTGAGCGAGCAAAGCATTTGGAGACAAGTCTGATATAGTTTTTCTACTTTTTATTGTAATATCTTGTCGGTCTAGAGTATACATGCGCATTTGATTAAATACTGTGTATATGTAAAATAAACGCCTACACATATTTTAATTTGAATTTGCGATATGTTGGCCATAATGTTTTCTTCGAAAATGGAGAAGTGTTGCCATTTTCGGCAAAAGACGTGTCCAATATTTTCAGCTTAAGAAGGTCGGTGCAAAATTTGGAAAAAATGAGTGACCCGCATTTCTGCTCCTATACACAATGCTTTTTATCGAAACTTGGGAGCTGAGCGAGCAAAGCATTTGGAGACAAGTCTGATATAGTTTTTCTACTTTTTATTGTAATATCTTGTCGGTCTAGAGTATACGCGCGCATTTGATTAAATACTGTGTATATGTAAGACAAACGCCTACACATATTTTAATTTGAATTTGCGATATGTTGGCCATAATGTTTTCTTCGAAAATGGAGAAGTGTTGCCATTTTTGGCAAAAGACGTGTCCAATATTTTCGACTTAAGAAGGTCGGTGCAAAATTTGGAAAAAACGAGTGACCCGCATTTCTGCTCCTATACACAGTGGTTTTTATCGAAACTTGGGAGCTGAGCGAGCAAAGCATTTGGAGACAAGTCTGATATAGTTTTTCTACTTTTTATTGTAATATCTTGTCGGGCTAGAGTATACGTGTGCATTTGATTAAATACTGTGTATATGTAAAACAAACGCCTACACATATCTTAATTTGAATTTGGGATACGTTGGTATTAATATTTTCTTCGAAAATGAGGAAGTGTTGGCATTTTCGGCAAAAGACGTGTCCAATATTTTCGACTTAAGAAGGTCGGTGCAAAATTTGGAAAAAATGAGTGACCCGCATTTCTGCTCCTATACACAATGGTTTTTATCGAAACTTGGGAGCTGAGCGAGCAAAGCATTTGGAGACAAGTCTGATATAGTTTTTCTACTTTTTATTGTAATATCTTGTCGGTCTAGAGTATACGTGCGCATTTGATTAAATACTGTGTATATGTAAAATAAACGCCTACACATATTTTAATTTGAATTTGCGATGTGTTGGCCATAATGTTTTCTTCGAAAATGGAGAAGTGTTGTCATTTTCGGCAAAAGACGTGTCCAATATTTTCAGCTTAAGAAGGTCGGTGCAAAATTTGGAAAAAATGAGTGACCCGCATTTCTGCTCCTATACACAATGGTTTTTATCGAAACTTGGGAGCTGAGCGAGCAAAGCATTTGGAGACAAGTCTGATATAGTTTTTCTACTTTTTATTGTAATATCTTGTCGGTCTAGAGTATACGTGCGCATTTGATTAAACACTGTGTATATGTAAAATAAACGCCTACACATATTTTAATTTGAATTCGCGATATGTTGGCCATAATGTTTTCTTCGAAAATGGGGAAGTGTTGTCATTTTCGGCAAAAGACGTGTCCAATATTTTCAGCTTAAGAAGGTCGGTGCAAAATTTGGAAAAAATGAGTGACCCGCATTTCTGCTCCTATACACAATGGTTTTTATCGAAACTTGGGAGCTGAGCGAGCAAAGCATTTGGAGACAAGTCTGATATAGTTTTTCTACTTTTTATTGTAATATCTTGTCGGTCTAGAGTATACGTGCGCATTTGATTAAACACTGTGTATATGTAAAATAAACGCCTACACATATTTTAATTTGAATTCGCGATATGTTGGCCATAATGTTTTCTTCGAAAATGGAGAAGTGTTGTCATTTTCGGCAAAAGACGTGTCCAATATTTTCAGCTTAAGAAGGTCGGTGCAAAATTTGGAAAAAATGAGTGACCCGCATTTCTGCTCCTATACACAATGGTTTTTATCGAAACTTGGGAGCTGAGCGAGCAAAGCATTTGGAGACAAGTCTGATATAGTTTTTCTACTTTTTATTGTAATATCTTGTCGGTCTAGAGTATACGTGCGCATTTGATTAAATACTGTGTATATGTAAAACAAACGCCTACACATATCTTAATTTGAATTTGGGATACGTTGGTATTAATATTTTCTTCGAAAATGAGGAAGTGTTGGCATTTTCGGCAAGAGACGTGTCCAATATTTTCGACTTAAGAAGGTCGGTGCAAAATTTGGAAAAAATGAGTGACCCGCATTTCTGCTCCTCCGCTTGTCAGATCGGGAACATCAGAATGAGGGCACGGCGGCTGAAAATGAGCAATACGAATATCGTATGCCAAGCGAGCGTAACTGAACAAACAACGATGACTCTGAAATTTCCCAAAATGATTAGTGCCGTGGAAGCATTGATCTCCTCGATACACACCATGTCTCCCTGAGGCGCTGTTTTGTATTTTCATATTCCAACGAGAAAATGACGTGTTCCATTTCTGGCAACTCATCCCGTACACAGTACACACGCGATGTAAATGTGTGAAGTACCAAAGGAATTCATACGTTGATTGAAGACTAGGAAAAAGAGATTAATTGTGCCCATAATTATGAAAGTGGTCTAAGTCATATATTTCTTGTTTCGAGATATAATTAATTTAAATCGTTTTAATAAATTAAAAAATATGTTTGATTTGCGACATTTTAATTTATAAACGTCAATGAATAATTACGTTTGAATATGAAATTTTGTGTGTTATACGATAATATTATTTTTAAAGTCTCATCCGATGCTTAGACCCATTTTAATGTTACGATCACGTCGAATGTTCGCCGATTGAGTTTTAAAAACACATAATTTGATTGAAATAATTCGGCATTTATTACATTTATTAACTTTTTAATCATGCAAGTTTTTCGCAGTCAGTCGCTCGCGGAACAATGTGCGAAGGAGCGAGTTTCGCCGAGCGAGAACTTCTCCGGATGTAACATAGTATCTGATTTTAATAAACCGGCAGGTTCACAGACTTTGCCGTCCGTGGTCGCGCGTGGAATTCCGAGAGAACTTTCTGCAGGTTGTATATTAAAGCGCAGCCCGCCGATATGCGACGTAGTTAAACGTTTTTCTAATAACTGTCGTCCGGGCTCAAGTGCACTTCATATGATAGATATTCAGCCTTTGATCCTAACAGCCGTCAAGCCCTGTGGAATTAGCAACGGTATTTTGAAAAATGAGCTTTTATGCTGAAGCCATAGAGTGCTCGACTGCCCAGTTCGTCTTAGGTTTTATGGTACTTCGGAACTATTTAATTGAATTTTATTTAATAATTCGTTAAGTTTCCGTAAAAATTCTCGACGGAGCTTCTTTTTAAAATGAATCTTCTTTTACTGGAATGCTGGATGATAATGATTATATATTATATATTGATTATTATTTATATGTGCATATAGTATTACGCCATGTTTTGTGCAATGATACGTATTTTATTATGTGCTTTATTGAGATTGGTGTGGTTCGACGAAGGCCTTTTTCTGGTTAATAAACTTTTACTGTAAATTACAAAATAATAAATGTACATCAATAAAAATACGGCGTTCATCCGATCATATCCACTCAATAAAATAACATAAGATTATTTTAAATGTTACCTATTCTATACTCGATGCTTACCGTTTTCGTACGATCTGCGTTTATACTGACGGTATTTTCCGTAAGCATAGACTAAAATGAAACTTAAACTCGCGGCACGGCACAACAAATCGACATCCAATAATATTTCGAATTAGGTCGCGTCGGTCTACATGTTAAAATCGTCGACAACCGTGACGCCGAAATTTCGTGCGCCGGGAATCGTGCTGTCGAAGATGGCAAATGAAGTTCACTCGCGAACCAACGGGTTCGCTAACGTTTCTGAAAGCTCTTCGATGACCACCGACAGCCACGTTCTGAATACTAAATTACCTTAAAGTGCTACGTCCCAACGGTTCTCTATCTCGTTTCAAGCATCGACACATAATAGACCGGCCCATGCAGTAAGTGGCAGTGTTCAATAGTATGAACGACAGAAATAGGATTTTAGAGAAGTGTTTTTAGTGTTCAATCGTATGAAGAAGAGAAATCGTATTCAATAGGTATATTTTCAGTGTTCAATGGAATTAAAGACAAGAATAATATTTTTTAGAAATATGTTCGGTATAAAGGACAGAAATAGTATTCTATAGAAATATTTGCAGTGTTCAATATTGCGAAGGAAAGGAATAGTATTCTGTAGAAATATTTTCGGTGTTCCATCGAATGAAGAACAGAAATATTATTCTGCAGAAATATAAAGCACTGCATGACCAATAGAAGACGACCGAAACAGTCAGAATGCCGTTTCTAATATTGACCTTATCAAACACTTTCACTTACAGCAGAAGCCTGTCTGTCAGTTTATTAGCATTCCACTGTCTATTCGTATTCTAGGTATTTCTATTTCTATCCCGTCTGTAGATATGCTGGATATTTCTATCACCAGAGTGTCTATTCATTTCCTGTGTTGGAATAAGTAGTCGGTCTTCTAGGTATTTCTGTCTTTCTTCTGATCGCGTAGTAAGGGTGGTTCAGAATGAAACAGAACTGGCAGTGTTCAATAGTATGAACGACAGAAATAGGATTTTAGAGAAGTGTTTTTAGTGTTCAATCGTATGGCGAATAGAAATCGTATTCAATAGGTATATTTTCAGTGTTCAATGGAATTAAAGACAAGAATAATATTTTTTAGAAATATTTTCGGTATAAAGGACAGAAATAGTATTCTATAGAAATATTTGCAGTGTTCAATATTGTGAAGGAAAGAAATAGTATTTTGTAGAAATATTTTCGGCGTTCCATCGAATGAAGAACAGAAATATTATTCTGCAGAAATATAAAGCACTGCATGACCAATAGAAGACGACCGAAACAGTCAGAATGCCGTTTCTAATATTGACCTTATCAAACACTTTCACTTACAGCAGAAGCCTGTCTGTCAGTTTATTAGCATTCCACTGTCTATTCGTATTCTAGGTATTTTTATTTCTATCCCGTCTGTAGATATGCTGGATATTTCTATCACCAGAGTGTCTATTAATTTCCTGTGTTGGAATAAGTAGTCGGTCTTCTAGGTATTTCTGTCTTTCTTCTGATCGCGTAGTAAGGGTAGTTTAGAATGAAATAGAACTTTAGGAATACAAGTACATAAAACGGGGAACTCGCAGCATGAACGGAAAACGCTTTATTTTCTGTCCTACTTTTTACTTATAATATTTGTTTCCACAATTCTTATTGTCAACCTCCCCCACGATGCGACCGACAAAAAAACATAGACATTCGCATATAACTGAACACCTGACAGCAGGTCTCGACTCATATACACCCCACTAATTTTCCGAATCAATTAAGTCCATCAACCAAAACTGTTACACTTATTTTCAACGTTGAAATGTACTAGGTTGCTCAATAAGTTTTGTCGTTTGATAAGAAAAACACAATGTTATGGTTCAAAATACACTTTATTATTCATCAGTATAATTTCCCTGAACATTAATGCACTTGCTCCAACGATCCTCCAATCTGTGGATCCCATCCCTGAAGTGAGATTCCGGAAGGTCTGCAAAATACGCTTCAACAGCCGTTATGACCTCTTCATTTGACGAAAAACGCTTGCCACGCATAAATTTTTTGAGTTCTGGAAACAAATGGAAGTCGCTGGGGGCCAAATCTGGTGAATACGGCGGATGCTCCAACAATTCGAACTTTAATTCATGGATTTTAGCCATTGTCAAAATGCTCTTGTGACACGGTGCGTTGTCCTGATGAAAAAGGATTTTTTTCTTCTGCAAACCGGGTCTTTTTTCACGAATTTTTTCCTTCAACTGGTCCAAAAGGTTGCAATAATATTCAGAATTAATTGTTTTACCAGTTTGCAAGTAATCCACAAATAAAATTCGTTTCGCATCCCAAAAAACTGATGCCAGAATCTTCTTGGCCGATTTCTGGACACGAACTCGTTTCGAAGCCGAACAACCAGGTTCACACCACTCTTTAGCCTCTTGTTTTGATTTAGGATCATGGTGATAGACCCAAGTCTCATCCATAGTGATGAACCGACGCACAAAATCCACTTTATCCTTTTTAAAACGCTCCAAATGTTGTTGAGAAAGTCGCATTCGAATGTGTTTTTGTTCAATTGTAGCGAATGCGGCACCCATTGTGCACACAGTTTTTTACAACTCAAAATTTCATTTAAAATATGACTCACACTGCCTAATGAGATGTGTAGAGCCTCTACTAAATCCCTCTCAGTCAAGAAGAGTGAACCAACAAAACAAAAACAAATTTGGACTAGTAGCAACGCCCTCTCTTATCGACCGAGAAAACTTATTGAACAATCTGGTAATCACCGATCCGGTGCCTTCGCACTTAAATCTAAAAACGTTGTTAGTCACTTTGTGAACGGCTGACAGTCCACACTTTCAACATCTTACCTACATCCTCTAAAATCCACTCGCCTTCTCCTTTGCACCTTTACATTGCGCCGGCTTGCGTCACTCACCCACGTCGTGTCCCTTTTCTTTCATCGCCCTCTCTCCATCCGCCCCCGCCTCCTTCGCCACTGAAACACTGACTGATGCTGCGGGATACGGTTGATCCCGATATCCGGCCCATTTCTCGCTGCCGCAAGCTTTCTATTATTCCATTTCGGTTTGCCGAAGGAGTCCTCCAACCTTTCGACGTCCTCTTTTTATACCTCGAACGTGCTGTCGCTTCACGTTCGATGCTGGCGAACGAACGGCACTTAAACGACGAAAGAAGGAACGCTTGGGTGCACGTTTCATCATTATGTTGATCGAATTGTGCCCGGACACATTTTTATTAAGTCGCCGGTGGCGAACTAAGGGATACGACGATCGGCACGTTTCGGGATTTCTGATTGATGTTTTCTGTGCGACGGGATCTTTGGCTTGCCGGCTGCTATTGTAATTTCAATTGCTGGTTCGAGGGCACTGGGATTTATTATTTGGTACTGATTTTTTTTTTTAATTGAAGCGGTTGTCCGCTTTTTGATTCGGAATATTGACAAGTTGGTAATATTATTTCATATTGTGTTGTTGACGATATTTGTTTTATCTGAATAATTCTAAACATTTGATTTGATTAACGTGACGGTGACAGTGTTAAGGGAATGGTCGTCTATGTTTCTTATTTCGTTGCTCTAATCAAATTATTTTCATTTGTTGTTCTGCGTGATTTTGGGGGTTGATCATTAAAATCGTACGTATCAACAAATCTTAAACATATACGGTTTGTGTACTCAGGATAGCAAAGAATAACAAATAGAATTAATTTTGCATTAGAAAAAAGAAATATGCAAATTTATATGAAGTAGGTCTGCACTGACTTTTTCAATATTGCATAACAAGATAAACACACACACGTGTACATACATGCGAGAGTTGCGATGTGTGCGCCGGTAATCTAAATTGCACCCCATAAATTTGTTTTCAATCACTGAATATGAGCGAAATCTAATAATAAATATATGAAATAAATTGGAAGTGAAGTGCAGAGGATAGGTTGTTTAATTACGGACCGTTTTGTGCATGCTACAAATATTTCGAAAAGTCAAGTACGGTTGTCGTCATTTTGTATTGATTGACGGGACTGATAACAATTTAACTAATGGACAAAGAGTTCAACAGGCAATACTATATGGCTTAAGTATCAAATTTCAATATTCAATATTAAATTGCGTACAATTTTATACTGAATGCACCGCGTATGTAACGCGAACATGCAAGCTACTTTAGATTCATAATCATAGTTACATCAAATGAGTGTACTCCACACTAAACTGGTCAAACGTCCATTCAAACTATTGCTCCGCAAATCTCATCAATCAAAAAATCTGGGAACCCAAATATCTTGGTGCTATGGAATCTCTGAAATCCTTCAATGCCATGTTCAATTAACAAAATCCAACATTACCTCGCGTGCACTTTTACTTCAACTACCCAAAACGCCGAATGTAACAACTTTACAAAAACTCCTTTCCGTCCACACTCACAATTACACCAACCCCAAATTCGTCAAGTGCCGCGCCAAAGAACTTTTGCTCCGCAGTTTTCGTCGCTCAGGAAACCTCAGCGCCGAAGTGTCCCGCCATTGAGAAATCTCCGAAGTCCTTGAATGCCGTGTCCAACTCGCTGATACCTCAAAGGCAAAGCGATCTTCCTTAATTAAAGGGTTCTCCGGTCTATCGGCTTGTCTCCCGTGCCTCTTCGATCTCGGAGTACATAACGGACAATTCCCCCGGTGACCTTCTCCCCGGATATAGCTGCATGCAGTGTAGTGACTGCATTATTACGCGCATTCACGATGCAACCCACACCCCCCGATGTGAGACTCGCACTAATGCACCATCGGGCATTCCCGATTTGGCCTTCAAATTAGTGCCAAGTGCGTGTATCGGCCGGGGTATTAATTAACATTTAGCACTTGCCATCTGAATGCCAGATGCCTGCTAAGGACTTGCGTGCCGCCCCAGAGAGATGGCGGATGATCGCTATCTTACTGGTATGACTATACGCGCGTGCACACGTGGACATGGGTATATGGGCAATTTGCGGGAGAGTGAACCGTGGGAGCTGCGAAGGCAGTCGTCAGCTTCTACGTGGAGTAACGATGGTGGACGTTTCTGCATACGCGCGTTTAGCGGTTCGGTTGAAGGAAGGAAGTCGAGGGGATGAGGTGAAAGTGAAATGACGGGTTTTGTTTTAAGGGATTATGCCTACTTGGGATCGGCGAAATTACATGATACTCAAGATTTCTTTTTGCCGTTTTAATGAGTACTAATTAAAATTCGCAAAATACTACCAAAAAGTACGTATTTAGTGGTACTTGTATACATTTTTTTATAAGAAAATATTAAAAAATGGGGGAAATATAGCTCTTCTCCCAGAGTTTCCGTTTATATACGATTTCTCAAAAACTACTTCACCGATCGGACTCTAATTTTATATACTTATTTGTCATTACAATTTGATAATTTGTAATTACGATTTGGAAAAATTTTAATTTTTACAAGAATGACAACACTTTTACGAAAAAATCCGTCTTTCGAGGTGAATTAACTTTCGTTTTTATGTTGTAACTTTTTTTCTTATTACCGAAATAAAAAATCCTTCGTTCAGGCCCTGCCTATTGTAATTACAAATAATTATATAAAATTAGAGTCCGATCGGTGAAGTAGTTTTTGAGAAATCGTGGTCACTGCAACCGTATGTTTTAAAAAACACAGTTTCGAGATAATCGCGTTTAAAGTTTCAAGCTCTTTACTAATCATACATAGTAGCGCTCCAGATAAACGCTTATAATTATTGAACGTGTGCTCCGATTCTTATGTACTTTAGAGGAAATATTCTTAAAATGATGTACATTAAGAAATTGCAATAAAAAAAAATCGATTTTTTTTCACCAACCCAAGTAGGCATAACCCCTTAATGGGTACTATTTTAATGGGTTTTATTTTAATGAGTTTTACTTTAACCACTTGCGCTACGATTTAATTTTCGGCTGCCGCGCTCTACAATATAACATGCCGGCGCAAAAGATTTTACTGTAAATGCGATAAATTCGCCATAAAGCCTAGTAGTAGCTACTGATGTAGTAGCAGCGTCTATGTAAAACACACGTGGTTTTTGCTTCTGCGACAAATGCATATCGACATGGTATACATGTCGCTGGCGGCTTTGGATTAAAAGCATCTCGACGCGCGTGGTATGTCTTTATGGCGCAAGTGGTTAATGGTTGTGGGTCTAACCGGAGTAAAAAGAAGGATGACGTAAGGTGTGATGACATTGGAGAGTTTGACTATTTTTCCGTTATGCGGTTTATTCTAATATGCGACTGATGCGGTTCGATTCGGGACCACGATTCTTTAGTTATCTATGTTTATACTCATGTGTCACTAAATACTTTGGGGCGACCCTCTGTCGCCTACACTAGAATAATTTTTTAATTATTTCAATTATACGCCTCTTTAGGTTGAAGTATAGAAGTCCCTACGAATTTATGCATGTCTCGTGCCATCCGCATCGATAGCCGCTTGCATAAGAAGACGCTCACTATATTCTTGCGTTCCACTGCCTAAGGTAAAATTGAGGATGGCGTAAGGTGTGGTGACATTAGAGAGTTTGACTATTTTTCCGTTATGCGGTTTATTCTAATATGCAACTGATGCGATTCGCTTCGGGACCACGATTCTTTAGTTTTCCATGTTTATACTCATGTCCCACTAAATACTTTGGGGCGACCTTCTGTCGCCTACACTAGAATCATTTTTTAATTATTTCAATTATACGCCTCTTTAGGTTGAGGTATAGAAGTCCCTACGAATTTATGCATGTCTCGTGCTGTCCGCATCGATAGCTGCTTGCATAAGAAGACGCGGACTATATTCTTGCGTTCCACTGCTTGAGGTAAAAAGGAGGATGGCGTAAGGTGTGGTGACATTAGAGAATTTGACTATTTTTCCGTTATGCGGTTTATTCTAATATGCAACTGATGCGCTTCGCTTCGGGACCACGATTCTTTAGTTTTCCATGTTTATACTCATGTCCCACTAAATACTTTGGGGCGACCTTCTGTCGCCTACACTAGATTAATTTTTTAATTATTTCAATTATACGCCTCTTTAGGTTGAAGTATAGAAGTCCCTACGAATTTATGCATGTCTCGTGCCATCCGCATCGATAGCCGCTTGCATAAGAAGACGCCAACTATATTCTTGCGTTCCACTGCCTGAAAAGAACTCGGCGCAACCTTCCCTACGGATTACAAGATCCGTTCTTTACCAACTTATCACTTGTTCGTACGCGAAGTGGGACGCGCTTCGCTGTAATTGAGTATCGAACTAGCCACCCCCATACACAGACCGCCTTATTTCGTATTACCGATATTCTGCACGATGCCGCCGACGTCCCCCACCCCCGCCGATGCGATTAATTCCATTCCTCGACTATTTCCGCAGCGGTAAGCAATCGCGCCGGCAAAGTCGTCCGCCGTCTTCGAGACTTTCGTTCGATATCGACTCGCCCGTTTTTCCCTTTGACGCTTTTTTCCCTCCGTTCGTTTACCTAATTAACCCGTTCGCGTTATTTGTCGAGCGCCGCTGCAGGGAATCACGAACGAAGGCGCGGCTATTTCTGTCCCCGGGCAAACGGAATTATTACCCTTCTATCTGACCATTACATCGGTCGACGCGTGGAATTGGTTATCTCACCTGAACGTTATTGACTGGGATATTCGGGACGTCCGAAGGTGACTTAATTATACGTCGAAACCCGTGATAGCGCGTGGGAAAGGAGGTCAGCGGAAAAATTGAGACAAGCCGATGCATTCCGTCTGCGCAAATATCAGGCGGATTTAACCGCGTCGCCCTGTGTAGAGATTTAACGTTTCATGATTGCGATTCTGAGATACTGTAATAAGCGCGCATTGTGTTTCACAGGAAATCATTCCGAGTTTGAGCACAGGTTACTGCGATAATTTTGCATCGTTACGAAGATACGTTTCCGACCTTGTTGAGCTTGAATAGATAACAGATTTTTCGTATTGATTGAACTAGAAAAAATGCATTTAATTGTTTCTCGTCGTCAGGAGTTTGCAAATATACATTTCGTCTAGGTAGATAATGCTTCCTTACAGAGATCGGATTTTCCAGGGATGAAAATGATAGAAAATAATGAATTCTATATACGAAAACCTCATACATAAACGATATAAAGCTATTCTTCAATACATTCCGCGTGCGTCACCATTAACACTTTGGCTGCCATGGTGGTCACCGGTGACCGACGCAAGAAATTTTACCGAGGATCCAAAATATTCGCAATGGGTAGTAATTATTATTTTATAAATGCAGTTGTTATTAGAATAGTGATGCGATCCTTTGGTCCCCAATACCTGCGCATTATTTACATTTCGCATAATTCAGTGGAACGCTGTAGTATTTCATAGCATCGCCGTTCTAATATAGCAAAATACACTCGGCAGTCAACGTATTAAAACTTTGACTGTCGTGATGGTCACCGATGACCGGCGCACGAGATTTTACTGAAGATCCAAAATATTTGCAATGGGTAGCAATTATTATTTTATAAATGCAGTTGTTATTAGAATAGTGATGCGATCCTTTGGTCCCCAATACCTGCGCATTATTTACATTTTGCATAATTCAGTCGAACGCTGTAGTATTTCATAGCGTCGCCGTTCTAATATAGTAAAATACACTCGGCAGTCAACGTATTAAAACTTTGACTGTCGTGATGGTCACCGATGACCGACGCAAGAAATTTTACCGAGGATCCATAATATTCGCAATGGGTAGTAATTATTATTTTATAAATGCAGTTGTTATTAGAATAGTGATGCGATCCTTTGGTCCCCAGTACCTGCGCATTATTTACATTTTGCATAATTCAGTCGAACGCTGTAGTATTTCATAGCATTGCCGTTCTAATATAGAAAAATACGCTTGGCAGTCAACGTATTAAAACTTTGACTGTCGTGATGGTCACCGATGACCGGCGCACGAGATTTTACTGAGGATCCAAAATATTTGCAATGGGTAGCAATTATTATTTTATAAATGCTGTTATTGTTAGAATAGTGATGCGATCCTTTGGTCCCCAATACCTGCGCATTATTTACATTTTGCATAATTCAGTGGAACGCTGTAGTATTTCATAGCATCGCCGTTCTAATATAGTAAAATACGATTGGCAGTCAACGTGTTAAAACTTTGACTGTCGTGATGGTCACCGGTGACCGACGCAAGAAATTTTACCGAGTCTCCAAAATATTCGCAACGGGTAGTAATTATTATTTTATAAATGCAGTTGTTATTAGAATAGTGATGCGATACTTTGGTCCCCAATACCTGCGCATTATTTACATTTTGCATAATTCAGTCGAACGCTGTAGTATTTCATAGCATCGCCGTTCTAATATAGTAAAATACGATTGGCAGTCAACGTGTTAAACAGATTTAAACGCATCGCGACCGATTCACATTCGTTTTCCGATTACACCAATTCCAACTTTCCGCAATACTTGCGTTTCACATCTTCCAACACTCACTTTGCATCCATCTTTTTTACTCTTCCATTGAAGGCCCGGCAAGAAAGCCATTTCACGCGATCGTTGCTTTCACTTTCATAACCC
This sequence comes from Cryptocheilus praepositus, assembly GCA_033815515.1. Lineage (NCBI taxonomy): Eukaryota > Metazoa > Arthropoda > Insecta > Hymenoptera > Pompilidae > Cryptocheilus > Cryptocheilus praepositus. Next base: position 3,124,852 of record JAWWQZ010000257.1, read on the forward strand.
ACCTTCAACGCTCTCATCATCGACAAGTGGATCATCTGAATCTTTTACCCAATCTTCATCCCCCGCGCGGTCGGACAGATCAGAGATAAATGTTCCACAGCGCGGCAAGATAAAAATGCGGAATGGCAGCGAGAGCGAGAAGCGGGAAGACAGAAAGAAAACGAGAATTCGGCCTTTCGTTCGAATCAGACCGAGAATCAAAGCGCGACTCTATTTGCCGTTCGTTGGTTTTTTCCCCGCTGATCCAGCGGCCCGTTCTCACATCTGCATAGAGATTGGATCGCCAGATACGCCCTCGGGATCCCGGTTAGGGCGCGAAAAACTTAATATTCGTTCGGCCCGACGAAATTCCTCGACGATGAAAGGGAGGACTCTTCCGTGAATAACGAATCGACAGTGTGTCGACGTGTGTATCCTCGGTTCAGATACCAGAAACGACATCGTGGACTATTTGGCTGAAGAACGACGGAGCAATGTCGGGATTTAGCATAAAAGTGGTTGGTTTGTCAAGAGTGTCAGTTGTTTTGATCGATGTTTCTTGTTGATGCTGTACGATGTGTTACACGCGGATTTATTGAAATTCACGTGAATGCACCGTGATTAACGGAGCAGTTTTGCGACTTAGCATGAAAGTTGGTTAGTTAAGAGTATGAATTGTTTTAATAAGTACTTCCCCTTGGTGCCGTGCGACGTAAGTCACGCGAAGTCGATAAAGTGCACGTAAATTCACTGTGCTTGAAAGAGTAATTGTATAATTTGACGTAAAGGCAGTTGGTTAGTCAAGAGCATCAATGCTTTTGATTAATGTTTTTTGATGCTGTGCAGTGTGTTACACGCGGATTTATTGAAATTCACGTAAATGCACCGTGATTAACGGAGCAGTTTTGCGACTTAGCATGAAAGTTGGTTAGTTAAGAGTATGAACTGTTTTAATAAGTACTTCCCCTTGGTACCGTACGGCGTATGTCACGCGAAGTTGATAAAGTGCACGTAAATTCACTGTGCTTGAAGGAGTAATTTTATAATTTGGCGTAAAGGCAGTTGGTTAGTCAAGAGCATCAATGCGTTTGATTAATGTTTTTTGATGCTGTGCAGTGTGTTACACGCGGATTTATTGAAATTCACGTAAATGCACCGTGATTAACGGAGCAGTTTTGCGACTTAGCATGAAAGTTGGTTAGTTAAGAGTATGAACTGTTTTAATAAGTACTTCCCCTTGGTACCGTACGGCGTATGTCACGCGAAGTTGATAAAGTGCACGTAAATTCACTGTGCTTGAAGGAGTAATTTTATAATTTGGCGTAAAGGCAGTTGGTTAGTCAAGAGCATCAATGCGTTTGATTAATGTTTCTTGATGCTGTGCAGTGTGTTACACGCGAATTTATTGAAATTCAGGTAAATGCACCGTGATTGATGGAGCAATTTTGTGACTTAGCATGAAAGTTGGTTAGTTAAGAGTATGAATTGTTTTAATAAGTACTTCCCCTTGGTGCCGTGCGACGTATGTCACGCGAAGTTGATAAAGTGCACGTAAATTCACTATGCTTGAAGGAGTAATCTTATAATTTGGCGTAAAGGCAGTTGGTTAGTCAAGAGCATCAATGCTTTTGATTAATGTTTCTTGATGCTGTGCAATGTGTTATACGCGGATTTATTGAAATTCACGTAAATGCACCGTGATTGACGGCGCAGTTTTGCGACTTAGCATGAAAGTTGGTTAGTTAAGAGTATGAATTGTTTTAATAAGTACTTCCCCTTGGTGCCGTGCGACGTATGTCACGCGAAGTTGATAAAGTGCACGTAAATTCACTGTGCTTGAAGGAGTAATTTTATAATTTGGCGTAAAGGCAGTTGGTTAGTCAAGAGCATCAAAGCTTTTGATTAATGTTTCTTGATGCTGTGCAATGTGTTATACGCGAATTTATTGAAATTCACGTGAATGCACCGTGATTAACGGAGCAGTTTTGCGACTTAGCATGAAAGTCGGTTAGTTAAGAGTATGAACTGTTTTAATAAGTACTTCCCCTTGGTACCGTACGGCGTATGTCACGCGAAGTTGATAAAGTGCACGTAAATTCACTGTGCTTGAAGGAGTCATTTTATAATTTGGCGTAAAGGCAGTTGGTTAGTCAAGAGCATCAATGCTTTTGATTAATGTTTCTTGATGCTGTGCAGTGTGTTACACGCGAATTTATTGAAATTCACGTAAATGCACCGTGATTGACGGAGCAATTTTGTGACTTAGCATGAAAGTTGGTTAGTTAAGAGTATGAATTGTTTTAATAAGTACTTCCCCTTGGTGCCGTGCGACGTATGTCACGCGAAGTCGATAAAGTGCACGTAAATTCCCTGTGCTTGAAGGCGTAATTTTATAATTTGGCGTAAAGGCAGTTGGTTAGTCAAGAGCATCAATGCTTTTGATTAATGTTTCTTGATGCTGTGCAATGTGTTATACGCGAATTTATTGAAATTCACGTAAATGCACCGTGATTAACGGAGCAGTTTTGCGACTTAGCATGAAAGTTGGTTAGTTAAGAGTATGAATTGTTTTAATAAGTACTTCCCCTTGGTGCCGTGCGACGTATGTCACGCGAAGTCGATAAAGTGCACGTAAATTCACTGTGCTTGAAGGAGTCATTTTATAATTTGGCGTAAAGGCAGTTGGTTAGTCAAGAGCATCAATGCTTTTGATTAATGTTTCTTGATGCTGTGCAGCGTGTTACACGCGAATTGATTGAAATTCACGTGAATGCACCGTGATTAACGGAGCAGTTTTGCGACTTAGCATGAAAGTTGGTTAGTTAAGAGTATGAATTGTTTTAATAAGTACTTCCCCTTGGTGCCGTGCGACGTATGTCACGCGAAGTCGATAAAGTGCACGTAAATTCACTGTGCTTGAACGAGTAATTTTATAATTTGGCGTAAAGGCAGTTGGTTAGCCAAGAGCATCAATGCTTTTGATTAATGTTTCTTGATGCTGTGCAGTGTGTTACACGCGAATTTATTGAAATTCACGTAAATGCACCGTGATTGACGGAGCAGTTTTGTGACTTAGCATGAAAGTTGGTTAGTTAAGAGTATGAATTGTTTTAATAAGTACTTCCCCTTGGTGCCGTGCGACGTATGTCACGCGAAGTCGATAAAGTGCACGTAAATTCACTGTGCTTGAAGGAGTAATTTTATAATTTGGCGTAAAGGCAGTTGGTTAGTCAAGAGCATCAATGCTTTTGATTAATGTTTCTTGATGCTGTGCAGTGTGTTACACGCGAATTTATTGAAATTCAGGTAAATGCACCGTGATTGACGGAGCAGTTTTGTGACTTAGCATGAAAGTTGGTTAGTTAAGAGTATGAATTGTTTTAATAAGTACTTCCCCTTGATGCCGTGCGGCGTATGTCACGCGAAGTCGATAAAGTGCACGTAAATTCACTGTGCTTGAAAGAGTAATTTTATAATTTGGCGTAAAGGTAGTTGGTTAGTCAAGAGCATCAATGCTTTTGATTAACACGTTGACTGCCAAGCGTATTTTATTATATTAGAACGGCGATGCTATGAAATACTACAGCGTTTGACGAAATTATGCAAAATGTAAATAATGTGCAGGTATTGAAGACCAAAGGATTGCATCACAATTCTAACAGTGACTGCATTTATAAAACAATTATTGCCACCCATTGCGAATATTTTGGATCTTCAGTGAAATCTCTTGTGTCGGTCACCAGTGACCATTATGGCAGTCAAAGTGTTAATGTTTCTTGACGCTGTGCAGTGTGTTATACATGACGTCATTAAAATTCATGAAGATCCGTTGTGATTGACGGACAACAGCGCTTGTATTTATCAAATAGATATAATTTAAAGTAACGTCAATTAGAGATAGAAAGTCATACTCATGCGGTCTACACCAAAAACAGTAATTATGCGGAGAATAATTATCCATAAAATTGAGCACGTATTGCCAATAGCGCATCGCGATAAACGTACTCGGACTTTTCGACATAGAACCTGAATAACGCGATCGTGCTGCATGGGACTCAAATGCTTAATACAGCACCACACATAACAGAGAATCAATAAAACTCCATTGTACAAGTACGCACCGTGAAATATTGTTTTCACTCGTTCTCGCGCTTCTTTTCTTACTCGGCTATAAAATGCATCCATTCACCGCCCGACTGTTTCCTCACAATCGCCTATCCTTTTGCATTGTTCTTCACTCCCGTCACTAACGGACACTGTTTCCCGAACAAACACGTCCCTTCACAACTCAACAACGTCCGCTACCTGCGTCTTCATATTTCATTTCACTCCGCTCTTCTCACCTCGCGAATTAAAGAATTCGCCGTCCGCTATAATTTATTCTAACTTCGCGTCGGCCCCGCGAACGCGCATTCAGCCAGCGAAAATATTTGCGCAATTCCGCGCTCGCCTCATTATAACCGTTATGAAGCAGAATCTTCCGCCATCCGGACGGGAATTCTTCGTCGACGACGAGATGGCGAAGTGCACACAGGCGGCGATAAATTGACTCGGGCGGAACGTTTAATTCGCGAAATAAGGTACCTCGTCGCAGCTCCGCTCCACGCTTTAACGAAGACGCGTGCAAATATTGGCGCCGCGCATGTCGCTGCAGAAGAGATCGATCGGATGCAAAACGAGCGACACGGAGAATGCACCGTTTCCGCACGATTGAGAAATGACTCGCCAAACTGACTCGCCAAATGCTTTAACGCGGCGGAGTAAAAAGTATTGCGTTTGCTTTAAGCGTTTTAACGTCTGTTTTTCTGCACAGAAACCCAATGTTGGGGTATCTTGAGGTTTCGGTATTGTGGCGGTTGTTACGTGCATGATAATTTGTGCGTGTGAAAATTGAAGCGTCGGGGATTCGGGGTAATTACTTTTTAACACGTTGGCTGCCGTGGGGGTCACCGGTGACCGGCGCAAGAGATTTGACTGAAGATCGAAAATATTCGCAACGGGTAGTAATAATTATTTTATAAATGCAGTTATTGTTAGAATAGGGATGCGATTCTTTGGTCTCCAATACTTGCACATTATTTACATTTTACATAATTCAGTCGAACGCTGTAGTATTTCATAGCATCGCCGTTCTAATACGGCAAAATACGCACGGCAGTCAACGTATTAAATGGATGTTTCGAAATTGGAGAAATTTGATAGGGTATCCGCATATCGTGTAATTCACGACACTGTACCACGTCTGGTGTGGTTTTAAAAATGCACAAATATGGGAATCCACGGTATTAAAAGATCGTGCCCATGAATAGACAAATTCAAACATCTGCAATTGGATTTACCGCTTAACACACCCATTCTGGTATTCCAAGATTGTAACATCCCCATATCTTGTAATTCACGACTAGCACACCTGTTCCGAAATTCAAACATCTCAACATTTGCATATCCTGTAATTCACGACTCTCGATTGTCTGCCCGTTCAAAAACTCAAACGTTGAGGATTCCAAGTGCCGAATCTAAGCACCTTGCTCATCATTTAACCATTGCATTAGTCTCTCAGGCTCATAATAATTTTGTTGAACGCTTGTTTAAAAAAATGCACAGATTCTGCATGCGCCAATATGGGAATTTACAATATTCAAATATCATATCCGTGAATAGACGGATGGAAACATCTGCGATTGGATCTACCGCTTAAGATTCTAGCGTTTCAAAATCATAACATCCTCATATCTTATAATTTGTCTCGTATTTCAGAACCCGCATCTGAGTATCTAAGCATCTATGCAAAACCGCATAATTACTTTCTTCAATCGCGTTTTTCTAAACGTATCTCAGATATGAAATATCTCTTTCTCATTTACATACTTATTACGTCCGTACCACGGGTTTCAGTCTCGAATATACTACCTTCCACTTAGAACGATCCATATACGACTCTCAACGTGGAAAAAGAAAATCACTAATCCACTGACCGAACTTCGAATGAACTCGGCAATTCTTCGAATGAACTCGACTCACTGACGTTCCAAAAGTACCTTTATTCCATTTAACGTGCACCTTCACAACAAAAAGGCAAAGCCCTCGAATTTTCCAGAAGTACAAACAAAAATACCAAGTTCCTCAAGCCATAACGTTACAAGCCAACACCGCGACGCGAGTCTAAGCGATAAACGCGCGTTGAATACGGATACCCGCGACTGAATAATTTCGTTAAATTGCGCGGTGCGCGCAGCGTCCGGAATAAAGAGGAACGAAAAGAGCGCGCGGAACGGGGCAAACGTTCATAGTATGGAAATGTAACGAGCGGCATCCATCTTCTCGCCCGTGGCAAGTAACGCCATGTCCCGAAACTCTTGCCGCTATTTTACTCTAACGATCGTTTCCCTAATTTCAACGGAACTCATCGCGCAGAGCGGAAGAGTAAAGCGTATTGCAAAGGTTATGTGAATCAAATTCAGCGCGTCGCCGGAAGGGGTCCAGTTCAGGTGATTAATGGTTTATCGAAACTGTACTTCCTGCGTTTGAAATGTACTAACCGCGCGCGCGTGTATTAAAATTGCGTGTTTCGGTAAACGCTTTGGTCGGGATGACACGGAAAGAGTCGGCGGTTCCTGTAAACGCGTTATATGAATGTGGAGAGTGTGGTAGAGTTTATGAAAGACTGCACATTGCACGTAGGTGAATGCTCTGCTGTATACCGTACCTGAACAAATGATTACATATGTGTAATAATTGTCATTTCAACGTACGATGTTTCAAGAAAGTATACTAAAGTTTACTTCGATGTTTTCGTTTTATAGTCAATCGCTGCAAATAATCCGTTTCCCGAAGGCAAACGCAACGAAACACAATATGCATCATCGCACATAAATATAAGCAATAATTTCCATTTCAACGCACCCCGTGCAAACAAACTCTGCTGAACTTCATTCAGCCGCCTTAATCTTATATTCAACGCTTGCAACGTAATCCGCGTCCAAACGAAAGCGCATTGAAACGCAATATACACTATTGTCCGCAGCTAAAAACCGTGCGGGCGTGTATTAAAATTGCGTGTTTCGGTAAACGCTTTGGTCGGGATGACACGGAAAGAGTCGGCGGTTCCTGTAAACGCGTTATATGAATGTGGAGAGTGTGGTAGAGTTTATGAAAGACTGCACATTGCACGTAGGTGAATGCTCTGCTGTATACCGTACCTAAACAAATGATTACACATGTGTAATAATTGTAATTTCAACGTACGATGTTTCAAGAAAGTATACTAAAGTTTACTTCGATGTTTTCGTTTTATAGTCAATCGCTGCAAATAATCCGTTTCCCGAAGGCAAACGCAACGAAACACAATATGCATCATCGCACATAAATATACACAATAATTTCCATTTCAACGCACGCCGTGCAAACAAACTCTGCTGAACTTCATTCAGCCGCCTTAATCTTATATTCAACGCTTGCAACGTAATCCGCGTCCAAACGAAAGCGCATTGAAACGCAATATACACTATTGTCCGCAGCTAAAAACCGTGCGGGCGTGTATTAAAATTGCGTGTTTCGGTAAACGCTTTGGTCGGGATGACACGGAAAGAGTCGGCGGTTCCTGTAAACGCGTTATATGAATGTGGAGAGTGTGGTAGAGTTTATGAAAGACTGCACATTGCACGTAGGTGAATGCTCTGCTGTATACCGTACCTGAACAAATGATTACATATGTGCAATAATTGTCATTTCAACGTACGATGTTTCAAGAAAGTATACTAAAGTTTACTTCGATGTTTTCGTTTTATAGTCAATCGCTGCAAATAATCCGTTTCCCGAAGGCAAACGCAACGAAACACAATATGCATCATCGCACATAAATATACACAATAATTTCCATTTCAACGCACGCCGTGCAAACAAACTCTACTGAACTTGATTCAGCCGCCTTAATCTTATATTCAACGCTTGCAACGTAATCCGCGTCCAAACGAAAGCGCATTGAAACGCAATATACACTATTGTCCGCAGCTAAAAACCGTGCGGGCGTGTATTAAAATTGCGTGTTTCGGTAAACGCTTTGGTCGGGATGACACGGAAAGAGTCGGCGGTTCCTGTAAACGCGTTATATGAATGTGGAGAGTGTGGTAGAGTTTATGAAAGACTGCACATTGCACGTAGGTGAATGCTCTGCTGTATACCGTACCTGAACAAATGATTACATATGTGTAATAATTGTCATTTCACCGCACGATGTTTCAAGAAAGTATACTAAAGTTTACTTGGATGTTTCGTTTTATAGTCAATCGCTGCAAATAATCCGTTTCCCGAAGGCAAACGCAACGAAACACAATATGCATCATCGCAGATAAATATACACAATAATTTCCATTTCAACGCACGCCGTGTAAACAAACTCTACTGAACTTCATTCAGCTACCTTAATCTTATATTCAACGCTTGCAACGTAATCCGCGTCCAAACGAAAGCGCATTGAAACGCAATATACACTATTGTCCGCAGCTAAAAACCGTGCGGGCGTGTATTAAAATTGCGTGTTTCGGTAAACGCTTTGGTCGGGATGACACGGAAAGAGTCGGCGGTTCCTGTAAACGCGTTATATGAATGTGGAGAGTGTGGTACAGTTTATGGAAGACTGCACATTGCACGTAGGTGAATGCTCTGCTGTATACCGTACCTGAACAAATGATTACATATGTGTAATAATTGTCATTTCAACGTACGATGTTTCAAGAAAGTATACTAAAGTTTACTTCGATGTTTTCGTTTTATAGTCAATCGCTGCAAATAATCCGTTTCCCGAAGGCAAACGCAACGAAACACAATATGCATCATCGCACATAAATATACGCAATAATTTCCAATCCAACGCACGCCGTGCAAACAAACTCTACTGAACTTCATTCAGTCGCCTTAATCTTATATTCAACGCTTGCAACGTAATCCGCGTCCAAACGAAAGCGCATTGAAACGCAATATACACTATTGTCCGCAGCTAAAAACCGCGCGCGCGTGTATTAAAATTGCGTGTTTCGGTAAACGCTTTGGTCGGGATGACACGGAAAGAGTCGGCGGTTCCTGTAAACGCGTTATATGAATGTGGAGAGTGTGGTAGAGTTTATGAAAGACTGCACATTGCACGTAGGTGAATGCTCTGCTGTATACCGTATCTGAACAAATGATTACATATGTGCAATAATTGTCATTTCAACGTACGATGTTTCAAGAAAGTATACTCAAGTTTACTTGGATGTTTTCGTTTTATAGTCAATCGCTGCAAATAATCCGTTTTCCGAAGGCAAACGCAACGAAACACAATATGCATCATCGCACATAAATATACGCAATAATTTCCATTTCAACGCACGCCGTGCAAACAAAGTCTACTGAACTTTATTCAGCCGCCTTAATCTTATATTCAACGCTTGCAACGTAATCCGCGTCCAAACAAAAGCGTATTGAAACGCAATATACACTATTGTCCGCAGCTAAATGCCGTACCCTACACTCTACCCGCAGAATCGACGAAACACCCGCCATAAATTCGGCTTGAACGCGCGATCCATAAACAAGCTACATCGGCATTTATTTCGACGTTTTCACTTTATACTCAATTTCCGCGAGATATATACGCCCGCGCAGGATAATTTTTCGCCGAAAAATCCGGCCAGCGGGGTGTTAACCGCCGCCCAAGTTCCGCCGTCCCAGCCGCTTTCGTGTGATTTCGCGGCAAAACGAAACGGTCGCCGTATTACATCAGGCAGCCATTACTTCGGTCGGATAATATTATCGTTTTGACAAATGTCGGATCGCGATAGTCCGGGCGTTTTGCCGGCGAGCCGTTCGGATCCGAACGCAGACCGCGTAGGAGCTTAATAACGACGGGTCAGAATAATAAATCGTCCGGCGATCGAAAACGTGGCGCGCGCAGCTGACGTGCGCGGCTAAAGGCAGCAGCTGAGGAATCGTCGTGGCGAACGAAGCGTCGAGGAAAGCGGCGGACGAGAGGGTCACGTTCGCGACAGTCGTTCATCTTCGAAATCGTCGGCCCGAGTCGTTCGTCCGCCGTGAAAGCACTCGCGAATCGACGTTTCATCGAATTTGTCGACCGTCCGGGCTTGGAGTACGTTCTTCGGGTTGCCTGAAGGTAATTGGAAGGAGGAATATCCTTTTTGATTTCCGACTTCTGATGGCTATGGCTGATTATATCTGGGTATTCGGGCTGTCTTATTTTTGGTCCTAACGCATTGACAGCCGGCGACCTAAGAGACATTTCACCCTTTAACTGCTTAATACTTCCGGCCAAAGCGCTCGCTGAGGACGAAACACTTTCCGCTAGTGTGAACTCTATTAATTGATTATGTAAGGCGTAACTAAGTTCTAATGATAATTCTTCAGTTATGACAAATTAAATAATGCAAAAAATTATTTGGTAAAGAACGGATCTGCATTCATTTCGTACACTGATAATTGCGGCTGCAATACGTAAGAAATCGAAACGATTAGGGACGCATATATGGGTCCATAGTCGATATCGATAGATTTCGGCGGACGAATATATGCATCCATAGCAGTCAAAGGGTTAAAGCCTGAGTGCGGGCAACTATGGACCACTTAAATCCCAAACGCCGGGCTTATTCGCTTGTTTTTCATCAATGAATAGCTAAAAAGATATTCAAAACATTATATATTTTCGTAAAATAGTACATTTCATTTGCATATTCGTCATATACAATTTAACGGTAATTAAAAACAGAAACAAAATCGAAATTTTTAATTTATAATTATAGAAAAAAATACAGTTCCGCATTTCATGGTGGATTATTGCATATATATATTGTAGGTTCCAGGTATTAATTAAATAATTCTAATCAAACTTGGATAAGATATAATTCAAAAAGAGTCAAAATACAATTCCACACACACACACACAACCGAACTTCTTACAAGCGTGAGTGCGTCCTTCGTCTTTGCTGGTCCGGCTACGACTGCCCGTATGAAACAACAGCATCTTCAATCTTCTTTTGTTATATGTCTCGTCGCTCACGCTACATATCACACATACATCACACTCTTACTTATACGCATTCGATACGGCGCATTATTCTTTCGCGAATCTTCTAATATTCGGTCCTACAATATATATACCGTAAACAGAAAACAAAAGTTTTAATATTTAAGGCAAGTGTGGTATTTCTCGAAGCATGGTTCCTCATTTCATGGTGGATTATTGCATATATATAACGTAAACAGAAAACAAAAGTTTTAATATTTAAGGCAAGTGTGGTATTTCGCGAAACATAACAAGTAAATACAAATCGATGCGTAAAACACTCATACCAGCAAAAAAAATTCCACATCATCACTCAAGCGACAGACTTAGAAATCCGCGTTTTCGCGGGGCCGGCTATCAATATATAAATGTACGCGGCCAAAGATGGCACCGAAACGAACGAAGTAACGGATGCCGGGAATGAGAGGAAAATTAACTAGCGTGTGCAAATTGTTGTAATGGAGCGTCGATATATATTAGCTGTATTTAATGTTATGCAAACGATAATCTACCGCAAAGCTAAAGTATAATTAACTTAAATATAACGAAATTAAGGAAATCTAAGCGCTTAACACCAAATTACCAAATGCCTGACTCGCGAAACTACTGTGGTTTCGCTCGAAACCAAAATCGTAATTCCTCTACTTTGCATTGCGAACGCCGTCCTACCCCAACTCTCAAGCTCGATCCTGTTGGAAAGCGTTACCTAGTCGCATATGTACCTTACATGCCCGGAAAAATGGAAGGAAAGGACCTGCGGGGTGTCAAAATGGAAATAAAGATATATTAGAATACAAAGAATTTGAAAAAACACAAACAGTAGTTGGCAGTTGCAGACAAACCTGTAAAAATGTCTTTCGCACAGAGAAATATTCATAATAAAAAGAATCCATCGGCAATGTGTCAGTATACGCTGATAATTGTACAAATTCATTAGCAATCTATCACATATCGTGGTCATGCACAAATTAGTACTTGAAATAATAAAGCGGCGAAACGTGAAATGTTCTCATGATGATCTACGCTTTAATTGTCCCGCGTCGCTGATGGTTCAGTTTTTCCCAGGTGGAAAAATTTCACTTTCCACGCCGCTCAATGCGCCTTAATACGCTCGTTGACAGTCACGGACGCTCTTGCCGAGTTTCACTCCGTAAGTCTCCGTTCTCGGGAGATTTATTTCACGGTTCGTTAGTACCGATTCACCGTGGAAAACCGAATCCGTCGTCCGCGACGACACGGCCTCGCGCAAGAAGTAAGGATAATAACGTAACGAGCGAAACTACTTTTCCACTTTCGCAAAAAACGTTCTTCTGCGATTGCCATTATCGTTACGATCTCATTACATTACCTCCAAAAATAGTACGGAACATATTGCAGTTACTCAGGCATTGCTGGAAACGAATCACGGTGCGTGTTGGATTCAGTTTTTACCGATTTATCGATTTGTGAGAAATATTTTTTTTTGGGATTTACAGGAGTTATGTCTACGCAGCGCAACGTGTAAGTGCAACCCGAATTAACCCTGTAAATCTGTACACGCTTATATCTTCCCAACAAAGCATTTTCGGACATAATTTCATGTGAACTTTCTCCATATACTTCACATCGGTAACATGTAGTATGAGATTGGTCCCAATATTTTTGATATCCGCACGTTTGTATTGGGTTGGAAACTAAGTGACTGCGTATTTTGTCGATAGATGGACTTTACACTTTCTTTTGTTTTGTTAACGTGGTCATTGCATCTAACCTATATTTTTTTCTTATTATTTGGACTTCTACCTTTAATTTAGCAAAAAAAATTATATCGATTAGTGTTTTAGTTTTGTTTTTATCCCAATTTAAAAATGGAAGAACAAGACGTGCACTTCAGACATATTTTATTGTATTACTTCCGAAAAGGCAAGAACGCATCGCAAGCACAAAAGAAGTTATGTGCCGTATGTGGAAATGAAGCCTTGAAAGAAAGGCAGTGTCAAAATTAGTTTGCCAGATTTCGTTCTGGTGATTTTTCACTGAAAAATGCTCACTCATCTGGCCGTCCAGTTGAAGTCGATGAGATCCGTATGAAGGCCATTATCGATTCAGATTGTCATAGTACAACACGTGATATTGCGGAGAAGCTCAATGTATCGCATATATACATTAAAAAAAAAAATTAAAATGTTTGGTTATGTCAAGAAACTCAATTTATGAATCCCTCACCAGCTTAAGGAAATTCATTTGACGCAACGCATTAGCATCTGCGATTCGCTTCTGAAACGCAACGAAACTGATCGATTTCTGAAAAGCCTAATTACTGGCGACGGAAAGTGGATAGTTTATAACAAGGTAAATCGGAAGAGATCGTAGTGATGAAAGATGAACCAGCCCAAACGACATCAAAAGCAGAGAATCACCAAAAAAAGATTATGCTGTCAGTCTGGTGGGATTATACAGGAATTTTGTACTTTGAACTTATACCATAAAACCAAACGATCAATTCAAACGTGTACGTTCAACAACTCGCGAAACTGAGCGATGCAATTCAAGAAAAGCGGTCGGTATTGTCAAAACGTAAGGGTGTCGTTTTCCACCATGATAATGCAAAGCCCTACACCTCTTTGATCACTCGCCAAAAATTATTGGAACTGGGTTGGAATGTTTTATCACATCCACCATATAGCTGCTGATCTTGCGCCTTAGACTACCATTTGTTTCGTTCCATGCAGAACTCTTTAAATGGTAAAATGTTTAATAACGCTGATGATGTCAGATCACATTTAATTCAGTTTTTTGATGGTAAAGATCAGAAATGTTACGAACGTGGAATTTTGACACTGCCAGAACGATGGCAAAAGGTCATCGACAAAAACGGACAGTATCTAATCGAATAATTTTATATTTTTAAGCAAAATTAAGAGTTTTCCTTCTTATTTGAAATGCGCAATCACTTAGTTGCCAACCCAATAATTGAGTGTGCTATGATGAAATTTAATTATATGAAAAAATTGAAATTTAACAAATTATTGCCGACTCAGAATTAGGGTGACTAGTCAAAATATTGGATCGTAACGACGTACTTCATATAATCGCTAATAATATAATTTTGCTACGAAAAATTTCGGAACACAGATAAACACACAAACGCACATCACGAATCTTAATACATAACCAGCATTCCCTGACCAGCAACCCTGATGACCACAATGTTCATTATTACAAACTAAGCGTCCAGCTTCATTAGTATACAGGGAGCAATTACTATTGGTCGACTATGATCGTCGTTAGCATCGCAACGATTTTAGCTGCAGCACGAGTGGACGCTGTACACTCGAAAAAATACTGTTCGCCCTGTCGTGAGGAGAATATTCTCATGCCCGGTGGCTATTTACGAGCCAATAAACCGTCACGTGCGAGAACGTTAGTCGCCTTAATCGACGTGCCTGCGGAATAGCACGCGCCGCTAATTCAATCGCTCATCTAATAATTGCGACCCCCGGCAAGCGCCGGCACGTGATTAATTACGCGCCTTTCGAGCACTTCGAAGAATCGGCGCCTGTTGTGGGAAGAAGATAAAGAAGCGTATCTAGTACAACGCTTAATTATTTAGATGAGAATTCGAGAGAGGTGATAAAATAACTGGGACGTGACAATGTTGCTGATACAGCTGAATGCGAGAAAATATGGCCTAATATTGGAAAATATTTTCATAATGAAAATTGGAATTTTCTTTGATAATGTTCAATGTTAATGTAAATTATGTAGCAGAATTACATCTTATTTAATTGTTACATTTCTTGAATTTAGATTATCATCAAGTAACACTGTCAAAATAATAATATATTTCATGAATCGACCAGAATACATATATACATATTTATTGGGGTACGTAGTTGTCACGTAATTAAAAGTCTGGAGGATTCACTGAAAATAAAAAAACAATAGATTACATAATAGCGCGTAACTTGTTTTCAAGATAGACGTCCGCGTTGCAGTCTAAAAACAAACCCAATCGTTTCCCCCATCCCCCGAAAGCTTAACGCCTTCCGATCGTTATTCGAACCGGAAACATTAATATTCGCAAAACTGCCAAACTTAGAAACCTGTTTCCGGCACTGCAACACAATCTGCCCGAACTCGCTCGCAATTCGTCTAACTTCGCGCATTACACGTTGACCTTAAAATATCACTGACCCCCGCATTCTGCCGAATTAGCCAAGTTTTTCGCGCACGTATTTCTATCACATTAGCCAGAGCGTAAAATAGCGTGTTCTTCCATGTACATTACTTCAATCTCCTCTTATCCTTTGGCCGAGTCGCTCAGCTTCCACAATTCCTCGTAACTTTCCATTCTTCCTATCTGGATTTTTCGGAGGTTCGAAGTGAACGTCAAGGAATGGAGGACGAGGGTTCCGGAAGGAAGAGAAGGTGGCAGGAGCTCTGGGTGTTCATCCCCACTCTATGAATACGTATTCGCTTGATTTATTTCCAGGTCAAGCAGGCAGTCATATTTTAAAAGCATTTTTGCCCGAGGAACATGCCCCGTCGCGGAAGAGAACGTCGGTTTCGCTCGGTGCGTTCTAATCGATCGCGGCTTTGCCGTTCTTACTGGTCAGAATAACAACGGGACGCGCACGGTGAATCAGCTGTCGTCGAGGGGCGGTCTGATTTGCAGCCAATGAAATAGGACTTTTTGGCAAGTTCAGGGAAAAAAGTTCGTCCGACAACTTGGGCGTTCTGGCGGATTTTTATTGATGTTTGGGGAGGGACGGCGAATTTTTGGAAGATGGGGTATGTGGAAAAAAGGGGTTACGCGATATAGCTGAGTAGATCCATTATCCAATTTTTGTAGCAAACTTAAAAACATGGGTGCAGGTCCATATACTTCTACTTTTCGGTATTACAAAATTAATAGATTGCCAGAAAATAATACATAATTTTTGGATATCTTTGAATACCTGCTATGGTTGAATGTGCTTTATTTTTTTTTACACGTACAAAAAAAAACAGTACTATCTGTCCACTGATTCACTCACTCCCTTCGTTGCATAAAACCATTATTTGATTTTTCTACCAAGACAAGTGCGTATAAAATGCACAACTCCCAGTACATCTACTTTCCGTCCACGCAAATCGACCGGACCACCGTAAAAAAAATTACCATCTATGATTTAATTTCTTTAACTAACGTCGAAGTCTATAATATTTAACCCCGAATACTTTTATTGTCCCGCCACACGAAGTTAACAGTACCAGTTGTCCACTGATCCGCTCACTCTTTTCGTTCCATAAACCCATCATTCGATCTCTCTAGCCAGACGTGCGCATTTAAAATGCACAAATCCTAGTGCATCTACTTTCCGTCCACGCAAATTGACCGGACCACCGCAAAAAAAAATTAGCATCTATGATTTAAATATATGAATTAATTTCTTTAACTAACGTAGAAGCCTATAATATTTAACCCTGAATACTTTTATTGTCTCGCTACACGGAGTTAACAATACCAGCTGTCCACTGATCCGCTCACACCTTTCGTTCCATAAACCCGTCATTCGATCTCTATAGCCAGACGTGCGCATTTAAAATGCACAAATCCTAGTGCATCTACTTTCCAGCCACGCAAATTGATCGGACCACCGTAAAAAAAAATTACCATCTATGATTTAATTTCTTTAACTATCGTAGAAGCCTATTATATTTAGCCCCAAATAGATTTGTCTCGCCACACGAAGTTAACTGTACCAGCTGTCCACTGATCCGCTCACACTTTTCGTTCCATAAACCCATCATTCGATCTCTCTAGCCAGACGTGCGCATTTAAAATGCACAAATCCTAGTGCATCTACTTTCCGTCCACGCAAATTGACCGGACCACCGTAAAAAAAATTACCATCTATGATTTAATTTCTTTAACTAACGTCGAAGTCTATAATATCTAACCCCGAATACTTTTATTGTCCCACCACACGAAGTTAACAGTACTAGCTGTCCACTGATCCGCTCACACTTTTCGTTCCATAAACCCATCATTCGATCTCTCTAGCCAGACGTGCGCATTTAAAATGCACAACTCCTAGTGCATCTACTTTCCGTCCATGCAAATTGACCGGACCACCGTAAAAAAATATCACCATCTATGATTTAAATCTATGATTTAATCTCTTTAACTAACGTAGCAGCCTATTATATTTAGCCCCGAATAGATTTGTGTCGCCACACGAAGTTAACTGTACAAGCTGTCCACTGATCCGCTCACTCTTTTCGTTCCATAAACCCATCATTCGATCTCTCTAGCCAGATGTGCGCATTTAAAATGCACAAATCCTAGTGCATCTACTTTCCGTCCACGCAAATTGACCTGACCACCGTGAAAAAAATGTTACCATCTATGATTTAATTTCTTTAACTAACGTAGAAGTCTATTATATTTAGCCCTAAATAGATTTGTCTCGCCACACGAAGTTAACTGTACCAGCTGTCCACTGATCCGCTCACACTTTTCGTTCCATAAACCCATCATTCGATCTCTCTAGCCAGACGTGCGTATTTAAAATGCACAACTCCTAGTGCATCTACTTTCCGTCCACGCAAATTGGCCGGACCACCGTGAAAAAAATATTACCATCTATGATTTAATTTCTTTAACTAACGTAGAAGTCTATTATATTTAGCCCCAAATAGATTTATTGTCCCGCCACACGAAGTTAACAATACCAGCTGTCCACTGATCCGCTCACTCTTTTCGTTCCATAAACCCATCATTCGACCTCTCTAGCCAGACGTGCGCATTTAAAATGCACAACTCCCAGTGCATCTACTTTCCGTCCACGCAAATTAACCGGACCACCGTAAAAAAATATTACCAGCTATGATTTAAATATATGATTTAATTTCTTTAACTATCGTAGAAGCCTATTATATTTAGCCCCAAATAGATTTGTCTCACCACACGAAGTTAACTGTACCAGCTGTCCACTGATCCGCTCACACTTTTCGTTCCATAAACCCATCATTCGATCTCTCTAGCCAGACGTGCGCATTTAAAATGCACGACTCCTAGTGCATCTACTTTCCGTCCACGCAAATTGACCGGACCACCGTAAAAAAAATTACCATCTATGATTTAATTTCTTTAACTAACGTCGAAGTCTATAATATCTAACCCCGAATACTTTTATTGTCCCGCCACACGAAGTTAACAATACCAGCTGTCCACTGATCCGCTCACTCTTTTCGTTCCATAAACCCATCATTCGACCTCTCTAGCCAGACGTGCGCATTTAAAATGCACAACTCCTAGTGCATCTACTTTCCGTCCACGCAAATTGACTGGACCACCGTAAAAAAATATCACCATCTATGATTTAAATCTATGATTTAATCTCTTTAACTAACGTAGCAGCCTATTATATTTAGCCCCAAATAGATTTGTCTCGCCACACGAAGTTAACTGTACCAGCTGTCCACTGATCCGCTCACACTTTTCGTTCCATAAACCCATCATTCGATCTCTATAGCCAGACGTGCGCATTTAAAATGCACAAATCCTAGTGCATCTACTTTCCGTCCACGCAAATTGACCGGACCACCGTGAAACAAACCTCCCCATCCATTGTAACCATCCGTCCACCGATCCACTTTACTCTCTGCATAAATCATCATTCACCAAGCGCCACGATAAATCTCACCGCCTTCAGATTTACACCCTTCCTCGCCACGTCACGTCCCCCAACGGCTTCGCCCGAAATAAGCCGTCATCTTCGCCGCTTTCGTAAATCTTAATCCGGCATGCAGGCGATCGAAGTGCCGCGAAAAAAACGTAAAAACTGGGGTGGAAAGTTGGCCCACTGTACAGGGTATGCCGAGCAACTGGGTTGAACTATGTGTTTGAAAGGGTTGGAGGTAGAGAAAAATTAAATGGTGCGAAACGCCGTGTATTTTTATGATATTACGTATTCGTGTGAATCGGTATAGTTGCAAGGCGCAATTGCAGTTTTGTTCTGATGGAAAATTAGAATTTTTATTACGTTAATCGATGCATTCTTTCGCCCGCTGCAAAACATGTTGATAATATTATGTGTGGAAATGGTTAGCTTAGGTGATATTTTAACCCTCCTTTGCATCATTTTTTCTTTATTGGTGAAATAAATCAAGGTGATATAATTCATGTTCAAAATTAAAGGAAAAATTGTTAAAAAAATCTTAGTATATATTTATAGTATAAATTTAGCAAAAAACAATATGATGGGAATTTCCATCATCATGCAAAGTTAGATTAAAGTGAACTTGTTCTTTTATATAATTTTTGGGCATTCAATTTTATGATAGAAATTTCCACCATCATGCAAAGAAGGGTTAACTTCAGTCATTGCGAATTTAGTATTGCTTGTTTACAGAAGCCATGATTTTACTTCACGAAACGGTATTTCACCTATAGCTTATCGACATTAATTTGATCAGTATCAGAATCACTGATCAGACACTACTACTTATTATTACTGACAGAAGGAAGACGTGAAAGAGTTGAATCGCACCTTACAATAGCACCTATGTGCAAAAACTCATAAAAAGCACCGTTATATGTAGCGTTTCATACCGTTTAATTTCGTCCAACGACATTTTTCTCTATCCTCAGTCCTTTCAAAGATATAACTCGGCCCAGTTGTGTGGGCCACCCTGTACATCTCGTTGAAAGGATCGATGCCACCGACACTTTGCTTGTCTCGCAGCTAGCCTGACGATGAAAAACTACAGCAACCGAGTTCACTACAGCGGAAGGGATGAAGGGATTGAAATGATTTCACTGTAGTCTTGTGTTTTTCCGTGCATACGCGTACCGAAGTAAATAACAATTTTAATGAACGGAGTCTCGTAATAGTGGGAGTTTTTGCATTATCACGTTTTAGGAAATCTCTGCGTGTTCGGGACCCGAGGGTCCCCGTAGAATTACGTGGTTGTAAAAAGTCTACCCTCGAACAACCTCTTCGCGGTTGATAAATTCTCGTGTCATTTTTCTTGACAGAAAACCGACGCGTACGTCACCGGTTTTTTGTATACGAAATTATTTTTTTTAACATAAAATCACATTGGTTAGTCGTAAAAATATGAGTTGATAATGGTTAGCTTCCGGATTGTCGTCTCGTATTCATTTAACCCGATGCCAACGTTTAGCAGACATAGCAGTCTGCATTTTTAGGACCAAGGTTGACCTGCGAGACTTTTGCCATTTTTTTTTTAATTTTTTGGAAGCGCTTAAATTGTTAGATCTTGAAATTGTACCATTTTCATAATTCTGGCCGCGAAAGTCTTAAATGTCAAAATATGTATTGCCGATATAGGCACCTAGTAGGTTAGAATGCACTATGTCAGAAACTGTTGTATTATATCTGAAATGTGTATCGTCGCCTTAGTCGTTTTCTGACTAGATAAAGCAGTGCAAGGGGTAGTCAAGTGACAGAGGGAAGATAGGTGATAATCGTTGGACAATGGCTATTGTGTCCAGTGGAAGATAAACTCGGGACTGGAACGGAAGAGAGTATTGAAATAAGAATTTCTAAGATTACGATATGTGTAATATTTATGAAGAGAGGAAGTAAAGGTGACGATTTGCAATGCAATCCTCTTTGCAACTCCAATTTTCCAACTTCGACATTTATCGAATTCTGCAATAAATGAAGTAAATATCAATGCTGGCAATGAAATACAATTGGATGACGTGATCGAGCAAAAGTGATAATGGGGATAGGGTCCTATATACAAATTATCTTACCACTGTATTGTTGATTGCAACTTTTACGCAGTCCGAGTTCAACGATTGAACGCTGGTGTTTTTATCGTAGGGGCGGTCGTATAACAATAATTGATTGAATAAATTGGTTGATTATTGAAAATTTTAAACCTATCTCATAGGATCTCAGGCTTATCTTTTACATAGACATCAAAAAGTCGCGCGCGTTTGACGATTGAGTGAGGCCGACGTTCGGTTGCCGATACGTAAACTTTTACAGTGCATCTACATATTATTCCTGAATCCCACCGATACTTCTCCTCCAAAAATGAAAAATCCTGGAACATCAAGATTGAACGCTTCGTATTCTACAGCGACTGCCAAAGGACGCCCAGATTCGCCATCTCCCAACTGTTACTTGAAAGCGTCGCAACGTTTCCGGCTGAACCGTGAAAAGTGAAAATAGCCCGACGCGCGACAGAAATTGCAATTTTTACACAGTCCGAGTTCAAGGATTGAACGCTGGTGCTTTTATCGTAGGGGCGGTCGTATAACAATAATTGATTGAATAACTTGATGATTGAAAATTTGACGCAGGCCTATCTCATAGAGTCTTAGGCTTATCTTTTACATAGACCCCAAAAAGTCGCGTGTGTTTGACAATCCAGTGAGGCCGACGTTCGGTTGCCGATACGTAAACTCTTACAGTGCATCTACATATTATTCCTGAATCCCAACGATACTTCTCCTCCAAAAACGAAAAATCCTGGAACATCAAGATTCAACGCTTCGTATTCTACAGAGACTGCCAAAGGACGCTCAGATTCGCCATCTCCCAACTGTTACTTGAAAGCGTCGCAACGTTTCCGGCTGAACCGTGAAAAGTGAAAATGGCCCGACGCGCGACAGAAATTGCAACTTTTACACAGTCCGAGTTCAAGGATTGAACGCTGGTGCTTTTATCGTAGGGGCGGTCGTATAACAATAATTTATTGAATAACTTTATGATTGAAAATTTGACGCAGGCCTATCTCATAGGGTCTCAGGCTTATCTTTTACATAGACCCCGAAATTTCACGTGCGTTTGACGATCGAGTGAGGCCGACGTTCGGTTGCCGATACGTAAACTCTTACAGTGCATCTACATATTATTCCTGAACCCCAACGATACTTCTCCAAAAATGAAAAATCCTGGAACATCAAGATTGAACGCTCCGTATTCTGCAGCGACTACCAAAGGACACCCAGATTCGCCACCTTCCAACTGTTACTTGAAAGCGTCGCAACGTTTCCGGCTGAATCGTGAAAAGTGAAAATGGCCCGACGCGCGACAGAAATTGCAACTTTTACAAAGTCCGAGTTCAAGGATTGAACGCTGGTGCTTTTATCGTAGGGGCAGTCGTATAACAATAATTTATTGAATAACTTGATGATTGAAAATTTGACGCAGGCCTATCTCATAGGATCTCAGGCTTATCTTTTACATAGACCCCAAAAAGTCGCGTGCGTTTGACGATCGAGTGAGGCCGACGTTTGGTTGCCGATATGTAAACGCTTACAGTGCATCTACATATTATTCCTGAATCCCAACGATACTTCTCCTCCAAAAATGAAAAATCCTGGAACATCTAGATTGAACGCTCCGTATTCTACAGAGACTGCCAAAGGACGCTCAGATTCGCCATCCCCCAACTGTTACTTGAAAGCGTCGCAACGTTTCCGGCTGAACCGTGAAAAGTGAAAATGGCCCGACGCGCGACAGAAATTGCAATTTTTACACAGTCCGAGTTCAAGGATTGAACGCTGGTGCTTTTATCGTAGGGGCGGTCGTATAACAATAATTTATTGAATAACTTTATGATTGAAAATTTGACGCAGGCCTATCTCATAGAGTCTTAGGCTTATCTTTTACATAGACCCCAAAAAGTCGCGTGTGTTTGACAATCCAGTGAGGCCGACGTTCGGTTGCCGATACGTAAACTCTTACAGTGCATCTACATATTATTCCTGAATCCCAACGATACTTCTCCTCCAAAAATGAAAAATCCTGGAACATCAAGATTGAACGCTTCGTATTCTACAGCGATTACCAAAGGACGCCCAGATTCGCCAGCTCCCAACTGTTACTTGAAAGCGTCGCAACGTTTCCGGCTGAACCGTGAAAAGTGAAAATGGCCCGACGCGCGACAGAAATTGCAATTTTTACACAGTCCGAGTTCAAGGATTGAACGCTGGTGCTTTTATCGTAGGGGCGGTCGTATAACAATAATTTATTGAATAACTTTATGATTGAAAATTTGACGCAGGCCTATCTCATAGGGTCTCAGGCTTATCTTTTACATAGACCCCGAAATTTCACGTGCGTTTGACGATCGAGTGAGGCCGACGTTCGGTTGCCAATACGTAAACTCTTACAGTGCATCTACATATTATTCCTGAATCCCACCGATAATTCTCCTCCAAAAATGAAAATTCCGGGAACATCAGGATTGAACGCTCCGTATTCTGCAGCGACTACCAAAGGACGCCCAGATTCGTCACCTTCCAACTGTTACTTGAAAGCGTCGCAACGTTTCCGGCTGAACCGTGAAAAGTGAAAATGGCCCGACGCGCGACAGAAATTGCAATTTTTACACAGTCCGAGTTCAAGGATTGAACGCTGGTGCTTTTATCGTAGGGGCGGTCGTATAACAATAATTTATTGAATAACTTTATGATTGAAAATTTGACGCAGGCCTATCTCATAGAGTCTTAGGCTTATCTTTTACATAGACCCCGAAATTTCACGTGCGTTTGGCGATCGAGTGAGGCCGACGTTCGGTTGCCGATACATAAACTCTTACAGTGCATCTACATATTATTCCTGAATCCCACCGATACTTCTCCTCCAAAAATGAAAAATCCTGGAACATCAAGATTGAACGCTTCGGATTCTACAGAGACTGCCAAAGAACGCGCAGATTTGCCAGCTCCCAACTGTTACTTGAAAGCGTCGCAACGTTTCCGGCTGAACCGTGAAAAGTGAAAATGGCCCGACGCGCGACAGAAATTGCAATTTTTACACAGTCCGAGTTCAAGGATTGAACGCTGGTGCTTTTATCGTAGGGGCGGTCGTATAACAATAATTTATTGAATAACTTTATGATTGAAAATTTGACGCAGGCCTATCTCATAGGGTCTCAGGCTTATCTTTTACATAGACCCCGAAATTTCACGTGCGTTTGACGATCGAGTGAGGCCGACGTTCGGTTGCCGATACATAAACTCTTACAGTGCATCTACATATTATTCCTGAATCCCACCGATACTTCTCCTCCAAAAATGAAAAATCCTGGAACATCAAGATTGAACGCTTCGTATTCTACAGAGACTGCCAAAGGACGCCCAGATTCGCCAGCTCCCAACTGTTACTTGAAAGCGTCGCAACGTTTCCGGCTGAACCGTGAAAAGTGAAAATGGCCCGACGCGCGACAGAAATTGCGATGACGCGGGGGTCACGTTGCATAAGGGGAGGAAACAGAGATTGCGCGGCCTGCGCAAAGTTAGCAGCGAAAGTGGAACGTCGTTCGAGCGAAAGGCAGCTTCTTTGCGTGCGCCGCCTTGTTCGCTTTATTTGTCCACGCGTTCCTTCCTCGACGTTTCATGTCGGCCACCTTTGATACGGATCCCGTTACGTGTTTGGCGAAGGAAGCTGTGGGTGACTTTGAAGATTTACGTCAGCGGCGGCAAATGAAATTCTACTCTTACGGCCGACGGCTGAGGGGCTTGGGGTTCGCGGGGTATCAATTTTTGAATATCGATTTTCAGGGGATTCTTGGTGCGGTGTGATGTGGACCTTGGCATGCTGGTTTAGGGTGTATGTCGCTTGGGGTAAAGAAAGCTGTGTTGCGTCCCGTATCTATGTGTGGGAGTGGGAACCGCGATGGAATTTAATTTGATTAAAGTGGAAGGGATGATGATAAAATAAAAAAAGAACAGAAATAAAATGTAAAAAATATGTAATACGTATAAGACATAAATAATGTGTAAAGGGTGAAGTGGACATCAGGAGAAATAGAAACAGAAGTTAATTTAACCACTTGCGCTATAAAGACGTGCCACGCACGTCGAGATGCTTTTATTCCAAAGCCGCCAGCGACATGTATACCACGTCGATAGGCATTTGTCGCAGGAGCAAAAACAACGTGTCTTTTACATAGACGCTGCTACTACATTCTGCTACTAGGCTTTAGGGCGAATTTTTTGCATTTATAGTAAAATCTTTTGCACCGGCGGTCAATAGTTAAAATCTTTTGTGCGGCATCAAGGTAACGCCTTACCGCATATTATATTGTAGAGCGCGGCAGCCGAAAATTAAATCGTAGCGCAAGTGGTTAAGAATAGAGCAATTCGTATTTCAAGTTGTAGTCTAGTGTTTTACGTTTTTTTATTTTATTTTTTTATTTTTTTATTATTTGCGTAGGCGACTTTGTACTATTTCAATCACTTAAAAGGTTTCGTAACATTTACATTTAAGGCTTTAAGGGCGGTTGTCGCGTCTGAACTCATCTAGCTGTCGATGCTTCGTAGACGTTACAGTCTGCATCTTTTAGACTTGGGAGTATCGAAACATGGTTTCGCAAGTATACCTGCGACCAACGTTGCTGCCAATGTGTTAAACTTCAATACGTTAAAGACAGTCAACAGCCAAAATCGATAGTTTCTCTTACAACAAACGATAAACAAATAATATTTCAACAATATATCATAATTGTAATCTCTGGCAGAAGTAAAATATCTTATGATTTAAGCAAAACTATGACATTCCAGAACAGTTGAACCATACTTTACTTCTAGCTTTCGTTGCTTTAGCCCTTAGCGCTCCGTAGGCTCCGCTGCGGAGCCGAATATTGTTAACATGATTGCGCTTAAAATGCTGCGGTATCGTCGGCGTTGGCAATTGATAACTATAGTTAAAACGTGATCAGTCTCTGCATTGTTATGATTAAAACATTTTTTCGACCTTTTTCGTAGCATGTGTAATTCTTCTCACTTACGAGGGCAATCCGATAAGTACTTAGCCTACAAAAGAAAAACGAAAATTTTGGAAAATTTACTATTTATTTTTCAACATAGTCTCCTTTTAACTCGATACACTTGATCCAGCGATGCTCCAACTTCTTCAACCCGTCTGAAAAATACGTTTTCTGGAGATCTGCAAAGTAGGCCTCCGTGGCGGCGATAACCTCCTCATTCGACTCAAATTTCTGCCCAGCGAGTGACTTTTTCAAGTTTGGCAACAAAAAGAAGTCACACGGGGCCAAATCTGGAGAATACGATGGATGGGGCAGCTGTTCGTAACCTAATTCAACGAATTTGGCTGTAGCTTGGGCAGAGGTGTGAGCCGGTGCGTTATCGTGGTGAAAGAGCACCTTTTTCTTCGCCAAATGGGGCCGTTAATTCGGCGCCGAATCGGCTCAATAATTCGGCATAGTACAGCCCTGTGACTGTTTTGCCCTTCTCCAGGTAGACTATGTAGATCACATCTTGTGAATCCCAGAACACAGTGGCCATCACCTTTCCGGCCGGTAGGACAGTCTTCGCCTTCTTCGGAGCACATTCGCCGGGCGCAGTCCACTGTTTCGACTGTCCCTTGGTCTCTGGTGTGTACCAGTGGATCCACGTTTCGTCGACAGTCACAAAACGACGTAGCAACTCTTTCGGATTGCGCTTAAACTGTGTCAAACACTGCTCTGAAGTGGTCTCACGGATGCGCTTGTCATCCGGAGTGAGCAAACGCGGCACCCATCGAGCAGAAAGCTTTCCCATGCCCAATATTTCATGCAGGATATAACTCACGCGGTCTTTTGAAATGCCTACTGTCTCAGCTATCTCGCGCACCTTCAGTCGGCGGTCTGCCAATACGAAATCGTGGACTTTTGTCATGTTATCCTTCGTGGTAGCTGTTTTTGGGGTACCTGGGCGTGGCTCATCAAAAACTGAAGTGCGACCACGTTGAAACTCGTTAAACCAATTTTTGACGGTCGCCATTGAAGGAGAAGAGTCACCGTACACAGCATCCAAGCGCTCTTTGATTTCGCTGCGCGATTTCCCTTCCAAAAACAAGAATCGAATCACCGACCGATATTGCTCTTTTTCCATTTTTGCATTTTGCATTTCCGCGGACACGCCGGCTTTCAGACGCGATCAAAACAAAACTACAAATCCAATATGGCTGAAATTTTGACAGTAATCGTCTACGAGAATGTATTGCACGATAGTAATTTTTTTTCTACAATAGTGGCGCCATTAGGCGGTGAGGCTAAGTACTTATCGGACTGCCCTCGTAAAATAAAACTCCGTTTCACTCGTTCCGCTGCGAAAATGTGCCGGAGCGCTATGGGTTAGAATATGCCGACTTTCCTGACAACAGAAACTACGCAATCACCTAATTGCATTTTCTTCAATGCCTACGATTAGCACCACTGCTTCAGAGACAATTCTACCAGCGAAACTTCCCAAAATCGCGCTGACAAAACAAACAAATCATGCGCATCACGTGTATGCAACACGCCGCAACTTTCCAAACATTCCGCACAGCGTGCCGCCGCGATTTCTGCTTTCCGCCGTTTTACGCAGCAGGTCTTGCCCCGCTTCTTTGATCGTCGCACGCGCACTTTCTATGCATTACTCGTCCGAATTCAGCCGCCGCGACCGAGGACAGACACACGTGTCGTTCAAAGTAAACGAGTCTTTGTGCGCTTCGAAGAGGCGGGAGTGGGAAATGACGAGGGTTGGATGTCTCTGGCTTTGCGTGCAAAATGAATGCGAAGCGGACGAAAGAGAAAGAGGGAGAGTGCCCCTGCGGATCGTCTCAATGTCCGTTCGCTTCGCGCGTTCTACATTTTTTGCGAGACCCGCGAGAAGCGCGTCTAGACGTTTCAATCTCTTTTTTCGCCGAAAGGACGAGTCGGATTATGGAGACGTGGGAGGCTATGGTGAATGCGCTGATCGGTCGCTTTGACATTGACGGAATGGTGGACTTCGAAAAAGCCCATTTTGGTTGAAAATTTCAAATTTCATGTGAGCACTGCACGAGTTGGGACATGGGGTGTTCCCTTAGCAGGAGTTGACGATAGTTAACCCCTTAACCTACGATATACGAGGGCAGTCCGATAAGTACTTAGCCTACAAAAGAAAAATGAAAATTTTGGAAAATTGACGATTTATTTTTCAACGTAGTCTCCTTTTAACTCGATACACTTGATCCAGCGATGCTCCAACTTCTTCAACCGGTCTGAAAAATACGTTTTCTGGAGATCTGCAAAGTAGACCTCCGTGGCGGCGATAACCTCCTCATTCGACTCAAATTTCTGCCCAGCGAGTGACTTTTTCAAGTTTGCGAAGAAAAAGAAGTCACACGGGGCCAAATGGAGAATACGGTGGATTGCATCTGTTCGTAACCTAATTCAACGAATTTGGCTGTAGCTTGGGCAGAGGTGTCAGCCGGTGCGTTATCGTGGTGAAAGAGCACATTTTTCTTCGCCAAATGGGGCCGTTTTTTCCTTAATTCGGCGTCGAATCGGCTCAATAATTCGGCATAGTACAGCCCTGTGACTGTTTTGCCCTTTATATACTATGTAGATCACATCTTGTGAATCCCAGAACACGGTGGCCATCACCTTTTGTAGGACAGTCTTCGCCTTCTTCGGAGCACATTCGCCGGGCGCAGTCCACTGTTTCGACTGTCCCTTGGTCTCTGGTGTGTACCAGTGGATCCACGTTTCGTCGACAGTCACAAAACGACGTAGCAACTCTTTCGGATTGCGCTTAAACTGTGTCAAACACTGCTCTGAAGTGGTCTCACGGATCTTGTCATCATGAGCAAACGCGGCACCCATCGAGCAGAAAGCTTTCCATGCCCAATATTTCATGCAGGATATAACTCACGCGGTCTTTTGAAATGCCTACTGTCTCAGCTATCTCGCGCACCTTCAGTCGGCGGTCTGCCAATACGAGATCGTGGACTTTTGTCATGTTATCCTCCGTGGTAGCTGTTTTTGGGGTACCTGGGCGTGGCTCATCAAAAACTGAAGTGCGACCACGTTGAAACTCGTTAAACCAATTTTTGACGGTCGCCATTGAAGGAGAAGAGTCACCGTACACAGCATCCAAGCGCTCTTTGATTTCGCTGCGCGACTTTTCCCTTCCAAAAACAAGAATCGAATCACCGACCGATATTGCTCTTTTTCCATTTTTGCATAATGCGCGGACAAAACTTTCAGACGCGATCAAAACAAAACTACAAATCCAATATGGCTGAAATTTTGACAATAATCGTCTACGAGAATGTATTACACGATAGTAATTTTGTTTCTACGATAGTGGCGCCATTAGGCGGTGAGGCTAAGTACTTATCGGACTGCCCTCGTAGATTTGAAGATGTTGGGCCGAAATTGAATACATGCTCGCGCAGCGTTCGGGATATTTGCACGACTTGTGTAACACGCTAATAAATATATCATACGGTTACAGATTACTAATTCTGTATTTTGGAGTTTTATATAAATAAACATTTTGTAATACTTGCTTCTACCACAATTATTGCATCAGACTGTAATTGCGTATCAAATATTCCACGTAATATTCACTTCTGGTCCGATCACCGTACGCGGGCTATGCCCGTAAAATTTAAGTTTGGCCCGATCATCGTACGCGGGCTATGCCCGTAAAATTTAGGTTTGGCCCGACCATCGTACGCGGGCTATGCCCGTCATTGTAGGTTAAGGGGTTAACCGGTTGCCGCACACTTTTAATTTGATGATCTTGCTCAGAAACACATTTTCTTTTTTCGATTGTTTATGACTGCCAGATGGAATCGAGTGTAAGTTGTATATGTGGAAGTGAAAATTATCACATTTGGCCATAGTTTTTCCAAAAAAAACTTTCTACGGCTATACCCGTAATTTGCTCATCATGTCATTTTTTCTCTTCCCAGAGCAAATGACGGCTCTAACCGCCGTGACGACTATACGGCATTTGCTTTACTAATTCAAAATAATTCCTATGAATAAAAGAAACTAAATATGTGTAAACTTAACACAAGAAAATCAGTTTGAAACAAAATTATCATTTGTAATTTATTTTGCTTATAAAATAGTAAAAATGAAATAAAAATTAATTCAGGAAACAAATTACATAGATACAAGAAAGCATTACAAATTATAGGATTCGAAGCATTCTGGACACAATGGTGGTTTATGCTTACAAGTTTTACATCTATATGACGTTTCTTTTCTAATTCGGTTGGTCGAACATTGTCTGCAACGTAAAAAATAAGTTACGGTAAGGCATGAGAAAACGCATAAAAGAACAATTGATATGCTGTATGGCATGCTATACCTTTTTTTCAATCTATTACTTAATAATTAACAAGTGTATGCGTTAGTACATTTCGTACTAACGATGTTTTTTTTTATTGATTAAAATGTGCACGACGGCTATAGCCGCCGTTTGCCTACATATCACTAAAGATCGGACGTCTATAGCCGTCATTTGCGGCAACGTGCTAACGTTGCTGGTAGCAATAATTATTTTATAAATGCAATTATTGTTAGAATGGTGATGCGATCCTTTGGTCTCTAATACCTGCACATTATTTACGTTTTGCATTGCCGTTCTAATACAGTAAAATACGCATGGCAGTCAAAGTGTTAACCCTTTCACTACGGCGGTCTTGTCCACAATTTAGCTTTATGCATACGCTTAAAAATGTCTCGATTATGAATTTGTTAGGAAAAGAACATTTCTGACGATAGCTACGGCTGATTGAGAATAGGCACATGCAACAATGCTATGCTCTCTAATAAAAAAAAGCAACATATGGAACAAGAGGTCCACGATAAATGTGCCAAGATGTACTGTGCTTGGGCGACTATAGTCGCCTGTAGTAAGTAAAGGGTTAAAATCTGTTGCCAATGATGCGTGTAGAAGACATGACCGTTAAAGTATGAAATGTGCATTATGCGGATGCAGTAAAACGTGAAAAGTTGGACATGTGAGTTTTGTCAAGCATTGTCTGTGCTGTTCACGTTACACATTACTTTGACTTAAAAAGAGGAGAATGTTCTGCTGTATTAATTATTCCTAGTTTATATGTGCACATAATTATGAAAGTGGTCTAAGTCAAAATTAAAAAAAAATGAGTTTATCAGTTATTTCATACCACATTATTTTTAACTAAATTTATTTAATGTAATTTTTACGAGATTGTCAAAAATGAACCATTAGATAGTGGTTGTAATTTCAACATTATGTGGAATTCATTTAGTTTTAATTATGAAAGTGGTCTAAGTCAAAAATTTAAATAAATTATATAAACAACTTGAAAATGGCACGTGGCCTTCTTTGACGCGTTTCTGAACTACATAATAAAATAAATGACAATCAAATTTTAATAATAACGACAACTTCATTACGAAATCACTAGAAGAATCAATAACAAGAAGAGTAAAAAACACCGCGGGTGAATCTGTCTCTTGGCTACAAATTCAATGGATGAGATTCTTGAAAAATGAACCTTATAAAATGTTCTATAAAACATGTCTATTTCTTTAGATGATTCTAAATTTCACGTTTTGGATCTTTCACCTAAAAAAGGAAGACCAAAAATATACGGAAATATTAAATTACTTCCATTATACACCACCATTAGACCAGTATCGGAAGAAAAACATAAAGATATTATTTTTACTACCGTACATCCCTCCAGTTTTTCAGGAACATTTTAAGAATCTTAAATACTCGAAATAATGATAAAAATGGATTACTGTTTAAAAATAATTAATAAATGTAATAAATGTTCACGAATTATTTCAATCAAATTATTGTTTCAAATAAAACTCAAAGTTCTTTATTGCTTTAAGTCATTTATAGGACATTCAGTTAATTTTGAAAATGGTCTAAGTCAATTCAATCTTTAAAAATAATATTATCGTATAAAATTCACACAAAGTTTCATATTCATAGTAAATTTCCATTAATTAAGACTAATAAAATTATAAATTAAAATGTCGCATAATGTAAAAATATTTTTTAATTTATTCAAATGCAATTCATTAAATATCTCGAAACAAGAAATATATGACTTAGACCACTTTCATAATTATGGGCACATATGTTAAATATTATACGTTGACGTAATGTTATGTTTCACAGCTATTCTAGTACACAGGTACACGTGCAATTAAAGTAACTGGGTTTTAATTCGTGCGAGTTTTACTACGTGCATATTTATTGACAGTTTCTGCTTCGCGGAAACTCAAATATATGGAGGCATGTTGTCGTTTTTCAAGATGTGTCATTTTTAGCACGACAATAACAGTCTGAAGGATTTTACGGATATTCAGATATACGTACTTTCATTCGTATCATTTTTAGTATGTCGTTTCTCATCCTAATTTTATGTTTTACGGCCACTCAAGTACACGGATGCATGTGCAATTAAAGTAGCCGTGTGTAAATTCGTGCAGTCCTGATTGATTACATCGATGTCTATTTACAGTTTCTGCTTCGCGGATATTCAAATATACGGTGACACGTTACCATTTTTCAAGACGTGTCATTTTTAGTACGACAATAACAGCCGGGAGCTGATATTTTCGGTACACGAAAATGTATTTGCAGTTAATATGATCGCGTTTTATTAATTCGTGTAATTTTTAGAACGTCGATTTCCATTGAAACTTTCTATTTCACGGTTATCTGAATTCGACAGATCTGCAATTAAAGCGACCGCGTTTTAATTCGTGTCATTTTCAGTACGCCGATTTCCACCCAAATTTCCTGTTCCATACACCTTCAAATACACAGATGCACATATTATTAAACCGTCCACGTTCGAATTCGCAAAATTGTTAGTGCGTCGATTTCTATGCACATCCCCTATTACACGGGCATTCAAACGCACGCGTGCAAATGTTTTTAAAGTGTCCGTTTTATTCCACACAACATCAGTGCATAGACATCCATGTAGTCGGACACATTTATCCAGTAAGTGCACGTAAATGCATCTATTCACACACCGTATTGCGCCAAGCGTGGTCCAGAATTTCGTGGATGCAAGTAGCAAAACGTAAAGATATACATCTTCGTAACGTTTAGAGAAAATTACTAGTTTAATGGGCAAAGAGTACGCGACCACTTATGATACGCACACATCAAGACCACTGCTTTTCATTCCACTAATCTACATCACACGGTTCTCGCGTACACGTGCCTCTTTACAGCCCGTCCAAAACTGCAATTCCGCCTATCTACCATCTACGCTTAACCCAACTCACTATTTTTGCGCCGTGCCGCGTGCCGCTTACAAAGTGGACGATTTTATTCGGACGACACTGCGTGCATGGATTATTGTAAAAATCTAGAAAACGTTTGCCAACGTTTTCATGTCGAACTTTTACCAAACCGTTTCGGTAAATATTGGCATTTAACAACACCAACCGGTGAAAGCCCGCTCCATTTGGCGTCGACGGTCCGTTTTAAGCGAGCGTGTACGTGCACGTTGATTTTTCTTTGCATATATAGATTTTTTTTTATAAATTAGCAGCTGTTTATCTGGCATAATTATAAGCAATTTAATTTATGTGTGAAAATTGGCAATATCTAGGTTTTACAGGTAAATTCTGGTAGTTATACTGGGGTGGTAAATGGTAAATGTAAGGAATTGGGAATTTTCGGTCTTCTACAGTAAAGTAAATAAGTGTTAGAATATTTTTAACACTTTGACCGCCATGATGATCACCGGTGACCGGCGCAAGGGATTTTACTGAAGATCCAAAATATTCGTAATGGATAACAAGAATTATTTTATAAATGCAGTTATTGTTAGAATAATGATGGGATTCTTTGGTCTCCAATACCTGCACATTATTTAAATTTTGTATAATTCAGTCAAACGCTGTAGTATTTCATAGCATCGCCGTTCTAATATAGTAAAATACGCTTAGCAGTCAACGTGTTAATATTGAAGCGGTCGAATGACTCCGTATGGTAATACGGTAATATGGTAAAAATGGTCCGTATGGTACCGGTGACCGGCGCAAGATATTTTACTGAAGATCCAAAATATTCATAATGGATAGCAAGAATTATTTTATAAATGCAGTTATTGTTAGAATAATGATGCGATTCTTTGGTCTCCAATACCTGCACATTATTTAAATTTTGTATAATTCAGTCAAACGCTGTAGTATTTCATAGCATCGCCGTTCTAATATAGTAAAATACGCTTAGCAGTCAACGTGTTAATATTGGAGCGGTCGAATGACTCCGTATGGTAATACGGTAATATGGTAAAAATGGTCCGTATGGTACCGGTGACCGGCGCAAGATATTTTACTGAAGATCCAAAATATTCATAATGGATAGCAAGAATTATTTTATAAATGCAGTTATTGTTAGAATAATGATGCGATTCTTTGGTCTCCAATACCTGCACATTATTTAAATTTTGTATAATTCAGTCAAACGCTGTAGTATTTCATAGCATCGCCGTTCTAATATAGTAAAATACGCTTAGCAGTCAACGTGTTAATATTGGAGCGGTCGAATGACTCCGTATGGTAATACGGTAATATGGTAAAAATGGTCCGTATGGTACCGGTGACCGGCGCAAGATATTTTACTGAAGATCCCAAATATTCGCAATGGATAGCAAGAATTATTTTATAAATGCAGTTATTGTTAGAATAATGATGCGATTCTTTGGTCTCCAATACCTGCACATTATTTAAATTTTGTATAATTCAGTCAAACGCTGTAGTATTTCATAGCATCGCCGTTCTAATATAGTAAAATACGCTTAGCAGTCAACGTGTTAATATTGAAGCGGTCGAATGACTCCGTATGGTAATACGGTAATATGGTAAAAATGGTCCGTATGGTACCGGTGACCGGCGCAAGATATTTTACTGAAGATCCCAAATATTCGTAATGGATAACAAGAATTATTTTATAAATGCAGTTATTGTTAGAATAGTGATGCGATCCTTTGGTCTCCAATACCTGCACATTATTTACATTTTGCATAATTCAGTCAAACGCTGTAGTATTTCATAGCATTGCCGTTCTAATATAGTAAAATACGCTTAGCAGTCAACGTGTTAATATTGAAGCGGTCGAATGACTCCGTATGGTAATACGGTAATATGGTAAAAATGGTCCGTATGGTACCGGTGACCGGCGCAAGATATTTTACTGAAGATCCAAAATATTCATAATGGATAGCAAGAATTATTTTATAAATGCAGTTATTGTTAGAATAATGATGCGATTCTTTGGTCTCCAATACCTGCACATTATTTAAATTTTGTATAATTCAGTCAAACGCTGTAGTATTTTATAGCATCGCCGCTTTGATACGTGTTAAACATATATCTTCGGAGCAAAATTGAGAATTTTTTAAAATTGCTGAATGTCAAATTTACGACTTAAACCAGGAATTTACCCACTTTCCAGTAATTAGAGTGATATGCGTAAATTGAATTTTATAAAATGATGCAAGATGAATTTATGACGAATAGCACACTATTTACCAATATTCAGGCTTCCACAATAACACATACTAACTACAACTACAAAATATATACCTGCCATCACTTACAACATACATCTTCAAATCATGATTACAAACAAAAATTTATTCCAAACCTCCAGAAACTCTCAATACCCCGACACCGATAGCACCCCCGACTTCTCAATTCTCATTTCTTTGCACCGCCACCCACCCTTACCCCTCTGTCCGACAAATGCCCAGCATTCGTCGTCTCAAAGGAACGCCGTGCCTTTATCGTACCTCCAGTTCACCGGTCTCGCATGTCACGAAAAAATGCCAAGGCGTATCCATACGTGGCGCGTATCGAGTTGGGCGGGCGAAAAGTGGAAGAGTGCGGAAGGTGAGAAGGAAGCGCGAAGAAAGGGAGCGTGTGAGTGTGAAAGAAGAGTGGAAGACGAGTGAGGGTGAAAGGTCCGGGTCGACCTCCTTTACGTCGCTCGATGGGTCAGCGACGATCCATTATCGTACATTCTATCGCGACGAAGGTACGTCAGGCTTCAAAAGCCTGTCGTCCCTGTTCCGTCGCGGCGTATCGGTGTAAACGGAAACGCCGGAATATTGACTTGTCGGTCAGTAAGCCCTGTCATCAGTCGTCGACGTCTTTGAACGTCGGCGTGAATATTAATTAATTTCCGTTCCCCGGCGCTGACGGATAAAGTGGACAGATACATGACTGAGCGGGATGTAGGCGCGCGGAAACTGAAATTGACGGGGTTGGACGAGGTCCGTGCTAAGATATGGAATCTTGGGCGGCCGAGAATGAGGGTACGCGCTTTAATACCTTCACTGCTGCGTCACCAGTATTCGGGTAAAAATCGTGATCGGGCGCATTTGGTTGTCGCGCGTTTAACACTAGAACTACCGACAATTCAGCAAACCTACTTCTACCAAAACCAGTCAAAATGACTGGTCTTAAAAAAATACTTAATAATAGAATATTTTTAAATTTGTTGCTTCATTACTTTCTTACAAAAGGAAATCCATGTTTTATGTCATACATTTTTGGTATTGTTAACTTATTTAATGAGTTAGGATTATCCCTTACGTATTAGTAAACACAATGCTCCTCGCGCATCGTTCCGTCTGCAGCAATTTCATTTTGTGATTCCAGTAAAATACTTTCATTAGAATCTTCAGAACTTGAAAACACTCGAACACATCTACTTTTGCGTAAATTCGAATTATTTTCACATTCACTTTCTGAAGATTTCTGAACATATTCTTTGTCTAAATCATCATTGTCACTTCTGTCACTATCAACAAGATTATCGTGAATACCCTACGATTCACTTTCATTTTCTTCTGGTTCATCTTCACAGTCATAAAGTTCACCATCTTCTGTATCAGAGCATTCCATTGGTATATCATTCAATTTTTGCAATACTTCACAAGTTTTCAATCGCTTTGCCATTTTCAGGGCTTAGAAAGACTAGAACAAAACTATTTATTATAAAAATGAGTATATAATATTTGTATTTGTTTTCTCATGTTACACTAATTGAAATAATATATCGTATACTGAATATATTGTTATATGAACAAGAGCATGATGGTCTTCCAGCGACTGTTATAAACGCACTGATTGAATGCAGTAAATTCTCTATTTGATGGATGTTTTTACAATATTGCCTGATATAATACTGTGATGTGGCAAGCGAGCAAATTCCAAAACAAAACAATAACACATTCCTAACAGAATCTTCAAATGTTTTACGACTTCAGATCTAAATGAACGCCTTAATAAATACCAGTCAAAATGACTGCTGTTGGTATAAGTAACCATAGTACCAATTTATTTTTTTCAGAATAAATAAAACATTTAAAAAATATATTTTACTATTTCTTTAGTTATCACCGCAAAAGTCATTACACCATTTCGGAAAAAAATGTAACATAAAGTAGAAATATTTAAATCAAATTGTAAAACCAGTCGAAATGACTGGTGCGGTAGTTCTAGTGTTAAGTACTTATGGGGTGAGTTAGTAGGTATTTGGAAAGATATTTGGAAGGATATAATAACATTATTAACATTTTATCGACCGCTATTGACTGAAGATGTCACTCAGTAACGACTGACTCTGTTTTGGATATCGCGCAGGAATTGTCTATGTGCCTATTTCTAAAGCTTTATAACTGAAAAATACTGAATGTGTTTTTGAGAATTCGTTGGTTTCAAAGCAGTGTAATTTTATTGTCATATAAACTGTAATATAACCGTATAAATTTTACCGTAAAAAATGTAATATAACCGTTGACCACTGAAAAGCCGATTAATCAGCTACCGGTAAATAGCAGTTGGAACCGGAAAGTCGATTAATCGGCTAGCGGTCGTTAGAGTGTTAAATTGTTATAAAAGTAACTTTAACCATGCGTCACTACAGAAAACATATTTGAAAAAGAAGAAATCATTTTCGAAGCACAGACGCTTTCTTAGATCGTTCTTGAGGAAGGATTTTCAGCTGAATGCATGTTGCGAAATGTTTTGATGTAAACGTGCTTATCTTCTGCTACGATAAGAAACAATAGGTCCAGTACGATTTTCCAATACAGATTTACGACTCGATGGAAATTTCTAGGTATTTTGTTCAAAATGTAATAATCTTCTACAACGATAAGAAACCATTCCTGCGTGGTGTAGCAACGTACCTGGCCTTACGGAAATTTTCTTTTAAACTTGCGTGGCAGTCGATGTATTAATATGCGTAGTTCCGTCATTTGCATTTTAATTCGTATCATTTTTACCCCTTGACACTCGGTGCCGTTTCGGATTTTCTGGCGAAGTAGACCCTGGAATGGTCATATATAGTATAGTTTTTGAACCGAGTACTGTAATGATATTGTAATAATATTTGGTTTATCCGAACTTGTGGACATCCAGGAACACATATCTCCGGAAAAATGAAAAATATTTCTTATAATATTCTGCGGGGGGATAAATTCTGAAGCAATCCCCAATATGCATTGCAGGTTGATTTGTGCATGTTCTAGAATAATACGTTGTTTGACGCCTTCTACATGGTGTTTTCCTGTCAGAACAAACAATACAGTCCCGGTTTCTTTCTCCCACATGGGGAATATGTGGTCTATTATTCAGTCTATTGTCCGACGAAGATGTGGATGGACGTGCTCTAGATTCCCGGAAATCACCTCTCAACTGATTTATAAGGCTTTTTACAAACTTGTCATGTGTCATTGGTTTTTGTTTTCTTTCTTTGCCTGAGGTTCGGTAAATTATGAAGGAATTTATAGCGCACATTTCCAGTCCACTGTGTAAAGCACTAGCGAAATTCTTTAATTACATCTATACTCACGTATTTGCACAATTGCATCTATACATACATTTATTAAATATATACACATTTATATAAAATATTTTGAAAAAAAAATTTGTAAAAAGAGTTTTCATAACAGAATTTGTGAACTCAAGTGTAATGGTAACTGGGTACCTTGCATTTGAATATCCTTTGTTTATGACTTCACATGCATCGAAGTAACACGTTTTACGCCTCGTTTGTTTTTGTTTTCTTTCTTTCGTCTGAGGTTCGGTAAATTATGAAGGAATTTATAGCACACATTTCCAGTCCACTGTGTAAAGCACTAGCGAAATTCTTTAATTACATCTGTACTCACGTATTTGCACAGTTACACCTATACATACATTTATTAAATATATGCACATTTATATAAAATATTTTGAAAAAAAAATTTGTAAAAAGAGTTTTCATAACAGAATTTGTGAACTCAAGTGTAATGGTGACTGGGTACCTTGCGTTTGAATATCCTTTGGCTGACTTCACATGCATCGAAGTAACTTCGTTTTACGCGTCGTTGGTTTTTGTTTTCTTTCTTTCGTCTGAGGTTCGGTAAATTATGAAGGAATTTATAGCGCACATTTCCAGTCCACTGTGTAAAGCACTAGCGAAATTCTTTAATTACATCTATACTCACGTATTTGCACAATTGCATCTATACATACATTTATTAAATATATACACATTTATATAAAATATTTTGAAAAAAAATTTGTAAAAATTTTTTTTCATAACAGAATTTGTGAACTCAAGTGTAATGGAGGGTACCTTGCGTTTGAATAGATTTGGCTGACTTCACATGCATCGAAGTAATTCGTTTTACGCCTCGTTGGTTTTTGTTTTCTTCTTTCGTTGATTCGGTAAATTATGAAGGAATTTATAGCGCACATTTCCAGTCCACTGTGTAAAGCACTAGCGAAATTCTTTAATTACATCTATACTCACGTATTTGCACAATTACATCTATACATACATTTATTAAATATATGCACATTTATATAAAATATTTTCAAAAAAAAATTTGTAAAAAAGTTTACGTAACAGAATTTGTGAACTCAAAATGCGACGGGTACCTTGCGTTTGAATATCCTTTCTGACTTCACATGCAAAAGTGTTTTACGCGTCGTTGGTTTTTGTTTTATGTGTTTCGTCTGATGGA
Source organism: Cryptocheilus praepositus (assembly GCA_033815515.1). Classification (NCBI taxonomy): domain Eukaryota; kingdom Metazoa; phylum Arthropoda; class Insecta; order Hymenoptera; family Pompilidae; genus Cryptocheilus; species Cryptocheilus praepositus. The sequence goes on from JAWWQZ010000257.1 coordinate 3,164,662, forward strand.
TGTTATTTCAAAGGAATTTATAGGCACATTTAGTCCACTGTGTAAAGCACTAAAAATTGTTTTAATTACATCTATACTCACGTATTTGCACAATTGTACATCTATACATACATTTATTAAATATATACGCATTTATATAAAATGTTTTGAAAAAAAAAATTTGTAAAAAGAGTTTTCATAACAGAATTTGTGAACTCAAGTGTAATGGTGACTGGGTACCTTGCGTTTGAATATCCTTTGGCTGACTTCACATGCATCGAAGTAACTTCGTTTTACGCGTCCTCGTACGTTTACCGTTCCCCATGACGCACTTGCTTGCATCTCGGCTGATTGATAGAATTTTATTTCCGCCGACAACCGGTGGATCACGTATGGTCAGTCATAAAGTATGCGAAACGTCGGTTGCACTTTATGGTTCACGGCAAATGAGAAAGTTCAGCGCTGGCAACATAGTCTGGGTTTACGAGAATCTTTCTGGACTTTCGATCCGGCGAATTTCATCACTGAAGCATGTTGTATAGCATTGCTCGAGTGTACACGCGCAGGAGCATTGAGATTATGATGCCATAAACGAGCAATCTCTACTTATTCCACGAAAATATCCTGATTCGTGGTCGAGTGAATCCGGACTTGCTAAATGAATGCGTTCACTATGAGAATTTCAGAGAATAATCGATTGCCACAGTTCAGACATTTTATTGTTCTGGGTTGACACTTATTTTTCTAATACAGTTGTCATTAATTTTTATTCGATGTCTCTGAAGTCTGTTTCTTATATTAATTGTTTGTTTTTATTCAAATCATTCTTAGCTTTCAATGTTTTTAATACGTAAAGGTTTCCTTCGATAAAAAACACGCGTCACATATTTCTGAGGCTGGTGGCGATTCGCTTAAGTTCAGTTAAAGACCGTCCGAAGTTCGTGTATTGACATAAATTCATTCTTACCGTAATTAATAATTACCTACGTAAATTGACACCTCATCATAAATTGCCAAAGGGCCCATGTCACATCTCTGTGACGCCGGGTTCAGGTAAGAAAATCTGTTACACTGGTTGCGAACTGGTTAAGTTCAGTTAGCTACCCACCGAGGATCTTAGTTCTGAACTGTACGTTACACGAGGTACCCGAGAATTACGCCTAACTAGTTTCTGCTGCGGTGTTGCTTGACTCTGACCGCCACGTCGCCTATTTATGGGTGACACGCTACTGCAGATATGCCGTTGCCGTACGTCTGACACTAAACCGTACATGCTTGGAAGAACCGAAATGATATACAGTAAAACCTGTTTTTGTGCGGTGGATAGGGATCGCATAAAAGAAATCGTACAAAAAAATATTCAAAAATTTTATAAATTCTTACATATAATAAACAATTTTGTACGATATACTACCAAAAATTTTTTTTATGCGGTGGATAGGGACCGCATAAAAAAAGTCGGACTTAAAAAATACATCAATGATTTATGAAATAGATGAGGGAATGCTTTCAATTAAATTAAATAATTAAATTAGACCTAAAGGAATTGTAAAAATATTTCATTCTTCATTGTACATATACATGAAGAAGTTTTCAAATTGTACATTAAATAGTTTGCTGCTACTCGTCGTAATCCAAAACGCGCATCTTTTTATGATGAATTGGTTGAAAATCGCTTTCGTCGCTTGAAGATAGGATTACAATTGATTTGTTTTTTGAATTCAATGATTAGTTTTTGTGACGACGATCAACTGGTCAATTGCTTGTAAACGTCACAATAGTGAGACATGCACGATCTCAGCCCTTTTTGGAATTTTAAGCGTCTTTCTGCATTGGTATCTATTTTAAGAAAATGCGTTTCCAATTTTTTCGAAATCTGGATCCCTGCATATATTTCATCTGCTGTAATAGATTCCGGTTCTTCTTGTCCATTTTCATAATCTATCAAACTATTGATAATGTCACTATCATCGACAGTTTGGTCCTCAATCATCTCGTCCAAGTCATTATCGCCGAAAAAATCAAAGCCTTCTCCGCCGATGTTATGTGCGAGCGTACTAATTTCAGATAATAACGTTGACGCGTTTTGGGTAACGTTTCGATTAATTACACATTCATATATTTCGTCCACAACATGTATATGTATATTAACTCTTTACGCTCTAGCGGTGCCTCTCAGGCACCGCGGCATGTGCTGCGCCAACTCGACCGGTGCCTCTCAGCACCACTCGCATCGATGCGGTAAATTGAGTGGTAACGGTGTTTATTTGTGTGTTGGCCTAACGAATATCGCTTGACAAGTCTACCTGGCCTTTTGTAGATCATTTTATGAGGTGTCTACATAGATGAGCTATAAAGATGTCTTATCTCAAAAACACAAACCAATTTCAATGCGTGCATTATGTATTGAGAATAATAAAACGCTGATAGACGTCGCAACGCCTTTTTCAATTCGCTTCTTTCAAAAAAAGTTACAAAAAGAATTCAACCTTCTTGGCAATCGCAATATTTCTTTCAAAGTTAGTGAGCCCAATAAGTATGGAACACGACGAAGAAATTACTTCTAGTGAAGATGAGTTCAATTTTTCGGCAATAACGAACAAAATAACATCACTACATAGACAGCTTGCCCATAAGAATGAAGACGGAAGTGATGAAGATAGTGACGATGTTATAGATGTAAGAAGACGAAAAATCCGAATAATCGATAGCGAATCTGAAAGCCAAAGTGGTCAAAAGCCAAAAGTCAACGTAGCACAGCTTCTACTTCACAGAGCACATCTGAAATGATCCGACTCAATGGGAAGCTGCATGTTATTTTGATGGGACAAAGAAAGGATTGCAAAGTTTGTTCCCAATGAAAGTCCGGCCAAAGACGACAAATTGTGTACTATTGTGACACATGCCCCGACAAGCCGAGAATGCACATTGGAGATTGTTTTACAAAATACCACAAGAAGAAAAATTATAGAACGTAATCTTTAATAAATATCCTGCATTAAGTTAAATAAATGTATGTAATGTTAAAATATACGAGTTTAAAGTGTTCTATTGTGCCTAAAATTATTTGAAGTTAACAGAAACGAACTCATGAAATAGGCGCGCGCGCGGCGGATTACTGTCGAGTTGCTGGTCAGCCCGAGAGAAAAGCGCGTCGAGCGCAAAGAGTTAATAGGAAACATTAAACTGGTGCTAACGCCGCTAAAATTCATATACCGCATAAAAATAAATCGCACAAAAAAAATTGTACAAAAATAAAATCGCACAAAACCAATCGCATAAAAAAGGACCGCACAAAAACAGGTTTTACTGTACTACGTTTTCACTTTAAATTAATTAAGACGTGTAAGTGATGCAGTCGATTGAATTGTGTTCAGAGTTTGTTCGCAAACTATTGTATTTGTTATGCCGTACCTGCGATAACATTTGAAATAATATATTACCTAAGAGATAATATATTATTTCAAATGATAATATATTATCTCAGATAATATTACCTATTTGAGATAATATATGTACGTGCGATATTTGAGATATATAACAATGGTACTCGTCCCTTTTCTATTACCTATGCATTTAAATTGCCCTACCCCCATAACGCAATTCAACTCTTCTCTCCACCAACCATCTTTCCCTGAAGAATGGCAATACCATTTTCCGGCATTCCGACTCAAAGCTTCGCTCAGTACACATTCAAACACGCAACATCGCACAGTGTACCTTACAGCAATAAATTCAGTTTTAACACATTGACTGCCGTGCGTATTTTGCCGTATTAGAACGGCGATGCTATGAAATACTACAGCGTTTGACTGAATTATGCAAAATGTAAATAATATGCAAGTATTGGAGACCAAAGAATCGCATCACTATTCTAACAATAACTGTATTTATAAAATAATTATTACTACCCATTACGAATATTTTGGATCTTCAGTAAAATCTCTTGCGCCGGTCACTGGTGACCCCCACGGCAGCCAACGTGTTAAACAGCATTCACTCAAGTAGTAATTTTAGTTCATAAAACCGTCTAACGCACAAGGTCGCGATTGGTGAGATAGTTAAATTCATCTCCCGGGAATACAGTCGACGCCATCGGTTCCCTGGGGCACACGACAAAATTAATCAAAAGTGTCACATCATCAACCAGTATTTAAAATTATTGACGTAAAAGACAGAGAGAGAGAAAGAGAGAGATCGCAGTTGCTTTTGGTTTAGTACGGTACAGAGGTGTACGTAATGATAGTAGAAGTGAAGTCTTTCGGAGGAATGTCCTATGCATAGTGCAGCGAGGCCTTGAAAGCACGTCGGAAGTTAATATCCGTGGAGCTTGCCAGTGGAATCCTGGAGGTGGTGGTGGCATCCTCAAGACCGACGTATCGCGCTTCTAGAAAACAACTATTGCCATTCCTCTCTAGAATACCAGGTACTCTGACTAGAATCTTGTGACCGCGGGTTCATGCCACATTTCCCCTACTTTCGAATTTGGGCTGAACCCTTGCACGTGAATCACTTAGGAGAACTGCTTCAGTTTAAAGAGAAAATCGTTATGAAACGGAATTCGAAAGTATTGCTACAAAGATAAAAAAAACATGGAACTGCGTGAAAGAAATCATAGATATCTGCATCGAATTTACGACTTTCTCTGTAGTTCGATTTATTTGCTATAAACGGAAACATCCTTTCTATGAAAATCCTTGGTGTGAGAGATTTTATATGGATATTATTAGTTTTATGCGGGTAACTCTAGTGGAAAAACGGTTGTTACGTGACAATTCTAGCAAGAGTTGCAAATTCTTGTCGCGTGATTACCACTAGAATTACGAGACTTTGGGAGATCCGAGATTTTTTGTGGGAGGAAAAAACTTTTCAAACGTTTTGAGTAACAAGGAGATATATTCCTATAGTAAAAAAATGTATGTACAATGAATTATGCTCACCTCCCCGGAATTACCCCCACCACTTACAATTGCAGCAATTTAATTTGCAGGAACCCGGAAAGGGAATGTCCTTAGCAATTAAGCTCATTAATTGTGACCGCACAACAGTTGGCTTAACCCTTCTTTGCATGATTTTTTCTTTAATGGTAAAATAAATCAAGGTGATATAATTCATGTTCAAAATTAAAGGAAAAATGGTTAAAAAAATCTTAGTATATATTTGTAGTATAAATTTAGCAAAAAACAATATGATGAAAATTTCCATCATCATGCAAAGTTAGATCAAAGTGAACTTGTTCTTTTATATAATTTTTGGGCATTCAATGTTATGATGGAAATTTCCACCATCATGCAAAGAAGGGTTAACGACTTTTTTGGCAGGAATCGCACTTGAAATGTGCTTGGCACTCAAGTTGACATCGGATCGTAAATGAAGGAACACGATAGACAGGGGAGCAGAGTACGAACTGGCGAAATAACCGGTCGGAGGTTTGCGAAAAGGATATAGATGATGCGGCGTATAGAGTCGAGGAAACGGAACGTCGGGCGTCTGAGTAAATGATCGGTGTGGGAAATCTATGGGAGAGAACCATTTGGATGGCGCAGACAGTGACGTAGAAGGTCATTGCGCGTACTACTCGCGCATTCTCTGGATTTCCAGCCTTGCTGCAGCGTGGAATGCAAATGATCCAAATATATATGCAGCGGACTGCGGTGAAGACGCGCGAAGGATTTTGGAATGTTCGAAAATATTGGTACTCATGACATTATTGGCGGGGTAAAACTATCTGCTTCGTCAAGATTTGCGTCACCTGGAGAAGTTTAGGCTCATCTTCATACGGCAACGAGAGGATAACGGGTTATTTTCGTACAATTCACTATACGCGGGCAGTCCGATAAGTACTTAGCCTACAAAAGAAAAACGAAAATTTTGGAAAATTGACGATTTATTTTTCAACATAGTCTCCTTTTAACTCGATACACTTGATTCAGCGATGCTCCAACTTCTTCAACCCGTCTGAAAAATACGTTTTCTGGAGATCTGCAAAGTAGGCCTCCGTGGCGGCGATAACCTCCTCATTCGACTCAAATTTCTGCCCAGCGAGTGACTTTTTCAAGTTTGGGAACAAAAAGAAGTCACACGGGGCCAAATCTGGAGAATACGGTGGATGGGGCAGCTGTTCGTAGCCTAATTCAACCAATTTGGCTGTAGCTTGGGCAGAGGTGTGAGCCGGTGCGTTATCGTGGTGAAAGAGCACCTTTTTCTTCGCCAAATGGGGCCGTTTTTTCCTTAATTCGGCGCCGAATCGGCTCAATAATTCGGCATAGTACAGCCCTGTGACTGTTTTGCCCTTCTCCAGGTAGACTATGTAGATCACACCTTGTGAATCCCAGAACACGGTGGCCATCACCTTTCCGGCCGGTAGGACAGTCTTCGCCTTCTTCGGAGCACATTCGCCGGGCGCAGTCCACTGTTTCGACTGTCCCTTGGTCTCTGGTGTGTACCAGTGGATCCACGTTTCGTCGACAGTCACAAAACGACGTAGCAACTCTTTCGGATTGCGCTTAAACTGTGTCAAACACTGCTCTGAAGTGGTCTCACGGATGCGCTTCTCATCCGGAGTGAGCAAACGCGGCACCCATCGAGCAGAAAGCTTTCCCATGCCCAATATTTCATGCAGGATATAACTCACGCGGTCTTTTGAAATGCCTACTGTCTCAGCTATCTCGCGCACCTTCAGTCGGCGGTCTGCCAATACGAGATCGTGGACTTTTGTCATGTTATCCTCTGTGGTAGCTGTTTTTGGGGTACCTGGGCGTGGCTCATCAAAAACTGAAGTGCGACCACGTTGAAACTCGTTAAACCAATTTTTGACGGTCGCCATTGAAGGAGAAGAGTCACCGTACACAGCATCCAAGCGCTCTTTGATTTCGCTGCGCGATTTCCTTCCAAAAACAAGAATCGAATCACCAACCGATATTGCTCTTTTTCCATTTTTGCATAATCCGCGGACACGCCGGCTTTCAGACGCGATCAAAACAAAACTACAAATCCAATATGGCTGAAATTTTGACAGTAATCGTCTACGAGAATGTATTACACGATAGTAATTTTTTTCTACGATAGTGGCGCCATTAGGCGGTGAGGCTAAGTACTTATCGGACTGCCCTCGTATGTGTGTTGAGTGTGCGATTATTACGGCGTAAGAAATATTGAAGGGACTCGTATTTGTATCGCGTCTGGCTGCGGTAACTGCAATGAGATCTAGTCCAATTATTGGGTTGGAGGGAAAGTTCTGTCGTATTTTAAAGAAAATATTTGAATTAATTTATAAAAATATGTGTTTAATGTTAATCATAATACATTTAATGTGTTGTATGATGAATGCCAAACTCTTCTGCAATTTTTCCACTTGTTAAATGTGGATTATTTTCCAACATGGATCGCAAAACATCATTATCGATCTTGGATGGTTGTCCAGATCGAACACTTTCTTGGAGGCTCAGATCCCCGGAACGAAATTTGCTAAATCATCTTTGACAAGTACGAGCATTTAAAATATCTTTTCCAAATACCGCACATAAATTTTTACATGCAATCAATGCGTTGCTTCCTTTTTGGAATTCATACAAAATGCAGTGTCGTAAATGCACTTTATCTACTGATATGTTTTTCCCTTTAAATATCACAAGTAAATGATGAACGGTAAAAAAGGACTCCTTTTATATTATACAGCAGCTATAAAAAACAAAAAAAAATCGAATGACTCACTAGCCAGATGTTTTTTTTTATTTACAAAAAAATTACCTGCCTATTAAAAATACGACAGAACTTTCCCTCCAACCCAATATTTGGTAGTGTAATTATATGTATTTATGCATTTGGTAAACAAATGATATGTAGTCGTATTGTGCATGGGAACAGAAGGCATGGGCATTTGCTATTAGATTTACGCGCAAAATGGCAGACTCAGTGTTCTCACGTATATTGAATTTCTGCGAATATGTGAATTCATACGTCAGGTGCTATCTACAATGATAGCTAATGGCATAAAAGGAGTATTCCAGATGTCTTCGATTGTTAGGTGCAATGTGGGAACAAGGGGCATAATAGGCCACTCTCGTAGAGTGCTTATACTGTTTCTTGATATATTAAAGATAACTACTTCAACTGTACATAAATGTACGTGAGAAGAATCGAAGGAAAAAACGGGGAGATTACGTGTTTTTTTTTAATGATCATTCACTGTAGGTTTTAGGCAGAAAATGGCAATTGCGGCGTCTGCATTCACGTATACTTTCGATTGAATTTATGCTTCAAGTGCAGCGATAGGCGATGGCATGGAAATAACGTTTCATTTTCAAGTGTAATGCGCCAAATGCACGAAAACGTACATTGCCTACCGAATTTATGCTTCAGCTGCAGCGATAGTCAATGACACAAAAGATTGTTTCATTACCGAGTCTAACATACGAAACAATCCGAAACAGTGCAAGATCACATTCTATGAAGTTTAAACAAAAATGTGTCATATATAATATGCATATAATATACATATAATATATATAAAAAGAATGTTTACTTTTCAAGTGTAATGCGTAACATGTCGAAAATATACCAGGTTGTTCAATAAGTTTTGTCGTCGATAAGAGCGGGCGTTGCTACTAGTCCAAATTTGTTTTTGTTTTGTTGGTTCACTCTTCTTATCAACGTATGTGAAGGTTCATTTCAATCAGTCAATTCATTCTTTGTTTACAAGCCATTTAATGTCGCCGTGTCACAGTATTTTCGACAATGGAAAAAATGGAATATCGTGCAGTGATAAAATTCTTATTTTTGGAAGGTGTAGCACCAAAAGAAATTCACGAACGAATATTAAGAGTGTATAATGAACGTTCACCTTCAATTAGAACAGTAGAAAGATGGGTTGCTGAATTTAAACGTGGTCGTACAAGCCTTGAAGACGATCCACGTGAAGGACGTCCAAAAATCGCATCAACACCAGAAATCGTAGCCAAAGTACAGGATATGGTTTTGGAAGATCGTCGATTGACTGAGAGGGATTTAGTAGAGGCTCTACACATTTCATTAGGCAGTGTGAGTCATATTTTAAATGAAATTTTGAGTTTTAAAAAGCTGTGTGCACAATGGGTGCCGCATTCGCTAACAATTGAACAAAAACACATTCGAATACGACTGTCTCAACAACATTTGGAGCGTTTTAAAAAGGATAAAGTGGATTTTGTGCGTCGATTCATCACTATGGATGAGACTTGGGTCTATCACCATGATCCTAAATCAAAACAAGAGGCTAAAGAGTGGTGTGAACCTGGTTGTTCGGCTTCGAAACGAGTTCGTGTCCAGAAATCGGCCAAGAAGGTTCTGGCATCAGTTTTTTGGGATGCGAAAGGAACTTTATTTGTGGATTACTTGCAAATTGGTAAAACAATTAATTCTGAATATTATTGCAACCTTTTGGACCAGTTGAAGGAAAAAATTCGTGAAAAAAGACCCGGTTTGCAGAAGAAAAAATCCTTTTTCATCAGGACAACGCACCGTGTCACAAGAGCATTTTGACAATGGCTAAAATCCATGAATTAAAGTTCGAATTGTTGGAGCATCCGCCGTATTCACCAGATTTGGCCCCCAGCGACTTCCATTTGTTTCCAGAACTCAAAAAATTTATGCGTGGTAAGCGTTTTTCGTCAAATGAAGAGGTCATAACGGCTGTTGAAGCGTATTTTGCAGACCTTCCGGAATCTCATTTCAGGGATGGGATCCACAGATTGGAGGATCGTTGGAGCAAGTGCATTAATGTTCAGGGAGATTATACTCAATAATAAAGTGTATTTTGAACCAGTTTTTCTTATCGAACGACAAAACTTATTGAACAACCTGGTATATTGCCTACCGAATTTATGCTACAGCTCCAACGACATTCGACGCCATAAAAATAATGTTTCACTTTCAAGTGTAATGGACCAAACACCCGAAAACATAGTAAGATCACTTGCCATGGATCTTAAACGAAAAATGGCCGACTAGCACCGCCCGTACTGTCACACGGACACTAAATAGTCTTACGATAAGGCCAAGGCATGGGAAGGTGCACAGAACTACGAGAAACTGCGGGTCGTAGTTGCTCATCGAAGTGGGTCAGTCTGTCGGCTGGTGGTTATTCGTCATTGTTCATCGGAAGCCAGTGCAGACCGGCACTGGTTGTCCACGATTTGACCCACTTCGAAACTAGTTACAGCGGGACGTCTTTACAAGAGTTAGCCTGAAGTTACGTGGAACGTTTAAGCGCACTTGGTTGGGGGGATTACATTTGATGGCTGTGGATCACGACCGGTCACGCGATTTGTCCCACGTTCCACTGGATCATCCGACGGAGATCCACACGCAGGGAAACTGAATAACGCAATTAAGTGTCATATGAGTACTTATTATACGGGATCATTCACTGATGATAACGCTGATAAGATACCGACCAGGATATCGCAATCAATTATTAACACATTGCGGACCGGGCATTCTATTACTAACCATACCCAGGGGCCGGGTATTTTTTTGCGTCAAATATTTTTAAATTAGTGACGATTTGTTAGTAGTTAAAAATCATTGTCGCGTGAAATATTTATTTTCAACATCAACTTTAAAAATGAATGATTTTTTAATATTTTTCAATAAATAAAAATTTATACAAACTAAACATTTTTCAAAGTATGATATTTCGTTAAACATGACACTAAGTGAAGTGACATGACAATAATATTCTCGCCATCATTTGATGTATCCGATAAACTGTCCGTAAATATTTCTGTAATATTGCCAATCGTTTTGTCGGTATCCATATTTCAGGGCTTCAAATAATTAATTCACAATACAAATTACGAAAAACTGCCGCTGACAATTACGTAGCAACTGTGTGATATCTCGTCACCTATCCCGAACGACAGAATATTCAAGACGATATATCTCGTCAACGGCCCCGAACGACGAAATAGGAATGGCGATAAATCTCGTCTTCCGTTCACAATGTGTTAATATTTCAGTCAATTTGTTTTATGGACGACATTAATAGAAAATTAATTGGTAAATATTGGTTTTGCAGCACCTGCTGAGATATTTTTCATATTACACCCTTGAGCACTTTGTTACTTCTAAAAAATTACTCTGTTTCTTGCGATCGTGCGGATATTCTCATGTAATATCAGCCCGATTCCTTACGGTCACTGCACTTGCTTTTTTCTTTGAACCAAACGGTGAATACAATAGACGTGGATAGGCTACGTGCTGTACAAGACTGCGTGAAAATGTAAAATTTCAATACCTCGTGCTCAATACCGTGCTCGAGAAAGCTAGTAAGGCCTTAGCAATATTTTATTGCATAGCTTTGTTATTTTAATTCAACGTTTTATAAGTGATAATCATTTAAATTTAATGTAATTAATTATTAACGTTACAGTAATATTACTATTTGTTTCTTCGAGGCGCCATATGTACAGTATCTAACGCTATTCCAGAATATTTGGTCAAATTTCCGCATACCGTTTGTTCGATCTAAAAATAGCAAAGCAAACACGTCGAACGTCAAGTAAATAGTTATTCAACAGCTGTTTAACAATTATTTGTTATAACTATTGTTTGTCCGCAATCTGACGTACATGGCTTCGCTCTGAAATTATTTGTTTCCGAATACATTCTCGTTTATTCCTTTCGCTTGAGCGTTTTATAAGTGATAATCATTTAAATTTAATGTAATTAATTATTAACGTTACAGTAATATTACTATTTGTTTCTTCGAGGCGCCATATGTATAGTATCTAACGCTATTCCAGAATATTTGGTCAAATTTCCGCATACCGTTTATTCGATCTAAAAATGGCAAAACAAACATGTCGAACGTCAAGTAAATAATTATTCAACAGCTGTTTAACAATTATTCGTTATAACTATTGTTTGGCCGCAATCTGACGTACATGGCTTCGCTCTGGCTTTTGATCTGAAATTATTTGTTTCCGAATACATTCTCGTTTATTCCTTTCGCTTGAGCGTTTTATAAGTGATAATCATTTAAATTTAATGTAATTAAATTAACGGAACAGTAAAAAACAAGTTTAGCGCAGCCGTGTGTATAGTATCTAACGCTATTCCGGATAATTGAATTTTTAATTAAGACAAACACGTCGACGTCCTTGTTCACGTTTATCGAGGGTTTATTGTTTGGGAAACATCAGACCGCTCTGACGATACATTCTCGTTTATTCCTCGTTGGCGTTTGACAAATGATAATCATTTAAATTTAATGTAATTAATTATTAACGTTACAGTAATATTACTATTTGTTTCTTCGAAGCGCCATATGTATAGTATCTAATGCTATTCCAGAATATTTGGTCAAATTTCCGCATACCGTTTGTTCGATCTAAAAATAGCAAAGCAAACACGTCGAACGTCAAGTAAATAGTTATTCAACAGCTGTTTAACAATTATTCGTTATAACTATTGTTTGTCCGCAATCTGACGTACATGGCTTCGCTCTGAAATTATTTGTTTCCGAATACATTCTCGTTTATTCCTTTCGCTTGAGTGTTTTATAAGTGATAATCATTTAAATTTAATGTAATTAATTATTAACGTTACAGTAATATTACTATTTGTTTCTTCGAAGCGCCATATGTATAGTATCTAACGCTATTCCAGAATATTTGGTCAAATTTCCGCATACCGTTTGTTCGATCTAAAAATAGCAAAGCAAACACGTCGAACGTCAAGTAAATAGTTATTCAACAGCTGTTTAACAATTATTTGTTGTAACTATTGTTTGTCCGCAATCTGACGTACATGGCTTCGCTCTGAAATTATTTGTTTCCGAATACATTCTCGTTTATTCCTTTCGCTTGAGCGTTTTACAAGTGATAATCATTTAAATTTAATGTAATTAATTATTAACGTTACAGTAATATTACTATTTGTTTCTTCGAGGCGCCATATGTACAGTATCTAACGCTATTCCAGAATATTTGGTCAAATTTCCGCATACCGTTTGTTCGATCTAAAAATAGTAAAGCAAACACGTCGAACGTCAAGTAAATAGTTATTCAACAGCTGTTTAACAATTATTTGTTATAACTATTGTTTGTCCGCAATCTGACGTACATGGCTTCGCTCTGAAATTATTTGTTTCCGAATACATTCTCGTCTATTCCTTTCGCTTGAGCGTTTTATAAGTGATAATCATTTAAATTTAATGTAATTAATTATTAACGTTACAGTAATATTACTATTTGTTTCTTCGAGGCGCCATATGTACAGTATCTAACGCTATTCCAGAATATTTGGTCAAATTTCCGCATACCGTTTGTTCGATCTAAAAATAGTAAAGCAAACACGTCGAACGTCAAGTAAATAGTTATTCAACAGCTGTTTAACAATTATTTGTTATAACTATTGTTTGTCCGCAATCTGACGTACATGGCTTCGCTCTGAAATTATTTGTTTCCGAATACATTCTCGTTTATTCCTTTCGCTTGAGCGTTTTATAAGTGATAATCATTTAAATTTAATGTAATTAATTATTAACGTTACAGTAATATTACTATTTGTTTCTTCGAAGTGCCATATGTATAGTATCTAACGCTATTCCAGAATATTTGGTCAAATTTCCGCATACCGTTTGTTCGATCTAAAAATGGCAAAACAAACATGTCGAACGTCAAGTAAATAATTATTCAACAGCTGTTTAACAATTATTCGTTATAACTATTGTTTGTCCGCAATCTGACGTACATGGCTTCGCTCTGAAATTATTTGTTTCCGAATACATTCTCGTTTATTCCTTTCGCTTGAGCGTTTTATAAGTGATAATCATTTAAATTTAATGTAATTAATTATTAACGTTACAGTAATATTACTATTTGTTTCTTCGAGGCGCCATATGTACAGTATCTAACGCTATTCCAGAATATTTGGTCAAATTTCCGCATACCGTTTGTTCGATCTAAAAATAGCAAAGCAAACACGTCGAACGTCAAGTAAATAGTTATTCAACAGCTGTTTAACAATTATTCGTTATAACTATTGTTTGCCCGCAATCTGACGTACATGGCTTCGCTCTGAAATTATTTGTTTCTGAATACATTCTCGTTTATTCCTTTCGCTTGAGCGTTTTATAAGTGATAATCATTTAAATTTAATGTAATTAATTATTAACGTTACAGTAATATTACTATTTGTTTCTTCGAAGCGCCATATGTATAGTATTTAACGCTATTCCAGAATATTTGGTCAAATTTCCGCATACCGTTTGTTCGATCTAAAAATAGAAAAGCAAACACGTCGAACGTCAAGTAAATAGTTATTGTGTTTAACAATTATTTGTTATAACTATTGTTTTCCGCAATCTGACGTACATGGCTTCGCTCTGAAATTATTTGTTTCCGAATACATTCTCGTTTATTCCTTTCGCTTGAGCGTTTTATAAGTGATAATCATTTAAATTTAATGTAATTAATTATTAACGTTACAGTAATATTACTATTTGTTTCTTCGAAGCGCCATATGTATAGTATCTAACGCTATTCCAGAATATTTGGTCAAATTTCCGCATACCGTTTGTTCGATCTAAAAATAATAAAGCAAACACGTCGAACGTCAAGTAAATAGCTATTCAACAGCTGTTTAACAATTATTTGTTATAACTATTGTTTGTCCGCAATCTGACGTACATGGCTTCGCTCTGAAATTATTTGTTTCCGAATACATTCTCGTTTATTCCTTTCGCTTGAGCGTTTTATAAGTGATAATCATTTAAATTTAATGTAATTAATTATTAACGTTACAGTAATATTACTATTTGTTTCTTCGAAGCGCCATATGTATAGTATCTAACGCTATTCCAGAATATTTGGTCAAATTTCCGCATACCGTTTATTCGATCTAAAAATGGCAAAACAAACATGTCGAACGTCAAGTAAATAGTTATTCAACAGCTGTTTAACAATTATTCGTTATAACTATTGTTTGCCCGCAATCTGACGTACATGGCTTCGCTCTGAAATTATTTGTTTCCGAATACATTCTCGTTTATTCCAAACAGCTTGAGCGTTTTATAATGATAATCATTTAAATTTAATGTAATTAATTATTAACGTTACAGTAATATGACTATTTGTTTCTTCGAGGCGCCATATGTATAGTAAAATGAATATTTGGTCAAATTTCGTATAGTTTTGTGAACTAAAAATGGCAAGACAAACATGTCGAACGTGTAAATAATTATTAACAGCTGTTTAACAATTATTTTGTAACTATTGTTTGATAATCTGACGTACATGGCTTCGCTCTGGCTTTTGATCTGAAATTATTTGTTTCCGAATACATTCTCGTTTATTCCTTTCGCTTGAGCGTGCGCCTCGTTTCCGATGATTCCGATCAAAATCCGCGGAAGAAGAAAAAAGCAAGAATAGCGCACCGTGTGTCGTAGTGAACGTAAACCGGATAATTGAATTTTTAATTAAGACGACGCTTGACGGCCTTGTTCACGATCGAGGGTTTATTGGGAAACATCAGACCGGACGAACGAGGCTTTCCTCCGTTGGCTTGTGACAAATTAATTGCTCGAACGAACCGTAGATAACTGGGGCGGTGACGTTTTTATTAAGAGGAAACGTGATGCTTAACGTAAGTCGTCGATTTGAAATGTCCGAGAAAAAACTTAGATAGCGTTTGCACCAAAGATATACTTGGGTGTACTATGATGTGTCAATTTATCACTGGTTACAATTCTCAACTGCACTATGTGGTTCTGCACTGTAGAGAAGTAAGGTGCAAGAAAAAGATGCAATGATTATATTTTCGCAAACAGAAAAGCAAATTTTCAGTTTCGGTGATGCAAATTTAACTGTCATTCTTAAAATAGATGCAAGGTTGTTACGTTGTTTTGTGGGGTAGAAAAAATATGCAATGAAAATTGTAGATTTGTGAACGAAACAGTAGATACTGGGGCGGTGGCTTTTATTAAAGGAAACGTTTCTGTAAGTCGTCGTATAGAATATTTGATAATATACTTTTGAGAAATCTTCCTGTTTTCGATGCACCAAAGTATATATGTACTATGATGTGTGCAAACTGGATTCGTTTCCTACTTCCAGAATGTGTTCTGCACATGCCATGCTATTTCATATACAGAAAAGCTGTAATCGATCTGGGTCATCGATGTTCCGCAGACAAGCGCGAGGAAACGAACTGACGGAACTGTCATGTGAGAATAATTGCACGGCAATCCCATTTTGTCTCGGCCATTCTCTCCTCTCTCTATCGCTTTACGCCGTCACGTCGGCTATGACGCCGTTATCAGCGTATCAGAAAATCGGCCCGTAATCGTGGTAATAAAGGAAACAATAAAAAGCGCCTACTGATGGGCGAAACGAATCTACACCTGTGATCGTCTGCAAAATGTCCGAGTACTCTCGATGCACCAAAGGTATATGTGTACTATGATGTGTGCAAACTGGTTAGTAATTTCCTACTGCCAGAATGTGTTCTGCACATGCTATGCTATTGCAAACAGAAAAGCAAGTCTTTTGGTGATGCAAATTTGTGTTTAAAATAGATGAGGTTGACAGTTGTTTTGTGGGGTAGAAAAAATATTTCTGAAAATTGTAGATTTGTGAACAAAATAGTAGACACTGGGGCGGTGGCTTTTATTAAGAGGAAACGTTTCTGTAAGTCGTCGTTTGATAATATCCGAGTACTCTCGATGCACCAAAGGTATATATGTACTATGATGTGTGCAAACTGGTTAGTAATTCTCAACTGTAGCTATGTGTTCTGCACATGCTATGCTATTGCAAACAGAGAAGCAAATTCTTCGGTGATGCAAATTTGTGTTTAAAATAGATGAGGTTGATAGTTGTTTTGTGGGGTAGAAAAAATGTTTCTGGAAATCGTAGATTTGTGAACAAAATAGTAGACACTAGGACGGTGGTTTTTATTAAGAGGAAACGTTTTTGTAAGTCGTCGTTTGATAATGTCCGAGTACTCTCGATGCATCAAAGGTATACGTGTACTATGATGTGTGCAAACTGGTTAGTAATTCTCAACTGCAGCTATGTGTTCTGCACATGCTATGCTATTGCAAACAGAAAAGCAAATTCTTCGGTGATGCAAATTTGTGTTTAAAATAGATGAGGTTGACAGTTGTTTTGTGGGGTAGAAAAAATATTTCTGAAAATTGTAGATTTGTGAACGAAACAGTAGATACTGGGGCGGTGGTTTTTATTAAGAGGAAACGTTTCTGTAAGTCGTCATTTGATAATGTCCGAGTACTCTCGATGCACCAAAGATATACGTGTACTATGATGTGTGGAAACTGGTTAGTAATTCTCAACTGCAGCTATGTGTTCTGCACATGCTATGCTATTGCAAACAGAGAAGCAAATTCTTCGGTGATGCAAATTTGTGTTTAAAATAGATGAGGTTGACAGTTGTTTTGTGGGGTAGAAAAAATATTTCTGAAAATTGTAGATTTGTGAACAAAATAGTAGACACTAGGACGGTGGTTTTTATTAAGAGGAAACGTTTCTGTAAGTCGTCGTTTGATAATATCCGAGTACTCTCGATGCACCAAAGGTATACGTGTACTATGATGTGTGCAAACTGGTTAGTAATTCTCAACTGCAGCTATGTGTTCTGCACATGCTATGCTATTGCAAACAGAAAAGCAAATTCTTCGGTGATGCAAATTTGTGTTTAAAATAGATGAGGTTGACAGTTGTTTTATGGGGTAGAAAAAATGTTTCTGGAAATTGTAGATTTGTGAACAAAATAGTAGACACTAGGACGGTGGTTTTTATTAAGAGGAAACGTTTTTGTAAGTCGTCGTTTGATAATGTCCGAGTACTCTCGATGCATCAAAGGTATATATGTACTATGATGTGTGCAAACTGGTTAGTAATTCTCAACTGCAGCTATGTGTTCTGCACATGCTATGCTATTGCAAACAGAGAAGCAAATTCTTCGGTGATGCAAATTTGTGTTTAAAATAGATGAGGTTGACAGTTGTTTTGTGGGGTAGAAAAAATATTTCTGAAAATTGTAGATTTGTGAACGAAACAGTAGATACTGGGGCGGTGGCTTTTATTAAGAGGAAACGTTTCTGTAAGTCGTCGTTTGATAATATCCGAGTACTCTCGATGCACCAAAGGTATATGTGTACTATGATGTGTGCAAACTGGTTAGTAATTTCCTACTGCCAGAATGTGTTCTGCACATGCTATGCTATTGCAAACAGAAAAGCAAATTCTTCGGTGATGCAAATTTGTGTTTAAAATAGATGAGGTTGACAGTTGTTTTATGGGGTAGAAAAAATATTTCTGAAAATTGTAGATTTGTGAACGAAACAGTAGACACTGGGGCGGTGGATTTTATTAAGAGAAAACGTTTCTGTAAGTCGTCGTTTGATAATGTCCGAGTACTCTCGATGCACCAAAGATATACGTGTACTATGATGTGTGCAAACTGGTTAGTAATTCTCAACTGCAGCTATGTGTTCTGCACATGCTATGCTATTGCAAACAGAAAAGCAAGTCTTTTGGTGATGCAAATTTGTGTTTAAAATAGATGAGGTTGACAGTTATTTTGTGGCGTGGAAAAAATGTTTCTGGAAATCGTAGATTTGTGAACGAAACAGTAGACACTGGGGCGGTGGCTTTTATTAAGACGAAACGTTTCTGTAAGTCGTCGTTTGATAATGCGAAGGCAAACGTTTTGAGAGCCGTCACTGTCGAGTTTAAAATTAAATATTTTTACCACCCGTCACTTTATAGCTTAAAAGTAAATGTTGTCGTAAGTCGTCGTTTTCTAACCCAAAGGTGAACGTTTCGCAAGTCATCACTTCAGGATTTAAAATTAAACATTCTTGCAAGCCGTCGTTTTATAGTTTAAGAGCAAACACCGTTGAAAATTACCGTTCCAGAGTCTAAATGTAAATATTTTTGCACGTCGATGTTTGAAGGACTGATAAAAATATTTGTCCACGCTCCTGTTTCATAGTCTAAAAGTAAACATTTTTACAAGCCGGTGTTTTGTAGTCTAAAAGTAAATATTCCTACGGGTCGTCCTTTTACAACGTAAAATTACGTTCAGCAGATTTGATGTGGTCCACGCTCAAGCGAAACTTTTATCATTTCGCTACAATGTAAAACTTTCCCCCGTAACGGCGTCATAATTTTTCGCTCTAAATGTCAGACGGTACAGAGCTATTACGGGAGTTTTCCGGTGTTCATTTCACGTTTCGTCGTGTCCTTTGACGACTCGACACGGGCAAGTTTTTCTGGCGCATCCCGCTGTCTCGACAGAAAAAGCGTTGAGTTGAGATCAATTGGCGCAGGGTCGGAATACGAATACAACAGGAAATCGCGATGTTGAGTTATAAATTAACAATGTGTTGTAAATAATTATTGACGTCACTCAAAAACGAATACGACAGGAAATTACATATTGAGTTACCAGTTAACAGTATATCCTACATAATTAGTAACGTCACTCGAACAATTTATACGGCAGGAAATTATATATTGGGTTACAGGTTAATAGTAGGTCCTACATAATTATTGACGTCATTTGAAAAATTAATACGAGAAATAATTTTCTATTCAATTTGAAACGAACAACGTGTTCTTAATAATTATTGACATCAGTCGAAAAACGAATAGCACAGGATGTTACCATGTTAAATTCCAAATGCACACTACTTCCAAAATAGTTATTGACGTCACTCGTTACACGTATACGACAGAATTTGACGACTCGACACGGGCAATTTTTTCTGGCGCAACAGGAAATCGCGATGTTGAGTTATAAATTAACAATATGTTGTAAATAATTATTGACGTCACTCAAAAACAAATACGACAGGAAATTACTTATTGAGTTACCAGTTAACAGTATATCCTACATAATTAGTCACGTCACTCGAACAATTAATACGGCAGGAAATTATATATTGGGTTACAGGTTAATAGTAGGTCCTACATAATTATTGACGTCATTTGAAAAATTAATACGAGAAACAATTTTCTATTCAATTTGAAACGAACAACGTGTTCTTAATAATTATTGACATCAGTCGAAAAACGAATAGCACAGGATGTTACCATGTTGAGTTCCAAATGCACACTACTTCCAAAATAGTTATTGACGTCACTCGTTAAACGTATACGACAGAATTTGACGACTCGACACGGGCAATTTTTTCTGGCGCAACAGGAAATCGCGATGTTGAGTTATAAATTAACAATGTGTTGTAAATAATTATTGACGTCACTCAAAAACAAATACGACAGGAAATTACTTATTGAGTTACCAGTTAACAGTATATCCTACATAATTAGTCACGTCACTCGAACAATTAATACGGCAGGAAATTATATATTGGGTTACAGGTTAATAGTAGGTCCTACATAATTATTGACGTCATTTGAAAAATTAATACGAGAAATAATTTTCTATTCAATTTGAAACGAACAACGTGTTCTTAATAATTATTGACATCAGTCGAAAAACGAATAGCACAGGATGTTACCATGTTGAATTCCAAATGCGCACTACTTCCAAAATAGTTATTGACGTCACTCGTTAAACGTATACGACAGAATTTGACGACTCGACACGGGCAATTTTTTCTGGCGCAACAGGAAATCGCGATGTTGAGTTATAAATTAACAATATGTTGTAAATAATTATTGACGTCACTCAAACAACGAATACGACAGGAAATTACATATTGAGTTACCAGTTAACAGTATATTCTACATAATTAGTAACGTCACTCGAACAATTAATACGGCAGGAAATTATATATTGGGTTACAGGTTAATAGTAGGTCCTACATAATTATTGACGTCATTTGAAAAATTAATACGAGAAATAATTTTCTATTCAATTTGAAACGAACAACGTGTTCTTAATAATTATTGACATCAGTCGAAAAACGAATAGCACAGGATGTTACCATGTTGAATTCCAAATGCACACTACTTCCAAAATAGTTATTGACGTCACTCGTTAAACGTATACGACAGAATTTGACGACTCGACACGGGCAATTTTTTCTGGCGCAACAGGAAATCGCGATGTTGAGTTATAAATGAGCAATATGTTGTAAATAATTATTGACATCACTCAAAAACGAATATGACAGGAAATTACATATTGAATTACCAGTTAACAGTATATCCTACATAATTAGTCACGTCACTCGAACAATTAATACGGCAGGAAATTATATATTGGGTTACAGGTTAATAGTAGGTCCTACGTAATTATTGACGTCATTTGAAAAATTAATACGAGAAATAATTTTCTATTCAATTTGAAACGAACAACGTGTTCTTAATAATTATTAACATCAGTCGAAAAACGAATAGCACAGGATGTTACCATGTTGAATTCCAAATGCACACTACTTCCAAAATAGTTATTGACGTCACTCGTTAAACGTATACGACAGAATTTGACGACTCGACACGGGCAATTTTTTCTGGCGCATCTCGCTGTCTCGACAGAAAAAGCGTTGAGTTGAGATCAATTGGCGCAGGGTCGGAATACGAATACAACAGGAAATCGCGATGTTGAGTTATAAATTAGCAATATGTTGTAAATAATTATTGACGTCACTCAAACAACGAATACGACAGGAAATTACTTATTGCGTTACCAGTTAACAGTATATCCTACATAATTAGTAACGTCACTCGAACAATTAATACGGCAGGAAATTATATATTGGGTTACAGGTTAATAGTAGGTCCTACATAATTATTGACGTCATTTGAAAAATTAATACGAGAAATAATTTTCTATTCAATTTGAAACGAACAACGTGTTCTTAATAATTATTGACATCAGTCGAAAAACGAATAGCACAGGATGTTACCACGTTGAGTTCCAAATGCACACTACTTCCAAAATAGTTATTGACGTCACTCGTTAAACGTATACGACAGAATTTGACGACTCGACACGGGCAATTTTTTCTGGCGCAACAGGAAATCGCGATGTTGAGTTATAAATTAACAATATGTTGTAAATAATTATTGACGTCACTCAAAAACAAATACGACAGGAAATTACTTATTGAGTTACCAGTTAACAGTATATCCTACATAATTTGTCACGTCACTCGAACAATTAATACGGCAGGAAATTATATATTGGGTTACAGGTTAATAGTAGGTTCTACGTAATTATTGACGTCAATTGAAAAATTAATACGAGAGAAAATCATCTTTTAAGTTTTAAATGAACAACGTGTTCTTAATAATTATTGACATCAGTCGAAAAACGAATTGCACAGGACGTTTCCATGTTGAATTCCAAATGCGCACTACGTCCAAAATAGTTATTGACGTCACTCGTTAAACGTATACGACAGAAAGGCACATATTAAATTCTGCATAAACAGTACGCCCGAAATAATTATCGACGTCCCTCTCACGAACGCTTCTCCTCACTGCCACGTAAATTCAAGAACCGCCCCCGTCCCAATAACAACTCGCGTTAGTACCACCCGCATTATGCCCGCGCAAATAATTTCCGTGCCATTAGAATATTCCATTCGGCGAAAACGTACATCGCCGTCATAGTTCCAGGCCTATCAATCTTGCCGGCAAGACAGTCTTGTCGTTACGAGTATTTTGTCGTAACGGCAATTACTCTCCCGACTACATTCCGCGCACGAATTTTATTGTCTCCCCGTCCACGCCGCGGGTTCCGCTGATATATCGTCCGTTATGCGATTCCCCGGATTCGCCCGGCATAAATATTGCTTCCCCCGTTTCTCATCTTCTTCGCCCCCGCCCACTTCCATCTTAGTTTTTCGTCCGGTCGAAATCCTAGCCCATGGTGTCATGCGTTCCTCTGTTTTCTGGTGATTACGCTCTGTGCAGTAAGTTTTAACCGTTTGAGTCCCAGACGGTATTGAAAAAACACTGTCGAAGAGTCCCAGACAGCGCAACCGCGCTTTCTCTAAATGAGTTCGAAAAGATCCAAGCAGCGCGATAACGCTTCTTTTATTTTATGTCAAGAAATACCAAGGGACACGATAGCGCTTTGTTTATTTCACATCGATGAATCCCAATCGGGATTAGGCGTACTGTAAATTTATAAATATTTCAAGTTTTGCACGATAAAAATTATTGAGAAGGTAACAATCAAATAAAAATTTTTATTTTGTAATGTATTACTGCATTATTATAATACTATATTACCTATTGTAAAATGTACTATTTAAGTTAAAAGAAGCTGTGTGATCTACTTGCGTCAGTAAGTCTGAGCGTTCGACTCCAACAATACGTAACGCACCGTCAGTTGTCAACAATGCTCGAAATGTGCTGGGTTTTCTCGACATAAAATCTGAACAGCGCGATCGCGCTGCTTGGGACTCAAACGGTTAACACATTACGGACGGATGACGAGATATATCGTCTTGCGTATTTCGTCATTCTGGGCCACTGAGATATATCGTTTTGCATATTCTGTCGTTCGAGGCAGGTGACGAGATATCACACAGTTGCTACGTGATTGTCAGCCGCAGTTTTTCGCAATTTGTGTTGCGAATTAATTATTTGAAGCTCTGAAATATGGATAGCGACAAAACGATTAGCAATTGTTACACACCACACTTTCACTTCTCAAAACGAGTCGTCTCGCCCGGAGTCCTGTCCCATCCTCAAAACAAAGCCTTATACCTACACTCTTGAGACTCCTCAAAAATAGCCTTCATGGCATTCATTATACTTCCACGACTCCGTTCCCTAATCCTCCGTGACCATTTCAAGTACCTTCCTGACATCTTTATTACTTCAGCGTTGCACTTAGTCTTCAATATTCAGTCAAGTCCCAATACCCGCTTTCTCTTTTACTAAGACATGCTGCAACTACATGTCGCCCCACTCAACAGCAAAAAAGGGGAAACACTGCATTTTCCGCTATGGGTGGAGCAAACTTGCATCCAATCATAGATTAACAACATCACCAGGAAAAACCTGCCTGATTGGCAAATCCCTTTCCTTTCCCAAATCTTGCACGAGCCCTTCCCTTCATGATTCTTCCAAAACGACAAGAAGGGCACTCTGATTCAAACTCTCGCACCGACAACACGCGTCACTAAACAATCCGTTACAACATTACACTCAACACTCAACACGCGAACATTACTTTATCGCGACAAATTAACTTAGTATCCAAACTCCTTTGTTATATATTTTTAGTGAAAATATACGTTCTTTGTTACCTCATTACATTCAACAAAATCATTCTCATCTCCCTAAACGGTCGTGAGAAAACGCGCATAATTCAAGTGGCACAACGCGTCGAGGATTTACGACCCTCGTAGAATCGACGACACAGAACGCGATTCTCGTTTGAACGGTGCGCGTAACACAATATTACAGAAATATTTGTGGACAGTTTAACACTTTGACTGCCAAGCGTTTCTTGCTATGTTGGAACCGCGATGCGATAAAATACTGCAGAGTATAATTAAATCGTGCAAAATGAAAGTAATGCAGAGTTGTTAGAAGCCAAAGTATTGAAGCACCGTTCCAATATAAATTGCTTTTACAAGATTCCAAACAGACTTCATTGCGAATTTTTTGCATTTTTAGTCAAATTTTTTGCACCTGTCACCGGTGACCACCGTGGCAGTCAACGTGTTAACTACTAACAAATCATCACGAATTTAAAAATATTTGACGCAAAAAAATACCCGGCCACTGGGTACGATTAGCAATAGAATGCCCGGTCCGCAAAGTGTTAAGGTAGCCAAGGCACACTTCGGTAGCTAGTGGTTCGACACACTATTTTATCTTGCCACTGCAACGGCTGCTGAGCAATGCTAGAAGCCATATGAAAGTGACCTGGTATTTTATATTGTATCTTAACACTTTACCGACCGCTATTGACTGAAGATACCACTCACTAACGACCGACTCTGTTTTGGATATCGCGCAGGAATTTATAACTAAAAAATACTGAATGTGTTGTTGAGAATCCTTTGGTTTCAAAGCAGTGTAATTTTATTGTCATTTAGAATTGCCATAATATCATCTGATATTTATTTTATCTAATATAACCATTGACCACTGAAAAGCCGATTAATCGGCTACCAGTAAATAGCAGTTGAAACCGAAAAGTCGATTAATCGGCTAGCGGTCGTTAAAGTGTTAATTGTTTCAACGCGACCTCCTACATAATAGAATATCCATCAACAATAATACCTTACAACAAATTTATAACATAATTACCCCAAAAATCTCTGATTTACAATATTATTGAAAAAAAAAATTAAAATTCGTACTCTGGACCAAAAACCAATAATCGGTTATCTTGCTTACTCAGCCACTAGTAAACTATACAGTACTTAAAGACTGCAACAATCGACCTCAATGCGGGCACATGTTCCTTTTTTTGGCAAAATGCGTGTCGAATATTTTTCGGTCCAGAATTCTGATCTACTTAGAAATGAACTTCAGAGAACTCGCTTTCCTGTCATCTTCTTGTGCCGTTCAGTGTGCTGTCCCACGCGGACTGGCTTCTGCGAAAAATGCACAAAGGCAAAATGACTTTCGCGAAGGAATTGCGTCCGAGTCGCTCATCTTGCTCACTCAGCCACTAATAAACTATACAGTACTTAAAAACTACAACAATCGACCTCAATCCGGGCTCATGTTCCTTTTTTTGGCAAAATGCGTGTCGAATATTTTTCGGTCCAGAATTCTGATCTACTTAGAGATGAACTTCAGAGAACTCGCTTTCCTGTCATCTTCTTGTGCCGTTCAGTGTGCTGTCCCACGCGGACTGGCTTCTGCGAAAAATGCACAAAGGCAAAATGACTTTCGCGAAGGAATTGCGTCCGAGTCGTTAGCGACGCGTCGGTGCTGGCGATGACTCTTGAGATTCTGAATGCCTTTGTGCCCGTCCTTACGTCCCGGCGCTTCGTCTTTTGGCTTTACGAGGGGCACCCGGCGAAGAGGACGTTTTAAGAGTCGGAACACTTAGACGCGCGTGTAACGTGGGATAACGTAAAATTGTAGACGGACGTAAATAGCCAGCCGTCTCAATGACGCGGTAATGAACACTGAAACGTGTGCGAGGGAGTTGGAAAGATTCCGGGAACTTTGATGACGCTGAGATATGTGCGATTTTATAAGGCTTGCGAAGAAACTTGATTTATGGGACTTGGGCGGGACGTTGGCGAATTTGTGCGGATGCTCGGTGTGATCTTTAATAATGCATATGTGCGTGATTGAACATAAATGAGATTTAGGAGATTACGAGAACCGTAGGTGAGCTTGCATGAGTAGTTATGAGCGCAAAGTGCCGCAATGGACGCATTGATGGATATTTCGTATAGCAGAGTATGATGATGGAGTTAGAAATTCGAGATATATTATTTATCAGTATCACCGCGTTAATTAACAGAATAGGGCAAGAGCATGTTTGAAATATTATGACACGTTGTAACAACGCGAGATCTTTGTAGACTTGTCCAAGGAACCTGAAACATGACGCAATGGACGCATTGATGGATATTCCGTATAACAAGTGTGATGATGCAGTTAGAAATTCATTGTTTCGAGATATATTATTTATTAGTATCTCCGCGTTAATTAACAGAATAGGGCAAGAGCACGTTTGAAATATTATGACACGTTGTAACAACGCGAGATCTTTGTAGACTTGTCAAGAAGAGATCCAAGGAACCTGGAACATGACGCAATGGAGGCATTGATGGATATTTCGTACAGCAAAGTGTGATGATGCAGTTAGAAATGCATTCTTTCGAGAGATATTATTTATCAGTATCTCCGCGTTAATTAACAGAATAGGGCAAGAGCACATTGAAATATTATGACACGTTGTAACAACGCGAGATCTTTGTAAACTTGTCAAGAAGAGATCTAAGGAACTTGGAACATGACACAATGGACGCATTGATGGATATTTCGTATAACAAGTGTCATGATGCAGTTAGAAATTCATTGTTTCGAGATATATTATTTATCAGTATCACCGCGTTAATTGACAGAATAGGACAAGAGCACATTGAAATATTATGAGACGTTGTAACAACGCGAGATTTTTGTAGACTTGTCAAGAAAAGATCTAAGGAACCTGGAACATTACGCAATGGACGCATTGATGGATATTTCGTACGGCAGATTATGATGATGCAGTTAGAAATTCGAGATATATTATTCATCAGTATCACCGCGTTAATTAACAAAATAAGGCAAGAGCATGTTTGAAATATTATGACACGTTGTAACAACGCGAGATCTTTGTAGACTTGTCAAGAAGAGATCCAAGGAACCTGGAACATGACGCAATGGACGCATTGATGGATATTTCGTATAGCAAGTGTGATGATACAGTTAGAAATTCATTCTTTCGAGAGATATTATTTATCAGTATCACCGCGTTAATTAACAGAATAGGACAAGAGTATATTAAAATATTACGACACGTTGTAGCAACGCGAGATCTTTGTAAATGAAATCTTTGTGAATTTTAAAACGTAGTAATAAACATACTCCAACCAGAACGGGGGTTCAGGAATCATATATAACACGGAAAAGCGAAAAGCTCTTGTGATTTCGAAGCGTCTACAGCGAAAATTGTTTTTTATCAAAATAAACTAAACTACCAACGAACAAGTCTTCAGTTTACAAAGTAGTCCAGGATCCGCGTTTGCTGAGAGAAGCCATACATACGTGTCATCCGTGTATGCGTGGCATGTTTTGTTACCGCGACTACAAGCAAATCGCCCGAATGCAGGCTTGAGTGCATTGCGCACCCGCGAGCAATAAATTTTGTCCGCGCAAGGTGTCAGTAAATGCACGAAGACCGAAGCGAAGCTCGCTTTTTGCGTTTGTCGATGAACAACGCATCTTGTATCGCATTTATTTGCATCTTGATTGGACGAATTTACATCGGCGACCGGTGTAAGTGCGGTGGAATAGACCGCCGGAAGGTAGCAGTTGGCTGGATGTTGGGAGCTTAGGGTCCTGGCGGTCTTAAATTTCAATTTCTTTCAAACGGCACGAACTTAAATTTCAATTTCTGGCGAGCCACTCGCGGGAAGAGTCCATTGCTACCGGAGGATCTATAAAATATTGTCACGTTGGATAAGAACCGAGTTGTGCACAGAAACTTTTCATGCTTTCAGTTTGTAGGGTGATCTAAACTGTGTCAGTGTGCGAATGCTGTGCATCAAGCTCGTATTCCAACTTTTTTATACTTGTTATTTGTTCGTTCGTAAATTTGTATCGCGGACTTCAAAGGAAACTGAAGGTTTCGGGAAATATTGTCACTTTCGATTAGATCCAAATTATGTTCAAACACTTTGCTTTTCCTTACATTTGAGTCTTGACTAGATGTTGGGAGCTTAGGGTCCTGGCGGTCTTAAATTTCAATTTCTTTCAAACGGCACGAACTTAAATTTCAATTTCTGGCGAGCCACTCGCGGGAAGAGTCCATTGCTACCGGAGGATCTATAAAATATTGTCACGTTGGATAAGAACCGAGTTGTGCACAGAAACTTTTCATGCTTTCAGTTTGTAGGGTGATCTAAACTGTGTCAGTGTGCGAATGCTGTGCATCAAGCTCGTATTCCAACTTTTTTGTACTTGTTATTTGTTCGTTCGTAAATTTGTATTGCGGACTTCAAAGGAAACTGAAGGTTTCGTAAAATATTGTCACTTTCGATTGGATCCAAATTATGTTCAAACACTTTACTTTTCCTTACATTTGAGTCTTGACTAGATGTTGGGAGCTTAGGGTCCTGGCGGTCTTAAATTTCAATTTCTTTCAAACGGCACAAACTTAAATTTCAATTTCTGGCCAGCCACTCGCGGGAAGAGTCCATTGCTACCGGAGGATCTATAAAATATTGTCACGTTGGATAAGAACCGAGTTGTGCACAGAAACTTTTCATGCTTTCAGTTTGTAGGGTGATCTAAACTGTGTCAGTGTGCGAATGCTGTGCATCAAGCTCGTATTCCAACTTTTTTATACTTGTTATTTGTTCGTTTGTAAGTTTGTATCGCGGACTTCAAAGGAAACTGAAGGTTTCGGGAAATATTGTCACTTTCGATTGGATTCAAATTATGTTCAAACACTTTGCGTTTTCTTACATTTGAGTCTTGACTAGATGTTGGGAGCTTTGGGTCCTGGCGGTCTTAAATTTCAATTTCTTTCAAACGGCACGAACTTAAATTTCAATTTCTGGCGAGCCACTCGCGGGAAGAGTCCATTGCTACCGGAGGATCTATAAAATATTGTCACGTTGGATAAGAACCGAGTTGTGCACAGAAACTTTTCATGCTTTCAGTTTGTAGGGTGATCTAAACTGTGTCAGTGTGCGAATGCTGTGCATCAAGCTCGTATTCCAACTTTTTTATACTTGTTATTTGTTCGTTCGTAAATTTGTATTGCGGACTTCAAAGGAAACTGAAGGTTTCGTAAAATATTGTCACTTTCGATTGGATCCAAATTACGTTCAAACACTTTACTTTTCCTTACATTTGAGTCTTGACTAGATGTTGGGAGCTTAGGGTCCTGGCGGTCTTAAATTTCAATTTCTTTCAAACGGCACAAACTTAAATTTCAATTTCTGGCCAGCCACTCGCGGGAAGAGTCCATTGCTACCGGAGGATCTATAAAATATTGTCACGTTGGATAAGAACCGAGTTGTGCACAGAAACTTTTCATGCTTTCAGTTTGTAGGGTGATCTAAACTGTGTCAGTGTGCGAATGCTGTGCATCAAGCTCGTATTCCAACTTTTTTGTACTTGTTATTTGTTCGTTCGTAAATTTGTATTGCGGACTTCAAAGGAAACTGAAGGTTTCGTAAAATATTGTCACTTTCGATTGGATCCAAATTATGTTCAAACACTTTACTTTTCCTTACATTTGAGTCTTGACTAGATGTTGGGAGCTTAGGGTCCTGGCGGTCTTAAATTTCAATTTCTTTCAAACGGCACGAACTTAAATTTCAATTTCTGGCGAGCCACTCGCGGGAAGAGTCCATTGCTACCGGAGGATCTATAAAATATTGTCACGTTGGATAAGAACCGAGTTGTGCACAGAAACTTTTCATGCTTTCAGTTTGTAGGGTGATCTAAACTGTGTCAGTGTGCGAATGCTGTGCATCAAGCTCGTATTCCAACTTTTTTATACTTGTTATTTGTTCGTTCGTAAATTTGTGTTGCGGACTTCAAAGGAAACTGAAGGTTTCGTGAAATATTGTCACTTTCGATTAGATCCAAATTATGTTCAAACACTTTGCTTTTTCTTACATTTGAGTCTTGACTAGATGTTGGGAGCTCTGGGTCCTGGTCTTAAATTTCAATTTCTTTCAAACGGCACGAACTTAAATTTCAATTTCTGGCGAGTCAGTTGTGGATAAAGTCCATTGCTATCGAAGAATCCGTAAAATATTGGTACGTTGGATAGCAGCCGAGTTGGGCTGAGAAACTTTTCATGCTTTCAGTTGTACTGTGATCTAAACTGTGTCAGTGTGCGAATGCTGAGCATCAAACTCGTATTCCAACTTTTTTGTACTTGTTATTTGTTAATTTGTAAATTTGTATTGCTGGATTCAAAGGATATTGAAAAATCAATACAATATTATCACTTTCGAATGGATTCGAGGACGTGACCGTCTCCTACCGACCAAAAACGTCTCCTATTCTTACCATAATTTGCCAGCGTTTAGTATCAAACTCAAATTCTACCGTTTATATTTTTTATTACCTTGTTTATAAATTCAGACATGCAAAACCGAAACTCGGCTATTTTCAGGATAGTGAGAAATTGCATCAGTTTCAAATTGTACAATTTTATTCTATTTATGGTTATTACCTAGTTCCTAAAAGCAGGCTCAATTTCATTCACGTTTAAATTCTACCATTTTGTTCTTCTTATGCTTATTACCTACTTCCTAAATTCAGGCCTAATTTCAATCACGCTTAAATTCTACTATTTTGTTCTTCTTATGCTTATTACCTAGTTCCCAAATTGAGGCATGAACAACCTGACCTCAGTTAATTCGAGCATAGTAACAAATCGCATCAAAACAACCAACCATCATCCAAACATCTCCCATGCCAATAAGCACAAAATTACACCACTGGGTCTCCCACACACACTACCGACATAAGTTTACTTCCACTTCTATAATCCCTGAATAACTTTTTATTCTATTTATGCTTATTACCTACTTCCTAAATTCAGGCCTAATTTCAATCACGCTTAAATTCTACCATTTTGTTCTTCTTATGCTTATTACCTAGTTCCCAAATTCAGGCATGAACAGCCTGACCTCAGTTAATTCGAGCATAATAACAAATCGCATCGAAACAACCAACCATCATCCAAACATCTCCCATGCCAATAAGCACGAAATTATACCACTGCGTCTCCCACACACACTACCCACATAAGTTCGCTTCCACTTCTATAATTCCTGAATAACTTTTTATTCTATTTATGCTTATTACCTACTTCCTAAATTCAGGCCTAATTTCAATCACGCTTAAATTCTACCATTTTGTTCTTCTTATGCTTATTACCTAGTTCCTAAATTCAGGCATGAACAGCCTGACCTCAGTTAATTCGAGCATAGTAACAAATCGCATCGAAACAACCAACCATCATTCAAACATCTCCCATGCCAATAAGCACGAAATTATACCACTGCGTCTTCCACACACACACTACCTACATAAATTCGCTTCCACTTCTATAATTCCTGAATAACTTTTTATTCTATTTATGCTTATTACCTACTCCCTAAATTCAGGCCTAATTTCAATCACGCTTAAATTCTACCATTTTGTTCTTCTTATGCTTATTACCTAGTTCCCAAATTGAGGCATGAACAACCTGACCTCAGTTAATTCGAGCATAGTAACAAATCGCATCGAAACAACCAACCATCATCCAAACATCTCCCATGCCAATAAGCACGAAATTACACCACTGCGTCTCCCACACACACTACCCACATAAGTTTACTTCCACTTCTATAATTCCTGAATAACTTTTTATTCTATTTATGCTTATTACCTACTTCCTAAATTCAGGCCTAATTTCAATCACGCTTAAATTCTACCATTTTGTTCTTCTTATGCTTATTACCTAGTTCCTAAATTCAGGCATGAACAGCCTGACCTCAGTTAATTCGAGCATAATAACAAATCGCATCGAAACAACCAACCATCATTCAAACATCTCCCATGCCAATAAGCACAAAATTATACCACTGCGTCTTTCACACACACACTACCTACATAAGTTCGCTTCCACTTCTATAATTCCTGAATAACTTTTTATTCTATTTATGCTTATTACCTACTTCCTAAATTCAGGCCTAATTTCAATCACGCTTAAATTCTACCATTTTGTTCTTCTTATGCTTATTACCTAGTTCCTAAATTCAGGCATGAACAGCCTGACCTCAGTTAATTCGGGCATAATAACAAATCGCATCGAAACAACCAACCATCATTCAAACATCTCCCATGCCAATAAGCACGAAATTACACCACTGCGTCTCCCACACACACTACCCACATAAGTTCGCTTCCACTTCTATAATTCCTGAATAACTTTTTATTCTATTTATGCTTATTACCTACTTCCTAAATTCAGGCCTAATTTCAATCACGCTTAAATTCTACCATTTTGTTCTTCTTATGCTTATTACCTAGTTCCTAAATTCAGGCATGAACAGCCTAACCTCAGTTAATTCGAGCATAATAACAAATCGCATCGAAACAACCAACCATCATCCAAACATCTCCCATGCCAATAAGCACGAAATTATACCACTGCGTCTCCCACACACACTACCCACATAAGTTCGCTTCCACTTCTATAATTCCTGAATAACTTTTTATTCTATTTATGCTTATTACCTACTTCTTAAATTCAGGCCTAATTTCAATCACGCTTAAATTCTACCATTTTGTTCTTCTTATGTTTATTACCTAGTTCCTAAATTCAGGCATGAACAGCCTGACCTCAGTTAATTCGAGCATAATAACAAATCGCATCGAAACAACCCACTATCATCCAAACACCTCCCATGCCAATAAGCACGAAATTATACCACTGCGTCTCCCACACACACTACCCACATAAGTTCACTTCCACTTCTATAATTCCTGAATAACTTGCCATATTTTCTATAAACGCTGAAAACCGTACTAAGTGCATGATTCCAAAAAATACACAAATACTCGAAAAATGGTAGAAACGGTACTCAAGTTTGATACGCAACATTTTGTCGCGTCATCGGTGCAGTCGCCAAAAATATACCGAGCCATAATCCGCAGGTCGGCTCCATTTTCAGACGACGCGGCCTCGGAAAGTTGTAGGCGTCATACGTTTTCGTGCGACGCGGCGTTCGATAAGTTAGCGTGGATTTCGTGCTCGACAATGGAACGTACAGAGGTCGGACAACGCGTCAGTGGTAACGATGTCTGTACAGCCGGGCGGCAGTAACAGATTATTCGACAGGGGTAAGCTGGCTGTCAGAGTCAGACATGTTCACTGACCGGTCACGGGCAGACGCGATAAGCACGAGTGACTTCGTTCGTCGAGTGTTAAATCTTTCGGCGCTGGAACTTGTTCGGTGCACTCGCCTGTGGACGTTTTGTCGCGCGAACACTTGTCAAAATGGTGGCTAGTATGATAGACGAATGGTCTATCGTTTTCAACCTTATTACTGATCGTAGATAGTGAGAAGCGAACCCATTTTTTGAGCAAATTTTTCGGGAAATTTGGAACCAGTTTTCAAAGAGGAAAAAAGGACTTGTTTCTTATTATTTATGATGCGTTATAAATACAAGCCTATAAAAACACGCGTTTGACATGACACGGTACAAAATTTGCGACAAGCCGCGTGTAATCGGATACTTTTACGATATGTGGTGAAATTTTACAACTCGCATATAGCAATACACTTTCTCCTGCAGTGTTTTGATTTCAATAAATTAACTATATGATATAATCAATAGTACTTATATGCAATTTAATTTAATGTAAGCAATGAAGACATAACGAGTGATCAGAACTTTTAGACATTTATTCGTCACCCTACTTTGATTGAAATAAATAGAAAATTTCTCGTGTATACCGCATTTGATAGTGCTTTCTATATGTCATTCGGTCAGAAAAAAATGATGGTGTGACAATTGATAGGAACATACGAAAAGTAATAGTCTTTAATTTCTGACAAATCTTTGTGGTCGCTGAGTTTTGTATTCTTTTAACGATTTTTCGTTAAATTTTCTCTAATTTTACTTTCAATTTATTTTAATATCAGCATGTGTACTTCAAAATAATTAAAAATGTTTGGAATTAATTTCTTTTATTTTTTATACATCTAGATTTACGTTACAAAACTGAAGTATCGCGTGACCTACATCTTACGGCACGGTTTCATTATAACACGGGCGTACTTATCGTGTTGCACTAGGGTTGATTGTACAACGTTACGGAGCGGGCACCCAAACACGTAGTGTCCAGAAAAATTGATCGCTATTTCTGGCCTCTCATAAATATATATTACGTAACATATCTCATAAACACACATCCTAAATGCATTAACGTCGAACCATCGTTAGCACCCAGCGCGTAATTACTCAACGTCCCTTCATAAATACACCTCTCACGCGCGGGATATTTACAAAATAAACGAAGTGTCTACTAATCCCTCGACGCTCGTCCCCTCAGCATCCTTCCAATCGATTCCACTTTACCTATTATTATCCCAACGATATTTTCGGAGGAATATATAGGGACGGCGATCCATCTTGGAAACTCGACACGTTCGCAGCCTTTCACGTGCGTTTACGGATCTTTGCAAGCTTTCACAAGCTTTTACTTGTGTTTCCCCGCCACTCACCGCATCCGAACCGGTGCACTTTGACTTATTGCCGGGGTGCAGTAAAAAGTAATCTCATTGGCGGGTTTAAATTGTATCCGACGCGTTTCCAACATAACAGTCACACGTTGCTTGCCGTTTTTGCGAATGACGATTCTTCACTTGCGTCCAACGTTGCAAGGCGAATCCCATCTAAAATCACTTGACGTTACATTAGTCTTAGTACTTTTCGGGCAATTATAGAATAAGACGGGATGCAGAATGAATGCTAGTATGGAATGCAATATATGCAATCGACACATGTGCAGGTTTTCCCGAATTTACGCCGACATTCCCATTACCAACGTCTTCTATTCGCAAACATGCAAACAATCATTTAATATCGCATTCAATTATACAACCGTAGAAGAATTTGTATGCAAACTTGAAGAAATCTAAAAATTGTTTCAGATAGTATTAGAGATTACAGTTTATTGTACGACAAATTATCGTTTTATAAAGCAATTTTAGAAATATTATTTCGTCGGCTTATTTCAAGGCGAATTCTGTCAAAAATCGGTTGATTTAGACTTTTCGAGCAATTATAGAATAAGACGGGATGCAGAATGAATGCTAGTATGAAATGCAATATATGCAATCGACACATGTACAGGTTTTCCCGAATTTACGCCGATATTCCCATCACTAACATCTTCTATTCGCAAACATGCAAACAATCATTTAATATCGCATTCAGTTATACAACCGTAGAAGAATTTGTATGCAAACTTGAAGAAATCTAAAAATTGTTTCAGATAGTATTAGAGATTACAGTTTATTGTACGACAAATTACCGTGTTATAAAGCAATTTTAGAAATATTATTATGTCGGCTTATTTCAAGGCGAATTCTGTCAAAAAACGCTT
The DNA here is from genome assembly GCA_033815515.1 of Cryptocheilus praepositus. Taxonomy (NCBI): domain Eukaryota; kingdom Metazoa; phylum Arthropoda; class Insecta; order Hymenoptera; family Pompilidae; genus Cryptocheilus; species Cryptocheilus praepositus. Next base: position 3,200,449 of record JAWWQZ010000257.1, read on the forward strand.
GACTTAGACTGTTCGGGCAATTATAGAATAAGACGGGATGCAGAATGAATGCTAGTATGGAATGCAATATATGCAATCGACACATGTACAGGTTTTCCCGAATTTACGCCGATATTCCCATCACTAACATCTTCTATTCGCAAACATGCAAACAATCATTTAATATCGCATTCAGTTATACAACCGTAGAAGAATTTGTATGCAAACTTGAAGAAATCTAAAAATTGTTTTAGATAGTATTAGAGACTACAGTTCATTGTACGACAAATTACCGTTTTATAAAGCAATTTTAGAAATATTATTTCGTCGGCTTATTTCAAAGCGAATTCTGTCAAAAATCGCTTGACTTAGACTTTTCGGGCAATTATAGAATAAGACACGATGCAGAATGAATGCTAGTATGGAATGCAGTATATGCAATCGACACATGTACAGGTTTTCCCGAATTTACGCCGATATTCCCATCACTAACATCTTCTATTCGCAAACATGCAAACAATCATTTAATATCGCATTCAATTATACAACCGTAGAAGAATTTGTATGCAAACTTGAAGAAATCTAAAAATTGTTTCAGATAGTATTAGAGATTACAGTTTATTGTACGACAAATTATCGTTTTATAAAGCAATTTTAGAAATATTATTTCGTCGGCTTATTTCAAGGCGAATTCTGTCAAAAATCGGTTGACTTAGACTTTTCGAGCAATTATAGAATAAGACGGGATGCAGAATGAATGCTAGTATGGAATGCAGTATATGCAATCGACACATGTACAGGTTTTCCCGAATTTACGCCGATATTCCCATCACTAACATCTTCTATTCGCAAACATGCAAACCATCATGTTAATGTCGCATTCAGTTGTACAATCGTAGAAAAATTTGTATGCAAACTTGAAGAAATCTAAAAATTGTTTCAGATAGTATTAGAGATTACAGTTTATTGTACGACAAATTATCGTTTTATAAAGCAATTTTAGAAATATTATTATGTCGGCTTATTTCAAGGCGAATTCTGTCAAAAAACGCTTGACTTAGACTGTTCGGGCAATTATAGAATAAGACGGGATGCAGAATGAATGCTAGTATGGAATGCAATATATGCAATCGACACATGTACAGGTTTTCCCGAATTTACGCCGATATTCCCATCACTAACATCTTCTATTCGCAAACATGCAAACAATCATTTAATATCGCATTCAGTTATACAACCGTAGAAGAATTTGTATGCAAACTTGAAGAAATCTAAAAATTGTTTTAGATAGTATTAGAGACTACAGTTCATTGTACGACAAATTACCGTTTTATAAAGCAATTTTAGAAATATTATTTCGTCGGCTTATTTCAAGGCGAATTCTGTCAAAAATCGCTTGACTTAGACTTTTCGGGCAATTATAGAATAAGACGGGATGCAGAATGAATGCTAGTATGGAATGCAATATATGCAATCGACACATGTACAGGTTTTCCCGAATTTACGCCGATATTCCCATCACTAACATCTTCTATTCGCAAACATGCAAACAATCATTTAATATCGCATTCAATTATACAACCGTAGAAGAATTTGTATGCAAACTTGAAGAAATCTAAAAATTGTTTCAGATAGTATTAGAGATTACAGTTTATTGTACGACAAATTATCGTTTTATAAAGCAATTTTAGAAATATTATTTCGTCGGCTTATTTCAAGGCGAATTCTGTCAAAAATCGGTTGACTTAGACTTTTCGAGCAATTATAGAATAAGACGGGATGCAGAATGAATGCTAGTATGGAATGCAGTATATGCAATCGACACATGTACAGGTTTTCCCGAATTTACGCCGATATTCCCATCACTAACATCTTCTATTCGCAAACATGCAAACAATCATTTAATATCGCATTCAATTATACAACCGTAGAAGAATTTGTATGCAAACTTGAAGAAATCTAAAAATTGTTTCAGATAGTATTAGAGATTACAGTTTATTGTACGACAAATTATCGTTTTATAAAGCAATTTTAGAAATATTATTTCGTCGGCTTATTTCAAGGCGAATTCTGTCAAAAATCGGTTGACTTAGACTTTTCGAGCAATTATAGAATAAGACGGGATGCAGAATGAATGCTAGTATGGAATGCAGTATATGCAATCGACACATGTACAGGTTTTCCCGAATTTACGCCGATATTCCCATCACTAACATCTTCTATTCGCAAACATGCAAACAATCATTTAATATCGCATTCAATTATACAACCGTAGAAGAATTTGTATGCAAACTTGAAGAAATCTAAAAATTGTTTCAGATAGTATTAGAGATTACAGTTTATTGTACGACAAATTATCGTTTTATAAAGCAATTTTAGAAATATTATTTCGTCGGCTTATTTCAAGGCGAATTCTGTCAAAAATCGGTTGACTTAGACTTTTCGAGCAATTATAGAATAAGACGGGATGCAGAATGAATGCTAGTATGAAATGCAATATATGCAATCGACACATGTACAGGTTTTCCCGAATTTACGCCGATATTCCCATCACTAACATCTTCTATTCGCAAACATGCAAACAATCATTTAATATCGCATTCAGTTATACAACCGTAGAAGAATTTGTATGCAAACTTGAAGAAATCTAAAAATTGTTTTAGATAGTATTAGAGACTACAGTTCATTGTACGACAAATTACCGTTTTATAAAGCAATTTTAGAAATATTATTTCGTCGGCTTATTTCAAAGCGAATTCTGTCAAAAATCGCTTGACTTAGACTTTTCGGGCAATTATAGAATAAGACACGATGCAGAATGAATGCTAGTATGGAATGCAGTATATGCAATCGACACATGTACAGGTTTTCCCGAATTTACGCCGATATTCCCATCACTAACATCTTCTATTCGCAAACATGCAAACAATCATTTAATATCGCATTCAATTATACAACCGTAGAAGAATTTGTATGCAAACTTGAAGAAATCTAAAAATTGTTTCAGATAGTATTAGAGATTACAGTTTATTGTACGACAAATTATCGTTTTATAAAGCAATTTTAGAAATATTATTTCGTCGGCTTATTTCAAGGCGAATTCTGTCAAAAATCGGTTGACTTAGACTTTTCGAGCAATTATAGAATAAGACGGGATGCAGAATGAATGCTAGTATGGAATGCAATATATGCAATCGACACATGTGTAGGTTTTCGCGAATTTACGCCGACATTCCCATCACCAATGTCTTCTGTTTGCAAGCATGCAAACATGTTAATGTCACATTCAGTTATACAACCGTAGAAGAATTTGTATGCAAACTTGAAGAAATCTAAAAATTGTTTCAGATAGTATAAGAGATTACAGTTTATTGTACGACAAATTACCGTTCTATAAAGCAATTTTAGAAATATTATTTCGTCGGCTTATTTCAAGGCGAATTCTGTCAAAAATCGGTTGACTTAGACTTTTCGAGCAATTATAGAATAAGACGGGATGCAGAATGAATGCTAGTATGGAATGCAATATATGCAATTGACACAGGTACAGGCTTTCCCGAATTTACGCCAACATTCCCATCACAAACGTCTTCTGTTCGCAAACATGCAAACAATCATTTAATATCGCATTCAGTTATACAACCGTAGAAGAATTTGTATGCAAACTTGAAGAAATCTAAAAATTGTTTCAGATAGTATTAGAGACTACAATTCATTGTACGACAAATTACCGTTTTATAAAGCAATTTTAGAAATATTATTTCGTCGGCTTATTTCAAGGCGAATTCTGTCAAAAATCGCTTGACTTAGACTTTTCGGGCAATTATAGAATAAGACAGGATACAGAATGAATGCTAGTATGGAATGCAATATATGCAATCGACACATGTACAGGTTTTCCCGAATTTACGCCGATATTCCCATCACTAACATCTTCTATTCGCAAACATGCAAACAATCATTTAATATCGCATTCAATTATACAACCGTAGAAGAATTTGTATGCAAACTTGAAGAAATCTAAAAATTGTTTCAGATAGTATTAGAGATTACAGTTTATTGTACGACAAATTACCGTGTTATAAAGCAATTTTAGAAATATTATTTCGTCGGCTTATTTCAAGGCAAATTCTGTCAAAAATCGCTTGACTTAGACTTTTCGGGCAATTATAGAATAAGACGGGATGTAGAATGAATGCTAGTATGGAATGCAATATATGCAATCGACATATGTGCAGGTTTTCCCTAATTTACGCCGACATTCCCATCACCAACGTCTTCTGTTCGCAAGCATGCAAACAATCATGTTAATGTCGCATTCAGTTGTACAATCGTAGAAAAATTTGCAAACTTGAAGAAATCTAAAAATTGTTTTAGATAGTATTAGAGACTACAGTTCATTGTACGACAAATTACCGTTTTATAAAGCAATTTTAGAAATATTATTTCGTCGGCTTATTTCAAGGCGAATTCTGTCAAAAATCGGTTGACTTAGACTTTTCGAGCAATTATAGAATAAGACGGGATGCAGAATGAATGCTAGTATGAAATGCAATATATGCAATCGACACATGTACAGGTTTTCCCGAATTTACGCCGACATTCCCATCACAAACGTCTTCTGTTCGCAAACATGCAAACAATAATTTAATGTCGCATTCAGTTATACAACCGTAGAAGAATTTGTATGCAAACTTGAAGAAATCTAAAAATTGTTTCAGATAGTATTAGAGATTACAGTTTATTGTACGACAAACTACCGTTTTATAAAGCAATTTTAGAAATATTATTTCGTCGGCTTATTTCAAGGCGAATTCTGTCAAAAATCGGTTGACTTAGACTTTTCGAGCAATTATAGAATAAGACAGGATACAGAATGAATGCTAGTATGGAATGCAATATATGCAATCGACACATGTACAGGTTTTCCCGAATTTACGCCGATATTCCCATCACTAACATCTTCTATTCGCAAACATGCAAACAATCATTTAATATCGCATTCAATTATACAACCGTAGAAGAATTTGTATGCAAACTTGAAGAAATCTAAAAATTGTTTCAGATAGTATTAGAGATTACAGTTTATTGTACGACAAATTATCGTTTTATAAAGCAATTTTAGAAATATTATTTCGTCGGCTTATTTCAAGGCGAATTCTGTCAAAAATCGGTTGACTTAGACTTTTCGAGCAATTATAGAATAAGACGGGATGCAGAATGAATGCTAGTATGGAATGCAATATATGCAATCGACACATGTACAGGTTTTCCCGAATTTACGCCGATATTCCCATCACTAACATCTTCTATTCGCAAACATGCAAACAATCATTTAATATCGCATTCAATTATACAACCGTAGAAGAATTTGTATGCAAACTTGAAGAAATCTAAAAATTGTTTCAGATAGTATTAGAGATTACAGTTTATTGTACGACAAACTACCGTTTTATAAAGCAATTTTAGAAATATTATTTCGTCGGCTTATTTCAAGGCGAATTCTGTCAAAAATCGCTTGACGTAACGTTAGACTTAGTACTTTTCGGGCAATTATAGAATAAGACACGATGCAGAATGAATGCTAGTATATAATGCGATATATGCAATCGACATTTGTGTAGGTTTTCCAGAATTTACGCCTACATTCCCATTACCAACGTCTTCTGTTCGCAAGCATGCAAACAATGATATTAATGTCGCATTTAGTTGTACAATCGTAGAAAAATTTGTATGCAAACTTGAAGAGATCTAAAAATTGTTATAAATAGTATTAGAGACTACAGTTTATTGTACGACAAATGACCGTCGCATAAAGCAATTTTAAAAATATTATTTCGTCGGCATAGAATTCTGCAATTCATTTTAGAAAAAACGAGTAAAACGTCACGGACATTCCCGTCACCAACGCTTTCCGTCCACAACCATCTAACCAGTCACATTAATTCCCCATTCACTTCTGCAATGCCGGCAAACTTTTGACGAAACTTTGAACAAAATGAGAGAGATCCACGCATTTAGTTTATACACAAAACGACTTTAACTCACATGAACTTTCTATCTACCTCCGAATTTACGCGGAAATTTTCGGAAATATCCTATAAACTGCGCCGGCTGTCGACGCACACTCGACGCATATATGCGTTAATCGTCCGCAAAGGGTTAAAGTTCCGTGTCGACGGCACGTGGTCGCCGGCGGACAAAGCGGGCAAAAGGAACAAGGCCGATATTGCGCGTAGATTGATATGACGCTGTCACGCCAGGCCTCTCTTCGACCCGTGGATCGGCCTCTCGTCCCGCCGTGCGTAATTTTTATTGAATAAACGCGGCGGGCGAAAGCGCCGGGAACGGGCGTGCAAATTTATTGGAAGCGGAGCAATTTTTCCCGGCCCGCTCCGAGTGAGAGGTTATGAATAAAGTTACGCGACGGGAAATTCTGGGGCGGTTGATCCTTCATGTGAATGGCACGACGGGATAGGCCAGTGTTGGCTGCGGTTTTTTTCGGAATCAAAAGAAACGGGAAATTTATGCTGATGGTGCTGGACGGTTGGAATGGCGAAGCGTTGATCAACGTTGTGTACGATATATTTGTCCCGGGCCTGTTGTATTTTATTACTTTCGGCCTACTTGGGTGTTTGCGAGTGAAGATAAGTGGGCGGCCTGCTTATTGTCACCCCGCAGGCCTGTCCCTTCTATTTTGCTGGGCATGTGAAGTACACATGTGACCGGGTAACAGTTTGTAGGAGGTGTAGGGCTTGAGGGATTACGATTTTGGTTTACGAGGCCACATCAGCTTCGGGAGTTACGCATTTGGCAATTTTGTATTAGGCGTTCAGAATTCTTCAGTTTCGTTAATTTAATTTATTTCTACTTTCGCTTGAAGGTATATTATCGTTTGTGTAGAATTAACCCTTTCGCTACGGGAGCCCTGTCCGCCGAAGTACCGTCACTGAACGGAAACTCGCGCCGGAAATATGCACAGTGCGTGTGGTTTCTGCATATGTGTTGTTTTAAGTGCTAAATAGGAACTGTGCTGAATAAAACAATCATTGCTCTAATGTAATAAGTATATTTACATTTTTAATATGAAAACACTTCCAAAATTTTTAAAATGCAAAATACAAAACCCTAACCTGAAAAGTTTAATTTTTAAGAGTTAAAAATTATACATTAAGCCGATCTATTCCTAATTCTTGTAAAAACCAAATATGTAAAATTGTTTACTGCCGAATGGATTTTTTATATTGATAGAATATAATTGATAGAATTTATAATTTATATTATTATATGAAGAATTTATAATTATATATTATTTATAATTTAATTGATAGAATATTCGGTATAAAACAATAAACGATCGCTCTGATGTTTGTAGTTTATTGCGTAATACGTACTACACGATAGTATTTTTGTCTATGATATTGAGGCTAAGTACTTGATGTGGTTTCAACAAAGAGCAGTTATAATATAAGCAATGAAATCAACGGAAAATGCTCTGCCGATAACGAAAAATGTTGCCATCGACTATAAATGGCACTTGTACAGATTATTTCGATGCCGCATATATTTTGCGCTCGTACCCAGAAGTCGTGACGTGGATGCCGCGTATATGCGGCGCTCGTACACACAGCTCGTCGAGTGGATGCCGCATATATGCGGCGCTCGGCGCGAAAGGGTTAAACATAGTTAATATATACCGACGTTAAATTCTAGCAATTTAACTCCTCTTTTTCTTGATACCCGTTACTTCGTTCATTTTGATGCCATCCTTTGGTTGCATATAAAAAGATATAAAAAATATAAAACCGGTTATATTAATCCTTATCGGTCGCTAGCTTTTCATACGTGATTATCACTAGGTTGTAGCTGGTTTCAGTAAATATGCGAAAAATCTTCAGTATTATAAGACTAACATTTTTATTAAAAATTACTTTTTTTTGGAGGTATATTACAAATATATGAGTTTAAAATAATTATTTATCAGTATTTAACGTATGATATTTTTTTAAACAACCTCCAATATGAAGAAATGGTTTTCTGTTGCACGTTTCACAGAAGTATGCTGTTGTTTTTCTTCCTCCAGGCAATTTACGATTAGAACATACTAAGTAATCGTTATGTTTTCCTTCAGTATCAGGTTGCAAGATGTGTAGTTTTCCATCTAATTTATCCTCGTTGTCCGTTGTTGATGGCGATCCATATCGCGGAGTCTTACCTTCACGAAAATTTCCAATTAGGGACATAACTAATTCCCGAATAAATGTTATGTGACTGTACTTGATTAACTGTTGCTATGCTTACAATCAGCTTTGTACAGAATATAAGACTTAATTCACAAGTCAATCGTGCCCGCATTTCATAAAACGCGAATTTTGACTGTTTCACCCATTGTCACCTCCCACGTGACGTACGACCGCAGCGATAAAGTACTGTTGTCACGTGGGAGGTGACTTACGACCGTTAAGGGTTAACAGTTCGTTTAGTTGTACAACGGTAGAAAAATATCCATAAAACCTTGAAGAAACGTAAAAAGTACTATTGGCAGTATAAGGAACCACAGTTTATCGTGCGACGATTCCCAGAATGACAAAGCAATTTGAGAAGTATTGTTTCGCTGGCATAGAATTCTGCGCTACCCTTTGCAAAGATGAAAATGATCGCGGTAATGGCCGGTTCGATTGCACAATCGGCGAAAATCCGAAACCGCGTTCAGTGTTTTGCGCCCGCAGTCTCCATCGAAACAATCTCCACTCTCCCTTTGCATGTCAGATAAAACGAATCTGCCACTCTCACGCTTTCTCCACCCTTCATTCCAGCGAAACGCTCGTTCACGTTCCTCCAAGCGTGTTCGACGCCTTTCACGACAGTCCTTCCGTTCCACGTTCGTCAACGCACCTCCTTTCCCGCTGCTAAAAGCAACAGACGCGCGCTGAAGGAAGACGACTCGCACGTTTCAAACAAACAACGCATCGACGGGCTCGGAAAATGGTTAAAGAATAAACCGTGATCACTGTAGCGCCTAACGATAAGCTGAATTTGTCACAATTCGCAGCGACGCTTACGAAAGCCCGCGTTTCTTTGTTCGGCCGCCCGTTGTTGCCGGCAATAAATTAATCCTTCAGCCCTTCGTCGGCGAGAGAAATAAATGAATCCGTCGGTTCCGTTTGAGACGGGTATAAATGAACGGGAGTGCCCCCGCAGGAGTGTCCTTAGATGGAAATAAATTAATGATTAACTGAAGTTCGTCTCTGTAACTGACAGTCTACCATCATTCCCTATTAATTCGCATTGTCTCCTTCACTACTCATTATTTCATTCTGACAGCACATTCTGGAAATACGAATACGCGCGGTCTCGCTTGCGGACAAACTTTAAACGTATTTCTTCGGCAACATGTTAACTCATTGCGTACGGGTGACGAGAAATCTCGTCTTTAGCAAACCGAACGTTGAGGCCGGGTGACGAGACTTGACGAGTTGAGAAATTGAACATGGTAATATTGTCATTATTATGACACCAAGGTAACGAAGCCTTGCGTGAGCTTATAAGAGAAGATTCGCGAAATAAATGAATGTCGAAATGGCGCAACAGTAAAAAACAATCAGCCAGTATCAGAATTACATCAGTGAGTCCGGTCCAGTAGTCTATCGTATCTTATAAAAGATTTTATTATTGTGCATTTTATTATTTGGACGATAGCATTTTAATTTGTGAGGAAACTGTTTATAAATTAGTTCACAAAATAAACCCTAATTCCAAAAAAGTCAAACATGTCCCATGGAAATTAAGAAAATGAAGGCCAAAATGAATTATTGTTTGATGATTTATCCGATGTACCAAATAACGTTTCAAGTGAAAATGAACTTAGTGACGATAGCGACATTGTTGCAATAAGTGCTAGTATTAAACGAAGAAACAGGATGAATATTTTATAAATGCGAATTCAAAAAAATGCATGTATGCATTGCACAAAGTTATCTTGGAGCGCTCAAAAATATGCGGGCCCTAGAAGCACATTGGGCGAGCAGCGTGCCGTACGCAATGAGTTAACACTTTATCGACCGCTATTGACTGAAGATGCCACCGACTAACGACCGACTCTGTTTTGGATATTGCGCAGAAATTGTGTATGTACCTGCTTGTAAAGCTCTATAACTCAAAAATACTTATTATGTTGTTGGGAATCCTTTGATTTCGAAGCAGTATAATTTTATTGTCATTCACAATTGTCATAATATCATTTGATATTTATTTTATCTAATATAACCATTGACCACTGAAAAGCCGATAAATCGGCTACCGGTAAATAAGCGTTGGAACCGAAAAGCCGATTAATCGGCTTGCGGTCGATAAAGTGTTAAGTTGCCCTGCAATCTGGTATATTCGACGCCGAGTATGAACCGGCAAAATCAAATTCCTGTGCTTCGACGCAGGGAGCGAGCTGTCAGCGTTCATGCGATGACATGACACTTAACACTTTAGTTACGGCGGGGCCGGCCGTAGAGGTATATAATTTGTCTGAGCAAATGTGTACCTTGTGCATCCACGTCACTTGCGTACTGTGACACTTGCGCTGTTGAGGAATTAATCGTTTCGATATGGGGTAGTTTGTCGCGAGTACGCTGCTATCGCGCAGGGTAGTCAAGACGTAAATGTGCACTTCCGCGTGAGCAAAGCGTCATTTTATACTTTGTCGCCGGTGCCGTTGCGAATTCTCATATCGTCGATATGAGGGGTTGTTGAGGCAACGAAATAAATTAACGTCAATTATCCTGGAGATATTTTTTTGGGTGAATATAGATACTTGCGTGCTCTGACATTTATACTCGTAAGGCATTATTTCTTATAAATTGCATAATTTGTTGCGAATGTACTGCAATTGTGCAGGGGAGTCAAGACGTAGTTACAAGGCGCAATTATATATTTTTTCACCATTTCTGTTGCGAATTCTCATATCGTCGATATGAGGGGTTGTTGAGACAACGAAATAAATTAACGTCAATTATCCTGGAGATATTTTTATGGGTGAATATAGACACTTGCGTGCTCTGAAATTTATACTCGTAAGGCATTATTTCTTACAAATCGCATAATTTATAGCGATTATGCTGCAATTGTGCAGGGCAATCAAGACGTAAAGTTACAAGGCGCAATTTTATACTTTTTCACCATTCCTGTTAGGAATTTTCATATCGTCAATACGAGGGGTTGTTGAGACAACGAAATAAATTAACGTCAATTATCCTGGAGATATTTTTATGGGTGAATATAGACACTTGCGTGCTCTGAAATTTATACTCGTAAGGCATTATTTCTTACAAATCGCATAATTTATAGCGATTATGCTGCAATTGTGCAGGGCAATCAAGACGTAAAGTTACAAGGCGCAATTTTATAATTTTTCACCATTTCTGTTACGAATTTTCATATCGTCAATATGAGGGGTTGTTGAAACAACGAAATAAATTAACGTCAATTATCCTGGAGATATTTTTATGGGTGAATATAGACACTTGCGTGCTCTGAAATTTATACTCGTAAGGCATTATTCCTTACAAATCGCATAATTTGTTGCGAATGTACTGCAATTGTGCAGGGGAGTCAAGACGTAGTTACAAGGCGCAATTATATATTTTTTCACCATTTCTGTTGTGAATTCTCATATCGTCAGTATGAGGGGTTGTTGAAACAACGAAATAAATTAACGTCAATTATCCTGGAGATATTTTTATGGGTGAATATAGACACTTGCGTGTTCTAACATTTATACTCATAAGGCATTATTTTTTATAAATCGCATAATTTCTTGCGAATGTACTGCAATTGTGCAGGGGAGTCAAGACGTAGTTACAAGGCGCAATTATATATTTTTTCACCATTTCTGTTGCGAATTCTCATATCGTCAGTATGAGGGGTTGTTGAGACAACGAAATAAATTAACGTCAATTATCCTGGAGATATTTTTATGGGTGAATATAGACACTTGCGTGCTCTGACATTTATATTCGTAAGGTATTATTCCTTACAAATCGCATAATTTGTTGCAAATGTACTGCAATTGTGCAGAGGAGTCAAGACGCAAAGTTACAAGGCGCAATTTTATACTTTTTCACCATTCCTGTTACGAATTTTCATATCGTCAATACGAGGGGTTGTTGAGACAACGAAATAAATTAACGTCAATTATCCTGGAGATATTTTTATGGGTGAATATAGACACTTGCGTGCTCTAACATTTATACTCATAAGGCATTATTTTTTATAAATCGCATAATTTGTTGCGATTGTGCTGCAATTGTGCAAGGCAATTAAGACATAAAGTTATAAGGCGCAATTTTATACTTTTTCACCATTTCTGTTACGAATTTTCATATCGTCAATATGAGGGGTTGTTGAGACAACGAAATAAATTAACGTCAATTATCCTGGAGATATTTTTATGGGTGAATATAGACACTTGCGTGCTCTGAAATTTATACTCGTAAGGCATTATTTCTTACAAATCGCATAATTTATTGCGGTTATGCTGCAATTGTGCAGGGCAATCAAGACGTAAAGTTATAAGGCGCAATTTTCTACTTTTTCACAATTTCTGTTACGAATTTTCATATCGTCGATATGAGGGGTTGTTGAGACAACGAAATAAATTAACGTCAATTATCCTGGAGATATTTTTATGGATGAATATAGACACTTGCGTGCTCTGACATTTATACTCGTAAGGCATTATTTCTTATAAATCGCATAATTTATTGCGAATATACTGCAATTGTGCAGGGCAGTCAAGACATAAAGTTATAAGGCGCAATTTTCTACTTTTTCACCATTTCTGTTACGAATTTTCATATCGTCAATATGAGGGATTGTTGAGACAACGGAATAAATTAACGTCAATTATCCTGGAGATATTTTTATGGGTGAATATAGACACTTGTGTGCGCTGACAATTACAGCCATAAGGCATTATTCCTTACAATATTGCATAATTTGTGCGAATGTGCTTCAATTGTACAGGGCAATCAAGACGTAAAGTTATAAGGCGCAATTTTATACTTTTTCACCATTTCTGTTACGAATTGCCATATCGTCAATGTGAGGGGTTGTTGAGACAAGACAAAAAATCAACTCAGCGAGCAGCAGAAGAAATTTTTTTCTGCAGTATTTTTTTCTACGTCCTCACTTCAGATATCGCACAATTTTTCGACGCGAGAAACGTTTAATATTAGTACTTTATAATGCGCGAACACTACGAACATCATGCACCGAATCTTTTTCGTGTGTGCCTATAGTCCCACAGGCGTTTTCGGCAGCGTGCCACCGAACGATTATAGGGTCTCCCAGAAAGAGAAGATAGGCGGTTCATTCGCACACAATGGCACGCGAGAAGCGATAAAGGAGAAATAAGGAGACATTAGAAGATTTCCGGGGGAAGTGGGCCGCAGTAGAGAATGGCGCATCCAGGATCGAAGTTTGCTGAGACAAGCTATACTCTTCTACCGTAACACCGTCTCAAGGGGCAAATTTTAAGTCATTTCTCTAAAATAGTTTATTCTGCCGCGACGCAAAGTGTTTCGCGCCGCATTAATTGTTGGCAAAATACGCCTTTCATCAGACCACCCACGCCTTTCCCATACAACGCACGCACCGGACGTCTGTTACGGGAAATCACTCGACGCGAGGTTTTTAAAAAGAAATTTTAATTCTTTGCTTAAAATACTTTATTTGTTTCTACGCAATACTTCTTTAAAAATAAATTTTAATTCTTTGCGTAAAATAGTTTATTTGTTTTTACGTAATACTTCTTAAAAAGAAATTTTGATTCTTTGCGTAAAATAGTTTATTTGTTTCTATGCAAAACTTTATTTAAAAAGAAATTTTAATTCTTTGCGTAAAATAGTTTATTTGCTTCTACGCAATTCTTTCTTCAAAAAGAAATTTGAATTCTTCGCGTAAAATAGTTTATTTGTTTCTACGCAATTCTTTCATTAAAAAGAAATGTTAATTCTTTGCATAAAATAGTTTATTTGTTTCTATGCAAAACTTTCTTTAAAAAGAAATTTTAATTCTTTGCGTAAAATAGGTTATTTGTTTCTACGCAATACTTCTTTAAAAAGAAATTTTAATTCTTTGCGTAAAATAGTTTATTTGTTTCTACGCAATACTTCTTTAAAAATAAATTTTAATTCTTTGCGTAAAATAGTTTATTTCTTTCTATGCAAAACTTTCTTTAAACAGAAATTTTAATTCTTTGCGTAAAATAGTTTATTTGTTTCTACGCAATACTTCTTTAAAAAGAAATTTTAATTCTTTGCGTAAAATAGTTTATTTGTTTTTACGCAATACTTCTTTAAAATGAAATTTTAATTCTTTGCGTAAAATAGTTTATTTGTTTCTACGCAATATTTCTTTAAAAAGAAATTTTAATTCTTTGCGTAAAATAGTTTATTTGTTTCTACGCAATACTTCTTTAAAAAGAAATTTTAATTCTTTGCGTAAAATAGTTTATTTGTTTCTACGCAATACTTCTTTAAAAATAAATTTTAATTCTTTGCGTAAAATAGTTTATTTGTTTCTACGCAATACTTCTTTAAAAAGAAATTTTAATTCTTTGCGTAAAATAGTTTATTTCTTTCTACGCAATATTTCATTAAAAAGAAATTTTATTCTTTGCGTAAAATAGTTTATTTGTTTCTACGCAATATTTCTTTAAACAGAAATTTTAATTCTTTGCGTAAAATAGTTTATTTGTTTCTACGCAATATTTCTTTAAAAAGAAATTTTAATTCTTTGCGTAAAATAGTTTATTTGTTTCTACGCAATATTTCTTTAAAAATAAATTTTAATTCTTTGCGTAAAATAGTTTATTTGTTTTTACGCAATACTTCTTTAAAATGAAATTTTAATTCTTTGCGTAAAATAGTTTATTTGTTTCTACGCAATATTTCTTTAAAAAGAAATTTTAATTCTTTGCGTAAAATAGTTTATTTGTTTCTATGCAATTCTTTCTTTAAAAAGAAATTTTAATTCTTTGCGTAAAATAGTTTATTTGTTTCTTCGTAATACTTTCACGATGCGAGTCAGATGCAAGTGGTTTTTTCACACTGGCCGTAATCGATAGTTTGCACATTGTTATTTTATTTACGTCTAGATCCTGCCATCGATCAATCTGTTTATATTAGTGTTAGAAGTTCGGATCTTTTAAAATTCTTACACGTCAATATATCGTATAGCGTATAGTCGCGTCACTATCAGTGGGTCTGATATGTCGATTTACACGTGATTGTAACTTTCTGCATTTGTACTGCGGCAATCAGAGCACGGAAAAATGTTCGTATTTGAACCATTGACAAATAAAAGATGTGCGGAAGTAGACATTTCTCGGAAAAGGAGAGGTAACAGTACGATTCGAGGTCGATGCTCATTTATTGAGGATTAACTGATAAAAAAGTGGGTCGCAAAAGTTTGCCAATTAAAAGTACGAATGAAAGAACACGGCCATTAACGCACTTCCCCTGATGTGATTAGATGCTGCACGAGACAATGAGTTCGTAAACGTTATGTAGGATCCGCTTAACTTTATAGCCCATTGAAAATAAATTCTGCGAATCGACGGTGTGTGCGTCGCAACACATACGTCCTCACACGTTTTGGCGCGTTTCCCGACGCCCCCACACATTCGCGGCTCCCTGCGCATTGTCACACGTCGTCACACGTGGGCAGCAGATCGCTCGGACCGTTTACGCAGCAATTTCGGATCGCAACGTTACCTCAACTCCCGGCCCGGCTATGCTAGCATAATGACGAGGGTAATCACAATAACGACCGACGATAATGCAAGGTTTATCGTTGCGACGTGTCTGGAGGGACGCCGCAGGTAATTGTGCCGGATGCGGCTATCAGTTAGATTCTTCAGAAGTCAGGATTTTTTCTGGTTTGATTGGATGCGTCAGTGGTAGATCTGTTGCGAACGATAATGTTGGAATGTGGTGACTTTGGTCAGTGTTGAGGTTTCGACGTAATAATGACAATAGTAGTGTAGGAATATGAAGATGTTAGGTGATGTCAAAGTGTGATGCGGAATTATATTGAGTCGAATAATTTATAAAAGATAAATAGAAGCACTAATATATACATATAAATACAAAATGAAAGTAAAACTATGGCAATCCGACTTCTATTCGGTAAACGGCAAGAAAACGTATCTATACTGGACTGAACTACACTCTGAACTTGACTGACTGACAACTCAACTTAAACTGAACGACAACTTAAAACTCTGACCTATTACTGAACTGAACTAAGACTGAGCTAAGACTGTCACATAACTGTAAGTGAGACTGAACTCGCGTCGCAAATCGGTCCGCCTTTTATACGGACCTCTACCGCCTTATCTTAATCCGGTGGGGCCCGATGGCCCAACGACAGTTTTACGCGACGCATCTACGGCCGTTTTTCTGATGCTACAGTAGGATGAGGTAGAAAGGAATTTCTTGCGTAGGAAATCGCTAATCCAAAGACATTGGGTTCTGGGTACTATGGCTGTGACAAAAAAAAACGGGGGTAATCACAATAACGACCGACGATAATGCAAGGTTTATCGTTGCGACGTGTCTTTGGAAAAAGCAGGTAATTTTGCCGGATGCGGCTATCAGTTAGATTCTTCAGAAGTCAGGATTTTTTCTGGTTTGATTGGATGCGTCAGTGGTAGATCTGTTGCGAACGATAATGTTGGAATGTGGTGACTTTGGTCAGTGTTGAGGTTTCGATGTAATAATGACAATAGTAGTGTAGGAATATGAAGATGTTAGGTGATGTCAAAGTGTGATGCGGAATTATATTGAGTCGAATAATTTATTAAAGATAAATAGAAGCACTAATATATACATATAAATACAAAATGAAAGTAAAACTATGGCAATCCGACTTCTATTCGGTAAACGGCTAGAAAACGTATCTATACTGGACTGAACTACACTCTGAACTTGACTGACTGACAACTCAACTTAAACTGAACGACAACTTAAAACTCTGACCTATTACTGAACTGAACTAAGACTGTGCTAAGACTGTCACATAACTGTAACTGAGACTGAACTCGCGTCGCAAATCGGTCCGCCTTTTATACGGACCTCTACCGCCTTATCTTAATCCGGTGGGGCCCGATGGCCCAACGACAGTTTTACGCGACGCATCTACGGCCGTTTTTCTGATGCTACAGTAGGATGAGGTAGAAAGGAATTTCTTGTGTAAGAGAATCGACAATCTAAAGACATTGGGTTCTGGGTACTATGGCTGTGACAAAAAAAACCGATGTAATCACAATAACGACCGACGATAATGCAAGGTTTATCGTTGCGACGTGTCTGGAGGGACACCGCAGGTAATTGTGCCGGATGCGGCTATCAGTTAGATTCTTCAGAAGTCGGGATTTTTTCTGGTTTGATTGGATGCGTTAGTGGTAGATCTGTTGCGAGCGATAATGTTGGAATGTGGTGACTTTGGTCAGTGTTGAGGTTTCGACGTAATAATGACGATAGTAGTGTAGGGATATAAAGATGTTAGGTGATGTCAAAGTGTGATGCGGAATTATATTGAGTCGAATAATTTATTAAAGATAAATAGAAGCACTAATATATACATATAAATACAAAATGAAAGTAAAACTATGGCAATCCGACTTCTATTCGGTAAACGGCAAGAAAACGTATCTATACTGGACTGAACTACACTCTGAACTTGACTGACTGACAACTCAACTTAAACTGAACGACAACTTAAAACTCTGACCTATTACTGAACTGAACTAAGACTGAACTAAGACTGTCACATAACTGTAACTGAGACTGAACTCGCGTCGCAAATCGGTCCGCCTTTTATACGGACCTCTACCGCCTTATCTTAATCCGGTGGGGCCCGATGGCCCAACGACAGTTTTACGCGACGCATCTACGGCCGTTTTTCTGATGCTACAGTAGGATGAGGTAGAAAGGAATTTCTTGTGTAAGAGAATCGACAATCTAAAGACGTTGGGTTCTGGGTACTATGGCTGTGACAAAAAAAACGGGAGTAATCACAATAACGACCGACGATAATGCAAGGTTTATCGTTGCGACGTGTCTGGATGGACACCGCAGGTAATTGTGCCGGATGCGGCTATCAGTTAGATTCTTCAGAAGTCGGGATTTTTTCTGGTTTGATTGGTTGCGTCAGTGGTAGATCTGTTGCGAACGATAATGTTGGAATGTGGTGACTTTGGTCAGTGTTGAGGTTTCGACGTAATGATGACGATAGTAGGATGAGGTAGAAAGGAATTTCTTGTGTAAGAGAATCGCTAATCTAAAGACATTGGGTTCTGGGTACTATGGCTGTGACAAAAAAAAAACGGGGGTAATCACAATAACGACCGACGATAATGCAAGGTTTATCGTTGCGACGTGTCTGGATGGACGCCGCAGGTAATTGTGCCGGATGCGGCTATCAGTTAGATTCTTCAGAAGTCGGGATTTTTTCTGGTTTGATTGGATGCGTCTGTGGTAGATCTGTTGCGAACGATAATGTTGGAATGTGGTGACTTTGGTCAGTGTTGAGGTTTCAACGTAATAATGACGATAGTAGGATGAGGTAGAAAGGAATTTCTTGTGTAAGAGAATCGCTAATCTAAAGACATTCGGTTCTGGATACTATGGCTGTGACAAAAAAAAAACGGGGGTAATCACAATAACGACCGACGATAATGCAAGGTTTATCGTTGCGACGTGTCTGGAGGGACGCCGCGGGTAATTGTGCCGGATGCGGCTATCAGTTAGATTCTTCAGAAGTCGGGATTTTTTCTGGTTTGATTAAATACATCAGTGGTAGATCTGTTGCGAACGATAATGTTGGAATGTGGTGACTTTGGTCGGTGTTGAGATTTCGACGTAATAATGACGATAGTAGGATGAGGCAGAAAGGAATTTCTTGCGTAGGAAATCGCTAATCTAAAGACATTCGGTTCTGGGTACTATGGCTGTGACAAAAAAACGGGGGTAATCACAATAACGACCGACGATAATGCAAGGGTTATCGTTGCGACGTGTCTGGAGGGACGCCGCAGGTAATTGTGCCGGATGCGTCTATCAGTTAGATTCTTCAGAAGTCGGGATTTTTTCTGGTTTGATTGGATGCGTCAATGGTAGATCTGTTGCGAAGGATAATGTTGTAATGTGGTGACTTTTGTCGGTGTTGAGGTTTCGACGTAATAATGACGATAGTAGGATGAGGTAGAAAGGAATTTCTTGCGTAAGAAATCGCTAATCTAAAGACATTGGGTTCTGGGTACTATGGCTGTGACAAAAAAAAACGGGGGTAATCACAATAACGACCGACGATAATGCAAGGTTTATCGTTGCGACGTGTCTGGATGGACGCGGCAGGTAATTGTGCTGGATGCGTCTATTAGTTAGATTCTTCAGAAGTCGGGATTTTTTCTGGTTTGATTGGATGCGTCAATGGTAGATCTGTTGCGAACGATAATGTTGGAATGTGGTGACTTTGGTCAGTGTTGAGGTTTCGCCGTGATAATGACGATAGTAGGATGAGGCAGAAAGGAATTTCTTGCGTAGGAAATCGCTAATCTAAAGACATTGGGTTCTGGGTACTATGGCTGTGACAAAAAAAAAACGGGGGTAATCACAATAACGACCGACGATAATGCAAGGTTTATCGTTGCGACGTGTCTGGAGGGACGCCGCAGGTAATTGTGCCGGATGCGGCTATCAGTTAGATTCTTCAGAAGTCGGGATTTTTTCTGGTTTGATTGGATGCGTCAATGGTAGATCTGTTGCGAACGATAATATTGGAATGTGGTGACTTTGGTCGGTGTTGAGGTTTCGCCGTGATAATGACGATAGTAGGATGAAGTAGAAAGGAATTTCTTGCGTAGGAAATCGCTAATCTAAAGACATTGGGTTCTGGGTACTGTGGCTGTGACAAAAAAAACGGGGGTAATCACAGTAACGACCGACGATAATGCAAGGTTTATCGTTGCGACGTGTCTGGATGGACGCGGCAGGTAATTGTGCTGGATGCGTCTATTAGTTAGATTCTTCAGAAGTCGGGATTTTTTCTGGTTTGATTGGATGCGTCAATGGTAGATCTGTTGCGAACGATAATGTTGGAACGTGGTGACTTTGGTCGGTGTTGAGGTTTCGCCGTGATAATGACGATAGTAGGATGAAGTAGAAAGGAATTTCTTGCGTAGGAAATCGTTAATCTAAAGACATTCGGTTCTGGGTACTACGGCTGTGACAAAAAAAAGATTAATGATCGGAAGCTGGCATTACAGTAATGCGAAGCCAGAACATCAGTCCAACGCGGAATGTATTATGAGTCAGACAGGGAAAAAAGTGATAAAGAAAGTGGCAAATTGGTATTCATCACGTATTTCATTGATTTTTAATTCGCGGATAGAGGAATATGCGAAAGATGCAACAAAAACCAATGTACCAATTTATGTAAGCTATTGTTTGCATATCGATTTCTGCTTTAATTGGAAGCATTCATGAATCGTCAAATTCAAGAATCAAATTTTGTAATATTCGATGCGTGTATCAGTCACTTTACAGGCGCGTAAATGGATTTCCGTTTCAATGTGACGAACAAGTATTTCCTGTGCTCCACAACTTCACACCAATATTATCCGTTTCTTTTAACCCTTTGCACTCTGAGCCATTTTGGAGATTAGCTACCAACTACTCAGCGCCACTTTTTGGCAGAAACGTGCATTTACGGACCCTCATATTATTTCGTATAGTTTTGGAACCAAGTAAAGTATTATAATGATATGGAAATCACATCGAGAAATATATATTTGCAAAAAAATCAGTATTCTATTTTTTATAATTTTATACAGGGTGATTAACTTTAAAACACTCCCCAATATGCATTGCAGGCTGATTTGTGCACGTTGACAATAATAGTCGTTTGACGCCTGCCATCAGGTGTTTTTCTGTCAGAACAAACAATGCAATCCCGTTTTCTTTGTCCCACATCGGTTTTATGGCCTATGGAGATTCAAATTTTCAAGGTCCGGAGGTTGGTGAGTTGTAACAAAACCGGCTGATATTTGTTTTATATATCTTAGTAATTTTACTATATTTTGATTTGATTTCTTGTGCACGTCTCAAAAAGTTGCGCTGGAATAAGTTAATTCCCTGTAATCTCTAATAAACTTTAATGTCCCCTCACAGGGGACAGCGGAGTGCAAAGGGTTAATATGTCCCATCGATTCGTTCACATGTAACCACAAACATGTCAGAAGGAAGCAAAAAATTGCACGTTCTTAAAAATTGTTCCCTGTTTTTAACTATTATCGTCGCATGTAGCACACACTGAAAAAGTTTCGACAACGGACCGCTGGTCCGCGCTTTTAACCCTTTGCGGACGAGTGTCGGATATATCCGCCTAAGCCTTTTTACCGTTGCGGACGAGTGTCGGATATATCCGCCCAACTCTAGCGCTGCGGCTGGCGTACGTCTGTCTCAAAAATGGTGGCGAAAATTATTTTTTGGGGGATTTCAGTAATAAATTCCTGTCTATTAGGTACATCAAGAACATCACAGGAAAGATAATATAAAGAAGTTAAATCATTTGCAATTTATACGTCGCTTGACTGATCAATTGATTGGAAATTTTCGAGATGGTGATCCCAAGCCTCCTTCGACTTCTGGAACAGCAGAAAGGCTCAACGGTCTTCTACATATTATTCAGCGAAATGAAACAGGAAGTAGTAAAGATTGTGTCGTATGCTCGAATTGGAAGGTAAAACATGGAAGGAGAGAGTCGATGTACTATTGTGCTACTTGTTCGGCTAAACCGACCTTGCACATAGGTGATTGTTTTGAACTATACCATACAAAGGGAGAATATAAAACGTCTCATATGTAAACACAATTCAATTTGTTTGTTTATGATTTTGTTAGATTTTATGAAAAACTTATTTGAATTAAGATTTAGTTTTTATAACGCAAACGCGCGACGTGAATATTTTCTTCACTGCGCGCTCCAATATCTGTCGTCCACAGCGACGCTCGTCTGTCGAGCGGCTCCGTCCGCAAAGGGTTAATATGGCAAGTACGCGTATTCGAAGATACGGGATACGAAAATATTCCCGGCACGCACCGATGCGACTTTAACGTCGGATCCCAACGCGGATCGGAACGAAGCAGCAGGAATCCTGAGTGCGCTCGAGTCGATGTAAGTTTAGCAGTCCACTGAATCCGATTTCCGCCCGAACGGTTTCACCCGGCAAAAAGAAGAGGGGAAGAAATCATGAAAATCTCACGACTCGTTGTTTCTCCCGTCTCGTCGATCCCCGAATCCCGACGGTGAGAAAGAACGGCCGAAACTGGGATAAATTACCGTCCTCTTCTTTCATCCCTGCGCCGGCAGCTCTCGAACTTTTCCAACTCCTTACATCGACGTCCTGATCCTCAATTTCCGACTTTCGGCGAGGTCCTCGTCTCGAGAACACGCGTCAGCGCGAAATGCATCCACTTGCGAACAAATAAGTCCTCGTATGAGTGTGCGCCGCTCAAGCAAAGTAGTATTAAGTGAGCGAACCACTGGGAATTATGATTGTCAGGTGAGATAAAGCAAGCTGCTACCGAGACGCCATGTAGCAAACTTGGGAATAAGCAGATGGAGGACAACATTTGTACAACTGCACATACATTCATATGAAGTGATGTACGTTTAATCTGTGTTTAGTTTTCAATGTGTTCTGGCATGATGCAATAATATATTAATTTATTATGTTGTTTCTCTCGTTGTATCGCGTCCGATACGACGGATCCAATCTGTGTTGACCGCGTCACCGTATATATGTAAATCTTCGATCGGAAAATATGCGGAATTGCGCGATGAGAGAATATTCCTAAGTCCCGGTTAGATACTTAGGATAGTTATTGATAGACTTTGTGTTACTGAGTATATGATTGACTTTGTTGAAGTATGATGATGCGTGTGGACTGTTTCCGTGTCAAAGGAGATGTGTCTTGTGTGGTGGTTGACTGAGAAGTGAATATATATATACATATATAATATATATATTTTTGATATATAATGTAGTGTTCCTCCCCCTATTGGATTAAATAATTGGAGCCTCCCACATTGGGGCGATATATTAAAAAAGGGTCAAAATATCAATTCCACACACACACACAAGTGGGTTCTTACAAGCGACACATCCCAAATATGTACGGGGTCCTGCTCATCGTTGCTTGCAGAGAAAATGATGTAAATGAAACAACAGCCATAAACAATCTTCTTTTGTTACTCATCCCTCGTCGCTCACACTGATATTTCACACATTTATTGCAGTGCCTATGGAACTCTTTAAGTGCCAGACGACGACAGTGTGTCGCCGCGCACTTTCCACAGACACTGCGCCTTTGTTAGATTGCGAGGCAACGGAATGTTTTATGAACAAGACTATTTAAAATTTATGTAACACAGCATGTATTTTTAACACTTTGCCACGCGATTTGGGTGGTTTTTCCAATGATGTTGACGTTAATCTGCAAAGTACCGAAGTGGTCGTTGGGACCGTGATTGAGACCCCGAGTGTATGTGAATGCGAATGAACATATGTGTATATATATATATATACATATATTCGATGCGTTTTGCCATTATCCACCAAACAATATATATATATATATATATATGTTGCAATTGTAGTATATATGTATGCAGTTTTCGACGTGTTAATAATAACAATAGCCTATGAAAATACTGACGGATAGCGTAAATATCACGGCGGTAGCATAAATCCGCGCGAGAGTCGCCGGCGGCATTATTATGGCGATGCGAGATTTCTGCCACCATCGGCAATATATATATATATATATATATATATATATATATATATATATATATATATATATTGTTTTATATATATAAAATATATATACATATATATATATTGTTTGATGGATGGTGGCAGAACACATCGAAAGCAACATAATAATGACATGCACACTCTCACATAGGAATTTATGTACAACTGTATGCATGTTCCCCACCATCAGCGTATTCTCAAGCATTCGGCGCTTATTGAAGTAAACAAAAGATAATGAGTTTTTAAATGAAAATACAATAAGAGAACACGACCATTTGTATTCACTCACGCGCGTAGTCTTGTGTAATCAGTAGATACTGGCCGTACCATGCAGACACGTCACATGACGTACTTAGCATCCCTTGGTCACGAGTATTGCATTTTGGATGCACATAAAGCAGCTCACCTCTACTATTTACAACATTTGTGAAACAGTTGTTTTGGTTGAATACATCGTACCGTGCAATAATTCATCAAAACCGAATTTTAAGTAAGATACTTCTGTGAACTATTAGGCTACTGAAGAGGAGTCGAAGCGTATAAAGGTTTTACCTCCAAAAAATAGAATAAAATACACACAATTTCAAATGCAAAAAAAAAAATGCAAAAAAAATTTCAACCCAATTTCATAGACAAATACACAAATTTAGCATAAAATACACACGACTTCAAATACAAAAAAAAATCAATTCCAACACAATTTCATAGAGAAATACACATTTAGCATAAAATACGCACAATTTTATTATACTACACGTTACATATAAGTATAACTACTATTTATGCTGTTACTTCACACTAATCCCGTGGTACTTCATTTTTCTAACGATATTCAAATTACTTCCTTATAATGCAAAATTTTTATGCTCGTACACACATGTACCTGCACCGGGTATTCTCCTTTAGCTACGTTCGTCTTTCTGTCTATTTATCCAACCATCTATTTACCTCTTTTATGCGCGCACACGCACTTTCCACGTCACCAGGGCATTTTTCCGTCATCTCGAACTCTGTGTAGGCTTGACCTGCTTATCATAAAACCCTACCCAGGCATCGCGCCTCATTTACGGGCCTAGCCTGTTGTTGCATCTTATGCGGTAGTCAACTGAAACTAATTAAACTTATGCACTTGAACCGTTACTAATATTCTGTTCACTACGTCATCTTCGACTCTCCCTTCACAGATACTCGTAACTACGACTACTCTTCGAACAATCCACCACGTCACAGTTGCAAAGTAAAGCTATACACCTTCTCTGTCGGGATGCATATCAAACGAGGAGAAAAAAGTGGCACACATAGACGACTTCGAAAAATATGCATAATAAGATATTTTGTTTGGTCACAGTTCTATAAAATACCAGAATATTACATGTATCTGTGATAGTTCTCGAATTTAACACGTTGACGGATTATTATTTACACATTATCACAATTTTATTGTTTATTTTTTATTATTATTGATTATTATTATTTATTATTACACATTAATCACAAAATACTAAAATTACTTAACACGTTGACTGCCGAGAGTATTTTACTATATTAGAAGGGCGATGCTATGAAATACTACAGCGTTTGACTGAATTATGCAAACTGTAAATAATGTGCAGGTATTGGAGACCAAAGAATCGCATCACTATTCTAACAACTGCTTTTATAAAATAATAATTGCTACCCATTGCGAATATTTTGGATCTTCAGTAAAATCTCTTGCGTCGGTCACCGGTGACCCTCACGGCAGTCAATGTGTTAATTTACTTCTACTTTGACTTAAAGGTTATTATCTTTTGTGTGGAATTAAACATAGTTAATAGTTCATTCTTCTCTTTTTCTTGATATCCGTTACTTCGTTAATTTCGATTCCATCCTTTGGTTGCGTATGAAAAGATATAAAAGATATAAAAACGGTTATATTAACAGCTCATTTAATTATACAATGATAGAAAAATTTCCATAAAACCTTGAAGGAACCTAAAAAGTACTATTGAAACTATAAGGAACCACAGTTTATCGTGCAACAATTCCCAGAATGACAAAGCAATTTGAGAAGTATTGTTTTGCTGGCATAGAATTCTGCGATACCCTTTGCAAAGATGCAGTCAAAGTGTTAATATACACCATAACTTCCCGTATAACTTCATACCTTTTCGTAAGGTTGTTCCACAAGAAATCAGTTGATCAACAAAATCAATGCCACCCTTTCCTACATTTAATCAACCGCATGTCAATGCCACCCTTTCCTACATTTAATCAATCAACGCCTCTAATTTCTCTGAATCAACGTGACTTCCAGCATCGACAACACAAGCTTTCCCAAAACACCCCCCAAAGCGGCCAGAAGCTCAAGAAACGTAGTCTAGACACGAGCAGACATTCGTTGACTTTTAGGCTCCGCAAACAAATACAACATACACTCGACACACCCTATCAGACAAACACTCAAGACCGCCCCGTCGTGTTAAGACACCATTTAATTTGCTCGCACGAAACAAAAGAGCTCCGCGGATAGGCAGAATGTGAGGAGCACTTAAGGTTCAGCAAATAGAAGCAGATGGGGAGAGACTGATGGAGTATCGATGGCTGAGAGCCCATTTCTGGCCTCTACACGGAGAAATAGACCCGTGAGACGAGGCAGGAATTCGGCTGGACTGCTCTCGTCTCGCAATACAACCTCTAATGATGCCGTACGTACGACGGTATAATGCGAGAAAGTTTCGCGAAACAGGCTAATAGGGACGACGATGCTACGATGCGCAATGCGAGTTCGGGAAGTCGCTAATTCACGAAACTTTTCATTGAAAGATGGTATCGTCGTTTACGTTGGCGGGTGTCGTGTTGTATAACGGTGATTATTCGAGAGGTCCTCGAAATTGTAATGTTGCAACAATTATTCTCATATCGGAAATAGTGATGATTGCATGAATTCGTATATAATTTCGGTGCTAAGAGAACTTCGCATTGTATCTGCTGTTACTATTGAAGTTGTCATGATAATCATGTGTTGTCAGTAACTTTGCACCAGACTGACGGTTATACAGTTTTATGTAGCAGTGCAGGGTGTTGCTACAATATGAAATGCGAGTTCGGGAAGTCGCTAATTCACGAAACTTTTCATTGAAAGATGGTATCGTCGTTTACGTTGGCGCGTGTCGTGTTGTGTAACCGTGATTATTCGGGGGGTCCTCGAAATTGTAATGTTGCAACAATTATTCCTATACCTGAAATAGTGATGATTGCATGAATTCGCGTATAAGTTCGGTGCTAAGAGACTTCGCGTTGCATCTGCTGTTACTATTGAAGTTGTCATGATAATCATGTGTTGTCAGTAACTTTGCAACAGACTGACGGTAATACAGTTTTATGTAGAAGTGCAGGGTGTTGCGACAATACGAAATGAGAGTTGGGAGAGTTGCCTATTTACGAAACTTTTCATTGGAAGATAGTATCGGCGTTTGTGTTAACCGTGTCGTGTTGTGTAACGGTGATTATTCGAGAGGTCCTCGAAATTGTAATGTTGCAACAATTATTCCTATATCGGAAATAGTGATGATTGCATGAATTCGCATATAAGTTCGGTGCTAAGAGAATTTCGCGTTGCATCTGCTGTTACTATTGAAGTTGTCATGATAATCATGTGTTGTCAGTAACTTTGCACCAGACTGACGGTAATACAGTTTTATGTAGAAGTGCAGGGTGTTGCTACAATATGAAATGAGAGTTGGGAGAGTTGCCTATTTACGAAACTTTTCATTGGAAGATAGTTTTGGTGTTAGTGTTGACAGTGTCGTGTTGTGTAACGGTGATTATTCGAGAGGTCCTCGAAATTGTAATGTTGCAACAATTATTCTCATATCGGAAATAGTGATGATTGCATGAATTCGTATATAATTTCGGTGCTAAGAGAACTTCGCGTTGTATCTGCTGTTACTATTGAAGTTGTCATGATAATCATGTGTTGTCAGTAACTTTGCAACAGACTGACATTAATACAGTTTTATGTATTATAGAAGTGCAGGGTGTTGCTACAATACGAAATGAGAGTTGAGATAGTTGCCTATTTACGAAACTTTTCATTGGAAGATAGTTTTGGTGTTAGTGTTGACAGTGTCGTGTTGTGTAACGGTAATTGTTCGGGGGGTCGTCGAAATTGTAATGTTGCAACAATTATTCCCGTATCAGAAATAGTGATGATTGCATGAATTCGCATATAAGTTCGGTGCTAAGAGACTTCGCGTTGCATCTGCTGTTACTATTGAAGTTGTCATGATAATCATGTGTTGTCAGTAACTTTGCACCAGACTGACGGTAATACAGTTTTATGTAGAAGTGCAGGGTGTTGCTACAATATGAAATGAGAGTTGGGAGAGTTGCCTATTTACGAAACTTTTCATTGGAAGATAGTATCGGCCTTTGTGTTGGCGCGTGTCGTGTTGTGTAACGGTGATTATTCGAGAGGTCCTCGAAATTGTAATGTTGCAACAATTATTCTCATATCGGAAATAGTGATGATTGCATGAATTCGTATATAATTTCGGTGCTAAGAGAACTTCGCATTGTATCTGCTGTTACTATTGAAGTTGTCATGATAATCATGTGTTGTCAGTAACTTTGCAACAGACTGACATTAATACAGTTTTATGTATTATAGAAGTGCAGGATGTTGCGACAATACGAAATGAGAGTTGGGATAGTTGCCTATTTACGAAACTTTTCATTGGAAGATAGTATCGGCGTTTGTGTTAACTGTGTCGTGTTGTGTAACGGTAATTGTTCGGGGGGTCGTCGAAATTGTAATGTTGCAACAATTATTCTCATATCGGAAATAGTGACGATTGCATGAATTCGTATATAATTTCGGTGCTAAGAGAACTTCGCATTGTATCTGCTGTTACTATTGAAGTTGTCATGATAATCATGTGTTGTCAGTAACTTTGCAACAGACTGACGGTAATACCGTTTTATGTAGAAGTGCAGGGTGTTGGCTACAATACGAAATGAGAGTTAGGGGAGTTGCCTATTTACGAAACTTTTCATTGAAAGATGGTATCGTCGTGTACGTTGGCGCGTGTCGTGTTGTCTAACGGTGATTATTCAGGGGGTCGTCAAAATTGTAATGTTGCAACAATTATTCCCATATTGGAAATAGTGACGATTGCATGAATTCGCACATAAGTTCGGTGCTAAGAGAACTTCGCGTTGCATCTGCTGTTACTATTGAAATTGCTGTGTAAATCATGTGTTGTCAGTAACTTTGCACCAGACTGACGGTAATACAGTTTTATGTAGAAGTGCAGGGTGTTGCTACAATACGAAATGAGAATTGGAAGAATTGACTATTTACGAAACTTTTCATTGGAAGATAGTATCGTCGTTTACGTTGTGTTTCGTGTTGTGTAACGATGATTATTCGGGGGGTCGTCGAAATTGTAATGTTGCAACAATTATTCTCATATCGGAAATAGCGATGATTGCATGAATTCGCATATAAGTTCGGTGCTAACAGAACTTCGCGTTGCATCTGCTGTTACTATTGAAGTTGTCATGGAAATCATGTGTTGTCAGTAACTTTGCACCAGACTGACGGTAATACAGTTTTATGGAGAAGTGCAGGGTGTTGCTACAATACGGAATGAGTGTTGGGAGAGTTGCCTATTTACGAAACTTTTCATTGGAAGATAGTATCGGCGTTTGTGTTAACTGTGTCGTGTTGTGTAACGGTAATTGTTCGGGGGGTCGTCGAAATTGTAATGTTGCAACAATTATTCCCGTATCGGAAATAGTGATGATTGCATGAATTCGCATATAAGTTCGGTGCTAAGATACTTCGCGTTGCATCTGCCGTTACTATTGAAATTGCTATGGAAATCATGTGTTGTCAGTAACTTTGCACCAGACTGACGGTAATACAGTTTTATGGAGAAGTGCAGGGTGTTGCTATAATAGGAAATGAGAGTTGGGAGAGGTGTCTATTTACGAAACTTTTCATTGGAAGATAGTATCGGCGTTTGTGTTAACCGTGTCGTGTTGTGTAACGGTGATTATACGGGAGGTCCTCGAAATTGTAATGTTGCAACAATTATTCTCATATCGGAAATAGCGATGATTGCATGAATTCGCATATAAGTTCGGTGCTAAGAGAACTTCGGGTTGTATCTGCTGTTACTATTGAAATTATCATGATAATCATGTGTTGTCAGTAACTTTGCAACAGGCTGACGGTAATACAGTTTTATGTAGAAGTGCAGGGTGTTGGCTACAATACGAAATGAGAGTTAGGAGAGTTGCCTATTTACGAAACTTTTCATTGAAAGATGGTATCGTTGTTTACGTTGACGCGTGTTATTCGGGAGGTCGTCGAAATTGTAATGTTGCAACAATTATTCCCGTATCGGAAATAGTGATGATTGCATGAATTCGCATATAAGTTCGGTGCTAAGAGAACTTCGCGTTGCACCTGCTGTTACTATTGTAGTGGTATAAGATGTTAGGTGTCGTCGAAGCGGGATGCCGAATTATATTGAGTTGAATAAATTTATTTAAAGATAAATAGAAGCACTAATACATAAATATAAATATAAAATGAAAGTAAAACTATGGCAATTCGACTTCGATTCGGTAAACGGCAAGAAAATGGATCTATGTATACTGGACTGAACTACACTCTGAACTTGACTGATCTCAACTGCGTAAACTCTCTGACCTAAACTGATCTATCACTGATTTATAACAGACCTCTACCGCCTTATCTTAATCCGGTAGTTTTATGCGACGCATCTACGGCCATTTTCCTGATGCTACACTATTGAAGTTGCCATGGTGATCATGTGTTGTCAGTAACTTTGCACCAGACTGACGGTAATACAGTTTTATGTAGAAGTGCAGGGTGTTGCTACAATACGAAATGAGAGTTGGGAGAGTTGCCTATTTACGAAACTTTTCATTGGAAGATAGTATCGGCGTTTGTGTTGACCGTGTCGTGTTGTGCATGGAAGATTATTAGAGGGGTCCTCTAAATTGTAATATGTTTGAACAATTATTCCCATATCGGATATCGTGATGATTGCATGAATTTGCATATAAGTTTGGTGCTAAGAGACTTCGCATTGTAACTGTGTGAATTTAGTGCTACTATTGAAGTTGCCATGGTAATCATGTGTTGTCAGTAACTTTGCACCAGACTGACGGTAATACAGTTTTATGTAGAAGTGCAGGGTGTTGCTACAATACGAAATGAGAGTTGGGAGAGTTGCCTATTTACGAAACTTTTCATTGGAAGATAGTATCGGCGTTTGTGTTGACCCTGTCGTGTTGTGCAGGGAAGATTATTAGAGGGGTCCTGTAAATTGTAATATGTTTGAACAATTATTCCCATATCGGATATCGTGATGATTGTATGAATTTGCATATAAGTTTGGTGCTAAGAGACTTCGCATTGCAACTGTGTGAATTTGGTGCTATTATTGAAGTTGCCATGGTAATTATGTGTCGTTACGAGCTTTGAACCAAAGTGATGGTAATACAATGTTATGTAGAAGTGCAATGTGTCGCTATAATACAAATGCGAGTTGGGAGAGTTGGTAATGTACGAAACTTTTCATTGGAAGATATCGTCGTTTACGTTGGCGCGCGTAATGTGTGGTGTAGGGTAATTATTGGAGAGATCGTCGAAATTATAATATATTCAAACGACTATTCTCATATACACATTAGTTTGGTGTTAAAAGATTTTGCATTATTTGTAGAAGGAACGCTGTTATGATTAATCACACTAATCATGTGGGTTATATTACAGCTTTATTTTTTAATTCGGCAATTATGATATTACTACAACTTTCATAAAAATTTTGTATGAATTTTTAAGACTGTGTTTAAAATTGTTATACAGTCCCTTTAACAGTAAACGTACCGGTACTTTACACTTAGCTATTCTTAGGATGAGGGGTCATTCGACTCCTTATAAAATAAACGTTGATTTTTAGAAAGAAATTCCTAATTTATTAAAGTGAGAAATTGAATAATCAGATGATATAAGAACTTACAGAAAGTCAAATGACCGAAAGAAATAAAAATGAATATAAGATTTTAGAGATATAAGATGTTAGGTGATGTCGAAGTGTGATGACGGAATTTTATTGGGTAGACAAAATTTATTAAAGATCAACAAATATCAACCTCGAAATATATACAATATAAATCAACAATTTTATTATAAGTACATTTTGTAACTTTGGTAACAACGACTTACAACGTTTGCACTTGTATGCATAAACTTAGGTATGGAATTCCAGAAAACAGTTGGCTATACATAGATATACGTTGAACTTATCCGATGATTTTTTACTCAAATTCATCGTCGCTATTAATAATATTTATACGTAGTCGAGCAAACTTACTATTGGATGCTTCGACAACTGATAAAAACTCTGATGTATTACTCTAAGCTTCTTATTCCTATTATTTTATTTTTATATGATTTTGTATCCATATTTTCGGCCTCTGATATATAAAACTAAAAAGCAAAGAAAACACAAACGTTATCGCAAATACACCGAACCCTACCATTATAGCCCATTGTGTCTTGAAAGTCACAAAGCTATATCACATGAAAATAGTAATAAAATGATTGTTTAAATGCAAACAAATAATACATTATTGATATACAAACTAAAAGCTATTACGTACGCTTTTTTTGTTTAACAAACACCGATAGAAGAACAAATAATGACAATTGTACAAGGCAGTTCCTTTTGCTTCTATTTGCAGACAACTTGTAAAAGCATTTACTTTGACATTTCAGGTTAGAGCTGATAACAGCGTCAAGCATGTTATTGGTTACTAAGGAGACATTATATAACAAAATGTATATGCCATCTAGTCAAAAAAATAAACTATTTAATAAAATATCGATTTATCGATATGTGACTTCAAAGTCACGCGGGCCCATAGAGGGTTAAATCACGTACCGCATATTTGAAACTTGCTCCACCTACACACTGCTCCATATAAATTTCCGTGTTAGAATCTTATCACGCAAGACACCGTGTAAAACCCTTTCACAGTGCTATATTTTCCCCTGTGTTACCTTCTTGCCATTCAAGACATCGTCTAATCATTTCTAGGAACAAAATTGTTATTCACTTTAAACCATGTACCTGCTATACCTTCGCTCGTGTTGCCTCCTTACCGTTGAAGAAACCATGTAAAACCATCGCTAACCGGCACACCATTGTTATGCAGCCCCTTGAAGCCGTGCAGCACGAGATTCAAGGACCCCGCACTCCCAGCTGTCTCCTTAATAACGACCTCCCTAATCCATACTTCTCCCGCCCGCAATCTTCCAGCAGACATTCCCGGTTCGTGCGCGGCATCGAACGCAGCCTGCATAAAAGTTTATCACACGAACGTGTACACCATGTGTAGCACCCCGGCGGCCACAATAAAACGGCGAACTTCGGTCACGCGAAACAAAGGACGGGAAAGCGTTGTAACGATACCGTCAGGGATTTTGTCACTGCGTGCGTGTCGGCACACGACCACTCACTGTCGATTGTCCGCGAGTTACAACCTTCGCGTGTGATAAAAAATCTTTTTTTTTCGCCGCCACGTAAAATCGTGACGCCAGATACTTTTACTCGACCGTTCCTCGAGAAGTACACAAGTGCGTGGATTCGTGTGTGGACAAGTCCCATCCTTTTTCGACGGGATTTGATATAACATTTTAAGCAAAATATAAAGATATATATTTTAAAACACACACACACGAAACGAACTACTAAACATAAGAACATAAGACACGTAACAACGAAAAATCGAATGAATCTGATTGTCTTTTGGGCACACCGCGTGACTGACCGCCTTTGTCGCTAAGGGCCCGATCGTAATGTTTGCCCCGCGATCAGTTTTGCCAACAATACGAACTTTACGATGCACGCAACGAAAAATCAGAAGTACGTCGGTTAACTTTCAGTTTTGCCAACAATACAACTAGTAACGAAACAGGCCTCCTGAAAAGAGTATTTTGGCGCAAGCCTACGTCTCGAGATAAGTCCAACTGCAGAAACTCTGCCAGTTAACAAGTTCCACCGCTGTAATACTAGTTCTGTCAATAGTTTTAAGCGTTTTAATGAATTCTCTGTTTATCTCATGTCTTTACTACTTATTCCACGTAACCGCGACACGTGTGTGTTAGAATGAATAAAGGCAATAACTCGTGAAATCTTTATTTTACAGCAATACGTCCATACTCTTTACAATTCTCAGGTGATGTGTCGGAGTACCAAGAAATGCGACGATCTGACACACCTTAATTTCCCTTCCTTTTTTTACAAACAAAAATCACAGGTATTTTGATTATGACTCATCGCATTCCGCACAACAATGACTAATTCAGTGCCGGACAATCACCTAAGGCCCCACTCGATTTCGCCTCAAAATATTTTTCCACTAGCATGTGCATCCAGACATTTGCGTATTAGCACTTAGCGCGCGTGTTAGCGGAAAATAAATTTACGGCGAAATTCAAAGGGGTCCTACCTGTTTTTGTGTGATTGTCAAAAAAATATTCGAAAATTTTATAAATTCTTACATCTAATAAACAATTTTGTACGATAAACCTAACATTTTTTTTGTGCGGTGGATAGGGACCGCATAAAAAAAGTCGGACTTAGAAAATACATCAATGATTTATGAAATAGATGAGAGAATGCTTTCAATTAAATTAAATAATTAAACTAGACCTAAAGAAATTGTAAAAATATTTAATTCTTCATTGTACATATACATGGAGAAGTTTTCAAATTGTACATTAAATAGTTTGCTGCTACTCGTCGTAATCCAAAACGCGCATCTTCTTGTGATGAATTGAAATGTTGAAAATCGCTTTCGTCGCTTGAAGATAGGATTTCAATTGATTTGTTTTTTGATACCATAAACTCAGTGATTAGTTTTTGTGACGACGGTCGACTGGCCAACTGCTTGTAAACGTCACGATAGTGAGACATGCATGATCTCAGCTCTTTCTGGAATTTTAAGCGTCTTTCCGCATTGGTATCTATTTTAAGAAAATGCGTTTCCAATTTTTTCGAAATCTGGATCCCTGCATATATTTTATCTGCTGTAATAGATTCCGGTTCTTCTTGTCCATTTTCATAATCTATCAAACTATTGATAATGTCACTATCATCGACAGTTTGGTCCTCAATCATCTCGTCCAGGTCATTATCGCCGAAAGAATCAAAGCCTTCTCCGCCGATGTTATGTGCGAGCGAACTAATTTCAGATAATAACGTTGACGCGTTTTCGGTAACGTTTCGATTAATTACACATTCATATATTTCGTCCACAACATGTATATGTACATTGATAGGAAACATTAAACTGGTGCTAACGCCGCTAAGATTCATATACCGCATAAAAATAAATCGCACAAAAAAAATTGCACAAAAATAAAATCGCACAAAACCAATCGCATAAAAAAGGACCGCACAAAAACAGGTTTTACTGTAGTCATTGTTGTGCGGAATGCGATGAGTCATAATCAAAATACCCGTGATGCGCACCTGTCACGAGAGGCCTCCTTTGCTACGGATTTTTGTTCGGAAACGGGGAGGAGAATGAAGGGGTGGTAAAATGTTACATTCCCTGGAACCTGGGCATTCCACCGGAGAATTGTAAAGAGATCGGACGTATTATTGTAAAATAAAGAATTTCGCAATTTATTGCTTCGCTTAATTCTAACACACGCGTCTGCTAATACCGCTACTGTACTTTTCTACAATATGCATCCCATGACCAGTTCATCTCCACTTCACACAACTTCTACCATCCCAATTTTCCCATAACTCCCGCGATCCGCCAACGATCGGCTGAGTGTCTGTCGAGAGAACTGTAAAGAGATCGGACGTATTATTGTAAAATAAAGAATTTCGCAGTTTATTGCTTCGCTTAATTCTAACACGCGCGTGGCAGGGCGTCCGCAATTTCGCGAGGTTTAACTCTTCGCGCTCGACCGGTGCCTCTCAGGCACCACTCGCATCCGATGCGGTAAATTGAGTGTTAACGGTGTTTATTTGTGTTTGGCCTAATGAATATCGCTTGACAAGTCTAGCTGGCCTTTTATAGATCATTTTATGAGGTGTCTACATAGCTATAAAGATGTCTTATTTCAAAAACACAAACGAATTTCAATGCGTGCATTATGTCTTGAGAATAATAGAACGCTGATAGACGTCGCAACGCTTCTTTATTGCTTCTTTCAAAAAAATACAAAAAGAACCAATCACCGTCTTCGCATTTTGAGATAAAATGTCTTATCTCAAAAATTTGCAAACGGGTTGGACTCGTCTTCGACATTAGTTCGAATTACCTTCTTGGCAATCGCAATATTTCTTTCAAAGTTAGTGAGCCCAATAAGTATGGAACACGACGAAGAAATGACTTCTAGTAAAGATGAGTTCAATTTTTCGGCAATAACGAACGAAATTACATCACTACATAGACAGCTTGCCCATGAGAATGAAGGCGGAAGTGATGAAGATAGTGACGACGTTATAGGTGTAAGATAACGAAAAATCCCAATAATCGATAGTGAATCTGAAAACCAAAGTGGCCAAAAGCCAAAAGCCAACGTAGCACAGCTTCTACTTCACAGAGCACTTCTGAAATGATCCGACGCAATGGGAAGCTGCATGTTATTTTGGTGGGACAAAAAAAGGATTGCAAAGTTTGTTCCCAACGAAAGTCCGGCCAAAGACGACAAACTGTGTACTATTGTGACACATGCCCCGTCAAGCCAAGAATGCACATTGGAGATTGTTTTACAAAATACCACAAGAATAAAAATTATAGAACGTAATCTTTAATAAATACCCTTCATTAAGTTAAATAAATGTATGTAATGTTAAAATATACGAGTTTAAAGTGTCCTATTGTGCCTAAAATTATTTTAAGTTAACAGAAACGAACGCGTGGCAGGCGCGCGCGGCGGATTACTGTCGAGTTGCTGGTCAGCCCGAGAGAAAAGCGCGTCGAGAGCAAAGGGTTAAGTTTGGCGGGCGCCGTTTCCTGAAAATACGCAATCAGAATTGTGCGCGGATATACTGGCCCTTAAGATTCCACGCTTGGGGCATTTGCATGTTGCCGTTTTCCGCATGCAACGCGTACGATTCGTACTTACTTTTTGATAGCTGCAGTTCGACGGAAGTAAGGAGTCTGTATTGCAAGTGGTCGGGAGGGGTATAAGCATACCGACCCTGCGTTGCTTCTCTCCGAGTTATTTCCATATTCACGTTTTCCGTGTGCGAAGCACAGAGTTTATGCTTCGAGAAATTCGAGCTTGTCAGACGCGGTTTTACGAAATTAGGTAATTTGAATCGGGACTGTCCGGTCGATATTGGAACATACCGGCGGTTATAGACTCACGTGAGTAAACAACTCTTCTTGTAATGGACCGGTAATTATTCAACTATATCAGCGCACATGACGTTACGTATCCTGTCATTTACATGGTCGAGTTTTCGGTATGCAAAGCGACGAATCGTTTCTTCGACGAAATTCAATTACATTTCCACAGTTTTATCGGATCACGCAATTTTCATCGTAACATTTTGGTCAGTATTGAAATGTGCTAGTGCTGAATCTATTGCACTCC
The DNA here is from genome assembly GCA_033815515.1 of Cryptocheilus praepositus. Classification (NCBI taxonomy): domain Eukaryota; kingdom Metazoa; phylum Arthropoda; class Insecta; order Hymenoptera; family Pompilidae; genus Cryptocheilus; species Cryptocheilus praepositus. The sequence goes on from JAWWQZ010000257.1 coordinate 3,237,957, forward strand.
CAGATATTAGTGCTTTCGTATTTTTTTACACAAAATGTATTCATTTAAGAAATTCAAGTTAGGTAATTATGGATTTACTTTTACACATTACTTTTCGGTCAGTATAGAAACGTTCTCGCGGCAATTTTCTACATTCCCAAATATTTACACCTTCGTACTTTTTCTAATACAATGGGTACATTTTGCGAAAAATAGCGAAATATATATGTATAAAATAGCCACGAATTCCGAAGGTAACTTGTGATAAATCCCTGTTACCAGTACACACTAAACAGAATCACGCTAAACTTTTCCGCACAACAGGTTCCTACATACAATACAATAAAACGGAACACATTCCCTCGTAACCCGGCATAAAAATGATTAACAGTACGGACAACATGAGTTTCCTGCATTGACAATACGAAAGGACGTTCGGCAGGTTCGGACGAAAACTGCATTGGCAACCGGCGCCAGGCAATTATCGTCCGCAATTTCTCACCATCGGCCCCCGGGAATGCACGGCGTCAATGAGCGCGCGACCCCAAAATCGGCGAAAACAATTTCGCAAAATTGCGTCCCGATCAAGCCCGACGTTTGATCTGCGGCTCGACGAATTTACGGCGAATCGTTGTTCGCCTCATGGCTCTCACTTCCATTGACTCGAACCGAACGATTTCGGTGCTGCAGCGTATTTTATATTATAATATATCATTTTGTCCTTTCTTCAGTTTCACAAAGTTTAGGCTACTACAGCCGCAAATCCTGATTATATGTAACACTTTCCTTTACCTGTATTCGTACGCAGTCATTATTTTACTTACTGTGTTGCAGCACATTTTTTATTCAATTATTTTGTATTTTCTTCATTTTCGCAAAGTTTAGGCCACTAAGGCCGCAAATCTTGATTATATGTAAGATTTTCCTTTTCTTTACCTGTTTTCGCACGCACTCATCATTTTTCATACCGTGTTGCACCACATTTCTTATTAAATTATTTTGTATTTTCTTCATATTCACAAAGTTTAGGCCACTAAGGCCGCAAATCTTGATTATATGTAAGACTTTCCTTTCTTCTATCTATATGTCGCATGCACTCATCATTTTACTTACCGTGTTGCACCACATTTCTTATTAAATTATTTTGTATTTTCTTCATTTTCGCAAAGTTTAGGCCACTACGGCCGCAAATCCTGATTATATGTAAAACTTTCCTTTCTTTTACCTATATGTCGCATGCACTCATCATTTTACTTACCGTGTTGCACCACATTTCTTATTAAATTATTTTGTATTTTCTTCATTTTCACAAAGTTTAGGCCACTACGGCCGCAAATCCTGATTATATGTAAGACTTTCCTTTCTTTTACCTATATGTCGCACGCACTTATCATTTTACTTACCGTGTTGCAGCACATTTTTTAATCAATTATTTTCTATTTTCTTCATATTCACAAAGTTTATACCATTACGGCCGCAAATTCAGATTATACATAAGACCTACCTCTCTTTTCCATTACCTCTAAGCACAAGCACATTTTTCCAGTTTTCCTATTTACCGTACCGTCATAAAACTCTCTCGTTCTCATATCTATTTTATACCCCTTTCTCTACGTCTTCGTTTCTTATCTCTAAACATTAACCTACCCCTACCACTTTTCTTTCAGTTAATCATCCCTCTTGCAATTGCAGAGTCTTCCTTAAAACGATTCCGGCCCTTCCGCGACAGTTTTCTTTTTCTTCCTTCCTCCCATCTACATCTTATCATTTAGACCAACCACGCGCCTCACATAAAACTTCCTATCCATTACGTATTCCCCACAATCTAGATCACCTTGACGCAGCAATTACACCGCAGTTATCCCTAGTTAGTTTTATATTATATCAGGTTGCTCAATAAGTTTTGTCGTTCGATAAGAAAAACACAATGTTATGGTTCAAAATACACTTTATTATTCATCAGTATAATCTCCCTGAACATTAATGCACTTGCTCCAACGATCCTCCAATCTGTGGATCCCATCCCTGAAGTGAGATTCCGGAAGGTCTGCAAAATACGCTTCAACAGCCGTTATGACCTCTTCATTTGACGAAAAACGCTTGCCACGCATAAATTTTTTGAGTTCTGGAAAGAAATGGAAGTCGCTGGGGGCCAAATCTGGTGAATACGGCGGATGCTCCAACAATGCGAACTTTAATTCATGGATTTTAGCCATTGTCAAAATGCTCTTGTGACACGGTGCGTTGTCCTGATGAAAAAGGATTTTTTTCTTCTGCAAACCGGGTTTTTTTCACGAATTTTTTCCTTCAACTGGTCCAAAAGGTTGCAATAATATTCAGAATTAATTGTTTTACCAGTTTGCAAGTAATCCACAAATAAAATTCCTTTCGCATCCCAAAAAACTGATGCCAGAACCTTCTTGGCCGATTTCTGGACACGAACTCGTTTCGAAGCCGAACAACCAGGTTCACACCACTCTTTAGCCTCTTGTTTTGATTTAGGATCATGGTGATAGACCCAAGTCTCATCCATAGTGATGAATCGACGCACAAAATCCACTTTATCCTTTTTAAAACGCTCCAAATGTTGTTGAGAAAGTCGCATTCGAATGTGTTTTTGTTCAATTGTAGCGAATGCGGCACCCATTGTGCACACAGCTTTTTAAAACTCAAAATTTCATTTAAAATATGACTCACACTGCCTAATGAGATGTGTAGAGCCTCTACTAAATCCCTCTCAGTCAAGAAGAGTGAACCAACAAAACAAAAACAAATTTGGACTAGTAGCAACGCCCTCTCTTATCGACCGAGAAAACTTATTGAACAACGTGGTATATAACTTAGCTTAAATAGCTTGTTATTTCCCCAATATATATATATATATAGTATACCTCGCCAAATTTAATTCCCACACTCTCCCGAATGAGCCGCGTATCATTGGGTTGCTGCGTGCAGTTCCGATAAGGTCGGAACTTGGGGCGATTTGCAATTTGCGGCGGATCGCTTTATTGACATGGGACCCGGCATTTTCGACTACGTCGTTCTGAGGATCAACGCTCATGGCCCGAACTCGGGTTATGCGGATAAACTGGAGGACGCGTTTGATGTTGCGTGCCGAAGCCTGCGTTTTATCGATGCTTCCTGTCGTTTGGGAACGCCGTGCATTTTTGCCAAACTGCTAGCGTGGGTGGTTACTGTTGTACCGAGTGCATGCCGATGTTTAGGTACGGAACCTGAAACGCTTAAATCTGACGATGTAAGGAGTTTGTACGTGCGTCACGCAGATCTGGTTAAGCGGTGGTCCTTTTAAGGGGTTATGCCTACTTGGGATCGGCGAAATGACATGATTTTCAACATTTTTTTTTGCCATTTTAGTGAGTATTAATTAAAATTCGCAAAATACCACCAAAAAGTACGTATTTAGTGGTATGTTGAATCGGTGCGTTTAAGTTCGCGACCCACGATTCCGTACCCTGCTGTGTAAAATGCTGATTCGGTTGGCACGGGTACGTATTGGTAAGTTTGAAGTGGACTGTATATTTAAAACCGGATATATTTAAAAGAGAGCTATGTTACAAGACTGAATAAATCAAAGTGTTCTCTAACTGAATATTTAAATTTAACAACTTTAAAGTCTAATGTTTTTTTAATCTTTTTGATACATAATTACATTTTTACCTGACAAAAATCCGCGGCGATGTTCTGTGTGCAAGGTATACTATTATATAGGTAGCGCAAGGTTAACCCCTTAACTTACGATTTAGATTCGAAGATGTTCGGCCGAAATTGTATACAACCTCGCGCAGCGTTCGGGACATATACCAAAATGCTTTGAAATATATCATACCGTTACAGATTACTAATTTTGTATTTTGGAGTTTTGTATAAATACACATTTTGTAAAACTTGCGTCTACCACAATTATTGCATCAGACTGTAATTGCGTATCAAATATTCCACGTAATATATCACGTCTGGCCCGATCACGACGAAATATGCGTAAAATTGACGAGATATCCGACCATCGTACGCGCTATGCCCGTCATTTTGTTAAGGGGTTATGCCTACTTGGGATCGGCGAAATTACATGATTTTCAACATTTTTTTGCCATTTTAGTCAGTACTAATTAAAATTCGCAAAATACCACCAAAAAGTACGTATTTAGTGGTACTTGTATACATTTTTTTATAAGAAAATATTAAAAAATTGAGGAAATATAGCTCTTCTCCTAGAGCTTCCGTTTATTTTCATCACTTGCGGTGACCACGATTTCTCAAAAACTATTTCACCGATCGGACTCTAATTTTATATACTTATTTGTCATTACAATAGGCAGGGCCTGAACGAAGGATTTGGAAAAATTTTAATTTTTACAAGAATGACAACACTTGTACGAAAAAATCCGTCTTTCGAGGTGAACTGACTTTCGTTTTTATGTTGTAACTTTTTTTTTATTACCGAAATAAAAAATCCATCGTTCAGGCCCTGCCTATTGTAATGACAAATAAGTATATAAAATTAGAGTCCGATCGGTGAAGTAGTTTTTGAGAAATCTTGGTCACCGCAACCGTATGTTTTAAGAAACACAGTTTCGAGATAATCGCGTTTAAAGTTTCAAGCTCTTTACTAATCATACATAGTAGCGCTGCAGATAAACGCTTATAATTTTTGAACGTGTGCTCCGATTCTTATGTACTTTTGAAGAAATATTCTTAAAATGATGTACATTAAGAAAATGCAATAAAAAAAGTCGATTTTTTTCACCAACCCAAGTAGGCATAACGCCTTAAGCTTTAAGATAAGGAGGTGACGCATGACTACGCCGTATTTAAAATATATATATCTTCTACCATTAATCCAGTAAGGCAATTTATTTGTCTCAACAAACCCTGACACCCGCACGATCTTTACAAAGGCGAGGATGAATGTCGCAGGAGACTGGTTTTCTCAAGGTTCTCTGCGTAGGTGGATGAAGTTTCTTGGTGTCTCGCCGGGCGATAATGGCTTTGGTTCGCAGAAACGCTGGGAAGTCACCATGATTAACACGTTGACTGCCACGGTGGGCACCGGTGACCGGCGCAAAAGATTTTACTAAAAATGCAAAAAATTCACAATGAAGCCTATTTGCAATCTTGTAAAAGCAATTGATATTGGAACGGTACTTCAATACTTTGGCTTCTAGTAACTTTCTGTTACCTTCATTTTGAACGATTTAATCATACTCTGCAGTATTTTATCGCATCGCGGTTCTAACATAGCAAAATACGCTTGACAGTCAACGTGTTAAATAATCTACGCGATCTCTACGATATACTCGTCGTGCTATTTACATAATTTGCACCCGTTTATTATATTTTTTTTATTCATTTTAAAAATACCTGTACAATGTATTTCTTTCATGAGTCGATGATGTCGTGTAACCAACTTGAATGCAAATCGAATCAAAGTACCTGCGTGCCGAAAAACAAATTTCTACAAAAAACGTTCACGCGCTACGCAACTTTTATCACACGCTCTTGCCACGTTTTCCATTCATTTCAAATGTACCCCGAACTTGCGTTCTTCACGAATTCATGTTTTCACGCGTCATCCCCTGAATTCAAAGCGCGCGCAAGCGGACCCGTGTAAATCGCCGATAGACACTGCAGAGGAATAAATTTTCCTTCGTCGCCTAACCCTGAAACCGCGTATAAAAAGATCCGCGTTGTAGGGCACCGGCGCACTCGCAAACGTAAACGCAATAAACTGGAAGATCGAGGGAGATAAGCTCCCACAGAGCCAAGTTGCGGAGCGCAGATAAGATGAGTGTAAGTGGATCGAGCGAACTGAAAAGTACGACGACGTTCGCGCATAAACAACAAGCTACTCGCATGCGGCAAATACACACGTCGATGGAACGAATAACGTTGAGCAGGATAAGCTTGCATCGGCGGTGGAAAGATGTTGACGCTACCAATAAGGAATTTTCGTCGAGCATCTCGGCGTACGTGAGGAGATTTTCAATGAAATTAGCGCGGGTATGCGTGAGTTGGCGCACGAGTGATATACCGGGTGTTCCTGAGAACTCACCTGGTTGAAGGAAGAAATTGTGTATCGCGATGAAGCGGGGGTTCATTGATGAAACTTTATTTTGTACAGATTTTGCCGAGAGTTGAACTAATTGAAACGAAGAGTCGTGGGAAGGCACGCGTTTCAAATGTCTGCAAGAAGAACATTTTACGAAGATTCTTAACACGTTGATTGCCACGCGTATTTTACTATATTAAAACCGCAACGGGATGAAGTACTACAGAATATGATTGAATTGTGCAAAATGAAAATAATGCGAAGTTATCGGAGACCAAAGAATTGAATCACTATTTAATATTAATTGCATTTTCAAAATTATAAATGCGACCGATTGGGTATTTTTTCAATTTTTCGTGAGACCTTTGCGCCGGTCACCGATGACCACCATGGCAGTCAAAGTGTTAATGTCGAAGGTCTTTTAGTGTTCGATATTTGAGACTAGATATATCATGTGTTCTCTCTTCAGGAGTCGGAACAATAATTTGGAAATAATTTGGAAATAAATTTAAAGTAAAATAAAGATGGAAGAAAGTGCATCATTCGTGAAACTTTCCTCATCGACACAATGATGTACTTTCTTTTATATATTCTGACGTCATCAATTACTCTCATATTTAAAAAGTGTCAACCAGCTCGTCATGTGTTATTACACATGAAATCGCCATTCCCGTAGCTTCCGACACCGAATTTCAATGTGTGATTCCAGTATCAACTTTTGTTAAGATCTCAGTTTCTGGCATGATCATATACAGCGGTTATTTTGAGTTCAGGATTTCTTTTACTTCCACATGTTTTCAATTTTACCCTGGCGAGAGGCGATAAGATAGCTTTATCAAGGTTTGAGTGAGTCGTACCTCCCGCGCTTAATAGCCGAAGAACATGCCAGTAACCGCTGGCTTCGGAAAGGTCCACCTGCATATAATGGTCCACTGACCAATGAATCACCGGGCCGAAGTTCAATTTCTCGTTATCATACCTTGGCTCAAGCTCCCACCTTTTGGAAACCCAAGGATTCTTGGGGAGAATTAAGCGACCTGCCATTCATCTTAGACCAGAGGGCCACAAACCAACAAAAGATAAATGAGCCGTTTATTTTCAAAGTGGCCTAACTCGTTCTTCAATATTTTCCGATTACCATGGTTATACGTACAAATTCATGTTATTGGTTTGGCAACTAAGTGATTGCGAATTTTGTCGATAGATGAACTTTACACTTTCTTTTGTTTTGTTTACGTGGTCATTGCATCTAACCTATATTTTTTTCTTATTATTTGGACTTCTACCTTTAATTTAGCAAAAAAGTTATATCGAGTAGTGCTTTAGTTTTGTTTTATCCCAATTTAAAAATGGAACAACAAGACGTGCATTTCAGACATATTTTATTGTATTACTTCCAAAACGGCAAGAACGCATCGCAAGCACAAAAGAAGTTATGTGCCGTATATGGAAATGAAGCCTTGAAAGAAAGGCAGTGTCAAAATTGGTTTGCCAGATTTCGTTCTGGTGATTTTTCACTGAAAAATGCTTAACGATCTGGCCGTCCAGTTGAAATCAATGAGATCCATATCAAGGCCATTATCGATTCAGATCGTCATAGCACAACACGCGATATTGCGGAGAAGCTCAATGTATCGCATACATGCATTAAAAAAAAATTAAAAATGCTTGGTTATGTCAAGAAACTCGATTTATGAATCTCTCACCAACATAAGGAAATTCATTTGACGCAACGCATTAGCATCTACGATTCGCTTCTGAAACGCAACGAAACTGATCCATTTCTGAAAAGCCTGATTACTGCCGACGAAAAGTGGATAGTTTATAACAACGTAAATCGGAAGAGATCGTGGGTGATGAAAGATGAACCAGCCCAAACGACATCAAAAGCAGAGATTCACCAAAAAATGACTATGCTGTCAGTCTGGTGGGATTATAAAGGAATTTTGTACTTTGAACTTATGCCACAAAACGAAACGATCAATTCAAACGTGTACGTTCAACAACTCGCCAAACTGAGCGATGCAATTTAAGAAAAGCGGCCGGTATTGTCAAATCGTAAGGGTGTCGTTTTCCACCATGATAATGCAAAGCCCCACATGTCTTTGATCACTCGCCAAAAATTATTGGAACTGGGTTGGGATGTTTTATCACATCCACCATGTAGCCCTGATCTTGCGCCTTCAGACTACCATTTGTTTCGTTCCATGCAGAACTCCTTAAATGGTAAAATTTTTAATAACGCTGATGATGTCAGATCACATTTAATTCAGTTTTTTGATAGCAAAGGTCAGAAATCTTATGAACGTGGAAATTTGGCACTGCCAGAACGATGGCAAAAGGTCATCGACAAAAACTGACAGTATTTAATTGAATAAAGTTATATTTTTAAACAAAAATTAAGAATTTTTCTTCTTATTTGAAATCCGCAATCACTTAGTTGCCAACCCAATATTTATCAGTAAATCTTATTTATCTCGATTTGAAGATAAATGGAGTTACGCCACTTTCAAAATAAACCAGTCGCAGACACAATTCATAAGTTCCCAACATTTGGATGGTACTCCGAACCAATTTTACGTCGGCACGCCACGTGCAAACTTTACAAAACCCAAACGTTTACTACGCATCAACCACAGGCACAACAACTCTTCCATCGCCCCATACGTCACCCATTACTTCCAGCCTCAAGATGAACTCCTGCATTTCAACGCCTTCAGCTCCTCAGGAGGCTCTCATTGCCGCAACAACCACAATAAACGTCGCATTCAGCCGAGGGACCAAACGGCAGTTTAAACGATTTCAATTTATCCCGCGAACGATTTCGTAGACAATTAAACACGCCCCCGCGAGTTCCGCCGCTGGCAGCCTTCAGCAGAAACTAATACGCGCCGCTTGTTGCCAGCGCAACAACGCCCGGAAATAATCCGCCGGCCGAATAATCATGTCCGTTATGGCCTTTTAATCGCGCGGCGCGCTTTACGCGACATTTATTCGAATTTTGTCGCTCACGCCCTAATGAATTTGATTTTACGCGCGGACAAGCCATGTAACTGCGATTCACGGGACGCGGTGCTTCGCGAGAATTATAATTAATGGCGCGCGGTTTTCTGCGCCGGAGAGTGCGGCACTCGATAAATTAGGTTAAACGACTGGCTAACCCTTTCGAAGCTCGCGGTACGTCGAGCTGCATTAACGGCGGAGTTCCTTTAATAGAGAATTGTTTTTATGTCGAACGAAGTGTCTTTGATATTTTTGAGGCGGTAGAAAAGTGTGTTTGATGGGTGGCGCGTAAATAATAAATTTACAATACAATACGGCGTCTCGAAATAATTGAAATTTGTGGCTTTTGCAAGAAATGTAGGAAAGGTGTTTTTTGACGGAGCCGGTAATGAAAATTTAAATAATAGACTTTGCAGGTTTAGTTAGAGCTAGAGAATGCGGCACTCGATAAATTAGGTTAAACGACTGGCTTTCGAAGCTCGTGATACGTCGAGCTGCAATAACGGCGGAGTTCCTTTAATAGAGAACTGTTTTTAAATCGAACGGAGTGTCTTTGATATTTTTGAGGCGGTAGAAAAGTGTGTTTGGTGGATGGCGCGTAAATAATACATTTATAATACAAGACGGCGTTTCGAAACAATTGAAATTTGTGGCATTTCCAAGAAATGTAGGAAAAGTGTTTTTTGACGGAGCCGGTAATGAAAATTTAAATAATAGACTTTGCAGGTTTGGTTAGAGCTAGAGAGTGCGGCACTCGATAAATTAGGTTAAACGACTGGCTAACCCTTTCGAAGCTCGTGGTACGTCGAGCTGCATTAACGGCGGAGTTCCTTTAATAGAGAACTGTTTTTAAATCGAACGAAGTGTCTTTGATATTTTTCAGACGGTAGAAAAGTGTATTTGGTGGATGGCGCGTAAATAATACATTTATAATACAAGACGGCGTTTCGAAATAATTAAATTTGTGGCATTTGCAAGAAATGTAGGAAAAGTGTTTTTTGACGGAACCGGTAATGAAAATTTAAATAATAGACTTTGCAGGTTTAGTTAGAGCTAGAGAGTGCGGCACTCGATAAATTGGGTTAAACGACTGGCTAACCCTTTCGAAGCTCGCGGTACGTGGAGCTGCATTAACGGCGGAGTTCCTTTAATAAAGAACTGTTTTTAAATCAAACGAAGTGTCTTGATATTTGTCAGACGGTAGAAAAGTGTATTTGGTGGATGGCGCGTAAATAATACATTTACAATACAAGATGTATCTTGAAATATTTGCAGATTTAGTTTTGTAGATTAACACTTTGACTGCCGTGATGGTCACTGCTGACCGGCGCAAGAGATTTTACTGAACATCCAAAATATTCGCAATGATTAGCAATAATTATTTTATGAATGCAGTTATTGTTAGAATAGTAATGCGATCCTTTGGTCTCCAATACATGCACATTATTTACATTTTACATAATTCAGTCAAACGCTGTAGTATTTCATAGCACCACCATTCTAATGCAGCAAAATACGCATGGCAGTCAAAGTGTTAAGTGGCGAAGAGTGAAAATCGCAGGTTCGTTCAATTATAAAAAAGTTATCCTATTGAAAAAACTATTCGAATACTAATGCGTATATATACGCGTGAAAATATGAATTACCGCATATATTATTATTGCGTGCAATATAGTAATACTATGATATATGTTCAAATATGAAGCTAATGGACACGATCTGCCGATAAATAATGCCAACACTTTAGTTCCGAAAATACATTAATTCCTTTTACAAAACACATCAGCAATTTCGGTATTTTCGGCCGGTTTAGCGATACACGCATACAGCTCGAACCCCACTATAAATTTCGTTAATTTGACTATATCGAATTGTGTCCAACTCAGTCAAGTACCACCGTTGCTCGAACTGGCTGTCCAAATCCTAATTTCGGCCGACGATAAATCTTACACCGTGTCGACGTTACACCAGTACACGAATGAAATTCCTCGAATTCCGCGCCAGTCGAAATGCACGGCGGCAGTGTATGCAAAGTGCCCATCGATTCGACGATCCGATCGAGATTTACATCGCATACGTTCGTTTGCCTTCATTATTCGATCATTACAGTTTCAGCGTCGTTGACTGTCCTTTTCGGTTCGTCGCATTTCCAAAATTCCTTCTAACGGTCTCTCAACTCTAGTTAGCGACGTCGACCTCGTTCATTTTCATCGCAAACTGATTCCGGATTCCCTTCAACCGTCCGTAGCGAACATTCGCTTCTTCTCCACCTTCTCGGTGTCTATAAATGCCGAGTGTGTAACGCTGCGATGGATGAGGTGAAGGAATAGAATTTCGGAATGCAAATTGCGTACGGTCGGTTACTCATTTTCGGTATAAATATTAATCGTTTTTTCTTTGAGGCTAATGATGTTTGTTTTTAAAACTATTCACTTGTCGTATGTCAAAAATACGGCGCAGCGCATGTGTTCGAAACCAATAACTCAATTATTGAGAGCAGTTGTTCAGTTTTTATTCAAGTTGTGGCTTTTAACTATACGATACTTCGATAGATCGCCACTGTTAGCAAGCAAAAATGCCACAGGAACATCACCAATAAATAAAAAGTTTTCTTTAGAAAAATTGTCTTTACGACGACAGTGTGGTCAGTAATAAAAATGGTAATGGAATTAAATAATCCAATAATTTGCGCTATATGTAAAAAAGGAATTCATGGAATTTTGCAGCAAAACATTTTTGTAATAAGTGAAAATAAAAATTTTTTTTGTCATAATACTTGTTACATAACAAAGTTAATTATAACCATTTTCATTGATATGCATTTCACCGACTTTTAGTGAAAGAAAATCGTACTCAAACGGTTAAAACTTCAGCATGCCATGTGTTCGAAACCACTAGCTCGCTGTTCAGAAGTCTATACGATACTAGATCGCCGTTTGTTTTACGACGAATGGTCGAAATAGCGAAGCAATTGATTTACTTTTAATAATAATTACATAATATGAAAGAAATGTTTACGTAGAGTAACGTGATGTGCACTGTGTGAAAGAAATCTTCTAAAAAATGTCATCAAGCAAACGACTCGTAATAAAGTATATACCTTGTGTTAATCTAAAGTAAGCAGTGAAAAAAAACAATTTTAAATGTAGGGCCGCGTTCACCACATTTTTCTCAATAAACACCTACCTGTAAAGGTAACGCGTTGACAAAAATGAGAAACGTATTTTTTGCCAAAAATAACCGTGACCGAAACGTGTGTAATTCTATAATAAAGCTGATCGCCGCTTATTACGGGTGATAAATTTTAAGTATCGCCCGCGGAAGAAGATTAATGGCGAGGTTTATTTAACCATTTCCGTTTGGAGGTGAGCCGCGATAGAGCTGGCGTGCGCCGCAGGTTGCCGTAATTATAAACGAAAATGGAATTTATCGTCGGCTACGCGCATTGCTTCCGAACGAACGTGCAGCCGTGAATTATATGCACGCGGATGCGCCGGCTCGCGTATATTGCGTCTGTAAGAATCGATAGGCATTCTAACGAGGAAGTGGCGTTTGCATTTTTCATGTAGTTTTCTCACGATATACAATTTTAGAGCACCCGAAGTGTAAACCATACGTGGTTCCAAAACATGTCTAACAGAAATTCTTTTTTTTTAAATAAATGAATCAAACAAGCAATAAAAGGGGCTTCAGTTTAAAATATACTATCGCATAGAAGTTTGTTTTGACAACAATTCACAATTTAAGATAATCATTAACCCTTTGCACTCCTATGTCGAGTGTGACTCGACATCAGTTTTTATGGCAGGAGCTCCTTTGTCGAGCTCCACTCGACATTTTTTCATGTCTAAATAAATAGATATCGTGCACACGTTATCGACGCTCTCGCAATGTCACTAGAAGGGTTAGACATTCAGGTAATCGAAGAGAAATAAAAGAACTGGATGTGATCACAGATTATAATAAAAATATAGATGGTGTCGATATGGCGAACCAATACGCGACATTTTACTGTTTTTTACGTCGAGCACTCAAGTGGTGGAGGGAATATTTCTTTTGGGGATTAGAAATCTCCATGGTAAATGCGTATATTTTATACAAAAAAAAAAACAAAAAACCAAGGAACAGAACCTATAGCCCACAAAAAATTTCGCGAAAAGATTTTGTCAATGCTAATTTGTGATTGTCGTCATCCAAATATGAAATTGGGGAGGCCTGGAACACATGATAAACACGATCGCTTAGATGGAAAGCCTCATTTAATCTTCCTACATCCCGAAGGAAAACACAAAGACTGTGCAGTTTACTCAAATAGAAAAACATCTGGAGGAAAAAGAGAAACCACCTATTTTTGTGAAACGTGTGAAAGAAAATCAGGGTTACATCTTGCAAGTTCTTTCAAAAGATATCATACCCTTGAAAATGTCAATATACGACAATACTGTAAATAAAATTGGTATTTAAGTGAATTTGTTTCTTCCTTTATTTATTTAAATTGCTTTATATTTTTAGTTAAAGTAAATTTCAAATAAAACACTTAAAAGCGTTGGGAGCTGCTGGTAACGAAATTGAAATAAAATTCGGAGTGCAAAGGGTTAACACTTTGAATCCTATGAACGTATATATGTATCTGGTGAAAATTGTCGGCGTGGACTATGGACGCATGTATGTCGTCAAAGTTCCTGATTTCGCGTGTATTGGAATTACGATTCAGCCGGTCATTTGCCAAGTTGATTAATTCCATCAAAAAAATATTAAACTTATTTGAAATATTGTAAGCATGGCCTATAATGTACTTTGGATCTAAAACTACATATGGCTGAATTATCAGTGCATGAAATGAACACGTGTGTTCTTTAGCAAACTTCCTGCATTATCTAACTTGGCGTAATCGAACAATTTCAGTTATAGCTTAGTCGCTCCTTCTGTAATCAATCAACAGATTTCAACGCATGTCATCTACACGCTGCTTTTCAATCGAAAGTATTCAGCACACCAAAGTTTACGAACAATGAACTTTAGGTCTATCCTGCTGTTACGGCGTAACAATTAATGAGCCGAATATTGTCCGTATTCACCCAAGCAAAGCCTACCATTCCAAGAACTGCCATTGCATGCACATTTTCTAAAAATATTCACATTTTACAACAATACATTCGATCACAGTCGTACCCCTACTTTCGAGTGTGTCTGATAGCGACTTTCATTCAGTCTTAACACTTTGCGGACCGAGCATTCTATTGCTAATCGTACCCAGTGGCCGGGTATTTTTTTGCGTCAAATATCTTTAAATTAGTGATGATTTGTTAGTAGTTAACACGTTGCCTGCCATGGTGGTCATCGGTGACCGGTGCAAAAGATTGTACTCGAAATGCAAAAAATTCGCAATGAATCGTATTTGCAATTTGGGAAAAGCAATTGATATTGGAACGGCGCTTCAATACTTTGGCTTCTAACAACTGTGCATTACTTTCATTTTGCATGATTTAATCATACTCTGCAGTATTTTATCGCATCGCGGTTCCAACATAGCAAAAAACGCTTGGCAGTCAAAGTGTTAAACTGTCCACAAATATTTCTGTAATATTGCTAATCGTTTTGTCGCTATCCATATTTCAGAGATCAAATAATTAATTCGCAATACAAATTACGAAAAACTGCGGCTGACAATCACGTAGCAACTGTGTGATATCTCGTCATCTGCCTCGAACGACAGAATATGCAAGACGATAGATCTCATCAGTGGCCCAGAATGACGAAATACGCAAGACGATATATCTCGTCAATGGCCCCGAACGACGAAATAGCAATGACGAGATATCTCGTCATCCGTCCGCAATGTGTTAAGCAGTTCTTCTAAGTTTTTATATGTAAGTTTTTACAATATGTGGCATGAATCCTTGGTCACAAGATTCGAGTCAGTCTACCTGGCAGTCCAGAGAGGAGTGGCATTAGTTATTTTCCAGAAGAGCGCAATATGTCACTCTTGAGTACGCTATCATCACCTCCACTTATTCTACTGGCAACCCCTTCATAGTAACTTTCAACGAGCTTTCAAAGCTGCACTATTCCTCCAAAAACTTCATTTCTACTATCATTACTCAAACCTCTGTACCATATGAAACTAAAAGCAACTCCGATCTCTCTGTTATAATACTAATTTCAAATAGAATAGTTTGTTAACAAACTCAGTACTCAAAATCGATTACGTCACCTACACGCAAATCAGCTCTCCCTTCGTTAATTTAAAGTGACAGCACAGTACATAATTGCGGTTTCTCCATTCGGACACAGTACACCTGTACCCTAAATCTCAGTATCCCAATCTAACCTGACCCATAACTTATCACAGTATCCTAAATCTTCATTCCTCCCGGCCACAGTCCTCGCAATGTTGAGCTTCCCCAATTTTAGCCTCGCCTACGGGTCATATGTGCCCAAATACCATAAAACCCAGCGCAGCTTTCCTTTTCCCAAGAGATAAGGTGACGCTCGAAAACAGCTACCCGAATCATCCAGTCCTCCGCAGAAGATATACATTTTTTCTCTTCCAAGGTCCGTCCTTAACTCCGCCAAGAATCCTCTACCTGCCTGTATTTCCCATCGGCATATTCCCAAGCAGTATCGTTTCACCATTGTATATAAGAGTAGACTAAATATGGTAAAAGCAGAATACGTTCCAAATCCTGTCATTTATTTTCATCGAACGCATATTCGTGTCTTTCGGCTCTATCAGGTGTTTTCGCCGGACACAAATGAGCCGTTTATTTTGAAAGTGGCCTAACTCCGTTTTTCAGTATTTTCCGGTTACTACGGTTACATGTACAAATTCATGTTATTTATCAGTAAATGTTATTTATCTCGATTTGAAGATAAATGCAGTTAGGCCACTTTCGAAATAAACAGCTCAAATATGCCTTCATCGGCTACAGGCATAGGTTCGGCTGAACGCATATATGCGTCGTTCGTTGACAAAGGGTTAAGGGACAAAATATCATATTAACACTTTGACTGCCAAGCGTATTTTGCTATGTTAGAACCGCAATGCGATAAAATACTACAGAGTATGATTAAATCGTGCAAAATTAAGGTAATGCAGAGTTTTTAAACGCCAAAGTATTGAAGCACCGTTCCAATATCAATTGCTTTTACAAGATTGCAAGTAGGCTCCATTGCGATATTTTACATTTTTATTAAAATCTTTTGCGCCGGTCACCAGTGACCACCGTGGCAGTCAAAGTGTTAAGCCAGTCATAAGTTCGAAATCAAGTGTGTCGGCATGACTATATTTTTCCTACTATCAGAATAAAAACCTCCTTCTTCGCACCTATTTTTACTTAAACTCAGCTTAGTCTCAAGCCAATGGACTAGGACTCAAACATTGCGAGAATACTCCGGCGTAACATAATGCACGCATGCATCATACGTCTCATTACAATTTTCCGTCATCTCGGGCGTTTCCATTCTCCGTCGAGCTTCGTTCGTGTCGGTTTTCAAGATTGCCCGAGGCAGGAGACGCGGAACCTGCAGGGCAAAGCGGATTCTCAAGCCGATCGAGCCTGAAATCTCTTTGGCGCGAACAAAAGCCCGCGATACCGCTCGTCAGGCACAGAAGGCGAGTACGTCCGGCCGTTTGTTTTCCGAAGCGGTGGCCGAAAGAATGGGAAACGGAAGACAAAAAGGCTCTGTACGCGTTCCGCACGATCGAGCGCGGAATGGACGGAGGAACGACTGGTTGAAGGACTCGGACGTCCGTCTAGGCCAATTCGAAGGGACGTGCTGCGATAAATTCGCCTCGATGTATAAACACTTTTGGGATATAGGCATTCTGCGCGCGGGGAGTTAAGACAGTTTGGGAATAGGGACAATGTTGATGAGGACCCGCGGGATGCTTTCGCAACTTGGTGGGCCGAAATAAGGACTGTGGAAAAAAGATCACGGTGCAATAGTTATATTCGGTAGGAATATATTACGGTAGGATAGTCGAGAGTAAAAATCAGCGTAGTGATTACAAAGATGGTGCTTACAATAGAGTGTCTTTTATTTTTCGGTATAAAACTGTTTATGACGTATTGAATATATTTTTGTGATCGGAATGAGTATGTATGATGCACATACGTATATTATATACTATAATAATAATAATATGTATTCTAACAAATGAGTACATATAAACGTATAATTCGGATTATATATATACTGTTATGTATATGTATGTATAAACGTATTTGATTTAATTCTAGGGGAATGATAACTAACCATTTATATATGTATATATATCAGATAGTTTTTTACATTTAAAATATAAATATATATATATATCTGTTTTTTACATTTAAAATATAAATTGTTAGTTATCATTCCACTAGGCTTCAGTTAAAACCTCACATCGAAATCAAATTGCGTGTGTATCTTTTCGAACGAGTATCCATTCCTTCTCATGGCGTCAATTGTTCAGTTGCCTATAGTCATACGAGGCTAAATAATCTTGCGGTAAGAGAGAGGCGTAACAGTAGGGTGCTCAGAACGGTATGTCTTCATTTCGGTCGATGCCGTCGGCAGTTTGCTACGCCCAAGTTACGTCCCACGGAATTTCCATAAACGGTGAATTGCGTAACTACCATAACGGTGGGCAAGAATTTGGTCCTGCGAGAACAATCGAATCCTGAATGTGCTTTCGCGAGATGCAAAGTTTCGGAATGCGGGAGGAATGCAAAGTTCGGTGGATCTTAAGCTGACACGTCGGGGACCGAAGGACGATGTTCGTCAACGCAACGGTGATGTATCCTAATCTTATCGGTTACCGAAACTCGTAGTTCAAATAACTGCGGCGAACTGTCATAGGAAGTTCGCGTATATATTGTACCTACCATTTCGTATTATTTTTGCGTACCTTATAGAAGGCGTATTTCATAATATTTGCGTTGTAATTATATTTATATTTCTGTGTTAATGTATATCCATCTGAAAAATTATTATGTAGCATATATCTATACCTAGTAACTGGAACACTAGACATAACATAATAGTTTCTCGTATAAAATATAATATACATCAAATCTATCACACATGCTAATAATTGTATATATATATACATATTTTTTGCAATTAGTGTAAAAAATGTTCCTTCTATTTTAATATTTTTGTTAACAAACAATTTGTTAATGTATATCCATCTGAGAAATTATTATGTAGTATATATGTATACGTAATGACCGAAATATTAGACACAACATAATAGTTTCTCGTATATGATATAATATATATCATATCTATCACACATGCTAATAATTGCATACATATATATATTTTTTTTTACAATTAGTGTAGAAAATTTTCCTCTATTTTAATATTTTTGTTAACAACCAATTTGTACATATTCTTAATCGTTGTTCAACAAAAATGTATCAATGAACTACCCTCACGAGGTATCGCCCGCAATTGTTGGGCACACCTATACTTTCTGCACTAGCTACATCCGCAGCGAATAATCAACGCCAAACACGAAAAATGACCCAGAAGTCCGAGTACTCTAAAGTCGTTAACACGCCGTGGAATGTGAGTTCTTCACCCTGGCAATTCCCGTTCAAAGTTCGCAGCTTTACACACACGGCACGAGCGAGGGCGATGAATATTCCCGATGCTCCAGGAATTAGCCTCGTTAGTGACGGGTCGTCGCTTTTAATTACGCCGATGGGAGGCATCGAGGCGAGGAGGGAAACGAGAGGGTCGAGAAAGAAGCGGGCCTTTGGCAATTAGACGTTTCCTCGAGACTCCTTGATATGGCGAGTCCGAAGGCATCCACGGACACTCAGAATGGCCGAGCGTCCTTCGATCCTTCTTCTCATTGCAGTCATCCGAAATCCGACGAATCGGGACTCTCGATCTTTGCGCGAAATCGCGAACGTAATGAAGGCCATTGTTATCGGCTAAACGTTTAACTGTTTCTGGAAAGTTTTTCGCGTGGCTGAAGATAATCGCGGAACGTGACCGCACTGGAAGATGCCATGAAGTACAGGGGGTACTGGAGGGAAAATTCTTGCATGGCAGATCCGTGGATCCGCAGTGGATCTGGAGTCCGGGGTTCATGTGCTGTGGAATGTGTGAAGTTTCGGTCAACGGGATATGACGTGGGGAACTGAGTGTGCAGTTTCATCCGGCGGAAGTTTTCGAGGAGGGGTATTCGTGAGGAAATCATCAACTTCGGCACGGATGTTGATTGAAGCGTATGAATGTACGCGTATCTACATTTTCGTGTGCTGTTCGGCATGACGAGGTTTTCGGGGGGAAAGATTCATCACGATGTTATTAACGTCTGTACGACTGTGAGTTATACGTAGAAATGCATACGTATTTGCATTATTGGGTGCAATTCGGTACGGCATAAGTTTCCGAGGAAGGCCATTCGTCATAAAAACATTAACTTCGGCACGACAGTAAACTATGTATATAAATGTACGTGCATCTGCGCTTTTGTGTGCAGTTGCACATGGCATCTGTTTCCAGGGGAAAACGTTCGTTATAGCATCATCAATTTCGCTACGAACGCAAATTATGGGTATAAATGTACCCGCATTTGCATTTAATGTCTGCAGTTTAATGCGACGTCAGTTTTTAAAGTAAGACATTCGCCATAAACTGATCGACTTCGGCACGAATATAAATTATGCGTCTAAACGGGTGTAGTTTCACGCGGCGTTAATTTTCGCAGAAAAATATTAACCCTTACGGGGCGCTAGCTTTTCATACGTGATTCTCACTAGGTTGTAGCTGGTTTCAGTAAATATGCGAAAAATCTTCAGTATTATAAGAATAACATTTTTATTAGAAATTACTTTTTTTTGAAGATTTACTACAAATATATGAGTTTAAAAAAAGTATTTATAAGTTTTTAACGTATAATATTGTTTGAAACAATCTCCAATATGAAGGAATGGTTTTCGGTTGCACGTTTCACAGAATAATACTGTTCTTTTTCTTCCTCCAGCAAATTTACGATTAGAACATACTAAGCAATCGTTATGTTTTCCTTCAGCATCAGGTTGCAAGGTATGTAGTTTTCCATCTAATCTATCCTCATTATCTATTGTTGATGGCATTTGACATCGCGGAGTCTTACCTTCACGGAAATTCCCTATTAGCGACATAACTAATTTCCGAATAAATGTTATGTGAGACATTGATTTACTGTTGTTATGCTTACAACCAGCTTTGTACAGAATATAAGACTTAATTCACAAGTCAATCGCGCCCGCATTTTATAAAACGCGAATTTTGACTGTTGCACCCGTTGTCACCTCCCACGTGACGTGCGACCGCAGCGATAAAGTACTGTTGTCACGTGAGAGGTGACTTACGACCGTTAAGGGTTAATTATACTTCTATACTCATTACAACATCCATTTCGGTACCAGGTACCAGGTACTTTGCACTCCTATGTCGAGTGTGACTCGACATCAGTTTTTATCTCAGGAGCTCCTTTGTCGAGTCCCACTCGACATTTTTTCATGTCCAAATAAATAGATGTCGCGCACACGTTATCGACGCTCTCGCAGTTTCACTAGAAGGGCTAGACATTCAGGTAATCAAAGAGAAATAAAATAACCGAATGTGAGCACAGATTATAATAAAAATATGGGTGGTGCCGATGTGGCGAACCAATACGCGACATCTTATTGTTTTTTACGTCGAGCACTCAAGTGGTGGAGGAAATATTTTTTTGGGGATCAGAAATCTCCATAGTAAATGCGTATATTTTATTCAAAGAAAAAACAAAAACCCAAAGAACAGGACCTATAGCCCACGAAAAATGTCATGAAAAGATTTTGTCGATGCTTATTCGTGATTGTCGTGCTCGAAATATGAAGTTGGGGAGGCCTGGAACACATGATAAACATGATCGCTTGGATGGAAAGCCTCATTTCATCTTCGTACATCCCGAAGGAAAACATAAGGACTTTGCAATTTGTTCAAATAGAAAAATACCTGGAGGATGAAGAGAAACCACCTATTTTTGCACAACGTGCGAAAGAAAACCAGGGTTGCATCTTATAAGTTGTTTCAAAAGATGCCATACGCTTGTGAATTTAAAAATACGACAATAGTGTAAATAAAACTGGTATTTAAGTGCATTTGTTTCTTCCTTTACTTATTTAAGTTGCCTTATTTTTTAATTGAAGTAAATTTCAAATAAAACACTTAAAAGCATTGGGAGCTGCTGGTAACGAAACTGAAACAAAATTCGGAGTGCAAAGGGTTAAACGTCTCTTATAAACGCATCCGCACTTCCTTTCTCGCGTGTGCTTCCGCAGAACGTGATTTTTCACCGCAACACATCCATCACAAACCCCCCAACTCCGATATCCCTCCCATCTAATTCCTCGAAACATTCCTGCATCCGAAAAATCCCCCGCTCCTCCAATTTACCTAAAGACATGCCGACCCACCCCCTAACGAAGCCTCCACCCACGCGGGGCCGCCGTTCCTGAAAACCCGCAGATTAACCCGCTCCTTTGTGCGCATACCGTCTCCCCAGGAATCCGCAGTCCTAATCATTCCGACCGAGATTCCGCCCGGCATCCGTCATCGGCGATTTCCATAATATCGGCGATGTATTCATTACCGTCCAACCCCCGCCACTGCCCGCCGCTCGCCCGGCAAAAAAATTGGGACATCGTGTTTATCCGGCGAACAAAAACGCCGCGCACCCTTGACGGATCGGCACAGAAGCTTTAATATGTGAGAAGCGAGGGAGTGCCGACGCTTGGCCGGAAGGGAACGACGCTGGAAGGCCTGGGCGTCCGAGAGGGACGGGCCAGAGGGTTTAATATGTACGACGTCCTCGGGGCGTTATAATCGGCGACTATCGATCGCCGTCGCCTATGACGCAGTGCCCGCTCGGAGGGATTTCGAATTCGACCAATCACGGATTACAGGACGATCGAAGCCCGGCGCTTTCTAATCGACCCCTTCACTCCTCCCAGACCGGAGACGCGTCTGGAAGATGACTCGCCGCCAGCGATGGCCCGACAGGCGTGGACGGCCGAAAATTATTCGTCCGGTGTCGCCGGCTTGCTTTTCTTTGGACGGCCACGTGGACGGGATCGCGGAATCGAGAGAGATGTTTGCCTGACGGATTGGGGAGACGCCTGGGGCTCTGAAGGGGTGGTACTGAGAGACTGCGGAGATGCGGATGGGGGTAGTGTGGGAGGGGGATGGGGAGGTGTTAGGGAAGATTTCGGCGGGTGGGGAGTTTTGGAATTGGAAGTTTAGCGGGGTGCGTGTGTGGAGGGATTGAGTTTAGTGAGACGATGAGTCGCTGTGTACAGCGGAGTTACGCGTGTTAGTGGAATGAAAGGCTGATACGGAAGATTTGGGCGGGTTGGGAATTGAGAGCTTGGTAGTTGGAGCTTCAGTTATTCGGAAGTACATGAATGAAGAGGGTAGGGAGCGGGGAATGGTTTTTTTGGATGATGCATTCATGCGTACAGAGGAATTATGTATAATTGATACATAATTACATTTTTATCTGACAAAAATCCGCAGCGATGTTCTGTGTGCAATTATATAGGTAGCGCGAGGTTAACCTACGATTTAGATTCGAAGATGTTGGGCCGAAATTGTATACAAGCTCGCGCAGCGTTCGGGACATTTGCACCATTTATACCAGAATGCTTTGAAATATATCATACCGTTACAGATTACTAATTTTGTATTTTGGAGTTTTGTACAAATAAACATTTTGGATGATGCAATCATTTGTATAGAGGAATTATGTATAATTGATACATAATTACATTTTACACGTCGCTCACCATAAAAAATATATGTTCTGTGTGCAATTATATAAAATTGCCGTATAGTTGAAGATTTAAATAATTGAATTTAAATAATTGAAACAAGCAACAATCGTGCGTCACCAAATGAAGTGCTTTGAAATATATCAGCGCCGTTACAGAAAACTGAAATTTTGTATTTTGAGTTTTGATAAATAAACATTTTGTAATACTTGCGTCTACCACAATTATTGCATCAGACTGTAATTGCGTATCAAATATTCCACGTAATATTCACTTCTGGCCCGATCACCGTACGCGGGCTATGCCCGTAAAATTTAGGTTTGGCCCGACCATCGTACGCGAGCTATGCCCGTCATTGTAGGTTAAGGGGTTATGCCTACTTGGGATCGGCGAAATGACATGATTTTCAAGATTTTTTTTTGCCGTTTTAGTGAGTACTAATTAAAATTCGCAAAATACTACCAACAAGTAGGTATTTAGTGGTATTTGTATACATTTTTTTATAAGAAAATATTAAAAAATGGAGGAAATATAGCCCTTCTCCTAAAGGTTCCGTTTATTTTCATCACTTGCGGTGACCACGATTTCTCAAAAACTACTTCACCGATCGGACTCTAATTTTATATACTTATTTGTAATTACAATAGGCAGGGCCTGAACGAAGGATTTGGAAAAATTTTAATTTTTACAAGAATGGCAGCAATTTTACGAAAAAAACCGTCTTTTGAGATGGTCTAACTGTCGTTTTTATGTTGTAACTTTTTTTTTTATTACCGAAACAAAAAATCCTTCGTTCAGGCCCTGGTATTGTAATGACAAATAAGTATATAAAATTAGAGTCCGATCGGTGAAGTAGTTTTTAAGAAATCGTGGTCACCGCAACCGTATGTTTTCAAAAATACAGTTTCGAGATAATCGCGTTTAAAGTTTCAAGCTCTTTACTAATCATACATAGTAGCGCTCCAGATAAACGCTTGTAATTTTTGAACGTGCGCTCCGATTCTTATGTACTTTTGAGGAAATATTCTTAAAACGATGTACATTAAGAAAATGTAATAAAAAAAAATCGATTTTCTTCACCAACCCAAGTAGGCATAACCCCTTAAGGGGTTAAAAAATGACTACTAAAAGCAAAATACAAAAACTGGATCGCACGTTTTCATTACTACGTTTCATCGATCTGCAATGAACGCCTCAAACACGATTACACGATCTCTCGCGGACGTTAGAGTATTAGGCTCACATGTACTCTTTCCAATAAAGGCTCACGTCGATTGTTGGGTTCGTGATTGCGCGTGGGCGACAGGATGGGCGAACGTTAAACACTCGTTAACCTAAGTCAATCTCGCGCACACGGTCGAATTTTCGGTCACTAGGTCACAGCAGCCCTCTGTTCAACGTGCCTTCAGTCAGAACAGGCACTCGGCCATTCATATTCGGACCACGGGACGTAGAATCTGTCCTGCCCCAGACCGGATACAATGTTCAACGTCGGACGCTGTCAGCTCGCAACGGCGAGTGTTTATTCTGCCTGGTAATGTTGCATCGAAACAGTTTCGCTGGGAAAATTATCTTCAATTCACCGTTGTACCTTCAAACAGAGCTTGTCCAGCGGAGTAAAATATCCGGTAATTGATACGTCAGGCAAATTCCATCAAAATGTTTTCCTTTGAAAATGAAAATATACAGTAAATTAAAATGTTTATTTTTTTCATGCGTTGGAATTAAATATTTGTGTGTATTCGTAAGTTACGGCTGAATTATAGCGATAAAAGTTATAGTAAAATATAAATGTAACATTATGTCATGGGACCGAAGTGTGCTGGTAGATATTTACCGAAAAGCATCGATAAATGATCTTGCAGTTGCTAGCTTAATATCATGTATGACAAATCGCATATTATTTTACCCCAAATTTTAATGTTTAGTTACATTCTCCGATAGGCTCAGTTATCAAATTTATTGTGCTTGGGATCAAAAACCATATTCAACTTATCATTTGGGTCAATATCAAATTTCATTTTTTCCTACATATCTTCACGAGTCCAAAAAAATGTATGTTGAACTAAATACATTTTCACTACAAATCTAACATTAAACTGAATTCGCCAATAATCTAGTAAAGATACGGTCAATCAAATACCATTGACCAAAATTCATATTAAACATAACATACCACGCTATTTTCTCTAAAACACGAACATTCATCAAAATTAGGCAATACTCTCATAAAGATACGTAATTCAAATACCATTAACCACAGTTCATATTAACACTAGATTGCCCAAGGCAGTCATTTTGACTGTTTTTTAATTTCAAGTACAAAAACAAATATGAAATTGATGACACAATTTCTTAGAATTTGGTGACTTTTTCTATAACATATAAATGGGTTTATAAATAATTGTAGTTACTTCCACCCTCCTTTATTTCCGTATATATATATATGTGTTATACCTATATTGCCCAGAAGCAGTCATTTTGACTGCTTGGTAAATTTTAAATAATCAAAAGATTTTTATTTATTGAATTGAGTAAATTTCTTATATGACCTATCCGGCTTTGTATTGAAATATGATGCATGATAAATTGTCGATTTGGGCGTATACTTGATAAGTGTCAGTTGCTCAATAAGCTAAAGTAGTACTAGTTATTCGAATCTTCATAAAGTGTTGTTCTAACAAGTTGTTTATTTTATTTCTTTTGCGCCCTAACTTTATGAAAAAAATGTCGAACAGAAATGAGTTCTTGGAAAAGCTAACGAACATAAGTGAAGAGTGCTCCGATATAGAATCAAATGCAACAAATTCTGAACTATCATCTGAAGGTGAAGCGGATTATATTCAAAGTGAAACATCTGACGCTGAAGATAGTGATGAAGAGTCGATCACCAATGATGAAAATGAAAGTGTCATCAATATGCCCAGGAAAATGTGTCGGGTGCTAACTAGTTCAGATTCTGATGAAGAAACTGAAAATACGTTTCAGGAGGTCGAAACAGCTGCTGATGGTACTGTGTGGACAAAAATTGACGAAGGTGGTATTCCTGGAAGGATACCATCTGCTTGTATTTTCAAGAATGTGAAAGGGCCAACAGGCTACGCAAAAAGGAACATTGTGGCAGATAATCTTATCAGTGCATTATCGTCGATAATAGATAACTATATTATCAAACATATAAGAAAGTGCACAGAAGAATGTCGCCGAATTTTGCGGAACGGTTGGACAATATCATTACCGGAAATACGTGCATTTATTGGGATTCTATATGCTCGTGGAGCTTACGAGGCAACAAATTTTAAATTGAGTTATTTATGGTCAGCGAAGTGGGGTCCCGAATCTTTTAGAAAAACTATGGCCAGAGAAAAGTTCAAGCAAATCCTACGATTTATTCATTTTGACAAAAGAACCGAATGCAGTAGGCGCCTACAATCAAATAAATTTGCCTTGCTTTCGGAAATATGGGTTAAGTTCATTGAAAACAGTCAATATGTACAGTTAATATTTACTAATGATCTGTTATATAACTGTAAATAACATAAAAAATATTAAAAATTAATTTTAAACAAATTTCTTTACATATTTGTTATTTTTTCACAATGCAGTCATTTTGACTGTTTTTGGGCAATATAGGTATACAAGAAATCTCGGGCAATCTAATGTTAAACATAACATACCACGCTATTTCACCTACAACGCCAATATTAATCTAAATTGGGCAATACTTCCGATTGCAATCTCTACTCTCCCATTCAACTTTCAACCTCCCCAACTCCTCTCAAACCCACGCAACGCACTTCACGCCTCGCACATCCTCCTACGTCCCCATCCGAAACTTCTTTTCGCACACTTCTCTGAACGCCAACCTCATCACTCCGCGGACTACTCACCCGAAAACTTCGCGACGCTCCAGGTGGCGTCCAGCGTCCGCGCAAAGTTCCAGGGTAAATGTGCTTCGACTATTTTGCGGCCACGGCGTTTCCCGACGCGCAAGACGAAGTCCCGGTCGAATTGGCGCACAGAAGCTCGGGACTCGAGTTCTTCGGAAACCATAAGCGATTGCGGCTGGGGTCAATCGATGCGTCACACGAGGAAACGAAAGCCGACGAATGCGGGAACAAGTGGGTCGGCGAAGAAGAGAACGGATTGTAGGACAAATTTGTCCCGGGCCGGTTTTATTTTACTACTTTGGGTTTATTTAGGTATTTGTGAGTCAAAATAAGAAGGTGGACCGCTTATGGTCACCCTGCAGGCCTGCCTTTTCTGTTTTTTTTTGGGGGGGATGTAAAATGCATATGCAAAGGAGGATAACGATTTTGGTTTTCGGCGAAGCCACATCGATTTCGAAAGTTGAGCATTTGGCAATTTGGTGTTAGGTGTTTAGGGTTCTTTGGTCTCGTTAATTTAATTTCGTTATACTTTGGTTTTGGGGTTTGGGAGTCTTCTGGATATAAAGATCGATATAGCCGATTCTGTTTTGTAAGGAAACTTTATTTACACTGGCTTACACTTTCTACGGATCTTAATATACGTAAGTTGCACGTTGGGGGTCTCAGCTAATACTATATGTCTCGTCCGTTTGGACTTGCCCTTAAATATTCCACCGATAGGTAAAGAATAGGGGGTTCGGTGGAAAGGGTTGCTGTCCGGTGGAAAATTACCACCGGCAGGCCCAAGACAAACTATATACGTGATATGGCCGCAACATGCGTTTACGCCACAGCGATATGTTATCGTTTCTGTCAAATTAAACATAGCTAATATACATCGATGAGTCAAAATAAGAAGGTGGACCGCTTATGGTGTCTCTGCAGGCCTGCCTTTTCTGTTTTTTTTTGGGCATGTAAAATGCATATGCAAAGGAGGATAACGATTTTGGTTTTCGGCGAAGCCACATCGATTTCGAAAGTTGAGCATTTGGCAATTTGGTGTTGGGTGTTTAGGGTTCTTTCGTCTCGTTAATTTAATTTAGTTATACTTTGGATTCGAGGTTTGGGAGTGTTCTGGATATAAAGATCGGTATAGCCGATTCTGTTTTGTAAGGAAACTTTATTTACACTGGCTTACACTTTCTACGGATCTTAATATACGTAAGTTGAACGTTGGGGGTCTCAGCGAATACTATGTGTCTCGTCCGTTTGGACTCGCCCTTAAATATCACACCGATAGGTAAAGAATAGGAGGTTCGGTGGAAAGGGTTGCTGTCCGGTGGAAAATTACCATCGGCAGGCCCAAGACAAACTATATGCGTGATATGGTCGCACACGCGTTTACGCCACAAAGGTATGTTATCGTTTCTGTCAAATTAAACATAGCTAATATACATCGATGTTAACCCTTTGCGCTCTAGCGGTGCCTCTCAGGCACCACGGCATGTGCTGCGCCAACTCGACCGGTGCCTCTCAGGCACCACTCGCATCGATGCGGTAAATTGAGTGGTAACGGTGTTTATTTGTGTTTGGCCTAACCAATATCGCTTGACAAGTCTACCTGGCCTTTTGTAGATCATTTTATGAGGTGTCTACATAGCTATAAAGATGTCTTATCTCAAAAACACAAACGAATTTCAATGCGTGCATTATGTCTTGAGAATAATAGAACGCTGATAGACGTCGCAACGCTTCTTTCAATTCGCTTCTTTCAAAAAAGGGTACAAAAAGAACCAATCACCGTCTTCGCACTTTTGAGATAAAATGTCTTATCTCAAAAATACTTGCAAACGCGGGTTGGACTCTGTCTTCGACATTAGTTCGAATTCAACCTTCTTGGCAATCGCAATATTTCTTTCAAAGTTAGTGAGCCCAATAAGTATGGAACACGGCGAAGAAATTACTTCTAGTGAAGATGAGTTCAATTTTTCGACAATAACGAACGAAATTGCATCACTACATAGACAGCTTGCCCATGAGAATGAAGACGGAAGTGATGAAGATAGTGACGATGTTATAGGTGTAAGAAGACGAAAAATCCGAATAATCGATAGTGAATCTGAAAGCCAAAGTGGCCAAAAGCCAAAAGCCAACGTAGCACAGCTTCTACTTCACAGAGCACTTCTGAAATGATCCGACTCAATGGGAAGCTGCATGTTATTTTGATGGGACAAAAAAAGGATTGCAAAGTTTGTTCCCAACGAAAGTCCGGCCAAAGACGACAAACTGTGTACTATTGTGACACATGCCCCGACAAGCCAAGAATGCACATTGGAGATTGTTTTACAAAATACCACAAGAAGAAAAATTATAGAACGTAATCTTTAATAAATATCCTTCATTCAGTTAAATAAATATATGTAATGTTAAAATATACGAGTTTAAAGTGTCCTATTTTGCCTAAAATTATTTCAACACATTGTTGACCGGCAATTTTCGGCAAAAGCTGTCTCAAGTCACCGGCTATTATTTCGTAATTGAACATGGAAGTGAAACGATGTAAATTACCGTCAATAACGTTTGTTTGTGCATAATGAATTCAAATTGAACTTTGAACATAAATTTTATGTAACTTTTAACACGTTGAGTGCCGTGGTGGTCATCGGGGACCGACGCAAAAAGTTGCATTATAAATGCAAAAAAACTGGGAATTAGACGCAATTGCAATTTCATAAATGCCTTTCGCATTAGAATAGCAATTCAAACATTTGGCCTCCAATACCGAGCCGTTATGTTCATTTTAGACAATTGAACGAGATTCTGCAGTATTTCATGGCGTTGCGGTTTTAATGCAGTAAAATACGCACGGCAGTCGACGTGTTAATATTTTTCGTATGATTAACTGTACAGCAGTCATTTACGCGTAGATGTAGACAAGAGGTTTTGCACATATATCTTGTTTCGTTGCGCTTTCCTTTTAAAGAGCTAGATTATGCCCTTGTTATTTCATTTTCAGTAATCATTTTCCAAATGACTACAACTTATTTAAAAATCACTCGGGCAACTATATAAAGCATTCACGTATAATTTATTGAAAAATGATTCACCGTCGCGTTCCATCGTTTTTGACACTTTTTAATACTAGAACTGTAATAAAAGCCTCAGTACCAAGAAAAGTATACTTTTTTATAATAAAGCAGACGCGATTTAACACAATGAACAAAATTTTGCTATATCCTATATTGCTCTGCGTTTCAAGGATTGAAATAGCCGACACAAGTGCAAACACGAGTTAACTCGTGACCGATCAGCAACGTTTTGCCATGAAAACACGAGTTAACTCGTGACCGGTCAACAATGTGTTAAGTTAACAGAAACGAACTCATAAAATAGGTGCGCGCGCGGCGGATTACTGTCGAGTTGCTGGTCAGCCCGAGAGAAAAGCGCGTCGAGCGCAAAGGGTTAAATTATAGGAATTTGCACACGTTTAATTTCATTCTCCTCTCGTTCCCGCCATACGTTACTTCGTTCATTTTTGTGCCATTCTTTAGGCGCATACGTTAAGATCGTAAAAAGGACATTCTGACAACATATTCCGACTTCCAGTCATCAGAAGTGATATTTCCACCCTTTCACGATGAATTCGAAGCAACGCGGGGACCTTCTCCCGGATTCCGCCTTCCGGATTCTGGGAGTCCGAAGAATTGGGGGCGTGTCTCGGGACAGACTGTGCAGTCGATTGCACGCGAACTTTGAAGAGAATTGGGGCTCGCAACGGAAACGTATCAAGCGTCGGATTACCGTGTGCACGCTGCGCATCTTTCAACTGTCTTAGCAAAGGTGGTATAGACGAGATCGTCAGGGTGTCTATTTGAAAACATAGTGCCGACATTAACTTTTGTATCAACGATTTTTAAAGTTATTCCTTGTTCTGTTGCACGCAAAGTTATTTAAGTTTGACCTCATCAAAAACTGGTCACCATATAATGACACGATTAATGTATCGAAATATCGAGGTAGGATTTACCGCATAATCGGTGCACATATATTTCTTCGCCTGAATACCAGCCACGATTTTAAATATCCCGATAAAAACGTAATGATAATTTTAATGAAGAGCTGATGAGTTTGGAGTAGAGCGTGTGAGCTGACATTTAGCGAACGTCGATATACGCGTTTTTATCATCGCTGCCGCGGAACACGGGATATAAAGGAATAATGTAGAATTGATTGAAGAAAATGTTTGTATGGCTGAAAGAATCCATTCCAATTTCAATGGATCGAAAAGCAATCACTGAATCTCAGCACGTTCAGTGTAATTGGATTCGGGTGAGTCTGCAACATATTGTCTTCCAAAAGCGTACACTGTTATCTCAGCCCTGCTCATCTCAATTGTCACTCACCTACTTCGTCTTTCGGCAACGTCGCGCGCAGTATGCATCTTTTGACGTACCGCTCGGCTGCGTCCACAAATCCTAGGTAAACGTCCCGTAACTATTGTAGTCCGTGTTCAACGTTGGACCGACCAAATTTATCCACTTGTGCATCTGGAGCCGCGAGTGTCGAAAACTTCAATTTCAAATTCCCTGTTATATTCTAATCTACTAATGCGATAATCTTCACTAAAATAATGTCTGCAACACGACATTGCACGAGCCCCATAACCGATGCCGTCTATAAAATAACAGACAGGGTTACTAAAAATGGGTGTACTATCGGCAAAAATATTCATTGACTTTTGAAGACAGGGCAATCAATTGCAACCAGGATTTTGGTCGTTCGATGTATTATGGGAAAATTCGTCAGTCTAAAAAGTAACAGACTGGGTTTCCAAAAATGGGCATTCTTTCACCAAAAATATTCATTGACTCTTGAACACAGGGCAATCGATTGCAACCAGGATTTTGGTCGTTCGATGTATTATGGGAAAATTCGTCAGTTGTGTTTTCAATTGACAATGCACGCATTAAACTTATTCCTACAATTAGAAGTTTACATTTATACAATTACAATTAGATTTATAACGAAACGTACAGAAAGTGAATTTGCCATTTTTACGTGCAAGACATACCAAAATAAAAAGTGACGACAAAAATAAGCTGCGTAAACGTTGCCTGCCACTGAAGATATTCCTGTCACAAAACGTCGGTCTAGAAAGGGTTGATCCGCCAATTTTCACTGAAAATGTGTCTGCAGCACGGCATTGCACCAGTCTCGTATCTGACACCGTCCACAAAACACCAGGCGGATCTGGGTTCCCAAACAACAAGCGTTCTTTCACCACAAATTCCTATTTCTTTACTCTCGAATCCAGGACAGCTGAATTGTACTTATAAGTACCAAATTTTACGTCGCAACTTGAATTTAAGTCTCGTTAGTCATGCTTCTAATTGTCATTGGGCGTACCAAATCCCATTTGTTCCTCCGAGAACACAATCGGCGAATATTTCGATTTAAAATGTCCCACTACACCGTAACATGTTAATCCACAATTTTTCATTGGAATCATAAATACAGCACGACACTGCATACTCCACAAAATGCCACACGAATCTGGGTTCCGAAACCGCAAGCATCCCTACACCGCAAACTCCCATTTCCGGCTCTCGAAGCCAGGGCAATCGAATCGCACTTGAAAGTAACACGTTTCTCATCGCAACCTGAATTCTGCCAGCTTCGCCGTCTTATATGAAGTTTCGTCTGGTATGAGGTTCCGTGCTTTTAATTATCACAGCTCGAACCAAAACCCGTTTATGCCTCTGAGAGTACAAGCGCATATTTTAATTTATAATGCCCCACTACATCCTGACACATATTAATCCACAATTTTTCATTGGAACCACACCTGCAGCATTGCACAACTCCACAAAATACTACACAGATTCGGATCCACAAACTACAACCATTTGTGCTTCTGAGGTCACAAGTCTTGAACATTTCAAATTCAAATGCCTCAGTTCACCCTACCACTTACATTAATCGACAATTTTCCACCGGAACCATCACTGCATAACTCCAAAAAATACCACACAGATTCGGATCCACAAACTACAAGCATTGTGCTTCTGAGGTCGCAAGTCTTGGACATTTCAATTTCAAATTCCTCAGCCCACCGTACCACTTACATTAATCGACAATTTTCCGCCAGGACCATCACTGCACAACTCCAAAAAATGCCATGCAAATCCGGATTCACATACTACAAGCATTTGTGCTTCTGAGGTCGCAAGTCTTGAACATTTCAATTTCAAATACCTCAGGCTACCCTACCACTTACATTAATCGACAATTTTTCACCGGGACCATCACTGCACAACTCCAAGAAATGCCATACGGATCCGGATTCACATACTACAAGCATTTGTACTTCTGAGGTCGCAAGTCTTGAACACTTCAATTTCAAATGCCTCAGCCCACCCTTCCACTTACATTAATCGACAATTTTCCACCGGGACCATACATGAAGCATCTCACTGCACAACTTCAAGAAATGCTATACAGATGCGGATTCACATACTACAACCATTTGTACTTGTGACATCACAAGTCTTGAACATTTCAATTTCAAATGCCTCAGCCCATCCTACCAGTTACATTAATCGACAATTTTCCACCGGGACCATACATGCAGCAGGTCACTGCACAACTCCAAAAAATGGCACACAGATCAGGATCCGCAAACTACAGGTATTTGTGCTTCTGAGGACAGAAGTCTTGAACATTACAATTTCAAATGCCTCAGCCCACCCTACCACTTACATTAATCGACAATTTTCCACCGGGACCATACCTGCAGCACGTCACTGCACAACTCCAAAAAATATTTCACAGATCCGGATTCACATACTGCAAGCATTTGTGCTTCTGAGGTCACAAGTCTTGTACATTACAAATTCAAATGCCTCAGCCCACCCTACCACTTACATTAATCGACAATTTTCCACCGGGACCATCACTGCACAACTCCAAAAAACGCCACACAGATCCGGATCCACAAACTACAAGCATTTGTGCTTCTGAGGACAGAAGTCTTGAACATTACAATATTAAATGCCTCAGCCCACCCTACCACTTACATTAATCGACAATTTTCCACCGGGACCATACCTGGAGCACCTCACTGCACAACTCGACAAAACACTGCACGAATCCCCTTCCCAAACAACAAGCATCCCTCCACCGCCAACTCCCGTTTCCGGTTCTCGAAGCCGGGGCAATCGAATCGCACTCGAAAGTATCACGTTTCGCAACCTGAGTTCCGCCGGTTTCGCCGGCTCATGGCCAGTCTCGCCAGACGTCGTGTTTTCAATTGTCATTCGCCTACGTCAAGTGGCACGAAGTTCCGCGTAACCCGTCTGTTTGGTCACGACTCCATGCCCCGCTATGTGCCTAGACATATATATAAGGAAGTTGCATGTAAGAGTAGGGTCGTGTTCAAGCTCGTGCCCGATAGCGCTCGCGGGCGTTCCCGTATTTTCCGAAGTAGCTGGACGACAAACTTGCCTTCCACCGGTTTGCCGACTATGAATAATTCAAATTCGAGAACCACCCCCCCGACGTCGACGGCCGGTGATTGTTTCTCGAGTGCGCGCAACGAGATGGAGGCAATTGACGGGCACTCGGCGAATTGTCCGCCGGGAATTGCTCGTATATTATCTGTAATAAGGTCGAGACTTTATATTGGGCCGAGCAACGCTCCGTGGCGGAGCATAAATTTTCGCTCGGTCAAGGGTAGAATACGATTTGACGGTCGGAGATGGGATGGGAGGGACTTCTGTGATTTCTGGGGTTGGAGAGAAAGCTGTTTCGTTGGGGGATGAACGTGATTTGAAGTGATTGGGTATGGGAATATAATGGGAGGATGACGAGTATGCTATTTTTTTAGTGATATCTTGATAGGAAAGAATACGTGGTTCAGGCAGGTTGGAAATGAGAAGTGGGTTTTGTGAGTAAACGGGATATAAACGCTTATACGATGTAGTATTATAATAATATATAATAATCATTTGTCGTAAGACGTAAACTAAAAATTACGCTTAGCCGTTACGTAAACTAAAAATTTAGCTTACGACTTCTGTGATTTCTGGGCTTGGAGAGAAAGCTGTTTCGTTGGGGGATGAACGTGATTTGAAGTGATTGGGTATGGGAATATAATGGGAGGTTGACGAGTATGCTATTTTTTTAGTGATATCTTGATAGGAAAGAATACGTGGTTCAGGCAGGTTGGAAATGAGAAGTGGGTTTTGTGAGTAAACGGGATATAAACGCTTATACGATGTAGTATTATAGTAATATATAATAATCATTTGTCGTAAGACGTAAACTAAAAATTACGCTTAGCCGTTACGTAAACTAAAAATTTAGCTTACGACTTCTGTGATTTCTGGGTTGGAGAGAAAGCTGTTTCGTTGGGGGATGAACGTGATTTGAAGTGATTGGGTATGGGAATATAATGGGAGGATGACGAGTATGCTATTTTTTTAGTGATTTCTTGATAGGAAAGAATACGTGGTTCAGGCAGGTTGGAAATGAGAAGTGGGTTTTGTGAGTAAACGGGATATAAACGCTTGTAGATGTAGTATCATAATAATATATAATAATCACTTGTCATGAGACGTAAACTAAAAATTACGCTTAGCCCCTTAACGTACAACTACGGGTATAGCCAGTAGTATATGTTCGGACCAAACGTAAATATTACGAGCATAGCTCGTAGTAGATGATCGGACCAAACGTAAATATTACGGGCATAGCCCGTAGTAGATGATCGGGCCAAAAGTGAATATTACGGGCTATGTCCGTAATACGATGATCGGACCAAATATAAATATTAGCGGCGGCGCCCTCCTAAAGTTATAAATATTTGTGGAATACGTGATAAGTAATTACAACCTGATCTAATAATCGTGGTAGATGCAAGTACTACAAAAAGTTTATTTATACAAAAGTCAGTAATACAAAATTAATAATCTGCAATGGTGTGATATAATTCGTCATCCTACTAAACAAGTCGTACGAATGGCCCGAATGGCGCGTGCTTGTTTACGTTTTCGGCCCAAAATTCTCGAACGTGAATTGTAGTTTAAGGGGTTAACGAGATCACGTATTTTGTCTCTTAGTAAAGAAACAACGAATAGTTGAGTTACATGCAACTCCATCCGCGAAGTATCAAAGAAGAAATGAAAGGTGCCATTAAACAAGCAAACATGGCTGCTCAGTCAATCTCGCCTAGTCCGCTGATAACAATCTGCAATGGTGTGATATAATTCGTCATCGTACTAAACAAGTCGTGCGAATGGCCCGAAGACTGCGCGTGCTTGTTTACGTTTTCGGCCCAAAATTCTCGAACGTGAATCGTAGGTTAAGGGGTTAACGAGATCACGTATTTTGTCTCTTAGTAAAAAAACAACGAATAGTTGAGTTACATGCAACTCCATCCGCGAAGTATCAAAGAAGAAATGAAAGGTTCCATTAAATAAGCAAACATGGCTGCTCAGTCAATCTCGCCTAGTCCGCTGATAACAATCTGCAATGGTGTGATATAATTCGTCATCGTACTAAACAAGTTGTGCGAATGGCCCGAAGACTGCGCGTGCTTGTTTACGTTTTCGACCCAAAATTCTCGAACGTGAATTGTAGGTTAAGGGGTTAACGAGATCACGTATTTTGTCTCTTAGTAAAAAAGCAACGAATAGTTGAATCACGTGCAGTTCCATCCGCGAAGTATCAAAGAAGAAATGAAAGGTTCGATTAAACAAGCAAACATGGCTGCTCAGTCCATCTCGCCTAGTCCGCTGATAACAATCTGCAATGGTGTGATAGAATTCGTCATCGTACTAAACAAGTCGTGCGAATGGCCCGAAGACTGCGCGTGCTTGTTTACGTTTTCGGCCCAAAATTCTCGAACGTGAATTGTAGGTTAAGGGGTTAACGAGATCACGTATTTTGTCTCTTAGTAAAAAAACAACGAATAGTTGAATCACGTGCAATTCCATCCGCGAAGTATCAAAGAAGAAATGAAAGGTTCCATTAAACAAGCAAACATGGCTGCTCAGCCAATCTCGCCTAGTTCGCTGATAACAATCCCCGCAAGAGTCTTAAGTCCTCGGAATCTGTTACTAATTATTAAATTGCTCGCAGAGATTTTATTCCAAGCCCCTAATAGCTGTCTTCCGAACCGTTGCAGAATACGAAACGAAAAGTCCCTGGCAAGGAAGGGACGTTCGTAAGTCTGGAAATTATTATTCCGGACAAACGCCGGATTCGCAATCCAGGTTTATTGCGACGGACCGGAAGAGGGAAGGTGATAAAGGAATAGCGTAGGCAACTGGAACGCGCGTCGTTTTATAATCCTCCCCTGGGCGATTTAAAGCGATTATACGCGATCGAATGAAGATGTTATACGGAGTTATACCGTAAACACGTGTATGAAGAGGGTCTTGTTCTGTATAGAATATTGCACACACGCATGTAGAATATGTCGTCGAGTGGCACAGATATTCTTTTCATTATGGATTCGCAGCTAACAATGGGGCATAAAACGGACTATGCAAACTCATTGTGTTCTGCACGACAGTTGGCGACTGTTTAATTACTTGTATTTACTGTTCGGTTTTACTGTTCTCCAGAAGCGAGTGGGATTTAAGGCACCTTATGAGAAGGCTTGTAATAAATGGGCGTTATCAAAATGTTCGCATTGTAGGAATAATTTATTGTGCAATGGCAAGTGTGATGGAAAGTACATTGGTCATAGATAAATGACAGTATTTTGCGTAATGGTGAGTATAGACGTTATGATGAAGTGGCAATTATTTGTATAGCGTCGAGTGTATTCGTTATGGAGATATGACAATATTTTGCATAATTGCGAGTATGGTCGTCATCAAGGAATGGATGCATGCATTTATTTGCGTTCCGGCAAGTATGCTCGGCCCAAAGAAACGGCAACTTCTGCGCAATTAACGTTCAAACTCCAAAGCATATGCTTAGTCTGATAGCAATTAGTTCGTAGAGCAATGCGCCGACAATCCTTTTTCACTGGTTGAATCCCTTTCCTTTCCTTTCCTTAACACATTTACCATTTTATTGCAAAACACTCTATTACCCATTATACCATTCCAATAAATATCACCAATACAATTTACGTCACTCGACATCCCAACACAACACTTAACCCTTTGCACTCCGAATTTTATTGCAATTTCGTTACCAGCCTACAAAAGAAAAACGTGTTTTTTTGAATATTGACGA
Organism: Cryptocheilus praepositus; assembly: GCA_033815515.1. Taxonomy (NCBI): domain Eukaryota; kingdom Metazoa; phylum Arthropoda; class Insecta; order Hymenoptera; family Pompilidae; genus Cryptocheilus; species Cryptocheilus praepositus. The sequence goes on from JAWWQZ010000257.1 coordinate 3,275,924, forward strand.
TTTATTTTTAAAAAAATAAGGCAATTTAAATAAATATCCAGCGATGAAACTAATTCACTTAAATAGTTTTATTTACACTATTGTCGATTTTGAAATTTTCAAGCCGGATAATAGCGCATTTTTGAAACAACTTCAGATGCAGTGTTTGCTTTTCTGTTTCGTATATTTCGCAAAAATCTACGTCGTTTTGTGACTGTCGACAAAACGTGGATATTTTACACACCAGGACAAAGGAACAGTCTTTGTGACTGCGCCCGGCGAATGCTCCGAAGATGCAAAGACTGTCCTATCGGCCGAAAGGTTTGATGGCCACCGTTTTCCAATTTCATAGGTGTCAACTACATAGACTACATTGAAAAGCTTTTGCAAAACAGTCGGGGCTGTACTATGCCGAATTTTTTGCCGATTCGACTTTGAATAAAAAACGGCCCCATTTGGCGAAGAAAAAAGTGCTCTTTCACCACGATAAATATTTCCTCACACCTCTGCCGTCGCTACGAGCCAAAAACAATAAGATGTCGCGAATTGGTGCGCCATCCATCGTATTCTCCAGACCCATGATTTTTTTCTTCCCAAACTTGAAAAAGTCACGCTGTTTTTTTTTATTTCTTTCGATTGAGGAATGTTATCACGCCACGGAGGACTATTGCAGAGCTCCAGAAAACGTATTTTTCGCGACATCTATTTATTTGAACGCTGAAAAATGTATCGAGTTACGAGGAGATTATGTTGAGAAAATAAATCGTCGATTTTCCAAAATTTTCGACATAGGCTAAGTACTTATCGGACTGTTAATATATGAGCCGTTTATTTTGAAAGTGGCCTAACTCCGTTTTTCAATATTTTCTGGTTACCATGGTTACATGTACAAATCCATGTTATTTATCAGTAAATATTATTTACCTCGATTTGAAGATAAATGGAGTTAGGCCACTTTCGAAATAAACGGCTCGTATCGTTACCCATAATTCTTTCATCCACCCCACTATACACACAAATAACACACAATACACCAAACAGCGACATATTCCAAAATACCCACCAGACGTCTGACACCTCGCGTTAAAACCGTCCTGATCGTTCCTAACAAGATAACTCCCCCAACAAATTCATATCCGTGTTCCAGTCTCGCAAAACAACACGCATCGGCGCGGCAGCGAACATTAGACCCCGCAGAAGTTAATAACGAGCCGCGATCACATTTCGCGAACTTCGACTTCGTCGTTGCCGAGTTCCGTCACGTTCTCCGGCACCCCATGTTCCAGCCACACCTCCTACGCCCTCGTGCCGGCCTCCGACATGGCTCGTTTTTTGCGCAGAAACCACCGATAATTCCCGCGCGTGTTTGGACCCTCGAAAAATTCGCCGCGGACCCCGGCTGAGCCATGATTTACCGAGCGTTCCTTTGTCTTTTGCAGAAATACGTGAGCGAAGGCTCGACGGTGCGGGACTGTGTGTCGAACTGCGTGGAGAAGGGTAAGTGCGATTTTTTGCCTTCAAACGACGCGATCAGAGGAAGAGTGGGAGTGAAATATTGGTAGTTTGCGGATGAGCATTTTTGAGCGTGGGTCAAAGGTGTCTTCGGTGGAGAACGGCGTTGTGCGTTAACCCATTCGAGACCGATTGCACACCGTGTGTGCAATAACAGTAACGTGCAACTATCAGTTATTCTGAGTAAACTAGCCGTCAAAATAAGATTTTTCTTGAACTAATGAAATCTGTAAAGTACAGGAAAATAAAATTTGGCATTGGTTTTACTGTGTACCAAAAATTAAAAATGAACAATATAAAGAAAAAAAAATTTCACTCGTGGGGACCGTGTTCGAAAGAAATCGTCGTCTCGAATGGGTTAAAGGAAAATGTCGAGAGGGGAGGAAGTTGGGAAGATGAGAAGAGAACAGAGGCGAAGAGAAAGTGGTTGAAGGTAAAAAGAATGTGCGGGAAACGAATGCAGGGAAAATCGGGCAAATTCGCGGGAAAAGGCAATACGTGGGGAAATGCATAAATTATGAATGGCTGAAGATGTTAGGTGCTGAGCACGTTTCGCGCATCTTTCCGTTCGTATCAGACGATGCTGTCAGTTTAACACTTGGCATGCGGGTATACTTCGCCGCCGAATTACGCGTGCAGTGGGCGTTTTTTCGTGAATCGCGCGGAAGTTTGGTTATTCAGAAAAATCGCAGTAAATCGAAAACTACTTCGTTTTTATGAACGAAACTTTTTTTATTTCATACTTAAATATATACTGTCTGATTATTTAACAAAAAAAAGTTATATTTTTACGAAACCATAAAAATAAACGATTTTTAAAATTTTCTACACTATCATACGAAAAGTCCGATAATCTGTCAGCGCATATTTCTTCATCACTATCTTTGTCACAACGGCTCATTTTATCAATTTTCTAATCAATAATAAAAAACCAAGCTTCAAATTGACAAAACGCGACTTGTATGTTCTGGAGCTAGGAATTCGATTCAAGACGAAATAACTCAGCAAAAGATCGAGTGACTCAACAATCATAACTTATGGGAAGAACAAATGCACAGCGTTGCCTAGCAATGCAAACACACACATATAATGTCACACATTCACGTAATTATACGTGTTTAGTAGATTTTCCGTGGATACCCACTCAAATCTACTAAACGTGACAGACTGCAAAAAACGACGTTGCTGTCAGTGTTAACCTCCGCGTGTATCTTGGTAATGCTTTCTACTTTTCGGGACGTCGATTCGGTGGCTGAGTTTTTGACGATGAAATGATTATAAAATATCGTAACATGAATGAAGTAAAAAACGATGCTATAACTTTGTCATTTCTAACATAGAAATGTTACGTAGGAATTTTTGTATTGCGGGTCACCAATAGTTATAACATAGAATAAAATGTACAGCCACTAACGTCCATCCATCCAAAGCACGGATGCACGAAAGCTCCACTATTGTAACAGTATCTTGGTAATGCTTTCTACTTTTCGGGACGTCGATTCGGTGGCTGAGTTTTTGACGATGAAATGATTATAAAATATCATAACATGAATGAAGTAAAAAACGATGCTATAACTTTGTCATTTCTAACATAGAAATGTAACGTAGAAATGTTACGTAGGAATTTTTGTATTGCGGGTCACCAGTAGTTATAACATAGAATAAAATGTACAGCCACTAACGTCCATCCATCCAAAGCACGGATGCACGAAAGCTCCACTATTGTAACAGTATCTTGGTAATGCTTTCTACTTTTCGGGACGTCGATTCGGTGGCTGAGTTTTTGACGATGAAATGATTAAAAATATCATAACGAACAGTGAAAATACCACCGAAGATCATTTTTGACATAGAAACGTAACGTAGAAATGTTACGTAGGAATTTTTGCCATTTCATTAGTTATAACACAGAATAAAATACGCCACTAACGTCCATTTCCAAAGCACGGATGCACGAAAGCTCTACTATTGTAACAGTATCTTGGTAATGCTTTCTACTTTTCGGGACGTCGATTCGGTGGCTGAGTTTTTGACGATGAAATGATTATAAAATATCGTAACATGAATGAAAAAAACGATGCTATAACTTTGTCATTTCTAACATAGAAAAAAAAATAGTTTAACATAGAATAAAATGTACAGTCATTTCGAAAGCTCCACTATTGTAACAGTATTATTTTTAACTTTTAAATTTATTCAATGTAATTTTTACGATGAAATGATCAAAAATAACCATGAATGAAGTGGTTATAACTTTGTCAACATTATATGTAATAGAAATGTTACGTTTTTGTATTGCGGGTCACCAGTAGTTATAACACAGAAAAAATTTAAATAACGTTATATAAAGCAACTTGCAAAAAATGGCACGTAATGCTTACTTTTGACGTCGATTCGGTGGCTGAGTTTTTGACGATGAAATGATTATAAAATAAATGACATTCAAATTTTAATAATAACGAGAACTTCATTACTAGGAAGAATCAATAACAAGAATGTACAGTAACGTCCATCCACCGCACGGATGAATCTGTCTCTTGGCTACAAATTCAATGGATGAGATTCTTGAAAAATGATTATAAAATGTTCTATAAAAAACATCTTTAGATGATTCTAAATTTCACGTTTTGGATCTTTCACCAATAGTTATAAAAAAGGAAGACCAAAAATATACGGAAATATTCAATTACTTCCATTATACACCACCATTAGACCAGTATCGGAAGAAAAACATAAAGATATTATGAGTTTACTACCGTACATCTCTCCAGAATTTTTTTTCAGGAACATTTTAAGAATCTTAAATACTAACGAGCAATAATGATAAAAATGGATTACTGTTTAAAAATTTTTAATAAATGTAATAAATGTTCATGAATTATTTCAATCAAATTATTGTTTCAAATAAAACTCAAAGTTCTTTATTGCTTTAAGTCATTTATACGGACATTCAGTTAATTTTGAAAATGGTCTAACGTCATTTCAATCTTTAAAAATAATATTATCGTATAAAATTCACACAAAATTTCATATTCATAGTAAATTTCCATTAATTGAAACTAATAAAATTATAAATTAAAATGTCGCATAATGTAAAAATATTTTTTAATTTATTCAAATGCAATTCAATTAAATCATCTCGCCAAACAAGAAATATATGACTACAGTCCCATTTTCTTTCATAATTATGGTCTCATTTATCCACTCTGACTCGTTTAATTTATTCAACCCTTTATACTCTGAAGCATTCTCCAAGCCTCCGTTTGGTTGAAGTATGTTCATAGTATACGTAAATAAAAATAAAAATTGACGAATTTTTAAAAAAGCTAGTAATTAACATACTTCAACGGAAGCCACGGCGTCAAGAATCTTTTAATTCGCGCAGTATGTAATCAGCATATTCTCACCGTGTCGCCTTCCCACTCCTCGGAAATGATCTTAATCCGATTGAGCTCGCAGTCGACGATTTAATCCTTTCGCCCCGGGCCTCTGTCCTTCCGTTGAAAAGGGTATTACCGGGAAGGTTTACGTTGAATATCGAGGCCGTAAACTTGGAGCACGTAATGTCGATGCGCTGTTCCCGACGGTTTACATCGAACTTCATCTTTGGCCCCTTCAGCATCGCGAAGCACGTATTGTTGCCTGCCGAGAAACTAGATTCTGCAGCGAGCTGCGCTCCGACATTGATTTTCGATTCGAATAAGTCGGCCAGGCAAGGCGTTATTAATACTGAACGTTATCGACCGTAACACCGAAATTACGCGAATGCGCTGATGCTAGACATGTGCGCCTGCATTTGCGGATGAGCTGACCGTTCAGCGCCATTTTTGTGTCTAGTGAACAAATGAAAGCGCCCTTCGACCTATTTCAGAAATACTGTCGTGTTAAAAATATTTTCTGCACTCGACGTCTTTTGTAAAATTGAAGTGTCTGCTGCGGATGTAGACGCAGTAATGACAAACCATAAAATTTGCTTGTCAAGGGTTGCAATAAGCAAATGATTTTTGCAATATTCTGTGTTTCACAGAATTTAAATTTTTGCTTTTGGTGTATGTCGTGTTACAAATATTTTCTGCACTCGACGTGTTTTGTTTGACAAACCATAAAATTTGCTTGTCAAGGGTTGCAATAAGCAAATGCAGAATGTCGTGTTTTAACGTGTTTTGTAAAATTGAAGTTTACATCCGCAGCAATGACAAACCATAAAATTTGCTTGTCAAGGGTTATAAACAAATGCAGAATTTAAAATGTCGTATTAAAAATATTTTCTGCACTCGACGTCTTTTGTAAAATTGAAGTGTCTGCTGCGAATGTAAACGCAGTAATGACAAACCATAAAATTTGCTTGTCAAGGGTTGCAATAAGCAAATGATTTTTGCAATATTCTGTGTTTCACAGAATTTAAATTTTTGCTTTTGGTGTATGTAATAATGAAAAAAAAACCATAAAATTGAGTTGCTACGGGTTACAGTACACAAATGGTTTTATATTACATTACATATGATCGCGGTAAAAAAGATGAAGAAGCTCATATGAACTTATGTCTGAGAATGCTTTATTGGAGAGATATAAGCATGCATAGATTTATGGGCAAAATTCATGTTGCAACTCGTTGTACAAAACTGTGTTCATATTATAATTTTCAATCACAGTAATTATTTACATTACAAGATATTTTCAAAGTGGTTAAAGTGAGATAGAATAGTAATACGACCTTATCATTTGTTAAAATAGTTAAAAAGAGTATAGTCGCCAATTTTATATAAATATACGTTATGTAATTGCAAAAATCGGATCTTACTGAGGTAGAAAACATGTAGGGGACTGGTCAAATTTAGTTTTCTCCAACTTTTTACCTAATAAAGACTATATTATCCTATACAACTTGTAGCAAAAATGCATATATAGAGGTTTATTTCGTACGAGCACGCAGATTGAACGTGAAAGTTTAAACACGTTTTTCGTGAGATATTTTTCGACGGCGTTAGTATGATTTCCCGGTAGCTCGGTTAGATTTCAAATTTAAACCACGCATGAAACAAATTCTTTCATTGTCCCTATTACCTGCAGTGCAATGCATCCAATATTTTTTTTACTGATTGTCACAAAAAAAATACTCGCGCCAAAAATGTTTACAGTTACCATACACGAAATTCAACTGTGCGGTCGCGTTTTATTTTAAAGTCATACAAGAAGAGACATCTCTAAAAATGTACCGTAAAAATTGTCAGCTAATTTTGAGACATCGATACGAAAAACTTGTTTTTATTTTGAATTCTTAAGAAGCCATTTTCATTGGCTCGAAGCAATACGCGTTTTTAAATAAAAGAAATCACAATTCTGACGCAGATAGCGATCAGAATTTTAATACGGAATCTGTGACGTCAAGTAACAATATGGACTGATTAAGCTGCCCACGATTGTAATTACTGAACAATCGCAATCGATTTAAGCGTTTTAATCTCGAATGCAGCGGCGAACTGCATTCGTCCGATAAATTGTTTCGCTTCGTTAATACGTTCTGCGACTTCGCTGACATTTATTTCGCCGGACGAGAGTCTGCAGTCGTTACGTTGAAAACATGCGAGCTGGAATTTTGACTCGTTACGCAAACTCGCTCGCGATAGACAACGCCATTAACTTTTCGGATTCGAGAAGCATCCCACTGCGGCACAACGTCTTTCTTTACACGGCTTTCGGTAGAATACGTGCATTGTTATATTACATAACTTCGCGCGATACCGCATATATAACATATGGTATGCTACATCACACGTATGCGCTTGTATTTTTTTCCACCAAACAATACCTTCCATGCATCTGTCCACACGTCGTTATACTATTCAAGCTATTCGGAGCGCATTTTTCTGGCCACGCCACTTTCCTTGAATTTATTTGATGGTACGGTGCGGTATAATATATTTCCGCGCGTGCTTATTTATGCAATTTTGTGTCAAGTGATCTTCTGCATTCGTCTAGATATCATCGCACTGTTTTTACGGTACATTTTTTTGTTCGCATAAGTTTCTACGAATTTACTTAGCATCCATATGGAGGATGCAGTGTACATTTGCACACGTACTTGCTTGCATTTTCTTGCACCGAAAAGAACCTTCCATATATTTGTCTACAGATTATTGCACTATTCAAAGCTTTCGCAGACCATTTTTCTGTTCACGTAATTTTCCCCGAATCTCGCCGGTAGTTACATACATGTTGTAGTACCAGGTTGTTCAATAAGTTTTGTCGTTCGATAAGAAAAACACAATGTTATGGTTCAAAATACACTTTATTATTCAGTATAATCTCCCTGAACATTAATGCACTTGCTCCAACGATCCTCCAATCTGTGGATCCCATCCCTGAAGTGAGATTCCGGAAGGTCTGCAAAATACGCTTCAACAGCCGTTATGGCCTCTTCATTTGACGAAAAACGCTTGCCACGCATACATTTTTTGAGTTCTGGAAACAAATGGAAGTCGCTGAGGGCCAAATCTGGTGAATACGGCGGATGGTCCAACAATTCGAATAATTCATGGATTTTAGCCATTGTCAAAATGCTCTTGTGACACGGTGCGTTGTCCTGATGAAAAAGGATTTTTTTCTTCTGCAAACCGGGTCTTTTTTCACGAATTTTTTCCTTCAACTGGTCCAAAAGGTTGCAATAATATTCAGAATTAATTGTTTTACAAGTTTGCAAGTAATCCACAAATAAAATTCCTTTCGCATCCCAAAAAACTGATGCCAGAACCTTCTTGGCCGATTTCTGGACACGAACTCGTTTCGAAGCCGAACAACCAGGTTCACACCACTCTTTAGCCTCTTGTTTTGATTTAGGATCATGGTGATAGACCCAAGTGTCATCCATAGTGATGAATCGACGCACAAAATCCACTTTATCCTTTTTAAAACGCTCCAAATGTTGTTGAGAAAGTCGCATTCGAATGTGTTTTTGTTCAATTGTTAGCGCATGCGGCACCCATTGTGCACACAGCTTTTTAAAACTCAAAATTTCATTTAAAATATGACTCACACTGCCTAATGAGATGTGTAGAGCCTCTACTAAATCCCTCTCAGTCAATCGACGATCTTCCAAAACCATATCCTGTACTTTGGCTACGATTTCTGGTGTTGATGCGGTTTTTGGACGTCCTTCACGTGGATCGTCTTCAAGACTTGTACGACCACGTTTAAATTCAGCAACCCATCTTTCTATTGTTCTAATTGAAGATGAACGTTCATTATACACTCTTAACATTCGTTCGTGAATTTCTTTTGGTGCTACACCTTCCAAAAATAAGAATTTTATCACTGCACGATATTCAATTTTTTCCATTGTCGAAAATACTGTGACATGGCGACACTAAATGGCTTGTAAACAAAGAATGAATTGACTGATTGAAATGAACCTTCACATACGTTGATAAGAAGAGTGAACCAACAAAACAAAAACAAATTTGGACTAGTAGCAACGCCCTCAACAAAACAAAACAAAACTTATTGAACAACCTGGTATACGGTATATCGCATTTTCACACGTATACGCCCGTGTATTCTTGCACCTAGCAATTTCGCCCATACATTTTTCTGTTCACATTATTTTCTCCGAATTTCACCGGTTGTTCTATGTAGTGCACGGTATGCTACATTTCCACACGTATGCGCTTCTTCATTTTTGCATCAAGTAATTCCACCCATACTTTTGTCTACATGTCGTTATCCTATTCAAGGCTTTTGCATTGAATTTTCCGAGCACACTATTTTCCTTCGATTCACTTGATACCTGTATACGTACAGTACATTACATGTACACGTTCGTACGCACCCATTTATGTATTTTTCCGAATTTCACCGGTTGTTCTATGTAGTGCACGGTATGCTACATTTCCACACGTATCCGCTTCTTCATTTTTGCATCAAGTAATTCCACCCATACTTTTGTCTACATGTCGTTATCCTGTTCAAGGCTTTTCCATTGAATTTTCCGAGCACACTATTTTCCTTCGATTCACTTGATACCAAGCACCCATTTATGTATTTTTCCAACAAGTGATTCTTTTCATACATTCATCTAGACACCTTGCAGCATTGAAACCTTTCGCAATTCATTTTTTTGTTCGCATAATTTTCTACGAATTTACTTAGCATCCATATGGAGGATGCAGTGTACATTTGCACACGTACGTGCTTGTATTTTCTTGCACCGAAAAGAACCTTCCATATATTTGTCTACAGATTATTGCACTATTCAAAGCTTTCGCAGACCATTTTTCTGTTCACATAATTTTCCCCGAATCTCACCGGTAGTTACATACATGTTGTAGTATACGGTATATCGCATTTTCACACGTATACGCCTGTGTATTCTTGCACCTAGCAATTTCGCCCATACATTTTTCTGTTCACATTATTTTCTCCGAATTTCACCGGTTGTTCTATGTAGTGCACGGTATGCTACATTTCCACACGTATGCGCTTCTTCATTTTTGCATCAAATAATTCCACCCATACTTTTGTCTACATGTCGTTATCCTATTCAAGGCTTTTGCATTGAATTTTCCGAGCACACTATTTTCCTTCGATTCACTTGATACCTGTATACGTACAGTACATTACATGTACACGTACGTACGCACCCATTTATGTATTTTTCCAACAAGTGATTCTTTTCATACATTCATCTAGACACCTTGCAGCATTGAAACCTTTCGCAATTCATTTTTCTGTTCACATTATTTTCTCCGAATTTCACCGGTTGCTATATGTACACGGCATGCTACATTTTCACATATACGCTTCTTCATTTTTGCTGCAAGTTACTTCACCCATACATTCCTCTATACTTCGTTATCCTATTCAAGGCGTTTGCGTTTAATTTTTCTGTGCACCCCATTTTCCTCCGATTCACTTGATATCTATATATGTACAGTACACTACATATACACATAAATACGCATGCGACCTTTTGTGTATTTTCGCATCAAGCATTTCTTTCGATAGAATTTGTATTTAATTTTTCTATTCACATTATTTTCGTATAATGAACCCATACATTCCTCTACACTTCCTTATCCTATTCGAGACTTTTGCGTTTAATTTTTCTGTGCACCCCATTTTCCTTCGATTCACTTGATACCTGTATACACTGACACCTTGCAGCATTGAAACCTTTCGCAATTCATTTTTTTGTTCATATTATTTTCTCGGAGATTTCACCGGTTGCTATACCTATATACAAATAATTATGTGTATATACGTAATGCACTACATATACACGCCTATACACACTATATTCTATTTACACTATTTTCGTATGATGCACTTGATACCTATATACATATAATTATGTATATATATGCAATGCGCTATGGATACACGCCTATACACAGGTACGATTTATGTGTTTTTACATCAAACGGTTCTTTTCATACATACACCTGGACACATTCTATTCACATATTCGCCGCATTCCACTGTTACACGCTTATCTTCGTTTCCGAGCTCTTCTCGATATTCCTCTTACATTCTTCTATCCCGTTCGTTCCCTCAGTTCTTCACCATCATACATATCGCGCCGCCATATTTTATTCAACAGCTCGTCCCGCGGCATTTGATCCCTTAACGTCACTTTATCTGTCGGAAATCCAATTTTATTCCTCCACAGTATTTATTTCGCGAATATCGTCACGCTCCCGCACAGTTCTCTTGCAAATTTTCACCTGCGTGCATATCCCGACGTTTGTGCGGCCATTAATCTTCGTCTTGCACGATTTGCGGTTCGATGTGTATCCCGCGATTTCAAAAAGTAACTGTAAAGAGGACAGCGTCGGAAAAATACTGAAATCAGCCTTCAGCGACTTGCGCCGAAGGATTATGGGCGAAAAATATTTCGGGTGCTCAATATTGTGGCCACACCACTGAATAAATAATAAATTTAATTTGTGCTACTGAAGATTTAAGTAACGTATTTGCTCCGGCTAGGAAGGTTGATTTTCTTATTAACTTTGATCTGTCTACTCGCTTGATGGACAAATTGTAGCTGCACGCGGATGAAAAATATTTTTTATTCTGGTATCCATTTTTTATGGCGTTTATTGACATACTAGTGACACGCATTTGAACGATCTATAAATGCACGACGACGAACAATATGTGTGGTCAGTTTTTGCGTTACATTTATATCCTTTAATATAGATTTTTATCTTTCATTTAATCAATATATTAAGTCTAGTGCGGAACGATCTATAAATACGCAAAAAATGTGTAGCGACATTACGTCGCTATGGAGCTATGGAGCGCATTAGACAAAAAATTGCCTACTGCCATGTCGGTTGCTTGTAATGACACCTGTCAAACAAACCACACGTTAGTAAGTTATTTGCAACGACGAGATCTAAATCAACTACTACGACCCCTTCCAAACAGAACACACGGTTTTAAATCATTTACAATCGCACGCATGCAGTCGCATACATCGAGGCCGTAATTAACACTTTAACGACCGCTAGCCGATTAATCGGCTTTTCAGTGGTCAACGGTTATATTAGATAAAATAAATATCAGATGATATTATGACAATTCTAAATCACAATAAAATTACACTGCTTTGAAACCAAAGGATTCTCGACAACACATTCAGTATTTTTCAGTTATAAAGCTTTACAAATAGGCACATACACCATTTCTGCGCGATATCTACGTGGGCAGTCCGATAAGTACTTAGCCTACAAAACAAAAACGAAAATTTTGGAAAATTGACGATTTATTTTTCAGCATAGTCTCCTTTTAACTTGATACACTTGATCCAGCGACAACTTCCTCAACGCGTCTCAAAAATACGTTTTCTGGAATTTTCTGCAAAGTAATTCCGTGTTTGTGATAATGTCATTCGATTCATTTATTTTATACATAGCAGTGACTTTTTCAAGTTTGAAAAAAAGATCACAATTAAAAATTTTGTAATTTACCGGTGTGATATCTTTCGTAGCCTAATTCAACCAATTTGGCTGTAGCTTGGGCAGGTGTTACCGTAATCACTTGTTTATCGTGGTGCCAGAGCACTTTTTTTCCTTCGTATGGGGCACGTTTTTTCCTATTTTCGGCGTATAATTTCGGAACCACTAATAGTGTGAGAATTATATCAACATTGACTGTTTTGCCCTTCTCCAGGTACCATTTTAACACTTGAAACCTATATATGAATCCCAGAAAACGGTGGCCATCACCTAAATTCTCATCATAGGATAGTTTTTTTCTTCCAGCACATTCGCCTAACGCAGTAAAAAAGTTTCACTGTTCCTTGGTTTCTGGTGTGTGCAGAGACTGATCCACGTTTCGTAATAGTATACAAAACGACGTAGATACTCTTTCGGATTGCGCATTTTAAGTGTCAAACACTATTCTTAACGCTCTGGATGCGCTTGATGATAAAATAATTATCATATATATATCGCGGCACCCATTATGCACATTTAAGTGTTTCCATCAACAATTTTTCATGTACAGGATATGCCTAGTATATATTCGCTGGATCAATGTGTATTCGTTAAAAGCAGACACTTTGAAAAATTCTCAATTTTCCAAAATTTTCGTTTTTCATTTGTAAGCAGTATATCGCGATTGCCTCATTCGTCGTTAAGTCGGTCGTTAGTAAGTGGCATCTGCAGTCAATAGCGGTCGGGAAAGTGTTAATATTTTACACTACAAAGTGTCATGAACGCGTGTCACGGGGCACAGAGGAAAAAAGGCGGGCTCAATATCTACTGGCCCATAACTCGTCTGCACAGTAAGAACCGTTCTGAAGTTCGGAGAAGTCGTGCAGCGGTAAGGAATTCGCAATCATCCCCTTAGCAGCGAACGCAGCAGCGGAGGCGAAGAGCGTTGGAAATTCCGCTCGTCGCAGTGCGGACGGCAGAAATCCAGAAAGAGTAGCCGGCGTCGGACGTGCGTAATGCGATTAAACGAAACGAGCAAATCCCACGTCGTGCCTCTGCTCGGGGAGGCGGCCGAAATCCGATGAAACTTTTCCAATCTCCGTCGCTCCGTTCTGTTTTTTTTTTCACTCGCTGTATTTCGGTGTATTATATAGATCGGGACGACGCGAGCACGTAATTCGCATGAAATACGCGAGAAGGGTACTCGGAGTCTAACGAATCGAAGAGATGTCGAAGTGTGTTCGCTGCTGGGCGGGAAAAGGGGTTTAAGATTGCACGACAGGTGAACACGCAGAGCCAATTCGGAAAGTGGCTGTGCATTAGCGGTATGGTAAATATTGATGGCGGAACGTGCGCGGTGTGTTAGTAGCAGCGAGAATTTTTCAACGGCCGGCACGTTGGACACACCTGAAACAAACTGACAAGGGTTCGAAACTTTCCTTTTATCGCTATTCTTACTTTAGATGTCTATGATCGTTAGTGTGCACGCGAAAGTTTATGTTGACACCTGATAATCCTGTCAGTTTGACTATCATTTTTCGATACATAATATTTCGAAAAATTTCACGTTGACGTCGAGAACTACATAGTTTGGAAGGAAAAATGCAAGTAAATTTACGTGTTCGTCGGAAATGGATCTGAAAAAAGGAATAATCCGAAAAATTTCCGTAACAGCCCTTCTCGTAATTTGCCTCATCCATATGGCACTTATCAGCCGAACATTACCACTTGGACTATTTATAAAAATCCGCACAAAAACGTAAAATTTATATCTATGAAGAGCATGACTGTGATTGCGCATTATTATACGCACACAATTTTGTACAACGAATTCTAACATGAATTTCGTCGGCCGCTAATCTACGAATCTCTACATCTTTACAACAAAGCCTCTTCCTACCCTTATAAGTTCCTACCCTTATATACTCACTACCTTTATAAGGTCACGTGAACTCTTTTCATCTACTCCACTTCAGTAGCAGTACGTAGAACTTTGGTCCCAATCTTCTCGGACACCCTGTATACGAGTTTACTACACAACTTTTCACCTGACGCGTATACACGTGCATAGCACTCGCAGGATTAAATCGTACTGCGTCGGATTGAATGACCTGAAAGAAAGGAATCCGCAGATATCGAGGAGGAGTAACGCTCGAAGAAATTCCTGCGCCGAAGCTCCTGTTGGTTTCCGGCTGGACGCCAATGGGATATTCGGCCGAATCTAGTCAGGTCGTTCAGCCGACTCGAGAATCGACGGCCGAACGTCATCGATTTCTGATTGCATCCCTCTCCCACCATCTCGCATGCCTTCGCCTCCCAAACCAACTGTGCCCGTTCCATTCCCTTCCTCAACTCTCCGCTCTCGTCTGCTCATCTTCTTCACACTCGGCACCCTTTTGCAACAGCCTCGAAGAAAGGCACGTCGAAGTGTCTCGAAGAATCTTCGTTCCGAGCAAGGGCAACGAGAAATAACGAGAGACTCTTGTACTATTTAACATTTATGCGGTTCTTGGCCAAGATTCTTGGTGAATGATGAATTACGTATTATTTGAGTGCGAAAAAATCAATAGAATGGTGTTTATTGTATGGTCGGAAAGGTAAAAGCGAAGTGAAAGATGAGAGGCACCTTATTATTGCGGTAGCTATTCAATCAAACCTGTAGTGGATTTTGGTAATTGTTTTGAATATTATCATACTTCCGAAAAGTATAAGTTGCTGAATAGTTTACATTTCGTAAGAAGGATGGTGCTCGTTTGGAGGCGACTGACATGCACCTAAATTATGGGGTGTAGTAATAAATGAAACGCGTTAGTACGGTAACGAAAGAAGTTATATTTGAAATGCAGAAAAACAAGATATATGCACGTTATGTGCCGCCACTGGAAACAAATCGATCTCTTCTTTTCTTGGCACATTGCCTTGCAGGTCGTTTCAATTTTTCTACTCTCTAGAATTTCGCAATATTTTAACGATTTGTATTATTTTTTGCTTCATACGCATCGCGGTAACTAAGGAGGTTCTACGTTATTAATTCTTCTGTCGATTATTATCACACCGCATTTAATTCAAGCTAAAAAATTGAAGTTTCACTTCATAAAATTTGTCCAACGCACGTTCATGCGAAACATAACTTGTCCAAAGTAATTTTTCCGTTTTCATGTGGAACATAACAACTACAAAATTTCAGGTTCACTTCACAAAATTCCTCCAACGCACATTCATGCGCAACATAACTTGTCCTGAGTAATTGTTCGGTTTTTGTGCGAAACGTTGAGCCGGCCACTATTTCGTGCCGAAACACGTTCGAGTGCGAAGGGTTAAAGCTTCAATCGTTTCGACGGCGTTGTTTTAAGTGAACAGAGCGCGTTCATTGTTCCGCAATCGACGCGTTCGTGCGGAACGCGGAAAAGTCTGGTTTATTCGCGATCCCTCGCCGCGGTGGGAGTATACAAATGCGCACTGGATGAAGAGGGTAGCCGCTTGACGGCACGTTCCGTCGATGCGGAGTTACGTTGACGTTCAGCTGACGTTGCGCCGTCGTTACATTGACGTCATCTGGACGAGATCGTTGGGCGCGGAATTACTAGGTTGCTCAATAAGTTTTGTCGTTCGATAAGAAAAACACAATGTTATGGTTCAAAATACACTTTATTATTCATCAGTATAATCTCCCTGAACATTAAATGCACTTGCTCCAACGATCCTCCAATTTGTGGATCCCATCCCTGAAGTGAGATTCCGGAAGGTCTGCAAAATACGCTTCAACAGCCGTTATGACCTCTTCATTTGACGAAAAACGCTTGCCACGCATACATTTTTTGAGTTCTGAAACAAATGGAAGTCGCTGGGGGCCAAATCTG
The DNA here is from genome assembly GCA_033815515.1 of Cryptocheilus praepositus. Lineage (NCBI taxonomy): Eukaryota > Metazoa > Arthropoda > Insecta > Hymenoptera > Pompilidae > Cryptocheilus > Cryptocheilus praepositus. The sequence continues at coordinate 3,292,209 of JAWWQZ010000257.1, forward strand.
GTGAATACGGCGGATGCTCCACAATTCGAACTTTAATTCATGGATTTTAGCCATTGTCAAAATGCTCTTGTGACACGGTGCGTTGTCCTGATGAAAAAGGATTTTTTCTTCTGCAAACCGGGTCTTTTTTCACTAATTTTTTCCTTCAACTGGTCCAAAAGGTTGCAATAATATTCAGAATTAATTGTTTTACCAGTTTGCAAGTAATCCACAAATAAAATTCCTTTCGCATTCCAAAAAACTGATGCCAGAACTTTCTTGGCCGATTTCTGGACACGGACTCGTTTCGAAGCCGAACAACCAGGTTCACACCACTCCTTACCCTCTTGTTTTGATTTAGGATCATGGTGATAGACCCAAGTCTCATCCATAGTGATGAATCGACGCACAAAATCCACTTTATCCTTTTTAAAACGCTCCAAATGTTGTTGAGAAAGTCGCATTCGAATGTGTTTTTGTTCAATTGTAGCGAATGCGGCACCCATTGTGCACACAGCTTTTTAAAACTCAAAATTTCATTTAAAATATGACTCACACTGCCTAATGAGACGTGTAGAACCTTTACTAAACCCCTCTCAGTCAAGAAGAGTGAACCAATAAAACAAAAACAAATTTGGACTAGTAGCAACGCCCTCTCTTATCGACCGAGAAAACTTATTGAACAACCTGGTATTTTGACGGAACATCTGTTGTTGTGCCTTTCGTGCGAAGCGCGTTTGCAGATTGTCGGGTGTATGACATTTTTGGAAAAAAATGCAATTTGCGTTTGTCGCTGTCGATTTGGTGATCGTCTTCAGCAGATTTGCGGGCAGTGAACTGGTCGTTGTGAAATTCTTTTTTAACAAGCGCGGGTCTGTGTTCGTCAATAGCTGAAGCTGGAGCAAATTCCTATAATATAATTGTAATAGAATTCTGCAACCTAACGGGGACCAAAGTGGTGATTGTAAAGTTCATTGTTGATAATTGCATATGTGTGTTCGTTAAAAGTTACACATGGATGAAAACCTCTAACGGTATTTCAGTCGTGTGTTATTCAGCACTGAAGGTATCATATCCGTTGCGTGTACGCATTCTTTTGTTTCTGCCGAAGAATTGATGTTTTTTCACAATCCTTGGCAGAACTAGTATTATTGCTCGTTACGTTTATTCTTCCATAATTCTTGTCAGAACCAGTACTGTTGCTCGTTACGTTTATTCTTCATAATCTATCATCAGCAACAATACTCCAATAATAAAATGATTTCTCCTGTTATAATAGAAAAAAATACTTTATTATAAGAAATATAAAGATAACACAAATTTTGCACACACGGGAGAAATGAAGAAAACATTAAAATACATCTTCCAAATTGTTCGCGTCTTTTCCGTCTTTAAGTGTGTCTACTCGACGGACTTCGTCTTTATGCGTCTTTCGTCTTTGATTGTCCGGCTTCGACTGCCGAATATGAAACATCTTCGACTTTGTTTTGTTATATGCGTCGTCACTCACGCCACGTATCACACATCGTACTCTTAACTTATCACATTCGATACGCATTATTATTTCGCGAATTTTCGATCCTACATACATTGCACATCATTACTTCCATTCTTTACAGTCAGCGTCCTCTTCCAGTATCTGCTCCACACATCAACCTAACTGCAATTGGATCAAAACGCCACACCGTCTCTCTGAAAATACCGATTTCCTCTCCGTCGCATGTCCCGCCACATTCGCCACCCCGTAAAAACTCGCCCACACGTCAGCGTCCTCTTCCAGTATCTTCTCCACACATCAAAATCAACTATACCTAAATCTAACTGCAATTGGATCAACATGCTACACCGTCTCGCAGAAAATACCGATTTCCTCTCTATCGCATGTCCCGCCACATTCGCCACCCCGTAAAAACTCGCCCGCACGTCAGCGTCCTCTTCCAGTATCTTCTCCACACATCAACATCAATTATACGTAAATCTACAACTGCACTTGGATCAACACGCTACACCGTCTCGGTCAAAATACCGATTTCCTCTCCATCGCATGTCCCGCCACATTCGCCACCCCGTAAAAACTCGCCCGCACGTCAGCGTCCTCTTCCAGTATCTTCTCCACACATCAACATCAATTATACGTAAATCTACAACTGCACTTGGATCAACACGCTACACCGTCTCTCTGAAAATACCGATTTCCTCTCCATCGCCTGTCCCGCCACATTGGTCTCCGCGTAAAAACTCGCCCGTGCGTCAGCGTCCTCTTCCAGTATCTCCTCCTCTCAACTATACCTGAATCTAACTGCAACTGGATCAACACGTCAGCATCCTCTTCCAGTATCTCCTCCTCTCAACTATACCTGAATATAACTGCAATTGGATCAACACGTCAGCGTCTTCTTCCAGTATCTCTTCCACACATCAACCTCAACTATACCTAAATCTAACTGCAATTGGATCAACACGCCACACCGTCTCTGTGAAAATACCGATTTCCTCTCCATCGCATGTCCCGCCACATTGGCCACCCCGTAAAAACTCGGCCGCACGTCAGCGTCCTCTTCCAGTATCTTCTCCACACATCAACATCATTTATACGTAAATCTACAACTGCACTTGGATCAACACGCTACACCGTCTCGCTGAAAATACCGATTTCCTCTCCATCGCCTGTCCCGCCACATTGGTCTCCGCGTAAAAACTCGCCCGTGCGTCAGCGTCCTCTTCCAGTATCTGCTCCTCTCAACTATACCTGAATCTAACTGCAACTGGATCAACACGTCAGCATCCTCTTTCAGTATCTCCTCCTTTCAACTATACCTGAATATAACTGCAATTGGATCAACACGTCAGCGTCCTCTTCCAGTAACTCCTCCTCTCAACTATACCTGAATCTAACTGCAACTGGATCAACACGTCAGCGTCTTCTTCCAGTATCTCTTCCACACATCAACCTCAACTATACCTAAATCTAACTGCAATTGGATCAACACGCTATACCGTCTCTCTGAAAATACCGATTTCCTCTCCATCGCATGTTCTGCCACATTGGCCTCCCCGTAAAAACTCGCCCGCACGCCAGCATCCTCTTCCAGTATCTCCTCCACTCAGCTATACCTGAATCTAACTGCAACTGGATCAACACGTCAACGTCCTCTTCCAGTATCTCCTCCACTCAACTATACCTGAATTTAAATGCAATTGGATCAACACGCTATACCATCTCGCTAAAAATACCGATTTCCTCTCCATCGCATGTCCCGCCACATTCGCCACCCCGTAAAAACTCACCCGCACGTCAGCCTGCGCTAAATGTGACGCCTGTTTCAGAGGCATGGAGCACGAGGACGTACTGCTGCCAGCAGGACGGCTGCAATTCGGGGCCTGCGTTGACGTCGAGCAGCGTCTACGTGATCCTGGCGCTCTCGATGGCGGTGTTCGCACTCGGGCGATGCCTTCGTGGCTAATACGTCGCGTGCGAGCACGTGGAATCCGCGGGCCGATCCCCGGACCGGCGAGTTTCCTCACGTCGTCGAGCGGTAGTAGAACGTCGTTGCGCAGGAGAAAAGTTGCGCCGGATGTCGCCACGCTGACGAGCCACCAGTTTCCGGATGTCGCTCTCGTCAAGACGCTCGTCTTTTGCCCCGCGAAAGCAGCCGGCGCGCACTTAACACATTGACGGCCGGTTTCTGAGTCTATCACTTGACGCCGGAATCACTTTCAGAAACAAGCGAAACAAGTGGCCAACGTTGCCGGCGCTCAAGCTTTAAATATGTGGCTTAGGTCGCCGACTGGCAATGTGTTAACATGTGACAGTTCGCAACTTAGAGGTAGTGTGCTTTAATTGACGCTTCCCTTGGTTCCCCGTGTACGCGCGCGGGTGTCATACGGTTTTCCGGATAATCGTCGCGGACGACGAAACTGCCACGGACGCGTCCGCCGCGCATTAGGCGAGTGCGAATTCGGACGCAATTGACGGACGATCGGGTCAGCTTGAGAGCGACATCCGCGGCGACGAGGTTCGTTGACGATTCGGGATACGAGAGGCGGCGGCGGCGAGCCAGGAGCGAACGCGTTTCTACATCCGGTGAAAAAGAAAAATGACAAAAAAAGGCGGACGCGAGGGAGAGAGGCGAGAAAATGAGGAAAATGAGGAAAAGCAAAAAAATACGTGGATAACCTACATACAGATAACGTTTTAAAAAAGAGGAACAGTGAGGATAATAATAATGATGTTATTATTATTACTATTACTACTATTACTACTATTACTATTACCATTATTATTATGATTATTATGAATTATTATTATTACTAATCTGACTACTGTGCATCACCAATATACATACGGTAGTGTCGAGAATAGGCGAGGTCGTGCGAAGTTATACCGATTATTATGTAACCGCTTACAAGTAGCCTTATACTGTAATTAATGAGAGAGAAGTAACGCGAGCTCTGCGATCGTCTGTCGGGCGGTACCGGATAATCGCTGGGATCCTCGTTCACGGTAAGTACGCAACACGCACTCTCTAAGTACTTTCTTCCCGATTTCTCCACACACGCATCCGCGGCATCGCGACAGATCAGCAATTATCCATATCCATCGATCGCCATCGCTGCGATGCGCGATGCGCCCAAATTATTTCGGCCAAACAATTCACATAAACTTCTTCTACCTGAATTGGAATTTGTTACTTCACTTTTTATTTATCTGAATTTATTGTTGTATTCTTCGTTTATCTCAATTGATCTGTTTATTCAAATTTGTTACGTCGCTTCTCCTGTACCGCCGCGTTAACGAGAACACAAAGCGCGTGATCGGCGAAAGAGATTCCTAAAGTGCGTGGCGAGACTCATCCTAGCAAGTAAGAGAAGAACGACGGACAGAGACGCGATCACGAGAGGTAGACGAGTATCACAGAGAAACTATCTGCTCGCGCAAAAGGTCGCTAGCGACACAGAGTGTAGCGGTTATTAATGCCTGTTCTTTGAGGTTAGGTGAAAATGATTTATCGAGAGTTAGTTGTCGAACTCCTAGGCTAACGCTAAGCTTAATCTGTTTCCCGTTTCAGACGTCGACCGATTAAACGTCGTTGTTATTGCTGGGCGAACGGACTCGAGGTGCATCGCGCGAGATCGGCCAGGAAACCACTTTATGTGTACCTTTTGACACCCACTGGCGTCGTATTCGATCTAACTTGTTTGCAAATTCCCCCCTTTGACGACGTTAATCATTTTTGTGCCTGTTTCAGTTGAATGATTAACGATTTCAGTTTGTATGAGGGGTTTTTAAGCAGGTCGATGATTGCAGATTCTATGACCAAGTTTGTTAGCACAGATGATATGGGTGGCCGAAGGGGAACCGAAAATCTGTTTGTGTTTGATTATGCAAAGTGAAGTAGAGGGAGTTTAAATCCATTCAACCGGAACGGGACAGAAATTATTAACTTACTGGCGTCGGGTTATTAATGAATACAGACGCGCGCTAAACAGAAAATCGCGTCGAAGCGGAAAATCGTTGATTGTTTGCAATTACGCAACTGGGCGTTGAGTTAATGGCGCGTCCGAACATTTTGCGATACTCTTGAACGTGAGATCATATCCGCGCTGACATCAAGGGAATCAAGGGAAAGTGGGATGTAGGGAAGTTATAACATCGTGGCACGTACTGCAGAAAAATGGAGATGGACAGCAGTACTAGCAGACGAATTGTTACACATGGGAATGCATGACGTCATACTATGTTTTGTTCCATCCAACGGCATAGACTGGTATGAGACAAGTGTTTTGCAATCGCATCATTTCGGTCGCGCCGTTTTTAATGAAATAATTATATGAGTAAAGAATGTTTGCAATTTTTCAAAATGGCCACGGACGGACATACGACGATTAACATGCCACGTGGCATGAATACCATAGAATTAAATATTTTTATTTAGCAAAATAATGGTACGGGTAAATCAGGTTTCAATTTTATTTTCCTTTTATTTTACATGTAATCAAGCTTACAAATTGGTATCTATCTGATGAAATGAGAACGTCATTAAAATTTTCCGACTGAAAAACCTTTGCTTCCGGTGAATCTGCGCCATTTTTCAAAATGGCCGGAAATAATTACACGAGTGAATTATTTTTGAATTTTATTTATGTACCTTACGAAACAAAAACGTCATTAAACTTTGCCGATTGAAAGATATTTGCTTCCGTTGCATCTACACCATTTTCTAAAACAATACGACATCGTAGAAGTCCTTTGAGGGAATCCGCCTGGCAACTGGATCCCCCAAACACCCGCGCCTTCATTCTTTTGCGCACCATTAAAATCTCGCAAGTGTTCGAACGCGTTCGCGAGCACCTGGCATCCATCGTCACTCCACAGAGACACAGTATACATATGCAGATTTACGGATTGCCAGCATCGGCGCTGTCGAGATCCACCGCGCCCAGATGAATAATTGCATTCGGGCGTGAATTTATGTATAAGTCGGGCGCGTCCAAATTAATAATTAATATTCGATCTGCGCGGCCCCATCAGCTTGTACGGCCGGTAGCCATGTGGCGGTTATTAATATTTGCCACGTACGTGCGGAACGCTGGGCATATTTTAACACCCGACCACACCCATCAAACCGTGCATGTAACTTTGTGATCGGCCAGTCGACGGGGTGTTGCAGTCTTCGCATGCCTCGAGGCGCGCGAACTAAGGCTTCGAAGCACTGACCACATGAGAACAACACAATCGCGAAACGATGGTACTGATGTGTACTGTAATTTGATTACTGTTTTATCAAACTTTCGAAAATATCTGAAATGGTGCGCCATTTGTGGTTGAAATGTGGACCTTATTTTTTAACTTGTCATGTTTCGGGACCGCACGGGTTCCGGAAGTAGAAGTGTTGAGTGGTGTGTTGCTCCTTATTACTAATCTTGAATAATGGGTAAAGAAGTGCTTGTTTGCTTAGAAATTGGAATTCAGCAGAAAATTTTTATTCCTGGAATTCTCTACATGTCAAATGCTGGACAAAAAGAACGACTGTCAGCGACAAAAATTCTCAAGTGCATTCCTATTTTTAACTAAACAAGGACTTTTCATTCGTTACTCCTCAGGAGGAATTTGTCTTCATTTTATTACAGAGGTTACCCCTCGGACAGTTTTTCTCGCGCGATCGCAGTTTTACTATTACACATTATTTGCTTTATTGATACATCACAACAGTAAATTAATTAAAGACATCGAAGCACTGACCACTTGAGAACAGCACAATCGCGAAACGTTGGTACTGATGTGTTAATTTGATTACTGTTTTATCAAACTTTCGAAAATATCTGAAATGGTGCGCCATTTGTGGTTGAAATGTGGACCTTATTTTTTAACTTGTCATGTTTCGGGACCGCACGGGTTCCGGAAGTAGAAGTGTTGAGTGGTGTGTTGCTCCTTATTACTAATCTTGAATAATGGGTAAAGAAGTGCTTGTTTGCTTGGAAATTGGAATTCAGCAGAAAATTTTTATTCCTGGAATTCTCTACGTGTCAAATGCTGGACAAAAAGAACGACTATCAGCGACAAAAATTCTCAAGTGCATTCCAATTTTTAACTAAACAAGGACTTTTCACTCGTTACTCCTCAGGAGGAATTTGTCTTCATTTTATTACAGAGGTTACCCCTCGGACAGTTTTTCTCGCGCGATCGCAGTTTTACTATTACACATTATTTGCTTTATTGATACATCACAACAGTAAATTAATTAAAGACATCGAAGCACTGACCACTTGAGAACAGCACAATCGCGAAACGGTGGTACTGATGTGTTAATTTGATTACTGTTTTATCAAACTTTCGAAAATATCTGAAATGGTGCGCCATTTGTGGTTGAAAGGTGGACCTTATTTTTTAACTCGTTATGTTTCGGGACCGCACAGGTTCCGGAAGTAGAAGTGTTGAGTGGTGTGTTGCTCCTTATTACTAATCTTGAATAATGGGTAAAGAAGTGCTTGTTTGCTTGGAAATTGGAATTCAGCAGAAAATTTTTATTCCTGGAATTCTCTACATGTCAAATGCTGGACAAAAAGAACGATTATCAGCGACAAAAATTCTCAAGTGCATTCCAATTTTTAACTAAACAAGGACTTTTCACTCGTTACTCCTCAGGAGTAATTTGTCTTCATTTTATTACAGAGGTTATCCCTCGGACAGTATTTCTCGCGCGATCGCAGTTTTACTATTACACATTATTTGCTTTATTGATACATCACAACAGGAAATTAATTAAAGACATCGAAGCACTGACCACTTGAGAACAGCACAATCGCGAAACGGTGGTACTGATGTGTTAATTTGATTACTGTTTTTTCAAATTTTCGAAAGTATCTGAAATGGTGCGCCATTTGTGGTTGAAATGTGGAACTTATTTTTTAACTTGTTATGTTTCGGGACCGCACGGGTTCCGGAAGTAGAAGTGTTGAGTGGTGTGTTGCTCCTTATTACTAATCTTGAATAATGGGTAAAGAAGTGCTTGTTTGCTTGGAAATTGGAATTCAGCAGAAAATTTTTATTCCTGAAATTCTCTACATGTCAAATGCTGGACAAAAAGAACGACTATCAGCGACAAAAATTCTCAAGTGCATTCCAATTTTTAACTAAACAAGGACTTTTCACTCGTTACTCCTCAGGAGTAATTTGTCTTCATTTTATTACAGAGGTTACCCCTCGGACAGTTTTTCTCGCGCGATCGCAGTTTTCCTATTACACATTATTTGCTTTATTGATACATCACAACAGTAAATTAATTAAAGACATCGAAGCACTGACCACTTGAGAACAGCACAATCGCGAAACGGTGGTACTGATGTGTTAATTTGATTACTGTTTTATCAAACTTTCGAAAATATCTGAAATGGTGCGCCATTTGTGGTTGAAATGTGGACCTTATTTTTTAACTTGTCATGTTTCGGGACCGCACGGGTTGCGGAAGTAGAAGTGTTGAGTGGTGTGTTGCTCCTTATTACTAATCTTGAATAATGGGTAAAGAAGTGCTTGTTCGCTTGGAAATTGGAATTCAGCAGAAAATTGTTATTCCTGAAATTCTCTACATGTCAAATGCTGGACAAAAAGAACGACTATCGGCGACAAAAATTCTCAAGTGCATTCCAATTTTTAACTAAACAAGGACTTTTCACTCGTTACTCCTCAGGAGGAATTTGTCTTCATTTTATTACAGAGGTTACCCCTCGGACAGTTTTTCTCGCGCGATCGCAGTTTTACTATTACACATTATTTGCTTTATTGATACATCACAACAGTAAATTAATAATATTTTCCAGTAGTAAAACTTGAGACGCACGAACGTTGCTGACCCAGGGCAAACCTTTGCCGCAAAATAGCCAACAATACTCCCACAGTAACCCATATGGTTCCGATACACGGCGAGTTCACAAATTGAATCCAAACTCCACCCATAACAAGGCGTACCATTTAAATTATATTAATGTCAGCGCATAACACTCATGCACTCCACTTTAGACAGTTCCGACGTTCGTCGCGATACGTTTCATGGTGTTTTGGGTCGCAAGTGGGTCGTCGGCGTCAAGTCTCTGCTTCGCGGGGCCCATTTGAGCGCGCCTTCTTTAAACGTTATCGACATATTTTTATAACGCTAAATCGAAAGGGGACGAGTCGCGTTTCGCGTCGTTTGCGCTCGGATCGGCCTCGAAGCTTCGAAGGGGTCGAAGTGTGGTGGACAAGTACGGGTTTTGAAACGGGAAGTTCGGGGATGCGCTTGGCCACGTGGTTCTGAGCGGGTGCCTAGATGTGCAGATGTTTTGAGCGATTGAGGTGGTTGGTTAATACGTTAACTGTCGCAGTGCTCACCGGTGAGCAGCGCAAAAAATTTCAATACAAGTGCAAAAATTAAGAAATTATGAAATTAGTGGTATTTATCATTTTATAAATGCATTTTGTGTTTGAGTGGTAATTCGTTTTCGACAATTCAATGATAATTCTATAGTATTTCGTGGCGTTGCGGTTCTAATGTAGCAAAATACGCTCGGTAAACAATGTGTTAATTGGGAAGAACGGGTTTGATATGTGCGATTGGACGTGGTGGAGTGATCGTATAAATAGGGAGGACCGTAGGTGGTGCGTGTGTTTCTGCACATAAGGGTGCCGATCGTAAGATGTTAAGGATCGATATGTGAAATATGTGAAAGGTTAGATGATGCGGAGATCGTGCGATTTTAATCGTTGGTATGCGGAAAGAAGGCATGCGGTAGAGTGTTAAGGATCGGTATTTGAAATGTGCAAAGGATCATGGGGTTTTAATCGTCGTAGTTTTTGAATGACTGGTATCCATCATGCAGTTCAAAGTGCATTGGTATATAATTTCTGCAATTTTAAATCTTCTTTGGAATCGCGCAAACATATTCCTTGATGTATCTATATACATCGTATAGGATGGTTCGTGCGGGTACAATTTCAAACATTAATATGCAGATCGTGTATTGACATAAAGTTCGCGCGATCTTCCTCATAATCACCATACACCATGCAATTCTCTTCACTACCACCTAGACCGTGCAATTTTAAAGATCAACACACGCATCGCGTACTGACGTAAAGTTCGCGCATTTTTCGTCATAGCCACGACAGATCGCACAATTTTAAATATTAAAATGCCGATCGCGCATGATCGCATATCGTAACAGTTCGCGCGCGTTCGTAGAAAAGTTCTACTCAGTACCGCTTGGGTCGTGCAATTTTAAACATCAATACACTGATCGCTCGCTGACGTAAAGTTCGCGCATTTTTCGTCATATATATATATAGATCGCGCATAGAAATTATATATATATATATTGCAATTTTAAACATATGATCGGCGCATTTTTCGTCATAGCCACGACAGATCGCACAATTTTAAATATTAAAATGCGATTAGACGTAATCGCATATCGTAATACAAGTTCGCGCGATCGTTCTCGTATCCAGCACAGAAAATGCAATTCTTCTCAGTACCGCAATTTTAAACATCAATACACTGATCGCTCGCTGACGTAAAGTTCGCGCATTTTTCGCCATAGCCATGACAGATCGCACAATTTTAAATATTAAAATGCCGATCGCGCATAGACGTAATCGCATATCGTAATACAAATTCGCGCGATCGTTCTCGTATCCAGCACAGAAAATGCAATTCTACTCAGTAATCAATTTTAAACATCAATACAGATCGCTCGCTGACGTAAAGTTCGCGCATTTTTCGCCATAGCCATGATAGATTCAATTTAAAATATTAAAATTCGCGCCTAATCGCATATCGTAGACCGTGCAATTTTAAAGATCAACACACGGATCGCGTACTGACGTAAAGTTCGCGCATTTTTCGTCATAGCCACGACAGATCGCACAATTTTAAATATTAAAATGCCGATCGCGCATAGACGTAATCGCATATCGTAATACAAGTTCGCGCGATCGTTCTCGTATCCAGCACAGAAAATGCAATTCTTCTCAGTACCGCCTGGATCGTGCAATTTTAAACATCAATACACTGATCGCTCGCTGACGTAAAGTTCGCGCATTTTTCGCCATAGCCATGACAGATCGCACAATTAAAAATATTAAAATGCCGATCGCGCATAGACGTAATCGCATATCGTAATACAAGTTCGCGCGATCGTTCTCGTATCCAGCACAGAGAAATGCAATTCTACTCAGTACCGCTTGGATCGTGCAATTTTAAACATCAATACACTGATCGCGTGCTGACGTAAAGTTCGCGCATTTTTCGTCATAGCCACGACAGATCGCACAATTTTAAATATTAAATTGCCGATCGCGCATAGACGTAATCGCACATCGTAATACAAATTCGCGCGATCGTTCTCGTATCCAGCACAGAAAATGCAATTTTTAACCGCCTGGATCGTGCAATTTTAAACATCAATACACTGATCTCGCGCTGACGTAAAGTTCGCGCATTTTTCGCCATAGCCATGACGGATCGCAGAATTTTAAATATTAAAATGATCGCACATAGACGTAATCGCATATCGTAATACAAGTTCGCGCGATCGTTCTCGTATCCAGCACAGAAAATGCAATTCTTCTCAGTACCGTCTGGATCATGCAATTTTAAACATCAATACACTGATCGCGTGCTGACGTAAAGTTCGCGCATTTTTCGCCATAGCCATGATAGATCGCACAATTTAAAATATTAAAATGCGGATCGCGCATAGACGTAATCGCATATCGTAATACAAGTTCGCGCGATCGTTCTCGTATCCAGCACAGAAAATGCAATTCTACTCAGTACCGCCTGGATCGTGCAATTTTAAACATCAATACACTGATCGCTCGCTGACGTAAAGTTCGCGCATTTTTCGTCATAGCCACGACAGATCGCACAATTTTAAATATTAAAATGCGGATCGCGCATAGACGTAATCGCATATCGTAATACAAGTTCGCGCGATCGTTCTCTTATCCAGCACAGATAATGCAATTCTTCTCAGTACCGCCTGGATCGTGCAATTTTAAACATCAATACACGGATCGCGTGCTGACGTAAAGTTCGCGCATTTTTCGTCATAGCCACGACAGATCGCACAATTTAAAATATTAAAATGCGGATCGCGCATAGACGTAATCGCATATCGTAATACAAGTTCGCGCGATCGTTCTCGTATCCAGCACAGAAAATGCAATTCTTCTCAGTACCGATTGGATCGTGCAATTTTAAACATCAATACACGGATCGCGTGCTGACGTAAAGTTCGCGCATTTTTCGTCATAGCCACGACAGATCGCACAATTTTAAATATTAAATTGCGGATCGCGCATAGAAGTAATCGCATATCAAGTTCGCGCGATCGTTTTAAACATCAATACATCGTGCAATTTTAAACATCAATACACTGATCGCTCGCTGACGTAAAGTTCGCGCAGCGATGGTGCAATTTGAAAGATCGCCACTTTCTAAGCATCAATACACAGCTCGTCGCATTCGCACAACGCCGCGATGCAAATTCTCGCGTTTTCTAAATCGGAACACTTAGGCGCCCAATCATCTGCATGGCCAGTTCCGCCGCACAGACCGCCCAAGCCGCATTTCCAAACGTATCCGCATCTATCGACCGCAAAAGCGCCTCGAGTCCGCTCCCATCGAGATTCTGCGAAGAAAGGAGGGGAAAAAGCACACGCATACACATCTACACCGACACACTTACAGAGAGGATCACTCTGAGGAGTACGTGTGTGCAGCACGGGAACACAAAACTTTCGAGGCGAGTTCACATTTTATCGAGCAACGTTCATACCACGAATATAATTCTAGGCGAACTACTTCCTAGCACGTAAGGATTTTATTATTATATACCGGATGATACACGTTTCGATAAATAATGCCGAGATCATTCCTACAGAAGCTTCCGCTGATCGATTACTTTCTTCGAGATTGATGTATTTAATACCATTAATTGGTAGAGCTCGACGCCGTTGCGTGGAGGTTCGAGGCAGTCGCTTGAAATTACGAACGTCTTTTCTTACTTGCATTTCTTGTCAACCGCGCGGCGGGAGTGTCGGGTTTGTCGTTGATCTCTACTACTGGCGGGTCCTGCCGTTAGTCAGGAGCGAAAATGCGGTGCGCAACGACGGTAGCGAAAGAGTCGGAGGGAAAAGTAGTGAAAGCAAACGCGCGGACGGACACGTCGACGGCATCGAGCAGATTTTCGATCCCCCTTTTCCACCCTTCATTTCTTCCGACGAATTGCGGACGCCTATCGTACGGGAAGACAAAAAGTGAGAATATTGTAATTGTGCTGTTGGGTCAATAAAGAGAAACAGAATACAAAGAGTGGCCGCGATGGGCGTGCACGAATGAGCCGCATTGAATAAAAACTAGGATTAACGATTAACGACGAATACTAATGTCGAGAGGACCGATTGCGAAGAATATGATTATTACACATGCAAAAAAAATATATATTATATATACATATTATATTACGATATATTATATTACATTATATTATATTATTTAGTCATAAGCAGAATCATGTATGACGAGTTGTACATTTATAATAGACCCACCCCAACACAGAACGCAATAATAAAAATCGTACTCCGAATAAATGATTGACCACTGACACGCTCTCGTTTGATCTGCGCGCCTCCTTGCGTAAATCTCAACACCGTCCCGGCGATCTTCGTCGTGTCACGCTTTTATTTACGTCGCGCGACATCGTGCGCACTTTTCGCCAAGGGTCCCACGTGATTGATCGTCCACACGCGGGGGCCGAAACGCGCCGACGATTTATCTCCCGCTTTCGGCCGCATTACGATTTTTCATTTTCAGCCGGAAAGACACATTCGCCGGACGACGATGAAATCGCAACGAGCGGCGAGTGCGATAATCGATCTCCACGCTAAACGGCGTTTCTCGCTTGACGGCGAACTCAGCAAGATGATTGACGAAGTCCGCTCGATGACGGATTTTATCGGCCAATACGACACTGCAACTTGTCGTCCACGGCAAAACTCTCGTTATTTTTCCGGCGTGTCGCGGTGCAAGAGGTCTCATAGGTAGTTGGATGCTTTGGAAGGCTTTTTTTATTAGGTGTACAAATGAATAATCCAAATTATTTTGAGCGGTTATGAAATCAATTTTAAATTGAATAGATTTTCCCACTCTTTTGTGGTTATGCAGTGTTGAGATATAGCTATTAAAAATAACAAATAGCCGCATACAAAATGCGGCATCGAAACCTTTAATATTACAAGTGCCATTTATAGTCGAAAATGGCAACATTTTTCGTTATAAGAGCATTTTCCGTTGATTTTATTGCTTATATTATCCGGCGAACTCTTTGATTGAAACCACATCCAAACGTATTACGCAATAAACTACAAACATCAGAGCGATCGTTTACTGTTTTTTCCGCGCGTTCTATCAATTAAATTATAAATAATATATAATTATAAATTTTTTATAATAATATAAATTATAATCTATCAATTATATTTATCAATATAAAAAATCCATTTTAAATTAAACAATTTTACATATTTGGTTTTTACAAGAATTGAGAATAGTAGCTATTAAAATATAATTTTTAACTCTTAAAAATTAGACTTTTCAGGTTAATTTTATTTTGCATTTTTAAAATTTTGGAAGTGTTTTCATATTAAAAATGTAAATATACTTATTACACTCAGAGCAATAATTGTTTTATTCAGCACAGTGACCTATTTAGCACTTAAAACAACACATGTGCAGAAACCACGCGCACTGTGCATATTTCCGGCGCGAGTTTCCGTTCAGTGACGGTACTTCGGCGGTCAGGGCTCCCGTAGCGAAAGGGTTAAGTGTACAAATGAATAATCCAAATTATTTTGAGCGGTTATGAAATCAATTTTAAATTGAATAGTTTTTTCCGACTCTTTTGTGGTTATGCAGTGTTGAGATATAGCTATTAAAAATAACAAATAGTTTTACAAAAAGTCCAACATAACCTTTAATATTATTCAGTTCAGTAGAGTCGAAAATGGCAACAGATAAGGTGCATATTCGACATTGCATTCTTTACGAATTCCAACAAGGAAAAAATGCTGCAAGAGCATGCGAATTGATTTGTTCCTTCCTCGGCGAAGGTGTTGTATCATACGATGTGTGCGCATTTTGGTAGTTGGATGTTTGAAACGGCTTTTTTTATTAGGTGTACAAATGAATAACAATTATTTTGGAGGTCCTCGGAAGTGCGATAACGATGATTTGGAAAAACTTTTGTGTTATGCAGTGTTGAGAATCGGCACAAACGCAGAAGGAGCTTGCAGAACAAGTAACGCAGCAAACGATTTCCAAACGCCTACATGAGATGGGAAAGATCCGGAAAGAAGGAAAATGGGTTCCGCATAAACTCAGTGAAACCAACAAAGTCAACGAGTGGCAGCGTGTGTTTCTCTCGATGCAAAACGTCTTGTCCGATATGCACTTACAATCAATCGATGAGATCCGAAAATGGCTAGACGATTTTATCGTATCCAAAGACGTAACATTTTTTCGAGATGGAATTCATCAGCTGCCTGAAAGATGGCTTAAAGTCATAGAAAGCAACGGCGAGTACTTTGATTAAAAAATTTAATTTACTTTGTTTTAAAATAAACCTTGAATTTAGCTGAAAAAATTGGATTATTCATTTGTACACCTAATATATTCGTACCAATGATAAAATGTCAGCGCACGAAAAATATAGATGTTCCAGTGAAACACCGAAATTTGGAGAATGCCGACTTTCACCGGTGAATGTCAACATTCACGTAGTCGCTTGGTGTATGTCCGAAATATTTGCTAAATACCCTTATTTCTGACTTACACCGGTAAATGTTGACATTCACTATGCACTAATTGTCGACACACATCGGAGAGGGTCCGAATGTACAACAATGTAATGAAATATTCGATCTTTCATCGACGTATTTGACGTATCTTTGACTCTCTTTCTGAAAGGAATCTCCAGGAATTTCGGTCATTCACGATAACATCTATTACAGTGAAACATGGGAAAAAAAATAATAGTAATAAAAAAATTACGGTTATTTATGGGATTCAAATCTTATTTATTGCAAGAACTTAAACTATTATGACACTTTGAATTGTACAAGAGTCCCTTGCTTTTACAACTTAAACTATTATGACAGTTTTTTGAATCTTCTGTTTTGGACCCCCACCAGAGCATATCTGTGATTGTTGACACACACCGGAGAGGGTCCGAATGTACAACAATGTAATGAAATATTCGATCTTTCACCGACGTATTTGGTATCTGTTGACATTCACCGGTGAAAGTCGACATTCTCCAATTTCGGTCATTCACGGTAACATAGATATGATAAAAGTGAGATATGCTTTCGGTTCTCGAAAAAACGTATTAGAGTCGAAATATTTTCATTATCAACGGATGATTGATAAATGACTTAAAAAAAATGTTGACATTCACCATAACTAATTGGACACACACCGGACTAACGGTCCGAATGTACACACAATGATATATAATGTAGGCTGTGTGACTACATATACGTATTTGGTATTAATGTTGACATAAAACCGGTGAATAGTCAAGACATTAGCACTGTAGCAAGATGTCATTCACGGTAACATCTGTTGCAGTGAAACGCGGACAATGCTTTGGAGAATATCGATAAGTCGGATTCACCGGTGAATGTCAATATCGTATACATAGTAACGTAGGAGTATGTGCGAAATATTTGTTAAATAGCCCTGTGTATTCTGACTTACACCGATAAATGTTGACATTATACCATGCATAATTGTCGACACACATCGGAGAGGGTCCGAATGTACAACAATGAAATATTCGATCTTTCACCGACGTATTTGGTATCTGTTGACATTCACCGGTGAAAGTCGACATTCTCCAATTTCGGTCATTCACGGTAACATAGATATCATAAAAGTGAGATATGTTTTCGGTTCTCGAACAAAATGTATTAGAGTCAAAATATTTTCATTATCAACAGATGATGGATAAATGAAAAAAATGGAAGTAAATCACATAACTAACCACTGTAAAAAAACAGCGTACCAACGCTTTACGGTGTGACACAGATATGTTTGGATATATAATGTAGTCTGTGTGATTATTATATACTATAATTATATAGTTTATAATTAATGTAAACATAAAACCTAAAATATCTGCGTCCAAGACATTAGCACTGTAGCAAGATGATGTGCATGGCTTCTCAGGAAACGTCGGATACGCGGACAATGCTTTCAAACTAGATGATAGATGAAAAAAATTGAAGTAAATCACGTAACTAACCAGTGTAAAAAACGCTTTACGGTGTGACACAGATATGTTCGATATATAATGTAGGCTGTGTGACTACATATACTATAACATAAGTAATTAATGTAAACATAAAACCTAAAATATCTGCGTCGAAGACATTAGCAGTGTAGCAAGATGATGTGCATGGCTTCTCAGGAAACGTCGGATACGCGGACAATGCTTACAAACTAGATGATAGATGAAAAAAATTGAAGTAAATCACGTAACTAACCAGTGTAAAAAAATATCGTACCAACGCTTTACGGTGTGACACAGATATGTTTGGATATATAATGTAGTCTGTGTGACTACATATACTATAACATAAGTGATTAATGTAAACATAAAACATATATAATATAATCTGTCCAAAATTAAAAATTAGCAAGATGATGGTGCATAAAACGAATGGCATTATTAAAGTTTTTCTTTCAGTCAGCGTACACAAGATTGTACTATGCTTTTTAGAAATTACGCATTCCGCATTTTCATAATTTATACTGAATGTAAGTGTCTTTGATGAGATATACTAGCGACGCCCGTAGATGTGCGATACAAAGTTGTAGACGTAAAAGATATGAAAGTTAGCTATACATTGCGACAGTTCTGCGATTTGTGACGCACCATTGCATTAAGCATGCGTATATGCGATCTCATTGACAGCGCCTGTGTAGCCAGCCGTACCCAATTATAGGGCTATTGCTGGCTGAATTATAAAATACGAACAAGGACGCTCAATATATACACTGCATAATCTGTGGCGAACAAAAATTAAAAATTTCAAACCCTTCTAAATAATGGTCCGCATAAAACGAATGGCATTATTAAAGCTTTTCTTTTAGTCAGCGTACACAAGATTGTACTATGCTTTTTAGAAATTACGCATTCCGCATTTTCATAATTTATACTGAATGTACAGTGTCTTTGATGTGAGATATACTAACGACGCCCGTAGATGTACGATACAAAGTTGTAGACGTAAAAGATATTAAAGTTAGCTATACATTGCGACAGTTCTGCGATTTGTGACGCACCATTGCATTAAGCATGCGTATATGCGATCTCATTGACGGTATGTACCAAGTACAGCCAGCCGTACCCAATTATAGGGCTATTGCTAGGCTGAATTATAAAATACGAACAAGGACGCTCAATATATACACTGCATAATCTGTGGCGAACAAAAATTAAAAATTTCAAACCCTTCTAAAAAGAGAACGCATGGCATTATTGCTTTTAGTCAGCGTACACAAATTGTAAAAATGCTTTTTAGAAATTACGCATGGTCGCATTTTCATAATTTATACTGAATGTACAGTGTCTTTGATGTGAGATATACAGACGCCCGTAGATGTACGATACAAAGTTGTAGACGTAAAAGATATTAAAGTTAGCTATACATTCGACAGTGCGAGTGCTGCAAAGAAAATTAAGAATTTAGTGGGAAAGGTGAAGTGAATTTAATAATGCAGCCACTGCTATGAGCCGCAGAGTGTAAATGGCGGATCGATAGGCCACTCTCGGCTAGGTTATTAATAATGTATTTTGTTAAGCAAACAATACACGGTTGACTCGTATATAACTGCACTTAAGAAGCACCGGAAAGAAAATTTAGCATTTCATGGGAGAAAGGAGCTGAACTTGCTATGGGACCTAAATTAAAAATTGTGTTCTAATGATCCACTTATGCGGAGGTTACTTGCAGTGTCCTGAATAAATGATAAGTAGTTGCGACATAAGCAATTGCACGTTAGTAGTGCGAAAATTTAAAATTTAGTAAGAAAAGATGACATGGCCACTTGCCATGGGGCCCAGACAAAAAATGGCCCTTTAACCCTTTCGCTACGGCAGCCCCGTCCGCCGAAGTACCGTCACTGAACGGAAACTCGCGCCGGAAATATGCACAGTGCGCGTGGTTTCTGTATATATGTTGTTCTAAGTCTTAAATCGGAACTGTGCCGAATGCATCGGAAAGTTTCAAAGTTTTAAGAAATTATTAATTTAATATGTCAATAAATCAGCGGAAAATGCTCTGCCGATAAGAAAAATGTTTCCATCGACTATAGACGACACTTGTAAAAATTATTTCGATGCCGCATATATGCGTGCTCTCGTGAATGAATAAATGATCGTGGCGTGGATGCAATTGTATATGCGGCGCTCGTACATACAGGTCGTCGAGTGGATGCCGCATATATGCGGCGCTCGGCGCGAAAGGGTTAATATCGAATGGTGTCTAGAGTATTTATAATATTTTTACTGAGCAGACAATACAAAGTTGAACCGCATACAATTGCGTTTTAGGAGAACTAAAATCCCTTAATATCCTTTATTTAAAAAAAAAAACAGAACAGACACGGTACGTGGGCCAGACAAAACATGACGTGGTTCCATAATCCACGTCAGCTGGTCACATTATCAAGATTTCCACGTAGATGTTTTGCACAATTACATCCACCGTGTGACTAATTTGCGAAATTCCTGACAGAGTATCAATCTGCATAAATTCGCACCGCTTCGTTTGCAGCTGTCGTTGACGACCAGGTCCACGAAACTGTTCGCGCGAAACGATAGGAAGAAAGATGTGCGGTTTCGGTGTGCACGACGATTCGGAAAGGGCAAGATGGCCATTTCGCCGAAACTTTGCCGTTGTTCGTTCGGCTGGCGAAAGTTTAATTGCTTCGGGGCAGAGGCTCGATAACCGGCAAGCGGGAAAACGTAGGCAGCGTTTTTTGATGCTCAGCCGAAGCGAGGGAATTTAACTTGCCTGCTGTTTGACCAGACGCCGTAGGTGCAAATGGAGGAATGAAACGTGTCGGAGTAGTCTCTGACATGATCCACTGGTCGCAATCGAAGTGGGTGCGAAAAAAGAATAAATCGTGCAGGAGTAAAATGTCGCAGTTTGCCCCAGGGTCGGAATCACGTTGGGACAGTTTGAGAACAGGGACACTATGCTTTCGGATGCGGTGCTGTATCGGAAAATGACGATGAAATGAAAATCGAGTGGATAGAACACTTATACCAGCGTGCAAACGTGATGATGATATTAAAACAGCGACATAAACAATGCAAACGTGATATGATCGCCCGTATATATGGTAATTACGCGTTACATTTTGTTTTCACGATTAAATAATATTTCTTTATATATTATTTATTTTTATATTTATATTATATTTATATATATTGGTACACGTATTATTTTATTTCAATTATTTATATATATTTCATAATAATTGAAAAGTAAATAGAGTGCAGGAAAAATAATACAACAAATTGCATCGTCTTTTTATTCATTTATATAGGAAAACATATTAAATGATATTGTATGTCGTATTTATTTCGTAGTTGAGTAACATTTTGTTTTCACGATTGAATACATATTTCTTTATATATTATTTATTTTTATATTTATATTATATTTATATATATTAGTACATGTATTATTTTATTTTAATTATTTATATATATTTCATAATAATTGAAGAAGTAAATAGAGTGCAGGAAAGTAGTATAAGTACAACCAATTGCATCGTCTTTGCTCTCATTGTATTATGAATCAAATAAAGAAAAACGTGATATGATACGGCCCGTATTTATTTCGTAGTAATTATTGAGTATACATTTTGTTTTCACGATTGAATACATATTTCTTTATATATTATTTATTTTTATATTTATATTATATTTATATATATTAGTACATGTATTATTTTATTTCAATTATTTATATATATTTCATAATAATTGAAGAAGTAAATAGAGTGCAGGAAAGTGTATAAATCAACATGCATCGTCTTTGCTCTCATTGTATTAGGAAAACCTCAATGCAAACGTGATATGATGCGGCCCATATTAATTTCGTAGTAATTATTGAATATATATTTTGTTTTCACGATTGAGTAAATATTTTCATTTATATATTATTTATTTATATATATATATATTATATTTATATGTATTAATATATATATTATTTTATTTTAATTATTTATATATATTTCATAATAATTGAAGAAGTAAATAGAGTGCAGGAAAGTAGTATAAGTACAACCAATTGCATCGTCTTTGCTCTCATTGTATTAGGAAAAACCTCAATGCAAACGTGATATGATACGGCCCGTATTTATTTCGTAGTAATTATTGAGTATACATTTTGTTTTCACGATTGAATACATATTTCTTTATGTACTATTTATTTTTATATTTATATAATATTTATATATATTAGTACACGTATTATTTTATTTTAATTATTTATATATATTTCATAATAATTGAAGAAGTAAATAGAGTGCAGGAAAGTAGTACAAGTACAACCAATTGCATCGTCTTTGCTCTCATTGTATTAGGAAAAACCTCGCCAGTGCGTTATGATGACGTTCAGATGAATGAATGTAAAGAAAAACGTTGGAATTTCTTGAATTACGTGATATTGGTGTCTGCAGTCAGTGCTCGGCAAATGGCATTTCGCTGTTAGCTTGATGAACCAGTGCACGGTGCTTTCTACCGTGTCTGCATCACACATTGGCACTGGTCCATTGACGAGATAACGCTAATTCGCTCTGGCAACTGATGTATCAGGTCGTCGCTTAGGCCTTGCGGTTTCCGACGATGTCGAGCAGCGTGTTCGCGAACTGTCGCCGGTGTTTCGATCTTCAAACGGTAATATTCCAGCCGAGTGCAGCTATGCGGAAACGTAACAATGTCAAGTCTGCCAATTTTACTTCGGGTTTTTTGGTATTTAATAAATTTCATTTCTTAAGACGCTAAATTAAAAATCTGTTCTTATGAAAAGGACAGGTGATTGTTTGCGGTGGAAGAAAAATTAGCTTCACTATTTTTGAATATACGAGCGGTAGATCATACTTGGTCTTGTATTCTTATTCATTTGTGCTTAAACGTTTGAATGTTGCTGTATTACTTGGCGCCTAGAACGTCGCATTCAAAGTCGGATAAAAATTAACCGAGTTGGCATTAAGAGTAAACTTTAGAATGAAAACAAAATGAAATTGAATTAATTTAATTGGAGTATCGCCAATTGAAAATCAGTTATAGAAAAAGTGTTTCATCAAATCTCAATAAAATACTATATTTCCTCTATTAATGTTTCGTTATTCCCATCTGGAACGGTGTTCAAAATATTCCATTCAAACTCGAGGGTAAAATGAATTAAACTTGCATCAGGAGCAAATATTAAAGGGAAACGAAATCATCATCAATTAAAAATCGATTACACACGAATTATTTCCACAAACCATACAAATTCGGAGGAAAATGAACCAAAATTGCATGCAGGGTAAATGTTAAAATGAAACAAAATCTTTATCGAACGGAAAACGGTTAAACCAAAATTGTGTTTACAAATAGTAAAGAAATAAACGTTATATTATATTCGTCTTGAACTCATTATCATTTTGCGTCCCTTAAACTTTCATCGTCCCCCAATCGAACGACGCTCAAAATATCCCATTGAAATTCGGGGGTAAAATGAATTAAATTTGCATCAGGAGCAAATATTAAAGGGAAACGAAATCATCATCAATTAAAAATCGATTACACACGAATTATTTTCACAAACCATACAAATTCGGAGGAAAATGAACCAAAATTGCATGCAGGGTAAATGTTAAAATGAAACAAAATCTTTATCGAACGGAAAACGGTTACACAAAAATTGTCTTTACAAATAGTAAAGAAATAAACGTTATACTGTATTTGTCTTGAGCTCATTATCATTTTGCGTCCCTTAAACTTTCATCGTTTCCCAATCGAACGGCGCCAAAAATATCCCATTGAAATTCGGGGGTAAAATGAATTAAACTTGCATCAGGAGCAAATATTAAAGGGAAACGAAATCATCATCAATTAAAAATCGATTACACACGAATTATTTTCACAAATCATACAAATTCGGAGGAAAATGAACCAAAATTGCATGCAGGGTAAATGTTAAAATGAACCAAAATCATTATCAAACGGAAAACGGTTACACAAAAATTGTTTTTACAAATAGTAAAGAAATAAACATTATACTATGTCTTGAGCTCATTATCATTTTGCGTCCCTTAAACTTTCATCGTTCCCCAATCGAACGGCGCCCAAAATATCCCATTGAAATTCGGGGGTAAAATGAAGCGAATTTGCATGAAGCGCGCAAGTGGCGAAAACGGGAGAACGTGGGAGAAAGATGGGGATAATGGCCATTGGAGCTGATCATTTTCGCGCCGTCAAACAGAGTGCCTCGCGTCAGTTCATCTCATTAAGCGCGATGCAGGCTAAAACGTTTTCCGCGACGATGGACGCACTGTGCGGCTGGAAAAATTGCGGATGTTCATTTGACGCCTCCGACAGCCTCCTCGGCGTCGTTTTAATGTCAAGGTAATAGCCCCCGCACTACGTGTTTAATCGTTCACTCGCCTCAACTCAACAAACACCGGATGCATCCGAATGTTTCAGGCCCACCACCACTGGAATAATGCAGTGTTACGTTATTTATTTTAGAATTTGTACGCGCTGTTGTCACGATTGATTTCACAGAGCGTACCGATTCTTTAATAAGTGTCGCTGACAATGACCGACGTGCCGAAGAAGACGTCTGCGCTTGGGATTTCGCCACTCAACTTCTCTACGTATATTAAAATTGCCTGTTAACACTTTGAATGTCATGCGTATTTTGCTATGTTAGAACCGCGATGCGATGAAATACTACAGATTATGATTCAATCGTGCAAAATGAAGGGAACGCAGAGTTGTTAGAAGCCAAAGTATTGAAGCACCGTTCCAATATTAATTGTTTTTACAAGATTGCAAATAGGCTTCATGGCGAATTTTTTTGCATTTATAGTAAAATCTTTTGCGCCGGTCACCGGTGACCACCATGGTAGTCAACGTGTTAACACTTTGACTACCAAGCGTATTTTGCTATGTTAGAACCGCGATGCAATGAAATACTACAGATTATGATTAAATCGCGCAAAATGAAGGGAACGCAGAGTTGTTAGAAGCCAAAGTATTAAAGCACTGTTCCAATATCAATTGCTTTTACAAGATTGCAAATAGGCTTCATGGCGAATTTTTTTGCATTTATAGCAAAACCTTTTGCGCCGGTCATCGGTGACCACCATGGTAGTCAACGTGTTAACACTTTGACTGCCAAGCGTATTTTGCTATGTTAGAACCGCAATGCGATTAAATACTGCAGAGCATAATTAAATCGTGCAAAATAAAGATAACGCAGAATTGTTAGAAACTAAAATATTGAAGCACCGTTCCAATATTAATTGCTTTTACAAGATTGCAAATAGGCTTCATAGACAATTTTTTGCATTTCTAGTAAAATCTTTTGCACCGATCACCGGTGTTAACACACTTTGACTGCCATGCGTATTTTTACGTTGGTGCGGTCAGTAAAGGTATTTTATGTTCTAAGCATTAAATTGATGCATTGATAGTAGTTAATATTCAGTGGAACGATTGTGTAATGCTATATGTGATGGAATATCTTCAGAGGAACTTACGATTTGGTTTCAATGATGCGTCTATTGTGGCGTCTATTGATCGTTTTTTTATGTAGAATGTCGCTGTGGCGAAGAATGATTAATTTTTTATTTTTTATTTTTCATTATTTAACACTTTGACTGCCATGCTTATTTTGCTGTATTAGAACGGCGATGCTATGAAATACTACAGCGTTTGATTGAATTATGCAAAATGTTAATAATGTGCAGGTATTGAAGACCAAAGAATCAAATCACTATTCTAACAATAACTGCATTTATAAAATAATTATTGCTACCCATTGCGAGTATTTTGGATCTTCAGTAAAATCTCTTGCGCCTGTCAGCAGTGACTATCACGGCAGTCAAAGTGTTAATACATATAGTTTTGTGCATAAAGAAACACCATTAACATTTGTGTATCAAATAAATGATTTGTGTATTATAGTAATGGATTTATGTACTTCAATACCTGACTCACGCATTCTAAGAACTGACGTGTGTATTCTAATGACTAATTCCTATTTGCACGCATTTATATTCTTTGACAATTGTCGCATTACGTGCGAAACGTAATTAACGTGTTAATACTTTGACTGCCATGCTTATTTTGCTGTATTAGAACGGCGATGCTATGAAATACTACAGCGTTTGATTAAATTATGCAAAATGTAAATAATGTGCAGGTATTGAAGACCAAAGAATCCCATCAGTATTCTAACAATAACTGCATTTATAAAATAATTGCTACCCATTACGAGTATTTTGGATCTTCAGTAAAATCTCTTGCGCCGGTCAGCAGTGACTATCACGTCAGTCAAAGTGTTAATACATGTAGTTGTGTGCATAAAGAAACACCATTAACATTTGTGTATCGAATAAATGATTTGCGTATTATAGCAATGGATATATGTACTTCAATACCTGACTTATGCATTCTAAGAACTGACGTGTGTATTCTAATGACTAATTCCCGTTTGCACGCATTTAAATTCATTGACAATGTCGCATTATAGGCGAAACTTTCGGTTCCGATTACCTATCGTCGCACATCTGAAATTGACCGCAAAGTTTCACACACCGAGAAATCCTGTACTTGCCCAAGTTCTGATGAATACACCAATTTACGCGTGACGTGCCCTGCTTCGAGCTTACGGGCGAACTTTTAATTTTAGGGCGAGTTTTATCGACGCCAGCCGTAATATTCCGTTATATGCGTGACTGCGGAATTCTCGCGCGATAAGCGAAGAATTCGGAAGATTCGGCTGTAACAATCAAAGTCCCCGGATAATCACCGACCTTCCACTTCCCGCATACTTAACCCGCACTCGTAAAAGCCCGATAACGCGCTGGCAAGTCTAGTCGGGGTCCGTTCCGAATTCTACGCCCATTTTGGATCGCGAGCAGCTTCCTTTCAGCGTAATTCCCAACGGCATTAAGGGATCGATATCATATATCCAGCTCGGTGGCTTCTTCGCTGATACTTTAGAATTTTAGTCCCGAAATTTATCCCACAAAAGGCGGGCTAGCGTATCTTATACTTTGGGACAATGGATTTGCGGCCGAAAGCATCGTATTTTTGTGGGAAGATAATTTTTCTTGCCTTTCTCGATGTGAGAAGGTGATTATTTAGCCATGAGACTGGGCGGCTGAGAGAAGTATGCGCACATGCGGCTTTTCTTAAATAATTCGATTTAACGGAGGAATGAGGTTGGGAAAATGATCTTTGTTCCGAAGTGAAGAGGAATTATGGTAAGTATAAGTTTTCTGAGTAGTTTCTTAGACGTAATTGTATGTTTTTATTTAAGCTACTGTGCTAAAAGGCGGATAGCGTATCTTATACTTTAGGACAACGGATTTGCGGCCGAAAGCATCGTATTTTTGTGGGAACGCAATTTTTCTTTCCTTTCTCGATGTAAGACGGTGATTATTTGGCAATAAGACTTCGATGAAAAATCATAACATATACGATCGTAAATTTGCATTTCTAAAATCGTTCGATTTAAAGGAGCATGGACGCATATATGTGAAAATGATCTTTGTTCCCAAGTATGGACGCATATATGGTAAGCGTCCCCAAGTTTTCTGATAGTTTATTGCAGACCAAATTGTATGTTTTAATTTGAGTTATACAAATGCGTCTTTATCAAATAATTTGTTTGCATTATTTAATTTGGCGTAAATGATAAATTATCATTAGACTTTGTTCTGACATAACCAATCAATAAAGATTACGAAAAGTGTATCGTCTTCAACAATTACTTCGGCGCGAAAAATATTTAAGCCAAAGGGTTAATACAAAAATGTAATGCGAAAAATAACACGTTCGTAACGAAGTTTTCGCCTATTGCAGTCAAAATTATCAATTAGAGAGTGATACAAATGTCTTTATCAAATAATTTTTTGCATTACTTAATTTGCGTAAATGATAAATTATCATTAGAACTTTTTGCATTTCATAATCAACCAATAAAGTTACACCCTTTGTATCGTCCTCAATAATCGCTTCGTCCAAAAGTATTTAGCAGTCAAAGGGTTAATATCATAATTTCCTGCGAAAAATAACACGTTCGTACACGAAGATTTTGCCTATTGCAGCCAAAATTATCAATGTAGAGATTGATACAAATGCGGTCTTTATCAAATAATTTGCTTGCATTATTTAATTTGGCGTAAATGATAAATTATCATTAGAACTTTGTTGCACCTTACATAATCAATCAATAAAGTTTACACTAGCGAAAAGTGTATCGTCCTCAACAATCGCTTCGTCCAAAAGTATTTAGCAGTCAAAGGGTTAAAACCATAATTTCCCGCGAAAAATCACACGTTCGTACACGAAGATTTCGCCTATTGCAGCCAAAATTATCAATGTAGAGATTGATACAAATGCGGTCTTTATCAAATAATTTGCTTGGATTATTTAATTTGGCGTAAATGATAAATTATCATTAGAACTTTGTTGCACCTTACATAATCAATCAATAAAGTTTACACTAGCGAAAAGTGTATCGTCCTCAACAATCGCTTCGGCCGAAAGTATTTAGCAGTCAAAGGGTTAATAGCATACTTTCCTGCGAAAAATGACACGTTCGCACACGAAGATTTCGCCTATTGCAGCCAAAATTATCAATGTAGAGATTGATACAAATGCGGTCTTTATCAAATAATTTGCTTGCATTATTTAATTTAGCGTAAATGATCAATTATCATTAGAACTTTGTTGCACCTTACATAATCAATAAATAAAGTTTACACTAGCGAAAAGTGTATCGTCCTCAACAATCGCTTCGGCCGAAAGTATTTAGCAGTCAAAGGGTTAATACCATAATTTCCTGCGAAAAATGACACGTTCGTACACGAAGATTTCGCCTATTGCAGCCAAAATTATCAATGTAGAGATTGATACAAATGCGGTCTTTATCAGATAATTTGCTTGCATTATTTAATTTGGCGTAAATGATAAATTATCATTAGAACTTTGTTGCACCTTACATAATCAATCAATAAAGTTTACACTAGCGAAAAGTGTATCGTCTTCAACAATCGCTTCGGCCGAAAATATTTAGCAGTCAAAGGTTTAATACCATAATTTCCGGCGAAAAATGACACGTTCGCACACGAAGATTTCGCCTATTGCAGTCAAAATTATCAATGTAGAGATTGATACAAATGCGGTCTTTATCAAATAATTTGCTTGCATTATTTAATTTGGCGTAAATGATAAATTATCATTAGAACTTTGTTGCACCTTACATAATCAATCAATAAAGTTTACATTAGCGAAAAGTGTATCGTCCTTAACAATCGCTTCGGCCGAAAGTATTTAGCAGTCAAAGGGTTAATACCATAATTTCCTGCGAAAAATGACACGTTCGTACACGAAGATTTCGCCTATTGCAGCCAAAATTATCAATGTAGAGATTGATACAAATGCGGTCTTTATCAAATAATTTGCTTGCATTATTTAATTTGGCGTAAATGATAAATTATCATTAGAACTTTGTTGCACCTTACATAATCAATCAATAAAGTTTACACTAGCGAAACGTGTATCGTCCTCAACAATCGCTTCGGCCGAAAGTATTTAGCAGTCAAACGGTTAACCCTTTGCACTCCGAATTTTATTGCAATTTCGTTACCAGCAGCTCCCAACGCTTTTAAGTGTTTTGTTTGAAATTTACTTTAACTAAAAAAATAAGGCAATTTAAATAAATAAAGGAAGAAACTAATTCACTTAAATACCAGTTTTATTTACACTATTGTCGTATTTTGAAATTTTCAAGCCTATGATAATTTTTGAAACAACTTCCAAGATGCAACCCTGCTTTTCTTTCGTATGTTTCGCAAAAATAGGTAGTTTCTCTTCTTCCTCCAGGTATTTTTCTATTTGGGCAAACTGCACAGTCTTTGTGTTTTCCTTCGGAATGTACCAAGATGAAATGAGGCTTTCCATCTAAGCGATCGTGTTTATCAAGTGTTCCAGGCCTCCCCAATTTCATATTTCGTGCACGACAATCACGAGTAAGCATTGACAAAAGCTTTTCGCGAAATTTTTTCTGGGCTATAGGTTTTGTTCCTTGGTTTTTTGTTTTTTTCTTTGTATAAAATATACGCATTTACTATGGACATTTCTAATCCCGAAAATAAATATTTCGTCCACCACTTGAGTGCTCGACGGAAAAAACAATAAGATGTCGCGTATTGGTGCGCCATATCGACACCACCCATATTTTTATTATAATCTATGATCACATTCGGTTTTTTTATTTCTCTTCGATTACCTGAATGTCTAACACTTCTAGTGACATTGCGAGAGCGTTGATAACGTATAATATGTGCGCGACATCTATTTATTTGAACATGAAAAAATGTCGAGTGAGACTCGACAAAGGAGTGCAAAGGGTTAATACCATAATTTCCTGCGAAAAATGACACGTTCGCACACGAACATTTCCTGACAGTAAAGAAACCAAGGCCCGCGAATGCTTTGGCCACGAAACCTTTGCCCACAAATTTTTTGCACACAATTTCACGGGGCATGCACAAACTGCATTGTCTCCTGACAGTAGGTGTTGCGTTTGACGGCCTTCCGTCTTCACTTTGGCTAAGTGTTCTCGCTTGATTTAGCGCGTTTAGTGCAGCCGTCGCTCGCTGCGGCCTTAGCTGTTGATTAATCGGCTCATCGATCAACCCCGGCTTAATGTCAGAGAAGGAGGGAGGATAACCGTGAGACATCGACACGCGACGATACATTGACTTGCCGCTGCCTGTCGTCCAGAGATTAACACGCGAGACCATCGATTTATCTACAGACACGGTGCCAAATCATTTTCGCGTCAAGGACTCGGAATGCTAAGTAGTGGGGCTAAATCTACTCGACCAGCGGATAAAATAAGTTAGGGGATGGGTGTCTCCCCGAGTTACCTTGTGAAAAATTCATGGTATGAGCAGAGTCTAAGCACAATTTTCTATGACGTGGAACATGAAACACATGAACGGTAGAATTAAGTTAGTTATTTGCGTAATGGGGTCCTGAAGAGGAGAATCGTAGTTCTCGAAACCTGGAGTGGTTCTATAGGATGAAATGAAGAACGTTCAGACAAAAACAGCCATACGAATTATTATTATTAATAAGAATGGTTGTATTTGCAATTAAAAAGTAGATCGAATAAATTAGGGGATGAGTGTCGTTTGAAGAAAACTACTGAAAAAAAATTCCTAAAGAGGAGGCTTATGGTTCTCGAAACCTGGAGTGCTTCTATAGGATGAAATGAAGAACGTTCAGACAAAAACAACCATACGAATTATTATTATTAACAAGAATGGTTGTATTTGCAATTAAAAAGTAGATCGAATAAATTAGGGGATGAGTGTCGTTCGAAGACAACTTTTGAAAAGGAATTCCTAAAGAGGAGGCTTATGGTTCTCGAAACCTGGAGTGCTTCTATAGGATGAAATGAAGAAGGTTCAGACAAAAACAACCATACGAATTATTATTATTAACAAGAATGGTTGTATTTGCAATTAAAAAGTAGATCGAATAAATTAGGGGATGAGTGTCGTTCGAAGACAACTTTTGAAAAGAAATTCCTAAAGAGGAGGCTTATGGTTCTCGAAACCTGTAGTGATTCTATAGGATGACATGAAGAAGGTTCAGACAAAAACAACCATACGAATTATTATTATTAACAAGAATGGTTGTATTTGCAATTAAAAAGTAGATCGAATAAATTAGGGGATGAGTGTCGTTCGAAGACAACTTTTGAAAAGGAATTCCTAAAGAGGAGGCTTATGGTTCTCGAAACCTAGAGTGCTTCTATAGGATCAAATGAAGAAAGTTCAACAAAAACAAACATACAAATTATTATTATTAACAAGAATGGTTGTACTTGCAATTAAAAAGTAGATCGAGTAAATTAGGGGATGAGTGTCGTTCGAAGACAACTTTTGAAAAGGAATTCCTAAAGAGGAGGCTTATGGTTCTCGAAACCTGGTGTGCTTCTATAGGATGAAATGAAGAAAGTTCAACAAAAACAGCCATACGAATTATTATTATTAACAAGAATGGTTGTATTTGCAATTAAAAAGTAGATCGAATAAATTAGGGGATGAGTGTCGTTCGAAGACAACTTTTGAAAAGGAATTCCTAAAGAGGAGGCTTATGGTTCTCAAAACCTGGAGTGCTTCTATAGGATGAAATGAAGAAGGTTCAGACAAAAACAGCCATATGAATTATTATTATTAACAAGAATGGTTGTATTTGCAATTAAAAAGTAGATCGAATAAATTAGGGGATGAGTGAAGTTCAAAGACAACTTTTGAAAAGGAATTCCTAAAGTGGAGGCTTATGTTTCTTGAAACCTGGAGTGCTTCTATAGGATGAAATGAAGAAGGTTCAACAAAAACAACCATACGAATTATTATTATTAACAAGAATGGTTGTATTTGCAATTAAAAAGTAGATTGAACAAATTAGGGGATGAGTGTCGTTCGAAGACAACTTTTGAAAAGGAATTCCTAAAGAGGAGGCTTATGGTTCTCGAAACCTGGAGTGCTTCTATAGAATGAAATGAAGAAGGTTCGGACAAAAACAACTATACGAATTATTATTATTAACAAGAATGGTGGTATTTGCAATAAAAAAGTAGATCGAATAAATTAGGGGATGAGTGTCGTTCGAAGACAACTATTGAAAAGGAATTCCTAAAGAGGAGGCTTATGGTTCTCGAAACCTGGAGTGCTTCTATAGGATGAAATGAAGAACGTTCAGACAAAAACAACCATACGAATTATTATTATTAACAAGAATGGTGGTATTTGCAATTAAAAAGTAGATCGAATAAATTAAAGATGAGTGTCGTTTGTAGAAAACTTGTGAAAAGAAATTTCTAAAGAGGAGGCGCGTGGTCCTCGAAACATGTAAATCTCCTGGATGATAAAATAAAAAATTTTCAATCAAAAACAGCCAGGAATATTATTAAGATTAACAGCAAAAGTAGAATTTGCAATCAAAAAGTGGATATAATAAACTTTTGAAAAATCCGTAATGCTTTTGAAGAGGTAGCCAACGTTCCTCGACACATATGGAATTCCTGCAGGATAAAATAAAAAACATTCAATCAAAAACAATCATTGAAATCACTAACATTAGCAAAAAGGTTAAATTTGGACTAAAAAAGTACATATAATGAATCAAAGGATGAGTACCTTCCAAAGCAAACTCACAGAAGCTTGATGAAAAATGCATAGTGCCCCATAGTGCTCGTTTCTGACCCTTCTAAACCGACAATTTCCTCAACGGACTGATTCCGCGGCGAGAATCACAAAACTGCTCCGGTAAACACTGATATGGCACATTTCAATCAAAAACAACCACAGAAATCACTAACATTAGCAAAAAGGTTAAATTTGGACTAAAAAAGTACATATAATGAATCAAAGGATGAGTACCTTCCAAAGCAAACTCACAGAAGCTTGATGAAAAATGCATAGTGCCCCATAGTGCTCGTTTCTGACCCTTCTAACCCGACAATTTCCTCAACGGACTGATTCCGCGGCGAGAATCACAAAACTGCTCCGGTAAACACTGATATGGCACATTTCCACCTACTTTCAACGATCTTTTTCCGCTTCCTCATTCCACTTTGACGATCAATCTTCGCGCGCCAATTCCGGAGACGCCCCGCGCCAGTAAAAACTCGCGTTAATTAAAACTTGTTAGGAGCAAAAAACGGGTTCGCTTTCATTGCCGGCGCTCATTTTCTCCCGGTTTATCGTCCGCGCGGGATAAGTCTTCTCGTCTCGCATCGGCGCATTAAGCGACGCGCTAAAGATTACATTTAAATTGGTGATTCGGCTTCTGGGCCGCCGCGTTTGCCAGCCAATTCGATGAAGGGTCAAGAGTCTGCGAAGTGTCCGGGCGAAATGTGTCATTCTTAACGCATTGTCGACGGTGAATTGATGCTTTTTATATGTGAAATATTGAAGACGAGAGACGTGAAGCGGCAGAATGCAAATTTTAGATGTCGAAGATGCCAGGCAACGGTTCAAATGTTCTGCGTACAAAACCGTTAATGCTACGACAATAATTATTAGGTTTATTTGATTTTGTGACTGCAGCGAAACAGCGTAGTAGATGCAATTTTGAATAACGCGTCGAAAATGAAAGCAGCAATCCGAAGAATGCACTAAATATACAGAATACATAATTATTCGGATTTCTAATATAAAATTATTAATGAAAAGGGTAAACAAAGAAATCGATAGAAAAGGGTCGGGGTGCAAATAAAAGAATAGTAGCTTCTGGGCCGTCGCGTTTGCCAGCCAATTCAATGAAGGGTTAAGAGTCTGCGAAGTGTTCGGGCGAAATGTGTCATTCTTAACGCATTGTCGACGGTGAATTGATGCTTTTTATATGTGAAATATTGAAGACGAGTGACGTGAAGTAATGGAATGCGGATGTCAGATGTTGAAGACGCCAGGCAACGGTTCAAATCTTGTGCGTACAAAACCGTTAATGCTTGGACAATAATTATTAGGTTTATTTGGTTTTGTGATTGCAGCGAAACAGCATGGTAGATGCAGTTTTGAATAACCCGTCAAAAATGAAAGCAGCAATCCGAAGAATGCAGTAAATATACAGAATACATAATTATTCGGATTTAGAATATAAAATTATTAATGAAAAAGATAAACAAAGAAATCGATAGAAAAGGGTCGGGATACAAATAAAAGAATAGTAGCTTTTGGGCCGTTGCGTTTGCCAGCCAATTCGATGAAGGGTCAAGAGTCTGCGAAGTGTCCGGGCGAAATGTGTCATTCTTAACGCATTGTCGACCGGGAATTAATGCTTTTTATATGTGAAATATTGAAGACGAGAGACGTGAAGTAATGGAATGCGGATGTCAGATGTCGAAGATGCCAGGGAATGGTTCAAATCTTCTGCGTACAAAACCGTTAATGCTTGGACAATAATTATTAGGTTTATGACTGCAGTGAAACAGCGTGGTAGATGCAGTTTTGAATAATGTGTTAAAAATGAAAGCCGCAATCCGAAGAATGCAGTAAATATACAGAATACATCATTATTCGGATTTAGAATATAAAATGATTAATGGAAAAGGTAAACAAAGGAATCGATAGAAAAGGGTCGGGATACAAATAAAAGAATAGTAGCTTTTGGGCCGCCGCGTTTGCCAGCCAATTCGATGAAGGGTCAAGAGTCTGCGAAGTGTCCGGGCGAAATGTGTCATTCTTAACCCATTATCGACGGTGAATAGATGCTTTTTAATGTGAAATATTGAAGACGAGAGACGTGAAGCGGCAGAATGCAAATGTTAGATGTCGAAGATGCCAGGCAACGCTTCAAATGTTCTGCGTGCAAAACCATTAATGCTTGGATAATAATTATTAGGTTTATTTGATTTTGTGACTGCAGCGAAACAGCGTAGTAGATGCAGTTTTGAATAATGTGTTAAAAATGAAAGCCGCAATCCGAAGAATGCAGTAAATATACAGAATACATAATTATTCGGATTTAGAATATAAAATGATTATTGGAAAAGGTAAACAAAGAAATCGATAGAAAAGGTTCGGGATACAAATAAAAGAATAGTAGCTTCTGAGCCGTCGCGTTTGCCAGCTAATTCGATGAAGGGTTAAGAGTCTGCGAAGTGTCCGGGCAAAATGTGTCATTCTTAACGCATTGTCGACGGTGAATAGATGCTTTTTTATATGTGAAATATTGAAGACGAGAGACGTGAAGCGGCGGAATGCGGATTTCAGATGTCGAAGATGCCAGGCAACGGTTCAAATCTTCTGCGCGCAAAACCGTTAATACTTGGACAATAATTATTAGGTTTAATTGGTTTTGTGACTGCAGCGAAACAGCGTAGTAGATGCAGTTTTGAATAATGTGTTAAAAATGAAAGGCGCAATCCGAAGAATGCAGTAAATATACAGAATACATAATTATTCGGATTTAGAATATAAAATTATTAATGAAAAAGGTAAACAAAGAAATCGATAGAAAAGGGTTGGGATACAAATAAAAGAATAGTAGCTTCTGGGCCGTCGCTTTTGCCAGCCAATTCGATGAAGGGTCAAGAGTCTGCGAAGTGTCCGGGTGAAATGTGTCATTCTTAACGCATTGTCGACCGTGAATTAATGCTTTTTAT
Organism: Cryptocheilus praepositus; assembly: GCA_033815515.1. Classification (NCBI taxonomy): domain Eukaryota; kingdom Metazoa; phylum Arthropoda; class Insecta; order Hymenoptera; family Pompilidae; genus Cryptocheilus; species Cryptocheilus praepositus. Next base: position 3,328,216 of record JAWWQZ010000257.1, read on the forward strand.
ATGTGAAATATTGAAGACGAGAGACGTGAAGCGACGGAATGCGGATTTCAGATGTCGAAAACGCCAGGCAGCGGTTCAAATCTGCGTGCAAAACCGTTAATGCTTGGACAATAATTATTAGGTTTAATTGGTTTTGTGACTGCAGCGAAATAGCGTAGTAGATGCAGTTTTGAATAATGTGTAATAAATGAAAGCCGCAATCCGAAGAATGCAGTAAATATACAGAATACATAATTATTCGGATTTAGAATATAAAATTATTAATGAAAAAGGTAAACAAAGAAATCGATAGAAAAGGGTCGGGATACAAATAAAAGAATAGTAGCTTCTGGGCCGTCGCGTTTGCCAGCCAATTCGATGAAGGGTCAAGAGTCTGCGAAGTGTCCGGGCGAAATGTGTCATTTTTAACGCATTGTCGACGGTGAATAGATGCTTTTTATATGTGAAATATTGAAGACGAGAGACGTGAAGCGATGGGATGCGGATTTCAGATGTCGAAGATGCCAGGCAACGGTTCAAATCTTCTGCGTACAAAACCGTTAATGCTTGGATAATAATTATTAGGTTTATTTTATTTTGTGACTGCAGCGAAACAGCGTAGTAAATGCAGTTTTGAATAATGTGTTAAAAATGAAAGCCGCAATCCGAAGAATGCAGTAAATATACAGAATACATAATTATTCGGATTTCTAATATAAAATGATTAATGGAAAAGGTAAACAAAGAAATCGATAGAAAAGGGTCGGGATACAAATAAAAGAATAGTAGCTTCTGGGCCGTCGCGTTTGCCAGCCAATTCGATGAAGGGTCAAGAGTCTGCGAAGTGTCCGGGCGAAATGTGTCATTTTTAACGCATTGTCGACGGTGAATAGATGCTTTTTATATGTGAAATATTGAAGACGAGAGACGTGAAGCGGCAGAATGCAAATGTTAGATGTCGAAGATGCCAGGCAACGGTTCAAATGTTCTGCGTGCAAAACCGTTAATGCTTGGATAATAATTATTAGGTTTATTTGATTTTGTGACTGCAGCGAAACAGCGTAGTAGATGCAGTTTTCAATAATGTGTTAAAAATGAAAGCCGCAATCCGAAGAATGCAGTAAATATACAGAATACATAATTATTCGGATTTCTAATATAAAATGATTAATGCAAAAGGTAAACAAAGAAATCGATGGAAAAGGGTCGGCATACAAATAAAAGGATAGTGTAGGGCAATATACTTTTTAATGCTGCTTAATGCCTCTCCATAAAGAGCGATGCTTTAATAAGTACCACTATAAAAACATTATTAGTTAAGTATTACAGTAAATTTTCAAAGTGCTCTTACGTGCCAATGATAAAAGTCTTGAAGCCCGAGAATTACCCGGAATATGCTTTTACACCATAAAACAATGAAACACGTAGTACCCGCTGTTCTGCAACTTCCTAGGTGTTGACATATGCCCAAATTGCATTGACGGTTCTTAAAGACAATGGGGTTCCGTTTTCTGACGGAACATGGACGAAGACGGAGCTGGGATTATGTGGAAAAAAGCGATTTGGCATGGTGACATTGAGCGATCGGGCCTAAATCAGTTCGCGAAAGGTGTTTAGGTTGTTAAAAGGCTTAGGGTGATGGATGTACTTCTGTACAATTTGCCGTTGAGTCACGTTCTCGGAACAGACCGCCTGCGGGTGTTGATTTCGCCAAAAATAAGTTTAGCTTAATACTATTGTTCGTGTGATTCATATGACGTGGCATCTAAAATTGTACTCTATTGTACCAATGCAAAATTTTGCGAAGGTACCTCGCTTTTGATGACAAATATAGAATAGACAGATAATCAAGTATGTACATGTAAAATAAATAAAAAATCCAGTCGTAAGAGTAGATAAAATAAATCAGAAAAATAATATCTTCCGCAGGAAACTTCCGAAAAATCTATAGTGTAAATAGACTCTAGGCATAATTTTCGAAATCCTAGCTTATCCTCTCCAGAAATCTAGTGTGTAATAAAAATATCTTAGAATATTTGGTTACAACCGCTTGCGTCAGAATGTAATAAAATTGCAGATTGTTGCAGAATATGTTTCAGGCATATGTGCGTATACGCCACAATTACTTTCAGACCAAAATTCAACTAAAAACAAAGAATCCAAAACACCCAAACATCTAGAATATTCTAGCCATAAATGAAACCCACTGCACTATAGACCCAAAACATCACATTTGAGCCGTTTATTTTGAAAGTGGCCTAACTCCGTTTTTCAATATTTTCTGGTTACCATGGTTACATGTACATATTCATGTTATTTATCTCGATTTAAAGATAAATGGAGTTAGGCCACTTTCAAAATAAACGGCTCATTTATTACTCCCGGAAATCTTCTAATATTTTTTCGGATCTCGTTCCTCAAGATTTGGCCAACTTCTGAGTTTGATCGTATCTCAGGTATCTTTCTGCTACCTCGAAATCCACTCTCGCCGATTTTCGGCGGACATACAGCTGGATATGCATAATTGTAAGGTAATCACATGGTTGGCGGTCGGGCCGTCCAAAGGGATTGGCAGCTGAACTAAAATATACAAAACCGCGACGTGTACACTTCGGCCCCTGAGGATTGAAGGAGCGGCGTCCAATAAATATGCTAATGCCGCCGCACTTGGCACTTGCCAAAATGATGTAACCTTCGGGAAGGACTTCGAGGCTGAGCCTCAAGTTTGAGGTCAGACGGTCCGACGGAGAAAATTGGCGGTCGGCCTTGAGAAATTGATTTGCTTAGTTGAACGGCCGAATTAATTGGACCGAACAACTGGGACCCCGCGTTTCAGCTAAACAGCTTTGAGGTTTGAACGAAACGTTTTCGGCAGAGTACAAGATGGAGTTATATGTATTCCCTACGTAGTATGAAATTGTATTGGGTTGGCAACTAAGTGATTGCGCATTTCAAATAAAAAGGAAAACTCTTAATTTTTGTTTAAAAATATAACTTTATTCAATTAGATACTGTCCGTTTTTGTCGATGACCTTTTGCCATCGTTCTGGCAGTGTCAAAATTCCACGTTCGTAACATTTCTGATCTTTACCATCAAAAAACTGAATTAAATGTGATCTGACATCATGAGCGTTATTAAACATTTTACCATTTAAAGAGTTCTGGATGGAACGAAACAAATGGTAGTCTGAAGGCGCAAGATCAGGGCTATATGGTGGATGTGATAAAACATTCCAACCCAGTTCCAATAATTTTTGGCGAGTGATCAAAGAGGTGTGGGGCTTTGCATTATCATGGTGGAAAACGACACCCTTACGTTTTGACAATACCGACCGCTTTTCTTGAATTACATCGCTCAGTTTGGCGAGTTGTTGAACGTACACGTTTGAATTGATCGTTTGGTTTTATGGTATAAGTTCAAAGTACAAAATTCCTGTATAATCCCACCAGACTGACAGCATAATCTTTTTTTTGGTGAATCTCTGCTTTTGATGTCGTTTGGGCTGGTTCATCTTTCATCACCTACGATCTCTTCCGATTTACGTTGTTATAAACTATCCACTTTTCGTCGCCAGTAATTAGGCTTTTCAGAAATCGATCAGTTTCGTTGCGTTTCAGAAGCGAATCGCAGATGCTAATGCGTTGCGTCAAATGAATTTCCTTAAGCTGGTGAGGGATTCATAAATTGAGTTTCTTGACATAACCAAGCATTTTTAATTTTTTTTTTAATGTATGTATGCGATACATTGAGCTTCTCCACAATATCACGTGTTGTACTATGACAATCTGAATCGATAATGGCCTTCATATGGATCTCATCGACTTCAACTGGACGGCCAGATCAGTGAGCATTTTTCAGTGAAAAATCACCAGAACGAAATCTGGCAAACTAATTTTGACACTGCCTTTCTTTCAACGCTTCATTTCCATATACGGCACATAACTTCTTTTGTGCTTGCGATGCGTTCTTGCCTTTTCGGAAGTAATACAATGAAATATGTCTGAAGTGCACGTCTTGTTCTTCCATTATTAAATTGGGATATTAGGTGTACAACTTTGCTTCCGCCGTTTTGCAATAGATGGCTGTAGCGGTAAGTGGTAGTCGAAATAAATAGATCGTAGATGTCATACAATAAGCTTAGGCATTTGTAAACATAACGCCATCGAAATATTAGTCGATTTGTGTCTGCATCATAAAGTCATTCTCGATTAAACATGTCAGCTTACGAGCCAAATTCTCGTCATTTGCGGGAGGTTTTAATTTTCTGCTTTAATATGAAGAAATCTGCGGCTGAGGCTCATCGAATGCTCTCAAATACCTATGGTGAGGCCGCTATTAGTGAAAGAACGTGCCGAGAGTGGTTTCAACGCTTCAAGAACGGTGATTTTGACGTCGAAGACCGGCAAGGCGGTGGAAGAGAGAAGGTTTTCGAAGATGCAGAATTGGAGGCATTACTTGATCAAGACTCGTGTCAAACGCAACAAGAATTGGCAGTATCATTGGGAGTGACGCAACAAGCCATTTCAAAACGCCTGAAAATCATGGGAATGATTCAGAAGCAAGGAAATTGGGTGCCGTACGAGTTGAAGCCGAGAGATGTTGAACGGCGTTTGTTTGCTTGTGAACAGCTGCTTGCAAGGCAAAGACGGAAAGGATTTCTGCATCGCATTGTGACTGGGGACGAAAAATGGGTTCATTACGATAATCCCAAGCGCAGAAAATCATGGGGATATCCCGGCCATGCTTCCACGTCGACGGCCAAACCGAATATTCACGGTTCCAAGGTCATGCTCTGTATTTGGTGGGACCATCTCGGCGTAGTGCATTATGAGTTGTTAAAACCGACTGAAACAATCACAGGCGATCGTTATCGAACGCAATTAATGCGTTTGAGCCGAGCATTAAAAGACAAACGGCCGCAATACAACGAGAGACATGATAAAGTGATTATACAGCACGACAATGCTCGACCCCATGTTGCGAAAGTGGTCAAGACATACTTGGAAACGTTGAAATGGGAAGTCCTACCCCACCCGCCGTATTCTCCAGACGTTGCTCCCTCGGACTATCACTTGTTTCGATCAATGGCACACGGCCTGGCTGACCAGCACTTCCGGTCTTATGAAGAAGTAAAAAATTGGATCGATTCGTGGATCGCTTCAAAAGATGACCAGTTTTTTCAACGCGGGATTCGTACGCTGCCCGAAAGATGGGAGAAAGTAGTGGCCAGCGATGGACAATACTTTGAATCATAAACGTATAACCAGTTTTTTACAATAAAGCCTCGAATTTCGGAAAAAAACGGCGGAAGCAAAGTTGTACACCTAATAAAAACAAAACTAAAACACTAATCGATATGATTTTTTTTGTTAACGTTAACAAAACAAAAGAAAGTGTAAAGTCCATCTATCGACAAAATACGCAGTCACTTAGTTGCCAACCCAATAGTAAGAACCCTTTATGTTTCTCTACGTTCTTTTGTGTTCTTCACATTTCGGTAATGTTGGATATTACGATGTAATAAATATAATAAATGACCGCTGCTAATTTATGGTGTAAATTAAGTTGTAGCTATACGTTAAACGGTCAAGTCATAAATATTGTATAAATTGACAAAATTTAGTTGATTTGTAGTTGTATTGGGTACGCATTGTGTATTAACCTAAGTGTGATGTTTTATACTTTTTTTTCATATATTCAACTGTGTAAAAAATGCAAATGTTATTAATACTGTACTGAATAATATACCCTAAAATTTTCATTCCTTCGTCGATATAGAAAATTATAATTTAAAGACACTATACGCAAACATATCTAGCAGGGTGCTTGAAAACATTATCTTGTAATTTCGACACTTTAATCATGTCATCGTCAGGCAATAATTTCTTATACTAAATTCCATGTACACATGTCCGCAAAAAAAACATATTCATGCAATATAATTTAATACAGATATTTTTACTTGTATCACTTAATATGATTTAACGTAATTCACTCCAAACCACTGCGAAATGAAACACAGAAGTACGCAGTCGAAATTGGACTACGCGATAACATAATAGACTTAGGAGGAACTTTTTGTAATGCGCTGGGTCGCATGCACCTGACATTTATAATGCAAACGAGTACTATCACGCGCGGAAACAGAGAACAAATATTAAAATACACCGTTTCGGCGAGCAGAGGTGCAGTCCTTATGGCCTCGTTTTAATCCAGACTGGCGTAAATAAAGCTGAACGCGCCGCAGGAATTTTTCGTTATTATGCGTCGACTTAGTCTCAGTGCTTTCGCGGTTTTAACGCGGACGGCGCGGTGGAAGAATAAATTTGACGAACAGCTGAAACCCCATTCAGTCCCGGAGTCGCTCAGAAATGAAAATCTCCACACGTAGAACGCGTGCCTGCCTGCCAATACGTTCAAACACGCGTGCGAGTTTGTTTCTGCGCGCATTTCTTCCTCAGAACCGACGATCGACGGAAAAACGGTTTTCGTGCCGGCACATATTTCGCTGAAAATCGAAGCATCGGATTTCGATGGCGCGAAAAAATTCAAGCACGTCCGCTACATTCAAGGAGGTTTTCGACGGAATTCTCTGAAATGTCGTGCGAACGCAGCGGCACGAGAATGTTTGGCTCGTAGATTGTTTAAATTAATTGCACTGAACGTGCGGCACGGTTTACGCAGCGATTGATTATCTTCATTGCGCGAGATAAATCCGTTGATTTGCTCGCCGTTGAATTTTACTGGCGAGAAGACATGAAGCACGGCGACGTCGGTGTTTGCATTTTCATGTGATTTTGTGCGCAAATAGCATCCTTTGAAATCCGATATTTTGAAAGAGAATTTATTCGATAAATTTTTACTGAGATTATTATGCGGAAATAACATCCGGAAAATATTTGGTTTCGTGGATTGTTGCAAATCGATCGCACTGAAGGTGTAGCACTGCTTTCGCAGACTGCTTGATTATCTTTGTTGCACAAGATGAATGTCGATCGATGTGGGCGTCGATCTGCTCGCCGTTGAATTTTACTGGCGAGAAGACATGAAGCACGGCGACGTCGGTGTTTGCATTTTCATGTGATTTTGTGCGCAAATAGCATCCTTTGAAATTCGATATTTTGAAAGAGAATTTATTCCATAAATTTTTATTGAGATTATTATGCGGAAATAACATCCCGAAAATATTTGTTTCGTGGATTGTTGAAGATCGATCGCACTGAAGGTGTAGCACTGCTTTCGTAGACTGCTTGATTATCTTTGTTGCACAAGATGAATGTCGATCGATGTGGGCGTCGATTTGCTCACCGTTGAATTTTACTGGGGAAAAGACATGAAGCACGGCGACGTCGGTGTTTGCATTTTCATGTGATTTTGTGCGCAAATAGCATCCTTTGAAATCCGATATTTTGAAAGAGAATTTATTCGATACATTTTTATTGAGATTATTATACGGAAGTAACATCCAAAAAATATTTGTTTCGTGAATTGTTGGAGATCGATCGCACTGAAGGTGTAGCACTGCTTTCGCAGACTGCTTGATTATCTTTGTTGCACAAGATGAATGTCGATCGATGTGGGCGTCGATCTGCTCGCCGTTGAATTTTACTGGGGAGAAGAAACTGAAGCACGTCGACGTTGCTATGTTTGCATTTTTTCATGGTGTTGCGCGCAAGCAGCATCATTGGAAATCCGATATTTTGAAAGAGAATTTACTCGATAAATTTCTCCGAGAATATTACGCGAACGTAACATCCAGCAAATATTTGCTTCGCAGATGTTTGCGAATTAGTTACACTGCATGTGTAGCACAATTTCGCAGATTGTTCGATGGCATTCGTACACAAGATGAGTCTGCCGATCTGCCTACCGTGGAGTTTTACCGAGAAAAAGAATCTAAAGCATGTCTACGTTTCTGTATTGAGAGAGAATTAATGCGATACATTTTTTTTACAATATTCCGCGAATGCAGCATCCCGAAAATATTTGCTTCGCAGCTTTTTGCTAATTTATTACACTGAGTGTGCAGCACAATTTTTTGCACAGTATTCCATATCATTATCGCACAAGATAGTTCCGGCGACCATTCTGTCGTTGAATTATACTGACTAACGTACTAACTATATCGCTATCGCGAGAGAGATTTGATTCAACACCTTTTTTATTATTACGTGAACACATCTTAAAAATATTTGGTCTACGGATTATTGCAGTTCCATAACGCAAGGTATGTCGCACGTTTCTTACAGTGTTCGCTATCATTATCGCGTAAGATAATCCCGATGATCTTTCTACCGTGTCATATTGCGCCTTTATACCTTTATAAATCCCGGAGTCACGGAGCGGAACAATTATCGGGCCGACATTAATATCGAGAAAAACACTTCTCCCCGGCCTTTTATCCCACTTTATTACTTCCGAGCAATTCCTTAATCCCGCGATCAGAGACAGCAGCAGCGACAATGGCTTTGCCGGAATTAGCCAAGGGCTTCCATTAAATTCGTACGACTTGCATTAAACAAACATTCCTCGCGTAATATTTATTTCCCAATAAAACAAATTCATATTCACCTGAACCCGATTCTTGATGTTCATATATATAATTAGCGTACCGTCTAATTAGATGCTGCTTATGTAACGTACTATATACAACTATTATGTACTAGGTTGATCAATAAATTTTGTCGTTCGATAAGAAAAACACAATGTTATGGTTCAAAATACACTTTATTATTCATCAGTATAATCTCCCTTAATTTTTGTTTGAACATTATAACTTGCTTCAACGATCTGTCCGTTTTTGTGGATCCCATCCCTGAAGTGAGATTCTGGAAGGTCTGCAAAATACGGTTCAACAGCCGTTATGACCTCTTCATTTGACGAAAAACGCTTGCCACGCATACATTTTTTGAGTTCTGGAAACAAATGGAAGTCGCTGGGGGCCAAATCTGGTGAATATGGCGGATGCTCCAACATTTCGAACTTTAATTCATGGATTTTAGCCATTGTCAAAATGCTCTTGTGACACGGTGCGTTGTCCTGATGAAAAAGGATTTTTTTCTTCTGCAAACCGGGTCTTTTTTCACGAATTTTTTTCCTTCAACTGGTCCAAAAGGTTGCAATAACATTCAGAAATAATTGTTTTACCAGTTTGCAAGTAATCCACAAATAAAATTCCTTTGGCATCCCAAAAAACTGATGCCAGAACCTTCAGAAATCGATCAGTTTGGCGATTTCTGGACACGAACTCGTTTCAAATGAAGCCGAACAATTCCAGGTTCTTGACACCACTCTTTAGCCTCTTGTTTTGATTTAGGATCATGGTGATAGACCCAAGTCTCATCCATAGTGATGAATCGTCGCACAAAATCCACTTTATCCTTTTTAAAACGCTCCAAATGTTGTTGAGAAAGTCGCATTCGAATGTGTTTTTGTTCAATTGTAGCGAATGCGGCACCCATTGTGCACACAGCTTTTTAAAACTCAAAATTTCATTTAAAATATGACTCACACTGCCTAATGAGATGTGCAGAGCCTCTACTAAATCCCTCTCAGTCAAGAAGAGTGAACCAACAAAACAAAAACAAATTTGGACTAGTAGCAACGCCCTCTCTTATCGACCGAGAAAACTTATTGAACAACCTGGTATATTGTAATTACTGTAATAGGTACATAAAATATCAATATATTAACAAAAATCGTATTAGCGTTTTCTGTCAGAAATTGCAGATATAAAAATATCATACCCTATGTAAATACCAGCGTACTCATTATTCCTATCTGTTATTCCTTCTTCAAATAGAATTATGTCCAACGTCCAAACAACGTGACTCGCATTTCTCGCTGCGAGCTCAGCCGGAATTTTAATTCAATAAAAGTCATCTCTTTATTCCGGTAATCATCGTCGCATCAGCAGAAATCTGTGTCCCCTCGTCTTTTCTGGATTCCGAGCTCTGCGTCCCCTTCCAGGCATGCAAATTAAGAGCGTCGTAAAGCATTTTTAGTCGGCGTCGGCCAAACTCGTTTTCTCGGTCTGCTTGTCCCTTTCTCTCACGTCTATCATTCTCTGCAACTAACGATGAATCCGTAAGACGCTTGCAAAATTGCAAACAAAGTATAAACAATTAATAGTTTTTGGAGACTTGAAAGTCTTGATGGGGTGTGCTGCTTATTAAATTTGACGCGTATTCTTACAAAGCTGTAAATACTTATATATCGGGCTTGACGCGCGTTCTTACAAATTTGCAAATTTGTAAACAATTGCGAATTCTATCCTAACATCTCCAGCGCCTCTTTTCGCAACGTTGCGAATTCTAATACATCAGACTAGACGCCTATTTTTCCAGATCTACAAAGTTTTATATATCACTATTGACGCGCGTTCTTACGAATCTACACATTCGTCTAAACTCGCAAATTTTATCCTAACAGCCCCGGCGCCTGTTTTCGCAACGTTGCAAATTCTAATACATCAGACTAGACGCCTATTTTTCCAGATGTACACAGTTTTATATATCAGACTTGACGCGTGTTTTTACTATCTGCACATTCGTCTAAACTCGCGATTTCTATCCTACCATCCCCGGCACCTGTTTTCGCAAGGTTGCAAATTCTAATACATCAGACTAGACATCTATTTTTCCAGATTTACAAAGTTTTATATATCACTATTGACGCTTGTTCTTACGAATCTGCACATTCGTCTAAACTCGCAATATTACCCTAACAGCCCCGGCGCCTGTTTTCGCAACGTTGCAAATTCTAATACATCAGCCCCGATCCCTGCGATTCCATACGCCTCAAAGCTGGCAGCCCTTCTCCCAAGGCCGTCACCCATTTCCTGACAAACCCGTGACTGCCACGTTGCGTTACTGTTACTGCGTACAAAGTATCCCACAGACGTGCCAGCCGGAGGGCAGCCCCGGAATTGCCGGGCTTAAAATTCCAGCTGGCACCTCACGGGGCGCACATAAGATTGCCGAGCCGATAAAACTGTTGGTTTCTCGTTTGGCGCCGACGATCTTCGTCGATCGGCGAAAGACTGTGGCCTCGCGAATTAATGCGCGTCACGAGTGGGAATGATGATGATAAGACGAGGGAGCTGGGCCAGACCTGCGACGATAATTCAGCGGATAAAAATGGAACGACTCGCCGACGGTGGGCAGGTACGACGGCTGGATTGTTTAGGGCCGCCGCGAAAGCGTGGAATGATTGCGTGGATGGGGAGTTGAATGCCGGAAAATGAGGGTGGGTCTCGGTGCGGGTGCGCAGTTCTGAATACGCCGAGTTTTGGCGCAAGTAATTAAGGTAACGGGCGTAATGCGGTTGTTACGTGACGCGAGATGAGTGGGTCGTGCAGGTTTTGGTAGTGCGGAAAGAGAGACGGGTTAATATTTTTAATATACTGAGTCTGTAGGTATTGGGAGTTTGGAAATGTAGACGAAAGAACCGGCGTAATGCCTTTGAAACATTCTGCAAACATGCGTATCAATCATATTATCAATACAACAAAGAAACATCGTTCGATATTTCAAATTTATATTGAATATATACAATTCCATTCAGCCTCGCCGTATTCTCGCCCCGCAAATTCACAGTGAAACACCACCAACGATCCATTTACCACTGCCTGACAGCTGAAAGCTCCTCCTACCACCGCGTTTCACCACTAAAAAGACTTCCCCTTAAGCAGTTTCATCGCAAACAAAGATCGATTTTAAATGAAAATAAATATCGAACACACACAATATTACGCAATATCAAATTCCTCCCAAGTCGTCATCCCCCATTCACCATCAACAAATCACACCTCCAAATTCACTGTTACATCGAAAGATCCGTCGCAACACGAATCATACGTCCCATCGATCGATTTCACATTAAAATGAATGTCGAACATGCGCAATATTACCCAATATCAAATTCCTCCCAAGTCGTCATCTTCCATTCACCACCAACAAATCGCACCTCCAAATTCACTGTTACATCGGAACATCCGTCGCAACACAAATCATACATCCCATCGATCGATTTCAAATTAAAATGAATGTTGAACACAGTTCTGAATACGCCGAAAGTTTTGGCGCAACATCACATTACGTGACGCGAGATGCACACAATATTACCCAATATCAAATTCCTCCAAAATCATCACCCCCCGCTGTCCACCAACAGATCGCACCTCCAGATTCCCCATTACGTCGAAAGATCCGCTGCAAAACGAATCATATATTCTATCGATCGATCTAAAATTAAAATGAACGACGAACATGCACAATATTATCCAATATCAAACTCCTCCCAAATCATCACCCCCGTCCTCTGCCAGCAGATCGCACCTCCAGATTCGCCGTTACGTCGAAAGATTCGTCGCAACACGAATTACACGTTCCATCGATGAATCTAAAATTAAAATGAACCACTAACACGCACAATATTAGCCAATATCAAGTTCCTCCCAAATTATCACCCCCCATTAACCACCAACAGATCGCACCTCCAGATTCGCCGTTACGTCGAAAGATTCGTCGCAACACGAATCATACGTTTCATCGATCAATCCCAAATTAAAATAAACCACGAACATACACAATTTTACCCAATATCAAATTTCTTCCAAATCATTACCCCCATTAACCACCAACAGATCGCACCTCCAGATTCGCCGTTACGTCGAAAGGTTCGTCGCAACACGAATCATATGCTCTATCAATCGATCTAAAATTAGAATAAACCACGGACACGGATAATATTACCCAATATCAAGCTCCTCCCAAATCATCACCCCCGTCCTCTACCAACAGATCGCATCTCCAGATTCGCCGTTACGTCGAAAGATTCGTCGCAACACGGATCATACGTTTCATCGATCAATCCCAAATTAAAATAAATCACGAACACACACAATTTTACCCAATATCAAATTTCTTCCAAATCATTACCCCCCATTAACCACCAACAGATCGCACCTCCAGATTCGCCGTTACGTCGAAAGATTCGTCGCAACACGAATCATATGCTCTATCAATCGATCCAAAATTAAAATAAACCACGAACACGGATAATATTACCCAATATCAAACTCCTCCCAAATCATCACCCCCGTCCTCTGCCAACAGATCGCACCTCCAGATTCGCCGTTACGTCGAAAGATTCGTCGCAACACGGATCACACGTTCCATCGATCAATCCCAAATTAAAATAAACCACGAACACACACAATTTTACCCAATATCAAATTTCTTCAAAATCATTACCCCCCATTAACCACCAACAGATCGCACCTCCAGATTCGCCGTTACGTCGAAAGATTCGTCGCAACACGAATCATATGCTCTATCAATCGATCTAAAATTAAAATAAACCACGAACACGGATAATATTACCCAATATCAAACTCCTCCCAAATCATCACCCCCGTCCTCTGCCAACAGATCGCACCTTCAGATTCGCCGTTACGTCGAAAGATTCGTCGCAACACGAATCATACGTCTCATCGATCAATCCCAAATTAAAATAAACCACGAACACACACAATTTTACCCAATATCAAATTTCTTCCAAATCATTACCCCCCATTAACCACCAACAGATCGCACCTCCAGATTCGCCGTTACGTCGAAAGATTCGTCGCAACACGAATCATATGCTCTATCAATCGATCTAAAATTAAAATAAACCACGAACACGGATAATACTACCCAATATCAAACTCCTTCCAAATCATCACCCCCGTCCTCTGCCAACAGATCGCACCTCCAGATTCGCCGTTACGTCGAAAGATTCGTCGCAACACGAATCATACGTTTCATCGATCAATCCCAAATTAAAATAAACCACGAACACACACAATTTTACCCAATATCAAATTTCTTCCAAATCATTACCCGCCATTAACCACCAACAGATCGCACCTTCAGATTCACCGTTACGTCGAAAGATTCGTCGCAACACGAATCATATGCTCTATCAATCGATCTAAAATTAAAATAAACCACGAACACGGATAATATTACCCAAATCATCACCCCCGTCCTCTGCCAACAGATCGCACCTCCAGATTCGCCGTCGAAAGATTCGTCGCAACACGGATCACACGTTCCATCGATCAATCTAAAATTAAAATGAACCACGAATACGCACAATATTACCGAATATCAAATTCCTCCCAAGTCATCATCCCCCATTCACCACCAATAGATCGCACCTCCAGATTCGCCGTTACGTCGAAAGATTCGTCGCAACACGAATCACACGGGCCGCCCCGTTTCATCGCAACGCGGATCGATCGAAGTTTAATTGCTTTCTGCCCTGCGTTCCTCGAGTTCTTCCGTCGGCCACCCCCTCGGTCACCCCTCGTTTCCGCGACCGGCCCGTGTTTCTGCACCGTCGCGTTGCAGTGCTATTATTTGCTAGATTGTGCCGCGAACGCAGTGTGCATTTCCTGCTGCAGCGTTGCGCAGGATATCACAAACTCCTATATTACTTTGCTGGCTCCGCGTGGCTCACCGCCACTTCCGTGCACCCTGCCAGGCCCCTCCTATCTTTCCCGACGGCAGCTGCGTCTACGTGCACCTTGGAATGTCCCGAATGGAGCATCGGCTGCTGTTCGAACCCGGAATGCCACGCGGTTTCGACAGTCGGGAATTTGACCCTACGTGCACGGCGCCCTTAGTCGGTCTTTCGTCGTTGGCTGCGTGTGGCTTCGTTCCTTGCGACGTGTGCCTCGTGCGATTAGAAGTCAGATCTTCGGATGGCCGGTTTTCGCTTTACAATGGATTTCAGGTGTTGCATGCATAGCTATTTGACAGATTTCCGTAAAAGCATGGAGATGCTTAAAATTAAATGATCACGTAGCTAGTTGTGACATTAATTGCATAGCTGTTTGGCAGACTTCGGTAGAAATATAGATGATATGAAATATAGATATATAGATATATAGAAATATAGATGATATGATTTCTATATGATATATAGAAATAAAGATGATATGAAATATAGATGATTGAAATTGAATGGGCGTGCGGTTATTTGTGACATTAATTACATAGTTTTTTGGCAGACTTCGACAAAAGTATGGAGATGCTTAAAATTAAATGGTCCCGCGGCTATTTGTGACATTAATTGCATAGCTGTTTGGCAGACTTCGGTAGAAATATAGAGATGATTGAAATTAAATGGTCACGCGGCTATTTGTGACATTAATTGCATAGCTGTTTGATAGACTTCGGCAAAAATGTTGAGACGCTAGAAATTAAATGGCTACGTGGCTACTTATAACATTAATGTATAGGAATTTAAGCAGCTTCCGCAAAAGTATAGAGGTGCTTGAAATTAGATGGTGACGTGACTATTTGCAAATGTGCTCGAAGTTTCGATGTACTGTGTCCGCTTTACAATGAAATCATAACATTAATTGCATAGCTGTTTGGTAGACTTCGGCAAAAATGTTGAGACGCTAGAAATTAAATGGCTACGTGGCTACTTGTAACATTAATGTATAGGAATTTAAGAAGCTTTAGCAAAAGTATGGAGGTGCTTGAAATTAGATGGTGACGCGACTATTTACAAATGTGCTCGAAGTTTTGATGTACTGTGTCCGTTTTACAATGAAATAATGACATTAATTGCATAGCTGTTTCGGCAAAAGTGTGGAGATGCTTGTAATTAAATGTTCACGTGGCTACTTGTAACATTAATGTATAGGAATTTAAGAAGCTTCAGCAAAAGTGTAGAGGTGCTCGAAATTAGATGGTGACGCGACTATTTGCGAATGTGCTCGAAGCTTTGATGTACTGTGTTTGTTTTACAATGAAATCATGACATTAATTGCATGACTATGTAATACATTTCTTTAAAATATAAGTGCGTAAATAAAACACATTTTGTTTACGACAGTAAACAAAAATTAATCGCACGATCCTTTCTACTCACCTAACAAATACAGTACCTACGTTAGTCGCCATTTTCCATCTCAATCGATTCTCATTTACCTTTTGTTCTGTACCACATCTTCTGTCTTACCTTCATCATTCCTTATATACTCCATACCTCACATACATTTACTTAAAAAATTTCTTCCATGCACTCTGATTACCTTGTTACCTGTTTCTCTTATCATTTCATACTGTCTTCTGCAGAAAATCGCACGATTTTTCCTGCTCACCTAACAAATACTGTTATTCCATCTAAGTGCCTGTTCTACTCGTCGTTTTCCCCTTCGGTCCATTCTCTTTTATCCTCGCACCCTCTTACACCACTTCTTCTATTCTAAATCTTCTATCTTACCTTCATCATTCCTCATACACTTCATAACCCCATGCATTTGCCTACAAAATTTCTTCCACGCACTCTGACTATCTTGTTACATGTTTCCCCTATCATCTCATGCTGTCGTTCGCAGAAAACCGCACGATTCTTCGTGCTCACCTAATAAATACTGTTATTCCATCCAAGTGTCTGTTCTACTGGTCGTTTTCCTCTTCGGTCCATTCTCGTTCATCCCCGCACCCTCGTACACCTCTTGTTCTACTCTAAATCTTCTATCTTACCTTCATCATTCCTCATACACTTCATAACCCCATGCATTTGCCTACAAAATTTCTTCCACGCACTCTGATTACCTTGTTACCTGTTTCCCCTATCATCTCGTACTGTCTTCTGCAGAAAATCGCACAATTTTTCCTGCTCACCTAACAAATACTGTTATTCCATCTAAGTGCCTGTTCTACTCGTCTTTTTCCTCTTCGGTCCATTTTCGTCCATTCTCGCACCCTCTTAGATTCTATTCTAAATCTTCTATCTTACCTTCATCATTCCTCATACACTTCATAACCCCATGCATTTGCCTACAAAATTTCTTCCACGCACTCTGACTATCTTGTTACCTGTTTCCCCTATCATCCCATACTGTCGTTCGCAGAAAACCGCACGATTCTTCGTGCTCACCTAATAAATACTGTTATTCCATCCAAGTGTCTGTTCTACTGGTCGTTTTCCTCTTCGGTCCATTCTCGTTCATCCCCGCACCCTCGTACACCTCTTGTTCTACTCTAAATCTTCTATCTTACCTTCCCCGGCGCTGATATACTCCACGACCTCCACCTCTCGCCACACCCTTCTGCTGTTCGACGTAGTAATTATCGTTTGAACGATGTATCTTCCATTTTCCGTGCAGCAAGCTATCCAATGCGCCGTGAGATTGCGGCGCTATCGTTTTGATTTGTTCCTTTCTGCTCCTACCCCCGCGCCACACCCGACGCCGGACTGTATTCGCACACTGCATTTCCAGGATTTATCGACAATACCGGGGGAAGTTATGAAAGTGTCGCGGCCGCTTGGAAGTAGTACTAATGGGCGCATGGTAAGCGGTAAATGTAAAACGTGCCCGACATTAGCTTTTATGAATTGCCGGCGTGTCGTCTGGAACGTCGCAAGCGTTACTTCAAATAAGGTTTTCCGCACATGCTCGGCCTGGGACACGATCATCGTGTATATCGCAATGTTGACGCACGATTAGTTACTAACAGGAAACATATAATATGTCATGGGAATACTTGCATGCCGCAAACATACGAGATTTGTGCATTTGTACAAGCATGCTGTTCCGACACTTCTCCATCTAAAAATGAAAAGACGATGTTAACGTATATTCGCACTTCTGTTTTTATTTGTATGTTGTAATCAAGTTACAGCGTTTAATGCCAGGAAAACTGAAAGATCGGAATCTGAATTACGACCAAAATACTTGAGAAGAGATGCTCTTGTTTGTCAGTCGGATAATCAGTTTTATTTCTTTCGCTATGGCTGACTTATTATAAAGCTGTATCACTAGACAGTTCTGTCGACCAATATTTAGACGTCTTCCATTATATCCTTCTGCTGGTACTGCTTAATAATATTATTTAACCGACGTCAGACAGTCAGTTTTATTTCTTATACTACGTCTGACTTATTATAGAGCTGTATCACTGGATAGTTGTGTTTACCAGTATTTTGACGTCTTTCAATGTACATTCTTCGTGATACTGCTTAATACTGTTATTAACCCGACATCGGACAGTCAGTTTTAGTTCTTATACTACGGCTGACTTATTGCAGAGCTATATCACTGGACAATTCTGTTCACCAATATTATGACGTCTTCGACTGTACCCTTTTGGTGACACTACTTAAAAATGTTATTCATCACATTGCCACTGTTAAATATCATATTAAATAAATATAGTATTAATAATTAATTTAACAATTAATTTAAATTAATTTAATTTTATAATAAATTAATATTAATTGATCATACATGTACGCACGTAAATAAAAATGTTCAGTACTTAAAAAATGTTATACGTGTAAAAATACTGATCCAGTTCACAAACCAAGCAATTTACAGCAACAAGAGTGTACATGATTTACAATTTGGAATGAAAAATAAATCTGTTGCAATTTTTCATCGTAGAATGTTACCCTACATGTACCGATCACCCAGTACGTAACCATGACAGCAAAAGGTGGTGCCTAAAGCCTCATGCCGTCGGTCGCAGTGGACGTGGATAAACATTTTACGAAATTCACGTTGCTGCGGCGCTGCACCAACTTTTACGATGCATAAAAGCTCTAGTACCATAACTCCCGGCACAGTAATTATAGCCTAATCGCAGCGGCCGCTTTTGCTTGACGGACAAGATGGCGCGAAGGATCAGTGTGAGGATCCGGGAGCAGTAAAAACCTATTAGGCGCAACCACGTGTGATGCGTCTGGCGTCCGTAAACGCAGATCAGTTAATCCTCAATTAATGGTTCACGCACTCTTGAGTAACAAGCCAACTGCGTTTCCTTCAGAGAGGGAATATCCTCAGGCCTGTACGTTCTGTGTATAAGGGAGGAAGAAAGGAAATTAAAACTTCTTATCCATTATGAACAAGGCAGTTGCGATAAGGTCGGAACATAGTATATTTATTAATATAAATCGAATATTTAGTATTTTACGTATTACGTAGTACTTTTTTCGGAAAATAAATAATAAATAATCGCCTCTCCTATATTTCCATCACAATTGCCGTTCCCTTTGTTTCTCACCTGTTTATATATGGTATATATTATACAATATCGACAAAAGTGCAAAGATTCTGTGTGCAACCAAAGGATAAAAGTGTTGACATATATGTATACGTAACAGTGTTATTATATTATAGCGTTTATATATATTCACCGAGAAACATTATACTAAGTTTGTTTAATATATGATATTTAACATGGTTATAGCGTTATATATATATATATATATATATATATATATTACAGTGTTATATGATAAATGCCCATTTCATGTATGCACATTAATAACGTCCACCATCCAGCCTATGTCTCCCTACCAACAGTATTAAAGCTTTCACTGGCCTCTTCCTCTATTACAATTTTCCCATTCCTTCATGTTTGAAATTGCATTGCAACTAAAGCCTGGCGCTACACAGATGGTCCGTTTCCTAAACCAGGGACCCAGGGATCCCAAAACACAATTTCGAAACATAACAAACGTCAACCCCAAAGGCCTCTGAAAGTTCCTTAACACGTTCACGCCGGCGTGACCCACCGGTGGGACACACTCGACTGTCCCATGTTTGAACATGGGTGAACATTTGTTTACACGCCGCTCACCATAAAAAATATAGTTCGTTTACTAAGTGGACAAAATTGCCGTATAGTTGAAGATTTAAATAATTGAATTTAAATAATTGAAACAAGCAACAATCGTGCGTCACCAAATGAAATGCTGCATGAATTCGAGCGCCGCCTCACAGCGAAAAACATGAAAATCGGCCCCGGCGTGAACGTGTTAAAAAACCAACGTCCAACAACCGGCACCCGTCTACGGTCGAACCACCCTATAGACAGCCAAGGCCAGCAAACCGCACCGTTCGTCTCCTTATCAGTGCACGCCGTCCACGAGTTTCCGTTATCGAAGGCACGCCGACCCCCAAGCGGGCCATAATCTGCGCTTCGGCGCATTATGGACCGTCGAATAATATCAGGAATCCTTAATCCGGCAGCGAGTGGCCAGCCGGCACAACGGGCGGGTTATGAATGTCAATTGTTGTACGCAGAGCTTCGATCGTCCTTTGTCTCCGTCTCTCGGCCGTTCCTCCCGCCGTCGCTGTTTCCGTCAGACACGCAGCCGTATTCGACGCCGGACTGGATTAAATCCACACTCGGCGAGCACGCGACACGCCGGCAATTACCGTAAACAGCCTGTCGCTGAATTGATTTTAAATCAGCACGTCGCCCCGACGACGTTTGCCAAACCGAAGGACGCCTGAACTGGCAAAGGTTTGCGGGATTAGTTAGTGCGTGTGTATTCATAGTTTTTAGGGGTCGAGGGATAAACTTAAGAATTCGGTAGTCATTTAATTTGAAACTGTGCACTGAAACACTTGTGCACTTTTCCATGTGGTCACATCAGGCATTTTGCTGTTGGATCATTTTTATGCGCTTTGTTTCTAGAGTAGTTGTAATATACCATACATAATGTATAGTATTATATATTTTATATTATATTATATAACTTATAATACTATACTACAATATATATACTATAATACTATGCTATAACTTATATCTATATATACAACTATTATATCTATAATACTATAGTACACATATGTTATAGTATTATATATTTTATATTATACTATATAAGTAATAATACTATACTACAATATATAATACTATACTATATATATGTATCCACTGTTTACATCGCCAAACTAATAAACCTTATTTTATTAAAAAATTAATGTGAAATTATTTCCAAACACCGTCTCCCAGTTTCATTCTATTTTCCGTTTCACTACAAGACGACTCATCTTGCTGCCTAATAATTTCTACGCGCTTTCTTTCCGTAGCACTTAAACCTCTCGAACAATTCGCGCATAATCAAGCCTCGGGCTCGAGCAACTTCGTGGGAAGTTCTAAACAACGCTCGTCCAGTTCTTGCACTGCCGTCGTATGACAACCGCATTGCAGCAGTGAACGAGTGAAGTTCGCTCGGCGAAGTGTTCGAGTAGCATCCGCGCGATACATTCGTCGCCGAACTTTCTCTTCCGCTCAGCCGCGAGTCTTTAGCCACAAATCGTGCCCGCGACATTTTTCACTCGGACCATTTACATACTACACGGCCGCGACGTGACACATAATGCATTATGAGGATCGAAAGTTTCTGTCTGACTCGTTGAATATTCAGGGGTCGCGATTAAAACCGGCCGTCGAAGTTGGCGGACGTCAAGGGGCTGCTTGAAAAGGAAGGGACGCAGGGTGGAAAGGCGTTAAAAGCTGGCGGTTGGGGCTTTATTGATTTCATAATGAGGCGTGCCACTCTTCATGCTCAATTATTTAGCGTCGCGATCTCTCGGCAGACACTCAGCCGGTCGTTGGCGGATCGCGGGAGTTAAGGGAAAATTGGGATGGTAGAAGTTGTGTGAAGTGGAGATGAACTGGTCGTGTGATGCGTATTGCAGAAAAGTAGAGTAGCGCTAATAGCAGCCGCGTGTGTTAGAATTAAGCGAAGCAATAAATTGTGAAATCTTCATTTTACAATAATACGCCCGATCTCTTTACAATTCTCGGGTGGAATGCCCAGGTTTCCAAACAAAAATTCGTAGCGAAGGAGGCCTCTCGTGACAGGTGCGTATCACAGGTATGTAGGGATATAAGATGTTAGGTGATGTCGAAGTGTAATGCGGAATTATATTGAGTCGAATAATTTATTTAAAGATAAATAGAAGCACTAATTATACATATAAATACAAAATGGCATACATATAAATATAAAACTATGGCAATCCGACTTCTATTCGGTAAACGGCAAGAAAACGTATCTACCAGGTGTGTCGGTAATTCCTTTCCGGTTTTTGTAACAGATGTCACTAGCCATAAGTATGAAATGTTATGATTTTATACATATGTCATTTGTTTCTACTAACATTAACCTCAAAACTGCACAAGTTACATTCCGCCAAAGTAACAGTTTTATAGATTTATAATTTTTTGAAAATGTCGAGTTTTGTGCCTGGAAACGTGCATTTGCGGCACGCATTACTTTTCTTGTTTCATCAAAAGAAAAAAGCCGCTGAAAGTCATCGTTTGCTGGTAGAGACTTACGGTGAGCATGCTCCAACCATAAGAACATGTGAAACGTGGTTTCGACAACTCAAATGTGGTGATTTCAACGTTCAAGACAAAGAACGTCCTGGTAGGCCGAAAATGTTTGAAGATGCGGAATTGCAGGAGTTATTGGATGAAGACCCAACACAAACTCAAAAACAATTGGCAGAAAAGTTGAATGTGAGCCGAGTAGCAATTTGTGAACGATTACAAGCGATGGGAAAGATCCAAAAGATGGCAAAGTGGGTGCCACATGAATTGAATGACAGGCAATTGAAAAACCGAAAAATCGTCAGTGAAATGCTGCTTCAAAGGTATGAAAGGAAGTCATTTTTGCATCGAATAGTAACGGGTGATGAAAAATGGATTTATTTCGAAAATCCCAAGCGAAACAAATCATGGTTATCTCGTGGCGAAGCTGGCCCAGGGACTGCAAGGCCAAATCACTTTGTCGCAAGACCATGCTCTGTGTCTGGTGGGACCCGGTTGGTGTCGTATATTATGAATTGTTGAAACCTGGAGAAACAGTTAATACTGACCGCTACCGACAACAAATAATCAATTTGAACTGTGCATTGATCGAAAAACGTCCACAATACGCTCAAAGACACGATAAGGTGATTCTGCAGCATGACAACGCGCCGTCTCATACGGCAAAACCAGTCAAAGAAGTGTTGAAATCACTTGGATGGGAAGTTTTATCGCACCCGCCTTACTCTCCAGACCTGGCTCCATCCGACTACCACCTTTTCGCATCGATGGGGCACGCGCTTGCAGAGCAGCACTTCGCCGATTTCGAAGAAGTTAAAAAATGGCTCGATGAATGTTTTAGCTCAAAGGAGAAACTGTTCTTTTGGAATGGCATCCATAAATTGCCTGAGACATGGGCAAAATGTATAAATTCAAATGACCAATACTTTGAATAAATAAATTTTAATTATCCATTGTACGTAGCGTGTTTTCTTTAGCGAAAAAAACCGGAAAGGACTTACCGACACACCTGGTATACTGGACTGAACTACACTCTCAACTTGACTGACTGACAACTCAACTTAAACTGCACGACAACTTAAAACTCTGATGTATTACTCAAGTATAACTGAACTAAGACTGAACTCGCGTCGCAAACCGGGCCGCCTTTTATACGGACCTCTACCGCCTTATCTTAATCCGGTAGGGCCCGATGGCCCCAACGACAGTTTTATGCGACACATCTACGGCCGTTTTCCTGATGCTACAGGTATTTTGATTATGACTCATCGCATTCCACACAATAATGACTACTTCAATGCCGGACAATCACCTAGGACCCATTTGAATTTCGCCGCAAATTTATTTTCCACCAACACGTGCACACACGAAGAAACATGGGATGTTCCCGATTAACACTTTGACTGCGGTGATGGTCCCCTGACCGGCGCAAGAGATTTTACTGAAGATCCAAAATGATCGCAATGGGTAGCAAAAATAATTTTATAAATGCAGTTATTGTTAGAATAGTGATGCGATTCTTTGGTCTCCGATACCTGCACATTATTTACATTTTGCATAATTCAATCAAACGCTGTAGTATTTCATAGCACCGCCGTTGTAATACAGCAAAATACGCATGGCAATCAAAGTGTTAACACTTTGACTGCCATGGTGGTCACCGGTGACCGGTGCAAAAGATTTTAGTAGAAATGCAAAAAATTCGTAATGAAGCCTATTTGCAATCTTGTAAAAGCAATTGATATTGGAACGGTGCTTCAATATTTTAGTTTCTAACCATTCTGCGTTACCTTTATTTTGCACGATTTAACGCATCGGTCTGCATGTAAAAATTTATGTACAACGGTATTTGAAAAGCCGTTTTTTGCATTGAACGAAAGGGAAAAAACGGCGGGAGCAAAGTTGTGTACCTATTATTTAATCGCATCGCGGTTCTAACATAGCAAAATACGCTTGGCAGTCAAAGTGTTAAAGAAAATCTAAAAAACACCCTTCCCTATTCTTTTCCGTAAGTGCAACAAATTACAATCTCCTCCACATTACTTCGTATACCAAACCGAAGTAATTCGGTGCAATTCCTGAAAGACCATTCCTTTCCAAACTGGGTCGAAATATTAACGTACGCAACTGTACACACTCTCTCGCCCGGCGAATATCTCTGAAGCAACGCTCGACTCGTGACATCGTCAGGGAACAAAGACACCACCATACGCGATGCCGTCGGCAGAAGGGTTGTTGC
The DNA here is from genome assembly GCA_033815515.1 of Cryptocheilus praepositus. Classification (NCBI taxonomy): domain Eukaryota; kingdom Metazoa; phylum Arthropoda; class Insecta; order Hymenoptera; family Pompilidae; genus Cryptocheilus; species Cryptocheilus praepositus. The sequence goes on from JAWWQZ010000257.1 coordinate 3,352,580, forward strand.
ATACGTGCGTCGTCCTGCAGGCCATCGCAGGACTCCGAAATCTGCTGGTGACTCGCTAAAATCTATGCGAAGATCTATCTATGTGCGAGAGCATCGCACGCTAGCAGTTAGTCCCTGATCGTTTCATCCTGGAGCAACGAGGCGTTCACGCGGTTCGAGATGCCACGTGCCGAATTGGCAGCATGACTTGAGAAACGATGATGACACATCGAGCGTGGTAGCCGGAACCTAATGGCAGAAATGGACGCCTTTGATGGTTGCTGCCGACATTCGACCGTTGGTGTTTCGAACATGTGCGCGTATCCCTGCGATGGTGGATTCTGGACGTATGGGAGGGCAGTGGCAAATGAGGGAAAACGCAGGACGATGGGTACGTCGGCCAATGGCGTACTCTGTGTTATGACGTAAAGCGGTAAGATATGCGTGCACGTGCACGAAGTGTGACGTTTTACAGTTCGTGACCTATGCTACTGCGAATTCTCATGTCCTCTGTGGCACACATCGCTGCTGCTCGGAATGCATTTTCAACAGGCTATAATGTTAAACTGATACTACACATAGGGCCCTCCTAAGATATTCGGCGCTCGGGAGCTATTGGGTTGGAGGGAAAGTTCTGTCGTATTTTAAAGAAACTATTTGAATTAATTTATAAAAATATGTATTTAACCCTTTGCGGTCGTATTACATTTAGATATGGGTGTCGTACCGGTCGGAATTAATTTCCGTAATGAAGAGAAATGATATATAACATGCAAGATTATGAAGGATAATAAAAATTTATTCATTCTATTGTGATATTTGGATATATGTTTACACAATAATGTGTTTTAATGTAATGTTTTTATGTGAAAATTATATTTTATAATTCTCCATCGTAAATGGTATATTTTTCAAAGTAGTATCCAACACAAAAGTTCTGCTTTTTGATTAAATGTGTCGGGAAAAGATTTTGTCGATGCTTCTCGTGATTTTCTGTTTGAACATACATGAAATCTTTAGGGGACGTTTTGACTGGTGCAGCAATATATATACGATACCATTAATGGAAACCATCATTTCAGTTTTCATACATCCTTCACGAAAATCACCAACAAGTTGTTGCATTTTCGGACAAACATTAAATATGACACTGGCGTCTTGTAATATATTTTTATAGAACGTTACATAAGATGTAAACTATTGTTTTTGTGCAAACCTCTGTGCGAAAGAAAAAATGTTTGCATCATTTGCAAGACTTTTTCGTAAAAAGATATGAATTTGCTAACTGAAAATTATCGAAAATACGCCATATACATATTATAATTTATAAAAACTGGTATTTAATGTTGAATTTGTTGTCTTCTTTTTATTTATTTAAATTGCCTTATTTTTTAGTTTTCCATTTAAAATAAAACACCTGAAAAGCGTTGGAACAATATTATTTTTTGTTACAACTAATTTTTTGAAATATATAATTCGTTTGTGCAAAGGGTTAAACTGATACTACACATAGGGCCCTCCTAAGATATTCGGCGCTCGGGAGCTATTGGGTTGGAGGGAAAGTTCTGTCGTATTTTAAAGAAACTATTTGAATTAATTTATAAAAATATGTATTTAATATTAATCATAATACATTTAATGTGTTGTATGATGAATGCCAAACTCTTCTGCAATTTCTCGACTTGTTAAATGTGGATTATTTTCCAACATGGATCGTAAAACATCATTATCGATCTTGGATGGTCGTCCAAATCGATCACTTCCTTGAAGGCTCAGATCCCCGAAACGAAATTTGTTAAACCATCTTTGACAAGTACAAACATTTACAATACCTCTCCTAAATACAGCACATACATTTTTACATGCAACCGATGCGTTGCTTCCTTTTTGGAATTCATACAAAATGCAGTGTCGTAAATGCACTTTATCTACTGACATGTTTTTCAAGTTAAATATCACAAGTAAATGATGAATGGTAAAAAAGGACTCCTTTTATATTATCCAGCAGCTATAAAAACAAAAACAAAAAAAAAATCCGAATGACTCACTAGCCAGATGTTTTTTTTATTTACAAGAAAAATTACCTGCCTATTAAAAATACGACAGAACTTTCCCTCCAACCTAATACTAAAAATAATGCGCCGCTCTTCATAATAAAATACATGTGCAATTTAGATAGGTGAAACTAAAGGGAAGGCTACCAGTATTCTATTTATAAACGGTATTAACCCAAATTTTGGACATGGTGCAGTGGGTTGGGACATACATGTAGTAATACTCGGCAATACATGTAGTAATACTCGGCAATACATGTAGTAATAAAACTTCAGCTTTGGGCTAGAGTCATTTTTTGGTCGAAATTCCGAAAATTCCCAAAACATTTTTGTTTTCAAAATAGTATCAAAATGTCACTTACCTGCATTGATAAAGACACGCGCCTAGCGTCGAAGGTTTTTATGTATTAAATTTCAACGTAGGAGAAGGTGTTGGCAACTTTGGTGAATATGGATCTTGTCAGGAGTTTGGAAGATTGTTTGACCTTTTGTGGATTGAGAAGTTCGAAGCTGACCGCTTGTGGTGTCAAGTTATAGCGTTAGTTATTTGACATTATCGATACACACAGGTTTATGTAGTGCCCGAATTTCGTTTAGGCCAGCACTTAAGATGTTTCTCAGCTGTTATGTTGTTATAAACTACAATTTCACGAAGTATATATTATACGAATTTGATGTTGTCAGCATCTTGAAACAAATAATGTAAGCCTAACTTTTGCTATCATAAAAAATCAGTTCTCTGTAACGCGGTGAATGTAATTCAAAGGAAAAATCGAAGATCAACGTCCGACAATAGTCAATATCGTGTCTTGCAATAGTCAATTGCTTGTAAATTCAAGTAAGCAGCTTAATAAATTATTCTTATCTACATTCAATGACGCACAAATGAACCGCTCATTTGCCAGATCAATGAACGAAACAATAAAAACTCAATCTGAATAATCCAAAGTACACAAGTTCATTGAATCTATAAAATAAAATCCCGCAAAATTAACCCTCTATGGGCCCGCGTGACTTTGAAGTCACATATCGATAAATCGATATTTTATTAAATAGTTTAATTTTTTTTTTTGACTAGATGGCGTATACATCTTGTTATATAATGTCTCCTTAGTACCAATAACATGCTTGATGCGGTTATCCAACCTGAAATATCAAAGTAAATGCTTTTGCAAGTTGTCTGCAAATTGAAGCCACAGGAACCGTCTTGTGTAATTGTCATTATTTGTTCTTCTATCAGTGTTTGTTAACAAAAAAAGCGTACAATAGCTTTTAGTTTGTATACCAATAATGTTTTTTTTTGCATCTAAACAATCATTTTATTACCATTTTCATGTGGTATAGCTTTGTTATCAAGACACAATGGGCTGTAATGGTAGGATTCGGTATATTTGCGATTACGTTTGTGTTTTCTTTGCTTTTCAGTTTCATATATCAGAGGCTTAAAATATGGATATAAAATCATATAAAAATAAAAGAGGAATAGGAATAAGAAGCATTAGCAGTAATAAATCCGAAGATTCTTTATCAGATTCTGATTCTAACGAAGATCATCCAATAGTATTTGCCCGACAACGTATAAATATTATTGATAGTGACGATGAATTTAGTAGTAAAAAATCGTCAGATAAGGAAATGCAAAGTATATCTATATTTAATGCCAAACGCCAACTGTTTTAAATTCCATTCTTATCTTATACACACAAGTGCAAACGTTGTACGCCGTTGTTACTTCAAAGTTACAAAATGTATTCGTTATAATAAAATTGCTGAAACTGCTTAATTCATTGTTAATACGAATTTCGAGCTTGATATTTGTTGATTAACGTTACATAAATTTTGTATAAAAAAAAAATTCAGTCCATAAATTAAGAATAACGTGCAGTCAATCGTTCTGGTGGTTAAAATAAATGCGTCCACTTGAAAGCACCGGACTGCAGCGAAAGCGCAAGCAAGATCGTGCAAAACAAAGCACATTCTTACTCCTTCAAACATTGTACACGCCGCAACAACTTATCTGGCAGAAAAATGCAGCGGCCGTTTCTTCTTTACGTTTACGTAATCATGACCGCGTTCTTTTACGAAGTCCATCCACTTTGCATATTATGTCGTTTGAAGAAAGCGGATGTCCGCAACGTTTCACGCACGGAATGCACTCAGAGGCGAGTGAAGACAGAAACAGACGAGTGTTCTCGCAAAAAGTGGCAGCGCCGGGTAGAGGATTAATAAGCCGCATTGTTTACCGCCGGAAAATCTTCCGACGCGTACCGCCTGTGCAGCCAGATGCAAATCGGGTCCATCAGTAAATTCAATTAATTCCCGTGTCTCATTGCGGCAGCCCGAAAATGCAAATCCGCTTATCGATTGAAATCCGTGGGCAGACCGAAAGATTCCCCGCTCTCACCATTCGAATCCGTGCACGCGTGGCATTTTTCGTTGACTAGTGGACTGATAAATTAGTACTGTACTTACCTGCAGTCATCAACCAATTTGCGAGCCTTCTATCGACGGTTTCTTCAATGTTGGAAAAAGGCAGATGCAGGGGTGTGGCAATAAATTATTTAGAGCAAATATTATATTATAAAGTAAGTATTTATTTAAATTACTTTTGCGCACAGCATGTTTCACAGCGTTGTATAATATTTTCAGCGTCTATCTTAGCTTGAGTGTAAACTGTACCAAATGAGTATCAATAATTCTTAAATCCCGGAAATAATATGTTCCATTTTTGGCATACATACATACGTATGTGTCAAAAACATATGCCTATATAATAAATATACACAACTCAAATATATGTGTATATGTACGGAACGTGAAAGATGCAATAAAATGTCTCGGAATTATGGGGCTCGTGAAAAAAAAAATATTTGTATGTCGTATACATTTAGGGGCATCAAAAAGGTAAAAAGTGTACCAAATGAATATATCAATAGTTGCTTAAATCAGGTGAAAAATCGCGTTTCATTTTTGGCATACATTACATACGTATGTGTCAAAAACAAAACGACAAACTATATAATAAATATACACAACTCAAATATATGTGTATATGTACGGAACGTGAAAGATGCAATAAAATGTCTCGGAATTATGGGGCTCCTGATAAAATATTTTTAGCGTCTATCTTAGCTTGAGTGTAAACTGTACCAAATGAGTATCAATAATTCTTAAATCCCGGAAATAGTATGTTCCATTTTTGGCATACATACATATGTATGTGTCAAAAATATATGCCTATATAATAAATATACACAATTCAAATATATGTATATATGTACAGAACGTGAAAAATGCAGTAAAATGTCTCGGAATTATGGGGCTCGTGATAAAAAAAACGATATGTCATGTCGTATACATTTAAGGGGCATCAAAAAGAAAATAAAAACTTTACTAGGCAATGAATATATGACTAGTTGCTGTGACATACAGGTGAAAAATCGCGTTTCGATGGTCCAATCTCGCCTACATTATTTATAGTTTCTCGTCATAAACAAAACGACAAACTGTTGAATAGCATCCGTTTGTATGCGAGAGGCGATGAAAGGAAAATGAGGATTTGAAAAATAGAAATGAACGCCACCACTTGTCATTGAGCGTAAATTAAAAATAGTTTCAAAATACTTCACACTAAAAATGTACCACTTACCATGGGGCACGCACTGAAAGTGGTGGCCCGTCGATTATATATGTATAATATGGAATTAAGGGACATTAAATGAGCCGTTTATTTTGAAAGTGGCCTAACTCCGTTTTTCAATACTTTTCGGTTACCACGGTTACATGTACAAATTCATTTAATTTATCAATAAATGTTATTTATCTCGGTTTCAAGATAAATGGAGTTAGGCCACTTTCAAAATAAACATCTCAAATATGGAAATAAGGGAAAATAACAAACGTCCAGCTTTGTCAACGGCACTAGATTTATTATAAATCCCACCACTCCCTTTCTCTTCTACACCTCTTGCTAATTCGCCGTCGTACAAACGTCACCCTTTTACACTTGATAAAAACTGGGCTACTTTCATGCGTATCGAGGAGTCCCTTTCGGATCGCGGGGAGATGTTTCCCCGGCAGAAAAGTGCCGCGGCCTCTCGAATATACGAAATGACCGTCGACGAGGTGCGGCAATGGACTTATATGTCTGCCGCATAAGAAGCCGAAAGTGGCCGATGCTTTTACCGCGAAAATAGCGACGCCCGATCAAAACGACACTTCCGCCGTTCGCTGTCGCGGTAAAAGCATTCGCCAGCACCGATAGAATTCATCTTCGAGAAGTTCGCGTCAATGCGAGAGCGTGAATACTGGAAGCGGGGATGTCAGTGGAATGATTAGACGTTAACCCCTTGACATACAAATGAAATGTACGTCGACGCGTCCGTAGGATACCATTTAACCCTCTATGGACCGATTTTTTTTGGTGGCTATACAAAATCTATGTAACGTGGAATGAACAAATATCAACGTCGAAATACATATTAACAATGAATGGATCAGTTTCAACAATTTCATTAGAACGAATACATTTTGTAACTTTGAAGTAACGATGGCTTACAACGTTTGCATTTGTGTGTATAAGAGCTTAAGTATAGAATTCCATAAAACAGTTGGCGTTTGGGATTAAACATAAATATACGTTGCATTTCCTTATCTGATGATTTTTTACTACTAAATTGATCGTCGTTATCAATAATATTTTTACGTCGTCGGGCAAATACTATTGGATGATCTTCGTTAGAATCAGAATCTCATAAAGAATCTTCGGATTTATTACTGCTAATGCTTCTTATTCCTATTTCTCTTTTATTTTTATATGATTTTGTATCCATACTTTGGGAATCTGATATATAAAACTAAAAAGCAAAGAAAACACAAACGTTATCCCAAATACACCGAACCCTACCATTATAGCCCATTGTGTCTTGAAAGTCACAAAGCTATATCACATGAAAATAGTAATAAAATTCTTGGTTTAAATACAAACAAATAAAACATTATTGGTATACAAACTAAAAGCTATTACGTACGCTTTTTTGTTTAACAAACACTGATAGAAGAACAAATAATGAGAATTGCACAAGACGGTTTCTTTGGCTTCTATTTGCAGACAACTTGCAAAAGCATTTGCTTTGACATTTCAGGTTAGAGCTGATAACCGCATCAAGCATGTTATTGGTTACTAAGGAGACATTATATAACAAGATGTATACGCCATCTAGTAAAAAAAATTAAGTTATTTAATAAAATATCGATATGTGACTTCAAAGTCACACGGGCCCATAGAGGGTTAATTTGACTCAATTGTGAACTCCCATCTACAAGCTCAGAAACAGGGCGTTTTATTTTCAAATTTATATTACTATATAACATTCAATAAGGTATTGTTGAGAATGGTAAAGCATCTTCAACAATCTAAACAAAACAGCATCGATGCAGCACCGAAACAGATAATCTAATAATATACTTCCCGGTGTTCGCCGAAGACACTTCTTGACGTCTCGTAGACGTCAAAGTCTACAATGGCACATGGAATGAATGACTTCTCCGAGCCGTCATTGTATGCCAAAGGGTTAATGTTTGAGGTGAGATGTGTTTCGTTAGAAATTCCGCTTGTTGGCCGGCGGGAAGCTGAATGGTGTAAATAGTTTAAACGTGAGAAAGTGGACTTTTATGTTTTGTTAAAAGTTTTGTGTGTTCGGTAGAGGAGTAATTGAATGACGTAAATCATCGATTCCGATGATGTTGGGCTGGGTTGATTTTTCATAAGCATATTGGGGCAAATGGAAACTTGCGTGAATTCTGTGGTTGAGCCAATATTATCAGTTTCACTGGAACAATATTTTGCTAAGGCAGTATTTCGCTGCAAATCTTCATCAACGACACAATATAGCCACACACATTCAACAATATAGTTACTACCCATAGATATCATATCGGAAAGCTAATTTTATTTATAACCAATTCTGAGGAGATGGCAGAAAATAACGAAACAAAAAAATGATTAAGTACTTCGATAAATATATTGACGAAAATGAATTTGAAATTATATTGTTGTATGTTAACCCTCTATGGGCCCGCGTAACTTTGAAGTCACATATCGATAAATCGATATTTTATTAAATAGTTTAATTTTTTTTTTGACTAGATGGCGTATACATCTTGTTATATAATGTCTCCCTAGTAACCAATAACATGCTTGATGCGGTTATCAGCTCCAACCTGAAATATCAAAGTAAATGCTTTTGCAAGTTGTCTGCAAATTGAAGCCACAGGAACCGTCTTGTGTAATTGTCATTATTTGTTCTTCAATCAGTGTTTGTTAACAAAAAAAGCGTACGTAATAGCTTTTAGTTTGTATACCAATAATGTATTTTTTTTGCATCTAAACAATCATTTTATTACCATTTTCATGTGGTATAGCTTTGTGACTTTCAAGACACAATGGACTGTAATGGTAGGATTCGGTGTATTTGCGATTACGTTTGTGTTTTCTTTGCTTTTCAGTTTCATATATCAGAGGCTTAAAATATGGATATAAAATCATATAAAAATAAAAGAGGAATAGGAATAAGAAGCATTAGCAGTAATAAATCCGAAGATTCTTTATCAGATTCTGATTCTAACGAAGATCATCCAATAGTATTTGCCCGACAACGTATAAATATTATTGATAGTGACGATGAATTTAGTAGTAAAAAATCGTCAGATGAGGAAATGCAACGTATATCTATATTTAATGCCAAACGCCAACTGTTTTATGGAATTCCATACTTAAGCTCTTATACACACAAGTGCAAACGTTGTAAGCCGTTGTTACTTCAAAGTTACAAAATGTATTCGTTATAATAAAATTGCTGAAACTGCTTAATTCATTGTTAATACGAATTTCGAGGTTGATATTTGTTGATTTCACGTTACATAAATTTTGTATAGCCACCAAAAAAAATTCAGTCCACAGAGGGTTAAAACAGTATATTCGCTACCCAGGCACGTTGTATCAAGTAAGCTGATTTCAGTTGTTTGCACTTGGACATTTTCGGAGTTAACGGCCCATCAGAGCGAGTGATCAACAAGCTCATTGCAACACGGCACTTTTCCACCCCCACGGCAGAGACATGATCTTTCGCGTGCGCGGAAAGTGGCGAAACGCACGCGACTAACGTGCAGGGTCGATGTGCGATGGGAAAAGTCGTGTTTCAAAGGGTCAGTCGAGCTCGTGCTGCGCGACAAAGCTTCGAAGCGAGCACGCGATTAGCGACTTATCGACATCAGCTTAGAATGGTTGGCCTGCGATCCATTCGACTTTATCAAATTTTTTCCTCTTACCGATTAATAACCGTCTGGTCAGAAGCACACGCGCGAAGGAAAGAACGAGTTGAATTGTGAAGTGACATCGTGAAGTAGCGTGCAGCAAAACGATTAGATCATGAATTCATTTCGATATAATAAAGTTGGGATAAAGATTATATCTCAATAAAATTAATTTGGACGTCATGAATTTGAGATAATGTTTATATTCAAATAAAATTAATTCGGACGTCATGAACTTGGGATAAAGTTTATGACCGAATAAAATTAATTTGGATGTCATGAATTTGGGATAAAGATTATGTCCGAATAAAATTAATTCGAACGTCATGAACTTGGGATGAAGATTATATCTCAATAAAATTAATTTCGACGTCATGAATTTGAGATAAGGTTTATATTCAAATAAAATTAATTCGGACGTCATGAACTTGGGATAAAGTTTATGACCGAATAAAATTAATTTGGATGTCATGAATTTGGGATAAAGATTATGTCCGAATAAAATTAATTCGGACGTCATGAACTTGGGATGAAGATTATATCTCAATAAAATTAATTTCGACGTCATGAATTTGAGATAAAGTTTATATTCAAATAAAATTAATTCGGACGTCATGAACTTGGGATAAAGATTATGACCGAATAAAATTAATTTTGATGTCATGAACTTGGGATAAAGTTTATGTCCGAATAAAATTAATTTGGATGTCATGAATTTGGGATAAAGATTATGTCCGAATAAAATTAATTCGGACGTCATGAACTTGGGATGAAGATTATATCTCAATAAAATTAATTTGGACGTCATGAATTTGAGATAATGTTTATATTCAAATAAAATAAATTCGGACGTCATGAACTTGGGGTAAAGATTATGTCCCAATAAAATTAATGTGGATGTCATGAATTTGGGATAAAGATTATGTCCGAATAAAATTAATTTGGACGTCATGAACTTGGGATAAAGTTTATGACCGAATAAAAATAATTTGGATGTTATGAATTTGGGATAAAGATTATATCTCAATAAAATTAATTCGGACGTCATGAACTTGGGATGAAGATTATATCTCAATAAAATTAATTTCGACGTCATGAATTTGAGATAAGGTTTATATTCAAATAAAATTAATTCGGACGTCATGAACTTGGGATAAAGATTATGTCCCAATAAAATTAATTTGGACGTCATGAATTTGGGATAAAGATTATGTCCGAATAAAATTAATTTAGATGGCATGAACTTGGGATACAGATTATATGTGAATATAAGTAGAACGTTATGAATTTTGGATAAAGATTATATCCGCATAAAATTAATTTGGACGTAATAAGATGGGAATAAGTGTTATATTATAATAAAATTAATTTTAACGTAATAAGATTGCAATAAATATTATATTCGACTGAAATTAATTTGGATATAATAAACTGATAATGAATATTATATTCGGATAACATTAATTTGGGTATAAAAAATTAAGTCAATACTATATCCGGATAAAATTAATTTTGATACATATTCATATTTTCCCATTCACACAATTCGTCAAAAGGCACTAAAGAACAATAGTAACATTTCCTGCAATTTTACTCGCGAAATCCGAAATCGAAAACGAAAATCTAACGTTAAGTATGGAGTATTCCGGAAAAGAACTCCTTCGAAATCACACGTCGTTCAAATGCAATCCGTAACAGACGTAACACATAAAAAAAGTCACAATACGATTCACCGTCGAACTCCGTAATTTCGTCGAATCGTTTTAATGCTTGAAAGGCGATCGCAATCGTTGCTGAACTTTTCGAAATCGATCGCTCAGCGACTGTCAGCCAGACCAATTTGGCCGCTACCTTAAAGCTTCACTTCCAACGCCCGGCATAGAACGCATTCTAACGAAAGGAACAAGACATTACCTCCCGCGTTATTTCAAAAGTCGTGATCATCCGGCGTTTCAGACGTCTCCCTCTTTGGCTTCTGCTTCTGCAGCTGCACGTGGATCTTCCTCGTCGATCCGTCTTCGTCTCTTTCCCTACTTTCATTCACTCATTCATCCTGCGTCAAGCCATTCGCAAGAACGCTCTTTACAACTGACTGCAAGCCTCGCTGCACACTCGCTGCTTTTATTAACTTTACTCTCGTTTCAGCCATTGTTCATGCCGCTCGTCATTTCATTCTCGCAGCACTTTCGCACAGACACGCGCTCCTGTTTGTTTCACTCGATCGTGGGCGGCTTTCGACGTTCTCGCTCTACTTCCCGTCCGGCTGGAACAGTCCGAAGAACAACGAAAGGAACTTTCGCGGGGAACGCCGAAGTGAGACATGTTGAATGCAGTTAATACGCTAATGATCGTCGGGGTCGGAAAAAATTGATCCTTTGCGCAAGGTTACGAGTGCAAGGCAACTATGTTCGGAAAGAGCTTTTTTCTGGTTGAACGTTTTTATTGGTGACTGGGTATAATCACATCGAGTGTTTTCGCGTTCGTTTGCAGTGAAATTTTGGTGATAATTGCGAAGCTTTGCGGAAGTGTGTCGATGTGTGTGTTCATATAATGAGCGCGTAAAGATAACGTCCGTAGATAATAATAATACTGTACGTTTAACCCTTTGCACTCCTATGTCGAGTGTGACTCGACATCAGTTTTTATGGCAGGAGCTCCTTTGTCGAGCTCCACTCGACATTTTTTCATGTCTAAATAAATAGATATCGTGCACAGGTTATCGACGCTCTCGCAATGTCACTAGAAGGGTTAGACATTCAGGTAATCAAAGAGAAATAAAAGAACTGGATGTGATCACAGATTATAATAAAAATATAGATGGTGTCGATGTGGCGAACCAATACGCGACATCTTACTGTTTTTTACGTCGAGCACTCAAGTGGTGGAGGGAATATTTCTTTTGGGGATTAGAAATCTCCATGGTAAATGCGTATATTTTATACAAAGAAAAAACAAAAAACCAAGGAACAGAACCTATAGCCCACAAAAAATTTCGCGAAAAGATTTTGTCAATGCTAATTGTGATTGTCGTCATCCAAATATGAAATTGGGGAGGCCTGGAACACATGATAAACACGATCGCTTAGATGGAAAGCCTCATTTAATCTTCCTACATCCCGAAAGAAAACACAAAGACTGTGCAGTTTACTCAAATAGAAAAACATCTGGAGGAAAAAGAGAAACCACCTATTTTTGTGAAACGTATGAAAGAAAATCAGGGTTACATCTTGCAAGTTCTTTCAAAAGATATCATACCCTTGAAAATTTCAATATACGACAATACTGTAAATAAAATTGGTATTTAAGTGAATTTGTTTCTTCCTTTATTTATTTAAATTGCTTTATATTTTTAGTTAAAGTAAATTTCAAATAAACCACTTAAAAGCGTTGGGAGCTGCTGGTAACGAAATTGAAATAAAATTCGGAGTGCAAAGGGTTAATACGCTAATGATCGTCGGGGTCGGAAAAAATTGATCCTTTGCGCAAGGTTACGAGTGCAAGGCAACTAGACTGTTGCGGAAAGAGCTTTTTTCTGGTTGAACGTTTTTATTGGTGACTAGGTATAATCACATCGAGTGTTTTCGCGTTCGTTTGCAGTGAAATTTTAGTGATAATTGCGGAAGCTTTGCGGAAGTGTGTCGATGTGTGTGTGTTTTTATAATGAGGGCGTAAAGATAACGTGCGTAGATAATAGTAATACTGTACGTTTAAGAAGTTTTCGATGCTTTTTTGTTATGAAATTTTACTTGCAATCGCGGAATTTTTGGTTAACACATTGTTGACCGGTCACGAGTTAACTCGTGTTTTCATGGCCAAACGTTGTTGACCGGCCACGAGTTAACTCGTGTTTGCATTTGCGTCGGCTATTTTAATTTGTGAAACGCAGGGCAATATAGAATATAGCAAAATTTTGTTCATTGTGGTCAATACCTTCTGCTTTATTATAAAAAAGTATACTTTTCTTGGCACTGAGGCTTTTATTACAATTCTAGTATTAGAAAGTGTCAAGAACGACGGAACGTGACGGTGAAGCATTTTTCAATCAATTATCCGTGAATGCTTTATATAGTTGCCCGAGTGATTTTTAAATAAGTTGTAGTCATTTAGAAAATGATTATTGTAAATGAAATAACAAGGGCATAATCTAGTTCTTTGAAAAAAGAAAGTGCAACGAAACAAGATATATGTGGAAAAGATTTTGTCTACATCTACGCGTAAATAACTGGTGTACAGTTAATCATACGAAAAAATATTAAAAGTTACATAGAATTTATGTCCAAAGTTCAATTTGAATTCATTATGCACGAACAAACTTTATTGAAGGTTATTTATATCGTTTCACTTCCATGTTCAATTACGAAATAATCACCGGTGACTTGAGACAGCCTTTGCCGAAAATTGCCGGTCAACAATGTGTTAAGCGTGCCAGTATGTATGTATTTTCACACTTGTGCATATAATAAAAAATGTTTTAGAGCCCTTATGGATATGAATTTCCAACCAGAAAAAGCTAGTTCTCTTGTAAAACAAAATAACGTTGAGAAACACGTGAAAAGAAGATGCATTATACTAAACTACCACACTGACACTGAACTTTCCGTTTAGGCATGTTCGTTCGTTTGGATTCTAGGTTCCGATACTGTCAACTTAAAGAGATAATCATAGATCAAACAATACTAATTCTTTGGCGACGGCAAATTTTGATACTTTCAATACGCATTATACGAAAGTAAGATCATTACGAGCGCAGGGTCGCATGAACTTTTTTCTTATGTATGTATTTTCACACTTGTGCATATAATAAAAAATGTTTTAGAGCCCTTATGGATATGAATTTCCAACCAGAAAAAGCTAGTTCTCTTGTAAAACAAAATAACGTTGAGAAACACGTGAAAAGAAGATGCATTATACTTACCACACTGACACTGAACTTTCCGTTTAGGCATGTTCGTTCGTTTGGATTCTAGGTTCCGATACTGTCAACTTAAAGAGATAATCATATAATCAGCCAATAGTAACTCTTTGGCGACGGCAAATTTTGATACCTTCAATACGCATAATTCGAAAGTAAGATCATTACGAGCGCAGGGTCGCATGAACTTTTTTCTTATTTTCGCATACTAAATCTATCCCTGCACTTCTACCCACATTTTCGGAAACACCCATATTTCAACAAGCACATCAGTATGAACGCCAAATATCTGTAAGAACCGTCCGAAAATACCGGCATTAAAAAGGTCTACCAAACAACCACGAGTTCCAATACTCTCCCCCGTATTCCAATTTCCAACCAGACAAAAACTCACTATTCAGGATGAAAGCCAGCTAAAGGACACCAGTACGCGGCGAAAGAAAACCACCTCCTTCACGGTCAGCGCAAAATTTATTTCGCACCCATCTCAATACCTAATGAACGCCGTTCGAAGCTGTCAAACGGCCTTTCTCACGACAGTAGCGCACGTCACCACGTATTTCCTACACGCGCATCACATACGCTCGTGATCGTGCACATACCTGGAGCGGCAGACTTTATTACAATTACCCTTCTTACAAAAGACTCGGATTATATTACATGTACGCGCCGGGCGAGTGACGAGTGGGCCAGGAGAACTTTTTACAGGGGAGCACTGGTGTCGTAGGCAGTGAATTCGTCCGCGCGACTAATGGTGTTGCGAGGGTGGTTCATAGGAAGGTGGAGGCGTATGGGGAGGGTGCGGGACGGTTTGTGGGATGAAAACGACTGGTCACCCTCGCCGAGACTTCTCCGGAATTCCCCACAAGTCTCTCGGCTCCTAGCTCGGCTGACTGACCTTGGGCGAGTCCCCGCCGCCGAGGAACACGAGTCCGGCGGCTCCTGCGTACGCCATCAGGGTGTCCACGGCCTGCTGCGTTTCCAGGAGGATCTTCACCTCGTGCATCCACTCCCTGGCGATGCTGCGCGGCGCCCCGGTTAGAAGGTTCATGTAGCGGAGGGTCATCTTCAAGTCGCCGCGGTCGACATAGTACCTGAGACACAAGATTTTACATTACTGTAGGAGGGAAGACACAGGGAATTAATCGGATTTACTAAATTAATGAAAATATATTGTACCAGTGTTACAAATAGCTTGGGATAACAATTACGTCGTATAATAAAAGTGGCGACGAGCCACACTTCGTACGTCTTTAGTTTTTCGCAATGTGGCTTGAACTGCTTTGTGTCTTCCGAAATGCGCAACACAGCGCAGCTACCCTTTCGGCAGCGTGTGACTCATGGATCACGCGTTCGATTCCTACATTACTGCTGTTGATAATTCAGGTTTATGGTTACGCTTGAAAATGTTGCGATAAAGTATTTTTTAGGAAAATGCTAGGCGGAATTTCAATATCCCACTTGTGATGGCAGTAAGGCGGAATGTCTATGTATTCAGTCACAATCAGTACCAAGTCGCCGCGGTCGACATAGTACCTGAGACACAAGATTTTACATTACTGTAGGAGGGAAGACACAGGGAATTAATCGGATTTACTAAATTAATGAAAATGTATTCTACCGGTGTTACAAATAGCTTGGGATAACAATTACGTCGTATACTAAAAGTGGCGACGAGCCACACTTCGCATGTCTTTAGTCTTTCGCGATGTGGCCTGAACTGCTTTGTGTCTTCCGAAATGCGCAACACAGCGCAACTGCCCTTTCGGGAGCGTGTGACTCATGGATCACGCGTTCGATTCCTACGTTACTACTGTTGATAATTCAGGTTTATGGTTACGCTTGAAAACATTGCGATAAAGTATTTTTTAGGAAAATGCTAGGCGGAATTTCAATATCCCACTTGTGATGGCAGTAAGGCGGAATGTCTATGTATTCAGTCACAATCAGTATCAAGTCGCCGACGTCGACATAGTATCTCAGACACAGAGTTTTACATTAGTACTGTCTATAATTCAGGTGTGTGGTTACGCTTGAAAACGTTGCGATAACGCATTTTTTAGGAAATGCCAGGCAGAATTTCGATATCCCACTTATGATGGCGGTATGGCGGAATATGTCTATGTATTCAGTCACAATCAGTACCAAGTCGCCGCGGTCGACATAGTACCTGAGACACAAGATTTTACATTACTGTAGGAGGGAAGACACAGGGAATTAATCGGATTTACTAAATTAATGAAAATATATTCTAAGAGTGGCACAAATAGCTTGGGATAACAATTACGTCGTATAATAAAAGTGGCCACGAGCCACACTTCGCATGTCTTTAGTCTTTCGCGATGTGGCCTGAACTGCTTTGTGTCTTCCGAAATGCGCAACACAGCGCAGCTGCCCTTTCGGCAGCGTGTGACTCATGGATCACGCGTTCGATTCCTACATTACTACTGTTGATAATTTAGGTTTATGGTTACGCTTGAAAACATTGCGATAAAGTATTTTTTAGGAAAATGCTAGGCGGAATTTCAATATCCCAGTTGTGATGGCAGTAAGGCGGAATGTCTATGTATTCAGTCACAATCAGTATCAAGTCGCCGCGGTCGACATAGTACCTGAGACACAGTATTTTACATTACTACTGTATATAATTTAAGTTTATGCGTATGTTTGAAAATGTTGCGATAATGTATTTTTTAGGAAAATGCGAGGCGGAATTTTGATAACCCACTTCTGATGGCGGTATGCTGGAATATGTCTATGTATTCAGTCACAATCAGTACCAAGTCGCCGCGGTCGACATAGTACCTGAGATACAAAGTTTCACATTACTACTATCTATAATTCAAGTTTATGGTTACGCTTGAAAACGCCGCAATAAAGTATTTTTTGGGAAATGCCAGGCGGAATTTCGATATCCCATTTCTGATGGCCGTAAGGCGGAATATGTCTATGTATTCAGTCACAATCAGTACCAAGTCGCCGCGGTCGACATAGTACCTCAGACACAGAGTTTCATATTGCTATTGTCTATAAGTCAGGTGTATGGTTACGCTTGAACACGTTGCGATAACGTACTTTTTAGGAAATGCCAGGCGGAATTTCGATAACCCACTTCTGATGGCGGTAAGGCGGAATGTGTCTATGTATTCAGTCACAATCAGTATCTAGTCGCTGCGACCAACATAGTACCGAAGACACAGAGTTTTACATTACTACTGTCTATAATTCAGGTTTATGGTTACGTTTGAAAACGTTGCGATAATATACTTTTTAGGAAATGCCAGACGGAATTTCAATATCCCACTTCTGATGGTCGTAAGGCGGAATATGTCTATGTATTAAATCACAATCAGTACCAAGTCGCCGCGATCAACATAGTACCGAAGACACAGAGTTTTACATTACTACTGTCTATAATTCAGGTTTATGGTTACTTTTGAAAACGTTGCGATAATGTATTTTTTAAGAAATGCCAGGCGGAACTTCGATATCCCACTTGTGATGACAATGTGTCTGCTTTCTATCACGCACTTTCATGTTTTATATCTCTTCGTAACAATACATATATAATGAATAAATACAGTCGTATCTATAGATTCGAATTCCGTCTTAGCAAGCCTTCAAGAAGAGTGCTATTGGTGCACTGATTCCACTGGCGATCCCTATAGATATTAACTTTCGACGAGCTTTTAAGGGCTTGCTGCACTATGCATAGGACAATTCTCCGAAGACTTTACTTGTTCTACCGTTACTCAAACCTCTGTATCCTATGAAAGTAAACGCAACTGTGATCTTTCTGTTATAGAGAAAACTAACAAATTTCATGAGTAATGAAAAAGAAACTACAACTACAACAAAACTAACTACAAAAATACTTGCAACTAATTTCTTTAGAAACACCAGAATAAACGAATTTGGAAAATATTCGCAAACAAATTGCCATGCATACCAAAACTACCCAAATACAAAAGTATTCGAAAATAATTTGTCACAAACATCTAAATCGATGAATTCACAAGCAAATCCTCACAGACCCCTAATTTCAAAAACGCATCATGTTCGCAAGACAATTACCACGGTCACCTCAACCACTCGACTCCAATCCTATTTGGACACAACTTATTACGAATTCCCAAATCAGCGACCCCAAAAATATTCACAAGCAAACCGAAACCACTCAACCCTAAACAGTCGAAAACAACCTGTCGCCCACGCCCGCACCTCGCAGCTCGAAAATCACTCGAAAGCAAGTTGTCACGGGCGTCAAAAGGTTTCGACGCAAAACGCCGATACGGCCAGTTTCGTCAGCAGGATCGTCGCCTGTCACCGGAACCGCCACGATCGCGAAAGCGCGAGCAACAGTTGGGCAGATCGTATCAGGCGCGTGGCGCACATTTTCGCCCAATCGAATCCGAATGTCGATTCGGTTAGAGCGCCGATTCCTGAATGCCGACTGAACTGAACCGACGGCGCGGAATATCGTCGGGCCAGTTCGGTCGGGTCGCTGCAAAATTGGTGGAAACGCAATCCGCGCAAACACGTGCGCACCGGCCGACGTAGAAAAATATCGGACGAAACGGCCGGCGCTCGCTCAACTGGCAGCGACGTCCGCAAATACGGCGGCTGCATAAATAGTCCCCGTTGCAGCACTTGGGCGAGGACAAATTTGCGTGACGGAATTAAATGAATGAAAACGATGACCGGTAACGAGGCGGGTGCGCGCAGGAAAGCGAAGGAAATTTAATGATCAAGTGTGTTTAATTGTCAGGATGCAAGGTGGCGGAACGGCAGCGATTCGTATTGATATTTGTTATAATGATATATTATTATAATGTGTTATATTGATATTTTCCGCTCTAGGTACTGAGGTACTAACAGGATGTTGTAATTTATCATAGTTAATCATAAAGTTAATTAAATAAAATATAAAATGAATGATATAAGAACGGGAATTAAAGGTCGGAACGAAAAATCTTTCGTGGTAGTGAAAAACATGTCTAGTCGCTGTTGGGTGTAGCGTAAAAATGGCAGTCCTATAGTTTGGAAACATCAAAAGGGAGAATAGACAGTTTTGTGACAGAAGAGAATAAGACCATTTGCTATGAGGCCTAATGCAAAAATGGCGGCACGATGGTGCCAAAAGGTCGAAAGCAAAATAAAAAATTTGGTAGCAGAAGCGGACATGATCACTTTCTCCGAGGCCTAGTGCAAAAATGTAGCTCGATAGCGTCGAAAGGTTTAGAGTGATATAAAAAATTTGCTGGCAGAAGAGAACATAATCACTTTCTGTGAGGACTAGTGCAAAAATGTAGCTCGATAGCGTCGAAAGGTTTAGAGTGATATAGCAAATTTGCTGGCAGAAGAGAGCATGATCACTTTCTATGAGGACTAGTGCAAAAATGTACCTCAATAGCATCGAAAGGTTTAGTGATATAAAAAATTTGCTGGCAGAAGAGAGTATGATCACTTTTTCTGAGGCCTAGTGCAAAAATGTAGCTCGATAGCGTCGAAAGGTTTAGAGTGATATAAAAAATTTGCTGACAGAAGAGAACGTGATCACTTTCTATGAGGACTAGTGCAAAAATGTAGCTCGATAGCGTCGAAAGGTTTAGAGAGATATAAAAAATTTGCTGGCAGAAGAGAACATGATCACTTTCTCTGAGGCCTAGTGCAAAAATGTAATCGATAGCGTCGAAAGGTTTAGAGTGATATAAAAAATTTGCTGGCAGAAGAGAACATGATCACTTTCTATGAGGACTAGTGCAAAAATGTAGCTCGATAGCGTCGAAAGGTTTAGAGTGATATAAAAAATTTGCTGGCAGCAGAGCACATGATCACTTTCTATCAGGACTAGTGCAAAAAAGTAGCTCGATAGCGTCGAAAGGTTTAGAGTGATATAAAAAATTTGCTGGCAGAAGAGAACATGATCACTTTCTATGAGGACTAGTGCAAAAATGTACCTCGATAGCATCCAAAGGTTTAGTGATATAAAAAACTTGCTGGCAGAGGAGAACATGATCACTTTCTATGAGGACTAGTGCAAAAATGTAGCTCGACAGCGTCGAAAGGTTTAGAGTGATATAACAAATTTGCTGGCAGAAGAGAACATGATCACTTTCTCTGAGGCCTAGTGCAAAAATGTAGCTCGATAGCGTCGAAAGGTTTAGAGTGATATAAAAAATTTGCTGGCAGAAGAGAACATGATCACTTTCTATGAGGACTAGTGCAAAAATGTAGCTCGATAGCGTCGAAAGGTTTAGAGTGATATAAAAAATTTGCTGGCAGAAGAGAACATGATCACTTTCTCTGAGGCCTAGTGCAAAACTGTAGCTCGATAGCGTCGAAAGGTTTAGAGTGATATAAATATTTGTTGGCAGAAGAGAGTATGATCACTTTTTCTGAGGCCTAGTGCAAAAATGTAGCTCGATAGCGTCGAAAGGTATAGAGTGATATAGCAAATTTGCTGGCAGAAGAGGACATGATCACTTTCTCTGAGGCCTAGTGCAAAAGTGTAGCTCGATAGCGTCGAAAGGTTTAGAGTGATATAAAAAATTTGCTGGCAGAAGAGAGTATGATCACTTTTTCTGAGGCCTAGTGCAAAAATGTAGCTCGATAGCGTGGAAAGATTTAGAGAGATATAAAAAATTTGCTGGCAGAAGGAAACATGATCACTTTCTATGAGGACTAGTGCAAAAATGTAGCTCGATAGCATCGAAAGATTTATAGTAATATGAAAAATTTGCTGGCAGAAGAGGACATGATCACTTTGTATAAGGACTAGTGCAAAAATGTAGCTCGATAGTGTCGAAAGATTTAGAGTGATATAAAAAATTTGCTGGCAGAAGAGAACATGATCACTTTCTATGAGGACTAGTGCAAAAATGTAGCTCGATAGCATCGAAAGATTTAGAGTAATATGAAAAATTTGCTGGCAGAAGAGGACATGATCACTTTCTCTGAGGCCTAGTGCAAAAATGTAGCTCGATAGCGTCGAAAGGTTTAGAGTGATATAGCAAATTTGCTGGCAGAAGAGAACATGATCACTTTCTATGAGGACTAGTGCAAAAATGTATCTCGATAGCATCGAAAGGTTTAGTGATATAAAAAATTTGCTGGCAGAAGAGAGTATGATCACTTTCTGTGAGGCCTAGTGCAAAAATGTAGCTCGATAGCATCGAAAGATTTAGAATAATATGAAAAATTTGCTGGCAGAAGAGGACATGATCACTTTGTATAAGGACTAGTGCAAAAATGTAGCTCGATAGCCGCGAAAGGTTTAGTGATATAAAAAATTTGCTGGCAGAAGAGAGTATGATCACTTTTTCTGAGGCCTAGTGCAAAAATGTAGCTCGATAGCGTCGAAAGGTTTAGAGTGATATAACAAACTTGCTGGCAGAAGAGAACATGATCACTTTCTATGAGGACTAGTGCAAAAATGTAGCCCGATAGCGTCGAAAGGTTTAGAGTGATATAAAAAATTTGCTGGCAGAAGAGCACATGATCATTTTCTATGAGGACTAGTGTAAAAATGGTGGCTCAATTGTACTGAACGGTCAAGTGTAAAATAAAATTTGGTAGCAGAATGTGCATGCCCATTTTCTCTGACGCCTAATGCACAAACGACTCGATGCTGTCGAACAATCACCGGCTCACCGATAAATTTAATGTTAGCACACAGCATAACAACGCGTTATGACGCCACGCACCAGAAAACGAACTAATCTGTCTCGCCCACGCCACAATCCCCGTCAACACAATTTACCGGCATTTAGCCGGCGGCCAAGTTTCCACGCGAAAACTTTTCGACATTCATCCACCGCCGCGACTTTCGCGAAGCCGAAATATCGACTATCCGCATCGCGCAAACCCGCTCCGCAATATCGCCCGCTCGTCACTTCATTTCGGTAGTTTCGAAACACGGTTCACGCATGAACGCGCGCACACATTTCCACCCACGAGCGCACATGAGTGTCTTTCTGTGTCTGCGCAATAGTTTGCGGAACTGCACTTGCTGCAGTTGAGTGGTGCGCGACATCCGGTGTCCTCCTGGTATCGGCGTTCGCACACAATCCGTGCAAGGAGAATGGACCGACACTTTTCAAGAACTTTTCCCCGGCCTCGGCGCGGCTGACAGCGAATTTGTTTTACGGCGAACGTGACAGACGAATTGCCGCGATTTACGGCGATCGCTCGTCGAAGTGTCACAGTCGAGAGAATCTATTTCGCGAAGTCGCGTTATTCGGCTGGGAAAAAAATTGCTGCGGTGGTCGTTTGTGGGAAGTTAACGTTGCACGTTGCTGCTTCCTGATTACGGGATGCTATTATATACAGTAAAACCTGTTTTTGTGCGATTGGTTTTGTGCGATTTTATTTTTGTGCGGTCCTTTTTTGTGCGATTTTTTTTATGCGGTATATGAATCTAAGCGGCGTTAGCACCAGTTTAATGTTTCCTATCAATGTACATATACATGTTGTGGACGAAATATATGAATGTGTAATTAATCGAAACGTTACTGAAAACGCGTTAACGTTATTATCTGAAATTAGTGCGCTCGCACATACCATCGGCGGAAAAGTCTTTGATTCTTTTGGCGATAATGACCTGGACGAGATGATTGAGGACAAAACTGTCGATGATAGTGACATTATCAATAGTTTGATAGATTATGAAAATGGACAAGAAGAACCGGAATCTATTACAGCAGATAAAATATATGCAGGGATCCAAATCTCGAAAAAATTGGAAACGCATTTTCTTAAAATAGATACCAATGCGGAAAGACGCGTAAAATTCCAAAAAGAACTGAGATCATGCATGTCTCACTATCATGGCGTTTACAAGCAACTGACCAGTCGACCGTCGTCACAAAAGCTGATCACTGAGTTTATGGTACCAAAAAACAAATCAATTGAAATCCTATCTTCAAGCGACGAAAGCGATTTTCAACCAATCCATCACAAGAAGATACGCGTTTTGGATTACGACGAGTAGCAGCAAACTATTTAATGTATAATGTGAAAACTTCTCCATGTATATCTACAATGAAGAATTAAATATTTTTTAATTTCTTTAGGTCTAATTTAATTATTTAATTTAATTGAAAGCATTCTCTCATCTATTTCATAAATCATTGATGTATTTTCTAAGTCCGACTTTTTTTATGCGGTCCCTATCCACCGCATAAAAAAATTTTAGGTACTATATCGCACAAAATTGTTTATTATATGTAAAAATTTATAAAATTTTCGAATATTTTTTTGTACGATTCCTTTTATGCGGTCCCTATCCACCGCACAAAAACAGGCTTTACTGTAACGAGTTTGTTGAATTGTGTTATTTAGCTGCTTAGTAGTCAGTTGACGACGATACGACGAAACGACGAAAGATTAGGAAACAAGACTAAAGTGTCTTGATTGTATCGTTGTTGTTTATAAAAATTATACTTTCTAGTTTCACGTGTTTAAATCCTACATATATATGTGCGGTTGAGGTATTCGATGTATATCGACTTGGTGGTGGTTTGTACGCGATTTCCTTGATTACGGTAAGTTATCAGATGCTTAATGTTTGGTTAAGGTATTTCATCTTTAACACGTTGACTGCCAAGCGTATTTTATTATATTAGAACGGCGACGCTATGAAATACTACAGCGTTGGACTGAATTATGCAAAATGTAAATAATGTGCAGGTATTGGAGACCAAAGCGTCGCATCACTATTCTAATAAAAACTGCATTTATAAAATAATAATTGCTACCCATTGCGAATATTTTGGATCTTCAGTAAAATCCCTTGCGTCGGTCACCTATATATCATGGCAGTCAAAGTGTTAACACATTCACTGCCGTGTCATCAGTATCGAGTGACAGAAAAAAATGTGATCAGGCCGCGTCATCCCTATTGGGTGTTACACACCACACTTTTCCTTTTCATTCGAGTCGTTTCGCCCGGAGTCCTGTCCCATCCCCAAAACAAAGCCTTTATACCTGCACTCTCGAGACTCCTCAAAAATAGCCTTCAATGCATTCATTATAGTTCCACGACTCCGTTCCCTAATCCTCCGTGACTATTTAAAGTACCTTCCTAACATCTTTATTACTTCAGCGCTGCGCTTAGTCTTCAATCTTCAGTCAAGTACCAATACCCGCTTTCTCTTTTACTAAGACATGCTGCAGCCACATGTCACCCCACTCATCAGCGAAAAAGGGGAAACACTGTATTTTCCGCTATGGGTGAAGCAAACTTGCATTCAATCATAGGTTAACATCACCAGAAAAAATCTCCCTGACTGGCAAATCCCTTTCCTTGCCTAAAAACTTGCACGAGCCTTTTCCTTCATGATTATTCCAAAACGACGAGAAGGACACTCTGATTCAAACTCTCGCACCAACAACACGCGTCACTAAACAATCCGTTACAATGTTACACAATACTTACACTCAACACGCGAACATTACTGTATCACGACAAACTAACTTAGTATCCCAACCCGTTTGTTATATATTTTTAGGGAAAATAAACGTTCTTTGTTACCTCATTACATACAACAAAATCATTCTCATCTCCGTAAACGGTCGTGAGAAAACGCGCATAATTCAAGTGGCACAACGCGTCGAGGATTTACAACCCTCGTAGAATTGACGACACAGAACGCGATTCTTGTTTGAACGGTGCGCGTAACATGGGATAACGCTTATTTGAGTATTTACGAGGTTAGTTAGTAAGTATTTGGAAAGATATTTCACAGGACATAATAAAACTATTAAATTGTTATGAAAGTAGATCTAACTATTCGTCACTACAAACAAAAAAAAAAAAAAAAAATTGAAAAAGAAGAAATCATTTTTGAATCCTATACGCTGTCTTGTCTACTTAATAATCTGTAATACGTTAAAAATTGTTTATCGATTACAGCGTGTTACACATATAACCTTCGCTGAGGATGTTTGCTGTTTCCTGACTGTTTGATGATCGTTTGTACGCGAAGTCAATATTCCGACTCCTCTGATTCACACGACTGAAATACACACGCACGTTCCCTAATTGGCCAGCATTGCGCGAAAACGCACGAAAAATAAACAAATTGACGTCCATCGAAGTGCAAATGCACCGATACTCTTCGCATTCGTATTTTACGTTTACGCTAGCCCCTATGGCAAACGATCGCCTGAGTCATTCGGAGTTACGATTTGCGACGGTCGCAGTAGTTTCGGCGTACAAGTAGTAAAGCTCGATAAGTGGTCGGACACAGGCGCATCGTACAAATTTCAGCGCTCCTGCCCCACGGCGTGTCGTAAACAAAACCGGCGAAAGATAGTGTTTGCCAATGGCTCGTCTGTTCGGCTATCGACGAGTGCAAGCTGCTGTCCGTATGGATCGATTGCCTCTATTAGAAGGTTCCGTTGAAAGGCAAGTTTGTTGGGGAACTTTTACTCGTGTCTTCCAGAACAGACAGGTTATTGTCGGCTGGACGTTCGCTAGTAGCGCTGTGGGCCTCAATTGAATACGATTGAATCAAGCTTTCCTCAACATTGAATCCGTAGGCAAGCGACGAAGAGTGGGAGAGAACAAGATCTAAGGGTTAGAAGGCGTGCGATACGGAGAAAAATTGTTCGTTATTCCGATAATGCTGATAGGCCAAATATTTAAGTTGACTTTCTTGAAAAGAGAGCCTTGTATGAAAAAAAGTTATTTGGATGTTTTAACTATATTTCTCCTCATAGAATCGCATTGCATGTATATACGGGCACAGGGCGATTTTTGATTTGAAAAAAATATAAGGAAGATATACAAAATCAAATGTTTTCGTACTAGTATTGCATTATGTTCTATTATGTATTAAACACGATGTATTATTTGCATATATTTTATAAATTTTAATTTCAAAGTCGAGTTTCTCGAAAACAACGCCCTGTACGAAAAAATGTTATTTGAATGTTTTAACTATATTTCTCCTCGTAGAATCGCATTCCATGTACATATGGGCACAGGGCGATTTTTGATTTGAAAAAAAAAAAAAAAAATAAGGAAAATATACAAAATAAAATGTTTTCGTACGAGGTATTGCATTATGTTCCATTATGTATTAAATACGATGTATTATTTGCATATATTTTATAGATTTTAATTTTAAAGTTGAGTTTCTCGAAAACAACGCCTTGTACGAAAAAATGTTATTTGAATGTTTTAACTATATTTCTCCTCATAGAATCGCATTGCATGTATATACGGGTACCGGGCAATTTTTTATTTGAAAAAAAAAATAAGGAAAATATACAAAATAAAATTTTTCCGTACAAGGTATTGCATTACGTTCTATTATGTATTAAATACGATGTATTATTTGCATATATTTTATAGATTTTAATTTTAAAGTCGAGTTTCTCGAAAACAACGCCTTGTACGAAAAAATGTTATTTGAATGTTTTAACTATATTTCTCCTCGTAGAATCGCATTGCATGTATATACGGGTACCGGGCAATTTTTTATTTGAAAAAAAAAATAAGGAAAATATACAAAATAAAATTTTTCCGTACGAGGTATTGCATTACGTTCTATTATGTATTAAATACGATGTGTAATTTGCATATATTTTATAGATTTTAATTTTAAAGTCGAGTTTCTCGAAAACAACTCCTTGTACGAAAAAATGTTATTTGAATGTTTTAACTATATTTCTCCTCGTAGAATCGCATTGCATGTCTATACGGGTACAGGGCGATTTTTGATTTGGAAAAAAAAATAAGGAAAATATACAAAATAACATTTTTCCGTACGAGGTATTGCATTACGTTCTATTATGTATTAAATACGATGTGTAATTTGCATATATTTTATAGATTTTAATTTTAAAATCGAGTTTCTCGAAAACAACGCCTTGTACGAAAAAATGTTATTTGAATGTTTTAACTATGTTTCTCCTCGTAGAATCGCGTTGCATGTATATACGGGTACAGGGCGATTTTTGATTTGAAAAAAAAAATAAGGAAAATATTCAAAATAAAATTTTTCCGTACGAGGTATTGCATTATGTTCCATTATGTATTAAATACGATGTATTATTTGCATATATTTTATAGACTTTAATTTAAAGTCGAGTTTCTCGAAAACAACGCCTTGTACGAAAAAATGTTATTTGAATGTTTTAACTATATTTCTCCTTTTAGAATCGCATTGCATGTATATACGGGCACACGGCGATTTTTGATTTAAAAAAAAATAAGGAAAATATACAAAATAACATTTTTCCGTACGAGGTATTGCATTATGTTCCATTATGTATTAAATACGATGTATTATTTGCATATATTTTATAGATTTTAATTTTAAAGTCGAGTTTCTCGAAAACAACGCCTTGCACGAAAAAATGTTATTTGAATGTTTTAACTATATTTCTCCTCGTATAATCGCATTGCAGGTGTATACGGGTACAGGGCGATTTTTGATTTGAAAAAAATATAAAGAAAATATACAAAATAAAATGTTTTCGTACGAGGTATTGCATTATGTTCTATTATATATTAAACACGATGTATTATTTGCATATATTTTATAGATTTTAATTTCAAAGTCGAGCTTCTCGAAAACAACGCCTTGTACGAAAAAATGTTATTTGAATGTTTTAACTATATTTCTCCTCGTATAATCGCATTGCATGTGTATACGGGTACAGGGCGATTTTTGATTTGAAAAAAATATAAAGAAAATATACAAAATAAAATTTTTCCGTACGAGGTATTGCATTATGTTCTATTATATATTAAACACGATGTATTATTTGCATATATTTTATAGATCTTAATTTCAAAGTCGAGTTTCTCGAAAACAACGCCTTGTACGAAAAAATGTTATTTGAATGTTTTAACTATATTTCTCCTCGTAGAATCGCGTTGCATGTATATACGGGTACCGGGCAATTTTTTATTTGAAACAAAAAATAAGGAAAATATACAAAATAAAATTTTTCCGTACGAGGTATTGCATTACGTTCTATTATGTATTAAATACGATGTATTATTTGCATATATTTTATAGATCTTAATTTTAAAGTCGAGTTTCTCGAAAACAACGCCTTGTACGAAAAAATGTTATTTGAATGTTTTAACTATATTTCTCCTCATAGAATCGCATTGCATGTATATGCGGGTACCGGGCAATTTTTTATTTGAAAAAAAAATAAGGAAAATATACAAAATAAAATTTTTCCGTACGAGGTATTGCATTACGTTCTATTATATATTAAACACGATGTATTATTTGCATATATTTTATAGATTTTAATTTCAAAGTCGAGTTTCTCGAAAACAACGCCTTGTACGAAAAAATGTTATTTGAATGTTTTAACTATATTTCTCCTCGTGGAATCGCATTGCATGTATATACGGGTACAGGGCGATTTTTGATTTGAAAAAAATATAAAGAAAATATACAAAATAAAATGTTTTCGTACGAGGTATTGCATTATGTTCCATTATGTATTAAATACGATGTATTATTTGCATATATTTTATAGATCTTAATTTTAAAGTCGAGTTTCTCGAAAACAACGCTTTGTACGAAAAAATGTTATTTGAATGTTTTAACTATATTTCTCCTCATAGAATCGCATTGCATGTATATACGGGCACAGCGCGATTTTTTATTTGAAAAAAGTAAGGAAAATATACAAAATAAAATTTTTCCGTACGAGGTATTGCATTATGTTCTATTATCTATTAAATACGATGTATTATTTGCGTATATTTTATAGATTTTAATTTTAAAGTCGAGTTTCTCGAAAACAACGCCTTGTACGAAAAAATGTTATTTGAATGTTTTAACTATATTTCTCCTCGTAGAATCGCATTGCATGTATATACGGGCACAGGGTGATTTTTGATTTGCAAAAAAAAAATAAGGAAAATATACAAAACAAAGTTTTTCCGTACGAGGTATTGCATTATATTCTATTATGTATTGATACGGTATATTATTTGCATATATTTTATAGATTTTAATGTTAAAGTCGAGTTTCTCGAAAACAACGCCTTGTACGAACAAATGTTATTTAAATATTTTAACTATATTTCTCCTCGTAGAATCGCATTGTATGTATATGCGGGTACAGGGCGATTTTTGATTTGGAAAAAAAATAAGGAAAATATACAAAATAAAATTTTTCCGTACGAGGTATTGCATTATGTTCCATTATGTATTAAATACGATGTATTATTTGCATATATTTTATAGATCTTAATTTTAAAGTCGAGTTTCTCGAAAACAACGCCTTGTACGAAAAAATGTTATTTGGATGTTTTAACTATATTTCTCCTCGTAGAATCGCATTGCATGTATGTACGGGCACAGGATGATTTTTGATTTGAAAAAAAAAATAAGGAAAATATACACAATAAAATATTTCCGTATGAGATATTGCATTATGTCCTATTATGTATTAAACACGATGTATTATTTGCGTATATTTTATAGATTTTAATTTCAAAGTCGAGTTTCTCGAAAACAACGCCTTGTACGAACAAATGTTATTTAAATATTTTAACTATATTTCTCCTTGTAGAATCGCATTGCATGTATAATATATATGGGCATATAGCGATTTTTAATTTGGAAAAAAAAATAAGGAGAAAATATAAAATAAAATTTTTCCGTATGAGGTATTCCATTATGTTCTATTATGTATTAAATACGATGTATTATTTGCATATATTTTATAGGTTTTAATTTTAAAGTCGTGTTTCTCGGAAACTACGCCTTGTACGAAAAAATGTGATTCCATATTTTCCATATTTTCTTTCAAACATTTACCATATATATAATACACAATATAATACTTTTCCTTCGATTTCTTTTAGTTTCTAATTTTATAAAAGACTCAATTCGTTCGATAATAACGTTACGTGTGTATGGCTACTTGATTCCGCAAACGATTGTGACTGCACGCTGTTCATGATGAACGCTATCATTGTCCGGCAAAAGTTACTTCATTATTCAATCTTTATTCAGTCGCGCAACAAACGCGACTGCCTGACAGCCATGATTATTATCGTAGCGTGGCAAAAAAAATTAATTATGAGCTTATTTTTTATTTAGTTCCGCAACAAGCGTGACTGCGCCGAGATCATGATGTTATGGTCACATGGCGAAAGAAGTGAATATTTAATAACTGGCGAACCGCGTGTGACGCTTCAATATTTTCATGCAAAGTGGAAATATTATCCTATGTGCCACTTCATTATCATGTTTTCGCGTCCATTCTCTTCTAACGGACTTGAGCAATGTAATTTACGTTTCATCAACTTACAGTGGAATCCAATTTTGATTGAAAATTACCGTTATCGATTTCGTAAGAATTTTCCAATTTAATTATTAATGCACGTTCCTTTTCTTCGCTTTCTAATTTTCCGTCCCAATAGAACTTGATGTTATTACTAGTCATAGAATTTTTGACGCGTACGAATGAACAACTGATGAGAATTCACATACGAGACAAAAACGTCTAACTTTATTTTCATTTATCACACATTTATGGCACACGTTAATAAATACGCTTGTAAAAGTGCGGCAAATTTCATTGGTTGTAACTTAGGACCGATGCATTAGAATCGAATTAATGTATTGCCGGTTGCTTTAGAATGTAGGTTACGCTGATTTACGTGTTGCAGAAATAAAATTGAGATTACTTGGCTAGTTATTACTGAACATGCCGTAAAAATCACGGCACATATTTCGCGGATGCTGGCTATTCGTCAGGATTAGTAGCCGGTAATTAACGAAGCATAAGCGTTGGGCGTTAAAGTGTGCTACAATTCTCGAGGTTAAGGGAAGGATTAAATGATTCGTGCGCCACCTGATGTTCCTCTGTAGCGGAGGACAGCGTAAATACAATGTTCGTGCTCACAAAAAGAGACATTCTACCGTGGAATTTTGAATGCAGGAGAAAAACTCGATTCAAACAAGCCCGATGATAAAACGGCTGTAAACCTTCGTATTCCAGTTCATTTTATATGGTGCGAACTACCAAAGGCTTCCGGCATTTTTCGCATTTCTTTGATGAAGACCGAACAAGGTGTTATTTGTTTATCGTTGTTTTGAAGTCTGTTATAATGTATTATTTATATAGTACAAGTATAGCGTACAAGACGTAGGCATAACTCAAATTAGTATGATAATGTAACTGTAGTTTAAGTAATAAACCACAAATCAATAAAGTATTTTTGAAGAGTGAAGAATGCAGCTTTTTTGTGACAGTATTTTGTTAAACTTACATTTTAACTTTCGATGTTGTGTCGGCAATGTCTCGAAGATGCAAGAAAAAAAATTGAAAAGTGGAAAAAGAACAGAAGAACACGAAGACGCGTATTTCTCATAACCACTTTAGACAATATTATTATCAATGTACAGAATGCAAATATCGTGCAAGAAATAAAAAAAAATGGGAAAAACAAGAAGCAGCAACCAGAGAACACAGCAACATGAGTACAATAATTTAACACTTGGCATGCGGGCATACTTCGCCGCCGAATTTCGCGTGCAGCGGGCGTTTTTTCTTGAATCGCGCGGAAGTTTGGTTATTCAGAAAAATCGCTGTAAATCGAAAACTACTTCGTATTTATGAACGAAACTTTTTTTATTTCACACTTAAATATATACTGTATGATTATTTAACAAAAAACAAACGATATTTTCACGAAATCATAAAAATAAGCGATTTTTAAAGTTTTCCACACTATCATACGAAAAGTCCGATAATTTGTCAGCGCATATTTCTTCATCACTACCTTTGTCACAACGGCTCATTTGATCAATTTTGTAATCAATAATAAAAAATCAAGCTTCAAATTGATGAAACACGTTCTGGAGCTAAGAATTCGATGGAAGACGAAATAACTCAGCAAAAGATCGAGTAACTCAACAATCATAACTTATGGGAAAAAAATGCAAAGCGTTGCCTAGCAACGCAAATAACACGCATATAATGTCACACATTCATGTAATTATACGTATTTAGTAGATTTGTGGTGGATATCCACTAACAACACCAAATTAACTAAATAACGTGACCGCGCTCCAGTGACAGACTACAAAAAACGTAAAAATACGTTGCCCGCATGCCAAGTGTTAAAGCTAATTTCAGTAATAAACTAGCCAGTATTCAACAAAGTATCTCCGAAGATTGGGAAAACGCATGTTTTCCCGATCAGATTTCGGTGGATTTACATTTCCTCCGGTTTGTTGAAAAAACTCAAACGTGCAAGAAGAGAATGGAAAAACCTGAATAACAGGAAACAGTAACAGAAGAACGCAAAGCCACGTATTTCTCGCCGCCACACTTTCGTGAAGTCCGGTGTTCGGGAAGTTGCGCCACGGGTGAAAAGTGATAAGTGTGGACTACTGGCCAGACACGCCGCTCAAGTGCTCGGGTGTGTCACTGTTTCCTCGCCGAGCAAGTGGCGTGAGCGGAACTCTGATGTTTCTTCCGATGCCAATTTCCCGCAAATGGACAAGCGACACGCAACCGACAGACGCGGCATGAGCCGGATTCATTACGGTTACTTCCGAAAACTTATTTCCCGTGGGACGTAGATGCGTTTTCGGCCTTTTGGCTACGATCGATTGACAGGAAGCGTCGAACAAATTGGTCGTGTATGGGTTCCACGTACATGAACAACCAATGAAGATTTGTAGACGTGGCTACGGAAATGCTTTACAGCTTAGTCATTAATAAATTTGGTTTAGATCGTTTTCGACATAGTTTTTCTAAGACGGGATATCCTTTTAACCCTTTCGCCGTTATGAACGCATATATGCGTCGGCCGAAATCTATCGATTTCGACTATTAGCGCATATATGCATCCCAAATCGTTTCGATTTTTTATCTATTGCACCGACAATACCAGAGTTCGAATAATATTAAAAGGGGTCAAAAAACCATAACGCACCGTATCAAAGTTTCGTAATAAAACAGAAAATCTTTCCGTACGAATCTTTGATGATCGAATACTCGAATATTAGAATTCAACTATTTTCGGATACTTATTTATCAGAATTATTAGTATTATAGTACTATAGTATTATTTGTATTTACTTATTTATTATTGATGTACTATTATTATTGATGTGTTATTATTATTGATATTGATATTCAACTATTTTTGAATACTTATTTATTAGAATTATTAGTATTATAGTACTAGTATAGTATAGTATAGTATAGTATAGTATAGTATAGTATAGTATAGTATAGTATAGTATTCGAAAATAGTTGAATTCTAATACAGTATTTAATCATCAAAGAGTCGTATGGAAAGATTTTCTGTTTTATTATGAAAATTTGTATATATATACTATAATACTAGTATTATAATACTATAGTATTATTCTAGTATTATAGTACTATAGTGTTATTCGAATACTTTATTAGAATTTCATTCGATTTAACTTGATCACAGTTCAACCTCTTTCAAATTATCAAATTATTTAACAGTACGCAACAGTGCACTTTCCATTCCGTAGCATAAACTAATCTGCTATCTCATCCGATATTTTTCCGCGAACGATATTAATTCCATTTTAATTGTTCCGCGCATTCTACTCGGTTCAGTGACGAGCAGCGTGGTTTCACGTAGAGAATCTCGAGACACGAGTGCCGAACGTGGCATTCAGCGTTGAGCCGTGCCTGGAGAGATGATCGGCGAGATTCGCCGAGCTCAAAACGAGGCGATAAGTCGTGAAAAGCCACGCGCACGCCACCCTCGTTTCCGGCAGGATATCAACCCCTGGTATGGTAAATGATCGTGCTCTTTGTCGGCGCGTACATGACAGATATTGCGGCAGGTGTTTTCGACTCTCCTCTTCTCGCGCGGTCTTTCTCCTTTTCGCTTTGATGGAGGATAACCGCGCGCGACGTCAAATCACGGAATCCTCAGCTCGGGAGGAAGGATAACGCGCGTGGAAGATGATGAAGAGCACGGAGAGAGTCAAAAGAGGAGAGCTGATAAATGTAGTCTGCTGATAAAATCGACGTTTCAGTGATTTTGTGAACCAGTGTCTTTTCATGTGGATAGATAGATTCTATTGCGATGAGATAAAAATGTAAGATGTGCATGGCAGAGGAAAGTGGAAAGAGGGTATATCGTAAATTTATGTTGCATGGAGGAATCATTTGGATTTTAGTGATTTTATGATGTGTGGTTTTTGACGTTGGTAGGTAGTTCCTACGGTGATAAAATCAAGACGTAAGATGTGGAGCAAAGGAAAGTGGAAATATATTGTTTATATGACGCCGATAAGAAGTTCGTACCGCGATCAGATAAAAATGTAAGATGTGCATAGCAGAGAAAAGTGGAAGGAGTCGGAAGAGGATAAATTATAAATTTACGTTGCATGGAGGAGAAATTTGTATTTTAGTGATTTTATGAGGCGTGGCTTTTGACGTTGGTAGATAGTTCCTACGGTGATAAAATCAAGACGTAAGATGTGCAGCAAAGGAAAGTGGAAATATATTGTTTATTTGACGCCAATAAGAAGTTCGTACCGCAATCAGATAAAAATGTGAGATGTGCATAGCAGAGGAAAGTGGAGGGAGTCGAAAGAGGATAAATCGTAAATTTACGCTGCATGGAGGAATCATTTGGATTTTAGTGATTCTATGATGCGTGGTTTTTGACGTTGGTAGGTAGTTCCTACGGTGATAAAATCAAGATGTAAGATGTGCAGCCGAGGAAAGTGGAAATATATTGTTTATATGACGCCGATAAGAAGTTCGTACCGCGATCAGAGAAAAATGTAAGATGTGCATAGCAGAGGAAAGTGGAGGGAGTCGAAAGAGAGTAAATCGTAAATTTACGTTGCATGGAGGAATCATTTGGATTTTAATGATTTTATGATGCGTGGTTTTCGACGTTGGTAGGCAGTTCTTACGGTGATAAAATCAAGACGTATGTGCATAGCAGAGGAAAGTGGAAATATATTGTTTATTTGACGCCGATAAGAAGTTCGTACCGCGATCAGATAAAAATGTAAGATGTGCATGGCAGAGAAAAGTGGAGGGAGTCGAAAGAGGGTATATCGTAAATTTACGTTGCATGGAGGAATCATTTGGATTTTAGTGATTCTATGACGCGTGGTTTTTGACGTTGGTAGGCAGTTGCTACGATGATAAAATCAAGACGTAAGATGTACAGCAGAGGAAAGTGGAAATATATTGTTTATTTGACGCCGATAAGAAGTTCGTACCGCGATCAGAGAAAAATGTAAGATGTGCATGGGAGGGAAAACTGGAGGGAGTCGAAAGAGGGTAAATCGTAAATTTACGCTGCATGGAGGAATCATTTGGATTTTAGTGATTTTATGATGCGTGGATTTTGACGTTGGTAGGTAGTTCCTACGGTGATAAAATCAAGACGTAAGATGTGGAGCAAAGGAAAGTGGAAATGTATTGTTTATTTGACGCCGATAAGAAGTTCGTACCGCGATCAGATAAAAATGTAAGATGTGAATAGCAGAGAAAAGTGGAAGGAGTCGGAAGAGGATAAATTATAAATTTACGTTGCATGGAGGAGAAATTTGTATTTTAGTGATTTTATGAGGCGTGGCTTTTGACGTTGGTAGATAGTTCCTACGGTGATAAAATCAAGACCTAAGATGTGGAGCAAAGTAAAATGGAAATGTATTGTTTATTTGACGCCGATAAGAAGTTCGTACCGCGATCAGATAAAAATGTAAGATGTGCATAGCAGAGAAAAGTGGAGGGAGTCGAAAGAGGGTATACCGGAAATTTATGGTGCATGGAGGAATTATTTGGATTTTAGTGGTTTTAGGATGCGTGGTTTTTGACGTTGGTAGGTAGTTCCTACGGTGATAAAATCAAGACGTAAGATGTGCAGCAGAGGAAAGTGGAAATATATTGTTTATTTGACGCCGATAAGAAGTTCGTACCGCGATCAGATAAAAATGTAAGATGTGCATGGGAGAGAAAAGTGGAGGGAGTCGAAAGAGGGTATATCGTAAATTTACGTTGCATGGAGGAATCATTTGGATTTTAGTGATTTTATGATGTGTGGTTTTTGACGTTGGTAGGTAGTTCCTACGGTAATAAAATCAAGAGATAAAATGTGCAGCACAGAAAAGTGAGAATACATTGTTTAGTTGACGCCGATAAGAAGTTCGTACTGCGATCAGATAAAAATGTAAGATGTGCATGGCAGAGGAAAGTGGAGGGAGTCGAAAGAGGGTATATCGTAAATTTACGTTGCATGGAGGAATCATTTGGATTTTAGTGATTTTATGATGCGTGGTTTTTGATGTTGATAGGTAGTTCCTACGGTAATAAAATCAAGACGTAAGATGTGCAGCAAAGGAAAGTGGAAATACATTGTTTATTTGACGCCGATAAGAAGTTCGTACCGCAATCAGATAAAAATGTAAGATGTTCAATGTAGAGAGCAGTAGAAGGAAAATTGCAAAGAACAATAAACTTCGAAATAGGACAAGCAATAGAATTCGTTTAAAATGTATAGATTTCGGAATGTATTTTCTTTCAATGCTGTTAAATAGTATAGACGATAAAGTACTCTGTGTGTAATATTCGTTGGAATTTTACAAACTTTGTAACACATTTTTCTTTGATATGAGTAGATGTCTTATGTTCCATTTAAACGGTAATGTATGAATTTAGATAGACTTTCCTCCTGGTTTCATTTTTATCGTCTTAAAATCTGTTCATTCACTCAACATGTTTCGAAACTAGGTAGTTTCCTCTAGTTTACCTAGATACGTGTAACTGAAATAATTATCCACTGAAAATATTACACCAAAAGTTTAGTAACGTTACAGAAACTTCGTCGGATCCCGAAACTTTTTATGTGCCCTTTGCGATTAATAATAACGTTAATTATACATATTAACGTAGACTCCTGATGTGGATACAATATAGTTTTGAAATATTTCGAGTGAATAAACAAGGTATTCCATTTTAATTTACATTTTTATACTTTTAATATTGTTTATATTACAATTTTATGTACTTATTTTTATTATGAATTTTATAGTATTCGATTCATCTGAAGCCTAGCACGTTTGTTAACAAAAACACAATCAGAAAAATGGCAAAAAAAACGTGCAAACCCATCAAGCGTCGGAATCATAACACAAAAGACGATACTTTCGGGCTAAAAAATAAACAACACAGGAGATCGCTCCTTTGTCACGAACCATTAACTCAAAAACGCTTACTCAATTAGGATCAATAATTAGATTTTCCAAGCGTAATCGTCAATCGCCAATTAACCTTCCCGCAGCGCCGTAACGGATTTGAGAATCGTAATTGCAAGCGTGCCGGGCAATTCGTCGGCATTCAACATTAAAATAGCACAATAAAGATAAATTAGCCCGTTAATTAACAGGCGGCGCCCTCCTTCTCTTCGCGCTCGTTACCTTAAACAAAAGCTTCGGAATGAACGTTATGTTTGCCGAACGCGATGTAATTTAATCTCGAAAATCTCGCCCGCCCCTCTCGCCGACGTTTAATCACGATTAAAATCCGCCGCGGCTCCCGAAGCTTTCATTTCGGACCTCGAGGCCTTCTCGGCCGGATAAATTGACACACCGCCGCACATTTGTTCGCGTCTCGCGGAACTGCGAGACCTCATTTGCGCGGGCTAATCATTTTCCTCCGCGAGGCGCGATGGAAATGAATTCCGCGCGTCCGGCAGATCGGCGAAAATGTTCCGACGGAAATTCGTAGGGTGGGTTCTTTTTTGAGCGATAAAGATTCGATTTGCAGGCGGAACGGGAAGGTTTTGATTAATGTTCGCTACGAAGCAATCGTGTCGATATTTTAGCGGACCGCGGAATAAGTAGGCAGTGAATTAAACATTTGCTTAGCAAAGTTTTAACGTTAATCGGTACGTTGCTAAAGTAATGAAGTCTTGCAGCAATTTTTGATAACATAATTGAGCCGTTTATTTTGAAAGCGGCCTAACTCCATTTATCTTCAAATCGAGATAAATAACATTTATTGATAAATAACATGAATTTGTACAAGAACCCATGGTAACCGGAAAATATTGAAAAACGAAGTTAGGCCACTTTCAAAATAAACGGCTCAATTGTGAAGTAAATAAATGTTAAAATGTTGAAAAAGTGCGAACATATAAGTCGGTATTAAAAAAACCTTGTATTGTACTCAACTTTTTAGGACGCTAAAAAATGTGCGAGGTCTGGATGAGCAAAAACGCCGTACGCAATGTATTAACACTTTGCCGTCCGGTGACACCACATTGGTGTCATTTTGTTATAATTGAAGAGTAACAGATGAACCATATCTGTGCTATCTCTAAGGCCAAAAACCCATAAAACATACATTTTGTGCCTTTCGTGTTTGTAATAATATAACCCTTGGGTGTTTAACCCTTTGACTGCCGTGATGATCAACGGTGACCGGCGCAAAAGATTTTACTGATGATCCAAAATTTTCGCGATGGGTAGCGATAGTTATTTTATAAATGCAATTATTGTTAGAATAGTGATGCGATCCTTTGGTCTCCAATACCTGCACATTATTTACATTTTCCATAATTCAGTCAAACGCTGTAGTATTTTATAGCATCGCCGTTC
Source organism: Cryptocheilus praepositus (assembly GCA_033815515.1). Taxonomy (NCBI): domain Eukaryota; kingdom Metazoa; phylum Arthropoda; class Insecta; order Hymenoptera; family Pompilidae; genus Cryptocheilus; species Cryptocheilus praepositus. Next base: position 3,391,456 of record JAWWQZ010000257.1, read on the forward strand.
TAATACAGCAAAATACGCTTGGCAGTCATCGTATTAAATGTTTTTTTTTATTATACTTAGAACTTATATTACATCTGATTTCTGAAAAAACGTCTATGGAAATTAAAAATTTCATGGCAATTTCGCCGGCGGCAAACATAACAATTTCAGTCAAAATGAGTTCAAGTCAAAAAAATTTCAGTCAAAAGCAAAGATAGAAATTTCAGTCAAGATGTCAAAGTGTTAATATTGTACGTAGTATAAATTGTTATGTTACGCGGTAACGAAGCAACTCTGGATTAATGATGTAGACGTGACGTCCGCAAAAATTATGAATAACATCATTACTAGAAAAAAACGAATTAGTTGCCTCGTGTTGAAATTATTTCAATACTATATACACGGCTATATTTCATGATAGACATAAAAATGAAAAAATATACACCGTCATTAGGCGCTTCGTATGAAGCAACTGATAAATTATTCAGGTACGAGTCGTCTACTCTTCGGATCTTAGAACAAAATACTCAATCGAAGAAAATCATGAATAACACAATTACTATAAGAACACGAATTAGTTGCCTCGTGTTGAAATTATTCCAATACTACATATACGGCTATATTTCATGACAGACATAAAAATCCAAAATTATACACCGTCATTAGCCATGTCGTATGAAACAGCTGATAAATTATTCAGGTACGAGTCGTCTACCGTCCGGATCTTAGAACAAAATACTCAATCGAAGAAAATCATGAATAACATAATTATTATAAGAACACGAATTAGTTGCCTCGTGTTGAAATTATTCCAATACTACATGTACGGCTATATTTCATGACAGACATAATAATGCAAAATTATACACCGTCATTAGGCGCTTCGTATGAAGCAGCTGATAAATTATTCAGGTACGAGTCCTCTACTCTTCGGATCTTAGAACAAAATACTCAATCGAAGAAAATCATGAATAACACAATTACTATAAGAACACGAATTAGTTGCCTCGTGTTGAAATTATTCCAATACTACATATACGGCTATATTTCATGACAGACATAAAAATGAAAAATTATACACCGTCATTAGGCATGTCGTATGAAGCAGCTGATAAATTATTCAGGTACGAGTCGTCTACTCTTCGGATCTTAGAACAAAATACTCAATCGAAGAAAATCATGAATAACATAATTACTATAAGAACACGAATTAGTTGCCTCGTGTTGAAATTATTCCAATACTACATATACGGCTATATTTCATGACAGACATAAAAATGCAAAATTATACCCCGTCATTAGGCGCTTCGTATGAAGCAGTTGATAAATTATTCAGGTACGAGTCATTTACTCTTCGGATCTTAGAACGAAATACTCAATCGAAGAAAATCATGAATAACATAATTACTATAAGAACACGAATTAGTTGCCTCGTGTGTAAATTATTCCGATACTACATATACGGCTATATTTCATGACAGACATAATAATGCAAAATTATACACCGTCATTAGCCATGTCGTATGAAACAACTGCTAAATTATTCAGGTACGACTTGTCTACTCTTTGGATCGTAGAACGAAATACTCAATCAAAGAAAATCATGAATAACATAATTACTATAAGAACACGAATTAGTTGCCCCGTGTTGAAATTGTTCCAATACTACATATACGAGTATACTTCATGACAGACATAAAAATGCAAAATTATACACCGTCATTAGGCGCGTCGTATGAAGCAGCTGCTAAATTATTCAGGTACGAGTCCTCTACTCTTCGGATCTTAGAACAAAATACCCAATCGAAGAAAATCATGAATAACATAATTACTATAAGAACACGAATTAATTGCCCCGTGTTGAAATTATTTTAATACTACATATACGACTATATTTCATGACAGACAAAAATGAAAAATTATACACCGTCATTAGGTGCTTCGTATGAAGCAGCTGATAAATGATTCAGGTACGAGTCGTCTACTCTTCGGATCTTAGAACAAAATATTCAATCGAAGAAAATCATGAATAACATAATTACTATAAGAACACGAATTAGTTGCCTCGTGTTGAAATTATTTCAATACTACATATACGACTACATTTCATGACACACATAAAAATGCAAAACTATACACCGTCATTAGCCATGTCGTATGAAGCAGCTGATAAATGATTCAGGTACAAGTCCTGTACTCTTCGGATCTTAGAACGAAATACTCAATCGAAGAAAATTAATTAACTGCTCCCCACCGAAAATATTTCAATACCACACACGTGGACGTACTTCATGACAGAAACGAAAATGTAAAATGGCGTACTGTAATTGGCAAAGTGTCACGCGAACAGGTCGGGAACGATGGATTAACTGACTAATTAGCACGTCACAACTCAACGAACGCTTTTTTGCTCGACTCTCGACGAAGGCGCACGTCGAGTAAATCGTAACGTGGGTTCTAACGGAAAAGACTGAATGATTGCACGTCGTGAGGGCGTCTGGTTAACGTCGACGGGCTGATAAGCGAAATTTCCGTCAACTTTACGCTGGGGCCGATAAATGTCACGTCGACTGGGAGTTATCCGGAAGTGTGTCAGTGGATTTTTTCACTCCCGGAGGTCGATTGACGTCGGCTTGATGCACTTACGTCGCCGCTTTTATTATCGAAACTGCCTACGCTGAGTCGTCAACAAACGAATGGACCGGAAATCTAAGCGCACCACGCGAAACGGTTATGCTAACTTCATTTCACAATCGAGCTTGGCTTTGCACACGGGTAATTATTGAAACGTACGGAAACAATGTCCTTTCGTGAAGCAGCATTACGAAAACATTATTCGCGGACCGGTTAAATTCGCAATTACTGAACAGCGGCCAAAGTGTTACATAAATAAAGCCTGATTAAGATCTGAATGAGTCTAAATAAAAGTTGGCAGCTAAAGTAGTAACTGACATTTTTCGGATTTCACGAATTATCTGTCTATCTTTCTAATTGACACTTTCGTCTCGCGTCGGCAAATTATCTGTGAAAAGCCATTATATCCTTAATTACGTAAACTTCGTTTTGTGTATGATCAGTGTTGACGTTGAGTACATATGTGCAATTATTGAAACGTGTGGAAACAATATCCTTTCCCGATGCAGCATTACAAAAATATTCGCGAGCGAAAACTGGTAAAACTCGCAATTACTGAGCAGTATTATTACAGCATAATTATTTGCCCCGTTCTCAATCGACACTTTCGTTTCGCGTCGGCAAAATGTCATTAATTACACAAACTTCATCTTGCACCCCATCGATATTGACGTTCAGTTCACATACATACAATCATCAACACATTAGGACACAAAGTCCTTCGGAAACTACAAGCCATAAAATCTCAACGTCATTTCATCAAACACAGCAATAACATTTATGCCCGATATAAATTGCCCGCCCTAATTCCTTCGTAAACCACAGCATTTTCTATAAAATGCTTCTGTTCGCTGTTTCGTGAAGAAACACGTTCGGTGCAAAACATTAACACTAGGTTTACGGGACCCGTCAATTTGACGGATTTCAAACTTTGAAATGAAACACGCAAAAAACCATAGCAATAATCTTAACTACTTTGCATCGTAAATTCATAATTTCATTAAAAAAATGTATACACACAATTATTATTTCCTTAAGCTTTCTAAATTTTGAAATTTGTATGTGGTATACCTATCTTTACGAAACCCGTCAAATTGACGGGTTAACTGATTACGTAAACAATCCTTATATATTTGCTTCGTTTGTAAAATTATTCCTCCAATAGTAAATATAAGAGTGAAAGAAAAGTCTAAGATGCCCCCAACGCATTATCTCAATAGCGCCTCGATAATGTGACACAAAGCGAATTGTGTGGCCCGGGTGTCATGTTACTTCGTATTCAACGAACTCGCTTACCAGAGTGATCCTCGCGTCATTCGATACTCAAAGCATGCAGCAGACTAAATGTCGTATCGAAAAGATATTCGGAAAAAAATCTTGACTCATTAATATTTTATTTTTACGTGAAGCCTTATATTGTTCAACTCAGACTTAGTTTGAATAAATTGATCTTATAATGTAAATACGTATTTTCATCTACCCGTCAATTTGACGGGTGCTCGTAGAGATAGGTATTAGGTTGGAGGGAAAGTTCTGTCGTATTTTGAATAGGCAGGTAATTTTTCTTGTAAATAAAAAAAACATCTGGCTAGTAAGTCATTCGGATTTTCTTTTGTTTTTTAAAAATGCTGTATAATATAAAAGGAGTCGTTTTTACCATTCATCATTTACTTGTGATATTTAAAGTGAAATATATATGTCAGTAGATATTTACATTTACGACACTGCATTTTGTATGAATTCCAAAAAGGAAGCAACGCGTCGGTTGCATGTAAAAATTTATGTGCTGTATTTGGGAGAGATATTGTAAATGTTCGTACTTGTCAAAGATGGTTTAGCAAATTTCGTTTCGGGGATCTGAGCCTCAAATTGAAAGTGATCGATTTGGACGACCATCCAAGATCGATAATGATGTTTTACAATCCATGTTGGAAAATAATCCATATTTAACAAGTCGAGAAATTGCAGAAGAGTTTGGCATTCGTCGTACAACACATTAAATGTATTATGATTAATATTAAACACATATTTTTATAAATTAATTCGAATAGTTTCTTTAAAATACGACAGAACTTTCCCTCCAACCCAATATATAAGAAGCGCCCGTAAACCTAGTGTTAACTTCCCCCGTCAAAAGCGTTAAGTAGATGAAGCATGGAAATTTCTCACCTAGCTCGTTGCAGAATGTCGAAGGTGTTGAGCTTCGCGACGTCGATCGGTTCGTCCGCCAGTTCGCTTCTGGGTATGGCACTGGCGTTCTTGATGATGAGCATGCTCTGAAGGTAGCTGAGCAGATAGAGCGACATGCTTCCACCTTCTTCTGGCACCAATGCCAATCGCCTGGCCACGTTCTCCACCTGACAAACACGAAAGCGTTCGTGCTGAAAACTCGTTAACCGAATGAAATGAAACGTACGAGTCGCATGCAACGTCGAAAGCGTGAAACTTCGACAGATCGGGCCGATTTATGGACGCCGATAAATCATTGCTGTGACCGAATTTTGTTTAGATCGCTATATGCGACGCGGAGTCGTGCGAGTTCAAAAGAGAATGACGCAGAAAGTTGCATGCACGGCTAACGTTTAGGTTATTTCATTTCGACTGATAGATTTCGCTTGATAAAGTGTATTTGATATTGCGTGGAGAATAATGGAAAATAAATAATGTACTTTAGTATGCTTGGTGGTTTATGGAAAACAGAAAATAAAAGATAAATGACATCGGTTAAAGAAGAAATTAAATGTTGGTAGTACATTTTACGGCATTTTGAAGCGGTTATCAAAATGTCAAATCTAAAATGTATTCTGTACAAAAAAAACTCAAAGTAACAAACAAGGAACGGCATTTTAAATAAAATATTTATAAATTATTCGGCTATCACAGAAACGCCTCATAAATATATAAAATAACAAGCACACAATATAATATTAAATTAATGATTTGCAAATTATTTGGCTTTCACAAAAATGCTTCATAAATGCCACCTAACATAATATTAAATGAACCATTTACAGATTATTCGGCTATCACACAAATGCCTCATCAATACAAACACAATATTAACACTTTGGCTGCCGTGATGGTCACCGGTGACCGGCACAAGAGTTTTTACTGAAGGTTCAAAATATTCGCAATGTGCAGCAATAATTATTTTATAAATGCAGTGAGTATTAGAATAGTGATGCGATCATTTGGTCTTCAATACCTGCACATTATTTACATTTTGCATAATTCAGTCAAACGCTGTAGTATTTCATACCATCGCCGTTTTAATACGGCAAAATACGGCAGTCAACGTGTTAACACTTTGACTGCCATGATGGTCACCGGTGACCGACGCAAGAGATTTTATTGAGGATCCAATATATTCGCAATGGGTAGCAATTATTATTTTATAAATGCAGTTGTTATTAGAATAGTGATGCGATCCTTTGGTCTCCAATACCTGCACATTATTTACATTTTGCATAATTCAGTCAAACACTGTAGTATTTCATACCATCGTCGTTTTAATGCGGCAAAATACTCACGGCAGTGAACGTGTTAACACTTTGACTGCCATGATGGTCACCGGTGACCGACGCAAGAAATTTTATTGGAGACCGAAAATATTCGCAATGGGTAGCAATTATTATTTTATAAATGCAGTTGTTATTAGAATAGTGATTCGATCTTTGGTCTCCAATACCTGCACATTATTTACATTTTGCCTAATTCAGTCAAACGCTGTAGTATTTCATTGCAACGTCGTTTTAATACGGCAAAATACTCACGGCAGTCAACGTCTTAACACTTTGACTGCCATGATGGTCACCGGTGACCGACGCAAGAGATTTTATTGAGGATCTAAAATATTCGCAATGGGTAGCAATTATTATTTTATAATTGCAGTTGTTATTAGAATAGTGATGCGCTCCTTTGGTCTCCAATACCTGCACATTCTTTACATTTTGCCTAATTCAGTCGGATGCTGTAGTATTTCATAGCACCGTCGTTTTAATACGGCAAAATACTTACGGCAGTCAACGTGTTAATACTTTTACTGCCATGATGGTCACCGGTGACCGACGCAAGAGATTTTATTGCGGATCCAAAATATTTGCAATGGGTAGCAATTATTATTTCATAAATGCAGTTGTTATTAGAATAGTGATGCGCTCCTTTGGTTTCCAATACTTGCACATTCTTTACATTTTGCCTAATTTAGTCGGACGCTGTAGTATTTCATAGCATTGCCATTTTAATATAGTAAAATACGCTTGGCAGTCAACGTGTTAAATCAATTCCTTACAGATTATTCACTACCACAAAAATGCCTTATAATCATCGGTACGTCACCCGACCACATAAACTATAATTCGAAAGCTAAAAATCTGAAATTGTCTACTTACCCTAAGGAACCTTTCGCGCAAGATATTCTCCGGGTACACTCCCCGCTTGGCCGCCTCTTTCGGGATTCCCCCGATCGCCGCCTTCACCAGTGGGTCCTCCTTCGCTGCAAAACGTCAGAGAAAAAAGTGGCTCGGATTACTGCGCGGCTGATAAAGTCCGACGATCTTCGCGAGGAATTCGGCGCGCCCGGAATAATTGATGAGAAGGTCCGCGGGCACTATTATGCGCGTGCGTGCACGTGCATTAATTACATGCTCGTTCTCCCCTGACGATGGCCAGCTTTTCATCCGGCTGACACGCGAACGACCGGAATGCCCAGGAGTGCCTTTATGAGTGCTCACTTCCGATTAAGCCGTAAATCTTCGACAACTCTCCCCCCGACGACCGCCTTTCATTTCGTTTAATTCAGTCCGCTATTAAGCCGCGCGACGCGGAATTTGGTTGAATGCCGCGCAGAAGGTAAAAGTCGTCCGTGTGAACGCGTTGGCTTGGGTGAAAAGCCGGTCGCACATTTTTCGTTTGCGTCGATTTGATGGTTGAACAACGTGTTCCCAGTTTTCGCCCAGCAGGCGACCCCGGAATTCTGGGTTTCTAATATTTTTCGGTGGTCCAAGTAATGAGTCGTTTGGCGAACGGATTGTTTGGTCAATATGCCGGTGTATGTGAGAAATGATTATGAGGTGACTGGCATGCGAGTTAATGGATAATAGATATACAGATGTGCTGCGTCAAAATTTTCTTCTGCCCTTTTGCATACTTTGTAACATATGGAAATAAGTATATGAACTGTACGAACAGCTACTGCTCTTATTTCCTGTCAATATTTTTTATTTTCTTGTTTACTTTGCAGATTGTACGAACGCGATGATTCCTTCGGTAGCGTACCTACTATAGAGAATCCGAAAGTATGTATACGAAAATACGAAAGTATGAATACGACAAACTAGTCAATAAGCTATTGGATTGGCGAAAAGGTTCGTCCGGTTTGTATGGAAAAGTGGAGTATATATATATTTGAAATACCATAATATATATATATATACTATGGTATTTCAAATATATCCCTTTGACTGCTGAATACTCCCGGCCGAAGCGCTCGCTAAGGACGAGATACTTTTCGATAGCTTGAAATCTTTTGATTGATTATGTAGGGCGCAACTGAGTTATAATCGCAATTCTTCATTTACGTCAAATTTAATACTGCATGAAAATGACTTGATAACGAACGCATTTGTATTTATCTCGTACGTTGATAATTGTGGCTCCTGTAGGTAAGAAATCGAAATGATTATGCATATTTGCGTCCATAGCAGTTAAAGGGATATACATGTGGGATCGGATGAGCGGTGATATATGCCGTGGACGCGTGCGAGACGCGCGCTAAAAAGACAGTCGTCGTGAGTGCGTGGCGAAGGAAAGACGTGAAACCCTTTGGTTCAACTCCTCCAAATCCTACATACATGTATACTATTGTAAAAATGTATATACTATTCTAGACATCTTCCCAAATCCACTCTCCCAAAATGCATCCTCCTGACTAAACTATAACGTGGCCTACCGAACGAAACTTGTCGCCATCCGAAAACAATTTCGTCAAGTATCATCTGCGATCGTTCGATCCCGAGTGCTTTCTCCACGACCATCGGCCAAACTTCACCGTCGTGCACAGGGTCAATATACCGACAAACATTTCGTGTTTGACTATCGCCACTCTCAACACCGCGCGACGACTCTTTTTTCCTTCGACGCAAACACTTTTCCTTCCAAACTACTCGCTGCCGCCCATTTATCGTCCGTCACCCTCGCACCCTGTGGCTTCGCCAAATTCACTGACAGAAGTTGTGCACGCAGGAGCAGGCGATTAGCGCGACAAGTGGGCGTCGCTCGGTGTTAGGGGACAGAAACTAGGAGGACGAAAAAGCTGCCGGCTGCCGAGGCCAATGTCGTAATTCTTCCGGCGCGAAGAACTCAGTGCTGCCGGCAGCCGCTAAAACCCTGCGGGCCGGTCGATTATTTATTTTGGCACGCCCATCTCGCGAATGTCATTGCTGTTCGATGAAGCGCGAATGCGGAAAACGGCCATTACGCGAGCGACGAAATTGTTGGGCGGAACCGTTTACGCGGGAACGGAAGTCTAATGGTCAGATGGAGTCGCTCGCGATAGATGACCTGGTTGTTAAAACGAGATTTTCGAATTTTAACGCTTAGATAACCGGGCACCGCGTGATTTTGGGAAAGTAGCGTACTTTTGATAGTTGGAAGAGACGGACGAGATGTACCGAAGTAACTTTGTGTGGTAAATTATGTTTGATCGAATGATCCTGTATTGCGTTGTAGCTTCTACGAAACATGGAATTAAAAATTGAGAACACAATTTGGTTTGTGGTGAATTGTTTGTGAATGATGCTTGTGATAAATATTTTGTGCTAATGATCCGGTATTGCGTATAACTCATGCAAAACGTGAAGTTAAAAATAAAGAGCATAAGTTAGTGTGTTTAGTAATTCCAAGTGATATATTATATTCGGTGTTAATAATCCTGTATGCCATGTAACTCATACAAAACATGAAATCAAAAATAAATAATGTGATTCGGCACATTTTATAGTTTATGCAAAATGAAAAATTTTCTTATTTAATTTCCAAACCGTGCATATAGTATATTTATTTGTTGACGGTATAAGCCATAAATCCTACTTAAATATTTCAATAGACAACTTGTCGATTATTTTGTCATCAGACTTGCCGTTATGAATATGAATTGACGGTCCCACCAGTCTACAATTTATTCTTTCCTTCTTCCCGTCACAATGTCGGCGTGTCATGAATATCGCCAGAATGAGAATTTAAGTAAGATTGAGCTACTTACGTGCTGCTTTAATGACCGCCTGAATTTCCGGTTCCAGAGGCCTGACAGCCTCATCAGGTGATATCCCTACTGGCGCAACTTTCACTGCCCTGGACAAGGCTTGACAAGCCGACCAAAGAATCTGAGCACTGGAGGCACCCTCTTCTTCTTCCATGCGTACTGAAATTGAAAAACAAAAAATTCACTCATCTACATACTAATAATCAACTAACATCCACATACAAATAATCTTAATAAAGATGACAGATTAAATGATAACAATGCCGGCGATTTTTTAATATAAAAAAATCCATCGCTTCAATATCTTGACGAAAGATTTTTGGTTGGTTTAGTTTAATATATAATGTATTGTTTAATTTAGTTTAATATATAATAAAATGTATTCATATGCTTGACACTGTTTCGAAGTCTTGTAGTTCCCGCATATGAAATCTATATAGTAAGAATTTTTCATGTATAATAGACTGAAGATAAATTTATTTCGCGTGACGCAAATTATGACCGAATTATTTAAAAATCACAATACCACCGGCTTTCAATCTAAAACTGTTTGTGTCCGAATAAGTAAAGCATTTGCAAAGACCATGTTCAGTTCACTCAACGCACAGCATCACTTCGCTACAAAGACTTCTGACGATTTAACCACAAGCGATCGAAACATCAGATATATGAATACCTGCTCCCCTCTTCCTTCAGATACTATTAACCCTTTGCGGACGAGCGACGCATATATGCGTTCAGCATAAGATATTCCTATAACCGATGAAGGCATACTTATGTTCGGCGAAAACACCTGATAAAGCCGAGACATAAATATGCGTTCGAGAAAAATAAGTAATAGAGCCGAGGCGGGCATATATGTATATATTTTGCAAATGGCATGTGTTAAACGAGAGTTGGTAACTTTGATGGGTGTCATCGGCTTCGAATCGCTCCGTCCGCAAAGGGTTAAAAAGACCTGCCGTACAAGTTTCCGCCGCGATGCCCACTATACGCGCAAGTTCAGTAAAACAATAACCTGTTCCCTCAAGAGTTTCCTTCATTCATACGAACTAAATGGCTGCACGTGAAAATGTATATCTGTGGGACTTTTTTAGTGAGGATGACATGAAATGAATACACGAACTATTAACGGTACACAAAGTTAAAAAGTATTTAATAAAACTAATCTGAAGAATATCGACCATTCGCTTCGATTGGTGTACCACGTCTATCTTTTTACAATTATCCGGTGGACCCCTCAGGTGCCAAGGAATACAACACCTTCTCACCCCTTTATTCCCCTTCCTTTTCCCAAACACACATTCGTAGCCAAGAAGGCTTCTCGCGACAGGTGCGCATCACAGGTATTTCGATTGATTCCTCGCATTCCGCACAACAATGTTTGCTTCAGTGCCGGACAAACTCATTTACATTCACACACTACATTCTTCATATCTACGTCTGCCATGTAGCGCATAAAAATGTTCAGCACCATCTGCCTGCATTTATGTGCTCATCTCTTCTCAACAACCCATCCGCCGTTTGTTCCGTGCAAGTGCCCGCGCGTGTCGTATTCGCGACGGACGCAGTAATTACGCTTGTCCGACAGATTGTCAAAGCGGATAAGCGCTTAGCCACACGGCGCAACCTGATGGACCCCGAACGATCGTTCATCCCGGTCGCGCGCCAGGCAATCTGTCGTGAACATATTGTCCCGTCGGCTAAGATAGGGTCGCAGCACCCACGCTCCGGCGAACACGTACGACAGAACTTCCGTCGGCCCCGCGAAAGAAAAGAATAAGACGCGTGGAGCCGCTAACCGATAAATCAGGGCAAATCGAAAGCAGACGCGGGAAGAAACGGATTGACGCTGTTAAGAGCAGAGTACAAAGGAATTCGCGGAACAATGTGACAGGCATTGCTTATTCTTAACCCTTTGACTGCTAACTTCTCTAAGTTGAAGAGCTTAACGTGCAGCTGACAGTAGCAATCGCTGGGGACTGAATACTTTTTCACGCAATATGGATCTTGTCGTAGCGGCGTATTAACACTTTGACAGCCAAGCGTATTTTGCTATGTTAGAACCGCGACGCGATGAAATACTGCAGAGCATAATTAAATCATGCAAAATAAAGGTAACGCAGAATTGTCAGAAGCCAAAGTATTGAAACACCGTTTCAATATCATTTGCTTTTACAAGATTGCAAATAGGCTTCATGGCGAATTATTTTGCATTTATGGTAAAATCTTTTGCGCCGGTCACCGGTGACTACCAAGCATATTTTGCTATGTTAGAACCGCAACGCGATGAAATACTGCACAGTATGATTAAATCGTGCAAAATTAAGGTAACACAGTAGTTGGAAGCCAAAGTATTTAACACATTGACTGCCAAGCGTATTTTGCTACGTTAGAACCGCGATGCGATGAAATACTGCAGAGCATAATTAAATCATGCAAAATAAAGGTAACGCAGAATTGTCAGAAGCCAAAGTATTGAAACACAGTTTCAATATCATTTGCTTTTACAAGATTGCAAATTGGCTTCATTGCGAATTTTTTGCAATTTTAGTAATATATTTTGCACCGGTCACCGGTGACCACCGTGGCAGTCAAAGTGTTAAGACACAGAATTACTGACCAAATAAATGGGATTTCATTTTTTCTCGTCGCTAAGCAACGTGGTATGACCGATGCTTTTCGCGGACGTATCAATGCGCTTATAGCAGTCAAAGGGTTAATTACAATCTAAATCCCGTCATTGTCCGACGACCTAACTCATATCCGCGACGGTCGTGAACGTTTCCTCTCCTTTCCGATAATCCCATATAAACTTATTGGAAAATAGATTTACGTGACCATTCCCTATCCCGTTCCTGCAAATGAAATTGATACAATGGGAAGCGGTGGCGGTAGTTTCTGGGAGTTGAGAAACGCACGATCGACAGATCGGTTCCCCAAAATACATTAGACACAAAACATCGGAGATTTGTTCATTGTACAGTTCATTGTATATAAAATATTGTACACCTATACTTCGCTATACTTGTTCTGAGGCAACCGATGCGCGACAGGGGGTGTAGATTTTTGTTTTGTCAATCTGTCGTGAACATATTGAACCGTCGGTTAAGATTCGGTCGCAGAACCCACGCTTCGGCGAACACGTACGACAGAACTTTCATCGGCTCCGTGAAAGAAAACAATAAGAACCCCGACGTGGAGTCGCTAACCGATAAGTCAGGGAAAATCGAAAGCAGACGGCGAAAGAAACGAACTGACGCTGCTTTGCGAAGTAAAGTTTGTTATACGCAAGCTAGGCTCTTTAACTCTCTATGGGTTGAGTTATTTTCTTACATATAAAAAATATATGCAATGGAAAATGAAGAATTATAAACGTATATATGCAGAATTCAAGAATTTTGGAAACGGCCATTTTACACTTTCGTTGCGATGGGAAAAAATCTCGGCCAAGCGTCAGTAATTTAGTGGGGGGGGGGGGGGGGGGGGGGGGGGGGGGTTGCATGTAACCTGCTACTCCGGACAATGCATGTCTCCTTTTGGTATCAAACAATCAGTACGGTTTCATCAACCACAAAAAAACAGCTCGGTCCCAACGTTCACAGCATATACTTCAGTTTCACTTTTCTGTTTAAGTAGATAGTTCATCATGCGCAGATATCCAAACAAAATTGTAATATAAATTGTAGACTTAGATTTCTTTGCAATGAAATAGTGATTCATTCACCACCAAAAGCCTTACCAGATATTTTCATTTCTTGTGCTTATATCTTTGCACGCACTTCCGCCGATTTTCAACCGTTTTGAAAGTATTCGCAAACTGTCTTTTTTTTATGATATAATCTTTATGTGATATTGATGATTTTTTTATGATATAATCATTTTATGATATCATTTTTTATGATATAATTGCGCATATACTTCAGTTTCACTTTCCTGTTTAAGTAGATAGTTCATCATGCGCAGATATCCAAACAAAATTGTAACATAAATTATAGACTTAGATTTCTTTGCAATGAAATAGTGATTCATTCACTACCAAAAGCCTTACCCGATATTTTTATTTCTTGTGCTTATATCTTTGCACGCACTTCCGCCGATTTTCAACCGTTTCGAAAGTATTCGCAAACTGTCTTTTTTCATGAAATAATCTTTCTCACATAACAACCCTTGCATTCAAATTCAACTCAAGTTGCTCCATGTAAACTGCACACTAGCAAGTTCACATAAAAAAAATATTCTTCTCGATGTTATCACTCACACACGCCAATTCCATTATTTTCTAACTTCGAAACTATCCATACATTGCGTTTCGTCAGTAATTAATTTTTCACGTCACACCGTTCTTGACACCACATGAAATTCCTATAGCCGCTTCTAAACCAACAATGAGTGCGAAACCGAAACGTTGACTGTACAACTAGTCACATAACGAAGGTATCGCTGTACATCCAAGCCGTTCGAGGCAGTAAAATAATTGCACATCCATCCTGTCTCAAACAAGACAAACACCGCAGTTCAGAATCGCACGTTATCGTTTTCCTTTCTCCGATGTCGGTGCTTTCTCTTTCTGTCACAGAGCTGAGAGTGTGGTGCGATGTCGACACGATGAAACGTCGGGGGCTTGACTCGCGCCCTGATGAATGTCCCGTGAAGTGCACCGTAACGTTTTGCGGCATTCGGCAGTTCGCAGTTCACGATCCGCGGACGGGGCGACTTAACGGGGTAATTGTTATGCAATTTGCCGGTCGATTGCGGATGGACGTTTCGATGGTGGAGACTAGATGTGCGATCGACGATATACGGGCGTCATTGCGGGAATAGGTTCAATACGGGAAAATAAGAAAAATGTTCGTACGAACTATATGCGTGATACGAGGTGATTGACAAATTAAAAATTTCATTCGTTTCATTTCTTCTTTTTACCCGTATTTAGCATTGCATATTATTCTATACTAACGCCTTATTTCGATTGATATATTTTTATTATGTTGTCATTTTTGATACGTGTCTTCAAGACTCTAGTCACGGACGTCATTGCGGGAATGGATCCAATACGGGGAAATAAGAAAAATATTCGGACGAACTATATGCGTGATACGAGGTGGTTGACAAATTAAAAATTTCATTCGTTTCATTTCTTCTTTTTACCCGTATTTAGCATTGCATATTATTCTATACTAACGCCTTATTTCGGTTGATATATTTTTATTGTGTTGTCATTTTTGATACGTGTCTTCAAGACTCTAGTCACGGACGTCATTGCGGGAATGGATCCAATACGGGAAAATAAGAAAAATGTTCGTACGAACTATATGCGTGATACGAGGTGGTTGACAAATTAAAAATTTCATTCGTTTCATTTCTTCTTTTTACCCGTATTTAGCATTGCATATTATTCTATACTAACGCCTTATTTCGGTTGATATATTTTTATTGTGTTGTCATTTTTGATACGTGTCTTCAAGACTCTAGTCACGGGCGTCATTGCGGGAATGGATCCAATACGGGAAAATAAGAAAAATGTTCGTACGAACTATATGCGTGATACGAGGTGGTTGACAAATTAAAAATTTCATTCGTTTCATTTCTTCTTTTTACCCGTATTTAGCATTGCATATTATTCTATACTAACGCCTTATTTCGGTTGATATATTTTTATTGTGTTGTCATTTTTGATACGTGTCTTCAAGACTCTAGTCACGGGCGTCATTGCGGGAATGGATCCAATACGGGAAAATAAGAAAAATGTTCGGACGAACTATATGCGTGATACGAGGTGGTTGACAAATTAAAAATTTCATTCGTTTCATTTCTTCTTTTTACCCGTATTTAGCATTGCATATTATTCTATACTAACGCCTTATTTCGGTTGATATATTTTTATTGTGTTGTCATTTTTGATACGTGTCTTCAAGACTCTAGTCACGGACGTCATTGCGGAAATGGGTTCAATACGGGAAAATAAGAAAAATGTTCGGACGAACTATATGCGTGATACGAGGTGGTTGACAAATTAAAAATTTCATTCGTTTCATTTCTTCTTTTTACTCGTATTTAGCATTGCATATTATTCTATACTAACGCCTTATTTCGGTTGATATATTTTTATTGTGTTGTCATTTTTGATACGTGTCTTCAAGACTCTAGTCACGGGCGTCATTGCGGGAATGGATCCAATACGGGAAAATAAGAAAAATGTTCGGACGAACTATGTGCGTGATACGAGGTGGTTGACAAATTAAAAATTTCGTTCGTTTCATTTCTTCTTTTTACCCGTATTTAGCATTGCATATTATTCTATACTAACGCCTTATTTCGGTTGATATGTTTTTATTGTGTTGTCATTTTTGATACGTGTCTTCAAGACTCTAGTCACGGGCGTCATTGCGGGAATGGATCCAATACGGGAAAATAAGAAAAATGTTCGGACGAACTATATGCGTGATACGAGGTGGTTGACAAATTAAAAATTTCATTCGTTTCATTTCTTCTTTTTACCCGTATTTAGCATTGCATATTATTCTATACTAACGCCTTATTTCGGTTCATATATTTTTATTGTGTTGTCATTTTTGATACGTGTCTTCAAGACTCTAGTCACGGACGTCATTGCGGGAATGGATCCAATACGGGAAAATAAGAAAAATGTTCGGACGAACTATATGCGTGATACGAGGTGGTTGACAAATTAAAAATTTCATTCGTTTCACTTCTTCTTTTTACCCGTATTTAGCATTGCATATTATTCTATACTAACGCCTTATTTCGGTTGATATATTTTTATTGTGTTGTCATTTTTGATACGTGTCTTCAAGACTCTAGTCACGGATGTCATTGCGGGAATGGATCCAATACGGGGAAATAAGAAAAATGTTCGGACGAACTATATGCGTGATACGAGGTGGTTGACAAATTAAAAATTTCATTCGTTTCATTTCTTCTTTTTACTCGTATTTAGCATTGCATATTATTCTATACTAACGCCTTATTTCGGTTGATATATTTTTATTGTGTTGTCATTTTTGATACGTGTCTTCAAGACTCTAGTCACGGGCGTCATTGCGGGAATGGATCCAATACGGGGAAATAAGAAAAATGTTCGGACGAACTATATGCGTGATACGAGGTGGTTGACAAATTAAAAATTTCATTCGTTTCATTTCTTCTTTTTACCTGTATTTAGCATTGCATATTATTCTATACTAACGCCTTATTTCGGTTGATATATTTTTATTGTGTTGTCATTTTTGATACGTGTCTTCAAGACTCTAGTCACGGACGTCATTGCGGGAATGGATCCAATACGGGGAAATAAGAAAAATGTTCGGACGAACTATATGCGTGATACGAGGTGGTTGACAAATTAAAAATTTCATTCGTTTCATTTCTTCTTTTTACTCGTATTTAGCATTGCATATTATTCTATACTAACGCCTTATTTCGGTTGATATATTTTTATTGTGTTGTCATTTTTGATACGTGTCTTCAAGACTCTAGTCACGGGCGTCATTGCGGGAATGGATCCAATACGGGGAAATAAGAAAAATGTTCGGACGAACTATATGCGTGATACGAGGTGGTTGACAAATTAAAAATTTCATTCGTTTCATTTCTTCTTTTTACCTGTATTTAGCATTGCATATTATTCTATACTAACGCCTTATTTCGGTTGATATATTTTTATTGTGTTGTCATTTTTGATACGTGTCTTCAAGACTCTAGTCACGGACGTCATTGCGGGAATGGATCCAATACGGGGAAATAAGAAAAATGTTCGTACGAACTATATGCGTGATACGAGGTGGTTGACAAATTAAAAATTTCGTTCGTTTCATTTCTTCTTTTTACCCGTATTTAGCATTGCATATTATTCTATACTAACGCCTTATTTCGGTTGATATATTTTTATTGTGTTGTCATTTTTGATACGTGTCTTCAAGACTCTAGTCACGGACGTCATTGCGGGAATGGATCCAATATGGGGAAATAAGAAAAATGTTCGGACGAACTATATGCGTGATACGAGGTGGTTGACAAATTAAAAATTTCATTCGTTTCATTTCTTCTTTTTACCCGTATTTAGCATTGCATATTATTCTATACTAACGCCTTATTTCGGTTGATATATTTTTATTGTGTTGTCATTTTTGATACGTGTCTTCAAGACTCTAGTCACGGGCGTCATTGCGGGAATGGATCCAATACGGGAAAATAAGAAAAATGTTCGTACGAACGATATGCGTGATACGAGGTGGTTGACAAATTAAAAATTTCATTCGTTTCATTTCTTCTTTTTACCCGTATTTACCATTGCATATTATTCTATACTAACGCCTTATTTCGGTTGATATATTTTTATTGTGTTGTCATTTTTGATACGTGTCTTCAAGACTCTAGTCACGGGCGTCATTGCGGGAATGGATCCAATACGGGAAAATAAGAAAAATGTTCGGACGAACTATATGTGTGATACGAGGTGGTTGACAAATTAAAAATTTCATTCGTTTCATTTCTTCTTTTTACCCGTATTTAGCATTGCATATTATTCTATACTAACGCCTTATTTCGGTTGATATATTTTTATTGTGTTGTCATTTTTGATACGTGTCTTCAAGACTCTAGTCGTCTTGTCCATATGTTTGTGTTCGTACGAAATTGTATAAGTGTCTGTTTTATTTTTATACAGCAGTGTGTAGATGCGGTAAAATATTGAAACACGTAGAGAAAATAAGGAAAATACAAATAAAAATAGTTTATACTTTTCTCTACATGCTTTACAGACCCCCCTTTTTCTCCACAGAAGTATGTGTTCGTATAAAAATTGTATATGTACCTGTGTTATTTTCATACGCTAATGTGCAAATATGGTGAAACTTCGAAACGTGCAAGAAAAAGTCACAAAATACTTTCATTTTTACCTTTAGCATTCTGTCACTTCCTCCACATGTTTCACAGTCCCTAAAATATTCCTCTCCATAAGTCTCTACTCGTACAAAAACCCGTATAACTGCCCACGTAATTTCCTACAGTATTGTTCAGATGCGATAAAACTCCCACGCACGCCGAGAAGATTACAAAATAATAAAAGCGCACCATCCAAACTGAGGCGTCGGTCCGAACACGCAAAACTCGATCAAATAAAATCGCGCCGACAACGAAGAAGAAAAATTGATATTCTCTTCTGTTTAGTCTGCACTAGCGCCGTCTAATAAATCCTCTGGGCCGACATTCCACCTGCGATCGAAGGTAAAAAATGGCAAGTCCGCGTTTGACAGAGGGTCAACAAGAAAAGGACTACCGATAAACGCGACCCCGTTTCGTATTGAAACGACGTTAACGGGGTGGGCCCGGCGTCAGAATAATTTTTCTTTGGACACGGGGTTGCCTGGGTTAAAGGCGTTCACGCTCGATACGTCCTATAAATTCCCAGCCCGTGGAGAGAGTCCACGGTCAAGACGGATCTCGTTTTTCTCCTGGCGACGTTAACGCTCAGAGTCTAGTCGATCCGCCCCCAGACTTCGATTTACAGACCATCAATTACGCAAGGCGGGGTCATAAATATAAACAGACGACACACTCGCGTGTCGCCTGCGAATTAGGACCCGAATATTTTGTCGGTGCATAGCGTTAGTAAGATATTCATTTGAACGGAGTATAAAATTAGAATGAAGTAGTCGTATGTGGTAGTACAGAAATACGATGGTGATATAATGAATTTTGTGATTAGTAATAAAGTTGGGATGTAACGTTGGTACAGAAGTTTAGTAGAGAAGAAAATGTGGGTAATGGGGGAAAATTCTATGGCATTTTGTAATAAATCTGAGAGACAACGTCAATGAGGCATTAATTTGAACGGAGTACGAAAGAAATAAGAAATAAAATAAGAATGAAGTAGTTGTAGGTGGTAGTGCAGAAATACGATGGTGATATAATGAATTTTGTGATTAGTAATAAAGTTGGGATGCAACGTTGGTACAGAAGTTTAGTAGAGAAGAAAATTCGGGTAATGGGGGAAAATTCGATGGTATTTTGTAATAAATCTGAGACACGACGTCAATGAGGCATTAATTTGAACGGAGTACGAAAGAAATAAGAAATAAAATAAAAATGAAGTAGTCGTAGGTGGTAGTGCAGAAATACGAGTGATGGTGATATAATGAATTTTGTGATTAGTAATAAAGTTGGGATGTAACGTTGGTACAGAAGTTTAGTAGAGAAGAAAATTCGGGTAATGGGGGAAAATTCTATGGCATTTTGTAATAAATCTGAGACACAACGTCAATGAGGCATTAATTTGAACGGAGTACGAAAGAAATAAGAAATAAAATTAGAATGAAGTAGATGTATGTGGTAGTGCAGAAATACGAGTGACGGTGATATAATGAATTTTGTGATTAGTAATAAAGTTGGGATGCAACGTTGGTACAGAAGTTTAGTAGAGAAGAAAATTCGGGTAATGGGGGAATATTCTATGGCATTTTGTAATAAATCTGAGACACAACGTCAATGAGGCATTAATTTGAACGGAGTACGAAAGAAATAAGAAATAAAATAAGAATGAAGTAGTCGTAGGTGGTAGTGCAGAAATACGAGTGACGGTGATATAATGAATTTTGTGATTAGTAATAAAGTTGGGATGTAACGTTGGTATAGAAGTTTAGCAGAGAAGAAAATTCGGGTAATGGGGGAAGATTCTATGGCATTTTGTAATAAATCTGAGACACGACGTCAATGAGGCATTAATTTGAACGGAGTACGAAAGAAATAAGAAATAAAATAAGAATGAAGTAGTCGTAGGTGGTAGTGCAGAAATACGAGTGACGGTGATATAATCAATTTTGTGATTAGTAATAAAGTTGGGATGCAACGTTGGTGCAGAAGTTTAGTAGAGAAGAAAATTCGGGTAATGGGGAAAAATTCTATGGCATTTTGTAATAAATCTGAGACACAACGTCAATGAGGCATTAATTTGAACGGAATACGAAAGAAATAAGAAATAAAATAAGAATGAAGTAGTCGTAGGTGGTAGTGCAGAAATACGAGTGATGGGGATATAATGAATTTTGTGATTAGTAATAAAGTTGGGATGTAACGTTGGTACAGAAGTTTAGTAGAGAAGAAAATTTGGGTAATGGGGGAAAATTCTATGGCATTTTGTAATAAATCTGAGACACGACGTCAATGAGGCATTAATTTGAACGGAGTACGAAAGAAATAAGAAATAAAATAAGAATGAAGTAGTCGTAGGTGGTAGTGCAGAAATACGAGTGACGGTGATATAATCAATTTTGTGATTAGTAATAAAGTTGGGATGTAACGTTGGTACAGAAGTTTAGTACAGAAGAAAAT
Organism: Cryptocheilus praepositus; assembly: GCA_033815515.1. Taxonomy (NCBI): domain Eukaryota; kingdom Metazoa; phylum Arthropoda; class Insecta; order Hymenoptera; family Pompilidae; genus Cryptocheilus; species Cryptocheilus praepositus. Next base: position 3,412,682 of record JAWWQZ010000257.1, read on the forward strand.
TAGGGTAATGGGGGAAAATTCTATGGCATTTTGTAATAAATCTGAGATACAACGTCAATGAGGCATTAATTTGAACGGAGTACGAAAGAAATAAGAAATAAAATTAGAATGAAGTAGTCGTATGTGGTAGTACAGAAATACGATGGTGATATAATGAATTTTGTGATTAGTAATAAAGTTGGGATGTAACGTTGGTACAGAAGTTTAATAGAGAAGAAAATTTGGGTAGTGGGAGAAAATTCTATGGCATTTTGTAATAAATCCGAGACACAACGTCAATGAGGGATTAGTTTGAACGGAGTACCAAAGAAAAATACATATTGAAAATTCGGATTACAGTGACACATCAAATTCTACGATACTTTCAAAGGAAGTCGATGAAAATAGTCGCATCAACTGTGGCATTTTGCGGAAATCATATTCGTACGATTGATAATCTGCGTAATTTTAACACTTTCACTGATTTCCGTGGAGAAAATCGGGATGCGTGGAATCGCGGCGTCCTGTAAAGCCAGTCTTAAACGCCATAAATCAGCCGGCGCCCGTGCAATGGTATCCGATAAACCGCTCGCCTATTTTATTTCCACCGCGCCGCGGCGGATCATAACGACGCGGAAACGTCAAGGCACCTTGTAATTTATCTGACATCCCTCTCGCCTGTTCCGCCCGCGCTCGCTTTTGTTTAAACGTTCGTTAGCCACGCGGATTTATCGCGGCACTTCTTTTTTTGCCCCCGTCCGCCGACCACCCACTTTTTTCCCCGCCGACCCCCGATACCGGCATTCATCAACATGCGCTCGGAAAATTTTCCTGGCATGTTTTCGAAACGGACGCACGCAGGAAAAAGATGAGTGGCGCTGAAGGCTGCCGCTCGGAGTCGGGTCACGGAAATTCGCCCTTCTAATTTCATTTGTCGCTCGCCGAACCGCTCGCTGTTTTTTGGACGGACGTCCTCCGGGAGCGGCCTGTCCGGTCACGACGACAGGATAAACGTTTCGGCCCCGCGACATCTGCCAGCGAAATCGATGCGGCGATCGCGTGATGATAAAAAAGCGCGCTAGTTTGTGCGGGCGACGGACCGAAAAAGCTGGCACTTGCCAGTGCGTCGCTCGATATTAACCCTTTTCGGACGTATTAAAGTTGGTCATGGGTGTCGTACTGGTCGGAATTAATTTCCGTTGAAAAAGCAGTGATACACAACATGCAAGATTATGATAAATAAACAAGGTTTATGAATTTTTTTGTCAACTTTAGTTATATGTTTACACAATAATGTTTTAACCCTTTGCGATCGGTGTCCCCGTCTCGGGGACATTTCTCAATCGTCGTAGAAGTAGATATCCCGCAGCGAGAATCTTCGAAAATGCAATTATTTGTTGAGGCATAGAGAAGTGCGTCATCAATTCACACAATCGCTGTTGTATAAAATAACAAAACAACTGAACAACAAAAAGCCACTGACACACTTAAATTTTGTGAAATATTTAGTCGATCAGTTAGTAGGAAATTTTCGGCACTGAACACTATCTACATCGCAAGCTTTAACGTCATTCGTAGACATCAGATTAAATAATCAATTTCATATAATTTGTTCAGGAGGCAAGAAAGACTGTACAGTACGTTTCGACAGGAAAACTGCGGGAAAAAGACGACAAACACACACGTACTGTGATACTTGTACACGAAAGCCAGGATTTCATATTTTTGCTTCAACTTTAGAAATATCATACTTTAGAACATACAGAGATTAACACGTTGGCTGCCGTGGGGGTCACCGGTGACCGGCGCAAGAGATTTGACTGAAGATCGAAAATATTCGTAACAATAATTATGATAGTAATAATTATTTTATAATTGCAGTTATTGTTAGAAAGTCATGCGATTCTTTGATCTCGCAATACTTGCACGTTATTTACATTTTGCATAATTCAGTCAAACGCTGTAGTATTTGATAGCATCGCCGTTCTAATACGGCAAAATACGCACGGCAGTCAACGTGTTAAAAATTTGTATTCTTACATATTACAAGTAGTAATAAACACAACAAATCAGTTTCAACAAATTCTGTGTGTTTTAATATCCATATATTGACTTTAAATTCTGTACAGAAGAGTGACTGCGAAATGCTAGATTTCATCCGACCTGCTGGTACTTTTAAGAGCGAAATCTGCCGACCGCAAAGGGTTAATGTCATGTTTTCATGTAAAAATTATACTTTATAGTGCTCCATTGTGTGGTATTTTTCAAACAGTAAACTTCTGTCGTTAACTTTCTTTTGGCCATATTGGAATATTATTTTGAAATATTGTAAGAAACGGGAATGACTAATTACAGTTAAATACAATTTGGGAAATATTATTTAGAGTTTTACGAAGTACCTTTGAACTGTGTCCATATCTTTACGTACAAGAGGTGATTGTAAGAAGTAACAGCTATTGTTCGCACAGGATTTCGTTGTCTCCAATTGATAACAGCACCGCATAAGTTCGTCAATAGATCCATTCGATATTTATGATTGTACAGATAAATTGTAAACTGATACATGGATGAATATAGTATAAGATTAGTACGGTTTCTGTTGTGGTGGCTGAGAGCAGACATACGACTGGAACGGTAAAAAGGCTTTGGTGTCTGAGAGTAGACATACGACCGCAAATATTTTTTATTTTTTTATTTTTAATATTTTTTTATATTATTTACAATTATATAACAGGTTATTAGTAAATATTGACTGTTTTCAATGAACTTATCCCGTATTTTTGAAAGCAAGGCAAATTTACTTGTTTGTAGGCTCCGAGTTCTTTCGGTTCTTTTGTCAAAACGAATAAATCGTGGGATTTGCTTGAACTTCTTTCTGGTCATAGATTTTCGAAAAAATTCGCGATCCCACTTTGATGACCATAAATCACAAAATCTTACATTTTTCGCCTCGTAACATTCGACATTTTCATTTTCATCATTGGTGATCGACTCTTCATCGCTATCTTCAGTTTCAGATGTTTCACTTTGAGTATGAACCGTTTCATCTTCAGATTCAGAATTGATCGCATCTGATTCTATATCTATATCGTAGGGTTACGCAATATTTTTGTCAAGAAATAGTTTTGCAAAGCTTGCACATAGTGCCGAACAATTAGTCGAAAGCGGGGTACAATCTAAAGGATACATCATCCACAAGGTAGATAATTATTATGTAGAATATGAAATTGTTATTGGTAGAGGAAACCAAATATTTTCATGTCGAAACAGTCGGGTCTGTTCTGCAAATAAAGGAAGAGCGCATTTTACGGTCCGAGAAGTCGATGCACGCGCGTCAAACAGCGAGTCGTCGTTTCCACAGTAGTATAGCTCAATGGTATGGTCTGACATAGCTACAGTTTTCCGTGTCAATGTCCCGAACGTCGCGAGAAATTAATATTGCGCGACTGATGCAGTCGGTTTTTAAGTCGATAAGGTATGTTTTTGGATATATATGTGGGGTGTGATTTTCAATCCGTGTGAGTGTACGCATACGTAAGTATGAGGGAGAAAGGAACAGTGAGAGAAAGGATGCATTATTTTTGCAGTTGCCGTTTCATTTAAATACTTCACATACGCGCTGATTTTTCCGACCACAAAATCCCAAATATTCTGCAGAGAATTGCATCTGGATCAAAGCGTCCGGATAAATTGATGAATATGCGACGAAGCTAAAGAAACAAAATTCGTCCAGAAACCGAACAAATCGCCGTTATCTTTAAGTTCATTATGTAATGTATTAACACGTTGAACGCCACGTAACCCAGATCTGGGTTACGGCTATGTTTCCCCAGGGCCCCGACCCGTAAACGCTGTGATCTTTAAGTTGTCCAATTAACACAGGATTTTTGAACAATTTATGATAGTTTTATTTGTGACATAATTATGATGAGTATAAACAACTGAAAGTAACAATGAACTATAAAATAAACAAAAAAAAACATTAAAAATATACTTATATTTGGTTTTATATAATATCCTATTTGGTTCTAAAATATTATAATATTTTATTACTTATGGTATTCGTTAAAACATTTTAAACATAATTGAGGTGATTGTGGACACTGGACAATATGTTATAGTCTTTTGCAAATTTTTTTGCGTCCTGGCGTTCGAGAGTTTATCCGTTTTGCGTAGACCGAACTGGATATTGTCGGATGAACCGGCAGTATCAATCTGTTCATTCTCTTCTTCTATAGCCAGGTTTTCTAATAGTTCTTCAAAATCTTCACACTCATACAAATCCTCATTTTCGAGCTTGAACTTGACACAATAATATTTCTAACTTTTTTTGGAAACCTGAATACTTCTTCGTCATCACCCGGCTCACTTTCATCTACACTTTTGTGCTGTCTAACGAACATTTTAGGGATCAAGAAGTAAATAAAGATGTCAAAAATATGCAAAAAATACTGTTCGATGACTGGTTTGAAGAAACTGAAAGTGATGACAACTAAAGGTTCTGAGGAGACTGAAAGAGTGTAAATGCCAAGATCTTTCATGTTGATTATTTTTGCGGAACGCTCAAGCATTGAAGACACTTTGAGGCCCGATAATTTGCCAAATAATCACCTTCTACAAAGTTATCTTATAATACTCTTTCAAAAAAATAAACTGTGGTTATATTTATACGACGCATTACATTGTATCGCTCTTCCTTATTTTACATCGGATTTGGGCCGGGAGAAACTTCACCGATTTACGCTGGGCGTTCAACGTGTTAAGAAACGTGGCCGTTTTAGAAGCGACATGGAATGTAACAGAATGCTCAACAACAATTAGTTCTACAATATCATATTGTCGCGCATTAAGTGGCAACTAAGCACTGCATGCGCCAAAGTGCACGCGGTCGGGATTAAATGCACGGGAGACTATGTTCTCTCCCAATGTCTCCGCTTTGTTAACGTCATCTGTCCCCGTTACGCGCGATATTAATCGCGAGATTAAACTCGCACGGTTAATGCACGTTGTAACGCGATCATTCTGGACCCGGCCGCTTCACCGTTTATCAGGTTAATTGATGTATGAGCCGACGAGTCTGAGCCGCGGTGTTTTACCTGGGAGTCACTTTGTACGATGCAATCGCGTGCTGTTGCCTGCGGACAAGTTTGTACTGGAGAGATTGAGCTGATACATTTATGATATCGATTCACGCCGCGAAAGCAGAAGTATCAAATTTACTTGAAAAGTTAAGAGGCAATGCCAAATTAATTGCCAAATCGATTAACGGCGCAAAAGGAAAATTATGAAATTTACTTGAAATGTTAAGAGGTAAGACGGCAATAAGGTCTTTCGGTGTTATTATTTTAAAAAATGTAAACGTGGAAGTTTGAAGACAGGTAATTGAGCCGATAATTTGCCAAATCGATCAACGTCGCAAAAGGTATTTCGGTGTTATTACTTTAAAAAATGTAAAAGTGGAAATTTGAGGACAGGTAATTGAGCCAATAATTTGCCAAATCGATCAAAGCCGAAAAAAGGAAAATGATTAATTTAGGAAAATTCCCTCCTACTCCGGATACCACCGATTCTCCGAAATTTACCTCAGTTGTCACCCCCTTTCGAAACCACGTTCCACCAGTCAATGTGTTAAATACTTTGGCTTCCAACTACTGTGTTACCTTAATTTTGCACGATTTAATCATACTGTGCAGTATTTCATCGCATCGCGATTCTAACGTAGTAAAATACGCTTGGCAGTCAATGTGTTAAATACTTTGGCTTCCAACTACTGTGTTACCTTAATTTTGCACGATTTAATCATACTGTGCAGTATTTCATCGCATCGCGATTCTAACATAGTAAAATACGCTTGGCAGTCAATGTGTTAAATACTTTGGCATTACATTGTGTTACCTTAATTTTGCACGATTTAATTATATTCTGAAATATTTCATCGCATCGCGATTCTAACGTAGCAAAATACGCTTGGCAGTCAATGTGTTAAATACTTTGGATTCCAACTACTGTGTTACCTTAAGTCTGCACGGTTTAATCATACTGCGCAGTGTTTCATCGCATCGCGATTCTAACATAGTAAAATACGCTTGGCAGTCAATGTGTTAAATACTTTGGCTTCCAACTACTGACGTTACCAATTAATTGCCAACGATTTAATCATACTGTGCAGTATTTCATCGCATCGCGATTCTAACATAGTAAAATACGCTTGGCAGTCAATGTGTTAAATACTTTGGCTTCCAACTACTGTGTTACCTTAATTTTGCACGATTTAATCATACTCTGCAGTATTTCATCGCATCGCGGAAAATTCTAGCGCGAGCAAAATACGCTTGCAGAATTTTTGTGTTGGATTTTGATGGTGAGGATACTGGAGGGCGTTCTTCGCACGTTATTTTACGATTTAATCAAATTGGTAGTGTGTGATTTCATCAAGTCGATGGAAAATGTGCATGTAAAATATTTTTATCTGTCGGCGAATTTTACACGTGTTAAAAATTTGCCGGTAAATACTGTTTATCTTAATAAAGTGGTTTTAAACTTAAGTTCATCTATTGACCACGGTATTTCATCGCATCGCGTTTCAACTCAATCACTATGGATACGCTTGTACAGTTTCAGAATGATCATCAAATACGAGAAGAAACATTTCAAAACACATTATGAACATATAATACCGATTTAATCAACAGCCAATTTCATCGCATCGCGAACTCTCTAACATTATAAAATACGCTTTTTTTGTTAAATGCTAATGCTGAAACGTAAAAAAAATGTGTTCTTAATTTCGCAGAGGCACGTGAATATTTCATCGCACGACAGGCAAACCGCAACGCAACAAAAAATTGGAAAATTGCGTGAGCGCGAACGAAGAATGCGTGTGCGGAATTTTTGATGATTGGATTTTGATGGTGAGGAAAGTGGAGGGCGTTCTTCGCACGTTATTTTAGTGGCTGATATCAAATTAGTAGTGTGTGATTTCGAGGTCAAGTCGATGGAAAATGTGCATGTAAAATGGTATTTTTATCTGTCGGCGCATTTTACACTGAAAAAATTGCCGGTAAATCCCTGAATACTTTTATCTTTCCAATAAAGTGGTTTTAAACTTAAGTTCATCTATTGACCACGGTAGTACCTAGCATCAGTTTCAACTCAATCACTTTGGATACCTTGTACATTTCGGAATGATCATCAAATAGCGAGAAGAAACATTTCAAAACACATTATAAACATATAATACCGATATTAACACTTAGCCAACCGAATGTGGAGAACTCTCCATTATGAAGTAAGTTTTTTCTTAAGTGCTAATGCCGAAACGTCAAAAAAATCGGTGTTCGGTATTTCTTTAGAGGCACGTGAATATTTCTACGACAGGCAAACCGCAACGCAACAAAAAATTGGAAAATTGCGTGAGCGCGAACGAAGAATGCGTGTGCGGAATTTTTGATGATTGGATTTTGATGGTGAGGAAAGTGGAGGGCGTTCTTCGCACGTTATTTTAGTGGCTGATGTCAAATTAGTAGTGTGTGATTTCGAGGTCAAGTCGATGGAAAATGGTATTTTTATCTGTCGGCGCATTTTACACTGAAAAATTTGCCGCTAAATCCCTGAATACTTTTATCTTTCCAATAAAGTGGTTTTAAACTTAAGTTCATCTATTGACCACGGTAGTACCTAGCATCAGTTTCAACTCAATCACTTTGGATACCTTGTACATTTCGGAATGATCATCAAATAGCGAGAAGAAACATTTCAAAGCACATTATAAACATATAATACCGATATTAACACTTAGCCAAACGAATGCGGAGATCTTCTCATTATGAAGTAAGTTTTTCCTGAAGTGTTAATGCCGAAACGTCAAAAAACATCGGTGTTCGGTATTTCTTTAGAGGCACGTGAATATTTCTACGACAGGCAAACCGCAACGCAATAAAAAATTGGAAAATTGCGTGAGCGCGAACAAAGAATGCGTGTGCGGAATTTTTGATGATTGGATTTTGATGGTGAGGAAAGTGGAGGGCGTTCTTCGCACGTTATTTTAGTGGCTGATGTCAAATTAGTAGTGTGTGATTTCGAGGTCAAGTCGATGGAAAATGTGCATGTAAAATGGTATTTTTATCTGTCGGCGAATTTTACACTGAAAAATTTGTCGGTAAATCCCTGAATACTTTTATCTTTCCAATAAAGTGGTTTTAAACTTAAGTTCATCTATTGACCACGGTAGTACCTAGCGTCAGTTTCAACTCAATCACTTTGGATACCTTGTACATTTCGGAATGATCATCAAATAGCGAGAAGAAACATTTCAAAACACATTATGAACATATAATACCGATATTAACACTTAGCCAACCGAATGTGGAGAACTCTCCATTATGAAGTAAGTTTTTTCTTAAGTGCTAATGCCGAAACGTCAAAAAAATCGGTGTTCGGTATTTCTTTAGAGGCACGTGAATATTTCTACGACAGGCAAACCGCAACGCAACAAAAAATTGAAAAATTGCATGAGCGCGAACAAAGAATGCGTGTGCTGAATTTTTGATGATTGGATTTTGATGGTGAGGAAAGTGGAGGGCGTTCTTCGCACGTTATTTTAGTAGCTGATGTCAAATTAATAATGTGTGATTTCGAGGTCAAGTCGATGGAAAATGTGCATGTAAAATGGTATTTTTATCTGCCGGCGCATTTTACACTGAAAAATTTGCCGGTAAATCCCTGAATACTTCTATCTTTCCAATAAAGTGGTTTTAAACTTAAGTTCATCTATTGACCACGGTAGTACCTAGCATCAGTTTCAACTCAATCACTTTGGATACCTTGTACATTTCAGAATGATCATCAAATAGCGAGAAGAAACATTTCAAAACACATTATGAACATATAATACCGATATTAACACTTAGCCAACCGAATGTGGAGAACTCTCCATTATGAAGTAAGTTTTTTCTTAAGTGCTAATGCCGAAACATCAAAAAAATCGGTGTTCGGTATTTCTTTAGAGGCACGTGAATATTTCTACGATAGGCAAACCGCAACGCAACAAAAAATTGGAAAATTGCGTGAGCGCGAACAAAGAATGCGTGTGCAGAATTTTTGATGATTGGATTTTGATGGTGAGGAAAGTGGAGGGCGTTCTTCGCACGTTATTTTAGTGGCTGATGTCAAATTAGTAGTGTGTGATTTCGAGGTCAAGTCGATGGAAAATGTGCATATAAAATGGTATTTTTATCTGTCGGCGAATTTTACACTGGAAAATGGCCGGTAAATGAATACTTTTATCTTTCCAATAAAAAATATTAAAAGTCATATAAGTTCATCTATTGACCACGGTTACCTAGCATCAGTTTCACGACTCAATCACTATTGGATACCTTGTACACGTTCAATGATCATCAAATAGCCGGTGAAGAAACATTTCAAAACACATTATGAACATATAATACCGATATTAACACTTAGCCAATCGAATGCGGAGATGTTTCCATTATGAAGTATGTAATTTTTTCCTTAAGTGTTAATGCCGAAACGTCAAAAAATATCGGTGTTCAATGTCTCTTTAGAGGCATGTGAATATTTCTACGACAGGCAAACCGGTACCAGAAACGAGCCTATTCGTCGGTTTACTCGTTACACGATCGACTCGCAATAATCCGCAGGAAAAAGCGTACGCGCGAAAATCTCGCGACATATCGCGGTGGAAGTTTGCCATGTGTCTCTATGCCGGAGTATCGAAAATCGGCCGTTGGCGTTCCCGAGAGAGGTCAATATTCCGGAATGCCGCGGTATAGGTCATCCTGAGAAAAAAGCTTATATGAACGTATGAAACAAGAAATACCGATACCGCATATTGCGACGGGTCTATCTCTAAAATGTTCGATATGGTTGCCGGTGTTCGTGAAGGGAAAAACTGATGCCGTAAAACTAAGATGCCGCGTGCAGGAAAATAAATCTAGCGACAGCTTTGATGATAGCCAAATTATAGTAGTGCGAAAGAGCGTGTGTAGTTCTAGTTATGTCAAACACATCTTATATTTTTTTTTGTAACGTAAATAAAGAGAACATCTCTTCTTCTACACACATATCCATCACCGAATTATTATACTGCGTTATGGTTTGCCTGCTCTGCAAATACAGTGAATCCGTACGAATTTGTCCACGAGCAATGCAACTTCATAAAGATTTTATACTCTCATTTAAAAGCGCCGTGAAATTGGTTGCATCAGAGAATTAACAAAACCCCCTTCAAGCTTTCTTTTCACAATAACCGACGCTACACTCTAAAAAAAATTGAGCGGTTATTTTAACATTTTCTCAGTATATAATATAACTTTCCTCTTGCACATATATTTATCACAAAACTATAATGCTGCGTTATAGTTTTATCTGCCCTACAGATAAATTCGTAGAAACTTGTCCACAAGCAATGCAGCTTCATAAAAAATTTACAGTTTCATTTAAAAGCGCCGTGAAATTGGCTGTATCGCAGAATCAACGAAGTTCGCTCCAAGCTTTTTTTCAGAATGACCGATACTACACACGGAAAAAAAATTAAGGGGTTATCTTAAAATTTCCTCAGCATATAATATAACTTTTATTTTGCACACATATTTATCACAAAACTATAATGCTGCGTTATAGTTTTATCTGCCCTACAAATAAATTCGTAGAAACTTGTCCACAAGCAATGCAGCTTCATAAAAAATTTACAGTTTCATTTAAAAGCGCCGTGAAATTGGCTGTATCGCAGAATCAACGAAGTTCGCTCCAAGCTTTTTTTCAGAATGACCGATACTACAGACGGAAAAAAAAATTAAGGGGTTATCTTAAAACTTTCTCAGTATATAATATAACTTTCCTCTTGCACACATATTTATCACAAAACTATAATGCTGCGTTATAGTTTTATATGCCCTACAAATAAATTCGTAGAAACTTGTCCACAAGCAATGCAGGTTCATAAAAAATTTACAGTTTCATTTAAAAGCGCCGTGAAATTGGCTGTATCGCAGAATCAACGAAGTTCGCTCCAAGCTTTTTTTCAGAATGACCGATACTACACACGGAAAAAAAATTAAGGGGTTATCTTAAAACTTTCTCAGTATATAATATAACTTTCCTCTTGCACACATATTTATCACAAAACTATAATGCTGCGTTATAGTTTTATCTGCCCTACAAATAAATTCGTAGAAACTTGTCCACAAGCAATGCAGCTTCATAAAAAATTTACAGTTTCATTTAAAAGCGCCGTGAAATTGGCTGTATCGCAGAATCAACGAAGTTCGCTCCAAGCTTTTTTTCAGAATGACCGATACTACACACGGAAAAAAAATTAAGGGGTTATCTTAAAACTTTCTCAGTATATAATATAACTTTCCTCTTGCACACATATTTATCACAAAACTATAATGCTGCGTTATAGTTTTATCTGCCCTACAAATAAATTCGTAGAAACTTGTCCACAAGCAATGCAGCTTCATAAAAAATTTACAGTTTCATTTAAAAGCGCCGTGAAATTGGCTGTATCGCAGAATCAACGAAGTTCGTTCCAAGCTTTTTTTCAGAATGACCGATACTACACACGGAAAAAAAATTAAGGGGTTATCTTAAAACTTTCTCAGTATATAATATAACTTTCCTCTTGCACACATATTTATCACAAAACTATAATGCTGCGTTATAGTTTTATCTGCGGTATTCTCTACAAATAAATTCGTAGAAACTTGTCCACAAGCAATGCAGCTTCATAAAAAATTTACAGTTTCATTTAAAAGCGCCGTGAAATTTGCTGTATCGCAGAATCAACGAAGTTCGCTCCAAGCTTTCTTTCAGAATGACCGATACTACACACGGAAGAAAAATTAAGGGGTTATCTTAAAACTTTCTCAGTATATAATATAACTTTCATATTGCACACAAATTTAACACAAAACAATAAAGCTGCGTTATAGTTTTATCTGCCCTACAAATAAATTCGTAGAAACTTGTCCACAAGCAATGCAGCTTCATAAAAAATTTACAGTTTCATTTAAAACGTGAAATTTGCTGTATCGCAGAATCAACGAAGTTCGCTGACAAGCTTTTTTTCAGAATGACCGATACTACACACGGAATAAAAATTAAGGGGTTATCTTAAAACTTTCTCAGTATATAATATAACTTTCCTCTTGCACACATATTTATCACAAAACTATAATGCTGCGTTATAGTTTTATCTGCTTCTTACAAAAAAATTCGTAGAAACTTGTCCACAAGCAATGCAGCTTCATAAAAAATTTACAGTTTCATTTAAAAGCGCCGTGAAATTGGCTGTATCGCAGAATCAACGAAGTTCGCTCCAATTTTTTTCAGAATGACCGATACTACACACGACGAAGAAATCTTACTGAAGATGAGTTCTCAGTATATAATATTACATTACATAGACTCTTGCACACATATTTATGAAAAACTATAATGCTGCGTTATAATTTTATCTGCCCTACAAATAAATTCGTAGAAACTTGTCCACAAGCAATGCAGCTTCATAAAAAATTTACAGTTTCATTTAAAAGCGCCGTGAAATTGGCTGTATCGAATCAGAATCAACAAAAGTTCGCTAGCACAGCTTTTTTTTGAAAGAATGACTGCGATGTTATTTTGATGGGACAAAAAAAGGATTGCAAAGTTTGTTCCCAACACACGGCCAAAGACGACAAAAGTAAACATGCCTCGACAAGGCAAGAATGCACATTGGAGATTGTTTTACAAAAACCTCAGTATATAATATAGAACGTAATCTTTAATAAATATCCTTATTAAGTTAAATAAATGTATGTAATGTTAAAATATACGAGTTTATCGTGTTTATCTGTGCCTAAAATTTCGTAGAAACTTGTCCACAGAAACGAACTCATGAAATAGGCGGATTACTGTCGAGTTGCTGGTCAGCCCGAGAGAAAAGAGCGTCGAGCGCAAAGGGTTAAGTCAAAGTTTGTAGCATACCTTGAAGTACTGTGCAATTTATAGTTTTCCTCGAAGCGCGCTAGCCGGCTAAGCAAAATAACCGATTACGAGTATTAACCACTTGCGCTATAAAGACGTGCCTTGCACACAGATGCTTTTATCAAAGCCAAAAGCGACATAATACCACGTCGATAGGCATTTGTCTGCAGAAGCAAAAACGACGTGTCTTTTCATAGACGCTGATACTACGTCAATAGCTGCTATTAGGTTTTATGCGAATTTTTTGCATTTATAGTAAAATCTTTTACATGTTATATTTAAAGAGCGCGGCAGCCGAAAATTAAATCGTAGCGCAAGTGGTTAAATGAAGGGTTCGAATCTGATGCTAGTCGTTTCGCTTTTCGCAAGTAATTACAAATAATGAACATCACCGAATTACAGGACTTTTGACCTACAAATACAGATTGACCGATTTCGATAAAATTGTCAGCATGTTCATACCTACAGTTTTTTACCTAATTATCAAACCTTCGCAAATGATTCAGAACACTTAACAGTATCAAAGGTATTCAATCGTAACAACACACACATACAATTGTACAGCTGCTTAAGCACTTTCTTATAATATTTTCAATTATAATTAATTATTAATATGATTTATTAATGAATTTAATATCATTCAATAATTAATTTGAATGAATAACAATAAATAAAATAACTTCATTAATTTTTTTATTATATAAGGCACTAAGTATTTTATCCGTAAAAACGCTGTGTCGTCACAAATGTTCGCTACGATAACGTTCGAAACAGTCCCAACGTACTTGCGACCCCGTAGTTTCATACTCAACCTATACTCGGAGGTGCGCAGTCAAAGTGTGCGGCATCTTAGTAAATGGTCGGTATAGTTCTAGGTGCCCTAAATAATCTCGCGATAAGAGCGGTTCGCAGCGGAACGCGGCGAGGGAAATTTGATGGGCGAATTTCATTTGCCGCGCGTAAACGTAGAAGGGATGTGGGAAGAAAAACGGCGGGGAGGAATGGAATTTGACGAGGAGGCGGACGCGAACGGCGCCGCGCAGTTGTAAAATGTAAAATCTCTTTGAGTGGCGCGTCTTGTCGTAACAAAGCGCGAAACGAAGCTCGCGCTGCCGGGGAGCTTGAGATTTCAACGCAATTCCTAGGAGGAACGTAAAGGTGTGTTTCATGGGTTGTAACGTAACGACCGTGATTTACGTAGATCTACCGGCCTATACCGGCAAGGTGCTTCGCGAAGTCAAATAAAATGTCTGCGTGGCCGAACACCTACTTATCTAAATTTGCAAGGGTTCGCGTAGTGTCGGTCGTCGGCTATGATTTTTAAACCTCGGTGTAGTGTGTATGATGAATTTTGCATTTTTATACTTTGCTGGTTTGGTAATGCAAGACGGAGATTTTCATCGTTGGTGTAGTGTGTATGATGAATTTTATATTTTGATATATTGCAGCTCTGATAACGTAAAGACGGAGATTTTCATCGTTGGCATAGTGTGTAAGATGAATTTTGCATGTCGATATTTTGTTGATCTGATGATATAAAGATGGAGATTTTCATCATTGATGTAGTGTGTACGACGCGTTTGAAATATAAATTGTTTTGTTACCATTCTAGTGTAACCCCCATATTACTTATTTATATATAAATTATATAACATTATAATATAATTATGATATATATATATTATATTATATATAATTATATAATTATATACTATTATATACTATATATAAATTTTAGCAGTTTATACATTGAGTTTTCATGGATTTCAAATATAAGTTGTTTCAAGTATAAGTTGTTTGGTGACAATGCTAACGTGTTCCACTTATTACTTATTGAAACGACCGGCAAGGCGACGTGCGATGAAAATATCAGGTCAATTTGAATTTATAGCAGCGGCGCGTATCGCCAATATATTATGTTTTCATGCATTTCAAATGTAACTTCTTTGCTACCATTCTAATGCTGCACTTATTTGACACCCAACGCTCGTATATCCTATATTACCACGTTGACTGCCAAGCGTATTTTACTATATTAGAACGGCGATGCTATGAAATACTACAGCGTTCGACTGAATTACGCAAAATGTACATAAATAATGTGCAGATATTGCAGACCGAAGGATCGAATCACTATTCTATTAACAACTGCATTTATAAAATAGTAATTGCTACCCATTGCGAATATTTTGGTGCGATGAAAATATCAGGTCGATTTGAATTTATAGCAGCGGCGCGTATCGCCAATATATTATGTTTTCATGCATTTCAAATGTAACTTCTTTGTTACCAGGTAATGTTGCACTTATTTGACACCCAACGCTCGTATATCCTATATTAACACGTTGACTGCCAAGCGTATTTTACTATATTAGAACGGCGATGCTATGAAATACTACAGCGTTCGACTGAATTACGCAAAATGTACATAAATAATGTGCAGCTATTGCAGACCAAAGGATCGAATCACTATTCTAATAACAACTGCATTTATAAAATAATAATTGCTACCCATTGCGAATATTTTGGTGCGATGAAAATATCAGGTCGATTTGAATTTTGGCAGCGGTGTGTATGATGCCAATATATTATGATTATTCATGCATTTCAAATATAACTTCTTTGTTACCATTCTAATGCTGCACTTATTTGACACTCAGCGCTCGTATATCCTATAATAACACGTTGACTGCCAAGCGTATTTTACTATATTAGAACGGCGATGCTATGAAATACTACAACGTTCGACTGAATTATGCAAAATGTAAATAATGTGCAGATATTGCAGACCGAAGGATCGAATCACTATTCTATTAACAACTGCATTTATAAAATAGTAATTGCTACCCATTGCGAATATTTTGGTGCGATGAAAATATTAGGTCGATTTGAATTTATAGCAGCGGCGCGTATCGCCAATATATTATGTTTTCATGCATTTCAAATGTAACTTCTTTGTTACCATTCTAATGCTGCACTTATTTGACACCCAACGCTCGTATATCCTATATTAACACGTTGACTGCCAAGCGTATTTTACTATATTAGAACGGCGATGCTATGAAATACTACAGCGTTCGACTGAATTACGCAAAATGTACATAAATAATGTGCAGGTATTGCAGACCAAAGGATCGAATCACTATTCTAATAACAACTGCATTTATAAAATAATAATTGCTACCCATTGCGAATATTTTGGACTTTCAGTAAAATTTCTCGCGTCGGTCACCGGTGACCATCATGGCAGTCAAAGTGTTAAATTGTTTTATTACCATTCTAACGTGCTTCACTTATTACCACACATGCAAGAATTTAACCGTTTAAGTGCCACGCGTCTCTGCTATTTCCTCGTCCAGATGTGCCAAGAAGCGCTTTTGCGCTTGTCTTATTCCCCGTCTAAAAATGCCAAACGGCGCGATAGCACTCTTCCTGTTCTCCGATTAATAACATTTGCATCCAAATGTTAGATTGCAATTAAAACTCGTTCTTTTATCAATTGTCTCCTTATCTTATTTTTACCTAAAACGGAGTGGTAGTCGTAAAATCCGCATCGACGGAAACCGAGCGTGTGCCGGTTGTCGGCTTCGCAGCCTACAGCGCTGGCACTTTTCGAGCGAAACAGAAGAAGCGCAAAATCGCTCCTCGGCACTCAAACAGTTAACACTTCGCATGCGGGCAACGTATTTTTACGTTTTTTGTAGTCTGTCACTGGAGCGCGGGTCACGTAAAAATACGTGTTTAGTTGATTTGGTTTTGTTAGTGGATATCCACCACAAATCTACTAAATACGTATAATTACATGAATGTGTGACATTATATGCGTGTTATTTGCATTGCTAGGCAACGCTTTGCATTTTTTTTCCCATAAGTTATGATTGTTGAGTTACTCGATCTTTTGCTGAGTTATTTCGTCTTAAATCGAATTCTTAGCTCCAGAACGTGTGTTATCAATTTGAAGCTTGATTTTTTATTATTGATTACAAAATTGATCAAATGAGCCGTTGTGACAAAGATAGTGATGAAGAAATATGCGCTGACAAATTATCGGACTTTTCGTATGATAGTGTGGAAAACTTTAAAAATCGCTTATTTTTATGATTTCGTGAAAATATCGTTTGTTTTTTGTTAAATAATCATACAGTATATATTTAAGTGTGAAATAAAAAAAGTTTCGTTCATAAAAACGAAGTAGTTTTCGATTTACAGCGATTTTTCTGAATAACCAAACTTCCGCGCGATTCTAAAAAACGCCCGCTGCAAAAATTCGGCGAAGTATGCCCGCAAGCCAAGTGTTAATTACATAATTCGTCTCCGAACGTGCACCATTTCGTCTACGAGACGCGAATTGTTCAGTTTTTGAGCAGACCGCGCTTCGAGATTAAATCAGCCGGGACTAAGGTAGGAGAGTGGCGGGACATTTTACGCCTCAAAAGCTCCGCGAATTTGGAGAATCGATGCCCCCCGCACGTCCCTTTCCGAACGGTTTCATCCCCCGCCACGCTGTTTTCCAGCTGCTATATCACCGCGCGATTCCTCTGTGGGCCCCACTCTGTGACCCGCTTTTCCAAAAGCTCGCATTGACGACGCGCGTAACGATGCGGTCGACGCATGACAAAAGGGTGGATTGCACGCGGCCGAAATGCAAATCGATTTCCCCGCCCGTTCCACACACGCCGTGCACTCTCTTTGCAGCCGCTGTCAAATGAAATAGAGGGTAACTGACGTGGGGCTTGCGACCGGGAAAAACGTTCGGCTTGCCGACCGTAAGACACATGGTGTCAGTCGGCTGATGCTTGGGATGTGTTGAAATGGTACAGTTTGATTCGAATGTGGGTACTCATTATAATGTCGACGACTTTTTTCGGATTTGGCTATTATTACTAGAAATACTGTAAAGATGAGACCGATGTCAGGATTTGCTGAGACAAATAAATCTTACGGGACTAATGGTAGAAAAGATATATATTTTAACACTTTGACTGCCATGGTGGTCACCGGTGACCGGTGCAAAAGATTTTGCCATAAATGCAAAAAAATTTGCCATGAAGCCCATTTGCAATTTTGTAAAAGCAATTGATATCGGAACGGTGCTTCAATACTTTGGCTTCTAACAACTCTGCGGTTACCTTCATTTTGCATGATTTAATCATACTCTCTAGTATTTCATCGAATCGCGGTTCTAACATAGCAAAATATGCTTCACAGTCAACCTGTTAACACGTTGACTACCATGGTGGTCACCGGTGACCGGTGCAAACAATTTGACTAAAAATGCAAAAAATTTGCAAGGAAGCCTATTTGCAATGTTGTAAAAGCAATTGATATCGGAACGGTGCTTCAATACTTTGGCTTCTAATAACTGCGCGTTACCTTCGTTTTGCACGATTTAATCATACTCTCTAGTATTTCATCGCATCGCAGTTATAACATAGCAAAATATGCTTCGCAGTCAACCTGTTAACACGTTGACTACCATGGTGGTCACCGGTGACCGGTGCAAAAGATTTTGCCATAAATGCAAAAAAATTTGCCACGAAGCCTATTTGGAATCTTGTAAAAGCAATTGATATCGGGACGGTGGTTCAATACTTCGGCTTCTCATAATTCTGCGTTACCTTTATTTTGCATAATTTCATCGCATCGCGTTACCTTCGTTTTTGCACGATTTAATTTGCCATACCTATTTGGAATCTTGTAAAAGCAATTGTATTTCATCGAATGCGTTACCTTTATTTTGCACGTTCTAACATAGCAAAATATGCTTCGCAGTCAACCTGTTAAAACGTTGACTACCATGGTGGTCACCGGTGACCGGTGCAAAAGATTTTGCCATAAATGCAAAAAAATTTGCCATGAAGCCTATTTGGAATCTTGTAAAAGCAATTGATATCGGAACGGTGCTTCAATACTTTGGCTTCTAACAACTCTGCGGTTACCTTCATTTTGCATGATTTAATTATACTCTGCAGTATTTCATCGAATCGCGGTTATAACATAGCAAAATATGCTTCGCAGTCAACCTGTTAACACGTTGACTGCCATGGTGGTCACCGGTGACCGGTGCAAACTATTTGACTAAAAATGAAAAAAATTTGCAAGGAAGCCTATTTGGAATCTTGTAAAAGCAATTGATATCGGAACGGTGCTTCAATATTTCATCGATTTAATCATCTAGTATTTCATCGAATCGCGGTTCTAACATAGCAAAATATGCTTCGCAGTCAACCTGTTAACACGTTGACTACCATGGTGGTCACCGGTGACCGGTGCAAAAGATTTTGCCATAAATGCAAAAATATTTGTCATGAAGCCTATTTGGAATCTTGTAAAAGCAATTGATATCGGAACGGTGCTGCAATACTTTGGCTTCTAACAACTCTGCGGTTACCTTCATTTTGCATGATTTAATCATACTCTCTAGTATTTCTTCGCATCGCAGTTATAACATAGCAAAACATGTTTCGCAGTCAACCTGTTAACACGTTGACTACCATGGTGGTCACCGGTGACCGGTGCAAAAGATTTTGCCATAAACGCAAAAAAATTTGCCATGAAGCCTATTTGGAATCTTGTAAAAGCAATTGATATCGGAACGGTGCTTCAATACTTTGGCTTCTAATAACTGCGCGTTACCTTCGTTTTGCACGATTTAATCATACTCTGTAGTATTTCATCACATCGCAGTTATAACATAGCAAAATATGCTTCGCAGTCAACGTGTTGAACAGTGATGAAGCGTGTGCGACGACGAAGGGGCAGTTACTGATGTAGCGTCAGAAAAACGGCCGTAGATGCGTCGCGTAAAACTGTCGTTGGGCCATCGGGCCCTACCGGATTAAGATAAGGCGGTAGAGGTCGGTATAAAAGGCGGACCGATTTGGGACGCGAGTTCAGTCTTAATTCAGTTATACTTGAGTAATACATCAGAGTTTTAAGTTGTCGTGCAGTTTAAGTTGAGTTGTCAGTCAGTCAAGTTGAGAGTGTAGTTCAGTCCAGTATAGATACGTTTTCTTGCAGTTTACCGAATAGAAGTCGAATTGCCATAGTTTTACTTTAATTTTGTATTTATATGTATATATTAGTGCTTCTATTTATCTTTAATAAATTATTCTACTCAATATAATTCCGCATCACACTTCGACATCACCTAACATCTTATATCCCTACACTGACGAATAATCGACAGTCGTCCGAATCCTTCGTCGGAAAATACGGCGTAGTGATGCAAGTGCAAGGTCTTTACCACTTACTGATTTTGTATTCAGGGAATGATAAAGTTATATACAAAAATTAATTTTTGCTGTAGGTTCTTAATTTTGATATTTTGCATGCCGTAAGTAACCTAAATTATACGAAGGAAACAAATACCTGCTGACTTTTATTCAAAGGATGATAAGGTTATGTAGCAAAATTAATTTCTGCCGTAGGCTTCTAATTTACAAATTCTCTATGCCGTACGTAATCTAAATTTTGCGGAGGAAACATTCGTATATATTTAGCACATATATTTCATTTTAACAGAAGTGTGGAAGTATTTTATATTTTGACTAAAATAGCATACGTATCGGCTATAAGAAGAAAAATGCTCGCAACGCCAAGCATTCTGTCAATCATCCAATATGTGAAATGACAAACCCATTTGCTCCGCCGCAGGTGAAACACGCGTCCTCAATTACGCGACATTTAAAATATCCAAAAATCACTCCGAAACTGTATACATACCGCGTTACATTATCTGCCGCGTCTATCCCCGACATTTTTTATTTCAACGCCAACGCGGACACGTTTCACCCACATACTAAAAGAGCACGCGAGTGTCGAATGCGACGTTGAAAACACTCGTCCCTCGCGAAATTACGCGACATTAAAAATAATCTCCTCGAAAGTGCCAAACACATTTGACACCGTCCGTGAATTTCGCCGCACCCTCTTTACCGTCGACATTTTATTCCGACGTCAATGCGTGTGCGTTTTACGCTCACCCCGAAAAACGCGTCGCGCTGATGCGAACACGGTAATTAAAGTTTCCGCGAATGTTAATCAGCCCGCTGACAGCGCGCGCGAAAATATGCGTACTGAAAGAGGGCGGGCTCGTTGAAACATAAAATAACCCTCTCCCAGGTGACGACGGTAAGAATTTTGTGTGCGTGTGTTTACGTAGCGTAGCGATAAACAGAAACTCTTAATTGCGGCACGCATACGTGGGGAACAAGTTTTAACAAGTATCAAACGTACCGGGTCACATTTATACACGTTCGCGAAAAAATGTCACGGGAGAAATAAACTGGAAACAAACGCCCGTGATATTCGAGCGGGCGAAGTTCGAGTTGAGTGAAACTCGTATCGGACCGAACGAACTACTTGCTCGACGTTTGCACTCCAGTTAATTTTGTTGCGTGACTCGCCGGCGACTCCAAGGCACTTTTGTGGGACCTTTGGTGAATAACGGACAAGGTGCTTTCGAAATAAAAAATTATTGTAAACGGTTGTACTTAAAATGATCTGCTACATTTGTTATCTTTTTTTTTGCATTGAATAAATGAGCCGTTTATTTTTAAAGTGGCCTAACTCTATTTATCTTCAAATCGAGATAAATAACATGAATTTGTACATGTAACTGTGGTAACCGGAAAGTATTGAAAGACGAAGTTAGGCCACTTTCAAAATAAACGGTTCAAATTTTTAGTTTGACATTTTCAAGAATTGCACGTTCCAAAGCCTGTTGTGACGCGTTATGTATACCGTGTGGTTTTCTTTGCACTACAATTTAATTGCTACTGTTGCTTTCAGTATCACAAATAATTTTATGATAATTGATTGGCGCGTCCAGTAAATCCGGTGTATAATTCAAATTTAAAAACCTGTAGAATATTTTTCATTTTTCATTTTTTAACGGCAAATAATGATTCCGAGCGATAAAATACTTTACACACAATAGTTGCATATAGCCATCACTTTCCAGTGATAATTTCTTCGCGATTTCTTATAGCACGTGTAGTGTTGCCAAAAAAAAAATAATACAGCAAAATACCCAATTATACAGTAAAACCTGTTTTTATGCGGTCCTTTTTTGTGCGATTGGTTTTGTGCGGTCCTTTTTTGTGGGATTTTTTTTATGCGGTATATGAATCTAAGCGGCGTTAGCACCAGTTTAATAGTTTAATAGTTTAACCAGTTTCCTATCAATGTACATATACATGTTGTGGACGAAATATATGAATGTGTAATTAATCGAAACGTTACCGAAAACGCGTCAACGTTATTATCTGAAATTAGTGCGCTCGCACATAACATCGGCGGAGAAGGCTTTGATTCTTTTGGCGATAATGACCTGGACGAGATGATTGAGGACCAAACTGTCGATGATAGTGACATTATCAATAGTTTGATAGATTATGAAAATGGACAAGAAGAACCGGAATCTATTACAGCAGATAAAATATATGCAGGGATCCAAATCTCGAAAAAATTGGAAACGCATTTTCTTAAAATAGATACCAATGCGGAAAGACGCTTAAAATTCCAAAAAGAACTGAGATCATGTATGTCTCACTATCGTGGCGTTTACAAGCAACTGACCAGTCGACCGTCGTCACAAAAACTGATCACTGAGTTTATGGTACCAAAAAACAAATCAATTGAAATCCTATCTTTAAGCGACGAAAGCGATTTTCAACCAATCCATCACAAGAAGATGCGCGTTTTGGATTACGACGAGTAGCAGCAAACTATTTAATGTATAATGTGAAAACTTGTCCATGTATATGTACAATGAAGAATTAAATATTTTTACAATTTCATTAGGTCTAATTTAATTATTTAATTTAATTGAAAGCATTCTCTCATCTATTTCATAAATCATGATGATGACTTTTTTTATTTTCATAAAAAAAAAGTCTATATCGCACAAAATTGTTTATTATATGTAAGAATTTATAAAATTTTCGAATATTTTTTTGCATGATTTTTTTTATGCGGTCACCGCACAAAAACAGGCTTTACTGTATACGAAAACACGTATATACATTATAACACATCACCTTGAATAAATACATCTAACAATAAACAAATATTATTAGCCTTTAATTCCTCACTCCATAGCTTCACCAGTATACTCGATTAAATGAAAGTTAAGTATAAGAGCGCGGATTACGAGCGTTCACCTATTCATCACCGGCATAGCGCCAGGTTACATTGACGACAGTCGTGACGAGAAATTTATAGGCGGGACAAAGCGTGACCGCGTTGATGAATTATGACGCCGACAAAAATTTTCCGCGTTAAAACGCCTGAGCCGCGACAAAGCGGCCTACACCTCAGGGTAAACGCGCGCTTTTTTCGGCGGAAGAGTGCGCGAAATTGCTAGGACCGCGAGAGTGAAACGCCGCTACACTGGATGCCATGAAAAAAACGCCGAAAAGTTAGGTGCGAGGTATTAACATGTCCCCTCATGCGGTGTTACGTTCTGCGTGACAACACATTTTTGTTTTGCGGCCCACGCGAGAGTGGACCCTGTCAACTGCAGGAACGGTGGCGTTTGTCATTTGATGGGATGATGGAAAAGATGATTCATGGAGTCCAGTCGATGCAAGGCGTGTAAGAGGTTCTGAAGTTATCTGTATCCTAACATTTAACACGTCACTTCGAACTGAATGTTTATGACCGCGCATTTTCCGCGAGTAGCGCAAATTTATCTTTAATACAGGTAACCCTCCTATAACACGGTAGTTAGGTTCCTAGAAAATGCCGTGTTGTGTGAAACCGTGTTGCATGAGACCCTGAGCTAGTACAAAAAGGGGGGTTACGTTCCAAAAACTTATTAAAAACAATTTTTTTTTTTAAATTTGACATAAACAACTTAATTTTTATTAAAAATATAAATGTATGTACAACACAAAGTAAACAAAAAAATTTAATCTAACGCCACCATAATTTAATGAATTTATTGGTCGTCACTGCTCAGTATAATCAACCGAGAACGTTTTTTCGGTGGAACGACATTGCTTTCACTTTCAGAACTTTTTTCTCTATTTAAAGTTTTTGTATGTTTTCCCCTCTTAAAAAAATCTGTAATCGAACTTTGCTTGCTGGTTCTAACTAGGTCATTGTAAATTTCGCGGTATGGAGCTAAACAGTTTTGCAGCTCCCTTTTGAATTTTCGACTTCTTTCCGTGGAAGGGTCTGTATTCAAGAAAAATGACTCGAGATTTTCCACTAAGCATAGGCCTTCTTGTATTTTTTTAATGTTAAATTCTTAACTGCACAATCTTCATCAGAGCTAGCGTCCTCAAAATCGATTTGATTTGCATCTAGAGATGCCATTTCCATCAAATCCGCTTCGTCAACTTCTTCTTCCACTAATAAATCTTAAATGTCTTTGGTAGCCATATTCACAAAACCTTCGCCGCCGATTGATTTAGCGACTTCTAATATGGCACCAATTTCATTTTCTGATGTTTCACGCATGTTTTCTGTTTCAACTGAAGAGGGCCATATCTTCTTCCAACAGGCATTTAAGGTTGATGTTTTTATTTCTTTCAGCTACAAGGATATGTCCCCAATGTCCTACGGGGGACACAGGCCCCGATAAGAGGAACAACCGTGTTATAGGATGCCGTATTGTAGGAGTGTTCTCGCAATTTACGAATCGTGTTATAGCGAAACCGTGTTATAAGATACCGTGTTATAGAAGGGTTACCTGTACTTGAAAGACGCGAAGAAGGTGTAAATACCATTATATTAAATAATTAATATTATTAACCACTTGCGCTACGACTTAATTTTCGGCTGCCGCGCTCTACAATATAACATGCCGGCGCAAAAGATTTTACTATAAATGCAAAAAATTCGCCATAAAGCCTAGTAGCAGGATGTAGTAGCAGCGTCTATGTAAAAGACACGTCGTTTTTGCGTTGCGACAAATGCCTATCGACGTGGATGTCGCTGGCATGGAATAAAAGCATCTCGACGTGCGTGGAACGTCTTTATAGCGCAAGTGGTTAAAGACCATGTAACATAATACACATAAATTAGTAAAAGACCTACGTGCGTAATTTACATTAAATTGCACGTTTCTTATCACCTTTATATAAAGCAGGATTACTGTCACCGAACATAATACATCCATCAAAACGATAAGCTTTAGATTAATGCTGTTGTTTGTGTGCTTTTGTGTTACATACTATTCACCACTGGATTCAAACATTTTTAATTTTTAAATGCATTTTTAATTGCATTTAAACATTATTTTACAATTTTAACCACTTGCGCTACGATTTAATTTTTGGCTGCCGCGCTCTACAATATAACATGCCGGCGCAAAAGATTTTTCTATAAATGCAAAAAATTCGCCATAAAGCCTAGTAGCAGCTATTGATTAGTAGCAGCGTCTATGTGAAAGACACGTCGTTTTTGCTTCTGCGACAAATGCCTATCGACGTGGTATACATGTCGCTGGCAGCTTTGGAATAAAAGCATCTCGACGTGCGTGGAACGTCTTTATAGCGCAAGTGGTTAAAGACCATGTAACACAATACACATAAATCAGTAAAAGACCTACGTGCGTAATTTACATTAAATTACACGTTTCTTATCACCTTTATATAAAGCAGGATTACTGTCACCGAACATAATACATCCATCAAAACGATAAGCTTTAGACTGATGCTGTCGTTTGTGTGCTTTTGTGTTACATACTATTCACTACTGGATTCAAACATTTTTAATTTTTAAATGCATTTTTAATGGCATTTAAACATTATTTTACAATTTTAACCACTTGCGCTACGATTTAATTTTCGACTGCCGCGCTCTACAATATAACATGCCGGCGCAAAAGATTTTACTATAAATGCAAAAAATTCGCCATAAAGCCTAGTAGCAGCTATTGATGTAGTAGCAGCGTCTATGTAAAAGACACGTCGTTTTTGCTTCTGCGATAAATGCCTATCGACGTGGTATACATGTCGCTGGCAGCTTTGGAATAAAAGCATCTCAACGTGCGTGGAACGTCTTTATAGCGCAAGTGGTTAAAGACCATGTACCATAATACACATAAATCAGTAAAAGACCGACGTGCGTAATTTACATGAAATTGCACGTTTCTTATCACGTTTATATAAAGCAGGATTACTGTCACCGAACATAATACATCCATCAAAACGATAAGTTTTAGATTGATGCTGTTGTTTGTGTGCTTTTGTGTTACATGCTATTTACTACTGGATTCAAACGTTTTTAATTTTTAAATGCATTTTTAATTGCATTTAAACATTATTTTACAATTTTAACCACTTGCGCTACGATTTAATTTTCGGCTGCCGCGCTCTACAATATAACATGCCGGCGCAAAAGATTTTACTATAAATGCAAAAAATTCGCCATAAAGCCTAGTAGCAGCTATTGATGTAGTAGCAGCGTCTATGTAAAAGACACGTCGTTTTTGCTTCTGCGATAAATGCCTATCGACGTGGTATACATGTCGCTGGCAGCTTTGGAATAAAAGCATCTCGACGTGCGTGGCACGTCTTTATAGCGCAAGTGGTTCATAATAAATTTAATGGTATTATTATTAAACAGTTAAATTATATTCGGTGACGATCCTGCTATGCCGATGGACAAATAACCAAGCATCAAGTAGAAATTGGGTGTAAAGTAACACCGATTGTAATACCAACACAAAGTATTCTTGTGCACATTTAACAATTTTGTAGACACCGAAGATAAAACATACTAATGACATCAATAATAAATAGGAAGTAATGATGTGATCTATTTATGTCGTCAAGTCTCATCGAAATGCTGGGGAATAATTCCACGAATACTTGTTGCTCTCATATTTCAATCATATTTTTTTTTTTGTTACCGCCGCCAATAGTATCATAAACTCATTCTTTCGGCACTATACTTGCCACAGAGATTTCCGACAATACGTACAAACACGCTACGTATACGAAATGAGTTCATAAAGCAAAATTTCGCGAAGTATCGTCCGAAATCGATCGATACACGGGCACTTTCTGCGCTAACTACACGCTATGATCATTTTTGCCGTATGCCGGGCGAGGATAATTCTGAAAAACGCACGTGGAAGTTCGCATCCACAAATCTATTTATTCGCGAGCACGCCCGCCCGAATATTCATCGTTCCGGGCGCATGACGTGCGGAGAAATAATTTTGAAATATCCCGCGTGAATTTCTGGAAGTAATAAATCGCTCCCGCGCATTAATCGCGCTCAAAGGGCAGCGAGGATTAAGGGGTGGCATCCGGGGATAAAAAAAAATGTCGGGCATGTGGTTTCCAATAAAATGTCGCGTGACGCGGCGCACGGGCAAAATATGACAAAACGAATATATTACAGGACAATGTGGGTTGTAAATACGGGAATACTCGACCGCGGGAGATGTTTGATGAAAGGTCGTGTCAGCGTAAAATACCGTACTTCCGACCACTGGCTAACGTTTGCGTAACACCATTCATTCTCGCAGATCAACAATCGCGTATTAATAATTCTCGTTGTAACGAACGAAAATTTATCGGCCGGCCGTATTCCGCGCTGACACTTTATAGCAGCGTCGCTAAAAATGAATGAATTTTCGACAAGTTTAATTGGACCACTTCTAAGTCGCAACTAGTACTCAGCCGTCGCATATCTAGTAAATATTTTAATAAATGTCACGTTGTTTGTCAGCCAGCAATATAATAAAATCTGGCCGGACCCACATATAAACATGCTGACATATAAAAACGTTATGATTTATTTGTTTTACTATATTCAATCCTTGTCCATCATTATTTTTAACGGACTATATTCTGTACTCTTCGCTGTGTGCTAAGTTGTTCCGCGCCATATTTATAATGGCGAATGAAACGACCTCGGTGTATATTCAGATTTTGTTATCTCCAAACAACAGGGTCGCACTATTGGTTCTGGGAAAGGTTCCTTACCTATTTTTGGTCCCTTATACAATGTTTGTATGATTTTACCATAACAGAGATAAGATATTGAAACATTCTTCGATGAGTGTAGCTCTGACAGTGGTTCCGACATGGTTGAGACTTGGCCCGGTGGCAAAAGCATCAGAAGAATAGTTTTTGTAAAGTTTGTCAAAGATTGTAAAGTTTGTTCTATCCAAAACAAGCCAGGTGGAAGACATGAAACTTCATATTGATTTGATAGATGTCCAGAAAAGCCACTATATCTTGGTCAATGCTTCATCCGTTATCACACTTTCGAAAGTACAGAACATAATTGTAGGATGTGTGATTTTGTATGAACGAGCAATGAGAAAGTGTGCGTATGAGAGAGAGGAGTTCAGTGAGAAAGAATCCATTTGTCTATATTTGATATTCACACAAAATTCGTCAAAAAAGAATTTATGCTTTATCATGGAAACCAAACAGTATAAAAATGTTGAGCGCGATATTAAAATAAGTTTGAGTCTTATCTTGCGATGTCTTTCATAGAGTAACAGTGTGTGCGTCTTAGCGAATTTTCAGAGAATATCAGCGAATGTGTTTAGCGAGTTTTGAACAACCTTTGTCAACATTTAATGTAAAAGGCAGTGCGAGTAATATTATAACCATTACTGCCGTGATTAAAACCGTTTAATATATCATTCCAATCAAAAATCCTACATAATTTTTGTAAAAATAAAGTTTTAAAGGTGTAAATATAGATAAACAATCAAAATATAACGTTTTTGTGAGATAATTTATATGTAAGATCATTTTATTATATTACAAGTGACATCATAAGCATTCGCAAATGATTTATTTGTTTTACTTATTTTCGTATATCCCAGTGTATACATATATTCGGCGTCCATCATTATTTATTTTCGTATATCTCAATGTTACAGAAAATTTATGAATTCACTTAGAATCTTCACCTTTAGTTTCTAAGCAATGTATTCAGTCGGTTTTCTTCGATTTATTTTGGTTTCGATTTATACCCGTCCCACTAAAAATTAATAAATTCGCTAAATTCACACGAATTGCATCACCCATAAGTCACAACTATTTCTCAGCCGGGCATATTTAATAAACGTTCTCCCAGATTAAAGCTCCGCAAACAGCGCAGATAAACGTAATAATTTTTTTTTCTTAAATTTTATGCGGCTTCGACTGCACCGGTCATAAACTGCTGTGAAATTACGCGAAATAAATTAGTGCGCGCACAGTCGGCGTGAGGGAATCGTCGAAAGAAACGGCGAAAGCCGTGGAAATTCGCGCCCGTCAGGAAAAATACGCAAAAAGCACCGACGAAGTGAGAGAGAGAAGCGAATAAACAAGCCCGAGCTGCAAGTCGCATCGTGTTCGCCAACACGCACGCTGAGGATAATTAATTACCGTCCCAAATACGTGGCTGCGCGTGCGCAACGATTTACAGTACTCTGCGACCGTTAATTAATTCTAATCAGAAAGCGGGCGTGAGGTTAAATGCGATAACGCGAAAACCGGTTCGTGACGTACAGCGGCAACAAACGGAATAAATGTTACTGTTGCGGGACTTCGCAATTATCAATTGATAGATGGTCAGCTGCGATCGACTTTCGCTTTTGCCTAAGTGATGTGTGGAATGTCGGTGTTGGCTGTCAAACCCAGTTCTTTAGCCGACGCTTTTTGTCATTTGTGGGTAACAAGAAAAGTTTGCGATTTTTTGTTTGAAAGGGAAAACGATTGAGAATTTTGTTGGAACTTCTCTGCATGTTCCGAGACAATCAGTGCAAAGCGATGGGAGTAGATATTTGTTTTGTCCATTGTTTTCCTATTTCGGGACTTTAGACGTCAGTTTCACTGAATTTTTGACAAAATTGCGTGTGTTTTTCTAATTTGGAAAATACGTGCATTTTTGAGAAGAACGTTGCTAGCGTAGGTTTCGTCTTAAATAAAGTGTACATTATTCATTTTCAAGCGATATAAATTATTCGGTTCAGTATTCAATTTGCACAAATTTTCATTCCATATTAAGACATACGTTTTCATTAAAAGCTTACGGTAGGAATAAGTATGCATGAAGCGTCGATAGGTTTAGTATTAAGTAAAGTGTACATTATTCATTTTCAAGCAAAATTAATTATTCGGTTCAGTATTCAATTGGCTCAAATCTTCATTCCATATTAAGATATACGTTTTCTTTAAAAGCTCACGGTAGAAATAGGTATCCATGAAGCGTCGGTAGGTTTAGTGTTAAGTAAAGTGTACATTATTCATTTTCAAGCAAAGAAAATAGGAATAGGTATCCATGAAGCGTCGCTAGGTTTAATGTCAAATAAAGTCTACATTATTAATTTCAAGCAAAATAAATAATTTGGTTCAGTATTCAATTAGCTCAAATTTTCATCCCATATTAAGATATATGTTTTCTTTAAAAGCTCACGGTAGGAATAGGTATCCATGAAGCGTCAGTAGGTTTAGTGTTAAGTAAAGTGTACATTATTCATTTTCAAGCAAAATAAATTATTTGGTTCAGTATTCAATTGGCTCAAATCTTCATTCCATATTAAGATATACGTTTTCATTAAAAGCTCATGATAGGAATAGGTATCCATGAAGCGTCAGTAGGTTTAGTGTTAAGTAAAGTGTACATTATTCATTTTCAAGCAAAATAAATTATTTGGTTCAGTATTCAATTCGCTCATATCTTCATTCCATATTAAGATATACGTTTTCTTTAAAAGCTTACGATAGGAATAGGTATCCATGAAGCGTCGCTAGGTTTAGTGTTAAGTAAAGTGTACATTATTCATTTTCAAGCAAAGAAAATATTCGGTACACTATTCGATTGGCTTAAATTTTCATTCCATATTAAGATATACGTTTTCTTTAAAAGCTTACGATAGGAATAGGTATCCATGAAGCGTCGCTAGGTTTATTGTTAAGTAAAGTGTACATTATTCATTTTCAAGCAAAATTAATTATTCGGTTCAGTATTCAATTGGCTCAAATCTTCATTCCATATTAAGATATACGTTTTGATTAAAAGCTCATGATAGGAATAGGTATCCATGAAGCGTCGCTAGGTTTAGTGTTAAGTAAAGTGTACATTATTCACTTTCAAGCAAAAGAAATCATTTGGTTCAGTATTAAATTGGCTCAAATCTTCATTCCATATTAAGATATACGTTTTCTTTAAAAGCTCACGGTAGAAATAGGTATCCATGAAGCGTCGGTAGGTTTAGTGTTAAATAAAGTGTACATTATTCATATCAAGCAAAATAAATAATTTGATTCAGTATTCAATTCGCTCATATCTTCATTCCATATTAAGATATACGTTTTCTTTAAAAGCTTACGATAGGAATAGGTATCCATGAAGCGTCGCTAGGTTTAGTGTTAAATAAAGTGTACATTATTCATTTCAAGCAAAATAAAGAATTTGATTCAGTATTCAATTCGCTCATATCTTCATTCCATATTAAGATATACGTTTTCTTTAAAAGCTTACGGTAGGAATAGGTATCCATGAAGCGTCGCTAGGTTTAGTGTTAAGTAAAGTGTACATTATTCATTTTCAAGCAAAATTAATTATTCGGTTCAGTATTCAATTGGCTCAAATCTTCATTCCATATTAAGATATACGTTTTCATTAAAAGCTCACGGTAGGAATAGGTATCCATGGAGCATCGGTAGATTTAGTGTTAAGTAAAGTGTACATTATTAATTTTCAAGAAAAGAAAATATTTGGTACATTATTCGATTCGCTTAAATTTTCATTCCATATTAAGATACACGTTTTTTTTAACACGTTGACTGCCAAGCGTATTTTGCTATGTTAGAATATATATAATACGACAGAGAATAATTAAATCGCGCAAAATGAAGGTAAGGCAGAATTGTTAGAAGCAAAAGTATTAAAGCACCGTTCCAATATCAATTGCTTTTACAAGATTGCAAATAGGCTTCATTGTGAATATTTTTGCATTATTAGTAAAATCTTTCGCGCCGGTCATCTGACCGCTCATGGTAGAAATACGTGACGGTAGATTTAGTGTTATACCCGCAGCCGAAAACGGCCGCAATAACACAGTTGCCGCCGAAAAAAGCATTCTGGTCACACGCGAAGCCAATAATCTCACAATTAACACTCTCGATAATGCTATAATCGGTACTCCGCGCTATTTACCAGCGCCAACTGTATTTCCGGAAACAATTTCCGCAGCGCCCAGGAAACGTGTAACGCATTGTCCCGGAATCCGTGCAATTTCACGGCTTACGCAGGGGCAAATTAGGGGATGTACGTTTGCTGCATCGTCCGCGATTATTAAAGCGAGGCAGTCAGCGTGGTGGAAATATTCGCGGGCTTACGTTGCGCGTCTGGGAAACGTTTGCCGAACGACGCGGTCGGCAATTCGATTAATTAGCCGTGCGTCGATGTAAGTCCCCGCGTCTGTCTCCGTGCATGATAATGACACAGTCCTAATGTGCATTTATGCGTGGGTACCAACAAATATTGTTTTCGTCAGGCCAAGTAATATTTGCTTTCACACATCGGAGCATATCCCTGCCAAACCGTAGCGTGGTCCCTGAACCTTTTGCGTAACTGCTCATTTGTTTGAATATTTGTACTTTTATTGGGTTGGAGGGAAAGTTCTGTCGTATTTTAAAGAAAATATTTGAATTCATTTATAAAAATATGTGTTTAACCCTTTGCACTCCTATGCCGAGTGTGACTCGACATCAGTTTTTATGGCAGGAGCTCCTTTGTCGAGCTCCACTCGACATTTTTTCATGTCTAAATAAATAGATATCGTGCACACGTTATCGACGCTCTCGCAATGTCACTAGAAGGGTTAGACATTCAGGTAATCAAAGAGAAATAAAAGAACTGGATGTGATCACAGATTATAATAAAAATATAGATGGTGTCGATATGGCGAACCAATACGCGACATCTTACTGTTTTTTACGTCGAGCACTCAAGTGGTGGAGGGAATATTTCTTTTGGGATTAGAAATCTCCATGGTAAATGCGTATATTTTATACAAAGAAAAAACAAAAAACCAAGGAACAGAACCTATAGCCCACAAAAAATTTCGCGAAAAGATTTTGTCAATGCTAATTCGTGATTGTCGTCATCCAAATATGAAATTGGGGAGGCCTGGAACACATGATAAACACGATCGCTTAGATGGAAAGCCTTATTTAATCTTCCTACATCCCGAAGGAAAACACAAAGACTGTGCAGTTTACTCAAATAGAAAAACATCTGGAGGAAAAAGAGAAACCACCTATTTTTGTGAAACGTGTGAAAGAAAATCAGGGTTACATCTTGCAAGTTCTTTCAAAAGATATCATACCCTTGAAAATTTCAATATACGACAATACTGTAAATAAAATTGGTATTTAAGTGAATTTGTTTTTTCCTTTATTTATTTAAATTGCTTTATATTTTTAGTTAAAGTAAATTTCAAATAAAACACTTAAAAGCGTTGGGAGCTGCTGGTAACGAAATTGAAATAAAATTCGGAGTGCAAAGGGTTAATATTAATCATAATACATTTAATGTGTTGCATGATGAATGCCAAACTCTTCTGCAATTTCTCGACTTGTTAAATGTGGATTATTTTCCAACATGGATCGTAAAACATCATTATCGATCTTGGATAGTCGTCCAGATCGATCACTTTCTTGGAGGCGCAGATCCCCGGAACGAAATTTGCTAAACCATCTTTGACAAGTACGAACATTTACAATATCTTTTCCAAATATCGCACATAAATTTTTACATGCAACCAATGCGTTGCTTCCTTTTTGGAATTCATACAAAATACAGTGTCGTAAATGCACTTTATCTACTGACATGTTTTTTCACTTCAAATATCACAAGTAAATGATGAACGGTAAAAAAGGACTCCTTTTATATTATAGCGCAGCTATAAAAAACAAAACAAAAATCCGAATCACTCACTAGCCAGATGTTTTTTTTATTTGTAAGAAAAATTACCTGCCTATTAAAAATACGACAGAACTTTCCCTCCAACCCAATAGTTTCTTCTTCACTGATTTCTTTACCCCTATCTTCATTCACCTCTAGAGATATATTAACACGTTGACTGCCAAGCGGATTTTGCTATATTAGAACCGCGATGTGATGAAATAG
This sequence comes from Cryptocheilus praepositus, assembly GCA_033815515.1. Taxonomy (NCBI): domain Eukaryota; kingdom Metazoa; phylum Arthropoda; class Insecta; order Hymenoptera; family Pompilidae; genus Cryptocheilus; species Cryptocheilus praepositus. The sequence continues at coordinate 3,446,759 of JAWWQZ010000257.1, forward strand.
TGCAGAGTATGATTAAATCGTGCAAAATGAAGGTAAAGCACAGTTGTTAGAAGCCAAAGTATTGAAGCACCATTCCAATATCAATTGCTTTTGGAAGATCGCAAATACCGTGGCAGTCAACGCGTTAAAGAATGAAACGTCATTTTGTCAGTGATAATTTCGAAATCATGTGTCGGTATGACCGTAATTTTGAGGTATTGGAACTAAAATATTCTTTAAACCTTTTTTTTTAATGCATTATAAAAATTAAATGAATTAATATTAAATTTATTTATAATAATTTTAAAATATTCGAAATTAAAAATATAAAAATTAATTTTTATTTAAATGCGACATAAGTGCAATGCTAGTGGATTAGGATCCAGGACGTTTACGAGAACTAACTGGATCTCTACCGTTAGTTTTTTCACCGCTCGGTTTTCACCCCTTCTTCTTCCACCCCTAGCAATATATTAAAGAACGAAACACAATATTAAATCCGTGATAATTTCGAAATCACGTGTATCTTTGATTAAATTCGACATAGTCTAAGGCTGTAGCAGGATTCAAGACGTTTACGAGAACAGTGTGAAAGCCCGTCTCGGCGTTGCGCGAAGTTTCCCCTCTGAATAAACGAGCGGCTTCGTCAAATATTCGTCTCGCTAAGGTGAGAGTTCCCGGTGCCCGACAAATAGTCTAACGAGCGCGGCGCTCTGTACTGAGGAACTTGCGTGTTCGAAGTGGAAAAAGGCGGATCAACAGAATGTTGACGACGCTGGAAGTTCGTGCAAACTTCACGAGCGTGTACCGATTGTGGTGAAGTAGGAGATTGGAATTAAAAGATCGAGGAAAATATAACTGTTTTTTTTTGTTGTATATATGCACTGTGGAAAAATTGTCGACTAGTGACGAAAGGCATATATGCCGTACAAGGCCATAATATACTTGAAATCATTGAATCTGCACAGGCACACAAATGATCTTGTAGAATTCATATAATAACCCCTATTTACCACAATGCTTTGCGGTCGAAGATATCGCGGTGGTCTTTTATGACGGGATTATCAGTACGACCCGATCTTGCGATGATTATGGTGGCCGCGCAAATTAATGGATTGCTCGGCAACACATTGTTTCCGGGCCGACCTTTGCAAACATTCCCCTTTCGGGAATACCTAACCAGTGGACACCACTATTTCGCTACCTCGTGTAAAATAAGACATTTTCAAAGCAGTCAAATGCTGGGAATTTCACGAGAGTGGAAATAATTAAGTTTTCAAAAGCGTTATATATGCATATTATATTTCTATTCTTTCTGTATTAAAAATGTAAGTTTTTTCTGTTAGTTTCAAATTTTAACGTGTTTTATTTAAACCACACACCATAACCTAATTGCGTGTGAGTAATCTCCAAACGAGCACCATTGCTACCACGAGGCGTAAATTGTTCAGATCTAAAGGATGAATCGCCAATCAACTAATATCTAGTACATTCAATACTGACGTTCATTTTATTTGCAACAGTGAGTGTCTCGCTGCAGAATCAGATGATTACAAACACATTGCAACCCAGCGAAGCAAAACATTCCACGGGAAAATTGATTCGAAACTGTGTCCTCCCCTTTAGCACTCAGATCGACATAACAAACTCAACGCAGCCGAACGAACCAAAAAATTAATAAAAAAAAATAAAAAAATGAATTCAAAGGTCTGATATCGGAGTATCTGCGTCCTCCCGATTAACTGTCAAATCGACATAATAAACACAATGCAGCCCAGTGGACCAAAATATTTCATAAAAAAATATATTCGAAGATCTGACACCGTAAAATTCCATAAAAAAAAAAATGGATTCAAAGTTCTGACACCGAAATATTTGCGTCCTTCCGATTACCTATCAACTCGACATAATAAACAGAATGCCGCCGAACGAAGCGAAAAATTTCATAAAACAAAAAATGGATTCAAAGCTCTGACACCGGAGTATCCGCGTCCTCCCGACTAACTGTCAAATCGACATAATAAACACAATGCAGCCCAGTGGATCAAAATATTTCATCAAAAAATGTATTCGAAGCTCTGACAACGTAAAATTTCATAAAAAAAAATGGATTTAAAGCTCTGACACCGAAATATTTGCGTCCTTCCGATTACCTATCAACTCGACATAATAAACAGAATACAGCCGAGCAAAGCGAAAAATTTCATTAAAAAAATATGGATTCAAAGCTCTGACACCGGAGTATCTGCGTCCTTCCAATTACCTACCAAATCGACATAATAAACACAATGCAGCCGAGCGAACCGAAAAATTTCATAAAAAAAAATGGATTCAAAGCTCTGACACCGGAGTATCTGCCTCCTCCCGATTACCTATTAACTCGACATAATAAACAGAATGCCGCCGAGCGAAGCGAAAAATTTCATTAAAAAATATGGATTCAAAGCTCTGACACCGGAGTACCTGCGTCCTCCCGATTACCTACCAAATCGACATAATAAACACAATGCATCCGAGCGAACCGAAAAATTTCATAAAAAAAATGGATTCAAAGCTCTGACACCGAAGTTTCTGCGTCCTTCCGATTACCTATCAACTCGACATAATAAACAGAATGCCGCCGAGCGAAGCGAAAAATTTCATTAAAAAAAATGGATTCAAAGCTCTGATACCGAATTGTCTACGTCCTTCCGATTACCTATCAACTCGACATAATAAACACAATGCAGCCCATTAGACCAAAATATTTCATAAAAAAATGTATTCATAGTAAAATGTCATAAAAAAAAATGGATTCAAAGCTCTGATACCGAAGTGTCTACGTCCTTCCGATTACTTATCAACTCGACATAATAAACACAATGCAGCCGAGCGAACCGAAAAATTTCATAAAACAAAAAATGGTTTCAAAGCTCTGACACCGAAGTTTCTGCGTCCTTCCGATTACCTATCAACTCGACATAATAAACAGAATGCCGCCGAGCGAAGCGAAAAATTTCATTAAAAAATATGGATTCAAAGCTCTGACACCGGAGTACCTGCGTCCTCCCGATTACCTATCAAATCGACATAATAAACACAATGCAGCCCAGTAGACCAAAATATTTCATAAAAAAATGTATTCATAGTAAAATGTCATAGAAAAAAATGGATTCGAAGCTCTGATACCGAAGTGTCTACGTCCTTCCGATTACCTACCAACTCGACATAATAAACAGAATGCCGCCGAGCGAAGCGAAAAATTTCATTAAAAAAAAATGGATTCAAAGCTCTGACACCGGAGTACCGGCGTCCTTCCGATTACCTATCAAATCGACATAATAAACACAATGCAGCCCAGTAGACCAAAATATTTCATAAAAAAATGTATTCATAGTAAAATGTCATAAAAAAAAAATGGATTCGAAGCTCTGATACCGAAGTGTCTACGTCCTTCCGATTACCTATCAACTCGACATAATAAACAGAATGCCGCCGAGCGAACCGAAAAATTTCATAAAACAAAAAATGGATTCAAAGCTCTGACACCGAAGTTTCTGCGTCCTTCCGATTACCTATCAAATCGACATAATAAACACAATGCAGCCGAGCGAACCGAAATATCATCAAACAAAAAATGGATTCAAAGTTCTGACACCGAAGTTTTTGCGTCCTTCCGATTACCTATCAACTCGACATAATAAACAGAATGCCGCCGAGCGAAGCGAAAAATTTCATTAAAAAATATGGGTTCAAAGCTCTGACACCGGAGTACCTGCGTCCTCCCGATTACCTATCAAATCGACATAATAAACACAATGCAGGCGAGCGAACCGAAAAATTTCATAAAACAAAAAATGGATTCAAAGCTCTGACACCGGAGTATCCGCGTCCTCCCGATTAACTGTCAAATCCACGTAACAAACACAATGCATCCGAGCGAAGCGACAAACGTCATGTAAAAATGTACTCGAAGCCCTGACGCCAGAATATCCGAGTCCTCGAGCCGTCGTTGAAACGCAACGGCACAAAAGCGAAAACAGCGAAAAAAGATCGAAGGGCCGGAGATTCTGGGCGGCGAGAGAGCTTTTTCGCGGTGATTTCAAACGCCGTCGACCATTTTATGCGACCCTCTTTTTCCCCGGGCAAGTAGCGTGAGACAGGACAGATTTTGAAAAACGAGCCTGACTTTTTTCGCCCCTGTCGTCGTTTTCCTCTTCCTTCTTCGCTCGACTCTGTCCCGTTTCTCCTCTCTTCCACCCTTCCCGCTTCTTTGTCCTCTCTGTCCTTTAACCCCGTGCACTACCTGCGCTCACCTCTTTTCTTCTCACCCTCTTCCAAGCCCCATCCCTCCGCCCGAACAATCCAAGCGCTCTCGTCGGGCTGAAAGTTTCATGCCGGGCGCTAATTGACAAACCGGGTAATGGTCGTAATTTGTGCACCCTGCAGGGGCTTAATTACTCGCGTAATTATAAATTGCCGCCGCGGCGAGTCGGCGATATATCCCGCAGCCGCTTCCTGAAAACATTTTTATTCTTCACATTATTGGCTTCCGGATGGTTTCCGCGTCTTCTTAGCATTTTGCCGACGCTAAGCAGTTGTTAGAATCTGCAACAGCAGGCTAGGGGTGTTCCTATACGATTTTTATTCTTCAGCCGGCAAGTCTACCGGTATTCGATGAGGCTCTGTTGGGTCAAAGCACGGTTGGAATGCGTGCTGTCTTGAATCCGGTGCATGGTTTTACCATTTTCTTGTTTGAAAACATTTCAGTTTGTGGAAGTTGGAGTAATTGGAATTTATTGACTAAATTTACTGATGAATGTATTTCTGACATGCGGTGGCAGTATTCGGTAGATTCGGGAAATTGTGACGTAGAAGTCGAATACAATGGCAGTTGTGTTTGATGGAACAGAAAATCGTTAAGAACTAGTCCATTCGAAAAATACAATGTGTGCGTTGCAACCCAAAGAATAAATAACATTTATCACATTTGTAAGGTTTACGCTATTCCACTTCTCTTACTGCGACATTTTACTATAATACGATGAACAATTTTTTGTGCGTAGAAATGTTTAAATAATATAATACATATATTGCTAAAAATAAATATTTTACACAAACGTTTAACTAAAGGTATTCATTAAAACGAATATTTTGCAAAAAAGATGATACGGCCAACAATTAAACATCTAATCATCTAAACACCTAATCAAAAAATATTCCTATTAAATCTCGGGAAGACGTTAAAAATCTTGCAGAAATGTGAGATTTCTGACGGACACGTGATTCGTTCGACACCCACCTACAAAATCATGGAGCGCCAGTAAGAAATTAGGACGCTCTCGTGTAGAAACAATTTTTTTTGCCACTCACAATAAAAAAGAGTGAAGGGAGCGAGGGTAATAATTTGGAGGGCACGCGGACGATTTTTGATTTCTGACGGCAAGCCGGCGATTACAGTCCATGGATGGACACGAGGATTTGTCCGAGTGGCAATAAAAATTTCGTGACGGGAATTCGTGTTATCGTACAATTTTCGTGATGCGAATTCGTGGAAAAATCAGCGTCCGCGACGTTTGTGTCAAAATCAGCAACCGTATTACGCTTCTGCTCATTTCTCGTATTTTCTGGTTAACTGCGAAAATTGTTTGACCAATTAACTCTTTGGCACTCCATTTATTAAAAAAACTTCCCGAAATATTTAAAAGCTCATTGGTTACTGAAAAGTAGCTAATAAACGACAATTTTGAACTGCTAAAATACTCATTGCTCTTACTTTTTTGTCAATTTCTCGTATGTTCGTGTTAACTTCGCAGTTAGTTGAACATCTAATTATTTGGCACTGTATTTGTTAAAGACATTTTTTAAAATACGTACAAACTCATTGTTTACCAAAAATTAGTTGATAAACTACAATTTCATGAATTATCGTTCGAAAAGAATCAGTTCACAAATATTTTCTATACCAGCTCTATACGTTTCGCAACTAAAGGGAAACCTCGCAAAATACGCCCTACCATACAAACCCGTTTACTAAAAATTAGTTGGCAAACTACAATTTCATGAGTTATCGTTCGCAATGAATCAGTACACAAATATTTTCTACACAAGCTGTATACGTATGGCAAGTACAGAGAAACTTCGCAAGATACGCCCTACCATACAAACCCGTTCACCAAAAATTAGTTGACAAACTACAATTTCATGAGTTATCGTTCGAAATGAATCAGTACACAAATATTTTCTACAGAAGCTGTATACGTATTAAAATATAGAGAAACTTTGCAAAACCTGCCATACCATACAAACCCGTTTACCAAAAATTCGTTGACAAACTACAATTTCATTATCATTCGAAATGAATCAGTACATAAATATTTTCTACACAAGCTGTATACGTATCGCAAGTACAGAGAAACTTCGCAAAACACGCCCTACAATACAAACCCGTTTACCAAAAATTAGTTGACAAACTACAATTTCATGAGTTATCGTTCGAAATGAATCAGTACACAAATATTTTCTACACAAGCTGTATACGTATGGCAAGTACAGAGAAACTTCGCAAAACACGCCCTACCATACAAACCCGTTCACCAAAAATTAGTTGACAAACTACAATTTCATGAGTTATCGTTCGAAAGGAATCAGTATACAAATATTTTCTACAGAGCTGTATATGTATGGCAAATATAGAGAAACTTTGCAAAACCTGCCATACCATACAAACCCGTTTACCAAAAATTCGTTGACAAACTACAAATTCATGAATTATCGTTCGAAATGAATCAGTACACAAATATTTTCTACACGAGCTGGATACGTATGGCAAGTACAGAGAAACTTCGCAAGACACGCCCTACCATAGAAATCCGTTCACCAAAAATTAGTTGACAAACTACAATTTCATGAGTTATCGTTCAAAATGAATCAGTACACAAATATTTTCTACACAAGCTGTATACGTATCGCAAGTACAGGGGAATTTCGCAAAACACGCACTACCATCCAAACCCGTTTACCAAAAATTAGTTGACAAACTACAATTTCATGAATTGTCGTTCGAAATGAATCAGTACACAAATATTTTCTACACAAGCTGTATACGTATGGCAAGTACAGAGAAACTTCGCAAAACACGCCCAACCATACAAACCCGTTCACCAAAAATTAGTTGACAAACTACAATTTCATGAGTTATCGTTCGAAATGAATCAGTACACAAATATTTTCTACACAAGCTCTATACGTATGGCAAGTACAGAGAAACTTCGCAAGACACGCCCTACCATACAAACCCGTTCACCAAAAATTAGTTGACAAACTACAATTTCATGAGTTATCGTTCGAAATGAATCAGTACACAAATATTTTCTACACAAGCTGTATACGTATGGAAAATACAAGGGAACTTCGAAAAACACGCCCTACCATAGAAATCCGTTCACCAAAAATTAGTTGACAAACTACAATTTCATGAGTTATCGTTCGAAATGAATCAGTACACAAATATTTTCTACACCAGTTGTATACGTATTACAAGCACAGTGAAAATTCGCGAAACACGCCATACCATACAAACCCGTTTACTAAAAATTCGTTGACAAACTACAATTTCATGAGTTATCGTTCGAAATGAATCAGTACACAAATATTTTCTGCATAAGCTGTATACGTGTGGCAAGTACAGAGAAACTTCGCAAGACACGCCACACTATATAAACTCCACATTCCCCCGAATGCGTAATACCTTAAACGCATTTGTTCTTCGCTTCAACTTGAACCCACCGCGGACTTTGTTTCTCGAACAGCTTCGGAACTGTTTCCCAACTGTAAGCCTGGCGCGCACGGTTGATACGTGAAGTAACGCGTGTAGCCCTAAAGCGGGAAGTCCAGGAAAGCGTACGACTGTTTTTTCCCAGGATTTTCTGGGACCGAAGCTTCCCGTCGCCGCGAAAAGTTCGCCTCGGTTATCTCGGAGCATTTCAGACTCGCGGCGTAAAAACGTTCGAGCCGAGAAGCTCTTCGGGAAGAATGCTAAATTATAGTATCGGACACTCCGAGTCTTCAACTCGTGAACAAAGAATGAAAATGCTGCGATAACGTTTCTGAATAAGAAATTGCGAAGGCAGGTGCCAAGACAGGTGTACTGGGTGTCCACAAAGATTGGCACCGAACTTATGTCACGTTTTATCGGGGTCAAGTAGATGGAAGTTCATATAAACTTATATTGGAAAGACATGAGATATTTTTTACATTTTGGGACACTGGGCCTTTCACCTTTATGTTCCCGTAACTTTTCTTTAAATCTTCTCGTTTATATTATAACCAAACTTTTTTATTTTCCAATTGAATCCCTTGTGTATCATCATTCCTATACCTTGTTTTTCTTGTGTTTATTTTTGGCTTGCATCCCAATATCTGTTGCAATTCTACTTTGATTAATACATATTTAACAACCTTCCACAGACTTTAACGTAAATTTGTCCGCTGGGAAGGATCCACACGAGGATCGAAGCGTACGGAATTAATGTTTACACACCGGCGGTGCAGGAGAGAATTCCAAATGACCGAGCGTTGCGCCGACACTTCTTCCGATTCACTCTTACTACGGAATGGTCGCTAAAATATTTTCATTTGTATTGAAAAATTCTATGGTTTATAGCAACTTTAACACTTTGACTGCCGTGATGGTCACCGGTGACCGACACAAGAATTTTACTGACGATCCAAAATATTCGCAGTGGGCAGCAATAATTATTTTACAAATTCAATTATTCTTAGAATAGTGATGCGATCCTTTGGTCTCCAATACCTGTGCATTATTTACATTTTGCATAATTCAGTCAAACGCTGTAGTATTCCATAGCATCACCGTTCTAATACAGCAAAAGACGCATGGCAGTCAAAGTGTTAAATTCCAGAACTATCACAGATACATGTAATATTCTGGTATTTTATAGCTTTCTTCTGCTGCTGGTATCTTATAGCTTTACTTCCTGCGTTCTACGTAGTTACGCGCATTAATATTGGGACGTCTTTGGAAACGGGAGAACTTTTTTTAAAGTCGGCGGTATGGCTCGTGTTTTTACCAACGTTTGGAGAATGCGTTTACTGGATGAAATGTAAAACAATTTTGAAGGAATTACTGTTTGTGGGAATAATGAAAGAAGGCATGAAAATAATGAATCATTCTTATTAACCCTTAACGGTCATAAGTCACCTCTCACGTGACAACAGTACTTTATCGCTGCGGTCGTACGTCACGTGGGAGGTGACAACGGATGAAACAGTCAACCATTCCTTCATATTGGAGATTGTTTTAAAAAATATCATACGTTAAAAACTTATAAATAATTATTTTAAACTCATATATTTGTAATACACCTTCAAAAAGAAGTAATTTCTAATAAAAATGTTATTCTTATGATACTGAAGATTTTCGCATATTTACTGAAACCAGCTGACACCTGAAACAACCTAGTGAGAATCACGTACGAAAAGCTAGCGACCGATAAGGGTTAACTAACGGACCCTAAACTAGTAAAAACGAGCCAATACCCTGCAACCCGATCGAATGAAGTCACAGTAGGCCGCGAGTGATGCGAAGAAACCGACGGTGGCCAAAGGCAAAGATGATTCGCCCAAAAAACGACGACTCCGAAATCGCAACTTCGCCAGCTGTCGCTCATCGTATCAAATAATCCTCTGACCCGCGAGATATAACTCTCATACATTCTCCGTCCGAACTTTCCTGGCTGTCCTATTACAGGCACTCGTCACGGGAAACTTCTCACGTCCCACGAGCATCGATATCAAAGTAGCGCAAGAAAGAGGACGAGAATGAGCGAAGGAGCGGAGGAATAAAGAAGCCGAGTAACGTCCAGTCGAGCAATTTATTCTCCGATTTTCTCGCGTGGCACGCTCGAGTAACGAGTGCAGTCTTCTATCCTGAAATTGGATTCCCGAGTTTTTGCAGTGCCACGGCCATCGCGCGCTTTTTCTACCTACGCGCTCAGCGTTTCGCGCGTGCAGACAAACGCGTGCCTGATATCACGGAGAAACAAATTTGATGGGGGACGTGAGCGAGGAATCCGTCGGACGGTTTCGTATTTGTTGACGGTGGCCGCTTCAATTAGCAAGATGCAAAGATGACGCCTAATGTCAATTTAATTTTCAGTCTATTATCATGTATGTGAAGACGGTTGCGTTGTATGTAGGGGAATGAATGCGTGTGCGACTTGCGGCCCAATGACACGACACATTATTCAAAAGAAATCGCAGGCGCATAGTACATCGTAAATAAAATGTATTATAAGAATATATCTCCTTGTTATTCAAAACAGTTCCAGAGTACGTTCCTTATGTGCATAAAGATAACAATAAAAGCAAGTACACGGATTAACATGTTGACTACCACGGTGGTCACCTGTGACCGGCGCAAAAGATTTTACCATAAATGCAAAAAAATTCGTCATGAAACCTATTTGCAATTTTGTAAAAGCATTTGATATTGAAATAGTGCTTCAATACTTTGGCTTCTAAGAACTCTACGTTACCTGTCTTTTGCACGATTTAATTATATTCTGAGGTATTTCATCGCATCGCGTTTCTAACATAGCAAAATATGCTTGGCAATCAACGCCGGCCGACCGGCGCAAAATATTTTACCATAAATGCCAAAAAAATTCGCCATGAAGCCTATTTGCAATCTTGTAAAAGCGAGTGATATTGGAACGGTGCTTCAATACTTTGGCTTCTAACAACTTTGCGTTTCCTTAATTTTGCACGATTGAATCATACTCTGCAGTATTTCATCGCATCGCGGTTCTAAAATAGCAAAATACGGTGGTCACCTGTGATCGACACAAAAGATTTTACCACAAATGCAAAAAAAATTCGTTATGAAACCTGTTTATAAATGCAAAAAAATGGTGCTTCAATACGCCATTTTGCACGATTTAATCAACTTTCTATCATCCAATTAGCAAAATATGTGGCAATCAACGCCGGCCGAGCACTTGATCTTGATTGATATTGATGTTTCAATACTTTGGTTTCTAACAACTCTGCGTTTCCTTCATTTTGCACGATTTAATCATACTCTGCAGTATTTCATAGCATCGCGGTTCTAACATAGAAAAATACGCTTGGTCACTGGTGACCGGCGCAAAAGATTTTGTCATAAATGTAAAAAAATTCGCCATTAAACCTATTTGCAATCTTGTAAAAGCACTTGATATTGAAATGATGTTTCAATACTTTGGTTTCTAACAACTCTGCGTTTCCTTCATTTTGCACGATTTAATCATACTCTGGAATATTTTATCGCATCGCGATTCTAACATAGGAAAATATGCTTCGCAGTCAACATGTTAACACGTTGACTACCACGGTGGTTACCGGTTACCGGCGTAAAAGATTTTGCCACAAATGCAAAAAAATTCGCCATGAAGCCTACTTGCAATCTTGTAAAAACACTTGATATTAAAATGGTGCTTCAATACTTTGGCTTCTAACAACTCTGCGTTTCCTTCATTTTGCACGACTGAATCATACTCTGCAGTATTTCATCGCATCGCGGTTCTAACATAGAAAAATACGCTTGGCAGTCAATGCCGGCCGACCGGCGCAAAAGATTTTACCATAAATGCAAAAAAATTCGCCATGAAGCCTATTTGCAATCTTGTAAAAGCACTTGATACTGAAATGGTGCTTCAATACTTTGGCTTCTAACAACTCTGCGTTACCTTCGTTTTGCACGATGTAATCATACTCTGCAGTATTTCGTCGCGTCGCGGTTCTAACATAGCAAAATATGCTTGGCAATCAACGCCGGCTGACCGGCGCAAAATATTTTACCATAAATGCCAAAAAAAATTCGCCATGAAGCCTACTTGCAATCTTGTAAAAGCATTTGATATTAGAATGGTGCTTCAATACTTTGGCTTCTAACAACTCTGCGTTTCCTTCATTTTGCATGATTGAATCGTACTCTGCAGTATTTCATTGCATCGCGGTTCTAACATAGCAAAATACGCTTGACAGTCAACGTGTTAACAGATACCATCAATCTGTTCTGCTCATCGCCAGAGACGCTTATGGAGAAATACCTGTCACTCTGTCACATACCAAATTTCGATGGCATCCTACGTCTCACCTCCTCAAACTGCCGCAAGAAACTGCTTCGCTCGTGCAATACCTTCTCCCGGCTTGAGATAAAATCCATCGCGTATAACTCTGTCACCGTGTGCCCCGCAGCTCGAAATTCAGTGAGTCTTTTGCGACGCAGCCACCGGGACAGCGGGGTCAAGAAGTCCACCCGCCTGGCCTTTCGACGTCACACTTGCCATTTTTCAACCCCTTCCCATACCTCTTTACTGCCCCATCGAGCGTCGAGCTTTACGCGGGCGTCGTAATGAAAAAGGAAGCGTGCTCGGAGAAATCGTAAATCTCGCTGAAATATGGTGACTCGAAGAAGCGAGCTGCCGCGCGGCGACTGAAAGTTTTTTTATGCCCGCGAGGAGAGTCTGCGAGTGCGAATAAAGGAGAGACGGATATGGGCGCGTGACTTTTGCTGACTTCCGCTCGAAACGATTAGAATGACGTCTTCACGAAGAGCCTGAGGTGTGTGTATGTGTAGCGCCCGGGGCTGTTTGATGGAGACATTGGATGTGCAGTGAAAACGAAAGCGTTTGAACGAACGCTTTCAAAACAAATATTGTTGTTATGGTATTGTTATGGTTCCGCTGGTTTGAAGATATAAAATAAGAACTGTCGTTTAATTGTGTCAATAAGCAACGTGCCTGTTTCTGCTGGTTTAGTCTGGTACATATATAGTCAGTTTTCATCAGGTGCATACGTAAAATTCTGGTATTTAGAAGACTTCTGCTCAATTTCATACTATTGTTGTACGTTTCATACATTGTTTAATTGTGTCAATATAGCAATTCTGGTATTTGCTTCTGTTTCTATTGTTTAGCTGGTATATATATTAGTTTTCTCAGAGTACATATATAATTTCATCTATTGTTTTCTGGTATATATATATAGCAGGTGTATAGAAGATTTCTGTAAAATTGTTTAGTCTGGTATATATAGAAGTTTTCATCAGATGCTCAATTTCATAGAAGATTTCTGCTCAATTTCATACTATTGTTTAGTCTGGTACACACATAGTCAGTTTTCATCAGGTGCATACATAAAATTCTGTTATCTAGAACATATCTCTTCAATTTTTTTCCTCTTGCTACAACCTTCAAATATCTTCGCAACAATAAACTACGCACCGTGCACAGCATTTTTTCCGATTGAAACGGATTCTCATGCAAGAACCCACAATTTACACCCTACTCCGACGAACCGATCTAAACGAATTTTGATATGCAAAGCCACGATTTCCACGGTACTCTTCGAAACCGATCGTCCGCGTGAATCGTGTGATAGGTGTATTCGTTTGGGCCCGAAGCTGCTTGGGAGACGAAATAAAAGAAACGCCACTGCTTGACGACGCATTCAACAGGGTGGAAGTTTGCCAAGGTCTACCGGTTAATTTAACGTCTCGCTAACAAATTGTCCTTCCGTGCGGGATTCCACGAAAAGGACAATAAGACTGGGATCGACGACGCGTGATCGAAGCGACGCGGAAACGGCTGAGAAGATCCAGGAGTGAAAGAGTGACGTGCACTTCAGCCGTAAATAAGGATATATCGATGCCTGTACGAGCTTTCCGCCTTGAGAATCATCCGCGCTGTTTTACGTCCTATAAAACTGTCGTGCTCTTCTTCCTCGCGTTGCCCGCTTTTGTGCCAATCAGACGCCACTCCCCGAAGGGTACTTCGCGTAGAAACAATCCGTGACTGACAGAGATCGCGAAAGTGTGTGCGAAAAGAAGAGGAGAAGCAGGAAGTAGTCCAAGAGACAAAGAGCGCAGAAGTAGAGATGACACAGGCGATGATAGAGTATTGGGACAACCGACAGAAAATATGAAGAGTGAGATGGTATGCGAGCAAGACCGGAAGAAGGGGGAAAGTGAAAGTAAAAATTGAAAATAGGGTAAACGAAACGAACTTCTTTTCCTTCTGTACTTTCATAACACCAAACAAAAATATAGTATTCATATTAAAAAAAGCTCAAACCAGCCTTGATTCAGTCTTAACACTTCGACTGCCATTACGGTCACCGGGGACCGACACGCGAGAGTTTACTGAAGATCCAAAATATTCGCAATGGGTAGCAATAATTATTTTATAAATGCAGTTACTGTTAGAGTAGCGATGTAATCCTTTGGTCTCCAATACCTGCATATTATTTACATTTTGCATAATTCAATCGAACCCTGTAGTATTTCATAGCATCGCCGTTCTAATATAGTAAAATACGCTTGGCAGTCAACGTGTTAAATAATTAACCTTTTAGGTACGGCTGAATTCTGTGAGTCTAACGTGAATTAAGTTAAAACAATTTTTTTTTAAACGCTACAGCACTGCAATGTCTGATGGACAATGCCGTTCTCTACAAGAGTACAATGAAAATAAATATTTCATGATTAAATTATAATTTTTCTTAAATATATATTGCACACACTCTAACTCTAACAATTTACTGTAATAATTAATAATACAGTTGGGTATTATATATTATACTTTAAAACAAGGTACGACACATAGACCCACGTCACAATTAAGTTAAAACAATTTTTTTCAGACTCGTATGTCTGATAGATCTTCGTCTTATATCGATTAAATTATTTTTTTGATATATGCACACACGATACAATTTCGTAACGCTCCGGCATTTTTTAGATTTTTTGTATTTACAATACGATTGAAAGTGTTTTTTGGTTAGTCTAAACGGCTGATCAACGATATATTTACTGCAGTATTATATACGTGAAAGATCGACATCCGCGAAATCTTCAGACTATAGTGGCGTATCGTTTTGAAAAGATGACGCTTTTTTAGATTTTTTGCAAAAGCCACTATAGTGGCTGGTGATATATCGTACTGCAGATAACGGGAAAGATGGCATCCGCGAAAGCCACTATAGTGGCGTATCGTTTTGAAAGATGATATTTGCAAAAGCCACTATAGTGGCGTGTCGTCCTGAAAATGATATCCGCGAAAGCCACTATAGTGGCGCGTCGTACCTAAAAGGTTAAAAATAAAAAATAAAAAATTAATCATTCTTCGCCACAGCGACATTCTACATAAAAAACGATCATGAACACGTTATAACAATTTTGACCTGTCACCTGCCATTCGGCACTAAAAGAGAACAGCGCCAGCTAAAGTGCAGACCCGTAATGCTCGAAAATGAGAAGTTCAAGTAGAACAACCAGGGTCGCCAGACGCAAAAGTGAAACGACGAGACGGAAGACGCGCATAACCGAAGGGACAGGAACAGATGAACTTAACGCGACAGAAAGACAGAGACGGACGAGACTCCGTAGTGGGATCCGACGCTTTAAAGAGAGCGGAGATGAGAAATATCGGATTGCAGAAACTTAACGACGTCGGAGCAGGAAAGCACTGCGACCGGAGATATTTGGTATATCGGGAACGTGCCGCATACTCCGCAAACCAAGTAGGTTAATAAAACGCCTAGCTTGTGATGCGAGTCGACCGAAATGCGCCACCCCCGATGCCCCCCAGTCCGATGCCGCCAGACTACTGTGTAATGAACCTGTAAAGCTGTAAGTAGACCACGCTCCGAACCCGGCAAAAAGTCGTGTAACAAAAGGGGCTGAAGTGAAGGCCGCTGCTGAAGCGAATATTGGCTGGTGCAATGAAGAATCGTTGACGGAAGCTCTTAGCAAATGTCACGCAGTGAGTTCTGACTGCGAATTTTATACGTGATGCGGTGTCGGAAGTGTTCTTTCGGAAGAATTCGGTGCGGGTGTCATTTTTTAATGGAAAGGGTGTCATTTTTTAATTGAAGTGAAAATCGTTGATGAAGCGAATATTGGGTGGTGCAATGAAGAATCGTTGACGGAAGCTCTTAGCAAATGTCACGCAGTGAGTTCTGACTGCGAATCTTATACGTGATACGGTGTCGGAAGTGTTCTTTCAGAAGAATTCGGTGCGGGTGTCATTTTTTTAACCCCCCAGTGGATCCCGAAATTTATGTCATTGTTGAACAATAATCTGTGTCGTCTATTATGCCATTGCTATGATGATTTTCAATGCCTTCGGACCGAACGAAAAAAATTGTACCTTAGAGGAAATTAAAAAATTTAAAACAAAGTTGGCAAAAAGGAAATAAAGAACGATTGTTAAAAAATTAAAGACTGAAATGTAGACTATGCTGCAAACTATGTAAAAAGTTATAGAGCAAGGGGGTTGAAGTGAAAATCGTTGATGAAGCGAATATTGGCTGCTGCGATGAAGAATCGTTGATGGAAGCTCTTAGCAAATGTCACGCAGTGAGTTCTGACTGCGAATCTTATACGTGATGCGGTATCCGAAGTGTGCTTTCGGAAGAATTCGGTGCGGGTGTCATTTTTTAATGGGTCTCCCACGAAATTCGTCGCAGCGAATGATTAACGATCCCAGTGGATCCCGAAATTTATGACATTGTTGAACAATGATTTGTGTCTATTATGCCATTGATATGATGATTTTCAATGCTTTCGGGCCGAACGAAAAAAAATTGTACCTTAGTGGAAATTAAAAAATTTAAAACAAAATTGGCAAAAAGGAAATAAAGAACGATCGTTAAAAAATTAAAGACTGAATATATAGAACAAGGAGGGTTGAAGTGAAAATCGTTGATGAAGCGAATATTGGCTGCTGCAATGAAGAATCGTTGACGAAAGATTTTACATGCAATGTTACACAGCAAGTTTTGGATGCGAATGAAACGCCACTAACTCAATGCGCTGATTTTAGCTTGCTTCACCACCGTAAAATTGCTTTTGCAAGAATTTAGTGTGCGCCAATTTTTTAACGTTTCCCGCTGGAAATTCGTTCTGGCCAAAGACTGACAATCAGTGTCGAGAACTGAGAATTTGTAACATCGTCGAACATTCGAAAGTTTGGCAGTTACGTATGTAACTCTATGCGAAAGCATTCACCCCGCGCGTCTCTCCGGCGAAGCAGCTTATTCTTTCTTTTTCCCGCGCGTAAATCTTGTCGGAAGTTTCAAAGTGCTCCTGGGATAAGAGTTCGCCAAGCCGGAACCGTTATAACTACATGAATGAATTTATAGCAGATGCCCGAAAAGTAGAGTATTTTCAAAGAATCGGTCAAGAGATTTTATACGACTGGTACAAACGGAAACAACACAGAAATAACCCATAAGGATATTCATTTGCAAACCTTCACTATTCTAGTTATTATAAAATCGTTAACACGCTGACTGCCATGTGTATTTTGCTGTATTAAAACGGCGATGCTATGGAATACTACAGGGTTTGACTGAATTATGCAAAATGTAAATAATGTGCAGGTATTGGACACCAAAGGATCGCATCACTATTCTAACAATAACTGCATTTATAAAATAATTATTACTACCTATTGCGAATATTTTGGATCTTCAATAAAATCTCTTGCGCCGGTCAGGGGTGACCATCACGGCAGTCAAAGTGTTAACCCTTAACGGACGACGACTTTTTCGACCGGGTGAGGTACCAGGACAAAGCGATTTTTGCGAATGCGTTGAGTGACTTACATAATATAATAAAATGATCTTACATATAAATTATCTCATAAAAACGTTATATTTCGATTGTTTATCTATATTTACACCTTTAAAACTTTATTTTTACAAAAATTATGTTCTGTACTTTCGCTGTGTGCTAAGTTGTATTATCCCCATATTTACAATCTCCGCAATAAACGCCCAAAATTCATTCTTTGTGACATTGTACCAAGTTTGCCAGAGCGACCTTGATGATAGCGCCTCTTCCTCTAATTTTTTTGTCGCATAATTGTTTGTATCGATTATTATTCGATCGACTAGCTTCTCGGTAAAGAACAAGTTAAAAAAATCCAAAGGTTCTCTCACATTGGACGGTACGTGTGGTCCTGCAACTCTTTCGCCCGGTGTGAATTTTATTCTGGGTGGTAGTTCCTTGGAATCGTCACACTCTGTTTTATCGGAATCCATTCTGATTTATCGGAATCAGTATCAATCTCGGATTCGCTATCTATCACTCTGATTTTTCGAGTTCTTACGCCTACTATTATATCGTCATCTTCATCCGTTATCTCACTTTCCATCTCACTAACTTCTTTATGAATACGTCGGATTTCGTCATGAACCGTATCAAAACAAAATTCGTCTTCATAAGAGCTGAGTTCATTTGTGGGATCCATTTTTGCAGGGGTTCACACAAAATCACGTTAAAAAATTCTTCTGATGCTTTTGCCACGCTTGCCTAGTCTCAATGGATGTCGGAACCACTGTCGGAGCTACACTCATCGAAGAATGTTTCAATATCTTATCTCTGTTATGATATGTCATTTCATACATTGTACAAGAGACCATCAATAGCTAAGGAACCTTTCCCAGAACCAATAGTGCGACCCTGTTGTTTGGAGATAACAAAATCTAACATATACACCGAGTGTCGCCTCTCACTCGCCAGTCGTCCTGCCGCGCGGAACACCGTGGCGACTGAGAGTCGCCTCTCGTCCGTTAAGGGTTAATATAAGCATACAGCAGATGCCACACATATATAAACTCGTCAATTTATGCATAGAAAACTACACGTTTGCAGGCATGTGTCTACACAAACTCACCGTCCCGTCGTCATACAACGAACTTAAACTTCAATTTTGACTTAACCTTTCCGAAAAACTTTTTCCAAACTCCGATTATGTGCTGTAAACCCGTTCGCAGAACCTTACCCGCAAAATAGTGATTGCGAACACAAGTTACCATAAACGTTTTCTTCTTCCGCTACGTAAAACTCAAACCAAAAGTTTTATCTAACCTTTTTGCAGCTGGCTGTACGTTTCGTTCGCCATCGGGGGAACTATCAAATCGTTCGACTTCCTCGCGACGTTAAACCAACTCTCCTGGGGTCGTCATTATTATATCGCATGCGGATTTATCGGCGATGCTTTTGTCGTTTACGTGCTTCCCACCGTTCCGACGCTGTAGCTCATTCGGGAAATTGACCAACCTCGTTAACCGAACCCCTTTTTTCGTATTTTCCCTCGCCAACACGGTAACCCGACGCAGTTCACTTTTCTGTTAGAAAATTGTGAAAAATTACCTCTAAAATTATAAAAAAAAATATATAAATTGCCCAATGAACTTGTCCTTGTGCTAAACGAAAGGGAGTTTAAACAGTCTCAAAAAATTAAAAATGTTCAGAATAGCTTCCAAGCTATGGCGAAAAATAAATTAAAAATTGCGGAATATCCCTAAATTGGGTAAAAAAATATCTTCCCGAACCGATTCGGAATCTCAGAAATTCAAACAGACTGCAAACAAATTTGGAAAAATGTAAATTGCGTTCTGAAATATGCAACGTACCAAAAATAAAAGAAGAATTCATGAAAAATATCCATAAAACCTCCCCAGACAAGCTTTTCACACAGTCTGCATAAACTCACACATTTATCCCGTAGTTTCTTGCAGGGATGAAAATGAGAATTAAGTTGCATTTGTAAAATTATGTTGAATATATACTGAGCTCAAATTCCTTGGTCTTGCGACTGAATATAAATCAGAAGACTTCTGTAATACATACGCATGCATACGCATGTATGCATTTCCTGACAATTCTAAATAACTTCTAAATTACAATTCTGACAATTCTAAATAATTATTACTATACAATTACAAATCCTGACAATTCTAAATAACTTCTAAATAACTTCTAAATTCTAAATTCTAGTAAATGAAGTTATCAATGCGTGTAGTTATATATCAATGACCGTATTATGGTAATAAAGAACTGCAGACTTTTGTAAAACGCAGGTGCATTTACACGGTTTCGCAGCGAACGGTACAAAAATCACGGCGGTGATATGTTTCCGAAAGTACGTGTTTCCGAAAGCCATACACAATCCATGTTTATACAACCGACCGACCCGCGGAAAACTCGAACTCAAGAGGAATATCGCGCACATATTTTCAAAACTGAAGTGCACACATAGTACGCTACACGAGCTCAACTCTGTCGACACGTAAATGTACAAGGTGATGATACAACATTATGAAGTTCCAGCAGCCGTGGGTTTAATTAAACTGCGCAACATATACATTTGGTCAGAAGTTTAGTGCGCCGAATTGTACGTCTTTATTCACAGAAATGCGAACGTTTGCCTGCACTGCGTCAACGTGTTCGCATAAGTATCTGGTCCCGCAGTCGTCGGAACGCATAATTTCCGAGTGCGCGAAAGTAGCGTGGCGCAGGAGGGAGAAATAATGTGCACGTATATGAAAAAATGAAATATATGCACGGCGTGTTACGCGAGTCTGACTTTGCCGACACGTAAATCCACAGAACGATGATACGAGGTAATAAAGCACGAGTTGCCACGGGTTTAATTAAACTGCGCAACATCTACACTTAGTTGGAAGATCAGTCGTGTAGTAATGAGATGAGAAATTTCGCAGGAACCTTGCAAATCTTCAAAAATTGGCTAAGGACAAGCACCTAGTGTCAAAACGCCAGGTTTTTTAAAGGCAAGTGTCGATATATAAGTCGATGGACCGGTAGACGCCAAGCAAATTTCTAATTTTTAATTTGAAGCTTTTGCGGCCATGAGTGTTTATAGTATTGGATTCTGAATGGTTGCCGCGTCTCTTCTCAGCGTTTTGCGGCCGTTTCGCAGGCGGTCCAGTCTGCATCATCAGAGCAAAGGGGGTGGATACTACCAATATGTATCAATATCTATATACAATATCAATATCAATACATATCTACTAATTAAACGGATGGTTTAACACTTTGACTGCCATGGTGGTCACCGGTGACGCATATACGCGTTCACAAAAGACAATCTTGTAAGAACAATTGATATTGGACGATGCCAGGAAAAATCGCTTCTAACAACTCTGTTATTTTTATTTTGCGCGATTCAATCATATCTGCTGTATTTTATCGCATAGCATCAGAATGTTGGCAGTCAAAGTGTTAACATGTATTCGAAAAATTGAAAATTGTTTCTTATCGTAGTAAAAGATAAGCACGTTTACATCGAAACATTTCGGAACATACATTCAATTCAAAATCTTCCCTCAAGAACGAAATATCTAAGAAAGCGTGTGTGCGCCGAAAATTATTTCTTCATTTTCAAATATGTTTTCTCTAGTGACGCATGGTTAAAGTTACTTTTATAACAATTTAATAGTGTTATTATAATATTTTTTCCAAATACCTATCAACTTATATCGTAAGTACTAAAACGCGCATCACCCCCACGAGGGTGACATAGCCTGATCAAAATTTTTACCGTCACTCAAATACTGGTGACGCTGCAGTCAACGCGTTAACACGTTGACTGCCGTGCATATTTTACTATACTAAAACCGTAACGTGATGAAATACTACAGAATATGATTAAATTGTGCAAAATGAAAATAACGCGAAGGTATCGGAGGCCAAAGAATTGAAGCACTATTTAACCTCTTAGGCACTGAGCACCACTATAGTGGCTTTCGCGGATATCATCTTTCTGTACGGCGCACCACTATAGTGGCTTACGCGGATGTATCTTTCTTTCTAAAAATTATTCTTTTTAAAAAATTTTTAAATAAATGTTTTTATAAATACCAATGGAAAATTATAATTTAATCATCAAACACTTTATACCAATGTACTTATGTAAAGAACAGCATTATCCATCACACATTGCAGTGCCGTATCATTTACACGTAATTCGCGTTGAAATCTGCCGTACCGAGAAACACCCCCACGTAAAGTTCAGCCGTGCCTAAGAGGTTATTGTTAATTGCATTTACAAAATTATAAATGCTACTGATTGGCTATTTTTTTAATTTTTCGTGAGACCTTTTGCGCCGGTCACCGATGACCACCATGGCAGTCAAAGTGTTAATACACACAACAATCGTCCCAACGTAAATATCTTTATCTTCCAATGCGCATTTCATCATTAAAGTCCCACGCCCCACTGCGGAGTCATAATTCTCGCGTGTGCACGCAAAACGCGTATCTCTTGCGCCGGCAGTCGGGCGTTTTCTTCCTCCAAGTGGCAATAACGTCCCGTCCGACTCGCCTTTGTCCCGTCCACACACGCGTGCGCCCTTTAAATCTCACCCTCTCACTCTCATGCGCCTCCACGTGCCCTGCGGGACCTGCATTTTATGAAGCCCGGCCCGCCGCGGCACTTCGAGGCCGAATGCCTTTCTGTTGCGCAAATAAACCGGCGTAATTCGCCAAATTAAACGCCGACTCTGCCGGCTCGGATAATGGACATTATCCCGCATGCCGCGTCTCAGCGTCGTCGGTCGTTTTGTCGGAAGAGTAATGCGCGCCGCTGTTTGTCAGGCGAAGGGCGAAGCCAAGGGCCGCGTGCAATTAAGGGGCGAAAAAGTGCGACAAAGGGTCAGAAAGTGGGTCGGCGCGCGGAACTTTCACTGGCTCGCTTTTGCGGCACTGCGGCTTGCGATATGGAAGACGACAGGCCGGAAACGAACATTTTTATGGTTTTCGTGATATTATGTGAAACGACGTCAATTAAACTTTACCGACCGCTATTGACTGAAGATGCCACTCACTAATGACCGACTTTGTTTTGGATATCGCGCAGGAATTGTGTATGTGCCTATTTGTAAAGCTTTATAACTGAAAAATACTGAGTGTGTTGTTGAGAATCCTTTGGTTTCAAAGTAGTGTCATTTTATTGTCATTTAGAAATGTCATAATATCAACTGATATTTATTTTATCTAATATAACCGTTGCGATTATAATCGGCTAGCGGTCGTTAAAGTGTTAAGATCACTTTTCAAAGTGCCGCAACAGAAGTAAAGGTGTTTGCATTATGCATTCCGGATTATATGTTTTTTGAAGTAAGCTGCGTAATAGTATACTCCAGCTGACTGGGTTGCTTTTACGGTAGCAGGGTTTGCGATATGAGGAGGAGCGGCTGGAAACGAATATTATTATGGTTTTGTTGATATTATTTGAAGCAATGCCAATTAAAATCACTTTTCGAAGTGCCGTAACAAAAATAATGCTGTTGTATTCTACATGCCGGATTATGCTTTTGTATTTATATAAGTTGTATAATAGTATAATCCAGCTGACTGAGTCGTCACTTTGCGATATTGCGGAAACCATTTTTATCATATTTGTAATACTTTACCGACCGCTATTGATTGAAGATAACTAACGACCGACTCTGTTTTGGATATCGCGCAGAAAACAAACATTTTTATGAGAATCCTTTTTTGTGATATTATGTGAAACGATGTCAATTAAGATCACTTTTCAAAGTGCCGCAACAGAAGTAAAGGTGTTTGCATTATGCATTCCGGATTATATGTTTTTTGAAGTAAGTTGCGTAATAGTATACTCCAGCTGACTGGGTTGCTTTTATGGTACCGCGGTTTGCGATATGAGGAGGAGCGGCTGGAAACGAATATCTTTATGGTTTTGTTAATATTATTTGAAATAATGGTAATTCAGATCACTTTTCGAAGTGCCGTAACAAAAATAATGTTGTTGTATTCTACATGCTGGATTATATGTTTTTTTTTTTTAAGTATGCTGTATCATAGTATACTCCAGCTTTTGCGGCCGTCAGTTTGTAATATGGGAAATAACCGATTGCAAACGAACATTTTTATAATTTTATTCATATTATTTGAAACTATTTATTGATATTATTTGATATTATTTATTATTATTATTATTGATATTATTTGTCTCCGGGTAAACATATTTAAAGTTTCAAGTATCAGTGACTACGCCAAGCGGTCAAATATTAACATATGTTAGCAGAACAATCTTGCTTTGAAATAGCAAGTGCAAAAGAAAAATTGCTTTCTCTGACCCTGAAACCGAGAGAAACCTTCAATTCACACTCAGTTTTTGGCGCGGCGAATTGTTCGACACTAAGATCGGAAAGTCGCTAAATGGGATGTGGTCGTTCGGCGCGCGCTGATTAGGATTATTAAATTATAAGAAATCGATTATGCGAGAGTCGCGGTTCCGTGCGACGAGACGCATTGCGAATGTTCGCGAGAATTTAGCGAGCGTTCCGTGAGTCAATCCCGACCTGCTTTAAGCACTCGTTAATCGAGCATTAATCCTCCTTCGATGGATAGCTGCTCGATAGTAAGAGGAAAGTGCCGGCTCCCAAGTATTAAGGCCGACTCGAGTTAATCCTCTAAAGCCCATCATCCAGCCGATAAAGCGAGATAGGACTCGAGCGAAGCACAAGAGAATCGAGGAAAGTGAAATGAAATTGCGAAATTTCTTGCGTAAATATCATAATTGTTTTTCTCCGATGCAAACATTCCGAATAAACGATGGAGCACGGTTGATGGAACATTTTGGGGAGGTCCGTTTGATTCGATGAATGAGAAGCGACTGCGGAAGATATCAAGAGACAAGCGCCGGAAAAAACTTGCGAAGTGCGTAAACAAGTTAACCATTACGCCAAAGTGCAGAAATCCGAACGAATAAATGACTGAAAATCGTCGGCCGCCGTTTTTACGAGAGGCTGTTGTTTTTAACGAATAAAAATTGCGTCAGAGAAAGATTGAGAGACCATCGTTGGGATAAACTTACGAAATTGTAACGTTGCGAGTAAACGATGAAGCGCGGATGTTTGAAAGTTTTTCGAAGGTCTGTTACAGTCGAGGTATGAGAAGCGACTGTGTGGGAAATAAAGAGACAAGCGCTGCAAAAAACTTGCGAAGTGCGTAAATAAGTTGACCGTTACGCCCGAGTACAGAAATCCGAACAAATAAATGACTGAAAATCGTCGGCCGCCGTTTTTACGAGAGGTTGTTGGATTTAACGAATAAAAATTACGTCAGGGAAAGATTGAGAGACCATCGTTGGGATAAACTTACGAAATTGTAACGTTGCGAGTAAACGATGAAGCGCGGATGTTTGAAAGTTTTTCGAAGGTCTGTTACAGTCGAGGGATGAGAAGCGACTATGTGGGAAATAAAGAGACAAACGCCGGAACAAACTTGTGAAGTGGGTAAATAACTTGACCGGAATGCTCGAATGCAGAGATCCGAACGAACAGACGATTGAAAATCGTTGGTCTGCACTTTTACCAGGAATTATTACGCTCAACGAACAAAAATTGCATCAAGGCAAGTTTAAAAGATTATCGTTTGGATGAACTTGGGAAATTCGCGCATACCAGAGACATTTTATGAGTATCGATGTTACGAATGATTGAAGTATAAACCAGGCACTCTACGTGTTTCAGAATCATGAACACTTTCTTCATGAAACTTTGTAACAGTGAATGAGAACTAAATAAAATCAGACTTAAATTGAAAATAACGTAAAGATATAGGATAACGATATTTGGTGGATCTTGTATAGTGGGTTTAAAGATACGGAGTGGTATTAACACGTTGGCTGCCGTGGGGGTCACCGGTGACCGGCGCAAGAGATTTTACTGAAGATCAAAAATATTCGCAATGGGCAGTAATAATTATTTTATAAATGAAGTTATTGTTAGAACAGTGATGCGATTCTTTGGTCTCCAATACTTGCACATTATTTACATTTTGCATAATTCAGTCAAACGCTGTAGTATTTTATTTCATATTAGCGAAAGAATAATCGCCGTTGCTAATAGCGACGACGCATATAACAAAAGAAGATTGAAGATGCTGTTGTTTATAGCCGGACCAGCAAAGACGAAAGACAGACGCGCTTGTAAGAAGTTCGGTTGTGTGTGTGTGTGTGGAATTGTATTTTGACTCTTTTTTAATTATATCTTACAAGTTTGTGTTAAATCGCCGTTCTAATACGGCAGTCAACGTGTTAAACTAATCTCCTTAACTATTGTTAAAATATAAATGCAGAAA
The DNA here is from genome assembly GCA_033815515.1 of Cryptocheilus praepositus. Classification (NCBI taxonomy): domain Eukaryota; kingdom Metazoa; phylum Arthropoda; class Insecta; order Hymenoptera; family Pompilidae; genus Cryptocheilus; species Cryptocheilus praepositus. Next base: position 3,472,704 of record JAWWQZ010000257.1, read on the forward strand.
TAACTAGTACGGAATAGAAAATAGTATACTGTGATTACTAAATCGTATAAGAGGGTGTGCTACGTATGGTGGCAAAAACCTTTTATTTGCTTCGCGTCCGGCCCCATTCTAATCTCATGTCCTGTCATCGGGCCGTCCGTCCAGTGCATTCGCGAACGACGTCCGTCCCTTTTCTGATCCCACAATGCGATTGCCCAAAACGCCGTCCCTTTTCGGCGGCAAAAAAATAAATGGTCACGCTGAGCGTCGCCCGCCACGCAATACATTTCCGTGCGACCGTTCGAAAATCGTTGCTCCCCGTTTTTGCGAGGGGTCGTTACATTCGCGGAAGATTGTCGACGTTCAGGAATGATTACAGTCGCACGATTCCGGCAGCACGGTCATTTTTCCGACGGCCCCCGCGAACGCGACATCCTCGAGACCTTTTCGTCGACGTAATTAAGCGACGCGGGACACAATGGCGAAGAAGGAGGGTGGCACAAAGGCGGAGAGCATCGTTTCTCTATTTCCCCCGCACAAAAGGCGACCGTGTCCGGACATTTACCTAATGCCCCGCCGACAGTAGATTACGTCGGGATTCGTAACAGCGCCCGCTTGATTCGCGTTATCAGCCCGGCTGATTTGTAGACGCCCCATGGAGTGCTCGTTGGATATCTTTCCGAACTAACGCGCACGCCATGCGGTGTACAAAGTGCTCACGACGACGTCCCCGGTTGTGGAGTGTAATGTAGTTGACGCCGATGTACACAGATTAGGCAAGAACTGAGCGGGGTACCTAGACTTTGTATTGTGTATCTAAGTTTGTGGATGATATTTGTTTATTTTTTTTTTAACGCGGGTCGACTCGTCAATCGTCGGCAGGATATGTATTAACCCTTTTACTGCCAGGCCCCTCTACGTGGTACGCGCGAAAACTGGCAGGGCCGATTTGATATTCACGGTTCTATGAATTGCTGTATAAACAACAAAATGCCAATTTTCTGTATATTGAATCTGTGATATTGAATACAATTTTAGTGAAATGAAATATTTAATAATAAATAATGCAAATTTTTATATTTACATTATATAAAGTATACATGGACAATTATTTTTACAAAAATGTATTAAAGATAACGACCAAGCATGAGTGAAAACAAACTTGATGACACTCAGAGGAGCGATAATATGAATGTAATCGCACACGAAACTAATGCATCGGCCCGTGGCAGTTTTCGCATAGGAACCGAGGGCCGATAGATCGGCCCGCTGGCAGTTAAAGGGTTAAGGTAGTTGAAAGAAAAACGAAGGAAATTAAAATAATAAATTATGAATATGCAAGTACGTAATGAAATAGGGCATCGCGAAATGCATTAAATCGTAACCCACTCATGCTTCGATTTGAAAACATGTATTGATAGTAACAAAATGCATGGAATACTCTACTATGTCACTTATCCTTTCCGCTTTTCCAAATATACCCCCTAGCACGAATAATACAACACTACTAGGTTGTTCAATAAGTTTTGTTTTGTTTTGTTGAAGGCGTTGCTACTAGTCCAAATTTGTTTTTGTTTTGTTGGTTCACTCTTCTTATCAACGTATGTGAAGGTTCATTTCAATCAGTTAATTCATTCTTTGTTTACAAGCCATTTAGTGTCGCTGTGTCACAGTATTTTCGACAATGGAAAAAATTGAATATCGTGCAGTGATAAAATTCTTATTTTTCGAAGGTGTAGCACCAAAAGAAATTCACGAACGAATGTTAAGAATGTATAATGAACGTTCACCTTCAATTAGAACAGTAGAAAGATGGGTTGCTGAATTTAAACGTGGTCGTACAAGCCTTGAAGACGATCCACGTGAAGGACGTCCAAAAACCGCATCAACACCAGAAATCGTAGCCAAAGTACAGGATATGGTTTTGGAAGATCGTCGATTGACTGAGAGGGATTTAGTAGAGGCTCTACACATCTCATTAGGCAGTGTGAGTCATATTTTAAATGAAATTTTGAGTTTTAAAAAGCTGTGTGCACAATGGGTGCCGCATTCGCTAACAATTGAACAAAAACACATTCGAATGCGACTTTCTCAACAACATTTGGAGCGTTTTAAAAAGGATAAAGTGGATTTTGTGTGTCGATTCATCACTATGGATGGGACTTGGGTCTATCACCATGATCCTAAATCAAAACAAGAGGCTAAAGAGTGGTGTGAACCTGGTTGTTCGGCTTCGAAACGAGTTCGTGTCCAGAAATCGGCCAAAAAGGTTCTGGCATCAGTTTTTTGGGATGCGAAAGGAATTTTATTTGTGGATTACTTGCAAACTGGTAAAACAATTAATTCTGAATATTATTGCAATCTTTTGGACCAGTTGAAGGAAAAAATTCGTGAAAAAAGACCCGGTTTGCAGAAGAAAAAAATCCTTTTTCATCAGGACAACGTCACAAGAGCATTTTGACAATGGCTAAAATCCATGAATTAAAGTTCGAATTGTTGGAGCATCCGCCGAATTACCCAGATTTGGCCCCCAGCGACGTCCATTTGTTTCCAGAACTCAAAAAATTTATGCGTGGCAAGCGTTTTTCGTCAAATGAAGAGGTCATAACGGCTGTTGAAGCGTATTTTGCAGACCTTCCGGAATCTCACTTCAGGGATGGGATCCACAGATTGGAGGATCGTTGGAGCAAGTGCATTAATGTTCAGGGAGATTATACTGAATAATAAAGTGTATTTTGCACCATAACATTGTGTTTTTCTTATCGAACGACAAAACTTATTGAGCAACCTGGTACTTTCAACGCATCATTTAAAAAAATTATTTTGACTGATAACAACAAAATGTATATCATACTCCACAACACCATTTATGCTTTCTAAAAAAAATTCGTAGTGTCTAACAACGCGTCACCTCAAAAAATGATTTTGACCGATAATAAAATGTACGAAACAGCCTCCTCGTCTATGCTGTCAAAAAACATATCACCCGTCACCGCGCAATAAAGCATTACTTTCAATACGTCACCGTGCAAACAATTTCAACAGCCGACCCCGAAGTGCCTAAAATATTATCTCGCTCACGCGCGTTACCTTTAAAAAAAAAACATCCCGCGACGCGAGGAAATTCTTTGAAACCAGCATCAGATAAGTTTGTAGAGCCCACCCGGCAGTTCTGCACACAAGAATCGATACGCCGTCCACTTCGTCGAGCGTTATCGTCCGATGTATCGAGTCTGCGTTTTTAATGCACGATAAACGTCGCGGACAGTGTTCAGATCCGTGTGGCGGAACAATAATGGCCGCGTTATTATGCTCCGCGGGCATATCGCGCCAGTAGCGATGCGTTTTATGGATTCGTCGTCGGACACAGACGATAACGCGGGCGGGTTACACGTGGGAATTTTATTAATACCGACGGTCGCCGGCGAGTGTTCAATTTTAAATGGAGCCTGAATTAATTAACAGTAACAAATTAGCCGGTCGCGTGTAGTCGGTTGATGCCGATTTCCCTGGGCAGAATTACGCGGACATACGCTAAATATTGACGCAGTCGTATATTGGATAATGGACGATGCGTGACAGGCTTCGAGTTTTTTTAGAGTCGACGGAACGACGTGGGTGACGAAGTACGTCGGTCCTGCGATTTGCGACGCACACTTTTGACATGATTTCGCTTTCACGTGGATTTTCAGGATGGAAATGGTTAAAAACAAGTATTTATGCGGCGCACGTCTCTGTAGTTTTTTAGTACCGGACGTCTGTTAACGCTGGTATTATATTTAAAAAAGGGGACTGATTTTTTTGGTCACAAAATGTAATGTTAATCGACACGGTAAATCTTTAACACAGATAATTTTCGTATTCACTGAGAGTTACAGGTTTGGCATATCAAAAGAGATTTTTAGAAAAGCACGTGAAAAGAGAAATCATATCGTTAGAGACAAAAATTAGAATTCCAAATGAATCTAATAATGGAGAAATAGTATCAGGCGTTACTAAATCATATTCCACGAATTAATTCGCAATAAGAACTCTACGAAGTAAAGGAAAATACATATTTAAAAAAGAAGAATTTAATTGAATAATTGATTAAACTTTACGCATTTTAGTTTTTCCCATTTATATGGTCTTCACGCAAGAACCATGATTTCGATTTGCATGGTATTCGATTTACACGATAAATAAGTGGACTATGCAACATCGCACTTTTGCAATCAAACAACAGGATTTCTGCAGGTACATAAATAGCGACGTGTGTCACACGTCAAGAAATTATATACATCGTCCTCGACAATTTGCGCAGTGATATGCGCTAAATATTTGTTCACCAAATATTTCAATTATTCCTTACATTCACAGGATGACATTCGCGGAATATTTTATACAAGTGCAAAGACTTACCCTTTAATGCATCTTGAAGACCGCGCAACCTTCCGACTATCACTGCCATCTCCTGCTTGTGTTTGAAGGTATCTGCCTCTGCTTGTTCGCTGACCTTACGGTTTACCGTTCGTTCCATTTGACGATCCTTAAGTGCGAGCGTTTCTTTAAGGTTGTCGGTGTGAACTCGGCTTTGAAGTTTCAGTTGACGACGCATCTCGTCGTCGAACTTCTTCTCTTCCTCCAGAAGCTGGAATTGAAAGATATTGATCCGGTTACATTTAACACTTCGGGGTTGAGTTTTTTTCAAGTTCAATGATTATAATGAATAATGAGACAAAAGCTCTTTCTGGTCTTAAATGCATGTCGAGTGTGACTCGACATCGTTTTTATGGCAACCTTTGTCGAGCTCCACTCGACATTTTTTCATGTCTAAATAAATAGATATCGTGCACACGTTATCGACGCTCTCGCAATGTCACTTGTGTAGACATTGTAATCGAAGAGAAATAAAAAAAAGGGATGTGATCACAGATTATAATAAAAATATGTATGGTGTCGATATGGCGAACCAATACGCGGTATCTTATTGTTTTTTTCGAGCACTCAAGTTGGAGGGAATATTTCTTTTGACGATTAGAAATCTCCATGGTAAATGCGTATATTTTATACAAAGAAAAAACAAAAAACCAAGGAACAGAACCTATAGCCCACAAAAAATTTCGCGAAAAGATTTTGTCAATGCTAATTCGTGATTGTCGTCATCCAAATATGAAATTGGGGAGGCCTGGAACACATGATAAACACGATCGCTTAGATCCTCATTTAATCTTCCTACATCCCGAAGGAAAACACAAAGACTATGCAGTTTGCTCAAAAAGAAAAACATCTGGAGGAAAAAGAGAAACCACCTATTTTTGTGAAATGTGTGAAAGAAAATACATCTTGCAAGTTCTTTCAAAAGATATCATACCCTTGAAAATTGCAATATAACAATACTGTAAATAAAATTGGTATTTAAGTGAATTTGTTTTTCCTTTATTTATTTAAATTGCTTTATATTTTTAGTTGTAAATTTCAAATAAAACACTTAAAAGCGTTGGGAGCTGCTGGTAACGAAATTGAAATAAAATTCGGAGTGCAAAGGGTTAAGTCTCTACATGTTCATTTCGCACATCACATTCACTCAATTTTTCGACGAAATTGTCAATTTGTCGGACTCAAAGTTATATAATAAATAGCCTGTGAATTTATATTTAGTACGAAACAAAATCCGAAGCAACATGATTGAAACTACTTCAACAACTATAAAGCGTAACTTATCTCGCAGTATCGGAAATATACAAATACATCAACATTAATACTGTGTGAATTGAATCCGTTACAAAATAGAATACGAAAAAAGCAGAACCGATGCCACTTTATTAGGACTTATTTTCCAGCGTGAAAAAAAATAAATCAGCATTAATCCGTGTGAATTTATATCCGTTACAAAATAGAATACAAACCAACAGAACCGAAGCCGTTTCAAAAACTGCAAAGCGTAACTTATTTTACAGCATCGCAGTAACTCCGTATTTATTTTATCCTACCTACGAACATAACACGTGGCACCGTACGCGCACATACGAGCCCCGAACACAAGTTGCCCCCATCACCCACCCATAAACCGGCACTCCCACCGTCCGCCAAAATAATTCTGTCTTCGCTCGTTCCGCGCTTCTCAAGAAAAAGCAAGTTTCCGCCCTCCAGAAAACTCTTATCACCGCACGAACCACTTGTCCTCTCCGTGCGACACACGTCAGCTCGGAGACAATGCCACTGCCAGAAGATAACGCGATAAAAGGGGCACCCAACAAAAGAACACGAGCGTCGCGCACGCCTGAGAAATTGCGAACATTAGGCGTGCAAGCCAAAGAGCCCGCGAGGAAAGTCGTCGCTCCAATTTGCACGCGAAGAGGCTGCGAGGAAAAACATGAAAACGTGCAGCGCAGAGCTGGAAGGTTGGCGCCTGGGACGACACAGGAGCAAGACGAGACTCCTGCACGCTTCACCAAAACCCACCACCGACACCTCCGTAGTCGCTGGTATACGGCGAGGTCTCAGACACCTTGACGCGGTAGTAAGATTGTCGTTTTTACGGGGGGCACGTTTCTACAGCGCACCGCATCCATGAATGTAGGCAGCCTGATGTATCGCGAAAACCGCTCGGTTGTCGCTTTTATATTTTATTTGCGCAGCATCATAGCAGTGTACCACATATCTGTCCTGGGCTTGTTGTATTTTAACCCTTTGCGGTCGTCTGTCTAGTGTCGGCCACCAAAGCCTTTTTACCGCTTCGGTCGTATGTCTGCTCTCAGTCACCACAACAAGGAACTGTACTAATCTTATACTGTATTCTTCCATGTGTCAGTTTATAATTGATCTGCACAATTATAAATATCTAATGGACCTATTCACGAACTTATGCAGTGCTCTTATCAATTGGAGATAACGAAATCCAGTCGCCTCTTGTGCGTAAAGATATGGACACAGTTCGAAGATACTTCGTAAAATTCCAAATAGTATTTCTCGAATTGTATTTAACACTATGACTGCCACGGTGTCACGGGTGACCGGTGCAAAATATTTTAGTAAGAATGCGAAAAATTTGGAATGAAGCCTATTTGCAATCTTGTAAAAGCAATTGATATTAGAACCGTGCTTCAATACTTCGGCTTCTAATACCTCTGCGTCATCTTCCTTTTTGCACGATTTAATCATACTCTGCGGTATTATATCGCATCGTAGTTCTAAGATAGCAAAATACGCTTGGCAGTCAAAGTGTTAACCGTAATTAGTTATTCTCGCTTCTTAAAGTGTTTCAAAATAATATTCCAATGTGGCCAGAAGATAGTTACCGACCGAAGTTTACTGTTTTGAAAAATACCAGATAATGGAGAACTATAAAATATAATTTTTACATGAAAACATGACATTAAAACATATTATTGTATAAACATATAACTAAAGTTGTTAAAAGAATTAATAAATCTTGTTTATTTTTCATAATCTTGCATGTTATGCATTACTGCTTTTTTAACGGAAATTAATTCCGACCAGTACAACAAGGGTTAATACTTTGGGCCTGCATCGGTATTTGCGGCGGAAGATAAGTGAGTGGGTTGCTTATTATCATTCCGCAGGCCTGTTCCTTCTATTTTTCCGGGCTTCTGAGGTACAAATGCAATCATGTAATGGTTGGTAGGAGGAATTTAGCATTTAGGAATTTGGCAGTTTCTCCTGTTTCAGGGGATTCTCCCCTTGCAGCATTCCTGTCAGAAGTCTTCTTTCGAGCTTGCTCTGTATACATGCGTGGATGACTTTCGGCGTTTGGCACTTGATGCCTTTTGTTTCGAAAGAGAGCGGTTGACGCGAGCGCGGCTTTGTTTTCTCGAGGAAACTCGAACCCGACCGCGGAGAACGCTGAACGTGTTGTGTGAGGAATACCGAGTACGCAAGTCGCGTTCTTTCGGGAATTCGCTTGGTTGGCATTAAGCAGCTGATAATGAGCATAGTTTTTATGAAGGGGCATACACGTTAACGCGTTGAATATCGGTAAAGTTTCATGAAATTTACCTTTGCATATATAAATGAAATTGTGAAATATATTCTGTATCAGAATTATTGTCTCATTGACAAGTAGGGATTGCCGCAGAGACGTTTATTTGAAGACAATTTACGTTAACCCCTTAACCTACGATTTACGTTCGAGAATTTTGGACCGAAAACATAAACAAGGTCGCGCAGCTTTCGAGCCATTCACATGATTTGTTTAGTGAGAAGTTTAGTGCAAAAAAGTTGGTTTACATCTACTAGAATGTTTCAAATTGTATCACACCATTGCAGATTATTAATTTTGTATTACTTGCATCTACGAAAAATTATTACATTAGGTTGTAATTTTATCACGTATTCCACAAATATTTATAACGATTCAATTCTTTGGGCGCCGCCGCATTATTTATATTTGCACGATCAATCGTATTCGGGCATAGCCCGTAATATTTACGTTTGGTTGCAATTTTAATATATAAAATACGCTATGGCCGTCAAAGTTTAAGCGCAAGGGGTTAAGTAGCTGTAACACCGTTTCTATGAAAGGGCATGAACGATAATATGTTCGATATAACAAACTCGTGTCAATCACTTCAGCTTCCGAACGGTTCTTTTCTAAAAATTAACATCGTCCCCACTATCGTACATAAGTCTTCCGAACATTTTTCCACTCCTACTCTTCCACGACAAAAGACTATTTCAAACGACAAAGTTCGTTGCACACAACTGTCCTGCACCCTCATCTGGTACCAGTCACTCCTAGAATAATTACTCATAACTGTCCCTATACCCGCGCCCCTTGGGCTGCCGCCCAAAAAATACAGTCGCCGCAGCAGCATCTATAAACTACAAGCAGCCAGGACCCGCGTCGTTCCAATTTCTTCGAGTGCAGCCGAGATACACCTCCGCGCAGTCTTACACGAACACTCGCGCGAAAGCCCAGAAAAAAGATGAAGCGGATGCGCGCAGTTAAGAGACGGCGGGACATTAGTGTAATGAGACTTTGATTAATTATCCGCACTTAAGGTCGCGCATTGACTGCCCTCATTGGCAAGTGACCCAAGCCTCGAAGGTCTAATCCATCCGGCCTCTGTCTCCGCCGCTCTTTGTCGCGCACTCGCTCTGTCGCTCGTAAGCGTCTCCCTTTCTGCCTGACGTATTTTGTGTGCACACCGCCTACAGATCCTTCTGCCTCGGACCCGGCCAGAAACCGTCACCTGCCCTCTATGTACTGTCTAACAGAAACGCCGTGTCAATAATTAACGCCCCGCTGAACCCACGACCCGACGTGCAAGCTGGCGAAATACGGAAGACGGTGTTCGGTCCGCGGGAGTAATTAGGAGAAAACGCGTGGCGGAGTAAAGAGTGTCTGAGCAAACGCGGACCTTCGCCGCAAAATCTGGCGATTTTTCACTGTTGGTTCTTATACGCAGGCGATAGGTGACCGCGTGTCTGTTCGGGGGCATCAGTAAAATTTGTTGGGCAAAAATAATTTTATCGCGTCGGCATCAATGGGAATTTTCGAGGAAAGTAAGGGTATCGGTTATTGTCCGACGAAATTATTGTGGACTAAGATAGACGTGGGTAAATGTATTAGGGTTCTTTTACATCGAAATATTGCCGCTATCTGTTCTGTGGAATCAATAGAATTTGTTGGGCAAAAATAATTTTATCGCGTCGACATAAATGGAAACTTGCTAGAAAAAGCAAGGTGCAGGTTATTGTCCCTAGAAATTATTATAGGCTGAGATAGACGCGAGTAAAAATATTTTAACCGCGTATCTGTTCTGTGGCATTGGTAATATTTTTAAGGGGGAAAATAATTTTCTCGCGCCGGCATCAATGGGAATTTTCGAGGAACGCAAGGGTATCGGTTATTGTCCGACGAAATTATTGCGGGCTAAGATAGACAAGGGTAAATATATTAGTGTTCTTTTACATCGAAATATTGTCGCATATCTGTTCTGTGGCATCAGTAGAATTTGCTGGGCAAAAATAATTTTATCGCGTCGACATAAATGGAAACTTGCGAGGAAAAGCAGGGTGCAGGTTATTGTCCCCAGAAATTAGTATAGGCTGAGATAGACGCAGGCAAATATATTTACATGCGTGTCTGTTCGGGGGCATCAGTAAAATTTGTTGAGGGGAAAATAATTTTCTCGCGTCGGCATCAATGGGAATTTTCGAGGAAAGTAAGGGTATCGGCTATTGTCCGGCGAAATTATTGTGGACTTAGATAGACGCGGGTAAATGTATTAGTGTTCTTTTACATCGAAATATTGCCGCGTATCTGTTCTGTGGCATCAGTAGAATTTGTTGGGCAAAAATAATTTTATCGCGCCGACATAAATGGAAACTTGCGAGGAAAAGCAGGGTGCAGGTTATTATCCCAAGAAATGATTATAGGCTGAGATAGACGCAGATAAATATATTTACACGCGTGTCTGTTCGGGGGCATCAGTAAAATTTGTTGGGGGGAAAATAAATTTCTCGCGCCGGCATCAATGGGAATTTTCGAAGAAAGTAAGAGTATCGGTTATTGTCCGACGAAATTATTGTGGGCTAAGATAGACGCGGGTAAATGTATTAGTGTTCTTTTCCATCGAAATATTGCCGCGTATCTGTTCTGTGGCATCAGTAGAATTTGTTGGGCAAAAATAATTTTATATCGTCGACATAAATGGAAACTTGCGAGGAAAAGCAGGGTGCACGTTATTGTCCCAAGAAATTATTATAGGCTGAGATAGACGCGGGTAAAAATATTTTACATGCGTGTCTGTTCGGGGGCATCAGTAAAATTTGTTGGGGGGAAAATAATTTTCTCGCATCGGCATCAATGGGAATTTTCGAGGAAAGTAAGGGTATCAGTTATTGTCCGACGAAATAATTGCGGGCTAAGATAGACGCGGGTAAATATATTAGTGTTCTTTTACATCGAAATATTGCCACGTATCTGTTCTGTGGCATCAGTAGAATTTGTTGGGCAAAAATAATTTTATCGTGTCGACATAAATGGAAACTTGCGAGGAAAAGCAGGGTGCAGGTTATTGTCCCCAGAAATTATTACAGCCTGAGATAGACGCAGGCAAATATATTTACATGCGTGTCTGTTCGGGGGCATCAGTAAAATTTGTTGGGGAGAAAATAATTTTCTCGCGCCGGCATCAATGGGAATTTTCGGGAAAAATTAGGGTATCGGCTATTGTCTGACGAGATTATTGTAGGCTGAGGTAGACACAGATAAATATATTAGTGTTCTTTTACACCGAAACGAGAATACACGACCACCTGTACTCTTGCACCAAAGTCATAAGAACTGCACAATCTCGCTAAATATTCTGAAAAGGGAGGGTCAGCAATTAAGAGAGACGAGATTCTAGTAGAATCAGGCTGACAAAATTACGAATCGTTCAACCAAACAGAATGAGCATTATGTGTGTGAAATATCAAAGTAAACCTACTCCATATTAATATCACGTCAACTTCGTAACATACAAGCAGTTTCGACATGATACTACGAACGACGAAGGTTTCATCTACAAACTGCAGCACACGTGGTAGAAGAAAATAAGTGTGGATACACCTAACACCTTGTGACCATGTTTGGTTAGCAAACTACGACGAAATAGGGCAACGTCGATCAAGCGTGCCATTAAACCACTCGAACACGTCTTATACGCTACGAGATTGGTCGATACTAGAGATTCCCAGCTGGGAATTGGTGAATTTCGGAGATCGCGGTCCGGTGTCGAATAAAATTTTAATAAGGCAAGGCGCCGACCTGACACAGGGCATAAATTTACTGGGCGGTTAAATTCATCACCGCACGGAATATTCCGAGGGGTATAAAGATCCCAACTAGCATTAACCGAAAATTAAACGTAAATTATTCTCCGTTTTCTACTTTTTCTGTCAATACAAATACGGACTGACACCGATGGGATTCAATAATACACAAGAGTAACAATTCATGAGAGACCTAAAGGAAATTACAATATCGTAAAAGCACCGAGGAATATCGACATAGAAAACAAATATTAGGACAATTATAAACCAATCAATTGGCATTAGCAAAAATACAATTTTTAGTTATTCTCCGCATTTTTTCCTCTTTCTATATAAATATTACATATACTATAATTCTATAAAAAATAGAAAATTGAACAACTCTCAGTCATTCTCTGTGATTGTCTTTTTCTGCTAATATATGTAGAATTTGTGCAAGAATATTAAACTAAAAATTAAGATCATCGATTAAAAAATGTTGATCACTATAAATAACTAGATAATATTACAAAAGAGCGTTCTACTTTACAACTGAACGCTTTCACAAAACATATTATTTTAGACAAATTAAATAGCACGATGTACTATATTAAATTCTACTGCGGCTTGCAGGGCAAGGGATAGTAGTCAACGTGTAAGCGATACAGCGGCGTAAAAATATCCAGAGGACCAGAAAGAACCTGCAATATATAAAAAGCGCGAAGAAAAGTCGTCACAGTAAACGAACAACAAAACAGGAGGCAATGAACTCGCAGCTGTTCTTTAGTTTCATTTTCATCGTGCTCTCGTTATTCCGCGCAACTTTAACAAGCGATTAACGTCCTCACCCCGAGCAAGAAATTCCGCCAGCAGGGAAAGAACTTTGGTAATCACGCCTTAATACACCCAGGAGCCTCGACCGGGGTATCCCAGAAAGCGAAACATTCGAGAAACAGCCAGAAACCCGATATTGTCCGTGAGAAGACGGCGTTGATGGAATTCAATCGCGGATAATACGTCTCTAGGCGGTAATCGAACTTTTCAGGTGTCTCTGCTCCGACTTCAGCCACTCCGCGCGTTTCAATGTTTCGCTCGACTTTCCGTATCTCCGCATTTCCCGTCTGCCAATTGAACGCGATACAATTTTGCCCCGTGATTCCGAAAACCATCAAGCTGCAGTGCCGCTCAAACCGAATGGTCACTTTTTATCAACCGATCGACGGATTTTCCGCTCGGGTGCCCTGCGTTGGCCGCTGAGTTCTCTATTTTTATCTGGTATCATATTCAGAATCCTTCGCGCGGAACGAAGCGTTACTTTCGCCGTGTTTTGATGTTTAGGTGTTACTAGGGTAGAACTAAAACGATGTGTATGTAAGTTTCCACATATTGAGTTGTGGGGCGAAACGTGTAATAAAAATTTTGGAATGGTTTGCCAAGAGAGAAATGAGGAAGAAACGTAGAATGTGGAAACAAATAGTTTGTTAGGCAGCGAGCACTGTTAGGATACTATGAAAACTAATATAATTTTATAAATTTTGAACATATTAAAATGCCGACTGGATCTTGATGTTTAAATCATCAGAATCGATATACGGGAAAATGAGGGAAGAATTGTGCCCATAATTATGAAAGTGGTCTAAGTCAAAATTTAAAAAAAATGAGTTTATTAGTTATTTCATACCACATTATTTTTAACTCATTTATTCAATGTAATTTTTAAAAATTGTCAAAAATGAACCATTAGATAGTGGTTGTAATTTCAACATTATATGGATTCATTTAGTTTTAATTATGAAAGTGGTCTAAGTCAAAAATTTAAATAAATTATATAAACAACTTAAAAATGGCACGTGGCCTTCTTTGACGCGTTTCTAGTTGGAACATACGATGAAAAACTACATAATAAAATAAATGACAATCAAATTTTAATAATAACGACAACTTCATTTTTAACGAAATATAGAAGAATCAATAACAAGAAATGGAAAAAATACCGCGGGTGAATCTGTCTCTTATCAACAAATTCAATGGATGAGATTCTTGAAAAATGATACCTTATAAAATGTTCTATAAAACATCTTTAGATGATTCTAAATTTATATTGGATCTTTCACGAAAAAAAAGGAATGAAAAAAATATAGTTTGCCGGAAATATTAAATGGATTATATATACACCACCATTAGACCAGTATCGGAAGAAAAACATAAAGATATTATGAGTTTACTACCGTACATCCCTCCAGTTTTTCAGGAACATTTTAAGAATCTTAAATACTCGAAATAAAATAAAAATGGATTACTGTTTAAAAATAATTAATAAATGTAATAAATGTTCAAAAATTATTTCAATCAAACTATTGTTTCAAATAAAACTCAAAGTTCTTTATTGCTTTAAGTCATTTATAAAACATTCAGTTAATTTTGAAAATGGTCTAAGTCAATTCAATCTTTAAAAATAATATTATCGTATAAAATTCACACAAAATTTCATATTCATAGTAAATTTCCGTATTAATTAAGACTAATAAAATTATAAATTAAAATGTCGTATAATGTAAAAATATTTTTTAAATTATTCAAATGCTATTCATTAAATATCTCGAAACAAGTAATATATGACTTAGACCACTTTCATAATTATGGGCACAATTAACAACCAGCTGGTATTAGAAGGATATTAAGGAAACTAGCGAAGCTCTATAAATTTTGTGTCGATATGCCAAAAACATTAGCAAACCAAACATAAGAAGAATATTCATGTGCAAGTGGCAATTTCAAACATGATAGCATCAAAACAATGGATGAAAACATGAGTTTCATTATTGAATCCGGCAATGAATGTACTCAATTGTATAAAAATAGACACTTTCGAGTAAATTATTAGATAACTGAAAATAGCACATGTACGATACACCAAAATACGCATGTTAAAACAAGTTCATGCATGCAGTATAATTTTAGGCTTCTATTTTGGTATTTTACTGTGAAGTAAATCGAGTGGACGATTCTTGTCGCGATGATCAGGTGTTAACAAAATTAACCAACGGTGATTGATCGACCGCCCGATAAGCCACAAAGTATGCGTGGCGTTTCATCATATTGCGTTGGACACATTAATTCACCTATAAACAGCCACCGTTTGCAACCCATCTACGCATTTCTCGCACATAACAACAATGTACCTATAGAAATCTTATGATAGATTTTGGGGCCGAAATAGATGAATAGTGTAATAACAGTAATAAATGCCAAATAAATTGTTTTATATAGCACGTTACGAAACGCTGTATTTCTCTTCTGTCATATCTGTCTATCGACGCTTCGACCAAAATCCAAATAAAACCTCAACACAGACGTGTTTACAAAGCAGAATAACTCTCGCGAAGGTATCCCACCTCTAATATCGAAAGCAGAGGGTATTTGCTACTGTTCAGAGCTACTCCGTCCTTTGCTGGGCGCCAATAAAAATTTTTACGAGCAAGCTCGTCCGCCGAAAGTGCTGCAGGTGAGTGCGGAAAAAATACCCCTTCAGCAGAACGGTCAGCAGTCGCGAATTTATTACCCAGAGGCATGATGCGCTGAGGTGTTCTGAATTCTTTCCGTCGGTTAAATTCGCGACGTATAATTGATACCATACGCTGATCAAAATGTGACGAATAGTATAGAAAATAGAAAAATTGTATAGATGTGGTTAGTACTCCGATCAAAAAATGTAAATGCACCGATTACGTCATAAATCGTAACTTATCGTTCCAGCACATTAATCGTGCTATCAACAGGAGATACATTTTTTTAATTTAATTTAAAAATATTATCTCAACGTATGATCAAAAACTAATGATATACTGAATATTGTAATTACGAATATTAGCGTATTCATTTAATTCCAACAAAATTATATCCTGTTGATGACACGATTAATGGCTGAACCGCCGTGTTATAACCAGTACACTTATAATCTTTTACCGAAATATCGGCCACAATTCTATATATACAGCTGACCAACGAATGCGATAAATTCTACTTATTTATTTCAGGCTATAACGATGAATTTTTGAATTACACAAGAAAATATTATCTCAACGTTTCCATCTGCTGCCATATTGATAAATTACGAATATTAGCGTATTCATTTAATTCCAAAAAATATATCCGTTGACCCCGGCGATTCAATGGCAAGACGAATAAAACGCAATGAGAACCTTGAAACGAGTTAGCTAAACTTTGAAAAATCGCTTAGGCGGAAAAAATGTAAATGCACCGATTACGTCATAAATCGTAACTTTCTTCGCACATTAATCGTTCTTCGATACATTTTTTTAATTTAATTTAAAAATATTATCTCAACGTATGATCAAAAACTAATGTTACACTGAATATATTCGAATATTAGTGTATTCATTTCTTCAACAAAATTATATCCTGTTGATGACACGATTAATGGCTGAACCGTCGTGTTATAACCAGTCCACTTATAATCTTTTACCGAAATATCGGCCACAATTCTATATATACAGCTGACCAACGAATGCGATAAATTCTACTTTTATTTCAGGCAATAACGATGAATGGCTGAATTACACAAGAACTTCGATCAGATTTCCATTGCGACGAAAGATGTACGTTCACTAGGAAAAATAAAGTCACGCCAGTGGAAAATGGCAAGACGAATCTTTCTCTCCGAAAGGGACGGAATGTCCAACAGAAAAATCGTTCGGCAAAAACATCAATTGCCTCGAGACTCACACCCTTTCTTCGCCGACGTTCTTCGATCAATGCTCGTCGCTTCCGCTTCAAGACAAATCTGTGTTCCGCGCAACATATCGAATAGCAATCTTCAACGTCGAGTATGCCACGCAAGAAAGGTGAAAGAATTCGTGGCCATTAAGACCGGCAGAGTAGCATCGCATTCACTCAGAACTTCGATCAGAGTTTTTGCGACGAAAGTCGTTGCACGCTAAAGCGCCAGTGGAAAAAAGGGATGAGATTTCTTTCTCTCCGAAAGGGACGGAATGTCCAACAGTTCGTTCGGCAAAAACATCAATCGCGGGAAGTTGATCCAGAGGCCCGACGCGATGCTTATCATTTGAACTTTACCGGCATAATGTCGAAATAAGTGAACACCCATAAAATATATCTACAGCTCAGTTACAATTAATGAATTTCTTTTCAATCAACAATACATCCTACTACGCACTACTGACGGGTTCCTTTAATTTTCGCAGCCATTTTTAAATTGTTACTGGAAATTGATCCAGAGGCCCGACGCGATGCTTATCATTTGAACTTTACCGGCATAATGTCTTTGACGATAAGTGAACCCCCGTTTGAAAATATATCTGCTCAGTTACAATTAATAAAGTCTTTTCAATCAACAATACATCCTACTACGCACTACTGACGGGTTCCTTTAATTTTCGCAGCCATTTTTAAATTGTTACTGGAAATTGATCCAGAGGCCCGACGCGATGCTTATCATTTGAACTTTACCGGCATAATGTCGAAATAAGTGAACACCCATAAAATATATCTACAGCTCAGTTACAATTAATGAATTTCTTTTCAATGAACAATACATCCTACTACGCACTACTGACGGGTTCCTTTCATTTTCGCAGCCATTTTTAAATTGTTACTGTTGTTTGCTCTCCTCCCGAAAACTAGTCAGGCTACCTAAAAACGTGGTGGTTCCGTT
The DNA here is from genome assembly GCA_033815515.1 of Cryptocheilus praepositus. Lineage (NCBI taxonomy): Eukaryota > Metazoa > Arthropoda > Insecta > Hymenoptera > Pompilidae > Cryptocheilus > Cryptocheilus praepositus. Next base: position 3,490,120 of record JAWWQZ010000257.1, read on the forward strand.
CAAAACGGGTCGTATGAACACATTAATAATACACCACCCGTTTAACGCGCCAGCACGAACCCTGGTTAATCCCTATAAAGCGTACAATGTAACCCACATTCTGCTTATCACACGTTACCCACATCTAATGTCGGTGTACCACTACTCTCCAACATAATATGCCAACATCGCCGATGTTTAACACTTGTGCGCTGTACAATATAACGTTTTGCTCATCATGAACTCCGCGGATTTACACGTTAACACTTACCAGAGCAAGAACGCAAAAAGTTTCATTCAATACGTCTTCCCCCTGCCCGGTGACTCAATGTATGGATCATGTACATACACGTCAGTATTATCAATCGCTTTCGAAGCAGCAACGAGAAAGGTGATACAATTAGAGCTGTAGTATTTAGAAGCAAGTATATAGGGAATACATTTATCGTGACGTGTATCTGTTAGTTGTTTTAAATGTGTAAATAATACCATGTTGTTTTCCTGTAAATATACTATTTCTTTAATATTTGGCTAGTACGATCATCAATACTGTCACTTCAAATCTTGCAAAACACATATATATATACAATATTACAATATATATATTGTAATATATATATATATATATATATATATATATTATATATGTATATATATATGGTAACATTGTATATATATATATATATATATATATATATATATATACATTGTACTATTGTATACATATGATAAATTTCTATTTCTTTAACACGTCGACTACCAAGCGTATTTTGCTACATTAGAATCGCAACGCTACGAAATACTGCAGAATCTCGTTGAATTGTCTAAAATTAATACTATAATGTTTAGGTATTGGAGGCCAAAGGTTTGAATTACTATTCTAATTCGAAAAGCATTTATAATATTGCAAATGCGTATAATTTCCAATTTTCTGCATTTATAATGAAACCTTTCCGTCGGTCACCGATGACCACCACGGCACTCAACGTGTTAAGATTTGGATAATACTATTATCAATACTGTTACTTCAAATCTCGCAGCACACATATACAAATATTTATATATACATATATATACAATATTACAATATATATATATATATATGATATTATATACATATACATATATATTTTAACATCGCTCCCAGTTTCGGATTTCCTCACCTGATTTTATCTCAGCATGCCACCCCCTGCGTTTAGGTGTCCCACAGTTTACACGAAACTCTCCCGTTCAACAGCCGAAGAATGCCGACCGTTCCGCAACTCCATGCAAACGCGTGCGTCACGGCAGAACATTTAGCCCGCATCCCTCAAGCGACCGTGCTTATCAAGCGACCCCTAACCTCATCCGCCTTCCTCTCCACGTAACCGGCATCGAAATCAATGTTCCGCGATTACGTGCCACGGGTATCGACGTCAAGCCAACGTCTTTAACGGCCGGAAGTAACGGCTTCCACGTCTACCACGCCAGAACTCTCGCCCGCCACGAGACTCGCCTCCGAAGCTGGGTTATCGTCGTGCAATATGGTTATTATTACGGGCAGGTACGTCGGGCTCGTAAAACTTCGAGATTAACAGGTCACCGCCGGTCGCCGTGCTCGTCACGCTCCAATGACTGGCTGACGTTTTCTACCCGGCGAGCGTAAAAAAATTACATCCCGGGCTTGACCGCGCGGCCAAGCGGGGACACTCGTAAAACGGCGAAGCTGCCCTAATTACGCGTGTGCGTCGACGGAAAATTGACGTTGCGGAAATAAGCCGGCCGACGGCGGAGGGGGTAAGTCAGATTTGAGGGTGAAGTTGGAGGATGGGGGAGAAGGCGGTGGAAGAAGAAAAAGGAGGATGGGGACAAATGGGAGTGGCTGACTATGGGGATGCTTGACGTTTTATGATTTCGGGAAGGTCTAACTGAGTGTGGAAAGTGTCGGGGTAAAAGGGAGGATGGCGTAAGATGTGGTGGCACTAAAAGATTTCGAATAATTTTCCGGTGTGCGGCTTGTTCTAATATGAGACCGATGCCGTTCGGTTCCCGACTACGACTGTCGGGACAAGCGTCGGTCGTTTGTTTTGTTCGGGGTCTTGTATTTGTTTATATTTACGCCCGACCAAATAGTTTGGGGCGATGCGCTGCCGCCTACAACAGTACGTCGCGAAAATGAGAATGTGTGGAAGGGGAGGAAGTGAAGAAAACAATGAAAAGTGTTAGACGCGTTGTGGATAGATGTGGTGGAGTAGGTGAGAACGAGTAGAAAGAGAATTGCGCTGGTTAATGCAGGGTGTTATTTGCCTGGTGTGATAGAACGTTTTTATTTAAATGTGTATGGATTTTTTACTATGGGTTTTTCACAAATTGCTCCGGGAAGACTGTCAAATTTACTTTGGACAATATTTGCTGGTATATTATTGTATGCTATGCCAGTTTGACATCAGCATTGACTCCTGAGAACGGGGCACCAATGATACCGATTTATGTTCAGAATTTTAGCAATAAAATTCTGCAGTCTGTTGTCAAATTAAAATCAAAAGCTATATATTTAGAAGCATATGACTTGCATACCATTTTCTTTGTATACTATTTCCTAGTAAACCGAATTTTGCAGCAAAGTGAATTCCGATGGAAACTCATATGGAATACGCGGTGAATGGATAAAACGAAATGTACAATGAGAAAGCGACGCGACCCATTAAACCTGGCATTAATGCAAATTGTTTCACGATTTCGGAAAAATTGACATCACCAAGATATGAACGTAATTGGTTAAAAAGACCGTAACGGGAGGAACGATAATGGAAAACGAGTTTCGAGGGCAAAGTGAATATCGACAGAAACAGAAATTAGTAGTAAGTGGGGAAAAACAAGAAACGGTAGTGGTCGATTACGTCTGACATTAATGCGGGACGCTCTATGATTCCGCGAAAATCAATATCGCCAAAGTAAGAGTGCTCACGGATGGAGGGACGTAACGAGAAAAGCGCGGAAAGCGAATTTTATGGGAAAACGTGAATTTCGGTAGGAACGGAAATGAGGGGTAAATGGAAAAAAAACAAGATGCAGGACGGTGAGAAAGCGAAGTGGCCGATTACACCTGGCGTTATAATGCGGGACGTTTCACGATTTACGACGGCCGTGGACCGCGCTTAACGCTTACTTACGGCCGGTTAGTCGATATTTCAGGTAATATTTCCTCCGAGGCGCGCCCGATGCTTCCGTCGTAAAAGCGGATATACGAGCCATGTCGGCGAAAAACACGCGTGCGAAAAGTCGAGAGAGTGTTGCCGCTGCATCGGGCGTAGCATCCTTTTAAATTCTGCTTTCATCCAAAATACTTTTAACATACACTTCTAAGTAGGTATATATGTCTAGATACGAAACAAGAAATTGATTCGAGGAAACATCCGCAAACGCGCGAGTATCGTAAACGCATAAGTTCGGCATTTAATGTTGTTATTGCATCTTCCAGCATGCACTAAAATCCTTCGTTCGCCTCGAATATTTTTTATTATGCTCGTTTAAATGTATGTGTATATCTAGACACTCAGACAATAAATTAACTCGGAATAACACCTGCAAAAGTGCGAGCATCGTAAACACGAGAAATCGACATTTCATGTTCTTAATGCATCTACCGTAGCATCCTTTAATATTCCCTTCATCTCGGATATTTTTTAATATTTTTGTATTGTGGGGGCGGTAACTATTATTATACAATTCTCTGAAAAGGACAATTACAACAGCCACGTTGATGGAATAAAAAAAATGTATTTCGAGACATGTGGTTACTACCAAGTTCGCCCAACAACTGACTATCTCGCCCTGCAGTCCGCAGCGTCGCACGTCCTAAACAAAAGACGGCACGGTTCGCCACTAAGTCATCGCTTGACAAAACACTGCGACCGAAAATTCCATGCAGGGCGATTAATCGCCTACAGTATTTTTATTAAATTAATTTGGAATAACAGCTGGAAAAGCCCGAGCGTCGTAAACGCGTGAGTCCACTGTTTAAGAGTGGTTAACCTTAAAAGAACTTCTCACAAATATCTCTAAATGCAGAGTTCACCCAAAAAACACGTTCCGTCTCCCCCAAGAAACAAATTTGCGCGAAGTGTCTCGCGTACACTTCCCCAGTTGAAAATTCGTCGACATTTCTGAAAAACACCCCAAATCTTTTACTACCCCGTCCCTACACATCCGCCGTGACGTCATTCCATCGGAGGAATGATCGCTGACGATCGTCTACGCACAAAAACCCGTGGACCCGTTATCTCGAAAACACGCCGCACCCCACGTTCCCCCGAGAAGACAGCCAACTCGAACGCTTAAAAGGCAAAGCTGGAAACTCGCTCGAAAGAGCCTGGCGCGAAGCGTGGATCAAAAAGAAGGGAAGAGAAGAGAAAGAGGAACGGGCGTGCATGCCAAAGGTCGTCATACAACGAGAAGACACTAAGTCATAGTGATTCCCTGAATATCTCGCGGTTGCCATCCCGCGCAGGATATAACGGTGGGCCACCCTAAAGAGATAATATTGCCTCCCGCTACCGAAACATTGGCGACAAGCCAAATGGAAATAGATAAAAAGCCCGAAGGGGTCGCGCGGCCTCAACTCCCAAAACCCACCCCCGCAGATCGCGGCTATACCTCTCTCCTTCGCACGCCCTCGCACTCGCATCAGAACTGACGTCCACCGATGCCGATAGGCATGTGCACGTATGCGATAGGAGGATATGGGATATACCGCGTACCGTGTGCAAGCATACGTAATACCGATGTGACGTTATATACGCTGCCGCTGAATTCTTCCTGAACGGCGGAAGCTCGGCGTGTGCCCCTGTGTGCGAATTTTGACGTGTGCGTCAGAAACGTGTGCCCGCACAAACGTACCCGTACGAACGTGCCCATGACTGACCACGTCTACCGGCTGGAATACAGGAACCGGGCCCATGTTTATTTGAATGCGATCGAACGTGAAAGACGTAGTGCCTGTGAGGTTTTGCCAATTTTGCGGGACGCGGCGAGTTCGCAGCGACGTTAAAAAAATGACGCGTTTGCGGACGCGGGTGTTTCTATTATTGCAAGCGCATTCACGGATCGACAAAAAATGGAGCGTTGGCGGAAGACAAATTTTTCTATTATTGCAAGCGCATTCAAGGTCGGACGTAAAAGACGTAGTTTCTGTGAGATTCTGCCAATTTTATGGGACCCCGCGGGGTTTTGCTTTACAGTGACGTTAACAAAAATGCGGTTGCTAACTACGAATGTTTCTATAATGTGTGGTCGATTGACTATATTTGCATGTTAACACTTTGCGGACCGAGCATTCTATTGCTAATCGTCCCCAGTGGCCGGGTATTTTTTTGCGTCAAATATTTTTAAATTAGTGATGATTTGTTAGTAGTTAACACGTTGACTGCCACGGTGGTCACCGGTGACCGGTGCAAAACATTTGACTAAAAATGCAAAAAATTCGCAATGAAGCCTGTTTGGAATCTTGTAAAAGCAATTGATATTGGAACGGTGCTTCAATACTTTGGCTTCTAACAACTCTGCATCACTTTCATTTTGCACGATTTAATTATACTCTGCAGTAATTTATCGCATCGCGGTTCCAACATAGCAAGAAACGCTTGGCAATCAGAGTGTTAAACTGTGCACAAATATTTCTGTAATATTGGTAATCGTTTTGTCGCTATCCATATTTCAGAGCTTCAAATAATTAATTCGCAACACAAATTACGAAAAACTGCGGCTGACAATCACTTAGCAACTGTGTGATATCTCGTCACCTGCCTCGAACGACAGAATATGCAAGACGATATATCTCAGTGGCCCAGAATGACGAAATACGCAAGACGATATATCTCGTCAATGGCCCCGAACGACGAAATAGCAATGACGAGATATCTCGTCATCCGTCCGCAATGTGTTAACTCTGTATGTAAAACTCGGACGTCAATAATCGCATTGCGAGTATGAAATAAATCGAAACCGCAGCGGACGGGGGTTTTTCTATTATTGCAAGCGCATTCACGGATCGACAAAAAATGGAGCGTTGGCGGAAGGCAAATTTTTCTATTATTGCAAGCGCATTCAAGATCGGACGTAAAAGACGTAGATTCTGTGAGATTCTGCCAATTTTATGGGATTCCGCGGGATTTTGCTTTACAGTGACGTTAACAAAAATGCGGTTGCTAACTACGAATGTTTCTATAATGTGTAGCTGATTGACTATATTTGCATGTTAACTCTGTATGTAAAACTCGGACGTCAATAATCGCATTGCGAGTATGAAATAAATCGAAAACGCAGCGGACGGGGGTTTTTCTATTATTGCAAGCGCATTCACGAATCGACAAAAAATGGAGCGTTGGTGCAAGGCAAATTTTTCTATTACTGCAAGCGCATTCAAGATCGGACGTAAAAGAGGTACTTTCTGTGAGATTCTGCCGATTTTACGGGATTCCGCGGGGTTTTGCTTTACAATGACGTTAACAGAATTGCGGTTACTAACTACGAATGTTTCTATAATGTGCAGTCGATTGACTATGTTTGCATGTTAACTCTGTATGTAAAACTCGGACGTCAATAATCGCATTGCGAGTATGAAATAAATCGAAACCGCAGCGGACGGGGGTTTTTCTATTATTGCAAGCGCATTCACGGATCGACAAAAAATGGAGCGTTGGCGGAAGGCAAATTTTTCTATTATTGCAAGCGCATTCAAGGTCGGATCTAAAAGACGTAGTTTCTGTGAGATTCTGCCGATTTTACGGGATTCCGCGGGATTTTGCTTTACAGTGACGTTAACAAAAATGCGGTTGCTAACTACGAATGTTTCTATAATGTGTAGTCGATTGACTATATTTGCATGTTAACTCTGTATGTAAAACTCGGACGTCAATAATCGCATTGCGAGTATGAAATAAATCGAAACCGCAGCGGACGGGGGTTTTTCTATTATTGCAAGCGCATTCACGAATCGACAAAAAATGGAGCGTTGGTGGAAGGCAAATTTTTCTATTATTACAAGCGCATTCAAGGTCGGACGCAAAAGACGTAGATTCTGTGAGATTCTGCCAATTTTATGGGATTCCGCGGGATTTTGCTTTACAGTGACGTTAACAGAATTGCGGTTACTAACTGAGAATGTTTCTATAACGTGCAGTCGATTGACTATGTTTGCATGTTAACTCTGTATGTAAAACTCGGACGTCAATAATCGCATTGCGAGTATGAAATAAATCGAAACCGCAGCGGACGGGGGTTTTTCTATTATTGCAAGCGCATTCACGAATCGACAAAAAATGGAGCGTTGGCGGAAGGCAAATTTTTCTATTATTGCAAGCGCATTCAAGGTCGGACGTAAAAGACGTAGTTTCTGTGAGATTCTGCCAATTTTATGGGATTCCGCGGGATTTTGGTTATAGTGACGTTAACAAAAATGCGGTTACTAACTATGAATGTTTCTATAATATGTAGTCGATTGACTATGTTTGCATGTTAACTCTGTATGTAAAACTCGGACGTCAATAATCGCATTGCGAGTATGAAATAAATCGAAACCGCAGCTTGACATTCCATTACGAAAGCTTGCCAAACGGACGCTTTCAGATATTGGACAGAGCAAACTTTGGCTCGGGCACCCAGTTCGAATGATTCGCAAATAAGTACTCGAATCACGGATATTATTAGAACCGAAGGTCTAATCCCGCGCGATATAGAAGGTCGTCCGTGTCGAATCAATAACAAAAATCGTCCTACCTTCTTACTGAACTCGTCCTCCAATTTGCGTTTCTGCTTATCCACCTCCAGTGCGATCAGCATGTCCAATCTTTCCTTGCTCGCATCCTCGCCAGACGCCTTCAACGAAGCGCGAACTTTCGCCTCGTTAATCGTCTGTAATCAAGTCACTTTTATTAATGACGAACATCTCGTCACACGAACAACGTGGTACGTTTCAGATACCAACCTGAGCTTTTGCCAGTTCCTTCTGGATATTGTTAACTTTATTGTACATATGCAGAACGAACAAGTCCAGCGCCTCCTCGTTCACGGTGAGCTTCTTATTCTGGATATTCATTTCAGGAAACAGAATTTGCAACTCGTCGTTGAAGTACTCGCGCGCCCATTTTACTTGCTTCCAGTAACGTTCCGTAACATTACTGAATTGTAACTCCGTGTCGTACTTCTTCTTCGCTTCGTCGACGTCGTCGAGAATTTTCTTTATGTTTCTCCGCGCCACAGTCTTCATATGGGCAGGGGCTTGGAACTTGGGTTCATCGATCAGATTATACATGCGCTTCAACGAGTCTAAAGCTTCATTCGCGTATTTTTCAGCGTCTTCCACCAATTCCTTCCTCTTGTCCGTAGATTCCTTCAGCCTGTGTCATAAAAAAAAATACAATCAACCAACCGCCTTCCACCTGTTAATCAAAGTGAACGCGATCGATTCAAAATTTATTCTGCCTTTGGCAAAAATTTGACTCATTTGGAAAACGTGAATATAAATTGCCGTGAATGTCTCGTTATCAGTAAATACGTGATGACGCTAAATGTTCTTTGCATGCATGACAAGATAACGCACTTTTAACCCTTATCAAACGTCAGCGCTTGATTTCGTGAAAAGTTACACTATTTGAAATTAACACTTTGACTGCCAAGCGTATTTTGCTATGTTAGAACCGCGACGCGATGAAATACTGCAGCGTTTGACTGAATTATGCAAAGTGTAAATAATGTGCAGGTATTGGAAACCAAAGGATCGCATCGCTATTCTAACAATACCTGCATTTATAAAATAATTATTGCTACCCATTGCAAATACTTTGGATCTTCAGTAAAATTTCTTGCGCCGGTCACCGGTGACCACCGTAGCAGTCAAAGTGTTAAGGAATTACCACTACGTGTCATCAGGGACAAACGTCCGCTAAGGTAAAAAATATAATGTCACGTAGAAGATGACACACGTTCGTTATGAGTTAATAAATAGTATACTGAATGGATTTATGTGCTTTGACAAAATAATGACATACCTATCCCAAACATTGGGGCTTATCGAAGATCCTGTACTCTCTATGACCTTGACTACATCCTGACTATAGTCCTGCATCGCGCAAACAGCTTTTTGGTAAGCTGCGATTGCCTTGGACGCTGCTTCGCCGCAACTACTTTCTAATTCTGCTAAATTCTCCGGCATCAATTCCGGTGGGACAGGTGCACTAACTGGTGTAGGTTTCTCCTCGACTGAAACGGAGCACAATGTCCATTTAATGTTTTTGTATCACTCTGCATCTGCCCTCTGGGTTAACAATTAGTGTCTAGCAACGTTATACGAAACATACCAACTTGTATCGCTTCTTCCTTCTCTTTAGTTTCCGTGCTTACGCGGATTTCAGCGTAAGGCTCGTTTATTGGCGGTTCCTTCTTGTCGACCAGTGGTTCGAATGCTGGTTTCGGTGCTACAGATTATTCGTGTAAGTCCTAAATGTTAGTGGGCGCGGCAAAACGTAGCTAAGCTAGAGTAATTTAACGAGTTATTTTGCTACTATTATATGGTATCGAAGAGGTTAGCAAATAATTTACAACATGAGGGAAACTGTAAGTGGATATTGGAGTAAGGAAGTGGGGCTCACGTATGTAATCTTCAAGGTTCATGCAATCTATTCTCTTTTGTATATCCTGACCTGATTTATCAACTGCCTTCCCAGACGAATCTCCCACCACCATGGTTACTATTCTGTAACAAAAATCCAGAATGCGTTTGATCTTGACCAGTGCTACGTATGGAGAAAAGGTTAATTGATGCAACGGAACTTACGATTGCTTTAATGAACTGAAGAAAGAGCTCATGAATTCTAAGTATGTTGACTCCTCCTGAAAGATGATCTGAATTGCCTTGTCCGTACCAGGAATCCATCCTTCTAGAGTGGCTCGGAACTCTGGATTATTTCTTGCAAAAGTTAATATTCCTACAGTACCAACTGTTAAAGCACCCAAGGTTAACAACGCTCCAGTTCCTCGACTTTTCTCACTGTTTTCATTTGAAAAAAAAAATCACAAGATTAATATAAAAATATCTCATTAACACATTTGTAAGAACATTATTTCCAATACGTCAATACACTAAAGCACTAAATGGGTAAATACATGCAATGGAATATGCGGATAACTATGCATAATATATCACACGTCAAATCAAGAAACAACACAGAGATCAAAACACAGCAATTCTTGCCAAACCACATAATACCTCTTGGGTGGCGCAGTTGAATACTTAGGCCCAGAAATTCTGGACGTAAGTTTGACATCCCTGCAAAGCCTACAAGAAAAAAAAACAACAAAAAACTAACATTGCATCAATTTGCCAGTCACAATGCAAACGTACAAGATAGTAATAACAGAAAACTTTTCCATATAGCATAGTCGGGCATAGAGCGTAATCATACAAGTTTAATAATAATCTCTTACACGCGTGACCTTTAAAATAACCGCAACAATTTCAATCGACACACCACTTGTGTCCGCACCTAACCTCACTTCGCCGACAACGGCCAAAATCAATGATACTTTCACAAGATAATCTTAACCCCCGTCGCCCTGAACGCGTTATCATCACTAGAGATTCGAACAAACGTTTCTTCCCAAAATCAACGACTAACGTCAAGCAGTCGTGACAGACGACCAAAATCTGTCACAACACCGTTCGACGAGATTTCCCAAACTCACCTCCCATCCGGTTCACACTTAATACGCGCTCGCGTCTCATAAAATCTGGTCGTCAGGTATAGCCTGGAGTATCCTTGTTTTTTCACCTGCAAGGATAATAACGCCCAGTCAGTTCCTCTGGAATTATGTAAGCATCCGAAATTTAAGCCATCTTGTCACACGAGGCGGGCAACCTTTGCTTCTGACTCGCGCGAATAATCACTGACAACTCGTGAAATTCCGCACGCCAACCCGTCCGCGAACTTTCACGCACCACCCCCGGGTCCCACGCCGTCGGCAAAGCGATCGACGTTCGCGTCAACGCGTAAAATACACGCGACTACGACTGCGACAACGATCGGAGCATCATCGTCGCAGCGAACTTTATTTTCCCACTGATTTTTCCAGACAATCCACGTTAGCTCGTCAGACGCAGTGAACGTCGGCGGGATACCCGTAACGTGCGATTCGATCGCGTAGTTGCTTTACATACCCGATTTAGACCGTTGCACGGAAATTTTAATCCAATTCGGAACATCTTTCGGGTGGCCGGTCGAGCAGCCAAGGGGAAAAGGGAACGACGGCACAAAACAGCTGGTCACCGACGGAACTACGTGAAAAGAAGAATGTTGCGTATTGTTAGCGGTGCGCTACGAGGTACGTAAACGTCGATATCCGAGCGTGGAGAGTATCGCGGCTTTCGTTAGAAGGAGTGCGAGACGTGCGGCTTCATTTTCGGACGTTATGCGCACTGGATTAACATCGTTGCGCGTTGGAAACCGGGCGACAAGCGACACTTGAAGGTTATGTTTGGCGGAACGTTGCCGCCATGTTGAAGCATTGACGATGGGAACGGAGCGGAACTTGGCCGTGAGCGGGACTGTTTGAATTCGGTTTTGGGCAAAGTTCGCTTTGTATGACACATGTTCGGAAGCAGAATTGGCCATTGTGGACGAGGCTATGAATAAATAAATAGAATAATTTATTGCGCGTAACGGTACGGTAATTACTGGGTGAAGTATTCATGAAACATACTACTATATGATGATGAAAAAAATAGAATAATTTATTGCACATAACAGTGCCATGGCTACTAGATGAAATATTGCTGAATTATATTGCTACGTAATGACTAATAAGTAGAATAATTTATTGCGCATAACGGTGCGATAATTACTGGGTGAAGTATTCATGAAACATACTACTATATGATGATGAAAAAATAGAATAATTTATTGCACATAACAGTGCCATGGCTACTAGATGAAATATTGTTGAATTATATTGCTATGTAATGACAAATAAGTAGAATAATTTATTGCACATAACAGTGCCATGGCTACTAGATGAAATATTGTTGAATTATATTGCTATGTAATGACAAATAAGTAGAATAATTTATTACGCATAACGGTACAATGATTAGTGGGTGAAGTATTCATGAAACATACTACTATATGATGATGGAAAATAGAATAATTTATTGCACGTAACAGTGCCATGGCTACTAGATGAAATATTGTTGAATTATATTGCTACGTAATTACTAATAAGTAGAATAATTTATTACGCATAACGGTACAATGATTAATGGGTGAAGTATTCATGAAACATACTACTATATGATGATGGAAAAATAGAATAATTTATTGCACGTAACAGTGCCATGGCTACTAGATGAAATATTGCTGAATTATATTGCTATGTAATGACACATAAGTAGAATAATTTATTGCGCATAACGGTACGATAATTACTGGGTGAAGTATTCATGAAACATACTACTATATGATGATGGAAAAATAGAATAATTTATTGCACATAACAGTGCCATGGCTACTAGATGAAATATTGTTGAATTATATTGCTATGTAATGACAAATAAGTAGAATAATTTATTACGCATAACGGTACAATGATTAGTGGGTGAAGTATTCATGAAACATACTACTATATGATGATGAAAAAATAGAATAATTTATTGCACATAACAGTGCCATGGCTACTAGATGAAATATTGTTGAATTATATTGCTATGTATGACAAATAAGTAGATGGAAAAATTTCATGGCTACTAGATGAAATAATGTTGAATTATATTGCTATGTATTGACAAATAAGTAGAATAATTTATTGCGCATAACGGTACGATAATTAGTAGGTGAAGTATTCATGAAATATACTACTATATGATGATGGAAAAATAGAATAATTTATTGCACATAACAGTTCCATGGCTACTAGATGAAATATTGTTGAATTATATTGCTATGTAATGACAAATAAGTAGAATAATTTATTACGCATAACGGTACGATAATTACTGGGTGAAGTATTCATGAAACATACTACTATATGATGATGGAAAAATAGAATAATTTATTGCACATAACAGTGCCATGGCTACTAGATGAAATATTGTTGAATTATATTGCTATGTAATGACACATAAGTAGAATAATTTATTGCGCATAACGGTACGATAATTACTGGGTGAAATATTCATGAAACATACTACTATATGATGATGGAAAAATAGAATAATTTATTGCACATAACAGTGCCATGGCTACTAGATGAAATATTGTTGAATTATATTGCTATGTAATGACAAATAAGTAGAATAATTTATTACGCATAACGGTACAATGATTACTGGGTGAAGTATTCATGAAACATACTACTATATGATGATGGAAAAATAGAATAATTTATTGCACGTAACAGTGCCATGGCTACTAGATGAAATATTGTTGAATTATATTGCTATGTAATGACAAATAAGTAGAATAATTTATTGCGCATAAACGGTACAATGATTAGTGGGTGAAATATTCATGAAACATACTACTATATGATGATGAAAAAATAGAATAATTTATTGCACATAACAGTGCCATGGCTACTAGATGAAATATTGTTGAATTATATTGCTATGTAATGACAAATAAGTAGAATAATTTATTACGCATAACGGTACAATGATTAGTGGGTGAAGTATTCATGAAACATACTACTATATGATGATGGAAAAATAGAATAATTTATTGCACGTAACAGTGCCATGGCTACCAGATTAAATATTGCTGAATTATATTGCTATGTAATGACACATAAGTAGAATAATTTATTGCGCATAACGGTACAATGATTAGTGGGTGAAGTATTCATGAAACATACTACTATATGATGATGAAAAAATAGAATAATTTATTGCACATAACAGTGCCATGGCTACTAGATGAAATATTGCTGAATTATATTGCTATGTAATGACAAATAAGTAGAATAATTTATTACGCATAACGGTACGATAATTACTGGGTGAAGTATTCATGAACCGTACTACTATATGATGATGAAAAAATAGAATAATTTATTGCACATAACAGTGCCATGGCTACTAGATGAAATATTGTTGAATTATATTGCTATGTCATGACAAATAAGTAGAATAATTTATTACGCATAATGGTACAATGATTACTTGGTGAAGTATTCATGAAACATACTACTATATGATGATGAAAAAATAGAATAATTTATTGCGCATAACAGTGCCATGGCTACTAGATGAAATATTGCTGAATTATATTGCTATGTAATGACTAATAAGTAGAATAATTTATTGTACGTAACAATACAACGATTACTAGATGGAATTTAGAAAAAGAAAGGAGTGGGATATTTTCCTACAAAAAGTATTTATTGGGAGCAATTTTAATGGTGCCTAACTCTGAACGATATACTCGATGGATATTTATTAGATATTGTATTTCATTTCAACTTTTTTCAACGATTCAGGAATGTAACGTCCTCTTTTCGGTTGAAAATGCTGAGTATGGACCCTGGCATTTTCAACCAAATAAGGGCTTCATATTCCTTAATTATTTAAGTAAATTGGTATTTATTGTTTGATAGTTATTGCTGCGTCTTAATTCGCTGTTTCTTTATTTCACCGAGACACTGTGATATTTATCATTGTTAATACTTCAGATTAAAAGATCAGGATTTATATTTGCAGGAGCATTATCATGTGCGTCCCGACTTACGACCGCAGCTGTACCAAAACAGGCACATATTGTCGGGCAGCTTGCGCAACAAAGATGCTTCGGTGCACTCTCATCCTGTATTGAACGCAACTTCAAGTATGGAGTACCACAGCAGACTATACTCAAGTACGTATGCCTTGACTAGACAGGTTTTAAGCATACAATTATGAAAGAAACGATTTTATGACGCATCTTTTTAGTCATGTACAAGCAAACAGTATTGGACCCTCTCCTGTTGTATCTACACCTGTAAGAACAGTCGTGAAGTTTTCTTGGAAGAAAGGGAAGAGGAAAACGGTGAAAACCGTCACACGCCGATTCTACAGATTGGACTGGTAATATTGACGACCTCATTGACGATCTATCTGGTACAATCGATGATTTCTTTGTTAAAGGGGTGGATGGGTAAGAATGCACGCCGGCGCATATAATCGACAATGGAAGAAATCGGAAAGTCGGCGATTGAGACATCGTAAGCTCGTTTTGGTCAATTCCACACAAGCGTATATGCTCGACAAAATGGTGACCAGTTGGTGGCGGAGACGGCATCACTATCCTGACAGTCCTTACAATCCTTACCACACGCGAGAGGGATTCCGCATTACACGCAGAGCACCTTACCCATAATTTAGCATAATTCAACGTGTAAAAACGCATCTATTAAACATATACAGTTAACCTATACCACTATGCTTCTTTATTTTTTTTCTTAAGGCTTTCGCGGTCAGGGTTCGTTTGATAAGATACCGGCTTCTGGACGGATACCTCGTTTGAATTCAGCATTGCGCCGAAGTTTCGCAAACACAGTTTGCATCATCAATGCTAGGGGGCTCTGATACTGCAGCTCCGTGAGTTCAGGTCAGCATGTTTTTTAATTGATCAGCTGGTTGATTAAAAACCGGGTGGACGATGTACCAAATTGGGTATGTTTGCCAATCTCGCTTTTGATTGAGGTTATCAGGGCGTTCCTTTTATTATTTCTACTTCTTCTCCATGTTCTCTGGCATTGTAACCTCGTGAGGGTGCTAGCATTTCCACCGTATCGATGTTGATGGAATGTCCAGTTTCTATAACATATTCCGCACGGTTGACTGAGAAAACTGACCCAATCTGGTACATCATCGGTGTTCTATACGTATACTGATCTTCCTCCCGATTGTTCCAACAAATAGTGTTCCGCGCTAGCACAGTACTTTACATACTCCCGGGTTATTTTATATATATTCATTTTCCACATTGAAGGGTGGTTTTGTATTCGGCTTGGCAGTATGTTAACTCTTCTTCTGTGCTTTCTGAGTACCGTTCTATTCGTCCTCGCAACTCTCACATCACCGACGCCCCCAAACCGTGCCCACTTCCAACTCCTCGCTCCTATCTCTCGCAAGGTACTCTACATACTCCCGGGTGGTTTCCATAGACACTAGTTTCTTACACTCAAGGGTGATTTCCGTTTCGACTTTTCGGAGTATTTGAACTCTTCTTCTGCGTTTCCTAAGTACCCGCCTATTCCTCCTCCGAACTCTGAGATCACCAACACCCCCAAATCATGCCCACCTCCACCTCCCCGCTCCTATCTCATCTGGCACGCTCCACGTGCCTCTCCCACGACCAGCACCTCATGTTTGTCATTCCTCCGCTAGATTGCTCCGATGCCTATCAGCCCAGCGCACTTCACGCACCGATAACATATCGATAATCGCACCCCGCGCACTCCAACCTGTTTCCGCAGAGTACCCCGAGACATGACCCCCAGCCGCGATCTCGCCAAATCGGCCCGAAATTCGCCTAAAATCACGATCGTCGCGATCGCTTTCTCTCCCACACGCTTTTTATCCCCGGTCACGTGCCCGGCCCCCACCAGCCTCTCGGCCGACGCTCAAAGTAGCGTAACACGTCTCCAGTCGCAGTTCGTCCGTCGTCAGACGTGTGTCGGCATCGAATTTTTCCGGGGACCCTCGCAGCTCGCCTTTCCACGCTTTCACCACCCCCACCGCCAGCGAACGAGCCGTTATCCGCCATGCCTTATCGCGGAAAGCTTCGACTCCTAGGCAGAGTCTGCCTGTCGGCGCTCAGGAACACGCGCGCGGAGAACAGCGGGAAATTCTGCACGCAGGTACTCGGCATCGCCGGCAAGGGGAACTTCTCGACGAGCGGCGCGCTCGATATGAGGTGAGTGCATGCTTCCAACCCCCACTGTTTTGCGGCCCCTGTTCCCGACGCCGGCCACCCCCCATGGGATCTCGTCTGCAAAGCAGCGCCCACGCGCGCCACCCGAAAATAGATCGAATTTGGCGCGCCGGGGGCCGGACGCGGAAAAGAGCACGAAAAAGTGGGAGGCCGTGCGGGAAGGCGTGAACGTGTATGCACGCGCGCACGGCATGGCGCGTGCGGTCGATAGAGTGCCAGACTGCGGAAGACGAGAAATCGCAGGTCGACGATGCGACGCGCTCGGAGGATGGACGGTAGGATGTGAAAGCGAGACGATGTTTTGGTAGCGTGGCGCTAATGGGAGCGGGAGGACACGCAGGAACTGAGTCACGAGTTTTCAAGCGGCGCCCGACGGTTACGTAGACTGAGCGTGTGCTCCATTTCTGGTGGGTGGGTGCAGACAGGTTGTCAATAGGCGGCGGCGGCGGTTGAGAATGGTCTAGGATTTTTCCTAGGGCACGTATGGTGCACTGCGGGAACGCAAAGTGAATGTATATGTATGAGTTGGTAGTAATTTTTTGGAAGCGCCGGTTTTGTTCCATTTTCTTTGGGTGGTTGCAGGCTGTCAATAGGCGGCGGCGGCGGTTGAGAATGGTCTAGGATTTTCCTAGGGCACGTATGGTGGACTGCGGGAACGCAAAGTGAATGTATATGTATGAGTTGGTAGTAACTTTATAGAAGCGCCGGTTTTGTTCCATTTTCTTTGCGTGGTTGCAGGGTGTCAATAGGCGGTGGCGGCGGTTGAGAATGGTCTAGGATTTTTGCTAGGGCACGTATGCTGTACTGCGGGAACGTAAAGTGAATGCATATGTATGAGTTGGTATCGTGTGTTGATTGTAACTTTATGGAAGCGCCGCTTTTGTTCCATTTTCTTTGGGTGGTTGCAGGCTGTCAATAGACGGCGGCGATTGGGAATAATCTAAGATTTTTGCTAGGGCACGAATGGTGCACTGCGGGAACGCAAAGTGAATGTATATGTATGAGTTGGTAGTAATTTTTTGGAAGCGCCGCTTTTGTTCCATTTTCTTTGCGTGGTTGCAGGCTGTCAATAGGCGGCGGCGGTTGAGAATGGTCTAGGATTTTTCCTAGGGCACGTAAGGTGCACTGCGGGAACGTAAAGTGAATGTATATGTATGAGTTGGTATCGTGTGTTGATTGTAACTTTATGGAAGCGCCGCTTTTGTTCCATTTTCTTTGGGTGGTTGCAGGCTGTCAATAGACGGCGGCGATTGGGAATAATCTAAGATTTTTGCTAGGGCACGTATGGTGCACTGCGGGAACGCAAAGTGAATGCATATGTATGAGTTGGTAGTAACTTTATGGAAGCACCGGTTTTGTTCCATTTTCTTTGGGTGGTTGCAGGCTGTCAATAGGCGGCTGCAGAGGTTGAGAATGGTCTAGGATTTTTCCTAGGGCACGTATGGTGCACTGCGGGAATGCAAAGTGAATGCATATGTATGAGTTGGTATTGTGTGTTGGTTGTAACTTTACGGAAGCGCCGGTTTTGTTCCATTTTCTTTGGGTGGTTGCAGGCTGTCAATAATCGGCGGCGATTGGGAATAATCTAAGATTTTTGCTAGGGCACGAATGGTGCATTGCAGGAACGGAAAGTAAATATATATGTATGAATAGATGTATGCATGAGTTGGTATGGCGGTAGTAACTTTATGGAAACGCCGGTTTTGTTGCATTTTTTCTGGGTGGTTGCAGACTGTCAGTAAGCAGTATCTGTGGTTGAAATGGTCTATTATTTTTGGTAGGGCATGTATGGTGCACTGCGAAAACAGAATGTGAATGTATATGTATAAATGCATTATGGAAGAGTTGGTATCACATGTTTGTAGTAACTTTAAGTAAGCGTCCGTTTTACTCCATATTTCCTAGGTGGTTACAAACATTTCATCAATAGACGGTGTCAATAGTTGAAAATGGTCTAGTACTTTTGGTAGGGCACGTATGGTGCACTGCGGGAAAAGAATATCGATGCATGTGTGTAAATTGGTGTATGTATCAGTTGGTATGAAGTGTTAGTTTCCACTTTATGTAAGTACGGATTTTATTCAATTTTTGTGGGTGGTTATAGAATGTCAAGTGGCAGGGCCTGTGGTTCAAAATGGTTCAGTATTTTTGGTAGGACACGTATCATGCCCTGAGGGAATAGAATATGAATGTATGTGTATAAATGGGTATATGTAAGTTGGTACGATAAGATAGTAGTAACTTTATGTAAGCCCCGGTTTTACGACATATTTTTCTGGGTGGTTGCAGCGTGTCAATAGGCAGTGTCTGCATTTAAAAATGGTTTAGTATTTTTGGTAGGTCACGTATGGTACACTGCAGGAACCGAAAGAATATGTAGATGTATAAATGGCTGTACGTGATACGTCGGTTGTAACTTTATGTAAGCACCGGTGCTCCATTTGCAGGTATATAGAATAACAAAGGATTAACTAGCTGAATGAGTAAGTGGCCGCGGCGGAGTGTTATTGGGTGTCAACAATGGAATACAATTTGACTGTCTAATTGGAATTTGCAGGCAAATCTCCGACAGTACTCGACACGATTTGCTCGGCCACTTTGTAACACTTGCGATATTTTCGCTTACTACCGTTTCTAGACGATATAAAAAATGTTACTCCTTTGACCATTGCTATTTCACGAGTTTTTGAGTAAAATTAGAATGCGGTCCGTTGTAAAATTAGTCACGTCCGCACGATCGCAAATAGAAAAATTTATTTTATCCGCATAATTATGCAGGCAAAAGGACACGCCCAAGTAAGGAACAGGCCAGACTATCGATCGTGTCGGCTGTTCAGAAAATGTAGAACCGCGCGAATTGCAGACGTCGATGGTGTGCAGTCGATTAATCGGCCGGTCTGCAACTTTCTCTTATTTTTTTCCGAGCCCCTCCGTTGCAACTAAAATGTCAGCTAACCATTCAGTTCCTCGATCAAACTTCTGCATGACCCCACTTACCTTTCGTTTTACTTGAAATTGCTACTTTCTTGGCTCTTAGACTCAAGAGAAAAACTGATCGTTTGCCTCGCAACGTGCCAATGTACTTTGTGGAGATAAGTAGTTTGCTTTCTGCTACCTTCTCTCTATGCGGGTTAATGAGGTTACAGAATGAGTTTAAAAGCGCATAAATTTGCCGGCGTTTGTTGACTAAGCAGACTCTTTATGCGAAAGCGATCATAGTACTCTGACTTAAAATGCACCGACATGCAGAAACGGCCGTACTTACGTCGCAGTTACGTAATGCGGAAAATGGTCAAAGAACGGCTTTACACGCGTCAGACTGAATTATTGACATTGAATAAAACTGTTGAGATAGACATTCGATAAAGCAACGAAGGCGGTTGAGTCATTTTATTGGTGAAAACGAAATTTTGCGAATGGCAAAAGCAATTTTTCTTAATCTTCGGCGTATACTAACACGATATGCGTGGTATATGGAGTTTCCTTGAAAGATGGTCACGTAGGCAGGAAGCGACGAGTTTATTGATTTAAAAAAGTGGTCGCAAATTGTTTCTTTTCAGGCACAATTGCGGTTTTATGCATAATCACTGTAACGACGGACGAGATCTAATTTTCGTAGTGCCATTCTATATTTAACATGTTGATTATACAGAATAGATTCAGTAGGTTTCAAATGTATAGCAGTGATGAGGTAGTGACGACGACTTTGATGTTTTCCTGATACACTTGCGGCTGCTTGAAAACAAATTAAAGTCAAGTGCGTTGGGAAGTTTTACTTAGAGTACATATAACACGCAACTTGATACTTCGAGAGGAAACGGCGGAAAAATAATTGGATGAATGCGGATGTTTGTTATTAAACACGTAAACAAATTCTAGATCAACGAACAAATGCAAAGTTCTAAACAGCGCAACTCGTTTGAAACACTATACCTTCACTTAAATTGTTTTAAAGTGTATCGTCGAACAGCACTGTAACATTGTATATTAGTGTTCATCTTCTTAACACTTGGCATGCGGGCAACGTATTTTTACGTTTTATGTAGTCTGTCACTGGAGCACGGGTCACGTAAAAACACGTATTCAGTTGATTTGGTGTTGTTAGTGGATATCCAGCACAAATCTACTAAATACGTATAATTACATGAATGTGTGACATTATATGCGTGTTATTTGCGTTGCTAGGCAACGCTTTGCATTTTTTTTCCCATAAGTTATGATTGTTGAGTTACTCGATCTTTTGTTGAGTTATTTCGTCTTCAATCGAATTCTTAGCTCCAGAACGTGTTTTACCAATTTGAAGCTTGATTTTTTATTATTGATTACAAAATTGATCAAATGAGCCGTTGTGACAAAGATAGTGATGAAGAAATATGCGCTGACAAATTATTGGACTTTTCGTATGATAGTGTAGAAAATTTTAAAAATCGTTTATTTTTATGATTTCGTAAAAATATCGTTTGTTTTTTGTTAAATAATCATACAGTATATATTTAAGTGTGAAATAAAAAAAGTTTCGTTCATAAAAACGAAGTAGTTTTCGATTTACAGCGATTTTTCTGAATAACCAAACTCCCGCGCGATTCAAGAAAAAACGCCCGCTGCACGCGAAATTCGGCGGCGAAGTATACCCGCATGCCAAGTGTTAACAACGCGATATAGTTACATTCCTCGTTACAACTAAATACATTGTCCGTCACTCATATTTGACTGATGTGACGTTCATCGTCTTTACAGCATAATATAGTTGTATGCCTCGGTACTACTAAATACATTGCTATACATACATTAGAAACAGTTACGCAAATCTGGTAATTTGTCCGTCATTCACATATGTCTGACTTGACGTTCATCGTCTTAACGTAGAGTAGTATTATACCATGTTACTACTGAATACATTGATTATCGGTAAAAGCTTATCCACCGCTCATATATGGCTGATGTGACATTTATTGTTTTATCAACACAATATAGTTGTATGCCTCGGTACTACTAAATACATTGCTATACATACTTGCGTACACGTGGTACATATCCGTCACCCATATATGTTTGACCTGACGTTCATCGTCTTAACACGATATAGTTGAATGCATCGTTACTACCAAATACATTGCTACCATTAAAAACTCGTGCGTGTACATGGTAATTTGTCCGTCAGCCATATATGTCTGACCTGACGTTCACCGTCATAACACAATATAGCATTACGCCTTATTCCTACTGAGTACATTGATTACCATTCGAAACTTGTTCGTCACCCGTATATGCCTGACCTGGCATTTATCGCCACAACAACAAAATATAATTGTATGCCTTATTACTACTAAATGCATTACTACCATTAACACTTTGACTGCCATGGTGGTCATCGGTGACCGGCGCAAAAGGTCTCACGAAAAATTCAAAAAATACCCAATCGGTCGCATTTATAATTTTAGAAACGCAATTAATATTAAATAGTGATTCAATTCTTTGGTCTCGGATACCTTCGCATTATTTTCATTTTGCACAATTCAATCGTATTCTGTAGTACTTCATCCCGTTGCGGTTTTAATATAGTAAAATACGCGTGGCAGTCAACGTGTTAAGATAAATAGCAAAAATACCCTATCGCTAGCATTTGTAATGTTGTAAATGCAATTAATACAAAATAGTGATTCAATTCTTTGGTCTTCGATACCTTCGCATTATTTTCATTTTGCACAATTCAATCATATTCTGTAGTACTTCATCCCGTTGCGGTTTTAATATAGTAAAATACGCGTGGCAGTCAACGTATTAAGATAAATAGCAAAAATACCCTATCGCTAGCATTTGTAATGTTGTAAATGCAGTTAATACAAAATAGTGATTCAATTCTTTGGTCTCCGATACCTTCGCATTATTTTCATTTTGCACAATTCAATCATATTCTGTAGTACTTTATCCCGTTGCGGTTTTAATATAGTAAAATACGCGTGGCAGTCAACGTGTTAAAAACTCTTGCGCACATATGGAGACTTATCCATCTCCCATATTTTGCTGATGTGGCATATTTGGCTGATGTGGATATAGCTGCATGCCCCATTACTACTAAATATATTACTACCATTAAAAATTTGCATACATGACAAATTGTCCGCGCAACAAACACGTGCTTTTCTACAAAAAATGATCGCACGTCGAAAATTACAGGTTTGTACAGTTCGTCAGCAAGAATGGCGGTCCGCAGCACCTCGGCGTCCAACTCAAGCAAGGCGGCGACATCATCGCAGTTTCCGCCGTGGACTCGCGGATTCCGAATTCCCTGAAGAAGTTCCTCGAGGGCGGCGAAGATTTGCTAAAAAAGGCTAAAAGGTAAGTTCCCCGTTTCCGATACGTTCCTAAACTCTCGTTATCGCGCACTCTTATCAGATGCACGGTCCGACATACGCCCGGCATAATCCATCGATAATTTGCCACGCGGGATCACGTACATATTTGCAGCCGCGCGACCGATGGCAGATGTGTCATTGCTACGAAAATATTTACCGGGCTCGGTGCGATTCGATCTTGCTCTTGCTCAAGAGGGATCGTCAAGCGAGAGCGATACGCGAGCCGATAAATTTAGTTACGCTACGCAATTGCGCGCGATTACGTGAAGAATTGCATCGGAACGTATCTAATCGCGGCTGAATATTGAAAACCCGCGATTGAAAGAATGCCTGCACTTGACCGCGCGCGTGTGCGATAGCGGATGTGATGTGCGGAAGACACTGTTAATCCTTTGCACTCGATTGATACGAAACACTGCGGGCATTACTGAGATTAATTTTTGCGAAGGAAAATTTTGGTCGGACCTTCGTTTCCTGTTTGTTAGACGATGGAAGTGAAGGCAAAATATGAATGAAAAGTTCTAGCGGTTGCAAGGATAATTTATGTAAAGGTTACTGCTAGGGAATATCAATGCTATTTATTTTAAATTTGGAAAACGTTTGGTCAATTTACTGAGAGGTGAATTCCAGCATTTGCGAAGAAATCCTACGTCATATTCCGATAATCAACTGAACGACTAATTGCCTATTGTTCGCGCGAGGAAAAATAAACGAGGCTGATTGCGTGTTTGAGAAGGAAAACTGGAAGGAAGAGACGATGAATAAAGCTCGACTGTTATTTTGTAAACTATATGCCAATCAGGCAAAATGTAATGTATATTAGAAATCGGCAATTTTCTCAAGTATGTGCCAATCAAGGAATGTAAGATAAAATATAAATGATTTCCGATGCTGTATCATTTTTTACGAAATCGCGCGCCAGATACTGCTTCGTGAAGAAACATGTTCAAGTTATTATTAGATCATCTGAAAAAGATCTCCGAGTGCAAAGGGTTAAAAGTATATCATCAAACAAGAAATTGTATTAAAGTTACATAGATGGAATATTTTAACGTTAATTGTAGAGTAATACAATCGAAGACTAAATTATGCTGAATTTTTCGAAATAGAATACGCAAGAACATAGCTTAGAATATTACAACCGAAATACTGCATCGCACTGAATTCCTAGAGATCGTATATTCGGGAATACAATTATACAGTAATTGAATACAATCGAAGACTAAATTATGCTGAATTTTTCGAAATAGAATACGCAAGAACATAACTTAGAATATTACAACCGAAATACTGCATCGCACTGAATTCCTAGAGATCGTATATTCGGGAATACAATTATACAGTAATTGAATACAATCGAAGACTAAATTATGCAGAATTTTTCGAAATAGATTACGCAAGAACATAACTTAGAATATTACAACCGAAGTACTGCATCGCACTGAATTCCTAGAGATCGTATATTCGGGAATACAATTATACAGTAATTGAATACAATCGAAGACTAAATTATGCTGAATTTTTCGAAATAGAATACGCAAGAACATAACTTAGAATATTACAACCGAAATACTGCATCGCACTGAATTCCTAGAGATCGTATATTCGGGAATACAATTATACAGTAATTGAATACAATCGAAGACTAAATTATGCTGACTTTTTCGAAATAGAATACGCAAGAACGTAACTTAGAATATTACAACCGAAATACTGCATCGCACCGAATTCCTAGAGATCGTATATTCGGGAATACAATTATACAGTAATTGAATACAATCGAAGACTAAATTATGCAGAATTTTTCGAAATAGATTACGCAAGAACATAACTTGGAATATTACAACCGAAATACCGCATCGCACTGAATTCCTAGAGATCGTATATTCGGGAATACAATTATACAGTAATTGAATACAATCGAAGACTAAATTATGCTGAATTTTTCGAAATAGAATACGCAAGAACAGAACTTAGAATATTACAACCGAAATACTGCATCGCACTGAATTCCTAGAGATCGTATATTCGGGAATACAATTATACAGTAATTGAATACAATCGAAGACTAAATTATGTTGAATTTTTCGAAATAGAATACGCAAGAACATAACTTAGAATATTACAACCGAAATACTGCATCGCATTGAATTCCTAGAGATCGTATATTCGGGAATACAATTATACAGTAATTGAATACAATCGAAGACTAAATTATGCTGAATTTTTCGAAATAGAATACGCAAGAACATAACTTAGAATATTACAACCGAAATACTGCATCGCACTGAATTCCTAGAGATCGTATATTCGGGAATACAATTATACAGTAATTGAATACAATCGAAGACTAAATTATGCTGAATTTTTCGAAATAGAATACGCAAGAACATAACTTAGAATATTACAACCGAAATACTGCATCGCACTGAATTCCTAGAGATCGTATATTCGGGCATACAATTATACAGTAATTGAACACAATCGAAGACTAAATTATGCTGAATTTTTCGAAATAGAATACGCAAGAACATAACTTAGAATATTACAACCGAAATACTGCATCGCACTGAATTCCTAGAGATCGTATATTCGGGAATACAATTATACAGTAATTGAATACAATCGAAGACTAAATTATGCTGAATTTTTCGAAATAGAATGCGCAAGAACGTAACTTAGAATATTACAACCGAAATACTGCATCGCACTGAATTCCTAGAGATCGTATATTCGGGAATACAATTATACAGTAATTGAATACAATCGAAGACTAAATTATGCTGAATTTTTCGAAATAGAATACGCAAGAACATAACTTAGAATATTACAACCGAAATACTGCATCGCACTGAATTCCTAGAGATCGTATATTCGGGAATACAATTATACAGTAATTGAATACAATCGAAGAGTAAATTATGCTGAATTTTTCGAAATAGAATACGCAAGAACATAACTTAGAATATTACAACCGAAATACTGCATCGCACTGAATTCCTAGAGATCGTATATTCGGGAATACAATTATACAGTAATTGAATACAATCGAAGACTAAATTATGCTGAATTTTTCGAAATAGAATACGCAAGAACGTAACTTAGAATATTACAACCGAAATACTGCATCGCACTGAATTCCTAGAGATCGTATATTCGGGAATACAATTATACAGTAATTTAATACAATCGAAGATTAAATTATGCTGAATTTTTCGAAATAGAATACGCAAGAACATAACTTAGAATATTACAACCGAAATACTGCATCGCACTGAATTCCTAGAGATCGTATATTCGGGAATACAATTGTACAGTAATTGAATACAATCGAAGACTAAATTATGCTGAATTTTTCGAAATAGAATACGCAAGAACATAACTTAGAATATTACAACCGAAATACTGCATCGCACTGAATTCCTAGAGATCGTATATTCGGGAATACAATTATACAGTAATTGAATACAATCGAAGACTAAATTATGCTGAATTTTTCGAAATAGAATACGCAAGAACATAACTTAGAATATTACAACCGAAATACTGCATCGCACTGAATTCCTAGAGATCGTATATTCGGGAATACAATTATACAGTAATTGAATACAATCGAAGACTAAATTATGCTGAATTTTTCGAAATAGAATACGCAAGAACATAACATAGATTATTACAACCGAAATACTGCATCGCACTGAATTCCTAGAGATCGTATATTCGGGAATACAATTATACAGTAATTGAATACAATCGAAGACTAAATTATGCTGAATTTTTCGAAATAGAATACGCAAGAACGTAACTTAGAATATTACAACCGAAATACTGCATCGCACTGAATTCCTAGAGATCGTATATTCGGGAATACAATTATACAGTAATTGAATACAATCGAAGACTAAATTATGCTAAATTTTTCGAAATAGAATACGCAAGAACATAACTTAGAATATTACAACCGAAATACTGCATCGCACTGAATTCGTAGAGATCGTATATTCGGGAATACAATTATACAGTAATTGAATGCAATCGAAGACTAAATTATGCTGAATTTTTCGAAATAGAATACACAAGAACATAACTTAGAATATTACAACCGAAATACTGCATCGCACTGAATTCCTAGAGATCGTATATTCGGGAATACAATTATACAGTAATTGAATACAATCGAAGACTAAATTATGCTGAATTTTTCGAAATAGAATACACAAGAACATAACTTAGAATATTACAACCGAAATACTGCATCGCACTGAATTCGTAGAGATCGTATATTCGGGAATACAATTATACAGTAATTGAATACAATCAAAGACTAAATTATGCTGAATTTTTCCAAATAGAATACGCAAGAACGTAACTTAGAATATTACAACCGAAATACTGCATCGCACTGAATTCCTAGAGATCGTATATTCGGGAATACAATTATACAGTAATTGAATACAATCGAAGACTAAATTATGTTGAATTTTTCGAAATAGAATACGCAAGAACATAACTTAGAATATTACAACCGAAGTACTGCGTCGCACTGAATTCCTAGAGATCGTATATTCGGGAATACAATTATACAGTAATTGAATACAATCGAAGACTAAATTATGCTGAATTTTTCGAAATAGAATACGCAAGAACATAACTTAGAATATTACAACCGAAATACTGTATCGCACTGAATTCCTAGAGATCGTATATTCGGGAATACAATTATACAGTAATTGAATACAATCGAAGGCTAAATTATGCTGAATTTTTCGAAATAGACTACGGAAGAACATAACTTAGAATATTACAACCGAAATCTGCATCGCACTGAATTCCTAGAGATCGTATATTCGGGAATACAATTATACAGTAATTGAATACAATCGAAGACTAAATTATGCTGAATTTTTCGAAATAGAATACGCAAGAACATAACTTAGAATATTACAACCGAAATACTGCATCGCACTGAATTCCTAAAGATCGTATATTCGGGAATACAATTATACAGTAATACAACCGAATGTTCCCATTGAAATTTGATGCAAAATCTCTTTTACCAGGGATGACGATGTTGATCTCATGGCGACAATCGAGAGGTTCGTCTCTAAACTTTGAAACGTGTGAACACCTCTGCACGTTATTTACGTTCCGCCCGTCCTCTCATTCTTAACCCGTCCGCATTTGCAAGATACAAGTTAACGGCGTATGCAAATGTCAACGAAATGTCTCCCAAACAGACCTTGGCGTCTTCGTGCCAAGGCCACGTTCTCCGCCGATTTTTCTCCTCATCCTCTTCGCGCATTTATTATCGGCCGAAATTGATATCCCGGAGCCGGAGGGATCCGGATCATCTGCCGTTTCTGCACGATTACGCAACGCGCCGCGCCGTTTTCTTTTCAAAAGACACCGAGCGAAAGCGCTGACGAGCACAATAAATCTCCGTAATCAGATTACGTTTGTTTGCCTCTGATTGTTTTCCGCCGTTATCGCGCGGCCGCTCGCGCAATAAGTCGTCGACGTTTTTTTAATTGAAGTGGGCGTTTATCGTGTTATCTTCACTTTTATTCCTATCTTTTGTTTGCTTCGTTTTCGATGGGCTCATTGATCGGCGCGAATCGGGGGTTTTCTGCATTAATGAGGTCATTAATGGTAGAGGCGAGGAAACTAAGAGCGATAAAGTGAGCGGAACGTGTCAATATGCTCATGTCGATAAATTATTCGGTCGAAGAATCGTCAGATCGGTACACTTACGTGTAAGTAAGTCACACTCGCTATGCATGTTCCCTGTGGTTATTCAACCCGTAGTTGATGTACCTAAAGTGAATCTTCGACGCCCCATTAACATCGGTTGAACTCTGTCAGTGTTCATTTTGCGCTTCTATAGTCTAGCATGAGACATTAGAGCCAGTGGAGTTTCGTGTGGGAACGTTTCGTTCACTGCCCTTTGAGTGTGGACGTTTTTGCGTTACTGCTTGCACGATTCTTTACTTAACGTGTACCAACTCGACAGTACAAACGAAACGAGATTGCAATAACACTTTAAAAGAAAAGAATAAAAAAATTTGATTAATGAAAAATAATGTCATATGTTTATGATATTATCGGCGGTCTGTCATTGTGAAGTTTTGCTCACAATTATGGTATTCTTACATAAGGTTTGTTAAGATTTGTTCTTTCAACGTTTTTGCGTCTTACCAGATTGCAAATTCTTTACTTAACTTTTGTACCATCGACAGTACAAACGAAACAAGATTGCAATAACACTTTAAAAGAAAAGAATAAAAAAATTTGATTAATGAAAAATAATATCATATGTTTATGATATTATCGGCGGTCTGTCATTGTGAAGTTCTGCTCACAATTATGGTATTCTTACATAAGGTTTGTTAGGATTTGTTCTTTCAACGATTTCTCTCGCACCTCGAGTATTACGTGCGAAAGTACAAATAAAAAGTTCTTGACCAGGAAGTGGCTAAGTTTCCTGTGTAAAATAGTAAACGACAGTTAAAAGAACATTTTAAGAGAAAATAATAGAAAAATATATAAACTGCTGAAGAGGGGACTCAATAAATTAAAAAAATG
Organism: Cryptocheilus praepositus; assembly: GCA_033815515.1. Classification (NCBI taxonomy): domain Eukaryota; kingdom Metazoa; phylum Arthropoda; class Insecta; order Hymenoptera; family Pompilidae; genus Cryptocheilus; species Cryptocheilus praepositus. Next base: position 3,519,974 of record JAWWQZ010000257.1, read on the forward strand.
TATAACCAAAAAAGGCCGTTTCTTTTAGAAAGCGGAACAAGGTTGAGAACACATTATAAACAAATATTGAATTATTAGCGATATTTAATTATAACGGCGGTAACCGTTTGTAGTTTATCTACCTTCATATCGGTTAGAAAACGGTGTCGTAAAATGTGTGAACGTTTGGTTTATCTAGACGATCAAGTTTCTCCATACTGTATTGGCTAACAAAGTTCAGACCGTTTTAAAACTTCTAGTGAAAGCTAAACGAAGCGGAGAGTTTACGTCGGCTGGTAATCCTAGAATAATGTGACCATTTATTCTTTTCCTCAAAACGACACATCGCTCATTTTTAGCTACTAGTATGTGCATTCAAGAAAACGCATATTTCGTGAAATGGACAATTTGTGTCGTCTTATATTTTTCTGGAGAAAAAGCTTGCTTTAGTATAGTTGGTGTTCATTTTAAATAAGAACGAAATTCTTGGCACGGTTCCTTAAAATTTACTTTGAAAAATAACTTTGTTTCGAAAACTGCGAATTGCGACTGTGTTTTTTTTTGCTCGTCCAGAATTTATTTATAAGAGGAAAGATCGTTTCGACAAGTCCATTAGTGCTAGAGAGACATAAAATATATTCAATAATTATACGAAAGTTTATATAATTCAAATTATTAGCGTGAAAGTGATTGAACTATTCCATTCATTTACTTTTTTCGGTGCAATATAATTAGAAATGAATAATTACTGATAAAATACTTTTGTATCTTTGTTACAAATAATGAATCCCTTTCCAATCAATATATATCTAACAAAGCACTACCTTTGATTTTTTTTCTTTTTCGGATCTTTTTTTTCCAAGCTGTTACCGTAAATTGTCCTCTTTTCGACCTGAATTTCTACGAATTTAACATATACAAAAATTTCGGCCATCCATTATGCACTCAAAGAAGCTGAACAACACGGCTCAGCCGCCGTCGTTAAAAGATTCGCGCCGGAAACTTTTCCGCATTACCCACCGAGGTTACTCTTACGTATCTTCCGTGCAGAGCAATTTGAACCGTTCAATTCAGCCACAGATGAAAGAAAATGTGAACGGGACATGCCTGTCACGCGATGTGCGGCTTACATAATTCGAATAACTCTGGAAGCCATCGTTAATGGAAAACTCGGGTACGACGTTACGTGCATCAATAGTCATCCTTCAGTGACGACGGCGTTCTCTCTAAAATGACATCCACTGCCTCATTTACGAACAAAGGAAAACGTCGTACCTGTCGCCATCCGCCATTCGGTCAATCGGCGTCAGTATCATTTGTGCCCATAATTATGAAAGTGGTCTAAGTCATATATTTCTTGTTTCGAGATATTTAATGAATTGCATTTAAATAAATTAAAAAATATTTTTACATTATGCGACATTTTAATTTATAATTTTATTAGTCTTAATTAATGGAAATTTACTATGAATATGAAATTTTGTGTGAATTTTATACGATAATATTATTTTTAAAGATTGAATTGACTTAGATCATTTTCAAAATTAACTGAATGTCCTATAAATGACTTAAAGCAATAAAGAACTTTGAGTTTTATTTGAAACAATAATTTGATTGAAATAATTCGTGAACATTTATTACATTTATTAATTATTTTTAAACAGTAATCCATTTTTTCATTATTTCGAGTATTTAAGATTCTTAAAATGTTCCTGAAAAACTGGAGGGATGTACGGTAGTAAACTCATAATATCTTTATGTTTTTCTTCCGATACTGGTCTAATGGTGGTGTATAATGGAAGTAATTTAATATTTCCGTATATTTTTGGTCTTCCTTTTTTAGGTGAAAGATCCAAAACGTGAAATTTAGAATCATCTAAAGATGTTTTATAGAACATTTTATAAGGTTCATTTTTCAAGAATCTCATCCATTGAATTTGTAGCCAAGAGACAGATTCACCCGCGGTATTTTTTACTCTTCTTGTTATTGATTCTTCGAGTGATTTCGTTAAAAATGAAGTTGTCGTTATTATTAAAATTTGATTGTCATTTATTTTATTATGTAGTTCAGAAACGCGTCAAAGAAGGCCACGTGCCATTTTCAAGTTGTTTATATAATTTATTTAAATTTTTGACTTAGACCACTTTCATAATTAAAACTAAATGAATTCCATATAATGTTGAAATTACAACCACTATCTAATGGTTCATTTTTGACAATTTCGTAAAAATTACATTGAATAAATTTAGTTAAAAATAATGTGGTATGAAATAACTGATAAACTCATTTTTTTAAATTTTGACTTAGACCACTTTCATAATTATGGGCACATTTATCTCTGCCGCCTTTTAGCAGGCGACTTTTCGCACAGGTATTCGTGAAATTGTTAAAATTGCCGCTGCGATTACTGCAGGGAGTGCCGCGCAAAAAATTGAATGCCGTTTAACTGATCGATCGGTCTCAATAAACCACACGACCGTAAGACCGCCAGAGCGTATATGCGAAGGTACTCAATCATGTTCTGTGGAGGGTACACTGTTTGTTTTCCCTCTTCGATCCAAAAATATCCGCCTGAACTATGTACACTCGCTACGAAGCAGGCCAATGGACTAGTGGACGTCTTCTGACCAACGCAGCAGACTCGCGTCTTTCGTCGTGGGCATTCATTGTTCAAACGTCTCCGATAATTCACGGCTGAGCGGTGTGTTGGTTTAGCCTTGCTAGTAATGACGGATAGTCGGGTAATAAGGAGCTATTCGACTTGACTTTGGTTTCATTTTTCGGTTTAACGGTTTGCATTTTCAATGAAATGGGACTTTAGTCTTGTTGTATTATTTTATTGTCAGCAGCCACTATCGATGATTCACTGTTTTCAGCGAGTTGAAAAATGTTTGTTCGAAATTTCATGCTCATGGAAAAATGTGTAAAATGTAATATACCGTTAACGTGGACACGTAGTCTGCACTTGTGTAACGTATAATTTTACTATGTCTATACTTGTACGCCTTCTATACCGTCGCATTCATGTTTCATTCGGTGCCTATTGAAGCAGGTGAAAATATAAATGCGCACGATGAAAGGCTTCCCACGTCAAAGTACACGGTACCTAACAAGTACATGACATTATGGAAAAAAAAATTAGGGTGCTTAAGAAGCAACCTCCATTGCAGAAAAGAAAATCACCTACCTAAAAATAAGTTCGAAAATAATTGAAGTATCTAAGAAGCAATCCCCATTACAGGAAAAAAAATATCTAAAAGGTCAGAAAAAATTAAAGTATCCCCACAGCAACCTCCACTACCGCAAAAAAATATCGAAAAATAATCAGAAAATAATTGAAGTATATAACGAGTAACCGGCATTACGTAAAAGGAAAATGAAAGTAACTAATAAGCAATCTCCACTACAAACAAGAAAATAAGTACCTACAAATAACTCAGAAAACAACTTTAGTACCTAACAAGCAATCTCCATCACAGAAAAAAAAATTGAAAAATCATAAAAAAATTGAAGAATCTATGCAGCAGCATCCACTACAGCAAAAATTCTAAAAATATGTCAGAGAAAAATTGAAGTATATAACGAATAACAGACATTACAGAAAAAAATGAAAGTACCCAAGAAGCAACCTCCATTACAGAAAAGAAAATAAGTACCTAGAAATAAGCTTGTAAACGATTAAAGTATCTAAGAAGCAATCCCCATTACAGAATAGTCGCGGAAGGACGCAGCGTCATTCCGGAAGCGGACGTGAACTTTCTGGCGCCAGTTACGAAGATGGACAAACTGGCGTGCATCGGCCTGAACTATAGCGGTCACTGTCAAGAGCAAGGACTGTCGCCGCCTGAGAGTCCTGTCGTGTTCAGCAAGTTTCCGAGCAACATCATCGGCCACCAGGACAACATAATCATACCGCCTATAACGGACGTAAGTTTTGCCGAGTCGGCAAAGACACGTTTGTGTCCCACGTTACGATGATTTGCCATTAACACTTTCACTGCCAAGCGTATTTTGCTATGTTAGAATATATTATATGAAGTACTACAGAATGCTATGAATACTACAGAATTATATGAAATACTACAGAATATTATATGAAATACTACTAAATACTACTAGAATATATTATATGAAATACTACAGATTATGATTAAATCGTGGAAAATGAAGGGAACGCAGAGTTGTTAGAAGCCAAAGTATTGAAGCACTGTTCCAATATCAATTGCTTTTACAAGATTGCAAATAGGCTTCATGGCGAATTTTTTTGCATTTATAGTAAAACCTTTCGCGCCGGTCACCGGTGACCACCATGGCGGTCAACGTGTTAACACTTTGACTGTCAAGCGCATTTTGCTATGTTAGAACCGCGATGCGATGAAATACTACAGATTATGATTAAATCGTGCAAAATTAAGGGAATGCAGAGTTGTTAGAAGCCAAAGTATTGAAGCACCGTTGCAATACCAATTGCTTTTACAAGATTGCAAATAGGCTTCATAGCGAATTTTTTCGCATTTATGGCAAAATCTTTTGTGACGGTCACCGGTGACCACCATGGTAGTCAACGTGTTAACACTTTGACTGCCAAGCGCATTTTGCTATGTTAGAACCGCGATGCGATGAAATAATACTACAGATTATGATTAAATCGTGCAAAATGAAGGGAACGCAGAGTTGTTAGAAGCCAAAGTATTGAAGCACCGTTCCAATACCAATTGCTTTTACAAGATTGCAAATAGGCTTCATGGCGAATTTTTTTGCATTTATGGCAAAATCTTTTGCGACGGTCACCGGTGACCACCGCAGTAGTCAACGTGTTAACACTTTGACTGTCAAGCGCATTTTGCTATGTTAGAACCGCGATGCGATGAAATACTACAGATTATGATTAAATCGTGCAAAATGAAGGGAACGCAGAGTTGTTAGAAGCCAAAGTATTGAAGCACCGTTCCAATATCAATTGCTTTTACAAGATTGCAAATAGGCTTCATGGCGAATTTTTTTGCATTTATAGCAAAATCTTTTGCGACGGTCACCGGTGGCCACCATGGTAGTCAACGTGTTAACATTTTGACTGCCAAGCGTATTTTGTTATATTAGAACCGCGATGCGATGAAATACTACAGATTATGATTTAATCGTGCAAAATCAAGGGAATGCAGAGTTGTTAGAAGCCAAAGTATTAAAGCACCGTTCCAATACCAATTGCTTTTACAAGATTGCAAATAGGCTTCATGGCGAATTTTTTTGCATTTATGGCAAAATCTTTTGCGATGGTCACCGGTGACCACCGCAGTAGTCAACGTGTTAACACTTTGACTGCCAAGCGTATTTTGTTATATTAGAACCGCGATGCGATGAAATACTACAGATTATGATTCAATCGTGCAAAATGAAGGGAACGCAGAGTTGTTAGAAGCCAAAGTATTAAAGCACCGTTCCAATATCAATAGTATCAATTGCTTTTACAAGATTGCAAACAGGCTTCATGGTGAATTTTTTGCATTTATGGCAAAATCTTTTGCGCCGGTCACCGGTGGCCACCATGGCGGTCAACGTGTTAACACTTTCACTGCCAAGCGTATTTTCTTATATTAGTACCGCGATGCGATGAAATACTACAGATTATGATTAAATCGTGCAAAATGAAGGGAACGCAGAGTTGTTACACACCAAAGTATTGAAGCCATGTTCCAATATCAATTGCTTTTACAACATTGCAAATGGGCTTCATTGCGAATCTTTTGCATTTTTAGTAAAATCTTTTGCGACGGTCACCGGTAACCACCGCAGTAGTCAACGTGTTAACACTTTGACTGTCAAGCGCATTTTGCTATGTTAGAACCGCGATGCGATGAAATACTACAGATTATGATTAAATCGTGCAAAATGACGGGAACGCAGAGTTGTTAGAAGCCAAAGTATTGAAGCACCGTTCCAATACCAATTGCTTTTACAAGATTGCAAATAGGCTTCATGGCGAATTTTTTCACATTTATGGCAAAATCTTTTGCGACGGTCACCGGTGACCACCATGGCGGTCAACGTGTTAACACTTTGACTGCCAAGCGTATTTTGTTATATTAGAACCGCGATGCGATGAAATACTACAGATTATGATTAAATCGTGCAAAATGAAGGGAACGCAGAGTTGTTAGAAGCCAAAGTATTGAAGCACTGTTCCAATATCAATTGCTTTTACAAGATTGCAAATAGGCTTCATGGCGAATTTTTTGCATTTATAGTAAAATCTTTTGCGTCGGTCACCGGTGGCCACCATGGCGGTCAATGTGTTAACGAAGGTCCTGAATGGCGCACGAGTTTGGAAAGTGTCACCGTTTCCGCGATGGCGCGGCGAAACGCGTATTTTTAGTTGAACGAACATTACGTAATGACGTTAACGCGCGTTCGTCGTCTAAATGTGGACCCATAACGCTCCGACGGAATTTTGTTTTTATTGCTCGTCCGCCTGCAATAGGGGCAATCGTGTAAAACGATTGGTAGCAAGCAGAAGTGAAGGTTGTACACGACTGCCTTATCGAGCGGCGCCGTTTATGTTGCCGGATAGTAAATCCAGCGGTATGTGATAATGATTGTAGCTAACTTAACGTGTGAGTCAAATGCGGCTAGATTTTTGCTGGATTTGTTACACACGTAGTACTGTTATTATTGTAGTACTGTTATTATATATATATATGGCGGAGGATTTATTTTGAAGCAGTTGGAGTCCTTTTTAATGGGATTTCATAGCTGAAGGTCTTTTGATGATGACACGCGCAAAGTGTCGAAACGTTGAATGCATTGGTAATAAGTGATGAGCAGACTTAAGAAAGTTGTGGTAAATCGAGACGTATATGATAAATGTTATAAATGTGATAATGATTGCTGTTGATTAATGTGCAAGAGAAGTTATGGCTATGCTGTTATTAGATTTAGTGTGCCTATACCGATATTATTATTATGATTATATTGGTACCGAATTTATTTGAATTCTCTTCGGTTTCTTTTCAATGTAATTTAATAAGTCAAAGTCCGCCGATAAGAAACCTGTGAATGTAACTACGAAAATTCTGGAGTGAATATTTAAGATGGTATTTAACAGTAACAACCTTTCAAAAAATATATTTGTATTTAAATATATTTAAAAAATCTTGATACCAAAATTATTGAATTTAATTTAATTTTCAATTTAACTCAATTTCGATATGAAAGATAAAATTAAAAAAATTTAATATACAATAATTAAACAAAAATATATAATATAATTATTCGCTTCAGAAAATCGTCTTGCATCGCTAACATCTATAATTTTTATGCGAACCTACGCGAATGCATATTATACGACGGTATACCGTACACGCGTCACATAAGTTTCGTCCTTCTATTTACATTCTCTCGGACAAAAACATTTACATTTCCGTTTCGTTTCACTAGAAAGTCGATTGGGAGGCTGAGCTGGCGATAGTGATCGGCAAGAAATGCAAAGCCCTGAACAACAACGACGGCGACGAGTACATCTTCGGCTACACGGTGGCACAGGACATCACGGCTCGCGACTGGCAGAAGAGCAAACGAAACGGCGGTCAGTTCCTTTTAGGAAAAGCGATGGACACTTTCTGCCCGCTGGGCCCGGCGGTAGTAACTAAGGAATCGATATGTGACATTAACAATCTGTCCGTCAGAACGTGGGTGAACGGCAACATAAAGCAGGACGGGAACACGCGCGAGCTGATATTCAAGCCGCACGAAATCGTTGCCTACATTTCGCAGTGAGTCGCCTTGCGGTTGGCTTATCAGAAAAATTCCTGGCCAGACGCTAATTCGCTCCAATTTCCAGGTTTATGACGCTATTACCCGGTGACGTGATTCTCACTGGAACTCCGGCCGGCGTGGGTTTTGCACGCAATCCGCCAGAATTTTTGCAGGTAAAGGAACGAACTGGCTTCACGCCGCTTTTCTCGTGGAACAATGAGCTCGTGAATTTGCGTATTACGCGAATCGTTGGAGGTTTAATGGGGCATTGTGTAGGGCAAATGTTTGAAAGTTTAACGTAGCTTTGAAACTTGTCAAGGAGCTGATAGCATTGAAAGTGTAAGAGAAAAATGTCTAGAATCAATTGAGTTCCAGTATTTAACAACGGTTTGATTGAATTTGATGGTATCAAAGGTATAGCATACGAATTTCTGATGTTACTTAAGTTATAGTATTTCCAATTGGACAGTTTTGAAACTTGTCAAGGAGCTGATAGCATTGAAAGTGTAAGAGAAAAATGTCTAGAATCAATTGAGTTGCAGTATTTACCATCGGTTTGATTGGATTTGATGGTATCAAAGGTATAACATACGAATTTCTGATGTTACTTAAGTTATAGTATTTCCAATTGGACAGTTTTGAAACTTGTCAAGGAGCTGATAGCATTGAAAGTATAAGAGAAAAATGTCTAGTATCAATTGAGTTGCAATATTTACCATCGGTTTGATTGGATTTGATGGTATCAAAGGTATAGCATACGAATTTCTGATGTTACTTAAGTTATAGTATTTCCAATTGGACAGTTTTGAAACTTGTCAAGGAGCTGATAGCATTGAAAGTGTAAGAGAAAAATGTCTAGAATCAATTGAGTTGCAGTATTTACCATCGGTTTGATTGGATTTGATGGTATCAAAGGTATAGCATACGAATTTCTGATGTTACTTAAGTTATAGTATTTCCAATTGGACAGTTTTGAAACTTGTCAAGGAGCTGATAGCATTGAAAGTGTAAGAGAAAAATGTCTAGAATCAATTGAGTTGCAATATTTACCATCGGTTTGATTGGATTTGATGATATCAAAGGTATAGCATACGAATTTCTGATGTTACTTAAGTTATAGTATTTCTAATTGGACAGTTTTGAAACTTGTCAAGGAGCTGATAGCATTGAAAGTATCAGAGAAAAATGTCTAGTATCAATTGAGTTGCAATATTTACCATCGGTTTGATTGTATTTGACGGTATTAAAGGTATAGCATACGAATTTCTGATGTTACTTAAGTTATAGTATTTCCAATTGGACAGTTTTGAAACTTGTCAAGGAGCTGATAGCATTGAAAGTATAAGAGAAAAATGTCTAGTATCAATTGAGTTGCAATATTTACCATCGGTTTGATTGGATTTGATGGTATCAAAGGTATAGCATACGAATTTCTGATGTTACTTAAGTTATAGTATTTTCAATTGGACTAGTACAATTTAAGTTGCAATATCAAAAATAGTATGTGATGGTCTTATAGTATCTGACGGTATCAAAAGTTTAAGACGAAAATGTCTCGTATAACTTAATTTAGAATACCCAAAATTGGTCTGATAGCATCTGGCAGTATTAAAAGTATAGGGAAAAAGTATCCAATATAACTTAAGTTACAATATTCAAATATTCAAATCTACGCAGTCACGAAAGTGCTAGTATTAGTGTGCGCGCCCGTTACTGTCTTTTTACTAACGAGTTTGCACCCGAACGCACTATGCGTTCTTACCCACGTGCAAAGGCGATTACGTGGATTTCGGTGGCTAATTACACGTGGCGACTTCTCTGCCTTTAGAGTAAGAGAAGCCTGATTAGGGGTTTTATGAGTTTTTATTAACACTTAGCCGACCACGCGCGTCTAAACGAACTGTACGGTTTCCACCACGCATTTTTCGCAAGTAACGCGAACTGATATTCACTATTCGAAATCACAGAAGTCTGAAAATGATTTAACTGATCAATTATATCTTGCAGTAACACTTTCATTTAACGATTTTAAATATTTTTTATACAAAACATAAAGTTAAAAGTATATAACAATTATTTTTTGTAGGTTGTTCAAAACGTATAGGCAATAAAGTTTGACAATTAAGAATATTAAAGATGACTAAAGATAAATAGCACGACCCAAACATGAAATAAAAAAAATATCGTTATCGTTCACAGTATGCCATTTATACAGTGGATTGTGCATTTTTTAATATTTACTGGTCACACCTCATACCGCTATAACTTTATTTAGTCCCAACCGTATGTATAACTTTTTAAGTAATTTTCAGCACTGAATTGGTGGATTTTACTATATACTGTGCTTTATAGAAACAGTTCGTCAATAATTGCGAATAACTCCAGATAAAAGTAACTGATAATAACAGTGGACGCGTTGCTAAGGTCAAAGTGGGAGATATCCCCGATCGGTCGTGCACCGATTTCTTTTAAAGTGGGGAGATCTCCCCAATCGGTCGGCTAAGTGTTAAGAAAAACTATTTCTACACTTTAACAAAAGTGTCGCGTGAGTAAGTACTAGAAGAAGACAAGTTGCCTACTATAACTATGCTCTGATGTGTCTCGCACGAGATCTTAGCCGTAACTAACCAAAAGACGAACGTCTAAAACGATCTCTTATGACAACGAAGTATCGAACGACTGGGTGACGCAATGCACTGCCGCCGAAGAACGATACGCCGAAAACGAAACGGACAAGGGGCAGTGCATGATCGAGAGTGCGTCCGACCCAGCGAGAAGTCATTCTTTTCCGGACCACCGACGATAGTATACTTTACGCGATAAAAGGGCGCTTTGGTTTACAAACGTTGCATCAGTCGGTGACGCACGTCATTGTATATAAAAGTTCGGTCTGAGTGTTTCTATGCGACGTATCAGAACCCTTTGATGAGAAAAAATGTGCCGCCGCTTCGCACGTGTTCGCTGTTATTAATACGCGTCCGAACAATTAGTGTCGAAATTTCTCAAATGGGCAGTCTAGCAAATCGCTGCATAGTACCAAAATATGTTTCCTCTTACGTGCACTCGTGTTATACGAATGGCGGATGATAACGAACTACGCCTGTCACGTCCATATACCATGCAAACCTTTTTTGCCGTGTCTTTCCATGACAAACCTATACAAACTTTAACTTATACAACTGGACGTCAAACAATGAACTACGCCTGACACATACGTGTACTATGCAAATCTTTCTTCAATGCCATTCCATGTTAACACTTTGCGGACCGGGCATTCTATTGCTAATCGTACCCAGTTGCCGGGTATTTTTTTGCGTCAAATATTTTTAAATTAGTGATGATTTGTTAGTAGTTAACACGTTGACTGCCACGGTGGTCACCGGTGACCGGTGCAAAACATTTGACTAAAAATGCAAAAAAATTCGCAATGAAGCCTGTTTGGAATCTTATAAGAGCAATTTATATTGGAACGGTGCATTCTAATAGAGCAAAATACGGTTGGCAGTCAACGTGTTAAAAATCATTGTCCCGCGAAATATTTATTTTTAACAACTTTAAAAATGAATATTTTTAATATTTTTCTATAAGTAAAAATGTGTAAAAACTAAACATTTTTTAAAGTATGATATTTCGTAAAACATGACAGTAAGTGAAGTGGAACACCACAAAGACTTTACAAATATTCATATTCTCGTCATCACTTGATGTATCCGTTAAACTGTCCACAAATATTTCTGTAATATTGCTAATCGTGTTGTCGCTATCCATATTTCAAAGCTTCAAATAATTAATTCGCAACACAAATTATGAAAAACTGCGGCTGACAATCACGTAGCAACTATGTGATATCTCGTCACCTGCCTCAAACGACAGAATATAAAAGACGATATATCTCATCAGTGGCCCAGAATGACGAAATACGCAAGACGATATATCTCGTCAATGGCCCCGAACGACGAAATAGGAATGACGAGATATCTCGTCATCCGTCCGCAATGTGTTAAACCGACACCTACCATATCAGACTTAACCTAACTATCTCCCCTAACCATGCCTTCAATAAACGGACGCCTTTAATCTTTTTTAGCGCGGCGACGTAGTGGAAACCGAAATCGAGAGCCTCGGACGCCTCAGAAACAAGGTCCTCTGATGTGAGTCGCTGGGAATCGTGCCTATGGAAAATGTATCGGAGCGGTTTCTCCATAGAAGCGGAGCGCGTTCCAGAATGGTTCGTCATCCGCGATAACGTTGAACGATCGTCAGGGCCTTACGGATGATTCCAGACTGATTCTGAGCAGATGCCGAGCAGCGTGGCGTCTCCGCACGGAAAACGTGAAACGTTGGGTGGCCAGACATCTTTGGTGAGGAGCTGATGCTCAGGGAGAAGGTGCCGTGCGAGACATCAGTCGTACCAAGACGAGTTCAATGCGATTGCGAATGTTCACGATGGGCCAACGGCGTTAAACGGACAGTCAATGCCGATTGGCCAGCCTACGAGAAACTCGACGACGTTACTTTTTTATGTGTCATGCATTTTATGTACTTGTACAATTAAAGTGAGACTGTTTCTATGTTTTCTATTTGTCTCTTCTTTGCTGCGATGGCCGGGAGCGTTTGATATAAGTTCTAGAGCTTGAGTGGTAGTTACGGAATGGTAAAATAGTGTTCTGCGTGGTCTGGTAATTGAATTAGTTTGAGATGCCATTTTGAAAAGATTAGTAATAACCCCGTCTTAATGTCAGGAGAGTTTTAAAATCGGCAGAAAATATGGTGGGTGTATAAGGTAGTTACGAGCGAAAAATTGATATCTTTCAGAGGGGACTTGCAACCGGGCTGTTGTGCAAGTGGACTTTAAGGATCATCTGAGTAGAGTTTGATGGTGAAAACACACGTAATGAAACTAAAGCAAAATAGGTTCCTGGTGAGAAGGCAATGAAACTAAGGCAAAGTTATATGTACAATAGGTTCCTAAAGCCATCTAAAGATGTGCAAGATCAATGAGATAAAATAAACCATATTTAACCGTAACAGGCACAACGTCAGTAACATCAACCAAAGCGTTGAAGTATAATTTTGTTAAACAGATCACATTTAATTCGGACATATGACAGAATATGTGTGCTTTCGAAGAATCATGTTAAATGAATTACTATTAATTCAAACATATGGCAGAATACGCGTGCTTTCGAAGACACTACATTTTTTTGGCGCGTCTAGTCGAAACTTTGAAAATAATTAACATTTCTGTGTCATGTGCCATTTTAGCAGCCGATGATCATGTTGCGACCATTTCTTGGCGCGAACACGAACCGTGTGGTCGGGTACGACATATCCATCTATGTCACGTGTTGCAACCGGGCTGTTGTGTAAGTGGGCTTTAAGGATCATCTGAGTAGAGTTTGATGGTGAAAACACAGGCAATGAAACTAAGGCAAAGTTATATGTACAATAGGTTCCTAAAGAAAAAACGCATGGTCATCTAAAGATGTGCAAGATCAATGGGATAAAATAAACCATATTTAACCGTAACAGGCACAAAGTCAGTAACATCAACCAAAGCGTTGAAGTATAATTTTGTTAAACAGATCACATTTAATTCGGACATATGACAGAATATGTGTGCTTTCGAAGAATCATGTTAAACGAATTACTATTAATTCAAACATATGGCAGAATACGCGTGCTTTCGAAGATACTAAATTTTTTTGTCGCGTCTAGTCAGAACTTTGAAGACGATTAACATTTCTGTGTCATGTGCCATTTTAGCAGCCGATGATCATGTTGCGACCATTTCTTGGCGCAAACACGAACCACGTGGTCGTGTACAATATATCCATCTATGTCACGTGTTGCGATTTAAACTGGGCGACAGTTACCAACAGTTGATCTTAATTATATGTACGCCGGTTTTTAGTTGAATGTGTTTTATTTTGCTGTGTAAGAGATTTACATGTTTTGAGGTCCATGCAGTTTATTGTGTAAATAAATTTAGATTAATTCGTACCACACATCGATAAAACAGTCTTACAGCGTACAGTAGATATCGTGTGGTTGTAACGAAAGGGACTTCCCGTCGAATGAAACACGTACATGTTCAGTGCATCGCTGTTGCGTGGCGCTAGGAATATGTACATGAACTTTTTATCTTGTAAAATATTTGGAATTTTAGTCAGACGCAGCTTTACTCGTCCTCACAATTTTCATTAGACGGTACGATGTCTCGGCATATAAACTGATAAAGCTATTATTATAATCAATTGCCACAAACATCTTATACGACATTTTGCAATTTTAACCAAACACAGTTTTATTTGTTATCACAATTCTCACTGAACAGTATGACATTGCAGTATATTAACTGGCATAACGTTTAACAACCCGTTTGAAAGATTTCCGTCAAAACTCAGTATATCAGAATCTGCTGTACATGAACAGTGTTACGTCGCACGACAATTTATAAATATTTCAAGATGATTTTTCTTTTCTGCAACTGAGAACTCGTACGATACTCGAAACGTCATTCAATGTTAGCTCAGAAGGCAGTAAGCACAGAGCAGCTTCTTTGTGTAACGTTCAGTTATCAGTTCATTCAAAATGGTGCGCGTATTTCTTTTTCCCGGTTTCGAAGACGGAAGGATTATATTCACCTGATTACATAATGAACGTCGAACTTTGGCATTTGTTTATGGAGCCACCTAAGAACCCGTATATCTATTTAATTTTGATCTGCAACCCTTGTATGAAGGTTGGGTGAGGAACAGTTAAAAGGCGGGGATCCTGACCGCGCGGTGCTGACCTCTATCGCCTTCTGTATCGAACACATATCCATTTTAAATACGTCCGGTTTACCTCGCGTGATTTTTGTGTTGTACATGTCATTATTTTAATTCTTGGTGAAGTTAAAAATATACGTATAACTTTATTTTCAATTTTCCACACACTTGCAAAATTTGATCGAAGTCGGACAACTGTGATTCTTGACATCGATTTCTGCGAAAATGAGAGGGCGTTATTACTTTCGGTAAAAGATGTGTCCGATATCTTCGGCTAAGGAAGGTTTGTGGAGATTTCAAAATTTTTTTAACTTTTGTATTGCAACATTTTTGCGTTCTTACATATGTGCATATACTTTCTTCTTTAAACATTGTGTATTCATAAAATAATATCACACGTGCGTATTTACGTGTACATGCAAATATTTTTTTTTCAAAACATTGCGTATTCGTAAAATAAATACGCAGGTTCTCATCATCGCGTACATATGTATACTATTTTTCTGAAACATGGTATATCCGTAAAACAAAAGCACACGAACATATATATTTCCAATTTTCGCGCAGATCTAAAGTTTACGTCGAACGGATCCCTGATTCCCGTCATTGCTTTCTTTCAGTAAACCCGTCCTTCTGAGCCACGTCCGGTGAAAGGCGCGTCCAACATTTTCGGCCGACGGTCCGTGCGGAACCCGACAAAACTCGGCGACCCAGGCTTCTCCCCTCGTCAACCGGCAGAGCGGCATGGGTCAGCGACACCATATCCATCGACTATCATCGAAGCTGGTAGCTCGCAGGACCCCCGCGGCCAACGACAATGGCCCGTTCAATGGTACCTAATTCGCAACAATGGCCCGAACAGTCATATATTAATGGTCCCGCGGCCGTATATATTCGCGTTACCGCTCGTGCACGTTCCGCCGTTCGCGAGACGGAAGCCGGACGCCAGACAGGCGCGTACAGATGCGACTCAATTCCGCGGATGACGTATCGGAGTCGACGGCATGGCGGGCGATCGAAGGGGTCGCGGTTTAATGGCGCTTGGATTTCGATTAGGCGACAAAACAGGACGGTTTGCCGGTGTAATATGGTAGCCATAAATACGCACGGGTGACGCGGCGAATCGGTGTGCGCGGAGATAGTCGGCGAACGCCGGATGTGCAGCTGGCGAACTGCGCGGGGGCGTGGGTGGAAATCATCAAGAAGCGCTGGATGTGGGCAGCGCGAAACGTTAAGCGTATCGATAATCGGGACGGGCGAGTTATCTGTCCGTCACGTGAAGCATAAGGTCGCCGTTTATTGCCCGTAGTTTGGCGTCCATTGTCAGTCGCGTTGCGGGGCGCGCGAGGGATCACGGTGAGCCACGGTTTCCGGCGCCGGAAGACGCCATTGTTCGCTGACCGAAAATCGGCGAGCGCGATTGGGACGGCCGCGCAGCGATTAGTTTCGTTAATGGCCGCCGCTTTCGGGGGATTGATAGGCCGGAATCGCGCTTCCGATCGAAAAGTATGTGATATTCGAGCCTACCGTAATTGCGGGTGAAATTGTAATAGGCGGACGGTGGTGTTTTTGTGCTCGGCGCGGTAAACTGATAAATTAATCTGTTGGTTTTTGTACAGAGTGAAAATCGGTGAAATATTATTCATAATATGTTCACGTTCGTAAATTCAATATTATTTATTTGATACTATGAAACGTAGCACATTATACTCATAGTATCACCAGTAGACCACATAATTCCTCACTTCCACTTGCCTGCGAACGTACACATACCATCGCTACTAGTATACGATTATACCCACAGTGACACCAGCAGTACACACAATCCTTTACTCCCATATGCCTGATTACGTGCAAATGACCAGCACGAACGTCCATGCACCTTCCCTACCAAAACCCTCCCACC
Source organism: Cryptocheilus praepositus (assembly GCA_033815515.1). NCBI lineage: Eukaryota > Metazoa > Arthropoda > Insecta > Hymenoptera > Pompilidae > Cryptocheilus > Cryptocheilus praepositus. The sequence goes on from JAWWQZ010000257.1 coordinate 3,536,385, forward strand.
GTCACCCCGTAATTGCGCCCAAAGTACCGTCAACCGCACCCACCCCTTTTAAGGCCGTCGCCCGCGCAAACGCACCCGCCGATGCTTCCGCGCGAAAAATCGCACGGAGCCTTATCTAACCGCGCCTAAATCGTCATTTGTCAGCGTGCACAATCTATTCAACGCGTTCGATCGCGCGCGGCCCCGGCGGGAGCGTAAGTCCCGTGGGGCCGGGGGATGTTTGTAACCGCACGTTGTTTCTTAATGGAGGACCAGATAAGATCACCCCTCTGCGCTCCCGACGGATTCATGCGTGACGCCGAATACGCGTGTTTTTCCTAGGGCGTTACGTCGCTGCCCCTGCCATAAATTGAACGATAAGCACGATAACGTCGCCAAATTGAAGGCAAACATTTCGTTGGCACGCAGTCATTACTGCAACGAGAAAATGGTCGCCCGGCCACGAAGCCGGCTCGCGATGCAAATTTCGCGTGACGACACGCCCGGCCTGTCGGACTTTTCGGCACGCGGAGGGCACCGCGAAAATCCTCGGACGAAGACCAATGTCGGCGGTTGCTGGCGAAGACGCGAAACGTCGGGAACGTTTCAATTAGCCGGTAAAAATAAGACGACGTGGGGAAGAAAAATGGCAACGGAGGCGGGGAGACAGTTCGCGGAACTTGCGGAAAGTGGGCTAATGGTGGGGTACGTGCGATTGGGTGATAGCTTTAATCGGTTAGATGTAATGACGGGTGTACTCGACGAGCGCAGAGTATGTGGTGGAGAATTAAGTTGTAATGGAATTAGGGCTTTATTTTTTTTGGCTTATTAGTGACGGGGCTCTTTGGTGAGCGACTGAGGTGGGGAATGTGTGAGCATGGGATTTATTCAACTCGTTTAATAAGCGCACAAGCCAAGTTCCAAATGGTCAGGATTTTTTTTCTCAACAAATTATAAAATTTTGCACATATCACCTACCCAATCCCGTCAATCGCACTTTGCAATACCATCTATCAATCAAACTGTTGGCATAAAACAACGTAACACATCCGTAAACATTTGCCACCATACAGAGTAGTTCAACAAATACGTTATTTTCAAAAAACTGCACCCAACATATTTACTTTTGCATAACACGGCAAAGCAATGTGATATCTGCACGCCTAATTCCGACATCCTACCGACATAATTTCGCAGTACGCGCCATTCATTGTCTCACACCCGTTGTCCCGCAACATCGATCGCCCCGAAACTTTCCTCCGCGCAACCCGGCTGTAAATCAGACGCATCTTTTCCGGGAAAGGTCGTGAAGCGCCGAGCCCTCCTAGAGAAAAATCGAAAGAGCGCCCAGCCATCCCGACGATATTCGATCTGTTTTCGAATGAGACGCGTAGGGCACCGGCTCGTAAAGATGGCGCGCGCGCCACTAAGAGGAAAGGCAGATACTATCTGGTAGAATTATGTCTTTATTAGGTGGAATCTCTGTCCGATGACCATAACGGTTCCCAGGCGAGTGGCGAGTGAGCCGCAGGTGTCCGCCATGAAGGTGGAAAGCAGGCGAGAAGGGCGACGAAAAAGAAAGATGTCGGCCGGCGTGCGAGAAGGTAGAATGGCGAAGAACAACGGAGAGGAAAAGCAAATGTATTCGCTCAGCTGATCGCGATTGTCGTTACTCACCGGCCGCCCAAACGATCCGGCCAAACGAGGGGCGAAGAAGGCTGAGGCCCTTTCTTCCCTGATTGGCCGACTGGTACCGGTGGCGCACCGTAAATCTCTCCGCTTTTTTGCCGGTCCCGTTACTTTTTCGTGCCTCGCCCGACGCGGCCGCTTTCCTTTCCGCGCGAGTCTCTGGCTGAGCTTCTTGGAAGTCTGATTTTTCCCTGCGATCCCGTAAAAAATATGCGCCGCGCTTTCTCAGATGCGGCGCGGATAGTCGGGAGGAAAGTTCGGACGGACGTTGGAAGTAACGGGTCGACATGCTGGGGGCCTTGCTCGAAATGTGGTAGCTGGTGTTGTAGTCGAAAACTTGTCTATGGGTTATTCGTTGTAGGGATACTTTCGGAATGTCTGCTTCTTCAGAAATTAATGATCGTAATAAACGGAATGCATGCTGACTCTATTAAGGTTAATGATGTTACAAATTTGATCGGTGTACCCACTTAATTCATCCGACCAGATATTTTTACTTTTTATATATTTATTATATTATATATTTATACCATTATATATTATACCATTATATATTTATAACTATATTACTTCCCGCCAAAGAAAAAACTTTAATTTTTACTTGAACAACTGATAATCCGCTTTAACCCACACCCTGCCAGACGTTCGGCTACCATTACAATAAAATCCATACAGTCAACTACACGAAAACATATGACCGCACATACTCAATGTAGTTTTCCAGAGCCTCATCCGCAAATTTCAGCCCTTCGCATACTTTCGAAGTGACTTCTACGACATTTGGCTGAAAAAATATCTTTTCTTTATCGAAACATCAGCGTCTCACACCAGCCCACCGTATCGTCATACACGCGGCCGCGGCAGTTGAAAGCAACCGCACGGAAAGCATCGCGGTCCAAAAATGGAGCGGATTTCCCGACGACACCCTCGAAAATCGCGGTTAACGCCAGCTGGACAGATTTATCAGGGGCGTATCCCGCGGGAGGCGTTTCAGCCCGGTTTTCACCCCCAGCCGCCCTCGTCCCAAGTGCGCGTTGACTGAACGCTCCCAAGAGCGTGCGACCGCTCATACATGCGAATTGGGAAAATTTTCGCGTTGGACGTCGGGCCCGTGGGGTGGCGGAGGCATGGAAACGGCCGGGTGGCGCGCTGCGATTCTAACAACAGCCATCAGCGGCCGCTCGTTACGCTTTTAATCGTTTCATCAACTTGTTGTTATCGCGGCGAATGGCCGGCCATTTTGCGGACGATTGCCCGACGCGGACGAGCGCAACAAACTAACCCGACGCGGACGTTTTGTCACGCGTAGAATACCGCTCGGCGTCGGTCGGCGGAACTTCAGGATGTATATTGACTTTTGTCACTTTTGCAGTCTAGCTAAAGTGGCGGATGGCTTTTCGGGGGGAAATGGGAAAGGTGGAGATAGAGAATGTTGGACAATTAATTGCGTGTTAACACGTTGACTGCCAAGCGTATTTTATTATATTAGAACGGCGATGCTACAAAATACTGCAGCGTCCGACTGAATTATGCAAAATGTAAAGAATGTGCAGGTATTGAAGACCAAAGGATCGCATCACTCTTCTAATAAGAAGTGCATTTTTTGCTCTTGCATCGGTCACCGGTGACCATCATGGCAGTCAAAGTGTTAATGATTAGGTTCTTTCGTTAGTGTGATGCGTATGCTAATTAAATTGTAAACTCTTCGATAAAATTTATTTTACAGTCTTCTGAAAATAATCTAGAAATAATGTTTCGTGTCATCACCCGCTGGTTGCAACAACCATATCAAACGTCACTTATCGCTACCCCGCACATTTCACGAGTCCCGAAACTCTCGCATTACGCCACGCACAGCTTCCTGCGAAGCATTCTTCACAGCCGCACGAACCTATCGAACCGTGCAGAAAGTCCATGACCGACTAATAACGCGTCCGAACAAAAGAAGCCCCGCTACGCTCGGAGACGTTCCGAAAAAAAAGCCTAAATGAGGTCTTCACCGTTGAGCGTGAAAACTGCAAAGGGCCGAGTGGGTGTCGTAGGTGCAGAGAGACAAGGAGACAGAATGCGAGCGGAGTTTGGAGAGAAGCGGTCGGGGAACAATGGAGAAGAAATAAGTGGCTTCGTGGACCTCCTGCGGTCCACGCTTCCATAGTATCCCCCGCGACAATGCGAGAGTCAATGGTGCCCTGTTATTCGGGACATTATGGGGCATCGTTTGTCAAGTATCCCGGCAGGAAACCGGAGCGTCCGTATGTTCCTGCTAGTAGCGTGGAAGTGTCGCGAGGAAAAGCCGAGGACTCCTAAATCTCGAAGGTCCGGCAGGACGCGCTTCGAGGAGAAACACCGCGGATAATCGCTTTCCGTTTATCTTCAACACGCTGGCTTGGCGATGTTTGCCAAAACGTTTTCTCGGCGAATCGTCGAAACTATTTATAACATCGTTATTAACGTTTACATTTTTTTCTCGTCAAAATGTTTTTGGTATTGATCATAATACGTTTTTACACAGTTTCTGCTATGTCTGAATGTTTACAAACTGTGTTTCGGCCCAGTGTTGGAAGTGAGGTTACTTTTTCGTGTCTTCCCGGTGGAATATAATACTTTCGACTGAGGACGCAAACGTACGGCCTGTATTGATGAGCATGTGGTGACACAGATAATCAGTAAGCAAGATACTTCAGTTTGTAATTCAATAAATGATCATGTGCTTTCATTTATACAGTAATGCAGGTCTGGATGCTGTTTTAATGGAATGTTTAATTCGTTAACTGAGTTTGGGGTATATGCATCTAAGCTCCTGTTGCAGGAGGGTCGAATTTGACCGAATGGCCTGCTGAGTCTGTAAAGAAAGGACAGAGGTAATGTCGCTCCATATGTTTCGAAACCTCACAAAGTTTCCTCTTTGATTCAATTTTATAGTACGCGACAAGTAGGAAATTAAGATACAAGTGTATTGCATCTGATATGAGTTGCGATGTCCCAATCATGCAAAATCCTTCACAATTCACTTCCCCCCAATCTTACACTCGAAAAACCCAATAAACTAAACCAACAACAGCACTCCAGCTTACAATTAGCCATGACCATCAGAATCCACTTTCTCTCACATTTCAGTAACCAACCATCACCCCTGCTTCGCTACCCTAAACAAACTCCGCAATAACAATTCATTCACCGCCACACAACGCCCACATCAATCGCTCGATTCCGCACCAGAACCTCCGTCTTCTCAAACCCCACCGACACCTCCATTAGCACGTTCATGATCCCACTTGTTCCTAGTTTGTCAGCGCGCCTCTGGCAATTTACCCTGACGCATTGCGTTTTACAAAATCCCGCGAACTTCGGTACACAACCGCGGGCAGATGCCGGACTCAGCGGCACGAAACATGTGTTCGAAAATAACGAAAAAGCACTCGGGCACAATTTAGCTCGGCCGATCTCCCGATGCCCAACAACTGTTCCTCGTAATTCCGTCATCTTCGGGGCATCATCATCATCGCGATCAGCGCCGGGACGAGCTCGGCGAGGAATCACTCAGCCTCCGCCCCCGAGAAAGAAAACCTCTCGACTTTTCCACGGTAATTTCAAACGCATGCTTGCCTCTTCGCCCTACACTACGTATTATCCGTCGAGGGTGGCGCGGGGGAGGGGCACGCGATAAATAAACCTCATTCAAGTAAGTGGTTATGTTTTTAACACGTGCGCGCGTCTAAGTGAACCTCGACGTAAGAGCATCTGCGAACATCAGTGCGGATGCTGTGTGGGTAAGCGGAGACTTGGTACGTTTGGTGTTTATGGGTGAGAATGTGTGGAGTGTATGGATGTGGGTATATTTGGGCATCGGCACTTCTGTGTCATGTGAATGTAACCATGTATACTTGTGTATGGGAAGAGACTGTTGGTGGTGTCTGGTATTTGTGGGTGAGGATGTGTTGGGGTATGTGGCAGAAGTGGTAGTGTGCAAATTCGCGCGTATGTGTATATTTTGCATCAGCACTTCTGGGGTTTGTGTATAGAAAGCGTGTTGCCATGTACACTATGTATGGCAGAAGACGGTGATGTACTCGTACTTACGTGTGCTGTTGTATTGGGGTATGTGGATGTGGCAGAAGTTATGGTCGAATATGCACGTATATGGATTTATGCATCGACACTACTGCGTCATGTATACGTCAAGTATTTGCACACATATATAGCCATGTAGGCTACGAATGGGAAAAGACGATGACGTACTGCTACATATGCATAGTTATGTGCGTGCATCTGTGTATACTGGAAGAAGAGCTGTACGGATATCCACATGTACACATGCTGTACAACATGTATGTGCTGTAGTGTACTGATGTCATGAATACCTATGTATGACTGCGTACCTGTATATGACTGCGTGCCTATATAATCGTGTGGAAATAGTATCAGCGTACTATATCTATGTATACCACGGTATTCACACTTACTTATCTATGTATACCACGTATGCTAGCTCATCATCTATGTATTCATAGGCATACGTAACTAAACATTTATGCATCCATCCATACTGTACGAACGTGTACATAAGCAACCACATACTCATGTCATGGAAGGCTGCGTATATACTCCTGTGAGAGTAACATCGCACACTATCCTTATGCATGCCACATACGCTTGCACACTGTATGCATACCTACCCATTTATGCGTCCACCGATACTGTACGTCCCAATACATAAGCAATGACATATTCATATCACAGAAAGCTGCGATAGTATGTAATGCTTAAGCACAACTGTATATATCCTCTATGCCGATACATTCGTGCGAGAGCAGCATCGATACACTATACTCTAGCATACCCCATACGCTCGCAAACCATGTGTGTATTCACACTTACGCACACTGAAACATTCATGTGTCCACCCATGCTGCACGACGTCTACATAAGCAACCACATACTCATGTCATGGAAGGCTGCGTATATACTCCTGTGAGAGTAACATCGCACACTATCCTTATGCATGCCACACACGCTTGCACACTGTATGCATACCTACACATTTATGCGTTCACCGATACTATACGTGCCAATACATAAGCAATGACATATTCATATCACAGAAAGCTGCGATAGTATGTAATGCTTATGCACAACTGTATATATCCTCTATGCCGATACATTCGTGCGAGAGCAGCATCGATACACTATACTCTAGCATACCCCATACGTTCGCAAACCATGTGTGTATTCACAATTACGCACACTGAAACATTCATGTGTCCACCCATGCTGCACGACGTCTACATAAGCAACCACATTTTCATGTCATGAAAGGCTGCCTGTGTCGTGTGAGAGTAGCGTCAGCGTACTATACACTTGCATGCCCCATACGTTTGCACACACTTGCGTTCATGCTCCTCACACGTGTAAAGAGAGAGGGAGCAGCCTTCTCTCGTCGAGATGGGAGATGCGCCGACATAACCGATAAATAACAACGGCAACGAGCCTGTCAGACCCTTGTTAAACCATCGCGCACACGCACGCATTCACGCATTAGAATACTGTCGGCGCACACATACTTTGTGAAAGGGTGCACGTACGTCTAGCAGCGTGCGATCAACAGAGAGGGTCGACGAGTGAAAGAGACGTAGAATTCTGGGCCTAAGGGCCCTGCGAATACGCGTGACCAATATTATTGGTCTCTTCCGAGCTCATGAGGAAATAATTAATTTGCGCCCAGGAGGACTCCTCCTGTTGTAATCGTCGACGTACTTAAGTTACGCTTGTGACGCAAACCTAAATTCGGCAGTTGGTAGGTAACGGCGGATGATATGGGATGAAACTTGATAAATAGATAATAACTGATGCGAGATGACGAGAGATGTTAATCATTTTTGGTTTCTGTTACGATTTGTCCGTGAATGACTAGAAGTGATTCGGCATTGTTGTATATGTCTGCGATAATTACTAAATACTGTTAGGTGAATACGCGTCTGATGCAGTATACATCATTTTGTATTAACTTCCGCCCACATACCACGGCATATTTTGCTCGTTATCTTTGCTTCGGTCGATTCATGAATTTCTGCTCAAAAGCTACGTCTATAAGTATATGACGGGGCATTGCACTATACCAATGGTTTCATACATTAACTGAATATTTATTATAATAGAATAGTAATTTTACAAACATCTTAACATAACGGGTCTCAATACGGAACTACATATATGTGCAACACACTGTGATTTTTTTGTCACAATACGTACTGTCCAAGATTTCGTAGAATTCTGGGCCTAAGGGCCCTGCGAATACGCGTGACCAATATTATTGGTCTCTTCCGAGCTCATGAGGAAATAATTAATTTGCGCCCAGAAGGACTCCTCCTGTTGTAATCGTCGACGTACTTAAGTTACGCTTGTGACGCAAACCCAAATTCGGCAGTTGGTAGGTAACGGCGGATGATATGGGATGAAACTTGATAAATAGATAATAACTGATGCGAGATGACGAGAGATGTTAATCATTTTTGGTTTCTGTTACGATTTGTCCGTGAATGACTAGAAGTGATTCGGCATTGTTGTATATGTCTGCGATAATTACTAAATACTGTTAGGTGAATACGCGTCTGATGCAGTATCCACCATTTTGTATTAACTTCCGCCCACATACCACGTCATATTTTGCTCGTTATCTTTGCTTCAGTCGATTCATGAATTTCTGTTCACGAGCTACGTCTATAAGTATATGACGGGGCATTGCACTATACCAATAGTTTCATACATTAACTGAATATTTATTGTAATAGAATAGTCATTTTAGAAACGTCTCAACATAACGGGTCTCAATACGGAACTACATATATGTGCAACACATTATTATTTTTTTGTCACAATGCACACTGTCCAAGATTCCGTTAATTTCTCTGACAGCACAAAAGTCACACTCCAAAAAATTAACGTAAATTATTCTTACGTCAAGTAATTTAAAATCACCGTAACTTGTCCTCAAGTTAAATGATGTCCTTCTTATATAGAAATCCTCTCAACACCGAAATCATACTCGAAAAAAGTAATGCCCGTTAATTTTGCGCTCAGCACAGAATCAGACTCCGCAATATTAACGCAAGTTTTAATGTATTTCGGAGGTAAGGGTCAGGAGAGACCACGAGCGTTCTTTTAATAGAGCCCTGCCACATTATTCTGTAACGAGTGACAGGACTGGCACGGGCAGGCCATTACGAACTGTCAAAAGTTGCACTTACGCCGGTCGGCGTATAAATCCGGCCGCCTCCATCATCTTATCCACTCAAGTTAACGCGTCGAACGCCTCTGCCAAAGTTACGAGCCTCCCCCCATGCCGTACTCATTCTCTTCTCGAGCCACTCGTTCTATTTCCTTGAGCGCATGCTTTACGAACGTCGACTCTTTATGAATTTGTCGAAGTGCGCTTCTTGCGGAGCCTTTCGTCGAGGCTGTTGAGACTGAAAACGGAAGAAGCGCGGTGATTTTTATGACCGGCGGATTTAAGCGAAAGTGGAAAAAAGCCGAGACTGCGGCGAAACGTGAAGATACTCGGCAGATTGCACGCGTTAGAAGCTTCTAACTTCGATGGTCCTGGCTGAAAAGGAGAGAAGAAGAATCGTGGGTCATCGATTGTGTTGAGATTTCGAAGAGAGCTGCGCTGAAGAATATTTGATACGTATTTTGGTCAAACAAGCAAGGGGCCACCATTTCTTTTAAACTGCGGTCAAGGTTTAGAATATATCTTTGAGTAATGTACGATTTACATGATTTTCGTCAGGGGTGCTAGCAGAGAAAGCAAGGTAACTGATTATTAGGTTAGAACAAGCGATCGAATGTAATGCTAGGTATTTGCTATTTACAATTATGTATTCTGTGGTTCATGCATTTTTATTATTTTTTTATATATATATATGTAATTTTAATTTAAATCGAACCTTCGATATAATCAGAATAATTGATTATTAGATTAGATCAAGCGATCGAATGTAATGCTAGGTATTTGCTATTTACAATTATGTATTCTGTGGTTCATGCATTTTTGTTATTTTTTTATATATATATGTAATTTAAATTTAAATCGAACCGTCGATCTAATCAGAATAATTGATTATTAGGTTAGATCAAGCGATTGAATGTAATACTAGGTATTTGCTATTTACAATGATGTATTCTGTGGTTTATGCATTTCTATTATTTTTATATATATATATATATATATACATATAAAAATAATAGAAATGCATATATATATATATATATATATATATATGTAATTTAAATTTAAATCGAACCTTCGATCTACCACGCGTAATTGATCGACTTGGAAGTTGTACAGTAATTAGAGATGCATTTCAAACTTTGAACTCGACTAAACAAAATGGCCGAGTATTACAATTGGCGAAACACGTATCTAATATTTTTCGTCATAGAAGCTCCGTTCCGAAACTGTATAAAATCGGCAACTCACAGATCTGGTCCTCCCCTTCTGAGGAAGACGTCGGCGCGTATGAAAGAGTAAGCTGGCAGATGTTTCGTGGCTTCGTGCCGAAAGGGAGGGCGGCAGGCGTAACTTCGAAAATAAAGTGCGCGATAAGAAAAAGGTGTCGAAGAATGCTTTAGAAGGGGCGAGCGCGTGGCGGAATATTTATGTACCGGAAAATTTCGATGGAATCTGCTTCGAATTAGTGAGGAGCGTGCCGACGTTACTCGATGCGACCGAAAGGGACCTCCGGCAATTAGCTCGGGTGATAAATATGTTAGTGATGGACGACACGTGGTGGCCAAAGAGTGCAGATTGTGACGATATTCGTTAAACGCGCCATCGTACGTTCTATTGAGACGACGCGAAAATGTGGCCAGGATGCGAATGAAAAATAATTCCATCATCGAGTAGGGTTCGGGGGTAGTGTCGGGGGTGCGCAAATTAAATGCAACACGATCAAGTACTAAGTGAGATACGCAATGAAAGAACAGAGTGCAATAATGTCACTTTTGCAATTTCTAATGAAACCGAAAAAATTCATCGTCTTCAATTTAGCTTGATAAAAAATTATCTAAAATCGACAGAAACAAAATGTCGAACTGTGGCGTTAAAATGTGTACAACCAGTACATTCGATAATTGATGGACTTGCTCATCAATGTACTGGCAGAATTTCATGTACACGCTAAACAGAAGAATGTTTATAATAACACGATACAACGAAAAGCGCGTCGGCTATTACGTTGATCGAGAAACTCATTCCGCTAGAAAAAAGTTATCAATGCTCCATCATCGACTAGGGTGTGGGGGTAGTGTCGGGGGTGCGCAAATTAAATGCAACACGATCAAGTACTAAGTGAGATACGCGATGAAATAACAGAGTGCAATAATGTCACTTTTGCAATTTCTAATGAAACCGAAAAAATTCATCGTCTTCAATTTAGCTTGATAAAAAATTATCTAAAATCGACAGAAACAAAATGTCGAACTGTGGCGTTAAAATGTGTGCAACCAGTACATTCGATAATTGATGGACTTGCTCGTCAATGTACTGGCAGAATTTCGTGTACACGCTAAACAGAAGAATGTTTATAATAACACGATACAACGAAAAGCGCGTCGGCTATTACGTTGATCGAGAAACTCATTCCGCTAGAAAAAAGTTATCGATGCTCCATCATCGACTAGGGTGTGGGGGTAGTGTCGGGGGTGCGCAAATTAAATGCAACACGATCAAGTACTAAGTGAGATACGCGATGAAATAACAGAGTGCAATAATGTCACTTTTGCAATTTCTAATGAAACCGAAAAAATTCATCGTCTTCAATTTAGCTTGATAAAAAATGATCTAAAATCGACAGAAACAAAATGTCGAACTGTGGCGTTAAAATGTGTGCAACCAGTACATTCGATAATTGATGGACTTGCTCATCAATGTACTGGCAGAATTTCATGTACACGCTAAACAGAAGAATGTTTATAATAACACGATACAACGAAAAGCGCGTCGGCTATTACGTTGATCGAGAAACTCATTCCGCTAAAAAAAGTTATCGATGCTCCATCATCGACTAGGGTGTGGGGGTAGTGTCGGGGGTGCGCAAATTAAATGCAACACGATCAAGTACTAAGTGAGATACGCGATGAAATAACAGAGTGCAATAATGTCACTTTTGCAATTTCTAATGAAACCGAAAAAATTCATCGTCTTCAATTTAGCTTGATAAAAAATTATCTAAAATCGACAGAAACAAAATGTCGAACTGTGGCGTTAAAATGTGTGCAACCAGTACATTCGATAATTGATAGACTTGCTCATCAATGTACTGGCAGAATTTCATGTACACGCTAAACAGAAGAATGTTTATAATAACACGATACAACGAAAAGCGCGTCGGCTATTACGTTGATCGAGAAACTCATTCCGCTAGAAAAAAGTTATCGATGCTCCATCATCGACTAGGGTGAGGGGGTAGTGTCGGGGGTGCGCAAATTAAATGCAACACGATCAAGTACTAAGTGAGATACGCGATGAAATAACAGAGTGCGATAATGTCACTTTTGCAATTTCTAATGAAACCGAAAAAATTCATCGTCTTCAATTTAGCTTGATAAAAAATTATCTAAAATCGACAGAAACAAAATGTCGAACTGTGGCGTTAAAATGTGTGCAACCAGTACATTCGATAATTGATGGACTTGCTCATCAATGTACTGGCAGAATTTCATGTACACGCTAAACAGAAGAATGTTTATAATAACACGATACAACGAAAAGCGCGTCGGCTATTACGTTGATCGAGAAACTCATTCCGCTAGAAAAATGTTATCGATGCTCCATCATCGTGCTATTTTCATTCATTTTAATACGATTCACATCTCGTCAGCTGGCATCACGACGCACGGCGTATCGCTTTCAGGACAATCGTACCAGCCGCCGAAACTACCCTGCGACCCTTGCAATAATATTTCCCCAACACCGTCACGCTGTTTACAATGTAAACGTCGAGTCCATGGGATTATCTGTGAGCCCGTTCGCGTTTCAGTTCTACATCATCGACCCGAAGATTACCGTTTCAATTCACGGAGCGAATCGTTATTAATCGCGATTCTTATTAGCACGGAATTTGGCCGGCGAAAATATCGTGCTCCAATATACGTGACGTTGCACAAGAAATTTTAACGTATGCCCGATCTATTTAGCATTTTAGACATATTTTATTTTCAAGCAGGAAATATGATTGAAAATTTTTATAATTTTTCTCCAACCTTATCAAGCTTATTTTAGTTGGATAACTAAAAACAAATTGAATTCAGAAGTTACATTTTTAACGATTCACGCAAAGCAAAGCTGGTGTATTAAGACTAATTAAAAGACTCCTCTGCGACGATTTTCCAAATTTCCGGAAAATCTCCACAATTGTCCTGCTCATCCATCACATGCTTCGAAGACATAGTACGGTTCTCCCAAAAAAAAGGCGCCCACAAGTGCGCAGTAGGAAGATCACTCCAGATAGTATGCGTTATAAATTACTCTCAGACTCTACGTCTCTAACAATCTACGTAAGTCAAAATCGTTCAATTAAAACCAATTAGAAGACACCTTCGCGACGATTTCCCAAATTTCCCCAAAATCTCCACAATCACCCTGTCCATTCGTCAGACGCTCCGAAGATAGAGTACGGTTCACTGAAAAATAACAAGCGCCTGTGCACGACTCGCAAGTACACAACCAGAATATCCCTCCTACGCAATAAGCATGATAAATCACTCTCAGACACTCAGTCTCTAACAATTTACGTAGGTCGAAGCTGTTCAATTAAAACCAATTAAAAGGCGCCACGCCGACGATTCCCCAAATTTCCCAAAAATCTAGACAATCACTGCGTCCATTCGTCACATGTTCTCAAAGACAGAGTACGGTCCCCTGAAAAAAGACAGGCGCCTCCGCAAGACTCGCAAGTGGCAACCAGAAGGTAATTTCCATGCAATATGCGTTATAACCACGTATAATGATTCTCCTAAGGCAAAACGGTTGAATCAAAACCAATTAAAAGCCACATTCAATGATTCCTTGCAATCACCCCACCCATCCGTCAGATAATTCCAAAGACACCGTGCGACCAGTTTCGCCAGCGGTTCCCTGCAAAGGACCGGCACCTCCGGAAAATTCGCAAATGGGAATCAGATAATTTTCATGCAATATGCGTTATAACCGCGTCTAATGATTGCCTAAATCCAAACCGTTGAATCAAACCCAATTAAAAGCCACCATCAATGATTTCTTGCAATCACCCCATCCATGTGTCAAACGGTTCGAAAAACACCGTGCGGCCATTTGCAAAAGGAAATCAGATAATTTTCATGCAATATGCGTTATAACCGCGTCTAATGATTGTCTAAACCCAAACGGTTGAATCAAACCCAATTAAAAGCCACCATCAATGATTTCTTGCAATCACCCCATCCATGTGTCAAACGATCCCAAAGACACCGTGCGACCATGTTCGCCGACGGTTCCCTGCAAAAGACAGGCGCCTCCGCAAGACTCGCAAATGGAAATAAGGTAATTTTAATGCAATATGTGTTATAACCGCGTCTAATGATTACTTAAACCCAAACCGCTGAATCAAACCCAATTAAAAGCCACCTTCAATGATTCCCCGCAATCACCCCATCCACCGTCAGACGGTTCCAAAGACACCGTGCGGCCATTCGCAAATGGAAATCAGATCATTTTCATGCAATATGCGTTATAACCGTGTCTAATGATTTATCTAAACCAAAGCCGTTGAATCAAACCCAATTAAAAGCCACCTTCAAAGACTCCCCGCAATCACCCCATCCATCCGTCAGACGATCCCAAAGACACCGTGCGACCAGGTTCGCCGGCGGTTCCCTGCAAAAGACAGGCGCCTCCGCAAGACTCGCGAACGCGCGGCGGGAAGATGAATTCCACGCAATATGCAGAACGATTTCTCTCCGCCCGTGGAAAGCCGCCGCGCGAGGGTGGTAACGAGAAAAGCTGGGCGCAGGGGGAGAGGAGGGACGTAAGAGGTGGAGCGCCAACCCCGTCCCCCGTTTCTGCGTATTCTTTATATTCCAGGCGAGGATTTATGCGCTGTCATTTTGTCCGGGGGTAAGGAGACCGTGGAGCGCGGCGGGCGCGGCACAGAAGGCGGAAATCGCGAGTGGAGGGAGAGGCGAGGGGCTGGCAGAAGAAGAACTATCTACTCTCCGGCGAGAGAAGGTTTTATTGACCTTTTTATGAGACGAATAAACGGCCCCGTTACGCGGATTTACATACCGCTTGTTTCGTGATTCACCGACTTCCATTTGCCTGCAACTTCCACCCACGCCAACGTGCCGGGCTTTGTTCGCTTTCCGCTGCGACGCACCAAAGTGCCGCGCGCAAGACGAATCTTCGCGGCTGATCGATTCGGGGCGAAGGCGTCTGCTGGGATATTTGCGCGATCGCTGGTAAAGGAGGGCGGGTGGCGTTCAGGGAGTAAGAGAGGGGCAGCTCTGGGGCGCGGGAGTTTTGGCTTTTTAGTGGGGTGGGTTCAGTGGGAAGCCAACATTTTTGCGAACGTTGGTGGTTAGCTGTTGGTGAAAGGGGATGCGGGTGTGCGATCAGAGTTAAAAGTGCCTGGGGCTGATGAGGGGATAATCATGTAGCTAAAGACGGGATATTAATGTAGTTGATGAAAGCACATTCCGGTAGCTGAGGAAGATACATTCTTGTAGTCGATGAAAGCACATTCTTGCAGTTGATGAAGACACATTCTTGTAGCTAATAAAGCTACATTCCTGTAGCTAATGAAGGCACGTGGAGGTGAAAACTGGGACGTACAGGGGAACAATAGTCAGCGCGATACGCTGCTAGTATCTAATCTGAGTTATGTCTATTGAAAATCTCTGTACTATAAAAAGGCCTTTGTGTCATATTTTGCGCTATTCTGTTATGACGGTGGGTAAGGAAGACTGAGAAAAACAATATTATACTGGTCGATATTTTTAGGTGTATCTAACACCCAGCCCGTAAATCGGAAATTGACCTATACTCACTTTCTGTCGGACGATCAACGCGTCGAAACGTCGTCGCTTATCGTCGCCGCCAACGGCGGCTGATGTAATTATGACGAAACGTTGCGGAATGGTTTATTAGAGTATCGCGCCGTCACGGGTCGCGCATCCGTGCGACCGCGAGTGCCTAATTAATTTATTAACGGTTCGCGTCAAATTAGCCAATTAACGGGGATGCGCGATAGTCGTAACTCGGGGGGAGCTTTGCGTCAGCCGACGGATTGACCACCCCTCGCCTCGCCCTGCCCATCCTCGTGCATGTTTGGGCCTGATCCCGGCAAACCCCAATTTCGCAACGCGCCCAACAATGCTCGTTACCCAAAAAAAACATGTTTGTCCGGTGCCGCGCGAAATCGCGCATAGTGTTACGCGACGTCGGCATTGCATCAGACGCGGCGTCTAATCACTTCTATCGCGCTAATTGGAATTATCAGTGGGTGGAAGCAAAAAGAAACAACGATAGAAGCCGAATCGGTTGACGCGGCGTTTCGGCGTTTTTTCGATCCTCACGTTGGTGTTTGCGTGTAGTTGGATAGTTGGCGAGAAAATTAGGTAGTAAGCTTATACGTGAGCAGTCCGATAAGTACTAAGCCCACAAAAGAAAAACGAAAATTTTGGAAAATTGACGATTTATTTTTCAACATAGTCTCCTTTTAACTCGATACACTTGATCCAGCGATGAAGTCTGGGCATATCTTGCATGAAATATTTATGGGTATTTGTGTGATGTGTGCAAGCGAACGTTTGCTCACGTGATAACAAGCGCATCCGGAGAACTTCAAAGCAGTGTTTGACACTGTTTAGCGCAAGCGAAATGAGTTATTACGTCGTTTTGTTATATGTCGACAAAACGTGGATATTTACACACCAGAGATATAAGGAACAGTCGAAACAGTTGGACTGCGCCCGGCGAATGTGCTCTGAAGAAGGCGAAAACTGTCAATATCGGCCGGAAAGGTGATACCGTTTTCTATATAAAATATGTGATCTACATAGACTACCTGGAGAAATAAACAGTCACAGGGCTGTACTATGCCGAATTATTGAGCCGATTCGACGCCCAAAAAAACGGCCCCATGTTGGCGAAAAAAAGTGCTCTTTCACCACGATAACGCACCGCTCACACCTCTTCAAGCTACAGCCAAATTGGTTGAATCGACCTGGCTACGAACAGCTGCCCCATCCACCGTATTCTCTAGATTCGGCCCCGTGTCACTTCTTTTTGTTCCCGAACTTGAAAAAATCACTCGCTGGGCAGAAATTTGAGTCGAATGAGGAGGTTATCGCCACCACGGAGGCCTGCTTTGCAGATCTCCAGAAAACGTATGTTTCAGACGGGTTTGAAGAAGTTGGAGCATCGCTGGATCAAGGGTATCGAGTTAAAAGGAGACTGTGTTGAAAAATAAATCGTCAATTTTCCAAAATTTTCGTTTTTCTTTTGTAGGCTAAGTACTTATCGGGCTGCCCTCGTATGTCGTGAGCAGATGAGGGATTCCATGATAAATGCGTGTAGATGTTTGCGGATACTTGGGTTGTTGGTAAGTAAATTAGTTATTGTTGTTATATGTTACAGGTAGATGAAGGATCCTACGCAAAATGCATGTCGATATTTGCGGGTACTTGTGTGATTGGCAAACGAACTAGTTATTAACGTTATATGTCACGGGTGATGGATGAACCTGTGCCAAATGCGGATCGACATTTGTAGATACTCGTGTAGTTGGTGAGCAAATTAGTTATTGTCGTTTATTCGTTATATCTCGACATTTAGCGTTGAATATTTAAAATAAATATAATACTTTTTATCTCGAGAAGTTAGTCGATTTAGTAAATGAGCTTCCACGCTTCACTTTCAATATTTGAAAGAAATATTTATTATATAAAATATTTGAAAGAAAATCGGCCAATCTGGTGAATAAACCGTTCACTAAATTCACTATTTTTTGTTTTGTGAAATAATCGATCCTCCAAACAAACGTTTCGCATGTCACTCGCATAGCACAACGCCTCGCAACCTCGACGCCTACCTTTCAGCGCTTAGAGCAAATTCATCATTCTCCGCCTTCCGCAAATAATCGACCTGGCCCACGACCGTTTCACACATGACACCCCGCGTCTCCCGCAATCACCTCTACCTGCGACCGCACTTTCCACGGCCGCCGTTACCCGCCGTTGCGCAACGTGTTAATATTATCGTCGCCATTATCATCGACAACGTCGTTACCCCGGCCTGCCCGCCGTCTGCTTATTAATTTTAACGCTACCCCGCGGTCATACAATGAGCGCGGAAAGCGAAGAGTCGTGGCATGGCAAACAAAAAAAAAGCGAAGCGAAGGGAAAATAGGGCGGGGCGGGGGAAAAAACGTCAGCTTAATACGTCGACTGCGCCGGTCGGCGAAGTAATTGCCGCTTTATCGCGACGTACCGCAATTCCGTAATGTTACAACACTCTTACCTGTATTTAGCGTCACTAAACCGCGGGGCAAAATAATCGCCTTGCCCGTAATTGTACGGCCGCTCAATTACGACATAACGGGGCCCGCGCAGCATAACGCCGCGGACCGCAAATATGGAGTCACCGTAAATCCAGTTCAGCAACGAGTCGACGAGCGCGAGGCGGTTTTCACGATGCGACGCGGCGCGTTTGTATTGAAACTAGCTTAAACGGTCGGCCTCCTTGCGGCGCGGCTTGTTAATGTTTTGCACCGGCCAGTGCCTCGCTTGATTACGCCGAGATGTTTTGCGGCGCGAGGGAGAATTGGGCAAATTTTGGGGATCGATATTGTTAATCGTTTTTATGGGTGCTTAAGGCTGGACGCGTTTTACTTTCATCCGCAGGCGCGGTCGATTTGGGAAGGCTATAGGTTATAGCTCTTTGCGCTCGATGCGCTTTTCTCTCGGGCTGACCAGCAACTCGACAGTAATCTGCCGCGCGCGCGCCTGTTTCATGAGTTCGTTTCTGTTAACTTAAAATAATTTTAGGCACAATGGGACACTTTAAACTCGTATATTTTAACATTTCATACATTTATTTAACTTAATGAAGGATATTTATTAAGGATTACGTTCTATAATTTTTCTTCTTGTGGTATTTTGTAAAACAATCTCCAATGTGCATTCTTGGCTTGTCGGGGCATGTGTCAAAATAGTACACAGTTTGTCGTCTTTGGCCGGACTTTCGTTGGGAACAAACTTTGCAATTGGATTGCATTTTGTGATTGGTTCTTTTTGTACCTTTGTTTTAAAGAAGCGAATTGACAGAAGCGTTGCGACGTCTATCAGAGTTCTATTATTCTCAAGGCATAATGCACGCATTGAAATTCGTTTGTGTTTTTGAGATAAGACATCTTTATAGCTATGTAGACACATCATAAAATGATCTACAAAAGGCCAGGTAGACTTGTCAAGCGATATTCGTTAGGCCAAACACAAATAAACACCGTTACCACTAAATTTACCGCATCGATGAATGGTGACTGATTGAGTTGGCGCAGCACATGCCGTGGTGCCTGAGAGGCACCGGTCGAGCGCAAAGAGATAGGAATATAACCGAGACAACGATTAACCACTTGCGCTGGAAAGACGTGCCATGCACGTCGTAATGCTTTTGTCACAGAATCGCCAACGACGTGGTATGTACGTCGTCACGCGATTGTCACAGAAACAAAAACGACGTGCATGTATTTGATAATCAATCGATATTCTATATTCACTTAAAAAAAACTATAAAATGTCCTAGGTCCAAAATAAATTAGTTTAGAAAATATAAATCTTTTCCCGATTTCTCTGAGACATCGAATACTGTGTGACGCGCCCCAGCGAGTTACACTGGACCGTTCTGGTACACGCGTCGGTGAAATTTTTGCCAGCGCAAGTGGTTAAGAATCGCCTATATCCAACCGCAATGAAGAAACCGTAAAAGTTCGACTAAGGTCCTAATGCGTACACGGCAACTTTCTACGCAGAAAAGTGTCTCCTCACACAATTTCCCTCGCGTAAACGTCATAACATTCGGTTTTAGGAAGGTAATTTGCATGCCCGTCCCCGGCACGTTCCCGCCAACTTTTCGTTCCTCCCAGCGAAAAAACTTGTCCCCGTAAAATTGCCCGCTAATAACTCATAGCGGACGCTCTCGGTTTCGCAGCGATCAATTTCGCCATCCGGTTAACGAGGCCAATATAGCGGTGCGGCGTGCTATATCACGGCGGCAACAAAGAGGCCATCATTGGGAAGGGCGTCACGTGTCATTTCATTTCAATTCCGCACGCCATCATCCCCCCGCCGGCCGACACAATAATCCCTATTAAACAAATAGTCCTGATCGGCGCACGCTGCTTCGCATTGTAGCCGCGCACATGTTCGTGTGGTTACGTTTCTGAACGAGCGCGTGGGTTGGCCGGATTTTAAGTGTGCGCATGTGCGACTCGACGGCTTTCGGTGATGCGATATCGGTGGCTGCACAGATTGACGGAACATTTGTTAGAATAGAATAAAGTAGCTTTACGCGTGTCTTGATGTTGCGGGCTGTAGAACGGAAAGGTAAAGACATGAAGAAGATAGACGAGGGAACATATGAATAAGTCTGTGGTTATGTAATGCAGCAGTATTGTGGAGAAATAACTATATATATTACTATATATACTACTATAGATAATGTCAAGACGGTGTATATTGAGTTTACTGCTCAGATTTCTGAACAGTTGCTTCATGAGGGCTGGGATGTGTAGTTAGGTTTCTCACATTGTCGCTCTGGACGGAAGGTAATCGGGACAGTTTGAGAACAGCGACACTCTTTGGAGTCATGAAAAAGGTAACCGCTGAGTGGTGGGTTAGGTTTTGTTGCAAAGTCGTTTCAATGTGTTTTTGCTTGCAATCTTTTATCATTCCATCCGAATCGCAGAATTCTCGAAAATGCATATTTTTAGACGGAGTTTCATATTCTTGCATACGAACAATGTATATAGTAATAATGTGTCAGATTTCATAGCAATTCGTCGCATTCCATAGGTCAAAATCATGTTGCGTTTAATTCCTTATCATTCCGTGTAGCAACAGGGTGACAAATTTTGTAGCAAAATCATCGTACCCCACGAATCAACGTGTTTTTGCTTGCAAACTCCTATGATTCCGCCGGAATCGTAGCAATGTTACAACATGCACAATGCACATCTCCACTATTTTCCGCCAGGAAAAGCTTCATATACGCAGCCGTGGCCGCCCGTCGTCGAAAGTAAAGAACACATTCGCCCATCCACGTAGAGCTAGACGCGCAGACAGGGAATATACAGTTCGCGCACAATGCCGGCTTCATTTGTGTTTGTGCAGCACACACCGGGTGTGTATCGTAAACCCTCGACAGGACTTGAGCCCACCCCGCAATCGGTCTCCAGAACGCGACGAGCCCTCCCATAATGCAATTTGAGTTAACTGCAGGGGATGATCCCTTTCTCCCTCTCTATCGACGTGCTTCTCTCTCTTCCGTCGGGCAACTATTCGCCCGTCTTCCTTCGACCCGACATCATCCTATAAACTGTAAGCACACAATGCGTAATGTACTACGTGCGGCTCGGGACTCGATTTCTACCCGCTCCTGCCCCGCAAAACAGCCTGCCAGGGGTGTTATTCTTGTCGCGCGCCGTTTGCGAGGGGCCAAACCAATGGCGAGCGCGTGAAAAAGCTTTCCGGTGGAATTCGGCCACTATCCCTCGCGGCGGACGCCGTGAATTAGCTGGAGCGGGCGCCTACGTAAATAACGGGGGCAGTTATCGGTCGTGTGGATCGAATTTTCGTCGGCAAGGTGGGGGCAGAAATTATTTTTGGATGGTGCGGGTGCCGAGAGAGTGTGCAGAGTGCGGGGCAGGGATGGGGAGTAATGGAGTGGTAGGTGTTGAGTGAAATTTTCTGGGATTAATAGATGGAGTGTGAGGATAATGAATGCAGCGGTATTTAGATTCAATTATGTGCGATGTTAGGAAATATGTATTAAAAAAAAAGGATCCTGTTAGTGGTAGAACGAATATATAAAATAAGGACTTTCAAGTAATCAATGATATGGGAGGCGGGGAGTGATGGGAGTTGGGTGGAATTTTGTGGGACTAATGGATAGAGTGTGAAAATAATAAATAATGATGTTCAAGTAAACTTGTATACGATGCTAGCGAATATGTATCAAATCGAAGACGTATTCATTTATCAAATCGAGTACGTAGAATGACTTGCTTTGAATAATCAATGTTACGAGCAGAATGTAGGGCAATCATGGGGGGAGAAGTCGAGTGATA
This sequence comes from Cryptocheilus praepositus, assembly GCA_033815515.1. Lineage (NCBI taxonomy): Eukaryota > Metazoa > Arthropoda > Insecta > Hymenoptera > Pompilidae > Cryptocheilus > Cryptocheilus praepositus. The sequence goes on from JAWWQZ010000257.1 coordinate 3,558,407, forward strand.
GAAGACGAGTGGGATTTTGAGCAATTGACGGATGATGTGTGGAAACAATTAATATAATAATGTTCACATAAATTTGCATCCGATGCTAGGACATATCTACTAAATGGAATAAGTATCCATTTAGTGTTTGAATCAATACGTAGAATAATGAATGACATAGTGAATGTATGGTATAAAGTAAGTTGAGTACAGTTCCATGTGAAAGCCGTCTAAATAAAATGCCATTAAATCTATATAATAACTATTCAACGACCAGTTTTCAATCAAAGCATTCTACTAAACCGACATTTTCAGCAACGCGTCAATTTCCGCATATACTCAGCCCAACACTCATTAATCCAAAATTAAACATAAAATACGCCAAGAACCCACCAAAATATAAATCAGCAGTATATCTGTGCAATAAAAAGCGCACGTGGCCGACACTCAAAGAACCGCAAACCACCCCGCAACGCATCCACGCCGACGGACCGTAAATACCTGCCAATCGCCGCCACGAGCGCGGCCGATTTCCCGAATCAGCTAATTGCCGTAATTGCCTATGTTTTCGCGTATCGCCTTAATTACCGCCGACTCATCATCGCCCGGCGTCTCGACCTGCGCAATTTCGGCGTGGCTCTCTTTTTATCTCAGTATGTCGGGCTCGCGGTGATTAGATACGGATTTTATGCAGATCCGCGGCAGATCGTTTATTTGCGGAGCCAAGGCTGTCCGCTGATGAGGCGCCCGAAAAAAGAGAGGCCCCTGTGAAAAAGGAACGCCGGGAATTGTAATTGCGATATATTTCGACGATTATTACGCCCGTGTCGTACGCCACTGCGAGTCCAGATGCTCGTTAAGAGCTCGTAACTTTAATCGATCACTCCGACGACTGACAGCTCGATCTTGCTCGCCGCTCTCCTCTCGTTCGGCGCGTTATATCGCGCGCACGCTTTCTCTTTCTCTTTCTCTTCGCTCTCTTCTTCTGCTTACACGTACGCGCACAACCAGAACAACCGTTGTCCGCCTACCGCTTCGATCTATCAAGCGCTATCCGCGTCTTCGTTTATCTAGGCGTCTGGTATCATTGCGTGCCGGACGGGAAGAAAGTGGGATGCTGTTGTAAAATGTTCCCGGACAGGCAATGGGTATTTTCGAAACGGAAGAAAGCGGGGGTAGGAAATACCGCTTCGATCTATCAAGCGCTATCCGCGTCTTCGTTTATCTAGGCGTCTGGTATCATTGCGTGCCGGACGGGAAGAAAGTGGGATGCTGTCGTAAAATGTTCCCGGACGGGCAATGGGCATTTTCGAAACGGAAGAAAGCGGGGGTAGGAAAAAATGTTGCGCGGTGGGTTTCGGGATATTGGCGGGAGGGACGGAGTTGATAAATAAATACACGTTATTGTTGGCGTGTGTCGGTGGGTGATGGGAAAATGAATTGAAATGCTTGAGTGAGAAGTTAATGTCTAGTGCGGCATGTTGGTATCAGCTTTTGATGTATGTTTGAGGCTTGGTTTTCATAGGCGGTTTCACGTCGACGGTGTCTTATTTCACCGGATAGAAGTATTGATATCTTTCTCGTGGGCATTGGGAGCGCGCCTGGTTCTAAGGTAATGGAAAAATCAATTCGTAGTAACTTTTTCGAAAAGTAAATATTCAAATTGGAAAGGCAATTCGCGAATACTTTCAGGACAATTTAAAAAAAATGGTGACACGTGAATTCAAACAGTGAAATTAGTATAAATAATATTTTTCTGGTCTGTTTTGATACTGCACGTGAATACAAGATAACAGGAATCATTAACCCACATGAACTCTTTCGAGAAAAAAAATATATACATAAATTAAAGAGGCAAATCGCTAAAACTTTTGGAAATATAAAAAAAAATATGACACGTGAATTCAAATAGTAAAATTAGCATAAACAAAATAAACAATTTTATATTGTTTTTGATATTATTTTATATATTCCAGAATTAATTTTGTTCCGTATGAATACTGCACGCGGATCCAAGATAACACGTGCAAACTCTCTTGAAACAACAAATACATAAATTAAACAGGAAACTCACATCTACTTTTGGAATAATAAAAAAAATTCCGACACGACAGTACATACAGCGAAGTAGGCATGAATTAACTAAAATCTCGAACACGGAATTCTGCAGGTAAAGGTCTCTGCGTCTTCCAAACGTTTTAATATCTGATGGTCTCGCTTTACGCGATGTCGCACACAAAGTAAACACCCATGCAATTTTAATCCATGTAATGTGTGATCACATGCGGTTCTTTTCTTTCTCTTCGCCTCTACATCCTGCTCTCTTTACTTGTCTGATTTTCGAACCAGATCCTCGGTAACATTGCGCGCCGATCTCTAATTAGCACTATTTCGTTTTGTCGATGCTCTTGCGATCGGTCGGGCGATCATTTTTTTTCCTCCGCGATGAAAACTGTCGTTCTCTTCCGAACGTTCACACTCGAACGAACGGCAGTTAGCCGCGAAAAGCTGGTTGAGTTGCGCTTAATAAGTAACTATCAGACGACGGTGGGATTTCACGCGGATAGTTAATTAATTGAACATTTTTTAGTGGAAATTGGGATACGTCTTATCATGCGACGTTAACTGAATTAGAAAAATCAATCCTGTTCTCCTTGAAAAATAAATATACAAATTGGGTGAAAGGCAATTCTGCGAATACTTTTATATAATGAAAAAATTTAAAATAGCAATTTCAGGAAATACCAAAATGTAGTGTAAATAATATTATTCTGGTCTGTTTTGATACTGCACGTGAATACAAGAATAGTATTTATTTAACCCACAGATAATTTGAAAAAAAAAATATATACATAAATTATTGGTGTAACGATGATTAAACGCAAGGAAATATAAAAAAAATATGACACGTAAATTCAAACCGTAAAATTAGCATAAACGAAATAAACAATTTTATATTGTTTTTGATATTATTTTATATATTCCAGAATTAATTTTGCTCCGTATGAATACTGCACGCGGATCCAAGATAACACGTGCAAACTCTCTTCAAAACAACAAATACATAAATTAAACAGGAAACTCACATCTACTTTTGAAATAATAAAAAAAATTCCGACACGACAGTACATACAGCGAAGTAGGCATGAATTAACTAAAATCTCGAACACGGAATTCTGCAGGTAAAGGTCTCTGCGTCTTCCAAACGTTTTAATGATCTGATGGTCTCGCTTTACGCGATGTCAGTCACACAAAGTAAACACCACGTGCAACAGTTAATCCATGTAACGTGAGGAACCGGTGTAAGGTAATTTTTCTTTTTCCTCAGCCTCTACATCCTGCTCTCTTTACTTGTCTGATTTTCGAACCAGATCCTCGGTAACATTGCGCGCCGATCTCTAATTAGCACTATTTCGTTTTGTCGATGCTCTTGCGATCGGTCGGGCGATCATTTTTTTTTCCTCCGCGTACTCCTGTCGTTCTCTTCCGAACGTTCGATTTTTTTGCGTCGAACGAACGGCAGTTAGCCGCGAAATTGCTGGCCGTGAGTTGCGCTTAATAAGTAACTATCAGACACGTGGGACGACGCGGACGGGTTAATTAAGCGAACATTTTTTTAGTGAAAGCCACGGTGATACTCTTATCATGCGACGTTATTACTGAATTATGCACTTCTTTAAACTCCTGTTCTGCTTGAATTAGCTTTATTTGCGATTCTCCGTGGGTGAAACTCTACATGTTTCTCTGCAGAAGCCCATTATATAATGAAAGTATTTAAATTAGCAATTTCAGGAAGATACCAAAATGTATATTAAAAGAAATTTATTATGTTGTGGATTAAATATAAATTAAAAATGATTACTCAGTTATGTGTAGGCAGAATCAATGGAATTTTCGGTTTACAATTTGGTTGTGCAGAATGTTGCAATATTTTCTTATAGAATTTACAAAGGTTTCTTTCGGAATATACCAAAAAAGACTTTAAAAAGAAAAAATGTTAACTTATTACCGAAACATGTGTACGTTAGGTCAGTGGCACCGACAGTTTATAAACGATTAGTGGACTTTGTATTAAAAACGATAACTCGAGCATTCATCGACTTCGGTCGTAATTAATTCGATTGTTTCCAAGTAATTACGTAATTACTGTAGTCGAAATGTAAATGCATTTCTAATTTGCTTCGTATAAATAAAGCCGACGTCGCTCGTAAATCCGAGTAATCCCATATTATTTATAAAATAGTCCGCGAACCGCAATTGAACGCCGATAGCCGCAGCGTCCATTTAATTTATGTCACGCGCCCACGTCGCTAATATTGTCTCGTAAATTTCGATAACAACACCGTTATTCGTCCGTTCGAGACTTTTAGCGGTTGCCGTAGATCGTGCATTAACACTAGAAGTACCGAGTTTGACGAATGGCTTTAAAGTAAAATTTAAAGTAACCTAAGTAAAATTTCTATAATTACAAAGTATTTTATGGGAAAAATAATTCTGTAAGTCACAATGCACAAATTTTGATGAAAATAGTGCTTTGTTTATGAGCGCCCAATTTTAGACTAAATTCGCAGTGTATCTAGAAAAACTTTCGAGCATCTTTCCTGCGCATGTTGATTTTATCTAAGTTGGTTCAGTACCATATTGTGATGATTTTTGTTTTGCTTTGCAAAAAAAAATTTAATGTGTTTCTTACGAGGATTTCGGGCAAAATGATTCAGTTTCAAATGTAAGCATTTCCTGCATTTGCTTCAAATTCATGTTCGAATGTATCAATATATTCATATATTGAATACTATATTCACTATATTCGTATATTGAATACTATATTCACTATATTCATATATTGAATACTATATTCACTATATTCGTATATTGAATACTATATTCACTATATTCATATATTGAATACTACATTCATATATTGAAGACTATATTCAATATATTCATATATTGAATATATCAATATATTCGATTAAAATGAATTCCGCCTTAAGCTTAACATCGTTTGCATCCCTTTTTAGACTTCAGTCAAATTTTCAAGATTTTTTTGGGCCATTTTGACTTTGAAGTCACATTTCGATAAATCGATATTTTATGAAATAGTTTAATTTTTTTGACTCGATGGCGTACACATCTTGTTATATAATTTTTTATAACCAATAAATGATGCGGTTAAAACCTGAAGTGTCAAAGTAAATGCCTTTGCAAGTTGTCTGCAAATAGAAGCCAAAGGAACCGTTTTGTGCAATTGTCATTATTTCTTTTTCTATCGGTGTTCGTTAAACAAAAAAACGTACGTAATAGCTTTTAGTTTGTATATCAATAATGTCTTATTTATTTGCATTTACACAATCATTTTATTACTATTTTCATGTGATATAACTTTGTGACTTTCAAGACACAATGGGCTATAGTTGTACGGTTCAGTGTATTTGCGATAACGTTTGTGTTCTCTTTGGTTTTCACTTTTTTTTTATATATCAGAGGCCCAAAATATGGATCTAAAATCATATGAAAATAAAAGAGGAATAGGAATAAGAAGCATTAGCAGTAACAAATCCGAAGATTCTTTATCAGATTCTGATTCTAACCAAGATGATCCAATAGTATTTGCCCGACGACGTATAAATATTATTGATAGCAACGATGAATATAGTTAAAAAACACAGATAAGGAAATGCAACGTATATCTCTGTTTAATGCCAAACGCCAACTGTTTTAATTCCATATTTAAACTCTTGTGCATGTATTGTAAATGTATTCGTTATAATAAAATTGTTAAAACTACTGAATTCATTGTTAATATGTATTTCGAGGTTGATATTTATTGATTTCACGTTACATAGATTTTGTATAGCCACCAAAAAAATTCGGTCCATAGAGGGTTAAGCATTGCATTTCCTTCAAATTCGAGTTCAACGTAACGTACGTACCTACTTGTATTCATTCTCCAATATACCAATTTTAAACGAATCCCGGCTTAACCTTAAGATCGTTGAAACGCGTCAGGCCGAGTCGGCCGCGCGCTCTTTGTCCGTCAGCCTCATCTTCCCCATTACAACCCCCCGCTCGCATTCGTCCGCAATAACAACTCCGCTCTGCAAACAAACCATCCTCCAACCACCGAGACCCCGTGCCCTCCGCAGCAAAACGCAGGCAGCTCGTCGCGCGACGTTGTCCGGCCGAAGAAAGAAAGACGACCGCGATCTTCTGGCGCGCAGCACACGTGCGGAGCTTTCCGGGCAATTTGCGTCGATAAAAGCGAAGGCTGCTGCCGGCCTCACCTCTGCGCCAGCTACCAGACACACCAACGCCGCTCTCATGGCAGCGCCCAGCTGAAACCGGCAATTTTCACCTTACCATGGCCGACGATCATCTCTCCTCCGCCAGCGAACGATCTCCGCTTCCCGCGTGATTGCCTCGCGAGCGCGCAACTACTGTTTGTTTAGCCACTCCGCCCAACAAAACGGCCGCCCGAACATTCGCGCAATTGCCTGCCGTGTCTGCGGCATTTTTCTAGCCGGCCGCGCCGAGGATCACGCCGGGGCAAGAAATTGCCGGCGCAATTCTCCGGTTTATGGCCGGGGCCCGAGCGTTCGCCAAAATGGCCGACGTCGAGATTTCCGGCGTCTCGCCGGCGAACGGACGCTTCTCGGAACGCTTCGCGTCGCGGAGTGGCTGGATGTTGCGGGCGGCGGAGGATTTTTTTAATGGGACCACTCGTTGGCTTTTACGGCGGAGGGGTGGGTTGGGTCGGTCAGGGTTTAGGAGGAGGTGGCAGTGGATGGGGGTTTGTGGGAATGAAGTGGTCAGAGGGTTGGGTGGAATTTGAAGAATCGAGTGTAAGAATGTTTAATGTAATGATATTCGAAGAACATTGCGGAGGATGATAGTAGTTTAGTGCTGGAATGAACGGATGATCGGTGATATGTGGGAAGGATGGTGTAGTGATGGTAGACATATTTGAATCGTCACAAAGATAATATTTTGTACAATTAATGTACGGAGGACAAGAATAATTGATGGAAATGTACTTGAATAAAATTGCATTCAATACCAGGACCAGCGTATTAACACTTTGACTGCCATGATGGTAACCGGTGACCGAAGCAAGAGATTTTACGGAAGATCCAAAATATTCGCAATGGGTAGCAATTATTATTTTATAAATGCAGTTGTTATTAGAATAGTAACGCGATTCTTTGGTCTCCAATACCTGCATATTATTTACATTTTGCATAATTCAGTGGAACGCTGTAGAATTTCATAGCATCGCCATTCTGATATAGTAAAATACGCTCGGCAGTCAACGTGTTAAACCGAATAAGTTCTAGCGATGACCGAAATGAAGGGCGCCGGAAATGTCTTGGAACGTTTCGCGTCGCGGAGTGGCTGGATGTTGCGGGCGGCGGAGGATTTTTTTAATGGGACCACTCGTTGGCTTTTACGGCGGAGGGGTGGGTTGGGGCGGTCAGGGTTTAGGAGGAGGCGGCAGTGGATGGGGGTTTGTGGGAATGAAGTGGTCAGAGGTTTGGGTGGAATTTGAAGAATCGAGTGTAAGAATGATTAATGTAATGATATTCGAAGAACATTGCGGAGGATGATAGTAGTTTAGTGCTGGAATGAACGGATGATCGGTGATATGTGGGAAGGATGGTGTAGTGATGGTAGACATATTTGAATCGTCACAAAGATAATATTTTGTACAATTAAAGTACGGAGGACAAGAATAATTGATGGAAATGTACTTGAATAAAATTGCATTCAATACCAGGACCAGCGTATTAACACTTTGACTGCCATGATGGTAACCGGTGACCGACGCAAGAGATTTTACGGAAGATCCAAAATATTCGCAATGGGTAGCAATTATTATTTTATAAATGCAGTTGTTATTAGAATAGTAACGCGATTCTTTGGTCTCCAATACCTGCATATTATTTACATTTTGCATAATTCAGTGGAACGCTGTAGTATTTCATAGCATCGCCATTCTGATATAGTAAAATACGCTTGGCAGTCAACGTGTTAAACCGAATAAGTTCTAGCGATGACCGAAATGAAGGGCGCCGGAAATTTCTTGGAACGTTTCGCGTCGCGGAGTGGCTGGATGTTGCGGGCGGCGGAGGATTTTTTTTAATGGAACCACTCGTTGGCTTTTACGGCGGAGGGGTGGGTTGGGTCGGTCAGGGTTTAGGAGGTGGTGGTAGTGGATGGGGGTTTGTGGGAATGAAGTGGTCAGAGGGTTGGGTGGAATTTGAAGAATCGAGTGTAAGAATGATTAATGTAATGATATTCGAAGAACATTGCGGAGGATGATAGTAGTTTAGTGCTGGAATGAACGGATGATCAGTGATATGTGGGAAGGATGGTGTAGTGATGGTAGACATATTTGAATCGTCACAAAGGTAATATTTTGTACAATTAAAGTACGGAGGACAAGAATAATTGATGGAAATGTACTTGAATAAAATTGCATTCAATACCAGGACCAGCGTATTAACACTTTGACTGCCATGATGGTAACCGGTGACCGACGCAAGAGATTTTACGGAAGATCCAAAATATTCGCAATGGGTAGCAATTATTATTTTATAAATGCAGTTGTTATTAGAATAGTAACGCGATTCTTTGGTCTCCAATACCTGCATGTTATTTACATTTTGCATAATTCAGTGGAACGCTGTAGTATTTCATAGCATCGCCATTTTGATATAGTAAAATACGCTGGGCAGTCCACGTGTTCAACCGAATAAGTTCTAGCGATGACCGAAATGAAGGGCGCCGGAAATTTCTTGGAACGTTTCTCGTCGCGCAATGGTTGGATGTTTCGCGCAGTAGCGGATTTTTTTTTTAACGGGCCGACTCGTTGGGTTTTACGGCGGAGGGTTTGATTGGGGGGAGCAGTTGCGGATTTAGGAGAGGATCGCGGATGAGCGGTCGGAAGATTGTGGTGAGGGAAGTATCGGCAATCCGCGAGATTGGAGTTCATGATTTGAGGGGCATGCATAAACGTTGTATGTTTTGCGGAAGGGAATTGTGTTTTTGTAGGTGTGATGTAATTTTAGGAGATGTGCCGTGCTGGAAATTATAACGTATACTCGTGCAATTATGTACATTCAATTTCTGGGTAATACATTTTTCGGTTACACTGACAGTTATACCACGTATGTGTCACGTAATTATGCACATTCAGTTTCTGTACAGCAAACTTTTTTATCGTTCTGACAATTGCGACGTGCACTGCATAAGACAGATTCCTGAAAATGTAAATGTTAAATTTCTGCGCCGCAAATTCTGCAGATTTACTGACAATTATGTTGTACATAAGACGAAGTTATGTCTCCGCAGAAATGTAATTTCTGTGTAACACATTTTTCGGTTGTGCTAACAATTACACCAGATACGTATCACGTAATTATGCACAAGTTGTTACTGTATAGCGAACTTTCTTATCGTCCTTGCAATTGCAACTTGTCCTGCATAAGACAGACCCGTGTAATCGTGCACATTCAATTTCTGGGTAATAAATTTGTCAGTTGCGCTGACGATTGTGCCACACACTGCATAAGACAGATTCCTGAAAATGTGAATGTTAAATTTCTGCGCCGCAAATTCTCCAGATTTACTGCCATTTATGTTGTACATAAGACGAAGTTATGTCTCTGCAGACATATAATTTCTGTGTAACACATTTTTCGCTTGTGCTAACAATTACACCAGATACGTATCACGTAATTATGCACAAGTTGTTTCTGTATAGCGAACTTTCTTATCGTCCTTGCAATTGCGACTTGTACTGCATAAGACAGTCTCGTGTAATCGCGCACATTCAATTTCTGGGTAATAAATTTGTCAGTTGCGTTGACAATTGTGTCATGTACTGCATAAGACAGATTCCTGAAAATGTGAATGTTAAATTTCTGCGCCGCAAATTCTGCAGATTGACTGCCATTTATGTTGTACATAAGACGAAGTTATGTCTCTGCAGACATATAAATTCTGTGTAACACATTTTTCGCTTGTGCTAACAATTACACCAGATACGTATCACGTAATTATGCATAAGTTGTTTCTGTATAGCGAACTTTCTTATCGTCCTTGCAATTGCGACTTGTACTGCATAAGACAGACCCGTGTAATCGTGCACATTCAATTTCTGGATAATAAATTTGTCAGTTGCGCTGACGATTGTGCCATGTACTGCATAAGACAGATTCCTGAAAATGTGAATGTTAAATTTCTGCGCCGCAAATTCTTCAGATTTACTGCCATTTATGTTGTACATAAGACGAAGTTATGTCTCTGCAGACATGTAATTTCTGTGTAACACATTTTTCGCTTGTGCTAACAATTACACCAGATACGTATCACGTAATTATGCACAAGTTGTTACTGTATAGCGAACTTTCTTATCGTCCTTGCAATTGCAACTTGTCCTGTATAACCCAGACCCGTGTAATCGTGCCCATTCAATTTCTGGGTAATAAATTTGTCAGTTGCGCTGACGATTGTGCCACACACTGCATAAGACAGACTCGTGTGCCTGTGGACATTCAGTTTCTGCGCGAGTCCGTGGTTGCACGGTCGGCGAGCCACCTGGTCGGCCACGAAATTAATTGACCGTGCTCTACAAATTGATTTCGAGCAAAAAGTACGAGACCCGGTCGTTGGAAAGGGCGAGAGGGCTCTGAGTGGATGGCGAAAGGGTCCTCTTTAAAAAGCTTTTCGACGCTTTAAGTACTTCCAATCGCAGCTACCGAACGTCGCCTCGAGAGAAGGGTCCATTCATATCGTCGACGAATCGATAACGTTCTGGTTCTACTGGTTTAATTGTGTCTTCTCTGAGTACACAGTCGACATTTCTGATTGTCATGAATTTACTGTTCCCCAAATTTGTAGTGACATAAATTTACAATATTGCGGATCTTTAATACTAAAAATTCCGAGTGTGACAAATTTCAAATATCACAACACGTATGTAGTGTCACGAATTTAGGGTATTGCCAACATATATACAGTATTACGAAATTGAATCATTTGAATTAGGTAAGTGCCATCAATTTACAATTTATGAACTTATACTACTACAAACTTACAGCGTCATAAATTGAAAACATTACAAAAGCATACAAATCGTTAGTAATTTACTCCATTTCCACTTTATGGCGACATAAGTTTACATTACGACTGCTCCACACCACAAACTACCCGTGACACCAGTTTGACCTATCCCACGAACATTCCCGCAACATTGCACTCCCGCTATTTAAAACGCCCGCGTCGTTACCTTCCTATCCACACTCACTCATATTCAGTGCCCGACATCTCTTCCACCCCTCTCTCGCACCCCGCCTTCTCAAAACTCTTGTCCAACATCGTATCCTCTCCCCGGCAACTAACTCTCATTTCACACGCCCGAAAACTGAGCGCACAGCGGCATAGCGCCGGGTCCTTTCATTACCCGCCCGCCAATGAAAATCCGTTGAAAGAAAATCGCGCGCGCCATCTCCGACGCTCCGAATGCAGGTCGCGCAATAAAATGTTTGACGAATGGCCGCGCGTCATCTCGTTCGGCAGCCACCCTCTCAGCCGTTGCTCCGCACTGCTCGGCAAACGGCCATCAGCAGCGGCGCGGATCCTCGAAGGCAGCGAAGGAAACGGCCAGACGGAGAGAAGCAGAAGAGAAATGTTACATTTGTAACATTTTCGCTTTTACGATTTTCCAGCTGGTTTGCATTTTAGGGCCGCTCTTATCCGCTCCACCCCTTCTTCGGGTTTCGTGCTCGAGCGCTTTCCGCCGCCCCGTCGTTTTTCGCGCACGCATCAGCGGGGCAAAGCGTGTGAGGGTGCGCCGGGAGCAACTGCCGTGCACGAGTCTATCTCCGTCGCCGTCGTCTTTCACTTTCCGTCCTCCGCGCTCCTCCGAGCGACGTCACTCGAGAGTCTCACAAAGGATTCCATTTTCTCAAATAATCCCGAAAACGCGATAGAAAGCTCGTAAAACGGGCAGGCAATCTCGCCTTTACGAGCGCCGACCGCCTCGGAGCCCCAACATCTCCGGCGCTCGACGCCTTGCTGCTGTGGGAAGGTGGAACCTCGGCGGGGAGGAGAATGCGCAAGACCGAAGGAATGAGAATTCGGAGCGGACGGCTGCGGAACGCGACGGAGGATTGAAAACGTAACAATCGGCCGCCGTTAGGTAATGGAAAAATTGCTGCGACGGCCAGGTTGTTGGGGAAGAGGAATGCGGAGTGAAACGATGGGGTAATGGTAGAAGATGGGTGAAATTGGAAGCATGTGAATTTACCATTACGATTAGGTGATAATAATGTGGTATCGCGATATGAACTGGCAACACCCGGTTGTGTGTGTGTGTGTATGCATGAGCGATCGAGCGTTTGGAAGATTCTAGAAATATGTGTAATGTGTGGAAAGTTCTCGAATAAATTAGTGCTAGGGAAGCGAATAAGGTGAGCGATCGATTGTATGATCCGCGATTCAATTGTTTATGTAAAGATCGCCACGGAGTCACCACGGGGTCGACATATGCGAAGCATTTTATCTTGTATTGTTGTTTAATTCATTCAAATAAACATCTATTTGTTGTCACTAAAATATCCCACAATAATGTAATTGTGGTAGTATGCGGAATTAATTGTTAAGTCAGTATGATAGGATGTGAGAAGGCAAGAATGGGTAGAAAAATTCTGGTACAATGAAAATCGGTATGAAATTGAATAGTAAACTTAGTATAATAGTGTGCGCAAGGTAAGAATGGGTAGAAGAAGCTGGGGACAAAGAATTCATGGTGAATCAATAAGTGAAATGATGGAAAATAATAGAAAATTGAAATCATATAAATTTTCTATTTCAATTCCACAATGGTAAACTGTGTGTAATAGTATGGAGAAAAGTAAGAAGATGTAGAAATATGAGAGAAAATAACATCAATAATATCAAATTTTCTTCATATTGGACACATAGTAATACTTTCAACAATTTGTATACACGGTTTACCCTAAAATGGAAGTTTTGAACTAATTAGGGGAACTATTTGAAATCAGTTAAGAGCAGTTAATGTGTATATTTTCGTGAGCCAGTTGGTTTTTCTCAGGGCGTGAACATACTGACCATGCTGGACATGTCACCCGGTCATTATGGACACATTAGTCCCAAAATTGACGGACCAAACGCTCGTCTCGTATTTCTGTCGTTCCGCAAGGCACGCGGCTCTCAAAAGAGTTTGAAAATTAAGCTGTGACAAATAACGGTTTCCTTAACAACTTTACTCAACCCTAGATATTACTTGGCACGTTAATTGTCGCACTTCTTGCTTGAGATTTTGTTCATTATATATAAGATCCAAATCTGGCACCCTGCGTGTTTCAGAACCTTAAGTTCGCCCTTCATAAATTTATATTTTATGATTTTAATTTTTGTCCATTTCCAATTTGGGTTTAATTCTGTTGACGTCCGATTTAAAAAATAGATATGTGAATAAGCGTATGCATATATAAAAATTTACTTTACTTTCACTCCTAATTTAAGTTCAATTCCACTTAAGTTTCATGTATTATTACGTAGCTTTCCGAAAGATGCAAATTACGGTTCCGCCTCACAGTGCCATATCTAGTTTCTACACAAACAAATATCACCGTATCAATGAAGGAACAATTATTAACCAAACGACACCCTACGTCATCGCAACTTGCTCACACCGATCACAAAGCGAGACATGTCACATAAAAAATGTTGCCGTCCCACCTCTGAACACTTATATTCTCTGAATAACGCACCCGCCCCTTAAAATACACGACATCAAAGTTTCACCGTGCACGGAACTCTGACATTGCAGCAATTGAGATTATTTGAATTTTCGTTGTAGTCGAGATCGTTTTCTGAATGTTGAAATTTCATACGCAGATAACACGAGATTCCTAGAGCCACCCAGGACGAGCGAGCCACGCCCACGTGAACGGAGGGGAGTAATGGGTCGAGGGTAAAAAAAGTAAAAAGGATCCTTCGCGATTTATGCGCTTTCGAGGAAAAACGAGCGAAATCCGAGTCGCGGGACGTGGCCAAAAGTCGAATGCCTAAACGGTGCCACATGTCGCTTTCTTGCGGACAGTCTGTCGCTAATATCCGGCAATTAACTGTCCTCCTTTGCCACAGCGGCGGTGATTAAAAACGCTTCACGCCAGATGCACGGAATTCGTCAATTTGACGGCTGTCAGATTTCGATGTTAACGTTACAGAAAGCATAAATATAGGTTGTTCGTAGCGAGTCGTTTGCGGTAGGTGATAGAATAAAAATGTTACAATACTTTGGCATCATATTTTACGTGCAATCATTTGGTTGATAAAAAATTATTAGCCTAAAATTTACGCAGGCTATACCAAAGTTATCTTATACTTTCTAAATTTGACGATGTATTTTTGTTTTTGTATTAAGTGTCGTTTGATATTACTATTGAATAGCAGGTGATACGACAAAAATCTTAATTGGTATAATAACTATTTTACTTCCCCACGGACTGGTCAAGTTTGCAATTTCTCACGAAAGTACATAATGTCCGCTAATGTACTGGTCAGAATGTCTATTGCGGGGCGATTGTTGCAATTAGCCAAGAAAATGGCGAGGTTGAGTTTTACGCTTTTTCGTCAATTCCACTTTAATCAGGTTGAAGTGGCTGGCCGATGGCCGCCAGTGTAATTACGCCCACTCGATTAAACGTAATTCGACGTAATGAATACGCGGCGCGCGTTTGAAAATCAATACGCTTGGCTATCCTTAAGCAAGATCATCAGAATCGATTTAACGCACGTATCGAATTACTTGAAACGCCATCCGATAATCCTCACGCTTATCTAGCTTAATAGGTCTTCAATAAAAGTACGCTTGGCTCTCTTTTTACACGGTGGCTGCGGATTGTGCGAAAAAAGACTCCACTAATTACGTACTAGGAGTCTATAACTAGTCACTGTCGCGTAAATCTTAGACTCCATGCGAAAATACCGCGTGAAGTGAGACGCAGGGTTACTTTAATGAAATGATTGTTAAACCGATTAATGTAGATTATTAAAATTCACTCCATTTTCTGTAATGTACAAAATGTTGCTTTCATCAGATAAACTCCTATAGATTCCTAAAGACAAAACCACGATATTCTGAAAAATAAATTCAATGTATTAATTATCCCGGTTACCCATTCATATCAATAAATTAACCAAGATCGAGCAATTTCTTTTTTTAAAACATCACCACATGCGTAGCTCCTTTCTCCGACAGACTTTATGCGCGAAACGATTTCGTCGGGGGCTCCTTTCTGATTTTCTGTATACCCTGATTCTCGACCATCGTTTCCAACCCTCCATGACCTTCCCCTCAGAAAGGTGGTGCCGGGGATATCATCAGCCAATCAGGACTGCCGTTTAGCTAATGCGCGTAACATGGCCCATGGGACGTGTCGACAAGGGTGCGAGTTTATAGGGGATTGCTTTATCCTGCACGCATCATTTTTATCGAGAAATACCAGTCACATGCTACTTTTTCATGTTTCACAGTAAGGCTGCGTTCACCATTTTTTTTGCAGTGCAATTCCACACGTATATCAATGCCCCAATGGGTGTATCGGGAATTTGTTCGATTTTTTCTATAACACAACGGCCGGTTTCCGACGTCTAAACTTTTGTAATCGCATTGTTCTAAGGTGTCTTCGCAGGAGGTAGCAGCGGATTGTGAATATGAGATTTTTCCATGACCATACGAACGCGCTATACGCATGTGATATAATATCGAGCTTAAGTATTATAGAACTCATCCTTTTCGCAGGGTCCTTTCGAGAGTGGTTTCCAGAGTTTCCGAGGCGTTACCGTGGAATATCCAGGGGGTAGACTCTTCCGCGCCCGATTTCCAATTTGCAGGGTCGAGTAATCCGCCGATTTACATAACGCCATGGTAACCGTGCGTCTCTCTTCTCGCCCGTCGCCTCCTTTAGAAGAAGGTAGAAGGCCCTTCAGGCCTTCCCTTGGGATTGCGCTTAGAATAGAATGTGGAAGACGCGAATTAAGTAATCAACAAATTAGTTGGCGAATCCCAAGGAAATTGCCGTGTAGCGGAAAAAAGTGCAACAGCAGACTTGATAGAAAACTGAATAATGGGGGTTTTCATATGTTTCTGTGTTCGCGTTGGTAGACACGGGCAAACACCCTTCCTTCTATGAGGGATTTAAAATAGGTAGAAACTCTAACTGAAATATACAAAATAGATCCCAGGATGAGTATTTCTCGGAGGAAACTTGTGAAAAATCCAGAGTGTAAGCATATTCCTAGCACGATTTTACATACGATACTGCATTGCATTTATATATATACACTGTACAGTATTGTATTTTACCGCATAATACAAAGCCTCCGACAGACACCCCTTTTCACGTCGGCTTCAAAATCATCGAGAAATCCATTCCGTAACAGTACACAAAATAAATCAGCACCTGATCAACCCCCCGGACTCAACTCCCAAAACATACTATAACCACACTCCAACCGCGATTTTAAATAAAATTTTGCTGAAATACATAATAACCTGCCCCCAATCACAATTTTAAATACCATCAAACCGCCAACCAACATAAACCCTCCCAAACTTCTTCACCCCATGTCCTCACTGCGTCCATCCACGGGCCTCCAACCACTCCAAAGCAAAGCAGCTTGAAAAAGCGCACAAGCCTGATAACCAGCGGCAAAAAACCGTTATCCAATAAATCCGCAGCTCATCCCCGCTTCTCTTGCCATCAGCGCGTTTCTCCCCAAAACTCCACCGCACTCTTCGCCGTCCATAAGAAGAAATTTCATCGACATTAGATGAGCTCCGGACAGCCAGTGCGAGACGGACGTGCCGGCGTGACGTAATTCGCGGCAAACTTCCCTCGTTTTTCGGATCGATCCGGCGACGAATCAGGGCGCAGTTAGCTAATGCGGGGTTGCGTTGGCACAGCCCCCGAGGGGGTGGCTCAAACTCCATCGACGTAGTTAAAGGCGAGACGTGCCCGGGGCAATGATTCCGCGAAGCCCACACCTCGCCGCTGAAAATCTCCGGATAATCCGTGAAAATTCGACGGCGATCGTCGCCGGGAAATCCTCCGCGAGATTGGCTAGATCATAACTCGCGGGTGGGGCCGGCGGAATGAGGGGGAATGATGAACCATAAATTATATTGCACGTCCGGCGCGCGACTAAGTGTGAGCGTCGAAAATCGGATGTCGTAGGAATAAAGTGTTGCTTTTCCAAGAAACCGGCTCGGCGAATGGCATTAATTATGTAACGGGGGTTGGGGTGTGCTTCATTTGTAGGTGTGTTGAGATGCTTATGGATGGGTATTTTAATGGCTTGTGGAATTGAATGTAAATCTTACAAATTTCTAGTTTGCCATTATTATGTATATACATATGTACGGATGTATGGAAAGTATATACGTATACAGTGTCGATATGCTTAATGAGGGTGGAAGTGTAAATCATAGGAATTGTGAACTAGAAATTATATTGTACATATATACATACATATGCAATATCGAAAATCGGATGTCGTAGGAATAAAGTGTTGCTTTTCCAAGAAACCGGCTCGGCGAATGGCATTAATTATGTAACGGGGGTTGGGGTGTGCTTCATTTGTAGGTGTGTTGGGATGCTTATGGATGGGTATTTTAATGGGTTGTGGAATTGAATGTGAATCTTACAAATTTCTAGTTTGCCATTATTATGTATATACATATGTACGGATGTATGGAAAGTACATATGTATACAGTGTCGATATGCTTAATGAGGGTGGAAGTGTAAATCATAGGAATTGTGAACTAGAAATTATATTGTACATATATACATACATATGCAATATCGAAAATCGGATGTCGTACGAATAAAGTGTTGCTTTTCCAAGAAACCGGCTCGGCGAATGGCATTAATTATGTAACGGGGGTTGGGGTGTGCTTCATTTGTAGGTGTGTTGGGATGCTTATGGATGGGTATTTTAATGGGTTGTGGAATTGAATGAGAATCTTACAAATTTCTAGTTTGCCATTACTATGTATATACATATGTACGGATGTATGGAAAGTATATATGTATACAGTGTCGATATGCTTAATGAGGGTGGAAGTGTAAATCATAGGAATTGTGAACTAGAAATTATATTGTACATATATACATACATATGCAATATCGAAAATCGGATGTCGTAGGAATAAAGTGTTGCTTTTCCAAGAAACCGGCTCGGCGAATGGCATTAATTATGTAACGGGGGTTAGGGTGTGCTTCATTTGTAGGTGTGTTGGAATGCTTATGGATGGGTATTTTAATGGGTTGTGGAATTGAATGTGAATCTTACAAATTTCTAGTTTGCCATTACTATGCATATACATATGTACGGATGTATGGAAAGTATATATGTATACAGTGTCGATATGCTTAATGAGGGTGGAAGTGTAAATCATAGGAATTGTGAACTAGAAATTATATTGTACATATATACATACATATGCAATATCGAAAATCGGATGTCGTAGGAATAAAGTGTTGCTTTTCCAAGAAACCGGCTCGGCGAATGGCATTAATTATGTAACGGGGGTTGGGGTGTGCTTCATTTGTAGGTGTGTTGGGATGCTTATGGATGGGTATTTTAATGGGTTGTGGAATTGAATGTGAATCTTACAAATTTCTAGTTTGCCATTACTATGTATATACATATGTACGGATGTATGGAAAGTATATATGTATACAGTGTCGAAATGCTTAATGAGGGTGGAAGTGTAAATCGTAGGAATTGTGAACTAGAAATTATATTGTACATATATACATATATATACAATATAATTTCTTGTTCACCATTTCTATGTTTATATGTATGTATGCAAGTATATATAAGGTGTTGGTATGCTTATGAGTGGATGTTTCGATACGTTGCAGAACTGGACGTGTGCAATGATAACTAAGCGATCTTTGTATTACGTAATCGTAGGAATGTCAAACTAGAAATTATATATATAATTTTTAGTTAACCATTACTGTTTATATACGTAAGGTGTTGGTTTTGTAAGAAACTTGCAGATTACATGTAATTAAATACATAACTGAGGGACTGTGGTATGCTTAACGTGATCATTTATTTTTTTCTCATAATAGGCCATCATCTAATTTTAAGTAATAATATGGGTATTCAAGAAAATGCATGTTTCTTTATAATTTATATTTATGAATGAAACGACGTGCCGAACTAAGTGTAACGTCGAAATTAGCGTGGAGGTTGGAAGTATGTTGGTTTTGTAAGCAACCAGCCGGGTAAATGTAATTAAATACATAAGTGAGGGGTTGTGGTAAGCTTAATTTATAAATGTGTTATCATGCTTGTGAGATTTGCAGTTATTTCCAGGCATTGTACAATTAGATGTGTGCTATGATAACTAAGCGATTTGAGTTTTGCGTAATCATAGGAATTGTGACCCAGAAATTATACTGTGTATGCACATAATTACCAACGCACCCCAATCATAAACTTCGTGGAATTTTAATACCAACCATACTAAAATTTCCAATCACATCATCACATTCCTTTTCAACCCAAACTCCCATAGATATCCAGCTGCACACCGATCACAAAATCCGCCGCATCCGTAACACCGCCGCCAAAATTCTCATAACATGATCGCCTCAACCCCTTCTTTCAACCTGCCCCGAACTCGCAGCTCAACGTCAGCCGAACATTAGCTTCCGTAATCATAGGAATTGTGACCCAGAAATTATACTGTGTATGCACATAATTACCAACGCACCCCAATCATAAACTTCGTGGAATTTTAATACCAACCATACTAAAATTTCCAATCACATCATCACATTCCTTTTCATCCCAAACTCCCATAGATATCCAGCTGCACACCGATCACAAAATCCGCCGCATCCGTAACACCGCCGCCAAAATTCTCATAACATGATCGCCTCAACCCCTTCCTTCAACCTGACCCGAACTCGCAGCTCAACGTCAGCCGAACATTGGCTTCCGTAATCACAGGAATTGTGACCCAGAAATTATACTGTGTATGCACATAATTACCAACGCACCCCAATCATAAACTTCGTGGAATTTTAATACCAACCATACTAAAATTTCCAATCACATCATCACATTCCTTTTCATCCCAAACTCCCATAGATATCCAGCTGCACACCGATCACAAAATCCGCCGCATCCGTAACACCACTGCCAAAATTCTCATAACATGATCGCCTCAACCCCTTCTTTCAACCTGCCCCGAACTCGCAGCTCAACGTCAGCCGAACATTAGCTTCCGAACTTCGTCGCAGCGTTTCTCTTACTCCTCTCTCGCGGAAGAAAGCCCATCGCCGCGCCATTCTCCATTAAACGTCGCCAATTCTGCCATTTTACCAAGCCTCATTGCCGGCGTGGCTTTCGTCGCAATTAATTGTCGGAATCTAATTAATTCGTTCGGCCAACGAACCAGCCGCTGTTTGCGTTGGAGGACGAGGACAGAAAATGGCGGCCGGCGCGCAGGGGGCGCTGCTGAAATTACATTATCGCTAAAGCGCCCTCGACGACGCAGGCCGCGGGAAAAAGACGGTGGAAAGGAAGGACGGAGGATCGCGGCGAAAATCACGTCCCGTAATTCCCGGGTATTAAGGTAAACGTCCGACTCGCAGGGCGCAGGTTCGGTCGTCATGGCGACCGGGGGGCGAATTTCCACCGGCCCATCCCTTTCAATCGATAACTTATGAAACCCACCTCCCACGCGCGACCTGCCCGCCGACGGATCCAGCTTTCTGTCATGGCGAACGCGGGAGGAAGGCGAGAAAGATGCGCCCGGATGCTCGAGATGTTTAGGCAAGCGGGTGGAACTCTTTGCTGATCTGATGGCTGGCTAATGCGTTCGCGTTTGCCGAGGTAATGCGATGCGAGGGGCCAGTAGGTCTTTCGGGTGCAGCTTCTTTATTTGGGGCTGAACTACGATGCGGACGGGTGTAGTTTGCGAGGGGAGGCTGCAGAATGCTACGTGGAAGGGCGTGGATTCAAGGAAAATGTTGGTGTACGTACTGCTGCGCTCACTTTCGTTCATTGTTATTAACACGTTGACTGCCGTGCGGATTTTGCTGTATTAGAACGGCAATGCTATGAAATACTACAGCGTTTGATTGAATTATGCAAAATGTAAATAATGTGCAGGTATCGGAAACTAAAGGATCGCATCACTATTCTAACAATAACAGCATTTATAAAATAATTATTGCTACTGATTGCGAATATTTTGGATCTTCAGTAAAATCTCTTGCGCCGGTCACCGATGACCATCATGGCGGTCAAAGTGTTAAATTACGGTTACGTATGTATGTGTTTATATGTGAGGAGATGTGGTAGAACGTTGCGTGTAGTGGGGTAGCTATAAGAGAATTAAATTTTTGCATTTTCATATATTTTATCAAATTAGAATATATACGTATGTGCTTATGGGTGAGGAGAAATTCAAGAAAAATGTCAGTGTACATACTTCTGCACGCATTTTTTTAAATCCTTATTAAATTGCGACACATACGTATATAGTCACATGTAAGGACGTGTTGCTGACCGTTGTGTGCAATGGTGTAAATGCAAGAGAATCAAATTTTTGCATACACACTTCTACGTACACAACAATTATTTCTTGTTGAACTACAATATATACGTTTCTAGGACCCAAGGATTCAAGGAGAACATTCGCATCGTCACGACATAGAACATTTGCATTATTGTCGTACTTCAATTTTTACACCCGAAAACTGAAAGTTACTGTTATTCCCAGAAAATTGTAACTTACACAATTTATTTCTACCCTCCAAACCAGACACCTCCCTCAAGTGTAGTTCGAAGCCCAGAAGACTCGCATCGACACAACACACAACAAAGCATCGAACATTTTCACTCGCGCTTCCCTCCAATTTCTACAGACGCCAAATGCACCTTCCGATGTTCGCTACGATCGCTTCCATGCAAACACTCTGACGTCTCCTCTCTCGCCACGACGTTTGACGCACCGAAACTGCGCAACTTACGGCGACCGCCAATATTTCAATAATTTTTCTGCAACCGCCACCTAAACCGCAACAATACCAGGTTGTTCAATAAGTTTTGTCGTTTAAGATAAGATCGATAAGATATCGATAAGAAAAACACAATGTTATGGTTCAAAATACACTTTATTATTCAGTATTATCTCCCTGAACATTAATGCACTTGCTCCAACGATCCTCCAATCTGTGGATCCCATCCCTGAAGTGAGATTCCGGCAGGTCTGCAAAATACGCTTCAACAGCCGTTATGACCTCTTCATTTGACGAAAAACCCTTGCCACGCATACATTTTTCGAGTCCTGGAAACAATTCGAACTTTAATTCATGGATTTTAGCCATTGTCAAAATGCTCTTGTGACACGGTGCGTTGTCCTGATGAAAAAGGATTTTTTTCTTCTGCAAACCGGCTCTTTTTTCACGAATTTTTTCCTTCAACTGGTCCAAAAGGTTGCAATAATATTCAGAATTAATTGTTTTACCAGTTTGCAAGTAATCCACAAATAAAATTCCTTTCGCATCCCAAAAAACTGATGCCAGAACCTTCTTGGCCGATTTCTGGACACGAACTCGTTTCGAAGCCGAACAACCAGGTTCACACCATTCTTTAGCCTCTTGTTTTGATTTAGGATCATGGTGATAGACCCAAGTCTCATCCATAGTGATGAATCGACGCACAAAATCCACTTTATCCTTTTTAAAACGCTCCAAATGTTGTTGAGAAAGTCGCATTCGAATGTGTTTTTGTGCAATTGTTATCGAATGCGGCACCCATTGTGCACACAGCTTTTTAAAACTCAAAATTTCATTTAAAATATGACTCACACTGCCTAATGAGATGTGTAGAGCCTCTACTAAATCCCTCTCGGTCAATCGACGATCTTCCAAAACCATATCCTGTACTTTGGCTACGATTTCTGGTGTTGATGCGGTTTTTGGACGTCCTTCACGTGGATCGTCTTCAAGGCTTGTACGATCACGTTTAAATTCAGCAACCCATCTTTCTACTGTTCTAATTGAAGGTGAACGTTCATTATACACTCTTAACATTCGTTCGTGAATTTCTTTTAGTGCTACACCTTCCAAAAATAAGAATTTTATCACTGCATGATATTCAATTTTTTCCATTGTCGAAAATACTGTGACACGGCGACACTAAATGGCTTGTAAACAAAGAATGAATTGACTGATTGAAATGAACCTTCACATACGTTGATAAGAAGAGTGAACCAACAAAACAAAAACAAATTTGGACCAGTAGCAACGCCCTCAACACAACAAAACAAAACTTATTGAACAACCTGGTACCTCAAGATTCCTCAGTCATCAAAATCCCGAACACGCTGATACCCTTCCTTTACCGGAGAAAAACGCTTCCCGCCCCCGTTCTCTTTCTTCTTCTCCATTACCGTCTTCCATCAGTCTCTACCATCCCAAAGGATGGCAATTTGGAAAATCACCCCGTGGCTCGATAATCGTTCCCAGCCGTTTCTCCGGGGGTACGTATACCTTAAGCACACATACGCCTTCCACGCGCGTCCGTCTTTTTCTGTTTTCCTTTCATACCGCGTACGCTCTGTACACACACGCGCGCGCGAACGTTTCAACCCTCCGTTCGGTTCGGCTGCAGGAGGGTGGCGTAACCTCGCTCCGATTGGCCAGGCGTTTAGGGGATGATTCGACGTCGATCCGGCCGCCGGTTGGCCGGATTTAATTAATCGATCGCACGCATTACCGGCCGACAAATGGAGGTCGCCGTCGCTCCGGCGGTTAATGTCGCTAATCATTAATCATCGACGACGAAAGAGACGGCGGAGCGTGCACGGTTTTTCGCAGGGCCAATTATGCGCGGACGGGATGAAGTTGCGCCGGTTGCGGTGGAGTGGATGGGTCGATCCAGTATTTTGCTGGATTGCTGAAGAGGAGAGGATTAGGAGAGGTAAATCGAGCGGTTGATCATTTCCGGGGTATATCGATTTTTTTAAATTGGTTATAGCGCCTGTGTCTTTTACAATTTCCCATGCAATTTGGGATGTTTTAAGTATGTGTATTAAGTATTAAGTATTAAGTATTAAGTAAGTGGATGGGTCGATCCAGTATTTTGCTGGATTGCTGAAGAGGAGAGGATTAGGAGGGTAAAACGAGCGTTTGATCATTTCAGGGGTATATCGATTTTTTTAAATTGGTTATAGCGCCTGTGTCTTTTATAATTTCCCATGCAATTTGGGATGTTTTAAGTAAATCAGTAGGTTTTGTACGATTGGTTTCCTTTAAATTTGCTGGTATATTATAGTTTTTTGAATGAATGGTGAAGTATTTAACAGTGAATTTACAACTTCAAAAAGTTGTTCATTTTATCCCAATTATTTTTCATTTCGCGATTAATACTTTTGTGTTTTGGCATCACAATTGGTTTGTCGTCGCAAAGTCACTTTTTGACAGCATTTAGTATGTCAACTGGAATTTGCAGATCCTTGACTCGACCGATCAGTGAACCGACATACTATTAAAACATATATTATTCGCATTGTCCAAAACTCGTACGCCACTGAAAATGCGTAAAATCACCTGAACCCCCGCTTTAACAATTCTCAAAATACTCTAATCCACCGTATCTTCACCATTTGTCTACTAAAAATTTGCTGGTATATTATAGTTTTTTGAATGAATGGTGAAGTATTTAACAGTGAATTTACAACTTCAAAAAGTTGTTCATTTTATCCCAATTATTTTTCATTTCGCGATTAATACTTTTTAATTTTGGCATCACAATTGGTTTGTCGTCGCAACGTCACTTTTTGACAGCATTTAGTATGTCAACTGGAATTTGCAGGTCCTTGACTCGACCGATCAGTGAACCGACATACTATTAAAACATATATTATTCGCATTGTCCAAAACTCGTACGCCACTGAAATTGCGTAAAATCACCTGAACCCCCGCTTTCACAATTCTCAAAATACTCTAATCCACCGTATCTTCACCATTTGTCTACTAAAAATTTGCTCCTTTTATATCCGCGCCCCCAAAACCGCGCGAAATCAGCACGAACCGAATTGAATGAAAGAATCACCGTTAATATCGCTTATGACCAATTGAATTGGCCGACCGTCACTTTTTGACGGCCATTTAGTATGTCCTGGAATTATCCAGATCCTTCCACGCCGCGCTCTGTCGATCAGTCGCGGAAACCGACATACGTATTAAAACATATATTATTCGCATTGTCCAAAACTGTCATACGCCACTGAAATTGCGTAAAAGCGAGAATGGACCCTGCTTCAACAGGAAGACAGGAGAGATGAGCGTAGTTACTACTTGTAGACTAGAGAGAGGGGGAGAGAGAAAGGAAGAGGAGAGAACCGCGCTTAAATCAGTTCGAACCGAATTTTAATGAAAGAATCCTCGTTCGTCGCCTTATGGCAAGGAATGGCCGACCGTAACAAGAAAGGGCACTTCGCCCCTCAAAAATAATGAAGTCTTCAAGCAGCGTTCCCACAGAAGCCTGAGGGTGAGTGTTGCAGCTATGAACGCTCGATTCGCTATAGATGCACGTTGGAACTTTACCGTATGTGAGTGGCGTGTCATGTGAATATGTGTGAGGCGTCAGTTTTATGTAGTCTGCTCGAGCGCGGTGGCTCTTTATGTGTTCTAACGCATCTTTGATATGTAATCATAGAGCGAGAATGGACGAAGTATAATGAGAGGAGAGGAGAGACGAGGAGAGAATGAGCGTAGTTACGGATGACGAGGTAGAGAAAGAGAGAGGGGGAGAGAGAAAAGAAGAGGAGAGAACGTGGTCCGGCTTATATGCAGTTCGGAGATTTTTGATACAAGTTGTACAATTCGTCGATACATTGTTCTTATGTGTTCTAACATCGTTGATATGTAATCAATGTGAAAAATATATGAAGTTTTCAAGCAGCGTTCCCACTTTAGTGCCATAAATGTATGTATATGTTGCTTATTGTTACTATGAACGCTCGATTCGCTATAGATGCACGTTGGAACTTTACCGTATGTGAGTGGCGTGTCATGTGAATATGTGTGTTAGGTTCAGTTATTTGTTGATACATTGTTGTGTTGTACAATTGTCTGATACATTGTTCTTATGTGTTCTAACGCATCTTTGATATGTAATCAATGTGAATGCATGATTTATATTAAGTTTTCGGGTAACTTCGAATCTTTAGTGCCATAGATGTATGTATATGTTCATTATTGTTACTATGGGTATATATTTGTTATTATTTATTATAGTCCACCTATGAAATACTCAATTTGCCACAGCTACACGTTGTACTCTATAAGTGTTGGTTCTATTTGTTCTTATTCGTTGATACATTGTTCTGTTGTACAATTGTCTGATACATTGTTCTTATGTGTTCTAACGCATCTTTGATATGTAATCAATGTGAATGCATGATTTATATTAAGTTTTCGGGTAATGAATCTTTAGTGCCATAATGTATGTATAATTATTGTTACTATGGGTATATATTATTATTTATTATAGTCCACCTATGAAATACTCAATTTGCCACAGCTACACGTTGTACTCTATAAGTGTTGGTTCTATTTGTTCTTATTTGTTGATACATTGTTCTGTTGTACAATTGTCTGATACATTGTTCTTATGTGTTCTAACGCATCTTTGATATGTAATCAATGTGAATGCATGATTTATATTAAGTTTTCAACCATTACTTTTGTGTTTAAAATGTATGTATAATATATTGTTACTATGGGTATATATTTGTTATTATTTATTATAGTCCACCTATGCAATACTCAATTTGCCACAGCTACACATTGTACTCTATAAGTGTTGGTTCTACTTGAACCAAAAACTTTTAAATGATAATTTAATTTTTTTTTATATATTTATATATTTCTGATATAATGTATAAATTTTGATCACGTGTCACACTCGTGATATTCACGCTTGGCCCGAAATTTTCATCACGGGTCAGACTCGTCAAAGTACGGCAAGGGATTAAATTTCAGACAACCGCGCGAACATTTATTAGCGATTAATACAGAGTGTCCGCTCTGCGAGAAACATCGCGCGCGCGTCATTACTTTTGGAAAAAAACTGTTTAATATATCATTCCAATCAAAAATCCTACATTTATTATAGTCCACCTATGAAATACTCAATTTGCCACAGCTACACGTTGTACTCTATAAGTGTTGGTTCTACTTGAGACACAAAACGTTTAAATATAATTTAATTTTTTTTTATATATTTATATATTTCTGATATAATGTATAAATTTTGATCACGTGTCACACTAAAAGTGATATTCACACTGTAACATTCGGATACAATATTTATTTTTACTTTCTTAATGGTTCAGATGTTTTTAATCATTTTTATAGTATACCAGGTTGTTCAATAAGTTTTCTCGATTAATAAGAGAGAAGTGCGAGAAACTACTAGTCCAAATTTGTTTTTGTTTTGTTAATATATCATTCTTGATCAAAAATCCTACATTTATTATAGTCTACACATCTCATTGAGTGTGAGTCATATTTTAAATGAAATTTTGAGTTTTACAAAGCTGTGTGCACAATGGGTGTTGGTTCTAACAATTGAACAAAAACACATTTAAATGACTTTCTCAACAACATTTGGAGCGTTTTAAAAAGGATAAAGTTATATATTGCGTCGATATAATGGATGAGACTTGGGTCTGATCACCATGATCCTCAAATCAAAACAAGAGGCTAAAGAGTGGTGTGAATGGTTCATCGAAACGAGTTCGTGTCCAGAAATCGGCCAAGAAGGTTCTGGCATCGCGCGAACGAATTTTAGCGTGGATTACTTGCAAACTGGTAAAACAATTAATTCTGAATATTCGCGCGCGCGACCAATTGAAGGAAAAAAATTCTCGAAAAAGACCCGGTTTGCAGAAGAAAAAAAATCCTTTTTCATCAGGACAACGCACCGTGTCACAAAGCATTTTGACAATGGCTAAAATCCATGAATTAAAGTTCGAATTGTTGGAGCATCGGCCGTATTCACGTGATTTAAGCGACGATTGTTTCCAGAACTCAAAAAATTTATGCGTGGCAAGCGTTTTTCGTCAAATGAACAAGATCGTGATAAATAAGCGTATTTTGCAGACCTTGAGAATCTCACTTCAGGGATGAGATCCACAGATTGCGAGGATCGTTGGAGCAAGTGCATTAATGTTCAGTGAGATCATCACTGATGAATAATAAAGTGTATTTTGAACCATAACATTGTGTTTTAATGGTTCAGATGACAAAACATTTTTATAGTATAATTATAGTATTTTTTTTTAATACTTTTCTAATAATTTTAAGAGTAATGGCATTTCTAATAATTTCGATAATATAAATATAATACTTCAAATAATAATAGATCACCTTTATTAAACACTGAAATAAAAACATTTTTCTCTTAGGTCTCCGAATATTTTTGTGACACTAGCGGCATGTGTTATTTCATTGAAGTCATGCTATATGGCCAAATATGGTAATTGAATAAATAAAACTTATGCTCTTAAAAACTAGAAAAACTGCACTATTATACTTGATAGAAACTACATGAATTGATTAGTTCGACTGTCCGTGTATTAACCCTTTGCGGTCGTATGTCTACCCTCAGCCACCAAAGCCTTTTTACCGTTCCGGTCGTATGTCTGTTCTCAGCCACCACAATAGAAACCGTACTAATGTTATACTGTATTCATCCATGTATCAGTTTACAATTTATCTGCACAACCATAAATATCGAATGGACCTATTGACGAACTTATGCGATGTTTTTATCAATTGGAGATAACGAAATCCAGTGCGAACAATAGCTGTATCTTATGCCTAAAGGATATTATGGACACAGTTCGAACGTACTTCGTAAAATTCCAAATAATATTTCCCAAATTGTATTTAACTGTAATCAGTCATTCCCGCTTCTTAAAATATTTCAAAATAATATTCCAATATGGCCAAAAGAAAGTTACCGGAAGAAGTTTACTGTTTTGAAAAATACCGCACAATGGAGAACTATAAAATATAATTTTTACATGAAAACATGACATTAAAACATATTATTGTAAAAATATATAACTAAAGTTGACAAAAAAATTCATAAATCTTGTTTATTTTTCATAATCTTGTATGTTATGTATCACTGCTTTTTGAACGGAAATTAATTCCGACCAGTACGACACCCATGACCAACTTTAATACGTCCGAAAAGGGTTAAAACGTGTTGCTGCAGCTAAAAAAAGATGGGACGTGGAAAGTGTCGGAGTGCGCCGAAGGACGTTGTTTCCATTAGGTTGATCTAAACTGCCATCAATTTGAATGCTGATGAAAGCCGGCCGCCCGGCCGTACACGACATGCGTTTTCACGCCATCTATATGGATATTTAGGTGGCCGCCCGTGCAACGGCTAATTAAATCAGCCGGGAATTCGTGGTATTTATCGGTATTTCATGTAAATCGCGCCGAAAGAGTTTGCCGGCACACGCCAACGCTTGTACGGCAATTAGCTGGGTTTCTAGTCGTTCGAGGCGTTTGCCGTGTGCTGTTCGATGGTGTTGCCGTTTTTACGCATGCGAGGATTGTGGACCCCCACGATGACGGAAGCCGATGGTGTGTCCCGAGATCGTCAGTATACGTGTTTGGCGTTATGGCATTGTTATGAAAAATTGAGAGTACGCGAAGGGTTCAATATATGGAAAATTTGTAAATGCGAAACAATGCGGGAATGGTAGAGACATTTTCGGAGAATTTGTAAATGCGAAATAATGCGGGTGTAGTAGATAAATTTGCGGGAAAACAGTGAATGAGAAATAATGGGGGAATGATAGAAAAATTTACAAAAAATGTTAAAGTATGCGCTAATAGAGGAGTGGTAGTAAAATTTATGCGAAATTCGGAAGTACCGAATGATGTAGAACAGGTAATCGGATTTACTGAAAATTTAGGAGTCGAAAGTAATGAAGGAGAGACAGTATCATTTACGGACAACCCAACAGTAAGAAATAGTAGGGTAGTATCAAAGTTTAAGTTAAATGAAATTATGCGGATTTCCTGAATATTTCAGTACTGAGAGTGTAATAATAATATTACTTCACATTAATTATTTTTTTCAACCAATTGATTGTTCTCATTTAAACAGTTTCATTCTTACATAAAACTACTAACAAGTATACATTTCCATCTAATAGGCAACTTCTTGTAGACGTCCAAAATAGATTCCTCCAAACAATATCATACAAAAAAAAACCATAGAATTATTTTCAATCTTCATCTTACGCTTCCACGAACAATATCATATGACCCGCTCGCCAAAATATTCAAGTTTCTCCATTCATTTCAGCAGCAACATCGAATCGTAGAGACATTTTCGGAGAATTTGTAAATGCGAAATAATGCGGGTGTAGTAGATAAATTTGCGGAAAAACAGTGAATGAGAAATAATGGGGGAATGATAGAAAAATTTACAAAAAATGTTAAAGTATTCGCTAATAATCTGTCGTAAAATTTCGTCGAAATTCGCCTTTTCGAATGATGTAGAACAGATAATCGGATTTACTGAAAATTTAGGAGTCGTATCGTCTTCACGTCTGAAGGAGAGACTGTATCATTTACGAACAACACAACAGTGAGAAATAGTCTCCTACGTATCAATATAATAAATGAAATCATGCGGATTCCTCTGAATATTTCACCCTGTATCTGAGAGTGTAATAATAATATTACGTCACAATAATTATTTTTTTCAACCAATTGATTGTTCTCATTTGAACAGTTTCATTCTTACATAAAACTACTAACAAGTATACATTTCCATCTAATAGGCAGCTTCTTGTCAACGTTCAAAATAGATCCCTCCAAACAATATCATACAAAAAAAAACTATAGAATTATTTTCAATCTTCAGCTTACGCTTCCACGAACAATATCATATGACCCGCTCGCCAAAATATTCATTTGTAGGAATTTTATTACGTGAAACTAGAGAGTATAATATTTATAAACAATGACAACACAATCAAGTCACTTTCGTCTTATTTCCTAATCTGTCGTCGTTTCGTCGTTTCGCCTTTTCGTCTTTACATCTTTTCGCCGTTTCGTCTTTACGTCTTATCGTCTTACCGTCAACTGTCCCCTTAGCAACCGAATAACACAATTCAATAAACTCGTCTCCTACGATGCATCAATATAATAAATGAAGATCATAGATGACCTTTCCTCGCCAACTAGAGGACCCTGTATCTGAGATCCCACAATAATATTACTTCACATTAATTATTTTTTTCAACCAATTGATTGTTCTCATTTAAACAGTTTCATTCTTACATAAAACTACTAACAAGTATACATTTCCATCTAATAGGCAGCTTCTTGTAGACGTTCAAAATAGATCCCTCCAAACAATATCATACAAAAAAAAAACCATAGAATTATTTTCAATCTTCAGCTTACGCTCCCACGAACAATATCATATGACCCGCTCGCCAAAATATTCAAGTTTCTCCATTCATTTCAGCAGCAACATCGATAGCCCCGATGAAAAATATATTTGGACTATCCCGCCTTTCTCGGTCATGGGAAAAGTGATTAAGAGAGAAACGTGTAAATATTTTTGACGCTGTCGTTGTTGGTTAGATCGTTGCGCTTAGCAACGGCGAGTTAGCGTGAACAATATTATTAACGCGCGAAACGACAAACAAAAAAATGCCGATGAACACTTCTTTTTCTTATACAGAAGTATTGCGAAATGATATTTATTAAAGCATCCGCTTGCCATAAAGCGTTACAATACTTTGGCATTCGTCTACGACAGTTTTTATACTCGACATGACGAAATCGAATCGACATCGAGTTTTGCGAAGGGGTACAACTAGCGTGACAACTCGATTACCATGGGATAACGTCGGTTTCGATGGTTGTAACGAAAAATCATCGGCGGGAGACTGGGAAACGCCAGGAACCGATAGACAGTGTCGTTCGTCAGGAACACAGAAATTGCAAAAGTATCACAGCTGACACAATAAAGCTAAGCACGTAACTGCTTTGAAGTGATCAAGAGAGAAACGTGTGCATATTTTTGACGCTGTCGTTGTTGGTTAGATCGTTGCGCTTATTTTTTACCGCAACAGCGTTATTTGTTAAATAACAGTATTATTAACGTGCTTCAAGGAGGGAGAAACGAAAAATGCGATCATGCTCCCGGTTTTAATTATTAAACACTTCTTTATCTTATACAGATGTATTGCGAAATGATATTTATTAAAGCATCCGCTTGCCATAAAGCGTTACAATACTTTGGCATGTAGCGTCTACGACAGTTTTTATACTCGACATGACGAAATCGAATCGACATCGAGTTTTGCGAAGGGGTACAACTAGCGTGACAACTCGATTACCATGGGATAACGTCGGTTTCGATGGTTGTAACGAAAAATCATCGGCGGGAGACTGGGAAACGCCAGGAACCGATAGACAGTGTCGTCCGCCAGGAACACAGAAATTGCAAAAGTATCACAGCTGACACAATAATGCTAAGCACGTAACTGCTTTGAAGTGATCAAGAGAGGAACGTGTGAATATTTTTGACGCTGTCGTTGTTGGTTGGATCGTTGCGCTTATTTTTTACCGCAACAGCGTTATTTGTTAAATAACAGTATTATTAACGTGCTTCAAGGAGGGAGAAACGAAAAATGCGATCATGCTCGCGGTTTTAATTATTAAACACTTCTTTTTCTTATACAGAAGTATTGCGAAATGATATTTATTAAAGCATCCGCTTGCCATAAAGCGTTACAATACTTTGGCATGTAGCGTCTACGACAGTTTTTATACTCGACATGACGAAATCGAATCGACATCGAGTTTTGCGAAGGGGTACAACTAGCGTGACAACTCGATTACCATGGGATAACGTCGGTTTCGATGGTTGTAACGAAAAATCATCGGCGGGAGACTGGAAAACGCCAGGAACCGATAGACAGTGTCGTCCGCCAGGAACACAGAAATTGAAAAAGTATCACAGCTGACACAATAATGCTAAGCACGTAACTGCTTTGAAGTGATCAAGAGAGAAACGTGTGAATATTTTTGACGCTGTCGTTGTTGGTTAGATCGTTGCGCTTATTTTTTTACCGCAACAGCGTTATTTGTTAAATAACAGTATTATTAACGTGCTTCAAGGAGGGAGCAACGAAAAATGCGATCATGCTCCCGGTTTTAATTATTAAACACTTCTTTTTCTTATACAGAAGTATTGCGAAATGATATTTATTAAAGCATCCGCTTGCCATAAAGCGTTACAATACTTTGGCATGTAGCGTCTACGACAGTTTTTCCTCGACATGACGAAATCGAATCGACATCGAGTTTTGTTGTACAACTAGCGTGACAACTCGATTACCATGGGATAACGTCGGTTTCGATGGTTGTAACGAAAAATCATCGGCGGGAGACTGGAAAACGCCAGGAACCGATAGACAGTGTCGTCCGCCAGGAACACAGAAATTGCAAAAGTATCACAGCTGACACAATAATGCTAAGCACGTAACTGCTTTGAAGTGATCAAGAGAGAAACGTGTGAATATTTTTGACGCTGTCGTTGTTGGTTAGATCGTTGCGCTTATTTTTTACCGCAACAGCGTTATTTGTTAAATAACAGTATTATTAACGTGCTTCAAGGAGGGAGAAACGAAAAATGCGATCATGCTCCCGGTTTTAATTATTAAACACTTCTTTGTCTTATACAGAAGTATTGCGAAATGATATTTATTAAAGCATCCGCTTGCCATAAAGCGTTACAATACTTTGGCATGTAGCGTCTACGACAGTTTTTATACTCGACATGACGAAATCAAATCGACATCGAGTTTTGCGAAGGGGTACAACTAGCGTGACAACTCGATTACCATGGGATAACGTCGGTTTCGATGGTTGTAACGAAAAATCATCGGCGGGAGACTGGAAAACGCCAGGAACCGATAGACAGTGTCGTCCGCCAGCAACACAGAAATTGCAAAAGTATCACAGCTGACACAATAATGCTAAGCACGTAACTGCTTTGAAGTGATCAAGAGAGAAACGTGTGAATATTTTTGACGCTGTTGTTGTTGGTTAGATCGTTGCGCTTATTTTTTTACCGCAACAGCGTTATTTGTTAAATAACAGTATTATGAACGCGCTTCAAGGAGGGAGAAACGAAAAATGCGATCATGCTCCGGGTTTTAATTATTAAACACTTCTTTTTCTTATACAGAAGTATTGCGAAATGATATTTATTAAAGCATCCGCTTGCCATAAAGCGTTACAATACTTTGGCATGTAGCGTCTACGACAGTTTTTATACTTGCGCGTAAATCGTCTGCAATATTTTCTATATTCGTGCATTCCAAAGCATTCGTTTTTACTTCCCTATCGAATTATTTACAATCCTTCCTTGCCGTTCCACATCACCCCGAAATTATACTTACGAACCCACCAGTTTGCCACAGAGCACTAAACTACTCGCGGACAAGCCATGTACGACGACTTGCATGTTTGCGCCGGCGAAAGAAGGGTTCCGACAGGAAGAAACGAAGGGTTCTTCCTCTCTTTTGGCGCTTCCCCTTTCTTTACATATGGCGCTTAGTACAGGCTATAACCATCGATAATCGGCCAATAGGAACGAGCCCGGGCCGGAGCGTCGTCCCATTCTGCTCTCCATCGCGGACCCCATAGATTCGTAGGCAGCATGACAAATAACTCTCACAATGGGCCATCGTTTCATCCTCGGTCTCGCTCTTTTCCGCGCGTTCGCCATCCCTCGTTACTCCGCCAACGTGGCCACCGCGTTCATCCCTTCCACCGTTCGTGTTATACACGACCAGATCGGTTCCGGCAATTTTACATTCACGTCAGAGCCGCTGATTTATTATAATGTTTGCCGTGCGCCTCTCTCGCTCGCTCCTTCGCTCCCTCCCGGCTTTCTGCGTTTTTCCATCCGCTATTTCGATTCTTGTTGTCCTCACCCCAGTGCACTTCGCCAAACCCCTCGTTTGATTCTTTCGCTCCTTGCCAGGCGACGGACGAATCGTTCGTGCGAATTGGGAAAATACTCTGGAGAGCACGCTTCAAAAGCGTCCGATGCTGTTACGGATTCGCGTGTCTTGCCAGGGGAGGGTGGCCTGACGGTGTTGATGCGATGGAAGGGTGGCGATGGTAAGGTCATTTTTGGGCGTACTGATCAATTGGCTGGTGAATGAGATGGATGGCGAATTGTGAGTGAGGGCGAAGTATGGCGAGTTCGGTGATAGGGAAATTCAACGAGTCTTCGCGGTGGGATTTAATGCGTCCGGTGATCACGGGTTTGGCGAAAAGTGAGGAATTATAAATATTCATTTTTATTTAATTCTAAATGTAATTTTGGGAAATTTAATTTTTTTTTTATTTTGCAAGAGCCCTATGTGCTACGGTGTACTGTCATTTCTTAGACACTATCAGATTTTGTCAGTATAGAACTAAATGCTCAAGCTTTCAACCTGCACTGTAACTTATCGGACAGTACGTCTTTCAAGCAATACAGCGCCACAAAAAAATCCTGCTGTATAAACATGCATTACGATAATTTCCAAAGCCTTTCTTTTTCCATCAGCCAATTATCTCGTACCCCAGTAGCAACAGCAAACTTCATGAAAATTTCTCAATTCTATCAATATAGCACCATAACAATTTTCCTATCACACAAACAAGTATCGCGATCACTTACAAACCTACTTTCATTACATCGCCAGACATCCACCACCTAAAACACCACAGCGCATTCTTTTGCCATTACCCAGGCCGCCTCTGCCGCAATGGCCCTCGCCACAAAAAAAGATTCCTGCTGTATAAACATGCATTACGATAATTTCCAAAGCCTTTCTTTTTCCATCAGCCAATTATCTCGTACCCCAGTAGCAACAGCAAACTTCATGAACATTCCTCAATTCTATCAATATAGCACCATAACAATTTTCCTACCACACAAACAAGTATCGCGATCACTTACAAACCTACTTTCATTACATCGCCAGACGTCCACCGCCTAAAACACCACAGCGCATTCTTTTGCCATTACCCAGGCCGCCTCTGCCACAATGGCCCTCGCCACCACAAAAAAATCCTGCTGTATAAACATGCATTACGATAATTTCCAAAGCCTTTCTTTTTCCATCAGCCAATTATCTCGTACCCCAGTAGCAACAGCAAACTTCATGAAAATTTCTCAATTCTATCAATATAGCACCATAACAATTTTCCTACCACACAAACAAGTATCGCGATCACTTACAAACCTACTTTCATTACATCGCCAGACATCCACCACCTAAAACACCACAGCGCATTCTTTTGCCATTACCCAGGCCGCCTCTGCCGCAATGGCCCTCGCCACCACAAAAAAATCCTGCTGTATAAACATGCATTACGATAATTTCCAAAGCCTTTCTTTTTCCATCAGCCAATTATCTCGTACCCCAGTAGCAACAGCAAACTTCATGAAAATTTCTCAATTCTATCAATATAGCGCCATAACAATTTTCCTAGCACACAAACAAGTATCGCGATCACTTACAAACCTACTTTCATTACATCGCCAGACATCCACCACCTAAAACACCACAGCGCATTCTTTTGCCATTACCCAGGCCGCCTCTGCCGCAATGGCCCTCGCCACCACAAAAGAATCCTGCTGTATAAACATGCATTACGATAATTTCCAAAGCCTTTCTTTTTCCATCAGCCAATTATCTCGTACCCCAGTAGCAACAGCAAACTTCATGAAAATTTCTCAATTCTATCAATATAGCGCCATAACAATTTTCCTAGCACACAAACAAGTATCGCGATCACTTACAAACCTACTTTCATTACATCGCCAGACATCCACCACCTAAAACACCATAGCGCATTCTTTTGCCATTACCCAGGCCGCCTCTGCCGCAATGGCCCTCGCCCACTCGCCTCACTCACCCAATACGGAGCAGCCGGCATTGAGACACTGGCAATCATCAGTGTCGTTCGCCGGCGATGGAACTCGAGGTTCCATCCGGAAGGGGAAGCGGTCGACAGAGCGGTCGGTAGAGCGGAGGGTGGTTCGTGTAAATCGAGAGATCGCTTCGACACGGTCCTGGAGGGATCGAACGACGGATCCCGATAAACAAGACAATTTCGCGGTCGGACGTCCCGAGGAATCCATAAATCCACGTGCAGCACATGTAGGTGTCCCGAGTAGCGAAGGTATCGGCCCGGCGCTAGGCGATTAGAGAAGGAGGGCAAAACGCAGGGCGCCCGGGGTCGTGCGGCAGAAAACGCGGGAGAGACGGAGACACACGACGCCATGTTGAAAACGTTTGCCGCCAAACGATTGAATGTCTCCCCAAGCGGACATACTCTTCGTCCCGGATCGCCGCGGATCCTTTTTCAGGGGCTTCCCCTTTTCTTACGCTTCTGCACGGGCTCTCCTGCTCTCTTCCGTCCTACTCGCCTGCGTTCTCCTGCTCGCGCGGGGAATTGAAAGCGCCGGCAATTCGCCGATGCCGGGCGATGCGACCAATTCTATTTTCCGGCGGCCGGCAGCGGCGGAGGGATAAAAATCTTTATGGCGAATCGAGTCCGGAAAATGGGATAGCTTATCCCCTTTTTCTGCGGGGCCGGACGGTGATGCGCCCAACGATGTGGGGAGCGACGAAAACGGCTCTCTGCGTTTCACGTAAATCTACGCCGGTGAGTTAAATGGCGATTGTGATTATTGCGCACACATTTTCTGGAGGATCGTTCTATACGTTTGCGCGGTCAAGGTTAAAACGTTGATAACGGTAAAAAGGTATTGGATCCGCAAGGATTGTGATCATTGCGGACAAATTCTCTGTTGGATTATTATCTACGCTTGGGCGGAACGGGTGGAACGTTGGTGATGGAAAAACAAGTGGGAAAAAACATTTGCGCTGTTATTTGAGGTAAATATAAGGTGATTCGAAAAATGGCGATTGTGGTAATTGAGGACAAATTTTCCATCGGAATATTCTGTACGTTTGAACGGTGTCGGTTAAAATGTCAATGGTATAAAGGTATTGGATCCGCAAGGATTGTGATCATTGCGGACAAATTCTCTGCTGGATTATTATCTACGCTTGGGCGGAACGGGTGAAACGTTGGTGATAGAAAAACAAGTGGGAAAAAACATTTGCGCTGTTATTTGAGGTAAATATAAGGTGATTCGAAAAATGGCGATTGTGGTAATTGAGGATAAATTTTCTATCGGAATATTGTGTACGTTTGAACGGTGTCGGTTAAAATGTCAATGGCGAAAATTGTGCTAATTGCGGAAAACTTTTCATTGGATTAGTCTATATGTTTGCATGGGGTAGGTTAGAACGGTAGTAAAACAGTTTATTCCGATGTTTGACGTACATAGATAGTGGTTCTCTAAATGGTGATTACGATAATTGCAGAAAAATTGTCTATCCGATTATTCTGTACGTTTACGTGGTACCGATTAGAATGATAGCAAGAGTAGTAAAAAAGCTTGTGTACATTTGAACTAAACATCTGACAGTTCGGCAACTGGCAATTATGATAATTGCGAAAAAAATGTCCATCGGTTTATTCCGTACGTTTGCATGGGGTTGTTTAGAATGATAGTAATAGCTTTTGTGCTAACGTTTGACATATATGGTAGCATTTTAAATGGCGTTTATAATAATTGCGGAAAAATTGCCCACCGGATTATTCAGTACGTTTGCATGGTGTCGTTTAGAGTGATAACATGAATATTTATGATGCTGATGTCAATGTTTGTTCATTAATTATTTTCTTTGCGGAAATATGTAAATCAGTTAATATACGAAAAAACTGCATAATTAACTGTATATATATTTGCGTTGCGTAGCCGAAGTTCCAGCCATTCGATTTTGCGATATTCTTATACACGCATTTCTAGGTTGAAGAAATATTTTGTAAAGCAATTTTATATAATCTTAAATCTGAGTCTCATAGGTATCGGACATGTTACCCAGTTGAAACTTCCATTAATGGCACCCATTAATGCTATTTACCCAAAATACGTAAACAAGTGAATGTACAAATAACCTGCACAATAATTTGTACATACGTTCGGCATTTTACCAATGTTCCAGCCGTTGGTTTCTATGACATTCTTCTACACGAATTTTTAGGTTAAAGTAACGTATAAGCCAATTACACGTTGTCGTAACCTGGATAATTTCGATTACGTTAATTAGTTGAAAATTGATATTAGCGACCCTCGCACAATCCTGAAACAATCGTTTCGTTATCGGGGCGAAGCCACACGGCAATTCCCGATTTACCGACGACGATTCTATTTTCCGTCGCCCCGACTAGTGGAGGTGGATAAAAATCTTTACGATGGGATCCAGCCCGGGAAATGGGATCCTGTACATTACCCGGGCAAACTCTCATCTACGAACACGCTGTTTCACGGCGATCCACTTTGCGACACAATTTGTACCTCCGCTACCAATCTCGGTCACTGATTTATTTACTCCACTGAAAATTCATCGATCACCGTCAAAAGTGAAGGGTCGGGCTTCCTTCGATTTTGCCACACAAATATTTTTCACGGGTAGCGTTTGTGTTATTTGTTGTATTGCGGGCTAATTTGTTTTCGATTTAGTACTGTGTGATAATGTGTATTCAAAATTATTATTAGAAATTCTTGGTTAATGCTTACACTTTCTGGCATTATGCATACATATGTTTTGTTAATAACGGAATAATTGTTTAGAAGCGCCATTCTAAAGAAAATCATAGTTTCAAAGTGGGTACACGAAATCGTAACTTCTTAGTCATCAATTCGGCATTTTATAATTATTCTAACACTCTTTTTTCTTTCATTTCCATGTCTTCCTTCATTCACACGCAGACACATAGGTTCAGCACTCTTATATAGCACTTACATGTACTTATTCCAAAGTCTTCAATATTACCTCAGTTTCATACATATTTTACATTTATATTTGTATTCTTCCCAATATTTTTTTTCGCTTCCATCTCTTTCTTCTTTAACACGCAGTATCGTGTCCTGTGCGCTCTTACACAGCATTTCGGCACTTTATAATTATTCTAACACTCTTTTTTCTTTCATTTCCATGTCTTCCTTCATTCACACGCAGACACATAGGTTCAGCACTCTTATATAGCACTTACATGTACTTATTCCAAAGTCTTCAATATTACCTCAGTTTCATACATATTTTACATTTATATTTGTATTCTTCCCAATATTTTTTTTCACTTCCATCTCTTTCTTCTTTAACACGCAGTATCGTGTCCTGTACGCTCTTACACAGCATTTCGGCACTTTATAATTATTCTAACACTCTTTTCTCTTTCATTTCCATGTCTTCCTTCATTCACACG
This sequence comes from Cryptocheilus praepositus, assembly GCA_033815515.1. Taxonomy (NCBI): domain Eukaryota; kingdom Metazoa; phylum Arthropoda; class Insecta; order Hymenoptera; family Pompilidae; genus Cryptocheilus; species Cryptocheilus praepositus. The sequence continues at coordinate 3,598,928 of JAWWQZ010000257.1, forward strand.
CAGACACATAGGTTCAGCACTCTTATATAGCACTTACATGTACTTATTCAAGAGTCTTCAATATTACCTCAGTTTCATACATATTTTACATTTATATTTGTATTCTTCCCAATATTTTTCTTCACTTCCATCTCTTTCTTCTTTAACACGCAGTATCGTGTCCTGTGCGCTCTTACACAGCACTTATATGCACTTACACTAAAGTGCGACGTGATTACACATAAGCCTGACCGAACTTAAATCTACATGCCGGAGGCACGAAAATCGTGAGCTTCGGAGCGTTTTACGTAGAATTAGCCGAGATACGTCTGTCGAGCCTTGCTATTAGTCGATTAAAGTCTAACGAAGGTTTCATTTAACGGCCCGGGGTCATGGATATTCTTAGGCGCAGGGAAGGTACGAGAAAATCACGTGACACGGCGTGCGCGGAGGGATTTCAAAGGGGGCCATTGGGAAGTGGCCGCCAACGTAAAATTACCCGCTCGCGGTGCTCGTTACTTAATGTCGTTACAGTATACCCTGCCATTGTTGTCGTTATCGATTTACCGCGAGGAGCGCGCGTTTAGAAACCCTGTTATCTTACGCGCACACTTACACGTCCTTATTCTTTCTTTCTGCCTGACGCGGTCGCATTCATTTTCATCCTTCAACTGCCAGACGACACTATTCAATGCCATTTCCTTCGATATGCGGTTTTATATGCCTTAATCCTTCAGTCAGTTAGCTGTCGCGATTTGTGTCAAAGGTGTGTACATAAAATGTGGTGCAAAAGGAGGATACGTGACTGTTGTGATATAGAATTACGTTGTAATGAGATGACTGATTTACTTTTTCATTTTATTACTGGCAGAGCATTTTGGTAACTGTCGTCAGGTGATGAATGTGTGTAAAAGATATTTGTTTGAGATAAAGTCATTTTTTAAACCGAAGACTTACGTTGAATAATTATCCCAACCGATAAGTCTAATTCAATCCCTAAATTATATACAGTCTTCCCATAATAATTATTACAGTTTTCTATTTATTAATTTCATTTTGTGCTGAACCTCGAAATATTCAAACCGTCTCACAATTTCAGAATATATTTTCGTCTTCACTAAAACGCAATTAACACGTTGACTGCCAAGCGTATTTTGCCATGTTAGAACCGCGATGCGATGAAATATGCCTATAATTCCTTAGTACGATTTAGATTCGCGATTTGTGTCAAAGGTGTGTACATAAGCTCGCGCAGCGTGCAAAAGGAGGATACGTGACTGTTGTGATGTGAAGTTCCGTTACATATACAGAATACTTTGAAATATATCATTTTGTTACAGATTACTAATTTTGTATTTTGGAGGTTTGATAATGTGTAAACATTTTGTAATACTTGAGATCTACCACAATTTTTGCATCAGACTGTAATTGCGTATCAAATATTCCAACGGAATATTCAATTGCCGATTATGTACAAGTCTTCCCATAATAATTATTTACAGTTTTCTATTTATTAATTTTATTACGTCCTGAACCTCGAAATATTCAAACCGTCTCACAATTTTAGAATATATTTTCAGCGATGCTATGAAAACGCAGCGTTTAACACGTTGACTGCCAAAATGTATATTTTGCTATGTTAGATACCGCGATGCATGGACTATTCTAACAATAATTGCATTTATAAAATAATTATTTAGATTCGAATATTTTGGATCTTCTGCAAAATCTCTTGCGCTCGCGCACCGGTGACCATCACGGCAGTCTTGTGTAAATTAAATCGTTACAAAATGAAGGTAACGCAGAGTTGTTTGAAATATATCATACCGTCACAGATTACTAATTTTGTATTTTGGAGGTTTGTATAAATAAACATTTTGTATTTTTAGTCAAATCTTTTGCACCAGTCACCGGTGACCACCATAATGGTCAAAGTGTTAAAACAGCAGCAAGCCACTACTTTTTACGCATGTCGCCTACATTCGTTACAATACGAAAATTATTCCATCAGACTGTAATTGCGTATCAAATATTCCACTGAATATTCGATAAGGTCGAAACGAAACACCGTACAGCGCGCCCACCGGCTATACCCGTAAAATTTAGGTTTGGCCCGATCATCGTACGCGGACTATGCCCGTCATTGTAGGTTAACACGTTGACTGCCGTGCGTAATTTTGCTGTATTAGAACGGCGATGCTATGAAATACTGCAGCGTTTGACTGAATTATGCAAAATGTAAATAATGTGCAGATATTGGATACCAAAGGATCGCATCACTATTCTAACAATAACTGCATTTATAAAATAATTATTGCTACCCATTGCGAATATTTTGGATCTTCTGCAAAATCTCTTGCGCCGGTCACCGGTGACCATCACGGCAGTCAAAGTGTTAAGGGATTAAATCGTACAAAATGAAGGTAACGCAGAGTTGTTAAGAGCCAAAGTATTGAAGCACCGTTCCAATATCAATTGCTTTTACAAGATTGCAAATAGGCTTCATTGCGAATTTTGGGCATTTTTAGTCAAATCTTTTGCACCAGTGACCACCATGATGGTCAAAGTGTTAAAACAGCAGCAAGCCACTACTTTTTACGCATGTCGCCTACATTCGTTACAATACGAAACATTACCGCTCCACCACGGCGAGTACATTCGTCAAAAGCAACTAACTACTTAAGTTCCGATAAGGTCGAAACGAAACACGTCCGACGAAAGCGCGTCCACCAGCAATTAAGACGCTATCGCGAAAATCCGGACGCGTTCATCCGCGCGCAACAGATTCCGCAGGCGACGAGTGGAAGTCCGTACGTACAGCGATTTTATCCGTCCGACTTTTCGCACTGCGTATCGAGGCCGATTGCGAGGAGCGATAAGCGACACATGTCGGTCGCAGTTCGATCGCGAACGACGAAGGTTCTCGCGGGTCTCCTTCCTGTAGTCTCATGAAAATCACCAGTGGCAGAACGGCACGATCCGCGTGCAGGTGCAGAGACGTCCTAATCGTAATGCGCTTTTATTGTAACGCCTCACCTGTCCACGCAGATGTGACCGATCGATCGAAGGACAGGCGTCGTGGAAATTATTTCTTCACCGAGCCTACCTCGCGATGGCAGCTCAAGATGTTTTCGCGCGAAGTTTCAGACGGAAGGAGGGCGTTTCACGGGGTTCGCAAGAAACATTCCTGGCGGATTGGGTGTGCCGTGAGAAGGAAGCGGAAAGACTGGAAGGACTCGGAGGTCGTGAAAATCTCAGTAATTTCCTTACTGAAGAGTAGAGGATCTTCGAGATCATTGGTTGCAGGCCTCAATAAATCAAGCGTCGTAGTCAGTCTGAATATTTCTTGAGACTGAGAGATGCTGAGAAAATGTTTAAAAATCTTGCTTACGAATATCTCAGTAGATTTATTTTACTGAACAGTGATGGCGTTTGGAGGTATTTGCTTGAGAAATCTTTCAGTCTGAGAATGCCGTGAGAAGGGAGCGGAAAGACTGGAAGGACTTGGAGGTCATGAAATTATATCGGCGATTTTACAAATATCGCTAATATAATTTCGTAATACGGAAAACATAGTTTCCGAAAAACAGGCGCCAGAAAAATTGTTTCGTATATTGCTTACGAATATCTCAGTAGATTTATTTTACTGAACAGCGATGGCGTTTGGAGGTATTTGCTTGAGAAATCTTTCAGTCTGAGAATGCTGTGAGAAGGGAGCGGAAAGACTGGAAAGACTCGGAGGTCATGAAATTATATCGGCGATTTTACAAATATCGCTAATATAATTTCGTAATACGGAAAAAACAGTTTCCGAAAAACAGGCGCCAGAAAAATTGTTTCGTATATTGCTTACGAATATCTCAGTAGATTTATTTTACTGAACAGTGATGGCGTTTGGAGGTATTTGCTTGAGAAATCTTTCAGTCTGAGAATGCTGTGAGAAGAGAGCGAAAAGACTGGAAGGACTTGGAGGTCATGAAATTATATCGGCGATTTTACAAATATCGCTAATATAATTTCGTAATACGGAAAAAATAGTTTCCGAAAAACAGGCGCCAGAAAAATTGTTTCGTATATTGCTTACGAATATCTCAGTAGATTTATTTTACTGAACAGTGATGGCGTTTGGAGGTATTTGCTTGAGAAATCTTTCAGTCTGAGAATGCTGTGAGAAGGGAGCGGAAAGACTGGAAGGACTTGGAGGTCATGAAATGATATCGGCGATTTTACAAATATCGCTAATATAATTTCGTAATACGGAAAAAATAGTTTCCGAAAAACAGGCGCCAGAAAAATTGTTTCGTATAAACCTGTGAATTATGTGTAATTCAATTCAATTTCATTCCACTCTGCGGGACCAGAGTCAGCAAATTTTCGGACTACATCAAAGAAGTTCAAAACTGCTCATATTTTTCAAGACTTGCATTCAACAATTCAACATTTCATTGAACGAATCGACTTGCATGCGGCCACTACGCGTCCTCCGCTTTGCTCGTCAATGTTCGCAAAAATACGCGGTGTTCTATCAAGCAAAAACGTCCGCTCTCACCTTGTCAGAATAGTCCGTGATCGAGAATCGATCGTGTGCTGCGTAATGCAGATGTGAGAGTCTAACCGTGACACGATTCCATTGTCATTCCTCACTGGCGTTCCAGATCTCTGACAGGACGAAGGCATCGAATTAATTACGCGCTCCGTGAGCTTGGCAGACTGTTGTTTCAGTGACACGTAATGAGAATTAATCACAGACTTCGTCTTTTTTCATGCGTCCGCGATCAATAACGTATAAGCGCCATTTTTCGTCGGAGTCGTTTAAAAGACTTCAATGTGATTTACAATATTTTTAAAATCTTCCGCTTCGTGGCTCAGGCACCTGATTTTGGTCGAAATACTATTATAACTTTCAACATTTCGTGTACGTGTTTCGAAGGACTTTTGCTTACATTGCAGAAGTACATGCTGACAATGGCACAAAATTCAATGTTTTCGAGTTAATTTTATACGGCAAAACGTTATACGGTAAAATTACAAAATACAAAGCAGCAACATAAATAAATACGATAGTATATAAGGTATACATATAACGTATCAACAGTATATCATTAATATGGCAGTAAAAAAATGAATATACGTATTACAGTTACAGAAAGTATACACCGGAGTATACATTAAATTCAACAGATATTTTTTAGCTACGCATCCTTTGTTAGGTTCCACACCTTCCAGTGTTCCGAACATTTTTTTCACAAACGGTTGCATGAAGTTGATACAGTTCGTTCTTCTATTTGTCTTTATTCTTCCACATTGTGTTTCGTAAACGCGCCCGCTCCTGTTATTCGAACACGATTGCCCGAGAATTGGAGTCTAAGAGGCCGTTAGGCAGAAGGGAGGGATCGAAATCTTCGATTCCAGAAGGTTTTTGCTCGGGCAGAATCGAGCGACCGCGGTCAGAGCTCCGAGCGGGCTGCATTATTTTATTAGAATGAATTATTCATGCGCGTCACTTACACGGTATGCATAAGTCGCGCTCTTTCATCAATACCCCCTCGACCCCGCTTCGGTTCTCGACGACCGACCTTTGTCTCGTCAACCTTTTCGTTCTTCACGCAGAAGCCTCGTTTGACGCCGAATGAAAATGTTCTTTTCGTCTCTAATAGTTTCTAGCGGAAACGTGTAGTGTTAGAATACAAGACACGCTGTCATTTTAAAAAGTAGTACATATAGGATATGTAAGTAATTTTTAATTAGAACAGTGACTTGCGGTATGATCTACAAAAATATTCTTAAAACGAAGACGCTTGCAACTGGAAGTTCGCAAATCTTATGCTTATGGTGAAAGTGCGATACAAATTTTCCCCTATATCCCCCAGTTAGTCATACCTTTTGTATTTATGTGTCATACCAATACATACACTCTCTTTCATCAATACCCCCTCGACCCCGCTTCGGTTCTCGACGACCGACCTTTGTCTCGTCAACCTTTTCGTTCTTCACGCAGAAGCCTCGTTTGACGCCGAATGAAAATGTTCTTTTCGTCTCTAATAGTTTCTAGCGGAAACATGTAGTGTTGGAATACAAGACACACTGTCATTTCAAAAAGTAGTACATATAGGATATGTAAGTAATTTTGAATTAGAACAGTGACTTGCGGTATGATGTACAAAAATATTCTTAAAACGAAGACGCTTGCGACTGGAAGTTCGCAAATCTTATGCTTATGGTGAAAGTGCGATGCAAATTTTCCCTTATATCCCCCAGTTAGTCATGCCTTTTGTATTTATGTGTCATGCCATTACATACACTCGCTAGTAACAATGTCATCGGGTGTCGCCTATAATATTCACTTCACATACCTACAATACGTTACAGCAATATCATAATTTACACACTGCATCAAAATTAATCGTCAAACCTCACGCGAACTACTCCACCCCAATATTGAATTTTACTTCCCACCCCCGCACGTCCCACGTGCAGATCCTACTGAGCCATAATTTTTCAAATTCGTGGAATTAATACAAAGGCTTATTTCGGTAATACCGCAAAATGTTATAAGGGTCCACCAGGTCCGACACGTGATGAATTTTATACAGGTAATAGAAACGGTTATTTAGGTAACGCTGCAAAATATTACAAGGGCGCAACTTTTAAATGATCATCTTCCTACCCCCGTCCGAAAACATTTCCGCACCCTACACCCCAAGCACCCGTTCTCCCAAGCGCAGCAACTTCAGCCCCACCCCCGCACGTCCCGCGCACGGCCCCTATTAAGCCATAACTTTTTCAGATTCCAGGACGCCTCGCGCGTCGCTCTTTGCGCTGATCAGGCAAGCCGAGCCACCCGCGGCCCGCTAATCCGCCCTCCGCCCGGATTCCGGGCCTCTTTCTTCAGCGCCCAGGCTCGGTGCCCGAAAGTGTCGCTGGCCCATTCAGAAGTGGCGCGCATCACCACCTGTGCACGGGGCCCGGGCGCATTCCGGTGTTTCTTAGAGGCCGCGTACCGGCCATGATGTCATTCCCGGCACGATTCGCGGAGTCGAGCGCGCATTCGTAAGATCGCCGAAACGCGGGCCGCCGCAAAAATGCGCCGATTCACTCCGCGCCCGCCTGCGGCCCCGACTTTTTCGCCGTTTTTATGCGCCGCGCTCGGCGCCTTCTATTTTTCCTGCCGTCGGATTCCTGCTCTCCTTCGCGCGTCCCGTTGCCGGGGCCCAGAGCGGGGTCCGAAGCGGGGTCCGGCAGAACGGGTCCCACGATGCGACAGCTACCTCGAAGGGCATCTGATCCGCTGCTGAGCGGAACGTGTCATCCCTCAACGTCAATCCGCCGGACGCAAAACGAAGCGACGAAACGATTTGAATGCGTGCCGTGCGCACCGGCATTCCGCAGAGTCCGCCGCGGTTTTGCCGAAGCAGCGAGGAACCTACGTTCGCGGCCTCGCGTGGACACGCCGACCCGAGCCTTTTTGCGCCGCGCGCCCGACGAGATAATTAGGAACGGCGAGGATCCGCATATGAAGCTCACGGGTGACAGGCATTTTCTTTCGTTTTTTGTAGGAGAGTGGTGGGAAGCGAATTGGCGATCCGAGTAGGTGTTGCAGGCCTGGAAGCTTGCGATGTGACGAGCATTGTGCGAGGCAAGTGTGGGTTCGAAATGATGCAGCGTGGCAAGAAGTAGGTATACACGAAGAACTCATGTTTGGTATTGAGTATACACGAAAAACGCATGCATATACAATTTTGCGACGTGTCCATAAAGTGCAGACGAGATAATTAGGAACGGCAAGGATCCACATATGAAGCTCACGGGCGACAGGCATTTTCTTTCGTTTTTTGTAGGAGAGTGGTGGGAAGCGAATTGGCGATCCGAGTAGGTGTTGCAGGCCTGGAAGCTTGCGATGTGACGATCATTGTGCGAGGCAAGTGTGGGTACGAAATGATGCGGCGTGGCAAGAAGTAGGTATACACGGAGAACTCGTGTTTGGTATTGAGTATACACGAAAAACGCATGCATATACAATTTTGCGACGTGTCCATAAAGTGCAGACGAGATAATTAGGAACGGCGAGGATCCGCATATGAAGCTCACGGGTGACAGGCATTTTCTTTCGTTTTTTGTAGGAGGATGGTGGGGAAGAGAATTGGCGATCCGAGTAAAAGTGAGTGCGGACGGAGGAGTTGCGGACCTGGAAGCTTGCGATGTGACGATCATTGTGCGGGGCAAGTGTGGGTATGAAATGATGCGGCGTGGCAAAAAGTAGGTATACACGGAGAACTCGTGTTTTTAGAGACACGTGAGGTATTGAGTATACATGAAAAACGCATGCATATAAAATTTTGCGACGTGTCCACAAAGTGCAAACCTAACCCTCTCGTCACACACCCATATACCTTTACACTCGCTACCAATTTCCTTCGCTTAGGATTTTCGCCGTCGCGTTCTCCCTTCCCGAGCCCCCACTTCCCTGTCGCAAATTTATCGCACCTATTCATTCAAGCCTAAGCCCCTGACCCACGATTGGGTAACTTCTTGGAAATGTCCCGATACCACTGCAAAGTGCGCTTCCTCCGAAAACCGCGTAACGTGTTCCGCGTCTCGCTTCTTCCCAAGCTCACTTCCTTGTGTTCAGATGCACACACGCATTGGCGTCACGCTTGGCATCACATCGATCATCCCGTCATTACCGCGCGAACCTCGCGACTGCGGAAAAACACGTCGCGTACGCCCACATGCGTCCGGCAATGGGCAGCTTAAACTCGGCGTCTGCGGGCAGGGAATTAATGAGGGCTCGAAACAGATTGGCCTGGCCCCGCGGGGTAATGGCAGGCTAAACGGCGTCGGCGCCTTGATATGCAAAAACTGGAATTTCCGTGCGGCTTTCGCCGCGAAACCGTCCGTGCGAGAGAGAGCGTTCGCGGCGGAATGCTGTGCACGGCCGTGTTCCGGTAATAGCGTCCGTTTACACTGCCTCTTTAATGTCCGCGATACGCACGGCATTTGTCTGCGGACGAGTGAAAAGTCCTGACGCGGGCGGAATCGCTTTGATCGTCTTTCGGCCGTGGGCGTGTGAACTTTACGGCAGAAGGGTTGGACGGAGAAATCTGTAGCGGCGCGGTGATACTGCTTTGTATTTAAAACACTGGGCAAGATGGTGCAGATTCACCTATGAAGTCTTCCGACTACATCGGCAGCAACTCGTCAGACTTTTATAGCAAACACGTTGTATTAACCCTTTGCGGTCGACAGATTTTGCTCTTAAGAGTACCAGTAGGTCGGATGAAATCTAGCATTTCGCAGTTATTGTTCCGTACAAAATTTAAAGTCAATATATGGATATTCAAACCCACAGAATTTGTTGAAACTGATTTGTTGTGTTTATTACTACTTTTAATACGTAAGAATACAAATTATTAATATCTGTAATGTTCTAGAGTATGATATTTCACGAAACAATCACCGATGTGAAGTCCTGGCTTTCGTGTACAAGTATCACAATACGTGTGCGTTTATCGTCTTTTTGAACGAATTATATGGAATTGATTATTTAATTTAACGTCTACGAATGACGCTAAAGGTTGGGGTGTAGATAGTGTTTGGTGCCGGAAATTTCCTACTAACTGATCGACTAAACGTGTCACAAACTTTAAGTGTGTTAGTGGCTTTTCGTTGTTCTGTTGTTTTCTTTGTTGTTTTCTTAGTTTATACAGTATGAATGAGTTGATGACGCCCATCTCCAAGCCCCAAAAAATAATTGCATTTTCGGAGGTTGCCGCTACAGGGACATCGACTTCTACGGCGATTGAAAAATGTCCCAGCTACGGGGACACCGACTTCTACGGCGATTGAAAAATGTCCCCGCTACGGGGACACCGACCGCAAAGGGTTAATATTTAGCGGTTAATCATATTGCAATGCTGTTTGCCGCCCAACGGGCAATTAATGTGTTGAAACTTGTTATGTGAAAATCTAACGTTTTGACACTAGACGTGTACCATTATCTGAGGAATAAACTATTAATACCGTTTTTCAGGGAAAATTGGATAAGGAACCATATCAATAGTTTACTATCAAAAGAATGAAGTAATGGTACTGTTCGTTAATGAAATTTTATTTATTAAAAAAGTAATAAAAAGAAATAGCAACAGTTTATTCCTTTGATAAGGGCGTGCCTTTAGCGTGAAACGTGTGTTCTTAGTTACGTATTGAAGTAAAGTTTACCGAGTCGCCTTGCACAAGTACGTTCATCCGACTACGTTTTCCCAAGTAAAAAGTCGGAATACTCGCAAAGTATTCACCAGGCGAAAGAGGATTGCCGAGATATTTCCATAATAGTTCTAGCCGCGAATTCTCGCCTAACGAATGCCAGATTCTCAGCCGGCATGTGGATGAAAAGGAAATCGCGCGACCCGGATGAAATGCCGGCTGTCGATGGTCGGTGTCTTATTAGCGAGAGAAAGATTTTCCGCGGACTCGCATTAGCAGGCACGCAAACGATAAAATGTCCGCTGGCGCATGTGAAAGACGCCGCGGCATGCGCGGCATTTGTTTAGAGATTATTAGCCGATTGGCATGTTGCATTCTGCGCTAATGCAACAACGTCCTTACACACTGTTAATTGCCTTATCATAGGTATATCGAATCTTTTCTCTGTATACCGTCAACTCTCGCGAAAATATGTGTGTGCCACATTATTAATATTTTTCTTATTACATTCACAATGTACAGGACAAAGTATAACGTAAGAGCGCAGAAGATTTCTCTGTATACCGTCAACTCTCGCGAAAATATGCGTGTGCTACATTATTAATATTTTTCTTATTACATTCCCAATGTACAGGACAAAGTATAACGTAAGAGCGCAGGAGAGAAAATATGCAGTGCAACCGGTGCATACAGTTACGTTAATGTTCAAATGCTTGTGAAAGAGGATGACTTTTCCAAATTCGGAGAGAATGAGTTAAAATTTCTTTGGACATCGCAAGAGTTCATTTACTCGAACACGCATGCGGTTTCATTAGTAACATTTTTCTGATCTCTTCACAAGAGTACGCAAGTGTACAAGAGTACAGAAGGAAGCATGTAGCAATGTAACCTGCATATACAGTTACACACATTAATATCTGAACACGACTTATTTTTTATTTTCAATTTTAGACGCTTTAATTTACAACAGATAAAAAGCTGATAGAAAACCAATCACACGGTTTTTCCATAAACCCCTAAAATTACATTTTCTTTCAACACTTCCATACGTTATCCAGTCCCCAGATTTTTCCAGCTTTGCAATTAAATCAAATTCGTTTGAATTTCGCTACCGTTCTCACACTTTCCTTGCTTCAGCTCCTCGCGGATGCGTCCAGAAAAAGTATAATTACCGCGCGAGTGTAATTGCGCACAGAACACCCTATCAGGCGACGTAAACGCACGCAGCGTTCGACACCGAACACGTTCATTTGACAACGTAATAACGGTGAACGTTGGAAACAGATCCCGTGGAGATACCGGCGCGATGATAAACAGGAACGGGGGTCCGGATGAAGGGAGCGTGATAGGACCCATCGCCCCTCGTCACCGATCTCGTCAGGGCATCGATTTATCTTCGGGCGATCTAATAATTAATTTTAAACGCAATATAATTGGCCGCTCGTAATTTAGGCGGGGTCGTGGGCCCGCTCGTCCACTGACGATGATTAGGCCCTGGTCCACGCACGAATGCCTCTTAATTGACTCGTCGCCCTCTTTCTCCGCGCCCCTCTAATCCGCTCGTTCAAGGAATCGGCCGACAGCTTCGTTGAAACAAAACCGTAACGTGCGTCGGACGACGATGGGATGTTTGTGGTTACGGATAAAATCGCTCGTGTGCTTGAGAGGTCAGTGCTGCGGGTGTTTGCAGGAAGCATGGTTGCGAGTGAATACGAAAACTCGTCGGCGGTTGAAAGCGTTTGCAGAGTTATTTAATTGAAAATGAGGGAGATCGATTAAATACGGGGCGTTGAATGAAAATCTAGGCTAAGGGGAGGCACTGGTAATATTTTAAGTAACCGATTCAGTAGTTTCTTTTGTGTGTATGTAGGATGTGTGATTTTGTACGAACGAGTAATGAGAAAGTGTGCGTATGAGAGAGAGAGAAAGCGAGAGTGAGAGAGTGAGAAAGAAAGCATGTATCTATATTTGTTATTAGGAATGTTCTAGAAACCAATTAGTATAAAGGTGTTGAGCGCGATAATAAAAGAAGTGAGTCTTTGCGAAACCTTCAAGTGTAACAGTGTGTACATCATAGCGAATATTTAGAGATTATCAGCGAATGCGTTTAGTGAGTTTTGAGTGAACATTTATTAGCGTTTAATACAGAGTGAAGTGCGAGAAACATTACAACCATTACTTTTGTGTTTAAAACTGTTTAATATCATTCCAATCAAAAAATCCTACATGTATGTTTCGTCTGTATACGTTGTAGGAATAGCATCGATACGATTAGTCGGTGATGCAGGGATTTCTACATTTAATTTCACCCGTGGTCATTTAAAAAGTGGTAAAGTGTTGAATCGCGATACATGCTTCGAAACTGCTCCAAAAGTAAAACCTGTTAGTTTTACTTTTAGTTTTACAATTAAATAACTCATGAAACCACACGCACATTGATTTTTTCAATTATCCACGGTTGAACATCTACAAATACATGATGTCGTTTTATATCATACACGTCCATGTCCATCCAAGAATAGGTGCCCCCTATCTCTTACACATAAGTATATCCACACAACGTGAGACCACTAATTTTTTTGTAAACTCCGCATATCCAGCCTCAATCAAATGAATTCTACACCGCCTCATAGGTTCGTAATTTCGTAACCGCCGTTACACGTTCGTGCGTTTGCTCGCAGCTTTCGAAAGCATCCGTCGTTTAACCGCGACACCGTTATTTACACGGCCACTTACCGGCCGACCGGCTGGCAATTTGAATGCATAATTCGTTAATGTGCGCCGCGCGCGAAATCCGCACGGGAAAAAATCGCCGCTGCGCCGGAATCATTAGGAGCCATTATCGTAATCATCGCTAAACGCCGCGTCGCAGTTCGAGCGGCGTGGAAAATTGTCGGAACGCAGACGCGGGCTTCGAAACGGGCGTCGCTCTCGTCCGCTCGAGAGTGTCGCGACTCGACGGAGTTTCTAATTAACCTATCGCCACGCCAACGCGCGCGAGTCGGGCGAAAACGCATTGAGGAAAGTGAAATGCGCGGAGAACAAATATGCCGCGCAAAGCCGCTCATTTGGGCGTCGTTAATCATCGGCCGGAGGCGTGTGTGTGTGTGTGTGAGAGTCGGTTATATGCGTTTTGGCTTCCGGGCGTTACGTTGTTGCCGAGGTAAAATTGTGAAATGTCTGTCGACAGGAGGGTCCTTGTGCAGGTTGCTTAAGTGGATCGCGTTTGCGAGTTTGCGGGAAAGTGTGGATTTAAGTTGGACAAAATGGGGGCGTGGGTATGTTTAACCCTTTGCGGTCGTATTAAATTTAGACATGGGTGTCGTACTGGACGGAATTAATTTCCGTTGAACGAGAAGTGATACATTATGTGCAAGATTATGGAGGATAAACAATATTTATGAATTCTTTTGTGATGTTTGGATATATTTTACATAATAATGCGTTTTAATATAATGTTTTTATGTGAAAATTATATTTTATAATTCTCCATCGTGTGGTATCTTTCAAAGTAGTATCCAACATGAAGTCCTGCTTTTTGATTACATGTGTCGCGAAACTAATTAGTTTGGCATCTTCCGCCCTGGATTTTTCTGTCTGAACATACAGAACATTCTTTACTCTTTACGTTTTGACAGTGCAGCAATATATATAGTTTATCATTAAACAGCCATATGTAGTTTTGAAGATGCTCCTTCACGAAAATCATCTACAAGTTCTTCCACCAATTTTCGGGCAAACATTAAATGTGACATAGGCGTTTTGTTTTCTCTTTTTGCTGACACCTTACATAAGATGTAGCTATTGACAGTGCAAACCACTGTTCCTCATAAAAAAATGTTCTCCACCATTTGCAAGATTTTCTCGTAAAACAATATGAATTTACTAACTGATCAGTCTTATCGACACCTCCCATATACATATTATAATTTATAATAACATTTGGTTTGATAATGTTGACGTTGAAACCTTCTATCATCCTCTTTTTTATAGACTTTATGCCCGAGGTATCGTACCTGCTTAGTATGGTGACTTGACTATTTTCTTGTCTCTGCACGCTAATAATAGAATATCACCTGATGGATAGGTAGCAACAATATTATTTTTTGTTACAGCTAATTTTTTAATCACAGCTGGTATATATTTCTGTTTGTTGTAAGAGTACCAGTGGAATAGCAGCTTAGTTTTAAAAGCTTAGTTTTGAAATACAATATAACATTATTATGGTTCCTTACTGTGGTGGCTGAGAGCAGACATACGACCGGAACGGTAAAAAAGCTTTGGTGGCTGAGAGTGGACATACGACCGGAAAGGGTTGTGACTTTTCGATGTTTGCAGAGTCTAAAATCATATTATTTCAGATTTTCGATGAGCATATGTGCTTTTGGAATATATAGATGAAACAGCTTACTTAAAAGGTACAAATGTTCAAATAATTGTAAGTGCTACTGTATCAAAACGAATATGTGTGCATTAACATATAATTATTCGAGGTTATTGTAGCTTACTCTTGGTGAGATTATGTTATTTCAAATTTTAATTGTATAAATAAACATTAAATTTTATTTTAATTGAATAATTAAAAAGAAAAGTGATACTGTAGATACATGTATGCCATATATAAACCGTCACTTATAACTATTCAAACTTCAATTTAGAAACGTCCTGACTAACTATAGTTGGACTACTAATCTACAGCTTACACTTGCTAAAACGTCGTTATTTCATACTTCATCAATCTTCCCCGAGAGAAACACGAAATCTTGTTCAAAACCACGAGTCTCCCGAATCACGCTTAAACTTTCCTACCAGGTTGTTCAATAAGTTTTGTTTTGTTTTGTTGAGGGCGTTGCTACTAGTCCAAATTTGTTTTTGTTTTGTTGGTTCACTCTTCTTATCAACGTATGTGAAGGTTCATTTCAATCAGTCAATTCATTGTTTGTTTACAAGCCATTTAGTGTCGCCGTGTCACAGTATTTTCGACAATGGAAAAAATTGAATATCGTGCAGTGATAAAATTCTTATTTTTGGAAGGTGTAGCACCAAAAGAAATTCACGAACGAATGTTAAGAGTGTATAATGAACGTTCACCTTCAATTAGAACAGTAGAAAGATGGGTTGCTGAATTTAAACGTGGTCGTACAAGCCTTGAAGACGATCCACGTGAAGGACGTCGAAAAACCGCATCAACACCAGAAATCGTAGCCAAAGTACAGGATATGGTTTTGGAAGATCGTCGATTGACTGAGAGGGATTTAGTAGAGGCTCTACACATCTCATTAGGCAGTGTGAGTCATATTTTAAATGAAATTTTGAGTTTTAAAAAGCTATGTGCACAATGGGTGCCGCATTCGCTAACAATTGAACAAAAACACATTCGAATGCGACTTTCTCAACAACATTTGGAGCATTTTAAAAAGGATAAAGTGGATTTTGTGCGTCGATTCATCACTATGGATGAGACTTGGGTCTATCACCATGATCCTAAATCAAAACAAGAGGCTAAAGAGTGGTGTGAACCTGGTTGTTCGGCTTCGAAACGGGTTCGTGTCCAGAAATCGGCCAAGAAGGTTCTGGCATCAGTTTTTTGGGATGCGAAAGGAATTTTATTTGTGGATTACTTGCAAACTGGTAAAACAATTAATTCTGAATATTATTGCAACCTTTTGGACCAGTTGAAGGAAAAAATTCGTGAAAAAAGACCCGGTTTGCAGAAGAAAAAAATCATTTTTCATCAGGACAACGCACCGTGTCACAAGAGCATTTTGACAATGGCTAAAATCCATGAATTAAAGTTCGAATTGTTGGAGCATTCGCCGTATTCACCAGATTTGGCCCCCAGCGACTTCCATTTGTTTCCAGAACTCAAAAAATTTATGCGTGGCAAGCGTTTTTCGTCAAATGAAGAGGTCATAACGGCTGTTGAAGCGTATTTTGCAGACCTTCCGGAATCTCACTTCAGGGATGGGATCCACAGATTGGAGGATCGTTGGAGCAAGTGCATTAATGTTCAGGGAGATTATACTGAATAATAAAGTGTATTTTGAACCATAACATTGTGTTTTTCTTATCGAACGACAAAACTTATTGAGCAACCTTCTTCTGCACCATTCACCGTGCGTTCATCGTCGCACTCGTGTGTTCATGATCAACGCCGGCCGACGCTCTTCTCCACCTCCGTTCGCGCAAAAAAATGATCCCCGAATTCCACGGCGGAACCGCAAACTCCCGACTTTCTCATCTTCCCTTCCGCGAATGCGAGTTTTCGACCTCTTTCCTCCAGTTACCCCCTTCGCCCCTCGCACACATACTCCTAACTCGCGCAGAACATTCCGCTCTATCCCATTTTTTCCTCTCCGTCCCTTCGCTTCTCCCTTTCTGTCGCCCTACTCGTCAGTTTCTCGTCGGCGCATTAAAAATGTATCAATCTCTCGGTGTTTTATCGACTGACCAAGTTGACTGGCTGGTCGGCTGGCGCGGAATGTCCTTAAAGGCGTCGTAAAGAATAACGTGGCGCGACGTGTTGTCGATGACGAGTTCGCGGGTCCCGAAGGAATCCCGATGTTTTTCAATGTTTTCGATGTTTTTCGGCACAGGAAGTGCCGCACCCTGATTTATGCCGATGTACGAATTGCGAGGTTAAGTGTTAATTGAGGATGATAAGGGGGTGGTGGTAATAATAAATAAATAATAAGTGGAGTGGATAGAAGAAAGTAATGTCAAATAATGTAATATACCTCGACACTGTCACTGGGTTATAAAAAGGTAGATTCTGTAAATATCAAGACTGTGCCGCATTAATGATGTTTGACTGATGCACTAAAAAAACCAAGAACTTTGTGAGTGGATAATCTTTTTAATAGCGTGATTTTGGCCGCTTAATGATGCTTGAAATAATAATGGAGATCGAAGATATGCTTGATAGCCTGCGAAGGCTTTACGAATAGGTAAAGAAAGCTATGAGAACGAATTTTAGTATCACAGGTCTTTGTCCGATTTAATGATACTGTAACAGAAATGACATAGGACATGCGTGACAGTGACCGAAAACGTCTGTGTGGAAAAAAGGCGGCTATGCGAACTATTTTTTAAACGACGTAACTTTGACGGTTTGCTCATGCCTGTAATAATAACTGAAATGGAAGATACGCTTGAGAGCTTGCAAAGACTTTATGAGTGGGTGAAAAGACAGATATGACAGCGACTTCATAGATCTTCCGCCGTGCACAGCGCGAGTACGTGTCTAATGTATGGTTAATAAACGAATGCGAGTGTCGTGCTGGTAAACGACATGCGACCTGGTCATTTGCCAAGTGACAGCGCTTTACGAGAAGTAGTCATGTTTCTGAGGCGTTAAACGAAGATTTGTGTCAGTTCGCAGTCCAAGCGGTGGGTGGCAATGGGACGCCAGAATGATAGAGCCGTAGCTCTTGCCAATAAACTGCTATAAATTCTTGATATCTATGAGAACGCATATGCTGGCGCACTGAAGCTGACAATAGACTGTGAGCTGTGAGCTGTGTTGGACGTATAGCAGTCCCATACGTTGGGAGCACTAGATGGAAGTTGTGTCGTTGCTTTTAGAGCTGTCGACTTACTGTTTATTTGCAAACGTGCGACTAGGTTTATGGGAAATGCCGGATATTGTATTCTAGACACTAGTGTAAGGAATTATAGAACCCAGTTTAAGTACGGGTGGAATATGTATACGTGTCTTTAGTAAACGATCGATATTTCTCCACACATAATTTTTAGGCGTGTCAGAGGTCTGTCTGTTCATTTCAAAAACCGCCAACGTATTTAGGCGACCATCTTTGCAACTTCATGAGGATAGAAGCTAGTTGCTGACAGATATAGAACCGGTAAAATTTTTCCGAATTCTCTTTACAACTTCAAGTCTCTGAAAACTGTATGCGTGCCATCACTCTCGTGCTTCCCGCGCGTGATGGAAGATGTGTCGTTGCTCTTAGAACTGTCGACTTACTGTTTATTTGCAAACGTGCGACTAGGTTTATGGGAAATGCCGGATATTATATTCTAGACAGTATTGTAAGAAATCATAAAACCCAGTTTAAGTACGGGTGGAATACGTACACGTGTCTTTAGTAAACGATCGATATTTCTCCACACATAATTTTTAGGCGTGTCAGAGGTCTGTCTGTTCATTTCAAAAACCGCCAACGTATTTAAGCGACCATCTTTGCAACTTCGTGAGGAAAGAAGCTAGTTGCTGACAGATATAGAACCGGTAAAATTTTTCCGAATTCTCTTTACAACTTCAAGTCTCTGAAAACTGTATGCGTGCCATCACTCTCGTGCTTCCGCGCGTGATGGAAGATGTGTCGTTGCTTTTAGAACTGTCGACTTACTGTTTATTTGCAAACGTGCGATTAGGTTTATGGGAAATGCCGGATATTATATTCTAGACAGTATTGTAAGAAATTATAAAACCCAGTTTAAGTACGGGTGGAATATGTATACGTGTCTTTAGTAAACGATCGATATTTCTCCACACATAATTTTTAGGCGTGTCAGAGGTCTGTCTGTTCATTTCAAAAACCGTCAACGTATTTAGGCGACCATCTTTGCAACTTCATGAGGATAGAAGCTAGTTGCTGACAGATATACAACCGGTAAAATTTTTCCGAATTCTCTTTACAACTTCAAGTCTCTGAAAACTGTATGCGTGCCATCACGCTCTTGCTTCCCGCGCGTGATGAAAGATGTGTCGTTGCTCTCAGAACTGTCGACTTACTGTTTATTTGCAAACGTGCGATTAGGTTTATGGGAAATGCCGGATATTGTATTCTAGACAGTAGTGTAAGGAATTATAGAACCCAGTTTAAGTACGGGTGGAATATGTATACGTGTCTTTAGTAAACGATCGATATTTTTTCCACAGGTCATTTTTAGGCGTGTCAGAAGTCTGTCTTTTCGTTTCAAAAACCGCCAACGTATTTAGGCGACCATCTTTGCAACTTTATGAGGATACAAGTTAGTTACTGACAGATATACAACCGGTAAAATTTTTCCGAATTCTCTTCGCAACTTCAAGTCTCTGAAAACCGTATGCGTGCCATCACTCTCGTGCTTCCCGCGCGTGATGGAAGATGTGTCGTTGCTTTTAGAACTGTCGACTTACTGTTTATTTGCAAACGTGCGACTAGGTTTATGGGAAATGCCGGATATTGTATTCTAGACAGTAGTGTAAGGAATTATAGAAACCAGTTTAAGTACGGGTGGAATATGTATACGTGTCTTCAGTAAACGATCGATATTTTTTCACAGGTCATTTTTAGGCGTGTTAGAAGTCTGTCTCTTCATTTCAAAAACCGTCAACGTATTTAGGCGACCATCTTTGCAACTTCATGAGGATAGAAGCTAGTTGCTGACAGATATACAACCGGTAAAATTTTTCCGAATTCTCTTTACAACTTCAAGTCTCTGAAAACTGTATGCGTGCCATCACGCTCTTGCTTCCCGCGCGTGATGAAAGATGTGTCGTTGCTCTCAGAACTGTCGACTTACTGTTTATTTGCAAACGTGCGACTAGGTTTATGGGAAATGCCGGATATTATATTCTAGACAGTATTGTAAGAAATTATAAAACCCAGTTTAAGTACGGGTGGAATATGTATACGTGTCTTTAGTAAACGATCGATATTTTTCCACAGGTCATTTTTAGGCGTGTCAGAAGTCTGTCTCTTCGTTTCAAAAACCGCCAACGTATTTAGGCGACCATCTTTGCAACTTCATGAGGATAGAAGCTAGTTGCTGACAGATATAGAACCGGTAAAATTTTTCCGAATTTTCTTTACAACTTCAAGTCTCTGAAAACCGTATGCGTGCCATCACTCTCGTGTTTCCCGCGCGTGATGGAAGATGTGTCGTTGCTTTTAGAACTGTCGACTTACTGTTTATTTGCAAACGTGCGACTAGGTTTATGGGAAATGCCGGATATTATATTCTAGACAGTATTGTAAGAAATTATAAAACCCAGTTTAAGTACGGGTGGAATATGTATACGTGTCTTTAGTAAACGATCGATATTTTTCCACAGGTCATTTTTAGGCGTGTCAGAAATCTGTCTCTTCGTTTCAAAAACCGCCAACGTATTTAGGCGACCATCTTTGCAAACTTCATGAGGATAGAAGCTAGTTGCTGACAGATATAGAACCGGTAAAATTTTTCCGAATTCTCTCTTTACAACTTCAAGTCTCTGAAAACCGTATGCGTGCCATCACTCCCGTGCTTCCCGCGCGTGATGGAAGATGTGTCGTTGCTTTTAGAACTGTCGACTTACTGTTTATCTGCAAACATGCGATTATGTTTATGGGAAATGCCGGATATTGTATTCTAGACAGTAGTGTAAGGAATTATAAAACCCAGTTTAAGTACGGGTGGAATATGTATACGTGTCTTTAGTAAACGACCGATATTTTTCCACAGGTCATTTTTAGGCGTCTCAGAAGTCTGTCTCTTCGTTTCAAAAACCGCCAACGTATTTAGGCGACCATCTTTGCAACTTCATGAGGATAGAAGCTAGTTGCTGACAGATATTGAACCGGTAAAATTTTTCCGAATTCTCTTTACAACTTCAAGTCCCTGAAAACTGTATGCGTGTCATCACTCTCGTGCTTCCCGCGCGTGATGGAAGATGTGTCGTTGCTTTTAGAACTGTCGACTTACTGTTTATTTGCAAACGTGCGACTAGGTTTATGGGAAATGCCGGATATTATATTCTAGACAGTATTGTAAGAAATTATAAAACCCAGTTTAAGTACGGGTGGAATATCTATACGTGTCTTTAGTAAACGATCGATATTTTTCCACAGGTCATTTTTAGGCGTGTCAGAAGTTTGTCTCTTCGTTTCAAAAACCGCCAACGTATTTAGGCGACCATCTTTGCAACTTCATGAGGATTGAAGCTAGTTGCTGACAGATATAGAACCGGTAACATTTTTCCGAATTCTCTTTACAACTTCAAGTCTCTGGAAACCGTATGCGTGTCATCACGCTCGTGCTTCCCGCGCGTGATGGAAGATGTGTCGTTGCTTTTAGAACTGTCGACTTACTGTTTATTTGCAAACGTGCGATTAGGTTTATGGAAAATGCCGGATATTATATTCTAGACAGTATTGTAAGAAATTATAGAACCCAGTTTAAGTACGGGTGGAATATGTACACGTGTCTTTAGTAAACGATCGATATTTCTCCACACATAATTTTTAGGCGTGTCAGAAGTCTGTCTCTTCGTTTCAAAAACCGCCAACGTATTTAGGCGACCATCTTTGCAACTTCATGAGGGTACAAGTTAGTTACTGACAGATATACAACCGGTAAAATTTTTCCGAATTCTCTTCGCAACTTCAAGCCTCTGAAAACTGTATGCGTGCCATCACTCCCGTGCTTCCCGCGCGTGATGGAAGATGTGTCGTTGCTTTTAGAACTGTCGACTTACTGTTTATTTGCAAACGTGCGACTAGGTTTATGGGAAATGCCGGATATTGTATTCTAGACAGTAGTGTAAGGAATTATAGAACCTAGTTTAAGTACGGGTGGAATATGTATACGTGTCTTTAGTAAACGATCGATATTTTTCCACAGGTCATTTTTAGGCGTGTCAGAAGTCTGTCTCTTCGTTTCAAAAACCGCCAACGTATTTGGGCGACCATCTTTGTAACTTCATGAGGATACAAGTTAGTTACTGACAGATATACAACCGGTAAAATTTTTCCGAATTCTCTTCGCAACTTCAAGTCTCTGAAAACTGTATGCGTGCCATCACTCTCGTGCTTCCCGCG
Source organism: Cryptocheilus praepositus (assembly GCA_033815515.1). NCBI lineage: Eukaryota > Metazoa > Arthropoda > Insecta > Hymenoptera > Pompilidae > Cryptocheilus > Cryptocheilus praepositus. The sequence continues at coordinate 3,620,914 of JAWWQZ010000257.1, forward strand.
CGTGATGGAAGATGTGTCGTTGCTTTTAGAACTGTCGACTTACTGTTTATTTGCAAACGTGCGATTAAGTTTATGGGAAATGCCGGATATTATATTCTAGACAGTATTGTAAGAAATTATAAAACCCAGTTTAAGTACGAGTGGAATATGTATACGTGTCTTTAGTAAACGATCGATATTTTTCCACAGGTCATTTTTAGGCGTGTCAGAAGTCTGTCTCTTCGTTTCAAAAACCGCCAACGTATTTAGGCGACCATCTTTGCAACTTCATGAGGATAGAAGCTAGTTTCTGACAGATATAGAACCGGTAAAACTTTTCCGAATTCTCTTTACAACTTCAAGTCTCTGAAAACCGTATGCGTACCATCACTCTCGTGCTTCCCGCGCGTGATGGAAGATGTGTCGTTGCTTTTAGAACTGTCGACTTACTGTTTATTTGCAAACGTGCGACTAGGTTTATGGGAAATGCCGGATATTGTATTCTAGACAGTAGTGTAAGGAATTATAGAACCCAGTTTAAGTACGGGTGGAATATGTATACGTGTCCTTAGTAAACGATCGATATTTTTCCACAGGTCATTTTTAGGCGTGTCAGAAGTCTGTCTCTTCGTTTCAGAAACCGCCAACGTATTTAGGCGACCATCTTTGCAACTGCATGAGGATAGAAGCTAGTTGCTGACAGATATAGAACCGGTAAAATTTTTCCGACTTCTCTTTACAACTTCAACTCTCTGAAAACTGTATGCGTGCCATCACTCTCGTGCTTCCCGCGCGTCGTTCAGAACCTGCGGATGCAAAGCAACTTTACATATCCCCCGCCCGCGCCGAATATGGCGGCCTCAGGGTCCTCTGGCGTTCGCGGTCGCTGCGGTGTCGTCGGGGGGGTTGGTTCCTTTTGGGGTAACGCGCTGCCGTCCGTGAGCCGCAGCGACATCACTAAAGTGTCAGCGGCATCACAATTCGCGAGGAGCAAAAGAGCGCTTGTTAGCGGGTCCGCGTCCCGGCAAAAAAGGCAGCCTCCTCCTGGGTCCCCCGGACCCCGCACTGAAGTCCGGAGCCGCGCGTGTCCCCAACGCGCGACAGAGAGGCCGCAAGAATCTCGTCCGGCGAACAGGCCCAAAAGTCCACGACAAAAGGACCCTCCCTTTTTCTTCTACCCGCGTCTCTCTCCCACCGACCTTCCGCGCAACTCTTTGCGCGGACGCAGATGCCACCACTCTATCCCGCCACTTCTTCGTCCTCCGCAGACCTACGGCCTCTCTCTCCATCTTTTCCGCGCGTTTTTGCGCGTGTCGGTCGTCTTTTTCGCTCACACGCCGGACGTCGAACGCGACGGCTCTTTGGACGGAGCCGACAGCCACGGTTCGGGATGTTCCGATACAAATTACATGAAGAGGGACACGAACGGAATGGCGGGTGCGCGTGTGGGCGGGCGTGCGTGAGCGTGCACATGAGAGTGTGCGTACGCGAAGGACAGGAAAGACTGATGTTATCATCAGCTGCGGCTGGTCGCCCTTTTCGCCCAGTAATGCGACGACCCCTGCGCTGCGCTTCTTTTAGTTGGGCGAGTGGACCGGCCGGCGGAAGGGGTTGCATAAACTTGCGGACTGAGAAATGCGAGTCGGGCTGACGTGAAGTCGGTCTGCGAAGTTGGGGGGAGGCAAAGGGTGAGGGGGTTTTCGGGACAATCGTCAACATGGTGTAATATAAGAAGATGCAAGGGGTTTTTGAGTATTCGCAATGCAGGGCGATTCGTATATGTGAAGTAGGTTGGAAATCGAGTCGTGAGCACAGTTCGAAGTATCGCGTAGTGTAAAAACACGTGAACGATAGAATTAAGATGAATTTATTCATGTAGTAGGCTCCTGAAGGGGACATACGTAGAGCGTGTATAGGATAGAATAAAATGCGTTCAATTAAAAGCAAACAAAAAATCTACTACGCATTTACTTACACTACAGCAAGCGATAAATAGTAATAAAGATTTTTATGTGTAGTATTTAAAATTGTGCTTCGCACCTACGTAGACAACTGCTTTCCCACAGTGCAATCGCCTCATTCCAACAAACGTACCGTACTACCACGTTCGCGGCAGCCAACGTTTCTCAGCCGTCCGTCTGCAACAAGACATTACCCGTTCGCGACTTCATCGCACGCACGTCCATTACGTAATTGCGGCTCGTTTTGTTTACGGGACCCGCGGCCGCTGGCTCCATTGAAGGAATTTAAGCCGCGCCGCGGTAATTTATCTCGTCCCTCTATCGCGCCGCGAACCGGGCGATGATCATTAGCGGCGCACTTTTAATTCGCGACCGGCCAGACGGAAGACGACGGAAAATGTTGCGCACTTCGACTGCTGGCTACCCGTGTTCAGCCACTGGTGGAATTCGCGGCTTCGTTACGCGATTTATCGCGTTTCTCTTTCGCCGTCAGGTCTCAATCGCACTTATTAGCCGATCGTATCGGTAAACACGGACTGATCGATCGTTATTGCCGCTTTTCGCCGCGGCTTTACAGTTACTGCCTTTTTGCGGATCAGCCCGCTGCCGGGAGAGCGGGATGAGGAACGCCTAGTATGGGAATTTGAGGCAGCGCGGTGTGATTTACGTCGGCGGGTCGTTCTCACCTTCGCGGCGTAATTAAAGTGGATGCGATAGAGGCGCGGCCGGCGATCTCTATATCGACGAGGCCGATGCCGATTCGCGAGCCGGTAATTTTGTCGACTACCGTTACGGGCACCGACGCCTGACCTTTCGGCGGCAGGAGGAAAATTGAACTGCGATACTATGTTGCAGTGCCTGTATTCATGTTGCAGAATACTGAAAATCAAATCCTGGAATAGGGAATCCGGAAAAATTAAGGTGCGGTACTATGCTGAGGCGCTTGTACTTATGTCACAGAATCCTGAAAATTAAATCCTGGAATTCAGAATCCTGAAAAATCATGAGTATAATTTTATGCTTTGTGCCGAATGCTTTCTCATAAACAAAAGACGGTCAGTTAACAATCGCATTTAAATTGAACATAGCCAGATTTTCCATTAACTTTCCTTTTCGCAACAAATATTATGCAACAAATTGTACCACGACTTTGCCCGCAAACCTATATTTTACCTTTTTGCACACCGTATACATTCGTGTCACTCCGTTAACAAAAATTCGGAATCGGTAAATCTACTCTTAAATGCCATCCCGCCTGTTTACTCATATGCATTTAAATGTCGCTTTACAAAATTCTGACACTAAACCCATTCTTGCCGCTGACTCCGTCTTTCTTTCCCCCAGTGCCACAATGATTGACCTCTCGCGCACCAGTAGCAACCGCGGTCAGAACCAAGAAGACATCGGCACTACCATCACTGGCAGCTCGTAATCCCTGGACCGGCAGTTTTGCGCGGGTTTATGGTGTTTCTTGCGCCCGCCTGTGCTCGGCACTAACAGCCGTCACTAATGCGCCAAGGCCTGGCTTCCCAACGCGGCGAGCAACTTGGTCAAAGCTGGCGCCGAGTGCCTGTCTCCTTATGGTAATTTTCAGTGAACCGCTTCATCTCGATGTTTCTCCACGCGGCGCTTTCCATCGAGGAAATTGTTACTTCACCAGTAGCGAGAGTCTGGTGGTAATTTGTTGCTGCTCGCCGTCTCTCTAAAGACGTGCGTTGCTTAACACGCTGAACGCGAAGTCGATTTCATTTGACTACTCGTCTATGTAATGGGGAAGGGCAGGAATGCATTTGTGTGGAACCGAACCGATTGAGAAAACATTAAGAAACTAGAAGCGAAATTTTTAATTGTATGATTTGTGCAGTATTATCGGTGGAAGTTGATATGGATTGTTCGTTCGCAAGACGAATGAAAACCGGACGCTTCACCTCCTGCTCATGGACCACCGTTAGCCAACACCGTTTAGTCTCCCATTGTCCTTCGCATTTCAATAGATCCCGAAAAAGTAATCAACGTCCACGTTCAATTTTATCGCTCAACCAAATATCGCCTAATCCTTCCTGTCCTTTCTGGTCATACCCCTCTTTCTTCACACATGCCGAACCTGCAGTTCTTTGTTTCGATCGTGATACCTCCCGATCCCATACATACGGCACCAATCTCCGCATATCCCCACTTCCTTTCCGAATTTCGGAAAATCCACAGACGAACGCACGAGGAAAAAGATGAGCTGGAGGGGAGAAAGACATTTACATATACTGAAGCAAGGATCTTGGACTTCACTTGCTCGAACACCGTCACCAAAGTTACAACAACGCAGCACGAACTCTTTCGATAAACTCACCACGCGTACAGCACATTTTCTGTTTTTGCGATTCTTATTAATTTTGTGAACCTTATTAAGTTTGTTTGAAATATATATTTGTTATTCCGTTGAACACTTCTTCGTACAATTTACACCCTTCACCTCCGTAAAACGTCGTGAAGCAGATCGCGTTAACACAAAACGTGATTAGAAAAAATCCATGGATGTTTCGCAGAGTTTGATATGGTGATTTATGTAGTATTATCTGTGGAAGTTGATACTTATGTACTTGGCAGAATTTGATATCATAGTATACCGGTGTTGATTCTAGGTATATAGGATATTGCCCAAGAAAATAGTAGTTGTTTGGGAATACATAAATATATTCATAAACAAATTCACGTAAAATAGTTGATGAATGACGTTGAACGTTTTCCAGGTAGTTTATAGTTTCTACTTTCATCTACTTTCCCAGTAACTCTACTTTCGCAGAGTTTGATATGGTGATTTATGTAGTATTATCTGTGGAAGTTGATACTTATGTACTTGACAGAATTTGATATCATGGTATACCGGTGTTGATTCTAGGTATATAGGATATTGCCCAAGAAAATAGTAGTTGTTTGGGAATACATAAATATATTCATAAACAAATTCACGTAAAATAGTTGATGAATGACGTTGCACGTTTTCCAGGTAGTTTATAGTTTCTACTTTCATCTACTTTCCCAGTAACTCTACTTTCGCAGAGTTTGATATGGTGATTTATGTAGTATTATCTGTGGAAGTTGATACTTATGTACTTGGCAGAATTTGATATCATGGTATACCGGTGTTGATTCTAGGTATATAGGATATTGCCCAAGAAAATAGTAGTTGTTTGGGAATACATAAATATATTCATAAACAAATTCACGTAAAATAGTTGATGAATGACGTTGAACGTTTTCCAGGTAGTTTATAGTTTCTACTTTCATCTACTTTCCCAGTAACTCTACTTTCGCAAAGTTTGATATGGTGATTTATGTAGTATTATCTGTGGAAGTTGATACTTATGTACTTGGCAGAATTTGATATCACAGTATACCGGTGTTGATTCTAGGTATATAGGATATTGCCCAAGAAAATAGTAGTTGTTTGGGAATACATAAATATATTCATAAACAAATTCACGTAAAATAGTTGATGAATGACGTTGAACGTTTTCCAGGTAGTTTATAGTTTCTACTTTCATCTACTTTCCCAGTAGATAATAGTTTGCAGACTTTAATTCGCAGGAAATCGTACGCTCCCTTCAGTGGGAAACTTAATGTACACAATACTGTATAATGGCCACGTTTAATCTTTTATCTAAATTCTTCCTTCGCGTTTGCGGCAGCACTGTCATTGTAATTTCATTATAGACTCATAGAACCCCTGACGCATACGCTGAATACTCACTGACGTACACTAACTGATTCAAATCGCAGAATACGCAAAAATTCCAAACGCTCAGTCAATTACATATTCCAAACAGTTAGACTCCCACAGCGTTAAATTACCAAAGAAACCCCGGATAAATAAATCGTAATATTAATTGCCGCGTGCAACAGCCTAGTTTTCCGGTACCTGCACGCGGTAAAATTAATTGCCGTTTAATTGGACGCGCTACAAGACATGTGCCGCAACTAATTAGACTGCCGCAGAACGTAAAATAAATATTATTGGTTACATTTATTTTTATTATAATTTTATATTTATTATAAGTATTATTTATTAATTATATACATTATCCGCGTGAATTACAGCTCCTCACGAAGTTGCGCAAGCAACTTTACGCGATATGTAATTAAACTCCCACAAAACCGAAAATATTTGTTATTTATTATATGTATTTTTACTATAATATTATTTTAGCGTACAATATATAATATTGATATTCTCATTTAATATTTATTTATATATAAACTGCACTAATATTTATTTTATATTTCATCATACGATATCCATTATATTTATGTGGGATATTTTAGTGACAACAAATAGATGTTTATTTTAATGAATTAAATAACAATACAAGATAAAATGATTCGCGTGTGTCGACCCCGTGGTGACTCCGTGGCGGCCGCTTGTGAACTGCCCCGTCGCTCTTTTCTCTTATAAACAATTGAATCGCGGATCATACCATCGATCGCTCACCTTATTTGCTTCCCTAGCAACTAATTTATTCGGGAACCTTCCAAACACATGCGTACACATTACAACTTATTCCAGAATCTTCCAAACGCTCGATTGCTCATGCATACACACACACACAATCGGGTGTTGCCAGTTCATATCGCGATACCACATTTATTATATACATTATTTATAAATGATATATGTGTATACTGCTAGCGTCAACTATCAGCACCTAATGTCGCCGCGCAAGCAAAATTTACGCGATATCTCATTAGAGCGGCAACGGGTCAAAAATGAAAGTAATTTATTTCGGTTATAATATTATTTCACTATATGAGGCGTAATATCAATATTCATATTTAATATTTATTATACATATTTATTAATGACATGTATCACTGGCGTGAAAAAACAGCAGCTCACGTCGCCGCGGCAGAGTATTAATGCATATGGAAGAAACGCGCGGTCTCGCGGTGCAGAGAATTAGCGGACGACGACGAGGCGTAAAGAATAAACACGGCGCATTATCACGCATTGCCGTGCGTATCGTTAATTAATCGCGGCCGATTCCGCGTTGTCCCTTATCCGCGCGAGATCTCCACTTCGAAGCGCGCTTCTGACCATCCGCGGTCACGCGCGCCACGTAGACGATGAGTTATGAAATGAATTATGAAGCGCTTCTAATCGGCGATAGCTCGACGAGTAATTCAATGTACGCAGCCACGCTCTCCCTTGGCAGACAAGGTAATTTTCTTCTGTGACCTAACGACGACACCATATTCATTTTGTGGTACTGATAGCAAATGCTGAACAATATTGTTAAGAAACAAAAAAAATTGTAAGTGGTTGTATTGTGTACTTGTTATCTATTTTTGCTATATGGAATGAATTTGGAAACTAGATGCGACTCCGCGGCTATTTTGTGGCGGAAAGAAAAGCACGTTGTGTCCGATAAGAAGAAAAACATCGCCATAGTGTACCTTATTTAACACTTTGACTGCCACGATGGTCACCGGTGACCGGTGCAAAAGAGTTTACTAAAGATGCAAAAAAGTCGCAATAAAGTTTATTTGCAATCTTGTAAAAGCAATTGATATCGGAACGGTGCTTCAATACTTTTGGCTTCTAACAACTCTGCGATACCTTTATTTTGCACGATTTAATTATACTCTGCAGTATTTCATCGCGTCGCGGTTCTAACATGGTAAAATATGCTTGGCAGTCAACGTGTTAAAGTGTAAGCGACTCTGCTCCATGTAAAATTCTAATAATGGCCCTAAGTTATCATTATACCAATTCACTAGCAACAAATAAATCGATAAGTAAATCGATAAGTAAAAGAAAAGTAAAAAAGATCGAACACTGCTCGTCATTTCTTATCTATGCCCATGGCATTATTCGCCGCGTGCGCAAAAGTGGAATCACACGGGTCCTTTGCTTTCCCTTAACATCTCTACCTTCGACTATCTCCTGTGTCCGCATAACGCGCGTCTAATACTCGGCTAATGCCAGGATTTATTCGTGCGGCATACTCGCCCGGCCGGCGGTGATTTATTCGTCGTTAATGCCAAAATATTTAGAGGTCGTGCGCGCGTACGCTCTAACTAATCCCCGACCGGTTCAATTAGCGAAGGTGCCACGAGAAGTGAGTTCAGCCACGAAGTATGCCGGCCAGCTGGTCTAAACCGGTTTAGTTCGGCGAGCCGGGGTTAATACAATGAAATCGATGCGAAGTTAATCGTCTTTCGCGGCTGGGCCCCGTGATCGATGCGCGACGTGATGCGGGATTAGATGGGCGCGGATAATCTTCCGTCTTTGCGAATTTAGGCCTGAGTGCCCGGTAATGGCCAGTTTAGGCAAAGCCGGCGGACGGGACGCAAAATATTGTACGGAACGGAAACGTCAAACATCGCGCGAAGAGAGTTGTAAATGGAAAAATATGTAAAGTCGAGTAATGGATGCAGGTATTAGCTATGCAGTGGTAGATGCTACTCGCCAGAGGTTGTCAACAGGGATTCTTTACGCAGAGCGGAAACGTCAACGGCGATGCGTTAAATGTTAATGTGCGGTGACATGTGGAATGGTATCTTAGGAACTGGGATTCAAAGCCAATAATTGACTGGTTGGTGAGGTACACGTTTCCGATAACGGACGCAGGTATTGCCGATCGTATATACACGTTTCTCTGTAACGAACCCAGATATTAAGTATCGTATATTAGCGGCCCTTCGTCAGAAATTACCAGCTTCTATCTTTTCCACAATTCGAAATCGTCAAATGTGGAGCAATAAAACTGATTAACATAAAAATGACTAAAACTGTATTAAGGACGCAAGGATTATCCAATAACAGGTGCAAGTATTGTCCATTGTACCTGCTTTTCGCCAAACATTTCCACCCCCTATCTTTTCACTGTTCGAAAACATCAAAGGCGACGCACTAAAAATGACTACTACATCTTAGCTCTCAACTCCAGTCTTTTCACAATACAGAAACATGAAACTTGCTGCATTAGAAATGACTGCACAACGACATTTCCCACAATGGCACCTTCAGAACTAAGATCCCCACCGATAATTGACTACTCCGCCAACTACACGTTCGTCTGCTAACGGACACAGGCATTACCCATTGTCCGTCATCCACCTCGCCGCAGCTTACCGATTCCTTCCTCCCCGCTAATTCCCCAGATCGGAAACACGAAACGTGCACCGCCCCGCCGAAAAAAGGCACAGCCTCAAAACCGCACCACCGCTGACCCCCAAACCTTTCCTTCGCCCCGACCACCTCCCGAGGGACTCGACTCTTACTTAGCTTACGCGGTCGTGCGTGAATCGCAAATCTCTGCCCTCCCCCGATTTTTCGCCCCGCTTCAGGTCCCTCGCGCCAGCAAACGCGTCCCACGAAATTGGCTTAAACTCGACGAGCGGATTGGATTAGCTTTCGAAAGAAGAGCCGCCCACCTAATCCAATTCCTTAGCGACAATTAACGGCTAATCCTCGGACTGGTCCCGAAACGAGGTACCGTTCTTGATGCAGAAACGCTTACCAGAGGATTACTCCGCGTAATCTCCGAACTATTGTCTACGCGGTGGCTGCGGCGTCGATTGATTTACGACGATTTACGACGTGTCCGGCGATGTACACGATGACGACGGACTGCGGGCCACGTGACGAGACGTGTGACGCTCGTTAACGATCGATCATCGCTTTACGAGCGGACGGCGGCCTCGGGGGATGGGAACAATTGACTCACGTAATCTACCCTCGGCGATGCGCAGATTGGAAAAGGGTTGAGGGGGTCGACGGAATTAGTTGTGTGGCGGTGTAATGGGAGTGATGAAGTGGGTGTGACCAAGTGGGTGTACCGGAGTATTAGAAGTAGTTTATTTGATAGCATTGATGCCACGGCGTGTGATATATTAGGTGTCTGGCGGGGGAGTGGGAGGGAGTTTTGTGATGCCTCTTTATTAAATGGCTGTTGACAGTATTGGCAGGAAACGGTATGCAAGAATAGAGAATTCATTGGTTTCTCATTTTCAATTGGTAGGTATTAGAAGTATATTATATGATAGCATTTTATGCTATGGTGTGTGGTGTATTAGGTGGCTGAAGGCAGAATCAGCATCAGCTTTGTGATGGCTCTTTATTATTTCGTTGTTGTCAGTATTTGGTTGGGCCACAAACGATATTAGCCAGGAGTCGTTATTCAATTATGGAGCCCTTAACAAACAAATGGATACACATTTCAGCCATCTACAATAGTACTTGCAAAGCATTGAAGGGAGAGTTCCAAGTTGTGTGGGAGTAGAGGACGCCTTAAGGCGTAGACTGAAAATGGCGATCTACTCACGTCTGGCCCAGCTATGCAATGCATGTTTCAATATACATGCTATACTACACAATAGCATTCAGAAAATACCGAAGGAAAATTTGAGTGTTTTGTTCTTTGAGTTTTAAGAATAGGACATCGTGAGGTGTAGACAGAAAATGGCGGTATTAGGGTCTCTCCTTGCATGATTCAGCCATTTAACAGCATTCAAGAAGCACCGAAAGGCAAATTGTCAGTATTATAGGATAGGATTTCTTGAGGTATAGATAGAAAATGGCCGTTTTAGCATTCATGCATACATGGCTCAGCCATACGACAGCGTTCGGCAAGTGTCAAAGAAAAAATTAGATATTTTATGAAAGGAGATATTCTACCGCATAAATAATTAATAGCAGATCCAAGATCCATCTTCCATATGAATTAACTACACAACAGCACCGGAAAATCGTCAAAGGAAAAAATGTTGATTTTCAGAGGACATCTTCTCGCATGAATCGAAAATGGCAGGTCCACATACATCAACTACACAATAGCCTTTGATCAGCGTCCAAGAAAAAAATGTAAGTTTTGTGAAAGAAGGGAATACCCAGTCGCACAGATAAAAAATTGCAACTTGAGGATCCACTTTCACACGGATCATATACATAGCAGCACCGGAAAATCGTCAAAGGAAAAAATGTTGGTTTTCAGAGGATATCTTCTCGCATGAATCGAAAATGGCAGGTCCACATACATCAACTACATAATAACATTTGATCAGCGCTGAAGAAAAAAAATGTTTTGTGGAAGAAGGAAATACCCAGTCGCATAGTTAAAAAATTGCAACTCGAGGATCCACTTTCACACAGATCATCTACATAGCAGCATTCGATCAGCGTCGAAGAAAAAAATGGTAAGCTTAGCAGATGACGAGGACGTCTTGAAACATGGACTAAAAACAACAGCTCCGGGGTCCACTCTGACACAACCCAGTTACATGTCACTACACACCCCGCCCAGTCTCACTCTCGCAGAGTTACCCATACGTCCAGAAAATGAACTTACGGTACCCATCTGAACGTAACGGCACGCCGAGCGTACGAGTGGAATGACGAGTCGCGGCGAAAAACTTATTAACCGACGCGTTTTATTTCTCTCCTCCTTTTTTTTCAGACCTGCAACCGCTGCAAGCGATTTACACGCGAATGGCTTAATGAAGCGGAGCAAAAGGCGGGCGCACAATTAACGGTCGCCGAGAGTAATTAACCGGTAATCGATGCCTCGCGGGTGTGATCCGAACGACGGTTAATGCAGGCTTCGAATGGTCTTACGCAAGTAGCTGGCAAGGATTAATAAGAGCCTCGGAGAGAAATTCATCAAAGGCAGGCTCGGTTAGTGGGGATAATCACCGTCCTGTGCATCTCACATTTTTTTGCGACCTTCGAAAATTCGATGTGTCGAGCGTGTTGGCAGAATTTTGCCAACGCTTCCCGTGGACCTGCGCGCGAACTTCGTATAATTTGCAATGTTCTGCGAATTATACGTTTTTATGAAGTACACGAATGTCGCGTGTTCCTGGCACGAAAGTATGGATTTATAATCGTTTACGTTTCGTGTTGGTGAGTTCGTGCGTCATTTCTTTATCGGCACGTCTTTCTTGTTTCTTATTCCAACTTTTAACACTTCACGTACAGTGGATTAGAAAAGGGGTGTAACGTTGGTGTAATAAGTATATTAAATTAATATGCGTCGATAAAATCCCTAACAATTATGTTACGAAGGAGCGTCGAAAGCGTTGGTATTGCTAATGACTACGTTGCATTACGAATAACTGCTAATTGGTTTTTATATGTAAACCCTGATCATGTTGATGTATTCATGTGAAACGTGGTAGGCATAAGCTAAGGAGAACTAGTCGATACGAAAGTTCAGTGTTCGGGAACCGGCAAAGATCATAAAATGCAAGACTCATTAATATCACGTGTGGCAGATTTCATAAATCTCAAGTAATAAGCTTTAATGTACTGTTTATGGCGAATAATGGCGTCTTAATTGTGGGACAGCAGTTTGTTTCTTTCAACTTATGTCGACCCTGCGCATGTCTGATTTTAATACGCGTAAACCTATTGAACCAAGAATTTGTGACTGCCTCAAATTATGACTTTATTGTAATTAAGAAAAGTCAATTGGAAACGTAAAATGACGTTTATTTCGAAGTCCATTCGACATATTAAAATGAAAATCAACCCACAAAACCTATACTTTCTCACAAAAATGGTACCTGCAGGGAAATTTTTTTTTTTTTTTTTTACACGAAGCTCTCCCAGCACAAGTGTAAAGCGTGACTATTAATAATCACTGATTTCTTGGAAAACTTCTATACTCTTTCACTTGGACTCAGCGACGAACTCTCTAAAAAAATCTCTTCCCACCTCCCAAAGATTGCAAGTTCAAAGTGCGCGTTCAGCGACGGAACAACAAAATACCCGCTGCCGCGAAATCTTCTCTGCACCTTATAGGTGCCCAGGAAAAAATAGAATCGTCTTGCCTTCGTCCTTCTCGCAATTTCGGAGCCAACCCGTGCGCACGCGTATTCACGTATGCATACGTACATATGTGTGAACATATAGTAAAAGAGCATAAATACCGACACACGGCGGGGGCACCGTTGCAGCATGCGTGAATACATAAATGCATAAATATCGGGACCCCTCGACGTCCACATAAGGGCCAAGCCAGTCCGGCCGTGGACGCATGTCTTATGATAATATTCCGTGATGTTAGCAGGACCTTACAATATTATTTGTCCGCATTAAATCGCCGATACGTTGCAACGCGCGGCGCACCTTGTCTCATTGGTGCTCAAGTTCGATGACGGCAACTGTATTTTTCACGTGTCTTCGACTGCTCTAAAAATTAAAGTTGACCGCGAATAGGCTGGTCGTAACGTATACCAGGTTGTTCAATAAGTTTTGTTTTGTTTTGTCGAGGACGTTGCTACTAGTCCAAATTTGTTTTTGTTTTGTTGGTTCACTCTTCTTATCAACGTATGTGAAGGTTCATTTCAATCAGTCAATTCATTCTTTGTTTACAAGCCATTTAGTGTCGCCGTGTCACAGTATTTTCCACAATGGAAAAAATTGAATATCGTGCAGTGATAAAATTCTTATTTTTGGAAGGTGTAGCACCAAAAGAAATTTGCGAACGAATGTTAAGCGTGTATAATGAACGTTCACCTTCAATTAGAACAGTAGAAAGATGGGTTGATGAATTTAAACGTGGTCGTACAAGCCTTGAAGACGATCCACGTGAAGGACGTCCAAAAACCGCATCAACACCAGAAATCGTAGCCAAAGTACAGGATATGGTTTTGGAAGATCGTCGATTGACTGAGAGGGATTTAGTAGAGGCTCTACACATCTCATTAGGCAGTGTGAGTCATATTTTAAATGAAATTTTGAGTTTTAAAAAGCTGTGTGCACAATGGGTGTCGCATTCGCTAACAATTGAACAAAAACACATTCGAATGCGACTTTCTCAACAACATTTGGAGCGTTTTAAAAAGGATCAAGTGGATTTTGTGCGTCGATTCATCACTATGGATGAGACTTGGGTCTATCACCATAATCTTAAATCAAAACAAGAGGCTAAAGAGTGGTGTGAACCTGGTTGTTCGGCTTCGAAACGAGTTCGTGTCCAGAAATCGGCCAAGAAGGTTCTGGCATCAGTTTTTTGGGATGCGAAAGGAATTTTATTTGTGGATTACTTGAAAACTGGTAAAACAATTAATTTTGAATATTATTGCAATCTTTTGGACCAGTTGAAGGAAAAAATTCGTGAAAAAAGACCCGGTTTGCAGAAGAAAAAAATCGTTTTTCATCAGGACAACGCACCGTGTCACAAGAGCATTTTGACAATGGCTAAAATCCATGAATTAAAGTTCGAATTGTTGGAGCATCCGCCGTATTCACCAGATTTGGCCCCCAGCGACTTCCATTTGTTTCCAGAACTCAAAAAATTTATGCGTGGCAAGCGTTTTTCGTCAAATGAAGAGGTCATAACGGCTGTTGAAGCGTATTTTGCAGACTTTCCGGAATCTCACTTCAGGGATGGGATCCACAGATTGGAGGATCGTTGGAGCAAGTGCATTAATGTTCAGGGAGATTATACTGAATAATAAAGTGTATTTTGAACCATAACATTGTGTTTTTCTTATCGAACGACAAAACTTATTGAGCAACCTGGTATGTGATAATTTAATGCGTTTGCCGACGTGATAACATTTTTGACGGGAAAGGAGGCATTGTTGGTAGGATGAAAATTTGAAAATAATCTGGTTTCACGTGTTTTCAAGACATAAGCTCTTCACCTTCTTTATGTAGAAATAAATATTAATATTCGCAGAAATTTATCTCATTGGTACTCAAGTACGATGAACCAACTACATTTTTTTCGTCTCTTTGTTACTCCAAAAATCTAAGTGACCGTAAATTTAGGGGGTCAGTTGGCAGGATGAGAATTTGCAGACTTCGTTTTCGCATTCCTGGGAAGTCTAAGACATTTACCTTCTTAATCCTAAAGCAAATGTCGATATTCGCAGAAATTACGAAGTTATTGGGTTGGAGGGAAAGTTCTGTCGTATTTTAAAGAAAATATTTGAATTAATTTATAAAAATATGTGTTTAATGTTAATCATAATACATTTAATGTGTTGTATGATGAATGCCAAACTCTTCTGCAATTTCTCGACTTGTTAAATGTGAATTATTTTCCAACATGGATCGCAAAACATAATTTTCGATCTTGGATGGTCGTCCAGATCGATCACTTTCTTGGAGGCTCAGATCCCCGGAACGAAATTTGCTAAACCACCTTTGACAAGTACGAACATTTACAATATCTTTTCCAAATACCGCACATAAATTTTTACATGCAACCGATGCGTTGCTTCCTTTTTGGAATTCATACAAAATGCAGTGTCGTAAATGCACTTTATCTACTGACATGTTTTTCACTTTAAATATCACAAGTAAATGATGAACGGTAAAAAAGGACTCCTTTTATATTATACAGCAGCTATAAAAACAAAACAAAAAATCCGAATGACTTACTAGCCAGATGTTTTTTTTATTTACAAGAAAAATCACCTGCCTATTAAAAATACGACAGAACTTTCCCTCCAACCCAATAGATCCTTCCATAACACGGTTTTAATTTCGATGTTTACGATATTTATGATAAACCGAACGATACCTTCATAAACAGTCTACGTATAGTCTACCTATATTCTATCTAACACTTCACCTACATAGTCTTGTGCAAAACTGACAGATGCATCAATACTTTCTACCCTAACTGAGCACGTTGAGACGTAATGTCTTGTCGTGTTGCACTCAACATAAATCCGCAGTGTCGAGGTTTTCCCAAAACCGCACGCCGTTCATCTGAAAACATCGTCATCAATCGTCGGCAGCGCGTTAATTATTAATTGACAGCCGATAACCCGATAGCCGTGCGCGGCGAGCAACGAAAGCAACGATAATGTTCGCCTTGGTTTATCGTCGTCGAGAAAGTCGGCCGTCCGCCGTGTCAAGTTCCGCGCGCTTTTACATCTTATTACCGCCGTTAATAAGATCATCGGCATTGATTAACCGACACGGCCCGCCCGCCTAAAGGCCGAACGTTAAACGACATATTAATAACTCTTATGCCTGTTTTTGGTTGAACGTCCTTAATTTCATCTTGCAACAGCTTTACATATCTCGAGATCCATGGACCTGCTCTTCAAGAGCCTACCGTGGAGATAAGTTTAAATTAATGTTATTGCTCGTGTACTTTGTATTTCGTGGTATTTGATAAGGTTGTGCTTAAAATCTGGTTCCACCTTACACTTTACATTTCACATTTTTCACAAGCTTCCATCGGAAGATATTCTCTGATTTATTGCAAATATGAATATCGGCTGTTAAGTATGCAGTTGCATTTTTTTGCGGAAGAAAATTCTCAAAGCAATAAATGCTAGATGGCAATTTTCTTGAGATATGGACTGTATCTAATTTGTTTGTTCCCTGGTAACTAAATCGTTGATCACGGGATTTGCATATTGACCGTCGAAGACATCAAGATATCTATCAATTTACTTATTTAATTAGAGATTAATGTCCTTAATTTCATCTTGCAACAGCTTTACATATCTCGAGATCCATGGACCTGCTCTTCAAGAGCCTACCGTGGAGATAAGTTTAAATTAATGTTATTGCTCGTGTACTTTGTATTTCGCGGTATTTGATAAGTTTGTACTTAAAATCTGGTTCCACCTTACACTTTACATTTCACATTCTTCACAAGCTTCCATCGGAAGATATTCTCTGATTTATTGCAAATATGAATATCGGCTGTTAAGTATGCAGTTGCATATTTTTGCGGAAGAAAATTCTCAAAGCAATAAATGCTAGATGGCAATTTTCTTGAGATATGGGCTGTATCTAATTTGTTTGCTTCCTAGTAACTAAATCGTTGATCACGGGATTTGCATATTGACCGTAAAAGACATCAAAATATCTATCAATTTACTTATTTAATTAGAGATTAAACTACTAATAAGTAACTACATTTAAAATGATCAACAATTAAAATAATGTGACAAGAATTCAGATGTTGCACACTAACGTCTGCGATACGTCGGCAAATTTGTTAAATAAAGACGTGGCAACCATCCGGAACAATTTCCACAATAGCCGTACCCCCTGTAATTTTCCTCGCGGATCCCGAAACTCGTATTGACGCGTTCCGCAAAGCTAGCGCTAAAGAAGGCCAGGTACCGCGTAATTTCGTGCACGCGCTGATCAATCAGCCGGCGTTTTCGAGTTCGCGGGAGCGATTTATCAGCGAGTACGCGAGTAGAACGACTCGCGGCGAGAAAGTGCTTCGCGCTCGACTGGAACAAACGCGAGGGTAACGAGACGAGACGGATTGCCTGTTTTGCGCGCGAATTGCGTAAATTCGCACCGCGCCGGACGATTTTCGCGGGACGGTTCGGGAAAAGTTGCCATAAGCGGCTGGGAGACGGATTGAGCTCCCTGGTTGGTGCTGAGCTGCACTTTTATATACGTCGTATTCGTTAAATTTTGTTCTGCCAGGCGTTGTGGTCTTCAAACTGCGGGAGTTGCAAGTAGAAATAAGAAAAAAAGGGTATTTGCAGTTCGATCGGAGTCGCTTTGTTACGAAGGTATGAATAAATTAAATTGAAATACCACGTTGTTCAATAAGTTTTGTCGTTCGATAAGAAAAACACAATGTTATGGTTCAAAATACACTTTATTATTCAGTATAATCTCCCTGAACATTAATGCACTTGCTCCAACGATCCTCCAATCTGTGGATCCCATCCCTGAAGTGAGATTCCGGAAGGTCTGCAAAATACGCTTCAACAGCCGTTATGACCTCTTCATTTGACGAAAAACGCTTGCCACGCATAAATTTTTTGAGTTCTGGAAACAAATGGAAGTCGCTGGGGGCCAAATTTGGTGAATACGGCGGATGCTCCAACAATTCGAACTTTAATTCATGGATTTTAGCCATTGTCAAAATGCTCTTGTGACACGGTGCGTTGTCCTGATGAAAAAGGATTTTTTCTTCAGCAAACCGGGTCTTTTTTGTTTTTTCCTTCAACTGGTCCAAAAGGTTGCAATAATATTCAGAATTAATTGTTTTACCAGTTTGCAAGTAATCCACAAATAAAATTTTATATATCCCAAAAAACTGATGCCAGAACCTTCTTGGCCAATTTCTGGACACGAACTCGTTTCGAAGCCGAACAACCAGGTTCACACCACTCTTTAGCCTCTTGTTTTGATTTAGGATCATGGTGATAGACCCAAGTCTCATCCATAGTGATGAATCGACGCACAAAATCCACTTTATCCTTTTTAAAACGCTCCAAATGTTGTTGAGAAAGTCGCATTCGAATGTGTTTTTGTTCAATTGTTAGCGAATGCGGCACCCATTGTGCACACAGCTTTTTAAAACTCAAAATTTCATTTAAAATATGACTCACATTGCCTAATGAGATGTGTAAAGCCTCTACTAAATCCCTCTCAGTCAATCGACGATTTTCGAAAACCATATCCTGTACTTTGGCTACGATTTCTGGTGTTGATGCGGTTTTTGGACGTCCTTCACATGGATCGTCTTCAAGGCTTGTACGATCACGTTTAAATTCAGCGACCCATCTTTCTACTGTTCTAATTGAAGGTGAACGTTCATTATACACTCTTAACATTCGTTCGTGAATTTCTTTTGGTGCTACACCTTCCAAAAATAAGAATTTTATCACTGCACGATATTCAATTTTTTCCATTGTCGAAAATACTGTGACACGGCGACACTAAATTTTGTAAACAAAGAATGAATTGACTGATTGAAATGAACCTTCACATACGTTGATAAGAAGAGTGAACCAACAAAACAAAAACAATTTTGACTAGTAGCAACGCCCTCAACAAAACAAAACAAAACTTATTGAACAACCTGGTAGGTGGCGGCGGCTTTTCTCAGCGGAATATTAATAGTCGTGTTTATCTTATCATTTCAAAATGTCGGTCTTGCATGAGGATACAAGCTTGTCATCGGTGCGCTATGGAACTTACTGCAGTACGAACTCATTAATAATTTTGTTGCGTTTTGGTAACTGAATTATTACTATGCTATACTAATTCTTGACGTGAAGACTTCTGTACGGTAAACCTTACGTTTTAAACTTCACAATACCTTAATGTTCTATGAAGTAAAACCCGCTGTTACCTATTTCAACTTAATTTATTCGAACCTTGTCATAAGGCATTTCTACCCAAATTTCAAATGACACCTTCCTATTTTTCTTTACAGAACGTGCTCCCGCATTCTGCCCGAAGAACGCAGGGCGTATTCAGCACGTAGAGCTACCGACAAAAAATATCAGACACTCTAGGTGAGCAATACGCACGTAGCAATTTTCCGCACAGCAGTCGTACGAATTTGTTGCGGACTGGACGATCAATTTTATTGAGAGCCACTGTTCGAGAATTCGGTTTGGCGTTAATCTAGAGTTGAGCCGTGCGGGGATTGGTCCGTGTCTGGCAGACAATTACTCCATGGACCCCCCGCGGCAGCGATGGATGTCTCTCTTGCCCCGGAGCCCACTGTCCAAATGCCAGGATACAACTATGGTCTGTCGCTGTACTCCTTTCTTTCTCGCTCCCACAGTTTCTCCGTTTCGTACGGTCTTCGCGCCTACCTTCAACTAGCGATGGGAGTCCGAGACGTTTGCATGCAGAGTCTCAAACTAGTATCAGGACAACAAACTTACGTAGTAACGAGAAGATATGTCATAATGGCCATGGTGGAATATAATAATATTTTTACTTATACATATGTGTGTGTTTTGGGTATGCAAACTATTGCAGACACTCGTGTGTAAAGGCGAAAATCATTTACATTTCTCAAGACTTTCAATCCGAAGCAGTTTGAGGTATCTTAGACTTCATTGCGAAGCAAGTGGCAAACCCTACTATGGGTCATAGTGGAATGATCGAAGTCCAAAAAATGCTTGCAATCCCTTCCAGTTTGGACATGTTCCTGTACCCGCCCAAAAATTGGTAAATCCTACACTTTACCAGTAAACCCTCGCATTTACCACAGTGAAGTGACCGAAGTTCAAAAAATGCTTGGTATCGCTTCCACTTCAGACTTCTATCTACGTCAAAACCAAGAATTTCCCCATTAGCAGGCTTTCGCACATCGGTTGATGCTGCAGTCATCATCAACAAAATTCATCCAACATTTTACGTAAAAATTGAAGTACATCCCAAGTACAAGTCTGGCTACTGACAGTAATTCTCTTGAATTTCGGTCCAGAACCGAAATTGTCTTTCTACGGCTCGAATGCCATCACTACCTGCACACCTCCCTCTTGTCTCAGGTTCGCCAGGCGACCTTCCTTTCCTCGATTCCAACTTCACCCGCAGTCGGCGCGAGCTGTTTGTTTACGTGATATATTGCCGCGATACTTATCACCTCGTATACGATATGAGAGAATCCACGCGGCGCGGGGACCAGCGCGAGATACGAGATATATTGTGTTCTAAGAGGAATCTAATGACGCCCATGCCATGAGAAAGTAAAGGACGGGCCACGCGCTATGACCCGTTACCCCCGCTGGCGTCAAGTCGATTGTTGGTCAGTAATAGATGATGAACTTTCTGAGAGGTAACATCGTTGGGTACAGAGGAAATGTTTGGTTAATACGCTGACACACGTGAATGCGTCAAAATAATGCGTCAAATTTATGCTAAAGGTTTGGGCTGTTATTAGGGATTTACATAAATTTGTATTTATTGGAAACAGGTGCCTAGAATGTAGTGATGAGCTCGTATGGATACTAGTAAACGTATCTATATGATGTGTTTGTTACAAATATCTGATATTATATATGATAATTATATACGTCAAAATAATGCGTCAATTTTATGCTAAAGGTTTGAGCTGTTACTAGGGATTTACATAAATTTGTATTTATTGGAAACAGGTGCCTAGAATGTAGTGATGAGCTCGTACGGATACTAGTAAACGTATCTATACGATGTATTTGTTACAAATATGTGATATTATATATGATAATTATATACGTCAAAATAATGCGTCAAATTTATGCTAAAGGTTTGGGCTGTTATTAGGGATTTACATAAATTTGTATTTATTATAAACAGGTGCCTAGAATGTAGTGATGAGCTCGTACGGATACTAGTAAACGTATCTATATGATGTATTTGTTACAAATATGTGATATTATATATGATAATTATATACGTCAAAATAATGCGTCAAATTTATGCTAAAGGTTTGAGCTGTTATTAGGGATTTACATAAATTTGTATTTATTGGAAACAGGTGCCTAGAATGCAGTCATGAGCTCGTACAGGTACTAGTAAACGTATCTATACGATGTATTTGTTACAAATATGTGATATTATATATGATAATTATATACGTCAAAATAATGCGTCAAATTTATGCTAAAGGTTTGGGCTGTTATTAGGGATTTACATAAATTTGTATTTATTGGAAACAGGTGCCTAGAATGTAGTGATGAGCTCGTACGGATACTAGTAAACGTATATATATGATGTATTTGTTACAAATATGTGATATTATATATGATAATTATATACGTCAAAATAATGCGTCAAATTTATGCTAAAGGTTTGAGCTGTTACTAGGGATTTACATAAATTTGTATTTATTGGAAACAGGTGCTTAGAATGTAGTGATGAGCTCGTACGGATACTAGTAAACGTATCTATATGATGTATTTGTTACAAATATGTGATATTATATATGATAATTATATACGTCAAAATAATGCGTCAAATTTATGCTAAAGGTTTGAGCTGTTACTAGGGAATTACATAAATTTGTATTTATTGGGAACAGGTGCCTAGAATGTAGTGATGAGCTCGTACGGATACTAGTAAACGTATCTATATGATGTATTTGTTACAAAGATGTGATATTATATATGATAATTATATACGTCAAAATAATGCGTCAAATTTATGCTAAAGGTTTGGGCTGTTATTAGGGATTTACATAAATTTGTATTTATTGGAAACAGGTGCCTAGAATGTAGTGATGAGCTCGTACGGATACTAGTAAACGTATCTATATGATGTATTTGTTACAAATATGTGATATTATATATGATAATTATATACGTCAAAATAATGCGTCAAATTTATGCTAAAGGTTTGAGCTGTTATTAGGGATTTACATAAATTTGTATTTATTGGAAACAGGTGCCTAGAATGTAGTGATGAGCTCGTACGGATACTAGTACACGTATCTATATGATGTATTTGTTACAAATATGTGATATTATATTTGATAATTATATACGTCAAAATAATGCGTCAAATTTATGCTAAAGGTTTGAGCTGTTACTAGGGATTTACATAAATTTGTATTTATTGGAAACAGGTGCTTAGAATGTAGTGATGAGCTCGTACGGATACTAGTAAACGTATCTATATGATGTATTTGTTACAAATATGTGATATTATATATGATAATTATATACGTCAAAATAATGCGTCAAATTTATGCTAAAGGTTTGAGCTGTTACTAGGGATTTACATAAATTTGTATTTATTGGAAACAGGTGCCTAGAATGTAGTGATGAGCTCGTACGGATACCAGTAAACGTATCTATATGATGTATTTGTTACAAATATGTGATATTATATATGATAATTATATACGTCAAAATAATGCGTCAAATTTATGCTAAAGGTTTGAGCTGTTACTAGGGATTTACATAAATTTGTATTTATTGGAAACAGGTGCCTAGAATGTAGTGATGAGCTCGTACGGATACTAGTAAACGTATCTATATGATGTATTTGTTACAAATATGTGATATTATATATGATAATTATATACGTCAAAATAATGCGTCAAATTTATGCTAAAGGTTTGAGCTGTTACTAGGGATTTACATAAATTTGTATTTATTGGAAACAGATGCCTAGAATGTAGTGATGAGCTCGTACGGATACTAGTAAACGTATCTGTATGATGTATTTGTTACAAATATGTGATATTATATATGATAATTATATACGTCAAAATAATGCGTCAAATTTATGCTAAAGGTTTGAGCTGTTACTAGGGATTTACATAAATTTGTATTTATTGGAAACAGGTGCCTAGAATGTAGTGATGAGCTCGTACGGATACTAGTAAACGTATCTATATGATGTATTTGTTACAAATATGTGATAGTATATATGATAATTATATACGTCAAAATAATGCGTCAAATTTATGCTAAAGGTTTGAGCTGTTATTGGGGATTTACATAAATTTGTATTTATTGGAAACAGGTGCCTAGAATGTAGTGATGAGCTCGTACGGATACTAGTAAACGTATCTGTATGATGTATTTGTTACAAATATGTGATATTATATATGATAATTATATACGTTAAAATAATGCGTCAAATTTATGCTAAAGGTTTGAGCTGTTACTAGGGATTTATATAAATTTGTATTTATTGGAAACAGGTGCCTAGAATGTAGTGATGAGTTCGTACGGATACTAGTAAACGTATCTGTATGATGTATTTGTTACAAATATGTGATATTATACATGATAATTGTATACGTCAAAATAATGCGTCAAATTTATGCTAAAGGTTTGAGCTGTTACTAGGGATTTACATAAATTTGTATTTATTGGAAACAGGTGCCTAGAATGTAGTGATGAGCTCGTACGGATACTAGTAAACGTATCTATATGATGTATTTGTTACAAATATGTGATATTATATATGATAATTATATACGTCAAAATAATGCGTCAAATTTATGCTAAAGGTTTGAGCTGTTATTAGGGATTTACATAAATTTGTATGTATTGGAAACAGGTGCCTAGAATGTAGTGATGAGCTCGTACGGATACTAGTAAACGTATCTATATGATGTATTTGTTACAATTATGTGATATTATATATGATAATTATATACGTCAAAATAATGCGTCAAATTTATGCTAAAGGTTTCAGCTGTTACTAGGGATTTACATAAATTTGTATTTATTGGAAACAGGTGCCTAGAATGTAGTGACGAGCTCGTACGGATACTAGTAAACGTATCTATATGATGTATTTGTTACAAATATGTGATATTATATATGATAATTATATACGTCAAAATAATGCGTCAAATTTATGCTAAAGGTTTGAGCTGTTACTAGGGATTTACATAAATTTGTATTTATTGGAAACAGGTGCCTAGAATGTAGTGATGAGCTCGTACGGATACTAGTAAACGTATCTATATGATGTATTTGTTACAAATATGTGATATTATATATGATAATTATATACGTCAAAATAATGCGTCAAATTTATGCTAAAGGTTTGAGCTGTTATTAGGGATTTACATAAATTTGTATTTATTGGAAACAGGTGCCTAGAATGTAGTGATGAGCTCGTACGGATACTAGTAAACGTATCTATATGATGTATTTGTTACAAATATGTGATATTATATATGATAATTATATACGTCAAAATAATGCGTCAAATTTATGCTAAAAGTTTGAGCTGTTACTAGGGATTTACATAAATTTGTATTTATTGGAAACAGGTGCCTAGAATGTAGTGATGAGCTCGTACGGATACTAGTAAACGTATCTATATGATGTATTTGTTACAAATATGTGATATTATATATGATAATTATATACGTCAAAATAATGCGTCAAATTTATGCTAAAGGTTTGAGCTGTTACTAGGGATTTACATAAATGTGTATTTATTGGAAACAGGTGCTTAGAATGTAGTGATGAGCTCGTACGGATACTAGTAAACGTATCTATATGATGTATTTGTTACAAATATGTGATATTATATATGATAATTATATACGTCAAAATAATGCGTCAAATTTATGCTAAAGGTTTGAGCTGTTACTAGGGATTTACATAAATTTGTACTTATTGGAAACAGGTGCCTAGAATGTAGTGATTTGAATGTGATTAGTGCCCAGAATGTGTATTTGTTACAAATATGTGATATTGTACATGATATTATATAGTATATTCATAACAAACAAATGTGCATGAAATAATGGCCAGCTCATATGATACCGCGCGAACGTATTTTTGTGACGCGATTATATCGTCTATCACGAATTTACATATGTTTATCGGTAACCACATTCAGTCATCACTACTTCTAAGATTTCTCTTTCTTCTGCAAACTACAAATAACGAATTCGACAAATGGTCGAATTGTCACTTTAACGAATTTCACATATCACCAAAAACATTTTATTTCCGATAATTTTCTTTGCTTATCGTGAACATACACGAACAACCCCTTGCACCAAAATCACAGCTGCCACATTTTCCCTCCAACTCACTTCATGACCAAAACGCACACGACCATCCTTCCAAACTTCGGAACGCACCTCACACTCGAAACACATCAAATTACCTCTCCCGCCTCCTGACCGTCCGGCCAAACGTTCATCACCGAATTCACTTCAGACACGATAAGCAAAGGTGAGTTTCTTAGGGAGAGAAATCGACGTCCGAAAGTTACGACGTTTAACGACGTGCCGCCACGTTGGCACGACACCGAGACGTAAAATAGGGGTTCAAGTCGCGAGGTGTTTCGCTCGGGGTATTTTAATGGTGTTATAATGTATGTATGCTTTACCAGCGGCGACCGGTCGCGCCTCGGTTATGCGTGTCCGAAGCCATACACGCATGCCGTCCCGAGCGCCTCGGACGAGTTCGACGCAGCATGGGGCCCCTTCGATATATTCAATCACGAAATTATCACTTCTGTACGGCCCAGGGTGAGGCCCGCAGTACCGTAGCGCCGATTCTGCGAGCCACTTTAGACGATGTTCACAATAATCTGGCACCGCGACGCTCGGTTAGGCCAGAGGGAGTCGGAATGGACGAGATGTGGATGCTAAATAGTGAGTTGGTGCATAATTATGGAGTTCATGAGCAGCAAAATAACATAGTTTGCAACGGTATATTTGTGCAAACGGAAAGCATGTAAATGGAAATTTGGAGTTCCGTGGAAGTAGAATATAGAAGAAAAATAGTAAGCAATAGAAAAGGGCCTGTATGGAAGTTAGCTTATTGCGATTGTGCGCTTATTATGTCGCTTACAAAGTAAGAGATCGAATGAGCAGGAGTCATGGATAGAAAACATGGCGAGTCGATGCACAATCGTAGAATTCATGAGCAGCAAAATAACATAGTTTGCAACGGTATATTTGTGCATTCGGAAAGCATCTAAATGGAAATTCAGAGTTCCGTGGAAGTAGAATATAGTAGAAAAATAGTAAGCAATAGAAAAGGGCCTGTATGGAAGTTAGCTTATTGCCACTGTGCGCTTATTATGTCGCATACAAAGTAAGAGATCGAATGACCAGGAGTCATGGATAGAAAATACGGCAAGTCGATGCACAATCGTAGAATTCATGAGCAACAAAATAACATAGTTTGCAAGGTATATTTGTGCATTCGGAAAGCATCTAAATGGAAATTTGGAGTTGCGTGGAAGTAGAATATAGAAGAAAAATAGTAAGCAATAGAAAAGGGCCTGTATGGAAGTTAGGTTATTGCGTTGGTGCGCTTATTATGTCGCATACAAAGTAAGAGATCGAATGACCAGGAGTCATGGATAGAAAATACGGCAAGTCGATGCACAATCGTAGAATTCATGAACTGCAAAATAACATAGTTTGCCAGCGTGTATTTATGAATTCGAAGAGCATTTAAATTGAAATTGGGGGTTCCGTAGAAGAAGAAGATATCGAGGGGTGCAGATTGTGAATGTCGACTTCACGATCCGAAGACGCGTGGCGCAGTTGTATAGTGGAAATAGTCCTACACAGAACTTAGCTTATTGCGACTGTGCGTGTATTTTGTGGACTGCAAAGCAACGAACTCGAATGCACAAGAGTCGTGGGCCGTAAACACAGGGAGCCGATGCATAATTATGGAGTTCATGAGCAGCATAATAACAGTGTGCAGTCGTTTGGCTGTGAATTCAAAAAGCAAGGAAATGGAAACCGGGAGTTGTGCAGAAGAAGACGTCGCAAGATGTTAATTGAGAACTGCTACTCGAGAATTCACACTAGTGTGGTCCGTCTATATATGACAATAGAAAAGATGCTGAAAGGAAGATAGCTTAAGTGATCACTCTACATGTTTTATAATCCTTGCGTGCTCCATCCAAGCGTTTTCAATATTTTCGATAATGTGCAATGATATTTGTTATAAAATTTCAGTGATATTGCGCCATTCTTACACAAGATTCATCCGAATGTTTTCTTTTCAACGATCCTTCAAATACACTACCGATAATTTCATGCATACCCAATACCATTACACATAAAAAAAATTCACAGATTGCCGAAGACGGAATCTAAGAGCTCCGAAATATATCCACTTCTGCCCGAAGCGACAAATAAACATTTAAAGCCGCAACTGCTGCTTCTTTACGGAAACAAAATAATCTGAAACGTTTGTAACGATACAAAACATATACATATTTTCTAGAAAGAAATATAATCTAGCTTAGGAACTAAGTTCTTCTTTAAGGAAAAAAAACATTCTGTTAATCGTTAGTCGCATTTATAATTTTGAAGATGCTTATTAAATATTTTATATTCATTAATATTAAATAGTGATTTTCTTTAAATCTTTCTTAGCTGTAACTAAATTTTTTACAACAACAACTATTATCAAATACTTTAATCTCAATAAAATAAATATTACTCTTTAAATATTTAGCAATCACGTTAATTCTTATTATTTTTCAATAAAAATTTCATAGATAATAATAATGATTAATCTAGCTTAATTTTAAATAAATTTCTATTTGATTATTTTTCATCCCGTTGCTAAAGATTATATAATATAGTAAAATCATTTATAATATAAATACTTATAATTTAATCTGTTTTTTTTTTAATTAATTTTAAATAATGTTCTTTAACTTTAAAAATAATCTTAAAAGTGTTAAAGCCGCAACTAAGTTCTTATCTTCTTTACGGAAACAAAATAATCTGAACACGTCTTAAAGTCTCCTCGTTGTGAACGCCGCTTGACACCGCATGCGCGTCCGGCCAGAAAATATGGACGAATCGTCGTAATGGGATATCAAATGGCCTACCGTTGGATTAGACGGCGCGAACGGCAGGGATTATTTTAAAATCACTGTCAGCCGGCAACGCGCGGCTCGTTAGCGATTTGCCAATAATAATCGAGAACGTACGACGACGACGAGCGGATAGATAGCGTCGTTGCGAATGACTTATCGATAATCAGTCGCGCAACAAGACGAAAAATGACGATCCGACGCCGATTGACGCGCGTGAATTTTTTCTAATCACGTTTTGTGTTAACGCGATCTGCTTCACGACCGTACGCGTGACTTTTTTTACGGAGGTGAACATTGTTGGGTGTAAATTGTACGAAGAAGATTAATTAAAAAATAATTTATTTGTTCAACGGAATAACAAATATATATTTCAAATAAACTTAATAAGGTTCACAAAAAATTAATAAGAATCGCAAAATCTCGCCGGCGGCAGCGCAACGGCGACTCGAAAAATGTGCGGCCGGCAAAGTGTTAATAAGGTTCACAAATTAATAAGAATCGCAAAAAACAGAAAATGTGCTGTACGCGTGGTGAATTTATCGAAAGAGTTTGTGCTGCGTTGTTGTAACTTTGGTGACAGTGTTCGAGCAAGTGAAGTCCAAGATCCTTGCTTCAGTATATGTAAATGTCTTTCTCCCCTCCAGCTCATCTTTTTCCTCGTGCGTTCGTCTGTGGATTTTCCGAAATTCGGAAAGGAAGTGGGGATATGCGGAGATTGGTGCCGTGTGTATGGGATGGGGAGGTATCGCGATCGAAACAAAGAACTGAGGGTTCGGCATGTGTGAAGAAAGAGGGGTATGACCAGAAAGGACAGGAAGGATTAGGCGATATTTGGTTGAGCGATAAAATTGAACGTGGACGTTGATTACTTTTTCGGGATCTATTGAAATGCGGAGGACAATGGGAGACTAAACGGTGTTGGCTAACGGTGGTTGATGAGCTGGAGGTGAGGCGTCCGGTTTTCGTTCGTCTTGCGAACGAACAGCGCGAACGTCGGAAAATGGTGGCGGCTGCACAGCGAAAGTTCGCCGTTTGTTTCTCGTGCCGTCGAATAACTTAAGGTTAAACGGATGCAACAAATTATCAGCGCAGCTCGCGTTCCCGTGTGCGCGGCGATAATTAACGCGTGGAAGAAGTGGATCGCGAGTCTGTCGACAGGTAAAAGCCGTTTCGCAACGGCGGCCCGGATGTGAGCCGCTGGCCGCGCATTTCAATTAATATACATCATGTTTAATTAATGCCAACGGAAAAAATTGCAGACACGGGCAATCCGGTGATAAGACGATCGATTAGTAGGCAGTCTGCTAAACTGCTGCGGAGAGGGAAAACAACTGGTGATTGAACGATGCAGGATTGATGACAATTATGCTCGGCCGTATGTGTATTGAGTCAAGAACATTTTTCAGAATTAATTAGGCATGTCACGAAAAAAATTACTTGGGACCCGTTGAAGTTATATAAGGAATTTTTAGTAATGTACTTCTGGAAGAGGAACCGGACAAATCGAAGCTCAGAATTTTTTTGGTAGAAAACAAGGGGTGGACCAAAGTCAGTGAAAAGGTAGAAAAAGATATTTCAAACGTACGCCATATTTAATGCCGGTCAATACGACAAATTTCAAATTATAGTTATTAAATTAACAGACACTGAATTTTGTCAAATGTACCCTTGGCAGCGTAATGAAACAATCGCTCAACTATTTCCTGTGACTATCATATAAACATCATATTTATTAAATTAATAGCCATCACCGAATTTTGTCAAATGCATAAATGCCAACAAAATGGAACGACCGGTCATCTGTTTGGTACGATCGTTTATCTGCGTAGTTAGGCGTCGCGATGAAATTACACGACGATCTAAAAGTCAGAATTTTTCTTGAGGGAGGAAGGGGGAGGACGAGAATTGGAGAAATAGAAGGAGAAAGATATTTCTCGCGCGATGGTCACCGTAGGAGGGCAGCAGGTGGGAAAAAGGCTTACACCTTTCTCTTCCCGACTATCATTAGCATAAGTATGTGGATATATAGGCGCGCATACACGGAGCCTGGCTTGTGTGGGCCCCGCGCTCGTGGAATTTATGACACCGACCGAGCCGGCCGGTTTATTAATACGTTATGCTTGCATTAGTATACTTAAGCATGACGAATGGTCGCACCACGGGGATTTTGGCCAACCGAGCAACGAGAACACTAAGAAGCTGAAGATGAAAATTGAACGTCGCGAGCGGTGAAAACGTGCGCTGCGTATATCAAACGTAATCATTACCGAATTTTTGCGCGAACGCAAGTTTGAGGCTTGACCGGTTATGCGCGGTGAACGGTTGTTATGACAGAAAATAGTGTCATTTTGATACTTTTGTGAACAAACTGGACGAAAAAGAATTATTTATTGTGAAAGAACAATTGCGCTGTAATACTCAAAAATCAGTTTAACGCCTCAATTTCTGACGAACATTAATAGCGAAAGCGCGGTAACACTTAACTTCTATCCCAGGCTTGTTTGCTATTGAAACATTTTGACCAGAATCCGAAATAAAATTCCCAAAATCCGACTTCCATCGCTACTCCTAACCAAAAATAAGTTTACTTCTACAATTGATACCGAACATTAAAACGAAAGTGCAGTCACGCTCAAGTACTATGCAAGGCCCGTTTGCCATTGAAACAGTTTGACCAGGATCCGAAATAAAATTGCCAAAATCCGACTTCAATCGCTACTCCTAACCAAAAATAAGTTTACTTCTACAATTGATACCGAACAAAATCAGTTAGTACTCAAGTCTGTCCAACACCCGTTTGATTAGCTTGGAACATTAAAACGAACTTCCATCGCTACTTTTAATCAAAAATCAGTTTACCTCTGCAGTTGATACCGAACATTAAAACAAATACAGTCACGCTCAAGTCCAAGACCCGTTTGCCATTGAAACAGCTTGACCAGGATCCGAAATAAAATTCCCAAAATCCGACTTCCATCGCTACTCCTAACCAAAACTAAGTTTACTTCCACAATTGATACCGAACATTAAAACGAAGGTGTAGTCACGCTCAAATACTGTCCAAGACCCGTTTGCCATTGAAACAGCTTGACCAGGATTCGATTATAAAATTCTCAAAACGCAACTTCCATCGCGACTTCTAACCAAAAATCAGTTTACCCCTGCAATTGATCCCGAACATTAAAACGAAAGTGCAGTCACACTCAAGTACTATGCAAGGCCCGTTTGTCATTGAAACAGCTTGACCAGGATGCGAAATAAGATTCTCAAAATCCGACTTCCATCGCTACTCCTAACCAAAAATAAGTTTACTTCTACAATTGATACCGAACATTAAAACGAAAGTGTAGTCACGCTCAAATACTGTCCAAGACCCGTTTGCCATTGAAACAGCTTGACCAGGATCCGAAATAAAATTCTCAAAACCCAACTTCCATTGCTACTTTCAACCAAAAATCAGTTTACCTCTGCAGTTGATACCGAACATCAAAACGAAAATACTCACGCTCAAGTACTGTCCAAGACCCGTTTGCCATTGAAACAGCTTGACCAGGATCCGAAATAAAATTCTCAAAACCCAACTTCCATCGCTACTTCCAACCAAAAAACAGTTTATCTCTGCAATTGATACCGAATATTAAAACGAAAGCGCAGTTACGCTCAAGTACTATGCAAGGCTCGTTTGCCATTGAAACAGCTTGACCAGGATCCGAAATAAAATTCCCAAAATCCGACTTCCATCGCTACTCCTAACCAAAAATAAGTTTACTTCTACAATTGATACCGAACATTAAAACGAAAGTGTAGTCACGCTCAAGTACTGTCCAAGACCCGTTTGCCATTGAAACAGTTTGACCAGGATCCGAAATAAAATTTCCAAAATCCGACTTCCATCGCAACTCCTAACCAAAAATAAGTTTACTTCTACAATTGATACCGAACATTAAAACGAAAGTGCAGTCACGCTCAAATACTGTCCAAGACCCGTTTGCCATTGAAACAGCTTGACCAGGATCCGAAATAAAATTCTCAAAACCCAACTTCCATCGCTACTTCCAACCAAAAATCAGTTTACCTCTGCAATTGATCCCGAACATCAAAACGAAAGTACTCACGCTCAAGTACTGTCCAAGACCCGTTTGCCATTGAAACAGCTTGACCAGAATGCGTAACAAAATTGGCAAAATCCTCCTCCCACCAGATTCGCCGGCCAAAAATCAATGCGACATTTCGCGTGTCGCCGACGCATTGTCCCGCAGCCGCGTAACGTTTGTTTTTCGAGCACAGCCCACCGCTGCTAATCTGCCTCGCATTAGCCACGTACGGTTACACAGATAATGTACCGTGCGTTTAATGTAGCCAGTCCACGAGAGCTCACGTGCGCCGATTGCTCGTTATCGTCGCGTCATCGTTCGCAATTGCATGCCGGCCCGGTATTACAAACAATAATTTATACATTCGACCGTGCGCGTAGCCGCATTGCTCGGCCCGCGCGTTTCGCCGATTCCGCGCCCTCGAAAACATCCGAGGATCGCCCACCGCGTGTTAAATGAATTTTAATGGCGCCCGCTCGCGTTTTTGCGCTTCCGCGAAATTCGCCGCCACGAACGGCGCGCTCTCGTCAAATTACGCTGACCTCGGGCGTAATTTCCGTTTAATGCGCGCAGATTTGGGGACGTATGCGGTTTTCGGCGGGAGCAATCATTTTTAAGTACTTGCGCTATAAAGACGTGCCACGCACGTCGAGATGCTTTTATTCCAAAGCCGCCAGCGACGTGTATACCACGTCGATAGGCATTTGATGCAGAAGTAAAAACGACGTGTCTTTTATTGGGTAGGCGGAAAAGTTCTGTCGTATTTTAAAGAAACTATTTGAATTAATTTATAAAAATATGTGTTTAATATTAATCATAATACATTTATGTGTTGTATGATGAATGCCAAACTTTTCTGCAATTTCTTGACTTGTTAAATGTGGATTATTTTCCAACATGGATCGTAAAACATCATTATCGATCTTGGATGGTCGTCCAGATCAATCACTTTCTTGGAGGCTCAGATCCCCGAAACGAAATTTGCTAAACCATCTTTGACAAGTACGAACATTTACAATATCTTTCCCAAATACAGCACATACATTTTTACATGCAACCGATGCGTTGCTTCCTTTTTGGAATTCATATAAAATGCAGTGTCGTAAATGCACTTTATCTACTGACATGTTTTTCACTTTAAATATCACAAGTAAATGATGAATGGTAAAAAAGGACTCCTTTTATATTATACAGCAGCTATAAAAAACAATAAAAAATCCGAATGACTCACTAGCCAGATGTTTTTTTTATTTACAAGAAAAATTACCTGCCTATTAAAAATATGACAGAACTTTCCCTCCAACCTAATACATAGACGCTGCTACTACATCAATAGCTGCTACTAGGCTTTATGGCGAATTTTTTGCATTTATAGTAAAATCGTTTGCGCCGGCATGTTATATTGTAGAGCGCGGCAGCCGAAAATTAAATCGTAGCGCAAGTGGTTAAGAAGCGTTGCCGGGCGAACGATCGTAAGAGTGGCTTGTGATGTCGAATTATGTGTATCGCTGACACTGCAGGTAAGTGACGTGTGGCATGTGATATAAGGCCGTTTTATCAAACGGTGTAGATACATTCGAATGAAGTGCTTTTCGGTAGAAAGATTTGGATAGTGTTTCCACTTGATTGAGAGAATTATTCGTTCATATAATTATGGTAGAGCAGAAACATGGGGTGGCATTGCACTACGTGTAAGTACATTATTTTTTGGAAAGAAGAAAAAGAAAAATTGGTATTGTATTTTTACTCAATAAGACAAATACGGATCTGCAATCTTAATTACCAGTAATGTGACGTCAACTTACATGTACCGCAGATATTGCAGGTAAGTGACGTGTGGCATGTGATATAAGGCCGTTTTATCAAACGGTGTAGATACATTCGAATGAAGTGCTTTTCGGTAGAAAGATTTGGATAGTGTTTCCACTTGATTGAGAGAATTATTCGTTCATATAATTATGGTAGAGCAGAAACATGGGGTGGCATTGCACTACGTGTAGGTACATTCTTTTTTGGAAAGAAGAAAAAGAAAAATTGGTATTGTATTTTTACTCAATAAGACAAATACGGATCTGCAATCTTAATTACCAGTAATGTGACGTCAACTTACATGTACCACAGATATTGCATGTGAGTCACCTGTGTCACGTGATATAAGACCGTTTTAACAAATGGCGTAGATACATTGGTATCAAGTGCTTTTCGATAGAAAGATTTCGATGATATTCAATTTAATCAAATTGTTTTGATTTAATTGAAAGAATTATTCGTTCATGTAACTATAGTACTACGAAAACACGTGGTGACATTGCACTACGTGTCCGAAAAAAAGAAGGAGAAAAATTGAGATTGTATTTTTACTTAATAGGAAAAATATGAACCGGCAATCTTAATTACAGGTAATGTGGCGTCGCATTAGGTGTGCCGCTGATTCTGCAAGTAACTCACGTGTGTCACGTGATATGAGGCCGTTTTATCAAACGGTGTAGATACATTCGAATGAAGTGTTTTTCGGTAGAAAGATTTGGATAGTGTTTTCACTTAATTGAGAGAATTATTCATTCATGTAATTATGGTACTGCAGAAACATGCGGTGACATTGCACGTTATTTTATGTCGAAATGCATTTGATTCTAATGAACTTACGCCACCGAATAAAACAAGGTGCAATGCGGTCGTAATCTTGTCGATTGATTCATTATTATCAAACGAGTGATTATTAACAAAAATTCAAAGCAAACTTCTGGACTTTGCTCCCCATTTTTGTCGACCGCAAGACCAAATATCGAAGATCACCGAACTCCTATGCGTCTACGCCACTGCATGCAAGATCCACGTGAAGACGCACGTCACAAAATTCACGTCACGTGATGCCAGTGACGCATTCGCAGACTCTGAAGCAAAATATCCGTGACGTCATCCGACACTTTTGCAGGAATTCGCCCAGCAAGCCAGATCGCGCACCGGAAAGTGCGAACTTCCAACGAAAGGGGATGCGTGGGGCTGAAAGCAGGACGCCGGGACGATAGAAAGCCTAATGTCCTTATAATGACGCGAATTATTCGCTCGACGCAGGCTAGTTAACAATTTTCCGTGCCGCCACTCCTCTCCTCCTGCTCGCTGCGCTTTGCCACATCGCGCCATGTGTTTTTTTCCCTCGGTTATCAGGGCATCGAAATGCTCGCCGCTAACGACCGCGGTGCGCGGGTGGACTTTTCTGATCCGCTATCGGCTATCGTTGCGGCGGACTAACTGCTAAAGCTGAGCGGCGTCGTAAGTGGGACTGCTTGATTATTTATCTAGATCGTCCGATGATTTTCTGCATGTTTGACCTATTAAGTGGCACCCGAGCGGCGTTCTGCGAAAGGAAGCTTCACGCTGTTTCCGCGACTGGGGCTGTGTGCGTGCGCCGCGTGTGCGTGGTTTTTATTGGGGCGAACGTGGTATTCTGGATATCGATGGAGCAGGGCGGGTATGGGTTTATCGTATGGGTAATTGGAAACAGATTTATTGTTATATGGGTGGATTAAGTTTCGCGAACGTGTTATGTGACGGTGGTATTCGAAGTTTTATGTACTGTTATGTGGTGGGGTGCTTGATGGCCGATGTATTGCTTTCCGAATGGGTGGGTATGCCGTAAGACGATTGTTTATGGATTCGTCGTAAGTGAGCGGGGGTTGTTTGCTATAATTGGTATTTAGTGACGCGTGTCTCCGTAAATACTTTTTTAGAAGTATATACCAGACTACTATACATAATATGTGTAAAATGTGTTTGCGATAATAGCCATTATGTATGAAAAATATTATTATTATATCCGATTGCAAAAATAACCGATAGTTGCAAAAACGAAATATATAAAGAATACACGCCGATTACCACCGTTTGCAAAAATAGTCACGAAACATACAAGTAATCCGTCTCATAACCACTCGTAATTACAAGTGATCGTTAAAGTACGCGCCAAGTGCCAAAATAAGTCGTATCAAAGATAATCCGCTGTTCCGCAAAAGTCACCGCGCACGAAGCTTCCCTCGACCCCGAAACGTCGAGGCGTCTCCATAAAAACGGTCTGCATCCAGCGCGATGAAATACAAGCGAAAACGCAAGTTCGCGCGCGTCCTGAAAGTCGCGGCGCGACCGGCCGATAATAATCTGCCAGTCCGATATTGCCGATAGTAAAAGATCGCTAAATCAAATCATCGCTCGGCCGACTTCGGGCCGGGGTGGGCGCAGGCGGGGTGGCCGGATGTTTCGCGACGTTACTTTGTTGCTTTAGCGTGAAAACGCTGTAAATTTCGTGCCATAAAACCGGCGGCTTTAGTGGCTACAAATTTGACCGTCCGAGAGGAGGTGCGGGAGGTAGTGGGCTCCTCCGGCCTCGTCCTTCCCCGCCCCCGCACCAACCTTAATCCTTCTGCGCGCTGACCACTGGCCGTCGCTACTTTAATGAGGTACGAACTTTGAATTATGTACCTCCCGCCCGTAGGTGAACACTCAGAATGCCCGTGCGAGTACGCGCGAACGTGCTGGCTTCCTGCTTCTTCGACGCTCGTGAGAGCGAGCATAAAAAACGGATGAGGAGCCTGCGTCTCGAGGTTTAACGTCTGCGGACGAGGGTACGTGCCGAGTTACGCGCCGAAACGCGAGGCTGGACAACCCCGCGCGGGTATAAAATTGAACTGTAAACGGAGATTGTGGGCTATGTGTTTTAATGCGGATTCATGCGGACTCGGTACCATACGTGTAGAATGGGAATTAAGTTGAGGTAACGTAGGTTTTGTATTTTGTGTCATTTTTGTGTTGATGTGACTGTTATTACATTGTGTATTATATGATATCAAAATGTTGAATTATGCATGCATATATGACATTAACTATAAACGGAAATTGCTGTCGTAGTTTCAGTTTAGAAGACGACTCTCCAAAATCCAGTCAAAACAATTAAAACATCCAGCCAACGATCGCCCTGTCAGAAAGTTTCCGAAATTCCACGCACATGGCAATAGCCGAAAAATCGTCACGTTTCCCTTAAAACCGACATCAGTGAAAACGCAATCATGTTACAATCCCCATTGATCGCAAAGCGCATTAAAGCAAGCCCGCCGTATCGCCTCGATTAACACCCGTCGCCTAAACAATTAAAAACCTCAACTCCGCCGGAGCGCGTCGCAACACGTCGTAAAGCAATTACACGACGTAACGACCTCTATAATTACAGTCACCCCTCGCGCGCGCATACGTGCGCGCCGCACGCTGCAAAAGTACACAATACCCGCGCCGCTGATTATTTTTAGGCAGTTGATACGAGAAATCAATTTCGAAGGCGCTTGTATTTCGAGCCGTTATTTACAATAGAAAGCAATTCCACGGGCTGGCCAGAGGGCACTCGCCAATGGAGGCAGCCAGAACTAACAAGGTAACCTAACCCCAGGGACCCGCGGTGCGAGGGAGACAGGCTCGAGGTGGCGAGAAAGAGTCGGCAGGCACGAAGAAGAACCCGAAGGGAGAGAACCGAAATGGCCGGCACATAACTCGCATCCATTTCAATATCATTAGCGCCTCGCCTCCTCGTGGGCGCATCGATCGGTTTCCGAGCGGAGAGCGCCAACGAAATTCAACCTCCCTCGAAATAACAACGCCTAATGGCAACAATAATTCAAACGGCGCCCGTGGGAGCGACGATCGATTATCGTGCCGAGGCAAGCGTGCCTCCGCTTGCTTACGAAAGTCGAGAATTTCAACGCCGAAGGTAGGGCGGAGGAGGCGGGAGACAGATGGGTGGCTTGCGATTATTTCGCGGTTGTTAGCTGGCTGGCGCTTTTGTTATTGCGCGGTGAATGATGGCGTCAACGGAAAGTATGCCTGATGACAGTGCGCACGTTGTTCTCGAGAGTTTCTCGAGAGAGATTGTTATTAAGGGTTTGGTAGTGTTCAGCAGTGTGGTGACACTTTGGCATCAGCTGTCTGCATAGTTGGAATGTCATGGCTCATTTTATGGTTGCGTGCTGAATATATATAAAACGGCGATTAGGTGGTTGAAACTGTCTACATGTTGTAACAAGAGTTGAGAGTGACTTTAGTTTGTGGTACGTGGGCAGCGTCATGTACTTTCATGTTAATTCATGACCGGCCGTAAGCAATCATCGTTTAGTGGTTGCGATGTGATTCTGAAGTGGTCCGTCTGAGTTAGACCTCAGACCTAATAGTTTTTGGTTCGCGACACAATCGCCGAGAGCTACAATTTCAAGGTCCACTGTATGTTCCGTCTACATATTGTGATGTCTGTCAAAACTGACTTCAAAGAGACTACACTCCAGTTCCCATGTTAATTCAAATAAACAGATATATGAAATAATCAACTCCATGTTAATACAGTGTAAAGAGCATCACCATCTTTGCATACTTCCGCTCACTTTTACTTACTTTCATATATCAGTCTCTTACAACGTCTCAACTCACCAACGTCCCATATCATAAGTGACGCACGTCAATGTAAAATGCGTCCTTACTTGTAATTTACCGCAGTATTTAAAACCAACCTACGTCCACATATACCCTCGCCCGTTTCGCAAATCAGTCAACATCCATCGCCATCTCTCAAACCATCAGCGCTCCACATCGCGTCGCATACACAATTTTTCCTCAAGTGACACTACCCTCGCGCATCAGGTTCACAGACGCTTGAACCCATTCGTGCACGCCACGCGCGAAGTATCAGCGGGCCGAGCGTTCGGCGGCCATTAATCTGCAGCAGAGAAGAGCCGGCGCCATTAATCCCGGCACATCGCCGCGACAAACTCGGCCGAAGGGGCAGGTATCATTATCCGGCCGAATGAAGACACACACGTAAGCCCGGCTCATCGGGGAAGCCGGGGCTAACGAGTCGAGCATTACCTTAATTAGAAAAAAGAAATATGATTTAGAATCGTCCCGGAACCGGCAGGATCCCCACTCCGCGCGTTCCGCCGCTCGCTCTGCGTGATTAAAGATGGAAGACGGGGATGCTGGGAAGCGGTGGGGGCGAAAAGGCAGGGCGCCCCGGTGTTGGCAGACGAGCCGGCTAATGTGTCGACCGAAATATTTATGATGATTGTTTACGGTCCGTACGTATATTAGCACGCTCGCCCTTTCGCTCGCCCTTTCGCTCGCTCCTTCTGTCCAACCCTCGTCCGTTGCGTTCCGGGCCGACTGGTTTTTAAACGCCTCGACTGGCTGCGGACGGACGATCTTTCCGCGGGCCTCGTCGCGGGCCCGTGAAATTAATCTTGCGCCGGCCGGCATGACTCACGATTCGACGATACCGCTTAATTAATTCGCGGTAATTAATGGAACGCGCAAGCACGGGCTGCGAAGTTTGCTCGCCTGTTTGAGGTATGAGGGGACGATCTTTGGGTAAAGTGACGTGGGTCGAGGAGAACTGTGAGATGATGCGTCGAGTCTCTTGGCAACAATTTCTCGATAGAGTTAGCGAATTTTGGGCAGCGGTCTTTTGGTGCGTGCTGCGGGTAGTATGGATGTATGTGGTAAGATGGTAGTGTAGGATGTGTGATTTTGTATGAACGAGTAATGAGAAAGTGTGCGTATGAGAGAGAGAAAGCGAGAGTGAGAAAGAATGCATGTGTCTATATTTGTTATTAGGAATATTCTCGAAAGAATTTACTATCATGGAAACCAAACAGTATAAAAGTGTTGAGCGCAATATTAAAATAAGTGAGTCTTTGCGAATCTTTCAAGAGTAACAGTGTGTGCGTTTTAGCGAATTTTTAGAGATTATCAGCGAATGTGTTTAGCTAGTTTTGAGCGAACCTTTGTCAGCGTTTAATACAGAGTGCAGTGCGAGTAACATTATAACCATTACTTTTATGATTAAAACCGTTTAATATATCATTCCAATCTAAATCCTACAGTAGTTATGGTAGAAAGTTTTGTCATGGCCGCTATTGTTGAAATTAGAAGTTTGTGTGGCATGTAACGGTTAAATGATTAATGTGGGGAAATTTGAAATCGGTACGAAAATGTACAATATACATCTAGGTATTTTTTGGACTAAGTTGATCACAAATTCAATATTTTTTGTTAATGTTAATAATTCGTGTGTCAGTGTTTGAATACTATTGCGAAACAGTATAAGAAATAAATTAATAGTTGAATATCTTCCGAAATAAACTTTGAAAAATCCACGACGTTACGTACTCGTATTTATCAAAATATATAGTATACGCTACATAACACAATATTGTGTTTTTACATTCAATAACTTTCACATGGCAACTTTTTATGGTTTCGCAAGGCTGTACCTCGTAAATACGTTACAACCGTTTAAATGCGACGAAGAATTCATCCGAACGAGATTTCTGCATTCCCACAACAGCCTCAGCCCACGTACATATATCAGTCCGAAGTTAATCGAACCGACCTATAAACGTACAAACGTAATTCTTCATAAATATACAAAAGATAAAAATTCCCCATCGCGACGGTTTCACGAAAATCGCAACTCCTCGAAGACAAGATCACTAACATCGATACGTCAGAGGCACGGGGTACCATAAATTCGGCGAGCCCGCCGAAAAATTCGGCCCAAAAAAACGAACAGTCGGAGAAAAGAAAGAGGAGAAGACGAAGCAGTGTGAAGGAGAAGGATGATGATGCAGAGTACCACCACCTGGTGCAACAACCCGTATTCAGAAAGGAAACTCGTAAACCGACCACCTTGCCAGATAAGCCCCAACGATTGGCCTGCGAAACGAGTGCGAATGTATGTCCACGTATGAAACGCAACCCACCATTTTAATAACGACCCGCGCGATTTAGGTGGACGAATGTCCACATAAAATTGCTTGTCAATATCGGTCGCGACCTCCGATTTAATTCGTGTAATAATTCCTGCGGCTGACAGATCGATTTCGTTGCAGTGCGTGTAAACATGTGAAAACACGTTAAAGCAACAGTAACTTGCAACATTCACGGGTTTTAATCAAATTCCTTCGTTTTCTGTTCGAATGAAATGTGCAGCCTTTAGTTTTTTTTTCGATTCCAATCGAAATTTGAAGATT
The DNA here is from genome assembly GCA_033815515.1 of Cryptocheilus praepositus. Lineage (NCBI taxonomy): Eukaryota > Metazoa > Arthropoda > Insecta > Hymenoptera > Pompilidae > Cryptocheilus > Cryptocheilus praepositus. The sequence goes on from JAWWQZ010000257.1 coordinate 3,662,012, forward strand.
TGAAAACATGTTAAAGAATAACTTTCAACTTTGAGGTCTTTGAAGGGAACTATTTTCTCTGTTCGAATCAAATTTTAGACATTTGAAAACATGATAAAAGGTAACTTGGAACATTGATGGTTTGCAAATCTAGTATTAACATTTTGACATCACGTAGACTTGAATTCTCTTTAAAGAAAAGTAGCACGCACGGGAAGAGTACATTCCAGCTGCTGCCAAAGCGTTAATTAGCTCATGACTAATGATCGCACCTGACAAAGTGGGATTTCGATTTGCTTAGAATAAGTGTCGGCAAACATTCGAGATGAAACAGTGAAACCTGTCCCTGATATCAACTTAAAGATTATTTGAAGGCCATAATTATATTTTTACAAATAAGGAAAATATTTACGAAGTGTTAAATTGAGAAAAAAAAATTACATAAAATGTGCCCTCATTGATTTTAACCAACGTGACCAATGACCCTGCATCTCCTTAGAAAATTTCAATTTACGTCCGGCTTGTAACTATTCGTTTTTAATATAAGATCTTTCCAATCTAGCATCAGTGATTTGACTCCTCAATTTACACTCAACGAAATTCCCGTTAGACCACGGCTGCTTACCCAACATCTAAACCCACAGATCCTGAAAGTACAAAATTCAAATCTATCCAACTCTTCAACTTCTTCCATCTAAAATTTTTTTAACAAAACACATAAACCCGATGCTCAAACGTTTTTAACTCACGCCACGCCATAACTAAACCGTATCACTCTACGACAGTTTCATTTTTATTTTCAATTTCTCCTCAAAGTCACACATAACTATACACACAGTGGTACTCGTGTCTTTATTCGCTCTTTTCTCTTATAAACAATTGAATCGCGGATCATACGATCGATCGCTCACCTTATTCGCTTCCCTAGCAACTAATTTATTCGAGAACTTTCCAAACACATGCGTACACATTACAATACGACTTCAAACGTTACACACAGTGGTACTCGTGTCTTTATACGACTTCAAACGTTCGAGTACGCATCACGCAGCGAGGCGAGAATTTGTTGGTCAGTGACACGCTTCACACCTTAAAGCTGACTTTGTCCGACTTGTTAGAGGGGGTCAAGGAGGAGAGGAAGCCTCGAGGGAAGTGAGATCCACGAGGTAGGCACGAACACCCCAGGGACCAGCGGTGAAAACGGCCTGCCGTATTGTTCCCAACTTAAACCGGCACTAACTCTGATGAGGTTCGTGTGCCTCCGTCGGCAGAAACGTCCTTTTCGTTCTGAGAACGGAGACCGTGGATGACTGATGGCAAAATTAGGTGGGTCCTCGACGGAACACGGGGTCACGGCGATCACGCAGGGTAAGCGCTAAAGAGTCAATGCTCAGCACGGCCGTGGAATCCACGTGTGATCATTGTCAGGTAATAAGAGAAGATGGCGGATGAAGTGAAAGCTACAGTATACGACGATTCTATTGACAGTATCGGTGGTATGCATTTTTCCATACACATTTTTGTGGTGTATACTTATGTACATAGCTATACAAAATGTATACACACATATATGCACGATAAAGGAAGATTCTTGTTTTTTGTTAGTTAATACATTGCGGACGGCGTTCTTGCTCATCGAGACCTCGCACATTTTTCAGCGTCCTAAAAAGTTGAGTACAATACATACAAGGTTTTTTTAATACTGACTGCTATGTCCGCACTTTTTCAACATTTTAACATTTTTTTACTTCACAATTATACTATCAAAAATTGCTGCAAGGCTTTATTACTTTAGCAACGTACCGATAAACGTTAAAACGAGAAATCTCGTGACCCGTCCGCAATGTGTTAACACCGGTTATAAATTGTATTACACGGTTTTAAATTTTCTAACATTAAACTTCGTTGTGACGCGACACCAGAATATTTACATCCTGCGAATTTACGCGTCCATCGCACTTCTGCAAATACAGGAAAATTGCGATATGCTCCCACTGATCCCACAGCGAGCACTCGAGTGGCCCGAAAGCGTCGAAAGACAGCACACCCCCCGCGTCCGGCTATACATCTTTCCCGTCTCTTGGAAATTACACATCATTCCACCCGCCGCGACAGAAGAATCAGCGGCACTCGACAGTTCTCCCGCCGTCTTGAAAGGAAACAAATCGCCGTCTCCTCAAAAGTCTCTCCCACCGATTTTCACACGCGCAAGCTCCCTCGGCCGGGGCCTTTGTCGCCGGGCGTGTAAATAAGTGCGAAAATAAGCGCCTAACGAGGCAAAGATTGACTCCGACAATGGCGGCTGTCCTCCTCGGGAGCACGAGTTCCTCGCTCCCTTTTTCGACGTCGTAAAGGAGGTCCTTAAGGCCCGACAATGGCACCCTGAAATCCACACTCCCGAACGCGGGCGCACAATGCGAGTGAGCAGCCACGGGACCCCCATGAAGTGTCCCGACAATGGGACCGACCGTGTGGAAATTCGCAGGTTGACCTTCTGGGACTCGTCTTACGTTTTGCGCAGGAAGAGAGAGAGGGCTGTGACGAGAGAGGAGGACGGATGTCGGGCGATGAATAGTGGCCCGAGGGGAGAAGGAAGGAAGGATGTAAAGACAGCGACGGTTGTCACCTGCTTCGCGGTGAATGCAAACAAATTTTGTATGGGCGCCTCATGAGTAGCTAATATTCTGCTTTCTGTTGCGCGGATAAAGACGTCGGCCGGGCCAATTCATTTGGAAAAACGCGCGTTACGGAGCATTGTGCCGGGGTTTCTTAGGCGGCGATTTCGAGGTGCTTTGCTGCCGCTGCGCAACGATGAGATGATGGCTGAGTTGCGATAGCCGGGGGGTGACAGTCCGCTCGGAGTTTCAGTTTGGGGATGCTATTATGTGCGGCGGAATATTATGTGATTGTAAGAGTTCGGTGCTGTGAAGGAGGAAGTCGCGACTTCGATCGTTCGAACATGTAGAGGCTGGAGAGGTGCATTGTTGTGAACGGATTCTAGGGCTGATGAACATAGAATTCGAGATTTCAATGATTTGACAAGTCAGTCATCGCAATGTTGTATTATGGCAAACGGAGCCCAGCAGTGAGCTCGAAGTTTGAGTTTGGGGGTGCTATTGTGTACGGCGGAATATTATGTGGTTGTAAGAGTTCGATGCTGTGAAGGAGGAATTCGCAATTTTGATGACTCGAGTATGTAGAACCTAGAGAGTTGCATTGTTATGAATGGAGTCCAGGGCTGATGAACATAGAATTCGAGATTTCGATAATTTGACAACTCTGTCGTCGCAATATTATATCGTTAGAAATTGAATTCAGTACTGAGAGTTGCAGTGTTATGAATGGAGTCCAGGGCTGACGAACATAGACTTCGAGATTTCGATAATTTGACAACTTAGTTGTCGCAATATTAAATTGTTAGAAATTGAGTTTAGTACTGAGAAATCGAAAGCGTACGATTTCAACGATTCGACAATTCAGCTACCACGTCATTCTCTTTTCATAAGCAGAGTTCGACTCCACGATTCTATAATTTTCTACTTCGGTAACTCTACTATTCAGCTGCCGTAATATTTCAGCAAATACTCTTAGCTTTCGCGAATCCCAAATTCGCAACTTCGTCGATTCTATTGTTCAGTCGCCGCCACATGACATTTTTACAAACAAGAAATTTGAAGATTTTAAAGAATTTGTAACTTGGACGAAACTTGGACGCAAATCTCGAATTAGCAACTCCGCCATTTTTTTTTATTCATTCACCACCGCATTGTATATTGATAAACGAGAAATTTGGAAATTCGGAAGAATTTGTGACCGCCGATTCTATCTCCGACCCCCGCTGCGCCGCATCTCACCAAACACGTCTCTATTCATCTAATAGACTCGTCGGTTTTCACGCGCTTCCCTGCAGAATTCGCGTTGCCGCTTCTTTATTCATTCAGCAGCCTCCGGTCGGGCGCATCGACGGAATGCGGTTAATAATTTAATTCCGTCTATAAATTAGTCGAGGCTGCCAGCGAGTGCGCGGTCGGTAGTGGCGATGCGTGGAAAAAAGCAAAGCGACGTCGAGGGGCGCGGGGGTTGCAGGAGCGAAGAGGAGAGAAGATAAAATTGCCTCTGCCTGGCCGTACGGAGGCATAAATCTTCGGAAGTTCCTTTAGGAGGGCCGATCCTGCGCTGCTGGCAAAGGGCACAAAGGGGCCAGACAAAGTTCGCCTTTATTGTAAAATTTTCTGCCCAATAACGTGCGCCAAACCCGGGCCAGCCAGTCGCACGAACCGAGGGGGACACACGTTCCACATGTGTGCGCCGACGAGATATTATGGCGAACGTTGCAACGTATTTCCCTCGGCGTGACCATTACGCACGTCACCGAACGAAAGTGTTCGGATGCGCACGAAAATGGGAAACGACGGTCTCGAATTTTCCAGTTAACTTGAATGCGAGAAGCGCTGGGACGGGATTGTGGAGACTGCATGCAAGTGGATAAGTGAATGAAGTTGGGTGTGCATGATTTATCACGTTTCTAGTGGATTTAACACTTTGACTGCCACGGTGGTCACCAGTGACCGGTGCAAAAGATTTTATTAAAAATGCAAAAAATTCGCAATGAAGCCTATTTGCAATCTTGTAAAAGCAATTGATATTGGAACGGCGCTTCAATACTTTGGCTTATAAGAACTCTGCGTTACCTTCATTTTGTATGATTTAATTATACTTTGCAGTATTTCATCGCATCGAAACGACGTTCTCGAATTTTCCAGTTTGTTTGAAATTGAGAAGCGCTGGGACGGGCTTGTGGAGACTGCGTGGAAGTGGATAAGTGAATGAAGTTGGGTGTGCATGATTTATCACGTTTCTAGTGGATTTAACACTTTGACTGCCACGGTGGTCACCAGTGACCGGTGCAAAAGATTTTCTTAAAAATGCAAAAAATTCGCAATGGAGCCTATTTGCAATCTTGTAAAAGCAATTGATATTGGAACGGCGCTTCAATACTTTGGCTTCTAACAACTCTGCGTTACCTTCATTTTGCATGATTTAATTATACTTTGCAGTATTTCATCGCATCGCGGTTCTAACATAGCAAAATACGCTTGGCAGTCAACGTGTTAAAGATGAGGCTCGTGCAGAGTTGGTCTCGGATATCGTACGTGTGTCAAAGAGATTACTTTTTTCATAGAAGTTATCTAGAGAGGATTGCAATTTGTTTTATTTGTTACGGCATGCAAACGTGTGGATTTCAAACAGAATATTTCCTAAGTGCCATAAACACACGAAATATCTCTACTTAAACATATCTGCCTCCAGTACATTATGACCTGAATACCGTAGGCACACGAAATAAAATTACACATTTTCTGATAAATGCAAAGTTACCGTTACCTCATAATTATCGCAATAATCTTTATTGCCTGGTTTATTACATAGAAAACTGTATTCAAATGTATGACCCTCAATTCCTGTGTGCTTCTACACGCCGCACATTCACAGAATACCTGTACCTCAACACAAGTATTGAAGTTCACTACATCCTGCATACCGTAGCCACACGAAATAAAGTAACACATTTTCTGATAAACCCGCCGCTATCATTATCTCAAAATAATCAGGTTTGCCTTCATTACGTCTTCTACTAAATGGATTTAACACTTTGATGCCACGGTGGTCACCAGTGACCGGCGCTTGTAAAAGATTTTATTAAAAATGCAAAAGATTTTAACCTATTTGCAATCATTGTAAAAGCAATTGATATTGGAACGGTGCTTCAATACTTTGGCTTATAAGAACTTTAACTAAATACCGAACCTCACTTCACGTCTACTCTTAACCACCGTGCATTCATAAAATGCTTCTACTTTTACGTATGTACCTTCGGTACACTAGATCCCGAACACCGCACACAAACAAAATAAAATGACAAATTTTCTGATAAACACACCGCTACCATTACCTCAAAATAATCACATTTGCCTCCATTACGTCTTCTACTACATTAAAATACACGAACCCCACTTCACGTTTACTCTTAACCACCGTGCATTCATAAAATGCTTCTACTTTCAAGTATGTACCTTCGATATACTACATCCCGAACACAGCAGACAAATTAAATAAAAGGACAAATTTTCTGATAAACCCGTCGCTACCATTACCTCAAAATAATCACGCTTGCCTTCATTACGTCTTCTACTACATTAAAATACATGAACCACAGTTCACGTCGACTCCTAACCACCGTACATTCGCAGAATACCTCAACCTGCACGTCTCTACCTTCAGTACACTACATCCTGAATACCGTAGACAAACGAAATAAAATTACACATTTTCTGATGAGTGACCGTTATCCCAGAACGATCGCGTTTGCCTTCATAAAGACGGTAACGCACATACGGAGATCCTAATAGTCAGCATTACTAATAAAGGCTACATTGGAAGGGCGTGCCGAGAGGGAGCTCTAAAAGTCTCGACCGGGTAATAACTCTATCCTCGCGGAGAAACTCGCCGCTATGTGTCCGTGCTATATACGGAAACTAACTGTGCCGGCGTATAACAGCGTGCAATTAAGTTAAACAATTGCCCGTGCCATCGTAAACAACTGACCCCCCGATACAAATCATCGGAATTCGCGTCAACGGAAGAAAAAGGAAGACACGAAACAACTGACCTGTCCGCGAGACATCCCGACGCGAGGGAAATCTTGTTGCTTGGCACATGGGAGGCAACTGTGAAAAATGCATGTCATCGTTGTTAGGGTGGAAGTACGATCGGGGGACCTGTGATCATTTTTACGGATGTGTACGAATTTTGTTTAGATGTCACTTCTATTTCAAACGACTAGTCTTGGTAGGTATAGCATCAGAGTGGTCACAAATGTAATAGGAAAATATATTTGATGGAGGTTAACACTTTGCGGACCGGGCATTCTATTGCTAATCGTACCCAGTGGCCGGGTATTTTTTCGCGTCAAATATTTCTAAATTAGCGATGATTTGTTAGTAGGTAACACATTGACTGCCACGGTGGTCACCGGTGACCGGTGCAAAATATTTGACTAAAAATGCAAAAAATTCGCAATGAAGCCTGTTTGGAATCTTGTAAAAGCAATTTATATTGGAACGGTGCATTCTAATAGAGCAAAATACGTTTGGCAGTAACGTGTCAAAAATCATTGTCCCGTGAAATATTTATTTTTAACAACTTTAAAAATGAATGTTTTTTTAATATTTCTCAATAAGTAAAAATGTGTAAAAACTAAACATTTTTTAAAGTATGATATTTCGTAAAACATGACACTAAGTGAAGTGGAACACGACAAAGTCCTCACAAATATTCATATTCTCGTCATCACTTTATGTATCCCTTAAACTGTCCGCAAATATTTCTGTAATATTGCTAATCGTTTTGTCGCTATCCATATTTCAGAGCTCAAATAATTAATTCGCAACGCAAATTACGAAAACCTGCGGCTGACAATCACGTAGCAACTGTGTGATATCTCGTCACCTGCCTCTATAGTGTAATATAACGACAGAATATGTAAGACGATATATTTCATCAGTGGCCCAGAATGACGAAATACGCAAGACGATATATCTCGTCAATGGCCCCAAACGACGAAATAGCGCAATGGGTAGCAATTATTATTTTAATGACGGATGTGTACGAATTTTGTTTAGATGTCATCTCGTCATCCGTCAAATGTAATAGGAAAATATATTTGATGGACCTTAAGGTGGAATATAATGTAGTATGTATAAACTATAATGTATGCTATAGTCTAGTATATATAATATGTATACGTATGGGTATAGTATTTGTAAGTGGACTATAGTGTAGTAGGTATGAAATAACTAACCGAAATTGTAGATAAAATAAATGTTGGAATAATACAAAATATAATTCAATTTACCTTGCAAGAGGAATAATAATTTATTTTACCTTGTAAGAGCTCTACATGTTTCCAGAATCATGTTTCCTCCCCAGAAGTCAATTATACAAATAAGTCCATCTTGATCCTATTGTTCGTCTGTTTTTGTGTCTTAACGTAATTTTAAATGTAGCATAAAACACACGCAAAACAGCATTAACGCTTTGACTGCCATGATGGTCACTGGTGACCGAGGCAAGACATCCATATTAAATGCATATATTTTATGAAGATCCGAATAGAAATATTCGCACCTATTTTTGTGGTAGAAAACTAATTATTATTTTATAACTGCAATTGTTATTAGAATTTTTTAGTGACGCGATTCTTTGGTCTCTGCCAAGAGATTTTATGATCCAATACCTGCACATTATTTATTAGAATAGTGATGCATTTTGCATGCACATTACTTACATTTTGCATAATTCAGTCAAACGCTGTAGTATTTCATAGTATCGCCGTTCTAATATAGTAAAATACGCTTGGCAGTCAACGTGTTAAGTGAAACTTATCTCTGCAATAGACTCCTGCACAGGTGAAACGTGTGAAGCACTTAAAGGACAAAATAAGGCACATTCGACTGAAATCAGGCATAAAACCGATTACCGCGAAGAAGAAAACGTGAGTTTGCAATAAAGTCTCAGAAATGGACGCGCGCACGGGTGCAAAGAATTCGAGAGGTGGCAACACTTTCGTCGCGCGTTTAGTTCCTTGTTTCTCCTCCTCACTCGCGCCCGACGAAATTTGACGTCGTTTAAACGAGAACGAGCAGCGTTAACTGGATGACCAGTCGCGAAGTACACCTGAGGGTACACCTGCAACGCAAACTGCAGAAAGGGTCGTAAATGTCACGAGTGCAAGCAAACGCCTCCGCCTATAGAACTTCCCATCTCGTCAGATCAAACTCTCACAAAGAGAGACACAAGGCAAACACCCCTATGAATTTCCAGGATAACCGTTGGCGCCGAGGTGAAAGCGATCAGTGTCAATCGGCTGCTCGAGTTTATCGCGATGGACAAAGGTGAAAGCGCATTTGAAAAGACAGCGAGGCGGGATTATGTGGAAAACGAATGGGAAAGGTTGCGTGCACGTCGCAGGTTACGGTCTGATGTCGAAGGCAAGGGACACTTTTATACGTAAGGACATCAGCAAAAAGCGGTCCAGCTCTTTTACAACGTGACGTTGGGGAAAAGGGTGCTTTTGTATGTGAAGACGACGTGAGAAAGAATGCATTAGTGTCGCGATCGTCGGTACGGACGTCGATGAGTTTCGTAGGGTGTTGAAACTTGGAATGTGTGGGAAATATGTAAAGCAGCTAAATATTTTGTATGTCTATGTATAGCTCTATATCGGTGACTATGTATACGTATTTGTCTATGGCTGTGTCCATGTATATAAGGTAAAATTGAAGATAATTTTAAACTTACAGATACGTTTAAAAAAGGATACACAGATTTTTCAGTTTTTAATGTCGTACTCAAAGAAAATTATACTTTCAATTATGAAGAGATAGACAAGAAAATTGGGTCATGTATCGATCTTCGATGAAAAAGAAAAAGGTCAAATGGAAAGAAGGTTTTTAAATATAAAGATACGTTGGAAAAGGAAATATCGATATTTCATTACGAAATCTGATGTCGAAAAATGATACTTTTACACACAAAGATACGTTGGAAAATAATGCACAGATTCATTACATTCCAAGATCATATTTAAAGCAAAACGTGTTACTGGGTATAAAGGCGTGACAGAGAAGGTTACGTCTACGTTTATCTTTTCATTCTACCGCTCAGCATTAGTGACACTTACAGCCATAAACCTACATTGGAAACGAATGAAACGCCTACCTCTCCTCAATGTAACATCAAAATGAATGTGCACCTTTGTACACAAAGACACCATATGTTACTTTCAATCTGACGTCAAGAAATTATACTTCTAAACATAAAGACACTGTGGAAAAGGTACCAACTATGCGTATCTCCCTGGTATGACATCCAAAAAAAAGGTACTCTTAAACTATGCAGTATGAGAGGATCTATACCCACTATTGTCTTTTAAATACGACGTCGCACAAAAAACGTATTCTAACATAAAGACACTATGCAAAAAACTATATCCACTCCTCACTCTTGTCGGAAACGGAAGGGAAATAAAAATAAATTACGACGTTGATTGTGTGTATTGGATTCAGGTTCTATTTTCGATCACACAATATTTCGGAACGGTGTTTCTATTACCACTAGTTCTCGTCTTAACGACCGTCTTAGGTTTATCTTTTACATAACTCCCGTAAGGTCGCATGTTTCTAACAATCGAATGAGGCCTCCATCCGCATACCAACACATAAAATCTTCGACTCTTTAATACGTCCCAAAAAAGCTACTTTCAACCAACAATATCCCATCCAAACTGTTTCATCTATCTCTAGCCCACAACGACAAATCGCGCTTCCTCTATCCAACAAAATATGAAACCAAAATTCCACCTTCGCACGTCCGTCGCATCCGTAAAAAACGCGCACTTCTTCGCGGACAGTTCTTTTCTCGCCCTCGCCGCACCCGCGCAATTACCTACGATTATTTATGCCTAATGCACGGAACACGGCGCGGCAATAAATAAGGATAATGGCGGGGGCCATTAAGTCGATACCCCTCAGTGATATTTTCTCACTCGCCCGGCTCGTTGCACGTCCGCACGACTTGTTCGCGCCCACGGTCCGCGAAGGCGAGCCTTATTGCGTGCCATCCGTCAAACGTCTCACAATGTTTCTGCAAAACCCCGGCCCCAAGGATGGCCTTTATGTCGTAATAACATCCCTCGAACGAGATCGAGAAACGATCGAAAGAGAAACTTCGCGAGTTCAGACGCGGATAACGCGTGGACTGCGACGTGCATTAGAAACGGGGCGTGCGTAGAATCAGGAAGGAAACGTGTGTTGGTGCGTGCGGTCGTGATGTAGGCGTTGCGATGCAGTGTGGGTGAAGTTTAATAGAGTGAAGCGCAGTTTTGGAATATGGTGGAAGTGGGGTGTATGTGAAATGTCGCGGTATAGTTTCTGTGTGTGTATGGCTTTGTATATGCCCGTGTCTACGCTTATGTGCGTATATTGCAGTATTTTGCAGTATTTGCTACTAAATATATTGCAGTATTCATGCAGTATTATATATAATACTGCATGAATACTGCAATATATTTAATAGCAAATACTGCAAAATACGTATAGTATAGTATTATATATAATATATGAATACTGCAATATATATAGTAGCAAATACTGCAAAATACTGCAATATATGCACATAATATATATTTTGCAGTATTCATGCAGTATTATATATAATACGTAGTAGTATAGTGTTATATATAATACTGCATATATACTGCAATATATATAATAGCAAATACTGCAAAATACTGCAATATACGCACATAATATATATTTTGCAGTATTCATGCAGTATTATATATAATACGTAGTAGTATAGTATTATATATAATACTGCATAAATACTGCAATATATATAATAGCAAATACTGCAAAATACGTAGCAGTATAGTATTATATATAATACTGCATGAATACTGCAATATATATAGTAGCAAAAACTGCAAAATACTGCAATACATATAATAGCAAATACTGCAAAATACTGCAATATATGCACATAATATATATTTTGCAGTATTCATGCAGTATTATATATAATACGTAGTAGTATAGTATTATATATAATACTGCATGAATACTGCAATATATATAATAGCAAATACTGCAAAATACGTAGTAGTATAGTATTATATAATATATAATACTGCATGAATACCGCAATATATATAGTAGCAAATACTGCAAAATACTGCAATATATGCACATAATATATATTTTGCAGTATTCATGCAGTATTATATATAATACGTAGTAGTATAGTATTATATATAATACTGCATAAATACTGCAATATATATAATTGCAAATACTGCAAAATACGTAGTAGTATAGTATTATATATAATACTGCATGAATACTGCAATATATATAGTAGCAAATACTGCAAAATACTGCAATATATGCACGTAATATATATTTTGCAGTATTCATGCAGTATTATATATAATACGTAGTAGTATATTATTATATATAATACTGCATGAATACTGCAATATATATAATAGCAAATACTGCAAAATACGTAGTAGTATAGTATTATATATAATACTGCATGAATACTGCAATATATATAGTAGCAAATACTGCAAAATACTGCAATATATGCACATAATATATATTTTGCAGTATTCATGCAGTATTATATATAATACGTAGTAGTATAGTATTATACATGATACTGCATAAATACTGCAATATATATAATAGCAAATACTGCAAAATACGTAGTAGTATAGTATTATATACAATATTGCATGAATACTGTAATATATATAGTAGCAAATACTGCAAAATACTGCAATATATGCACATAATATATATTTTGCAGTATTCATGCAGTATTATATATAATACGTAGTACTGTAGTATTATATATAATACTGCATGAATACTGCAAAATACTGCAATATATGCACATAATATATATTTTGCAGTATTCATGCAGTATTATATATAATACGTAGTAGTATAGTATTATACATGATACTGCATAAATACTGCAATATATATAATAGCAAATACTGCAATATATATAATAGCAAATACTGCAAAATACGTAGTAGTATAGTATTATATACAATATTGCATGAATACTGTAATATATATAGTAGCAAATACTGCAAAATACTGCAATATATGCACATAAGCGTAGACACGGGCATATACAAAGCCATACACACACAGAAACTACGCAGTATTATATATATATATATATATAATACTGCATAAATAAATAAATAGCAAACATAAATAGTAAATAAAAAAATGTGTACATTGAAATATTATGTCGAGGTCCGCTCAACGTAACATTCCGATACAAAAACGTTTGTTTCATTAAAAACTTTCAATATCGAAACATGATGTTGCGTCGTCCCGGCACAGGAGCTTTCGCGACGCGACGCGTCGTCGTGCCACACTCGACATCCGACCACAAGGAGTGGAGCACGCCTCAACCTTATCGCGCCTCACACGATCGCCCGATAAGATTTTCGCAGCCGTAACCTGCCTCTCCACCGCCTGCGCGTCCTGACTAACGCCGAGGTGCGAAACGTAGGTTTGGGAGCAGGTGTCGGGTAATAAAGTTACCAAAAAGGCCGAGGCACGGGCTCGAAAACGAAACTAACGAGGCACGGGCCGATCGCGCGCTATTTTCGGCTGACATTACTCGAATGATTTGTTGCGTTTCTTCGCTCCGCGCCGAGCACGGCGTGTCTCACGTTTTCTGCCCTTCCCCCTCGGCCGACTTACGCCGCGAATCACCGGAGAACGACGACTGCCTCGCTGTAATTCGCAACTGCGGCCACTCACGCGGTCTGATATGCGCGGCGGACACGCGAGTTCGGCCGGGAGATCGAATAATTCTGGTTAAAACGCTCGGCGGGCACGGTTAACGGACAGTTCGCCGGGAAATATGTTTATTAGAGGAAGCCGGCGATTGCGCACTCGCGTAGAACAAGGGTGCGTTTACGGCGGCACGCGTGTATGTGAAGGCGGTGTTTTCTGACACGTCGATGCACGCGTAGCTGCGAAAACGGAATGCTGGAAATGCGGTAAAGGTATTGTAGCATCAGGAAACGGCCGTAGATGCGTCGCATAAAACTGTCGCGGGGCCATCGGGCCCTACCGGATTAACCCTTTGCGGTCGGCAGATTTTGCTCTTAAGAGTTCCAGTAGGTCGGATGAAATCTAGCATTTCGCAGTTACTTTTCCGTACAAAATTTAAAGTCAATATATGGATATTCAAATCCACAGAATTGGTTGAAACTGATTTGTTGTGTTTATTACTACTTTTAATACGTAAGGATACAAATTATTAATCTCTGTAATGTTCTAGAGTATGATATTTCACGAAACAATCACCGATGTGAAGTCCTGGCTTTCGTGTACAAGTATCACAATACGTGTGTGTTTATCGTCTTTTCGAACGAATTATATAGAATTGATTATTTAATTTAACGTCCACGAATGACGCTAAAGGTTGGGGTGTAGATAGTGTTTGGTGCCGGAAATTTCCTACTAACTGATCGACTAAACGTGTCACAAACTTTAAGTGTGTTAGTGGCTTTTCGTTGTTCTGTTGTTTTCTTAGTTTATGCAGTATGAATGAGTTGATGACGCCCATCTCCAAGCCCCAAAAAATAATTGCATTTTCGGAGGTTGCCGCTACAGGGACACCGACTTCTACGGTGATTGAAAAATGTCCCAGCTACGGGGACACCGACTTCTACGGCGATTGAAAAATGTCCCCGCTACGGGGACACCGACCGCAAAGGGTTAAAATAAGGCGGTAGAGGTCCGTATAAAAGACGGCCCGATTTGCGACGCGAGGTTCAATTATAGATCAGTCTCAGTCTCAGTTATAGTTCAGTTTAGGTCAGTCAAGTTCAGAGTGTAGTCCAGTCCAGTATAGATGCGTTTTCTTGCCGTCTACCGAATCGAAGTCAAATTGCCATAGTTTTACCTTTATTTTATACTTATATTTATATATTAGTGCTTTCATTTATCTTTAAATAAACTTATTCAACTTAATATAATTCCGCACCCCGCTTCGGCGACACCTAACATCTTATCTTATATTTAATATTCTTATCTTATATTCTTATATCTAATATTTAAGTGCATTATTTTTGTTTTCTTCAATACATAATTTTACGGCGTCTCGTTGTACGTGAAAAAAAACGAATTTGTAGGATCGATTTACCACGACCATAGACCACGATACATTCCGTCTTACATGTATACGTCGTACAAGTCACATGCCTGCATAAATGCCCATCCGCATTTGAGAACCCCACATTAATTTAGATTAATTAAATAAAATTACTTTAGACATAATTACCGAAAAGAATAAAATATTTTTATTTAATTTCTTTAACCGTCCGGCAATCGGTAAATACGCCAAAAACAAGCATGCCTCAGTTATGCACTCTTCATCTGCCAACAACTCTTCTCGCGATGGCCGAGCAATTCTCTACCGCGTAAACAGCTGAAACGACTGAAAGGAGCCGAGAAGTGCAGATATCGTTCGTGACAGGCGCGGCAATTGAATTGAATTTCGCCTGCCCCGAGATAAACGGTAACATTGTGGCAGACGTAACGAAAACAATTTGGAGTGACGTGGTAATAACTGTTCATTGAGGAGTGGCACGCTCGCTTTTTCGTCAATTCGCGGAACCGTGTCTCATCTCATTATTTCGGTGCATCTTTGCGCCCGTCTCGAGATTTTCGGCGAGGGTTGTTAGTACCGAAATTTTTGCGGAGTTGCGCGAGTTTCGCCGAATACCGCACGCAACCGATAATCGTCTAGAGAGAAAATGGCAGAGGTATACTGGGTGTTCGGAAAAAAATAATTCAGTATCTTCACGGCACGTCGAAGAGTGTTAGGAAGGAATGTAGGAAAAAAGCGTTAGTGACGGGGGCCAAAAGATCAACCGTTCCTGAGAGATGAACACTTTTGTATGTTATTATCGGGCGTGATTAGCATCGTGACTAATATTTGAAAAGTGCGTACGGTTTCTAAAGAAAAGAAAGTGGGTAAAGCCTGAAATTACCAAACCTGACGACACTAATTATGTTCGGGTTTGTAAACTATCTCATCATGACCGAAATGAGAAGATGATGTATGGTCTTCAGAGAAAATGAAGAGAGAAATTCTGACATTGCTAAACCGGGTAACGTTACGAAGCCATCAAATCAGAAGTGGCATTCGTCGAATTCGTTACAAATCTTCAAATGTCCAAAGTATCTCGTTACAGAAAAAAATTATTTTCGAGAAAAGAAAGGAGGTAAATCGTGATTAAACCAGACAGCGTTAAGGACCCATAAAGCGGGAAGCAGCGATTGTTAAACTTGTTACTACTGCTCAAATCTTTAAACTATTATATTACGGGCGAAACAAAAGTATAATATATTGTTTTACGAGAAAACAAAATTTATGAATCGATTGCGGCCTAATCGTCAAATTTTTTAATGATCACCTCACGGTGAAAATAAAAGAAAAATGATGTATTGAATACTCATACAATTTGATATACATACATACATATAAATAAGTAAATATATATGTATATACATAAAATTATATTTTTATTCAATCATTATATATGACATACGCAGAAAATATTACTTTATGTGTTATGCATCATGTTAATAAACATCATGCATACACGATACCTAGAGAAAACAAAGTGGACAAACTTTTATTAAACCATCCCGCGTTAAGAATTCGTACAACTAGACGCAGCAATCGTCAAATTCGTTATCCGTCCACAAATGTTTAAACTATCTCGTCACGGGCGAGAAAAAATGATATATCGTTTTCGAGAAAACAAAGTGGATAAAACGTGACGTTGGCAAGCGAGCGATCGGCCAATCGGTTTTCAGAGGTGAATGGAGTCTGTCGAAGCGTCGAAAGGGATCCATGGTAGGTGGCGAGACGTGGTGGTGTTGTCGGTGGTACTGGCTGGAGGATAAGGTCGAAGGCAGAAGGCGAGGGAGAGAGAAAGCCGAACAAATGAGTAAGATGAGTTACGGCTCGGCGTAAATCTCGAGCTAATGGCTGCCTAAACGCGAAACCTGCTGGTTCGCTCGAACCTCCCCCGGCACGACCGAGAAATTTAATAATCCAACTAATGGCCTCGCGGTGGCTTGTTATAGTTGCGCTGCGTTCTCGATTTTCGACTTAAACGCTGCCCGAAAAAATGTCCAACACGACGTGCATGTTACGTTTGATGTAATGATATTTTGCCAGACGGTCTGGGAGGGGTGGAGTAATATGAGATTCGAAAAGGTGTTCTTCTTGCGGTAGAGGCGACTGGTGAAGAGTGAAATTCAGTAATATGATGCAATTAATGGGTTGTGAGGGATTTCTGAAAAGTATGGCTGTTGACTTTCTCAATGAGAAGAGATGTAAGCTCAGGAAATTAAATAGTATAACGCTAAATGCGTCCAATCGAGAATACACATTACCTGTGATAAAACACTTATTATTAAATATTTTATCACACCGATTGTGATATGTTGCTTGAAGTAATGCATGTATAAAAAATGTGGTCGTAATGTCTTGACATCCTAGATAATAAGAAATATCATCTAAGGACTGTACCGTCATGTCCTTATTATTACATTCAATGCAATTGATGTACGATCAAATTTAGTTCAACGATGCCAAAAAAGGTCCAGTAGGTAGTACATGTTACCTGTAGTAAGATAACAATATTTTGTCAGTCCTTTTGTAAAGGGTCAGATGAAGTAGTGTGTTTCTGAAAAATGTGGTCATTGGCGTGGTGACGTTTTAGATGAGGAGAAATGTGAGTTGAGGATCGCTCTGTCATATGTTTTCATTGTTTCGTTAGAGGCGATTGACGTACGGTGAAATGGAATAGTATAATGCCGAACGTTTATCCTGTTTCCCTTGGTAAACGGTGGGCCAAGCGGGTCATCGTTTGTCTTCATTAGAAGGTCCGTTTAAAAACGGACAAGCGTGAACGATTAAGCGATGATGGAACGAATTTGTCTCGGGCGGATAATGAGATAATCCCGTCGTGCCGTTCAACTTTCATCGTCCGTACATGACACGTCACTACACACGTAGTTTCGAAAGTGGAACACTGTGAATTCTACGGACGTGCGAACGCAGAAGCTCGGAGAGACTCCGTAAAGTTAGAAATTGGCGAATTTCTCAATGACCGAATTGAGAAATGCCCGGATTCAGGAATACGTGAACTTAGAAATGCGGAATTCGTAAACCAAAAATCCAAGCATTGCAGCACCTGCATAATTCACATTTTTTACTATGTCGTTTTACATAGTGATTATTTGATATACTAACATTACTATATCCAATACCACGTAAATGGCAATAATGCTGAAATGAAGCATACCTAACAAAACCGCAATTATCACATACTCAGCATTCCAGCTAAAGAAAATCTTTACCTTCTTTAACACTTTCACTGCCCTGGTGGTCATCGGTGACCGGCACAAAAGATTTGACTAAAAATGCAAAAAATTCGCAATAAAGCCTATTTGTAACCTTGTGAAAGCAATTTATATTGGAACGATGCTTCAATACTTTGGCTTTCAACAATTCTGCGTTACCTTCATTTTGTATGAGTTAATTATATTCTGCAGCATTTCATCGCATTGCGGTTCTAACGTAGCAAAATACGTTTGGCAGTCAACGTGTTAATTATCACGAAAATGACAATAATGCTGACATCAAACCTATCTACCGAATACGTGAACTTAGAAGTGCGGAATTCGTAAACGAAAAATCCAAGCATTGCAGCACTTGCATAATTCAAATTTTTTACTATGTCATTTGACATAGTGATGATTTTATATACTAACGTTACTATATCCAATACCACGTAAATGGCAATAATGCTGAAATGAAGCATACCTAACAAAACCGCACATACTCAGCATTCCAGCTAAAGAAAATCTCTACCTGCTTTAACACTTTGACTGCCGTGGTGGTCATCGGTGACCGGCACAAAAGATTTTACTAAAAATGCAAAAAATTCGCAATAAAGCCTATTTGTAATCTTGTGAAAGCAATTTATATTGGAACGATGCTTCAATACTTTGGCTTTCAACAATTCTGTGTTACCTTCATTTCGTATGATTTAATTATATTCTGCAGCATTTCATCGAATTGCGGTTCTAACGTAGCAAAATACGTTTGACAGTCAACGTGTTAATTATCACGAAAATGACAATAATGCTGACATCAAACCTATCTACCAAATACGTGAACTTAGAAATGCGGAATTCGTAAACCAAAAATCCAAGCATTGCAGCACTTGCATAATTCAAATTTTTTACTATGTCATTTTACATAGTGATGATTTTATATACTAACATTACTATATCCAATACCACCAAATGGTAATAATGCTGAAATGAAGCATACCTAACAAAACCGCAATTATCACATACTCAGCATTCCAGCTAAAGAAAATCTCTACCTTCTTTAACACTTTGACTGCCGTGGTGGTCATCGGTGACCGGCACAAAAGATTTGACTAAAAATGCAAAAAATTCGCAATAAAGCCTATTTGTAATCTTGTGAAAGCAATTTATATTGGAACGATGCTTCAATACTTTGGCTTTCAACAATTCTGCGTTACCTTCATTTTGTATGAGTTAATTATATTCTGCAGCATTTCATCGCATTACGGTTCTAACGTAACAAAATACGTTTGGCAGTCAACGTGTTAATCATCACGAAAATGACAATAATGCTGACATCAAACCTATCTACCGAATACGTGAACTTAGAAGTGCGGAATTCGTAAACGAAAAATCCAAGCATTGCAGCACTTGCATAATTCACATTTTTTACTATGTCGTTTTACATAATGATGATTTGATATACTAACGTTACTATATCCAATACCACGTAAATGGCAATAATGCTTAAATGAAGCATACCTAACAAAACCGCAATTATCACATACTCAGCATTCCAGCTAAAGAAAATCTCTACCTTCTTTAACACTTTGACTGCCGTGGTGGTCATCGGTGACCGGCACAAAAGATTTGACTAAAAATGCAAAAAATTCGCAATAAAGCCTATTTGTAATCTTGTGAAATCAATTTATATTGGAACGATGCTTCAATACTTTGGCTTTCAACAATTTTGCGTTACCTTCATTTTGTATGAGTTAATTATATTCTGCAGCATTTCATCGCATTGCGGTTCTAACGTAGCAAAATACGTTTGGCAGTCAACGTGTTAATTATCACGAAAATGACAATAATGCTGACATCAAACCTATCTACCGAATACGTGAACTTAGAAGTGCGGAATTCGTAAACCAAAAATCCAAGCATTGCAGCACTTGCATAATTCACATTTTTTACTATGTCATTTTACATAGTGATGATTTTATATACTAACGTTACTATATCCAATACCACGTAAATGGTAATAATGCTGAAATGAAGCATACCTAACAAAACCGCAATTATCACATACTCAGCATTCCAGCTAAAGAAAATCTCTACCTTCTTTAACACTTTGACTGCCGTGGTGGTCATCGGTGACCGGCACAAAAGATTTGACTAAAAATGCAAAAAATTGGCAATAAAGCCTATTTGTAATCTTGTGAAAGCAATTTATATTGGAACGATGCTTCAATACTTTGGCTTTCAACAATTCTGCGTTACCTTCATTTTGTATGAGTTAATTATATTCTGCAGCATTTCATCGCATTGCGGTTCTAACGTAGCAAAATACGTTTGGCAGTCAACGTGTTAATTATCACGAAAATGACAATAATGCTGACATCAAACCCTATCTACCGAATACGTGAACTTAGAAGTGCGGAATTCGTAAACCAAAAATCCAAGCATTGCAGCACTTGCATAATTCACATTTTTTACTATGTCATTTTACATAGTGATGATTTTATATACTAACGTTACTATATCCAATACTACGTAAATGGTAATAATGCTGAAATGAAGCATACCTAACAAAACCGCAATTATCACATACTCAGCATTCCAGCTAAAGAAAATTTCTACCTTCTTTAACACATTGACTGCCGTGGTGGTCATCGGTGACCGGCACAAAAGATTTTACTAAAAATGCAAAAAATTCGCAATAAACCCTATTTGTAATCTTGTGAAAGCAGTTTATATTGGAACGATGCTTCAATACTTTGGCTTTCAGCAATTCTGCGTTACCTTCATTTTGTATGAGTTAATTATATTCTGCAGCATTTCATCGCATTGCGGTTCTAACGTAGCAAAATACGTTTGGCAGTCAACGTGTTAATCATCACGAAAATGACAATAATGCTGACATCAAACCTATCTACCGAATACGTGAACTTAGAAGTGCGGAATTCGTAAACCAAAAATCCAAGCATTGCAGCACTTGCATAATTCAAATTCTTTACTATGTCATTTTACATAGTGATGATTTTATATACTAACATGACTATATCCAATACCACGTAAATTGCAATAATGCTGAAATGAAGCATACCTAACAAAACCGCAATTTTCACATACTCAGCATTCCAGCTAAAGAAAATCTCTACCTTCTTTAACACTTTGACTGCCGTGGTGGTCATCGGTGACCGGCACAAAAGATTTGACTAAAAATGCAAAAAATTCGCAATAAACCCTATTTGTAATCTTGTGAAAGCAATTTATATTGGAACGATGCTTCAATACTTTGGCTTTCAACAATTCTGCGTTACCTTCATTTTGTATGAGTTAATTATATTCTGCAGCATTTCATCGCATTGCGGTTCTAACGTAGCAAAATACGTTTGGCAGTCAACGTGTTAATCGTCACGAAAATGACAATAATGCTGACATCAAACCTATCTACCGAATACGTGAACTTAGAAGTGCGGAATTCATAAACGAAAAATCCAAGCATTGCAGCACTTGTATAATTCAAATTTTTTACTATGTCATTTTACATAGTGATGATTTTATATACTAACGTTACTATATCCAATACCACGTAAATGGTAATAATGCTGAAATGAAGCATACCTAACAAAACCGCAATTATCACATACTGAGCATTTTAGCTAAAGAAAATCTCTACCTTCTTTAACACTTTGACTGCCGTGGTGGTCATCGGTAACCGGTACAAAAGATTTTACTAAAAATACAAAAAATTGGCAATAAACCCTATTTGTAATCTTGTGAAAGCAATTTATATTGGAACGATGCTTCAATACTTTGGCTTTCAACAATTCTGCGTTACCTTCATTTTGTATGAGTGAATTATATTCTGCAGCATTTCATCGCATTGCGGTTCTAACGTAGCAAAATACGTTTGGCAGTCAACGTGTTAATTATCACGAAAATGACAATAATGCTGGCATCAAACCTATCTATCGAAAACGCAATTCCGCAATCGCCATGTAAACGACAATTATGCTCAAATGAAGCATTCCCCCGACCGCGCCGTTTTCATACACTCAGCCCTTTCAGCCAAACAAACTCTCCAGCTTCCTTAATCGTCGCGTAAACGACAATAACGTTGTACTAAAGCATGCCCCTCGAAAGCGCACTTTCCACAGACATCCGCGCGTTCCCTCCTCTTCCCCCATGAACTCCCGCAGCCTGCGGCTCGCCGCGCGAAACGCTCGCGAAGGAATTTGCAGCGGGGTTAAACATTAAGGTGATTTCTCGGAGAAGGAACGCCTCCGCAGGTCGAGAGTCGGATGCTGGCCGGCGCAGGAGGTTTTAAGCGTGGCGTGTCTCGGCCTTCTCGTGGGGCAAGCCAGCGGGCAGTAAATCAGCCGGGCGAACGTTTACGGGGGTTTTTGGGGAATGTTGAACAAACAATTGACGGCTAATAAAGCCGCGGCCACGCCGCGGGGCGCCACGTGGGAAGAGATCGGATTAAGTCGCGGGGGATAGATTCGTATCGTTTCCACGGATGCGTGCGTCAACGGAAAGCTGCCGGACCTATAAGAACGGCTTTTTACAGGCGTCAGCCTTTCTTCCCGTCGTTTCTGCGCGGCAACAGAAGTCGCGGGGGGAAATTTCGAAATGCAGCCTGCGGAGGTGTTGGAAAAAACTGTGGCTCAACGGTGCTGTGCAGACGTTCTATGGTGGAAAATGTTAGATACTCCGCCAATGATATATTTTTTGCAGGAGTGTATATTATTATTGTGAACTTTTTCACGTTCTGTGGTGGAAAATGTTAGATACTCCGCCAATGATATATTTTTTACGGGAGTGTATATTATTATTGTGAACTTTTTCACGTTCTGTGGTGGAAAATGTTAGGTAGATTTATATGCCGGAAGTGGCGGTATGCCGCAATTTCGGTTTCAGTTTCGGTCGAAGTTTTTTGTATTTTTAGGTGTTGCGCGAATTCAAGAGTCTACGCGATGCCAGCCTTCTTGCTTTTGGCGATTACATATTTTGCACGGAAATAAAAAAGTATAGGGTACGTTATATTTTATATTGTATTTTATGTCAATGCGATCTCGTATGGAGTAGAATATCCATTATTCATGATACATTTGAATTACAAGTATATAAAAAAAAAACAGGGGAAATGCATAAACCACAAATCGAAATTAATTCCAATTTCAGGATCTTCATATGTATGGTTTTAATTATAGTTTTTTCATCTTATCGAACATTCGTAGATTATTCACAAGATTTTTTAACAGCACAAAAGGCACATCGTAGTAACATATACATGCAACTATGGGTAGGTGTTAGCAAATATTTCATCCGAAAAAATATGTAATATCACAGACATCGTCTATAGCAAGTTCGAAACAATGCAAATATAATTGCATTGCCGTGGGCAAAATACTGAATTTATGCTCGACTATCAACACGTCACCGAACCGCCACGAAATAATAAGCGACAACAATCTAAACGCACGCGTGCCTCCCCGTTAATTCGCGGCCGCGCATTGTTTTTCTCGCTTTCGACGCCAATTCGATTTCGTGTCGCCGTTCGTTACGCGAACGGCCCCGCTGCCGAGAACTGGTCGCAATAAATATGATGGCATTTTGGAAACCGTCCGGCCTTTTAATGAGCCTCTTTAGACCGTTATTAAATTATAAATTATGACAATCTTATCCCCCATTTAATGAACCGGACGTTTTACGCCGGCCGTTAATTTCGTACCGACACCTAGGCAGTCGAGGCTTCGATGTTTAAGGCGCGCACGAATGCGGACCAAAACTGGTTCGACCTTTCCAAGTCGGCCGGACGAAAAGAAACGAGAGGGAACACGCTCGCTTTCCGCGTCGCTTTTCTAACGATTCTGTTTACACGCCGTAGCGCGCCTAAGAATGCGTAATGGATAATAAATTGTCGCCTGCGTAATAAACGAGCGGGCACACGAAACGTGCGAGTAAGTGACACGATTTTTGTGTTCCTGCGGAGTGGGCTGATGCGGCACTTGAGGAATTGTTGAATGAGCTAATTGTTGAAATGCTAACAAATGAAAAAACGCTAAAAAAATATTATCCGCTTAATAACTGATGTATGAAATATATTTTTAGAAGATATTTCAAAATGGCTGAATAAGCATCATCATTAAGATGAATCACCGTCTATTATCAATACCCTGATACACGAGCAATTTCAAGTGTCGCATTTGAAAAACTGCCAAAAATGGTCACCTTCTCAATAAATTTCGCATGATATGTCCTCTGTGATCAACCACGAAAATTTTGCGTTCCCCGCGCAATATAATTTTTCTACATATCAAAAACGACCGAACGATCATCATCGTTCATTTGAATAATCAATCTAAACATTATTAACTTCAGAATAAACGTTGTCATTTCCATAAGTGTGGTACTTGAGACTCGTCTCGAAAAGATCACCCGCTTACTCAGCAGCGCATAATACTCCACATATAACTACATAAAAGCACTTTTCCCTTCCCGCACAATCTCCTGTCCTCGCATCAGTGTGTCTCTCGAAACGATTCTTGAAAACATCACCCACGAAAATTTTGATTTTCCCGCGCAATATAATTTTCCTACATATCAGAAACGACCGAATGATCATCATCGTTCATTCGAATAATCAATCTAAACACTATTAACTTCAGAATAAACGTTGTCATTTCCATAAGTGTGGTACTTGAGACTCGTCTCGAAAAGATCACCCGCTTACTCAGCAGCGCATAATACTCCACATATAACTACATAAAAGCACTTTTCCCATCCCGCGCAATCTCCTGTCCTCGCATCAGTGTGTCTCGAAACGATTCTTGAAAACATAACCCGCTTAATCAGCAAGGCATAATACTCCACATACAACTATATAAAAGCACTTCGCCGTACCCGCACAATCTCCTGTCATCCCAACGTTCGAGCGAATGTCATTCGCACCAGCCTCGACTTCACACCATCGCCACGCATTAAAAAATCGCCAACATAAATGGTATCAATTTATATTTACGCCACCGCTTATACCACAGCCACACGCCAACGTGAGGCGTCCGCGCCGATAATTCGTCGTAATTAAAGAAAAAAATCGGGCATCCTCCATATCTCGCATTCAGCCGGCGACGATCGTTTTTCATCGCGCCTGAATAACGTCGTTCGCCCGACGTGAATTTTCAGGCCGACATTGTCGGAGCTAATTAATTAAGGTCCGCGCCCGTCTCTCAGTGCCATCGTAAAGTTTAACAGTGAAGTTCGTGGAAGAGACAGGAAGGCGACTTTTATTTACATCGGCGTTGTATAACGCTCGCACTTCATGCGAACGAGCGGCAGCGAGCGCGTTCGAATCCTGAAGCGGAAGAAGGAGAGACGTCAGGGCGTGCAACCATAAATGCCCGTTTATTACAGCGGTAATATTACCGACCACTTAAGGGCAGCTTGCTTTATAGGTAATAACTCATTTGGGAATTAGGCTCTTTAACACAAAGCCTTCGCTTTTCGATAAGCATCTCGCTGGTGGTGTGCCACGGGTGGAAATAAGGAACCGAATAATGTCTTTCTGGACCGAGACATTGCTGGCACAGTGTCCGATTTCGGACGAGAACGTTCACGGGTCACTTTGCGCTTGACTTTTCGAACCGAGCCCTGCTTATCGGGAGTAGATGGAGGCGTTGCGGACGAAGCGGTTGCTTGGAAACAAAGTCGCAGCGAGGATAGTAAAATGGCTTTATCGCGGTGTAACATAAGTGACGCGGTTGTACGTGGATATTTTGGAAAGTGCGTGTTGGGCCACGGATATACATGAAAACCCAAATGTCTTTGTAGTTTCACATTTGCCACGAAACCACGCGTTTCGTAGGTATATGAAGGCATTTAGACGAAATGATTGCTCGAGAAAATTCAAAACACATACGTTCTTAATGTCGAATGGTCTTTCCCTGGTTCCAGCGAGATTTTAATCAACTTTCAGCTCAATATTAACACTAGGTTTACGGGCGTTTCTTATATACCTATCTCTACGAGCACCCGTCAAATTGACGGGTAGGTGAAAATACGTATTTACATTAAAAAATCAATTTATTCAAACTAAGTCTGAGTTGAATAATATAAGGCTTCACGTAAAAATAAAATATTAATAAGTCAAGATTTTTTTTTTGGATATCTTTTCGATACGACATTTAGTCTGCTGCATGCTTTAAGTTTCGAATGACGCGAGGATAACTCTGGTAAGCGAGTTCGTTGAATACGAAGTAACATGGCACTCGGGCCACACAATTCGCATTGTGTCACATTATCGAGGCGCTATTGAGATAATGAGTTGGGGGCATCTTAGACTTTTCTTTCACTCTTATATTTACTATTGGAGGAATAATTTTACAAACGAAGCAAATATATAAGGATTGTTTACGTGATCAGCTATCCCGTCAATTTGACGGGTTTCGTAGAGATAGGTATACCACGTACAAATTTCAAAATTTAGAAAGCTTAAGGAAATAATAATTGTGTGTATACACTCTTTTAATGAAATTATGAATTTACAATGCAAAGTAGTTAAGATTATTGCTATGGTTTTTTGCGTGTTTTATTTCAAAGTTTGAAATCCGTCAAATTGACGGGTCCCGTAAACCTAGTATTAAAAACGTTTATAAAGATCTGCCCGTAATCCAAACCCAATAAATGACGATTTATAAATATAAGTAACATAAATAATATATTATAATATATTTATAAATATAAATATAAATATAAATAAATAATAAATACGAAATAAATGATCGCGTGTCGACGGACCAGTAAAGTAGACACCTCCCAAACATCTTATTATCTTTCTAAATAAATCCTCCATTTCAACCCTGTCCTCTGCCGCAGACTACAACGTCTGCGAGACATCGGTGCGCTGCCGACAAAAGCCTCGAATCTAAAATCCTCCGCTTATAACATGCACAAATATTTGTCCCACACAAATTCCCCGAAAGCGCCCCATTCTTCGCGCCGAGCACAACACCCCCGCCACACTTCAGTCGAAAGCCTCCGGCCCGATGCACTTCGGTCGGAAGCGCAGCGGACGTATTGCTCGAAAGTGCGACAAAAGTGGAATAACAGCGGACTTTTACAATCCCGCATTTTTGCACGGCCGGCCGTGAATCGTCGGGCAAAGGAGAAAGCCCGTATTGTCCCAGTTTGCGTCTTAGTTAGTGATTTTTATAACCCTCGTTACAACGCGTGAGGGGTTTACGGCCGGTACAGGTTTCTACGCCCGGAACTTTGCGTTTTCGCATTTCGCTAAAACACGAGTAAGGCGTGACCGCGATAACGTTCGCGGGTAATGTTCGCTATGGCGTCGCAAATTAATTTAGTGTGAACGTTTTCGTAACAAAGTGTACTTGCTGTGTAGTCGATTTTTAAAAAAGAAAAATAGCGAAAAAGGAAGTTAAAAACGTTAATCACTATCATTAACTTGACAGAAAATGCGAAAAAGGATGCAATGCGTTATGGGTAAGACAGTAAACAGTCGCCACTGTTACACATCTGTGATGGAAGACTGCACATATTAATTGTCACATCCGTTAAATATGACTACCATAGCGTATATATCAGGAATTCGCAATGAAATGCATCCTGTTCCGTTACAGTAATCCCCCTGCTTAGTCGACCCAAATAAGCAAATCACCGAAAATATTATCGGTGCCTCAATACATTTGGACCATTTTTGTACTTGCCGAGTTTCGGTCATTACAAAATCGTTTCTGCCCGGCAAGTTTGAGTTTTCGCATTTGGCTAAAACACGAGGAAGGCGTGACCGCGATACCCCGGATAATGTTCATTACGACGTCGCGGGGGCTTATCGTTAATCGCCGTAGCCGTAATTAATCGCTCGCGCGGCTTAACTTTCTATCGCGCTATCTATGACATATTACGCCGCTTTCTAGAACGCTTTATAAGAACACGCCGATGTTACAATCGACAGTGTATAATGACGGTAAGGTCAAGTGAATTTCTATCGACGACGACAGCAGGGGCATGTTAATTCGATAATGATGTGGGGCAAAAAATAATTATATTTAATTTAGAGCTATTGTGTATTATTTGTTCAATTTAATATTATTTGTAATATTATAGAGGTAACACGGTGTGACTAGACACATGTGTACGTATACTAGTAGTATCACTAGTTTAGTATTTGTTTGCGAGTGAGTATTTCGTGTTGATAAAGATAGTATTGAATTGAAGAGGTGTGTGTATATACATATATATATATACAGTAACGAATATCGGATATCGAATACCAAATCGTCAAACATTTCCTAACTCACCGCCGCTAGAACGCCAATGATCATAACATTTCTAGAAGGGACCACGAAACCCATGGAAGTATATAAACCTATCGTGACCTGTCATTTATGCAATGTTTAAAGATTTGAACAACGAAACAATAAACCTTCCCTATCTCAGCAACGATATAAAGCAATTATCATAAAATATCCAGAAGCTGATAATGATCGTGAACGGACACTTATGCAATACACGACGATTCGAATAACGAATCGTCAAACATTCCCTAACTGATCACCGCTAGAACGCAATGATCATAAAATTTCCAGAAGGTTCGACGAAACGCACGGAAGTATCATGAATCTACCATGAACCGTCATTTATGCAATTTAGCTTATCGAGCTGCCCGCGGAATGATCTCAACTACTTGTGTACTGTTAGCGTCGAAGTGAATCTTTACACGTCGCGCAGTAATAAACTGCTTATCTTCAATCTCGCTGGAAGTCGTTCAGCGTAAACGGAAAAAGTCCGGCGATTTTTGATCCATCGATCGTCGGTTCGAACACCTCGGGGGCAATCGACGATCAAGCTCGCAGGGAAATGTGGATCAGGTGAGCGCATTCACGATGAAATATCGCGGGGGGGCTTCTAATCATGCGATCGAGTCATTGCTTACACTTTATCGTTCCGCGAAAACTGTCTTATACCGTGAAATCGAGCTCTGCCCCGAGGGCGATCGATGGATCGATCGACCATGGCGATCACGTTGGACAGCTCTTGTTTACATGCCACGACGGTGACCGACTCTGAATTCGAAGTGGTGAAGCTGGTTTTAGTGCGCGCCTTCGCAAAAATGTTGGAATAGTGCGGACAAAGCTGTCGGTTGTTTGATATTTTTAGAGCTACTACGGTTAGATGCTACGAAGCAACTTTTACATTTCTTACTTTCAGACACATTGGACTTTCGGTGATCAAGCTTGGGCCAATGTTTCTTGTGTACCTGTATCTGTAACCTGTATACTTTCAGTATGCATAATTTATATTGATTTAACACGAAATAATTGAAAATATAAATATATTATTCCATCAAATGTTAAATTAATTTCAGCTATCTCACATTTAGCAAAACGACCAAACTACATTTAAGCCGAAACTGGCACACGTTTGCGAATATTTCTAACTTGATTGCAAATTCAATCCCGCAGATACTCATCGTCTAATTTACTTTTTCTCAGTATTATCTCCTTACAGTATTATAGTATTTTATATTTTATAAGAAATACTGTATATAAAACATTATACACTGTACATGAAATAAATCGTACGTAGGTTCTATCCACAATATTAGATACCGTGTAACACAAAAACACACCGACAACAAAATGAAGCCACTTATTCATGCGGCCGTCTCCCGAAGACGAAGCCCATCGACCTCGAAACATGTAGAGCCGACAATCAGATAAGACACATCCAGCCAAAAACATGCATAAAACTGACTAAATATTTCTAACGCGTCCCGTACTGGCACGTTTCTACTTCTCTGCCGTCGAAATGGTAAATTAGTTTGGCGCAGTGTTGCGCGCCGCGGGAGAATTCTCCGAAAGAAAAGAAGAACTAGGAACAGAAAGGGACGACGTTTAGGTCAGGCCGGACGTTTGACGTGGGATCGGTTACCATTGGTCCATACCTGGTGGTCCTTGCTCCGGCAGGACCTCTAATCTAATCCGACAGGTCACCGATACAACAGGCTCGGATTAACCGCCGTTTTGTACAGGTTAGCCTACCGATTTCGGCCTCCTCGGCCTGCAGCCTCACCAGTCGCTTATCTTTCTTTTTCCAGCCGCGACGGCCTTAAAAGTCACGCTATCGGGGTTAACATTAATTCGGGCAAAAAACATTCCTCGCCGCATGCCGGACGCGGCGGGCCTCTGTGTTGAAAGGAATCGCGGAGTCGTGCAGTAAAAGAACCGAAGAACAGTTTCATGCTTTATGTTATGGTTCCGGTTGCGTAGACTGTAGCGCGTTAAAATTCGGAACTGGTGTTTAGGGTTTAGGTAGCCTGCTGGTGGATGTTGAAGGCGCGGTAAATAATTTTGAACGAACGGCTTTGTGACAAGAGGTAGACGGTGTAATTTGTAAATTGGTACCGTAGGTCGTGCGCCTTCGTAGTCCAATTAAAACAAAAGAAAAAAATAATGAAATGTATAATTTTAATTTTTATTATGAGAACTTGAAAAAGAGCATGGAATGCGTTATAAGCAACACGATAAATAGTCATCAATGCCATACGTTTATGCTGGCAGATTTCACATATCGATTGTCACGCCAGTCATACAAGAAGATATCCTCTAGAATTTATTCGACCAAAAAATTAAAATTGACAGTGTTTACAAGCATGCCCTAAATTTGGTAGTGAATAATCTAGGAATCATATATTTATATATCATACGTTTCCAGTCTATATTCTATGGGCACTATTACTCGTCTCATACATTGCAAAACGCATTTCACACGACAGCCCACGGCTGTCGCCCCGTGACGTACAAATCCATAGTATAATGAACCCTCCGGCACCGCAAACACGCGTATCCTTCATCCTTCCCAACAATCGCCGCCAGGTCACCGATTTAATTTGACCATTCCATGAAGAAAGAAATTGCAATCTCAGCCGTCCGCATTCAGCCATCCTACCCCACGACATCCACCACACGGCACGCTCCGCGTGAGAATAATCCTCGCGACTCCTTGCACTTCCGCTTTGATCGGTGCGCCCGAGTCACGAAGTCGCAAAACCAACATTAGCCGACAATGGACAGGCCCACTGACGTTTCAATCCGCTGTTCCTTCGACAGGCAGACCTTCGCCGGCCGAGAGGACATTCAGAGTCAAGAGCCGCGAAATCCGCGCACTCCCGTAAACGCTCGCGCATTGTGGCCGGCCACGGTGTCGTGAAAAAAGCAGAACTGCCCCATTGTCGTGCGGCCTCGTGCGCGATCCTTTCCTTTCCTGCACCGCGCGCGCATCCAGACGCTAAGCGGCGGGAATTGGGACGACAATGGGCCCTCCAAATATTTATTTTCCCCGGCCGAAACGCACGGGCCGACGGTCAAGCTCAATGGACGGCTTAATGTGGTTGCGCGCGACAATGAGAGGCCGGGCGAAAGTGCGGTTGCCGATGCGGCTTGACTTCGGAGTTAAGAGCAGCGGAGAGGAGAGGGACTTGCGGCAGTGTGGCCCGAAGGATTTCAGGGAAGCAGATCTAATTTTCTGATCTGCCGAGGCGAGGCGCGGCTGCGATGTGATTTTCCGGAAGATCGGCTCAGAGGAGGAGAGCGCTTTGGGAAAATGGACGGCGGGCTGAGAAGGTTGAGAAGTGGATGGTTGGATGCTCGGGGACTGATGGGGATCTTATTGACGGTGGTCGGTGGTGGGACGAGATCCATGCGTGCGAAAGTAAGTATTGTGGTAATAGGGAAGAATTGGTTTTAATTATTAATAGTGACGAGATGATGGTGCAAAGTTTAGGTCGTTGGAAAGGTCTCCTCCATCATGTGTTTGTAAAGAGCATCAAATGGTCCGATTTTCGCGTGGAGTCTTATTAATGGAGAAGTATTGAAATTCAGAGTGAAAATTGTTATAATGTTATAAACGGTATATACACTACGTTATATATACATATATGTACTGAAATTAAATCTGAAATTCGTTGTAACGTATATGTATACATACCATATATAACATTTATACTTTATAACAATTTTCAGCCTTGAAGTCAAATTTCAATTAAGTATCCACTTTTCCATATATGGAAAAATATTGAAATTAGGTCTGAAAGTCATAAAGTTGGAAGAGAGTATAATTCTTATCGCCGGTGGTTAGTAACGTAGAGCTATCGAAGCATGCAAAAAAAACGTTGAAATAATAGAAAATAGAAAAAATGCGTCCATAACATCCTAACCATAATTTAAACACAGGGTTCTGATATAAGCAGATTATTCGAAGTGTCACAGTTAATATCTGTATAACTTATAGTCGCTGGGTATTGATAGGTTCAAATAAACGGCCGGTTCTCGAGGCTGCAAAGTCGTCGAGGGTGAGAAACCTTGTCGGTTGATAGAGATTACATCGGCGGTGATTAGTAATGTAACGACATCAATCCGTGCAAATATAAATATTGGAATATTGGCATTTTCCTGCAAGCAAACTGTCTTAAGCGTCGTACTCAATTATTAACTTTTATCTCTCTTCGATCCTGTTGACACGCATATTGACCAGAATGTATCACGACTTCTAACACGTAGCTAATTCACCTGACCAAGATATCCACTTTGTCCTGCTTCTTCACTAGTTCATCACCCTTCCATCGCTACTCACCCAACCGAAGAACCCACCTACCAATCACAAATCCTCGAGTCCCCCGTTCCAATCGTAATCATGCTCAATCACTACCATTAATCGAAAAATGGATCCTCAAACGTCCTAACCGCCGACTAGCTTCCGCGACAAGAATCCTCTAATAACCCAATTCAAGCGGCATCCCAGCAGAAGATTGTCGACATTACTCCGGCCTCGTCGCTTAGATCTCCGCGCGCTTAGCACAATAATTCTACCGTTATCCATAAAAGTATCTTTCCACTTTATGGCGGGACTCTTTCGAATGCGGATGCCTGCTCGTCGGCACGTACGTGCCAGGAATTCGTGCGAATTCGGAGAACGAGGATACGAGCGGGAAATGAGAATTCTCGCTGCCGCTCGCTCTGCTTCCCTCTCCTGTGTCCTTTTATCGAGGCCTTCCCTCGGTATTATTCTTACCGATCGTCGACACTTGTCGGTCGCCATTGCCAAGCTACCACCCTCGACGCCCGACGACGGAACGACTCTTTTTATTATCGTTTCGACGACCATCGGCGTCTCATCGGCACCTATCCTTCGCCCTGCCGTCATTGTGTCGCTCGACAATTTTATACCGAGTTGGCTACTTCGAGGCAGAGTGGAAAGAGGTGCTGCTGAAAATGCCTACCTATACTGACGCATGCCTAGGGTCCTTTGGATAGTTATAGTATGATAGATGACAGAGGTTCCATTAAGGAATTGACAACTGTGCATTTTGCAACAGTATATTTGCAAGAAAGTCTGTGATATGCGTGCTTGCCTTCATTGTTTCAGTTTCTATGACGTTTCACAATTTTATAACAACTAGCATAATTTTTGCTGCTAGAGCACTTTGTTGGTCTCACGGGTCTGCATAAAACCAACTTTTGTATGTTTTATATATTTTGTTTCGTAAATCGTCTTGTAGTTTCGTACACTTGCATGCAATGTATGTATCTTGCGCTATTCTTCCGCTGCAAAATTATTATTGCGCAGTTCACGTTCTCTTCTGTCTAAAAGCATTCTTCGTTGCTCACGTCTCGTCTGACTTTGCGAGGGTGGTCGCAGGCATATTTTGGCATCGTCATTAATGATCTTGCGGGCCCAGGAGTAACCTTCGCGGAATTGATTATGACGCCATCGCTCCATGTCTTTGCATTCCTTTCCACATGACCTTCTTAATATTGCGATAATACGTTTTCGAGTAGGTCACAAAAAATTTGTGCAATTTCCTTTATTACGATAACTGATCACTAGTGTTCAGTGACAAATGATTATTACTTAGTTGAAACCAGCGAACTTTTCCATATGAAAATTAATACAAAATTCCCTAGTGATAAAAACGATAAGGTAGTTCTTCTTCCTTCCAATTACCTACTTCAATTGGTTATACGCATCCTTACATTGCACAAATAAACGCACGATCAAAGACGGCAGAGTTTAATAAACAAAAATACCATCAACAGGCTTTGCGCAATTTCAATATAAAATATATTGCTTATGCATAAAACCATCGACGTCAATAAAACAGACGCAGCCTGAATGAATTCGTAATATGTGTACGGTCGAAAGTGTGTGGTTGAACCCACTAAATGAATAAAGATATTTCGATTTCCGTGCACGGCAGGCATCACGTACCGATGGTTAGGCATGTTTAACTATTATCGCCGACGTTCGCATGACAGGAATATTCGCTGGTGCCACCCATGTCGAAGGAGGGTTTTTCTCCGACTCTCACTCTTTCTCTCGCATTCTCTTTCCCTCCTGCGCACGCGTGTGCAAATATGTACGGACCGGTGCAACGTGCGCGACGCATACTTACTGCTGGTGTGCAAGGTGCGCGTGATTAAGGCACCTTCACAACTGAGTAAGTGCATACGAACGTTTGACAAAAATAGCTTCTTTATGTCCTATACAAAATCAACCACGGTATGGCAGCGGTCTGTTGCACATTCTGCTTGACAGCTAAAAGATAGTGCAGAAGATACTTTCGTAGGAGACTTGTCATGTGATGAGATGTTATCGACCGTATTGTATAGCGTGTATCGTATATTAAGTTGTAGGTGATATTTCACGCAACAGTAAGTGTATGTATTATATGGTATGTTTGAACTCGGCCTTTCGACGCAATGATCGCGTCACATTGGGTCACCATTAATTTTAATTTGAAAAGAGAACAGAAAAAATCATAAATACTAGAAAGTTAGTATCTTAGAAGTACTTGTTACGTGAAAGGACTCCTACACGTTACATTCCATTAACACGCGCCTAATTATTCCCGGCTCCTGCTGAACGCCTACCCGAAAACACCTAGCTAAAATGAAACTTTCCAATCGATTTCCGTTTTCAACCAAAAACGGCTGACCACCTCAGTGTCCGTTTAACCAGCATCGCACATGACACACGCAGTTTCTGGCCATGCTGTGCGGCTGAAAATAATTAGAAGGCCACTATTTCTTGATTATGCCCAAGTGTCGAGGGTCCCCCCCCGGGCCGGTCGCAGTTTCGAAGTTTTACGTGTCATTAGTCGGTTAGAGCGCCGTGCATTATTAAGCGTGGAAGGCGGACTCCTACGCGGTTCGCTTATAAAGTCCCCCCAACGCACGGTTTCGTGCCGCTAATTCGGAAACGAGTATCCAGCAGCGCGCGTTAAAGGCCCCAGGTAGTGCCGCTGCTTGCTTAATTCGACGATAAACAATTAGGGAATCCGTTTGCGACGCGGGCACGCAGAGAGCGGGTTATCGCCGATGTTTCCTCGTTGCTCGCGTCGTCTGCAAGCTGGGCACGCCGATGCGAGGATGAAGGTGCACGCACAACGAGGCAACATTCGGTTGATGGAAAAAAGGCAGTTAATAGTCAATGATCAGACTCTTGCAGAAATGGGGTAAAAGTGGTTTGTAGCGAAAAGGGTTCAGGAGTGTTGCGTCAGAAGATCAGTCTTTCTCAGGAGACGCAGAGGTGTTGATTGCATGGCTGCGTCATGGGTTTCCGGAAAAGGGGTGTGCCGTATAAATATGTGGAGGTTTGGACACGTAATGGAAAGTGTTGGAAATTGGACATGAAATGGATTGTTGGAAATCAGGCATGTAATGTAAAGTGTTGGAAGTTATGCATGTAAAAATAAAAAATTCCATGTGTAGTGACAGTAATGGAAAGGATTCGAAAGTTTGCATTAAAACCGCAGTTCTTCTTAGGGGATGCATAGAAATTGACTGTGTGGCTATTGCACGGGTTTCCAGAAAGAAGAAGTTTAACATATACATATGTTAGAAGTTAGACATGCGAAAATAAAAAATTGAAAGTGTAATGAATGTAATGGAGAGGGTTAAAAATTGTTGCATTAAAACCTCAGTTCTTCTCAGGGAATGCATAGACACTGATTGCATGACTACTTCATAGGCTTTTGGAAAATGGAGGTGTATCTAAGTATTGGGAATAAATCAGGACATGGGTTCATATTGCCGAAAAATATAATTTATAACTTCTGTTCCCAGATTAACAGGTGCCGCAAATCTACTACCACCCCTTCGTATTTTAAAGCACAGCAACAATATACAGTATAAAACAATAAAAACATTATGATTTACGATTAAATGTCAGTTTACGCAATTACATGCTTTATTGATTTCCCTATTTAGCCGTTTATGGAAGCTTCGGCCGAACAAGATTTTGAGTGCAAGGGGTCAACAATAAAATATCACTTATAATTTCCGTAATCTCACGTTTGACAGCGAGCAGATTGACAGATTCCGTAAATCTACCGTTAACGATCATACGGCCAGTCGTTAACTTATTTTTATTCCCTCGCACATGAACACGGGTTCTTGCGTCATCGTCGAAAAAAGCGGCGAAAAAGTGACGCGAAAGAATGTGTCTGGGCGTCGACAAACGGCAATTAACATACGTCACCGGCGGACAGCATAGCGCCGTTTAATAATTCCCATTTCGTCGATTCTACATGCTCGTAGCACGTCGACGTGTAAACTCGCGCGCACTCCGCTCATTAGTATTTACATAATGTCAACGGATTATCGACACCTATACCTGGAAAAAAACACTGTTGCGAGCGTATACTCCTCGCTTCTAAGCAGTTCGTTTGGTTCGGTTGCCCATCTATCTGCTTTCCGTCTCGCCTCATCTTTCGACTTTCACCTTCTTGGCGATCTCGGTCGCTTATAAGATTACATCTTGCTCTTTCTGACTTACGTTGTTTGTCGTGAGGCGTCGACACCTGTAACTGGTATATGTTCTCTTCATAAAACTCTTTTTCAGTGCTTTCTGAGCACAATTGGATACGGCTGAACTGTGTATTCTTCGTTTATCAAGAAATCCTGCGTTGTTTGTCAAGGAAATTTGTCTATCGCGCACCTATAGATACCTTCAGTATGTATAGAGCCAGCTTTTCGCCATGCTCACCTTCTACATTTAAGACCGTCCTGTTACCCTTTCAAGCACCCTTTACGATCCGCCCAACAGTCTCCAAACTCAGGCGCCAATGCCCTTAAGTCTATTCTCCTTATTAACAATTTCGAAGCACCAGCAATTGCCAATCCGCTGTCAGTTCAACCTCTCCTACAGGCACCGCTTCAAGTTTGACCAGTCACAGAAACACAACTCCCCATTGGACCTCCTACGTCACAACATCCGTCGCTCGCAAACGTCATTCAGCCACATCTACATCTCCCAGCTCCAACACTCTTCCGTCTAATCGTTCCCATCTCCACATCTTCTCGCCCCGACCTCTAATTCCTCCACCTTCGCCGTTCTCTCCCATGCGTCATCGACACCTCTCCCTTACAGAAACGTACTCTAACTCACGATCCCGTGTCCCTCGCTTCTAAACACTCCTCCATCAGGCTTCTATCCCGCTCGATCCCTCTCACTCCCCGACTTACCGTGTTCCTCGTACGCGATCGTGTTGGTACGAGGCACGCGGCATGATCCATAAATAATGCATGGGCCCCGTCGTGTCCCGGTCTGTAATTTGATTGCGGAGGCGTCGATTTAAAAGTTTGGCGCCCACCTTCTTCACGGACGCGACCATAATGGCACCTACACAGGCCTCTTACGTGACGGGTCGAGCTGGAGGGAGACGCGCCGTGCTGCCAGCAGAAAGGGAAGGACCGAGAGTCTGCGAGCGCTGGCACCGGCGGAGGCTATATCGTCCAAGACAATCACACCATTGTTGCCGGCCACGTGTAATTAACGATACCATCTCGCGGAATTATTCATTTGCCCATTGATCGAGCCCCGTCGCCTCGCGTCTTCCTCGTTGCGTGTGTCGTTTCGAATAACTCGGCGGCCGTCGACGTCGCCCGTAAAACTTCTTTATGGATCGGCCGGCTAACGGGACCGGCCGACCTGGGAATCTGCGATTTCGAATGCCGCGGTCTCCGCCGATCTGCGCCGCCGCGCATCACAATTGGCCGGCAGCAAGCTTTGATATGTGAAAACGCCGGCGCGGCGCGATATTAGTCATTAAGCGGAATGTGTTACGTCGACCCCGTAAGACGTAAATGTCTGTTGGGGGTGCGGTAGTAAAATTGGCGTGAGGCGCGAAATCGAGAGGGCCGCGGTGGTGTAGGAGTTTGGGGTATGGACCCCGTAGTCCAACGTCTGCGATATGTCAATTGTTCAGATATTTTTTCGATGAAATTAGATGACGGAATTTTTAAGTAAATCTTTCGAGTAGTGACGTAGCTTAAATGGGGTTGCCAAGGGACAGTGCAGTTTTTGGCAATGTCGGTATATAAGGTATTATTTACTTAATTGGTATAAAGCGTTATTTTGGTTGCTGGGATATATTATATCAAATCCTGAAGATACGGTACTTAGCAATTCCACTAAAATTGGATTCATGTTCAGACGACAAATTACATGTTACACGTATGCGAGGAAATAAACAAGAGAGTATTGGATGATCGACAAGAAAAACGTTAAGTAAGACTCGTTATGTTCAGATGTTTGTTAAATTAATTAATTCTATTATAAAAAAAATGTTCAGATAATTCGTAAAACCATTAGTACAGTGTAAACCCTTGATATCTTCCAAACCCCCGCCGATTCTCGTTGCGAGGCGCGTGTGATTTTTGTTTGGCACAGCCAAAGATCCACTCATATTATATTAATATTATAGTTGTCATAACTATTCTAATTATAATATCTGAGTCGATTCTTCTGATAAAAAATGTTCGGTGAATGTATAGAAGTGCCATCATCCTGGAAAGGATCGTAGACTCTGGTTGTGCGGTACGCGCGATTTACGGCGCGAAACGTTTGGCACGGCGCGCGCACAAAGGTCCATTGACGCGGGCCGACTCGGTATGCGAAAATGCTCATAAGCCGGCAGCGCTCGGAGGGCGAGCAATTAAACGCAAGATAATATTCGCCGCTATCGCATGTGCCCCGTGGCCTACGGCGAGAAGACTTCCTTCCTGCTCGTCCGCGCGCATCTCGAATGTCAGTCACACGCCGGCAGTATTTCAAGCAGCGAGAGAGGCAGCGCACTGTGCAGGGAGCGCAGGCCATAGGCGCGTTTTGTTTATGGTGGTCCTAACGCGAGTTGGGTACACGCCACGCCGCACGCATGATTCGTGATTAATTGGCAGCTTTCCAGGTAGCCGTTAGTGGCCACGCCAATACGCAGCGACAGAGGCTTCTGCCTTCCGTTCTTGGCACCGGCCATTGTTCCATGATTAATCATCCATTGGTAACCGTCGCCGCGCTTCTTTCGTGGTAAACCGTCGCGACTTCGACTAGACTTCGACACTGTTCGCAGCCAGACGCACTCGGGCTTTGGCGAGAAAACTGTGCAACGGCGGGGCAGACCACCTAGGCTGGTGCCACGGTCTTACGCTGGCGGAATTCTGATTTTGTTTCGTTAATGTGTAGTTCCGGGTGTTTACGTTATTTGAAATAACACGGTTTTTAGGGATTATATGTGGAAGTTTGATAAATCGACATGCTGTGGGATTACACAGGTGTAACCTGTTTTTTATCAGGTCGCAAAGATTTCCTCCAGAAGAGCCTCTTTAAGGCGTCCGTGTTTTAAATATTTGGACTAAATGAACACTCAATAATGCTTATGTTCCGTGACTGTTGAAATGTATCTTTTATTGCATTTCAACGGTGTTTCCGAGAGACTGACACTCGCTGTTTGACGAGAAAAGCGCGTAACGGTTGGGTAGACCACCAAGGCTGATGTGACGGTATTACGTCCCGAGAATTCTGATTCAATGTTCGCGCTAATGTCATTTTTATAGGCCACTGGCCTAAAGCATCGCGGTCCAAGTGTGCGTCCTACGCATAACCTGAATAAATTGTTGGCGTTAATATCGATTATACTCCATTACGTTTGCAACCCGCGACTTTGACCAGACTTCAGCACAGCTGCGTCTCAAGGATTCTGATTTACCGCTTACGGCAATGTCACGTTTATGAGCGACTCATTTTAAATATTGCGATGTAAGAATGCATTCTGGTCACAGCCAAATTATTAATTATAAACCCAAAGTATTGCTATGTACCAAATTCGCAAAAAAAAATATAAGTTGAATAAGTTCGCTCAATACTATTTTACGTGTCCCATTTTGCTATTGAAATCCTATTTTATATAGGCTATCTGTTTTTCAATTTCCATAAAAAAAACACACAGAGTTGAAACCGGTTTCATGAAGGGACAGTTATTTTTGCAGACCGCGCGTATCTCAAAACAGGAGAAAATTCTTAATGCAACTACCAAAAAAATGACGGTATCATACGATCAAGAGTCTTGCATATATAGAAACATTTATCTAACATCTTTTACGTCTTTCACGCAATTTGAAAGGATACTAATTACATGACTGTTTTCGTCTTCCTTTGCATATCGTATTTGAAGCAGCTGATTCAAACATCCGCGTTGGTCGATCCGGCTCGTGCCACGAAACTGTCACGAGCTGGTGTCTCTTTATCTCGAGGCAATTATCTCCTAATTAATAGTCTATTACCGGCTCGTCGCGCCGGACAGGATGTACGATTATCGTTCCCATTGGCTGCGATATAATTTCCTGTCCCTGCTCGAGAAAGGAAACTGAACGTTCGCACACATTTTCAAGGCAACTAAAATTAAGCAGCGACACATAAAGACTGATAATGGGTAACAAATAATCTCCTCCAACATTGTTGAGAGGGACATTATTATTAAATCTTCTTGACATATTAGCGGTGCTATTGGGTGTTAAATGTGAATCGTCGGTTTTATTGTATTAAATTCGTCGTGATATTGTGAATCGTAATTTAGAAATTATTAATATTCCGCTTTCTATTTCAATTTAAAGACGTTTTTACCTGCACTCATTGCGTTTTGCACCTTTTCGAAAACAATTTCATGAATTCTCTTTAACCCTTTGCACTCCTATGTCGAGTGTCACTCGACATCACTTTTTATCTCAGGAGCTCCTTTGTCGAGTCCCACTCGACATTTTTTCATGTTCAAATAAATAAATGTCGCGCACATATTATACGTTATCAACGCTCTCGCAATGTCACTAGAAGTGTTAGACATTCAGGTAATCGAAGAGAAATAAAAAAACCGAATGTGATCATTGATTATAATAAAAATATGGGTGGTGTCGATATGGCGCACCAATACGCGACATCTTATTGTTTTTTCCGTCGAGCACTCAAGTGGTGGAGGAAATATTTATTTTCGGGATTAGAAATCTCCATAGTAAATGCGTATATTTTATACAAAGAAAAAAACAAAAAACCAAGGAACAAAACCTATAGCCCAGAAAAAATTTCGCGAAAAGCTTTTGTCAATGCTTACTCGTGATTGTCGTGCACGAAATATGAAATTGGGGAGGCCTGGAACACTTGATAAACACGATCGCTTAGATGGAAAGCCTCATTTCATCTTGGTACATTCCGAAGGAAAACACAAAGACTGTGCAGTTTGCCCAAATAGAAAAATACCTGGAGAAAGAAGAGAAACTACCTATTTTTCGAAACGTACGAAAGAAAAGCAGGGTTGCATCTTGGAAGTTGTTTCAAAAATTATCATAGGCTTGAAAATTTCAAAATACGACAATAGTGTAAATAAAACTGGTATTTAAGTGAATTAGTTTCTTCTTTTATTTATTTAAATTGCCTTATTTTTTTAGTTAAAGTAAATTTCAAACAAAACACTTAAAAGCGTTGGGAGCTGCTGGTAACGAAATTGCAATAAAATTCGGAGTGCAAAGGGTTAAAAATGTTAGCAGCACACATAAGTTGCGATGATTAAAAATGGAGGTATTGCATGTAAATGATCGTTCTCCAGGAAAGAAAATGTCGGAGGCGTGAACTTGTGAGGTCCCACACTCGCATCCTGTCCGGCAGTCGCCGTCTGATTTTCCTAATACAACAATTAGCATTACGGCCGTATGAGAGTGAAGCGTGTCGCATAAATCGCGTCGACGTGTCGTCCCGAAACACTCCCCCGAATTCAATCACGAGCCCGCGCCTAGAGTAACGAGCGTTTCCGTGTAATGTGACATCATAGAAATCAGAGATTCAACGCGAACGAGTCATAACCATTTACCGTTGACACCGTCTGCATCGTTCAACCGTTGTAACGACGTGGCCGGCATGGCCGA
Source organism: Cryptocheilus praepositus (assembly GCA_033815515.1). Lineage (NCBI taxonomy): Eukaryota > Metazoa > Arthropoda > Insecta > Hymenoptera > Pompilidae > Cryptocheilus > Cryptocheilus praepositus. Next base: position 3,704,265 of record JAWWQZ010000257.1, read on the forward strand.
TGAAGTGCAGCGAGCTGGAAGGGAGAGAATAGACGGAGAGTGACGGTCGAATGTCGGGAGGAACGAGGAAAACGCGAGACGCGATGGTCAGAAGCCGGAAACGCAAGTAGACAGCGTAATGTATTACCGCTGGCAGACAATATCGCCCGGCATTCTTAATTGATCACGCGTTTTCGACAGATTTCCTCGATTACCAGCGCCTACTGCGTGTCACGTGCGGCGCAGGCAACGTGGACGGCGGCAAATGACGGCTACCGGGAATACGAATGGCCGCTTTTAATGTTATCGTGAGGAAAATTGCGTGCGTGCGTTTTTACAATTTTATGGCAGCGCCGCGGAGAGTGATGAAGCGAATGCAGTGTGTGGGGGAATAGCAGTGGTTCACGTATCAACACGATATACACGTATAGATATACATAAGCCTCGATTCAAATATTTATATAATTATTTATTATATTATATTAATGTAATGTATGGTATGCGAATGTAGTGTGTGGGGGAATAGCAGTGGTTCACGTTCACGATTTTCCTCTCCTATACAATAATTGCAAATTATTATATGTGCGTATATTTGGAAATATCAAATATTTATATTATTATTTATTATATTATATTAATGTAATGTATGGTATGTGAATGTAGTGTATGGGAGAATAGCAGTGGTTCACGTATCAACACGATATACACGTATAGATATACATAAGCCTTGATTCATTTTCAATTTCCTCTCCTATACAATAATTGCAAATTATTATATGTGCGTATATTTGGAAATATCAAATATTTATATTATTATTTATTATATTATATTAAATTATTATATATAATATAATATTATATTTAATTATTAATTCATATTTTAATTATTATTAATAATAAAATTTAAGCGTCAAGGCTTACTGGCTGACTGTTTTGCAGTTATTCTGTCTTAAAATTTTATTCCGATAATGTAATATGAATGTCCGGTCTTAATGTTAACGTGAGGTAAATTCCGTGCAAGCGTTTTTGCAATTTTATGGTAATTACGAGGAGAGTGAAGTGTTGGAAGTGGTGTGTCGGGGACTAATATTAGTTGATACACGAACGGATATCACAGAAGTGATTTTTCAAAGGCAGTATACGCTGTCGTTATACTCAAAGGCGAGAAAATGCAAATTTATTCTCAAGTCTTATTGACTGATTGTTTTTCCGCTACTCCTTCTTAAAACGGTATTTTTCGAGAAATTACCGAGAAACATGAATGGTCGGCTTTAATTTTATCGTGAGGAAAATTGCGTGCGTGCGTTTTTATGATTTTTATGGTGGTACCGCGGTGATTGATGTATTAAAGGGGGTGAAAGAAAATAGTATTGTTTGATGCACGAACAGAAATCAAAGTAGCAATTTTCAAAACGTGGTATAATATATTATTATAGAGAAGTGTGACAAAAATATATTTTTTTCTATCAGGCAATAAGAAAATTCAGTGAAACGCACAAGAACGCAAGGGTTGCCTTCAAGAATTCTTGATATTCAGCGTGACCGATGACAAAGCCTGCGACTATTCCGCCATCGTTTTTTTTCGCGGACTTCTCTATCTCGAAATGTTGCTCCCGTCAAGGAATATAAATAGCCGCTTTTAACGTGGTCCGCAGACAATGTCTTAGCGAACGTTCTACGCGACAGAATAGAGTCATTTGACCCGCGAACAAAAATCGTACGCGGCAACTTTTGGAATCCACTGCACATTTGTAGGCCAACACGCGAAAAAATGCGATCCCACTAGCAAGAATCCTCGACACTCGAGACTCGTCATAATTAATCACAGGACCCCCGCTCCTCCGTTTGCTCGCTTTTTCACTACCCTCTCCTGAAATTTCGTCGCGCTGGCCTATCCAGCGGCAATCGGATTTTTCAACTGGCCAGGAACGCACCCGACGACCGATCGGAGCAATCTCACGAATTCCAATAAAACAGTCCCGCGGTCGTGTCGGCAACACGTGTCCGCGGCCCTTCTCGAAATGCGAAAAATGTCTCAGGGGGACCCGCCTGAATCTGCTCGGCCGATCTCGAGGCATTATGCGCGCGACAGGACGATTCGACTGTCCTGTTGGGCTGGTTTCGGCCGGAAAGTGTTATCGGCGACAAGCCGAACGCAGCGTGTTTGTTTCGCTCACTTGTAAATGCGTAATTCGTGCATTTGACGTGTGCGAATTTCAGAAAAGGATTTGCATATCTGCGCTTAATATCTGCGGCGCGGTGTTGATGCAGTGCTGGCTGTGTTGTGATGTGTGTTTCCATGCGATATATACATAATGCTGTGACGAACGTTGTCGCCAGAATGCACGGGTTTTGGTGTACAGGGATTAGTAGATTCTGGGCATAAAGGGTCCAGCAACCTTGACAAGGATGAAAGTCCTCGGTAGCGGCTAATGTCAACATCTGCTGATTTCGGTATCCAAGGATCTGTGTATTCATGGGTGCAAGGACTTTGACGCCAACTATGATTCTCATCATGCATTCATAACTAGGGATCTATCTATTCATGGAAGGATGTGGTGACCAACTTCAACACCAGTGATAGTTCTGGCGATCGACTGATATGAAATCTGCCGATTTCGGTAGTCAAGATCTATTCATTTGTGGAGTTCGGTATCCTTCAAATTTTACATCATTGGAAGTTTTCATCAATGATCGGTATCTGCATTAACCAATCTTGGCACAGGGATCTGTATATATAGGGATGTATCAATACATAATCCATAAATTTTGGCATTCAGAGATCTGTATATTCGTAGATTGAATTTCAGTCGGTTTCAAATATCCAACAAATTTACCATCAAAGATAATCCGGACTATTGATCAACATCCACTGCCTTCGATATCTATGCATCTGTAAATTGCATATCTGCGCTTAATATCTGCGGCGCAGTGTTGATGCAGTGCTGGCTGTGTTGTGATGTGTGTTTCCATGCGATATATATACATAATGCTGTGACGAACGTTGTCGCCAGCATCCACGGGTTTGGTGTACAGGGATTAGTAGATTCTGGGCATAAAGGATCCAGCAACCTTGACAAGGATGAAAGTCCTCGGTAGCGGCTAATGTCAACATCTGCTGATTTCGGTATCCAAGGATCTGTGTATTCATGGGTGCAAGGACTTTGACGCCAACTATGATTCTCATCATGCATTCATAACTAGGGATCTATCTATTCATGGAAGGATGTGGTGACCAACTTCAACACCAGTGATAGTTCTGGCGATCGACTGATATCAAATCTGCCGATTTCGGTAGTCAAGATCTATTTATTTGTGGAGTTCGGTATCCTTCAAATTTTACATCATTGGAAGTTTTCATCAATGATCGGTATCTGCATTAACCAATCTTGGCACAGGGATCTGTATATATAGGGATGTATCAATACATAATCCATAAATTTCGGCATTCAGAGATCTGTATATTCGTAGATTGAATTTCAGTCGGTTTCAAATATCCAACAAATTTACCATCGAAGATAATCCGGACTATTGATCAACATCCACTGCCTTCGATATCTATGCATCTGTAAATTCATACCTTGACAAGGATGAAAGTCCTCGGTAGCGGCTAATGTCAACATCTGCTGATTACGGTATCCAAGGATCTGTGTATTCATGGGTGCAAGGACTTTGACGCCAACTATGATTCTCATCATGCATTCATAACTAGGGATCTATCTATTCATGGAAGGATGTGGTGACCAACTTCAACACCAGTGATAGTTCTGGCGATCGACTGATATCAAGTCTGCCGATTTCGGTAGTCAAGATCTATTTATTTGTGGAGTTCGGTATCCTTCAAATTTTAGATCATTGAAAGTTTTCATCAATGATCGGTATCTGCATTAACCAATCTTGGCACAGGGATCTGTATATATAGGGATGTATCAATACATAATCCATAAATTTCGGCATTCAGAGATCTGTATATTCGTAGATTGAATTTCAGTCGGTTTCAAATATCCAACAAATTTACCATCAAAGATAATCCGGACTATTGATCAACATCCACTGCCTTCGATATCTATGCATCTGTAAATTCATACCTTGACAAGGATGAAAGTCCTCGGTAGCGGCTAATGTCAACATCTGCTGATTTCGGTATCCAAGGATCTGTGTATTCATGGGTGCAAGGACTTTGACGCCAACTATGATTCTCATCATGCATTCATAACTAGGGATCTATCTATTCATGGAAGGATGTGGTGACCAACTTCAACACCAGTGATAGTTCTGGCGATCGACTGATATCAAATCTGCCGATTTCGGTAGTCAAGATCTATTTATTTGTGGAGTTCGGTATCCTTCAAATTTTACATCATTGGAAGTTTTCATCAATGATCGGTATCTGTATTAACCAATCTTGGCACAGGGATCTGTATATATAGGGATGTATCAATACATAATCCATAAATTTCGGCATTCAGAGATCTGTATATTCGTAGATTGAATTTCAGTCGGTTTCAAATATCCAACAAATTTACCATCAAAGATAATCCGGACTATTGATCAACATCCACTGCCTTCGATATCTATGCATCTGTAAATTCATACCTTGACAAGGATGAAAGTCCTCGGTAGCGGCTAATGTCAACATCTGCTGATTTCGGTATCCAAGGATCTGTGTATTCATGAGTGCAAGGACTTTGACGCCAACTATGATTCTCATCATGCATTCATAACTAGGGATCTATCTATTCATGGAAGGATGTGGTGATCAACTTCAACACCAGTGATAGTTCTGGCGATCGACTGATATCAAATCTGCCGATTTCGGTAGTCAAGATCTATTTATTTGTGGAGTTCGGTATCCTTCAAATTTTACATCATTGGAAGTTTTCATCAATGATCGGTATCTGCATTAACCAATCTTGGCACAGGGATCTGTATATATAGGGATGTATCAATACATAATCCATAAATTTCGGCATTCAGAGATCTGTATATTCGTAGATTGAATTTCAGTCGGTTTCAAATATCTAACAAATTTACCATCAAAGATAATCCGGACTATTGATCAACATCCACCGCCTTCGATATCTATGCATCTGTAAATTCATACCTTTTACGATCCAATCTGTATACACATCTTCATATTCATCAAATTGCCTAACTACCAACGTCACCACCAACCACATAGCCTTAGACACTCCTACACATAATTCACTACTGATCCAACTTGACTGTCAACTCAATCTTTTTCCACCATGTTAATAATTAATTTTATAACTGCCCGGTCCGCATGATCAAATGGTTTTCAAACAGCACATGCACAAAAATCATTAATATATTGGGTTGGAGGGAATGTTCTGTCGTATTTTAAAGAAACTATTTAAATTAATTTATAAAAATATGTGTTTAATATTAATCATAATACATTTAATGTGTTGTATGATGAATGCCAAACTCTTCTGCAACTTCTCGAGTTGTTAAATGTGGATTATTTTCCAACATGGATCGTAAAACATCATTATCGATCTTGGATGGTCGTCCAGATCGATCACTTTCTTGGAGGCTCAGATCACCGAAACGAAATTTGCTAAACCATCTTTGACAAGTACGAACATTTACAATATCTTTCCCAAATACAGCACATACATTTTTACATGCAACCGATGCGTTGCTTCCTTTTTGGAATTCATACAAAATGCAGTGTCGTAAATGCACTTTATCTACTGACATGTTTGTTACTTTAAATATCACAAGTAAATGATGAATGGTAAAAAAGGACTCCTTTTATATTATACAGCAGCTATAAAAAAACAAAAAAAAATCCGAATGACTCACTAGCCAGATGTTTTTTTATTTACAAGAAAAATTACCTGCCTATTAAAAATACGACAGAACTTTCCCTCCAACCTAATAATTCCCTGTTCCCACATTTTCCAAACTTGCTGCTTTCTCAGCCACGCTTGTACGAACTCTGATTTCCACGTCGAGCATAAATTACTCAGACGCAGGCGCCGCTTGAATCCGTCACTACTTCAACGCTCGACCTCGATGTTGGACAACCCTATTACCAAAAGCGGGTTGATACGAATCTGTCCGAGGCCGTGTCCGGCGAGCCCGTTCTTAATTACCCGACGAAGTTTAGCCTTAATCAGCGCCGGCAATTAATCGAGATGCTCATCGCGTCCGCTGTGACGCGAGAACGACGAAGAGCGACGCCGAAAGTGACGTTGCGTAAAGCCCCGCGACGACAAGGGCCTGTTTTGCTCTTGCACGTCGGTACGATCTCCGACGGGCAGCTCTCTGTCGATTACGCGCCGATTCGAAAGAACTGACCCAAACGACACTGCCAACAAGCCGCCGAGCGAATTATCTGATCGACAAACCGCTGACTTACGGCGCTCGCGGGAGAAGTCGGATTTCCAGATGCCAGAAACGGCGGAACATCGTAATTCTAAGTCCGGCCGAACGGGATGGATATCTCGAATACCGCGCGAGAGAGGTTTTGCGAAGTAGAAAATTCGGATGGGATGGCGAAGAAGGCACATATGAGAAAGTAACAAATGTCGGATGAATGGAAGGATTCTTTTCCGGTTCTTCGGATTTGTTGATATTATATGCAGTGATGAATTGAAGCCTTTTTGTGCTTGTTTGCTTTTGTTCAAATTGAGACGCAGCAATGAAGAACTCACGTATATGAAAATGACAGATCAGTTGAGGCCTTTTTGGTGGTTGTTTCGTTTTGTTAAAATTAAGACACAGTAGCAAATGTCAGATGAATGCAAGGATTCTTTTCCGGTTCTTAAGATTTGTTGATATTATATGCAGTAATGAGTTAAAGTCTTTTTGTGCTTGTTTGCTTTTGTCCAAATTAAGACGCAGCAATAAAGAACTTGCGTACATGCAAATGACAGATGAGTTGAGGCCTTTTTGGTGGTTGTTCCGTTTTGTTAAAATTAAGACACAGTAACAAATGTCAGATGAATGGAAGGATTGTTTTCCGGTTCTTCGGATTTGTTGATATTATATGCAGTGATGAGTTGAAGTCTTTTTGTGCTTGTTTGCTTTCGTTCAAATTAAGACGCAGCGATGGAGATCTTGCGTACATGCAAATGGCAGATGAGTTGAGGCCTTTTTGGTGGTTGTTCCGTTTTGTTAAAATTAAGACACAGTAACAAATGGCAGATGAATGGAAGGATTGTTTTCCGGTTCTTAAGATTTGTTGATATTATATGCAGTCATGAATTGAAGCCTTTTTGTGCTTGTTTGCTTTTGTTCAAATTGAGACGTAGCAATGAAGAACTCACGTATATGAAAATGACAGATCAGTTGAGGCCTTTTTGGTGGTTGTTCCGTTTTGGTAAAATTAAGACACAGTAACAAATGTCAGATGAATGGGAGGATTGTTTTCCGGTTCTTCGGATTTGTTGATATTATATGCAGTGATGAATTGAAGCCTTTTTGTGCTTGTTTGCTTTTGTTCAAATTGAGACGCAGCAATGAAGAACTTGCGTATATGCAAATGACAGGTGAGTTGAGGCCTTTTTGGTGGTTATTTCGTTTTGTTAAAATTAAGACACAGTAACAAATGTCAGATGAATGCAAGGATTCTTTTCCGGTTCTTCGGATTTGTTGATATTATATGCAGTGATGAATTGAAGCCTTTTTGTGCTTGTTTGCTTTTGTTCAAATTGAGACGCAGCAATGAAGAACTCACGTATATGAAAATGACAGATCAGTTGAGGCCTTTTTGGTGGTTGTTTCATTTTGTTAAAATTAAGACACAATAACAAATGTCAGATGAATGCAAGGATTCTTTTCCGGTTCTTCGGATTTGTTGATATTATATGCAGTGATGAATTGAAGCCTTTTTGTGCTTGTTTCCTTTTGTTCAAATTGAGACGCAGCAATGAAGAACTCACGTATATGAAAATGACAGATCAGTTGAGGCCTTTTTGGTGGTTGTTTCGTTTTGTTAAAATTAAGACACAGTAGTAAATATCAGATGAATGCAAGGATTCTTTTCCGGTTCTTAAGATTTGTTGATATTATATGCAGTAATGAGTTAAAGTCTTTTTGTGCTTGTTTGCTTTTGTTCAAATTGAGACGCAGCAATGAAGAACTCACGTAATTGAAAATGACAGATCAGTTGAGGCCATTTTGGTGGTTGTTTCGTTTTGTTAAAATTAAGACACAGTAGCAAATGTCAGATGAATGCAAGGATTCTTTTCCGGTTCTTAAGATTTGTTGATATTATATGCAGTAATGAGTTAAAGTCTTTTTGTGCTTGTTTGCTTTTGTTCAAATTAAGACGCAGCAATGGAGATCTTGCGTACATGCAAATGGCAGATGAGTTGAGGCCTTTTTGGTGGTTGTTTCGTTTTGTTAAAATTAAGACACAGTAACAAATGTCAGATGAATGGAAGGATTGTTTTCCGGTTCTTCGGATTTGTTGATATTATATGCAGTGATGAATTGAAGCCCTTTTGCGCTTGTTTGCTTTTGTTTAAATTGAGACGCAGCAATGAAGAACTCACGTATATGAAAATGACAGATCAGTTGAGGCCTTTTTGGTGGTTGTTTCGTTTTGTTAAAATTAAGACACAGTAGCAAATGTCAGATGAATGCAAGGATTCTTTTCCGGTTCTTCGGATTTGTTGATATTATATGCAGTGATGAATTGAAGCCTTTTTGTGCTTGTTTGCTTTTGTTCAAATTAAGACGCAGCGATGAAGATCTTGCGTACGTGCAAATGACAGTTGATCTAAGGCCTTTTTGGTCGTTTCTTTGGTTTTGTTGAAATTAAGACACAGTAACGGGAGCTTACAGAAAATTACAAAATAAATACCCGATAAATGGAAACCCTTTTCTGCTGGTTGTTCGGTTTTGCTGAAATTACAGTGAATGGCGGAAATGGTGGAAAATCGTAATTCTAAGACTAAGCGAGTGGATGGGAGATATCTCGAATACCGTGCGCGAGAGGTCTTGCGAAGTAGAAAATGCGGATGCGCTGACGAAGAAGTCACGTACGAGTAAGTAACAAATGGCAGACGAATAGAAGTATTCTCTTCCGGTTGCTTGGATTTGTTGAAATTAAGTGAAAAAGAATTTACGTACAAGCAAATAACAAATAACAGATTATTTAAAGCATTTTCGTAGTTGTTCGGTTTTGTTCAAATAAGACGCAATAATAGTGAACTTACAAGAAAGTAAAGAATAAATACCCTATAAATTGAAGCTATTTTTTGTTGATAGTTTATTTTCACTGAAATTATAGTGAATGCTAGAAACAGAGGAACATCGTAATTCTAAGTCTGAGGGAACAAGATGGATATCGCGACGGGTGGAATATATCTCAAATGCCCCGCTCAAGTGGTTTTGCGTAGTAGAAAATTAAGATGCGATAACGAAGAAGTCACGTACATAAAATAACAAGTAGCAGAAGAGTTGAAGCCTTGTTTGCGGTCGTTTTGTTTTGTGGAAATTAAGACGTAGTAACGGGGAGCTTACTGAAAATAAATACCGGATAAATTGAAACCCTCTTTTGCTGGTTGTTTCGTTTTGTTGAAATTACAGTGAATGCTAGACACGGCGGAACGTCGTAATTCTAAGTCTGGGCGAATAGGATGGATATCGCGACGGGTGGTGGATATCTTAAATACCGCGCTCAAGCGGTTTTGCGATGTAGAAAATTAGGATGCGATAAGGAGGAAATCACGTACAAGTAAGTAGCAAATGTCAGACGAATGGAAGAGATCGTTTCCGGTTTTTTGGTTTTATTCCAGTTGAAATGTACCGAGGAAGAACTTATGTGTATAAAATAACAAGTAGCGGATGAGTTGAAGCTTCTTTTGTGTTTATATGGTTTTGTTGAAATTAAAGCACAGGAACGCTGAGACTACAGAAAAATAAATTATAAATATCAGATGAGTTGAAGCCCTTTCTTGCCGGTTGTTTGGTTTTATTGAAATTACAGTGAATGCCAGAAACGGCGGACCATCGTAATTCTAACCCTGGGGGAACAGGATGGATATCGCGACGGGCAGAAAATATCTCAAATACCGCGCCGGAGGAACTATACGAAGTACGAGATGAGGAAGACGCGACGAAGTCGAAAATTAAGATGCAGTAACGAAGTACTTATGCACAAGTACATAATATCACATGAGTTGACGCCTTTTTCTGGTTGCTTGGTTTTATTCAAACTAAGGCGCAGTAATAAGGATGTGACGCGAAAGTAAATAATAAATATCCAGGAGCAAAACTTGATATATGATGTTATACATACACTTCGTTCTGCCACAAGCAAAGTGAAATAACGGCCATGCATAAAGCCGAGAGATACACGCAATATGTCATATACCAATACTTGTTTGTATACCATCATTCCCACCCATATCAAAATTCAAGCGTGACGCAACGCATAAAACAACAAATCTTAATTTTCCAAAAACTTCCAAAACTTTCCAAAATTTGTCCCGCCCAAGCCGAATACTATCATGCACTTAACCATAAACATATATATCATATTCCAATCCATCTTTCCATGCCTTCAAAAAAAATGTCAGGTTCTCACAAACCCTTATATTAAAAGCTCAGATTTGTATCGCCCTAGCCGATTACTACCACACATTTAACCATAAACATACATATTACATTTCAATACGTCTCTGCATACTTGCAAAAAAAATGTCAGGTTCTCACAAAACTTTTACATCAAAAGCTCAGATATGTCTCGTCCGAGCCGACTACACATTATATTCCAATCTGTCTTTGCACACTCACAACAAAAAGAAATTTCAATTTCCCCACAAACCCGTACATTAAAAGCTCAGATTTGTATCGCCCTAGCCGATTACTACCACATATTTAACCATAAACATACATATTACATTTCAATACGTCTCTGCATACTTGCAAAAAAAATGTCAGGTTCTCTCAAAACTTTTACATCAAAAGCTCAGATATGTCCCGTCCAAGCCGATTACACATTATTTTCCAATCTGTCTTTGCACACTCACAACAAAAAGAAATTTCAATTTCCCCAGAAACCTGCCATCATTTTCCAAAAACACTTTCCAAAATTTGTATCGCGCAAAACATATATTCACATCTTTGCATACAAAAAAATGTGCACCGAAAGCTCAACCGCATTTCGCCTAAGACGATTATTACCATACGCATCCTGCCCCAACGAAAGTGAAATAACGACGACGCGGCCGCGCATCCGTAATCACAGCCTCGCCTCCGATCATCCGAATCCGTACCTATAGGGGGGCATATCGTCCGGGCACAAGGGGAAGGCCAATCAAATTCCCATGATTCCGAATTAGCAGATGCTTTCGCCAGATCGAATGGGCGCCCCGTGGCGACCCTCGAAGAGAAACTCCGTGGAATGCGCGCCCGGCCTTAAGATATTCACGACAACTATATTAGCTTCCCCAGATAGGATCGGCATCATACTGCGCCGAGCAAGGCTCCGGGTCCAGCCACCTTCTCCTCCCCCGTTTCCACCTCCACTCGCCGCACTGCACCCCGAGGCTCGCAGCTTCGATTATATAATCCAAGCGCGAAAGCACAATTCCGCGGCTACCATAATAAATCCCAATTAACGATCTTGTTAAGGCGACAATCAGCGGCGCGCTGAATCCTTGTCTCCTTACGCCTACCACGCCAACGTTTTTAGCGGGCTGTGTAAATTATTGGCGGATTCGGTCGCTGCGGGATCGGTAAATTCGCGGCGGACAGTGAAAATCTGGGGAGAGGGTGGATGTTAGCGATGAGACGGTACGGATTGGTGTGAACTGGAGCGAGTTGCGAAGTTAGCTGGGTGGAAGGAGCATGAGGTGGGATGTCAAGGCGTGAGGATGAAATGTTAAGATGTTTTATGTTGTGTGACGAAGGCCGGAAAAGAAGGGGAAATGAAAAAGATGAGTGGGAGGAACATCAAGTTTCGAAAGGGTAGTATTCAGTATGTAACGAGAATATATATGATGTGTAAGTGTATTGCATATATTCCAATGGTCTCTTATTTACGTTCTGTACAAATTCAAAGAACAGGCACGGAATCTTTTACCTTGAGGAAGTTGGGAATGCGGAGCAAGTTGTGCAGTTAAGCAGGTGGAAAGGGAATAACGTGAGATGTCAGCCCGCAAGAATAAAATGTTAGCGTGTTTTATGGTGTGTGGCGAATGTCGGAAAAGAAGGTGAAACAGTTGCTGTTATAAGTTGATGAGTGCAGGAAGTTTCGAATGTGTAGTGTTCATCATGTAATAAGGATACGTATGATTCGTAAGTGTATACGATATATTCCAAACGATCACTTAAATGTTTTCGACTAAATCTAATGAATAGGCCATTAATTCTTACTTTGACTCTTACTCGGGACGTGTTCATATTATGTTTCTGTAGAAAAATAGTTCTGTTTTATCCACGTTTCTTTGACTATATGAAACGGTTTCACCCCACAAATGTCCCGACGTCAGCATTGCAAACATCGGAAAATGAAATTACACAATTTCATAATACAAAGCCAATCGAATATAAGAACGCAAAATTTCAAACGCATAATACCGATCACATTACCAATAAACATATGATACATGCCTATGTGCCATGCATTCCAATAATTCACATAAACCCAACCGACACTTTCGCTTTGCACTTCACATATCCACACCGCTTTATCGTAATAACCGAATTATATTATATACCCACTCCGACTACACGCAACACTGTTATCCCCCAGCATCCCAACATCAGCGTAGCGAACATCGCACATATCCTACCCAGTGTTTTGCCGTGCAGAATTTCAGCGAGCAAACATCGAAGCAGGACAATGTCGTCGCGCGAGTCGGTGCCCAATTCGTCTGAGCGTGGCTCATAATTGAATCACGGGTCCCGGCTTCCCGCGGAGTCGAGGTGTGATCAGGCTCTCTCAGCATGAGGCACAGTCGCCTCGAGAAGAGAACAGATCATATCTGCTCGCGACTCCTCTCGTGTGCACTTGTCAGATCTCCTTTCCTCTCCAACCCCTTCCCCCAGCACTGTCTTTCGTCCTGCTTCCCTGTCACCCTCCGTCTCACTCGTTTACGAGTGCGCAGCGGACGGCAAGTCGAGTCCTGTCGCGAGCGGCAATAATAAACTGATAAGACGTTTTGCAACGCTCATAGCGGTTAATAAAGTTGCGCAATCGGGCGATTACAAAATTGTCTTAATGCCTGCCACTCCTCGGCCGTAATTTCATCGGGACCAGCTGCGCTAGGTGCCTCTCGGAGCAACCGTATTGTATCGCGGGCGAAAGAGATGGATGTCGAATAGCACGGTTTCGCAGAGAAGAATTTGATAAGAAACAATTAAGAATTTAGAGCATTCAGTCAAATTTGGTTAAAAGCGGAATTTGTTGTGGAAATAACGGGAAAATGGACGTTGCAATTTTAGACATCGATCGTCAGTGGAAAAGTACGCGGTGGCTTCGCCACAACGGCCGGCCGGAACTCTTTTCCAGGCCCCGCGCGAACAACGAGCGTACAAATGGCGCTAAAAGATCATCCGTGCGAGTCGATTCGCGCCGGGCGACAGGAAACTTTGTCGCATCGACACGGCCGACAGCGAAATAATCGTGTGTTTATCAAGAGGGGGCCAGCGCGAAGTCCCTGCCTGCTGGCAATCGTGTCCGTTGTCCATTCGACGCACACCATCCCGCCATAGAAACCCATACGAACCCGTACGAAGCCACACTCGCCGCACGGGCACCTACATCTGCCGCGGCCGGATAATTCGACGGTGAAAAAGGTGTATCCGCATATAAAGACGCGTCCCATTCGACGTTCGACGGAAAGAAAACGGTAGACGCGTTGTCCCTCAAGAGGCACGACGTGAGTGGGTAGAGGCGCGGCAGAGGGACAGACCGAGAAGGAGCATCCTTCGTCGAATTAGCATGTAAATCCGCGGTATTAAGACGTCGGTGGTAGCGCGGGATGATGAAACGCTCCGGCCCGGCATTGTTAATCAAGGAATTAGCATATGAAATCTGTATTATATATGGTGGCTCGAGCAGTACCAAGCGGCCGGAGTGGGCAGAGGCAGGTAACCCCCTTTGGAAGGCATTCTCAGTGCCGGACGGCTCGTTTGCCGGTGCCCCGGTGAGCCCTTTCACCCGACGGAGTTAATCTTTCGTTTTATCACGTTTTAAGTGGCGCGGTTGCGCGGACGTAAGCGGCGCGGGCTGCGGGACGGTGTTTGCTTTGGTGCCGGGCTACGGCCTGATGGTGCGTTGATGGACGCTCTTAGGATTCGGGAAATAGGACATTGACGGAATAGCTGTGGTTGAAGATGTTGCGGAAACGTTTACGTCGGAAGGATCTGTACGGCAGGAAGTTTGCTGGTAAGTTTTGCTGAGTGGATGAATGAAGTGATACGAATGTATGTATATTGTGAGAAAATCTGGACGGCTCAGAATTTGGTAGTAACACTTGCTGACTTGTAGTAGAGGAGTGATACAAATATATATTATTAGCATTCGTGAAATAGTACGTATAACACGATACCTATGGTCCAAGGTATCGCGGTAAGGTTCACGCCGAGATGATCTGTACGGCTGAAAATTGACTAGTAAGTTTTCCCGACTTGTGTTAATGGAATGATAGGAATATATCGACACAAAATGTCCTAGTAGCTTTTGCTCACTTCTATTAATAAAATGATACTAGTACATATTGTGATTTACGCCGGAATCATTTTTATGATCCTATCAATTCTAGCGTTCTACTTATTATCACACGCGCACTATAATTTAAGGGCATGTGAATTGTCTCGGAATAGGCACCATTGCCCCTAACAAACATGAATCAATGTTGTAGATCAATGAATCGAAATTCGTTACATAGGTATGAAGAGCTCCGAGAGACACCTTCTCACTGCAGTCGAATTTCGCAGAAATCGATCTAAATGGTGGATTCTTCACATATCTAATTTATGAACACGTTATACGAATTTGCTAACATAAAGAAAGTGAAACGATTGTCTGTCATAAAGTCGGTAAATGACAAAGCCATTAAGTTTCTATTAAGTTCCTATTATTCAGTCCGTAATAAGTATATGTATGATGTACAAGTGCATCCCGTATATCCAAATCATCTGTTCATTCCTTCCTATATAAATCCAAAGAACGTTCAGTCAATTTTCACCTCAACTGCGTCGGTAACAGACAGAAGAATGGCGTTACCCTAGCTTCCATGATAAAGCATCGGCAAGTAGGCAGATTTTCGTCAATGCTAATTGATGAACATGCGACGGCACTCACGCCCATTGCCGAAACAAACAAATCCGGCACTGCCCGTCGTGCACGGTGGCTCTCGCACACGTGGACGTGCACGTAAAGGGCTGTGCAACCACGTATGCATCTACTTCGGGGGAGAAAAGGACAGAAAAGGAGAGAATGCGAGAAAGCGAGAGCCCGCACTCCGACGCGCATACGCGCGCTCCACGAATGTACGGGGTGTACATAATAAATAAGAGGGACTTTATCAGATCCCACGCAGACCCCTACGGCTACCAAGGGGCATTATAATGCCCGTAAGCTGATTAGCCGCTTGAATTTGTCCACGTTCTTATAATTGGCTCAATAAGCAGGTTGCCCGATTAACGGCCCCTACCTTCGCTTCTCCGTATATGGGTATATATATCTCCCACTCCTACTTTACGTCGCTTTTGTCAAACCACTATTCGAAGTCACGCGTGATCTCGCGTGGAACGATATGTGACTGCGGATGTCTCTGATGGAAGAAGTGGGCGGATGCGCCTGGTGGAGTTTAATGTAACGTAGAAATCGTTTACACGGACGTGCCTCTTTCGTGGCGGTTAGAATGACTTAATGGGCAGGGGGAACTTTGTTGACAGGGTTTAAACGAATTCTGGTATGGGAGAAAGGGATCGTGAAATACTGAGAAATCGGTTGCGTTGGCAACAAGTTAAAAATGTGTAAAAATATGTATGAGTAGAATCGGTGGTTAGCAGATTGTATCGATGTGTTGTGATATGGCTGCTCTGTAAATTTGTGTGAATTTGCTTAGGGATGTTTAGGGAATTCTACCACGCATCCTCGAGATCGCTCCAGAATACTGACATATCGGCTGCCTTCCAGCATAACTCAATATATATCCCCCCGACTCATTCTATGCCTTGTAATGACGCGCGCCATCCACCGCGATCATCAAAAATCTGCGAAACCACTTATCACATTCCGCCACACTTCCTCGCATCGCCCAACGTCGCTCCGAATGAAAGTACCTCCATTCCGCTATTCTCCCGTCGGCCGTCGCTTACGTGTTGAAAACTGACAAATGAATCGGTGTGCGCGCACCTTGACTTCGTATTTATTCAAGGCAGCCCCATGGGCCGGCGGAGCCACGGTGCTCGGGGGACGAAGGGCGAGGGGAACAAAACGCGCAACAAATAGGAGTTAATCGGCCCGCCACATCGATACTAAACGCGCCTTTCATTGTGTGGAGGCAAACGCCTGCTCGATATAATTGGCCTCTAATTAGAGTCCGGCAAAAAGTAAACTCATCTCTCGACCCAGCGGGCCCCTCCCCTTCTATGGGCCACCTTCAGCCCTTTTACCCTCGTTCATCCACGTCTTGTAAATCCTCCGCCTCCTCCTCCTTCTCGTTTCTTCGCTCTTGACGAAGATTCACCTTCGCCGCTCTCCGCCTCGCCTCTTCCTCCATCACTACGCCCGTCCAAAGGTCTTCACCCCTGTCTTTTTTCCGCCCGGGAATACAGTCTTCAGCGTCCGGAACACCTGATGCTGCATGCGCGCATTTTTACCTAAGTGAATTTATGGCGGTGCCGCGCGCGGCTGGCAGAATTAGGTAATGCCGGCGAAATTTTGAGGCGTGAAATAATTAGCGCGCGTCGGCAACGGGCGAGCCGGGCGGCGCTGAGGTGTTGCGGGGCGGAAGAATTTGCGCGACTGTCTTTTTGCCGAGGAGAGCAAATCGTGGGACTCGAAACGGCTGGTATTGAGGCTCGGGTTTTTCAGCAAGCGGATTTATGACAGGGCTGTATGTAATGAGAGGAATTTGGTAATGCAAAATTATGTTGAGACGTAAAATGGTGAAAATCCTGATTGTTACACGGCATAGAAATTTGTACCCCTATACTTTTCCGAGGGACAATAGGTTTCCGGGTTTGAAACACATAATATTGAACCGCGCATATGTAAGAGAATTTATGTCAGTGCTGTATGTAGCAGGAAAAATGTGGTAATGTAAAATTAAGTCGAAGTGTAAAGTAGTTAAATCTCGGACCGAAACGATAAGTTGGGTGTCCGATTAAGCATTACACGGCATAGACATTTTCACCCCTGTCTTTTTTCGGAGGGAGAAAATATTTTAATTAATAAATTGGTAATGCAAAAAATGTTGCAATGTAAAGCAATCAAACGCCTGGTCAAGATGATGAGTTACTTTTCGTAAGCCACATTTCATTCAAAAACATTCGGAAGCCAATAATATGAATAATAAACGTTTCTCTATGATAAAGTCGTTATTATCTTCCTTCCTTCCTTCTGTCTCTTGCTGTGCTGCGTGCGTATTCTTTCTCGCGTTTTGGTGCGCGCGCGTTCACATTTTTTCCCAGCCAATTAGACTATGATTTACAGCGACCGTTTAGACGAGCATTTAGCGCTCGTAAAAGTCTGTCGCTACTGATAATTAGCGGAACATTAAACTCATTAGGGGGAATGGCGCGCAATGTGCTAATTAATTAGCAATCGACCGGACTGTGAAATAAATCCGAGGATGAGGCGACCGAGCAGCGGCTGAGTAATGTCGCAATAACACGGCTGAAGATTATTGCGTAAGGAAATAACCGGAGTCCCATGTTCCGAAGTTGTTCTTTAGGTTTAATTGAAAGATATCATAAAGACACAATGTCTAGAAACTAACAACCGTGCAACGTGGTGAGTGCAGATGGCTAACTTGTGTTTAATTACTTGTTTGATATTAATTTTGTCGGCGAACGATTATTAGTGATTTTAGAAACTAAATGTGTTCAGAATTTTCGGGGAAATTTGATAAAACAATTTTCGAGGTGTTGAAGAGATCGTTTGTACTGTCAATAGTCGAGTAGATCAGAATGGGTTGTTCGATGATTGCAACGTGTGTGACATAATGTACAGTACAGACGCATCAATAGTAAATTACCTACATTAAATATATGCTAAAGTTAATAGCGTTACTGTACGCACAACTACGCATCCTTCATCACACGCATCAATTCGCAATACGCATCTTTCCTCGTACGCCAGTAATACCAAGTTCAAAGTTTCACCCAAACTGCCCCTGACTCTTTCTTGCGGGTCGAAAATTTTCTCAGGCCGTGAAACTCGGGCGAATCGAGAGTGAATTGTTTTCGCCTGCGTCGCGAGGTAACCCATCCCGACGGGGCTAGGCTGCGAAGGTGTTGCCCGGTCGTAACCTCGGGGCGTCTTCTTCACGGTGCGCATGGAAGACAAACAGGCACGAGGAGAGATACCTGGTTGTACGGAAGGGGACAGAGCGCGCCCCACGAAAAAGGACGGAGAATCGGAAGGTGTCTGCGCGTTTGCTGATGATAGAGAAAGAAGCAGAAAGTGAGCCGCGGCCTGGCTGGGGGGAGAGAAAGAGAAGGATGGCGAGCGAGTATAGGTTAACGAGGGTGTGATTCATGGGGCCCTGGCGGCGTGGTTCCCCTACGCGGTCGAAAGGTGCTCATATCCCGAAATTATGTCCAGCCTGCACCTGCTGGCATTCAAACATGCAGTCGTGAGCACTGCGATCTGAGACTTCCTTCTGTCCTTACGACGGTAGCGCGTACGTTTTAGCTAGTAGTCGATTGCTACTGACTGCGTCTGAGGAATGCTGACGAAGACACGTAGTTGAGTGATGCAGGTACTTTGGGGTATTGTGAAGATGGCGGGAATTGGTCGAGTGGAGTCACAAGCAATTCGATGTCAGACTTCCTTCGGTCCTGATAGAATATGGTAGTAGTCGATTGCTACTGACTGCGTCTGAGGAATGCTGACGAAGACACGTAGTTGAGTGATGCGGGTACTTTGGGGTATTGTGAAGATGGCGGGAATTGGTCGAGTGGAGTCACAAGCAGTTCGATGTCAGACTTCCTTCGGTCCTGATAGCATACGGTAGTAGTCGATTGCTACTGACTGCGTCTGAGACATGCTGACGAGGAGACATAGTACAGTGATGCAGGTGCTTTGGGGTGTTACAAAAATTGCAAAAATTGGTGGAGTGGAGTCAAAAGCGGTTTAGCAAGTAGTTGATTAATGCTGATTGTATTTGAGAAATGTTGACTGCCACACGTAGTTCGCGGTGCAGGTACTTTGGGGTATTACATAGAATACTCCAAAAATAAGGTATTACATACTGTAAGATGGCGGAAGGATGGAAAAGTGAAAATACTTTTACGACCGTCTGTGGTTTAAGTAATATGTTTTGTAGATTCTTTCATAATAAAATTCTTAAATCAAATATTTCCAGCCATAAGAGGGCTTAATATATTCCCCACTATTCAATTAAAATACGGAAAAGGTGTCGGCGCAAATTTCGGTCCCTGGATTACTGTCTCTCCGTCACCAAATATTTGTAAGCATTTCGATCCGTATATGGACCCACCGCATCGGAAAGTAATACTTTACAGAATTATAGAAGATATAGAAATAGTTGATACTAGATGAGCTCGAATACTTTATCAATACTAACAGA
This sequence comes from Cryptocheilus praepositus, assembly GCA_033815515.1. Taxonomy (NCBI): domain Eukaryota; kingdom Metazoa; phylum Arthropoda; class Insecta; order Hymenoptera; family Pompilidae; genus Cryptocheilus; species Cryptocheilus praepositus. The sequence goes on from JAWWQZ010000257.1 coordinate 3,724,001, forward strand.
GCTCCGTCAGATTAGAAGATCTGTTTCCACGCACCAGAAAATAAGTCTTCCAAAAAATGCCGCTTTTCATGGACAAAAATCATAACCGCGCGATCTAATTGTAACTACGCAACTACAACCATATATACACGCATGCCGTATGTCATCCGACAAGAGCACATTAGCTCTCCAGTAAACCCACTGCTTGAACGCTTCCAGCATTTATCGTCGCACAACAAGCAAACGCTCCTGCAGATAAAAATCTGAAAGTAACCACAGTCCGAAATGAGAAGCACTGCGCGCTCCGTCCAGGTATTATTTAACTTGGTTAGGGAGCGATGGTGCGTGCGACTGATGGGTATGAGGTTGTAAAGGATCCCTTCGAGACATTAATATTACCAACGTAAGCACCGACTCGCTTGTAATCATGGTGCATCGTTGCAGCGGGCAATATGTAGTCGGCGTTAGGTGCCTGCGTCCATGCATCGTCCACACACGTAGGAACTTCCTCGCACACCAGCATCGCTTCACGTCGAACGGTCCCGCGGAGGCCGATCGCCGATCGTTAAACGCAATATTCAAACTAATCTGCGAACCGCGTTCTCGCGTTAGCGGCAATTTGCGCGATTCATCCGAAAATAACAGCCGGGCGTACAATGGACGATTCTTCTAATCGCGAGCCCCGGGTGTGCGTGACAATTTTCGGGAGTCGCGTCGTGCGCGAACGAGCGGTCGCTTAAAAATGTAGAAAACGGTGCCTAATGACAGAACGCACGGTTTACGGAGGGAGTGGAAGTGTTAAAAAAAGCAGCGAGGCTCCATTGAAAACTGTGGAATCTTGAGAACGCCCCGCGGCCACGGTTAGAGGTACTCGATCTTCGTTCGGTTTAAGGGACCGATTAGTCCAATATCCCGGGACTCCACAAAAATTATGACGACGCGTGTTCGAAAGTGGCTCTTTAGCGCCATGTTTATGGATTCCGTCTCGAGCACCGTCGAGTTTACCGGTTTTAGTTACGCGCCAGGGAGTCTGGCCAGGATTCCACCGGATCGGAGTGATCTTCGAAAGGGAGAAAGCGAGAGGGGGAGCGAGAGAGGAGGTAAGAAGGAATCGAGGTGGGCGAGAAAGAGATGTTAGGCAGTTTATTAAAATATAATAGACTGTGCAGCGAAAGAAAGGGAGATGCAGGGAGATACTCTATACTGCTGTGTATTTGCGGAACAAACCGATGCAGAAATAGCGGTGAATTTATGCGGCCACCGACTTTGCTACGGATTACTGGTGCGTTAAATGTTACGAGTGTTATTTGGGGTTTGCAGAAGAAATCGATGTCGGCGATATAGTGGCAAATTCATATGATCGCCATTTTTACTAGCGATTACTAGTATAGTGTTTACTGGTATTTTAAATAAGTTGACCGTTCTGTGGAATTTTGCAAAACAAATCGATATCTGCGATATAGTGACAAATTCACATGATCGCAATTTTTACTAGCAGTCTCTAGTATAATGACGACAAAAATATTAAACGTTTTGCCCATTCTGTGGAATTTGCGGAACAAACCGACGTAAAACCATCAGCAAGTTCATCCCGTTACTAATAAAAGAGACTTATACAATTTCTACACCATTGTCATCTATCTCCACTGCTTATACAGTCACAACTAAAAACCTATGATCGTGCTCGTCAGTATTTCTAACACATTGCTTCATTTTGCAAATTCGAAACAATGATCCGAACATCTAATAGACTCCATCGCACAGTGCAAAAGACCAATTGACCAGAAGCACACGAGATAAATGACAAAGGCACGCGGGGAGGTGGAACTTGTGCGCGTGAGGAAAGTTTCTCACTTTTCTCTCTCTCTCTTCCAGTTCCAAAGCTCGAGTCACCTTACGCCCGGCATCCTCATCCGCGAATGCTCGCAGTAAAATTTGTCGCGCAAATCCTGTGGCCATAAATCGGCGCCAAAGGCAGAGTCCTGGCACCGAACAGGGCCGCAGCTCGCCGATGGTGCCGCCTTCTCTCATCTCAAGATCTTTCTCGCCACCTCCTCCGACTCCTCGTGCCGCAGAAATACGGAGGACCGCCACAAAAGCCACGTCCTTTCTAACTTCGATGGCACCTTTTTACGACCCTCGCCCCTTTAACACTTCTGTCCCCCTGCGCGGCAAACACGATGTTACAAGGTGCTCGTTTTTAAATTGCCGAGCATCGTCGAGCAGCGCTCTTATCGAAAACGTTGCGTTCGCGGTTTACGTTTTTCGGCAGTTTTAACGGTCGCGCGAAAAAGACGGTTTAGGGGACGTGTAGAGTGTAATCTTGTAATCGTTGTTTTTCGTGAATCAGTGCGTGTTTCGTGGATAGTGTGAAGTTTGATCGCTATTTGTAATGAAGGTTCGTAACATTTTTCGCCGCGAATACAAAATTAGAAGTGTTTGCGAGAATTAATGATATTGGACTGCAAATTAAATCACTTTGATAATGTGAGAGATTGGTGTGTCTGGTTTAATTGTATGGTTTTATTTTTGTCGGTAGGTGCTCGGCGTGTTTCCAGAATCATGGGCATACTTTTCAGGAGACGCCTTTCCAATCTAATATGCATAATCACCGTCCTAACCAGCCTCCCAACAATTGCAGTGCATTTACGCACAACGCCCAGCCGCGCTTAGCACCGCCATGCATTTCGTGCTTCTCCGAAATTTTCTTCACCGAGCGTCTCTTTAGCCAACTCCCGCATTGTTCGCCACCAAACGACGCAGCGTCGTCGGCAGGTCCACGCCTCGGCAAGCAAGATGGCGTCGCCGGCAGCGGATTACCGAAATCTAACAGTATTAGAACTTAGCCGGCGGGGATTAGTCCTTGCGGGGTATTAAAATTACCCGGCGGGTTAGCTGACTTTGGCCGGGAGTTAAGCGCGACACGGGAAAATCATCCATCGGTTTGGCAGACGGGCCGAAAGGGGCTGGCGCGCAAACTGAGGGGTATAATCGTTCGACAGAGTTAACTGGATAATTTCGGGATTTGCCCGTGGCCGCGCGGGGGTAGGAAAGCACGTTTACAAACTTGCGGATTTCGCCGGTGTGGCTTTTTCGATCCCACCCTCCTGAGGACCTTGCGCTTCCACGGTCATCAAGCAAGCGATTGTTGCGGTCACCTGCAGATTATCACTTGCCCGCCCACTGCTAAGCCGTATTTAAGGAGGACACCGTTTGGCAGGTCCTGCTAACTGAGAGGGCGGTTAAGCCGGGTGGCGTTAGAAGAAATTTTTCTGGCTTTCGTTGTCTCGTTAGGGTAAACGCAGTTTAATTAGGAGCGGTGCGCGTGATTCTTCAGGTGGGAGGCAAGGAGTGGGTTGGGGGACGTTTTTGGAGACGACTGAAGTACTGAATGGAGGCTAGGTGTGGTTTTGGTTGCGAATGGCAGGGAGGCGGTTTGCACGTGGGAGGCTCCTTGCTTGACGCCTTCGCGCTGAGCATCGTGAGAGACGCCATCTGTGACGCAGAAACCGTTGCCGGTGATTGCCGGGTAATTATTGTGATCGAACGTTCGCCGCGATGGCGGTGCTGCGCGCAACTTGGTATTGACGGAAATGAGTGATTTGGATACTGAGAGTGCGTATGAATGAGAGGGATAGAATGAGGATACGCCATTCGTCGTCAAGTGCCGGTTGGCAGGGTTCAGAGAGTGCTGTCTCTTAATTTTTAAGAATCATTACAGTTCGACAAATTCTGTTTCAACTTACTTCTGACGGATGGAATGTCGTTAATCGTGTATTTGCACTAACCAAATTAATGACTGCCGGATGCAATGCCGAGATACGACCACAGCCTTTTGATACGGCGCATTTCGGTCGAGCCTGGGAACAAATCAGATCGCGCTCGAGGCTTTTTCGTCTCTTTTGAAAATATCCTAAGGCACCCGCAAGCGTAACCTGCTACTATTTAAATATACCAAGCCAATCTTCCAATTATCCCACTATTTTATTTATCAACCGATAACAATTCACATTGCACCACTCTCATTACGCCGAGCAAACTAAAGCCACTCTGTATCTAACCTATCATACACCAACTTCACGGTATCATGGCTATCCATTCACCACCCATCAATTGATTTCTACAACCCTGCCAATTCGAAACCCGCACCGCGATCCTGCCATCCATTTCACTTCCGCCACGCGAATCCTTTAACCCAAGCTCCAGCGCCCCATGCACAGCCTGCCCATCTCTAATTTGACAAAACACTCTCCAATCTTCAATTCGCCGTATCATCAGCCGCGCCCTCTTCTGCTCACGCACCGACGCTTTAATTAAATAATGAACGGACCGTTGAAACGCACGTTCGCCCGAGTTGCATCACGGCCGGAACTCGCAGCTACTCGCTGCATGAGAAGGCTGGGAGGCACGTACATAGAAGGTGGAAGATCCTGAAATGTTTGAGCGTCTCGACGCTCCACCCACTCCCTCCTGACGTTTTAACAAACAGCGGCGCGCCCAGAGCGGGATAATTATTTTTGCGGATTACCTCGCGTCTTCATTTACCCGGGGCCGACCCTCTCGCTCTCTCCTTCAGCCGCCGACTCTCCTCGCTCGCACATCCTCGCAGCATCCTTCCCGCTGCCTGCCCGCAACTCTCTCCTTTCTTCCTTCCGCACGCTCGACAACGCTCGTTTCTTTCTGCTCGCACGGACACGGCGATTTTTCGTGCTGAAAGACACCGCCCTTTGCGCCTTTTTGCACGGCCCTAGGGGCCCTCAGTCCACGAGAGATGGAAAGGGTGTGGGGCGTGGTAACGGTCAGCGTTTTAAATCACCTCGAGCGTACGTACGAAACCACCTTCCATGGTTTCGACGCCTCCATTCGCGGACTTTCGGCTTCGCGCACGCTCTTGCGTACGTTCGACGAGTTTCCTTCATTAAAATTTACGCCACAGGGATAGGTGGGGGTGCAGCGGTTGAAGAAAGTCGCTGGGTGATTGAGAGACGGAGGGTGGATTGACGGGCGTTGATTGTGGCGCATCAAGAGGACACTCAATTCAGGCGTCTGACTTTCGTGGAGTGCCGTATTAGCTCATGAATGCGTTGTTTGTGCAATAGATACTAAATGAATGTAATATTAGTCAGAAACTGCGGAGTCATGTAATTGTTTGTTGATTGAGAGGCGAAGAGTGGATTGACGGGCGCTGATTGTGGTGCATCAAGGGGATCCTGCATCAGGTGTGTGGGTTTCGTGGAGTTTTGCGGCAGTTGATCGATTCGTTGTTTATACAATAGATACTAAATAGATGCAATATTAGCCAAAAACTCCAGAATATCGCAATCGTTTGTTGATTGAGAGATAAAGTGTGAATGTGTGAATTGAATATAGCGATGATGTATGATCGATAAGATTCTGGAGTTGAGGCGTTTGGGTTTTTTGTTCCAATAGTTTGTGAATGTATTATTTGTACAATGGATACTAAATAGATATAATATTAGTTTGGGAAGACTGGAACTCTGAAACTGCATAGTCACTGGGTGATTGATAGCCGAAGTATATATTAAGCGGCGTTGATTATAGTAGCTAATCAATCGCATCCTGAGTTCAAGGGTTTTGTTTTCGTGAAGTATCACGCTACTCCATGAATATATCGTTCATAGATACCAAACGCATCATTAGTTAGTCAGACTAGTTCTGTCATACGTTCAACCTCATTCCCGAGTTTATAAAGACACTACATCCGCAGAATCTACAAACCACAACATGCCAACACAATTTCACAAAAAAACCGATGCCCTACTACAAAACAGCTCCACCTACCCCACACACCTATTCCGCCGCATTTCGTTCCTAGCATCATCGAATTACCGAAATTTCGGCTATACCGCATATCGGGCAAAGCGAAAAAACCGCAGCGCCCCCTTCCGCCTACCGCCGTTTATTCATCATTTGCGGTTGGACAATAACATCTAATATTCATAGGCGATTCATCATCGATGCGTGCACCTTCGCCTTCGGTGCCTCTTCATCTCTCTCTGCCGCTTCTCGGCCCATTCCACTCGCTCATTCTCGCTCGCCCTTTTTTCCACTCGATCGTGTAACTATCCAGGATGAGTCGGCTCGTAACTGGTTGCGCGAGGGCATCGACGGTGAAGAAGGAGGCGGAGAAGAAGAGCAACCGGGGCTAGGAAGGACGAAGGGCAAGAGGGCAGAAAACCAATATGAAATTACCCTCGCGCGAGCGAGCGCCAAATTGCAGGTAATAAAGCGGGCCGATAAACAAATGAAGCAACGAGAGGCGCGAGGTGCGGCTTCTCCCCGGAGAGCAGCAGAAGAGCAAGAGGCCGATGGGATGATAGGGAGGACTCAGGCTCATCTTCGGCGCAAAACAAATACGCCACGCCATCGTCGAGCGGACAGAGGAGGTGAACGATGAGGAGAAAATCAAAAGGGCCTGCAATGGCTCGGATAAGTACATGTTCTAGCCGCGCGAGTTTCGGTGTGGCGTGCGTAGCGGAAAAGCGGCTGATTGTGGGAGATAGAGTAACAAATAGCGGACCTGCGAACTGGGAATAATTGGACAAACGGGTGTGTGTGGAGAGTCCGCGGTGGATGAGAAAAGGATTCGCGCTGTCACACTTTTTATATGACGTTATCGAAGATTATGGTCAATTGTATTATGGCCGTGCGGTGGTGAGTTTAATGATGTAACTGGAATAACGTGGAAAAGAACGTGAATTTAGTGGACAACCACGTATTCACACTTTGAGGGACGACAAAGCGTAAAAACGATAATACAGAATTCTCTTGAAAGTACTTGGAATATAGCGGTTATTACTGCGACAATGCGATCTTGTATGCTATAATTTAATTGTTACGTAAAATGGAATATATTGTCAAAGTTGATAGTAATGTATTATTATAACCGGTTACATGTTCCATTTGGAGAACAGTCGTACTATAACACGCCTGCATAATTCTGTGGTGCCAAGTTCCATCAGACGTTAAACGTTTACATCTCTACTATGTCCTTACTGCCACGCATTTTATTGTGACCTGTCTCCCATTTGCTGACTGTCCTACATTTGTCTTTCCCTCCGCCAAATGCCAAACATACACACGCCCACAATTTACTTCCTCTCACGCATCTGTTTTCCCAATACCACAAAATCCCCCGCCCTTCCTTCACAACGCATGTACTCCTTACTTGAAACTTCATCGAGCCTTCACGGTTGGAGACATTTTCGCAACTTTAAGCTGGTCCGCCCTATTTTCATTATCATTCAATGTCTATATATGCACTAAATTACACAACTATGTACAATTATAATACTAAAGAAACATTCTTGAAATAACGACTATCGCTTTCTGGCAAAAAAAAATTATACGTAAACTTTTTTTGTTGCAGTAACAACGTTCTATAATCAATGTTTTCAACTAAAAAAGAGGAAATTGAATACATCACCTAAACTAGTTCAGAATCGCTCCCCAAGATGCAATTTCTCTATCAAACGCGATGTCGTTATAGTGCCCATACGTTACTTCACTCGACATACGACCGCGCAGAGTAAAAAAAAAAGCTAAATTACAATAAGGGTGCCATTTACATGATCCAACAAATTGGTTCGGAATCGGCTCCCAAATTCTAATTCCACTATCGTTATGCGATGTCCCATATGACACTATAGTGCACATACATTAATTCACTTGACATACGACCGCGCAGCGTAAAGAAACTAAATTACCATAAGAATTGAATTCACTTCATCTAACAAATTCGTTTGGAACCAGCCCCCAGAATGCAATTCTTCTATCGAAACCCGATGTCATGTCACCCACGATTCTAAGTGGCCATAGCATGCGCGAGGTACACCCGACATACGGTCGCGCCGCGTCGAAAAGCTCATCTGCCCATCCTGCCTCCCACATTACGCTCTTGCCACATCCCCAAGCCTTCTTCCTCTGCCACGCGGCCACGTAGCGTTCCGGCGGACATAGGCCAATCGACGCGACGGTGGCGATGGCGGGTCGCCGGGTGTAATCCACTAATTAATTAACCGTTAGAGTCGCGACGGCACGCGATCGTCGAGGCACGGCGTTCTGCCGGGGCCAGTTGGTCAGCAGCCTCAAGAGCCCGGGGGCCCGTGATCCCGAACCAAGATGGCCGCCCGTACGGCCCTCCTGGCCTTCCCGGCAGTGGGGGTAATGACGCTCATCACCCGACAGTGTTTTGCTATACCAACATCGGCCCGTGTGCTCGGGCAAAGTGGAAGCGAGAAAGAGGGGAGAGCGCGCGAGGTGGAGTGAAAAGGAGAGAAGGAGATCTGATCTCATCTGCGATAGGAAGCCTTCGTGTCCTCCCGCCTCCTCACCCTCCCACGGCCTCCACCACCTCCGATTCCACCTCCTGCCATCTTCTCCTTCCAGCGCGCGCCTTCTCCACCTTCATCTCCACCTTCGAGCGAGCTCGCCGAACACGATCGCACTCACAGCGGCACGGAGTACATTGGTTGTTACACGAAGCAGTGACGCGGCCACGAAGGAGGTCGATAATGAGCTTCCAGGGAGACGGAAGCGGGACGGGAACTGATGAGTAGGGGTTAATGGGTGCTGAGAGTGGGAGACCTGCGCTGGGACCGAAGTGGCTGCGTTGAGCAGTGCGTGCACTGGGCTTTTTGGGGGAGAAGACGCGAGAAGGGAGGAATTTATGCGTGGCTATTGGGCCCACCGCGTAGGAGAGGCGGTCAAGTAATGATCGTCTAAAGGCGTCGTGTCGTAGAAAACGCGGGCGAGAGAAAGAGGACAGTATAATAGAGGATGATAAACACATGAAGGAATTATCGTTACAAGTATCCTGACCCGAGTCATATGGATGCAAGGGAAAATGTATGGATGTAGGGAAAAATGTATAAATGTCTATTTAGCCCAAATGACGGGCGTCCAAAGGAGTCGTGCTGTGGAAGATGCGGGCACGAGGCAATGGTATTGTGAGAGAGCAAAGACGCATGGGGCAGTATAATAGAAAATGATAAGCACTTCAAGGAATTATCGTTACGAGTTTCGTGAGCACAGTCATATAACTGTAGGGAAAACGCGTAGGTGTAGGGACAAAGGTATAAGAAAAAATGAATATAAGTCTATTTGGCCAAAATTAAGCGTGTCCAAAGGAGTCGTGCCGTGGAAAACGCAGGCACGTGGCAGTTGTACTGCGGGAGAACAGCATAATACAGAATTCTAACTAAACGTTAAAGAGTATAATGTTACTTATGAAATATGATGTTGAGCTCGCGTGGATGTTCGTCAATGCTGAACTATTGCATCCCTTTGTTCACGACGTCTAACCTTGCGATTGGTAGTGGGACATCTGCCTAATCGCATTTTCATATCGGTCGACCACCAAACAACGTTCCGAACTCGCAACAGCGCGGTGATTTATGCAAGCACGTTACGATGGTGTAGACGTTCTGAACAGGAGAGAACGGACGGAAGAAGGAAGGAACGAGAGACATACGCCGGTCGTTCCTGTATTAGATACACTTCAGATCGTACGGAGCTCGCGCGCGAGCAAGTCGGCGATATATCATTGGCATGATTCATGTAAATGACTCGCCGCGAAGTAAAGAGGCTAGACGAATCAATAAACGGCAGGAGCTTGCATGCAGACATATTCATAGAGACGTATTAAACAGACGCGGGCATAAGCCCCGCGGAGAACGATCTGTGTCTCTTGCTCGGAGCGTCCATTAGTGGTCTCTTCATCGATCTTCCGAGACCCGCTTCCGTCTCGCTATTTTTCATGTCCCCAACTGCGTACTTGTACGTGATTACAAGTCGCGAGCTGAAAGTTGGATACAGAAAGAGAATCACAGAGTATTGATGGATCTTGGACGATTACGGAATATGTGCACGTCCGACTCTGGCATATTTGTAACTAAGTAGCTGGTTGAGGAAGTTTCACGTAAGCGAGTTCTTGGTGACGGTGTACTTGTGTCAGAAGGACTATGTTTGTGTACTTTATATGAATTATTTCGATTTCGTTCATTTCTTGGTGTACACCCAACGACCATCGACGGAATAAGCGGTTCGTCAATAACCATGCATCACTCGTAATAATTTGATATCTATATCCGAAATCGCCAACGTTACTTTGCTTCATCAATTCAACAACTGCTCGTACCGACGATACGAGAATTCATAATAGAATCAGTGATAAAGCATAAAATATTACGCTTCGTTCCCAGGAAAATATACGTTCACGCTACTTATCCCATGCAGTAGCGAAAGTTTACGAGGAACATTACGTTTCACGCATAGCCACAGCTGCACACGTCAGCTATATAAACCAATCTGCGTCCGTCTCTAATCTCACTCTACCTTATAAGTGATAAACTATAAAACATTGCGCTCTGTTCCCCGGGAAATATACGTTCACACTTTGCCTATCCCGTGCAGTAGCGAAAGTTTACGAAAAACATTATGTTTCACGCATATCTACGGCTACATATTTCAACTATATAAACCAATCTCCATCCATTTCGAATCCCATTCTGCCTCATCAGTGCTAAACCATTAAAAATGACAATTCTTTCCCAGATAAATATATGTTCACACCTTGACTGTCCCGTACAGTAGCGAAGGCTTACAAAAATCAATATCTATTTTACGCATTTCCACGGCTACACATTTCAACTACACAAACCAATCTCCATTCGCCCCAATCCCACTCTTCCTCATTAGTGACAAACTACCGCGTATCACGCTTTATTCACACTCTGCCCACCGCATACAGTAGCGAAAGTTTACGACAAACATTATGTTCCACGCATTCCCACGGCTGCGCACTACAACCGGGTAAAGCAGCCAGCATCTGTCTCCGATCACACCCCGCCGCATCCAATGCCAGCCATCAAGCGGCCGACACCGTCGACATTTTTCAAGACTCCCAATCGTGTCTCCCGAAACACTCGGAGCCCTCTCGCCCCGCGACGAAACTCAAGACGCCTCAGTGCGACTCGCATGCCAACGCTACAGCTTACATCGCCTATGAGAACCCGCCCGCGAGGGATGGTCCGCGAGAAAACAAAGGAGCATCGGCGGAATGATGCACGAGGTGTGTTTAGGCGCGCGATAGTGACGTGCTGCACCGAGCAGATCGCCACGGGAGCCGTTCGTGGCTCGTACCTCTTCGTTCCGCCAGGCGGAATAGGTATCCGACCTCCTCGTTGGGTCCCTAACAAGACCGGGATAGAGCCGTCAAAGCCGCAGGGGGGCCACGGTGCCTCACCGACCCCCTGCTGGCCGCCATCTTGCCTTTTATTAACGAGAAAGGAGTCCTGCGCCACGCTGCAGCAGGCCAGGGCCGTCCTCTCGCACGAGAGAGGAACTTCATAGCGGTGAGACGGAATTCATTAGGGCTACGTCTGGTTAATGACTCGTTCGGCTACCTTACCACCTTTAACTTCCCAACCCCCGCGCGCGAGAACTTTCGCGCAGCCTGGCGACCCCCGACTCCCAAGTGCATCGCACTTTATCTCGAGGCGAATCCGCTTGCACGTAATCGCTCGGCGGTTGAACCTGCTCGAGAGGTCGGCGCGTCGTGCTTTATTACGCAATTGGAGCTAACTTCATTGCGAATGAAGCGTTTTTGATAATGTTGTGAATCGCTGTGCTTGTGCTGGTTGAGTTTGTTTAATCCTGTGGGTGCTCTGGTGTTTAATGTTTTCTGCCGGAAGACGCTGGACTTTGTGCAATTACGTTCGGGAAGATAGTCATTCAATGATTTACTTTATATATTCTAGTGTAGTGTACTATGGAAAGTGGTAGTTTGGTATAGTTTAATATATAAAACAGTATACTCTATAGATTTTTCGCAAATACCTCTGGTAAGATATTCATCGTGTTATTTACATTCTACACGTAAGCATACTCCAGTATGTAAAGCTCCTGTTCAGGCGCACTATGGATTTTTAGCAAATACCTCCGGGAAAATACTCATTCTTTGATTTACTTTCTATACCCCAATATACTCTAACATATTCTAGTATACAAAGTAAATCAGAGGATGAATATATTTCCGAGAGCATTTATGCAAAATTCATAATGCAACCATAACTTAAATAAAACCATTGAAGCAAAACAAGCAAACGCATTACTGACTTTATTACGCAATCAGCGTAGAACCGCAAGAACCGCAGTTTAACGCACTCTATCGCGAATTCTGGTGAGAGGAGAGCAACGCACTCCGAGTCATCGATCACGGTGTCAGATGGTGTGCGCTTCCGAAAACGTTAGAGTGCGTTAAAGCAATTGATTGATGGCCTGCGTCGGGCTTTCAATTTCAGTTTTCCGCGTTCGCGTATTTAGTTTGGAGGGCTGCTAGGAGAGGGCCGAGTAAATCGTCATGTGCGTCTTATGGTGTGCTAATGCTGCGCCGAAGGATGTGGATATACGTGGCACTTTTACTTGGTGGGTATCGATTATATCCCGTTATCGGGGCTTCGTGTCGTGGAGACGTGGCAATTTCTCGTGCTGCTTAACATATCTCGCGAAAACGTTCGCGTCCAGATGACGCGGGAAACGGTATCGCTTCGAGACAGGTTATCGCTCATGCATATGGCATCCCTCCACCGTACTGTCCTGATTGATGTAATGTATAATTTCGATCTACAATGTGTAACATCGTTTATGCGCTACACGCTTTGTGGTACCAACATTATACCCCCGTTCTTCCGGTGGTCGTATGAAAAGGACGCTCTGCCGATCACGGTTGATGAGAAACTTCGACGAGCATACTGTGGCATCAGGAAATCGTTAATGGCGCTCAATTAAGTTATACAATACGTAATGCCACATTCGGCATGGTACCATCTTCCGATAATGTACGTGTTTTCATGTGTCATATGTTGGATAAGATCCTCATGATGCCATCGCAGGTGCGATCGCTTCAAACTTTATCAAGTTTCTTTCGTTGGTGCCGTCTTGCAAATGGTACAGTAGGCGCGCATGCAAGAAGCTCGGAAACTTTGTAGTCTGTGAAAGGAAGTGTTTAGGAGGGCGGGTGTGTGGTATGGTATCTGCAATGAGTGAAATTCGAAGGGTAGCAAGTTTTCGTAAGCTTCGTTTGCATTAATACAATTTAAATAATAACTTATGATGTAATAACTTACTATTATAACTATCTACTTACTATGTAATAACTTATAGTAGCTTTACATTTTAATGATAACTTATATTAATGGAACGATACAAATATATATCTAAATTAATTTCCTTTTCAAGTTTCCTACCAGCCATTTTTTAGTTCGCAAAATCCAATTTACAAATTTACATAATCAGTCAAAAATTACATTATAACTATGTACAAAATGTGGCGCTGAATAAAAAACACGATAAAGTAGTCAAGTATTAACTTACCTTTAATTGAACTGAACTTAGTTCAAAAAAAGTATTTTCCCAAACAATCCAGGCACTTTCCGTTTGAAAAATCACACTGTCACAACACACTATATATCCCACTATTAAATAAGCACGTGAAAGAAATTAACACGCGCTTATCGCCTCGAGAAAAGTATCACACGATCCTGATCGCAAAATGAACCGAGCTCCCACCCGCGCGTCGCCCATCGCGAAACTGTAGTCATCCTTCATCCGGTAGAAATTTCCGCGAAGCATCCCGAGCCTTGGCAGACTCGTGCTCTACGCCCATTCAATCGTTCAGACCGAGGTTGCCTTAGTTGCAAGGCTCCGTCCTCCAGTGCGACGATCATTCGAGAAAATCGTTGCCGTTACCGGCTTCAATGGAGCGTGCTGCTCGTAAGTGCCCACTTACGTGGAAGGATCCTGACGAGCGCCTGTCGGTACGAGTTTATTCGTCCCGTCGTTATTGTCGTTCGCTCCTCGCGCGATTGCCGTCATAGCCCGTCGTCGTGGTCGTCCGCGGTCGTTATGCGAACGGCGAAACGGCGGAATGGCGAAATGGCGAAATGGCGAGCTGGCATGGGAAGAGCGCCGTGGACGTCGTGGGCGTCGGGGCAAGGCGTCGCTTTAACGCGTCGCATAAATTCACGAGCGCGAGCCTTCCCCTCTCCATCCTCGCGTCCTCTTGCGAACACTCTGTGCTTGGCGCGAGACTTCTTTGTCCGACGCGGACTTCGGATGCTGCAAGGGGGTGAGTGAGCTCACGCTCTGGGCTTTTGGTGTTACGGGTATGGGGGGGTTTCGCGATCTTCTGGAAATGGCATGTAAATATCCTCGGTTGCAGGGGGTGAAGTGAGCTGATATTCTAGGGTTTGGGCATTTCGGGTACTGGGGTTTCGCGAAGTTTCGGAAACGGCATGTATATATCCTTTGGTACGCTGGCGACTGCTTCGTTCGATGCACGGGGTTAAGTGAGTTGATATTCTAGGGTTTGGGCATTTCGGGTTCTGGGTTTCGCGAAGTTTCGGAAATGGCATGTAAATATCCTCGGTTGCAGGGGGTGAAGTGAACTGATATTCTGGGCTTTCGGCATTTCGGGTATTGGGGTTTTGCGAAGTTTCGGAAACTGCATGTATATATCCTTTGGTACGCTGGTGACTGCTTCGTTCGATGCATGGGGTTAAGTGAGTTGGTATTCTAGGGTTTGGGCATTTCGGGTTCTGGGTTTCGCGAAGTTTCGGAAATGGCATGTAAATATCCTCGGTTGCAGGGGGTGAAGTGAGCTGATATTCTGGATTTTCAGCATTTCGGGTACTGGGATTTCGCGAAGTTTCGGAAACGGCATGTATATATCCTTTGGTACGCCGGTGACTGCTTCGTTCGATGTACGGGGTTAAGTGAGTTGATATTCTAGGGTTTGGGCATTTCGAGTTCTGGGGTTTCGCGAAGTTTCGGAAATGGCATGTAAATATCCTCGGTTGCAGGGGATGAAGTGAGCTGATATTCTGGACTTTCAGCATTTCGGGTACTGGGATTTCCCGAAGTTTCGGAAACGGCATGTATATATCCTTTGGTACGCTGGCGACTGCTTCGTTCGATGCACGGGGTTAAGTGAGTTGATATTCTAGCATTTGATATTCTGGAAAGGGTTTCGGCACTGATATTCTAAGGTTTGGGCATTTTGGGTACTGGGGTTTCGCGAAGTTTCGGAAACGACATGTATATATCCTTTGGTACGCTGGCGACTGCTTCGTTCGATGCACGGGGTTAAGTGAAGTGATGTTCTAGGGTTTCGGCATTTCGAGTTCTGGGGTTTCGCGAAGTCTCGGAAATGGCATGTAAATATCCTCGGTTGCAGGGGGTGAAGTGAACTGATATTCTGGGCTTTCGGCATTTCGGTTATTGGGGTTTTGCGAAGTTTCGGAAACGGCATGTATATATCCTTTGGTACACTGGTGACTGCTTCGTTCGATGCACGGGGTTAAGTAAAGTGATGTTCTAGGGTTTCGGCATTTCGAGTTCTGGGGTTTCGCGAAGTTTCGGAAATGGCATGTAAATATCCTCGGTTGCAGGGGGTGAAGTGAGCTGATATTCTAGGGTTTGAGCATTTCGGGTACTGGGGTTTCGCGAAGTTTCGGAAACGGCATGTAAATATCCTCGGTTGCAGGGGATGAAGTGAGCTGATATTCTGGGCTTTGGGCATTTTGGGTTTCGTGAAATTTCGGAAACGCCATGTACGTACCCATGGGTGTAAGGGGTGAGTTGATATTTTGGGGTTTGGGCACTTCGGGTATTGGGGTCTTCGCGATGTTTTGCAAATGGCATATAAATATTTTTCGCTGTAGGGGATGAAGTGAGTTGATATTCCGGGGTTTTGGCGTTCGGGTATTGGGGTTTCACGAAGTTTTGGAAATGGCATGTAAATATCCTTTGGTTCGCGCTGGTCCTTGCTTCGTTCTATGTTGTAAGGGGTGAAGTGAATTGATATTCTGGAGTGGGCGTTTTGGGTACTGGGGTTTTCGCGAAGTTTTGAAAATAGCATGTAAATACTTTTCGTTGCAAGGAGTTGAGTAAGCTGGCATTCTGGAATTTTGCTGTTACGTCTATTGGACGTTTTGCGATGTCCTGAAAATGGCATGAAAATATTCTCTGGTTTACACCAGAGGCTGCTTCTGCTGTGCAGATGCAGACTTCGGTTGTTGTAAAGGGGCAAGTGAGCTGGGCTTCTGGGGTCTTCTTGCGATGTAGTCCTCTTGCAAATCTCTTCTACATTCTTGCAAATCTTCTTTGGCCGATATATACTTAATATATTATACAGAACTAATACATTACTATACATACACGTATAAACAGCTACATTGCTGATACATTACTTACCTACTTCGTTCCACATACACGCGCACTTTAACTTATCACATATTCACAATTTTCACAATATTAAAAACACCATTTCACTGCTATATTTTTCTTCCACGTCCACGCCTACGTCATCCACCCTCTCCCCCACGTCTTCTTTATCCGACGCAACTATCGTCCGTCGTTTTCCACTAATAGATCGCTTCACGCCTTTACCACAGCTTTAGAAACATCGCCTAATAACCTCACTGTACAAACAACACAAAACTCGCTGGTCATCTTTTTTTCTCTACGTAACTTGTACGTTTTCGTTGATTAGCAGTGATTAATCATCGGCCACTGTCACCTGAAATGTCTCAGCGACTTTTTATACGGATTAAAAAGAAAGCCGTTCAGAGCGCTACTGTCCCTAAGTCCTCGACGATTTTAACCGTGACATTAGAGAACCGTTTCCAACACAATGCCTAGCCAACTCTCTAACGCCGTTGGCCCTAATACCAGGAGAGCACGGTGTGAACGCCACTTAATGGGAGCCGAACGCAAACGTGCGGATTCATTGTGCGCCATAGCGGAGAGGATCATAAAGGCATTTATCTCCGCTGACACGGTGTTTATTAAAAATAATGACTCGGGTAAGATGGCCACGCGGTACACTTCGGCTCGCCATTAAGGATTCACACTCTTTATTACGCTGGCCTTCGACGCGGAGTGAAGTCGGGATGAATATCAATCGATTATCTCGAGAGCGGGGCCGTGGGTTTTCGATTTTTTTCACGACTTTCGCCGATGAGCGTCAAAGAGCGAACGCGGCAGTTGTATTATGAGATTAAAATGAGGGACGCCGACGACCTGCGTGGCACTAAGGTATTATGGTTTAAACCTTAAGGCCTTCGATGTATTTCAACTTTCGGTAGAGTAGAAGTCTGGTTGAAGTGTGGTTATCGATATATTTTTTAAAAGTCTAGAATTATCTTGTTTGGTTGAATTTTTTTAAATACTTATGTCGCTTATTGCGACTTACTTATATTTTGAGACAGGTCTTCTTCGCAAATAGCTTTTTTCACATATTCAGGATTTACCTCATAATTTCATTCTTCCACTGATTTTTCGCTTCTTTTCATACCACTGGATTGAGAAAAAAAATATTTTCCGTCTATCTTTATACCATTGTATTATGAAGGAGAGTTGTTTAAGGTATCCCCACTTTTTTTGGAAACATGACAATAAACAAGCTACGACTAGGACAAGTGCTTCAAGAATCTTTTAAATTAACTCTTAACGAACCTATGTCACCTTTGGCTTGACATTATACATTTTACCGTAGCGGACATTTGCATGGCTTACGTGACATAGCAACTTTCATCAGATCAGACATATGACACGAGAGAAGTAATTTTCAGAATTAAAATTTATTCGAGAAATAGTTATATTATTAGTTCAGATAAAGAAAATAAATTAAACCAAAGATTACAAGTCTTGAAACCTGATTCACAAGATAAGCAAGCAAACTGCGCAGTATGTTTAATTGATATCCTTTGAAGAAAAAAGACAAGATCTTACTTCGGTAAAATATGCGAGAGAGAACCATTATTTCATGTCGGAATGGTTTTTCATAAATATCACACACTGACAACATCAATAAAAAATACAAGCTTAATATTTCAATTACCATAGAAAACATTAACATATGGTCCCGCTAAAATGACCATCCATCTCAAATATTATCAGTGCGATACTTCTCACGTAAGCACCAAATCAATTGACGACCTAAAAGGAATTCAAGTCCACTAACGATCAAATTAACAGGCAAACGTGTAAATAATTTACACTCTCATAACCGATCATCAGGAAATTGCCCCACGACGTCATGGTATGCGTCTCCACAAACATACTATTTACGCGAACGCGCACACAGGCGCAGCCCCGTGAATCACGTGTACCTGAAAAGTATCACGCAATGAGCCGCATCACGGAATCAATCCAGTTCCCTCCATTAGAAAATCTCAACGCCACAAAACTAGTCTCCACTTACCGAACTACCGTGAAACCTGACAAGGGACACTATAAAAACGCACTATCGCGATAAAGCAGCCCAACAAAACCATATCAATCAATCTATCACGCGTGGAGCCAAGTTGCACGCAACAGGATTACCGCAGAACTGGAAGAAGCAGATAAGACCGACTGATCAAGGATATTCAACGCACGACAGCTCGATTACTCTGGCGACTTCGTACCAAGGACGTCTGTATTAGATCCTCGCCATTCGACCGTCTCCCCTGTCCTCTTGGAAATACTGTGCCTTGGTGCGAGACTTCTTTGTCTGACACAGACTTCGGCAGTTTCAGGGGGTTAAGAGAACGCGTACTTACGATTTTCGAGATATTATGAAAATTATTGTGATTTTTTATGTATTTGTGGGATAGGATTAAAAAAGTGCGCGCTTAGGATTTTCAAATACTAGAAATTCAAATTTCGAATTGCAAAGTAGAAATTGCGAATTTCTAAGATTCAAATGTATATATATATATTTTTTTTTAGATATATATATATTTTTATTATATTATTATTTTATTTTATCATATTTTATATATATTATTATACGTTATATATATTATACGTTTTTTTACATTTTTATGATAAAAAAAAGGTATACGTACTGAATAATAATGTTCGAAATAAATTAAATACTTTCTGATTGGGGTTAGGTGGTGATTGCATGGAATTAAGAGATTACGTGCTTAGGATTTTCAAATTTTATAAATTCGCAGGTTAATACGTGCAGCGCCACTGTTAGCATTTTTTAATTTTAGTGCTAAAGAAGTTTATGGGTGTTGAACTTTTAGTACTTAAAATAAATTAATACTCTTTTAAACATCGTTTAATACGTTTGCAAATGTTTTTCTATTACGCACGGGATTGCTTTGTCCGACGCAAATGATAAGAAATCGCGTGTTCAGGTTTTCATGATACTTTAGAAAAATGGTCTAATTAGCACGTTTGCAAATGGCGAGCGTTTCTTGTCTACACGCAAGATTGCTTTGTATAACGCAGCCTTCAGTTGTCGTAGGGGTTTATGAGAGTGTGTGTTTAGGCTTTTCGTGACTGCTTGCAAATATTGTCTAAGTATTACATTTGGTAATCCCATTCATTCGTGCAAAAGTCTACTTTCTCCGAGATAGACTAGAACTATTATAGGACATGTTCAGAATTTTTGTGATATTTCAGAAAATCGTCTAATTTTTTCGTTTGCAAATAACAAATAGTGTTTGTCTACGCAAAAGTTTTCTCTATTTGACATAGACTTTAACTGTTGTGTACGGGTCTAAATAAGTGCATGTTTCGAATTTTCATGAATTTTTAACCCTTTGCACTCCTATGTCGAGTGTGACTCGACATCAGTTTTTATCTCAGGAACTCCTTTGTCGAGTCCCACTCGACATTTTTTCATGTCCAAATAAATAGATGCGCACACGTTATCGACGCTTTCGCAATGTCACTAAAAGGGTTAAACATTCAGGTAATTGAAGAGAAATAAAAGAACCGGATGCGATCACAGATTATAATAAAAATATGGGTGGTGTCGATATGGCGAACCAATACGCGACATCTTATTGTTTTTTACGTCGAGCACTCAAGTGGTGGAGAACATTTTTCTTCTGGGGATTAGAAATCTCCGTAGTAAATGCGTATATTTTATATAAAGAAAAAACAAAAGCGTATAGCCCACAAAAAATTTCGCGAGAAGGTTTTGTCGATGCTTACTTATGATTGTCGTGCACCAAATATGAAATTGGGAAGGCCTGGAAAAGATGATCTTTTAGATGGAAAGCTTCATATCATCTTAGTACATCCCGAAGGAAAACACAAAGACTGTGCAGTTAGCTAAAAAAGAAAAATATCTGCAGGAAGCAGAGAAACCACCTATTTTTGTCAAACGTGCGAAAGAAAACCATGATTGCATCTTGGAAGTTGTTTCAAAAGATATCATACGTTTGAAAATTTCCAAATACGACAATAGTATAAATAAAGCTGGTATTTAGGAGAATCTCTTTCTTCCTTTATTTATTTAAATTGCCTTATTTTTTAGTTCAAGTAAATTTCAAATAAAACACTTAAAAGCGTTGGGAGCTGCTGGTAACAAAATTGAAATAAAATTCGGAGTGCAAAGGGTTAAAAATATCGTCTAAGTGCAACGTTTCGAAATCCTGTTTCCTCACACCGCAGACTACCTCCATACACACGTCAGCCATTACATCGCGTGATTGGGGTTTCCTTGATATTTCGACTGACCAAGCATACTCAGCGCACGACAGCTCGATTACTCTGGCGTCCTGGTATCAAGGACGTCTGTGTTAGATCCTGCCTCCCTAGAAACCCGGGATATTCCCATTACACTACATACCGCGGTGGAGATCGAGCGAGGCTGGATTTTCCTGGAATCCGTGCCGATCGTGGAACCGAAGGTCGATCGCAACTTATCATTATCGGTATCATCTTCTACCGCGTTGCGCTAATCGAGCAGCGATTACACGGATCGACCTCTCCGGCATCACAACGCATAATCACGAGATGGAGGTGTTCGATCCGTGATCCATGATCCCTGATCCATGATCTATGCTCTGAGTATTGCTCGACTAGGAAGCGATCGCGACTTCGCGAGCAGGTGGACGCGGTCTATCATACGAAGAAACGATGTGTAAACTTTCAGAACCCTCGCGCAAAGTGTGTAATCGGATTAACGATGCGATGCATGGATCGCGTGTGTAGAAATTGCGATGTGCGTTCTGCGGAGTTATCTTTCGGGATGTAGCTTTCATGGATCAAAATCATTGTTGTGTGTTGGTAGCAGTGGAAAGTTTAGTTATGATGAGTTTGTAACATGCATACTTGGAGGCTACATTTTGATCTTTTTTGGTCGGAAATTGAAGTCGATTGTGATTTGAATGGAAATGCTTAATGGGTTTCTAATTTCAGAGAAAAGGGGTTTTTTATATTATGTACGAATCTTGATCTTGCGTCTACAGGTCTGAACACGAAATCCTTAGCGCAGATCATATATTCGTATAATTGATTTGATAGTTTTGTTGTATATGTGAAATAACTGTCTCATACAATTGATAAGGTGTGGGCTTCCGGAAGTGTCACTATTTCCTAATTGCTTCTCATGCAATCATTAATAAATATTCCGACCCCAAAAATGATCACATATACCCAAAGCCAGTTTCCGCCCGAAAGCAGCAAATACTTTCCCCATAAAAATTGTCACCTACACCCGAATCGAATGACACCAAAAACGTGAATCCGTAGATTTGCCTCTCCCATCCTAAATCTTGATCTAACGCGTTCGAGTCTGAACTCAAAGACCCAAGATGACCCACGTCCCGGCCGTTGATCATTCACGACGAGGAAGAGACGTGGCAAGTTGAACATTTGACTTCGGACAGGTAAGAGGCTTCTCCGTTGTCCATTCGGATCCAGATGTCTCCAACGAGATACGTTTCCACGAAGTAGTTTCGGATGGACCAGAACCCAGAGACCCACTGTGACGGACTGCGTTATGCGATCCTATCCCGATGGGAATCTCTCGTTCTCGCTGGTACCGTTGCGGCAATGGTCTCTTTAGGGACGTGTCCGGCGAGCAAATTACCTTTTGTTTTGGAAACTTAACGGTTTTCGTGCCCTGCCCTCGCTCTGACCTCTCGACGTTCCTTCTTCAGCGCATAAGTCGCTTGCTGACGTTTCGTCTGGTCGATGGACAACGACTCACTTTGCCTTCATCGAAGATTGCCACGCCATGATAAGTTTAACCGAGGTGGGACGTTCCGAGGGAAATCGAGCTTACCGATGCGCCTGTTAGCGAAAATGAAAGGTTTACACGAAGGCGAGATAGCATCTGCGCGGGCCTGTCGAATTTTCAAATTGACTTTTCGTACGGAAGGCGATGGCGAGTGCGTGCGGGTTGACGTAAGGTTGATGAGTTTGAGATTAGAATCGAAGATGTATCGTACTGAATACTAACGGCTATTGCGATTGAGGTCGATGACTAGTAATCGGTGGACAATTGAAGTTGACTTTTTGAGGACGAATATTGATGTGGACTTGCGACTCGTGTAAAAATGTTGGCAGACACGAGTGTTTGTCGTGGTAGCAGTATTTATTAATAACGGCAAGTATTTTTTTCGTTAGGCAAATATCTATTATCCCCATCATAACTGAATATACCATTATTCGCCTGTTTTCAAAAGATACAACTTTACACAAAACATGCGCTAGCATCTGTAGAAACTTCGAAAATGTCAAACGATCATCTTCCTCGCGAACACGCCTTAACAAAAGACATCCTCCTCGCGAATCGTTCAGTAACCACTCCCGCCGCGCATCGCCAATACATCAGCCACCAATATCTATTAGCCCCGTCAAGCATCCTCGCCCGTCACAATCAGCAGCCCATACGCATCGGGCCTGCAGATGAAGATTGCGCAACGGCGCGTTCGCTATCAGATACCATTATTCTCGATATTTTTTGCCAGTTCCTAGTTGAGATCGTAGGGGCCAAGACGAACGAGCGGAACAGCGCGTCGCGCACAAGGAAGGCGAGCGAGACGATGTTACAGGTGATCCTTCCAGTCCCGCAGGACGATCGAAGTCCGGTCAGGTTGGCAGCACCGACGGACACGGACACGGACAACAAATGGTCCTGCCGGTACAGATCGCTATCGTGCCCCGGCTTGTGGATATATTTATACGAAGCTCGAGTTGGTAATGTACCTCCCGACTCGTCCTTAAAGCCTGCGAGGAGCCGCAAGTAATCTCGACGTTTTTTCTCCCGCCGCCGCGCTCCGTCTTATTTTCGCCCGCGCGCGCACTTTCTTTATTCCTTTCTCGCGTCCCGCCAGGACATCGTGTTTCGCCTGATTACTCGCGATCCCGATGCTCGCGCGTTGGATCGGGTTACCCTGAGTCTTGCAGGCAAGCCTAGTGCTCCACGTGGCCTTGGAGAGGGTGCCGTGCGCAGAGACGGAGACGTCTTATTTGGCGGCGTTCATGGGAATCGGGGGAGATAAGCGATCGCGGGGCTCAACTGTTTGCGGCCGTGTGTCGAGTGGGACTCGACACGGCGTTGCGTGCTGGTACGTCTTTGGTGGGAGACGGCGGATTTTGGTGTAGGCGATTTTGTCTAACGGGAAGCGATGCTGGTGACGATCTATGTGATGTAAGAAACGTTGTGCATCGGAAAGTAATGCTGGTGATTTCAAGAATATTCCATGTAGTATTATAATTGCTTCAGTAAAGTTGCAAATGGTATTTGTTAAACACCCCAGTTCGACCCTCTTCCATTGTGAACCGCGTAATTCAATTCTTTAAGAAAGTTGGAAATGGTACTTCTTTTTAAACCCCTTAAACCCTTAGTTTCCATACCCTCCCATTTCCCAGTACCTCAAACAACGCATTTCTTCAAGAAACCGCCCTTTTTCACCCTCCTCTCTACTCTTCCATTCTTCGCCACCTCCAATGCCCTATCCTCCCACAACTTTCAAATGGCACCGACGGCCTTACTCATAACTTTCGAATGCTTCCGCACCAGCCCACGCTCCTTCAAACGCCCGGCCAAGTAAGATCGCCTGGCCAAAGATCCTTCGTGAAAAATCTCCCGATTTACTTAAGCGCCCGTGATGACACCGAGTGTTTCACATCCGCGCACCGAACTCGCAGTTTCTCAGGAGCGGCGGCGGATCGTGGCCACCGATGCGAAGGTTAGCAGCGCGCCACGCCGTTGACCCACGCGGGTCCGCTAATTATTTATCCGCGTCGCTGTGGAAGACCGAAGCGAGAGCGCGCGGGGTCATTGGTAGGGTTGAAAATTGAGCAAAAAGGGCCCCGCGTGGAAGACGTCTCACTCGAGTCAAGCCGGCGTGGAGCGAGAGGCTCGCAGGCAGCGAGAAAAAGACGCAATGCGAGCCGAGGGTTGAGGAGGTGGGGAGAGGAGGCTGCGCGAGGGAAAGGCACAAGTGGTATAATCGTGATAAGCAGGTGATAGATGCTCCTCAGGGTCCGCAGTGCCGTGGCTCGCCACAGACAATGGCTATTTGTTTCTGCCTCGACGAAGAAAACACGTCTCCCGACCTCTCTCCGCCCGGCTCCATTCTCCGCTCGCCTCCCTTTTTCTCGGCCCAGTGGCGAATCGTGCCTTCAAATTCTGGGGGTGCTGCGACTTTCGAATTATGCGCGCTGCGGGCGCAGAGTACGCGTGCTTGGGTTAATCTACGAAATCGCGGAGAAAAATAATAAAATTGCGATGAAAGTTTGGTATAATGCGAGGTGACGTGAAGATAAAATTTACTCTACTTGTTTCGGCAGAATGGGAAAGGCCAATGAAATGAATTCCGAAATTTACTAAATTTAACAATTGATTAAGAAATTTGTTGCGTGCGCATTCAAACCCATTACAGTGCTAGTCGGCAATGTGTTTCTTTGCTTTTATCTGATAAAAGAGAGTTGAGGCACCGACGCCGTCACACGCATAAAATTAAATAATTCGTTGAGTAACTAAACGAAGAGACACATTGATATGTCGAGAAGAACTGGGGGTGCTCGCGCACGAGCCGCCTCTGCTCGTCTCGCACTTCTTTGCGGACTCTATCGCGATCTATTCTGTGCGTTCGCGCCGACGCGATCCATTTTCTTGTTCCGTCGCTCCCGCCATCGTAATGTTCGCAGCGCCCTCTCGTCCGCTGCTTCCTACGCTCTGCCTTCGACGATGGACGGTCTTTGGGACACAACAGCGACTAAATCACATCGACAGATAATCACAACTTAATTTGCCCCCCGCAGCGAAGACCTGGTAGCGGACCATTGGGAATTGAGTTGAGTCACTGACTGCCGCGGGAGGCAGGGTCTATGTGTGCATGGCGTTTCCGGCGGTTTACTTAACCGTTTGAGTCCTAGGGGTCGTTAGAAAAATCAACGTGATAGTGTTTGCTTCAACTTTTAACCGTTTGAGTCCTAGGGGTCGTTAGAAAAATCAACGTGATAGTGTTTGCTTCAACTTTTAACCGTTTGAGTCCTAGGGGTCGTTAGAAAAATCAACGTGATAGTGTTTGCTTCAACTTTTAACCGTTTGAGTCCTAGGGGTCGTTAGAAAAATCAACGTGATAGTGTTTGCTTCAACTTTTAACCGTTTGAGTCCTAGGGGTTGTTAGAAAAATCAACGTGATAGCGTTCGCTTCAACTTTTGATGGAAAACGCCGAACGATTTGACAGTGTTTGTGTTTGTGGAATAAATGTAGGTGGAAACAATGCTAATTGAAGACCATAGATATGGACAGCACATGTGTTGCAAAATTTGGTCCTTTACACGTATCTACAATGTGAAGACATTGGCAAATTAGTGAAAAAGATGTGCAAAGTGCGGAAATGGAGGTGTGATTGACATAGGTACTATATGTACGTTTGAATCTGCAGATTGTACATATTAAAAAAAATAACAAATTTTGTGACAAATGTGTTTTTTTTTGTAATTGTGCAACAAATTTTTAACAACTCAAACATATATTTTATAACAACATTGTAACAAATTTGTTTCATATTGTGTGCGCTCTATGGGATGTGTGTATTGTATGTAAATGGCTTGATGCAGGAAAAGTCGACGATGATCCGGAAGAATGATCAAGATGTTCGCGGCGGATGAAGATCGGGGTTTGATGAGGTTTCGGTTGGGGTTTGATGGGATGCGTGGGCGGTAGCATTCTGTTGGGAATTTAGTTATGGAGAAAAGGGTTTTCGAATGTGGAAATTTATGAAGGCACGATGAGTCTGTCTATGTGCACCAATTATTCCGATCCAATTATATAAGGACTTTGGTTGATTTATATAGAATTTTGTTACGATCCTAAGTATAACGCGAAAAATATTTGTTTCGAAAAATTATGCTAATAAAAGGCATATTACAGAATTCGTTTGCATAAACACGAAAAACGAATTTACATGCAGCAACTCTGCGCTGTAGCCAATCTTTAACCCATGAAATTGTGCTTTAAGTGTGGTTTTACGGCGAAATTTTTCGCCAGCATGATATTATCGATGTCGCGGCAGCAGTCTGGTGATTATAGGCTGATCAACGATATTCCCAGAAAGTACCGCGACATTTCAATCTCCCGGGAACTCATAATTACTGACAAAAAAGTAGAGCGCCGAAGGCGACGCAGATTGATTTACGTGTCGAGTAGCACCGTCCAAGAAAACGCACGCTATAATTTTCCGTCTTTCGTTCTTGTAATTTCGTCGCAAACACCTACGCGCCGGCAAACTGATTTTTGCCAACAAATTACGTGACACCGTTAAACACCGCATTAGCTACTTGCGTAAGTCAAAGCAAGTGTAGCTACAAACTTCGCATAGAACGCCGATAATAACGTAACACCCAACTTTTAGTGCTTGGTTCGGCGTCAATATTAATATTTAAGAATTTAAAGAAAGTAACCCGGCTTTCGAGATCTTCTTTACTACTGATTAGTTCTGTCTATTGGCGATAAGCAACTTCAAATTGAATTCTTGAGATTTCTTGAGATTGACACGAAGGTGCAAAAAAATTGGGTGCTATGATATCATCGATACTGTAAGCTAACAACGTAACTGCAATCCTAGCCAATTCTATTGCAAGTCAATTCTAAATGTCCCCGTCGACGCTGAAGACAGAAGTAAGAGTCAACTGCTATGACGCTACTAATACTCTGAACAAGTTTTGCCGATGCAGTTGATTCGACTTACTCTCTTCATTACTAATACTCGACATAACCGATCGCTAACAAAGTACCTGCAGCCATGCAATTTTCCGTCAACTCTAAACAGCCAGCCCCCGACACCTCCCGCACAACGCGTACATTCAACTACCGCTACTCAATCGCAAAATGACTCGCTACAAACCGACCGTTTCATTCCCGAAGCTCACCCTCATTCTCCTGCATTAATATATCAATCATCGTGCCCGAAGCAAACGGTCCGATCAGCGTGCTGGCGGTCATTAAAATTCATTTGCCGTCGATTCACAGCTCTCTCCCCCTCTTTCTCTCGCACTTCAATATCTATTCTACTTCCGCCCGGCCCGGGAGCATTCTCTCCTGCCGATCGCCGAGGCTTTGACGGCGAGGGATACCTCCAGTTACAGCGAGTGCGAGAAAGTTAAGGCCGCTTGTCGTCTCGCAGCGTTTTTCTGAGACGAGCGCGACGACAGCGACGAGCAGGAGCCGGACAATGAACGACTGCGGATGATTAATGACGAACGGCCAGCGTTTGGGGGCCTGTTAATGAGGCGATGACTCGACCGACTCGCTAACTAGCACCTTTCGGTACTGGCAAGGTGCGTCTAAGCTTCCCTTTCCACGCGCGCACTTTCAGCGTCTTACTTCCTTAACGAAATTTCGTTACACCTCACGCAACGGCGGGTTAGAGCTTTTCAGCTTCAATGTCAAACGGGTTGTGTCGGAGGGTTAGGTTGTGATAGCAGTGGTACAATTAATATATATATAACGGGTTTCAACTTCAAAGCCAAACGGGTTGTGTCGGAGGGTTAGGTGTGATAGCAGTGGTACGGGTGTAAGGGAACGCGGCGAGTAAGATGTTTTCAGTTTGACAGTGGAAGGAGTTGTTTTGAAAGATTAGGTATACGTACAATGTAACACGGGTAATGCAATTAATATATATATATATATATATAACGCCTGTGAGGGCGGGTTAGAGCTTTTCAGCTTCAAAGTCAAACGGGTTGTGTTGGAGGGTTAGGTGTGATAGCAGTGGTACGGGTGTAAGGGAAACGTGGCGGGTAAGATGTTTTTAGTTTGACACTGAGTTTGTAACTGAGGCACCTAAAGCAATAATGAGTTAGAAGTTAAAAGTTTGAAAGAAACAAGAATTTGAGTATGGTGCAATGAAGATGGGGTGGACTGCCTTTTATGGAACAATTAAGTGTGTTTGATTTTGATCTTACTATATTTTAGCTGGAAAATAAAGGAATATTGTTAGGTAAAGTAATTTTAACGATTGTCAGTGGATGAAGTAAATAGTATGATGTTGTGAAAATTAGAAATTATTGTGACTAAATGAGTATATATGCTCCCCGTTTCCTCAACTTTAACTGTATTATCGTCATGAAACATTTGTATTTGTAATTATTAAGCTAAATTGAGAACAAATCAAAGGGAATTCAAATAAATTTGATTCGAATATAAGAAATAAATTTTTCTTTTCAAAACCGTAAATACCGTAAAATATGCTTCGAGTAAAACATAACGCATCGTCTCAAGAAAAATTCCTTTTCCCATTCGAATCAAATGTATTTCTACGCAGTTCATTCTCTTTTGCATTCTAACTCAATAATTAAAAATATACTTATTACCATAGAACATTCATTAGTACAATATTAAGTAATATTAACGAGGGATACCTAATATCAAGAAGGTGCGGCAAAAAAAAGAATGAATGGCGCAAAGACTTCGAGATGAATCTACCCGTAGATGAGAATTTCTACAAGGAGGCAACGTGTTCGCGGCTCATTTAATTCCGCACCTGCGCGCGCCATTGATCTTCATGCAAATAAGAGGCTGGCAATGGACGCGTTCTGCGGATCAAGATCGATTGAAGTGACGAGACGAAGTCGATCACGGGAATAAACGTCCGCGGTCTTCCGTATGAATAATTAAGTCGCATGCGGGGCAGCGAATCTTTTCAAGTTTATTCCGCTCACCGTTCGATTTAAATATTCGGACGCCATCGATAATCGAACTGTCCCCGTGATAACTCACGCCGCCCTAGTTATAATGGGCTCTCTGACTTATAATGAGATTCCAGTTAAGGCCGGTTTACGGATAGAGGATGCAAATGATTTCGTGAAAATATACACTTGTATGCGCAACATCGTGAATCCTCTAATTGATAACTTCACGACGTTTTATACGATGTTCGCTGGAGGCGTAGGAAAGCACTTTCCTAGATGCGTCACGATGCTTTTTATATGACAAGAACAGTTTGCCGTGATCATGGAAAATAATAGTTGCAGTCGTAGGCGTTTAGTGTCGAGATTCTTTGTATATTCGTTTTGTATACATATACAAACGTATACAGGGTGCAGCGCCAAAATCCTGACAAAATTCAATTTAAATCTTCCGTCGTTCTATACCGCTTGGAGATGTCGCTATTGGCAAACAAAAAAATGTTTGATTTTTCTGGATTTCGGTGCCGCACCCTGTATATGTTCGTATTGTACATGAAATAAATATATGTTTCTAAAACCCACACTACGTTTTATTTCCAATGTCTTTTCTTTTCTATCACCCAACTCGGTTTACGCGATTTTTCCGTAAAACGCGAATCAACGTGGTACGGACGCTACGCGTAAATTGTCGGACGGTTGTATATAACACAGAATTAACCCTTTGCGAACGAGCGACGCATATGTGCGTTCAGCATAAAATATTCCTATAACCGATGAAGGCATACTTATGTTCGGCGAAAACACCTGATAAAGCCGAGACATAAATATGCGTTCGTTGAATGAGTAAATAGAACGGGCATATATGTAAATTTTGCAAATGGCATGTGTTAAACGAGAGTTGGTAATTTTGATGGGTGTCATCGGCTTCGAATTGCTCCGTCCGCAAAGGGTTAAAATAAGAAACATCCAACCGAAGCAGGCACAAAAATGATTAACGTCGCCGAACAACTCGTATATCGTTGATTTTGCCTGATCTTCCGGATGGTTGTTGAATGAAGTAAAAGAACAGCATGAAATGAAAAGAACCTTCAGCCGAAACGATCCCAAAAATGATTACCGTCACCGAAAAAAATGAGACATCCTCGAATTTACAATCGTGTTAACCCGACTCGTTTTCCGCGATCGCGTTTCGCCCCGGCGGTATCAATAACGCGATCCCCGCCGATTCTGAATTTAGATTCGGAAGTTCCACGAACAGGACGGGAAAAATGATAAACGATTATCGAACAACTCGTATATCGTTGATTTTGCCTGATCTTCCGGATGGTTGTTGAATGAAGTAAAAGAACAGAATGAAATGAAAAGAACCTTCAGCCGAAACGATCCCAAAAATGATTACCGTCACCGAAAAAAATGAGACATCCTCGAATTTACAATCGTGTTAACCCGACTCGTTTTCCGCGATCGCGTTTCGCCCCGGCGGCATCAAAGAACGCGATCCCCGCCGGTTCTGAATTTAGATTCGGAAGTTCCACGAACGGGACGGGAGGAGGGAAGTCGGTAAACGATTATCGAACAACTCGTATATCGTTGATTTTGCCTGATCTTCCGGATGGTTGTTGACTGAAGTAAAAGAACAGAACGAAATGAAAAGAACCTTCAGCCGAAACGATCCCAAAAATGATTACCGTCACCGAAAAAAATGAGACATCCTCGAATTTACAATCGTGTTAACCCGACTCGTTTTCCGCGATCGCGTTTCGCCCCGGCGGCATCAAAGAACGCGATCCCCGCCGGTTCTGAATTTAGATTCGGAAGTTCCACGAACGGGACGGGAGGAGGGAAGTCGGTAAACGATTATCGAACAACTCGTATATCGTTGATTTTGCCTGATCTTCCGGATGGTTGTTGAATGAAGTAAAAGAACAGAATGAAATGAAAAGAACCTTCAGCCGAAACGATCCCAAAAATGATTACCGTCACCGAAAAAAATGAGACATCCTCGAATTTACAATCGTGTTAACCCGACTCGTTTTCCGCGATCGCGTTTCGCCCCGGCGGCATCAAAGAACGCGATCCCCGCCGGTTCTGAATTTAGATTCGGAAGTTCCACGAACGGGACGGGAGGAGGGAAGTCGGTAAACGATTATCGAACAACTCGTATATCGTTGATTTTGCCTGATCTTCCGGATGGTTGTTGAATGAAGTAAAAGAACAGAATGAAATGAAAAGAACCTTCAGCCGAAACGATCCCAAAAATGATTACCGTCACCGAAAAAAATGAGACATCCTCGAATTTACAATCGTGTTAACCCGACTCGTTTTCCGCGATCGCGTTTCGCCCCGGCGGCATCAAAGAACGCGATCCCCGCCGGTTCTGAATTTAGATTCGGAAGTTCCACGAACGGGACGGGAGGAGGGAAGTCGGTAAACGATTATCGAACAACTCGTATATCGTTGATTTTGCCTGATCTTCCGGATGGTTGTTGAATGAAGTAAAAGAACAGAATGAAATGAAAAGAACCTTCAGCCGAAACGATCCCAAAAATGATTACCGTCACCGGAAAAAATGAGACATCCTCGAATTTGCAATCGTGTTAACCCGACTCGTTTTCCGCGATCGCGTTTCGCCCCGGCGGCATCAAAGAACGCGATCCCCGCCGGTTCTGAATTTAGATTCGGAAGTTCCACGAACGGGACGGGAGGAGGGAAGTCGGTAAACGATTATCGAACAACTCGTATATCGTTGATTTTGCCTGATCTTCCGGATGGTTGTTGAATGAAGTAAAAGAACAGAATGAAATGAAAAGAACCTTCAGCCGAAACGATCCCAAAAATGATTACCGTCACCGAAAAAAATGAGACATCCTCGAATTTACAATCGTGTTAACCCGACTCGTTTTCCGCGATCGCGTTAAGTCGCCCCGGCGGTATCAAAGAACGCGATCTCCCGCCGGTTCTGAATTTAGATTCTGGAAGTACCACGAACTTTCCTGTGAATGCGCGATGGGAGTCGTAAACGATTATTAAAGTACTGTATATCGTTGATCTTCGGATAATGGAAAAGGTGTTGAATTATTATAAAGTGAAATGTATAATAGGAAATGTATTGAATTACGATACAAAAATTCTACTGTAATAGAAAAAAATACGATCTAAAATTTAGAGTTTGTATAAGATGGATTACTTTATCTTTACCGGCGATATTCGATAATTGTTTTATATTCGCCAAACTTGCCTGAATTTTATCAGTTCGTTTAAAAACTGACAGAAAGAAAGATATTTCGAGAGATTTGGCAGTTTAATGTTTCCTAATTGATTTTATTTTTTTATTAAGAATGAGTGGCAGGAAGTATGAAAAATGTATTGAATTTGTACGCTACACAGTAAATCCCCGTACAGTATAAATTCGTGTAATGAAACCTGAAATTTGCAAGCGTTCATATAAGATGGTTCATTGTGTCTATAATATGTCGATATTCTACAATTTATTGTATCCCGCTCCAGAGGAAAAGCCGTTTCGAAGGGCATTGTCAAATAATGTTCTGGGATACAATGCAACTTTCCTGTGAATGCGCGATGGGAGACGTGAAGAATGTATTAAAGTACTGTATAGGAAATCTTCGGGTAATGGAAAAGGTGTTGAATTATTATAAAGTGAATCCTGGTATAATAGGAAATGTATTGAATTACTATACAGTAAATTCTACTGTAATAGAAATTCATGTAATAAGATCTAAATTTGACGAGAGTTTGTATAAGACGGATTACTTTATCTTTACCGTGTCGATATTCGATAATTGTTTTATATTCGCTACAAACTTGTCTGAAATTTTGTCAGCTCGTTTAAAAACTGACAGAAAGAAAGATATTTCGAGAGATTTGGCAGTTTAATGTTTCCTAATTGATTTTATTTTTTATTAAGAATGAGTGGCAGGAAGTATGAAAAATATATTGCATTTGTACACTACACAGTAAATCCCCGTACAGTATAAATTCGTGTAATGAAACCTGAAATTTGCAAGCGTTCATATAAGATGGTTCATTGTGTCTATAATATGTCGATATTCTACAATTTATTGTATCCCGCTCCAGAGGAAAAGACGTTTCGAAGGGCATTGTCAAATAATGTTCTGGGATACAATGCAACTTTCCTGTGAATGCGCGATGGGAGACGTGAAGAATGTATTAAAGTACTGTATAGGAAATCTTCGGGTAATGGAAAAGGTGTTGAATTATTATAAAGTGAATCCTGGTATAATAGGAAATGTATTGAATTACTATACAGTAAATTCTGCTGTAATAGAAATTCATGTAATAAGATCTAAATTTGACGAGTAGTTTTTATAAGGCGGATAACTTTATCTTTACCGTGTCGATAAAAAAAATTGTTTTATATTCGCTACAAACTTGTCTGAAATTTTGTCAGCTCGTTTTTTTGACAGAAAGAAAGATAATTTCGAGAGATTTGGCATTCATCATTTACTTGTGATATTTTTATTAAGAATGATGTCAGGAAGTATAAAATGTATTGAATTTGTACACTACACAGTATGAATACCCAAACAGAATAACGCATCGGTTAATGTAAAAATGTATGTGCTGTATTTGGGAGAGATATTGTCATTGTTCGTAATTGTCAAAGATATTTACAATTTATTCGGGGATCTGAGCCTCCAAGAAAGTGATCGATTTGGACGACCATCCAAGATCGATAATGATGTTTTACGATCCATGTTGGAAAATAATCCACATTTAACAAGTCGAGAAATTGCAGAAGAGTTTGGCATTCATCATACAACACATTAAATGTATTAGGTGATTAATATTATAACATATTTTTATAAATTAATTCGAATAGTTTCTTTAAAATACGACAGAACTTTCCCTCCAACCCAATAGAAATTCATGTAATAAGATCTAAATTTGACCAGAGTTTGTATAAGACGGATTACTTTATCTTTACCGTGTCGATATTCGATAATTGTTTTATATTCGCTACAAACTTGCCTGAAATTTTGTCAGTTCGTTTAAAAACTGACAGAAAGAAAGATATTTCGAGAGATTTGGCAGTTTAATGTTTCCTAATTGATTTTATTTTTTATTAAGAATGAGTGGCAGGAAGTATGAAAAATGTATTGAATTTGTACACTACACAGTAAATCCCCGTACAGTATAAATTCGTGTAATGAAACCTGAAATTTGCAAGCGTTCATATAAGATGGTTCATTGTGTCTATAATATGTCGATATTCTACAATTTATTGTATCCCGCTCCAGAGGAAAAGAGAAAGTTTGATCTACAAATCGTAAGTGTGGGTTGTATTTAGGTTATAGTAGGTATACAGTATTCTGCAGTCGGCCGTTTCGGGGGGCATCGAAAAATAATGTTGTGCGACTAATTTTATAATGATTATATTATATATTATATATTATATATTATATATTATATATTATAATATACATATATTTCGATCGAACGACATTTCGATCGAACGACAACATTAACACTTTGACTGCCACAGTGGTCACCGGTGACCGGTGCCAAAGATTTGACTAAGAATGCAAAAAATTCGTAATGAAGCCTATCTGCAATCTTGTAAAAGCAATTGATATCGGAACGGTGCTTTAATACTTTAGCTTCTAATAAATCTGAGTTACCTATATTTTGCGCGATTTAATTATACTCTGCAATATTTCATCGCATCGCGGTTCTAGCATAGCAAAATACGCTTGGCAGTCAATGTGTTAAACACGGATTCAACAGAAATGCAACAATTCCCAAAGTACATTCAAAGACGTACCGAAATCGTCGCTGTCCAATCGGCAAGATGCAACGCAGGTGTTTCGAAATCAAAAACGTCACGTCGAACAGGGTGTAAGAAAAAGATCGACAGAAAATTCACCGCCACTGCTCGCCCTCCGTGGGAAAAGTGTTAGCGCAAAGAGCCTGCTCAAATTTTACGGTAATGCTCCAACACGCCGTAATGCTCCAGACCCGTTCTTGATCGTACGGTATCGCGATGAAAGGATCGGCGCACGGTCTCACCACATTAATCGAACAATTACTTGAATCGACAATGTGTAAGCGAGGGCAAAAATGCAGGTGCACGCGTGTGGGAAACGTTGAACTTTAATGAACTCCTAAGCGATATCATTGCCTGCTTGTGTCCAATCCGATATCCTGGCCGAACGCGAATATACTCACGACATTAGAATCGCTCGCGCAAACGAGCCGGAACGGCGCAAAACACTTTGCGCCTCTCGAAGAATTTCCTACGGCGGTGGTTGGCCAATGCGGACCGAGTTTAAGGCCACACCAAATTGCAATGCGAAATGGCTACCACAAAGTATCGTTGCCCAAGAAAGTTTCGACACGCGATATTGAATATAACGTATTTACGCTTTCGACGTTATACGCCGATGTTTGTAAAATATTGGGTTGGAGGGAAAGTTCTGTCGTATTTTAAAGAAACTATTCGAATTAATTTATAAAAATATGTGTTTAATATTAATCATAATACATTTAATGTGTTGTATGATGAATGCCAAACTCTTCTGCAATTTTTCGACTTGTTAAATGTGGATTATTTTCCAACATGAATCGTAAAACATCATTATCGATCTTGGATGGTCGTCCAAATCGATCACTTTCTTGGAGGCTCAGATCCCCAAAACGAAATTTGCTAAACCATCTTTGACAAGTACGAACATTTACAATATCTTTCCCAAATACAGCACATAAATTTTTACATGCAACCGATGCGTTGCTTCCTTTTTGGAATTCATACAAAATGCAGTGTCGTAAATGCACTTTATCTACACACATGTTTTTCACTTTAAATATCACAAGTAAATGATGAATAGTAAAAAAGGACTCCTTTTATATTATACAGCAGCTATAAAAAACAAAACAAAAAATCCGAATGACTCACTAGCCAGATGTTTTTTTTATTTACAAGAAAAATTACCTGCCTATTAAAAATACGACAGAACTTTCCCTCCAACCTAATAGATTACGCGCACGCGAAACACTTCGTATAGACAGGCAGATATTTTGCTGTGCTGTGTAAATTCGTAAAGTAGCGTGACGTGAGATAGTTATAATATACAATATCGACAATATTTGCAAAATACTTTGAGGTGATACGACTGTAATATATCGCTGCCTAAGAAAATCTGAACACGCGATATTGAATGTAATGTATTCATGCTTCCGACAATGTTTATGAAATACATTACGCGCACGCGAAATACTTGATTTTAAAAACAAATATTCGGCTGACGCAGTAAATCCGTAAAGTAGCACTACGTAAGAAAATTAGCACACGTCATAGTAAACATAACGTATTCAAGCATTACATAATATTTGCACATTATGTTACGTGCACGTAAAATATTTTGTATGGCTGAAATAAATAGAATGGATTGCTAAGGTGATATATCTTTAAAGTATCATAGTCCATGCAAATGTCACCATACGTTATTCAATATATATGGTTCATGCATTTAAGGCCACACCAAATTGCAATGCGAAATGGCTACCACAAAGTATCGTTGCCCAAGAAAGTTTCGACACGCGATATTGAATATAACGTATTTACGCTTTCGACGTTATACGCCGATGTTTGTAAAATAGATTACGCGCACGCGAAACACTTCGTATAGACAGGCAGATATTTTGCTGTGCTGTGTAAATTCGTAAAGTAGCGTGACGTGAGATAGTTATAATATATAATATCGACAATATTTGCAAAATACTTTGAGGTGATATGACTGTAATATATTGCTGCCTAGGAAAATCTGAACACGCGATATTGAATGTTATGTATTCATGCTTCCGACAATGTTTATAAAATACATTACGCGTACGCGAAATACTTGACTTTAAAAACAAATATTTGGCTGACGCAGTAAATCCGTAAAGTAGCACTACGTAAGAAAATTAGCACACGTCATACTAAACATAACGTATTCAAGCATTACATAATATTTGCACATTATATTACGTGCACGCAAAATATTTTGTATGACTGAAATAAACAGAATCGATTGCTAAGGTGATATATCTTTAAAGTATCATAGTCCATGCAAATGTCACCATACGTTATTCAATATATATGGTTCATGCATTTAAGGCCACACCAAATTGCAATGCGAAATGGCTACCACAAAGTATCGTTGCCCAAGAAAGTTTCGACACGCGATATTGAATATAACGTATTTAGGCTTTCGACGTTATACGCCGATGTTTGTAAAATAGATTACGCGCACGCGAAACACTTCGTATAGACAGGCAGATATTTTGCTGTGCTGTGTAAATTCGTAAAGTAGCGTGACGTGAGATAGTTATAATATATAATATCGACAATATTTGCAAAATACTTTGAGGTGATATGACTGTAATATATCGCTGCCTAGGAAAATCTGAACACGCGATATTGAATGTAATGTATTCATGCTTCCGACAATGTTTATGAAATACATTACGCGCACGCGAAATACTTGATTTAAAAAAAATATTTGGTTGATGCAGTAAATTTGTAAAGCACCGTTGCGTAAGAAAACTTGAGCATGCAATACTAAATATAACGTATTCAAGCATCTGGCAATATTTGCACACTATGTTACGTGCACGCAAAATATTTTGTATGACTGAAATAAATAGAATCGATTGCTAAGGTGATATATCTTTAAAGTATCATAGTCCATGCAAATGTCACCATACGTTATTCAATATATATGGTTCATGCATTTAAGGCCACACCAAATTGCAATGCGAAATGGCTACCACAATGTATCGTTGCCCAAGAAAGTTTCGACACGCGATATTGAATATAACGTATTTACGCTTTCGACGTTATACGCCGATGTTTGTAAAATAGATTACGCGCACGCGAAACACTTCGTATAGACAGGCAGATATTTTGCTGTGCTGTGTAAATTCGTAAAGTAGCGTGACGTGAGATAGTTATAATATATAATATCGACAATATTTGCAAAATACTTTGAGGTGATATGACTGTAATATATTGCTGCCTAAGAAAATCTGAACACGCGATATTGAATGTTATGTATTCATGCTTCCGACAATGTTTATGAAATACATTACGCGCACGCGAAATACTTGATTTAAAAAAAATATTTGGTTGATGCAGTAAATTTGTAAAGCACCGTTGCGTAAGAAAACTTGAACATGCAATACTAAATATAACGTATTCAAGCATCTGGCAATATTTGCACACTATGTTACGTGCACGGAAACTATTTTTTATGACTGTAATAAATACAATCGATTGTTAAGGTGATATATTTGTAAACTATTATTGTCCATGAAAATGTCACCACACGTTATTCAATATATATGGTTCATGCATTCGATGACATTTGCAAAATTCATTACGTTCACGTAATATACTTTTCTAAATGTAATAAGTAGGATCTTCCACTAATGCGACATATTTGTAAAACATCATTGTTCAAGAAAATTTAAACTCACAATGTTGATTACAACATATTCCACCCATTTGGCATAATTTGCAAAACATATCGCATACACGCAAACTACTTGATATAACAAAGCAGATATTTTGCTCCTCTAATACTCCGTAAAATCTGATTGCTCAAGAAAACGCCAACATTTGACGACATTCAAAAAATGCATTACCCGCATGCAAGGTACTTGACAAAAAAACCATTATACATCATTGCGCTAATAACTTCGTGCACAGACTATCCTCGCGCGCCGCATGTTTTACTATAAGCCACATCGGGCAGATCTTGTCTCGACGCTTGCTAACACGTTTAAACAACAGTTATCGATTAAACCGCCAACAACTCGCATTACATATTACTTTGTGCCAGTCGATCACGTCGATTCACTGATCAACAACGATTGCCCGGCTTCGATCAACGCATCGTTCGCGCATAACAACTCTGACGTCTAACGGTCCACGAAAGGTGAGTTATGTGCTTCGGCGAGCTGAAGTATCGATAACCTTATTGCCGCTTATCTTCCTTTAGCGCACGCTTTTCCTCTTTCCCCGTGATTATAGCCGGCTGCGACGGCAAACGACTTTTCGCGCAGTCATGAAGGAAACACCCACACGACGTTCCGTGAATGCTCCATCAATTGAGAGCCCCTGATTACACGGAGGCGCATGACGACTCTATCAGGCCCCGAGCACCGTGTGGACTGCCCGCACCTACACACCCACGAACCTCTATACGTTATCCAAGCTTCCCGACGCAGAGGATCAGGCTGTCCTATGCGCCGGGATCCGGCACGTACGATCTCGGCGGAGTTCTATTGCAAGGCAATATGAAAATTGAATGTTTCTTTGCGATAGTTGTGAGTAAACGTTTTCCCATGACTAGTTATGGAGTTATATAGTATTATCCTTAGGATCCAGCACGTTAGATATTGGTGTGTCGTGAATTAACATTGTATTATGTAGTATTATGGTAGTAAAATAGTAATGATAATTATGGGGTTATATCTGTAGAATTATCTGTGGGATCCAGCAGGTATGAACTCGGCGGAGTTCTATTGCAAGGCAATATGAAAATTGAATGTTTCTTTGCGATAGTTGTGAGTAAACGTTTTTTCATGACTAGTTATGGAGTTATATAGTATTATCCTTAGGATCCAGCACGTACCGTATTGGCGAAGAGTTGTTGTTGCGAATTAACATTTTCGTATAACCGCGGTATTATGTAGTATTATGGTAGAAAATGGTAATGATAATTTTGGGGTTATATAGAATTATCTTCGGAATTAACATTTTCATATAACCGCGGTATTATGTAGTATTATGGTAGTAATGATAATTATAGGGTTATATAGAATTATCTTTGGGATCCAGCACGTACGATCTCGGTGGAGTTCTATTGCAAGGCAATATGAAAATTGAATGTTTCTTTGCGATAGTTGTGAGTAAACGTTTTCCTATGACTAGTTATGGAGTTATATAGTATTATCCTTAGGATCCAGCACGTACCGTATTGACGAAGAGTTGTTGTTGTGAATTAACATTTTCGTATAACCGCGGTATTATGTAGTATTATGGTAATAAAACAGTAATGATAATTATGGGGTTATATGGAATTATCTGTGGGATCCAGCACGAACGATCTCGGCGGAGTTCTATTGCAAGGCAATATGAAAATTGAATGTTTCTTTGCGATAGTTGTGAGTAAACGTTTTCCCATGACTAGTTATGGAGTTATATAGTATTATCCTTGGGATCCAGCACATACGAAATTGGTGTGTCGTGAATTAACATTGTATTATGTAGTATTATGGTAGTAAAATAGTAATGATAATTATGGGGTTATATATGTAGAATTATCTGTGAGATCCAGCACGAACGATGTCGGCGGAATTCTATTGCAAGGCAATATGAAAATTGAATGTTTCTTTGCGATAGTTGTGAGTAAACGTTTTCCCATGACTAGTTATGGAGTTATATAGCATTATCCTTAGGATCCGGCACGTACGAAATTGGTGTGTCGTGAATTAACATTGTATTATGTAGTATTATGGTAGTAAAATAGTAATGATAATTATGGGGTTATATATGTAGAATTATCTGTGGGATCCAGCACGAACGATGTCGGCGGAGTTCTATTGAAAAGCAATATGAAAATTGAATGTTTCTTTGCGATAGTTGTGAGTAAACGTTTTCCTATGTCTAGTTATGGAGTTATATAGTATTATCCTTAGGATGCAGCACGTACGATATTGGGGTGTTGTGAATTAACATCTTCATATAACGGCGGCATTATGTAGTATTATGGTAATAAAATAGTAATGATAATTATGGGGTTATATGGAATTATCTGTGGAATCCAGTACGAAGGATCTCGGCGGAGTTCTATTGCATGGTAATATGAAAATTGAATGTTTCTTTGCGATAGTTGTGAGTAAACGTTTTCCCATGACTAGTTATGAAGTTATATAGTATTATCCTTAGCACGTACGATATTGGTGTGTTGTGAATTAATATTTTCACGTAATCGCTGTATTATGTAGTATTATGGTAGAAAATAGTAATGATAATTATAGGGTTATATAGAATTATTTTTGAGATCCAGCACATACGGTGTCGGTATGTCGTGGATTAACATTTTCAAATAATCGCGGTATTATGTAGTATTATGGTAGAAAATAGTTATGATAATTATAGGGTTATATAGAATTATCTTTGGGATCCAGCACGTACGATATTGGTGGAGTTCTATTGCAAGACGATATTGAAATTGAATGTTTGTTTACAATAGTTGTGAGTAAACGATTTCCCATAACTGCAGTGTTATACGATATTATAATAATAAAATAGTCTTAAGAATTATAGTGTTATTATCTCTGAGATCCAGTACGTATGATCACGGTAGAGTTCTATTATGATACAGTATGGAAAGTGTCTGTTTACATACGACTAATGATACCATTTCCCTAGTCCCGTACATTAAATTCCCGTACCGCATTAGCATTAAACCAGCAGTAATAAGAATGCATTGAATACGTTCTCCACGCTTCCCGACGTGGAAAATCAAGACATCAGTGCGCGCAATTCTTAGCAGATAAAAACAATTACCGCATCTACACGTCTCTATCGTTACAGACAGTATAACGTATCATACCCTGCGTACAAAAAAAAATTATTCTAAAAATGCAAACGTAGAATTTTTATACCATACGGCAATACCACCAGCAAGCGATAATATACCACCGCCACCAATATTTTTCCCTCCTCCCATTCCCGTAATACACATTCCTCGCAACGTGCCGTGCTCAAGCATTAAGTCACTAACAAATTTCGCGCCATTATATATTTACCCGCGCTCACTTAATAGTTCCACGTACGCACACTCACCGCATATTTGCGGACACCCTATAACTACCCGTTAAATCTCTCATTTAAATACAAACGTGTGCACTGGCATGCACTGCAGCCACGTACGTACACGTATCTTGACATCAGCCAGGGAGGTATTACCTTACCCGTAATCCTATCTCTAAGGAGGCACTGAAAGCGAGAGGAAAATCTGGACGAGGGTCCATGGAGGTTTCCAACGTGTGCACACGTCGTAGACACCCTTCGGAAAGACCAGCGTCATTAGTGCTATGACGAAGGTAGCAGAAGTATGTTATCGAAATACAGAGATACGTTAGAAATATGATATCGAGGTTAAAACGTCGTTTGACCGTTTCGAGAGATAGGAGATAAATACATCGTTTTATGTGGCGCGATACTTATGGTCGGTTTAAAGTCTATAAAGATTCGGAATGAATCGTTCAAGCCTGACGGCCTGAACGTTTGTGGTGCGGCGTTCGCAGAGGCCATTCATTTGGGTAGGTTTAAAGCAGTTGTTTGATGAACATTTTAAGTGTAATCAAACTGAAGGAACTGGGGAAAAGAAAAATTGGTCTTGAGATGTCAGAGAGGTAATGGCAAATAATAAGTGGTTCAAAGGGAGGAACACTGTTGTTGTTCATAGGAATTGAGATTTGGAAAGACTGAATGCGGAGGAGCAAGTTTATCAACCTCTACATTCCGACACAAAGATACCCGGAAATAAAGATTTCTATCGCGAACACACTCTCACGTATAGCACAGTAATTGAAAATGACCATCGGCCACAATGATGAAATTTACACGTCATGCAGCATCGGCTACAAAATCTTTGTTATGAATTCCCTAATTTTTCTGATCCGAAAGCAATGCGCCTACTTCCAGAAACGGAGAGAGTTGCATTCCGCCGCAAGCACAACCGGAACTCCAAATTTTACACAAAGACCACCGCATTGATTGAAAATTATGAAATATACACGTCATGCAGCAACGGTTACAGAATCTCTGTTATGAATTACCTAATTTTTCCCGATCCGAAAGTAGTGCGCTCACTTCCAGAAGCAAAGAGAGTTGCATTTCGCCGCAAGCACACCCGGAACTCCAAATTTCACACAAAGACCACCGCGTTGATTGAGAATTAGGAAATACACACGTCATGCAGCATTGGATGCAAAATCTCTGTTATGAATTACCTAATTTTCCCTGATCCGAAAGCAGTGCGCCTAATTCCAGAAACACACAACATCGCATTGCGTCGCAAACACACCCGGAACTCCAAATTTCACATAAACTCTCTACAATTTCATATAAAATCTTTGTTATGAAATATGAACCGTCTATGCAGCATCGCATTCCGGCGCAAACTCTCTGTTATCAATTTCACACAAAGAATTTGATTGAGAATTCCGAAATACACACGTCATGCAGCTTTAGATGCAAAATCTCTGAGAATCGCTAATTTTCCGATCCGAAAGCATAACGCCTAATTTAAACTTCACAACAGACCACTGCGTTCAAACAAAGTTACTGAAATATCCACGTCACTCTCACAATTTCATATAAAATCTTTGTTATGAATTACTTAATTTTCTCTGAACCGAAAGCGTATTTCTAGCAGCCCAGAGGGTCGCATTCCGGCGCAAGCGCACCCGAAAGTCCAAATTTCACACAAAGACCACCGCGTTGATTGAGAATTAGGAAATACACACGTCATGCAGCATTGGATACAAACTCTCTGTTATGAATTACCTAATTTTCCCCCAATCCGAAAGCAGTGCGCCTACTTCCAAACACACAGAGAATCGCATTCCACCGCAAGAACTCCACAACGGGAACTCTCTACAATTTTTAAATCTTTCACACAAAGACCACCGCGTTCATTGAAAGTTATGAAATATCCACGTCATGCAGCATCGGCTACAAACTCTCTGTTATGAATTACCTAATTTTCCCCAATCCGAAAGCAGTGCGCCCACTTCCAAAAGCTCAGAGAATCGCATTCCGCCGCAAGCACAACGGGAACTTTAAACTTCACACAAAGACCACCGCGTTCATTGAAAGTTATGAAATATCCACGTCATGCAGCATCGGCTACAAACTCTCTGTTATGAATTACCTAATTTTCCCTGATCCGAAAGCAATGCGCCTACTTCCAAAAGCTCAGAGAATCGCATTCCGCCGCAAGCACAACGGGAACTTTAAACTTCACACAAAGACCACCGGGTTCATTGAAAGTTATAAAATATCCACGTCATGCAGCATCGGCTACAAACTCTCTGTTACGAATTACCTAATTTTCTCCAATCCGAAAGCAGTGCGCCTACTTCCAAAAGC
The DNA here is from genome assembly GCA_033815515.1 of Cryptocheilus praepositus. NCBI lineage: Eukaryota > Metazoa > Arthropoda > Insecta > Hymenoptera > Pompilidae > Cryptocheilus > Cryptocheilus praepositus. Next base: position 3,768,133 of record JAWWQZ010000257.1, read on the forward strand.
TCAGAGAATCGCATTCCGCCGCAAGCACACCGGGAACTTCAAACTTCACACAAAGACCACCGCGTTCATTGAAAGTGTGTGAAATGAAACATCCACGTTATTGCAGCATCTACTTTAATTTCTTAAGAGAAACTCTCTGTTGATGAATTCGACTGACTCAATTTTCCCCAATCCGAACGCAGTGACGCGCATGCATTCGACATGCATTTGTTTTCAGAGAATCGAGTTGTCATCTCGATATAAAGTCTGAGGCGTAGCATAAACAGTTCAAAGGAAAGACATTGGTTTTTGCCGTATTCACACAAAGACCACCGCGTTCATTGAAAGTTATGAAATATCCACGTCATGCAGCATCGGCTACAAACTCTCTGTTATCAATTACCTAATTTTCCCCAATCCGAAAGCAGTGCGCCCACTTCCAAAAGCTCAGAGAATCGCATTCCGCCGCAAGCACAGCCCGAAACGAAAACCCGCACACCTCGCCGCGTTAATTGAAAATGACCGTGATCCAGGAGGACGAAATTAGCGCGCCCGGCGACTTCCTCCAAAATCTGGACTCCCAACCCCGCCGCGAAACACCAGCATTACCTCCTCCTCCGGGTGGAGTTTCCGCGTGCAACCGTTCGCAACCGCGGGATGTTTTATTCAGCAGGCCGACGCGTCGAATCGCCGGCGTGGCGTGCCTTCATTAATCTAATCGCGGGCCATCAATATTTAGCAGTTGATTTTCGGCAGCGGGCGTGATTATCGCTCGTGTAAAGACCACGTGCTGGTGCCGTGATCGGGGGTCGCCCGGGAAATTGACGACGTCGCGACGCCCGCTGAATCGCCGAGCGACGAGTGGCCCGGCCAGCAAATTGGTTGTTTAGCCGGGGCATAATTAGGCGATCAATTCACGGGTAACGTCGTGTAATTTACCGACGACGCGCGGCCGATAAAAAACCCCACCCTCGTGCTGTGCCCACGTTCGCATTAACGCTTCTCACGTCCAACGCCAACGGCCTTCCACTCGGCGTCCTCCCGGCAGTTGCCTTTTACGTAGCTCACATTAAGATGTCGACGGCGCGTTTTCGACTTTTCGCGCGGACAACGAGAAAGCGAGGATTGAGCTATCGGCAGGCGCCGCGGTGGCAATTCCGTTTTTCTCTCCTTTCACTGTTATTGCGTACCGCATTTCATGCTTGCTGGTTAGGAAGCGTTTGATTTTAGGAGGAATTGATGTTTGATAAATACATGGCGTTTGATTGATGTTATATCGAGTATATGTAGTATAGTTATACAATATTGTATGTGTAGAATTTGATAATTAGATGGTATTGCGTTGATATTATGTGATTTATTGGATATTTGGTAATTATAGGGCGTCCGAGTTGCATTACATGGCGTATTTGATGTTTGATTGATATTATGTGGGGTATTTAGTATTTGATAATTATGTGACGTTTGGTTGATCTTGTATTTCATATTTCATATTTAATAATTTTATGGCATTTGATTGGTACTACATGTCGCATTTTATATTTGATAATTATTTTATTGATATTGTTTGTCGCTTGACGCTCGTGCGTGTCTCAATTCTCAGCACGTGCGGATTGCGTGCTAGAAACTTTCCAATTTCGAACGGCAGTTTCGAGGAAGAAAGCGTCCGGTATTATAGATCTGTTGTGAGCACGAGTGAATTCTTGTGCAGGGTAGTTAACGCATTAACTCCAAATTTACGGGTATTTATGCAGGTATACGATGTTATCCGGGCATAACTTCGAGGTTAAAATAAGTAAAAAAGTTCGAATATACTACCCTAATTTTACAAATACAGTTGTTTCAAGGACTCACTGTAGGTGCATTCTGCTGATTTACCCAAAGAGCTAACGTTAAAATTCGCACTTTTACTGTTTCCAAGATTTCGGAGGCCATGTTATGGCTGAAGTTTGTTTATTATCATGTTTCCAAAAAATTCTATATGTTTTATATCATTTCGTTTCATGAAATATTCGGCGGTTTATCTTGTAGTCGTTAATCACAAATTAGATGACAAAAATCAAAATATCTTGAAGAATGATAAATCACGAAGTAAATCCTGAACATACGCAACGTAGATATAAAGTCAGTAACGCGTAAGCAACTTCCTAAGGGAATTTTGGCGACTCTAACCCTAGCACCTAGTACACCTAGTAAACAAGCAGCCTTTCATTTCCCATCAAAATCCTCTCGGACGCAAACTGCTGTTGAGGCAGACACAAAAATACGTAACATCGTCAGGGACCTTTAGCGACTCTGCCCTCTCCTCAACTCAGGCAAGAAAAACGCGTAAATTTTGCCATCGCCCACAGAGCCTCCCTTTGATTTTCCCTTGAAATCCTCTCGGATGCAAACTGCCACCCGCGCAACGCACCTCCGCCGCGCACCATTTACTCTTCCGCTCCTCGCACCGGCGCGCACTGGCCGCAAAACGAATAAACGGAGTTTTACGTCGGTGCCGCAAGTGTAAGAAATCCCCTGAAAGAGGAAGAGCGTGGCGGGAGGGGAATGCGAAAAGAGCGGGCCGTGCCTGTTAAACACACATTTTAGGTACTCCAACCGCAATGCCCGCTTAACTATGGTTTAGTGGAAGTTAAACCAATGATTATGTTGTCAGGGTCGGTGGGTGGAGAGAAAAGTGATCGCTCACCGGTCATCCACGCACGCACACGCGCAAGCCAGACAACCACACAGACGGTTGTACACGGTAAATACGATCCCGATACTAACGCGTCAGGCATCGCCTAGTGGTTTCTCGGCTGCGACCGCGTTCAGGTATTTTCCTGTTGGTAGAACGTCCGGTCTCGATGGTGTTGGGTTCTTGCGGTTGGCTATTGCTGCCCGTGAACCGACAATGGCGAATAAGTGTCGCATATTTGATAAACGTCATTAGGCAACTGCCGTCTGCAGTTTGCCGTGCTGCTTTATGAGAAAATAATTCTGACGTTTTGCTTCAGTAATTGCGGAATACGAAGCGCGCTTTGGTTGAAGAGGCTTCTGACGGTGGAACTGATACGGCGGCGGTAGTAATGTGTGTAATATTTAGGCGAATATGGTACTGTATAGTACGTCGATAATAGGCCAGCACGCAAGTGCTCGCCCATTTCCGCACGGCACGTAAACTTTGTAAAGAGACATTGATAACACCAGACATGTCAGTTTCAGATTAGTCGAACTGACGTACGAAGTGCTGGGATGGAAGAGTGATTAGCATAATTACTATCGGCAAGTTCGTATCTTTGTGGTGTGCATCAAAATTGGAGGGGGACAAATTTGTAACGCGCGTACATTTTTGTAAACTCGCGCAGAATATACGAATTACATCGAAGGGTGGTTAACATAATTATTGTCCACTGACAATTCTGTAGACCCCCACAGAGTAGATGAATTATAGTAATAAATTTCTATAGCCAAAACCATCATTAACCAAGTCCGTATCTTTACGTTGTGCATAAAATTTGGCGAGGAACAAACTTTGTACCACACCAACTTTTTTGCAGACTCCCGCAGTGCAGATGAATTGCCGTAATAAAGTTCTGCAGCCATAAGTACTTTCAACCATGTTCGTTCTTTACATTGTACAAAAAATTTGGCGAAACAAATTTCATAAGACACAAACATTTTTGCACACTCCCGCAGTGCGATGAATTAATGAGAAGCTTCTTCACCCAAAAATAGACTTTATATTCCATAATCATTTAAATAAATGACGATAATCTTGAAATTAGCCACGTCATCCAATATTTGAGCCGTTTATTTTGAAAGTGGCCTAACTCCATTTTTCTTTGTAGGGGCGGTAACTATTATTATACAATTCTCTGAAAAGGACAATTACAACAGCCACGTCGATAGAATAAAAAAATGTATTTCAAGACATGTGGTTACTACCAAGTTCGCCCAACAACTGACTATCTCGCCCTGCAGTCCGCAGCGTCGCAAAACGTCCTAAACAAAAGACGGCACGGTATTAGAACGCCACTACGTCATCGCTTGACAAAACACTGCGACCGAAAATTCGATGCAGGGCGATTAATCACCTACATCTTCAAGTCGAAATAAATAACATTTACTCATAAATAACATGAATTTGTACATGTAACCATGGTAACCGGAAAATATTGAAACACGGAGTTAGGCCACTTTCAAAATAAACGGCTCATTTCTGTCGCGTCATATCGACTCGTTTTTGGTTAACTAGAGTAACGTAGATCGTGGCAGGTCAGTCTGTACACACGCATTGCATTAGTGCGTGGCAACAGACGGTCACGCACGATCCTGGCGAGCATTAGCGTGGCCCTACAGTGCCTAGTATGGTACGTGCACGCCGTGTAAATCCTGATACGCGGGCGGGTGTAAGCCAGACGATTCATCAACATTATCACTGACGTACGTAGTTACCCCGCGGAGAGGAGAACGGTTCCCAACCGGGCAAAACGCGGATACCGACGCAGGTGCAATCTGCAAAGCGAATAATTCTCGGCGTACGCGCCTTCCTGCGCGTATGATCCTGTCTTAATCGAAGTTAGTCGCGGTGCTGCGCCAAAACAAAAAAGCACAGACCCGGCGTTAACCCTTTCAGTGCTGTGAGCACATCTGTGTGCCTGGCAAAAGCTACCGGTGTGGACTGCGGTTGTATATACACGTGGTCGCGAAAAGTGATGAGCAGAGACTATAAACGCATTATGTGTTTGTCAATTTTGCTGGTCTGCCACGTAATGCAAGCATAAGTGTCAGTCCAACAGATAAATATATGGTTTAAATATTCGTATATATGGTATAAATATTCGTTCGTTGCGTTACTTAATTTGACGTAACCGAAGAATTCTAATTGTGATTTATGTGGGCTTTCTTATCAAATAAGAGGCCACACTCGCGAAAAAGTATACCGAATCAAGAATATTCAGCAGGCAAAGGCATAGATATACACCGCTAAAGTGACTGCCTCTAGGTCAGTTTTAGCGGGGAGCCAGTGTAGGGGCTCAGTTGTTAAAAGTTATGTGCGCATGTTACATTGTTGTGGTTGTTTTTGACTTACCGCAGACGCCTTTCTGCAAAAATGATTGCGTCTGAAGCGAAGTTAACCGCGGTGTTGTTCTGAAACATAAATGATCGGACGTTACTGCGGATACGCAACCAGCATTGGTCTTTTAGGTACTATTTATTTCTCGATAATTATTATTCGGGTAATATTACAACATGTACGTGTTCATATGAAAAAAAGTAACGTAATACGTCAGAAAAGGAAGTGCCTACTTAGTTTCGGATAATTATTATTTTTATTGCGTTCGAACATTCGCGTGTTTATGTCAAAGAATAACGTAACATGTATGAAAAAAGAAGTGGTCACTTCCTCACCTAAAAAAGGAGGAAGTGCCCATTAACACGTTGACTGCCAGGGTGGTCATCAGTGCCCAATGTAAAAGATTTTACTAAAAATGCAAAAAATTCGCAATGAAGCCAATTTGCAATATTGTAAAACGCACGATACAACGTGTGCCACAAATTAGAAGTTCGCCCATTTCCTGCAGTATTTCATCGCATCGCGGCTCTAGCATAGCAAAATACGCTTGGCAGTCAACCTGTTCATATCTAAATAATTATTATTTTTATTGCGTCCAAACATTCACGTGTTTATATACAAAAAACAATGAGTACAACATGCCCCAAAAATTAAGCGCCTCTCCATTTCTCCACTACCATTATTTCCATACTCCCACATTTATGCATTTCCCCAAAAGGCATACAACGTGTGCCACAAATTAGAAGTTAGCCCATTTCCTGCAGTATTTCATCGCATCGCGGCTCTAGCATAGCAAAATACGCTTGGCAGTCAACCTGTTAATTTCTAAATAATTACTATTTTTATTACGTTCAAACATTTACGTGTTTGTACACAAAATAAAACTAATACAACATGCCCCAAAAATTAAGTGCCTCCCCACTTCTCAACAATCATTATTTTCATACTCCCACATTTATGCATTTCCCCAAAAGGCACACAACGTGTGCCACAAATTAGAAGTCGGCCCATTTCCCAGTTCACCCAAACCGATCGTGACCGAGCAGCCACCAATCCCGCGGATGTTGAGAGCACCCAACCTCGGCGGATCCCGCGTCCTCTCGCACGTATCTCCTAATTAAATGTGTACAAAGTGTTCCAGGCCGGCCGCCTTTGCGCAGTGTCCGCGGTCATTAACGTAATGACGGGATGGAATCGTCAGCGCACGTCGTTGCAGAGCTGTGCGCCCCGGCGAACTGCTCTCCGGGTCGCGGTAATAACCATATCGGCGTACGCCGGGTACAATGAGCGTGTCTGTGCACCGTGAAATCACACGTGCGCGTTACAACGCCGGGAAGATCTTGTTAGCTTACATGCCCGACGGCCTAATTCGCGTTGTAATTGCACGACGATCGGCCGATCGCCGTACGCCGATCGTTCGCCAAACAAATTGCCGTGCAACGGCCGCGGAAGTACGAGCCTGCGATATGGGGAGGGGGCGAAAATTGGAGGAGGCGACCGAAATATCGCAATTTCTGCCCGGCAAATTGCGACGCGACGGCTGGACAGGAGAAGCTGCAACAGTTGAAGAGAGAAGCAATTAGTGCGGGAGTGCGCAGAAACGATATTGGTCCTGTGGACATCTTGTCTGCGGACGCGGTAAAGTTTGAAGAGGAAAACGAAGAAAACGCGCGTTCTCTGTGTCGTTCGAATTTTAGTACAGTAAAACCTGTTTTTGTGCGGTCCTTTTTTGTGCGATTGGTTTTGTGCAATTTTATTTTTGTGCGGTCCTTTTTTGTGCGATTTTTTTTTTATGCGGTATATGAATCTAAGCGGCGTTAGCACCAGTTTAATGTTTCCTATCCATGTACATATACATGTTGTGGACGAAATATATGAATGTGTAATTAATCGAAACGTTACCGAAAACGCGTCAACGTTATTATTTGAAATTAGTGCGCTCGCACATAACATCGGCGGAGAAAGCTTTGATTCTTTTGGCGATAATAACCTGGACGAGATGATTGAGGACCAAACTGTCGATGATAGTGACATTATCAATAGTTTGATAGATTATGAAAATGGACAAGAAGAACCGGAATCTATTACAGCAGATAAAATATATGCAGGGATCCAAATCTCGAAAAAATTGGAAACGCATTTTCTTAAAATAGATACCAATGCGGAAAGACGCTTAAAATTCCAAAAAGGACTGAGATCATGCATGTCTCACTATCGTGGCGTTTACAAAACTGACCAGTCGACCGTCGTCACAAAAACTGATCACTGAGTTTATGGTACCAAAAAACAAATCAATTGAAATCCTATCTTCAAGCGACGAAAGCGATTTTCAACCAATCCATCACAAGAAAATGAGCGTTTTGGATTACGACGAGTAGCAGCAAACTATTTAATGTATAATGTGAAAACTTCTCCATGTATATGTACAATGAAGAATTAAATATTTTTACAATTTCTTTAGGTCTAATTTAATTATTTCATTTAATTGAAAGTATTCTCTCATCTATTTCATAAATCATTGATGTATTTTCTAAGTTCGACTTTTTTTATGCGGTTCCTATCCACCGCATAAAAAAAAGTTTAGGTACTATATCGCACAAAATTGTTTATTATATGTAAGAATTTAGACAATTTTTGAATATTTTTTTGTACGATTTCTTTTATGCGGTCCCTATCCACCGCACAAAAACAGGGTTTACTGTATACGTATTGCCGAAGCAGCAACAGCCGAGTGTGTCGCGGAGGGATTTCTGCAGGAGTAAGTCGGCACTTATTTATGCGGTTGGTTGATGAAGTAAGTTACAAGGCTACTTCCGCGGGGTTTAAGGAAGATTGAAAAGAAAATGCAGTGAAAATCGCAGCAATTCCGTAATGAAATTATGCATTTTTCCACCCTCCACGATATGCAATAGCAAAAATACAGGGTTTGCAACTAAAAAAAAAAAAACAAGTCTTGAAAAACTCCTTAAAAAAATGACATGATCAAAGAAATATTTCCTTCCCGTCATTTCTCTATCCAAACCGATGACATTGCATTTTTCGTATACATTTCATGTACATTTTTCGTGCATTTTTCGTAAAATAAAGGAGACACCTCGCTGGCCTCCTTCAGCTGGGACACCCTGTATACCGTAGACGAAGACGCTCGTAACTCCGGACACTTAACCAAGTCGCCTCGGCAGTTTCGTCGACTAAAACCGAGCCGGACGGTTAAGTCAACAATCCCGGCCAATCGAGCGTCAGTCGAGGCGCTCTCCCGGTTATTGCTCGTAAAAAGCCGCGGAGGAATGGGAAAAATTCATATTCGATAACTCGGCCTGGAACGAAGATCCGCGCATAATGAGCCGTTGGTTGCGCTTCCTTAAAAATCGGAGCGATAACGAAGTGAGAGTGCTGGCGCGCTCGGCTTCAAACGATGTGTTAACTCGATGAAGCCGATGAATACGAGTTAATAACTCCCGGGTCGAACACTCGCGCGAACGAGTGACTGTCTGCTGGCGTTTGATGGCGCAACTCGCTGTTACGGGCGTGTGCTGTGCTACGAAAACGTCCAGTCAAATGATGGCCCGGTTAACACATTGTTGACCGGCAATTTTTGGCAAAAGCTGTCTCAAGTCACCGGCTATTATTTCGTAATTGAACATGGAAGTGAAACGATGTAAATAACCTTCAATAAAATTTGTTCGAGCATATTGAATTCAAATTGAACTTCCGACATAAATTTTATGTAACTTTTAATATTTTTTTGTATGATTAACTGTACAGCAGTAATTTGCGCGTAGATGTAGACAAGAAGTTTTGCACATATATCTTGCTTCGTTGCGCTTTCCTTTTAAAGAGCTAGATTATGCCCTTGTTATTTCATTTTCAATAATTATTTTCCAAATGACTACAACTTATTTAAAAATCACTCGGGCAACTATATAAAGCATTCACGTATAATTTATTGAAAAATGCTTCACCGTCACGTTCCGTCGTTTTTGACACTTTCTAATACTGAAATTGTAATAAAAGCCTCAGTGCCAAGAAAAGTATACTCCTTTATAATAAAGCAGACGCGATTGAACACAATGAACAAAATTTTGCTATATTCTATATTGCCCTGCGTTTCTAAAATTAAAATAGCCAACGCAAGTGCAAATAGGAGGTAACTCGTGACCGGTCAGCAACGATTGGCCATGAAAACACGAGTTAACTCGTGACCGGTCAACAATGTGTTAACACTTGGCATGCGGGCAACGTATTTTTACGTTTTTTGTAGTCTGTCACTGGAGCGCGGGTCACGTAAAAAAACGTATTTAGTTGATTTGGTGTTGTTAGTGGATATCCACCACAAATCTACTAAATACGTATAATTACATGAATGTGTGACATTATATGCGTGTTATTTGCGTTGCTAGGCAACGCTTTGCATTTTTTTCCCATAAGTTATGATTGTTGAGTTACTCGATCTTTTGCAGAGTTATTTCGTCTTCAATCGAATTGCTACCTCCAGAACGTGTTTTGTCCATTTGAAGCTTGATTTTTTATTATTGATTACAAAATTGATCAAATGAGCCGTTGTGACAAAGATAGTGATGAAGAAATATGCGCTGACAAATTATCGGACTTTTCGTATGATAGTGTGGAAAATTTTAAAAATCGTTTATTTTTATGATTTCGTAAAAATATCGTTTTTTTTGTTAAGTAATCATACAGTATATATTTAAGTGTGAAATAAAAAAAGTTTCGTTCATAAAAACGAAGTAGTTTCCGATTTACTGCGATTTTTCTGAATAACCAAACTTCCGCGCGATTCAAGAAGAAACGCCCGCTGCACGCGAAATTCGGCGGCGAAGTATGCCCGCATGCCAAGTGTTAATTGACGACGAAAAATCGAGTGTGGATAAGCAGTGTGTGGTGACGGATTCATAACTTATTTCGTTTCTTTTTGTTTTGATAGGTGATTTTTATAGATTTGTTTGTTTAGCGTATGGTCAACATGGTTTCGTGAAGAAAAATGTATGTTGTTAGAATTCACGTCTTGTACATATCTACTCTAATCGAATTCAATTAGTTTTGACATATTTAGAAATTTATATCACAACGTCGATTTGGGCCATTTTATTCTGAAAGGCTTGCGAAATTATCGATGATATTTAAAAATGCTGCAACATTTCTAAACATAAGGCGAGCATTGTTAAAACTGACAAAAGTCCCTAATTTTACTTAAGTTTTACATTACCTAACAGCTGCACACTTTTTGACTACACGCCGCGTATACTCTGAATCAAAGAATAAACGGCATCTTTTCACCGCGAGCACCCTGGGCATAAACATGGAAGAGGTTGACAGAACACATTATTCGCTTTGCCTAAATTTCACTTTAAGTAGCAGGTGCAATTCTTTTTACCACAGAAGCATACTCTTCACTAAACAAAAAACGCTATCTTTTGATCAGAAGCAGAGTGGACATAAACATCGAAAGGGTTGACACAGTGCACCATCATCGAGTTTGGCTGACATGGCTGTCAATGCGTTAAGGACGCCACTTACGGCGTAACATAATATTTTCGGCAGGCAGCGATCGGTGCGAAATATCGAGGCACATAATGGACGAAAACGAAAAAGAAGGTGGAAACCCGTTTTGCCACTCGGTAGCATTACCGTGTAAGGCTCGTTTTGGCCATGTACGAGGCGGTCAATTTAAACGCTTTTACTTAATTGCAACCCGAGCCACCGATGAGTCACCGTGCGCAAGAGTCAGGCATGCACGGACGTTATCAAAATGCAACCACACTTTAACGAACGCCCCAGCCTCTAACCTGCGTAAATTAATACTTACAGCGGAAGCTCGAAAAAAAGTGCGCTTTGCACGAAAACCCTTCATCCGGCAATTTTCGGCGTTATAAAGAACAACAATCACGTCGCCCTAATTACTTCTTTCTCTACTGCGTCGAGGCTTCGTAATTCACCTATTTACCCTCATATCTCACTGCTGCGTACAAGCTACTTAATGTCGGCGAGCGTGATTCCACGCAAGTAGGCTATTTACAAAATGTTCGCGTCAGACTTAATTCGTACGAACCTTAGTACTCACTTTAAGACCGCAAAAGTTGATTGCTAGTGAGCGGTCATCAGTCGATATGAATTGAAATAAAATTGCTCAATCTCTAGCAGTAATTTTTTTGGGTGAGATCATTTATTGTATAACTAAAATTATTCAAAGGTTCGACAACGTACCAAACTTTGTGGCTTCTACATCAGGAGTCTTCATAGCATAATTTTTTAAACTTGTCTTGTGCAATGTAAATAATAAACGAATTTATATAAATGTCATACGATCATACACATTAATTTAATTTAATATGAGGACATGTATATAATATGAATTATGCAATATTTAATTATGCAATTCTTCACTACATATGATATATATTGAAGTCGATATGACTTGAAATAAAATTGCTCAATCTTTAGCAGTAATTTTTTTAGGTGAGATCATTTATTGTATAACTAAAATTATTCAAAGGTTCGACAACGTACCAAACCTTGCGGCTTCTACATCAGGAGTGTTCATAGCATAATTTTTTAAACTTGTCTTGTGCAATGTAAATAATAAACGAATTTATATAAATGTCGTACGATCATAGATATTAATTTAATTTAATATGGGGACATGTATATAATATGAATTATGCAATATTTAATTATGCAATTCTTCACTACATATGATATATATTGAAGTCGATATGACTTGAAATAAAATTGCTCAATCTTTAGCAGTAATTTTTTTAGGTGAGATCATTTATTGTATAACTAAAATTATTCAAAGGTTCGACAACGTACCAAACCTTGCGGCTTCTACATCAGGAGTGTTCATAGCATAATTTTTTAAACTTGTCTTGTGCAATGTAAATAATAAACGAATTTATATAAATGTCGTACGATCATAGATATTAATTTAATTTAATATGGGGACATGTATATAATATGAATTATGCAATATTTAATTATGCAATTCTTCACTACATATGATATATATTGAAGTCGATATGACTTGAAATAAAATTGCTCAATCTTTAGCAGTAATTTTTTTGGTTGAGATCATTTATTGTATAACTAAAACTATTCAAAGGTTCGACAACGTACCAAACTTTGTGGCTTCTACATCAGGAGTGTTCATAGCATAATTTTTTAAACTTGTCTTGTGCAATGTAAATAATAAACGAATTTATATAAATGTCATACGATCATACACATTAATTTTATTTAATATGAGGACATGTATATAATATGAATTATGCAATATTTAATTATGCAATGCTTCACTACATATGATATATATTGAAGTCGATATGACTTGAAATAAAATTGCTCAATCCTTAGCAGTAATTTTTTTGGTTGAGATCATTTATTGTATAACTAAAATTATTCAAAGGTTCGACAACGTACCAAACCTTGCGGCTTCTACATCAGGAGTGTTCATAGCATAACTTTTTAAACTTGTCTCGTGCAACGTAAATAATAAACGAATTTATATAAATGTCATACGATCATAGATATTAATTTAATTTAATATGGGGACATGTATATAATATGAATTATGCAATATTTAATTATGCAATTCTTCACTACATATGATATATGTTGAAGTCGATATGACTTGAAATAAAATTGCTCAATCTTTAGCAGTAATTTTTTTGGGTGAGATCATTTATTGTATAACTAAAATTATTCAAATGTTCGACAACGTACCAAACCTTGCGGCTTCTACATCAGGAGTGTTCATAGCATAATTTTTTAAACTTGTCTTGTGCAATGTAAATAATAAACGAATTTATATAAATGTCATACGATCATACACATTAATTTAATTTAATATGAGGACATGTATATAATATGAATTATGCAATATTTAATTATGCAATTCTTCACTACATGATATATATTGAAGTCGATATGACTTGAAATAAAATTGCTCAATCATTAGCAGTAATTTTTTTGGTTCAGATCATTTATTGTATAATTAAAATTATTCAAAGGTTCGACAACGTACCAAACCTTGCGGCTTCTACATCAGGAGTGTTCATAGCATAATTTTTTAAACTTGTCTTAAGCAATGTAAATAATAAACGAATTTATATAAATGTCATACGATCATACACATTAATTTAATTTAATATGAGGACATGTATATAATATGAATTATGCAATATTTAATTATGCAATTCTTCACTACATATGATATATATTGAAGTCTATATGACTTGAAATAAAATTGCTCAATCTTTAGCAGTAATTTTTTTGGTTGAGATCATTTATTGTATAACTAAAATTATTCAAAGGTTCGACAACGTACCAAACCTTGCGGCTTCTACATCAGGAGTGTTCCTAGCATAATTTTTTAAACTTCTCTTGTGCAATGTAAATAATAAACGAATTTATATAAATGTTATACGATCATACACATTAATTTAATTTAATATGAGGACATGTATATAATACGAATTATGCAATATTTAATTATGCAATTCTTCACTACCTATACTCCTGAGCAGCAGACCCAAGGTTTCGAAGTAATATCAAACATCTACGTAAGTTTACTTAACAATTTGACTGCCATGATGGTCACCGGTAACCGGCGCGAGAGATTTCACTGAAAATCCAAAATATTCGCAATGAGTACCAATTATTATTTTATAAATGCACTTGTTATTAGAATAGTGATGCGATCATTTGGTCTTCAATGCCTGCAAATTATTTACATTTTGCATAATTCAATCGAACGCTGTAGTATTTCATAGCATCGCCGTCCTAATATAGTAAAATACGCTTGGCAGTCAAAGTGTTAAACAATACACCATCTCAACCAAGAGAAAGGCTTCAAAATCAACGCGTATATAGATTGCAAAAGATTTCAACTCGTATTCTTCCCACGCCCTTCACAACTGCTGCACTACGCGCGCGTAATTGAAAATATGCTAATAGACACCTTGTGCTTTTTTCAGATGGCAAGAAAAAAAGGCGGATGCACCTTAGACGCGATCAAATGACAATAACGGATGGTTTAATCGTTAGGGCGTTGTGCGCGCAGCTTAAGCGTCGTCGGACGCGCGTGACACCGGGCCATTATTTTCGCTCGATGAAACAATTAGTCAGCGAGCCGGGCGACTGTAATTAGACAAAGGACAATTACCGAGAGTCGCCTCGTTATCTCGCCGTTATCCCGTGGGACACGTGTAAGACACGCCATTATAAATTATCGGCATCGTCGTTCGGCCCACCGATGTATCGCCCCGACAATTACCGTGCGTCTCCTGATTTCGTAATCGATACGTCTTGCGCCTTGACGTCGAGACAGATCGACGACAAGCCGCGACATGGCGTCCTTTTATTGACGCATTGTTGAGCGGTGAAGGCTCTTCAACGTTATTGCTAATCGTGGCTGATGGCAAAGGGAACTGGTCTTTCGGTGAAAATTGAAGTCTGATAAGAATTTTGGTTGGGACACTAAACTTCGGGAATAAACTACATTTTTATTGGAACACGTTATTTGTGTTGAGTAATGTAACTTGGAATTATATAATACTATTGTGTACACCTGCTAAGGGACACTGCGTGTCCTGAAACATGTAGAGTACAAATAAAAATTTTGAATAGATCTTCAATTCTCAAAGAAAAACGCTTGTTTTCCTCATTATCTACTGGTCTTTCGGTGAAAATTTAAGTCTGATAAGAATTTTGGTTGGAACACTAAACTTCGGGAATGAACTACATTTTTATTGGAACACGTTATTTGTGTTGAGTAATGTAACTTGGAATTATATAATATTATTCTGCATTTTTATTAAGGGAGATGTGTGTTGAAACATAATTCCAATAAATCTTATAATGAACACCAATTCTGATCTTTAACTACTTTGTACAACGTTTAACTACTTTTAATTATTTCAGCCTTTAAAAACGTCTAAGCAGGTGTTAACATAGCGCCATATGGTAACACATTTAAGTCTGATAAAATTTTGCATTGAGGACCTCACGTTTTTTAATATAACTTGCATGATAAACTACACAAATTTTTATTGGAACACGTTATTTGTGTTGACGTAATTTCACTGATGGAATTATATAACGCGGCATAATTTATAAAGTCGCCTGCGTGTCCGAAACATGTAGATGACAAATAAAAATTTTGAATAGAGCAAATTACTCAAATGCCCCCATGAAAACTTTGTGTTTTCGCGCGCCGATTATCTACATGCGTCTTTCGGTGAAAATGCATTAAGTCTGATAAGAAATTTTGGCCTATTAACTAACAGCAAACACCCGCGCACTTCGCATCTCCCGACTGCTTATCAGGAAAACGCAGCACTTCGTTCTCGCACAATCGCACTATTTACAAGAATCCGCCTACGCTCAAGCCGGCGCTTCGTTGAAAAGCAGTTTTCAGCAGCACCGAAAAGTGTCACTCAAATAAATATTTTGCCGAGCGATCAATCTCAAAGCAAAAACGCTTGTATTTCAACATTGTCCATGATTACTGATTACAGTTTGTTAACCCGCGCCCGCCAGTTTGATTCATGCAGAATGGTTTCCGATTATCACCTGCGCCGCGTAATAATGTATAATGAGTCGAAGTTCTTTCTGGTTGATAATTAGATAAAGCGTGTAATCATTTTCATTAATAAGGCAACGATCGATCCATTAATAACGGTAATTAGGTCCGTATCAATTGATTACGCCCCGCTCGGGCCAAACGCAGCTGGATACTGCTAAATAATACATGGCGCGCACGCGTGGTCAATGACGCGTGACAAACCCTCGTTACAATGTAACGGTCGCCGACGATCGCCGGCCAACGGTGTTTCGCATTCACTCGCCGCACTTAATCTCCCACGCCGCACGATGCGCCCTGTTTCCTGGCAATCGATGTGATTGCAGATTTTTCCCGACGCTGCGAGCAGCCTCTAACCGTTACACCATGCTACTTCGATCGTTCAATCGACGGATTGCCTGTTGACGCCTAAAAGAGCTCATGCAAGCGGCTCTTTTTTCGTCGCTTCTGCGGCAGGGCCGTTTGATACGATGGGTGCAGGTGGCTTTGAAGAACATTTTTTAGGTCTGGGATGTGGGAATTCTGTCGGTCGGGCGTTATTTTAACTAACCTGCGTAAATTAATACTTACAGCGGAAGCTCGAAAAAAAGTGCGCTTTGCACAAAAACCCTTCATCCGGCAATTTTCGGCGTTATAAAGAACAACAATCACGTCGCCCTAATTACTTCTTTCTCTACTGCGTCGAGGCTTCGTAATTCACCTATTTACCCTCATATCTCACTGCTGCGTACAAGCTACTTAATGTCAGCGAGCGTGATTCCACGCAAGTAGGCTATTTACAAAATGTTCGCGTCAGACTTAATTCGTACGAACCTTAGTACTCACTTTAAAACCGCAAAAGTTGATTGCTAGTGAGCGGTCATCAGTCGATATGAATTGAAATAAAATTGCTCAATCTTTAGCAGTAATTTTTTTGGTTGAGATCATTTATTGTATAACTAAAATTATTCAAAGGTTCGACAACGTACCAAACCTTGCGGCTTCTACATCAGGAGTGTTCATAGCATAATTTTTTAAACTTGTCTTGTGCAATGTAAATAATAAACGAATTTATATAAATGTCATACGATCATACACATTAATTTAATTTAATGTGAGGACATGTATATAATATGAATTATGCAATATTTAATTATGCAATTCTTCACTACATATACTCCTGAGCAGCAGACCCCAAGGTTCCGAAGAACCCGAAGGACCCGAAGGTCCGTTTGATACGATGGGTGCAGGTGGCTTTGAAGAACATTTTTTAGATCTGGGATGTGGGAATTCTGTCGGTCGGGCGTTATTTTATTTATGGTGAATATGCGGAGTAATTGTATTTGGGGTGGTAGTTTTCGTTTCGCGCCAAAGTGATCGTGTCGTGTACTGATCGTTTTCCTTATGATAGTTGTTCAGAGTAAAAGGCAATTGGGCTTCACCTGTTGCACATACAATATTTAAGATTTTTGGTTTGACATTTAAAGTGACATATTTGTAACATTTATGATCCGTGGACCGTTTTCTACTCCGACAAACGCCAACTTTCTTTCTTTGAAGAACATTTTTTAGATCTGGGATGTGGGAATTCTGTCGGTCGGGCGTTATTTTATTTATGGTGAATATGCGGAGTAATTGTATTTGGGGTGGTAGTTTTCGTTTCGCGCCAAAGTGATCGTGTCGTGTACTGATCGTTTTCCTTATGATAGTTGTTCAGAGTAAAAGGCAATTGGGCTTCACCTCCGCACATACAATATTTAAGATTTTTGGTTTGACATTTAAAGTGACATATTTGTAACATTTATGATCCGTGGACCGTTTTCTACTCCGACAAACGCCAACTTTCTTCTTTGAAGAACATTTTTTAGATCTGGGATGTGGGATTCTGTCGGTCGGGCGTTATTTTATTTATGGTGAATATGCGGAGTAATTGTATTTGGGGTGGTAGTTTTCGTTTCGCGCCAAAGTGATTGTAGTGAGCGGTCGTTTTCCGATATGAATTGAAAAAAAATTGCTTCAATCTTTAGCAATAATTTTTTTGGTTGAGATCATTTATTGTATAATTTAAAATTATTCCGTGGACCGTTTTCAACGTCCGACAAACGCCAACTTCTTTCTTTGAAGAACATTTTTTAGAACTTGTCTTGTGCAATGTAAATAATAAACGTTATTTATATAAATGTGAATATGCGGATCATTGTACACATTAATTTAATTTAATGTGATCGGGTCGTGTATATCGTATTCTTTATGATATATGTTAATTATGCAATTCTTCACTACATACAATATTTAAGATTTTTGGTTTGACATTTAAAGCGACATAGTAACATTTATGATCCGTGGACCGTTTTGATCCGACAAACGCCAGGTTTCTTTGAAGAACATTTTTAGATCTGGGATGTGGGTATTCTGTCGGTCGGGCGTTATTTTATTTATGGTGAATATGCGGAGTAATTGTATTTGGGGTGGTAGTTTTCGTTTCGCGCCAAAGTGATCGTGTCGTGTACTGATCGTTTTCCTTATGATACTTGTTCAGAGTAAAAGGCAATTGGGCTTCACCTCCGCACATACAATATTTAAGATTTTTGGTTTGACATTTAAAGTGACATATTTGTAACATTTATGATCCGTGGACCGTTTTCTACTCCGACAATCGCCAACTTTCTTTCCTAGGTCTTTCAAAACCTTATGTTTTTTTAATACAAAATTGCTTACGCCAAAAAGACAATTTTCATGATGTCGATCATTTTGTGGATGTCACTACCGGATTTCAACCCTTCAGACTGAATACCCGACAACACATTTTGCTAAAACATAATGCCGAAATAAAATTTGCTTCCACCAAAAACACAATTTTCGACGTATCGATCATTTCATGAATACCACTGCCGGATTCCAACCTTTCTTCTTGAGACTGAATACATCGCAATGACACTTATCAGGATTAACCCATCACACTACGCTTCGCAGTACTCAATGTACCGCTCCAACCGATAACCCGACATCCGCTGACGCTCGCACTTCCGTTTCATATCGGCAGTCGTACAAATCTCAACCATCCCACCGTCTCACTTGCCGTGAATTTCGCCTCGCTGCCTCACGCAACGAAGTTAACTGTCGCGCTCATTAAGCACCGCGAGGCCCGGGAAGAAATGATCGACCGCCGGAATCGCGGGCCCGATCAAAAGTCAATTTATCACGGCGCCCAAGTATGTTGCCAGATAAATCGCCCGCCGACCCGGACATTTCGCGAGCGCATAATAATGATTTCCTGGCAGCGCACCTTTTCCCTCCCGCCTTTTTTCCCGCCCGCCAACGGCGTCGCCTAAGAAAACCAGACGGCCGGGGACCGGCTCATCACTAACGAGCGATATCAAATATCTTCGCCGACTTCGCCGGTTTCGCTGTCTCGCGCACGCGATGCGTCCGCGACACGTTTGAACGTGCCAATTCACGATGCCGCTTAAGGATAAGCCCGTCGTTACGAAGAATCCTTACGCGGCCCTCGTGACTCCTAACTTCATGCTATTCCTGTCAGGCGAAGAATTCTGCGACGCCCGATAACGTGTAATTTCGCGCGACACACGCAGCACCGACAGAAATGAACCCATCCGCGTCTACGTTATGGGAGTTCAGGTGCGGTACGTTATTTTTGTAATAGCCAGTGTCACTGCAGTGACGGGCGATTCATGTGAAATGCAACCCCTGCGACGTTTTAGTAGCGTCATCGGCGTTCGGCGGTGATTTACTTGGATTTGCGTATCGAGGTACGGAGTGGTGTATTTCTTAACTAATGTGATGCTAGATTTGTGGCTGTTGATGGGTAGTTATTTGTACTTCCAGAAAAATAGGTATTTTGTGTATACTATATCTGTTTTGATATATAGGGTATATAGTGTATTTATAATTCCGAGTGCAACTGCAATGGCGGGCAATTCATGTGAAATGCAACCCCTGCGACGTTTTAGTAGCGTCATCGGCGTTCGGCGGTGATTTACTTGGATTTGCGTATCGAGGTACGGAATGGTGTATTTCTTAACTAATGTGACGCTAGATTTGTGGCTGTTGATGGGTAGTTATTTGTGTTTCCAGAAACATGGTTATTTTGTGTATAATATATCTGTTTTGATATATAGGGTATATAGTGTATTTATAATTCCGAGTACAACTGCAATGGCGGGCGATTCATGTGAAATGCAACCCCCGCGTCGTTTTAGTAGCGTCATCAGCGTTCGGCGGTGATTTACTTGGATTTGCGTATCGAGGTACAAAGTGGTGTATTTCTTAACTAATGTGCTGCTAGATTTGTGGCTGTTGATGGGTAGTTATTTGTACTTCCAGAAAAATAGGTATTTTGTGTATACTATATCTGTTTTGATATGTAGGGTATATAGTGTATTTATAATTCCGAGTGCAACTGCAGTGACGGGCGATTCATGTGGTACTTGGATTTGCGTATCGTGGTACAGAGTGGTGTATTTCTTAACTAATGTGATGCTAGATTTGTGGCTGTTGATGGGTAGTTATTTGTGCTTCCAGAAACATTGGTATTTTGTGTATACTATATCTGTTTTGATATGTAGGGTATATAGTGTATTTATAATATACTATGTGTATTTGTAATTCCGAGTGCAACTGCAATGGCGGGCAATTCATGTGAAATGTAACCCCTGTGACGTTTCAATGGCGTTATCTGCGGTCAGCGGTGATTTACTTGAATTTGCGTGTCAAGATACAGCGTGGCATTATTCTCGACAAATAGGATGCTGATGCTAGATTTACGGACGATGATTAGTACTTATTTACACTTCCAGAGAAATGGGTATTCAGTGTACAATACAGGAACTTTAATTATTCCTTCATTTTCCCACTAAAATATAGTAAGTCTCTAATTAAACACACCATCCAACGAATTAGGGTGTAAGTCATGAAATTCTAAAGTCCAGCACTCTCAACCATAAAAGGGCTTCCCATATTCCGTCACTTTCCAATTAAAATATACTAAGGTCGAAATGAAACACGCCATCCAACGCGTTAGGGTTTTAATAATCGAATTCTAAAGTCCCGCATTTCCACCCATAATAGGGCTTCCCATATTCCTTCATTTTCCATCTAAAACGTCCATCAAACAGACCCCTTCCCGCAGTCCATCGCCTCGGAACCGAAGTCCCTCGCACGCCCCACGTACCAGAGCCTTGCGGGTCCCATCCCAACGCCGATAGGATCTGCCGAGTCAAATTGTTTCGGATCGTTGGTTAATTGGGTGCTCGTTTTGGGCCGGCGCGCGCGGCCAAGTACAAGATGACAAAGCCGCGATCCGTGGACCACGACGAACACAGCGCGGATACCATTCCGTCCGCAAGCTGTGCAAAGCCAGCCTCGCCCACCAACCCCGTGTCGAACCAATAATCGAAGCTCGATAGCGGTGCAACTTCGAGTTACCGTCCAATCCCGGACCTCGTTGCCACGCAATTGACATGCCCGTTCACATGGGAATCGGTGGGGTGTGTCCAAATGCGTTCGACGCGCGTACGGCAAACTGGTATCCGGATATCTGCTGCGCGCCACAATGTTCGAAGCGCACGGTGTCACCGGCTTGCGAACTGTCGCCTTCGCATGGGGCACACGCCATTGCGCTTCGTTGCGTTTGGCTTCGTCTACTGCGGCTGATGACACTGCGTTTGTTGGCAGTGGATGAGGGAAAAAGCAGTTGAGGCTGGATACTGAGGAGCGTAATGCACGCAAATTGTACTATTCATTTAGCGGACGAAATTATTTAAATTGGCATGATACTAAGTCTTTTAGTAATAAAGTGTGCGGGCAGCTGAGCCTGGGGTACTGAGGAACGTAATGCACGAAAATTGTACTATTCATTTAACGGACGAAATTATTTCAATTGGCATGATACTAAGTGTTTTAGTAGTAAAGTGTGTGGGCAGTTGAGCCTGGGGTACTAAGGAACGTAATGCACGAAAATTGTACTATACAATTAGCGGACGGGAATATTTACATCGGCATGATACTAAGTCTTTTACTAAAGAAGTGAGTGGGCGGCTGAGGAACGTAATGCACGAAAATTGTACTATTCAATTAGCGGACGGAATTATTTAAATCGGCATGGTAGTAAGTCTTTTACTAATGAAGTGAGTGGGCAGCTGAGTGTGCGGTACTGAAGAACGGAATGCACGAAAATGGTACTATTCATTTAGCGGACGGAATTATTTAAATCGGCATGGTACTAAGTCTTTTACTAATGAAGTGAGTGGGCGGCTGAGTGTGCGGTACTGAGGAACGGAATGCATGAAAATTGTGCTATTCAATTAGCCGACGGAATTATATAAATAGGCATGGTGTTAAGTCTTTTAGTAATAAAATGTGTGAGCAGCTGAGTCTGGGGTACTGGGGAACGTAAGGCACGAAAATTGTACTATTCATTTAACGGACGAAATTATTTAAATTGGCATGATACTAAGTGTTTTAGTAGTAAAGTGTGTGGGCAGCTGAGCCTGGGGTACTAAGGAACGTAATGCACGAAAATTGTACTATACAATTAGCGGACGGGAATATTTAAATCGGCATAATACTAAGTCTTTTACTAAAGAAGTGAGTGGGCGGCTGAGGAACGTAATGCACGAAAATTGTACTATTCAACTGGCGGACGGAATTATTTAAGTCGGCATGGTACTAAGTCTTTTAGTAATGAAGTATGTGGGCAGCTGAGGCTAAGATACTGAGAAATGCAATGGACGAAAATTGTACTATACAATTAGCGGACGGGAATATTTACATCGGCATAATACTAAGTCTTTTACTAAAGAAGTGAGTGGGCGGCTGAGGAACGTAATGCACGAAAATTGTACTATTCAACTGGCGGACGGAATTATTTAAGTCGGCATGGTACTAAGTCTTTTAGTAATGAAGTATGTGGACAGCTGAGGCTAAGATACTGAGAAATGCAATGGACGAAAATTGTACTATGCAATTAGCGGACGGAATTATTTAAATCGGCATAGTACTAAGTCTTTTACTAATGAAATGAGTGGGCAGTTAAGTGTGCGGTACTGAGGAATGCAATGCACGAAAATTTTACTATTCATTTAGCGGACGGAATTATTTAAATCGGCATGGTGGTGAGTCTTTTAGTAACAAAGTGTATGGGTAGCCGAGTCTGGGAAAACTGAGGAACGTAATGCACGAAAATTGTACTATACAATTAGCGGACCGAATTATTTAAATCGGCATGGTGGTGAGTCTTTTAGTAATGAAGTCTGTAGGCAGCTGAGGCTACGGTACTGAGGAATGCAATGGACGAAAATTGTATTATTAAATTAGTGGATGGAATTATTTAAATCGGTACGGTATGGGGACTTTTAATAATAAATTATGTGGACAGCCGAGGTTTGGGTACTGAGGAATGTCGGACGCGAATATGTTATTATTGAATTAGCTTGCGGAATTATTTAAATTAAGCATGTATAATTATTCAAATCGGTACGGTAATTAGCTTTTTAGTAATAAAGGACGTAGAAACAGGGCAGCTGCGGACGTGGTAGGTTTTTAGCAACAAATGATGTAGGAGAACAGCAGCTGGGACTGCAATGCTAAGGAATGCAATGCACGAAAATGTAACTACTGAGTTACAGTGCAGTGCTATTCAAAATACAGGGGTCTATGTCAAAATACAGGGGGATATGTTATGATACGCCACTTCTACAAATATGCTATCTTCATGCGAGACGGAAGAGCTAACAACAGATTCATGAACATTGATTTTATACCTATTTGGCAAATTTCCCGAAAGAGACAGCTATACCGCACCCAGATTGTCAAAATTCGAGGGAACGAATTAGGATATGCATTCGCATCATGACATCAATCAACGTCAACCTAAATCGCTCGAAAATAATACTCACGACTTCTGTAACTAATCACGAAACCTCAAATCTCTCAAAAGTGACAGGGTTCATAAATCTACCGCTAATCAACTGCTTGCTTTTTCTATATTCCATCAGCAGCCTCTTATCTTCATCCGTAATTTCTTTCTACGCGCCCTGGCCATGAGCTTCGTGCAGCAGTAAAAGTTCGCAGTTTCACGTACATCAGTGTGTTTCAACATACGTAAGCCGTGGCCTACAAAACTTTCCCACACTTCTGGAATAATCGGCGCGGTTATCGTGCATCGAAAGAGCGTCGACTGGTTATTGGAAGTAACAGCGGGAAAGATAAAAAGAGAGGAAGGGGGAGAAAGATAGTAGGCAAGAAAATCTAGGCTCCTGTAGGTGGTGTTGCGCATTCTCTAGGTACACTTATTCCACGACATGGCGAACGTCGATAGACCTGAGAGCTCTCTTTGCACGCTTATTACCCTAATGCCAGTACTTAACACACTGTTGCCTGCACATATTCGTCGTTTATTTGCCGTGCCAACGACCGGGTGTCCCGTTTAGTACCTTGTACGGTAACGAACAAAGGTGGATTCTCGTTAAATATCAAACGGCAATACCAAGCATGCGATTCGAAATATCAAGACGCCGGCATGAATGTTGTACTTCGAACACAACCCTCCGGAACATGATAATATTAACCCTTTGCACTCCGAATTTTATTTCGATTCCATTACCAACAGCTCCCAACGCCTTTAAGTGTTTTATTTCAAATCTACTTTAACTAAAAAAGCAGGCAATTTAAATAAATAAAGGAAGAAACAAATTCACTTAAATACCAATTTTATTTACACTATTGTCGTATTTTTAATTTTTCAAGCGTATGATATCTTTTGAAACAACTTTCGAGATGCAATCCTGGTTTTCTTTCGCACGTTTCACAAAAATAGGTGCTTTCTCTTCTTCCTCCAGGTATTTTTCTATTTGAGCAAACTGCAGAGTCTTTGTGTTTTCCTTCGGGATGGGCGAAGATGAACTGAGGCTTTCCATCTAAGCGATCGTGTTTATCATGTGTTCCAGGCCTCCCAAATTTCATATTTGAAGCACATAAATCACGAGTAAGCACCGATAAAATCTTTTCGCGAAATTTTTTGTGGGCTATAGGTTTTGTTCCTTAGTTTTTTGTTTTCTCTTTGCATAAAATATACGCGTTTACTATGGAGATTTCTAATCCCCAAAAAAATATTTCTTCCACCACTTGAGTGCTCGACGTAAAAAACAATAAGATGCCGCGTATTGGTTCGCCACATCGGCACCCACATATTTTTATTATAATTTGTGATCACATCCGATTCTTTCATTTCTCTTCGATTACCTGAATGATTACCTAACATCTATTTATTTGGACATGAAAAAATGTCGAGTGGAACTCGACAAAGGAGCTCCTGAGATAAAAACTGATGTCGAGTCACACTCGACATAGGAGTGCAAAGGGTTAAATGAGATAGTTGGACTAGGATTTTGTGCGGTATGAAACATTGGCGCTGCAGGAAGTCAATGGATGCAATTACAAATTACGTAAGGATTGCAGTGTTAGGAGCTAGTAGTTTCGGTGCAACCCTCTGAAATCTGGCTTGATGCTTGGAATAGAATTTGGATAGTAACAATGCATTGACGATGTATGACGTAGCAGATGTATGCACAACTTACGTAAAGACCACAGTGTTAAGATATTCTGCTTGAAATGCAAACGTCCAAAACCAGATGACTTGAGGTACTAAGATTTTGTATAGTAGCAAAACACTGATTATGCAAGACCCAAATAGATGCAGTTACAACATACGTAAGGGTCACAGCGTTAAAACATTCTGCTTTCAATGCGCACCTCAAGAACCCGATGATTTCATGTGACAGGATTCTTTATAGTAACAAAGCATTGACGGTGTATGATGTCAATTAATATAATTACAACTTATACCAAAGTAAACTTACGTAAAGACCACAGTGTTAAGATATTCTGCTTGAAATGCAAACGTCCAAAACCAGATGACTTGAGGTACTAAGATTTTGTATAGTAGCAAAACACTGATTATGCAAGACCCAAATAAATGCAGTTACAACTTACGTAAGGGTCACAGCGTTAAAACATTCTGCTTTCAATGCACACCTCAAGAACCCGATGATTTCATGTGACAGGATTCTTTATAGTAACAAAGCATTGACGGTGTATGATGTCAATTAATATAATTACAACTTACACCAAAGTAAACTTACGTAAAGACCACAGTGTTAAGATATTCTGCTTGAAATGCAAACGTCCAAAACTAGATGACTTGAGGTACTAAGATTTTGTATAGTAGCAAAACACTGATTATGCAAGACCCAAATAGATGCAGTTACAACTTACGTAAGGGTCACAGCGTTAAAACATTCTGCTTTCAATGCACACCTCAAGAACCCGATGATTTCATGTGACAGAATTCTTTATAGTAACAAAGCATTGACGGTGTATGATGTCAATTAATATAATTACAACTTACACCAAAGTAAACTTACGTAAAGACCACAGTGTCAAGATATTCTGCTTGAAATGCAAACGTCCATAACCAGATGACTTAAGGTACTAAGATTTTGTATAGTAGCAAAACACTGATTATGCAAGACCCAAATAGATGCAGTTACAACTTACGTAAGGGTCACAGCGTTAAAACATTCTGCTTTCAATGCACACCTCAAGAACCCGATGATTTCATGTGACAGGATTCTTTATAGTAATAAAGCATTGACGGTGTATGATGTCAATTAATATAATTACAACTTACACCAAAGTCACAGTGTCCAAGCATTATACTTTCAATGCAACCCTTTGTAACTCGAGGACGCGATGGTTGTAAGAGGTGTTTGTGTGGTATAGAAGCATTGACGATGCATGACGTAAATAGATGCAGATTAACTTACGTAAAGATCCCAATTTACGTACGTAAGTGTTAAGAAAACGTTGGAACGCGTCATTTTGGAGACAAGAATCTAGTCAACGAATTCACGTGGGACCCGCAAGGCGACACATAAATCGACACAATTTGCTCAATTTACATAAGCATCAAACTAACAAATCGGTGTTTCAACATGCGTAATTTCCGAAAGATGTATACTCTAGACCCCAATTACAATTACAAATTGAAGAAATTGCGTGGAATCCTCAAAACCACATAAATCGACACAATTTTCTCAACTTACAGAAATATCAAACTACCAAATCGATGTTTTAACATGCGTAATTTTCAAAACACGTACATTCTGGGTCTCAATTACAATTACAAATTAAAGAATTCGCATAGAATCCTCAAGGCGATACGAAAATCGACATAATTTTGTCAAGTTACACAAATACGTAACATTTCAACGGTTTGCAAACACGTATACCCGCATCCTAATTAGAACGCAAGTCAGTGAATTTGTTTGGAACCCCTAGGGCGATACATAAATCGATGCAATTTTGTCAAGTTGCATAAAAATGAAACTATTAAATTGTCATATTACTGGTACGTATTTTTGGAAACCCATATATCCCAGACGTCAATTACAACACCAGTCAGTCAATTTGTTTGGAACCATAAATGTGCATAAATCAACACGAAGTTGCACAAATATGTAACTATTAAATTGACATTTTACAGGTGCATCTTTTTGAAACCTCACATATCTCAGACCCCAATTACAAATGCCAGCCAATGAATTCGTTTGGAATTTTGTCAAGTTGCATAAAAATGAAACTATTAAGGCGTATTTTTACATATATAAATCGTCAGAATTTTGGCAAATTACATAAATATGTAACTATTAAATTGACATTTTACAAGTGCATCTTTTTGGAAGCTCACATATCCCAGACCCCAATTACAAATGCCAGCCAGTGAAGTTGTTTGGAACCCCTAAGGCAATACATAAATCGATGCAATTTTGTCAAGTTGCATAAAAATTAAACTATTAAATTGTCATATTACTGATACGTATTTTTGGAAACCCATATATCCCGGACGTCAATTACAACACCAGTCAGTCAATTTGTTTGGAACCATAAATGTGCATAAATCAACACCAAGTTGCACAAATATGTAACTATTAAATTGACATTTTACAGGTGCATCTTTTTGAAACCTCACATATCTCAGACCCCAATTACAAATGCCAGCCAATGAATTCGTTTGGAACCGCCAAGGCGATACATAAATCGTCAGAATTTTGGCAAATTACATAAATATGTAACTATTAAATTGACGTTTCACAGGTGCGTATTTTTACAAAGCTCATATATCCCAGACCCCAATTACGAGACCAGTCAGCGAATTTGTGTGGAACCGTGAGCAGGACTCTGTCTACGTTAGGACGGTCCGTGCTAAAAGAAGAACGCGGCGTCGTCGGAGGGGGAATACGGGAAAAGATGAAAGTGAGGGTCTTTCGCTCTAGGCACCCGGTATATAGATCGCCTGTACGCGATGCTGCCCCAATGGCGTGGCGTTCTCGGCAGATAATTATCACTAACCATCAGCTATTTGCGAGGAATGGCTGATAATTGCTACGTTGTTCAGACTCTACCGAGCGATAACCCGCCTAGGACTCCTTTTAGACGAGCACTCGCAGTCACTGTTGTTGGAGAGCAGAACGCGCTGCCCTCAGGGAGTTCGGCCTTTTTTTTATGAGCCAAGAAGTCGCCCTGTTTCCTTCTCGCGTGGCATTTCAACGTTGCTTTCGGTTGCTTTCGAAAACGCTGGATTCCGAACGTTGGTCATGTGGCAGAAGTACAAACGTCACGAGTGCTTAGACCTGTGATGTAATGAGTAGGTGTCAGTTATACGGTAAAGTAGTAATCGCCGCTATTGGCAAAGCAAGTTAAGGCACCAGAAGAAATAATGGCAAACTAAAATTCTTGCGTTTCAAATTTTTTCTGCATCCCTTTCGAGAACGTTGAATTCCGAATGTTGGGAATGCAGCAGAAGTATAATAATCACGCTTTAGGCATGTTGTAAGGAACACGTGTCAATTATATGGCAAAATAGTCGGTAATCGGTGCTATTGGTGAAACACGTTAAATAACTCTAAAAGTGTATGGGAAACTAAAATTCCTGTTTCCATGACGTACTGGAGTAAGAACATTCCAATAAACTGAATATATATTACAATTATATGGCAAAATAGTCAGTAATCGTTGGTATTGGTGAAACACGTTAAATGGCTCTAAAAGTGTATGGGAAACTAAAATTCCTGTTTTCATGACGTACTGGAGTAAAAAAACGTTCCAATAAACTGAATATATATTACAAGTGAATAAATAACACATATATGTATATAACAAGTCACATTAGAACCTAGTACACGATTTTCCATTGAATAAAATCGTTTTGTGTTTGTATTACGATCAATAGACAACACAATATTTAACCAAGACCCTCGATATTAAACTGGGTTAGCATCGTTTATCAGACACTTTGCCACGAAATGCCTTTAAACATTTTATGCGTATGTTGGATTCCTTTTTCTGGCGGCCGAAGTATCGCACTGTTCATAGAGAACAGAACATTATGTTTTACACACTTCACGCGTGTTATAGACTAAGTAAAGTAGTAATCGCCGCTATTGGCAAAGCAAGTTAAGGCACCAGAAGAAATAATGGCAAACTAAAATTCTTGCGTTTCAAATTTTTTTCTGCATCCCTTTCGAAAACGTTGAATTCCGAATGTTGGGAATGCAGCAGAAGTATAATAATCACGCTTTAGGCATGTTGTAAGGAACACGTGTCAATTATATGGCAAAATAGTCAGTAATCGTTGCTATTGGTGAAACACGTTAAATCACTCTGAAAGTGTATGTGAAACTAAAATTCCTGCTTTCATGACGTATTGGAGTAAAAACATACAAATGAATATATAACACATATATATCACAAGTGACATTAGAATCTAGTACACGATTTTCCATTGAATAAAATCGTTTTATGTTTGTATTACGATAAATAGACAACACAATATTTAACCAAGACCCTCGATATTGAACTGGGTTAGCATCGTTTATCAGACACTTTGCCACGAAATGCCTTTAAACATTTTATGCGTATGTTGGAGAAGTATCGCACTGTTCATAGAGAACAGAACATTATGTTTTACACACTTCACGCGTGTTATAGACTTCGTAATGCGTTCAGGCTTTATAGTACGCGGAATTTACAGCGTGTAGCCCCTAGATCAAGCGGACTCTATAAAGTAGAATAAATGAGATGTAAAAGTTTACGACCGGCCCGAATACAAGAAAACTGACCGATTCGGGACGCCATAAACTTTTATCTCTTATTTACTTTATAAGCTACACACCCGGGCATTTTTTAAATCCTACTTCGCAATAAAATGCCGGCGCTCATGACATGAGCACCGTCCGAGTAAACGACGACGCGGACGTCGTAATTATAAAAACCATCTCGTTTATAAAAATCTGCAGAAACTTAACACTTTGCGGACCGAGCATTCTATTGCTAATCGTACCCAGTGGCCGGGTATTTTTTTGCGTCAAATATTTTTAAATTAGTGATGATTTGTTAGTAGTTAACACGTTGACTGCCATGGTCACCGGTGATCAAAGATTTGACTAAAAATGCAAAAAATTCGCAATGAAGCCTATTTGCAATCTTGTAAAAGCAATTTATATTGGAACGGTGCATTCTAATAGAGCAAAATACGTTTGGCAGCCAACGTGTTAAAAATCATTGTCCCGTGAAATATTTATTTTTAACAACTTTAAAAATGAATGTTTTTTTAATATTTCCCAATAAGTAAAAATGTGTAAAAACTAAACATTTTTTAAAGTATGATATTTCGTAAAATATGACACTAAGTGAAGTGGAACACGACAAACACAAATATTCAATTCTCGTCATCACTTGATGTATCCGTTAAACTTAATATTTCTGTAATATTGCTAATCGTTTTGTCGCTATCCATATTTCAGAGCTTCAAATAATTCATTCGCAACATAAATTACGAAAAACTGCGGCTGACAATCACGTAGCAATTGTGTGATATCTCGTCACCTGCCTCAAACGACAGAATACGCAAGACGATATATCTCGTCAATGGCCCAGAACGACGAAATAGCAATGACGAGATATCTCGTCATCCGTCCGCAATGTGTTAAGGAAGGAATTAAATTTGTAGGATTAATAATAGCAGTAACACTATACTGACTCAGAGTATTAAAGCCATATACACAGCGTTATATATCCAAAAAATGTTAAATCTTTAAATCTTGCCACCCGACCACTACAACCGTGAAAATCATTGTGCACAATTCTATAAATAACGTATTCTGTACCGACGCTGCGGATTACTTTTATCCCCTAATGAACGGTAACGATGGCAAAACATCGGTCCACTAGGAAGCAACTCGACAGTTCTAATGGGAAAACTAAGAGTAACTCTAGTTATAGCATTGACCTAAAATCGCAAGCCTTACGTTGTTTAAATATCCCAGGCGTCATACTTGGGCGTGTAATAACACGCGAGAATCCGTTACCCTAAGTTGGAGGCCACTATCGTAGCTTCTCTTCGGAAGATGCTGACGCGCAAAAAGTCTCGCCGCATATAGCCGCCTTTTAGGAAGCAAACGAACGTGTTACGCGGCCTCTTTCTGCCTTTGTCCAATAATGGTAAGGAAGACGGACCAAAAAGTTCGGACATAATCGCCTGTAATCACGCACATTTGCGAGGTGTACGCTGGCATGTACTGAACGGTGCGACTTCCGCATTCAGATGTCAATCAGATTGAAACGTGGGATTTTCACGCGCGTGAACGAATGCCAAAACGAAAAATGGTGGGGATAAAGATATCGCGGGTTAACAACGAATGTTTCTGGGTTTGAGGCAGTTCGGTACAGAACGAAGGATGCTGGCAGAGGGTCATTTGCTGTGCGAAGTAGCGTGACGGCATTGCACGAAATACAGGATGAATTGTGCGTATTGGCAGTTGATGAAAATTGGCCGTTGAACGTCAAAATCAGTGGTCTTATTCTTGAACGTCATGATTTGATGAGGTGCGCACTTAAATACGCCAAATAAATGTATTGTAATAGAAGCACAACGAAGTAATTTGTGTATGATGATCAAATGTGATTGATGATGATGTGAATGATCAAATCACCTCAACTTTGCGAGAACCCACCCACAGTATTTCCAATACTATATTCCAATACTTGTATTAGAGATCTATCTACCATTGTTTCTTGTTACGACATAATAACATTTAGTTGCGTATCTAAACACTAAGCAAGTCAAATGAATTATAGAAAAGTGGTCAAACCACCCCAACGTTTACGGGAATAGGTCAAGCCGACCAGAGCTCTCAAAAATCCGGCAAAAAATGTACGCGCACGTTAACACGTTGACTGCCACGGTGGTCACAGGTGACCGGTGCAAAAGATTTCACTAAAAATGCAAAAAATGTGCAATGAAGTCTATTTGTAATCTCATAAAAGCAATTGATATTGGAACGGTGCTTCAATGCTTTGGCTTCTAACAACTCTACGTTAGTTTCATTTTGTACAATTTAATCATAATCTGTAGTATTTCATCGCATCCCGGTTCTAATATAACAAAATGCGCTTGGCAGTCAAAGTGTTAACACGTTGACTACCACGGTGGTCACCGGTGACCGGCGCAAAAGATTTGACTAAAAATGCAAAAAATTCGCCATGAAGCCTATTTGCAACCCTGTAAAAGCAAATGATATTGGAACGGTGCTTCAATACTTTGGCTTCTAACAACTCTACGTTACCTTCATTTTGTACGATTTAATCATATTCTGCAGTATTTAATCGCATCGCGATTCTAACATAGTAAAATACGCTTGGCAGTCAAAGTGTTAACACGTTGACTACCACGGTGGTCACCGGTGACCGGCGCAAAAGATTTGACTAAAAATGCAAAAAATTCGCCATGAAGCCTATTTGCAACCCTGTAAAAGCAAATGATATTGGAACGGTGCTTCAATGCTTTGGCTTCCAACAACTCTGCGTTACCTTCATTTTGCACGGTTTAATCATATTCTGCAGTATTTAATCGCATCGCGATTCTAACATAGTAAAATACGCTTGGCAGTCAAAGTGTTAACACGTTGACTACCACGGTGGTCACCGGTGACCGGTGCAAAAGATTTGACTAAAAATGCAAAAAATTCGCCATGAAGCCTATTTGCAACCCTATAAAAGCAAATGATATTGGAACGGTGCTTCAATAATTTGGCTTCCAACAACTCTGCGTTACCTTCATTTTGCACGGTTTAGTCATGCTCTGCAGTATTTCATCGAATCGCGGTTCTATATTAGCAAAATACGCTTGGCAGTCAACGTGTTAACTATTAAAAATAATTTCTTATAAACATCTACCTACCATAATTTCTTGTGAAGATTTATCTACCATAATTTCTTGCCACAACACAGTAATATACACCTACGAATCTGTATTATACAAAAATGGCGGAATCACCTGAACGTTCCCTGGACCTCAGCACACCCCTAAAAAATCCCGTAAAACACATGTCACACTGGCAAAAACGCACGCACACTTTGCAACGTGTTAACTATTAAAAATAATTTCTTATAAACATCTGTCTAACATAATTTCTTATAAACATCTGTCTACCATAATTTCTTGTAAACACCCATCTACCATAAGAAAAATGCCGAGCAGACACAGTAACGTGCGCGGCTGCGAATCTGGCGGTGCGTATAGACAAAAATGGCGGAATCGGATCGCCTGCGTCCGTTCGCACTCGTGTTGCCCGCGAGCACGGTTGGATAACTCTCCCAATCGTAATGTTATCACCGGCAATAAAACAGCGCATGTCACACTGACAAAAGCGCGGGCGCACACTTAATGCGAATGGTGACGCGCGTATATCTTCTAGGACAGCCCGACCGCGTCCACGTTCAAATCACGCGTCGCCCAAACCTCACGTGGGCACACGCATGGGGCAAGGCGAAAATCGCCCACGAAGTGTGAGCGGGTCGATGGTGTGTGGTAAGAAAATGGGAGCAGACACGACGTAAGTGCGCGGGCGAAAAAATGTTGCTGCGTATGTGTGACGGGTTTGCGACGAGGGCATTTTTGTGAAGATCGGATCGCCGTGCGTCCAGGTTCGCACTCGTGTTGCCTCGCGAGCCACCGGTTGGATAACTCTCTTACTGCCCTGTAAATCGTAATGTTACACCGGCAATTTAATAAGCAGAGCGCGTTCGCTTATCCCCACTGACGAGCGCGGGCGCACATAATAATGTTAATGGTGGCGAGTATATCTTCTAGGACAGCTCGGAGTCGGGCGTCCACGTTCAAACGTGTGTGCGCGTGCGTGCACGGATACTCACGTGGGCACACGCATGGGGCGAAGCGAAAATGGTGTGTGAGGAGAACATGGATGGTGTGTGGTGACATGTGGGATGCGACAGGGGTAGGTGGGGTGCAGGTGTAATGAAAATGTTGCTGGGCATGTGTGACGGGTTTGACGCAGGAGTATGGGCATTTTTGTGTTGCGGATGTTTATGGAGACGGATGCATAGAGGTAGAGGTTGAAATGGAGGGTTGCGCGTGGAATTTGCAAGGCAGGCTTAGGGTTGATTGAGATTTTGCGAAATGAAAATGTTGCTGGGCATGTGTGACGGGTTTGACGCAGGAGTATGGGCATTTTTGTGTTGCGGATGTTTATGGAGACGGATGCATAGAGGTAGAGGTTGAAATGGAGGGTTGCGTGTGGAATTTGCAAGGCAGGCTTAGGGTTGATTGAGATTTTGCGAAATGAAAATGTTGCTGGGCATGTGTGACGGGTTTGACGCAGGAGTATGGGCATTTTTGTGTTGCGGATGTTTATGGAGACGGATGCATAGAGGTAGAGGTTGAAATGGAGGGTTGCGTGTGGAATTTGCAAGGCAGGCTTAGGGTTGATGGAGATTTTACGAAATGAAAATGTTGCTAGGTATGTGGGATAGGTTTGATGAGGGGTGTAGGCATTTTGGGCTGCGGATGCAGATTGAGGCGTATGTTGAGAGGTAAAGGTTGAAATCGATTGGTATTGAAATTTTAAGGTGATCTTACGGTTGATTAAGATGTTAGACTGTTTGATGCAAATTTGCAATTTTTAATTGCAAAGATGCTATAACGGTTGCTAAAACACAATTTTGGCATTTACTGTGTAGTGACGATGTACTGATTAATTGACAGATTGAAGTTATATGATATTTTTTGGCATTCAAGTTTAAAACATACATTCCGAGAGGGACACACACACACATATATATATATATATATATATATGTCAATGGGATTAACACGCAACCTTGCAGCAAACGTTTAGATGTAGATGTATATACGGATCGTGATAAAAAAAGAAATATTCAAAAGTGCAACTACATTTAAGAAAATATCATGTAACCACATTCTATCGATGGACTTACTCGAATATAGTTGCAATTTTGTTTATCCCTTTACACGTTAATTTTTTGCAGGCGTTCAAATCCAAAATATATTTATATATATATATCTAGTGCTAAATGTACCTCACTCCTGTCCTAATTTGTACATATTTATTATTTAACATTTATATAGTAAATGAAGTGATCACGAACTCTGCCGGCAGATTGCGTTGAATATGCGCAGTTTAGAGTCAATCGCCTGACACGGCATACAAAGCGAAAGACGGAGGATTGGGCGTGTACGATGTCGTTTAGCAAATTGGCGCACAGCAGAGATAGTTGTGAATCTAATGACAAGTGTCGCTCTCCGCTTATTGCACTGCAGTTTACGAGGCTCGCGTTCTGCTGCGCCCAGCCGTTCGCTGATTACATAGATGGCAGAAAAATTGTGAGCGAACATTCGCGCGAGTTGCTCTTACAAAAGGTGCCGTTCGAACGACGTCCATTATTTCCACGCGAACCGCGATGTTAAGCGCTAGGTACCTTTCAACGCGAGAATTAAGTTTGTCAGTATGATAACTGCGGACCTAGAAAGCGATTTATGGATTTCGCAAAAGGCCTTCGGGGTACGCCTACCGAATACCGACAAAATACATCGAAACGGCGATTTAAAATTTGAATAGAGTGAAACGATGGAATCAAGCTATGAAGCAAATTGGACTGATTTGGTGATAAATCGTATTTAAACATTGTTTCGTTAAACACGTAATATACGACGTTACATCAATCATATGGAATTTCATGTATATAGTACATTTGCAGAATCAGAAATTCTGTAGTTCATCCGATTAACCAATGCTTTTGTCTACGTACCTAATTCACAAAATTGCACGAACTGTGTATTACTTCATGTATATAGTACATTTGCAAAATCACAAACTTTGTAATACACCCAATTAACCGATGCTTTTATCTAAGTACCTAATTAATGAAGTTAGAGCAAACAGACAACTTCACGCAGCCATGTCATAACATATCGGTCTAACTTCGTGATAATCAATTATTATAAACCCAATCGTGTATAGTACAATGTCTATCGCAACTTCCCTTATGCATCCGTTAAAAAAAAAACTCAATTTTTAATCGTGTATAGTATCTCCACCATCGTCAATTTAGCATCTCCCGGTTCTTGCCGGAACTTCCCGGGAATCCTACATGAAAGACAGAACATCGGCAAAATGATCCAACTTTGAAAACCCTAAAAAACTTCCCCTATGCATCCGTTTAAAAAAAAAAACTCAATTTTTACCATCGTGTTTTCCCTCTCAAACTTTTACAACACTCCCAAACCAAAGCATTTCACAATGCCACACATCTTTTCAGTTCCAAAAAAACTTAATCTCCACCATCGTACTTTCACCTTTCAATTTAGCATCTCCCGGTTCCCACCTTGCCCGAACTTCCCGGGAATCTGCTACATGAAAGACAGAACATCGGCAAAATGATCCAACTGCCTCCAGCCCTCCCACCTGAAAACCCTAACTTTCCACCCCCGCCTCTGTTCTCCCCGCACTCGGTACACACGAAAGCCAAGGCAGCCACACGCAACACACCCCCTTCGTTTGCACCGTCACTTCTTCGTCCCCCGTTCTGCCACGCGCTGGAGAAAAAAGCGCAAAAATTTCTCTGTCTTCCACCCGCGTCTGCCCTCTCGCAAACGACGGCTCGTTCCCCATCGTTCCCGCCGCGCGGATACCCGAGCAGACAATCACTAAAACCAACACGGGCGCGTTATAAAAATCCCTTCCCCCGACGTGTCTGTTTACATTCCTGTCGGCGCATACGTGCAACCACGCATATTATTTCTATCCGTAGTTATGGGCCACTTACCGGGCCGGTCTCGGCGCGAGATGAAGCGCCGCGTTACTTTGCCAACAGGAATGAAAACGGCGCTCCGACCTGCGCTGCAGAAGGTGGGGCGGGTGGGGGGCAGAGGGAATAAGGTGTAATCAGTTTAATGAATAGTCGCCCTGCGTAATTATGGTGAGGCTCGCAGTCCGGGTTGTACACACGCACGCCGACTGCTCGGTGTGTGTGGCGTGTAGGCTCAGTCCTGCGAAGGTGTGGGCACGGAACCCTACGAACGAACCTTACGGAGGAACCTTGGCGTACGCTATCCAACGTGGATGGAAGTCGCATCTTCCTTCGCAGCCGTGCCGCGAGTACAACGGCTGTCGTGGGATCGGTGGGATGCGGATGTGTGTTGTCAGTGTATGAGGGAGAGGGGGAAGCAGCGGGTTTTTGTATTTTCGGTGCTATGGCGGAGTGTGCGAAAGTCTGGGGCTTTGCATTTAGCACTTTCGTGGCTAGAATTATGAAAATGGCTTCCGGATGGAAGCGTTGTTTGGAGTTGGCTGATGCCGACGTAGTAGACGCGGTCTGCATCTTTGGAACGTGTTATGGCACATTATTTAATTGAATGTGATTGGACATAAGATTGAACATGGCATGTGTGTTGTCAGTGTGTCAGGGTAGAGGGGGAAGCAGCGGGTTTTTGTATTTTCGGTGCTATGGCGGAGTGTGCGAAAAGTGGGGCTTTGCATTTAGCACTTTCGTGGCTAGAATTATGAAAATGGCTTCTGGATGGAAGCATTGTTTGGAGTCGGCTGATGCCGACGTAATAGACGCGATCTGCATTTTTGGAACGTGTTATGGCAGATTATTTAATTGAATGTGATTCGTCATAACACTGAACATGGCAGTATGAGAGGCGACTGAGCAGAATGCGGATGTGTGTTGTCAGTGTATGAGGATAGAGGGGGAAGCAGCGGGTTTTTGTATTTTCGGTGCTATGGCGGAGTGTGCGAAAGTCTGGGGCTTTGCATTTAACACTTTCGTGGCTAGAATTATGAAAATGGCTTCTGGATGGAAGCGTTGTTTGGAGTCGGCTGATGCCGACGTAATAGACGCGATCTGCATTTTTGGAACGTGTTATGGCACATTATTTAATTGAATGTGATTGGTCATAAGATTGAACATGGCAGTATGAGAGGCGACTGAGCAGAATGCGGATGTGTGTTGCCAATGTGTCAGGGTAGAAGGGGAAGCAGCGGGTTTTTGTATTTTCGGTGCTGCGGCAGAGTGCGCGAAAGACTGGGGCTTTGCATTTAGCATTTTCGTGGCTAGAATTATGAAAATGGCTTCCGGATGGAAGCGTTGTTTGGAGCCAACTGATGCCGATGTAGTAGATGCGGTCTACATCTTTGGAACGTATTATGGCTCATTTTTTAATTAAATTTGATTGACCATAACATTGAACATAGCAGTATGGGGGCGACTGAGCAAAGAAAGCACTGAGAACTTCAGATTCGGAGGTCCTTAGCCCCGTGGATGGAGAATGCAACATTTTTTTTAAATGTCGGCGTCAAGATGAGTTTAAGTGCGGTGAGCAATGTTTGCAATGGAAGCCAACTACTTTGAGATCCGTAGTGACGTTTCGGAACAGAATCAGGCTTATTGGCAATTGCAAATATATCTTCTGCATACTTCATTTTAAATGTTATGCTTCTGATTAGAAACGAATAAATGTTATGCAAACTTTACAGCATTTTTCATTTTTCCCCTCCAACCTCATGTATTCCAGTTTTCCACATCTTTTTCTTTCAAGTTAACGCAAGTAAGAAATAATCTCCTGACGTCGACGCGATCGAAATTTCAAAACGTCAAGTCCAAATATCGTGGACAATCAGCACATTTAACAGTTAATTACTACCTTGACCGAGGTACTAGCCGCAATTTTACGTGCACATCCACTTTGCCACGATCACCATCGATTTTGGGTTTTTGTTGCGAAGCGCAGCTG
This sequence comes from Cryptocheilus praepositus, assembly GCA_033815515.1. Taxonomy (NCBI): domain Eukaryota; kingdom Metazoa; phylum Arthropoda; class Insecta; order Hymenoptera; family Pompilidae; genus Cryptocheilus; species Cryptocheilus praepositus. The sequence continues at coordinate 3,806,941 of JAWWQZ010000257.1, forward strand.
AAGCAGCGCTCTCATACAGTATATTACTTCCTTGTGTGCTGCTCCGGGAAGGGAACACGGCAAAAATGTTATTACCAACGTCATTACGGATTCTTCCGAGTCTATCCCACAATGCTTCTCGTTAACGGCGGAATTTATCGTTACCATTAATTCTCTCTAACCCGGCGAGTCACTTTTATGGCTCGAACCGCGTAAATAGTCCATCCGGCGCAGTCTGCCCCGAGGGCGCAGAAACCGTGGTGGCAGAATTTTTATGGCGATTCGTAACCTGTCCCATCGACGAGTTCCTGCGAGCGGGTGCTATAATACAATCAAATAAAGTGAATCGCAGGTGACCCACGAAATTCCCCGCGCGATCGCCGCTCGCCGAATGAGCAACGTGCACGTGTGCTTGACGCAAAACGAAACGAAAAATCGCCCCTTGCGCTGTGATCAATCGATTTCGAGCATCCGGCGTCGGTGCGCTCTGCGAATTGTCGAACGAGAGGGCGAACGTTCGGTGCAAAGTTCGATAGAAGGCGTCAAAAAAATTCGCTTCCACACTCAGCGACGTCTGCAACGAACCGAAGCTTTGGTACACTTTACTGTCGGCGAAGTTGCCATTTTTATGCAGCATTGAATGTAATGAACTTCTTAAAATGGCTGATCTCGTAGAATTTTTGTTTATGGGAATGATGAGTAAGGCAAATTTGATCAAAAGAGGTGTTTGCAGAAATTCATTACATGCACTTTACTGTCGGCGAAGTTGCCATTTTTATGCAGCATTGAATGTAATGAACTTCTTAACATGGCTGATTTCGTAGAATTTTTGTTTATGGGAATGATGAGTAAGGCAAATTTGATCACAAGAGGTGTTTGCAGAAATTCATTACATGCACTTTACTGTCGGCGAAGTTGCCATTTTTATGCAGCATTGAATGTAATGAACTTCTTAAAATGGCTGATTTCGTAGAATTTTTGTTTATGGGAATGATGAGTAAGGCAAATTAGATCAAAAGAGGTGTTTGCAGAAATTCATTACATGCACTTTACTATCGGCGAAGTTGCCATTTTTATGCAGCATTGAATGTAATGAACTTCTTAAAATGGCTGATTTCGTAGAATTTTTGTTTATGGGAATGATGAGTAAGGCAAATTTGATCAAAAGAGGTGTTTGCAGAAATTCATTACATGCACTTTACTGTCGGCGAAGTTGCCATTTTTATGCAGCATTGAATGTAATGAACTTCTTACAATGGCTGATTTCGTAGAATTTTTGTTTATGGGAATGATGAGTAAGGCAAATTTGATCAAAAGAGGTGTTTGCAGAAATTCATTACATGCATTTTACTGTCGGCGAAGTTGCCATTTTTATGCATTGAATGTAATGAACTTCTTAAAATGGCTGATTTCGTAGAATTTTTGTTTATGGGAATGATGAGTAAGGCAAATTTGATCAAAAGAGGTGTTTGCAGAAATTCATTACATGCACTTTACTATCGGCGAAGTTGCCATTTTTATGCAGCATTAAATGTAATGAACTTCTTAAAATGGCTGATTTCGTAGACATTTAGTTTATGGGTATGACGAGTAGGGCAAATTCGATCAAAAGAAGTGTTTGCAGAAATTCATTACTGATTTTGTATATACACTTTACTGTCGTTGAAGTTGGAATTTTTACGCAGCGTTAAATGAAATGAATTCCTTGAAACGGGTGTTTTCGTAGAATTTTAATCGGAGGAAACCGTGGGTAAGGCAAATTTAATCAAAAGAAGTGTTTCAAGAAATTCACTAGTCTCGTTTGAGTACCCATTCAACAAGTGTCACGACGTCATTTTTATCCGATAGCTCTTGCATTATCGTCAATTCCCATATTTTCCACTTGACCAGAAACCTATTAGTCCTACGACAACACATTCATCAAATATCGAAGCTCACTAGTAGCAGCAAGTCTGAGCACAGTCAAGTCAAGCGTATACCGGTAAGTCGAACAACCTCAAACCTGTCCACATAACAAGTCAACAAGTACCAGATCACTTTTTACCGTCAACTACTCAAACAACGTCAATACTCATACTTCCGGCTTGACCGGCACCTCATTAGTTCTACAAGCACGGACCCAAAAATCGCTTTGACTAAGAGGTATCAGCATAGTTAAGTTACCCTTAAAACGGTAAACCATATACCTAGAGCCCCGTTGAAGTATCAATTCAACAAGTGTCACGACGTCATTTTTCCCGCGAACCCGCCAATCATCGTCAGTTCTCGTGTCTCTGAGAATCTCCTCTATCTGGAAAGGCACGAGGGTTGCTGTGAGAGAACACCAAAGTGCCGAGCTATAGGTGTCCCGCAATTTTCCCGTCTGATTTGCGCCGGGTCTCCGCTCGCTGAACTCCGATACGAGCGAATCGCAGAAATCGAATCAGGGGGAATTACACGCTGGAAATGATTCCGGCGTGGGGCATAAGGAATATAGACAGATGATCTGCCGACGGAGACGGAAGAGGCGGGTGCTGGAGAGAGACGGCAGAAGTCGGAGTCTCGAGGTCGTCGAGTATGCTGGCACAAGTCGAGAAGAGGAGAGAAGAGTCCATGGGGTACCACGATACGGCGGTATCGCGGCGTGTAACGTCTAATAACCGAGTATCATCCGGCCAGAAGGGATTTCTACGATTCCAGATCGCGATCTCGCTGTGTCTGTCTAATGTGGGCCAACCACGCGAACCTATCATAACCTGGGCCAACGTCGACCGCGTAACCACATGTTTGCCCAGGTAACCTCTTCCCGCCGCGATTTCCCTCGAATTTGCATTTCTACGAGTGCTCCCTCCTGCCCCGCACGATGCACGATCCGCAGCATCGGTTCGCGAAACACGGAAACTGCGAGCGATGGTGTACGTATGAAGGAAGAGTGGACGTAGGTGCCTAGTCAACATTTTCGACCGCTTTAATGACTTTTCGAGGTTTCAATTGCCGGCATCTAGGTAATACACTTTATGGAATTCCTCGGATGTTTCAATTATCGGCTTATTACACGATATATATTACAATCGTTGGAACTGCAAGAAATCCTAGATTCTATATCACTCTGTATTCTGTACCAGTGCAAACGAAATCCAAAACTCACAAAATTGCTGAGTATCCGAAGACATACTTATGTACACAATATATAAAGTTTCAAAATCAGAAGCTTACGGCGAAAATAAATTGGGCTACCCATTCGCATCGGTCCATTAATGAAAAGCATCGAAATTTGCCCGAAAACAGCAGTAACCCTTGCCGCAGGTCTGCTCGTGCGTTCCGCAGGCCATCGCGCGCACCTCCTGTTAATCGGCTTCGCGCGACATGCGCCTCATTCGGCACGCGCGAATTCCCGAAAAGTTCAACGACTCGTACTTTCACGGCAGTTGGGCCGCGTGCATATGGACGGATCGTGTCCAATCAAGGATTTCTCCCGCGAGCGTGCAGAGGGAGAAGATAATTCTCGGCGCGGAGCTTGTACGCATGATTCTCGCCGCGGACACGCTACACGCTGTTTCAATCGGTGTGCGTCCAACAAGGCCCAAGGGGCCCATTTGCTTAGGTGCGTGCGTGTGCGTGCGTCGCCCCCTCCCGCCTTTGCCTCCCTCGACCACCCCCGACAATATTGTAAACAAAATGGTACCACTATTTCATTGGTAACCCGACACCCCCGTGTGCTTGAACCCACGTCTCGCCTGCTTCATTCTTTTTCTCTCTCCGCTGCCTTCCCGCTCTTCCTTCCTCTCCCCGGCCCGCGCCGCTGTCGTTTGTTCTTTCACGTTCTCCTCCCCTCGACGGGCCGATACAATCTGTGTATTAGTTATAATCTGTTTCCTATTAAAAGGCGTACGCTCCGCAGGGTCGTCGATTCTTTATCTTTATCGTCTCACGGCTGGCCATAAACATTCCGCCGGTTCTCTCTCACGTTCGAACACTCGCGCAAGCCCGATCGTGCACTTATCTGCGCCGTTCCAACATCCATCGATCTGTTCACGCTCCAGCTTCTAATTGCATTGTTCCACGGCTACCTTTTCCCCGGGACGCTGGCCAGCGTAGCGTGCACAATCATTCCGTTGCGTTACCAATCCGGACGAGCGATCGGCTGACCTCGCGAACCGGCCGAGATCGAATCGGTGGCTGCGCGGTGCCTGTTCTGGGAAGAACGCGAGGACCAATGACATAAGCGGGCGTGAACGGGTGTAGACGCGGGAGCTTGCGACGGTAAGCCCTCGTAGCGGAAGATGTTACGTGTCGTACGTGCGCAAGTACTCGCTTCTGGTTATTGTGGGTTTGCTTGAAACGACGGCTGGGGTATAGCGCTCGAATCAATTGGAAGGTGTTTTTACTGGTTGCGATAGTTACTTTACTTATTGTACTGCATTAAAGGGTATTTAACTTCATTTACTGTAAGAGATATTTAATGCAAGGTGAAAAATGGCATCGGTGATGACAGTGGGAGATGAATGAAAGATATAGAGCAAAGAAATGTTGCGTATTAAACGAGGGAAGAAATTAAGACGGCTTCAAATTTGTGTGGTTCTGATTTATTAGTGTATTTAGCGAATGCGAAGAGCCGGTACCTGTATATGCGGTTGAAAAGAAAAAAGATTTTAATTTTAAGACATCTGCTTGCTGGGGTATAAAAGACACGCGATCGCAATTTTTATTACACTTTTCTTTCTCCTTTTATTCACGTGGCATTTTAATGGCCATATTATATGCTTTCTTTTTAAACACATATACACATAGTGGGTTCTCTGCATTGATTTAAATACGCCGACGTGTACTGACTCAGGTCAGACCCATTTTAATGAAGTGTTTCTCCAGATAAGTACACCTAGGTCTCGTTTTACGCGGTGGTTGGATATCGGCTAAAAAAAGAATGTAAAAGGAGATCCCGGAGTACTAAGCTGAACTTTACAAGATTACAATGTTTTAAGACATCTGCCTCTTGAGCTATAAAAGACACGCGATTGCAACTTTTATTGCACTTTTCTTTCTGCTTTCATTCACGTCGCGTTTTAATAACCATATTAAACTCTTTCTTTTTAAACGCATGTGCACGTAACGGGTACTCTGGGTTAAATTAACACATTAAACGCGAAGCCGATTTTTTTTTGCTTTCTGTTTAGGCGACTTTCACTTTCATTTAAAACATGTCAATAGAATGTAAACATATTTTGTAACATTACATAATTTATAATGTATCATCTCTTAAAGTAGACACTGTCAACACGGTTCGCGTCCCAACCACACCACTCTGTACTGACCCAGTAGCATTTCCATTAGTTCAATATTGCAAAATTACAATCAACACTTTTCGAAAATCCCCCACCATCGGACAACCGCGTACAACCTCGCCATGAAAAAAACCGAGCACCGTACCCGCTCGACATGCATAAGCACGTCGAGCAAGGTGAAAGTTTGACTTGAGGTACACGGAGAAGCATCGATTGACGGCGTCGCTTCGGAGGCGCTTAATTCAAGTTTAATTTGGACTTTACGAGCGTCGTTACTGGGGCCACTCGGTGGTCCCCGGTGGGCAGGCGTTTCACTGGCGGATTTATTCCGTGACACACATTCGTGGAAAAAGGTCGTGTCGCCGGCGTGTTATTCAAATGCAAACATCGCGCCCATGGGGCCCCACCCCGTTGGCCGCGGCGTGACTTATTAGCGCCAAAGGATCGAGGGACGCTCCTCCTGGGGGATCGAGAACGCGATCTTCGAATGCTGGACGATCGAGGTATCGAATGACGATGCGCCCCGGGCACGTAAAGACTCCGATCGCGGTGCGGGCGTGAATACGAGAACGTGAGCGTGATATAATCGGCGCCCAGACTTCATTTGGGCAATGCAGAAGTGGGCGAGGAAGAGTTACGTGCCTGCCTTTACACTGTGATGCGGCAGGATGTTGGGAAAGTGCAATGCACCTTTCTTGCGTGGCGGTTGGGTCGATCTGCGATTTGCGGTAATTTATAGGAAATCGGAAAAAAGATCGGTTTGAAGGAACGTTGTGCGTAAATGGAGAATGTGACACTTTTTATCTGATGAACTTGTGGAAACGGGGAAATTATTGGAAATGTAAAGAACAAAAAACGTTGGGAATCTTAATGCAGCTTTCTTGTATAGTGATTGAGTGGAATTGCAATTTGTGGTAATTTATGGGAAATCAGAAAAAATCGGATTCGAAAAACGTTGCGCGTAATAAGGGGTGCTAAATTGTCTATTTAATGATTCTGGGAGAAACGAGGAGGATATTGGAAGTCTAAAGACGACTTATAGCAATATGGTGCTACCCTTGTAATGTGACAGGGAGTTGGGAAAGCAAAATGCATCTTTCCTGTAGTGGGAAATATGGAAAATAGCACAAGTCTAAAGACAACATGTGACTATATGACCCTATCCAATGTTGAGATACTTTAATGCCTCTTGCATATAACGCTTGAGACAAAATGTTAGAAGTTTGCAACCAGTCATCACCAATGTCTAACCTTTCCTTCCCATAACAATGATTCCACGAAATATTGAATCCATTGCGTCCATCGTAAAAGTACGAAACTCCTGAAAACTCAAACAACCACCTTCGATAACACGGCCTTACCCAGCTTACTTCGACGTTTCTTGCCCGCAGCTCTGCTCTCACGAAGCTCCGCTGCTAAACGCTCCTTAAAAAACTGGCCAAATAATTGAAAGTCTAAACCCTACTTCAAACGTTTCAATCTTCCCAATTGCGACAGCCTAAAATAACGCGAAAGAGGCCGAGCCCCAAAGCTTGCGAGGAGGAAACGGGCCAGGGTCCGCTGTCGGGACCCGACGACACGCGTGGAACATTTGTCAGACACTTTAGGACCTGTCCGGCCATTGTTTTCCCATCGATTCCGGCTTGGAAAGCACGCCTTTAACCGGTGTTTTACACGCTCGGTTCCTGGAACCGGATCCTCCATCTGGGATCCCAGACTTGTGGCATCTGAGAGTACGAGAGCGAGAGGGGCACCGAGAGGCAACGAACGGAACAGAGAGAAGAGGAAAGCGTCGAAGAGAGCGAGAAAGCGAGAGTACCAGGTATACATGCCCTGGGACTCGAGGCCCATTTCGCCTGTCAGGCCCAATTCCGTTGGGTCCAGGAACTTTGGCTCTCTTTCTCTTATTCTTTACCTTCCTCCTCTACTTTACTCCGTGCCCTGCTCACTGCTGCAGTTTATAGCCGTCATTACCTCGATCGGCCTCGACTTGGATTAAACGGATTTGTTCGATGCCGTGGCGACGCTACACGATCTTGCCAACGTTTCCATGGCATACGGGCCAGAATTGCTGCGATTCTAATGGCACCGCCGGATAGCAGTATATAGATGTTAGCTCTTCATTTCATTGTGTAGCAAATTTGCTGCGCACTACACAATTTTCATGTAATGCCCTTTAAGGTTTGGGACGTTATCGAAGTTAACTGGTAAGACACCGGTACAAGTACAATACAACGGCACCGCCGGATAGCAGTGTGTAGATGTTAGCTCTTCATTTCATTGTGTAGCAAATTTGCTGCGCACTACACAATTTTCATGTAATGCCCTTTAAGGTTTGGGACGTTATCGAAGTTAACTGGTAAGACACTGGTAGAACTACAATACAAAAAAACAGCGCACGATACTTCCGATTTTCAATAGGGGTTTTACGTGGGAAGAAAAGTTTTTATATGTACAAAAAATATTGACACGCCGTAAGGTAAATTTTTCAGCATAGTAATAAAATGATTGAAGATATGTTGACCTTAGAAGATAGGCTGCAAATTAGCTACGACATTAATTCGAGGTACCACAGAAGTCTACTGTGTTTCTAAATATTTTTCCCTTACAGCACCTCGTGAACAGTACCTCTTGAGATTTTTTCCATTTAAAAATCAAAAATCATGAAAGGATGGGTTAGTACGTGTGAGCCGACTGTGCGGTGTGCGGCAATTAAGGGGCTTGTTCATTACTGTCCGTAGCTAGTTGACGTTCGGAGTCCATTGTAACGGAGCGATAAAAAGGATCGTAAAGTATTATCCTCGATGGCGCGGTCCCTCGATCATTTTAGACGTCAGACATGTGCACGCGCGTCCCCATTAAAGGACTTCAGCGCAGCCGAATAATGAGAATCGTCAATTACCCAAGTATCAAGTACTTCCTGAAAGAAGGCAAAAGACTTGCGTGTCCGGACTTCTTCATCCTCCCGTCCGCTCAGTCACTTATCTTCCCTAATTTACGTACCTCGTTTCGCGCTGCTGAACGACGCTTCGTGCCCGTAAACGCCACTTGCGGCTTTTTTTCGGCGAATTTGAATAAGAATAAATCCGCGCGCGGTCCCGTATGTATCTGACGCGACCGAATATTACTTTAACGATCCCCCGACTGCGCGTACGCCCGATCACCGTAATTGGATCTAACATGATCGCAAATTCAGCATTTTGTGCCTATTCTGACGGAATTTTTTATTTAATGGTCTGAGAGCTTTAGATGTTTCAAGACCGATGGGCCTCCGAGAAGGGAAACTATTGTGCAAATTTTAGTTTAATTGTGTTGGTTGTGCATTTTTATGTTACACGGTATTTAAAATTGTGCTAAGAATCTAAGAAGACTATGGGGCGCTATGGATTTTGTGCAAACACCTCCGAAAACATACTGCTTTTCTGCTTCACTCTGTACACCCCCATATCTTGTACAATTCGCGGAAACTCCATAGTGCTCCTGAATTCGCCCCACGGCCGTGAAACGTGCAGAGGGCCTACCCCATGAAATAAAAGCATTGAACCGCCACGGGCACCCAGCCAATTAACATAGAAGCCCGCAATGACGCGACAACGCGCGTCGCCCAGGACCATTATCTATTAGACGAGCGTGCAATTTGACGCGAAAACGTGGATTGACGGCCGTTTCCGAGATTGCCGCGGACTTAAAGGGCTAATATCGCGGACGCATGAAAGTGGCGTCAGGCCGGGACAAGTGAATACATTCATTACGCCACCCCGAGCCGGCAACAGTTGCAGTCATTTGGCCCGACGATCACCTCGTCTCGTACGGCTAAACATTGTGTCCGCTCTAAGGTATATCTCCTCGCGGATAGTCGTATCCGCACGTCGTTGAGTACCGGTTATGATGAATGGAGGGTAAGAAAGAGGTACGTAAGGAGCTCGCTGCGTCCCGAGGGCCTCGAGCTTCTCTCTTCGACTCTCGCCTCCTCCCTTCCGCCATCTTCCTCGCTCCGTCCTTCTCCCACCGGCGGGCAGTAACAGTATCCGAGTGGATGGATTCCGTGCGAGGTGTGCAGGGACCGTGTGGATTGTGTGCAGAATGAACGCAAACTGTGAGGGTAATTTGCAACACCGGCAATTTACATAATTAGCAGTTCTGAACTCGCGGCCCTCGGACGGTCCCCACTGCCGACTGCCTCTCCTCCTGCCTTTCCTCCTGCCTTCCCTCCTGCCTGACCACCTCCTACTCCGCAACCTCTTAGTCCACCTTTCCGTTCTACCTGCGAACGGACGGGGCACCCTTCGTTTCACGACCAAACACGCTCCCGCTGCGAGTTGCTACCCATTGGCGTGGATCCCGACGTTATCGGGGCGCATCTACGCCATTGCCATTCCTCGAAATAGAACATTACGGCGAAGGTACGCTGGACGATTCGAATGGTGACGCTGGCGGTACGGAGAATGAAAGCTAGCCGGAGTAAGTAGTCTGACGGTGACCGGGTTGTGGCAGTTTATGGGGAGGACTGGGTGCGTGGCAACAGGAAGACGAATGCGATTAAATTGCTAAGTGGAGAATATGTCGTGATTTTGCGTCAGCGTTGCGGAGGATTATGGTTGATGTGTGGCGGTACTTGCGTCCTACAAGTTTATGGGGAGATCGTGGGTGTGTGATAACAAGGGGTAGAGTGCAAGTAAATGCTTCACTAGAAAATATGTAATGATTTTGAGACAGCGATGCGGAGGATTATGGTTGATGTCTGATGGTGTCTGTGTCTTGGGTGTTTATGGGAAGAATTTGGGTGCGTGACAAGAGGTAAAATGGAATTAAATGCCTGACTACAGAATATGTAATAATTTTGCTCAGCGTTATGAAGGATTACGTCTGATGTCTGGCGGCACTTGCCTCTTGGCTGTTTATAAGAAGAACTCGGATGCGTGATAACAAGAAGTTGAATGCAATTAAATGGCTAACAGGGAAATATATAATAATTTTGCGTCAGCGTTACGGAGAATCACGGCTAATTTCTGGCGATACTTGAATCGTACAGGTTTATAAGGAAAACTCGCATGCGCGATAACAAGATGTCATATGTAATGAAATGCATAACTAGAGGATATATAATAATTCTGCTTCTGCGTTACGGAGATCACACGGAGATCACAAATGCAATTAAACACCTACCTGAAGAATATGTAACAATTTTGCTTCTGCGTTACGTAAAATAATGTCTAATGGCTGACGGTACGTGCGTGTTATGAATTTATAAGAGAAACGTGGTTCCGCGATGTCAAGAAATAGAATGCAATGAAACAACTAACAAAAGTCAAAATGTGTTTTGAATATAAATCCCGTTCACAGACGTAGATTGGCAAAGTAGCCTACTTCAAATTATCATGGAGTTGGAAGTGTCACTGAATTAGCCGTCTATCCTACATGCAAGAATGTGGAAATGGCTACACTTGTATGTTTACGAGCTCATGTTAATTATACTGGATTTTGCGTGTAAAAGTACGCGACACGAACTAGTTCGTTCATTAGTTGCGTGGCGGCATTTGGAAAAATCGCCACGAGCTAGCTAAGCTAATTATCAGGTTATCAAAGTAATAACCGATTAAACGCGCCACGCCCCTGAATATTAACGGACATCGTTAGGGAAAGTGATTAAACGGTAAAGTATGCGAAGAACTGAACTCCGACGGACAATGAGCTCCATTAATTATCGATACTCCGATCGATCGTATTAGCCGGTCGTTTGACATTCATCAACGCGTCGCACGATCGTTTAATAAAGAGAACTTGTCGGACATTCCAATCAACGGTTAATTATCGCGCCACTCCGCCCTTCACTCGATTGAACTATTTCATTTCTCGACAATTGCACAGGTACACGACGATAACTGTCAGACAAATAAAAAAGGGTGCGTAGCTGTAACGCGCGTTGGAAGTGAAACTTCAAATACAGGAATAGGAAATTTGTATGGTAAAAAAATATTTAAAACATATTCAATTATGCGTTGAAAAAAAATGTAAGTAAAATAAAGTCTTATTATGACTTATTCTAACTAACGTTTAGAATTTCAAAATTGAATCCTTTTCAAAAGAAATTTTTCATAACATTAGTAGACTATGATTAAATTTGGCATATGTGAAAGTCCAAATTCTTATTTGTTTGATTGGCCCTGTCGTGGATGAAAGAAACGTTGCAATTCTTACGCTTCTTTGACTTATTTGTCATCTTACTCTACCGTTGTATAAGAAGTTTCACTACAAAAAGTAATTTACGCCCGCGCAAGCGTTCGCCACGAGGCGCATAATAAAAATAGACACCCAACATAAATACGCGTTGCGCAAACTTCGCCGATTTTCTTTCCTCGATTCCGCCCGCCGTTTAGATCGCGACGGTGATCTCGTTGGTTCTCGTATAATGAAACAAATTCCCCGAACATCCTTTCCGCGTAAATAAATAAATTAGCCTGACGTCAAATCGCGTCCGCAAGCGATACCATCTGATGGCACAAAGTTGGGACGATAATTATTCGTCGCGCGATAGATCGCCGACGCGCATCCACGCGATTTACATGCCGGCCCGCCGAAACGAAATCGCAGGCACGTAAATCGACGATTTGATCGGCGACACGTCGCACGACGACAGAAACGACCTAACCAGACACAAGTCGCGGCAGCAAGTGTACAGAGTAGTAAGACTTTCATATCTAGGGTGGGCATATTCTGTCACTACAGAATGTAACGTGACGCCATTCGTGAAGTGTGGTGAATCGTGACGTGAAGTTGTGGGGATGCTGGAATTTTTAAAATGTTTGAAAGCACTGGGAGCACAGCGTATATGTACTTGGGGAAAATATTGGGGAAAAATATTGGATTCTATTATTGCAGAATATATGATGCCATTCATGAATGGATTCTAATATTTGACGCCGCCAATAATTGGGCATAAGATCCCACTGGCACTCTGACCGACGCCACCAGCAATCAGGTTTCTCCATTCCGAACACTTTCTATTACTCGCCATTCATGAAGTGTGGCAAATCGTGACGTGAAGTTGTGGGGCTGCTGGAATTTTTAAAATGTTTGAAAGCACTGGGAGCACAGCGTATATGTACTTGGGGGAAATATTGGAATTATTGGAAATTTTGGAAAAATTGGAATCGGCACATTCTATTACTGCAGAATATACTCTGATGCCATTCATGAATGCACGTATTCTAATATTTGACGCCGCCAATAATTGGGCATAAGATTCCACTGACACTCTGACCGACGCCACCAGCATTCCCATCAGGTCTTCTCCATTCCGAACGCACTTTCATATCTAGGGTGGGCATATTCTGTTACTACAGAATGTAACGTGACGCCATTCATGAAGTGTGGCAAATCGTGACGTGAAGTTGTGAGGCTGCTGTAACTTTTGAAATGTTTGAAAGCACTGGGAGCACAGCGTATATGTACTTGGGGAAAATATTGGAATTATTGGAAATTTTGGAAGTATTGGAATCGGCACATTCTATTATTGCAGAATATACTCTGATGCCATTCATGAATGCACGTATTCTAATATTTGACGCCGGCAATAATTGGGCATAAGATCCCACTGGCACTCTGACCGACGCCACCAGCATTCCCATCAGGTCTTCTCCATTCCGAACGCACTTTCATATCTAGGGTGGGCATATTCTGTTACTACAGAATGTAACGTGACGCCATTCATGAAGTGTGGCGAATCGTGACGTGAAGTTGTGCGGCTGCTGTAACTTTTGAAACGTTTGAAAGCACTGGGAGCACAGCGTATATGTACTTGGGGAAAATATTGGAATTATTGGAAACATTGGAAATATTGGAATCGGCACATTCTATTACTACAGAATATACTCTGATGCCATTCATGAATGCACGTATTTTAATATTTGACGCCGCCAATAATTGGGCATAAGATCCCACTGGCCGACGCCACTCGCATTCCCATGAGGTTTTCTCCATTCCGAACGCACCACCCCGTCGATTATCGTGCGCCTCTTGAAAACGCAGCAGTTGCAGAAACAGCCGCGGCCACCGATATTAACGAGGCCCCCGCGCTCGTGCATCTTCGACAGTACCTTACCACAGCCAGCTTCGAGGCGGTGCATGCATCCGTTGTTCCGCGCACGAAAGCAGATCCCCGAGGAGCGCGCACTTAATTACGTGGGGGGAGTTCCTGCCGGCGTAATTATTCGTTTTGGAAGTGGCGATTATAAAGCGATTATCGACAAGGATCGCTCCCGTTGTTTCGCGGCCGCTGCGAAACGAGCGGGCCGCTCGAGGTGGACAGGGCTGCCCGGCGGATGAAAAAGAGGTGCCAGCCAAAAAAGCTGCACGGCCGCGGCGCGTATGCGCGCACGATATCGTTCTCGTGAAAAACAATTTGTCAGGCAGCGCTGGCCGGTACACCGGCAATTACCGGCAGTTATCGGGGTAATACGGGCGGCGCGCGTATTTGCGTACATCGCTCGCTCCCGGGGCGAGATAGGCACCGGCAGACGTCAAAATGCGCCATTAAGTTCGGCCGCGGTAAGTATTGTAATCAGGGGGCATTACCGGGTTGACGTGTACGCGCGCGCGCGCCGGCGAAAACGAAAATGAATGTCCCGCGGGCGAGCTGATGATTTGGAATAGCCGATACTCGCGCGCGGACTCTCGCCAAAGCGCAGACCCTCGGAGTGCTTCTTTTGTGGGATGCTTGAGTGGGGCGTGGGGGTTGAGAGCCGGAGTTGCCCGGCGAAGGCGAATAACGTCGGCTTGTTCGTGGAGAGATGATATAATTTATTTCGCTATATCGTTAGAACACGAACTGAATCCTTCGGTGAGCGTACGGCGCTATACTTTCTCGCGGTACGTCGAGTAAAATCACAATTTATTATGTACAGGTTATTTACAGGTGGAACCAGGCACGCCGCGCAGAAGGCACTTCAGCGGGAGACATTCGGGGGGAGGATGGATTGCGATAATGACGCGCTACCGACACGCCGCGAGGTGATGGCGTGCGACTGGTGACGGCTGATACTTTGGCAGAGCTGCGCTGCGAATGTCTCCCCGCTGAAGGACGCTGCGACAGCGCGACCTCGTTCTCGCTAAAATTAGCAATAATAATTTAAATCGTCAGTACAACTCGGACATCGATCGACAAAAGGAATACTGCTGCGCTCGTAGAACAACGACTTAAATACAACTGTAAACGCGCATACACTGGGTTTCATTCACGTCTTTCGACCTTCACGCTGAGGGTACGAAGTTTGGCACTCACTTCTTTTTATCGTCCGTTAGCTTGTCTTTGTGACGCTGGCCGCGCGCAATCGCGCTGCGCCGCGACAATTAACTCAATTAGCTTCCGCCATGCGCACTATGTACACGTGTCCACGCTGGCGGAACGAGATCGTCCCAAGCTGATCGAGACAGGACCAGTCCGAAATTCACTTCCTTCGTCACATTTTTTTTCACGCAGTTCCCGCAGTCCTGTACTTTTCGCCCACTCGGCTATATATGTACACTCGTCGGTTATGGGTTTTAGTCTATGGCGACTTACTTATGGCAAGATATACGCATGACGCACGACGCGGGACTGATGGAAATCTACTGCGCACCGACCGCCAAAAAGTACAGGAACCAAGAACGTAAGGATCTATAACCGCGCAAACGATTTCGAACACATCAATAAACGCCTGCTGCCAACGAAAACGTCAGAAAACGTCAGATTGAAACGAAAAAAAAGAAAGGGTGTGTCAATAAAATTCCGATCGAAACGGACACACGGATGGGGTGTCAGTAAAATTTCGATCGGAGCAAAGACACAGACGGGGTGTCAGTAAAATTCTGATCAAAACGCGATATCAGTAAAATTTTGCTCGAAACAAAGACACAACCGGGGTGTTAGTAAAATTCTGATCGAAACAAAGACACAGCCGGGGTGTCAGTAAAATTCCGATCGAAACAAACACACAGACGCGATGTCAGTAAAATTCTGATCGAAACGAACACACAGCCGGGGTGTCAGTAAAATTCTGATCAAACAAAAAATCGTACCGATTCGACACCGTAAGACGGCAATTTGAAATGATTTAAACATGGATCAGGGAAATGAAAACACAACGATCGCGTGTTGTTTCGTAACTTATTCTCTTTCACTGCGTCGCCCGAGGGCCGAGAGGAGAATTTTCCGTCGGCACGATCGATCGGCACTCGAGTATCGTTCGAAAGCTGCTTCTGTCCTCCGGAAGTAACCGCCAGCGTCTCGCCGCCATTTCCGCCGGACACCCGCCCATTTAGCTCCGTCTGGTCGGGCAAGGAACAAAGCCTCCATTAGACAGACTTCCGATCGCGAGTTCTTCGATGATCCCGCGTCATTCAGGGCGTTCTTCTCCGCCGGACAAATAACTTTCCACCCCTCTTCGCTTAACTTCCGCAGGGAAGTCCCGACGGACAACGCGCGGTTCGTCAAGAGTCGATTCAGCAAATGGAACTCCTGACAAGAAAAGAACTCCAGATTCTTCGGATCGCGAGTTTCGTCCTCTGCCCTCTTCACTGTCCCATCGCTATCTCGCGAAAACACGTTCCTTGGTAGCCGGATACTTTCCGTGGATTTTCCGAGAATTATTCCGGAGGCGCGTGTGCTCTTACGAATTCCTGCACTTGTGGATCCCAGGTCCTGGATTCTTAATCCAGGCAAAGAACGTCTAGCTACGCTTCGGAGCCGCTCGAACATTCGTCGTTCTCCGGATCAATGTGTTCTTCCTCCTCTTCCTCCTCGTGATGATAGTCTCCCGTCTCCTGCTGCCATTTACTAACGTGATGCGTGTTCTTGTTGTTGCTGTTATTATTCGCGTTGTTTCCGCCGCCGCCGGATTGTTGCTGAGCTTTCGCCTCCTCCTCCTGCTGCATTCGCTTGTGCTTCGTCCTTCGATTTTGGAACCACACCTTCACCTGGAACACGGAAAAGGTGGAGTCAGTTTGAGCAAACGCGGGTCTGGAGGAAATTTGAATACGCAGCCTTTCGTGGCACCGAATGTTGGAAGGTTGGCTATGCGACGGCGTGTTATCATAGGGCTCAGATGTGAACGCATTCGAATGGCCCAAGAATAAAAACATTCTCACCTGCGGTTAACATTCGAAACAAGCCGCACATTAGCGCACGGTTGCTTTGCGAGTACATCGCGGTGAGTCCTTATTGAGCCATTACGGCGAACGTTTCTCCCGACGAGAATTACCGGATTAAATTATGGCAAGGTATATTTTGCGGAATTTTCATTTTATCTGGATGAATTCGATCGCGATACAAAGAACGGCGGCTCGCGGGCTCCGAACGAGGCATAAATGTGACCATCGCGTGCCCGGCGGATACGTTCTAGCACGGTCAATCTCTCTACGGTTCGCTCGTACACTCCGAACGAGTTATAAATCGCGCCATTATGCCGCAAATTAATTCACGAAAAATCGCTGACAATGAAACGCGGCGCGAGTCAATTCTATCATGCGCTGGTATCAGTTACCTGACTAGTTTCTTTCCCCGCATTATTCTGAGTACTTCTTTAGTCGGTATTTGCTATTACGTTACTATTATGTAGATATCTAAAGAGGGAACTCACGATTCCGAATCATCTACAGTGCCAGTTGAACCGCTCCGACCATCCGATACTCAATCATTTTCAAACAAAACCATTATCAGTATCGTTCATCACATGTATTTACGCCTAACATCCTTCATCATAAACAAACTAGCTTCAACTAATTCTTTCCCTGTGCCGCGGATTCGGAACGCGTTGAAACTCATTCGCAGCGTCACGAAAGAATGCGACGAGCCCCGTCGGCGGAACGACATCGTCAGATTCCGCTGAAAATAAGGGTACATAAGTCGGGCAATGAAGCATAAACGGCGACCATCGCTGTTCACCCCAGCGGGACGCTTTCCGCCCTGCCGATCGATCCCCCCGGGCCAATCAGGATCGGGGGTAAAAAGCCGAACGGTACGGGCAAATTAAGTGGCAACTAGTTATAAGCCGTCCCCCCCGAAGCGACGTCGATGTATCAAGGAGCCACCCTAAACGGGAGTATCCGGTTACAATGGTACGTGTCACTGAGACCCCCTTAGCGAGATAAAAAATACAACAAGAGAAAGGGGATGGTAGAGTTGGTTCGGGAGGGACGGACGTGCGCGAGGGGCTGGCAGCCAGGCGCATTGTCCTGAAATTGACTGCACGCTCGCTCCGTCGCGCTTCCTGTGAGAAAAAGGGTTGAAAGGAGTCCATTTTGAAACTATCAACGCGGAAAATCAGCATTGTACACGGCCGGAGACGGGAAAATAGCCGGGCTCGGGGCAAGGGGGCGTCCGCAGAGAAAAGGATGTTTGTCTGGCGTCGGGCGCAAAATGCGGTTTTGACAAGACCCGGATTAGCCGTCCGAGGATGAAAGTCGACGCACGTTGCGAGAGAGGGTCGGACAGTTTACAAACAGTCGCCGATGCCTAACGGGAGAATGATAGTTGGGGTTGCGGATTATGCGAGAGATAGGCTTCGGAGCAAATAGTCGTTGCTGATCGAAGCGAGTGCGTTTCACACTTCATAAACTCTGAGCAGGGCCTTTACGGTCAACGATAAACATCGTCGATCTGAGCATTGACGCTCCGGCACTTCAGCTCCTATTTTACGAAAAGTCGATCTCGCCCGAAAATGTCTCTCGGCCGACGCTGGTTTTGATGCGATGGTGAAGTGCGACACAATGTGAGAGATGCGACGTTATGGGCAAAAACGCAAGAACGTAAAGAGGTGAATACAATCGGAATTAGAAAGTGAAGGAGAAACGTTGGAACTGTAAAGAAAGAGAACATTCGGTATTATGTAAGAAGAGCGGCTTAGGCATAGGCATTGCAGAACTGCAGCATTTGCTTGTAATATTATAGTAGATATAAATTCTATTGATTGTTTCTATGATTATATCAGAGCCTGAACGCGGTTTCCAACATGAAGACAATACGTATATTTCGAAAGTCGCACCCCGAGTCTCTCCTGCGCACAAGCGCTACATTATAAATCGAAAATATCATTGCGCCCGTCCCTCGAAACTTCTCACACATCCCTCGATCACCGTAATCACGTTCTTCGTCCCCAACAACCTCGTAACCTCTCCTTCCACGCCCGCGTCGAACATTTCTAGCTGAATAGAACGTCGAGATCACGCTTGTACGTCCAGGGGAGCGTCTCCGGGGTCGCGGCACTTAACGGGTGATTAAGAGGGCAAATAGAAGCATCCACCCGGTATCATCTCTCCAAGGCCCCACCCCTTTCATCCCCGTTCAAGCTCTCATCGCTTTCCACCCCACGCCACCCCTCACCACCCCTCGCCACCGCTTTACGCTCCGACCCTCCAGCAAACTCCCACCAGAGCCGTCGATCGTACGTTTAATCGAGTTACCCCCATTTCGTAATCGCCCTCTGTCCCCGAGGGTTGCCATGGCGACCACCGCGGTCCTGCCACCCGATTGGCGGATCTTCATCCCTTTCCACCGATGGGGCATCCCCCAGGATGAGCCCGACACTTCATCCCCTGCCAGCTTTTCAACCCCCCGCCCGACCGCGACGCCACCTGGATTTACACTCGGTTTAACCGTGTACATCCTCCGTCCCTTTCCACTCTGCGCTCTGTTCTCTTTCTTGCGCGACAGATCGCACTGTCGGCCGTTCTCATCTTTTTCGCCCTGATTCCGTCCGCGCCGCACTTGGCGACGTGGGGCTCTGACGCTCCACATTTGACCCCCTCGACCCACCGCCAGCGTCGACGGTATTTCACGGACGCACGTTGGAAAAATCGTATAAAAGCTTCCCGGCACGTCCGACGATTTATTCGCTGGTATATTGCAAACGGAGTCGCGAAGTGTGCAAATGGTTGTGTGGAGATTTTCAGAGAGGCGCACGGTTGATGGGGGTACGTCGAAAGTGGAATGACGCACGAATAAAGTAAATTAAGCCGAAACCCATGATGTCAGCAGCGAAGCAGTAGACGTTATTACGTATTTCGCGGACAGACTTTGGAAAAATCCTGTGGACTGTGGAAATGGCTGCGCGGCGGTTAGGGATTCGTCCGTTTGTTGAGAGGACCAGGGTGGAAGGGCGTATGTTAAAGATGGAATGACACGCACAAATTGTGCGAATAAAGCACAGTGCAGAGCCGAGAAGAACTCTAACAAGAATGCGGGTCTAATTGGTTAGAATTGAAGTGGAACGTATTATGTGAAATGCGTTTTCGGTTATGCCATAGCATTCGCTAATCTTATTTGCGAATAAAACGTTATTCACGTTTCCGCTCAAAAGCAAACAGGCACGGCCGATTTTATATCTAAGCAACATTGAATTATGTCAAACTTTATAATTCTACTGACAACGCGCAATGTTTCCCATGTCTACTCTCTCTCATCTTTACCATAATTTCGATACTTCCCCCACACTCATACATTCGGTGCTCCCAGTACTTTCGGATATTCCGAAAGTTCCCGCAACCCCACAATTTCATGAACCCCATCACATTCCATTCCACACGGACCGAACATGCCCCCCGTAAAGACGCAAATCTTCCCACCGCATGAAACATGTAAGTCACAAGCACATTGTGACTCGGCGCTGTCCCCGCTGAGGTTTCGGTCTTTTCCTCTCCGCGCTCGGACCCCGGAGCCCACGATTTCAGCAGCAGATCAATCGACGCCATTAGCGGCGACGTCGTTTTCGCAATTTTGCCCATTTCGGGCGACTTTCCGCAGAAACGCTTGTCCGGGGATCGCGCAGCTGGTATCCGCTTCGGCGACAAGAAGAAGAGAGAGTATCGCGTGTATCGAAGCACGAAAGGCGTCCCCCCGTGCACCTGTGCGCAGAGGTAAACAGGACTGTGTCCGAAGCTAGAAGCTCGTGTACGACTGTCACTGCTCCGTGCTTTGCGTATAAGGTGTTCACCTGTCACTTAGGCGCGTTCCAGAAGCAGCTTCAATTACGCGTACCTCAGAGAAGAGTGTAGCCTCGCAGCCTTTTATCCCGCTGCTCGCCGTGCACCGTGCCGTGCCTTTTATCCTGCGCAGGATACTGGCGCGTACACGCGTACTCGTTATCTCGCGGACGATCGACAAACCCCTTCGAGCGGAGTCCGCCTATACGCGCAATAATCTGGAGACCGAAGACGTTTCTTTCCGCTCTGCCCGACGTCGCGGCTGAGATTACACGATCGACGGCCTGATAGGGGGGATTGCCTGAAGTTGGATTAATTATTTCGACGGTAATACTTCGTGTTCCGCTCCTGGCGAAGTTTCGCCGGTCGGCGGATAGGCGGTGACGTGGGGTCTGATGTGATTAGCGCGTTTGGGGGATAACGTTGTTAGGTTCCGGTGACTGCGCGATATTGTTAAGGGATTTGGAATACTACCGCATAGTCAGATTGGCATGAGACTGTAAATGTCGCAAGCAGGGCGCAATTTTCCACTTTTACGTATGACACGAATGGGTTATTATGTTGATCGCCCAGTAAAATTCAGTATATTCACTTAGAATCACTTAAGTAGATACAGCTCAATGTACTATTATTATTAAATACCTTCATTACTATGAAAAGTCTTCAATCTACGTGGTAACTTGTGCATTATCACCATTAAATACTACCTACGGAAACCTCTTTCAAATACGTGGTAATTTGTACACTGCTTCTATGAAATACTTTGGTTACTATGACAAGTTCTTCCGAACACCAATATGCTACTACTATTAAACATCTTCGATACTATGGAAAACCTCTTCCGATTACATGGCAACTTGTGTACAATCACGATTAAATACCTTCCTTGCCCCAAATAAACCCTTTCAAATACGTGTCAACCTGTGCTTTATCCCCATTAAACGCCTTCCTTACCGCGAAAACCTCTTCCGCGCGGTAACTTGTCCGCCACCCATACTTGCGTGACTCGGCCTTCAGGAAATTCCAACCGCGCACGGCGCGCGCTAGATTTTTGACGCGCGGCCGATTAATTGCGCCGGCCGCGTTGCCGATGTCCGCGATTTGCCTGAAATATGATTCTGCGCGCGCGGAAATTGGACGCGGCGTGTTCGGCCGCCTACGAGAGCGCAAAAAGACGAGGTGCAAATTAATACGTTCGGGACGAGTGATTCGCGGACTCTCATATACTCGGCGCCTTGTCAACGGCGACGTTTCTTAATTTCCCGTTAATGCGTACACGCTCGCCGCTACCCCGCAGGGATAATCGCTTCCCGCGACATCTAAATCGAAAGCACACGTGATCTCGCAACAGGTCAGGCACTGTCGATGTGCACGGACGTGTGTGCACAAAGTAATCACCCTTCGACGGACACGACTTTCGACCAATCGCTTTACTCTGATAGAACTCTGGTATATTCTGAGGTGCCTCAATGCGTGTATTTGTTGAAACTGTTTTAAAATTGCTTGGTTGCAAAGCAAAAGCGTACGAACGCCTTCATTTTCCGTTTTGACATTTTTCGAAATTGTTTATTTTCCAAATAAAAACGTACATGTCTTATCCTGCCCGTTTTAAAATGTACTGAAATTGTTTATTTTCAAAACAAAAACGTCCGTATGTCTCAATTTCTCCTTCAGGAGACGTCTGTAAAACTGAAACGCGACAATCAAACTTTAACTCTTCACTGCGACTTTTCGAACCAGGGATCTGGCACCGTTTAGTGAAAGACGTGCCCAACACTTACGGGTACCGAAGCCCTGTGCAAAATTGAAGAAAAATCGGTGACCCACACTACTGGTCCTCCCCTCGTGAGAGGCACACAGGACGTACACGTACCGTACGAATAATGAAACAGCTCGCCTTCGTGTCGCGGCATGCATCGGTAATCGCGGATTTAATTAATCCCGATTATTAATTGATATTCTAATTACGCGAGTCGGCCGCGTCCGGCGACGGGGATCGCATTACGACTCGCGTATGTGTAGCGCATGACGTGGCTACGTGCCTGCGTGCTCTCCTGGCCGTAGAAAAGTGGGCGCGAGCGAGTAGAGGAGAGAAGAGTAGAAGAGGGAAGAGTAGAAGAAGCGGAGCCTAGAGGAAAAGAGTTCGGGCGAAACTATCGGAGCCTTTATGCGCACCGTTAAATATAATTACGTTTATTGCCGCCTCGTGCGCGCCGCAGGAAATTGGATATACGGTAATGGAAATTAATACTGTCGCACGCCTCGGTTCTGACCTGGCGATGCCTCGCTGAGGCACACGCGACTTATTAGCGGTGGATAATGAGATAAAGGGTCTTCCTTGGTGGAAAGTTGTTTCAGGGATTTAAAAGAGCGGACACGTAAAGAAGTAGAGTCCGACGGAATGTATTATGGGCCTAGATTGTAGCAAATGGTACTTTGGAAAAAACCAAGGAATATGTCGAAAAGTGAATCAAAGGAATTTGGATATATATTGATGGAAGTTAATTTCTAACTAGACGATTCGTCGTCTATAGAGAATGAAAATGAAAAACTCAATATTTGATCATCAACTGGATAAAGTAGTAACAATCACGAAAGGATCTTAACAACAGACTGGAAATCACTGAACGCAGCATACTTTAACATGTTGAGTGCCGTGGTGGTTACCGGCGACCGATGTAACTGATCTCCATAGAAATGGAAAAATTGGTAAAACTACCAAACAATAGCACTCATCATTTCGTAAATGGAATTAATATTAGAATAGAGGTCCAACCACTTTGATCTTTAACGTATCCGCCCACACATCAGTTTCACATAATTCCACCATATTGTGTTGCAATTGAAACACGTTGCGGTTCCAATATGGATCATTTTGCTGTAGCGCTGGGAACCAACCTAGCAAGATACAGCAATGAACGTGTTAAAAATCCAAATCCTTCCCCTTACCCCATTTTACCCTCCGTCCGCACAGTCCCAGACTCTAAGTGAACTTCACTTTACGCGCACTGCCCATGTTCTAGCTCGGAACCGGGCGAATCTGCCTTTCTGAGCGTACGCCGCAACCCTCACGCGTGTCGCGCCGAAAACGGCATTACCCGGCAAACGATTCACGCAAATTCCGTCCGCACGATCGATAAGCCCGTGCGCGACAGGATCTGGCTGCAATAAAAAAAGGAAGAGCGCCCGTTGGGGTGGGTGCCTGGACAAAGGGACATTTTTTCGCCTGCCCCGCGGCCGCGGCGCTCAAATAAAATCTACAACTGGATTGTAACCAATCGCTGAGCTGCGAAGAGGCGCGTCCGGTAATCCCCCTGGGGCTCGGCGGTCACGCTCGAAACATTATTTTTAATCCCCCGTACGTCGCGCACACCGTTCGAACGGGCCACCCCTCCCGACCCCCACAGCCCCTCGATCGCCCGGCTAAATAAACTCGGGGATATTATTTTTCAATCGTCGCCTGTGCCTCGCTCCACGTACACACCGCGAGTAGGACAACCTGGATCCGTCGATCGCGCGCACACAGAAACAGGCCGGCCATACGTGCACCCGAGGCACACGTGTGTGCGTGGATTATGGGGGGCCGGGGCGTGAAAGGGAGCGTGTTTTGTTAGGACGAAATTGAGCGTGATCGCGCTCACGGCGGCGCGGCCTGCCAATTTTGTCGGATATCACTTTTTGCCGACGCCATCTTGCCGCTGGACGGCGGAGAGAAATACAGAGAAGCGCGGGGGATAAACGGGGAAAGCTTTAGGTCGGCACGCGTATGTAGTAAAGACCGACACAGCTGCGGGTAAGTTGTTGTAAGTACTCTATATTTAAAAAAAATGTAAAATTATTCTGTAACTGAAATGACTCTGTACCTAGAAAGAACTAAAAATTACGTGACCGCACTCATGGCGGCGCGGGATGGCAATTTTGTCGGATATAAGTTGTTGCCGACGCCATCTTGAAGCTGGACGACGGAGAGAAATAGAGAGAAGCGCAGGGGATGAACGGGGAGAGCTTTAGATCGACACGCGTGTGTAGTAAAGACCGACACAACTGCGGGTAAGTTGTTGTAAGTACTCTATATTTAAAAAAAATGTAAAATTATTCTGTAACTGAAATGACTCTGTACCTAGAAAGAACTAAAAATTACGTGACCGCACTCATGGCGGCGCGGAATTGCAATTTTGTCAGATGTAAGTTGTTGCCGACGCCATCTTGAAGCTGGACGACGGAGAGAAATACAGAGAAGCGTGGGGGATGAACGGGGAGAGCTTTAGATCGACACGCGTGTGTAGTAAAGACCGACACAGCTGCGGGTAAGTTCTTGTAAGTACTCTATATTTAAAAAAAAAAATGTAAAATTATTCTGTAACTGAAATGACTCTGTACCTAGAAAGGGCTAAAAATTACGTGATCGCACTCACGGCGGCGCGGGATGGCAATTTTGTCGCACATAAGTTGTTGCCGACGCCATCTTAAAGCTGGACGACGGAGAGAAATACAGAGAAGCGCGGGGGATGAACGGGGAGAGCTTTAGGTCGGCACGCGTGTGTAGTAAAAACCGACGCATCTGCGGGTAAGTTGTTGTAAGTACTCTATATTTAAAAAAAAAATGTAAAATTATTCTGTAACTGAAATGACTGTACCTAGAAAGAGCTAAAAATTACGTGATCGCACTCATGGCGGCGCGGGATGGCAATTTTGTCGGATATAAGTTGTTGCCGACGCCATCTTGAAGCTGGACGACGGAGAGAAATACAGAGAAGCGCGGGGGATGAACGGGGAGAGCTTTAGATCGACACGCGTGTGTAGTAAAGACCGACACAGCTGCGGGTAAGTTGTTGTAAGTACTCTATATTTTAAAAAAATGTAAAATTATTCTGTAACAGAAATGACTCTGTACGCAGAAAGAGCTAAAAATTACGTGACCGCACTCATGGCGGCGCGGGATGGCAATTTTGTCGGATATAAGTTGTTGCCGACGCCATCTTGAAGCTGGACGACAGAGAGAATTACGGAGCAACATTGTGGATGAATAGGGAGGGGCTTTAGATTGTGGGTATGTGGGTGACGGACGAGTTGCTGCGTGTTTGCGAGTGTTTGAAACGGTAATGAAGGTGTTTAATAATAAGGAGACGCACAGTTGTGTGCAAGTTGTTACAAGTACTCTGTACCTAAGAAAGATACAAAATCACTATATACCTAACAAAGATATCAAATGACTCCATACTTAAAAAAGATAAAAATTAAGTAATCGAGCATATGGGGGCGTGGGCTGGCAATTTTGTCAGATATAACTTTTTGCCGGCGCCATCATGGCGCTGGACATCGGAAAAAAATTCGGAGCGCCGTCACGGAAGATTGAACAGGATGGCTTTGGTTTAATATGCTGAACGTCATGTCACGTATATATGGGTGATGGACATGTTGCTGCGTGTTTATGAGAGCTTGAAACGGTAACGGAGGAATTTATTAATAAAGGCACGCACAATTGTATGAAAGTTGTTGTAATACTCTATTTCAATATAATTAAGGTCATTAGCAACAGTTTTTTACATTTCTCCCACTTATTCGAAGACATAATAATTCTGTAACTAACACTTCCCTAAATCCCGCTACTCTAACTTCTTCTCAAACGGCTCCAGCTGTACCGTGAAAAGAAAAATGAACGACCCAGCTTCCACGTAAGTTACGATCCTATGCGATCAACGTATTAATACCAGCGTGCATCGTTCTGCGAAAACGACGCTCAGACTAGAAACAGCGTGAGCCACGTTTCATAATTGATGAACAGCGAGATCGATATCAGTGCTTCCGTACGTCGGTCGACGGCATAAATTTTGCAGGTTCCCGATAACAATCGTAAGTTTCCCGCAGAGCAATTTACACGTACGCGGTGACAATCGTTTCGCGAGGCGCGAGTTTGTTACGTTGAAGTGGATGAATAGATAAATGATGCGGCCGAGCGATTGTGCGGAAAAATTCACACCCCCTGGCTGTCGGGCAACATTTTCTTCCCCCTGTACGAACGCGAATCCGCTTGAGGTAAGCTTCCTCGACGACGGTATGCACACGAAGTCGACGACACACGACAGTGACATGCGAGGATCGTGACGAGAAAACCAAGAACACCTCGTCCCTCGTTCACGACCTTCCTCCCCACTTTACCTTGCCTTCGCCTGCCCACTGCGACAACCCTCTCGCCGGATGAACGTAAAGTGGTGAGGCACTTCACGAGAATCGACTGCCTATCGTTCACACCGATCAATCTCCGCGCGATCCACGCTATTTTATACTAGTTGCCAGTTTACGAGGCGCCTTTGATCTTCGCTAGGCTGTGCCGTGCAAAAAGCTTAGGAGACTACTTTTATTTTAATACGTGAATCAAATAACGAATTCGCTGGCTTTGCGTACGTTGTGCGTTAAAAGTAATGTTAGGAGACAGTACCGTATAATAGGTGTAAAAAGGAATTCTCATTTTAATACCGAGAGTTAAATAGCAAACTGTTTGACGTATGTTGCGCATTAGAAATCGTGTTATATATGGAAACATATGGTTCATGAACATTTTTGCTTGATCCCCATCACTTTCTACTGGTTTCCAATTTACGACGCTTCTGTAGTTTCAAATTTATTGCATCGCGTAATAAGCTGCGAAAACGTTTCTCATTTCAGTACGTAAGACCAAATAACCAAATATCTGAATTTTTCTAAATTCTTGACAGGTACTCCACTTTGTCCAACAAAAAATGTGCTTGGCCAAAATTGACAGATATCGTCCACAACGATCAATCTCACACTCGCACCACGTCATTTTCTAATCTCCAATTTACGACTTTGTTTCCCGCTTCCCTGCACTACGCGACCGCTCCAGAAAAGATTTCCACTTTCACATCGTAAGTTCATCATCACGCCTAAGTAATCTTATCCACCGGAGGATGTACTTCGCGCATATCGACTGCCTACAGTTTACGCCGATCAATCTCCGCTCGTTCCACTTTATTTTCCGCTACCTCCCAACTTACAAGACCGCTTTGATCTTCAATTCGCTACACCGCCTAATAAGCGTGGAAAGCGGTCGTCATTTAAAAAGGGCAAAAAGGCCGGGCACGTTTGCATATGCTCCTCATTATAACTAATCCGGCGTACTGACGCGTGTAATTAGTTACCAGCGAGCGAGCTACCAATTTACAAATTAGCAGGAGCTGAGTGATGAATTGGAGACACTCGACGCGGCTTCAATCGAAGCAATTTTCGCACCGCCCAAGGGCAGAAAGTTCTCAAGTTTCTCTCGGCACGGAAAATGCTCCCCACGTAGACGAACTGCAACGTTGTCTGGCGCTGAGGATAAAATGATGCCAGTCACACTTGGCACGCACGAACGTGCCGCGGAAAGGTCCAGAAACATACCACGTTTCATCGGATTAACTTGATTGCACATTCAGCCTTTTCTGTTAATGTTACTCATTTTGTGCACGTGTGATTCAGTGTGTTTTATTTTATCGTGTGGGAGCCACGCAAGTTTCGAGGCCCACGGGGCTTTGATTCGGGAGCCTATTGTAAAAATAAGTTTTGCTTAATGCTGTTGTGTGTGTTTTTATGTTGGGTGGTATTTAACACGTTGACTGCCACGGTGGTCACCGGTGATCGGCGCAAAAGATTTTACTATAAATGCAAAAAACCTCGTTATGAAGCCTATCTGCAAACTTGTAAAAACAATTGATATTGGAACGGTGCTTCAATATTTTGATTCTAAACACTCAGCGTTATCTTAATATTGAACGATTTAATCATAATCTGCAGTATTTCACTGCATCGCGGTTGTAACATAGCAAAATATAGCGTGTTAAAATGAATCCAGTTGCATTGGATTCTTCAGTTTCTGTGGAAAAGCTTATGTCTCATTTATCTGATATACGTTGCATATTTTGCTTAATGCTGTTGTGTGTGTTTTTATGTTGGGTGGTATTTAACACGTTGACTGATACGGTGGTCACCGGTGACCGGCGCAAAAGATTTTACTATAAATGCAAAAAACCTCGTTATGAAGCCTATCTGCAAACTTGTAAAAACAATTGATATTGGAACGGTGCTTCAATATTTTGGCTTCTAATAACTTTGTGTTACCTTCATTTTGCAGGATTTAATCATACTCTGCAGTATTTCATTGCATCGCGGTTGTAACATAGCAAAATACGCTTGGCAGTCAACGTGTTAAAATTGTGCTTAGAATCCAGTTGCATTAGGGATTCTTCAGAAGTTTCCTGTGGAAGAAGCTTATCCTCTCATTTATCTGATATACTGTTTCGCATATTTTGCTTAATGCTGTTGTGTGTGTTTTTATGTTGGGTGGTATTTAACACGTTGACTGCCACGGTGTTCACCGGTGACCGACGCAAAAGATTTTACTATAAATATAAAAAAACTCGTCATGAAACCTATCTGCAAAGTTGTAAAAACAATTGATATTGGAACGGTGCTTCAATATTTTGGCTTCTAATAACTTTGTGTTACCTTCATTTTGCAGGATTTAATCATACTCTGCAGGATTTCATTGCATCGCGGTTGTAACATAGGAAAATACGCTTGGCAGTCAACGTGTTAAAATTGTGCTTAGAATCCAGTTGCATTAGGGATTCTTCAGAAATTTCCTGTGGAAGAAGTTTATCCTCTCATTTATCTGATATATTGTTTCGCATATTTTGTATCGCGTTTGGGACTTAAAATAGGCAGAAAATCCAGCCACAAAATAGACTCCAACCGCAATTTTGAAACCCGTCTAGCAAAAAAGCCGACGACCAAGAGATTTAAGCTAAACCAACTTGTACAATAGACTCCTAAAGAGTTAAGCTCCTGCGCGATAAAATAAAAGCATTCGACCAAAACAGACAGAATAATGATTAACATGCCTCGCCTCACGCAATCGCGCGAGATTAAGCGGCGCTAAACCGTCGAAGGCGAAAGATCGTGAGCAGAAATGGATAAAGGAAACTATCTAGCCTATCTAAGCCACGCAACGTGATTTACGCAGGCGCGCGCCATCGGAGCATTTCAATTAATTCCGTAATTTATTAACAGCGCCGATAAAACGGAGTACGGATTAATTAAAACACAGCCGAGCCAATCGGTCATGCGCTTAATTGATAACTACAACGCCGAGTGGGCGGCATAAACATTCCGCTTCTATTCTGTCGCCGTAAAACTCCCGAAGAAA
Organism: Cryptocheilus praepositus; assembly: GCA_033815515.1. Classification (NCBI taxonomy): domain Eukaryota; kingdom Metazoa; phylum Arthropoda; class Insecta; order Hymenoptera; family Pompilidae; genus Cryptocheilus; species Cryptocheilus praepositus. The sequence goes on from JAWWQZ010000257.1 coordinate 3,836,341, forward strand.
ATGGGACTCAGAGGCAAGATAACACTATTCTAAACATAAATCTTTTAATTAGTCATTGTCCCACCGATATAACGTCCCTCGTGACTTCGTTCTGGAGTATAACGAATGCAGGATGATCCAATGTTCTATATCGTTCTATATTGTTCCACGTACAATACCGGTCTATGCGATATTATAATACAAAACGGTTTACATTCATGACGATGAGCAAAGAAGAAAGTATTAGAAATGCCACAAGACGCCTGCACAAGTATACATGATACCATATTCGAGAACTTCAACAATAAATTTCTAAAGTCAATACGCAATACTCAAACAAATACTACAATACTTCAAACCATAAGAAGACTATACATCCCTTCAATACGCAATTGATTCTAGTCGTTCTACATAGAATGCATTACTACACGATATTATCAAAACTGTCGCGATTTAAGTTATTCTAAAAATTGCACAATTTTATTATAGAGCTTGCGCAATTATTACATAAAACCGTTTACTCCGTGACAATAAACAGAGAAGACAGTACTAAAAACGGCACAAGGAGCTTGCGCACGTATATTTAACTGTATTGTTTTACTACGAATTATCTACACGATATTATTATACAAAACTGTCGCGATTTAAGCAATTCTAAAAATTGCACGATTTTATTATAGAGCTTGCGCAATTATTACATAAAACCGTTTACTCCGCGAAAATAAACCGAGAAAACAGTATTAAAAATGGCACAAGGAACTTGCGCACGTATATTTAACTGTATTGTTTTACTACGAATTATCTACACGATATTATTATACAAAACTGTCGCGATTTAAGCAATTCTAAAAATTGCACGATTTTATTATAGAACTTGCGCAATTATTACATAAAACCGTTTACTCCGTGACAATAAACAGAAAAGACAGTACTAAAAACGGCACAAGGAGCTTGCGCACGTATATTTAACCGTATTGTTTTACTACGAATTATCTACACGATATTATTATACAAAACTGTCGCGATTTAAGCAATTCTAAAAATTGCACGATTTTATTATAGAGCTTGCGCAATTATTATATAAAACCGTTTACTCTGTGACAATAAACAGAGAGGACAGTACTAAAAACGGCACAAAGAGCTTGTGCACGTATATTTAACTGTATTGTTTTACTACGAATTATCTACACGATATTATTATACAAAACTGTCGCGATTTAAGCAATTCTAAAAATTGCACGATTTTATTATAGAGCTTGCGCAATTATTACATAAAACCGTTTACTCCGTGACAATAAACAGAGAAGACAGTACTAAAAACGGCACAAGGAGCTTGCGCACGTATATTTAACTGTATTGTTTTACTACGAATTATCTACACGATATTATTTTACAAAATTGTCGCGATTTAAGCAATTCTAAAAATTGCACGATTTTATTATAGAGCTTGCGCAATTATTACATAAAACCGTTTACTCCGTGGCAATAAACAGAGAAGACAGTACTAAAAACGGCACAAGGAGCTTGCGCACGTATATTTAACTGTATTGTTTTACTGCGAATTATCTACAAGATATTATTATACAAAACTGTCGCGATTTAAGCAATTCTAAAAGTTGCACAATTTTACTATAGATCTTGCCCAATTATTACATAAAACCGTTTACTCCGTGACAATAAACAGAGAACACAGTACTAAAAACGGCACAAGGAGCTTGCGCACGTATATTTAACTGTATTGTTTTACTACGAATTATCTACACGATATTATTATAAAAAACTGTCGCGATTTAAGCAATTCTAAAAATTGCACGATTTTATTATAGAGCTTGCGCAATTATTACATAAAACCGTTTACTCCGTGACAATAAACAGAGAAGACAGTACTAAAAATGGCACAAGGAACTTGCGCACGTATATTTAACTGTATTGTTTTACTACGAATTATCTACACGATATTATTATACAAAACTGTCGCGATTTAAGCAATTCTAAAAATTGCACGATTTTATTATAGAACTTGCGCAATTATTACATAAAACCGTTTACTCCGTGACAATAAACAGAAAAGACAGTACTAAAAACGGCACAAGGAACTTGCGCACGTATATTTAACTGTATTGTTTTACTACGAATTATCTACACGACATTATTATACAAAACTGTCGCGATTTAAGCAATTCTAAAAATTGCACGATTTTATTATAGAGCTTGCGCAATTATTACATAAAACCGTTTACTCCGTGACAATAAACAGAGAAAACAGTACTAAAAACGGCACAAGGAGCTTGCGCACGTATATTTAACTGTATTGTTTTACTACGAATTATCTACACGATATTATTATACAAAACTGTTGCGATTTAAGCAATTCTAAAAATTGCACGATTTTATTATAGAGCTTGCGCAATTATTACATAAAACCGTTTACTCCGTGACAATAAACAGAGAAGACAGAACTTGCGCACGTATATTTAACTGTATTGTTTTACTACGAATTATCTAAAAACGGCACAAGGTACTAAAAATGGCACAAACTTGCGCACGTATATTTAACTGTATTGTTTTACTACGAATTCATGTCTATTCGTTATTATTACATAAAACGGTTTACATCCGTGACGATAAACAAAGAGAAGAGCACGCAACGGCAGCGACATAAAGAAAGAACGGACGACAATCAAGACAGAGTAATATAGTCCGCACTATTATTCCCGTCCAATCGCGAGCCTCCCGCTTGGCGTATTACGTTGCCGTGGACGGTAATGGAAGAAGTTTGCATATTATGCAGGCCGCGTACGGATTCTCTATGCATAATGAGGCGCGTCGCCGTTGGACTAAGAATAAAGCATTGCGAGTACGCTGTCATCCGATATATCGAACTCGCGAGCATCATGCCCTTTTCTTCCTGTCGAAGCGGTTTCGGCGAAAAAGTCAGTGACACGCAGGCGGCTACGCCTACGTGGCGAGGAAAAATATGTAGGAGTTAATGCGCCGGCGACTGGAACGTGTTGAGGTGGAAATTAAGTTGCGCGCTATTTGCGACGCGTATTAGCAAGTTTGTGATAAGAAAATTGTACCGAGGATTGACGGAAATGTGGACGGCCCTGTGCAAATTCTGTGCACGACGTATTTTGCTGTATGCAGGGTGTGTAAAGACAATGTGTTATAGTGTGTACGGGTTATGTATTATTCTGGGCAGAGCAAATAAGGAAGACGGTATTTTAGTAGGAACTAACATACAGCAGTTTGCGAGCAAAATGTATGTACAGCGTCTTACACGCTCTCACGTATATCAGGGATTTAAGAAAATTCTGACAAGTTTACGTTCATTTCTGTATGGGAACAATTATAATAATATTTCAATTTTATTGCTCTGGATACAGAGCAAATAAGTACAGTGGTATTTTAGTAAAAGCTGACATATAGATTGACTGCTGATATAGCCGACATAATTGAAATAATAAAATTGTGTGTCAATTCGGTATACAGTACTTAATTCTGTATAGCGAAAATTCCATCACTTGACTCTGAAATTTACGACTGTTCTGGGAACTGAATGCCAACTCGGTATACAGTATTTAATTCTGCACAGCGAACATTCCGTCAGTTAATTCTGAAATTAGCGACAATTCTGAGAACTGGATGGCAAATCGGTATACCGTATTTAATTCTGCATAGCGAACATTCTGTAATTGAATGACGAAATTATCCACAATTCATGAAAACCGAATATCAATTTGGCGTACAGTATTTAATTCTGCATTCGTGAGGATGAAAAGAACGCTCCAATTAAACTGACTATATAACTATTTACGTTCCCACGGTACCGGGCTCATCGAAACATTGCAAGATAAACGCATGCTACTTCGCACTCCGTTAGACAATGTGTTATAGTGTGTCGATTAACGTGCCGCAAATATATCAGGTATTTTACCGGAAAACATGCCAGCTACGCAAAATGTAATTCAGCGTCTTACACGCTCTATATATCGGGATTTTACAAAATTCTGACAAGTTTGCCATTTCTGTATGGAAACAATTATAATAATATTTCCCACGGATCGCGCATCGGGTATTTTATTGCAAAACGACATACAGATTGACTGCTGATATACCGCGTAATTGAAATAATAAAATTGTGTGTCAATCGTATACTCTTTTCTGTATAGTGAAAATTCCATCGACTAAGAATTTACGCGTTCAACGATCCGCGACGCGTATACAGTATTTAATTCTGCACGCGATTCCGGAGATTCTGAACGGAACATTTAGAATCGATGGCAAATCCGCTTCTCCCGCAATTCAAAACGATCGACGCCGGGTCGCAGAAAAATCCGCGATCAATGGCGCGCATCATGGCGTAAACTGCGCGAAGAAGGCACGAGTGTCGGCCAGCCAGAAGCACGGGGATAATTACTTCGAAAGCGAAGCGCTTCACTTTAGTATTTTATTGTTAAAACTCTCGACGCGTTTCGGGGCCACGGGCACCGCCTCTTCAGGTGTGGACGGTAACTGTGCTCATTACAATTCCAACACGGCTCTACATTTTCAACTTTTCAATATATCACTTTGAATTTTAAACCATGTCATTGGCAAGCTTGGGATTTTCAATTTCAATGAAAAAATATATCATTTTGAATTTTAAACGATATCATTGGCAAGCTTGAGTATTTCAATTTCAATTTGAAAGCATATCACTTTCAATTGTAGAGAATAATATTATAAATGTTGAAATACTGAAAGTCCGAATTTCTACTTTAGAACACATCATTTTCAATTTGGAAATATTGAAATTCTGAATTTTCAATTTTAAACGATATCATTGGCAAGCTTAAGGTTTTCAATTTCAATTTGAAAACATATCACTTTCAATTATAGAATATAATATTATAAATGTTGAAATACTGAAAGTCCGAATTTCTACTTTAGAATACATCATTTTCAATTTGGAAATATTGAAATTCTGAATTTTAATTTTAAAACACATAACATTAAATGTGGGAATATTGACATATCCAATTTTAGAAAATATCATTTTCAATTTTGAAATATTGAAATTGCAAACATGTCAATTTCGAAATTGAAAATTGTATATTATCAAATATAAATTAAATATTTTAATATTTCAAAATTGAAAATTACATATTCTAAAATTGAAAATTTCAATACTTTATAATTGAAAATGATATATTTTAAAATTGTCAATTCTAAAATTAAAACCGAACGTTTCAAAATTGCAAATGACATAGTTTAACACTGGGTTTGACATATATCATAACAGAAAGTGGTATATCATTTTCTAAATTTGTGAGAGTGATATGCGAAGTGCTGGGGTGAAAGATTAATTAACGCAATTACCACCCACTTTCGAAAGCGAACCGGTAATGGCCCCCAAACAGCAACATTCAAAAGTCAACGATTTCCGACCGTAAGAGGTCCATATAGAGGCGTTCATTTTCCAAGAGAATTAACCGTTGGCGCCGATCGGCGAGGAGGAAAAATTCGCGCTGTGATAACGTTGTTCGACGTCTCCTACACAGTTTGTTTCGTACATTCGTGGTTCGACTGTTCCGCGATGCAAATTGGCACATCTACGAGACGGCGTTGCATGCTAATAATGCCAGCCAGGCAAATAGCGCGTACCTTACTGGCCGTAATGTATGTTTGCTCGCAACGATCGCGGAACACTGACGCGAATCGATCTTAAATATGCCGGCTGGCGCGAGTAATGGCGGGACGGAAGTGAGAGAAATTACTGAGAGGTACGGTTGACGATTTTCGTTGTGCAGTAGAAACTGTAATTGACGGACAGATTATTTCGTTACACCGATAGGAAGTGATTGGGTAAGCGATGTAGGCGAATCGAACATTGGAGGTGGTATAAGAGTACGAAAAATGTCGAATAAAAAATAATGATAAATTGAATGCAATTAATACAGACAAGAGTGAATGGAAAAGACGCATATGAATATTAAACCTCGGGTAAGAGTATGAATAATTTTGAAATGAATGGAGGAAATTGTTAGTAGAGAAATAGTAGATTTTTTCACGGCGATAGGAGGCAATTGGGTAGATGGTTTACGAGAGTCAAATATTGAACGTGGTGTAAGACTATAAATAATGTCAGATAAAACGAATGACAAATTATTCTTGGATGTGATAGGTGGTTTTAACTGTATGCTTCGCACACTGATCGGCTAGACAGATTATTTTTCTACAGCGCTAGAAAGCGATCGGGTAAATAGTTTGTGAGTGTCAAATATTTAACCTGATGTAAGTGAACGAATATTATCAAGTGGGTAGTACGGTAAATTATTAATAAAGTAACGCGAGATCATTTTCTCTATATACGATAACCTGTAATTGACGATCCGGTTCTTTTGTCGGCAGATAGAGAGTCATTACGCCAATGATTTACGCTAATCAATCAAATACCGAATCTGATGTAAGCGTACGAATCTTATCAACTCAGAAATGCAATAAATTACTATTAAAGTAATTGTACACAATTTTCCTCGTATCCTCTAAACAACGATTAATCAGACAATTGATTTTTTCGCGAATTTTATGTGAATAGAAATGATTCCCCATGAAGCAAGAATATTAAGAGAGGCGTTTCTACTATTCCTTTAACATAAAGCACAGAAATAGTCAGTTGTACGTGCATAAAAATAATTCACCATGAAGTGAGCATATTAAAACAGCCATTCTACTATTCCTTCAACATAAAGCACAGAACCAGTCAGTTTTACGTGGATAGAAATGATTCGCCATGAAGCAAGAATATTAAGAGAGCCGTTTCTACTATTCCTTTAACATAAAGCACAGAAATAGTCAGTTGTACGTGCATAAAAATAATTCACCATGAAGTGGGCATATTAAAACAGCCATTCTACTATTCCTTCAACATAAAGCACAGAACCAGTCAGTTTTACGTGGATAGAAATGATTCGCCATGAAGCAACGCAGCCATGTCTCAATATTAAACCAGCCGCTTGCCTACCCGCCATCGCCGTCCTCCGAGGGAAAGTTTGAATAAAATTTTCGACGCGACGTCGCTCAAAAATATTATCGAAAGGATCAAGGATCGGGGAACGGGTAACGCCGAGAATTAACTGTGCGTCGAACGTGAGCAGAAGGAACAAAAGGTTGCCCGGTCATAAGTCACTCGGCGCGCAGTCGTGTTTCCCCGCTCGATTTGCCACTTTCCCTCTTCTCTTTAGCTCGAAACTCCGAATCGCCTGGAAACGCACGGCCGGATCTTTGTTCTCGCGGCGATGAAGATCGCCGGCAAAAATTTCAACGCGCTCGCCTCTGCGTCGAGTGAAAAGAAGGACGGCCGTAAATCAGTTGGACGACGTTGCTTACTCTGGCTGCGCGAACCTCGACGTTCACAAAGTCATCGGCAAATAACAATGCAAAGTGTCAAGTTAGACGTTCGGGGCTGTGACAGAAGAGGCTGACGGTTAATCAGTGTTTAGAGAATGCGGAGACAATTATTTTGCGTTACTTTAACAGTAATTTGCCCGTAGCTGCTATTTGATGTTACGCGGAGTCACACGTGAGGGTCGGTGTTTGTTTCATTAGCATAAATCAGCGGGATAATCACTTCCTAGCTGCCGACAAAAGAGCCGGATCGTCAATTATAGGTTATCGTATATAGAGAAAATTATCCAGCGTCACTTTATCATTAATTCGTTGTATTTTCCGGTCGATATTATTCATGCGTTTACACCAGGTACACAGTTCGTTTGAAACGAATAGAGCATCTAGTCAATTGCTTCCTATTGACGCGAAAAAATCAATTGTCTGATCAATCGTTGTTTAGAGGATACGAGGAAAATTGTGTACAATTACTTTAATAGTAATTTATTGCACTTCTCGGTTGATAATATTCGTACGCTTACATCAGATTCGGTATTTGATTGATTAGCGTAAATCATTGGCGTAATGACTCTCTATCTGCCGACAAAAGAATCGGATCGTCAATTACAGGTTATCGTATATAGAGAAAATTATCCAGCGTCACTTTATCATTAATTTGTTGTATTTTCCGGTCGATATTATTCATGCGTTTACACCAGGTACACAGTTCGTTTGAAACGAATAGAGCATCTAGTCAATCGCTTCCTATTGACGCGAAAAAATCAATTGTCTGATTAATCGTTGTTTAGAGGATACGAGGAAAATTGTGTACAATTACTTTAATAGTAATTTATTGCACTTCTCAGTTGATAATATTCGTACGCTTACATCAGATTCGGTATTTGATTGATTAGCGTAAATCATTCGCGTAATGACTCTCTATCTGCCGACAAAAGAACCGGATCGTCAATTACAGTTTATCGTATATAGAGAAAATTATCCAGCGTCACTTTATCATTAATTCGTTGTATTTTCCGGTGGATATTATTCATGCGTTTACACCAGGTACACAGTTCGTTTGAAACGAATAGAGCATTTAGTCAATCGCTTCCTATTGACGCGAAAAAATCAATTGTCTGATTAATCGTTGTCTATTTTCGTTCAACATGTTGTGAGAAATCGATAAAATGTGACTGTATTACGTGATGTACATCTAACAACTGATCCGTACAATATGAAACATTGCTCGTCTCACGAGCCCCTCTTTGCAGTGAAAAAATATTAACACGTTGACTGCCAAGCGTATTTTGCTGCATTAGAACCGTAATGCGATGAAATACTGCAGAGTACGATTAAATCGTGCAAAATGAAGGTACCACAGACTTAATGGAAGCCGAAGTATTGAAGAACCGTTCCAATATCAATTGCTTTTACAAGATTGCAAATAGGCTTCATGGCGAATTTTTTGCATTTGTAGTAAAATCTTTTGCGCCGGTCACCGGTGACCACCATGGTAGTCAACGTGTTAACACTTTGACTGCCAAGCGTATTTTACTATGTTAGAATCGCGATGCGATTAAATACTGCAGAATATGATTAAATCGTACAAAATGAAGGTAACGTAGAGTTGTTAGAAGCCAAAGTATTGAAGCACCTTTTCAATATCAATTGCTTTTGCAAGATTGCAAATGGGCTTCATGGCGAATTTTTTGCATTTGTAGTAAAATCTTTTGCGCCGGTCACCGGTGACCACCGTGGTAGGCAACGTGTTAACACTTTGACTGCCAAGTGCATTTTGCTATATTAGAACCGGGATGCGATGAAATACTACAGATTATGATTAAATCGTACAAAATGAAGGTAACGTATAGTTGTTAGAAGCCAAAGTATTGAAGCACCGTTCCAATATCATTTGCTTTTACAGGGTTGCAAATAGGCTTCATGGCGAATTTTTTGCATTTTTAGTCAAATCTTTTGCGCGAATCACCGGTGACCACCGTGGCAGTCAAAATGTTAATAACATCGACAAAACAATTTTCTATACAGCATGACTAACATTCTAAACCGTCTATATTCACCTCTCGAACAGCAGTATCAACATGTTTATCGCAGGCCTTATTCTGTGCGCATTTTTGTTGACTTCGCGATAATGAAAAGCTTCGAAGCCGCTCAATAATACCACGTTTTCGCATATTGTGTCAATTTGACCACGTAATTACATTCGTTGGCAGGCAGCTGTTTAATTTAAATGCAAGAGTTCCACTTACGTTAAGAATACGGGAATGCCGGGTACGTGACGGCACACGAAGATGGAATGTGACAAATGCATTAGCAACAAATTCTCCCGCGCGGAAGACTGATTTACACGCGTGCCGCTATTCGTTCCGCGTAGCCAATGCATAGATAATCGCCTTTGTCACCGTCGTCGTTTTGTCGCACGGCAAATTACGTCGACGACGTTTATACGCGTCGTTAGCCGCGAAAAACTGCGATCCCGATGAAGGAAGTGTAAAGAATCGCGCGCGTAATCGAGCGAGGCGTAATGTATTATTTAACCAGTTAGCTGTTGCAACCTCTGTGGAAAGTGTGCACCTAAAATTATATCTTTGACACGCTTGGGATTTTCAATTTCAATTAAAAGATATATCATTTTCAATTTTATAGTGTGATACTATCAATTTTGAAATACCGAAAATCCGAGTTTCTATTTTAGAACAAATCATTTTCAATTTGGAAATATTAAAATTCTGAATTTAAATTTTAAAACGCATAACCTTCAATTTGGGAAAGTGTGCACCTAAAATGTGTCGCGAGAAATAAATGCTGACGAGTATACTCGTCACACACAGAATACGTGTGGCTGTTATAATACAGAATTGAATTCTAATGAAATTACTGTTTTCTTTTTCATTTTATCACTGACAGATATTCCCGAGTATGCAAAACTTCTTAAATATACAAATGCATTTTAGCTTTCACAGAAATTGCACGGTAATTCGCATCTATTTTTTACGCATGACGAGTATACCCGTCGCAGTACGAAATATTACCATTTCCCCGTGACGAGTAAACCCGTGAAAAACAGCTAACTGGTTAATCAACGAGTTCCTAGGCGCGCGTAAAAAAAAACGCTTTCACTCAGTCTCGCGCTACTGTCAATGTAATCGCGCATTATGCAGGCAACGAGACGCATCGCGCGGGTAGAAAGAAATCCCGATGCCACTGACGGAACCACCTTGACGGATAATTAATTTGAATTACAGATCGTCCCCGTCCAATTATAGCCAACAATGACGCTCGTTCCTCGAGACACCAGAAGTGGCGAGCGAATTTTTGGGGTGCGACGAAGAGCCGCCGATTAATAATGAAGCCGGCAGGCTCGTTACATGCGTCAGCCGGCGTTAGATCGGTCGGCGAATTAATTACCGACAATTTTCTTCGCCGCGCAGTTAAGAGTTCGATAATGGCGACTTACGAAATAATCGCTCGAGGCGAAGTTTTCCTCCGGAAAATTGCGCGCTTTCCACAGATACGAGGTGCTTTGCCAACTGCAGTGACCTATGCCGCGTTGAACTAAGAAATTTGTTTCGCGTTTGCCGATCAATTAATTGAGCCGTTTATTTTTAAAGTGGTCTAACTCCGTTTTTCAATATTTTCCGGTTACCATGGTTACATGTACAAATTCATGTTATTTATCGGTAAATATTATTTATCTCGATTCGAAGATAAATGGAGTTAGGCCACTTTAAAAATAAACGGTTCAATTAATACGTTGGAAAAGTACTGTTCAAACGGCGTATTGAATATCATGGCACTGTGTCATCTTGATCGCAACATTATTATTCATATGTTACAAACATTTGGGCACACGTAAAGTTATAAGTAGAATATTTATACGTCATCTTCATTGTTTCTAATTTTCCAACTATGATGAGATGAAACATGACATAGTTTGAATCGCATTTACTTGCTTGATACTTACTACAAAATAACTCATTCAATAAGTACTCAGAGGTAAACATGATCAGAACGTTATGACGTTTCATCTTACTTCGCTGACAACATTACCATCGACACGTTACAAAAATTTCGAAACGCCGCAAAATGACAAGTACGACTCTCGACTCTCATCCCCTCCTTCATTTTTCTCCTATCTCGCCTTCCGATTTTCTTCTACCGTCATTTTCATCCTCGACACAAAATTCGGTCCCCAACCCGTCCCACTTCCGATCCGTCTGACATCGTCAGAGTTTCGACCCTATCACCGCACATCGCGATACATCGATCGACACGGCTCACGATAATTAATCGCCGCGGCGGATGATAAATCTTCGTGCACGTGGGTTCGTTCGCTCGCGAATGATTAACGTCGCGACCGCCATAATAGTGTTGATCCGTCGATAAATTGGCGATAAATCAAGCAGTGCATCGGCGTTGCGCGCGCTGTCGGGTGCGCGGCTAAATTTAAACGCGCAGACGTTCGGCACAATGCGCAGAGAGCCCGCCGAGTTTTCAGGCGAGTCGGAAGAATGGCCGCGCTCCCAATTAAATCGTCTGATAAATCGGCCGACGTCCGTGCGCGACTCGCCGCTGCTTTTTCAGCCGCTTCTTTCCACGAGAAGTTTCCGCGGCGCGACCCGCTTTTTGCGACTCGCGGACTAGCGGCCAGTCGAAGGATGCTGACATTGACGCAAAGACGTTGGTCGGCGATAAATTAGCCGGACGCATTAAGCGTCGACGCACGCCTTTGGGGACGGGGAAAATTCGAGGTGACGGGGGTTGAGGATTTGAAGGCTGTCACGTAGGCGGGATTTTGTTCAACGCAGATAACCGCGTTTAACGAAAATGGCCCGCAGGAAAGAGTATAGTTGGCTGAAACGTCCGGGTTGTTTTCAGGCTTATGACAAAACGGAATGATAAAAAAGATTTTTGTGGACGGAAGTTGAATGCGGCATCGATATGGTAGCTATTGGCGTAGGCGAAAAGAAATTACGCCTACGTGACAGCGGATTGAAGTGTTGAATGTTTGACACTGCTGTCTGTTACAGTTTTTCAGATGCGATTTTAGTCACTGATTAATTTCATTCTTGCGCAGCGGTCGACATATATCGGGTTGGCCAAAAAGTTCTATATGACTATGTTACTGTGAAACACCGAAATCTGGAGAATGTCGACTTTCACATAATTGCTTGGTGTACGCCCGAAATATTTGCTAAATACCCTTATTTCTGACTTACACCGGTAAATGTTGACATTCACCATGCACTAATGGTCGACACACACCGGAGAGGGTCCGAATGTACAACGATATAATCAAATATTCGATCCTTCATCAACGTATTTGGTATTTGTTGACATTCACCGGTAAAAGTCGACATTTTCCAATTTCGGTCATTCACGGTAACATCTACATAACTGCGTTCTCCCAAAATTCTGCATCCTTCTGGACAAAGAATTTTTTTGCCAACCAAGGGAAATTTTTTGCCCACCCATATATGTACCGACGGTTGCCAAAGTGTTAAATGAATGAACGACTGACAAACGTATCTGTAAAATTGTCATATAGCAGGGTTGAACGAAGTCATTCAGTGAAATGCGCGGCCGTCAATGCGTTAACGACGGGATAACGATAACTCAGCGTGGCTGTCGATTAAATTGTCGAATAAATTACGCGCGCGCACCACCTGCTTGCCGAGTGAAAATTTCACCGCGGGAAGATGCGGCGGCGAGTGTCGAAAATGTTGATATAATAACTCACTGTCTGCAGAGCCGTACGAAGCGACGTGTTAATTAGACGCAATTTTTCATGAATTAAAACATCGAGCGTTGTTTAATTGCAGCGTTTCGAACTCGGAAGGAATTATGAACCAACCATTGTCCAGCTGCTGCTTACAGACTTATGCGACGATATCTTTCGGTCTGCATCTTTTGTTCGGGAGTGGCCGGTTCGTTAATGGCGTAATATGATTATGCTCGGTATAATTCTTTCAGTACCCGGTTACCCAGTTCTTTCTCGGATGTTATTGCAGAAATCGTTCTGGCATATTCCGAGGGTATTATGATTTGAACAGGTGTAATGACTCTTTATTTTTATAAAATCAGTTTGTACAGTGGAACGACGTTTACTGCACATAAATGTGTGTGTTTTACCCCATTCTGTCGCAAGTGTTACTGTGGAAGTTCGGTGTATTCCGAGTGCATTATTATTTGAACACGTGTAATGACATCATTTTTACAAAGTCAGTTTATATAGTGGAACGACGCTTACTAGATAGGAATATGTATGTTCCGCCCACTTCTGCCTCAAATGTTATTGTAAAAACTCGTTCTGGTATATTCTGTGTAGATTAGAGGAGAATGTTTTCATTGACACATACATTATTCTTATACTTGTGTAGTCTTTTGTATGCCACGAAATGTAATTATTTCCACTTCCACAATTTCCATTCAAGAATTGAAAAGTTTCCACTGAAAAAAACTGTCTCTTTTACCATTCATTATAAACTTTAATTTACGAAAAACACCTTTTCTGTATCTTTCGCGTGAAACTACATACGTTTCACAATGAAAGAAAATAAACACATTAGAACAACTAGCAGAACAAATACATAAGGTACTATAAGAGTTATACATCGCGCGACTCCTAACTGATTCTGCATGAAAGAAAGCGGCTGAGCTAACGACATAGAACACCCTCCTACATCAGAAGTCGTTGATCGTTTTCACCAGAAAATTTCGTTTCGAAACGAGCACAGCGCGATTAGAGATGCGTCAGTCTGGAATGCAGATTTGCTCGCGCACATTCATTCGACAATTGCAAATAATAAAAAGCAGGCTCATTAGCTTAATAACGCATGTATCCGTTCCCCGTAAGGGAAAAAGAGCATTTACGGGGCATTAGACTGGTTACAGAGTTGCATTCCTAACGCGGCACTAGAAAGTTAATCCTCAAGTCGTGCCTTCTTTCTATGGCATATCGGTGACGCCGGACTGTGCCGAGGTAATTGACGTAATGAGTGGATGCGGTGTAATGTTATGCTCGCATTGTGCCAGCATTGCTACTGATCTCGTTCTCCCGGCGACGCACATTTTTCCTTACTTAATAACGCGTGTAATCACACGTTATACAAAGCCGGACAGCTAAATTTAACGGAAAAGAAACCAACGACGTGTGACATCGAGATCGCCCGGATAATCTGACGAGTAGTTTACATTCTGAGAAATGAAACGCAAACCTGAAACGCTGCACTGCAAAATGCATGAAAAAACTGTGTCCCAAAATCTAATTAAGACCTACTTAGGTTTGAACGGTGAAATTGAGTAAAACAAAAATCCATAATAGGTTTTAGTATGATCGGATAGTTTGGAAAAATATAAAATGTATGCAAAATATTGTATTCCGAAATCTTATTAGCTTCAGATTATTAACTAACATTAACTCAAATTCAGGCGCAATCAAATTTGCATTTGCATCTCAAGAAATATTGTACGCAAAAATGAATTTAATATATATATGTATGTATGTAAAATCTGACGTAGCTTCCTTATCTCAACACAACCAGTTACTTTAGCCTAGAATTTAGTCCACAAATTACACACCTAACACAGAGTCTGCTTCATAATCAGGTTGAAAATAATTGCCGGATAATTGCGATGTTGGCACAATCGCCATGCAAAACACACCAACCCCAGCAAGTATATTAGCGCAGAATCGTCAGTCCAAAAAAATCGAAATTCGAAATCCACCGAACACTTCACTACCACCATTGCTCTTGTACAATGGTAATTTCAAAAAATCATTTTTCTACAGAGCAGAAGTACACCCAGCGACTATTATACCGCACCTCAGTCCCACACAAATCAAATAAAAGTAAAATTAATATAAAATAAATATAAAATACAACAAAAAAGAAAATAAGAAAACTGAAAATTCAAAATTCGCCGAATACCACCGTCCACCGATATAAGAAAACTGAAAATTCAAAATTCGCCGAATACCTCAGTCGCGATTTAACACGTTGACTGCCAAGCGTATTTTGCTATGTTAGAACCGCGATGCGATGAAATACTGCGGAGTATGGTTAAATCTTGCAAAATGAGGGTAACGCAGAGTTGTTGGAAGCCAAAGTATTAAAGCACAGTTTCAATATCAATTGCTTTTACAAGATTGCAAATAGGCTTAATTGCGAATTTTTTGCATTTTTAGTCAATGCATTTTTAGTGTTTGCATTTTTAGTGTTTGCGCCGGTCGCCGGTAACCACCGTGGCAGTCAATGGGTTAAAAAAAAATATTCTTTTGCCTCAATCGACAGAAGACTCAACCGCCGCGTCCGAGTCATGTCCGTCACCTGGAATTTATCGACGTTACCGTTAACCATATTAGACTCCCATTCACCGTGTCATCTCCACTTCCCTCCGGAAGTGAATCGCTCGCGGCACATAATTAGCAGTTACATTATATTCTTCGACTTCTCGGGGCCAACATGCGCTCGCATACAAATCGTGCAGACGCTCACATGTTTGCGAAGGATGTGCCTTGTGCACGTAGCCATGCGTGTGCGCAAACACACCAACCCACGCCGGCAACCCCCGTCGCTTGTTAAGATTCATAAGGAGAACGTGCGTTACACGCGACCCGGTGCCCCTCATTAGAGCTCTAATTACGTGCGATTAGCCCCGCAATTACCCGGGAATACATTACGCGAATCAAGACGCCGAATCGCGATCACGCAGGCGTTTCACGTCGTCGCTGCTCTGCACTCGCCTTTCCTTCGCTTCTCTCTCTCTCTCTCTCTCTCTTGCTCGAACGTTTTCGACTTTCGCACAAACCCACGCCCCGCAAACTTGCGCGTTACCTAACGGTCGACTGTGTCGCCGGCGGGACAACTTGCCTAATTGCGTCGCGTCAAGAAATTAAGTGCGTCGGAATCAGTTAATGGGAGAAATGAAAAAACGTCACGGCTGACGTAGTACGGCAGGTGGAAGTTGTACCGGCGTGGGCAGCTTACGCGGGAGTCGATAGCAGCGGATAGACTTTGTTGACAGCGCGGTGACTCTACTAATTGCGTTAGGCTAAAAAATCGAACGCAATTAATGATCGGAAAGTATGAAAAATTTAACAGTTAATGGAGCGTATTACGCTCATGTAAACGACCTACGCGAAGGTAAAACATTGTCATTGGGAAACCACGGGTTGCTAGGCCTACTGAGAAATGAAATGTATCTAACGAAATTATAAACTGGAATATATCAATATTTTTCAGCTAATGTAGTGGATTAATTGGAAGTTTTATGAACGTGGGCAGCTTACGCGGGAGTCGATAGCAGCGGATAGACTTTGTTGACAGCACGGAGACTCTACTAATTGCGTTACGCTAAAAAATCAAATGCAATTAATGACCGGAAAGTATGAAAAATTGAATAGGTAATGGAGCGTATTACGCTGATGTGGACAACCTACGCGTAGGTAAAACATTGTCATTGGGAAACCTCGGGTAGGCCTACTAAGAAATGAAATGTATGTAACGAAATTATAAACTGGAATATATCAATATTTTTCAGGTAATGTAGTGGATTAATTGGAAGTTTTATGAACGTGGGCAACTTACGCGGGAATCGACGATAGCGGCGGATACACTTTGTTGACAGCGCGGTGACTCTACTAATTGCGTTAGGCTAAAAAATCGAACGCAATTAATGATCGGAAAGTATGAAAAATTTAATAGTTAATGGAGCGTATTACGCTGATGTGGAAAACCTACGCGTAGGTAAAACATTGTCATTGGGAAACCTCGGGTAGGCCTACTAAGAAATCAAATGTATGTGACGAAATTATAAACTTGAATATATCAATATTTTTCAGGTAATGTAGTGGATTAATTGGAAATTTTATCGGCGTGGGCAACTTACGCGGGAGTCGACGATAGCAGCGGATAGACTTTGTTGGTCGCGGAAAAGTTAATTAATTGGGTTATGCCGAAAAATCGAGTGCATGGCAATTAGTAAGCGGAAAGTATGGGAATGGTTGGCAGTTGATAGGGTGGATTAGACTTGTCGATATCGAGAAAACTCACGCAATTAAGGTTACTATCAAATTAAATGTGTTCAAATTACTAGCTAGAATGTATCAATATTTTGCAGCTAATGTAGTGCGTAAGGTGGAAGTTGTACCGGTGTGGGCAACCTACGCGAGAGTCGATGATAGCGGCGGATACATTTTGATGGTACGGTTTGTTCGTAGGGGAAAAGTTAGCTGATTGGGTTATGCCGAAAAATCGAATGCGTGGCAATTAGTAACTGGAAAGTATGGGAATGGTTGGTAGTTGATGGGGTGGATTACTGGCAAATTATGCTGATACAGACAACCTACGCGAAGGTAAAACATGGCGAATAGCGTTAAGTGTGTTGATATTGAGAAAACTCACGTAATTGAGGTTAGTAAGAAATTGAATGTATCCAAATTACTGACTAGAAAGTACCAAAATATTTTTGTAGTTATCGAGAAAACTAGTTAGGCCTACTAAGAATTAAATGCGTCGAAATTTTAAACTGGCTTCCACCTAAATATATTACAGCTGATGTAGAGTATTAGTTAGAAATGATACCGATGCAAACAACAAAACTGTACTTTTATATACACGTATATACGAATACGAACGAATACGAATACGGATACAAACTTATTACCTCAACATTCTCTACGCGAAAGTGTGTTCTAACTCCACCATTTTTCGTTTAGGACCCACAGCAAGTGGTCCTGTCCTCTGCACCAACAAACCCTATTTTGCCAACTCCGTCTTTGGTGCTTCTAGACTACAAGTGTACACTACCCAACTACGTATCGTTTGCTCATTAAGAGGCCCATAATTGGTTGACGACTCACTACCAACACTGCCAATAAAACTACTGTCGCACGTCTATGGGTCCCTTTCGCATTTCTTACGTCTGCTACATTGTACATTCAGTAAATACAGGGTGAGCTTCCAGAAACATAACGCACGAATTTCGCACTTCCTGGAAATTACGTCTTCGCAGGAAACAACGTCTGAGGAAAAATACTGCTTGTGCCATCAAGGAAAATGTCTCCACGCCACCTTTCACGTATACTCCCTCTTCCACGGAATTTCAAAGTCACCGACGTCGCTTCACTTCAGCTCACACAGTATACACCCAGCTTTCTCATTCTAGCTCCGCGTTTCAGCACGCCGACAAAAACTTGAAAATACCTCAGTAGCGAGAATAACATTAACTCCGCACAGGATCTCCTGCATCATACACCTTAGGAACGCTTCACGTAGGTCGTCTATCCATTACGTGTGACCGAGTGTCCAGAGAACACGTCGACCAGCCTTCGCTTCGAACTTCGCAACTTCGCGAATCAGTTTCGTTCGCAAGTATCGCGGAATTAGACACACCTTTCACGACATTGATCGTTTAACACTTTGACTGCCAAGCGTATTTTGCTATGTTAGAACCGCGATGCGATGAAATATTGCAGAGTATAATTAAATCATGCAAAATAAAGGTAACGCAGAGTTGTTAGAAGCCAAAGTATTGAAGCACCGTTTCAATATCAATTGCTTTTGCAAGATTGCAAATGGGCTTCATGGCGAATTTTTGGCATTTTTAGTAAAATCTTTTCCACCGGTCACCGGTGACCACCGTGGCAGTCAACGTGTTAACACTTTGATTGCCAAGCGCATTTTGCTATATTAGAATCGCGATGCGATGAAATATTGCAAAGTATAATTAAATCATGCAAAATAAAGGTAACGCAGAGTTGTTAGAAGCCAAAGTATTGAAGCACCGTTTCAATATCAATTGCTTTTGCAAGATTGCAAACGGGCTCCATTGCGAATCTTTTGCATTTTTAGTAAAATCTTTTGCGCCGGTCACCGGTGATCACCGTGGCAGTCAACGTGTTAACACTTTGACTGCCAAGCGCATTTTGCTATATTAGAATCGCGATGCGATGAAATATTGCAGAGTATGATTAAATCATGCAAAATAAAGGTAACGCAGAGTTGTCAGAAGCCAAAGTATTGAAGCACCGTTTCAATATCAATTGCTTTTGCAAGATTGCAAATGGGCTTCATTGCGAATCTTTTGCATTTTTAGTAAAATCTTTTCCACCGGTCACCGGTGACCACCGTGGCAGTCAACCTGTTAACACTTTGACTGCCAAGCGCATTTTGCTATATTAGAACCGCGATGCGATGAAATACTGCAGAATATGATCAAATCGTACAAAATGAAGGTAACGTGTAGTTGTTAGAAGCCAAAGTATCGAAGCACCGTTCCAATATCATTTGCTTTTACAGGATTGCAAATAGGCTTCATGGCGAATTTTTTGGCATTTTTAGTAAAATGTTTTGCGCGGATCACCGGTGACCACCATGATAGTCAACGTATTAACACTTTTACTGCCAAGCGCATTTTGCTATATTAGAATCGCGATGCGATGAAATATTGCAGAGTATAATTAAATCATGCAAAATAAAGGTAACGCAGAATTGTTAGAAGCCAAAGTATTGAAGCACCGTTTCAATATCAATTGCTTTTGTAAGATTGCAAATGGGCTTCATTGCGAATCTTTTGCATGTTCAGTAAAATCTTTTCCACCGGTCACCGGTGACCACCGTGGCAGTCAACGTGTTAACACTTTGGTCTCCAATACCTGCGCATTATTTAAATTTTGCATAATTCAGTCGAATGCTGTAGTATTCCATAGCATCGCCATTCTAATATAGTAAAATACTGCAGAGTATGATTAAATCATGCAAAATAAAGGTAACGCAGAGTTGTTAGAAGCCAAAGTATTGAAGCACCGTTTCAATATCAATTGCTTTTGCAAGATTGCAGATAGGCTTCATTGCAAATTTTGTGCATTTTTAGTAAAATCTTTAGAACCGGTTACTAGTGATCACCGTGGCAGTCAACGTGTTAACACTTTGGTCTCCAATACCTGCGCATTATTTAAATTTTGCATAATTCAGTCGAATGCTGTAGTATTCCATAGCATCGCCATTCTAATATAGTAAAATACTGCAGAGTATGATTAAATCATGCAAAATAAAGGTAACGCAGAGTTGTTAGAAGCCAAAGTATTGAAGCACCGTTTCAATATCAATTGCTTTTGCAAGATTGCAAACGGGCTCCATTGCGAATCTTTTGCATTTTTAGTAAAATCTTTTGCGCCGGTCACCGGTGATCACCGTGGCAGTCAACGTGTTAACACTTTGACTGCCAAGCGCATTTTGCTATATTAGAATCGCGATGCGATGAAATATTGCAGAGTATGATTAAATCATGCAAAATAAAGGTAACGCAGAGTTGTTAGAAGCCAAAGTATTGAAGCACCGTTTCAATATCAATTGCTTTTGCAAGATTGCAAATGGGCTTCATTGCGAATCTTTTGCATTTTTAGTAAAATCTTTTCCACCGGTCACCGGTGACCACCGTGGCAGTCAACCTGTTAACACTTTGACTGCCAAGCGCATTTTGCTATATTAGAACCGCGATGCGATGAAATACTGCAGAATATGATCAAATCGTACAAAATGAAGGTAACGTGTAGTTGTTAGAAGCCAAAGTATCGAAGCACCGTTCCAATATCATTTGCTTTTACAGGATTGCAAATAGGCTTCATGGCGAATTTTTTGGCATTTTTAGTAAAATGTTTTGCGCGGATCACCGGTGACCACCATGATAGTCAACGTATTAACACTTTTACTGCCAAGCGCATTTTGCTATATTAGAATCGCGATGCGATGAAATATTGCAGAGTATAATTAAATCATGCAAAATAAAGGTAACGCAGAATTGTTAGAAGCCAAAGTATTGAAGCACCGTTTCAATATCAATTGCTTTTGTAAGATTGCAAATGGGCTTCATTGCGAATCTTTTGCATGTTCAGTAAAATCTTTTCCACCGGTCACCGGTGACCACCGTGGCAGTCAACGTGTTAACACTTTGGTCTCCAATACCTGCGCATTATTTAAATTTTGCATAATTCAGTCGAATGCTGTAGTATTCCATAGCATCGCCATTCTAATATAGTAAAATACTGCAGAGTATGATTAAATCATGCAAAATAAAGGTAACGCAGAGTTGTTAGAAGCCAAAGTATTGAAGCATTGTTTCAATATCAATTGCTTTTGCAAGATTGCAAATGGGCTTCATTGCGAATCTTTTGCATTTTTAGTAAAATCTTTTCCACCGGTCACCGGTGATCACCGTGGCAGTCAACGTGTTAACACTTTGGTCTCCAATACCTGCGCATTATTTAAATTTTGCATAATTCAGTCGAATGCTGTAGTATTCCATAGCATCGCCATTCTAATATAGTAAAATACTGCAGAGTATGATTAAATCATGCAAAATAAAGGTAACGCAGAGTTGTTAGAAGCCAAAGTATTGAAGCACCGTTCCAATATCAATTGCTTTTGCAAGATTGCAAATGGGCTTCATTGCGAATCTTTTGCATTTTTAGTAAAATCTTTTCCACCGGTCACCGGTGATCACCGTGGCAGTCAACGTGTTAACACTTTGGTCTCCAATACCTGCGCATTATTTAAATTTTGCATAATTCAGTCGAATGCTGTAGTATTCCATAGCATCGCCATTCTAATATAGTAAAATACTGCAGAGTATGATTAAATCATGCAAAATAAAGGTAACGCAGAGTTGTTAGAAGCCAAAGTATTGAAGCACCGTTTCAATATCAACTGCTTTTGCAAGATTGCAAATGGGCTTCATTGCGAATCTTTTACATTTTTAGTAAAATCGTTTCCACCGGTCACCGGTGACCACCGTGGCAGTCGACGAGTTAACACTTTGGTCTCCAATACCTGCGCATTATTTAAATTTTGCATAATTCAGTCGAATGCTGTAGTATTCCATAGCATCGCCATTCTAATATAGTAAAATACTGCAGAGTATAATTAAATCATGCAAAATAAAGGTAACGCAGAGCTGTCAGAAGCCAAAGTATTGAAACACCATTTCAATATCAATTGCTTTTGCAAGATTGCAAATGGGCTTCATTGCGAATTTTTGCATTTTTAGTAAAATCTTTTGCGCCGGTCACCGGTGACCACCGTGGCAGTCAACGTGTTAAGACATTTCGGGAGAAAATGACAGCGTTCGCGGGCGTTTAAGCGTGCAAGCATCTTGAACGCCGTGCGCTTCGCGTAGAAATCGGAAGAATGCGCATTGCCTATTCATCGTGAAGCATGTCTCGAGCGAAAGGCTACGAAGTGAACGGTTAAGTGCGTAATGGAGATGATCGTTCGTAATGGGGTCGACACCGTCAACGGTGAACATTGTACGCGGTCGGAGAAAAGTATCGTTACTCGGAGCAGTTGCGCGAGCACAGGGAGAGTCACGGAAGGGGGGAGCTGAAATTGAAACACGGCGAAAAGATCATTGCGCGCGATACCGTTGTCCCCTTATGGATCTTGTTTATTTTAACAACGCGCGCAAAATGCAAACGAGCGCCGGACGAGTTTCGCCAATTTTGGAAATAGACCACTCGTTTCCCGGTCTGAGGGCGATGTCGTTTTATTCGACTTCGGGAGATCGAGGAGTTCGTAAATAAGCGGATGCACCGCCAGTTTCGAGAAACTGATTTAACGGGTGGTGTGTGTTAAGCACTTTAAGAGAAATCGGCCGAATTGATTGTGAATGAAACATTGTAGAGGAAATTGAAATGTATATGTCTCCACTGAGTCCGAAGAAAAGGATTGTTAGCGATGTAGAAATTGTAATAGAATGAAAATTAAAGTTTTGATCAAATATACGGTTAACGAGAATTCAAATCCGGTCATGTACAGGTCCGGTAAACATTGTTAGCGATCTAAAAGTTATAATGGAATAAAAATTGAAGATCTAGTAAAATATACAGTTAATGAGAGTTCAAATCCGGAGAAAGACGGGAAAACATTGAAAGCATATTTATGGGGATTATCATGAGCTAAACAAATTCGGCCGAAGTTTATATAAAAAATAGTCGATGCGAGAATTTTTACAGACTAATGACTCAATAGTTTATCAAAACACGTTCTACTCTTGAAAGCACGAACTTTTCGAATGCAAAGACAATGCAAAAAAAATGCAAAAAACGCAAACACGTAACAAACAAACGAAGTGCGCCTGGCAAATACCTGAATACAACGTAACGTAAGTTTACTTCCGCGCAAAGTCGCGCAACTGCAAAATGGCGCCGACGTCGTCTCGTTCCCCCGACTCAATTCATAATACAACGCCAATTCCCCACCCCATTCTTTCCCCTCGCCGTTTTTTTTCGCCCGCTACGCCCAGGAAATACGTAACAGTCGACGCGTGCATTATTTCGGTATGTATATTGCGCATTATACGCTGTAATGCATCTGGGGGCCCAGAAGAAGTCTTTTTGCGATATGGAAACTCGTAGCCCGCGAAGTTAAACAGTGTACGGCGCGTCATGTACCAGCGAGACAGACGCTATCCCTCGAGTTGACTGATTAGCATATCAATCCCCTCGTTATACGGTCCTCAGAGTGGGTTCCCTATCATTCACTCGTCTCTCCCTTTCTCTTCCCTCAAACGCATTCGCACACCGGTGGATCTTGTTACCTCCGCAGCCGATTGATTCTGCGCGCTAAGCACATTATGCATTGGCGGCCATATTTCAAATTCCACGTTTAGAAGTTGATTGCAAATTCAGACTTTTTTCGTAATGTTTTGTGGGCGATGTATTGTTGCAGGGTTAATTTGGGTTGAATGCTGTACGAAGCCTCTGGCAGATACCCGGCTTGGGGATTTAGATTTCGACATTCGCAGCCATATTTCAAATTCGGCGTTTGTAACATGATTGCAAGTAATTGATAATATTTTCTATACAATGTATTGTTATAATGTTAATTTCTGTTGTACACAATACAAAACCTGTGGCAAATGCTGTGAAAAAATCACGGTGTAACTAGATTCTAATCATGATTTAGATTTCGACATTCGCAGCCGTATTTCAAATTCGGCGTTTGTAACATGATTGCAAGTAATTGATAATATTTTCTATACAATGTATTATTATAATGTTAATTTCTGTTGTAGCAATAGAAAACCTCCGGCAAATACTGTGAAAAATTCACAGTGTAACTAGATTCTAATCATGATTCGAGACGTAACATAAACCCACGAACAATAGAATTAAACCAGACTCCGTTATACGATAGGCCTCTGACGCGGAGGCCCATGGACCCAAAATACAGCGTCTACATGATCAATCCGTAGATAAATAAAATCATTCGATCGCATCGTGACAAAACTATGAACACGCATAGAACTGCGTGCAACGTGCATCGCCTAACGGTATGAATATTCCGGTGAAACGTCATGATCATTATCGATCAAGTGTCGACAGGCTCTACCTAAAATTCGCCATCTGCCTTCTCGGCGTATGCGCAAACGTTGAAATAGACGGCACCGACGTCTATGCGCGAAGGATGCACGCGTGCAGTGATGATGGATTGATGCGCGTAGCGTGATAACGAACCGGCATTAATATTTATGACCGCCGTGTAAGAAGCTAATTTGAGGATTACGCGCGCACGTAAAGAGTTATTCATAAAAGTGCAAGTGGAATTACGCGGCATGGGATATCAAGATACCATGTCGAGCGTATTTCACACGTTCTTATCGACACGCACGGAATAGACGGGGCAGGGATATGCGGGTTAATAGGACTGCCGTTCGCAACGCCATCCGGATTTTCGAATTCGTTAAACTTACGTGCACGCCACTGCGAGACCTTGAGTCGCGCACTCCTGACGTCTGCGTTATATAAAAATCGTCGATTCTTACCTGCGTCTCGGTCAACGAGAGAGCCTGCGCCAGCTGTTTCCTCTCGGCGCCGACGACATAGTGATTTTTCTCGAACGCGTGCTCCAGCTTCAGCAACTGACTCGGACTGAACGCCGTCCTTATTCTCTTCGGCTTCCTGAACGGCTGCAGCAGGAAACCCGGTATGTCGGGTCCTAGAATGCATAAACGCATGTTAATGTCGACGCTCGACTCTCGTCGCCCGAGTAATGCCGCAGAAAGAAGGAACACCGCAACAAACCGTGCATCCTACGTTACGTCTTCTTATCCACCTCCGAACTTAGAGCACTCAGCAGTCAGCTGTCTTTGAAAAATCGTGAACGGAAACGCGCGCGAGTTCAAAAGTGTGAAAGTAGCAGCAGGCGTGATTAATGAATTAACTGTGTCCGTGTCATCGATTCACACGTCATGGATTAAGAAGGGGTGAAATAGGAGTGTGGGTCAATCTACTCTTTTCATATTTTGCCCAGACCTTCTCTAGTCGAAAATATTAGACACGTCTTTTACCAAATGTTTTCAAAGAAATCACGTTTCCAAAAAGTATAAGAGTACACGCAAGAACGAAGAAATATTACAATAAAAAGTAAAAAATGACATGTCTCCAAACGTTTCACTCGCCCACATTACGATAAAAAACCTTTGTACATTCACAGATACTCCAACACGCACATTTTTATTTACGCATCATCTACGCGCAAAATAAAAACGTACGCGTATCTTAATTTTCCACTCTGCACAGCTCTGCAAAATTTGACACTTTCGGCAAGACGCGACCAATTCGTCTGCGCGTAGCAGCTCTATGCAAAATTTGAGGGAAAAAAAAATCGGTGACCTATACTTCTAGCCCTCCGCTTGTAAGACCAAGTCACGACACGCAAGCGTGCACCTCGATCCGGTTAAAGAGGCACTGGACGCGCATAAGTGAAAAAGGTACACGACGCGGATACCGTCGGCGGTACCCTACTCTGCCCTGCACTACAACGCACCGGCTTCGGCGCAGGTAATTGAGTATTCCACCTCGAAAGAGCCATGTCGATCGTCCGATACCCACGTCTGCCGGAAGTCGCCCGAGATACTTTACCGGAAAGCCAGAGCCGATAAATCGCTACCACGAAACGTTCTGCGCTGACTATACTTAACGGCGCTCCGCACACTGTACACCCAGAGCGATTGATCAGCATCAGCCCCACGCAGAATGCGAGTACGGCTACGCGATATTCCGCGCGGAATAACTTGTTCGCGGGAATTCGGTTGGATGAGCAGAAAATAGGGAGGGAATCAACGAAAGGTGTCGATCGATGGCATTTTTTGGGGGTGCCCCACGAAATATTTGGCGGCCGATCGTTACGGTGGTGTGAAAAATCAGGAGTTGGGTGATATGCGGAAAACTCGGTGATAAGAAAATTTAACACTTTGACTGCCGTGCGTATTTTGCTGTACGGCGCTCCGCACACTGTACACCGAGAGCGATTGATCAGCATCAGCCCCACGCAGAATGCGAGTACGGCTACGCGATATTCCGCGGGAATAACTTGTTCGCGAGAATTCGGTTGGATGAGCAGAAAATAAGAAGGGAATCAACGAAAGGTATCGATCGATAGCATTTTTTGGGGGTGCCCCACGAAATTTTTGGCGGCCGATCGTTATGGTGACGTGAAAAATCAGGAGTTGGGTGATATGCGGAAAACTCGGTGATGAGAAAATTTAACCGTTTGCACTCCTATGTCGAGTGTGACTCGACATCAGTTTTTATGGCAGGAGCTCCTTTGTCGAGCTCCACTCGACATTTTTTCATGTCTAAATAAATAGATATCGTGCACACGTTATCGACGCTCTCGCAATGTCACTAGAAGGGTTAGACATTCAGGTAATCGAAGAGAAATAAAAGAACTGAATGTGATCACAGATTATAATAAAAATATAGATGGTGTCGATGTGGCGAACCAATACGCGACATCTTACTGTTTTTTACGTCGAGCACTCAAGTGGTGGAGGGAATATTTCTTTTGGGGATTAGAAATCTCCATGGTAAATGCGTATATTTTATACAAAGAAAAAACAAAAAACCAAGGAACAGAATCTATAGCCCACAAAAAATTTCGCGAAAAGATTTTGTCAATGCTAATTCGTGATTGCCGTCATCCAAATATGAAATTGGGGAGGCCTGGAACACATGATAAACACGATCGCTTAGATGGAAAGCCTCATTTAATCTTCCTACATCCCGAAGGAAAACACAAAGACTGTGCAGTTTACTCAAATAGAAAAACATCTGGAGGAAAAAGAGAAACCACCTATTTTTGTGAAACGTGTGAAAGAAAATCAGGGTTACATCTTGCAAGTTCTTTCAAAAGATATCATACCCTTGAAAATTTCAATATACGACAATACTGTAAATAAAATTGGTATTTAAGTGAATTTGTTTCTTCCTTTATTTATTTAAATTGCTTTATATTTTTAGTTAAAGTAAATTTCAAATAAAACACTTAAAAGCGTTGGGAGCTGCTGGTGACGAAATTGAAATAAAATTCGGAGTGCAAAGGGTTAACACTTTGACTGCCGTGCGTATTTTGCTGTATTAGAATGCCGATGCTCTGAAATACTACAGCGTTTTATTGAATTATGCAAAATGTAAATAATGTGCAGGTATTGGAGGGCAAAGGATCGCATCACTATTCTAATAACAACTGCATTTATAAAATAATAATTGCTACCTATTGCGAATATTTTGGATCTTCAGTAAAATCTCTTGCGTCGGTCACCGCTGACCATCATGGCAGTCAAAGTGATAATTGATGGAACGGAATTTCATGTAATGCTTACGCCATTTTTGGCGGTTGAAAGCGTTTCAGTGACATGAAAAATTGAATATTGAGAATCGAACGAAAAACTCTTCGAAGGGCAAACTTAACACTTTACCGACCGCTATTGACTGAAGATGCCACTCACTAACGACCGATTCTGTTTTGGATATCGCGCAGGAATTGTCTATGTGCCTATTTGTAAAGCTTTATAACTGAAAAATACTGAATGTGTTGTTGAGAATCCTTTGGTTTCAAAGCAGTGTAATTTTATTGTCATTTAGAATTGTCGTAATATCATCTGATATTTATTTTATCTAATATAACCGTTGACCACTGAAAAGCCGATTAATCGGCTACCGGTGAATAGCAGTTGGAACCGAAAAGTCGATTAATCGGCTAGCGGTCGTTAAAGTGTTAAAACGTCAATCGGTGGAATTCTCAAAGTGGCGTTTTTGTCGTAAGGTATCGTCTGTAGTTCTGGCAGAATTGCCGTCGGCCCAACGCTTCAGCGACGCGAAAGAATGAAAATGGGTGGAAAAACGGAAAGCCATTAGGGAACAAATATAAAATGTCAATTGGCGAAAGTTCCTGCCCAAACATATTCTGATAAAGCCTGATACATAAATTCTCAAAATAAACCACGACATTGCCAAGAGCTCAAGTTCGACGTGTCAATCGGGGAGATTCTCGAAGCGCAAATTCGTTCGTAAATTCTCTCCACCTTACGTCTCTGTCCGATAGAACAAACGCCTTAATGACCGCATCACGTATGCAGCTCGTTTAAGTGAGATGCGTTTCCACGTGCGGCATTCCCGCGATTACAAGACGAAGGCTGGATCCTTGACGGATCAAGAAGCCTTGCGTGTGGGTAGAGTAGCGTCGCTTTAATGAGAATCCTTCGATTTCGACGCGGGTACGCGCCGTAATGTAACTTAATGCGCGTCCTTAATGGCGCCTGGAATCTAATTCGACACGATTTTCCTTAATTGCCGGCCGATAGACGTCGAACGGCGTAATAATATATTCGTGAAGCGTAATTAGCTGGGATAAAGTATGAATGCATGTCGTCGGTGAAGATTGGCTAAAATAATCCAAAATGGATTTATGCTACGCAGTGAGATAGACCTCGAGCGTACGGTAGCGAGCATGGGAATTGAAACGTCTGTGAATTCCTATGACAACGTGTTCGTAATGTGAATGAAGATAACGTTACGCACCACGTCTTCAAGAAATTTCTAAAATTCCTAAACGGCCGAGCGAATTATGTGATATCATACGATATCAAAACAAACTGCAATCGTCCGTTAAACTTACTATGTTGCACATCTATTATCTGTATTCCGCATCTGCCATGTGACATCATTTTCATGACAACGACTACACAATAGCTGTACATGTATAAATCGAAAGAAACGCAACTGTTTCGTTCGTGCAGCGAATTGCATTGAAATTACGAAAAAATTATCCCTCGAAAGTTCCTGAACGAATAACCAGATTAACAAACGTGGCACAATTTTCATGACGGCTACTGCCGAATACCCCCGTATATAAATCTACTTCAGTACATAAACTAAATACCATGCATTCAACTGCAAGAAACACAACTGTTCCATTCGCGCAGTACATTGCACTGAAACGTCACAAAGATAATCTTCCGAAAAATCCTAAACACGCGTATAAATCGATTCCAGTACATAAACAAAATAGCAGGCATTCAGCCGCAAGAAGTACAACTGCTCCATTCGTGCAGCGCACTGGATTCAAACATCACAAAGATTATCTCCCGGAAATTCCTAAACATACGTATAAATTGATTCCAGTACGTAAACGAAATACCGCGCATTCAATTGAAAGAAACGCAACTGTTCCATTCTCGCAGTGCATTGCACTGAAACGTCACAAATATAATCTTCCGAAAAATCCTAAACACGCGTATAAATCGATTCCAGTACATAAACAAAATAGCAGGCATTCAGCCGCAAGAAGTACAACTGCTCCATTGGTGCAGCGCACTGGATTCAAACATCACAAAGATTATCTCCCGGAAATTCCTAAACATACGTATAAATTGATTCCAGTACATAAACAAAATAGCAGGCATTCTGCCGCAAAAGATAATCTTCCGAAAAACTAAATGCGTATAAATATTCGTGCAGCGCACTGCATTCAAACATCACAAAGATTATCTCTCGGAAATTCCTAAACATACGTATAAATTGATCCCAGTACATAAACGAAATACCGCGCATTCAGTTGAAAGAAACGCAACTGTTCCATTCGCGCAGTGCATTGCACTGAAACGTCACAAAGATAATCTTCCGAAAAATGCTAAACACGCGTATAAATCGATTCCAGTACATAAACAAAATAGCAGGCATTCAGCTGCAAGAAGTACAACTGCTCTATTCGTGCAGCGCACCGCATTCAAACATCACAAAGATTATCTCTCGGAAATTCCTAAACATACGTATAAATTGATTCCAGTACGTAAACGAAATACCGCGCATTCAATTGAAAGAAACGCAACTGTTCCATTCGCGCAGTGCATTGCACTGAAACGTCACAAAGATAATCTTCTGAAAAATCCTAAACACGCGTATAAATCGATTCCAGTACATAAACAAAATCGCAGGCATTCAGCCCCAAGAAGTACAACTGCTCTATTCGTGCAGCGCACCGCATTGAAACGTCACGATTATCTCTCGAAAATTCCTAAACATACATATAAGTTGATTCCAGTACATAAACGAAATACCGCGCATTCAGTTGAAAGAAACGTAACTGTTCCATTCGCGCAGTGCATTGCACTGAAACGTCACAAAGATAATCTTCCGAAAAATCCTAAACACGCGTATAAATCGATTCCAGTACATAAACAAAATAGCAGGCATTCAGCTGCAAGAAGTACAACTGCTCTATTCGTGCAGCGCACCGCATTCAAACATCACAAAGATTATCTTTCGGAAATTCCTAAACATACATATAAATTGATTCCAGTACATAAACGAAATACCGCGCATTCAATTGAAAGAAACGCAACTGTTCCATTCGCGCAGTGCATTGCACTGAAACGTCACAAAGATAATCTTCCGAAAAATCCTAAACACGCGTATAAATCGATTCCAGTACATAAACAAAATAGCAGGCATTCAGCCCCAAGAAGTACAACTGCTCTATTCGTGCAGCGCACTGGATTCAAACATCACAAAGATTATCTCTCGGAAATTCCTAAACATACGTATAAATTGATTCCAGTACATAAACGAAATACCAGGAATTCAATTGAAAGAAACGCAACTGTTCCATTCGCGCAGTGCATTGCACTGAAACGTCACAAAGATAATCTTCCGAAAAATCCTAAACACGCGTATAAATCGATTCCAGTACATAAACAAAATAGCAGGAATTCAATTGAAAGAAACGCAACTGTTTCATTCGCGCAGTGCATTGCACTGAAACGTCACAAAGATAATCTTCCGAAAATCCTAAACATGCGTATAAATCGATTCCAGTACATAAACAAAATAGCAGGCATTCTGCCGCAAGAAGTACAACTGCTCTATTCGTGCAGCGCACCGCATTCAAACATCACAAAGATTATCTCTCGGAAATTCCTAAACATACATATAAATTGATTCCAGTACATAAACGAAATACCAGGAATTCAATTGAAAGAAATGCAACCGTTCCATTCGCACAGTGCATTGCACTGAAACGTCACAAAGATAATCTTCCGAAAAATCCTAAACACGCGTATAAATCGATTCCAGTACATAAACAAAATAGCAGGCATTCAGCCCCAAGAAGTACAACTGCTCTATTCGTGCAGCGCACCGCATTGAAACGTCACGATTATCTCTCGAAAATTCCTAAACGACCGAGCGGATTAACAAACGATAACGATGCCGTATCCTAGGCATGGGACGCCGTGACACACGACGGCGTGCCGTTGCCGTAACGTGTCGCTTAACTAATTACACGCGCGCCGTGAAAACGGCGCGATATTTTGCCTGCTTAACGATGCGACAAGATAATGCGTCGCCGTCGCGTTCCTCGTTGTCGCGCGGCGCGTGTATCAATTAACCGCCGATAACGGCACGCGAAAGGGAACACGAGCTTTCTTGGCCGCGCGTATCAGCGCGAACGAAAAGAGCGGAACTGATTAAAACCGAGCCGTCCATTAGGAGCCGTCGGAAAGCGGCAAAATCGGCCGAGCCGGTTTTTAGCCGCGTCCGAGAATACTGATTCCGACGAGGCGATTTGTATTCCGGCGAGTTACGGCGCGCGGCCAGTTGACAACTCGCGGAGTCAGCTGCTTTACGGAGAAATTCGGTTAATAATTGTAGAATACGCTGCCGTCGGTGTTCGGCAAAAACGCTTTCTTTAATGTTGCGACATGAAAGCAAATGGAATAAAGTCATTTTGCGGATTTAACAATCGACTTGTACCGGAAGACGTAACTTTTATGACAGATTCCGTGAGAAGTGTGCTAATGAGTGAAATTTGGTTAATAATAGTAGAATGCGTTGAATACGCTGCCGTCGGCATTCGGGAAAAAGCTTTCTTTAATGCTGTAGCACCTGAATTACTTTAATGAAGCAACTTAGAAAAATTAAGAATTTACTTGAACTTGGGCACACGATTTTGACGAGTGATTCCATGAAAAATGCATTAACAAGAGAAAATTCATTTATACCAGAAAGTTATCGAATTTGCGGAGAAATTCGATTAACGATTCAAGAATACCTTTTCGACGGCATTAGGC
Organism: Cryptocheilus praepositus; assembly: GCA_033815515.1. NCBI lineage: Eukaryota > Metazoa > Arthropoda > Insecta > Hymenoptera > Pompilidae > Cryptocheilus > Cryptocheilus praepositus. The sequence continues at coordinate 3,869,116 of JAWWQZ010000257.1, forward strand.
AAAAAGCTTTCTTCAATATTGCAACACATGACCAACGCTAACAAAGTAACTTTCAACGCCTAACAATCGACTTGCCTCGGGACACATTATTTATGCCGAATTCCGTGAAAACTGTGCTAATAAGAGAAACTTCTTTAATATCTGCACGACGGCGTTGTACAAAAAAGCTTCCTTCAATATTGTAACACGTTAGCAGCAGTAACAAGGCAACTTCGCATGCTTAAGCGTCGACTCCTTCTCAGCCCCATACCTTTTCCGCCAGATTCCACAAACACACCGAAACTCTAACGCCACTAAGCATCTAACGCCTCGTAACAACCGACAGGAAAATATATCAACACTTCCCATCAGCTACCTCCGATTATCAAGAAACACCGCCACTATCTCCCCACACGCGCCCACCTCCACAGAAATTCGGTTAACGATTCAAGAATACGTTTCCGACGGCGTTAGGCAAAAAGCTTCCTTTAATATTGCAACACATGACCAACAGTAATAAAGTAACTCTCAACGCCTAACAACCGACTTGCCCCGGGACACATTATTTATGATGAATTCCGTGAAAACTGTGCTAATAAGAGAAACTTCTTTAATATCTGCACGACGGCGTTGGACAAAAAAGCTTCCTTCAATATTGTAACACGTTAGCAGCAGTAACAAGGCAACTTCGCATGCTTAACACGTTGGCTGCCGTGGGGGTCACCGGTGATCGGCGCAAGAGATTTTACTGAAGATCCAAAATATTCGCAATGGGTAGTAATAATTATTTTATAAATGCAGTTATTGTTAGAACAGTGATGCGATTCTTTGGTCTCCAATACTTGCACATTATTTACATTTTGCATAATTCAGTCAAACGCTGTAGTATTTCATAGCATCGCCGTCCTAATATAGTAAAATACGCTTGGCAATCAACGTTATTTGACATTCACCGGTGATCGGCGCAAGAGATTGTACTGAAGATCCAAAATATTCGCAATGGGTAGTAATAATTATTTTATAAACGCAGTTATTGTTAGAATAGTGATGCGATTCTTTGGTCTCCAATACTTGCACATTATTTACATTTTGTATAATTCAGTCAAACGCTGTAGCATTTCATAGCATCGCTGTTCTAATACGGCAAAATACGCACGGCAGTCAACGTGTTAAACATCGACTACTTCTCAGCCCCATTCCTTTTCCGGCAGATTCCACAAACACACCGAAACTCTAACGCCACGACACTAAGCATCTAACGCCTCGTAACAGCTGACAGGAAAATATCTCAACACTTCCCATCAGCTACCTCCGATTATCAGGAAACACCGCCACTATCTCCCCACACCCATTCCGACCGATCCGCCTTCGTGCATCAACCGAAAGCCCTGCGAAATTAGACGCACCGCCCAATTAGCCGCGCACAGAAAATCAGGCCAACAAGTGAACCGACCAAAATAACCGGAAGCCGCGCACTCCGCAGTCTAGCGCGTTGCAAGAGGCAGCCTAGAGTGCGGATTCCAAGTCGTGGGCGTCGACAACTTATTCGATTCGCCATCGACGATCTCAGGGGCAGAAAGTGGAGGCATCGCGCGATGCGTTCTTCGTCTCGGAGGGTTTCGTCGTTAAGCCGCCACTCTAGGCGCTTCCTAGACACCGCCCAGGGCATAGTCCTGTGCCGACGCGTTGCAGGACTCGAAGGACGTGGACTGCCGGCAGGATTACGACGGGAGATGAAGAGAAAAGAGGAGTTAGACGGCCTGTAATTACGGGAAGCTTGCGCTGCGGCTTCGCAGCTGAGACGCCCAGAGCGACTCGAAATTACTCAAAAATAAGACTAAATGGTAAACGTATCAAATTATACCCCCTCGCACCCCCACCGACCGGCGCGCTGTCCTCCTCTGGCCGACGAATGTGGCTGCGGCATACTGAAGAAATTTTCTACGGTCTAACGCCGGACGCACGCTGCTCCGTGTGTGTGGCCTAATGCGTTTTTAATTGTTGCTAAGCGGACGACGCCGCCTGACGATCACGCGATGCTGCACCAAAGCGCACAGACGAATTGGCTGCGATGTGGAACGGGTGAGAATGCGAAAGGTCGGGTTCAATTTTCGTGGTAACCTGGGCTGATGTGACACGTCCGATGGCGTGATGCTTTATAGGAGTGATTTACGAATTTATTTTTAGGAATTTATTTTTGTGAATTTGTTTTTTAAATGATTTTGTACGATATACTGGTTGATGTTAACACATTGCGGACGGGTCACGAGATTTCTCGTTTTAACGTTTATCGGTACGTTGCTAAAGTAATGAAGCCTTGCTGCAATTTTTGATAGTATAATTGTGAAGTAAATAAATGTTAAAATGTTGAAAAAGTGCGAACATAGCAGTCAGTATTAAAAAAACCTTGTATGTATTGTACTCAACTTTTTAGGATGCTGAAAAATGTGCGTGGTCTGGATGGGCAAGAACGCCGTCCGCAATGTGTTAAGATGCTTACTGCCTTCGATGCATTACGTATCTACTATTACGGAATTAGTTGTTTAGAGTCCGCGGTGTTTCATAAGCTTTTGACAACGTAACGGTTCGAACATGTGTTGTATCAGTTGGTATTGAGACACTTCGTACCTTCGATGCATTGCGCTCCTGTGACCACGGAATTAATTGAGTGTCCGCTGTGTTTCATAAGATTTTTGTAGCGTAACGGTTCGAACGTGGGTTGTATCGGTTTATGTTAAGGTGGTTTCTACCTTCAATGCATTATGCGTCTATTATCACAGAATTAGATGAGTGTTCCCTGTGTTGTAGATGCCTTTTTATAACGTAGCTGTTCAAATGTGTGTGCTTTCTACCTTCGATGCATTGCGCTCCTGTGACCACGGAATTAATTGAGTGTCCGCTGTGTTTCATAAGATTTTTGTAGCGTATCGGTTCGAACGTGAGTTGTAATAGTTTATGTTAAGGTGGTTTCTACATTCAATGCATTATGCGTCTATTATCACAGAATTAGATGAGTGTTCCCTGTGTTGTAGATGCCTTTTTATAACGTAGCTGTTCAAATGTGTGTGCTTTCTACCTTCGATGCATTGCGCTCCTGTGATTACGGAATTAATTGAGTGTCCGCTGTGTTTCATAAGATTTTTGTAGCGTAACGGTTCGAACGTGGGTTGTATCGGTTTATGTTAAGGTGGTTTCTACCTTCAATGCATTATGCGTCTATTATCACAGAATTAGATGAGTGTTCCCTGTGTTGTATATGCTTTTTATAACGTAGCTGTTCAAATGTGTGTGCTTTCTACCTTCGATGCATTGCGCTCCTGTGACCACGGAATTAATTGAGTGCCCGCTGTGTTTCATAAGATTTTTAAAGCGTAACGGTTCGAACGTGGGTCGTATCGGTTTATGTTAAGGTGGTTTCTACCTTCAGTGCCTTATGCGGCTATTATCACAGAATTAGATGAGTGTTCCCTGTATTGTATATGCTTTTTATAACGTAGTTGGTCAAATGCGTGTGCTTTCTACCTTCGATGCATTGCGCTCCTGTGACCATGGAATTAATTGAGTGTCCGCTGTGTTTCATAAGATTTTTGTAGCGTAACGGTTCGAACGTGGGTTGTATCGGTTTATGTTAACGTGGTTTCTACCTTCAATGCGTTATGCGTCTATTATCACAGAATTAGATGAGTGTTCCCTGTGTTGTATATGCTTTTTATAACGTAGCTGTTCAAATGTGTGTGCTTTCTACCTTCGATGCATTGCGCTCCTGTGACCACGGAATTAATTGAGTGTCCGCTGTGTTTCATAAGATTTTTAAAGCGTAACGGTTCGAACGTGGGTTGTATCGGTTTATGTTAAGGTGGTTTCTACCTTCAATGCGTTATGCGTCTATTATCACAGAATTAGATGAGTGTTCCCTGTGTTGTATATGCTTTTTATAACGTAGCTGTTCAAATGTGTGTGCTCTCTACCTTCGATGCATTACGCTTCTACTACCACATAATTAAACGACTCTCCCCTATCTTGCATAATATGTGTCATCGTGTGTGTTGTATTGCTAACGCTAAGGTGCTTTCTACCACCGATGCATTTCGCTTCTGTATTGCATCCATTTTGTATAACGTATCGGTTGAAATGTCTGACGGTCAAGTGTGTCACATCAGTTAACATTAAGGTGCTTTCTACTTTCAATCGGTTTCGCTTCTACCACCACGGAATTAGCTGACTGTCCCTTATGTCGCATAAGCTTTTTATAACACTTCGATTGAAACGTGTGACGATAATGTGTGTTGCATCAGTTAACATTAAGGTGCTTTCTACATTCAATCAATTTAATTAGCAGACTGTCCCTTATGTTGCATAAGCTTTTTATAACACTTCGATTGGAACGTGTGACGTTAACGTGTGTTGCATCAGTTAACATTAAGGTGCTTTCGACATTCAATCAATTTAATTAGCAGACTGTCCCTTATGTCGCATAAGCTTTTTATAACACTTCGATTGAAACGTGTGACGATAATGCGCGTTGCATCAGTTAACATTAAGGTGCTTTCTACATTCAATCAATTTCCCTTTTACTACCACGACGGAATTAGCTAACTGTCCCCTGTATTGCCCAAGCTTTTTCAATCGACTTCCGCGCTCGTAAATCGATCAACTTTTAACGGACCGCGTGGCGTGAAAATTGAGTTCTGCGACCGCAAACGTTTAGTCCATTCGATCTTGCGTTCTCGACCGATTAAACGGCAATTTCGTCCTTTGTGCAGGCGTGCGTCGAAGCCCAGTGCAAAAATCTTATATCCCCCTCGTCGAAGGGGATTCGTGGTTGGCACGTTGCGACCGTAAAATGGCCTATCGGAGAACCCTCACACGGCTCGCACATTCAACGAGGGGTGTGCCTATTTTCAGGCATAATCGAATCAGCTAATGCCGATTATAATCCGATCGCAGCCGGAATAAGGTTGCCACTAAATCTCAGATCTCTCGCGAATCGCGGACTTAAGTGACTCAGTTTTCGTTCTCGGCATGATTAATGGTCAGTCAGCCTGCGCAATTTTATTCGGGCTAATTAACTTTAATATACCGCTTAGAAGTCCGAGGAACGCTAACTTATTTCACACGTCGACAGCAAGTCAAAACTTCGTGATAATGCTCCGACATACAGCACCACCGTCGTAGCCAATTAGTTCGGTAGTGTCCTTGATTCTTTGCACCCCGTGCATACGTTCTAATGCACTTCGCGTAACGTCTAATCGCCTTCTGGGTACTCATTTCTTTTTTTAATATTACGTTTAATAATAATAATGCATATGTTATTAATAAATAATGTTTAAATCCATTTAATAATACGTCTATGTGTGTGCTTTTATCGCTGACAAATAAAATTCATAACTAATGTTATATTTAATTATATAATACATCCGCGTATGCTTTTATGTATTTTTAACTAAAAGGCATGTTTCGTAGATTATTAGTTAAATAATTACTGCTGCCCGAGCGCTCACGAAATTCCTCCGTGTACTAACATGAGACCTCCAACACGTTTATCAAACTTTGTCAAACATCGAACGGCTATCAGCAGCTGCACTTTAGGACCATTAACGTTCCGTAACGAACAGTTGAAAAACTATGTCATAATGAGCGGTTTTAAGGAGAAGCCGGTTGTCGGTATCGATCATTATTAATAACCCCGCGAAAAGGACAGCGCGCGCCATATTTATTAGCATTCTCGTTTAAGTCGGCCGACTCACAGAATAACGATTAATTGCTCGCGGCCGATTATCAATTACGGCGCGAAACGAGCGTTGCGAGTGATAATGAGCGGCTTTTTTCACGGTGCATTAGAGAGCACCTTGTTAATAATCTCCTTGCCTGACATTCCGTATCTCCGGGCGGCGAAAGACTACATTAACAATTCGCGTACGTTCGATTACCGAAACCGGTTACCTTTCCAGGATCGCGCTTATAAACGGCCGATACCGATAAACGACCGGTAATAAGCGATTACAATTTAATTACACACCGCCGACGAGCGCGATGCGACGCGGACGCGATAACGGATTTTTCGTTTTGCCAGCAATCCGAACGCGGCCCGTTAATTGACGTGATTTGCCTAAGCGATATCGTTTTCTAATCGACGAGCGATTAACAGGGCGGAATGACGTGCCGGCGCGATGTGAGTTGCTGTTGAGTGGTGCGTTAGCTGCGACGTTATTAATAATACGGAATAACGCAGTAAACCGTTTCTTTTCTGTCGATTTTGCGCAAATACAATTTCGGACAATTATTAGTTTTACGCCAATTTCAATTTGCATCGAAATTTGAATTGCAATCGAGCCTTATTCATGGCAGTGAATAAGATAAAGCCTTTTCTACCAATTTTAACCAATTTTCAATTGCAACCGGTTTTCAATTGCAATCAAATTTCAATTGCAATCAAATTTCAAGTTCAACCAAACTTCTATTTCAACTAAATTTCAATTGCAACCAGATTTCAATTCCAATCAAATTTCAAGTTCAACCAAACTTCTATTTCAACCAAATTTCAATTGCAACCGGATTTCAATTCCAATCAAATTTCAAGTTCAACCAAACTTCTATTTCAATCAAACCTTATCCATAATACTGAATCATGAGATAAAGCCCTTTTCTCGATTCCAACCAAATCTTAATCTTAATAGTACATAATGATATAAAGCCCTTTCCTTAAATTTCAACCAAATTTTACATTTCACCCAAGAGTGCTTTATCTCATTGTCCACGCTGTAAGTTTATAGTAATACAGAGGCCGATTTTCACGGAGTCACGATCACGGACAATGCGAAACAGTTTCACAATGGCGAGTTGCGAGTTATGCGCGACACTGTCAACACTGGCAGTAGCCATTGACAACCCACCGTCTTGCCGGACTAATTTACGCACTCGCCACGTTGGGAAGTATGTTCTGCGTATGGCCGCATGTATCTTGCGCGGACAATATGGCTAACGATACGTTCAACGATATGTTCAACGATATTTAAAAAAAATTGCGAAGAAGAAAAATTCGACGGTAGCGCCTAATACGATGTATTGACTGAAAAGGGATTCACTAATTGCAACCAAGATACAGAAGTACTTAATGAGAATTTAGTTATTTTTAACAAGATTACGTTGCTAAATGCAACTGAATGGAACACTGCAAATGTTTCGACCGAAACCCGAAATATTATTCAAAATCAATATATATCGCTAATATGCATCAATACATATCGCCAAATGCAATTGAATGGAACACTGCGAATGTTTCAACCGAAAGTCGAAATATTATGCAAAATCAATATAATAATTAAAATATATCGTCAAAATAAATTCTAAGAAACCCTGCCGCGAGTGTCATTCTTACTTGAGCCTGCCACCAAATATCCCAAAATCGATTTGTTTCTTCAGAACAATACAAGACCGCAACAGCTATTTATTTTCACCTCGTCGTTCCTGTTCATTTCATCACTAAATAAAAACTACGCAGAAACACGCGTTTTCTCAAACGCACACGCTATTACTTAGAATCACGCGGTGTCCCATTTCGACCGACAGAAGAAGTGATCCAGTTTTCTCGAAAAAAAATAAATTAGTCCGTGTCGACGAAAAGAAGAAACGATCCCGTTACGCGCGACACTGTCGACACTAATTTACGCATTCTCCACGTTGGCCACTACGTTCCACATACTACCGCGCGTTTCTCGCCCAAACAATATCGTCAACACAAACGTCATCACGTACGACGTTCGGCGTTATTGAACAATAACCTGCGCAACGTTCGAACTCCGCATTACGCAAACGGCATACGCATAGATTTGATTGACAAACATATGTGCAACGCTGGCGCAGTGTCTTACGGGGTGCGCGCGGAAAAAAATGCGAACAACGAGATCGCCGGCGATCCATATATCTTTCCATGAAGACGTCAGTCGATGGCTGGCTCCGTTCAAAGGGCGGGAGAAAAAAATGGCTCCATTGTGAAGGGCCGAAAGTGACGAGCGGACGATTGGTATTTTTGTCGGGGCGACAAAAGTGATCGAGAAACGACCGGGGGCAGCGACGAAAAATTAAAAAAGCGTGCGAGGGGTCGCGTGTGACACGTGAAAACGACGCCGATGGACTACTGTAAAAAGAGAGAAAGGCGGAGGGCCACCGACTGTCATTGTTGAAGGCAGACACCCTGTGGCGAAGGCGTCACGGGGTAAACGATGCCTTAATAATGCTGATTAACTCCGCATTGTGCCGGACGACTTTTCGGCGACGGACGCGGATCCGTAGAAGTGTACGGCTCAGCAGTGTTATGTCGGATGCCAGCCTTTCTAAGTGCTTTTGTCTTATTACCCACTATTTTTGCGACTGTCGTTGCTGTGTATATTAACACATTGCTGACCGGCAATTTTCGGCGAAAGCTGTCTCAAGTCACCGGCTATTATTTCGTAATTGAACATGAAAGTGAAACGATGTAAATAACCTTCAATAAAGTTTGTTCGTGCATAATGAATTCAAATTGAACTTTGAACATAACTTTTATGTAACTTTTAATATTTTTTCATATGATTAACTGTACAGCGGTCATTTACGCGTCGATGTAGTATTTTCTTTCGTTGCGCTTTCCTTTTAAAGAGCTAGATTATGCCCTTGTTATTTCATTTACAATAATCATTTTCCAAATGGCTACAACTTATTTAAAAATCACTCGGATAATTATATAAAGCATCTACATATAATTTATTTAAAAGCGCTTCACCGTCACATTCCGTCGTTCTTGACACTTTCTAATACTAGAATTGTAATAAAAGCCTCAGTACCAAGAAAAGTATACTGTTCTATAATGCAGCAGTCGCGATTGAACACAATGAATAAAATTTTGCTATATTCCATATTGCCCTGCGTTTCAAAAATTAAAATAGCCAACGCAAATGCAAACACGAGTTAACTCGTGACCGGTCAACAATGCGTTAACACTTGGCATGCGGGCATACTTCGCCGCCGAATTTCGCGTGCAGCGGGCGTTTCTTCTTGAATCGCGCGGAAGTTTGGTTATTCGGAAAAACCGCTGTAAATCGAAAACTACTTCGTTTTTATGAACGAAACTTTTTTTATTTTACACTTAAATATATACTGTATGATTATTTAACAAAAAACAAACGATATTTTCACGAAATCATAAAAATAAGCGATTTTTAAAGTTTTCCACACTATCATACGAAAAGTCCGATAATTTGTCAGCGCATATTTCTTCATCACTATCTTTGTCACAACGACTCATTTGATCAATTTTGTAATCAATAATAAAAAATCAAGCTTCAAATTGATAAAACACGTTCTGGAGCTAAGAATTCGATTGAAGACGAAATAACTCAGCAAAAGATCGAGTAACTCAACAATCATAACTTATGGGAAAAAAATGCAAAGCGTTGCCTAGCAACGCAAATAACACGCATATAATGTCACACATTCATGTAATTATACGTCTTTAGTAGATTTGTGGTGGATACCCACTTACCACCACAAATCTACTAAATACGTATTTTTACGTGACCCGCGCTCCAGTGACAGACTGCAAAAAACGTAAAAATACGTTGCCCGCATGCCAAATGTTAAATGTTTGGAACACTATTGGATTTTTTTGCGTTGCAATGACAGCTACGAGTAATCGTATAAACTCACTGTTGTTTGTAAAAGAGAAAAAGAAAAAATGGATAAATGTCACTGTATTAACCCTTTTCGGACGCATGTCTGCTCTCAGACACCATAGCCTTTTTACCATTCCGGTCGTATGTCTGTTCTCAGACACCAAAACATAAAACCGTACTAATCATATACTGTATTCATCCATGTATCAGTTTACAATTTATCTGCACAAATATAAATATCTAATGGACCTATTCACGTATTTATGCGGTGCTCTTATGAATTGGAGATAACGAAATCCAGTGCGAACAATAGCTGTTACCTCTTATGCGTAAAGACATGGACACAGTTCGAAGTTACTTCGTAAAATTCCAAATGATATTTCCCAAATTGTATTTAACTGTAATTAGTCATTCCCGCTTCTTAAAATGTTTAAAAATAATATTCCAATATGGCCAAAATAAAGTTACCGACAGAAATTTACTGTTTTAAAAAATACCACACAATGGAGAACTATAAAATATAATTTTTACACGAAAACATGATATTAAAACATATTGCATAAACATATAACTGAAGTTGTCAAGAGAATTATTAAATCTTGTTTACTTTTCATAATCTTGCATGTTATGTATCACTGCTTTTTCAACGGAAATTAATTCCGACCAGTACGACACCCATGCCCAACTTTAAGACGTCCGAAAAGGGTTAATTTACAAATATTGTTGTGTTAATATAAATATTACGAGTCAAGAGTGTTATGTGACATGCCAGCGTTGCTAAATACGTTTGTTCCATTACTCCCAGTCTTCACAACTATCGCTTTTATGTATACAAATGTCTTAACCGTTAGTTGAATGAAAGAAAAACTACTACTAGCGACCGTATGAACTCGTTACTATTTCCAAGCAAAAAAACTTTCCGCAAACTGCACTGTTACACCACTAATCGCATTCTCCGTCGATTCGTCATAGGCAGACATAAAAATAGTCAAGTGAAGTCACAGGTCACAACAAACTCGGCTCGCCTTCGTTACGATTTCAATCGAACGCTAATCTAGAAGCTATCATTAAGAAGTGCTAATAACTGAAGATTAATCATTTTCCCTTGTACCGGCATCACCTTTCCGCTACACATGAATTTTCATCTGACTCACAGGGTTGAGCCATACGGTCAATTAATCAATTTCCATCGAGCCGAGATTTTCCTTGTTTTCCATCGATCCGTCGGTTACGAAGTATACCACCGACAGTTAATAAGCAATAATCGCCCTTGAACACGTTCCGACGAACTCAGCCGTTCCTTTTTAAACGCTAATTTTCTATAAGCGTTATTGACGTTGGCATTAGGTTGCATATGTAATCACGTACTTCCTATGCACGTACGGCCTCTCATCAAGGCGTAATTAGTACCGCCAACAGTGCTCGTTTATTCCCCCTCGCTCGGCCATTAAAATGTCTTCATATCGAATTTTCCTGGCGATCGACGCACGATCCTGGAAGAACTTTTCTTCCTGGCATTAGCTACCGTTAGATTACATCGAATTACGTTGCATTAAACCGTACGGCAGATTGCATCTCTCGCGAGGAAAATCTCAGAAACATTCCGACCGGATCGTCAATTTTCTATTTAACGTTGGTCATATCCCTCAAACGATCAGAACTTTCGTCAAATAGTTATTCATTTTTGTACCTGTTCTGGTTGAACGGTTTTATTTAATCCTGTAGGAGTTCTAGTATTCAATCTTGTAGACCTCAATACATGTAGAGCTCATGCCGGATTAAATAAAACCATGCAACCGGAACAGGTGAAATTTATTAACAGCATCAAAAAGGTTCGATCTGCAATTCGAGTTAACTCGTATTTGCACTCGCATTAGCTATTTCAATCTTTTTTAAGGCAAGGAAATATAGAATGTTACAAAATCGTTCATCGTGTTTAGTCGCGTACGATTTATTATAAGAAAAAATACTTTTCTTGGTATTTAGGTTTTTATCACAACTGTAGTATTACAAACATCTCAACCATGACGGAACGTGACGGTGAAGAATTTTTCAATCAGTGGATACTTTCTCTGATTGTCCGAGTGATTTTGAAATAAATTGTAGTAATTTAGAAAGTGATTTCCATCGGAAGACAGTTATGAATCTGATGCTGAAAGTATTCTTGTGTACAATTACACGTAGACGACTACTATAGAGATCCTCATACCAAACAGAATATTGAAAATCGTATAAAAGATATCTCCAAACGTTCATTCAAATTCGCTACGTATAAATAAAATGCGTCGAAGTTTATTTCAGTTGCTTCACTTCCACACTTTAATTACAAAATAATACCGACTTCTGCGTAAAAGTTCCGATCAACAAAACGGCATCTACAACTACCCAGCGCCAAGCCATCTAAAAGCACACGTTCGAAATTTCTGCTCCAATTTTCTACCCGCGCAAACGAAGCTTCGCGGATTTCGTGACTCTAATTCATCAAACACAGATCCTCTTCCACCCCGCGCCCAGCACAAACAACCCGTACAAAGTATAGGCCCAAAACGGAAAAAACGAACGAAATGAAATAGGCTAGAGAAAAGAAGCGGGGCTCTTCTTATCGAAGCGGTTTCACGACCTCGCGCTTAGAACACGCCTAGAAATGTGTGTGAGATCGCGCACGCGTGTGCACTTGCCTCGACGCGGCACGAGAGGAAGGGAGATCCCGCGGTCTTCTCGGCAGTAATTACCGATACCGACTAATTGCTAGATAAGCAGCTGGCTCGTCTACGTGGCTGCACCTCGATACGTTCATCGTCGGCCTGCTCTCCTCGCATCTCCCGTTTCGCAGAAACACTCGACTGCGCGAGATCTTGCGCCGCGGGTTCCGCAAAAATTAGGGCGCGTTAACACGTTCACTGCCAAGCGTATTTTACTATATTAGAACCGCGACTGCAGAATATGATTAAATCGTGCAAAATGAAGGTAACGTGGAATTGTTAGAAGCCAAAGTATTGAAGCACCGTTCCAATATCATTTGCTTTTACAGGGTTGCAAATAGGCTTCATGGCGAATTTTTTGGCATTTTTAGTAAAATCTTTTGCGCCGGTCATCGGTGACTACCATGGCAGTCAACGTGTTAACACTTTGACTGCCAAGCGCATTTTGCTACATTAGAATCGCGATGCGATTAAATACTGCAGAATATGATTAAATCGTACAAAATGAAGATAACGTAGAGTTGTTAGAAGCCAAAGTGTTGAAGCACCGTTCCAATATCATTTGCTTTTACAAGATTGCAAATAGGCTTCATGGCGAATTTTTTGGCATTTTTAGTAAAATCTTTTGCGCCGGTCACCGGTGACCACCGTGGTAAGCAACGTGTTAACACTTTGACTGCCAAGCGCATTTTGTTATATTAGAACCGGGATGCGATGAAATACTACAGATTATGATTAAATCGTACAAAATGAAAGTAACGTAAAGTTGTTAGAAGCCAAAGTATTGAAGCACCGTTCCAATATCATTTGCTTTTACAGGGTTGCAAATAGGCTTCATGGCGAATTTTTTGCATTTTTATCATTAATCAACGTGTTAACACTTTGACTGCCATGATGGGCACCGGTGACCGACGCAAGAAATTTGACTAAAGATCCAAAATATTCGCAATGGGTAGAAATTATTATTTCCTAAATGCAGTTGTTATTAGAACAGTGATGCGATTCTTTGGTCTCCAATACCTGCACATTATTTACATTTTGCATAATTCAGTCGGATGCTGTAGTATTTCATAGCATCGCCGTTCTAATATAGTAAAATACGCTTGGCAGTCAACGTATTAATACTTTGACTGCCATGATGGTCACCGGTGACCGACGCAAGAAATTTGACTAAAGATCCAAAATAATTGCAATGGGTAGCAATTATTGTTTTATAAATGCAGTTGTTATTAGAACAGTGATGCGATCCTTTGGTCTCCGATACCTGCACATTATTTACATTTTGCATAATTCAGTCGAACGCTGTATTATTTCATAGCATCGCAGTTCTAATATAGTAAAATACGCTTGGCAGTCAACGGATTAATACTATGACTGCCAAGCGTATTTTACTATGTTAGAATCGCGATGCGATTAAATACTGTAGAATATGATTAAATCGTACAAAATAAAGGTAACGTAGAGTTGTTAGAAGCCAAAGTATTGAAGCACCGTTCCAATATCATTTGCTTTTACAGGGTTGCAAATAGGCTTCATGGCGAATTTTTTGCATTTTTAATCAAATCTTTTGCGCCGGTCACCGGTGACCATCGTGGTAGGCAACGTGTTAACACTTTGACTGCCAAGCGCATTTTGTTATATTAGAACCGGGATGCGATGAAGTACTACAGATTATGATTAAATCGTACAAAATGAAAGTAACGTAAAGTTGTTAGAAGCCAAAGTATTGAAGCACCGTTCCAATATCATTTGCTTTTACAAAATTGCAAATAGGCTTTATGGCGAATTTTTTGGCATTTTTAGTAAAATCTTTTGCGCCGGTTACCGGTGATCACCGTGGCAGTCAACGTGTTAATAAAGACGCGATTCCGTGCGGGGAGGAAATGGAATGAATGCTTTCGATGTTGCACTCGCGCGGCGCCTGGCGAATTTCAACGCGGGCTCCGTGAGTTTTCTATTACGGGAGTAGCGACGTGGGTGAAATTTTGAAGATCGGACCTGTCGATATGACGCCGAAGTGCGGTGCGGCGGGATGGTGCGTGGGGAAAGCGGGTTAATTCTGGGGTACTTTGGACTTAACACGTGATTTATGCTTCTTCGAGAGAGGTGCGTCGTGATGATCGAATTTCGAGATAGTACATTGTACGTGTTGCCGGTCGCGTCTACGTTTTGGCGTTAATTATTTCGACGCATTTGATTTCGTACGTCGAATCGACGGTGAAAGTAGCTGGGTTTGGATTTAACACGTGCCAATCGAATGCTTGTTGCAGAAACATACTACATATAATAAAGTTTCAAGACAATACATTGTATGAGTTGCCGGTCGCGTCCACGTTTTGGCATTAATAATTTCGATGCATTTGATTTCGTGCATGTGGAATCGATGGCGAAAGCAGGTTAATTCTGTAGTAGCTTGAAGTTAACACATGATTCACGAAGTTTGCCTATGCACATATGTACCGATCGTATCCTCGTTCAAGACTGTACGTCGTATTGATAGAATTTCGAGATAACACATTGTATGGATTTCCAGATGTGCCCGTGTTTTCGCGTCAATTATTCCAACGTATTTAATTTCGCGAACCACGGAAACAACTGAGTTTTCTTTACGTCGCGACAATAAAGGTATTTCGAGAGAATCCTAGGCCACCTATGAGGTCGGACACAGAAGATGGCGTCCGTCGGTGATTTTTCTGCAGAACAAACTAGTTTCGCCGCGTCCCCGTGTGTTTCACTGCCGGGTGGTACGGCTCGGATGCCGTATACGTGCCGATTGCGGTAAATTTATGATAATTGTCTTCCCTGCCCGTCGGAGACGATCTCCGCCTCGACCATTCCTCTTCCTCGTTTCTTGCCGATCGTTTGACCTCGTAAATAAAATAGAACGAGCGATATAATACTCCCGGCTTCGCCACTATTGAACGATCGTACGCGGTCAGGCAGAGGAATTCTCGAAAAAAATCGAGACGCCCGGTGAATATCCTGCTGTTAAGCATGTGCGAAGTTACACGCTCGTTGACAACGCGCCGTAAAATATGTCGAAGCCCGGTAATCGAGAGATTATCGACGGGCCGAGAGTGTCGTCGATCACCGCGCGATTTTAACTTGGAAATCTGCGAATTCAGCTAGCACTACGATTATCAGGAGTGAACATTTCGGGCAAGCGGATTGCGACACTATATCAGCGGAGGAGAAATACATGTGTCTAAACAATAAAGTAACTGTTAGCGGCGATTAAAGTGTGCCGGCGTTCCTCGTACTGCGCGCCGGCTTCGAGTAATAATGCACCCAACTAATGATGCCAATTATCTATGTAAACGTCGAAGCATCGTACGTTGCCGCCAATTAACGGCATAGGAGGTCGGAGGCAATTTCTGCTGAAAAGCAGCCAATTTCCGTCGTACCGTCTGTTTAAGAATCACGGCCGCCATTTTAATCGGCGCCATACTAGCCACAGTGACGTCACGTTCATTCAATAAAAAAGACGGCAGGTAGGCAAACGACGAGGAGGAGTGTAATTTGACGAAATGAGCTGTCAAACGCGCCGCGACCGATACGGCCGCGAAACCTAATTGTCGCCGGTTTATCGGCCGACGAGCTGCAATTAGAATCGGACGGGCGATCGATTTGACACGCGAGAAAAATAAGAGGCTCCAGCGGCGTGGAAAAACAACGCTGACGCTTTCACTTCCACTAACTACCGCCGGTCGAATGATAAATTCGTCAGCGTGGCGGCTCGTTATCGCTGCCCATTGAATTAATTCCGATGATACGAGGAAAGAGATTCCCCGCGCCGGCACTCTTGTTTTGCTTACAAACTAGAGGAGCGATAAGGGAACGCCATGTGGACAACACGTTACAAAACCTCAATTACGAAATCTTTGCGTAACGCTGGCGACGATCGTGAAACGTGTGTACGCGGGAGGAATAATTACGACGTGGTAAATAGTCAATTGAGATGATTTGGCTGACGCGATAATGGTTGTTTGGAAAGCCGTGTAGTAAGAAACACACGATGGCCGAACAGCCACGCAGTCGTTTAACCTTTTCAGCGCTAAGTACTTTCGGCCGAAACGCTTGCTGGGGACGGAAGTGTTTCGACAATGTAAACTCTGTTGATTGATCAGATGTGATGTTTACGTAGCGTACATTAATCGACATACGCCAAATGAAATAATGCAAGAAAGTTAGGTGCTAAAAGGCTCACACATTCGTCTCATACGTTGAGAATGGTGACAGTTGTACGACAGAGATCGAAAAGATTGACAAATATATATATAATCCTCCATGGCAACTTTCACCGAACGCATACATGCGTTCACGGTAGTCGGGGGGTTAAAAGCAGAAGTGCCTCATAAAGACAAGAAATGCAATGTACCGCTGTTCTATTATATCTTCCCATTTCCCAATTCATTTTTTTACCCTTCCCAAAATATAAACCATTCCCAGTCCATCTTCAAACCCTGCCACCAACCAAGTTACTCTCCTTCAACAAAAACCGTGAATAACGGGTAGAAAGCTCTTTCCTGGTGGAAAATTGGAATTTACTTGAGAATTTCTATTCTTAGACTCTAGAGATTTCGGCTCATTTATCAGGAGTAGGTACTCGTTTTGTCAAGCTTTTCCCGTGTCCTCACTTCACACGTCACTTTTACTTAATTTCGACACAAATCTGTGGCAGCAGCGGTTAACACCGCATTATATGTCAAAGCATGATACGGTGACAATCTGACGGCCGCTGTCACGGAGATGTGACTTCGCTTTATGAAGAAAGCGTGAATGAATCAACGACTAACGATTGTATCTCAAAAACTGTAATAGACACTACTGTTATACCTGTGAAAACACTTCGACAGTCACCGTCTCACCTACGCACAATTTCGCATTCAAAACTTTCCACCAAGAAACGGCTCTGCCCCGGTCATTCACAATTTCTCATAAGCTCAAAAAACCGTCACTCAACCTCAAGAAAAACGCATCCCTGCGCGACTCACCTCCGGGAAATCTATGAGGGAAAATCCTGCCGTGCCTCGATAGCAGCCAAGGATAAAGGGGATAGCTGTCCCTCGGCGGCTGATGCGGATGCGGCGGTGGATGCGGCCCCCCTGGTCCACCGCCATGCGGATAAGGCCCATGGGGCGGTCCATGGGGCGACGCGCCGTGGTGCGCCTGAAGCGCTACGGCAAGATTCGCCGCCTGAAAGTGCTGCGCCGCGGCCAAATTCGCGGCCAAAGCCAGCTGCTGCGTATGATACTCATTTTGTCCAGCCTGAGGTGACGGACCATGTCCCGGTATGCCATAAAGTGACTTGAGTTGCTCAGCGGCGACAGCGGCGGCAGTCGCTGCTCCTGGAGGCGGTGCCAAGTAATTCGGACTTGGCCTGACTACCCCAGGCGGCGGCTGAGGATGGGCGCCCACCGGTGAGTCCCCATGCGATATCCTGTGCGGAGGACTGGGACTGTTGTTTGGCGTGGAGCCGCCGCTATGACTGTGCACGGTCGTCCTGCCGAAGTCCAACTGCGTGGAGTTCGAGAGGTGATGATGGTGATGGTGATGGTGGCCGTGGTGGTTGCTGTGGTGATGGTGTCCTGATGTCGCGTGCGGCGTTCGTCGCGAGTTGGGAAACGACTCGACGGACGAGCTCCTCGAGACTGGTCGGTCGGAGCCTTCGGAGTGGGCGCCCGGGGATCTGTTGGTGACGCGGCGACTTCTTGGCGACGAGGAACCCTCGACGACGTCCATGGGACTCCCGTCATCGCGCTCGATCTCAACCCGTTCGAGCCGGTCCAGAGCACGGTCTTCGCGGCCCTGGCCTCCGCCGCCGACGATCGAGTCGATGCTGAAGCCGATCTTCGGCTTCGACGGCACCGGGACGATTGGCGTCGGCGCGAGCGGCATCATCGTACGATTATCGTACGCTGCACCGAGGGAGGCCCCACTTTGAGTTCACGCGAGTCGGATGGCGAGCGACGACGCTGCGATCATCACAACTTCGCCAGTCAGACGCGGCCCCGTTGCTTCGCGAACTTAGATGATGAACTGCGCACTGTGTCTGATCACTCGTAACGCCGGCACACTCTCTTAGTTATCCGTCTGCGTTCGTCCTCGTGGCAATTCAGGCTCTCGCAGCACAAACTCGTGTCACACACGTCGTAGCGAACACAGGCCGTCCATGAGTTCGTGGCCGCTGCTGTCACGCCCAGGTCCGCGCGTGTCACCGTCGAGCGCATTCACCACAGAACTCGCGAATTCCAAGTATCCGGCGAACGCACACCCGTCCGGCCTGCCATACGCTGAGTCTCGCGGGGCAACTGTCGCACGCGTCGATTTCTGCCAGTCACTGAGCGAAGCGCGATGAACATTTGGGGGCAGAGATCCGCGCCCAGCGAGCTTGGCGCCTTTCGTGGAAAGCGAACGGAGCTAGAGCTGGGAGCCAGCTCTGACGGATGCTTCTGGCGCGAGAGCTTGCTAGTGTTTGAGCAAATTACAGGCTAAACGAGCCACTCTCGCCGGATGGTGGGGGTGGCAAACTCGACTTCTACCCCCACCGCGCTTGGGAGCGATGGGTCGAGAGGCGAGTGGGGGAAACCATCGACCAGGGATGGGCGGTTCTCTTGGTTGCCCGGTGTGCGACTAGGCGGGCACCAGCCACGACACGATTGGCTCGTTCCCTCGGTCGAGCAATCCAGCGCGGCTACCCCGACGCCAGAAGATACACACTGGCTGCAGTGGGGCGACGCATTAGTCCGCGATGGGCGTTAAACTCACGTTTTTGTCGTGCGATGAAAATGAGTCGTTTAATTAATACGTCTGGACCTCTCGCTTTCTCGCGCGCCGCTACTCTGCCGTCGCCTTGTTCCCGGCTCGGCGTGCTAAGCGGCAGGGGAATCGAAAGAATTCTATGCGGACACGTCGATTGATGTGCGCACGGATCATGTGTGTGTGTGTGCGCGTGTGCGATAGAAGACGGCTTGGTCAGTGTACATTGCACGCAGGGTTCGTGTAATTAGGAACGCGCGCGAATGTGCGGCTACTTGCACAGATGTAGAATGCGGATGCGTGAGTTTGCTGGGGGGATGGAGACGGTCGAGTGTCGTGAAGAGGTCAGGATTGTTGACGCCTGAATGGGCGAGGACCCGCGGCAGACGCGGAGTTCGGGCGAGAAATTCAGCGAGCAGGAACTAAATCCGTGCACCGCGGTGATTATATGGCGCGCGATCGGATACCTATGAATTATTTGTGAAAGTTCGAATTCGCGACGCGGCGGGAAACTGCGGATGATTGCGTCTTGCAACGGGGAAGAATATTGGGGAGCGGGATATACGCTTTTTGACCCGGACTAGAAAGTCGGGAATTAATTCTCTGCACGTAGTAATTGACGTAAGTCGCTGCTTATGTGCAACAATTCAGGCAGTCTCGTTTTATTTTACTACTTAGCGTAAGCGTTTTTTGAGAAAAGTTGAACGGGGTTAATCTTATTCCTACGGTGCTTGAGGATTCATCGTTGGCGAACCGTAACAGCTTCAACCGACGATTACGTAGGAGTGTAGAAGAATTACTGGTAAAAGGAACTCTGCCGGTTTTGTGATAATGTTGAGAATGTGTTTTAAATAACTCTCGTTCAATAAAGTTGACAGATACCCCCCAACATATTGTTGCGTCAGCACAATTCTATGATAATTGACTGTATTACACTTGAAAGACTTTGAAGTGAAACTCCTTATTACGCCGTAGAGTAAGTCGACACGTTGAATCATAGAAGCGTAGTGAAAGCGCAAAGCTCATTAGACGAGTCCAAATACGATGAGTATTATATTCAATTAGGCGAGTACGAAGAAATAAATTAAACAAGTAACTATGCCAACGAATAAAAGTCTACTAACATTGCGAGATTCTGTTTCTGAGACCGATTAAATGACAAAGTTATAAACATTCTTTGTACTCCAGTCCCAAATTTATGTATCATATTTTAGCTATCATAAACCCATTATTTCATTTTTTGATTCCAGCGAAGACATGGTCATTAATGAATAGAGATATATTTTCAGCGCATAATTACGTATGTTTAAAACATTCGTGTATCCTATAAATTTCCTATTCCGGTATCTTCCAAATTTCACTTCTACCGCGCGTTCGTTTTTCTGTGATTACTTTTTTTGCACCCTTTTTTTCATATTACCAATACCATTTGCACTACATACTAAATGGTAATGTATGGATGGTGCACAAGACAACAGGTGCAACGTGACGTTGACGTTGATGAAACAGGGAATATCTCGCGCCAATATTACTGTTATCGGACGTCAAATTGAAATGCTGAAGAAGAAATGTGCGAAAAAACAGGTTAATCCCTGCGATCACTGCGTGTTTAGGGATAAATGGTAATGCGTGGATGGAGTGTATTGCAGAATATATAAAACTGCATCGAAGAAGTAGAGGATATTCGCCGCAACTATTACTGCTGTTTTCATACATATCGCAAAATGAACCGCCTCTCCCTCATTAACCGTCAGAGAAATACAAAGACGTGCACAAGACAACAGGTGCAACGTGACGTTGACGTTGATGAAACAGGGAATATCTCTCGCCAATATTACTGTTATCGGGCGTCAAATTGAAATGCTGAAGAAGAAATGTGCGAAAAAACATGTTAATCCCTGCGATCACTGCGTGTTTGGGGATAAATGGTAATGCGTTGATGGAGCGCATCGCAGAATATACAAAACTACGTCGACGAAGCGGAGTATATTTGCCGCATCTATTGCGGTTGTTTTCATACATATCGCAAAATGAACCGCGTTTCCCTCATTAACCGTCCGAGAAATACAAAAACGTGCACAAGACAACAGGTGCAACGTGACGTTGACGTTGATGAAACAGAGAATATCTCTCGCCCATAATATTATCGGGCGTCAAATTGGAACGCTGAAGAAGAAATGTGCGAAAAAACGGGTTAATCCCTGCGATCACTGCGTGTTTGGGGATAAATGGTAATCCGTTGATGGAGCGCATCGCAGACTATACAAAACTACGTCGACGAAGGAGAGGATATTTGCCGCATCTATTGCGGTTGTTTTCATACATATCGCAAAATGAACCGCGTTTCCCTCATTAACCGTCAGAGAAATACAAAGACGTGCACAAGACAACAGGTGCAACGTGACGTTGACGTTGATGAAACAGAATATCTCTCGCCCATAATGTTATCGGGCGTCAAATTGAAATGCTGAAGAAGAAATGTGCGAAAAAACAGGTTAATCCCTGCGATCACTGCGTGTTTGGGGATAAATGGTAATGCGTTGATGGAGCGCATCGCAGAATATACAAAACTACGTCGACGAAGCGGAGTATATTTGCCGCATCTATTGCAGTTGTTTTCATACATATCGCAAAATGAACTGCGTTTCCCTCATTAGCCATCAGAGAAATACAAAGACGTGCATAAGACAACAGGTGCAACGTGACGTTGACGTTGATGAAACAGGGAATATCTCTCGCCAATATTACTGTTATCGGGCGTCAAATTGAAATGCTGAAGAAGAAATGTGCGAAAAAACAGGTTAATCCCTGCGATCACTGCGTGTTTGGGGATAAATGGTAATGCGTTGATGGAGCGCATCGCAGACTATACAAAACTACGTCGACGAAGCGGAGTATATTTGCCGCATCTATTGCGGTTGTTTTCATATATATCGCAAAATGAACCGCGTTTCCCTCATTAACTGTCAGAGAAATACAAAGACGTGCACAAGACAACAGGTGCAACGTGACGTTGACGTTGATGAAACAGGGAATATCTCTCGCCAATATTACTGTTATCGGGCGTCAAATTGAAATGTTGAAGAAGAAATGTGCGAAAAAACAGGTTAATCCCTGCGATCACTGCGTATTTGGGGGTAAATGGTAATGCGTTGATGGAGCGCATCGCAGAATATACAAAACTACGTCCACGAAGCAGAGGATATTTGCCGCATCTATTGCGGTTGTTTTCATACATATCGCAAAATGAACCGCGTTTCCCTCATTAACTGTCAGAGAAATACAAAGACGTGCACAAGACAACAGGTGCAACGTGACGTTGACGTTGATGAAACAGAATATCTCTCGCCCATATTACTGTTATCGGGCGTCAAATTTAAATGCTGAAGAAGAAATGTGCGAACAAACAGGTTAATGCCTGCGATCACTGCGTATTTGGGGGTAAATGGTAATAAGTTGATGGAGCGCATCGCAGAATATACAAAACTACGTCGACGAAGCGGAGTATATTTGCCGCATCTATTGCGGTTGTTTTCATACATATCGCAAATGAACCGCGTTTCCCTCATTAACCGTCAGAGAAATACAAAGACGTGCACAAGACAACAGGTGCAACGTGACGTTGACGTTGATGAAACAGAGAATATCTCTCGCCCATAATGTTATCGGGCGTCAAATTGAAATGCTGAAGAAGAAATGTGCGGAAAAACAGGTTAATCCCTGCGATCACTGCGTAGGTATTTGGGGATAAATGGTAATGCGTTGATGGAGCGCGTCGCAGACTATACAAAACTACGTCGACGAAGCGGAGTATATTTGCCGCATCTATTGCGGTTGTTTTCATACATATCGCAAAATGAACCGCGTTTCCCTCATTAACTGTCAGAGAAATACAAAGACGTGCACATACTCCCATCCTTGACACGTCGACATTCTGGGCTACACAGATTACACCGGAGCATTAACAGATTCCTCTGTCTTCTTGCAAAGACCTGCGATTACCGTCGACGTAACACGCTCGTTATTAACCGTAATTGCAGAATGTATGACAATTTCGTTGCAATGCCGTTCCACAATGACTGCGGCCTATACCTGTTCGCGTTCGCTAAAAATCTGACATCGCCGGCGCAACGGGTCACGGCCGATCCTTAAACGATATTTAACGATCGCTAATGACGGAGCCGATACGAGCACACCGTGTCGAAACGCTGGCGAGAAAAACCGCGCGCGATTGAAATAAATACGCTGTTTATCGCGAACGTTACGCGTTCACTTTTCCACCGCGCCGCCCACACGCCGAGCGGAGTTTTTTGCGCGAATTCACGTCACCTCGCGCGATATTTTGCACGCGGATCTTTATCGGCGCACACGCGCGCGCAAACAGTTTCGCGAAATATTTAATTAGCATCGGCCGATGTTTGCGCGAGGTGGCGTGTTTGCTTTCTTTCGGCCAATTTGCTGACAATTAGGAGCCGGCGCTATCCGAAGTCGTCGATAATGAGACGCGCGGTTAGACTTCATTTTCCATGCGGCCGATAATGCCATGATGCTGGGAGCAGAATCTACGTCGGCAAACTACCTAGCAAATTGCACGCTATTTGAAGTTGTCGCGGACTTTTTTAGGCAAACCGTCCGTCGAATGTGACGACGTTGGCGAGTCGCTGGCGAAAATTATGCAACGCGCTGATTATTGGCACGCGGCCTTGTTAAAATGAGCAGAAATTCATAGTACGGCTCATAACGCATTATGTAAATATGTAAAATCTTGCAAAATTGCTGGCCGAGCGATCGCTTGCATGAGCGACGCGGATAAAACTTGCGCCGAGTGGATGTACAATTTATTTATATCACTGCCGACAAGATTGTTGTTTGCTTTGCGCGAAGGAGAATTGTTTTCACACCTGCGTTTCAATGACTGCACAGTCGTGTGAAATTGTCGCCATTACGCAGCGACAAATAGTCCTGGCTGCGAACGATAAATGCGCGATAATAAAAAAAAAGACACCCGCGTACACAAAAATACGGGATCATGCCCGGATGAATTTCGGATGAATTTCGATTCTTCGTCGCTGATTGCTCGCCAGCCTGCGGCGTGCGATCGATCGCGCAAATTAAACGTGCGCAAAGATCTGGGCCATCGCGAATTAAATTGACAGCGCGCGGACCGATTCAGCGAAACGCTCGTCCGGCGGAAAAATATTTGCCGACAAATATTTTCACAAAATATATTTTCTGCGCGCCACGCGTATCCAGCCGAGCGATAACGCGCGCGGCGTTGCTGTTTTAAATGTGTGCGCGACGATACTAAGCAGGCGAATCAAACGATTCTCACGAGAGGTGCGAAGAGCTGGTGATAATTCATCAGCTAAATCTTCCAAAAGATCTAACCTTTCAGCGGCGCGACCTTTCCATGGAATACGCGCTTCAACCTCACCTTCCTCGTTGGAAAACTAACAAAGCTTTCAAAAGGACCAAAGTGCCCGAGAGCGATCATGCGCGCGGCACGCCACAGAAAATTCGGTTAAATCTGTCTCCGTTGAAACGTTAAAATAAACACCTAATTTACACCTGCCAGCAAATTCGCGCAGATAATGTCTCTGTAGACCAAACATACTCTGCCGTACTGTAATTTTCTGGTACACGGCTTTGTCAGTTGTAACACCTTCATATGATGTCTAGCGCATTTCATCTATAGAACATAGAGCATTTAATTTTCGTGTTTTCATTCGCCTTCCTCATTGGGAAACGATGTTCCTTTCGAAAGTTCCCGAGAACATTTGTTGCGAACAACACGCTACAGAAAATTCGGTTAAATCTGTCTTAAATTTACAGGGTGTCCAGCACATCATCTGTGCATCAGCCATGTTTTTCATTTATTGGAAAACTCACAATGTTTAACACCGCTGAATTCATGTTCATGTTTTCATTCACTGGAAAACTCACAATGTTTCCAAAAGGACCAAAGCACCCGAGAGCGTTCATATGCACACCGCTGGAAATTCGGTTAAATCTGCCTCCACCGAAACGTTAATATAAACAGGTAATTTACATCTGTCAGCAAATTCGCGCAGACAATACTTCTGCAGAATAAACATACTTTGTCATACTGCAATTTCAAGATACACGGCTTTATCCGCCGTAACATATATACAGGGTGTCTAGCGCATCATCTGTGCATTTCATGTTTTCATTCACTGGAAAACTCACAATGTTTCCAAAAGGACCAAAGCACCCGATAGCATTCATATGCACATCGCTGGAAATTCGGTTAAATCTGCCTCCACCGAAACGTTAAAATAAACAGCTATTTTACACCTGCCAGCAAATTCGCGCAGATAATACTTCTGCAGAATAAACATATTTTGTCATACTGCAATTTCATGATACACGGCTTTATCAGCCGTAACATATTTACAGGGTGTCTATCACATCATCTGTGCATTTCATGTTCATGTTTTCATTCACTGGAAAACTCACAATGTTTCCAAAAGGACCAAAGCACCCGAGAGCATTCATATGCACATCGCTGGAAATTCGGTTAAATCTGCCTCCACCGAAACGTTAAAATAAACAGCTATTTTACACCTGCCAGCAAATTCGCGCAGGTAATACTTCTGCAGAATAAACATACTTTGTCGTACTGCAATTTCATGATACACGGCTTTATCAGCCGTAACAGGATGTCTAGCGCATCATCTGTGCATGTCATGTTCATGTTTTCATTTACTGGAAAACTCACAATGTTTCCAAAAGGACGAAACCACCCGAGAGCGTTCATATGCACATCTCTCCGCTGGAAATTCGGTTAAATCTGCCTCCACCGAAACGTTAAAATAAACAGCTATTTTACATCTGCCAGCAAATTCGCGCAGATAATACCTCTGCAAACCAAACATACTCTGTCATACTATAATTTTGTGATACGCGGCTTTATCAGGCGTAACACACTTACATGGTGTCCAGTGCGTCATCCGTGCATTTGGTTTCTCAGCGGCGAGAAATTAGCTGCGTTTCTCTTTCTCTCCTGCCCTGTTGAACTCATACCCCCGGCACACCATAACCAGCCCCCATGGCGGTGCCGGTGATACCCGGTTTCTCGCCCTACCGAAGGCACAGCACTGTTAGTCGTGTACCGGAGCACGTGTGTAGGTGTTCGACACGTGGTACGAAGGTGGGGATATTCAACATGGCGACTGTGCACACATCGTGCACGCCGATGCACCAATGCGCGAGCAGAGCACGCCCGTTTCAACGGATCGTCCCTTTCTTCTTTCTTTCGCCCTCTACGTCCTCTTCCTCCTGCGCCTCTTCGGCTTCTTACGTTCGTTCGCACATTTCTCGGGCATTCGACGTGTTTTCGCGAGATCCTCAGTTAACACGTTGACTGCCAAGCGTATTTTACTATATTAGAACCGCGATGCGATGAAATACTGCAGTGTAAAATTAACACGTTGACTGCCAAGCGTATTTTGCTACGTTAGAACCGCGATGCGATGAAATACTGCAGAGTATGCTTAAGTCGTGCAAAATTAAGGTAACGCAGAGTTGTTGAAAGCCAAAGTATTGAAGCACCGTTCCAATATCAATTGCTTTTACAAAATTTCGCGAGAACCTCAGTTAACACTTTGACTGCCAAGCGTATTTTACTATATTAGAACCGCGATGCGATGAAATACTGCAGTGTAAAATTAACACGTTAACTGTCAAGCGTATTTTGCTACGTTAGAACCGCGATGCGATGAAATACTGCAGAGTATGCTTAACCACTTGCACTGCAAAATTTTTACTGGCTCTACAATATAACATGCCGGCGCAAAAGATTTTAGTAAATGAAAAAAATTCGCTATAAAGCCTAGTAACAGCTATTTGAAGCATCGTCTAATATCGTCGTTTTTGCTTTTATAAAATGCCTATGGACGTGGTATACATGTCATTGGCCGAATTATTTGCATTTTGGCACGTCTTTATAGCGCAAGTGGTTAAATCGTGCAAAATGAAGGTAACGCAGAGTTGTTGAAAGCCAAAGTATTGAAGCACCGTCCCAATATCAATTGCTTTTACAAGATTGCAAATGGGCTTCATTGCAAATTTTCTGCATTTTTAGTCCAATTTTTTGCACCGGTCACCGGTGACCACTGTGGTAGTCAACGTGTTAAATCATGCAAAATAAAGGTAACGCAGAGTTTTTAGAAGCCAAAGTATTGAAGCACCGTTCCAATATCAATTGCTTTTACAAAATCGCAAATGGGCTTCATTGCGAATTATTTGCATTTTTAGTAAAATGTTTTGCGTCACCGGTGACCACCGTGGCAGTCAATGTGTTAACACTAGCTTTAGGTCATTTTTCGTATAAATACTCCAATACGGGTCGCATTTATAATTTTAAGAACCATACATTTAATATTAAATAGTGATCATCGATGATTCTTTGGTCTCCGAAAAATTCGCAATTAGCATTTGCAATTTTGTAAATTCAATCATATTAAATAGTGATTTAATTCTTTCGTGTTCCCGTTGCGTTATTTTCAATATAATTAAAATATTTTGTGGCACTTCAACGTTGTTTTAATATAGTAAAATACGCACGGTAGTCAACGTGTTAAACAGGCAACTGTTCTGTACTTTCTGCATCAATGCACAAATGCAAGAAAAAAATTAAATTTTAATGTCTTCATGGGGTGTGAGCAACTGACATGCTGAAATCCGTTCTTGTTTCTGATATTTATCGCTTTTCGGCGTTACGAGATTCCAATGTGAATACGGAGATAAGAACATAGGCAGGTACATCGTGCCAACCAGTGCAGATTTGAGATATTGGGTTTACAGTATTTCCGCCACATTGTGTGTACGCACTTTTGAAGATTGCTTTGTAAGAACTTCTTGATTACGTTGATATTTATTGCTGGGGTAATGCTTTCGTGTGAAGCCGATTTGCTGGGATTAATGATCAATTTACGATTGCGTCAAAATGACGCGCATCCGTAGATATAAGTATACCACGTAAAGAACTTCGAGATTAGAAGGCTTAGAAGAATATTCGTTTGAATACATATTAGTCTTGTCAAGTGGATAAAAATTAGTACAAATAATAGAAGAGAAACGTGAAAAGGTTTTGCCATTTTCGTTGTGAAAATCGGAACGCGTAAAAATGACGCGTCCTTAGTGAGTGTTAATTAATTATCAGACTGAATAAAGCAGTTTATATAATATTTTATCATGGAACTCTTTCCGGTCGAAACCCGGGACATTCCCGACAGTCACAAAGTATTACATTGCGTATGAGTATATCTTTAAATGCACACTATACCATTTTCCTACTGGCATCGTCGGGTAAAATCGTTTCTTTAGAACACGCGGCAGAGAATAGAAAATTAGCTTCGTATTATTGATATTTACTGCAACCGAAACATAATTCCGTTCAGTACGAAAGCCTTGCTATGGCAAAACAAAAACCGCGAAGATTTTAGTGGAACGAATCGTGTCCTACTTTGCGTATGATTAGTATATAGACCAAAGCCAACTCCTATGCAACCATACGACCATCGGTGTTTCATAAATTTAATTTATGGGCAACTATCTTTATGTTTTGTGGAATGAAAGATGTCCTACTTCGAATGAGATTAGCAACTAGTTATTAAAATAAATTAACGCCTATCTGTACCTACCGAGTTGCTGATCAACTATGCGAATGGCGCTATTTTAATATTTAATTTGTATCCAAGTGGTTTAGTATTTTGCGGAACGCAGCCTATCTCACGTCGTTAATAAATAAACGTGTCTCGTAATAAATAAACGTATTCTTTAACTGCTAGTAAAAAGTCAAACGTTTCGAAGTAACGAACCAGGGGACAGATAAATATCTTGTATACTAAAGCGCGTTGAAAATCAACATTTTAAAGTTGTCCGACCTTCCCAAATCCTAACTATAAATATACGTACAATTCGCGAAACTTTATAAATTAGTTACGTATTCTAAGGTTTCACGGGGAATCAGCTGAATTGTTTCTATTAGTAATTTGATGAGAAAGATGTGCAATCTAAAGTCCAAACGTTCTTAAATTTGTGATTGGTATGACAATATTAATAAACAGAACATCATTTGTCTCTAATAACAAGATCCAACAACTTCCATTGCTTAATTGTTGTGTAAAGAAACTGAAGAAAAATATGCAAATGGGATATCACGATATTTGATTGGACGTATTCTCCGACAGGAACAAAACAAAGCACCCTTCCGTCACAAGACTTAATCGGCAAAAGCAGGTAATAAGTACCACGTCTGACGCCCCTTCCGTTCATTTGAATTAGAAGGGTTCTTTGTGAAACCACTTTCAGACCCTCGACGTGCTTTGCTCTGACTCTCATACTAAGAAATCTTATGACACGCGACAGTTAAATCCTACACGGAAAACGTAACGGTCCTGCATTCCGCCAAATTTTGCAGGCACCGACGCTTTTTTATATAAACAACCCGCAACCGTCGCAACGGTAGTTTTCCACGGAAAAAAAAACCAAACCGCTATATATGATTCGCGAGAAAAAAAATTGGAGCAGTTGCGGCTGCGCGAAAAAAAAATGCGGAAAACTTTAAGGAGCCCATTGACGTTTTTCCGTTGAAACGCGCGAGTAGTTAGAAGCGCATTGTCGAAGGTGAAAGAGCGCGAGTCGTAAGAAGAAAGGAAACAGTGGTCGTGCCAACAATGGACGCTATTGCCGCCATTGTTCGCTCCATTGTCTGATGCCCTCTGCAACAATCAACTCTTTTTACCCCCCGATATCCTTTCTCCCTCACAGTCGCACTTAGCCAGCCATATCTTCAATCGCGGCACACAAATAGCGAATTCTGTTTTTTCCCCCGATGGGCAATCGTCACGAGTCGAGAAATTATTTTCTAGGTAAACTCTGAACAAAGCAGATACGTTGGACCATTCCGACGCAGAGCCGGGAGTCGGTGTGCAGGCAGGCTTCTGTATCATTCTCATGTAGAGTGCGAGAAGAATCGTGAAGGCACAAAGGCCAGTACAGATGATCGACGATACATACCGGCACAATGGGGATCGAGAAGCGTAAAAGGTCCGGGCAGACTTAAAGATTACATTACACAGAAAATGGCGCTGTTAATCAGGCCATTTATTCGCCGAGCAACGGCCAGTCCACTCACCGAAGCGCCGAGCGGTTTTGTATGCTCAAGGGGTCCTACCCTGCTTATCCAAGTGTAACCAACGATCGTACCTTGCGTACCATACGTTCCGGCGTATTGTTACCTCGCACGTATCAATTACAGGTTACAATTATGATAATCTCGTAATGTCGGCACAAAACGTCCCATTTTCCTGTCCGTCGCCGGTGGGTCAAGGGAATTAAAGGACACCGCCCGGCGAGGCGTGTGAGAAAAATATTGTGAGAACATTGTAAGCGCACCGGCCCAACTCGCCTCTCGTTAAACGTAGGTTTCGGGCGGCAGCGTGCGCCTTCTGTTGCAACGATATTTCCCCAACGCGCTCCAAGAGTCACGCTTGCGCGGAAACGAGAGTAGCGGTATCCACGGCCGACATTACCAAAGCGCGGCCATATATTTTCGTCCCGGGCATAAAAGCTCTCGGGGTACCGAGGTTACACTGACATTCAATTACCGGCCACTTACATAGGCGAGGCACTGCTATACGTGCATCCACTTGATCTACCCACTTTCAGGCTAATCGTCCTTAATAAGGAATCTCGAGCGCGGCGAGGGCTTTTCCACCGCAGGTACCCACACGACACGGGATCAATATCCTTTCAGACGCGCGGAGCCTGTCGAGACCGCGACGTCTCTAATCTGCTCTTGGCTTCGCCGAAAATCTCCCTCGCTTGGCCAAGTCATTTTTTAGACGGAATTTCACTTTTTCCATAGAAGGCGGACGAACTTTGTGGTCAAACCAATAGTTACCCCCCGGAAGAACGAGGGGCCTGATGTCGTTCGGCGTGAAACTAACTGTCAATCCCTGTAAAAACGGGTGCGTACCTAAACTCGACATAAATTGGGGTGAAACGTTTGTCTTTGCACAAATGTCGCCGGTTGCAGGAGCGAAACGCGCGGATTACAAATTATTGGGAGTTTCTGTGCGCTGCGGATCGCGAATTATTGCGAGAGTGTTGAAGGTTATTTTTTCAAGCGAAACTGTTTGCATTGCATTAGTCGGTGAAGTATGAGAGCCACTGGAGATTCGCGGTCCCCGTATCTTAAATAACCGGCCGGCACCTATGATTTTCTCGGAACGACCGACGGCCCGATTAAATTGATTCGCAAGCTCGAACATGGTGAAGAGGCGTAGGGGCGAGGGAGCAAGAAGCAGGGGGGCATAAACGAGGCCGGGCACCGTTTTGCGCGGGTAAGTAAATAAGTTTAGATGGGCGCACGACAAAATCGTGCGGATATGCTGGAAGTTACCCCGTAAAGCAAGTGTGCAGTGAAAAACAATGTAGCGCTCGAAAAATTCACATTGAAGTTACGTTCGTCTTGTAAGGTTAATTTGATACTGTGAAATTTCACTATGCGTTGAATTGCTGTGCAGTAGCAGTGCGGACAGGACGACCCCCTACATCCTTCGACAGCGTTAACGATGAAGGGATACAAATGACTAATGAATGAACTTCATTCTGAACTCATTATTTTATAGAGTTACCTCTAAAATATTTACGCGACAAATTTTAATTTTCGAAGAAATTCAAAGTCAACTATTTTACAGCGTCACGTATAAAACATTTTTGTACAAAATTCAAAATGAATAATTTTATAGTATCACGTATAGGTCTCAGTAACCATCGATTAAACGTATCAAACACATCTACGCCGATATCGCGGCGTTAACGACGCATAAACTCAATTAGACGCGCGCCAGATAACTTATCCGCAATGTATCCCTAATGACGGCCGACTTCCTTCGAGAACCGTCGCGAATTTCGCCGCGCTCTACGATCTCGGGCGCGTCGCGATAAATTCTCGTTATTTTATGCGGCGCAATTTTCTTCACGTCCTCGCGTCGGTAGCAACAGCGTTACCGCAGGAGACGGAGACGGGGCGAGCCAGAAGAAAGGCCGTGGCTGAAAAAGTCGGAGCCAGGGAGGCAGGGGCCCGGGACGATACTTAAGGAGGAAGCAGGAGAGTCGAGTCCGCAGGAAAACGCAGTGGAATCGCGTTCGAGGCCATCATCGACGATTACGCATACTTGTCGGGCCATTATGCCTCATTAAAGGGGCCCGATCGGGCTTATTATGTGCCGCGCAGACCTCCTCTTGACTCCTCGCGAGGGCGAATATAATTTTCGACAAGCACGGGAGAGCGAGAGATAGGCGATAAGCCGTTGGGCAGAAAAGATCGGCGCGAGGTAACGGCGCGCCCGAGGAAGAGGGTAAATAAGAGTGCATCGACCGAAAATTAACGACTCTTTAGGGCAAATTGATCGGCCGTGTTCGCACTCGATTTTTCTCCCCGCCAGAAACACCACCCGACTCGGACCCTCGGTGATTATTATGGCCTGCAACCTGCGAGAAGGCGGAAGCACGAGGTGGGCGAGCGATCGTGAGATCGGGGTAGAGAGTCAAGGGTAAGATCGGTCAGAGACCCAACGAGGCCTGAGACATTTCGCCGTTGATACGTGTTTCCTCAGCTCGTGCTCTTCTACTGAACGGACGCATTGTCGAGGGGGCCCGATAAAGACACCCTTCGGACTCGTACGGTGCCGAGCTGAAAAGAAGACTCCTGGGAAGGCGCAGGGACGAGAGGAGACCTGTGCACGAACATACAAACCACTGACACCTTCCTACAAACTACTATGCAGCTGCGAGTTACGTATTATCGAGTTCTAAGATTTTCGTATTTACGGGGAGGCACATTGTCTTGCTGTGGAATGTATCGTGACGCCATTCACAGAGTGGTGAATCGTGGCGCGAAATTGTAAGCGCAGTGCGTATATTTTGGGGGGAAATATCAGAATTATGATGCAATATAAAAAAAAATGAAAAAATATTGCACGTTATCAATAGTACTATACAGTTTGGTATAAGTCGAAGTTACTCAAAAATAAAATCTGCTTTTCTTGTTTGGTTTCAAGCGGAAATATCAGGAGAATTTTTGTCTACACTAATTGATGCTACAATTACATATTGCAAGCCAAAATAAATCAATTAACAGATACATTTATATATCCACCTCTGTTCTAGTATTTGATCCCGCCAATCATTCCGCGTTCGACGCATCGCTTGCTTAATCTGATTTTTCGGCACTTCTTTCGGGTCAGGGTGCGCAACCTCATCAGCGACATAAGACAACCCAATTGAACTCTGACCATTGCGATCCGCAATCCTGTTAGGAGTCATCTTTCCACCTCTGCACTGTACATAATACTAACATTTTCGTATTTACGGATGGCACATTCTATCATTACAGAATTTACTGTGACACCATTCATGAATGCAGGTATTCTAATATTTGACGCGGCCAGTAATTCGGCACTTTAGATTTCCCTTCTTCATCATGGAAGTGGATCAGTGTGTGTAACCTCGTCAGCGAATGGCGAAAATGCATGTGTCATAAGACGTCCCACTTGAACTCTGACCAATGCGACACCCGCAGTCCCAACAAGAGCCTTCTTTCCTACTCTGCACTCTACACGCGGAACATCACAAAAGAAGACTTTTTATTGGTCCTCCTTTGTAATTCGTAATTCAGGTTACACCATGTATTACTATATAACACAACTGAATACCGAAACGTAGCATTCTGTTTAAAGTCGTTTGTAAAGGCGTCGCGAATTTTGAAGGGAAAACGTTTCGCAGGCCATCTGCGTAATAACCATCCGTGTGTCGCAGGTATCGTGACGCGCGTTTGAGGAAAAAGCCGCGGAAAGGAGAAAGCGGAGGCGCGATGTGAGAATAATCGTTCGTGAAAGGGACTGACATCACGCGAGTCAAACAATGCACTCACCCCTGGCGCCCATTCGTTCCTTCAAACAGGCAACACCCCAGAACCCTGTTAATTCACACCTTCGCCAGGCGTCAGTCGC
The DNA here is from genome assembly GCA_033815515.1 of Cryptocheilus praepositus. Taxonomy (NCBI): domain Eukaryota; kingdom Metazoa; phylum Arthropoda; class Insecta; order Hymenoptera; family Pompilidae; genus Cryptocheilus; species Cryptocheilus praepositus. The sequence goes on from JAWWQZ010000257.1 coordinate 3,903,250, forward strand.
ACGCCATACGAAATAACGTGCCACACTTTTTTTCGACCGGAGCACAAGACCGCGTAAGGTGCGAATTGCGCGGAAATATGTTTTACAGCACAAACCGCCGTTTCACTGAGTCACCCTAATTACCCTAATAGAATTGCGCGTGCGCGAACATACGAACGTAGAATCGCGTACACTCGATTTCAATTACGTCGGCCGCTACATTATACTAAAGTCCGACGAAGAATAACATCTTCCACGTTACTTACGAGCTCATGAATATCCATAAGCGGCGAGGAGTGTACTGATGGGCGTTACGTCACCCGGCGTGTTAATTACGCTCGCAATTAGCCCCACTTTCGTGCGACCGACGAGCATCGCGATACGAGCAGTGAGCTCATTTCCACGATCGCGTAATTTCAGTTTTAATTACGAGCTTAAGCGTGCCTTGTCAACGGAGTGATACACACCGTCGATAAGGAAGCTAAAAAGGAGAAAACTCGCTATCATTTAATGAAACACGTTGATGACGACCGATACCGTGGACAGTATTTGATCGAACGATTGATAATTGCTTATAAAGTTTGCTCGCATCGCAGAACAGATCAGAAAATAGACTAGAGTTGCCTGCGAGATTCATTAATGTCACATCCAACCGCGACAGAAGGCACATACAAAAACACGCGGTAATTGCCTCGAAAATCGTCTAACGTCAAAGATACGTCCGAGTTAAAGACCGTTGAGTACCTGCTTGAAGACATCCTGCGATAACGAACGGAGTATTTCGAACGGACTGCGCGCAGATCAGATCAGAAGATACGCTACAATTGCCTAGCAGATTCGCTAACATTGATGCTTCGAAAATTGCCCAACGTCAAAGATCCTTGTGCATTAAAAACCATTGATTACTTGCTTGAAGACGTCCTGCTACAACGTAAAGCATTTCGTATGAATTGCGAGCAGATGGTGACAGAACATACACTAGAATTGCCTCCCTAATTTCTTATTAATAGTTTTAAACGGATCATTTTGAAACCTGCGATAATTGCCTCGAAAATTGCCGAACGTCAAGGATCCGTGCGTGGTAAAAGCCATCGACTATTTTCTTGTAGACATTATCCTGCCACATCGGAGCATCTTGAATGAACTGTGCGCAGATCGCTTAAGAAAACACACTAGCATATCCTAAGAGATGAACCAATACAAAAAATCCAACCGCGACAGAAAGCACGTACCGTACCCGCGATAATTGCCTCGAAAATTGCCGAACGTCAAGGATCCGTGCGCGTTAAAAGGCATCGACTACCTGCTTGTAGCCGTTCTACTATAACGTAAAGCATTTCGTATGAATTGCGAGCAGATGATGACAGGAAATACACTAGAATTGCCTCCCTAATTTCTTATTAATAGTTTTAAACTGATCATTTTGAAAGCTGCGATAATTGCCCCGAAAATTTCCAAACATTAAGGATGTGTGCGCGGTAAAAACCATTTACTACTTCCTTATAGACGTTATCCTGTCACATTGAAGCATCTTGAATGAACTGTGCGCAGATCGCTAAAGAAAGCACACTAGAACATCGTAAGAGATGAACCAATACAAAAAATCCAAGCGCGACAGAAAGCACGTACCGTACCCGCGATAATTGCCTCGAAAATTGCCGAACGTCAAGGATCCGTGCGCGTTAAAAGCCATCGACTACCTGCTTGTAGCCGTTCTACTATACCGTAAAGCATTTCGTATGAATTGCGAGCAGATGATGACAGAAAATACAGTAGAATTGCCTCCCTAATTTATTATTAATAGTTTTAAACTGATCATTTTGAAAGCTGCGATAATTGCCTCGAAAATTTCCGAACATTAAGGATGTGTGCGCGGTAAAAACCATTTACTACTTCCTTATAGACATTATTCTGTCACATTGAAGCATCTTGAATGAACTGTCCGCAGATCGCTAAAGAAAGCACACTAGAACATCGTAAGAGATGAACCAATACAAAAAATCCAACCGCGACAGAAAGCACGTACCGTACCCGCGATAATTGCCTCGAAAATTGCCGAACGTCAAGGATCCGTGCGCGTTAAAAGCCATCGACTACCTGCTTGTAGCCGTCATCCTGCCATAACGAACACGAATTTCGAAGGACCCGCGCGCAGATCCAATATCTCCGGCCGATTACCCGTTCAAATAACAAAGATCATCCGTCAGGTCGCAAAGTAAATACACGCTCGCCGGGGCCATTGATTAATGAAGAAAACGTCCGACGCTAACTAAGGTGTCTCCTTCGTTTGGAGCGGTCGCCCGACGGCAGGCAATTATAATCGATTATCGTTTCGGCGTTCGTGTCCCCGGCTGCTTCGTGCCGTGGATCCTGGCCTTCTCGTTCGCTCGCGAAACACGTTACTTACGGGCCATGAATATCCATGGGGCCCGGGGAGCAAATCGTGTGCCTGGCGTGCTCTGATGATAGGTAACCATGTGTAATGGAGTGCTAACTACTGGCCACCTCGCGAACCAGCGCACCTTCTCGGTTGGCGGAGGGAGGCATGAGAGGCGCGAACGAGAGAGACAAACGTACGAGGGTTGAGCCGGATAAGAAACGGCGGAGGATGGAGAGGAACGGAGAGGAGCGAAGATGAACCGAGACTCGATCGCGATGCGGGCTACGAGGAAGAAGGAAGAGCCGAACAGGAAACTCGTTGGAGAAGGAGAGGACAGAGACTCGTGCAGGCATGCCTCGTCTCTTAGTTTCTCAAACAAGGGGGCGGTACCGGGCAGACCAGTGGCAGTCAACCGAGCATCGAGACCGAGGCGGACTCGAAAATTCCAAGCGGGTACTCTAATGTGAGTAAATGGGAAAATATTGTTAGGACGCATTCGAGGTGATGTTGACGAGCTGCTGGCGCGAAGTTTCGCTTCTTGGAAAGATAATCTCTTCTTCGAGTCTCGTATTGGAATCTATTCTGGTAATCGTTATGTAAAAGTTTTCTAATGTGTTAATGCCTATAACTCTAATCTGAGTGAATAGAAAAATATTGTTAAGAACGTTTTCAAATTGATGTCAATGAAGTTTATTAACACGTTGACTGCCGAGCGTATTTTGCTGTATTAAAACGGCGATGCTATGAAATACTACAGCGTTTCGCTGAATTATGCAAAATGTAAATAATGTGTAGGTATTGGACACCAAATGATCGCATCACTATTCTAACAATAACTGCATTTACAAAATATTTGTTGCTACTTTTTACAAATATTTTGGATGTTCAGTAAAATCTCTTGCGCTGGTCACCGGTGACCATCACGGCAGTTAAAGTGTTAACATGTCTAATCGTTTCGATCGCCGTTTCACACGATTTGATTTCAACACCTTTCCATAGAGAAAAATCCACACGAGATTCGATACGTTTGAAAATATTGACAAGTATGTGGTAAACATCTCATGTGGATCCTCCAAAATGCAAAAGTATTAAAAAATAAAGGTTGCAAATCATCCTGTGAAACAACGATCGAAATGTTTGCAGATCTTTTCAAACGTGTGAAAAAGAGATTATTTTCCCGCGGACCGCAATTTAACGTCGAGATCTTGTCGATATCAGCCGGAATTCTGATCGGTTGGAAACGATTGACAATTTGTAATGATGGTATGGGAAAGGGCTGACGAGAGAGCTGGGGAAAATGTGGGGGTACTTTGTGCGGGATGTATCAGGTGAAGGATCGTTAGCTTTACAAGGTACGTAATGTGTTAGGAAATTCCGAAGTATTCATCTTCGTGCAAACGACGGGTTCTGCACGATACGTATATTTAATAAATGACATGCGGGACGGAATCGGTTGATTGACAATTTCCAGCCATCTGCGAAATTACCGGGATAGCCGACCACCCGTGCATTAAACGCGAAACGATCGAGGATTTTCCTAAATGACATTAATTGAGACTCGACGTAATTTCCTGAAAGCGAAGGGTCGATCGTGAAATACGTCGACCGAGTTGAGACGTTGTTAAAACCATTACGTCCCCTGGTTTTAATCACCACTACCTCGAGCCACCCTTACTTGCTCGATCTTTAAATCAAGACCCGAAACACGTCAATGGTGATACTTTCACCGATAAGACGTTTTTAATAACACCTGATGAACTGACATGACCAAAGATACGTCCATCGTAGATCATGGCGCACGCAACATTGATGTACACGATTTAATGATCTGCAATACGACAACTACACACGCACTGCACGATCAAAACTAGTTAACCTGCTTACCTCGCTTAAAATGAATATAAATTGATGCGGACAACTCAAGGAAAGTAAATGTGAGTCGATCGTCGGACGCGCAGTGTTCGAATTTTTCATCAACTAACCACCTGCAAACTAGACGATATGAATAAACTTCAATAAATCGAAATGTTACGAACGCGTGCCGTTTGTCGTGACAATGTGTTAACTCGAGCATTTTCCTGGGAATCGGTACAAATCGACGCGCTATATTCGATAAAAGCAGACGGTTCGTGTAAATGCCAGGCGAAGGTTGGAAGCGTCGTGTTCGAATTTTTCATCAACTAGCCACGTATAAAGTACATAGGTACTGATGTGGTGCGCAAGTATCGACGTTCGCGGATTGCGTGAAGGCCCTCATCATCGTTATCATCATTATCGGTATCATCATCATTATCATCATCATCATCACCATCATCATTATCGTCATCATCCTCCACGCTGGCGTGTTTGCTCTGCAGTCCTGCACACGCGGCCATCGACGGAATAAAAAGTAATCCGTTCGAGCGGAGCCGGTCATTACCGGGTTATTACCTAAGTATCGGAGAGGAAACAGGGCCGCCGCGTCGATATTAAACGAGGCTGGCCGAAAAAAATTCGATGCACCTGTGCACCGCCTACCTCGGATTAGGCAGGACGAAAACGAGCCGCGCAAAAAGACCGAATTCGCACTCCTCGTATTTCCGAAACTATCTACCCGCGATATTTGTTCAGGTTTCCAGAGGAACGATTTTATCGACGCGCTGTTTGCTCAATCCGACGTTAACGTTCTAACGTCATTTCAAGGTGGCCAGTGACTTTGTGTTCCATTTGGCCCGACGTGTCGGGTTTCAAAGGCCCACGACGTGCCTTTTACATCAATGTAACGCCGTTCCCCCCACACGGCGTCGGAGCGCAATAAAAAAGCTCTTTTATCGCCAGTCTTACACGGCAGCGCGATATTCAATCGGTCCGCTCGGATTCCGACGAAAAACGACGACGAGGATCGCGGCCAGCCGAAAATCCGATAAATCATAACCCAATTTCAGAACGATATCAATCGCGGCCCCTCCCCCGTACTCCGCCGCCACCCTGTATACGCCACATATAGTCCACCCCCCGGCCCTCCGCCTTTCTTCCGTCTTCTCTCATTCTCGTGGTTCTGCGCACGATTTATAAAGCAAACACCACGCGGCACCCTGCAATCAACCTACACGCGCGCAACTCAACCACAATTTCTCTCTCGCTCCGGCCATTGGGGGCAGAGCCTCTCTCACTTTCGATACGAACAAGTGTACCTACACGTGTGCACCGTGTGTAGCGTCAGCTCTCCGTCTCTGTCCCTCGTCGCACGTATCGGATCGGCCGATCGACTGTTATACCTCGAAGCGCGTTTACACCGTACTTAGGACTCACTCGGCAACGAATAAATTAATAGTTTCTTTGGATAACAGCTGGCATGGAGTTTCGACGATTGGCAGGGACGGACATCGGTAGAGGATCCTGCATGAGAGGATCGAGCATGAGAGGATCCTACATGAGGGGATGCTACACGAATGGATCCTACGTACGACGAGGACGACGCTCCATGTGATTTCGCGGCGAGTTGCAGAGCACGAAACGAATGCTTATAATGCACACTCCGCCCGGCCGCGCAAAGGTAATTCGCCGTTTTTTGCGCGCGTCCACCTTACCCGACGGGCAGCTGGTAAAAAGTGAGACGGATATCGGATACCGAAGTTTTGCGTTAAATGTTAATCGGGCGTCTGTTATTACCGGAGGAAGCCGGTATTAAGCGTCGTTGAGTAAGTACGGTCGTTAGCCCGTTCGCTCTCTACGAAAAAAGGGTCGGACGAGCGAGACGGACGAATAACGAAATTTTTCGCTCCACGCTACCGGAAGCTTCGATTTTTTTCGCGATGCCAAGAGCACGGAGCTTCAGATTATAGGGAATTTTTAATCGCGTTAGAGCCGGAGCGGCGATTATCGGGGAGAGTAATTTCGACGTCTCGTATCTCGATCGCGCGATCCTTCGATCCCTTTCGATGTTTCTTAATGAGCGAGCCTCGACAAATTTCTCTCGCTCTCTCTCGCTGCTTCGCCTGTTAATTATACCCCCCGCGATTTACGACGGGCCGACAATGCCGAAACGCGCCACTCGCTGTTTCGGTTAATTAAACGCAGATACGATTTTCAGCAACTAAATAAATATTAATTTCAATAACAGCTGGAACGACGCGGTCGTGCTCCGACCGGTTAATAATATCTTTGTCCGCAGACCTCTCATTAAGTGTTGCTCAATGAACTGAGGAGAGAGGATCCGATGGGAGACGATGACGACGACGAAAGTTATTGATCCCCGTAAATGCCGCGATCGCCGACATGCAACGGAACACGGCTGAGATTCTCATTGATAAGAATAAATTAACAGCTTAACGGGTAAATTGATAGTTCCGCGGACACATGGCGCTCGGTCCAACACGCAAGACGATTTCTAAGTACCGTTCGTGTTGGATTCCAGACTTCCAGAGCTGTGTGCGATCGTAACATCGTATAATGTCGGTGCAGACTGATTTCAAAACAAATTTTAATGCGTGCGCGATCCAGCCAATTGATATTTCACGAATACGTCGATGATGATACGCTGTGACTCACGCGCTGCTTGTTCAATTTAAATGCTACAAGACTGCGGATAGCTTTAATGTTGCGCGCACTACAAATGCTGGGATAATTGGGGGATTTATTTTGCGGCGATACCGTTAATCATACATTAGCACCTACCATTCAGACGTCAGATCGCAAACGATACACCTTGCGAAACCTGAGCGTCCGAAGATCCGGAATGCCACGATGTAATTGGCGACGTTTATCATTGGACAAAAGAATGCACGCGAACCGTTCGAAAAGAGTCCAGACGCGGAAAGAATCTAAGCACCGTCGACAGCGTGTTATTAAGCAGAGACATGCAACGATTTTCGTGGCAGACGTAAGGAAAAAAAAAAGAAGTAAATGCTCGTTACGCAACGGTTCTCTGAACGAAAATTCGCACAAAGCCGCGGTGGCGCGGGAAACAAAAGATACACGGTAATCGTACGATGAGTAACAGAAAAGAATGCTGCTCTCGGTCACGAACGTGTATCCTAGGCTAAACGTTAAAGCGGGCTAAGGTAACCTGTCGTAAAATGGGCATCGTTGGCGTAGCTCAAGAGTCGCGGCACAAAAATCGATTTGCAAGGACTTTCGGAAGCTGAGCAGAGGCCCTAAATGTCAAGGCCCACTGCGAGAGTCCAGACGGGAATAAAATTGGAACGAAGAGAACGAGACGTAGTGCCGGACCCCCGAACGAGAGGCACGTAAATCGTTCGCGAGGGACTAATAACAGGCCATTAATGAATAGACCGATCGTTTCGTGGGCCCCAGGTAGGTAGAGCCACAAAGTAGCCGGAAGAATAAATTCCCCGAGAAGCGAATCATTGTTCAAATGAAACTTCTCATTTCCCGCCAGAGTAAGTCGACACGTTCAGTCATAGAAGCGTAACAAAAAGTGCAACGCTCATGTGATGCTCTCATCTCGCAGCTCGCGCGGATATCGCGTTAAAATGGATGAACACTATGTCTCAATACGGCGGATGTGGAGCGAATATGTCCCGATGATGCACTACGAAAAGTGGACAAACAGTTTTTGCGGTGGCTGTGTATATGTGATCAAATAAGAATCAGTGATATAATTAATATTATATACGAGATATTATTTGCAGGTATTCCAGAGAGTGCAGTTTTGTTGAGCAAAAATTGGGGTGAAATACTAATTATATCGAGCGATGATTTCAATGTAAACTTTGCCGAGCCAGAAGCACAACCACTAATTGACTTCTTAGACGAGAAATTGAAATTGAAGATAAATAATGATAGACCAATACCGATAACAAAACCACTAATTGAATTCTTAGACGAGAAATTGAAATTGAAGATAAATAATGACAGAGCAATATCGATTACAAAATCTAGAAAAACTATTGACGCAGTATTTTACAGATATTTAAATAAACTCCAATCCCGCATTTATGTATCATATTTCAACTATCATAAACCCATTATTTCATTTTTAGATTCGAACGAAGACGTGGAAACTAGTGAAAAAATATATATTTTCAACACATATTTACGTATATTTCAAATTTTGTTTTACCCTATACATTTCCTACTCCTACACCTTTGAAGTTTCGCTTGTAACGCTCACTACTTCGTCCCTCTCAGTAAAGTAAGCAAAATTTTTATTGAAAATTAGTATGGTATTTTTTGGGATGTCGAATTTAAGTGAAATTCAGACAATGATTGCGACACGTTATTGAGGACCAGCTTTCAAGGCACGATCTTGATAACGAGGTGCAATTGATCCCCCAGAAACACTGAATAATCAGGCAGCTGTATCTGAAAGGTAAGAATGCGGAGACCCGAAGAAACGCGATCTCTTTATGTCTGCGGGAGGACGAGCTAAATGCAAAAATTGATTCCGAGAACGCACGGAGTCCCTGGCTCGACGCAAGACCAATTGCGATCTTCTAATGAATAGCACGACCCTCTGCGCTCCTTTCTCGGGGCACCGAAAAGAAAGCTACAAAGTAGCTCGAAAGTATAATTCACGCGATTGGTACCGACAAATTACCATCCTTCGCCCGGGCAACTCCTCTTCGGCTGCTTTCGTCCCGTCCTACACGTCCGTCCTTCTCATCTGTCCCTACTGGCTTCACCCTTCTCTTTCTAACCCCCATCCCGTATGCCGACATTTATATTCGCTAGTTCCCCCAGCAGTGGCGTATTAACGCGCAGAGGCACATTTTAAAATATTTAGTAGAATTCATTAGAAGTCCGCCTTCGTTAGAATTTTCGACGAACCCAACTCCGTTCAAGCATAACGCCCGTTCTGGTTTCCGCACTTTGACGCATTATGTTTGACAAGTAACGCGAGACTAACAACCGCCGCTAAGCTATTCTGTCCAAATGCTAATGAAAAGTGATATGTGAAGTGTGTGGAGCGGAAAACGCTTGACAAGCAACTAGTTGCAGATTTTCACAGTTGCTGAATTAGAATAATACACCCACGTGTCTTGTTATTATAGACTTCTGCTAAGGGGGTATCGGCCTGAAACATGTCGGGAAGTTTTAATAAAAGCTTTCAATCGATTTTCGAATTTCAGCAAAGGCAAGGGCTATTATTATCCACTATTATTAATGAGTGGTGTCAAAACTTTTTCTATGTAATTACGAAGGTTGAAAATAACACACCGTCCAGCATAACGCAACTGATTACGCTATTACTCTGTACATTACGCAAATATTCAAGAAGACGTCTTCGAAAAATAATATACGATCGACGGTGCCGGGATGACGTTTGTTTAACCCTTCATTCCATTATGTAGTAAATTTCCTACAAGCTATAACATTTTTATGTTCATATAACACAGCCTGATTCTCAGTTTTCCAGCACACCACTCAAACAATTGCCGAAATGCTGGGTTCAGAGGACAACTTAGTTTGCAGTACCACAACAGTCTATTCTTTTTCAAAACATTTCTCCCTCATTACGCGTCGTTAAAAAGTACCTTCTAACATTTGTTTCCGTCAAATCAAAAAATCATAAAACGGACGCTCAACCGAAAAGGACGCAGACACCCGGCTGTTGGGCTTCATTAGCCTAGGGCGCGAAATAATATCGGGCCGGCATTGAAGTCCGCTGGCATTGCGAGGTAGATGGTGGCGCGTCTCGTTTCGTCCGATTTCGTTTCGTTTGCCATGATATATTCGATCCCACCCATTCCCTCGGCGATGATTACAGGTTGCCCGTGCATTAGACCCGCGTCTAAAACAAACCGCTCCCACATCTACCAACAGTTTAAAGCCGCGGGGCGTGACTGCCAGTGTCCCGTCTGGTTTCTTCAGGGCACACCGCCGTTTCGTGTTTCATCCCGGCACGGGAGACGGCCGATCTTCTTAGGAGCGGTCCTACCGACGTAACGATCCCGAAGAATTTCGCGCAGAAACTTTACGCTGCGATACTTGCGGAGCGCAGAGATAAAAGCGGCGGAGATGCAAGGGGGCGGTGCAGTTGGCTAAGTACGGAAGGGTAATGAAAAATTCATGGGGACGCATATTAGGCGAACGTATTAGGGAGATCGACGAAAGTCGAGAATTCGGGAGGGAACGAACGGAAAGAAGTTGAGACTTTATCGGATAGTGATCTGCCAGGAATAGCGAAGTTGGTTGATCCAGGGCGTTCATTTTTATATATTTCGTATAATCACGGCTAATGTATCGTTTAAGAACATCTACGCTTGTTGGGATCGCGCTGTTGCACTGAAGTTCTCATGCTGCCTTGGTATTTATATCGATACAAAAGGGAAAATAGATTTTAAAAGGCAGAAACGTTTCATAGTTAGCTGGTCCGGCGACGAGAACAAAAAAAGCTTCAAGAGTCGAAATGAGCAGAGGTAGGCCGGGGTTAAATGAGAGGGCGTTGATTATGAATTCTGAAGGATTCTTTAACTGTTGACCCTTTAATTTCGGTTAATTATCGTCCAAATTACGGGGTCTTTCTAAAACATCTCTGACGCTCGCCTCTTCAGCGCGATTCTCGAGAAACCACAAATTAGTGGGCCGGAAAATTTCGTGATGAACTCTTCAATCAAAGACATTCAACGTGAACTTTTGCATTCCACAATCCTTCCAAATTTCCATTATGCAATCCCGAAAAATTGTTCAACCAAAGGTACTCAGAATAAATTTTTGTATTCCGTTGCCTACCCCTCTCATACAATTTTGGAAAATCTCATGAAGAATTCTTTAGTCAAAGGCTTCCAAAGCAAACATTTGTATTCGACAATCGTTGCAAATCCCTTCTCAAACAATTCCCGCAAATACTCGTATGATGAATTCTTCAACCAAAGGCATTCAAAGTAAACTCTTGCATACCACAATCCTTCCAAATTCCTATTATGCAATTCCGAAAAATTGTTCAACCAAAAGTACTCAGAATACATTTTTGCTTTCTGCAATCCGTTGCATTCCGTTGGCTACCCCTCTCATACAATTCTGGAAAATCTCATGAAGAATTCTTTAATCAAAGGCTTCCAAAGCAAACATTTCTATTCGACAATCCTTACAAATCTCTTCTCAAACAATTCCCGAAAATACTCGTATGATGAATTCTTCAACCAAAGGCATTCAAAGTAAACTCTTGCATACCACAATCCTTCCAAATTCCTATTATGCAATTCCGAAAAATTGTTCAACCAAAAGTACTCAGAATACATTTTTGCTTTCTGCAATCCGTTGCATTCCGTTGCCTACCCCTTTCATACAATTCTGGAAAATCTCATGAAGAATTCTTTAATCAAAGGCTTTCAAAGCAAACATTTGTATTCGACAATCGTTGCAAATCCTTCTCAAACAATTCCCGAAAATACTCGTATGATGAATTCTTCAACCAAAGGCATTGAAAGTAAACTCTCGCATACCACAATCCTTCCAAATTCCTATTATGCAATTCCGAAAAATTGTTCAACGAAAAGTACTCAGAATAAATTTTTGCTTTCTGCAATCCGTTGCATTCCATTGCCTACCCCTCTCATACAATTCTGGAAAATCTCATGAAGAATTCTTTAGTCAAAGGCTTCCAAAGCAAACATTTGTATTCGACAATCGTTGCAAATCCTTTCTCAAACAATTCCCGATAATACTCGTATGATGAATTCTTCAACCAAAGGCATTCAAAGTAAACTCTTGCATACCACAATCCTTCCAAATTCCTATTATGCAATTCCGAAAAATTGTTCAACCAAAAGTACTCAGAATAAATTTTTGCTTTCTGCAATCCGTTGCATTCCGTTGCCTACCCCTTTCATACAATTCTGGAAAATGTCATGAAGAATTCTTTAATCAAAGGCTTTCAAAGCAAACATTTCTATTCGACAATCCTTACAAATCCATTCTCAAACAATTCCCGAAAATACTCGTATGATGAATTCTTCAACCAAAGGCATTGAAAGTAAACTCTTGCATACCACAATTCTTCCAAATTCCTATTATGCAATTCCGAAAAATTGTTCAACCAAAAGTACTCAGAATAAATTTTTGCTTTCTGCAATCCGTTGCATTCCGTTGCGTACCCCTCTCATACAATTCTGGAAAATCTCATGAAGAATTCTTTAATCAAAGACTTTCAAAGCAAACATTTCTATTCGACAATCCTTACAAATCCCTTCTCAAACAATTCCCGAAAATACTCGTATGATGAATTCTTCAACCAAAGGCATTCAAAGTAAACTCTCGCATACCACAATCCTTCCAAATTCCTATTATGCAATTCCAAAAAATTGTTCAACCAAAAGTACTCAGAATAAATTTTTGCTTTCTGCAATCCATTGCATTCCGTTGCCTACCCCTCTCATACAATTCTGGAAAATCTCATGAAGAATTCTTTAATCAAAGGCTTTCAAAGCAAACATTTGTATTCGACAATGGTTGCAAATCTCTTCTCAAACAATTCCCGAAAATACTCGTATGATGAATTCTTCAACCAAAGGCATTCAAAGTAACTCTTGCATACCACAATCCTTCCAAATTCCTATTCTGCAATTCCGAAAAATTGTTCAGCCAGAAGGACTCAGAATACATGTTTGCTTTCTGCAATCCGTTGCATTCCGTTGCCTACCCCTCTCATACAATTCTGGAAAATCTCATGAAGAATTCTTTAATCAAAGGCTTTCAAAGCAAACATTTCTATTCGACAATCCTTTCTCAAACAATTCCCGAAAATACTCGTATGATGAATTCTTCAACCAGAGGCATTCAAAGCAAACTCTTGCATACCACAAGACTTCCAAATTCCTATTATGCAATTCCGAAAAATTGTTCAACCAAAAGTACTCAGAATACATTTTTGCTTTCTGCAATCCGTTGCATTCCGTTGCCTACCCCTTTCATACAATTCTGGAAAATCTCATGAAGAATTCTTTAATCAAAGGCTTTCAAAACAAACATTTCTATTCGACAATCCTTACAAATCTCTTCTCAAACAATTCCCGAAAATACTCGTATGATGAATTCTTCAACCAAAGTCATTGAAAGTAAACTCTCGCATACCACAATCCTGCCAAACCCCTCCCGTACAATTCGGAAATTAGTACTAACGCGTTAAAATGCCATTGCAACCCGGACCATCATCAACCCCACATTCCCCCCGCCAAAAAAGTTGAACAAAACCCAACATAATTAATTCCGCGCCCGTTTAAGCCGCTAATCGTTTAACTCCTACCTGAAAAACCACGGGCGCGCGGGCCGTCATTAGGATATTTTTTCCAGCTGCCGCCGGATCGCCACGAAAAAAAAGACGCACATGAAAACGTAACGAAAGATCGAGGCGTGTCTCCAACGAGATCGAGATCAACGATCCTTTACCTGGAATGAAACCGTGCGCCCATCAGCATCCCTTTCCGTGCGAACGCGTGAGCAGTCAAAAGAAAGGAGCGCGCGAGAACCACTAATAATAATAATAACAATAAACAACGGTATCGACGAGGATTAATGCTCATCTTGATAGATCGCGCGATATACGAGCGGGACTTCAATTTCGGCCAATGCGCCAACTCTCGCCGACGACGGGGCGACATGAATAATTCAGGCCCAAATAATAATGTGCACGTGCTATAATCATGCAAGACAAATATAATTATACCGAGCGACGCTGCAGAGTCCGCATGCGCAGAGAAATATCAACGTGTCAAAGTGAGCCCGCGTTATTATCGTTATTAGCCGGCGACGATTGCGTCTACGAAATAACAATTATCGGCGTAATTATTTCGGCGAACCGAGACACAGGTGGAGAGAAGGCCATGCGAAATGTTTGCTAATTCGCGTGCGCGTCGATTCTGTGCGACGTGTGATACGCAGTTGCCTTTACGGTGTTTCAGGAAGACGAAAGTTGTTTAACCCTTTGACTGCTGTGGACACATACGAGGGCAGTCCGATAAGTACTTAGCCTACAAAAGAAAAACGAAAATTTTGGAAAATTTACGATTTATTTTTCACATAGTCTCCTTTTATCGATACACTTGATCCAGCGATGAAATCTGGGCATATCCTGCATGAAATATTGGGCATATCGCTCGATGGGTCGCATTTGACTCCGGATAACAAGCGCATCCGTAAGCGCATACTGTTATGAAAGAGTTTCTACGTCGTTTTGTGACTATCCACGAAACGTGGATCCACTGGTACACACCAGAGACCAAGGAACAGTCGAAACAGTGGACTGCGCCCGGCGAATGTGCTCCGAAGAAGGCGAAGACTGTCCTTTCGTTTTTATCCATTGCAGCCAGTAAGGAAAAAAACGGCCCATTTGGCGATCTCAGGGCTGTGGAGAAGGGCAAAACTCACAGGGCAATGCACGATTCGACGCCGATAAATTTGCGAAGAAAAAGTGCTCTTTCACCACGATAACGCACCGACTCACACCTCTCTATATCGAACAGCTGCTCCATCCACCGTATTCTCATTTTCTTTTTGCGAAACTAGAAAAAGATTTGCTAATTTGAGTCGAATAATCGCTGGAGCAGATCTCCAGAAAACGTATTTTTCAGACGGGTTGAAGAAGTTAATTGATCAAGTGTATCAAGTTACTATGTTGAAAAATATATCGTAATCAATCAATAGAGTCCGCCGAAATATATCGGTGTCGACTATGGGCGCATATATGGGTTCCAAATCGTTTTGATTTCTTATCCATTGCAGCCAGAATTCTCAATGCACCAGATAAATGCGGATGCGTTCTATATCAAATCATTTTCTTGCATGATTTAATTTGGCGTAAGTGGAGAATTATCATTAGAAGTTAGTTGCATCTTACATAATCAATCAATAGAGTTTACACTAGCAAAGAGTGTTTCGTCCTCAGTGAGCGTTTCGCCCGGAAGTATTCAGCAGTCAAAGGGTTAACGCTGACTGGGTTATGGATGGTCAACAGCGCTGAGTTCTGTTTATGACGTATTTAGTATCTGAACTATGCTTCCCATAGAGCCCGCTGCACTTATAGATTTTGCCGGAATCACATTGCCAAGTTACTTTTTAGGCTACGTTCAATGTTGGCTTACCACCCAAGGGCGATGTCTTAGAAAAATCCTTTGATGCCCGCAAGTCCTCACAAATCGAAGTTTACTCATCGTATTTGAAGTAAAAGTAGAATGACAATACACTATTCACTATGGAGATGTACGAGAGGAAACGCGAGCTGAAGGGTTTTAAGGGCTAAACGTTAATTAGCCGTTGTCAATTGAGAATTGCTGATGAATTGTAGAATGTGACTTGTTCGGTGTAGCGCGTGTCGCAAACTGACATCTAGAATGGCTTGTATGTCTGCTGTTATTGTTCTAGTTTCTTTGTAAACAGAGACGGTTTTCAAAGGCTTGTAAGAGGTCAGTCGAATACACATTGTGTCACAGAAGAAGGAAACACTTATTTAAACGAACGAGGCGAATCAAATAAACTAAACAGATACTTAGAGCAGCAAACAAAAAATTATTCTTTAACATATATCGAATGGAATCACAGTCTACTAATATTATAATATGTTTTTTGAACAGATTAAATGTAAAAAGTCTAAACTCTATTGTTTCGGTAACGAGGAAATTTTGGCAGATAATTATGAAGCTATGTATGAAGACATACTACTAATAAGACTTTATCGGTACCTTCTTTCATTTTTTCAAGTGTTTATGTGTGTTATTAAAGATTAGAATTGTACATGACAGTATATACCATGAATACACAATGATAATACAATGAATATACCGTGAATGTATATACCATGTTTCAACTACCATAAAGACATATTTTCAACGCATAATTCCACATGTTCTAAATACTGTCTTACCCTAAACATTTCCTATTCCTGCATCTTTGGAGTTTCAGTTTTATGTTTGGGTAATTTCTTAGCAACCCCTGGGACTCAAACCGTTAACACGTTGACTGCCGTGGGGGTCATCGCTGACCGGCGCAAAAGGTCTCACGAAAAATTTAAAAAATACCCAATCGGTAGCATTTATAATTTTGTAAATGCAATTAATATTAAATACTGTTGGGATTTGGAAGTGTGTGTGAAATAATTTTCTTCTGCGTTTGTTGTAACTTCTACTTTATACTTTTAAGAGAGATGGTCTTCCCTTTTGAACGTAGGGCTTCGACTGACTCATATGACAAACAACATGTTTGTTCAACCTTTGTTATTTGCGTCGCAACTCATGCCACGCATCACACTCCGATGCGCATGCATTCGACATGCATTTGTTTTAAAAGAAGGGAATCGAGTTGTCATCTCGATATAAAGTCTGAGGCGTAGTAGCATAAACAGTTCAAAGGGGAAGGACATTGATTTTTGTCGTATTCCAACAAATACTGATTCAATTCTATGGTTTCCGATACCTTTGCATTATTTTCATTTTGCACAATTCAATCATATTCTATATTACTTTATCACGTTGCGGTTTTAATATAGTAAAATACGCGTGGCAGTCAACGTGTTAAAGAAACTTTGACTGCTCGTGGACCAGCTATTTCTCGTAGCGAGTACGAAAGTCTCGGCAACATCGTGTATTGGCTCACTCTGTATCCACGCTCGAATCTACTCTGATAATTTTTCGGACTGCCGTTGCCAGCCTGACTGCCGAGAATCAGAGAAACAATTGAAAAACGATGTCACAGGCTAACGACCCCCGCATGGCAACAAGTCTAGCTCCGAAATGAACTGTGTGGTCGTTTATTCACCTCGCGAACAAGGCAAACAGCGACACGTGTCGGCAATGCCCGATTTTCCGAAGAAGACACATCATGTAAACATTGTCGGAGACATCGTGTGGCACCGCTGCCACAGAATTCGTCCAGTTTTAGTTGCGCATGCGACGGCACAGTGAGAAAATGGAATATCGCGTAAAGGCATCTCATGGAAATGTCTCGTAAAAAGGCGAGGAGTCGAGGGGGCTATGGGTTTAAGTTCGAGCATAATGTCACGACAAACGTGACAAACCATTGCGCGGGACAGATGTACGGACGCCCACGCGTCCGCTACACAGGTGTGAAACTATCCGGGACTCGAATGGTTATCCCGGACAAGCCGTAGACAACATCGGATCCCGGCCTCTCGAATTGTACGCCACGTTTTCGTGCCTTTCTCTGAGTCTATCTGTTTTCAGTATCGCGCCACGGCGATGAATAATGTATGTCTCAATTACTAGAAATCTCGTCGGGCCGAACGTGGAATTCATAAGCGGGGAGGGGGGAAGGCCGGAGAGACGCGGAAATGTTGAATGTTGTGACGCCGTTGACGAATTTTGACGAGCTCGCGGGCTAATTACTTGTCACTGCGGCGAGATTAACGTTATTAATGAAACCGTGCGCGATGACGACACGCGTTGTAAACTTTCTACGGGCACGTAACCCAAGACGGGACCGTGCGGCGACGCGTTCGTGTCGTTAAATTCAGTGCGATCCACGATTTCGAATAATGCTGACAACTTTTGGCCCTGTTCCTGATTGGAGGCGTTTTACTTTAGCCTGTGGGAGCTCTAGATGTTTCGAAGACTATGATCACGGAATCAGGAGCCTTTTATACAGATGAGTATTGCTTCAGTATATTGTTTGTGTGTTTCTATGTTGCATGGTATTTGAAATTGTGCTTAGTACGGATTTTTCACAAGTTACATCCAGGAAATATGCATGCTCTGTTTTATAGTATATACTGTTTCGGCTGGATGTTCTGCTTATTTTAAATTCTTTATAGAAAAAGAAGAATTAGAATACATTTGGATTTTAAATTTTATATTGTATTTCGTTACACAACACAAGTTATTTTCAATCGTATTCATATTGCTTTGTACAAAATAAAACATCCAACAGATGCCCCCCTTTCCATAAAATATTTAAAATAGGCCTGAAATCCAGCTGAAACGGTATACAAAATAAATCAAAGCATGATTATCTCGGGGGGGTTCGTGTCGTTAAATTCAGTGCGATCCACGATTTCGAATAATGCTGACAACTTTTGGCCCTGTTCCTGATTGGAGGCGTTTTACTTTAGCCTGTGGGAGATCTAGATGTTTCGAAGACTATGATCACGGAATCAGGAGCCTTTTATACAGATGAGTATTGCTTCAGTATATTGTTTGTGTATTTCTATGTTGCATGGTATTTGAAATTGTGCTTAGTACGGATTTTTCACAAGTTACATCCAGGAAATATGCATGCTCTGTTTTATAGTATATACTGTTTCGGCTGGAGGTTCTGCTTATTTTAAATTCTTTATAGAAAAAGAAGAATTAGATTACATTTGGATTTCAAATTTTATATTGTATTTCGTTACACAACACAAGTTATTTTCAATCGTATTCATATTGCTTTGTACAAAATAAAACATCCAACAGATGCCCCCCTTTCCATAAAATATTTAAAATAGGCCTGAAATCCAGCTGAAACGGTATATAAAATAAATCAAAGCATGATTATCTCGGGGGGGTTCGTGTCGTTAAATTCAGTGCGATCCACGATTTCGAATAATGTTGACAACTTTTGGTCCTGTTTCTGATTGAAGGCGTTTTACTTTAGCCTGCGGATGTTTCAAAGACTATGGTCTCGGGATTAGAAGCCTCTTATACAGATGAGTATTGCTTCATTCTATTGTGTGTGTATTTCTATGTTGCACGGTATTTAAAATTGTGCTTAGTATGGATTTTTCACAAGTTACATCCGGGAAATATGCATGCTCTGATTTGCAGTATATATTGTTTCGGCTGGACATTCCGCTTATTTTAAATTCTTTATACAAAAACATATTTTAGAATAAATGTGGATTTAATATTTTATATTGTATTGTCTTGTACAATACAAGTTATTTTCAATTGTATTCATATTGCTTTGTGCAAAACAATATATCCAATAGATGCCCCTCTTTCTACAAAATATTTAAAATAGGCCTAAAATCCAGGTGAAACGGTATACAAAATAAATCAAAGCATGATTATCGCGGGGAGAGGGGACTTGTGAAAAATCCATAGTCCCCTTCAATAGGCGTCCCAAGGGTCTCGAAACGTGTAACACGCAGAGCCCCTACAAGCTGAAGTAAACCACAACTCACATTAACAAAAAACATTGAATCCGCAATCAAGTTAATCCAATTTCACATAATCGACACGCGACGTCCCTCGAATCGCAGCGCAGCCGGCATGGAAGTTACTTTAATTTAATGTGTCTTTTTAACGACACCATCAGGGCCTGACGAACCGTAAACGCGGCACGGCCAATCATAAAACTTGCGCCGTGCAATTATTGTCGATGCGACGGCCTCGCTTTTCTCCGGGTGCAACAGATACGCCGGCTATAACTTAATTGGACCACGTACGTATGCATCCAGCTAACCGGCCGAACTGCCCTGCCAACACGAGTGGCCGTGCCTAGCTGATTAAACGTCATCCTCAGGCACGAATAGTCGTAATGACCTGTCCACCGGATGTCTTTCGAAAAAAATGCGCACCTGCGTTTCCACGCACGCCTCGACCCATGTGTGTACGCGGATAAGCATGTCAGTATGTGACGCTAATGCGCGCCCACGTAGTGTTTTCCACCCGAGCATGTCAGGCCGCGGATGACAGACGATATCGATACAAGTATCGCGCCTATACGCTGTATCACTTTTTCGCGAAGAGACATCAGTCGCTGCGCCCGATGATGCATGGAGCGTTGCGCCGCATTTGCAGAAGCAAAAGGAGGAGGGTCGGTCTAATTTTATAACGCGTCGGAAGAGCCTTCTGCGTGCTGCGTGTGCGCGATTAAAGTCGTCAATGTTACAAGCTCGGGGCAGAACGGTTTTTGTAACTTCTGTCTCGACATTCTTGTCGACGTCATAGGGAATTGCTGGGCCGAAGGAATGCGAAGCAAACTTTTGCATTGCACAATCGTGGAAAACCGGGTCATGAAATTCTCAAAAATGTCATGATGAATTTTTCATCCAAAAGGTATGTAAAGCGAACGTTTACATTGCACAATCGTGCAAAACCGGGTCATGAAATTCTCAAAAATGTCATGATGAATTTTTCATCCAAAAGGTATGTAAAGCGAATGTTTACATTGCACCATCGTGCAAATCGCTCTCATATAATTCCGAAAAATGTTCATTCCATAAGTATTTCACACCCCTTTCACAGAATTTCGGAAGATGTCATGGCGAATTCTTGAGTCAAAGGCATTCAAAGCAAAGTTATATATTGTACAATAGTTCCAAACCCTCCCATATATACAATAGACTATCGCGCCTATATCCTGTACTACTTCTTCACGAAAAGACATCAGTCGCTGTACCCGATGGCATACGATACCTCGCGCTGTATTTGCAGGACCAAAAGGAACAGGATCAGTCTAATTTTATAGCGAACCACACGCGCTTGCGAGTGCGCGATTAAAGTCGTCAATGTTATAACCTCGGGGCGGAACGGTTTGTGTAACTTTTGACTCGACGTTTTTGTCGACGCCATGGGGAATTGTTGGGCCGAAGGAATGCGAAGCAAGCTTTTATATTGCACAATCGTGCAAAACCGGCTTACGCGATTCCCAAAAATGTCATAATAAATTTTTCATCCAAAGGTATGCAAAGCGAAGGTTTACATTGCACCATCGTGCAAATCGCTCTCATATAATTCCGAAAATTTTTCATTCCATAAGTGTTTCAAGCCCCTTTCATAGAATTTCGGAAGATGTCATGACGAATTCTTGAGTCAAAGGCATTCAAAGCAAACTTATGTATTGCAAATAGTTCCAAACCTTCCCATATATACAATAGACTATCGCGCCTATACCCTGTACTACTTCTTCACGAAAAGACATCAGTCGCTGTACCCGATGGCATACGAAACCTCGCGCTGTATTTGCAGGACCAAAAGGAACAGGATCAGTCTAATTTTATAGCGAACCACACGCGCTTTCGCGTGCGCGTATAAAGTCGTCAATGTTACAACCCCGAGGCGGAACGGTTTTTGTAACTTTTGATTCGACGTTTTTGTCCACGCAATGGGGAATTGCTGAGCCGAAGGAATGCGGCGCAAACTTATACATTGCACAATCGTGGACAACCGGGTCATGCAATTCTCAAAAATGTCATGATGAATTTTTCATCCAAAAGGTATGCAAAGCGAACTTTTACAATACAGAATCATGCAAATCGCTCTCATATAATTCCGAAAAATGTTCATTCCATAAATATTTCACACCCCTTTCATAGAATTTCGGAAGATGTCATGACGAATTCTTGAGTCAAAGGCATTCAAAGCAAACTTATGTATTGCACAATAGTTCCAAACCCTCCCATATATACAATAGACTATCGCGCCTATACCCTGTACTACTTCTTCACGAAAAGACATCAGTCGCTGTACCCGATGGCATACGAAACCTCGCGCTGTATTTGCAGGACCAGAAGGAACAGGATCAGTCTAATTTTATAGCGAACCACACGCGCTTTCGCGTGCGCGTATAAAGTCGTCAGAATTATAACCCTGAGGCGGAACGGTTTATGTATCTTTTGATTCGACGTTTTTGTCCACGCAATGGGGAATTGCTGGGCCGAAGGAATGCGGCGCAAGCTTATACATTGCACAATCGTGGACAACCGGGTCATGCAATTCTCAAAAATGTCATGATGAATTTTTCATCCAAAAGGTATGCAAAGCGAACGTTTACAATACAGAATCTTGCAAATCGCTCTCATATAAATCCGAAAAAAATTTCATTCCATACTTGTAGTAAACCCCTATCATAGAATTTCGGAAGATATCGTGACGAATTCTTGAGGACAAGGCACTGAAAGTAACCTTTTGTATTGCACAATAGTTCCAAACCCCTGCCATATATACAATAGATTATCGCGCCTATACCCTATACTACTTCTTCACGAAGAGACATCAGTTACCGCACCCAATGACACACGGAGCCTCGCGCTGTATTTGCAGGACCAAAAGGAACAGGATCAGTCTAATTTTATAGCGAACCACACGCGTATAAAGTCGTCAGAATTATAACCCCGAGGCGGAACGGTTTTTGTAACTTTTTACTCGACGTTTTTATCGATCGATCCATCTCCCGCGCGCACGTTATAAGAGAAAATATATTACCGGCAAAAAATGGGGTTTCGAGCGTTTTCGCGGGCGTGTATTTTTTGCGAAGCTGAAATAGGAATTGCAGTCGATATGCGTGAAACATCCGCGACAACGCGTTCCTGTTCCAATAAAAGCGTCGACGGTAACGAGCTTCGAAGTGGCGGTGACGAATCGATTCGCCGTTAAGCGAAACGCAGAAAGGAAAACGAGATTATTGCGCGCCCGTGCCATATCACGTCGATTACCCGCCGAATGACTCGCCGATCGGGAAATGAGAAAGAATTAAGCGTGACGCTCACCGAATCGCGCTCGTAATTCGGTGCCGAACGGTCTCGTGCGCGACTCGGCCGATGAAAATAATAAAACGATAAATTAATCGCGACTTCGTATACGCGTCGGAGCAATAAAACTCTCTGTAAAATGGAGGCACTGAGACGCGCGCGGACGGCGACAAAATTGTCGACGAAGTAGCTCATTTATGGAACACACTGACCTTCGATCATCTCTATACTGTTTCTCTACGTATTTACTGTACTGTATGTACAGTGAAACCTGTTTTTGTGCGGTCCTTTTTTATGCGATTTTGTTTTTGTGCGATTGGTTTTGTGCGATTTTATTTTTGTGCAATTTTTTTTGTACGATTTATTTTTATGCGGTATATGAATCTTAGCGGCGTTAGTTTAACACTTTGACTGCCATGATGGTTTTTTTGAAGATCCAAAATATTCACAATGATTTATTTTTATGCAGTTATTATTAAAATAGTATATGATATACACATTATTTACATTTTGCATAATTCGTCGCGCTATATTATTTTAGCATCGCTGTTCTAATATAGTTTCCTATCAATGTACATATACATGTTGTGGACGAAATATATGAATGCGTAATTAATCGAAACGTTACCGAAAACGCGTCAACGGTATTATCTGAAATTAGTGCGCTCGCACATAACATCGGCGGAGAAGGCTTTGATTCTTTCGGCGATAATGACCTAGACGAGATGATTGAGGACCAAACTGTCGATGGTAGTGACATTATCAATAGTTTGATAAGATTATGAAAATGGACAAGAAGAACCGGAATCCGTTACAGCAGATAAAATATATGCAGGGATCCAGACTTCGAAAAAATTGGAAACGCATTTTCTTAAAATAAATACCAATGCGGAAAGACGCTTAAAATTCCAAAAAGAGCTGACATCATCCATGTCTCACTACCGTGACGTTTACAAGCAATTGACCAGTCGACCGTCGTCACAAAAACTGATCACTGAGTTTATGGTACCAAAAAACAAATCAATTGAAATCCTATCTTCAAGCGACGAAAGCGATTTTTAACCAATTCATCACAAAAAGATGCGCGTTTTGGATTACGACGGGTAGCAGCAAACTATTTAATGTACAATTTGAAAACTTCTCCATGTATATGTACAATGAAGAATTAAATATTTTTACAATTTCTTTAGGTCTAATTTAATTATTTAATTTAATTGAAAGCATTCTCTCATCTATTGCATAGATCATTGATGTATTTTTTAAGTCTGACTTTTTTTATGCGGTCCCTATCCACCGCATAAAAAAAATTTAGGTAGTATATCGTACAAAATTGTTTATTATATGCAAGAATTTATAACATTTTCGAATATTTTTTTGCACGATTTCTTTTATGCGGTCCCTATCCACCGCACAAAAACAAGTTTTACTGTATCTATTAGTAGAGTAAAGCAATAAAAGACATAGACATATAATTATATGACGGACTTAACAATGTCTGAATAGGGTTGCGAGAGGATACGATCGAAAAGCTATGTGGTAATTTTGAAGAAAACTATAGGTGCTGACCGGCAGAAGAGAAAAGAGATCAACTTACTAGAGTTAACACTTTGACTGCCATGATGGTCACCGGTGACCGGCGCAAGAGATTTTTCTGAAGATCCAAAATATTTGCAATGGGTAGCAATTATGATTTTATAAATGCAGTTATTCTTAGAATAGTGATGCGACACTTTAGTCTTCAATACCTGCACATTATGTACATTTTGCATAATTCAGTCAAAGGCTATAGTATTTTACAGCATCGCCGCTTAAATATAGCAAAATACGCACGGCAGTCGACGTGTTAAGAATATTCGGCTGATAAAAACAAGAAAACGATAAATACATCGCGAATTATTGTACACTGAAGCAATAAAACCCTACAAAATCGAGGCACTGAAGCACATGCACTTATAGAAAATTATCGATGAAGTAGCTAATTTATGGGACACACTGATCTCCGATTATTTCTACATTATTTCCGTGTGTATTGACTTCTCTCTATGTGTTTATTACATTGCTACAGTATAACGTTCACACGTATCTTCGATGATCGTGTTCTGCTACTTCGACGAGTCGCTCGAAAGATTCGAATCGCTTCGGCACAAAAAAATCGTCCTGGACCTTACGATTCCGAGATGCACCCTTTGTCTTTGAAAAAACAGGCGCATCATGTTTCACGTATTAATAACCGCAGGACAAAGTATAGTATCGGACGGACGACTGGAATGTAACCGGCCTGAACGTATAGTCACGGGGTGACAGGACGAATTCCCTGGCAGGACGCCAAAATGTTTCGAATCATCGTGATACCGCCCTCGCTACTACGGTAGCAGTGTTTTGACTTTCGCTCGATACTGCCGCCTTAAAGTCGCGCCTTCGAAATCTTTGCGCAAACATAACCGGGCCTATTGCATTATACAACAGCTGAGTGCGATAACTCAGTCCTACTGCACCGTACGTTCTAGACATTGTATATGTATCGCGTCGCAAACATTTCGTGATGCCACCTGGATTTAAGAGTGCAGACCATCTGCACCGAGATGACTAAGGGTAAAACTGTTATCTCGACATCTGGTGATAATTGTGCCTTTGTACCTATCTGTGCTGGTAGATTATGTGTTCGATTTCAACCTTATTGGCGTTTACTTAAATGATTATGAAATATGAAGCCATTTTTTAATTGAAAATATTGAGTGTCGAAAGTTGTTACTGGAATTCAATATGTTTGGGCCCACTAGTGCCCGTACTTCAGGAATGTACAGAAATTTATGGGTGTCATAGAATTTGTTTATTTAAAAAATGTGTACACTTGAAAGATTCGAAGTTGCGGATAGTAATTTTGTCAATCGCTCTTCCACTTCCGCCCTCAATTACTCTCCGTATCTTTGTATCTCCACACAGCACACATTTTTAAAGAAACAAATTTTGTAACACGCATCCATTCGAAATTTTAAGTATAGAAAGTTGTTACTGGAATTCAATATGTTCGGGCCCACTAGTGCCCGCACGTCAGAAATCTACAGAAGCTGATGGGTGTCATAGAATTTGTTTATTTAAAAAATGTGTACACTGGAAAGATTCGAAGTTGCGGATAGTAATTGTGTCAATCACTCTTTCACCTCCGCCCTCAATTACTCTCCGTATCTTTGTATCTCCACACAGCACACATTTTTAAAGAAACAAATGTTGTAACACGCATCCATTCCAAATTTTGAGTATAGAAAGTTGTTACTGGAATTCAATACGTTCGGGCCCACAAGTGCCTGCACGTCAGGAATGTACAGAAATTGATGGGTGTCATAGAATTTGTTTATTTAAAAAATGTGTACACTGGAAAGATTCGAAGTTGCGGATAGTAATTGTGTCAATTTCTTCCACATCCGCCCTCAATTACTCTCCGTATCTTCGTATCTCCACACAGCACACATTTTTAAAGAAACAAATGTTGTAACACGCATCCATTCCAAATTTTGAGTATAGAAAGTTGTTACTGGAATTCAATATGTTCGAGCCCACTAGTGCCTGCACGTCAGGAATGTACAGAAATTGATGGGTGTTATAGAATTTGTTTCTTTAAAAAATGTGTACACTTGGAAGATTCGAAGTTGCGGATAGTAATTGTGTCAATCACTCTTCCACCTCCGCCCTTAATTACTCTCCGTACCTTCGTATCTCCACACAGCACACATTTTTAACACTAGGTTCACGGGACCCGTCACTTTGACGGATTTCAAACTTTGAGATGAAACACGCAAAAAACCATAGCAATAATCTTAACTCCTTTGCATCGTAAATTCATAATTTCATTAAAAGAGTTTATAAACACAATTATTATTTCCTTAAGCTTCCTCAATTTTCAAATTTGTATGTGGTATACCGATCTCTACGAAACCCGTCAAGTTGACGGGTTAGCTGATTACGTAAACAATCCGTATCTATTTGCTTCGTTTGTAAAATTATTCCTCCAATTGTAAATATAAGAACGAAAGAAAAATCGAAGATGCCCCCGACTCATTATTTCAATAGCGCCTCAATAATGTAACAAAGCGAATTGTGTGGCTCGGGTGTCATGTTACTTCGTATTGAACGAACTCGCTTACTAGAGTGATCGTCGCGTCATTCGAAACTCAAAGCATGCAGCAAACTAAATGTCGTATCGAAAAGATATTCGGAAAAAAAATCTTGACTTATTAATATTTTATTTTTACGTGAAGCCTTATATTGTTCAACTCAGACTTAGTTTGAATAAATTGATGTTTTAATGTAAATGCGTATTTTCACCTACCCGTCAATTTGGCGGGTGCTCGTAGAGATAGGTATATAAGAAACGCCCGTAAACCTAGTGTTAAAAAAACAAATTTTGCAACACGCATCCTATTGGGATTTGGAGGTGTGTGTGAAATAATTTTCTTCTGCGTTTGTAGTAACTTATACTTTATACTTTTAAGAGAGATGATCTTTCCCTTTTGAACGCAGGGCTTCAACTGACTCATATGACAAACAACATGTTTGTTCAACCTTTGTTATTTGCGTCGCAGCTCATGCCACGCATCACACTCCGACGCGCATGCATTCGACATGCATTTGTTTTAAAAGAAGGGAATCGAGTTGTCATCTCGATATAAAGTCTGAGGCGTAGCATAAACAGTTCAAAGTAAGGACATTGATTTTTGTCGTATTCCAACACATCCATTCCTTCACTCTCGACGCGGGTGCACCAGTGGCCCCCAAACCCGTTGACTTCGCGCACCTTCTCTACTCCCCATTTTCAACCAAAAACCGACCTTTACACTCCTCGATCATTCATCCGCCCTGCGTCTGTGAAGAGATCCCGCTTGTTCATAATATTCTGGGCTACGACGATACCGTGCCAACGTGGCTCCTTCTTTTTCACTCTGCCGTTGGCGTCCGGTCTTCGGACGCACGTCAGAGAAGAGCGGCGAGGCACCAGCTTTTTGGACACTGGCCCTTCTTCTCCCGTGTGCACGCACGTACGTGTCGCGCATGTGCGAGGATCTGATATAGCCGTAACAAATGACATCGTCGAACTGGCATAGTCGCTATCGCACCATCTCGTCCCTCGCCATGCTGCCCGCCGCAGAATTACTGTCGCCCGGCGAACGAACGGAAACCTTCGGGTGCGCGGGTCGAAAGATACCCGGTGCGAAACTCCAACGGCCCGACATGAAATTGTCGCGGGCGAAAGTGCGCGCCTGCACGGCGGAGGATGGTCGATAATTTCACGATCGTCGGGGGTAGCTTAAGCGAGCCTAGTTAGAGGACATGACGCCGGGTTATGAGTCCAAAGTGGAGAGACACGCGGAGAGGGCTTTGGTTGTAACACGTGTTGTTAACCGGTTCTACCTTAATTGTCTTAAACGGGGACCATCATAATTCTGGACTTTATCTCCGGCCAGGCACCCGTCCGCCAGCCGACGCGGTGACGAATAAGACTCGCCAGGAATCGAAAATTTCCCGAGGCGAACGCACCGGCTGCGAGCTAAACGGAGCGCAACGGTGCGAAACGAAAAATCAATGTGCGCTGGATGCATGCGGCCGTTCGTCAGTTTGCGCGCAGTAGCGGTTCATGGGGACTCGTTTTGCGCGAATGGCAATCGCGTAAATAGA
Source organism: Cryptocheilus praepositus (assembly GCA_033815515.1). Lineage (NCBI taxonomy): Eukaryota > Metazoa > Arthropoda > Insecta > Hymenoptera > Pompilidae > Cryptocheilus > Cryptocheilus praepositus. The sequence goes on from JAWWQZ010000257.1 coordinate 3,931,623, forward strand.
ATTTGGCAGTAGAAAAGAAGAAATATTCGCAAAAGGTCTTTAGAAACCCATACTTATTTCACCTAGTTTAGCAAAAAGGAAATAATGTCATTTCAGAAGACATGGCAATTCGAATGGCAATCGCGTAAATAGAATTTGGCAGTAGGAAAGAAGAAATATTCGCAAAAGGTCTTTAGAAACCCATACTTATTTCACCTAGTTTAGCAAAAAGGAAATAATGTCATTTCAGAAGACATGGCAATTCGAATGGCAATCGCGTAAATAGAATTTGGCAGTAGAAAAGAAGAAATATTCGCAGAAGCTCTTTAGAAACCCATCCTTGTTTCGCCTAGCTTAGCAAAAAGGAAATAATGTCATTTCAGAAGACGAAAGTAAATTTGATTCGATGTCGACGATTTCTAAATTGAGAGAAACTAATTATTCTAAATCATTGAAAGGTATTCGTAGATGGTCCAACTTTGACAAAAATTGCCTTTGTTGGGACTCATGTCTATTATACCTATCATGCCTAAAAACTCGAGAACACTCAATTGAGCGCCATCAATTTGCCAAACCTGGGATTGGTCAAATTTAAGAAGAGGAAAAGAAGCGAAAATTTGTATCACTGATATAATCGGTTTTAAACATTATCACGACAAAACAAAAAACAAAAAATGTCACAGTTATACAACTGATACGATCAACTAAGAATTTGCGTAATTTTGATATGTAATAAATTCGATGAAAAATTTTAGGAAAAAGAACTTTTCTAACCGCCTGAAATAATACCGCATAAAAACAGACTCACGAGAAAAAATGCCGCGTAAATTGAGAAACGGGTGTATGTCATCTCTGCAACATACTGTTTTGTTATATAATCAATGTGTAAAACCATTAGTACAGCGGAACCCCCGAGACGACATTTACGCGTGACACCACCATATTCAAACTTTCTCCCTTTCCCTACGTAAAATTACTTTATTCTATTACAATAAATGCTCAGTTAACTCGTGAACCATTAGCACAACGCTATCCACTAGACCCTACGTTCGCACATGATGCCGTCATATTCAAATGTATCTCCTTTTTCGTACATCTATTCACGTCTACTTTTCGTACGTCTAACTACCGTCATACTGAAACATTTCTCCTTTTACGCCGGTAAAATGACTTTACTCCATTACGCGAAATGTTCAATTAACGCGTAAAACCATTGATGTACTGCACACTCCTGACACCAGGCCCGCGGATGACACTCTCATATTCAAACGAATCTCCTTTTTCGTACGTCTATTAATTTGACCGCGCTAAGCAGCTCTCCTCTATCGTCATCTAATCTCAGGCCGGTCTGAGCATCGCGACGGCAGAGACGGGAAGTTTGAGGCACGAAATTAGGATTACGGAGCACGTTTCTACGGACGTACCTTCTGGACAGAAGAGGAGAGTTTCGGTTCATCGTGCGACAATGTCAGGACGTTAACCGTGAAATATCCATCACTGCCGGTACCGAGAAGAACCCACGTCGGTGTTCTGACTTCGGTGGATCGAGTTAGATAAATGTAATAGTCCATAGTTCAGCTTGCTAACAAGGCTAGCCCCCGAGATTAGAGATAAAAACGTGGTCCAGCTGACTCGCTGGCTGTATATAATGAGGACCTAGTAGGTCCCGATCACCGATTAGGACATTCTTGACCGATACGTCATCAATCACCGCGCAGGAAAACGCCGCCAATTTCGGCGCGCAAAAGTATCGCCCAATTCTTGCGCCCGACGTCGCGTTAAAATATTATCGACGCTGGCCGGTTCGTCCGGACGACCGCGTCGCGTATCAATACGGTAAAATCGTGAATTATTAGAAGGCTATTCTCGGCAATACAGGACACCGATGCGCTGTCAATTCCGACGTCGTTAATTAATTCTCGCCGGTCGGGGCTGATAATCGGCGACGTACATCAAGCGACGACAATAAATTAAGTGGTACCGACAATATGGTCGGTCGCGCGTCAATCAGAATGCGCATTATGAGCGAACCCGTATCGTCATACGGTTTCGACAAGTCTCGTGCGACGATATCGAATGGTGAGTAAAATGGTATGCACAACGGTCCGTCGATTTGCGCGAATTAGCAGTGCCGCGTGGAAATGTTTTGCGCGGAATGAAAATCGCGTAAGTAGGGTCCTGTCAATAGAAAAGAAGAAACATTGGAAGTAAAAGCTAGTGTAAGTTTCAGAAACGCATAGTTATTTTTGGTAGCTTCGCGAAAAATTAAAGTCATTTCAAAAGACGAAGGAACTATTATTCGGTGTTACTGTTGTTACTGTAACCGAAAGCAATCAAGCCTTTCCTGATTATTTCGCAGAAACGTATCACCTGCATCGCGCAAAATAGTTGTTACTTTCCGATGGTTTGTTCTCAATCTTTTCTTTTGCAGGCTTTTCTCGTGCGACGATATCAAATGGTGAGTAAAATGGTATGCACAACGGTCCGTCGATTTGCGCGAATTAGCAGTGCCGCGTGGAAACGTTTTGCGCGGAATGAAAATCGCGTAAGTAGGGTCCTGTCAGTAGAAGAGAAGAAACATTGGAAGTAAAAGCTAATGTAAGTTTCAGAAACGCATAGTTATTTTTGGTAGCTTCGCGAAAAATTAAAGTCATTTCAAAAGACGAAGGAACTATTATTCGGTGTCACTGTCGTTACTGTAACTGAAAGCAATCAAGCTTTTCCTCTTATTTTGCCTAAACGTATCACCTGCATCGCGCAAAATAGTTGTAACTTTCCGATGGTTTGTTCTCAATCTTTTCTTTTACAGACTTTTCTCGTGCGACGATATCAAATGGTGAGTAAAATGGTATGCACAACGGTCCGTCGATTTGCGCGAATTAGCAGTGCCGCGTGGAAATGTTTTGCGCGGAATGAAAATCGCGCAAGTAGGGTCCTGTCAGTAGAAGAGAAGAAACATTGGAAGTAAAAGCTAATGTAAGTTTCAGAAACGCATAGTTATTTTTGGTAGCTTCGCGAAAAATTAAAGTCATTTCAAAAGACGAAGGAACTATTATTCGGTGTCACTGTCGTTACTGTAACTGAAAGCAATCAAGCTTTTCCTCTTATTTTGCCTAAACGTATCACCTGCATCGCGCAAAATAGTTGTAACTTTCCGATGGTTTGTTCTCAATCTTTTCTTTTACAGACTTTTCTCGTGCGACGATATCAAATGGTGAGTAAAATGGTATGCACAACGGTCCGTCGATTTGCGCGAATTAGCAGTGCCGCGTGGAAATGTTTTGCGCGGAATGAAAATCGCGTAAGTAGGGTCCTGTCAGTAGAAGAGAAGAAACATTGGAAGTAAAAGCTAATGTAAGTTTCAGAAACGCATAGTTATTTTTGGTAGCTTCGCGAAAAATTAAAGTCATTTCAAAAGACGAAGGAACTATTATTCGGTGTCACTGTCGTTACTGTAACTGAAAGCAATCAAGCTTGTCCTCTTATTTTGCCTAAATGTATCACCTGCATCGCGCACAATAGTTGTACGTTTCAGGTTGTTTGTTCTCAATCTTTTCTTTTACAGACTTTTCATACATTTCCTGATATTCGCGACATTTCATTAAATCTTGTTGAAATTTTAAGGTTCGTTGAATGCTTCGACCACCATCTACGACGGCACTTTACAATTTTTTGACTAGTTCAAGAACTAAATAAAGATTTTCGGTAGTGAAAGAATTTGTTTCTTAATAATCACTGCTACATATATGAATTAAGTCAAAATTAGTTACTTCACGATCTACTAAAAAATTATTAATCGATCAATTTTAAACAATTTCGCGACAAAAAAGGTGAAAGTTATGCAACTGATACGTTCGAGTAATAATTTGCGTCTCCTGTGATGCATAATAAATTTCATGAAAAATTAGACAACGAAACCTATCTGACCGCGTAAATAAACGTATAAATTTACTAAAAAATTATTAATTAAATTAAAAAAATGTTTAATTCTACTTAAAATTACTAATTCTACTAAAAAATTATTAATCGATCAATTTTAAACAATTTCGCGACAAAAAAAGGTGAAAGTTATGCAACTGATACGTTCGAGTAATAATTTGCGTCTCCCTGATGCATAATAAATTTCATGAAAAATTAGACAACGAAACCTATCTGACCGCGTAAATAAACGTATAAATTTACTAAAAAATTATTAATTAAATTAAAAAATTTTTAATTCTACTTAAAATGATTAATTCTACTAAAAAATTATTAATCGATCAATTTTGAACAATTTTGCGACAAAAAAAGGTGAAAGTTACGCAACTGATACGTTCGAGTAATAATTTGCGTCTCCCTGACGCATAGTAAATTTCATGAAAAATTAGACAACGAAACCTATTTGACCGCGTAAATAAAGGTATAAATTTACTAAAAAATGATTAATTCTACTAAAATTATTAATTAAATTAAAAAATTATTATTTCTACATATAATTATTAATTCTGCTAAGAAATTATTAATCGATCAATTTTGAACAATTTCGCGACAAAAAAGGTGAAAGTTATGCAACTGATACGTTCGAGTAATAATTTGCGTCTCCCTGATGTATAATAAATTTCATGAAAAATTAGACAACGAAACCTATCTGACCGCGTAAATAAACGTATAAATTTACTAAAAAATTATTAATTCTACTAAAATTATTAATTAAATTAAAAATTTATTATTTCTACTTAAAATTATTAATTCTACTAAAAAATAATTAATCGATCAATTTTGAACAATTTCGCGACAAAAAAAGTGAAAGTTATGCAACTGATACGTTCAAATAATAATTTGCGTCTCCCTGATGTATAATAAATTTCATGAAAAATTAGACAACGAAATCTATCTGACCGCATAAATAAACGTATAATTTTCCGCGTAAAGAAGGCTCGCGTAAAAGAAGGTGCCGCGTAAATTAAGGGACCGATGTGCATTAAATGTCGGAGTCGCGTAACTGGAAGTTGTCTACTGTATTTCTCGCGTGTATATCTTTAAGGATGTCGCTTTAACTTGACGAGGGCTAAAAAATATAATGACCTTATTGAACATCGTCATTATAAGCCGATATCCGTTCTGCAGCGGAGAGACTTAAATTTATACGCTCGGAACAAATTGTCGTCAATCCTCAGCGGACCGTATTCGCGATAAATGATGTCGATAATAACACCGGTATGCGCGGAACATTTTTCGGTACCGGAGGAAGAAAACGCAACGGTCTTTCCGCTGTAAAAACCGGATTTGCGAGACGTTAACTGTATTGCGCGGATCTTTCGCAATATCTCAAAGTAAGCCCACCGAATTACAGATCATTTTTGAGGAAACGTCCACGTGTCTGCGAGCACTATTGTCGGATTTTGCAATTTATTAGCCCTTCGTGGAACGCTTGTAATTTCCAGCTCGCGTAACAGGCAGAAGTAATGCATGCGAGTGGAGACGTTTGCTTTACTGAATAAAATCGTAACATACAGGGTATATGGATTCTTGTGCAATACGGGCCGGTAGTATAAATAATATGGTATTGGGTTGGAGGGAAAGTTTTGTCGTATTTTAAAGAAACTATTTGAATTAATTTATAAAAATATATGTTTAATATTAATCATAATACATTTAATGTGTTGTATGATGAATGCCAAACTCTTTGCAATTTCTCGACTTGTTAAATGTGGATTTTTTCCAACATGGATCTAAATACATCATTATCGCATCTTGGATCGTCGTCTCAGATGATCACTTTCTAGAAGGGTCAGATTCAGGAATCGAAATTTGCTAAACCATCTTTAAAGTACGAACATTTACAATATTATCCCAAATACAGCAAATAAATGTTTATATGGCGAACCGATGCGTTGCTTCTGTTTTTGGACGTCATACAAAATGGTGTCGTAAATACTTTATCTTTTGACATGTTTTTTACTTTAACCCTCCATTGTAAATGCGTATATTTTATACAAAGTTACGAAAAACAAAAAACGCTTTTAAGTGTTTTGTTTGAAATTTACTTTAACTAAAAAAAAAGGCGAATTTAAATAAATTTGGAAGAAACTAATTCATTTAAATACCAGTTTTATTTATACTGTCGTATTTTGAAATTTTCAAGCCTATGATAATTTTTGAAACAACTTTCAAGATGCAACCCTGCTTTTCTTCGTATGTTTCGAAAAAACACAAAGACTGTCTTCTTCCTCAGGTAGAAAAACATTTGGGAAAAACAGAAACCAGTCTTTGTTTTTGTGAAATGTGACCAAGATGAAATCAGGCTTTCCATCTAAGGGAAGTTTTATCAAAAGATTCAGGCCTACCCAATTGAAAATTTCAATATACGACAATCACTGTAAATAAAAAGGTATTTAAGTGAATTTTTTCTTCCTTTATTTATTTGTTGCTTTATATTTTTGTTTTTTTCTTTGTATAAAATATAAGCATTTACTATGGAACTAATTGAAAATAAATATTTCCTCCACCAGGGTTGAATGCTTAATCAAAAACATTTAATGTGTTGTATGATGAATGCCATATCGACTGCAACCCATATTTTTATTAAAATCTGTGGATTATTTTCCAACATTTTTTAAAACATCTTCGATTCCTGAATGTCTATCGATCACTTCTAGTGACATTGCGAGAGCGTTGATAACGTATAATATGTGCAAGCGAACATTTCTATTTATTTGAACATGCACAAAAATTTCATGGGACCGACGTTGCTTCCTTTTTGAGATCATACAAAATGCAGTGTCGTAAATGACTTTATCTACGACATGTTGCAAAGGGTTAAATATCACAAGTAAATGATGAATGGTAAAAAAGGACTCCTTTTATATTATACAGCAGCTATAAAAAAAAAAAAAAAAAAAAAAATCCGAATGACTCACTAGCCAGATGTTTTTTTTATTTACAAGAAAAATTACCTGCCTATTAAAAATACGACAGAACTTTCCCTCCAACCTAATATGTAGAGTAAGACACCGAAGACGTGTACCAACGTGGACACACATTCAATATTTTGGTGTATGTCTCCAGCAGAGCAGCAGACGTGTTCTCGAAGTCCTCAACGGGTCTGCATCGTTGTACAGCTCCTATAATGACGAGACATTGTTATATAAGTCAGTGTAATGCAACCATGTGAAATGCATAAATGCCAACATGCAGATAACGAAGATGAGCACTAAAGCATAGTTATGTACGATTGGATATGGTAATATACATGCAAGATATTCAATTCAACACGATAATAAACATGCAAGGAAAACAAAATGCACGGAATATATATGCAGGATATAAAATTAAATACGATAATAAACATGCAAGTAAAACAAAATACAGGCAATATGTATGCAAGATATGAAATTAAATACGATAATAAAGATGCAACTAAAACAAACTACACGCGACGTGTATGCAAGGTATATAATTAAATATGATAATAAACACGGAAATAAAACAAAATACACGCAATATATATGCGACATGTAAGAATGAATACGATAATTAACTGGCAAATAAAACCAAGTACACGGAATATGTATGGAAGGTATAAAGTTAAATACCATAACAATCATGCTAATAAAAGTACGCGCAAAATCGATGAAAGTCAATGGCCCATGAGATCCCGATTATTTTATGAAACTCCTGCTAAATTGAAAATATAGAAAAGATTATACTGACTAAGCTAATTATTCCTCAACTCCCTTTTCATATCTTCTCATTTCTGCATCTTCTTGTTCTTCTAACAGGCTTCTAATTATTTCGCGGTACACTGAGCACAATCGGTAAACGAAAGCGCTAATAACAGACAAAGCATCACGAAATTGGCAAGAAATTACCAGTGATGCCTCACGCGATCGAATTCTAACCCTCAACCGCGATTGCGTCAAAAACTGCAATCACAGTACAGACGCAGATTTCCCGCGAAACATCCGCGATATTTCTCAGTGCGTTTCATTACGCATTTATGCCTTCTAGCAATTCGTATCACCTAAGATATCGAAAATATCGATTTTCCACAACTAATATTTTCCTCATCCCAACGTCTCATCATTAACCCATTCGAGACCGACAGTAATGTGCAATTATCAGTTATTCTGAGTAAACTAGCCGTCAAAATAAGATTTTTCTTGAACTAATGAAATCTGTAAAGTACAGGAAAACAAAATTTGGTATTGGTTTTACTGTGTACCAAAAATTAAAAACGAACAATATAAAGAAAAAAAAATTTCGCTCCTAGGGACTGTGTTCGAAAAAAATCGTCGTCTCGAATGGGTTAAGAGCCGCTATTGAAGCGGCATTCGCCGATATGAACCGAGGCTCATTAAAACGGGCGTGCGACAGATTCACACCGAGAATGGAGGCGGTCATTCAAGCAGAGGGGGGTTATATTGAATGAATGTTTTCTTTATGACCCAACAAACAATACAGTAACAAAAAAAATTGTTTACTTTTCTATTATTGCAATAAAAATTATGTTCCAAAAAAATGTTTGATTTGTCCGGATTTTTGCGACGCACCCTGTATGCCCTCTGGCAATTCGTATCGCATAACATATCGAAAATATCGATTTTCCGCAACTAACCTTTTCATCGAAGTATTACGATATATCGACGCACCGCACGACATCGATATATTTATTTTACAAAAAGTGCAATCACAGTACAGACGCAGATTTCCCGCGAAACATCCGCGATATTTCCCAGTGCGTTCCATTACCCATTTATGCCTTCTAGCAATTCGTATCGAAAATATCGATTTTCCGCAACTAACCTTTTCATCGACGTATTACGATATATCGGCGCACTGCACGACATCGATATATTTATTTTACAAGAAGTGCAAAAACACAGACAAAATTCAATTTAGATTTCCGTCGCAAAACATCCAATAATTTGCGATATAAACATTCCCACTGTACGTTATGTTAAACCCATTCGAAGAGCCGCGATTATCGAAAGTATTCGCGCTGGGCGCTCGTATCGAAAACATCGACTTTTCTGCAACTGAAAAGTCCAGCGAAGGTTTTCATCGAAATTACGATATTTATCGAAAAAACTATTCGTCGAATCGTGCGCGACATCGATATATTTATTTGAGACAAAAAGTGCAATTACAGTTGAACAGACGCAGCTTTTCTGCCTCCCAACAGCCGCGATATTTCCCTTTGGTTCCATTATCACATGGAGCCTGATTGAAATTCGTAACAAGTCCAGACATTCCAACCGAACAATAACCGATTTTCTGCAACGATTGCACACCGTGTGTCATCGACGTATTACGATATATTATCAGTTATTCTGAGTAAACTAGCCGTCAAAATAAGATTTTTGCAATGAACTAATGAAATCTGTAGATTTACAGGAAAACAAAATTTGGCATTGGTTTTACTGTGTTCCAAAAATTAAAAATGAACAATATAAAGAAAAAAAAATATCGCTCGTGGGGATGTTCGAAAATCATCGTCTCTAATTTTCCGCTATTGAAGAGGCATTCGCCGATATGAACCGAGGCTCGTTATAATGAATGAATGTTTTCTTTATGACCCAACAAACAATACAGTAAAAAAAAAATTTTTACTTTTCTATTATTGCAATAAAAATTTTGTTCCAAAAAAATGTGATTTATCCGGATTTTTGCGACGCACCCTGTATGCCCTCTAGTAATTCGTATCGCATAACATATCGAAAATATCGATTTTCCGCAACTAACCTTTTCATCGAAGTATTACGATATATCGACGCACCGCTCGATATCGATATATTAATTTTACAAGAAATTACCCATGATGCCCTGCGCGCGAAATCCAAACGCATAAAGACGCTATCGAACAGTACGAAAGAACAGCGCAAATCGTAAATTACCCGAAAAATATCTCAGACGCGCTTATTTGCTTGCGCCACACTCATTAAACGGCGACTTAAACCTACAAACCCAAAAATCTTACCTTGTCCGCCGGAAAAGAACGATATCGGGTGCCAGCAAGCCGGGCCGAAAAATGTTGCAATAAATTACCCAGACTTCCCCCCCGCCATGTTGCATCATCGTCAGCCTCTTGCGCGATGTCCAGCCACAGCGAAATGCACCCCATCCCATCATCGAAGCCTCGGGAAATAAGGCAGCTCATTACAGCTCCAACAGCATCCCCAGTCCAGGACCACATGAAGAAACAACGATCTGCAACAGAAATGTTCGGGTTAATCAAGTGGGAGGGCAACGCGTGCGAAAAAATGACCAACCGTTGCGGTCAACATTTTTCGCGGATTATCCGCAATTATCTTACCAAAACTCATGTCATTGATTGCGATTCCAATGCCGGGGACGCTAGTCTAACCGATGTGACTAGTCCCGCTAAGCAAAATAACCACTTAACTGAATAATTAGGCAATTAGCAACCGAACGATGCAGAGCGACCTGCCGAGAAATTACGCGCACGGATACTGAAGATACATGAATGTGTATGTGAGGGGTACACGGAGGGGGGGGGGGGGGTAAAGGCGCGAGGTTTAGATTACTTAGGGAATTGATGACGTCAGAAGAAATAGGTCATATCTGTGGTAAATGTATTTTGTGGAGATTTAGAAATAATGGAAAGCTAAAAAACAGTTTTCTTTCTGCAGCTAATATAGTAGCTTTCATTTTTGATGAACAGGTCACTTTGATGGATATTGGATGTCAATTGCAAAAGTCATTGCGTTACTTATAGCTCGAGAGTTGAATTGCTCGCAAGTGGCATTTTACCAATATTTACAAATAGGTTTTTTTATTTTATGCATTTATTTATTTATTTATTATTTTATATGCAATTTTATTAAATTAGCATATTTATATTAGGAATTATCACTCATTAATTTATTGTTACGTTAAATTATTACACTATTAATCAATTAAATGATTATTCGTGTATTTCTAATATTATCTAATACCTCATTCTAAATTAAATTATTCCAAACTTCATTAAGATAATATGTATTCAATTGAGCAATCGAACGTAATTACTGGTCGATTAGTTCTATGTATCATCAACAGGCGGCGCCAGCTATCGGCTTTACGCGTTCCAAAAATCAATTACATAGTCATTTTGTGAATAATTATTAATTGTCTGAATTTAGAATTTCATTTTGTTTTTTAATATTACAAGAAATACTGTACTCGTGTTATTAATATGGAATTAAAGAAATATTCATTATTTAATGTAACTAGCCTTTTACCTCTGCAATACCATGCATAGAGGTCGCTTGGATACTAGAAGTAAACGAAAAATGTCAGTCGCACGTGTATCATATAGTTTGTATACAGAATCATTGCCTATTGTACAAAAAAATTGAAATTTTATGAATTAAACGGTAAAATATGGAAGAAACGAATAATACCGAGGAACTCATTGTCTGTGTACCAGGTGCATAAGTATCCAATATTTAAATGATCCATTACATGTTATTTATCATTGTTGCACTCATCTCAATATTTAATTTCACTGATTTTTAAGTAACAGAACACTTTGGTTTATACATTGTGTGTTAAACTGATGTTGTCCATAGGTCAGAGATTATGTATATCAGACAAAAGTACCATAGCAGGTCCTGGAACCTATGAACAACTAGGGTATATATACTCCAAACTTGCTGGCTCCGTTAAACTAATAAAAGAGGAGAATGTAAGTAATATCCTGTGAAAGCTTATCCTGCTTCTATTACAAAGCTGGTCCTCTTTTCACAGACTTCTACAGTCGAAGTACATGGCATAAAAGAACAAAGTCTTGTTCCAGCACCAGGGGACATTGTCACCGCAATGGTCACCTTGGTTAATCAGAGATTCTGCAAATGTAGCATCAAATGTATAGGTGATATAGTATTGACCAGGCCCTACAGGGGTATCCTGAAAAGAGAAGAAGTCAGACATCTCGACAGAGACAAAGTAGAAATGTACAAATCTTTTAGACCCGGAGATATTATCCTCGCCAGAGTTGTATCCTTTCACATTATTCAGATATACCTTATCCTACATATATACTGGAAAAATATATAATTTCCTATGTTCTGTCTCAGTTACCTTTAACTGAGGGATACACTTATCAACTTAGCACTGCAGAGAATGAATTGGGAGTGGTGATTGCACATAGTGAAGAAGGTACTCAAAAAATGCCTGATTGCTGATCAATATACTAAAATAATCATGTATTTCAGGTGTAGCTATGATTCCCATTAGTTGGACCCAGATGCAGTGCCCCAAGACAATGTGCAAGGAATTTCGGAAGGTCGCAAAAGTTGTCCCGGAACATGTTGTTACAGAGCAATAAATTTACACATAGTGACACACTCATACCTTGTCCCTTTATAATTACATTCTACCACAATTGATTCCATATTTATTTATTGATAGGAAACTACAATGGCATAAATCTGTTTGCAGTATATACGTGGGATAGTGCGTATATACAAACGAATACAACTATATCGGGCTAGTATCGTTGGTAAACGGACTATGTGTTGATTGTTTACATTGTTCATCTAACCGTTCTCTCGTCAAAAAACTTTGTCTACGCGTAACAGTTCTTTAAGCTAATCCAGAAAAATGACAGAAACATCCTTAACTAAACCAGCAACTGACAATCATTACTTGGAAAATGAGCCGTTAAACTATATAGCGGGTAAGTTTACAGAATTTAATCAGAGATTCTGCAAATGTAGCATCAAATGTATAGGTGATATAGTATTGACCAGGCCCTACAGGGGTATCCTGAAAAGAGAAGAAGTCAGACATCTCGACAGAGACAAAGTAGAAATGTACAAATCTTTTAGACCTGGAGATATTATCCTCGCCAGAGTTGTATCCTTTCACATTATTCAGATATACCTTATCCTAGATATATACTGGAAAAATATATAATTTCCTATGTTCTGTCTCAGTTACCTTTAACTGAGGGATACACTTATCAACTTACCACTGCAGAGAATGAATTAGGAGTGGTGATTGCACATAGTGAAGAAGGTACTCAAAAAATGCCCGATTACTGATCAATATACTAAAACAATCATATATTTCAGGTGTAGCTATGATTCCCATTAGTTGGACCCAGATGCAGTGCCCCAAGACAATGTGCAAGGAATTTCGGAAGGTCGCAAAAGTTGTCCCAGAACATGTTGTTACAGAGCAATAAATTTACACATAGTGGCACACTCATACCTTGTCCCTTTATAATTACATTCCACCACAATTGATTCCACATTTATTTATTAATAGGAAATTACAATGGAATAAATCTGTTTGCAGTATATACGTGGGATAGTGCGTATATACAAACGAATACAACTATATCGGGCTAGTATCGTTCGTAAACGGACTATGTGTTGATTGTTTACATTGTTCATCTAACCGTTCTCTCGTCAAAAAACTTTGTCTACGCGTAACAGTTTTTTAACCTAATCCAGAAAAATGACAGAAACATCCTTAACAAAACCGGCAACTGACAATCATTACTTGAAAAATGAGCCGTTAAACTATATAGCGGGTAAGTTTACAGAATTGAATTTGAGGTTACGCGTGTTGGTTTTTAACGGTTAGTCGAGATAATTATTTCTTTATTGCGAACTAATGAACAACGATTCTAAATGATGCAATGAGCAAAAATGATATCAGTTTCACAAAAATGTTGTTTTCTTTATTTAGAAATAAGACAAATGATGCACGGTTTCGGTGATTCGTCGGAACCATTGGTGGAGTCTGCGAAAATAATAGAAGATATTGTTCTACAACAAATGCGTAGTATTGTTAGGCTGGCATCTGAATGTGCAGACAGACGTGATAATTTTCAGAAGGCAAACACTGTTACTGCTGAAGATTTTATTTTTTTGCTACGCAAGGATAAAATCAAGTTGCAGCGTCTAATCAAGTATCTTGGTAAAGCTCTTCACTCCTGGTTTCATGTAGCGGTAGTTTCTGCCAGAACACGCACCAGTAATATTTTGTGGAATATTTCAGAACTGAAAGAATTAAAATCCTCTGTATACAAGATATTAGAAACCGATGCACCGGAACACTCTGTTGATTCCGACCAGATAGAAGATAGTAAACCAAAAAAAGCCTATGGTAATTTCCTTGACAGTATCGACAATACAGGTGAACTGCTCGAAACATCATCTACAGCAGACTATGTAAAACAAAATAGATGCATTCGTGCAGAAATGTTGTCTAGATCTATGGATGAGGCTCGATACCTAAAATATAGCAAGGCACGCAGTGTGTCTTTTGCGAATAAGAATAGGCATAAATTCAGTGATTGGATCTGTGGAGAAGGTAAACTTTTATGTGTGTAAATGTTTGGACACCAAAGTTTACACTTATCTGTAACATTTTGTATCTTTTAGATGAAATTACTATCTCAAAATCAGGCTGCGTTATATTAGAATACTTGGCATATGAGACGGTTGCACAGATTATGGATCTTGCACTTATAGTAAGACAGGATCAAAGTAAAATATATGGAGATGCCATAGACAGACTAAGACTTAGCTACGTTAATCCATATACATACAAGCCATACTATCATGGCAAGGTTTGCATCATTTTATTGTTTAAATCCAATATATTGATAGATTGAGTCAATTTGAATTGACGTGTATTGTTGGTTTAGGGTGCTATGACAAAGGCAATAACTCCGTCAGAATTAACTGAAGCCATCAGAAGATACTGGTCACCACAGTTGGACATAACTGGACCGTTTAATCGTTGTTCAATGCGAAGGTCGCATTTAAAGCTGCTAGCATGTTAGACCTAAGACGTCAGGAAGGTAAGGATCACAGTATAGGGCCATATCCGTTTGCACTCATAATTCGTTTATTTTATATAACATGGAAAACTGTAAAGTAATGCCATCTATTCGATATCCGTTTTTTTTTTCAAATCGCAATTGACTGGGCTAAAGTATATCCTAATAATTGGGAATATCTAAGTAAATGCCAATGAAATAATTTAGCTAAGTCTACCATACAAGAGCACGCTACAATTGACTCATCATTATTTATTAATGACTATCTGTGTGTCCTGTACATGTGTCTTATTTCTCTAATAATATTCTTTGTTACAAAACTCCGGTTAAGGTTGCCCTTTAATGACTTAATTTGAGACACGTTCTATAATCATCTTCCTATATTAATTAGAGTTATTTCTGTACATTTTACAATTGGTACTTCCCTGATTCGGTTTCATAGATAAAAGTTCATCATGCGGCGAAAATTTTTCAGTACCGCATGACACATGATACGTTGGCATTCATTGTACTTTTTCGCGAAATTCATGGACATTTTGTCTCTAAACTTTCGATCCTTTGAATCTACGATTATTGTGATGCTTTTAAAATCTCGTTCCTCTATTTCGCTTAATCCCGATTTCATTACAATGGATGATCGAATAGTTAAGCCTTCCTATCGACGCCTGAGCTAATCCCTTTACCAATCTCCAACTCAATCTCATGAATTGACGCAAAAGCTAATTTTGTTCCTATATCATGGCGAAAGTAATGTCGACACCCGCGCTTTTCCTTCGGCGCCTCCAGTAATGCAAGTTCCAGACTGATTTGCAGTAGACCAATCGCAACACAACGTACCCTTGTGTCCACCCAATTCTAATACTTTTGCTTGTGCACCTGGTGGCATCTAAATAAAGTGTGCAATTAATACCAAGTTCCTTTCGGTTCAAAGACGTACACTTACCTTGTAAATATTTCCCCCGGTTTGAGTGCACAACAGCATGTAATTGCCGGTTTGATCGAACGTGAATAATTTCCCGTGTACAGCATTCTTCTCAATTTTAATCTTCGTCTCCCATAGAATCTTTCCTGAGTGATTCAGACTTCTTTGGCATAGTTTACCGTCCTCACTTTGCGCGCAGATATTCGTGAAGTCATTTATCAGTTCTATGTCGATCACGGGTGTAGAGTGGCAGCTGAGATTGTCGATAATCTCATTACGTCTTAGATCGTGTATCAATATATTGCCGTTTGACAATCCGGTGATGAGAAGCTGTCCATTGTGATTGAAGGCAGAACACAGTGCAGTGACATTCTGTTCCATAGGCAACACTCTCTCGAGTTTCTTTGTTTTTATATCGTACAGCAACAGCTTTCCCTCGTTCGAGTCCGAAACCGAACAGACGAATGTGGATTCCGTAGGGTTACATAATAACGTGACAATACGCGAACCCTCATGCTGAATCTCCCATAACGTTTTGCAGTCACGCGTATCGTGCAGTTGGATCAAGCCATTATTGTCGCCATGTAGAAAATATCGTTCGTTCTTCGAAATCCAATCCAGCGCGGTTATAGCTTTGTTCGTGTTCGCGTTTGTGGACATGAACGTGGTGACAGTCCTGAAGTGATCAAGTAATTCCGTTCGCATTTAGATACCGATGTTTCTACTTATCTCGGATTTAGATACCGATGTTTCTACTTAAATCGACTTAAATAATGAAGTAATATAAAGTGTTTTTTTGATTGAAAACCCTTGTCTATAGAAGTTATAGACTATAGAAGAGAGTTTTAGTTATAAAGTTTTATAGTCCACCTAACATTTATGAACTGAGAGAGCTGATACACTTACTTTGGTGATGGAATAGGTGTCCACACTTTAATGATCCCATCAGCATCCCCTGTTGCGACGTAAGATCCGCTCGCATTGCTTTTGCATTGAATGATGGATGTTTTGTGTTCAGTGTATTCCTCCTACAAGTATATTATTCGTAAATGAAAATCCTAATATTACGCATCTTGCACGAATCGTGTAATCAGCGATTAAAAACTAACTTGGCTCAGGAGGATGTAACTGGAGTCGATTTTTTCCTTCGTCTTTCGTTCCACGGTAGTGTCCATAGACGAATCCCGCTTCCTAGAACTAGTTAGCCTCGAATCACAGCTAATACTCCTTTTTGCAACCGCTTCTGTCTTGCTGATGGAATTCAATCGACCTTTCGTGTTTATTCGTTTCGACGCTCCCATTTCAGGGTCCGCAAATTTTTTTACATTTGTTGCAGACTTTCTGCTTAAAATTGGACTGGATCCGCCACCGATGTTCTTTATGAGACTCCTCAGGGTTTTAGGATTCTCCAATAGGGGTGACTCTCTAGACATGTAGAAGAACTACGACTGAACTATCTGTTGGTACATGATGGTTTGTCAGCGCTATTGTACATACTGAGCAATTATATAAAAATCATCCATAATAGGCGGGTGTTGAGGTGCAGGGCCAGGATTAACATCAGTAACTGTTTCTATCTTGACCGATTCACATAATCTCTGTCTGAGTATTTCATTCTCCTCTTGTAGACGTTTTAATTTATTTGTGTCCTCATCTATAGTAAGTAAAGTGGGCTGTGGCATGCACTAAAATTTTGATTCTATAAGTTAAAGTTAAAGTTACTGTATCTCAAATAGTGCAATTTATGTAACGTCATACAATAACAAGCTCCAGTTCGAACTTCCCATCGACATTCATATTAAAAATAAAATTTGTTCAGATACACTAACATTACGAGAGAAAACACCTTCCACCTACTTGAAAAATTGTAGCTAGAAAATTATGAAGTGACACCAGCATGGTGTCTTGCCATTGTCTACTAAAATGTACAGAGTACACTGGATTGTCTTCTGGATTTTTAACAAATGGTAACGCTGTAAAATAATACCCTACATGACACACATTTCTTCTTTCGTACATGTCTTAAATTTGCCAAAGATGCTTACCAAACCACTCTTTCCACTCAGAATGCCCTTGCAACTCCGGTGCCATTTTGGTAAAAAACTCTTGAATCCTGTCCTGCTTGTTATTCACTGCTGCGTTTACCAAGTACATCTTAAGCACAGCGTTCTCCAATTTCCTTATTGCCGGTGTAAAATGATTCTCAAGTCGATAGAACATCCGCACATCCAAATGTCCCCACAACTCCCTCAACGAGGCCAGATCATAATTATAAATATATTGCATCAGTTGATCCACAATCTTATCAACCTGTACAACAGAAAGCATGCAAACATGATTATATCCACATTTGGAATGCTCCATTACCACAGAGGACATTCTAATTCTACCTAAACCCCCTAAATTTACAGAGGAATACATAAACCAGCTCTTAAACTAAAGCTTTTGCGCAAAACATTTCTCAGGGCACTGAGGTCTGATGTAACAGTATACCAGTGCAAAGTATTGTTGTCATTCTTTCCTCAACAAGGCTAGATCATAATTATAAATTTATTGTATCACTCGATGCACAATTCTATCAACTTGCACGATAGAAAGCATACAAAAATGGTTATACCCCGCATTCGGAATGGTCCATTACCATACAATTCACTCTAGTTGCACGCGTACTCCCCCAATTTACAGATCAAAGCGTAAAATAGCTCTTAAACTAAAACTTTTGCGCAAAACACTCCTCAGGGCATTGAGGTCTGATGTAACAGTATACCAATGGAAAGTACTGTTGTCATTCTCCCTTCAACAAGACTAAATCATAATTATAAATTTATTGTATCACTCGATTCACAATTCTATCAACTTGCACAATAGAAAGCATACAAAATGGTTATACCCCGCAATCGGAATGGTCCATTACCATACAATTCACTCTAGTTGCACGCGTACTCCCCCAATTTACAGATCAAAGCGTAAAATAGCTCTTAAACTAAAACTTTTGCGCAAAACACTCCTCAGGGCATTGAGGTCTGATGTAACAGTATACCAATGGAAAGTACTGTTGTCATTCTCCCTTCAACAAGACTAAATCATAATTATAAATTTATTGTATCACTCGATGCACAATTCTATCAACTTGCACGATAGAAAGCATACAAAAATGGTTATACCCCGCATTCTGAATGGTCCATTACCATACAATTCACTCTAGGTGCCCGCGTACTCCCCCAATTTACAGAGAAAAGCGTAAAACAGCTCTTGAACTAAAGGTTTTGTGCAAAACACTCCTCAGGGCATTGAGGTCTGATGTAACAGTATACCAGTGCAAAGTATTGTTGTCATTCTTCCCTCAACAAGGCTAGATCATAATTATAAATTTATTGTATCACTCGATGCACAATTCTATCAACTTGCACAATAGAAAGCACACAAAAATGGTAATACCCCGCATTCGGAATGGTCCATTACCATACAATTCACTCTAGTTGCCTGCGTACTCCCCAATTTACAGAGAAAAGCGTAAAACAGCTCTTGAACTAAAGCTTTTGCGCAAAACACTCCTCAGGGCATTGAGGTCTGATGTAACAGTATACCAATGCAAAGTATTGTTGTCATTCTTCCCTCAACAAGGCTAGATCATAATTATAAATTTATTGTATCACTCGATGCACAATTTTATCAACTTGCACGATAGAAAGCATACAAAAATGGTTATACCCCACAATCGGAATGGTCCATTACCATACAATTCACTCTAGTTGCCCACTCCTCAGGACATTGAGGTCTGATGTACTTCTATCACCTGCACAATAGAAAGCATACACAAATGGTTATACCCTGCATTCGGAATGGTCCAATCCACTCGCGCCCCCAATTTACAGATCAAAGCGTAAAACAGCACCTGAACAATTTACAGATCAAAGCGTAAAACAGCTCTTGAACCAAAGCTCTCGCGCAAATGTTTATCTGGACATTGAGGTCTGATGTAACAGTATACCAATGGAAAGTATTGTTGTCATTCTTCCCTCAACAAGACTAGATTATAATTATAAATTTATTTTATCACTCGATCCACAATTCTATCAACTTGCACGATAGAAAGCACACAAAAATGGTTATACCCCACAATCGGAATGGTCGATTACCATACAATTCACTCTAGTTGCCCGTGTACTCCCCCAATTTACAGATCAAAGCGTAAAATAGGTCTTAAACTAAAACTTTTGCGCAAAACACTCCTCAGGACATTGAGGTCTGATGTAACAGTATACCGGTGCAAAGTATTGTTGTCATTCTTTCCTCAACAAGGCTAAATCATAATTATAAATTTATTGTATCACTCGATGCACAATTCTATCAACTTGCACCTTAGAAAGCATACAAAAATGGTTATACCCCGCAATCGGAATGGTCCATTACCATACAATTCACTCTAATAACACGCGTACTCCCCCAATTTACGGATCAAAGCGTAAAACAGCTCTTGAACTAAAGGTCTTGCGCAAAACACTCCTCAGGGCATTGAGGTCTGATGTAACAATATACCAGTGGAAAGTATTGTTATCATTCTCCCCTCAACAAAGCTAGATTATAATTATAAATTTATTGTATCACTCGATCCACAATTCTATCACCTTGCACGATAGAAAGCATACAAAAATGGTTATACCCTGCAATCGGAATGGTCCATTACCATACAATTCACTCTAGTAGCACGCGTACTCCCCCAATTTACAGATCAAAGCGTAAAACAGCTCCTGAACTAAAACTTTTGCGCAAAACACTCCTCAGGGCATTGAGGTCTGATGTAACAGTATACCAGTGGAAAGTATTGTCATTCTCCCTTCAACAAGGCTAAATCATAATTATAAATTTATTGTATCACTCGATGCACAATTCTATCAACTTGCACGATAGAAAGCATACAAAAATGGTTATACCCCGCAATCGGAATGGTCCATTACCATACAATTCACTCTAGTTGCCCGCGTATACCCCCAATTTACAGATCAAAGCGTAAAATAGCTCTTAAACTAAAACTTTCCGCAAAACACTCCTCAGGGCATTGAGGTCTGATGTAACAGTATACCAGTGGAAAGTATTGTCATTCTCCCTCAACAAGACTAGATCATAATTATAAATTTATTGTATCACTCGATGCACAATTCTATCAACTTGCACGATAGAAAGCATACAAAAATGGTTATACCCCGCAATCGGAATGGTCCATTACCATACAATTCACTCTAGTTGCACGCGTACTCCCCCAATTTACAGATCAAAGCGTAAAACAGCTCTTGAACTAAAGCCCTCGCGCAAACGTTTATCTGGACATTGACGCGTGGCGTAAAAGTACGCCAGTGGAAAATATTGTTGTCATTCCTCTCTCTCTCTCTATCCCATCGCGTCGTCACGTCGTTCTTTCTTTCCTCACCCTGAAACCTTTCTCCTTCTCGGCCTTAAGATCATTGTCGAACGCCCTCAGCGTCTGGCTGAAACCTCTGAAAAGCAAGTACTCCTTGACCAGTTCGTCGACATACTGTACGTGTGACATTTTCCCCGCGGCCGCCTAGAATAAATGAACTTATTCCCCACTGACAGCTGTATGTTGTCATCCTTCGGCCATATTGAGCCGTCACTGCACATGCGGTTATCTCACGTTTATTGGGCGAACGCAGCGCTCTATGAGTTTCCTTCTGCATCGCGCGTTTTTCATTTCATAGTTCGCGCGCAGCGTTTGTGTTCGGACGTTCAGCAGTTTCTTCGTTATTTTTGTGTGTGCCAAGTGTAGGGTGTCAACGCGAGAATTTAGGGGTGGACGCATTACTGAACGATGAACGAGGATCGTCAAAAGGTATTTACGTACAGGCTTCATACTTGACGCAAAAAGATTCAGGGTTCGGGACTTAGAGGTTAAGGATCGGGGCAATCGGTGGTTTGCATCGGTAGAGAAAAAATTGGAAATCGATGCTTTAAATGTTTATTTGCAAATAAATTTTAGCATGATTAGTAATGATTACATCTACTCAGTATTACAGTACTACAGTTCTGGTAAATTTATACGTTTATCTTTCGCCGTGGCGTTACGTGATTTCTTAACAGATAGCAATATTGTAAAGATTCCATGTGTACATATTTAATATTTACGTATACATAGGTATATATATATTTAATGTATATTTAATTTTTAATTAAAAAGATTCATTGTCCGAGACGTAGAGGTTGAGGATGCGGGGACGGGGGGATCGGTAATTTATGTCGATAAAGAAGAGCTCCACGAGTCGATGCCTTAAATGTTTATTTGTAAATAAATTTTAGTATGATTAGTAATAATTACATCTACTCGGTGTTACAGTACTACAATTCTGGTAAATTTATACGTTTATCTTTTGCCGTGGCGTTACGTGATTTCTTAACAGGTAGCAATATTGTAAAGATTCCATATATATATATATATATATATATATATATATATATATATATATATATATATTTAATGTATATCTAATTTTTAATTAAAAAGATTCATTGTCCGAGAAGTAGAGGTTAAGGATGGGGGGCGGGGGGATCGGTAATTTATGTCGATAAAGAAGAGCTCCACGCGTCGATGCCTTAAATGTTTATTTGCAAATAAATTTTAGCATGATTAGTAATGATTGCATCTACTCAGTATTACAGTACTACAGTACTGGTAAATGTACACGTTTATCTTTTGCCGTGGCGTTACGTGATTTCTTAACAGGTAGCAATATTGTAAAGATTCCATGTGTACATATTTAATATTTACGTATACATAGGTATATATACATATATATATTTAATGTATATCTAATTTTTAGTTAAAAAGATTCATTGTCCAAGACGTAGAGGTTAAGGTTGGGGGGCGGGGGGGATCGGTAATTTATGTCAATAAAAAAGAGCTCCACGAGTCGATGTCTTAAATGTTTATTTGCAAATGGATTTTAGCATAATTAGTAATAATTGCATCTACTTAGTATTACGGTACTACAGTACTGGTAAATTTATACGTTTTCTTTCGCCGTGGCGTTACGTGATTTCTTAACAGGTAGCAATATTGTAAAAATTCCATGTGTACATATTTAATATTTACGTATACATAGGTATATATATATATATATATATATATATATATATATATATATTTAATGTATATTTAATTTTTAATTAAAAAGATTCATTGTCCGAGACGTGGAGGTTAAGGATGGGGGGCGGGGGGGATCGGTAATTTATGTCGATAAAAAAGAGCTCCACGAGTCGATGCCTTAAATGTTTATTTGCAAATAAATTTTAGCATAATTAGTAATAATTACATCTACTCAGTATAACAGTACTACAGTACTGGTAAATTTATACGTTTATCTTTCGCCGTGGCGTTACGTGATTTCTTAACAGGTAGCAATATTGTAAAGATTCCATGTGTACATATTTAATATTTACGTATACATAGGTATATATATATATATATATATTTTATGTATATCTAATTTTTAATTAAAAAGATTCATTGTCCGAGACGTAGAGGTTAAGGATGGGGTGCGGGGGATCGGTAATTTATGTCGATAAAGAAGAGCTCCACGAGTCGATGCCTTAAATGTTTATTTGTAAATAAATTTTAGTATGATTAGTAATGATTACATCTACTCAGTATTACAGTACTACAGTACTGGTAAATTTATACGTTTATCTTTCGCCGTGGCGTTACGTGATTTCTTAACAGGTAGCAATATTGTAAAGATTCCATGTGTACATATTTAATATTTACGTATACATAGGTATATATATATATTTCATGTATATGTAATTTTTAATTAGAAAGATTCATTGTCCGAGACGTACAAGTTAGGGATTTGGGGGGTAATTTATGTCGATAAAGAAGAGCTCCACGAGTCGATGTCTTAAACGTTTATTTGTAAATAAATTTTATAATAATTAATAATAATCGCATCTACCCATATTAATGGTAAATTTATACATTCATCTTTCGCCGTGGCTTTACGTGATCTCTTAACAGGTAGTAAAATTGCAAAGATACTATATGTATATATATAATATTTATATATTATATTTATATATATATATGTGTCCACTAAGCGATTCGCGTTTCGAAACGTAAGAAAAGAATATTCCTGCTGGCTGAAAAATAGCGACGAGTATTTGCCGAAGTTGTTCTCTCTTCACACCCACCTTCTCTCTCTTTCTCCCTCCCCCTCTTTCTGTCCTTCACAATTGAAACATTGTTATCACATGCAGGAATTCTTGTCACAATCGTTAGATAAAATGTAAACAGCTAACGTAGTTCATTCTTGAAAAGGCACGAGTTTCTTCTTTTTCCGATTTAGCGGAAACCGCGACCCTCCTGTTGTAGGTCGTAATGTTCGATGATGCAATGTGCTTCGCGAACCGAACACGGCAAGCTTTTTCGTGCTTGCGGGGTGCGTGTCATGCGTTCGCGATTTTTCTGTGCGTTCGACAGGAGGGCAGCGCCGAAAAGCTAGAAGGTTACAGTACGTAACAAGGAAAACCGTGATTAGAGGAAAGTTCGATTCTATCGACGCGTTCGCCTAACCGTTGTACGACGTAATCATAGAGTGGAGGAGGTTAACTTAAAGAACGTTAAACAACGTTAAAGAACGTATTTAGACCGCGTCACGAGAAAATCCTACAAAATATACAAAATACAGAATTCCCTTATGTTTATTGTCAATAGACACTAGGCTACGAAAAATAAATCGCGAGACTTTGTTTCGTCAGACCCCGCGAGCATTTGGCAAGAGCGGCTGCAAAGTTGCACTTCCTTCTGTTCCGTACGATTTTCAACCTATATTTACAATCCGGTCGCGCCAGCGGATCGAATTCATCGCCAGCGCCGCGCCTCAATTTTCTGCCTAATCCCCGCAAACGAACAATGCATTTTGATGCGTTTAAATGAAAAACCAATTCGTCGCCGTGACCGCGAAGAACCGTTTGACGTGTTTAGAGCGCACGCTATCCATTACGCTGCGTCCCGCGGACATTTAAATCACATATCATTAGTATAGACAAGAAACAGCTTGAGCAATTAAGCTTTCCGATTACGTTCGATCGGTTACTTTCACCGGACACAATAAGCTTCGTCGCGAATTTATTCGCCGAGCGCCTCGGCTACTCAATTGACAATCATCCCGCAACGGCTCGACATTACTTACACTTTACGACGAGTACAGTTGACTAGATGACACTGACTAGTTTTCGTCCCTCGAGAAACCTTAAAAGCGCAACCGCACAAATCCTGGACACCGCGATGGCGGTAGACAACTCTGCACGACCGCTCAACTCAGGAGAACTTAACAGAACCGAGCGATCAGCATGAAGACGTTCGATGCGCGACACCGACAGAAATTTTATGCGATCTGCAGCGAGACGGACACGTTCGCGTGTTTCCCATATCGTTTCGCGTACTTGAAGCTCTTACTCTCTCACTCCGTTCATCCCTCACCGTTCTCTCTTCATCGAGCATTGATAGTGAGCGATTATTGCGTGCGCGCGGCGATTAAGAGGTGCGTCCATTTTGGTTGAAATAAGCGAGAGCGGGACGATTATGTTTAAGGCCAGAACGCACACTGCTCGTTCAATAATTGTGCGAAAAATGATCCTCGAGTTTATCAGAGGGCTGTCCTCAGAGGTCGATGTCCTCCTGCTTGGCCTTCGGCGCGATTTTCTCGTCGCTCTCGGAATCTTTCACCGACGTGTGAACGTCCGCGACTTCGACTGCTGGCGGAGGTGCCGCTTTCACGGATCCGTCGTCTTCAGCGATCTCGAAGCCGATAGTTGCGCCGATCTTCTGACTCGCCTGTCTGAATGAGTCCGACAGCATCACCTGCGAATAAAAGGTATCAAGTTCAGACGGTTTTACTTCGATAGTGAAGGAACGTATGAAGCGGTTCTGTGCTTCAAAGTCCTTGGCTTCCGAATTTTGTTGCTGAAAGTCTCGATATGCTTCGGGACCACTGGCGGTGTCTTCGGGAGTGTACAAAAGCTAGATGTGTGTTTTAACCCTTTCGCTTCGGCCGGTGACTATAGTCACCGAACGATTGACGCTTGCTACACACGAACGGTGACTATGATCACCGTACGCCTGATCACTACGTGCGAACAGAAACCATTGTTTGGAACTCATATTGCTTATATAAATTCAAAACACGTAAAGATATTTCTGTAGCTGCTTTTCATCTTAAATTGATAAGATAAATTTTACGGAAATACCATAAAGACGATTTTAGAAAAACTCACTACTCGAGTAGCGCGCCTGAAAATAGGTCCGTAGCGAAAGGGTTAAGATTTCGCTTTCTACACATTTTGTGGACACCTGAAGTATACTTAACCACTTGCGCTATAAAGACGTGCCACACACGTCGAGATGCTTTTATTCCAAAGCCGCCAGCGACATGTATACCACGTCGATAGGCATTCGTCGCAGAAGCAAAAACGACGTATTTTTTACATAGACGCTACTACATCAATAGCTACTACTAGGCTTTATGGCGAATTTTTTGCATTCATAGTAAAATCTTTTGCGCCGTCATGTTATATTGTAGCGCGCGGCAGCCGAAAATTAAATCGTAGCGCAAGTGGTTAACACTTTATCGACCGCTAGCCGATTAATCGGCTTTTCGGTTCCAACTGTTATTTACTGGTAGCCGATTAATCGGCTTTTCAGTAGTCAACGGTTATATTAGATAAAATAAATATCGAATGACATTATGACAATTCTAAATGACAATAAAATTACAGTGCTTTGAAACGAAAGAATTCTCAACAATACAATCAGTATTTTTGAGTTGTAGAGCTTTAGAAATAGGCACGTACACGATTTGTGCGCGATTTCCAAAACAGACTCGGTCGTTAGTGAGTGGCATCTTCAGTCAATAGCGGTCGGTAAAGTGTTAAGGTATATGTGTATTACAAAAAGTGTCCAAAACATACACTTTTTGTACACTCCTAAAGTCTGCAAAAATGTTTAGTTTGTAATACCAGTGGTCCCAAAATATGTTGAGAGTTTCTACAACGAAGTTCCAAAGCTAAACATTTTCAACCATAAAGGGGCTCTATATATTTCTTCATTATTCAAACCAAAATATAGTAAGGTTGAAATTAGAAACATTATCTAAAATGGAGACAATGTAAGATCATGGATTTGCCAGGCGGTTCCGTCTAATTGAAGAGCCAGTTGAGTTAGTTGTGATGCAATTAGGACTATGTCGGTGAAAGTTGCCATAAACGTACACCCGTCCCTCTTTTGCAGATGGAAATCGGGCAAAAGTCTATAACTGCCTAAGTGTTTAGTTAATTATTGGCAAGTCCTGATCCTATTCGAATGTAGAGGTATAGAAATGAATTGTCGTCGCATGTATTTTAGTGCTCATTATTCTACCCACGGTGAAATACCTATTTATGTGTAGTACGACGTGTGTTTAATTATGTATGGTACGATTAGACTGCAATTAGCAATGTGCACGCACGATTGCGTGTCTTTACAGCGGCCTCGGCACCAAAGTATACTTTTAATTTCTTTCCATCTATTTTTATCCATATATTCGACACTATCGTAATTTTTTAGTCTCTTAACATTTTCTAAAAAGTTAGCCCACCCGAAATAGTTATTACCATTTTTTCATATATTTGGTAAAATTTCTAAAACTACTGTGAATTTGCTAGTGTCTCTTTCATTGTTACTATCTACTTTCTCCATTTAACTTTGACCTCATTTCCAAATCTGTTACAAATTTTGCATTTCTACTTGCAGCATTCTGACTTATTTTAGCCCCAGTTTTTTCATTTAGTTTTCTGTAATTTATTTTATATATCTGTAATTAGACATCGATTGCATGCAGTACTGGAAAAAGTATTTGTAAGGTAAATTTAAATGGCTACTACACATACAGTAATTCTCTCGTATATTCAGTACCAATGAAAATAAAGTTCATTGAATGTGTCATACGTGAATTGATGTGTCAGAATATTTAATGTCACTGAGGGTCACGTAAACTTTCACTCACCTGTACTACGTTGATGCACATAGAAGTGAGCGCCAGGCCAAACACCAGGTATATTATCGAACACATCATGTATATCGGGTGCTAAATCAATCAATCAATCATTCGGTTAATCTGGGCGCGTCACCGAATACCGCGATTCATTTTTATTTCGTTATCTGAATAGAACGTGCAACAGTGCTGTGCAGTGACATTTACAGGTAGAAAGCACGTACGAAATACAGTGTATACGGTGATGAACGTTATGTCAAATAGATTTTTTTTTGGTTTGAGGAAGTTTGATTTTTCAAAGCTTACCATCTGAACGCCACCGTGAAAGAAAGAAGCAGAGAAGCGAATTAATCGTTCGTCGAAATGGATAATTATACAAGTACACACAGCCGTTCATTAACGGACATATCAAAAGGAAAGGTAACCGGCAAATGAAATGCAATCGGATGCTACCCTGCGAACGAATTATACGGGAGATTATTGACGAAAATTCAATATCAACGAAGGCAAAGGGGTGAAATATCTAGACCTGAGATTCTACGTAATTAGACTTGCCGGAGTACAGTACGATTGTTTATCTGTTACCTTTGGCACGTAATCGCCGAAGCCGATAGTGCTCATGGAAATGAAGACGAAGTAGAAGCTCTCGAAGAATCCCCAGTCCTCCCACAGGTAGTAGAGGGTGGCTCCGACGAAAATATAACCGATGAGAATAATGATGGCAACGGAAATCGGCAGATTAAATTCGTCGTCGATGGCAAACGTCGACATTGCTGGCGTGCCAGGCGTGTCGGGTACGTTTCCGTCCAGGTTCAGCACTGTCTGGGATTGCTGAGCCTGCTTTTGCATCTCTTCGATGTCTTCAGGATTCATCTGAGACGGTCTTCGGAACGTGGCCAGATCGTAGACCAGTTGGACTCCCTTCATTACTTCCTAAAACCCCAAAATTATTCGTATAATGAAGATGCCATACAACTTTATGTCTAGAATTGACATCCATATGTCGATAATATATTTTTCTTAGACCGTCCAGTTTCTTTGCTGATTTCACTATAAATCAAGATACTTAACACGTTGACTGCCAAGCGTATTTTGGTATATTAGAACCGCGATGCGATGAAATACTGCAGAGTATGACTGAATCGTGCGAAATTAAATTAAATCGTGCAAAATTAAAATTATTCGTGTAATGAAGATGCCATACAACGTTTTGCTCAGAAATGACATCCATATGTCGATAATATATTTTTCTTGGACCGTCCAGTTTCTTTGCTGATTTCACTATAAATCAAGATACTTACACGTTGACTGCCAAGCGTATCAATTGCGATGCGATTACAGTGTATGATTGAATTGCAAAACAGGTAACGCAAAGTTATTAGAAGCCAAAATATTGAAGCACCGTTCCAATATCAATTGCATTTACAAGATTGCAAACAGGCTTCATTGCGAAATTTTTCCATTGTTAGTAAGATCTTTTGTGTCGGTCACCGGTGACCACCGTGGCAGTCAAAGTGTTAAATGAATAAGATGAAAATAACAGCAAAAGAGCGCAGCAAGCGAAAGTTAGATAACGTTTAGGTCGATCGACAAGTCGGCAATATGCTTTTTCCAGTCCATACAATTTTTGCCCAATGTACTACTGACTTCTAATTAAAATAGCAGCAGAGCGCAAACAAGTGAAAGTTAGATAACGTTCGGTCGATCGACAAAGCGGCATTCATTACGAACTAATTAAGACGCTGCTGTGAATTTTCTCGCGGACCCAACGAGATTATAGACCATTTGGCCTCCCTTCATTACTTCCTAGAATAACGTCATGTGCCCAGAAATGACATCCTACGTCATCGGCATTATAATCCTCGTCGGCAATATACTTTTCTAGACCATCCAATTTCTTTACGGATTTTCCTATCCACTGGCAATTAAAACAACAGAAGAAGAGCGTAGCGAGCGAAAGTTGAATAACATGCGATTGATCAGCAAGTCGGCATTGATTACGAACTAATTAAGACGCTGCTGTGAATTTTCTCGGGGACCCAACGAGATTATAGACCATTTGGTCTCCCTTCATTAGTTCCTAGAATAACGTCATGTGCCCAGAAATGACATCCTACGTCATCTGCATTATAATCCTCGTCGGCAATATACTTTTCTAGACCATCCAATTTCTTTACGGATTTTCCTATCCACTGGCAATTAAAACAACAGCAGAAGAGCGTAGCAAGCGAAAGTTGAATAACATGCGATTGATCAGCAAGTCGGCATTGATTACGAAATCATTAGCGCGCTGCGGTATGTTTTCTCGAGGACTGCTGGAAGCCGCGGTTGAATTTCGATGGTCGTCGCAAGCACCGGCGGCAAGAGAATCGTTAAGGTCGGGCTGATAATTCATTTAAATTGATTCACCTGAACGGGCCCGGTTCGGCGGACTTTGCGGCAGCTGCCTGTGTAGTAGAGCCTCCTCACAAATGCCCACAGGAACTTTATACCGCGCGTGAATAATTTACCGAAGTCAGCCAGTACGATGAGGAACATGGGAATGCCGAATATGGCGTAAACGATCGTGATGGCTTGGCCGGTGTGCGTGCTCGGTGATATGTGGCCGTAACCTGTGAACAGAGAATG
The DNA here is from genome assembly GCA_033815515.1 of Cryptocheilus praepositus. NCBI lineage: Eukaryota > Metazoa > Arthropoda > Insecta > Hymenoptera > Pompilidae > Cryptocheilus > Cryptocheilus praepositus. Next base: position 3,961,969 of record JAWWQZ010000257.1, read on the forward strand.
GATTTCCGTTGATTAACTTTCCGCGGGCGGCCGATTTTCGATATGCAATGCAAATCGTTTGCCTGTACGCCGTAATCGGAGATAAGGGGTTGTTTGCTTTGCAACGTGTCGAAGTCTTCGGCATAATGAATGAACGCTGTTTAATTTACATCGATTTAATTACGTAAATAATGAATGAATCTAAGGCACTTATTCGGTTTTAAATTCTTTCAAGGCGGTGAAAGTGGTGCGCACTTTTGCACTTTTGCATTTTTGTTTGTTTCAAAAATATCATATTTGTTTCCTGGAAAAATACATGATATTGAAAAATATCATAAATTTGTTTCTGTACGAAAAATATGTACAATGTAAATTATGTCAGTCACTCTTTCATCTGCGCACTTTGGTCATCACTTGCATTAATTTGGAAATTATGGATATAATTCCAAATGAGTACGAATGATGTGGGAAATGCGGAGATGAAACATAATTACTATTCGCAAATTCGATTTTTCACATCGCACATATTTTTTAAAGAAATAAATTTTGTAACACACATCCCCAAATAGGGGGATATCAGTCACAGCGAAACATGTTGAAACTTGTAGTAATAAAGTTCTATTATAAAGTTCTATAGTCAGGTATTTTCAACCGAAAAAGGCTTTATATTCATTCGTTATTTAAGGAAATTTTAATAAGGATGAAGTCAAACACATGTAGTGCTTTTTAACGGACTGTCAGCGGGTTTAATTGTGAGCGGGTCATGTAATGAGAATTTTCTGGCGCGATGTGATTGATGACGGATGACACGTTAGCACTGATAAATAATCGAGAAAGCAGCCGGATGCTTTTAGCCGGCTGTTAAAGATGATTTATTAGAAAAGTCGGCACGTCCACCTTTTACCGACCCTTCTGGGGGCAACGGAAAACTTGGCAGCGTGTTCTTAAGGTCGCCTAAGTTTGTTAAGCTACAAAATCCCGGATGATACTCCGATCTGAAAGCTTCTTATGCCAGCCGAGTCGAAATTGCACGCAAAGTTTAAGGACTTCGCCGTGTGAGTGAGGCTGCTTTCAGGAAAAATGTGTAGTTTTGCTGCGAAAGTGCATTTTTGGATTTTCGACCGACCAATTTGGCCACGCATGCGCTTTTCGCATAAGCACAGACCCATGTACCAACACAGGTTCATCCTGAAAATCAATACGGAACTCATAAAACCGTTTTACGAGAAAACCGCGCAATACGCGTTTCCACCCCAACCGTTCAAGGCGCCATGTGTCTGCTTTCCTCATCAACCGCGACGAACGAACCACCCCTTAATCGAGATCGATAAATGCAAAGTGTCTGACACTTACGAAGTATATGCTAAACGTATATAAAATCTTAAATTCGAAACATGAAATTCACATAACATGTTTTATATAGAAAAGTATTAGACCCGCATTGCATGCAAACAGAAAAAACTATCGGAATAACTTTTATCGTTACGCATTTGTAACTTACTGTTATTGGCTTCGAGACACGGACTGGCTTCAACTATGAACATTAAGTGCAAACGAAAAACGAAACTGTCGCGGTAATCTTTATTTTTATGAATTCTTGATTTCATATTATCTCCTTCGGGACAAAAACGGGTTCCAAGAATGAGCATGAAACGGAAGCAGAAGGCGAACATATGCGTTAACTTTTATCGTTACGGATTTGTGATTGCGTGTTGTTTCCGTCGAGCACAGGCAAATTCCGAGAATCAACGCCAAGCGCAAAGAGGAAACGAAACTGTCGTGTTGTTTTTTATCGTTACGTCTTCATGCTTTCGTGTTAATTCCTTCGAGGCACAGACCGATTCCAAGTATGAACATCAAGCACAGACCGAAAACGAAACTGTGCGTTGATTTTTATCGTCACAGACCGGGTCTCAGAATGCACATCAAACACCTCTGACGATGCCCCTAGTTCTCACCAATGGTGGTGATGACAGTCAGACAGTAAACGACTGCATTCAAGAAGGTCCAGCTCCTTTGTCCGCTGTAAGTGTGCACTCCAGCCTCATGAGCTGTGTGCAATTGCTCCTCAAACTCCATTAGCTTCTTTCGCGCCATGCTTTTCCAGTCGTCCTCCCGCAGATTATGACTGTAATTCCAGAGAGTGTCGAGGAAGTCTCTCTTCACGCGCTTCACGCCGCATTTGTAAAAGGTCTCGAAAGCTCCCTCGGTAAATCGGAAGACAATTGCGCCTAGGCCGCAGTAGATGATAATCACAAGTAATTCGGCGAGACATCGATTCCGTAGGCTTCGCATTATGCGCGTCTCCTCAGGATTCTGACCTACGAACGCTTTGAACTCTGCGACGACGTCACGGAGGGTACGTAGGAAGTCCATGAAAGTGACTTTTTGCGCTTTGTCGGAGACTTTTTCAGATTTTTTCGGAGTCACTGCAATTTCTTTCGCCTCAGGTTTTGCTTCGATAATTGGCTCTGACGCTTCTGGCTGTTTCTGTTTGCGGAAGATGGGTAGCCAGGAGCGCCAGGAAAGCCAGGATTGTTTTTTCGCTTCTTTCGCATCCTTCTTTTCTTCAGGTTCTTTTTCCTCATGATCCGCGTCTTGATCAGAACCTGCGAGCTTCGCGATTTCTTCCTGTTCCTTCTTAGTATGCGTCACACTAGACTTCCGTCTTCTTAGGCCGGTCACTTCCTGCGCGTCCTGGAAGACGTCCATGGGGTCGGGGTCTAGAATGTTTTTCTCTCTCGACAGATACTCCCGCTGCGCCCTTGCAAAATCTTCTATAAGGCTATCGTTGCTTATTGGGATTATCTGTTTCTTGACATCGGTCGCTGATCTCTTCATGACGCCCTCCTCATTCGACCTCCGCGGGAAAGTTTCGCTCTTTTTGATGTGCCGCGGTTCATCGTCAGTATCAGTGTGACTATAACGCGTAGATTGTCTCTTTTCCTTAGGCCGCTCCTCCTCCTTCGCCCTATGACCAGCCTTCTCGCCTGCCTCTCTCTTTCCTTCGTCATGTCCCGAACGAGACCTCGCCGTCGACTTCCTGATTCGGATCTTCCCCTCAGGCGACTTCGTCCTCTTCAGGCTCGCCTCACTCTTCTCATCCGCCTCACTCGAGTCCGTCGAGCGACTCTGTCTCTCCACCCTCTCCTTCGACTTTTTCTTGATTCTCCTCTCAACCCTCCTGACCTCAACTCTCGTCTCCGTCACAATTTCCTTCGGCCGCTCCTTCTCCTTCACCTCCTCACGTTTCGTTTCCTTCACCTCCTCACGCTTCGTCTCCTTCACCTCTTCAGCCTTTCCCTCGTCCGCCTTTTGCGTCTGTTCAGGGACCTTCCTTGCCAGCGGAGACCTCTCTCTCGTGTCATCTTCACGTTCTCGCGAGCTCACGACTTCCTCCTTACTGATCTTCCGCACCACAGTGACCGTTTGGACCTGCAGTTTCTTCGGATCCTGCCCCTCCTGGCCCTGTTGCTCGGTCTCCTGCTTCAACTTGTTCTCCACCTCCATGCGCTCGGTGTCTTCAGCCATCTTCTCCATCCTCGCTCTCCTAGCTTCCTCCTCGTCCTCTGAACTGTCCAGCTGCTCCCTCCGCGTGGACGGTTCTGGGGTCTTCTCCCGCTTCCTCGCCGCCGCCTTCCGGCGCCTGTGCACAATGTAACTGTCCTCCATGCCGCTATCACACGCGCCTTATCACCGTGTCAATGCACCAGCCACCCTCCCGATCCCCCGACCGACTCGCACAACGCCGAATTCTCTGGCGACTTCGTGCGATCGCCGAAATCTCTTGCCGAGGCGTTGAGTCCCGGTGGCAGTGCAGGCAGACACCGGGACAGAAATAAAACGGAGGTTGCTCCCACCACTGTTCGGAGGCGAGCGTGGAGACGCGCTACCAATGGTACCAGATGCTTTTGCCGCAGCGCGCCAACGGGATATCGAGCGGCGCGAAACGCCGAAACGCGCGCAACCGACGCGGCAGGAGACGTCGGCGTCGCGACGCCTGCAGACACTGCAGCCTGTTCGACGGCCCTGCATTCCGGCGGACGCCCGGACGGCAGCCGAATGGCAGGTTCGGTGCCTCGGAGGTGATGCCTTTTGTTTCGGTTCAAATTAACCACTTGCGCTACGATTTAATTTCCGGCTGCTGCGCTCTACAATATAACATGCCGACGCAAAAGATTTTACTATAAATGCAAAAAATTCGCCATAAAGCCTAGTAGCAACTATTGATATAGTAGCAGCGTCTATGTAAAAGACACGTCGTTTTTGCTTCTGCGACAAATGTCTATCGACGTGGTATACATGTCGCTGGCGGCTTTGGAATAAAAGCATCTCGACGTGCGTGGCACGTCTTTATAGCGCAAGTGGTTAATATCCTGTACAGGAGCATATGCATCGGGGTGGGCGACGATTGTGTGTTGCTTTAACACTTTGACTGCCGTGATGGTCACCGATGACCGGTGTAAGAGAATTTACTGATGATCCAAAATATTCGCAATGGGTAGCAATAATTATTTTATAAATGCAGTTATCCTTCGAATAGTCATGCGATTCTTTGGTCTTCAATACCTGCACATTATTTACATTTTGCTTAATTTCTTCAAACGCTGTAGCATTTCATAGTATCGCCGTTCTAATACAGCAAAATACGCACGAAGTCAACGTGTTAACAGCACGCCTGACTGCCGATGGTCTTTTGTTAACTTGGCGTAATGCTGTGCACCGAGTAAGGACATCTTTTGCAACTCCTAGCATCCGAATTATTTGACACCTCAATGAACGCGCCTATTTTGATAATTGCAAATTTATCGTAATTTACTTAGGAACTTTGACGGCTGCTGTCACGTAGATACAATTTTATTGATCAACAGTTAATCGTTCTCATCACGTAGTATGTCCTTGCTTTATCAAAAATAGCCCCGTGCAAAAGTATGTGCCGGCGGTTGCAAAAGCGTTAAATGAATTAACGGCTAACAGTCGCATCTGAAAAGCTGTGATAGACACCAGTGTTGAACATTCAACACTTTGACGGTCGTTGTTATGTATGCGTAATTTCAATTCATCTAGGGTAATACGTCTACGACACCGCATACTGGAAGGTCGCCAAAGTGTTGAATTGTTAGGGAACATAAAGCCCGTTTTTGGTTGACAATGCTTATAGAACTTTTTTACTACAACGCAACATGTTGCGGGGCCGCTGGTGCCACCTTTTCACGAACGGATAGTAACTATGTTAATTGCTCTTCCATCTCAACTCTTTGCATATCAGTTGCGCTAATTCGTAATTGACTTCTATAAGTCAGTGTCTTTACCCTAAAAAGTTATAGAGGATTTTGCTTATTGTTTTGTGTGTACTGTTTTCGTTTGACAGCCAACGAGCATTGGCTGCATTTTTACGTTGATGTTTGCTCGATGAATTTTAATGATTTATTATATTTTATAAATTTTTGTTTGCACGTGCATGTCGGCTCCGACCTGGGTAGAAGATAAAAGGTTGGCTGCAGCGGTTGGGAGGATGGGTTCGGCAAAATTATAGCATGAAAAGTTTAACGGGTTGGTAGTAGTTGGCAAGTGCTTACTGAAGTTACAGAAGTTTTACTTATTGTTTTCTATGTACTGTGTCTGTTCGTCGGCTAACGAATATGAGCTATATTTTCGCATCGATATTTGCTCGGCGAATTTTAACGATTCGTTATTTTTATTGCAATTTTTGTTTACTTGCCCAGGCACCGTCTGAATCAATGTGATAAAGTTGGGATCGAAATAAAAAATGGAATATAGTGATTGAAAGTATAAAATAAGCCGTAGAATGATTAAAGTGAACTGAAAAGTTTTAACGTCTTATTTCCGCCTTCGCACTTGTATTATTGTATAGGGACATTTCAAAGTTGGTAAATGCCTGCTCAAAATTTTCTTTTTATCTGGTGTACACTCTTGGAGATACGTAATTCTTCAATAATCAATAACGGTGCATTTGTTAATTTTTCCCCTTGAACACTGCCCGCTTGACTTTAACGGCCGACCGTTAATCTTCTTAATCGCGTTCAGCCTACCGCTGAAAGCTCGACGAAAACAAACGAAACGGACGCTGTAAATAACGGCCAAACGTGAAAAGCTGATGTAGGCATCGTTTCGTTAATAGAACGTAGCATCATTGTACTAGCGTAGGAATTCTTTCGCAAACAATGGCCTCTGCAAATGGATTGTTGTTGTATTCTTAAAATAGCATTCTTTAAGATCGTTCGTGTGTTACGTCGGGCCGGAAATGATGGAAACTATTGAATTATCCGATTTTGTTTGCCCGCGGTATTTGCGTCATCAATAAACCCTTGTTTTCACACGGATATTCTATCCGCGTTGGTTATCTCTTGAACGTTTCAATTATTCGCCCAGAAGCTAATTTACCTCATCGTTTAAATGAAGTGCAAAATCATTTTTCCTAGCTTTCATGCAATACAGATACCAAACACTTACATGTTTACCTGCAGTGCTAGGAATTAACACAAGAAATCGTTTATCGCTCATTATCGCGTTTAAAACTAATTTCTACAACATAAGTAACCCACATATGGAGCGTATATTTGTTTACCTTCAACACCGAGAATTAACCCCTTGGGTACATTTGACGTCTGAGACACGTCATTTACTTTTTTCCCCTAGGAGCGGATGACGTGTCTAAGACGTCAAATCAAAAATTGGTTATTTGAGGTTCATCACCCTGGAAAAAGGTGCCGTGTTTGTTATAAGCATAATATTAGGAAAGAGACTACGTGGCAGTGCAAACAATGCAAAGTAGCACTGCATTTACCTATTTGCTTTGCAAAATATCACGCTCTGCATAATTATTACTAATTGGTTTTTTGTTATGGCTTGAATTTATTTCATTTAGTTTTATTTTGTTGTTATTAGTTTATTTTTTATTGCAATTCTAATTACTTGAAGACATCTTAATACTACATATGTCACCAATATTTGAGAAATAAATAAATTCTTACGTAAAATGTACTGCTTTTACATACTACTCCAAGCAACCAAAAATTATATCCGTTCCACATGCAAATATTTTCTCAAATAAATCCGTACCCAAGGGGTTAACTCAAGAAACTCGTTGATCGCCCATTATCACCTTCAAAAATCATTTTTACGGACCCAGGTTAGCTCGCAGGAAACAATAACAACAACAAGCGATTATCGCGAATATTTATGTGTACGATTTATCCCTCTTTTAACGTCTTGGCGCCGAAGGATGGTAATTTGGAAATTGGAAATGAGCGTCGCCGGGGGCAGTAGGATTTCATCCACCGTCGTGCGAACGATTGCGCGATGTTGCAATTTCCTTTTATCGCTGATTCGGAAGCGGGTCATTCGAATAGTGTCAACGCCCTTCTGGCAATGGCGATTGACATCCTTGGGCAATCAATTAGAAACCCAGACAGGAACAAACCACGGCTTACACCAGCGTCATATGTATGTAGCCACACGTGTTATACGATTTTTAAGGCAATGCCAGACGTATCCTATGAAAAATCTTCCTTTCCGACTGTCTGGTTCTATTTCAAGGCCAGTATATAAGGGCAAGTGTCATCTTGGGGCAATCAATTAAAAACTCCAGACAGGGATATGACATAATTTTTATAGTAGCGCCACGCATATTCTCTAATTAATTTTAATTTACGGTCGTTTAGTTCTGTACTAAGGGCCATGGATATAAGGGCAAAGTCATTTTTGAATAATGAATCATTAACTCCAGACAGGATTATGACGTAATTTCTAGGATAGCGCTTCACATATTTTCTGAATAATCTTAATTTCTCTACAGAACTAATCTACACAACCGCTTTGTTCTACATCAAGGGCAAAGTACCCTAATGGTACTTGGCCAATAAAGTAAGAATTGAAAACCAGTACATATGGCGTGTTTTTTCACACAGCGTTACACATATTCTCTGACGAATCTTCATTCGCGTTCACTCAATTCTGTACTAACTGCCAGACACATCCGTGTGCAATCATTTAAAAACTGAAGACAGGAACATGTCGCGCTCTTTAGGGCCGCGTTATACGCGTTCCCCGCGGAATCTTCATTCTCTCACTTCTCTACTACATCACACCGCGAGCCGTTGACAATAACCAAGGGCTCGACAAATCTATTTTTACGCAGCTCCCGTTAATTTCGCCGAAGCATATCTAATGTTACGAACTCCGCCATCGTCATCTCAGATATATCCGCCAACGTAAAAAGAAAGCTCCCGACGTGTGTGGATGGCGCCCAGTGGATCTCGAAATAGTAATGCCTACAGCGTGTTGATGGCCTCTCCGACTCCTCCGCACAAAGACGACCACTATGTCGACTTCCAAGACACGCGAAAATACTGGGGGTCGAATGTATCTTTTTTGGAATGCTCCCAAATCCCCCGCGCGCATAACTTAACCGCTGGCCAGCCGAAATTCGCCATGTCATTTTCGGTGGCGCTATTGAAAACGTTAACGAAAGTGTTCGGCCAATAAGAGAAGACGGCGGTCCTTGATGTCGGATATCGCGCAAGGGTGGTGTGCGTCAGACTGATGATTGAGCGAATTTGCCGCCTGGCTGGCTGCGTATTTTTCGGAATCGATAAGCGACGCTGTTAACCCAGTCTCTTTATCGCGCAACGTCCCTAGGTGCGATAAGTAAGGCTAAAGTGTCGGCGGGAGGCAATCGATTGATAGTAATCGCCGATGCAAAGTGCGTGCGGCAATTACCGTCGGCCCGCCGCCAATTAGCGGGGGGATACGTAATCAAGTCGGTCGTTTGCATCGATCGCACCGAATACCGTGAGAAACTGACGGGAAAATGATGGGCCGAACGACAAATGTAATTAATCATGTTTCGCACAGCGACGTGGTCGCTTTGGGTACGCCTTGACTGTAGTGTGTGTCTCTTGATTTTCATCTCACGATCTATCTCTGTAACCACCTACGTTCACTTCAATTTATCTTTTCCCACTGTTATCTCTTTCAACGGACGACTTTCATTCATCACAGTTCTTGGCAACAATGAACAAGCTTCGAGGGGCCGAAACGACTTATTAATCCTCTTATGCGCTGTAACCATTTAGCGCGGAAATCTCATTTCTATCCATTATCTCGCCTATCTTAAAACTGTTCGTGATCATTTCATTTAATTCCTCGACGAACAGTGTATACGCGAGAGTGTCTCATTCACACAGCCTCGGGCTTGTTAATAATACTGTATCACATAATTCAACGTGCGGCAATGAACTGATTGCCCTGAGGTCTTTCTCTGTATTAAGTAAAATCTTCCCTGTCCAGTTTGATCAAACTCGAGTCCAATAGAAACGGTTCGTGAAACACTCAATCCTGTCCATTATATTGCATATTTTAAAACTGTTCGCAATCATTTTATCGTGTGCGCAGAAGAATAATGTTAATAGTAACTTAAAAAATGCTTCAAGCTCATTTTATGGTCAAAGTATATTTATTATTATGTTTTCAAAGAAACGGTATCTGTCGAGAACCTTGGAAAGATTACAATAGGTCACAATAAGATAAATGCATATGTGCAATATTATAACAAATAGTAGACCCCGTCTCAGGAGTCTATAATATGTTACAATGTGTTCGAATAGTTCAAATATGTATTTGTCTTATTGTCAGAACAGTCCCCACACCTCGAGATTTACTTTATATTCCATTTATGGCTAATTCTCCGCCCATCTGTTACATCACTGACGTTTTCTTTACACGCCGTCGAATTTCACCTCCTCGCTTTGGCAAAACTCATTGCCACCGCCACGAATGTCGCATCACAAGTGCTTCACATGACCCTTCCATCTTATTGTCAGAACAGTTCTCACACCTCGAGATTTACTTTATATTCCATTTATGGCTAATTCTCCGCCCATCTGTTACATCACTGACGTTTTCTTTACACGCCGTCGAATTTCACCTCCTCGCTTTGGCAAAACTCATTGCCACCGCCGCGAATGTCGCATCACAAGTGCTTCACATGACCCTTCCATACTTTCTCGCTTCCACCCTCCAACATCGCCACGTTTATTGACAAGCAGCGAATTTTTAAAGAAAACCCCCGACATCATTACCGATGCAAATAGTCTTCCATACACCATCAGTTCAGCTACACGGATCCTGGGTCGCATTACTTTTTGTCCACGATGCACCCAGAGCGCATCTTGTCCTACTTTGGAGTCACTCTCGATCGGTTCTCTATGAGCTATTGGAGGTTGAATAAAAAATGCGCCATATCGATACACAGCTGCGACTTGACGACACACGCGAGCATCGTCGTTCCTTTGATTTCGCGGCCTATCTTCGCTCTATCACGAAGTGCACGTCTCAGAATTAACCTGCCCTTTGTAAGGATCCCGAGCTCATCGATTCGCGCCTACATGCGTTCAGCGGATTCGCACGTGCGCCTCGAAGGATCGCGCACTTTTCCCATTTCCCTCGAAATGCACCGTTCCGTACATCATTCGCATACGTATCACGCAACTCATATTGCGAGGAAGTGCGCCTCGCGATTCGTCTCTGAAATCGCACGTTCCTGTACATCCATTTCCTCGTTGACGTCGTTTATCTCGCCGCCGTAAACTTTCGCACGTTTTTCGCCCCAGTTCGCGGTGATCAATTTTCGAATCCCCGGGACGTCGATGTAAGCGAGCTTCGAACTATTCGGCATCACGTTATTTCGCTGGTATCTGCGCGACAAAGTGATATTGACGTGCGCGGAATACAGTGAACTTTCACATTGTCCCTACTGCTCCTTCTCAAGGTGTCCACCTCGATATTCCTACGCTCATGGGTACCACTGATTTGTTTCTTCGAAACGTGCCATCCTTGCATTTTAGCTAGGAGCATGTGCATTCAAAAAACGCGTGTTCTTTATAGTCGATGTTTATTAACCCTTTCCACTCCGCTGTCCCCTCTCAGGGGACATTAAAGTTTAGTAGAGGTTACCGGAAATTAACTGATTCCAGCGCGACTTTTTGAGACGTGCATGTTTGCCTGAAGTTTTCTCTTGAAATGACACAAGAAATCAAATCAAAATATAGTAAAATTAGTAAGATATATAAAAAAAATATCAGCGGGTTTTGTTACGACGCATAAATCACCGGACCTTCAAAATTTTAATCTTCATAGGCTATAAAATCGATGTGGGACAAAGAAAAGAGGATTGCATTGTTTGTTCTGACAGAAAAATACCTAGTGGCAGGCATCAAACGACTTATTATTGTCAAACGTGCATAAATCAGCCTGCAATGCATATTGGGTAGTGTTTTAAAGTTTATCACACTGTACAAAATTATAAAAAATAAGTTATCGATTTTTTTGCAAATATATATTTCTCGATGTCAACCAATTCATATGAGTCCAATATCATTATAATACGTTAATTGGTTCCAAAACTATACTGAATAATACGAGTAGCTAACGTCCAGAATGGTTTGGAGTGCAAAGGATTAATAAAAATGTTTCTTATACTATATTTTTGTATCTTCCTGAAAAACAAATTTGCTTTAGTATGGTTAGTGTTGGTTTAAAATAAGTATGAAATTGACAGCAGGATTTCTTAGAATTCAGTTTGGTAATTAACGTCGCTTTAGGAACTGAGACTTGCAATTGCGCTTTTTCACTCGTCCACAATTTATTCATAAGAGAAAAGAACTCTTTTTACAAGTGCATTGACGCCGGGCAGACGTAAAATATATTCAGTAATTATACAAAAGTTCATATGATTCAAATAATTAATGTGAAAGTGTTTGAACAATTCCACCCAATAATTCTCAGTTAAAAAATTTCTGGTGTTCCATTCGATCAGTTTGTGCAATGTAATTTACCTAAAAATAGGTGAATACTCATTAAATACTTCTCTATCCTTGGTTACAATTAGTGAAGCCCTCTTCAATCAGTACATCCTATTAGGCGTTACCGTCGATTTATTTTTAATTTTTTCGCGCCTTTTTTAATTGTTACGTAATTATAATTATTTTAAACGTTTTTTAAAATGGCTACCTAAAAACGAGATGGTTTCGTTAAAGTCGGGTCGTACGGTCGCATTAGTCAAGCATGGCATGCATCTAATGTGACACGCAACTCGGCTCTTCTGACGACAGTTCCCGACATGCGAAGTCACAATGGAATAATATAACGTTTTTATTTACTTTTTTTTAGTCTAAAAATTGTCAAAACCCATTGGTGCGATTTTTTCAGTTAAGATGAAACTAACCGCGATATCATTTGAACCACCATTTCTTGTTCAATAACCAACTATGAAACAAGTTACCGAAACATTTAGAAGTACATGTGGACCAAATATCACTTTTGGCCTATTTTTCATCAGAATTAAAATAATACATTATAAATGTCTCCACGCAGAGAAAGGTAAACATACAAAACTGCATGCGTCGTCTTTGTTATTTAATTTAATTCTGACCTTAATTTCATCCGGACAGACAACGTGAGAAATATTACTGTACTTAAACAGTCCGTAGAATGTTGGACGTCAACGGCAGCTTGCATAATAGTCGCGCATATTATTTTCGTGCAACATTGTGGGAATCCGTTCCGGTGCCATGTAGAATTCATCTTTACGCCCGTTAACCCAATAAACGCCGAGACATTAGACGCGACGGTAGAAGCGATCGTCGCACAACCGATTCCTTTACAACTCACGTCGAGACATTTGTACGCCATAACGACGCCGTTACATTTTTCCGTACGACATGTCGTTCAACGCAATTGTCGTGTAGCTGATTTCTTTAGAGCCCATGCCTGAACGTTCATATTCCTTAATGGCGTTGTCACATTTCTCCACGATACATCGTTCATCGCCGGTTGCTGATACAATTCTTTAGACCCGTGTCACCCAAATATGGGCGAAGGGCAAGTTGCCACATATTTGAAGGAGTTTCTAATAGTAACGAAGGTATTTAACACTAGATTGTCCAAGGCAGTCATTTTGTCTGTTTTTTAATTTCAATTAGAAAAAAATTATGAAATTGATGTAAACAATTTGTTTAAAATTTTTTGACTTTTTCTATAACAGTTATATAAATGGGTTTATGAATAATTAGTTACATATTGCCCTCCTTTATTTCGTATATATATATGTGTTATATCTATATTGCCCAGAAGCAGTCATTTTGACTGCTTGTAAATTTAAATAATCAAAAGATTTTTATTTATTGAATTGAGTAAATTTCTTGATATGACCTGTCCATAGTTTGTATTGAAATATGATGCATGATAAATTGTCGATTTGGGCGTATACTTGATAAGTGTTGTTGCTCAATAAGCTAAAGTAGTACTAGTTATTCGAATCTTTATAAAGTGTTGTTCTAACAAGTTGTTTATTTTATTTCTTTTGCGCTCTAACTTTACGAAGTAATGTCGAACAGAAATGAGTTCTTGGACTTTCTTAACGAACATAATGATAGATCTCCGATATAGAATCAAATGCAACAAATTCTGAACTATCATCTGAAGATGGAGCGGATTATATTCAAAGTGAAACATCTAACGCTGAAGATAGTGATGAAGAGTCGATCACCAATGATGAAAATGAAAGTGTCATCAATATGCCAGGAAAAGGTGTAGGGTGCTAACTAGTTCAGATTCTGATGAAGAAACTGAAAATACGTTTCAGGAGGTCGAAACAGCTGCTGATGGTACTGTGTGGACAAAAATTGACGAAGGTGGTATTCCTGGAAGGATACCATCTGCTTGTATTTTCAAGAGTGTGAAAGGGCCAACAGGCTACGCAAAAAGGAACATTGTGGCAGATAATCTTATCACTGCATTATCGTCGATAATAGATAACTATATTATCAAACATATAAGAAAGTGTTCGAAGAATGTCGCCGAATTTTGCGGAACGGTTGGACAATATCATTACCGGAAATACGTGCATTTATTGGGATTCTATATGCTCGTGGAGCTTACGAGGCAACAAATTTTAAATTGAGTTATTTATGGTCAGCGCAGTGGGGTCCCGAATCTTTTAGAAAAACTATGGCCAAAGTTCAACCAAATCCTACGATTTATTCATTTTGACAAAAGAACCGAATGCATATAAGAAATTTACAATCAAATAAAAATCTTGCTTTGAAATATGGGTTAAGTTCATTGAAAACAGTCAATATGTACAGTTAATATTTACTAATAACCATATATATATAACTGTAAATAACATAAAAAATATTAAAAATTAATTTTAAACAAATTTCTTTACATATTTGTTATTTTTTCATCAAATGCAGTCATTTTGACTGTTTTTGGGCAATATAGGTATACAAGAAATCTCGGGCAATCTAGTGTTAATAACGACGCGCACAAGTGAACATAAACGCTTAAAGTTTTTTTTTGTACATTCTTCAAGACAAATTGAGCAAAGACCCGGCGTTTTAGGAGAATTGCGATAATAAATTACAATTTTTTTTACATGGTTTTCTATTTATTTATCGATGTTTTTCTACTTGTGTAGCAACAAAAATACATATTTGCGTAAAATACACAATCCTTGTGATGTGTACTTTTTTAACACTTTGACTGCCATGCGTATTTTATTATATTAAAACTGCAACCGGATGAAGTATTACAGAATACGATTGAATTGTGCAAAGTGAAAATAATGCAAAGGTATCGGAAACCAAAGAATTGAATCGCTATCTAATATTAATTGTATTTACAAAATTATAAATGCGACCGATTGGGTATTTTTTGAGTTTTTCGTGAGACCTTTTGTGCCGGTCACCGATGACCACCATGGCGGTCAACGTGTTAAACTATCAAATTGTGTATGATGGGCCGGTTCATAGTACCAGCGCTGTTACTATTCATGATAATTCTATAACTAAAAGTTCCATAAATTTTGTGACATTAACTCGTCTTCGAACAGCTTCAATTATTTCAGAAAAATAGAGATTTCGTTGTCAGGTACTTATCTACTAATCCGTTGACGATTTGAGCCTCGCAGGATACATACTAAATATATGCTGGGCGTTCCGTGTTAAAGCACCACATCGAATGCAGATACGTTTTAGTTCAGCTCGCTGCATCGTAAAAGTCAAAGAGGATTTCGACTTTTAACGTTGATTCTGTTCGATATGTATGAAGATCGTAAATCCTCCATTTGTCTCTCTATGTCCGTTATACTGCGATCACACTCGGCGTACCATTTGACTTGATAAAGTCTCACGCTCCGTGACTGCTCGACGTTGCCGACTATGTCCTCCCAGCTGTTCCGCTAAAAATCCCAGCATTTTCGTGCCATCTTTCTTCAGTTCCCTGCGAGAAGCTTCCTTTCTACGTTGAGCAACTTAATCCCGCAGAGCAAGAAACTTATTCATGCACATCCGTTTTATCTTTCTTTGACCCTCTCTATCTGGTACTTTGTAGGAATATCGGTAAAGCGGTATAAAGCAGTTGACGTGCATAAAAAACTGTTTGCATATTCAGTTACGTTAAAAATAACATTGCAGAAAGTTAGTTGGTATATCGGTTAATTTAAATTACTGCCTTTCTTCTTGGATGACATTCGTTTTGTTGTTAACACATTGACTGCCACGGTGGTCACCGCTGACCGGTGCAAAAGATTTTACTAAAAATGCAAAAAATTCCAAATGAAGCCTATTTGCAATTTTGTAAAAGCAATTGATATCGGGACGGTGCTTTAATCCTTCGGCTTCTAATAACACTGCGTTACCTGTACTTTACACGATTTAATTATACTCTACAGTATTTCATCGCATTGCGGTTCTAACATAGCAAAATACGCCTGGCAGTCAAAGTGTTAACCAAACTAACTTTTCCACCCTACATGTTGTTTAACCATGAGTACACTCTTCCGATGACCACGTAATAAATAAGAACTAAAAAAAAATAGTTTATACCATTTATAATTTTTTTTTAATTTTTATTTCTTATCGTGTAGAGTTTTGAAGAGGGAACTAATGGTTTCAAAACATACGTAGAGCGCAAAACTGGTCTTACATCATAAATAAGGAATCAAACGCAAAATAAATGTGCATTATTCATAAGTTTATTTTTAACATAAAAGAAATGACCCCAACGAAGAAGGGCAATAATTTAAACGAACATATTCAGCTACGGAACGTACGTGTCCCACATCGTATATAAATAGGAACTAACTTCCATCCAAACAAATATGCCTCTCTCCAGCGACTCTCTTCCGTTCGCCGATAAACGACAGGGGCGTCGTCGTCAACGACTTACGGTGTCTCCGTTTCTTTCCGGGCGTTTTTCTTCATCCCGCCGCTCACGGAGGCTTGATAACGTAGTCCGTGCATTTTCGCCAGCTTCTTTACACGGGCGTGCAAAGAGGCGGGATGAATCGAGCGGGCAACCGCGGAATTATTAATTCGCCGCACACTTGGCACACACGGCCGACCGGCGTTTTATCCCTCGGCCATATTTCGAGAGGCTTCATTGGCGTCGGGGCATTTCGGTCAATTGCGTTACGTCAAAAATGCTACCACCATTTAACCAATTAGTACTCGTCAAAGAAATTTCGCGCAAAATGCTAAATTGGACGTTCATTTTTACCTTTCAGTGTGCTATTATCCATGGTTCCCGGCTTCTTTATTTGTAATGTCCAATACATGACAATTTAGTCGTGGTATCGTATTATCGGAGGTAGTGCTTATTTGATATGGTGTGTGAAAATAATCGCCGCGATGTAGTTGCACTTCACGGTATACTGTATATATATATGTAATATATAATATAAAATATACACCAACTCCGAATATATATATATATATATATATATATTTGTGAAATGCCTGCCGACGAATTTTGGGCCATAAGTGTCGAACCTGTTTCGTTGCTCTAACATAAATGCACTTCCAGTATCAATAATGCCGAAATAAAACGAAAAGTTGCAAGCACGTGTAATTATGGGAGCTGGCGAAACATTGCTACGAAATATGCGGAGAGATTAGAACATTTATAGCGTTTTATTAATTCATTTTAAGCCAGAACTATGAAAAGAAATTAATATATAAATCATGCACAGTCACATAACTATATATGATGCATACTACGTGAATAGCCAATAAATTCAGAAATAAATATAATAATATATTTTTTTATTTTACTTTTGAAACGCACTGTACTAAACATTAGTTTTAATCAAGCAGTACTTGTTGTCTCATTTCCGCGCGCGTAAATGACAACAAAACTCGATATGTGCAGTTTGAACAATAGCCGGTTAAAAAAATGGTTATCACTCTTGATGCGATACATGCGGTATACACGATATTAAGATATCGATACTTGACCTCGCGATCATTTATTTTTAAATTCTTTGTTTCACAATGAGAAGTCCAAGTGCTTGAGACGGAAAGTTTAGCCATTTCGGCATGGAACGCGTTAATAGTCGTAGTGTTTCAACGCGAACATGTTCGACGAGGTAGTTAGGACGGAATCAAATGTGGGACGCTGTGGAACTGTGGACCGCGCGCGGACGCAAATTTCACGCACTCGCATCCAAAGCCAGACAGTCGTACAAGTAGACTCATATAGCACACTCTGTTGCAAAATGTGAAAAGCTTTCGGTGTCGGTGGAATTCCGTGTCTGCGGAATAATTCGACTATCTGCGTACGCGCATCTGCCTGTCGCAGTACAACATGCGGATCATGTGTCCGCAGAATTCTGCGCCCCGGTATGTGTCGCTTCGCATGGACTGAAATCTGCGGATACGCGGAAAATAGATTTCCATAAACGACGACCTTCAAATTCGCGGATGGTATGCATGTTTCTGAAAGTAATTTTAAATGTCGCGCCTGATACAAATGTAATGAAGATAGATTACTAATTAACTTTGCACAATGAAGTGTATTTTTGGTTGCAATGTATGTCAGGCAAAACATGATATCGCGATAAAATGTTATGAATGTATGTCGTTGCGTACCAAAGTGTACTTTTGGTGGCAATGTATCATGGATGGAATAGGATAACGCGACAAAACATTACAAATGTCAATTATTGCATACCACACACCAAACTGTGCATGCCCCTGCAAGCGGTACTCACAATGTTGTACCTAGTACAGATGCAATGAAGATAGACTACCGAATAACTTTACACAATAAAGTGTATTTTTGATTGCAACATATATCATGTGTCCGCAGAACTGTGCGCACCCGTATGTGTCGCTTTGCATGGACTGGAATCCGTGGATTCGCGGATGATAGATTTCGATAGAAGAGGACCTTCAAATTCGCGGATAGTATGCATGCTCCTGAAAGTAATTTTAAATGTCGCGCCTGATACAAATGTAATGAAGATAGATTCCTAATTAACTTTGCACAATGAAGTGTCTTTTTGGTTGCAATGTATGTCAGACAAAACATGATATCGCGATAAAATGTTATGAATGTATGTCCTTGCGTACCAAAGTGTACTTTTGGTGGCAATGTATGATGGAATAGAGACGACAAAACATGAAATATGTCAATTATTGCATACCACACACCAAACTGTGCATGCCCCTGCAAGCAGTACTCACAATGTTGTACCTAATACAGATGCAATGAAGATAGACTACCGAATAACTTTACACAATAAAGTGTATTTTTGATTGCAACATATATCATGTGTCCGCAGAACTGTGCGCACCCGTATGTGTCGCTTTGCATGGACTGGAATCCGTGGATTCGCGAATGATAGATTTCGATAGACGACGACCTTCAAATTCGCGGATGGTATGCATGCTCCTGAAAGTTATGTTAAATGTCGCGCCTGGTACAAATGTAATGAAGATAAATTAATAATTAACTTTGCATAATCAACTGTATTTTTGGTTGCAATGTATGTCAGACAAAACATGATATCGCGATGAAATGTTATAAATCTATGTCCTTGCGTACCAAAGTGTACTTTTGGTGGCAATGTATGGTGGATGGAATAGGCTAACGCGACAAAATATTACAAATGTCAATGATTGCCACAACACCAAACTGTGCATGCCCCTGCAAGCAGTACTCACAATGTTGTACCTAATACAGATGCAATGAAGATAGACTACCGAACAACTTTACACAATAAAGTGTATTTTTGATTGCAACATATATCATGTGTCCGCAGAACTGTGCGCACCCATATGTGTCGCTTTGCATGGACTGGAATCCGTGGATTCGCGGATGATAGATTTCGATAGACGACGACCTTCAAATTCACGGATGGTAGACAGCGGACGTTCGGCAGACGCAAATTTATGTATTCAGTTCAGTTCGTGCATTTACAAATCCGTGAATTTCGATAGCGGCGAAGTTCGGTGGAATTTGTGTTCGCGCGAAATGACATTTTGATGGATCGGTACAGGGATGAGTTTTGAACGACCGTGCGTTCGACTAAGCGGCAGTTTGCATTTCAGTAGTTTATATGCCACACGTGCGACGGTCATTCTCTTACATTATCGTTGTGTTAATAGTTGCCGTGGCTGTTCTGGTTGAATAGTTTCATTTAATCCTGTAGGAGTTCTGCATGTCAGATGTTTCGAGGCCCGTGGGTCTCCACTTCAGCAGCACTATGCATTTTTCATAAATTCCTCTGGAAGATACTCGACATTTTATTTACTTTGTCTACTAAACAATCTAGATCTAGTCCAAGGTATCTTCGTAGATACACATCCTGTAATTTATTCTATTTTCTAGGTAACCTATGTTTAACCCTTCTTTGCATGATTTTTTCTTTATTGGTGAAATAAATCAAGGTGATATCATTTATGTTCAAAATTAAAGGAAAAATGGTTAAAAAAATCTTAGTATATATTTATAGTATAAATTTAGTAAAAAACAATATGATGGAAATTTCCATCATCATCCAAAGTTAGATCAAAGTGAACTTGTTCTTTTATATAATTTTTGGGCATTCAGTGTTATGATGGAAATTTTCACTATCATGCAAAGAAGGGTTAGTAAAAAAAATCGGACGATGAGTACTAGGTAATCCTAATTTAGTCTAGACTATCACAGAATTAGTATCTAGCAAGATACTTCTCCTCTAATTTATTGTATCTACTATATAATGTACATCCGGTGTAGAGTATCAAAGGCTGAGTATTAGGTAATCTAGATCTAGCCTCCAGTATCAGAGGACAAGTATCTTCCAAAAGTATTCGTCAAATATTCATATTGCTCCTAAAGAAAATATGAAACCTGCAGCGCTCCTACAGCATTACATAAAACCATTCAACCGCACAGACACAAAAATTATTAACGTCACCAAAAATCATTGAACTCGCAATAAAATCACCGCTGTATACGCATTTGTGTATGATTCGTCCTCGGAGCTTTCGCGGACGATCAATTTACATGAGGTATGCAGATGTGCGCCGGGTCGCATTCTCTCGGGACTCAAGTATCGCGCACCCTTTGTGTTCCGAACACATAGGAAACGCGAGCCGAATTTCGGCGGCGAGTCCTTGGTAACGAAGATGGGCGAGGAGGGCTGGGAATTGTCTCTTCTACTTCGCTCGTCCCCTTTCACGTTACATAATGTCATCTCGAAATAGTACGCGTGGGCACGGCGTGTCGGCCCGCCGAACCTTTATACACACGTCCGTGTACACGAGGGCGTGCGCGTGTGTGCGAACACGCGTGTTCACGAAATTCCTAGACAATTCGTGTCATATGAATTCGCCGACTAACCGACCTCGCGTCTCCTAACTTTCGGCTCACTGTTCATAAATCCATTTGTCGAGTGCCGACGACTGGTTCCAGTGAGCTTTCGTCGGAATCGTCGAAAAGCGCGGATAATTGGAGAAGCATGGGACGAAACTGTTCGAACGCTTGACGTCGAAGAGTGTTGTTCAATCTGATGGCGTAATATGGAGCGGTGTTGTTTCTGACATCAACGGGGACGGGCGAAGTTTGAAAGGAAAATACGTTTCGAAGTGCGTAAATAGGTGGATGTTTTTCTTTTGCTAACAAAACTGCGGAACAATGAAGTTCGCGAGTTTACGCTGGAGAGCGAATATTGTGCGACTCTTCTAAGTTTCCTATTGCCGTCTGTTGACTGGCATTTGCAGTTTCCGGCCAATAGCGCGTTCGGAGAATTTTAGAAGGGGTCGTTCGAAATCTTAGGAAATCGTAAAAGTTGAATGCTGGTTTATTGGATTGGGCGATGTGGACGCACCTTAGAAAATATTTGCGTGAGATGATTGAAATCGTATGTCATACTTCATCGATGACCCAGAGGCTGGGTGGGAACTTTCAGACTTCTCCATTTCGTCTTCTTTTCAGTTATCGATTGCGGTCCGTCTATTGAAGCCGCGAACAAACAAACGAAAGAGGCGGTCGAGTAGATTTATGCACCCCATAAAGAGGAACGTAAAGCAGACCCTCAGTTAGCCGTCAATGTTTTGGCAGCAGCACGTTCCCTCTTATCGTAACTTAATGACGCGTGGAGTTGATTACATCACATATGACGTTATCTGTCTAGCCTAATAATGCGAATTTATGTCGCATGTTCAAATCAACATCCAACTTTCTCAATTTACGTATATATAGATATATGCAAATATTTTATACGTTAAGTAGTAATGTTGGTAATGATATAAATAGTAATATTAATGGCAACGTGTATATGAATATTTTGATCCTTTGGAATTTGCAGAACAAACTCGTGTCTTTGAAATATTCACGAGGTAATACGGTCACTAGTCAAATTTAGAACCAACGCTAGTCGGTTATCTTACGATTTCCGTAACAAAAATTCGTGCGCCGAATGTTCGGTTAAAACACAAAAACGTAACATTCTATCTTAACCAATAATATGAGACAAACATTAACTTATTTATTCTCTGAACAAAACTCACAACGAAAGTCGAAACGTAAGGAAATCAACCATGTTTAATTTTAAATTTTACTAGCGACCGTAGAAACTCAGCATTACTTCTAAGAGATCGACTTGCACAAATTCCTGCATTTACGTTTGCTGAACTGCATTTTAAACTGCAAGTTTCTTTGTATTGCTTGCACCAGTGATGTGGGCCGTGTAAAAATTGAGTCGTACGTGTAGCAATCATTTTTGTACGAATGGGTATGAAAACTTACCGATGGTCGTGTAAATTGTGCCGCAGTAGAAGACGGCGTTCCAAAATGTCCACACCTTCTGGCCCCGATCCGTCACCCCTCGCTTGTAAAACTCGTACAGATGTTGCTCGTACTTCATCAGCTCGTTCCTCGCTCGTCCCTTCCAAAGTTCGGAATTCGAAGCCAACACCTCGTCGTCCCATAGTTCCCTGATGACTTCCAGCGTTTCGTTCCTGCAAGTATCGTTAGTCAATGTCGCATCTGGCACAGATACAATAAAGACAGGTTACTAATAAACTTTGCATAGTAAAGTGTGCTTCTGAGTGCGATGTTTATTGGATGGTACGCGATAATGCGATGAAACGTTCGAAATGTGGATCGTCGCATACCACACATCGAGCTATGTATGTCGTGCAAGTAGTGTTAGTCAATATCGCGCCAGATACAATTCCGGTGAAGGTAAAATACTAATCAAGTTTACGCGATAAAGGGTCTTTTTCGTTGCAATGTATTGGGTTGGAGGGAAAGTTCTGTCGTATTTTTAATAGGCAGGTAATTTTTCTTGTAAACAAAAAAAACATCTGGCTAGTGAGTCATTCGGATTTTTTTTTGTTTTTTATAGCTGTTGTATAATATAAAAGTCTTGAAAAATGAACCTTATAAAATGAGTCTAAATTTCACGTTTTTTACCGTTCATCATTTACTTGTGATATTTAAAGAAAAAAACATGTCAGTAGATAAATGGTGCATTTACAATACTGCATTTTGTATGAATTTCACTTGTGATATTTAAAGTGAAAAACATGTCAATAGATAAAGTGCATTTAAAAATTTAGATAAGTTGCATGTAAAAATTTATGTGCGGTATTTGGAAAAGATATTGTAAATGTTCGTACTTGTCAAAGATGGTTTAGCAAATTTCTCCAATCGATAATGATGTTTTACGATCCATGTTGGAAAATAATCCATATTTAACAAGTCGAGAAATTGCAGAAGAGTTTGGCATTCATCATACAACACATTAAATGTATTATGATTAATATTAAACACATATTTTTATAAATTAATTCAAATATTTTCTTTAAAATACGACAGAACTTTCCGTCCAACCCAATATATTGGGTGAAACATGATACGCGATAAAGCATTACAAATATCCATCGTTTTATACCGCACACCAAACCACGCGTTTACGTGCAAGTAGTATTGGTCAATGTCGCGTCAGATACAATTGTAATGAGGTTAATTTTCTAATCAAGTTCACATGATGAAGTGCATTTTTGGTTGCAATATATATCCGGTGAAACATGACAACGTAACAAAACATTACAAATATTCAGCGTTCCATACCACGGATCAAACTATGCGTGCTGCTGCAAGTAGTGCTAGTCAATGTCGCGCCTGATACGAATGCAATGAGGACAGATTAATAATCAACTTTGCATGACAAAGTGTATTTTTGGTTGCAATGCATATCAGATGAAACATGATACTGCGATAAAAAGTTATAAATGTCTACCCTTGCACAGCACATATTAATTTATACATATTTCTGCAAGTAGCGTCAATCAATATCGCGCCTGATACAACTGCAATGAGGACATATTAATAATTAATTTTCCGCTACATAGTGTGATTTTGATTACAACACATATTATGCGTAGTATGCTAATGCGCCGAAACGTTATAAATGTTCATCATTGCATTCCACACATCGGCCTTTATGTGCCTCTGCAAATAATGTTAGTCGACGACGCGTTTGCTACAAACACAACGAAGACAAATTAATAACTAACTTTCCGCCACAAAGCGCACTTTTGATTACAATGTATCTTAAGTGGAATATTATAACGCAATAAAACGTCGCTATGCATAACAACCCATCATCGCGCACTGCACATAGACCGATGCTAATTTCGTCTTCACACGTTTGTACACACACTCCGAAAACAACTAATTACTTTCGGCCGCGCAGCGTAACGCGGGGGAGCTCAAACGAGAAACACGATTAATTCCGTAATTGCCAGTAAAACCGCAACAATCGAGTTCCTATACCAATATAGCATATAGGGATACCAGGATCAAGCGCGTTATCATTTTCGCGTGTGCCGATGCGTTTCGTTTAACACGCAGAACATCACGTCACACGCATATGGATAACGGACAAGTTACGACATCTTTGTGAAAATTTACAAGTGTAACGAAGGTATTTATTAGATTTAGGAGGTCTTTTATTAACACTAACTGCCACGGTGGTCACCGGTGACCGGTGCAAAAGATTTGACTAAAAATGCAAAAAATTTGCAATCTAGCCTATTTGCAATCTTGTAAAAGCAATTCATATTGGAACGGTGCTTCGATGCTTTGGCTTCCAACAACTCTGCGTTACCTTTATTTTGCGCGATTTAATTATGCTCAGTAGTATTTTATCGCATCGCGGTTCTAACATAGCAAAATACGCTTGGCAGTCAACGTGTTAACACGTTGACTACCATGGTGGTCACCGGTGACCGGCGCAAAAGCTTTTACTATAAATGCAAAAAAATTCGCCATGAAGCCTATTCGCAATGTTGTAAAAGCAACTGATATTGGAACGGTGCTTCAATACTTTGGCGTGTAACAACTCTGCGTGCCCTTCATTTTGCACGATTTAATCATAATCGGTAGTATTTTATCATATTTATTATGTAGTACATTATCATTTATAGCAGCGTTCATGTCACTAACTGTTTGACAGTCTAAAATTTATATCAATCCAGCAACAAAAAACACACATTCTCTTAGATGTACTTCCTTCAAACTTTTATTTGGGAATACGCCAATTTAATAACTACCATGTCCCCGAATCTTGTGGGGTCCTATTTATCCAGAACGACCCCCATAGCATTGAAAGCGAAAAGAACAAATCGTTGTCACCAGCGTGCACGTCAACAATTTAGATTGGAAGTATAATATGTTAGACGACGAACGTGTTAACACTTAGCCGACCGCACACGCCCAAACGAACTGTATGGTTTCCACCATGCATTTTTCGCAAGTAACGTGGACTGATACTCACTATTTAAAATTAAAGAAGTCTGAAAATGATTTAACTGGTCAATTATATCTTGCGGTTACAATTTCGTTTAACGATTTCAAATATAGTTTATACAAAACGTGAAATTAAAAGTATATAACAATTATTTTTTGTAGGTTGTTCAAGAAGTATAGGTAACAAAGTTTCAAAATTAAGAACATTAAAGATGACTAAAGATAAATAGCATGACCCAAACGTGAAATGAAAAAATAGTAATGCGTCTTAATATTCCTTTACAATGTGGTATCGTTCACAGCATGCCAGTTTATCCAGTGAATTGTGCATTTCTTAATATTTACTTGTCACACCTCATACCGCTATAACTTTATTTACTCCCAACTTTTTAAGTAATTTTTACCACTAAATTGGTGGATTTTATTATATTCCACGCTTTATAGAAACATTTCATCAGTAATTGCGAACAACTCTAAGTAACTAATAATAACAAGAAAAAGGAAAAGCGTTGCTAAGATGAAAGTGGGAGGTCTCCCCGATCGGTCGGCTAAGTGTTAACCCTTTGCACTCCGAATTTTATTTCAATTTCGTTACCAGCAGCTCCCAACGCTGATTTAAGTGTTTTATTTGATAATATTACTTTAACTAAAAATATAAAGCAATTTAAATAAATAAAGGAAGAAAAAAATTCACTTAAATACCAATTTTATTTACAGTATTGTCGTATATTGAAATTTTCAAGGGTATGATATCTTTTGAAAGAACTTGCAAGATGTAACCTTGATTTTCGTTCACACGTTTCACAAAAATAGGTGGTTTCTCTTTTTCCTTCAGATGTTTTTCTATTTGAGTAAACTGCACAGTCTTTGTGTTTTCCTTCGGGATGGAGGAAGATTAAATGAGGCTTTCCATCTAAGCGATCGTGTTTATCATGTGTTCCAGGCCTCCCCAATTTCATATTTGGATGACGACAATCACTAATTAGCATTGACAAAATCTTTTCGCGAAATTTTTTGTGGTCTATAGGTTCTGTTCCTTGGATTTTTTGTTTTTTTTCTTTGTATAAAATATATAACAATTATTACCATGGAGATTTCTAATAGGTAAAAAGAAATATTAAGAACCTCCATAACTTGAGTGCTCGACGTGAAAAAAAACAGTAAGATGTCGCGTATTGGTTCGCCATATCGACACCATCTATACTTTTATTATAATCTGTGATCACATCCAGTTCTTTTATTTCTCTTCGATTACCTGAATGTTTAACCCTTCTAGTGACATTGCGAGAGCGTCGATAACGTGTGCACGATATCTATTTATTTAGACATGAAAAAATGTCAGTAAGCTCGACAAAGGAGCTTGCTATAAAAACTGATGTCGAGTTACACTCGACATAGGAGTGCAAAGGGTTAAGCAAATTCCGTTAGTTGCCACGCGTTTAAGTTCCTGCGAGACAAAGAGCCGTTCACCTTGAAACGCGAATCGCAACACCGACGTCACGAACGGTTTCACCCTTGCCCATTTTCTGCCTCCCACCCCAACACCATCGCGGCCTCCTGCGATGGTTGGACTCAAGGTGAAAATAAAGAAGTTCTCGCTATCGGAGGGTGGATCCTTTCGCGTGCTACGATCTGCCCGACGAAAGGGAGACCTCGAGGGAAGGCCTGAATTATTGAGCCAAGGGTGAAATCGACCGACAAAGCCCGTCATCCACTTCCTACGACCCGGCCTCGATTATAACGGAGGAACCTTTCGGCGAGGTAAGCAAAGGACGCTGATTATAGAACGCAATGTACTGTGGATGACGTGTGGGCGTTTGATGTCGGAGTCAATCCGCATCGCGACAGGGAAATACACACGTCCCTCAGTTCACGCGATCTGACGGTTCCACGTGAATTCGCTTTGCGCGAGTGGAAATAGAGTCCATCAGGATGGAAAGAGAAATATTGGAAATGTAAGCTAGGTTCAGTTTTAGAAAGACATATTTATGTCGCGTGGCGTAACAAAGAAATAGTGACGTTTGAGAAAAAGAAAATACATTTTATTCGGTATCATTATCGGGGCTGTAATTTTCAGCAATTTATCGTTTCATTTAAGTTGGCGCAAACGTATCATCTGCATCGCGAAGTGATTGCCAGTTCTACATCGTTTACGTTGATAATGTTAATTTTATCGGACGATTTCGTCTCAATATTTTCTTTTACTAAGTTTGCAAATATTTGCTGATATTTGCTTGTTGATTTTTGTTCAAATTTTGAAGCTCGCTGAGTGTTTAGAACATTGCTTATAATGGTACTTTTCAATTCATTTTTTTATTAATTCAAGAGCTTTATGAAGATTTTGTGCAGTGAATAAATTTATTTCTACGTAATCGCTGTTACATTCATCATTAGGTTGGGTTTCAGATATTATACGATTTAAATTTATGGATAACGAAACCGCTCTGACAACGTAAAATGAGATCGCGAAAAATTAACACCGCTCAACACACGTATATTTTACTGTGCAAAAAGAACTTTCATAAAAAAGGTGCCGCGTAACGATATATATACGGGTGTATAAATGACGCCAATAAAGTGACGATAAAATTGGCGGAGTCGGAATATTCGATTGTTGACATATCATCAATTTCTTCTTTATATCTATTTTATGGCATTTTAGATTTACATACTATTTAGATATTAATATTCGTCGTTACTCGGGAATTTGTTATTTGATCCTGGACACTTGAAACCGCGCACGATCAGACAATATCGAATGTCGGGAGTGTGAAATTGAAAAGCGCCCGCTTCGCATATCGTTCAATCGCCGACCCCGCCACTTCGGATGTCGTCAAATTGGGCCGTGTGATACGTCAGTCGGGATAAACGCGCGACTGTTGAACATACCAGGTTGTTCAATAAGTTTTGTTTTGTTTTGTTGAGGGCGTTGCTACTAGTCCAAATTTGTTTTTGTTTTGTTGGTTCACTCTTCTTATCAACGTATGTGAAGGTTCATTTCAATCAGTCAATTCGTTCTTTGTTTACAAGCCATTTAGTATCGCCGTGTCACAGTATTTTCGACAATGGAAAAAATTGAATATCGTGCAGTGATAAAATTCTTATTTTTGGAAGGTGTAGCACCAAAAGAAATTCACGAACGAACGTTAAGAGTGTATAATGAACGTTCACCTTGAATTAGAACAGTAGAAAGATGGGTTGCTGAATTTAAACGTGGTCGTACAAGCCTTGAAGACGATCCACGTGAAGGACGTCCAAAAACCGCATCAACACCAGAAATCGTAGCCAAAGTACAGGATATGATTTTGGAAGATCGTCGATTGACTGAGAGGGATTTAGTAGAGGCTCTACACATCTCATTAGGCAGTGTGAGTCATATTTTAAATGAAATTTTGAGTTATAAAAAGCTGTGTGCACAATGGGTGCCGCATTCGCTAACAATTGAACAAAAACACATTCGAATGCGACTTTCTCAACAACATTTGGAGCGTTTTAAAAAGGATAAAGTGGATTTTGTGCGTCGATTCATCACTATGGATGAGACTTGGGTCTATCACCATGATCCTAAATCAAAACAAGAGGCTAAAGAGTGGTGTGAACCTGGTTGTTCGGCTTCGAAACGAGTTCGTGTCCAGAAATCGGCCAAGAAGGTTCTGGCATCAGTTTTTTGGGATGCGAAAGGAATTTTATTTGTGGGTTACTTGCAAACTGGTAAAACAATTAATTCTGAATATTATTGCAACCTTTTGGACCAGTTGAAGGAAAAAATTCGTGAAAAAGGACCCGTTTTGCAGAAGAAAAAAAATCCTTTTTCATCAGGACAACGCACCGTGTCACAAGAACATTTTGACAATGGCTAGAACAGTAGAAAGATGGGTTGCTGAATTTAAACGTGGTCGTAGAAGCCTTGAAGACGATCCACGTGAAGGACGTCCAAAAACCGCATCAACACCAGAAATCGTAGCCAAAGTACAGGATGAGGTTTTGGAAGATCGTCGATTGACTGAGAGGGATTTAGTAGAGGCTCTACACATCTCATTAGGCAGTGTGAGTCATATTTTAAATGAAATTTTGAGTTTTAAAAAGCTGTGTGCACAATGGGTGCCGCATTCGCTAACAATTGAACAAAAACACATTCGAATGCGACTTTCTCAACAACATTTGGAGCGTTTTAAAAAGGATAAAGTGGATTTTGTGCGTCGATTCATCACTATGGATGAGACTTGGGTCTATCACCATGATCCTAAATCAAAACAAGAGGCTAAAGAGTGGTGTGAACCTGGTTGTTCGGCTTCGAAACGAGTTCGTGTCCAGAAATCGGCCAAGAAGGTTCTGGCATCAGTTTTTTGGGATGCGAAAGGAATTTTATTTGTGGATTACTTGCAAACTGGTAAAACAATTAATTCTGAATGTTATTGCAACCTTTTGGACCAGTTGAAGGAAAAAATTCGTGAAAAAAGACCCGGTTTGCAGAAGAAAAAAATCCTTTTTCATCAGGACAACGCACCGTGTCGCAAGAGCATTTTGACAATGGCTAAAATCCATGAATTAAAGTCCGAATTGTTGGAGCATCCACCGTATTCACCAGATTTGGCCCCCAGCGACTTCCATTTGTTTCCAGAACTCAAAAAATTTATGCGTGGCAAGCGTTTTTCGTCAAATGAAGAGGTCATAACGGCTGTTGAAGCGTATTTTGCAGACCTTCCGGAATCTCACTTCACGGATGGGATCCACAGATTGGAGGATCGTTGGAGCAAGTGCATTAATGTTCAGGGACATTATACTGAATAATAAAGTGTATTTTGAACCATAACATTGTGTTTTTCTTATCGAACGACAAAACTTATTGAGCAACCTGGTAGTAAGAATGTAAACACGCCGGAAACCGAAGAGACATTTTAACCTTTCGTGAAACACGCGACGGCGAAACTGACCAAGCCGGCACTGACATTAATTGACGACGCAGCGAGGAACCAATCGCGAAGCAGTCGTGCGAACTTTCCGTAATGAACGTTGATACTTCGTTAAGACTGGACCGCTGGGTTCTTAACGTCGAATCACGGAATCGTTCGTGAGCTCTGACTGAAGTACGTATCGTGGATCTTATCACACGGGTCACGCAATGGTGTTATTTCTTTGAAATTGGCGGGGTTGCTTGGCAGATCATTGCGATACTGGGTCGAGTTCTGACCTTCGTAGCTAGAGACAATCGATCGACGAGGGATGGAGGACACAAAATTGCCGCGAGGAGTCATTTCCGCTGTGGACTGGCTTGGCTGAACGGACAAACAGGATAAGATGGAAATGATGACGATGGTGTTTATTAGATTGAACGCAGGATGAATGTGTTTTTCTTATTTTACCAATTTTTTTTTATTATTATGTGGGATCTCAGATACAGGGTCCTCTAGTTGGCAAGGAAAGGTCACCTATGATCTTCATTTATTATATTGATGTATCATAGGTGACGGGTTTATTGAATTGTGTTATTCGGTTGCTAAGGAGAGAGTGGATGGTAAGACGAAACGGCGAAAAGAGGAAAAGGCGAAACGACGACAGATTAGGAAATAAGACGAAAGTGACTTGATTGTGTTGTTATTGTTTATAAATATTATACTCTCTAGTTGCACGTAATAAATTCCTACAATTATTTTATTGTATTGAACATACACTCAAAATTAACCCTTCTTTGCATGATGGTGGAAATTTCCATCATAACATTGAATGCCCAAAAATTATATAAAAGAACAAGTTGACTTTAATCTAACTTTGCATGATGATGGAAATTTCCATCATATTGTTTTTTGCTAAATTTATACTATAAATATATACTACGATTTTTTTAACCATTTTTCCTTTTATTTTGAACATGAATTATATCACCTTGATTTATTTCACCAATAAAGAAAAAATCATGCAAAGAAGGGTTAAAGCAATCACTACTTTATTGTAAGAAATCTAAGTCTGCAGCTGATATATTTTTGCTTGGATATCTACGCGTGATGAATTATTGGGTTAAAAGGTTTGGGCGAGCTATTGCGCTGAATGGTGAAACCGAAGTATATGGTGCAAAGGTTGGAACCGAAGTGTTTTCTGTGGGTAATGAAATCGTACTGATTTTATGATTCCATAGAGGCACATGCCTTATCCACGGTAGAATATCACGTGCAACTTTCAACCCCACACTAAATCGCCGATGCTTGGTTGGAATTTTTTCCCACGGGCGGAAAGCGTAAAATTGATCTCTCCCTTTCCTTGAAACCACTCGTAGATTCTGAACATGAAGTAGTCCTTGGTATGCATGTAGTTCTCAAATGAAAAAAAACGTCGGCTAAAGAGTGGGTTCTGGCACGCAACACATGACAAGTTGACGGTTAGCGCAGTATCTATAATGATCGAAGGACCCATCAAATTTCGTCTTTCACTGAGTTTCAAGAAACTAATTGTCCGCCGACAGGCAATTTATGTGGATGTCGAACGTCAGGTGAAAACTGCGCGTCTCGTTAACAAATTAATCGCCCAGCATACATTTAATAATATTACAACAAACCGTAATATCGTCTATTTTTTACGTACAAGCTGCTCATAAGCACTTATCATAATTGTGGGTGTTGCTATTATTAAATACCTTCGTTACTTTTAAAAACCTTTCCAAATATGTGGCGTTCGTTGCCTATATTTAAGTGACATATCGCTGAACGTGTTAATATGTCGTTCGATCTATAACTGCGTTGCGTTTAACTACACAGTTAAATCGCGCGACCATGCTCTCGTTTTTTTACCCCTCGTTGTCGCGCGAAGTTACATACTTGCGGTGTCCTACATTTTTTCTGCCGGACATAATCGTCGAATATCTATCGCGCCAATCGGTGAAATTTACTTAAATGATTAAAGAATATAGAGCAATTTTTCGGATGAAGTTCCATATTTCATTCTTTATATCCCTTTAACACTTTGACTGCCATAATGGTCATCGGTGACCGGCGCAAAAGGTCCCACGAAAAATTAAAAAAATATCCAATCGGTAGCATTTATAATTTTATAAATGCAATTAATATTAACCGTTTGAGTACGGGGAAGCGCTATCGCACTTCACTTGTGGTATGCCAAAAATACGGCGCAGCGCGATAGCGCTTGTCTTGTTTTGTATCGAGAATGCGAAGACGCTGCTGTTGGTAGTATACTTTACGCAATTATTGGGAGCAGTTGCAGTAATATCAGTAGCAGTTTTTATTCATTTAACTCAGTTGTGGCTTTTAATAATATAAGAATTAATGACACTATAGAGGAGGAATGGTTAGCAAGCAAAAATGCCAGAGGAACATCACCGATAAGTAAAAAGTTTTCTTTAGAAAAATTACCTGGGCGAAATTTGCGACAGTGTGATGCATGCAGTAATAAAAATGGTAATGGAATTAAACGATCCAACCTAATTTGCGCTATATGTAAAGAAGGAATTCATGGAATTTGTGCAGCAAAACATTTTTGTAATAAGTGAAAATAAAATTTTTTTTTTATCATAATTACTTGTTACATAACAATTAGTGTTAATTATAACCATTTTCATTGTTTCCAAAAAAAAAAAATACTACGCATTTCATCCCGGACTTTTAGCATATGCATAAGAAAATGCTCCCGTACTCAAACGGTTAAATAGTGATTCAATTCTTTGATTTCCCATACCTTCGCATTATTTTCATTTTGCATAATTCAATCGTATTCTGTAGTATTTCATCCTGTTGCAGTTTCAATATAGTAAAACACGCATGGCAGTCAACGTGTTAACACTTTGACTGCCGTGATGGTCACTGCTGACTGGCGCAAGAGATTTTAGTGAAGATCCAAAATATTCGCAATGGGTAGCAATAATTATTTTATAAATGCAGTTATTGTTAGAATAGTGATGCGATTCTTTAGTATCCAATACCTGCACATTATTTACTGTTTGCATAATTCAATCATATTCTGTAGTATTTCATCCTGTTGCAGTTTCAATATAGTAAAACACGCATGGCAATCGACGTGTTAACACTTTGACTGCCGTGATGGTCACTGCTGACCGGCGCAAGAGATTTTAGTGAAGATCCAAAATATTCGCAATGGGTAGCAATAATTATTTTATAAATGCAGTTATTGTTAGAATAGTGATGCGATTCTTTAGTATCCAATACCTGCACATTATTTACATTTTGCATAATTCAATCAAACGCTGCAGTATTTCATAGCATCGCCGTTCTAATAATTTTATAAATGCAATTAATATTAAATAGCGATTCAATTCTTTGATTTTCCATACCTTCGCATTATTTTCATTTTGTATAATTCAATCGTATTCTGTAGTATTTCATCCTGTTGCAGTTTCAATGTAATAAAACACGCATGGCAGTCAACGTGTTAACACTTTGACTGCCGTGATGGTCACTGCTGACCGGCGCAAGAGATTTTAGTGAAGATCCAAAATATTCGCAATGGGTAGCAATAATTATTTTATAAATGCAGTTATTGTTAGAATAGTGATGCGATTCTTTAGTATCCAATACCTGCGCATTATTTACATTTTGCATAATTCAATCGTATTCTGCAGTATTTCATCCTGTTGCAGTTTCAATATAGTAAAACACGCATGGCAGTCAACGTGTTAACACTTTGATTGCCGTGATTACAATGCTGACCGGCGCAAAGATTTTAGTGAGGATCCAAAATATTCGCAATGGGTAGCAATAATTATTTTATAAATGCAGTTATTGTTAGAATAGTGATGCGATTCTTTAGTATCCAATACCTGCACATTATTTACATTTTGCATAATTCAATCAAACGCTGCAGTATTTCATAGCATCGCCGTTCTAATACTGCAAAATTTGCATGGCAGTCAAAGTGTTAAGTAATTATTTCAGTAAATGACAATAAGATCGAAAAGAAAAAATTTGAATAAATTGACTCGTCATGTCTCTATTCGCAGCGCATATGTGTATGTGCTATATTTGAGCGGGCAGTTTTTAACTCCGAAAGTATGTCGGATTAGCGTACGTCCGCGAAAACATCGATTCTTCCGCAACACGCGTCGAACGGTAGCAATAATTATTTTATAAATGCAGTTATTATTAGAATAGTGATGCGATCCTTTGGCCTCCCATACCTGAACATTATTTCCATTTTGCATAATTCAATCAAACGCTGCAGTATTTCATAGCATCGCCGTTCTAATACTGCAAAATTTGCATGGCAGTCAAAGTGTTAAGTAATTATTTCAGTAAATTACAATAAGATCGAAAAGAAAAAATGTGAATAAATTGACTCGTTATGTCTCCATTAGCAGCGCATGTGTGTATGTGCTATATTTGAGCGGGCAGTTTTAAACTCCGAAAGTATGTCGGATTAGCGTACGTCCGCGAAAACATTATTTTCTGCAACACGCGTATTTTGCAATAATTATTTTATAAATGCAGTATATATATTAGAATAGTGATATATCTGTAGATAATACCAGCAGATTATTTACATTTTGCATAATTCAATCAAACGCTGCAGTATTTCATCAGCACCGCCGTTCTAATACTGCGCTATTTTGCTCATTTTTATTAAGTGTTAAGTAATTATATATCAGTAAATTAAATATATATCGAAAAAAAAAATTTGAATAAATTTAATCGTCATGTCTCCATTCGCAGCGCATACGTGTATGATTACTATATTTTCTGGCTATTTTTATTTTTATTAATCTCATGTCATGATTATATATCGAAAACATTAATTTTTGCAATATATCGTCGAAAAGAGAGAATCACACTAATATGCGCGTTGAAGTTATATCGATGTTGTTTCCGACGAACGCCGGTCCCTATTATTTTCCGGCTAATTTTTTATTTTTCGTTATGGATACATGATTATATATCGAAAATTAATTTTGTAATATATCTGAATAAACCAGAGAATCCTGTAAATTTAATGGCGGTACGACATTGATCGGTGCGCATCAGTGACCGATAGAGAATGATTACTTTCTGGGCTATTTTGCTCACTTTTATTAAACTATCATGATTATATATCTAATTTTAATTTTGTAATATATCAATGTAGGATGGAAAAAAATACCCTACTTCTGTTTCTCGTGTGCTATATTGGTGGCACATTTATAGGCGCCACCGGTGACGAGTAAATTGCAGGAACTATTTCTATTATTTGCTGGCTATTTTGCTCACTTTTATTAATCTCATGACATGATTATATATCGAAATTAATTTTGTCATACATCTGTAGGTAAAATCAGAGAATCCTGTAAATTTAATGGTAGTACTCCTGATCTGAGCATCAGCGACCGTACTGATTTCTATTATTTTCTGGCTATTTTGCTCATTTTTATTAATCTCATGACATGATTATATATCGAAATTAATTTTGTAATATATCTGTAGATAAACCAGAGAATCCTGTAAATTTAATGGTAGTACTCCTGATCTGAGCATCAGCGACCGTACTGATTTATATTATTTTCTGGCTATTTTGCTAATTTTTATTAATCTCATGACATGATTATATATCGAAATTAATTTTGTAATATATCTGTAGATAAACCGGAGAATCCTGTAAATTTAATGGTAGTACTCCTGATCTGAGCATCAGCGACCGTACTGATTTCTATTATTTTCTGGCTATTTTGCTCATTTTTATTAATCTCATGACATGATTATATATCGAAATTAATTTTGTAATATATCTGTAGATAAACCAGAGAATCCTGTAAATTTAATGGTAGTACTCCTGATCTGAGCATCAGCGACCGTACTGATTTCTATTATTTTCTGGCTATTTTGCTCATTTTTATTAATCTGATGACATGATTATATATCGAAATTAATTTTGTAATATATCTGTAGATAAACCAGAGAATCCTGTAAATTTAATGGTAGTACTCCTGATCTGAGCATCAGCGACCGTACTGATTTCTATTATTTTCTGGCTATTTTGTTCATTTTTATTAATCTGATGACATGATTATGTATCAAAATTAATTTTGTAATATATCTGTAGATAAACCAGAGAATCCTGTAAATTTAATGGCAGTACTCCTGATCTGAGCATCAGCGACCGTACTGATTTCTATTATTTTCTGGCTGTTTTGCTCATTTTTATTAATCTCATGAGATGATTATATATCGAAATTAATTTTGTAATATATCTGTAGATAAACCAGAGAATCCTGTAAATTTAATGGTAGTACTCCTGATCTGAGCATCAGCGACCGTACTGATTTCTATTATTTTCTGGCTATTTTGCTCATTTTTATTAATCTGATGACATGATTATATATCGAAATTAATTTTGTAATATATCTGTAGATAAACCAGAGAATCCTGTAAATTTAATGGTAGTACTCCTGATCTGAGCATCAGCGACCGTACTGATTTCTATTATTTTCTGGTTATTTTGCTAATTTTTATTAATCTCATGACATGATTATATATCGAAATTAATTTTGTAATATATCTGTAGATAAACCAGAGAATCCTGTAAATTTAATGGTAGTACTCCTGATCTGAGCATCAGCGACCGTACTGATTTCTATTATTTTCTGGCTATTTTGCTCATTTTTATTAATCTGATGACATGATTATATATCGAAATTAATTTTGTCATATATCTGTAGGTAAAATCAGAGAATCTTGTAAATTTAATGTTAGTACTCCTGATCTGAGCATTAGCGATCATCCTGATCGTGCGATTAATATCTATTATCAAAGCACCGCCGAAAATGCAACCATTTTTCGCCAAACCAAAAACAGAACACCCGTAGTCAACATTGGTCTCCACACGGCGGGTACTGATAGAAAAATTAAATCAAATTGTTAAAAAACTGAAATCAAGAAATTAAATCAAATGCTTGCAGAATTTATGTCCGTCGCACTTAAGATGACACTATCAAAAATGCAACAATTTTTCGTTGACCCACCGACAGAACACGTGTGGCAAACACAGGTCCCGGTACGGCCGGTATTGATAGAAAAATGAAATCAATATTATCCTTTCGTGCCACATTCGTGGAAAGGTTCGAAGCAGAGGTCAGCGTTCTCGATCCGCACGCCCCATGTACAACAATATATTATGCATAATATGGAACGAACGCAAGGGGGTGTACGTTCTTGTATGAAGAAGCGCGGAGGATTGCTATTGAAAGTAACAGGCGAATGTCGGTGCTCGAGATGATGCCTGGACAATGAACGCGCCTAGGATACAAAATAAATCTCCGTTGAATGTTTAACAGTGACACCTTTGTTGGACGAACACTGCAAGCTATGTCTCTTGTGAAACGTTCTTAAGCAGCAATAACGCCCCATCGACGTGGCTCTTTACCTCGCGCTGCCCTACATTTTAATTCCTCAACAGCGGTAAATCTCATTGCGCATTGTGACTTTGCAAAGCTTGTCGGCGGTAGCGTAAAAATGCACAGGCCTGTTTACAAGGGAGGGTAATACTTCTTTGGTGCAACGTACCTCTCTTTTCTGATGTTAAAGTGCAGTATATCCTCGTGGGTGCCCTCAACGGTGACGAAAATCATCGCCCCAGCGATACTGTACAAAAGGACGATGACGAATAGGAAAATATGCGTGAACCATCGTTTGCTCCAGGAACTGACCTATGCGAAACGTATTTCACCGTGAGAATATAATTAATCCGACAGAGAATCGTATTGCCGTTGGATAAGGCTTTTCCTTTGCCGCTCAAATACTTTGCAGTTGTCATTCTCGACTCTCATAAATACGCAATCGCTAAGATGTGCCGTTCTATAAAAACACACAGAGTACAAAGCGCTTGTCGTCCGGTCACAATATTTACATGAGAAATAATTGGCTGACGGCAACACGCTCGAACAACCCTCAAACAGTACAACCCTGTAAGCCCGGGTGCTCACTCGTAACTTTTACAAGAAGTGTATGTATTTATAATGAAAAGCATACTTTAATATTTACAAGAAAAACAATCCCTGAAAGTGACTTGTTTGAATAATCCTCAAACGATACAACCCAATTAGCTCAGGTACTCACTCGTAACTTTAATTACCCTCGACGACTCACGGTGTTAAATTGAACGTGGAACGAATTAATTATAAGAGCAACTTGGCCAATTTCGTGATACTAACAGTTCGATAGCATCAAAATAACTAATCAGAACATGCATTTGGCAGAGCTGATCGCTATCATGAAATTGTATGAGCGTCTTATAGTAGGTTCGTTTTACATATACAGTGCCTGCACTAATGTACATACAACGTAACCTCGTGCATAAGAATTATTTAGTGGCACGGGTAGATTCAAGAGGCAGGTCCTTTCTTCCTGTACATCATAATATTACATCCACTCTTCCGGCAGAGATATTATCACATTACATAGATGTGACCCACTTTCTGCCCGTGAATACCAAACCCGAACGTTCATAACACAAATTGAAAGCACGCGCGTCCCAATGACTGTGTGACTTCGTCTACCTCTTTTCAAGAATGTCGCAAAACTGTCTTTTCACAGATTCAGTCGCCTTTTTCCTATCTACGCGCGGCGCGGGATGCGATCTCACATAGTAAATATTGCTCCGACTAAACTTCTTGCCTTTGGTATCTTTTCGTGTATTCAAACGTTTTTGGTGACCGTACCCTTCCGCTTGATAAAAATGTTGAGTAACCGTACCTTTCTAATATTCTGGCCACGTTTTTATTATATTAAATACATCTGATTTTCCACCCCTGAATATAAATCGCCAACCCAACGTCCATAACAGCATTCGAAAACATACGCAACCCGTTAACTGGATGATTTCATCTATCTCTTTTCAAGAATATCGCATAATTACCCCGTTATTATTACATTACATACATCCGAACGCCTTCTACCCCTCAATTAAAATATTGGGAAACTAAACCTCCATAGCAGAATTCATAAACACACGCGCAATAATACCACAAAATTGGTACGTTAATATCACATTACATATATATGAATCTCGTTCTACCCCTACATCCAGATATTGCAAAGCGAAACGTCTGTAATAGAATGTGAAAACACACGCTAACCGTCCGTAACAGAATTGAAAATGCGCAATATCACAAAATTACCACGTACCTATCCCATTATATATGTACATCCGAACCTCTTCCTACCTTTGAATCTACTTGTTGCAAAGCTAAACCTTCATAGTAGAATTCATAAACACACGCGCAATAATACCATAAAATTGGTACGTTACTATCACATTACATATATACGAACCTCATTCTACCCCTACATCCAAATATTGCAAAGCGGAATGTTCGTAATAGAATGTGAAAACACACGCTAACCTTCCGTAACAGAATTGAAAACGCGCAATATCACAAAATTACCACATACCTATCGCATTAAATACGTCAGAACCTCTTCCTACCTCTGAATCCACGTGTTGCAAAGCTAAACCTTCATAACAGAATTCATAAGACACGCGCAATAATACCACAAAATTGGTACGTTAATATCACATTACATATATATGAATCTCGTTCTACCCCTACATCCAAATATTGCAAAGCGGAACGTCCGTAATAGAATGTGAAAACGCACGCTAACCTTCCGTAACAGAATTGAAAACGCGCAATATCACAAAATTACCACATACCTATCGCATTAAATACGTCCGAACCTCTTCCTACCTCTGTATCTACATGTTGCAAAGCTAAACTTTCATAACAGAATTCATAAACACACGCGCAATAGTACCCCAAAATTGGTACATTACTATCACATTACATATATACGAACCTCGTTCTACCCCTACATCCAAATATTGCAAAGCGGAATGTCGGTAATAGAATGTGAAAACACACGCTAACCTTCCGTAACAGAATTCGAAAACGCGCAATATCACAAAATTACCCCGTACCTATCGCATTACATACATCCGAACCTCTTCCTACCTCTGAATCCACATGTTGCAAAGCTAAACTTTCATAACAGAATTCATAAACACACGCGCAATAGTACCCCAAAATTGGTACGTTACTATCACATTACATATATACGAACCTCGTTCTACCCCTACATCCAAATATTGCAAAGCGGACCGTCCGTAATAGAATGTGAAAACGCACGCTAACCGTCCGTAACAGAATTCGAAAACGCGCAATATCACAAAATTACCACCTACCTATCACATTACATACATCCGAACCTCTCCTACCTCTGAGTCCACATGTTGCAAAGCTAAACCTTCATAGCAGAATTGATAAACACACGCGCAATAATACCACAAAATTGGTACGTTACTATCCCATTACATATATACGAACCTCGTTCTACCCCTACATCCAAATATTGCAAAGCGGAACGTCCGTAATAGAATGTGAAAACGCACGCTAACCTTCCGTAACAGAATTGAAAACGCGCAATATCACAAAATTACCACGTACCTATCGCATTACATACATCCGAACCTCTTCCTACCTCTGAATCCACATATTGCAAAGCTAAACCTTCATAGCAGAATTCATAAACACACGCGCAATAATATCACAAAATTGGTACGTTAATATCACATTACATATATATGAATCTCGTTCTACCCCTACATCCAAATATTGCAAAGCGGAACGTCCGTAATAGAATGTGAAAACACACGCTAACCTTCCGTAACAGAATTGAAAACGCGCAATATCACAAAATTACCACATACCTATCGCATTAAATACGTCCGAACCTCTTCCTACCTCTGAATCCACGTGTTGCAAAGCTAAACCTTCATAACAGAATTCGTAAACACACGCGTAATAGTATCACGAAACTGCTATATTATTCTCGCAACACATACACTCGTACTCCTTTCTACCCCTGCACCAAGTACCGGAAAACCTGCTCCAGTTTCTAACACCTACCCGTAGAAGAGTGTCGGAACCGTACCTTTTCGTACAACCAAAAGACACTTTTCTCTCCCACGCTGAGTCCGGACTTGGTGAGATCCTTGATGCCCTTAAACTGCGTGAACATGAACTCGCTCGCCTTGTTCGCGTAGATGGCCTGGGGCTGGCCGGAAACCGGCGTCATCGGGATGGGCGTCTGTCCATAAGGCGTCGGCACGTAGCCGCCGGTTCCCGGCTGTGAGTAGAACTGTCCCGGCAACGGCAGGGTGATCTTCGGCCTCGGCGGCAATCTGCGAACGTGCGGTGAGTTCGACATCTCCGCAGCCTTTGTCGGCGCCTGCAGCTTTCAGCGCGAGCGACGCGTGAAATTCGTCGTCGCGTGCGATTAACCAGCGGTCAAAGGGGGCTGAGTATCGTTGGCCGAGTCCTCGCTCTCGGCAGCTTCTCTCATCGAGAGATCATCGTCGAGAATATGTCACGAGACGGTACGGTGCTTTTTAATGGAGAAGAGCCGGGAGAGTTTAGCGTTCATCGTTTCGGACGCTCGTTCGACACCGGCCTGGAGCCGCACTCACTGCACTGCAATTCGAAAGTTTCCGTTCACGACGGTGTGTCGACTGAATGGACGTGGCGGTGGAAACGTGCATGAGATAAGACGAATGCGATACAAGTATGCGCGTGTTAGTGGCGATTAACCAGTTAGTCGTTGCGAAAACTGCGAAAAGCGTGGATCTGGAATGTGTCGCAAGTAGGCGATGACGAGTAAAGTTCAGCGTAGAATACGCGCGGTGTTGGGATGTAGAGTTATCTTGTAGTGAAATGAGTGGTGCAGTTTTTCGTTTTATTGACGACGGGGTGTTCGGGTAACTGGTGCGACGTGATGAATGGGGGAAAGAGAGATTTCGTTGAGATAAAGTTGTTTGTTCGAGTTTGGTGAAGAGGCTTGTTGTAATGAATTACTGCACCGGAGACGTACGTGGGATAATTATTTTAGTCGATAAACCTAATCTAATCCCTGTGCTGTATGCAATTTACGCATAATGATTGTTTAAAGTCTTTTATTTACTCGTTTTACTTCGTCTTGGGTTCCAAAGATTTAAAACATCTTAAAATTGAATATATTTTAGTTTTCGCTAAAATTGCAATTTAAATGGCAACTCGCAAATTATTTTTATGCATAAATAAATAGTAAATAATAAGTTAATGGGGAAAGTACCTTTCTTGCAAATTAGTTTTATGCATGTTGAATTGTGTGTTATTTTTAACATTATTACTGAACGTAAATAATAAGTTAATGGGGAAAGTACCTTTCTTGCTTGTAATTTGGAAATCGATTGAGAATATTTATCGGAACTTCTCGACATGCTTAACAAAAGTTCTCAATTTTCACATTTTGCATTAACACATCTTTTAACTGTAAACTCGCGATAATGGAGCCCTCGATACCCCGGAACATATAGAGAAGTTGCGATCGTGACATTATAAATAGAACGTCGTAATATAAATAGAACGTGCTAACAAAAATTCTCAATTTTTTCGTAACACATCTTTTACTAGTAAAATATGCATATAGAGTTCTAACAGAAATTTTCAATCG
Organism: Cryptocheilus praepositus; assembly: GCA_033815515.1. NCBI lineage: Eukaryota > Metazoa > Arthropoda > Insecta > Hymenoptera > Pompilidae > Cryptocheilus > Cryptocheilus praepositus. The sequence continues at coordinate 4,004,532 of JAWWQZ010000257.1, forward strand.
ACTTCCAAATTTCAACGAAAAAGGGGCTTTTCCTCATTACCTTATTATCTACCTTCTACAAATCACGACTGTATTCGTCATAGCGCAAAACATTGTCATTCCTTCATGACATGTATACCCGTCAGGAACAGCTAACTGGTTAAATCTTAGCGGCGAAGCCTGCGACTACACAAACATATCGGCAGCTGGATATAAAACCATTGCGCGGTAGAACAGGCGAGCCTTTTTTTTCACTTAAAACGCAAAGTGCGATCGTGACATTTGGGAACAGTTATAAATAGAACGTCGTAATAGTAAAATATGCATTAACGTAAAGACGTGCTAACAAAAGTTCTCAATTTTCACATTTTGCATTAACACATCTTTTACTACTGTAAACTCGCGATAATGGAGCCCTCGATACCCCGGAACATATAGAGTTCTAACAGAAATTTTCAATCGACTTCCAAATTTCAACGAAAAAGGGGCTTTTCCTCATTACCTTATTATCTACCTTCTACAAATCACGACTGTACTCGTCATAGTGGAAAACGTTGTCATTCCTTCATGACATGTATACCCGTCAGGAACAGCTAACTGGTTAAATCTTAGCGGCGAAGCCTGCGACTACACAAACATATCGGCAGCTGGATACGCTTGGCTGTTGAAGCAGCGAATTTTGGACCATTGCGCGGTAGAACGGATTAGAGGCGACGAGCCTTTTTTTTCACTTAAAACGCAAAGTGCGATCGTGACATTTGGGAACAGTTATAAATAGAACGTCACCGGAGGCCTACGAGTGCGTTGGCAAGGCGTTAGCGGTGTTCCATGAGAGATGTATTTCGAAAATCGGGTCGTCTTCCCGCCCGGCAATCAGTTTCGCTTCGTAAATCTGGCGTGACTGCTTGGAGACCCAGCTGAGTATCAACGAGGAGCCGTTCATTTGTCACTCGGACGTGTCACGTGTCGGAAGGCATGGTGCAATTAACTGGACACGTTGAGATGGGAAGTACGAATGCAGAGTACCGAGCAGCTGACAATTTTTTCCTTGCACAATATTAGAATACTTTTTTCTAATATTTTTATTGTTACTCAAATATTGATTCTTATTGAGATAATTTTTCATTACAATCATTTTATTAACCCTTTGCACTCGGGCATGTTTCTTCACGAAGTAGCGAATAGCGCAACATTTCGTTTAAAATGGTATGGTTTTGAAAAAAATACTCTGCTCAAATCATATTTTGCATACAACTTTGCTGGTACATTTATGTTGAAACAAAATCAAAATTTTATAGTCTATTCTTTTCGAGTGCGTCATAGTTCATTCACCAATGTGAATTGCGGGTTTATTAAAACACATATCGCGGTAATAACTTGTTTATGATCTTTCACGTGTCATTTTTTCTTCCGAGCATATACAATATTTATATAATAACTTGCAGTTTATCATTCAGCCTATTGCAGGAATATATAGAAGGTTGTTCTTGCAGTCGCTAGAATTGTCCTTTCAATTTATTGACCACGAATTCACTAAATATTAAATAGCACACAGATTATTAATTCTAACTCATTGCCTTAACTTGTAACTCCCCGGAAAAATCCTAAGGAAACAAATATTTGAACAAACGTTTTTTGTATATACATTTTCCTCAATAATAATACGAAGTATTTTCGTGTCCCCTCACAGGGGACAGTCGAGTGCAAAGGGTTAATATTCAAATATTAATTTTTATTCAAATAACTTTTTTATTATAGTAGTGTACTATAATAATTTTTGTTGAGCACAACGACCGAGAGGAAGATATGACCTAGTCAAGTTGTTTCATTACACGTATGCGGTATCGGTGCCAGAGGCGTTCTTTATTCACACATCGAGCGGCGGAACGAATATCGGAAATCGTACGATTTTTCTGTACACGCTGTAGAACGAATGTAAGCCGTCGCGCAAGAAAATAAGCAGAGTCTCACTTTGCTAACGCGCTACAACAAACAAATGTCAAAGCTTCAATCAAACCGAATGACGGATGAGGAGTTTCGGCCGGCATTACGTATTTCGCTATATGTTTACTGTCGTTACGATGAAGCCTCTCAGCTGCCTTGAAATTCGTCAAACGATACTGACTAAAGAAAATAATCGACTGTCCGGGTCATTTTCTGTAAATGCACAATGACTTTCACATCCTTCGTTATTGGTAAACGATACGAAGATATATTTTGTTTGTCACCCGATCGATGAGCATGTAAACCGTAACCATAAAATTGATTTACGAGCCAAGATAAAACCTTGTTCGATGACCAATCGTTGGGTAGATTCTAACTGATCTTGACCTGCCCTCCGTGATCTCGAACTTGCGTTTCTCGGATTACCAATTCAGGTCTAAAATTATTGCTGTAGCTTCCTCGCACAGGTCGGCGACCCGGTGAATTCTAGCAACGAATAGTTCCACCGTGTTCAAACTTGCTGTCGGATTTAGATTGGTACGGAAACGGCGAATTTCTCGACAACCGCTGGACGCTCGATATAGATAGAGTGCAGTTGTGTATGTTATTTAAATTGGACAGTGCTATGCTCTCAGATTTTTGCCGCATGTGTGAACAACGGAATGTTATGCAATCGGCAATGTGTGATCTGTATAAAAAAAATTTGTTACGTTTCTGTCAAGATGAATAATTATATCATTTCAAATCTGGAACAAAGTGCGATTGCAAATTTATATTTGGGTACCGAATTAATAATGGCACAGCTTCAACTCTGAAAACAATTTCCTACCTTCACAATACTGGCACTCTACAGAAACTATCTCTATCTGAAACTATATATTTACGATCAGGTGCGTACTCAATGATTATTCTCACGGCTGACGTCAGAGCCACGTCTCCAATTCCTAACATTTTTCTTATGCACCATCTATACAAAAATTCAATTGCCCCCTCCCCATTTTAAAAAAGCCAAATTAACAATGATGCAGTTTCAGCTCTGAAACGAGTTCCCAAACTCTTCAATACGCGCAGCCGCGGAAATTTCGAATTACTCTTCATTCGAAACTATATATCAACGTTTATATGCGTAATCAATGATTATTATCATGGCCTCAACGTCGAAGCCGCACACATCATGCAACTCGCATCACTCAGAATGACGTGTCGCGCCACAAGAGACCACTCCAGTGCAGCTTATCGACGTGATGATCAGTGGATCACCCCCCTGGAGACGGTTTTCCAACCCCTGAAAGCATTCCCGCCGATTTATCGTCGCGCACATCGGGAGGAATAAATCACCCACGATCTTCCGCTTCTAACGACGGCATCGGACGCCACTTTCATCTACCCGCTTATCCTGCATTCGAAAAAACACGCCGTCGCTAACTTACGGGCGCGTCGCTTTTTGGAAACCGTGAGCACAGATAGTGAGTCGATCTAAAGCTTGACTTGGATCGATCCGTTACTCAATACTGTAGGAATCGAACGCGTCATCAAGGAGTCACAGTCTGCCAAAAGGGCAGCTGCGCTATGTTATGCATTCCGAAAGATAAGAGGCAGTTCAGGGCACACCGCGATAGACTTAAGACGTGCTTGGTGTGGCTCGTGGTCCCTTTCATTCTAAGACGTAATTCTTATTCCAAGCTATTTGTAACACTGTTAGAATATATTTTATTAAGTTAGTAAGTCCGATTTGCTTTCCCTGTGTCTTCCCTCCCTACAATACGCTCACTCGCGATTAACCGTATGCTCCTCGCAGAATTCTACACGTACGACTTTCGATTTACGCGCCGTGTAAGGCCGGAAAACGCGGCTGTGTCTAAAGAAAAGGTAACGAGCAGAAAACGCCTCTTTCGTTGTTAAAGTTGATATTGTCCTGCAGACAGAAAGTTTAGTGCCGGTCGCCAGGGACCGACGTAACGTTTGCCGCGTTAAGTATGCCAGCAATCAAACCGTCCACACGCTTATTCTTCCACGTCTCCGAGGCATGTTAACACTTTGACCGCGCATTTCACTGAACGACATCCAACTGCCGCGGTGTCGATCTTTCCAGCGTGTGACGTAGCAGACGTATTATTCTAGGCAAACCGCAATCGCTCCTACGTGACAGCGATCGTTAAAGTGCTGAATGTTCAACATTGGTCTTCTACCATTTGTCAGAAGAGATTGTTACTCACTGATTCTTTAAACGCTTTGGCAGTCAGCGGCACATACTATCTTATGCAGACTGTTCTTGATAAAGCGAAGTCACATCTGCGTGATGCCGGCAGTTAACTGCTGATCATAGAATCGCGTTTATGAAACAGCGGCTGTTAAAGTGTTGAAGGTTCAACGTTGGTCTTCTACCATTTGTCAGAAGAGATTGTTACTCACTGATTCTTTAAACGCTTTGGCAGTCAGCGGCACATACTATCGTATGCAGACTGTTCTTGATAAAGCGAAGTCACATCTGCGTGATACCGGCAGTTAACTGCTGATCATCGAATCGCGTTTATGAAACAGCGGCTGTTAAAGTGTTGAAGGTTCAACGTTGGTCTTCTACCATTTGTCAGAAGAGATTGTTACTCACTGATTCTTTAAACGCTTTGGCAGTCAGCGGCACATACTATCTTATGCAGACTGTTCTTGATAAAGCGAAGTCACATCTGCGTAATGCCGGCAGTTAACTGCTGATCATCGAATCGCGTTTATGAAACAGCGGCTGTTAAAGTGTTGAAGGTTCAACGTTGGTCTTCTACCATTTGTCAGAAGAGATTGTTACTCACTGATTCTTTAAACGCTTTGGCAGTCAGCGGCACATACTATCTTATGCAGACTGTTCTTGATAAAGCGAAGTCACATCTGCGTGATGCCGGCAGTTAACTGCTGATCATAGAATCGCGTTTATGAAATAGCGGCTGTTAAAGTGTTGAAGGTTCAACGTTGGTCTTCTACCATTTGTCAGAAGAGATTGTTACTCACTGATTCTTTAAACGCTTTGGCAGTCAGCGGCACATACTATCGTATGCAGAGTGTTCTTGATAAAGCGAAGTCACATCTGCGTGATACCGGCAGTTAACTGCTGATCTTCGAATCGCGTTTATGAAACAGCGGCTGTTAAAGTGTTGAAGGTTCAACGTTGGTCTTCTACCATTTGTCACAAGAGATTGTTACTCACTGATTCTTTAAACGCTTTGGCAGTCAGCGGCACATATTATCGTATGCAGACTGTTCTTGATAAAGCGAAGTCACATCTGCGCGATGCCGGCAGTTAACTGCTGATCTTCGAATCGCGTTTATGAAACAGCGGCTGTTAAAGTGTTGAAGGTTCAACGTTGGTCTTCTACCATTTGTCAGAAGAGATTGTTACTCACTGATTCTTTAAACGCTCTGGCAGTCAGCGGCACATACTATCTTATGCAGACTGTTCTTGATAAAGCGAAGTCACATCTGCGTGATACCGGCAGTTAACTGCTGATCTTCGAATCGCGTTTATGAAACAGCGGCTGTTAAAGTGTTGAAGGTTCAACGTTGGTCTTCTACCATTTGTCGGAAGAGATTGTTACTCACTGATTCTTTAAACGCTTTGGCAGTCAGCGGCACATACTATCTTATGCAGTCTGTTCTTGATAAAGCGAAGTCACATCTGCGTGATACCGGCAGTTAACTGCTGATCTTCGAATCGCGTTTATGAAACAGCGGCTGTTAAAGTGTTGAAGGTTCAACGTTGGTCTTCTACCATTTGTCAGAAGAGATTGTTACTCACTGATTCTTTAAACGCTTCGGCAGTCAGCGGCACATACTATCTTATGCAGACTGTTCTTGATAAAGCGAAGTCACATCTACGTGATGCCGGCAGTTAACTGCTGATCATTGAATCGCGTTTATGAAACAGCGGCTGTTAAAGTGTTGAAGGTTCAACGTTGGTCTTCTACCATTTGTCAGAAAAGATTGTTACTCACTGATTCTTTAAACGCTTTGGCAGTCAGCGGCACATACTATCTTATGCAGACTGTTCTTGATAAAGCAAAGTCACATCTGCGTGATACCGGCAGTTAACTGCTGATCTTCGAATCGCGTTTATGAAACAGCGGCTGTTAAAGTGTTGAAGGTTCAACGTTGGTCTTCTACCATTTGTCAGAAGAGATTGTTACTCACTGATTCTTTAAACGCTTTGGCAGTCAGCGGCACATACTATCTTATGCAGACTGTTCTTGATAAAGCGAAGTCACATCTGCGTGATGCCGGCAGTTAACTGCTGATCTTCGAATCGCGTTTATGAAACAGCGGCTGTTAAAGTGTTGAAGGTTCAACGTTGGTCTTCTACCATTTGTCAGAAGAGATTGTTACTCACTGATTCTTTAAACGCTTTGGCAGTCAGCGGCACATACTATCGTATGCAGACTGTTCTTGATAAAGCGAAGTCACATCTGCGTGATACCGGCAGTTAACTGCTGATCTTCGAATCGCGTTTATGAAACAGCGGCTCTTAAAGTGTTGAAGGTTCAACGTTGGTCTTCTACCATTTGTCAGAAAAGATTGTTACTCACTGATTCTTTAAACGCTTTGGCAGTCAGCGGCACATACTATCTTATGCAGACTGTTCTTGATAAAGCGAAGTCACATCTGCATGATGCCGGCAGTTAAGAGCTGATCATCGAATCACGTTTACGAAACAGCGGCTGTCAAAGTGTTGAAGGTTCAACATTGATCTGTTACAATTTCTCAGACGCGATCGTTACTCATTGATTCATTTCATGCTTTGGTATCCACCGGCATATACTATCACATGCGAACCATTTTTGATAAAGTGAGACCTGCGTGATGCCGGCGGTTAACAGCTGATCAGCGAAGACGCGTTTACGTGATAGCGGCGGTCATAGTATTAACACGTTTAACGCGGTGAAAAGGCAAGGAAAGGCAACGGTCAGAGGACGAATTTGGAACAAGTTTCAAGAAAACCTACTTAAAAAGCGTAAACAGATTTGTTAATGTTATGAGCATTAGAAAGTGTCGTCTCTTAGAGTTGTCACTAGCGCCCAAAGGGAAAGTTGAACGTGTTAAGCACGCCAGCGCTCGAACCATCCACGCACGCCAATTCTTCCCCCGACGCACCAGACTTCCGCGCGTATGGAATTTCGATAACCACACTATCCCTCGGACAAGTCCAACGACGCGGCGCGCGTGACTTTACGAACTGATTCGGGCGAGTTAATCGAAAATAGCATAAGGAAACATCGTGCCGCCCCCACCGTGTCCTCTGTCTCACGAGCGCGTCACTGGCTCGTGCCTCCGCTCTTCGGATGCTGGACACATGACGTCACGAGCGAGGCAAGGGCGAAAAAGCAAGCGAACGTTGCGGAAAAGCGAAATGAGCGATGCGAAAAAGCGAAATGAGCGCCCGCTGCCTTCACTGGCTTTTTCCCCCCGTTTCAGCGCACTCTTCTTGACCTACTGCTCCTGGGATCCGTCCGCACGGTGCTCGCGAGATTGCGAAGGAAAAACTCGCGAACGACCCAATTCGCAGCCCGACCGGTCTCCAAGCATCGACGGGAAACTCCGACAAACACTCCGTACAATATGGTCAGCGGGCGCACGAAAATCCACGGAAAGGTGAAAGGTCTCCGGTCCTCAGCGCGTTCTTCAGGACTGCGACGCACTCATTCACACGTGTCCTTCGCTCGATACGCGTATCCTGGTGCCTCGCAGTCCGACATCCCCGTGAAAACAGGCTCCAGGTTTTCAGGGGCAACACACTGCCACTAGTCAATATTCACTGCGCAGCACTCGACGAAACACCCAGCGTACGAAGCGCGTGAACGTTTCAGCGAGAATGCGGGCGAAGTCTTCGGATGAACCGATTGTCGGAGGTTTTCAGTGAACGGCGGCGACGTCTCAAGTGCTTCCGCAAGCGACCCTCTCGCGTGGCTGTGACCACGGCGTCCCGACGCCAACTGAGCTTATGCCCGACGCCGGGTTGCTTTGAAATGGGCGCTACGATGCACAGGGCCGTGCGGGGATTCGCGCTGCTCTTTGCGCGAACTTAGAAGGGGACGCGCCGAAGAGAGGGTCGCGGATATTTTTTAAATTTTGCACGGAGCACGTTAGACCGAAAATATCGGATCTGTCTTTTGATGAACGTGGCGGCGCGTTTTTTGGCCGCAATCAAATTTTCCAGACGTGTCCGAAATTGGACATGAAGATAGACTCGTATTTTACAAATACACTGTGTTTAAGCAAAATATACGCGTATACGCGAGGACAACAAAATGTTGCAGTAAAAAGAAAGAAGCCATACGAGACCGGAACTCTGGGTCGTGAAACCTGTTCCTACACGCTTTATTCGGTCACAATCGGAATTTTCTATAGATCTCTCAGGTTGAAAATATTAGAAACATCTTTCGCCAAGAGTGGCAACTCTCCCGTATTTTTAAGAAAATCAATGTCAAAAACAATGTTTTTCGATCGCCTTCAAATTTTACAGACACGTTCAAAATTGACAATGCATGTATACGTGTGTGTTTATTATACAAATACACAATGAAAAACAAAGTATACGCGTATACGGAAGAACAACAAAAAGTCATAATAAAAATAAAATTATCCATACAAGACTCGAACTCTTGTGTGAGTAATCTTGCCTTCAAGCGTTTTACTCGTTCAGCTACCGTATTTCAATTAAATCTATTGTACATTCTAAAGTACTTAAACATGTACATTTTCCATAAAAACTTTTTATGTATAAAGTAAAAACGTTCTTATGTCATAATTTTTCATTTGGAACACATCCGCAAAACTTGAACGCGATCGAAAAACTGTGATTTTACCTCGATTGTTTTGAAAATGAGGAAGTGTTGTCAGTTTTGGCAAAAGACGTAGTCACTGTTTTCGAGTAAAGAAGTTCTGTACAAAATTTGAAAAAAAAAATCAATGACTCACACTTCTAACCCTTTCCTCGTCAGAGAATCTCGCGGATGACCGTGCGGTAGACTCGTACTACTGCGAGGCGTCGTAAATTTCATTACGCAGTCACAAAGTTTCCAATGCCCTAGCGCGTGACTTTACGGAGCGAAGGGCGATACGTAAACCCACGGTGAATATTTTAATTGGTTCATTAAGTAATATATAAAGACCTCTTACGATTGAAAATATTAACTTTGGAATTTTATTGTTGAAACTCTCGGCATATTTCTGGACCCCTCTTCAAGAATGGATAATAATGGTGCGCATCATTCTTCGATCCCACCACTTTGCACATCACTTGGCAAGTTTTGAAAAGAACATGACTGCGGCGAATAAAAAGTATAGTCACCGGTGGGGGTGGTTGGTAATTGATTGTGGAGGTTTGATGGCGATGGTAGTAGATCAAGGGTAACTTGCTACACTTTCGGCGCAAAGCGGTGTATCGATTTCAACTGACGTCGCAACTGGCCCTTCTACGTCATCGAAACAAACCGGTGTATAAGCATGGAACAAAAAAAATAACAGAGGGTGCGTGATCGCCACGCGCTTTTGCCATTGAAACTTCAAAGATTCTGAAACAGGAAATTTGTGGGGTAAAAGAATATGTAAAACGTATATAATTGTGCATTGAAAATATATCTTTATTAAAATGAAATAATGGAAATGTGGTAGCTGAGATATCATACACAAATTCAGGATTGGAGTTTATCTGAATATCTACAAAATACTGCCTCGATATTTTTCTATTCGATTATTTTATTTGGTGTGAATAAAATTATTATACTTTAATAATTGACCCCGTCCGCTTAAATAAGCTTTGCACTGTTTGTTACGCTTCCATGACTCAATGTGTCGACTTACTCTACCGCGAGAAAAGAAGTTCCGACTTCAAAAAAATACGGTCTATTCATGGTGGATGATTCAGTAACGTTTGTGTATTTGATGCGGGTTCTGCGGAAGTATATATCATTTTAAATTCGTGCGAGTTAAGAAATACGTTAGAAAAATTGTGTCAGCGTTAATAGCGTTTTTTTGTATAACTAATGGCGATGACTAATGCAATTCGGGGAGTTTGGTATACATCGTATATTCGCAGTTGAAACGTTTGCTCGCTGCTCATCTCTGATTCTTCAGAAAGGCGTCCCGGCAACAAAGTTGCTCCTTTGCCAATAATCGACACGCGAGATGCGCACGACAAACTTATCGTGGGCTAATGTGCAAGAGGCGCCGGTTAATGTGCTCCGGAATTTAGGGCAACTTAGGCGTCCTCGTGACATTATTTATTTCCAGAACTAAGCTGAAATGCCGCCACAAATTACCGTGCGCTTTCTTCACATTACAATTTACTTAAATAATTAAGGAATATGAAGTTCTTGTTCGGTTAAAAATGCTTGTCTATAGCAGCACTATATATTGAATATGGACGCTTGACTATAAAACATGCTTAACTATAAAAGCGCTTTCTTCGTCTTACAATTTACTTATATAATTAAGGAATATAAAACTCTTTTTTGGTTGAAAATGCTTAACTATAGAACTTTATTACTATAACTCCCGGAATATTTGAAAACTACTTCTCAGGAGTGGATTGTAATTATGTTAATCACTCTTCGATTTCCAAATTAGTGAAAATGTGCTAAGTGCTAAGATGGAAAATTGATTAACATAATTACTATCCACTCCTGAAGAACGGCGCCAGTCGTCCTGAAACGTGGCCAGAGGTATAGTAATAAAGTTCTACAGTCAAATATTTTCAACCAATATACGATAAGTACCCCAGTATAATTTTTCGGTTCTCAGCATTATGATAAAATGACATAAGTTGCAAGTTAGCTGCAACATAAATTCGTAGTACTAAATAATAGAATTTGATTATCTCTTCTTTTACACTTTCTCTTATTGCACATCGTGGAAAGTAGCTTTTAACATTTTTCTCCTTGAATAATAAAAAATCATGAAATAAGCGTTAAAGTAAATTACAGTAAGGTTAGAATCGGATACATCGTCTAAAATTCAAACTACGTCACATCACTAAATCGTCTAGTCGCAAAAACTGTCGGTCTACTGATCTGTGAAAACGTTGTTCGCAGGGTCCTATGAGTTGGGGACCGTTTTTTCGCCAGAAAACAAACTTTTGGCGCTCCGCTTCGTTCCCGATCTATTCCAATCGTCAGACTTTCCTCGCCTCCCGACTTCTCATCTCAAGTACGCCGGAGAACAAAACGTCGCGAACGCTGGCACGAAAAAGTTCGCTCTCTCCTTTTCCGGGAAATCGTATAAAGACCGTCAAGCATATCCGGAAATAACGCGAGCGGATCCCATGTTCACGGTCCTCGAAGCGAGAAAAGGTTCATTAACGTCCACGCCTTTCGAGCGCACCGTCCGTTTGCAATTTTGCGAACTAACCGCAGTTGCGTTCCGTAAAGTGGGACGTCACCTTGGAATCGACAATGCAACGGCTCCGATGATAATGAACTGAACATAGGCTATGGAAATTGTGGCTGTATGTGCAACTGCGTTACGTTCCTTTAGTGTTTTTCAAGCTTTTGTAAGTATTTGAAATAACACGCCTGTTTACGGTTAAAACAATGAACTTTTACTTGCACCCTACTAGACGCTGCACTAGGTGTAACTCGACACGTCTGTTTATGCTTGAAATGTTGAAGTTTTATTTTTCCACTTCTACACGTTGTATATAATACTACTACATGTTTTTCTACGGTTGAAACATTGGACGTTTATTCGTGCACTGCTGTACAGAGATACTGTTATATATGTTATCCCTTTGACTGCTGTACACGCATATATGCGTCCGCTAAAATTTGTCGGTGTCGACGATGGGCGCATATACGCGCTTCGCAATCGTTTCGATTTCTTACCTACTGCAGCCACAATTATCAATGTAAGAGATAAAATCAGATGCGTTCTTTATTAAATAATATTCTTGCATTATTTTATTTAGCGTAAATTAAGAATTACCATTGGAATTTCATTGCACATACTACTACATGTTTTTCTACGGTTGAAACGTTGGACGTTTATTCGTGCACTGCTGTACAGAGATACTGTTATATATGTTATCCCTTTGACTGCTATAGACGCATATATGCGTCCGCTAAAATTTGTCGGTGTCGACGATGGGCGCATATATGCGCTTCGCAATCGTTTCGGTTTCTTACCTACTGCAGCCACAATTATCAATGTATGAGATAAAATCAGATGCGTTCTTTATTAAATAATATTCTTGCATTATTTAATTTAGCGTAAATTAAGAATTACCATTGGAATTTCATTGCACATACTACTACATGTTTTTCTACGGTTGAAACGTTGGACGTTTATTCGTGCACTGCTGTACAGGGATACTGTTATATATGTTATCCCTTTGACTGTTATAGACGCATATATGCGTCCTCTAAAATTTGTCGGTGTCGACGATGGGCGCATATATGCGCTTCGCAATCGTTTCGATTTCTTACCTACTGCAGCCACAATTATCAATGTATGAGATAAAATCAGATGCGTTCTTTATTAATAATATTCTTGCATTATTTAATTTAGCGTAAATGAAGAATTACCATTGGAATTTCATTGCACATACTACTACATGTTTTTCTACGGTTGAAACGTTGGACGTTTATTCGTGCACTGTTGTACAGAGATACTGTTATATATGTTATCCCTTTGACTGCTATAGACGCATATATGCGTCCGCTAAAATTTGTCGGTGTCGACGATGGGCGGATATATGCGCTTCGTAATCGTTTCGATTTCTTACCTACTGCAGCCACAATTATCAATGTATGAGATAAAATCAGATGCGTTCTTTATTAAATAATATTCTTGCCTTATTTAATTTAGCGTAAATTAAAAATTACCATTGGAATTTCATTGTACATACTAGTACATGTTTTTCTACGGTTGAAACGTTGGACGTTTATTCGTGCACTGTTGTACAGAGATACTGTTATATATGTTATCCCTTTGACTGCTATAGACGCATATATGCGTCCGCTAAAATTTGTCGGTGTCGACGATGGGCGCATATACGCACTTCGCAATCGTTTCGATTGCTTACCTACTGCAGCCACAATTATCAATGTATGAGATAAAACCAGATGCGTTCTTTATTAAATAATATTCTTGCATTATTTAATTTAGCGTAAATTAAGAATTACCATTGGAACTTCATTGCACATACTACTACATGTTTTTCTACGGTTGAAATGTGGGACGTTTATTCGTGCACTGCTGTACGGGGATACTGTTATATATGTTATCCCTTTGACTGCTACAGACGCATATATGCGTCCGCTAAAAATTGTCGGTGTCGACGATGGGCGCATATATGCGCTTCGCAATCGTTTCGATTTCTTACCTACTGCAGCCACAATTATCAATGTAAGAGATAAAATCAGATGCGTTCTTTATTAAATAATATTCTTGCATTATTTAATTTAGCGTAAATGAAGAATTACCATTGGAACTTCATTGCACTTTACATAATCAATCAATAGAGTTCAAACTATCGAAAAGTATTTTATCCACAGCGAGCGTTTCGGCCGGGATTATTCAGTAGTCAAAGGGTTATAGAGTCCTGAAGAGGGCATCCGCGTGGTCCCGAACCAGGACGGGTAAACAAATAAAAATTCAACATTTCAAGCATAAAAAGTCGTATTATTTAATCGGGACCACAATCGTCGTGCTGGCAGGGGTTTCATGCTGTATTGTAAGTGGTAACGCACGACTATAGGGCAGACACTAAGTAGTTCACTCGTGTGGCATTAATCCGACAATTAATGCGGCACACGCGGCTTGCCTGGACGACCCGGCTGATTACATCGGTACGTGTAACAAGGGTACGCGTCATTATCGTCTGACGTACACTCTTCGCTATATCGGGATCGATTGTCGCAGGAACAATGGCTACGATTCACAAAATTCTCACGGAGTGTCGGCGCATAGAATTCCGTTTCTATCGTCCAGTGCGCAATTGTCCGCGAGGACGTAACGCGACCGTTTCTTTTTAGTGAGGACGATAGCACCGGTTTGTTTTAACACTTTGACTGCCATGGTGGTCATCGGTGAAAAAGACCGGCGCAAAAAATAAATCGGTCGCATTTATAATTTTGAAAAAATTAATAAAAAATACCCGATAATCGCATTATTTTCATTTTGCACAATTCAATCATATTTGTAACTTCATCCCGTTGCGGTTTTAATATAGTAAAATAATAATGTTAACAGCAAGTTATTTAGAATTTTACCAATGTTCATTTATTCACGATATTACTAATGTCGACTTATTTAGGATTTTTAATATTAATTGCATTTTCAAAATTTATAATTTTATTAATAATTTTAATAATTTATAATTTTAATCATTTATAAATTTATAATTTTGAAATTGCATTTTCGAAATTTATAATTTTATTAATAATTTTAATAATTTATAAATTTATAATTTTGAAAATGCAATTAATATTAAATAGTGATTCAATTCTTTGGTCTCCGATAACTTCGCATTATTTTCATTTTGCACAATTCAATCATATTCTGTAGTACTTCATCCCGTTGCGGTTTTAATATAGTAAAATACGCGTGGCAGTCAACGTGTTAACAGCAGTTGTGGGCAGCTTATTTAGAATTTTACCAATGTTCATTTATTCACGATATTACTAATGTCGACTTATTTAGGATTTTACTAATGTTGATTGTTTTACGATTTTTGTAATGTCGCTTTATTTATGATTTTACTAATGTTGAGTTTTTTGGCGATTTTACTAATCTTGATTTATTCCGAATTTTACTAATGTTGTTACAGTGCGTTTCATCAGAAGCGATGAAGATGATGCAAGAGATATCGTCAACACATCGACAGTGGAAAGGTAGAGACATAGTCAGACGTCCAGTGCTGATCTGTGTATTTGGGTAAAAAGATTGGCGTTACATCATTTGCCACTTTGTCGAAGAATGAGCAGAGAACAGGGTAGCCAGAATTGCAGGTCAGGAGAGAGGGAAATTCAGTTCTCAAGGACCAATATCGACTGATGGGGCTATGTACACGATCGACATATACCACTCGGCGTGGCTCGCAGTCGAAGCTTCCGTTAAGTACTGCCATTTGAGTCCTGCCGACGATTATGTTTGAAAACTGATCTGCCGAAACGCATGACAAACAGAGAAATTCGGAAACGTCTGCTGTTTACTGCAGTCGAGTTGATTTTATGAAGATACGGTACGGCACGTTTTGGTACTAAACACATTGCGGACGGCGTTCTTGCTTATCCAGACCTCGCACATTTTTCAGCGTCCTCAAAAGTTGAGTACAATTCATACAAAGTTTTTTTAATATTCACTGCTATGTTCGCACTTTTTCAACATTTTAACATTTATTTACTTCATAATTATACTATCAAAAATTGCTGCAAGGCTTCATTACTTTAGCAACGTACCGATAAACGTTAAAACGAGAAATCTCGTGACCCGTCCGCAATGTGTTAAATTATCAGCATTATCATTTATGTCCGAAGCCGGCTCCAAGGATATTCAAAGGTAAATCACATTACGGAGAAGCCGATCGTTTGGTGAAAATTTTGTTCACTGTGCTTAAATATCTTCGAATAACGGCTGACTCAAAAGAATGTCCGGGATGACTCGACGTCGGAAGCGTAATGGACCGTTTATAAATAGTGACTCGTTCACTTTCGAGCGCTTATTTGACTGAGCAATAAAAAAATGAAATCACAAAGGAGTGCCTATGCGAACATTTCGTTGATGGATTTTCGGACAATAGGGGCGTGAATTGTTAATAAAAGAATTACGTTGCGTTGCAAAACTGGAGACAAAGCTGGGTCTGAAAATAGTTCCTTCTCCGCATTCCTGCGAAAAAAAAGAAAGAGGAAACTGTCGTCGTGGCCGTGATAAAAATAATACGCGACGAAGTTCGAAATGTTAGACGACTGACTGTTTTCTATCGCGTAGTTTTGACGGTGAGAGACGGGTGGGTTTGCATAAGCCACCAAAGAATAAATATACGTTGATCTAATGTAATAGAAATATCCCAAACTTTTCTTAATATAATAATGCAACTTTGGTACATGACCGAAGCAATATCTGTTCGGCGAATAATTTCTTGCTTAGCGGCAAGGAACGACATGAAAGTTTCTTAGTGTTCGCTCTTTGTTTGAAAGTTTGCTCGGGTTCTGTGGTTCCGCGCATATAATTCATGGTACCGTGACCAGGTGAATGTACATACTCACGGTCATGCATACTACAGAATGTCTGATCGAAGTCTTGCACGAAATAACATTATAACGTTTCGCTCGTGAAATGTAACATTCAACCGCATAATTATAAAAAGCCGAATTGCTTAATTACCACGAACAATAAATTGCACTGCGCCATCTTGTGTTCGATCGGTCGATCGATTATTCATAAGAACGATTTACAAAGTAACACATCTACCGAACTCAATAATCCATGAAAAAGGAACACATGTGACAATGCTCAAGTTCGCTAAATTGCTTAATTACCACGAACAATAAATCGTTAACCTGCACTGCGCCATCTTATGTTCGATCGGTCGATCGATTATTCATGAAAACGATTTACAAAGTAACGCATCTACCGAACTCAATAATCCATGAAAAAGGAACACATATGACAATGCTCAAGTTCGCTAAATTGCTTAATTACCACGAACAATAAATTGTTAACTTGCACTGCGCCATCTTGTGTTCGATCGGTCGATCGATTATTCATAAGAACGATTTACAAAGTAACGCATCTACCGAACTCAATAATCCATGAAAAAGGAACACATGTGACAATGCTCAAGTTCGCTAAATTGCTTAATTACAACGAACAATAAATCGTTAACCTGCACTGCGCCATCTTGTGTTCGATCGGTCGATCGATTATTCATAAGAACGATTTACAAAGTAACGCATCTACCGAACTCAATAATCCATGAAAAAGGAACACATATGACAATGCTCAAGTTCGCTAAATTGCTTAATTACCACGAACAATAAATCGTAAACTTCCATTGCGCCATCTTGTGTTCGATCGGTCGATCGATTATTCGTAAGAACGATTTACAAAGTAACGCATGTACCGAACTCAATAATCCATGAAAAAGGAACACATATGACAATGCTCAAGTTCGCTAAATTGCTTAACACTTTGACTGCCATGATGGTCACCGGTGACCGACGCAAGAAATTTTATTGAAGATCCAAAATATTCGCAATGGGTAGCAATTATTATTTTATAAATCCAGTTGTTATTAGAATAGTGATGTGATCCTTTGGTCTTCAATGCCTGCACATTATTTACATTTTGCATAATTCAGTCGGGCGCTGTAGTATTTCATAGCATCGCCGTCCTAATATAGCAGAAAACGCTTGGCAGTCAACGTGTTAATTGTTACGATCAAAAAATTGTTTACATGCACTGTGTTATATTGTGTTTAATCATATAATCGTTTATTCACAAAAATGATTTATAAAATAACGCACCTGGCCGTTTCAGTGCTTCATGAACAAGGAACACTCGTGGCAATCCCAAAAATCAGCAGACAACGCTAAAATCCACCTCTAATTTCCATTCGCCAATTTGGTTAGTTAGCACAAAAAACAATTTGTAAAATAACAAGAGATTTGTAACAACAATTCATGAACAAGAGACAGTCGCCACAGTAGTAGACATCAGCATGCAACAATAACTTTCAATCGCCAAACTGCATAATTACCAGGATCAAAAAATTGCTTACTTCCACCGCGCCATCTTGTGTTCGATCGTTCGATCGTTATTCTCAAGCACGATTTGCAAAATAGCGCATCTACCGAACTCAATAATCCATGAAAAAGGAACACATGTGACAATGTCAACGTGTTAATTGTTACGATCAAAAAATTGTTTACATGCACTGTGTCATATTGTGTTCAATCATGTAGTCGTTTATTCACAAAAATGATTTATAAAAGAGCGCACCTGCCCGATTCAATGCTTCATGAACAAGGAACACTCGTGGCAATCCCAAAAATCAGCAAACAACGCTAAAATCCACGTCTAATTTCCATTCGCTAATTTCCTTACTTAGCGCAAAGAACAATTTGTGAAGTAATGCGTCTATTCAACTCAACAATCCATAAACAACAGACACTCGCGGCAGTAGTAAACATCAGCATGCAGCAATAACTTTCAGTCGCCAAACTGCATAATTACCAGGATCAAAAAATTGCTTACTTCCACCGCGCCATCTTGTGTTCGATCGTTCGATCGTTATTCACAAGCGCGATTTGCAAAGTAGCGCATCTACTCAATTCAATGCTCCATGAACGAGTGACATTCACGGCAATCCGAAAAATCAGCATAGACCGATAAGCAACCCAGCTAACTCCGATTCGCTTAGAATGACATTCAAGCGAAGGGAGGTTTTGGCACCTTAAATCCCAACCACCGCAACCCTCCAATCAGACTCCCGAAAATCTCCCTAGTGCATCCGTACTCGAAAAAAGAATCTCCCACATGCCAAAAACCATTGGCCAGAGAGCGTATTTATGATCATTAATTAGCCCACATGATCGCTAAAAGACGAAAAGGCTCGCGACAGGAAGATTTCAAGCATAGACCACGCAGAGCGCGTGGCGAAGTACTCCGTGACTCTAGCGCCCAATGAAAAGAGAGAACTGGGTGGGCGCAGCCAATGAGAAGCCGTCTCCGTCTAGTTCGTCCGCGTCGGCGTGGCGTCGCACTCGCCTCGCTGGGGACTGACCTTGGTGCCGCTTGGTTGCATTCACGGAAGGCGCCCGAAAGCGCTTCGGAAAAAGGCATCGGGGGCAGCGCGCGTTCGTGTCGCCCATTGTTATCCTCGTCGCGTGTAATGGCTACTGCAGAGTTTGTTGACGGTGCTCGGTCTTGTTCCTCGCGCATCGGCCTAGCCTGAGCCACGATAGGCGGCGACGTGGTGGTCGGAGTGCGACGGCTCGGCGGAGAAACGGGACGGAGGTGAATGCGAAGCGGTGCCGCCAATTTGATGCGACCGAGACGCCCGCGCTTCCCACACGAGTCACCGCGGCCGCCAGCGCGCTTGGACGACATGATCTGCGCGGGTCAACGCTGTACGTTGACAAGCGTGTGACCGGAGTCGGGCCCCGGCGGGAGCGAAAGTCGGCGCTGTTGGCGGAGCCGGAGCTGAAGGGCCGAGCAGCGAGCGAGGAGCGAAGGTGTGAGCCGAGTAGCCGCGAGAGGTGTAGCTGAGGAGTCGCTCGAGAGTCGCTGAGGAGGCGCCGCGACGAACGCCGTCGCGAGGGAGACAGGACTGGGCGCCCACGACGATCTAGCGACGTCCGTGTGACGAGGCATCTGTGCGCGAGATCGATCGCCATTGATCTTGCCTCCGCGACCACGGCCCAGACGACACGAGGAGCGTGAACGGATGCTGCTTGGCACGTCGGGCCCACGCCGACCCGACGCCCGCCAGCTAGACCCCGTAGCTGCGTCGAAAGGCTCGGGCTGCTGGCCGACTAGCCGCAACCGCGCCGTCATGGCAACTGGAGGATCCGCTGCGAGCTGCTGGCCGACCATGTAACCCGCGGCGCCCGTGTAGACTATCACGTGTGAGTATTGTGTACAACCTGCTGGTCATACGAGCGCACCGACGCGCCGACATCTAACAGACCCTTTCTCGTTCCCTCTTGTTCTTTTACACCGCTCCTGCCCTGCTGTGCCGCCCTCACTGCAGATTGCTAATTGTCTTTCCTACCTTGGCGTGGCTTTGATCAGGGGGGTCGTCTGTCTCTGCTCTATACACAGTCTCTTCGCTCTTGGGTCCAGTTACATTGCATTCGTATCGGAGCCGGTCTGTCTTGTTCTGAGTGACGAATGCCTAATGATTGTGCAGGGTCAAAGGCAACACATCAATGGCCCTAGAATCAAATGGCAACAACGTGGTGTGGTTGAACACAACCCGTCCTGATCAAATACAGCAGGTATGCGCTGCGTATACGATGAACCAAATAAAGAGGGAACAAGCTTTAGGGATGAGTTCGTTGTTGTTTCTTGCGTAAAGAGAGATATAACGTAGAGTAGTGTGTAGCAGTTCTCGAGAGATATTATGCACTGTTAAGTAGAAATTTGCAAAGATCGAGGCACCGTTCATTGTAGCGTAATTGTGTATTCCCCGGAGATGCCTAATAAAGCTTCCAAATCAACAGAGTCAGCCAATCGAGCAGCCGTTGAAGTGTTCCATGTTTACTCAAACTGAGCAAACGAATAGTTTTACCCAGACGGAGCAGAGCAATTCAAGTTACGGGGATCAAAGACAGGTTCTTAAGCATTTTATTCGCACGTCACTGAGATGGGTCATTGTGTACACAAGGATTTAACAAAGGGGAACATAAACAAGTATCTTTGTAGCGATTCAGTTACTAGCAGAAAAGTTATCACGGGATAAAATAAAGTTTATGTCTCTTACATCATGTGCGTACAAATAGCATAAAAGATAACAGAATTGTTATTTTATGCAGTCATCAGCATAGCACAAATATGCACTGTGCAAAATTTTAAGTTTCCTGGACAATCTTCAAAGACTTTTTTTTGTAAACAGAGCACATTTACCCATCTCTGTGCCCACTTAAGCCATTTAAAAAATATACAACAGAGATTCATATGACGCTTTGTTTCAAAAACAGCAAGCAGCAATGTTTGATCCACAACAAATTCAGCAGCAGCAGGCTGCGCAAGGGCAACAGTCTCAGCAGCAGCAATCCCAACAGATGTACGTTACATCGGACAAAAAGGAGGATAAGTCCCAGCAGCAGTCTGCAACTGCAGAATTCCCATTCTACTACAATGTCAACATGCTGCAGAAAGTTCAAACAAACGCGGTGAGCACAATTGGTGCGATCACTACCGACGACAAAGGTTGCTACCGTTTCGATGTACAACCTGTCGGTTATAACACATTACTGAATCAGATGAGCATAGCAGCTGCGACCAATGCGACCTTCAAGTGTGACATCTGTGGTCTGGTGTTCGGTCACATGAGCTTGCTGAATCATCATAAACGAATTCATAATACAACACCCAGCAATCTCCAGCAACAACCGCAACAAGTTGTTGTACAGACACCCACCACAGTAACTGTCGCAACTACACCAGAAAGGCCGTACACGTGCGACGTTTGCGGAGCATGTTTCGCCCTGCCTGGGGAATTGAAGAGTCATAAGACAAATATGCATCAAAAGCCAAAGGTGCAGATTTGCGAAGATTGTGGCAGTGAAGATCCGTGTGAACATCATCCAACTAAAATTAAAAAGAGTAGGTTTCATGTTCTGTATAAATATTCACAATGTAGTTTTCGTTGGTTTCTTGAGTACCACAATGGGAATGTAATGATCGGAGCGTGTTTGAAATGCGAACGCGTTGTAAATGTAATTTTTTCTGTCCAACAGCGATCAAACCCGGTCATCATCCTGTGAAACGAAGGGGTGTCACTAGTGTCACGAAGTGTCACAAGTGTAACGGCACAGGGATCATATTCATTGGTAAGTATTTCGTATCAATTTGACGCTAGAGAATAGGGTAAAAAAAGTGTTACCGTGGAGATTAAACTCACGTTGACATTGACGTTTTTCGGCAGTTAGTACAGTCGTGTGTGTTCGTTCCTTTCATCTTGTACAGTCTCAAACATTCATTGCTTCAATCATCATCCATAACCGAGCGTACCTTCATTTAACCAACGGCGTGACACTTTTTTTCTCAACCCTGATCACCTTTCCTCCATATTTCAATCGTCTCATTACTATCATGATCGTACATCGGGTGGTGTATGGTAGGTAAACACGACGAAAAACTAGATTCCGGAATCAGTTCCCTCGCAAAGTGTGGCGGCTGCAAGGCAACAGGCCGCATCATCATAGGAAGTAAGTCGGAAATAATTACAGACAAGAAGAATATGGGATCTGTTTTGTAATTAGTTTATCTGAGTATCATCCTGTTTGCCTCGGATGGTGACAGTTCAGAATTCTTCAGATTCAATCAAAGATTCCAAACTTCACGTGCAAAATCAAGATTTCGAGTCTTTGCCGCTTCTCTATCAAAATTGGCCGCGACGAATATCGGGGTCCACTTTCAAAATCAAATGTATCAAACGTTAATTTATCGTAAAAAACATTTAACAACCGTTCTCGACATTCCGTGCCTGAAGGTTCCAAATGTTTTTATGCAAATCTAGAGCACTAAGATTTCTTTGGTGTCAATAGCTTTTCCGTTTGCATGCATTTTGTAGTAGATAGAGGACATTTTCATGACCGCTCACTGACGTTTTCACAGTGTTGTGTCAGATATTAAATTGGTTGTGATAACTATTTTGTTTTTGGTAGCTACCGACATCTAAATTTAAGGACGATTGCACGGAATGAAATCTCCCCTAAGGGACAGTTTTATAAATTTGATTCAAAGACTTGACGTCGCCCATACGCAGAAGCTATTTTCGATTTCGTTTTTATTAGTTTTGCCTTTATTTCAAGATACAGGCCATAAGAGGTCAGTCCAGCATTCTCTAATCCATTTTCTCTCATTCATACATCATAATATCAATTACATTCCATTAAAACACGTTATCCAATCTGTTTACGATGCACTAACATTTTCATGGTCTTGCATGTTTAAATTTTTTAATAATGGACATGTATCTAGTCAGACATATACTGCCATTAATTTCGTAGCATTTCTTGACAAGAAAGAAAGAACGTTTGAACCATACACAATCCAGTGTCTCTCGTTATCTGGTGTGTTTCACGAGTCAACCTTGAGCACATCGTTTTTGTAGAACTGGCCCTTTGAGGAAAACTAAAACGTTGGTCATATTTTCAATTTCAGGCGGAAAGCAAAACAGTCAGAACCAGGCGGAGAAGCCATTTCACTGTAATGTATGCGATGGCACCTTCTCTCGATATTCATCGCTCTGGTCCCATAAGAGACTTCACTCTGGGGACAAACCATTCAAGTGTGAAGTCTGTGGTTTGGCCTTCGCAAAGGGTAAGCTCATCAACAATACATTAAATAACTTACCGCATTACTAGTCGACGGTGATAGTAGCGCGAGATGCGATCAAGATTGCATTTCTTTTAACACAAATCACTCTTTCTATCAATACAGCTGCTTATTTAAAAAATCACGGTCGGGTTCACACTGGCGAAAAGCCGTTCAAGTGCAGCGTCTGCGGCATGCAATTCTCTCAGAGCCCTCACTTGAAGAATCACGAGAGAATTCACTCCGGTGAACGCCCTTATCAGTGCGAGGTCTGTGAAAAAACATTCGCCAGACACTCGACCCTGTGGAACCACAGAAGAATCCATACCGGCGAAAAGCCGTACAGATGTAATATCTGTGGTTCCGCCTTTAATCAGGCTACCCACTTAAAAAATCATGCGAAGGTTCATACCGGTGAAAAGCCACACAGGTAACGTCGCCACATCTGTATAACGTAGGAGCCAGTAAATGGGTCGGTTCGCTGAAATTTCACGTAACCTGTGCATAACGCTTCTCTTTGCAGATGTGATATATGCGAGATCGGATTCTCCGACCGTTTTGCGTTAAAGCGTCATCGCGCAATCCACGAAAAGTACGGGCAGACGGCCCGAAATCAGAATGCTAATAATCCGAGCAACGCACAGCAGCCAAACGCGAGTAGTCAGCAACAGCAGCAGCAGCAGCAACCGCAACCGCAGCAAACGCAGCAAGGACAGCAAGTTGTCGTGGTAAACGCGACAACACCTGTTACTGTCAGCCAAGGTCAAGGTCAGGCAGTGATGCTTGAAGAGGTCTACAAATGTCAGGTGGCCTTCCCAGAGCCTAAATGATTCAGCTAGAGAATACCTTTCTGAAGCTGGTAAAAAACGGGGTTAAGCCATTTTAACCTTCTTAAACAATTTATTAAGGAAAACAAAAAATATTGGGAATGCCGAATGGACGTATGAATGTATGATATAAGAAGTTTTGTGGAACTGTATTCGAAGACGCGCGAGTCAGATGTCCGGAGTTCGTGGGCAGCACATTTTCGTAAATGACTGAGGTCCTATGACAGAATATTTGGTGACGTAATGAAAAATAGGGGTGAACCCGTGCAAAGCGGGTCGAGTTTTCAAGAGACTTTGCGACATATACTTCGCGAGTGAGTAAAGTTTCGTGGAATGTGACTCGGAAGGGATCGGCTCGTAAAAAATCGGAAGACTCTCCCAACCGCCATCGCCAACGAAAAAATCTCTTGTGAATTTACTGCGAAACGGCATGAAAGAAAAATGAAGCCACTTTATATTTTGTCACTCAAGGTAGAGGAAGGTATATATTATTTAGACAACAAAAAAAAAACACTGACATTGGATTGAATAACAGTCTGTTCACGTATAGATTTCGAATGTATTTACAAGTGGAATTGTATCTAGTTTCATTTCATTTATAATATATGGGTCGTTTCCTATTATGAGATGAATTATCGTGATTTATTGATTTATTGACATAGGGGTGTGACATAGATTCGATGATTAATTCGTACTCGAATGGTGTGAAATATTAGTCGAGTGACTCTCGCAGTTTACAAATGATCACTGCGAATGCGGGAAAAAGTAACAGAATCATAAACGTTTCGTACATTTCGATAATCTGAGACATCTAAGACACAGCGCAAGTGTTTCGAGTGAACAAATTATAAATGTTTCAAATCTCGGCCCTTTACATGATTGGATAGAAGTGATCAGCAACAAAAAGATACGACTTCGCTTGATCTCGTTAGAAGTATCTTTTGACGCGGATAAAATTATTTTTAACGAGACTCACCGATTGCGGAAAAACAAAAGTGGATACTTAGTTGATAGGCAAATATTTTTAACAATTTCTGTATTTGCGGAAGTCGTGGAACGGAACGATATCGCGATTTGAGCGAGCCCTCTTCCGTCCAGTCATTCGGGATCAGAATATATTGCGTTATCGCGATGACAACGACCACGATAATGACAGCAAGAGTAATGCCACATGGGAAAGATTTATATCTCACTGGAGCTGCAATAATAATAGTGAATATCGACCGGCAGACTAATCTGTTTTATAATTTTAAGACCGAGAACTATATGAATATCAGTTACTAAATAGTTGCTAGTTTGTAATAGCAGATAGCTGACTAGATAATCTATACATATATACATTAATTTTTATATCCCCACTTGTTATATGCGATGGCGCACTGTCGCTATTCTTAAGTATCAAAAAACAAAAAAAAATGACGAATTAATTCGGCTATAGAAAAGAAATATCGGCGAGTCTACAGGCCCGACTGGTCGGTAACTTGTGGTGTCGGCGATGGTCAATGATGCACTTACTTAAGCCAATTTCAAAATATAAAACTGTTCCTCGATTACTTCTTAACACCGTCGACGATTGCGCGAACTTTGTGGACATTTCCGCGTTAAGGCCGTCGGCAGCCATCTTTTTTTTAATCCTTTACCGAACAGCATGTACCTCTACATTTGTCCTGAAAGATTCCGAACGCAGTTAACGATTTCTTTTGAAATCAACGGTTTTACTATACAATGATGATGATGATGATGATAACGATGATGATGGTAGACGGGTGAAACGTTAGAAGAAATGGAATTACCCTTCTGTCATTCAGTGTCTACAAAAACGATTACGCCATGCTTTTGTATCGAGTATGAATCATCTATTATAATAAATTACCCCAACGAGGGACAGATAACTCGGCTCGGTGGTGTCCCAAATTATTCTTTTTATATAGACTATGACTACCATAATTCACAGGAAAAGAATACTATCAGAGAAATGCCATCAATAAATCGCGGTCACAGCGTGATCAGCTCTGCACAACCGTTAATCCATCTTTAACGATTCTGCAGAGGGTCCGAGGGTTGGGGATTCCTTTGTTTTACCGATATAACTTGTAAAATAAAAATATACGTTTACGTTTAATTTACTTTTATGTGGTCATAATACCTGCTACAGTATTTTGCATTAGATTAGAAATTTCTGTCACTATCTCTTATTTCATTGTTCATACTCTTCATCGCAGAATTATAAATTGTTTCAAAATCAGCACGTATAGCAGCAAGAGAAAAAAGAAACGAGTTTCTAAGACTGAGTGGCATAGCTTATTTTCATATAATCTTGCCTCGGTTTACAGTACAATTACAACTGTCCTAGTAACTAATCTAATAGGTGTCGTTTCCGATGGGAAGAACACGCAAACACAGAAGTACTTGAAATGCTTAACACGTTATGTTAATATTGTAACAGAAATTTAGCCACTTTAGTCTTATGTCTGCAAAAAACAATGAAGTGAGCACGCATTGGTAGGTCAGGGTGTCTCGATTATGGGTTACTGAACCTTAGGTTTGCTTAGATACATTAATTGAAATGGAAACTATATAAAACTCTGTACATATTAATAATTATATACCCAGATCGAACAGGAGGGCTCTAATTATCTCCGATAAAACAGCGAAACTTTATCCATGAAAAAGAAACTGACAAATTTTTTAAACTTGCTTAAGACGATTAAGTGTAACATAATGTATTCTTTACAAGAACTTCGATACGAGAGAGAGAGAAAAAAGAAAGAAAATATTTTCTAACCCGCCACACGAATGTACCCGTTTTATAAATCATATTTTTCAAAAGGAAGAGTTTTGCTATTTTTATTATACTTCACTAATATGCCAAAATTATTAACGTACCAGCCGTCAGGTTCCGCGATCCAATTGTTCCAATGCAACTTTCGTCAAGGACATCAAATTCTAATGTCATTTCCGGTCGACCGTTTTTGTATGATAACTCCCGTGCGAGCCCTTTTTTTCGAATGAACAGTGTTGTATATTGTATCTATGTTAAAACAAACAAAAAAAAGAAAAGAACAGAAAGATAACTTTCCATAAAGAAAGGTCGAAGAGGATTGTGAGAATCGCGATTGAATGAGAAAAGTCAGGTATATGAGTGTAAGTACGAAGTACTAGATGAATAAGTAACTCTAAGTAATCCGCC
Organism: Cryptocheilus praepositus; assembly: GCA_033815515.1. Lineage (NCBI taxonomy): Eukaryota > Metazoa > Arthropoda > Insecta > Hymenoptera > Pompilidae > Cryptocheilus > Cryptocheilus praepositus. The sequence goes on from JAWWQZ010000257.1 coordinate 4,031,496, forward strand.
GTGAGGGTTGCCGCAGGAGGCACGAAATGGCTTAAAAACTGTCTCGTCAGCGATATTCCGCCAGTTGTTGCGTAATTATAGCCGAAGCGACGTTTGTAGCGCGTTTGATTACATAAAAGCAAGGAAGTTCAATTGTGCGTACCAGAGAATTTTGCAGAGCGTTTTCCAGAGAATGCCAAACGAATGTGCTTACATCTTCACCTATCGATCAACTTCGACACCGTATGCGTCTGAGATTAATTATAACAAACGCTATGGCCTGTGCCATGCGCAACCACTGTAAACGTACATACGGGTATTTGAGTTTGAAATCAGCAACGCGCGCGTGTGAGGTTGAACAGAAGATTTCGACGGCTTCGGCTAATGCCGGTTCCCCGTTTAAACGTGAAAAATGACCAATATATATTTTACTCGAGGATGCGCGCGTTAACCGCAGGCAAACGAATCGACAATAAAACGCCTGACACACTTTTTTAACGCCGCCTCATGCCTCCTACGACGACCACGTCATGCTCCTAGATAATATTGTAGTAGGCAAAAAGAAACTCGGAGCTTCCACTTTAATCAAAAATATTAACGGAAGCGTCTTCCTGGAGCTCAAAATATATCCTGACCTACCCGATATATCTTCGAAGTTTCGTTGTACATACGCATATACAAAGAAGCCACACGTACACAAAGACACACACACTGAACACCGTCAGGCAAATGTTCTGTCGTTCACGTTATATGTTGTTCGTTTTTCTTCGCCGAATTGCGTGCGTGTATATTCCTTCTCGCAATATGTTAGGAAATTCCGGAAAGCGTTTCGTTTGAATGACCGACGAGTCGATGGTTTCGGTCTGGAGAAGTTTGAGGGTCGAGGTTTCAGGACTACCCTGCGAAACCCCTATGATTATGTCACATACGTTTGCATTTGAATGTTGATCGTACCGGGGTGATACACGACTAACTCGTTCGTAAGCACATTTGCAACAAAGATCTGAAAAAAAAATGTAAAGCGACGAAGCCCCTAAAACATTCGACCCTCCGAGTTTACATTTTACGAATCGAGGACCGAAGAATATATACGTAATGGTGCATATGACATGTACGTTGTGCGTACAAATTTCGTCCGTGCTGGAGTTTGAACGTTTGTGCAAATTGTACACGAGGATCACGATATGCGCGCTGAACTAAAGGGCGACATTGTTTTGTGTCATTGATACTGATCATCCATGTAATCGAGTCATGTAGAAGCATACGTCGTGAATGGACAAAGGTGCGAAAAAAAAAATTATATTAAATGAATGCGCGCGACTTCAGGAACTCTTCTTAAACTCAGTGTGCGGTCATATCGCGATATAGATTAATTTTTACACGACAAACACGTTGTATGGGCAATAATAGCTGAACATACGAATTTTTGATAATAAAACACGTTCCTATTAAATTATTTGTTCATTGTCATATAATTAAGTCGAGATGGCATTGTGCAGTGGCGCGTGTCGGATGCGAAACGAATAACGGGAGAAACGGATTTGCAATGAACAATGTCAACTCTTACTTTCTGCGCGTAGGGAGATCCCGAATATGCAAAGCAAGGAGACGTTTCGAGAGTGTGAGATCGTTATTTTTATTGCCTAAGAACACGAAGATCCGACCTACGAATTGGAGGTGAGGGTTGTTGCGATTACGATGCTTATACGAAATTATCGAATTGTTTGTCTTGCGAGCGAGTATGTAGACGTAATTTTGATATTCACTCTCAAATCGATATCGGCATTAAATAAGTTCCACGAGTGAAAAACAAAATATTTCTCGCACCCCGTGTAGATTTTTTAGCGATAACGAAAAGTGAAAAATTCTTTGCGCTTCCTATGTACTTTCCACGACGAAAAGGTCCTTACGCATATCCTTCTCACTTGTTTTCCGATTAAAAAAAAAATTTTCTTCTCTCAAACATACGCATTCACGTGCATCACGAGAGTTCGTTCGAATGAATTCCTACCACTCACGGAATACGAATAAGACGAGTTGCACGTTTTCTTTGTGGGATATGTTTTTGTCTTTTGGGGACGACATGGAAATGCTTATTGTTAAATTTTTGTGAATACTAGCATACTTGTTATTTTAATACTTAGTTCAATTAACATGGAATGTATTACTGTGTACGAAGATGAAACGAGAACGATGATGTAGCTGCGTCTTAAGGATAAGTTAAACTATTTTTCTCCTTAGTTCGCGTTTTGCTGAGCCTTCATTCGGAGTCGTCGACGATACATTTACGGGCCACTTTTTGGCGAGCAGAATGACGCAAAAACGATGATGCTCGGCCACGTGAGTGTTCGCAAAAATGGAGCTATATAATAGCTGTATTAGCGTGCGGTGGAACTCATTATATGAGTGTAATTCCACAGACAGACTTATGCGTGTATACAACGTTTTGTATGAAACAAAAAAAGTAAGAAAACGTGTCACATTTAGATTAGTCTGCTGTCAATATAACTAGAATTATAATTTTGAATGTACGTGTATCATACTGATTATCGCCTAGATAAGGAACCGTACCGATTAAGAACAACTAGCGCACGATTATATCAGACACTAGGTATAATAATAAATAATGTCCGCGGGGCATTTTCATTTTTGAAATCTGCGTGATTTTTATTTGAATGTCCGTGGTAATGTGGTTTGCTTTATACATTCATTCAGACAGAATGAAGCCGTTTTGAGGTCTCAAGCAATCATACCGTTTGACACACAATGAGTTAATTTTCTACCGAAATCGATGTGCCTGCCAATACTGTAGACTATATCTTTCTGTTATGTTCGTATTACACATTCTATCATCAAGACTGATATGTGGGTTTGTGCCAATTGTTTGTTCAGAATGGAAAACCCCGGCTGCACTGTACATATCAATATACCATAAAATGTCATAAAGACGATGCGCATCGACAAAAAAGTAGATGAGGTCAAGATTAAAAAATATCGATAAAAAAACCTGAGAATACTCAAAACTCTTATTGTACCAACAGACAGTAACACTTTAACCACCTGTAGCTGGTATCAACCAAACATACTATTTCAAAAATGACCAAAAACGTCAAATTACAAAATACCATTGTACGCTTAACACTTTGACTGCCATGATGGTCACCGGTGACCGGCGCAAAAGATTTTACTGAAGGTCCAAAATATTCGCAATGGGTAGCAATGATTACTTTATAAATGCAGTTATTGTTAGAATAGTGATGCGATCCTTTGGTCTCCAATACCTGCATATAATTTACATTTTGCATAATTCAGTCAAACGCTGTAGTATTTTATAGCATCGCCGTTCTAATACTGCAAAATTTACATGGCAGCCAACGTGTTAACACTTTGATTGCCGTGATGGTCACCGGTGACCGGCACAAGAATTTTAGTGACGATCCAAAATATTCGCAATGGGCAGCAATAATTATTTTACAAATGCAATTATTCTTAGAATAGTGATGCGATCCTTTGGTCTCCAATACCTGCATATTATTTACATTTTGCATAATTCAGTCAAATGCTGTAGTATTTTATAGCATTGCCGTTCTAATATACTAAAATACGCTTGGCAGTCAACGTGTTAATAGCTTAATGTTGGTGAGAACACACAATCCAACACCAAAAAATATTACCAAAATCTTTAAATTCTCTGAAACGACCGTTTCTCCAAGAAAGTCCAATATCTCGGCTACATCAACATTCTATACGATTGCGACAAAATCTATGGATGTCGACAAAATTTCTGGATTACGATTGAACCACACAGCCCCTCATATTGTAACGCGATGTATACCCCATTTGAATTTTCGTGCAGCATCTCAGTTACAAAGAGTACCACCAGGGCGCACGATATTAGACAACGGAACGTTGGTTGAACCCAGTCTCACCCGTTCCTCCCGACAGAAGTGTCATGGCGGCGATGAGATTGTTCAACTGTGATGTGTAGTCTCGATCTCCTGTGAAAATTGCAGTATTTTCCGTATCCACCAAGACACCACCGCATGCCGTCAACCGTACACTTCGATCTACGGAAGATGTCACCTGATCGCGGCTAAAGATCATCCAGTGAAACTCAACTCCTAGGTAAGTCGAAAGCTGAACGTACAGGTTTGCTCTCATTGCCTCTGTCCTTTTCTAACCAACACCAGACGACGGGCGCTCGTGCTCTGTTTCGACGGCACAACACGATAGATTTAATGATATGACAGTGGCCGTGGCACTAAGATTCGTGCCGAACTGAGAATATCTCGTAACGTGTGATCTGTCCTTCTTGCGTCCCAATGTGACAACGCTCGTACAACGTGTACGCAGCGTTGAGATTGTTTGTTTGCGCAACGTCAAGCGTCATTTTGAATAAGGTCGCGAGTACGTCATGATTTTCGGGAATAAACAAGCATTTGGTGCTACCAGTTCGTCTTTCGCGTTTGGTAAGTTCCGTAAGTATAGCTGTGGCGAGATTTTATACCGTGGATGCAGGCTTAGACCAGACGGAGCAGTAATTGTATTAGGACGCCTCAAGGAAGTTTTGAGTGCATATTCGACCTGTACGGCTACTTGGACGAGTGTGGACAATACGTACTACCGGCGATTGTTGATGTAGGTAGAAATAAGCTACTGCCAATATATATGCGCTATACCTGCTATGATTTTAGGGATATTTTTCGTACGTGCGTAGATGGCGTACGAAGTTTGCGATGCTTTAACAGCTTTATGCGATTAGGACGCTCGCGCAGTAACCTTCAGTCGAGAGAAAATGAGAAATCGGCTACGTTTTGTAAATGCTGTATTCAACACACGTCTGGTATTTTATATATTTACATTTTGTATTTATAAAACTTCTACCTCCTTACTTTTGCAGTACTCCGTAAACTAGTCCTATTCATTGCGCAAATGGATACACGACGTTTTGCGCTCGATCCATTGGTTGTACCTGAAGAACCGCACGATCGGATTTCCCCCTGTTCTCGTACAATCGGCACCAGAACCTTATCGTTGCAAAGTAAACGACCTCCATGAAGGAAAGAAAGCTGAATCCCATAAAGAGCCCTAGCAATCCTCCTGTGCTGGCTGCAAACATTATTTTCGGTTAAGTGCGCTTTAGAACCTCGTAAAGCTGTTCTAATTCGGCACTCACATAGGAATTCGGTGAAGCCAAAAAGCTCGTTCTTCACGTACTTTGTGAATTGAGAATCGACAAAGAAGAGATGCACCACTGCCATATTTTGCCTACCGTCAAATTTTCGATCTTTAGTAACACCCACGAATCCGTCGAATCGTATATTTACAATAGCATATATAGCATTTAATTACGTGAAGTATCTGCTATTCTTCTTGATGTACTGCTCATTGATGTTGAAGGTCGGCACTAGTTTACTTTGGGAGATTTCCATGTTATAATTAATTTCGTGGCATCCAGGCCAGCAGTTGCAACTTGGTCTAACAAAAAGAAAACACATTACTTAGACGTGCTCCAGCAGCTAGTTCAGAAGGCAACATCAGGACGGAGTTTACGTTTCCGATAAGTTCAGCATAGTCAAAGGATCGTCCTCATCGTAAAGTTTCACTTCCATCGCTCGCCGTGCGATCGTCGCACACTGATCGTCTTTTTTCCCACATATCGGCGTATTTGAGGATTCTACACAACAAAAGCATATATCAATATTCACACACCATCCACCTCCAAGTATAGGGTTTGTGTAATGCAGCCGCCATCTTGACCCTAGACTAGTCCTTCAATATGCACATAACAGAAATTACTTGGCATGTAATATTGCACGCAGTGGCATATCTTTTGTGTGAAGTTCGCCTCGCATTCCAGCACACAGTTACGCTGCGTGTAGGTCCTGTAGTAGCGAAGTTTTCTCTCCGACAGGAAGAAGCATTTTCTTATCTTCAAAGGAACTGATAGTATTGCTCTACTCGCAGTTGATATGCGGGGTGTCACAACTATCCGCGTTTCTTCACCAGGCGTGATTGCGAAAGAAAAGTCAGCCATTTTCGGCGTTTCCACTGGATTATGCAAAAGCATCTACAATAATGCGAGTTCTCTTGAAATTTCTGGTACCAATCACACGGTTTTGTTTGAAAGCGTTCTTGTAGAAATGAGAATATGTGTTTGTTAGGGTCGTGCTCAACATATGGCTCACCTTAAAGCCAGCACTAGCTGTCGACGAACAGTAATATTCAGCGACTTCTGCGTCCAGAACCAATGTGAGACCGTACATTAACCCAGCCCCGTAAGATCGCCATGGAGTTGCATCGGCGGGTACACGTTCATCGTATCCACTCTCGGGATTCCAGTCGATGCTGGCAAATGGGAATGTAATGTTCAGTTCTGGCCATTCGGTTCTGCGGTCAAAAGTAAGAGACACTGAGGCAGGAATTTAACTTGATTGCAATTCAATCGTTTTGATAGTGTTAATAATTTTTGCTTTTATCAGTGAACAGATTTATTTAATCCTATAGGATGTCTACGCATTTCGAAGCCCATGGGTTGTTGAAGCATAATAGGCAAACTGATTGTGAGCAAGTTATCGTGACGAAGTTATTAGGTTGGAGGGAAAGTTCTGTCGTATTTTTAATAGGCAGGTAATTTTTCTTGTAAATAAAAAAAACATCTGGCTAGTGAGTCATTCGGATTTTTTTTTGTTTTTTATAGCTGCTGTATAATATAAAAGGAGTCCTTTTTTACCATTCATCATTTACTTGTGATATTTAAAGTGAAAAACATGTCAGTAGATAAAGTGCATTTGCGATACTGCATTTTGTATGAATTCCAAAAAGGAAGCAACGCATCGGTTGCATGTAAAAATTTATGTGCTGTATTTGGGAAAGATATTGTAAATGTTCGTACTTGTCAAAGATGGTTTAGCAAATTTCGTTTCGGGGATCTGAGCCTCCAAGAAAGTGATCGATTTGGACGACCATCCAAGATCGATAATGATGTTTTACGATCCATGTTGGAAAATAATCCACATTTAACAAGTCGAGAGATTGCAGAAGAGTTTGGTATTCATCATACAACACATTAAATGTATTATGATTAATATTAAGCACATATTTTTATAAATTAATTCAAATAGTTTCTTTAAAATACGACAGAACTTTCCCTCCAACCAACCTAATAATTCTTTTATCTCGTACTCAATATAATTGTATTATATTAAGTCTATTAACGGGTGAATATTTTTTTTTTTAATTATTTAAGTAAATTATAATAAGGTTGAAATGGGCGGAGGTCAATGTGTATATCTATTGAGGAGGGTTTACAGTGACAGTTACTAATCATCTAAACTCTAATGTGATATCTATATTATAGATTTGCGTGATACCGTATGCAATTTGACTAACCGCGCGATATAATTACTGTTTTACTGAATGTTAGTAATCAATGACGCGATCGCGCATAGGGGTAGTGCGGCAATTTGCGTAATAATTTATCGCTCGCCCGGCCACGATTAACCGTGGTGTAATTGTGCTGGATAAATCGTCTATTCTGAAATGGGCGATTTATAACGCGAAATTTTGCCAGAGAGTTAATGCGTTTACGTTGATCTAATCATACTTACGGATTGTAAAAGAGATATTTCTTTTCCACGGAGTTGAAATTGCAACATATACCCTCATCCGTCATAGTGGGGTTGAAAATCTTTTCGCAGTCCGTTTGATTCCCGTGCCATTTACAAGAATATAGCATATCCGTGCAAGGTTGAGACACCTAATTGAATATTAGCGTACAACTAACGTGGCCATTGCTCGTAGGTGAAATTACATAAAAGTGCAATAATAAAATATTAGTTGAACTATTAGCAGAATTCAAAATATCTATTGAGCAAGGATGCGCTAACAAATGAATTGTATCTGAGTACTGATAGATGAAGAAACAATCCAAAGATCGTAAAAATGTTGTTGAATTTCTGATGCGCTGCACAAATCATCGATAAGGCCTCCAGGCCAAATTGCAATTTTGTACACACATATCGAAGCTACGCTATAATATCCTGGTTCGTAAACGTTGCATAATTAAAACGTAATTATCGGCATTTTCAGTTTGCATCGACAAAACACGCGGGCCAGAGTTTTATTATTAATTCGGTAGCATGAGTACGATCACCTTGTTTATTACGTAACACCCAACGATTGCGAACGCTTGATCTTCCGCTCGCAGAAGTATGTGGACTCGTGAATTGTCGAGGGAGTATTTATCACGGGCATGTAGATATTAACCAACGACGATGAATGAGTACGATAGGCGGGTAGTCACAATGTTACGTACGTTGATCATGAAACTTAGCATGCTGTCCCATTTTATCTCGTTCTCGACGGCGTCGAAGGCCGACGCGTTAGTCTCAGAATTACATATGTCTTCCAGCAATAACTTCTCACTGATGTTGCTCCTATAGCGTCAGAAACAGTCGTGCACACAACGGTACAATATTTTTGTTACGGCTTCGCGAAAGTCTATAGAATGTTTGCCAACTAAAACGCTATTTTTTCCTTTAATGTGCGTTTGTCATCAGTATATCTCTAGATAAAAGTGTGTACGTCGGGTGTGCAAACAATGGCGTGAACAGTAATTCACTTGGTAATATCGTTGAGCGGAGTGTGTATTCGTTAAGTGATTATTCGACGTTCTTATCGGACGTAAACGAATGTTTAGATATTAGTAACTGATCACGGCACACGCAAGACTCACCCTCTCAGTATGCGTTGCGCTTCTGTTTTTTTCGCGTTGTTCATGTTGCATATAGTTAACGAAGGGAATGGAAAATAATCGAGTGGTACCGACTCCGGGTCCAGAGAAATAATGATGGGTGCAAGGACCCACTTCGTGTACAGAAGCCATATGTAATAGGACGCGGTTAAAAAAGCAGCTACGAACGAAATTATCCAAAAGAGCCTGGTGGCAAAAGTCCGTAATCAGTTCGATGTAATTTGCCGGATCAGATTTTATTTCTGATAAGCGTTACCTTTCACCGATGGATAAAGTTGAGTCACCTACGTAGCGTAGTCCGTGAAGGCTACTGTTCACACAGTATTGCTGTGCCACCGCGGTAATTTGCGAGTTCTTCAAACACGACTGAATGTCGTTCTTAGTGGAACTAAATCGTAAATGTTCCTAATTTTTACCTGTTACGACGGTACAGTTAAAAGTTGATATTACCTTGCCACTTTTGGGACGTCGTCTTTGTCATACTTTTTCGTCGGAACTGTCTCCCGTTTGACCAGGCACGTTTTATTGTATCTCGATCTTAGAGTCGTCTCCCTCGGACGAAACATTTCCTGCCGAACATTTTTCGTATCTCAACTTGCAGGCTAGCGTGCAAACTCTAGCGATCATTTCTAACAATCGTCTTCGCACGCAATGGAAAATTCACTATAACCGGCATATGCTATTACTGATTCGTAACAAGTGCCCTGTCTGCGGATTACAAGCTGATCTTGTCGTATCTTCAAATCTACCACGCCTACCGCTTTATTTCTGCAACTTGACGTATCTAGATCGGGCTCACCATACAAACAATAGATATTACGGAAAATAACCAGAATGCAACCTTACATTTTTCTCTAAATAGTGTGTCCACCTAGCAATAGGTAGGGACTCCAAGTTTATCCTCCCTTACTGATGTTCAGCTAGTTAGCTATTTTTGACGGCCATACCCGTCATGAAGAAATGGCAATATTTTTTGTTATGACGAGTATACTCGCCGTACATAAAAAATAGTTGCATGTTGCTACTTCAATTACAATTTTCGTAAAATTTAACGTGCATTCGTTAATTTTGAGATGTGTTACAGATTTCGGGGCCAGAAGAAGATTTAGAGAGAGAGATTAAATTTATCGATTACGATCATTAACACTTTGACTGCCATGATGGTCACCGGTGACCGACGCAAGAGATTTTACTGACGATCCAAAATATTCGCAGTGGGTAGCAATTATTATTTTATAAATGCAGTTGTTATTAGAATAGCGATGCGATCCTTTGGTCTCCAATACCTGCACATTGTTTACATTTTGCATGATTTAGTCAAACGCTGTAGTATTTCATAGCGTCGCCGTTCTAATATAGTAAAATACGCTTGGCAGTCAACGTGTTAAAAGGGAGATTGGATTTATTGATTATGATAAATGTCCTACGTACGTTTTCGGTGCGGTAATTATACTAAGACTAACAACTTTACCTCAAACAAATCTTTTTTCTTCATCACCTCAGCACAGTTACCAAAAAGCCCAGTTAGTAATCAATTGGAAAAAGTAAACAGTAATTTCATTACAACTTAATTCTATATTATGATGATTCTGTGTCTGACGAGTATACTCATCATAGCTTACTTTTTGCGACATATTTCACGTACACACCTTTTTGCGCGGGTCGCAACAGCTAAGTAGTTGAGGAAACTCAAATGACGTATTAATTAAAAATTTGCTTCACCTTTGACATGTTGGACCGATTCAACGTAATATCCCTCGTCACGTACCCTTCGAATCTTTGCGGCGCTTTGTACGGATTCTGCAGATGCAAGGTATTAATAGGATACGGTACGCACGGATCGTGATTCTTCAGATAATTCAACGGCGGTCTGTCACTCGTCTTGTAATAACGGCCAATCGGAACCACGTGTTCTTGCTCGTCGTAAGTGACTGTCTCAGATTTTTGTTCTTCGTCGTAGTTAGCGTAAATACTTGTCGGCATTACGCCCACATTGAATATCTTCAAGTTCTCCAAGTCGTGCAGCCTCTGTGACGTTCGCTGCTTCTCTTGACCAGCTCGAATGAAGATTCGCAGGCCACTCCACAAATCGTTCGTAGACTTTCTCGGCTCAAGCTTCTCCTGAGACTCTAAGCTATCCATCGAAACATCCTCGACGACGCCTGGCACAAGGCACGGCACCGCGTAATATTCCTGGCAGAATTCAGTGTGTCAACATAGATGCACCTTGAGGCATTACGCTGGTATTCGACATCTTTTTATATTGAAAATTAAAAAAAGTTATTTTTAAAATTACTGGATTTTGTCTTACAGCAAAAGAAAACGTTGGACAAAATGTTTCAGTATGTACCGACAACTAGCGGAAGAACGTCGATCAAGGATCGACCAAAAAACCGTGGACGTTCCTAGCTTTCACGGTCGGATAGATGTTCGACAGTGAAACGTATGCCCTGGGAGGAACGGTTTGTGTCGTTAGAAAATATTTTCGCGCAATTACCTCAAACTCTAGTAGTGAACTATGTCACGAAACCGTATTCCAATGGGATGACCGCGCAGGTGCGCAACAATCGAATGCCACCTGTTTTCAAGACCACCACCACCGACGACGGTGGACAATTGACTGGAGGGTGACAATCATATGGTCGGGCTTTTAGCTTTCGTCTCTGGTGATGATGCTTGTCGTATGTTCAACTTCTCGCCTTCTTTCAGTAGTCATAATATACGAACGCGCGTGTACGATCACGCAGATAAATGGAAATTACTGTTTCATCGTCCTTTCCCTCGAGGATGGCACGGAGAACAATCGTTCTATTATCGTTACGATGAAATTTTCAAACGACGTTAAACGGCATGTGACGCGTCGGCCGTGAGTATCAATTTTCGAAGTAAATAGATTGCGAAGGGTATTTGTTTTAGTTTACATGTTTTAGGCACTCTTCTTAACACTTGGCATGCGGGCAACGTATTTTTACGTTTTTTGCAGTCTATCACTGGAGCGCGGGTCACGTAAAAATACGTCTTTAGTGGATTTGTGATGGTTAGTGGGTATCTACCACAAATCTACTAAATCATGAATGTGTGAATTCGCGCGGTTATTTTTGCGTACATTTTTTCTTCGTAAGTTATGATTGTTGAAAATCTTTTGCTGAGTTATTTCGTCTTCAATCGAGTTCCTAGCTCCAGAACGTACAAGTCGTGTTTTGTCTATTTGAAGCTTGGTTTTCTATTATTGATTACAAAATTGATAAAATGAGCCATTGTGACAAAGATAGTGATGAAGAAATATGCACTGACAGATTATCGAACTTTTCATATGATAGTGTAGAAAATTTTAAAAATCGTTTATTTTTATGATTTCGTAAAAATATCGTTTTTTTGTTGTTAAATAATCATGCAGTATATGAGCTATTTATTTTGAAAGTGACCTAACTCCATTTATCTTCAAATCGGGATAAATAACATTTACTGATAAATAATATGAAACATGTAACCATGGTAACCGGAAAATGTGAAAAACGGCGCATATTTCAAAATTCATATATTTAATCTTTGTTCATAAAAACGGTCAGTTTTCGATTCACTGCGATTTTTCTGAATAATCAACTTCTGCGCGAATAAAAAATCACGCGAAATTCGGCGGCAAATTGATGTTAACACATTGTTGACCGGCAATTTTCGGCAAAAGCTATTCGTCATTATTATTTTGTAAGTGAACATGGAAGTGAAACGATATAAATAACCTTCAATAAAGTTTGATAATGAATTCAAACTGGACATACATTTTTTGTAACTTCTAATATTTTTTCATACGATTAACTACAGCAATCATACGCGTAGATGTAGACAAGAGATTTTACCCATATATCTTGTTTCGTTGCGCTTTCCTTTTAAAGAGCTAGATTATGCCCTTGTTATTTCATTTTCAATAATCATTTCCCAAATTGACTATAACTTATTTAAAAATCACTCGGGCAACTATATAAAGCATTAGTATAATTGATTGAAAAATGGATCACCGTCACGTTCCGTCGTTCTTGACACTTTCTAATACTAGAATTGTAATAAAAGCCTCAGTACCAAGAAAAGTATACTTTTTTATAATAAAGCAGACGGGATTGACCACAATGAACAAAATTTTGCTATATTCTATATTGTTCTGCGTTTCAAAAATTAAAATGGCTGACGCAAGTGCAAACACGAGTTAACTCGTGACCGGTCAACAATGTGTTAACACTGACTGCCAAGCGTATTTTGCTGCGTTAGAACCGCGATGCGATGAAATACTGCAGAATATAATTAAATCGTGCAAAATAAAGGCAACAGAGAGTTGTTAGAAGCCAAAGTATTGAAGCACCTTTTCAATATCAATTGCTTTTACAATATTGCAAATAGGTTTCATTGCGAATTTTTTGCATTTTTAGTCAAATCATTTGCGCCGGTCACCGGTGACCACTGTGGCAGTCAACGTGTTAAGAGAAATTTGAATGAGGGTTGAACGCATCGAAACAGGATGAACATTCATATGAACATATGTCTGGGAACCTTTACTTTCCTTGTAAGAACATGAATACGGTCGTGGCAGATGCGAGAAATATATAGGTGGTGGATCTGTGTTACAGTTTTAGCCGGTACTTTCCCAGCTGTAAGACAGATGCATGTGTATAAAATATATATTGCGCGTAACTGCTACAAACCCGTCCGTGTAATTTAAAAAAAAAAACTGAATCTTTGGGGCGCATATAGAAAGCTTTTGATACAAAGCTTTTTTTATTATTATTTCGGTTACTAATTCGTATCCCACGTTTTGACCAATCTTTTTATGACATCCTGCATCATCATATGAAAGTTTCACACCCCGGACGGTAAACAGCACTCGATGCGCTGTAGACTGACAGTTTCTTTACTATATTAATTTGAAGTGGAAGTGTACGTCCGTGTAATTATAAAAAAAAACTAAATCTTTCGGGCGCATATAGAAAGCTTTTTATACAAAGCTTTTTTTTATTATTATTTCGGTTACTAATTCGTATCCCACGTTTTGACCAATCTTTTTATGACATCCTGCATCATCATATGAAAGTTTCACACCCCGGACGGTAAACAGCACTCGATGCGCTATAACTGACAGTTTCTTTACTATATTAATTTGAAGTGGAAGTATACGTCCGTGTAATTATAAAAAAAAAACTAAATCTTTCGGGCGCATGTAGAAAGCTTTTTATACAAAGCTTTTTTTTATTATTATTTCGGTTACTAATTCGTATCCCACGTTTTGACCAATCTTTTTATGACATCCTGCATCATCATATGAAAGTTTCACACCCCGGACGGTAAACAGCACTCGATGCGCTGTAGACTGACAGTTTCTTTACTATATTAATTTGAAGTGGAAGTGTACATCGGAACATTCATCTTTCGGATGATCCTTTCATAGTGTAGTTAATTCGAAATTCATCTATTCACGCCACCGATAGCTTTTCATTCTGCATTAAACTTTCCAAAAGTCCTACATTTAATTTTTATTACATTTTACCGTTTTGTTCCGTATTCGATTATAGTGAAGGCAATGTATTATCTACCACGCATTCTTTTATGAACCTATTTGTCGTACCATATATCAGAAGACGATGTCTAAAAGTTTGTCACGCCAAGCGGAGAGATAGTAGATCAGGAATATATGATCATTCCCTCTATCGGTCGTCAATATCGGCATATTTTTGAAGGTATGGATGCGGGACTGAAATGCGTTAAGTAATTTCCTGACACGTTATTTTTGTTATGGCTTTTGCGGCAGCAACGACGGTGACAAATGAAGCACATTTTGATTGCCCTGTTTGATGGCAACGAAGCGAGTTTCAACCCACTAACCGGCTATATGAAATTGGGTAATATGTTCGTTTGCGGTAAAAGAATTTTTGTAAAAAAAATCAGCTCTCTTACCCCGCAAATTCAATTGGGTACATTTTGAATTAACATGAAAACATGAAATGTTACCTTAGTATTTTCAGGAAACCATATTCAGGGTTGAAGGTCTTAGGACGCTTCGGAAATATACTACCTTATTGGTGTAAAATTGATCGACAATGTGTGACAAATGCGTACAACGTTGTGATATCGAAAATTGCCCTATTGCAAAATTCCGAGCAATAAGTTGCTGACTACGTGAGGTTCTAGCCATAAACACTTCCCCATCACGATAAGCTCATTTGCACACATTCCTCAGCTTTGATAGTTGACTGGATATGGCAAGTTCCCAAGGGACGTCGATATCCTGGCTAAACGCTTTGCCATCGTAGATCGCTGCTTGTTACAAGGGTGCAGTTTGCAGCCACTTTGACCTTAAATAATAGCCGGCAGTTGTTATACTAAGAAAACGGGTCACTGTAAGCGTAAGTGAATAGACGTCATTCATTAACGATCTCATGCATTATCAATTTCTCAATTATCGGCTCTAAACGTGGGAAATAAACGTTCCGTATTCATAAGCTCACACAGCTGCGCGTCGCGTGTTTCCACCATTCAAACACGTTCATCCGAAGTACAACCCCCAATGCACCGTATGCGATAATTAATGTCCACGCAGCGGTAATTATTGACTGCATACCGCGTTGATAAATCCAACGACTCGCAAAGGTATTAGGTACGAGGTTTATCTAAAGCGGATGCTTTCCCTTGATGCGTGTGGCCAATGACGTTACGCATAATCTCACATCAGACAAACATTGTAACAATGACAACGTTTGATCGGTCAGTCGCTGACATCGCATGAACATAATTAGACCTCATTAGAATTACGCGAAACTAACAGTTCGTCCATTTCTCTTTCACTCCAGAAATGTTTCGTGACTGCGCCTCGTCGACATAATAGCACCACAAACATTTCCGTTTTTTACGTTCTTATCGATGCTCAACGCGACATCTCACGCAAGTACCGAGAAAAAGTTGCGTGTCTTGCGAAGTTCGCGAAACGTAATGTGTCATAGGAATGCGGTGAACAAACGGCCAGGAAGATGCGCCTTGACCGAATAGCACAATAAACACACTTGCAAAACTTGCATCTGAATCTATGGATTTTTAATATTGTTTGTCCGTTTAGGCATTCATTACGGACTGCTCGTTAAGACTTCTAACTCCGACGTCATTAAACGATGCTCCCTGGGTACGTTTATGTTAATTGCTAAACACCTTGCGGCATAATCGTATTTCGATAGTGTTGTAGTTCTACTGAACCGAAACCATAACTTTTTCCAAATAAAGTAATTACCATAAATTATGTACCCACATTCATAGCCCCTTTTTACTCCAACAATTATACGTTTCGAGTACTTATAAACTCTACCGAACGGATATTGTGTAAGACCTCGTCATGACTATCTCAAATGTCATCTTTATATGGATCCTTGAAGTCTGACGCCTTCTATGTCTTGGTCTACTTTTCCTACTGCCCGTGCTAACATTATTGTTAAATGTTTAACCGTGCTGACAGTGTGCGGCACTTGACGCGTTTAACATGACAGCGTGTGTAGGATAACGATGTTACCCGAGAAAAATTTATTGATTGAAAAGACAATGTCTTTCACCGTAGACTGTCCGTATAATATTTGAGTGAGTGAATTTAGTATAAGGGAAATGTAGATTCGACGAATTTATAGCATCTAAGTTATGTTCTTTCACCGTGAACATTTGGTACAATATTCGAATTAATGAATTTAACACGTTGTACAAAATACTACAGCGTTTGACTGAATTATGCAAAATGTAAATAATGCGTAGGTATTGGAGACCAAAGAATCGCGTCACTATTCTAACAACAACTGCATTTATAAAATAATTATTGCCAGCGTGTGTAGGATAACGATGTTACCCGAGAAAAATTTATTGATTGAAAAGACAATGTCTTTCACCGTAGACTGTCCGTATAACATTTGAGTGAGTGAATTTAGTATAAGGGAAATGTAGATTCGACGAATTTATAGCATCTAAGTTATGTTCTTTCACCGTAAACATTTGGTACAATATTCAAATTAATGAATTTAACACGTTGTACAAAATACTACAGCGTTTGACTGAATTATGCAAAATGTAAATAATGCGTAGGTATTGGAGACCAAAGAATCGCGTCACTATTCTAACAACAACTGCATTTATAAAATAGTTATTGCCAGCGTGTGTAGGATAACGATGTTACCCGAGAAAAATGTATTGATTGAAAAGACAATGTCTTTCACCGTAGACTGTCCGTATAATATTTGAGTGAGTGAATTTAGTATAAGGGAAATGTAGATTCGACGAATTTATAGCATCTAAGTTATGTTCTTTCACCGTAAACATTTGGTACAATATTTGAATTAATGAATTTAACACGTTGTACAAAATACTACAGCGTTTGACTGAATTATGCAAAATGTAAACAATGCGTAGGTATTGGAGACCAAAGAATCGCGTCACTATTCTAACAACAACTGCATTTATAAAATAATTATTGCCAGCGTGTGTAGGATAACGATGTTACCCGAGAAAAATTTATTGATTGAAAAGACAATGTCTTTCACCGTAGACTGTCCGTATAATATTTGAGTGAGTGAATTTAGTATAAGGGAAATGTAGATTCGACGAATTTATAGCATTTAAGTTATGTTCTTTCACCTAAACATTTGGTACAATATTCGAATTAATGAATTTAACACGTTGACTGCCGTGCGTATTTTGCCGTATTAGAATGGCGATGCTACAAAATACTACAGCGTTTGACTGAATTATGAAAAATGTAAATAATGCGTAGGTATTGGAGACCAAAGAATCGCGTCACTATTCTAACAACAACTGCATTTATAAAATAATTATTGCCACCCATTACGAATATTTTGGGTCTTTAGTAAAATCTCTTGCGCCGGTCACCGGTGACCATCATGGCAGTCAAAGTGTTAATAGAACAGAAGTGTGGATTCGACAAATTTGGCAGTCTTATATTTCACTTTATTTATGCCGAGTATGATATCCCGGCTTGAGCATTCACTGACGTGTTTTTATTTTTTAGGAACACAATGTCGAAGAAGAGTAAGAGGCGGAAGCTCGAGGGTGAGGAGCAGGCGATAGTCGACTGGGAGCAGGAATCGTTTTTCACCGATGAAATCAGGGTTGAGATGGAGTCAATGTGGGAGGTAGACACATTATCTGTACTTAAGCCTTCTACTAACATTTCTGGAAATAACTTACCCGTTGTTTCTAGATTCCACAAATTTTCCACTTTCTTTATCTCACCAAAGATGTACTCAACATACCACATCTGTCTATGTACGAGATGGAAAGGATGCTCCTGATGCCGCGAGCATCGAAACAATTAGCGAACATTATGACGAGTTTGTTAAGGTGTCATTATTTATCCAGTAAAACGCAAAACGTCGGTCTTGTAGAATATCGAGCAAAGACGGATCGTATTCATTACCAATTTCAGTTCTCCCATCACCAAAGCCAAACTTCGGAAAATACCGCCGATGCCCTACGAATTTTGGACCAACATTCTGACGCACAAGATGAACGGCTGGTTCAAAGTTTATCAGGGAAAGCATCAAGATGCGGTTAAAGTAAGTTCCTGGCCACTTAGAAATTGTCTCCAACGTTACGGATTCAGAATAACGTATGCGTCGAACGCAAGCGTGTAACACGATTTTTAGAACAACACCAGCATAGTGACCAGGAATGTGATCAAAGATTTTTAGGTTCTAGAAACTATCGGGGTTGAACCAGAATTCTGGAAAATCTTTCCGGACTTGTCGACCATCGACGGCAAAGACTTTGAAGATCTTACTTTTAAGCAGAGGGTATGGCTTTTGAAAACCGTCTGCGACACCGTTCTGGTAAGAATATTTATTTCGTTATTCAATATGATCTCATTTTATTCTGTTGTTCAACATGGCCCCGTTTACAGCACACTAGAAAAACTGTACAGGAGGAATTGGCTAAGCAACCCTGGGAAGATCAGTTCGACACAGTTTTAGGAACCGATAGACACGGAGCCAGATACATCTATTTTCCTCAGTTCAAATCTACCGATCTTCGGATATACAGGCATTGTATCGACAACACGATATTGTCAACTGTTAAGGTAAATATTCAATTGACGAATTGACATTACTTATGTCAAGCTAATAAAGCAAATGTCTCCAGGCCAGGTCAACGCTAACGTCGGAGCGGAAAGTGAAGACGGAAGCTGACGGTAAAATGAACAAGAACAGGAAGCGAAAATTACGGTGGAGGAGCGGTTGCTCAACCAAGTCGAAAAAACGTATGCATAAGCGCGCAGAGAAAGATTCGAAATGCAGTGGTGACAGTGGCATGGACTCTTTGACGAACGAGGAGAGCGTAAACAGTGCTGGGACCTATTGTAACAACAATCACATTGATTTGAACGGCATATCGGGCAGGCGAAGCAGGAGTCTGTCGAAAGCTTCGGACGAGAGCACGATTTCGAGCGAGAGCAGATTAAGCAACGCTTGCTCGAGCGGCTACAACAGTACTACCTCTAGCGAATCTAAACCGTTAGAAAATGGTAACGCGAGGAATACGTTCAAAGGATTTTCTGATGTAAATAACGAGACGTGTAACATAGCGGTAATAAGTGGGATACTTAACGGTTTGAGAGAGGAGATGAATGATGAGAAAGAAACGAAGGCCAGTGATACAGTATTAGCAGATTCGATGTCCGAGGATTCGTGTGCGCAGAAACGTAACGCAAGTACAGGTGACACTGTGGCGAGGGTACATGCGAATGGCGCCGAGTTGAATCAGGAGAAAGATGAGAAGCAGCAAATTGCGGACAACTTATCGAGTAGTTCAAAGACCGACGACGAGAAGCTTAACGAAATTATCGGAGCGGACAAAATGAACGAGGAGGGGGGTACGATGAATTTTTGCGACATTGGTAAGGTCCAACAGATATCCTCTGTGTCGAAGTCGGATGATGAAAAATTGAATGCCACAAAGTCGAACGTTAGTACAGAAATTCCTGTGACGAATGAATGCGTGGCTGCGTATAACTCGCAAGATTGTGTTTTGAAGACTGGTGAAACAGAGGAAGTTGCGAAAAAAACCAGTAGCAGAAAACCGAAAACAAAGTCAAAGTACAAATTAACAGACGACTCTAATATCATTCACCCAGACGATACAAAGGAAACTCATATTCCGGATTCTCCTGATGATAAGGATTCTTTGAATGAGCTGAGGAGTCGTCTCCAGCAAGAAGCTATGATTGACGGCACGGACAGCTGTTCCGATGGTTCCAACAGCGAGGTCGCTTATAATTTAAGGAGGGCGAAAAATGTGAAAACGGAGAAGTGGAAGGAAGAAGTGGAAAATTTTCATGAACTGCTCGTTAACCTTAGTGTTTCGAAGTTTCAACTCGTTGCTGACAGTGTAGAAGCCTTGAGAGATTTAATTGCGAGCTTTTCACCCAGTTGCAAGGAAGAAGCTAATGACTGTAATAACACGGTAAGCCGAAGAACGCAGCGACGCATGAAAATATCTTACGGTTCTATTTTCAAACGCTCTGTCACTTCTAGGGTCACACCGTTTCACCGTCTGAAACAAGATTGGTTGAAAGATTGACCGACTTATTAAGTACCCTGGAACCAATGGAGCCAACCCTGAAGGAAGCAGTAAGGAAGGCGCGGAGTAAACTTCAGAGAGAGTGGACAAACTTTCAAGAAGGGTATGAATACATTTTGTTTAAGTTCACCTACTAATAGGAATGGGAAATGATATAAACAATTTTCTTTGCTATACCGCGCATAACCATTACCTATTACGCCTGAGTATCAAAACATGGACCTGAAACCTCTTGCTGTTGCTACAATTGATCAATAACCTAAGGTGTGAATGCCGATACACCCTGTTCCAGTAATATTAACTACTTTATCGAGTTTATATGGCAGACAAGCTGCTGTATGTTGTAGCAGTGTGGAGGATCAGGACTCGTCTGGTGAGGGTGGTCTCAGCTCTAATTGGTGGGTTCTTGGATCGCAGGGCTGTCCATTGCCAAGTTCCGGTGACGCAACGTTACAGACGCTATCGCAGTCTACCGTATCCTCACTTGGCGCCGAAAGTCAAGTCGAGCGAGCTGACGGAAAAAGTGAAACGAAACATAGAGATCAAGAAACCGCTGAGAACAGAAAATGTGACAAGGAGCAGAACGAAAGCGACAAGCCAAGCGTCGTCGACGAAGCAGAAGGACGGCGTGAAGAAGACGACCATTGCAGGGAAGGCGATGAAGCGGAAGACGCAGAGCCCAAGGAAGAAGGTAATGGACAATTAAATATGTATCGGAGTGTATCACAGTAAGTACATAATAATGGGGTTGAATGGATTTATTTAATTCTGTAGAAGCTCTACATTTGTCTAAATAGGTGCTAAGTAGTATTTATTATGCACTAAAATATTTCATTTGCGTATAATGTCATTCATTGACTCCTTCCTGCCAATATTTTCGCAGAATGTGAACAACAACCAAGAAGGGTACTACGAGCCCGCGGCGTATCCTCATACACAGAACAACTATTCTCAGATGAGGAGATCGGCGAGGACGAGTTGGAAGAATGGTCCGACGTTGAGGCAGTCTATGCGGCTCCCGGCCCACCAAGCAGTTCACCCGTTACAAACACTCCTCCGAAAGTCGGACACGGTGACGATCGGTCAGAGGAGGAGGACTCAGACCAGGATTGGATTCTACCAGGCTCTCGCAAAAGGAAAAATAAACGTTCGAGTAAGTGGATTTGATATTGTTAGAACTTTTGATGAATAGAGGGCAGTAATACTTCCCTGATATCGCATCTTTTACTAATACTCACTGATACATTGTTTCGCACCCTATACTTATAGTACATTCAGCAGAGTTTGTTTCTACAATTGTTAGTTTGGTTGTTACAGTATTTTTAATATATATTATGAATCTAGTAATTGAAGATAATGTTCAAGTAATTATACATGTCATTACATTTTATCTCTTTACAATTGTCTTGTATTACAGCTGCCCATCGAAGATTAAAGTCATTCCAGCACAAGCTACAGAGTCTGAAGAGTGACACGTGCCAGAGTACATCACCGAGTTCTGTCGAACCTCATTCAGTCACTGTACCGACAGGTAATACAACGAGACACCACAAAGGTAGAGAAACCAAAGAATCTCACTCGAAGAAATTTGATGTACCGCAACCCACTAGTTATAAAACTCTAAGTAACCCCGACACCGGTGCCGCGGGGGACCCTAAGCGAACAGTGCCTTCTGTAAATACGATTTGCAAATTGGAAACGGTCGGTAGCGTTCATTCGGAGCTGGATATCAAAGAGGAGATACCATACTACGACCCTCTGGCGAGTCAATACGATCCTAATTGTAATCCGAACCAATCGCAGAATTACCTAATGGTCAAGACTGACCACAATCCAATGAACTATTACGTAATGCACCCGAACCCAGCGCTACCAGGAATGCCGCAGCAAGGGCCCATCGTACAGCAGAGTACAATAGTCTCTGGCGTGATGCCACCGATACAGCATGGTTATTACTTACAAGGGCCTGAGAATTACATAATACACAATCCACAATCGACCTTCCTCCCTCCTCAACAGCCAGTTTTCCACCAGACCGGCCCACAGATGATAACACCGCCGCCGCAATTCGTTAACCATCCCGCTTACCTTCCCTACATGGTAAGAACAGCACCACCACCGCAGCAACAATATATTCAGATACCCAGACAGCAGATAGTTTCTCAGGAAATACAACCTCCGCCACCCCAACCTCATCTAACGAGGACACCAAATAGATTCACGTATAGGCCACCTAATTCACAACCTAATTCACAATCCAACTTCTCACATCCCAATGGCGCTGTCATAAGAAGTAGTATGCCTATCAGAAGCAGTGGTCCACGAACTTATGGTCCCAGGGTACCGAGAACCGCGAGTCAGCCACGGCAAACGAATCCCAAACAAGTAAAACCCAAAAAATCGGCAAATGCGACTACAGAAACTGGGGCAGCGAAGACGACGTCGTTGATTGTTTTGAGTGACAGCGATGATGAAATTGAAGTGATAGTCACAGAGAAGAGTTCTGCAACGAACCAGCCGGAGAAGACAACTACACCGCAAAAGAATGAGAATGTTCAAAGGCAGAAACCTACGGTAACGTCAGAGATTACGGTTCCGGCTTCGAAGGGAACGATATCGCCGCAAATAATACAGCGCATGAGTCAAGGGGGAATATCGATAACGCCGGTGCAACCGGCGGTGCAGCCTGTTCAAAACCCAAGCACGCAGTTGGTGGTCGTCGTGAACGAAACTGGAAGTCATTACGCTCTGTCTTTGCCCAATGGAAGTAAGCTAATACTCACCCCGGAGCAGGTTGCGCAGATCAGAGCGTCAAACGGTGGGAAACTCGTTCTGTAAAATAATATTTTCAGTACTCTAGCAACGAACTTATATTTCTGGTGTAAATTTTCTAATTTTCTCATCTCCTGTCTGTCAACGTTCTTGTAGCTAATAATTGTGTCGAAAAATGAGATAGGTAAAGCGTTGCAGGAAGTAAATGGGGTAACAGATATTTTATCTTCGTCGTGCGTTCTCTAATGTCACAATCGAGTAGAACAAAAGGTGCATTCAATGTACGCGTATACTTTGTTATAGCGGAAATTTTACTTGGTATCGTTAATTACTGAGATGATTATAGGCTAGCCAGGGGTTAAAAGTAATTTTTGTACATAAATCTGTGTATATTTCAAATGCACCGTCATCGTAGGAGGAGTGCCATTGTGCAAACACTACAGGTCCCTGTATGTTTTCAGTTAAAGATTGAGTGATCAATCGTGCATCCTCTACTATACTGAGCTACTTGTCCTATTGAAAATATTTGGAGACATTTATCTTCCTTTCTAGCGATTTATTTGCAGCTCCATAGGTATATGCCGGTATATCTACTATTTTCACATATTTATTTATACACAGTATTAGGTACGATAAACTCTGGGGACTATCTCCATATTGTTCATGCATTTTTACATATATTCATATTAAACATATATAAGAGGTAGAATGTGTATTTCTTGCAGATTCATGTTTTCGTTCATTCACATGATTTATTTCGGACGTTTACATTTGTGCGCTGTTTGATATTTTGCAAAATTTCTGGAAAGAATGACATCTATTCTATCCAAAATATGCTGCACATTGTCCAGCTTCGAATGACTTTGCGACAAGAGTATTAAACAGTGCTGCGCATTTCCTAGACGAGTGATAGTACGTAAGTGAGATAATACCTGATTTTTTTTGCGCGTAAGAAGAATATAGTGAAACATATTGAAATAACGAATTATGCATAATTATCTGTGTAACGTTTATCGATAACCAGCCGTATTGACTTGGGTCATTAGCATCGTGTCACAGTCACTTTTTCATCTTAAGAATTAGAATATTTTCAACATTACACGCGTAATGTTTCTCAGCGGTAGGATTTTGTATTTGACGCTACGATAAAGATTAATGGCAATATTCGTTGCAGACGCGAAGTCTGAAAGTGTGATATAGGATACAACATTTTTATTTAACTTAGTTCTTGTTGCAGGTGTTTTAAATGATTAATTTGCAAAATTATCGTTTAGTTAATCTTTTATAATTGTTTGTAACTAAAACGGTTTAAGGAAGGATAACGTAATGTCTACTAAGCTAACACAAAAGCAGCGTAGCGGTAAAATTGTAAGATATAAAAGAAAACGCAATATGTACAACACTCTGAAGCAATTGATTTAATATATTGTATAACTTAAACAAAACCGATCCGTTGGTATATTGATCGAAGCATCCCGTTGGGAAAGTTCCAAATGAAATGCCAACTCTCACCGATTTCGACTACTGTACAAAACTATAAAATACATCTATTTGCATATATTACTCTCTCTCCCAAAGTGTTACGGTATGTTACAGGTATATCGAAGAAGAGTTACTTTCACGTTTCACAAGATCGACTTCGTGCGTCTCAATGTCCCGAAAAAATATGCGTGCGAGTCTCGGCGATAATAGGAACGTCACGTTCATTTTTCCCCGTAACCACAATCTCCCCGTGACAAAGCATGAAGCGCAATGTTCCCTTTCGGAAGTTTGCAAAATGTTGGGTCCAGCCCAGTGAACACGATGTGCTGATCGATCGGTCGAGTGCGCGTGACGAGGAACTCAGTATGTTAATACGTTGAATATCGAGGTCAAAGCCAACTGTGCGCATCAGACTTGATTCTTCTTCAAGTACGCCGTCTTGTCGAAGCCTAAAAACTTTGTCAGTCGCGTTCCGTTATATGGCGTGTCGCTTCCCGGTGGATGAAGCCTCATCTAAAACACCAAACCCATTGGCATTACATAAAGAAATAATTATAATAATGTGAACGTATCGCTTCCTTACAGATAAATTTCTTTACACGGAGTCTACGTACCGCCAAAGTGTAGGTTCTTTGGTGCTATCCCTAAATAACGACTTGCGAAGAAAAACCTTGAGAGACAACAGTCTTATTTACATTTACAAATGCTACCAGGAAATTAGCGTTTTTAGCTGTTAACAATTCTGTACATCTGTCTGTGCTATAATCCTTAAGTAACGTATACAGACAACTACCGATAAGAGGACATACGAGTATCAATGTACAGGTCAGTTTTGCAATTTGTACAATAAAAGTAACGTTTGTAGGAGAGTAGAACATTAATGGATACTGTAATATATGATTGTTGGGAGTCATGAGATGATTTGCAGTTTCTTGAACCGGAATAAAGCAATGGCAGCATGACCATCACGCCGTACATGGTTAATAATCAACTAGCCAGCTGTGTCATTGTTAGTTTTATTAATAATGCTACAGAGAATACAAATTTCCCATTAATGACGCTTAAAATATACCGTACGACAAAAAACTGGGGAACAGACGTACGATTAGTCGTTTAAAATGTTCAAATTCGTTAATATTTCATTTGTATTCCATTCCCGCGCTTTCTGTAGTTTACGACCGTCAAACGTGGAGCGCCACTGTGCACCGGAAACCGAAAGCTGACCATCGACTACGTTCAGACAACTGGTAAGGAATTTCAAATGTCGACCGTATCGCCCGATATCGCCTTTCGATTTTCATCCCACGCATCCTTCGGTGAGAATCGTTTAAAAACTAGTTCAACGACGTACGACAATTGTTACACCGTCAAGCCACCGTCTCTTGACATATTACGAACGTAGTCCATGGCTTTACTCTATGATCTAGTGATCTAATCGCGCCACGGACAAAAAGAGAGAGGCTACGTTCAGTGGTGCTCCATTGTGATTCGAATCCAACACGTACAATGTTCAGAATACCTGTAATCTCGTCCCATTACTTGGGGCACATTATCGTCCATCTATTTTGTAACGATAATCCGTAATTGCCTATAGGAAGCTGAACTGGCTATTATCGCTATCTAATCTGTAACTAACGTCGCGGATATACGGCAAGTTAAAGACTGCCAATTGCATGTCATTATTCTTTTCCTGCATCCAGGTCTTTTTGGGTTATATGTTCACACAGCCCCGTACTTCGACCCTTCCTGCCGTTTGCAGGAGAGCGAATCATTACCGCGAACTGACCCAGTTAGAGAATGACCCCCGACGATACCACTGAACCAAACGACCATTAACTTTCATTTCCCGTGGCCATCATGATCGCGTGATGAAGAAACGGACCATTGACCCAGGGCGGAAAACTGTGATTAGCTCCTATCCCGGCAAATACCTCCGTCAATTAATATCGCGAACATGTCGAGCCATGTACGTATTGGGTGTTTTCGAAAATGTCGGCATAAGTTCGGAGATAGATTCAATACGCTGAAATAAGAAGGAAAGTTCAAGTGAACATATGCCTGATATGACCTTGTTTCCGAATTATATTATTGCCGTTTTTATGTGAAACCTGTTATTAATCATTTTCAGAGCATTCGTGTCATCTGGCAATTTCAATGTAACTTGTCACGCAAATTATTACTTTAGATAGTCGGAAACTGTATTACCAAACGTGCATAAGTGCTATTATCAGCAAGAGCATGTATTAAGCTGACTGAAATCTAGGCTGCGCACTCGAAGGCGATCTGTGTCGAGAATCATTTGAAAAAAGTAATCTTTGTACCTTGAAATTGCATCTAACAGTGTCTGAAGAGCAGACCAAAAGGTACAGCATGGGATAAGTAGCGTTACTTGCAAATAATTAAAAGAAACAGTTAACAGAGTCACAAGAATTACTGGAAGACAAAAACGGCAGTAATTCAGCAACAAGTTCAGATCGAGCATATATTCGTATGACATTTTATCTAATTTCAGCATACTGAATCTATCACCGAAGTTATGTTCACATTTTCGGAAACGTCCTGTACATTTTCAATAACAGCCAATGCAACAAACCCCCGCCAGCAGCATTAGTAAGTTATGATTGGAGTTTTTATCGTGTGTTTTTTGTGTGGATGGTTTGAGCGCGCATGGTATTTTGTTTTTTATTGGCCGTGCAGCGTTTTCTCGTCTATTTCTCGATGTAGTCGTTGTCAGTCACTTTCGAATCCCCTTCCGCATTTGTGAATCGCTTCTGTAAGAAAAAAAACCGACACCAGACGGTTACGAATATGCATCGTTCTCGGACGTGGTTATGTGCATGTTACGATGATTCTGAGTATGTTGGGGGTGCTTGTCTGGGGTTTCGTGACTCTGGGCTTCACATTTGGGGATGGGGTGGGGGATTCAAGTAATCGAGCAACCTGGTCAATTCTCATATTTCTCATAAAATTTAGTGCCCGACATCTGCTTATCTGAAAAGTACTCAGTTTCAAAGGGATCATTCAAAATTTACTTAAATCATTAAGGAACGTAAAACCTTTTTTTGGTTGAAAATGCGAACTATGGATTTTCATTACTGTAACTCGATATGTTTCGAGGTCACTGGTGCTACCACATCAGGAGTCTACAAAAACGGATGTATGTCAAAAAGTTTGTTTCTTTGAAGAATATGAACCCCGTGAAAATTCGAGCTTACTGTTATTTGAATCTTGTAACTAAATCCTCACACTGTACATACTTTTTAAAGAAACAAAAATGTTCGGAGTTACAGTAATAAAGTTCTATCGTCAGCATCTTCAACCGAAAAAGGGTTTTATATTCAGTAATCATTTAACTAAATTACAATAAGATTGAAATTAAACACATCATCTGTCATTTAAAATTGTGGGACACGCAAAATCACTCAGTTTCACTGTCTCCATTCCAGGTGAAAAAGACTCAGACGTTCTGTACTCACGGTTGACGCGATATGCCTTCTCAGGTAACTCACCATGATCCTGTACTTCTCCTTACAAGCGTACTCGGACTCGTCGACGTCGTTGTAACAGTCGCTCTTGTAATCCGGTGGAAGAATTCCACCCTCGTATTGGCAGAGCCTAGAAAGTGGCTTCGCCGTGACGATCATCTTGTCAAAGCCGGTCGGCTTATACTGAGGGCAATAGAAGACGTCTGGCGTGTTCTTGTCGAAAACTATACTCTTCCGCAACATATCGCCAGCTTCACTGGTCATCAGGAACATCTGACATAAATAGACGATTTTAAACGATGCACAAAAGCGTTTAGCGTTTTCGCTGTATTAACACATTGCGGACGGCGTTCTTGCTCACCCAAACCTCGCACATTTTTCAGCGTCCTAAAAAGTTGAGTACAATACATATAAGGTTTTTTTAATATTGACTGCTATGTTCGCACTTTTTCAACATTTTAACATTTATTTACTTCACAATTATACTATCAAAAATTGCTGCAAGGCTTCATTACTTTAGCAACGTACCGATAAACGTTAAAACGAGAAATCTCGTGACCCGTCCGCAATGTGTTAACATAGACTCAATACTCGGATGATGAATTTGAAGCAATTCAACATCTGATACACATTGAGAAATTATGTTATAATAGAAAGGATCTAAGATTGGATGTAGTCTTGTCATCGACGTATGTATCAACGTAAAATCAATATCTTCAGGCGACGAAGTTATTATATTGTGAAGCAATTCAACATCTGATACACGATGAAGAATGATGTTAGAACAGGAAGAATCTAAGATTGGGCGTAGTCTTGCGATTGCTAAATGAATCACATTTTATTATCATACACTGTATTAACATAGACTCAATATTCTAAGATTAGATGGTGATGAACTTGAAGCGAAGTTATTAATTTGAAGCAACATCTGATACACTGATACACATTGATGAAATGATGTTATAACTTAAAGCAATTCAACAGGATCTAGAAAGGATCTGATTGGATGTAGTCTTGTCACCGACGTATGTATCAACGTAAAATCAATATCTTCAGGCGACGAAGTTATTATATTGTAAAGCAATTCAATATCTGATACACGATGAAGAATGATGTTAGAACAGGAAGAATCTAAGATTGGGCGTAGCCTTGTGATTGCTAAATGAATCACATTTTATTATCATACACTGTATTAACATAGACTCAATACTCGGGTGATGAACTTGAAGCAATTCAACATCTGATACACATTGAGAAATGATGTTATAATAGAAAGGATCTAAGATTGGATGTAGTCTTGTCATCGACGTACGTATCAACGTAAAGTCAATCTCTTCAGGCGACGAAGTTATTATATTGTAAAGCAATTCAAGATCTGATACACGATTAAAAATTATGTTAGAACAGGAAGAATCTAAGATTGGGCGTAGCCTTGTGATTGCTAAATGAATCACATTTTATTATCATACACTGTATTAACATAGACTCAATACTCGGGTAATGAACTTGGAGCAATTCAACATCTGATACACGTTGAGAAATTATGTTATAATAGAAAGGATCTAAGATTAGATGTAGTCTTGTCATTGACGTACGTATCTATGTAAAGTCAATATCTTCAGGCGACGAAGTTATTATATTGTGAAGCAAATCAACATCTGATACACGATGAAGAATGATGTTAGAACAGGAAGAATCTAAGATTGGGCGTAGCCTTGTGATTGCTAAATGAATCACATTTTATTATCACACACTGTATTAGCATAGACTCAATACTCGGGTGATGAATTTGAAGCAATTCACCATCTGATACACGTTGAGAAATGATGTTATAATAGAAAGGATCTAAGATTAGATGCTAAATGAATCACATTTTATTATCATACACTGTATTAACATAGACTCAATACTCGGGTGATGAATTGAAGCAATTCAACACTGATACATTGAGAAATGATGTTATAATATCTAAGATTGGATGTAGTCTTGTCACCGACGTATGTATCAACGTAAAGTTAATATCTTCAGGCGACGAAGTTATTATATTGTGAAGCAATTCAACATCTGATACACGATGAAGAATGATGTTAGAACAGGAAGAATCTAAGATTGGGCGTAGCCTTGTGATTGCTAAATGAATCACATTTTATTATCATACACTGTATTAACATAGACTCAATACTCGGGTGATGAACTTGAAGCAATTCAACAGCTGATACACATTGAGAAATGATGTTATAATAGAAAGGATCTAAGATTGGATGTAGTCTTGTCATCGACGTATGTATCAACGTAAAGTTAATACCTTCAGGCGACGAAGTTATTATATTGTGAAGCAATTCAACATCTGATACACGATGAAGAATGATGTTAGAACAGGAAGAATCTAAGATTGGGCGTAGCCTTGTGATTGCTAAATGAATCACATTTTATTATCACACACTGTATTAACATAGACTCAATACTCGGGTGATGAACTTGAACCATTTCAACATCTGATACACATTGAGAAATGATGTTATAATAGAAAGGATCTAAGATTGGATGTAGTCTTGTCATCGACGTACGTATCAACGTAAAGTTAATGTCTTCAGGCGACGAAGTTATTATATTGTGAAGCAATTCAATATCTGATACACGATGAAGAATGATGTTGGAACAGGAAGAATCTAAGATTGGGCGTAGCCTTGTGATTGCTAAATGAATCACATTTTATTATCATACACTGTATTAACATAGACTCAATACTCGGGTAATGAACTTGAAGCAATTCAACAGCTGATACACATTGAGAAATGATGTTATAATAGAAAGGATCTAAGATTGAATGTAGTCTTCTCATCGACGTATGTATCAACGTAAAATCAATATCTTCAGGCGACGAAGTTATTATATTGTGAAGCAATTCAATATCTGATACACGATGAAGAATGATGTTAGAACAGGAAGAATCTAAGATTGGGCGTAGCCTTGTGATTGCTAAATGAATCACATTTTATTATCATACACTGTATTAACATAGACTCAATACTCGGGTAATGAACTTGAAGCAATTCAACAGCTGATACACATTGAGAAATGATGTTATAATAGAAAGGATCTAAGATTGAATGTAGTCTTGTCACCGACGTATGTATCAACGTAAAATCAATATCTTCAGGCGACGAAGTTATTATATTGTGAAGCAATTCAACATCTGATACACGATGAAGAATGATGTTGGAACAGGAAGAATCTAAGATTGGGCGTAGCCTTGTGATTGCTAAATGAATCACATCGCATTGAATGCATGCACAAACCGTACGCACCCAGCTTTCACGGATACGAATTACGACCGATTGTCGCTGAGGCGCACAACTGACAATTCTTCTGTTTAATTGGGCGTTCGCATATTCTCATCAGTTTCAATAGACTCTCTCGCGGTGAAAACAACGCTACCGACATGCTCTTTCACTGAAAAATTTGTTCGCATTACAGAATCTTCCTCAACTTACTGCGAGCACGACGACCAGACCGTAGACGTAAACGTTCCCTGGAAAGAAAGAAAGGTAATCGTTTAGAAAGGCCGCAGAAAAATGAATCTAGCACGGGAAAACATAGCGAAAGGATAAGGGGAACTTTTTTCGTAGTACACCGTGCCGGCGTTGCGCAAGGGCGACCTCGTTGACGTTAACTCCACGTAATTAACTAAATGCAAGGCAAGAAAGTGGGCTGCTGAGTCAATGTCACAGGCGATAGCATTATGCGGGAGACGCGGATCGTTGCGTGTACCACTTCATGGATAATTTCCTCATTAACACCATTCTCGGTGCACAGTATTTCATCTGGCAATTATATCCTTCCAATGCATACGTTGTGCAGAAATACATTCTTTCACTGGGCATTCTCATTGCCATGTTCTAACGTATTAAAGGGATATGTTAATCAGTTTGTGATTGCATAGTCATATAACTAGTAGATCTAACTTGATTGCACATTTAACCTTTGTACTTGTTCTGATTGAACTTTAATTATTTGTTTGCCTATTGAAGCTTTCAGGAGCACTGTGGGTTTTTCGCAAATTCCTCCAAGAAGATACTCATCCTCCAATTTACTTTATGTTATACAAAGTATTTGTTTTACTTTGTATTATTTTTATATTTTATATTTTTATAATTTATTTTCTTTACACTTTTATACTCATTTTTATACTATACTAACAATCAAAAAAACATAAAGGATAAAATTATTGACCTTTTCGCTTCATATTGAACCAACAGCCCCTTCAATTTTAAACCATGAGCCATCACTGTTTGTATTATACAAAGTATTAGGTGTACAACTTTGCTCCCGCCGTTTTTTGCATTGGACGAAAGGGAAAAAACGGCGGGAGCAAAGTTGTGTACCTATTACATCAGAGGATGAGTATCTTCTCGGAGGAATTTATGAAAACCCCACAGTGCTCCTGAAAGCTTCAATAGGCAAGCAAATAATTAAAGTTATCAGATATCTAGTCATCATTAATCATAGACATTATCATATGTCGAGATGACATTTTTAGTATGTACGTGTACCGTTATAACTAATCTTGAATGTTGTTCTGCAGGCACAATGTCCTTTAACAATGGGTGTTCTGATCAACGTCTGACCTTATCCTTACCCGCGGTAGAGTGCAACACGTTCAGCGTCGGTCAACCGTTAATTTCTGATTCCATCTGGACGAACTATTATTGATTCAAGGAGTGTCTTTCAAACAAGGACGACAAGATTGACACCGTCTACGGACTCATTGCATTCCGTTTCGACCGCTGCATCTACTCTTGTTTCAGGAAACACAGGATCTACACTTGCAATCGATACTGTTCGCTTCGCCCGTGAAAGGAAACATAAAAATGTGTAGGCGAGCGTGAGTCATATCTCCATAAAAGTTTCGGTCATGTCTCTCACGCTGTTCAATCGGCGCGAAAATCTGGGATGCCCTTCTCGCTTATTAACTACCTATATATAACTGTACATCTACATTTTATTAATTATTTCTGTTAGGCCACCGGGGCTTAATTTTTCACGCAAAATACTCAGATACTTTCAGTAACTAGTCCCACAACTTGCAGCCTGTTTCCGCCATTCTATGAAACATCAGGTGGCCCTTGTTTCTGGAAGGTACTCGACAAAATCGACATCCGCACATTGATGTCATGAGCGTCGCGAATTCTCAGCTTTTACGAGTAGAGCACTTCAACCAGGACTCAAACAGTTACTTAGGCTTCCGTTCGCCAAGTTCACTAACATAAATGACGAAAGTTCGACGTGACGTTCAGCATTGACCCATGATAAACATTCGTTGCGGCGATCTTGCTGCAGTGACGCATAAAACTTTCTCCGCAACACGTGCGATAATTGGCATATACACATGTCTTGTAATAGCACCAGCGAGTGCGTCGAAGCATATTGCGTTCAGTTCGCAGTCTATTGGAATTAATTATTTTCAACCACCTTGGGACGATCGTTCACCAGCTTCTAACTTTACGATCTTGCAGTTACTTTTTAGCACGATTAGACTGGTTGAAGATTGCGTAAGGTCGGTTTGTTGGTTATTGCGAAATTCAGCGTTTATATTGAACGCGAGGCTCATTGGAGGTGTTGCGCAAAAAATGACTTCGCTTGCGGTGCTTTCAAAAGGCTGCATTTTGACGTGACATTTAATTCGCGACATTTGTTCGTGGCATTCGATGCGCTAGGTAGGAAAGACACCGTTGCACGCGAGCGATAGTTCACTGTGTTCCCTGGAAGACCATCCCGGAGAATCTTTGTGAAGTCAACGTTACGACATAAGAGTTTAAAGGTTTTCTGCCAACACGCTCTGTACATATTAATGGATACGCTTTAAAAGCGATTTCTAAGTCATTTTTGGAAGGCATCGCGAATAGAGTTGCGCGTGTAGTGATAGGACTAAGTAAAATATGATCACTTACAATACGTGGAAGCTTTTAATGCGAAATGTCGAAAGTCAGATTTCATTAAAATCATCAAAAGAGCATCAATCTCATGAAAAATAGATGTCACTTTCAAATGGTAAATTATGAGTCGCCTTCAATGCGAAACATCGATCGTTAGATTTTATTAAAATTGTCAAAAAAAAACATCAATCTCACGAAAACTACAAAAACGCACGTCTTAATATCATTACAGAAATGAGTGCACATGGAAGCACTATTGCCACATATTCAAAAATATGTCACTTTCAATATGAAATATCGATCATCAGTTTTCATTAACGTCTCACGAAGTAAAAAAACGTGAAATTTAAACTATAAAAACGCACATATTAATACAATTGCAGCGATAAGCCGATGTAGAAGCATAATGCCATACATTCGACATAGCATAACAAAGGCTCCATGTTCAATTTTTAAATCGTAAACACTCAATAACCTTTTAACATATAAGTAACATTCGAATCTATCAAACAATTCATTTGATCGATGCTCGATTGAACATTCAAGCCCATCACTAGTCGGAATGCCTGAGTGAAGACGCAACCTCCTTCCGTTTGTCCCCTCACCCTTCCCATTCCCTTTTCTCACTAAAAAATCCCCGAGCGTACCGTATCCTGCTAACTTGCAATGAGTCAATACCAGGAACCTCGGTTCACGTATCGTCTTCACTGTCAAAGCCAACGCAGTTCATGAAGAAGCCGAAATAAGCGTGTGATACTTACCCATGCTTGTTGAAATCCACGATTCACGATCCACACCTGTTGATCTACGCCAGACGGCGTACGTTCGTCGACTGATCTCACGAACGCCCCTCTCGATCATTCTCTCGAGATCCACTGGACGGCGGGTAGTGGAAGAGGTGCCGTTAGATCTCACGTCTAAAAACTCCCATCAAAAAATCACGAATCGACGGAAATAAACGCACGTCGCACGCGTTTGCAAGATAATGATATTGTAGCTGCATTATATTATAGTTGTCTCCTTGGTCTCGCTATGTGCATTTCCGACGGCACTTTGTAACTTAGAAAGGAATATTGTTGGGATTGTATGGCTGAAATCCTGTAGTCGCAAAATATGGAGTGACGTTTCGACGACTGACTTAATTTTTAGGCTATCGCGAGGAACGAGAATGTGTTATTAACACTTTGACTGCCGTGATGGTCACCGGTGACCGGCGCAAGATATTTGACTGAAGATCCAGAATAATTGCAATGGGTAGCAATAATTATTTTATAAATGCAATTATTGTTAGAATAGTGATGCGATCCTTTGGTCTACAATACCTGCACATTATTTACATAATTTTTAGGCTATCGCGAGGAACGAGAATGTGTTATTAACACTTTGACTGCCGTGATGGTCACCGGTGATCGGCGCAAGATATTTGACTGAAGATCCAAAATATTTGTAATGGGTAGCAATAATTATTTCATAGCATACCTGCACATTATTTACATTTTGCATAATTCAGTCAAACTTCTAATACAGCACGTCAGTTGCCAGTGATTAACAATACGCATGGCAGTCAACGTGTTATTACATTCTTCTGACGTTAAGTGCCATTTTAGTCGCCAGTGACTGACAATATTACGCTGCATCAGTCACCATGGACTTTCTATTCCGGCGCAAAGTTGCTTTTCTATAACATAATTAAAAAACGTTCGCCATGTACTTATTTGCAATGCTTCAGTCACCAAACTAAGATTGATATTCAGATATCGTTAGTCACCAGTTGCTTTTCAATACTTTGGCTGCTAACAACTCCGCGTTACCTTCATTTTGCACGATTTAATCATACTCTGTAGTATTTCATTGCATCGCGATTCTAATATAGCAAAATACGCATGGCAGTCAACGTGTTAACACGTTAAGTCGCCGGTGACTGAAACTTTGTTTTCCATTCGGACCGCGTCAGTAGCCAGTGATTAACACTATACTTTCCGTTCAAGTCGCGTCAGTCACTATTGACTGGCGCTATACAATTTAAACAATTATATTCTTCTGTTAATACGTTAAGCACCATTTTAGTCGCCAGTGACTGACAATATACTTTTTGTTCAGGCTGCATCCGTCACCAATTACTAACATGTACTTTCTGTTCAGATATCGTTAGTCACCAGTTGCTTTTTTATCACATAAGTAAATAGTTTGAAGACGACAAAAACGTGTATGGAAATATTACTTCTTATTAGAAAAATAGTTTGCGTATCTCTCCGGATGGTGCCATATCGTGACGTGAACGTAAAGGTAAAGAAAGTAGGATCTGCACTTAACGTGTTAATAGATGTAGGTTTCGTGGGATGCTGGGATAGTAGACAGACGCTCCTCTGCATTGTTTTTATGCATTAATTTTTAGGCTATCGCGAGGAACGAGAATGTGTAATTAACACGTTAAGTCGCCGGTGACTGGAACTTTGTTTTCTATTCGGACCGCGTCAGTCGCCAGTGATTAACACTATACTTTCCGTTCAAGTCACTATTGACTGGCACTATGCAATTTAAAAAATTATATTCTTCTGTTAATACGTTAAGCGCCATTTTATTCGCCAGTGACTGACAATATACTTTTTGTTCAGGCTGCATCAGTCACCAATTACTAACATGTACTTTCTATTCAGATATCGTCAGTCACCAGTTGCCTTTTCATGACATAAGTAAATAGTTTGAAGACGACAAAAACGTGTATGGAAATATTAGTTCTTATTAGAAAAATAGTTTGTGTATCTCTCCGGTTGGTGCCATATCGTGGCGTGAATGTAAAGGTAAAGAAAGTAGGATCTGCACTTAACGTGTTAATAGATGTAGGTTTCGTGGGATGCTGGGATAGTAGACACGCTGCTCTGCATTGTTTTTATGCAGCGAGGCTCATCATAATGACGTGTCCCCAAATGCAGAAAACCAGACACGCTTGCTTACCTTGAACGTCCTTCGATAGCGAGATTTCGAAAGTACGAAGTGTGAATACTGCACTATTTGCGAATACGAAAATTTAGGAACGTCAGCGATGTTAACGAAACGTTTCGTCCGGTGATATCTTAAGTTCTTATATGGTGTAATTGGAAGATGGTTTCATCTATTGGCGTCATGGGTTTTAGGTGTAGCAGGGACAAAAATAAGTAGGCGTCATGTAGGCAGGTGACCTCGTCCTTCCCATATTCAGGTAGAGATAGGATCATCATCGCCTCGCCCAAACTACTAGATCAAGGAAACTGTCTTCTGTAAGATTCATTATACAAAAAATAGCATTCAATGCAATTTATTGATGATAGTACACAAAAACCATACTCTCACAACGCATTGGCGTTAGATATTCAAACAACGAGAGGTAGAAACAGTTTTTCCGTAGAAAATATTACATTTGTACAAATTCTTACAAATGCAGTTATATGTTTGCAGCCTGAAAAAAATATTACCGTTAATTATATATTCATATGGCGCACCTTATAGAAGGGCAACACATACCAAATCTTCCAAGTCGACGTCTGGCACATCCAGAGATAACACTGGTGTGCTGCTTATATCACCAGTTTGACTCTTATCATGCGCGTCGTCCGTCTTTACATCCAATTTCTCAGGTACAACGTCTTCATCAGCTTTGCCATACTTACTTCTTTTCTTCTTCGAATCATCCTCGACTCTGACAACACAGTACAATCAGGCAAATATGTTATAATCTTTTTCTCTTTTTTGTAGCTCAGCGTACATACATCTCCAATTCAAACAAATTTTTGATTCTCTCGAGATGCTGTGAACTTTTCTCCTTTATATACGCAGGTGGTTCTAAAAGTTGTCTCAGCTCCGGTGCCATAGCCGGCAATGGTTTCTCTGGGTTCGTTGCCCTGAACGACAACATATCCCATGTGTGCTGAATCGCAGGACTATGCACGCATCCAGGATTATATAATTTAGCATAATTTTCAGTATCCTCCGCTGTATCGT
This sequence comes from Cryptocheilus praepositus, assembly GCA_033815515.1. Classification (NCBI taxonomy): domain Eukaryota; kingdom Metazoa; phylum Arthropoda; class Insecta; order Hymenoptera; family Pompilidae; genus Cryptocheilus; species Cryptocheilus praepositus. The sequence continues at coordinate 4,069,487 of JAWWQZ010000257.1, forward strand.
CTCTATTTCATAATAACAATGTTAAAAAATACGCAGTTGTAAACACAAAGCTTTTAACGTATATTACCGCTTACTCAGGTAACATCAGCGAGTCCAACAAGTCATCAACCGCTTCATCTTGTTCTTTGGTCAACTGTTTTATCATTGATTTCAATGGCCTCGACCCTATTAATCTACGGTCTTCCGCAAACGGTAACTCAATTTCCGCAAGACACTGTTAAGTATATATTACTTAACGATATGATTGCAGTATTTAATAATGGTAAAAATTTCGAAATGCCGTCATACCCAAGGTTCGCCTGGGCTATTTGTACAAGGAAACAGGGCGACCATTCTTGGAGCTGAAGAAGCGTTGTAAGTTTTTCTGACGATGGCAATTAAGTCCATTTCGATCATCGCTTGGACCAAACTGTAAAAAGATTTTGCGACGGCCTACGAACATTCATTGATAAAACTTTGTAATTATATACACTCCTCCTGAACCACAAAAAATCATACACCTCATCTCAAGAACATTAAGTAGGTACTGCGAAAATTAAACATTTATTTTTAATTACACTTCTTTCACAGAAGCAAATTTTTAACGAATGTGTGTATTCCGAATTTAATTTGCTGTTTACTGTTTTTCATTACTTAATTTGAAGATGTATATTATACACATATTATGCATTTTTCGCAGTATATATAATGCCTATACGCGCATATATCGAATTTTTGTGTTTTATGTATAATTTTTATATCCCGTTTCAATAAAAATAGTGTTGAAAATATAAATCCGACTTACGACCTGTTAGTTAAAATGGAACTCGGTCGTAAGTTAACACTTTGCGGACCGAGCATTCTATTGCTAATCGTACCCAGTGGCCGGGTATTTTTTTGCGTCAAATATCTTTAAATTAGTGATGATTTGTTAGTAGTTAACACGTTGACTGCCATGGTGGTCATCGGTGACCGGTGCAAAAGGTTGTACTCAAAATGCAAAAAATTCGCAATGAATCCTATTTGCAATTTTGTAAAAGCAATTGATATTGGAACGGCGCTTCAATACTTTGGCTTCTAACAACTGTGCATTACTTTCATTTTGCACGATTTAATCATACTCTGCAGTATTTTATCGCATCGCGGTTCCAACATAGCAAGAAACGCTTGGCAGTCAAAGTGTTAAACTGTCCGCAAATATTTCTGTAATATTGCTAATCGTTTTGTCGCTATCCATATTTCAGAGCTCAAATAATTAATTTGCAATACAAATTACGAAAAACTGCGGCTGACAATCACGTAGCAACTGTGTCATATCTCGTCACCTGCCTCGAACGACAGAATATGCAAGACGATATATCTCAGGGGCCCAGAATGACGAAATACGCAAGACGATATATCTCGTCAATGGCCCCGAACGACGAAATATCTCGTCATCCGTCCGCAATGTGTTAAGCAGAACCTACATATGTAACTAAAAGAAGAATGATTACCTCGCTACGAGGCACTACGACACGCGTACTTGATCCAGTGTTCCAATGTTTTATACCGACATCTTTTTTATGGGTGAAACTATACACTCTGTAGCTCTTCTCGCCGAATTTGTAGATCATCGCCTTCTCGTCCTCCTCTGATATTGAGAAATACCATAATTAGGGACAATTGACGTACCATTGCATCGTATGGACTTACCTGTGAATGGAACTGGTTGTCCACCGTATAAATATGCAAACGTTGTATTTTCCGGCTTGCAAATCTCCCTGTGTCTGTCAAAGTACTCTTTGTGGCGACCCACTTTGACATGATCAGATAATTGAATACCCTTCGCATCTTCATCTTTTCCCACCACTTGTTTCCACGCAGGAAGCTTGGCGTCATCCGTTATCTACCAATGTATGCATAAAGACAATTTGCAAAGAATTCCTAATTTGCACACACATAAACTTTGGGATTATTGAATATACCTTGACATATGCTGCGATTGGTATCACTATATCCGCTATTTCCAAAGTACATGGCCAAGGTGTTGGTTTTGATTGTTGCCTTTTGTAAAATCTAAAATGCTTTAAAGCCTCATCCACTGTTAAGCTTACTGCGTCCACCTAAATAACAATCAGTGAGTAGTGCAAAGTGTACACAACAGATTTGTCATGATCTTTAGTTGTTCTATCCAATATAGCAGTAGATTCATAACAATTATTTGATTTATTACCTTCGCACAAAGTTCTTTCAAAATTATTTCATTATGTGAAAAACTTGACTCGTTTTCACTCTGCAAATCTTCTTCTCCTCTGTGTTAATGCAGAAATCATAGGTTAATACTTAGTCAATAAACAACAATATATGAATACTACATATATAAGCAGTACAAGTATTTACATGACCACTAGTTGAACTCCTTGTGTTTTCAATGCATCTACTATTGAATCCGATAGAGACCCATCCTTAATTTCAGATTCCTCTTTAAAGTCAGATAATAAAACTAACTTCTTTATGGCTCCATCACTATAATATTTGAAATAAAGAGCACAATGATTAAGCAATATACCAAAAATGTCTTATAACACACAGACAAGAAGGTCCCAATATTTTTACATACATATTTTCGTGTTCAATATACTTTAGGGCAACAGAAACAGCATCTAGCCAATTAGTTTTATGCTCTGTTGATTTTAATACCATTATATCATCAACCACATCCCAATAAGCAATTTGTGCGTTGATATACTCCTCTATATGATGAACACCCAAGTTGTTTTTAGTGTTTTCAGATCCCATCAATATCAAGCCAATTTCCGATTGCGGTTGTAAGAATATCTGGAGAAAAGTGATATTAAATAACATTCATATTGGGTTGGAGGGAAAGTTCTGTCGTATTTTTAATAGGCAGGTAATTTTTCTTGTAAATAAAAAAAAAACATCTGGCTAGTGAGTCACTCGGATTTTTTTTTTTGTTTTTTATGCTGTATAATATAAAAGGAGTCCTTTTTTTACCGTTCATCATTTACTTGTGATATTTAAAGTGAAAAACATGTCAGTAAATAAAGTGTATTCTTAAAATAATTTGAGACTGCATTTTAAATGACATTTTAACATTACATACATTTATTTAACTTAATGAAGGATATTTATTAAGGTTGCTTGTGGTATTTTGTAAAAATTTATGTGCGGTATTTAGAAAAGATATTGTAAATGTTCGTACTTGTCAATCTCTACTATACATAGTTTCACTGAAACGCATAAAAAGCTGTTCTAAAGCATCGATTATACGGAATCACTCTTTGAATTACGTTAAAGAACTTTGGCTTTCAGATTCTATCGATTAAGTACCAACAAAAGCACTATCTTACATGTCTTCACAGAGTGCTGATGTAGTGATGTCATTTGTTCTATGTAAAATATTATAATTATAATGTCGAATAAGTATGGTGCAGAGCAACTGCAAGCTCACAACTGTAAAATGATCAAAGAATGATATTATTAGGTTGGAGGGAAAGTATTTTTGAAATAAGACATTTTTTAATAGGCAGGTAATTTTTTTTGTACCTTTTTTTAAAAAAAACATCTGGCTAGTGAGTATTCGGCATTTTTGTGTTTTTGAGATAAGACATCTTTATTGCTATGTGTATAATATAAAAGGAGTAGACTTGTCAAGCGATTTTTACAAAGACAAATAAACACCGTTCATCATTTACTTGTGATATTTAAAGTGAAAAACATGTCAGTAAACAAAGTGCATTTACGAGACTGCATTTTGTATGAATTCCAAAAAGGAAGCAACGCATCGGTTGCATGTAAAAATTTATGTGCGGTATTTAGAAAAGATATTGTAAATGTTCGTACTTGTCAAAGATGGTTTAGCAAATTTCGTTCCGGGGATCTGAGCCTCCAAGAAAGTGATCGATCTGGACGACAATCCAAGATCGATAATGATGTTTTACGATCCATGTTGGAAAATAATCCACATTTAACAAGTCGAGAAATTGCAGAAGAGTTTGGCATTCATCATACAACACATTAAATGTATTATGATTAACATTAAACACATATTTTTATAAATTAATTCAAATATTTTCTTTAAAATACGACAGAACTTTCCCTCCAACCCAATATAATAACTGAAATACTCTCTACCCACTTTTCTCTCTATTAAATACTTGGCAATAAGCTTGAACTTTTCCAGTATCCTCACTCCATCCGAGCCACAAGTAGATGTTCCCACATTAATTATGAGAATTAATGCTTCCTGAAAATGTAGTTGTTACAATCACTTGGGAAGAACAGTATTAAAGACTCAATTAAAATGAACTACGGTGCACACTTGTTACGGTCTAAAGAATACAATAACCTTTGTTCCTTTTACAGACATCTTGCACGAATAATCTAGCAACTCGCAGTACAAAACAACTGAAATGTCAGGCAAATGTTGGCACCGGTATTTGGATTTAAATCAACGCCGGTTAATGACTTTCTGTGCACAACAACATGTACACTTCAAACTCCATATATACTTTTTCACGTATGTTCGATTTCAGCGAAAATATCCATTCGCAAGCAGTTAAAAACTACTGGAAACCGTCACGTGTTTGTGAACTACCTGTCAAACGTAGTTAAACAAAATTTCCAGTATGTTTGTGATGACACACCAGTTGCTGTTTCGAACGTTACCGATCGAAGGTATCAAGAGTCGAATACAGATCAATAAAGCAATCGCTATTATCTTTTCACTTTTAATTCTATAAATAAAGACATTTAAGTACCATTGATTTCGATGCTACGCAAAAATGCAAGAGGAAGAATGCGTTCGAATTGTAAAATCAAACATTTTTAACAGTCGAGCGTTCTCAACAAATGTTGGTAACTTTTTGATTTCATAATTTTATTCATTATTGCGCCGCCTTCATGAAAACAAAAATGACAGTACGTATTAAATATCTGCTAGTATATTTTTACATTTTTATTTATTTTTTATATTGTATAAACGTACCATTGCCGATGGTTTTTATATTTATTTCTGAATATCATAATTATTCCTTGTATTTATGTTAATTACTTCGACGCTAATACTTCGAACGAAAGGAGTGTATGTATATTTATTATAAGTCACGAGTAATTTAAAGTAAATATATCATTTTTATTCCAATTTTTAACTTTTAACTCTATAAATAAAGAAATTTCAAAAATGAACCATTGTAATTTCAACATTATATTTCGATGCTACACAAAAATGCAAGAGGAACAATGTGTTCAAATTAATAAAAATCAAACATTTTTAACAGTCAAATTCAATGGATGAGATTCTTGAACGAACCTTATAAAATGTTCTATAAAACATCTTTAGATGATTGTAAATGGATCTTTCACCTAAAAAAGGAAGACCAAAAATATACGGAAATGTTAAATTACTTCATTATACACCACCATTAGACCAGTATCGGAAGAAAAACATAAAGATAATGTTAGTAACTTTTTCAGGAACATTTTAAGAATCTTAAATATCATTTTATTCATTATTGCGCCGTCGTTCATGAAAACAAAAATGACAATACGTATTAAATATCTGCTAGTATATTTTTTAATTTTTATTTATTTTTCATATTAAATAAACACACCATTACCGATGTTTTTTATATTTATTTCTTGTATTTATGTTGATGAAAAATCAAACATTTTTAACAGTCGACGATTTCATCATTTTAATTACTTCATGAAAACGACAATACGTATTAAATATCTGCTAGTATATTTTTTAATTTGTATATTTATTATAAGTAACGAGTGATTTAAAGTAAATATACCATTTTATTCCAATTTTTAACTTTTAACTCTATAAATAAAGAAATTTAAGTACCATTGATTTCGATGCTACACAAAAATGCAAGAGGAACAATGTGTTCAAATTGAAAAATCAAACATTTTTAACAGTCGAGCGTTCTCAACAAATGTTCGTATCACAAATGTTGGTAACTTTTTGATTTCATAATTTTCATTATTGCACCTCCTTCATGAAAATAAAAATGACAGTACATATTAAATACCTGCTAGTATATTTTTTAATTTTTGTTTATTTTTCATATTATATAAACGCACCGTTACCGATGTTTTTTATATTTATTTCTGAATATCATAATTATTTCTCTTATTTAGATTGTTTATTATAATGTGTTCAAATTGAAAAATCAAACATTTTTAACAGTCGAGCGTTCTCAACAAATGTTGGTATTACAAATGTTGGTAACTTTTTGATTTCATCATTTTATTCATTATTGCGCCGTCTTTCATGAAAACAAAAATGACAGTACGTATTAAATATCTGCTAGTATATTTTTTAATTTTTATTTATTTTTCATATTGTATAAACGCACCATTGCCGATGTTTTTTACATTTATTCTTTGTATTTATATTGATTACTTCGACGCTAATACTTCGAACGGAAGGAATGTTGATATTATGTTTATTATAATTTTAACATTGATTTACAGTAAATATTATATCATTTTATTTAATTTTTTTTATTTTTAATTTATAAATAATTGTCGACGTTTTTTATATTTATTTCTGAATATCATAATTATTTCTTTAAGTGAAAAATCAAACATTTTTTGTTCTCAACAAATTTAATATTACAAATGTTGGTAACTTTTTGATTTCATAATTTTATTCATTATTGCGCCGTCCTTCATGAAAACAAAAATGGCAGTACGTATTAAATATCTGCTAGTATATTTTTACATTTTTATTTATTTTTCATATTGTATAAAGGCACCATTGTCGACGTTTTTTATATTTATTTCTGAATATCATAATTATTTCTCTTATTTAGATTGTTTATTATAATGTGTTCAAATTGAAAAATCAAACATTTTTAACAGTCGAGCGTTCTTTCAAATCTTGTCCGTATCACAAACGTTGGTAACTTTTCGATTTCATAATTTTCATTATTGCACCTCCTTCATGAAAATAAAAATGACAGTACATATTAAATACCTGCTAGTACATTTTTTAATTTTTATTTATTTTTCATATTATATAAACGCACCGTTACCGATGTTTGTCATATTTATTTCTGAATATCATAAATATTTCTTGTATTTAGGTTGATTACTTCGAAGCTAATACTTCAAGCGAAAGGAGTGTTTTTATTCCAATTTTTATTCCAATTTTTGCAAAAAAAAAATTGCAATAAGCGGCCTCAATTATTCGTGCAAATAATTTCTGATGACATTCCATCTTAGCAAAAGTGATCGGCATAAAAATATATTCGTTAACAGATCTATCTCATACTTCATCTATGGCCAAATATCGTCATATAGAAAAAGCGCTTATTTCAAATGACCAGGATATCCTATTTAATTATCTGATCGTAACAGTTTTGTATATGGTCAAACGAAATAATTTTACGTAAATATAATAGGTCGCACTTAGGCGACTACATAATATTTCGTGTTAAATCGCACGGCTTCCAAAATCAGCGAAAACGCGAAACATGCAACCATAGTCCACCGCCAGTCGAGTTGACCTTGCGAAATTAAAGGAAGAGCAATCGTGACGGAAAAGGCGCGCAAGGAAGACGAATAAATTACTTTCGACTGCATAACAGCAAACACCTCAGTTTACTTTGGAGCGCAGGGCTGTATTTACAATTGCCGTTCCGTGCAAACAAGAACACCCACTGCGGAGCTGAGTAAAATAAAAACGCTTTGTGCCGATTCCACGCGATATTTATTGTCGCAACATTTTGCACATTGTAAGTCACCGTGAGTACTAGTCCACATTTAGGTTATCCGCCGTTCGGAGTTTTGCGTTAAAGTGACGCTCGGCTACAATTTGTAATGTTTCTTTTCCGAAATGCGAGAACATGAAGGACGATCTTTTCATAGGAGAAATGGAGGTGGACGGGCGTGAAGCGTGGACACAATTGTCGAGCGACGAGGATGATCTTCTCAACGAAGTTGTTTGTATGAGCACGACCGAGCTCGGCAAAATGATAAAGGACGAGAACGAACGGAGAGCTGCCGAGAGGGGTAGCCTTGTAAACAAGGAACCTGCACAGAACGGGACTGTTAAGCAAAGTGTAAATGCGATGGAAGCAAAGGTGGCCCAAAGTGTACAGACTAAAAACGGTGACAAGCACGTAGAGTACAAAGGCAATGTAAAGAATAAGCCTGAAAATCAAATTCATGTAATGATGCGTAAAAGAGTTAACGACAACGAGGTGAGTGGTAACGCTGCCAAGGTCTCGAGGAGGAGGAATAACAGCGAGTGTAGCTCTACAACCAGTTCGTCAGACAGCAGAGGTAGTAGAAAGCGGGTTGAGTACGAAAATGATCCTATCGTGCTGGCGCGTAGGCAGAAAGAAATTGATTATGGAAAGAATACCATTGGGTATGATAGATACATTCAAGCAATTCCTAAGTAAGTTCTTTTAACGAGAATTCACAAAGTTGGTACAGTAAAGCCTGTTTTTGTGCGGTGGATAGGGACCGCATAAAAGAAATCGTACAAAAAAATATTTGAAAATTTTATAAATTCTTACATATAATAAACAATTTTGTGCGATATAGTACCTAAAATTTTTTTTATGCGGTGGATAGGGACCGCATAAAAAAAGTCGGACTTAGAAAATACATCAATGATTAATGAAATGGATGAGAGAATGCTTTCAATTAAATTAAATAATTAAATTAGACCTAAAGAAATTGTAAAAATATTTAATTCTTCATTGTACTTATACATGGAGAAGTTTTCACATTATACATTAAATAGTTTGCTGCTACTCGTCGTAATCCAAAACGCGCATTTGTGATGGATTAGTTGAAAATCGCTTTCGTCGACTTGAAGATAGGATTTCAATTGATTTGTTTTTTGATACCATAAACTCAGTGATCAGTTTTTGTGACGACGGTCGACTGGTCAGTTGCTTGTAAACGCCACGATAGTGAGACATGCATGATCTCAGTTCTTTTTGGAATTTTAAGTGTCTTTCCACATTGGTATCTATTTTAACACATTGTTGACCGGTCACGAGTTAACTCGTGTTTTCATGGCCAAACGTTGCTGACCGGTCACGAGTTAACTTGTGTTTACACTTGCGTCGGCTATTTTAATTTCTAAAACGCAGGGAAATATAGAATAGAGCAAAATTTTGTTCATTGTGTTCAATCGCGTCTGCTTTATTATAAAAAAGTATACTTTTACTGGTACCAAGGCTTTTATTACAATTCTAGTATTAGAGAGTGCCAAGAACGACGGAACGTGACGGTGAAGCATTTTTCAATCAATTATACGTGAATGCTTTATATAGTTGCCCGAGTGATTTTTAAGTAAGTTGTAGTAATTTGGAAAATGATTATTGAAAATGAAATAACAAAGGCATAATCTAGCTCTTTGAAAGGAAAACGCAACGAAACTATATGTGCAAAACCTCTTGTCTACATCTACGCGTAAATAACTGCTATACAGTTAATTATACGAAAAAATATTAAAAGTTACATAAAATTCATGTCCAAAGTTCAATTTGAATTCATTATGCACGAACAAACTTTATTAAAGGTTATTTACATTGTTTCACTTCCATTTTTAATTACGAAATAATAGCCGGTGACTTGAGACAGTTTTTGCCGAAAATTGCCGGTCAACAATGTGTTAACAAAATGCGTTTCCAATTTTTTCGAGATTTGGATCCCTGCATATATTTTATCTGCTGTAATAGATTCCGGTTCTTCTTGCCCATTTTCATAATCTATCAAACTATTGATAATGTCACTATCATCGACAGTTTGGTCCTCAATCATGTCGTCCAGGTCATTATCTCCAAAAGAATCAAAGCCTTCTCCGCCGATGTTATGTGCGAGCGCACTAATTTCAGATAATAACGTTGACGCGTTTTCGGTAACGTTTCGATTAATTACACATTCATATATTTCGTCCACAACATGTATGTGTACATTGATAGGAAACATTAAACTGGTGCTAACGCCGCTTAGATTCATATACCGCCTAAAAAAAATCGCACAAAAAAAGACCGCACAAAAACAGGTTTTACTGTACACAAGCAGAAGTAGATAAAACCATATACTTTTCAGATGCAAGCCTTGTACTTTTTCAAAGAGAACAATATGAATAATATTACAACACTCCTAATTTACTGTAATCTATATAAATCATAATAATATAATAATATTAATAATATAAGAATAATATAATAATAATAATATTAAATCATAATAATATAAATGAATAATATAAATCAATATAATAATACAATACACAAATTTGCTGACCTTTTAACGTATATTATGCAAAAAGGGATATGTTTATAAGAGTTTGAAAACTAAACTGCCAAAAACTTTGTAGTTACTGCAGCAACTGATTGTCATGGATTTGTCTGTGTCTGTATATAACTGGGGATCATGATGTGTTGGGTGAAAGCTAATAAATTGTATTATTTTTCAGGGACAGGCGTTCAAGAGAACATCCCAGAACACCGCCCAAGTACATTAAATATAGTAGAAGAGGTTGGGACGGAATGGTTAAGTTATGGAGGAAACAGCTTCATTGTTGGGATCCCCCACAAGAGACCACAGATGTTCCTGAGAATTAGAACAAGTCGATCTCACTGCTATTTTTCGTTGCTAGTGAGATTTTTGATACTAAATCACAACGTTCAGAGAGAGGCATGGTTCTCATATTTTCGTTTCATACTTTCATAATACTGTGTTACTCTACTGTAGATAGGAGGCAAGTTTCTAATTTAATGCAGTAAAAGACACGTTCGGTACGTGTAAATGATTTCTGCTCGTATTTGTTGAATTTTAAACGTCGCATTGTTTTACTCCGAGGGATTATCTATTGATAAGGAGCGTTTCGATACAAATCTTAATCAGCGGGCGCAACGCAAATTTTTCCAATTTTATTACTTTCCGAAATTAGTAGTGCAAAGAAAGTTTACAATTTTGTATTATTGTAGAAATAAAAATGAAAATGCGTTTTTAATATTGGTGGTAACGTACAAGATTTCCAGCGAGCCAGTAGTTCGTGAGGAAGAGTTTATTATCATGGATTAAGTATCATACATTTGGCAATGTTTAATTTATAATACCTTGGATTACAAAAACACCACTCAAAATATAAAGAACTCAGTATACACTTTTGTACAAATTCAGATACAAATTATTTACAATAGCAGTTCACTGATACAGTAACTTGTTGTCAGTTCTTATTTAATGAGGATTCAAAGGTTTTTAATATTGTATCAAGCTTTTGATTAATTCTAAACTCCATATCATTTACTTTTTGCATCAACCTACTTTCCATATTATGAAATTCAGTTTCAATATAAGTTTTAATATCTACATCAGATTTCATATATACATTTTGGTTTGTAGCATCCTCCTTATTAGAGTCTTTGGCACTTACCCCATCGCTCATAGGGTTTAAACTTAGTGCCATAAAGCTCTTCTGGCACAGATCTTTATCACTCACACCATTACTTTTTTTATTCGCAAAAGATTGCAGTAATTTTTCAGCTGTATTAACTCTACTCTGCATTGGTCCATTAGCGCTCACCAAGCAATTCTTAATGTATTCACTATCGAACATGTATAGGTTGCTCTGCTCACCAGGTTCCGTCAATATCAGTCTTACTCCATAAACCCACATTGATCGTCCTTCAGTCTTCAGTTTTGCGAACTGGAAGATTATTTAAATTTATACAACTCTTTGTTTCACCAATGCTACCTCCTACTCACCTTAATACAAGCTTCTGTAGTAGGTGGATCAATTTCTGCCTCAGCGAAGTAAACAGAGTTACCTTGAAACTCATCTATAAACTCTGCAAACTCGGTACCCGAATACTCTCCGTACTGCTTGAAAAATTCTAATACTGAGGCTTCAGAGACAACTGCTATTCTAGCGATCCTCTGAAGGTTCTTAACTTTGATATCTAAGACACATGGTTCTTGGTCAAGCGACATTGGCTGCAATGCAATACACGTATCTAAGGAAACAACATCTTCCAAATTCGTTCTGTAACAGTAATGACAATCAGTTCAAAATCACGCTTCTAGAAATGTTCCGTTTTACATGCATCAGATGTATATCACCTCACAGGTTCCAGCATCAACGATGCTGTTGTGACAGTACCCTGCAATGATCTCGCATTGTTAATCTGCCAATTACACGAAATTTCGAAAGAGTCATTTTCGCTTGACACTACGCCGGACGATTTCGGCGTAACTTCATTGTACGTCATTTCCATTATTCCGATACTTTTTCTACTGTGTCGAATACGGCTGTCTCTTTTAGAAACAAAGATGATAACGCGACATACTGCCAACGATGCCTGGTAGTCAATAATTTCTTTATAAGATTATGCGTCACGACTTAAACCCCGTATGACATACGGTTGGAAGTCAGTGTTCTTTGAAACATGATTCTCAACAGATTTTTCGCATAAAACATTAGGGCACACAACTCTGTTGTTATATGATTTTCCTTGATTTCTACGAATCAGTTCTTGTATCAGCTCAATGTATAGCGGACCCTGGCTCACTAGAGTAATCCACAGCTAGGGACACCAAGTAAAATGACCAGGGACAACAAAGGCACCAAGAAAAAGACTAGTTTTCGCAAGGAAAACAAACATTTCTTTATTTCCCGACGCAGACTAAGCCCAGTTTTGATCCCATAGAGTTCCTAAAAGCATTTGTTATTCATTGTCAGTCAGTATTATTTGTTGTTATTCCTTGTATTGCAATAAAAGGTGTGTAGTACAACCTGTAGTACCAACTTAGTAAAGTATCGCGTTCTGTAAAACATGAACATTCTAGTGACGTCGATCATAAAAAAGCGACCTCAAAAGTGCAACATTACTGAAAAGCCGCCTTGCCATATCGGCGGGACTATTCTAATACTGAGGCTTCAGAGACAACTGCTATTCTAGCGATCCTCTGAAGGTTCTTAACTTTGATATCTAAGACGCATGGTTCTTGGTCAAGTGACATGGGCTGTAATGCAATACAGGTATCTAAGGAAACAACATCTTCCATATTCGTTTTGAAACAGTAATGACAATCAGTTCAAAATCACGCTTCAATCACCTCTTTCTTTGCGGACGCAAGCTGAGCCCAGTTTTGATCCCATAGAGTTCCTAAAAGCATTTGTTATTCATTGTTAGCCAGTATTATTTGTTGTTATTCCTTGTGGTGCAATAAAAGGTATTGTAGTACAATCTGCAGTACCAACTTAGTAGAATAACGCGTTCTGTGAATGAACATTCTAGTGACGGCGATTATAAAGGAGCGACCTGAAAAGTGCAACATTATTGAAAAGCCGCCTTGCCATGTCGGCGGGACTATTCTAATACTGAGGCTTCAAAGCAACTGCTATTCTAGCGATCCTCTGAAGGTTCTTAACTTTGATATCTAAGACATATGGTTCTTGGTCAAGTGACATGGGCTGTAATGCAATACACGTATCTAAGGAAACAACATCTTCCAAATTCGTTTTGTAACAGTAATGACAATCAGTTCAAAATCACGCTTCAATCACCTCTTTCTTTGCGGACGCAAGCTGAGTCCAGTTTTGATCAAATAGAGTTCTTAAAAGCATTTGTTATTTATTGTTACCCAGTCTTATTTGTTGTTATTCCTTGTTACTTGCTGTGTTAACACTATGGCGTCCGGTAACTCCACGTTGGTGCCATGTAAAAACTATCGGGTAAGTGTCGGTGGCTCCACGTTGGTGCCATGCAAAAACCATCGGGTAAGTGTCGGTGGCTCCACGTTGGTGCCATGTAAAAACTATCGCTATCCAAGTATCCAACAAAATATAAATAAATAGATAAACATATAATACAAAAAAATCTTGTCCTTATTTACATATGTATATCCTCACGATTTCGAGAAAATAAAGGAACAGGATTGAGACATGGGAACTGACGATAAGATTAACTCTGCGCTCGACCGGTGCCTCTCAGGCACCTCGGCATGTGCTGCGCCAACTCTAGCGGTGCCTCTCAGGCACCACTCGCATCGATGCGGTAAATTGAGTGGTAACGGTGTTTATTTGTGTTTGGCCTAACGAATATCGCTTGACAAGTCTACCTGGCCTTTTGTAGATCATTTTATGAGGTGTCTACATAGCTATAAAGATGTCTTATCTCAAAAACACAAACGAATTTCAATGCGTGCATTATGCCTTGAGAATAATAGAACGCTGATAGACGTCGCAACGCTTCTTTCAATTCGCTTCTTTAAACAAAGGGTACAAAAAGAACCAATCACAAAATGCAATCCAATTGCAAAGTTTGTTCCCAACGAAAGTCCGGCCAAAGACGACAAACTGTGTACTATTGTGACACATGCCCCGACAAGCCAAGAATGCACATTGGAGATTGTTTTACAAAATACCACAAGAAGAAAAATTATAAAACGTAATCCTTAATAAATATCCTTCATTAAGTTAAATAAATGTATGTAATGTTAAAATATACGAGTTTAAAGTGTCCCATTGTGCCTAAAATTATTTTAAGTTAACAGAAACGAACTCATGAAATAGGCGCGCGCGCGGCGGATTACTGTCGAGTTGCTGGTCAGCCCGAGAGAAAAGCGCGTCGAGCGCAAAGAATTAATAAACAAGAACCTCGCAAAAGTCAGTTCTACCGGCGCGACACGAAAAAATCTAAATTAGACGTGCCATAGTGTTAATCTAAAAATATGGTGGTGCAATAAAAGGTATTGTAGTACAATCTACAGTACCAACTTAGTAGAGTAACGCGTTCTGTAAAACATGAACATTCTAGTGACGTCGATCATAAAGGAGCCACCCCAAAAGTGCAATACCCCATTATTGAAAAGCCGCCTTGCCATATCGGCGGGACATTTTCGACGTTTCAAACATTGCCAGTTACGCATGTAAGTTTATGTTACGCTCCGCAAGTATTTCAATAACGCGATGCAACGCATAATAATGAAAAAAGACGGTTTAAGGCCTTGGGTACGTTGGCAATGAAGCTACTTTCTCGTTTCTCTGACATTTGCAAGAATCAATGTCGCATACGCGGACCTACGGATTCGCGAATCGTATTGATGACAATCAGTGGTGGGGGTCTCGGGGAAACAGATAAAAATATCGGACGGGGCAGTTCGTTCGCGAATTTTGTGTCGTACGCGCGTGACTTTTCCTCGAAGGAGAATAAGATGTCGAAGTACAAGATCGTGATGGTTCGCCACGGCGAGAGCGAATGGAATCAGCTGAACTTATTCTGCGGATGGTTCGATGCGAATCTCTCAGAAAAAGGTGACGGAAATACCGTTATTTCTGACGGATCTTCTATCAGATGTGCTATGTTCAAGGGCAAAAGGTCGTCCACTCGATAATACAAATCTAGCCTTTCAAATTTGACGTGAAAACTGTAAACGGTTTCCGATCTTGTTAACAGAAATTTGTGTAAATCTATACACAGTAACTTTAACATCATATTTGACAGTGAGATTACATTAAACATGTATTTCTTAACCCATTGACTGCCACGCAAATTTAGCGCATCTTGCCCTGGGTGCCACAGTTTTATTTTAAAGAAGGCATGAAGTTTTACAAAATATAATATTATTAAGTTACTGATATAATATTGGAATTGTAAAATTGTATGGCATTTACAGTATTTCTATTGAAAGAAAAATACTTTTGATACAGACGCTTACTACGAGATATCTCGTAGTTGGCAGTCAATGAGTTAATCACAGTATAGTTTGCTGTTTGGTATGAGAGAATTATGTGAACTTTGTTGTTGAATGTTTTGACTGTTATTCTTACAGTATTTTTATATGTTTATATATTTACATATACTCTGATGCGTAATAGGAAAGAGTGAAGCTCTGTCTGCTGGAAAAGCGATTAAAGATGCAGGACTCAAATTTGATGCTGCTCATACATCAGTGCTGACAAGAGCTCAAGAGACGTTGAAAGCCATTCTTAAGGAATCAGGCCAGGAAGATATACCTGTTCATAAAACATGGCGACTGAACGAGCGTCATTACGGCGGTTTGACCGGAATGAACAAGGCAGAAACTGCTGCAAAGTACGGAGAAGAGCAAGTGCAGATTTGGAGAAGGTCCTTCGACATTCCTCCGCCTCCCATGGAGACAAGTCATAAATATTATGACACCATTGTTAAGGACGCCAGATACGCAAATGGACCCAAGCAAGAGGAATTTCCAATGTTTGAGTCTCTTAAGCTGACAATTGAGAGGACACTTCCTTATTGGAATGACACCATTATTCCTCAGTTGAAGGAAGGAAAGAAGCTTATAATCGCAGCTCATGGCAATAGCTTACGAGGAATCGTCAAACATTTAGACAGTAATGCACATTTGTTACAAATTTGGTATTTATAGATAATTTAACGTATCTATGTGATATATAATTTATTTCCAGACATGTCCAACGAACAGATCATGGGTCTGAACTTGCCAACTGGCATTCCATTTATTTATGAGTTAGATGAGAATTTTAAACCAGTTGTTTCGATGCAGTTCTTGGGTGATGAAGAAACTGTCAAGGCCGCAATGGCCGCAGTTGCCGCACAAGGAAAGGCTAAGTGAAATAATAAGAACGATATGATCAAAAACCCAACAGCATTACTAAATAACATAATTTAAGAGAAAATTACTGTTATGCATATCTGAAATGGATATTTATTAGAACTCAGTTTCGTTGCCATGTCATAGATTGACCTCCATAATTATTAGGTAATCATCGTTCAACATCTATTTCGTCGATAGGAACCCAGCGAGTACCTCAAGAGCAGATACGTTATCACATAAATGTAATTTTTGCAAATGCACAATTGTAATTTGTACGTTTGCGTCGAAAATAATGCGGGATGTCGCAGACAAAGAGGAAATAATATAACGTTGCACAAAAAGAAACACGGACCCCCGCAGTTTTATCTTACATGTTGAGTAGTGCGTTATTTTCAGGTTTATTGACATTGGTAGATAATAAAAACCTTTTTTTGGTCGAAATTTGGAAGTCGCTTGTAAACTTTTATTGAAAATTCTTTTCATATTGTGCGCCCTGTCACAGCACAACGTTTTTAAAAATTTTGTGAAACGAAATCTATGAAATAAAGAGATGGGACACACTTCATGACCAAAAATCTACTGATGAGGGGGTCTACATATGGAGAAGTTTTGATAAAAAATATCCAATCGATTTCCACATTTCAACGGAAAAATTATTTTATTAATTACTATAGCAATAATTGTTATTCCTGTTCTGATGGAATGGTTTTATTTAATTCTGTAGGACCTTTACATATTTCAAGGTTCACAATACTCACCCTCTGATATAAGCATATCAAATAAATAATCTTCCTAAATATTCATTAATTGATATTCTGGGTTAGATCTAGATTATCTAGTACTCAACATTTGGTTTATATTATGTAATAAATTCTAATTATCTAGTACACAAAGTAAATCAGAGGATGAGGAGGAAGGTTCATGAGTCCTGATATGTGTAGAGTTCCCATAGGATTAAGCAAAACCGTTCAACCAGAACAGGCACAATCGTTATTAATATTATCATGAGAAAAGTTGAATTTGCAATGAAATTAGATCCAATTATTTATTATTGGTAATAGGGACGAAAATAACCCAGTAGTCAATTAACACTTTGACTGCCAAGCGTATTTTGCTATGTTAGAACCGCAATGCGATAAAATACTACAGAGTATGAT
The DNA here is from genome assembly GCA_033815515.1 of Cryptocheilus praepositus. Classification (NCBI taxonomy): domain Eukaryota; kingdom Metazoa; phylum Arthropoda; class Insecta; order Hymenoptera; family Pompilidae; genus Cryptocheilus; species Cryptocheilus praepositus. The sequence goes on from JAWWQZ010000257.1 coordinate 4,087,210, forward strand.
TAAATCGTGCAAAATTAAGGTAATGCAGAGTTTTTAAAAGCCAAAGTATTGAAGCACCGTTCCAATATCAATTGCTTTTACAAGATTGCAAGTAGGCTTCATTGTTTTTTTACATTTTTATTAAAATCTTTTGCGCCAGTCACCAGTGACCACCGTGGCAGTCAATGTGTTAAATCATGCAAAATAAAGGTAATGCAGAGTTTTTAAAAGCCGAAGTATTGAAGCACCGTTCCAATATCAATTGCTTTCACAAGATTGCAAGTAGGCTCCATTGCGATATTTTACATTTTTATTAAAATTTTTTGCGCCGGTCACCAGTGACCACCGTGGCAGTCAATGTGTTAAATGATGCAAAATAAAGGTAACGCAGAATTTTTAGAAGCCAAAGTATTGAAGCACCGTTCCAGTGTCAATTGCTTTTACAAAATCGCAAATAGGCTTCATTGTGAATTATGTGCATTTTTAATAAAATCTTTTGCGCCGGTCACCAGTGACCACCGTGGCAGTCAAAGTGTTAAAAACAGGCTTTTTTCGCCCACCAATTTTACGACACGAATCCTCCAACCGGTGAGTACCTAAGATTTCCCCTTGATAAAACAAAAACGGATCTTCTGCCGGTAGCTCATACACCCCCACCTTTTTACAAGTTGACTGATTTGCCGTTTAACACTTTGACTGCCATGGTGGTCATCGGTGACCGGCACAAAAGGTCTCACGAAAAATTCAAAAAATACCCAATCGGTCGCATTTATAATTTTGAAAATGCAATTAATATTGAATAGTGATTCAATTCTTTGGCCTCCAATACCTTCGCATTATTTTCATTTTGCATAATGCAATTGTATTCTGTAGTACCTCATCCCGTTGCGGTTTTAATATAGTAAAATACGCGTGGCAGTCAACGTGTTAAATCGTGCAAAATTAAGGTAACGCAGAGTTTTTAAAAGTCAAAGTATTGAAGCACCGTTCCAGTATCAACTGCTTTTAGAAAATCGCAAATAGGCTTCATTGCGAATTATTTGCATTGTTAGTAAAATCGTTTGCGCCGGTCACCAGTGACCACCGTGGCAGTCAAAGTGTTAAAAACAGGCTTTTTTCACCCACCAATTTTACGACACGAATCCTCCAGCCGGTGAGTACCTAAGGTTTCCCCTTGATAAAACAAAAACGGATCTTCTGCCGGTAGCTCATACACCCCCACCTTTTTACAAATTGACTGATTTGCCGTTTAACACTTTGACTGCCATGGTGGTCATCGGTGACCGGCGCAAAAGGTCTCATGAAAAATTCAAAAAATACCCAATTGGTCGCATTTATAATTTTGAAAATGCAATTAATATTGAATAGTGATTCAATTCTTTGGTCTCCGATACCTTCGCATTATTTTCATTTTGCATAATTCAATTGTATTCTGTAGTACTTCATCCCGTTGCGGTTTTAATATAGTAAAATACGCGTGGCAGTCAACGTGTTAAATCGTGCAAAATTAAGGTAATGCAGAGTTTTTAAAAGCCAAAGTATTGAAGCACCGTTCCAATATCAATTGCTTTTATAAGATTGCAAGTAGGCTCCATTGCGATATTTTATATTTTTATTCAAATCTTTTGCGCCAGTCACCGGTGACCACCGTGGCAGTCAATGTGTTAAATTATGCAAAATAAAGGTAACGCAGAATTTTTAGAAGCCAAAGTATTGAAGCACCGTTCCAGTATCAACTGCTTTTACAAAATCGCAAATAGGCTTCATTGCGAATTATTTGCATTGTTAGTAAAATCTTTTGCGCCGGTCACCAGTGACCACCGTGGCAGTCAAAGTGTTAAAAACAGGCTTTTTTCACCCACCAATTTTATGACACGAATCCTCCAGCCGGTGAGTATCTAAGGTTTCCCCTTGATAAAACAAAAACCGATCTTCTGCCGGTAGCTCATACACCCCCACCTTTTTACAAATTGACTGGTTCACCGTTTAAACATTTCCCGCAAATCGTAAGCGCCACCTATGATGGATGAAAATGTGCTGCTGCCCTCAACTCCCACTTTCGCGCGGACGAAACATAACATGAATCAGCGGAGAAACAATCATCCACTTGCTCGATTCAGCCGATACGACGAATTCGGTCGAAGAGATAGTAGCGGGTCGACCTTTGTTACAAGGATTCCAAACAACAGACCCGCGTCTAACCTCAGCGACGATGCGCCAGATCGTAGACATCGTTTGCCGACATTAGTCGGCCTACGTATATTCGAACCTATCGCTAATTACCGAGGATGAATCGCGTCGATCTGAAAGTCGTATTGCTGGGTCATGCGGCCGTCGGCAAGACGAGTCTCCTGGAACGGTTTGTCAATGAAAGGTTCAACGAAAATCTGACCTATCAAAACGTAAGTAAGCGGTCCGCGTTAACTCCGATCTATTACGAACAATCGAAAGTTAATTAATCACACGCGTCGCAATGTCAAAAGAACGGCGCGAACAATGTCGTGCGTTTCGCTCGCTTAGGCGACTTCAGATGAAATCGACGATTACGTTGTTTGTCTGTCAACTAATCCGGGTTCGTGTTCCGTAGACGATAGGCGCTGCGTTTGCAGCGAAACAGATGCAATTTGATGGCAAGAAGCTTGTCATGGGAATATGGGACACTGCAGGTAGTGAGAGGTAACCACCTTGAGTTGAGTCCATAGTTCCTGCAGGTCTATACTATGTGCTCAACTGACATTGATTTCCTTTGTAGGTATCAGGCTATGACAAAAATGTACTATCGGGGTGCAAAGGCTGCTATAGTTTGCTATGATGTCACTAAGCCTCACACGTTTCAGAGTGCAAAATTTTGGGTGAGTGAACTCAGGGGCGAGGAAGAAGATTGTAAGGTTTATATCTGCGCGACAAAATGTGATATCTTGAACCTGGGGACACCGGCTGCACCTGAGATGCAGCTTGTGGAAAATTATACGTCCGGTATTCAGGCAAAATTGTTTGTAACTTCTAGTAAAACAGGAGAGAACGTTGGTAAGGGCAAACATTGTTAGCAAAATAACTGGATAAGGCAAAAATAGATTTATTTTACACATAAAACATGTTTTATGTTTACATCTCTTATGTGTGTTCCAGCTGAATTATTTAATGAAGTAGCACAGGATTTCTTGTCGTGTCCAGAAAACTTTCAAATGTTGGAGGAAGTGATTAACTTGACTCCAGAATCACGGAGATCTTACTGTTGCCAGTTAAGGTAACAAAGTTAGTATTACAGCTGCCATTAAAATTTTACATGTTTCGATTTACATTTCACTGCAACTAGATTGCCCTGCGCCTATACTGTTTTGGCTTAGGTATTTGTTTCACAGGTAATCATTGTGCCAGCTTTGAACACATTTCGTACATTGTACTCTATACTAACCAAAACTTTTTCCATTAATGTTAAAGTTTGATTGAAAATATTACTAAGTTAGAGCCATTTGTTTATACCATTCTATAGAATGATTATAGATTTATTATACAGTTCGTAATTTGTGCGTTTATGCTATAAAACTTTTCAAAAAAGGTGCAAAAATTACAAAAGCAATGAGATCACGGTAAAACTTGCGCTGAAACTGTCAGAAAGACAGAAGTAAGTTTGGTTTTATTCGAATGTCGATTATTCGATGGCACGGTGACGAATTCTATGGTGTACTTGTTTGCAATGTAAAGTTCGTGGTTGAGTTATTTTAAAAAATATGTTTCATAATTGAATTCTTAATTGTATGTACGCTAACTACGCTACATTACGTCGGTGTGTTTGAAAGCAACGACGTGCAAATTTCCCTACATTTGTCGTAGATTCCAAAAAATATGAAACCTCCCACCGTGAATCCAGTCGTCCTCGGCAAAAAACCGGCAAACAATCTGAAAATTATGCATGCGCTCGAATGATTAAGTGCTCTCCCAGACAGTCGATCGCATAAAAAAGTATCTAACCCTTTAATTCCACTTTCCCGATAAACCTGTTTCAACATCGTTGATATCTTAGTCTCTTTTTTATCGGCCAACGTCGAAGACAGCATGATTCGCGTCTTTGCAACGTCCAATGGCGTCGTTATTGCTGCTGATACGGCAACTGTACTCGAGAAAATTTATATATCCAAAAATTTATATATCCAAAAATTTATATATTTATATATACGTGGGCAGTCCGATAAGTACTTAGCCTACAAAAGAAAAACGAAAATTTTGGAAAATCGACGATTTATTTTTCAACATAGTCTCCTTTTAACTCGATACACTTGATCCAGCGATGCTCCAACTTCTTCAACCCGTCTAAAAAATACGTTTTCTGGAGATCTGCAAAGTAGGCCTCCGTGGCGGCGATAATCTCCTGACTCGACTCAAATTTCTGCCCAGCGAGTGACTTTTTCAAGTTTGGGAACAAAAAGAAGTCACACGGGGCCAAATCTGGAGAATACGGTGGATGGGGCAGCTGTTCGTAGCCTAATTCAACGAATTTGGCTGTAGCTTGGGCAGAGGTGTGAGACGGTGCGTTATCGTGGTGAAAGAGCACTTTTTTCTTCGCCAAATGGGGCCGTTTTTTCCTTAATTCGGCGTCGAATCGGCTCAATAATTCGGCATAGTACAGCCCTGTGGCTGTTTTGCCCTTCTCCAGGTAGCCTATGTAGATCACACCTTGTGAATGCCAGAAAACGGTGACCATCACCTTTCCGGCCGATAGGACAGTCTGCGCCTTCTTCGGAGCACATTCGCCGGGCGCAATTCACTGTTTCGACTGTTCCTTGGTCTCTGGTGTGTGCCAGTGGATCCACGTTTTGTCGACAGTCACAAAACGATGTAGAAACTCTTTCGGATTGCGCTTAAACAGTGTCGAACACTGCTCTAAAGTGATCTCACGGATGCGCTTGTTATCCGGAGTGAGCAAACGCGGCACCCATCGAGCAGAAAGCTTTCTCATGCCGAATATTTCATGCAGGATATGCCCAAATTTCATCGCTGGATCAAGTGTATCGAGTTAAAAGGAGAGTATGTTGAAAAATAAATCGTCAATTTTCCAAAATTTTCGTTTTTCTGTTGTAGGCTAAGTACTTATCGCCCACGTATATATGAGTATCCGTTCGAACGTTTGGGTTTTCAGAAAGTGTTGTCAGAAAATTCGTACCTGACAAGGCACCGCAGTAGGCACCTTCCAGAGGTGTGCACTCTCTGTGCACATGATTTTTCCAACACCTCTTAAAGTACTCCCACATCGGCATTTGCGTCACGCCAAACGGCATGTCCCTAAGAACAGTACTTCCGTACCCGCGGTACAGCATTTTCAATCCCAACTTTGTGCCATCGGCCAGGAGGGCCTGTTTCCTTTGCTTCACAACCTCGACTGGAACCCGAATGAAACAAGCTACCTACCCATAATGACATTAGCGACGTTAAGAAACACACTCGTAACTGCAACAGTCGTAATGCACATTTATTCTTTTTCGTTTTAAACCAGGTAATACCGTTTCCCCCGCCGAAGCTGCGAACATGTGTATGAAAACGTGGTGCTCTGGCGATATGCGTGGCTGCAGGACTTCCTTCAAGCCTTCGTACGTGATGAAAAACAAAGAAGCTGCGAGAAAAAGAGGACCAGGATAGAGTTTTTTTAGCAAAGATGTAAACACTTTTGGCTGTAATCGCGCACGTGTTACCTGACGGGGCCGACCCTAGCATCACGGGTCCGATACCTTGGTACAAGCGTTTGAACCCGCCTGAGTTTACGAAGCCGTGTTGGCTTTGTAACCGTGTCTTCAGGGTGTCCAAAGGGAAGAACAGCAAGTCACATGCAGTACCTGCTGCGGCACCTGACTGAGAAACATCGGCAGTCATATTGCAGCACCTGACTGACGTTTATTAGTACTCACATTGCATATGAGCGAGAACAATATATTCATTATTTTTCACCGGACATTACGATTAATACATCCGCTAGCACCTTTAAGTAAGGAATTTGTGAACGACGAGAATTTGGAGTGTGACATGATGAGATAGGTGTAACGAAATATTTCTCAGCATTTTCGTAACTATGTGTAAGCGCTTGAATAAATGTTCAAGTACAACTTATATTGTGAAATATTCGTGTGTCACGGGTGTTAAGTTTCTAGCGCATTCGAATGATTATAATGATGATTTGAATGAAAAAATGAGCGTAGCGCACTTACGATAAGCGACGTAAGGAACATATTTTTCATACTGAAGTCCGCGGATTTCGTTCCTTCGTGGAATATTTTCTCAGGTAAACAGGTAGCGTTACCGAAGTATAAGCACTCGCAACTGTCGCGAGGCCGAATTTGGAGTTTTATGTTTTCACGGCGTGTCCATTAAATAGATAAGGGGTTGACTCACATTAACCGTGAAGGAACATTTACGGTAAGCGGAACTGACATCGCATTCCGCAGGTGTAGTTAAAAACGTTTTATCGACCACTACGGTGAATGAACACTTTCGATACAGCATCACATTTCTATTAATGAAAAGGTGCAGTGATGCAATGTCAATTACAAGTGGCGTACTACCACGTGCACATATCCCCCGTCATTGCATAATGACTACTCCAAACGTGCCGATTGTCGTCTGCCTCAGCAGTCAGCTGGGCGCCTAACCTTAAGCCATTCTTATCGACTGTAAACCGTACGCCGACACGAAGTCACATGGGTTCGGAAAATTGTTGGAAAATTATTTGCCTACGCCCCCGTTTTCCACTAGAATCCAAAGAGAGGTGTGCAAACGAAAATTACTAGTGACCGCGGACAGCAAATCTGACATAATTACGTCATGAAACCCTTTAGATTCAGTGCCCGATAGTCCACTGAGGTGCTATGCGCTGGTGCTATATGCTGTATCTTTATCCGCAGTCAAGACCATGCACGAAATTAAACGAAAATGATCTTATCGATGTCTTAGGTTTTACGCAGCCTTTACATAACCTCGAACTGTATTGACATTTCTTTCGGCGGGAATCTCGAAGTATTTTTAATTCCGATACGGCGGACGCGGAAAATGGCACAGAACATTTTGAAAAGCAGCTTGGAGAACGCATCGTTCAACATAGTATTTCAGGTATCTTGTCAATTGACACGTTTCTCATATGCTGTCAGAGTGAAGTCTGTGTTGGGTTCCTCAGTCTTATCGAAGTATAACATATGTAGTTTCTGTAATGTACATTCATGTCAATAATTTCCTAGTTATTGTTACTCAGAAAATTAAATCGGTTTATAATTTATTTCTGTGTGGCAGGTGGTTATTTGTATTATTACAGATAAGTAGGGTGGTAACATCATGTAATGACAATGTGCCAGTCCTATTATTAATATCAGTGCATCTTTGTCATACACCAATGAATGTGTGTTCTTCCAGATACTATGTCGCTATTTCACCTTAATTCATGTCAATAATTTCCTAGTTAGTGTGCTCACAAAATTAAATCGGTTTATTATTTATTTCTGTGTGGCAGGTGGTTATTTGTATTATTACAGATAAGTAGGGTGGTAACATCGTGTAATGACAATGTGCCAGTCCTATTATTAATATCAGTGCATCTTTGTCATACACCAATCAATGTGTGTTCTTCTTCCAGATACTATGTCGCTGTTTCACCTTTGTTTTGAATGCCTTTGTGGTTCGGCACGTAGGTCAAGCAGTTCTAGGTGTAATTAATGTCAGATTATTACTGTTAGAGTCAATGATATTGTTTTTATCGCGTGAACCATTCATGAAAGCATGCCTCACCAATACAGCTGAACACAATTGGGCTCAAGTTGTGAACTTACTATGGGTGACGTTAGTTTCATAATAATTTTGGAAGAATGGAATGAAGATTTCAGGTTGTATTGCAATTGTCTAATAATAAATTGTCTTTCAGTGTTCCCATATGTGTTGTCATGTCTTTAACGTTTGGGTACATTTGGCTATTTTTACTGTCAACTACAGAGGCTCTACCAGCTTATTACACATTCGCAGTATGGGCAGTTGCAGTATCCTGCATTATTGAACTTTCCTCTTTGATTGTTCAACTAGTTGCAAGTGCATTTTTGTTTGTTAGGCTCAAAGTAAGACAATGATCATAAAAAGTTATGTATACATAATTGATACATAAAACCTGTATTGTACATTTCTCCTTTCAGATTATTCTGGACACAATTATGATTGCCATTCGTACACTGACATTTGTCCCTCTGATACTATCTCATCCAGAAAATGCATTGTTTGCTTTTGGTGTAGCTCAATTAGTTGCAGCAATATTTTATACAATCAGTCACTATGCATATTTTCATTATTACATTCAAAAATTGAATAAATGCAAATTGAAGAGGAGGATGTCTATAAAGGATGCTAGTGATGAATATGTGGTGAGGGAGTTCCCATTTCGTACAGTGAAGGACTTTCTGCCTGGACAGTTAGAAAATAATGTATGTATTCCATAGTATACTGTAATTGCGTATGGGTACTGAGATCTGTTTTCTTCTAGGATGTGTATTTGGATAAAAAATTGACTGTTCTTACGTGGAGTTTTTTTAGACAAGGAATATTGAAACAAATTTTGACTGAGGGAGAGAGGCTAATCATGACAGTAATGCCTGTACTGACATTTACAGAACAAGGCACTTACGAAGTTGTAAATAACTTAGGATCTTTAGCTGCAAGATTTATTTTCCGTCCAATTGAAGAAAGTGGATACTTCTACTTCACCCAAATGGTGAAAAGGGACAAACCTGTATCTGACCAAAGTCCAGTAAGTTTAAAGAATCGGTCCTTTCGTACGTTTGCAGACAATACTTAACGTCGCGTTCTGTTATCAGGTCAAAATACAAGAAAGTGTAAATGTTCTTACGCACTTGTGTTCGGCTGTTACATCTATCGGATTAATTGTACTGGTTTTCGGACAATCATATTCTAGTACCCTACTATGGTTGTACGGCGGCACAAAGTTGACAACGCACTTGCCGATTATGTTAATGCGAGCACATTGTCTAGCCATTTTATTGTTGGGCATCAATGGCGTTACGGAATGTTATACTAATGCGACAGCGGATAGTGCCACTATTAATAGGAGCAATCTAATTATGATATATGAATCTATCGCGTTTTTGGGCGCCTCGTACTTGTTCGCCATTTGGTTTGGACCAGTGGGCTTCATTTTCGGCAATTGCGTCAATATGATCCTCAGGATCATACACTCGACAATGTTCATAAATAGGAGATACCGTGATACTGTTTACCGTCCATTACGTGGTCTAATGCCGAAGCCCATGTTCTCTGCTTCTTTAATCTTATCGGCAATGATAACCAACATATCACATGTAAGAGGTTTATGCTATAGCAAATGACGAATTTGAGAAGTTTGGGGTAACTTTATAAATGTACTTTCAGGCATACTTCTTTCCTGACGAACACATTCTGCACTTACTTGTGGGTGTGGTAATGTTCATTATAGTACTTATTTCGTGGATATATGAACATCATGACCTAATAAGACTTGGAGCGAACAAGTGGCATGAAAGGAAGAATCGACACAGAAAAAGTGATTGACCTTAAGCTCTTCCACTGTGAATAGTTAAAAACGACTATGTATAAATTCATCTTTACTGGGAGGTGATTGCTGTGCAAGCCCCCACAATGTAAATCCACACAGATCGAAATAATGAATGCCTATTTTGTATAAACGAAATATCTTCATTGTGTTTGTTTTCAGAGGAAGCGATCCACTTGAATTCGGAAATCACCTATTTATTGCTTATTAAGATAATCAACAATTCTTAGCTTACAGTAAATATTTTCTGTAGAATATAAATGAATGGTAACAGGATGGGTGGCTAATTTCGGATTTCATGCTGATGCATCCTTATATATAGCTCCAACTACAGGACCCTGCCGGTGTATGAGGCATTGTCTAAAAATCGTACATTGTATTTCGGATAAACGAGCAGCTAAGGCAACTAACTGTATGCGCATACAGTGAATTATTACTCTACCTGGATTCATTTTGGAGCGAAACGATGGGTGCTGCCGCTCCTGGCTCCAACTTTGCCACTTGGTCAGCTATGGCCGCTACTATCCCTGCACTATCACTCGACGCGTTTCCCTTCACTGAAAAACCATCTATTTTGTTTTCTACCCTCAACAGGAATCAGGAGCATTTAGTTACCTCCTAAACAAAGGCCTGTGTGGTCTGCCAGTAAACAGCCAATGATGCCTTCTGTATTGTTCCTAATAAGATAGTCATTCGTTTAACCCAAGTTACATTTCAATAACGTAACCTATCTTAAGGCAACTCACACATCGTCTAACGTCTTTTCCAAATTACGCTCCATCTTACATTCCTCCGAACGTCCGTAGTACGTTATTCACATAAATACGTGGGGAGAAGTCACTCTGACGTTTCGTTGTAAATAATATGGTGGCACCGACACACAACAGGTTTCGATGTACACTATCGATACATCGCACGTGAACGTGACCATTGCAGTGGCTCCCGTATCTACTCAGTGGGTTAAAACGAATTGGGCATGAGTCCAGTTGTGAAAGTTGTTTCATAGATAAATCAACGTGACGGCGAAGTGTCCTCGGTGACATTTAGGTAGGAATATTTTATCATTCGCTGCTAAGTAAATTAAGCTGTAGCCAACTAATTAATAATCCCAAAGTGTATTAACGTAAAATTGACTGATATTCTAATTTCAGTTACTTAATTATAGAATCATAGCGCATGCTGGTTATATACTGTAAACTTATAAACCGTGTATTGCGTCGAACGGGGTAATCTAAAGTTTGTCTAGTTCCGACGATCATTGGCTGATCGTTTCTTCGTCGCCACCCAGTATAATTTGTCGTATACATATTACGAGGTGGACGACGTGACTGGTACAGTGACAACCATGGCTGGTAAGTGGAAAGATCTGTGTTGTTTATCGCTTGTTATTTCGCTATAAAATCAGGTATATTACGGTTTTGACTACTTTGCGTGCATGAAGTAACGTTATCAGAGCATTTTCATTCATGAGAAATAACGTGCCAACGTTCTATTACTTAATTCTATATTATAGTTCAACTTAATGTATTCCGTGTCCCAAATTATAAAAAATGTGCTGCAGGAAGTAATGACTTTTGACTTTTTCCACTGAAATAGGATAATTCGATTCGTCTTGCCACGTGTAATGGTTACTACTGATACTATTGATAATAATGATTGAAACGGAGATATTATGTTGTAGAAATTAGGTACCTGTTATAATTACTAATCGAATTAACGGTATCGAAATGTTTGTGGACTGACGATTCCATACGATTAACGCGTGTGCATACCGGAAGTGTCGAAAACGAGTAGATAATAATATGACAATGAAGTTAAATCTATTTGTATAATAATCATATTACTGCAAACTTCAGGGTCACTGGTTTGAATTCGTTTTTTACATAAAGCATGTACTAATGTTGTTCATGTCAGCAAATGGATCAACATGAAAGAGTCAAGGATACTGAGTTTTATTATTAGAATATTATCCAAAACATGCTTGTCTCATGATTTTATAGTTAGCAAAACACTGTTCCTAAGAACATTTCATGTCACAGCATGTAGACAACAGGGAAAACCTACAGTAACTTGTAATTATATTTTTATTAATAAGAAGTGTATATGTATACTGATATTTTATGAAATTTCAGGGGAAAATCCATTCAAGCATTTGTTAAAGACCGTGGAAATTGGTGGCAAGACATGCCAATATTATGATGTTGCAAATTTGGGCCCTAAATACGGTAACATTCTGTACATATTTTATACATTTATTAATTTTACGGTACTATATCATAAATTTATTGTTTTTCAGATAAACTACCATTTTCTATAAGAGTCCTCCTGGAAAGTTCTGTAAGGAATTGTGATGAGTTTCAAGTGAAGAAGAGTGATGTGGAGAAAATTTTAAACTGGCAAGAGAATCAAGCAGTTGAAGATGGAGTTGAGGTGGCATTTAAACCAGCAAGAGTTATTCTACAGGTAAGGACTTTTTTTCCTCTCCGCTGCATCTGAAGAACATTATAAGATAATTTAATTCCAGGATTTCACTGGAGTTCCCGCTGTTGTGGATTTTGCTGCTATGAGAGATGCAGTTAAAAAACTCAATGGTGATCCTGATAAGATAAATCCAGTCTGCCCATCAGATCTCGTCATTGACCATTCTATACAGGTTGATTTCACTAGGAGGTAAGATGCTCAAGAAAACAATCTCTGTTTACCGCTCTCAGTTCTAAAAATGATACAAACACCTCACTGATGAACTCTAGAAATGTTTGCTATGAAGGTTATCAAATTCTGAACGTCACCATTTGGATGTCATTGCACTGTTATGTAAACACACTAAAAGAATAATTTACGTAATACCCTTGATAAGATTAATTTAAAAATACGCGATCTCCCGACCTTGGAATCTGCCAGAATGCTGTATCAAACGAAGCATTCAATTTTTCGAGCCATGCCGTAATGCATAATTCTACTTTTTTTACAGCGGAGATGCTCTTAAAAAGAACGAAGAATTGGAATTTGAGAGGAATAAGGAACGTTTCATGTTCCTTAAGTGGGGAGCGAAAGCATTCGAGAACATGTTGATCGTGCCCCCCGGAAGTGGTATCGTTCACCAAGTAAACTTGGAGTATTTAGCGAGAGTGGTATTCGACAAAAACGATCTTTTATACCCTGACAGTGTGGTTGGAACGGATTCGCATACCACTATGATTAATGGACTCGGCGTGGTCGGATGGGGTGTGGGTGGAATTGAGGCAGAAGCTGTTATGTTGGGCCAAGCAATATCGATGTTGATACCGAAAGTCGTAGGATATAAACTGGAAGGTGTTCTAAGCCAATACGCGACTTCAACCGATTTGGTTCTTACGATCACGAAGGTAACGCGAACGAACGAACGCTAACAATTCCGAATTGCAACGGATGTTTTAGTAATTACTTCGAAAACAATTCGATCATTTGTTGCAGAATTTGCGCCAAGTGGGAGTCGTCGGGAAATTCGTTGAATTCTTTGGTCCGGGCGTTTCCCAATTGAGCATAGCGGATCGTGCGACGATTTCCAACATGTGTCCAGAATATGGGGCGACTGTTGGTTTCTTCCCCGTCGATCAGCAGAGTTTGGCATACCTCAGACAGACAAGTAAGTTGTACAACTACAGTATTCTAAGCCACATCCCTGCGTTTGGAATATTAATTCATACTTTTTGTGCTTAGACCGTTCTGAGGAGCATATCAATAAAATTGAACGATACCTTAGCACTGTCCGCATGCTACGAAATTATGATAACGAAGCCCAAGATCCAGTATTTTCTGAAGTGGTGACTTTGGATTTGGCAACGGTCGTTTCCAGTGTGAGCGGACCCAAGCGACCGCATGATCGCGTTTCAGTTTCCGACATGAAGACAGATTTCAGAAATTGCCTCACCAATAAGGTAAGTCAAACTGACAAATACCTTAAGATAGATAGACGTAACACTAAAAAAGAATTAATGGTGGCAAAAAGATCGGATTCGAATTTAAATCAAATTCAAATATCTAGCTTCGGAGAATGACAAAGTGCGATGAAGCGGTTTGATAGTGCAAAAATGATGATTAGTAAGTACTCGGATGGGACAAACATAACCCAGTGACGATTAATTGGCTCTGTCAAACGGAGTCATGTTTATCTCATGCTATACTTTTGCGTTGTCGTTAAGGGAACGAGAACGCGGAAGTACTCGAAGATATGAACTTCCACGCCGAATTACTGATACCCACTATTAGTCGATATAGATGAACGTGGACGGAAAGGTCCCAGGTAACTACTGCTGTGATATGAGTTTGTTATTACGACACATCACGGCAAAAGTTCCTTCGGACCCTGCCACCCTTGTGAGAAAACTAGTTTATCTGTGCCATTACGTGCAAGGTGCCATTCCATTGTTTTTCGCAATACACTAACTTGTTAACAGTAAAAGTTCCTGCATGATGCTCCATCGATGGTATGTCTCGTACATTTTGCCTTGCTGATCTAGCTTTATGATCCTTTAATTCACCATACAGTTAGATCACCAAAGAAAAATAAACGGGACTTTGATGAAGGGACTTGGAATCCATGTGGGCAAGTTGTCGAAGAGTCATCTTATCGTCAGGGACGAGTATTTCGATCTAGTCACGGTTCTAATGTTAACGTGCCACTAGACCGATACTACGCCTCCGATGTTAAGATCTAGTAAGACAGTCAAATGCTGGGCGTATTCCATGGTTATTGAAGTACAGGGGCAAATATTGGATGAATCCTACCCGGTGAGGAATCAATTCACCCACACCGGACGGGATTTCATCCGACAGCGGCCTCCTCGAGACGGTTCAAATTTTTTCAAGTTTTTTCATTTTGCTCAATCATTCGTTCATCGTATAAGCGGGCAAGGCTTACTGTGTAAATTGAACGTATTCCCCGTGTTGATAGTTTTCTTCATGTGTTCCAAAGTTGTTGGACTTCTTGAGTTGGACTAATAAAGTCGATTCAATAAATGTGCAAAATCACAGTCCTGTTCAGACGTAGTCGAACTAAACTCTAGGCTTCCAAATTTATATCGAGATCGAACACTCGTGGTAATTGTCTGTTCGCACTGCTAATTGCACACTGATGACCCTAGCTACGCTGTGGGCCACATTTATACACGTAGGGAGCTTTCCGTTGCCTCCCTCTCTCCAGTTTACCTTCCCTCCACCATAGACGACCGCTGATTTTCAACCGCGTCCGGTAAGAACGTTCCTTGAATTATCCCTTACTCCCTCCTGCGAACATTCAGGTAGTCAAGACCTTTGCAAAATTTAAGTTTCGGCAATTTCCCATCGCACACTGTAGTTGTCATTTGACAATGACTCATTTATTATTTTGCGAGCAAGTGCTCGATTGATTTCCGTGCCGCGATTTTAAACACTAGATGAATTTTCCAGATTAACACTTTGACTGCCATGATGGTCACCGGTGACCGGCGCAAAACATTTTACTATAAATGCAAAAAATTCGCCATGAAGCTTATTTGGAATCTTGCGAAAGCGGTTGATACTGGAATGGTGCTTCAATACTTTGGCTTTTAACAACTCTGCGTTCCCTTTATTTTGCACGATTTAATCATACTCTGCAGTATTTCATCGCATCGCGGTTCTAACATAGCAAAATGTGCTTGGCAGTCAAAGTGTTAATGGTATTTCAAAAATGACGGGTTTCTTCAGACGTACGTGACTTTATATTATTTGGTAAATTAGTAAAACCATTCGTACCGTGTCACTGAGTACATTCTAATCGGCTCTTAATGCAACTGAGCTAGTCGATATAAAAGCCGTACGCCGCGACAATGATTCGTTTATGATTTTGCGAGCAAGTCCTCGATTGATCTCCGTGCCGCGTTTTTAAACACTAGATGAATTTTCCAGATTAACACTTTGACTGCCATGATGGTCACCGGTGACCAGCGCAAAACATTTTACTATAAATGCAAAAAATTCGCCATGAAGCTTATTTGGAATCTTGCGAAAGCAATTGATACTGGAATGGTGCTTCAATACTTTGGCTTTTAACAACTCTGCGTTCCCTTTATTTTGCACGATTTAACCATACTCTGCAGTATTTCATCGCATCGCGGTTCTAACATAGCAAAATGTGCTTGGCAGTCAAAGTGTTAACGGTATTTCAAAAATGACGGGTTTCTTCAGACGTACGTGACTTTATATTATTTGGTAAATTACTAAAACCACTCGTACCGTGTCACTGAGTACATTCTAATCGGCTCTTAATGCAACTGAGCTAGTCATGATATAAAAGCCGTACGCCGCGACAATGATTCGTTTATGATTTTGCGAGCAAGTCCTCGATCGATTTCAGTGTAGAGATTTTCAACACTAGATGGACTTTCCAGATTAATAGTATTTCAAAAATGACGGGTTTCTTCAGACGTACGTGACTTTATATTATTTGGTAAATTACTAAAACCACTCGTACCGTGTCACTGAGTACATTCTAATCGGCTCTTAATGCAACTGAGCTAGTCATGATATAAAAGCCGTACGCCGCGACAATGATTCGTTTATGATTTTGCGAGCAAGTCCTCGATCGATTTCAGTGCAGAGATTTTCAACACCGGCATCGCATTACCGCGCTATGACAGCGAGAACATTTGCTGAAATTCATTCACATGAATCATAGAGCTGACGTTTCCGCAGCATGAAATTCAACGCCCTTGTCACCTTCGATTCTCCGTGCATTATACCAAGCCGTTTCTGTCGACATTTGAAGAATCCTTTATTTTCTCCTCGCTAAATTCAACACAATTCTGCGTTCAAACGTGGCACCCATCCGGAAACCAATATTTTATCAAACTTTTTTGATTATGCACATTGCTCTCAATTTCGATAGTTCTGCGCCGGATAAATGAATTTTTCCAGCGGGCTCGTTTGTGGGGTGCTGCCGCAGTTTAGGCATATCTTCGAACCTTTTGTACCCTGACGCATACCGAAAACCGTTAACCATGATTTGTCCGTGTCCATAATAGAGCCGATTTCCGTATTGCGGGGGAAGGATGTCATAAAAGCCACAGGCCGATAAGTTTCCACGTCATCCCTTAGCGTAAATACACGTTCACCTCGCCTAACGACCTATGCGATTTACGAACATTCGTACGTACGACCACACAAATAAATAAATAAATAAAAATAGTGAATAAACAAAGATAACTACACTGAAACCGCACTTATGACCACAAAAAATAAATAATAAAAATAGCAAATAAACAAAGACAACTGCTCTGGAACCGCAGGCCTCCAACTAGATAACGGAGTACATATTATCTATTCTTCACATTATGTAGAGTAATTATACGTACATAGACCGAGTTTTGCGTTTTGCGTACAATTTGTATAATCTGTTTTAATGAAAATAGTAGTGAAAAATAGAAATCCGACTAACGACTTAAATGGAACAAAAGTCGATCATAAATTGAGCGGACCCCGTAGACGCGTAATATAATTTTTCGTACCTCACAGACTTCGCCCGAAACAAATAGACTATAGCAAATGTGCCAACGCGCAAAGTGAATGACAGAAAAATGATTTTTGCCGTACTTACCGCGATAAATTGTGACTTCCTCTGGCAAACTGGCAAACCGACTGGCCGTGGGCTGTCTTCTTGAATAAAAGTTCCATCGCCTCTAGCTTCGGTTGAATTCGCTGATACGACGTGCCGTTCATTTTGCAATGTTCACACATTTCGCTTGCAAAACGATCAGCCAAACGTGCAGTCGATTCGTAGGTATGGCGGTGCACTCTTAAAACACAGTAGCCCGTTGAATATTTTTCACCTTTTTGTTGCGTATGCTCTGGCGTTTGTTTCGCACGTCCGCGGAAAAGGGATGTGTTTTCTTTGAGAAAGCGATTATGTTTACTCTAAATGATATGCATGAGCACGGAAAATATAGCACCTGTATCTCAGACAGAGATAACAGGTGGTTTCTCATGCGTTGCGGCACGATCGTGTCAAAACAAATCAACGGTCGTTCTGTAGGATTCTCGGTGACTTTATTTTTTAACTGCGTTTACATATACGTTCTATGAATTGTTACATTTTTTCCTAGAATCGCATCTTCTGGTACCCTAACTATTGGTAGAATGTTTTTTAGACCGATTTACACTGATGTATTTTACAATTAAATTCGTAAATCTCATAAAGCCTTATAATCATTTCAGAGCCATAGGCCTTTTGCTTTTCGCGAGGCACATCTTCTGCGAAGTTGAAAGAATAGACAAAATTATAATCATTCATGTATTCAGTTTATTCGTATTACATTACATTTATACGCTGTATTCATACATATATAATTATATATACGTACTATAAATTGCTACATCTTTTCCTAGAATCGCATCTTCTGATACCCTAACTATTGGTAGAATGTTTTTTAGACCGATTTACACTGATGCATTTTACAATTAAATTCGTAAATCTCATAAAGCCTTATAATAATTTCAGAGCCACAGGCCTTTTGCTTTTCGCTAGGCACATCTTCTGCGAAATTGAAAGAATAGACAAAATTATAATCATTCGTATATTCAGTTCATTCGTATTACACTACATTTATACGCTGTATTCATACATATGTAATTATATATACGTTCTATGAATTGTTACATTTTTTCCTAGAATCGCATCTTCTGGTACCCTAACTATTGGTAGAATGTTTTTTAGACCGATTTACACTGATGCATTTTACAATTAAATTCGTAAACCTCGTAAAGCCTTATAATAATTTCAGAGCCACAGGCCTTTTGCTTTTCGCTAGGCACGTCTTCTGCGAAATTGAAAGAATAGACAAAATTATAATCATTCGTGTATTCAGTTCATTCGTATTACATTACATTTATACGCTGTATTCATACGTATGTAATTATATATACGTACTATAAATTGCTACGTCTTTTCCTAGAATCGCATCTTCTGGTACCCTAACTATTGGTAGAATGTTTTTTAGACCGATTAACACTGATGCATTTTACAATTAAATTCGTAAACCTCGTAAAGCCTTATAATCATTTCAGAGCCACAGGCCTTTTGCTTTTTCGCTGGGCATATCTTCTGCGAAATTGAAAGAATAGACAAAATTATAATCATTCGTGTATTCAGTTCATTCGTATTACATTACATTTATACGCTGTATTGATACATATGTAATTATATATACGTTCTATGAATTGTTACATTTTTTCCTAGAATCGCATCTTCTGGTACCCTAACTATTGGTAGAATGTTTTTTAGACCGATTTACACTGATGCATTTTACAATTAAATTCGTAGACCTCATAAAGCCTTATAATAATTTCAGAGCCACAGGCCTTTTGCTTTTCGCTAGGCTCATCTTCTGCGAAGTTGAAAGAATAGACAAAATTATAATCATTCGTATATTCAGTTCATTCGTATTACATTACATTTATACGCTGTATTCATACATATGTAATTATATATACGTATTATAAATTGCTGCGTCTTTTGCTAGAATTGCATCTTGTGGTACCCTAACTATTAGTAGAATGTTTTTAGACCGATTTACACTGATGCATTTTACAATTAAATTCGTAAACCTCATAAAGCCTTATAATCATTTCAGAGCCATAGGCGTTTTGCTTTTCGCGAGGCACATCTTCTGTGAAGTTGAAAGAATAGACAAAATTATAATCATTCGTGTATTCAGTTCATTCGTATTACATTACATTTATACGCTGTATTCATACATGCGTAATTATATATACGTACTATAAATTGCTACATTTTTTCCTAGAATCGCATCTTCTGGTACCGTAACTATTGGTAGAATGTTTTTTAGACCAAATTACACTGATGCATTTTACAATTAAATTCGTAAACCTCGTAAAGCCTTATAATAATTTCAGAGCCACAGGCCTTTTGCTTTTCTCTAGGCACATCTTCTGCGAAATTGAAAGAATAGACAAAATTATAATCATTCGTGTATTCGGTTCATTCGTATTACATTACATTTATACGCTGTATTCATACATATGTAATTATATATACGTACTATAAATTGCTACGTCTTTTCCTAGAATCGCATCTTCTGATACCCTAACTATTGGTAGAATGTTTTTTAGACCGATTTACACTAATACATTTTACAATTAAATTCGTAAACCTCGTAAAGCCTTATAATAATTTCAGAGCCACAGGCCTTTTGCTTTTCGCTAGGCACATCTTCTGCGAAATTGAAAGAATAGACAAAATTATAATCATTCCAATTACATTACATTTATACGCTGTATTCATACATATGTAATTATATATACGTACTATAAATTGCTACGTCTTTTCCTAGAATCGCATCTTCTGGTACCCTAACTATTGGTAGAACGTTTATTTTTGACCGATTTACTCTCAGGAATTCAACAATTATATTCGTAAACGTCATAAAGTATTTCGACAATTTCAGACCCTCGGGCCTTTGCTGTTCATTCGGCATGTGTTCCACGAAATTAAAAGAATAGACATAACTGTTTCTTGAACGACGAGCAATGCACTATTTCGAGAAAGTTCAGGTCACGCATTCGTTGGAAAGCGAGAAAATGTCCTGGCGAGTTAGGCAGGGTCTAATCGCCGAAGACAATGCGACCCTCTTGGGTCCGGTCAACGGGATTGTCGTAAATTTCGATGCCACCGAGGTTTTCTCCATTGCAGTGTGTACCTCCTCGCAAATCCCTTCTTCAATTTTCAAATTGCTACCCCGCCAACAATACAAGCTTCCATATATATAGCTACATATTTTATAGCCCTCGCTCTCAAACATTCGTTGCGAAGCGGTCGTGCACCTTTACGTTTAGAAACCATCGTCAACGCGTGTCGCTTCTTCAGCAAATTGTTTTGCGGACAATAAACTGCAGCGGGGGTCACTCACATTCTTAATTTCATTTCCTACCTCCGCTTTAATCATACTGCTGCACGTTACAGCGAGCAGAAAACAAAGAGTCAGCATCGCCCATTATTGCTAAATCCGGAAAAAGGGGGTCACCTCTCAGAGCTATAATATTTAACATATAAATGATTAAGAAGTAAATAAGAAATTTATTTGACACTAGACATGAATGAGAGACACGAATTAAGGGGTTATGCCTACTTGGGATCGGCGAAATGACATGATTTTCAACATTTTTTTTTTGCCATTTTAGTGAGTACTAATTAAAATTCGCAAAATACTACCAAAAAGTACGTATTTAGTGGTACCTGTATACATTTTTTTATAAGAAAATATTAAAAAATGGAGGAAATATAGCTCTTCTCCTAGAGCTTCCGTTTATTTTCGTCACTTGCGGTGACCACGATTTTTCAAAAACTACTTCACCGATCGGACTCTAATTTTATATACTTATTTGTCATGACAATAGGCAGGGCCTGAACGAAGGATTTTGAAAAATTTTAATTTTTACTAGAATGGCAGCAATTTTACGAAAAAATCCGTGTTTTGAGGTGGTCTAATTGTCGTTTTTATGTTGTAACTTTTTTTTTTATTACCGAAATAAAAAATCCTTCGTTCGGAGCCTGCCTATTGTAATGACATGAATAAATATATATAATTAGAGTCCGATCGGTGGCGTAGTTTTTGAGAAATCGTAGTTAAACCGTATGTTTTGAAACACAGTTTCGAGATAATCTTTTTTCAAGCTCTTTACTAATCATACATAATAGCACTCCAGATAAACGCTTATAATTTTTGAACGTGTGCTCCGATTCTTATGTACTTCTGAGGAAATATTCTTAAAATGATGTACATTAAGAGAATGCAATAAAAAAAGTCGATTTTTTTCACCAATCCAAGTAGGCATAACCCCTTAAATGTAGCACTGACATGTTTTTTCACTTGAATAATTTTTCGGTGCAGGTAGGTTTCAAGGGTTACGGCTTGAGTCCTGCTATGGTGGACTCTGTGGGGATGTTCGAGTATGGTGGAAAGGATTACAAACTACGTCACGGGTCGGTCGTTATCGCTGCTATTACTAGTTGCACAAATACAAGCAACCCGAGTGTGATGCTTGGAGCAGGTAAATAAAAACTAGATTCTGCATTGGGGAGGAATGGCAGAAATACTGTAACGATGAAAATGTTTAGGTCTCCTCGCACAGAATGCCGTCAAAGCTGGCTTAAGCGTTGCGCCGTACATTAAGACGTCTTTGTCGCCTGGATCAGGGGCAGTCACCTATTATTTGGAGGAGAGTGGTGTGATTCCGTATCTTACTAAACTAGGCTTCGATATCGTCGGTTATGGATGTATGACTTGCATCGGTAACAGTGGCCCACTGCCAGACGTTATCGTAGACACCATTGAGAAAGTTAGTTTCATATAATTACATTTACTGAAATGATTTAGGAACGCAAAGCCGGCTTTTGATTGAAGATGCTTGACTACAGAATTTTTTTACTATAATTCTCGGCTTAATTATTACAGTAAATTACGATTTTAAATATATAGATGAAATTAGATAAAATTATAACAATCTTATACGTTTGTTACATCTTTCAGAATGAGCTTGTGTGCTGCGGCGTTTTGTCCGGAAACAGAAACTTCGAAGGTAGAATTCATCCCAATACCCGCGCAAATTACTTGGCATCTCCGCTACTGGTAATTGCATACGCTATCGCTGGCACGGTTGACATCGATTTTCAGAAGGAACCCCTTGGTACGTTAACATTTTTCTATGTATTTAACCCTTTCGCTACGGCAGTGTCTTCCGTAGGAGCGTCACCGCTGTACGGGCCCGCGTTTCGCGTCTTCTATCGTTCGCATGGCAAACAACACACCTTCTCCTTGGTTTTTCCCTACTTATTTATAAGCTGACGGAAAATGTCGTTCTATTAATGGTCACAGCGTTCGACTGAATTATCAAACTGACGTCGCATCACTATTCTAACATAACTGCATTTATAAAATAATCATTACTACCCATTGCGAATATTTTGGATCTTCAGTCAAATCTCTTGCGCCGGCTCGTATATCACAAGTTGTCGCGCTGATGTCGTCTATAGGCGACACTCGTACACACAGGTCGTCGCGCGGATGTCGCCTATAGGCGACGCTCGTAGCGAAAGGGTTAACAAGGTACTTACATACAAGGATATTGTACAAAATTTCGTATAAAATCGAAAACATTAAAAAACAGGCCTTAGACCCGACGGAACCCAAGTGTTCCTTCAAGATATATGGCCAACTCGATCAGAAATACAGGCGGTCGAGCAAAAGTATGTAATACCGGCGATGTTCAAGGAAGTTTATGGGAAGATTGAGAAGGGCAGTCAAAGCTGGGCGACTTTGGTCGCTCCGAGTGGGAAATTGTATCCGTGGGATGCGAATTCTACTTATATTAAAAGTCCCCCGTACTTCGAAGGCCTTACAAAGGTAAAGTAGTCCCTCGGTTCACATTAAATTACCTGTGTTATCATCAAATAGCAACTTCTTGTTACTTCTGGTTACTTATTGTCAGCGTATCGTTCTGCAAAATATCACGTAAATTAATTCCTCAGGAACTACCAAAAATTAAACCCGTTACCAAGGCTCGCGTGCTTCTGAATCTTGGCGATTCTGTCACAACTGATCATATTAGTCCAGCTGGTAGTATTGCTCGTAATTCTCCAGCGGCTAGATACCTCGCAAATCGCGGGTAAGAATTATATCAATAATATTATTGTATTCGTATAATATCAATGTAGTTTAAGAATATTATTAAATTAGTAATATTTATTATACTTCGGTGCATGAACACAGCTAACGTTCGTATTTTTAAAATTTTAAAAAAATGTAATTGAAGTGTCAGATATTTTATGAAAACAACTCGTTCGGTTATTTTCAGGCTGACGCCGAAAGAATTCAATTCGTACGGTTCCCGCAGAGGAAACGACGCAGTTATGGCACGAGGAACATTCGCGAACATTCGACTGGTAAACAAATTTATTGGCAAACCAGGCCCACGCACTATTTACATTCCCACAAAAGAAGAGGTCGGTTAATAAAGCTAAAAGACGATTCACGGGGAATGATGGAGTAAGGTTGTCAACTGATTCGTTTATTTATAGATGGACGTATTTGACGCAGCAGAGAAATATACAAAAGACAACACTCCATTGATTGCTTTGGTCGGTAAAGAGTACGGATCAGGATCCTCTAGGGATTGGGCCGCTAAGGGACCTTATCTTCTCGGTATACGTGCTGTTATAGCAGAATCTTATGAGCGAATACACAGGTATGTAATGAATAACAGCATATATTACTACGATATTAACAATTGTTAAAATAACGAAGAAGCAGAAGTTTTAAGTTTTTTTTTTTTATTATCTGCGATTTATGTGTGGGAGACATGATTTATTTGATAAAAAAAATAGATGTCTCATAACATGAGACAGTCAATTCATTTAATACTTTGACTGCCGTGCGTGTTTTACTATATTAAAACCGCAACGGGATGAAGTACTACAGAATACAATTGAATTATGCAAAATGAAAATAATGCGATGGCATCGGAGAACAAAGAATTTAAACACTATTTAATATTAATTGCATTTACAAAATCATAAATGCCATCGATATATCGAATACTTTGGCTTTTAAAAACTCTGCATTACCTTAATTTTGAATTTAACACGTTGACTGCCACGCGTATTTTACTATATTGTATCAGAAACCAAAGAATTGCATTTAAACACTATTTAATATTAATTGCATTTACAAAATCATAAATGCCATCGATATATCGAATACTTTGGCTTTTAAAAACTCTGCATTACCTTAATTTTGCACGATTTAACACGTTGACTGCCACGCGTATTTTACTATATTAAAACGAAGATATCACCAAAGAATTGAATCACTATTCAATATTAATTGCATTTTCAAAATTATAAATGCGACCGATTGGGTATTTTTTGAATTTTTCGTGGGACCTTTTGCGCCGGTCACCGATGACCACCATGGCAGTCAAAGTGTTAATGAACTCATATTTTCAGTTAAAACGTACCCAATTTCACATATTGGAATTTGTTTTGTGTGTGGCAGTGGAAAATATATTTTTGCACCGTCAGCGACGGTACCCTTTTACATGTCAAGTTCAAGAGCCCCATTTTTTTTTCGCACAGGTCAAATCTCGTCGGTATGGGAATTGTGCCATTGCAATATCTGCCCGGCCAGAACGCGGAGACCTTGGGTCTGACAGGATTGGAATTATATGACATTGTTTTCCCCGAGAATTGCCAGCCTGGGCAGAAGATTCAAGTGGTCACCGATAATGGCAAGAAGTTCGAAGTAATCGTACGATTTGACACGGAGGTGGACTTAACGTACTTTAAACATGGCGGCATTCTTAATTACATGATCAGAGCGATGCTTTGATAAGGACAACGATCTTGTTAGAATGAAGGATTGGCGCAAGATGTTACTTAAAGAGATACTTAACTTTGGGTTTGGGTTAAAGACATGGTTGTTCACTGAGATCCGAGGAGATCGTTAGAGTTGAAGGAGTAACATGAGACTATATCCTTTGTACGGGGAAGTCACATAATAAATGAAAATTTGTTGTAGTTTTTTTCATTTTAGGCATAACTGGAGTAGAGCATCGTCTCATACCTGGTTTCTCCGAACGCGTAACTTGATGTTGTTTTTACAAAGATATTTATTTCATTGTTTTACAAACTCCGCCTCTTAAACATTTCACGTTATTATTAAATGTTTCTCTCGAACAAAGCCGACGATATTGTGCAAATAGAGTCGTTTGTTAATTTTTATAAATGAGACGCACATCGTTCCAGGGTGCATTGTAAAGTCAAATTTTTTATATTTTATATAGGATAGTTAACGTATACATACGCTTCTGTATATGTATACGCGTTGTACACAATAAACTGTTAAAGAATTGTTTTAAACCAGTCTCAATTTCATAGTTAAGTCAAAGGGTCATCTCTGGCGTCTAGAATATTTCATGTAATAATGAGTTAGATGAGAGCATTTATTATCGAAATATCGATGAATCATATTACACTATTCAATTTGTGCTCCATTTGGAATCAACCAAATCATACCTGAAGATCTCCCTGTAATCAATTTTTCTGTACGAATAACCTGAGAACGTTAGTTCAATTAAACGTCGATCTACGGCGCCGTAAAGGTGTGAACTATCGAAAGTTAAGCAATAAACTGGGCTCGAGATTCTGGTATGGCCTATGTAAAATAACTAAAAGCAAAGATTTCATTTGAATCGCGACATTAAAGAAACTAAAGTGCTTTTAAATGTCAAATTATAATTACTTGTATATAATCCATTTGCCTCTGATCCCACAGTACAGCTGTGCCGTTAAATTGCGTTCCAGCAAGCATTGTATATTGATAATCGGACGATATGCAATATAACGTGGCATCTGTTGGATCGGACCAAGCGCACACACATCTGCCAGTTCTGAAAGAACAAAATCCTGCTGTGTCCGTCCTGTTCTTTCCACCGATTCGCATGTAATGATTTACCTTAAATCCCACTTCCTAATACAGGTATCATAGCCACAGGTAAGAAGAATGTTTGGACTTTCCCAAACTATATCTAATACTCCAGCACCGCGTCGCCAGGTATCTTTTAATATATGTGATTCATCGCAACTAAAAGGTGTTTTAAATGTCGTTTATAAGAAAAATTAACGATACATCGGCTAATGCGTCAATGTGTACCGTTTGATGTCGAATATGCGAATAGGTGGTTCTCTGCTGTACCCAGAAGATCCTACTCCAAATTTAGTACCTGTTGGATCGGCAGCAAGAGACCATACTCTATCTGATACAAGTATGGTCTCGACAGGTACGTTCAATATCCTTTCATTTTTCCAGTTCCAGATCTACAGGCAAAGTAATCTAACAATACTATCATTTTCAATTAGTGTTTCGCTTGAAGTACCTTGACAGTCCCATCCGCAGCACCGGATATCACATTATCTCCACATTGATCTACCGCATTTACATCAGAATTATGTGCCCTATCTACACTACAGTAAAGGTGATTGTCCACATTTGCTTTAGTCCAGACCTTTATGCTACCATCTCTATTCAATGTTGAAAATAGATTTTAGAATGACATTTTGATGAATCTGTTAATTGAAGGTTATAGTGGCAGTACGTGTGAGCAGTGATGATAGATTTGTCTCTGACGACAAATTTACATATATCGCTTCCGATGTTTTCTTCAAAAAAAATCCTGTTATTTTCTCTAAATGATGTATTGCGTCTATAGCCGCAAAGTTGATTGTTTCCACTCCACCAGAGTACATTTTTGGTCAGTTGTAACCATGGCATCAACCTAGCTTTCTGTGCAACCAGAATTTTCTTCTCGAACTTCCCCTCTTGCCAGTTTTGTGAAACGTGCCACTTTGTCCGCAAACATAATAACGGATTGCACCTGACAATCCAAACCACGACAATCAAATTAAACAGACATGGGTTTCCACAAATTTCTTCCTTGCAAGGTCATGACGATTTACGTAAATGCAATGAAATGGTTGTTTCGCATGAAATCTCCACAATATTTTTGTGACAAATGATATAAACATGTACACATTTACAACTTTTGATATAATGTCACCTATTAAAATAAGGAATGCCATTCACAGTAAAATGCAGGCACTGGTATTGATTCGACAGCTATAGTAGATTTCGATTTTGAGTAATAATGAGCCTCTACTGTTGGAAAAAAAAATATTCGACATAACCTGACGCACCTGTCGCGAAACCGTTTTGCGACTTGATTCGTCGCAAGCGGCTGCTTACTCTTTTTAATCCACAGAGTGTCATCCCGTACGATATCGTGAAATCGTGTACAAACTTCGCTGAGTCGCACCAAGTCGAATGCATGGCAATAATCAAAGATTACGATGAGAACGTCAGTCGGCAAGTTGTCTAAACGCCAGAAATTTGCCATCTTTATCACGTGGTACTCTTATACATCAGTTGTAGCTGATCTGTCAACCCAATCAAGATAGTAAGTCTGAATTTATATACTTACATACCTGATTTATTTTATTACAGACACGACACATGCCCTTTGCTAATCTTTCGTAAAGTTCCTGAAAAGTAGTTAGTTTTCAATAAAAAAAACACGGGTGCGTGCAGCTCTGTGTTGCACAGGGTGCGTCGCCAAAATCCGGACAAATCAAACATTTCCTTGGAACATAGTTTTTATTGCAATAATAGAAAAGTAAAAAATTTTTTTGTTACTGTATTGTTTGTTGGGTCATAAAAAAAACATTCACTCAATATAACCCCCCTCTGCTTCAATGACCGCCTCCATTCTCGGTCTAAATCTGTCGCAGGCCCGTTTTAACGAGCCTCGGTTCACATCGGCGTATGCCACTTCAATAGCGGCTCTTAACACTAGATTGCCCAAGGCAGTCATTTTGGCTGTTTTTTAATTTCAATTAGAAAAACAATTATGAAATTGATGACACAATTTCTTAGAATTTGGTGACTTTTTCTATAACATATAAATGGGTTTATGAATAATTGTAGTTACTTCCGCCCTCCTTTATTTCCGTATATATATATGTGTTATACCTATATTGCCCAGAAGCAGTCATTTTGACTGCATGGTAAATTTTAAATAATCAAAAGATTTTTATTTATTGAATTGAGTAAATTTCTTATATGACCTGTCCGGCTTTGTATTGAAATATGATGCATGATAAATTGTCGATTTGGGCGTATACTTGATAAGTGTCAGTTGCTCAATAAGCTAAAGTAGTACTAGTTATTCGAATCTTTATAAAGTGTTGTTCTAACAAGTTGTTTATTTTATTTCTTTTGCGCCCTAACTTTATGAAAAAAATGTCGAACAGAAATGAGTTCTTGGAAAAGCTAACGAACATAAGTGAAAGTGCTCCGATATAGAATCAAATGCAACAAATTCTGTACTATCATCTGAAGATGAAGCGGATTATATTCAAAGTGAAACATCTGACGCTGAAGATAGTGATGAAGAGTCGATCACCAATGATGAAAATGAAAGTGTCATCAATATGCCCAGGAAAATGTGTAGGGTGCTAACTAGTTCAGATTCTGATGAAGAAACTGAAAATACGTTTCAGGAGGTCGAAACAGCTACTGATGGTACTGTGTGGACAAAAATTGACGAAGGTGGTATTCCTGGAAGGATACCATCTGCTTGTATTTTCAAGAGTGTGAAAGGGCCAACAGGCTACGCAAAAAGGAACATTGTGGCAGATAATCTTATCAGTGCATTATCGTTGATAATAGATAACTATATTATCAAACATATAAGAAAGTGCACAGAAGAATGTCGCCGAATTTTGCGGAACGGTTGGACAATATCATTACCGGAAATACGTGCATTTATTGGGATTCTATATGCTCGTGGAGCTTACGAGGCAACAAATTTTAAATTGAGTTATTTATGGTCAGCGAAGTGGGGTCCCGAATCTTTTAGAAAAACTATGGCCAGAGAAAAGTTCAAGCAAATCCTACGATTTATTCATTTTGACAAAAGAACCGAATGCAGTAGGCGCCTACAATCAAATAAATTTGCCTTGCTTTCGGAAATATGGGTTAAGTTCATTGAAAACAGTCAATATGTACAGTTAATATTTACTAATAACCTGTTATATAACTGTAAATAATATAAAAAATATTAAAAATTAATTTTAAACAAATTTCTTTACATATTTGTTATTTTTTCACAATGCAGTCATTTTGACTGTTTTTGGGCAATATAGGTATACAAGAAATCTCGGGCAATCTAGTGTTAATGATGAAACGTTGGGATGTCTGGACTTGTTGGTGACCCTTTCAATCACGCTGCATACATAATAGTCGAAAGGATTTAAATCTGGGCTGTTGGGAGGCAGAAAAGCAGGTTACAGCGTTCAACTCGCTTTGTCCTGGCAGCTTCGGAAAGGATCTGTCTCACTTTTATCGCATAAGACTTGTAGCGGAGGTCCTCCTCCTAGATTCGACGCATAGTTTTTTCGCTTACACCCTAAATCGACGACAATTTTCGGATCGACTGCCCAGGATCCTGAAAAATGAGCTCCTGAGCCCGTTGAATGATTTCGGGCGTCCTAAAAACGCGCTCCTTCGATTGACTTTTCCTAGCCGGTGTTGCAAAACCTTCGCTGGACTTCTCAGCGTTATATCTCGCGACATCATACACAGTCGATCTTGGGTATCCGAAGAATCGAATAATTTCTGTCGCTGAGCGTCCAGCGCGAATACTTTCGATAATCGCGGCTCTTCGATTATACTCTGCACTTTGGGGTAACATAGTTACATTTTGGAGGTTATGAATGTTTATTATTGGGTTGGAGGGAAAGTTCTGTCGTATTTTAAAGAAAATATTCGAATTAATTTATAAAAATACGTGTTTAATATTAATCATAATACATTTAATGTGTTGTATGATGAATGCCAAACTCTTCTGCAATTTCTCGACTTGTTAAATGTGGATTATTTTCCAACATGGATAGTAAAACATCATTATCGATCTTGGATGGTTTAACATAGTTACATTTTGGAGGTTATGAATGTTTATTACAGTAAAACCTGTTTTTGTGCGGTGGATAGGGACCGCATAAAAGAAATCGTACAAAAGAATATTCGAAAATTTTATCAAACCTAAAATTTTTTTTATCTTTGATCAATGATTTATGAAACAGATGAGAGAATGCTTTCATTAAATTAAATAATTAAATAAAGAAATTGCAAAAATATTTAATTTTCATTGTACATATACATGGACAGTTTACACATTATACATTAAATAGTTTGCTGCTACTCATTGTAATCCAAAACGCGCACTTCTTGTGATGAATTGGTTGAAAATCGCTTTTGTCGCTTGAAGATAGGATTTCAATTTATTTGTTTTTTGGTACCATAAACTCAGTGATCAGTTTTTGTGACGACGGTCGACTGGTCAATTGCTTGTAAACGCCACGATAGTGAGACATGTTTGATCTCAGCTCTTTTTATTTTAAGCGTCTTTCCGCTTTGGTATCTACTTTAAGAAAATAAATGATTTTTTGAACGCATATATTTTAAACAGTTTGGTCCTCAATCATCTCGTTATCATTATCGCCGAAAGAATCAAAGCCTTCTCCGCCGAATGTGCGAGCGCACTAATTTCAGATAAAAATCGGAATCGATTAATTACACATTCATGTATTTCGTTGTATATGTACATTGATAGGAAACATTAAACTGGTGCTAACGCCGCTTAGATTCATATACCGCATAAAAATAAATCGCACAAAAAAAATTGCACAAAAATAAAATCGCACAAAACCAATCGCATAAAAAAGGACCGCACAAAAACAGGATTTACTGTCCATGCTTCAAATTATTTCGTTGCCAATAGCGACATCTCCAAGTGGTATAGAACGACGGGAGATTTAAATTGAATTTTGTCCAAATTTTGGCGACGCACCCTGTAGATGCAACATATGACAGAAAGGTAACACACAATACAGATTTGCAGTATAAAACTTGACTAACGTCAGTAAAAACTTTATTTAAGTCAAAACATCATAAAAATAACATTGTCGTTATATAAAAACTATTACAAATTGTTATAAAAACAATGATCAATAATACACCGGATGGTCGTGTGAACGTGTTTTCGCAGTAAGTACTGCTCACCGATATCACTGGGGCTATGTATTAAGATTGAGACTGTCGAGCCTCAATATTCGAATATTCGAATATTCTTACTCGTCGACCGATATTCGTAACATTCGAATATCAGCAAAATATTTAAAATTAATGCCGTTTGATCAATCCCGGTTAACCCATTCGAGACCGATTGCACACCGTGTGTGCAATAACAGTAATGTGCAATTATCAGTTATTCTGAGTAAACTAGCCGTCAAAATAAGATTTTTCTTGAACTAATGAAATCTGTAAAGTACAGGAAAACAAAACTTGGCATTGGTTTTACTGTGTACCAAAAATTAAAAATGAACAATATAAAGAAAAAAAAATTTCGCTCGTGGGGACCGTGTTCGAAAAAAATCGTCGTCTCGAATGGGTTAATGTTTGCGATGCAGAACGTCAAGTTACGAATCAGGCGTAACACACTCTTTTGTTGCTTCCTTCGGGCTTTTCCATTCGGCATTTTTTCGGGTATCTGCAAAAGGTATACAATAGACACACTGAACTCTTCACAAACATCGCACCTTTTGCAGTTTTCTAAATACAGTAGTTAACACTGTACCTGGTGTTGAATGCTTTAAGTACAACACATGTAGAATAAGGTACATTACTGACGAGACTGCAGCGAGTACTGCCAGAATCCTCAGAGTCATAACTCCGCCAACCTTTTTGTACAGAATGCCGCCGATTAAACTTCCCACGGCAAACCCTGCAATAAAACATTATATATGCGTGTTTTGGAAACGTACCCTGCCAAGAACAGTGTTGCATGATGTATGAAGGTTTATATGTACCAAAACCGTCATCCATTCCAGCCACTATTCCTTGAACTGTTGCTGAAGTGCCTGGCGGTGATACTGCACTTGCGTACGCAACGATTGTTGTGTAACACATGGCGTACGTTGGCCCCTGCATGAAGAATTCGATCGGCAAAATCCACCAAGGCGTCGGTGCCAGGGATATAAGTCCAAGTCTCAGCGCATAACACGCAAAGCAGAATGTAAAACTGTATCCATACCCGATTTTCTTAAGAATCTTACCTACGGTTAATGAATAAGTTGTAGGATTCGTAGATGCGCATTTTTACATAAATAAGTGTACGGTAATACTGCTCAATTTCAATCTTTGCAGGGGTCAATACTGAAAAACTATGTTACCAGATAAGGAGAAGAATATTACTTCGCCACCCAGCGTTTCTGCAGCGACGGTTAATCCTTCAATTAATTTGATCTCGCTCATGTGACCAGTAGCGATTGCCAAGTCTTCGAGATACCTATTATTGATAGGAAATTTTGTAATTTTGTACGGAAGCATTCGGAGTCTGAAGTCCAAACGTCGAAACAAGCAGCCAAACGGTATTTACCAAAACAAAAAGTAAATCAGGAAACTGTCGAGAATACCGGCAAGGGTGGCAAAACACAGAAATATTAGAATAGGTTTGAGCTTTATAAGTTGATAGACGTCTTTCACGATATTCGTCGAGCCTGACATAATCGGTAACTGTAAAGAATATTCGGGTGACGAAGATACTTCGGTTCTGATCGTATGTCGTTTAGTATACGCACATCTAGTTTTGTACAGCACAGTAAGTCGAAGCATGAAAATGCCAGGACGAGAATGAACGCAGGCGTGTACGTTTTTATTATCTCTCCTTGCGACCACCAATCGACGGCAGAGCCTGCCAAAAGGGCTGTGATCCCAAAACCGATGGTCCCCCAGACTCGTTGCCTACCATAGCCCATCTGGCCACCCTCTCCTGAAAATCAGTACTTTAATTAATATTTCATATTCAATTATATATCGTTATATTCAATATTCAATATTCAATTATATACCGTTATATTCAATATTCAATATTCAATTATATACTGTTATATTCAATATTCAATATTCAATTATATACCGTTATATTCAATATTCAATATTCAATTATATACCGTTATAATGTATAAACGACATACCAGTATGTTATTATATGATACAGTAAAACCTGTTTTTGTTCGGTCCTTTTTTATGCGATTTTGTTTTTGTGCGACTGGTTTTGTGCGATTTTATTTTTATGCAATTTTTTTTGTGCGATTTATTTTTATGCGGTATATGAATCTTAGCGGCGTTAGCACCAGTTTAATGTTTCCTATCAATGTACATATACATATTGTGGACAAAATATATGAATGTGTAATTAATCGAAACGTTACCGAAAACGCGTCAACGTTATTATTTGAAATTAGTGCGCTCACACATAACATCGGCGGAGAAGGCTTTGATTCTTTCGGCGATAATGACCTGGACGAGATGATTGAGGACCAAACTGTCGATGATAGTGACATTATCAATAGTTTAATAGATTATGAAAATGGACAAGAAGAACCGGAATTTATTACAGCAGATAAAATATATGCAGGGATCCAGATTTCGGAAAAGTTGGAAACGCATTTTCTTAAAATAGATATCAATGCGGAAAGACGCTTAAAATTCCAAAAAGAGCTGAGATCATGCATGTCTCACTATCGTGACGTTTAAAAGCAATTGACCAGTCGACTGTCGTCACAAAAATTGATCACTGAGTTTATGGTACCAAAAAACAAATCAATTGAAATCCTATCTTCAAGTGACGAAAGCGATTTTCAACCAATTCATCACAAGAAGATGCGCGTTTTGGATTACGACGAGTAGCAGCAAACTATTTAATGTACAATTTGAAAACTTCTCCATGTATGTGTACAATGAAGAATTAAATATTTTTACAACTTCTTTAGATCTAATCTAATTATTTTATTTAATTGAAAGCATTCTCTCATCTATTTCATAAATCATTGATGTATTTTTTTTAAGTCCGACTTTTTTTATGCGGTCCCTATCCATCGCATAAAAAAAATGTTGGGTAGTATATCGTACAAAATTGTTTATTATATGTAAGAATTTATAAAATTTTCGAATATTTTTTTGTACGATTTCTTTTATGCGGTCCCTATCCACCGCACAAAAACAGGTTTTACTGTACATCAATTACATAGGCACCAATTATGTACGTACCCAGGACATCGAAGCAGATTGCGTCGCTTATACAATTCGAAACGTTAAAGCCAATGGTTCCTAGTGACATGAGCAAAACAAATCCCCAAAACGTCGTCGATGTATATAGACAATAGTCGTCTTCGAAACTATCACAGTGAACATCACAGGTGCTCTTTGGTGAACACAACGAAGTTTCATTGAAACTGACGAAACACGTGGTGTTTGATATTAAACTCGCCTCTCCGCTGATCGCTCCAAAAGAGACTCTCGTGGAAAAATTGGAGCTGTCGCACTTCCAATGGCACAGTGCGTATTTCCTTCCCATACAAGAGTCCCCCGTTGTGTTCTAAGAGAGATCGACCGTAAATTTTTTCCTTATGCGTCTGGTGTGTAATAAAATTTAGTGCTGGAAACTTACATGCGACGTGCAATGCGGAACGGATGAACAGGAGGTATTTACAAAACTATGGTCGGGCATATATGGTCCCGGGAGCGTTGGCAAAAAATACATTAAAACGTAGCACGCGCTAGTAGTTCCTAGTAAAACTATGAAAATTGACTTTCGCCATGGATGGAAGTAGTCGACGACAAAACCGAACGTGGGTTTTGCGATCAAAAACAAAATCGGCAAAATAGCCGTTATGGTTCCCATCACCAATGGCGAGACGCCCAACTGTTTGCCGTAAACGGATAAAAACGGCAAAATCGGGCCCATGGCTGAAATTAAAAGACAGTATTAACGTTGTTAAAAATGTTTGTGTGATACAAACAGGGGTGATATTCATACTTTGTATATTACAAACAGGGGTGACTCGTGGCTTCAAATTGACGGGATGCTGTCACTTTTGAAATATATGTACACACTGTAACTACAGTGTATTCGTGTTGAATAAAATATTAAAATTATAGTAAAAATGAAAAAAAAATTAAATGTGAGAAATATTGCTTATTATCAGTAGAGTTATGCAATTTGGTATAATTCAAAATTATTTAAAAATAAAACTCATTTCTGTTTTATTTGAGGCGAAAACATTAATAATTTTATTCTTAATGTTTGTGTGACTGCTGAAACATTTTTTCTCCATTAGAATCATTGCAGGTGTGTTTAATCTATTCTGATTCAATGTTTCCTAGAAACGTCTTTAGTATCTTTAATGTTTAAAAACAGTGTTCACTCTCTGATGTAGTCATACGAATTGTCAAGAGAATTCTTATCAATATCATTTGGTGATAAAATAAAATATTCCAAGCAAATGTAAAAAAATTAATAGACACATTTACATATTAAGGAAAATTGGGAGTGCTCCAGTTTTGCAATGTCTATGTACGAGCCACCTCTGAATATAATGTATATAAAAATAATACAAAGTAAAGAAATAGTTCTTAGTATCTTAGAAATAGTCTTTAGTATCTTTAATGTTTAAAAACAGTGTATTAGCAAAAAATTCATAGTGTGCCTAAAAACAAAAATGTAGAGTTTGAAATATATAGAGTCTACGAATTGTCAAGAGAATTCTTATCAATATCATTTGGTGATGAAATGAAATATTCCAAGCAAATGTAAAAAAATTAATAGTGACACACATTTACATATTAAGGAAAATTGGGTTTTTATGTCTATATATGTCTCTCCGCGATCTGAATATAATGTATATAAAAATAATACAAAGTAAAGAAATAGTTTTTAGTATCTTAGTAAATAGTCTTTAGTATCTTTAATGTTTAAAAACAGTGTTCACTCTCTGATGTAGTTATCAATATCATTTGGTGATGAAATGAAATATTAAATAAAAGCATTCGACCAGAACAATCACACAAATTATCAAGATCAGTAAAAAAGATTTAGCTCTTATCAATATCAGGTGGTGATAAAATAAAATATTCCAAGCAAATGTAAAAAAATTAATAGACACATTTATATATTGAGGAAAATTGGGAATGCTCCAGTTTTGCAATGTCTATATACGGGCCACCTCTGAATATAATGTATATAAAAATAATACAAAGTAAAGAAATAGTTTGTAAAGCACAAGGTGGAGGAATTTGCAAAAAATTCATAGTGTGCCTAACAAGGAGTAAAGTTTGAAATATATAGAACTCCTACGCGATTAAATAAAAGCATTCGACCAGAACAATCACACAAATTATCACGATCAGTAAAGATTTAGCTCGTAATCAAGTATTAACAATGCTCAAAAAAATGAATAGACACATTTACATATTAAGGAAAATTGGGAGTGCTCCAGTTTCGCAATGTCTATGTACGAGCCACCTCTGAATATAATGTATATAAAAATAATACAAAGTAAACAAATAGTTTGCAAAGCATAAGGTGGAGGAATTTGCAAAAAATTCATAGTGTGCCTAACAAGGAGCAGAGTTTGAAACATATAGAGCTCCTACGCGATTAAATAAAAGCATTCGACCAGAACAATCACACAAATTATCAAGATCAGTAAAGATTTAGCTCGCAATCAAGTATTAACAATGCTTAAAAAAATTAATAGACACATTTACATATTAAGGAAAATTGGGAGTGCTCCAGTTTCGCAATGTCTATGTACGAGCCACCTCTGAATATAATGTATATAAAAATAATACAAAGTAAAGAAATAGTTTGTAAAGCACAAGGTGGAGGAATTTGCAAAAAATTCATAGTGTGCCTAACAAGGAGCAGAGTTTGAAACATATAGAACTCCTACGCGATTAAATAAAAGCATTCGACCAGAACAATCACACAAATTATCAAGATCAGTAAAGATTTAGCTCGCAATCAAGTATTAACAATGCTTAAAAAAATTAATAGACACATTTACATATTAAGGAAAATTGGGAGTGCTCCAGTTTCGCAATGTCTATATACGGGCCACCTCTGAATATAATGTATATAAAAATAATACAAAGTAAAGAAATAGTTTGTAACGCACAAGGTGGAGGATTTTGCAAAAAATTCATAGTGTGCCTAACAAGGAGTAGAGTTTGAAACATATAGAACTCCTACGCGATTAAATAAAAGCATTCGACCAGAACAATCACAGAAATTATCAAGATCAGTAAAGATTTAGCTCGCAATCGAGTATTAACAATGCACATCACAGCACACGTTTAACTTATCACTTACCGGCCATAAAAAAGAAATAATGCGCCTTCACAGGCAGCTGCCGATGGTTCAGCTTCATGTTGACCATTGTTCCGGTTCACTTAAATTCGTTCCATTTACGCGCCCTTCGATTTTGCCACCAGCGAGGTCCTTGCCCCGCAACACTTGAAAGCCGCCTATCTATATTATTTTACTTCATGTTCCAGGCTGAAACGCCACCAGTTATTTTAAAATTGCAGAATGCCGTTGGAATTCAATCACAATTCGACGGACCGTACGGAGGCGGTACGTATCTGAACTGTTACTAAGTCAGACGTATCAAGGGAAAATTGACTGTCTTATCGAAAACGAGTATCGGTAATTATCGTGAGTAATCTCAATCAGAATATCTTACGACCGTCGATGGACGCGCGTGTGTTAAAGCTAGGGCTAGGAGATACGTACTAATGTATCATGATGAACAGTACGGATAGCCAAGTAACGATCTCGCTTTGCTAATAGCAATAAACACCTGACTCGGCGAGATAACAAGGCTCGAAGTTCGCGCTTGACGATAGATACGACCAGTATAATTTGCCATTCGTTTAATACCCATCGTTGCTATACCCTTGAGAGCGGAACACGGCTAAGTCTTGACTAAATATTTCAGTTATAGGTGCCGAACGTCAGAACACGAGAACCCAGGAACTTCTTGGGCATGTGAATTAAACAGTTCGCTAAAATTAACCAGATTCCTGCTGGAGAAAGGTTGAGGATACGTGGTGCCTAAAAAATCGTCTTAACGATCGATGCTAATGACCGAGAACAGATGTTGGACAGACATCCGCGTAACTTGCCGAAAGCACTACGCTGTTACGCTTGTGATTTTTGCGACGAATTAATTCGAAGCAACATGTGCCATCTGTCCTTAATCCGTTTACTCAGGAGAAATAGTCGGTAATGTCGATTTTACACGTGTACATGCGATACACTTAAACCGGCACCTAAAGGACCCCTATTATTAGAACAGACGTTTCCGCACGTGTCATATTCATACCAAACATATGCTGCGTCAAGTGATACCGCGTGACTGCTAGCTTCTACTACATATCTGCCAACTATTCCAGGATAAAAAGACAAAGTGATGGGTACATTAGTATGGTGGGCACTCAGATTCTCAACCTTCCAAGATGGCGTCATACAGTGTCCGAGGAAGCTGTCATTAGTGACGACGGTCGATAGTTGCTTGGATGATAAGACGTCCGACGCAGCCAATTTATTTAACTACGACATTGTCTACATAGTCTAAGAACGCCGCGTCACGAGTCGTTACGACTTGTCACGTTTGGAAAATTTGATTGATTTTTCGACAAAGAGCACTTACTTGCATCGGTCTTCCGCTTCTATCTCTTTCTCTTCGTCCCAGGTGCAATTGACGTATAGAGAAGGCTGTTCACGCAATCGTCATGTGCACGCGTAGTTGCGCATGTTTTTATCCGCTGTCAGGACATCGGAAAAATCTTTCACCGCGCAGGCTTCTCGATGCTTGCGCTTCAGTTTTTCAACTCTGCGGATAGAAAGGCGAGGGCGATTATTAATACTGTGTGCACATCAAAGCACTCTGCGCGCTTATTGAAGCTTTGCTACACACTGTGTGCCAGACGGTGCGTGCTTTCAGGATTGTATACACATGGGGTTCCTTGAGCTTTCGTAGAATTCAATGAAACGGCAGTCATTTTTCCATTACGAAATTTGGACTTCTTTATTTGAAGTATCTGTATATGGCGCCGCAAAATGGAAAGTTGTTTATCTCTAAATTACGAAAATGTAGTACACGATGGTCCGTCAAAAAATGGAATGTATTGTGACGGGACTGAACGTGGCAGTACCGTCTTATAAAGGCGCATCGGTGGGTTTGATTTTGAATGACATTGAATTTTGTTCCTTGTCAAATTTCTTTACTTTTCTTATGAGTTCAAATACATATGTTACTGTCAATGCTGTTCTAAAAATAACGTAACATAAGATTGCCTACTATCTTGCAGGAAATTACACAAGATTGAGTTTGGTACTACTCTTATAAAGGTGCATCGGTGGGTTTGATTTTGAATGACATTGAATTTTGTTCCTTGTCAAATTTCTTTATTTTTCTTATGAGTTCAATTACATATGTTACTGTCAATCCTGTTCTAAAAATAACGTAACATAAGATTGCCTACTATCTTGCAGGAAATTACACAAGATTGAGTTTGGTACTACTACTACTATGAATGGTCCACTGAATAAAATTTGTCAATATGTAAATTTTGTTCAACCTCTTACTTGGTGCATTTATGAAGGTGCACGTGAAACAACATTCACGCCATAGTGAAACCGAAGCGTGTTTAGATGGATCGCTTTCTGCATACGCCTTTACATACTTGCTTATCACTCACGCTTCGGTCATTTATATCACATGCCAAGATAAAAAAGCAGTCTGTATGGCGCATCGTGGCGTCGTAGACAAAATTCAGGTGATAACGTTCTTCCTTGTTCATTTGTTCCTCTCATAAATTTTGTGGAATCATGACAGTAAAAGCACAGTACTATCGCCGCTGCTGCATTTGCGTAGGATTTTTACGACCCAGTTTTATTGAACCGTACATCAAATCTTATAACTACTACATAGTGACAATATGTAATCTTCCCAGCTTCGATTATCCCGTCGACGCTGAATCATTGATTCACTCCGTTTAGCCTGATGATTGGAAGAAATTCCAGTTTTCCTGGTTAGGTAATGTACATACGTTGCAACGTGCTTTGGTCGCACGTCGCCGGGTTTGAAAGATGCGAGCACGCGCGGGAAACATTAGAGAAAGAATAGACGACGTTAACCAGTTGGCTGTTTTTGACGAGTATGCTCCTCATGAAGAAATGGCGATATTTTGTATTATGATGAAAATTCACGAGCAATTTAGTGAAAACTGAAATATATTCGTAAATTTTAGAATATTTTGAAATATTTGGAGGTGAAGACAAAAAAACCGAGAGGCCAAGAAATAAAAGAAATAGATAAGAATATAAAAATAATTATAAAAAAACTATATATAGTATAGAAAAGGTATTAAATTCATTTGTTAGGATAATCATCTCACGTATGTGTTCGGTACAGTAATTTATTATAATCGGGCTCTTTAACAAATAACTTTATCTCAAAAAATCTCTTTTTCGCACATTCATCATCTCAAGACAGTTACTATGTAGTCCCCCCAGTCATAAAATTAAAAAATAAAACAGTCATTATATTATAAATGAATTTTATATTATAACAGCCGCACATAATCTGTGATTGGTGAGTATATTAAAACGGCTAAGTGATTAATAAGTACCGATTAATTGCCAGGTGTTGAATAATTCTCGGGATAGAGAGATATCGCTTTATCAATAGTCCACATTGTGCTCGCATAATCGCATCTACATTGTTTATCAGGAGTTGCCACTGTGACTTTTTTTAGCCATGTCTGCTATCTGCACTCACCTTAGACGCTGTTCTTTAAAAAACTGAACTGGAAGACACCAATCAAGCGAATTGTAGTCCTTAGTACTTTACTTGTACAAAGTGTAATAACTGCGATTCTAATTGTCACGTCTAGAATTACGAACCGCTAGCGGTTCATTATGTCTTAAAGTAAAATGCCTATTCATGTACCTTTGACCTGTGTCGAGGTATGGCGCAGCAACAGGTAGTGCGTTGAATGTACTCGTAACAAGTAGAGTAAATCCGTTTTGACTTGACTTCTTCTACATAGTACTGATTCGAGAGTTAGCGTTAGTTAATCTGATTTACTAGATGATGTGGTTAATTTCAATTATATTATGATTTTAATTAGATAATGAATGAACATGTCAAGCCTTCTTATGGTTAAATATATTGACTTTCAACAATAACACAAAATGTAGAATTTCAGCCTGAAACTTCTAAACTCAATATTTTCAACCGTAAGAGAGCTTGATATATTCATTTATTATCCCGTTAATCGGAGTAGAAATCTTGGAACCATTTTTACGAGATAGGAAACTGTAGAATCTGTTTTCTGTTTTCACACATTAACGTTGCGTGTTTTAGGCACGTTCCGGTGATTAATCTTACCCAATTCGGATGCCCACGCTCGAGGTAATCTGATAGCTCACAATGTTACTCCCCGCTGATAATGAAATGAGGAAGCTGCAATTGAATATTTGCCTGATCGGTGCAACTTATACATTCACGGCACCCGATATCTGATATTACTCCAGATATGGCGGTCTAGACGTGTAATGTGGTAATAAGGACAGCGAATAGTATGGAAATAATATGGAAATTACCCTTGGCGAGTAATAAGCGGAAGTTTGTAAGAGTTACTTAGGATTTATGGGAGTGAGACGGCAATTTATTTTGCGCTGATACAAATTCACATTTAATTTACCACCGACAATTTATTTTACGCTAATAAACATTCGCAGATGAAGAAGCTCAAGTAACGTCAGGGAATGGCTTCAATTTTATTGGTACTTTATTCGCAACTCGCCAATATACCGACCGCTCGTGTATCTAGTTTGAACAGAGACGATGCTGCATATCAATGAAAACAATTCCCTGGCAAATGCAGCGTTAACAAAGCAATTCAGTGGTAAGTGGCGACGTAGTTCAGGTCCCTCGGCAAGATAGATATAGAAAGAGGAAATAAATATATGCCGGAGGCTGCGATACAGATAGTTATTTTGATGTTTAAAACGGATCTGGCCGAAAAGATACCGTATTAAGCGTATAACGCGTACTCGTCGAGCTTAAAAGAGCGGAAGAATATCAGGACTGTTTATTCTAACGTTTTCTATTGCGTTTTTGCATAGTGCAGAATTTGCGAAGCAGGTCAGCGCACGCCTGTCATTAGTGCGCGACAGTTGCAGATTTTGCTGCATTGTAACAGATTCCTTGCAATTCGAACGTCTCAAGTCTTTCCTCTTATTATTGGTTACGTTCTCCATCGCAGCTTCATAGCGTTCTACTGTGCCACTCATGCACAGATCTCTGACCGCATCATCTCATTGGTGTATCGCACACTTTTATCGCTGTACACTTTGCTGCATAAACTTCTAGCTAACTGTCAATTGATTAACTACGCGTAATCTGCGCGCTGCGATACGATTGTGTAGTCTGGTTATTCGCAGCAGTACATGGTTGTCGCGAAGCAAATTTATGCTAATAATGACGTATGCAGGCATGGCAGAGGCGCGTATTCAGCATTTATCAGCATGCAATTTTATACTTGCTGCTGATAGTCTGTACACACACGTTCTTTATCAGTATATATGTATTTAAATAGGTATATACTTTTCATGCCATTGACTATGCTTTTGCAAAATTAGAAAAATGTCTCTTTATGCGTTGATTGCAGACCTTATTTTTAAATACGCGGAAACATGTAATGTTGTATTCTTATATGCACAGTAACCTAACGCGGTCGCGAAGGATATTTATGCTAATAATGACGTATGCAGGCATGGCAGAGGCGCGTATTCAGCATTTATCAGCATGCAATTTTATACTTGCTGCTGATACTGTGTACACCCACGTTCTTTATCAGTATATATGTATTTAAATAGGTATATACTTTTCATGCCATTCACTATGCTTTTGCAAAATTAGAAAAATGTCTCTTTATGCGTTGATTGCAGACCTTATTTTTAAATACGCGGAAACATGTAATGTTGTACTCTTGTATGCACAGTAACCTAACGCGGTTGCGAAGCATATTTATACTAATAATGACGTATGCAAGCATGGCAGAGGCGCGTATTCAGCATTTATCAGCATGCAATTTTATACTTGCTGCTGATACTGTGTACACCCACGTTCTTTATCAGTATATATGTATTTAAATAGGTATATACTTTTCATGCCATTGACTATGCTTTTGCAAAATTAGAAAAATGTCTCTTTGTGCGTTGATTGCAGACTTTATTTTTAATTACGTGGAAACATGTAATGTTGTACTCTTGTATGCACAGTAACCTAACGCGGTCGCGAAGCATATTTATGCTAATAATGACGTATGCAGGCATGGCAGAAGCGCGTATTCAGCATTTATCAGCATGCAATTTTATACTTGCTGCTGATACTGTGTACACCCACGTTGTTTATCAGTATATATGTATTTAAATAGGTATATACTTTTCATGCCATTCACTATGCTTTTGCAAAATTAGAAAAATGTCTCTTTATGCGTTGATTGTAGACCTTATTTTTAATTACGCGGAAACATGTAATGTTGTACTCTTGTATGCACAGTAACCTAACGCGGTCGCGAAGC
This sequence comes from Cryptocheilus praepositus, assembly GCA_033815515.1. Taxonomy (NCBI): domain Eukaryota; kingdom Metazoa; phylum Arthropoda; class Insecta; order Hymenoptera; family Pompilidae; genus Cryptocheilus; species Cryptocheilus praepositus. Next base: position 4,130,878 of record JAWWQZ010000257.1, read on the forward strand.
ATATTTATGCTAATAATGACGTATGCAAGCATGGCAGAGGCGCGTATTCAGCATTTATCAGCATGCAATTTTATACTTGCTGCTGATACTGTGTACACCCACGTTCTTTATCAGTATACATGTATTTAAATAGGTATATACTTTTCATGCCATTCACTATGCTTTTGCAAAATTAGAAAAATGTCTCTTTATGCGTTGATTGCAGACCTCATTTTTAATTACGCGGAAACATGTAATGTTGTACTCTTGTATGCACAGTAACCTAACGCGGTCGCGAAGCATATTTATACTAATAATGACGTATGCAGGCATGGCAGAGGCGCGTATTCAGCATTTATCAGCATGCAATTTTATACTTGCTGCTGATACTGTGTACACCCACGTTCTTTATCAGTATACATGTATTTAAATAGTTATATACTTTTCATGCCATTGACTATGCTTTCAGAAAATTAGAAAAATGTCTCTTTGTGCGTTGATTGCAGAACTTATTTTTAATTACGCGGAAACATGTAATGTTGTACTCTTGTATGCGCAGTAACCTAACGCGGTCTTTCGTTAAACGGTGTATTTTAATGTAGTTAACTGTACACATGCCTGTGTTACGCAGTCTTGTGTCGCTCTCCCACCAAGACTTAATAATTCCAGTTTCCTACTGGACTTTCGGCCGGATCAGAGCGGAGGGTCAGGTATCGTGCGGCTTTAATTCAGTCTCGAGATCGTCGGCACTTGGTGAGCTCGTCGTGATTTGTTCCTCAGCACACAACAATCACGAGTGCCAAACAGAAAATTGTCTTTCAAGTTCGGGTCGTTGCAAGAGTGAAACGTTGTGAATCGTAGTCTGGCGGTTATAGTTGCCTCATCATTTTTCCTTGGCATTCTGTGAACTCTAAGGCTAAGCTGATTCGCAATTCAGTGTGTAAATTGTCGCAAGAGACGAGAGTAGTAAAAACGCAAAACTGAGGGTCGGTCGTTACGTATGGAGAAAATTTGGGTATGAAAAGGTACGTAGTCAATGTCAAATTTTGCGACGCTCGTATGGAAAGACGATTGTTAGAGATGGAATTGATTGCGGGAGAATTAATTAACATTGATTGCACGGCGTGAGTCAAGATCAAGTAGATAATCACTGGCTTGCGATTATTGCTCGTTAGACTTAGGTGCGTCAATGATAACTGTCGTATAATAGATACCGGTCATTGACAGAACTTTTTCGTGTAAACATTATACATGTTAACACACGCTTCAATGTACAGGGTCTCCTCGACTTACGACCGAGTTCCGTTTCAAGTAACAGATCGCAAGTCAGATTTAATTGTTCAACACAATTCCCATGTAAATGAGTTGTACAATTATATAAAACACGAACGTTTGATCTATCTACGTATAACTATCGCTCACATTGTGAGAAATACATAGGTACTCTATTACACGTTAAACAAGAAGACATATTGAAGTTAAGTAATCTAAAAATGTTAAATAACAAACGAAACTCCGCATACATGCATTCGTTCAAAAATTGTTTCTGTGAAAAAAGTGTAATTGAAGTCCATTTTTAATGTTCTCAGTACGACCCAATGCTCGTGGGTTGAAGCAGATGATTTTTTTAAAGTCGTAAGTCGAGGAGAAAGTGTATACACGTTTCCAAAAATTACGTTTCACCAGTGTATGCAGTCCTTTCAAAAAGCATACCGTTATACTGTCGACGTTAAACCCTGAAAGTACGATGCGCAATTTTTCGCTGATATTTTGCAATCCACGTGGCTTAAGGAGATGTTTCAAGGATACGCGGAAATGGCATGAGCCGTTTATTTCGGTACAGCGACCGGTTTCTGTACTACGAATTGTAACGGAACGATAAGCAGCGATTGGCCGGTTAAGTTATCTCACGTCAGTGACTTTTTCTTAACAAATCTGTACAGACGTATTATGTAGGGTAGAGTTTTCAAATTCACAATCGCACAAAGCCTAGTGGGTTAATCCATTATTATGTCACAGTCGACTCTACCCCAATGCAATGTATGCTTAACACATTGATCGCCTAGCGTTTTCAGTATGGTTCTTGTAGAATCGAAAACGTCAACGCGCTAGCACTATTCATGTTCTGATCATGTTGTCAAAGTAGTAGCCCTCGTAATATGCGCTGGACTCTAACACTCATTTTGACAGTTTGAAAAAACTCTGAAAAGAAAACAACTACTTAACTAAAAAAATTGTAACTCATTATTTGAAATGTCCTAAAATAGTTTGCTTGAATTGTTTCGAGGAATGTCTTAACACTCAACTGTAACAGAAGTTTTGTACGTATAACGTTATTAAATATCTTCAACACCAAGCAGAACTATTAAAGATATGGCATATATGAGTGACGTGGCGTTCAACGTGTTAATCGACATCAGTGTTAATTTCATACATTCTCCCGCTCGTATTCCGAAACAGAATGCAACAAAACGATAAGCGCGTGAATGATCAGAACAACACGACTACTGTGCGCAGCTGGTCAGTGTAGTGCATCCTATCGTATCTCACCGGGACCACGCATTTGTTAATAAACAGTGAGAGCAATAAGTTCTTCGACTGATCCACATTACCCGAAAGTGAAGAAAAACTTTTTGTGATTGCAAGGTGGTGGCTGGGTGGTAGGCTGACAATGGATCTCCGATCGTTAGCTGAGATCATTCTAACGATATTCTGCACGGCACACTTGCACCAGATTGTCAGTGGCGAAAAACGTGAGTAAGAAGACGATCACGGCTCATATGCGGAACGATACCCCGTTCCACTCATTAAACGGTTCTTCCCTCGGATTCTTCAACAACGGACGGCGATGAAAAGTGGGATGCACCGCTTTGTTTTATTCGCGTCGTTATACGAATGACACATACACGGAATGCACACGGCGGGAAAACCATGAGTCAATGTTTGCTAAATGAGAGTTTTATGCCTTGCAATCGTGTAGGATTAGTGTTGTGCGTATTCTCATGTATTTGTACGGAGACTTGATACGCCTTTAACGTGCGTTCTTGAAAAAGTTAAATACGCAGCCTCAATGACTACTATTTCTTTGTTTTGTGTCCGCACGTCAGCAAGGTTTTAGTCCATTAATGCGTGAGAATCCTTGGTTAATACTTTGACTGCCAAGCGTATTTTGCTATGTTAAAACCGCGATGCAATGAAATACTACAGAGTATGATTAAATCGTGCAAAATGAAGGTCACGTATAGTTGTTAGAAGCCAAAGTATTGAAGCACCGTTCCAATATCAATTGCTCTTACAATATTGCAAATAGATTCCATTGCGATTTTTTTGCATTTTTACTAAAATCTTTTGCACCGGTCACCGGTGACCACCGTGGCAGTCAAAGTGTTAACACGTTGACTGCCAAGCGTATTTTACTATATTCGAACGGCGATGCTATGAAATACTACAGCCGACTGAATTATGCAAAATGTAAAGTATGTGCAGGTATTGGAAACCAAAGGATCGCATCACTATTATAATAACAACTGAATTTATAAAATAATAATTGCTACCCATTGCGAATATTTTGGATCTTCAGTAAAATCTCTTGCGTCGGTCACCTGTGACCATCATGGCAGTCAAAGTGTTAATCGTACACGAGCACCGAATTATCAAGAATTTCCACGGACACGGAGTTTTGAACATCGGTTGTTTCCTTGTTTCTTTAGAAAAACCTACTATCGAATGTAGGTGTAAATGTGGGTGAATCTTGCTTCGTCATGGATTTTGGACATTCTGTTCAGTCCGTTGTTACGTCGGGCTCTTTAAGAGGGCAATTTCGTTGCTTAACCGAGCTACGAAAGTGCTGGCAGTTTTTTCATGCCGGTGTCAGAGCTTTATCCTGGCAGATTGCTCTTCATCAGAGCCTCCCTGTCGAGGCGACGTACTGGTAATTGGATGTGGAACGTCCGGCTTGACGATGGTGCCCCATAGTGAATGATCGTGTTAAATATATGTTCATTCGTATAGCCTTCATCCACAATACGCACAATTTATTGTCTTTCGGAACATGCTTACACTTTCGATGCCGCGGAGTTTCATCATTAAATCGCATCACAGATTACGGCTACGGGGTTGACTGTTCCGATTATAGTATTGGGTTGGAGGGAAAGTTCTGTCGTATTTTAAAGAAACTATTTGAATTAATGTATAAAAATATGTGTTTAATATTAATCATAATACATTTAATGTGTTGTATAATGAATGCCAAACTCCTCTGAAATTTCTCGACTTGTTAAATGTGGATTATTTTCCAACATGGATCGTAAAACATCATTATCGATCTTGGATGGTCGTCCAAATCGATCACTTTCTTGGAGGCTCAGATCTTCGAAACGAAATTTGGTAAACCATCTTTGACAAGTACGAACATTTACAATATCTCTCCCAAATACAGCACATACATTTTTACATGCAACCGATGCGTTGCTTCCTTTTTGGAATTCATACAAAATGTAGTGTCGTAAATGCACTTTATCTACTGACATGTTTTTCACTTTAAATATCACAAGTAAATGATGAATGGTAAAAAAGGACTCCTTTTATATTATACAGCAGCTATAAAAAACAAAAAAAAACCGAATGACTCACTAGCCAGATGTTTTTTTTATTTACAAGAAAAATTACCTGCCTATTAAAAATACGACAGAACTTTCCCTCCAACCTAATAATATCATTCTTTGATCATTTTACAGTTGTACTTGCAGTTGCTCTGCACCATACTTATTCGACATTATAATTATAATATTTTACATAGAACAGTCGAACGGTCAGCACTCTGTCGTGTAATTGCTTTTGTCGGTACTTACGTGACTGGGACCGTTCGTTAACATAATTCAAAGAGTGATTCCTTATAATCGATGCTTTAGAACAGCTTTTTATGCGTTTCAGTGAAACTATGTATAGTAGAGAGTACGCACACGATAAAGAGGATCCAGCAGATCTGTCCACGCCTCGTGTTTTCTGGCAGTCAGGTAGAGTGTGTTGTAGGAAATGATAGGCAAGTATGAGTACAGACCAAGGTGCCTGGCCGTAGATAGGAGTAGTGCAGACATTGGAATAGCGTGAAAAAAACTAATCACTATTCGACAATCGACAGGTTTAATTGCCTACGGCGATTGACAATCGGTGAGGCCGACATGACGGTTTTAGAACCTGAAGATCTCGTAGTGGCGTCGGCATACAGCGAGTATAACATTCTAGTCACGCACGAGCTCCGGCTATTCCCGCACGGTAATATTCAATGCCAGAAACTAGATAAATAAAACGAATCAACCCTTTTGGTATGATAACTCGTTATGTTAATGACGAGCTGCTACTGTGGACAGAGAGAATTTAACTGCAGATTTTGCAGAAAAATATATTTTTATTTTTCGCTGAGAGTAGAGAATTAACATAGTTGCAAATTCAACATTTTCTGCTCATTTTTACAATCTTTGCGCCTGTTCTGGTTAAATGAAACTAGTGGACGAACCATTCAACCAGGATAGTCATTGAAATTAAATAATGTAACTATTTAAATATCATAAATAAAGTTACTAAAAGTAGAGAGTGAATGTATAATCTTCATAGCGAAAGGGTTGACCACGATGGAATAAAGTATACGTGGTGGTTGATAATGATAATTTGCAGACAAGCAACGTTTCGAAATGGTCGTGTTGGTAGATCAAAGTATAAAGAGCATATGGGATATTAAGGGGAAGACGTTTTGTCACCCAGGATTTGAGACTGCGGATGATTGGACAAACGCTTTCTCAACGGTATTTAATGTTTTGGACTCTTCAGTATAGGCAGTGAGTTTTGTAAAACATTTTCATATAAAGCGTTTCATTTCCAGTACTTTGAAAATTGGATAATAATAAAAGAGTGCGATCCGGAGAAGAGTCTGCTGGAAAACAGGGTGCACGCGTTATCGAATTATTTCCACTCCGCGTGCATTGCGGGCCCCTGGTCTCCTGATGCTGCATACGATACTAAACTGAGTAGGTATTCTATTGAAAGAAATTTCAGTAAGAATAAGTTGATTACAAATATAACCCTTTTGATACTGTTTACAATTGTTATGCCTATTCCGGTCAAATGGTTTTATTTAATTCTGTAGCAGCTCTGCATGTTTCGAGGTCCATTGGGTTTCCTCTTCAGAAGCACTGTAGATTTTTCAGAAGTATCCTGCGGAAGAAACTCTGATTTACTTTGTCTACTAGTAGACAAAGCAGACGAAAGTAGAGTAGACAAGGTAGCCAGTTTTTACAAATTCCTCTGGGAAGCTAATTATTCAAAGTATGTCAGAAAATGAGTATCTTCCCGAAGGCATTTGTGAAAAATCCATAGTGCTCCTAAAGAGGGGGAGACCAATAATTGTTCTATTGAAAGAAATTTCAGTAAGAATAAGTTGATTACAAATTTAACCCTTTTGATACTGTTTACAATTGTTATGCCTATTCCGGTCAAATGGTTTTATTTAATTCTGTAGCAGCTCTGCATGTTTCGAGGTACATTGGGTTTCCTCTTCAGAAGCACTGTAGATTTTTCAGAAGTATCCTGCGGAAGAAACTCTGATTTACTTTGTCTACTAGTAGACAAAGCAGACGAAAGTGGAGTAGACAAGGTAGCCAGCTTTTACAAATTCCTCTGGGAAGCTACTTATTCAAAGTATGTCAGAAAATGAGTATCTTCCCGAAGGCATTTGTGAAAAATCCATAGTGCTCCTAAAGAGGGGCAGACCAATACTTGTTCTATTGGAAGAAATTTCAGTAAGAATAAGTTGATTACAAATTTAACCCTTTTGATACTGTTTACAATTGTTATGCCTATTCCGGTTAAATGGTTTTATTTAATTCTGTAGCAGCTCTGCATGTTTCGAGGTCCATTGGGTTTCCTCTTCAGAAGCACTGTAGATTTTTCAGAAGTATCCTGCGGAAGAAACTCTGATTTACTTTGTCTACTAGTAGACAAAGCAGACAAAAGTAGAGTAGACAAGGTAGCCAGTTTTTACAAATTCCTCTGGGAAGCTACTTATTCAAAGTATGTCAGAAAATGAGTATCTTCCCTAAGGCATTTGTGAAAAATCCATAGTGCTCCTAAAGAGGGGGAGACCAATAATTGTTCTATTGAAAGAAATTTCAGTAAGAATAAGTTGATTACAAATTTAACCCTTTTGATACTGTTTACAATTGTTATGCCTATTCCGGTTAAATGGTTTTATTTAATTCTGTAGCAGCTCTGCATGTTTCGAGGTCCATTGGGTTTCCTCTTCAGAAGCACTGTAGATTTTTCAGAAGTATCCTGCGGAAGAAACTCTGATTTAGTTTGTCTACTAGTAAACAAAGCAGACGAAAGTAGAGTAGACAAGGTGGCCAGTTTTTACAAATTCCTCTGGGAAGCTACTTATTCAAAGTATGTCAGAGAATGAGTATCTTCCCGAAGGCATTTGTGAAGAATCTATATTGCTCCTAAAGAGGGGGAGACCAATAATTGTTCTATTGAAAGAAATTTCAGTAAGAATAAGTTGATTACAGATTTAACCCTTTTGATACTGTTTACAATTGTTATGTCTATTCCGGTTAAATGGTTTTATTTAATTCTGTAGCAGCTCTGCATGTTTCGAGGTCTATTGGGTTTCCTCTTCAGAAGCACTGTAGATTTTTCAGAAGTATCCTGCGGAAGAAACTCTGATTTACTTTGTCTACTAGTACACAAAGCAGACGAAAGTAGAGTAGACAAGGTAGCCAGTTTTTACAAATTCCTCTGGGAAGCTACTTATTCAAAGTATGTCAGAAAATGAGTATCTTCCCGAAGGCATTTGTGAAAAATCCATAGTGCTCCTAAAGAGGGGGAGACCAATAATTGTTAACAGTAAGAATAAGACCACTGCATTTTGATAAGAAGACCCGCGTAATAGTTCTCACAATTTTACTTTATTATTGTTACTATTAATAACAAAAACGCATGTTCTTTTTCTCTAGAAACAAAATACAGCAATCTGTGTTCTCTTTGTGACAACCCCGTCGGTTGTTACACGTCCGACAAATACCACGGACGAGAGGGTGCTTTGCTATGCTTGACTGAAAACGCTGGTCATGTTGCCTGGGTTCGATTAGATGATACTCTAGAACATTTTAAGGTTCGTGACAAAATTTCACCGTGCTGGGTAAAAACTTTCAATAACGTAGAAACATTTTAGGACGAGCATGTGAATAAGACACATTACAGTTACTTGTGTCCCGATGGTACAGTGAGACCAATGGCTTTTGATAAACCATGCGTTTGGATCACGAAACCTTGGCCCGTTGTTGTAGCCAGAGGGTACGTATCTATTAGTTCGATATATAAGCAGATCTACTAATAAGTAACACTTATAAACATTTGTCGCATCTGCAATTATTAAAGTAATTGCAAATATCTCTTTTAAATACTTAACTTCAAAAGATCCTTTAAACAATAACCGACACAATAATTTTATTTTTATTGATCTGACAACAAATAGGAATATTTCTAATAGACTTATAAACAAAAAAGCATACCCCTGACTAAGCAGGGAGGTTTTGCATATCCTTGTGCCAGGTCGTTGAAAATCGCTTCACTAATAGGATATCATCGGTTGAATGATAGTAGGATCCGCTCGAGACATTCATGGTGTACTGGCAAAAGGTTAAGTAAATAAACAGTTAAATTGGCTTACAATTGCTCATGTCTCGAGACGGTCAACACAATTTCGTTTGACAATTCCGCCTCGCCGACCATCTTTTCGTTGAGTTCTGAACGAGAGTCGTAAAGGTCCACTTAAGTTCACATCTACGTTTGAAGTGGTTCTCAACGTACGGATTAAGATTACTTTTGTGTCGGCTCTACGCAAAGGTAACGGGTATATAAGTTTAATCCATGTGTAATGTTTTAATAGAGAGATAGCTGAGAAAGTAACGAGGTTGATGTCTTCCTTGAGCGAAGCTAAGTTTGGCTGGGAGACAAAGCTGATGGAGCTTTTGGAAAGCTATCATCCGACACCGGTCAGTACAGATACCCTGGAAACGCCCGAGGATTTCTTACGACGATGTAATGTATACGATCAAAGGACTCCCATACCAAATTTCTCGATAAACGATTATTTGCGTTACACGAGTATATTTTCTGCCGAATACGTTTAATCCTTTCGCTGCGACTGTTCACCAATTTCAACTGCAGTTCCGCAAACAGTTTACGCATTAAATTCTATTAACTTAGCAATAACATATTTCACATTGTAGTTCCAACGTAGTTGAATGTTTGCTTTGAAGAAAAATAAGCATAATTAACGTAGTTCAATTCATGGTCTTGCGAAAGGGTTAATATGTTCATATGTGGAATGTGGATAGAGGTGTATTCAATATATTACTTCCTTTTTATTATTATTTCGCGACTCATATCGGACACATGGTCGATTTGGTAAAAAATAGATGCCTGACATATGAGACAGTCGGTCCATTCAGTGACCTGAACTATCCATAGACCCATGTTCCACATACGAGTTATTCTTCGAATCACATAAAAATCATATTTTTGACTACAACAAGCTCAATTTGTCATAGTGGAATTAGTTTTGTGTGCCAGAGTACAAAAATATAATTTTACTTTGTGGGAGAGGGTGCCCTTTTACGCGTCGACAGCGAATATGTTACTTCAACATGATGATAAAAAGCGCCAACCCAGACCCCTTTATTTTCTCTCCAGTTCCTGGATTCATGAGCGCGAACAATCGAGCGACTTGTCGACCATCTAGACGTGTTCAGTGGTGTGTAGCGTCGAATCTTGAGGACCAGAAATGCCGTTGGCTGCGGGAAGCCTCTTTCATTTATGGCATCGAGCCGGCGATTGCCTGCATACAAGAATCTAACAGATCAGCGTGCCTAGAAGCCGTGAAAAGTCGTCGAGCCGACATTTTCGTTCTCAAGCCCGATGAAGAGTACGCAGCAAGAAAGTGAGTGAGAGTGTGTGAAAAAAAGTGTCTCCGTGGTGTCTAGGTCGCTGTTTTAGGAAGGGCTTGAAGTCTATTGTCAGAGTGGTGTCTAGCATGCGAGAGGACCTCGATAGGATAGCGGCCATTGTTAGGCAGGATTCACACTTCAAGAGTTTCATGGATCTCAAAGGCGCAAAGGCGTGTTTCTCGGGCTACCGGAACATAGGTAAGGAAATTATGCAAAATTTCCTTGATAGGTTTCGAACTCCTTTGTACAGGACACGACCATGATCTATATTGCACCTATCGTATCAACGTTAAGACATTGTCGACCAGTTAGAAGTTAACTCGTGTTTGTATTGTTTCAGTAATTTCAATTTTTGAAGCGCAGGGCAATATAGAATATTGTAAAAGCTTTATTCATCGGGTTTAATCGTGTCCGCATTATTGTAAAAAAAATACTTTTCTTGATATTTAGGTTTTTATCATAATTCTAGTGGTACAGAAATCTCAAGCATGACAGAAGCGGTCCCAACTAAATACGATGAACAAAAGCTTTTGCAATATACTGTATTCTCTTGCGTCGCAAAAATTGAAACAGTTAATGCGAGTGCAAATACCAGTTGACAACGGTGGCGGTGAACAATCTATTAATACTGACAAGTAGAGCGATAATGGATTGTAGCACATGATACCGATGCAGATAATATTAGCACTGCCGCAAACGACCTTTGGCATAGTTGCGTCTATCGGAAAACGTTAATTTCCTACTAAGACGAGCACCAAAAGCAATGCAAATTTAATGATTAGGTTGGAACTCGTTCGACTGGACTATGCGGAATTTGTCGAGTTCTTGGGATTGTTCGGACACAAAGGCAATCAGTACTTTCTTCAAGCATAGCTGCGTCCTTGGCCTGGGCGACCAATATGCGACCCTGCCGAGCAATTTGTACTCTACGTGTACACGAGGTGAGAAACGCACGGACAGGCTTACTTATCCGCGCGCTCTTCAGGCAAATTACGGATAGTTTCAGAGAGAAATGCCGATGATGATCTCAGCGCGTTCCGTTGCCTAACTTACGGTCTCGGAGACGTGGCGGTGGTGAATTTGAAGGCGATCGAAAAGAAAACTGGTGCGTTCTCCTTAAATAAAAATTTAACTTAGGTAATGAAGGAATATATAAAGCCCTATGGTTGAAAGTCCTTGACTTATTATAATTATGAAATTAATTTAAATTAAATTAATTAAATTCAGTCTCAACATGTTGCAGGTGTCCTTGATCCACCTCGAGGTTCTGCGATTTTTCAGCATAAACCGTACAGGCTTCTGTGCCCCCAGGAACCTGAAAACGACGATGAGACTCCATGCATTTTAAGCTGGACTACTCTCGGCTCGGTAATATACTTGAAAGTTTCCTCTCTTCCCTGAAAACGTGCAAATGCAGATTCGTAGAATCATCTTTCGCGCATACAGGTAGTGGCGCACGAGGATATAACAGACTTGAGACACGAGGAAATATATTCGATGTTACTGGAAATGGATGCATTGTTCGGGAGAAACTTCAATGGGCAAACTCCGGCGTTTTCTTTATATGGGCCATATGATTCAAATCGGAGCATCATTTTCCCTGTAAGTCTCACAAATTTCTACACAAACAAGCATCTGTTGAGAAAGATAATCAGGCGACTCGTTTAATGGGAACGTTAATCATTGTTGTATCTGTTTTTGGTTGAATGTGGTGTAGTTTATCCTGTAGGAGCTCTACATGTTTCTTCCTCTTCAAGAACTTATTGTACCAATAAGCCTATTGTAATTCTATTGTTCGTGTTTTTATGTTACATTTATTGTGCTTAGAATCTACTTCATACTCTTCATTAGAATCAAAAACAAGTACAAGCGTGATTAACAATAACAAGAAAATTTTACATTTGCAAACAAGTTTAATGGGAACTTGCGCGTATGAATCACGATATGGACGACATTCACGGTGTAGCCTCACACATACAATCGAGTGGTCTCTCGAGTACATTAACTTCTTCCACATATCTCTCATTTCTACTGCAGCCGTAATAAACAAACCCATTGTAACACATAGCCCAGGGAAAGTGCTGGCATTTGAAGTAAACGTAGGATTCTCCTTTACGACTTATCGCAACCGCACCAATGTTCGATTCACCGGTATCATGTTCGAACTTCTGAATTTCTGTCCTCAAAGCTGTCCCAACGCATTCTTTCTCTAGTCTACGCGCGATTTTTCGAGCCGGCGCAAAGATGTAGATTGGATTATCTTCACCGGAAATTCTATTGTTCGTATTTTTATGTTACATTAAAAATTGTGCTTAGAATCTACTTCATACTCTTCATTAGAATCAAAAACAAGTACAAGCGTGATTAACAATAACAAGAAAATTTTACATTTGCAAACAAGTTTAATGGGAACTTGCGCGTATGAATCACGATATGGTCGACATTCACGGTGTAGCCTCACACATACAATCAAGTGGTCTCTCGAGTACATTAACTTCTTCCACATATCTCTCATTTCTACTGCAGCCGTAATAAACAAATCCATTATAGCACATAGCCCAGGGAAAGTGCTGGCATTTGAAGTAAACGTAGGATTCTCCTTTACAACTTATCGCAACCGCACCAATGTTCGATTCACCGGTATCATGTTCGAACTTCTGAATTTCTGTCCTCAAAGCTGTCCCAACGCATTCTTTCTCTAGTCTACGCGCGATTTTTCGAGCCGGCGCAAAGATGTAGATTGGATTATCTTCACCGGAAATTCTATTGTTCGTATTTTTATGTTACATTAAAAATTGTGCTTAGAATCTACTTCATACTCTTCATTAAAATCAAAAACAAGTACAAGCGTGATTAACAATAACAAGAAAATTTTACATTTGCAAACAAGTTTAATGGGAACTTACGCGTATGAATCACGATATGGACGACTTTCACGGTGTAGCTTCACACATACAATCGAGTGGTCTCTCGAGTACATTAACTTCTTCCACGTATCTCTCATTTCTACTGCAGCCGTAATAAACAAACCCATTGTAACACATAGCCCAGGGAAAGTGCTGGCATTTGAAGTAAACGTAGGATTCTCCTTTACAACTTATCGCAACCGCACCAATGTTCGATTCACCGGTATCATGTTCGAACTTCTGAATTTCTGTCCTCAAAGCTGTCCCAACGCATTCTTTCTCTAGTATACGCGCGATTTTTCGAGCCGGCGCAAAGATGTAGATTGGATTATCTTCACCGGAAATTCTATTGTTCGTATTTTTGTGTTACATTAAAAATTGTGCTTAGAATCTACTTCATACTCTTCATTAGAATAAAAAACAAGTACAAGGTGATTAACAATAACAAGAAAATTTTACATTTGCAAACAAGTTTAATGGGAACTTGCGCGTATGAATCACGATATGGACGACATTCACGGTGTAGCCTCACACATACAATCGAGTGGTCTCTCGAGTACATTAACTTCTTCCACATATCTCTCATTTCTACTGCAGCCGTAATAAACAAACCCATTGTAACACATAGCCCAGGGAAAGTGCTGGCATTTGAAGTAAACGTAGGATTCTCCTTTACGACTTATCGCAACCGCACCAATGTTCGATTCACCGGTATCATGTTCGAACTTCTGAATTTCTGTCCTCAAAGCTGTCCCAACGCATTCTTTCTCTAGTCTACGCGCGATTTTTCGAGCCGGCGCAAAGATGTAGATTGGATTATCTTCACCGGAAATTCTATTGTTCGTATTTTTATGTTACATTAAAAATTGTGCTTAGAATCTACTTCATACTCTTCATTAGAATCAAAAACAAGTACAAACGTGATTAACAATAACAAGAAAATTTTACATTTGCAAACAAGTTTAATGGGAACTTGCGCGTATGAATCACGATATGGACGACATTCACGGTGTAGCCTCACACATACAATCAAGTGGTCTCTCGAGTACATTAACTTCTTCCACATATCTCTCATTTCTACTGCAGCCGTAATAAACAAACCCATTGTAACACATAGCCCAGGGAAAGTGCTGGCATTTGAAGTAAACGTAGGATTCTCCTTTACGACTTATCGCAACCGCACCAATGTTCGATTCACCGGTATCATGTTCGAACTTCTGAATTTCTGTCCTCAAAGCTGTCCCAACGCATTCTTTCTCTAGTCTACGCGCGATTTTTCGAGCCGGCGCAAAGATGTAGATTGGATTATCTTCACCGGAAATTCTATTGTTCGTATTTTTATGTTACATTAAAAATTGTGCTTAGAATCTACTTCATACTCTTCATTAGAATCAAAAACAAGTACAAGCGTGATTAACAATAACAAGAAAATTTTACATTTGCAAACAAGTTTAATGGGAACTTGTGCGTATGAATCACGATATGGACGACATTCACGGTGTAGCCTCACACATACAATCAAGTGGTCTCTCGAGTACATTAACTTCTTCAACATATCTCTCATTTCTACTGCAGCCGTAATAAACAAACCCATTGTAACACATAGCCCAGGGAAAGTGCTGGCATTTGAAGTAAACGTAGGATTCTCCTTTACGACTTATCGCAACCGCACCAATGTTCGATTCACCGGTATCATGTTCGAACTTCTGAATTTCTGTCCTCAAAGCTGTCCCAACGCATTCTTTCTCTAGTCTACGCGCGATTTTTCGAGCCGGCGCAAAGATGTAGATTGGATTATCTTCACCGGAAATTCTATTGTTCGTATTTTTGTGTTACATTAAAAATTGTGCTTAGAATCTACTTCATACTCTTCATTAGAATCAAAAACAAGTACAAGCGTGATTAACAATAACAAGAAAATTTTACATTTGCAAACAAGTTTAATGGGAACTTGCGCGTATGAATCACGACATGGACGACATTCACGGTGTAGCCTCACACATACAATCGAGTGGTCTCTCGAGTATATTGACTTCTTCCACATATCTCTCATTTCTACTGCACCCGTAATAAACAAACCCATTGTAACACATAGCCCAGGGAAAGTGCTGGCATTTGAAGTAAACGTAGGATTCTCCTTTACAACTTATCGCAACCGCACCAATGTTCGATTCACCGGTATCATGTTCGAACTTCTGAATTTCTGTCCTCAAAGCTGTCCCAACGCATTCTTTCTCTAGTCTACGCGCGATTTTTCGAGCGGGCGCAAAGATGTATATTGGATTATCTTCACCGGAAACCGAAGCGCCACCATGTTCACTGACGAATATTCCACAACCAGGCACTGTACCTGCTGCTGAAACGCTACCGCTTAATTTGCCAGGCACCCCGGCGGTCGATGTACCACTTGCCAGACAACGTTTTCTGTCATACGCGACTGCTCCCACTCCGTTCACCTTTGGCAAAAAGTTTACTTGAAAAGCGATCGCATCGCAGACATCCTGAATGATATTTAACCCTTTGCGCTCGAGCCGTGCCTCTCAGGCACCACCCGAATCGATGCGGTAAATTGAGCGGTAACGGTGTTTATTTGTGTTTGGCCTAACGAATATCGCTTGACAAGTCTACTTGGCATTTTGTAGATCATTTTATGAGGTGTCTACATAGCTATAAAGATGTCTTATCTCAAAAATACTTGCGACCGCGGGTTGGACTCTGCCTTCAACATTAGTTTGAACCCAACCTTCTTGGCAATCGCAATATTTCTTTCAAAGTTACTGAGCCCAATAAGTATGGAACACGACGAAGAAATTACTTCTAGTGAAGATAAGTTCAATTTTTCGGCAATAACGAACAAAATTACATCACTACTACTCTATCGACGTTAGAAGTGTAAGAAGACAAAAATCCGAATAATCGATAGTGAATCTGAAAGCCAAAGTGATTGTACAGAAGAGACTGAACCTTCAGAATGGACAGTGTGCACAGAATCCGAAGAAAGATTTTGTCAAATATTTTAGAGACTTCACCTCAAGACAATACCCTCACAAAATACAAGCCGGTGAGAGCGGCTGATTACTCTCGAGTTGCTGGTTCGCCCGAGAGAAAAGCACGTCGAGCGCAAAGGGTTAACGTTACACTGTGGAACCTGCAAAACAACTGGCTCATCTTCTGGATACGGTGCGCAGATGGTAAAATCTGCTTCGTATGGCCATTCTTCTCCTCCCATCGCCATGGAACTCAAACTCGGCATGAAATTTATGGGCGATTTCTCTTTTGCGCAGTCAGGAGGACAGACGTGCAACACGTTTTCCTTGATGCTGTCATTTATATAGTCACCGGTGTTGTCATCGTAGTACGATGGATCGAACCGTCCAAATGTTGACGCGTCTTCATATTCTCCTTCGCTTATTCCACTAATTGACTCAGGTGGCGTTTTTTCGGCAATAAGCGATCCTGGTGGTAGAATCGGTGTTTCCATGCTTGTAGCAAACTTCTGCGAGCCCTTCTCGACAATCAGGACATGGTTGGAGTTTTGCAGGACTTTCTTTGCTACACGTAAGGCGTTTAAAATTTAGCCCTTACGAAACAAACCGCATGTATAACAGAATGGGATGGGTGCCACTATTGAATTCAACATTGTGCCTACAGGCGTTTAATTTTCTGCCAAAGGCACAATTCCGATTCAAACGCGACGTCTATCCGGAAACCGGCATATTATCAAACAAATTCTGGTCGCGAAAGCATTGAGTTAAATGCTGATTTTACTTCCATCATATGTTTCATCAACCGAAGAGATAAGAGAATATTTCTGTTGAAAAGTAATATATACATACATTCTCTTATCGTCTTCAAACTATTTATCTACAATATAAGAATGTAATTTTTCAAATTTTGCATCATCAACAATTGGTGACTGACTGCAATTCGGCCAGAAAGTATACTGTCAATAGGCAATGACTGAAACGGCGCTGAATGTATTAACACTTTGCGGACCGAGCATTCTATTGCTAATCGCACCCAGTGGCCGGATATTTTTTTGCGTCAAATATCTTTAAATTAGTGATGATTTGTTAGTAGTTAACACGTTGACTGCCACGGTGGTCACCGGTAACCGGTGCAAAACATTTGACTAAAAATGCAAAAAATTCGCAATGAAGCTTGTTTGGAATCTTGTAAAAGCAATTTCTATTGGAACGGTGCATTCTAATAGAGCAAAATACGTTTGGCAGTCAATGTGTTAAAAATCATTGTCCCGTGAAATATTTATTTTTAACAACTTTAAAAATAAATGTTTTTTTAATATTTTTGAATAGATAAAAGTGTGTTAAAACTAAACATTTTTTAAAGTATGATATTTCGTAAAACATGACACTAAGTGAAGTGGAACACGACAAAGTCCTCACAAATATTTATATTCTCGTCATCACTTGATGTATCCGTTAAACTGTCCGCAAATATTTCTGTAACATTGCTAATCGTTTTGTCGCTATCCATATTTCAGAGCTTCAAATAATTAATTCGCAACACAAATTACGAAAACTGCGGCTGACAATCACGTAGCAACTGTGCGATATCTCGTCACCTGCTTCAAACGACAGAATATGCAAGACGATATATCTGGCCCCGAACGACGTCAATGGCGTCATCCGTCCGCAATGTGTTAACACGTTGAACGACGTATTAAACAGCAATGACGAGAAATCTACAGCGTCATCCGTCCGCAAAGTGTTATATTTTGGGTCAAATCTCTTGCGCCGGTCACCGGTGAAAAATAAGGAAAAAATAACAGAGCTATTTAAACGTCAAACCCAAAGTTATCGGATGTGCTATGTCGCGAACAGCACCCACGAATCCACACTCGTAGTTTGCTGCCATTATACCAGCGTCCATAACTACTTCTTCGTTGGCGTCTAACGAACCACCCCGCCCACAATTGAAATATTTTTCCGTTTCCATGTGGCAGATTGCACATTCGACACCGTCTACAGCTGAACGACTATTTATCAGTTTCGTGTAACCCTCAATCGCAGCATTTTTTACCTAAACAAATCGGATTTAAAGACATCGTTTTCGATGTGTTTATCGTATGGAAATGTTATATAGCGTAACCTCCGTCAACATGCGTGCTCTTTCTTTTACTGGAATTCTTCCTGCACCTCCGTGGACTATAATAACAGGATCTACGCGAGGCGGTGGTTGTCTATGGGTAGCCTTAACTTCGGCATGGACTTTTGCCAGAATATGATCAATCCAAGCACAGTAGTCACACATCGTGAAGATAATAACGTGAATTTCGTCGTAGTATGTAACCGGGCTGCAGTGAATATGTATTGAATCATTAGGTTCGAGGTGAACAAACAATTAATCTTGAGATAACGTGACAGACCTCGAAAGTATAACCTTAGTTACATAACATTGGTGTCACTTCAAACCATGTCCGCATTCCAAATTTAAGGTCTACTCAAAATTGTTTGCTTCGAAAGGCTATCAAGGCCGTTAAATCGATGTATGGCTTCAGAAGTGAGTCAAGGCTGGTTATATGGCCTTGGTATACTTTCTAGATTTAAACCTTGACCAAAATGATTTACTTTCAAAATGGGTTGTAGTCAATCTTTCTGTGACCTCGACGACTTCCCGATTTTGCTTGTCTTTCTTATTGATGCTTTGTTACATGTATTGCGGAATAGAATCCATATCCTTATGATGATTATAAAGTAATTTTTCGGGTATGTACTAAATTTTTACGGTGATTTTTTGTTAACAGGAGCGTGCGCAGCATCTAAAGTTGAAGGTAACCGATGTGCGATTAGCCAAAGGTTACGACGATATTGTCGAGGATCTAGTGAAACGCAAAGAATGCAGTAAGGGACATCAAAGTAATCTACCGTTTTCTATGTCGTTGCTCAGTATCGCCGTCGGTGTTCTAAGTCAGTTGTCTCGTTCATTACATTGCTAATTTCTGCTCTCTATAAGCTGCTAAATTACGGAAATATAACCGCGAAATAAATCCTAATTTAGTAGATCAATAAACTATCGTTAAGTATTCAGAGTTTTTAATATAAGGCGTCGTTTATTTAAATCCCTTCATCCGTACTGTTTGAATTACAACTATTTCGCTTATGTACAGGAAGGCATTTTTAATGTCTAATGGATGGAATTAGTTCGTCGTTTATAAGTGTAAACAGGTGCACGAGATTATAATTAATTAACAAGTTTTCCGCATCGGACCTTACAGAGAAATAGCAAACATTCATTCACAATAACCTTAAACAATGTTGTATAAGTCCGGATCGTTTCAAAATTATATAATGTACAAGAAAAAACTTGACAGTCTTCGTTTAACTGTTCTTTTACACGATTGTCATGTAGTTTGAACGTCGGTCAGAAATGTTTAAATTTGTACTGCTACAGCAATTTTCGTTGAACAGGTGCAAATTATAAAAATCCCGGAGTCCCTTTTGCTCCCTTTTCTCGAGTGCGCCATTATTAAACTTACTGTGCACCGATTACAAAACAGCAACGTATTTCATGAAGACACTCATCTCCTGCGAGACATCCTCCTTTTTAGAGTAATAAAAATCTTTATTCAGCTTGTGAATTTCAACGGTACCTGCATCAGTCCCGAGGGCCTAAATAAAGAAAAAACAAATGCATATACTAATATTTAATATCTAAATATATTACACATGCATAAACAAACCAAGTATTGATTCGCCATGTCTTGTTCTGTCCTACAAGGCGAAAGTTGCATACACTTCACGCGACCCATATTTTCTGTAGGAACAGTATAGATAGGTTGCAAATCACTTTCACTCAAATTCCATATCCGAATCCTGCAACACGGCATATTTAATTTCATGGGTCTCAGTCTTCGGTATTTGTGTATTAAGGGGTTTATGCCTACTTGGGATCGGCGAAATGACATGATTTTCAACATTTTTTTTTTGCCATTTTAGTGAGTACTAATTAAAATTCGCAAAATACTACCAAAAAGTACGTATTTAGTGGTACTTGTATACGTTTTTTTTATAAGAAAATATTAAAAAATGGGGGAAATATAGCTCTTCTAGGGTTTCCGCTTATTTTCATCACTTACGGTGACCACGATTTCTCAAAAACTACTCCACCGATCAGACTCTAATTTTATATACTTACTTGTCATTACAATAGGCAGGGCCTGAACGAAGGATTTGGAAAAATTTGAATTTCTGCAAGAATGACAACACTTTTACGAAAAAATCCGTCTTTTGAGATGAATTAACTTTCGTTTTTATCTTGTAACTTTTTTTTTATTACCGAAATAAAAAATCCTTCGTTCAGGCCCTGCCTATTGTAATGACAAATAAGTGTATAAAATTAGAGTACGATCGGTGAAGTAGTGTTTGAGAAATCGTGGTCACCGCAACCGTATGTTTTAAAAAACACAGTTTCGAGATAATCGCGTTTAAAGTTTCAAGCTCTTTACTAATCATACATAGTAGCGCTCCATATAAACGCTTATAATTTTTGAACGTGTGCTCCGATTCTTATGTACTTTTGAGGAAATATTCTCAAAATTATGTACATTAAGAAAATGCAATAAAAAAATCGATTTTTTTCACTAACCCAAGTAGGCATAACCCCTTAACCGATTGACAGCCACGCAAATTTAGTACGTCTTGTCCTGGGTGCCACAGTTTTATTTGAAAGAAGACATGAAGTGTTACAAAATATAATATTATTAAGTTACTGATATAATATTGTAATTGTAAACTTGTATGGTATTTACAGCATTTTTATTGAAAGAAAAACACCTTTGGTACAGACGCTTACTACGAGATATCTCGTAGTTGGCAGTCAATGGGTTAAATAGAATAACAAGGTACACACTTACTGATATTTATTGTCCAAAATGTATATGGTAAAAGGCTTTGACTTTGACCATTGCACGCACTTGACAATACCCGTTTGGCAATGTCCAGCTTTCAATTGCATGATCGGTTTTTCTGTCTTAAGCGCGTGAAGACGTACTGTTCCATCGTCACATCCAACCTAACGTTAAGAGAGTAATTTTACTCAAGATGTAAGCGTACACACCCATGAAACTATATATTTTACCAGAAAGTATGACTTTTTGAAGGGGCAAGTTTCGATGCAAGTCGTCACTCCAGATGGATCTAAAATATTGAGATTAAAATAAGAGCTCTGCGTATGTCGTAAAAAATTTGTCTCCATGTTCAATTACCATCTTCGTTCATTCTGTACGCCGGGGGGTTAGTTTTGTTACCGATACTACTGGCATGCAGTACGTTAGTCGTGTTAGTAGCAATGTACAAATTATTGTTGTCAACACTGTCCACGCGCATGTCCAAAAAAGCGCTGATATTGTCTTTACTAAAAGGTATAATGGAAGAGGTGAAAAAGGAAAGGGATACTCATAGAACAAGTTGTATGAAGAAACTCACTTTTTGCCGTTTTCTGGTCTTAAGGATATTACGTCGCTTCGTACTAATCGTATATCGCCCCATTGCGAAAGACCTAAATCATCAATAGCGATACCCATATTCGGCAAAATGCTCCAGACGATTACAATTCCGTCGTTATCTAGACTACATATCTGTAGTGTCGACGTATATAAATAAGAAATTTCGTTCAAGGAAGCACGTCAATTAGATAACCGAAATTTCGCGACTCACCTGTATGGGTACAAAATTAATATTAGTCCTCTGCAAAAATTTCGTTTCCATTTTAGACAGGACGCGAATTGCGACAATTTGTGAATTATGTCCAGCTATTTCGATATTTCCGGCTGTCGTGTATGTCGCCGTTCTAACTGTCCAATCTAAATTGTTGTCTTTGTCAGTGACATGATGATGCCACATTGGGTCTTCTCTGAGATCCCAAAGGCTTATAGAGCTACAATTAAAATCACGTAGTATTAAAGTAAATTAATACAGTCGACCATTCTGTATAATCTCAACCATTTTTGTCCCTGTTCTGATAGGATAGTTTCATTTAATACTGTAGGAGCTCTACACATTTCGGGGCCCATGGATCTCCTCTTCAAGAAAACTATATCCGGTGGAAACTTTAGAAAAATTGTTTACTCTGTCAAAGCTATTCTTGTCGATTTTGTTTACTAGTAGACAAAAGTAACTTCCGGAGGAATTTGCGTAAAATTTCGCGGGCCTTGAAATATTTAACCAGGACAGACACAAAAATAATAAACATTATTTAAAAAAGTTAAATTTGCAATCAAGCTGGACCTTTTTGTATGACCCTTTTTCGACTTACCCATCCTCCAGTCCGGCAAATACGATATTGTAATTGGTCAAATGAAAGCAGCATGCGGTAATAGGGCACTGAGAGTAGAAAAGTTTCGTTGGCATCGACGGTTCAGTAATGTTCCACACGCAACCGATACAACAATCCGTAACGTAATCTTGTTTACTCGACGTTTCTATTTCCTGCATCATGAGTCTATAATGTGGCGACGTACCGTGTTGTGGGCAATTTAACCCTTTGCACTCGACTGTCCCCTCTGAGGGGACACGAAGATACTTCGTGTTATTACTGAGGAAAATGTATGTACAGAAAACGTTTGCTCAAATATTTGTTTCCTTAAGATTTTTCCGGGGAGTTACAAGTTAAGGCAATGAGATATAATTAATAATCTGCGTGCTATTTAACCCTTTGCGATCGGTGTCCCCGTAGCGGGGACATTTTTAAATCATCGTAGAAGTCGATATCCCCGCAGCGGGAACCTCCGAAAATGCAATTATTTTTTGGGACATGGAGATGTGCGTCATCACTCATACATATTGCATAAAATAACAAAACAACAGAACAACGAAAAGTAACTATCATACTTAAATTTTGTCAAATGTTTAGTCGATCAGTTGGTAGAAAATTTCCGGCACCAAATACTAGCTACACTGCAACTTTTAGGGTCATTCGTAGACATTAGATTCAATAATCAATTACATATTATTGGCTCGGGAGGAATTCGAGAAGAAAAACTGCGGGAAAAAGAAAAGAAACACACACGTACTGTGATATTTGTACCCGAAAACCAAGAATTCATATCGGTGATTTTTCGCGAAATATCGTACTTTAGAACATTACAAAGTTTAAAAATTTGTGCTTTTACGTATTACAAGTAGTAATAAATACAACAAATTAGTTTCAACAAATTCTGTTTGTTTTAATATCTGTATATTGACTTCAAATTCTGTACGGAAAAGTAACTACGAATTGCTAGATTTCATCCGACCTGCTGGTACTATTAAGAGCAAAATCTGCCGACCGCAAAGGGTTAATATTTAGTAAATTCGTGGTCAATAAACTGAGAGGAGAATTCTAGCGACTGCAAGAACAACCTTCTACATATTCCTGCAATAGGCTGAATGATAAACTGCAAGTTATTGTATAAACATTGTATATGCTCGGAAGAAAAAATGACACGTGAAAGATCATAAACAAGTTATTACTGCGACATATGTTTGAATAAACCCGCAATGCACATTAGTGAATGAACTATGACGCATTCGAAAAGAATAGGCTACAAAATTTCAATTTTGTTTCAATATAAATGTATCAGCAAAGTTGTATGCAAAACATGATTTGAGCAGAGTATTTTTTTCAAAACCATTTTAAACGATATGTTGCTCTATTCTCTACTTCGTGAAGAAATATGTCCGAGCGCAAAGGGTTAACCCTTTGCGCTCTAGCGGTGCCTCTCAGGCACCACGGCATGTGCTGCGCCAACTCTAGCGGTGCCTCTCAGGCACCACTCGCATCGATGCGGTAAATTGAGTGGTAACGGTGTTTATTTGTGTTTGGCCTAACGAATATCGCTTGACAAGTCTACCTGGCCTTTTGTAGATTATTTTATGAGGTGTCTACATAGCTATAAAGATGTCTTATCTCAAAAACTCAAACAAATTTCAATGCGTGCATTATGCCTTGAGAATAATAGAACGCTGATAGACGTCGCAACGCTTCTTTCAATTCGCTTCTTTAAAAAAAAAGGTACAAAAAGAACCAATCACAAAATGCAATCCAATTGCAAAGTTTGTTCCCAACGAAAGTCCGGCCAAAGACGACAAACTGTGTACTATTGTGACACATGCCCCGACAAACCAAGAATGCACATTGGAGATTGTTTTACAAAATACCACAAGAAAAATTATAGAACGTAATCCTTAATAAATATCCTTCATTAAGTTAAATAAATGTATGTAATGTTAAAATATACGAATTTAAAGTGTCCGATTGTGTGTAAAATTATTTTAAGTTAACAGAAACGAACTCATGAAATAGGCGCGCGCGCGCGGCTGATTACTGTCGAGTTGCTGGTCAGCCCGAGAGAAAAACGCGTCGAGCGCAAAGAGTTAACATGTACAACGGAAGCTTACCTCCTCAACCGGAGAATGTATTGTCAGCAAAACTTTGTTTAAAACATCTGAATAGTGTATCAAAGATACAGCCCTCCCGGCTAAAAATGTGACTGCATCGATAGAAAGTCTCACGAAACCGTCGCTGAATGGCAGTTCGTCATTATCGTTACGGAAAACTGTACCGCCAGATTTTCCTTCTTCCAGCAACGATAACATGACCCTGCCTGCGCGACTCAGAAAATCATTCAATTGCAGTACGTCAATTGGCGAAGGAGTTGTGTTAAGTGCTTCCGAAGTTTCGTCGGAACCAACGCCGATTTGTTCCTGTAGAAAATACATAATTAATCATCAAAATTTTCCAAAATTGTCGAAAATTTTGGAAAATTGACGATTTATTTTTCAACATAGTCTCCTTTTAACTCGATACACTTGATCCAGCGATGCTCCAACTTCTTCAACCCATCTGAAAAATACGTGGAGATGACAATGTGGCGGCGATAAATTCGACTCAAATTTCTGCCCAGCGAGTGACTTTTTCAAGTTTGGGAACAAAAAAGAAGTCACACGGGGCCACATCTGGAACAATACGGTGGATCGTTGTAGTCTAATTCAACCAATTTGGCTGTAGCTTGGGCAATGACGGTGCGTTATTGGTGAAAGAGTCACTTTTTTTTGCCAAATGGGGCCGTTTTTTCCTTAATTCAGCGTCGAAGCTAATAATTCGGCATAGTACAGCCCTGTGACTGTTTTGCCCTTCTCCATTTGTTCACACCTTGTGAATCCCAGAAAACGGTGGCCATTCTTCCGGCCGATAGGACATCAACGTCTTCGGAAATTGTCGGGCGCAGTCCCGGTTTCGACTGATGGTCTCTGGTGTGTACCAGTGGATTCACGTTTGCCGTAATTCCTTAGAAATTCTTCAAACAGTGTCAAACACCGGTGAACATTCTAAAAAGCGGCACCCATCCAGGTGTCCAATATTTCATGCATATTCCAGATTTCATCGCTGGATCTTGTCTTTTTTGAAAAATTCTTCGTCTTTCCAAAATTTTCGTTTTTCTTTTAAAGTGTAACACATCGGACTGTACACGTAGATAAAGATATATATATGTAATGGCAATGTAAAATTCACAGATAATAATGGAAGTACAAAATAAGTAACTGCAAAATACATTCACACAACGTGTGAATCGTTGATTGGTGCTGAACATGAGATAACAATACGGACCATTTTGAATAAATCGACGTCCTCTTTGCGCCGTAATTCTTTCCGACAAGCTATGGGAAATTGCGTCCATTTGTTTCGTAGCAAAATTTCTTCCGTCTGTACATCAACGTCTAAATTGTCCTCGCCGGTTTGACTAGATTTCTGTTGAGTGTTCAGTTTGCCGTAATTCCTTATAAATTCTTCATACGGTACCGGTGAACATTCTAAAAGCGACCATTCCATGGTGTCCAACTTGATCATTTCCAGTAACTCCTGGCCTCTTGTCTTTTTTAATTTCTTCTCTTTCTAAAATTTTAATAAAGTGTAACACATATTGTACGGTATAAATATATATATGTTACCGTGAATGACCGAAATTGGAGAATGTCGACTTTCACCGGTGAATATCAGAAATAAGGGTATTTAGCAAATATTTCGGACATACACCAAGCGACTATGTGAATGTTGACATTCACCGGTGAAAGTCGACATTCTCCAGATTTCGGTGTTTTACTGTAACATATACATATGTTTATATATATAAGTAAATTTAATAAACCACGTGTGACAATAAATTACATTTTGTTGCTGTCTGGTTAAATTTTCCGTTAGTTCACTTTCTTTCGGTTTGCGAAAATCGATGTATGATATTTGTGATGACGGAGGAGACTTGAAGTCTCCAGAACGACTGTCTTCAAAGCCCTCGTCTGTGGATGATGGCAGTGACTTATTCTCTGATGGTCGGTCCTCACTGTTTAAACAAGTATTAGATGACATGTTTAATTATTGTAATTTGAAAATTATTGTATTTTAATTAAAATTATTGTAATTTGATAATTGTAATTTAAAATGATTAAGGAATATAAAGCGTTTCTTGGGTTGAAAGAGCTTGACTACAGAACTTTATTAGTGTAATTCTAAAGATGTTTCGACGAAACTAGTGAATCACACCCTCATACTCTTCCGGAGTGGATAATAATAATTTTAACACGTTGACTGCCAAGCTTATTTTACTATATTAGAACGGCAATGCTATGAAATACTACAGCGTTCGACTGAATTATGCAAAAAGTGAATAATATGCAGGTATTGCAGACCAAATGATCGAATCACTATTCTAATAACAACTGCATTTATAAAATAATAATTGCTACCCATTGCGAATAGTTTGGATCTTCAATAAAATTTCTTGCGTCGGTCATCGGTGACCATCATGGCAGTCAAAGTGTTAATCACTCTTCCATTTCAGCACTTTGCAGATCAGTGTCATTAATTTGGCAAAAAAAAAAAATACGAGAATTATACTAATAAAGTTCTATAGTCAAGCATATCCAACCAAAAAAAGGGGTTTATAGTCTTTAATTGTTTGAGTAATTGTTCAAACAATCGACAGACTCCTGAAAGTTACACTTATCTTAAATGAATCGTAAATCGCACCCAAAGATAGATGCGATTAACAAATGAATTATTCAACAACTGAGTAATGCAATGGCGAAGCACGAATTTATTAATTCTGATACTTTATTTTACTTATGGCGAACCTATATGCTTTGTTAATCGGTTGCCTTAATTCCGGCGTCTTCGGTCGATTAACAGCCATCGATTCGATTCTTGCGGCCCTTTTCCTAGCTTCTGCCAATTCATAATGTCCCGAATCGTGCATATGTTCTTCTTCTTGCTTACGATTTTCCGAGCTACGTACAACACTTTGCTGGAATTAAAAATGTCGTCAAATGCAAACATTAAATCCTTTCAATGTTCTTCATAGCGACTATCAATATACCTGCTCTTTTACATGAAGTTCAATGGGGTCCAAAATGAGACTATTCTTGCTATGCTCTGATTCTTCGCTCACTTCAGTATCCGTACACTCTTGAAAATCAGATTCATAGTCCTAAGAAGCGAATAGAGTATATACTTTTGATAATTAAATATATTATAATTATTATTATTATAATTATAATTTTTTAAATTATTCAAGGTGAGAATTTTTTATTATTTTTTATTGATATTATCACATTGTTGACCGGTCACGAGTTAACTCGTGTTTGCACTCCCATCGGCTATTTTAATTTTCAAAACACAGGGCAATATAGAATATAGCAAAATTGTATTCATTGTGTTCAATCGCGTCTGCTTTATTATAAAAAAATATACTTTTCTTGGTACTGAGGCTTTTATTACGATTCTGGTATTAAAAAGTGTCAAGAACGACGGAACGTGACGGTGAAGCATTTTTCAATCAATTATACGTGAATGCTTTATACTGTTGCCCGAGTGATTTTTAAATAAGTTGTAGTCATTTGGAAAATTATTATTGAAAATAAAATAACAAGGGCATAATCTAGCTCTTTAAAAGGACAGCGCAACGAAACAAGATATATGTGCAAAATTTCTTGTCTACATCTACGCGTGAATGACTGCTGTACAGTTAATCATACGAAAAAATATTAAAAGTTACATAGAATTGATGTCCAAAGTTCAATTTGAATTCATTATGCACGAACAAACTTTATTGAAGATTATTTACGTCGTTTCACTTCCATGTTCAGTTACGAAATAATAGCCGGTGACTTGAGACAGCTTTTGCCGAAAATTGCCGGTCAACAATGTGTTATTATTGAAGTGTCAGCAGAGCAAACAATGAATAATGAAACAAAAGAATAATGAACGTCTACCTCAAAGTCATCCTCATAATCGTAATCCTCATCTTTGGCAACTTGAGCGTTGTCCACTTTCGGAATATTACTTTCCAAACTTCTTTCAGTTACGACAGATGATGCTTGCGTATGCAACATTGTTACTTCACTTGGACTTAGCGTTCTTGACCTTCTACGTGATCGGGAACTGGAACGTTTCTCCGCTTTACTAGATACTTTTGTGGTAGACAGTTTTTCCTTGTCTCTCGTTGACTGCATGGCTTTTTCCGTCGCTTTGGAACTCAGCTTCGCAGTAGTCGATTTCGGAATAAAAATCGTACTCAATCCTCTCTTCTCCGAATACCCTCTTTGGCTCTTTTGCTTCGTTTTACTTTTCTCCACCGTGCTACTGCTCGCAACTTTTTTCACCGCATTTTCTTTTGCTTCCAACTTCGCTCTGGAACTGGTGGTGCTCCTCATGACGCTGCTAGTCGCATTGCTCGACGCGGTCACATTAGATTTTGAGCTTGAACTTTTAGAAGTTGAGCCTTTGGTTTGAGACGTCCGCGTTCCTTCTCTGGTACTATGCCTCTCTCTTCTGTCCGACGTAGAAGCGTGCGACGATTTTGTTTTAACATCTCCGTCTCCTTTATGCTCTAGAAGTTGAGACACCTTCGCGCGACGTGTCTCCTTCGTAGTATCGGTACTTTCTTCATTCGGCGTTACTTTCTTAGACTTTCGTGGAGCAGCCAGTACCGTGTCATTCTTAGAATTTGTTTTCCTTATAGCACCCTGAAACGAAGAGGTGGACATTTTGAACGTAATGCAAAGCCTTTGGATAACTGACTAATGAGGATTTGACGGATATTTGTTTTGAATGAATGAAATATCCATGAGCCACTTATGACTCACTTGCGTAGCGGAAAATCAGAGTACACGAAGGGTCGATATTCCCGAGGTTGTCGAACAACGTGGAAGTCGTTTCAGTTGCGAAATGTCAAAGTCATTAATAGCGTAGAGGTTTATTTATAGTTGAGAATATCGCAAGGAGCACCGTGCGGATGACCATTGGAGTGCAATTAAATAAGCTGAAGTAGTTGACAAGTGCTGGGAATAACTAAATATTACCTTATTTGACATAATGCTATTAATTGATTAGTGTTGACACTTCTAAGGACACCATGATGTAAACTAAACTGATGCTAACGACTTCCCACAATGAACATTGCAAACTGTTAGACATGGTGAAACGAATACTAATGTACCGACAGAAGGTATGGGTATCTTATAATAATACAGTATGATCAGAAAGTACCCGGAATTTGTAATTTAAAAGAACCGCCGTTGACATACCCAGTCAATTTTTTTTTCTGAAATTGGTACAACTGTGAGAGACATCTGTGCCCAGTTTCAAAAGATTCTGATCACTAGTATTTGTTTGGCATTTGTTTACATCGAGCAAGTTTTTGTGCTTCGTCGTTTTTATAATGGCTAATTCTATCGAACAAAGAATTTGTTTGAAGTTTTGTGTTTCCAACGAAATTTCATGTGCCGAATTGTTGAAAATGTTGCAAAAATCATTTGTGGAGTCTGCTCTCTCAAAAACACAGACATACGAATGGTATAAGTTATTCAAGAGTGGACGTGATATTGTCGAAGATTTGCCTCGTTCTGAACGCCCTTCGACATCAAATACCGAAGAAAATGTGGAAAAAGTGAAAAAAATTGTACTCGAAAATCGTCATGCGAGCCTGAGAGAGATAGCTCGTGAGGTCAATATTTCATATGGAACCGCTCAGCACATTGTAGTGGATATTTTAGGTATGAGACGCGTTGCAGCGCGGCTTGTGCCAAAAGAGCTGAATTTCGTTGAAAAAGAGCATCGCAAGAAAGTGGCGGAAGAGATGATTTCTGAGGCAAGAAATGATCCAACCTTCATAAAACGGATAATTACCGGCGATGAGACGTGGGTTTACGAGTATGACGTGCAAACAAGCCAACAGTCGTCCGAGTGGCGCCTGGAAAATGAGCCGAAACCCAAAGAACCGCGCCAAAGTCGGTCTAAAATCAAAGTCATGCTCAGAGTTTTCTTCGATTATCGAGGTGTAGTCCACTATGAGTTCTTGCCAGAGGGTCGAACAGTCAACAAGGAGTATTATCTATCCGTTTTGAAGCATTTGAGGGATGCTGTGCGTAGAAAACGACCGGATTTATGGGAAGACAACTCGTGGATGTTGCACCACGATAACGCGCCGTCTCACAAAGCACGCATTGTGCTGGATTATTTGGCCAAACATCGAACAAATACCATCGAACAAGCACCGTATTCGCCAGATTTGGCACCATGTGACTTTTTTCTTTTCCCTAGACTGAAATTACCTCTTCGAGGAAAGATATTTGAGACTGTAGAACACATTAAACAAAATGCGACGAAGGAGCTGAAGGCAATCTCTTCATTGGCTTATGAAAAGTGTATGGAGGACTGGGTTAAGCGTTGGCATATGTGTGTCGCTTCAGATGGATGTTATTTCGAAGGCGATAAGATAAATTTATCTGAAAATTAAAAACAATGTGTTTTAGTTACAAATTCCGGGTACTTTCTGATCATACTGTATATTAGGTACTACAAAATAAAATCTTATGACAACGTGTAACGTTCTTTCATAAATGTATTAATATTGGAACCAATTGCAGTTTGTCAATTATTCTCAATAAGTGTTATTGTTCAAATTCTGAGATTTCCCGTTTGAAGAAATTTAGATGCAGTTTTGATAGGTGGTATGTTTAGTCCTTGAATCATAGGTGATATATTCTATATGTTATAAAAATCTAATTTTTTGTAGTTCTTCATCCAGTTTTCCTCTTCTGATTCTATACTTATTGCATTCAACAAAGATGTGACTGATGTCCTGTCGCTTATATTTACCGTCATGTCTCCCATCAGCTAGATCACTAATTCTCGAGAGAAGAGATTCGGTTGCCATAGTTATGGCAACTCCGTGGATATAAGGTTCCAGCTTCTATAATGTAAAACAAAATATAAAATAATTAATATTTACAATTAATATTAACAATTCTGAAATTATATTCTTGCTGTTTTAAATTTTCGCGCGTTTTTGTCAGAATCGATGTGTGGCGCCATCTTACCAGTGTTCCTCTAAACTTCTCGAGAAAGTGGCGCCATCTTACCAATGTTCCTCTAAACTACTCGAGAACGTGGCGCCATCTTACCATTATTCCTCCAAACTACTCGAGAAAGTGGCGCCATCTTACCATTATTCCTCTAAACTACTCGAGAAAGTGGCGCCATCTTACCAATATCCCTCCAAACTACTCGAGTTGTGTGCGGAAAAATATGTAAAATGACGCCACGTTACCGATAAGTTTGGAGGAACACTTGTAAGATGGCGCCACATTATCAAGAAGTTTGGAGGAAAACTTGTAAGATGGCGCCACATTATCAAGAAGTTTGGAGGAATACTTGTAAGATGGCGCCTCATTAGCAAGAAGTTTGGAGGAATGCTTGTAAGATGGCGCCACATTTTGAAGAAGTTTGGAGGAATACTTGTAAGATGGCGCCACATGGCAACCCCAACAAAAAGGCGCGAAGGTTTAAACCACACAAACCAATTTTGAATTTGTTAACATTAATTATAAATATTCATTGTTTCGTATTTCGCTTTTAATTGTAAGCGCTCGGACCTTACGCAGTAACTTTATTCTAGCAAAATACTTCACTCGGAACGTTTAATGAAATTAAAGGTGAATATTTTTAACGATAATAACGAACCTAACCTCCGTATTAAATAAGAATTAATTTGCAGGAACATAGGGTAGGAAAGATTTGCACGGGACCTTAAGCGATTTAATTTTATTACGATACCACACGTAAAAATATTAATTATATTGCAATCATGCGAATGCTATAGCTCACAAGATAATCATGACTACTATTAGACAAGAAGCGACTATTAAATACAAGATTATCGGGAATATTATAAATTGCGTGAAATTACATATAAACGCAGCAATTATATCTTGCATGGTTTCGAATGCGACATCTTCTAAAATTACCAGTTGCTCAGTAAGACAAAAATAATTACACATCGCACAACACCTAAGATAAACACGTCAATCGTATCTACTATTAGCAACACGAAAATAATTTGAAATAACCTTCTAATATTACCACTTGCTTCATAAGACGAAAATAAATACACATTGCATAACACCTAAAATATACGCAGCAATCGTATCCACCTTGGCGTTGAATGCGGTACCTTCTAATATCAACTACTATTCCGCAATACGAAAATAATTTGAAATAACCTTCGGATACGGTACCTTCAACATTACCAGATGCTCCGTAATGCGATAATAATTTGAAATTGACTTCATTTATGGTACCTTTCAACACTACTAGATACCCCTTAAGACAAAAGTAATTACACATTGCATAACAAATAAATTATACGCAGCAATCGTATCCACCATAATTTCGAATGCGGCACCTTCTAATATCACCTACTATTCCGCAAAACGAAAATACTTTGAAATAAGTTTCGAATACGGTACCTTCAACATTATCAGATACTCCGTAATGCGACAATAATTTGAAATTAGTTTCATTTATGGTATCTTACAAGACTACTAGATGCCGCTTAAGACAAAAATAATTAAACATTGCATAACACCTAAAATATACGCAGCAATCGTATCCACCATAATTTCGAATGCGGTACCTTCTAATATCCCCTACTATTCCGCAACACAAAAATAATTTGAAATAAGCTTCGGATACGGTACCTTCAACATTACCAGATGCTCCGTAATGCGACAATAATTTGAAATTAGTTTCATTTATGGTACCTTTCAACACTACTAGATGCCCCTTAAGACAAGAATAATTATATATTGCACAACACGTAAAATATACGCAGCAATTGTATCCACCTTGGCGTCGAATGCGGTACCTTCTAATATCAACTACTATTCCGCAACACAAAAATAATTTAAAATAAGCTGTAAGACGGCATAACACCTAAAATATCGGTATCCACCATAATTTTAGTACCTTCTAATATCCCCTACTATTCCGACGTTACCAGATGCTCCGTAATGCGACAATAATTTGAAATTAGTTTCATTTATGGTACCTTTCAACACTACTAGATGCCCCTTAAGACAAGAATAATTATATATTGCACAACACGTAAAATATACCCAGCAATCGTATCCACCTTGGCGTCGAATGCGGTATCTTCTAATATCAACTACTATTCCGCAACACAAAAATAATTTGAAATAAGTTTCGAATATGGTACCTTCAACATTACCAGATGCTCGGTAATGCAACAATAATTTGAAATTAGTTTCATTTATGGTACCTTTCAATACTACTAGATGCCTCTTAACACGTTGACTGCCGTGGTGGTCACCGGTTACCGGCGCAAAAGGCCTCACAAACATTCAAAAAACACCCAATCGGTAGCATTTATAATTTTGTGAATGCAATTAATATTGAATAGTGATTCAATTCTTTGGTTTCCGATACCTTCGCATCACTTTCATTTTGCACAACTCCATCATATTCTGAAGTACTTCATCATGTTGCGGTTTTAATATAATAAAATACGCACGGCAGTCAACGTGTTAAGACAAAAATAATTACACATTGCATAACACGTAAAATATAGTAGGTACCTTCAACATTACGAGATACTCCGTAATGCGATAATAATTGCCGCAACATATTAGCGAGCGCAGAATGAAATATCAGCCGATCTTCTTCTCTTCGCCTGCTGCGCGAAGGGCGCAGCAAACATGTGAGGGTGAGAAGATGTGAAAACTGCAAACTGGCTTAAGAAGCGGACGCATAACCTGGGACCGTGATAATCTATGCTCCAGGGAGACGAGGTCGAAAATGGCTTCCAGGAGAAGTGCCCGACATCCATCGATGGGATCTCACCTTGAACGTCGCAGCAGGTTGGCGCGATATCGCGAAATTCCGTGCTTCGCCTTCCCGAAAGTTTTCCCGATACGCGAAACTGATATTGAAGAGCGTTTTGCAAGTTTAATGGCGAATACGGTATCGCGAGATTATTTGCCGGATAAGACGCGCCGCGCGTATCAGCGGAAGGCTAGTGCTGGTTAGCACCGCGAAAACGAAAGTTCCTCCAAGAGTTCTACTCGCCTTGCAGCGAAGATCCGACAGTCAGACAGTCATTTCTGCCTCTTATATGGAATAATCAGTCTAGGAGTATGCGCGCAAATTACGTATAAGTAATTGATCGTAATGTCGATCGTTCCCTGCCGCTTTTCATTGAATGCTTCTCGTTAATTCTGTTCTTCATGTTATATGCTATTTAACACGTTAACACTTTGACTGCCATGGTGGTCATCGGTGACCGGTACAAAACGTCTCACGAAAAATTCAAAAAATACCCAATCGACAGCATTTATAATTTTGTAAATGCAATTAATATCAAATAGTGATTCAATTCTTCGGTCTCCGATACCTTCGTATTATCTTCATTTTGCACAATTCAATCATATTCTGTAGTACTTGATCACGCTGCGGTTTTAATATAGTAAAATACGTACGGCAGTCAAAGTGTTAAGCGCCACGCCGGGCCGTAGGGACTTATATTAGGGATTTATACGGGTGTCCACTTGTTCCTCCTTCTGCAGAAGTGTGTCTATCAATTTTTGACGGTACATTGTGATAAACATCTTCTGGCCCGTTGTTTCTTGGTGTATGAAAAAGGAATTTACAACAGCGGTGTTCAATAATAATTCAAAAGCCAATCTTCGATATCATTTCATACCATTTCACATTAATGTTTTTATGTATTATATTGTTTTCCTTAAATCATTGACCAAACAAAAACGATGCCGCCTAAATTAAACGTTCAATCTCACAAGTACGAAAGGACAGACATATGCCGCGATGATACTATGAACGAAAAGTCCGCCACCGGTCCGTGCAAACCGACAAGGCCCGAACGAAAAGTCTAGCGCCGGTCCCTAGGGCCCGGCGTGGCGCTTAACGTGTTAACACTTTGACTGCCATGGTGGTCACCGGTGACCGACGCAAAAAATTTTACCGACGATCCAAAATATTCGCAATGGGTAGTAATTATTATTTTATAAATGCAGTTGTTATTAGAATAGTGATGCGATCGTTTGGTCTCCAATATTGGCACATTATTCACATTTTGCATAATTCAGTCGAACGTTGTAATATTTCATAGCATCGCCGTTCTAATACAGTAAAGTACGCTTGGCAGTCAACGTGTTAAGGTTCTCCTTAGAATCTATTTGCGCTGTGGATTTTTCAGAAGTTTCCTGCGGAAAATTTATTTTAACACTGCTGCGGCTGGATGTCCCGCCTATCGATTCTAAATTCAATCCTAGATAGAGCATTATTTAAATAGAAAACCCCCAACCCTTCTTTTATGTAGCATTTTAAATAGTATACAGTCTGATTGGTACGTATAAAATAGGTAGAAAATGGTTAACACGTTGACTGCCAAGCGTATTTTACTATATTAGAACAGCGATGCTATGAAATACTACAGCGTTCGGCTGAATGATGCAAAATGTAAATAATGTGCAGGTATTGGGCATCAAAGGATCGCATCCCTATTTTAATACCAACTACATTTATAAAATAATAATTGTTACCCATTGCGAATATTTTTGATCTTCAGTAAAATCTCTTGTATCGGTCACCGGTGACCATCATGGCAGTCAAAGTGTTAACATTAACACAAAAATGTTGAGTCTGCAGTCTATTTAATCCAATCGACTGTAATGTCGTTTATATGGAGACGATAAATAAAGTACCAGTAACTGGTACCTTTAATAATAAGAATTCCTTGGTTTTTTGTCCTGGATCGTACTCACGGTATTTTCTGCAAACCCTCAGGATAATTGACTGATTCCAATGCTAATGATTGTAGGCATTGCAATAATTGCTGGCACTTGTAGTAATCACTCCGGGAAAGTTTGCAGTCAAACTACGTGCATTACACCTGCAAAGCGTAATGAACAGCTAATTGAAGAGTTTAATAGAACGGCGATTATTGGTACCATTAGTAATTAGATATGCTTTACTATTTATCGGCCCGAAGCATGCTCATGGTATTTTCTGCTAATACTAAGAATAAGGGACTCATTATAATTTTGATGATTACAGGCATTGTGATAATTGTTGGCACTTGTAATAATCACTCTAGGAACGTTTGCACTGAAATATGCGCATTACGCGTGCGGAGTGTAATTAATAGCTAATTAAAGAGACGAATAGAGTGGGAGATGATAGAGCAGCGATTATCGGTACTTTTAGTAATTAGATGTGCTTCACTATTTATCGTCGCGAAACATGCTTACGCTTCTTTCTGCTAACAATAAAAATAAGGGACTCGTAATTCTGATGATTACAATAGCTTCACCATAATGCTCGTTATATGGAGACGATGAATAGAGTAGCAAGTATTGGTATCTTTGATAATTAGAAGTGTTTTACTATTTATCGGCCCGAAGCATGCTCATGGTATTTTCTGCTAATACTAAGAATAAGGGACTGATTATAATTTTGATGATTACAGGCATTGTGATAATTGTTGGCACTTATAATAATCACTCTAGGAAAGTTTGCACTGAAATATGCGCATTACGCGTGCGGAGTGTAATTAATAGCTAATTAAAGAGACGAATAGAGTGGGAGATGATAGAGTAGCGATTATCGGTACTTTTAGTAATTAGATGTGCTTCACTATTTATCGTCCCGAAACATGCTTACGCTTCTTTTTGCTAACAATAAAAATAAGGGACTCGTAATTCTGATGATTACAATAGCTTCACCATAATGCTCGTTATATGGAGACGATGAATAGAGTAGCAAGTATTGGTATTTTTGATAATTAGAAGTGTTTTACTATTTATTGCCCGAAGCATGCTCATGGTATTTTCTGCTAATACTAAGAATAAGGGACTCATTATAATTTTGATGATTACAGGCATTGTGATAATTGTTGGCACTTGTAATAATCACTCTAGGAACGTTTGCACTGAAATATGCGCATTACGCGTGCGGAGTGTAATTAATAGCTAATTAAAGAGACGAATAGAGTGGGAGATGATAGAGTAGCGATTATCGGTACTTTTAGTAATTAGATGTGCTTCACTATTTATCGTCGCGAAACATGCTTACGCTTCTTTTTGCTAACAATAAAAATAAGGGACTCGTAATTCTGATGATTATAATAGCTCCACCATAATGCTCGTTATATGGAGACGATGAATAGAGTAGCAAGTATTGGTATCTTTGATAATTAGAAGTGTTTTACTATTTATCGGCCCGAAGCATGCTCATGGAATTTTCTGCTAATACCAAGAATAAGGGACTCATTATAATTTTGATGATTCCTGGCATTGTGATAATTGTTGGCACTTGTAATAATCACTCTAGGAACGTTTGCACTGAAATATGCGCATTACACGTGCGGAGTGTAATTAATAGCTAATTAAAGAGGCGAATAGAGTGGGAGATGATAGAGTAGCGATTATCGGTACTTTTAGTAATTAGATGTGCTTCGCTATTTATCGTCGCAAAACATGCTTACGTTTCTTTCTGCTAACAATAAAAATAAGGGACTCGTAATTCTGATGATTACAATAGCTTCACCATAATGCTGGTTATATGGAGACGATGAATAGAGTAGCAAGTATTGGTATCTTTGATAATTAGAAGTGTTTTACTATTTATCGCCCGAAGCATGCTCATGGTATTTTCTGCTAATACTAAGAATAAGGGACTCATTATAATTTTGATGATTACAGGCATTGTGATAATTGTTGGCACTTGTAATAATCACTCTAGGAACGTTTGCACTGAAATATGCGCATTACGCGTGCGGAGTGTAATTAATAGCTAATTAAAGAGACGAATAGAGTGGGAGATGATAGAGCAGCGATTATCGGTACTTTTAGTAATTAGATGTGCTTCACTATTTATCGTCCCGAAACATGCTTACGCTTCTTTTTGCTAACAATAAAAATAAGGGACTCGTAATTCTGATGATTATAATAGCTTCACCATAATGCTCGTTATATGGAGACGATGAATAGAGTAGCAAGTATTGGTATCTTTGATAATTAGAAGTGTTTTACTATTTATCGGCCCGAAGCATGCTCATGGTATTTTCTGCTAATACCAAGAATAAGGGACTCATTATAATTTTGATGATTACAGGCATTGTGATAATTGTTGGCACTTGTAATAATCACTTTAGGAACGTTTGCACTAAAAAATGCGCATTACGCGTGCGGAGTGTAATTAATAGCTAATTAAAGAGACGAATAGAGTGGGAGATGATAGAGTAGCGATTATCGGTACTTTTAGTAATTAGATGTGCTTCACTATTTATCGTCGCGACACATGCTTACGCTTCTTTTTGCTAACAATAAAAATAAGGGACTCGTAATTCTGATGATTATAATAGCTTCACCATACTGCTCGTTATATGGAGACGATGAATAGAGTAGCAAGTATTGGTATCTTTGATAATTAGAAGTGTTTTACTATGTATTGCCCTGAAGCATGCTCACGGTACTTTCCGCGAATTCTAAGAATAAGTCTGCAATGCTAATTGTAATGTACCATTGCAACACTAATAACTACAGGACGACGAAATTGCGAATCGAAGCACTTGGGGGTGCAGTATGTATTAAATAGTTGGGTTTATGTAATAGCGATTAAGTTATTCATTTTTATGGTTTAACTTATTAATTATTTTTAAGGTCCAGCGATAGAATGAAAGGTTTAACTAAGTATTCCCGTCTGAATGAAAGAGCCACGGTGAGAAAGTTGGTGTATAAATATTTGGCATATACCATGAAGAAGAACTCGAGACGGGGAAACAATGGGATAAATAACTTTCGACGACACAATGCCCGACGGAAGGACGTACATCGATCCAAGAGAATGAAACTGGAAGACAATCGGGTCGCTGTGATGAAGCAGAAGCAACGTAAAAGTCATTTTTCTAATTCCCCACATTGAATATATATACCGCTTAAAGACTGTTTTTATAACTAAGTTATATTATATTTTATGAACTACTGCCTTTTTCGCCAAACAATATGTTTGCAGCCAAGCCTTTTCTTGGCACTGGCCGTGTTAAATTATGAGCCCGAGAAATTATAACATCGCATTTATAATATTAAATTTGGTGACTCCATAAGCTAATTCACAGTCAGCATAAAGACTAGCGTTTTTAGATTTAGAAAAAAGTAAGAAGTAGATTTGAAAAAAAATTAATAACTTGCTCTGCTTTTTAGGTCGAAAGCGAGCGAAGAACTATCTCTGCAAAGCGTTATCCTTCGGCTTAACTTTGGGACACTTAAAGTCGATCGACCGTGAAGGTAAAGTTTTGCGCGTGTCACCGCTTCTCGAGTTATTCAAAAGAAATAAATAACGCTGAGAAGAAAGAGAAACGCAAGCTATTACCGTCCTGTCGGGTTTATCGCGAGAAAACTTAAACGCATCATGAAAACACTGAATTAGAAAAGACGAAACGAGCAAAATGAAGACGCACCTAAAATTTACGACGTGTATTTACTGCTAGACGTTTTTACTTTAACACCATGGCGTGTTAATGAACGATTTAATCTTATTCCTGCATGTAAAACTAAATGCCCGAAATAAATGTGCCACTGACCACTTACTGCAGATCTGTGACATTGAACAGGTTGTAATAATAAATCTTTGAAAAAGAATGGAAAATTTTTATAGTGAAAAAAGA
The DNA here is from genome assembly GCA_033815515.1 of Cryptocheilus praepositus. Classification (NCBI taxonomy): domain Eukaryota; kingdom Metazoa; phylum Arthropoda; class Insecta; order Hymenoptera; family Pompilidae; genus Cryptocheilus; species Cryptocheilus praepositus. Next base: position 4,170,801 of record JAWWQZ010000257.1, read on the forward strand.
ATGAAATGAAAAGTAAGTAATTACATCAAAAACGATGAAATCCTTATGATTAAACATTTTAATCGTTGAATGCTACATCTGTTGCCGGCTACGTCCGCGACGTTTGCATTCCTCGCGGCAATTTTTGATAATTTGAAAATTTTTATAATGGAAAAAGAATGAAATGAAAAGTAAGTAATTGGAATAAAAACGATGAAACCCTTATGATGAAATATTTTAATCGTTGAATGCTACATTTGTTGCCGGCTACGTCCGCGTCGTTTGCATTCCTTGCGGCAATTTTTGATAATTTGAAAATTTTTATAATGAAAAAAGAATGAAATGAAAAGTAAGTAATTAGAATAAAAACGATGAAATCCTTATGATTAAATATTTTAATCGTTGAACGCTATATCTGTTGCCGGCTACGTCCGCGACGTTTGCATTCCTCGCGACAATTTTTGATAATTTGAAAATTTTTATAATGAAAAAAGAATGAAATGAAAAGTAAGTAATTACAATAAAAACGATGAAATCCTTATGATTAAACATTTTAATCGTTGAATGCTACCTCTGTTGCCGGCTACGTCCGCGACGTTTGCATTCCTCGCGGCAATTTTTGATAATTTGAAAATTTTTATAATGGAAAAAGAATGAAATGAAGAGTAAGTAATTAGAATAAAAACGATGAAATCCTTATGATTAAATATTTTAATCGTTGAACCCTATATCTAAATTGCCGGCTACGTCCGCGACGTTTGCATTCCTCGCGGCAATTTTTGATAATTTGAAAATTTTTATAATGGAAAAAGAATGAAATGAAAAGTAAGTAATTAGAATAAAAACGATAAAATCCTTATGATGAAATATTTTAATCGTTGAATGCTACATCTGTTGCCGTCTACGTCCGCGACGTTTGCATTCCTCGCGGCAATTTTTGATAATTTGAAAATTTTTATAATGGAAAAAGAATGAAATGAAAAGTAAGTAATTAGAATAAAAACGATGAAATCCTTATGATTAAACATTTTAATCGTTGAACCCTATATCTGTTGCCGGCTACGTCCGCGACGTTTGCATTCCTCGCGGCAATTTTTGATAATTTGAAAATTTTTATAATGGAAAAAGAATGAAATGAAGAGTAAGTAATTAGAATAAAAACGATGAAATCCTTATGATTAAATATTTTAATCGTTGAACCCTATATCTGTTGCCGGCTACGTCCGCGACGTTTGCATTCCTCGCGGCAATTTTTGATAATTTGAAAATTTTTATAATGAAAAAAGAATGAAATGAAAAGTAAGTAATTAGAATAAAAACGATGAAATCCTTATGATTAAACATTTTAATCGTTAAATGCTACATTTGTTGCCGGCTACGTCCGCGACGTTTGCATTCCTCGCGGCAATTTTTGATAATTTGAAAATTTTTATTATGAAAAAAGAATGAAATGAAAAGTAAGTAATTAGAATAAAAACGATGAAATCCTTATGATTAAATATTTTAATCGTTGAATGCTACATCTGTTGCCGGCTACGTCCGCGACGTTTGCATTCCTCGCGGCGATTTTTGATAATTTGAAAATTTTTATAATAGAAAAAGAATGAAATGAAAAGTAAGTAATTAGAATAAAAACGATGAAATCCTTATGATTAAATATTTTAATCGTTGAATGCTACATCTGTTGCCGGCTACGTCCGCGACGTTTGCATTCCTCGCGGCAATTTTTGATAATTTGAAAATTTTTATAATGAAAAAAGAATGAAATGAAAAGTAAGTAATTAGAATAAAAACGATGAAATCCTTATGATTAAACATTTTAATCGTTGAATGCTACATCTGTTGCCGGCTACGTCCGCGACGTTTGCATTCCTCGCGGCAATTTTTGATCATTTGAAAATTTTTATAATGGAAAAAGAATGAAATGAAAAGTAAGTAATTAGAATAAAAACGATAAAATCCTTATGATTAAACATTTTAATCGTTGAATGCTACATCTGTTGCCGGCTACGTCTGCGACGTTTGCATTCCTCGCGGCAATTTTTGATAATTTGAAAATTTTTATAATGAAAAAAGAATGAAATGAAAAGTAAGTAATGAGAATAAAAACGATGAAATCCTTATGATTAAACATTTTAATCGTTGAATGCTACATCTGTTGCCGGCTACGTCCGCGACGTTTGCATTCCTCGCGGCAATTTTTGATAATTTGAAAATTTTTCATAATGGAAAAAAGAATGAAATGAAAAGTAAGTAATTAGAATAAAAACGATGAAATCCTTATGATTAAATATTTTAATCGTTGAATGCTACATCTGTTGCCGGCTACGTCCGCGACGTTTGCATTCCTCGCGGCAATTTTTGATAATTTGAAAATTTTTATAATGGAAAAAGAATGAAATGAAAAGTAAGTAATTAGAATAAAAACGATGAAATCCTTATGATTAAACATTTTAATCGTTGAATGCTACATCTGTTGCCGGCTACGTCCGCGACGTTTGCATTCCTCGCGGCAATTTTTGATAATTTGAAAATTTTTATAATGAAAAAAGAATGAAATGAAAAGTAAGTAATTACAATAAAAACGATGAAATCCTTATGATTAAACATTTTAATCGTTGAATGCTACATCTGTTGCCGGCTACGTCCGCGACGTTTGCATTCCTCGCGGCAATTTTTGATAATTTGAAAATTTTTATAATGGAAAAAGGATGAAATGGAAAGTAAGTAATTGCAATAAAAACGATAAAATCTTTATGATGAAATATTTTAATCGTTGAACGCTACATCTGTTGCCGGCTACGTCCGCGACGTTTCCATTCCTCGCGGCGATTTTTGATAATTTGAAAATTTTTATAATGGAAAAAGAATGAAATGAAAAGTAAGTAATTACAATAAAAACGATAAAATCCTTATGATGAAATATTTTAATCGTTGAATGCTACATCTGTTGTCGGCTACGTCCGCGACGTTTGCATTCCTCGCGGCAATTTTTGATAATTTGAAAATTTTTATAATGAAAAAAGAATGAAATGAAAAGTAAGTAATTACAATAAAAACGATGAAATCCTTATGATTAAACATTTTAATCGTTGAATGCTACATCTGTTGCCGGCTACGTCCGCGACGTTTGCATTCCTCGCGGCAATTTTTGATAATTTGAAAATTTTTATAATGAAAAAAGAATGAAATCGAAAGTAAGTAATTACAATAAAAACGATGAAATCCTTATGATGAAATATTTTAATCGTTCAATGCTACATCTGTTGCCGGCTACGTCCGCGATGTTTGCATTCCTCGCGGCAATTTTTGATAATTTGAAAATTTTTATAATGGAAAAAGAATGAAACGAAAAGTAAGTAATTAGAATAAAAACGATAAAATCCTTATGATGAAATATTTTAATCGTTGAATGCTACATCTGTTGCCGGCTACGTCCGCGACGTTTGCATTCCTCGCGGCAATTTTTGATCCACTCCTTCAATTCTTCAACGCGTTTCTTACTCTGCTGCTTCGGCGTGCTGGCAAGTAATTTCCGAAAACGTCGATCGTTGGTGCCCGCAGATTCTTCCGTGCTAGAATCTTCGTCTGCGACTGGACTTCTCCGCGAACGATCTTGATTTCCTGCCGTCGAATTTCTCTGAGAACTTTCGTTCGTGCGTCGTGCACGTTTTCCTCGGGAACGATTAACGCTTCTTTCGCTATTCCGTTTTTTCGCTGCACACCCACAATTATCGCCGGCTTCTTGACTTTCGTCGTCAACCGAGAAATCTTCGTCGTCGACATTAGATTTTCTCAACCTGCCCGTCGTATTCTTCGTGGCGTTAGTGAAATTCTGTCTCAACGATGCAAGTGATTTGTCCATTGAGATGTAGTCTCCTCTGCCGATGGAAGTTCGGTTCATCGAACTGGCGATTGGGCCTATTAAGTGATACTCATTGTCCAGCACCTCCATTACGAATCTGCATCAACATCATTGCACTGACTTCAACAAAAATTCTGACAATCGGCCATCAAGGCACTAACTTTACTGAAAATAGTGCAAATCGTTCAATAAAACATAGTTAAGTACATTGAACGATCATGTTTTATGTTATTTTATTCCGATCGTTTTGTTTATTAAATGTATTGCAAAATTCTATTGGCGAGACAGATCAATTAATATGTATAATATATGTTCGTGACGTCAGTGAAACTTATATAACGATATGATTTGTCCATTGAGAAGTCTCCTCTGCCGATGAAGTTCGGTTCATAATAAAAATATTAATAAAAATGAAACTTAATAAAATAATAAATAAAATAAAATATAAAATAATACAGCATTTGACTGAATTATGCAAAATGTAAATAATGTGCAGATATTGGAGACCAAAGGATCGCATCACTATTCTAACAATAACTGCATTTATAAAATAATCATTGCTACCCATTGCGAATATTTTGGACCTTCAGTAAAATCACTTGCGCCGGTCACCAGTGACGATCATGGCAGTCAAAGTGTTAACTACACTGAACGATCATGTTTTATGTTATTTTATTCCGATCGTTTTGTTCATTAAATGTATTGCAAAATTCTATTGGCGAGACAGTTCGATTAATATGTATAATATTGTATAATTTGTTGAGAAAAAAAGCCTGACGTTTCAACACTTTTACGCCAATAGAATGTTGCAATACAGTTAGTTATACAGATTGTACAGTTTTGTACACATTAATCGATCTGCTATATCAATAGAACCTTGCAATACAATTAATTACATAAATGATATAAATTCATTCATATTAATTGATCTGTTATCCCCATAGAGTTTTTACGCTCAATCATCGTGCAATTATACACGATCTTTTCAATAGAATGTTGCAATACAGTTAGTTATACAAATTGTACAGTTTTGTACACATTTATCGATCTGCTATATCAATAGAACGTTGCAATACAATTAATTACATAAATGATATAAATTCATTCATATTAATTGATCTGTTATCCCCATAGAGTTTTACAACAGAATTACACGCTCATTGACATCATCGTGCACTGTCTGATGACAGTTGCGTTTAATCTAGCCGTACAATTGTGAAAACGGCGCTTCAAAATGGCGGTCTTTTACTTGACACGAACATTCTACATGCCGTTGACGTTGATCACCAAGTTGTTGACGATTGGCATACTATAAGAAACATTAGCCGGGCAATTGTGTTACGCAGGAAGATCGCAGTTAACGTTAACCGTGGGCGGTGTTAGGCGAGGGAAAATAGGATCGATCGATCCACAGTCGGGCAGAGTGCGATAGACGTATCCGCAGTCGCCTTGAACGCTCGTGCCTCACGCGAGACACAATTTTCGCTTATTGTTAGCAAGCTTTCAGATTTTCCTGAGTCGCCGTCGAACTCACTACCCGAAAGTCGCCCGCGTTAACACTAGATTGCCCGAGATTTCTTGTATACCTATATTGCCCAAAAACAGTCAAAATGACTGCATTGTGAAAAAATAGCAAATATGTAAAGAAATTTGTTTAAAATTAATTTTTAATATTTTTTATGTTATTTACAGTTATATAACAGGTTATTAGTAAATATTAACTGTACATATTGACTGTTTTCAATGAACTTAACCCATATTTCCGAAAGCAAGGCAAATTTATTTGATTGTAGGCGCCTACTGCATTCGGTTCTTTTGTCAAAATGAATAAATCGTAGGATTTGCTTGAACTTTTCTCTGGCCATAGTTTTTCTAAAAGATTCGGGACCCCACTTCGCTGACCATAAATAACTCAATTTAAAATTTGTTGCCTCGTAAGCTCCACGAGCATATCGAATCCCAATAAATGCACGTATTTCCGGTAATGATATTGTCCAACCGTTCCGCAAAATTCGGCATTCTTCTGTGCACTTTCTTATATGTTTGATAATATAGTTATCTATTATCGACGATAATGCACTGATAAGATTATCTGCCACAATGTTCCTTTTTACGTAGCCTGTTGGCCCTTTCACACTCTTGAAAATACAAGCAGATGGTATCCTTCCAGGAATACCACCTTCGTCAATTTTTGTCCACACAGTACCATCAGCAGCTGTTTCGACCTCCTGAAACGTATTTTCAGTTTCTTCATCAGAATCTGAACTACTTAGCACCCTACACCTTTTCCTGGGCATATTGATGACACGTTCATTTTCATCATTAGTGATCGACTCTTCATCACTATCTTCAGCGTCAGATGTTTCACTTTGAATATAATCCGCTTCATCTTCAGATGATAGTTCAGAATTTGTTGCATTTGATTCTATATCGGAGCACTCTTCACTTATGTTCGTTAGCTTTTCCAAGAACTCATTTCTGTTCGACATTTTTTTCATAAAGTTAAGGCGCAAAAGAAATAAAATAAACAACTTGTTAGAACAACACTTTATAAAGATTCGAATAACTAGTACTACTTTAGCTTATTGAGCAACTGACACTTATCAAGTATACGCCCAAATCGACAATTTATCATGCATCATATTTCAATACAAAGCCGGACAGGTCATATAAGAAATTTACTCAATTCAATAAATAAAAATCTTTTGATTATTTAAAATTTACCAAGCAGTCAAAATGACTGCTTCTGGGCAATATAGGTATAACATATATATATATACGGAAATAAAGGAGGGCGGAAGTAACTACAATTATTCATAAACCCATTTATATGTTATAAAAAAAGTCACCAAATTCTAAGAAATTGTGTCATCAATTTCATAATTGTTTTTCTAATTGAAATTAAAAAACAGTCAAAAATGACTGCCTTGGGCAATCTAGTGTTAATGACGTGCGGCCATTCATTAACACTTTGACTGCCATGATGGTCACCGATGACCGATGCAAGAAATTTTACTGAAGATCCAAAATATTCGCAATGGGTAGCAATTATTATTTTATAAATGTAGTTGTTATTAGAATAGTGATGCGATCCTTTGGTCTCCAATACCTGCGCATTATTTAAATTTTGCATAATTCAGTCGAATGCTGTAGTATTCCATAGCATCGCCATTCTAATATAGTAAAATACTGCAGAGAATGATTAAATCATGCAAATTGAAGGTGATGCAGAGTTGTTGGAAGCCAAAGTATTGAAGCACCGTTTCAATTTCCATTGCGTTTATAAGATTGCAAAGTGGTTTCATTGCGAATTCTTTGCATTTTTAGTAAAATCTTTTGCGCCGGTCACCGGTGACCACTGTGGCAGTCAACGTATTAACCCGGTGCGGACGTATTACAACTCGTTTACATATGTGTTCGACAAATACGATTGATACAATAAAAATATTAATACGTTGCTAGCCGGCGACCTAATAGACATTTAGCCCTTTGACTGCTGAATACTTCCGGCCGAAGCGCTCGCCGAGGACGAAATACTTTTCGCTAGTGTAAATTCTATTGACTGGTCATATAACGCGCAACTGAGTACTAATCATACATGCGCCAAATTAAATAATGCAAGAATATTATTTCATAAAGATATAGATCTTTATTCATAGATACAGATCTGTATTCATCTCATACATTAATAATTATGGCTGCAATAGGTAAGAAATCGGAGCGATTGGGAAACGCATATATGCGACCATAGTCGAGACCGATACATTTCGGCGGACGCATATATGCGTCCATAGCAGTCAAAGGGTTAAAGCCTGAGCGCCGGCAACGTGTCGGCCACTTGTTTCGCTTGTTTCTGAAAGTGATTCCGGCGTCAAGTGATAGACTCAGAAACCCGCGTTTTCGCGGGACTGGCTGTCAATGTGTTAAATATTCAGAATTTTCAAAATGGATACACGTACGATTTTAGACACGTACAAGCGATGCGTATAGAATATTAGATACACAGAACACAGACATATACGAATTATAGTTCAGTAAAATGAAATGTAGTTAATAAATAATTAAAATAAATCAAATTCGGGGAACTAACCCTTGGGAACAGACCTGTTTGATGGCGGTCAATGCTTGTGCGTAAACATCCCCGTCGGTCTGATAATTTTGCTTGACGTGATTGACAATGTCCTCGACGTTCGACGTTGGAAATGAATCGCCGCATCTTTGCAATGAACGCAACGCCTCCATCACTAATAGAGAGAATCTTGACGAACCATTCATGCTACAGCAGCAAAATATCTAACAATAATACGTTTTGTTAGATTAAAACGCGTCACAATGATATAACACATCATACGATTGAAACATGTAACCAGGCAGATACGAAAATACTAATAGAATATTGTGCCTTCTTTGGGAAGATACGTTTTTTGACGATTCGTCGATAGCATCACGATTTTCAGAGGCTGTTTGATAATACTTGTTCGTTCCTTGTGTATTCGAAGTTACTGATGCGCTTTCGTTGAAATTCCCCGATTTCGTCGTTGCCATTTTCGCCTCATCGTATCCTTGTTCCGATCCTTCAACATCGTCGTTTTCGGAAATGTTATTCGTCACATCCGCAATTTGTTCCTCGGATTCGGTCTCGTGCAGTTGATGTGCCATGATACGTTTAATTTATCGACGGCGAAAGATTGACCAAAGAAACGGTATGAAAGCGGCTGTAAGTTAAAGACAGGATATCTGAACATCTGCGAAGATAGTCCTGGATCAACGATTGACAGTGACAGAACAACAGACAATTTACTCAAAAAATTCCTCTTGAAGTTCCGCTCTCCAACTGCTTACATCGTGAATCGTATCGATCTACGATTGAAATGACGTCAGAGGAATGTAGTAGAGGCCACAATAGCGGGTAATGCAAAGGGAGTGTAGGAAAAGCCTGAGGTGGAAGGGATGAGCGCATATGTGAAATATTAATAGAAATACCGGCCACTGCTGGACATAGCTGCCTACACGCGAAAGCTCCTCTGTCGGTTTCACGCGCTTACGTTGTTCATTTCAGCCGGACCTGCTACTTTCTGATACAGATAATGCTAATCCGTCGCATATACAACCTAACGAATTACAGCACAAATTTACAATCCCACTTCTGCGGTCGCGTTAACACGTTGACTGCCATGGTGGTCACCGGTGGCCGGCGCAAAAGATTTGACTAAAAATGCAAATAATTCGCAATGAAGCCTATTTGCAATCTTGTAAAAGCAATTGATATGGGAACGGTGCTTCAATACTTTGGCTTCCCACAACTCTGCGTTACCTTCATTTTACACTACTTAATCATATTCTGCAGTATTTCATCGCATCGCGCTTCTAATGTAGCAAAATATGCTTGGCAGTCAAAGTGTTAAATGTATCTGACAAAACATACTTTCCATCTTACATGACGCAAGTCGCCAACATATATGCAGTTTGCCATACGACATTGGATCCCAATGTCTAGACGTTGTTTTTGTCATCGTCATGAAGCAAAAATTCCCAGGATCTTCTAGAAGCAATCAGGCTAAAATTTACTTTTCTTACACCATTCATCCCTGAGCTGCTTCTATAAAACGCATTGTGCCGCGGAAGCTCTGTGCTCTCAAAAACGACAAATTTACTTAGCGCCAAATGAAACGGCGGTTCGCAAACAATCGTGGAGATCCGATTATCCCACGTGGATAGAAGTTCGTCGAAGAAAAGGGATGTCGACGGGGGTGCGAATGAAGCTCAGGCAGGTACCGCGCTCCACTTTATGTCGGGCCAACCCCTTCTTCGAGGACGGCAGGCGCAGAAGGGCTGTTGTTTCGCGTCCGATAAGGACGAGGAGGCTCAGGCCTGCCAAGAATTACCTGGACGAGTGCGGATAAGAACCGTGCCGGCGCGGTAAGCCACAATTTGCCGACAGCCTGGGAACGGGAGGGCTGTATGTAGCTTGGCGTGTGCTCCAAGGGGGCAAATAGCCTAAATGATTAACCGTCCGACCGATGTTGGAGAGTACCGTATGATTCCTCCTGACCGGCAACAATGCATCGTTCGCGTGGCTTCTAATTTTCCTACGCAGCTACTTCCGGGTGTCGACAATTCGTCAGAACTTTCGCTACCTGTTGTAAACGTAAGATGTCGGAAGACGTTGACTACTTAAAGTACAAAGTATTTGTTGAGAAACGTGTATAGTACTGTTGTCGGCGGTTTGTATATAGAGCGACTTGTTAAATCATAAACGATCTTTGTATTGGCATTCCGCCACTTTATGTGTAAGGAGTTACTTCCGAGTGTCGACGATCGGTGGTCACATTTCGCTACCTATTGTATACGTAAGATGTCGGAAGACGTTGATTACTTAAAGTACAAAGTATTTGTTGAGGAACGTGTATAGTACTGTTGTCGGCGGTTTGCATATAGAGCGACTTGTTAAATCATAAATGATCTTTGTATTGGCATTCCGCCGCTTTATATGTAAGGAGTTACTTCCGAGTGTCGACGGTCGGTGGTCACATTTTGCTACCTATTGTATACGTAAGATGTCGGAAGACGTTGACTACTTAAAGTACAAAGTATTTGTTGAGGAACGTGTATAGTACTGTTATCGGCGGTTTGCGTATAGAGCGACTTGTTAAATCATAAACGATCTTTGTATTGGCATTCCGCCGCTTTATATGTAAGGAGTTACTTCCGAGTGTCGACGATCGGTGGTCACATTTCGCTACCTGTTGTAAACGTAAGATGTCGGAAGACGTTGATTACTTAAAGTACAAAGTATTTGTTGAGGAACGTGTATACGTACTGTTATCGGCGGTTTGCATATAGAGCGACTTGTTAAATCATAAATGATCTTTGTATTGGCATTCCGTCGCTTTATCTGTAAGGAGTTACTTCCGAGTGTCGACGATCGGTGGTTACATTTTGCTACCTGTTGTTAGCGTATGATGTGAGAAGGTCCGATTATATAAAGTGAAACGTATTTGTTGAGTTAAGTCTATACGTACTGTGATTGGCAGTTTTAATGTAAAGAGATTTGTTAATTCATAAATAAACTTTGTATAGATATTCAGGTGCTTTATGTGCAAGCAACTACTTGCAGGTGTCAGGGATTCTTTCGGATTTTTGTTACTGGTTGTTTATTTAACACACCACATATTTGTTAAATTACGTGTTTACGTACTGTAATCGACTGGTTGAATATAAAGTGTTCTGTTAAATAAATGGGCTTTGTAGCATAGAATTTCGCGGCCTGCGTCGTTTAGCAAGCTTCATTGGCGATTGCGCTGCTAAAAGAGGCAGTGCGATAGCAGCCACGGTAATTTCTAACGCTGATAATAAATGCAATTGTAAGAAGGCACGAGAAAGGAACGGCGTGAGATTATAAACGTAGTTGCGGCTCGAAGGTGGAGGTGGAGGGCGAAGTAAGAAAAGTTTAATCGGGACTTCCGGAAGGGGCGCAAGGCGAGTCCTCGTGACGACTTGATGAGATAACTTTGAGCCAAGTTGTGAAACAACGGGCGTCACGATTCGTGACTTCGTGCTCAGCCGAGGGTGAAAGGAATCCGTGCCGGCAGGCGAAGAAACTAAGCAGACACGCGACTACATTCGCTGCGTACGTTTGATACATTGAATACACGGGATACATCGGTACATGTCACGTCGAAGTGCATCCCACATAATGGAAATCGGATACGTCGCTTACCGCAGCCTTTGCTGGCTCCTTAAAAAGCGCCATATCACATCTTAATCGTATCACCTGTTTATGTGTTCTGTTAGCTACATTACGGTAATGTCGTCTGACTATTAAAATGCATCCCACGTAATGGAAAAGCGAATACATTAGTTCGCGGAAAGCATCGTTTAGCGCAGACAAATTTGCCATATCACATCTACATCCTATTATTCATGTGTTCCGCTACCTGTTTTACAGTAACACCATTTAGTCGTAGAAGTACATCCCGTAAGATGGAAATCGGATACGTCGCTTACCGCAGCTTTTGCTGGCTCCTTAATAAGCGCCATATCACATCTTAATCGTATCACCTGTTTATGTGTTCTGCTAGCCACATTACGGTAGTGTCGTCTGACTATTAAAATGCATCCCACGTAATGGAAATCGAATACATTAGTTAGCGGAAAGCATCGTTTAGCGCAGACAAATTTGCCATATCACATCTGCATCCTATTATTCATGTGTTCCGCTAACTGTTTCACAGTAACACCGTCTGGTCGTAGAAGTACATCCCGTACGATGGAAATCGGATACGTCGCTTACCGCAGCCTTTGCTGGCTCCTTAAAAAGCGCCATATCACATCTTAATCGTATCACCTGTTTATGTGTTCTGTTAGCCACATTACGGTAATGTCGTCTGACTATAGAAATGCATCCCACGTAATGGAAATCGAATACATTAGTTAGCGGAAAGCATCGTTTAGCGGAGACAAATTTGCCATATCTGCATCCTATCATTCAAGTGTTCCGCTAACTGTTTCACAGTAACACCGTCTGGTCGTAGAAGTACATCCCGTACGGTGGAAATCGGATACAAGATCAATTAGCCCAAGGTATCGTTTATCGCAGGCAAATTTACCAGATTCTTAAGAAGCACCGTATCACAGTGTCGACCATAGATTACGATAACACCGCCGGATCATAGAAGTGCATCTGACATAATTTTGTATAGTGCGTATTTTGCCGTATTAGAACGGCGATGCTATGAAATACTACAGCGTTTGACTGGATTATGCAAAATGTAAATAATGTGCAAGTATTGGAGACCAAAGAATCGCATCACTATTCTAACAATAACTGCATTTATAAAATAATTATTACTATCCATTACGAATATTTTCGATCATTAGTCAAATCTCTTGCGCGGGTCACCGGTGACCCCCGCAGCAGCCAACGTGTTAAACATCATTCGTTTATCATCCATTTGTGCGTTGTGCCGGTTATGCCTTACGGCGATATTGTTTACCCGCAAAAGCTCGGCAGCGCAATTTAATCTGACAAATAATAGGCCGAGCGATTTTCGTCACTTCACGAAAACGTCTTCCTGAAAATGCTCGCAGAAGAGCGATCGCGCGACAGATTAATCGGACGTAGTGGGGTGCGTGATTCCGATTTCCAGGACACCGATTAGACCGATTATCCTCGGGTCGCGCAGCTTTATGAAGGGGTGGCTGAAAGGGTTCGGGGGTGTGCTCTGAAGCTCGCGGGGTCACGTGACATGATGTCACGTTACCGGGTGGTCGTCGACAGGTGTTTGGGTTCGCACGACCGGGCAAGAACGGTCGAGCCACGGAAGCGGCAGCCGCTATCGCAAATCCAGCCACATAATGATAACGAGGCATCCCCGTCGGTGCGACAAGCTGCTCGTGTAACGTCGACTTGACCGAACTTAAGCGACTGCCGCCGCGAATTGCCCTCAATTTATTTTCGACGCCAAATCCTCCTTTGCCAGTCGACCTGCCGTTGGGGATGAAGCACCATTTTCAATTAATCGCGAAAATTCAGGCGACGCAGCGATTAATCCGTATCCTTGTTGCAATTGGTACAACTATATAAAGCCTTCTTTACGGTTAAATGTATTGACTTTTTCAATTTGATTGTTGCAATTCCCGACACGTTTTGAGGCCACCTATATTTCCTTCTCAGGAGTGGATCGTACTTGTGTTAGTGATCTTCTATAGTGAGGTTGAAATTAAAGGCATCATCTAATAATTAGTAGAATGTTAAGCATGCGACATTCTATTTGAGCAGGTATGGTATTTGCGCGAATTCCGTCAGGAAGAATTCTAAATGATAAGGTCAGTTAAAAACCAGGATAGTAGCCTTGCGAGAGTGCCAGCAGTTTAGCGTTACCGAAGTTAATCATTCTTCTTCATACCATGTATTCTTCATACATACTTCTATACCATGTTCTGCAAAGACATCGGAAAATTCCTCTGATATTTAGGACTGTTAGTGGTATATGATTATGAAGAAAATGGCCTTTTATGCAAAGCTCCAACTAAGAAAACTTTATTAAATCGTGTCGTATGTTTCCAATAATGAAGTTTTCTTGGCCACAGCCTTGTACAAAAAATAATTTTCTTGACAAGCATATAACACTAAAAGTCCTAAATGTCGGAGGAGGAAGGAGTTATACGTTTCGTGGCCTCATGACATTTATCTGTTGCATCTGTGCCCGAAAGCTCAAGGTGACGAGGTGGAAACCTGTTTCGAGACGATTGCTCAGTCTCGTAATTACCCCGTTCAGTATTACTCATCAGGGGGTTGGGGGCAAGGAGAGAAGGACGGTCGATTGTTTTTAAGGTGCACGTAATTGCGGACTCGTGAGATCACCGCCACATGGCACACGCACATCACCCTGTACCGATAAATTAGATATTACGATACTAAACGGCATTATTCAACTCAGCCGCAATCGCACGTACGGCGTTGATGAACGGCGAATAATTTTAACCGAGCGATTCAGACGGAGTGGCCAAAATAGGTTTTGCGCCACCGATGGAACCCACCTTTGCGCGCATCAGTTATAAGGGATGTACTAAACGTGTCGACTTACACGGCCGCGAAAGAAGAAGTTCCACTTCAATAAATGAATAAACGGCATTATTCAACTCAGCCGCAATCGCACGTACGGCGTTGATGAACGGCGAATAATTTTAACCGAGCGATTCAGACGGAGTGGCCAAAATAGGTTTTGCGCCACCGATGGAACCCACCTTTGCGCGCATCAGTTATAAGGGATGTACTCAACGTGTCGACTTACACGGCCGCGAAAGAAGAAGTTCCACTTCAATAAATGAATAAACGGCATTATTCAACTCAGCCGCAATCGCACGTACGGCGTTGATGAACGGCGAATAATTTTAACCGAGCGATTCAGACGGAGTGGCCAAAATAGGTTTTGCGCCACCGATGGAACCCACCTTTGCGCGCATCAGTTATAAGGGATGTACTAAACGTGTCGACTTACACGGCCGCGAAAGAAGAAGTTCCACTTCAATAAATGAATAAACGGCATTATTCAACTCAGCCGCAATCGCACGTACGGCGTTAATGAACGGCGAATAATTTTAACCGAGCGATTCAGACGGAGTGGCCAAAATAGGTTTTGCGCCACCGATGGAACCCACCTTTGCGCGCATCAGTTATAAGGGATGTACTAAACGTGTCGATTTACACGGCCGCGAAAGAAGAAGTTCCACTTCAATAAATGAATAATGTATTAAAACGTGTCGTTCCACTTCAATAAATGAATAAACGGCATTATTACTCACGGCCGCGAACCCACCTTTGTGCGCATCAATTATAAAACGTGTCGAAGAAGTTCCACTTCAATAACGTAAACAAATTAGAGACGTCATTACTGTGTCACATTCCAATGCACATGCATATGCAAGGACGATCGTGGTTGACACGGCAGTGACACTGGTGTAGGACAAATAATTACAGAGAAGGTTTTTCTAAGTAAACGACTTCCTTCGAAGATCGATGCGTGCTTTGCCTGATCAGGGTCGGCACATTGCGAAGAAGAGAGCACGCAGCTGGGGAAGGCAGGAAGGTCAAAGGACGCGAGCTATCTCGACATTTAACCCCCTACAGACGGCAATCGATCTTTTGACCGTTAATTGCGAACGCCGTAGCATAATTACAGGACAGTAGCGGCTCCAACATTGATGAGGAGTATATGTGCCTGTCTAAAATTGCCCTCCACCGTCTAATTTACTTCATAATAATTACAGGTGCATTAAACATTCGTAGGTAACGTGAAAGTGTCAGGTGCACGATGTCCCAGCGTAGTACAAAGTGTTCAGAACGCTTTCAGCGAGTGTATAGTCTCTAGTTATTTCTAAAACACCTTAACTTCGCCTTGTAGACTGTCCATATACGTACCCTTAACAGAAGTCGGAATACACTGTCGGATAACAGTTTGAAAAGTAATTTCTTTGCATGCGCATGCAGGTGTAAAATGTAGGAAGATTGTCTTTCCGGGAAGCAGTAAACAAAGAATCGTTACCGGCATTGCTTTTTCGCCAACATGAACTCTAATATTTCCTATGCAGCTGGTGTCCGCAATTTTGGCACAAATTTCAATTTGTAATACACAATTACGATCAACGTCAGAAGGGTACGTTAGGGGTTCCTGGAACAAGAGCATAAAATGTGAAACCTACTGATATGTAGAAAATTCGCTTATTTAACTGACGGAAAAGTAACCAGGTCGTTTGCGTACGTTATGAAACAATCAAATGAATATTCAAAGGGATAATGAAGGTCAATATTTAAATTGAACTGGAGACATGTTGGTTTACGAATAAGAATGATTCTTCATATGTCACGTAGCTTATCCTGGACAACACGATTCATTGTATGTATGGAAAGTAACATCATGCCATTTATCGATCAAGACTCGCATTATGCTAGATCTGTCCATGTTGCAATAAGTAAAGTGAAAAAGAATTTTATATAAATACGTAAAATAAGCGAATTCTCGGCAGTGCGGTGTTCGATTGATATACATCTCTATGTACATGTTGCGTGTTTGTAAAATAGTGGCTCAACGTATATGGTGCAATATGTATGACGTCCACTACAGATACATAGTATACGCGTATATCTGATATAATATTTACTGATATAACTGTTATTGTAGATAATATTATATTATTTGATACATAGTATAGGTGTGTGTCTAGTATAGTTGCAAAATAACTACTAAAAATGTTAACATTCGTTCCATCACGTAGCAATAATTCAATTTCAACCATTATTATCAAAACGTTGTAGCATAGCAAATCGCTGCCGTCAACATTATCTGTACATTATTACAATAGGCATTGACTTCCCATTACGTAACATCCCGAAGCATCACCAAATGCCGTAAACCACCGTGATACATATTATACGTGTGTGTCTAGTATGGTTGCAAAATAACTACTAATAATGTTAACATTCGTTCCATTACGTAGCAATAATTCAATTTCAATCATTATTATCAAAATGTTGTAGCATAGCAAATCGCTGCCGTCAACATTATCTGTACATTATTACAATAGGCATTGACTTCCCATTACGTAACATCCCGAGCATCACCAAATGCCGTAAACCACCGCGATACATCCCGCAATATCACGAGGTCTCAAGCTATACTTTCTTTGGTCGAGCCGCAGCATAAAACACGCCGCCACTAATAGAGCCGACAATTACGCGAACTGGCGGCAATATATTTGCAGCGATGCGCGTCATGTGACATTCCGTACAATAATCTCCGCTATCTCCGCCCCGCGTCTCTGCCGCAAAAAGCGACTCGACGACCTATTATGCCCGCAAAACGTCGAGATTACGGCGGGTGATACGATGTAAGCGGTGGCAATCATTTATCGCGAGCCGACATGCCGTTGGCCATTGGTCAGGACGGTTTTACCGGAGGTCTGCCTAACCACCCCAAACATTCTCCACCCTCCTGGCTGCCTTCGTCCTTCCACCCTAATGACACGGGGGCGGAACGCAACAGGGGTGACTTTGAGTGCGCATGAACGTTGGGCGGTGGCAACCCCTGTGTTGGCGAATAAGATCTCACGTCTCGAAGTTCTGCGCAAGCTAGCAAGCACGTGACGGAATACGTCACAGCGCCTGTGAGAATCTGCGTGGGTGGATCGAGACGAGCGCCTGCGGAAGTCATGGCCCACACCTCGAGCCTCGACATTTACACCCCCGCAAACTGTTCCGCGCTTTTTCCCTATTTCGGCGCGAGAGTGTAGCTAAGAGAGTCTGTGCGTTAACATGAGGAAACTAGGAATTGGTCAGGTGAATTGGGGGGAGGGAGAGCTCTGGTTTGAACGTCGCTCTGCGTGTGATGGTTTTTGAAATGGGAACGGGGTGCATGCTTGATTGAAGGAGGAAATGTACGGTATGGCTGCCGGAGACTTTGCGGGTTGGAAAGTTTGGAGGTTCTGCGTTTCGTGCTTTTGTACTGTTATTGGAGTAAAACGTCAGCGTGGGTACTAGTTGGAGAACGTACGGAAGATGGGATCGCATACGCATGCGAGGTCAATTTGCACGGGGAATGCGGTGTCTGGCGCGTTTTCCGCACTTCATCTGTTGAGAAGTTACAACTTACTTACTCCGAGTACAGGTGCGTATTGTTAACGAGAAATAATGATCACGTTAATGAAATTAAAATTGTATGAGTAAAAGTAAAGATATTATTACGACCGCCTGTGTTTAAACAGGTATCGAAGAGGTGTCGATGCAAAGTTAGATCCCAGGGAAACTACTACATATAGTCTACATATTTAAAATATATTGTTTTATTTTCGGGTGTGCATAGTTACTACCTGTGTACGACTTTCAGACTTGAGTGTGATTCATATCGCTGAGGAAGATCCACACTAGGTCCGAAACATTCGGATTGATGTATAGATGTGGTAAAGGAGAGTATAGCTTCTCTGGGACTCGGCTTTGTACCGACACCTCTTCGATATCACAAAAATTATACGTTCATAACTGCATAGAAGTGAGTGATCCTTCAAACAAGTCACTCATCGCTGTCATTTCAATATTCTATTAATCCTACCAAAAAAAATGTCCCCTTCGCATGAAATGTTTCTTTACGGGTCGGCAACTGAAAAAATTAAAACCTCCACCGTGACAATGTGTGCGAAATGTCAAACACATTGCCGTGACCAGGATTCGAACCTGGGTTACTACGGCCACAACGTAGGGTCCTAACCACTAGACGATCACGGCTATTGGAGGAATTAAAAACGATTGAAAAACTGTGAAAGATCGGTCCGATCGTGATCGACTTACCTACTGATGCGTGGCGGCACGGCTAGGTGAAATGAATTCTTCGTAAACACGAGATACGGGAGCCGCACCAAGTTCGACAGCGTTTGACAAATAACTAAAATTTAATTTAAAATTAATTTTGTTCAAAGAAGAAAACGATATCTAAAAGAACGACAGTGTGATTAGGTTGGATGGGTACATTTTTGATGAATTTTCTAAATCTCCAGCTACCACGTGCAGTAAAGTTTTTTTTTCAATAATGTTAACATATACTGATAAATTTGGCTAATCTGTAGATGGGCCCATTTATGCAAGATACCATTAAACATTAAGTCAGTTCGAGTTGATGAATCTTAAGAAGATCATAAACACGAGATGGCAACCAAGTTCAACAGCTGTTTGACAAATAACTAAAATTTCATTTAAAATGAATATTGCTCAAAAAAGGAAACGATATCTAAAAGAACGACAGTGTGATTAGGTTGGATGGGTACATTTTTGATGAATTTTCTAAATCTCCAGCTACCACGTGCAGTAAAGTTTTTTTTTCAATAATGTTAACATATACTGATAAATTTGGCTAATCTGTAGATGGGCCCATTTATGCAAGATACCATTAAACATTAAGTCAGTTCGAGTTTATGAATCTTAAGAAGATCATAAACATGAGATACGGGAGCCGCACCAAGTTCGACAGCGTTTGACAAATAACTAAAATTTCATTTAAAATGAATTTTGTTCAAAAAAGGAAACGATATCTAAAAGAACGACAGTGTGATTAGGTTGGATGGGTACATTTTTGATGAATTTTCTAAATCTCCAGCTACCACGTGCAGTAAAGTTTTTTTTTTTCAATAATGTTAACATATTACTGATAAATTTGGCTAATCTGTAGATGGGCCCATTTGTGCAAGATACCATTAAAAATTAAGTCAGTTCGAGTTTATGAATCTTAAGAAGATCATAAACACGAGATACGGGAGCCGCACCAAGTTCGACTGCGTTTGACAAATAACTAAAATTTCATTTAAAATGAATTTTGTTCAAAGAAGAAAACGATATCTAAAAGAACGACAGTGTGATTAGGTTGGATGGGTACATTTTTGATGAATTTTCTAAATCTCCAGCTACCACGTGCATATAGTTTTTTTTACAATATGTTAACATATATATAAATTTGGCTAATCTGTAGATGGGCCCATTTGTGCAAGATACCATTAAAAATTAGTCAGTCGAGTTTATGAATCTTAAGTGTGATCATAAACACGAGATAGATCCACCAAGTTCGACAGGTTTGACAAATAACTAAAATTCCATTTAAAATGAATTTTGTTCAAAAAAGGAAACGATATCTAAAAGAACGACTGTGATTAGGGGATCGGTACATTTTTGATGATTTTCTAAATCTTCGCTACCACGTGCAAAAGTTTTTTTAAATAATGTTCATATACTGATAAATTTGGCTAATCTGTAGATGGGCCCATTTATGCAAGATACCATTAAACATTCAGTCATCGAGTTTATGAATCTTTAGAAGATCATAAAAAAAATGTCCCCTTCGCATGAAAGTTCAACAGCGTTTGACAAATAAAATTTAATTTAAAATGAATATTGTTCAAAGAAGAAAACGATATCTAAAAGAACGACAGTGTGATTAGGTTGGATGGGTACATTTTTTATGAATTTTCTAAATCTCCAGCTACCACGTGCAGTAAAGTTTTTTTTTCAATAATGTTAACATATACTGATAAATTTGGCTAATCTGTAGATGGGCCCATTTATGCAAGATACCATTAAACATTAAGTGAGTTCGAGTTTATGAATCTTAAGAAGATCATAAACACGAGATACGGGAGCCGCACCAAGTTCAACAGCGTTTGACAAATAACTAAAATTTCATTTAAAATGAATTTTGTTCAAAAAAGGAAACGAAAAAAAGGAAAAAGGAAAATATCTAAAAGAACGACAGTGTGATTAGGTTGGATGGGTACATTTTTGATGAATTTTCTAAATCTCCAGCTACCACGTGCAGTAAAGTTTTTTTTTCAATAATGTTAACATATACTGATAAATTTGGCTAATCTGTAGATGGGCCCATTTATGCAAGATACCATTAAACATTAAGTCAGTTCGATTTTATGAATCTTAAGAAGATCATAAACACGAGATACGGGAGCCGCACCAAGTTCAACAGCGTTTGACAAATAACTAAAATTTCATTTAAAATTAATTTTGTTCAAAAAAGGAAACGATATCTAAAAGAACGACAGTGTGATTAGGTTGGATGGGTACATTTTTGATGAATTTTCTAAATCTCCAGCTACCACGTGCAGTAAAGTTTTTTTTTCAATAATGTTAACATATACTGATAAATTTGGCTAATCTGTAGATGGGCCCATTTATGCAAGATACCATTAAACATTAAGTCAGTTCGAGTTTATGAATCTTAAGAAGATCATAAACACGAGATACGGGAGCCGCACCAAGTTCGACAGCGTTTGACAAATAACTAAAATTTCATTTAAAATGAATTTTGTTCAAAAAAGGAAACGATATCTAAAAGAACGACAGTGTGATTAGGTTGGATGGGTACATTTTTGATGAATTTTCTAAATCTCCAGCTACCGCGTGCAGTAAAGTTTTTTTTTTCAATAATGTTAACATATACTGATAAATTTGGCTAATTTGTAGATGGGCCCATTTATGCAAGATACTATTAAACATTAAGTTAGTTCGATTTTATGAATCTTAAAAAGATCATATGCACAATGTGTATTTGCAGAACAAGCGTGTAAGACATGGACTACGTGCTCGGAAATACTTTTATTACGGAGCCATGAGCTAACTGTAGAATCGCTTTTACTTTAACATGCTGAAATGTTTTCAAGTATGCATTTAATATATGTTTTTCCATCTGATAAAATTCCTTCAACGTCTCGAACGTATCTGTTGTTGTCAACGATCACCCTAAACTTTATCAGCTTTGAGGAGCATACTATTATTCTCGTTTCTTAAACAACTTGTTTGTTATATATATTTGTGTGCTTAGTAAACAGTATTCACACAAATGCGACGAGTTAGTGCAATCTGCATGACACGTATATACCCCTACCAATTGTAACCCTGAATCGTTAGACGATGAGTAAATTGGAGAGGTAGGATCTCGATAACATCGCTAGCAATTGATTGCGTTGTCTGGGCCAATGTGCAGAGAAAATTGTGATAAAAATTGTTATTACATTTTCACGTTCTTGCGAAACCCTGTACTTCACTCAATAAATTCCTTGTATCGATTGCAGTAACCATCTTCAACTACAGTACCAAATGTTGTCTCGTCACAAAATATATGCATCCCTGACGAAGCAATATAATATCCCTAACCCACTCGCCCTATTATATACACGATGAGTA
Organism: Cryptocheilus praepositus; assembly: GCA_033815515.1. NCBI lineage: Eukaryota > Metazoa > Arthropoda > Insecta > Hymenoptera > Pompilidae > Cryptocheilus > Cryptocheilus praepositus. Next base: position 4,192,877 of record JAWWQZ010000257.1, read on the forward strand.
AATTGGAGAGGTAGGATCTCGATAACATCGCTAGCAATTGCTTGCGTTGTCTGGGCCAATGTGCAGAGAAAATTGTGATAAAAATTGTTATTACATTTTCACGTTCTTGCGAAATCCTGTACTTCACTCAATAAATTCCTTGTATCGATTGCAGTAACCATCTTCAACTACAGTACCAAATGTTGTCTCGTCACAAAATATATGCATCCCTGACGAAGCAATATAATGTCCCTAACCCACTCACCCTGTTATATACACAAATGCTTAATTTCTATTGATGCGTCGCTGCATAATCGTTTTAAGAGGAGCAAAAAAAATGTTTTACCCCTGGTGGGACTCGAACCCACAATCCCCGGTTTAGGAGACCGATGCCTTATCCATTAGGCCACAGGGGCGGTCGATGGGTTGATATTTAGAATATAAGAAAAACGGCAGAAAATCATTATAAATTATATATGTGGCACTATTTCATAATTGTTAACTACTTATACAACTAAATAGCTATATAACTAAATAACTGTGTAACAACATAGCTTTATAACTAAATTGCTATACAACTAGACAGCTATACAGCACTAGATATATAACTATACAACCTGGACAAATGTAACTTTGCTATTGCTTTCACAGATTTATGCAGATACGACGGTTATCCCATACGGGAGTATACATTTGCGGAATCGGATATGCTGCAAACCCCAACGTCCATGGAACCACCGCCATCGCCATTGACGTCCTCATCCTTATCGGCTACGTTCACGCTCCCCAGTAATTTTTTACAAACGCCGTTCTTAACGACAATCCCACCCCTTATGCACCCGATAAATGTGCCTCAGCCATTCTCCAATACGACAGGTGCGAACATACGTCGTCAACTTGAGCATGAGCCATCAAACTACAATAACTCGTTCTTTCGTATATTTGACCGATCGGCATTAAAGTATTAAACTTTGTACCCTGAAAATATCTACTTGAAACAATGTCGTCAAGCGCCTCGGTAGCGCAGTAGGCAGCGCGTAAGTCTCATAATCTTAAGGTCGTGAGTTCGATCCTCACCCGGGGCAAATTCTTTTGCATTTTCCTTTAGCATATAGTTGAAGAAAGTTGATTGAGAAGTTGATTGAAAGAAAGAAAGTTGAAGAAATTGCGGTTCGGATCTGAGAATTACGAAAGGGTGCTACCAAGGGCGAGACTCTTTTCGACTACATTACGGGCGATACATGATTTATGCACCTAGGCACACGCAGACTGTTGCCGGCGAATGACAGGCTAATCTTGTGCTTTCCCATTGCGAATTACACAGGTGCTATGATGAATCGACATTTTGTTAGTAGCAATGGCATGGCAGGCCTTCACAGGAGGCCGCGCAGTGAAAAAAAGCCGATACCGGACGAACAGAAAGATGAGAAATATTATGAAAGGCGCAAGCGGAACAATCAAGCAGCAAAGAAGTCACGGGACGCGCGAAAGATTCGCGAGGATCACGTAAGCGAATACGCCTTGAAGGAAAAGCACGCGATAACTCACGTCGCAAATGTTCACGCAATAGTAAAGGGTTTTTCAATAGCTATGTCCGAACTTTGACAGCACGCTGCTCTGACATTTCAGGTGGCAGCACTGTCACTCTTGGTTGTTTATGTTTTGCCATAGTTACCATTTAACCCTTTGCGGTCGTATGTCTACTCTCAGACACCAAAGCCTTTTTACCGTTCCGGTCGTATGTCTGCTCTCAGCCACCACAACAGAAATCGTACTAATCTTATACTGTATTCATCCATGTATCAGTTTACAATTTATCTGTACAATCATAAATATCTAATGGACCTATTGATGAACTTATGCGGTGCTTTTATCAATTGGAGATAACGAAATCCAATGCGAACAAAAGCTGTTACCTCTCGCTCGTCGTGCAAGACGCTTCTTGTTCGTAAAGATATGGACACAGTCCAAAGGTACGTCGTAAAATTCCAAATAATATTTTCCAAATTGTATTTAACTGTAATTAGTCATTCCCGCTTCTTACAATATTTCAAAATAATATTCCAATATGGCCAAAAGAAAGTTAACGACAGAAGTTTACTGTTTTGAAAAATACCACACAATGGAGAGCTATAAAATATAATTTTTACATGAAAATATGACATTAAAACATTATTGTGTAAACATATAACTAAAGTTGACGAAAAATTTCATAAATCTTGTTTATTTTTCATAACCTTGCATGTTGTGTACCACTGCTTTTTCAACGGAAATTAATTCCGACCAGTACGATACCCATGACCAACTTTAATACGTCCGAAAAGGGTTAACGATGGAGCGCTATACCATTCAACAACGCGTCGAAATTGTTAAAATTTATTATAAATATTCATGTTCTTTTCGCCAAACTTTTCGCGAGCTACGAAATATTTACGGCCGAAGTGATCGTCCAACCGAGCGATCAATTCAACGAATTATCGCGAAATTCGAGCAAAGCGGTTCGGTTGCTGATAAAGCAGTCCCTGTACGACGCAGAAACGCGCGATCTAACGCGAAAAAAATATCATTCGAACCATCAGTGAGATCAAAGCCGACTTATGCAAGAGAGTCATACAAAATTGGACCTCTCGAATCGAGTCCTGTAAACGAAGCCGCGGAGGCCATTTGAATAATATCACTTTTAAAACTTAATGGTATCGAATGTACTTTAATCCGCAATAAAGGTTTCCGTCATATGTCGCACACAACTTTTTTTATTCAATTTTAAAGTTCAGACACGCTTAATGAAAAACCCTTTACATAGTGAGATAAAAGCACTGTTATCATTAATATCAATAAGCACTTTATCCAATAGTATTAGTAAGGTTGAAAATAGCGCACCACCCAATGTTCATGCAAACGCACCATGTTTCAAGATTCTTCAAGGTTCTTCCCCGTCACTTTAATGTTTCAACCTACATCTTTGAAGCGTTCTTCAGGCGCGTATTCCCCATTTGAGCCACTTATTGTGAAAGGAGCATGATTCCATTTTCCAGATTAGACATATTTGGTGTCACACTTTCTCTTCCAGGAACCATTTTCTCTAAAGCATGCAGCACTAAATTATCTTCGGGATTAAGCAGTAATAAATTAAACTACCTTTGGCTCAGTACTCATGTATCATCGCCAACAAACTGAAAAACTGGAATCCATTAACCCGGATACCACTTTTACAATAAACGGCTGGTTCCGCAAATTGCAATTCTATAATTCGCTTTACGTTTGATTTGTTTTTAATTGTGTTCTAAATATGATAGTGTTTGATGAGGTCTCGGCTTACGGGTGTGTGCCATGTTTGAATTCAGCATTGTGTCTGTCTTTTTTATTTAAACTAGGCGTTTGCACTATTTAGCATGTCACCCTAACGACACAGATAAATTTGCTAAATTCCAGTTAATATCATAAAAGGAACCAAATATCCTGTGAAAGTCCGAAAGAGATAATGTAGAAACGTTCTAATAAAAGTTCTCCACCGATTTCCATTTTTCAACCAAAACGGGGCTTTCAGCACTATTAGTTTGCACTATTTAGCATGTCACCCTCACGACACAGATAAATTTGCTAAATTCCAGTTAATATCATAAAAGGAACCAAATATCCTGTGAAAGCCTGAAAGAGATAATGTAGAAACGTTCTAATAAAAGTTCTCCACCGATTTCCATTCTTCAACCAAAACAGGGATTTTAGCACTATTAGTTTGCACTATTTAGCATGTCACCTTCATGACACAGATAAATTTGCTAAATTCCAGTTAATATCATAAAAGGAACCAAATATCCTGTGAAAGTCTGAAAGAGATAATGTAGAAACGTTCTAATAAAAGTTCTCCACCAATTTCCATTCTTTAACCAAAACGGGGATTAGTTTGCACTATTTAGCATGTCACCCTCACGACACAGATAAATTTGCTAAATTCCAGTTAATATCATAAAAGGAACCAAATATCCTGTGAAAGTCTGAAAGAGATAATGTAGAAACGTTCTAATAAAAGTTCTCCACCGATTTCCATTTTTCAACCAAAACGGGGCTTTTAGCACTATTAGTTTGCACTATTTAGCATGTCATCCTCACGACACAGATAAATTTGCTAAATTCCAGTTAATATCATAAAAGGAACCAAATATCCTGTGAAAGTCTGAAAGAGATAATGTAGAAACGTTCTAATAAAAGTTCTCCACCGATTTCCATTTTTCAACCAAAACGGGGTTTTTAGCACTATTAGTTTGCACTATTTAGCATGTCACCCTCATGACACAGATAAATTTGCTAAATTCCAATTAATATCATAAAAGGAACCAAATATCCTGTGAAAGTCTGAAAGAGATAATGTAGAAACGTTCTAATAAAAGTTCTCCACCGATTTCCATTTTTCAACCAAAACGGGGCTTTCAGCACATTATCCACTGTTATTAACACTTTGACTACCATGCGTATTTTACTATATTAAAACTGCAACGGAATGAAGTACTACAGAATACGATTGAATTGTGCAAAGTGAAAATAATGCGAAGGTATCGGAGACCAAAGAATTGAATCGCTGTCTAATATTAATTGCATTTACAAAATTATAAATGCGACCGATTGGGTATGTTTTGAATTTTTCGTGTGACCTTTTACGCCGGTCACCGATGACCACCATGGCAGTCAAAGTGTTAATAAGGTTAAAAATATCATGTTACCGCTCGTTGCAACTATATTCGCAGATCGCTCTGCGGGCGACAATGCTGGAGCACGAGAATGCAATTTTGCGGGCGCAAATAATTACGCTGCGGGAGGAAGCCCAATCACTTCGGCACATGTTGATCAAGCAACAAGCTCCAACGATGCAATCGATCGATCGCCCGATTTCGTCCGTCACGCCTGTTGCGGTGTCACCGGTTCGGCCTGCGACCACTTTAGACTGTCAAGTTTAACCTCACGAAGCGGGGAGCATCGGTGAACGACGCTTTTCTACGCTATGGTGAATCTAACGAGACGGGACAGATAAATCCGTTTATCGGAATACATTACCGTTCCAGCATGACGGTTCACCTGTGTGACATTCATGGGTGAAAGTTCGGAACAGCCGGTTCCGACAAGCGTCGGGCTAGAAATGTTAACACGTCGACTGGCGAGTCTATTTCCCTATGTTAGAAGCGCAACGTGATGACATACTACAAAATATCATTGAATTGTGTAAAATTAACCCTTTGCACTCCGCTGTCCCCTCTCAGGGGACATTAAAGTTCAGTAGAGGTTACAGGAAATTAACTCATTCCAGTGCGACTTTTTGAGACGTGCGTGTTTGCCTGAAGTTTTCTCTTGAATGGCACAAGAAATCAAATCAAAATATAGTAAATTTAAAATATAGTAAAAGTATAGTAAAATATAGTAAAAAATATAGTAAAATTACGAAAATATATAAAAAAATGTCAGCGGGTTTTGTTACGACGCGCAAACCACCACTTCAAAATTTTAACCCATTGACTGCCACGCAAATTTAGCGCGTCTTGCCCTGGGTGCGACAGTTTTATTTTAAAGAAGACATTTTCAAATAAAACTGTTGTTATTTATTTATTTTACAAAATATAATATTATTGAGTTACTGATATAATATTGTAATTGTAAAATTGTATGGCATTTACAGTATTTTCATTGAAAAAAAAAACACTTGGTACAGACGCATACTACGAGATATCTCGTAGTTGGCAGTCAATGGGTTAATCGTCATACTATAAAATCGCTGTGGGACAAAGAAAACAGGATTGCATTATTTGCTCTGACAGAAAAACACCTAGTGGCAGACGTCAAACGACTTATTATTGTCACACATGCATCAATCAGTCTGCAATGCATATTGGGGAGTGTTTTAAAGTTTATCACACTGTACAAAATTACAAAAAATAAATTATTGATTTTTTTGCAAATATATATTTCTCGATGTCAACCAATTCATATAAGTTCAATATCATTATAATACGTTAATTGGTTCCAAAACTGTACTAAATAATATGAGTAGCTAACGTCCAGAAAGGTTTAGAGTGCAAAGGGTTAAAATCATTTCTTCTAATACCATGTGCATTTATAAAGTTGTGAATGTTGCTGACGGCGCATTTTTTTTCCTACAGTAAAACGGCAACGTGATCACATACTACAGAACATGATTGAAAGTTCATACTTTGATGCGAAATTAAAACAGTGCGGAGGTATTGAACCGGTCACTAACTTGCGTTGGCTATTTTAATAGCACAACTTTGTTCATTGTGTTCAATCGCGTCTGCATTATTATAAAAAAAAAATATCTTAATATCAAATGCTTTATATACGAGTGATTTTTAAATAAGTTGTAGTCATTTAGAAAATAATTATTGAAAAGGAAATAACAAAGGCATGTAGCTCTTTAAAAGGAAAGTGCAATGAAACAAATGATATCTCTTGTCTGCACTGTACAGTTAATCCGAAAAATATTAAAAGATGAATTTATGCAAAGTTCAATTTGAATTCATTATGCACGAACAAACTTTATTGAAGGTTATATTTTGTTACATTATGATTGATGCATCGGAGACCAAATGATTGAAACTATTCTGATACCAATTGCATTTACAAAACTATAAATATTACCGAATACAAATTTTTCGCATTTGCTATCACGACAGTCAACGTGTTAATGATCAGTAAGTTGTGTTATACGTTTTCAAATTTTAGAAGAGCGCCATTGCGCGTCTCTTTGCTGGACATACGACGAGCGTCTATAAGAATTTTATTATTGTTATGTATGAAGTATATGTTATAAATAAGTGACGCCAGCGAGAAGAGTCACCATTGAGTGTTAATGAGAAAAATGTATAATAACAACAATATTTCAAACCCTTACCACTCTCATTTTCGCGTGCGTTATTATAATGGTGTACTGCATTATGTCGTTCCGAAATTAAATGTGCTAACAAATCCGATTGCCGGAGATATATTATTTTTTTTCGCTGCAGCTTTAACTCTTTGCGCTCGACGCGCTTTTCTCTCGGGCTGACCAGCAACTCGACAGTAATTCGCCACGCGCGCGCCTATTTCATGAGTTCGTTTCTGTTAACTTAAAATAATTTTAGGCACAATGGGACACTTTAAACTCGTATATTTTAACATTACATACATTTATTTAACTTAATGAAGGATATTTATTAAGGATTACGTTGTATGATTTTTCTTCTTGTGGTATTTTGTAAAACAATCTCCAATGTGCATTCTTGGCTTGTCGGGGCATGTGTCACAATAGTACATAGTTTGTCGTCTTTGGCCGAAGTTTCGTTGGGAACAAACTTTGCAATTGGATTGCATTTTGTGATTGGTTCTGTTTGTACCTTTTTTTTAAAGAAGCGAATTGAAAGAAGCGTTGCTACGTCTATCAGCGTTCTATTATTCTCAAGGCATAATGCACGCATTGAAATTCGTTTGTGTTTTTGAGATAAGACATCTTTATAGCTATGTAGACACCTCATAAAATGATCTACAAAAGGCCAGGTAGACTTGTCAAGCGATATTCGTTAGACCAAACACAAATAAACACCGTTACCACTCAATTTACCGCATCGATGCGAGTGGTGCCTGAGAGGCACCGGTAGAGTTGGCGCAGCACATGCCATGGTGCCTGAGAGGTACCGGTCGAGCGCAAAGAGTTAATCGGTCAATAAATGTGTCAATGCTTGTTGCACTGCGAACAGTGATGACAATGACGTTGATGTCGGATCGCATTAAATGAGTAACTATAGAAAAGTAAGTTGGTGGCGCCACTAGCTTACAGGCTGCTTCTCATTGGATAAAATCACGAGAATCGTCATAAAATTGAGACATGCTTGCTTCAACGTGACCCTGTTCGCTTGAAATTTAACCTGAAATTCATTAGGAAAATATTTTTATATTTCCTCGGTACACTGTCTGTATGGCAATAAATAATTAAAAGTGACTCACTGGTTTTAAACCTTTGCGGACGAGTGTCGGATATTATGCGGACGAGTTCGGATATACATGACCGGCTGTTCGCAAAAATTGAAAATTATTTTTTTAACACAATTCAATTTGATTTTGTTCATTATGAAAAAATATTTTTATAGTTTTTATAACGCAAACGCGCGACGTGAATATTTTCTGTATGCGGCAATAAATAATTAAAAGTGACTCACTGGTTTTAAACCTTGGGTTATGCACAGTTTTCAATGCGTTTTTCTGGTATTTGCTACTGTACAGCGCTGTGATCGTTTTGCGTGTTATTGTTACCTATCTCACCGTATTGATTACTCCTTGGCAAAAATCACTATAAACATTGGAAGACTTCACGCACTTGATATGCAGTCATCATTGAGTCGCAATTATTTACCGAACCAACTAGTGTTTTGAACGATGGAATTTAGGTAACACGTAAAAACACCTGTATAGGTTGGCGACCATGTAAATCTGAACATCTCGTCGGTAAAGTTGTGGTCAACCTGATGCTGAAACGGTTACAACAAGGGAATACTATATTTTTATAGTAGATGTGTGATCGGTTGGTCGGTGAAACTGTGGGACCGCAGTTCCAATTTATAGAATAACACGTTATCAATATGGCATTGCCCTATTTCTCACTTTTAGCTGCCATAGGCCTTGGTATTGCTTATTACGTGTATACATCGTTTCAAACTAATAGACAGGAGAACAATTTTCATAACGCCTATGAACAAACAGCAGAGAGACTTTATTTGAGAATTCAAGACGGACATGGAGAGAGAACAGAACGAAGAAGACATCGACAGAGGAATCAGCAGCGCAATGATGAGACCAATAAAGCAAAATATATAAATCCTAAGAGTGAATATAACGACAACTGTACTATTTGCGTAGAGCTGTTGTCTGAGATTGGTGTTGTGCGTTTGAACACATGTGGACACCGTTTCCATAAGTTGTGCATGAAGAATTATGTGTCACACGTTTCTCAAATGGTATGTAATGTTCTGGTTGTACTCAATCTTTATATGTTTAACCCATTGCGTTATGATTAAATTGTAACAATGTTAACTGTAATCACTAAGAAAGCTGCTCATGGTTTGGTACCTGCAGCAGTTTGGCTCGTTCATATTTCTTATGCTTGATCCATAATGGATATTATATGTCTTGTATGATATTTTAAAGCAATGGGTTGAATATACTTACACTATGATCACTAAGATAACTTTTTGCTTACAGAATGCCTGTTGCCCAAATTGTAGAAGACAATTGACTGAGCGTGATCATCTGAATCTTACAGCTTGACTTTGCACGCACTTTTCGTGTACTCTAGATTATTTAACTATAATATAAAACGTTTTGTAACATAAAAATAAATAAAGTTTGTGGGGAAACAGTTGACAAACCCTATTTCAGACATAAGATGTTTGCTCCATAATGATCGATATTTTCAGTTCATAATCATTCTCTATGTTGTCTAAAAGTGAGAACACGTAACTTACATGTAATAAGCCCATGGAGACGGACATAGTTAACTATCCTCGATTTTCAACATCTGATCTCTTTTTTTTGATGAAAAAATAATTACATAGTATATATCCTGTTATTATGCACATTTAAATCCGTCAACAATTTTTATTTGTGTAGATGTGCTTGTGCACTAGTATATATTATAGTAGGAATGTATCCTAAATAAAACCGACACTTTTATGAAGTTCTCAATATTAAACCCATATGCGACATGCGAAGCAGTATGTCGTGAATTATCCTCATTCGTCGTTAAGTTGGGTATATGATTGAAAGAACGATTTTTTTCTGTTATCTCTAATTTCATTTTGTGCAACAAATCTTTTACAATTTGTTTCGTGCGTATACAATTTTTACTACTCCGATAGATTGTAAGTTTATTAGATATCCAATGACTGTAATTTATGGTAAGTCGGGAAATATTACAGAAACGGTGAAAGTGCGTATTATTCATTCGTAGAGATCGGTTTCGTACGATGCGCTGCAGCATTAGTTGGCGTATATGATTGAAAGAACGATTATTTTCGTAGATATGTATTAAAATGGAGGAATATATTTAAACTTTGTCGCGCGTTTTCCTATATTAAAACTCATCGTAGATGACATTCAGAATATGATTGAATTGTCAAAATCGAAATACATTGTCACCGTATCGTAGCAACTGTAAATAATGTTTTCTGTAGTGTTAAGTGACTTTTCTACACAAATGATAGAATTGTTCATCAAAATAACAGAGAATACGAAATAATTAGGTTCCCATTCACAGGAGAAATGTTTGAAAATGATCAAAATATATTTAACACTTTGACTGTCACGCGTATTTTACTATATTAAAACCGTCACCGGATTATACAGAATATGATTGAATTGTGCAAAATGAAAATAATGCGAAGGTATCCGAAGCCAAAGAATTGAATCATTATTAACCCTTTGCGGACGGAGCGATTCGAAGTCGCTGAAACCCATCAAAATTACCAACTCTCGTTTAACACATGCCATTTGCAAAATACATACATATATGCCCGCCTCGGCTCTATTACTTATTTTTCTCGAACGCATATTTATGTCTCGGCTTTATCAGGTGTTTTTGCTGAACATAAGTATGCCTTCATCGGTTATAGGAATATCTTATGCTGAACGCACATATGCGTCGCTCGTCCGCAAAGGGTTAATCACATTCAATATTAATTGCATCTTCAAAATTATAAATGCGACCGATTGGGTATTTTTTGAATTTTTCGTGAGACTTTTTGCGCCGGTCACCGATGACCACCGTGGCAGTCAAAGTGTTAAAAAATGGATTTGAAAGAAATCGATCTGCTGCCGCGGTTTATTAAGTTTTTTGTTAGGATAGGTTGCGCCTTCTTCAGTTAGTGAATGATTATCGTTAGTGTTCTACGGTACTCGACGCGCCCTCGTGATTTAATTGCCAAGCATTCTCTCATTCTCCTTCAACGCGACCGCTTTCCATTTCGCTTGCTCCTTGAGACCCCCTCCGACTTCCGGTACACCGTGTCGTTGAATTACGGCTGCCGTAAGAGACCGTAATACCCGGTGAACGGTACGCGGGAATGTGGAACTAGTCAGTTACTCGAGAGGCAAGTTGCACGAATCTTGAACGCTCCAACCAAGTACGTGTCAATTCGCAGATTACATATAACGAATAAACATCATTTCCGTACTAGTTGATTAAGCTTATCGTCCCACAAGTTACAGGGAGTTTACGTGCAAAATTGCGGGTATTACTTTCGTACATGTGTGTCTCGGCAGCTCCTGAGAATATTGAATCAATCGTTTGTTTCGCGTTGAGGAGTTTCGCGTGCGGATAGCTTCCGGAGAACAATCGTGAGTTGACCGGAAATGCTTCGTCGACGATGATCGATCGTCAACATCATACTACAATCATTCACGTATCCGCCAAGATGTTGCTTCGAAGATGCGGTGACTATGACGACGCACTGTCTGTTGACAATTTTGCTGATTGCATGTACGACCGCAACTCGTCGTCTTGCCGAGGAGGAAGTGCAAGGTAGGTAGGATTTAGTTTGATTAAGTTGCATTCGCTTCGTGCAGGATATGTAACGCTGACAGGATGCCGAAACATTTGCAGGTGTACGATCCGATACTATCAACTGAGAGAACTAAGTACTGAGCACGCGTGCGCTGCTCATGTCTCAGATATTTTGAATGATTAAAAAAATATATATGTAAGCGTCTAGTAGTATTGGGATATCTATTAGCACCCACCTATAAATGAGATTTGGTAGCTTTGAGATTCGCAACTGGAAGACTTGATTAAGCTTCGGCTCGATTTTCGTCAGACAAGAAACTTGCGTTGACATAATTCGGAACATGTGTAATGGAAACCCTGCCGTTGGTATGCACTGGAATTGAATGGAGACGTTTTAGATTACACAAAAAATGTATATATTATAAGCTTTCATCAGCACTGCGTTTCAGAGAATATGTCAAGTTTATCCAATCGATGCATAAATTAGAACATTCAGATTGGTAACGGGTAGATTCGATTTTCGTCAAGCAGGAAGTTCATGATAACATAGTTTAGAATATTCATTACCGAAAACCATGCTATTCCCGTGGACTACAATCGTATAGAACTGTACAACGTGTCTATCTTGTAACGACCAAACGATTTTCCATGCAAGTTGGACGTAAAACGGGATCAGACAATTCTCGCGCACTCGGTCTGATAATCCCGGGGGCGCGCGAACAAATTGACGAGGACGAGTTGAGAGCTGCTGACTATAACGGTGAAGGAATTTCATTCGTTTCGGTATTTAACGGCTCGGCGAGTTAGCAACAATATCGTAATGAGATGATACCATCTCTCCTCCCGTCCCGTTCAGCGACCGAGTTAAAAAAACGCCTGTACGCCCTGTAAAACATGAGACTGCTCGACTTGGATGATACGCGAGCACAGTTAGGTTTGCACAAGTAACACATTGCGAAACGTGGGCTCGTAACGTGAAGAAGAAAATCTTGCCGTCACGATTCTCAGCTTCCCACCCTCTCTCTTGCGAGATTCTCGTCTTCCTCTGTCTTTCTTTGAATCGATCGAGTAAATGGGAACGTAAGTGGACGCACACGCGCGCACAATGAGTGAGGATCGTCGATTTGCATCCATGTAACGATCTCGCGGGTCACGGAGAGATTCCGGTAACCTCATTGTGCGTCCCGGGATTTGCTAATCCCAGAGTCTCTCGAGAAGATCCGACCCTCTTTTCTCCGGGTAAACTTCGACCCGGTGCGAAAAAGACAAACACTCGCTGTCGACGAAATTGCGGAATTCGGATATATGCATTTTTGTACGAAGATGTTTATAGACTTGAAAATGCGCGATGCACGTTCATTGAGTAGTCCTAGATTTTCAGGAAAATTGTGGCCAGCGGTTCACCTATATTACGTGTTGCTGCTCGACCATATTTACGACGCTTGAGTTTGACCAGCAACAATAGTCCGTTATTGATAGCATGGGATCTAACTTTATTGCAAACTCGATCTTTTTGATCATTTTAATAATATTTGTGCCTGTTGTGGTTGAATGTTTTATGTGATCCCGTATATCTATAGGTTTCGAGGTCCATGGGTTTCCTCTTCAGGAACACTACGAACTTTTCACAAGTTTCTTCGGAAAGATACTCAGCCTCAGATTTACTTTGCATCGGTATGTCCCCGGATAAAATTATGCATTTGTTTTATCTTGTCCACTCTATTTTTGTCTGCATTTCTACTAGTAGGACAAAGAAAAAAGTATCTACTCTACGTTTGTCGTGTGAAACGTGTGCAAAAGATTTTATTCTGTCTACTAATGTATAAAGTGAATTAGAGGATAAGTATTTTCTGAAGGAAACTTTTGACAAATCCATAGTGCTCCTGAATAGGAGGCCAGTGGACTGTGAAACATGTTGAGCTGCTCCAGGATTAAATACAATTATTTAACCAGAACATGCACATAAGTGACTAAAGTTATTAACAGTAATGACAATTGAAAAAATTTGTTTTGTCAGTAATTGAAAAGCTTCCCAATGCTTGTTTCAAAAACTGTGCGCACATAGACGCATGACATTGTTGGTGAATTAATTTGTTTCAGTGAGAGAATTGATAAGAGCATGGGCACCCCTGGTATGGCTTGCGCCTGGAGAAAGATTCCTGCCACTGGGTGTACCAGAATTCCTTGATAACGTGGAGTCCGACAACGAGTATCTACGCACGAGAATCGACATCGGTAAGCTTTGCCGGAGATGAAACTTTTGAAGCTAAGCACCGATTATGGCAAAAAAAATAAATAAACGAAAAAAACGCGAGCAAGATTACGCATGTTTGTACAAATATATCTGGCTTTTCTTGTCTATTCGGTGAGATTACGGAATCAAGAAGCTGCACAGCGAAGTTGGCCGACGTCCGACGGTTTTCTTAAATAAATTATCGTTGGCAGGCTCTCTGCTGAGGAACAGAACGTCGTTTCTGTACGGCCGGAAGCCAGCTGGCATCGTGCCAGTCTATGCCCTGGTGAGGAATTGTCTAGCATGGAAAGCACTGCAGGACTCGTCGGGAACAAGAGGCAGGAGAGGCTTTCAGAGTCATCAGACGACTCTGTTAAGGAATATACTTAATGCCGAGAACGTCAACTTGGCATCTATGATAAGAACCAATGACATCGCCAACTCTGATCCAAGAGCTGAAACTCAGGTTAGAGAATCTTCAACATATTTCCCTAACTAGACTCGCTTCTCTGAATGACGATGCAGATCTTTTCGAAAGTGATGAACCTGCACAACCGATTATGTACATGCATACGTGTAAAAGTAATAATTTTATCAAATAAACATAGCATAGTCGGTAATGAATTTGCGTGAAAATGGAATGAAAAAATCGTTTGAGAGAATCTCCTATGTACATCCTAAATAGAATCGCTTCTCTGCACGACGATGTAGACATTTTCGAAAATGCTGAACCTGCACAGACGATTACATATATGACCGTGTGTAAAAGTAATAATCTTATGAAACGAACATAACATAGAAACGTGGGCATTTGCGTGAAAATCGTCTGAAAAAAATCGTTGAAACCTCATTAACGTACGCACAGGTTGCGTTCGACTTGAACGAAGCGGAGGAGGAAAGCAGGCTGCGGAAGCTGCACTTTCACGTGACCTATTGGATGTTCTATCCGTTCAGTGAGGGAAAGGCAGTTTGCGTTCTGGATCTCGGAATTTTCGGAAGTTGGCCGATACCGACCGTAGGCGGAGTGTGTCTCGGTATGCTCAAGGAATACGGCAATCATGTCGGCGATTGGGAACACATGAGCTTGTATTTCAAGGTGCGTAACCCCTTCACTTCATTCATCTAATAACTGTAAGTACGTAGTCATGTAGCTCTTCAACCATTCCAGAGGTCATGTTTTTTGTTCGAGTACCTACTTGGTGCCCATTCGTGCATTTTTCAGTCGATAAACGTATTATCCTTGTAATTTAGGGTGACGACTATCCATTGGCCATGTACGTATCTGCGCACGATGCCGGTGCGTTTTACCGTTTCGACTTGCGAAGCGGCACGTTCGTGTATGAGAGTCAGGAGACGCGAAAGGGAATTTTTCAGAAGCCCATCTTTCCGGAAACCGTGTACACGGCCGGCGGCTCGCATCCAATATTGTTCAGTGCCCGCGGCTCTCACGGACTTTGGACGGCACCTGGAAAGCACAAATTCGTCCGATTGCCTCGGTTATACGACGAAAGCGGATTCGGTACGGCTTGGCCCACGTGGAAGAAAGTTGAACTGTTGCCTGTGGAGAACGAGAACGAGTTACCTGGCTGGATGACGTTCAGAGGAAAATGGGGGAATCCAAGGAGTAACTGCCATCCGTTGGCCAGGCTTGGGTTTAATATCTGCGAGTTCGTCGATGGACCCGCTGGTATACCGATGAAGAGGTCCAACTTTCAGTGCTGATATTTTTGTCGGAGAAGGTCCGGGTAAAAGTGGAATCGCTGTGATCTCTTAATGTTACGTGAACAGGCGATTACGTGCGTCGGAGAATTTCGTGTGAACATGAGGGTCAGTGAAAGTGCGTTTTCATGCGGCAAAGTCTGAAATTACCTCCTTTTGATTTCGTTTCTCTTTAATCATTTGTTTCATCTCAGCGAAAAGTCGGAGAACGTTATTACGTGTAACGTAATTTTTATACAATATCTTCAACGAGAACGCTCATATATGCATATACGGCTACTGCGAGTCTTAACACGCGTATATGAGTATCCACGCTCGAATAGCAATTGTTTAAGCTAATAATCGATGTAAAACGATAATAAAATACAATTTCGTCGTTATGTGTAGAGTAATAATAGTAACAGTAGAAGTAGCAGTACTAGTAATAGTATTAATAGTCTCAGTAGTAGTAGTAGTAGTAGTAGTAATAGTAGTAGTATTAGTGGTAGTAGTAGTAAGACAATTCAAATGCTGTAATAGTTTATACAGGCAATCGCGTGATAGTTTTCAGAGTAAGGAATAGTAGGCAAAAGTGCAGCGCTATCTTCTCAAAAAAAGAACTCACCACCGCTTGTCTTAATCGCGGCGGAGAGTCATTATCAAAGGCGAGCTTGAAGGAACACAGTCTTTCATGCGACAGAGACACCGTCTCCAGCATTTTCTTTTCTCTGAGCGAATACGATGCATCTCTCTTATGCAATGGCAATAAATCCCACTGTAACTCCAATTTGTTTCATGTCTAAATCGCGTCTATATCCTGTGAGAAGCGTATCGGCACGCATCTCTATATTCTGATTATGCTCAATATTACGTAGTGCCTCTCAGGGCATTTCTACGTTATTATACATATATCGATATGCCTCATTATGCACCATTGCAACAAACGTCCGTCGCGTTACATTATCAGCGGAATGTCGAAAATGCTCAGAACGTGTGTAAGGAATTAATCCTTCAATCGTTAAGGATTAACAAAAATACCGGTACATTGCGATTGTCAGTTATTCGCTAGCCCTTTTAACGCATTTGGTGTAAAAAAAAGGTTAACGAAGCATCAAAGTGGTGGATGTTCGAACAACGTAGCAATCAATCTGCTCTCACACTCATCCACATTTATCCGAGATCTGACATGTTTCTGCGCGACTCTGATTGTTGAGGGGGAGCCAGATGCGTGTGTTCCCGAAAAAAGTTGAGCGCAGTGAACGTGTTCGAGGAAAAAGAACCCTTTCGTACTGAAGTCGAGTAAATCTCGCCAGTCCGATTCCTCAGCTCATCGCATGCCGTGCTGTTTGTTCTTGCCTCCAGGTTCAGAGTTTCTGACCGCACTGCTCGCTCAAAGACGCTCGCAACTTCGTACCCAGGACCTGCGGAAAGAAATTCTCGACTCTTAGATAACTGTCTCCTTGCGAAAGGGCCGTTCGTGATTTGTTTCGGGAAGATCTACTCTGAGACCTCGTCCTCGTCGGTGCCTTCCACGGCGACGCTGCGGATTCCGTTCCTCAGCAAGGGCGTACCCTTGTCCTTGCCCAGGACCCGAGCATTGAGCAGAATCTTCAATGGCGTGCCGGACTTGCAGCACATCACCTGCACCTCCTCCTTCAGTATTTTCTCCTTGTACGCTCGCAATTCTATCTTTAACCTGAAAGAAGGAACAAGCATGCATTATGTGACGTACGCTTGACCAGTTAGTTGTGGTGTCGGCTTTGAAAAGTGTGTACTTAAATTGTGTTGCAAAAATGAAGCGACGACGAGCATACTCGCCAAACACAGAATATGTGTAGTTGTTATAATACTGAATTAGTTATAATCAATTTAATTTTGTTTCTAGTTTTTCTTTTTATAAGATCAATAATTGAGAAACAAACATTCAGAAATGAAAGAGAAAAACAACTTCGTTCACATTACACACAGTATATTCATAATAATTATTGGTGTTTTTTTCGTTTTATTTCTTCTAGGTGCCCAAATATTTTAAACATCTGGCAATTGATATTTCAGAGATTTATTTTAGTCATCAGTCAAATTGCAATTTAAATGCACACGGTTCGGCATGACGACTATATTCGTCATAACACCATATATTGCCATTTCTCCGTAACGAGCGTGCTCGTCAATCACAACTATTTGGTTAACTGCGAATTAAACGAAAGGTTGCCTCCATCTAACCCTGGACGACGTACGTCGGATCTCACCTTAGGCCGTCCTTCTCTTGAGCAAAGTCAATAATGCGGCAATTCGGATTGATATTTCCCGCAACCACCGCCGGCGCGTTCGTTTTTCCTTCCCCGTGGACGCACAGGTTCCATGGCACTGAGAATTCTACGTGATATCTGACATAAACGCGAGAATTTTAAGGTAAAGCGAAGGAAAGATTATCTGGAGTAACAAGATCTATTATCAGTCACCTATGATAAAGCTGTAAAAATCCGAGGTGAGCGTCTATATGGCCGTGTCGTTGAGGCTGTATCATAATATTGTTGTCCTTTCCGAGACCACTTCCGCCGCTGAAGTGCACATGATGCTCTGAAAAACGAGTGAGAAAAATAAAATGCAGAAGAAGGCTCGTTTCTTCGTCCAGTCACGTTCGCGCAATGGTAGACGTTGAGTATGTTACATATACGAAACGGTATCCTATATCCTTATACTAAAGGTCGATTATCGAGCTAAAGGGTTTTTCCTGTTCGAACGGTACAACGGACAATGCATGTGGATAAAACGAGAAACACGTGTAATGGGAATGTCAAGGAGCATCGATGTGTCTTATATCATAGTTGTGTTAATCATTTTTGTGCCTGTATTTTAGATTGAATACGTTTTATTTCAGCCCGTAGAAATTTTACACGTTTCGACGACCATGGGCCACATCTTCAGGAGTGCTATGGCTTTTTCAGAAGTTTTCTCCGGAAGATACTTATCCACTGATTTACCTTGTCTACTAGTATTCAGTAGTACTGGCAATTAAGGTAGACAAAAGCAGAGTAGACAAAGTAAATCAGAGGTTCGGTAACTTCGGCAGGAAACTTGTGAAAAATCCATAGTGGTTCTGAAGAAGAATTCGACGTTGATTACGCCACGTTAACATCTGCCAGAATACTTTTCACTCAGGAATTTACACTCGAAGGCTCAGTTAATTTGCTGAGTGCATTGCTCAGTCCTGTGAGTCGAATCGAAATTCGACCAATACAGACGCGATAAGAAACGACAACACGAGCGGCCTAAAATATCACCGATAATCGAGCTGCACAAAATAAACACGCCAATTTACTCCGTAACACTTGATGCATTGTCGCTGAGGTCACGGGGCATCTTTTTTGCGCGTAAAGTAAAAGCTTATGTACACACGCCTTCCCTCATCTCGCCTGATACGTTTAATCCAAATTATGACACCTTCAGCCTTGAAGTTTGAGCTCCCCGTGAATAAATGGCATTGTTAAAGTAATGAAATATATAAAGTGCGCGCAGCAGTAAAACAGGAAGAAGAAACCGTAACCTTTTCGTAACATCCTTATCAGTGAGGGTAACAAGTTTTCGAAACAACGTGTCATTGCAACTAACTCGTATTTTTTCCCGCCACCGGCTGCGCATAACCGTTGTCCTTGAATTTCCGTAAGATACTGTGTCTCGAGTTCATCGAATACAATTTTCGCTTAACCCTCTGACAACGACGCAACCACATTAACCAAAGCGGTGCGCATCAATTGAAATCCTTTCTGTCGCGAGAATTCAATTGTTCCCCCTTTTGTACGAGCGCGATCGTGAATTAGCGCGCCGCTATGTGCATAGACAGCGGCTGGATGACATTCAAAAGTCTCTGAATGCGAAATGAGATCGCCTATTACTCGATATTATCTCGCGCAGGGATTGACGAGAAAAGTCATACGCGACGTACATGCGCGTCTGCCGCCATTCATGGACGTACTTTCAAAAATACTCTGGCATTTCAGTAGATGAGACAACGACGAGAGCGGGACGGAGACAATGTCTGTTGCATTGTTTGAACGCGGAACATGCATATATAACGACGCGGCACGTTCGAGCATAAAACGACCACGAGTCGATACATGTTCCTGCACATTACGACAAAGGAACTTCCTTAGGCGATGCGCACGAATACTTGTGGGTGTAAAAGTATGTATCCTTCGAACCGGTCGCCGGTTGAAGAAATTGCTGTCGTGAACATTTAACCCTTTGCACTCCGCTGTCTCCTCTCAGGGGACATTAAAATATTAATTAACGTATTCCAGCGCACAAGAAATTAAATCAAAATATAGTAAAATTACTAAGATATATAAAGAAAATATGAGCGAGTTTTGCTACGACGCACAAACCACCGGACATTGAAAATTTTAACCCTTAGCGCTCCGTAGGCTCCGCTGCGGAGCCGAATGTTTTTAACATGATTGCGCTTAAAATGCTGCGGTATCGTCGGCTTTGGCAATTGATAACTGTAGTTAAAACGTGATCAGTCTCTGCACTGTTATGATTAAACCATTTTTTGACCATTTTTATAGCACGTGTAATTCTTCTCACTTAAAATAAAACTCCGTTTCACTCATTCCGCCGCGAAAATGTGCCGGAGCGCTAAGGGTTAATCTCCATAGGCTATAAAACCGATGTGGGACAAAGAAAACGGGATTGCATTCTTTGTTCTGATAGAAAAACACCTGGTGGTAGGCGTCAAACGACTTATTATTGCCAAATGTGCATAAATCAGCCTGCAATGCATAATGGGTTGTGTTCTAAAGTTTATCACACCGTAGAAAATTATAAAAGATAAAATATTGATTTTTTTGCGAATATATATTTCCCGATGTCAACCAATTCACATAAGTCCAATGTCATTATAATACGTTACTTGGTTCCAAAAATATGCTAAATAGTATGAGCATATAACATGAAAATGGCGCTGAGTAGCTGGTAGCTAACGTCCAGAATGATTCGGAGTGCAAAGGGTTAAAAGAGCCTTCGTAAGTGCAGCAGGTCCCTCGGTTGTTTGGCAAACAGAAAATATTTTCATTAACCTTTCCTCGTCAGTATACCTAATCAGGTATAATCCATTAATTAGCCGTTCCAATCTCCGCGAAAGGTATGTACAGAATATGTGTGGCTGGTGTAATATACGATTACGTTGTAATGACATTACTGTTTTACTTTCTAACACGTTGACTGCGGTGCGTATTTTGCCGTATTAGAACGGCGATGTTATGAAACACTACAGCGTTTGACTGAATTATGCAAAATGTAAATAATGTGCAAGTATTGGAGGCCAAAAAATCGCATCACTATTCTAACAATAACTGCATTTATAAAATAATTATTACTACCCATTGCGAATATATTGGATCTTCAGTAAAATCTCTTGTGCCGGTCACCAGTGACCATCACGGCAGTCAAAGTGTTAATAGCACACCTGACTGTCGATGGTCTTTTGTTAACTTGGCGTAGTGCTGTGCACCGAGTAAGGATATCTTTTGCGGCTCCTAGCATCCGAATTATTCGACACCTCAATGAACTCGCCTATTTCGAAAATTGCAAATTTATTGCAATTTACTTAGGATATTGTAATTTACCCCCACGGTAGCCAACGTGTTAATTTTGTTACTGACAGGGTTTTTTCGTAAGCGTCTGGAGCTGATCAATGCGTGGAAATGGAATTTGTTTGAAATAACGTTGTTTTTTAAAGTTTGTTAAAGAGCCTTATTATAATAAATACACCGAAGACGTCCGTGCAATAATTATCCTACCCGATAAGTCTAATCCAATCCCTACACTATATATAGTTTTTTTCATAATAATTATTTATATTTTTTATTTTTCCGTTTTATTTTGTCTTACGCGCCAAATATTCAGAACATTTAAACATTTACGAATACATTTGTGTTCACGAAGATTGTCATTTTAACAGCAACTTGTTGACTTAACCTTTCACGCATAACGAGTGTACTTGTCATAACAAAATACCCCGTTTCAGAAAGAAAGCAACTCAAGGTAACAAGTTAAAAAAAGGCGGGAAAAAATTAATTCACTGATTCATTAATCGTAACAAAGTCACAGAAATATTCACTAATTTCTAACCATATTATACCGCAAAAGGTAATTGAATAGAACACCGGGAATGTTTCTATCGAAAGTTCAATCGAAAGTTGGGTGAAATTGTTCAAACGCTTTCAAAGGAGTAATATGAACTTTCGCATAACTATTGAGTATAGTATTCAATTGAATTACTGAGCGTAGAAAAGGGTCTTTCCTCTTGTAATAAATTGTAGATGTGCGAAAAAAAACGCAGTCGCAAGCGGCAGTGTTTAAAGCTATATTAATTACGAAAGTGAATATACTAAAGCAAATATGTTCTTCAGAATAAGATACAGCTACGTCAATTATTTATTTTCACGTGTTTCTTCCTGTTCTTTTCACTAATAACTAAAAACTGTAGAGAAATATGCGTTCTTTTGAATACACACACTATTTCCTAAAACTAGTAGATGTCCCGTTTTGTGGAAAAAAATAAATTAGTCACCAAAGGAAATTCTAAGAAACCCTGTTAAAAAAAACATTCTTATTTGCAATCAACGCGAAATATACTAAACCACTATTTCCTAAAACTAGTAGATGTCCCGTTTTGTGGAAACAAATAAATGGTCACCAAAGGAAATTCTGAGAAACCCTGTTAAAAAAAACATTCTTATTTGCAATCAACGCGAAATATACTAAACCACTATTTCCTAAAACTAGTAGATGTCCCGTTTTGTGGAAAAAAATAAATGGTCACCAAAGGAAATTCTAAGAAACCCTGTCAAAAAAAAATATTCTTATTTGCAATCAACGCGAAATATACTAAACCACATATTGTTCTTTATAAAAATATAAGACTACATCAATGATACATTTTCACCTGTATCCCCGTATTCTTTTGATGAACAAATGACGCTGAAGAAACTGGCGTTTTCTTGAATAGAAGTGATATTATATATAACGCCGATTGTGCGGAAAAAAAGAAATGATCAGGTGAAGCAGAACGCAACATAATAATAGGCCACGTAAAAGCATGCGACCGTTTGCGAATAAAACTTACGACCGTTCACGTTCATCGGTTAACCAAGAACTATCCCCGTTCCCCCGAACTGGTCACGTAACCCGCCGT
This sequence comes from Cryptocheilus praepositus, assembly GCA_033815515.1. Classification (NCBI taxonomy): domain Eukaryota; kingdom Metazoa; phylum Arthropoda; class Insecta; order Hymenoptera; family Pompilidae; genus Cryptocheilus; species Cryptocheilus praepositus. The sequence goes on from JAWWQZ010000257.1 coordinate 4,215,518, forward strand.
TTAAGCGTTACCAGATCCCATCTTTCCAGCTTTTTAACACTTTGACCGCCACGCGTATTTTACTATATTAAAACTGCAACCGGATGAAGTACTACAGAATACGATTGAATTATGTGAAGGTATCGGAGGCCAAAGAATTGAATCGCTATCTAATATCAATTGCATTTACATAATTATAAATGCGACCGATTAGGTATTTTTTGAGTTTTTCGTGAGACCTTTTGCGCCGGTCACCGATGACCACCATGGCAGTCAACGTGTTAACACATTGCGGACCGGGCATTCTATTGCTAAGCGTATCCAGTGGCCGGGTATTTTTTTGCGTCAAATATTTTTAAATTAGTGATGATTTAATAGTAGTTAACACGTTGGCTGCCGTGGGGGTCACCGGTGACCGGCGCAAGAGATTTTACTGAAGATCCAAAATATTCGCAATGGGTACTAATAATTATTTTATAAATGCAGTTATTGTAAGAATAGTGATGCGATTCTTTGGTCTCCAATACTTGCACGTTATTTACATTTTGCATAATTCGGTCAAACGCTGTAGTATTTCATAGCGTCGCCGTTCTAATACGGCAAAATACGCACGGCAGTCAACGTGTTAAAAATCATGGTCGCGTGAAATATTTATTTCAATAACATTAAAAATGAATGATTCTTTAATATTTTTCAATAAGTAAAAATCTGTACAAACTAAAGTTTTCAAAGTATGATATTTCGTAAAACGTGACACTCAGTGAAGTGGAGCACCAGAAAGCTTGCAAATATTTCTGTAATATTAAAGTACGTATTTGATCTATACAAAACCAGAGAAGGGCATTCGAGAATTATATTATATATTATTTGTCTGCTTTGAATCACTTCGCAAAGAACACAACTAAGCAAAGTATGATACTCCGTAAAACATGGCACTCAGTGAAGTGGAACACCAGAAAGCTTGCAAATGTTTCTGTAATATTGCTAATCGTTTTGTCGCTATCCATATTTCAGGGCTTCAAATAATTAATTCGCAATACAAATTACGAAAAACTGCCGCTGACAGTCACGTAGCAACCGTGTGGTATCTCGTCACCTGTCCCAAACGACAGAATATGCAAGACGATATATCTCGTCAACAGCCCCGAACGACGAAATAAGAATGACGAGATATCTCGTCATCCGTCCGCAATGTGTTAACGTCGTCCGAAAAAATCGTGACAGCTGATCGACGTCGAGCCGAATTATCGGCCGACGGTTCTAACCTATCGCGCGTGAAACGTAATCGAGGGAATCCCGGAGGAGCGCTCGAGTTGTTGAGAATGAAAAGCATCCAACAGTTCCCGACGGTATCTCGTGCGGCGGGATTCCCAATCTCACCGATACATCTCCCCAATGACAATGCACAGGACCGATTCGACGACACACGGCGAGGCACTCGTCGCACTACGGACCCGACAGCTTTTTTCCCTCACTGATAAGTGAGCACGCGCGAACAACCGGAGTGCACGCTTTCGTACCAGACGCTCGTACCTTTATCTCCCATGTTCCGCAAGGCAGTTTGGCAGTCGTACTTTCATACCACTCGGCACTAATCTAATATCTCGTACCGCACCGACTAACTGTACTTTTGTGTGTCGGGGGCTGCGTGCGTGTGATTGCAACGGCATTGCTGCTGCTTGCGCAGTGGCTAATTCGGGAATTCGCCAGCAAGCGGCGGTGGCGTCGGCGATCGTAAGGGCTGTACGTTAGTGTACCACCCGCAATTTCAGTTTCACTGTTCTACGTCACGATTGACGTGGGATGTGGCCGAAGTGGGGCCAAGGAAGCTCTCTAAGGATGAATGAGTTCATAGAGAGCAAGTACTATAGCGTGTGGAATCGAATACGACTGGCGATCAGAGAAGGTGAGCAGGAGATTCTTCGTTCTAGGGGCAGGTTGTCACATTTTTCGGGTTGTCATGCGAAACGTCAGATTTTATGCTACCTGTCAAGCTCGCAGAGTTGGGTATAGGAGCACACTTGAGACAATTACGTTTTTCTAGATAACGATGATTTGTCGGAAGAAGGGATCTTGCCGACGACGGCGGATGGCGTGCCGATTAGAAAGCTTTTCATCTGCAATTTGGCAAGCAGGGTTTGTCGTACTGCCCCATTAAGCACATTCGCGAGTTAAAGGTCCTTCCACGTGACGCGACACTTTTTTTCAGACCACGTACCAAGACTTAACAGCACGCTTCTCTCGCTATGGCACTGTTGAGAATTGTTTTTTAAGGAGAAAAATTGACAAAAGCAGTCATGCCTTTGTCACCTTCAGCAAAGTAGAGGAGGCCATGAGGTAATGCAGAGTTGTTTATGTACAGATCATTCATGTCTCTGTTTACATAGTGTTTTTCTTACAGTGCGCGAGCAGATGGAGAGAGGAAAAAGATAACACTGCATAGTAGAGATTTGAGAGTAATGCCGGCGTATTCTTGGCACCAGCCAGACTCTTCGGAGAATCAATACAGATCTGAAAGAAAGAATTGTAATGAACTTGAAAAGACTGAAAATAGTATTGAAAGCTACGCTCTGGACAATGATAGTAGCTGCATTAACACATTGAATGACGATTGTCTGATGTACATCTTCCTATATTTACCGATTGTAGACAGAATAAGAATAGAAAGGGTCTGTAAACGCTGGCAGATCTTAAGTAAAGAGTCATGGAGAAGTGTGCAGAGCTTAGATATTTCACCCGCAACCTGGGGTTTTCCATTGAATGCTAAAAAAAGTGTCATCAACGCTTTCAATCTTCGCAAAGTTCTCCTACACTGTGGAAGATTCCTCGATCATATCAATATTACAGATTATTCCCATGAGCTACGTGAGAATAGTCTTGCAATTATTGCAAAAACGTGTAAAAATATTCAGACAATTAACGTAAGTGCAGTGGTCGCTTCGGCATGGGCAATTAGAATGTTGGCACTAAACTGCAGGGAGGTTACCAAATTTTGTCTCGGGGTATCGGTAAACGCGTGCGAATATGAATTGAAAATGTTTTTTCTGCAAAACGATAAGCTGCGATACTTCGAAATCATCAGAAACAACATTTCCGGTAGATGCTTACTATACTTACCCTCAAATTCTTTGGTGGAGCTTCATTTGAAGAAGTGTATCTTTACTGAGTGCTGTCATTTAGACAATGTAAGTTTGCGTTTTCTATCCGCAATTATTGGTCCAGTTAAGAAATCAACGTTTTAACATTGATCCTTGATCGTTTATTTCGTAGGCTCTTCGGAACTTAAAAAATCTCGAAACTCTCTCCATCATTGAGTGTCTGGGACTGAGTAGTCGAGTTATGAACCAGATCGGTACACACTGTAACAAATTGAAAAAATTAGTATTAGTTACGCAATTCTCGGGAATGTCAGTTGAAGATACGCTACATATAATAAAACTTGTGGAATTGGAGAGTCTCGAAATCGGGCAGAATGTCTGTGTCATGGACGATTTTCTAATTAAACTCGCGTCCAAGTGCAGGCAGCTCAAATACATCGACATTCATGGTAAATTTTTGTTCTTTTTTGTACCACTGTATAAGTATATAATATATAGTGTACAAGACCGTTGTTTTAATATGTAATTGATTTATTTGTTGTAGCGTGTAAATTAGTAACCGATACTGGTGTTGCTGCTTTGGCAACACTTCCAAAACTGGAATTCCTCACAGTTAGTTATATAACTGGAATAACGGGCAAAGGACTACAGGATATGTGCAATTTACGAGAATTGAAGTGTCAAAAGTGCTTCAATCTTCAAGATGAGGGTATCACAGCCTTGATCAAACATGCCCCGAATCTGCAGCTTTTGGATTTGTCTGGATGTGTGGGGATCACGAACAGTACTCTGGAAAGTGCGACAAAAATTTTGAGAGAACGTACAAATAATACAATACTGAAGATATATGTGGGTGGAACGTCGGTCGGTTTTGGGCACACGGCGCACATTTCACCATTCTTGCAAATTGTCAACGTCGATCTCTCAGTTACGGTGATCGGTAAAGAATTTTAAATATGCGAGTTGGTGCAGTTGTTGTATTAGTATTCCATATATAGTTCTTCTATTATACAGGAGGTTCTCTCAGCCCAACGGATTGAAGGAACAAATAAGTTTTTCGCTAAAAATACGCTCACAATAATCAGTGGAAGAAGAAAGCAGGATGTTCGTTGATACGGAAAATCTGTAAATCGTTGATATGGTATATATAGTAAATTGTTGGACAATTGTAACGTTCAGTGTAATTATCTAATATCTTACATTTCATACTTTACAATGTACTAAGAAGTTTAGTGGACTGCGGGAATGGTTGTATTTGTTTATCCTAACAAATAAAAAAAAAAACAATCGTGAAGCAGTTAAATAAGTGACTTGGTATTAAGTCTTCTACTGCCGGAAACAAATATGATTATTTTTGTGAAATAAAGTGATGCAAGCTATTGCTTGTAAAAACATTAAGTCTAGGAATACAGTCTGCGTTACGGGATGAATTTATTTTCTTAGCGACCGTAACATCTATACAGTGAATCGATACAATCATGCTTTATAAAAAGAACTTTTGTATATGTTTGAATTTGGCGAGTTTCTTTTTTTTTTTATTGAAAACTTGCATAGGATTCACTGTATCTTTTATCTAATTTCCTATATTATACATTTTGCATTATCCACGATATCCAGTTGTGCCGTTTTTCACTCTCACCTGACACAATTGGCCCATGGCTTTACAGGAAATAGCATATTTATAACATACATCGTTACCACACGTATGAACATAATATGAAACATCAGTTCTTGGGCAATTACGTCTTAGGCGCAATAGAACGGAAGATGATAATGATGAAAAGAATTCTTTGAATAAGTTGTGAGATCATGAAAACACGTCCAGCAGTTGGTACTCTTATCTTAGTATCCAATTTGTTATTTCGAATATCGACTGCTTGAAAGTAAAGAGGTATATTTCTATGTCTATAAAAATATAAACTACTAACGATATAAGCCTACAGAAATATATATCGTAGGCATGCAGATAATTATCTTACACGCATGAACAAATTAAATACCAACACAAGAACACACGGTAATCTGGACGTACATTATATACCACAAAGTGCTTAGAGATATCACAAGTTTTTCGTTTCACCCTTTATCCAAGTAATCCTTTTTGTCACTATATTTCCATCTCTGTCCCCGCGAATATCGCATAATCCTCATAATACCAATAATTAATACTTTAACCTATGCAAAAAGTATTTTTAACAACGATCCAAAGGGGATTAACTAATTACGTCAGACGTTCATTAACAACTATCTATTCTGAATATTCTAGAAATTTGTCACATTTAGCACTATTATATTCTTCTTATCTTTTTAGAACAGCACCAGATTTTACTTGTAGATTGATGATTCCGTGATTACGTTTAAGAGTCGATGGACAAAAACAGATTTGGGCACAAATTGTACGATGCTATTAAAATTACTAGTAAAATCGCACTTTGCCTTCGTCATTTAAATGTTTCAAGTACCATTACTTTCTAGTTTCTTAATATTGAAACACGGTAGTCTAAATAATTACTTCAAATCATTCACAAAATTGCAGATCTAAAATTGATATACCTGGTACCTTAATTATGAAAAAATGTCTACATACGAAGCTAGCAACAAGGATCAAGCGACGACTTTTCCTCGGCTTATTTAAAATCTGCGGCTATTTAAAATCGCCACAATTTTGCGGAGCGTGTAATTACAGTTATCGCTCAGGAAATTAACTACACGCTCCTTGTGTTACTTATGCGCGAACACAATGCACACGATATTATTAGTCTGTGATAAAAATAAGGCGCAGTATTCGGTAAGCTCTAGAACACTAAATGGCGGTGGTTAGTGATAGTAGACATACGATACTGTGTGTTTCCAAATAAGTCATCCACTGTTAAGCGTTGAATATTTCTGAGTATTACATGTCGTACGAAAATGTTGAAAATTTTGAAAGACGCGATTACACTAAAAGCATAATATTCGCGTTAATGAAATTAAACAACGTAAACTTACTTTCTATTGTTTCCAGTAATTTCAACACTTTCAATAATTTTAATACTCAGATAATAATGAAAGTACATTGAAACCTTGTGAAGCATTATTCTGATTATTTCATGTGCCCAGCAATAATCACGTGTATACAGAATTGCCTGTGCAAGCTGGTCTTGCGTTTAAAAAGAAATTACGAACTACGGACCAAGGCGGGAGGGGATAATTTTTTACTCGAAGAAAAAAAGTTCTTCCTACAGTGACAAATTTAACGTCATAAGTTGAAAATTATTAGAGCCATATTAGTCAGAAAAGAATCGTTCAGCAAACGGTCCCTCGGTGTAAAAAATGGCAATGGAAGAAGCGCGTATTCGTTGATGCAAATAACTCTATAGACAGTGACGGGTTTAAGTAAAAACAGTACGCTTTTTCGCTTGTCCACGATTATCAGGTATCGATTGCGTTGAATTAACGACAAGACGGGAAAAGGTGGCTGTCTTCACTTAACTTCTTCACATTTCAGATGTCAGGTACAAATGTTATACGAGTGTAACTTGACCTAGTAGAACTTTTTCGGAAATGATACCTTACAAAACGGATGTTCATACGTGTTACGCTTATACTATCACAGGGAGCACAGTTTGCCCATGAGTTGCATTTTACCTTTTTATCGCAGTAATAATAAAACTTATACAATACCGCATATCTTACATACTTTCAAACTGAAGATAAGACTTCAATCGATTCGTTGACGAGAATTAAATTGTTGCAGTGGCGTTTGAAATGATTCATTAACCGTCGATTATTCTGACGAATTGTTAATATTTACAAGACTTTCTAACGCTCGCGTCGCGACGTGAAAGACGGCAATGTTGCACGTTAAAGAATAAAATTTCACGAACGAATATTTATACAACTCGCTCCGATATACTTTCTACGCGGAAACTGTACATTTTGATTCGAATTGAAGTGTATAGACAAGATTTCTCGAATCCGTCTTCAATGTCGCGAGTCTCGATGTTTCTTCTTGTTCGTTTTTATTAAATAACTGTTTCAAAGGGGCAAACGGGTGGACTGTCAAACTAACGATACGACGCCACTGTTTTAAACGAACTGGAACAAAATCGAAATAATTCTCGACTTAGGAATACTGAACGCGTATATACGTTGTCAAGTATGTAAGAGTTACATTTATTCAGGACTGTACGTTTGCCAAACGTGTTGGCGTGGTTGGCTGAAGATCCATTGTGCGGCATACCCATCCAGCGATATCAACATTCTCTGATTCTGCTTTCTTTATCCATTCGTGGTTCTAATACACGCAAAAAATCAGAATTATAAATATGCAGCAGCCATTAATGCCAACAACTTACCATAAGCGTCTTTAAGTCCGCTCGTTCAGCAGGATTTTTCTTTAAACAACGGTCCACGAAGTCCGTAAATGAGTAACTAAAAATACCGGATGGCAGTTTCGGTGGCGGTTCATTTACAATGTAGTCCAGTAATTCGAATATCGCCATAGGCCTTGGACTACCTGCACCTAAATGAAACAGTAATTTGGAAATGATTGCTGATTTAATGACCACCGACATAAGTTGTCTATTGAATTACTAACTATGCCCTGGCGATTGCGTGGTTGGTGTTGGTACATTATTCGTCGCAGTATTATCCGTCGTTTGTGCTCCCGACTGATTACCAAATATCGAGGCCAGTGTCTTCTCATCGGGCGGAGGAATTGGATACATTCCAATCGCCATTTCGACTAACGACAAGCCTAAAGACCAAATGTCGCTTTGCACCGAATAATGCGTACCTTGCAGTCTTTCTGGCTATTAAAAAAGGAATTTAATACAGCGTACTGAAGACATGTCCACCTTTCCTCGATGAATCTTTAAATCGAACTAAATTAGGCTATTTACCGACATGTAACTTCTAGTGCCGACAAACGAATTTGCCATAGAGTCTATCAATTGGCCGGAAACGCCGAAGTCACAAATCTTTATCTCTCCCGCACTATTAACTAAAATATTGCTAGGTTTCACGTCTCTGTGCATTATGGCATGTTTATCCCTAAGGTAGCTCAATCCTTTTAACACCTGTTGGGAATAAGGAAACACTTGATCACGTTGGCAGTGAAACAAAGCATGCATTTGGACGCAAATAATTGACTGCTTCCGTGAACCATGCGCAACAAGTTTAATAGTTAACCAACGAGCTAGTTCATTCACAATGGCCGCAAACGACCCACCAACTACATCAAAGGCTTCACAAGGTCAGGAACCCACACCGCCTCACCCACTACCAAAACGTGCGTCGTCTCTACACGTTCACAAAAAGAAATTAACGGACGAAGAGATTGAAGAGTTGCGTCAAGAACTAGATACCATAGACCATCTGATACCATTGGACAAGCTTTGTGAAAAATTGAACACGAATACCACGGTGGGATTGTCTGAGAGTCAGGCGGAATTCCTTCTGATTCGAGATGGTCCAAATGCATTATCGCCACCGAAAATGACTCCGGAATACATTAAATTTTTACGATGCATGTTCAGCGGCTTCGCGTCGCTTTTATGGGGTTGTGCTACTCTTTGCTTCATTCTCTATGGATTCACTGCGTTACTCGACGAGCCAGAGGGTGGCATAGAATGGCTTGGCGGCATTATCGTTTTCATATGTCTCATATCCGGCGTGTTTGCCTTCATTCAAGAGAGCAAAAACTCCAGGGTAATGGAGTCTTTCAAGAAAATGGTACCAACGTTTGCGACTGTGATTAGGGACGGTGAAAAACTTCGTCTAGGCACTGAAGAGCTTGTAGTAGGAGACCTGGTGCAGATCAAGTTGGGAGATAAAATTCCGGCGGATATTCGAATCATAGAATGTTCCGGATTAAGAGTGGAGAATTCCAGCATAACTGGCGAAAGCGAACCACTGGCACGAACCGATTATCCGACTGATAAAAATCCCCTCGAATCAAGTAATCTTGCATTTTTCTCGTCATTTGCAGTGGCCGGTGAAGGAAGAGGTATAGTCATTGCTACTGGAGATAAGACGATGATTGGAAGACTGGCCGGACTCACTTCTCATTTGGTGAAAACCGAAACACCTATTGCAAAGGAAATTAGACATTTCGTTCATATCATCACTGTGGTGGCAATCATATGCGGACTAATCTTTTTTGGCCTCTCCCTTATGTTGGAACCAAACTTCATCAGGGCCTTTACGTATCTTCTTGGTATCGTTATAGCTAATGTACCAGAAGTTTTATTAGTAACAGTCACGACGAGTTTGACGTTAACGGCGCAAACGATGGCTAGCAAGAATTGCCTTGTGAAAAATCTAGAAGCCGTTGAAACCCTCGGTTCAACGTCGACGATCTGTTCAGATAAGACAGGCACCCTTACGCAAAATAAAATGACTGTGGCCAATCTTTGGTTCGGTCACACGAGATACAGCTTCCCTCCAGGTGAACGAATCGGAGTGGAGAAAGATCTCTTAATGGAAAAACCAGCCTTCAGTATAATTTTAAGAGATGCAACCCTTTGTTTACGAGCAGAGTTTACAGCGGAGTCATCGTTAGTGGATCCCATCGATGAGCGACAAGTGATCGGCGATGCTTCAGAAACGGGAATACTCAGATTCTGTGAACACTTCCATAATACGCAAAAATTCCGAGAAGCTTCTCCAAAAGTGGCAGAGATTCCTTTTAACTCGACAACGAAATATCAGATGTCCATTCATAGAGACATTAATGGTTACATTATGATATTGAAAGGTGCGCCTGAAGTAATTCTAGATAACTGTACGACGATCTTAACAACAGAAGGCCAGACCGTCAGTATGACTGGCCAAGACCAAGTAATAACCAAAAGAGCCTGCGCAGAACTGGGATACCTTGGTGAACGTGTCCTTGCCTATTGCGATCTGGCATTACCATATTCAGCTTACGGACCAAACTATAAGTTCAACATACACAATCCCAACAGATACAATTTTCCTACGCGCGGATACCGGTTCGTCGGTTTCGTGAGTTTGCAAGATCCACCTAGGCCCAATGTACCCGAGGCTGTCCATAAATGTCGAACGGCAGGAATTAAAGTAATCATGGTGACCGGCGATCATCCAGTTACTGCCATGGCTATAGCTAAGAAAGTCGGCATAATCAGCGAAGGCCATGAAACGAGATATGAGAGAGCACTCCTTCAGAACAAGTCTTTTTCGCAGATCACAGAAGCAGACTCTGATGCGATTATTGTAACAGGCGCGGAACTTCGAAGTATGTCACAACTTGAACTAGACAACATAATACGAGATTACGAGGAAATTGTGTTCGCTAGGACGTCACCACAGCAAAAATTACTTATAGTGGAGAGCTGCCAAAGGCTAGGGGAAATTGTGGCAGTCACTGGGGATGGAGTCAATGACTCGCCGGCTCTGAGAAAGGCTGATATTGGGGTGGCTATGGGTATCACTGGGTCGGACGTAGCGAAAAATGCGGCAGATATGATTCTCATGGACGACAACTTTGCTTCTATCGTGACCGGAGTGGAAGAAGGTAGATTGATTTTCGACAATCTGAAGAAGTCTATTGCCTACACGCTAACTTCTAGCGTACCGGAGATGTTACCGATGTTAAGCAGTTTAATATTTGCTATACCGTTGCCGTTCGTCATCGAATTGGTACTCTGCGTAGATGTTGGCACTGACTTATTACCCGCGATTGCGCTTGCATACGAGAAACCGGAGTCAGACATCATGAAACGTGCTCCTAGGAATCCACAATACGATAAACTCGTTAACAAAAGACTGATTTCGATTACGTATGGCCAAATTGGGATGGTTCAGTCACTGGCAGGGTTCTACACATACTTTATGATTCTGATGATGCACGGATTCTTACCCGGTCACCTGTTGGGGCTGAGATTAGATTGGGAAGATCGTTCGATTAATGACCTACGAGATTCTTACGGACAGACATGGACTTATCAGAATAGAATGGATTTACTGAATGAAGCTAGAAGTGGATACTTCCTGTCCATTGTGATAACACAAATGATAGACTTAGTGATGTGTAAAACGCGAAAGAACTCAATTTTTCAACAAGGTATGGACAACTGGTTCCTCAATTTTTCGTTTATATTCGAGATTGTTCTGACTGGGATACTTTTGTACGTGCCCGGAACCGAAATAGTATTGAAGACGATGCCACTCGATGCATATTGGTATTGGCCATGTTTGCCTCTCGGCATATTTTTGTGGGTATACGACGAATTACGACGACTTTGCATCCGTTCATTTCCAGGCGGTTACATTGAAAGAGAAACATACTACTAACGCTACTGTCTTCCATATGTTACATTGTATTCATCTATCCTTTAGTTTAAATAGTTTAGTAGAGGTTCTTCCAGATATTGCACTTGTTTTGCGTAATTATGTAAACCGATTCATATAGAATAAGACAATATGTACAGACAATGGTTTACTTACTGCTGAAGTGATTGTACCTAAAATGGGTTCTGGAATTCTTCCTGCCTTTTTAAGGATTAGATCCAATGAACCACCATCCATGTATTCCATGCATATGCTTATCTCTCCATCACTGCAGAACGATGATAAAATTTGCAAAATCAATATTACCTAATAAGTTGTGAATATATGTTATGAACGTTACCTGTAAAAAGCACCATAAAAACCAACTATATGCGCAAAATTACATTTGTGCAGAACTTTGAGTTCCCTGATAATCTGTTTCTTAATAGCCGGCTTAACTTCTAAGTGTATAAGCTGAAATGAAGAATTAATGCTCTCTTACCAATAAGCGACGTACGAGCAGTAAACGCACTGCCATTGTACCTACACAGAGTTGATAGAAAAATAAAGTTCTATACCTTCCGTGCCATAATAAGCCCATACTTCTTATGCCTAACTTTCATCACAACACCGCCATTTCCTGCGCCGAGCTCCCCAAGTTTTTCAAAGTCTTCGTCGCATAGTTCCCCAACTTTTTCTTTCTCGCCCAAAAAACTCTCCAGCCGTTTCCTTTGTTCTTCGTCCATTTCCAGCTCCTCCAGCTGCTCCTGTATGGCATCTATGCTCATCTTACCCATGACATCGCTGAAACAGTACCCAACGTTATAAATAACAAATGTGACAAAGTGTCCGCCAAAGGCGAAGGAACGCACGCTTACTCAGGAATAACCGGAGGCTCTGCATAAGTTGGCAACGGTGGAACTGGCGGTGAGGGTGACACGGCTGGAACTGGTTCAATCGAGCCAGGAGGTAGCGTCAGGTTCAATTTGTTTTTTGACATTTGTCAGAAAAAGAATAACGCAGCTCTTGAACAGTAAATTTTCCCGTCCAACAATCCTGCGACTTCTCGCTCGTTCTACGCAGCTTTCTGCACCCAGAGAAATTCACGGACGTTGAGACTATCGGGAATCGCTGAATTACGCTATCAAACGATCACAGCATCGATAGACATCGCATTCGTTCGGCGCAAGGTGTTTCCGGACGCCCGTCAAACTGTCAAACAACTCGATCGTGTTTTGCCAGTTCGGGAGTAACGCGCGAATTTTATATTCTCGACGCAACGCAAGTGTTCTCGTCCGATTATCACTGATTGCCAGCGACCGACTCTCGAATTGTGCAGGCGGTCATTATCGGTGAAATGTGCTACGATTGTCGAAGTAACGAGGTTATACGAATCTTCCCGGGATTCGTGAAAGATTGACGAATAGTGACCACTGCAGAACGATCTCACGGCCGTTGGCTTCGAAGTTTTGCTAGATCGAGGTTACGAAAGTGAAGGAAAATGTTTTGCCGACTTGACGCGAGACGGCGTTAATATGCAGAAAATTCGATCTAAGTTAATTGGAAATTCAACTTTTTTTCATAATGTTAATCATTTTTGTGCCTGTTCTGCTTCAATACTTTAATCCTGTGGGCGTATTGTACAATAAAGTATGTCTTAATTCTATTGTTCGTGTGCTGTTGTTACGTTTAGAATTCTGCTTATATTCCACTATGGGCCTAGGGACATGTATAGCTAAGGCAGGATTAAATAGGTGTGTGTTGCATCGAAAATTTTGCGTTAATAGGCAGAAAATTCGATCTAAGCTAATTGGAAATTCAACTTTTTTTCATAATGTTAATCATTTTTGTGCCTGTTCTGCTTCAATACTTTAGTCCTGTGGGCGTATTGTACAATAAAGTATGTCTTAATTCTATTGTTCGTGTACTGTTGTTATGTTTAGAATTCTGCTTATATTCCACTATGGGCCTAGGGACATGTATAGCTATGGCAGGATTAATACTTTGACTGCCGTGCGTATTTTACTATATTAAAACCGCAACGTGATGAAGTAATACAGAATATGATTGAATTGCGCAAAATGAAAATAATGCGAAGGCATCGGAGAACAAAGAATTTAAACACTATTTAATATTAATTGCATTTACAAAATCATAAATGCTACCGATTGGGTATTTTTTGAATTTTTCGTGAGACTTTTAGCGCCGGTCACCGATGACCACCATGGCAGTCAAAGTGTTAAATAGGTGTGTGTTGCATCGAAAATTTTGCGTTAATAGGCAGAAAATTCGATCTAAGTTAATTGGAAATTCAACTTTTTTTTCAAAATGTTAATCATTTTTGTGCCTGTTCTGCTTAAATACTTTAATCCCGTGGGCGTATTGTACAATGAAGTTTGTCTAAATTCTATTGTTCGTGTACTGTTGTTACGTTTAGAATTCTGCTTATATTCCACTATGGGCCTAGGGACATGTATAGCTATGGCAGGATTAACACTTTGACTGCCGTGCGTATTTTACTGTATTAAAACCGCAACGTGATGAAGTACTACAGAATATGATTGAATTGCGCAAAATGAAAATAATGCGAAGGCATCGGAGAACAAAGAACTTAAACACTATTTAATATTAATTGCCTTTACAAAATCATAAATGCTACCGATTGGGTATTTTTTGAATTTTTCGTGAGACTTTTTGCGCCGGTCACCGATGACCACCATGGCAGTCAAAGTGTTAAATAGGTGTGTGTTGCATTGAAAATTTTGCGTTAATAGGCAGAAAATTCGATCTAACTTAATTGGAAATTCAACTTTTTTTTCATAATGTTAATCATTGTTGTGCCTGTTCTGCTTCAATACTTTAATCATGTGGGCGTATTGTACAATGAAGTTTGTCTTAATTCTATTGTTCGTGTACGGTTGTTAAGTTTAGAATTCTGCTTATATTCCACTATGGGCCTAGGGACATCTATAGCTAAGGCAGGATTAAATAGGTGTGTGTTGCATCGAAAATTTTGCGTTAATAGGCAGAAAATTCGATCTAACTTAATTGGAAATTCAACTTTGTTTTCATAATGTTAATCATTTTTGTGCCTGTTCTGCTTAAATACTTTAATCCCGTGGGCGTATTGTACAATGAAGTTTGTCTTAATTCTATTGTTCGTGTACTGTTGTTAAGTTTAGAATTCTGCTTATATTCCACTATGGGCCTAGGGACATGTATAGCTATGGCAGGATTAAATAGATGTCTGTTGCATTGAACATTTTGCGTTAATATGCAGAAAATTTGAGATAAGCTAATTGGAAATTCAACTTTTTTTCATAATGTTAATCATTTTTGTGCCTGTTCTGCTTCAATACTTTAATCCTGTGGGCGTATTGTACAATGAAGTTTGTCTTAATTCTATTGTTCGTGTACTGTTGTTACGTTTAGAATTCTGCTTATATTCCCCTATGGTCCTAGGAACATGTATAGCTATGGCAGGATTAAATAGGTGTCTGTTGCATTGAAAATTTTGCGTTAATAGGCAGAAAATTCGATCTAAGCTAATTGGAAATTCAATTTTTTCTCATAATGTTAATCATTTTTGTGCCTGTTTTGCTTCAATACTTTAATCCCGTGGGCGTATTGTACAATGAAGTTTGTCTTAATTCTATTGTTCGTGTACTGTTGTTACGTTTAGAATTCTGCTTATATTCCACTATGGGCCTAGGGACATGTATAGCTAAGGCAGGATTAAATAGGTGTGTGTTGCATCGAAAAGTTTGCGTTAATATGCAGAAAAATCGATCTAAGCTAATTGGAAATTCAACTTTCTTTAATAATGTTAATCATTTTTGTGCCTGTTCTACTTCAATGCTTTAATCATGTGGGCGTATTGTACAATGAAGTTTGTCTTAATTCTATTGTTCGTGTACTGTTGTTACGTTTAGAATTCTGCTTATATTCCACTATGGGCCTAGGAACATGTATAGCTAAGGCAGGATTAAATAGGTGTGTGTTGCATCGAAAATTTTGCGTTAATATGCAGAAAATTCGATCTAAGCTAATTGGAAATTCAACTTTTTTCATAATGCTAATCATTTTGGTGCCTGTTCTGCTTCAATACTTTAATCCTGTGGGCGTATTGTACAATGAAGTTTGTCTTAATTCTATTGTTCGTGTACTGTTACGTTTAGAATTCTGCTTATATTCCACTATGGGCCTAGGAACATGTATAGCTAAGGCACGATTAAATAGATGTCTGTTGCATTGAAAATGTTGCGTTAATATGCAGAAAATTCGATCTAAGCTAATTGGAAATTCAACTTTTTTCATAATGCTAATCATTTTTGTGCCTGTTCTGCTTCAATACTTTAATCCCGTGGGCGTATTGTACAATGAAGTTTGTCTTAATTCTATTGTTCGTGTACTGTTGTTACGTTTAGAATTCTGCTTATATTCCACTATGGGCCTAGGAACATGTATAGCTATGGCAGGATTAAATAGGTGTCTGTTGCATTGAACATTTTGCGTTAATAGGCAGAAAATTCGATCTAAGCTAATTGGAAATTCAATTTTTTCTCATAATGTTAATCATTTTTGTGCCTGTTCTGCTTAGATACTTTAATCCCGTGGGCGTATTGTACAATGAAGTTTGTCTTAATTCTATTGTTCGTGTACTGTTGTTACGTTTAGAATTCTGCTTATATTCCACTATGGGCCTAGGAACATGTATAGCTAAGGCAGGATTAAATAGATGTCTGTTGCATTGAAAATTTTGCGTTAATATGCAGAAAATTCGATCTAAGTTAATTGGAAATTCAACTTTTTTTCATAATGTTAATCATTTTTGTGCCTGTTCTGCTTCAATACTTTAATCCCGTGGGCGTATTGTACAATGAAGTTTGTCTTAATTCTATTGTTCGTGTACTGTTGTTACGTTTAGAATTCTGCTTATATTCCACTATGGGCCTAGGGACATGTATAGCTAAGGCAGGATTAAATAGATGTGTGTTGTATTGAAAATTTTGCGTTAATAGGCAAAAAATTCGATCTAAGCTAATTGGAATTATATTCCACTATGGGCCTAGGAACATGTACAGCTAAGGCAGGATTAAATAGGTGTGTGTTGCATTGAAAATTTTGCTTAGATTTTACTGTCGGCCTCGAACAGAACTTTTACACGATTAAGTAACATTATTCAACCAGGAAAGGTAGAAAACTTATTAGCATACGTAGAAAATTTGTGAGGAGAGATATTCGAGAAATGCGAGAAATTTGTCTCGATTTAAACGATTGCTGTTTGTCATAGGAGCTACACGCGGAAGCCTAAATTAAGATATATAATACTATTCCAATTAAAAAATAATTATAAAATAAAGAAAATTATTATAATGCGTGTTAGAAAATCTGTTGTAGGGTCTTTGCTTTTCCCAGCAAATAAGTTGGCAGTACTGAAGAATTGTTGTAGTATGGAAAGACGAGCGAAAATTTGCGGGAGAGATCTACGGAGTTTTCTTGTACGAACGGTGAGCAGGCGTTGCTTTATTAATCGATTTTTATTAATCGATTTTATTAATCGAAACAGTACTGTGATGATTTAATGCTATGGTATAATCAAATGTATGCCTCGCAAACATAAGGTTATATCTGTCGTTGTTGTCTTTTAACCCAACATTAATATACGTTTCAGTAAACCGTTTCAATTTCCTAGAATACTATCACCTTTAATTAATTGCAATTCTAATCATAATTTCGTGAAGTAATTTATTCGATGTTGCATGTATATGTCATAATGCTCGTTTTTCCTTAAATCACTCTCGCAGCGAATCGATATTTTCAATAAATCGATTAAGAAATTCTAGTAACTTAATTTTTTTTTCAATATCACAGTTGGCAGCAGTGGTTAGTGCATATCCAGCGAAAACTGGCGCGCGCGGGTTGCTGCAGTCGTCTGTGCATTTACTTCAGTTTTATATGAGCAAAGACGTAAGTAATGATATCCATAGTATTTAGAGTATCGCGTATGGCTATCGTTGTATGTTAGTAACTGTTAAGTTATTGAACGGCTTCGAATTAATGAAATCTTCAATCCAAGTTGCAGTCGAGGCCAAATGGAGACAACCACCCTCATCCCGATCACCCTGCCTGAAGATTCGCGAAGAAGTGATGGCCGGTGAGTGAATCTTCAAAGCCTACTTATAAGCGTACAAGCATATATGTGCCCATAATTATGAAAGTGGTCTAAGTCAAAATTTAAAAAAAATGAGTTTATCAGTTATTTCATACCACATTATTTTTAACTAAATTTATTCAATGTAATTTTTACGAAATTGTCAAAAATGAACCATTAGATAGTGGTTGTAATTTCAACATTATATGGAATTCATTTAGTTTTAATTATGAAAGTGGTCTAAGTCAAAAATTTAAATAAATTATATAAACAACTTGAAAATGGCACGTGGCCTTCTTTGACGCGTTTCTGAACTACATAATAAAATAAATGACAATCAAATTTTAATAATAACGACAACTTCATTCCAAGAATCAATAACAAGAAGAGTAAAAAATACCGCGGGTGAATCTGTCTCTTGGCTACAAATTCAATGGATGAGATTCTTGAAAAATGAACCTTATAAAATGTTCTATAAAACATCTTTAGATGATTCTAAATTTCACGTTTTGGATCTTTCACCTAAAAAAGGAAGACCAAAAATATACGGAAATATTAAATTACTTCCATTATACACCACCATTAGACCAGTATCGGAAGAAAAACATAAAGATATTATGAGTTTACTACCGTACACAGTTTTTCAGGAACATTTTAAGAATCTTAAATATCGAAATAATGATAAAAATGGATTACTGTTTAAAAATAATTAATAAATGTAATAAATGTTCACGAATTATTTCAATCAAATTATTGTTTCAAATAAAACTCAAAGTTCTTTATTGCTTTAAGTCATTTATAGGACATTCAGTTAATTTTGAAAATGGTCTACGTCAATTCAATCTTTAAAAATAATATTATCGTATAAAATTCACACAAAATTTCATATTCATAGTAAATTTCCATTAATTAAGACTAATAAAATTATAAATTAAAATGTCGCATAATGTAAAAATATTTTTTAATTTATTCAAATGCAATTGATTAAATATCTCGAAACAAGAAATATATGACTTAGACCACTTTCATAATTATGGGCACATATCAAGTTTCGTTTGTGTGTATTAAGTAGAAAGAAATCTGGTAACGCGTACTCTGAATATTTCGGGTACGATCACGTCAATCACTCGTAGGAATCGTAGAAACGATACATGCTGCCCTCTATACAGTAACTTCAAACATTGCATTCAATCATATTACATACGGGGCTACTAATTTCGGCTATTGTGTTTTTGTTGATTTATTTTTGGTTATACGTCGTAAAACATTGTAAATTTTATTCCTTTACGTTGCGGATTTTTGAGATATTAGGTCCTCATTTGGCATACTGAACGACCGAATAAATCTAATATTGTTTCACAAAGATATTCACACGACTCTTTTACTTAACACATTGCGAACGGATGACGAGATATCTCGTCATTGCTATTTCGTCGTTCGGGGCCATTGACGAGATATATCGTGTTGTGTATTTCGTCATTCTGGGCCACTGATGAGATATATCGTCTTGCATATTCTGTCGTTTGAGGCAGGTGACGAGATATGACACAGTTGCTACGTGATTGTCAGCCGCAGTTTTTCGTAATTTGTGTTGCGAATTAATTATTTGAAGCTCTGAAATATGGATAGCGACAAAACGATTAGCAATATTACAGAAATATTTGTGGACAGTTTAACACTTTGACTGCCAAGCGTTTCTTGCTATGTTTGAACCGCGATGCGATAAAATACTGCAGAATATGATTAAATCGTGCAAAATGAAAGTAATGCACAGTTGTTAGAAGCCAAAGTATTGAAGCACCGTTCCAATATCAATTGCTTTTACAAAATTGCAAATAGGATTCATTGCGAATTTTTTGCATTTTTAGTCAAATGTTTTGCACCGGTCACCGGTGACCACCGTGGCAGTCAACGTGTTAACTACTAACAAATCATCACTAATTTAAAAATATTTGACGCAAAAAAATACCCGGCCACTGGGTACGATTAGCAATAGAATGCCCGGTCCGCAAAGTGTTAAAATGTTGAGCTTAGGTTATGAGTCGTACTAGACTTCTTCGGAGATTTTTTACGCTCTTCCGCGTGGGGTGAACGGTGATGAAATTAGTATCAATTCTTATCGCGAGTAGCGTTGTGAGCATATACCGTGCACAGTCGATAACACAGTTGCCTTGAATGATAGGTTTATCCTAGATCTTATCTCTCCGCACTTGTTTGAAACGAATCAGAATAGAAAATAGTTTCATGCTTTTATTATTTGCATTTATTGCCAGTTGTAGTTCATGGATAACGAATTAATCGGGTCGCATGTTGGAGTTTGCCTATTTTTCACTTATGTCTACCCGTGGAAATGTCGATAACGTTATCAAACGCAGTCAGCTTCTGGGCAGCCGGTATCGCATATCAAAGTTACGTTGGCAACGTTATCATAAATGTTAATCCTTCGCCTACGTAACCGAAAATGAGAACGTTATCCGCCAGGTCCGATCTGATGCAGCTACTGTCGGCAATGTTCTAGTTTAAAAACGTCCATAAAACTATTTGCATACCGCGTGACACTGTCGTCGTCTTCCGGCAAGCGGATAAAAAAATGCACCTTATCCGAATTTGAATCTGTCACGTCTATCATATTACTCTCAGCATAAAATTACATCTACTCATATCATTCGGTGCTGGTATCATTCGTATGTTTTCGCAACGTCAAATTGAACCGAAAAATTGATTATAATACAGCAGCCCCGTGTACGTAAACGCATCTCTTCTTAACATTAAATAATTCACACACGGATCATCCCGAAACATTCAACCCTTGCGTAACGTTGGACGTCTTACCGTTAACATTAATTGCACTGTTGCGTCACATACAGCACTAGGGCATGTATATAGACACTTGACTGTAGACATCGGACACCTAGCATAGGAGACACAGTCCATAAGATTACGCACAGTGCAGCATCGAAGTACTAGATAAATGCGTAACGTCGCAGATTCTAAAGGTCCGAAAAGGCCGGATCCGTGATCGGTGCAACTTAAATGAAGGAGTCCCTGAAAGGGGATCCCATCCTGCCATAACCTGAACCCGCTTGGGAATGAAGGCTGCCAGCAGGTGGCAGGTTCGCTGCGTATCGATTTCCCGCGAATCTAGCCGGGCTTGGGATCGCTCTATATATAACGGGGTCCCTGAGTAAAAGCGAAGCCTCCGGAGCGGTAAACCCCGCTGCGAACTTTATGCAACGCGCGATTGTTCAAGCCGGCATTCGGCCGGATTGAAAGTCGCGGCGATTTACGGAGCCCGTTTAATTCGGATCGAACCGTCCGGAGACTCACAACTCGCGCCGATCCTCGCCACCTTTATACCGGCGACAGTCCGACGGCGAGCATTCTATTAGTCTGTGATTCGTACTCGTGACGTTGTCTTTTGCCGGGAGCCGCACGGAAAAGTGTACCCATTTTCCAATTTCACAGTGTCAGACGCTTTGGTTCCCCAGGCAGGGAACTCGCACTGCGCGCGTATCGATTTTCGAAATGTATTGTAACGGCGCTCATTGTTGGCATGCATAAGTTCGGTAATGCGAGTCGGCGGATGCAATTTGTTCTTTCCGACGGATGCCGGAGCAGTGTTCGATAATGATCCGCCTCTTTGTAAATAATCTGTTGAATACTGTTGGCTAATGGGACTGTTTACCGAAGGGAGTCATCAGCCCAGGTTCCAAGCGACGTCCTATATTCCCTGGCAATGCGGCGGCTTTATTTGCAGTGGAAACAGCCGTGTTTTCGCAAACGCTCAGTGCCGTGTATCGGCGTGGCTCTGCGAGCCCAGATATCCGAAGGAGCTGCTTTAATGAAGGGAAAAATTTCGCGCGAACGCTAATGGGCGTGAGACGCGTTAAACGTCGGCCGTACTCTGGGGTAGAATCTTACGGGGTCTGCTTTTATGCGAGATGAAGTAATAAAAAAAGGAAAAGTTCTTCTCCGGTGTCTTGACTCCGGAGGCAACAAAATGGCCGCGCGACGGCATTAAAGTATAGCACCGAAGTCTCGGGCGAGTTTAACGAAGACGTCGCGAACAATCGTGCTCAAAGAGAATAATGGTCGGTCAGTTTGGTTTGAGGGGATAACGAGCCACTTCCGCTGACAATTGCGCGGGCAATCCGTTTGCACATTACTCCCGAGTTTACAAGTTGAAACCGGCTCGCATCTTGTTATGGGACGCAGTTATTAGATCATTGATTCAATATAGCCCAGTTGATTCGATCATGACACGATTGGTACCGCGCGCGGATGATTGAAAATCGGACCGATTTGTTGTAATAAATGGACTTGAACTGTCTCGCCGGCAAAGTTCAAGGGCGCCGTTTGAACGCACTCACCCGCGTAAAGTCACGTTGCACTGTTGTGTGTTTGCCGCGAATGCCCGTGCGCGCATGCACATTGTACGTTTTATAATGTACCGGCGTCTGACGCTGTAATCAGCGCGGACGTTAAAAAGACATTAACGCGCAGTCACGCTTAATTGTCGGGATTAGAGTGGCGGATCGCGACGAATTAAAAAGTCGCCCAAGACTGGGTTATAAGATAAGAAATAATTACGGGGCAGACTCACCGAAAATAACCGAGGCCGGCAAGCAGGTCATTGTTTGCGTCACAGAATTCTCGGTCTGGCTTTTCCTTTGCCGCTGGCCCGAAGAGATTCCGACAGGAGTTGCTCGTCCTTCGTTTCAGCGTTTCCGATTTGGTCACGGAGTCCGGTCCATGTCCGTCGCGACCTTCGCTGTAACGTTCGCGATTAATTACACGGGAAGGAATGTGCCCATTCGTCGATTTTTTTACACGCCCGGACAATTTCCAGATTAAATCACGGACCGTTCTAATAAAATTGAATTATGGAATGAGATAGAGATTTAATAGAGACACGGGGGTCGTGGGATCGTGCACGAAAACGGGAACTAAAAAACAATTTTTGCAAGTTCGTATACGCGGTACATTCTGTAAAGTGCTTGTTTATTGATTATCTTACACGCCCGGACAATTGCCAGATTGCATCGCGGACGGCTCTGATTGGATTGAATTATGGAATTAGGTAGACTTTTGATAAAGGCGTAGGAGATAAAAATGGTGGCTAAGAAACAAATTTTGCAAGCTTGGATACGTAGTACATTGTGCAAAGGTCGTCAAGGAGTTAGATCCCTGTGGTGCGGAGCGTATTAAGTCGACTAACGTGGAGCATATACGTACACGTATATACGCTACGTACATATGTACACACACATATGTATGTATATCTACACACCGACAGATATATAGACGCATTTCTCTAAAGAAACCCTTTTGGGCGGGTTACAATTATGGATGAGTCTGTATTATGTATTCCACGTTCGTTCTAGGCCCCTTTGCTTTCCTATTTCTCTCCCTTTCTCTCTCCCTCTTTTCTTTCGTGCCTATGCGCATCCGCGCGAATTCCTTTACCTTCTGTTTCATGAGCGTTTCTTATGCTCCGCATACCCCGCCAACACCCCCCGACCCCACCACCGCTTCCTCCATAATCACCCACATACATCGTCAGCCGATTAAAAATGAACCCGTTTTCTTCGATTCTTCGAGGACATCTCGTCCCGCGATCTAATTATAACCGCTCGTCCTATTTCTATTCCTGTTTTTTTCCACCTGCCCACCACCTTCCTCCCCCTGTTTCTCCGCCCCCAGTCTCGCCCGCGCGAATTCGTCAGATTCCGTCGAAAGAATTTTCCGCCAACGGCTTCACCGTCACAGACACGCCGTTACCTGTCCCAATTACATAATTAAGGTACAATCTGCTTTTCATTCGCTTCTTTGATGACGTCCCGCGGAACGGCGCGCGGCAGATGTACGCAATGAAAAAAGGCGATACCGAGTCTGGGCAGCATTAATCAACGGCATCAGATATACACCTCCTAAAGCCACCCTTCACCCGCACCCAGACAGACAGCTCGAGACGAAGTTGACAGTGGTCTTCTTGGTGGAACGTGGGCGCGCGCGCGCGCGCTTAAACGTGCGCTACCGCCACCACCTCCACCAGCAACCACGAGCACCACCTACGCCACCACCACCATTACGAGCACCAGCAGCTAGCGGCAGGGTCCGCCATCGATGGCACTACCCCGTGCCACCTCTATCTCCGCGATCAGTCGACCCCGTGCAACGCGGCACGCCGGCCGCGCGCGAAAAGCTCCGAACACTTTCAGCGAGAGACAGCCGAACGAAAAGGGAGAGAGGAAAACGACGGCACGCCGGAAGAGAGACGGAAGTGGCGGCATGAGGAGGGTGTGCTCGATGAGTGCCGGTTTCTGAGCTTATCTCAAGTCGCTCGCGCTCTTTTTGAGAAAAAAAAGTTGCTACGAATCGGCGGTGGTGGAGGGTAGAGGAAGAGGGTGACGAACGGTGAGAGAGGGCCAAGACGCAGTAAGAGGTTGACTTCGTCGAGTGGGAGAAAGACGCGCTCTGGGAGTCGGTAGAGGAAGGCTTGAGGATCGTAGTGCGCTCTGGCAGAATACCAAGTCGGTTTTGATTGAACAAAGAGGACAAAGGGGAGGAAATGGCGTGACGAAGGATGACAAGAGGCGCGCTGGGCTGAATTCGTGATTCTTTTAAGAGGAGCGCTCGGACGCGCGGCAAAGGAAGTCGCGGGTGATATTTCGCAGGGGGGCCGAGTAGGTGTAATAATTGATGAAGGAGCGGATAACGCGCGCGAATCTGTGTCGCGGCTGCGGAAAGTTGGCTTTCACGGGTGAAAAAAGTTGTCGGGGGAAGATAGCGGTGGACTTAGATTGACCTGACTGATTGCGAATTCGAAGTCGGAGCGAGGAGGCCTTGATTATCTTACGGCAGTGGGTGCGAGCGATTTTGCTGGGAGAACTTTTAATCGATGAGCTTGGACTTTACGGAGCGGCTCAAGGGTGAATCTCCATTAACGTACATTGATTCGGTACAATTGAGCCTGACAGCGGATCAAGATCACTTTTCTGCAAAATTGATGAGGCTACTTCCGACCCACATCATTTCAGTTTGGACAGAGCGTTGTGACAGTGGATCTTGATCACCGAATTCAATGCTAACAGCGAATCTTGACATTGAGCGAGAACGTGACACTGAATTGTGGCGGCGTCTCATGATAATTTACGACTAGCTCAACTCGGGCTCGACAAGAAAAGGCTTCCCACGGACTCTGATATTCATACTCCCAAACTTTGCACGGGTATCGATTAATGAATCTCAATTGGCATACCCGTACGGCAGTAAAGATTCAATAGAGAACAGAGTTATTGGTAAACGGTGGTGTAACATTCACTGAACGCATATATATATATAGCAGTTCGCTCTACATGAATCCTAATTAGTGACCATTTGGATTCTACGATAGAATTCGGTGGCGAATTGAACGTATTCTTTGGGCAGACGACGCGAGCAGTGAATTTTGATTAGTGAATCCTAAGAAGCCGAAGGAAAATCCGTCGGTGAATTTCGATTAGCGAACTTTAGGGCTGTATGAAGGAACCTAACGTGTGAATTCAGATGAATAAATTCTTGGAGAATACGAAAGAGTCAATTGTGAATTGTGATGCGTAGGTTGAGGAACTCTGTGAGCGCATTCGTCAAAGTTCTTTAAAAGTCCGTAAGCTTCAGTGAATTCTGCTCATTATCGCTGAAAGTTACGAAGACAAGAAAATTGCAATATCCAGTTGAACTGACCTCGAGGAAATCGAATAGTTCTCGAGCCCATCAACTTCTTCATGCAAAGTGGCACGACGGAAGATCGCGTGTGTCAATGGTGAACACGACACCGCGAAAGTCATTCGTAGTAGCTTCTAAAGGTCGCGAATTATAATATCCACTGAGCAATCCGCGCCCGTCGGCACGGACACCCTCATCCACTTCGCGCGGCAAACTTGTTGAGTCGTCCTCCGCCCCGCTCACCCGAAGCACTCAGAAGCGGCAGGAAAATCGTAAAATCTTCCGAAAGTGAAGTGGGACAAAGAAAGAAAAAAAATTGGAAAGGTTCTGCGGAGTGAACTCGTGGAACGGGCAAGGTCATAAAGTCCGCCCCAAAGTGAGCCTGATAGATCGTAAAGTCCAGATCGTCTCCCGGAGGTGACGTGAGCCTAATAAAATTGCGAAATCCAGCGTGACCTAAAGAAAAGCAGCAGCACCAGCAGAATAAGAAGAAGAAGAAGAAGGAGAGGAAATTAGGGAAGAGTGTGGCGTCGTCCTGTCCGTCTGACCCATCGGCCGAAACACCCTTCGTCGCCCCGCGCGGCGAACTTGTTGAGTCCTACCCCCCTCCCGGTTCTTCCACAGGCGTGGTGCCCGGGTTGCGCGGTCCGAGCGGCGCGAAGATCTGCTCTCCACTCAGTTCACTCCCATCCGCGATGTTGTTCCTATTAACAATCCTCGGTGTTCTCCGGATCGGGACGAGCGACCGTCCGAATGACTCCCTGTTGGTGGAAACGACCAGCGGACTGGTCAGGGGCTTCTCCCGAACGATCGTCGACCACGAAGTCCACGTATTCTATGGGATTCCGTTCGCGAAGCCTCCTATCGGCCCTCTGAGATTCAGGAAGCCACTTCCGATAGACCCATGGCACGGTGTGCTGAACGCCACAACATTGCCCAACAGTTGTTATCAGGAGCGGTACGAATACTTCCCCGGCTTCGAGGGGGAGGAGATGTGGAATCCGAATACCAACATATCGGAGGACTGTCTGTATCTGAACATCTGGGTGCCGGAGAAGCTCCGTCTTCGGCACAAGGGGTCGGATCCGCCTGGAGAACAGCAGAGGGCCGGGGTGCCGCTGCTGGTGTGGATTTACGGGGGCGGATTCATGAGCGGAACGGCGACATTGGACGTTTACGACGCGGCTATTCTCGCCGCCAGCAGCACCGTCATCGTCGCTTCCATGCAGTACCGCGTGGGCGCCTTTGGCTTCCTCTACTTGAATAAACACTTCACCAACAGCGAGGAAGCGCCGGGCAACATGGGTCTGTGGGATCAAGCGCTGGCGCTCAGGTGGCTGAGAGATAACGCGGTGGCCTTTGGTGGCGATCCAGATTTAATAACCATTTTCGGCGAGTCCGCTGGCGGCAGTTCCGTCTCTCTTCATCTCATATCGCCGGCCACGAGAGGACTGGTCAGACGCGGAATTCTACAGAGCGGCACCCTCAATGCGCCGTGGAGTTTTATGACAGGGGAAAAAGCGAACGAGGTCGCGAGGATCCTGGTTGATGATTGCGGCTGTAACTCGACGATGTTGAACGATAATCCGGCGAGGGTTATGGCCTGCATGAGATCCGTCGACGCAAAGACCATCTCCGTTCAACAGTGGAACAGTTATTGGGGCATTCTTGGATTTCCATCCGCGCCGACTATCGATGGAATATTCCTCCCGAAACATCCCCTCGATCTTCTCAGGGAAACTGACTTTAAGGATACAGAGATTCTCATTGGGAATAACGAGAACGAGGGTAAGTTCTTTTTCGACGGATTCGCCCGCTGGACTACTTTGAATATGTACTACGCTGTTCACGAAAGGCTCGCTTTTACGGAATTGCTTACCGCGTAATGGACACGAGTACGATAAGTGTTTTTCTTCCTTTTTCGTAGTTCTAAAAGCGAACGAACAGTGAGCCGGTCATTCTAAAAGCTTTCGTTTCGCTTATCTTCAGAGGATTCACTTATCTCACGACTAAGAGGTCAGAACATATTTCTCGACTTCAGTTTAATCGGGATTAACCCTGTATGACCTAAAAGAAATCGATCGCGGCGTCTCTCGTCTAAACATGTTCAAACGGGACGAGCGAAATGCACCTCGGTCATTACAAAAACCGCAGTATCATCTGCGCAGTTAATAGACACTCACAGTTACAACAACGCACAGCCGCATAACGACAAAATGGCAACTGTAATAAATAACAATTAAAAAGGTAAAATAATTAGGGCGGCGCGAATGATAAACGAGACACGGAAGTGTTGCAGACAGTCGTTAAACGTGAAACATTATTACAACGGCTAAGCGATATTGCCAGTTACTACTGAAAATTCATTACCGGCCTGATGACGGAAACGGATTATGAGAGTGATCGTTGAGGCGACCTTGCTTTAAGGTTCATCTTCGCGTAGCGAACTGGAAATTGATTAAAACCGACACATCGTCATATCGACGATACGCAGCGATATCTTTGACCTCAAGGTGACGGATCATTAATAGCTGTTTCGCGGCTGAGCGAGCTAGGGCAATTAAGCGCTCTACTTTCTCCCCTCTTTCTTCACCCCTACCCTTGCGCCCTTCCTCCTCCGCCTCCTCGATGTTAAATCAGAGACTCGCTTCCTTTTTCCAACCGGATAATCTCGTTGCCCGAAAAAACTTTTTCGTTTCTCCGCTCTTAATAGAAGGGCTTCGAGGATCGCGCCGTACTTATTCCCATTCTCTTTGCCGTGGAGATTATCTAATTACCGTATTCCTTTTTTCCGACGCAACCTTTCGCCGACGGAACGAACGCCGCATGATAATAACAGCGCGGCCGAGGCGCTGATTTTGTCATGTATCCTCGCGAAGCAACCTTCCCAATAATAACAACGGTCGTTTTACCATCGGCTCTGTTCCGCCATCCAGATACTTTTTCCACTCGCCTCTCTCTCGCTATGTCGGAACAACCCCCGCGGGCGTTGTTTACCCACGCGAGCGAACGCATTGGCGCACTTGATAATAACGATTTGTGCCGCATGCGTTTCTATGCGTCGGCTTCGTATCCGGCACCCAGAACTCGCCCATGCCTCAGTGTCGGCGTCGATCGTCTGATTAATCGCCTGATCAATCCTTCGAATGCGGTGGAAATATGAGCTCCTGTAAAAAATAAACGCTGACGGATATCACGATATCTCCGATTAAAGGCAGACTTGCTAGCGGATGTAAGACGCAGTCAGCTAGTGTATCTACACTGTGTCACTGATGTTTTATTCGCACGTCGGTATACTGTGCACAATGTTCTAGGTCGGTACGCCAATAAAATTCTACGTACTTCCGCGAGCCACGTTAATATATCGTGAGCACACGTGACGCGTCCGATCCGCACCTATCCACCTACCTATGAGAATACTCGATCATGCAAACTCGCCTTCTCCCAGATTTTTCAGAACAGACAGCATCGCCCCTTTCGTTATTTCAATAGCGCATGCACCGGTAATTTTAATCAAGCATCGCCTGGCTAATAGCCCGCGGCCGTTCAGTTCTCTTTTTCCACAAACAGCTCGTCGGTTAGAGTTCGAATGCGGCCGCTCGGCTTGCTTTCTCTAACCGCGTAAAAACGTATCCGACGCCATATTACCTGCCGCGAGCGAGAGAAAATTATTGCGCCAGTAGAACCCGTGTAATTACGGTAATTAGTGTTGTTGCCATTACATCACTGCGGACCTTTTCTGCGAAATATTCATTGACGCGACGGACCTTATTACTCGGAGGGCATAGAACGTTCTCGTCGCCGAAAGAACGTTGAACGTTGCATTTCCGCCGTGCCTTGGCCGACAGTAAGTAATTCAGATTGGCGTCGGATTAAAACGGGGCAAATCTAACGAGGCGCATTCACGCTTAGAACCCGGAGAGTGTGGCTGACAGGTCCGGGATATGTTCAGGCCATGAGTAGTAGGTACAAGCGACGAGCATGGCTACAACCTGTGTACACGTCCGGGTTTACACGTACTGCGCATATCGGCGAACATTGAAAAACTGCTGAAAAAACGGAAAGGCGTCGCGTTATTGTTCGCTCGTTTGCACTTGTTGCCGAGCGTTACACGCGTGCTGGGACAGTTACGAAAATCGCGGCCGATCCGTAAGAATTCATGAAAAACCCTTTGAGTACTAAATACTCGCGCCCGAAGCATTCACTCTGCTCGAAATACGTTTCCACGCGTGTCAAGTCTGTTGATTGATCACACAAGGCTCAATTTATTTATAACTCCAATTCTTTAGTTGCGCAAAATGAAATGATGCAAAAAAATTGACGGACGCGTATATGCATCCATAGCTTCTGCTGATAATTTTTACCGAACGCATATGTGTCCGTAGCATTCAAAGGGTTAATCAACCTCGTTCGTGACAATTGGGACTCGTTACAGGTCGGATCCCGTTTCTTCGTTTTGTGCAGACCGATCAATGCCGTCGAAGTTTCGTTTCTGCGTCTGAGACAAGGGGAGCCGTTTAAAAATTACAAGGCACTACCTTCTTATCCGGAGGATATTTTATCGATCGCACACATTGAACGTCGAAGCCTGTGTTTGTAAGCAATGAGCTCTCGAGATACACAGAGAGTAGGTACATTGGTCGATAGAAGCACTCAATTGGACGTCTCGTTGCCCGCCCAAGTCTAACCTAACGACAGCTTCATGCTGCTCGCGCTCTTGAGATAGCTACGGGATAAACCAATTAAGACCGCCCGAAGTGATCCCGGCTCAGCCAAGATTCAGCGAACGTTCTAGAATCGAATGTCAGAGCATTGTTCTTTCACGAGCGATCGTCATTCTTAACGTTATCCGAGTATCGTCGTGTCGAACGTGTTGTCCCGCGCAACACGTCCGACTCTTCGGGCTCTCAATCATCGATAACTTCGAGAAAATCTTTTGATCGCACGATCACGTCGCGCGTGTGTTTGCGATGCGATCTATTAACCTGAGGGAAAATTGGCGGATCGTATAATCGTGCCATCTGGTATAATCTATTTTCGGCAAAATTGGCACGAATAAAATCGATTGGCCGTATGTTCGAGCAGACGCCGTATTCCGTCACCGTAGCTACGGTGTCGTTACAGAGTCCTGGGAAAAAGGGACTTCGGGGGGCGTGGAATTTCGGCCCTCAAATATTTTCGTAAATCCCTCCGTGGATTCTGGGTGCCGTTATTGTGCCGCGAGGATAAAATACCGCTGAATACATTATGTGGCCTTTCAATTGTTGCGCAGGAACTACGGGGTTAGGGGTAGCAAAGACATCTGGGAAGATGACGTCTCCATCTGAATGTGCCCATCGGAGCGTGTATTTTAATCCGATTGAGTCCTCTAAGCGGACTATCGCGATTTGATAAGAAGTAAAGCCGGTGCAAAGACTGTGAGAGAAAAAAAAACGGTCGGGCGTCGTTGCGCAGAGCTCACGTTTCAGCAATTAAGGGAATAAATTAAATTATGGGAACGATTGTTCTCGATTTAGTTAAAAGCAAAATTTTCTTCGAGCGATACCGTTCTGGATGCGGCCTTCAGTGCCTTGGAAGCGCATTAAAGGCCTGTAAGCGTATTATCGGACAGCAAAACGTTTGTGGAAGCTCGTTTCAAAGGACACTCAAGACGCTTCTGTAATGGAATATCCGATGAGGGATTAAGGTACACCACTAGAATGCAGCCGAATCGTCGAAGACGATCGTTAGAATCTTGCTATCTTCGACGCTAAACACACGCAAAACTTTGATCTGACATATGCTCGTTGCACATGTAATTTTAGTAGGTATCACGGGTCCGGCGTTAAAAGATTCACTCATTCAAATATACCGCACAAGTCAGCAGCGCGTACCGATTCGAATCCAATTAAAATAGGCCCCCTTACCGATGGAATTTTTTTTTGAAATCCCACCAGGAAATGACGCCCGTGGGTGGCTGGGCGTCGCGTGGGACACAAAGGGTTCTCCCTTCGTGCCAATTAGCCCGAACGAACGGTTACAAAATATTCCGGGCAGGATCAAAGTGACCGTCACGTAACTGGAAGCTTAAAGGGACCCTTATTAAGGCCAGCCACTATCACGGGACCCCTCGGTGGGAATAATCGGAACTTTGTGTCAAACTCTGCGGCCGTGGTTTGTTAAATAAAAGTTGGCCCTGTGCGGAAGCTCGAAATTTCACGAAAAATCTGCACATGCCCGCTGATTGTCAAGGGAACCAAAGCAAGTGTCCGAAATCAATTTGCTTCTCGTTCAAATGTATTATTCAACGCGAAAACGTAAAAGACAAGTAGCTTTCCGTACGTGCCCGTTTTGTTATTTAAGGAGGGACACTCTCTTTATCATTCGTATTTATTTTACGATTAGCGTATATTTTATCACGGTTGCGACTGGTAACGACGTCCTACGTTATTTAAAAGCCTGCAGCCGAGGACAGGCGTTGCATTCCGATGTCACTTTAAAATTTAACTTCATTCATTTAATAAGCATCTGTAGACAACGTATAGTTCGAGGTCGCGGAATTATTTTTTCCATTTTTCAAGCTTGTCCTCGTAACAATTATTTTTTTAAACTTTAAACAGTAAATAATTACAACTAGAATATGATGAAGCCATATTTTGCATACTCACATCTGCGTAAACAGCAAACCCTGCGGGCTTCAGTTACATCTCCATAAAATGAGTTGATAAAAAAAATACTTTAAAACAAACCAATTCTTGCTAAATACGACAAGTAAAACATAAATACGAAATGTTGACTGGTGTGTTATATGCACATTTATAACTAACCGTAGATAATAAGAAAAGGCTCGTTTTTGGTTAAAATTAGAAAAAGGTCTTTTCTCTCACTATCACCGCTAAACACCAAATAGACAAGCTATAAAAGCATCGTTTCCAAAAGTTGCCCAAGACAGTGTCCTCCTCATTGACCGTGTACGATCATGCTCCGAAGTTGGTCACACGCCGCGGACCTCGTTCTAGAAAGATATCGAGAAGTTTCCGGAGCAATGAGCCTAGTGTCTTCTTCGCTCTTACATCTAGCCATCTTAGATTCTCTTCCCGTCGAAATCCTTTCTCTCTCCACATCCCCCATCCGTCTGACACAGACTTGTGTTTGAGCGGCCATACGCGGAATTTCTTCTCACCCCCTAAGAGCTATGGAAAATTTACAGGGCGATCGCCAACGCCCTGCAACACCACAAGAGTAAACTGGACTATGTACTGCACGATACATACGAGGGCCACGCCATTTCTTGATCCTGCACCTTTTTCTCTCCCTCTCGTTACGGTTATAGCCGCCACTACTGTTGGCCGTATCGCGGACTCGGCGCGAGTTCTTTTGCAAGCTATCGGAGACGTATTCATGAATATTTGTTGGCGAATCGAAGAATCAAGTCGACCCTCGGGGGCCCGCGAATCGAAACAGGGTCGTTCGGTTGTCAGGCTAGCACTTTACCTACTTTCTCAACAAGTCGTCGGGCGGTTTTAAGTGTACATATTTTCACCGCGCAACACTTCATACGTAATTACGAGGAATTTGGATTCAGAGTTATTCTGTGGCAGAGGCGGACTGTTGAAGACGTACCCGTATGTTACTGAGAATTTCAAATGGCATTCAGCGGTAAATGTGGTCCATTGAAGTAAGATTAATTTGTTTCAGTCTTTAGGTTCGTATGAAGATTTTAAAGCGCTTGTTACGATTGAAGTTTTGTTTTGAAAAAATTCCACGCGTTGTCCGTATGCTACCATTTTACCGACGAGTCGCCTACGATATTATGTGTATATAGTTTTGTCACGCAACACTTCATACGTAATTACGAGGAATTTGGATTCAGAGTTATTCTGTGGCAGAGGCGGACTGTTGAAGACGTACCCGTATGTTTCTGAGAATTTCAAATGGCATTCAGCGGTAAATGTGGTCCATTGAAGTAAGATTAATTTGTTTCAGTCTTTAGGTTCGTATGAAGATTTTAAAGCGGTTGTTACGATTGAAGGTTTGTTTTGAAAAAATTCCACGCGTTGTCCGTATGCTACCATTTTACCGACGAGTCGCCTATGGTATTACGTGTATATAGTTTTGCCGCGCAACACTTGATACGTAATTACAAGAGATGCAGATCTTCGCGTTATTCTGTGGCATAGGCGGACTGTTGAATATACGTAGCCCTGAAGTATTGACCATTGACATTCAACGATAAATGTTTCACGTAATCCACCGAAACAAATAAATTTACATTTTTTTTCAATTATACAAATATTTACTATTATAATGTAAATTTAAAATTGTGTAAATGAATTAGAAATATTTATTATTGTAAAGTAAATCCTGGAGGTGCGAGGGGGAAGCCGTGAGGAGTGTTTTAATAATAAATTGCTTCAAAATGCTTGAGAATTTTCAAAAGCATATAAGTGCATAAACAATATTTCTCGAACGTCGAGTTAAACAAACTCGTACCTTTTGTCCGAAAAAATACCGCAGAGTGTCCTCCATTCGTCGGTCATCGTAGATAAATGCCAACCGGTCTAGTAACTCAGGAAACTCGCAAGTGAAATTCCTGGGGAACTCAGTGTAGGCGTAAAACTTTCGAATGGGCTATCTTTCGTTCTGCGTGAAACTGAAAAGCGTGAAAACTGCCCAATGTACTGGTAAACGGCCAAATCCTGAGGAAACTTGATTACGCCGTTGTATGAAGACGGCGGACCGGTGGAAGAAGAAAATTGTTTCGCGTTCGTGAGATTGAACGAAGCTTCTTCAGCTACCACCCTTCTCTTATTCCGTAGTTTTCAATCTGTCTACGGGGTGTGCGGGTTAAAACGCGTCAGCTCATCTCACCGTCTCTCGACGATGAACCCGATGACGGGGAAAAAATTACTTTGATCAGAGTTTTAAAGTGTTGCGACGGACGGGTAATGTCCGGAATGAATTTCCGATTTTTCTGTGACTCGCCGTCGGTACTATCGCATTCAGGATGGGCGGGAGAAATTGCCTGGAAAGTTCCTGCCGATTTTTAGGGAACATGCAAACGCAGCGCATTTAAATTTCGGCGAATATTTATCGAATATTTATTACGCATGTGCCACTTTGTTCCGCAACCTTTCTCCAAGTTTCGCGGGACTTGAATATTCCATCGGTCCAGAACCTCTCAGGTTTTCAAGCGGAAAACTTTTAGACAAAATTTTTTATGTTGACCGAAAAAGTTTTCGCCATTAGGGGAATTTTGTAATTACTTAAATAGGTGAAAATTTGAGGGTGCAATGTCTGGTGAATACGGTAGGTGGGATGACACATCCCAAGCAAGCTCCAGCAGCTTTTGTCGAGCAGTCGAAGACACATGAGGTCGCGCATTGTCCTGATGAAATACGGGGCCGTTCAGATTCGCCAGTTCTGGTCGTTTTCGTTCAATTGCTGTCTGTAATTCGTCTAATTGCGAGCAATACTTTTACGAACTTATCGGTTGGTTGTTTGGTAGAAGTTTACAATGCAGGATTTCTTTCCGGTCCCGCCAGACACAGAAAAGGTATGAAAACTCATAGATGTTCGCTTCGTCAAGCGTTTTCCCGTTTCCTCACATCGAATTTCATATTGGAGAGCGTATAGAACTAACAAAAATTAATGGATCCTATCCAAACTTTTCTCTAAAGACGCCTGAACTATCGCGTTTTAAGATATGTATACATGTCACGTGTTTTCAGTCAGTCTGATACATTCAGGCTTGGCCTAATGCCACCAACCGAAAATCGCCACGAACTTTCCGGATATCCCAATACAGAATGCGTCATGGCCAAAGTAGTATTTATTGAAAAGCAGAACTGCCTGCTGCTTTCCTACCTTGGGACCGCGGTACTTTTGATGAATCGTTACTGCTTTACGAAAGTGTTATTTATCAACCAGAAGCGAAGGAACGCTTTCATCGGTTATTGTTTTCACTTTCCCGTACGGTATTTTTCTTCGTGACAGTCAGGTCAGTTTTCATCGGCAGGTTGAGATAATTTGGCTAATCGCCGCTCGCTGCGATTACGCGATTAAAAATGTCCACTTCGCGTGTCAGGTTTTATCGACCCAAACGATCGCAACATCACGTATTGTAATTAAAATGTCGTATGAATAATTGCTGCACGCACCGTATCTGTACGACGTGTTTAATTTCAACCCTATAGTGATCTTAATTGGATAATGAACGAATATATAAAGCCGTCTTACGGTTGAAAGTGTTTACTTTAAAATTTTATTGTTGAAATTCTTGACACGTTTCGGGCTACTGGTGCCTCCTTTTCAGGAGTCGATGAAAAGTGTGCGTGTGTTGCAAGAATTTTGTTTTCTGCAATGTAACATTTTCTTCGACTTACAGATAGAATAGTACTCAGTCATTCATTTTGACACCTAACATGTCAGTTTGAAAATTTGTGAAAGGGATGTGCAAGGCGTTGGTATGGAAAAGTGATTACCATAATTAATGTTTGCAAGTTGTATCAAATTTTACGTTGTACAAAACAAAAATCTTGTAACACGGATTCACCTTTCTTAACACTTTGACTGCCACGGTGGTCACCGGTGACCGGTGCAAAAGATTTTACTAAAAATGCAAAAAATTCGCAATGATGCCTATTTGCAGTCTTGTAAAAGCAATTGATATTGGAACAGTGCTTCAATACTTTGGCTTTTAACTACTCTGCGTTACCTTCATATTGCACAATTTAATCATACTCTGCAATATTTCATCGCGTTGCGGTTCTAACATAGCAAAATACTAAGAGGACAAAATAGTAAGAGGCGATATGAGAATTGGCGAAAGGGATGTGCAAGGTGTTGGTATGGAAAAGTGATTACCATAATTAATGTTTGCAAGTTGTATCAAATTTTACGTTGTACAAAACAAAAATCTTGTAACACGGATACACCTTTCTTAACACTTTGACTGCCACGGTGGTCACCGGTGACCGGCGCAAAAGATTTTACTAAAAATGCAAAAAATTCGCAATGATGCCTATTTGCAGTCTTGTACAAGCAATTGTTACTGGAACAGTGCTTCAATACTTTGGCTTTTAACTACTCTGCGTTACCTTCATATTGCACAATTTAATCATACTCTGCAATATTTCATCGCGTCGCGGTTCTAACATAGCAAAATACTAAGAGGACAAAATAGTAAGAGGCGATATGAGAATTGGCGAAAGGGATGTGCAAGGTGTTGGTATGGAAAAGTGATTACCATAATTAATGTTTGCAAGTTGTATCAAATTTTACGTTGTACAAAACAAAAATCTTGTAACACGGATACACCTTTCTTAACACTTTGACTGCCACGGTGGTCACCGGTGACCGGCGCAAAAGATTTTACTAAAAATGCAAAAAATTCGCAATGATGCCTATTTGCAGTCTTGTAAAAGCAATTGATATTGGAACAGTGCTTCAATACTTTGGCTTTTAACTACTCTGCGTTACCTTCATATTGCACAATTTAATCATACTCTGCAATATTTCATCGCGTTGCGGTTCTAACATAGCAAAATACTAAGAGGACAAAATAGTAAGAGGCGATATGAGAATTGGCGAAAGGGATGTGCAAGGTGTTGGTATGGAAAAGTGATTACCATAATTAATGTTTGCAAGTTGTATCAAATTTTACGTTGTACAAAACAAAAATCTTGTAACACGGATACACCTTTCTTAACACTTTGACTGCCACGGTGGTCACCGGTGACCGGTGCAAAAGATTTTACTAAAAATGCAAAAAATTCGCAATGATGCCTATTTGCAGTCTTGTACAAGCAATTGTTACTGGAACAGTGCTTCAATACTTTGGCTTTTAACTACTCTGCGTTACCTTCATATTGCACAATTTAATCATACTCTGCAATATTTCATCGCGTCGCGGTTCTAACATAGCAAAATACTAAGAGGACAAAATAGTAAGAGGCGATATGAGAATTGGCGAAAGGGATGTGCAAGGTGTTGGTATGGAAAAGTGACTACCGTAATTACTATTTGTAAGTTATATCAAATTTTACATTGTACAAAACAAAAATCTTGTAACACGGATTCACCTTTCTTAACACTTTGACTGCCACGGTGGTCACCGGTGACCGGCGCAAACGATTTTACTAAAAATGCAAAAAATTCGCAATGATGCCTATTTGCAGTCTTGTAAAAGCAATTGATATTAGAACAGTGCTTCAATACTTTGGCTTTTAACTACTCTGCGTTACCTTCATATTGCACAATTTAATCATACTCTGCAATATTTCATCGCATCGCGGTTCTAACATAGCAAAATACTAAGAGGACAAAATAGTAAGAGGCGATATGAGAATTGGCGAAAGGGATGTGCAAGGTGTTGGTATGGAAAAATGATTACCATAATTACTGTTTGTAAGTTGTATCAAATTTTACGTTGTATAAAACAAAAATCTTGTAACACGGATTCAACTTTCTTAACACTTTGACTACCACGGTGGTCACCGGTGACCGGTGCAAAAGATTTTACTAAAAATGCAAAAAATTCGCAATGATGCCTATTTGCAGTCTTGTAAAAGCAATTGATATTGGAACAGTGCTTCAATACTTTGGCTTTTAACTACTCTGCGTTACCTTCATATTGCACAATTTAATCATACTCTGCAATATTTCATCGCATCGCGGTTCTAACATAGCAAAATACTAAGAGGACAAAATAGTAAGAGGCGATATGAGAATTGGCGAAAAGGATGTGCAAGGTGTTGGTATGCAAAAGTGATTACCATAATTACTGTTTGTAAGTTATACCAAATTTTACATTGTACAAAACAAAAATCTTGTAACACGGATACACCTTTCTTAACACTTTGACTGCCACGGTGGTCACCGGTGACCGGTGCAAACGATTTTACTAAAAATGCAAAAAATTCGCAATGATGCCTATTTGCAGTCTTGTAAAAGCAATTGATATTAGAACAGTGCTTCAATACTTTGGCTTTTAACTACTCTGCGTTACCTTCATATTGCACAATTTAATCATACTCTGCAATATTTCATCGCGTCGCGGTTCTAACATAGCAAAATACTAAGAGGACAAAATAGTAAGAGGCGATATGAGAATTGGCGAAAGGGATGTGCAAGGTGTTGGTATGGAAAAGTGATTACCATAATTACTGTTTGTAAGTTGTATCAAATTTTACGTTGTACAAAACAAAAATCTTGTAACACGGATTCACCTTTCTTAACACTTTGACTACCACGGTGGTCACCGGTGACCGGTGCAAAAGATTTTACTAAAAATGCAAAAAATTCGCAATGATGCCAATTTGCAGTCTTATAAAAGCAATTGTTATTGGAACAGTGCTTCAATACTTTGGCTTTTAACTACTCTACGTTACTTTCATATTGCACAATTTAATCATACTCTGCAATACTTCATCGCATCGCGGTTCTAACATAGCAAAATACTAAGAGGACAAAATAGTAAGAGGCGATATGAGAATTGGCGAAAGGGATGTGCAAGGTGTTGGTATGGAAAAGTGATTACCATAATTAATGTTTGCAAGTTGTATCAAATTTTACGTTGTACAAAACAAAAATCTTGTAACACGGATACACCTTTCTTAACACTTTGACTGCCACGGTGGTCACCGGTGACCGGTGCAAAAGATTTTACTAAAAATGCAAAAAATTCGCAATGATGCCTATTTGCAGTCTTGTAAAAGCAATTAATATTGGAACAGTGCTTCAATACTTTGGCTTTTAACTACTTTGCGTTACCTTCATATTGCACAATTTAATCATACTCTGCAATACTTCATCGCATCGCGGTTCTAACATAGCAAAATACTAAGAGGACAAAATAGTAAGAGGCGATATGAGAATTGGCGAAAGGGATGTGCAAGGTGTTGGTATGGAAAAGTGATTACCATAATTACTGTTTGTAAGTTATATCAAATTTTACAGTGTACAAAACAAAAATCTTGTAACACGGACACACCTTTCTTAACACTTTGACTGCCACGGTGGTGACCGGTGCAAAAGATTTTACTAAAAATGCAAAAAATTCGCAATGATGCCTATTTGCAGTCTTGTAAAAGCAATTGATATTGGAACAGTGCTTCAATACTTTGGCTTTTAACTACTCTGCGTTACCTTCATATTGCACAATTTAATCATACTCTGCAATATTTCATCGCATCGGAGTTCTAACATAGCAAAATACTAAGAGGACAAAATAGTAAGAGGACTGTATCTATTCCGTCATTATCCAATTAAAATTATATCTGTACGAGTCACGTGAATGACACGTTTTGCACATAAACGTTGCATGAGCCGCGTGTATCGGCCTCGTCGGTAAACGCCAGAAAATTAGCCTGATAAGCAAAGATAGCGAAGCGCGTCGCGTGAAATCATAGAATCGCGCTTAAAGTTGCAAATTATTGACATTCGGATAAAAGCTTACAGGATCGCCTGAAAAAGTAATGTTCCGCTGCGACGGAATGACAATTGCTCGCCGCTCGGATCATAGAGGCAGACGTATCGATCAACGGTATGACTCATAACCCCGTGCATAATAGATTCGCACCCTCCCGCGCCTGCACACACTTCCTACTTGCGCTGTCTCTTTAGTCTTTGCCACTTTGACAAAGTTTGCCACGGCGGAGGCAATTGGTCAAGGAAAAAGTGTTACGTTGTAGTCGGCAGATTGCATTGTACTTACATTGTGCCGGGACTACTTGTGGTCTGAGAGATTAGGCGACTGACATGGAGAGACTGCATGCTCTTATAATACATATCAAATTAAATATTCTAACATAATATTTTTCATATAATTATAATAATATTATGTACTGTTATCACATATAAGTTGTCGCAACGAAAAATATGAAAAATTTTACATATTACTTTATTTGTTAACTCAACAT
Organism: Cryptocheilus praepositus; assembly: GCA_033815515.1. NCBI lineage: Eukaryota > Metazoa > Arthropoda > Insecta > Hymenoptera > Pompilidae > Cryptocheilus > Cryptocheilus praepositus. The sequence goes on from JAWWQZ010000257.1 coordinate 4,255,630, forward strand.
GTTTCGGAATCACACGGGTTTCCACGGCGGAGGCAATTATGTACTGTTATCACATATAAGTTGTCGCAACAAAAAATATGAAAAATTTTACATATTACTTTATTTGTTAACTCAACATGTTTCGGAATCACACGGGTTTCCACGGCGGAGGCAATTGGTCAAGGAAAAAGTGTTACGTTGTAGTCGGCAGATTGCATTGTACTTACATTGTGCCGGGACTACTTGTGGTCTGAGAGATTAGGCGACTGACATGGAGAGACTGCCTGCTCTTATAATACATATCAAATTAAATATTCTAACATAATATTTTTCATATAATTATAATAATATTATGTACTGTTATCACATATAAGTTGTCGCAACGAAAAATATGAAAAATTTTACATATTACTTTATTTGTTAACTCAACATGTTTCGGAATCACACGGGTTTCCACCTCAGGAGTCTGTAATATTTATAAATGTGTTGAATTATTAAATAAATTCCACATTTCACCCATGAGTTGGCGCATTGTTTCAAACACTTCAAGGGTTAAAAAAAAGTAGGAAAGGAATGATAACGAAAATGCCAAGCGAAAGTCGACAAACAGCTTATTGTGATAATTGTTTTACCGAATCCGCAGTGCACAGAGGTTTTTGTTTTGAATATTATCACACCTTAGAAAAGTACATGTCATAAAGATGCAATTTTATTTTACAAAAAAGAATCCATTAACGTTCCATATAAAATACAATTTGAATAACGTAATTCTTTGTAAATCTATAACATTTTATACGAAATGATGCGGTATTTACTACTTTTTGGAGAAACATGTACAAGTGGATAGGGTTGAATAAGGATTCAATTGTTTTACCGAATCCGCAGTGCACAGGGGTTTTTGTTTTGAATATTATCACACGTTAGAAAAGTACATGTCATAAAAATGCAATTTTTATTTTACAAAAAAGAATCCATTAACGTTCCATGTAAAATACAATTTCAATAACGTAATTCTTTATAAATCTATAACATTTTATACGAAATGATGCGGTATTTACTACTTTTTGGAGAAACATGTACAAGTGGATAGGGTTGAATAGGGATTCGATTGTTTTACCGAATCCGCAGTGCACAGAGGTTTTTGTTTTGAATATTATCACACCTTAGAAAAGTACATGTCATAAAAATGCAATTTTATTTTACAAAAAAGAATCCATTAACGTTCCATGTAAAATACAATTTCAATAACGTAATTCTTTATAAATCTATAACATTTTATACGAAATGATGCGGTATTTACTACTTTTTGGAGAAACATGTACAAGTGGATAGGGTTGAATAAGGATTCGATTGTTTTACCGAATCCGCAGTGCACAGGGGTTTTTGTTTTGAATATTATCACACCTTAGAAAAGTACAAGTCATAAAAATGCAATTTTATTTTACAAAAAAGAATCCATTAACGTTCCATGTAAAATACAATTTGAATAACGTAATTCTTTGTAAATCTATAACATTTTATACGAAATGATGCGGTATTTACTACTTTTTGGAGAAACATGTACAAGTGGATAGGGTTGAATAAGGATTCGATTGTTTTACCGAATCCGCAGTGCACAGAGGTTTTTGCTTTGAATATTATCACACCTTAGAAAAGTACATGTCATAAAAATGCAATTTTATTTTACAAAAAAGAATCCATTAACGTTCCATGTAAAATACAATTTCAATAACGTAATTCTTTATAAATCTATAACATTTTATACGAAATGATGCGGTATTTACTACTTTTTGGAGAAACATGTACAAGTGGATAGGGTTGAATAAGGATTCGATTGTTTTACCGAATCCGCAGTGCACAGAGGTTTTTGTTTTGAATATTATCACACCTTAGAAAAGTACATGTCATAAAAATGCAATTTTATTTTACAAAAAAGAATCCATTAACGTTCCATGTAAAATACAATTTGAATAACGTAATTCTTTATAAATCTATAACATTTTATACGAAGTGACGCGGTATTTACTACTTTTTGGAGAAACATGTACAAGTGGATAGGGTTGAATAAGGATTCGATTGTTTTACCGAATCCGCAGTGCACAGAGGTTTTTGTTTTGAATATTATCACACCTTAGAAAAGTACATGTCATAAAAATGCAATTTTATTTTACAAAGAAGAATCCATTAACGTTCCATGTAAAATATAATTTGAATAACGTAATTCTTTATAAATCCATAACATTTTATACGAAATGATGCGTTATTTACTACTTTTTGGAGAAACATGTACAAGTGGATAGGGTTGAATAAGGATTCGATTGTTTTACCGAATCCGCAGTGCACAGAGGTTTTTGTTTTGAATATTATCACACCTTAGAAAAGTACATGTCATAAAAATGGAATTTTATTTTACAAAAAAGAATCCATTAACGTTCCATGTAAAATACAGTTTGAATAACGTAATTCTTTTTAAATCTATAACATTTTATTCGAAATGATGCGGTGTTTACTACTTTTTGGAGAAACATGTACAAGTGGATAGGGTTGAATAAGGATTCGACGATCGTACTCGCATGACTTGAAACTCGCGTAACTGCCGCAACGAGCGAAGCAACAATCACTTAATGTCTCTTTGCACGCCCGACCGAAAATCCTTGCTTCTACTGTCAGATCGATCCCAGCAACGGAACCGAACGTATGCTCATTCACGTGCAAACGGGTAGATCGCACTGAAACATACAGTTAACGCAGAAAGTATTCGCATACCGATTTTAAAGGACGCTTCGTGAAATTGTGCTTTGTTAACTAATTATTGATAAATAACCAGTTTGTAATAAATAACGTATTTTCGATGATTTTCATAATGAATAAGTGCAAAAAGGTTAGTTTCGAAATAATAAGCATTTTTATTTCTTTTATCAATGCAAATTGCAACTTGTTTAAATTACTTAAAAATGTCGCTAAAAGTAAACCTGTTCGAAAAGAAAAACTATTTTGTTGGACTTCATCTATTATACAGATCGCCGAGGATATGCGCGAACTCGCTATTGGCAGAAAATTAGTTATTAACGAAGTATCGCTTGCAAGCAATCCGCGTATCGATACTTTTTGCCGAAACTGTATAGTTTAGCTTTCCGATCAACGCGGGAAAGTTTTCATAATGAATACAGCGCAAAAGGGTTAGTTTCGAATTAATAAGCATTTTTATTTCTTTATCAATGCAAATTGCAACTTGTTTAAATTACATAAAAATGTTTCTCGCTAAAAGTAAACCTGTTCGAAAAGAAAAACTATTTTGTTGGACTTCATCTATTATACAGATCTCCGAGGATATGCGGGAACTCGCTATTCGCAGAAAATTAGTTATTAACGAAGTATCGCTCGGAAGCGATCGGCGTATCGATACTTTTTACCGAAACTGTATAGTTTAGCTTTCCGATCAATGCGTGAAAGTTTTCATAATGAACACAGCGCAAAAAGGTTAGTTTCGAATTACTATGCATTTTTATTATTCTTATCAATGCAAATTGTAACTTGTTTAAATTACATAAAAATATTTGTCGCTAAAAGTAAACCTGTTCGAAAAGAAAAACTATTTTGTTGGATTTCATCTATTATACAGATCTCCGAGGATATGCGCGAACTCGTTATTCGCAGAAAATTAGTTATTAACGAAGTATCGCTCGGAAGCGATCGGCGTATCGATACTTTTTACCGAAACTGTATAGTTTAGCTTTCCGATCAACGCGGGAAAGTTTTCATAATGAATACAGCGCAAAAAGGTTAGTTTCGAATTAATAAGCATTTTTATTTCTTTATCAATGCAAATTGCAACTTGTTTAAATTACTTAAAAATGTTTGTCGCTAAAAGTAAACCTGTTCGAAAATAAAAACTATTTTGTCGGACTTCATCTATTATACATTATCTTCGAGGATATGCGCGAACTCGTTATTCACAGAAAATTAGTTATTAACAAAGTATCGCTCGAAAGCTATCGGCGTATCGATACTTTTGACCGAAACTGTATAGTTTAGCTTTCTGATCAAGGCGGGAAAGTTTTCATAATGAATACAGCGCAAAAAGGTTAGTTTCGAATTAATATGCATTTTTATTTCTCTTATCAATGCAAATTGCAACTTGTTTAAATTACTTAAAAATGTTTGTCGCTAAAAGTAAACCTGTTCGAAAAGAAAAACTATTTTGTTGGACTTCATCTATTATACATTATCTTCGAGGATATGCGCGAACTCGCTATTCGCAGAAAATTAGTTATTAACGAAGTATCGCTCGAAAGCGATCGGCGTATCGATACTTTTTACCGAAACTGTATAGTTTAGCTTTCCGATCAACGCGGGAAAGTTTTCATAATGAATACAGCGCAAAAAGGTTAGTTTCGAATTAATAAGCATTTTTATTTCTTTTATCAATGCAAATTGCAACTCGTTTAAATTACTTAAAAATGTTTGTCGCTAAAAGTAAACCTGTTCGAAAATAAAAACTATTTTGTCGGACTTCATCTATTATACATTATCTCCGAGGATATACGCGAACTCGTTATTCACAGAAAATTAGTTATTAACGAAGTATCGCTCGAAAGCGATCGGCGTATCGATACTTTTTACCGAAACTGTATAGTTTAGCTTTCCGATCAACGCGCGAGTTGGTAGTTCGCAGTTATAAAGACGATACGCCCGGCGAAATAATCCGTGTGCATCTACGTGTGCTCTCTCTCTCGTATCCGCGAACTCCGAGCGTACTTTCTGATCGCGGCGTATTTTCGTGCGCTGCAAATCGGTTATTTCTTGCGCGAGCCATTTTCGTCGCTCGCCCGGAAATCGGAGCCAACGATGAAATTGGGAAAAACTCCTCGGCGCTGTCTCTTGTCCCGACGATTCTCGATTTGCCGAGGAGAATGCCGGGAGTCTCGTGATTTGCCCGTCGCGAATCTGGGTCAGGCCTGGACGAAGAGCCGCGCACCAAAGCGAACGCGGAACTTCGTAAATCTTCGGCCTCGCCTTCTGTCGCTACCTTCCTTGATGGTTCGGCGCCAACTTTAACTCTAAAACGAGACATCAATCTGTTTGCTGGGCCGCGCGAGTGCGCGGGACAGTTTGTCGCGAGAAAGTTATGAATAACTTCGATCGCTATGGGGCGGTGTGCGTGCATCGACGCGTATACAGGGACTTTCCGAAAATATGGCTATAACTGCGCGGATGGATACAGTAGATTAACCCTTTGCACTCCTATGTCGAGTGTGACTCGACACCAGTTTTTATCTCAGGAGCTCCTTTGTCGAGTCCCACTCGACATTTTTTCATGTCCAAATAAATAGATGTCGCGCACACATTAGCGACGCTCTTACCAATTATGATTATTATTATTATTAAATGGGAGAAAATTTACCTAACTTACATCAATAAGAGAAATAAAAGAACCGGATGTGATCACAGATTATAATAAAAATATGGGTGGTGTCGATGTGGCGAACCAATACCCGACATCCTATATTGTTTTTTACGTTGAGCACTCAAGTGGTGGGGGAAATATTTCTTTTGAGGATTAGAAATCTCCATAGAAAGTGCGTATATTTTATACAACGGAAAAACAAATACCAAGGAACAAAACCTATAGCCCACAAAAAATTTCGCGAAAAGATTTTGTCGATGTTTACTCGTGATTGTCGTGCTCCAAATATGAAATTGGGGAGGCCTGGAGTATATGATAAACACGACCGCTTAGATGGAAAGCTTCATTTCATGGTCGTACATCCCAAAGGAAAACACAAAAACTGTGCAGTTTGGTAAAATAGAAAAATACCTGGAGGAAGAAGAGAAACCACCTATTTTTGTGAAACGTGCAAAAGAAAACCAGGGTTGCATCTTGGAAGTTGTTTCAAAATATATCATACGCTTAAAATGTTCAAAATTCGACAATAGTGTAAATGAAACTGGTAATTAAGTGAATTTGTTTCTTCCTTTATTTATTTAAATTTCCTTATTTTTAGTTAAAGTAAATTTCAAATAAAACACTTAAAAGTGTTGAGAGCTGCTGGCAACGAAATTGAAATAAAATTCGGAGTGCAAAGGGTTAACACATTGCGGACGGGTTACGAGATTTCTGGTTTTAACGTTTATCGGTACGTTGCTAAAATAATGAAAAGCTTTGCAGCAATTTTTGATAGTATAATGAAGTAAATAAATGTTAAAATATTGAAAAAGTGCGAACATAGCAGTCAGTATTAACCCTTTGCACTCCGCTGTCCCCTCTTAGGGGACATTAAAGTTTAGGAGAGGTTACAGGAAACTAACTCATTCCAGCGCGACTTTTTGAGACGTGCATGTTTGCCTGTAGTTTTCTCTTGAAATGGCACAAGAGATCAAATCAGAATATAGTAAAATTACTAAGATATATAAAAAAAATGTCAGCGGGTTTTGTTACGACGCACAAACCACCGGACCTTCAAGATTTTAGTCTTATACTACAAAATATCATTGAATTGTGTAAAATTAACCCTTTTCACTCCGCTGTCCCCTCTCAGGGGACATTAAAGTTTAGGAGAGGTTACAGGAAACTAACTCATTCCAGCGCGACTTTTTGAGACGTGCATGTTTGCCTGTAGTTATCTCTTGAAATGGCACAAGAGATCAAATCAAAATATAGTAAAATTACTAAGATATATAAAAAAAATATCAGCGGGTTTTGTTACGACGCACAAACCACCGGACCTTCAAGATTTTAGTCTTATACTACAAAATATCATTGAATTGTGTAAAATTAACCCTTTGCACTCCGCTGTCCCCTCTCAGGGGACATTAAAGTTTAGGAGAGGTTACAGGAAACTAACTCATTCCAGCGCGACTTTTTGAGACGTGCATGTTTGCCTGTAGTTTTCTCTTGAAATGGCACAAGAGATCAAATCAAAATATAGTAAAATTACTAAGGTATATAAAAAAAATGTCAGCGGGTTTTGTTACGACGCACAAACCACCGGACCTTCAAGATTTTAGTCTTATACTACAAAATATCATTGAATTGTGTAAAATTCGATGTCCCCTCTGGAGACATTAGAGAGAAACTAACTCATTCCAGCGCGACTTTTTTGCATTGTTTGTTCAAAATATAGTAAAATTATAAGATATAAAAAAAACACCTGGTTTTGGTAGGCGTCAAAACGACCTTCAAGATTACTGTCAAATCATTGAATTGTGTAAATTAACCCTGCAATGCATGTCCCCTCTCAGGGGACATTGTTTTAGGAAGTTTATCACAGCGCACTTTTTGAGACGTGCATTATGGCACAAAGAAAATAAAGTATAGTTGATTTAAGATATATAAAAAATATATATTTGTTACGATGTCAACCAATTCATTTTAGTCTTATACTACAAAATATCATTGAATTGTGTAAAGTTAACCCTTTGCTAACGTCCAGAATGGTCCCCTTGGGGACATTAAAGTTTAGGAGAGGTTAAAAAAAACTTATATCATTCCAGCGCGAGTTTTTGAGACGTGAAAAATGTTTGCCTGTAGTTTTCTCTTGAAATGAGCACAAAAGATCAAATCAAAATATGTTAAAATTAGAAAAAGATATATAAAGAAATATCAGCGGGTTTTGTTACGACGCACAATCCACCGGACCTTCAAGATTTTAGTCTTCATAGGCTATAAAATCGATGTGGGACAGAGAAAACAGGATTGCATTGTTTGTTCTGATAGAAAAACACCTAGTGGCAGGCGTCAAACGACTTATTATTGTCAAACGTGCATAAATCAGCCTGCAATGCATATTGGGGAGTGTTTTAAAGTTTATCACACAGTTGAGAATTATAAAAAATAAAGAATTGATTTTTTTGCAAATATATATTTCTCGATGTCAACCAATTCATATAAGTCCAATGTCATTATAATACGTTACTTGGTTCCAAAAATATGCTAAATAGTATGAGCATATAACATGAAAATGGCGCTGAGTAGCTGGTAGCTAACGTCCAGAATAATAATCCACAAATCCATAAATCAGCCTGCAATGCATATTGGGGAGTGTTTTAAAGTTTATCACACAGTTCAGAATTATAAAAAATAAAGAATTGATTTTTTTGCAAATATATATTTCTCGATGTCAACCAATTCATATAAGTCCAATATCATTATAATACGTTAATTGGTTCCAAAACTATACTGAATAATATGAGTAGCTAACGTCCAGAATGGTTTGGAGTGCAAAGGGTTAAAAAAACCTTATATGTATTGTACTCAACTTTTTAGGACGCTGAAAAATGTGCGATGTCTGGATGAGCAAGAACGCCGTCCGCGATGTGTTAAAATAAGAAAAAGTTCATAAGAATGTATGACCGGATAGGACCTTGTTTCGGAACTGTAATCGTTTTTGTCTTTCCGTCATTCTTATTGGATTTAAGGTATTTGAGAATTCAATCTTTTTGTGGCAGTGTTAATCATCTGCGTGTGTTGTGGTTGAACAGGTTTATTTAATTTCGTAGGAGCTTTACGTGTTTTATGTTTTCTTCGGGAACAGTATGGATTTTTCACAAATTTCTACGGAATAGTTTTCTGAAGAGAAGGCCCATGGTCCTCGGAACATGTAGAACTCCTTGCAGGATTAAACAAGTTCCTTCAACCATAGCGGACACAACAATTATTAACAGTCCTTCTTATGACTCTGTTAACTGCATCCTTTAACTATTTGCAAGTAACGCTTCTTATTCCATGCACAGTCTTCTGGTCTGCTATATAAAAACTAGTAGATCCAATTCCAGGACACAAAAAATATTTTTCCAAATAAGACTTGACACGTGTAACCTACATTTCACTTAGTTTAATGTATGCTCTCGGTGATAATAGCATGTACGGAAATTTACTAATACATTCCAAAATAATTCGAAATGATAATTTGAGTGATAACTTACATTGAAAATGCCAGTTTGGGCAAATGCTGATATGATACACATGCATTTAGGGTATACATAAAAACGGTCATAATTCCGAAACGTAATATCGAGCATACGTTTTTATGAATGTTTTTTCTTATTTGAGCGTGCTGTTCCTATCTCCAAAGTTGTGGCCACATTTTTGGTAACACGCTCGATAAAAATTATTACGTGCAATTCCAAGTCACAAAGATTCGTTTCTCCAAATAAGAGTTGACACGTATAACCTGTATTTCAGTCAGTTTTATACATACTCTTGCTGATAATAGCACGTACGAAAATTCCCAAATATATTTCACAATAATCCGCAATAAGTTAAAGGATAACTTACATTGAAAGTGACTGATTACACATATGCCGATATGGCAAACGGTTGCAATTCGAAAACAACGTATAATGAGCACAGTTATTTGAGCGTGCTGTTCCTGTCTCCAAAGTTGTGGCCACATTTTTGGCAACACGCTCGATAAAAATTATTACGTGCAATTCCAAGTCACAAAGATTCGTTTCTCCAAATAAGACTTGACACGTATAACCTGTATTTCAGTCAGTTTTATACATACTCTTGCTGATAATAGCACGTACGAAAATTCCCGAATATATTTCACAATAATCCGCAATAAGTTAAAGGATAACTTACATTGAAAGTGACTGATTACACATATGGCAAACGGTTGCAATTCGAAAACAACGTATAATGAGCACAGTATAGAGGAAGATTTTTTCTTGTTTCATCGCACTGCATATATCCCCGCGGTTATGGCGAGATTTTCGGCAACACCCTGTACAGCCGTAAGCGGCACACGGACACGTCAATTGCGCGTCGATAAAATGGCAGAGCCCTCCGGTCACAGTGTCCCGTGGAGTATATTTTTGACGACTGGCCGACGCGAAAAATCCGTCAACGCCGATCCCCCGATAAAGGCGCGTGAAAATGGCACGTTGCCGTATATAGCGGCCAATCGTGTAATTAAAGCGCGGCATTGAATGCGAAGAATGGCCCGGCCACTGCCTACTCCCCGTTCCATCTCGTTAGCGCGAATTCCGCGGAATATCAGCGTGCAGATGCCTCGTCTTTGTTGTTTGAAAGCTGCTGAGTGAAAACGTAAAAAGCATCTGAAAAGGCCTGGCTTTTCGAGAATAGCGAAAAGGGTCGCCCGTCGGTGCGCGAGCAAAGGATATGGAAAAAAGAGTCGAGAAAGGGTTGGGAGGAAGGGACGTTTTGAACTCGGCACTCGCCGGAGTGCGCGCTTTGAAAGGAATTTATATTTTTACGAGTGGGTAAAAGCTCCGCAGTTGACCAGGTTGGAGCGCGGGACGCCGTCGGCACGATCGCGGATGAGGTTCGATATCAAACAGACGTTCCATCAAATTATCGCGATTTACAAGTAGTTCGCAGAAATTGCCTAGTTCCTGTGGGACCGCGGATCTCGGAGCGTTTATGCAAAAGCGGCGCCCATGCCGGGGCGCGTCCGCGGAATATCTCCGGGAACAATAAAATTCTAATTCCCTTTTGCGCGGGCAACTTATAACTTCGCCTAACTTCAAAAACGTGCGCCACCCACTCGCGGACTTTTAGTTATTTGAGATTCCGCGCGCGCGCCGTCGTATGCAAATCACTCGGAAGCCATCGTGCCTGAGCTAACATTGTCAGGTAGGAAGGAGGGCGAAGAAAAGGAGAGGGATGTAGGAAAAATCTGGCACGGCCGGGTCTTACGTCTCGAAAGGTGTAAGGTGCGCCTCGATATAATCTTCGCGGCGCCTAGAATTTACGCGGGCGCGCACCCGAAGATTTTCACTTCACTCACGATTTACGCAGTGCAACGCAAATATCTGAGTCTGTGGGCGGCGATTGTGAGACCGGATAGAAGGGAGTTTCTTGTAATTCTACGTTTCGATCATAATATATTTCGGTTCTTTTCAAATACTACGATACCGCGAAACGAAACATAATAAGTATTGTGTTACTTCCATCAACGCTATGTATACGACGGATGATCCTCATCCAACTTTTCCATAATAAATATTGATGACATTATGAAAAATAAGTATGTTTTTTTTGCAAACTTATAAATCTAAAGTCGGTAGAATGTTCAGCACGACACCGCTTTCAGATTTGTAACTTTGCAACGAAACCACACTTCATTTCCACAATGTCATCAATAATTATTATATTCCGTTTCATGATACTGCAGTATTTGCAAAGAATTGAAATATACTATGATCGGAACGTAAAACTGGAAAAAATTTCTTTCTACCTGGTTTTACCATCGCCGTCTATACCCTCAAATATGTAGGATTTTTTGATTGGAATGATATATTAAACGGTTTTAAACACAAAAGTAATGGTTATAATGTTTCTCGCACTTCACTCTGTATTAAACGCTAATAAAGGTTCGCTCAAAACTCACTAAACGCATTCGCTGATAATCTCTAAATATTCGCTAAGATGCACACACTGTTACGCTTGAAGGTTTCGCAAAGACTCACTTTTTTTATTATCGCGCTCAACACTTTTATACTGTTTGGTTTCTAGAACATTCCTAATAACAAATATAGATACATGCATTCTTTCTCACTCTCTCACTCTCGCTTTCTCTCTCTCTCATACCCACACTTTCTCATTACTCGTTCGTACAAAATCACACATCCTACAAATATGAGCACTGGACCAAGGTCGACTCCAGCAACTCAAATATTGTTGTCACTTCACTTACCGTCGCGCGATATATGTCCCGACGGTATCGCTTATGGGTACGTATGGGCACTAACCGAATCCGAACTGGCAATGCCGAGAGATTTAATGCAATTGCAGGCCTGTTGGAACGTGACGCGCGGATATTCTACTCGGAATTACTACGGAGCCAGAAATTACAGGAATTGACGCGTGCTCGAATTCTCGCGCGTGTCAGAAATTGGTCGGCCCGTCTCCCCCGTGGGGTCGCAGATTGCGCCATGAAAAATTCATTAATAGGCGTCCGCCCGGCATCCTGACGAGAAAAAGTTCGGCCGATCGTAATTACTGCCCGTCTCGAATTTTTCTGCACAACAACGCGCTGCGCAACATTTTTCCGCACAGCACTCCGCGACGTCGTTCATAATTTAGCAGGAAATGGAATCCCATCGTTCGCTAGAACGTTTGCATTCGGTCGAAATTTGCCGCATGCATTAACACTGGGTTTACACTAGGGACGCATCATTTTGACGCATTCCGATTTTCTCAACCAAAATGACAGAACCTGTTTAGATATGTCCCCCAGAATTTGCGCTGATTTTCATCCATCTGACATTTAATGTCTCTGAAAATTAATGTCCTTCTGATCCTTTTAATCTCGATGTTCTTATTTTTCCAATCTTCTCAACAAAAATGATAAAACCTGTTTACATTCTTCTCCTAGTATTTTCTCTGACTTTTATTCATTTGACAACAGTAATATATATCCAAATTAATATCTTTCTAAGCCTCCCAACCTGAAAATTCTTTATGTGGCATACCTATCTCTACCAATGCGCGTCATTTTGACACGATCGTAAATCGAATATTAATCCCAGAAAATCGGGTTCACCCATAAAAGCATTACTCTAATAATAAATATCAACGTAATCAAGAAGTTCTCACATAGCGATTGTCGAAAACAAGTACACACAATGCAGCGGAGATACTGTAAATGTAACATCTCAAATCTGTAATGGCTGCCACGGGGTACCTGATTATGCTGCTATTTCCATATTCACGTTGGAAACTTGTAATGCCGCAAACCGTTAAGTATCAGAAGAAACGACGGATCTCACTATTTCAGTTGCTCGCACCCCATGAAGACATTCTAGAACTCAAAGTTTCCTTCGCTTCGTGTCTATCTCTACCAATGTGCGTCATTTCGACACGATCGTAAATCGAATATTAATCCCAGAAAATCGGGTTCACGCATAAAATCATTACTCTAATAATAAATATCAACGTAATCAAGAAGTTCTCACATAGCAATTGTCGAAAGCAAGTACACACAACGCAGCGGAGATACTGTAAATGTAACATCTCAAATCTGTAATGGCTGGCACGGGGTACCTGGTTATGCTGCTATTTCCATATTCACGTGGGAAACTTGTAATGCCGCAAACCGTTAAGTATCAGAAGAAACGACGGATCTCACTATTTCAGTTGCTCGCATCCCATGAAGACATTCTAGAACTCAAAGTTTCCTTCGCTTCGTGTCTATCTGTATCAATGTGCGTCATTTTGACACGATCGTAAATCGAATATTAATCCCAGAAAATCGGGTTCACCCATAAAAGCATTACTCTAATAATAAATATCAACGTAACCAAGAAATTCTCACATAGCAATTGTCGAAAGCAAGTACACACAGCGCAGCGGAGATACTGTAAATGTAACACCTCAAATCTGTAATGGCTGGCACGGGGTACCTGGTTATGCTGCTATTTCCATATTCACGTTGGAAACTTGTAATGCCGCAAACCGTTAAGTATCTGAAGAAGCAACGGATCTCACTATTTCAGTTGCTCGCACCCCATGAAGACATTCTAGAACTCAAAGTTTCCTTCGCTTCGTGTATTGAAGAAGTAAGTACCGAACAGTTGTCCTTAAGAAAACGTTGGGTTTCGTTTAAGTGTCAATTTGACACGTATTCCTGGAGATAGGTATATAAGAAATATCGGTAAACCCACTGTTAATGCATGCTTGCGCGTTAACCGTTAAGGCGGTCAATTTTGGGGGTATAATCGATCCGTTTTCCCGCGCACGTATTACCCCGGATCACCGATAAGAAATACGACTCTCGTCTACCCTGAGAGTGGGGAAAAAGAGAGGACAAGGGAGACGGACAGAGAGAGAGAGAGAAAGAGAGAGAGAGAAAGCGAGAGAGACAGATTGAGTGAGGGGGGTCTCATCGATGCCCGGCACGTACGCGCGCGCGTTAGGTATATAAGACATATCGGTCGATATAACGACCCCCGCGGCATTAACCGATAAAGCATGTATTTTGGAATGAAATTATCCGTTTTCCCGCGACGTATTACCCCGCGATTTCGATGCCCCAATTCGACTTTTTACCCCGAAACGGGGAAAAAAGAGAGGACCCGGTGCACGATCAGAGAGATGTTTCTGAGAGAAAATCTGGGCTGTTTCAGAGAGAGAGAAATTCTGCGAGAGAGACTAATTATGGGGCCGACGCGAGCGCCCCGCGATTTTTGCCCCAATGCCCGGCACGAACGCGCGCGCGTTTTTCGATATAACAGGATGACCCCCGTCTTTCCGGACTGAATGTCGATAAAATTCTGTGAACGCGCGGAATGAAATTATGAGACCGACGCGAGCGCCCCGCGATTTCTGCCCCAATTCCTTTTTTAGCCCCGAAACGGCCCGAACGAGCCCGGTGCACGCCAATCCGCCGGATGTTTCTGATGAAAAGGAAAATCTGGGCTGTTTCAGGATGTCCCCGGGTCTTTCCGGACTGAATTCGAAGAAATTCTGCGAACGCGCGAGACACTAAAGACACTAATTATGGGACCGACGCGAGCGCCCCGCGATTTCTGCCCCAATTCCTTTTTTAGCCCCGAAACGGCCCGAACGAGCCCGGTGCACGCCAATCCGCCGGATGTTTCTGATGAAAAGGAAAATCTGGGCTGTTTCAGGATGTCCCCGGGTCTTTCCGGACTGAATTCGAAGAAATTCTGTGAACGCGCGAGACATTAAAGACACTAATTATGGGACCGACGCGAGCGCCCCGCGATTTCTGCCCCAATTCCTTTTTTAGCCCCGAAACGGCCCGAACGAGCCCGGTGCACGCCAATCCGCCGGATGTTTCTGATGAAAAGGAAAATCTGGACTGTTTCAGGATGTCCCCGGGTCTTTCCGGACTGAATTCGAAGAAATTCTGTGAACGCGCGAGACACTAAAGACACTAATTATGGGACCGACGCGAGCGCCCCGCGATTTCTGCCCCAATTCCTTTTTTAGCCCCGAAACGCCGCCCGAACGAGCCCGGTGCACGCCAATCCGCCGGATGTTTCTGATGAAAAGGAAAATCTGGGCTGTTTCAGGATGTCCCCGGGTCTTTCCGGACTGAATTCGAAGAAATTCTGCGAACGCGCGAGACACTAAAGACACTAATTATGGGACCGACGCGAGCGCCCCGCGATTTCTGCCCCAATTCCTTTTTTAGCCCCGAAACGGCCCGAACGAGCCCGGTGCACGCCAATCCGCCGGATGTTTCTGATGAAAAGGAAAATCTGGGCTGTTTCAGGATGTCCCCGGGTCTTTCTGGACTGAATTCGAAGAAATTCTGCGAACGCGCGAGACACTAAAGACACTAATTATGGGACCGACGCGAGCGCCCCGCGATTTCTGCCCCAATTCCTTTTTTAGCCCCGAAACGGCCCGAACGAGCCCGGTGCACGCCAATCCGCCGGATGTTTCTGATGAAAAGGAAAATCTGGGCTGTTTCAGGATGTCCCCGGGTCTTTCCGGACTGAATTCGAAGAAATTCTGTGAGCGCGCGAGACATTAAAGGCACTAATTATGGGACCGACGCGAGCGCCCCGCGATTTCTGCCCCAATTCCTTTTTTAGCCCCGAAACGGCCCGAACGAGCCCGGTGCACGCCAATCCGCCGGATGTTTCTGATGAAAAGGAAAATCTGGGCTGTTTCAGGATGTCCCCGGGTCTTTCCGGACTGAATTCGAAGAAATTCTGCGAACGCGCGAGACACTGGTGTGTGTCACCACAACGGCGCATAGTAGTGTGAGCTTTAGTGATATGTTATTCTTGAGCCTGTGACCAATCGTAGATAATGAGGAAAAGGCGTTTTTTGGTTGGAATTGGAAATCGATTGGAAACTTTCATTGGTACTTCTCGACATATTTCGGGGCATCCGGTGCCCGCTCATTAAGGGTAGACGTTCGTTATGTCAAGCGCTTTCCCGTTTTCACATTTTGCCCATCACTATATTTTTGAACATTTTCTCATAACTCCTTATTTTGCACGTCACTTTGATTAAATTGTTGCCAAAATTGTCACGAATACGCTGTAAATGACTTTGAGAATTTTGATAATTTTCTTCCGTCGCCTAACGTCAGAATACATTTTATTTTAATTTTGACAGTTTTTTAAAAAATTTAGTAAAAGTGACTTGAAATGAGGAGGTACAAAACACTTGACGAAACGAACATCTACTCCTAATGAGGCGGCACTGAATGTCTCGCAACATGTAGAGCAGCTCCAATAAAATTCTCAATCGATTTCCAATTTCAACCAAAAAGGGGCTTCTTTTCTCATCATTTACGCATAGTGGTCTAACGTACTGGAGCATACGAAATAGTTAAATTTAAACGTTCTGTGCCAGTACGACAGCACACAAAATAGTCAAATTTAAACGTCTGGAAGCTCGATATCCTGAATTCAGGCGTCATGTCCTAGAAACGTAAGGACGTCAAAAAAGCGCACATGTAGTGCGGTGCACGCGATCGAATTTCGATTAGTGAGTTGACGGGCGCCCTCGAAAAATATGAAATGATGAGCAGTCTTCCCATTCTGGCTTTTACTATTTATAGCATATTTAGTCGCGTCAGCTTTCTTAATTTACTTAAATAATTAAGGAATATAAATCTCTTCTTAGTGGAAAATGCTCAACTATAGAACTTTGTTACTGCAACTCTCGACATATTCCGGGATCATTTTTTAGGAGTCTAGAAAAAGTGTATGTGTGTTGCAAAATCCTGCCTATTGTTCAAAGAAGTCTGTCTTAATACATTGTTGACCGGTCACGACTTAATTCGTGTTTGCACCTGCATTAGCTATCTACATTTTTTAAACGCACGGCAATATAGAATATTGCAAAAACTTCGTCCATCGTACTTAGACGCACGTGGCTTATTATAAAAAAATACTTTTCTTGACGTTCACGTTTTTATTACAATTCTAGTATTATCAAAATTTCTATCATTTTCACTTATTTGAGCAACTCAAGACTAAGCCCTTTTCTGGTTAAAAATGCTTAACTGCAGAACTTTATTACTATAACGTTAGTAACAATGTATTATATATTACTACATATTATGTATGTATTAATATATATGTATTGAGGTGATCCACAAAAAGTGTATGTGTGTTGCAGAATTTTGTTTCTCTAAAATTGTTCATTTCTTCACGTCGCTCCTTCTGGCTCGCTTCGGCGGATTTTAACGAAGCGCCGCGAGCACGTATAACCTTTATATCCGCGAGGCGAACGGAAATAGCGGACAGAAGGCGGTGAAACGAGATAGGGCATTCTATATATCATTTAGTTCGAGAAATCCGTCGTCGACGCACGTGATTGGCGTGCGTCAGAATCGTTGACCCGCTTCAATCGGGCAATCTGGAAAATTGGGTTACTATTTACGGAGATGTCATGACCCGCTACTTATTATTTTTCTGCCACGGCAAATGCGAGTATTCTCGGCGGTCGACTGCCGTCGCGATAAAGATACACTCAGTCGCTATTGTAACCGGCGATGCATTCGACATTGCTTAAATAATAACACACCGAGCCAAGAGTAAATCAGCGGACGCTCGTCGGGATTGAAAAAAATAAATCTGCGCGCATCGATATTGGTCACGGCAAGGTAACGGTGGAAATTCTTGCCAGCCAACAGGGGCGGCACGTGTGCAAGCTTTCAGAAACTGCAGTACCCCGATTTTTCTCGTTGCATAAATTGTATCTGTTCATTTATTTACATACGCTTGTAGCATTTAACTTATCGTCAAGCGGCATTGATGAAAATTCTCTTGGGAATTCCTATGACAACGCCAGAGCGTGAACGCCATTCTTCAACATCAAAGAGAATGAAAACTTTTGTGAGGAGCGCTGTGAATAACGATAGATTAAATGCACATGCGATGATTGCAACGGAAAGAAAATTCTCCGATAGCTGCACGAACGTCAAGAAAAATGTTGTCGACCTTTTCGCCGGAAAGAAACAGGAATAATGAATTTCATCCTTTAGTAGTTTTGAACTATACAAAATCGTGCAGTTTTGTCGATAATACGTAATATTTTCTCATGAAATAAAACAACAGGAATACATTTTATTCCTAAGTAATTCCGAAAAAAACAACCTGCATAATATTATAAATGAACAATATTTGTTCATGTTCAAGCTATTTTTGACTTTAATACCATAATCTTAATATTTTATCAAAGTCTGCGTGCAGTTTTGTCGATAATACGTAATATTTTCTCATGAAATAAAACAACAGGAATACATTTTATTCCTAAGTAATTCCGAAAAAAAACAACCTATATAATATTATAAATGAACAATATTTGTTTATGTTCAAGCTATTTTTGACTTTAATACCATAATCTTAATATTTTATCGAAGTCTGCGTACAGTATGTCTACAGTGTATATATATATATCGCGAAAGTTCTAGCACCCCCCGATTTGAAGCCGCTACTGCTTGCCAATTAAAACGCGAAAGTGACGACTGAGTAACAACCGAAGCTAATACGGTATCGAAAAACCGATGCGCGACTCGCGTGAGTTCATGCGCGCCCAAAACCATCGAACCGTTTCCACCATCGAAATTGGGTCGAAGAAAGATTGGACGCATTAACCAATCCAAATAATTCCACTCGATCTGTCTGCGCGCCAGCCACTGCGTAGTTAGCGTTATTGGCGTGTCTGCCCGTCGTTCTTTCTTTCCCAGGAAACTTTTTCGTCGCGATTACGTCGCTCGTTATCCTTCATGTTCTCACGTGCGTGTAACCGAGTTACGTAAATGGCCGGTGAGGCGCGTGCAGGATTAACAATTTATTTTACTTGACTGCAATTCAACCTTTTCGATAACGTTAAATCATCTTTGCCTATTATGCTTGAATGGCTTCTATTGCGATGAGCTTACGGCTGGACATCTAGAGCGTATTGTTCGTCCTTCGAGCTGCTGTTGGCGATTTTGTGGGTGGAAGATACAGCCTCCCATGTTTCAGATAGTTGGGCACGTTTCCTTCATTCTTGCATCTTCGGAGGAACCCTCTTTGCGCTCGTGCTTCTTATCTTGTAGATGACCAACGGTTCGTTTATCTTTTTCTTAGTTACTCGGCCATATACTATGGCTTGGTGTTGGATTTAGGGTTTGAGCTCCATCGCTGGCGGCGTGGCTTTATTAGATTTCACTCGATTGCGATTCAACCTTTTTGATAATGTTAAACAATGTTTGCTTGTTATGTTTGAATGATTTCTATTGTGACGGGCTTCCGGCTGAGCTTTTGGATCGCGTTGTTAATGTTTCGTGCGATTGTTGGCGATTTTGTGGATGGAAGATACAGCCTCTCGTGTTTCAGATAGTTGGGCACGTTTCCTTCCCTCTTGCATCTTCGGAGGAACCCTCTTTGCGCTTGTGCTTCTTATCTTGTAGATGTCCAACGGTTCGTTTATCTTCTTCTTAGTTACTCGGCCATCTACTATGGCTAGGTGTTGGATTTAGGGTTTGAGCTCCATCGCTGGCGGCGTGGCTTCATTAGATTTCACTCGATTGCGATTCAACCTTTTTGATAATGTTAAACAATGCTTGCTTGTTATGTTCGAATGATTTCTATTGTGACGGGCTTCCGGCTGAACTTTTGGATCGCGTTGTTAATGTTTCGTGCGATTGTTGGCGACGTTGTGGCTGGGAGATACAGCCTCTTGTGTTTCAGATAGTTGGGCACGTTTCCTTCCTTCTTGCATCTTCAGAGGAACCCTCTTTGCGCTTGTGCTTCTTATCTTGTAGATGTCCAACGGTTTGTTTATCTTCTTCTTAGTTACTCGGTCATATACTATGGCTAGGTGTTGGATTTAGGGTTTGAGCTCCATCGCTGGCGGCGTGGCTTTATTAGATTTCACTCGATTGCGATTCAACCTTTTTGATAATGTTAAATAATGTTTGCTTGTTATGTCTGAATGATTTCTATGGTGGCGGGCTTCCGGCTGAACTTTTGGATCGCGTTGTTAATGTTTCGTGCGATTGTTGGCGATTTTGTGGATGGAAGATACAGCCTCTCGTGTTTCAGATAGTTGGGCACGTTTCCTTCCTTCTTGCATCTTCGGAGGAACCCTCTTTGCCCTCGTGCTTCTTATCTTGTAGATGTCCAACGGTTTTTTATCTTCTTCTTAGTTACTCAGCCATATTCTATGGCTAGGTGTTGAATTTAGGGTTTGAGCACCATCGCTGGCGGCGTGGCTTTATTAGATTTCGCTCGATTGCGATTCAACCTTTTTGATAATGTTAAATAATGTTTGCTTGTTATGTCTGAATGATTTCTATGGTGGCGGGCTTCCGGCTGAACTTTTGGATCGCGTTGTTAATGTTTCGTGCTGCGGTTGGCGATTTTGTGGATGGAAGATACAGCCTCTCGTGTTTCAGATAGTTGGTCACGTTTCCTTCCCTCTAGCATCTTCGGAGGAACTCTCTTTGCGCTCGTGCTTCTTATCTTGTAGATGTCCAACGGTTTGTTTATCTTCTTCTTAGTTACTCGGTCATCTACTATGGCTAGGTGTTGGATTTAGGGTTTGAGCTCCATCGCTGGCGGCGTGGCTTTATTAGATTTCACTCGATTGCGATTCAACCTTTTTGATAATGTTAAATAATGTTTGCTTGTTATATCTGAATGATTTCTATTCCGGCTGAACTTTTGGATCGCGTTGTTAATGCTTCGTGCGACTGTTGGCGACGTTGTGGCTGGGAGATACAGCCTCTTGTGTTCCAGATAATTAGGCACGATTCCATCCTCCTTACACCTTTGGAGGAACCCTCCTTCCGCTCATGCCTCCCTTCTTGTACACGTCCAACAGTTCGTTCATCTTCCTCTTAGTTGCTTGCCCATATACTGCAGCTAACCGTTAGATTATGGATCTGGGCATCATCGCCGGCGGCGTGGGTTTATTGGATTTAACTTGATCGCAATTTAACATTAACAATTTATGTCCGTCAAATCCCAGGCAACAATCGGAATTAATATCACTCGCGTTCCCGCTGACAAATTGTCCGCGTTAATTAGAATCGCCCTCCGCGGGGGGTTAGTTCGTAACTCGTTGTCCGCGAAGTTCGCGGAAAGATAATTAAACAGGGCGCGCGCTGTGTGCAGACGCACGTTCTCGAGACAGTCGCGCTGCGAATGCAATTTCGTCCAATTTCATGCACTCCTCCGATCGCCGTAATTGAATTAGATTTTTTCCCCCGATCTCGTTGGCAGTCAAGGAAATATAGGTGTTACGGTATGAGGTATTCGCAGGTCGTTTGAGCCTTAAAGAACGCCCGCGTAAATTGCCGGCTCTCCTGAAAGTTGTATAATTTCGAACTTAAGCACAATGGCCTATATCGTCCTTATGCATCTGCCGCCTGTATAGAGGCGTGCGCGCACGTAGGTAAGACGGTTCGGTAATTTAGCTTGCAAAGCGTTCCGCGCGACTTTAAACTCTTCGCGCATTACTCTTCGTCGCTGGAAATGAAATCGCCATGCTGTCAGCGGCACGCTCGTAAACTCGCGCGAAGAAGTTAAAGGATGAGTTTCGCGCATTTTTTCCGCCCCGTCCCTGTCGTCCTCGCGTAAGTGAATGAGGCGGACGCGTTTGAATGCCATTTCGCCTTCGCCGCTTCCCTCTTCGCGCTGCAGTAAAATATTATCGACGCGTCGCCGCGCGGAGCGATTCAAGAAGTTCGAGGGTGACGGAATTGAGAATTGAAATTCGAGACGGTGTCGCGGGCGCGGGAGTCTCTTCGTACGCCGGGGAAAAAATGCACTGAGCGAACCGATGAGGTGTGGTGTCGAATTGTGCCCGGGAAAGGGTGACGGGGATGTAATCCGTAAATAATGTAGCGGGTTGGCTCGTGATCGATAAGTTCGGAGGGTAGTTTTGCTGAAGTTCGTGCCGCTCGTTGTCTGGGACGACAAATTCGTCCCGACAAATGTGTTCCCCGAACTATCGACGCGTCCGAGCGATAATCAAACGGCGTCCGTCGTACGTGATCGTCGTTCGAGTTCGTTTCACAGGCGGCTGCATAGTTAAAGAGACGAGATGATCATGCCATCGGTGCGCCGGATAAATGCGCTGCCATTAGGGCCGAAGATCACCGGGGATCATCCAATTTCACGTTCCATTTTCATCTCCAGGATTTACAGTCCTCCAAGTTTAATTTGCATTAATCGCGCGGCGTTGCATTAATGGAAGTTGTCGTTCCAATTTCGGTCGCGCGACTGGCGATCCTTATTCCTTAACCAGTTAGCTGTTGCGACCTCTGGGAGGAGTGTGTGCCGGAAATGTGTCGCAAGAGGTAAGCAATTACGAGTGTACTCGTCAAGCACAGAGTACGCGTAGCTCTTATAATATTCAATTCAATTCTAATCAAGTGACTCTTTTATGTTTTTTTTTAGAAAATTAATAATTAATAATTGTTTATATTTTTTTCGTTTTATCTCGTCTTAGGGTCAAAATATTCAAAACATCTTAAAACCGACTTATATTGGTTTATTTGTATTCCTTATATTTCCTTTACTGTCTATTTTAATTCTCACTAAAATTGCAATTTAAACAGCAACTTGCAACTACTTTTTACGCATGGCAGGTACACTCGTCATCGGACAAAGCATTACCATTTCTTCATACCGACTATACTCGTCAAAAGCAGCCAGCTGGTTACCACAGGTGCTTTCTGTAAACCGGCAAATTGCCGGTTCGGGTAATCTACACGTAACCCGCGATCATTGTGTTATAAATCGGTAACGCTTTAACCGAAGTAACGCAAAGTAGCGCAAAGTACTTTGCCCGTTATGTCGTTTCTTTAACCTTAATTATTCCGTCGGTGCGTGCTAACGATTGCGTGTCAGTGACCCACTCTCCGTAAGTACGTCGGAAATTGCGAACTGGAAGGAAACATCGCATAAAAGGAGCGCACCTTCATTCGATCCCACTCAATTTTGGTGATTCGAAAGTTAACCAGGCCAAACTTAAAGTCTTTCTTGTTTTTAGAACCCTTTTAAAGTATTTGAAATGATACGCCTTTTATAGTTGAAATGGGGACGTTATATGGTAACTTAAGATGTTTCGCGAATTCATGGGTTCCCCCTTCAGGAGTATATAATATTTATACTAGTGATAGGGTACACTAAAGCAATTATAAATATTCTAAATATCTCTTCGGGTGAGAACCCGTGAAGTTCCGAAAGGAATCTATAATATTCATAATTCTGTTGGAGTAGACTAGCACAATTACAAACATTCTAAATATTATACACCCCTGAATAAGGAACCGGTGAGTTCCGGAAACATGTTGAGTTAACACTTTGACTGGCACGGCGCAAAAGATTTTACTATAAATGCAAAAAAATTCGCCACCAAGCCTATTTGCAATCTTGTAAAAGCAATTGATATTGAAATTATGCTTCAATACTTTGGTTTCTAACAACTTTGTGTTGCCTTCATTTTGCACGTTTTAATCATACTCTGCAGGATTTTATCGGATCGCGGTTTTAACATAGCAAAATACCCTTGGCAGTCAACGTGTTAACAGCTAGACTCTACATTTCAACCGTAAAAAGGCGTATCATTTAAAGAACTAAAAATCTCACACTCGACCAGGAAGATGTCAAGCCCGAGCGCGGCGAGTACATGTAATCTATATCGTCTATAGCGACCGAAAGAAAATCTTGGACCAGCTGGCATCAGGTGCCTTAAATCATTTTATAATGGGAGAGGCGAGTGGGGAGTGGAACAGATGATCTACTGCTCCACAGCCAGCAGAGGGGAAGTTGCCCGAAACTCGACGTTACGCGAACCATAAGGACACCGCCATTTGAGGGTACTTCTGAGAAATGGCATTGGGAGCTATTTCTTGCGCACTCCTCTGCTAGCCTCCCTTCCTCTCGCACCCTCGAATTAAGCGTACATACGGTGACTATCCGCGCCGTTTATTGCCTCGCGAAAATATACATCGCTCGAGATCAACGTGACTGTTTCAATGGCGCCTTTCGCCGGGTCGCAGAGATTTAGCGAAGCAGCCTGTCGTATATCCTTTTAGGCTGACCCTATACACTCGCCGTTAACCTACATTCTTGACCGGGATAGTCTATTATGGTCATGCCGGTTTACCGCGGTAATGTGCGTGCACACAATCTGTATATACGTAAGTAGGATGTGCGGGGGTGCAAAAGTGATACTGCGGCTAATATCGTCATCGGCGCATCTTCCGTCGAGACGCTTGCCAGTCGCGCCCGCATCCGTTTAATTAAAACTTCGATCCATTATTTGCGAGAGAAACGAGCGCGGCGGTCCGATGCGATTGCATTCGTGCCAGAGCGATTAGCGCTGACGCGACCAGCTCCGTTTTTAAAGAGTCCGCGTCGATGATCATTTTTCTGTGTGTTCTGGACGAGTGGTTTTAATTAACGGTGTAGGTGCTACACACCTTTCGAGGCCCAAAAAGTGTCTTTTAACTTTGTGCTTCGGGGGTATTTTTATGTTACATTTGTGCTTATATTGGGTTGGAGGAAAAGTTCTGTCGTATTTTAAAGAAAATATTTGAATTAATTTATAAAAATATGTGTTTAATATTAATCATAATACATTTAATGTGTTGTATGATGAATGCTAAACTCTTCTGCAATTTCTCGACTTGTTAAATGTGGATTATTTTCCAACATGGATCGCAAAACATCATTATCCATCTTGAATGGTCGTCCACATCGATCACTTTCTTGGAGGCTCAGATCCCCGGAACGAAATTTGCTAAACCATCTTTGACAAGTACGAACATTTACAATATCTTTTCCAAGTACCGCACATAAATTTTTACATGCAACCGACGCGTTGCTTCCTTTTTGGAATTCATACAAAATGCAGTGTCGTAAATGCACTTTATCTACTGACAAGTTTTTCACTTTAAATATCAAAAGTAAATGATGAACGGTAAAAAAGGACTCCTTTCATATTATACAGCAGCTATAAAAAACAAAGAAAAATCCGAGTGACTCACTAGCCAGATGTTTTTTTTATTTACAAGAAAAATTACCTGCCTATTAAAAATACGACAGAACTTTCCCTCCAACCCAATAGTTTACTTACACTGTGGATTTTTCACAAATTTCTGTGGAAGATATTCACTTCCTGAGTTCGTTCGTCTATTGTTATGGCTCAATATTCTGCCTATTTTGTATATGCTACGCAGATTGGATTTTAGAACATTCAGAGGAGTTCTTTATGCCCGAATGTTGTTGACCGATAATAAATTAATTCGTGATTGCACTTGCATTAGCTATTGCAATTTTTGAGAGACACGGCAATATAGGATACTGCAAAAGCTTTGTTTATCGTATATAGTCATGTCCGGTTTATTATAGAAAAAATAATTTTCTTGGTATTTAGGTTTTTATCACAATTCTAATATTACAAAAATCTCAAGCATGCGGTAAATTGGACACGATTAAAGACGATGAAAAAAGCTTTTGCAATATTCTATATTGCCGTACGTTTCACATATATAAATAGCTAATGCAAGTGCAAACACATGTTAAGTCGCGTCTTCATGCCCAAACGTTGTTGATCGATCATGAGTTAACTCGTGTTTGCACTTGCATTAGCTATTTAAATTTTAGAAACGCGCTGCACTATAGAATATTGAAAAGCTTTGTTCAACGTGTTTACTCGTGTTCGGCTTATTGCAAAATGTATCTTTCTTGGTATTTCGACGTTTATCACAATTTCAGTACTATGAAACTCTCAACCATGGCAGAGCGTAACTGTGAAGAATTGTTTAATGAATTATTTGCGAATGCTTTATTGGATTATCCGAGTAATTTTGCGATAAATTGCAGTGATTTGGAAAGTGTTCATTTATCGGAGAATAGTGATGAACCTGATATCAGACCACTAAAGCGGTAAAAAACTGATGTCATAAATTCAGATAGTGAAACACTTTTTGCGTACTATTACACGTAGATAAATGCTATACAGTTCATCGTACAAAAAAAATACATTAAAATTATATATGTAGAAGATATATAAAATGTTTCATTTTAATGCATTAAATGTAAATAGAGTTTATTGACAGTTACTTAAATTGTTTCACTTCCACATTCAATCACGAAATAATAGCCGGTGACATGCGACAGTTTCTGTGTAAATTTACCGATGAACAGTCTGTTAATTCTATTCTTCGTGTGTGCGCGACATCTGAAATTGTGCTTATATTCCTCTTTACGCATTTCTCGCAAATCTGCCTGGGAAATATCTTCCCGGAACAACTTCTAGAAAATTCACAGTTTGAACGAAATCTATCTTAAGGGGTTATGCCTACTTGGGTTGGTGAAAAAAATCGACTTTTTTTGTTGCATTTTCTTAATGTACATCATTTTAAGAATATTTCCTCAAAAGTACATAAGAATCGGAGCACACGCTCAAAAATTATAAGCGTTTATCTGAAGCGCTACTATCTATGATTAGTAAAGAGCTTGAAACTTTAAACGCGATTACTTCGAAACTGTGTTTTTTGAAACATACGGTTGCTGTGACCACGATTTCTCAAAAACTACTTCACCGATCGGACTCTAATTTTATATACTTATTTGTCATTACAATAGGCAGGGCCTGAACGAAGGATTATTTATTTCGGTAATAAATAAAAAAGTTACAACATAAAAACGACAGTTAGACCACCTCAAAAGATGGATTTTTTCGTAAAATTGCTGCCATTCTTGTAAAAATTAAAATTTTTCCAAATCCTTCGTTCAGGCCCTGCCTATTGTAATGACAAATAAGTATATAAAATTAGAGTCCGATCGGTGAAGTTTTTGAGAAATCGTGGTCATCGCAAATTTATACAAATACCACTAAATACGTACTTTTTGGTAGTATTTTGCAAATTTTAATTAGTACTCACTAAAACGGCAAAAAAAATCTTGAAAATCATGTCATTTCGCCGATCCCAAGTAGGCATAACCCCTTAAGTCTATTGTTCGTGTGTGTGCTACATTTCGAATTGGGCTTAAATTCTATTTGCAGCATGAATATTTTGTAGATCCTTCTGAGAATATACTCATCCACAGACTCACTTTACACACTACCTCAGCCTTTCATTCATGTTATCATTCATGTTATTATCGATAACGATGCTGCCATTCTTGTAAAAATTAAAATTTCTCAAAATCCTTCGTTCAGGCCCTGCCTATTGTAATGACAAATAAGTATATACAATTAGAGTCCGATCGGTGAAGTTTTTGAGAAATCGTGGCCACCGCAAATTTATACAAATACCACTAAATACGTACTTTTTGGTAGTACTTTGCAAATTTTAATTAGTACTCACTAAAACGGCAAAAAAAATCTTGAAAATCATGTCATCTCGCCGATCCCAAGTAGGCATAACCCCTTAAGTCTATTGTTCGTGTGTGTGCTACATTTCGAATTGGGCTTAAATTCTATTTGCAGCATGAATTTTTTGTAGATCCTTCTGAGAATATACTCATCCACTGACTCACTTTACACACTATCTCAGCCTTTCATTCATGTTATCATTCATGTTATTATCGATAACGATGCTGCCATTCTTGTAAAAATTAAAATTTTTCAAAATCTTTCGTTCAGGCCCTGCCTATTGTAATGACAAATAAGTATATAAAATTAGAGTCCGATCGGTGAAGTTTTTGAGAAATCGTGTGCACCGCAAATTTATACAAATACCATTAAATACGTACTTTTTGATAGTATTTTGCAAATTTTAATTAGTACTCACTAAAACAGCAAAAAAAATCTTGAAAATCATGTCATTTCGCCGATCCCAAGTAGGCATAACCCCTTAAGTCTATTGTTCGTGTGTGTGCTACATTTCGAATTGGGCTTAAATTCTATTTGCAGCATGAATTTTTTGTAGACCTTTCTGAGAATATACTCATCCACTGACTCACTTTACACACTATCTCAGCCTTTCATTCATGTTATCATTCATGTTATTATCGATAACGATGCTGCCATTCTTGTAAAAAATAAAATTTTTCAAAATCCTTCGTTCAAGCCCTGCCTATTGTAATGACAAATAAGTATATAAAATTAGAGTCCGATCGGTGAAGTTTTTGAGAAATCGTGGTCACCGCAAATTTATACAAATACCATTAAATACGTACTTTTTGGTAGTATTTTGCAAATTTTAATTAATACTCACTAAAACGGCAAAAAAAATCTTGAAAATCATGTCATTTCGCCGATCCCAAGTAGGCATAACCCCTTAAGTCTATTGTTCGTGTGTGTGCTACATTTCGAATTGGGCTTAAATTCTATTTGCAGCATGAATTTTTTGTAGATCCTTCTGAGAATATACTCATCCACTGACTCACTTTACACACTATCTCAGCCTTTCAATCATGTTATCATTCATGTTATTATCGATAACGATGCTGCCATTCTTGTAAAAATTAAAATTTTTCAAAATCCTTCGTTCAGGCCCTGCCTATTGTAATGACAAATAAGTATATAAAATTAGAGTCCGATCGGTGAAGTTTTTGAGAAATCGTGGCCACCGCAAATTTATACAAATACCACTAAATACGTACTTTTTGGTACTATTTTGCAAATTTTAATTAGTACTCACTAAAACGGCAGAAAAAATCTTGAAAATCATGTCATTTCGCCGATCCCAAGTAGGCATAACCCCTTAAGTCTGTTGTTCGTGTGTGTGCTACATTTCGAATTGGGCTTAAATTCTATTTGCACTATGAATTTTTTGTAGATCTTTCTGAGCAGATACTCATCCACTGACTCACTTTACACACTACCTCAACCTTTCATTCATGTTATCATTCATGTTATTATCGATAACGATGCTGCCATTCTTGTAAAAATTAAAATTTTTCAAAATCCTTCGTTCAGGCCCTGCCTATTGTAATGACAAATAAGTATATAAAATTAGAGTCCGATCTGAATTTTGAGAAAATGGTCACCGCAAATTTATACAAATACCACTAAATACGTACTTTTTGGTAGTACTTTACAAATTTTAATTAGTACTCACTAAAACGGCAAAAAAAATCTTGAAAATCATATCATTTCGCCGATCCCAAGTAGGCGTAACCCCTTAAGTCTATTGTTCGTGTGTGTGCTACATTTCGAATTGGGCTTAAATTCTATTTGCAACATGAATTTTTTGTAGATCCTTCTGAGCAGATATTCATCCACTGACTCACTTTACACACTACCTCAGCCTTTCATTCATGTTATCATTCATGTTATTATCGATAACGATGCTGCCTCTCACCTCTTCTGCGCACGCAGAAGCGCGCTCGCAGATTCATCGCATTTCGCGTCCCCCACGTATTTTCGCCGACGGCAAAGGTCTTGTCGGCCGGCAGCGTACGTTTCCTCGCGCAAACACATATTTAATACGCGCAAATAATTCCCACTTTCGCACAGGTCGAGGATAAGCGGTGCTCACACTAAGGAGCCGTATCCCCCGAGCTTCGAGTACCATCGAAAAACCTCTAGAATCTCGAGTGCTCCTCACTCACCCGCACACTTTTGACCGTGCACGCGCACGGGCCCTGTCGGCTATGCGAAATTCTGTCGCAAATTCACCGTGGCGCATAAACCGGCTCACAAAACAGCACGGCGCCATTGTAAGGAGTTAATCATTTTTCTGCCTGTTCTGCCTGAATGGTTTCATTCAATCCTGTAGGAGTTCTACGCGTTTCGAGGCCTGTGGGCCTTCTCTTCAGGAGCCTATTGCACAAAGAAGTCTGGCAATTCTATTGTTCGTGTGTGTGTGTGTGTGTGTTACATTTGGAATTGTGCTTAGATTTTACTTGCACTATGGAGTTTTCACGAATGCCTCCGGGAAGATATCCATCCTCGGATTTACTTTGTGTACTGTTCTGGCTTGATTTTTTGCCTATGTTGTATGTGCGTTGTTTTCTGCATATTTTGGAAAACGACATGTTACTTGTGCCAATACAAGGCCTCCGGCAGATATCCCTGCTCTAAAGAAAGATTTTAAATTAAGGTAGAAAATCCAGATGAAACAGTATATGAAGGAAATCAGAGGATGAGTATCTTCCCGGAGGTATTTGGCGAAAAATTAATTTAATCCATTCAGCAATCATTTAATCCAGCGAAAACCGTAGAAACAGGAAATCTGAGAATGAGTATCCTCCCAGAGGTATTTGTGAAGAATCCGTGGTATATCTAATTTAGAACCACAATTTGAAATGTAACGTACAAATAGACGCGCACAACGTAATTAAGACAGAATCCTTTCCAAAATTAGTCTCGGAACATATAGAACTCCTGCACGATTACATAAACCTACTCTACCAGAACAATCAGAAAAATGATTACCGTCATAAAGAAGCTTGAATTTCCAATCAACTCAGATTGCAACGACTAAGCGAAACACTCCGCTGCACTTGCGGCGGGTGTTTCAAAATGGTCGCCCGCTGAATTTGCGAATCGATAGCGACCACTGCTTCCGGTTTTAGCGAAAGAGGTAATACAGCGGATAGTTTACACTCCATTGGCGCATCTCGTACAACGCGCAGCGCTTACCCTAACCAACCCTCTTGTTCCGCGCATAATAAATCGCGATACAAGCTCGACCTGCCTGCACTGGGACGACCTGTACGTACAGGAAGGGCGTCGGAGCGTTGATAAATAGATTCGCGTGGCTACTTTCGCGAGGGTCGAGAACAGGGAAGAGGGTCAAGTCGATAATCCACGGGAGCGTGAGGGGCAAACGGAAAGAAGACTTGTATCCTTTCGGGGTATAAAGATGTCCCACCGTAGCACCGTGAGTTTGCTCAGTCATGCACGTTTACTCTTCCGCCGTGGCGCATATTACGCGCGTATAATCGCAAATCCCGTTATTTCGCGTTTCTGCGAATTTACCTTATCTCCGTTTTGATAGTCGGGGATCAGCCGCCGAGTCCATACTTTCGGCGACGTCGCATTTTACGTAGTGTACGTACTGTGCAGACCTGGAAAGAAGCCACCCGTGACGGCACAGGGGCAAGAGGTCTTAGGGTAATAGCAAAGCTACTTTTGCCACAAAATTGAAACAAAAATATTGCTGGGGAGGGTACCCGCGAGGTGACTGAAAGAGACGTCTGCACGGTCCATCCATGACCACACCAGAGAATGGTACGCTAAACTCGAAAATGCATGTGACATGAGACGTGCCACTTCAATTCTGACCAATGCCACTCGCATTCCTCTCAGGAGTCTTCTTCCCAGCTCTGCACTGCACAGAGTACTAAGGTTTTCGTACGTATGGAAACACATTCTGTTACTAGAGAATGTACGGTGACGCCATGCATGAATGTGGGTATTCTGATATTTGACACCGCCAATAATTCTGCGCTTCTGATTCACTGTTTTCGTTACGGAATCCGATGCGTGTGCGTGACCATGCGAGCGAATGGTACGCCAAACTCGAAAATGCATGTGACATTAGACGTGCCACTTCAATTCTGACCAATGCCACTCGCATTCCTCTCAGGAGTCTTCTTCCCAGCTCTGCACTGCACAGAGTACTAAGGTTTTCGTACGTATGGAAACACATTCTGTTACTAGAGAATGTACGGTGACGCCATGCGTGAATGTAGGTATTCTGATATTTGACATCGCCAATAATTGTGCGCTTCTGATTCACTGTTTTCGTTACGGAATCCGATGCGTGTGCGTGACCATGCGAGCGAATGGTACGCCAAACTCGAAAATGCATGTGACATTAGACGTGCCACTTCAATTCTGACCAATGCCACTCGCATTCCTCTCAGGAGTCTTCTTCCCAGCTCTGCACTGCACAGAGTACTAAGGTTTTCGTACGTATGGAAGCACATTCTGTTACTAGAGAATGTAAGGTGACGCCATGTATGAATGTGGGTATTCTGATATTTGACACCGCCAATAATTGTGCGCTTCTGATTCACTGTTTTCGTTACGGAATCCGATGCGTGTGCGTGACCATGCGAGCGAATGGTACGCCAAACTCGAAAATGCATGTGACATGAGACGTGCCACTTCAATTCTGACCAATGCCACTCGCATTCCTCTCAGGAGTCTTCTTCCCAGCTCTGCACTGCACAGAGTACTAAGGTTTTCGTACGTATGGAAGCACATTCTGTTACTAGAGAATGTACGGTGACGCCATGCCTGAATGTGGGTATTCTGATATTTGACACGCCAATAATTCTGCGCTTCTGATTCACTGTTTTCGTTACGGAATCCGATGCGTGTGCGTGACCATGCGAGCGAATGGTACGCCAAACTCGAAAATGCATGTGACATTAGACGTGCCACTTCAATTCTGACCAATGCCACTCGTATTCCTCTCAGGAGTCTTCTTCCCAGCTCTGCACTGCACAGAGTACTAAGGTTTTCGTATGTATGGAAGCACATTCTGTTACTAGAGAATGTACGGTGACGCCATGCATGAATGTGGGTATTCTGATATTTGACACCGCCAATAATTCTGCGCTTCTGATTCACTGTTTTCGTTACGGAATCCGATGCGTGTGCGTGACCATACGAGCGAATGGTACGCCAAACTCGAAAATGCATGTGACATTAGACGTGCCACTTCAATTCTGACCAATGCCACTCGCATTCCTCTCAGGAGTCTTCTTCCCAGCTCTGCGCTGCACAGAGTACTAAGGTTTTCGTACGTATGGAAGCACATTCTGTTACTAGAGAATGTACGGTGACGCCATGCATGAATGTAGGTATTCTGATATTTGACACCGCCAATAATTGTGCGCTTCTGATTCACTGTTTTCGTTACGGAATCCGATGCGTGTGCGTGACCATGCCAGCGAATGGTACGCCAAACTCGAAAACGCATGTGACATTAGACGTGCCACTTCAATTCTGGCCAATGCCACTCGCATTCCTCTCAGGAGTCTTCTTCCCAGCTCTGCACTGCACAGAGTACTAAGGTTTTCGTACGTATGGAAGCACATTCTGTTACTAGAGAATGTACGGTGACGCCATGCATGAATGTAGGTATTCTGATATTTGACACCGCCAATAATTCTGCGCTTCTGATTCACTGTTTTCGTTACGGAATCCGATGCGTGTGCGTGACCATGCGAGCGAATGGTACGCCAAACTCGAAAATGCATGTGACATTAGACGTGCCACTTCAATTCTGACCAATGCCACTCGCATTCCTCTCAGGAGTCTTCTTGCCAGCTCTGCACTGCACAGAGTACTAAGGTTTTCGTATGTATGGAAGCACATTCTGTTACTAGAGAATGTGCGGTGACGTCATGCATGAATGTGGGTATTCTGATATTTGACACCGCCAATAATTGTGCGCTTCTGATTCACTGTTTTCGTTACGGAATCCGATGCGTGTGCGTGACCATACGAGCGAATGGTACGCCAAACTCGAAAATGCAAGTGACATTAGACGTGCCACTTCAATTCTGACCAATGCCACTCGCATTCCTCTCAGGAGTCTTCTTGCCAGCTCTGCACTGCACAGAGTACTAAGGTTTTCGTACGTATGGAAGCACATTCTGTTACTAGAGAATGTACGGTGACGCCATGCATGAATGTGGGTATTCTGATATTTGACACCGCCAATAATTCTGCGCTTCTGATTCACTGTTTTCGTTACGGAATCCGATGCGTGTGCGTGACCATGCGAGCGAATGGTACGCCAAACTCGAAAATGCAGGTGACATTAGATGTGCCACTTCAATTCTGACCAATGCCACTCGCATTCCTCTCAGGAGTCTTCTTGCCAGCTCTGCACTGCACAGAGTACTAAGGTTTTCATACGTATGGAAGCACATTCTGTTACTAGAGAATGTACGGTGACGCCATGCATGAATGTAGGTATTCTGATATTTGACACCGCCAATAATTCTGCGCTTCTGATTCACTGTTTTCGTTACGGAATCCGATGCGTGTGCGTGACCATACGAGCGAATGGTACGCCAAACTCGAAAATGCATCTGACATTAGACGTGCCACTTCAATTCTGACCAATGCCACTCGCATTCCTCTCAGGAGTCTTCTTCCCAGCTCTGCACTGCACAGAGTACTAAGGTTTTCGTACGTATGGAAGCACATTCTGTTACTAGAGAATGTACGGTGACGCCATGCATGAATGTAGGTATTCTGATATTTGACACCGCCAATAATTCTGCGCTTCTGATTCACTGTTTTCGTTACGGAATCCGATGCGTGTGCGTGACCATGCGAGCGAATGGTACGCCAAACTCGAAAATGCATGTGACATTAGACGTGCCACTTCAATTCTGACCAATGCCACTCGCATTCCTCTCAGGAGTCTTCTTGCCAGCTCTGCACTGCACAGAGTACTAAGGTTTTCGTACGTATGGAAGCACATTCTGTTACTAGAGAAAGTACGGTGACGCCATGCATGAATGTGGGTATTCTGATATTTGACACCGCCAATAATTCTGCGCTTCTGATTCACTGTTTTCGTTACGGAATCCGATGCGTGTGCGTGACCATGCGAATGGTACGCCAAACCCCAAAATGCATGTGACATTAGACGGGCCACTTCAATTCTGACCAATGCCACTCGCATTCCTCTCAGGAGTCTTCTTGCCAGCTCTGGACTGCACAGAGTACTAAGGTTTTCGTACGTATGGAAGCACATTCTGTTACTAGAGAATGTACGGTGACGCCATCCATGAATGTGGGTATTCTGATATTTGACACCGCCAATAATTCTGCGCTTCTGATTCACTGTTTTCGTTACGGAATCCGATGCGTGTGCGTGACCATACGAGCGAATGGTACGCCAAACCCGAAAATGCATATGACATGAGACGTGCCACCCCAGCTCTGGCCAATGCGGCCCGCTGTCAAGTCTCTTTTCCAGCTCTGCCTAGTATGTATTCCGATGTCGCGCGCGAGGATAGAAAGTTTCTAAAGCGGTAATGCAGGAGCATCTGCGTCGTGGGAAATAGTCGGCGCGCGTCTGGGAGCCATTATAATTGGACACATCACCGTGAAAAAGGGCGCCCGATAACGCAGCCTTCAGATAAGTCACGGAAGTCGAATGCGCGAGTTGGAGGAGAGGTGCGGGGGCGCTATCATTTCCTCATTATCTACTCAAACATGGCGCCCGCCTCTGCCTCGCTTCCACCCGAATCGAATTGCCGGCACATTCGACATACCGACAAACGAGCCGCCGTGTCTCTCTCCGACTCGCTGTCTGTCTCTGTCTCCGAGGCTCTCTTCCCAACGTCTACGGCTAATTCCTTCCGAACCGTACGTATCGACGAATTTCGACGAATTTCCACGCAAGCTAATGTTCCGAAGCTAAATTCTCTCCCGTTCGCATTCTCATGCTTACCACACACGTATGTGTCGGCGTGTGAGTGCTAAATGCTGATTAAGGTAGACTGTTTGCGATTGTTGGAAATTCGCGATAGACTCGGTACGTCATTTAGTTTAATTAATCTAGTTACAGTCGCATATCCTATCTGCACGAGTAGCCCGGTTCAGTTTGTTGCAACGCTGAAGCATGCGTCCCCGGGCGTTGTTCGATAAAACGCGAGGAGGTTCGTGGATTTCTTTTCCTTGATAATCGGGACGAGCTTTTCTGAAGACGAACGAAGTACGTTAACGCGTAAAACGTGTCCTGCTGGAAATAGAAGTGGGTCAGGGGTGTTCGACGAGAGGGCTTTTCCGCCCCGGAGCTGTTGCTTCGACAAATAAGCCCACCGTCGAGGACTGTCGGCCTTCCGACAATAAGCACATTGTTCCATCGCCCCTCCGCACTTTTCCTTGCCGCGCGCAGAAATTGTTAATGGTGGATAATGGGATAAGGGCCTTTTTCGCTTGAAATTCGAAGTCGTTGGAGAACTTTTATTAGTACTTCTCTGGGTGTTTCGGCGTAGCCAATATCCAATCATCAGGACTCGATAATAGAAAGTTTTGTATTCATTTATGCGTGGCTGTATTTTTTCTTTACTTAACGACTGTGAAAAGTTACACACGTTAAAAGAGGACTTTATCGTATAATTCGCTATCATTGATCCTTTGAGTGCTGAACATTTCTGGTGCAAGCGATCCGTGTGGATGTTGCGCACCTAATAGTTGAAATCGCTGGGGACTGAATCATTTTTTGCCAGTGTGAATTCTTGAATTGATAACACAAAGCGCATGCAAGCCATGATTGTAATTCTTCAATTACGTCAAATGAAATAACATTAACAAATTATTTGCTAAAGAACGCACGCGCATTTGCCTCACACATTGATACTTGCGTTTGCAGTACGTGGGAATTCGAACAAATTAACAAACGCATGCCTGCCTTCATTGTCCATGCTGGTAACTTTTACTGAACTCATATATACGTCCATGGCACACAGAATTAATTTATGTCTGGCTGTATTTTACCGATTCAACGACTGTGGGAACTGACAAATGTTAAAAAAGATTTTTATCTCATTATCCCGTATTATTAATAAGGTTGAAAATGACACACCGCTGGACTATTGTTAATTGTCCATTGAAAGGCCGCGTCGAAGCACAGTTTCAATCCGAGCGTCGCGCGGTGTGTTATTAGGTCGGGGCGACTAAACGGAAACGATCAAGCCGGAATTACTCCCGAAACGGGAGGAAAAGGAGTCGTACGAGCGGGGCGGCTTCTTTTGTTCCGCGGCGAATGAAAGGAAAACAAAAATGCCCGGACGAGCCTTCAGGCGGTATCGGATGTCGATTCGCAATCAGTCCTGAATTTAAGCGGAATTAAGCTTACTTTGCCATCCGCGAAATTGAACCCCTGTCCGCTCGAATTGTATTTTACGATTTCCTGCCCGCGGCGATGCGATTGTACGCCGACGTACTCGCATAATGCCGGCGAACGAGGAGCGTACTTTGCGGTCGAGGTAATTATCCCGGCTGCCATCTTTTCGGTACGCGCCCGTGCGCGCACGTCCGAATCTTTCTTTCCGGCCTCGTTTATGAGATAGGTAGTGCCGGTGCCGTTCTAATCTGCATAGAGATGGAAGTTTTATTCGAGGGAGCCGAGATACGTGACCGGAATCGTCTTTCTGACACCTCGTCAAGGTGTCTGTCGACGTTCCCGTAATTCTGACGAGCAATCAATGGCACTGTGCTCCGTGGAGAAGGTATAATTTATGCGAGCACCTGTAACGGCGGCCCGCCACCCGATGTGCCCTCGTTCCTGCATAATTCCGCGCGCCTCTGACTGCGTAATTCCGCCGACGATATCTAATTAATTTCGAAAATTTCCCCGAACGGCCGAGATTATCATTTGAGACGTCCGACGAAGCGCACCTTCGTCCTCGTCGTTTCGTTTTACACGCCCCCAGCGAGCTCCTCCGCCACAAAATAATATTTACAGTTGCCGAAAATATAGCCCGCATCTATGAATCGCGAATGCTCCCTGCCCGCGGAAACACATATTTTTTTACAGTATTTCCCGGGGTGAAACATTTTATCATCCAGCATCCACCTCTCGGACGTGTTCGTGTACGCCGATCGATGAGAAATTCGACACGATAGTGCGCCAATCTCGCCGCGGAGTCTTTGCATTTTTATCCGCAAGAATCGCTGGCAAACGGCTCGGGCCGTTCAACGCCGAAATTGGATGTTTCTGAGGACACTCCCGTCAGCGCCCACGTCGTCTCCCCGATATCTCACGCTGCGTCCCGGGCGTCGGCGATCAATCACCGGTGTCGTCAATAGTTGACCTACGTCGAAAAAATAGCAAAAAGCCCGTGTTCTTGCGTCGAGCCGATATAAACGTGCATTTCGAAGGGGCGCGGTGAATTTGTAGGCGCCACGAGAGTGTAGCGAGGGTATCCAACAAGTTGGTGGTGTTGAATCGATAGAGACGGGTGAGTCTGGGGGTTAGGCAGGCCAGGCCCGCAGCTTGCTCTTCCCCTTTGCTCCCTTCCGTTTCCGCCCCTATCCACCATCTCTCCCTCACTCCCTTTTTCCATCCGTCCCACCCTCGCGCTCCGTCGTTCACCCCTTCTGCCACCACTCCAGAAGCCTCCCTCTTGTTTCTTCCTGTCTCTTCGCTACTGGGGGTGCCTGGAACGTGCTTCCCTCGAAATACGCAGAAAGAGGAGCTGGCACGGAAAAGAGTGACTGAAGGAAACGGAGGACACGGACTAAGTGGGCAGTGATGTGTTATAGAAATAGGTCTTCTATATAGGAACTGACGAAGACCGGCGTATATTGTGGGCGGAACGCGTTAAGAGAAATTATTTTCTAATTGTTATTACGCATAATGGTATATTACGCATGAATTGCCAATTTATGTAATATTGTAAAATGGAATACAATAATCGTTAGCCACGCTATGCAAAGGGAACGTAATATTGCTTAGCAAACTGTGAAATATGAAATAGGTTTCAATATGTCTTACCTTAATTATGAAAATTTATTAGTATTGGTATAATGAAGTCGATATCGTTTATTGTAATTGTTGTCTGTATAATGTTATATAGAGATAGAAACATTTGAATAATGAATATCGTATTGATGTTAATCTGTAATTTTACATAGTTGAAAACGGGAACAGTAATGAGTAAATTGGGATTTAATAGTATGCATTTCCTACCAAAATGTGTGATCGTTAGTTCTCATTGAAGTTGAAGGTCAGGTCCGACAGCAGTAGATCATCCCGGCATCGTTTAATTTCTCCCGCTTCTCCTAACTTCCATTTTAATTAAAATCGTAGCCGAAAAATGTCAAAGAAATTTGGAAAGTGAGATCTACCTTTAACAGAGGAATCTTCTACGTCAAAGCAAACCTGGTATAAACTACAAACTACTTTTAGCCATGGGGTCTGCTCCAGGAAAATTATTATGAGACGGTTTGTTGACTTATGCTTTACAAAATGCTTTACGGTATGCGTTACGTATGCCAAACGTATTAGAAGAAAATAATTTCTATCTAGTTATTACGTTTAAATATGGGCACTGGACCAAGTTGAAGAAAAAGCATACATATTCATCTCCGCCCTATATTCTTAATAGAATTCCACAGTGATCTCGCAAGCTGAACGATTGATCGTGCGATCGGTTTTTCACGATTAAGACGATCGCAGATGCGGTTTAACGAGAGTGGTCGGAGCTCACTTTCCCATTTCAGGGATGAAAACACGAACCGGATGATTCCTATTCTCGCACAATGCCGGGCGACACTCAGCCGCGCCTGGTTCACCCGGATAAAGTGAAGCCATCTTCTCTCACTCGTTTCCCCACGAGTCTCTCTTCACCCCAGAAACATATTTTCAAACGGAATGGTAGCCCAATGCAAAAGAACTCAATTACGGATCGCCCGGAGGCCATCCAAGCTTCGTTCTTCGAAGAAAGAGGAACCAACGAAGGGTGGGACGTTAAAGGGGAGCGAGCTTTCTACCTGTTTGCCATCTTCATCGAGTTGCTCTTTCTATATCTATTTATCCCGATCTCGCGAGGACGCAGGCAAGTTTTTATCGAGAAAAAGATTTACGTCGGTCTCTCATATGGGACCCTTACCGGCAAGAAACAGTGTGTATCTTACGTTTACGAGGCCGTGCTGGCTTTATGGCGTCCGAGTCCTCTAGGTTGTGCGATCCGAATTGGGCTTTGTTCTATCGAGAGACTCGGGCCTCGTATCGAATTGCACGGAATAGCCGCAGTCTCTATTATATTCTGGGATAAAATATCAGAGCTCCGTCGTAAAGTGCCGTTGCACTACAGACGGCTTACGAACTTTAAGATACGCCCAGGAACGATAAAGCTGCGAAGCCACCTGCGACGGCAGTTAATTAATTCTACATTCGGCTGACCAAGGGTACTTCCCGCGCGCGTTCAACGGCCGTTCTTAATGTCAAACGCTCGGGCTCGTGTCATAACGCGACGGGAACGCAAATATTTTCTTTCCCTTTTTCCAAGCTTTTTCAAATATTTGAAATAACACACCTTTTTATGGTTGAAATGTAGAACTTTCATTTGTTAATTCGACGTGTCTCGGGATTCCGCGGGTCCCTTATGCGGGGGTCTATAATATTTATGATAATGTCAGTCTATAATATTTTCAATAATGTAGTAGTGTACACGTTTGAATTTTCATTTGTTAAATTGACATGTTTCGGGACCACACGGGTTCGTATCTCAGGAGTTTATAATACTTATAAATCTGTCAGAGTGTTCTGGTTGCAATATGTTACTTTTGCGTTCTGTTCCGTTGCGTTATTTTCTGGTGTTTTATACGGCGTTTTATTTTATTTTTTATTCATTTTATTTAAATAAATAATTCGGCCTGATTTTCGGCCTATTTTATATTATACGCGGCAGAGGGGATGCCGTCAGGGAATCATTTTCCTTATATTACAAAAAGAGAACGCAAATATACAACGATCGCGCACGCCAGAGGTGTGACGATAAATCGTCGCACATAATCGGAACGTCATGACCGATCGTCGGATAAACATAATGCATCGCGTAACATTTTACGCCCGCGCCCTTGTCAAACGCAATCGGCCGTGAGTAAATAACGGGAGAATAAATCGTGCCTGCGCCAGGGTTTCTCGTCCTTCGCGATAGATGTATTTCCCGATGAACAAACAAATTTTAATGAGAATTCCGCGTGGCGCCGTACCCACCGCGATCAGAAAAAAACGTTGCTCTACTCGCTGGTTTTCACGATCGGTGTCAACTGGCACGCAATAAAAAAGAGGATGCAAACACGCGCATTAGAAGTGAAACCTCAAATATACAGGAGTAGGAAATTTGTGAGATAAAATATTATTTAAAGCATATGTAATTATGTGTTGAAGATAAATCTTCATTCACTAGTATTTATGAGTTCACTGGAAATTAAGAATGAAACAATGGGTTCATGGTAGCTAAAATACGATACACATATTCGGGACTGGAGGTTATCTAAATGTTGGGAAAATACGGCGTCGATAGTCGGTCCAGATCTTGTAGTTGGTATTGTTCTATCATTATACATCTTTAATTTCAATTTGTCGTCTAAGAAGTCAATCAGTAGTTGTGCTTTTAGACTAGTAAAGTTCAGATTGAAATCACCACTCAATATAATTGGTATTTCACTCCAATTTTTGTTCAATCAATCTGCAGCCTCTGAAGTACATGCAAGCAATATCTCGTATATAAAATCAATTATCTCGCTGATTCTGTTATTTAGTGATATATGCAGAGGCACAGCAAGAATTGTTTATCCACTTTCCACAGTACATCGCGCTGCGCAGATTCCCCCGGCTGCCGTCGTATTCACAGACGTAGCGTTCGTCTGTTTTAACGTGAAATCCACGCGGGCAGTGACAGATGACAGCAGCATGCGAGCGTTGCCCTTTTCATCACGCATCTACGACTCGACGTGTCTACCTACTATACCGCAAAAAAAGAAGTTTCACTGGAAAAAGTCACACGCGCAGGGCAGCGTTTGCGGGGCATAAGTTAGAAAGGTGCCGACGGCGTTGTCTTGAAACCGAAGTAATTCCTCAGTGCCTACAAACAAGCCGCGGGTATCCGAGTTAACTATCGCCCGAAACATTCCCGTCGAGACTGTGGCCAGAGTTTGTTAATGGTACGTCGCTGTTTGCGGTCGATCCGGCCGCGCAATAGATTCGTAACTGTTAAGTTCCCCACTGTATATCCGATCGACTAA
Organism: Cryptocheilus praepositus; assembly: GCA_033815515.1. Classification (NCBI taxonomy): domain Eukaryota; kingdom Metazoa; phylum Arthropoda; class Insecta; order Hymenoptera; family Pompilidae; genus Cryptocheilus; species Cryptocheilus praepositus. Next base: position 4,297,208 of record JAWWQZ010000257.1, read on the forward strand.
TTCCTTTACCTAATCCACGAGGATCCGGACGAAATTTCCAGCCAACGGCGCCCCGAGTATTTCGCTCGTTTCGCGCACACGCTATGAAATGCTTTAATGATGCCTTACATTTCTCAGACCCCCATCTCATTTGTTCTTCATTTACCGCCCCCGACTTCGTGCCGCTCGCAATCACGAGTCTATCTTCTTTCGCATTACCGCCCGACGTTCAATTTCTTCTCTTCATCAGGGTGCATTTTCAAGAGGCCAACGAATCATAACGCGACCCGCGGTCTCTCGTTGTCGGCAAATTCTTTCCTATCCGCCGAAAGACAATGGCCACAGCCAGGCCAAAGCGTGCAAATTGGAAATTAAGAATTAACTCGCCCGAGGGCAAACGAGGTGCGCCGCGTTAGCCACTTAAAATATGGACGCACAAACAACGGCGCGGCTTCCCGGCAACTGTAAATGGCGAACTGAGACTCCAAGGGTGGCGATCAATTGGGCGAACTTACGCTCAAATTGCCAACGTTCGCGGCCGCGTCCTGTTCGGCGAAACGTAATTCCGCGGATTTGCATCGGATAGGGACTCAGGCCGGACGCTGCTAAATTAAATTTACGAGCGTTTGCGCGTACGATTTTGCAGCCGGGCGAATAGGATTGGGAGTCCTATTAAGGTGGGGCGTAGCGCGGAGTTTACGGAGATTAGGGAAGAATCGTGGTGGGGAGAGTAGGGCTGTTCTTTACTCTTTTTAACAACCTTTTTAACCGTTTCAGACCCAAGGATCATTGAAAAACTGTTGTCGAGAAGTACCAAACGACGCGATAGCATTTGTTTTAACTCGCGTACTGTATTTATTGAATAAATGTAACTGAAAGTAAAGGCATTTCGAGATAAGATGTATTATTCGGATGCTTTAGATGAAGAAACTAACTATGCGAAGAATAAGTACTAAAATTGAACGCATACTGCCGATTACGCATCTCGGTTAAATTTAGCGCCACTTTTCAACATGAAATTTGAGCAACTCGATCGCGTTGCATGGAGTAGACACGGTTAAAGTGTTTGAAGTAGTATGCCTTTTTACGGTTGGAATGTGGAACTTTTTGTTACCTGGACGTGTTTCAGGACCACACGAGTTCCCTCTTCAGGAATCGCAAATACGGTGACTGATAGTGGCACCTTCTTTTACTTTAGACGATTGGGGATTTTCTCCCATCCGCATCTCCGGACTTTTACTCACTTATAAGGGCTTGATAAGAGTATTACTCGCAGGAAAATAATCGGAGGTGAGCTCGTGGGCGCGCGCGTTGCGTTTTCGGGCGGCGGGTCGCGGCGATATGACGCGAAATTATTCAGCCCCCTGAAAAATACTTCCGCGCGACTTGGTCAGCGGGCCGGGCGAAATTTGAATTTCATGAATCTTCGGAGTCGCGTTATACAATTTGTAGCGCGTCTACTCTACGCTAACAAAGTACCATGGGAGTACAATGCGCACGCGGCTGCGGGAGTCCTATCGGGGCGCGAGTACAGTCGCCGCGTATTCCATAATAGAGCGAAATCATTAATGGACCCCTGTTCCGTGCGGAATTGCTTACCCGTTAATTACTCGTCTTGGATAATTACACGCCGCGGCGGATTATTTGTCTTGAACAACGCTGCCGGCCGATTTAATTAACGCCGTTTACCGGATATAATTTAATTCTTTGCCAGCCGTCATTGCCGGCGCTGCGAAATTCCGCCGTCGCGCGATACGCCTCGTTCAGTTTGAAATCGGAGGGCACAAAGCGAATTGGGACGCGACGGACAAAGGGCCGCGAGTTATTCTGTTAAGAGCATCTTGAAAATCGAGCGAAACGTTGACAAAAACGCCCGCCAGCCGCGCCTGTTATTTCGCGCGTAACGATCGGTAGAAACCTGGCGATCGCGACGGAGCGAACGTTCCGAATGACGCTATGAAGTTTTAACGAACTTACATCAGCGGACGATTGAGCGCGCTGCGCGTTAACAAAACGATGCGAGAACCGGGACAGAAGTTAATCCCTAACTTACGCGCGTCACTCTTCATCAAGCGAAACTTCAACACCTCGCTCTGACCCGCACTATCGTCCGTGCGCGAAATTAACAGTCGCGAGAGATAATCGCGAAACAATCAGCCCCCGATAATTGTCCCGCAGAATTAACCGCAAGCCTGACAGAGGCCGGTCTGAGTTCATGTGCCGCGCGAGTGTCTCGAGATAATATGGACGCGCGGGGCACGGCAAATAAGATAATAACGTCATTTCCGCGAACGAATTGAATCGCGGATGTAATTACATTGCCACCGAACGTTCCGCGGCCTGTGTTCTCGAACCGAGAATGTCGCGAATCCTTTCCTTCGCGCTGGACCTTGCGAGCACCGTGTTTATTTCAACGACCTACGAACGTTGCGAAGTGCAATTTCCACCCAAAGCGTTTTTCCGCGTGTCCAGCGACGGAAACTTCTTTACGGTTTACTTCAGCCTTTTTAAAGTATTAATATTATGAAAAGCATACACTGATGCATGTGTGGATAATATAGACACCTGAGAAGGGAAGTGGTGTGTTTTCGAAAGATATCGGGTTAACAAATAAGAGTTGCATATTTCGATAATAAGAAGGTGTATTATTTCAAATACTTTGAAAAGGTTGAAAAAAAGAATGAACAAGAGACGGAGTCACGATCAGTGATACAGCGCATAACCCTTTGAGTGCTATGGACGCATATACGCGTCCGCCGAAATACATCGGTGTCGACTATGGGCGCATATATGCGTTTCCCATTCGTTTCGATTTCTTACTGATTGCAACCACAATTATCGATGTACAAGATGAATACAGATGCATTCTTTATCAGATAATTTTCTTGAATTATTTAATTTGGCGTAAATGAAGAATTATCACTAAAACTTAGTTGCGCCTTACATAATCAAGCTAATAGAGTTCACACTAACGAAAAGTGTTTCGTCCTCAGCGATCGCTTCGGCCAAAAGTATTCAGCACTCAAAGGGTTAATACATATGGTTATGACACTAAAAAGACAGTTAGTAAAATCCTGGGAAACAGAAGAAACAAATCAAAATCAGCATACAAAGAATATTCGTCCAAAAATGCAGGACGGTGAAATCATACCAAACCATCTAAAACAATAGAAGGTGCCACTATCAGCTATCATCTCCTCTGCGACTTCTGCGGATTGAATCCATGTGATTCCGAACATATTCAGTTAGTAAACAAAAGTTCCACATTTCAACTATAAAAAGGTGTGTTATTTCAACGATGAAAACAACCCACAACCTATCTGATATCAAACTTTCCATCCGGACGTTAAATGAAATTCCCTGCCTCCGAACGTTTCTGTGTTAAATTTGTATAAAACGACGCCAACTCCATCCGTCCACCCCTCAGCCGTATTTACATGAACATACCCATACGTAGGCGTGCACAACACGAGAACCCCATATATGCCGACATGCGAGCCATGCGCCTAAGGGGAACCTGTCTTTGAGGAGGCGGGCGCGGGCTCAAAGGAAGTGCCCTCAAAAATCTATTTTGCCCACTCTCGCCCCCGCAATATAAAGGACTCTCGGTTGCGCCGATATTTCCGTGCGATACGAGGACGGTAAACATTTTCGTTACGTCCGTTGTGCCTCGTCCTTTGATATATTACCGGCAACAGTGAAATACGTCCACCCACCGTCTTCCGCAGGTTTTTTTGCTCTTTTTTTCACCCAGATCGGACTCTCGCCGGGCGTGCTGTGCTGCATGCACATGCACCTCCGCGCACGTGACAGGCTTACAGGGTGACAGTATCTATCAACTCGAATTTTTCTGCTTCCAGGTACCTACTTCATTCTCTACGACTTCATCGACTTCTTCGAGAAGGATCACGCGACTTTCTTGGAGCGGGAGAAGTTCTTGAATATCATCAACACGATATTCAAGAACATGTCGCAGATTGAACGGGAGGCGATTGCGTTCCAAGTGAGTAGACGTCTTGCCTGTCACGTTTCACGGTTCAGCGCGGTTGACTCCGATAGTCAAACGTCCCTGCGCGATTCGTTACAACGCCGACCCAGTCCGACGGGAAACTCTTCCCGGGAATCTGTCGATTCAAACTCTGCCACTTCCAGTTTCGCGTTAATTCGCACTCGCCACTAAGTTAAACAAGCTTGCCGCGACCGCGGGCATGACAAAAGTTAAAACCTGACCCAGGAGTCCTGTCGAAGCGGGTCCATGGCGTATACAGTTCGTTAGCTAACTACGAGTTTTAGCTTGTCCACCTAAACCGACAGACTCTCTTTCTCTCTCTCTCTGCCTACTTTCTGCTCTTTCTGCTTCTCACGGCGAACTCTATAACTGTTCTTTCGAGAAACTGGCAAACGAATTAAAGGCTGTGATTGGAGTGATACTGGTACGATAATAATAATAATATTCAATGAATTCGATACCAAAGTACGCAACAGGAAATATTGATAAGTAAAGAACTTTCAAGTACTGTGTATTGATCGCGAATATTGATTCTTCTTTAATCGGTACTCAAACAATACTGTACTGAATCAAAACCCATCTCTTTCTGCTTCTTACGGCGAACTCTATAACTGTTCTTTCGAGAAACTGGCAAACGAATTAAAGGCTGTGATTGGAGTGATACTGGTACGGTAATAATAATAATATTCAATGAATTCGATACCAAAGTACGCAACAGGAAATATTGATAAGTAAAGAACTTTCAAGTACTGTGTATTGATCGCGAATATTGATTCCTCTTTAATCGGTACTCAAACAATACTGTACTGAATCAAAACCCATTCAATGCCTATTGAAATTATCTATCATTTTCCACAAGCAGCAACCCGGTATTGTATGTCTCAAATGCATATGGATATCAAATCCACAGAGATGTTTTCGCGTAGGTAACACACAGAACTCGATACTTTCGCGTAGATAACAAACTGCTATCAATATTTTAGTGTAAGCATCAAACAACCATCGATACTGTGGCATACATAAACACAAAAAAGTCTCTCTGATTCCTTTTGTTCCCTTTGCCTTTGACACGTGTCAATACCAGACCGTAATTCGCAGACCGGTGTCGATAGTGTCGATGCGCTATCAATCTCAGCACTCGTTAAAGGTAATGCTGCAGTCACGTCTACGAGTGAGCTCGAATCCTTTTCTGCCAGTCAGCGTAATCGTCGGGGTACCAAATATAAAACGCAACGTCCATTCTGCACGCTGCCACGCCATTCGTTGGGCGCGAACACAAAATCGTAATGTCCTTTGCGAGAAACAGAGTCGCTCGCCATAACGATCGGACTCGCCGCGAGGGTCGAAAATTCATTGTTTACCAGGAGGACCGCTCGAGGCCGCAAATGAGCGTGCATACATATTTATAACCGAGCGCGGGATGCGATTTGCGTTCGCATCTGCATTCCCAGCGCACTGCACGCCCCACGAGCAATCTCCTGGAGATACTTTTTGAAAAACACGAGGAATCGAGTCGCGTTTCTACTCGGCGGCGTCAGGGTCGGCCGCAATTATTTTTAGCAGATTCTGCCGTCGCACGATATTTTACAAATATTTCAAAATTCATTTTGCTGGATCGGAAAATGGGGCAGTAACGATCCCGCTTTCTTCGGACTCGCGGGTTGACGTGTAATTCATTGGGCGACCGATGTCTTCAGCCTTAAGGGGTTATGCCTACTTGGGTTGGTGAAAAAAAATGGCAGAGCGTAACTGTGAAGAATTGTTTAATGAATTATTTGCGAATGCTTTATTGGATTATCCGAGTAATTTTGCGATAAATTGCAGTGATTTGGAAAGTATTCATTTATCGGAGAATAGTGATGAACCCGATATCAGACCACTAAAGCGGTAAAAAACTGATGTCATAAATTCAGATAGTGAAACACTTTTTGCGTACTATTACACGTAGATAAATGCTATACAGTTCATCGTACAAAAAAATACATTAAAATTATATATGTAGAAGATATATAAAATGTTTCATTTTAATGCATTAAATGTAAATAGAGTTTATTGACAGTTACTTAAATTTTTTCACTTCCACATTCAATCACGAAATAATAGTCGGTGACATGCGACAGTTTCTGTGTAAATTTACCGATGAACAGTCTGTTAATTCTATTCTTCGTGTGTGCGCGACATCTGAAATTGTGCTTATATTCCTCTTTACGCATTTCTCGCAAATCTGCCTGGGAAATATCTTCCCGGAGCAACTTCTAGAAAATTCACAGTTTGAACGAAATCTATCTTAAGGGGTTATGCCTACTTGGGTTGGTGAAAAAAAATCGATTTTTTTTATTGCATTTTCTTAATGTACATCATTTTAAGAATATTTCCTCAAAACTACATAAGAATCGGAGCACACGTTCAAAACTTATAAGCGTTTATCTGGAGCGCTACTATGTATGATTAGTAAAGAGCTTGAAACTTTAAACGCGATTATCTCGAAACTGTGTTTTTAAAAACATACGCTTGCGGTGACCACGATTTCTCAAAAACTACTTCACCGATCGGACTCTAATTTTATATACTTATTTGTCTTTTCAATTGGCAGGGCCTGAACGAAGGATTTTTTTATTTCGGTAATTAAAAAAAAAGTTACAACATAAAAACGAAAGTTAATTCACCTCGAAAGACGGATTTTTTCGTAAAAGTGTTGTCATTCTTGTAAAAATTCAAATTTTCCAAATCCTTCGTTCAGGCCCTGCCTATTGTAATGACAAATAAGTATATAAAATTAAAGTCCGATCGGTGAAATAGTTTTTGAGAAATCGTGGTCATCGCAAGTGATGAAAATAAACGGAAGCTCTAGCAGAAGAGCTATATTTCCTCCATTTTTTAATATTTTCTTATAAAAACATGTATACAAGTACCACTAAATACGCACTTTTTGGTAGTATTTTACGAATTTTAATTAGTACTCCCTAAAACGGCAAAGAAAAATCTTGAAAATCATGTCATTTCGCCGATCCCAAGTAGGCATGACCCCTTAACACGTTGCGTACCAAGCGTGATTACGTTTTGTTTCCTACCGGCCCAAGTTTTTATCTCGGCGCACTAGAACGATAGCGGAGAAATATGTGGGAAAACCAACAATGTAACTCGAGTAGATCCATATATTGTCGATTATTTACATTTACAGTGCTATCGACCTATGTAATTGATACATTGTTTTGTTCCGAAATAATTTTATTGGTAAGTAGCTTATTTTGCATTTGGAAACGTTTATCGCTTTCCCTGGAATGGTCGAACGCGAGCAAGCAAGAAAAAAAACTTAAAAATACAACAACGTATTGTTTGAATTGCCCAAAATCGCCACAGATGTGCTTGGCCTGTGTCAACGAATTTCATGCGACATAGTATAATATAATATTTATCCTATATAAATGAATAAAAAGTAGAGTGTTATTTGTGTATTTTTTATATTTTTACGCTGTATATTCTATATTTATACTTCAGAACTTGTTCCATTCAATTTGTTTTCAAAATGCAACTGAAAATCTTATTTAACTTCAAAAGAAAAGCGTATATGGGTGACCAGGGCCCAACGGAAGCATGCCCATCACCCAAGTACGGGTGACGCGGTACGCAACGTGTTAAAGGATCTTCATTACGCAGTGCTCGTATGCGTGCGTCATGCGCTTCCCTCTTCTTTCGCTTCTTTTCCGATCGTCTTCCTTTGCTCGTTGTCGGGGACGATTCCCACATTTTTTTTCCTTCGATTGAGAACCCCCACGATACTTGAAACGTCGTGCGACCTTAGCCCAGAACGTAGTAGGCATAGAGAAGCTTCCCTGTGCGAGGCCCAGTTATCAGTTAATTGGAAATGGAGCGCGTATTTCCTTTGCTCGAACTCGAGGACGGAAAGATTGTCTTCATCTTTTACATTTTAGGCTTTCGTGGCCATAATTGTACAAATTAGCTTCCGGACCGTTTCTGCGTATTTTTTCAGCACACTGCGAATGTTTCGCAGACGTTAGTCTGCATCTTCAGGACATATTTTCAGCCAGTATTTCAATTTGAATTCTCTCTCCAACCCTTGTGTCAAGGTTGGTGGAGGAAAAGTTAAAAGGTGGGGATCTTGACCACGCAGGGCTTACCTCTATTGTCTTTTGTGTCGAACGCATATCCATTTTAAGTAGTTCCGTTTTACCTCGTGTTCTTTCTGTATTGCATACATCTTTCTTTTAATTCTCGTTGAATTTAAAGTCTTTTGCGATTCACGATCATTTAAAATTACAAATTTCTGAGAGAACAAAGCACGCGGTTGAGTATTCCACGCTTTAATCTTTAAAACCTCACGAACTAAATTCAGTTTCATAAGATCACCACTTCGCGACAACTTTGCAACAACCGGTGTGTCCCTCCTAACTATAAGCAATACATATATTTATTTCATAGTAGCAATAATCGTATTTGAACCTTTTGTATGGTCTCGTTTCCTCTGAGCAAATAAATCATACCTCTTTACTCAGTCATTCCATTCTTATCAATGCAACCTTCGTCGCGCCTGATCCCAGATTTTCCAGTCTCCGGGGAAGTCTGAAACCAGATAAATAACAGTGGGATCTTGGTTCCATGCAAAGTCTGACATCTCTGCATGTTTCGAGTTATTCGAAATATTTTGCAAAGGCCGCATCTGCATCATTAGTGTTTTAAAAGAGTCTCCCAACGTAACAAGATCAACATTGTTTTGAACATTTTTTAACCATTATTCTGAGCCGACTCCTGTGCAGTTCCTTCCTCGTGCGAATACGGAATGAGTTGAAGCGTCAGACATTAGGCTTTATGGCCCCGCGTCACGCCGAAAATGACGTTAACGTCGGAGATAATTGGAAAATTAGTTTGCTCGCGGGGCGACGTCTCGAGTACAGTAAATACTTTGCGAAATAAGGTACGTCTCTGCGGTCTCGTCTTCCGCGGTTAGGAGTCTATGCAAATGCGGCCACCTGCTTGGAAATCAATTTCACTTGCCTTTTATCATGCATAAACCTTCTCCGCCTGCAGTCCGCTCCCACCCACTCTTTTTTCGCTCCCAGTAACTCTTTTTCTGCGTGCGGTATACCGCCGGTAGAAATTCGTTTCTGAAAAGTCTTTGTGCGGATTGCGATTGAAAATGGGAGAGGACGTCAAACAGCTCCGATAGGGATTTCACACAGAGCGTAGAATAATATTCGAATGGGGTACATCTGCAGTCCTGTCGATGCCGTCAATGTCGACAGTCGGCACTTTTAACTGTCCCTAATAACAGCGGTTTAAGAATTGATCGTTCCGGTAAAACGGAATCCGCTTGGCGGCTCTAAGTTGACCAGGAATTAAGCAATCTCGATCGAGCACGAAAAAGGGGCCAATCCCTGTACTCTTCTTTCACTTACACCCACTGCCAGAACAAATCCCACTCTCGCCGGCCGACTCACAGAAGGCTCCATTACCCTCTTTTTAATTATGCAGGCATCCCTGAACGAGTCGTTCTCTTTAGTTTTTCATCAGACGGAATCTAGAGTCGGGCTTTTTCTGCTGCGAGAGCAGGCGCGCGCGATTTCCGTGGAAAATTGTCGGGTTAATACATTTCATTGGAACGAATGTGCATTATATGGAACATCATATTTTCCGCTCGCCGCTGTCCTGCTGCGATGTTGGCAATGAGAATGAATGCGCGACGAAGGTGACGGCGGAGAAGGGAAGAGAGAGAAAACGTGGAAGACATGGATAGAGGGTCTGGAAGTGCAATAAAGCTGAATGGCACTTGCTGCCGGATTAGGATTAGGTTGATTGATTCGTCACCGGGTCCCGTGGCAAAACCAATGTCCCTTCTTTTTGTCGTGCGTTCAATAGCGACGGGTGCTTCGATTTTTACGGCTTCTTAACACGTTGTTGACCGGCATTCTACGCAGAAGCTGCCTGGTGACACCGGCTGTTATTGCGTAATTGAATGTGGAAGTGAACAAATTTAAATGAACTTCAATATATTTTATATTTTCGGCGCCTTTTAGTTATCAGAAGTGGGGTATCAAAAGCGATATTCCAGAATACTAGGATTCGGATAAAAACGTAAAAATACCACAAAGAATATTTTTTTCATAATGAAGCGGACACGGTTTTCCATGAGGCCCTGCGTTTCAAAAATTGAAATAGTTAACGCCAGGGCAAACACGAGTTAACTCCTGGCCGATCAACAATGTATTACGCCAAACCTCAGACCACACGATTTCGTCCGAATCATGTTTGCACGTATCCACCTACCGAAATTATTTCTATCATCATGGAGCCCGGTTAAATGAGGATCGACGAGGCGGAATAAATTTATCGTGCACAGATGGGCGAGTGTCTTAGGCGGCTCCGTAAATGAAACTATAATTCCGGACGCGAGGTGCACACCAGGTTTGGCGCGAATCGAATTCTCGGATTCCGGAAGCTAATGCAGTTCCTCGCTTCTCGGAAGTTTCAAACACGCGTCCTGGAGGCGCCGCGGATCCCCGAGGTCTCGCTCTTATCGTTCACCCTGGCCTGCAGCGGAAATGGACTCAGAAGTTCTCGATCAGCCAAGTCTTAGCTTCCTTTCGAAGATCTAATTGCTGCGCCGCGTCCAGACGGAGCGGCACGTGAGACAGACCTTGCGGGAAAAAGGTGTAAAATTGACAATCGCTACGTGACGGAACTTCGAACCGTAGATTTACGTTAACATAATATCGAAGTATGTAATATTTAATATCGAAGTATAGAAGAACACCAATGGTGTACCAAGCTTGGCTGCACATCCCAAGCAGCCCTAGCCGAATACAAGGGTGAAAAAAGGACACATATTCTATTTGAAGAAGGTGCGATATTAGCCACCTCACAGATAATTGCTGTGCCGCGTCCAGACGGAGCGGCACGTGAGACAGACCTTGCGGGAAAAAGGTATAAAATTGACAATCGCTACGTGACGGAACTTCAAACTTAGATTTACGTTAACATAATATCGAAGTATGTAGTATTTAATATCGAAGTATAAAAGAACATCAATGGTGTACCAAGCTTGGCTGCACATCCCAAGCAGCCCTAGCCGAACACAGGGGTGAAAAAGAACACATATCCTATTTGATCAAGGTACGGCATTAGTCACCTCACAGATAATTGCTGCGCCGCGTCCAGACGGAGCGGCACGTGAGACAGACCTTGCGGGAAAAAGGTGTCAAATTGACAATCGCTACGTGACGGAACTTCGAACCGTAGATTTACGTTAACATAATATCGAAATATTGAAGAACACGAATGGTGTACCAAGCTTGGTTGCACATCCCAAGCAGCCCTAGCCGAACACAGGGATGAAAAAAGGACACATATCCTATTTGAAGAAGGTGCGACATTAGCCACCTCACAGATAATTTCTGCCCCGCGTCCAGACGGAGCGGCACGTGAGACAGACCTTGCGGGAAAAAGGTGTAAAATTGACAATCGCTACGTGACGGAACTTCGAATCGTAGATTTACGTTAACATAATATCGAAGTATGTAATATTTAATATCGAAGTACTAAAGAACACCAATGGTGTACCAAGCTTGACTGCACATCCCAAGCAGCCCTAGCCGAAGACAGGGGTGAAAAAAGGACACATATCCTATTTGAAGAAGGTGCGACATTAGCCACCTCACAGATCTATTTTTCTGGAAAACATCGTGAGCGCCCGGAAATCCTGGAGAACCCAAACAATCTCAATAGAGGTGGCTTCCCAAATAGATTCACGTTAATGTAATATCAAAGTATGCCATTTTCAATATGAAATGAATAAAAAACACCAATGATGTACTTAGCTTGCACATCCCAAGCAGCCCTAGCCGAACTCGAGGCTGAAGACACACATCTTATTTGAACAGGCTGCGACTCTGTCTACCTGACAAAGCTATTTTTGCAGTATACATTGTGAGCGCCAAGAGATCCTGAAGAACCCAAAGTATCTCAACAGAGATGGGTTCCCGGGTAAATCTAACTTGGCATCCTGTTCTCCCAGTTTTTTAATTGATCAGCCCATCGTTTAAATACAATCCATAACGTTAACACGTTGACTGCCAAGCGTATTTTACTATATTAGACGGGTGATGCTATGAAATACTACAGCGATCGACTGAATTATGCAAAATGTAAATAATGTGCAGGTATTGGAAACCAAAAGATCGCGTCACTATTCTAATAACAACTGCATTTATAAAACAATAATTGCTATCCATTACGAATATTTTGGATCTGCAGTAAAATCTCTTGCGCCGGTCACCGGTGACCATCATGGCAGTCAAAGTGTTAAACACGAATATAAGGCCCAACTAAGCAGGGAAAGTCTAGCTTCCGAGACCTTCCTTAGTCCTGAAGATGCAGACTATGACGTCTGAGAAACGTCAGTGTCAAGTTGAGTTTAAAGGTGGCCAGCACTCGGAAACCAACAATTTTCATAATTCCGACCGCGAAAGTCTTAAGCGTAATATCAAAGTAGTCCGGCTTGCGGCTAGTTTTATGGCGGCCGGAAGGGAGGGAGTCGGGACGAAAGAGAGTGGAAAACGGAGGTGTGGGTTTTACAGGTCTCACGCGGTCGATTTAAGGGCCTTCACTTATCGAGACTGCCGTGTGTAGCCCGTGACGCTTGATTTAGTGACTCGATAACCGGCGGCCATTAATATCTGCGTCTCGCGAAACCTGCCTATCCCGGATGCGCGCGATATTTTCTTGTCTAACGCCCCGCTCGATAAGATTAATTTCGAACAGGGAAGCGCGAACTTTAATAACGACACACTGTGTTTAGCCGGCGCGCGAAGGTGTAGCAATCTTTTGTCAGCGACCAAAGCAATTTCATTCGCACTTTCATATTACCCCAATTTATCCGAGTAACATTTATGTTAATAATTTTCGCTTTGCAAGCACGCAGTTTAATATCCACACACTGAGTTTTGCCGACTCGTGAAAGTGTAGTAATCTTTTGTCGATGACCGTCTATTTCAATCACACTTGTCATCGAATACCAATCAACCCTCGTAACATTTATGTTAATAACTTGCACTTTGCGAGCATGGACTTTAAATGTGTCATACTGTGTTTAGCTACCGCGTGAAAGAGTACCTATCTTTGTCGATGACCACAGATTCCATTCGCATTTGTCATCAAACACCAATCAACTCCGGTAACGATTATGTTAATAATTATCACTTTGCAAGCGCGGACGATAATAGAGACACACGATGTTTAACCGCCGCGTGTAGGTGGAGCAATCTTTTGTCGGTGAGCATAGATTTCATTCGCACTTGTTATCCAATGCTAATCAATTCTGATAACGTTTATGTAAATAACTTCCATTTTGTAAGCGCGGACTTTAATAGCGACACTCTGTGTTTAACCGCCGCGTGTAGGTGCAGTAATCTTTTGTCGATGACCACAGATTTAATTCGCACTTGTCACCGAACACCAATCAACCCCGGTACCGGTTATGTTAATAATACAGCGGAGCACGGAAAAGGAGCGAAGTTAATGTAAATATAATCATTGTACGAAATAACCGACCGCGGCGTGACGAGAGTCAACATTTCCGGCGGAAAATATCGAGATTTCCATTGAGGAACGTAATTATGAAAACGGCGGGAAGCACAATGGGCCCGGGAATTATTAAACGGAAGTTCGTCCGCGCTTCATTGTTGCGGCTTTTCGCGACATTTTGTTTCCCAACTCCATTCTTCGCCCGCGCGCTCGCCTTCTGCGAACGTTCCGTCCTTTGTTTTTCCGAAAAGTACTTTAGAGAAAGGAAAAACGCCCAGAGGCCGTGTTCTCGTCTCACTCCTTTATCACGGTATTTTTTGTCCCGACGCGCAGCCTTTTGTGCTAAACACCTGCGATATATTCTCATCGCGACACGCAGAGCGCGAAACGTCGTGGTCTCGGTCTTGAGGAAGAACTAAGAAGAATGGCGTCGGGATCTTTACACTGTCGCTCTCGCCTGATATATGTCGTTTCTAAAAAATCCTTACTACGCTGTTTCGACCCTTTGCGGTCTGCGAGATTTTCGCAACGCCGCTTACGCTATATTCGTTGCTACTAAATCACTAAATGCTTCAAGTTGTGCAATTGTGTAGAATTGAAATGTATATGAGAAAATATTTTGTTGCAACGATTGGTGTTAATGTTAATCACTTTTGTGCACTTCTGGTTGAATGGTTTTATTTAATCGTATAAACGCATATAAGACATAGAAACCTGATGTTGCAACGAATAAATTTGTGTACGGTCAAAAAAGAAATCTTTGAATAGTAAATTAAGTTAATAAATAGTAAATGGCATTTACTATTTTAAGAAACCTGACGCTTCGGCGTCAAAAATATTTCTGGTGCAAACACCTTTGCCTTCCGATATGCAAAAATGCCTGTATAGAAATGTGATGGCCTTCGGCAGAGGATCCTCCAGACGAAAAAGCATTCTCAACCGTTAAAAGAACGTGAACACATTATTTGACGCCACTATAACCCCAGGCCACTTTCCCCACCGACGTAAGAAGCGTCAATGAACAAACTTTCCGGACGCAATTAAACAGCCACCCTGATTTCACAATGCCCACTGCCCAGCGCAGGCCACCGCGTTGCGCGCATCGAACTTTCGCGAAACAGCCCCGCAACATAATTTCGTACTCCTCGGCATTATTCGCGGCCGGAACCCCGCCGTTGACGAAATGAAATTGGAATAGGACTTGGCCGCGAGAGGGTGGAGGCCAGAGAGACTCCCTTGACGCTCGCATGCAAACGAGCCGTTCAAGAATGAGGCGCATCCGGCCAGTCTCCGTAATTAGCGCCGCCCCGAACGCAATGTGCAATGGAAAAGTGCAACGTCCGACAAGGCGACTTCGGCCGATGGCTAGACGAGCCAGCCGCTTGGCATATTGCGCTCATGAATCATGAAGAACTTATCGTGCTAGACTCACGTGAGACCGTTTCTTCTGTTTCAGTACACCGACTGGGAGCAGGTGAACGACGGTTATCTCTACCAGAATATGGTGGCGGACGTCGTGGGAGATTACTTCTTCATTTGCCCATCGGTTCATTTCGCCCAATTATTCGCCGATCGCGGCATGAAGGTGTACTACTACTTTTTCACGCAGGTAAGGACTCGCCTCTTCGCTCCCAGAAGTCCTTGTAAGGCTGTTCTTAGCTCTTTAAGGCTTGGTCACGTGAAGTATCGCCCCGATCGATCTATGACACCTGGCCACTTTGCCCGTCTGACGGATATACACTCCTTTGACATTTGTCTAACGTGACGCATACATTTAATAAGGTATATAAAGACAGGGTCAGCAGAAATTATAAGAATAGCTCGGCGGACTGCTATTTTTGGGCCGATCCGGCTGCCGCGGCGTTTTATATGGAACTTTGTATATTGAGAATAAACCAGCGGGTAGACGAGTATTTCTGACAAGTCACATTGGGCATTCATACGCTACGAATTTAACGTCCAACAGCGACACACACATATCGTCCGCAACTAAGCACTCTTAAAGCCGCACGCCAAGCCTTTAATAACCGTCCTCAGACGCGGAGTACGAAATCATACTTTCTCGACCCGTACGTTCAACAGTAGGTTTACCCGTCGTTTTGACGCATTCCGATTTTCTCAGCGAAAACGACAAACCTATTTTGATGTCTACTTTATTATCCGTGCTGACTTTTATCCATTTGGCAAGACTAACATATATCCAAATGAATATCCTTCTAAGCCTTCGAATCTCGAAGTTCTTTATGTGGTATAGCTATCTCTACGGGTATGCGACATTTTGACGCGATCGTGAATTGAGCATTAATCCTAGTAAATCGGCTTTACACATGAAATACTTCAGACATAAATATCAATGCAATGGAGAAGTGCTTACAAAATAATCACCAACAGTAGGTACAGACAACGCAGCGGTGATACTGTAAAGCCAATATCTCAAATTTGCAGCTATTGACACGACGTACCTTCTTACGTTCGTATTTCCGCATTGACGTTGGGAACTCGTGATGCCGCAAAGCGATAAGTATCAGAAGAAAGCACTGATCTCGGTACTCCAGCTGCTCTCATGACATGCAGACATCTTAGTAGTTTCATTTTTTTCTGATTTCGTGCAGCGAAGTATCTACAGTGCACTCGTTGTGAAGAAAATCTTGGGTTTCGTTTATGTCAGTTAGACGCGTATCCGCAGAGATGCGTATACAAGAAATGTACGCAAATCTACCGTTAACATCCGCCCCCAGCCGCCCAGTACGAAATCACATTTTCTCAAGCCGTACATTTAACGCGGCACGTTATCGCGCGAAAATGTCTGAATATGAATCCCGTAACGGTCGCGATACGATCTCCGGTGGTCGAGGCGCGTCGCGCGAGCCTTAAAAAATTCAGGCTCGAAGCGTTAATGAATGTCGCGCACGTTCCACATTCCTCCACCCCTCCGCGACTCTCCCCTGCTGCCGTGATTCTTTATTTCAGTTTGCTCGATCGCGTACACGCACGAACGCGATCGTGCGCCGGATAAGCCGGCACGTGGGCGATTAAAGCGCGCTTTTCCCGAGGAAAGCCGTTAATTAGAGCCCACCCTCCATCTGGCCGCCGTGCGTCCAAGGCTGGCTAATTCGAGTGACTTGGCCCTAGCTGAGGTCTACGACGCCTACGTTGCCTTCGCACGTTAGGAGACCTCGAGAGATGCTCGCGATTGTTCTGGGACCGGAGGAATTAGCATCTGATACGACGGTGCCGCGTGATTATGAATCTTGCCCGAGTATTGTGCCGTCGAGTTAATATCGCGCGCCACTCTGTACGGCACCGCTGTGGGGAATATTACGGAAGACCTGTCAGTTGAGAAAATCACAGGAGTTTCGAGACGTTGTCTGTCGCGACGCGGCGGAGGCAAGTTTGTCGCAGAGCCCCTTCAAGATTGCTCCGCGAAAGAACCTTGTTGCAGCTCGAGGGGTTGGTACAGTCTGCCGGAAGAGTTTTCTCCTGGAATGGAGCGGATTAACATTTTGACGGCCGTTGTCACGTAGACGCGACTTCGTCGATTGCCTCTTAAACGCCGGTATCGCGTAGACGTGACTACGCTTTGACGGGAAGAGGCCGCATGCGATGATACGTTCCAGTGGTTATGAAAGCGTTAAAAGAATCAACAGCTAACAATCGCATTTGAAAAACTTTATAGGCGACAGTTTTGAACATTCAACAGCTTAACTGTCCTTCAGTGATATGCGCGGCCGTCCAAGTGTCAAAATTGGCTGTCATCCATACTCTAACGTGTCAAATGACATAACCGCCGACAGTCAAAGCACACACCTTTAATAGGCGAAAAATTCTGGGAGTAATTGGCATCGTGTACGGTTGCGGAAAAATGTCCATACCGAAACGTGACGTGTCACCGTCAGAAGACCGCCGCGTGGCAACGTCGAGACGTCCTTCGGCACGCGAGGTAACTGCGAAATTTCGTCGCCGGTAAATCGGGCGCGATAAAGAGCGCGTCGGGAGATCAGGGACAAAGCGGGAAATTAACGGAGCGCACTTTGTACCGTAGGAAAAAGGCCCCGGCCCCTGTCCCACGTGCATTAAACTTCGTACACGCACGCTCCCTGTAATAACGCGTGACTCATACGTTACAAGCCGCCGCGGCGGGCTGCCAGCGCGCGCTTTAATTACACGTAATCTCTATTTTCCATGATTTACACACCCTTCGTCGGAGTGTAAATTGCAGTTTACCTCCGCGCCGCCCGCGGTCTGTTCACGGTCCGACCGGCCGGGAGATTGAAAAACGTTTTCGCCGGCGCGCTGTCAGACTCGTGGAGATAAAGCGCGGCCGCGAGTTAAAAGGACGACGCGCGCTACCGTTGTTTAAGAGGTGTGACGAGAGATAGATCGCGCGGTCGCACGGGCGTCGGACGAATTTAACGGCGAGACTTTTTGCGAATGGCGCGACGCGCGTGTGTATCGATTGGCACGCGACGCCCACGACCGTCGCTGAAAGAATTGGCCCGTCAATCTGGCCGCCTGGTCAGCGGCCTAAGTACAAGCCCGTTCCGAAATACAGTCTTCCTTTGAAACTCGCGACTCGCTGTCCGAGCTTCTTTGTTTGAAGTATTACGGTTGTTGCCTCTTTCAAGATCGAACACCCACTGTGTAAGGAGCAATTGGCCGGGGCCGAAAGTGTTGCTTATTTCAGAAGCAAAGGTAAACAGTCAGATGGATACATCATTGCTGCTGTTGCCCTGTTGAAGATCAAACTCATGTTGAATAGTACATCTGATCCGGAATATGTAACTGACCGGTCCCGAGTGTGTTTGATATTTTGGAAGAAAACTGTAAATAGTCGAATTACGAATCAAGTACATTATTTGACTCGACTACATATGTAGTTGAACGCACATCAGCTGAAGCAGTGACTGTTAATTCGACCGTAAAAATATGGCTTCCCACTCGTTCTCAGATATCTAACCGCGAGTGACTTCAAGTAAAGAAGGGGTGCGCATTACTATTATCGGGCCAGTAAACAGTTGCCTACTTCACATTAAGACTGTATTTAGAGGACTCGGTACAACAGTGGCGAACTTAAATTGGCCGTTGCGCGGCCGAGAAATATGGCCAGGAGAACGGTGCCCATTGTCGCTCGAACATGGCGTATAATTTTCGCACTACTTTCCGCTCTTCAGCGGTCTGACCCCTTTGTCCTAGCGGACGATGGTGGTTCTCGCATTGAAATGTCAAAGGCGGAGAATGAATTGGCGCGTTTAAATCACCTTTAACCGGATGCCCGAGTGAGCCGGGATTACGTTGAATTTCTATACGGAAGTGGGCAATTTATTAAGAACCGGCCGCGGATTATACGCTTCCCACGCCCACGTATTTCCTTCCCAACTGCCATTCGTAGTTACGCAGCCCGCATTGATTAACCGTTATTTCCGCTGCGGGCACACCCGTTTCTCCTTTTTCGTTTAATTAAACGAATTCAAATTTTTTCGTGTCCGTCAAATTCCGGCGGTTATTCCGTTCTTCCTTTTAATTAAATTTCCTCGTAAATCAAGCGGCGCTGTATGTTTTCCTTTTTTTTTGGTTCGCAGCGACCGTAGTAATAATCTGCGTGTCGGATTGTTTTAAAGACGCGATCGGCGTGTAAAACGCGTTTCGTATTAGCTTGTGTTCACCGAAACATTTTCCGCCTTTCGGCTGTGCGCCAGTTTGCTGATTCGCTGATCGAATGAGATCAAAGGAGCGGATACGGTCTCAAACGGCACGGTCCAAAAAGGTGCTAGCAAACAAGATCCGGTTCGTTTTTAATTGAAACTGACCTTATCACGCGAAACTGACCCTGACATCGCGTCTCGATATTCGGTGGATCTTCGTCGAAAAAACGAGGCATCCGTGTCAGCGCGGCGGGAGAATTAAAAAATAGTTCACCTCTGCCCTTAGCGCTTCTGTCGTCACGGCGAACAAACGAGTTATTTACAGTGCTAATAATTATCAGCCAGAACCGGACTACGAGACGCGAATAGCATTTCTCTCGGAAAATGTCAGAACATCTTCCCCTTCGGGCGAACGAGCTTCTGGCGTCAGACTGATATTTGCACTTTCATTTTTGCGACCGCGACCCAATAGGCCACGTCACCCACGCAAAGTGAAATATGAAATAGGAAAAGCAGCTTTCAGCCGACACTCGCCAAATGGGCATAGCAGTGAGCGCATTAAAGAAATGCACGGAGACTAACTGTGTACAGACGGCTATACGTCGCATAGAAATGTCACTCGCCTTTGCATATGGAGCATCGATATATCTCAATATTTAATAAGGACCCATACAGAGAAACTCGGGACGTGTTGTATATCTGGGGCACGCGAGGCGCGCGCGAAAGAAGTAGGTCCTGGCAGTGTCTAATCCAGTTTTGCGGGCGGGATCTCATGAAGTATTCGTCGCAGAACTCGGAGACGCTCCATCTTGTTAGACCTCTCACATGGTGGCACACATACCCGCAGACACTGACGACACTGGGCGAAACGTTCTGGATAGGGAGAATTGCGGGAATTCGGGATAAACTCTCATACAAAACAGCGGACATATTTTTGTACGGATCCGCAGAAGCATAAATACAATAACGCGTGTAGTGGGATCTCATAGAAATACAGAGACAAAGTTCTCAGCGCACGTAGGACGAACTGAGCCTTTTATTCAAGAGATGCCGTTAAAAGCACACCCGCCGGCAACGGCATAAAAATCTTGACACTCAAATGCCCTACTCTTGGCGGCTTTCTTTTTTTAAATGCGCTAAGCCGAGAGCGAATTGAGCGGAATCAGGTCGCCGACTCCATTTCCATTCGTCGTCCGGCGTGTGTCCCGTTTTGAATACTTCAGCCCGCTAAAAAGTTATGACGCCATTAAGAACTTTGATTTCCATCCAGCCGGCGCTTAAGTATCACGAGATCGTCATTTAATGCACCATTTTGGAAGAACTGCCGCGCGGTAAACGGAGTTCTTACCGTCACCCCTTTTTACGTATTTAATGAATCGTGCAAAGCGAACTCTACGTTCTCGCGGTTCGCAGCGAAGTAACTTCTTTGGCGAGCCGCTAGTTACCTAAATACACGTAATTCCTCGCGTACGTCCCGCGCAACACACTCACCGAACCTTTTCCGCTAACAGACTTTCAGAACGGACCCTTTCATTCTACGTATGAATCGCGCAGAAACGTTTTCTTACATAATACTTCGTATGCGGCACATTTAGCGCTGAGTCCTTTGCGCGGAAGGCAGTCACGTGTACCGCGGAAATGGGTTAAAACCGGAAAAGCGCGAAGAAAGTGGGACAAAACTTAGAGCGGGCGTTCTATTTCCTAACATTACTACGTGTCCTGCGGGCAAATGTCGCAAGCCTCCTACGAATGACGTAATCTCGGGACATTAAAAAACGATATCCTTTGTCTCCAGAGCCCACTCGCAGAAAAAATGGCGTCGTGGGAGTTAATCGTGCCACCGGTAAGCCGAGTGGACTTTGATAGTTTTCTTTGTTACTCCAAGTAGAAATACATTCGACGTTAAAGACCGCAATCCTCGTCTCCCGCGCACTCGTTTGCGCCGCAGCAGCCTGCGTAACGGCTTATAAAGTCCGACGCATTTGCACATTCTTTGTCAGCGTTAAGAACCCTCGCTCGCCTCGATTTCACGCGGTCGCAGAAAATGCGCATAATTAAAAAGAACCCGCTCCACCTGCCATTGTCCATGTCGCAACAAGGCACACACGCCAGCGGACACTTTGTCCTCTCCTTGATCCCGTTTCTCTTCTTCTCGACGAGCACTTGCCACTCTCGCACGCGCTCGTTCCTCGTCGCTGACGAACGCGTTAAGATACAGCCAAGTTTTGAATGCGCAAGTGTTAACTTCCTCGGCCCACGACGAAACGCAAGACACGTTAGTCCTCCCTCCCACACTTTTTCGGATCTCGTCGCAGCCTTGACTTTGCAGCGGATCCCAGGGTCTGTTCTGCTAAGTTTCGAATGCGCAAGTGTTAACTGCCTCGGTCCATGACGAAACACAAGACACGTCTGTCCTCCAAGCCTCACTTTTTTATGTCTCGTCGCAGCTTCGACTTTGCCCGTCGTCGACGGTTGATCCCAGGGCTTGCCCAGCTAAGTTTTGAATACGCAAGTGAGAATGGGATAAGAGCAGGATTTTTCCAAGTCCTACCGTGTGCCATTTACACTTTTTTCCTGGCAGTGGTGCACAGAAAGGAAGAAAAGGTTGATTTTGGATACACCCGCAGGTGCTACGTCTTTTATCTAAAACAAATAGTCACATGCTAAACGTTCTCGGCGCCTCACATTTTGGATCCCGTCACAGCCTCGACGCTGCCCGCCATCAACTGCGGATCCCAGGGCTCTCTCAGCTAAGTTCTGAATACTCAAGGGAGACGATAAGAGCAGGATTTTTCCAAGTCCTACAGTATACCGTCTACACTATTTCCCCCTGGCAACGGCGGAAAGAAAATAAGAAATTACCTAGCAACACTTCGGCAGCAAGCTGATTTTGTGGACCCCTGCAGCTGCAACGTGTTCGATCTAGAACAAGTATCCACGTAACAAACGTTCTCCGCGCTTCATTTTTTGGATCCCCGCGTAGCTTTGACTTTGCCCACAATCAACTGCGGATCCTAGGGCTCTCTAAGCTAAGTTTCGAACGCTCAAGTGAGAACAAGCCAAGAACTGGGTTTTTCCAAGTCTTGCAGTATAACATCTACACTTTTTTCCTGGCAATGGAGGACGCAGAGTAAGAAATTTTGGAAACATCTGCACCTGCAGCGTGGTAGAACAAATATCCACATACCAAAAGTCCTCCGCGCTCCACTTTTTGGATCCCCGCGTAGCTTTGACTTTGCCCACAATCAACTGCGGATCCTAGGGCTCTCTAAGCTAAGTTTCGAACGCTCAAATAAGAACAAGCCAAGAACTGGGTTTTTCCAAGTCCTGCAGTATAATATTTACACTTTTTCCCTGACAGTGGAGGACGCAAAGCAAGAAATGTTAGAAACATCTGCACCTGCAGCGTGGTAGAACAAATATCCACATACCAAAAGTCCTCCGCGCTTCGCTTTTTGTATCCCATCGCAGCGGCGACTCTGCCCATGATCGACTGTGGATCCTAGGGCTCTCTAAGCTAAGTTTCGAACGCTCAAGTGAGAACAAGCCAAGAACTGGATTTTTCCAAGTCCTGCAGTATAATATTTACACTTTTTCCCTGACAGTGGAGGACGCAAAGCAAGAAATGTTAGAAACATCTGCACCTGCAGCGTGGTAGAACAAATATCCACATACCAAAAGTCCTCCGCGCTTCACTTTTTGGATCCCCGCGTAGCTTTGACTTTGCCCACAATCAACTGCGGATCCTAGGGCTCTCTAAGCTAAGTTTCGAACGCTCAAGTGAGAACAAGCCAAGAACTGGGTTTTTCCAAGTCCTGCAGTATAATATTTACACTTTTTCCCTGACAGTGGAGGACGCAAAGCAGGAAATGTTAGAAACATCTGCACCTGCAGCGTGGTAGAACAAATATCCACGTACCAAAAGTCCCCCGCGCTTCACTTTTTGGATCCCATCGCAGCGTCGACTCTCTGCCCATGATCGACTGCGGATCCCAGGGCTTGCCCGGGAACGTCACCAACCTCGGCGCGGAACTTTTGTCAGCGCAACTCCGCCGGCAGCGACACGCTCGGTCCTTTTTCCCCGAGGACACGGGCAGGGCGCAAAGTGGATCGGTTAACATCGCCGCCGGCGAGTGGGGAGTACAGCGCGTGCTGGCGTACAATTATTGTATTCGCCCGCGGTGTTCCGCAAACATCGTTAATTTTAACGATCCTTAAGCTCACAAAGGCAGGAGAGGGCCCGCTGACAGGTCGGCGTAAGAACGCGCGTAATGACATTACGATCGATGGCGTTGCAAACGGAACACGGCGTGGAGCGGCTGAAATTTCGTTAGGACGTCGCATCGCTCAACGAGGCTAATTAATCATAGGCAACTCGCCGACGGCCGTGTCACGGTGCAGCGTGAACACAAATCTTGCGCTTTCACGGTTACCGGGGCACGAATGCTTCCGCGAATTTTTTCCGGCCGTCCCTTTAAGCGGCGAGGAAGCCGGGGAAGATCGATACGCTCGGGGGCGAAGTGTAAACACGCCTTCGTAAGGCCACGTGCTGTCGTACATATGTCCATGGGACGGGACCGCACATACGTTTCTTGGGACGGGAGAGCGAACCCCAAGGAGCGGGCGGCACGTGTACGGGGATGGATAGGATCAGTCTCTCGCTGCCAACCCTCGTAGGCACTTTAATATGTGGACTTTATGCCGTACAAACTCCGCGGAGTCGAGACTATATGTCTTGCGGTATAACCTTTAGGTAGATCGAGTCAGTCCATAGAGCGATCGAGTAATAATTACCGTTGACCTACCGCGCAAGGCTTCTATGATTGATTCGTTCGTACCGTGACGCCATCAATGCCGGATGACATTGTAGAAATGCTCGGCAGCTCGTGTTCTTCCGCCTTGCCACCAGGAAACCCGCAGGACGCGCACACGTGCACGGTGGTCGCTACAAGATTGCCCTCGTGCGCCGCAATTCTTTCCGGTGCCGTGTGAATTAGGGTTAGTGTTACGGGGTAAGAGTTAATGAGCCTTGGCGGAGCGTGCTATGGAAACTGGACGGACGACCAACTTCGGCAAGGCTGAAATTCTGGGACGCTTACAAGACTGCTATGCCAGAAAACATCGAGAGTACCTGTATAATACTGAAACACCCTGATATCCTCAAACGAGACAGAGGTTATCAAGCCAACCGAATTTGGTACACCGTCCGCCCGGTTTTTAATTGATTTAGTTTTACGGCGTAACTATTAATAAATCTTGGCGGAGCATGATATGGAAACTGGACGTACCATCAACTTCGACAAGCTTGAAACGCTGGGACCCATGCACGACTGCTATACCAGAAAACATCAAGAGGGTTTAGAAATATTGAAACACCCTGATAACCTCAAACGAAACAGACGTTATCAAACCAACCCAAATTGGTACACCGTCCTCCCTTTTTAGGTGATGGGTTGACCAATTAAAAAACATCCTAATTGACTGATGCAATCAACCGGGACGTAAACCAGGGACATACAAGAAGGATCGGAACCTAGGGTGCTTCAATATCAAAACTCCTTAGTCTTGATGATGCAAACTACGACGTTTGCGAAACGTCGAAATAATGCTAAATTCAAACACGGCATCCATCCAGAAGCCAACACTTTATCAAATGAATCCTGGCGGAGAGAGCTTTAAGGAGAAAATGAATGAACCTGATATTGTCCGTACTGAAAAAAGCAAAAACGCACCACTCCGAGGACTGCCATAGAAAGGACATTTCTGTTCTCAGAAATAAATCAAGCCAGAGAGAAAAGTCGTGTAAAGGCAATGAAATGATGGCTCCTTTCTCTCAATCAGTTACATGTTTTATGTCCCTATGACGATACATGCTGCTATAGTTGTATTCCCACACTGTAGTGCTGTCTTGTAGCGACTTACCCTTTAGTCTTAGGCAATTCTTTAAGTCGTTTATATATAAGAGGTCAGCCAAAATCCGAAAGTAGTCGACAATTGGCGCCCATCCATGGTCCTAAGAATCAATGAATCAATCTGCCTGAAACTCTGGGAAGGCGTTGCAATATCTGTCTTCTAGAAGAAGTAGATATGTCAATCCTGAGGACTCCACCACTACTTCCACCGATTCCACTGGCAACCCTTACTCATGTTCACGTTTGACGAGCTTCTACAGGCTCGTTGTGCTATATAAAAGACATTCATCCAAAACTTTACTTCAAATATCATTACTAACAACCCTATAGCTTAGGCATTGATCATCTGTTATCGTGTATATTATTATTATTAACTTAAAATATAATAGTTCGTTAATGGAATCAAAACTCAAACACAATCGATTAC
Source organism: Cryptocheilus praepositus (assembly GCA_033815515.1). Taxonomy (NCBI): domain Eukaryota; kingdom Metazoa; phylum Arthropoda; class Insecta; order Hymenoptera; family Pompilidae; genus Cryptocheilus; species Cryptocheilus praepositus. Next base: position 4,322,714 of record JAWWQZ010000257.1, read on the forward strand.
GTTAGCCGAACGATAAATTAATTCTCCCTTCATTAATTTAACGTGAGAACACAGTACGCTTCGTGCGGTTTAAAAAATGGGCCCGCGTGATTTGGCGAAATTGTAAGGATCTTACCCGGGCACCATTTTACCTGCCTAAGCTCCTTACAGCCCCCCTTGTATCGCACGATGACAGATATTAAATTTCAAGACGGAATGTACGTTTTGCGCGCAGACGAAGGATTTTCAGGGAAACGCTTAAACGTGTTTCAGAAAACAAGCACGAATTTATGGGGCGAGTGGATGGGCGTGATGCACGGCGACGAAATTCAATACGTCTTCGGTCATCCCCTAAATGCCTCGCTCAACTACAGCAATCTGGAACGTGGCCTCTCCCTGAAAATGATACTAACCTTCTCGCAGTTCGCCTACTTCGGGTAAGTCAGTTGATCTTCCAGGCAAATCTCGAGGACTCGAAAAATTCGCCGAGAGATTAGCGGGCTAATGTCGGGGAGCGCAAGGAAAAAAAGACGGAGCCCGAAAACAATCGCTTTCGGAATCCACAGCTTGCGCGGCCGAAAAGGCCGCGAGCTCGAAGTTCGTTATTTCAACTTTAAAGCCGGCAGCATTATGTTGCTAGTGAAAAGCCGCACGGGCCTTCTCTACTTTCCGCCGTTCTCCCGCGTCAGGAGAAAAGTTCGGATTAAATGGTCCCCTGCTCAGTGACGCATTTGTGACGTGGCTAATAAACAGCGCGAGTACCGTTAAACCGTGTAATTGACCGAGCTAAAAACTTGCGAACTCGCGGGCGGAATAGCGGGAACGTATTCCACGCTAACTGACATGTTCCCTCTTTCGCCTTTCTCGCCGTCCATTGTGCGCGATATTCGAGTAGTCCCTCGCAACTGCATACCTACCGGCATTTCGTTCGAATTTGAACGCGCATTCTGGAACATTCACGTTTCGGCATCGCGGTGAACACGTACTAACCTGCTTTTTGCAGCAAACCGACGCTGACGGATTCCATTTGGCCACCGTATACGAGGGAGTCACCGAAATACTACATCTTCAACGCCGGTGAAAACCGCCTCGGCAAAGGACCTCGCACCACATCGTGCGCCTTCTGGAACGAATTTCTGCCACGACTGAAAGGGGTACCCGGTACGTACTATCCGTCTCTCGCTCTTCCGCGCTGAAAACAAATTATCCGCTTTGTCTGGCGACGTTAACTCGCAATCAGAGGCGTACAGAAGCGGGACTCATTGCATTCGTCCCTTTCCCGGTGCGCGCCGAAAAACGGAATCGCATTGTCTCGGCGAACGTGGACCCTGCCTGTGCTCGCTGCAATGGCGAAGAAGGTCCTCGAACGGTTTTCCCGCCACATACGTGCTCCGACGGTTGCGCTCTTGCGAATTAATACTTCCACTCGAACGCGTCTCATCGCAAAAGCGAATAGCGCGGCGTTTCGTAGAAAATTCTGTAGTTTCCGAAGGAATTGCAGTTTTCAAATTATGTTTTGCATAAAACTTTATTGATATATGTATTGGGAAAGGAAATTCTGTCTGCTCCTTTTCGGAGGTGGGCATAATTAACACAAATGTTGTGCTTACATGAACGTTTCTGAATAATAACAATACTCCAAATTATGAAAGAAAGTCCAATATTGCTTTTTTGAAGGTGTTAATATTTTAACTAATTTTAAGTTTACATAAGTGTTTGTCAGTGATAATATGCAATATGATGTTATGAAAAATAGTTTGATCTTATACCGTTCGAAAGAATATTTTTGAACAAATGTTGCGCTACACGAAGCTTTCGTAGTAACAACATGCAATATCGTGTTATGAAAGAAAATTGTATCTTGCTCTTTTCGAAGGTGTGCATATTTGAGCAAATTTTGTGTTTACATAAATCTTTCTCAGTAATACCATGCAATATCGTCCTGTCCCCTCAGAGGGGAGAACCGTGTGCGCCGTCGCATATATTGTCCGCGTGTGCGGCTATAGTCCCATTGGCGATTTCGACAGCCACCCGCCAATCAATTATAGGACTTCCAACAAAGAAAACATACGCGGTTCAACCATGCATCATTTATGAAACTGGCGTGTACCTTATTTCGATTGGCAAGGTGATTTATTTTAAACTACCCCACGTATTTTGTGCCCTGGGGGCATCTCTTCAGCAGTTTTACGCGCGTTATGCAACAGTTATTAGCCCATAACTGAATATTTTGTACTAAAGAACCACACATAGCACATCTACAATATTTCCAACTGTGTTACTGTATATCAGAGACTCCTGCGGGGCAGCCATGTGGTAAAACGCGTCAACAACCGAACTTCACTTTTCAACCGCAAACCTGTCATTCGAAGTTCTTTCAAAAAATCGAAAATCCAAGAAGAAGCCAATCGGCCAATATCGCGTCCAAGGTCCGCCGAGACAAGCTGCGTAATACTACCCCTCGCAGTCCGCCAAACACGAACCCCCCTTTGCGCTGCCACCGAATAAACGAATGCGTGAGATTATTCGTCGCGCAAACATACACCGATGGGCGGCCAGTCGCATAATGAAATAGTCGACATGGAAACGGTCGGCGAAGAATCGATCGACTTGAATTATTTAACCGCCATCGCGGCCAGCGGATGACAAAACATTTATTCGCAGACGATTAAATTGTACGCGCGCGCGCATCTATGCCGCATGATCTGCTAGCGAGTGTTCGGAGATTGACAGGGTGTTTTCTGTTCTCGTTGCTGCCCGCAGATCCGTCGCCGAAGACATGCAACAGTGCCATCGCATCGAGTGTCTCGTCTGCTGCCGGCGACCTGCAGAGCCTGGACCACCGCATCGCGATTCTGCTTCTCGTCTGGGCAGTGCCGTTAAGCGCAGCCTTGTAGAAACGATCGCGACGTGTCGATCCATTCCTTCCGAGCTCAGCGGAGCCGTGAAACCAGAGGACGTGGGAGAGTGAGGAAACGGTGGACGTCGACTTGCGGTCAAAAAGCGTCGAGGACGTTCGTCGTGGTCGACTAAACGGCTAAGCCGTCCGATTGAGCGTAAGAGAGATAAAACTCATATTTTTTGCCGGTTATGTTGACAGATGTCTCCGATAACATGGATCGTCGACCGACGCGTGATAATAAAAATGTTTGCGGTCCAAGTCTCAACAATCAGCCAATCTGCTTGGTACCGACGGTGAGAGGATAAGTTAGTCGCAGAGACAGGTTAATAGGCGTTCAAAGGTTAGACGTTAGATTCGCGCGTATTGACACGTGCCGCGCCGGACCGATTTAGGTGCATCTCCGTTCAGGCGGTCAGATTACGATTATACCGGTTAGTATTACGATTACTCGATTCTCGGCTAGTGGAGGCCTTGCAATTTTTCTAGTAGTGGAACCAACGTAACTGTCAAGAGGAGGGTGCATGGCTAAAGATGCATTAGGGAGCAAAGACATAAGTTTCATTTTTAAGGAATAAGTTTGATGAAAACGTAGCTGAACATTTAGTCTCCTTGGCGAATGACGTGCTCGTATATTTTCATTGGGCAATACCGCGTCTGATTACAAGAAGTAATCATTGTAAAATTACTTGTTGGCGAAAGACCGGAAAAAAGAAACCAAAGAAATTTTTATTTCAGGGCGAATTTAAGGAAGAAATTTTTAAAGTTAAATGTGCAAATCTAAAACACTCGAATGAGTATATGCATATTGTATACCCTTCGTTTGATTTTAGAATCACACGGAACTAAGTACACGCCAGCTTTAATCAAACAATAATTGTTGCCTCAACGACGCGCGAATGAACGACTGGCCGAAACTCATTATGTGCAGTTTGCACAAAAGGCAATCGAAAAAACTGACTGTCACGTCAATACGATCAACGCGGTATACACGATATTGCGATCTCGATAATGAGAATTCCCAATGGCCTGAACGGAAAGCGCGTGTGCCCCTCGCGGCACGGAGCATGTTAACAGAAATAAACGGATGCATTTAATAAGATCGCAGCGAAAAAAAAGCGCGCTTTCGTTGACGCGCTCATCACGGCGCGACCCTCGTACATTAGTTCGCCATGTCTTGAGCGTACACTTCCGCGAGTTACGAACCCTCCCTCCCATAAAATGCCCATGAATTTTCGGAGCGAAGTACCGTCGCGTAAGTGCCGATGTTTTGTGTAGAATCTTCGCCAGAGCAGGTTTTTCTTCGTAATACGACGATATAAGATGCGGCAGACGCGGACATTTTTGCACGGCGGATCGATATTCACTTTCTTCAGCCAGTATTCGCGCACGACTCGCTAAAAACACGGCAAAGATAAAAACAGACGGAGAACACGCGCGTTCCTTTTCAAATTCAACCATTACGCTATTACGAGCGCGTTAACACTCTGACGGCAGCGCATTTCACTAAACGACACCCACATGTCGCGGCGACGATCTTCCAGCATGTGCTTGTCGCATTATCCTAGGCAAATCGAAATTACGCGTACGCGACAGCAATTGTAAAGGTGTTGAATGTTCAACACTGGCGTCTATTCGAGTTTTTCAAACGCGATTGTTAGTCGTTGATTCATTTAACGCTTTCGCAACCGCCGGCACATGAAAACTGTTCTTGATAAAGCGAAGTCACGTCAATTGAGTGTGTAACACTGGTATTTACTGCAGTTTTCAGATGCATTTGCTCGTCATCGATTTATTTAACAAACTGAAGTCACTCGTACGTGACAATGGCGGTTAACCGCTGATGAAGAAAGTCGCATCCACGTGACAGCAGCCGTCAAAGCGTTAACTGCGACTCATCTTCACCGCGTTGATTCTTTCCCAGGGATCCCACTCGCTCGGTCGAAAGTCACTTTCCGAAAAGAAAAAGAATGAAGCTGATGAATATTGATCCATCTTACGATGCCTCGAGCAGCTGTGCAAGTAGATACGGTCGCCATGACGACGGCCATTCTTTCTCTTTCCGTTCCGTTTCCTTCGCTTCCCGCCTCACTGCTTCTCTTCTCTTTTCCTACCCATCCGCGCTCGTCTTTTTTGGCCGAAGATCCGACCGGCGAGTGCCGCTATTTCTTCTCCGCGATCTGCTTAAAGATCGAGGAACAGTCTGTTCCGAGTCCCTTAGGGAGAGGCAAACTTTTCCTTTGTCGGGGCAGAAATTCAATATTAGGGCACCGAGTCTACGCGCGTCCGTTCTTCGGGAGTACGACGTAACACAAACGCCGGAAGAAAGGGATTATTTTTCGCCGCGCGAATCTTCGCATTGTCGAGCTGCGGCAAGAGGAGCAATTAGCGGGCGCGCGTCGCAACCGGGACTTCACAAGTATTGAAGTTGAAGTACGTCGCACTTACTGGCGCTGCACTTTGCCGCCGTGCGGTTCCGCAGATTCAAGCACGCCAATTCCGCAAGAGTTCCGGGTAGCGTAGCGTCGCGATAGAAGCGGTTACCTTCAGGATCGGACGTTCCCTGTTTCGCCATGATAGCGGAGAACGCAGGTGGACAAAGGGCCCAGAAGCCATAAAAGAGCCGAAACCCGTAGAAGCAGTAAAATACAAAGTTTTAACGAATCAATTGCGAGGAGCACTCTCTCGTGTAACTTTTGACGCTGAACAATGACGTTAGCGTGGGACAAGGGAGCGATACGAAGGCACAGACGAAAGTTGGACCGACGTTGGCCGCCGGATGGGTCGGCCGAGGGACGAAGGACGCGCAGTGAAAGAAGGGGTGAAAGAAGGAGTGAACGCGTAGAGGCGCGGACAGCTTAAAGGTTATATTATTGTTAAGCGATGTACATACGCATTATACAGATTAACTATGTTCGATTTACGGTGTGACGTCGGGCACACGATAAACGAGGAATCTAGTTCGTAGCCACCTCTGACGTAGCGTTAAGTCACCAGCGTAATTTGCCGTGTGATAATTAGAATCGACGCGGCGATCATATACATTATACGAAGGCACGCGTGCACGTCCGTTGACGCGTGTGCGTGCGCGCGCGGAGGCAACGTTGCAATTAAGAGGAATCGTTATCTGATCTCTGAGAAGTGTAATTTACAAGAATTACTGAGGCGCTCGTTTGTCGCGAGACGCCGTGCTCCTAATGGAGTGGGCAACGAGGGGGCAATTAGAAAAAGAAACGCAAGGAGAGACACGTATACCATGGTTGGGTAATTAGAAAATTGCACGGAGCAGCCTGACACGGGTGTACGGCGTCTCGCGACGGATCAAGGAGCTCGAGGAAACACGAATCTTCCATTTGGTACATATCACCTATACGCATTAATTAGCGAAGCGCTAATACGCGGGGATAAACCGTACTGTAAAATAGCCCGAGCGTTGATCGTGTAGCTAGAGCTTTGGCAGTCCGTTCTCATCGTTCCCGAATATTCGCCCGACACGCGTCAGTTCGAGATTGAGACGGTCAAGCGAAGGTAGTACGCGGGCGAAAGCTAGATCAGGATCGCCTCAGAGTGAGAGCGCGCGAACCAGACGGACAGAGAGAGACTTCGGTATTTTCGTTAAAGACGACATATTTTCTACGTCAGTTTATCGCGTCGGCACGGTCGAACCGTTGTGCACCAACCCGACGATAGAGGCGCCGCTATTTTGCGATATTCCTATTGTTGAAATATCAATTGCCCTCCCCAAAACGTTTAGGCGCCGCGGCAGGAAGTTGGCGAGTTAGTCGTCGGGCGCGGCAGATTTCTCCAATTCTTTTCACGTCGTTCCGTTCCGCGACGACCAAGTTCGGCGATACAACGAGCGAATGGATTCGCGACGGACAGAGTTGGCCTGACACTTTCGCGTCCACGTTCGATGGACTTTTCGTTTTTCGATCGGACTCCGGAATTAAAGCCGGGATTTCAGATTAGTCCGGGCCGTACTTGTTGATTGAAGCCAGGAAGGGAGAAGGTGCTCTCCATTGAATTTCTCGCCGGGCCACGTAATTCCGTTAACGGCTATCAAGATATATCGCGAATCGGCAATTCTTTAGTCATCCGACAATTCAGCCCGGCGCAGCTCAGAATTCGAAGGCTCTAACTAACAATTAGCTAACCTGAAGTTAGGCGTTGCGCGCATTAACCCTTTGAGTGCTACGGATGCATATGTGCGTTGGATAAAAGTTACCAGTGCGGACTTTGAACGCATACGTGCGTTTGTTCATTTGTTCGGTCTCCCATGTACTACAACCACAAATATCAGTGTATGAAACGGATGCACGTATGTTCTTTAGCAATTCCCTTGCATTATTTAAATTGGCGTAACTGAAAAATTACAATAATAGCTTACTTGCTTCTTTTATAATCAACCAACACAGTTTACGCAGACAAAAAATTTATTACAGCCGAACTGATCGATTATATGCGTTTGGGAATTTGTTCAATCTCTGCAATCAAACAATTGTTTTGCGTTATATAAATTCGCGTAATCGTAGAATTACGGTTGTTACGTATTTGCTCCTTTTATAATCGCTCAACATAGTAGAGACTAGCGAAAGAATATTGAGACCTGAGCGCTTGCTTCGGCCTGCGGTATTTAGCGCTCGGAGGGTTAAAATCGAGACAGAGCTCAGAGCGAATGATTTTTCAGGCCGCTTTTAGCGTGCCTGCGAAAATTGGGCGCGAAAGAGTTGGGCGACAACGCAATTACATCCAAATTACAGACCGCTGAAATGTTCCGACGATGTGTGCACAGGTGAGATATGCAGGGAGCCGACGGGTGGGCGAGAACAACGAACCGCATGTGAATTCATCTTTCGCGCAACTTCGAAACGCGAACGGCGCGAGAAAATTAATCAAATAGATCTTCCACAACGACGACGTCACTTTCGAACTATCAGCTCAGTCCTATTCGTCTATCTAGTCCTTATCGTCCTGCGTCAATTTTCGTTCGCGTTTCGACGCGCCGACAAGAGAGATTTACGAAAATCTTAGTACCGCTAGCATGGGGTGTGACGAAAGACGCCGTGATTGGGGAGAGAAAACGTGAAAGATTGCGGGACGTTGGAAGGGAAGCAGCTTTTTAGCGTTTCAAACGTTCGTCCCTTTCGCGTATTATCAGTAGTCGTAAGCGTGTCATCACATATCACTAGTTAGGCCGCCGTGTGTGTCAGTAAGAATTTACAACGTCGGAGCGGACCTGCGATGTTTGCGCAAAATCTAACGCAAAATAATCACTCCGCAAATATTGTGCGAACAAACTTCGCGCCGGGTTATTTTCCCATTCGCCGCACGCCGAGCCGAGTATTTATCTGAAAATTCCCCGGCCGGTACATCGGTCCGCATACGCGGATGTGTTAGACGATGTGTTTCATTTCAACGTTATTGTAATTTGCTTAGACAACTAAGGAACACAGTCCTGTTTCGTTAGAAGTGCTGACTATAGAACTTCGTTGCCATAACTATCGACACGTTGCGTCAAGGCTGACGTCAAATTGTCGAAGAAGCGTCGAAACAAAAAAATTCAACTACGTAAGTTAGTCGACGCAGACAGTAGAACGAAACGAAAATGGTCAGGCACGGCACGTAGACTGTATAAAGAGATAATAATTACATTAGACATGGCATTTTCATTGAAGGGAATTCCTTTCCAAAAAATGTTACACTATACAGGACATTTTTAGAGAAACAAATTTTGCAACACACCCAACCTTTTGCAGACTCCCGAAAAGGGAAGACACGTCGAGAATTATAGCGATGGAGGTCTATAGCCAGGATTTTTGACCCCAACGGGCTTACGTTCGTTGATTATTTAAGTGCTCGATCGTTGAGTGCACGCGATATTTTCCCGAAGGCACGCAGGTCCGCTTTGCGATTAGTGCCTAGAAAACGTAAGATTATTTAAGCTCCATCGAAACGGCGCCGAAGCCCGTACGAACATTAGGCGCTCGACTCTTTCATTCGGATTTACGGCTGGCGCGCGTGCCTGCCTTGTCAATCGTTGAAACCCCGTCAACGCGTCATTGTCAACGAAATCTGTCTAAATTGGCCGTTCGAACGTTCCGTCGTTCGGAAATTCGTTTATGCGCCGTGTTTCCATCCTCCACCCAGCCCCGCACGTTAATTAGATCCGACGCCCCGATTTATTGTATTCGCGCGCTTAGCCGTCGGACGTCGGGGAAAGTTTCGCGAGGATTCCGTAGAATCTCAGATGGTACGTCTTGATTCGTTCGCGAAAGTTTTTAAGCGCGAGCGGCCGTTTTGCCCGACGCTTCTTTGCGGAACACGAAGGGAACGCGGGCCGGTGTTATCGTTAATGAGCTTTCGAACGTGTGCACTCACGGATCTACATACCTTCACCCCTTTCATCCTAGGCGACGTGGTTAGCTGCTGACGCAGTCAATAATTGTAGCGGTGTTAATCATTTTTAATCATTTTTATGCCTGTTCTAATAGAACGGTTTTATTTAAACCGAAATCCTGAGTTACTTTGTATGTACATTGCATATTCAAAGTAAATGAGATGTACAAGGCAAATCGGATGTTTAATATACATTATACATATTAATATATTGTGTATTTGTACGTACATCGTATCTGCAAAGTAAATCAGAGGATGGGTATCTACCCCGAGGAACTCGTATAAACGAATTCGTGCATTAGATACATTGTATATGTGCATGGTGTATTTCTATGCACATTATATATACAAAGTAATTCAGAGAATGAGTATCTTCGCGAAGGCATTTACGAAGAATCCATTGTGCTGTTAAAGAGCATGCTCATCATCCTCGATACACGATACATTCCTACATAATTAAATAAGACCATTCACCCAGAACAGGCACAAGGAACGATGAACCCTATGAAAAACGTTGAATTTGCAATGAAGTTAGATCCAATGGTAGCGATCGGCCGCACGCCATTATTTTCGAGTTCGGGTAGACGCGGAGAACCTAGCGGACTTAGTGGACGGCTTATTAGTTGGTCGGGCCTAGATGATCGACCGCGGATGATTTTTGACACTCCTTGCGCAACGAACGCGCAGCCTCGCGCATTTCGAATCTTTCGAATCTTTCAGGGAACGGAATGTATTTCGGTCCCAGCCTCGTTTCACCGATAACCCGACTGTAATTAATGTAAACTATCAGCCGGTGGATATCTGATTGGCGGTCTGATATCAGGGTCACGACGACCGCAAAGATCCGGTGGACTTTAGAGATGATAGGCACTTTAATCGATAGACTCGGAACGGACAGACAATTGGTAATATCTGAGGCACCGCTCCGCCGGTGTTTTACATTGCAGTGACAAACAACGGGTGGGTTAATTTAGTTCATCTACCAGAGTCAATATAAACGCGCGCAAGCGTTACTGGAACGAAAACTGACACAATGCTAGGATTAATGATTATGCGAAGTTGATATCCGTATACACCCCTCTCTACATCTGTATTTAGATATACACTCTTTATATATATGATATGTATATATATATACACATACGTACACGTCGTTTTCCCGTCACCGTTGCCCATCTTCTGCACCGAGACCCACGGCAGATGTCATTTGCATTGCAGAATAGAGAAAAATTAAACGCGCCGCTCTTGGCCTACTTGCCCATTCGCTACAACCTAGACTTCCGGCTTAGAGTTTCACCTCGCCAGAACGTCCGCGCTTCAAAAAAATCACTCAACAACTTCTCCTCTCGCGTTCACAATTCCATTAAACTTTTATACATTGGGCTTTACGAGTCTCCTGCTCGTCAGCGAACTTCGTTACACGTCAGTCTCTATAACCGTACACTTATCTGTACGCCATCGTTCTTACGTAAAACGTTCTACGTTCGCACTTCTTCGAGATGAGCGTCAACGGCGTGGGCCTAGATTAATCGTAGAAATTGACAGTAGAACACTTCCCTCCGAAGATGTAAATTCGTTTGCCGTCATCACCGAGAACGTAGAGGATTTAAAAGTTAGCCCGTACAACAGACGGAGACACCTAGGAAGGAGTCAGAGAGTTCGACAGTCAGAATAAAAATTGGTCAATTTATCGCCTGCAATAGCTGTTCCAATTCTGTCCCAGACTAATAAATAAGATAATTATTGTAAAGCCTAACAAGTTCGTGAAAGACAAAAAAATTTACAGGGTAGATATACGAAAGAGGGAGAGAGAGAGAGAGAGAGAGAGAAAACTTCTTCCAATTAACGTTTAGTAGAGAAAGAGCGAGAGTGAGAGAGTAAGAAGAAACTATTAATGCTACGTAATGGTTAATTAAAATGGCGATCTTGCTAATCGACGATTTCCCCACCTCAAACTTTCTTATCCTGTTGATAATTCCAGTCAATGTGATAGACAATCTAACGCGCGGCATTAGACTAAGAACAGACAGCACGTCGGCTTTGCATCTGTTTGATTTAGCGCGACAGAGAGAAAGACAGCGAAACGCAAGGGTCAACGTTGAATCGACGGGACCTGCCGCTGATAAATCGTTCGGCGCCAATGTGGTCGACTCGTCGATTTACCGGGCGCAATTTATATTTACGCAACAACGGACACATTACCGTGCGCGATAACGCGCGGTATCGTAATCCATTAACTAACGCGCATTTTCCGTTAATAACGCATCGGAGCCCGACGCATCGATGATGCATTGAGCGGAATGTAATGTTTAAATCTTCATCCCACGCGCACGCTTGCACGGAATCAGACGTTGCCTTATATTCAGGAAAGCGTGGATGAGGGTCAACCGTCGTATAGGTAGCATTGATGGAAGTACGCCTTCATTCGGTTGACAAGCACTTTATTTAAACCCACTACACATGTTTCATGCCCTCTGGGTGTCGCTTCAACAGTTTCTGTTCGAAAGAACGTTACATATGAGAGGATGAAGCTTACAATAAATACACGCGGTTGGCTATTTTTCTTACAATCTTACGTTAACGTAGCAGCGATCACATTTATTTATTGTCACTTTCATGCCCACATGTGTAACATCCTTTCACAAGAGTGTTTCTAAATAAAATGCTTGTCCATTGTAATCCGTCGTATAGATAAAGTTGATGGAAATGCGTCTTCTTTCAGTCGAGAAGCATTTTATTTAACGACACTCCACATGTTTCGTGCCCTATGGGTGTCGCTTCAACAGTTCCTGTTCGAAAGAACGTTACATATGAGAGGATGAAGCTTACAATAAATACACGCGGTTGGCTATTTTTCTTACAATCTTACGTTAACGTAGCAGCGATCACATTTATTTATTGTCATTTTCATGCCCACGTGTGTAACATCCTTTCACAAGAGTGTTTCGAAATAAAATGCTTGTCCATTGTAATCCGTCGTATAGATAAAGTTGATGGAAATGCGTCTTCTTTCAGTCGAGAAGCATTTTATTTAACGACATTCCACATGTTTCGTGCCCTATGGGTGTCGCTTCAACAGTTTCTGTTCGAAAGAACGTTACATATGAGAGGATGAAGCGTACAATAAATACACGCGGTTGGCTATTTTTCCTACAATCTTACGTTAACGTAGCAGCGATCACATTTATTTATTGTCATTTTCATGCCCACGTGTGTAACATCCTTTCACAAGAGTGTTTCTAAATAAAATGCTTGTCCATTGTAATCCGTCGTATAGATAAAGTTGATGGAAATGCGTCTTCTTTCAGTCGAAAAGCATTTTATTTAACGACACTCCACATGTTTCGTGTCCTATGGGTGTCGCTTCAACAGTTTCTGTTCGAAAGAACGTTACATATGAGAGGATGAAGCTTACAATAAATACACGTGGTTGGCTATTTTTCTTACAATCTTACATTAACGTAGCAGCGATCACATTTATTTATTGTCATTTTCATGCCCACGTGTGTAACACCCTTTCACAAGAGTGTTTCGAAATAAAATGCTTGTCCATTGTAATCCGTCGTATAGATAAAGTTGATGGAAATGCGTCTTCTTTCAGTCGAGAACCATTTTATAATATTTAACGACACTCCGCATGTTTCGTGCCCTATAGATGTCGCTTCAACAGTTTCTATTCGAAAGAACGTTACATATGAGAGGATGAAGCTTACAATAAATACACGCGGTTGGCTATTTTTCTTACAATCTTACGTTAACGTAGCAGCGATCACATTTATTTATTGTCATTTTCATTCCCACATGTGTAACATCCTTTCACAAGAGTGCTTCGAAATAAAATGCTTGTCCATTGTAATCCGTCGTATAGATTAAGTTGATGGAAATGCGTCTTCTTTCAGTCGAGAAGCATTTTATTTAACGACACTCCGCATGTTTCGTGCCCTCTGGGTGTCGCTTCAACAGTTTCTGTTCGAAAGAACGTTACATATGAGAGGATGAAGCTTACAATAAATACATGCGGTTGGCTATTTTTCTTACAATCTTACGTTAACGTAGCAGCGATCACATTTATTTATTGTCATTTTCATGCCCACGTATGTAACATCCTTTCACAAGAGTGTTTCTAAATAAAATGCTTGTCCATTGTAATCCGTCGTATAGGTAAAGTTGATGGAAATGCGTCTTCTTTCAGTCGAGAACCATTTTATTTAACGATACTCCACATGTTTCGTGCCCTATGGGTGTCGCTTCAACAGTTTTTGTTCGAAAGAACGTTACATATGAGAGGATGAAGCTTACAATAAATACACGTGGTTGGCTATTTTTCTTACAATCTTACGTTAACGTAGCAGCGATCACATTTATTTATTGTCATTTTCATGCCCACGTGTGTAACATCCTTTCACAAGAGTATTTCGAAATAAAATGCTTGTCCATTGTAATCGGACGTATAGATAAAGTTGATGGAAATGCGTCTTCTTTCAGTCGGGAAGCATTTTATTTAACGACACTCCACATGTTTCGTGCCCTATGGGTGTCGCTTCAGGTGTTTCTTTTTGGAAGTATGTTACATATGAGAGTATCAAACTTATAATAAATACACGTGATCGGTGATTTTTCGCGGAGACTTACGTTAACGTAGCAGCGATCACATTTATTTATTGGCATTTTCATGCCCACATGTGTAACATCCTCCCACAAGAGTGTTTCTAAATAAAATGCTTGTCCATTGTAATCCGTCGTACAGATAAAGTTGATGGAAATGCGTCTTCTTTCAGTCGAGAAGCATTTTATTTAACGACACTCCGCATGTTTCGTTCCCTATGGGTGCCGCTTCAGGTGTTTCTTTTTGAAAGTATGTTACATATGAGAGTATGAAACTTATAATAAATACACGTGATCGGTGATTTTTCGCGGAGACTTACGTTAACGTGGCAGCGATCACCTTCATTTATTGCAAGTTTCATACCCTATATGTGACATACTTCCAGAAGAGTGTTTTTAAATAAAATGCTTGTCAACGTATATACAACGTATATAATAAATACGCATGATCGATAATTTTTCGTGAAGACCCACGTAAAACTGGCAGCGGTCACGTTGATTTATTGTCATCATTTAATTTTACTAAAATTATTGTCTCATACCTTTCCATGTAACATCTTTCGAATAGAAACTCCTGAAATAGTCTACATAAAATGCTTGTCAACCGAAAAGCGACATACTTCCATGAACGTTGCCTAACACCGTCATTCATGAAATCATTCAATTTCCTCGCCGTGAGACGGGATTCCGCGACGAAGATTCCGGCAACTAGCAAATTAATCCGCGCTGATCCGAGCATCACGGTGTTCGCGCGATGTATCGCCCGGCAAAAAATAAAATGGAAATGACTTTCAGCCCGTCGATACATTGACGCGCACTAGTCGCATCGGATACGGCTGTATATTCGTGAGGCGGAGACACATATTCACACGTGCGCGAATCAAGGGCTCATGTTTTATTTCTTGTATCTTCGGGACGGTAAATCGATGACGTCGACTACGTGCATGCTTCGATCAAAGGAGAGAACTCTTCGTGTGCCCGTACGTATTCGCACACGCTCTGCCGAACGTGCACGCTGCACACGCTATTAACTGCCGTCGCTGGCGGAAGGGTGAAAATTGTGCAAACGAGCTGGATCGCGTAAGGTTGGACTTAAGAAGTTTCGATGGTATCGGGGTAACTGTTGCTGAATGATGAAACGACTCGTAAGGTTGGCATTTGAACGTTGGTTCTTGAGACGTTCGGCCGACGGCATGAAACGTCAAGAAATTTCGATGAGCCGTGGCAACCGTAAAAAATTGAGCTCGCGAGAAGGCGTGATATTCTAAAATCGGCAAAGAAATGAATGGGACGTTGTGCGTGTCGAACGTTTTTGGTTTGATGCCATTTTTCCGTCGACACGATTGTTGTCGGAATAGTAACACGAGTGGTGACGTTGGTATTCGAACGTTGGTTCTTGGGACGTTCGGCCGACGGCAAGAAATGTCAAGAAATTTCGATGAGCCGTGGCAACCGTGAAAAATTGAGCTCGCCGCGAGAAGGCGCGATATTCTAAAAATCGGCAAAGAAATGAATGGGACGTTGTGCGTGTCGAACGTTTTTGGTTTGATGCCATTTTTCCGTCGACACGATTGTTGTCGGAATGGTAACACGAGTGATGACGTTGGTATTCGAATGTTGGTTCTTGGGACGTTCGGCCGACGGCAAGAAATGTCAAGAAATTTCGATGAGCCGTGGCAACCGTGAAAAATTGAGCTCGCGAGAAGGCGTGATATTCTAAAAATCGGCAAAGAAATGAATGGGAAGTGTGCGTGTCGAACGTTTTTGGTTTGATGCAATTTTTCCGTCGACACGATTGTTGTCGGAATAGTAACACGCGTGGTGACGTTGGTATTCGAACGTTGGTTCTTGGGACGTTCGGCCGACGGCATGAAACGTCAAGAAATTTCGACGAGCCATGGCAACCGTGAAAAATTGAACTCGCGAGAAGGCGTGATATTCTAAAATCGGCAAAGAAATGAATGGGACGTTGTGCGTGTCGAACGTTTTTGGTTTGATGCCATTTTTCCGTCGACACGATTGTTGTCGGAATGGTAACACGAGTGATGACGTTGGTATTCAAACGTTGGTTCTTGGGACGTTCGGCCGACGGCAAGAAACGTCAAGAAATTTCGATGAGCCGTGGCAACCGTGAAAAATTGAGCTCGCGAGAAGGCGTGATATTCTAAAATCGGCAAAGAAATGAATGGGACGTTGTGCGTGTCGAACGTTTTTGGTTTGATGCCATTTTTCCGTCGACACGATTGTTGTCGGAATGGTAACACGAGTGGTGACGTTGGTATTCGAACGTCCTCAGCGTGGTCGCCCGACAGTGTGAAATGTCAATAAATTTCGCTAACCCATGGCAATCGTGAAAAATTGAGCTCCCCGTGATATGTCACGATATTCTATAAATCAGGCAAGAAGTAAATGGGATACCGCTCGTGTCGGACATTTTTAGTTTGATGCGGTTTTTCTGTCAGATCAAACGATTACGTTGGCGCAACTCATGTTACGATGATAACATGCGTGGTAACGTTAGCATTGAAACGATGATTTTTTAACGCGTTGGGTCGCCAGTATCAAATAGCAATCAATTTCGCTAATCCGCGGCAATCGTGAAAAATTGTACTCGCCGGGAGACGCCACGATAATCTAAAAATCAGGCAAGAAATAAATAGGACATTGTTTGCGTCGAACATTTTTGGTTCGATGCGATTATTCCGTCAGATCAACAGATTACGTTGACGCAACCGTTGTTAGAATGATAACACCTGTGGTAACGTTAGTATTTGAACGTTGGTTTTCAGCGTGTTCGGTCGACAGTATGAAATGTCAATAAATTTCCATAACCCATGGCAATCGTGAAAAATTGCATTCCTCACGAGACGCCGCGATACTCTACAAATAAAGCAAGAAATAAATGGTACGTTCATCGTCTGTATCGTTTTGTGCGCATCGAATGCTTCTGGTTCGATGTGATTTTCCGTCGACCCAACTGTTGTTGGATTGATAACATGAATAGCAATGTTAACATTTGAACGGTGGCTTTTAGAGTGTTCCATCGACAGTATGAAATGTCAATAAATTTCGATGACTCTACGCGATCCTAATAAACTTAATTCCCCGCGAGACGCCACGATATTATAAAAATAACGCAAAAAATAAATGAGACGTTCTTCGTTCGTCTCGAACATTCTCTAATATAATTTTCCGTTAACGCAACTGTTGTTAGAATGATAACACAAACGACCGCGTTAACATTTGTACGTCGATTCTCGGCACGTTTAATCGACAGTATAAAATGTCAATAAATTTCGTTGAGCCAACGCAATCGTAAAAAATTGAGCTCCCCGCGAGACGCCACGACATTCTAAAAAATGGGCCAAGAAATAAATGAGACGTTCACAATTCTCTGTTAACGCAACATTGTTAGAATGATAACACAAGTGGTTACGTTAACACGTGAACGTCTTTTCTCAGGACGTTCAATCGACAGTATAAAATGTCAATAAATTTCGCTAACCCAACGCAATCCTGAAATATTGAGCTCGCCGCGAGACGCCAGGATATTCTAAAAATAAGGCAGGAAATAAATGAGACGTTGATCGTCCGCCTTGAACGTTTTCGGCTCGATGCAATTTTTCGAGTCAGCCGGCCGTGCGGTGATCGCAGCGTGTATGAATACGTACGAGCCAGTATACGAAATCGCATGCACTTGACCATTCCGTTCGGAACCCGCTTGAACGGCGCTTACGGCTCTAAATGTCTCGAACGAAATTACACATGTACCCCGGGAACATTTTTTCGCGCAGCATTTCGTCTCTGGATGTGTGTGTGTGTGCGCGTGCGTGTATGCCGTTGTCGAATTTTCGCCCGTGCGGGCCAGTTGATTCTGACCCTTTAAAGAGAGCTTCGGAATTTTCGCGATATCGTCGAGAACGTTAATGGACTCTGACCGCGTCGGAGGGCGGGGTGCAGAGTTTTCGGAGATAACTCTTGGTTTTCGCCGGGCAGCAGGCGTGCACGACACGTCATTTAACGTTATCGCGCGAAATGCAACGCGTAGTGCCGATCGCCGTTCGATTCCAGTTAGCTGAACTTTCGGTCCAGTAGTTCGCGGGTCAGCGGGACAATCTCGGACCGCCGGGCGAGAAGCACCCACAGACAGAAACGATAATTATAGAGTTTAGATGAGACACTTCACCGTTCGCTTTCTAGGTAAACGTCACACGTCTCGCACCTCTTTAACGATCGATAAGATATGACGCAGATATTTTTTGTACCGTACTCCTTCGCACGAGCATCACTGCAGATCTGGACATCGTCGCACGCAAGAATCGCGGTCGAATTATTTCTGCGCACTCGACGCCCACGAGAAACGCGCGTTAACGCATTGGCGCCGGATAATTTACTTCCTGTTTTTTTCCGTACTTTCTGCTTGAAATGTGGACTTGCTTCGTAATTATTTGCTTTTTGTTCGACGACTCAACGTATTTCGGGACCTCGCAGGTTCTCTCTTCAGGAACCTGTAATATTTGTCATATTTATAATTGTGCTAATGTACATTGACACGGGTATAAATGTTATAAACTCCTTTCGGGACCTCACGAATTCTCTCTTCAGGAGTCTGTAATATTTATAATTGTGTGTAATTAATGTACAGTAGCACAATTATGCATTGATGCTACTGATTGTGCATTTTTTGCATTTTTAGTGAGATTTTTTGCGCCGGTCACCGGTGATTACGCCGACAGTCAACGTGCTAAAGTGAACGGATAAAACGCTATAAATTGTACAATTTTTCTTCGGTATATAGCAGATCCATCGCGAGATAGAATAATTGAATGCATTTGCAACTTTTTATTTTATTTCGCGGTTATCGATGCTGAAACTGCATTTATGATAGAACGATGGGATACGAGTTCGTAGAATTTCACATATGTAAATACTCTGAAGTACAGATATACCTTGATGATTGCTTTCAAGCGTACTATATAAAAAGAAAACAGTAACTTCGATAATATGATACCATGATTGAAATACCATATTTTTAACTTTAAAAATGTCGAAGTCGCGGACCACCAATAACAGGACGTTAAGCAACGTAAATTAGTATGTAAACTACCAATCTACCATTTTTCTTAACGTTTCATCGTAAAGCATTAATTGATTAAGCAGTTTCAGTATTTTTCTCCACATAACGCATTCGAGGAAATGCCCCGTCGCCAATGTGTTAAAACGTAGAATGAATGACCGACGTCGCGTCGGCATTCAAGTTATTCGTCGGCGTCGTCGAATTGTTATTTCGACGAAAGCGCGGCGTGAGCTTTGAATAATTAATTTTCGGTGCAGGGTAAACACGATATTTTGTTGAACGCGCGAATATATAGTGTATGGCCAGGTCTGCATCACCGGTGGGGACCACTTCGCGTCACGTAACACATTGCCACGTACAATACTTAGTCAATTACGAGAACAAGAACAAGGGTGTGTTGACACGCCCACACTTCCGGTAGAACGCGGGCCTCTTGAGCGCAATTCCGTACGAACCTCGCTAATTAACACGTCTCGTCAGTCAATGGAGGGAAGAAAATGTGACATCGGCGCCTAACGACAATCCATTGTCTTTGAATCAGTCCGCAGCGGCCTCCGTCGGACGGTATAAGGGCAAGGGTCACTCGATCGACATCGAGCACGTTAATAATAAACGACGAAAGTGGACGAATCCTCCTTTTCCTCCATTGACTGTCGCCGATCTGAATAACCTATTCCCGTGGCTTCGGCATTGATTGAACGGTGCGTTCCTTTTCTCGCATAGAACGTCGCTGCGCAACACTCCTTTCCGCTCGAGACCTAAGACGTATCTAACGATAATACTCCAAACGGGCCTGGTAATAAGCGAAGTCGATAAGAGTGGCCAGTGCGAAATTAGCGGTTCTCTAGACGTGCTAAGGACGCTAGCCGACCTCGGAACACTTAACTAGTCAATTACTAGTTATCAATTATATTCTCTAATTCCCGTCGCGGCTGGCAGCCGCGTCGTTCGGTGTGGCCGTAAACCTTGTCGCGAGAGATAGTCCGCGCCTCCTAGATCCATTATTACTAGCGGTCTAGCGAGTAGACGTCGAAGCGCAGAACTTTGCCTAATCCCGATCCGATTCTCCAAGGAGGCCAGTCTCCGCGATCGGTTAACAACACAATCTTATCCTGACGAACGATCAAGAGGAATCTTCGCCGGTTGCAGTTTCATCGTAACCCTTTGACTGGCAATTCGCGGCTGTTGCCACTTAAGAACGTCCGGCACTTCTGCCTTCACGGAACCCTCTTACTGACGACAACGTTGGTTTGCGTGGCGATTGCCAGTCAAAGGATTATCGGCGCGAACGGTAAACGATCCGTCTGGCATGACGGTTCTCGAGGACTTTCCCTGGGGCATGTACATTTTTAAGTAGTCCGTAACAGAGTACGCTAGGCTATAATACAAAAGCGACGCAATTTCGCGGTGTGTGTGTACAGAACCTATGTTACGTGTATACATATATAAATACAATATATGAGTAAATATATATATATATATTTGTGCGTGGTGCATGACTCCGTTTCGCGTGCGTGCCTGTGCGTGTGCCGAGCGAATGTATGCCGTGTGCCTGGTCTAATCGTGCGTGCCTGTAAATATTCACGATCGAACGAGGAAGTCGGTAGAATTGCGATCGTACGCGGAAACGAGTCCAACGAAAACACCCCCGCAAAACGTGACCGAAGCTTCTCCACTTCGACGAGGAACCGGAATTGTCCTACAGCGGTGAGGCCAGTTCATTCCTGCCGCTTTTTACGTTCGGAACCTGCGATAAGTTCTCAACGACGACAATCGACGATACTAACAAGTCGACGGTTCAATCTGCAACTTAGTATTTTCGCCTGTTCCGTTGGAGTGTCGCTTTTTACTCCTGGCAGGTTTACAGTTCGCCCACGACAGGGTTGAACTTTACTCACCGGGGACAACGACGATCTTGAGAAACGATTAAGCAAACGAAACTACCGACTTTGGCGTATTGCGATTATGTGTAACCGCGTGTCGTGTATAAAGAAGTAAGGGTATTCATTACAGGAAGCGTTGTTCTGCGATGAAAGATGATTGAGTCGGAGTGTGGGTGAGATGATATCAGCGAAAACGTTCGGTGTGCCATACAAAGTATAGATCAATGTGTAACGTCTCACTCGCTCGAACGATCGCTTTCGCTTTAATCGGCATGTGAAGAGTCATTTTTCCGTGAAGAATATGATGTGAGATTGCGTGTATTGCGTTAAATGTTGTTAGGTTGTGTATGAAGATACTATAAATGTTACACCGTTGTATGTAATTATTATCAGAAAAGCTATATATATATATATATATAAATATATAAATAAAAAATATATACATATATATAAAAGAAATTAATGTAGTTACAATAAATAAATTATACGACGATTACTACGATGTCTCGTCGACTATGAATTCCCACACGAACGCGCACTTCCTTTCGCCTCTTTCTGCAGGGCCGTTCGCTTTCGAGTTCCGTCCAACTTCCCGACCGAAGTGACTGCCGCCGTGGGGAAGTTTGTAATCAAAATGTTAAGTGATAACAGACTTCGTTCGCCGTGTCGCCCCGAACTCAGATTGCGCGATCGGCAATAGGAAATTCGTTACATTGAAAATCTAACTCCGCACGGCACTCGGTCCAGTTCGGCAGCACCTGGCATTCTGCGGCTAACCGCACGCTTGCGCGAACTTTTCTCTCCGCAAGAACTCCGCAATCGACACTTGCAAATTTCTTCAACGCGCATCCACTTCCAGCCGCCCAGAAGCCTGCTTCACGCGAGCTGATAAAATTCCGCAGCAGTCGGATAAAATGTACTGATATATGGCTAGTCTTAGCGAAGTTGGACTCTGCGTGCGCCGTTCACAGACTTCGCCACACGCCAAGTGGTCGTGTCCTCCTCCGACAGAAATCTTCTCATTTTTCTTTATTTCACGTTTTTGCTTTCCACGCGCTATAATTTATGGTTGGCAGAAATAATTGCGCTTTTCCCTGATTGAAATCGTTTTAATGTTTACTGTACCAGATACTGTGCTCTACAAGTGTTTGGGAACCATAGTTCCATCTTCAGGAGTCTATGCAATAAGTGAGAAATCAAAATAAATGCAAATGTGTTTAATGCGGTAATAAATTATATATGTGTTAGAAAAACAAATAATTGCTACTAGTGTAGAAATTGTGTTTATTTTTATTTCGTCCTTATTGTATAGACTCCTGAACAGGGAACTTACCGTTCCAAAGCATATGCAGAGTATAGAATTTGGTTTGGTAAATGATAAAATAAATCTCACCCGCAAACCCGGGCAATCATTTATACCAACATAACAACCTATGTTGAGCAATCCTCTTGAGAAAAGATTAGAATACGCGTGTAGAATGGCTACTACTCCCTACGCGTAATACGTCCCTCATCGCTACTTCCGAAACATCCAGGACCCACGTTTGCAGAGACCACCCATACACATCCCTGCTTCACACAATTTGATAAAATTCGGCAGCAGTCTCATACAACGTACTGAAGAAAATTACGCATTTACCAATTACTGTGTAGAATAGTTACTGATCGCCTTTGTCACTGCCTCCCAAATCTTCCAGGGTCCTCGTTTGCTGGAAGCAGGCATACACATCCCTGCTTCCCGCAACTTGATAAAATTCTACACCAGCCTCATAAAACGTACTGAAGAAAATGACCCATTTACCAATTACTCCTCGTGTACGCCTTCCATCAGTCCACGTGCACGGTAATGTGTCTCTACACCAGGTACGCGTCTACCCAAGGCATCTTCCCGGGTCCCTCATCCTTGTTGGCTCTCTAGATCTAACGTCGACGGAGCGTATTACGTTTCAGCCAGCGAGGGTACGAATAGGAGTCGGCGGAGGAATAGGAAGGCCCGCTGCAGTGTGCAACTTTAATTTAACACGCCCAGTGCATTCTCCGCCTTGGATGACGCCCGGATATGCGACAACTTTATTGCGACGCACCGTGTCTTTGCCTCTGATTACTCTCGAGTGATCGACGTCCTGTGAAATCTGCGCGCACTCACACGTACTGGAGCGTGTGTGCGCGCGCGCGGTGGACAAGGAAATGGGTGACTGACTTTTAATTTCGCTTTAACGGACGAGGAAAGCACGCGGGGATAGAAACAGTCCTTTGATGCGGTCTGCGCTGCAGTCGTGCATTCTCTCGAGCGTTACGAAGATGATATGTGCGGAATGTAATATGAAGCGGACTGAATAGCAAAACTAGAGGTTGCGTCATAGGTGAGGTAATCTTGGCGTTCCGGGAGAAGCTGATGGCTTGTTGTGTGTCTGAAAGCGTTTGCTCTGCGATGCGCTTTTTGAAAAGCATGACACTGGCGATGGTTGAGAATAGTCCTGGTGCTTTAAGAGGGGTGGATAAAATGCGAAAGTCTGATACCGACGAACGAAGCGGTGTTCGCCGGATTATGGTCGGCGCGGAAGGTTCGTGTCTGGGCTAATGAAGATTTTAGAGAAGACTTCAACCGCGAAATCAGGGATATTTAAAATGCAAAACTGTAATTATGTACGATGGCAATTGAGCGTTCTAGGTCATGTCCGCCTCAAGATGTGCATGGTTATGTTAAGAAGTTCGCTTTTAGTCAAGATCCAAACCCCTAAATCGAAAAGGTCAAAAATGAAAGACTGCAATTACCGACAATGATATTTGCACATTCTACGTTAGGTCAATTTCAAGACGTGATGCATAGTTATTAATGGGAAGTTCGCTTTTAGTCAAGATACGAACCTCCAGATCGGAAAGGGCCAAAATAAAAAACTGTAATTACCGACAATTGAGGTAAGTTCTTTTTAGGTTATGTTCGCCTGAAAATATTCACGTTAAACAGTACCACTTTTAGTCCAGACTCGAACCTTCAAAGTAAAATAAGAAGTAAGAACATAATTACCGACAATTAAGGCGGCGCTTTTTAAATTATTTGAAGTGAAAAAGTATAATTACCCATAATCGAAATTGCACTGTTAAGGAAGTATCGACAACCTTATTAGTCAAATTAAACACAACAATTAAATTTACGACTACATAACTATACATACGGAGACAGCAGTTTTATGCATGCAATCACATGTTATCACGTTAATAATTTGCCATCTGTTTAACTTCCAACTTAACCTACTCCTTGTATACCAGTAGGAGAATGAAACGTCAGGCAGGGTATTTCTTAAGCACATAAGCCTTTTATTGACCGATTTATTACACGATACCACTTATAGTGAGCCCTAGTGTAAGGCGAATGACCATAATAATAATAATAATCATAAGTAATGATCATAATAAATACAAGTATTACAGCATCGATGCACATTCCCGATAGCAAACGACCGAACGAAATGGCTCTCGCAGGGATAAAGACTCTTCCATCGTCGTTTTGTTTAGACTTACAAACAATTACATGAACTTACATGCTTGGTACAGATCGAGCACTCGTCGCGATTGTTTTATTGATTCCCGGGTCTCATCTTTCATCCTCGCGCTCAACCCACCTTGACATCCCGCCGACCCAACCCACGGCCCCCAACCTTCTCGTCATCGCGTCCATCTTGTTTTACGTTTGACAAAATGCTTAGTTTAATATTAAATTTATTTATATATATTTATAGAATATACTTTATCTATATAATGTATGTATATAAGCAAACGTGTTCTCTCTCTCCCTTTCTCTCCCACACTTTCGCACGTTTCAACATTCTCGCACGTACACACTTTCAATCTCTCACGCGCTCTCTCGATCTCTCTCACCTTCCGCTCACTCTCTCTCGCCTTTGTCTCCTTCGTCCGCCCACGCACTCGCCCCCTCCCCAAGCTCACCGTCCAACATTCTCATTAACAACGATTACTACCGCGCCGACTGAAGTTCCGTGCGATCAGTTGCGATCAGTTGCGATCAGTTAGCGCAATTGCAAACAAGCACGAACGTAACGAAACACGAGCCACTAAAATTCGCCTACTTAATCCGAGAGTAATACTGTGGAAATGAGGAGTGTCAACGCGGTCTCGGGCACTTCAATAAGGCCGTCTCGTTCTAGACTAAATGAAGGACAAAGCGCGAAACTTCAGTCGCTTTGTTCGGAGCTCGCGAGCTGTCTTGCATTCATGCCCACTCGCTTACGCCACAGTCGACGCAGGTAAGTGACAGAAACGAAGGGTGTAGACTGCCGATTAAATAAATATAACATGGTCGGCTTGACCGGAACACAATCAGACGTTTGTACGGGCATACAAAACGGCACTAAGGAACGAAAAACCATGTAACACGTTAAACGCGGAGCCGATTTTCTTTCACTTTCCGTTTAAGTGACGCGTCACTACGCAGACGCGTCTGCATACAATCAAGAGGCAATGAGCAGAGAATCGCCTTTTTCTCTAGAACCTTTCAATAGGATCCATAAAAAAAGTATAAATGAGTGTTTAGATATTGTGTGGTTAAAGTATTATCGGCCGAAGCTGACACTGTCGCCTGAACAGAAAGTTTAGCCCCGGTCCCTGGAACCTAAGGCTTAACGTGTTAACTACGTACACGGAGCGGTGTGCGAAATAATCGCACGGAGGCAGGTGTAATTAACGGAACCGTTTCGTGCGACCGGTGGTTCGTTAAACGCAAAAACAGAAGCGCGATGGGAGAGGTCTCTAATCGGATTCACGCATACACGACTGTGTGCGTAGAAACTTCGTATGTACAACGTTTTAAAGCGCCAGTCCTCCTGATACGCCCCGCTGAATTGTTCGCCACTCAACGCGCTCTCACAGTCAACAGCCAGACAATTGTTTTTTTTTTCCTTACATGTAATGAAGAGGATCGATAGCGTCACGATCAATCGAAGAAGCTTAATCGTCATTGCGACGATTCTCGGTCTGTTTTGCATCGTTACTTTTTAAAACGCTTACGAATAGAGTGTCTAAACGGCGTTACGGATTTTTTTTCTTAGTTATATTTATAATGCTGTTGCGTGATTAGAAATTTTTTTCTACGGCGACCGCGCGTCTCTCGGCGTTTCTGTTTTTGGGAATGTCTAAGGAGTCCCGGGTGCAAGCGCGTTCTTTGCGCTCGCTTCGATACCTTCGCGCCCCCGGAAACTTCGCAGCTTTCCGCTTCGGTTAAATATTGCTCGACACCGATTCCGTTGAAAATCAATGCGAACGACGATTAGTTAACGCACGGTTAAAACGCTGGTCGGCAACCTTTTAACGTAAATTAAATGAATATGTACATATAATATAGACTAGTATAAATAATCGTTCGTCCACTCGGTACACGAACATCCCTATTCTCGTCTCCGTCGATTAATACATCTGTACAATTAATGCAATCGTAATAAAACTTAGTCTCTTAACGGTATAATTAGATTATAATAGTCGCTGTAATACACTTCGTTATAGAATGTACATAAACACACGTACGTCATTGTTCGGCTATGGTGCGTTAAGCATTCAAACGTAAAACAACGTCGTTGCGATGTTATAAATTACACTCTGCGCGTCTCGAGTATCCGCGAAACTCAGAAGGGAATGATCGGTGAGTAGGAGTACGAGTTTAGGAGGAAAGATTGCCGACCACTGGATTAATATACACGTGCCCCTCGCCATCGTCAAACATTCACAGCGATCGAAAGACTCCTTATCTCTTAATTAACAAATTAACAACAACCCGCTCGCGCCTCGGAAACGATCACGTTTAAATAAATATTATCCTCGAATATAAATAAATAGATATCTATGGTAAAAAAAAAAGAAAGATTGCCGACCATTTAATCGATATACAAATTACCTGTCAATGCTCTTCTCGTTACTTTCTATACTTACACGGCGATCGAATTATTCTTAGTATAATCAACAAAGTAACCACTGACGATCGAATCAAAGTGAGAGAGAGCCCTCGAAGTTCCACGCCGATCCCAGTCATCCCCGAAACGAAAAGTACACTCGTAAACGGTCGAAATGAATATTGAAGCCCCGTCTACCCCGATTCAACCCCCGAGATAAAACTCAACGACTCTAAGTACAATATATACCATTCTCTCGAAGTCTCTATGCTTAAGTCAAACGAACCCTTTCTGTCTAGCCGTACGAGCACTCAATTCCCTCTCTCTCTGACGATCCACTTAGGAATGTGTTTATTAGGCAATTAAAATGCATCCCGCGAATGTACCTCCTTGATCTCCCTCTTATTCCTCCGCGTCTTTCCTTTTTTCCTTTCCGTTCTCTCTTTTTGATACGTACTTCGTTGCGCGAGACGTGTCGAAGTGAAAACTGCTCACACACACTCATCGGCCTCGCCGTTTCTTGACGCGAAACGTGGCCAGAGGTGCTTCTCATCCAGACCCGAGTATACGTCGAATCGCATTTGGGCGGAACAAGAGGTCGATTAGCATTGTCGTCGTGTCCCGTTGAAAACACTTCGTTGTCCGAATATTCCATATTCGCCGCGACAGATTGATAGGAAACGTGTTAACACTGTTTTCAGTAAAGATATTCAGAGTAGAAGAGCTGTTAGAACAATGAATAATTTCGGTCACCATTCCGTGTGGCCTCTTTGCGTTCCGACCCAAATAACGAGATGCCCAGGTCTCTCTAATTCGTCTACTGAATCTCGTACCCATGGATCGTCGCGCAAGGATATTCATAAATCGTTCACTCTCGCGCCTCCTAACTCCTCCTCACTTCAAATTCCATCGAGCTGTACCGTGTACCGACGACTATTCCAAGTAGCTGCTCATCGAAGTAGGTCAATGTCACGATCGAAATTCCGGATGTATTCCTGTGCCAAATCGAATGCAACCACGATAGGGTGTGATCGAATTTCGTCGAACTCAACCACAGACGCACCATGGTGCGAGCCACTCAAGAAAGCCCTCTTCGAATTGAAACTCAACTAGCGTCGAAGTGAGTCGAAGTCAGTCAAACGGAGATCGAAGTCAGTCAAACGGTCAAACGAAGACCGAGTGAGACCAGCGCAGTAACTTACGACTTGCGCCGGCCAGGCCGTCGAGCACTCACTTGCCGGGATTGCTGTTTTGATCCAGCGACGGAGCCAGACCGATGGGGGTGCTGGTCAGTGTTGACGATGCTGGAACCTTTCGCGCAAGCTTGGATCTGAAAGGAAAGTTTATTTAATCGCGAGCATACACAGATTTTTTTCTCATCCCTCAGATGTATGGAAGTGCTAATAGAGGGTGACAATCAATGTACCGCAGCATCGAAAGAGTAGGCTGGAGTCTACCTAGTGTATCTTTATTTCAACGTTACTACCTTAATGTTGTCTACTACTACTGCGATTTTACACTTGTCGCAATGCTCTGCGAACTCTGCGCTTTGTATTCATGTATATGCAGTGTAGAATGAATCAATACGGCTGGGAGACTAGAACCCCGTTCCTTTCATTGTCAGGCAGTTTACCTACTCACCTGACAAATCGCCTTACAGCCTGGTTCTTTGTGTACATATTTTCACCGCGCGACACGTGATCTGTTGTAGTTATAGGATTGTCCAATCCCCACGTTACTTAATGGGATTAGCAAGTCATCAATATACCTTATGCGAACTGAACAAAACTCACCTGATTTGTCCTGCAAGTAAAGGATTAATGGCATACAGCCAATCGTACACCTCCTTGTCTCCTAGAGTCTGCAGCAAGTATCCTCGATGTTTCGTTACGACACTATAAACAATACATAGTTATCAGACGCGAGACTGCTGAAACCAACGTACATGTGAAAACTTCACGATGCCTTACCTGAAGGTATTGGGCACTTTCACCATTGCCAACTGGTCCTCAGAGTACTCGACTTGTGCAGTCGCCAAATTAATGAGAGCCCTTTCAACGGGATCCTTCTCCTCTCGGAAGATCAAAACATACGGTCGGCGCACAGCCTGCAATCATTAAACGGATTAACGGTGCATGACTTAAACACTGAGCCACTAGGCAACGCACAAGTCTTAAGAATATCGCTACGAACCACCCAACGTTTCTTCCAACCGTTAGTCTTGTGTTCAAGCACGTTCAAGTAGCCCTTTCTAGCGATGACTGGACTGATCCTAATTTCCTCGACTTCAGGAACATAGAGAACCAGGTTCTCTTTTGATGGTGAATTTGAACCTAACGGCGGGGGTGCAGAGCAGGCCTGGTTGGCTGATTCGCTGGCCAAAATGCTGTCCTGGAGTTCCTGGAGCCTCGCACGCTCTGGCGAACTCAACCTAAGGAGGCACGACTTAGACCTGCGCCATACTACATTGCCCAATGCCTGCAATGCAAGCAATACTCCGCCATAACCGGGGCTCACATAACAACAATGCGTCGCGGTTGTCTTTAGCCTTTATGAGTTTCATGAGTTTTATAAAGTTCGAGAGACTTAATGAATGTGATAAGTTGATTAGGCGTGAAGAGAACAAACAAAGCATGGACAACCGCCACAAGGAGCACTCGGATGTTAGCGGAGTTTTACCTGCTGAATGTATAGGCAATCTCTCTTGTATACTGACTCTTGGGACGACGACGAAATCACGGACGACATCATCGATGTAGACATGTCGGCCATGGTATCTTCTCCAGGTGAGACGTCTGAGAGAAGGATCGGCTCCTTGCTTGGAATCCTCCCCTGAATCAGTTTGATGTATTTTGTCGCGAGTTCGCGTTCCCTGTCCGTCATCTCCCACGGCTCGTAAACATCTTTGCTCGTGGAACGCTTTAGCTTTACAGGGCTAGCGTGCGGTTCATTTGTAGCCTTAGCCACCATATTACAAACCTCCTGTGGTTAGAAAGCATCAATCAAAAATATTGTACACTCGTTATATCGCGACGCGGCGATTGCTTTGCGCTGAGCACTGAATTCCTACCTTCTCACTCTTAGTAAAGTCATGTAGTGGCTTATTGCACAGTGGCACTTTGTCAATACCAAGTTTCTCCCTCAAGAGAAGAGTGTGCCTGACTCTCTCAACCTCCTCCAATCTAGTTAATTTCTCCAACTCCCATTGGTGGTCGAAGATCAAACTATCACCACGTGGTCGCCATCCGTGTAGATTCTCCTCACCTCTGACGTAAGTCGAGCTTGTGTCCAAAACTCGGCGTTGTCTTCTCTGCACACCTGAAGCACAAAGTTATCGTGGTTTGAAGACAGACTATTACATAATTAGTAATAAGGAAAGCAAGCTGGACTTCTGCACATCGAGCGACTTTGTGTAGAGCGTGAAAGGAAGATGAGGTGAGAGTTTCTATTCAGGTTTGTTCACGATGTAAGGGGGACTACGCTAAGGGACAGGCAGGACAAACCTGGGCTACCTGCTTCCGAAGATCGCCGGAGAACCAGTTCGTAGACGCCGCTCAATCGATTTGCTTCCTGATTGCGATAACTTCCGCTAAAGAGATGCTTTAACGAACGCGGGCCAACTCTGGCGTCACGGCCATAAATGATCATGCTTAGGTCCTTTGTGATTATTGCTGGCCTTCCGCAATTCTCCAACTAAAAAACATACACAAAAACATATTTAATCAGGATCTCTACTCTAATTACATGTCTGGTATATCTCTGCAAACCTACCTCGAGATATGCGGATATAGTCATGAAGATCTGTTCTCCGTAAGAAGTAACCCTGTTCAGAAGTGCTGAATTATGGAGCGAACTATCCCAAGCAGCTTCGAACCTAAACATACAGCGATCGTCGCCAGGAACCTCCAAATATTCGCCGGGAAATAGACCCAACGAGAGGACGGAAGAATCGTTATCCTCCTCCTCAGGTTCAGGGGTATTTCTGATTCTGCCAACGACAAGTTCCCGAACATCTTTCCATCTAAGCTCCGAAGCTGGCTCGTGGACTATTGTGATACGAATTCTTCGCTGAATTCCTTGGTGCAGTAAAAACAACCCTCGGCACGGTAGATCATCGCTGTGATCAACTACTGACGGAACGTATTCGCCATTAGGTGCTAGCTCGCAAATTTCGAACCAAACGAGCACGTCGTATTTTGCGTGGACGTGGGATGTGCTGGGTGATGGCAAGACGCTTCCAAACTTCGGAGAACGTACAGGTTGACTAATTGGAATGGATGGCGGTAACATTCTCTTTGGCGGTTGGCGGACACTGCTAGAAATACGTGTATATTACGATTCCCAGAAAACAGTCGTATGTGCAATACATCTCGCTAACTGCACTTCCACTTACTATTCTAACTTAGCATCTTTGTGCAATGGGTGCTGCTGATAGTGTCCAAAGACTTCAAAGACGATCGGCTGAGTTTTCAAATACTCCAAAAATGATTTCGTAACCGTGACAGTAATCTGTAGAGGGGCAATGAAACACAAATAGTAGTCCTTCTTACAATGTTATTTCGACGGCAACTTACATTTTGAACATGGTAGAATCCAGGTGGATTGCCTTTTCCAGTATTTTTGACGGGCTCTGTCGAGAATGCTTCGTCATGTCGATGTAAGAAACTGCAATCATTCAACGATACTTTTTAGGAAATAGTCTACACGGTGAAATGTACCATTCGGGTGTACTGAATTTAGAACTTACTTAAATTGGCAGAATATGTCTGCATATTCGGTAGAAATGCCCATGGCCTGTAGTACAGTAACCCTGAAGGTAAATTCTGAGCCGGTCTGCAAATGATCTGGCAATTCTTCCTCTTTCATATCACTAGAAACCGAACTATCACCACGTCCGCTATCGGCATCACCGATATCGTCTTCATCCTTGATATCTTTTTGAACTTCATTGTGACCCTCAACGACCCTCTCTTCGTTCATCAATATCTGACGATTCTTTTCAAGTGTCTGGGCTAACAAAGTACTACGTTTCGAATGCTTGTGACCACTGAACAAATCGTCCTCAAATGAGATACGCGCCGACTGTCTCACTCCACTTGAATATTCGCTGTTTTCCTCTTCTAGAAGAAAGGTTGGTTACGTATTTGTTCAGAATTTTTTAACGTTCTCAGACCAAAGATACCGATCACGTACCGACAACAGCTTGTACAGCAACGCGTAAGTATCCCTTGACATCACCTTTCTCGTTGACAATAGCTACTTTGTGAATTAGTGGAACGGGATACATTAAATTGCTCAAGTAGACGAAAGATCTGCAAAAATGGGGAGGGGGTTTGTAAAAATTCTGCAGGCAATCTTTCTGTAACCCATGTTTGCTTAAATGACTGACCTTCCTACCATGCGGAACCAAGGAAACCGATCATAAAATGGATCTCCGCCAGTGATGGACTCGATGTTGAAATCGGGGGAAGTGGGAGACAATTCAGCTTCATTGTGATACATTTCGCGCATCAATTCGAGCCTTTGCCTGAAAAGCAAATGAGTTCCTTTCACGTGACGATGCAAATTGCACCTTAGAAGAAGTAATAGCGTCTATGAGATTCACGCATGACACAGAAAAATTCGCATATCTACGATGTTTCTGATTATCAGTGTCAGGTCGACCGGATATATGCTTTCAGAAAAAAAGGTTCGCAGTGCAGAGATGGTAAGCATGCAGCTTGACGCAGTGCCAAATCGATTAGCTGTCTAACACATTGATTGCCTGCTCTACTACCTGTCCGAACACATATTGCACATTTGGTTTATCACATAATCTTTCAATTATCCCTATTCATCCCGAGATCAGCACCGGCGTCAACTAATTCGTTGATGAAACGAAATACAACCAAACACATTCGCATTAATTAACGCACGATGCTAATTCGTTCTGCGGCGGCATTGCATATCGATCAAAGCCTAATTTGCACACTTAATTTTCCTTCTTTCAAGAACAGTGCCTCCTTAAGCGTGCGGCTGAAAGAAAAAGAGGAGACGGAAGAACAGACAGATAGAAAGAACGTAAGATGGAGAAGAAAGAAAAGTGAACTAAAAACTGTGATGAAAGATATAGAGATAGAGGAGAGCCTCGCGATCGCGATCGAGCACCAACCTCGAAGGCAAAAGATTTGCGAACGCGAACTTCGGATTAGAGTAGACCATAAGGCATTGGAAAATATCCTCTTTAGCCTCCGGAGTGCTGAGGCTCGAATCCTCGTTGTACACATGTCGCATCAGCTCCAAGCGCTGTCTACAAGTTAATATTTATTACTCGCGCGCGCCATCGCGCTCTTCGCTTTCTGAGTCAAGTTTCATTATTGGAGGTGCGAGTCGTCGAGGTTCTTTCTTTTCTAAATGTTCTACGATTTTTCTACTCTCAAGGCTCGGCTTACACATCGGTATCCTAATATATGAACGAAATTGAGTCACTCAACGATAGACTGAAACATGACGAATAATAATGCACTGAATAAAATGAACAAAGTTCGTTCACCGCCAAAAAACAGGTTCGATCTTGAGTCGAAGAAAAGTGAAAAACGGAGACAAACCACGGCTTTGTATTTACACCTGCCTCACCTTAACAATTTTTCATTTTGAACTTACCTCCGAATTCTTATATAAACACGAATTTTCAACGCGTCGTATCCTGAACTAATGTTGATACAGATACTTAGCCCTTTGTCTAGAATAACCACGACGATTATACCTCAGCTCAAAGGAACCTGTGAACAAACCTTAATTTTTCCAGGGTCCAATAATGGGTAGCACCGTTTTTCGTGTCTTGAACCTCGACAGCGACTATTGTTCGTGGGAACGGTCTTTCTTCTTCGTCTTCGTCCTCGACAGCGGGCAGAAGATCAGGTGGCAATGGCGAATAAAGTGTGTCCGTCAGGAGCGTGAACTGGAATTGTACCTGAACACACGCGTCAATAAATTGTACGAAAGCCTTATCGCGCAAGCACGTGCCTTGCCGCTTTTAGAAAAAAAAGTTACCTTCTTTTTGAGTTCAACCGAAATGGCATTAGCCTCTTTGAGGAATATCGCGTTGCCCCACAGATCATCTCTCAAACTTGTGAACTGATGATACTTCCACTTGCGAAAGGCCCATGCGGCCAATTGATACTCCCTCTCGGTCCAGTTGCTCTCTGCGTCAAACAAGGGGTTGACTGAAATGCAAGCCATCGCCGGGCAAAACAGTCAGAGGAGCCAAGCAGTCGATTCAGCGATAGGGGTGTGCATTATTCTAACTATGTCAGCCGCAAAATTTCTATTCATTGGAAGTCGGGTTCCAGGTGGTGTTGTGATTGTGTCCGAATTCATGAATGCGAGATGAGTAATTGACGCAGTGTGATCATAAAGAAACAGGTGATTCTCGTTGAAATAAAAAATTTGCGGTGGAGAACTTAGTAAAATTGTGATCAAAGCGAATTATTATCAATACTCACCGAAAATATCCTCCTCGATGTTGTTGAAGTCCTCTGGCGTGTAACTACTGTACATCGACATCGTCATACTTTGTTCTTCGACCTGTTTCTGCAAAGCATCTATCCGAGCTTCGTAACTCTGCAAGTCCAACAAGGGATGATACGGTAAAAGTAGCAGCTCAAGGAAGTCATCAACATAAATCAATTGACCGAGCTAACCTTTCGTTGCTCCTCAAAGAGTTGATCAGCCTCTTCTTTTTCCTTACGGAACTGTTCCTCTAAAACCAGGAGCCTCTTCTCCATCTCGGCCTTCAAATCAATACCTTGCTTCTCCAACAGCTCGATCTGTGCAAAGTTCCAGTCGACCGTCTCGCCATTTCCAGGTGTCTCAGCCGGAGAACTCTTCTCTCTCCGTTCGCGAACTGGAAGATCAATAAAGATTCTCCAACGATCTTCCAACAGGACATTAATCCGCAACACCCACCTTGATCCGGATGATTGAATCGGAAAACATGATTCTTGCCCAGGATGACTCTGGATCCGGTTTTCAGTATGACCGGCTCAGTAACTTCTCTGCCGTTGACGTAAATGAGGGCTCCCTTCTTAGGCATGAGCGTGATGATTCCCTCATGATTCTCAAAGACGCAGTGCTCGCTCAGTATGTGGGGGCCGCAGAGTTGAATGTCCTGGGGTATATTCGCCTCGGCGCTTCCTATTCGTGTGAAGCCGTCCTTGATGTAATAAATTAAGCACTCCGACATGAGCGGGTCCTCGTTCAAATTGACCAGGTGAGGTGTCTTCTTTGGTGAGAAGACGCCAACCGTGACACCGTCTTCTTTCACGGCTACTCCCATCTCAGCGAAAACTGCCTCCCGTTGGAGCCGAATAGACTCCGTACGTTTTAACTTCTCCTCCCATGTTTCGTTGAGCTCTGGAATTTGAAACGCGTACCCAGTTATCCGCGCTGTCGTCTAACGCGAGAAACGGGCCAGAGTGTTGGCAAAATAACACACCGGCAATTAACTTCTCAGAGGCCTGCAATTGATCCACGGCCTCTTCAGCGATGGCGGACGTTGTGTGCGAGGGAATCCGCGATCTGGACTCCTTTGTCTCGTCTTCGCGTTTGTTGTTGTTGTTGTTGTTCGCTCTGACGATCTCGTCCCCTGCGGAACAGAATTGAATAATAATGAATTTCAATGCGGCGAGTGCGATGCCAATTTAGCGTGGCGTATTCTGTGCAACGGGCAGGCCGCGTCTCGAAAACATCAAAAGCCATATCCTGTTGAATTAATGAACTTATCTAAAGTTAGCCTCCGAGACACGCTCGCCAAATCGGAAGTCCAGTGCCATGCAACGTATTGAGATGGATTTGTTGGAAGGAGCGGAGCGTAGATAGAGACAATGAAAAATAACGGGGGCGGAGAATAAGCAAACGCATATCGTGTTCGAGAAGAACTGTTCAGCGAGGGACTCAAAGGGCAGAACAGTAATAAGGGAGAAAGCTATGTTACTCGTGCGTACTCTAACGAAACACAATTTATGTTATGTTATGCATCGCCCCTTTCTCGATTGCACGCGTCAGTAACTACGAGCACGTCTTTGCTTCTTGGCTTTGACGATCGATCGTGTTAAGCCGTAAAGTCTTCCGAGAATATGTAATCGTTTATATTTTCCAATTCATTCCTTCCGCTTTCGCTAAGTGAATTTCGACAATTTTAGAGATCCTGTCCGTAGATGGTCTGCTATTTTTTTTCTTGTCAGTCGAGCTCGTTATACCCTTTTCATTAATTGTTAACATAGTTCGATTAAAAAGCTGCAACATGCCTCGGCTACTGGAGGTGTAATAACTAAACAAATAGTCACTTTAGGCTTGGTAAGACAATACACACGCGCGTGTCAATGAATGGAAAACAAATAATATGAAGGCTTGTCGCGAAGCAAATGAAAAGTTTCTTGTAAACATACACATTTATACAAACAGGTAAATATATGTAAATGCGTACTGCTCATATACATATATATATGCACACGTAATTATGCGCCTGGCTCGCAATTATAAAGCTTATATGTTTGACTTATAAAGCTTATATATATTACAAGAGCGCTTAGGGTGTCGGATTTTTGCCTGGTAATGATCTTTTGTTCTTTTGGCTGTGACAGTCTGCAGATCTGGACATTGGTGGACATTACTCAAACCAAGCGTTAGGGATAAATAATGTAGTGATAAAATAATAAAGCTTAAATCATTTCAATTTTGAAAGACACAAAATTAGACAACGAATTGAAAAAATGGAAGTATCGTTTAGTAATGGACGAGTGAAGAAACGGTATCCTGAAGGGGATATTATTATAACATTTTGCAGTAAAAAACGAATGCCCAGGTCTGCTGGTTTAATATCAGTTTCTTTCTTATTTTGCTACTTACTAGATTCTTTCTTTTCGTAAGTGACTTTACCATCTGGCCCTACGTCGAGCACAAAGGGGACAAAAAAAGAATACTGTAAATGGCTTCGTCTAACGCGCATACTACTTACGTCTTATAATTTTATGTCCCGATTACCAGTTTCTCTTTTCACTGACATTCAATCTTTCCCTATTGAAAGTCATCAAATTTATCAAAGCAGAACTGTCGAACGTAGATCACTCAACGCGATCCAACCGAATGGCACCGTTACGTTTACAATTAAATCTTCCACGGCATTGAACCGGGTTCGTAAGCATTCGGTTAGCGCATCAAAATGATACGTTACTCAGGGAAATCTATAGTTCAAGCATAGGGGGCCTAGTTGCAACCCGACAGTTCTGCCGAAAAAAATCGAGATTGGATACGATCTTTGAAGAAAATCGATTGTTACATTTTCACGAAGGGACTCACCTTCTTGTACGTCGATGCCTTCTTGTTTGAGAAGCTCGCGCAACTTCTGGATCTCTTCCTTGAGTTCTCGGATCAGCTTGGCGTTCGCATCTTCGTTCACCACAGCCTTGCAGACAATCTGTTTCGCTCTGTCCGCATATCTACACAGACGACACGCAAGACACTGAGTTGGCTTTGTACAGAAGACCCTGCGATTAAGCGAATCTACCGACGTACCTTAATGTGGACAATGTTTCGTCATAATTTATGTCAGCCGGACTAACGGCAGCTATCATCGCCGTCTTAGAATTACCACCTAAGTTTTCGCGTAGCAGCCACGTTAGGACAGAGTCTCTGTAAGGAATGAAGTCGGCCTTCTTCTTTTTCTTTGTCGCCTAATCGAACGACATACAAGAAAGTTTGATTAACAAACTGTCTCTAACATAAGTTATCGCAGTACTGCATTCGACGCATAATTCAAGATATAATCATTTAAATGATATTTCAAGACCGTGTTAACTTACCGCCTGCAAGTCCGTACAAACAATAATAGCAGACAAACAAACGAAATCGTGAAGTTAGTTCTGAGAATTTTCTTTAGGGGAAAGTTGAGCAAATGACTTAACGACGAACACTTACGATTTCGGCTAATGCACTAATGACTTTGCCGAGGGTGGTTAAGCTCTTGTTAATATTCGCGCCCTCCTTCAGTCTCGTGCCCTTCGCGCCTGTAGAATCAGCCCTCTCGGAGCCAGCAAGATCGACCAGTGAGATCTTGCTCACCTTCTCTGTGACCAGTCCGGTGGCTGAGTCTTGTCTTTGTTGGGTGAAGAAAATTGTGAACACGGCGTGTGACCTGCTCGACGTTTCATTCATGTTCGTCGCTGCCACAGTTCTGCGGTGAAACAAGAAGAAAATAGCTTCATCTTCCAGTCACGCAACAATCAGTGATATCGCTTTGCTTTCTGTTTAACACTTTGACTGCCACGGTGGTCACCGGTGACCGGTGCAAAAGATTTTATTAAAAATGCAAAAAATCGCAATGAAGTTTATTTGCAATCTTGTAAAAGCAATTAACACTTGGCATGCGGGCATACTTCGCCGCCGAATTTCGCGTGCAGCGGGCGTTTTTTCTTGAATCGCGCGGAAGTTTGGTTATTCAGAAAAATCGCTGTAAATCGAAAACTACTTCGTTTTTATGAACGAAACTTTTTTTATTTCACACTTAAATATATACTGTATGATTATTTAACAAAAAACAAACGATATTTTCACAAAATCATAAAAATAAGCGATTTTTAAAGTTTTCCACACTATCATACGAAAAGTCCGATAATTTGTCAGCGCATATTTCTTCATCACTATCTTTGTCACAACGGCTCATTTGATCAATTTTGTAATCAATAATAAAAAATCAAGCTTCAAATTGATAAAACACGTTCTGGAGCTAAGAATTCGATTGAAGACGAAATAACTCAGCAAAAGATCGAGTAACTCAACAATCATAACTTCTGGGAAAAAAAATGCAAAGCGTTGCTTAGCAACGCAAATAACACGCATATAATGTCACACATTCATGTAATTATACGTATTTAGTAGATTTGTGGTGGATATCCACTAACAACACCAAATCAACTAAATACGTATTTTTACGTGACCCGCGCTCCAGTGACAGACTACAAAAAACCTAAAAATACGTTGCCCGCATGCCAAGTGTTAACACTTTGACCGCCACGGTGGTCACCAGTGACCGGTGCAAAAGATTTGATTAAAAATGCAAAAAATCGCAATGAAGTTTATTTGCAATCTTGTAAAAGCAATTAATATTGGAACGGTGCTTCAATACTTTGGCTTCTAACAAATCCGCGTTACCTATATTTTGCACGATTTAATTATACTCTGCAGTATTTCATCGCATCGCGGTTCTAACGTAGCAAAATACGCTTTGCAGTCAACGTGTTAAGAGAGGACACTTTGCAAATCATATAATATTAACAAATATGGCGACATTTAAAAGATTTTATTGAAGTGCCTGAAACGAAAGACAGATTTTCTGTTTGCAAAAAATCGCAATGAAGTTTATTTGCAATCTTGTAAAAGCAATTAATATTGGAACGGTGCTTCAATACTTTGACTTCTAACAAATCCGCGTTACCTATATTTTGCCCGATTTAATTATACTCTGCAGTATTTCATCGCATCGCGGTTTTAACGTAGCAAAATACGCTTGGCAGTCAACGTGTTAAGAGACGACACTTTGCAAATCATATAATATTAACAAATATGGCGACATTTAAAAGATTTTATTGGAGTGCCTGAAACGAAAGACAGATTTTCTGTTCGTTGCATTTTTTCACAAACAGGCGCATGTTCTGTATTTACGCATCATTTAAAGGAAAGTCAAACAAAAGCAGCTTAGTTACAATCACGTGATCGTTGGGTGGTGTGTTATTTTCAGCCTTATTAACATAATGCTATGTCGGTTCCTGAGGACAAAACTTTACGTTGGGGCGGTATGGTTAACTTCAAGAGACGGCACATTGTTAATCATATAATATAATATTAAAAAAAAAAAAATACAAATTCAAACAAATCAGCCCTATCGTCAACTCCGTGTGTTAATAAAATAGTCATTAATGCCACCAACACATTCTACTCATCGGTACAAAACATGCGATTCATCGCATCACGTTTGTCAAAATGAAACGTCGGTAAGTTTTCACACTCGTCGAACCAGACAAATAGGCCCAGAGATAAATGAACAAAAAACCGGCTGCCTCGAAATGTAAAGAAGCTCTCACAAAAGCGCTCAATCGATTTCCAATTTCAACCGAAAAAAAAGTGCTTTATCTCATTATCCGGCGTAACTTCCTGATTGGCAACGGTGACGTTGACAAACGAACGTACCTCGCTTTGTTACCCTCGTCGATTAAGTCGTGAATGTCCTGATAGGACATTACTGCTAATTTCGACAGATCCTCGACGTAGGGTCCCAATAACGGATGCTCACGAACGCGCAGATTGCCTTTGTTCTTCGGGTTCAGCAGGTCTCTGACGCGCTCGCAGTAAATTTCCATGTAACTCACTTCCACGGAGTACTTTAAACACTCGTTTGACGTGCGACTTATCTTACGGAAGAGGTCCTTGCATATTTGCGGAATTATGCCCTCCTGACCGTCCTCTTGTTTGCCCATCATCGTGTAAGACTTGCCGGCGCCTGTTTGGCCGTATGCGAAGATGCATACGTTGTAGCCTGCGAAAGAAGAGAACGCGAATTGCAGACATTTATTCGTAAGTCTGGGGCGTACTGTGAAAAACGAAAATATACATACAAAAGGTTTCTATTTAACCTCTTAACGACGAATGAGGATAATTCGCGACATACTGCTTCGCATGTCGCATATGGGTTTAAAATTGAGAATTTCATAAAAGTGTCGGTTGTAGCGAATAGGATACATTCCTACTACCAATATATACTAGTGCACAAGCACAGTACACAAATAAAAATTGTTGACGGATTTAAATGTGCATAATAACAGGATATATACTATGTAATTATTTTTTCATCATTAGAAAAAAATTCAGGCGTTAAGGGGTTAAATCTATGAAAACGGTTGTAAGGATCGTCCCAAAATTCAAGACGCAAAATGTGGCGTATTAACCCTTCTTTACATAATGATGGAAATTTCCATCATAACATTGAATGCCCAAAAATTATATAAAAGAACAAGTTCACTTTAATCTAACTTTGCATGATGATGGAAATTTCCATCATATTGTTTTTGCTAAATTTATACTATAAATATATAGTAAGATTTTTTTAACCATTTTTCCTTTAATTTTGAACATGAATTATATCAGCTTGATTTATTTCACCAATAAAGAAAAAATCATGCAAAGAAGGGTTAAAAGAAAACCCAAAGGGGTAAATCTAAAACGGCGACTCATGTGAAAATATATATGTAAAATATTTTATTTAAAACTATGTACACGGTTGTTAGGATTGCCCCAAAATTCAAGATACAAAACGTGGCGTATTAACCCTTCTTTACATAATGGTGGAAATTTCCATCATAACATTGAATGCCCAAAAATTATATAAAAGAACAAGTTCACTTTAATCTAACTTTGCATGATGATGGAAATTTCCACCATATTGTTTTTTGCTAAATTTATACTATAAATATATACTAAGATTTTTTTAACCATTTTTCCTTTAATTTTGAACATGAATTATATCACCTTGATTTATTTCACCAATAAAGAAAAAATCATGCAAAGAAGGGTTAAAAGAAAACCCAAAGCGGTAAATCTAAAACGGCGACTCATGTGAAAATATACATGTAAAATATTTTATTTAAAACTATGTACACGGTTGTTAGGATTGCCCCAAAATTCAAGACGCAAAATGTGGCGTATTAACCCTTCTTTACATAATGGTGGAAATTTCCATCATAACATTGAATGCCCAAAAATTGTATAAAAGAACAAGTTCACTTTAATCTAACGTTGCATGATGATGGAAATTTCCACCATATTGTTTTTTGCTAAATTCATACTATAAATATATACTAAGATTTTTTTAACCATTTTTCCTTTCATTTTGAACACGAATTATATCAGCTTGATTTATTTCACCAATAAAGAAAAAATCATGCAAAGAAGGGTTAAAAGAAAACCCAAAGGGGTAAATCTAAAACGACGGCTCATGTGGAAATATACATATAAAATATTTTATTTGAAACTATGTACACGGTTGTTAGGATTGCCCCAAAATTCAAGACGCAAAATGTGGCGTATTAACCCTTCTTTACATAATGGTGGAAATTTCCATCATAACATTGAATGCCC
The DNA here is from genome assembly GCA_033815515.1 of Cryptocheilus praepositus. Classification (NCBI taxonomy): domain Eukaryota; kingdom Metazoa; phylum Arthropoda; class Insecta; order Hymenoptera; family Pompilidae; genus Cryptocheilus; species Cryptocheilus praepositus. The sequence goes on from JAWWQZ010000257.1 coordinate 4,364,621, forward strand.
AAAAATTATATAAAAGAACAAGTTCACTTTAATCTAACTTTGCATGATGATGGAAATTTCCACCATATTGTTTTTTGCTAAATTTATACTATAAATATATACTAAGATTTTTTTAACCATTTTTCCTTTAATTTTGAACATGAATTATATCACCTTGATTTATTTCACCAATAAAGAAAAAATCATGCAAAGAAGGGTTAAAAGAAAACCCAAAGGGGTAAATCTAAAACGGCGGCTCATGTGAAAATATACATATAAAATATTTTATTTAAAACTATGTACACGGTTGTTAGGATTGTCCCAAAATTCAAGATACAAAACGTGGCGTATTAAAAGAAAATCAATAGGGGTAAATCCAAAATGGGGATGATGTGAAGATATGTATATAAAAGATTTTATTTGAAACTATGTACACGTTTCTCAGAACCGCCCTAAAACAGAAGACACAAAACGAATAACTCGTCGCCTACCGAAGTTCTAAATTCTCGCCCTACCGAAACTTAAATCACACTGCTCAACCCGACTGTTTCAAAACGAATAAATCTCTGTGATCTGTAAAGCCCACTTCTTAGGAATACATTTTCTTTGTCCTATTCAAATACGCTATCTTCGGTCGCGCACAAATTATAAAATAAGTCCGCTATCAGCAGGTAAGTACGGGGCTTATTCTTAATGCGTCTTACACCATTACATTTTTATCGAGACTGCAAAAAACTCTTACCTTCGAAGGCGTGCTCCAGCATCTCTTCGCCAATGTCTTTGTAAACCATGATTTGCGACGAATAATTCTCGTCAGTCGGCTGTAATACAAATAATAAGGGTAGGTGTATTCTTAACTGCACCTTCTACCCTTAATTTGTTGTAGGGAGGAGATAATTATTTATGGTAAGATCAGAATATTTTCTATGATGATCCCTTCGTTTGGTTATAATTATGTTGTACTGTTCGATGCGTCTTCCTGCTCTCTTACAATACAACCGTTGTGTACATCTCACCGTTACTATGCGGTGGGACAAGCAGAGATGCATGTACTTTTTTATTTATAATCGTGCAAATGTTATAATTGCTATAAGAAATTGTTACAAGAATAGTGATTTCGCCGTTTCTTTCCGACATTTATTATTATGTAAATTCAATTGGTATTATAATAATCATTCAATCTGTTGGTCTCCGGTACCTCTGCGTAATTTTAATTTCATACGGTCCAATCATATATGGAGTATTTTAAAACGTTGACTACAATGATCATCGGTGTCCAGCGCGCAAAAGACCTCATAAAAACGCGAATAATTTAACATCGATGATATTTCATTTTCTAACTGCATTAATTTAATTCCGTGCAGTTCAATCATAATCTGTAGTATTTCATCACGTTGCGGTCCTAATATGTTTTTTCTCGAATTTTGATGACAGATAATATGAATTTTTCTCGAATTTTGCTGATAGATAATATGAATTTTTTCGAATTTTGATGATAGATAATATGAATTTTTCTCGAATTTTGCTGATAGATTAAGAGATCGGTCCTCGTCAATAGTCATCTTATTCCGCAAGTTCGTGGCGCAACGTTGTATTTTAGCTGCTCCAGGGTTCATCCCCGACAATACCGTAAGTCACTTAAGAGGAACGTAAGTAAGTTACGGTCGAACCGTCAGTGTTAATGTATATTAGGGGCTCTCTTGTCGCTTTAATGAAACTTATTAGGTGTATACACGAGGGTGACCGGTATCCACGTTCAGGGAAAATTGACCCACATATTAAGGTCAGCCTCGCGCTTCCGTTCCCACACGTATATTCATGAAATACCCGAAGAAAAACGCCAAACTCTACTTACGTCCATGGAGAAGTACGAGTAGTCGTAATTAAAGCTCTTGATTGCATCTTTACTGCCGGGCGGTGCTTTCGGATTAAGTATCGCTGCAACGGGAAAAAAAGTATACAGATATGCATATGTCAATATTGCTACGGTGCGTGATTGATCGCTCGTTTTGTTAACTCTTCCGAAGTAATACGCGAGGCGGAACGAATTCCACGGTTTAAGGTCGATGACTAATGCGATAGACACGATAACGTGGACGAGATTTATTGCATTTTCGGGCGGCATGCATCATGCAGCGAGGCACCAAAGTGCGCAATTTAGTATCGATTTCGTGCGCGAATGTGTGAGAAAGAGAGAGTCGCCGGAGAGTGGGGTCGGCGAAAGGCGGAGAAAGAGACAGAACTTGGACGTGGTAATGATTCTGCGCATTTCAGTCTTTCGTGATGAGTAAAATATATTCACGAGCACTGACATGGATACATAATTAATGAGCGGGCGGCGATAGGACGTTCGCTTCCTCTCGCGGCGCCTAAATTCCCCGACGAAAAAGTCCGTAAAAGACGCCTATTCGCGAACGGCACGTACAAGCGACAAATATTTAGTCAAATAATTAAGGAATGCAAGCCCTTTTTCGGTTAGAAAGAAAAAGACGAAGACAGAAGAAAATGCTTGACTATAGAACTTTGTTACTTTAAACCTCGACGTGCTTTCCTTCTTCAGAAGCCGACAAAAGGTGTATGGTGTTACAAAATTTGTTCATTTAAAAGCTTTCTGTACAATATAAACATTTTCTTTCGTCGGAATTCCGCATAATAGTTATATGTTCCATCTCAGCAATTCGTAGATAACTCTCACCAATTTAGAAATGACATGTATTCATTATTATTTCTTTATAAAGTTTTCTGAGAAACAACATTTTGTGACACACATGGGCTTCTTGTTCAAGCTTTCATAGTCAAGCATTTTCAACCACATATTCTTCCATCTTAACATTTCACGACTCCCTTTCATAAATTTAGAAATGACATGTATGCATTATTACTCTTTTGTAACGTTTACTGAGAAACAGCATTTTGCAACGCACATACACTTTTCATTCTTCCATCTCAACACTTTACATGTCCATTCCTCAATTTAGAAATGTGACGCCTGACGTTATTATTATCTCTTTATAAAGGTTACTAAGGAACAAAATTCTGTAACAGACATACACTTTCCAAACAAGTCTTCACACTCAAGCATTCTCAACTAAAAAAAAGGGCTTTAGCTTCAGCAAGCTATAATGAATTTTATAAATAATTATAAGAAAACAGAATAAATAATTATTTGAATAAAATGCAGTAAGGTCTAAATTAAGCAGATCATCGCACTCAAAAATTCTCAACTACATAAGATTTTTAGTTTTAGTAGAGTAGGAGGAATTTTATAAATAATTTAAAAAATGTGAGATAAATTGCAGTAAGATCGGAATGAAGGTGATCATCGAAAAGAAGAAATAATCCTACTTACACGTGGTGCTGCCGTTCATTTCGATGATGCATTGTGCCTCCCGCGAAATCTCGCGATTGTTGAAGGGCCGTACCCTCACCGCCACCTTTACCGACGACATTTTTCCCAGTTTCCGTAAAACTCAGCGTTCGGTCACGCCGGCGATGGCGGCGGGGCTGGTTTGTCGATCGTCTCCGTCTACGCCTCTGCAATCAAAGAGAATGCGTCTTCATTAACGAGGATCGTGGATGTGCGAGGATCCGCGCACACATCGCCGAGTTACGAAATGCAAGCAGGCGCCTCAATTGCTGAGATGTTAATCAACCTGCGCATTCAGCGAATCCCGTACCACTAATTGGCACGTACCATCGACGGCGGCCAGTACAAACGCGCGTGCAAATAAATTCCGATAAAACGGTGTCAAGATGCACGCCGCCGACGAATCGCTACTCCGTGACGTTTTCATTCAACGCCCTCGCGAGTAGTATCTGCCGAATATATCTGCACCCGGCACTGCGTCGTGGATATCGGAAATCGATGCCGGGAATGAGTGCCCCTCTGATCGGAAGACAGACGCGATAAACAGTGGATTTCGCCGAGGCGGCATGCGCCAATTTATTTTCCTCCTATGCAGCCTGTGCGACCGTTGTACTTTCTGTTATAATTGTTTCTGCTTTTCATGTATATTTGTTTCATTATTGTTTATGATTTTAGTCTGTGTCGGTTTTATTATTGTTTGGCATTTTGATATATGTTTGTTTCATTATTGATTGTACGCGAGCTGTACACTAAGCTGCTACGCTGCCAGATTTAATGTTGCGTGTCAAGTGACATTTGGCAATAAAGTGCGTCCAGTCGATTTGACAGCGACGCGTTTCTATTATTGTCAGAGCGAAGCGTCGCTGGGAGCCGTGGGCCAAATTTAAGAGGAAAGCGTGTGGATGTCGCGTCTGATTTGTCTTTGACCCGTGTCACTGGATCGCCCTCGGTCCCGACGGAGATCAAATAAATTTAAGGAGCCATGGCTACTGTGCGCTGTCGAAGATTAGTATCGTGCCGGTGCTATTCTCGTCGTCTCTCATTAAAGAGTGTGGCTAAAAAAAGAACCTGCTGCGTCGAGTATGATAAGCGCGCTGTAGGAGAGAGCGGACGCGGGCCCATCGGCCAATGACGTATAGGGTTTAATTGCTGATTCATCGGAAATGAATCAGCCTCGCGCGGGGCGGAATATAAATCGGGTAAATCGATTAAGTACGAAGGCGTAAACCGGATCCGCTGATCCGCCGTACGTGCGATTTATCGCTGACCTGCACCACTGCGATTGATCGTGCGACTGTAGAGCACCGAATGTCTAATCGACAAACACGTTCTATTATTCGTTTGTAATGAAGTGTTTCCTTGAAACCGCGGAAGGGAAACATTCCGCGGAAGAAAGTTTAGCCGTCAGGTGTCGGTCGCGAGTCAGCAGACTTCGAGGCTCCTGGCTGGTGCATCCTCGAGACGGCAGAAACTATCGGTCGCCAGTGTGATCGATATGACGCCGGAGTCCGACTGTGGTCTGAGTCGGGTGGAAAATGATAATGGAGTTCGCGGAAACTCTCGCGATGTGGGTCAAATGTATTCGTTTTAGGAAAAGTCACGGCACACACTGTCGGTGGCCGTCCAGGTCCGAATGACACGTTACCTCGTAACTAATTATAACGAAATTCAAATGTTGATGTAAAAGGGGTTGTTTCCATCAAGAAACGTCAGTGGAATAACGTTGGTAGTAGAGCACAGAAGCCATTGACCTATGAACTTTCGTCGCAGATGCACATGAAATGAATCACCTTGTCCTTTCAGTACGCAGGGCAAACTGTCTGACCATTCTTTGATCTGCATCACTGTTTCCACCTTTGACGTAACGACGCCTACCAATTCGACGAGTATTCGACGTCTACTGCTCTTACGTAGATTATTGAGCTATGAAAGGCAGAAACTATGCCGACTACACTATCACAGCTTTCCCATGCAGTCTCATAACACGGTGACGCCCGTCAGCACGAAGAAACTGACGACACCGCAAGCTCGCCAGTACGTCGACGTGCACCAGCTTCGTGAAGGATCTAACGGTGCAAACTCCATGGCTTAGTCCTACTTTCTTGCCTGTTTCCAACCTTTTGAAGTACTCGCTACGCCCTTTTATGGTTGAAACCCCGAGTTCATTTGTTAACTCAACATCTTTGCGACCTCCCCAATTCCCTCTTCAGGACCCTATATTTCTAATCGCGTTAGCGTTATAAATATTGTACACCACCTACAATTATAATTTAAACGTTACGCACAATTATAAACACTATGGACTACCGAACGAGGAACTCATGGGGTCCCGAAACATGTTGCCTGAAGAAATAACGTCCGCATTTCTAGCACAAGGAGGCGTATCACTCAACGAATTCTACTTTTGCGCAAGCACACGTTCAGGCAGTCGCGACGTTCTGGAAGCAACGAAAATGGGTGAAAGCCGACCATACCTAGTCTCGTTACACGTCGCTCGATGCCACGGGCCACGATGTAGTCGCCAACAGCGACGTGGGCGGCAGGGAAGCGAAGGAGCGTCGGAAAGACGGCTTCGACGACATTGACAAAAACCAGAACACTCACGAAATCAACACATCCGTAACGGGCAGGCCACCTCACTCATGTACGCGTCATTCTCGCACACACACGCACTCCCGCACGTCCCTCAGCGCGTACCCGCACCACCCTCTTTTGCCAGCGAACGACAGCAGCGAACGACAGCGACCAACGACAGCAGCGGGCCTGCAATGGGATCCTCGACTTGCGTCCGGGCGACTCTGTTCGGCGAACAATCCTCGCTCAATCCTCGCGAGCCGAAAGTCGAATGACGAGTGAGAGCGAGAGGACGAGGGTGGCCATTTGCACATGCGCGAAGTCGTGTGCAGATTGGAAGTCTCGCGCAAGCGTGCCGGAAGTCGAGGAATATAATATCGTTGCGGGAGGCTCGGCGCTCGCGAATGTTTGGTTTTTGGTCGAGAGCTGATGGGCTTGTGAAATAGGGTGTAATTGGGTGATCGGAGGAATTGAGAGTCTCCGTCCGACGCGTTCGGCGGCGCGATTTTTTGCGACTGACATCATCGATTAACCCGCGCGGCGCTTTTGTATTATGCAACGAGGCGAGATCCTGGTCGGGACGAAAATGCAAATCGGTCTCGCGACGGCGAAGAACGTTGATTAAGTCATTACTGTTGAAAGAATGCATGAGGATGGGCAGCGGCGAAGTTTGCGAAAGCTTGCTTTGAGATGTCGGTAGGAGAGGCGGTGGGACGCGTTCTGGAATTAGAGCAGTGCGCGCCTGCGATATGAGTTTTCTGATTAATTGAAAGCACAAGTCGATGCGCGTTCGCCAATGTTCAACCGATTAAACCATAGAATTGACGTCGGGGGACGTTCAATGACTGTGTGCCTGCGCTGTGTTAATGTGTGGTGCCAGCTTCAGGGTGGTCGTGAGCACGAAGCTCCGTTCTCCTTTATCTCACCTTTTCAATCCGCCTACTCTTTGTTCTTCCGTAAAGCAGACGATCGTCACTTAACTACGATGGACTTGTTCTGCACCCGTGCCCAAAGCAGTTCTCTACAAAAAACGTATAATTACTTGGTCCACACAATCCCATTCGTGGGTTTTACGAAATTGGGACTCTGAAGCTCGTAGCGCACGTCGAAGTTTAAATTCAGTCACGCTTATTAACGATTTAACCATCTGACGAACGCAAAGATATCGCACGTAACTACGCCAACCCGTGACGACCAGCCTGACGCAAGACGCTGATCGTTTCGCCCACGCATGTCGTACGTTATGTGGGCATCGTATACGACATGATCGAAAAGTCGTCGGCACGATGGAACGTTCCGTCTAGACTTTTCGGTGCCTCCTTACTCATCATCGTAAGCGCTCAACCACACGTCGAACCCAAGGGATTGACCCAGGCAAATTAATCCCTACGCCTTCGTAATAATTCAGTCCCTGCGCCTACAAACATCTGAAGACCTCTCAGCTCCCCAAATTGCACCCTTCCAATCTCCTGGACATTACCTACATTCCGGGACGACCAACTAACGGTCCCCATGCAGCCCTTACCAATCGAGCCCCAGACGAAAATCAAAAAGCAAACACCCCCGACCCTAATTAATCTCGCCCATTGCTGCCTTCGTTAATGTCATTAATTCTGTCTCCGTTCTGGTTGAATGGGTTTATTATATTCCGTAAGAGCTGCCCATATTTCGAGCCCCATCCGGCTCCTGTCCAGGAGCATTATGAATTTTTCAGAAGTTTGCTCCTGAAGACACTCATTGTCGATTTACTTTGTCTACTAGTAAATAAAGCTGTCCAATGTAGAGTAAGTAAAAAGTATAGAAAAATAAATAGAGTCGAGAAAAGTACAACAAATAGCCATGGGCTGCGAAACACGCAGAGTTCCTAGAGAATAAACTAAAACCATTCAACCAAAACAGGCACAAGTAGAGTAGACAAAAGTAGAGCACGACGTTAGTAGTGGAGTATGTAGTAAGTAGTACCGTAAATAGTAAAGTGAAAAGTGGAGAAAAAAAAGTAGACTACACGAAAGTACAAAAGGTACCCATGGGCTGTGAAACATATAGGCCTCCTATCGAATAAAATAAAACCATTCCACCAAAACAAGCGCAACTGGAAAGACGAAACAAGTAGACTCGATAAAAGTAGAGTAAGACATTGGGAGTAACAGGCAAAATAGACAAAAGTACAAAAGTCAGCCATGGGCCCAAAACCCATAGACCTTCTATCGTATAAAATAGAAACATTTCACAAAAACGAGCACAACTAAAAAGAGAATACAAGTAGACTATATAAAAGTAGAGTCAGACACTGGTAGTAACAAGCAGAATAGACAAAACCACAAAAGCCAGCCATGGGCCCCGAAACACCAACAGCTCCTGCAGCATAGTCTGAAAAGCATTCAACCGAAACCGGCAACCCTGACATGAAGAAAAGGAAAAACCTTGAATTCGCAATCAACTTAATCGAAGAAATGCCCTTTGACAGTGAAGGCCAGAGCACAAGGAGCGAGCGCAAGTCGCGCAAAACGCTTGTGCTTCGAAAAGGCATTACGATCTCGAGACAAAATGGCGCCTGGGCTCTCTGGTCTCGTGCTCTGCGCGCGTCGATCGACGTGGTGGTCCAGGGTCGTGCCCGTGCGTTCTCCCGCCATGGACCAATCGCGGGTCGCTTCAGGGCGAGAATCAATAGCGGGGAGCGTGACGTCACGAGGTGAGCGAGGAGAACGAGGAGAACGAGGAGAACGAGGAGAGCGAGGCGAGCGATCGACCGATGCGGCGCGGGCGGCGCCGGCCAATTTCCACAGCAATCAATAGCGGACACTATGACGACCGAGGACTACAGAGAAGGCAGACGCGAAGGTTGGAGAAGGCGAGGGCGGCCAAGAAAGCGAAGAGGCGACGAAGGTGCCGCGAACATTGATGCGGTGCTTCGCTTACGCACGGATCGGGTTACCTTCTTCCTGGAGAACCCCGACTGCACGGCGCAGATTCTATTCCGCCGAGCGTGTCGCGTTACCGGCCAATTGCATGGGGGAGATTCAGTCACGACGTGGGCGCGAACGATTTTTCCCTCGGCAAATGAGATAAAGCGCATGGACGATGGCGGACGGCTTGTGTTCTAGGGGTCTGGGCCAAACGTTGGCAAACTCACTGAGGAGTCCTTGAGGAATGTGTGGACGCAGCGGTGTCACAAATTCGTGCGCATCGAATGGCGTGTGCGGATTGGGGACCCGTTTTCCAGAGCACAAAGGGTTAGGCCGCAAGGCTACGGCGATGAAAAAGCTGAGATTTGGAGTTTGATGTTGGATGGCGTGGTCTCTGGGGTGCCGGGCGGTTTGCATGCGGCGGGCAGGCTTTGGAAAGCGAAGCCGTTGGAAGAACCTCGTGGGCGATGGGGACCAGTTTTTCTGAGTACGAAAGGTCAGGTCGTGAGACTAGGCTGTCGGAAAATCTGAGAGCTCCGACGCGTGGGCGCTGGGGCAAACAATTTTCCCGTCGGAGAATAAGAAAATGCGCACAGACGACGTGCACGACGTAGGTTTTGAGTTCTTGGGTGGTTTGCACGCGGCGGCAGACAGTGGAAAGTGGAATAGTTGAAGACATTGCAGAAGCGACGGGGTCGCAAATTCGTAACGCATTGATCGGCTTGTGCGAATTGGGGACCCGTTTCTCTGAGCATAAAAGGTCAGGTCGTGAGACTACGGTGTCGGAAAACCTTGGAGCTTCGACGTGGGCGTTGGATCAAACAATTTTTCCATCGGAAAATAATTAAAAGCGCACGGACGATGTTGGCCAATGTGGGTTCTAGGGTCTTGTGTGGTTTCGGAATCATTGAAAACATTGTGGACGCCACAGTGTCGCAACTTCATACGTTGCACTGTCGGAAAAACTGGGAGCTTCGACGTGGGCGCTGAGGCAAACGATTTTTCCGTGGGTAAATGAAATAATCCGCACGGACGTTAGACGAGACGGACTCAAGGGTGTTGGGCGATTTATACGCGTTGGGCAAATATTGGCAAGCGAAATCGTTTAGAAATCTTTGGACGCAATTTCGTACTCATCGATCGGCACTTGCGAATTGGGGCCCTGGTTTTCCGTGCAGAAAAGATCAGCCTGCGAGGCTTCGTGTCTAAAAATCTGGGAACTTTGATGCGGGCGCAAGGGCAAACGATTTTTCCGTCAGCAAATGGAACTAAGCGCGCGGACGATGTTAGACAACATGGACTCCAAGAGGTCTTGGTCGCTTTGCAGGCGTCCGACAAACATTGAATATCGGATTCTTTCGGAAATCTATAACCGCAATTTCGTACTCATCGATCGGCACTTGCGAATTGGGGCCCTGGTTTTCCGTGCAGAAAAGGTCAGCCTGCGGGGCTTCGCGTCTAAAAATCTGGGAACTTTGATGCGGGCGCAAGGGCAAACGATTTTTCCGTCAGCAAATGGAACTAAGCGCGCGGACGATGTTAGACAACATGGACTCCGAGAGGTCTTGGCCGCTTTGCAGGCGTCCGGCAAACATTGAATATCGGATTCTTTCGGAAATCTATAACCGCAATTTCGTACTCATCGATCGGCACTTGCGAATTGGGGCCCTGGTTTTCCGTGCAGAAAAGGTCAGCCTGCGAGGCTTCGCGTCTAAAAATCTGGGAACTTTGATGCGGGCGCAAGGGCAAACGATTTTTCCGTCAGCAAATGGAACTAAACGCGCGGACGATGTTAGACAACATGGACTCCGAGAGGTCTTGGCCGCTTTGCAGGCGTCCGGCAAACATTGAATATCAGATTCTTTCGGAAATCTATAACCGCAATTTCGTACTCATCGATCGGCACTTGCGAATTGGGGCCCTGGTTTTCCGTGCAGAAAAGGTCAGCCTGCGGGGCTTCGCGTCTAAAAATCTGGGAACTTTGATGCGGGCGCAAGGGCAAACGATTTTTCCGTCAGCAAATGGAACTAAGCGCGCGGACGATGTTAGACAACATGGACTCCGAGAGGTCTTGGCCGCTTTGCAGGCGTCCGGCAAACATTGAATATCAGATTCTTTCGGAAATCTATAACCGCAATTTCGTACTCATCGATCGGCACTTGCGAATTGGGGCCCTGGTTTTCCGTGCAGAAAAGGTCAGCCTGCGGGGCTTCGCGTCTAAAAATCTGGGAACTTTGATGCGGGCGCAAGGGCAAACGATTTTTCCGTCAAATGCTAAAATGGAACTAAGCGCGCGGACGATGTTAGACAACATGGACTCCGAGAGGTCTTGGCCGCTTTGCAGGCGTCCGGCAAACATTGAATATCGGATTCTTTCGGAAATCTATAACCGCAATTTCGTGCGCATCGATCGACTCGTGCGAGTTCAGAACCCATTTTTCTGAGCAGAAAAAGTGAGGCCTAGGTTATCGGGAAATCTGGGAGCTTCGACGCTCACGTCTTTAAGCCGTTGAAGTTGCGCAACGATGACGGTAATGCGATTACTCGGGCGTTAGCAGGGTCCCGGGTGCTTTTCGAGGACGCGGACGAGATCCAGACGTTTTTGCGGAAAACCGCTCCCACGAGTGAGCTCCGAACGCGTTAGGAATTTAGCGAGGATCCACCGACGTTTGAGATTAATCTGACCGGCAGCCTCCAGGCTGGGCCTAACGGAAACCAGTAACCTGTTGCCTTAGTCGGGACTAATAATCGATGCGATCGTTAGTCACTCGAGAGCATCGGTAGGAAGTCGAGAAACTCTGTTGCGGAAGCGGCAGTATCGCGATCAAAACACCAATTAAGGTCATGCGGTAAGGTGAAGTGTAATAAATGCGTTTTATCGAGGGCACCCTGAGTCCGGGGTCAAAGTTGCTTATCGATATGCGGCCGCAGGAAAATGCACTTTAGCAGCCGTAGACGCATCGGTGGCCGGTGGACTCCGTTTAAGTGGCGGCGGTATTTTTTTATTACGCACACAAAACGTCTGCGCGCCGGATAGAATGCGATGGATTTGCCTATTGATTGATCTGTCGGCGTATATGTCTGCGGTAAAACCTAATGTACTGGCGGCGAAGTTTTCCCGGAGATGATTGAAGCATCATATTGTTGAACGCGTGAATGCGTGGCCTGGCGAAGTCACTAGAGTATTCGTACCAACGCTGCACGGGGCTAAATAAATTCGTATTCAATATGTTGGGTAACACGTGACATTTTCTCGAAAGCTCCTTCGGAAAGTCGAGAATTTTTAGTCAACTTCGGCGAAGCATAGAAGCTACCAGAATTGATTTTGCAAGTGGGGTGTCGCCGATGTAAGTGAAATGCATGAAAAATAAACGATAAGCCAGTAGATATTCTCGGAAATCTTCAATTTAAGCAATAGATGCGATATCAATTTAGGACACTTAATTGCGAGGTACTAAAGACAATTAAGGTCGTTCTTTAATACCTGCCAACGCGAATCTAGTTTCGGAAGACTAAAGGCATTCTTTAGGTGTTCTAAAAGGTTTTTTTTACAAGGAAAGTTATGTTCTACAGGGAGTAAAACTGACGCGATATTTATGAAAGCGAAATAAATTTTGTCTCACGTTTCCTGGCGGTGGACAAGGTAATCTAGGGAGACCACTTGATCCGGCGGCACTAGGTCTAGTGTTACTGAGATCAAGAGCCCACTCGGTTGAAACATATTGAAAAGTCACCCCCTTGTTCGAGCCGTACTTGAAATTCGTCCGCAAGCAGATTTATACAATTTTCGAATGTGGTCAGTATGCGTCTAAAATTCCGTAGAAGCAGTCCTTAAAAATACTACAGTAATGTATTGGCACATAAAAATAACTCTAAATGCTTCGTCGTTGTTTTCTAACGTTAAATACAACTTTTACTAATATTCGGTAAGAGCTTTTGAACGTACGACGTTATACTCACACACGAGCTTTTCAAACTACGATTCCAAATATTCCACTGAGGAAGATCGACGAAAATAATTGCGTCCAGGGACCGAGCTGTACGCCAATATCAATCGTAGAGTAATTTGATGAAAGGTTTAACGGGCTAAGTCCATATTTCAAACTAGGAACTGCATTTTCAACGTATGACCAAAAGTAAGTAAAACGTTTCCATTTTATACTGGCAAGCTGTACCATACGTTAGAGGGTAAGTTACAGTAAAAATAGACAATTGTCTGCCAGCTGAACTCAATAATTTGAGGAAACGGTGATTATTGTAAATTGAACGAAAAAGGTCGAACCTGATTGTCGCCATTCTTCCTTTTCTAAGTGTAATATAATTCACAGCCCGAAACTAATGGTTTGGCCATAATGAATTCCGTGAAGGTCAACTATTTTAGACAATACCATCACCATTTGTGTGAAAAAATGAATTGATTTCAGTTGCCTAACTTTTTAATCTATCAAATAATGTCTAAACCAATTCAGAAGGTTGCCAAGAAAATATTATAATTTGCAATACTTTAGGAAACGTTGCTAAAAGTAAATGATAACAGAAAATAGTAGGTACGAAGATATAGAAAAATTAAAGTGCTCCTATCGATCCACCTTTTAGAGCAATAAAAACAGATAAACTTATATTTAGAACAATTTCAGCGACACTGTAAAATGTACAGTGCTTTTGGAAGTATGGCCAAAAATATGTTGACACAGAGCAAAAATTCCACATGCCGTTGGTATTAATCTAAAAGACTCTAGATTATATTATTCGTCTACATCATTGTGAATTCCATTGTAATACTATTGCCGAATAAATATAGACCTATGAATATACGGTGAAATATATGGAATATATACTCCACACACCTCCCTCTATTATCCCGATCTGGCAACCATATGTGTCCGACACACCAATCAATGTGTTGAAGCTCCTTCAAACCCGAACATCAATATTCCATCGCCGGCACAAGGGCCAAAGGAAAACTATTTCGCCGTATCATCTTTCCGAAGAGCAGAAGCACCAGAATCGACGTGTACCAATTTCCATCGCCTGACAACGAAAAATTAGCCTTCCTCGGCGCCTGCACCACAGACACCTCCCCACCACAAACAAACCTACAGGCCGCTACGTCGATGAACAGGCGTCAGTACGTCTACGAAACGTCTCATTAACCGTCCGCATCAATCAACCCCTTTCGTCAGGCTTTCCAGCTCGCACCTCCCGAATACCACTACCCTCCGCCAAGAGAGTTCCCTCAGAAAAATCCCGCAAACTTTCGAACGCACGCCGTGAACCGATCGGTACTCTCGCCAGAAGAATCAATGCATAGATCGCGGATGGCAGCTTATCGGGGTGCAGGCGGTCAACGCGGCATAAAAGATCGTCGCGACTACGCAGCCTATGACTCATCGCCCACTATCAATACACCGCAATTAGATCGTGTTAGCGCGGGTGCCGATCAACAAATATTGAAAATGGCGCCCGCACTCTCGCCTCGAACGGCGTGCCTACTTTTCGTCTGCTGCGGGCGAACGCGCACAAATACGAAATACAAAAGGCGCCGTAAATAAGTCGCGTATGACTCACCGGACGGCCACATCGGTGCGAGAACTGGCCCGATCTGCGTGTCGCTCGACAAGGCTCCGAAATGAATATTTGAGGCGACGTTCGGTGCGATTTGAGAGAATTGACGTGACACACGACGGTGCTTAGGCTCGAGCGGACCCCGACGCTGCGTATGCGACGTTCGGGACTGTCAACTGATGGGGACGTCGGACAAAGACGGATTAGGACGTTGCGAGGAACATGTTGGCCTTTGAACGACGCGCATCGGCGCAGCAAATAGATGCAAAGTGATTAATAGGACTATCGCTCACCAGATACTCGAGCACTGACGTGAAAACAGCTGAGGTCCTCCGGCCATACTGGTTCTAGTTCCGTGACGTTCCCTTGCACGCGACGTCCGTTCGCATCGCGACGCTACTGGACTGTCAGAACTGGCGGATCGATTAACAACGCGCCCTTTTCCACCTTTCGACCGACGCCATGGCTGCCAACGGTGCGAACCGAATGTCACTGCAGGCGGCGGGAGAATGGAGAGTTGGTGGAAGTTTTAGGCGCCAAATACGAATGCTTTATTTTGCTTTCATACGAATGCTTTATTTTGCTTTCATACGAATGCTTTATTTTGCTTTCATACGAATGCTTTCATTTGAATGAGCGCTGTTACGAAATACTGGTATCGCGTATACAGGTGTTTCTGCGACTGCTGCTACTTTTTTGCTTTTGCGATTACCGCTGCTAAATATTGTTTCTATGCGTATACTTATGCATTTTTGTCGTTACCGCTGCCGAATACTACTCTTGGGTGTATAAGTTTTACTTCTGGAATTGCTGCTATTTAATAGCAGCTCGCTGTTACTGCTTTGTATACAGGTATTTCTGCGACTGCTGCTACTTTTTTGCTTTTGCGATTATTGCTTTCGCGTATACAGGTGTTTCTGCGGCTGCTGCTACTTTTTTTGCTTTTGCGATTACTGCTGCTACTTTTTCGCTAAATATTGTTTCTATGCGTATACTTATGCATTTTTGTCGTTACCGCTGCCGAATACTACTCTTGGGTGTATAGGTTTTACTTCTGGAATTGCTGCTATTTAATAGCAGCTCGCTGTTACGAAATACTGCTTTCGCGTATACAGGTGTTTCTGCGACTGCTGCTACTTTTTTGCTTTTGCGATTACCGCTGCTAAATATTGTTTCTATGCGTATACTTATGCATTTTTGTCGTTACCGCTGCCGAATACTACTCTTGGGTGTATAGGTTTTACTTCTGGAATTGCTGCTATTTAATAGCAGCTCGCTGTTACGAAATACTGCTTTCGCGTATACAGGTGTTTCTGCGACTGCTGCTCCTTTTTTGCTTTTGCGATTACCGCTGCTAAATATTGTTTCTATGCGTATACTTATGCATTTTTGTCGTTACTTCCGCTGCCGAATACGTATACAGGTGTTTCTGCGACGGCTGCTACTTTTTTGCTTTTGCGATTGCCGCTGCTAAATATTGTTTCTATGCGTATACTTATGCATTTTTGTCGTTACCGCTGCCGAATACTACTCTTGGGTGTATAGGTTTCACTTCTGGAATTGCTGCTATTAAATAGCAGCAATTCCAGAAGTAAAATCTATACATAGTATGTAGTATATAGTATATAGTACTACAGTATATAGTATATAGTATATACTTTTCCACTTTTCTTTACCAAACCGTAACGTGTGGATGCTGCACCAGACGTAAGATGTAATGTGATGTTGATAACACATTGATTGCCATACATATTATTGTTATCGAACGTCAAATTTAAATGTTGATGCCACAGTGGGTATACGCCATACGTATTACTGTTGCTGGACGTCAAATTCGAATGTTGAAGATGTTGATGCGACAAAGAATATTTATCGCACATATTGCTGCAGCCATGTTGTATTCTGGGGAGATATCATATGAGTTGAACAAGTTGCCGAACGATGGCGGCAGAGAGTGATTTTTTTAGATGTACCGTCTGTGTCTAGTTCACGTGAAATCGATTCCTGTCACTGCTATGTGCCGGATTGAAAAATTGAGGCACGTCTGTGTTCCGGTATTTAAATTGACTTCGTCAGACTTCAGACCGACTCGCCTACCACCTGAGTCATCGATACGCCGTTCATCTTATAGCTTTTCTTACATTTAGTATGCGCAACGTGCCCTTTTTTCCGATACCCGCCTGTCCATTTGGAGGATTCCAGCCCCGACATGTATATTTTCTATCATACGTCGCTAAGCATTCGAGTGGAAAAATATAGACCAAACTAGCGAGTGATGTAGGCAATCGTAGCTTTCCGTTCTGCTTGAATTTATCATACGCCACTAGATATTTCATGACAACATAAATACACACTTCATCTCAATTATACTGTACTCCTAGGTGTCACTGCAGAGTTATATTGAATCGCATCGCAGCGAAAAATTTGACGAGACCTTAAATGATAAAATAGCAAATGGAAAATAGGACTGGGATAACACGGGAGGCACGACGGTACAGAAAGAATTTGCAACAACACAGTAGCTAGAATCAATATCAATTTTACTGCCTCGCCCTCTCGCTCCTTCTGTCTCACTTGACAAACTCCGAGATGTATCCAGCCATCAACCTATCACAGACTTCGTAGACTCAGTCAGGCGCCGACCAATGCACTCGGGCCTAATCTCAAATACGACGACCTCTAATTACTAGCTCTCATTACAAAAAGATGCAAAAACTCTTAGAAAATTCTACGCCTTGGCGTTTTTGAAGCGGGCGTTCACGTCAGTCCAGTTGACGATATCGAAGATGGCCTTCACGTAGTCCGGGCGAACGTTCTTGTACTGAAGATAATATGCGTGTTCCCAGACGTCGATGCCGAAAAGTGGAATTAGACCGGTCGTCGCCTGGAGTGGATCCTGGTTCGCGCAGGTCGCGATTCGCAGGGACTTCGACTTCTGACAGTAGCCAAGCCAGCCCCAACCTGAACCCTGTATGGCCACGGTCGCCTCAGACAAACGCTTCTTCATCTCATCCATGCTCCCGAAGTCGCATTCGATTTGTTTCTTGAGTGCGGCTGTAAAACGGTTGCTGTTTTATTACTAGCGCTACGGTGGACGGGAGTTGCGAATCGTATGTAAATGGTGTCTCGTGGCAAAAAAGCAATGTATGGAACAAAAGAGATGTATAGTAGATGTGCCACGGTGGACCATAACGAATCTAGTGGTCCGTCATATACAGGCATATGTAAAGGCGTCTAGAATCGTTATGATCCACTGGTACACATTTAACACTTTGACTGCCACGGTGGTCAACGGTGACCGGTGCAAAACATTTTACTAAGAATGCAAAAAATTCGAAATTAAGCCTATTTGCAATCTTGTAAAAGCAATTGATATTGGAACCGTGCTTCAATAGTTCGGCTTCTAACACCTCTACGTTATCTTCCTTTTTCATTTAATTGGTATTTCATCGGATTGATTTAATCATACTTGTAGTTAAATTTCAATTATTTCATCGCATCGATGCAAAAGAGCAATGTACGGAATAAAAGAGATGTATAGTAGATATGCCACGGTGGACCATAACGTCAGGCATATGTAAGTGTTAACTGGTACACATTTAACACTTTGACTGCCACGGTGGTCACCGGTGACCGGTGCAAAAGATTTGATTAAAAATGCAAAAAATTCGCAGTAAAACCAATTTGCAATCTTGTAAAAACAATTGATATTGGAATGGTGCTTCAATACTTTGGCTTCTAACACCTCTGCGTTACATTCATTTTGCACGATTTAATCATACTTTGCAGTATTTCATCGCATCGCGATTCTAACATAGCAAAATATGCTTGGCAGTCAAAGTGTTAAATAATTGAAACGGTGGTCACCAGTGACCGATGCAAAAGAGCAATGTACGGAATAAAAGAGATGTATAGTAGATATGCCACGGTGGACCATAACGAATCTAGTGGTCCGGCATATAGAAGGCATATATAAAGGCGTCTAGAATCGTTATGATCCACTGGTACACATTTAACACTTTGACTGCCACGGTGGTCACCGGTGACCGGTGCAAAAGATTTTACTAAGAATGCAAAAAATTCGAAATTAAGCCTATTTGCAATCTTGTAAAAGCAATTGATATTGGAACCGTGCTTCAATACTTCGGCTTCTAACACCTCTACGTTATATTCCTTTTTGCACGATTTAATCATACTCTGCGGTATTTCATCGGATTGCAGTTCTAACATAGCAAAATACACTTGGCAGTCAAAGTGTTAAATTTCAATTATTTAAGATTTAATTAAAAACTTTGACTGCCTTGTAAAAACAATTGACATTGGAATGGTGCTTCCGGTGACCGGTGCAAAAGACTTGATTAAAAATGCAAAAAATTCGCAATAAAACCAATTTGCAATCTTGCAAAAACAATTGATATCGGAATGGTGCTTCAATACTTTGGCTTCTAACACCTCTGCGTTACATTCATTTTGCACGATTTGAACATACTTTGTAGTATTTCATCGCATCGCGGTTTTAACATAGCAAAATATGCTTGGCAGTCAAAGTGTTAAATTTCAATTATTTAAGACTTTGACTGCCACGGTGGTCACCGGTGACCGGTGCAAAAGATTTGATTAAAAATGCAAAAAATTCGCAATAAAACCAATTTGCAATCTTGTAAAAACAATTGATATTGGAATGGTGCTTCAATACTTTGGCTTCTAACACCTCTGCGTTACATTCATTTTGCACGATTTAATCATACTTTGTAGTATTTCATCGCATCGCGGTTCTAATATAGCAAAATATGCTTGGCAGTCAAAGTGTTAAATTTCAATTATTTAACACTTTGACTGCCACGGTGGTCACCAGTGACCGATGCAAAAGAGCAATGTACGGAATAAAAGAGATGTATAGTAGATATGCCACGGTGGACCATAACGAATCTAGTGGTCCGTCATATAAAGGCATATGTAAAGGCGTCTAGAATCGTTATGATCCACTGGTACACATTTAACACTTTGACTGCCACGGTAGTCACCGGTGACCGGTGCAAAAGATTTTACTAAGAATGCAAAAAATTCGAAATTAAGCCTATTTGCAATCTTGTAAAAGCAATTGATATTGGAACCGTGCTTCAATACTTCGGCTTCTAACACCTCTACGTTATCTTCCTTTTTGCACGATTTAATCATACTCTGCGGTATTTCATCGAATTGCAGCTCTAACATAGCAAAATACGCTTCGCAGTCAACGTATTAACATAGAACTTTCGTTAGGAATATTACTTTTTCACATAGTAATCATTGTTACCGTGACTCCCGCCACTCGTCGCATATAATTGACGTCTTACTACCGCGACTCCAGTCATCAATATATATTACCCATTTCGTAGCCGGCGACTACAATCGCCTGTCATCTACGACTCACATCTCACTCACCGCCTATATTCGCCCGTCAAAACAACTCTATCAGAAAAAAAGCTTTGAAAAGAAAAGACGTCCGGCGGGAAGGTATTTAATTTTGAAACCGACAGTTTCGGGCCTGCCCAATCAACGGCAATTTCCAACCATCCGCACCGATACCCCCTCAACCTTTTCGCTAAACGCAGGCTATATTTAGCCCCGACGCTATCTCGCCGTTTGCCGAAGATTCTTCGGACATCCCGGATTCGCCTTACCGTCGACCTGCCCGCCGCAGGGTGAGAGATTGGCCCAGAAAATCGAGTGATTAAGGTGACCACCGCCGTTGAACTTGATAGCCGGCGCCAAGGCAATCTGGACGTTGACGTTGCCGGTGCCCACGGCTTCCTTCATCTTCTCCTCGGCGGCGTTCAGATTGTTCACGTATGTCGCGTGATGCTTCGAGTGATGGAGCTGCATGATCTCGGCCGAAATAATCGGCTCCAGCGCCTTGTAATCGTAGGGAAGGTCCGGCAGCGTGTGCTTAGCACGCGCCAACGTTTCCCGGCTGCGAAATTTTTGCCAACCTCTTAATATTTTTAACAAACTATCGCCGGAGGGATCGTCGCCGAAATGTTAAATGATACAATTAGGTAATATCAAATTAGTAATAAAAAAAATAATTATTAAAAAAAAATTTGGCAATTATTGGGAACTTATCGCGTGCATGCGGACGGAGGACTAAAACCGAACTGCGAAATTTTTGCCAACCTCTTAATATTTTTAACAAACTATCGCCGGAGGGATCGTCGCCGAAATGTTAAATGATACAATTAGGTAATATCAAATTAGTGATAGAAAAAATAATTATTAAAAAAAAATTTGGCCATTATTGGGAACTTATCGCGTGCATGCGGACGGAGGACTAAAACCGAACTGCGAAATTTTTGCCAACCTCTTAATATTTTTAACAAACTATCGCCGGAGGGATCGTCGCCGAAATGTTAAATGATACAATTAGGTAATATCAAATTAGTAATAGAAAAAATAATTATTAAAAAAAAATTTGGCCATTATTGGGAACTTATCGCGTGCATGCGGACGGAGGACTAAAACCGAACTTTAGGGTAAAGTGCATACATTCTCGGAGATAAGTGAGTGGAGTTGTAATTTTATGATGATCCGCGATTGTCCTTTGAAAGTATGCGTGTTTGGCAGGATCAATATTTGGACAGTTGCGCGAACTTGTACGGTGGGATTGCTATAGACATTATTTTTTCCGGGTTTGGCTTTATAATAAGGCGATTTGAAAAAATTGAATTCCGAGTACGCACTTTTGCACGTAGCTCCGAGGACTGCAGAGTCTCGGCTAATCGATGAAAAGTTACAATTATGTTTTTAACGCGTCATGCAATAAAAGGCACGTTGCGTTCAATCGAAATTATTCACATAAATCAAGATTATTATTTATTTACAAATGATTGCATAAATCGTTTCGGTGCGGAAACGACGCATACAACGCACGGAGGTTAGAAATTATATAACGTAGAATTTCACGGTACGGTAATTAGTAAATAAGTTAACTTACAGTGGGTTTGAAAGTAAAGCTCGTCTGGCAGCGAACATGATTGGAATGACACGGATGTTCGTGAAATAATGAGAATTGGAAGGTATCTCGAAAAATCAGAGCTACGAACTCCCTTCTGGATGTGTATCGTGCGGCAACGCACGAGTTACTGAGCAGATGAGACTGCGCAACCGATTGCTATAGATGATCCGCGCAGGCGCAAAGCCTATGCGACATTTATGAAACACACTTACGGGTCTTCCTTAGAAATCGACAAACTTCAATTATTTTATTATTCGGTCGACTAACAAATTGACGAACAACTACGAAACTATCTATAAATGTCGTACTTTATTTCGTTACCACTGAATGTTATAATTTAAAACCGATTTCGATCGAAATGAATTTTGCATGTTCCTACGGTAGAGAGATTCGTTTATACTTTATTATCATTTCACTAATTCCTCCACACTACCATTATTGCAACACACTGTATATACAAATATATACAAATACCGGCGAATGTTATTATGAATGTAATTTGCTCTGATATTGAGTTTCTGTACACGAAAGAAATTTGATTATCGACTTAACGTCCTTATTATCGTATCAACAATAATATGTATATATACATATATACACGTACGATTGCATACATGAGAAGGTAAGTCTGGCGTATTTTACGCGTGACGGATTATAAAAATGTAACGTTCTAAACTGGTATAATAAAAAATTCGTTAAATATATGCGAGAAGTGTTGGCACAGAATGTTTGTATGGTAAAGATTCCTTTACGTTACCTGTCATGTAGTGCATATTAGGTGATATCTTTACGTCTCGTTCACTAAACGTTATCTGAGTAATGTGATCCAAAAAGTGAATTAAAATGCATGTTTCGATGAATAGACGATAGAAAACGAATCTGTATTCTTTAATTATGTACGAATAATATAAAAAAGTAATGTAAACGTATTTTACAAACTGTGCAGCCTGCCAAACTTAAGGATAAAAGTATGAGTGTGTGTGTAGATCTGCCGTCGCCTATGAGATCAGTCTGCAATAAACTTAATGTTGTTTTGTATTTTCAATAGTTTACAAGTTTTCTCCAGTACGATTAACAAATAGATTCCAATCTTATAGTACACAATTAAAAGCGCTGTCTATAGATGTTGTGTATTTACAGATAATTCATGAGTAAAATTGTTTAGTACCCGGAAGCTACATCTCTTGCAATCGGTGGCCGCAACGAAATATTAATTACTGTATTCCTATTGAACAAAATATCCAAGTCTTGCAAAAATAACTGCCGTCATATAATTTGCCGCAATCGATCGTACACAATCTTAACAGGTTTCTTTTATAAAAATCACGTCTTTCGTTAATTCAAATGAAACGTCCTCCTGGCATGGGCATATTTACAGGGTAAAAATCCACTGCCTAACGGATGCGTAAAAAAAATCACCTGACCTAGAGAAAATAGTCCAGTTTATCAACGTTCTTCCGAAACAGTAGAGATTATGCAAATGTTGTACGGTTGTTAGGAGTTTTCGCGTTAAGAAGATAATACACTGTACGGTATGAGTCTGCAGGCATTCTTCCATTTGCAATCGGTCGACTTTCAAAAACGATAAATACAATCTTATCGGAGAGTCCGACTGCAACGCATTAGTTGTAACTAAGGTGAAAATTAATTTTTTCAACGGAAGCCCCCACTGCGCGCCGGTGCCACTTCGTTTCAATCACGCAACTTGACACGGCCAACCCCCCGAATTCTTAAATCAACTCATCAAATTTGTTCACTCACGACAGTCAGCCTCTCATACGTTGTTCTTGTCCCACAAATGCCTGCAAACTCCTCATTCCGGATCACTCTGAAGTGTCTCGCCATTGGTCAAAACGAGCGCGTCATCGTCCGCTTCGTTATAATCGAGAGACAGTATGCTCTCCCGCCGTTTCTTTTTGTGCGTCCTTTCGTCGTCACTACCTGGCGCACTTTTGTCCCTCTTTGTCCTTTCCCTACCCCTCGTCGTTCTAATTAGCACCTCTTCCCCATTCGTTTTACCACTACCCCTGTTATGGTTTTTAGTCCTTAACGATCTTTTGCTCCTGTTCTCCTCTTGCTGCGGCTGCTGCTGTTGCGGTGGTTGTTGCTGCTGAGGCGGCTGCTGTTGCTGCGGAGGCTGCTGCTGCTGCTGCTGTTCTTCCTCTCTGTCGCTAAGTTCCTCATTCTCAACCTTGATTATCAGCGCAGCAGAGTCGCTCGAACTCTCGTCATTGTGATCTGCTTGATTAGGCTTTCCGACCCTCTCCGACTTCTCAGTCTCCAACTCGCTCTTAGGGGACCTGGTTAACGGTGGAGTCCTTGCACCTTTGCACACTTCACTATCGTCTATGGACTTCAGCGACTTAGTGTCTGTGATCGCCTCGTCCAGCTCCTCCTTCTTAATCGGCGGCGTATGCGGCGACAGACCGTTCGACAAATTGTTGTCGCCACTGTTTGATTTTAGCGACGAATTCTCTTGCTGAAGCAGGGTCACGGACTCTCGAGCCTTCCGCAGCTCTTGCTGAAGAAAGTAGATTGTACTCTGCATACCTTCTACGTCCTCGTCGAGGTCCTGCAAAAACTCGTCCAGTTCTGCAAATTGTGAAAGCAGTCTTGAGTATCGTCGTTAAGCGTCTCCTGACAAGCGCCTAGATGGCTTAAAAGGCTTGAGTAGAATTTCATTATTAAAACTCTCGACATGGATATGGATGGTTATTGTGCTAATTTCATCCCTTTTTAAAGTAGTTTAAATTATGCGTTTCTTTATGAAATCGATTTATGCATTTCTTCATTATCCAAGTGAAATTGTAGTAAGGTCGAAATTAAACACATCATCCAATAATCTATAAATAAGCGACGTGTACCCGACTGTGACTTCTTGACTTCCTCGCTAAAACTCTTCTGCAATGCCAGCTCGCCCTCGAGCTTTGCGATTCGTCCGCTCGCGATCATACGGCCAAGCTCCTCGTTCTCTTGATACAATAATCTGCACTTGGCCATTAATCTCTTCCCCGTGTTACTGGAAGAAGTATCCGCAATAACAATAAAAATACAACAATGACACAATAACGTTTCGGTTTGCACGCCGAAAAATCATTCTGACCGCTTTATGTAATCGTGTCTATTCACCTGTCGGGCGTGAATTTCCAAGCGGAAAGTTCGTTTTGCGTGTCTTCCAGCTTCGCTTTCGTCGTAACAAGTTCCTGCCTGAGTTTCTGGATGAGAATATTTACAGCCGGGTCTAGTAACGCCGACCTTAATGCGGCAGCGGACGGAGCGTGGGCGGCTTTCATCTCGGATATTTGATTCTAGCGGGTGTCAATGAAAATTCAAGGGAATTGAAAACACTCACGGACGCGATATTGGTCCGTGGCCGCGTGCAAGCGAGTACTTAACTAAGTTAGTTCTTAACACGTTCGCTACGTATTCAGTATGTTACTTTTCAGGGAAGTCTATTGCTGCCGTGGCACATTATCTGTTTGATAAAAAATAGATATCCCATATATGAGACCGTCGGTCCATCCATTGAACTAAACTATCCATGGACATGTATAATTTTGGCTAAAGCAAACCTACTTTCTCATGTTGCAATCAATTTTGTGTGTAACAGTACAAAAACATATTTTTGGTCTATGGAGGGCAGTGTTATTTTATAGACCTGTGACTCATATGTAGGCCGCTGATAGAGGCGTATTAAATATGTTATTCCCTTTTTATTATTCCGCGACTCATGTGTGGGGCACATGGTGTATTTGATAAAAAGCAGATGTCTCATATATGATACAGCCAGTTCATTCAATGGACTAAACTCTAATCATAGACCCATGGTTCACATATCGTCATTGTGGGAATCATGTTAAAATCATATAAAAAGCATATTTTTGGCTAAAATAAACCTAATTTCTCATGTTGGAGTTAGTTTTACATGTGACAATACAAAAATATATTTTTGGTTTGTGAAGGACGGTGCCCTTTCACGTGTCGGTAGCGAACGTGTTAAAACAAGAATGAACATCTACGTACAACGTATTCTTGCAACTCCTGCTCTTTCGATGCAAGTCTCCTGACAAGAATCTTCTCCCTATGAGATGCTTCGGCATGTTGTTGCCGGTATTTATCCTCGGATTCTCTCAACGAGGCTAGTTCACCTATAACAGGATACTCTATCAATTACCCTCCCGCTTCGGAGCCTCATCTCAAAGACCTCCGTGTGCTTCGGAAAATGTGCTCGCGTGCTTTTTTCGAGTATGCTCTCGTGGTTCCCTTTAAGAAGACAACGTAGAATAGTTCGTGTTCCGATTACTGTTTGCAATTCATATTACGCGTCTATTATTATATAGTAAATCATTTTCGTAGTAAGTAATTTTCTGTTACAACGGCCGCGTATAAGTAATCTGATCAGAGATGCGCGTTACAAAAAAAAAACCATGGCAAATGTTGAAGTGCACAAGAACTAGTAAATGGAATTGGAGAATTTCAGAAACACACAAGGGTCTATAGAAATTTCAATCATTCGCAAATAAACATACAATAATTAATAGTTATCCATTGACTATCTCCCGGTCACAAAAATCGACAAGCTTCCTATAGAATAAACGCAGTTATACTCTTAAGTAATGAGATTAAATTATTTGACAAGACATTTTGTTGTTTAATTTTTGGCGCATACTTTGACTGAGTCGTTGCGTCGTGCCGTTTTCGAAATTTCATTCTCTTTGTCTTTCTCTCTCTTTCTCTCATTTTTTGGAGAAAAAGAACATTCTCTTCTGCATAAAAATCATTGATGTTGTGTGTGATGTCAATGATGCCAACAGAGAGATGTAGATCCTTGTGAAATTGGGCCATTCTTGCTTGTTGAATTAGCACATTTAGGAAACAATTTGGATAATGGAAAAATTAATGGAAGGATGGATATGATTCCAAGGTATCCAGTAATTGATCGGTGAAAGTTCACCCAGCAAATATAAGTTTAATCAGTTTGAGGAGAAAGTGGGGTAAAAATATAAAGGAACAGAATCGTTTCCTGTGCCAATGGATCTGATGTTTGCCCAGTTCAATTGCCAGCAGCACATTATTTATCCTCTCCTCGGACAATGCGTAGCTATAGTTGCCATCTGGGATGATTGCTGCGTTATCCAAATGTTTACACGCACACACACGCACGCACGATTAACACTGGTGGCACTATAACACCTGTTTTGGCGCTTTCTTTCAACGAAACTCTTCCGGGCACGTCGAGCACTTTTTTCATTTGGAAATATCACTTAATGCTTTTTCTTTCTTTTGGCAAATTTCACGAATTTTCTACTCCACTCATTGACACTGCCAATAAATCTCACCAATTATCTATGAAAAACCTTCCTTTTTGCACCTCACACCACAGGAGAATCTTTTAAAAAATTTCCGCAATTTTTCAGTACGGTACGCCTATATAACGTGCTTTTGGCAAATCTCTCTTACGCTGACATACATTCAATGCAGATATGAGGAAATACATTGCCAAAGTGAACCTCAAAGCATTATAAACAGAGTTTACGATAAGATGCTGACTGTTGAAGGCACGCACCGTTACGAGTGCGATAACATTGATTCTTCCCAAAATACGGATCTTGCCTTGTTCCAATCAATCAGCATCTCCCATGCTTAGTAAGAAACCGTCTAATTATCCTAATCACAAACGCTTAATTTCTCTCCCTATCTTAATGTCCCTATGAAATGTCTCATCCCATAATACAGAGGGGAACTATCATCGCCATTCAATAACTCTCTCATAAGAAATGTGCTTTCAAGCGAGAATTGATATCTCACTCTTTTTTGTGATATCTCAGTACCTTCCTGGGCTGCGGCCTGCGCCTCAAGACACTCCACATACAAGTCCTGTTCTTGCCACTTGACCGCCAGCTCATCCTTTGTCAAGCTGTCCAGTTGCTGCTGCGTCAACTTGACTCTCCTCGCCTGCCTCTGCGGCGAGTTCGGACTGCTCTGTTTACCCGTGCCGCTGGTCTGCGGACTCCTAGGTGACGCCGGTCCCGCAGACTTCACCTCACCGGCGCATTCCTCCGCCATGGTTCAGCGACGATCTATTAAGCTGGTCTTTCGCAGAGACTTCCAGGTCGCTGGCAGATTTAGGGTAGTTCCCTAAGAGTCCTTGGGCCTAAGCCGATGGATACGCTTCCGCTAGTAACCAGCATCTGTCTGCAAGCACACGAAAAGACCCCGTTTACGTCCGTACAGGAAACATCCGACGCGCATCCTCCAAACTCGAAAACATCGCCTCGGAAAACGTCGAGCACCTATGCGGCGTGTCAACCTGCTCGATATTTCCCAACGACTCCGAAACCGGCTTTCATTCGTCACCCACGTGATACATTCACGTCACGTGGCACGCACCCTCATTTTCCAGCTTAGCACGGGAGAAAAAAGGCAAGCATTCCTGGCTCGCCACTCGGGGCGATCCGCTCCGCCATTGCGCCCGAAACTCTACAAAAATCCGAAATTCCCACCACCGCGGCACCGCGCGTTCGCCATTTCTCATCTGGGAAACGAAATACCGCCCACGCCAACGAAACCCTCTCGCCGCCCGCTGGACACCGCCGGCCGCAACGGACTCGAATTGTCACGACGCTAACATTGCACGCTACTTGTTTTACGTACCTAATGAACTGGCGCACCTAAAATTGCGAGCCTCGTCGATTCGATATCGTTCGATAGGGAAGACGCCGTTGCTTCTTGACGAGTGTGCGTGTGTGCGACAGAGAGAGGCGCGGATTGAGGAGCGAGAAGGCAGGACGAAGAGAGGGAGTAGGTGTATGTGTTATGTCGTTAATCGATCAATCCAACGCGTCTAGGGCACTTCGCGCGCGTAGCGGCTCATTATTGCGATCGGACCGTTCGGATCCTCCACTCGAGACTCACTTGCATGACACCTCAACGCGAGTGGCGAGATCTTGCCAACCAAAATAACGAAGACACCATCGGGGAACTCTACGTGAGTGGCGACTGCTGGCCTTACCTAGAAAGTCGAAATGGTCAGAGGAATAGATAGTTCGCATGCGCGAACGACTAGGGCGCGCTAGTTGTGCCATTAGTGAGTTTAGTAACGCACTAGGTGCGACGGCATGGAATCGGGGTAGGGGTTTCGAAGGGTTTCAACATTAAAGGCCGATTCAGATTGGACGGTATGGACCGTCAGGTTTGGCAACGACACCTACCGGCATCGACACGGTAAAACTTTAAAACACGCGTTTTAACACGTTTATGCCGGGGCCGATTTTCATGTTTTTTGATGTGAGGCGGCGCTCGAATTCATGCAGCGCTTCATTTGGTGGCTCACGATTGTTGCTTGTTTCAATTATTTAAATTTCTATTATTTAACACTTTGACTGCCGAGCGGATTTTGCTGTATTAGAACGGCGATGCTATGAAATACTACAGCGTTTGTCTGAATTATGCAAAATGTAAATAATCTGCAGGTACTGGAGACCAAAGGATCGCATCACTATTCTAACAATAACTGCGTTTATAAAATAATTATCATGCAGCGCTTCATTTGGTGGCAAACGATTGTTGCTTGTTTCTATTATTTAAATTTCTATTATTTAACACTTTGACTGCCGAGCGGATTTTGCTGTATTAGAACGGCGATGCTATGAAATACTTACAAACGAGCGTTTGTCTGTTATTTAAACTTTTATTTTGCAAAATGAAATAATATAATAATCTGCAAAATGTAAATAATGTGCAGGTACTGGAGACCAAAGGATCGCATCACTATTCTAACAATAACTGCGTTTATAAAATAATTATTGCTACTCATTGCGAATATTTTGGATCTTCAGTAAAATCTCTTGTGGCGGTCACCGGTGACCGGTGCAAAAGATTTTATTAAAAATGCAAAGAATTCGCAATAAAACCAATTTGCAATCTTGTAAAAGCAATTGATATTGGAACGGTGCTTCAATAATTTGGCTTCTAACAAGTTTGCGTTGCTTTAATTTTGTACGAATTAATCATACTCTGTAGTATTTCATCGCATCGCGGTTCTAATATAGCAAAATACACTTGGCGGTCAAAGTGTTAAATTTCAATTATTTAAGACTTTGACTGCCACGGTGGTCACCGGTGACCGGCACAAAAGATTTTGCTAAACATGCAAAGAATTGGCAATAACACCAATTTGCAATCTTGTAAAAGCAATTGATATTGGAACGATGCTTCAATAATTTGGCTTCTAACAAGTTTGCATTGCTTTAATTTTGTACGATTTAATCATACTCTGTAGTATTTCATCGCATCGCGGTTCTAACATAGCAAAATATGCTTGGCAGTCAAAGTGTTAAATTTCAATTATTTAACACTTTGACTGCCACGGTGGTCACGAGTGACCGATGCAAAAGATTTTATTAAAAATGCAAAGAATTCGCAATAAAAGCAATTTGCAATCTTGTAAAAGCAATTGATATTGGAATGGTGCTTCAATAATGTGCCTTCTGACAAGTCTGCGTTGTTCTAATTTTGTACGAATTAATCATATTCTGCAGTATTTCAACGCATCGCGGTTCTGACATAGCAAAATATGCTTGGCAGTCAAAGTGTTACATTTCAATTATTTAACACTTTGACTGCCACGGTGGTCACCGGTGACCGGTGCAAAAGATTTTATTAAAAATGCAAAGAATTCGCAATAAAAGCAATTTGCAATCTTGTAAAAGCAATTGATATTGGAACGGTGCTTCAATAATGTGCCTTCTGACAAGTCTGCGTTGCTCTAATTTTGTACGAATTAATCATATTCTGCAGTATTTCAACGCATCGCGGGTCTAACGTAGCAAAATATGCTTGGCAAGCAACGTGTTAAATTTTCAACTATACGGCAATTTTGTTCACTTACTAAACAAACTATATTTTTGATGATGAGCGGTGTCTAAAGCGGCGTTGATTGCCAAGCGTATTTTACTATATTAAAACGGCGATGCTATGAAATAATACAGCGTTCGACTGAATTCTGCAAAATATAATAATGTACAGGTGTTGGAGACCAAAAGATCGCATCACTATTCTAATAACAACCGCATTTATAAAATAATAATTGCTACCCATTGCGAATATTTTGGATCTTCAGTCAAATTTCTTGTGTCGATCACCGGTGACCATCATGGCAGTCAAAAAGTATTAAGGCGTGTACGCACGCACGTTACGTTGGTTTATGGCTGCTCATCGACCAATAAGATGAAGCGCTTGCGATTTAACCACTTGCGCTGAAAAGTCCCATCAAAAAACTATAAAATGTCCTAAGTCGAAAAAAAATTAGTTCAGAAAATATAAATCTTTTTCTAGTACACGCGTTGGTGAACTTTTTGCCAGCGCAAGTGGTTAAGCAGTGACCTTTTTTTCGCCAGTATGTTCGCTAAGAAGAAATGGCAATATTTTGTTGGGACGACTATAGGCGGCATGCGGAAAAGTAGTTGCAGGGTGCTGCTTAAATTACAATTTCTGTTAAAACTGAAGCTATATTCGTAGATTGAAAATGTTTTGAATATTTGAAGGCCAAAAGGAAAAAAAATGGCAGCGTTTTAACTAAGTAGGATTGGTGGGAGGTTGCATTGGCCTAGTGAATGGTGATCAGCCAATAAGGAGAAGCGCTTGTACTTTAAGGATTAGTTGCTTTTGACAAGTATACTTGGCGTAAAGAAAGTGCAATATTTGTGTATTCGTTATGCGTAAAAATTACTTGCAAGCCGCTGTTTATATTGCAATTTTCACGAAAACTGAAATGTATTCGTGAATTTCAAGATGTTTTGAATATTTGAAGACAATGACGAAATAAAGCGAATAAATAAAAAGTATAAATAATTATTATGAACAGAATGTATACGGTACTTGGATTGGAAGTAGATTGATCGGGTAGTAAAATTATCCCACGGACGTCTTCGATGCAGTAATTTCCTATAATAAGACCTTTTAACAAACTTTAACAAACAACTTCATCTCAAACAAATCTCTTTTTGACACATCTACAGCCTCAGTTAACGAAAAGCCTTGTCAGTAAAAGAAATTAAAAAGCAAAACAGTAATTTTATTACAAATTAAATATATGTTGTAAGAAGCACAGATATTCTGTGTTTGACAAGTATACCGCACGTCATCGCTTACTTTTTGCGACACATTTTAGACACTCTTCAGAGGTCGCAACGGCAACTGGTTAACGGACCGTAAGAGAACGTCTAATTTCAAACAAAACGTATCGATAGATGAGCACTATCGACATTTTTATGCGATTCTTGCAGATACTTGCAGTCGGTTGCAAAAAGGTGGGAATTCAGCACGTTGCATCATCTGAATCTGTCGTTGCGCGAAAAAATTAATTTGTCTGTACATTCTTGCAGACGCAATTATATTTTTGCGGAGCCCCTTATCGAGCAGGCACGTATTCAAACCCATCGGAATATCATTGGTCAAATACTCTAATAGATACACAACAAAATATTCTAACAGGTCATAACCTTGAAACATCAGTTAGGATGTGTTTGCAATAACCGAAATTGCACAGACTTCCTTGCAGAGATTCCTCCGATAATTAGTGAACGAGCGCCGATAGGCAAACTTTCTATCGCTATAAACGTGTGTTTCTTAAAAACCGTGTCAAGGATACGTCTTGTCAATGGATAACGAGAAGCAAAAAGACGAAATCGTTGTGCTGGAAAGTATTTACAATAAAGAAGAATTCTCCTACTCGGAAGAAAATCAACGGTATCAATGCACATTTAAAATATATATTAATCTTCCAAAGAAGTACGAGCTGACATACAAAGACAATAGAAATGCCACGGCCGAAGTAGAGAAAGTTCAAATATCCCACTTGCCACCGATCTCGCTGTTTGTCACCTTGCCAGATGATTATCCCTCGCGTTCCGCTCCAAAGTTCACAATATATTCGAACTGGCTGCAACAATTTGCCTTAGCGAAACTTTGCGAAAAGTTGGATAACTTATGGAAGGAGAGCAAGGGCCAAGAAATCATGTTTGTGTGGGTAGCTTTTTTGAAAGATGATATTCTCAGATTCCTGAACATTCAGGAAAGCCTTAGCATGACCGGTGCTTACACGCGTTATAAGATGGCTCTGGACAAAGCGCAAACTGTACAAAGAAGTAAAGAAGAGAATGAATCGAAGCAAGTAGCTGACGGTCATCAGAACGAGAAGGCTAAAACAGATTCTAAAATAGTCGATAGGTGTGTAGTGAGGACAAAAAGTCCTAGGAGGCAGAGGCAAAGGATCTTAGACAAAAGGGCAATTTCTGATTGCCCTGTGGGCAGAAATCCAATTCAAACCTTATTAGACTACAACGAGGCAAGGAATCAAATTGAGTTTAAGAAAAACTTCTACACATGTAAGATTTGCTTCTGCGACAAATCTGGAGAAAATTGCATGCAATTCCTACCCTGTGCCCACATCTTTTGTAAGGAATGCATCAGTGGGTACCTAGAGGTTCGAATTAAGGAAGGCAATGTTCAAAACATTTGCTGTCCGGAAGAGAAATGTGATTCAGACATGACACCTGGTCAAGTATGGAAGCAGAAATATATCTTTCATCATTTGTTAACACTTGCAGTAATGAACATTCTTTCAGATTAAAGACTTGCTTAATCCAGAATTGTTCGCAAAATATGATTCCATACTATTAAGTGCCACTTTGGATACAATGTCAGACATAATCTACTGTCCCAGACGCAATTGTCAATATCCAGTGACTTGCGAATCGAACGAACAGATGGCCAGCTGCCCAGTGTGCCAATACACGTTTTGTCTCTACTGCAAATCGGTATATCACGGCGTTGAACCGTGCAAATTTAATTCAGGTCTGCGTCTCCACAACCAATGAATCTATGCTATACGCTATGCAAACGCTAACGTTATAATCCATTAACAGGTGAGAAGCTACAGATTGCCAACCAATATCAAAACGCATCTAGCGAGGTGAAACTGAAAATGGAGCGGCGTTATGGAAAGAAGCAACTTAAAATGCTGGTGGAGAACACTATGTCCGAAGTTTGGATCAATCTCAACAGTCGCAATTGTCCACATTGCCATGCTGCAATTGAGGTATCGTCGATTTGTCGTCTTAGCGAAACAAGCGCAGTCATAATTAACACGTTGAGTGCTACGCCGGTCCCTAGGGACCGGCAGTGGACTTTCCGTTCAGTCGGCGCCGGTCCCTGGGGACCGGCAATCTAGGGACCGGCAGTGGACTTTCCGTTCAGTCGGCGCCGGTGCCTGGGGACCGGCAATCGACTTTTCGTTTGGCCGGCGTGGATTCTAGGGACTAACCGCGAAATTCTTGTTTGATCGACATTGGTTCATGAGACCGGCATTGCCAAGGGTTAATTTATTAATGACAATTAAAAAATTTAAGTATAAATTTAGTGAAGTTTATTAAAACATTGTAAAAGATATGGCCGAGCGCGCGCACATATCATGAGTAGGTTTCTATTGGGTTGGAGGGAATAATTTTCGTATTTTAAAGACACTATTTGAATTAATTTATAAAAATACATTTATTTAATCATAATACATTTAATGTGTTTATGATGAAGATTACGTTCTATAATTTTTCTTGTTTGTGGTATCCAACATTTGTAAAACATTATCTCTTGGATGGTCGTCCATTCTTGGCTTTTCGGGGCATGTGTCACAATACTAACAGTTTGTCATCTTTGACAAGTACGAACATTTCGTCTTTCCCAAATACACAAACATTTTTTGCAATCCTTCTTTTGTCCCATCAAAATAACATGTCGTAAATCCCACTGATGTCGGATCATTTCTTTAAATATCACAAGTAAACGATGAATGCTACGTTGGCTTTTATTTTGGCCACTTTGGCTTTCAATTCAAAATCGATTATTCAGATTTTTTTCTTCTTACACCTATAACGTCGTCACTATCTTTATCACTTCCGTCTTCATTCTCATGGGCAAGCTGTCTATGTAGTGATGTCATTTCGTTCGTTATTGCCGAATTTTTGAACTCATCTCCGCTACAGTATTTCTTCGTCGTGTTCCATACTTATTGGGCTCACTAACTTTGAAAGAAATATTGCGATTGCCAAGAAGGTTGAATACAAACTAATGTCGAAGACAGAGTCCAACCCGCGTTTGCAAGTATTTTTGAGATAAGACATTTTATTTCAAAAGTGCGAAGACGAAATATATGGTTCTTTTTGTACATTTTTTGAAAGAAGCTGATGAAATATATCGTTGCGACGTCTATCAGCGTTCTATTATTCACACAGACATAATGCACGCATTGAAATTCGTTTGTGTTTTTGAGATAAGACATCTTTATAGCTATGTAGACACCTCGATAAAATGATCTACAAAAGGCCACGTAGACTTGTCAAGCAATATTCGTTAGGCCAAACACAAATAAACACCGTTACCACTCAATTTACCGCAATGCGACTTGTGGTGCCTGAGAAGCACCGTTCCAATATCGAGCGCAAAGATTGCAAATTTATTAATGACATTTTTAAAAAATTTAAGTATAAATTTAGTGAAGTTTATTAAAACATTGTAAAAGATATGGCCAAGATGTGCTATATCACAGTAGGTAACTACTTTTTTCGTGTTATTCTTCACTATGTCCCGCCCGAGCATTTTTGTATTCGTGCCAATATAACATTCGATTCCAAACAGTATTTTCGCATTTTATTGCAATTTTAGTAAAATTTTTTGTACCGGTCCCGGTGACCACCGTGGCAATCAACGTTTGTGGACAAATCATCACTAATTTAAAGTACCGACCTCAACTGGAGCGCTGGTACGATTAGCGGAGAATCGGTCCGCAAAGTGTTAACGTATGTTTGAAATTGTTTCAGAAATCGCATGGTTGCAACAAGATGACATGTTGGAAATGCAACACATTCTTCTGCTGGCTTTGTGGGACAAAACTGGATCCGCATCGGCCGTATGCGCACTTCGGTAGTTCAAAATCGGGATGTTTCAATCAGTTGTATCAAGGACTTATACCTGACGAAGACGAAGGGGATGATTTCGGTGATGACGATGATGAGAATTTCCTATATCCGTATCTCGACTACGATGTGGAAGACGAGGACCTGTACGATCTCGATTTCATCATTAGACTGAATATATGAATCCTTACATAATGTTATAGCTTATACGAATTACCTGATATTTAAACCGAAAATCGAGTTCAGTCTTAAATGTTTTCTCTATTTTCTCTGTTTTCCCTATTTTCAGATGAATATTTCGGTTTTCCACTATGTTTTTTTTAGCGTCGTTTTATTTTTTAGCATCGATATGTATTAAGCGTTCTGTTTTATTGCAGTTTTTAATATATATATATTATTATTGAGGTATGTTTACTCGCACTTTTCGTAATTGCATAAAATACGTTGTATGTTATAAATAAATGCCTTCATTCTGTCAATTTCAACTCCCATTCCATAATCGACATTACAAATTTGCAAAAACTTCCACAAAATTGTAACAAACTGTGATCTAATATTGAGCCTGTATACTGTTGGATTGAATACGAAGAAAATGACGATTTGGTCCAAAGATCATCGATTACTCATTTGGTTTCCAGTTTTATCGATAACGAAGAGAATTAATTGAGAAATCTATAGTTGTCATCGAATACGTTGTGATACTCTACACATTGCTCATAAACATTTCATGACCAAACGATGAAAAAATTTGTCGTGATGCTAATGACTACGCATTTTTACTAAACGCATCTCATCGGCGTATAACTTGCGTTTCTTTATGTAATAACTGACGCAAACTGCAGCGAAGCAGCAATAATTCGGTTGACTGCAAAGAGAAACACGCAAGGCGCAACATCGATGTCGAAAGGTAAGAGTTTTGTACATTTAAATATTCAAGCGAGTGTAAAGGTTAACTTTAATTACACATTATAGCAAATTCCAGAGTTTTGTCGATCATAGCTATCCTTGACACAACGCAATTTTTTTAAACTTCGAAGATGTGACATAAGTACATCATGACTTGCGTGTATCAACATCCATGATTGCAGCAAGACAACACGCGTGGCTAATTTGCATGAATACGTCAAGTTTCAGACACTTAACGATTATTTGGAATCCTGTTTACTAGCACGTATTGACATACAATATTGCCGCGATATAATACACGCCTAATTTGCCGTAATACGTGAAGCTTTGGACAGTCGAATGATGACTTGGAAATCTTTTTACTTACGTTTCAAAAGATTATTTGTTCTCTTTTAACTGGCTGTCGACATATAGTATTGCAGCAATATAAGGCGTGACTGCATAATTTGCGTTGATACATAAAGCTTTGGACACTCGAAGGATTATATTTGTAATTCTTTTTCGTACATTTCAAACGATTACTCACGATTATTTTCTTTATTTTTCAAACAATTATTTCTGATTCTTTTTACGTACTATTCAAACGACTAATGTGTACATTTGTTTAGATCGCGTTATCGCTTTCGACGTTTGACGGAAAATTGTGAGAAGAATCAACGGAAGAAACGATGGCTTCAGAATATACGGAAATTCGGATACCAGTGCCTTGGGGTCATATCGCAGGGAAAGCATGGGGTTCGACAGCCGATCGGCCAGTGTTAATGCTGCACGGATTAATGGACAATGCCGGTACTTTTGACAGACTTTTGAAATTTCTTCCGAAGAATTTCTATTACGTGGCCATCGATTTACCGGGACACGGCCTGTCATCACACTTTGCACCTGGGACACCGCTGCAATTTTATAATTTCGTTTATAGTATAAACCTTGTTTTGAACTATTTAAAGTGGGACAAGTGCATCTGCATAGCTCACAGTTTTGGAAGTCAGCTGGCTTTCTTCCATACGGTTTTGTGGCCTGGGCGATTTGAGAAGGTCGTGATCATTGATGGAGCACTTCCGTACTTCTCAAGTCACATGAAAAGTATTGATTATGTACGAAAGTTATATAGTGACGTTGTGCAAATCATGAAGGACGATAAAGAGAAGACATATAAGAAAGAAGAAGTTATGTACGCCTTACAGAACATGAGGCATTCTTCATTAACTAATGAGGCCGCAAATGCTTTATTTCAACGTAGTGTGACTAAAGTAGGAGACGATTTGTACAAGTACAATCGTGATCGTAGGTTGAAGAGTAGTGTGAAACCATTGATTAGTTTGGAAGAAGGATTGGAAATAGTGCAGGAAAATACTACGCCAATACTCATTCTGTATGCAACTGGGTCGTACAAGAACTCCTTAGGGGGACAAGCGATATTTTTACAGCACGGGAAATCTGTAAAGTATCATCTTGTTCGGGGAAATCATGACGTTCACAATAATAATCCAGAAGTAGTGGCGCCATATATATGCAACTATTTAAATGAGAATGTATTAACTAGCAAGCTATAAAAATAGTTGAATTAGCACCTGCAATCTTTAGAAACAATTTATTTTTCAATGGCATCTTTTAACATAGTGTCAATGGGTTATGCAAAAGTGTTTTCACAAACTGCAACATGCATCACAAAATTTATTGTACATTCTTTGTGTAAAAACCTACCTAAAAACAACGGTATGACTTAAGCACAATGCATTTTATATATATTAAGAGTCTAACACCGTGATCTTTATTAAACTATTAGATTGAAACACCCTAAGTTCCACGTTGTTTGCTTGTCTGATTACATTCTTTAATTCGTCCTCTAGCACTATCGCAGTATGGTTCATGGACGATTCATTCCCTTTGGTATCATACACATGATCTGCCGTTAAATAAACTTTATACCAACAAATCAAAACGTTCGGCACATGAAAAGTATTGATTATGTACGAAAGTTATATAGTGACGTTGTGCAAATCATGAAGGACGACAAAGAGAAGACATATAAGAAAGAAGAAGTTATGTATGCCTTACAGAACATGAGGCATTCTTCGTTGACTAATGAGGCCGCAAACGCTCTGTTTCAACGTAGTGTCACTAAAGTAGGAGACGATTTGTACAAGTACAATCGTGATCGTAGGTTGAAGAGTAGTGTGAAACCATTGATTAGTCTGGAAGAAGGATTAGAAATAGTGCAGGAAAATACTACGCCAATACTCATTCTGTATGCAACTGGGTCGTATAAGAACTCCTTAGGGGGACAAGCGATATTTTTACAGCACGGGAAATCTGTGAAGTATCATCTTGTTCGGGGAAATCATGATGTTCACAATAATAACCCAGAAGTAGTGGCGCCATATATATGCAACTATTTAAATGAGAATGTATTAACTAGCAAGCTATAAAAATAGTTGAATTAGCACCTGCAATCTTTAGAAACAATTTATTTTTCAATGGCATCTTTTAACATAGTGTCAATGGGTTATGCAAAAGTGTTTTCACAAACTGCAACATGTATCACAAAATTTATTGTACATTCTTTGTGTAAAAACCTACCTAAAAACAACGGTATGACTTAAGCACAATGCATTTTATATATATTAAGAGTCTAACACAGTGATCTTTATTAAACTATTAGATTGAAACACCCTAAGTTCCACGTCGTTTGCTTGTCTGATTACATTCTTTAATTCGTCCTCTAGCACTATCGCAGTATGGTTCATGAACGATTCATTCCCTTTGGTATCATACACATGATCTGCCGTTAAATAAACTTTGTACCAACAAATCAAAACGTTCGGCACATGAAAAGTATTGATTATGATTATATACGTATAAGAAAGAAGAAGTTATGTATGCCTTACAGAACATGAGGCATTCTTCGTTGACTAATGAGGCCGCAAACGCTCTGTTTCAACGTAGTGTGACTAAAGTAGGAGATGATTTGTACAAGTACAATCGTGATCGTAGGCTGAAGAGTAGTGTGAAACCATTGATTAGTTTGGAAGAAGGATTGGAAATAGTGCAGGAAAATACTACGCCAATACTCATTCTGTATGCAACTGGGTTGTACAAGAACTCCTTAGGGGGACAAGCGATATTTTTACAGCACGGGAAATGTAAAGTATCATCTTGTTCGGGGTTCACAATAATAATCCAGAAGTAGTGGCGCCATATATATGCAACTATTTAAATGAGAACGTATTAACTAGCAAGCTATAAAAATAGTTGAATTAGCACCTGCAATCTTTAGAAACAATTTATTTTTCAATGGCATCTTTTAACATAGTGTCAATGGGTTATGCAAAAGTGTTTTCACAAACTGCAACATGTATCACAAAATTTATTGTACATTCTTTGTGTAAAAACCTACCTAAAAACAACGGTATGACTTAAGCACAATGCATTTTATATATATTAAGAGTCTAACACAGTGATCTTTATTAAACTATTAGATTGAAACACCCTAAGTTCCACGTCGTTTGCTTGTCTGATTACATTCTTTAATTCGTCCTCTAGCACTATGGTTCATGAACGATTCATTCCCTTTGGTATCATACACATGATCTGCCGTTAAATAAACTTTATACCAACAAATCAAAACGTTCGGCACATGAAAAGTATTGATTATGTACGAAAGTTATATAGTGACGTTGTGCAAATCATGAAGGACGACAAAGAGAAGACGTATAAGAAAGAAGAAGTTATGTACGCCTTACAGAACATGAGGCATTCTTCGTTAACTAATGAGGCCGCAAACGCTCTGTTTCAACGTAGTGTCACTAAAGTAGGAGACGATTTGTACAAGTACAATCGTGATCGTAGGTTGAAGAGTAGTGTGAAACCATTGATTAGTCTGGAAGAAGGATTAGAAATAGTGCAGGAAAATACTATGCCAATACTCATTCTGTATGCAACTGGGTCGTACAAGAACTCCTTAGGGGACAAGCGATATTTTTACAGCACGGGAAATCTGTAAAGTATCATCTTGTTCGGGGAAATCATGATGTTCACAATAATAACCCAGAAGTAGTGGCGCCATATATATGCAACTATTTAAATGAGAATGTATTAACTAGCAAGCTATAAAAATAGTTGAATTAGTACCTGCAATCTTTAGAAACAATTTATTTTTCAATGGCATCTTTTAACATAGCGTCAATGGGTTATGCAAAAGTGTTTTCACAAACTGCAACATGTATCACAAAATTTATTGTACATTCTTTGTGTAAAAACCTACCTAAAAACAACGGTATGACTTAAGCACAATGCATTTTATATATATTAAGAGTCTAACACAGTGATCTTTATTAAACTATTAGATTGAAACACCCTAAGTTCCACGTCGTTTGCTTGTCTGATTACATTCTTTAACTCGTCCTCTAGCACTATCGCAGTATGGTTCATGAACGATTCATTCCCTTTGGTATCATACACATGATCTGCCGTTAGATAAACTTTATACCAACAAATCAAAACGTTCGGCACAAGTTCCTTTCCTGTTCCATTTATTTTCCCGAATTTCACAATGGATTCGACTGTTTCATTTTCAACGATCTCAGTCAGAACCTTAGCTTCACTTATCGGTTCGTATAAATATAGACTTGAGTTCAGATCGAAGACTTGATCAATCTACAAAAATGGATGTAATTGCGGCAGTGTTTTTACTTAAAGCAAATAAAATGATATCTGCAACAAACCTTGAACTCATTGATGTATTCTGCAATTTTATAATGTATATAATCGGATAATCTTTCTTGAACGGGTTCTGTCTCCTCGTCGGAATACTGTAAGCGTGTTCATTATATTACATTTACGATATCAAACAAATAATAAATCGTTCAGCTATCGCAAAATGGCTACCTTTTCAGAACTACAAGTACTACTGTCCGAAGTCTGGCCGTGCATTCTTTGAAGATTCTCATCTTTCACGCAGACCATTTTCGGCAAATCCTCCGAATACACAAGCTGACCCATAAGAAGCGTTTTCTCTGGTAACAGTATGCCGTCCGTATCGAGCAATGAACTGGAAAGAACTCTTATAAAATGACTTTGTTCCTTTAATACCGCACGCCGCGAATAGTGCTTTTCACCTAAAAAAATCTCTGCAACTGTCTCGTCCCCAATCCTTCAATTCACCTTTCATGTCGAAATTGTGAATGAACACAGACTGCAAAGGGCAGGTAATCTCGTTGTAATTCGATATAAATTGGACTCTTCCTTCTATATGACTGTTCTTCGCCACTTGCTCAATGAACAAACGCAGGGGTTCATTCTCAGTCTCATAATAAAGCGTCTCACAGAACTTGTTCTCCTTCAGCACCGTCAGACCGTAAATTGGAAATGGCGATGTGTCGAGAATATTCTTAATATTTCTCTCGCCGTGACTCTTACCCAGCACGGATAGCAACTTAACGTAACCGGAGTCATTTAAGAAGGCGATAATTTCTTTATGCAAACGGTACACGAATTTACTCGGGTCCCTGCGGGTGGACGAACTTAGACTGTAAGAACATTTCAGCTTATCCTGACACATTTCGGCTATAATTGACAAAACGTCGCCTTGTTTGCAAACAGCAGGGATCATGGGAAACACGGCCGATTGCCAGCAAGACTTTCCTGCGGACGAATCTAGCGTTATCTCTTCGTCTAAATGTAATTTGAACCAAGTGACCAAGCCGTCGATAATGCCGTCGTATCTACAAGTCGCCTGGACCATTCCCTTAATGCCATCCATGCTAAACTGTTCCAGTTCATTGAGATCAGTGAAATTAACGGTTAAGAGAGCCTGAGGTTCGGTAACATAATTGATCTTTACATTCTCCAGATTCTCTGTGTCATAATACTCGTCGTCTGGCAGTACGCACATATCGTCAAAGTTCAAGCAACAGTTATCACTAATTCGATCAAAGACCACCGACGATCTGTATCTAATGTATTCGCATTCAGCTGCTGTCGAGTATAAAGTAGCACTCATAGGTATTACCATTCCCATTCCATTTGTATCTAAAATATTAACATGCGCATTAATCATGGATGGTACAACAAGCTCTCCAAACAAGCCAGCATCAAATGTTTCGGTGACTATTAACCTTACTCTAAAAAAAAAATATATATGTAGTCAGTACCGACTGTTACCGCCGCTGAATCAGAATGTTGCTCAACAAT
Source organism: Cryptocheilus praepositus (assembly GCA_033815515.1). Lineage (NCBI taxonomy): Eukaryota > Metazoa > Arthropoda > Insecta > Hymenoptera > Pompilidae > Cryptocheilus > Cryptocheilus praepositus. The sequence continues at coordinate 4,407,074 of JAWWQZ010000257.1, forward strand.
CTACTGACCTCTCTGGAATGTCTGTGGGTATATCAACATGGGACGACAGTTTTGGGATTAACTTTATATCTCCTGCATCGTTGTGATTGAATACTTGTTTGGCTATCGTTGCCATTACAGGTGAGCATTCGCATGCGTAAACCTGCTTGGCCCCTGCGTTTTTGGCATATAAGCTCAGAAGCCCTGTGCCTGTTCCTATATCTAGAACATTATCGTATCCTTGCAATATCCTTTTTCTTAGGGCCTGCTCAAAAGCATTATTTCTGCGTTTATCGTTTAACATAGTAAAATGCCACCGGTCAACAGCCATGCTGTACGCATTTTGCAGGTTTCTCTCTGCAGGCAGAAAAGCAGGATCCAACGCCAAAGCTCTCTTCAAGTAAGTTATTGCTCCCATTGGGTCATAGTTCCTTTAAATGTCAAAAAATGATTTTCTATTCTATGCTCCTTATTAATATTAACACTTTGACTGCCATGATGGTCTAGCATTTCGCAGTGACTTTTCCGTACAAAATTTCAATATATGAATATTCAAAACATTTTTGCAATGATTTGTTGTGTTCATTACTATTTTACAAATGCAAATTATTAATCTCTGTTGTTTGCTAGAATAGTGATGCGAAGTCCTTTGGTCTCCAATACGTGTGTGCACATCATTTACATTTTGCATAATTCATTCAAACGCTGTAGTATTTTATAGCATCGCCATTCTAATACAGCAAAATCGGCATGGCAGTCAACGTGTTAATATTAACCCTTTGCGGTCGGCAGATTTTGCTCTTAAGAGTACCAGTAGGTTGGATGAAATCTAGCATTTCGCAGTTACTTTTCCGTACAAAATTTAAAGTCAATATATGGATATTCAAACCACAGAATTTGTTGAAACTGATTTGTTGTATTCATTACTACTTTTAATACGTAAGAATACAAATTATTAATCTCTGTAATGTTCTAGAGTATGATATTTCACGAAACAATCACCGATGTGAGGTCCTGGCTTTCGTGTACAAGTATCACAATACGTGTGTGTTTATCGTCTTTTTGAACAAATTATATGGAATTGATTATTTAATTTAACGTCCATGTTAAAATGACAAGTTTAAAGGTTGGGGTGTAGATAGTGTTTGGTGGCAGAAATTTCCTACTAACTGATCGACTAAACGTGTCACAAACTTTAAGTGTGTTAGTGGCTTTTCGTTGTTCTGTTGTTTTCTTAGTTTATACAGTATGAATGAGTTGATGACGCCCATCTCCAAGCCCCAAAAAATAATTGCATTTTCGGAGGTTGTCGCTACAGGGACACCGACTTTTACGGCAATTGAAAAATGTCCCAGCTACGGGGACACCGACTTCTACGGCGACTGAAAAATGTCCCCGCTACGGGGACACCGACCGCAAAGGGTTAACCCTTTGCGGTCGTAATAAATTTAGACATGGGTGTCGTACTGGTCGGAATTAATTTCCGTTGAACGAGGGGTGATGTATAATATGCAAGATTATGAAGGATAAAGGAGATTCGTTAATTCTTTTGTGATCTTTGGATATATGTTTACACAATAATGTGTTTTAATGTAATGTTTTTATGTGAATATTCTATTTTATAATTCTCCATCGTGTGGTATCTTTCAAAGTAGTATCCAACATGAAGTCCTGCTTTTCGATTACATGTGTCGCAAAAATAATTAGTTTGGCGTCTTCCGCCCTGGATTTTTCTGTTTGAACATACAGAACAATCTTTACTCTTTACGTTTTGACAGTGCAGCAATATATATAGTTTCCACGCTAATAATAGAATATCACCTGATGGATAGGTAGCAACAATAACATTTTTTGTTACAACTAATTTTTTAAACTCAGCTGGTATATATTTCTGTTTGTTGTAAGAGTACCAGTGGAATAGCAGCTTAGTTTTAAAAGCTTCGTTTTGAAATACAATATCAGATTATTACGGTTCTTTGCTGTGGTGGCTGAGAGCAGACATACGACCAGAACGGTAAAAAAGCTTTGGTGGCTGAGAGTGGACATACGACCGCAAAGGGTTAATAGTGAAATTAAACGGGCCGCGTTACCTTAATAAATGCGCGGCAAAGTTATTGAGCATTCGCGTGTTATTCGGATAAATGTCTAGAGATCGTTGGTAACACAACGTGACGTCCTGAAATCTGTTCTTATGGGCCAACTGTATTCCCCATTCGCCTGAAAGAACGAAACTCACGTCAATGCCATTTCGCTGATTATAAAATCCAGTATCAACGTTACTCGTACATAAAACGTCCGTGAAAGCTTTCTCAATTTCTGATCGCTTTTCGGGGCACAATTCGGCAACGACCGTATAATATGCGTAGGCCTTGCCAACATTTCCAGTCCTATCATGATTGCGCGCCTTTTCCAAAGACTTCTCTACGATATCTTTCACTTCGACCTGCATCATCGTCGCACTATTTTTTCACGCCACCGTACGCTTAATAAACGTCATTTCCCTACGTTGTTGTCGTTTCACGTTTTTAAATCGGTCTGCATTTAAAGCGCAAAAGAGACACTAATAATGTAAAGTATGTAGATTGGCAAGTCTAAGAGTAATGTTTTGGAGAAGCTATACTAGCGCCAATGTGCGTTAGGCATATTTTTGCAAAAAATAGTGTTTAAACGTTTTTAAGAGAAATTACGTTCGTACGGTTATTTATCAGTGACTTTGTCACTGTAAAACGATGATACAAATCTTAATGTTTCTGAAAGGGTCTAATGTTCGGAACAACTGTGCAAAACATATTGTTTACATATTTAAAAAAAAGTTGCGTTCGTATGGTGATATATTTTTAATTTCGGAACTGTGGAACGATGATACAAACCATAATGCTTCTGAAATGCAATGATAATATTAACGACTGTGCAAAAAATACTCGTTAAATGTTTAAACGTTTTTAAGAAAAATTACGTTCGTACGGTTTTTTATTGTTGATTTTGTTACTATGGAACGATGATACAAACCATAATGCTTCTGAAATGCAATGATAATATTAACGACTGTGCAAAAAATACTCGTTAAAGGTTTAAATGTTTTTAAGAAAAATTATGTTTGTACGGTTTTTTATTGTTGACTTTGTCACTGTAAAACGATGATACGAATCTTAATGTTTCTGAAACACTTTAATAATCGGAACAAGTGTGTAAAACATATTGTTTACATATTTAAAAAAACATTGCCTTCGTATGGTGATATATTTTGAATTTCGGAACTGTGGAATGATGACATGAACCATAATGCCTTTGAAACGCAATGATAATATTAACGACTGTGCAAAAAATACTCGTTAAAGGTATAAATGTTTTTAAGAAAAATTACGTTCGTACGGTTTTTTATTGTTGACTTTGTCACTGTGAAACCACGGTGCGAATTTTAATGCTTCTGAAACTTTCTAATAATCGGACCAAGCGTGCAAAATATACTGTTTACATATTAAAAAAAAAATTGCGTTCGTATGGTGATATATTTTTAATTTCGGCACTGTGGAACGATGATACGAACCATAATGCCTCTGAAACGCAATGATAATATTGTCGACTGTGCAAAAAATACTCGTTAAAAGTTTAAACGTTTTCAAGAAAAATTACGTTCGTACGGGTTTTTATTGTTGATTTTGTCACTGTGAAACGATGATACGAATCTTAATGTTTCTGAAACGCTTTAATAATCGGAATAAGTGTGTAAAACATATTGTGTACATATTTAAAAAAAAATGTATCCGTATGGCGATATATTTTTAATTTCGCAACTGTGGAATGATGATGCGAACTATAATGCCTCTGGAACGCAATGATAATATTAACGACTGTGCAAAAAATACTCGTTAAAGATATAAACGTTTTTAAGAAAAATTACGTTCGTACGATTTTTTGTTGTTGACTTTGGCACTGTGAAACGATGATACGAATCTTAACGCTTCTGAAACGCTTTAATAATCGGAACAAGCGTGCAAAACATATTGTTTACATATTTAAAAAAAAATTGCATTCGTATGCTGATATATTTTTTATTCCGACACTGGAAAGATGATACGAACAATAATGCCTCTGAAACCCAATGATAATATTAACGACTGTGCAAAAAATACTCGTTAAAGGTATAAATGTTTTTAAGAAAAATTACGTTCGTACGGGTTTTTATTGTTGACTTTGTCACTGTGAAACGATGATACGAATGTTAATGTTTCTGAAACGGTAATATTCGGACCAAGAGTGCAAAACATACTGTTTATATATTTAAAAAAAAATTGCGTTCGTATGCTGATATATTTTCTATTCCGACACTGTGGAAAGATGATACGAACAATAATGCCTCTGAAACCCAATGATAATATTAACGACTGTGCAAAAAATACTCGTTAAAAGTTTAAACGTTTTTAAGAAAAATTACGTTCGTACGATTTTTTATTGTTGACTTTGTCACTGTGAAACGATGATACGAATCTTAACGCTTTTGAATCGCTTTAATAATCGAAACAAGCGTGCAAAACATATTGTTTACATATTTAAAAAAAAATTGCCTTCGTATGGTGATATATTTTTAATTTCAGAACTGTGGAATAATGATGCGAACCATAATGCCTCTGAAACGCAATGATACTATTAATGACCGCGCAAAAATACTCTTTAAAGGTTTCAAATAAAATTACTTTCAGACGAGAATTTATCGTCACTACATAGTATTAATACGAATAACAATGCCTGAAAAACGCCTTAATAATTATAATCGGCGTGCAGAAACTACTGTTTAAGCATTTTCAAACAAAATTGCATTCGTACGGTGTTGTATTGTTGACCTTATATCACTGTGCAACGAAGATGTGGAAAACAATGCCTCTGAAACCCTCTAATATAACACTCTATAAACCTTTCCAAGCAAAGCCAACTTCGTACAATGTTATACTATTGACTTTGCCACCAAAACGATAATACGAACCGCAATGTCTCTGAAACGCCATAATAATCGTAAAAACGATGCAAAAAATACGGATAAAAGCTTTTGAAAGAAAACTGCCTTCGTACGGTTTTTATAGTATTACAACCCCTTGGAAAGGCCATAAGAATTGTAAGAAGCGCGCCAATAGGGCTGTTTCTATGAACGTTATAATACTTGGAACATAATGGCGCCGAACTGCAGATTTCTCCCCATAAATTGCCGGCACTGCTGAGCGGAAGATGAGGCTGGTGGGGGCTGAAGTGAATGCTGCCTACCGCCGAATGTTTTGCCCTATTGTTCGGTGTTGTTCGGGACTGAGTTTGCGAGAAATGCCTGAATATTAAGTGAGCTCGTCGAGGCGTCCGCGAGGGATGGTTCGGAGCACGTCAATCGAGATGGGACAGACACTTTGCGATAAGCGCAGCCTGCGGTAATACCGGTTAAAAATCAGCGAGATACGCGACGGCGGACCCTTTGTCATGGAGATGCAGGCACCAAATGGTTTGTACATTATTCCGCCACGGTCCTTCACCGACACATACCGTCACCGACTCGTTAAAGCCGGCAGAGTTTAGTAGAGACGTTAAGCCGACGTGCATTGCCACTTTTGATCAGGATTTTCTGCGAGGGCAAAGGTTACATGTGCGGTCGGTGGTACTGCGAACTTTTGGCGTCGCGTTGGAATGTATTTGTCAAAAGTATCCGCTCTGTTCACCCCCTCTAGTAGCATTTGCGAAATATACGGAATCAGGATTACGACTTAATAACGACGTCTTAACTGTTGCACGAATACAGGAACGGATGTTTGTATGAATTCAGTTTATGCTTCCATCCCTGGGTTGCCCGAACTGGGGATGGTATGGATGGGAGACATGATGGTGCACGGGGAGCCAACGCATGAACTGATGCTGGATCCTCGGCAGGCAGAGAGTCCCTTTTTCCCACATGGCTCCCACCCCTACGAAGATCCCAGAAATCATCAGATTGCACCTACGACCATGGTGCGTTACTTGCCACCGCAATATCCTAATGAATGTTCAGAGCCTGACGAGGCCATGGAGGCTATTGATGCTCAGGAAATACAGCAAGTTAGTCAAGTAGAGAAATCGTCAAAGCTTTTGTCTGGCTCTCTTACAAGGCACGGATAATTAATTACTACTTTCTACAGGAGTATGATTCACAATCGGAAAGGCAAGACATGAGTGAATATTTAACGTTAGAAGATTACATGGGCGATGAAGAGAGAGAGCAGGTTGTGAGTAATGCAGCGACACAAACCACGCAAGATAATCGCAACAGAAAAATAAAACCAATAAAACACCCAGGACTTGTTTTGAAAACACCAATTGCGTATCAGCCTCATACAGATTTAAACTTTATTCCCATTCGCAAGGATGGCATAGGCAAGTAAAAAAAAATTGTATGTTGTAAACATTGTACAAGTAACTATGAATCGTTAACTTAATTTCTTTGCAGCTGTTTGCGAGAAATGTGGTGCTATTGGTGTAAAGCATGCATTTTATACGAAGGAGCGCAGGTTCTGTAGCAGAGCTTGTGCCCGATCCTCGGAACATACTGCTCCTACCGCTGATTCAACTTACAGCCCATCACGTTCATTGGAACAACCCGTCCCAATAAGTTCCACCTCTCCCAGTGAAGTCAAATTAATTAAAGACGTGTGTACACCATTTTTAATCCTATATGAATATCGTTCATTACTCAATATCGAACTAATGATTTTGTAGGCTGTAATAAAACACGAAGCGGAGATAAAGGAGTCTACCGAACCTGAAAAAGAAAAGGTTATTGCCGAACCTGTAATGCCGGAAGATTTGCCAGTGAGAAGAAAGAGAACGGCTGAAATGGCAGGGTCGTACGATTGGACTCCTCAGCTGGTAGAACCTGGATTCTGCGCGGCACCAGTCTCCTGTTTCAAGCATGTTAGTTCCGTCGCTATTTTCTGCAAATTTCCAGCGTTTGTCGACAAAGTGTCACATAATCGTTTTGTTGGATAGGCGCCTATATCCGAAATATGGGATAATATAACAGTTGGAATGAAAGTCGAAGTAGAGAATACCGATTGCGACGAGGTGTGCGAAGCGTTTCCTGATTCGTTTTGGGTCGCAACAGTTTTGCGGATATCCGGTTATAGAGCCCTGTTAAGGTACGAGGGTTTCGGCCATAACGCAGACAAGGATTTCTGGGTCTCGCTTTGTTCGAACGACATCCATCCAGTCGGTTGGTGTGCCACAATAGGAAAACCTCTCATACCTCCAAACAGTAAGTAATTGCACACGCGTTGCTAAGTTAAACAGTTAAATGACCGATGCTTTCTTTCAGCGATAGCTAACAAGTACAAAGACTGGAAGGATTTCCTAATGAGACGATTAACTGGCGCCCGGACACTGCCAACAAACTTTTACAGTAAAGTGAACGACAGCATGAAATCCCGCTTTAGATGTGGCCTTCACTTAGAGGTGGTCGATAAGAACAGAATATCGCAGGTGAAAGTTGCAACAATCCAGAAGATCGTTGGAAAGCGTTTGCACGTGAGATACTACGATTCACCGCCCGAGGATAATGGATTTTGGTGTCACGAGGACTCGCCGTTAATTCACCCAGTTGGCTGGGCCAAAAGGGTCGGGCAGACATTGGACGCATATCCCGAATATTTGGAACGGGTTAACAAGTCGAAGCTCTGCGAGGACGACGCTACCGAGAATCTCTTTTACGTGCCAAAGAACCACCATCTGCATATGGGATACACATTCCGCGAGGGAATGAAAATCGAGGCGATCGACCCGTTGAATTTGTCCGCCATATGTGCTGCGACGGTGATGCAAGTCCTGAAGGAGGACTACATTATGATACGTATCGACAGTTACGACGAGGATGCCAGCGGGGCAGACTGGTTCTGTTATCACTCGTGCTCACCGTGTGTCTTTCCAATTGGCTTCTGCTCGCAGCATGGCTTGCCATTGACACCGCCCAAGGGATACGACCCAACCACCTTCACGTGGGACGCGTATCTGGTGGAGACTAATACCGTTCCTGCCCCCGTGCAGCTCTTCAATCGGGTACCTATTCTATGTTAAACATTCAACGGTCGAAGATCAGTATTAACGCATATTTTCAATGCAGGATATACCCCAGCATGGATTCATCGAAGGGATGAGGTTAGAAGCTGCCGATCTAATGGATCCTAGACTAGTTTGCGTCGCTACTATCACTAGGGTGATCGGCAGGCTATTGAGGGTACACTTCGACGGCTGGGAAGACGAGTATGATCAGTGGCTGGACTGTCAGAGTCCTGACATTTACCCAGTTGGGTGGTGCGATCTCGTTGATCATAAATTGGAGGGGCCGCGTGTACTCACTAAAAATACTAGTCCTACCGGTACATGTTCGTTTTCACGTTTATATATAAAACAGCAATGACCGGTGTGTGTACGATGCTTACTTGTGCCTTTGTACTTTCAGTAAAATCACCAAGAGGCCTTAAACGTAAAGCTAAGAGGAAACTGAAGAAGGGCAGCAAGGTATCTTGCGCGAAAAACATACTACCTCGTCACAGAGAACGCGTCGGCATGGTTCGCGATCACGACAGAGAGTTGGAGCCCGCGCAGGGCACGAAGATCGAAAGAGAACGAGACTTGGAGAGTTTACCTGAGCAGAGAAGCAGGGAACCGGAACCTGCGGAAGAACCAGCCGGTCCGGATCAAACTTTGCCCAGTCCTACAAGTGGGCAGGGTCAAAGTTTGAACGACGCTCAAAGTGAGATGCCAAGTGCTCCGCCACCAAAAGAGAGAACTGCTACGTCGTATATCAACGTATGTTGCCTACAGACTTTTCTCTCATTAGCCAAAGTACACGTTAAGCGTACACTTTTTGCGAGTTGTTAGCTTTTGCCGATGTTTCAGCAGGTCACTTCAGCGAATAACAAATACATTCCGAGGCTAGCAGATGGCATTCAAAAAGGATCTGATACCGGTGAACTAGTGCCATCCGAATGGAATGTGTTCGATGTTGCGCAATTCCTTCGTGTTAACGATTGTGCCACATACTGTGACAACTTCAGTAAACGTAAGATCGACGGAAAGACTCTATTGACGTTAACAAAGGACCAAATAATAGACCTAACGGGCTTCAAGGTTGGACCTTCGCTTAAAATCTATGATCTTATTCAGCAATTGAAAATCAAAGTAAATCCCGCTCAGGAAAGATTGAAGCTAGGATTGAAAAAATTGTTATAACAAAGCTAGTAAATAGCGAATTACGTGAATAAGTTCCAGCGTTAACGTAGATTGAACGTGGATTTACAGGTAAGGCACGTTGGTGGGGATAGTTCGTGCGTTAACGTCACTACTGCTTCGTTATTGTTGAAAAAGCTAAACCAATTTGTTCCGGAGAGCAATAAACTCTGTGTACGGTGTACTCGGTTGTTGGGCATGACGTATAATGCATATCGTTAAAGGTATCTGCGCTATTCTGTGTTTTGTCAATATTTCTGAAGCAACCACTTGACGCGAGGGCATCTAAAGTAACGCTTTTTATAAATCGAAACGAGAGTCATAATACGAGATAGAAGTTAGGGCGAAGAATTCCTTCACTAAATTGTTCATGGCATAAAGAAGTTTTTTGATGCCAGCATTATTTGTAAATCCATCGTTCTGCATTGGTTCACGTCGAATGCAAATGCACCAGCCATGTGCCGACCGATTTTGTCCAAATTTGAATATCCCTCTCGCAGGGATAACTGAGAGATCCACGGAGTCAACGATAATACATAAAACTCTTTCTTTACTGTGTGTAATATATCGCAGGAAGACATTTGTACATAAAATGATGTAACACTGGTGGATGTTTAGTCTTGTAAATATTACACTTAGCATTAGTTCAGACATGTTTGACAGTGAACGTCGAGGAATACCGTGTTGTGCAAGATATTTATAGCAAAGGAGGAATGATGGCTGATGCATTTGTAGGATCAATATCGTATTGAATCAAACAAGTCAGGCAAATTTCAGGAGAAATAGAATTTGACTCTCAAAACACTATTTTAGTACTGCGAAGCGACAAGGAATAGTGATTATCCGTTAATTCAGAATCTCTGGCGTAATTAATTTGACTGCCTTAAGTTACGATTAATCCTTGAAAACGAATCGGTACACGTTTGCACGCACCTAAGAACCTTATGAAATTTGTGTGAAGTCTATGTTCCATGTACACTATAAAAGCAGAACACAGATGATATAGAGCTGAGCCGTAGGAATTTCCTTCCGAACGCACAAAGGCGGAAACTTGAAAAATGTCAGTTTTTCCTTCGTTTCCGACCAACAATATTTTTCTATTATTCACAGTTGAGGGAAACGCGAAACGTGCATGTTGCCTGACTCAATTTTAAATACTTAAGCACGTTGTATATTCTAAATTTGAGGAGTACATCCCGAATTGCCTTTGTACGATGGGTTAATGAAAAAGGAATGAATGTACATGAGGGATACGTTACAGTTAATTTAGCCTTAAGTTTAGACCATATTTAAACCGTATTCATAGTTGTTTCCTGTGTGCAACTATTGCGTAGATTTCTTTTTGATTATGTTTTTGCCAGTGTAATATATTTCTTACGTATACGCTGATACTATAGGCAGTGGCTACGAATACGACTCTTATAGATTTAAAAACAGGCGCAGTGAATACATTTCTCTAATAAATGTACACGGTGTACCGTTTCGGTCTCCATACGTGGCAAGCATCTATGAGACTATGGACGACCGAAGGAAGAGGTCCAGTGTAAAAGTCGTACGGGGCAGTGTGTCATGAGAGCGGTGATTTTCTAACTCGATCGAAAAGGAAATCGTCGCTTCCACGTAATTGCCCCTTTGAGACCAAATCACTTTTACCACGGCCACTTTAATATCTCGTCCATGCTCTCGGTGGTGATGCCGTCGCCTGACCAAACGCGATACCGCGCACATCAACTATTCGTTCGTGAATCAATAATGGACAACAGTATTTAATTTTACGCTCGATTTGGAAATCAGTTTCCTCACCCTGTTTTCCTCTATTCGTTTTATTTATAAGTTTCTCATTCGTATAATTCTTTTATAGAGATAAACAAGATTAAGAATAAATGTTTTACACTTACATTGTAAAGAAATTTGCAAATACTGATGGAAGTACATTGTTTATATGAAATGACCAAAAGTGTGTTCTTCCAATCGCATCTAACGCATAAGTAGTAAACGATCGCCTTTCTGCGCCGTTGCATTTGGCCGTGCTAAACAATGACCCGGCATACGTTTCTTTATTAACCCTTTGAGCGCTATGGACGCATATGTACGCTCGGTAAAAATTATTAGCATGGACTGTGAACGCATATGCGCGTTCGTTAATTTGTTCGATTCCCCACGTACTGTTTTGTTTTGGCGTAATTAAAGAATTACAATTATAACTTGTTTGCGTCCTTGGCGATCAATCGACAGAGTACACACTAGCGAAAGAGTATTATTTAATTTGGCGTAATTAAAGAATTGCAATTATAATTTATTTGCGCCTTTGGTGATGAATCGACGAATTCATACTAGCGCAAAGTATTTAATTTACTGTAACTGAAGAGTTACAATGATAACACATTTTCTTCCTTTTAGAATCAATGACAGAAAAATTATTTAATTTGACATAATTGAAGAATCACAATTTCCAGCATCGATCAATAGAGTTTGCTCAAGTGAAAAAGCATTTAATTTGTCGCAACCGAAAAATTACAATTATAACTGATTTGCGCCTTTTAGAATCAATCGAAAGGTTATTTAATTCGTCGTGACCGAAGAATTACAATCATAACACCTCGCGCCTCTTATAAGGAAACAGAGAGTTCACACCAGCGCGAAAGTATTCAATTCACCTCAACTGAAGAGTCGCAATCATAACTCCTGTGTGCCCTTTAAAAGCAATCGAAAGCATATTTAATTTGGCGCACCTGAAGAATTTTAATCATAACTCCTTTGTCCCTTTTAATAATCAATCTACAGAGTTTTTAATTAATCGCGACTAAAGCATTAGAATCATAACCCCCCGCGTCTCATCCAATGAATGAAAAGAGTGAGACCCGTGCAAAAGTATTGAATTGACCGCACCCGCAGAGTCACAAACCTTAGAGCTTTGCTTGTTCGCGCAATGCATCAAGAGCGTTGAAGTGGAAAAATGTTAGCGAGGAAAATGAGTAATTTTTGGTTCGAGGCGGTGGTTGAAAGTTTGATCGACGTCGGCCACATGCAGTCGAGGGGGGCTGCGTTCTCTCCCCTCCGCAGCCCGTCGGCGACTAGCGCCCAGCGTCATCAGTTGAAAAGCTGCGTGCGCATGACTAAGAGGACTCTGCGCCCTCGTCGGCCAGAAGCGTCAGTGTCCGCGCAGCTGCGCACGGTGGGGGTAGCCGTGTCGTTTTCCATGGGCGGGGCTTCCGCCAGCTGGCAGATGTTTCCCGCGCGTGCCGCGCCATTCCTCTAGCGTAAACCTACGCGCGTCGAATATAGTCCCCATAAAACCACGCGACGGCTTCGGCGATAACCTACAAGCGGCAACGTCCGCACGGCGAGAAATAGGCGAATCGGCGGGAGCAGAGAGGCAGAGCCGTCGCTCCGATCCGGCAAAGGTCATCGTTTGGCATACGTGATGTGACATGTGTGTGTGTGTGTCGCACACGAGCTCCCGTTCACGCGTGTGTGTCGCGATAAGCCGAGCGCGCAGCCGAGGATTCCCGACGCGCGACCAGAGACTCTCCCTTCGATCTTTCCAGGCCCAGTTCCGGTGGGTGGGGGTGCGAGCGTGAGTCGCCGCGCGTGAGTTCGCGATTCTTCGTACGGCCCTGATGCCGGTGGCGGTGTGAGCCGCGACGCGATTAATTCAGCACAGTCCGAAAAAGCTGCGCTCGTACACGGTGTGGACACCACGCTGAGGACAGGCTGGGGACACGGTGCGTGCGGCTGAAAGGAGCAGGAAGCTCTGTGACATGTGAGGTGTGTCGCGGCCGAGAGGCAGGCAGCGTGGCTTGTGCGTTCGTTGTGCGTGCGTGGAGAGGACCCTTCGACCCTTTGGTCTTCCGGAGCGGGGGCAATTCAAAGAGCGAGCCTTGCCTACTACGGCCCTGATGCCGGCGTAGCTACGACAATTCTAATTCAACGATAACGTCACAGGACACGTACGGCGCGCCGGTCACTCCGGGGAAAAGGAGTGCGGGTCCGCGATGTGAGGGTGCAATTCCTCATCACACTCGAGAGCGGAGAAATTGTTGAGCGATCGCCAGAAGAAAAATTCTGCACCGCCCGCGCCCTAAAGAAACTGTCGACCGCCCCGCGCACACACACACATTCTCTTTGGACGAGCGGTCGAGCCGCCAGTGTGCGATAAGCGAGGCCCGCAGATTTCTCCGACGCGCCGAGAAGTCAGCTTGGCTCCTACCGACACGCAGTCCGCGAGAGTGCCTCGTGTGTTTCCGCGTTTATTCGCACGGCCCTGATGCCGGTGGCGGCGGAGTGATCCGCGACGCGTTTGCGGGCTCCTCAGCTGTTTCCCGCCAAAGATCGCCATTACAAACGCGTCCGGGCGTAGTGCGCGGCGTGCGTCTGTCGCGGAAAAACTCTCGACGCTCCGAAGGGATTTTCGCCGGACGTCGATCCTCGCGCGTCGATATTCGCGTGTCGTTCCGGTGACGGTGAAGTGCGAGCCGCGGCGAACGGAAGGTGGGAAGTCGGCGAGTCGCCGGACGGATTTACCGACGAAACAACGCCTGCCTGAAGCCACTCGCGTGACTCCGGAGGCGCGCTCAGCGGTGGCGGAATTTCCTGTGCCGCGACCCGTCGAGGTATTATGTCAGTGTTCGCCAGCGACGATCGGATTCTGCTGGAGGAAATCGTCGAGAGCGAGGAGCAGGAGCTGTCTGCCGGGTGAGCGAGAAATATTACTTTTTCCGGCAGGACGACATGGCGTGTGGGCCATGTGAGTGACTGGGGGCGCTGTCCATCTCTGTCTCTCTCTCTCTTGCTCGCGGTGCATGTGTTGGCGGCTTGGCGTAAAGCTTTCGATGCAAAAATTCGCGAGATGTATTTGTTTTCGTTAGTATGTTAATTGACCGAGTGCTCAATGGTTTGTTTACCTTCTGCCGACTGGCGGCTACGTAACGCGTGCTCCGATAATTCTGCGTCCTGGCCGAGGCGCGATTAGGCCGATCGGAGGAATTTTTGCCGAGCCGATATGTGGGCGTCGGAGTGTCTTTCGATACCTAGTGGTTTATAAACGTCGACCGATATAGCCGTATATGCCCCCTCGTTTCAGCGTGCGCTGAATGCCGCGACGCCTGCTTCTCCGTCGCTCCTTTTCATCTCGTGGAGCTGCGCGTCTCTTTCCCACCGACAGACTCCGCTTCTACACTCCGTGCATACGTGCATACGTGCACTGTCGCATTTTGACGCGCCACGTTCTCTTCCCGCCGGCGATAAGAGCCGCGCGTCACACCTACACATACGTACACGTGTGTAAAGGTGTGCGCGTGGTATTGTTCGCCGCCCGCGGATGCACGGCGTAATGGAGGAATGTAGGTGGTGATGGTGGCTATGGCCAGCTGTTGGTGCCGGCCGGCGAACCGGCCGGCGTATGTGCCTTTCTATTCCTCTAAACTCCTACGAGCCCGTCTACGCGATACTCCTCGCTTCTTCTGGCTTGGCGAAAAATTTCGTACGCTCGGCCAAGTCGTTCTTTATCCGGAAGGATGCAGGATTTTGCGAGAACGAAATTACGGAGGCGCCCAGAACTTGGCAGAAGGTAAACAATAAAGGATTGAACGCTCGGTCAATCGAGATATCGCCGAAAATGAAATAAATCTCCTCAGTTTTTTCCCTACACCGCGTACTTTTGGCCAACCCAATATATTTTCTGCCATTCGCCGAAATGCAATTTCGCGTGTTTCATCATGCGGAATGTGCATTTTGGCCGAATGGAATCATGAAAACCCCCAGAGGGTGGCAGAATGCAATCAACAAAAGATTAAACACCTGATCATCCAAGGTATCGACGAAAATAAAATATACCTTTAATTCTCCCGTACGCGCCTAATGAATATTTTGGCCAACCCATACATTTTTCGTCATTCGCCGTAGTACGATTTCACGTGTTTCGTCATGTAGTACGTGCGCGCGGTGTACGCGAGCCTGCTAGGCTTTTCAATGAAATTCGCGGATAAAATGTTGGGTTCGTTGAGAAGCGGGGCTGGGCGCGGAGTCTGGAGGATAATTTTCCGACTCGCCATGCGTTCACGCCCAAACAAGCATGGCGCGCGGGACAGGTTTGCTCGACAACTGTTCGATACTCTTGGTGCACACGCTAGCTCTCTCCTGCTCACTCTTCGGCTCTCTTCTTTCCTCTTCCTCTCCCGCGCTTACGTCCTGTCCGCCGCGTCTCTTGGCTGTGAGTCTCTCGCCCTCGATTTCTTTTCGCGAGCGTCGTCTTGTCGGGCGTTTCTTGGGCACCGTGTCGTTCTGTAGTGAGTCGCGTTAATCGGCAGTGCCGGCGTGAGTCTACTGGGTGCCCGGGGTTCCGGGGGTCGTTGCTCAGATTCCGCGGCGGAAACGTATTCCGGACGAAAAGATCTCTACGTCTGGCGATCGGCGACAACCGAATCTGTCCGAAATGTCAACGCGAGATGTTAACACTTTGACTGCCATGATGGTCACCGGTGACCGACGCAAGCGATTTTACTGAAGATCGAAAATATTCGCAATGGGTAGCAATAATTATTTTACAAATGCGGTTATTGTTAGAATAGTGATGCGATTCTTTGGTCTCCAATACCTGCACATTATTTGCATTTTGCATAATTCAATCAAACGCTGTAGTATTTCATAGCATTGCCGTTCTAATACAGCAAAATACGCATGGCAGTCAAAGTGTTAACACTTGGTCACCGGTGACCGACGCAAGCGATTTTACTGAAGATCGAAAATATTCGCAATGGGTAGCAATAATTATTTTACAAATGCGGTTATTGTTAGAATAGTGATGCGATTCTTTGGTCTCCAATGCTTGCACATTATTTACATTTTGCATAGTTCAATCAAACGCTGTAGTATTTCATAGCATCGCCGTTTTAATACAGCAAAATACGCATGGCAGTCAAAGTGTTAACACTTGGTCACCGGTGACCGACGCAAGCGATTTTACTGAAGATAAAAAATATTTGCAATGGTTAGCAATTATTATGTTATAAATGCAGTTGTTATTAGAATAGTGATGCGATCCTTTAGTCTCCAATTCCTGCACATTATTTACATTTTGCATAGTTCAATCAAACGCTGTAGTATTTCATAGCATCGCCGTTTTAATACAGCAAAATACGCATGGCAGTCAAAGTGTTAACACTTGGTCACCGGTGACCGGCGCAAAAGATTTTACTGAAGATCGAAAATATTCGCAATGGGTAGCAATAATTATTTTACAAATGCAGTTGTTATTAGAATAGTGATACGATCCTTTAGTCTCCAATACTTGCACATTATTTACATTTTGCAGAATTCAGTCGAACGCTGTAGTATTTCATAGCATCGCCGTTCTAATACAGCAAAATACGCATGGCAGTCAAAGTTTTAACATTTGGTCACCGGTGACCGGCGCAAAATATTTTACTGAAGATCCAAAATATTTGGAATGGTTAGCAATTATTATTTTATAAATGCAGTTGTTATTAGAATAGTAATGCGATCCTTTAGTCTCCAATACCTGCACATTATTTACATTTTGCATAGTTCAATCAAACGCTGTAGTATTTCATAGCATCGCCGTTCTAATACAGCAAAATACGCATGGCAGTCAAAGTGTTAACACTTGGTCACCGGTGACCGGCGCAAAAGATTTTACTGAAGATCGAAAATATTTGCAATGGTTAGCAATTATTATTTTATAAATGCAGTTGTTATTAGAATAGTGATGCCATCCTTTAGTCTCCAATACCTGCACATTATTTACATTTTGTAGAATTCAGTCGAACGCTGTATTATTTCATAGTATCGCCGTTCTAATACAGCAAAATACGCATGGCAGTCAAAGTGTTAACACTTGGTCACCGGTGACCGGCGCAAAAGATTTTACTGAAGATCCAAAATATTTGCAATCGTTAGCAATTATTATTTTATAAATGCAGTTGTTATTAGAATAGTGATGCGATCCTTTAGTCTCCAATACCTGCACATTATTTACATGTTGCATAATTCAATCAAACGCCGTAGTATTTCATAGTATCGCCGTTCTAATACAGCAAAATACGCATGGCAGTCAAAGTGTTAACACTTGGTCACCGGTGACCGACGCAAGCGATTTTACTGAAGATCGAAAATATTCGCAATGGGTAGCAATAATTATTTTACAAATGCGGTTATTGTTAGAATAGTGATGCGATTCTTTGGTCTCCAATGCCTGCACATTATTTACATTTTGCATAATTCAATCAAACGCTGTAGTATTTCATAGCATCGCCGTTTTAATACAGCAAAATACCCATGGCAGTCAAAGTGTTAACACTTGGTCACCGGTGACCGGCGCAAAAGATTTTACTGAAGATCCAAAATATTTGCAATGGTTAGCAATTATTATTTTATAAATGCAGTTGTTATTAGAATAGTGATGCGATCCTTTAGTCTCCAATACCTGCACATTATTTACATTTTGCAGAATTCAGTCGAACGCTGTAGTATTTCATAGCATTGCCGTTCTAATACAGCAAAATACGCATGGCAGTCAAAGTGGTCACTTGGTCACGGGTGACCGACGCAAGCGATTTTACTGAAGATCGAAAATATTCGCAATGGGTAGCAATAATTTTGCAGAATAGTGAGATTCGTCTCCAATACGCATTATTTACATTTTGCATAGTTCAATCAAACGCTGTAGTATTTCATAGCATCGCCGTTCTAATACAGCAAAATACGCATGGCAGTCAAAGTGTTAACACTTGGTCACCGGTGACCGGCGCAAAAGATTTTACTGAAGATCCAAAATATTTGCAATGGTTAGCAATTATTATTTTATAAATGCAGTTGTTATTAGAATAGTGATGCGATTCTTTGGTCTCCAATACCTGCACATTATTTACATTTTGCAGAATTCAGTCGAACGCTGTAGTATTTCATAGCATCGCCGTTCTAATATAGTAAAATACGCTTGGCAGTCAACGTGTTAACGAGGCGCGGATCATTTGAAATAGTTTAAAAAGCTTGAGGAGGCAGGAAAGGAGTCAACTGAATCACGTCATGCAGTGACTCATGCAATAAGCTCGAATTTCGTGCGAAACGATCGTTATGAGTGTGTACTCCGTGTGCTAATGCGCTTCACGCTGGAAGAATGAGACATCTGAACGTATGCGCTTGACGTAACGTGGATTGAAACACAGAATAACTGAATGGAGTTAAGAAGAATGGTCCCGGCGTTTTGTAGCATTGACGCGCGTATTGCTTTGACCATGGATTACTAAGGGTAGATAATGAGAAAAGGCCTTTTGTGGTTGGAATAGGATGTCGCGAAGTATGTAGAGAAGTGCCAATTCAAATTCTAAGTTGGTTTTCAGTTTCAATAAAAAATCTTCCTTTTTTTCATTATTTACAATTCGTGGTAAGGTTGAAAATAACGCATCATTCATCCCTAGATTACGTGCCATCGGTGTGAATTACGTTAATAGGAAACTTTCGTAAAATCTACTACTTGATTATTTTAGTATCAGGGTCTTTTTAAAAGCCGCGTTGGCTGGTGCCACGCGACGCGATATTAAATAAGCACGAACATTATTATACGATATTAAATGAGTTGAAAGAATGCAAAGTAGTGCGATCGCACCCCGTTGATTCGATGTCGAAAACGTTATAATCAAATTTGAGCGCGTCGTCAACTGACCATTGCCACCGAACGCCGTAGCAATTTGTGTCGAACGAAATCCAAACGGCGCGATCGCGCTGCACGGCATCAAAACGATTAAACGAAATCCTGTACCTTGGGAAAATGCTACCGTAATTGGCGTTTTCGCACAGTTCTCCCGATCAATTGCACTCTGAACGAGCGCCAGTCAGAAAAATAGCTGAACAACAACCGGAGTACTCGTGCGCGGCAAACTGCCGATTTCTGAGAACTTCGTATTTTCCGTTCGTTTTCACACTTTCGTAATCGCGGGTCAATATGTGCACTCGCGCAACACATTGTTGACACGAATTAACGAAAACATTAAAAGTTACGTGAAACGTGCGCCCCAACTTCCATTTCATTACATATAAATAAAGTTTATTCAAGCTTATTCAGATTGCTTGACTTCCACGTTCGTTTGCAAAATAACTGGACAAGACAGCTTCTGCCCAAAATTGCCGGTTAACACGTTGATTTGGAACACGTAAAAGATTTTATTAAAAATGCGAAAAATTCGCAATGAAGCCTATTTGAAATCTTGTAAGAGCAATTGATATTGGAACGGTGCTCCAATACTTTAGCTTCTGACAACTCTGCATTACCTTTATTTTGCACAATTTAATTATACTCTACAGTATTTCATCGCATCGCGGTTCTAACATAGCAAAATACGCTTGACAGTCAACGCGTTAACACGTTAACTGCCGTGCGTATTCTACTATATTAAAACCGCAACGTGATGAAATACTACAGAACATGATTGAATTGTGCAAAATGAAAATAATGCAAAGGTATCGAAAACCAAAGTATTGAATCACGATTTAACACTTTGACTACCATGATGGTCACCGGTGACCGACGCAAGAGATTTTACTAAAGATCCAAAATATTCGCAATGGGTAGCAATTATTATTTTATAAATGCAGTTGTTATTAAAAAAGTGATGCGATGCTTTGGTTTCCAATACCTGCAGATTATTTACATTTTTCATACTTCAGTCGAACGCTGTAGTATTTCATAACGTCGCCGTTTTAATATAGTAAAATACGCTTGGCAGTCAAAGTGTTAATATTAATTGCATTTACAAAATTATAAATGCTACCGATTGGGTATTTTTTTAATTTTTCGTGAGACTTTTTGCGCCGGTCACCGATGACCACCGCGGCAGTCAACGTGTTAACAAGGTATCAAGAGTACGGCCAGATTCGTACGGCTCCTCGGATCAGAAGTGTTAATTTTACTTTCGTCGCGAGCGATGCGCCGATAAAATTATAAATGCAGTTGTTATTAAAATAGTGATGCGATCCTTTGGTTTCTAATACCTGCAGATTATTTACATTTTGCATAATTCAGTCGAACGCTGTAGTATTTCATAACATCGCCGTTCTAATATAGTAAAATACGCTTGGCAGTCAAAGTGTTAATATTAATTGCATTTACAAAGTTATAAATGCTACCGATTGGGTATTTTTTGAATTTTCCGTGAGACTTTTTGCGTCGGTCACTGATGACCACCACGGCAGTCAACGTGTTAACAAGGTATCAAGAGTACGGCCAGATTCGTACGGCTCCTCGGATCGGAAATGTTAATTTTATTTTCGTCGCGAGCGATGCGCCGATAAAATTATAAATGCAGTTGTTATTAAAATAGTGATGCGATCCTTTGGTTTCCAATGCCTGCAGATTATTTACATTTTACATAATTCAGTCGAACGCTGTAGTATTTCATAACATCGCCGTTCTAATATAGTAAAATACGCTTGGCAGTCAAAGTGTTAATATTAATTGCATTTACAAAATTATAAATGCTACCGATTGGGTATTTTTTGAATTTTTCGTGAGACTTTTTGCGCCGGTCACCGATGACCACCGCGGCAGTCAACGTGTTAACACATTGCGGACGAATGACGAGATATCTCGTCATTCCTATTTCGTCGGTCGGGGCCGTTGACGAGATATATCGTCTTGCATATTCTGTCGTTCGAGACAGATGACGAGATATCACACAGTTGCTACGTGATTGTCAGCGGCAGTTTTTCGTAATTTGTAGTGTGAATTAATTATTTGAAGCCCTGAAATATGGATAGCGACAAAATAATTGGCAATATTACACAAATATTTGCGGACAGTTTATCGGATACATAAAATGATGACGAGAATATTAGCGTCATGTCACTTCACTTATTGTCATGTTTTAAGAAATATCATACTTTGAAAAATGTTTAGTTTTACTAAATTTTAAAAAAATGTTAACTAAATGATTTTAACTACTAACAAATCGTCACTAATTTAAAAATATTTACGCAAAAAAATACCCGGCCACTGGGTATGGTTAGCAATAGAATGCCCGGTCCGCAATGTGTTAACGAGGTATCAAAAGTACGGCCAGATTCGTACGGCTCCTCGGATCGGAAGTGTTAATTTTACTTTCGTCGCGAGCGATGCGCCGATAAAATTATAAATGCAGTTGTTATTAAAATAGTGATGCGATCCTTTGGTTTTCAATACCTGCAGATTATTTACATTTTGCACAATTCAGTCGAACGCCGTGGTATTTCATAACATCGCCGTTCTAATATAGTAAAATACGCTTGGCTGTCAAAGTGTTAATATTATTTTATAAATGCAGTTGTTGTTAGAACTTTGACTGCCAAGCGTATTTCGCTATGTTAGAACTGCGATGCAATGAAATACTGCAGAGTATAATTAAATCATGCAAAATAAAGGTAACGCAAAGTTGTTAGAAGCCAAAGTATTGAAGCACCGTTTCAATATCAATTGCTTTTACAAGATTGCAAATAGGCTTCATTGCGAATTTTTTGCATCTTTAGTAAAATCTTTTGCACCGGTCACCGGTGACCACCGTGGCAGTCAAAGTGTTAATTGCATTTACAAAATTATAAATGCTACCGATTGGGTATTTTTTGAATTTTTCGTGAGACTTTTTGCGCCGTCACCGATGACCAACACGGCAGTCAACGTGTTAACAATGTATCAAGAGTACGGCCAGATTCGTACGGCTCCTCGGATCGGAAGTGTTAATTTTACTTTCGTCGCGAGCGATGCGCCGATAAAGGAAGAAGTCGAGTACTCCTGCGCTCGACGAGACGACGCAGCGAGAGTGTGTGTGCACCGTGTGCCGTGCGCGTTACGTAAAGACACATTTGTTGCACAATAATCGCCCGTCTATAAATAACCCAAAGCACGCCGCTTCGGAGCGTGCGCGTTCTCGCGAACGAGGGAGAGAGAGGCTCCTTGTTTACATATGTTCGACACCGCCACGTTGTATTCGCGATAGTTTCGTTCGCTGCCAATCTCATCTGCGATCTTCAATGGACGCCTTTGATATGCGGACGAACTGTGCGCAGGGAACTTTCAGAGCAGCGGATTTCAACAAATCTGCCAGTGGGGAGAATGATCGTTAAAATGAGTTCATTGCAAATTCACTGGTATTAAATGATTTTATTCGGTCCTGTAGCAGTTCTAGATGTTCCGTGTTTTCTTCAGGACTATAGATTTTTCACACGTTACTCCGAAAAGATGTACATTCTCTGATTTACTTTGTATATGAAGTTCTTTGTTTACTGAGAATGTAAAAAGCAAATCTTGAGAGATAGAAGGAACTGGAAAAAAATGGTTATAACGTCTTAGTACGCAAGGTGTACAAGGTACACTATTAGTATGCGGTGTCAAATTTAGTGCCGCAGGATTCGCTTCCTGAGAATACGATCAGCATAGATGCAGATATTATGATCATACAGTCGTAAAATCTTTTCTTTTACACGAACTGTGCGCAGGGAACTTTCAGAGCAGCGGATTTCAACAAATCTGCCAGTGGGAAAAATGATCGTTAAAATGAGTTCATTGCAAATTCACTGGTATTAAATGATTTTATTCGGTCCTGCAGCAGTTCTAGATGTTTCGTGTTTTCTTCAGGACTATAGATTTTTCACACGTTACTCCGAAAAGATATACATTCTCTGATTTACTTTGTATATGAAGTTCTTTGTTTACTGAGAATGTAAAAAGCAAATCTTGAGAGATAGAAGGAACTGGAAAAAATGGTTATAACGTCTTAGTACGCAAGGTGTACAAGGTACACTATTAGTATGCGGTGTCAAATTTAGTGCCGCAGGATTCGCTTCCTGAGAATACGATCAGCATAGATGCAGATATTATGATCATACAGTCGTAAAATCTTTTCTTTTACACGAACTGTGCGCAGAGAACTTTCAGAGCAGCGGATTTCAACAAATCTGCCAGTGGGGAGAATGATCGTTAAAATGAGTTCATTGCAAATTCACTGGTATTAAATGATTTTATTCGGTCCTGTAGCAGTTCTAGATGTTTCGTGTTTTCTTCAGGACTATAGATTTTTCACACGTTACTCCGAAAAGATATACATTCTCTGATTTACTTTGTATATGAAGTTCTTTGTTTACTGAGAATGTAAAAAGCAAATCTTGAGAGATAGAAGGAACTGGAAAAAATGGTTATAACGTCTTAGTACGCAAGGTGTACAAGGTACACTATTAGTATGCGGTGTCAAATTTAGTGCCGCAGGATTCGCTTCCTGAGAATACGATCAGCATAGATGCAGATATTATGATCATACGGTCGTAAAATCTTTTCTTTGACACTCTTAATATTTGCGAAAAATTCTTTGTATATCTTTAGCCCGCAAAGTAGATTAAAGGACGAGTATCCTTTTGAAGGAATTTACGAAAAATCCGCAGCGCTCCCGAAGAAAACATGAAACACATAATACTCCTACAGGATTAAGTAAAACCATTCAACCAGCACAGGCACAAAAACGAACCATCCCGTTAATCATGTTTATGCCCGCTTTGGTTGAACGTGTTTTATCTTATCTTCGGATCTCTACACACAATCAAGTCAATCCAATAAGAAAAGTGATCCACCCTCTTCTCAAGTAATACAGTCTCCTGTCGTCACCGGCGAATCACGTTTAATCCCGCCGAAACGCCGGCTTCGACAACGGATCAATTCACACCCGTCCTCTCGTTCATGCGATAACGGCACATTTTGAATCATCCAAATTTCATGCCGGCGTGCACGTCAATGCGGCACTTTATCGGTATCGAGCGTAAATTAACAATGCAATGCACGCTGGAATACCTGGTACAGCGAGTACGCTTTATCAATAATCAATCGTCTGACATCATCCGCGTCGACGACGCTTCCATCTTCGATTCGTTCATTCACGTGTTCTAATCTCAGCGGCAGTCCATCGCCTTACTTAATAAATCTTGGCTAGGCCAATCTTGACCACGGTCAATGTGGTCGTAGTTGCATTTCAAGCGATATGTGCTTTCCGCGAGTGTGCACACTGCACGATTGGTGTGTGGGTTAAACGCGTGTATCCGCACGCTGCAGCCAGAGAGACAGAGAGGGAATGTGGGTTTATTGCATTTTCGAGCCGTGTTCCGGCAGAGTAGTTAATTAACGCTATGTGCGTTAATCGCGATAATGTGGAATAATCGAATTTTTGTCCACATGTTTTGCACGCGGCTCGCGCACATTTTGTGCGTTAGATTAACTTGATTGCAAATTTGACGTTTTTTTTTAATCGTGTTAACAATTTGTTGGGTCGGTTGTGGTTGAATGTTTTTATTTGGTACTGTGGGAGCTCTGTGTATATCGTTTCTTTTTTTTCGGGAACATTAGGGATTTTTCACAAAGTGCTTTATTTTGTCTACTACAACTTTTGTATACTATTTCTTACTTTATCTACTAATACTAGTCTAGTATTCATCCCCTGACATATTTTATATACTATATCTGGATTACCTAGCAGTCGGCGTAAATCAGAGGCTAAATGTCTTCCAGAAGAACTCGCGAAGAATCCATAGCGCTCCCGAAGAAAACATGAAACACGCAGGGCTCCTACAGGATTAAATAAAAGCATCGAAGCACGACGTGCGCAAAAAATTATTAACATTTGCCGCGTTATTGGTACCCCGGCGTTGCGTTGAAGTAACGTAATAACATTGCCCGTGCGGATGACTGTAATTTTCTTCGACTGCACAGAGGAATGTTAGAACTAGTGGATACTAGCGTACGCTAGCGAGAAAGAGCTGGGTGGTTGTGCGGGTGGGGAATGGCGTTATATCGCGCACATTGCACCTACTTGCACCGAGTTAACCTTTGGATTCGAGTGCACGCGCACCGAACTAAAGTGCTCGTCGCACAAAGTTACGTTTTGCGGTATTGCGTAGGTCACGCGAAGCTTTAGCTGCGGGGAGCAGCAATTAACGACACTGAATAACCGCGCACACGTAATAACCCCGCTGGAGAGAAATCTGCCGAGACTTTATTTCTTCGCGAAACGTGCGAAACGCGAGCGACGCCGAGAATCGAACGGTTGGACGAAACTCGTGCGGGCGGTACGCTGTTTTTCGCTGAACGTACGCGGAAAGCCAAGCTCATGAATGGAATGATGAAAGAAGGCGGATTAAGAAATTTCAAGCTGCGAGAATAGGAAATTGCATTTAATATTATATGTTGAAATTACTAAAATTCGTGAATTAAAATGGATAAATAATGATTATAAATTTAATACTGACTTTAACCCTTTGCACTCCGAATTTTATTTCAATTTCGTTACCAGCAGCTCCCAACGCTTTTAAGTGTTTTGTTTGAAATTTACTTTAACTAAAAAAACAAGGCAATTTAAATAAATAAAGGAAGAAACTAATTCACTTAAATACCAGTTTTATTTACACTATTGTCGTATTTTGAAATTTTCAAGCGTATGATAATTTTTGAAACAACTTCCAAGATGCAACCCTGCTTTTCTTTCGTATGTTTCGCAAAAATAGGTAGTTTCTCTTTTTCCTCCAGATGTTTTTCTATTTGAGTAAACTGCACAGTCTTTGTGTTTTCCTTCGGAATGTACCAAGATGAAATGAGGCTTTCCATCTAAGCGATCGTGTTTATCAAGTGTTCCAGGCCTCCCAATTTCATATTTCGTGCACGACAATCACGAGTAAGCATTGACAAAAGCTTTTCGCGAAATTTTTTCTGGGCTATAGGTTTTGTTCCTTGGTTTTTTGTTTTTTTCTTTGTATAGAATATACGCATTTACTATGGAGATTTCTAATCCCGAAAATAAATATTTCCTCCACCACTTGAGTGCTCGACGGAAAAAACAATAAGATGTCGCGTATTGGTGCGCCATATCGACACCACCCATATTTTTATTATAATCTATGATCACATTCGGTTTTTTTATTTCTCTTCGATTACCTGAATGTTTAACACTTCTAGTGACATTGCGAGAGCGTTGATAACGTATAATATGTGCGCGACATCTATTTATTTGAACATGAAAAAATGTCGAGTGGGACTCGACAAAGGAGCTCCTGAGATAAAAAGTGATGTCGAGTGACACTCGACATAGGAGTGCAAAGGGTTAATATTATATGTTAAAGTTACTAAAATTCGTGAATTAAAATGGATAAATAATGATTATAAATTTAATACTGACTTTAACACTAGATTGCCGGAGATTGGTTGTATACCTATTTTGCCTGATTGAGTCAATTTGACTCAATCGTCAAAAATGCAGGTTTTTTAAAATAACAAAATTTTATTACAAATAAACTTTATTCCAAACACTTTTTGCATAAATATTTAGTTTTTAAAATACACTTTTCGCATATTTTTTTATTACATTTGCTACAAACGCCCTTGCTTCTGTTTCTGTTGTATGACACTTGTACCTGGCAATTTGCACGGTTTTCAATATTTTGTATATTAGATAAAGTCGAAGTACTTTCGGCTTCATTATCGTAATTTCCGCTTAATTCTTCCGCCAGTTGCAAAAGAAATTCTTTTCTTGACATTTGTACTTGAGTCACATCTTTATATATGACCCAAGCATTGATTGCTGCCAAATCTAAAATGTTGTAGAACACGTGAACGGGCCATCTGCGGGAACCTGCTTTGGTACTATATTTTCGCGCCATTTGATCCAGTATATCGACTCCATACTTAGTATTATTATAAAAAGATATAGTTTCCGGGACACGTTTTTCATTTTTTGCAATTCCTACATTGCGATGTTTTGAGCTCAATAATAAAACTTTTTTATTGGCTTTACTTTTATACATGGTTAGTGTACAGGCCTCCGTTTTATAAAGTTTTGTAGAGTAGCGTGTCATTTTGTCCTTTTTCGCTTTTGCAATTTGGGGCAATTCTTTTCTATTTGATCGTATTGTTCCGACCAAAGAAGTTTTGTTGGCGCGTAACTTTTTTGCAAGTGATAGGCTTGTGAAGATAATTTTACAGCATTGAATGAACAAATTATAACATGAAAACTCTCCCACCAGAACGTTTACAACAGGTTTTTATGAAAAGGAAATAAGTTACGTGTGTCTAAAACGGTGAGTCAATTTGACTCGTATCCGGCAAAATAGGTATAGCACATATGAATTATTGGAAGTAAGGGAGTAGGGTGGAATAGGAATTACTTTTTGTATACCTTTCATTGTTCTATGAAAAACCAAAAAATGATTTAAAAAAAAATGACTTAAAATTGTTATATATATCACAGTAAAAGTGCAAATGAGTCAAATTGACTCGTTCCGTCAATCTAGTGTTAACACTTTGACTGCCATGGTGGTCATCGGCGACCGGCGCAAAAGGTCTCACGAAAAATTAAAAAAATATCCGATCGGTCGCATTTATAATTTTGAAAATGAAATTAATATTAAATAGTGATTCAATTCTTTGGTCTTCGATACCTTCGCATTATTTTCATTTTGCACAATTTAATCATATTCTGTAGTACTTCATCCCGTTGCGGTTTTAATATAGTAAAATACGCGTGGCAGTCAACCTGTTAAATAATAATAACCCTTCTTTGCATGATGGTGGAAATTTCCATCATAACATTGAATGCCCAAAAATTATATAAAAGAACAAGTTCACTTTGATCCAACTTTGCATGATCATGGAAATTTCCATCATATTGTTTTGCGCTAAATTTATACTATAAATATATACTAAGATTTTTTTAACAATTTTTTCTTTAATTTTGAACATGAATTATATCACCTTGATTTATTTCATCAATAAAGAAAAAATCATGCAAAGAAGGGATAGGAATTATATTAGAATTATGCGTTGAGCGTGTATTTTTATTCATCGGTGTCTACGCCTTCGCGAGAATTTAAAAATTAAATAAAAATTGTATAATAACTAAAATATGATATCTGAATTCCGGATAAGAGTTTATCGGAGTATTTACAAAATACTGTGCCCACAGTCGTTCCGGATCATGTACTCGCTAGAGTCCTATCATTATTCATCTTCAATTTCAATTTACCATCTAAGAAGTCAATCGGTGGTTGTGCTCGTGGCTTAACGAAGTTTACATTGAAATCACCGCGCAATGTAATTGGTATTTCACCCCAATTCTTGTTCAATCAAACTGCACCCCCCGGAGTACATGCGAGCGATGTCTCGTCTATAAAATCAATGATATCGCTCATTCACTTATTCGGTGACGCATACAGAGCCACGGGAAGAATCGTCCGCCCACTTTCGCGAATACATCGTACAGCACACGTTTCCTGCCCTCGTATTCACCGACGGAGCGTTCATCTGTTTTTTAACGTAAAATCCACGTGAGCGCAGTGACAGCTGACAACGCCATGTGAGCGCTGCACTTTTCGTCACGCTCCTATGACTCGACGCGTCCGACTTACTCTACCGCGGAAAAAGAAGTTTCACTTCAAAAAATGAATGAAATTTTACGGCGTCGCGTAAAACGTGGGCGACGCGCGCGCGCACGCTGCTGCCATTTCCGCAAACAGATCCGCGGTGAGGAGTTTTCGACGACTCCGGCGAAACTTGATAGACTCCCGCAGTCGGACAAAGAAATTCGTGTCTTCGCCGCACAGTCAGCTACCTGGCCTCTAGGATTTTCCGCCCGACGCGGAGGACCAGCTGTTCTTTGTTCCGCAGCGCTTTTGATCGTCCTATTTCAACATTCCGAAAATTGTAAAGGCCACAGCCCTTCCGACGGTCAGGATCTCGTGCCTGCATTATTCGCGTTTTCACCGGGGTGCTTCCATTCTTCGACTATCCTTTCTTGCCCTACGCGCGCAACCGTGATTCTTTTATGCTCGCTGCTTTTTTCGCCACTTTCTGCCTCTTAGATTGTAACACAATTGCCCGGCTGCCTGCCGCCCGACGGCATGGAATGCAAAACGCCAGGCAACCGCCCGGCGGCCCGTGGAAGTAGCAAGATTTATTTCGAATGCAGTAATCGCTGTGAGGGCGGATAATTCGAAGGTGCGCGTAAAAAAAATCCGGGTGAAGATGTACGATTTATTTAGCGTTCGGTAATTTTTGTAAAAACGGAAAATAAGTCGTCCGCGAAGAAACGCGAACGAAATTAAATTGACGGGGCAAATCGAAGCAGCCACACGTACAAATAGGAATAATACTCGGAGTACAATATACCGTAAAAATGATTGCCAATATCCTAATTGTCGTAAACCCAGATTTGAAGTCGCCCGCCAAAAAACGCGAACGAAATTGACAGGGCAGATCGAGGCGGTCGAGTGTACAAATAAGAATAATGCTTGAAGTACAATATGCCGTAGAAATGATTGGCAATGTCCTAATTGCCGTAAAACCGGCGAATTTGAAGTCACCCGCGAAAAAACGCGAACGAAACGAAATTGACGGGGCAGACCGAAGCGGCCGCGAGTGTACGAATAAGAATAAGAGGAAGACGTAAGAGAGAAGGCACGTAGACGCCCCGAGCACGACGTGGCGCCTGCTGGGCTGTTCCTTACGTCACACAGCTAAATATATATCCCCGGCCGTTCCCAATCTCACTCCCATTCTCCTTCTTTATTTCATCTCGTGCGAGTTAGCACGTCCACGAGCATTCTGCCCGCCGGATTCTGCGTCCTCTATTGGAAATTCCGCCCCCGCCTTGCCTCCACTCCTCGGCATCGCGCGGCCACGCGGAATAGAAAATCGATCGCGTTCGGCGGAATTATAAGTTCGCGCGCGAGTTTCCGCGCGCAGAATGGCGAGGTCGGATTTCTTATTTCGGCGCTTACGGTCAAACGATTCCGGCAGCGAGAGCCGATAAGCCTCCGGGTTGGAGGACAGCTGACTCGCTCGTGTCCTCCGCATCTTTGTTCCGCTCCTAATTTCGTTAACATCTGCCCGACAACGACAGCCTCGTTTTCGGTGTCCAGATGTTCGCCTCGTGTCGGCTTGTCCGCCTCTGACCTTTTCCAGCGGAACTCGTCATTTTTCGTGATCCGACTTTCGAAATCACGGCCGCGCGTTACGAAAACGCACTCCTGATAATGCGAGGCTGAGACTCTTATCCTCGCAATTTTCAACGGCGCGCTCTTTGCAACCTCATCGCGAACGGCGGATGATGAGGAAAGAGGAGTTGTTGATCGGATTTTGGGGTCGATCGTGGATAATGGGAAAAGCGCTGTTCTTCGGTTGAAAATTGGAAGTTTGGGAATTTTTAGTGGAACTTCACCACGTGCTTCGGAGCAACCGTGTGTCGTCAGGAATCTGCGATAGTAAAATGTGTGGGCGTGTTATTCTAATGCTGGGAAACTGAAAACTGACAGATGTTTGTGTTTTGAAGCGTTTCTCGTTTTCTCACTTCACATATCAGTTGTCCTCAATTTTTGCAACTGATTTCCAATTTTCAATTAAAAATATTTTTGTGTAACCTTCTGAGAATTTTATTTGGAACTCCTCTACACGTTTCGGGGTATCCGGTGCCCCCTGATCAGGAGTCTGCAACGATAAGATATATGTTGGTAATGTTACGTGTCAGTATAATTCCAATTCAGCAAATGTGGAAATTACCCATATTTTATATTACAAAATTATATATTATACAATTATATACATTATCTACTTCACGATTTAATATATTACAACAATTTTTCGATTCAGCAATCGTGAAAATTATATATATATATATATTTTATATTATAAAATGATAAAGTTACATTCGCCTAATGTGAAAATTACACCCACGCGCAGCATTATCAGGACATACCTTATTAGAAATTCCTGACTAGAGAAAGTCCCAAGAATTGCCTTTCCTCGTTATCCCCTATCCTCACGATTCATTTTCCATCGTTTCCACTCGCTCCGCACTGCGCTCGTGCGTGGCAGAAGGTCCGCTAGTTTATCAGCCACACTATCGTACTTCGCACACTTCCCTCCCATCCCTCCGTCCCCGGCCGCGATCGTTCATTTATTCATTAATACAAACGAGTCCGCGAAACGTCCGTTTTCCCAGGCGCACGCAGCTGATAGGCTGGCAGAGATAGCGAAGCCAGGCACCAGGGACAAGGCACCAAGGCACCGGTAACAGCCAGCTGAGTGGCGCCAGTCATCAGCTGTTGGTGACTCACGCCACAAAGAGAGAAAGAGAGAGGCTCGAGATATATAGAGACCCACGAGTGTAGGAAGATACAGAGAGGTTTACTAAATGGCCTTTTGTTGTCTTTACCCTACAAGGCGACTCTACGTGGCCACTTAGGCAGGCTGCATTTTTGCAAACCCGCATTCCGCGATCCCGTAAGCTTGCGAAACGACTCTTTTCGCGAAGCAGCGATTTAGCACGTCGGCGCCGAGGTGTACCACTCGTGGCAGACCCCGTGGGGATCGGAAAATGGGTGACATTTTTGCAGGCGTTCCTTTTGCACGAGCCATTTCTTCGGTATGGCGATTATTGATCACGCGGGGCTGGACGTCTTGTCACGGTGCATGAGAACAATAGCAATAGCGGTGGCGGTCGTCGCTATAAAATTTTCTATGACTAGAATGGCGCTGTCCGATGGCGAGGAAGACGAATTGCGCCGGCGTTAGTGTGTTAACACGTTGCCGGTAACCTATTAACCGTTTCAGTGCTGGGGGTCTTTTTAACACGTTGAGTGCTGAGCGTGTTTTGCTATGCTGGAACCGCGACGTGATGAAATGCTGTAGAATGTGATTGAATCGTGCAAAATTTAAATTGGAGGCGTTGGAGGCCAAAGAATTGAATTCTAATGTCAATTATACAATGATAAATGTTATATAGTTATATAGTCCGTAAACGTATCTAAATCGGAGCTAAAATTTGCACTTTTAGTGAGATATTCAGCCGCGCTAAAAACCGTGTCACTTTATTTTATGTCAAAGAACGCCACAATCAAATTTGTGAGCGCGCGGTCACCTAATCATTGCCTCTGAACGCCGCAGCAATTTTTACACGTAATCACTAGAGCGCAATCGCGCTACATACTGGTAGCCTATTAACCGTTTCCTCCGCCAACCAATTACACAAAATAATTGCAAAAGCGCAAAGTAGTCCAGTCGCGTTCTCTTTGTTCCTCCGAAAAATGTCAGACTCAAATTTGTGCGCATCGTCACCCGACCTTCGTCACCGAACGCCGCAATTTTTGGCACGAAATCTCCACAGCATGATCGCCCTGCCTAAAATGGATATTCTAATCCGGAACGGTGCCGTTGTCGGAAGTATTTGCGGCCGACTGACCGGCGCGAAATACGTAGGATGTTCAACCGCTACCGGCCGGTAAAGTGTTAACACGTTGACTGCCAAGCGTATTTTACTATATTAGAACGGCGATGATTTGAAATACTACAGCGTTCGACTAAATTATGCAAAATGTAAATAATGTGCAGGTATTGGGAACTAAAGGATCGCATCACTATTCTAACAACAACTGCATTTATAAAATAATATTAACACTTTGACAGCCAAGCGTATTTTACTATATTAGAACGGCGATGTTATGAAATACCACGGCGTTCGACTGAATTATGCAAAATGTAAATATTCTGCAGGTATTGGAAACCAAAGGATCGCATCATTATTTTAATAACAACTGCATTTATAATTTTATCGGCGCATCGCTCGCGACGAAAGTAAAATTAACACTTCCGATCCGAGGAGCCGTACGAATCTGGCCGTACTCTTGATACCTTCTTAACACGATGACTGCCGCGGTGGTCATCGGTGACCGGCGCAAAAAGTCTCACGAAATATTCAAAAAATACCCAATCGGTAGCATTTATAATTTTGTAAATGCAATTAATATTAACACTTTGACTGCCAAGCGTATTTTACTATATTAGAACGGCGATGTTATGAAATACCACAGCGTTCGACTGAATTATGCAAAATGTAAATAATCTGCAGGTATTGGAAACCAAAGGATCGCATCACTATTTTAATAACAACTGCATTTATAATTTTATCGGCGCATCGCTCGCGACGAAAGTAAAATTAACACTTCCGATCCGAGGAGCCGTACGAATCTGGCCGTACTCTTGATACCTTGTTAACACGTTGACTGCCGCGGTGGTCAACGGTGACCGGCGCGAAAAGTCTCACGAAAAATTCAAAAAATACCCAATCGGTAGCATTTATAATTTTGTAAATGCAATTAATATTAACACGTTAACTGCCAAGCGTATTTTACTATATTAGAACGGCAATGTTATGAAATACTACAGCGTTCGACTGAATTATGCAAAATGTAAATAATGTGCAGGTATTGGGAACTAAAGGATCGCATCACTGTTCTAACAACAACTGCATTTATAAAATAATAATTGCTATTCCTTGTGAATATTTTGGGTCTTCACTAAAATCTCTTGCGTCGGTCACCGGTGACCACCGTGGCAGTCAAAGTGTTAACGTACGCGAGACGCAGAAGTTTACGTAACACGCTCGGTTCTTATAGACGCAGAACGTTTGGTAGTATATCGCGGAGTTCCGCGTTGCCAGAAAAGAGTGAACGAGCGTGGAAGTGGCGCGACAGAGGCAGGCTTGGCGTGTGCATTCGATGCCGGAGGAAAGAAAATTGCACGTGGCGGTGCGGTTCTATCGAGCGGAGTTACGTTAGATCAGCTGGTACCGGCCGGCTTGCTTGCTCACTGCCTGACAGAGCTGACTAGCCGGCTGGTTCACCGCTGGGTTCACACTATGCCGTGACACGTCAGCTCGTGTTTATCGAGCAAGTCGCTAAGCTCGGCCAGATCTGCTTTTCGGTGGATCTAGGTCGACGGTTCTTTCAACCCGCGAAAGCTCCATTCGAATGTCCCGTTCCAGGGATGGGAAGGGTATTGTACTTTGATGCGGCACGACTTCTCGATATGATGTCCTATTCAGCGTGGTGAGGTCATTCATAACTTTTTTTCACGCGCATTCTATGGCGCCTTGATAAATGCAATGGCGGATGTTGGAACAAAAGCACTTTTTTGCTCGGAGAATGGAAATTGATTGAGATATTTTATTGGAACGCCTCTATATATTTCGGGACGGCCAGGAGTCTATAATAATGACGTGTGTTAATAATGTTATGGGTGGGTGTAATTTTAACATTTGCGGAGCCGGAAGATTGGATCTATTAATTTGTATTAAAATTTCCTGTTTGAGAGACGGGAAGGGTATTGTACTTTGATGCATTCCCGACGTCACGTCCTATTCAGCATTGTTCGGTCATTCATAATTTTTTGCACGCACTTTATGCGGCGGCTTGATAAATACAATAGCGGATATTTGAATAGAAGCACTTGTTTAGTTGAAGAATTGATATCGATTGAGCAATTTTAATAGAACGTCTCTATATGTTCCGAGATAGCCTGGAGTCTGTAATCAGGAGTCTATAATAATAAGGTGTGTTTTAATAATATTACGGGTGGATGTACTTTTCAGATTCCGCAAATGTGAAAATTATATATATTTTATATTATAGAATTACAATATTATATTTTAATGTACATTTTGCGGCTGCAATTTTCCGATTCAGTAAAAGTGAAAATTATACCTACGCACAATATTATTAATACACATCTTATTATTATGGACTCCGAACTGGCCTGAAACGTTTTCCAACCATTTTTAAATTAAAAAAGAGAACCTTTATGCATCTTTCACTATTATTAAGAACATTGAAAATAACACGCCACTGAACATTTATAAATCTAAATAACGAAATCGTTTCGTTTGAAAATGTGTTAGCTCCCGGCTGGATACTGCCTCTGAAATCAGCATTGTGCCGACGTTTCGCGAACGTTGCGGTTTGTTTGCATCATCAGAATTAGGGAGCTTTGATACTGAAGCTCGCCAGAT
The DNA here is from genome assembly GCA_033815515.1 of Cryptocheilus praepositus. NCBI lineage: Eukaryota > Metazoa > Arthropoda > Insecta > Hymenoptera > Pompilidae > Cryptocheilus > Cryptocheilus praepositus. The sequence goes on from JAWWQZ010000257.1 coordinate 4,442,137, forward strand.
TCAGGTGATCCTTATATTCCCCCGGTTAATATTATAGTCGATCGCACCAACCAATCAGGATGTTTTTTAATTGATCAGCCGATCAATTAAAAGCTTGCACTACGGTGTACCAAATTGGCTTGATTTGATAGCCTCTATCTCGATTGTTATCAAGGTATTTCAACATATCCAGACCCAGTCGCTGTTTTCTGTTATAGCAGCCTTGTGCGTGTGTCAGCATTTGAGGTTTTTCAAAGTCGATTGCCTGTCCAGTTTCCATCCCATGCTCCGCCAAGGCTGATTAGGGAAACTGACACAATTTGGTACACCGTCGCGGTTCTTTGATCCGCGCACTGATCTTCGATATCTTCAGAAATCTCTCCGCACATCAGCGGAACGATAATGTACAATGCGGCAATGCCTGGACTCGGCTGCCGCGAAAGTTTGCGCGACGCCGCAGAAATTGGTGGAAATGAACGAAAATGAAAATTCTGATTGCAGCGTGGACGGTGCCGGCGGCAGTGGCGTCGTCTCGACGTTGGATGAGGAGGAGGAGGAAGAGGAGGAGGAAGAGAATCCCGTGAGCACGAGCACGTCGCTCGCTGACATTTCTGAGGCCGCGCAAGATCACTATCAACAGCAGCAGACTCATCACCAGCAGCACCATCATCATCATCATCATCAGAGTGCCCATCAGAAGTCCCGCCGAATTATTGCTGGCCACAGCAACAGCGCCTCGAATAACGTTGTTGGCCGAGTGACGCCAAGGAGCAGCCACATGGAGCAGGAAAAACGAATGCGGCGAGAGATCGCCAATAGCAACGAAAGACGGCGGATGCAGAGCATCAACGCCGGCTTCCAGAGTCTCAGGACCTTACTGCCACATCATGAGGGCGAGAAGCTGTCGAAGGTAAGAAGCTTTCCGTTCCGGAACACATCGCGAGTCTTGACGTGTTCGCTACCGACACGCGAGAGGACACCCGCGCAGATTAAAAAATATTTTACACTGTTCTACACAAAACGGGGTCCAATCTGAGAAATTACGTTCTTTTAGTCAAAAACATGATTTAATGTGATGCCGGGAATGAGTCATGTGGGACGTGGGTCGCCGGGTCGGTTCATTGAGTGGACCGTCATGAATGGCACATCTATTTTTTAGCAAATAGACCGTGTGTGACTGCAGCAATAGACTTCACCGAGAAGTAATATATTGAATACGCCTCTACCGGCGTCCCACACATGAGTCACTGGCCTGTCTGATCAAACCGGCCGGTAGCGAGCGTGTTGAGGTACTTCTCTAAAACTTTCGAACTTGGCCCCGGTGGTAGGCTCCTTATGGATGAATTTCGAAGATTCGTGAAGTATGACACGTAGCTTAGTAGTTTGATCATGGTCATCGGAATGATTTAGATACATGGACGGCGACCATTGTCGACAATCTGAGAGGTAGTACGTGGGTCTAACGTAGAACGAACGATTGCCGATCATCACCTAGCATTGCGTGCTTCCTCCAATAAGTTTCGCTGTGCTGGAGGAAGATCATACTATCCAGCTTGAACGTAGAATTCTATCCCTGTCATCCACCCCCATGGGCGTCGCTTGTTTTGTGGGAAAGAAGTTGCACGTAAAACGTCAGAGGTGAAAGTACGAAATAACGAATGACCGAGGTCGAGAGTATCCCTCTGCATGTCCTATGGTCGTGTGAACTTGTCAGTCGATCGTTGCCCGATGTGCAGGTAGTGACATGCGTATATAAAACTCTTGTCATGCTGCACTATTGCACTCGATTCAAACGAAAGCGAAATTCGCCTCGCCGTGGGCGGATCGATCTTGTTGGTACCGTCTTGCGAGGCTCACTGACATTCGGCTAGTACATACATATCGCAGTGAGAACTTTATCGCTCCTGTCACAAGCTGAAGATTATTTAACCGCTTTAGTGCCGGCGTGTTTATAAAAGCCATGTGCGCGTGTGCCACGTGATGCGATAAAGTTTATTTTAAATAATTGCCAAAAATACGGAGCAGTGTGGTCGCGCTGTCATGATATTATGTCGGTAAATTGTAGTAATGCACTGTTGATTGAGCATCGTCACCCAACATCGTTGTAAATTTGGACACGAAATCTGAACAGCTGATCGCGCTGCGTGGCACTAAAGCAGTTAAGATATGACTCTGACGCAGTATCCACGGCAAAATCGGCGGCCTCCAAAATTCAAGTATCACTCGATTCAAGGCCATTCTCACAGAACACGCGCCCCGGAACTCGATCATTTCTCTTCGCCCCCAGAATTTCTATTCGCCGATAAAAATCAATCATCCATCTCATGCACGCGATGAAATCTCAATTACCCTTTTCGCAACCTGCAAAATATTTAAAGTCCAATTTTGACGCCCTATTGACCGCGCAACTCAAGAATCACCCTATTCAAGGGCGTTCTCAGAGAACACGCGGCCCGGAACTCGATCACTTCTCTTCGCGCCGAGAATTCGTATTCGCCAATAAAAGTCAATCATCTATCGCCGCTGCCTCTGAAAGGCAGCTCTCGCCAGCGTTACGCAACATGTTCGAGAGCGCGGGCGCGGGCCTTTACGAATGAGCCCCGCGTTCGTAGGTTCGTTCGTTCGGGGCTAATTTTAGCGCGTGAAAGTTTGCCGCATGATCCCACGCCTCTAAACTAGACCGGCACAATCTCCGCTCGTTCGAGAGCGAGGAACAGTCGTGCCGGCAGTTTAATCGCGCACGACCTTACGCTTCTATTCTACCGGCCCTCTTCCCCTGACACTGAGTACCGACTGCTCCGCCGAGACCGAATACCAGGCGCGAGTATCCATCTACGGCGTGACCGATTTAACCCTTTCCCTGCCGAAAGATATCGGTGCGGACGATGTGCGGTGGGGAGCAACAAGGAGAATAAATGTTGTACATTTATATTGGAAAATAATGTGCAAATATTGATGCGAGTATGTTATTTAGATGAGATGAGCAAAATTGTGTAGACCCAATCGCATTTAACGGACGGGTAGTAGGGTTTGACTTTGTGCGGTGTTGCATTTGGATAGGTGAAATTATGGCGCATTATGTGTTTATTTATTAACCGTTTGAGTGCTATCGACGTCCATAGTCCGCGCTGATAACTTTTACTGAACGCATATTTGCGTTCGTTAATCTTTCCGATCTCCCGCGTACTGCAATCGCAAGTATTATTGTATGAGACGAATGCACGTGCGTTCTTTAGGAAATAACATTGTTGCCTTATTTAATGTGGCGTAACCAAAGAATTATGGTTACAACTTAGTTTCGTCTTGTATCAGAAATCACTGAAGTTTACACGGGCGATGTTGTATACCGTTCGCTGCGAGCTTTCAGCCGAGAGTATTCAGCGCGCAAAGGGTTAATCTTATCGCCGGCGATCTGGAGTTTCGATTGAAGCTTCTTGGTCGGAACTCGCCACGTGCGGCTCATTTCGACGTAGTACCTGGCTTATAGATTTGAGGCTTTCGCGCCCACGATCGTCTTGTCTTGATAGTGCAGACTGTTACGTCTGCTACATCAGTAATCTGTTGAGAAAAGACGCGGCAATCGTCCGGAAGCCAACAATTTGTGTACTACTACTCCTGCGCTGATCAGAGTATCGGAGCAATTCTGTCTCGACGATGCAGACTGTAACGTCTACTACATCGGTAATCTGCTGAGAAAAGACGCGGCAACAGGTCGGAAGCTAACAATTTATACTGTACTTTTCCTGCACTGATCGGAGTATCGCAGACGTTACTTTGTGCTTCATGAAGGCAGAGTTGCTTCGATACTCCGATCAGCATCGGAATAACCCGCTCCCGATGATGCAGAATCTAACGCCCGCGGAACGTCAGTCTGCTGAGAAAAGACACAGTAAACGTCCGGAAGCCAACAATTTGTGCAGTACTACTGCGCTGATCAGAGTATCAGAGTATCGGAGCAATACTGTCTTGACGATGCACACTGTAACGTGTACTACATCGGAAATCTGCTGAGAAAAGACGCGGGAACCGGTCGGAAGCTAACAATTTAGACTGTACTTTTCCTGCACTGATCGGAGTATCGCAGACGTTACTTTGTGCTTCATGAAGGCAGAGTTGCTTCGATACTCCGATCAGTATCGGAATAATCCGGTCCCGATGATGCAAAATGTAACGTCTGCGGAACGTCAATCTGCTGAGAAAAGACACGGTAAACGTCCGGAAGTCAACAATTTGTGCAGTACTACTCCTGCGCTGATCAGAGTATCGGAGCAATTCTGTCTTGACGATGCAGACTGTAACGTGTACTACATCGGTAATCTGCTGAGAAAAGACGCGGCAACCGGTCGGAAGCTAACAATTTATACTGTACTTTTCCTGCACTGATCGGAGTATCGCAGACTTTACTTTGTGCTTCATGAAGGCAGAGTTGCTTTGATACTCCGATCAGTATCGGAATAACCCGGTCCCGATGATGCAGAATGTAACGCCTGCGGAACGTCAATCCGCTGAGAAAAGACACGGCAAACGTCCGGAAGCCAACAATTTGTGCAGTACTACTGCGCTGATCAGAGTATCAGAGTGTCGGAGCAATACTGTCTTGACGATGCAGACTGTAACGTGTACTACATCGGTAATCTGCTGAGAAAAGACGCGGCAACCGGTCGGAAGCTAACATGCACTGATCGGAGTATCACAGACGTTACTTTGTGCTTCATGAAGGCATCGATACTCCGATCAGTATCGGAATAACCCGGTCCCGATGATGCAGAATGTAACGCCTGCGGAACGTCAATCCGCTGAGAAAAGACACGGCAAACGTCCGGAAGCCAACAATTTGTGCAGTACTACTGCGCTGATCAGAGTATCAGAGTATCGGAGCAATACTGTCTTGACGATGCAGACTGTAACGTGTACTACATCGGTAATCTGCTGAGAAAAGACGCGGGAACCGGTCGGAAGGTAACGATTTAGACTGTACTTTTCTTGCACTGATCGCAGACGTTACTTTGTGCTTCATGAAGGCAGAGTTGTTTCGATACTCCGATCAGTATCGGAATAACCCGGTCCCGATGATGCAGAATGTAACGCCTGCGGAACGTCAATCTGCTGAGAAAAGACACGGCAAACGTTCGGAAGCCAACAATTTGTGCAATACTACTGCGCTGATCAGAATATCAGAGTATCGGAGCAATTCTGTCTTGACGATGCAGACTGTAACGTGTACTACATCGGTAATCTGCTGAGAAAAGACGCGGCAACCGGTCGGAAGCTAACAATTTATACTGTACTTTTCCTGCACTGATCGGAGTATCGCAGACGTTACTTTGTGCTTCATGAAGGCAGAGTTGCTTCGATACTCCGATCAGTATCGGAATAACCCGGTCCCGATGATGCAGAATGTAACGCCCGCGGAACGTCAATCCGCTGAAAAAATCCACGGGAAACGTCCGGAAGCCAACAATTTGTGCAGTACTACTCCTGCGCTGATCAGTGTATCGGAGCAATTTTGTCTTGACGATGCAGACTGTAACGTCTACTACATCGGTAATCTGCTGAGAAAAGACGCGGCAACCGGTCGGAAGCTAACAATTTATACTGTACTTTTCCTGCACTGATCGGAGTATCGCAGACGTTACTTTGTGCTTCATGAAGGCAGAGTTGCTTGGATACTCCGATCAGTATCGGAATAACCCGGTCCCGATGATGCAGAATGTAACGCCTGCGGAACGTCAATCCGCTGAGAAAAGAGACGGCAAACGTCCGAAAGCCAACAATTTGTGCAGTACTACTCCTGCACTGATCAGAGTATCGGAGCAATTCTGTCTTGGCGATGCAGACTGTAACGTCTACTACATCGGTAATCTGCTGAGAAAAGACGCGGGAACCGGTCGGAAGCTAACAATTTATACTGTACTTTTCCTGCACTGATCGGAGTATCGCAGACGTTACTTTGTGCTTCATGAAGGCAGAGTTGCTTCGATACTCCGATCAGTATCGGAATAACCCGGTCCCGATGATGCAGAATGTAACGCCTGCGGAACGTCAATCCGCTGAGAAAAGACACGGCAAACGTCCGGAAGCCAACAATTTGTGCAGTACTACTCCTGCTCTGATCAGAGTATCGGAGCAATTCTGTCTTGACGATGCAGACTGTAACGTCTACTACATCGGTAATCTGCTGAGAAAAGACGCGGCAACCGGTCGGAAGCTAACAATTTATACTGTCCTTTTCCTACACTGATCGGAGTATCGCAGACGTTACTTTGTGCTTCATGAAGGCAGAGTTGCTTCGATACTCCGATCAGTATCGGAATAACCCGGTCCCGATGATGCAGAATGTAACGCCTGCGGAACGTCAATCCGCTGAGAAAAGACACGGCAAACGTCCGGAAGCCAACAATTTGTGCAGTACTACTCCTGCGCTGATCAGAGTATCGGAGCAATTCTGTCTTGACGATGTAGACTGTAACGTGTACTACATCAGTAATCTGCTGAGAAAAGACGCGGGAACCGGTCGGAAGGTAACAATTTACACTGTACTTTTCTTGCACTGATCGGAGTATCGCAGACTTTACTTTGTGCTTCATGAAGGCAGAGTTGCTTCGATACTCCGATCAGTATCGGAATAACCCGGTCCCGATGATGCAGAATGTAACGCCTGCGGAACGTCAATCCGCTGAGAAAAGACACGGCAAACAGCTGGAAGCCGACAACGTGGCACCTTGGTGTTTGTCCAGTTCGGTCATTTTTTTCCCGCGTGCTGACACTGACATTGACTGCTGACCGCCGCTCCCGATTGGGAATATCAGCGTGCATGAATCCGCAGACCATTTATGTGCGCCCTCACGAGTTCTATCTTTTGCGGCGTATCAGTAACAACGCCCACGCGGGAATGCGGAGTCACTCCCGTGTGTGCTGCATGCTCCGATCTCTGTGTGCATCGCACGCGAATAGTACGCGAATAGCATGGGAAAACGCGCGGGATCAGCTGTTCGTCGGGAGGCAATTACGAGTCACGCGACACTTATTACTCTGCTTTTTATTCTCGGGGTGATGCTGTATGGCAGTAGGATGGTAGAAGTAGTGCGCTGGTCTTTGCACTGTGTCATGTCGAGTTCGCGAGTCGTGCGAAATCGCAGCGAGTGGAAGACATATGAGCCTTTCGTGGGCTAAAGCGATTAGCGTCGCCTTCAGATTTTTTTCACTTTAGTGCCACGGCACTTGATGCTTACGTTTCTTCGTAGAAAATAAATTTGGTATTTTTTGCTCTGTAGAGTAAGGGAGTTCGCATAGTGACCTGAGGCAAAAACTTAAGTTCGTCTATGCCAAACATTTTGCGAAAGGCAACTTCACCACCAGGCATGCCTGAAACCTTTAGTGCACAGTTACCGATTCTTGACTGACGCGTTTCTCCGGGAAAACGTAGTTAACGTCATTCATTTTGTGAAGTAACAGCAGCGAACGTGTTAATCCTTTGTTAGCGACTTGGAAGCGTTCGCTTGCGGTCGTCATGCGGGTTGCGCAGTGTCTGTATGCACTCGGTAAAAAGTGAACGCCGCGGAGGCCACCGAAAAGGAAAGAATTTGAATTTGGCAAATGAATCTGTATAGCGATCCCAGGCGAAAAACAAGTTTGCCTGCTCCAAACATTTGTCGTATGACAGCTTCCTGGTATACGCCTAAAACCTTCGGTTCACTGTTACCGATTTTTGCCTGCCACGTTTCTCCAAAAGAGCATAATTTAACACTGACTGCCAAGCGTATTTTGCTATGTTAGAACCGCGATGCGAGAACATTCTGCAGAGTATGATTAAATCGTGCAAAATGAAGGTAACGCAGAGTTATTAGAAGCCAAAGTATTGAAGCATCATTCCAATATCAACGGCTTTTACTAGATTGCAAATAGGCTTCATGGCGAATTTTTTGCATTTATAGTAAAATCTTTTGCGCCGGTCACCGGTGACCACCGTGGCGGTCAAAGTGTTAAATAAAAAATTAATACAACTTTAAAACTAAAAAAACCTAATAAAATAATATTCTAAATACAAAACACAATAAAATAAAATTCAAGTATTTCCTAGCATAAGAGGGCTTTGCATATTCCTTCACTATTCAACGAAAAGCATAATTGACGTAATTCATTTTGTGAAATAACAGCGGCGAACGTGTTAATCCTTTGTTAGCGACTCCCAAGCACTCGCTTGAGGTCGTCATGCGAGTTGCGCAGTGCCTGTATGCACTCGGTAAAAAGTGAACGCCGGGGAGGCCACCGAAAAAGAAGGAATACGCCCTAAAGTGAGCGCAGACACCTCGACCTATTTCGATATAACGTGAGCGCGCCAGACAGAGACGAGAATAAACAAGCCTCCACATCCTTTCCGCGATGTTTTAAGCGTACGCCTCTTATCTGCCGCGGAATTCCTTGAAAAGGCCGTTCCCGCGCGCTCGTTACGAACAATTAAAGTCGGCACTCGACGTGGTCTAATCAGGCCGATCGTATATTTAGCGTTAAACGTGCGCGCGCGCGGTTCAGAATAGATATTCTAAAATTGCAAATTCGATAAGATATCGGACGCGTCGCGTCGGACGGCTCTGCAAGATAGACGCGATTAACACTAGGTTTGTGGACGTTTATTATATAAGCATCCCTACGGGTACGCGTCAAATTGAGATATAAATGAAACCCGACGTTTTCTTAAACAGATAATGTTTCTGTACTTTCTTTTATGGAACACAAAACCAAGAAGAAATGAAACCTCTAAGGTGTCTGCGTGCAATGAGAGCAACTGAAATACTGATCCGGCTGTTCTTCTGATACTGAACGCTTTTCGACATGACGAGTTTGCAACGTGAATACGGAGATAAGAATATAAGCAAGCATGCCGTGCCAACCGCTGCAGTTTCGAGATATTGGCTTTACAGTATCTTCGCTGCATTGTGTGCACGTATTTTTGGCGATTACTTTGTAAGAACATCTTGATTGCGCTGATATTTATTTTTGGAGCAATACTGCCATGTGTGCAGTCGATTTACTATGATTAATATTCAATTTACGATCATGTCAAAATTACGCGCATCCGTAGACATAGGTACACCACATAAAGAACTTCTAGATTAGGAGGCTTAGAAAAATATTAATTTGTATCTATATTATTAGTCCTGTCAAATTGACGCGCATTCGTACGAATACATATACAATTTAAATACTTCGAAATTGGGAGGCTTAGATGGGCATTAACACGTTCACGCCGGGGCCGATTTTCATGTTTTTCGTTGTGAGGCGACGCTCGAATTCATGCAGCGCTTAATTTGGTGGCTCACGATTGTTGCTTGTTTCAATTATTTAAATTTCAATTATTAAAATTTTCGACTATACGGCAATTTTGTCCACTTACTAAACGAACTATATTTTTGATGGTGAGGGGCGTTTAAACAAATGTTCACGCCCGATGGGACAGTCGAGCGTGAACCACCGGTGGTACACGCCGGCGTGAACGGGTTAATTTGGATATATATTAGTCTTGTCAAATGAATAAGTCAACCCAAGTACTAGGAGAGAAATGTTAAACAGGTTCTGTAATTTTTGTTGAGAAGATCGGAATGCGTCAAAATGACGCCTCCCGTAAACCTAGTGTTAAAGGTGTTGAATTTTTTGAAGAACAACAGCCAGACAAGGACGAGTGAGAGCCAGACGTCACGTGCTTTGTGCGCCAGGCATGCGTCCTCCTTCTCACAGCCAGTCGGAGTAGTACTACCGTTGCAGACTGCAATCTGCAATGGAGGCCCCGTAGTCTGCCCGTAACAAGGTTGTCTCGAGCTACACCGCGCTCCAATGACAAAATCATCGTCGAGTTGTTTCGACGTTTTTATTCGCACGCCCACGTCTCGCAGTAATTAAATCCAGGACTGGTGTAAACTTTTGACCAATGAATACCCCGGCCGAAACGCTCGGAGGATGGAATACTTTTTCACTGGTGTAAACACCATTGATTGATTATATAATGCGCAAGTTATAGTTGCAATCTTTAGTTACGCCAAATTGAATAGCGTAAGAAAGTTGGTGGTAAAGAACGCACGTGTATTCAACTCATATATTAACACTTTGACTGCCATGATGCTCACCGGTGACCGACGCAAGAAATTTTACTGAAGATCCAAAATATTCGCAATGGGTAGCAATTATTATTTTATAAATGCTGTTATTATTAGAATAGTGATGCGATCCTTTGGTCTCCAATACCTGCACATTATTTACATTTTGCATAATTCTGTCGAACGCTGTATTATTTCATAGCATCGCTGTTCTAATACAGCAAAATACGCATGGCAGTCAAAGTGCTAACACTTGGTCACCAGTGACCGGCGCAAAAGATTTTACTGAAGATCCAAAATATTTGCAATGGTTAACAATTATTATTTTATAAATGCTGTTGTTATTAGAATAGTGATGCGATCCTTTGGTCTCCAATACCTGCACATTATTTATATTTTGCATAATTCGGTCGAACGCTGTATTATTTCATAGCATCGCTGTTCTAATATAGTAAAATACGCTTGGCAGTCAACGTGTTAATAATTATGACTGCCCTATGTAAGAGATCGAGAACCTCGACAAACGCTTACGTCCACAGTAGTGGAAGGGTGAAAAAATGATATTCATTTTATTTCCTACTGATCAGCTTATACGAGCCGCTTGTTGCGGGACAAAAATATTCAAACATCGTGCTCGTTTTACGCACGCTACTTCGCCACAACCTCTTCTCCCCTCTGTTCGACACGACTCGCGGTCACTTTTGTCCGTCTCGACCCAAGCCTGCAGGTCTCCCTGCTTGGCATCTGGGTCATTTTACCCTGCTTCCTCTCTCCCTTCGACTCTCTCGACCAGTCTGAGCCCCTCCCTTCGACGACCAACGGTACGCCACGGTCCTTTGTCTTCTTGGGCTTCCCTTCTTCTCTTCTTACCCTTCCCTTCTCCCTTCTCTTCTTTCCTTCTCCGACGACGGGCCCCGCCGACAAAGGACTCCGGTTTACCTGTTTCGCGACGACCTCTTTCCACGAGGCGTGCGTACGATATGGCTGAGAAACGAATTATTTCTCACCGGGAGACACCGCCAGCGTAACCAACACATTTTTTTTCTGCGAAACGCGCGCGACGGTTCCTTCCTCTTAACCCCGCGACGCGCAATTTATGAGGTTATTTTTCGTGTCTCGTGGTTGATCCGATCTCACAGACGCACGCTCGACACTATCTGCATATTGGCGAAAAATGCCTTCGTTGTGTCAGACTTTGGAGTACAGGGAACTAGCTGAAGCTCATGAATGTTGTGAGAATAGGAGCAGTTTTTAACGGGACCATTCTCAACTTAAATTTGTTAACACGTTGATTGCCAAGCATATTTTACTATATTAGAATAGCGATGCTATGAAGTAATAATACAGCGTTCGACTGAATTATGCAAAATGTAAATAATGTGCAGGTATTGGAGACCAAAAGATCGCATCACTATTCTAATAACAACTGCATTTATAAAATAATAATTGCTACCCATTGCGAATATTTTGGATCTTCAGTCAAATTTCTTGCGTCGGTCACCATCATGGCAGTCAAAGTGTTAACTTAACACTTAATTATGTTAACATTGTTGATTTATGTTGACAATGGACAAAAATAGACGCAAAAAAAATTTAAAAAAATGACGGTAGCGGTTAATAGGGTGCATTGGTTCAAACGGGATTCATTAATTGCAATGAAGATGCAGTGGTATTTGCTGAGTATTTACTTATTTCTGACTACATTCCACTGCAAAAGCGACTGAATGGAACACTGGGAATGTTTAAGGGAGAGTCGTTAGGTGGAATTGTTTACACCGACTTGAGAAGCGATTCGTTAAAGGTAACAAGATACAGAGGTATTTGACAAGTATTTAGTTAGTTCTAACTGCATTACACTGTAAAAGTGACTGAATGGGATACTGGGAACGTTTCAATCGAAAGTCGTTGAATGGCATTATTCAAACACTTTCACATCAAATATTTGAATCATACAAACTTTCGTACAACTATCGAATATATTTTATGTCTGCCAGACACTAATGCACTCAACGAAAAGTGTTTTTTCTCTCATGAATAACTTGTTCACAAGCGAAAAAACATAATTGCAAGTCGCAGTGCTTAAAGCAACATTAATTACCAAAGTAAATTCTAAGAAATTCTATCAAGAATTCCATTCTTATTTGAAACCAACCCCAACCGTACCGGAGCAAATTTGTTCTTCAGAAAAAGAGAGAAACGCATAAACGATTTATTTTCCCGCGTCCGTTCCTGTTCGTTTCATCAACAACTAAAAAATACGAAAAAACGTGCTTTTTCCCGAATACCCACGCTATTACTTAAAACGACCAGATCCCGCGTTTTGAAAAAAAGAAAAAAAACAGTCACGCCTCGTGACGCGTGCAGCTCGTCACTGTACACTTTCACAGGGAATTAGCGCGATGACTCAAATATTTGAATCATACAAACTTTCGTACAACTATCGAATATATTTTATGTCTGCCAGACACTAATGCACTGAACGAAAAGTGTTTTTTCTCTCATGAATAACTTGTTCACCAGCGAAAAAACACAATTACAAGTCGCAGTGCTTAAAGCAACATTAATTACCAAAGTAAATTCTAAGAAATTCTATCAAGAATTCCATTCTTATTTGAAACTAACCCCAAGCGTACCGAAGCAAATTTGTTCTTCAGAAAAAGAGAGAAACGCATAAACGATTTATTTTCCCGCGTCCGCTCCTGTTCGTTTCATCAACAACTAAAAAATACGAAAAAAACGTGCTTTTTCCCGAATACCCACGCTATTACCTAAAACGACCAGATCCCGCGTTTTGAAAAAAAGAAAAAAAACAGTCACGCCTCGTGACGCGTGCAGCTCGTCACTGTACACTTTCACAGGGAATTAGCGCGATGACTCAAATATTTGAATCATACAAACTTTCGTACAACTATCGAATATATTTTATGTCTGCCAGACACTAATGCACTCAACGAAAAGTGTTTTTTCTCTCATGAATAACTTGTTCACAAGCGAAAAAACATAATTACAAGTCGCAGTGCTTAAAGCAACATTAATTACCAAAGTAAATTCAAAGAAATTCTATCAAGAATTCCATTCTTATTTGAAACCAACCCCAAGCGTACCGAAGCAAATTTGTTCTTCAGAAAAAGAGAGAAACGCATAAACGATTTATTTTCCCGCGTCCGTTCCTGTTCGTTTCATCAACAACTAAAAAATACTAAAAAACGTGCTTTTCCCAAATACCCACGCTATTACCTAAAACGACCAGATCCCGCGTTTTGAAAAAAAGAAAAAAATAATCACGCCTCGTGACGCGTGCAGCTCGTCATTGTACACTTTCACAGGGAATTAGCGCGATGACTCAAATATTTGAATCATACAAACTTTTGTACAACTATCGAATATATTTTATGTCTGCCAGACACTAATGCACTCAACGAAAAGTGTTTTTTCTCTCATGAATAACTTGTGCAGAAGCGAAAAAACACAACTACAAGTCGCAGTGCTTAACACTTTGACTGCCATGATGGTCACCGGTGACCACCGCAAAACATTTTACTGAAGATTCAAAATATTCCCAATGAGTAGCAATTATTATTTTATGAATGCAATTGTTGTTAGAATAGTGATACGATCCTTTGGTCTCCAATACCTGTACATTATTTACATTTTGCATAATTAAATTGAACGCTGTGGTATTTCATAGCATCGCCATTCTAATATAGTAAAATATTCTCGGCAGTCAAAGTGTTAAAGCAACATTAATTACCAAAGTAAATTCTAAGAAATTCTATCAAGAATTCCATTCTTATTTAAAACCAACCCCAAACGTACCGAACCAAATTTCTTCTTCAGAAAAAGAGAGAAACGCATAAACGATTTATTTCCCCGCGTCCGTTCCTGTTCGTTTCATCAACAACTAAAGAATACGAAAAAACGTGCTTTTTCCCGAATACCCACGCTATTACCTAAAACGACCAGATCCCGCGTTTTGGAAAAAAGAAAAAAAACAGTCACGCCTCGTGACGCGTGCAGCTCGTCACTGTACACTTTCACAGGGAATTAGCGCGATGACTCACACTCGCCGTTTGACCGGGAGAAGTGAACTGAATGGAAAAAAGTTCGGTGCCATTCTGATTTTCTGCGCGTCCTCTGCGAGCGGGCACATATTCGTACGCACCTGCGTCTCGTATATGTGCGCTCCTTCCTCTACGGGCCCGGACTTCTTCCTTTTATCGGCTCGAGTATCACCACGGGGAGAGATGCAAAAAAAGAAAGAAACAGTCGTGCGGCGAAGTGGAACGTGGGAGGACGCGACGCGAGAGATCGCACGGTGGGCCCTCGTTAGGGATCGTTAATTGCTTTCGAGTTAATTCGGCGTTCGATTTTTTTCGTCTGACCGCCTCTTCGTTAATGTTCGCTCCCGCCTCGCCGATGCTTTTCCGAGCTATCGTTAACCAGTTAGCTGTTGCGAGCTTTGTGGAAAGTGTGCACTTAAAACGTGTCGCAGGAAGTAGCATACAGAGTATGTGTGACGGTTATAATATAGAATTAAGGCGTAAGGAAATTACTGATTTTATTACTTTTACTACTGACAGGGTCTGCTGGTAAGAGTTTCGGAGTGATAAATGTGTGAAAGGGATTTGGTTGGGATGAAGCTGTTTGTTAAAGTCTTATTATCGTAAATTACTGTACTGGAGATGTAGGTGCGATAATTGCCGTCACCGATAAATCTGGACCAATATCTATAATGCATAAGTCTTTTGATAATAATTATTTATATCGTTTTATTTGTTCGTTTTATTTCATCTCGGCGTCCAAATATTCAAAACGCTTCGAAATTTATGAATATATTTTGGTTTTCAGTAAAATTGCAACGTAAATAGCGTTTGCGACTATTTTTTCGATACGACCCATTTACTCGCCTCAACAGAAGATATTGCTATTTTTTCACGACCCGTATATTTGTCTTAACGCAAAGATTTTTTCGTGCCGAATACATTCGTCAAAATAGCTTACTACTTATAGTACAACGGCTTCGTCGCATTAATCCCGAAACATCCACTAGATCAATGTTACATCATACCAATCGTTACTTAGCGAAAACACGTCTGTTTAATTGACTTTATTCCTTTTGTTTCGTCTTGTCCTCTAAATATTCCAAAGACCTCAACATTTATAAACATGTTTTAGTTTCCACCGGCAGTGCAATGTAAACAGCAACTTCCAGCTACTCTTCCTGCATAACCCGTATCCTGTCAACACAAAATACGGCCATTTCTTCGTTCCGAGTATACTCGTCAAAAACAGGCTAACTGGTTAAACACGTTACTAGGTCGTGCTGTATATAAAAGGACGATAAGCATCGCGATGCTTTTCAGCGTGCGTTCCGGCACTGTTTTTCCTGCGTTTGCCGAATACATTCGTCAAAATAGCTAACTACTTATAGTACAACGGCTTCGTCGCATTAATCCCGAAACATCCACTAGATCAATGTTACATCATACCAATCGTTACTTAGCGAAAACACGTCTGTTTAATTGACTTTATTCCTTTTGTTTCGTCTTGTCCTCCAAATATTCCAAAGACCTCAACATTTATAAACATGTTTTAGTTTCCACCGGCAGTGCAATGTAAACAGCAACTTCCAGCTACTTTTCCCGCATAACCCGTATACTGTCAACACAAAATACGGCCATTTCTTCGTTCCGAGTATACTCGTCAAAAACAGGCTAACTGGTTAAACACGTTACTAGGTCGTGCTGTATATAAAAGGACGATAAGCATCGCGATGCTTTTCAGCGTGCGTTCCGGCACTGTTTTTCCTGCGTTTGACTGAATCTCCGTGTTTTCCCGCCTTTTCCCGTGTCTATACATGCAGGTACACGGGTGCCGCGCGTTCACCGTTCGCTTACGTAAAGGCCGTGCAAACGTTCACCGTGTGCCATGTGTGCCGTGTGAGCTAAGGCAGGCTAAGTCGGTTATTAAATCCAGCTGGCCGGAATGCGTCGAATCGATTTTATCGAGCGTCAACTTCGCGTCATGTCACACGACGTGTGTCGATAGATAACACGGAGTAACATGGAGTGCACGGACTCGGCTCACCTTTATTTAACCATTTCCCCGATCTTTTCCCCGCACCGATAAGGGGTACGAATAAAATGCCCCGACGGTAATTACGCCGCGTACGTTAATTAGACGCGTCACGTGCTCGTCGGTTGGACGCGTCTTGATGGACGCGGAAAAATATGCGCAACGTAAGTTAAGCGGCCGTTCGTTAGTGAGTAGGAACCGACGCATTTTTACGCGGTGGCGGCAAACTTGATGGCTTTCGTGTGGCTGAGTGGTGTGTTATTTTCAAACTTATTAATAGTGAGGGATAATGAGACGGAAGCCCTTTTTGGGATTTTAAACCCAACGTCTGGGAGACCGCGTTCGGTGAGACAGGAAAATGCACCGACACGTAACGTTATTGACACATCGCACTTGAACGTGTCTCTTCGCGAAGTAGTGAATAGCGCATCGTTCCGCATAAAATTGTATAGTTCCGGAGAAAATTACTCTATTCAAAACAAGTTCTGCATAAAACTTTATTGGTGTGTATTTTATGAAATAAAATTCAGGGTTTATAGCCTATATTTTTCGAAAGTGTAATAACGTTCAAAGAAGTCACCAGCATGCATTGCGGGTTTGGTTGGACCAGTAATAATATATTGTTTGTCATCTTTCACTTGACGTTTTCTTTTCGAACATAAAATATAGTTTCGTTTATTTTCTTGCACACGAGAAATACGTAATGTTGTGACAGTTGCGGCAATTCACCTCTCAGTTGATCAACCACAAACTTTATAAACTTTAAATGGGTCAGAGCTTTTAATATTTTTATTGTTTTTCCTTGTAATAGCTCCTCAGTTGAGACACTCAAATGCAAAGAGTTAATATGTCGACAGTAGCATTTATAATTCTGTGCATGCAATTGATATTAGAACAGTGTTTCAATCCTTTGGTCTTCAATACCTTCGGATCATTTTCATTTTGCACAATTCAGTCATATTCTGCACTATTTCATCATATTGCGATTCTAATACAGCAAGATACGCTCGGCAGTCAACTTGTCAACACACACCTTACTATTGCAGATGAACGGACACCGATTGTTCCGAAACATGTATAGTATTTATAACAAGACTCCTCCGATGATTTCCATGTTTGAACCGAAACAGTACTTTTATCCCATTATCCACCGTTGCTATAATTTTCGTCGGACAGTATAACGGAAAATCTTTCACTTGATGTTTTCGTTTCGAACATAAAATATAGTTTCGTTTATTTTCTCGCATACGAGAAATACGTAATGTTGTGACAGTTGCGGAAATTTACCTCTCAGTTGATCAACCACAAGTTTTATAAATTTTAAATGGGTCAGAGCTTTTAATATTTTTATTGTTTTTCCTTGTAATAGCTCGTCAGATGAGACACTCAAATGCAAAGAGTTAATATGTCGACAGTAGCATTTATAATTCTGTTCATGCAATTGATATCAGAACAGTGTTTCAATCCTTTGGTCTTCAATACCTTCGGATCGTTTTCATTTTGCACAATTCAGTCATATCCTGCACTATTTCATCATATTGCGATTCTAATTTTTCCATGTAATAGCTCCTCAGATGAGATACTCAAATGCAAAGAGTTAATATATTGACAGTAGCATTTATAATTCTGTGCATGCAATTGATATTAGAACAGTGTTTCAATCCTTTGCTCTTCAATACTTTCGGATCATTTTCGTTTTGCACAATTCAGTCATATTCTGCACTATTTCATCATATTGCGATTCTAATACAGCAAGATACGCTCGGCAGTCAACTTGTCAACACACACCTTACTATTGCAGATGAACGGACACCGGTTGTTCTGAAACATGTAGAGTATTTATAACAAGACTCCTCCGATGATTTCCATGTTTGAACCGAAACAGTACTTTTATCCCATTATCCACCGTTGCTATAATTTTCGTCGGACAGTATAACGGAAAATCTTTCACTTGATGTTTTCTTTTCGAACATAAAATATAGTTTCGTTTATTTTCTTGCACACGAGAAATACGTAATGTTGTGACAGTTGCGGAAATTCACCTCTCAGTTGATCAACCACAAACTTTATAAACTTTAAATGGGTCAGAGCTTTTAATGTTTTTATTGTTTTTCCTTGTAATAGCTCCTCACATGAGACACTCAAATGCAAACAGTTAATACGTTGACAGTAGTATTTATATTTCTGTTCACGCAATTGATATTAGAACAGTGTTTCAATCCTTTGCTCTTCAATACCTTCGGATCATTTTCGTTTTGTACAATTCAGTCATATTCTGCACTATTTCATCATATTGCGATTCTAATGCAGCAAGATACGCTCGGCAGTCAACTTGTCAACACACACCTTATTATTGCAGATGAACGGACACCGATTGTTCTGAAACATGTAGAGTATTTATAACAAGACTCCTCCGATGATTTCCATGTTTGAACCGAAACAGTACTTTTATCCCATTATCCACCGTTGCTATCATTTTCGTCGGACAGTATAACGGAAAATCTTTCACTTGATGTTTTCTTTTCGAACATAAAATATAGTTCCGTTTATTTTCTCGCACACGAGAAATACGTAATGTTGTGACAGTTGCGGCAATTCACCTCTCAGTTGATCAACCACAAACTTTATAAACTTTAAATGGGTCAGAGCTTTTAATATTTTTATTGTTTTTCCTTGTAATAGCTCCTCAGTTGAGACACTCGAATGCAAAGAGTTAATATGTTGACAGTAGCATTTATAATTCTGTTCATGCAATTGATATTAGAACAGTGTTTCAATCCTTTGCTCTTCAATACCTTCGGATCATTTTCATTTTGCACAATTCAGTCATATTCTGCACTATTTCATCATATTGCGATTCTAATGCAGCAAGATACGCTCGGCAGTCAACTTGTCAACACACACCTTACTATTGCAGATGAACGGACACTGGTTGTTCTGAAACATGTAGAGTATTTATAACAAGACTCCTCCGATGATTTCCATGTTTGAACCGAAACAGTACTTTTATCCCATTATCCACCGTTGCTATAATTTTCGTCGGACAGTATAACGGGAAAACGGTACGTCGATACGTGGCGCAAAGGCTACACAACTCTTTCCACCACGCGTTTCCGCCCACAGCGTAATCGGCCCGACTGTTTTATTAATCGCGCTTAGAATCGCAGGAACTTCCATTCAAGTTTCCGTTTGGCGGTAACTATTCGTACTACTACTACCACTACGCGCCGCGGGCATTAATTATACCGTTATGCTCCGTGTCTATGAATTAATTGCGCGTCCGCGTTTCACCTCGGGACTTCGACTTTTAGACGTTTGACGCGTGTCTTGCCCTCCCCACGATTTCTCTTCGGCGTCCTTTTCTTCGTCCGGGGTCAGTCCGGGAATCGGGCTTAAATATTTGCTCGTCTCTCGGCTCACATATAACAATCCGCCCGCCGTATCAGTACAGTAACAACCATCGGCAAACGTTTGGAGAAAGTTTCGTGGTATCGATCCGACAACGGGATAGCGTGGCGTATTATTCAGGACGTACAGTTGTCTAACTCGATGTGTAGGTAGATACGGCTCTACCCCGTACGGCGTTGCGAGTTATAATTCAATCGACTGTCGCGCTGGTTAACAACAATGCGTAGCACCGAGGAAAACCGATCGAACGAAACCGGCCTGCGCGCGAATGAAAGTTATCCTTGGCATTCGCGGCGTAGTACAGGGTGTTTACGAAAATCTCAGCGCAACTTCGGGGGTAGACGCAGTACGCTGGAGCGAGAAAAAACGTTCCTGTGAACCTGCGCCTGATATGACGCATTTCTGAATTACAGCCGTCTTCATGTGAAGTCAGTTATTTAACCATTTTCATAGCATTTGTGTAATCTGGCACTTTCAATGTAACTTATCGCTCAAATTATCACTTCGGACTATTGTGAAGTATATTAGCAAATTTCCATACCTGCTGTTATCACCGCGTGCATATATTAAAGTGACTGAAAGCCAAGCTACGCACACGAAGGCAATCTGTGTTTTATTCAGAAAAAAAAAATGAAATCTGTTTCCTGTAACTGCTTCCAGTACCGTTTACGTAACAGACCAAACGGTGGTGCAGAAGATAAGAAGCGCTGGTTGTAAACAATTAAATGAACCAGCAGACCCATAAGAATTACTGGAATTTTCTTCTTATTCTAGTGTACTGAACCTATCCCCAAAGTTATGTCCGCATTTTTAGAAACACCCTCTACATAAACATGTGCATAGGGACGCGAAAATATGAATGCATGTGCGTAGCTGTCCGTCGTCACATTTGTTGCGGAGGATCCAGGGAAAGCTAGCCACCGATCGCAAGCGAGTATGCCTCGTGAGAACGCTGGCTTCCATTTACGGGCCCCGTTGGCGGAACTTGATCCGAGTGAAAGCTGGTTTGGAAACGCTGTGATAACAAGAGCTAAGGAGTAGCAAGTCGGAGCATCGATCTCGAAGTATAGTGCGTCACGAGCATGTGACGACGGGCAGAGTATGCGGGCAGGCTGGCAAGAGGACGATCAAAAGTCTGGGTGATCGACTTTTGTGTTCAAATTTTGCACAGGGCTTCTTCACCCGAAAATATTGCACACGTCTTTTGCCAAAACTGGCGACACTCCCGATTTTCGAGGAGAAGTCTAGGAGAAGTTAAACTCTCAAAACTGGAAAATTTAGATATTCGCACGTTTTTAGTCTTGCGGGTAAGCAACGTTTCAAAAAAATGTACATATAGAAGTACCTTAGAATGTGCAATTGTTTTTATCGAAATATGGTATCTATCAGAATCTGTGATTCGCACGGGTGTTTCACTTTTTATTGCAATATCTTTTTGCTTTTGCATATATTGTTTGTAAACATTGCATATTTTAAAACAAAAATATACGTATGTTTTAATTTTCAATTTTTGACCCGTTTGCAAAATTGGAACGCGATCGGCAATCTTTGATTTTTTAAAAAAAGTGGGAGTGTTGTAAATTGTAGCAAAAGGCGTGTCCAGTAATCTTCAGCTGAAGCAGGTCTGTGCGAAGTTTGAAAAAATCGGTGAACCACACTTCTGCTCCTCCCCCGTGAAAATCCAAGAAAACACGTCTAAGGTTTATTACTGCGACGAGCGCGAACACATGGTAGAGGAGTGGGTAGATGCGGCGGAGCATTGTAGCGTACGGAGAACCGTCGACTCCTGAAAATAGCGCGCACTCACTGTCTGGCAATGCGCTATCGACGGTGGTCTTTACATCCGAACCCGCCGTTCGCGGACTTTATCTTTCCCAGTGCCATAAAGCTGCGCATGTGAAACTGACTGCATTCTAATAATGCCGCGCAATTATGCCAACGCATAACATTCAGCGGATAGAAGAGAGACGCCCGAAACATATCGTAAGAGGCCTTTATATTGTAGCGGTGACACCTACATAGTTATTTTCATTTACTACACAATTAGACTTGAGACATGTGCCGCGACTTAATCAAAATTTCTTTATCTACCACCACGCACTGAAAATCCTTAATTCGTTTCAACTAAAATATTGCAAAAAAGATGCTGTGACGGCGAACAGAGCTGTACGTCTCGAGATCGAATCTTGCGTCGTTAAAACTGTCCCCACATAAACCGTAAGATTGATGGCGAACACACCTGACAACATTCAACAGATCCGCAGATCAGCGTCTGTTCAGCATAACGTCCGAGACTCTAAAAGTACTCCGTGCTCGCAGCAGACGGTTCGCGGGTAAGTTGACGCAGCGGAAACTCGGTTGTCGCGTGAAGAAAGGCGAGGGTAGACGAACGTGCACAACAGTGACCATCTTCGCCTACGCTTACTCGCTTGCCTACTCGCGCGCACGCGAGTTTACGCGCGCGTACGTTCGCCATTGCACACACACGTGCCAATACAGAAGAACGCGTGCACGCACGTACTCCTCAGGAGGCGCAGTCACACACTGTGCAACACCCACTCTCGCCGCGCGCTCATTCATAAAAGTGGCGGACTGCCGATGTGAGCCGTGCCACGCCGTGCCACGCCGTACTCTCTGCCCATTATAGCCCGACTGGCTACCACTTCTTGCCATTTGCCTACTCGCCCTCTTTGCGCGCCCTTTTTCTCCACATTTTCCGCGTCCCAGAGGGTCATTTCGCAGGCGGGCGTCTGTTGCAGTTGCCGAAGACGGGCGAATTTTCTGCGCAAAGCGTGACAGTCATTTCGTAACTTGTGTGTAATTTTTGGGCCTGCGGAGGTTGAATGGTTTTACTTGACGCTTGAAGGGTTGGGCACTCGCGATCTAAAAAATCGGCGTGGACCATCAGTGGGGAGGGAATACTTTTGCGGTGGAATGAATTTTTGATTGTTCAAAGCGCCGATAAGTTGTGACTGTAACTGTTCGAGTGTGCCAAATTAAGTAAAGCAATGAATGAATGAATGCAGATGTATTCGTCGTATGTATTATGTATAATTGCAATATGTGGGGGAACGAAAAAATTGACAAACATATCTATTCACAGTCCTTGCTGATAACTTTTGCCGGACACATATATGTGATCACGGCAGTAATTCGTGCAAACTTTTCTTACCCGTGCTGGTTGAATGGTTTTATATAATTCTGATGGAGCTCTGTATGTCTCGAGGCCCATGGGCCTCCTGTTCGGAAGCTTATTATGCAAAGAAGTCTGTCTTAATTCTATTGTCCGTGTTCCTTCGGGAAAATACTCATCCTCTGATTTACTTAGTACAATAAATCCACTTATTTCCTTACTTTTATTAGCAAAATAAATTTACTTTGTAAGAATTCATCCTAAGTAAATACTCAGTACCGTACTTAATAAATACTCATTTCCTGGTTTACTTAATAAAATTAATTTGCTTATTCATTTTGAGAAATTTGTGAAAAATCACAAATGTAAATTAACACAGACTTCTTTGTATAATAGGCTTCTGAACAGTAGGCCCATGGGCATCGAAATATGTAGAGATACTGCAGCAGTATTAGATAAAAACATCAACCAGAAAGACATAAAAATGACTAACATTATTAAAAAAAAAAGTTGAATTTACAATCATGTTTAATCCAATTTCGTAATTTGTCGCACGAGTCTTTCGAATGCACGTTGAAATGCGTTCTTATCGAACGAGTCGAAGAATGCGTCGTGCAGTTGCGAAATCTGCAGGTATGGCACGTAGCTGGCAACGATTCTGGGTCGGAATTTTTTGAAACGATTTGTTTCCTATGGAAGGCGGCAGAACGTCGCCCGCGCCGAACGAGAGGACGTCGGGAACGACTACGGTGTTCGCCGTGGGTGTTGAACGACCGCCATAAATCACGCTGGGACAGGCTCAAAAGTCTTTTAACTCCTGCGGAGGACTCGTAGGCGAGGTCGCCTGACTTTTCGCGCCTTCTGGGAATATGAAGGAAGCGTACGACTACCGCCAATTACAGGCATGAACGTTTAATGTTCATTATGCCGCGGCACGAGTCTAAGTTACGGCCGTTTCATATTTCAAAGCGAGTTTTGCTGGGTAAGTGGAAACCGGCGAGATTATATATGAACGTTAATTCGCCGAGTTATCAAAGTTCTGGTGCCATTAGTTTATAGCCTGTCATTCAAAGTGACCGTGTAATCTTCGGTTAAGCGGTCACTGGCGCTCCAAGAAAATAGCAAAGGGTCGGTTGGAATTCAATGGCGTCTCTTCGCGACGCGAGGTCGGCGCGGATTAATTAACGGACTAATTAACACGACGGCAGATCTAAATCGGTGGTCGCTGAATTATTTATCGGCAAAGCGCTAATTGGCCGGTCGCCGGGTGTGTTTGTTTTCATTCAGCCGCCGACTATTGTCCTTTTTTTATTTCATACGCGGCTTATTTCTCGCGGATACCCACGCCAAGCGTTTTCTGTTGTGCCCGTCGTCTATTTCCACGTGTCCGTCTCGCTGTTCCCCGCGCCTGTTATTCCAAGCTGTCTCACTGAAAGCTCGCTTCTCCCCATGATTTTCCCGCGTACGGTAAATGCAGCGGAAATGGAGTGACGAAGAAGGTGGGGTGGTTCGATGCGTATAGCACCAACCATGGCCTATCCTACTGTTTCATGTCCCCTGGCATGACAGGGCTTTTTCGAACGCCGACGTCGCTTAGCTCAAAAATTGGCTGCTCTCGTGACAGCCATCCAATGCGTGCACATGTGACAATGCACACACTACAAACCCACATACTATAACCACGGATCAATGGACCGTATGCGCCATGGCCTCTAACATGCATACCGTGGGCCATAAACGATGCGATCAAACGTCTCCTCGTGGACACGTGTTCATAGTTTGAATGACGTTATCTCACCGTAGTATCCTTATTGGCCACACCCCAAATAAAGCGTCTTGCGCCGCTCCCCAGTTTGCAGCAACGTACAGATTAGCGGAAGTTTCTACACGAAAGCAACCATCTACCCATCTAGACTACGCAAGCATACATGAGAACTTTGCACGTTCACACGGAATCGCTTATGTTTTATGTCCTGTGACTGATGTCCGCGCCCCCGTGTCCCGCGCTACATACCATTCGACAGTTGAATTCTCGTCTGCGGTGTCAAAGTGCATTTTTCCGCGCAACTTTGCGCGAATTTCGCGGACAGGCTCGTGGGCTCGCGTAACGAACGAGACGTCTATTTAAAGCCGGCAAGCAGCCTCCATTTTCCCCCACTACGTGCTGAGCACATTGGACGTTGAGGTTAAGGACCCCGATCGAGCCTTTCAGCGAAGTCCGCGGTAGGTCGAGACCCAATTACGGATTAGCTGTCTCCTCCTCTCATTCGTTTCCCGTCTCTTTCACTCCGGTGAGAAGTTCGCGCGGAAGATTACACAGTGGGGTGCCATTTTGTGGGGAGAACGAGGTGTTTTGAGGCTAGAGATGTCGGACATGCCCGACGAGAGGCAGAGTAAGTCGTTCGGATCGGCGTGGGATCGTCGGATTTGTGGAGTATGCTAGTAGGGGAGCGGATAGGTTATTGGGTGGGTGGTCCTCGAAGGTTTTTTAGCGATGTGGGTAGGCAGCCAGTTTACAAACATGCACAGGCAGGCAGCCGGCTGGAATACCGGTCAATCAATCAGCTGGGCACCTTTCCATACTTACGTTCTATCCGCCCAAGTGTTTATCCGTCCGACGAGTCATTCACCTATTGACTCATTTCAACTGCCAGCTAGTAATTTATCTGTCCATCTCTTCGCGCAGTGAGGTCAAGCTGCCGTCTTGGCAGCTTTCTAATTAATAACTTCTGGACATGTCTGCACCGTTAACCAACTATCATATATGAGTCGATCTGCAGCGCGGCAGTTAACGCCGTCAGTCTTGGAGGCAGTTGACTTCTGCGGCTATCTCATCAGTCTATGCCTACGGTATCGGTTACGACCAGCTTTCCGATTACTATAATAATTTATCTATTTATTTGGTCAATCTACACGTTGAACCGTTGCTTCGACTATCCACCCGACCATCCATCCGACCATCCACCCGACCATCAACCCAGCCAACTCCATCAGCGACCATTCCACTCGACCCGGCAGGCTTCCATCTCAACCCAGCCAGAGCCAGGGCTGCCTTCTCCCGTCCCACATCCACTCCGTTCCTCGATCAATATCGCCATGGCTACCGCGCGTACAGTGTGCACGGGCGGGCACCGGTGTGTGTGTACGTGAAAGAAGAGGGCGTAGACTCCGAGGGACATCGTGCAGACCGCGCGTAATACTAGTACCACCCCTACTACGAGAGACTACTACGAAAGCTACTACGGGGACTGCTACGTTTACTACTAGCAGCGACGTCTTTGGCAGAAATACTGTCGTTATTATCGGTTCTGCTACTTTGGCATCTAGTAGCAGGAGATACGTGTAGTAGTACTACGGCAGCAGGAGGTGGATGCCCGTGGAGGGGGTTAAAAAGCAGACAGCCAGGCCTGATAGACGGAAGGGACGTGGACGGGCGAAAGGGGGTGGACGGGTGAAAGGGGTGAGTGTGTCGCGGGAGACCACGACGTAGTAGTACAAGTACGTACTACTACGTCACGAGACCTACACCTTGCCCGAACCCCCACGCGGGCCGCAAGGCGGGCCTTTTACTCCGACCGATTCATGACGACGTGGAAACTACTACGCGACCAACTGGAGAATCCTCGCGAGCCCAGTAGACGCTTTTTTCCTATGCACCTCCAACTATATAGGCGCACGTCGATATTGCCGCGCAGCCAGACGTCTGCCTGTCTGAATATCTGAATGTCTGAGGGATTGCGGAGTGCCAGTGATCTAGACGCGGCGGGAGTTTGAAAACTTGCGCATCCGCGTGCCGTGAAATTGATACTGCTGGACAACGTGCGAGCCCGTCTGACTTCGCGTGCATTCGTAGGAGGAAAAACGTGCGTGCATACGCTTCACGCACACGTTGCCTCGAGGCAAATCACGACCACCACCTGTGTCAAGCCTCGCGTAAGTTCATAAACGCGCACGCAATTCAACCGCGAGTCCGACTACTCGATGCTTGCAGAGGTGGTACTTTCTCGTTAATGAAAACTTTACTCCACTCTACTACTCCACTCCCGCCACTCCTCTTGATCCCTCTGTATACTCCCTGGGCGCGTTTCATACACCGCGCCCGCGTTTTTCCGTCTGCCCTCTAATTGGATCGCCGTTCTTTTAATTGGAATCGGAATTAATGACCCGCTTGTGGCGATTGCGGCTGCGAGCGCTCGCTGTTTTTTCCTCGGGAGCCTCGTGCATCGTATAGTTGCACCGATTCAGAATATTCATCGGCGAAGTTGTAAAAACAGCTGACGAACGTACAACGAGACAGTGAATAGACCGCTAGCCGGCGATCGAGCAAACGGTACCGAGTAAATATCTTCGAGGAATCTTTCAATTGCATCTCCGACGCTCGTGATAGCGAATAATCAGTCGATTGCCGACGATTCCTGGTACGGCGCGAAGGTCGCCCGTAATCCGCCACATAGGTCACGTTCGGGCTCTCGACTGCAGTCGAGGATTTCCTGTAAGACGCGATTAGAGTGCGAAACGGGAGACGACTAAGATTAACCTGGAGTGGGGCTTGATTTGGAGAGAGACAGACTCCTTCCATCTGTCCGACGGTATGAGAAAGCAGACAAGGGGGAACCTACTACCGGATGTGACGTGCACCGTACGTCTAAACATAGGCAGGCCACAGTTCCACTCACTACTGGATCGCGCGACTCCTTCTCTCTCCAGCACTCCCCCGTTGAACGTTTGATCGAGAGTGTTCTGCTGGATACTCTTGGCTAGCATGTGTGCGCGCAGACGTCTAGACGCTACAAGCTTGCGCCCGGCCACACGAACCTGAATACGTCTAAACGTCTGGACATCTGGGAAATTAGATCTGCAGAAATTTAATACCGGATACGCACGGGCCACGAGCCTGCGCGCTTAGGCGCACGTTTTTCGAAAGCCTAGCCGAGGGTCGAGAAGACAAGGAATTGATACAACTGATCTAAGGATTCGCTGGTGTTTCGGAAGGCCTAACTTGGCTCCTGGCACCCGGGGACTCCGCAGAGCCTCCGCCTACTGCTCCCCGCTGGAAGCTCTGATGAGAGGATCGATCTGGGCGTCGGCCTCAAGACACCCTCTTCCTCGACGAGCTCCTTCTACCCGCGCCAGCCTCCCTTCCTACTTCCCTTCCGACTTCCCTTCCTTCTATTCCACCCCCTCGACTACCTCCTTCCTTCGTCTTCGCGCCGCTACTCAATAATTGGTCATTGACCTTTGCGCGAAGTTGCCCTGTCTGTCTCCGAAGAATTTTCCGCCCTGTCTTGTCAAAAATATTTACGCAGCCGTTGCGAATGACTTCTTGCGCCTTCTTGTCTGCGTGTACGGCCACTGTAGACGTTACACGAGTAACCATGCCCGACACGTTCAACGGTACCGTAAGATGGATGTGTTTGCAAGGGGCTGCTGGTAAACACGAAACATTAGCATTGCACTAAACTCGCTGAGGAACGTTATGTTTTGATTTTCAAAAACCGTCTGTCTCTGGGGAGTCGATCGTCGGCTGGACGTATGAACGCAGAAACTAACGTGGCACGATCGGAATGTCGTTGGCACGCACTTTCCCACATGCGTGCGCCCGCGTGCGCAGCAGCAAGAGGAAGAGAGTCAGTTACATCGCGAGATATGTCGATAGTCGACCCTGAAGAGGGTTTATTTGCCTTTCTGACGGGATCTTCCACACGGAATCGGACTCTCCTGGAATCCAGTTCAAAGACTGGCGAGGAAAGAGACAAGATGAGGGCGGAGGGGGAGGAGGAAAACGCGGGAGGCGGAACGGGAGAAAAGGAGAGAGGAGGAGAGAAAGGAAGCGAGAGAGAGAGAATTGCGTAACGCGGCAGGTCAGTTACCTTAGGCGACTGCATAGATGCCACTGCGCGGGCCAACACGCTCGCTGCAGTCTGCAAGGTGATCCGATTACCGATACGCATTGCGAGCGATTACGTCAATCTTCTTGGGGGATAGGAGTCTCGGTTCCCTCGCGGATTTGCGATCGTCGATTTTATTTCATTCGACTTCGCAGTTGCGCTCTCCGCCAGCAGACACCTCGGTTCTATATTATTTTCCGCTTCCCCGAGAAAACGTACCTGTCGACGATTTTACTTTCCTTCGTCTTCGTACTGTTGACGCCACACTTCACCGATCTGTCTTATACGATTCCGCCGAGACCTCATTTTCCTGCGCAAACTTTTTTCCCTTCGTCAGCTCTGACATCTTTTCACTTTCCAGCTGACTGCAATTTTTACGCTGTCGCAGAAAGCCCGTTACCGTACCGTCTTCGTTGGACATCGCTGATAAATTTCCGTGCATTCTCCCTTTTGTTTCTTACTACTAGCTTATGTACGGCCGTCTGCCATGGCTAACGAGCATGCTGATAAGCCTCACGGTGCCCATATCTGTCGCCGTGTTGCGGTGATAAATCAAGCAGCATCCGCTCCAGTACGCAGAACTCGCTGTTAATGAGCACAACGATCGAGGAGTGCACAAGAGAGAGATCACTTCCTATCAGGCACCGGGTTCTTAAGCAAATCGCTCTGCGATCGTTTCCTTATTGGCTTATTAATTAGAGTTGCCTTTGTAAGCAAATTAGAATCGCCTAGCTACGCGAATGTATCGCGTTTTACGTATAACCCGTAGCTGTCGGTTTCCATTCGTTTCTTCTCGCTGGTGACAAATCCGCGGAATACGCCTAACCGCATTTTTTAACCCCCTCCCGCTTTTCCACTTTTCCCAACGCTCAGTCGCTGGAATTCGCGCCGTCAACCAGTTGCTGTACGTAGTCTAATCTCCCCCCACGACACTCCGTGTCCTCCTCCTTCATCCTCCAGCGATGTAACGCGTTGCATTCCAGAGGAACGAGTGGAAGGACCTCCTCAAGGCAAGCCAGTCCCTCTTCGTGAATGTTGACTTCGCGCGCAAAGTATGCACGTTCCTCTCCTCTCTCGCTCTCTGTCCACTTTACTTCTTACCTTCGACGTTCTTTACTTTTATTTGCGCCTCTCTCTCTTTCCTCGGACTGGCACGCACGTTTCCCAATCAGCATCTTCCTCGTGCGTCCTCGTTGCTGCACCTGCTCGTCCGCTCGAGCCCGATTTTCTCTTGTTCTTGCCGGCGCGCTCGCAAGAAGTCTCCCACGCGCGAGTACGATACCGAACGAGCGAGTGATTTAAATAGGCGACCGCCGAAGTAGGTCTCCGCGAGATTCTATCCCAACGCGGTTATCATGATTAATTATCGCCGAGCCGAGCCGCGCGTTGAATTATCTATGAACGATTGACTGTCACGTCGGACTGGCCTCAATGGCTTTTCTACGATGCAGCGTTATTGATCCCTACTGAATTAGGGCTACGTTCTGACGCGTTTCAATTAAGCAACGATAACAACGATAATCGATGCATTGATTGCCGCGCGTTTAATAAGGATGCTTGACTGTTGAAGATCGCTTCTTCGAGTCAGACGCGGACGTGTGTACGTGACGCAGAGCATGCGTTCGTAGTTTGTTACCGTCGCCAGGTGAGAAAAGAGTTTGCCGGACGAATGGTAAACAGGTGCTAAACTTCACAAGACCACTCGAGCAAACTTCCGCTTTCCTTTCAGCCGTGCGCGTCTTCTTTGACGCCCTCGTTGTAGCACCTCCTCTGCCGAGAACCTTCCAGCAGACCTAACGTTCCGCCGAATTACAGAGTCCAGATTTTTCGACAGCTCCGATTTACGGGGAACTTCACGCCACTCCTTCATCGATCCGGAAGTTGTAAATTTCGCCTGCTGGCCATTGCACTGAAACTTTTCACTCCTCCGCTGTTCCGGAGGATAGTTGCGCACGCAACTTCACGCTGCGGATTTAGCGTAGGCGGACAATCCGGTTGCAGAGACACGCCCAGGCGGAAGGATGTCGGGAATTCATAGACAATGACGAGAGATTCTTTCTCTCCCACCTTCTCTCTCTCTCGGACAAGCCATTTCTCTCATCGACTTCCGGGTTCTCCGGAACGCGCGGCAAGTCTGCAGTCTGACGTTTGTTAAGACGACGGCTCTTTTGCAGTCTTGCGGGTCACATAGAAAAAATGGCGGGAAACGCGTGCGAACAAATTGACACACACGTTTTGCGCGTTGGCTACAGTGTCAGGTAGATACAGCCGAGTATCTTGACCCGTCATAGTAAAACATATATTAATTTTATGATCACTGACGCTGCAGTGTTTTTTTCCAATTATAATGACGCATATATTAATTTGCAGTCAAATCATAATTCACGATAATGTACATAAACAGGTACGTTCTTTAAATTAGATGAAATATGTACGTGTTCATCCTCTCTCATATATTTTGGAGCATATCGTTAAAATTATTATAAATTTTACTCCACTGATGCCAGTGTTTTTATTTACTGGTTTACCTCTTTTGGTAAGTTAGGAAGATAAACATATCGGAGCATCTTCAATTTTGTACAAATCTAGTAACGAGTTTTCCACTTTTTTTCTTACCCCCGAAGCATTGATGGTATACTATAAGTTATCTTAGACTTTTTGATGTCACTTTCCATGAAATTCATGGTGCTACGTCAGCTTACTAGCTTTTTTTGCGTCAGCAAATATTGCCATGTCTCTGAAATAGGGTATAGGTAGGTAGAGACCAAAAAAACATTTCCAACTTTTCACCCATTTCTCGGTTGTATGTATTTAGACTCCACGTCAGAACGTAATCCTGCTTCGATCGATTCGTCTGGCAGTTGCATTTTCAACGTTTTACTACGTATGCGTAAAAATCCCCTTTACAGGCACCGGAAATATTATAATCAAAATGTAATAACTATTATTCAACCTAGTCGTCAATGTTAATCTCTTCCATATATGCTCTGACAGTATATTTCGTCGTTTTCATAACGTTTCGGACGTTTTTACTAGGTATACCTTAAAATTGCACCTATAGGTGCCGAAAATATGACAACTAAAGTTTAACAATTTCTACTCAATGTATTCCTCAGTGTTAATCCCTTTCATATCTGCTCTGATCATATATTTTATATTATACCCACAGCATAAAATTACAAATCACAGCGCAGCTTGGAAAATATCGGAGTGGCAAAGCGCGAAAGTTGCGCTGTTTGCCATTGCGCCAGTTTCGTATTTTTTCCAGTACGTGTTTGCAAGAAGCGCATTAACCGCGCAAATCGAGAGAACTACCTGTATCGAGCGACGCCGGCCGTCGGGACGGCGACCCACGCAAACCGTGACGTCACCAAGCGCGTCAGCTGCGAAGTCTCCTCTCTCCCTCTTACTTTGTGCTGCCGCACGGAACGAAGCTCCGTGCTTCGAGCCGTGTGGACCCCTTTTGCCGGCCGGCCGGCCGGCTTCTTGGATCCCGCCCTTTTCCGTCTGCACACCTACATAACCACGCGATTTATCGCGACCATTTCCACGTCCCAACTTTCTGCACGCCGTCACCTCCGCGCATTCACGTTTCTCCATTAATTGTCTAATTGTCTCGCCTAACTGTCTTCTTCTTTTAAATTTTGCGGTTGCTTCTTGTGCGAAGACGCAGCATGCGGGCGCGCCGCTCGCAAGAACAGGGTCGTCGCGGAGTTGTTTTCGAAGTCGTTTTGGTGTTTCTCACCTTTTTCTTGTGCCTTCTGCCTGCGGCTCTTGCAGAGGGCGTGACGTCACGCCTGGATCATCTCGAGTGCACAACCGCAGACGAGACCGGAACTTGCTCCAGGAGTAGTAGCGACGAGAAAGGCGAAACGTAACACGCGACTCTCGGCCATTCGTACATTCACCCACCCGATGCATTACACGTTGGTCTCTGTCGCGTCTCTCGATCCAATTATTGGTCAATACTCGCGATGCATTGCGTAACAATGATCACGTATTACTTTCCTGCATGCGCGATGCAATTATACGGCGCGTTTATATAACGACGCCGCTTAAAAATAGACGACCCGCAGCGGTACGAATCGTAATTGTTACGTTCTCGATTTTCTGTTTCAAGTACGTGTATAGCGAGAAACGCGCGTTATCGTCGTTCCAAGGTCTGTCAAAAGCTTTGTTTTTCCACTTGTCGCCATTACACGCTTTGCAGGCGTACGTTGGAGCGACGTTTGTTTGACGTCTGTCGAACGTGGAATTTGCAGGAGGCACAATCGTATGCGGAAAGACGCGCGCACAGCACAGTTTCTCGTCGCGAATCAATGTATGGCTCGGAGTACCGCTTTAATGGGTCGAGGGAAGTAGACGTGTATGTACATTGGCGTGAAACCGGGTCGCGTTGCGGATAGTTCAAGAATTTCTCTTACTATCCGTCTTTGTCCGTTCGTTTCTGCCGGTTCTATGTCTATTTTTGTCCCCCCTCTTTCTGGCCGCTTCCGTCCACGCAGCTCCACGTTTTGTTTCTCCGGTCTTTGTCTCTATTCCGCTATCTACTTTTATCCGTTCGCGTCTGCCTGCGGCTGCGTCTATCAGCGTGGGGAATCTCAAAAGCTGTCAGCTGTTTAAATGCGTTCATTCACGAGCGAGATCGAGAAATCATCAAGAGTATCCAACATTACCTATTAGGTGGTAATCATAGTAGTAGTAGTAATACCATAATAAGCAAAAATTATTAACAGTAAAATTAAAAAATTCAAGAAATTTCTTAAAGTACGCGCTTGTATGCATCTGATGCTCCGATATAATTGCACCGTATAAAGGATCGAAAGGTTTAATAATTGCATATATGCGCCCACAATGCGAACCAATTGCTTTCATCGGACGCATATATGCGTTCATAGCTCTCAAAGGTTAAATGCGTTCATTCACGAGTGAGATCGAGTAAACATCAAGAGTATCCAGCACTACCGAATGGCGTAACGTTTTTGCGCAATTCTGCGATTGCCGATCGCCCACGGTCGCGCTCCAACAAATGCGCAGAATTCAATTTCACCGCAATCGCCTGTCATTAGAAAACTGGTACAGAAAACCTATCAGCTGCTCAACTTGTCCCGAATGGCACGATTGTTTTTTTTCATTGATTGACTATACAAACCGCAACTAAGTTATAATTGTAATTCTTCATTTATGCCAAATCAAATAATGCCACAAATTTGTTAAGGTACCCGCATACATTCATCTCATGTACTGACACAATTGCAACGCGTAGAAGATCAAAAAGTTTAACAATTATGTACGACATGTGCACGTCCATAGCACCCAAAAGAGACCGACTAGACATCGAGCGTACCCAACATTACCGAATACTCCGATAATTTCGCCCAATTCTGCGATTGCCGATCTGGCAATCTTTGTGGCTCCCGCAAATGTGCAGAATTCAATTCCACCGCAGCCCCCAGTCATTAGAAAACTGGTACAGAAAAGCTATCAGCTGCTCAACTTTTTGAGTCCCGAATGGCACGATTTTTTTTTCATTCATTGACTATACAAACCGTAACTAAGTTATAATTGTAATTCTTCATTTATGTCAAATCAAATAATGCCACAAATTTGTTAAGGTACCCGCATACATTAATCTCGTGTACTGACACAATTGCAACGCGTAGAAGATCAAAAAGTTTAACAATTATGCACGACATATGCACGTCCATAGCACCCAAAAGAGACCGACTAGACATCAAGCGTACCCAACATTACCGAATACTCCGATAATTTCGCCCAATTCTGCGATTGCCGATCTGGCAATCTTTGTGGCTCCCGCAAATGTGCAGAATTCAATTTCACCGCAGCCCCCAGTCATTAGAAAACTGGTAGTTGGCGGGCGTAAGAAGGAAGCGGGACTCGCAAAACCACTTTACGGGAAGGAGGCGAAGAATTTGGAAAATAATCGGAGTCCACGGGGTTCTGGTTTCCGGCCAAGAGAACGCATTCTCGGCTCAATTCGGATCGCGTCGGCTCTGATTCGACGCGGTTCATTTCAGTCAGCTGGCTGATAGGGCGTTGCCCCGCGCAAGCGATGCACCATTCATTACGGAGTGCAGCTTTCTGAGCCGACCTAGCACTACCTTCTCCCTCCCCTCTGCCTCTCTCTCTCTTTCTCTCTCTCTCCGTTTCACTCATGCTCGTTACTTGTGTCTCCTTCCGCTCCCGCCCACTCTCTGTCGAAACTCTAGTTCTGCCGCAATGGTCGTACTACTGCCGACCGTTTACTCTTATCTGCTTCTATCAGCTGGCACTGCGATTGGTAGTAGTGCGCGACTTCGCTGGAAGTATTGCTAGTGCGTTGCCAGTTGAAAGTCTCGTTATCGTTGACACGACAGCATTCAGAGAAATCTTTGCTATCACAATGTCCACCTTGTCTATACTACTTAAATTTCTGGGATCGGTATTGTTCGTATTTATATCCCCGCGAGTAATCGTGAAGTGGTAGCGAGTCAATTGGTACCAGACTCGGTCAATGGATTCCTAGTGCGTTACAGGTTGAAATTCTCGTTATCATTAATACGATAGCGTTCAGGGAAATCTTTGATACCGCAACGTCTGCATTTTCTACGCTACTTAAAGTTCTGGCATCACGGTTGCTGGTACCGGTATTGTTTATATCCATATATTGGCGAGCAATCATAGTTTCACGATTAGACCGTTGATACGGTTACCTTGAACTGGTAGCGAGTCCTTTGGTGTCGTTAATTGAGTATGGCTTGGGTCTGCGACGCTACCTCCAGAACGTGTCCCCAAAACGTGGAATCTTGTCGATGCGCGATCGCAATCTCTTACGGGTTGGTAGATCCTCAAATGCCATTTATTATCTACTATCAGTTGATATCAGATACCATCTACTATCAGCTTATATCTTCGCTCTGGCGAGCAATCGTTCACGATGAAAGTGTTGACTCGGTTACCATGAACTAGCCGCGAATCCTTGGCTACCGGTATTGGTTATGGCTTAGGTCGGCGACGCTACCCTCCGAACGTGTCTTGAAAGGGTGGAATCTTGCGGACGTACGATCGCAATCTTCCACGGATTGGTAGATCCTCAGATACCATTTATTATCTACTATCAGTTTATATCAGATGCCATCTATTATCTACTATCAGTTTATGTCAGATACCATCTATTATCTACTATCGGTTTATAGCAGATTCTATCTACCATCTACTATCAGTTTGTATTCATACTCTGGCGGGCAATTGTTTACGATGAACCTGTGGATGCGTTTATCATGAACTGGTAACGAGTCATTGGGTACCGGTATTGTGTAGGGCTTGGGTAGACTCTACCCTCAGAAGGTGTCCTCAAAGGGTGGAATCTCGCTGACGTAGGATCGCAACTTAGCACGGATTGGGAGACCATCCGATACCAGGACAAAATAATCACCGACGCTTCTGCACTTTCGAACGAGCCTGTACCCTCTCGCGCGTCGCTGTCCTTGTCCGACAGTCAAGGTCAGGGTCGTCCACACGTCGACTGACTCTGGCTTACTATCCAATGGGCATCGCGTCTCCCATAAACGGCCACGTGCCGCCTCATTTTGCCGCTTCGCGCTTAGTTTCGGTACTGTTTTTCACCGGCAAACTTGTCCGAAATCGCACCTTTACGCAATCAACGCCGCTATTGTGGAAACAGAGAGGGCACGTGGTCAAACGTGACGCCGTCGGCCTTCGCATTCCGCCTCGCCTGGGAAGCAATACATTACCGTACATTGTTGAGCTTTACGAAGCAAAATTACAGAAAGGCCTTACATAAGACTTTCGATTCTCAAAGTCCGCCATTTTTTCCCCTACGTCCGTTCGCAATCTGACACGCGTAAAACGTCGGTCGTACGATTTCGGAGACGTCGCGAGTAAAATCTATCCCGTAGACGGAACGAAGATTGCGATTCCCCGCATTGAAAGAGAATTCCCGGCAAAAGGCACGTTGCGATTTACGGCAACTTACGCCGCTATAAAACACGCGAGCCAACGTAGTCGGAAGGAAGACGTAGCATTCCACGACCGGTTACTACTACTACGCTCACCCCTTCTCTCCTGCGATACTCCTCCCTCTTCCCTCCGTGCTCCGTCAATTTCTGCTGCACTCTTTCGCATTCTCACTGTGCTAGTCCGCTCGCCGACCTTCTCGCACGACGATTCTCTCGCTCACTCAATGTACCGACCCCCCTACCACTTACGCTCACACTTACTCTTTCATCCTCTTACTCTCTTATTCCGTGATTCTCTTTGTCTCATTCACTCTTTTATTTTCATACCCTTTCATCCTCGACCCCCACCCTCGCATTCTCCCGCACTACTTTTCTCGCTCGACTCGATGCCACCTCGCTCGCTCTCCTCTCCGTAAACGTGCCTGGGGGACTAGGAGTCCTTTTTTCTTCCTTTTCACATCATCGCGGCGGTAGGGACGGTGTCGGCATTCCAAAGACCGGATACGCGAATGGTGGGGCGGGCAATAGTAGTAGTAGCCGTAGTAATGCAACGCGGATTGAAAATGGCACTGGTAGATGATAATGACGGTGGCGAGGAATTTTGCTCTCGCTCTCGTAGGCCAGCAGTTTGTTTATGGCGCCGGGAAACTCCCGTCAAGTAATTCGTTTCAAGATACTGGCCAGGTACGCGCGTGATTCACGCGTCTTGTGTCGAGACAGAAACTCGCTGACGGAGCGTTTTCGTTACATGTGCGAACGATCAATAAGTTGTCTATATGTATAATAACATAGTGATATGCAAGGCCCTAAAATAAGACGTAGGTGTGCATTACGTATCTCTCCGTACGTTATGCAGTTTCATGTCTGTAAGTCTCACAGGTTATGCGGGCCAGTCTTCCAATACCAGTGGTTATGCGAGGGTGTACCAAAAAGTAACCGGACTGATCAAATTAAACACACAATATAAATTCGTACAATTTTATTTTCCAGCATATGAACCTTTTATATGTAGACTTTTGTACCTGGTGGCGCCACTTCTCCAGCCAAACAAATTATATATCTTCACTGTTATATTGCTATAGAATGAACCCGCATCGCAGTCCGGTTACTTTTTGATATACCCCGTATAGAATAATAATAAAACTTGTAAGTATTGTTTTTAAAATTTGGTGATGATAATTGACCCATCTTCTGTTAGGACATAAGCTCCTCTCTGACGGAGCCTTCTCGTTACTTCTATGATCGATCAATAAGTAATCTATATAGATACATATACATGACACAACGACGTATAAGGCCCCGAAATGAGACATAGCTGTCCGTTACGCATCCCTGAATCCACTACGCAGTTCAATCTGTCTCTCAGTTTATATAGTCAAGTCTCTCATTACCACTGATTGTACAGAACGCTTAAAAAAGTTCTAAGTAGTTTTTTTTTTAAATCTCGTGTGTCTTCGCTCGTAACACTTCGCGCCTACGTCAGTCCCCGCGTTCCATGGAAGAGGGTCAGATGGACAGTGTCAGCGGAATTTATAGAGAACGCGCGGTGCGTAGTTGGAAAAGCGGATGCCATTAGAGATTGGTGCGAACTATTGTGAGGTGAGGAAAGGGACGATATTGGCGCGCAGAATATATGCGAGAGCGAAGAAAGCAATGCCGGCAGCAACATATTGCGGATCATAGAGGGGAAGGTGTAGTGGGAGAGTGCGCGAGATAGATAGGCCTGAGTCGTATGGGTAACGTTATGCAACTGCATTCTGAGCGTGGCACACTCGCTCGCATGCACTCGAGGACATTACTCTCTGGCATGGCTGAATATCGCCGCGGCGAACGTGTTAATAACGCTCGGATTCTGGCGCCGTTCTATTGCGCGGCGGGTTGAGAAATTCGCGTGCACCTTCCGTGCGCTTTTCCGAGGCGACGTTTTTGCGCGGCGCTTCTGGTAACGCTGGCTCCGAGGAATGCTCGCGATCGGTCTTCCTTCCATATTTGTTACACGATAACCAGGCGCGGGCCGAACCAGTTCGTTCGGAGCCCGTAAGTTTGCGATCGGCGTGCGGTTACTGTCGATTCATGCGAAATTGACATTTCGGAAATTTGGAAAACAAATGAGAAGTTTCAGTGGAATTTCGCCCCGTGTTTCGGGACATCCAGTGTCTACTCGTCAGAGATCTCTAATAGCAAGGTGTATGTTGATAATGTTATGGGTGGGTGTCATTTTCATATTTGAGGAATCGCAGAATCGCACTTATAACATTTGCATTAAAAATTATCCCACGAATTTCCATAAAAAATCGCACCCAATAATATTACGCATGGGTGTATTTTTCGGATTCAGTAAATGCGAAAAATTACAGATATTGGGTTTAACACGTCAATCATCCACCGTAAACTCTGTATGTGTTTCGCGGTGAACAAATCAGCGTGCTGGTACGTAAGCTGCTGACAACGATTTATTTGCTTTTCGAAAATAATCGGAGATGTTAGGGAACAAGTAAACACCACAAGATTTGGGATTTCAGTTATTGAATTATCCTGTCGTCAATCTGATAGCATTGGTATATTGCGCACAATTTGATTGTTTGCAAAAAATTTGTAGGAAGAAGAACTAATCAGAGCAACTTTTGTCTTTAGACAAGTAAGTAAATCCTAGATCGACAGATGGCTAAAAGAAATAAAAAACTGAGTTTTTCTTCAGAAACGCCATAGTGCATGCATGCACTTGTATGTATTCTTACGACAAAATACCTTCATTATTATTACAAGAAACTATTGCAAACATGCGGTAACTTATTCGTCATCCATACGTTGGTGACGTGGCATTCAAAAAAGCTCTAAAGTAAAATTACTGCACAAATCATATATTAAAACAAAACTCAACACCTATTACTTCATACAGCTTCAAGACAATCCTTATCATCGATATCACGTCGCACTTTCCAAATCGACCCAGCTTCGATCCTCCGCAATCGTCTGCTTTATAACAACAGGTTTATTGGACTTTTCAGTAGTCCTGAATAAGGTAGCACTCCACGTGTAAGAGGGAGAGATAGAGAGAGAGCAGCTAATTATCAGTGTGAACATTTTTGCTCTTGCGGTCGATGTTTCAGCATGATGCGGTCGAGTACTTCGGTGATCGGTGAATCATTGGACCTGCTTTCAGATTGCATTACATCTTTCATCTTCTTCTTCTCCATCTTGGCCAGCTTCATCGGGGCATTCTCGTCTCCGTGCCTCTTTAAGTGACCCATAACAATGTCAGGGCGTGCTGTTTTCAGGTCATAAGCTAGCCCTAGGAACGCCAATATATCTATTATGATCGTGGCCGTGCCACCCCAACGTCCATATTCCGACAGTCGATAATCCCATGGGAACGCGTGATGAAAGTTGTGATATCCTTCGCCACCCGTTGTCCATATCATTAGTTGCGATTCCTTCGCCATTATCCTCCTACGAAATTCAGGACGGCGTTAGACTCATTTCGCTGCTTGGAACTGTTGAGTCGTCGGAACTCACTTGTCGAAAGGCTTGGTACCCCACAAATGAGCGAACGAATTGATCCCCCATGTGAAATGCAGCGTCGTGCCGTATTGGAAACCATAACCCACGAAGAATGCGTTCCACAAAGTCTCATTCCACAAATACACCGGCACTAAAATCGGAATTGCGAGGCCTAGTACAGCGTAGAGCGGCGCGTAGTACCTACAAGAAGGTAGAATCGGGCAGGTTTTCTTGGAAGTTACATCACTCCGGTGCTTAATGACGAGTACGCGGTCGGTAGGTTTACTTGTACTGGAACATGATATATTTGTTCGACAACAGCTCGGATACGTCGAGTTGCTTCTGCTTCTGCATCAGGATCGGATGCTTTTTAGTAAAAAGCCAGCCCATGTGCGAGAAAAAGAATCCCCTGGAGGCATTGTGCGGATCCCCATCTGTGTCACTGTATTTGTGGTGCAGCGTGTGATCTCTTATCCACGTGAACATAGTGTTCTATAATGTATAATGATGAGCGTTATAAAGCGACCACGCGGTGTTTTTGAACACACTGGCTGTGCCACGTGGATATTCGGTGATGCGCCATTAGGAGCTGCGCAGTTTTTTTTTTTGTTGCACGTACACGATAGAAGATAATTTGTGCCTAATAATTATTTTGCTGTTTGATGAACTATAAACGTTTTGGAGACAAATTCCAAACAAGCAAAAACATTGACAAACAAAACTGTAAAAATTCCGATAGTTTAGGAGATCTGGCCCGATCTTTGTGAAACATCGACCGAATTTCGCTTCGTCAGCCGTTAATGAGTTAGAAATTTTTGTGCGAACCTGCCCGGCCAGAGTTTGAAAACCCAACAATATTATCTCCAGAGCTGGTGTCGGCTTAAAGGCTTTATGTGAATAACCTCGATGAGCTCCTATAGAGGTTGCCATGAGACTCAAAAATCCTACGGAAAACGCTAAACAGGCGGATCAACGATGTTCTTTCAACATTCTTCCTTTTCCACAGTTTACCATGAAGTAACAACTTTTCTCGCACTCACCCCATAAAAATGTTGCAAGTTTGGAATAAAAGATTGTGTATAATCCCACGATCCAAAAGATCTGAAGAGTGAAATGTGTCACCGCCAGTGGCCAAATAATCTTGTGTCGGTAATTAAAGTCTGTTCCGAGTTTGTTAACGGCTTCTTCGACTTCGTAAACTCCGGCTTCATCGTTTTTTTTCTCCGTTTCATTTTCCATGGTGCGAACGAAATGTGCCTGAGCTTCTCTGTCGTTTAGTGCCTAACCGCTCAACCGTTACTTCGGACTCTTATTGTTCGGCAAGCTTATATACCCGCGAAAAAGCGCGTTGCTAATTGTTTTCCTCATTGTCCGCATGACAGAAATGTTCGGTGTCAAGTCCGATACATAATTAAACTGGGTGATGGTCAATCGGGATGAACTTTTCATATCCGCTTTCCTCGTATTGTCCGTATTCCTCGTATTATGCGATTCTTTGTCCCGTCGTTGAACATCGAGAGAATCGTACGGAAAGTTCCTCGACGTGGCTGCGCCCGTAGTAAACAAGTCTTACGAGCCGAAAGGAAGCGGGTGTCAGGTATGATCAGGGCATCTGTTCATTAGCCACCTGTCGACAGGTGCA
The DNA here is from genome assembly GCA_033815515.1 of Cryptocheilus praepositus. Taxonomy (NCBI): domain Eukaryota; kingdom Metazoa; phylum Arthropoda; class Insecta; order Hymenoptera; family Pompilidae; genus Cryptocheilus; species Cryptocheilus praepositus. Next base: position 4,483,833 of record JAWWQZ010000257.1, read on the forward strand.
AACCGTGTGCAGGGACTCGAAGTGCCCCGTTACTCGACTATCGAGAGTGGAAGACCCTTTCTTCCACTTTTCGAGGTCGTTTTTACGCTCACGCTTACTACGCCCGATTGTAGGTTACCATACGCGTGCGTCCGTTGTGTGTTTTCTTTTCAAGTTGCGCACGGAACCTCCGTCATCACGCTTCCCGCCATTTCTCTAATTGCGTCTCTCCGTTCCAGGCCGCGATACTTCAGCAAACTGCCGAATACATTTATCAGCTCGAGCAGGAGAAGACTCAGCTGCTGTCGCAGAATTGTCAGTTGAAGCGACTCGTCAATCAGCACGAAGGAGGGGACGTGCCTATCAAGAAGCGCAAACCAGACACCCAAGGTGGGCTATCAATCTATCTGTCGATCTGCGAACAGAACAGGGTATCATACGGCTCGCAACATTGAATGCTTTCTTTTCTGTAGGTGTCGTGGTTAGTTTGCCAATGCACGTGAGCGAGAGCGGAGACGAAGGATTGGGCAGCATGTCTCCGGAACCTTTATCGGTCATCACCGTTACCACGGAGAGTCACTCGGTGGTGAACAGCGAGCTGGTCGACCTGAGGCGACAGTTGGAGAGGGAGAGACACGCCAGGCTGCATCTCGAGAAACAGCTCAGAGCTATTCAGAGCCAACTATATCCGGAGAGATTCCGCGACAATCAGCTGATCGCCTATCAGCCGCACGAGGTTAGGAGAAACACCGTTTTCTCTTTATGTCTGTAGACCATCCTGCCCCTCTAGTAATTCTCTGACTACTGAATACCGACGGCCGAAGCGCTTGCTGAGGATAGAATACTTTTGCGCTAGTGTGGATTCTGTTGATTGCTTGAATAAGACGCAACTAATAAGGGGAGGACCAGAATTGTGGGTCACCGAATTGTCCCAAATTTTGCACAGAGCTTCTTTGCCTATATGTATTGGATACGTCTTTTGCCGAAAGTGGCAACACGCGCGCATTTTTTTTAAAATCGAAGTTAAAGTCAAAGTCTTCCGACCGCGTTCAAATTCTGCAGACACGGTCGAAATGGAAAATGAAGATATATGTTTTTGAAGCGGCCACTCGACTACTGCATACTCCCGGAATAAAAAATTTGAATTGCAATTGCAAAATGTTACATCCCGTTTGTGCGATGTGGGTTTCTTCCCTTGCACGCTTCTTACGTCTATCAATTTGTACTTCACTTCTGATCCTTCACTCCTATTCGACGCTATCGGCGTATCGATCGATTTGACGAATGCTTGTCCATGCAGGTGATCGAACACACCGACAACGTGATGGCTCAAGAAACCGAGGACGCGGTTGCCGGACTCCAAGTGGTCTCAGTCGTTTCTCTACCACCGGTCGGTTCGACGCAGACGGTGGAGACATCAAATCCTGATCCAGCATCACCACCGCCATTGTCTCCAGAACCAGCCACGACAACAGTCGTGGCCCCGTCCGGTGCCCCTAACGAAATGGCAACCGACGAAATAAAGGAGAGCGGATCTCGGTCCAACAGTCCGACGCCGAAGATAGTCACCTTCGCGTCGGGTCAAGTATTCTCCACCATCGAGGACCAAACGACGGACTCCTTCGGCACGTCGAGGTCGAGCAGAGTCTCTTACGGTTCCAGCGGGGCTCAGGAATTCAAAAATGTCTCGCCGCAGTATATAACTGCAAGCCCTAGCAGACCGTTCTCACCCAGTCCACCTGAGCAAACGCAGAGACTACCCAGTGTTCTGGAGGCTGCGATGAAAGCGGAGCCAAAAGTGGAGGTGGAAAGGTAGGTTTCGCATATAAATCTTTCTTTGACTTGGTACGCGCATTATCGGCTTCTATCTAACGTTTTCTCTGACAAAACGTTAACTAATTATTATAGTGAAACGTGTATAAATGAACCTGCCGCAATGTATATCGGCAACTGTTTTAAATGTGTCATACTGCAGAAAATGCAGAAAATGCAGCGTCGCCGAGTGCAAAGATTTAAGTTTCTTCAGATTATGTGGAGGACATTTGCAAATTCTACTCTTCCTCCTCAGGTTACCATCACCAGCGAGTTCTCTAGACGACGGTACACCACAAGCCCGTCTCTACCTCGCGAACACCTCCCGTCAAAACTTGGAAACCATCGTGGAGGCCATCCGCCATCTGGAAGGCGATCACTTGTTCAGCGACGAACCTGCCCAGGAGGTCCCTCTCGCACTGACCAACAAGCCGACGAGTCCGCTGACGAAGTCCACGCCGAACGGATCGACGACGACCGCCAAGCAGCGCCTACTCCACGCAGAAGTGAACAACTTCCTTCAATTCCACTCCCAGCAACAAACTCAGCAGCGTCCAGGCGTGATCGTGGTAAAACACTCGTGATCCACTATTGTGCCTCGTTCCGAACTGATAGAATCCGCACCTTCCTTCGAGAGACGTTGATGGACTGACTTATTAAGAAAACTGATCAACGATCCTCGATAACACATATGTTCCTAGTATGATTTGTCCGTCTTCGTTTACCTCCCCGTGCCTGAACAGTTGCACGACGGGGGCAAATTGATGTGCGCGAGTGCGAGAGGATCAGACTTCTTTCTTGTACATATTAGGGATCCCTCTTATTGCTAAGGATCTTTTTCTTTCCTTCAGTCTTTCTCCGTGTTCTTCGTTCTCTTCACTTTTGCGTTTACTATTCCGCGACGGTCGACGACGAGGAGGGCGTCTCTCCGCGCCTCGACGGTGTGAGGTAGGTTCTCTTTTTTTTCTTATATTTTTATTTCATTTTCGATTCGTAGCGTTTAAGAGACAAGGCGAGTGTGAGATATTCGCTCGATTTAATATTCCTAGCTCCTAAGGCTGCACACTGTATTATATACATTATATACATAACTTACGTATATATAGATTATATTATATTGTCTAGACGTATGTATGTATATATATAAGCATATATATATACATATATATTTACGTTCTTTTTTTTACCGTTAATGGAGAAGTAAGATTAAGGTACACGGACGATGCGCGAGAATGCCGCAGAGAGACGACGTGTATTGCTTTCCTTTTCTTTTCCTTCGAATGATTAATAACGAGACAAGCGGAAATTTGGGAATCGCTTTCCCAATCAGATCTGGGCATTTATTGTGAATTAGCGAGCTAATTACTCGCGAGTGACAGTGACTCACGCGAGACGAGTTATCGATTAAATAATTATTCCAATAAAGTAAAGAGTTTGAGTAATATTCGAGTGACGTTAGGGTCTGCCAGATCTGGGCATTTCTCAAGCATAGTAAGAATCGAGCAATCAGAACAACGGTTCTCATCCCCCGATCCGATCGATCGATACAAGGAAATATCATCGAATTAATTCATCAAACGATGCCCGGATCTGTTCTCCTGAATGAAAAAAGTCAGTCGTGCTGATACTTTTTCTTATCCTGAGTTGGCGATCGTGCGTCCGGGCAAGTGCGGAAAATGTTCACGGGCAAAATTCCGTTTTATCTGTGCCAAATAAACGAGTACCCACAGTTTTGTTCCTTCGTAGAATTTAGTGCCAGTGCGGGAGGTATGAAAAGACAGGGGTTGAAAGGGGGTGAGTCGCGAGAAAACTTGTTTTTTTTTCCCTTTTTATGTTTATTTCTCTTGGCACGACAATCGTTCGTCTGGTTCCGTTTATAAATTATTCAGTTCGATTGTTCTGTCACGTTAGCGGGCACGGACATTTTTATTCATCAGGCACAATGGATGAGGAAGAACGATTGACGGGTTTAATTGAGTATTGACGAACCTTCGATTAGTCAACCCAGAAAGTCGAAGAAGTTGTGTTTCCGTTAATATATATCTTTTACATTGCGTTAATTACCTTCGAGCGATTCGTTAATTAGCAATAACTCATAGACCAGTAATGAAAACACATATGTACATACGTATGTGTATATACATGTATATGTGACTACATATACGCGCAGTATATACTAACGTGTCTGCATATATGAGCGTACAAGTACGTTGCAATCGATGCAGAATATGAAATACTATAAATATTGTATATTTATAGGGTATAGAAAAATATATTGAAGATGCACGGGTATGCATTACGTATGGCGTGCCGTGCGTATAGCATACCGTACGTAAGTATACGCGATGCGATAATCGTTTTTATATATATGCAGACACGAACGGACAATATATGTATATATATGTGTATATATACGCACAGATACACATACATATATATGCATATTGTACATGTATGTACATACATATAAGACGGATATGTACATATTAACGTATCCTTTACGAATTGCAGTTTCTATCATTAACACTTTCCACGATGGCGTTGATCGACGTACGAGAAAAACGTAATTTTAAGCGAGCTAACGCATAAGTATGCCTAAGATGTTAATTTTAAGCGCTCTTTAAGTGTGAACGTATACCGAGTATGAGTAAAGGGTGACGAGAGAATGGCGAAAAAAACGTGAGAATGCGCAAGATTGATTATTCAGAGCGAACGGTTAACGATACACTTTAGTTACGTTTTAATGTCTAGATAAAACTAGGAATTGTTAGCAGACTACGCAATGGGAAAAAAGTACTACCAAGTTAACAATATTCGTCTAATCGGTATGATTAATGTAAACGCTATTCCGTAAGCTGTACCGTGTGTATGCACGCGTATACATCGGGGTAGGCGTGTGTGCGATAGTATATCTATATGTATATACGTACGATATGAACGTTATATACAATAGAGGATATTTATACACACGCACGTACGAATGTATATGCGTGTATACATACGCGCTAGTTAGTACGACGCGTACGTCGCCACCTAAGTAACGTAAACATTAATGGAAGAGTTCAGATAAGAGTAAACCGCCGTGAACAACGGGCCTTTCGTGCGTCTCGCCTTTTGACTTTTCCAATTAATCGCGAGCCCGAAATTGCGGAATTTCACCGACACGTTTGGCCGGCTAATTATACGAAGCGAATTACGCAAAATACGGAGAGTTTTCTTCGCGGAAGCTTTGCTCGCGTCCTCGGAGCGTGCGAGTTTGATTATGCACGTCGCTGCTATTTTTCGTCCACTTAAGCTCGCTACATTTTTTATTTATTTTTTTACGCGACACGGTGACCACGCCAAAGAATCTTCGATTGCGGATCAATCACGGCGAAATTCATTCGGTTAATATAGAGAGTACGATTTAACGAATACGCGTGCACTTTGCTGCCTTGGCTGCTTCGCTGAAAGGAAAGCTTGAATATAGAGTAGCCGATCGCTCACCGCCAATATTCGACACTTCATTTCCGCGATTCGCTCGAAAGGCAAAAGTGAGGAATTCTGAGGTACGCTATTCGAGAGGAAAATTGTAATTACATGATAATCGACAGTGGCATTTTTGCGAGGGGAGACACACGACCTAGACGTGTACAAAGGGATCGAAGGTCCAGGGATTAATTTACCTATCAATCGTCGGAGGACGCGTTCGAGTGAAAGCGAACTTTTGATTTTTTACCTCCTCCGTTCTGGCACAGCCGAGAGAGTCCAGGTACTTGATTCTACAATCAAATCGATCATCGGTGTACATATGTGACAAATTTACAACAGGAATTTCGTAAATCGTCCGATCATGTCAATCGCTACGAAGCGCACCTTTCGTAATATCGGAGGACAGCAGCGTCAAATTTATTTGTCAGTCAATGGAACACATTGGACACATCAAATAAAATTCATGATTTTGCTTTTTTAAACCGTTTCCGCATTCTTTTTATTTTACTCATAGCCGTGCAGTTGTGATACACCAGGAGATCGGGAGCGACGATCTGAACTAATTTCGCACGACCCCGACTAACCCACCGAGTTCCTCCGCTAAAATCGGCACCTGCACTTTCTTCGGTCCGAACTCATTAACTTTTATCTATCTCATTACGACACCCACTCGAACGCTTGAACGCGTCATCCGTCGAAAATCCGTGCGCGCTTCCGTGTATAGACGAAAGAAAATGTCGCGGAAGTATTATGTATACGAGCGGAGAGAGTGTGTGTAATTAATTAGGGGTTTCAACCGATTAAGGGAAACCCGGGAATCTTCCTAAGGCTTTCGCGCAATTTGAATCCTCCATTATATCGATTTTTCCGCGTTTGTCTCATTCTGACATCCCACTCTCCCACCACTACCCCCCATTCCTCGTTTCCCGTAAAAACGTTTTTCTTTTCAGATCACGGCCCTGTCCGTCAACTTCTGAGTTATCGCTTTCGCGTCGATAGGGATTCAGAATCTTTATCTCGCGCGCGAACAGCGAAGTTCGCTGACTAGGGTAAAAAATTACAAATAGGATTTTTCACTGACGACCGAGAGAGCACCCGACGACTCTAACACTAAGAAAATAGTTAAACTCTCACTGCGGAAAAAAACGACTGACGTTGTTAATACACTTTATCGTAATATCGAAAAAAAAAAAAACCGAGATGGGAATGACCAGTGACGCTGGACCGCGTCAAGCGAGATGTCCACTTTTCCAGTACGAACACTTTTCTTACGACTCTCCGTCGATTAAGGGCACCCTTGGTTCAATAATCTCAAATGGAGCGCGTCAATTCGCGAGAAGCTCGGAGTATATTGAAAATTTTAGGGACTCCACGCGCTGATTATGAAATAATTGAGCGCCGATAGCGAGGATAAAGCTCGACGGGCGAATAAGTTGGAGAGGCTATCGTCGAATAGGTAGAAAGCTAGATAGAAAAATAGACAAAGAGTGGGAGAGAGAGAGAGAGAGAGAGAGAGAGAACGAAAGTGTGAATGATCGAACAAACCGGACGAGCGAATGAATACGTCTACGCTTTCGAAAGCAGTCCTAATTTCTAGCGACAGAGTTAAACGGATTTCGCTCAAGTGTGGAGAAAACGAATAATAACGTGAGGGGCGTGTCTGGTGTACGAGGAGCGACGGATAAAAGCAAACATAATTCTCTGTGATGTATTTATATGACTTCACTGATTGCCGATTGACAGCAATGACGATCGATCGATCGATCGATTAATTATCATTAATTATGATTATCATTATTATTGTCATTATCATTATGATCATTGCTAGAAACTTATTACTACTATTGATAAACGGCGCGACACGTTTTTTCGAACTACTTTATCGATAGGCTAGGGGAGGGGTAAAGGGGCGGGGTGAGTTCGCCGTTTCTCGGGGTGGATGGAAAATTTCGGATGCGGCTCCACTCTCCTTCGTCGACGCATCGTACTGAGCTCTAATTTTCGACGGACGACAAATTGGCCGGGGGCGAGGAACGAAACGGGAGCTCGACTTTTAACGAGGCGAAGTTTCGACGAATTTTTATCGAACGCCGAGTCACCGAGCATGCAGGGATTTTTCGATCAACTTTTAATATACCGAAAGGCACTTTAATGCGCTCGCGGGAACGAAAACTTCGCGGCGCAGAGGTACTCGTTCGAGCGCACTTCATTATCGTAGCTAGAACTTACGGATAGAGGGAGGCGAAGGTGTGAGGCGTACGGAATCAAAAGGTTCACCGCGTCGACTTTTCTAATTTTTTAAGTAACGTTTCACACTCCAGCTGCTCGCCACGCGAATCATCCGATGCCGACGCGTCGAAAAATCGTTGGTGGCTCGGGGGAGCGTGTCCTTTGGTTTACTGGGAAACCGACGGAATTCGAGGGGCGAGGAGACGTCTAATAGGCTACATAAGGCGACGTCGCACGATTCATTAGTTAACGCGTTGTTGACCGGTCATTTTACGCAGAAGTTCTACGTCAACGACTATTCACACGTAATGAATTGAAATTAAAGTTTTTACATATCTTTTGTGTGATTTTTCGTTTCTTTCGGCGTGATAAACTGTATAGCAGTCAGCTACGTGTAGTGATGCGCAAATGTACTTTCAGTATCAGATACGATTATATTTGTTTTTGCTGTTTTTGTGGCGTAATATCAGATTCATAATTGTCTTCCGATAAACTGACACTTTTCAAGTCACTACCATTTATTTCGAAATCACTCGGACTTATAATTCACTGAAAAATTTTTTACTGCCACATTCCGTCATGGTTGAGATTTTCGCAGTACTGAAATTGTGCTAAACCCCTAAATACCAAGAAAAAACACTTTTTTTTTATAATAAAGCGGACACAACTAAACATGTTGAACAAAGCTTTTGCAGTATTCTACGTTGACCTGCGTTTCAGCAATTGAAATAGCTAATGCGAGTGCAAAGACGAGTTAGCTCGTGATCGGTCAACTACGTTTGGCCACGAAGACACGAGTTAACTCCTGACCGGTCAACAATGTGTCAAAAGCGATCTAACGCGGCACCGTTCTACCAGCAATAAATAAACTACTACCGACTAAATAATAATGTAATCGCAGACTTCGTCGGCACGCGTAACCGCGAATTAATTCATGTAAATATCCGCATTTTATTGCCCGAAGAAACGAGAGAGACAGAGAGAGCGAGCGAGAAAGAAATTGAGACAGAGAGAGAGAGAGAGAGAGAAGAAAAGAAAGCAAGTATGTTAGTAAACGAGCGAATGCGCGAATGTGTGTTTCATGAACAAACCGAGAGAACGAGAGAGAAATGTCTTCAAACTTTTTGCTTCACTGTTAAATCAACAATGTGACGCGAATTCGTGGGACGACGGAGGACAAAGAAATGGCGTTCCAAGATGTCGCTGACCTCGATCGAGGCCAGAAAAAAATAATTACCGCTATTGCCCTCCCTTTCCGGACAACGAACGGTCCCTGTCCACGAGCCGAAACTCACGAGCCGATTTGCTACCCCCGACTGAACTGAATCTCAAAAACGGCATCTTGGAACGCCGCTCCAAATGTAGATAAAAGAGACGAGCGAGACTTCCCTTTTTTCTGCTCTTTTTCTAAGCACTTTATACAACTTTGCCGACGATATTATTCGCGGACCGGATTCGGTGTTCGTTCCCGAGTACCTAGGCGATCGGACCCGAGACTTTTTCATCGAGAATCGAGAGTCGCGTACCTTTGTCACAAGGGGAGGATCGGAAGTGCGCACAATTTTTTTTTTTTTTTCAAATGTTGCACACCTTCAGCCGAAATATTCGACACGTCTTTTGCCAAAGGCGGCAAAAAAAAACGTGAAAAACCATACGTGACTTTGTATCACGGAACTTTCGTCGAATGCCTTTGTATATTCCACGGTACTCGAACGCATTTTTTCAAACATCGTTTGTTTGCAAAATAGAACCGTAAGTACATTTTCATTTTCAATTTCGAACGCGTTTGAACAATTTGAACGTGATCACGAACTTTTGATTTTCACTTCGATATTTTTGAGTACGGTGGAGTGTTTCGAGCTTTTGGCGAAAGACGTGTACAATATTTTCGAATGAGGGGACCCTGCGTGAGGTTTGAAAAAAATCGGTGACTCGCGCTTCCGATCTTCCGCTGATCAGTTTCGTTATTCATCGCGCACGAATCGTTATGCGAAGACTTAAGGACGAACACGTTAGCGGATAGATCGAGTGGGCTTGTGGAGTGAGAAGGGTGTAGGTGCGACGCGTAGATTCGTCTGACCTTCTTTATTTAGATAACTTCGGCGATTCTGATTGCGATACCGCAAATTTTGCGTGTGCATATGCGAGTGAGTGCGTGGAGTGCAATTGTTGAACTTCGCGCTTACGCCCTTGTTATTCTGCACGACGGGGGATGTTGGGAAGACGATCGAGGCATTTGGAATAAGAGAGTCGCTGTTCTATGTGTGGTGATAGCTGTTGTTCAAACGAACAATCTGACGTTTGCTCTTTCGCTGCGAACCTCACATCTCGTATGTACCTATCGCTACGGAAGTCTAACATTTTCTTAACACTTTGACTGCCATGATGGTCACCGGTGACCGATGCAAGAAATTTTACTGAAGATCCAAAATACTCGCAGCTGGTAGCAATTATTATTTTATGAATGCAGTTGTTATTAGAATAGTGATGCGATCCTTTGGTCTCTAATACCGGCACATTATTTACATTTTGCATAATTTAATCGAACGCTATAGTATTTCATAGCGTCGCCTTTCTAATATAATAAAATACACTTGGCAGTCAAAGTGTTAACACTTTGACTGCCATGATGGTCACCGGTGACCGACGCAAGAAATTTTACTGAAGATCCAAAATACTCGCAGCTGGTAGTAATTATTATTTTATGAATGCAGTTGTTATTAGAATAGTGATGCGATCCTTTGGTCTCTAATACCTGGACATTATTTACATTTTGCATAATTCAATCGAACGCTATAGTATTTCATAGCGTCGCCTTTCTAATATAATAAAATACACTTGGCAGTCAAAGTGTTAACACTTTGACTGCCACGGTGGTCACCGGTGACCGGTGCAAAAGATTTTACTAAGAATGCAAAAAATTTGAAATTAAGCCTATTTGCAATCTTGTAAAAGCAATTGATATTGGAACCGTGCTTCAATACTTCGGCTCCTAACACCTCTACGTTATATTCCTTTTTGCACGATTTAATCATACTCTGCGGTATTTCATCGGATTGCAGTTCTAACATAGCAAAATACACTTGGCAGTCAAAGTGTTAAATTTCAATTATTTAAGACTTTGACTGCCACGGTGGTCACCGATGGCCGGTGCAAAAGATTTGACCAAAAGTGCAGAAAATTCGCAATGAAGCCCATTTGCAATCTTGTAAAAGCAATGGATATTGGGACGGTGCTTTAATACTTTGGCTTCTAACAACTCTGCGTTACCTTTATTTTGCATGATTCAATTATATTCTGCAGTATTTCATCGAATCCCGGTTCTAATATAGCAAAATACGCTTGGCAGTCAAAGTGTTAAACAGACAACTCTTCTGTACTTCGTTCATCAATGCACAAAACTAAGAAGAAAATGAAAATCCTAAGATGTTTCGTGCCATGAGAGCAACTGAAATACTGACATCTGTTCTTTATTGTAATTCTTAGCACTGTTGAGACTTGTATTTTTCAGGTACGTACTGTGTACGGAAAAGTAGTACTGCGATCCATCTTTCATACTTTACATACCATGATCAGCCTATACAATAGTGTTCACGCGCGTTCATTCTCTTCACATTGACTGCTAAATTGAAATGGTTGCAAGGTGCGCAAGCGAAAGAGCAAAACCGAGATTCACATTAAAAATATGCGTCCCTCTTCTTCCAGGCATCGTTTATAATCCGTATCATTGTCGCCCCTGGTATAATGATAGTGAACCTCGCAAAAGTTTTTTGTCGGCGTTGGGAATAATGCAATGCGACAAAAGTAGACGCAAAACAGGATTTGCGCTAACAGAAGTACAAATTATTACCAACAAAGAAATCATGAGAGCGAGAGAGTGAGGGTGAGACTGTGTGTTGAAGCGAGCGAGAGAGCGAGAGAGAGAGAGAGAGAAGGAACAAAGAAATAAAAAAAATGCGTTCAAATTGCGAGAGCATCAATCATTCGAGAAAAACAAAATGAGGTTATGTGACCAATGAAAGATAAGAAAAAGAAATGAACAAAAAAAAATTGAAAAAGTAACAAATGACAGAAGAAAACATGAGACGCGAACATCCGACTTTCGTTTCGTCGCTTTTTATTACGAATTACCTTTTCAATTATAATTAGTGCTTGTATCGTTATTAGAGATACCTTGAATACAAAAAGTAATAAATAACGTTATCTGTCGTCTTGCGCATTTTACCCCTACCCGACTACTTAGGCTAAGCGAAGTAACCAGCATGTACCAGTATACAAGGCAAATATAGTACATACAGGTGATGTATTCGATCCAAATTGGTACGAGAGATTTAGTCGACCAGTAAAAGTATGATTAGTGATATTAACACTTGGCATGCGGGCAACGTATTTTTACGTTTTATGTAGTCTGTCACTGGAGCACGGGTCACGTAAAAATACGTATTTAGTTGATTTGGTGTTGTTAGTGGATATCCACCACAAATCTACTAAATACGTATAATTACATGAATGTGTGACATTATATGCGTGTTATTTGCGTTGCTAGGCAACGCTTTGCATTTTTTCTTCCCATAAGTTATGATTGTTGAGTTACCGGATCTTTTGCAGAGTTATTTCGTCTTCAATCGAATTCCTACCTCCAGAACGTGTTTTGTCAATTTGAAGCTTGATTTTTTATTATTGGTTACAAAATTGATCAAATGAGCCGTTGTGACAAAGATAGTGATGAAGAAATATGCGCTGACAAATTATCGGACTTTTCGTATGATAGTGAAGAAAATTTTAAAAATCGTTTATTTTTATGATTTCGTGAAAATATCGTTTGTTTTTTGTTAAATAATCATACAGTATATATTTAAGTGTGAAATAAAAAAAGTTTCGTTCATAAAAACGAAGTAGTTTTCGATTTACAGCGATTTTTCTGAATAACCAAACTTCCGCGCGATTCAAGAAGAAACGCCCGCTGCACGCGAAATTTGGCGGCGAAGTATGCCCGCATGCCAAGTGTTAATGTTTTTCCAGTTTGCCGGAATGTTTTCAATTATTTGCGGACAAGTATAATATAAAAATGAACAAGGAGGACCTACCCTGTTCTAAATACACATGACATACAACATAACAATTTATTGTGCCGCTCGTAGATAGACTCCGCAGAGCCTACCTACAGCCACTATGCTCTTTATGCACATTGTTAGGAATAATTACAACCAATCACCCGTGTCGATTCGGACCATTCATCCTACGACATGATTAGGTGATCAGAGGGACTTGAAAATTTCACTCATCGGTGTTGGCTTGTCCGGATACCACAGGAACACGCTGCATCGTCGGATCCTTGACCCTCAGTCTTCTGCAGGGCCAGGATTCGGCATTTTGAATCCGCAGTCTCTCATACAGCCTCAAAATAATTTCCTTCATGTATTGACTCTGCAAAGTAATAAAAAATTATTGTCATTTATTGTTCATCCAAATTCCTTATACAAATTGGCAACTGTGTTGACGATTTAAATACTTACAAGACATTGTCATTTCAGATAAATCGGAGTCCATCATTGGCGATGTAGAACACACTGACTCTACTACGCGGTAAAAATTTACAATTTTTTATTGTGACTAAATATTTATATCGATGATCACTATTGACTTTAATTTATAGCACAAATTACTGTAACTTATTGTTCTGTTGAAGTAATTATATGGGTAAAGAACAGAAACTATAATTCGGGATTAAAGAAACTGTAATGAAAGAATTATTGCGAACAAACACTGACTTTATTTCGCGGTGATTCTATATAGTTCTGTAAAAAGGGATGAAGTTGTATAGTGAGCCTGTACGGCTGCAGGGGTAAATAGACATCGAACTCAAATTTTGACTCTAACCGCAGTCTCTCATACAGCCTCAAAATAATTTCCTTCATGTATTGACTCTGCAAAGTAATAAAAAATTGTTGTCATTTATTGTTCATCCAAATTCCTTATACAAATTGGCAACTGTGTTGACGATTTAAATACTTACAAGACATTGTCATTTCAGATAAATCGGAGTCCATCATTGGCGATGTAGAACACACTGACTCTACTACGCGGTAAAAATTTACAATTTTTTCCTGTGACTAAATGTTTATATTGATGATCACTATTGACTTTAATTTATAGCACAAATTACTGTAACTTATTGTTCTGTTGAAGTAATTATATGGGTAAAGAACAGAAACTATAATTCGGGATTAAAGAAACTGTAATGAAAGAATTATTGCGAACAAGCACTGACTTTATTTCGCGGTGATTCTATATAGTTCTGTAAAAAGGGATGAAGTTGTATAGTGAGCCTGTACGGCTGCAGGGGTAAATAGACATCGAACTCAAATTTTGACTCTAACCGTAGTCTCTCATACAGCCACAAAATAATTTCCTTCATGTATTGACTCTGAAAAGTAATAAAAAATTATTGTCATTTATTGTTCATCCAAATTCCTTATACAAATTAGCAACTGTGTTGACGATTTAAATACTTACAAGACATTGTCATTTCAGATAAATCGGAGTCCATCATTGGCGATGTAGAACACACTGACTCTACTACGCGGTAAAAATTTACAATTTTTTATTGTGACTAAATATTTATATTGATGATCACTATTGACTTTAATTTATAGCACAAATTACTGTAACTTATTGTTCTGTTGAAGTAATTATATGGGTAAAGAGCAGAAACTATAATTCATAATTGAAGAAACTGTAATGAAAGGATTATTGCGAACAAGCACTGACTTTATTTCGCGGTGATTCTATGTAATACTGTAAAAAGAGATGAAGTTGTATAGTGAGCCTGTACGGCTGCAGGGGTAAATAGACATCGAACTCAAATTTTGACTCTAAACCGCATTGCGCGCGGCCACAAAATCCTGAAAAAAATACTCTTACATATGAGTCTATTTTAATTAAAAAGAGAGTACAATTAAACACAAATTAATTTTGATTGAAAATGAATAGAGAATAAGAATACGATCAGACACGAGTCAATTTTAATTGAAAACTCATGTGAGAATAAAGTACGATTTTAAAGAGAGCGGAATTTTTAAAAAAGCAAATATTTTTATAAGCCAAAAATGAGCTCCTTATGAGAGCAATACGCGATACGCAGCCTTTCGCCCGGCATGATCTTTGATTCAGAAAATCATCCGATTCAAAGATAACGCCGGTTTCCAGATCACACCTCGCGGAGGTCGCTGCGTCCGGTGATCTAAGGTAATAAGTACATTCAACAAATTATTCTAACTTAAAAATAATCGAAGCCATTTAAACAGGCAACAATAAAAAATTAAACTCAACTTAACACTTGGCATGCGGGCAACGTATTTTTACGTTTTATGTAGTCTGTCACTGGAGCGCGGGTCACGTAAAAATACGTTTTTAGTTGATTTGGTGTTGTTAGTGGATATCCACCACAAATCTACTAAATACGTATAATTACATGAATGTGTGACATTATATGCGTGTTATTTGCGTTGCTAGGCAACGCTTTGCATTTTTTTTCCCATAAGTTATGATTGTTGAGTTACTCGATCTTTTGCTGAGTTAATTCGTCTTCAATCGAATTCTTAGCTCCAGAACGTGTTTTATCAATTTGAAGCTTGATTTTTTATTATTGATTACAAAATTGATCAAATGAGCCGTTGTGACAAAGATAGTGATGAAGAAATATGCACTGACAAATTATCGGACTTTTCGTATGATAGTGTGGAAAACTTTAAAAATCGCTTATTTTTATGATTTCGTGAAAGTATCGTTTGTTTTTTGTTAAATAATCATACAGTATATATTTAAGTGTGAAATAAAAAAAGTTTCGTTCATAAAAACGAAGTAGTTTTCGATTTACAGCGATTTTTCTGAATAACCAAACTTCCGCGCGATTCAAGAAAAAACGCCCGCTGCACGCGAAATTCGGCGGTGAAGTATACCCGCATGCCAAGTGTTAATTGTGATTTTAACCGAATGAATAATTAAACTGGAAAGCACCGACATTTACACTCAAACTATAACTGTCTAAAGCCACTTTTTACAAGAATTTTTGAAAAAAATTAAATAACGACAAAACTGTTTGAGAATTCAACAAAAATCGATTTGCAACATTCGAGCATTGAGGGCGCTCAACTCAAACCGCGCCAAAGTATCGTTTGAATGTGTCGGCAAGCGCATGCTTGTGAAACGCACACATGCATACCATTGGCGGAATTGTAAATCTCAATATTAGGTTATTTTGGCACATATCCAATGAAAATATCCGATATTTCTTACTAATTAGTTGTGCACCCGGGCTATGCACCGAATTAGCTACTTGTGTGTGGTCAAACTCACCGAAAATAATGTAAAAGCGGCCAAATATGATCTTTTCGTGGCACCATCCCGCGTTTCGCCACACGCAAGCGTACCTGAAATCAAGTCAAATATTTCGAACAATTCAATGATGCAAGCAAAACCACTACAAAATTCGTATTGCCCAGTACGAAATTCATGAGATTTCGGTAAATCTGACGGCTGTAGAACAACAATTTAACAATAAATTAGTGTAAATGTGGGAGCTCACCTCTCTTAATCTGCACAGTTTCAATGCCTGGCTCGGACTAACCTGATCTGATGAGCTGAGCTGTGATTGGCTGTTCACAGTCAACTGTTTCTGCTTGGAATTGATTGGCTCCTATATTTACGCGCTCTGTTTGAATTCGGGGAGCAACAATAAAATCTCAATATTTGCCATTTTTGCTTCATATAGGTTTAATGCAATTATTTTATTCCTCTTAATTGTTAATATATCTCTTGCGTTGGTCACTGAATGTTACCAAATTTACTCAGAATGCTGTGAAAACTTTCGGAAACGATAATTGAAAATCTTGCTAGCTTTGTGAATGTAAAGAAAAAAGGTTTAGATAATAACTTTCCATAGGAGAATTGTGCCCATAATTATGAAAGTGGTCTAAGTCATATATTTCTTGTTTCGAGATATTTAATGAATTGCATTTGAATAAATTAAAAAATATTTTTACATTATGCGACATTTTAATTTATAATTTTATTAGTCTTAATTAATGGAAATTTACTATGAATATGAAATTTTGTGTGAATTTTATACGATAATATTATTTTTAAAGATTGAATTGACTTAGACCATTTTCAAAATTAACTGAATGTCCTATAAATGACTTAAAGCAATAAAGAACTTTGAGTTTTATTTGAAACAATAATTTGATTGAAATAATTCGTGAACATTTATTACATTTATTAATTATTTTTAAACAGTAATCCATTTTTATCATTATTTCGAGTATTTAAGATTCTTAAAATGTTCCTGAAAAACTGGAGGGATGTACGGTAGTAAACTCATAATATCTTTATGTTTTTCTTCCGATACTGGTCTAATGGTGGTGTATAATGGAAGTAATTTAATATTTCCGTATATTTTTGGTCTTCCTTTTTTAGGTGAAAGATCCAAAACGTGAAATTTAGAATCATCTAAAGATGTTTTATAGAACATTTTATAAGGTTCATTTTTCAAGAATCTCATCCATTGAATTTGTAGCCAAGAGACAGATTCACCCGTGGTATTTTTTACTCTTCTTGTTATTGAATAAACCGGAATGAAGTTGTCGTTATTATTAAAATTTGATTGTCATTTATTTTATTATGTAGTTCAGAAACGCGTCAAAGAAGGCCACGTGCCATTTTCAAGTTGTTTATATATTTTATTTAAATTTTTGACTTAGACCACTTTCATAATTAAAACTAAATGAATTCCATATAATGTTGAAATTACAACCACTATCTAATGGTTCATTTTTGACAATTTCGTAAAAATTACATTGAATAAATTTAGTTAAAAATAATGTGGTATGAAATAACTGATAAACTCATTTTTTTTAAATTTTGACTTAGACCACTTTCATAATTATGGGCACAATTAATTTGTATATGATCATACGTTTTTGTTTTACAATTCAGTCTACCTTATTATTCTATTATTCTATAAATGTTAGGTGTGATAATATTGAAATTGAACATAAAGCGACATCTATGACCAGGAATTCACATTCTCTACAACGTCACATGGTGAATGTTAGACAATGTAGCAATCTACATTATTACACTTTTACTCAAGTTACAATGTTAAAAGAATAGGAATCTCTTGCTATATCGTCATTATTAAGACAATTCCAGTTCGTTAAGAACAAAACCAACAAAGCGCCGTGTTTTTAATGCTCCGTACGTACACGGAGTTTTCCATTACGATATAAGTTTATCTCCCCTATTTCTGTTCGTACATCATACCAATCATTATTATTATTCTTCGTGATTCACACGACATTCGTTCCATTCCTGAAATTCAACAAAGAACGTTCAAACGTGCACTTAAAGTTGTCAGTTCAAAGCGCTTTCAAACGAATCGCACGGAAACATTGATTAGATTTTTTTCCCGTTCTGTCAAGGCAACGACGTTCAAACGAAGCTCTGAATCGAACATATATTCAATCGGTCCAATTTCAACGATACTACTATCTATCTCGCATTGTAGGAGGTACAGTGCGATTGATAAGATCCGCGGGAGTTTCTGGGCGAAGGGAAGGCCGGGGGGCTTTGATAAGGGCCATCATCTACGGTGCATATGCGAAAAAAATGGCGCCGTGACTGTTGGCCTGTCACTTGCGTCTAACCCACAGAACGATGCGAGTAAAACGCGAAGCACGCCCACACGCCCGTCAAGCAATATCTATTAGAGTACGCGAGTGCTGAACACTTCATTAAGATGAGCATTCTACGGAAGAGGTGAGTTTCTCGGCCGACTTTTCTGTCCGATCGTTTTTATGCAATTAACTCGCGTGCACCGTGCCGTGTCCTGTCGAATTGTTTATTTCGGCATCTTTGTGTGCTTTTGTGTTGCAGGTTGCACGACTTCGATGATGTACTCAATGCAGAAGAGATTGACTTGATTGGCTTAAAGAGAATATGCTTCCACGGTCAGTTTTACACAGTAATTTAATTTGGGTCACATTGCCTATGGTAGTTCTGTATTTTTTTGTTAACGGGCCTCGTGATAAAGCATGGTTGTAATGTTGTGAATGAGTCGCAGGAGTTGTATCGGGATTGGGCCTTTGGTTAGGTTTCGTGGATGGGTCTGATATTTGACTGTCATTCGTTGTGTTGTAGGAATACCGGATGAAGGCAGTCTGAGGCCACTATGCTGGAAACTACTGCTCAATTATTTGCCACCGACCAAAGGCAGCTGGTCAGAGATTCTTACACGCAAGAGGGAACTGTACAAGACGTTTATAGGTATTGTAACCTCAACATTGCATTCTGAATAGAATATGAATATGATATAAAATGAAATATGATATGAAAATGATATAAATAAAATGTTGCAGATGATCTCATTGTTATGCCAGGGGAAGCACACGAAGACGGTAAAAGAGTAGATGTTACGTTTCATGATCATCCTTTAAACTTGAATCCGGACAGTAAATGGCAGACATATTTCAAAGATAACGAAGTACTGTTACAGATTGATAAAGATGTGAGGTAAGACAAACAATTTACTCAAGAAGCGTAACTTGCACGTGTGATCTGATCCAGTTGACTCTTGACGCAGGAGATTGTGTCCGGACATATCATTCTTTCAACAAGGGACTGACTATCCCTGTCAGGAAATAGTCAACGGCTGTGGACAGAAACGCCTGCATCACAGAGTGCAGCATACAGTACTGAGAAGCGCCAACGTTGAGAGAAAGGGCCTGGGCATGACCAAGGTGACTACGTAGGGTCATTATCAGTATCGCTAAAACAGCGACACAAACTCGCTTTGATTACCGTAAATATGGAATATTTTTGTTGCTTGCGCGAATCGTGGACAGCAGCAGGTATCGTAACGATATTCATAGTTTACGTGATTTCCGTAAGTCCCGAATTTAAATGCGTGTTTGTACGAGCATCGCGGGCACACATTTTCTCGTTCTAGATCGCTGTGTCCGTCCGTAAGGCTGTTGAAGATTATGCACCTTTAGCTGAAGGTGGCGAAGCGCATTGGGAAGTTCTGGAAAGGATACTCTTTCTCTATGCCAAGTTAAATCCAGGACAAGGATACGTGCAGGGAATGAATGAGATCGTGGGACCTATTTATCACGCCTTTGCATGTGATCCAGACCACAAGTGGAGAGGTACGTCACTGTTAGAATTAAGGTCAATGTTAATCCTCATTTCAATTTCATCACTGCCCGGAGTCCAATCTTCTTACAAACACATTTTGCTAATTTGCTAGAGCACGCTGAGGCTGACACGTTCTTCTGTTTCACGAACCTCATGGGAGAGATTCGTGACTTCTTCATTAAGTCACTGGACGAGGCGGAGTTTGGCATTAATTCGATGATGAGCAAGTTAATTGCGCAGGTTAAGGCTAATGATCATGAGATTTGGCTACGTTTGCATCAACAGGAGTTATGTCCCCAATATTACAGTTTCAGGTGTGTTGCTAGTAATCCTTTACTATGATTGTATAATTCTAATTACCTTTCGTTCGTAATAGATGGCTGACTCTTCTTCTCTCTCAAGAATTTCCATTGCCAGATGTGATGCGAATTTGGGATTCTCTTTTTGCTGACGAGAATAGGTTCAGCTTTCTGATACACATCTGTTGCGCGATGATTTTGTACGTAAACAGTTACGTCACTTGCAAGTGTCGGGACAGAAACTAATTTATTTTTTGTTCCTAGGCTGTTAAGGGACCAGTTACTGGCCGGAGATTTTGCTACCAATGTGAAACTTTTACAAGTAAGTATCGGGAGCGGATAATTTATTTAAAATTGAGTAGAAGTGCAAAGATATGTCTTAATTGTTTTAGAACTTTCCGTCAATGGATATCCAGATCGTACTGTCGAAAGCAGCTGCATTGGCTGGCAAGAGTTTGAATAATTCTCCTTAACGATTGCATGAACACTGGCTCGAAGTAGATTGAGCCAGTTGAAGGAACTGTTTTACGAGGATCCATGTTGCCACCGTTGTTCCTGCCTGTTCTTGGCGATGTCCAGTTTTTATTTCCACGCGACATGAGCCAAGCTAAAGCACCCACCGTCTGAATCAAGAAATTCAAGAAACGTTTCCAAAGATCCGAAAGAATTTTTTGATTGCAGATATATTTGGCAAAGAGATTTGGAACAACGCTAACGTTTAAAACCGAGCTTAACGAGGAAAGCTGTATGATTAAACGTATAACGAAACGAAATATATGGATCTGATCGTAACTAGGTTATCACCATTTATACGCCCAACAAGTACATAATGCGTTTGATTAAAATATATTTTGTAATCTTATTTTTCTATGATGATAACGATCTGCATTGTTCGTCCTACGTTTATAAAATAAAACAATGTTACACCTGATTCGTCGTTGATGTTTTTGTTGCAATGCAAATTGTTCGACCATCGTTGCACAGTATTAACAAAAATTGCCTCGTTCGATATGACAAGGCAGCTGAATTTCGAACTGCATAAAAGCTCCAGCCTTTTGCAAACATTTGTATGCGTCTCGTGTCGCCTACACATCAATACGCACGTGCTGTTATTCGTAATACAACGAATTACCCGACGCGACTTAATTTGTATTCAGTTCATTCCGCCAGGCCAATCGTCGTATGCAGGATCAGACGAAAGGAAAATGAAATCGCGAATTTCGGGAATAGAGGAGATGAACTTATTAATTCGATAACAACCACAGCCTGCTCGTACCCTTTGTCTCAACTCTGAGTTGCGGATGACGAACGGAAATCACAATGAACCTTTTAATATTTCTGTATCGATTACGAAGTAAGGGAATGTAAAAAGCCGGCGTCCAAGGAATGGCTGGAATATATATTACAACATGCAAAGGACATGACTGTCCATTATCGGACTATCTTCCGCGGAGAATCTACGCCGCAGATGTTTCACGAGCGGCAAAGAGAATCGGCTTGTAACGGCGTGACATGCACGAGGGAAACAGACAATGAACGAAACGACAGGTAGATATGAGCGTCAAGCGTACCCGCCGACACAAATAAATGATTAAGATCTCTCGCGACTGAGGACCACCAACGAATGGTACACGATGAAGAGTAAGATAGAGTGTTCCGATAAAAGTGATAGCCACGGCGCAAACCGAATTTCATTGAAGTAAGGAAGGAGTAGCTAAAATCCAAACCACTTAGAAGCTTTTGCGTTGAAGATGTGACGGTTCATCTTTTTCGTCCACTAGCCCATCCGAAGGAGACAAGTTAGGCAAGATCTTCTGAGATAACTTGCATAGCGTACGATCTTTGCCGCGTATTGTTTTTTTTTTCATTCGAGCTTTATATCAGCAGCCACGCCGAAACGGAATGTCGATGCCGTCATTTGGTTAAAGAGAAATTTATCACTTTCCGAAAGAGGCACCCTATTAAGGTCGAAGTCGATCGGTCCATCGATCCATCCAGAAGACGCCGCCGATCACGGACCACCGCTGCGCACGTTATGGGCCAATCTGCAAGTCACTGTTGCCTGAGACCTTAACGCATTCGTCAACTTGATAGGATAACCCGGCGGCTCGCGCTTTCAGCCGAACTCAGCTCGGTGCGCAGCCATGTTTGTTAACTCGATATTATAACGCCCGATGCATGCAATTTCGGGTGATCAGCGATCTCCCAACTCTATCAAGCGCGGCGGCCATTTCCAACGGTCTCTCCCTTAACGATCTCTCGGCCGATCATAAAACGGCGATCTCTGATTAGCCAAAAGCTCGGTGTCGCTTCGCGTAGGGCGGCACGGTAGAATTTCAAGGTCCTGCCTTTTAACGACGGGGGCGTGATTAACGAAAGACGCTGTTTTTGCTGGCCCCGACGGAAAAGAAGCGGGAGGATGGGGATTCTCAATAAAAGTTTGATTGCCAGCCCTTGCGCAAAAATCTGATATTTACGCTCCCGCTCTCTCCTCTTCTCTGTCGGCCGTGTGCACGTCATTTCTCGTCTTCTCTGTCGCCCTTCCTCACGTTTCTTACGCTTGCTCTTGCCCGACCCCGTTCTCTGCCCCGCGCACATCCGCCGTTTACGGCTCGAGAGAGTCTGGACCGAGACTATAAATCAAGCAATCAACCGCCATAAAAGTCCGCCCACCGCTATCGCGCGCGCAGCGACTTTTTTCCGATTTTTGTTCCTTTTCACTCCCCCTTTTTGCGAAGGGTTTTTACGACTATTTTTCAGGGACGACACTCGCCCGGAATGCTAGCTGTACGGGGTAGGTAGAGCCGTGAGAGGTGCTAATGTCTAGTGGCTACGTGCACCGTTTCGTTCGATCGAGAAATTTGCACACGGGGTTACGAACGAACATACGTCCGCCGCACTAACCCGGGCCACGTACATGCTCGGCCAAAACACAGGCGCGATAACAGAATCCTCACCCTTCCTGTTCCCCTAAAGTTTAGCGATCTCTAATGAAGCGGCCGGCAGTCCGTTAGTTAGTCCAATTCTGCCTTCTGTGTCTGTGTCTTTTCGCACGGTTCCTCTATTCGTCGTTCATGCAGATTGTCTAGAGTGCAGCATCTTCAATTTTATTTTCTGATGTGCAATACTTGTTACGCAGACTCTTGGATTTGCGCGACATGCGCAAAATGCGTTGGGCACAGTGTGGAATCATACCAAAACACGTATACATACTTTGGCAACTCCACAGAACAACAGTTACATGCACTCTGTCTTTTCGGTCGGTTCCTCTATTTACCGTTGATGCAGATCGTCTACAACGCGAATGCACAGCATCCTCAGTTCTATCTTCATGATGTACAATACTTGCTACGTAGACTCTTGAATTTTCGTGATATGCACAAGTTGCACTGGGCACAGTGTGCAGTAATACCAAAACACGTATACATACTTCGGCAACTCCACAGGACAACAGTTGCATGCACTCTGTCTTTTCGGTCGGTTCCTCTATTTGCCGTTGATGCAGGTCGTCTACAACGCGAATGCACAGCATCCTCAGTTCTATCTTCATGATGTACAATACTTGCTACGTAGACTCTTGAATTTTCGTGATATGCACAAGATGTGTTGGGCACAGTGTGCAATAATACCAAAACACGTATACATACTTCGGCAACTCCACAGGACAACAGTTGCATGCACTCTATCTTTTCGGTCGGTTCCTCTATTTGCCGTTGATGCAGATCGTCTACAACGCGAATGCACAGCATCCTCAGTTCTATCTTCATGATGTACAATACTTGCTACGTAGACTCTTGAATTTTCGTGATATGCACAAGATGCGTTGGGCATAGTGTACAATAATACCGAAACACGTATACATACTTCGGCAACTCCACAGGACAACAGTTGCATGCACTCTGTCTTTTCGGTCGGTTCCTCTATTTGCCGTTGATGCAGATCGTCTTCAACGCGAATGCACAGCATCCTCAGTTTTATCTTCATGATGTACAATACTTGCTACGTAGACTCTTGAATTTGCGTGACATGCGCAAGATGCGTTGGGCACAGTGTGCAATAATACCAAAACACGTATACATACTTCGGCAACTCCACAGGACAACAGTTGCATGCACTCTGTCTTTTCTGTCGGTTCCTCTATTTGCCGTTGATGCAGATCGTCTACAACGCGAATGCACAGCATCCTCAGTTCTATCTTCATGATGTACAATACTTGCTACGTAGACTCTTGAATTTTCGTGATATGCACAAGATGCGTTGGGCATAGTGTGCAATAATACCAAAACACGTATACATACTTCGGCAACTCCACAGGACAACAGTTGCATGCACTCTGTCTTTTCGGTCGGTTCCTCTATTTGCCGTTGATGCAGATCGTCTACAACGCGAATGCACAGCATCCTCAGTTCTATCTTCATGATGTACAATACTTGCTACGTAGACTCTTGAATTTTCGTGACATGCACAAGTTGCACTGGGCACAGTGTGCAGTAATACTGAATCGCATCAATATACTTCGACAATTCTACAGAACTACAGTTGTACATACGCACATATACGTTCACATTAATCCTGTTAGCCGGTGGCAAAGCCGAATTTTCGCGACTCGATTCGCATCTGTGAATATTTACCAGCCATGGTACCCGCCCATTGTAATACAGGATACGCGCACCCCCGCTTCGATCATTTGCGCGAAGGGCTGCCGGTTGCCTCGCTCCAGTAGAATTTACATTTTTACGGGATTACACGGGGTAGTGGCTTGGGGTTACATCCCGGATCCCGAAGGATTACGCGATGTTACAACTGTAATAATACGATTCGTTGAAGATGCGAACGATGGCGTACACTCTTTTGTCCGTACTCTCCCGTAGCACGCCTCTACATTTTTATTCGGCGTCCGAATTAGTTTCGTTGCTCCACCGACTCACTCTTGTGAATCCTCTGGTTCATTAATGGACTTCACAACACGCCAGTCAGAACAGACTAAACGACTGGTTGACGTTTTTTTAAGGTCGTGTCAGAAAACGCAGAAAAACTCGCGGAACGTTCTTCTCGCTCATTTCATCGCAGGTTCACTGATACGTCAGCGAGTTTCATGGCTACGATACCCACAGGGAGTATTTTCCAGCAATGCCGGTTGTCAACGACGGTTAATTCACCGTGTAACCGTACGCGAGATCGAGTTAACGTTAAAATCAAATTGGATTTGGCGCCGGTGCCTGGGCCGGCTCGAACTTAGTCATCCGGCAGGACCCTCCTAATCCAATTACGCTCCTTGGTTCTAGCTTAAGAGCGCCCGAGCGCAGGAGAGAAAGAGACAGCGGCCGGGATAAACAGGACATCACGAGCAAAGAGAAGCGACTCCCACGCGAGCAGCACTTTGCACGAGTTAAGACATTGCACGTAGCTGCAAAATGTGAGAGCGCACGTACCGTGAATACAGAAAAGAAAGGACAGCGGAGACTTGCGGGGCACAAAACGTTTCGTCTGACGGCAGACAGGAGCTGATGGGAGTGGGTGGGCAACAGGGGTGGATCCGACAAAATTGGGGAGAACAGGGGAATTCGGCTCGCTCGAGTCCGGTTTATTGAGCTGGAACAACAAGCGGCAATCAGGCATAACTCGATCATTTCGTTCCTGCCCTTTCTGCTCCTCCATCGCGTCCTATTCCTCCGACGCGTCCTTCCCGTTGGCCCTTTGTCGCCGTTGCGACAGTTTTGCGATGATACACGGCATCGCTTCTCGGAACTCGCAGCTCGCCTTCTTGCCAAATCGAAATGCCAGACTCCGGAGAGTCCTCCGACTGTCGCCCTGGACCTTTTGAATACTCGCTGATAGGAAGCTATCTCTTTCGGCAAATGCGAGTGCTCGGCTGGACTTCTTATTGATTTCAAGAACGCGCGATTGCACTATTAAGCGTTTGACGTGAAACGTCGTGGTGCGCGAGGATATTTGATGCATGTGCCTTTCAGGGGATCACGGCATGTAAGCACGAATATAAGTATGGATACAGATTAACCCATTCGAGACCGATTGCACACCGTGTGTGCAATAACAGTAATGTGCAACTATCAGTTATTCTGAGTAAACTAGCCAACATAAGATTTTTCTTGAATTAATGAAATCTGTAAAGTACAGGAAAACAAAATTTGGCATTGGTTTTACTGTATACCAAAAATTAAAAATGAACAGTATAAAGAAAAAAAAATTTCGCTCGTGGAGACCATGTTCGAAAAAAATCGTCGTCTCGTATGGGTTAAGAATGAACTGTCGGCGTAGTTTTGGTGCAGACTTGAATATGATTGAGTCAGATCGGGAGAGGAAAGAAATGCTGGACCTTCACCTATACAGCACTGTACACCGAATCACAGGTGACGTTCTAGATGATTCGACAGTCGAATCTGGTAGTTGCAGAGACCCTGACTTTACACCTCCCCGCCAATATTATTCGGTCTACTTGTCAGCACCCCTCGGCAACCCCTACAAAACGCGCCCCCGCGTTTCTCCACGCAGCCAGCCCCTTCTAATCCTGTTACAGGCCACGTTACAAGGACACATCCCTACAGTGAATTCGAACTCTGGGCATCCCCTTTTTTTCCGCGCACTCGTGCGTTCGAGTTAAAACAATGCCGACGCATTGTGACTGAGGATTTCGGGTATGAAATGTTACAGCAACCACGGTATTGTATCACTATGGATGTGGAATACTTGAGTGGCTATGTTATAAGTATTGGGACACGTGTGACTGAGGATTTCGGATATGAAATGTTGTAGCAACCCCGGGATTATGTTATTATGCATGCGATATATTGAATGTGTCTATGTTGCAAGTACTGGGGAATGCGTGATTGAAGATTTTTGGCTATGACATGTTACAGCAAATGCAATATTGTGTTACTATGGATGCGGAAGATTTGAGGGGTCTATAAATATTGGAACATGCGTGACTGAGGATTTCGGGTAGGAAATGTTACAGCTCCGCGGTATTGTGTTGTCTAGATGCGGAATATTTGAGTGTACTTATGCTGTACGTACTGCGACGTCTGTCTATGTACATGAATAACCGTCTTTACGTATTTTCCGATCAGCCATACGAATTACAACTACCGCCATCGAGCTTAATTCTCGTTCGATCGGCGGGTAGCGGAGACATCAAAGACCGGGCAGCTCGTCCGAATTGGAAATTGCATGCAAATCGCGAGGAAAGAAAGGAGTTTATTTCGTTCCTTTATCCGCGCGGACCAGGATCCCTTCGATCGCTTCCTTCCTTCCTGTCAAACCGAGCCGCAAATTAGCGGCGCGGTGGTTAAAAGAAACTTAAAAAGGGAGCGAGAGTGCCATTAACGTCGAACTCGCCCTCTTTCTTCGGCGCTTCTCCTTTCTCATCAAACTTCCGATCACCTCGACTCCGACTGAAATTACACCCGGCGTAAATAGCGCGCGACATTTCCCAAGTTCCATGATTATCCGAAGGACAACTTTCGTCGATTAAAAGCGCAACGCGCCTGTCAGCGGCATCAAAGTCGCGGAATATGAAAAAGCGAAGAGGCGCCGACAAAGAGTGCAACACAGGAGCTTCCGGGATTGGTTGGACACAGGCTGATCGCGTTCACAGACAAGCTCGCTCCGTCGCTGTCTCTCTCTCGGGCTCTCTTTGAAGCGTTTGTCGAAGCTGCGAATAAACTTTGGCCCCGGGAGTCTCGCGGCGATTCGCGGGGCTTCGTATGGACACGCCCAGCGTCGCGACGCTTTTATCGATCAACGACGCGCCCGACGTACGCCAACGGCCATTTTACTTTTCCCTCCGCAGACACGTACGCTTTATGCGAAGAGAGGGCACGTTTCACCCCGGAGTGGAGGGACGTCGCTTGCCACTCCCGATTTTTTCTCCCTTTACCGGCAGAGAACTCGCGAAATTTGTAATTCACCTGACGTTTGTCGATCCGCGTATTGCCTGAGAACGGGACCGGCACGGAGTTACATATTAAACCGGCGAGTCGGGCGTCGATTTCGGGAGGGAATTATAGCTTTCAATAGGGCAGATGCCTGCGGTGGTCAACGAATCTGTGCTCTCGACGGCGATACGTCTTGCTCGGGTTATCTTTGGCGGAAGGGCTCCAACGTTGGTCATTATGCGCGCTGATACAACAAACGGAGACCGTGGCGATTAGCCGTCTAATTAATGAACTTTAATCTACCAATCCCTCTTCTTTCCCTTGCGCACTCGCGACAGCTTATATGTATCGCCCGGTATAATACGTAGACGCAGAGGAGTCGGCGTATAGAATCGTATATCTGTCCTATAGGGCCTTATCATATTTATGGGAGGCGCTGGGAGAGCGCGACACGGAAAGCGCATCTGTCGGTGCGCATATTTTTAAATACCAATTTGCGCAGCACGGGGGCAAGACGGAGACGCAGTAACGCCACTACGCCGTGTTTCTCTTTCTCGATCCGATTCTCCGCTTGAGCTCGTAAAACCATGTAGATCCAGATACGCGCGCATGCACGCACGCACCCGGAGCTCTACCTAATTTATTTAGCCATCCTTCCGACTCGCCAGGATCGACTCTACATCAGCGGGAAGGCGGGCGAAAGAGGATACAGACACTCGAAACCAATTGCCGAACGTCTTCATCTGCAGAAAATGAAAACGGTAATGCCGTAGTGGGTAAACTGATTAAATGTTTGCGCTCAGAAAATCGTCGTTCGACAGAAATGTACAGTCGTATGCAATCATGCGCAACAGGACCGGGAGAAACTAATTTATTTAGCGCTGCTCCTGGTTCTTCAAAATGGATTCTTTATCAGCGGGAAGGTGGGCGAAGAAAGATACCGCCACTCGAAACGAATTGCGGAACGTCTTCATCCACAAAAAATTAAAACGGTAATGCCGTACCGGGTAAACTGATTAAACACTTGCGCTGAGAAAATTGTTGTTCGATACAACCCCAGTCGTATACAATCACGCGTAACCGGAGCAAGACAAGCTAATTTATTCAGCCTTCCTCCCGTTCCTTCAGAATGTAGAAAATGAAACGGTCAACGCCGTGCCGTGTAAACGCATTAAATAGTTGCGCTCACAAAACTGCCAGTCAACAGAAGCCCAGGCGTACTGAATGACGCGCGGACAGGAAGCGAAACAGTTAAATATGCCTTGCGTCGCCACAAATGCCCTGCTCCACCCAGTATCACCAGGGTCATCATTGCAGCTAACCGCCGCGATAAGATCACGGTCGACGTGATCGCGTGGGATCTCGATCACGCTCGTGCCTAGCAAGAGATGAAGCCGTGCCATCGCAGCACGTGAGTCCAGCCAGCGACTAACAGGGCCGAAGTTCGAGCGGCGAGGGTGGAAAGTGGAAAGGGCATCCAAGGGGCCACGTAAGCTCAATATTATGTAATAGGAGCCACGTGGCGGTGAATTCGGTCAGAGAACATCGTGCGACACTCGATTGTTCGGAAAGGAAAGAGAACTGGCCGTGCGAGGGAGAACTCTCGGGACTCCGTAGGCTCTCATGCATCGGGACGGATGTCGTGGTCCGGGAGTCAATGTTAACAATGAAACGCGCACACTCCCGTCCCGGGACTCCGAGGTATTGAGCTCTAATCCGATTACGCACGCCGAATCAGCGAGCACAGCTATGAGCACGCTTTTACGCTCCCGAACGCTCGAGGTTCCTCGAGGATTCTCGAGGTTCCGCTGCTGCTGGCTTTCGGCACGAAAGTGCAGGGTTCTGCTAATTTCGACGGCCTTTCCTTACTTGCGACGGTAATACACGGACTTCCATCCGTGGGCACCGATGCCGATCGACGCGTTATGAGTTTTATTGCGCACGTACGACGCACGGTTCGAAATTGTCGAATGTCTCCAGGGTTCTTTCATTGGCGACGTCAAAAACGGCGCGCGAAGATTTTATCTGCGGCGTCGCGGCTAATTATCGATGGGATTATCTGCGTACGGATGGGTTGATCGCGCTGAATCATCGGGAAGGGTGGCTATATTAAGACACAGCCCGATGCACCTGAGCCCCGCCGGAAACTACCTGTTCCCTCGCTCGGAATCGTGCGAACAGGGAAGTTTCGCGTGCGATTGGCGCGCGCGAGTCCCACGATTTGATCTGCCGGATTATTGGGGGAGAGAGCGGTGGGAAGCGTTTGTCAACGATCCTAGCGTAAACGTATTTTTACGCGCGTGTCAAACGGCATATCGCAAGATTCGTGGTGTCGACTATTAGATGTTGCATTTAATTTCGATCTTATTGTTTAAACTGGATAATGAAGGAGTATTAAAAGAACTTTTATGATTGAAAAGTGTTGACTCAAATTTTATTGTTGATATTCTTAACATGTCTCGGAACTTCTGGTGTACCCCCCTCAGGACTGTACAAAAGGTGTGTGTATCCACCATTTTTTTTTGACTTTTGTAGACTCCTGAGGAGGGTGCATCAGTGGCCCTGAGATATGTTAAGAATTTCAATAATAGAATTTGAAAATCTACAAAAGGTGTGTGTGTTTACAAAAATGTATGTGTATTGCAACATCTTTTTTCAACGCAATGCAATTTTTTTACTTTGACTTACGAATTATATCTTTCTTTAATTTTTGTAACCTCCTGAAGAAGGTGCACCAGTGGCCCTGAAACGTCAAGATTTTGATCAATACAATTTGAAAGTGCATATGTTTCAACCGTAAAAGGACTCTTAACACTCTTTCTTTGTCCGAATCGTGATGGCGAGCGTTTGCCGGATGTTCTAAGCGTTTGTCAACGATCCTAGCGTAGACGTACTTTTACGCATGCGTCAAACGGCATGTCGCAAGATTTGTGGTGTCAATTATTAGATGTTACATTTAATTTCGATCTTATTGTTTAAACTGGGTAATGAAAGAGTATTAAAAGAAATTTTATGTTTGAAAAGTGTTGACTCAAATTTTATTGTTGATATTCTTAACATGTTTCGGAACTACTTGTGTACCCCCCTCAAAACTATACAAAAGGTGTGTGTGTATCACACCATTTTTTTTTCTTTGACTCTTGTAGATTCCTGAGGAGGGTGCACCATTGGCCCTGAGTTATGTCAAGAATTTCAATAATGGAATTTGAAAATCTACAAAAGGTGTGTGTGTTTACAAAAATGTATGTGTATTGCAACATCTGTTTTCAACGCAATGCAATTTTTTTAATTGGACTTACGAATTATATCTTTCTTTAATTTTTGTAAACCTCCTGAAGAAGGTGCACTAGTGGCCCTGAAACGTCAAGATTTTGATCAATACAATTTGAAAGTGCATATGTTTCAACCGTAAAAGGACTCTTAACACTCTTTCTTTATCCGAATCGTGATGGCGAGCGTTTGCCGGATGTTCTAAGAGCCGATCGTTAATCGCGGGCAGAAAGGAAAAGGCAAAGTCAATAATCACATCGCGAAATCATCTCGCATGCGATATCTCCGGACAGACGTCATCTGAAGATAGATCCCGCACAGCTGTGCACGCACGATCAGTATTTCCCGTGAAAATATTTGATCGTTCGTGCCTGTAAAAAGTGCGTTCCAACCTGCGACACAACATTGGCGTACATACGAGTGTATACATACGTGCACTGGGTGTTCCATTTTTTGAGAACAGCTGTCAGGAGTTAGCGACAACGTCAAATATACGTCGTACAATAATGGTGGCTAGTAAATGTATTGGGTTGGCCAAAAAGTTCATTCGGTTTGTGTGGAAGAATCGAACAGATATATTTTATTTTCATCAACATCCTCATTGACTATGTGTTAAATGTTTTGTTGTTTACCTTCTGCCAACTTTTAGGTGCCTCCATAACTCTATTTTCCGACAATTCTGTATCCATTTAGATAAGAAATGATTTAGCCAACCAAACGAAATTTTGCCAACCGACTAAGTTGCCGAAGTCTCCCTGCAAGTCTTCGGAACCTGCGTTGAAAGTGTATCATGTTATACGTATTTACGAGAAAAAGAACTGCTGTCTCTTTCGTATCAGCCCACCTTGTAGACACTCTCGTATGTGTGCCACGATACTTCTGTCACGACGCACGCTCGATAACACATAATTTATCGATTGTCCAAATTTCACGCTCGATCTGCCGTGCGACACGTAACTCATGTTTAATTTTATTGCACCGTCAAGTAATCGGGCAGAGCCTCGCTTGACTTTTGGTGTCCGAAAAGTTTGGATGCACAAAATTTTCGACTGCTCGGCGTACGGAAAGACATCGAAACGCACGCGGGTATTCGATTATCACCGGCCAAGCAGAGGCGCATTTTGCATTCTGGCCAGCAAACGGTTGCCGTAAAGTGGCGTCAGGAGAGGATTTGAAAATACCGTCGACAGGATGATTGCGGAGGTTCACAGGACCGGGAGGGGGTGGGTTTTGTTGCGTCGGGCGCAGTTTTGATGATAACGAGCGGATTTGCAATCACGGCCGCATTGTGCGGGATCCTGCTGTTAGGTAACTTTGAGAGGGATGAAACTCAGACGGCCTGAGATCACAGAGCAGGAAGCCGGGAGCGCACTGCGAGCAGAACGAGAACCAGATGAGTGTGAGTGTCACTTATATAGTCTCTAGTCACTGCTTCGCTCCCTTCTGCCACCAATTCTCCGCTTTTGCATCGTGTACCGGAAAGAATCGACTGCCGAGTGAAGAGTTTGCTACAGGAGGCATTCAAAACCAGTTACATTTAATTTCTGGAAATGATTACTATTTTGGAACTGCCCAGATCGGGAACAGAAGTTGATGAAATCTATATGTATAATGTTGGAAGGTTTACTGTGTACAGGAAATCGACTGCAAAGCGAAAAATTTAGTACACTCGACATTCAAACTTCGTTGCTTTCAATTCCTGAAAATTGTCACTGTTGCAGAATTGTCGCGATAGAGACAGAAGATGATGAAATCTTGACTGTCTACCGAAAAGAATCAACTGCCAAGCGAAAATTTCGCCACTTGCGAAAAAATTCACTGTCTAACGAAAAAAATCGACTATCATTCGAAAACACTGTTATCCTTGACATTCAAAAGACACTACGTTAAAATGTCTGAAAATGGTTATTTGAAAAATATGTGGGTATGTTCGTGATCATGGACAGAAGATACTAAAATCAACATTTCGCTTGGCCGAAGCTTTTAAACCGTGACACGCTTTAAATTGAGGAAGCTCCGATATTTAAACGCCAAGGTTCTAGTAGTTGTAGAAGCTTTAATGTTCAAACGTGAAGGTGTTCAACGCCGTAATAGGCAATAGCTATTTGAGGTGGGATCACTTTCGAGCCAACTCCTCGCGCTCGCATTGCCGTCAGATTTCGACGCCCAAAACGCGTTACACTGTTTGCACAGCAGGCGCATTTTGTTGCGAGTGACACGTCAAAGCCACGAATTTGCATTTTTCAACCGTGTGGCTCCGCGTCTCCTCCGCTCACCTCTTCACGACGACAATGGACACGCCGGACTTTTATCATGATAATGATAGGGCCCTCGATATCCGATACGCTCGAAGAAGTGGAAAATTTCCCCGGCCGGGGAAAATTCTCCGTGAAAAAGGCGCGACTCCTCCGTCGCACCGTCGGCGGGGAGGAATAATTATCTTTTGTCGAAGGGTTCATCCTCAACTTCCCACGGATTCGAAAGTCGGCCTTATTGCAGTCGAATAACTTCCATTGACACGCCGTGACGTTCATTTCATTTATATTATAAGCGACTCCAATGATCGATTGGCATCCGCGCTCATTGTTGTCTTCACTTTTACCGTACATGAGCACAATCCGTAATACGTTTGTTTCCCGAGGTGCCGCGTGTTCTTCAAACAAGTTTCCCGTACGGATCGAGGACTCCCGATCCATACTGCGTATCGATTAATGGTCCGGCGATGGAGCTATTCCCCTCGCAGGCGAGACAGAAGAGCAGGCGGAAGAAAGAAAAGAGCCGAGAACGAATGAAAGAGCACGGGATGAAGTGAAACGGACGAAGGGCGCGGGAGAGAGAGAAAGAGAGAGAGAAGGAGAGGAACACAGTGGAACCCCGTGGCTCCTTCGAGAGGATCCTCCCGTGTCCTCGCTCGGAAGGACCTTTGTCCGGCTTGGTCCTACCACCGGAATAATTCGACCGCCATTTTTCTCGCTTTATGCCGGGTAAGCGTTACTAATGGTCCCGGCCTCAAACGTGTTCCAAGTGTCCCCCTTGTACATTTACACGCCTTACACGCCTCACTTTGCCTCTCCTTCTCGCTGCCGCGCTCCTGCCGGAGGACACTCACGCACGCTGATAAATAAGGGACGCACGCGACAATCGGAAACGGACGATCGGGCATTTATTTAGAGATATTCGATTTTTCGCCGCCGCAAACTGCTCGCTATTTGTTACGTACGCGCGCGACGCAACGCCAGTTTTCAGGACGTCGCAGAACTAATAAAATTGCACGTTGCTCGCCGAGTGCGCTCAAGTCACGGGACTAAGCGTGCGCTTACGGAATACATCCTGCGCGATGCGCGTTTAATATTTTCTGCCCAAGGCGTGTCTTCGGAATCAAGCTTAAATGGAATTGGGGCGGTGATTCGCAAACTTCTTCTTGGTCTTCTTACGCTCGGTGGGTAAAGTTTGTTTGCGAGTGCGGGCGTATCTTTCGATGGGTAGAGAACGCAACCCTCAAAAGAGACAGAGCGAAGAGAGACGGGCTTTATTGAATTCCACCGGTGCGCCCAGCTTCTATGTGATCCGCGTAATGGATCAACCGACGAGTCTCTAGAAAGCGGTTTCTTCTGCTTTTCATCAAACAATGCACGTGTATTTCTACGAACTCGAAAAGGCGCAGGCAATCAGATATTGGGATATTGTCTATGTGTGTTTCCAATTTTCGGACTCTTTAAATCATCGACCGTTCGTGCTCATAGATTAATCTCTCTCATCGCTCATGTACATTTTTATTCCTATTTCACGTCGGTGACTAAAAATAGTCTGAACTCGTATGCCGACGAAGAAATCCACCCTTTCGCCCTGCGTTACATGCGTGGGTGCTGGATAGTGTGCGTGAGAAGACCCTCTCTCCTTCCCTTTTTATTTTCGATGAGTTTGGGTTCTCGAAGAGATTCGAGCACCTGTTTGTATTTCTGCCGCGCCGACACATAAATCATTCCGGAATGGACTAACGCCTTTTATCACTGGCAGTGGTATCTCATCCCTCGATTCCAAAGAGAGCGAGGGAAGGAGAGAGAAAGAGAACGAGAAGGAAACTTTGACCCTAGGCGTCAACTATTCACTATTCGAATGATACACTACGAAAGTACCACAAACTAGGACCGTCGCAGCAGGGCACGAAAATTTATCTGCAATATCGAAAAATTTGAGGATCCAATTATTAGAGCATCAGAGTACCGGACATGTTTAGCTACTCGCCTAAGTTGACACATGCCCAGTTGTATAATATTTTAAGCAATTAATTACAATCATCAATATTCTTAAAATTCATTACTCAAATGAAACAGAAACTGCAATCATCGCACCGCGCCATAAAAATCCATCCACAATATCAAAAAATTTGAGGATCCAATCGTTAAAAAACCGTAGTACTCAAATATGCTTAGCTACCACTAAATCACATATATACATAATTCTAATAATTCACTAATCAATCGGGGCACAGACTGCAATTATCACAGCGTAACACGAAAGTCTGCATTATCGAAAACCTTGAGCAATTATCAAAATTCGGAGAATTATCAAAACGCCGAGGTATCGAACATGCTTACCCAGCCATGAAACTACACACACATACACACACACCGTTACGTAATATTCTAAGCAACCGTCATTGCATATCTGGTAGCGTACACCGACGTGGATAGATACCATATACACCCTCTCACTTGCACCCCACGTTTGATGCGCTTGAGGTATGCGTGCTCCTATCCGCTTGGCACGTCAGTCCAGGAGGCAAAGAGGAGAAAGAGAGTAGCGAAAGAGATCGCGTGAGAGAGGATTACCAGGGGCGTGTTCTATAGGCGGAGCTTCTGGGGATCTTTGTCCTGAAAATTTCTGTCTCTCCCTTTCCCTCATCTGCCGAGGCTCACTCTCTCCTTCTGCTGCAGCGCACACGCTTCGAACAACCCCTCTAGCGACACCCCATCACCGGCACCGACGGGACAACGTTAATGGATAAAGGGGCGTGCGCACGCAAGACGCCGAGCAGAGAGAGGAAGAGAGAATTTGAAGAGAAGAAGGGGCAGACTCCAGAATGCCAGTCTTCCACGGGACACGGATCCAGATAGGATAACTTTTTCTGCCGCGCCGACGAGGGTGAGAAAGTCGAGGAATTTCGTGGGAGAAACTTGTGCGGCGTTCGCTGAAGTGCGCGTGGTATTACGAAGCTCCGTGCGCCTGCAGGACTATTATGTCAAATGTACACGACAGACGCGTTCGGAAGAAGAGTGTAAACAGAGTTGTACTTTTTAATTCGTGCGCATTGTGACACGTGGGGTGAGGTACGACTGTGCGGGCCCGAGGTTTTCACTTTGTGTCGCGAAGGGGCGAGATGATGAAGCGGAGGAACAGGCACTTGTGACTATCCGGACGAACGTTGGATTATTAAATATGAAGGTGAGTGTTAACGCGCGAGCGCGTCTTTGCTAGAGAGCTTCTTGCG
The DNA here is from genome assembly GCA_033815515.1 of Cryptocheilus praepositus. NCBI lineage: Eukaryota > Metazoa > Arthropoda > Insecta > Hymenoptera > Pompilidae > Cryptocheilus > Cryptocheilus praepositus. Next base: position 4,520,474 of record JAWWQZ010000257.1, read on the forward strand.
CGCGTTGTATGTCAGGCGAATCAACTGATTAGAAACGAGTCCATTCGGGCTCACTGGGCCGGGTATAATTAACGGCTGTATGATTTATTTTCAATCACGCCGATCGGCGTGTCGCGAGATACGGCTGATTTTCGATTCAGGGTTAGACTCTAGCTCGATTTATGACTGCGGAGCGACTTGCATTGAGTCCACACGGAGCGGGAGCGAACGTTTTATTTTTTGAGATAAGAGACGGCGGACCGCCGGCACGATAAATAGCACGGAATCGTCGGGAATTCAAGAACACGTCGAATCGGGACAAACAGCCCGATATCTGAAATGGCGAAAGACGAGTGTAACGTGAATCATAATAAAGCGAGAGACAGGCGTTCAATTTTCGAGTGTGTACCTTGCGACTTTTCCGTCGGACCCGACGGGATGCTCGCGAGTCGTTCACTTTATAACGGATGATAGAAGTGACAGTATAGCCGAGGATCCTATTTCAACACGTATACTGGATTGGCGGTTCGATCGAGAATTTAAACAAGCCAGAGATACCTCCTTTGGCAAACGTTTTACGACCTGTCCGGTAGTCGGCCCAAAGTTTCTCTCACCTTTGGCCTCGCGACAATTTCTCACTTCGTCAGCCCATCTCTCCGTCACTTCGACGCCCGTCCGATGAAAAAATGGCCGCCATCGCTCTTCCTCTCGCTCCTGATTGCGTTCGGCGAGACGTTTATTACGAACTGTTGCTTTTAACATTTGTCGGGTTAAAGGCCCGAGCGCGTGGGCGTATAAGTGCGACTGAATAAATTGATCGTCGGATGCTCGGACATTCACACCGCTGTACCTGGTTAAAAAGGTTTGCACCGAAGGTTTTTTCCCTGAAAACGTCGTCAGGTCGGGCGGTGAGATTGTAAATAACCGCTTGGATCTTTATGGGGTTGCAGTTTGAGACCAGTCATAAAATGGAAAATGTCCAGGGTTATTGTCCTGCTTTCCCCGAGTTTTGCGCAAGCGTCTCTGCGGCGGTAATTAGGAGGGTCAGGTAGTCAGAAAATTCGGGAGGATCCGCCGATTCCGTGTATGGGTTATGAGTTGCAAATGAAATCGCGCCTTGCGCTTAGGAGTAGAAGAGTCGAGAGGAAAAAAAACTTTAAAAGTCGGTGGAACGCGCATGATGCCCGGAGCCGCATCATTTATCAAACCCGCCGGACTCGTTTATTATTTCACTTTGCCGGGTATTAATTGAGATTTGGAGCCCGCAGCGAAGAGTGGACGTCTGCTCGCTACACCCGGAAGCGATGTTTTTGGTATCATCCCAGGCATTTACTTTTACTCAGTTTCTGTATTCGGAGGCTCATTTGCATAGGCGCGGAGGAATCGATACATTAGCGTTCAGTATAATTCGGTGTGTAACGTTGCGCGGAACAAGACACGCAATATGTTGGGAATGGCGCAAGGTTATCTGTTCCCATACGTCTGCGGAGTCACGTTCTCATAGAGTAGCGGAACAATTTATCGCGAGAGACCAGAAAATCTTGATCAATGCACCGATGAATTCTGCGATAACGAAACTATGTTGTTTATCCTTGTTTCCCCGCATCCCGTCGCTGTTACGCAAACACGATCGCGAGACAAACGGGTCTCCGCCTGGTAATCATTTCGCGTGTAACTAGACACGCGCTGATTTATGATCTGCCGAAGGCAGGGTTAAACTTCCCGCGCGTGATTTATGCTTTCCGACTTGTTCAATCTTCGCGCGAAAACCTGTCCCTTCGTCTTCGTCTATCCCGAATCCCGCGTCGATTGTCTATCCTTAACGCAATGTCATAATATTTCCGTTACACTGTCGAATTGACGGGCCACTAGGCCAACATAATTTACAAGCTGTGGCTTCCAGTTTCACAAATTTTCACCGTCAACGACCCTAACCCTGCACTTCTGTTCGCAGACGGAAATAGAGACGGAAACTGACTGCTCGGAAACCATCCTATGCAATAACAGTGCTACCATCACAGCCACCACCACCATCACCAACAACAACAACAATAATCTCCACAATAAGAACAATATTAATACGGCGCACAACAATAAGACGACTCTGATCAAGAAAAGCAGTCCCGATAGTCAGGGGGTCATAACCGACGACACTCATGATGGCGAGATGGACTGTGGCGGATGTGGCGAGAGTGTTCGCGAGAGGACAGTTTTATGCGTCGGCGGAAGAACTTGGCACTCGAAATGTCTCAGATGCTGTGCCTGCGCCAGACCACTGCACGACCAGCATTCCTGCTTTCTGCGAGGCATGCGACTCTATTGCAGGCACGACTACGCCCTGTAAGTATTGCCTACACGTCGTTAGATGTTTCTTTGAACCGGAAAATGACGCATGACGTTGGGTGACCGTTACGCATCGGAACCTGCACGAGACACTTAAGTTCTCAATGGATCGAACGTGTTGGAGTACGACCGCGTGACGCGTGACTCTCGAAAACGGGCCACCGACGGGATTAAGTCAAACAAATGATCATGATTTTCCAATGAGCTTCCGTAGTAGCCGAGAGACGTCTTCTTAAGCCGCGAGGGTCTCTGAGAAAGGGTGGCCGGTCAGTGGGGTGCCGCGCTGTCTTTCGTGCCCCGACGGAGAATATTATTGAGTTCATCGATAATCTGTAATCCGGAGTACGCATCTCGTCCGGCGATCAAATGGTCCAGCATCGATCGTGAACTGCATTCATTCCAACCAATGCGTGCAACAGTTTCATATAGCCCCGCCGCGTAGGATATGAAGACATTTCCGACAAGAAAACAAAATTCTCTGATTTTCTCACATATATATATGCGTGTATAGACTAATAAGGGGACTTAAGTTTGGACCACAGATTTTACTCAAATTTTCCATAGAGCTTTTTCACCCGAAAATATTGGGCACGCCTTTGCCAAAAGTGGCGGCACTCCCACAGTTTCAAAAAAATGAAGGTAAAAGTCGATGTCATAAAAGTCGACATACGATGTCTTATTTTTCAGTGTAATATTTTGTTACATTCCATATACGCGCATAAATATTTCAAACATTGCCTATTCGTAAAATAAAAACATAGGTAAACATAGGTGATCGGAAAACTCTGAATTTCTATGTCGCTTTCTTCAAAAATGTGTGCCTATTACTGCCGATTTGGCGAACGACGTGTCCAATATTTTGGTTAAAGAAGCTCTGCGAAAGATTCGAAAAAAATCGGTGAGCCACACTTGTGATCCTGCCCTCGCAAGACATTAGCCGGCGATGTAGTCATCTCGGGACGTGAATATCTGTGGATCCGTGGATCCAGGGATCTTTTTCGAAAGTCACGCGTCACGTGGGTGTAGATGGACTCGCGCGGATTGACGGACATATCTGAGCGCGCATTGGATGTTCCGGACTCATTGTCAGTGAGCAAGTCGCCGTTGGGTGATTAATGTCTCCCGATGGAGTCTTCTTTTTCTTCCCCCCGTCGACTCGACTCACGCGCACAGTCGGCTATTCACGACCGCGAACCAACGGGGCTCTCTGTAGCGTGTTCATGCCTCGACCCGCGAGTCACGTTCACGTGGAAGGCGAGGTGTCTTGATACTCGAGATGTCGGACGAAAAATCGAGGCTCCCTCGAGTGATGTACAGCATCTTCAAAGCGTACGCCGCGGCGGAACGCTGATTAAGCCAACCGAAAGATCGCCTGCACCGTTTTTAATCACTGACTTCAGCCAGTGTTCGCACTGCGTTCGGCAATAGTTTGGACAAATAACTGTCGCTGAACGTTTTCAGTAACGCGCGCGGATATCGTGCAGGGACACGTGATGCCAAGTCACGAAACTGAACTGAAAGTCCCGTGGAATTTGCCGCGTAAGGGTTGCCCCTTTCTCCCGTGCGCAGTGCCTCTTAGGTGCCTTTTAGCAGGCGTTTGGCGCCTGGCATATTTTTCGGCGATTCGAAAAATTACCGAGCGGTTATTAGCGCCGACAATTATCCGGGACGAAACAGGGAAACAGTGGCGCCTTCTTCTACCCCGGGTCTAATTTTTTCTCTCGCTTGCGCTCGCCTGCTCTCTGCACTGCGTCTTGCAGAAAAAAGAGGTAGCGAGGGATGAAGGAGTGTGAGAGACGAGTTACCGGCGTTGTATCTCGAACGGGAGAACAGGTATTGGGTATCTATAAATCTTCAGGGCCGTACATCGGGCTACCAAACGGCCCCGCCCTAATTTATTCATTTGTTCTTCGACATAGGCGGGCCCTATAAGTCAGCGGGGGATTAAGTCGGGGCGCTAGCCGAACCCCCGTGATACGATTCATGCTTCTAGTATAATCTACCCTTTTTCTTAGCGTCTGCCTTGCTCTGCAGTTTGCCAGTAATTTCTGATCGCTATCGGAAGCGCGGTGCTCGGGATGCTACCGTAAGTCATTGGTGAATCTTCGAAAATTGAGAGGCGAGCGCGAGCAGTGCGCGGCGTGACGGAAATTCGAGAAGAAGGCGGATAGAACGGAGAACATCTTCGATGCGACACGGTGACGTTGCAAAAGCCGCGGACGGGCACTAATCCTTCTATGGCTTACCATATTTTTCCATACAATAACCAAGCACGATTGCGCCGAATCATATGCCTTTTGTTGGCCGAGCCGCGGGCTCCCTAACTTTTGCTCCTGTCCGTTCGACATTTTTCACCGCCGTGTTTTCTTTCCCGTCGGGAAAAGAAGCGGGGAGCCGTGGAATGCGCTCGGTAGTTTGGGAAACGATACGTCGGCCGCGAGAAATCTCACGGGACTGAAATTCCATTCTTGCTTGTACGAAATCATGGTTTCCGAGACGGTCGCCGAACTTCTTTTGTATAAGAAAAAATTGACGCGTCAAGATCGATCCACAAAAACAATAGTACTTCTACATGATCTCTCAGAAGATTGCAAACCGGCCTCTCGTAAACATCCTTTCTTTCTATCGGTCGGCTTTTGATACTTTTTGTATAAGAAAAAATTAACGCGCCGCCGCATGAGGATGCATTCAGAAAAACAACAGTATCCCTACGAGATCTTACAAAAGATTGCAACCCGATCGATCGGCTCTTGATCTTTTTTACTTTGCGTGTAACAAAAATTTGTCACATAGCATGAAGATGCATCTGCAAAAACAATTGTATCTCTACGCGATCTCACAGAAGCCTGCGAACCGGCCTCCCAATAAGCACCCTCTCTTTCTATCGATCGGTTCTTGATCCTTCTCCTTCCAGAGCTTGCGAACATCACATAGCAGAATAGTATGTTAATGAGGACACGGGGTCGTGGAAGCCTCACGCCCGGAGGTCCCGAATGAAGCTGCCGCTGTGCCAAATGCGGGGAAAATAAGAATAATCCGCATTCGTTCTCAATTTTATCGACCTCCTCTCGCCTCAGTCTCTACGCTCTTCTCTCTCCTCAACTTAATTTTCCTGCATCCTCCCCACATGCCTCACCTCAATAGCCCTCACTTTTGTTCTCCGCACCCAACCTCGCTACATCACCATCCATATCCGTCTGTCTCCGCTGTCTGGCTCTTCCTCTAACTGACCCTTGCAATCTGTTGACAGAACGTTCGGCGCAAAGTGCGCTAAATGCGGGCGTAGTGTTGGGGCTGGCGACTGGGTGAGAAGGGCTCGAGAGAGGGTCTATCATTTGGCCTGTTTCGCCTGCGACGCCTGTTCGCGACAGTTGTCCACCGGCGAGCAGTTCGCCCTGCTCGACGCCAGGCTCCTCTGCAAGGTTCACTACCTGGACGTGGTTGAGGGCAACAACACGTCGTCGTCGGAGGACTGCGATTCCGAGCACGGCGGGAAGGGAAATAAGACGAAAAGAGTGAGGACCACCTTCACGGAGGAACAGCTATCCGTCCTGCAGGCCAACTTCCAGCTGGACAGCAATCCCGACGGGCAGGATCTCGAGAGGATAGCGCATGTTACGGGACTTAGCAAGAGGGTGACGCAGGTTTGGTTCCAAAACTCCAGGGCAAGGCAGAAGAAGCACAGTGGGAAGATCAAGACGCAGAGTGAGTTCTCCGGGATTTTTCATGAGTCTTCGAGGTGGAGGGTTTTCCGAATGCGCGCCGCTCTTGGCGAGTTCGGCAGATTATGCTTTTTGTTGTTGCGTGGCGATGTATTGTAGTTTTATGTCATTTAATTTTTTTTGTGTATGTGTTTTCGTGGTCTTCGGTCAATTCAAATGTTGTGTTATCAAATTGCCAAACGCTTTACAGTGCACCACTCACCGCCGATGCAACATCACCCTGGTGATCTATATTCGAACGGGGTTAACGTTGTGGGAGCTTACTTGGGCGGATATCAAGCTGGTAGCGTTGGTAGTGAGAGTCCTGGAAGTCCACTGACACCATTGACGCCGCTCACGCCACTCACGCCAACTACACCCACTCACTTGCAACCGCAGTTTTGTCATCAGGCGGGATAAAAGGAGGAATCTTGTATATATTTTCGGCGAGGAGACTTGTCGTGGGGAACATGATGAGGCGATCATTTTGTCCGACCAGTCGTAATTAAGAGGAATTATTTAATTGGATTTAGTTATCGTTCGGCCGCGTATTCGTTAATTATCTATTTACTGTATGTTTCCATCTAATCTAGCTTTTGTATAAAATTAACTATCACCACTGTATACCGTACTGTTACTAATAAAAAGTATCTTTCAACGTTGATTTTCCTGATTTATTCATCCTCCCAATGGTCACTTCGACAATAATATATCACTAGGAACACACTTATAATATTAAGTATATTCGATGATATATCGGAGTATAATCTTTTGCTGCTTCTCAGTGGGACATTCATTGTGACGATTCCCGTGAGATATGTGCAATTCTATATTTCGTCGATATTTATAGTTTACAATATTTACATCATGGGACACTTATGTTAAATAATGGTTCTCTTACGATTACGCGATTAATCGATTATTTAGCGTGTACGGTACTTTCATTCGGAACACTGCTTCAGGTATTTGATAAATCGGTCAAATTGATTGGACTCGAATTGAGCATCGTTCGTATAAATAATATCAACGCCGTTAATTGCTCTCGGCTCTTAACACTCGCAATTTTAATATTCCAATTTTTCTGCTACTCGAGCTTCAATTTTTCTAGAATCTCGATCCGAAGCTATTCCTGGAACGTTCAACTTCGATCGACGACTATTGGACGATTAACGTTTTTCAAACGCTGCTTAAACTAAGGACGTTACTAAGATCGTGGATCGAAGCTGTCACGTTGATTAATTTAGGATTTACACAGCGCACCTGGCCCATTCGATGGGAAGAGTAATAATTCATCCAAATATTTGCCAAGAAATGTGATCGCCAAATAGTGATCACCTAAGAAGGTAGCATGCAGCACCTTGTTAATTTCAATTGAAATAAACGACGATCGGTGAAGAACGTGTGTCAATTAAAACTTCCCAGAGCGAATGAGTAAAACTGATGAATTATCATAAAGCGAATAATAAGTATATTTACAGTACGGACTCGAACCGGTGATTTAAACCTCGTTCGGCATCGACAGCATCATAGAGTCCTGTGAAAGTTCGTCCATTGACTGTTCCGATCCTGTTAATATAAATGAAATTGAAGCCACGTTACGCTGTGTCTCGACATTCACCAATTTTGCAAGCTATTCCGTGAATTGCCAATTAGATATCCTCTCACCGTGATTATGATAAATTGAAGGCGTGGGGCTCTTGCAAGTTGAAGTTGAAATCAGTTGTGGCTGTTGCTGAGAATGCCGATGCTGTTGCTGATGTTGAAAGGAATACGTTAAGTGTAGATTAATGTGACGACCAAAGTCACCCGGAGATGAATTTGAATTTGGTGGCGATTGGTGTACTGCAACAGAATCCCCAAGATTCACGACTAGTGCCGATCCGGACGACTCGTCGAATCTGCTCTTGACACTCAACAGGACGCCGAACGGCACAAATAAAATCTACATACCGTGTTGCCCTTTCATTTTTCCCGTATGAAGATGCTTCTTTTGTCGCGCTCTGGAATTTTGGAACCACACCTGAGTGACCCTTTTGCTAAGACCAGTGACGTGCGCTATTCTTTCCAAGTCTTGCCCGTCGGGATTACTGTCCAATTGAAAGTTGGCTTGAAGAACAGACAACTGTTCCTCCGTAAAGGTGGTGCGCACCCTCTTCGCCTTATTTCCGGCTTTGTGCCCACTCTCGGAGTCACCGCCTTCTGCGAAATTACTTATTAGAACGTGCACCACCTTCACCGCGCTATCACTTTTTTGCACTCGACCAAAAGGGTCTTGCTTATCTCTCTACCACTGCCTATTATATTAACGTTTCCTCGGCGCATAAAATACGTTGAAAGTCTCACCATCGGACGACGTGTTGTTTCCTTCAACGACGTCCAAGTAGTGCGCCTTGCAAAGAAGTCTGGCGTCGAGCAGCGCGAATTGTTCGCCGGTCGACAATTGTCGCGAACAGGCGTCGCAGGCGAAGCAGGCTAAATGATAGACTCGTTCGCGAGCTCTTCTCACCCAGTCGCCCGCGCCAACGCTACGCCCGCATTTTGCGCACTTCGCGCCGAACGTCCTGGAAGGGAAAAAAACAGCGTTGTCAGTGCGAAGAGTGACTCGACGAGTGGAAGACGGGATTAAATTTTTTCGACGACGCGCACCGGTAAATAAAAGCCACCGATCAGGAGTGAAGACCGTCGAGTGAAAAAACGTTGGGGATCGTGACGTAAGATAGGAACGGGTAACAGAAAGATATTTGAGCATACTGTTTGGATAGCGAGGCACCGAAAATAATCGGGCCGACGTGCCGATGCACGTTCGAGATCCAACTGACATATACAGCCTGTGGCCCGAGCAGTGACTAGCCCGTCACGCGGAACGTGGAAGAACGCTAAAGACCGCGCGCTAAATCATTTTCATCTTTTTACGTCGATCCGCTTGACGCGCGAAAGTGTTCCGCGTGGAATATCGGAGAACGATGCTATCGGTTAATAATTGATACCACCGTATGATCCACACATCGTAGACTACGGATTTCTACTGGACACCGGCGCAGCGCTTAATCCGAACGTCTTACAGAGGTGTCATAGAGGTCCATTGAAGATTCCCCCCGCGATGACTCATCGATTGTGGGAGAGGATGACTTCCAAACTTGTTTATCCAACTGTCAATCAGTTACTCCGGTGCCCGCGGCTTTACCCTGGCCCACGTAAGTCACGTATCGCGATATCCGATCGCGATGCCGGTGTCGCTGTCTGTTCGTTTTATCGAACGCGGAAATCGAAGAGAATCCGCGAGGACCGCAGCGCGCGCCGGCGAGAGAAACGGAAAGAGAAAAGTGACCGGGGATAAAGGGACGAGTGACTTCGCACGCTGCGCGCCTTCTCCTTAGCTCAGAGTCATTGATATCGCGCCAAGTGTTAGTCGCGGCCTAAGAGAAACTCGTTGACAAGATGTACATATAGTTTAGACGATTAGACGTGCGGGTCTGCGGACGGTCGGGCGTGTGGATCGACAGAAACGTAGATAGGCGCGGTGATATGCAGATCCCAGAAGAATACGGGACATATTTATATGAATACGAAGAGCGCGACGGGGCGAGCGAAGAGACGAGTGAAGGTCCAAAAGAAGAAGAGCCGACCCCACGTCATTGATACCGCGCGAAACGTTCGACTTGCCCCACGTGTGGAACCCGTTGACAAGGGAAGAAGTGCGCGTCGGTATAACAGCTTTGTCCGCTTCTGAGGTCCGTTCAGTCTTAGCCCGCAGGAATCTGCCGCGTAATTTTTTTGACTCATGCTTTCCGCTGCGTAATGCTGCCATACGAATGTGACCCGGTCGACGGGCTCCAGGTTCGACGAAGAAAGAAGTCGTCGGGACCGAGGAGAAGGGAGTTAGACGCGGTGAGAATGGCTTTTGAATAACGGAGACGTGTCTCTGTCTCTCTGTTGGGACTGAACTTCCGGCCGCGGAAATTGAAATATGCGGAGACGGCGCTCGACTTACGTCGTGCCGCGCCCGAGTTCTCTGAAAATCCCGGCGCACGATCGACACGTCGATGTGACGCGACAATCCTCTTCACTAGGCAATCTGCGTGGGTGAAACGCAGCGACGCGGAATTAGCATCTCGTATGTGAGACAATAGGATTAGAGCGTATACACGTTCCGCCTGATCCCTAGCTCCGGTGAGTGATTTTTTATTCGACTGAACAAGTCGGGAGTACGTCGAATCGTGTTTCGACGTTCACCCCCTGAGAGACGCGTATTATCAACTTTCTCTGTTACTGCAAATTCCGATGGCCGAATACTTAGTCATTATTGTTAAAATAAATCCTTCCGAACGCAACCTACTTGGCCGGTAGACATCTGCGATAAATTCCCGACATTTATACGCGTAGATGCACTATCAGATCCGTTCACTATTAAAACAATTTGGTATTACGATTACTTGAATTGCTGATTGTATAAACCCTACCGAACGCAACATACTTGGCCCGCAAACGCCTGCGATAGATTCCTGATGTCTATACGTGTAGATGCACTGCTAGGTCCAGACGGTTCAGCGTCTAGACACTTGGGCTGCTCAGTGTATTCCGAAGTAGAAAGACAAGAGAAGGAGGGGTGTCTGGCCACCGGGATAGTCGCGTGGCCCTGCAAAACATGCTGTGGGGGTGGCGAGGGGTGGTGAGAAGCGAGAGGAGTCAGAGAACGAGGGGGCTTTAAACTCTTCGTTTAAACTTCTCCGATCCTGCCCGACGAGAAATCGGGATGCACTTTCCATGTTCATGAATATGATAATGGGCTAATGGTCGGTAGTTGTTTAATTACCCGCCACGGGGACAGGCACTGTGTGTACACGGAACGGAAAGAGAATAGGAGAAGGCACGAGAAGCACAGGACGTTAGAGCGAGACGTCGGGAGGTTCCTCCTCCTATTCCTCTTCTGTTTCGTCCTTTTCTCGTGCGATATCGCACCACCATGGGCCATTCATTCGAGCTGCAGAGCGTGCGTGTGTCGTGTTGCACACTTGTGCCTCGTAGATACATGGCTACCGTTTGCTACGCGGTTATTTCCGAACGACGAAGCAAGAGGGTAGCGAGAGAACAAAAAAGCAGCCGACCGATACCCGTTCTCGTATAAGTCTCGTAATAATTAGAAATAAATCCGCCGCGCGATCTGTGACAAAACGATGAAACACGATGACCAGCCGCAATGAGGCAAAGTTTCGCAGAAGGTCGCGAACTCTTCAAACGTACTCACAGCGCATAGTCGTGCCTGCAGTAGAGCCGCATCCCCCTCAAAAAGCACGAGTGTTGATCGTGCAACGGCCTCGCGCAAGCGCAACATCTTAGGCACTTTGAATGCCAGGTTCTTCCGCCGACGCATAAAACTGTGCGTTCGCGTACACGTTCCCCGCAACCGCCGCACTCCATCATTCCCGAGATTTCGGCTCCCAGCAGGCCAGTCGTTTCGGATGCTGAAAGAGTTGAACCGGTGCCCTCGCAAACATCGTCGCCGCTCATGTCTTCGACTTCCGTCTGCAATAAAAAAGAACACGTCGTCGTGAGAACAGTTTGGCGCTCGGAAAAATTTGGTGTGCCGGGGCCGGTTGTGTGGGGGATCAGGAAATTTTTCATGCGGACAGTCCTGCGCTTTTCTCGCTTTCTTTCTATGTTGGCGTTCGTCCCTCGTGGTTCTGAGGACACGCAGCCTGACAAACTGACAAAGTGGCCGTCTCTAGGCGATGCCCAATTCGATCCTTGAACGATTCTCCACAGGAGCATGGGACTCCGGTGGAAAATAATGCTGGTTTTGTGCCTTTTCCCAATACCTTTTTCAGGAGGGGCACGAGCCCTCGCGCCCTCAATGTAGAAGAAGGTGGACGAAGAAAGCGAGTCGGGGCACACAGTGTGCGAGGACGAAAGGATCCTCTCGACGAGCACAATGCCGTTTGAAGGACTTCAGCCAACGGAGCCACTCGAAATCCATTTAAAACGCTGTCCGATACCACTTTTCGCGCAACACCTCTGATCCAGCAGATCCGGTTTTAGTCGATTTGTCGCTCAGCACTCACTATTGTTGGCAAGCAAATAGCTGATAAGCTACTCCGATTGATTGTATCCAGTTATTAGGTGCGCCATAGAAGTCGTTTCAGGTTTTTCTCAAATATGATTAAAATCTATGTACGGACCAATTTTTAACGGATTCCTGTGTCAGCTAAAGACAGCTAAGCAGTTGCTGGGCAGGCACGATTCTTGTCAAGCAAATAGCCGATAACCTACTTCGATTAATTGCATCCACGTATGCCGTAGACTATACAAGTAATTCGATGTTTTTGCCAAAAATGATTAAAGTTTATATATGGATCCATTTTTAACGGAAGCCTGTGTCAGTTAAAGACTGTTAAGCAGTCGCCATTGTTGTCAAGCAAATAACTAATAAGCTACTTCAATTATTGCATCCATCCTATTTGCATACCGTGCAACATACAAGTCATTGAAGTGTTTGTCAAAAATGATTAAAGTCTGCGGAGCCATTTTAACGGAGGCCTGTGTCAGTTAGACGCAGTTACCAGTTTCTTGGTCGGCTTAGCATTATTTTTTATGTGCCGGGAGTAACTTGTTCGCGTCCTATGCTCCTCAGCGAACAATGTCCCGCAGGAGGAACGTCTTCGAACGCGGACACAAGATGAGAGCGGCAAAGAGTCGGCGAAACGGCCAGAAGTATCGGTTTCAATGGACGAGAGTGTCGTGTCGTGGCCGGAAAGTGACAAGGAACCCCATAGCGACACCCCGTAAGACCTCCCGTCGACGGGTTTTCAGCTTTGAAAGTCGTGCCCACCGGGGCCACCTCGGGTGGAGAAAAGGGACCGAAACTGAAACCACTCGAATGCCGAGAATGGGACCTCACGATCCTGTTGAATGCAATGTAAAGGACGCGCGAAGGAAAGAGAGATGGATTTGCGGACCCGTGCCTGCGACAAAAACCTGCCCTCGCGAGCCTCCCTTTTTCCGAACGATAATGGCGACAAATCCGAAAGTCAGTTATGCTCAAGTGGTGAAGTCGAAAATCGGATTCGCCATGGATCCTCGACAGGAGTTTTGCGGCTGGGCATAAAGAGTCTTTCATAAAGGGCGGGACTTCTTAATAGAGAAGTTAAAAGATAAGCGCTGCGGTGAAAGAGGATGGACTGAGACTGGCAAATAAATATTTAGTTAATTATAACGATTCATTGTGGACGTGTCTTGTTCATTGAGTATTTGCGTTGATTCGACAGTTGCGCTAGTAGAACACAGCTAAAGATGTTGCCTTTCATAGGGCGGGACTTCTCAATGGAGACGTTAAAAGATAAGCGATGCGATGAAAGAGAATGAAGTGTGATCGGTAAAAACATGTTTAGTTATAATATAATAATCAATCGGGAAAATGTCATTCATTAAAGTCTTCGGTTTACGTCGGTAGAGTCGCGCAAATAGCACAATGTTAACTGCATTGTCTTTCATACGAAGAAATGTTTAGTTATAATATAATGACCTCTTAATAGATGGTTCGAAGTTAAAAGATAAATTGTACTGTTAAAAGAGAAAGACATTGAAATGGGATCGGCGAAGAAATGTTTAGTTATAATATAATGATTAATTGTGGAAGTCTCTTATTTATTGAGTATGTAGTATGATTCGATAGAGTTGCGCAAGTAGAACACAGTTAAATGTACTAGTACACCCGTAGTCAAACGATTATATGCTTCGAGAAGCTGCAGAGTGTCGAGAATCACGCCCCTGACAGCTCGCGCGAGTGCAGGAAGCAAAACGATTCCGATGATCGGGAGGGATCAAGTCGAACACGTAAGTATAGACTCGGAGAGCGTGTACGATGGTATTGTGTTACAATGCCATAATGGGACGCCATTGTCGGATCCTTGGGTGACGTATGGTTAACCACCGACCATAACCAGCCAAATGTTCGCGCACAGAATCGTGTTAGGTAGAAGACCGACCCCCTTGCATAAAGAGAGAGAAAGAAAGACACCGAAACCAGGCGGTTCAGAGGTGCATGATTTTTTTTAACGTCATATTTAATTTTACCCTCGCGCATTACTTTTAAGCAACCGAACATCGCGAGCATCCCGTTGTCCACATATACTTTGAAGCTTCTTAATTTCAAATTTACAATTGCCGCTTATTACTAATGGGTTCCTTCCAGTAGATAGACTTGAATATTTGCATGTATTATAGGTATACTTCAATATTTTCGTATATTCAACGAATGAGGTTACCATGACAATTAATTCGAAAGATCCCCAGCCGTCGTGTGAACATTTTGCGCCAAACGATCAACAGACAACCGATCCCCTGCGCTCTTAGGTGCGGGAAATTTATTTTCGAGCACGCCCCCCTCGTTCAAGAGTCACTCCTGGGACGTCGAATTGCGGAGCATAGTGGCCGTCGATTTACCGTAACAAGACTGTTAACACAATGACAGAGGCTGTCGGCTCTCGCCGCGCTTACAGGATGTCCATTACATGCTCGTCCCTCCATGTGCGATTCCCAACCCCTCCAGAGGGGTTGTTGTTGCCTGGTGGGTTGATCCCGAGCATTATATATACAGGTATATACGCATATATATTTATATATATGTACACACGCATGAATATTGATATTGACCCGCCTCTGTGGTTAGACAGATGTGTAAACGTGTAGATGTACCGATACGCAAGCATCTATGAGATGCACAAAATCGTTTATACAAGTTTCGATAGACGAATATTCACACTTTTGCAACTCAAAGCACGTGAGCAAATTGAAAATTATTAACATGTATTTGTCGTTAGGCAGATGTATAAACATGTAGATGTATCGATATGCAAGCATCTATGCGATGCACAGAATTGACTATACGAGCTCGGAGAGGCGAGTTTCTGCACTTTTGCAAATCAGCGTGCGGCAGAATGTTGAAAATACTTATCATCGCAATAGACGTACACAGTAAAGGTGCATACATGGAAAATCAAGGGATATTGTAAAAGTATGGATGTTAACAAAATTATTAATATCCATCCACGCAGCATCGTATTCGTGCGTCTGCGGGGACATCGATACGTGTGCTTGAAGAGAGATAGGGAGGGTTCGTGTAAAAACGCACGGTTACCGGTGTACAACAAAGGTGCGTACATGGACAATCGAGGGGCGCGTTGGATTCGCACTGAAGGCAACCATATTGAAAGGAGCATCGTGAGGGTTCCGGTTTGTTGGTGACTGCTGGCTTCTGCCGTTGCTCAAAACGTTAACGTTTGTGTACGGAGGGCTTGAGGCTTTTCAGTGCAACAGATTGACCACACGGCACTTCAGCGATGGCAATTATGAGTGTAGACTAACAATCGATAAACTAGCGGAATTACCACTTTTAAACTTATATGCGATATTTTACTGGGGAATCGCGAATTTACTAAGACACAGATATATAAAATTATATGAAAATTAATATTAAAAATGTAAAAAAATTCTCAACGATATAGGATACAAAGGTCTCAAAAAACATTGAACGGGTCAAAACATTATCATAGGATTTTTAAATGACCTAATATAATTGGTGTCTTGTAACAGTATCGTAATCGTGAAACGATCATTTTTTAAACTTGCAGATAGTATCTTACCGTGGAATCGTGAATTCGCATAAATACAGACATCCCGAGAATCATGAAACACTTAAAAAAATGATTACGGACTGTTTAAATGACTTAATTTTATAGGTGTTTCATAACAAACCCGTAATCGTGAAACCGCCACTTTTAAACTTATAGATATTATCTGACCGTGAAGTCTTGAATTTAGTAAGATAGAGACATCCCGAGAAACATTGAACGCGTCAAAAAATGATCACAGTCTTTTTAAATGGTCTAATATTATTGGTGCCTCCTAACAAAACCGTAATTGTGAAATCGCCACTTTTAAACTTATAGATACTATCTGACCGTCAAGTCTTGAATTTCATAAGATAGAGACATCCCGAGAAACATTGAACGCGTCAAAAAATGATCACAGTCTTTTTAAATGGTCTAATATTATTGGTGCCTCCTAACAAACCCGTAATTGTGAAACCGCCACTTTTAAACTTATAGATACTATCTGACCGTGAAGTCTTGAATTTAGTAAGATAGAGACATCCCGAGAAACATTGAACGCGTCAAAAAATGATCACAGTCTTTTTAAATGGTCTAATATTATTGATGCCTCCTAACAAACCCGTAATTGTGAAACCGCCACTTTTAAACTTATAGATACTATCTGACCGTGAAGTCTTGAATTTAGTAAGATAGAGACATCCCGAGAAACATTGAACGCGTCAAAAAATGATCACAGTATTTTTAAATGGTCTAATATTGTTGATGTCTCATAACAGTTCCGTAAACAGAGGCCAAAGAGCATCGCTTTAATATTCAACCCGGTCGGAGATCGTAACTCGGGATGATCCGCTTTGCTTAGGCCCGGTACGTCAGAAAGCGCACACTTTCGTGCCCATTAATCGTTCCTCGGAGATTAACGGAGACGCACCGCTGGTTTATCGACTCGGAACCCTACGAATTAAACCACTGAAAGACTTGTGGAGAAAATTCACGTTTATGCCGAGTTATGCACAGGTTAGTCTCGCGGGACAATAACCGCATGAGAACGACTGAGAATTCCGAACGTATACCTGAACACGTCTATGTGCACAATAATACCGAAGCTCGACGGTTTAAAAAATGTCTTGTCTCAACGCGACTCTACGTGCGCCACTTTTCGAGTTTAAATGCAACACAATTCTGCACGCGTCCCAGAATCAATTTCTTTCACGCGTGCTCTTTCTGTCTTTCCCCCTCGCTTCTCACTTACGCCGTACGTGCAGTCGGGCTTATCAAAACGTGGAGATATAACTCGGGATCAGGCTGATGCGCCATTTTGCGCGGACAATTTACTGGACCACACACGCCGGATGCCATCTTAAATGGTGGCATTTTGCGCGAAGAGACTCCGAGAGTACGAAGCCCTTTCGTGGGCGAAAAGCGTGCCGGATGGAACTTAGGCGTATTTACGATCGCGACTTGACAGCGCGCGTGGGCATGTTTTCTGAAGCTCGTCGGCCGCCGAGATTTCGCGGAGAGGGATCTGATTCACCAGGCCGAACTGATTTGTGTGTAGGTGCGAATGGCAAGCAGGGGCATTTAATAATAAATATCAGTAGCGGCGCTGGCTTAAATTTGAGAAGGTGAATGCGGGAAATATTCTAAGTGGATGTGCGCAGTACGGCCAGCGTACGTGTGATGGTGTGAGTGTGAACGGGAAAAAAACTTACTTTCATGTTTAAGCTGCAGTATCCGAGGAACCGTCGAAATCAGTCGTTCGCGAATAACTCCTGATTATCACTAGTAGCACTCCGTCGTCCCTGGCCAAAATTTCGCGACGCCTACATTCTTCACATTAGATTCTCTCCCGCCGCAGGGTGACTTTCCTTCCTTAAACAGAACAAAGTCCCGCAAATATAAGAATCGTCATTCCCCAAGCTTATTCACAGAATGCACCTTTGCCATACACACAACCCCCAAATAATGGGTTTTCATTATTTATCACCGCCATCCCATTACATTTCGTCGATTCTGAGACAATTAATAAGTCATCCCGAAATTTCGCGGCTCATTAAAATCGGCTTTCTAACTTACTCTCAGAAACTTTCTGCGGGCGACATTTCATAAATGCCGAGACAACCAATGACCCATCCCGAAGCTTCAGCGACTATTTAAAATCGACTTTTTATCCTACACTCGGAGAACTTCTGGGGGCGTCAGAACAATAAATTGACATTCGACCATTATACACACTATCCACAAATAATTGTTTTCACACCCACCACGTCCGGCAATCTTAATTAAATTGCACCGCCAACCCATGACATTTTATCGATTCCAGGACATTGACCCGCCACGAAGCTTCAACGACTATGTAAAAATCTGCGTTTCAACTTACACTCAGAGAATTTCTGCGACAGTCAGAAATATAAATTGACGTTCAGCCGCTACATACACTACCCCCAAATAATTGCTTTTACACCCACCACACCCGGTAGCCTCAATCAAACCGCACCACCAACCCATTACCTTTCATCAATTCCAAGACAATCAATAATCCATCCCAAAGCTTCAGCGTCTCGCTAAAAATCGGCTGTTTAACTTGCACTCAGAGAACTTCTGCGGGCGTCAGAACAATAAATCAACATTCGACCGCCATGCACACTACCCTCAAATAATTGCTTCCACACTCACCGCGTCCGTCAGTCTCAATCAAATCGCACCAGCAACCCAATTTCATCAATTCCAAGACAATCAATGACCCATCCCGAAGCTTGAGCGACTCACTAAAAATCGGCTGTTTAACTTACACTGAGAGAACTTCTGCGGGCGTCAGAACAATAAAGCAACATTCGACCGCCATGCACACTACCCTCAAATAATTGCTTCCACACTCACCGCGTCCGTCAGTCTCAATCAAATCGCACCAGCAACCCAATACATTTCATCGATTCCAAGACAATCAGCGACCCATCCCGAAGCTTGAGCGACTCACTAAAAATCGGCTGTTTAACTTACACTGAGAGAACTTCTGCGGACGCCAGAACAATAAATCGGCGGCGGCTCAACGTTGAACTCTTAAGGTGTACTGATCGCACTCGATAAACAAATCGCGAGTCGGATTAATGCGCGCGGTTAATGAGCGCTATTAATTGGCTCGCGCGCGACTAGCGCGACACGAAGAGTCGCGGGGAAGTGCGAGTTTCTTGCTTCTTCGCCGAGAGGAATGGGCGGCTTTGGGGCCGCCTCAAAAGGCAGGCTGGCTAGGTTCGATTCGATTGGTCGATCCAGGCCACGCCAGCTGAACGCCCACCGTCGCGACGCAGACTCAGTTTCAGCGGAGCTTCAAGGTGAGAAACGAGGGGTGAGGGTTGCCTGCACGGACGAGGGAAAGGTGTTGTTTGAGGGGGATGAGGAGTCGCGTTTGGCAGATTTGTTGGGTGGCGAGAGTGAGTCGAGAGTTTGTCAGCTTACCGAACTTTTCGGTAATTGAAAATATTCGAGGTGTGTCTACTTGCGAAGGAAACTGCACGCGGGGGTGGGTTCCTGGTTGGCAGTGTGTGGGAATAGTGAGATTTTTAATGCAGACGTCGGGACGGTTTCGAGCGCCTTCAGACAATTGTGGAATCCGGACAATTGAGGAATTTTAGGCAGAAAGATCCAAGTATGCAAACGTTGAAAGGGTTATATGTGCACTGTAATTTTTCAATTGAAAAAAATATTCAAAGTGTGTCTGCTTGCGAAAGAAACTGCTAGAGGGGATGGGATATTATTTAGCAGTGTGGGGGAATAGTGAGATTTTTAACGCCGACGTCGAAATGATCCTGGCAATCGGGGGATCTCGGGCAGAAACATCGAAGTATGCAAACGCTAAAAGGGTTATATGTGCGTCGTAATTTTTCAATCCAAACAAATATTCGAGGTGTGTCTACTTTCGTAGGGAGTGGGGGGCGGGTTCCTACTTGACAGTGTGAGGGAATAGTGAGATTTTCAACGCAGATGTCGGAACGGTTTAGATCTTCTTTCGACAATTGTGGGACCTCAGGCAGGAATATTAAAATATGCAAACGCTAAAAGGGTTATATGTTCATCGCAGTTTTTGAATCCAAACAATTATTCGAGGTGCGTCTACTTTCACAGAGAATCACACGCGAGGGTAGGTTTCTACTTGGCAGTGCGGATGGATAGTGAGATTTTTTGATACAGACGTCGAGAAGATTCCCAACGTCTTCAGACAATTGTGGGATTTTATCAGTTAAGGGATCTAAGGCAGAAACATCGAAGTATGCAAAGGCTAAAAGGGTAATGCATATCTGCGTCGCGATTTTTCAGTCCCGACAATAGCAGCAAATCAGGCGGTAACTTTGATGCGAACAAACACTGCGTGACTGAAGGCTCACCTATCGCGTATCTATCGTGCACTTCGCCGTGCTCTTACGTTCGCCAGCCGATAAAGCGTCGACATCAGTAAAATCCGACTCGAGGCGTCTCTTAACGAGAGCGGCGTCTGTGTATATGGAAGTGTCTACCCAGTTCGTAACGATGCCCGTGATAAATCAGCATCGATTAATCTCGCCGGTGAACGGGCAAACTCGCGTCGGTCTTGTTTATTATCAGGCCCGCCCGTTTACAAGGTGTAACTATGTGGACAGGTGGCGAGAACGTCCCGATACTCCGAAACCTTTCCGTTAGGAATTGACCACCAGCTGGGAATTCCTTGTGGGCTTCTTGCTCTTTTTATTTCACGCCACCTCCTACGGCGTTACCTCTTCATCTTCGCCTTGCGCCGGCCATTACCCGGGAGAAAGAAGGAAAGAAGTGAGATCCACTCGTCGATCACGACCAGTCCGTGAACGGACGCGTTCCACCGATAATTACACCCGAAGAGTGGCTAAACGGTCCTGTCCTCGCATCCTCAAAGCTGGCGCACGCGAAAATTTGGACGGAATCAGAGGTTTAGCTATCGTTGAAAAATCATTCCCAAAAGTATATGCGGGTTTATATTACTGACGGGTTCCGGACGCGTGATAGAATGATGAGTGAGATACGACAAGTACTGAGAAGAGGCTTTGAACAAGACCGACTTCTTCCACAGCCGTACTTGGAGCAACATCAACAATCCTATCAGACGCATACGAGGGTACGCAGGCTGATCGTATGGCAGATCGCGTACGCGTGTGAGTTTAATCTACTAACCTGTAAGCACGGACAGACGTTGCCGGAGCAAAAGGGAGAAGAATCGGTGAAGGAGAGAGGAGAAGAAGTCGCGGTGAACGAGGAAGACCCATGCAAACCGCCGTAGAGGACTTAAAGGCTTCGGATTCTTATTTGCCCATAAATAATTTTAATGACGCGCCGCGGCAGTTCAGGTATAAGGTAGGGACTATCCGGGACCCCTACCTGTAGGCAGCCTTGTATTCTTATTTATTACGTTCGTCACACGTAATGCAGGAACTCGCCAGAGCGCACACGCACACGGACAAAGCCACCGAGGAGAGTCTCTATGCTTAGCAATCTGATATTCGCCCGCTCCTTTGCATATTTCGCTTCACTTTCCTCGACAAGCTGGAAGACGTTCGGTCGGCGTTACGTAGCCGATCATTTCGCCGGAGTGCTTTCGCGCCAACGTAATTACGGAACTTTTCAATGAACCACCCCTGAGAGCGCTTGTCGGGCCCTTCCATCGAAATTTGCCAATGCCTCGTCAGGACCTGAGCACAAAATTGCGCCCGACGAGTGTTCATCGTCGGATCATTATCTCGCACACAATAACGGTGGAGCGGACAAACGCAGAGAGTTATCGCGATCAGATGTCTGTCATGCACTTGCTCGCACGGGACGTTGCACGCGTGTGCATGCAAATATTTGCGACGGGCTCAATCGAAATACATCGCCTACGTCTGCGGCGCACGAGTTCCACGCCGTCAAAATTGGCAACATCCGCGGCCGCGTAGCACTTAAAACATTCGTCGATAGAAATATTTACACTATCTCGATGTCCACGCGTTACGAAGCGTGATAAATATTCCCCGCGTGAAAAATCGTCTTTATTGTCGGAAGAGTTGGAAGAGAACATTCCATCAGTCCGATTACTCGTATTGACTTTCTCTCCCCCTCACTCTCTCCGACGCGTTCTCTCTTACTCATCGCGCGTATACACATACGCACGTCAGTCTTCTTCCTTTTAGGCGCATGTCCACATGCGCATACCGGTTATTTCGACAGGCGTTTTTCGTTCGCGGCCTTATGGTGGTCCATGGATGATGGATACACGTACTTTTGATATTTCGGTGATCAATAACGCGCCTCGATGCCATTCGCGCCCGAAGGAGGATCCATTATTCACCCGTTGCCCGCGCCAGTGAATACCTAAATAATTTACCACGTCATAGCAACACCATCAGTGACTGACTCCGAAGGAGTAACGGGCTATGAGTGGTGGTGACATGGTCTCGGCATGTGTACGCATATGCATGAGGGCCTGATACATTTAGATATCTGGAATCTCGGGGTTTAAGCGTCTAGATATGATCTAGGGCGTGAAAAGCTTGCACGACTAATGTCACACGACTGAGAATGCAAGAAGCATATTGTTAAATCTATTGAAATCTAAAGGCACCGATCTCTTGTTCTGCAAAGAGAAGGTAGCATTACCAACCACTGCTAGCATTACTGATATCAAACCAGCAAGAACGCAAGAAGCCGTTACCGCTTGTTCTGCGAAACAATTTTTGATCATCAACGCAGGCGCCAGATTCTTCTAGG
Organism: Cryptocheilus praepositus; assembly: GCA_033815515.1. Lineage (NCBI taxonomy): Eukaryota > Metazoa > Arthropoda > Insecta > Hymenoptera > Pompilidae > Cryptocheilus > Cryptocheilus praepositus. The sequence goes on from JAWWQZ010000257.1 coordinate 4,542,849, forward strand.
ATATCAAGTCGACCCAGGAGAAGAAAGATCTATAAAAACCATGTCAGCTCGTAAAATAGTCTTCTAGGTGGCCTTGTCTCGATCCTAGATTTACGCGTATTAAAAGGAAATTACAAGATTAATAAGGCTTTTTTAATGGGCCACTGGTTCTCTCGATCCTCTTCTTGAGAGCCACTTCGGATCCCCTTTTCTGCTTAGGACTCGTTATGATCTCCTCGAACTCCGACACCGACAAAGAGGAAGAGCTATCGGGAGTCGTAAATATCGAAGAAAATACCGTTTATCGTTATTCATGCAAGCTATTAAGTGACGCATATATCATCTTGGCTCGTGATCGTTCTGGGGGAAAATCGTTTTCAGGCGATCGTCGATTGATCGTCGGGCCTGGTGAGTGCAATCCGCGATCGATCTTGATCGGACAATACCCGGGATTCATAAGGTAAATAAATTAAACGCGTTGGCTGCCACGTGAAGAAATAGTCTTTCATTTTTCGCTAGCTTAGTTTCTTCACACTAAGTACAATTTGGATTAATACATGGCAAAGGGTCAGAGATAGGATAACTGACTTGGCCCAAAGTCATGAGAAAGAGGCTACATTTTCAACGCATTGTTGAAATAAGGCAAGAAAGCTCAATAGTTTGTTACCCCATGGCTACACTATTTAATAAGAGCGCTTGCATGGCCAGAAATAGTTGAAATAAGAATGTAAGATACGTCGAAAAATGGCGGAAAGCTCAGATTTTGTTACCCCATACCGTTACACAATGCTATTCACTAACAGCTAGCTAACATAGCCACAAATGGTTGAATTAAGAACATAAAATACGTGTTGCCGCAATGGTAGGCAATCGTTCAGGTACATTACGGTTAATTATACTACAATAATACCGCACTGCACACAACGCGTATGCCACCATCGCTTCTCGCTACACAATGTCAGCCGTGCGTGACACGTTGCTTTGAACGATCTTGCACAAACGCACCTTCATCCCATCCCCCCCCCCCCCAAACTTTTCTTCTTCCCGTGAAGATTATTAGATAAGCCATTACGACATGGGTCCGCGGTGCGATTTGAATTTTAACGCGGCAATTAAAATATGTTAAACAGCCGCATAATATCTGGCCTACCGCGTCTGTATGCGCACACGTACAGACGACGAGAGAGAGAGAAAGAGAGAGCGCCGGGACGTGGCTCGCAGTATTTCATATTTAACGCGAAACCGTAACTCGCCGCGGTTGCCGTTTATTGTTGTTGCTCCTTTTATCGATTTCTAATTTATAGCGGGCCGGTCGAACGTTTTGCACGAACGCCTTTTTAATGCGCGGACGTGAATCGATGTACGGGGTTTAGCGTTCACCGAGCCACAGTCTCTCTCTCCTTCGCTCCCCGGTGTATGGACACTCGCAATATATAGATTTTAACGCGCGCGGCATAAGTCAATATGCGAGATTTAACACGCGGACACTCGGGATTTAACGTGCCACGGACTTTCGCGCACATTTGCACGACAGCGCGTAGACTCGAATATTCATGACTCAGTACACGGGATACGCAAGCGCGTACTCACTCGACTCTGTGCACGAACGTCATTGAATGCACGGATTTTAGCGCACGGACAAACGCCGCTGGCCAACGGCATTCTGTACACAGACGATCGTCAATACGCATCGTTCGGACCAACTATCGGATTTAACAAAAACCGACGCGACGTGAATAGACGCGGCGAGGATAAGTTCGTCACTGACGCTAATGCGCAAGTGTAACAGAGGCGTTCGATGATATACTTTTTTAACACTTTGCGGACCGGGCATTCTATTGCTAATCGTACCCAGTGGCCGGGTATTTTCTTGCGTCAAATATTTTTAAATTATGATGATTTGTTTGTTTAACATTTTGACTGCCATGGTCACCGGTGACCGGCAAAACATTTGCTAAAAAGATTATATTGAAGATCCAAAATATTCGCAGTGGGTAGCAATAATTATTTTATAAATGCAGTCATTTTGGAATAGTGATGCGACCTTTCAAAGTGTTCTCCAATACCTGTAATACATTATTTACATTTTGCAAATAATTAATTCAGTCAAACGCTGACGCAGTATGTGTGATATCTCGTCATCTGCCTCGAACGACAGAATATGCAAGACGATATATCTCGTCACGCCCGAACGACGAAATAGCAATGACGAGATATCTCGTCATCCGTCCGCAATGTGTTAACATTTTGACTGCCGTGATGGTCACCCGTGACCGGCGCAAGAGATTTTATTGAAGATCCAAAATATTCGCAATGGGTAGCAATAATTATTTTATAAATGCAGTTATTGTTGGAATAGTGATGCGATCCTTTGGTCTCCAATACCTGCATATTATTTACAATTTGCATAATTCAGTCAAACGCTGTAGTATTTCATACTATCGCCGTTTTAATACAGCAACATACGCATGGTAGTCAACGTGTTAATGTCATCATTTGAGAAACCGGAAAATGGTAGACCTTTTTATTTGTTGAAGACGCGATTGGCTTATATATGGCGCTGGTACCACCTCATCAGTGTCTGCAATGTTGGATATGTATGTTGCAAAAGGTGTTTAGAAGAAAATGTGTTTGGATCACATCAAATTTTTGTGTAAAAGATTTTACACACACCTTATGTATAAATATATACACATTTATGCGCCTCTTTATATAAGCTGAAACAATTTTTTAAAAATAATGTAACACACATCCCAACATCCACTCCTGATGACGAGACGCCAGCGGCTGCGAAACATGCGAACGAAAGTTCCTAATAAAGTTTGACCAATACTTTCAACCAATAAAAGGTCTTACGATTCTCTGTTTTTTCCAAGGATCGGAACATTCAAGTTTTCGGTCCTATTGCCTGTATCACGGCAACTTCAGGGGCTAATGTTGAATTTGCAGTGCAAATTATTCCCCGCGGAATAGTGGAGGTCTTTATAAAGACACTACTGATTTTCAGTCGACAGTCAATGTGTTAATTACATCCACGTTTTTGCGACTCCGCGCTCGTTTACAATGTCCCGCTGCCGCTGGGGGAGCAAATTTCGAGGGACCAGACAAAGCACTAAACATTCCCAGCGGAGTTCACATTGTACGCTACCAAATAGCGGCGCCATTATGAGCGGCGAAATTCGTGAATTCCAACAACGAGGGGAGGGCGGTCCGTGAATCGAATTATGCTCGGAAACTCCGCGAAACTGTGTACGAGCGGAATCGATATAAGGCATTGTTACCGTCTCAGGGGACAAACAGGGATCAAACGTTATTAGAGCAAACTAACGCGTCGATTCTGTGTCCCGGTTTCCATGGGGTTAAGTTCATTTCGATGCCCAACTATCTATGAAACTCACGAACGGGCCACCCTTCGTCGGATCGAATTTGCCGACCAGAATGGCAACTCTGCTCTTTTTCCGAGATCTCTCGGATTTATCCTAATTGGCAGATCATTCGCCGAGCGTCCGTTCTGTCACTGACCGTATCTCGAGGGGGTCAGTTTAGTCATTGCTCACAACCGATTGTGAGGCAAGTGTAATTCTAATCGGCGGCTGTCGGACTCTTTTTCCGCGATCTCTCAGACTTCATATTCTAATTGGCAGATCATTGGATATTGCGAAGCGACCATTCTGTCACTGACCATACGTCGAGTCTCACCGTGTTGTAGCCAATTGTCTACTTGTTCCTCTTTTTAGCTGCTACGTTCTGACGAATCTAATTATTGCTCGCAACCGATTGTGAGGCAAGTATAATTCTAATCGGCGGCTGTCGGACTCTTTTTCCGCGATCTCTCAAACTTCATATTCTAATTGGCAGATCATTGGATATTGCGAAGCGACCATTCTGTCACTGACCATACATCGAGTCTCACCGTGTTGTAGCCAATTGTCTACTTGTTCCTCTTTTTAGCTGCTACGTCCTGACGAATCTAATTATTGCTCGCAACCGATTGTGAAGCAAGTATAATTCTAATCGGCGGCTGTCGGACTCTTTTTCCGCGATCTCTCAGACTTCATATTCTAATTAGCACATCATTGGATATTGCGATGCGACCATTCTGTCACTGACCATACATCGAGTCTCACCGTGTTGTAGCCAATTGTTTACTTGTTCCTCTTTTTAGCTACTACGTCCTGACGAATCTAATTATTGCTCGCAACCGATTGTGAGGCAAGTATAATTCTAATCGACGGCTGTCGGACTCTGTTTCCGCGATCTCTCAGACTTCATATTTTAATTGGCAGATCATTGGATATTGCGAAGCGACCATTCTGTCACTGACCATACATCGAGTCTCACCGTGTTGTAGCCAATTGTCTACTTGTTCCTCTTTTTAGCTGCTACGTCCTGACGAATCTAATTATTGCTCGCAACCGATTGTGAGGCAAGTATAATTCTAATCGACGGCTGTCGGACTCTTTTTCCGCGATCTCTCAGACTTCATATTCTAATTGGCAGATCATTGGATATTGCGAAGCGACCATTCTGTCACTGACCATACGTCGAGTCTCACCGTGTTGTAGCCAATTGTCTACTTGTTCCTCTTTTTAGCTGCTACGTCCTGACGAATCTAATTATTGCTCGCAACCGATTGTGAAGCAAGTATAATTCTAATCGGCGGCTGTCGGACTCTTTTTCCGCGATCTCTCAGACTTCATATTCTAATTGGCAGATCATTCGATATTGCGAAGCGACCATTCTGTCACTGACCATACGTCGAGTCTCACCGTGTTGTAGCCAATTGTCTACTTGTTCCTCTTTTTAGCTGCTCGTCCTGACGAATCTAATTATTGCTCGCAACCGATTGTGAAGCAAGTATAATTCTAATCGGCGGCTGTCGGACTCTTTTTCCGCGATCTCTCAGACTTCATATTCTAATTGGCAGATCATTCGATATTGCGAAGCGACCATTCTGTCACTGACCATACGTCGAGTCTCACCGTGTTGTAGCCAATTGTCTACTTGTTCCTCTTTTTAGCTGCTACGTCCTGACGAATCTAATTATTGCTCGCAACCGATTGTGAGGCAAGTATAATTCTAATCGGCGGCTGTCGGACTCTTTTTCCGCGATCTCTCAAACTTCATATTCTAATTGGCAGATCATTCGATATTGCGAAGCGACCATTCTGTCACTGACCATACATCGAGTCTCACCGTGTTGTAGCCAATTGTCTACTTGTTCCTCTTTTTAGCTGCTACGTCCTGACGAATCTAATTATTGCTCGCAACCGATTGTGAGGCAAGTATAATTCTAATCGGCGGCTGTCAGGCTGGGCCGATACGAATGCGGACCGCGAGTGAGAACTTGAAGAATGCTGCCTCATCATAAGTCATTCGCTCGGAAAGGATCGAGCCCGAAAACGTGAGCGAGGAGTGCAGACAGAGAGAAACGCAGAGGCGAGAGATATGTGGAGGATAGATAGATAGGCGGAAAGAGAGAAACGCGAGTAGGTGTCCCCGAAAATCGTGAAATCCATTCTTAGCGGTGCGACCAAGGGGGGTTAATATATTTTACCTACTGACCATACTCTGGCCACTATACTCTGACCGTACCCTGTCCTCCCCGTAGGTGCGGGCTTTTATACACCGCGTACGGTATTTATGTGTCGCCGCCTGCCCTAAGCGTTTGATATATGAACTACGAAAGAACGATTCGAGAGTGGACGAGTCCCTGGTCAAGAGGGCGACGGAAAGAAGGAGTGAGAAAACGCACCACGCATAGACACGCGCCTTTTTTTCCACGTTTTATTCGCTCTCATATCTTCTCCGTCCAGTCTATCCGGTATGCTTCCATAGATCCATTTATTTGCCCGTTCATTTCGCTCGGTACTTGCATCTAACTATATCCGATATTGAAGAGACGCTTTTGGAAATTAATAGTAATGCAATATAATATAAATAAAATTATTAATAATTATTAAGCTAAATTAATTTATATTAATTATTATATGATATGACTCGTAATTTACCTCTAATGATTATAAGTACTTTTAAAATAAAGGTTTAATCTTTTGTTAATGCAACAATAATTACGTTATCTTACGCTATCTTACACTAAACGCCTACGCTTATATTCGTCTGGTAGCCAACTCCTTATCGAACAAATCCTGACGCGGAAGCCCCGAACAGAAAAACCGCGTGTGTATATTTCCGATAAAAAATTAATTGAAAAGCCATCGAAGCTCTACTAGCCGAATAATCTAAGCTGCCTACCCTTCGTGGTCCACCCTACACGCAGAGTTTCGTATTAAAAAAATGAAAAAACCCTTTTACATAAGGAAAACGCTAACTGAGACATCGTGGCGCAGCGAGAAGTGACCTTGCCATGGTCGCCGATATGTCCATCACCCACTCGGTTGACCAGACCGTGATACGTTCCACCGATTCATTTATCCGGCCGCTTATTTGCCTCGCCACTTGTGCCTCCGCGCGTATATATTTCCGATATGTATTTATTCAAGAGGGTTCCGGCACGGGGATGAAGGAAACAGCAACAGCGAGAGGGAGAGACCATAAGAGAGCGCAAGCGGCGGTTACTTGATTGGATCAGCACTTGGCCCTGTGATTGCCGTTTGTGACCTCCTTGCCGTTTCGCCCCCGAGTTGCCTGGCGAGCTTTGAAATCGCAACTTCCACCCTCCGCGTTTCCTCCGGCTTCTTTCGTCGCGAGAACTCCTGGATTCCGCGACGACCGGAAAGAAGTTGGACGAACTTCGCCGCGTCTGGCGCGGCCGTCAGGCGCAGAAGTAAGTTTCGTAATCAGCGGAATAATGGCGCAGACAGCTTTTTGCTCGTCAATACGTCGCGCGAAATGCCCGGTAATAACGGTGAACGGAAACGTCGGTGGATAATCGCGCCTGATCTTATGAAATGTGTGCGTGTACACGGCGATCCTTAACCAGTTAGCTGCTTCGACCTCTGTGAAAAGTGCGCACCTCAAATGTGTCGCAAGAAGTAAGCGATGACGAGTATACTCGTCGGCGATGGAGTCGCTCTTATGTGGTGGAATTAAGTTGTAATGAGATGACGCTTTTGTTTTTTAATTTTATCGGTAAGAGGGTTTTTTGGTAAATGGCCAGAGGTGGTGAATGTGTGACAAAAGGGATCTTAATTTTGGCCTTATTGTAATTTCGATGACGATGGAATATATAAAGCCGTCTGATGGTTGCAGGTAGTTGACTTTGGAAATGTGTTAACACTTTGACTGCCAAGCGTATTTTGCTATATTAGAACCGCGATGCGATGAAATACTGCAGAGTATAATTAAATCGTGCAAAATAAAGGTAACGCAGAATTGTTAGAAGCCAAAGTATTGAAGTCCGTCCCAATATCAATTGCTTTTACAAGATTGCAAATGGGCTGCATTGCGAATTTTTTGCATTTTTAGTAAAATCTTTTACGCCGGTCACCGGTGACCACCGTGGCAGTCAAAGTGTTAATGAAACTCTCGACAAGTGCTGGGATGGAAGAGTGAATAGCACAATTACTATCCGAAAGTCCAAACAATTTTTACATTATACGAAACAAAATCTTGTACCACATGTACTCCTTGTATAGACTCCTGAAGAGAAATCGATATCGAGAAATTTAATAATAAAATTTTGATAACAAGCGTTTTCAACCTTCTATTACTCAGAATTTTACCATTTGTTGTTTAACGAGTATACTCGTCAAAAACAGCTAACTAGCTAAATGCACGAATCAGTAGGTCCTTACAACCTGGGAGCTTGACTAAGAAACAAACTCTGCTATCCGTAAAAAAAACAGCAACCCTCACACTATGTGCCTTTTTATTGTTTCTCATAATAGCAAAGAGTTCCTCGTAAGAACTTGGCCGTATTCTCAGAACCACCCTGTACAGCTGTGGCAAACATGTCAGCGACAATGGTGGTAGTAGAGAAGGACACCGGCTGATACGGGGTTCGCAGGAGCGTTATTACATGGTACCGCGAACGATACTATAATACTTTACGACCACTAATGATAATAGCGGCGCTCAACGTCGCGAGGCGGAGTTCGAAAGGTGCATGTCCACTTTTATGGAGTCTGCGAGTAACGACGCTGATGTGGGCATCCGCAAATGGCGTCGCATGCGGTAAAAGTTCCGCGAATCACTCGGATCCCTCTTCGATCCGCTTAGACATTATAACCGCGGCGCAACGTGGCGAGTTGAATTTGCAGTCGTTTGATGCCTTTACTGTTTTCTCGAACTCTTTAAAGTATTTGAAATAATACGCTATTTTACAATAATGTGTCACCATATCCAGAAGTGCGAAATTTGCGCGGCGGTGTATCGGTGTAATTTAACACTTTGGGCGCTAACACTTTAACTGCCACGCGTATTTTACTATATTAAAATCGCAACAAGATGAAGTACTACAGAATATGATTGAATTGTGCAAGATGAAAATAATGCAAAGGTATCGGAGACCAAAGAATTGAATCACTATTCAATATTAATTGCATTTTCAAAATTTTACCATTGGTAAAAGTTCCGCGAATCACTCGGATCCCTCTTCGGTCCGCTTAGACATTATAACCGCGGCGCAACGTGGCGAGTTGAATTTGCAGTCGTTTGATGCCTTTACTGTTTTCTCGAACTTTTTAAAGAATTTGAAATAATACGCCATTTTACAATAATGTGCCACCACATCCAGAAAGTGCGAAATTTGCGCGGCGGTGTATCGGTGCAATTTAACACTTTGGGCGCTAACACTTTGACTGCCACGCGTATTTTACTATGTTAAAATCGCAACAAGATGAAGTACTACAGAATATGATTGAATTGTGCAAGATGAAAATAATGCGAAGGTATCGGAGACCAAAGAATTTAATCACTATTCAATATTAATTGCATTTTCAAAATTATAAATGCGACCGATTGGGTATTTTTTGAATTTTTCGTGAGAACTTTTGCGCCGGTCACCGATGACCACCATGGCAGTCAAAGTGTTAAACATTATTTCGCTAGCGTGAACTCTGTTGATTGACTATAAAATGCGTAACAAGTAATAATCGTAATTGTTCAATTGCGCCAAATTAGAGAACGCGTGAAAATGATTTGCCACAAACGCACGTGCATTCGTCTGATAGATCGATACTTGCGCTTGCACTACGTTGGCGATCGTGCGAATGAAGAAACGTATACACGCGTTCACAGTCTACCCACGGCATTGGAAAGGGTTAAATCTGAGGTGTCGCGTCGCCCGCGAATTTTCCGACGACGCGGCGTTCCGCGGAGGAATCCTCGGCAGCTATCACGCGAAGGCAACCGGCCAAACGGATCGCAGGATCTGCGGCCGCAGGCGGCAATTAAAATCGTTTGTCGTCTCATCGCCGGGGATAAATTCATAAGACTCGCCTCGTGCGCGGATACGCACGCACACGGTGAATCGTCGAATGCGAACGCCACTTGCCCGTGGATAGAGAGGCGAAGTCCCAAGGAACTCCCGAGAAAGTCGTCCCGAGCCTGGAACGTTCGCTCGAAAGAGAACGGGCGAGGACGAAAAGGGGGCGAGAGCAGAAAACGCAAATCGCCGCCATTTGCATATCCGCGCAGGCCTAAGAGAGAGGCCTATAAATATGCCGGCGGTGCGGTTTAATATGCGGTAGCCCTTTTAATTTATAACAACTTATTAAATAAAAGCCGCCGGCTATTTGCGCGTGTCGTGTAACCGCTCTCGGCGTCGATGATAAATAAGCGGGATCTCTTTCGTTCCCGGTCCTCGGGACGCCTTCCTTTTTTCGACCCGAGCTTTCATTTATCGGAGCGGGATTTCCTGCGTGCTTTACGACGTTCTTTACGGCAGTGCGAAAGTGCGCGACAGGAGAGGACGCTGATGCAAGGTTCGGCGTCGAAGGACTGGCAGCGTGCGCGACGCGCCGAACGTGTGAAAGCTGAAGACCCTCGGTGACAGTTCGATGGACGAGCGCGTATTGCCTGCGGCCGTAGGAAACCGTTAATTCGCGATCGGCCCCGAAATCCTTTATGCCGGCGCGTGGCTGCGTCCCTTTGATGGCCGAGCATTCCGCTTCGCGGGACAGAAACGTGCGGGATTCCGAACCGGCGGCCGGTGGGTTCTTTATCCTTCCCGTTTTCTCATGATCTTTCCGCGTCGCAGATCAAATTTCGCTGATCAAACGTTCGATTGATTGTCGGAAATAACCGAAAGCGAGACTTTGCAAATTTTAAGGCAGGCGACTTATTGATAATGCAACTTTGTCCGACATGTTCGTATTTCTTTATACTTCCCCTTTTCTGATACATGATTTTTCTGCGTCGCGGATCAAAGTTAACGGATTAAACGTTCGATTGAAAATTTTAAAACACACGGAGTATTGATAGCGCACTATTATCGGATACCCTCGAAATTCTTTATCCTTCCCACAAATCGAAGAAAGCAAGAGCTTGCAAATTTAAACGCAGGCGACCTATTGATAATGCAACTTTGCCCGAAAATAGGCATGCACTATTTCGGTATTTCTTTATCCTTACCCAAATTTTCTGATACATGATTTTTCTGCGTCGCGGATCAAAGTTAACGGATTAAACGTTCGATTGATTGTCGAAAATAGTCGAGGACAAAACCTTGCAAATTTTAAAACAGACGGAGTATTGATAGCGCACTATTATCGGATACCCTCGAAATTCTTTATCCTTACCACAAATCGAGGAACGCAAGAGCTTGCAAATTTAAACGCAGGCGACCTATTGATAATGCAACTTTGTCCGGCATGTTTGTATTTCTTTATACTTCCCCTTTTCTGATACATGATTTTTCTGCGTCGCGGATCAAAGTTAACGGATTAAACGTTCGATTGATTGTCGAAAATAGTCGAGGACAAAACCTTGCAAATTTTAAAACAGACAGAGTATTGATAGCGCACTATTATCGGATACCCTCGAAATTCTTTATCCTTCCCACAAATCGAGGAAAGCAAGAGCTTGCAAATTTAAACCCAGACAGCCTATTGATAGTGCAACATTACCAGGTACCTCGAATGTACGTCTCTCAAAGTACGCAGGCATTAATTTCAATACCTTGGTAGCGAAGGGCCTCAGGGCGGAACCCTTGGATAGTTAATTAACCCATGGATACGTGATTACGTGTGTGCTCTCGCGCTCCTTTCGTGCGTGATCGACGCCCCGCGCTCTACGTGCACAATCGACTATTAGGGACGGGTTCCGTTGACACAACACCCTCCTCAGTCCCTCCAAGACACGATACATTTCAAAGAAACTCCGCATCCATACCCTATCCTTACAACCTTTCATAAAGAATTTTTCAATTCCCCACACGTTCCGAGATTAAATCGCATCTGTTGGAATATCTAAAAATATACCTAAAACGAGTAATTTCCTTACGCTTCGTAAACAAATCTATCTCCGCACATTCACTCAAGTTTTTGTGCTTTACACGCGTTCTGACGTCAAAACGCATCTAGAAATGAATCCCGACGGAAACATCTTTTCGCTGCATAAAGAAATTCATCTCTGTCAAATTGTGCATCTTTTTGGGCATCAGACACGTTTTGACGTCAAAACGCATCTGTTGAAGTGCCTAGGCGCCAATAGATTCCAACACAAACTTGCTTACGAGAAATTAAGAAATTTGTCTCCGCACAGTTCCTCGTCTTTTACAGTTTCACACACGTTCTAATGTCAAATCGCGTGTCTAGAAATACCTAAATAATATCTAAAGCAGCAATTTCCTTATTATTCACTATTTCTATATTATTCACTATTTCCATATATTTCACCTATGATCTGACATAAAATGCATCTGCTGATGTAAGTAGAAGTGGATCCCAGCACAAGCTTATTTACGGTTCATACAGAAATTCACTTAAACCTCCTCACAGTTGCTCAACTTGACTACCCATACATTCTGACATAAAATCGCATCTCCACTAATATCTAAAAACATATCTAAACCAATTCGTCATCTTCTCCCGCTCCAACCACATTCTCCCGTCAACTTGTGCGTCCCACAAAGAATACATCCCCGTGCGCTTCCGTGCACGCTGACATCGAGTCGCATCTGTTGCAGCATCTAGGTTCCGGATCGTCTAGCTGCGTATCCTTTTTCCTTTCACTCGCGCAATCTCGATCTGGCACACGTGCGCGCACCTTACGTCCTGCCTGTAGCTCGGCGATCGAAAGTCAGGCTGAGGCTTGCACGAGGTGTACACCCACCTTACCCGGCCACGTGTGCTTCCCTCGATTCCACAGAAGGGCGTGAACTGTCGCCCTTCCAGGTCGGACGATAACCACTGCGGGGTCACTCGACGCTATCGTCGGAGGACGCGCGTCAGAAGGGCTCAAGTCCGCACGAGCCACCCTCGCACGACACTAGCCCCGTAACAACCCTTACCATGCTCCCTCCCTCCCCGTTGGGCTTGCACAATCGCGCCCTGATTGATAATTTATACGGTGCGTGCAGGTTATTTGATTATCTGGCCCCAGCTGGGCCGCCGGGCTCCTTCCTTGCCATTTCTGTCCGTCTCGTAGGTTCCCGTGCAGGATCTTCCTCTCGCGAGACCGCCGCTTTCCACTGAAAGCGATGGGACGTCGGCAAATGCAGACGCGTACTTTCGTTCACGTATCGAACTGCTTTACCGCTGTTTTATGGTGATTTTGTAGCTAGTTCGGTGAGGGTTGTTACGTCATTGCACGGTGTCTGGTAAGGCGGACGTGTAAATTATTTCGTTTTCTTGGGGAAAACCTAATGTAGTCAGGTGACTCTTGTGGCCAAACGTTTTCCATTTCCTCGAAAAAAAAAACGCAGATCCCATGCGCGCGATATTAGAATAGTTGTCAGATTCATCCCTCACACGTTCGCCACCCTCTGCCGAATCTAAGCCCCGATCTTCCTCTCGCGAGACTGCCGCTTTCCACTGAAAGAGATGGGACGTCGGCAAATGCAGACGCGTATTTTCGTTCACGTATCGAACTGCTTTACCGCTGTTTTATGGTGATTTTGTAGCTAGTTCGGTAAGGGTTGTTACGTCATTGCACGGTGTCTGGTAAGGCGGACGTGTAAATTATTTCGTTTTCTTGGGGAAAACCTAATGTAGTCAGGTGACTCTTGTGGCCAAACGATTTTCTATTTCCTCGAAGAAAACGCAGATCTCATGCGCGCGATATTAGAATAGCTGTCGGATTCATCCCTCACACGTTCGCCACCCTCTGCCGAATCTAAGCCCCTGCCCGAATTAGTACTAGCCCCGTACTGTTTGAAGGGTAAATACACCGTTACATATTTTTCTTGATTCGTCGATCCCCACCGAGAGACCGCGGCCTATTATCCGGGGGTGAAAATCGAAGGGGTCGACATGCGGGCGAAATCTACGGTGACAAGAGATCGAAAAGGAACAAGTGAACGCGTGCTGCGTTGATGACATAATTGGTATCATTCGGGATCTTCTTTTGGGGAGAGAAGCCAAGCGCATGCGACGTTCGTGAACAGAAGGAGACAGATTTGAAAATGCGAACATGGCTCGCAGAACGATTCAGTGAACGTGAACAGGAAGATGTGAAGATTACGTCGTCAAATATGTGTGTTGCATTCGTGTGGCGTATCGTTTAATCTCGATACTATATCCTGAAGACATTCTCCACCATCGTGATACCTATGTCCAGGATTTCATGCGATCTGTTCGGGCGTCTTCTTTTCTCGCATTCGAAGCCGTGCTCGGCGAAACTTCGTTTCCTTTGCTCCCGGCCAATATTTGCCATGTTTAGAATCTTGCGACCCACTCCCGTCAGCTTTATATTATAGCATAATTGATATCATTCGGGATCTCCTTTTGGGGAGAGAAGCCAGGCGCATGCGACGTTCGTGAACAGAAGGAGACAGATTTGAAAATGCGAACATGGCTCGCAGAACGATTCAGTGAACGTGAACAGGAAGATGTGAAGATTACGTCGTCAAATATGTGTGTTGCATTCGTGTGGCGTATCGTTTAATCTCGTTACTATATCCTGAAGACATTCTCCACCATCGTGATACCTATGTCCAGGATTTCATGCGATCTATTCGGGCGCCTTCTTTTCTCGCATTCGAAACCGTGCTCGGCGAAACTTCGTTTCCTTTGCTCCCGGCAAATATTTGCCATGTTTAGAATCTTGCGGCCCACTCCCGTTAGCTTCGTCCTCTCTTTCGTCGATTTATTCACGTCAAATTTAGAATAGCTTTCCCTTCTACTGGCGTCGATGATCGATGCAGCGTCAATTGGTTCGCGAATCATCGGTTCCTCGGTACGTGACTGTACACTTTTCGAATTTCCTGCTGTAAAGCTCTTCTTGCCTTTCAGAAGATGTTCGCTTTCATGAAGTTCCTGCTTCTTCTCATTTAAGTCCTGCAGTGCAGACGATTTCTCAGTTAACGGTTCCTTGCTTTCGTTGTCTTTTACATTTTCGGCAGCAAAATCATTGTGTCTTGAATCTTCTTGAACCAGAAGTGCCTTTAGAGCATTTTGCCCAGGAACATCTTTGACCACAGGTTTTGTTCTCGATCGTCGCGAAATTTCTGATTCGTCCGTTTTCGGTATTTTTGACTGTCGCGAAAAAATGACGGACGGAACCCTAGACCACTTCCGTTTTCCTGTTCTGATAGGCACGTTTGACACGTTGGACACTTGTCGGGACAGTGTAGGCTGCTTCTCATCCGACTTCGCTTTCATCTCAATCTTTCCGGGCATCTCAACTGTAGGTGGTGGACGAGTTTTACTATTTCGATTTTCCGATTCCGTCCATTTGTTCCGTGAAAATACCTTCCTCCGTTCTGAAAAAGACAATTTATCCTCCTCCTTCTTGGCACGTACGGAAGACAAGTTCCTCGGTCGTCCGGAATTCTTAAATAGATCCTTGGTGACGTTTTCCTTCGGATCGTTTGGCTTCTTGATTTGAGATGCACTATTGGTTACATAGTTTCTGACGTTGTTCACCCTTCCACGAGCAAAACTGTCGTTACGCATTTTCAGTCTATTTTCTCTCAGTGAATTTCTCCATGTAACGCTTTCCTGCATTTCTTTGGAACCTTCGATACAGTCTGACTTCTCTGTTTTGAGGAAAGTGCATTCCTTCGATAAATTCTCGCCCTCACAGCTTCCTTTTACTCTGTTTTTCATGTTACAATTAACGTCACCTTTGCCATGATGAGGTTGTTGATGAACTTTGTCTTCTACGCTTGATGCTTCCTTTTCTTGTATTTTCGTTCTACTCTTCAAGTTGGGTAATGCCAAACTTGGTTTAGCAACTTCCTGTCGGTAATGCATTGGGATCGTATTGTTATCCAAGGGTTCAACATTAATCGAGGATAGATCTTCATGAAACGA
The DNA here is from genome assembly GCA_033815515.1 of Cryptocheilus praepositus. NCBI lineage: Eukaryota > Metazoa > Arthropoda > Insecta > Hymenoptera > Pompilidae > Cryptocheilus > Cryptocheilus praepositus. The sequence goes on from JAWWQZ010000257.1 coordinate 4,558,208, forward strand.
TGAAAGACTGTCCTTGTCCACTGCCCGATCGACAAATTTCCGAAGACCTGAAGGCTGGCATTCAGAATTTTCGTCGGTTTCTTCTACTGTCTCTCCCAACTCATCAGATTCGCTGTTGTGTATAATTCTTTGAGAAGAAGTTCGATCGTCCTTCCGACCGTCAATCCGTTTAGATTTCTTACGTTTCATTCTTTCGTCGTCTTCATTTCGATTGTTCCGGGGGAATACATTTTTTCGTTCCTAACGTAAAAGTTTATGTTGACTGTCGGGCCAGAGTTAGTTGGCCAATAATTTTAACATAGTGCTATATAATTATGAGGCAGTAGATATATATATATAGTAGACTACAGTGGTATGTGATTATAATGTAGTAGATATATAATAGACTACTGTAGTATAGTAGATAATGAGAAAAGGGCCCTTTTTGTTTGAAAATAGATATCGATTGAGAAATTTGATTGGAACTTTTCTACATGTTTCGGGACATCTAGTGTCCCCTCATTAAAAGTAGATGTAAATTGTAGATAACTTAACCCTTTGCGGTCGGCAGATTTTTCGGCTGGGACTACCAACAAGTCGGCGCGAATTTAGCTTTTCGGAGTCATTGTTCCCTAAGCAATTTAAGGTGGATATATCTACATTTAAAAGCATTCTGTTAATCTCAGTTTTTCTGGATTGCTCGTTCGAGACGTGAACATGCCGCCACAGCGGCGACATCGACTTCTACGACAGTTTTGAAATGCCGCCACAGTGGCGGCACCGACCGCAAAGGGTTAAAGTGTGAAGCGAGGAAACGGGAAAATGCCTAAAAAACAATTTAGTGGAAACTCCGCAACAAAAATTCTCAATCGATTTCCAATTTCAAGCAAAAAGTGCCTTTTTCTCTTCATTTGCGATTGGTAACAAGGTGAATCATAGACCGGCCAATTTTAACCCTTAGCGCTCCGACACATTTGTCGCAGCGGAACACTTTCTTTTGTTTTGAAACGTGGATTGCATCTTTATTTTAAATGAAAAAAATTATATCGATTAGTGCTGTTTTTATCCCAAAAAAAGGTCAAAAAATGGTTTAATTGTAACAGTGCAGAGACTCATCACGCTTTAACTACAGTTATCAATTGCCAACGCCGACGATACCGCAGCGTTTTAAGTGCAATCGTGTTAAAAACATGATCGGCTCCAGTTGAAGTCGATGAGATCCATATCAAGGCCATTATCGATTCAGATTGTCATAGTACAAACACCCATACATTAAACCATCTCACCTAATATAATCACCAGGGCCTAAGTGACAACGTATTGCAAAACATTAAAAACATATTTGTACATAAAAGAAAAACGATTTAACACTTTGACTGCCACGGTGGTCACCGGTGACCGGTGCAAAAGACTTGATTAAAAATGCAAAAAATTCGCAATAGAACCAATTTGCAATCTTGTAAAAGCAATTGATATTGGGACGATGCTTCAATATTTTGGCTTCTGACAACTCTGCGTTACCTTCATTTTGCACGATTTAATTATACTCTACAGTATTTCATCGCATCGCGGTTCTAACATAGCAAAATACACTTGGCAGTCAAAGTGTTAAATTTCAATTATTTAAGACTTTGACTGCCACGGTGGTCACCGGTGACCGGTGCAAAAGACTTGATTAAAAATGCAAAAAATTCGCAATAAAACCAATTTGCAATCTTGTAAAAGCAATTGATATTGGGACGATGCTTCAATATTTTGGCTTGTGACAACTCTGCGTTACCTTCATTTTGCACGATTTAACCCTTTGCGGACGAGCTAACGCAAAATATATGTGCGTCAAAGTCTTAAGATATTTAAGACTTTATAACCGATGAAGGTGCAAAATACTTAAAAATGTTCGGCGAAAACAATTTGCAATCTTGTAGATAAAGCCGAGATATAAATATGCGTTCGAGAAAATACAATATTTTATCGCAGAGCGATGCTTGGCATATATGTTATGTATTTTACAAATGGCATGTGTTAAACGAGAATCTTGTAATTTTGATGGGTGTCAATATTTCGGCTTCGAATGCGTTACCTTCATTTTGCACGATTTAATTATACTCTACAGTATTTTATCGCATCGCGGTTCTAAGATAGCAAAATACGCTTGGCAGTCAAAGTGTTAATCATAAAAGGAATAATATATAGTAACTCACCGTTTGACCACCAACATTTGAATCCGCTGGCGCTACACTCGCTTCTTCCCGCGCTCCACCTCGCTGCTGCCAATTCCTGACTCGTCTCCCCTCATGTTTCCGACGAACCTCAAAACTTTTCGGCGCCCCATTTTCTTGCCTCCGCAATTCCCCGTTTCTTCCCTGTCGAAGCACGAAAAGTTTGTCGGATTGTAGGTGTCCGACTTGTTTGGGTACGTCACGTCCAACGTGTGTCGACGGCTGTCGTTGAACATGTCGATTTTGCTCAGATTTTCCGGGCAGATTTCTCGCCGGAGTCGTAAACGACTTCCTCGCGTCGCACCCGACATCGCAGAGCTCGACTATCTTTTGGAAACTGTTGCATGACGCTTTTCGTTGGAACGACGGATGCTGCTCGTCAACGAAGAACAAAAAGGGACTGTCGTACATATTGAGACTTCACCTAGACTTACACTGTGCGTTGCCTGATGGCTGCCGTGGACTAAATAACTTGCGGGAAGGTGTGCCAAGGATTCATGGTGCGCAATTAATGTACTTTTCAATTTATGCACAGCTTGTCACGGCATCTTGTCACAAAAGTTGTCAAGGCACACACGTTAGAGAGTTCACGACGCGGGGCGACTGGCGCGCTTTTGTTTTTGGTGCCTAACCTAACAGAGAAGTGTAGTTCGATGATTTAGCACAGATGGCGGTAACGTGCGGACTACTGAAGTTTTACCTACGGCGCCTCATTCTGTATGGATTATATAATAATATGTGTTAGAACACTTTGATATTAATAAATAGTAGTAAATAAATATATAATACCGTGGAGGGCAATAACTGAATTTTTAATATATATTATATGTTAGGACACTTTGATATTAATAAATCGTATTAAATAAATAAATAATATCGTTGAGGGCAATAACTGAAGTTTTAATACATATTATATATCAGGACACTTTGATATTATTAAATAGTAGTAAATAAATAAATAATACCGTAGATGGCAGTAACGTGCGGACCACTGAAGTTTTACCTACGGCACCTCATTCTATATGGATTATATAATAATATGTATTAGAACTTTGATATTAATAAATAGTATTAAATAAATATATAATACCTTAGAGGGCAATAACTAAAGTTTTAATATATATTATATATTAGGAGACTTTGATATTAATAAATCGTATTAAATAAATAAATAATATCGTTGAGGGCAATAACTGAAGTTTTAATATGTATTATATATTAGGACACTTTGATTTTAATAAATAGTAGTAAATAAATAAATAAAACCGTAGATGGCGGTAACGTGCAGACCGCTGAAGTTTTACCTACGGCGCCTCATTCTGTATGGATTATATAATGATATATGTTAGGACACTTTGATATTAATAAATAATAGTAAATAAATATATAATACCGTAGAGGGCAATAACTGAAGTTTTAATATATATTATATGTTAGGACACTTTGACATTAATAAATCGTATTAAATAAATAAATAATATCGTTGAGGGCAATAACTGAAGTTTTAATATGTATTATATATTAGGACACTTTGATTTTAATAAATAGTAGTAAATAAATAAATAAAACCGTAGATGGCGGTAACGTGCAGACCACTGAAGTTTTACCTACGGCACCTCATTCTATATGGATTATATAATAATATGTATTAGAACTTTGATATTAATAAATAGTAGTAAATAAATAAATAATACCGTAGATGGCGGTAACGTGCAGACCGCTGAAGTTTTACCTACGGCTTCTGATCTATATTCGTATATTAATAATATATATGAATACACTGATGTTAAATATATATGGCAGCCTTTGACATTAAATAAATAATATGTTTAATAAATAAATAATACCGTAGATGGCGGTAACGTGCAGACCACTGAAATTTTACCTACGGCACCTCATTCTATATGGATTATATAATAATATGTATTAGAACTTTGATATTAATAAATAATATTGAATAAATATATAATACCTTAGAGGGCAATAACTAAAGTTTTAATATATATTATATATTAGGACACTTTGATATTAATAAATCGCATTAAATAAATAAATAATACCGTAGATGGCGGTAACGTGCAGACCGCTGAAGTTTTACCTACGGCTTCTGATCTATATTCGTATATTAATATATATATATCTGATGTTAAATATATAGACTTCGACATTAAATAAATAATATGTTAAATATATATCTATATGGATTATATAATAATATGTATTAGGACACTTTGATATTAATAAATAGTATTAAATAAATAAATAATACCGTTGAGGGCAATAACTGAAGTTTTAATATGTATTATATATTAGGACACTTTGATTTAATAAATAGTAATAAATAAATAAATAATACCGTAGATGGCGGTAACGTGCAGACCGCTGAAGTTTTACCTACGGCTTCTGATTCTATATTCGTATATTAATAATATATATCAATAGACTGATGTTAAATATATATCGCAGCCTTTGACATTAAATAAATAATATGTTTAATAAATAAATATGCTGTAGATGGCAGTAACGTGCAGACCAGTGAAATTTTACTCACGGTATCTGGTTCCATATTCGTATATTAATAATATATATTAGCAGACTTTTATATGAAATAAACAACAATACGGAACACGGTTGCTTTACAAGGCGGTTTATTAAATTTGTTGCATTTTTGACATGCTAAGAATTTTCCTACTTTACCAGGTGTGTCGGTAACTCCTTTCCAGTTTTTTCGCTAAAGAAAACACGCTACGTACAATGGATAATTAAAATTTATTTATTCAAAGTATTGGCCATTTGATTCTATACATTTTGCCCATCTCTCAGGCAATTTATGGATGCCGTTCCAAAAGAACAGTTTGTCCTTTGAGTTAAACCATTCATCGAGCCATTTTTTAACTTCTTCGAAATCGGCGAAGTGCTGCTCTGCAAGCGCGTGCCCCATCGATGTGAAAAGGTGGTAGTCGGATGGAGCCAGGTCTGGAGCCAGGTCCCATCCCAGTGATTTCAACACTTCTTTGACTGGTTTTGCTATATGAGACGGCGCGTTGTTATGCTGCAAAATCACCTCATCATGTCTTTGAGCATATTGTGGACGTTTTTCGATCAATGCACAGTTCAAATTGATTATTTGTTGTCGGTAGCGATCAGTATTAACTGTTTCTGCAGGTTTCAACAATTCATAATATACGACACCAACCTGGTCCCACCAGACACAGAGCATGGTCTTGCGACCAAAGCGATTTGGCCTTGCAGTCGATGGGCCGGCTTCACCACGTGATAACCATGATTTTTTTCACTTGGGATTTTCGAAATAAATCCATTTTTCATCACCCGTTCCTATTCGATGCAGAAATGACTTCCTTTCATACCTTTGAAGCAGCATTTCACTGACGATTTTTCGATTTTCCAATTACCTGTCATTCAATTTATGTGGCACCCATTTTCCCTTCTTTTGGATCTTTCCCATCGCTTGTAACCGTTCACAAATTGCTACTCGGCTCACATTCAACTTTTCGGCCAATTGTTTTTGAGTTTGTGTTGGGTCTTCATCCAATAACTCCTGCAATTCCGCATCTTCAAACGTTTTCGGCCTACCAGGACGTTCTTTGTCTTGAACGTTGAAATCACCACCTTTGAATTGTCGAAACCACGTTTCGCATGTTCTTATGGTTGGAGCATGCTCACCGTAAGTCTCTACCAGCAAACGATGGCTTTCAGCGGCTTTTTTCTTTTGATGAAACAAAAAAAGTAATGCGTGCCGCAAATGCACGTTATCGGGCACAAAACTCGACATTTTCAAAAAATTATAAATCTATAAAACTGTTACTTTGGCGGAATGTAACTTGTGCAGTTTTGAGGTTAATGTTAGTAGAATAAAATGACATATGTATAAGATCATAACATTTCATACTTATGGCTAGTGACATCTGTTACAAAAACCGGAAAGGAATTACCGACACACTTGGTATTCAACTGTGTGGCTAATTTATTAATTCCAGGCTTGACGTATGAATTTATTACTCACAATACAGTAAAACCTGTTTTTGTGCGGTCCTTTTTTATGTGATTTTGTTTTTGTGCGATTTTATTTTTGTGCAATTTTTTTTGTGCGATTTATTTTTATGCGGTATATGAATCTTAGCGGCGTTAGCACCAGTTTAATGTTTCCTATCAATGTACATATACATGTTGTGGACGAAATATATGAATGTGAAATTAATCGAAACGTTACCCAAAACGCGTCAACGTTATTATCTAAAATTAGTACGCTCGCACATAACATCGGCGGAGAAGGCTTTGATTCTTTCCGCGATAATGACTTGGACGAGATGATTGAGGACCAAATTGTCGATGATAGTGACATTATCAATAGTTTGATAGATTATGAAAATGGACAAGAAGAACCGGAATCTATTACAGCAGATAAAATATGTGCCCATAATTATGAAAGTGGTCTAAGTCATATATTTCTTGTTTCGAGATATTTAATGAATTGCATTTGAATAAATTAAAAAATATTTTTACATTATGCGACATTTTAATTTATAATTTTATTAGTCTTAATTAATGGAAATTTACTATGAATATGAAATTTTGTGTGAATTTTATACGATAATATTATTTTTAAAGATTGAATTGACTTAGACCATTTTCAAAATTAACTGAATGTCCTATAAATGACTTAAAGCAATAAAGAACTTTGAGTTTTATTTGAAACAATAATTTGATTGAAATAATTCGTGAACATTTATTACATTTATTAATTATTTTTAAACAGTAATCCATTTTTATCATTATTTCGAGTATTTAAGATTCTTAAAATGTTCCTGAAAAACTGGAGGGATGTACGGTAGTAAACTCATAATATCTTTATGTTTTTCTTCCGATACTGGTCTAATGGTGGTGTATAATGGAAGTAATTTAATATTTCCGTATATTTTTGGTCTTCCTTTTTTAGGTGAAAGATCCAAAACGTGAAATTTAGAATCATCTAAAGATGTTTTATAGAACATTTTATAAGGTTCATTTTTCAAGAATCTCATCCATTGAATTTGTAGCCAAGAGACAGATTCACCCGCGGTATTTTTTACTCTTCTTGTTATTGATTCTTCTAGTAATGAATTATTAAAATTTGATTGTCATTTATTTTATTATGTAGTTCAGAAACGGGTCAAAGAAGGCCACGTGCCATTTTCAAGTTGTTTATATAATTTATTTAAATTTTTGACTTAGACCACTTTCATAATTAAAACTAAATGAATTCCATATAATGTTGAAATTACAACCACTATCTAATGGTTCATTTTTGACAATTTCGTAAAAATTACATTGAATAAATTTAGTTAAAAATAATTTGGTATGAAATAACTGATAAACTCATTTTTTTTTAAATTTTGACTTAGACCACTTTCATAATTATGGGCACATATATGCAGGGATCCAGATTTCGAAAAAATTGGAAACGCATTTTCTTAAAATAGATACCAATGCAGAAAGACGCTTAAAATTCCAAAAAGGGCTGAGATCGTGCATGTCTCACTATCGTGACGTTTACAAGCAATTGACCAGTCGATCGTCGTCACAAAAACTAATCATTGAGTTCAAAAAACAAATCAATTTTAATCCTATCTTCAAGCGACGAAAGCGATTTTCAACCAATTCATCATAAAAAGATGCGCGTTTTGGATTACGACGAGTAGCAGCAAACTATTTAATGTACAATTTGAAAACTTCTCCATGTATATGTACAATGAAGAATTAAATATTTTTACAATTTCTTTGGGTCTAATATTTAATTATTTAATTTAATTGAAAGCATTCCCTCATCTATTTCATAAATCATTGATGTATTTTTTAAGTCCGACTTTATTTATGTGGTCCCTATCCACCGCATAAAAAAATTTTTGGTAGTATATCGTACAAAATTGTTTATTATATGTAAGAATTTATAAAATTTTTTAATATTTTTTTGTACGATTTCTTTTATGCGGTCCCTATCCACCGCACAAAAACAGATTTTACTGTATCTTTTATATACGATATTCTTTTTAATACCAGTGATATAACAAGGAACGTCAGTAAATTTTTCAGAATGAAAACTGATGACGAAAAATTGACTTGACAAAGTGGAGAAACCGCGCGATGCAATTTTGAAGTGATGTGTATGATCTTAAGTGACTTAAGGCTGATCTTCAAAACCTAGTTCTACAACACCATTGATTTATACTGGATCCATGCGTACTACTCATTATGTGTTTGCAACGGAAGTAGGTGGCGTGTAGCGTCGGAATTTAAATTGAACCCAGAAAACGTTACTACACTGAAAATACCGGATCAAACGCGTTCTGATTTACCCGCCTTTAACTCCACGAAGGACATGAAGAGTTCCATAGTTGACGTCTGAAGAAGTAAGAAAAGTGTCGGAGATAGAATTTAGTTATTGTTTAACCGGTGAAACGAGGAATCAAGGTAATTAATGCGTAGAGTATTCATTTTTATCTGTCAACGCCTTCTTATGCTTTGTCAAACACTGGCCTTTGGATTTGTTCGGGGGTTATATGTGAGACGTTTACGATAATTAATTTCGCAGAATATCAAGATGAGTGTCCAGTCGAAGGAAAAAATTAAGAGCATGATCGCGAAAGATATCGCAGATATCTGCCTGCGCGCGAAGGAAGTGAAGAAGACTATAACTGATAGCCTTGAGGATTCTTTGGAGTATTTACATGCTTTGATTGCACAAATACCACAGTCGGCGTCGGGTCCATTAATTACTAAAACGCCCAAGGCTTTAAGAAGGAAAGGAGCGCCCAAGATTGAAACCATTCCAGAAGACGATGCAGGAGATAATAATGCTACATTAACGTATCCTCACTCAACTACAATCAATACAGAAGAGAAGAAATTGGATGAAACAGTTGCTGGCAGAACAAGGAGGGAAGCTTCAAAGAGAGCCGATAGTATTATTAAGCAGCAGCAATCTCTTTCACTAGTTTCGAAAATGCGTAGACCGTCTGCGAATTCTGATATCACCATGTCTAACAAGGTTTGTGCCACTGATATTCGCTTATATTAACTCTTTGCGCTCGACGTGCTTTTCTCTCGGGCTGACCAGCAACTCGACAGTCATCCGCCTATTTCATGAGTTCGTTTCTGTTAACTTAAAATAATTTTAAGCACAATGGGACACTTTAAACTCGTACATTTTAACATTACATACATTTATTTAACTTAATGAAGGATATTTATTAAGGATTACGTTCTATAACTTTTATTCTTGTGGTATTTTGTAAAACAATCTCCAATGTGCATTCTTGGCTTGTCGGGGCATTTGTCACAATAGTACACAGTTTGTCGTCTTTGGCCGGACTTTCGTTGGGAACAAACTTTGCAATCCTTTTTTTGTCCCATCAAAATAACATGCAGCTTCCCATTGAGTCGGATCATTTCAGAAGTGCTCTGTGAAGTAGAAGCTGTGCTACGTTGGCTTTTGGCTTTTGGCCACTTTGGCTTTCAGATTCACTATCGATTATTCGGATTTTTCGTCTTCTTACACCTATAACGTCGTCACTATCTTCATCACTTCCGTCTTCATTCTCATGGGCAAGCTGTCTATGTAGTGATGTCATTTCGTTTGTTATTGCCAAAAAATTGAACTCATCTTCACTAGAAGTCATTTCTTCGTCGTGTTCCATACTTATTGGGCTCACTAACTTTGAAAGAAATATTGCGATTGCCAAGAAGGTTGAATTGGAACTAATGTCGAAGACAGAGTCCAACCCGCGTTTGCAAGTATTTTTGAGATAAGACATTTTATCTCAAAAGTGCGAAGACGGTGATTGGTTCTTTTTGTACCTTTTTTTGAAAGAAGCGAATTGAAAGAAGCGTTGCGACGTCTATCAGCGTTCTATTATTCTCAAGGCATAATGCACGCATTGAAATTCGTTTGTGTTTTTGAGATAAGACATCTTTATAGCTATGTAGACACCTCATACAATGATCTACAAAAGGCCAGGTAGACTTGTCAAGCGATATTCGTTAGGCCAAAGATAAATAAACACCGTTACCAGTCAATTTACCGCATCGATGCGAGTGGTGCCTGAGAGACACCGGTCGAGCTGGCGCAGCACATGCCGTGGTGCCTGAGAGGCATCGGTCGAGCGCAAAGAGTTAAATACCGGGTTATATTAACACATTGTGGACGGATGACGAGATATCTCGTTATTGCTATTTCGTCGTTCGGGGCCATTGACGAGATACATCGTCTTGCGTATTTCGTCATTTTGGGCCACTGAGATATATCGTCTTGCATATTCTGTCGTTCGAGGCAGGTGACTAGATATCACACAGTTGCTACGTGATTGTCAGCCGCAGTTTTTCGTAATTTGTGTTGCGAATTAATTATTTGAAGCTCTGAAATATGGATAGCGACAAAACGATTAGCAATATTACAGAAATATTTGTGGACAGTTTAACACTTTCACTGCCAAGCGTTTCTTGCTATGTTGGAACCGCGATGCGATAAAATACTGCAGAGTATAATTAAATCGTGCAAAATTAAAGTAATGCAGAGTTGTTAGAAGCCAAAGTATTGAAGCACCGTTCCAATATCAATTGCTTTTACAAGATTCCAAACAGGCTTCATTGGGAATTTTTTGCATTTTTAGTCAAATGTTTTGCACCGATCACCAGTGATCACCGTGGCAGTCAACGTGTTAACTACTAACAAATCATCACTAATTTAAAAATATTTGACGCAAAAAAATACCCGGCCACTGGGTACGATTAGCAATAGAATGCCCGGTCCGCAAAGTGTTAACATGGTCAAAAAAGTTTTTAGTATTCTAAATATCGTTCCATATGAGATGAATGCATGTGCTTTATCTGTAAATACAATTGTTTTTAGAATAGGTAAGGGCCAACGAGAATAATTTTTATATGTATTTCTAATAGTATTTCCTAATTTAGTTTCCTGGCATCAGTTCCAATCATCCTTCTGTTAACACTCGATTATCTTATCTACGTTTATAACTGCAGAGTACCAAGGAGGAGAGATCCAAAAGAAGAAAAACTGCCAGAAGCAGCTCGGATGAGGAAGAACTTGGAAGACCGCACAAACAGAGCAAATTGGAAGACGAGCAAACTGAAGAACAGGGGGAGATGCTGCTAGAAGTGGACGCAAATCGAACAATCACCAAGGAACCAGAGCTTAGACGATCCACCAGAAAGAGATCATCAATTTCCACTCTCGGACCAGAAGCAAAGAAATCCACCGTGATAAATCAGACTGTGACTATCGCTACTGCAGAAGATGTAGAGGAACCGTCAATGTACGAGGATGCAATTGGCAAGCCAATTCCGATAATGAACTCCACGATGAAACCTAACTCCACGATAACACTCGATAAGATGATGAACGTAACTGTCGTTCTAGAACAAATACCCAGGCATACAATGCAGTTAAATGAAACAATAACATTAAAGAAGAAATCTGTCAATCACTGTGAAGAGAAACACGGAGGCCAAGAACAAAACGCCCTGCGGGACAGATACCAGCAACTGAAGAACGCAATAACTAACGGTGAGTTGGACGGAATTATGACAGACGATGAATCTTCCCCTGAGATAAGGCAAGGAAAGCCACAGGCGAAGAAGCAAGAACAGAAAGTACACGTGAAAAAGGAGAGGAAACCACCCATGAAACACAAGCGTGGACGTTCAACCTTGTCCAGCGACGACGAAGTCTTCGGTACACCGGCAAAAGCCTTCAGGGAGCCACCGGCAGAGGTGAGAAGTGCTTATAAATCGAACGCACTGTTTAGTCCGTACGCAAAGGAGTCTGTGCGAAAAAGAGTGGAAGCTTTCGAGCAAGCGGGATTAAACAGTCCGAAATCAGTGAATGCTGATGCGCCAACAAGACTTACGAGGACAAAGGCTCGTGCGATTGCGGCTGCAGAAGCTGAAAACGGAGAAGGAGGAAAAGCAGGCGAAAAGACTGTCGCACAAAAATTAGCAAGGAAATCTTTGGCAAAGGCGAAGAAGATTTCCCTCGCTCGGCAAATAAAGGATACGGAGGAGGTCAAGGAAAATAAGGCGCCGAAAGCGAGCAAGCTGGCGAACGATAAGTTGACTGCGAAGCAACAGCAAAGGACCACGCCGTTGGGAAAAACTAGAACCCAACTACCGATGTCTGTTAATCGCAATCAACACACTCCGGCTAATAGTCAAAATTTGATTAATGTAAGGTTCTACACAATTTGGGGTGATGGTTATTACTTGTCCGTTTAAACTAATGCACTTACAGACGAAACCGATGACTGGATCCCGGACGAACATCGTAACTTCGGTGGAATCTTTCGTTCAGTCGTCGAAACCTGCAAGTAAACCTAATTCGGCCGATAAGTTTGAGGAAAAGAGAAGGAACGAAGAGGACGCTAGGCGAAAGAGGGAGGAAGCGTTGAGACTTCAAACCGAAGAAAAGAGAAGGTAATGCCATAGTATAATATAAGTATAATTAGAACTAACTTGTTTGCAAATTTAAGCTTTTTTTGATAATGTAGAATAGTTTTATTTAATTCTGTAAGAGCTCTACACGTTTTGAGACCCATGGGCCTCCTCTTCAGAAGCCTATTATATAAAGATGCTTGTGTTTATTATATTATTCCTGCGTGTGTCTTATATATGGATGTGCAGTTCCAAATTCTATTGTTCGCCTTATAAATGTAATACGCCCCTACAATAGAATTAAGAAACCTCTTTATATAATAGGCTTCTAAAGAGAAGGCCCATATGTCTCGAAAAATGTTGAGCTTCCACAGTATTAACCCTTTGCGGTCGGCAGATTTTGCTCTTAACACTTAGCCGACCGATCGGGGAGATCTCCCCATTTCAAAGTAAGTCGGTGCGCGACCGATCGGGGAGATCTCCCACTTTGACCTTAGCAACGCGTTTCCTTTTTTCTGTCATTATCGGTTACCTTTATCTGGAGTTTAGTGATGAAAATCACTTAAAAAGTTACAGAATTAGTTGGGACTAATAAATAAAGTTATAGCGATACGAGGTGTGGCAAGTAAATATTAAAAAATGCACAATCCACTGTATAAACTGGTATGCTATGAACGATACGATACTGTCGAAAAATATTAAAACACATTACTATTATTTTATTTCACGTTTGAATCATACTATTTATTTCTAGTCATCTTTAATGTTCTTAATTTTAAAACTTTATTACCTATACTTTTGGAACAACTTACAAATAATAATTGTTATATACTTTTAATTTCATGTTTTGTATAAACTATATTTGAAATCGTTAAACTAAATTGTTACCGCAAGATATAATTGACCATTTAAATAATTTTCAGACTTCTTTGATTTCAAATAGTGAATATCTGTCCGCGTTACTTGCGAAAAATGCGTGGTGGAAACCGTACAGTTCGTTTGGGAGCGCGCGGTTGGCTAAGTGTTAAGAGTACCAGCAGGTCGGATGAAATTTAGCATTTCGTAGTTTCTTTTCCGTACGGAATTTAAAGTCAATGTACGGATATTAAAACACACAGAATTCGTTGAAACTGATTTGTTGTGTTTATCACTACTTGTAATACGTAAGAATACAAATTTTTAATCTCTGTAGTGTTCGAAAGTATGATAGTTCGCGAAACAATCACCGATATGAAGTCTTGGCTTTCATGTACAAGTATTACAGTACGTGTGTGTTTGTCGTCTTTTCCCTGCAGTTTTCCTGTGGGAGCATACTGCATAGTCTTTTTTGCCTCCTGAACGATTTATATGAAATTGATTATTTAATCTAATGTTTACGAATGACGCTAAAGTTTGCGGTGTAGATAGTGTTTGGTACCGGAAATTTCCTACTATCTGATCGACTAAACATTTCACAAAATTTAAGTGTGTCAGTGGCTCTTCGTTGTTCTGTTGCTTTGTTATTTTATACAGTATGTATGAGTTGATGACGCACATCTCCATGGCCCAAAAAGTAATTGCATTTTCGGAGGTTCCCGCTACGGGGACGTCGACTTCTACGATGATTGAGAAATGTCCCCCCTACGGGGACACCGATCGCAAAGGGTTAAATAAAGCCATTGAACCAAAATAGGCAAAGAACTTACGAACATTACAAGTATAACAGTAACGTAAGCAACATTGATGTCAATGTTCAGAAAACGGCAAGAAAAGGAGCTGAAGAATAAATTAGCCAGGGAGGCTAAGGAGAAGCTCGAGATAGAAAAGAGGTTGAGAGCTGAAAAGGAGCGGGAGGAGAAGGCTCGCATGGCGCAGCAAATACAGGAGAAGCAAAAGGAAGAATTGGAGAGGAAGAAACTGGCTCAACTCCAGCGGGCTCAGGAGAAAGAAGAACGACGACGGCATGAAGAACAGCAACGATTACTGCGCCTGCAAGAACAGGAAGAGGCCGAACGAATGCTTGCTGAGCAGAGGCGTCGTGAACAGGAAGCTGAGAAACGAAAATATATATCTATGAGAAAATATATATATAGAATATATAATATATATATATATATATATATATATATATATATATATGAGCCGCTCAGTGCACACATCGACAAAACGAAAAGTTGAGACACGCGATGATGTAATGTATATTGTTTGTAAAAATTCCTCTGATAATATGAATTCAAATATATAATGTGGAATGCATAATTGCAGATATAGCTTTCATCTAACGGTATATAAAATTAATAAGAAAAAATAGCCAACAAACAATCGTCAGTAATGTTACAGTTTTTATGTGACTGATGGAGTTAATCGATTTGGCAACTGAAAAAAGTAATAAAGTTAAATTTAGTCTTTTCATTTTTAAGTTTTAATTACAGAAAAAGTTAGTTATTATACATTTTTATCACAGCTTTTCCATAAAAATGAATGTTGGAAGTTCGGTTATAAAATAATTTTCGTAATTAATTCATAGCAGCTTTATGTTAGCGGCATTATTCTTTGGGATGATTCAGCAATATTATAAATAATGTCTTCTTCATCAGCTGTATGCGAGGATTCGTCATTTCGATTTGTTGACAAGTTCTTATAGTAATCGTGTTTAACAGGAGGAATGAATTTTAGCAGGTCCATCATGTCTCTCCATTTTTCCTTTGTCACAGTTCTACCTTTAGGATATAATAAAGGCTGATCTATATTTTTCAAACTTTGCGGTCTACCCACTAAAGATTTTCTTATATTAATGGCTTGAAATTCTGTATCTTCATTATAGTCACATTTGAATTGTATGAGATAGGATTTGGACCTTTCTAACTTTATCCAGCGTATTTTAAGCCAATTTACTGGAAGCCCTGTGACGGTTACTTTTCTGTTAATGATAGACTGTTCTAAAGGTTTTGTTGACAAAAAATCTTGGTGAGTCATTTGGATTAGATGAAACGGCGCTTTCCTTTTACATGTTTTGATTATATGGTACCAATCATCTGGTGAAAAAATGTTTTGATTTTTTTTTCGCACATGACTCAATAATGGCAAAATCTGAGTCATTGGGCAAATAGCTGTGGTGTCCACTTACCAAAAATGTCATGTCAATTGATTCAGCTTTGATTTCCGTGCTTTGAACAAGTTTCAATAAACTTAAGACGGTTTTAATATTTCTGTTTTGACCGGTACACGAATCCGAATATGTTATTATTTTTTCGAAGTTTGCAGCGTAAGTCTTTATGTACTTTTTTAGACAAGATGAAATTTCTTGAGACCCACGAGATCCTTCAGTTTCTGGCCAAACAAACATGTGGCTTATATTTTTATTGAATTCATGACATCCAAAATGATAAACATATAAATTTCGCTTATAATAAGCTACGGATGTGGTCAACTTGGGAAGGCTAAAGCTTTTTCCAAGTCAAAAGAAAATACGAATAATTTTTTCCGATGTTGCCATTCGATCGGCAGCCATTTGACTGCGAGCCCGTTCAGCCTCTTCTAAGTGATTTTCCTTTTCAATTTTTGCCATCTTAATTCTCTCATCGTCTGAAGATTGAATTTTTATTTGAAAAGCATCACAAGTTTGACACGTATCCTTTGATGCACGGCCAGAACAGATACGGCGTTACTGAAACGATTTATATTAGAGTATGGAGTTAATCGAAATGGCTTCTGAAATAAATTACTTATTATTCAGTTGCCAAAAAAATTTGCCATTTAACGGTGCTAATATTTATTATTCAGGAAAGTTATTATAAATATAAAAAGTTATGACTATACCAAGGGCTTTGACACTTAAATTTAAGATTTTTCAAAAAGTGGAGTTAATCGATGTGTGCATTGAGCGACTCATATATAGAATATATATAGAAAATCTATAATAAAGAAATAAAGAAAATAAAGAATATCTATAGAAAATATATATATAAAATAATCATCATGAACGTTACGTATTTTCGATTGTCGTAAAATACTTTTCTTCGTTACAGGCAAAGCAGCAAGCAAACAACAAGTATCACGGTCCTACGACTTATGTTCTGGACAGTGAGCCTGACGATGACGAGTCGGACGATGAGTCCAGACCAAAACACGTAATTCCGTATTGGGCACAACGTAAGTACAATTGAACAATAAATTGTTGTCGATTCACATTTTTGTTTAATATTTATTTGTGTTAACGCGCTGAATATTTCAGCGAACGTGCGCAAGATACAATTGGCAATGCAGAGGCATATTCCGCAACGGGCAATTTTCGAGTTCTTCGACACTAAAAAGTGCACTCCGGATTTAGCAGAGTTGTTCCACGGAATTGATAGGAATCGATTGAAGCGCACTTCGAGCGCAATCTGGAAAACGCCACCGCGATATTCCATGATGGAAGCCGACTGAATCGATTTTAATAACCGAAATAGCTGACATTTTCATGTTATTCATTTTTCGTACTTTTATCTCATTCGTGTACAAACGACATTAACGACAATAATAGTCAAGTTAATGAGCTAGCTGCTTTTGAAGTGATTATAAAGCAGCTAATAAAATTATTTAAAAAAATGAAGTAAAATCAATTAACGATAATAAGTAATATGAAATTAAATTGTTAAAGTATGATATACAGCGTTCACTAAAAATAAAAATGCAACAACGCAGTGTATGTACGTAGGTAGATAAAACTGTACGTTACCTTTATTTTTGTAACTTAACCCGTAAGAGACTGTTTGTTCTTTACTTCCATCAGCGGGAACGTTGTTAAATGCGTATATATTGGTATCTGTGCATTTATAAAATAATTGTTTGTACCGTTGCATTTGATTGAATTTACTGTTCTAGATGCGCGTGTACTTACATATGCTAGAGTGTTATCCAGAAGGATTGGTTCTTTGTAATTCGCAACATTCGCGGGAGGTTTGAAGTTATACCCAAGAATAGGTGTAACCAATCGCTTCCCGTACAAATTAGCTCGCTCATGATCTGGGACTTCTTTCGTCAGTTCAGTATCATCAGCGTCTCCTTCGGATTGGACTTGTCGTAAGCCACCATTAAGTACCTTAACATCAAATTAAACACTTTCAAACCCTAATAACTTGATTTGTAACAAATAATTACTTTCATCGTTGTGAAACTAGCGACTCTTTCAATATCAGGGGGTAACCGATATTTATCGTAATACGTAGAAACAGGTATAGTAGGTAGAATATGGTTCCATTCTTTGAACGTCCCCAAAGTTGAGATATATCTGCCTCCATATGTCCAAAGACGAACAGTTTTATCAGATGACCCGCTAACGATCATCCGTACGTCAGCAATAACTTCAACAGAGTTAACAGATTTCGTGTGCGCCTTGAAAGATGATAATAGCATCGGCAAGGGTTGATCACGAACTGCCCTCTTTGCTCGCCCGTTGATTCTATCCTTCCAGAGGAACGGAAACTCTAGTCTCAGCAGAGGCATACATAACTTTGGCGATGATTCAGTAATATAATTACTAAGCAGCCAGACTTTGATGTAGCCTGCCCTGTGACCTGTACTGATTGATGACCGTTCATCAACACCGCTATAAAATTTTACATGTTCTATTATGTGGCGTGTAATAAAAGCAGACCCGTGAAAAGATAGTTATTGTCAGGATCCGTTGTCATCATGACAGCAGTGTCACCAACAGTGTGAATAACACAAAAAGCTGTTAAGAATCCTCCTCCAGGATGATGTGTCCAAACTTGGATCAATCCCGACTCCAAGGAGACCAGTAAAGTACCAACATCCGGCCTCACGGGACGTTTTTCTAAGAAAATCATGGCGCAAGCTGCCACTGTTTTAGTTATTCTCAAAGCTGAGCGTTGGTGGGGATAATAGTTCTGTTCCCCGCTTATTTGATCGCCCATCCAAGTTGATCTTCGGGACACGCGAAGTAAATTTTCTGTTTTCTCGAACAGAATATTGTATCTTCCAGTTGGATTATTAAGTTGATATCTACGATATGGTTGGCCTGTCTCCAATCTCCATAAAATCAGTTCTCCGTTATAGCTAGCTGTGGCTATTGTCTGTGGAGTTCGAACAGCGGAACAAAGTATATCTTCAGTATGCCGAACACCCCAGCTCTTCTTGTAGACATCTGTTTCTGACACTGCAAATTCTGTGATCCGTCGATTCCAGCCGGCGCAGAGTATGCGATTTTCAAGCCAGGCAATGCTTGTAACTTCACTAAGGTATTTCAGGTTTATTTAAAATTATTGATACAGTACCTCAAGTTTCTGTCTTACCACTCGTTCTCGATTGCCATGTTTTTCAAGCAAATCCCAGTGTTGAAGTTCCACACTTTAAGAGTTCCGTCTCGAGCACCAGTAATTAAAAACTGCTCCGACGTGTCAAAGCAGGCAGCAGTTATTTCAATGCACATAAATTCTCCATTTAATACGTAACCGTGAGCATTAGTTATTAGGCGTAATCTTTTTCCTAACCACGGGTTCCACACGATTATACAAGAGTCTAAGCCGGCTGAGACGATCAGTTTGTATAAATTATTGTACAAGACACAGCTAACTGATTTCGTATGCGTGTATCCGTCTGAAGTTTCTCGATTGATCACTTGACCACATTCCAAAACGGCAATCATGATACTGGCAATGATCATTTTGTGCGTCAAACTATTATAAACTATTATCATCGGCGTATATTCGCTTAATGTATTTGGAATCCCGTTGTAAGTTTGAATGCAGCTTTGACTAGCGACGTCCCACACTTTAACGCACCGGTCCTTTGACAATGAATAAATTCTCTTTCCAGCATTTTGCAGGACCAACGCGCAAATTCCTGCGTTATGTCCCTGAAAAATGATACTAGCCTTTCTTGGAACGAAAGGATTCCAGACTCGGACTTTACAGTCAGGACCGCCGGTCACAAGAGTTTGACTTTCTGCACGTAACGGTAGAATCAATTATCCAAAGATCAATGCGCCGAGAATCGTTTCATTCCTGAGTATGTACCTTCGCATAACTCAAAGCAGGATATTCCCATGTAAACGTTAAATTCATATTGCATCCTTGATCTACTCGGATCGCTCAACAAGAGTGAGCATTCAGAACATGTACTGCTTGACATAAATACTTTTAAAGTTCCGTAAAAGGCAACCTGAGTGACCCAATTGGTATGGACGTTCTTAACTTCGATCACATTTAAACCCTTTAATGCACCCTGGAAAAAATATCATAAAGAAGAAAATGTTTCCAAACTCAAGCAACTTGCAGAGTCCATGTGGAACACTTGCTCTAACTACAGCGTCGTATCGTAGAAAATGCGTGTCTCGTTCAAATTCATGTTTGAAGGGACCTTTGTCAAGAGGAACGAAGGTCATAATCGTAACCGACCCACTCATATCTCCTAAAATTATGTAAGAATTCTCCCTGATGTTTGTACTGAAGTAATAATGCATGCATACCACAGCGCTTTCCAAACTCGATATCTGTGAAATTTGCAGAGTGTATCAAAGTGGTGAAATTCGCAGAGTGTATCAACCTCGAAATGATCGGATGTCACAAACATATTTTACCAGTACTCGGAGATCGAACCTTTTGGCGACGGTATCGTAAAATCTTAGATCTCTTTCTGCAGAGCTTGTGCAAATTATTTGGACATCAGGCATTACCATCATATCTGTTACAGCTGTTGTCTGTACTTTTAAGTACGCTACATTACGAACAAATTTAACATTGACTAAACTACTATCGATTAACGTAGACTGTAAGCGATATAATACAGACGATTTACAGATTGTACACTTCGTTGATAGTCAAGATCAAGCGACCAGTAATTAATAACGCCGTCTCTACTTGCGGTTACGTAGCATCCCCTTTGAAAGCTTACACTTCTGTTCTGCGAAAGGGAAATTATGTACTGCAATGTGTACCATGTTAAATGTATGGATAATTGTACTGGAAGAATTTCGGGGCAGAAAGCAATTCTGCAAACAGGTGTTCGATGATGGGAATTTAACATTCTCGGCTGACCAGTTAAGGGAAGTTCTAGTGTTTGCCATTGTAAAGAAGTATCGTCTTCTTGAAATTCCAATATGAGGTAGGATATCAATTCGTCCCAACTTATGAGCCCATCTTGATTTATATTTAACTATTGTACACGTTGTTAATGCATCGGCATCGTCAAGTAATTTTAATTCCTATATTACGTCGGAAACTCACTTTTCTGAAAAATGTATCAAACTCTTCGCCGCTCATGTTAATCTGCAGAATACTTGCAAATGCATTGTATAATTGAGAATGATTCATTTGCTTGTTCTCTGTACTCTGCAAAAAAAATTATTTATGATAATTAATAGTTTTTTAACATAATACTTTTTTTTTAATCAATGTACTAGAAAAGCTTTGTGCAAACGCATTAACGAATCTTCAGTACAATCTTCCTCCAACTTTTTTGTACTGTAAAATTTTTGGAAAGCTTCCAATATGCTAAGGTAAAAAGTAGTATTAATTATTAATTGTATTATCGTCCACAACAATGAAATCATGTACCTTGGGTGGTTTTTGTCAATAAATGCCATCTCTGTCTACATATATACTGCACTAGAATAATACAAATTCTTAGAAAGTTAAAATATATTAAAAATCATATTTACGAAATGTACAACATTTTATGCTGTCACAATTCATGTGACATGGCTAAAGACAAAAGACGAATTACAGTGACATCAAAGAAACATTGTTAGTCCAAAGAATAGGTCGCAGGTACGTTGATCAATAAACTCCGACCGTGAACTATACTTATACCGTACTATACACATTCCGCACATAAAGTGATATCTAGAATTAGTTTCTATACAACAACGAAGAGCATCAAACGAAGATTATGGAGTTATTCACTGCAATTAGTTTGTTCAGCCGACAAAAATATGAAGAATGTACAGCCGTCTGCACAGAACTGTTAAAGAAAAATCCACTGGACCAAGTATAATTTTCTATCATCGTTACGCAACTTTATTTCTATTAATTTCACCAAATTCTAGGCTGTCTGGGTGTTGAAGATGCGTGCATTAACATTACAAGTTTACGTTGATGATATAGAAGGAGAGGAAGAAGGAATCGCTGAGAGTTTATTAGACAATTACACCATATCTTCCATGCCGAGACCAGGAACGTCTTTAAAGAACCCGGGACCAATCCAAGGGACCTCACATGGTCTACGACCGAAAACTCAATCAGGTACAACCCTGAGATGATTAAAGTATATTCGGAGTTTTCAAGGAATCCACCTAAGCCTTCATTAACTTGAGAAAAAGTACGATAATCTAAGCAATTAAAATATTAAAGGAAGACCAGTTACTGGCGTCGTTCGCCCTGCAACCCAAGCGGCCCTTTCACAAACTGTCGAACAAGCATTAAGGACTCCCAGAACAGCTATGACTGCTAGGCCGATTACTGCGAGTTCTGGTCGAAGTATAAGGTATATGCAAAGATTATGGATTTTGACAATTTTCTTTTTTTTCAGATTAGACAGATTAGAAGTGTAAGGTATATGCAAAGATTATGAATTTTGACAGAAGGTTCTCTACATTTTCCATTCTTCATTTTTTTTCTTTTTTTTTCAGATTAGGGACGGCGTCGATGCTGACGGAACCAGGTGGTCCTTTTATCCAATTGTCTAGGCTTAATGTAGCGAAATATGCGAAACAACCTGCTGTGGCGAAGCCATTGTTTGAATACATTTATTATCACGAAAACGATGCGAGATATGTAAGTGGAATATACTGTTGTGATTAGCTTGTAAGTAATGAATAAAATCGATTACAGGCTCTTGATTTGGCAGTACAAGCCACTCAAATTTGTCAGTATAAAGATTGGTGGTGGAAGGTACAATTGGGCAAGTGTTATTACACTTTAGGATTGGTCAGAGATGCGGAACAACAATTTAAATCGGCGTTGAAGGACTTTAAGCATATTGAGACGATTTTGAGATTGATCAGAGTGTACATTAGATTAGATCAACCACTGGCGGCTTTGGAGACTTGCAAGAAAGGGTTGGATCACTTTCCGAACGACGTAAATTAGTCTATTAACCCATTGTATTATGCGAACAAGATTATGCACAAAATATTATTACCATTACCTTGAAGGTAACGATTTTGACGGAAATGGGCAGAATTTTTGAAGGGTTGAACAATATAACTATGTCAATGAAATATTATAAGATTGTTGCGCAAGAAGACGCCTCTCACACGGAAGCCATTGCGAGCATAGGAATGCACCATTTTTACAACGATCAGCCCGAATTGGCCCTTCGTTATTACAGGCAAGACAGTCGAAAGTAAGAGTTTTACTATGCAAACTAACGATGGCTCTATCTTATGCAGGCGGTTATTGCAAATGGGTGTTCACAACGCAGAGTTATTCAATAATCTTGGCTTATGCTGCTTCTATGCTCAACAATACGACCACACAATTTCCTGTTTCGAAAGAGCACTCAGTCTCTCGAATAATGAGAATATCGCTGATGTGTGGTATAACATTTCCCACATCGCTATCGTAAGTTTCTTCCGGCGTAAGTGTGTGTACCTATAGTATAATATTAACAACTATAAGTGTTTATGGGCAGAATCTCGGAGACCTGACGATGGCCGAAGAATGCTTGAAATTAGCGATTGCGTATGACAGCAGACACGCACTCGCTTACAATAATCTAGGAGTCGTACAAGCAAAAAATGACAATCTTACGGCTGCGAGAACTTACTTTCACGCTGCAGCGAGTATTGCCAGTTATATTTATGAGCCACATTTTAACAGTGCCCTCTTAGCGCAGCAGGTGTCTATCGCTAAGCATCTATTTACCTAAGACGTGTCTAAGGCTTTTGCGTTTCTAAACATTGACTGTTTTTTCTCAGGTTGGAGACTTGCAAACGAGCTATCTCGCCGTACAAAAATCTTTGGGGGCGTATCCCGATCATTACGATAGTAAGGATATTTTGAAAAGGCTGGAAAGATACTTTTCACATATATAAGATTCTCTTGTACGTTAATGTCCTGTAGTTTATTCAACGTTATATTAGTTACACGTAAATATGTACACAATATACAGAGTAAAAAATGTAGATCTGAATTGGGACGTGTTTAATCTCTTAATATTGTAAATGGAGGTACACGGTCCGGTCTTACGGGAATGTTGAACAAAGTTTCGTAAACTCTTCTTTACATTATCTATTGCTCACTTATCAAAGATCAGCGACTCCCAGTTAACTCGTTGCCGATTCGTACAAATGTATAACAATCTTATGACAATGACTATTCTAAGTGTTTCACGTAATTACATGGAGGGAGAAAACAGGAATTTGTTGAAGTTTGTAAGATAATAATCGTATTCAGAATAATTGACGTATTGAATATTCGACGTCTAAATATTAATAAATAGTTTGAAGGGCAGGAGAGTCTATAATAAGCAATGGATTTGATACATTCGAGTTTTCAAGAGTACTGAATACTTCTCTCTTGATTCCTTGTGCACTTAACTTTCAAGAAATGCAGTCTTTTCAAGAAACAGTATTACTCGATATTCACGTCGTATGGGATATCACCAGCCAGGAGATGACGAAGTAAAATAGAAAAATCGGATAAACTGCCAAAGCTTTTCTTCCAACTGGTTGGCTGTCGCCGAGAAAGGCCATTGATGCTAAATTGAACAAAAGAATCTACTAGGATCTTGTGTATTTATGTAAAATCTAACTACAAGCAAATCCATACTTCTACGAAAATTGAGGTTTGTTCTACATTCACAAGTATCTAATAAAACAGAAATATTCTATTAAATTTGCAAAATTAATTTACTCACCATATGTTGCCCACGCAAATCCAGTCATGCTAATGACAAACCTAAGGCTAAATAAGAATGTGCTTTGCTCGACCATCAGTATGATTCTGCACAGAATTAATGCAATGGCAGTAGGTAGCAAGCAATAGCCCAGGACGCAGACACTTTGGAAGAACGATCTGAAAGGTAAAATTTACTTATAATATCTGTCTAAATAATAATAGTTGACTGACTTTAACAAATCTTACATGTTTCCACCTAACAACTTGGAATTTAATGTTACAACCATGGAACCTATCCATACAATGACAAACACTTCTGCAAATTCTGGTCCACCGTCATTTGAATTATCCGCTGTATCCGAAGAACCTTGTAATATCCTACAAACAACATTTTTATAGATAATGGGTTATATGTGTATTTCCTTATAACTTTCTCATTACTTACATTGCCATAAAAGTGCACAGCACTAATGGTCCCCAAAGGTCCCCTGAAATAATATGGATTATTAATAATGTATATAGCGACATATAAAACATTATAACAAGTCGCTGCTATTAGTTCTATTGCGTAATTACATTCTTTCAGCAAGCTTTTCTTCTCCTTGGGATATAGAACATGAAAAAATTTTTTCCCCACTGCGCGGACATCTCTCAACTGAAATTTTTGAGAGTTGTTAAAAGGCATAACAATTACTTGGTCCGCAAACAAGGTAATAGTTGAATTGTGCACTTGCAATTGTATCTCTGATAGGCTCGTCTAACGTGTTAAATTCTGGTTCTCCAAGGTTTGTCCTCTGTTTCGTACCAATTGTCATGTCACCCTCAACGTGCTGAGGGTCCACAGTGTATGTTGCATCGTCATACATCTGCACAATTAAAACAGAAAAGTCAGTGTTGAATCATTCCTAACAAGAGCAATGTACATGTTGTAACAATCTCTCTGCTCTCCCTGAGTGAAACTACCAAGCACAGTCAAATCGAAGCCGCAGAAATTGTTGACATTCAAAGCAAAAAAAACTCACGTCCAATTTGGCTTCACCCATCGTCGCCATGTTTGTTGTCGGTAAAATTAAGTACAACAACTAAAGCAAATCTATAGTGTCAAAGCAGCGGGGAGGAATGTTGCATGATAACCGTGCCGGTGCACAATAGATTGGCTCCGCGTCTTCGTTAAACGGCTCGCGTCAACGTAAACACGCAAAAAAGCCCGGAGCACAATGGCGTGCGAGAACGGTATTAACACGTGGTATAAGAATGTCAGTGATTATCGGCCGTGAGACCGAATATCAACGTTAACAAAAATCGAAATTGACAATTCGCACGGGCTGGTGACGTTATCAATAGGGGGCGCTACGAAATTCCTGCAGATTGTGGGAGTACTTCCAACATGGCACCATTCCAAGCACGAAAGCCTCCCGCACGTGTACTCGTGAGGGAAAATGTCAAGGAAGTCACGGTGATGTGAAACTTTCCGTTGAATGAAAGCGAGCGTATTTCTGCGTGTGTTCAGAGGCCAACGATATTGAAACTCCGAAAGGATGTCGAGAACGGCCGTAATCGTTGCGTTCTTACTGATGCTGCCGTTGATTGCACGTGCGCAAGAGGACTCTGTGACAGAAGCTTCCACCGAACCAATCGCGGAGCAAGAAAAGACCGCCGCCTCTCAAACGCCAACCAACGAAAATTTGTGTATCCTTTTGCAATGTTGATTCATTGATTTGATTCTACGTGCTCAAATGTCACCTGCCCTTTGCCTTAGTCAGTAAATAGTTAGGAAATTATTCGCCACGAGGCGTAAAGAACACTTGGAAGCCGTGCGGAGTTTGCGGAAGATGGAGAGCTACGAACGGCTGTATAAAATGATAATGGTTCTCGCCGAAAAAGTCGTTGAGGTGATCGAAACGAGTAAAATCATTGTCGAGAACGCTGCCTTCTCGCCGAGCAACAGTTCGTTTCCAGAAGACACCAGTGTCAGAGACGGTGATTCTGTTTATCTTTTATTTTGGAACTAGACCGTTACATCTTTTTCTAATTGTCATTCTTCACAGCACTGTCCACCATTTTGGAGAATACTGCACTCTTCGGCGACATAATTCTACATCTGCCCGACATCACCCATCGGATTCTGAAGAATCATCAAAAGTGGCACGAGACTATCAGATGGTCCTTAAATTTCGCCAACGAAACCAGGCATCTGCTCGACAAATCGACGATCACGATGGTCAACCTCGTCGCTCAGGAATTAAACATAACCGAGCGCGAGACCGGATACTTCAATCCTTACTGGTCCAGGCCTGTTGTCCGCGACAAAAACGAGGAGACGAAAAAGAAAAAGGCAGTAAAGAAGGACAAGCGCAAGAAGGGCCCTCAAATGATAAAGATCGAACTCTAATCAAAAGTTAACTGCTTAGTACACGGCGCTAATTAGACAACCACTAACGAAGTAATCAAATAGTTCCGTTGTTAGGCGGGCCTTGATCAATCTAGCCCGCCGCGTTAAAAAGCAAACACGTTCGTAAGCATGCTGTGTGAATGTTTTTATACGTATGCGTGCGTTGATAGAGCTGCCTACAAACTGTTCGGCCGTTTGTCAACTATACATTTCATAAATGTAAAATAAACGACGGTCCAAAGCTTTCGCTGGAAGTCTAATTTTCGCTTTCGATTTCATTTCAGTTTTTAATTTTCCATCAAAAGTGTTTCTTTCTTGCGCCGGGCCTCTTTGCATTCCGCCAGACAGTCGTCAGTGCCAATCGCACCTGTTCGCCCTTCCTACGACGTAAAATAAGCGACGGTCGAAAGCTTCTGTTGAAAGTCTCATTCTTAATACGAATTTAATTTGAACTGTAGATTTTCTTTGAAAATGTTTCTTTGTTGCCCCTCGTCGGTCCCCTCCGTGTTCCGCGAGGCAAATAGTCGTCACGGTCTCGATCGCACCTGTTCGCCCGTCCTATGACTTAAAAGACAACTTTTCTTGCCGATCGTGAGACGCAGTCGATCTGCACGGTGGTAGAAAGTGGACAGCCAATGGGCTGCGATCGGTCCGGTTCCCGAGAAGTGCCCTGGCAGAGGGCCATACCTGTTCTTATAGGCTTCGCCTCGCCTGCTTCTCACCTGCTTCTCGCCACTTCGCCCGGACAGATCCCTCAGTCTCGCGGTAAAGAGAAACAGCGCGGTCGGTGGGCTCGCGATCTCGTCGAGGCGGAAATCAGTGCCGTTGTAATTCGCGACGAAAGCTTCTTTCGCTGACGAGGGCGTCGAAGCTGGAAGGATGAAGGGAGAGACATTGATTTGGCTCGTACTGACGATCGCGGCTGGTGAGCATCACTTTTTTTTTCTTCCTCGAGTTACGCCGTTAACGGATATTTTTGAAAGAGATGTAACAACGGGCCGATGGCTTTTTAATGCGACGTTTGTGTTGTTGCGTTTCGTCGTTTGGCTGGGATCTGCTGTACGGCGCGGCGCGGTGTTTTTGGGTAGCTCAATTTTGTTTCGGTATCTTTAACGATGCCGAAGTTTCGAGTAGCGCGCAAAATCGCGAGCGGCGCAATGAAAGTCTGTGCTTAATGCCCACTTCATTCCCACCAGCTTCATTTCGCCAAGGACGTAAACTCGTCCGCAAAACAGAAATTCCACATTATCTGCGGGCGACAAAAAGAGAAAGGGAGTGACAGATTGTCCGGAACGCCTTCTAATATCCGAAAGAGAGATCGTCTTTGATTGCCGTCTTCGAGGCAGCGAGGATCCGGTCGTCCTTGTTGCATAAATTCCGTAACGACGATTCTGAAATTCTTTCTCCGAACCAGCAGTCCCGTTCGTCGGGTTCTTCTCTATCGTTCCTTCTATCTTTATCGTCGGAGACTCGTTATCCTCAAGGATATTCCGTCGACGAATGCGTTTCCAAGTCTTCGACCTCTCTCCCCCTCGTTTTTCGACTTGTTTCTCTCCTTTCAATGTAGCAGCCAACTTGCACTCCCGGCATTTTTCGCAGGACTCGTCCTACTGGATTATACCTATAATTTCCATTAAAGGCGTTCGCTGATTAGGATTCGTCACGGTCGTTTACGCGACAACCAGTTTCGACGATCTTCGCGAGAACAATTTTGCCCGCATATTATCTCGACGGAACGAATTTTCATTTTCTCGCCACCGACGTACACCAATCGCTATTCTACAAAGCGCTTCCGTCAAACAGCTCGCAGAAGATTTCAAATTTTTCGCTACACCTTGCAATTCACTGAAGCGATAGAACGTTACGGTTTAAGATTCTTCGGACTGCCGACGAAATTCTGCTTGAGGATATGGTGTCGTGCCGCATATGGTGCCGTGCGTAACGTCTTCGCACGAGACACCGCGCTTCGCGTGTACACGCACAGTACGATGGAAATGTTGCACCTGAACATTTCGCTGCGTTACAACGTCATTGCCACAGCGGTACCTTCACTTTCCACTTTGCCGTTAAACGGATCTCTTTTTGACATCGTCGCGTAGCGCGAGCTAAGTCAACAAGTCGCCGCCGTCGCCTTTTCATTCTGTCGACGCGCGACAAAGCATTTCGTACAGCCGGGTTCTTGCTTTTCAATTATTTCTCTTACATTTTTCCGTCCCACTGCCGATATTGTTACTAGCACTATGAATTTTTTAGAAATTCCACCGGAAAGATAATCATCCTCTAATTTACTTTGTATACTAAATTTTAGTTTACTGATTGTATAAAGTAAATCAGAGAATGAGTACTTATGGTCCACTGTGGCTTTTCCGTAAGTTTCTCCGAGAAGATACTCATCTTCTGATTTGCCTTGTATATGAAATTTTACTTTACTGAGTGTACGAGGTATAAGAGTATCTATGGAGCGCTATAGATTTTTCAGAAATTCCACCGGGAAGATACTCATGTTCTGATTTACCTTGTCTATTAAATTTGACTTTACCAAGTACACAAAGTACATCGGAACATGAGTATTTACGGACCACTGTGGATTCTTCACAAATTCTTCCAATAAGATACTTATCCTCCAATTTACTTTGTAAATTACCGGCACTCGCCTGACCGTTAGGTAGTCAACTCTTCGTAATTTCAATTCAACGTTAACACGGCGCAGTTAAATAATGTAATATAATCGAAGGATGGCAATTAATTGCACGCGACGACGGATTATGGCGAGCGGGAATAGGTTTGACGGTAAAAAAGCTACGATGCTTGAGTGATACGTAACGATTATAAGGTCAGCGAGAAGACTCTTCCTCAGAGTGCCACTTTCACTTGCGTCAACGTCTGCGCGTGATTTTAACACATTTTTATCATGTTACCGTAGGATATCTCACGGCAAACTGCATCGCCGTCGACTAATTTAGCGAACTGGTGAGTGATTGACAAAAGTTCAACGGCCAACGTTACTCGTTCGTCGACGCGCTGAAGAGTGGTCGGTGCAAAAAGTCACGTTACGTCTAAATTTATCATGGCGTGAGAAAATACTTGCTCCGCACGTGACGAAGCTGCATATCAATTGTCAGTCTTCTGACAAAGGCGAGCTGCGTAGAGAATTAAACATTCTCCTCGCAATTCGCCCGACACCGCCGTCTGAATAACTCAATGACTTTGTCGGCACCGAAAAACGTTATACAACTCGCGGTAAAGGCTAAAGTGCAATGCGCCTAAGATTTTGCCGACGCCGGGCGTTAAAATCACCAGGAAGAAGATACGGGAAAATCAGCCGTTCCCTTTCGCCGGTCAGATGCAAAACTGTGAAATCGCCGATGAGTTGAAATTCCACGCGGAATAAAGTAAACACCAGGCGGCACATCCTTGCGCTCCTGTGCGAAAGAGAATGGTATGGAAAATGTCGGTAGGCGGGAAGCGCAAGACGAGAAATAGGTACCAGAGGTGAGAGTTCACGAGCGTGTTGGCATTCGCGTTGTCTTTAACTATAAGCACGATCCAATGTCAGGTACGGTCCTTGATCTTCTGCTGCTGATCCTTTCGTTTTGCACCCCGGTATATCGGGAATTTGCCATTCCACACGCGTGTGCGTGCTTTGCCGAGAGGACATGCGTGCCGATTCCATTTTCCCCATAAGATTCCATCGCCTTCCGGCCTCGGTGTCACTGAATGTATACACCAACACGCATGCCCACGTATTGACACAGTCACGTGCGCAGAGATATTGGAATGCCCACAACCATGTATCGCGCTTTCTCGAACCTCTTCGTTCCCCTTGAAATTTCTCCATGGTGTTCGGAGTTGACGGTTACGGTGATACCGTTAGTTCAACAATTGGCAAATCGATGGTAGCGCCTAACCGAACTTAAAAACCGTTGCAGCTTTACGAAGATTATAAACGACAGACGGTACTTTGCAAACATTTTTGCCCCGGTATCGGTTCAATGGGACTTTTGCAATAATTAAGCTATTGCTGCGGACTATGAGTGGCGTAGTAACTGAGGAAACTTTGCATTTGCAATCCTCCTTACAAGATTGTAACAGACTCCTACGATTGTCATTATACGTCTCAAATAATTCTAATACGCCGGTGGAAAAATGCGGTAAAAGTGGAACGTAAGCTCTCAATGGCCGGCCACCGGAACTCGCGTGAGAACGTAAATACCCACACAGTTTCAACGAGTTGAGCGTAAAGCGTCAACCTTGACACTTTCCAGTTTTCGATTGTGCATTTTAAATGGCGTCGCTTGAAAATCGATGAACGGTGTCTTACGCAGTAACTGCAGCGGCAAGTTTTCTATCACACTTTATCCTTTCGCCGAACAAAATTTGGCTACACGCTCATTTCACTTCCTTACGTAATACATGCCACTTTCACGAGTGGAAGAACGGGAGAAGAGGAAAGCCTTTCTCGAAGCCGCTTGTGTTGGCCGAGAGACGAAAGGGAAGCACATTTGCGTACTATGCGTTATTCAACGATAACTCCAGGTTCTTTTCTTCAGTGCACTGCCAGAAGAAGAAGGACGAGGACAAGAAGGACGAAGAGTTCAGATGTCCTGAGGGTCAGGGAAACGGGAACTTCGCGGATCCTGCGACCTGTAGAAGATTTTATCAAGTAATAGGACCGAACATTCGTTAATCTGTTGAAAATCGTAATTAATTGTGATGTGGTGAATTTTTCCGTCGTCAAAGATCATAATTAATTATGATTCCCGAGAAGTCAGTCACTTTATATTCACTGATCGTCTTAAGACTTACTTACGTTCCTTCAGACAGTCTTTGTCCTTATATTAACGCCTTACACTATCGAAGATCATAATTAATTGTGATAATTAATGTATCCCTCGCTTTTGTTTTGTTTGGGAAAGTGTGTCGATGGATATCCATACTTGAACAGGTGCCCTTCCGGATTGCACTTTGACGACATCAGCAAGTTCTGCACATTTAAAAATGAAGCTCGATGCGGCCCGATTCCATCGAGTAAGTACAATGAAAATTTCTGGCGAAGAGGATTTTCTTTCGACGAACCTCAATTACGTTTTTCATATTTTCTTTCAAACAGCTCCCGCACCGGTGACAGAACCACCGACAGATTTGGCTGAAAGATGCGACACCGCCAATTGTCAGCTTCCCTACTGTTTCTGCTCAAGGGACGGAACGATTATCCCTGGAGGTCTTCATCCTGACGAGGTAACAGGTATAGTAGCGCACCAATGAAAAAAAAATTTCAACCGCTCATTTTTTTCAGACGCCACAAATGATAATCATGACATTCGACGGAGCAATAAATCATAACAATTTCGATCACTATCAAAAAATTTTCACCAGCGACCGTCTGAACCCAAACAATTGTCCGCTGAAGGGAACATTCTTCATTTCCCACGAATACTGCAATTACAACATGGTGCAGAGTTTAGCGCACGATGGACATGAGATCGCAACGGAAACAGTTTCGTAAGTGTACTTAGGAGAACGAAAGAATATGGGGATGTTAGATTTTAACTGATTTGCAGACTCCAAAAGGGCTTGGAAGACAAGGGCTACGAAGAGTGGGTCGGAGAAATGATCGGAATGAGAGAAATACTCAAGCATTTCGCTAATATCACTGTCAGTGAAATAGTTGGCATGAGGGGTCCTTACTTGAAGCCAGGACGGAATACGCAATACAAGGTGCTAGAAGACTTTGGATACATATACGATAGCAGTATCGGAATATCTCCATTAAAGACGCCAATCTGGCCCTACACGCTGGATTACAAGATACCGCACGAGTGTAAAGCTGGAACGTGCCCCACCAAGTCGTTCCCAGGTTGTCAACCTTAACAACCTATGTATTAAAATGTCTAATCCCCGAAACGCATCTAATCGTTCAAAATACCGTTATGATCTTTCAGGTGTATGGGAATTACCTTTGAACGCTCACTACGTAGAAAGTTATGAAGGAGGTCACTGTCCCTATTTGGACCAATGTGTTCTTCATAATCACGATCCGGAAGAGGTGTTCGACTGGTTACAGGAGGATTTTAACAGATATTACGAACAAAACAGGGCACCGTACATGATGCCTTTCCATACCAATTGGTTCCAGATCAAGGAGCTTGAGAGAGGCCTATCCAAATTCCTCGACTGGGCAGTCACATTGTGAGAGAACGGTTTCGCTAGCTAACGATAACTGCACAGTAAAAATAATAACGAATACGTCGGAAAAAATTACAAGATTAGAGTAACGATAATTCTTTTTTGCAGGCCAGATGTATATTTTGTAACAGCTACTCAAGCCTTAACCTGGATGACTGATCCAAAACCTCTGAAAGCCCTGAACAATTTTGAGGGCTGGTCGTGCAAAAGGAAAGAGAATATTCCTGGCCCACCTTGCAACAATCCAAACAAGTGTGCCTTAGACTTTAAACCTGCAGAATCAAATTTCACCACAACTAGGTATGTAAACGTATATTCCGAGACTCGTATCACGACGCCTTAGCGATATACTTTGAAATTGAATTTGCAGGTATCTAGAAACATGCAGGGAGTGCCCCAATAGATATCCTTGGTTAGGAGATGCGAAAGGCACCGGATTGTACAACGATAACTATAATCCAGAAAAAAAATAAAAATTTTCAATTGAATAGATTTAATGCTAGTGCGAATAGTTCAGTTATGTTTCTATTATTGTTGTCAAAATGAATGTTATACCCGGTGAACGTGAAGTTCCCAAAGTAAGTTAAGCTTGGTATCAACTGGGCCTTAAATAGGCCTTCTATCATTGTGACGAATAATCACATATCAGATATATAAATGTAAATTTTACTTGTAAACACAAAATAAAGACTCCTTGCCATGAATGTTCTTTAATGAACCCACAATCCTCATTCATACACTCGAGAATGCTAATTCTGTATAACAGATAACAATAGAATTAATATCTAACGACAAGGTGTCCATGGTGCGAAAATGTCACCCCATTTCTTTATATCTGGAAAGTAAAATAGATTCGTGAGAATTATACGGACTTGGTTAAATATGTGTGTAATTACATGTGCACCTACGTGGATCTGGAAAATGTTCTGGATGCGCTCTAATATAATCTCGCATGTTTGCATCCTTTACAGCCGTTGAATAGGCTTGTCTGATTCCTACTAGATGTCCGATTACGAATCCAATGGCTACCCTTCCAGTAATTAACAGAGGATCTGGCAACATGACAAGCAGACAAATATGAAAGTACCATATCATGTAGAGTAGGCTAAGATGGGAAATGCAACAATATTTAAACGACACAGATAAGTGCAACTTACAGTGTTATGTCATTCGGACAACATGACAGATCCGCTAGATGAACACTACATAGTTAACAGAGTTAAAGAATAAATGAAATACCAAAGAATCAAGTTGTTTGACAATCAACTTGAAACTTGCTGATCTTCTCTACTCGTTTAAGAACAAAAAATATGAATACGCGTAAGATTTGTCGATGAAGAAATATGTAAACAGCGCCGAAGCGTTACATAATATGTAATGATTTAAGGTTATAACAGGAAGCTTATGATGAAACGTCTACCACGAAAAAACTGGCATTTCGGATGAAGTCAAAATTATAGAACTTACTGTGAAAAGTTGGCAATCTTTTTGCCTTGTTTGCGGCTATACTATAAGCCACAGCTACACCCGGAAAGATTATATAATGATAAAACTCCTGAAAAATGCTGCCTCTGTATCTTAGATCGGGTTCCAGCAGATCCAGCGCCCATTTAATTTCTGGAGGGTCTGGAGGCCTCTCAACGTAATGTGGTTGCAAATTCTGCATCACGCCGACTGTACTGCAGTTAACGAACCCAACGAAGTTAAGCGCGGAACAAAAAGTTCGGTCTATTGTCAACCGTGTGAAAAATCAAACCACTGTCACTGTGCCGAAATTGTTGTGCACGTGCGCGTAGTTAAATGGACGCTGATTGGACACTGCTTATGCGTTCCAATTGGACCGAATTCCAACAAAACAACTACTTGTTTAAATGTTCATTTACAATGTTTAGTTGCTGTTTAAAAATTCGATGAAAAATTCGCATTACGGTCTAACATTTGGAACCTATCTATAATGTAGTAGAACGTATCTATAATGTAACGAGTTAATACGTTGGCTGCCGTGGGGGTCACCGGTGACCGGCGCAAGAGATTTGACTGAAGATCGAAAATGTTCGCAATGAGTAGTACAGTAAAGCCTGTTTTTGTGCGGTCTTTTTTTATGCGATTTTGTTTTTGTGCGATTGGTTTTGTGCTGTTTTATTTTGGTGCAATTTTTATTGTGCGATTTATTTTTATACGGTATATGAATCTTAGCGGCGTTAGCACCAGTTTAACACTTTGACTGCCACGGTGGTCACCGATGACCGGTACAAAAGATTTTACTACAAATGCAAAAAATTCGCAATGAAGCCTATTTGCAATTTTGTAAAAGCAATTTATATTGGAACGGTGCTTCAGTACTTTGGCTTCTAATAACTCTACATTGCCTTTATTTTGGACGATTTAATTATATTCTGCAGTATTTCATCGTATCGCGGTTCTAACATAGCAAAATACGCTTGGCAGTCAAAGTGTTAACGTTTCCTATCATGTACATATATATGTTGTGGACGAAATATATTAATGTGTAATTAATCGAAGCGTTACCGAAAACACGTCAACGTTATTATCTGAAATTAGTGCGCTTGCACATAACATCGGCGGAGAAGGCTTTGATTCTTTCGGCGATAATGACCTAGACGAGATGATTGAGGACCAAACTGTCGATGATAGTGACATTATCAATAGTTTGATAGATTATGAAAATGGACAAGAAGAACCGGAATCTATTACAGCAGATAAAATATATGCAGGGATCCAAATTTCGAAAAAATTGGAAACGCATTTTCTTAAAGTAGATACCAAAGCGGAAAGACGCTTAAAATTCGAAAAAGAGCTGAGATCATGCATGTATCACTATCGTTACGTTTACAAGCAATTGACCAGTCGACCATCGTCACAAAAACTGATCACTGAGTTTATGGTACCAAAAAACAAATCAATTGAAATCCTATCTTCAAGCGACGGAAGCGATTTTCAACCAATTCGTCACAAGAAGATGCGCGTTTTGGATTACGACGAGTAGCAGCAAACTATTTAAGGTACAATGTAAAAACTTCTCCATGTATATGTACAATGAAGAATTAAATATTTTTACCATTTCTATAGGTCTAATTTAATTATTTAATTTAATTGAAAGCATTCTCTCATCTATTTCATAAATCATTGATGTATTTCCTTAGTCCGACTTTTTTATGCGGTCCTTATCCACCGCATAAAAAATTTTTTAGGTAGTATATCGCACAAAATTGTTTATTATATGTAAGAATTTATAAAATTTTCGAATATTTTTTTGTACGATTTCTTTTATGCGGTCCCTATCCACCGCACAAAAACAGGTTTTACTGTAATAATTATTTTATAAATGTAGTTATTGTTAGAATAATGATGCGATTCTTTAGTCTTTTTCGAGATTATGCGAAATCTCTGTTTGGCAGATTAACACTTTGACTGCCGTGATGATCACCGCTGAGGGGTGCAAGATATTTGACTGAAGATCGAAAATATTCGCAATGAGTAGTAATAATTATTTTATAAATGTAGTTATTGTTAGAATAATGATGCGATTCTTTGGTCTTTTTCGAGATTATGCGAAATCTCTGTTTGGCAGATTAACACTTTGACTGCCGTGATGATCACCGCTGAGAAGCGCAAGATATTTGACTGAAGATCGAAAATATTCGCAATGAGTAGCAATAATTATTTTATAAATGCAGTTATTGTTAGAATAATGATGCGATTCTTTGGTCTTTTTCGAGATTATGCGAAATCTCTGTTTGGCAGATTAACACTTTGACTGCCGTGATGATCACCGCTGAGGGGCGCAAGATATTTGACTGAAGATCGAAAATATTCGCAATGGGTAGTAATAATTATTTTATAAATGCAGTTATTGTTAGAATAATGATGCGATTCTTTGGTCTTTTTCGAATTTATGCGAAATCTCAGTTTGGCAGATTAACACTTTGACTGCCGTGATGATCACCGCTGAGGGATGCAAGATATTTGACTGAAGATCGAAAATATGCGCAATGAGTAGTAATAATTATTTTATAAATGCAGTTATTGTTAGAATAATGATGCGATTCTTTGGTCTTTTTCGAATTTATGCGAAATCTCTGTTTGGCAGATTAACACTTTGACTGCCGTGATGATCACCGCTGAGGGGTGCAAGATATTTGACCGAAGATCGAAAATATTCGCAATGAGTAGTAATAATTATTTTATAACTGCAGTTATTGTTGGAATAATGATGCGATTCTTTGGTCTTTTTCGAATTTATGCGAAATCTCTGTTTGGCAGATTAACACTTTGACTGCCGTGATGATCACCGCTGAGGGGTGCAAGATATTTGACCGAAGATCGAAAATATTCGCAATGAGTATTAATAATTATTTTATAAACGCAGTTATTGTTAGAATAATGATGCGATTCTTTGGTTTCCAATACCTGCAGATTATTTACATTTTGCATAATTCAGTCGAACGCTGTAGTATTTCATAACATTGCCGTTCTAATATAGTAATAAATACATTTATTATTAGAATAGTGATGCGATCCTTTGGTCTCCAGTACCTGCACATTATTTACATGTGACATAATTCAGTCAAACGCTGTAGTATTTCAGCGCATTGCTGTTCTAATACTGTAAAATTCGCACGGCAGTCAACGTGTTAATAATTATCATAACCTTTTTACTAAAAAATGAAAATACGAAAAAACATGAACGCAATCGAGTTTAATACGTTGACTGCCAAACGTATTTTGCTATGTTAGAACCACGATGCTATGAAATACTGCAGAGTATAAGTAAATCGTGCAAAACATAGGGAACGCAGAGTTGTTAGAAGCCTATGTATTGATGCTCTGTTCCAATATCAATTGCTTTTACAAGATTGCAAACAGGCTTCATTGCGAATTTTTTGCATTTTTAATGATGCGATCCTTTGGTCTCCAATCGCTGTATATTATTACATTTAGCGATCCTTTGGTCTCCAATACTTGCACATGATTTACATTTTGCATAATCCAGTCAAACGCTGTAGTATTTCATAGCATCGCCGTTCTACGGCAGTCAACGTGTCAACACTTTGACTGCCATGGTGGTCACCAGTGACCGGTGCAAAAGATATTACTAAAATTGCAAAAAATTCGCACTGAAGCCTATTTGCAATCTTGTAAAAGGAAATGATATTGAAACGGTGTTTCAATACTTTGGCTTCCTAAAAACTCTGCGTTACCTTTATTTTGCATGGTCATCGCGTCGCGGTTCTAATATAGCAAAATACGCTTGGCAGTCAAAGTGTTAATAACAGTGTACCTGTACGATTGTTTCGATAGATGCCGATGACACTGAATTATCTTTTTGTAGAATTTATTTTGTTAGAAAACGAAGAGGATTATTTGTATTCTTATGCAAGGGAAATTACTTAGATTATTGTGAAGTAATATGAAGATGACACACGGTGGCGCTTCTTCCGACAGAGAATAGACTTCTCAGCATCGAACTTTCCCATCTCGTCAATCTACCGTTTCGTGATCTCGGCAGTCGCTTCGCGAATTTTACAGTTTAGATCAATAATCGCATCGACAAACTTTAATTTTCTATCACGAAAACTACGTCAAATTAGTCTGTCAGGTACACGATAAACAATTGCAGAATGTTTGGTCCCAACGCCGGTCCGATCGTGGTCCTCAGTAAGTCAGATAGAAAGAATAAAGCGCTTTCATCATGCATTTGTTTGTCAGAATTCCGGCACATGAATCTTTTCGTTTAACCGACGATGTCGTGCGCTTTAATAATTGCAGGTCGCAACACGAAGAGGGATACGGGTAGGAAGGTACAGAAGGAAAATATACAGGCTGGCAAGGTAAGAATTATCACCGACGCACTCGTGGAATGGCTTGCCTTTTATGGAATTGTTCGCCG
The DNA here is from genome assembly GCA_033815515.1 of Cryptocheilus praepositus. Taxonomy (NCBI): domain Eukaryota; kingdom Metazoa; phylum Arthropoda; class Insecta; order Hymenoptera; family Pompilidae; genus Cryptocheilus; species Cryptocheilus praepositus. The sequence goes on from JAWWQZ010000257.1 coordinate 4,597,160, forward strand.
ACACACCCACGTGCGCATTTCTCGAAGAAATGTCTCGTCGTTCGTTCATGTATCGTTTTAGCTAAAAACTAAGACGTACGTGTACCGATAATCGTTTTCTTTTCACAGGCGGTAGCAGACGTTATCAGAACATGTCTGGGACCACAGGCTATGTTGAAGATGTTGATGGACCCCATGGGTGGGATTGTAATGACTAATGATGGAAATGCCATACTCAGAGAGATAACTGTCCAACACCCGGCAGGAAAGTCGATGATTGAAATTGCGCGCACCCAGGATGAAGAAGTGGGCGATGGAACTACGTCGGTCATTGTTTTAGCTGGAGAAATTCTGGCCACTGCTGAGCCTTTCTTAGATCAAGGAATGCACCCAACGGTGATAATCAGAGCCTATAGGCAAGCCCTGGAGGACATGGTTTCAATTCTCACGGATCAGATCAGCATAGACTTAGATTGTAACGACAGGAATAAGCTGATACAGGTTGTGAAGTCATGTATCGGGACAAAGTTCATCGGTCGTTGGTCTGATTTGGCCTGTCAAATTGCACTTGACGCTGTACATACAGTGATGTTGGATGAGAATGGCAGAAGAGAGATTGATATTAAACGTTATGCTAAGGTAGAGAAAATTCCCGGTTCGACAATTGAAGACAGTGTCGTCTTGAAGGGTGTTATGTTCAACAAGGATGTGACTCATCCAAAAATGAGACGTTATATCAAAAATCCGAGAATAGTTCTTCTTGACTGTCCTCTGGAGTACAAAAAGGGTGAATCCCAAACAAATATTGAAATCCTTAAGGATACAGATTTCACGAGAATTTTGGAGTTAGAAGAAGAGCATGTCAAGAAAATCTGCGAAGACATCATTTCAGTCAAGCCAGATGTTATCATCACAGAAAAGGGTGTCTCTGATTTAGCTCAGCATTACTTGGTCAAAGCAGGAATTTCGGCCATTCGTAGATTACGAAAGAGCGACCTGAACAGAGTAGCCAGAGCCTGTGGTGCGACCGTTGTCAATCGTACAGAAGAAATTAAAGAAGAAGACGTTGGTACAGGCGCTGGAGTATTTGAGATTAAGAAACTTGGAGACGAGTACTTCTGCTTTATCACAGAATGCAAGGATCCCAAAGCCTGCACAATAATCCTGAGAGGTGCCAGTAAGGATGTACTAAATGAAACTGAGAGAAACTTGCAAGATGCTCTTCATGTTGTTAGAAACCTTCTCCTCGATCCGAAGTTACTACCAGGTATCACCTTGTTCACATTTTCATTTTTACAGGCTTAGAATTAAGACGCTAATCGACAAACATTTTCAGGCGGTGGAGCAGTGGAAATGGCCGTGTCTCGTCTCCTGACAGAAAAGTCTGTGGCACTTGCCGGCGTTGAACAGTGGCCGTACAAAGCAATAGCTCAGGCGTTGGAAATCATTCCGAGAACCCTGGCACAAAATTGTGGCGCCAATACGATCCGTACTTTGACAGCCCTACGTGCAAAGCATGCGACCGATGGAACGACATGGGGTATAGACGGAGAAACTGGCCAGTTGGTCGACATGAAGGAGCGTGGAATCTGGGAACCACTGTCTGTAAAACTGCAAACGTACAAGACCGCGATAGAGACGGCGATTCTGCTGTTGAGAATCGACGATATTGTTTCCGGCAGCAAAAAGAAGAAAGACAACGAACCCGCGCCGCCGGCCCAAGTCACGGAAGAGTCGATGAAAGAATAAATTCCTTCCGCTTATGCGCTATAGTTACTAATTGCTTCGATTTTGTCTTAGTTCTTAACTCTCCTGCTTTTTCCACTTGTCTTCAGTGGGAATCATTTCACATTGTCCATGCGTTGTTTATTCCTCTATGCATTTTCACGAGTAAACTTACATTCAAACGCGTCTATAAGAGGATACCTACGTTAAACTTTAATTTAAACATTAAACAGGTCAGGTGGAAGTTTTGTATGAACATATTTGGAAATAAACTCTCTTGCACATACTAATGTTCATGGCGACTGTTATCTCCTGTGTATGTTATTTAGGATTTCTGATGAAGTATGACACTGATTATATTTTTACATGTTTTATTAGAATTGACGAATCTATTCGAAATGTAGTGTGGCGCGCAACATTATTATTTGCAGTGGAATAATATCGTGCACCGCAGCTATCTTCGAAACTTGGTTAACATCCGGCAACTGAATATCGCGAAAATATAGCTAAGGAAATATAATACAATAATAAAGCTCTTCCCGAAATTGGCTACCATCGTAAAAAATCGAAAGTCACGATCTACTGCAATACTCGCACTACGTTAATACTCAGTTTATAAAATATATATCTTTTTTTGTTAGTCCTCATTTCACTTTATCAAAATATTGCTTTATAAATTGATACCATACAGACATAATTTATGATAAATTTACGAATACGATACTTATCCGTATTAGCAGCCTTAGCACGATTAAACGTAATACAAGAACTTTTATTGCGCGAAAATAATATCCGCGGGATGAATCTGCATAAAATCTCTTATACATACAGTTATCTACAAATATAAGATCTAGTGGTCGATTTGCTCGTTTTGGTAATTCCGAATCGATTGTAACAGACGGAAGTATATATATATATATATATTACTCTAACGTAATCAGTCAGCTGCTGTAATCAAAGATTGTGCGTCTAATAAACTTTCAGTCGTCAATATGGAGCTGTTCATAATGGGTGTGCTAACCGTGTTCCCGGATTTCTTCGGGGTGAATGGATAAAAACTGTCTATATTCATTTGCACCAAGTACGTAGTGATTTTATCCACAGGACTTTCGCACGATCTGTTCATGCTCATTTTCAACCTGTTAATGTCATTCTGCAGTAACCTCGTGTAGAGTTCAATATGACTGGTGCCGCCGTTGTGAATTTCCAGCGGCGGGATCCAACGAAAATAGCATTGCGCCCAGATTTCCAAGCTGGCAATTTTGTAGACCGGCTTCATTATAACTTTTTCTTCCGTTGCGTGGGAGTCGTAGAACGGGTTGTAAAATAGGAGTATGTCTTGTTCGTGAAATTGTTCCCTCCAGTCCCAAACACTGCGCAACACGAGCGGATTGTTTGGATCCTGGAAAATTGACAATTTTCGTACCCAAACTTCCGAACGAATTTTCCCATCGATTGTTCTAATTACCGTTGCTGCGACGTCGCGGTCTCTTTCGCAGTTAAAGATGAATGTATCGAAGACCGAAACGTGCGCGCTGTCCCACAATGTCGTCAGGTACGTTTCCGTGAACTCGAACTCCGTTGGGAATTGTTGGCACAATTGCCAGACGCAGTCAAGGTATAGAAGAAATAGAGGTGACTGTAAAAATGGTGTTATTAACACGTTGGCTGCCACGCGTATTTTACTATATTAACCCTTTGCGGTCGGCAGATTTTGCTCTTAAGAGTACCAGTAGGTCGGATGAAATCTAGCATTTCGCAGTTACTTTTCCGTACAAAATTTAAAGTCAGTATATGGATATTCAAACCCAAAAAATGTGTTTAATCGATTTGTTGTATTTATTACTACTTTTAATACGTAAGAATACAAATTATTAATCTCTGACGTTCCGTATGATATTTCACGAAACAATCACCGATGTGAAAACATTCGGCTTTCGTGTACAAGTATCACAATACGTGTGTGTTTATCGTCTTTTTGAACGAATTATATGGAATTGATTATTTAATTTAACGTCCACGAATGAAAATTGGGGTGTAGATAGTGTTTGGTGGCGGAAATTTCACTATTTAATATCGACTAAACGTTCACAAACTTTAAGTGTGTTAGTGGCTTTTCGTTGTTCTGTTGTTTTCTTAGTTTATACAGTATGAACGAGTTGATGACGCCCGCTCACCGTCAAAAATATAGTTCGTTTAGTCGTTGACAAAATTGCCGTATAGTTGAACATTTAAATAATTGAATTTTAAATAATTGAAACAAGCAACAATCGTGCGCCACCAAATGAAGTGCTGCATGAATTCGAGCGCCGCCTCACAGCGAAAAACATGAAAATCGGCCCCGGCGTGAACGTGTTAATATTAATTGCATTTTCGAAATTATAAATGCGACCGATTGGGTATTTTTTGAATTTTTCATGAAACCGTTTGCGCCGGTCACCGATGACCACCATGGCAGTCAAAGTGTTAAGCCTTATAAGGCGTGGTTCGATAAAACATCGTTAGGTACCTTTTCTGAATTGCTTTGTACAATATGCCCTAATCTATCACAAAAAGGATGCCCAGCCGCTACCCATTCTTTCTGTAGGAGACACTGGAATCCTGTAATCGTACGGAAGTACGGATCGAGTAACACTTGTGTTAGACTCGACACGATGCAGCATAAATCTCGTCCTGCACCTTCTGGAGATAATGTAATTTTACGATGACACAAATGTTTGCGGCAAACAACTCGAGAAAACGTATTTAAACTTACCCTGCAGTATAACGGAGAATCCTAAATTAAGGTGCTCGCAAGCCTCCACAGCTTTTTGTAAACAGAAGGATACATGTTTCAGCCATTTCGTGCCTTCCAGTAACGAGTAGAAATTATTATCTTGTTCCCAAAATTGCCTGATATTCTCTAAAACGTACGCAAACATATCAAACGTGCCTATGGATCGATCTAATAGAACCTGTGACTCAGATATATACCAGGTGCGCAAAGATTAACAAATTTGTTAAACCCAGATGCGATTTGCTTCACGCTTACGCCTTTATTTAACTCGATAACTATCGGCTGCACTTTCTGCGGATGACTCTTACGAACGTTCTCAAACATAATGTTCTCTTGCTTCCTCTCGGTGATCGTTGGTAGCAGTTCGGACATTCTGACTAACGCAGCACCCTGAGAATTTGCCCACGACCAAACCGGTGGTCGATTCCCTTGGAAGTGTTTCGCTGCCTCCACCAACTGTTTGTCAGAGACCGATGCCGGCACAATTATATACTGTGATAGGCTGCGAGGAAAGCATTACAGAATTGTACGTGTTTGTTAACGCAGAATAATGTTTAAAATGTTCGATGCATACGTGGGGCAAAAGTGAAACTTGTGGTTGGCATTAGAGAGTCGCCATCTTTTTCTTATAGCGCCACTGCTCATTGTTCTTTCCATTTCGTGTTTCCAATCGGCGATGTTGCGGAAAAGATGCACACGTTTGTCTAGACTGCTGTAGTAAACTTCTCTGCAATGAATATTATCGTCTCTGTAGAACAATGTGTTTATACCCCACGTTTCTTTGTACCTTATCAGCTATCACACTCTTCAGTGCTTCTTGACATAAAGCAATTTATTGTAATGCACAGATACTGACTTGTAGTCGTATGCAAATAACAGATGCTGTCTACTAGGGAAGGCATGATGTAGCAACGTTGTCAGAAGAGTTTTTCCATGTCCAATAGGTGAGAATTTAAAGGAGAAAGACCATGTCCTTAAATTCTAAAACCCATTGTATAATAGCGATGTTAAAAATCAAGATTCAGACTTCCTTCGGCAAATGAAATAAAAGGTAGTATCATACAATTGACTCGAAAGAATGCAAGATAAAGGAGTTACCAAATAATTTAACACTTTGACTGCCATGATAGTCACCGGTGACCGGCGCAAGAGATTTTACTGAAGATCCAAAATATTCGCAATGGGTAGCAATGATTATTTTATAAATGCAGTTATTGTTAGAATAGTGATGCGATTCTTTGGTCTCCAATACCTGCACATTATTTACATTTTGCATAATTCAATCAAATGCTGTAGTATTTTATAGCATCGCCGTTCTAATACAGCAAAATACGCATGGCAGTCAAAGTGTTAACAATGTTACATACATCCATTTTACATACCTTACAGATAATGAATACTTCTTTTACTTTTGACGGCACTGCATGGCCAGGTACCAATTTCCTTTTCTTGTCACCTAATACTAAATAAATGTCATCGATGTTTGTTAAACATGTGTCCGTATAGCCATAGAGATTGTTTTGTTGATGCGTTCCATCCTGAAAGTTTCACGTACAATCAAAACATTGTATGTGGCTTCAGAGTATTTCGTTTGCACAATCAGAGACTTACATCTGCACTCGTATCATTTGTGGTGACGAAAGCAAGTTTAAAATTTGTAACTGATAATACACCAGATATGCCTTGCTTCAAATCACTGACAGGGGAGAACATAAGAACACTCTGTGCTTCAGCAATGAGAACTTCGCCAGGCAGTAATTTTATATTTGTTTCACTTAACGAACTGCGCCGACTGGAACCTAGTGGCTGTAAGCCGGGAAAGAGAAGTTATGGAAACCGTTGACATAAAAGAGTGCATTACTGGCACGCAGGTTACGTCGAAATGTTTACATGCTCGTAGGTATGCAGTTCGTACGAACCTTACACTGTCAGTGTACTCAGGACTCACCTGCATTTCGTGTTCCTCGAAACCCACGTAACTTATGAAGTTATTACAGCCTTTAGTTTCCATCGTAAGAAAATAATACGCTAAACAGTCGGGAAGGCCAATTCCGAAAGGTGTCGATTGCCTTTCTGTTTAATTGCGGTGGCAGACCAGAAAACTAAGGCGAGCTGATAAAGCATAAATAGTAATTAAGGCAGCTTGTTTATCCTTTCCATTTTTTGTTTTGACTTTTTAGGCTAAATCACAACTTCACTCCCATTATGATGTCAAACTGTTTGAGTATGCATTTTTGTTCTACATCTATGCACCCCATTCGCATTTGCATACACACAGAGTACACCAGAGTGTCATAAATACTTCAATTGGAACAGAAATATGGCGCACTCTGGCGAACAAGTCTTGCACATTCAAGTCGTTTAATGCAAATTAGAACAAATGGTAAACATCTTTAAGGCGAATGCTGTTTTAAATTGTTTATTTATACATTAAACATTAATGTTAATATATACAAAATAAGCGTACATAATTATTTTTTTGTCCATGTAATTTATCTTAACACTTTGCGGACCGGGCATTCTATTGCTAATCGTACCCAGTGGCCGGGTATTTTTTTGCGCCAAATATTTTTAAATTAGTGATGATTTGTTAGTAGTTAACACGTTGACTGCCACGGTGGTCACCGGTGACCGGTGCAAAACATTTAACTAAAAATGCAAAAAATTCGCAACGAATCCTATTTGCAATTTTGTAAAAGCAATTGATATTGGAACGGTGCTTCAATACTTTGGCTTCTAACAACTGTGCATTACTTTCATTTTGCACGATTTAAACATACTCTGCAGTATTTTATCGCATCGCGGTTCAAACATAGCAAGAAACGCTTGGCAGTCAAAGTGTTAAACTGTCCACAAATATTTCTGTAATATTGCTAATCGTTTTGCCGCTATCCATATTTCAGAGCTTCAAATAATTAATTCGCAACACAAATTACGGAAAACTGCGGCTGACAATCACGTAGCAACTGTGTGATATCTCGTCACCTGCCTCAAACGACAGAATATGCAAGACGATATATCTCATCAGTGGCCCAGAATGACGAAATACGCAAGACGATATATCTCGTCAATGGCCCCGAACGACGAAATAGCAATGACGAGATATCTCGTCATCCGTCCGCAATATGTTAAAAAGGTCATATTCTCTTGCAGGTTGTCGTAAAATTAAGCGTTAAATCCACGATCGTTAAGCTGCACAAGCAAACTCCGTGGGTTATTAATATTCCGGGACTGATACATAATTACATTGAGAAGGCCTGCATACAAGAGGTTTAACACAATTTATTACAATCGGTAAACATCCTTAAGTTCAATGGTGTCTTAAATCGTTTATTTATACATTAAACATTAATATTAATATGTACAAAATAAGCGTACATATTTATTTTTTTGTCCATGTAATTTATCTTAAAAAGGTCATATTCTCTTGCAGGTTGTCGTAAAAATGAGCGTTAAATCCACGATCGTTAAGCTGCACAACCAAACTCCGTGGGTTATTAATATTCCGGGGCTGACACATAATTACATTGACAAGGCCTGCATATACAAGAGGTTTAACACAATTTATTACAATCGGTAAACATCCTTAAGTTCAATGGTGTCTTAAATCGTTTATTTATGCATTAAACATTAATATTAATATGTACAAAATAAGCGTACATATTTACTTTTTTTGTCCATGTCATTTATCTTAAAAAGGTCATATTCTCTTGCAAGTTGTCGTAAAAATGAGCGTTAAATCCACGATCGTTAAGCTGCACAACCAAACTCCGTGGGTTATTAATATTCAGGGGCTGATACATAATTATATTGACAAGGCCTGCGTATACAAGAGGTTTAACACAATTTATTACAATCGGTAAACATCTTTAACACGTTCACGCCGGGGCCGATTTTCATGTTTTTCGCTGTGAGGCGGCGCTCGAATTCATGCAGCACTTTATTTGGTAGCGCACGATTGTTGCTTGTTTCAATTATTTAAAATTTATTATTTAAATGTTCAACTATACGGCAATTTTGTCCACTTACCAAACGAACTATATTTTTGATGGTGAGCGGCGTGTAAACAAATGTTCACGCGCGATGGGACAGTCGAGCGTGAACGTGTTAAGTTCAATGGTGTCTTAAATCGTTTATTTATACATTAAACATTAATATTAATATGTACAAAATAAGCGTACATATTTATTCTTTTGTCCGTGTAATTTATCTTAAAAAGGTCATATTCTCTTGCTAGTTGTCGTAAAATTGAGCGTTAAATCCACGATCGTTTAGCTGCACAACCAAACTCCGTGAGTTATTAATATTCCGGGACTGATACATAATTACATTGAGAAGGCCTGCATACAAGAGGTTTAACACAATTTATTACAATCGGTAAACATCCTTAAGTTCAATGGTGTCTTAAATCGTTTATTTATACATTAAACATTAATATTAAAATATACAAAGTAAGTGTACATATTTCTTTCTCCTCCGTGTAATAATAAAGCATCTCGAATAAAAAAGGTCATATTCTCGCGCACACTGCCGTATCGTGGACTACTCTAAACAGACGCTAAACGAGCGTTGAACTCACGATCGTTAAGCTACACAACCAAACTCCGTGTGTTAACAATATTCCGAGGGTGATTCATAATTAGACTTGCTTTATCTCGAGTGAACCCCCCTGCTTTGATAAAGCTCGCAAGCGTTGTTGTGTTGAAATTATGCACTTTTATACAATTGAAAGAGCTACGGCATTATTCTCGTCTTAGATTCTCTAATCGGGCTTGTAAGTCGGCATCCGCGTCCGCTAGATGACCATTATCGTCACCACCCGCGGCTGCCGAAACTGCTTGCTTCGATCCAGGAGTACTTAACGAGCCGGAAGCTTGTGGTAGGCCGGAAAGTTGGTCCGTTAGTTGAAGACCTAGTTCGTCCAAGACTTGGGCAACGACGGCATCACTGTGGAAGCGCATAAATTTAGTTAGAAGTTTACGATTATTATTAACCACTTGCGCTACGATTTAATTTTTGGCTGCCGCGCTCTACAATATAACATGCCGGCGCAAAAGATTTTACTATAAATGCAAAAAATTCGCCATAAAGTCTAGTAGCAGCTATCGATGTAGTAGCAGCGTCTATGTAAAAGACACGTCGTTTTTGCTTCCGCGACAAATGCCTATCGACGTGGTATACATGTCGCTGGCGGCTTTGGAATAAAAGCATCTCGACGTGTGTGGCACGTCTTTATAACGCAAGTGGTTAACCCTTTCGCTACTATGGGTGACTATAGTCACCCGCCAGAAAACAACATCCATACACGACGGGTGACTATAGTCACCCGCTACAAAATGATTGCTCAGTATTATGTTATAATTATATATTTTGTTGTGTAATGTAAATAATTTTCCTTCTAAAAGCAATATCACAAAGTCGTTTTTGAGACAAAAGTTGTGGCCCCGAATGCGTGCGTTTAATGTTCCCATTTTCGGCGAGGAACTCCGCGGCGAGACCCGCCGTAGCGAAAGGGTTAATAATCATAATATTGTGAAACGTGCAACTTTTATCCATCAACTTGACATGTTTCGGGACCACAAGGGTCCCCGCGTCGATAGTCTACAATATTCATAAATGTATTTTTTCTGTGATAGCACACCAACCATAAAAACACAATCCAACCAGCATACACTAGCATATTTATGTTAATTACACGTTCGATTTTTCAATATATTTTTAAAAAGGAGTATTATTGTAAATACTTTAAAAAGATTTAAATAAATAGTAAAGAAACTATACAATTATTCATGTTACTTGTATCATAGCTGATATATGACATAATGACATTAGCATACCTTTCTTCCTCATCTCCCTCATCTTCCATTGCATCGTCAATTGCATCATTCATGATTTCCTCCTTCATATCCATAATCTCAGACTGCTTCTCAAATTCTTGCAAGATCTTCTGTATTTGAGGTAGGTTTAATTGTCTGTGAAGCAAGTAGTAGATTCCATGTTACAAAAGAACCAATAATTAAGCAATAATTAGGTCTTCCTGGGAACCTACTTGTTCATACTCTGCATTGCTTTTGTAACTCCTCTCATGGCCTGTGCCATAGTGTTCTGAGATCTGAGCGTTTGAATTTTCAGAGAGACCGCTTGGATGTTTGCCTTCATCAGCATGAATTTCTTCACATACCGCCGTGTCCTCACCAAGTCTTTGGCCATGATTTTAACAGCGTCCTAATTTGGGGAAATAGTCAGCTAATTTTTCAAATCTACGTGATAAAGAGATATTCTGCTATTACCATTTGCCCATCCTTGGCTAACTTCTTTATATCTACAATGATTTTCTTCTCCTGCTGCTCCATTCTCATTCTCTCCCTGTCCAGATCACGCATTGCCTTGTTCAATGCACGCTGGTTCTTCCTGAGCATCTCCTCAGGAGTAATACGCTTCCCGAATAACCACTCCATAGTTCTGCAAAAGAGAACCCTGACACTCGTACTTGACGTTTCGTGAAAATATCAATCGACCGATAGGTATATTGTATTAATGTATCTATAGGACACACTCATGGGTGCAATAACGTCAAAGTTTTATTTAGCAATATGTGATATATATGAGGTTGACGACCAACCTGTGCGATGTGATACGTTTCACGTATCAAAAGTTTCCCAGGATTATCTAATCGCACGTCGAGCTCTGCTTGGCTGCAATGTCTCTCTTATCAAGGCCAATTCATGCGGTGCCGTTTATGAGGTTAACGCAAAAATCACGGGTTTGACAGGAGTACTGCAGGATGAATCATATTTTCAAGTACATAGCCATGCCTCGGGCATGGAACACAGTGTACATAGAACAGCAGAAAATTATCGACAGAGTTTTGGGATATGCAGTTAACGGATTGCGAGTTTCGCCACCAGTTGTCTACCTCATCTTATTCCAGTTTAAGATGTTTAATTTGTCTACTTAATTTAGACTTAAAGTACACGAATCAGCTGTATTATGTAGTTACCATATTTTATTAAAAGCACTACAAGGGCATTACTTCAAATACTATGCCATTTTTTAAATGCATTTTGTTAGGGTAGTTGCAGCCGCCATATTGCATTTTTCTTTCATCGTAGTATTTCACCCACGTAGTTACCACATTTTATTAAAAGCACTACAAGGGCATTACTTCAAATACTATGCCATTTTTTAAATGCATTTTGCAAGAGAGCAAACTCCACAATGATAGGCAGATATGTTGCAGTCGCCATATTACATTTTTCTTTCATCGGTTCAGAAACTTGCATTTACTACCGATGGTCAGTCCTCGTCTAGATTTTGCATATGGCGGTTTGCAGCGGAAGTAGGCATCGCTTTTTCGAATTGATGTCTACCACTCCGATATTTTGTATTGTATCAGTACAGAAAATCATTCCGGCCATTAGGTAAGTGCTTAAACAAACATGAATATCGAAACTTACCGTTGAATTCATTAATTGGCGAAAAAATCTTACCGTTCACTACGTCGAACAATGCAAGAAAGCAAACTCCACAATGATAGGCAGATATGATACATACTACCCATAATTTATGCAATTAGTTACTTGGACTTCTCTGTAAATCGACGTAACACGCTTAATTTTCAGAATACCGAATATTGCGTCAATTCGATATGAGGAGAATTTTTGCACATGGCGGTTTGCAGCGGAAGCATGCAGCGCCTTTTCAAACTAATGTCTGGTACTCCGATATTTTGTATTGTATCAGTATACAAGATCCAGGCATTAGGTAAGTACTAAACAAACATGAATATCGAAACTTACCGTTGAATTCATTAATTGGCGAAAAAATCTTACCGTTCACTACATCGAACAATGCAAGAGAGCAAACTCCACAATGACAGGCAGATATGAATCGTACTACCCATAAGTTACGCAATTAGTTACTTGGAGTTTCCTGTAAATCGACGTAACACGCTTAATTTTCAGATAACCGAATATTGCGTCAATTCGATATGAGGAGAATTTTTGCATATGGCGGTTTGCAGCGGAAGCATGCAGCGCCTTTTCAAACTAATGTCTGGTACTCCGATATTTTGTATTGTATCAGTATACAAGATCCAGGCATTAGGTAAGTACTAAACAAACATGAATATCGAAACTTACCGTTGAATGTGTTAATTGACGAAAAAATCTTATCCTTCGTTACGTCGAACAATGCAAGAGAGCAATCTCCACAACTCCACAAGGATAGGCAGATATGATACATACTACCCACAATTTACGCAATTAGTTACTTGGACTTCTCTGTAAATCGACGTAACATGCTTAATTTTCAGAAAACCGAATATTGCGTCAATTCGATATCAGCAGAATTTTTGCATATGGCGGTTTGCAGCGGACGCATGCAGCGCCTTTTCAAACTAATGTCTGGTACTCCGATATTTTGTATGGTATCAGTATACAAGATCCAGGCATTAGGTAAGTACTAAACAAACATGAATATCGAAACTTACCGTTGAATGTGTTAATTGACGAAAAAATCTTATCCTTCATTACGTCGAACAATGCAAGAGAGCAATCTCCACAATGATAGGCAGATATGATACATACTACCCATAATTTACGCAATTAGTTACTTGGACTTCTCTGTAAATCGACGTAACACGCTTAATTTTCAGAATACCGCATATTGCGTCAATTCGATATCAGGAGAATTTTTGAACATGGCGGTTTCCAGCGGAAGTAGGCATCGCTTTTTCGAATTGATGTCTATCACTCCGATATTTTGTATTGTATCAGTACAGAAAATCATTCCGGCCATTAGGTAAGTGCTTAAACAAACATGAATATCGAAACTTACCGTTGAATTCATTAATTGGCGAAAAAATCTTACCGTTTACTACGTCGAACAATGCAAGAGAGCAAACTTCACAATGATAGGCAGATATGAATCGTACTACCCATAATTTACACAATTAGTTACTTGGACATCTCTGTAAATCGGCGTAACACGCTTAATTTTCAGAATACCGAATATTGCGTCAATTCGATATGAGCAGAATTTTTGCACATGGCGGTTTGCAGCGAAAGCATGCAGCGCCTTTTCAAACTAATGTCTGGCACTCCGATATTTTCCATTGCATCAGCGTACAAGATCGTTTCGACGATCAGGTAAGTGCACAAACTAATATGAATGTCGGAACTTACCGTAGAATCCGTTAATTGGCGAAAAAATGTTACCGTTCATAACGTTGAACAACGCATGAGAGTGAACTCGATAATGCTAGGCAGATATGATTCGCGTTATCCATGGTTTACGCAATTAATTACTTGAAATTCCCTATAAATCGTCGTAACACGCCAATTTGGTAGAATACCGAATATTGCGCCAATTACAGGACATACAGAAGTCCATACTTGTCAAGTTTAACCCTTCTTTGCATGATGGTGGAAATTTCCATCATAACATTGAATGCCCAAAAAATATATAAAAGAACAAGTTCACTTTAATCTAACTTTGCATGATGATAGAAATTTCCATCATATTGTTTTTTTGCTAAATTTATACTATAAATATATACTAAGATTTTTTTAACCATTTTTCCTTTAATTTTGAACATGAATTATATCACCTTGATTTATTTCATCAATAAAGAAAAAATCATGCAAAAAAGGGTTAATCAAATTTGAAAACATTTGCAATATGTAATTCCTAATAGAATTATAGAAATGATGTATGCGCAATGTATATTGTGCTGATAGACTGAAGTAAGTCAAAAGCCTTCATTCTCAATAAAAAGAAAGAATTAAAAATTGCGCCAATTCATAATGCGCAGAATTTTTGCACAGCCATTATCCCTTGATACCGACGATTCCTCATAGTTGGCGCCACCGGTACCGTGCATTTTCCGAACAACGTTTCATAATCTAGACTAATTTGAACAGTGCCCCCGGTTGTCAGTTATTTGAAAAGTCGGCTCGTGTTTCATACAGTGCTATTAATTCACTTATATACCTTTCTATTTAATTAGTGAGTCGCAATTAATAGTTTCGGCTTCCATTCGACGCAATGGCAGCCATGAAATGCACGATCAAGGACGAACTATGCAGTTGTTTTGGCGCGAAAAGAAGTTTCTGGCAGACATCGGTCCGGTGAGTGTTAAATTCAACATGGTGGATAGTTCGAAAGCGGAAATAATAACAGCGCACAATCCTATTACGTCTTTAACTTTATTCTTTGTTTTATATACTAAGAACTAAGCCATTAGTTGCAGTTAAAATCGTCGTTGATTTTACATTAAAGACAAAAATATGGTCTAATATTTACAAATGAGGTGTACAACGTAACACTAATATTAATATCTTCTCTTTCGATTAATAATTAGACTTGTTCGTATTCGTGACAGTGTGGCATGGTCCGCGTGTGTGTGTCAGGTTCGAACCGTGCCACAGTGCGGCGAACGAATTTTTTTCCCCTGGCGAAAGAGCTCGGAAACAATAAAGAACTCATCGGCTCAACGTGTATCTTCCATTTAATTAAATTCTCTCGAAGGGAGTCTAGAACATTTACTAGTCAATCGAAATATTAATTGCTCTATTTACAATGTGAATGTCGCCTACGGCGTAGTAGCACGTAACGCAATTCGGGTTATTGTTTTTCATCGTCCGTTATTCGTGTGCGCGCGGGCGCACACAAACGAATTGTACCGTGGATATCGTTAGCGGGTACATCCCTAGAGTGAAACGCAACAACTGCGGCCCTAACGAATGAAGACGCACACCGCTAAAAGCACAGAACGCCAAGGAAACGCAATGCTCGCTCGTTCGGCAATTAAAGTGACCCGTCTCTTGTTCGTACCACATTTATTATCTAAAGACAAACATTGACGGTAAACCAACGCATTTTCGCATCTCCGTAATCGCTCCGTGTCCGATAGAATCCGGCCATGTCCGCCATGCTTATCAGCTCTCTCAACGCGAACGTTCTTCTGGCGCTAGACGTCTAACAATTTTCGCAGCATGTAGGCCAGCCTTTTTTTCGTAGGACAAAAAAAGGGGAATTTCGTACAGTGGGAGTCGATGATGCGAGTCCGCGATGCGAATCCGCGCCCCTTTCGATCGAATATGGCGACGGATCGAACGGTCCTTCCTCGGAACGTAGCAGAATACTTTGAGTGCGGCTTTCGGCGGATGGCCAGTCGGAAACTTTTCGCGAGCCGCTTCCTCTCATGTCGGATCGATCGAGACGCCGTCTCGAGGCTTTGCGCGCTATTTGCAACTTGCAACCGGCTTTTTTCCGCTGCTAAATCGCCCGAGAACTTTGCCCGCTGCGCAAAGGTGCGGATTATCAATTTTAGGGGATAATCGGATGAAAGCTCCTTTTCGGCTTGGAGGGTGGAAAGCGATTGAGAACTTTTAGTGGAACTAGTCTCTGCGTGTCAACGGGCATCCAGGGACCCCTCATCAAAAGTCTGTAATAATGTGTGCACTAGTAATGTTACGCGTGGATTTATTTTCCTGATTCGGCAAGTACATTCGCACTTGTTTGCAGCTATATTTTGTTCTTTAACACTTTGACTGCCATGGTGGTCATCGGTGACCGGCGCAAAAGGTCGCACGAAAAATTAAAAAAATACCTAATCGGTCGCATTTATAATTTTGAAAATGCTATTAATATTAAATAGTGATTCAATTCTTTCGTCTCCGATACCTTCGCATTATTTTCATTTTGCACGATTCAATCATATTCTGTAGTACTTCATTCTATTGCGGTTTTAATATAGTAAAATACGCGTGGCAGCCAACGTGTTAACGCCAATACGATTTACCCATGTTTTTCACGCATATGTTTCTGAAAAATACAACCACGTTCTTTTACATTCATATTTTATCTGAGTTTGCACCCATACATTTCTGATTCAGCAAATATGAAAAATAGATCCACACGTAACATTATTGGCACACATCTTATTCTCATAGCCTTCTGACAAGGGGACATGCCCTGAAACACATAGAGAACTTCCAATGAAACTTCTTAATCAAATTTCATTTGTCACCGAAGGAAGAGTTTTTATCTCATTATACGCTACTATTAATAAGGTTGAAAATAACATACCACTCGACATTATCAATTTTGAGTGAAGAACGCGTTGCACAGTTTGACAAATGACATATTCGAAAGGTCGGAGAAGGAATGTTATTGATATCGCGATACGCCTTTCCTTATTAAAGTGCACACCCAATGAGCGTCGCCCTAATTAAATCGATGATTCGCTTGATCGTGCTTTAATTCCTAACGGTTACCGGGTAAACGTTACATACAAGGAGCACAACCAATTCGAAATGGTAAATTCTCGTTAGATTCGCTTTAAAAAACGGTGCGTTTTTAATCCTCAGTAATATTACCGCGTTATTACAAATAGTTTGCTGACTACAAAAATACGTAGTTATTATATCGATGAACGGAAAGGGTCGAAGGTACAAATTGTACGCGTTTTCTCTTTTCTCTTGCTGCGCTCCTCCACTTTTACGCCATTCGGGATAACTAGCGAGAGTCCTTCGAAAATAACGTGAGGCTTTTTTCTTTCTTTCCACTTTGAAACCAGTCTGTGTTGATTAGTATACAAAGTTCGACACGCACGGATCAGAGATAAATTATATGTACATACCAATCTTCTTTTCGCTTTCTTTTTATAAAACTATAATTCTTTGTACATTTCTTTTTTTAAAACTGTGTAGATGTTTCAGTTGAGGCTCTTTTGTCGTGAGAGTTTTTTCGTTTACGTGAATTTCCCCCCATCTTTTTTTCAGTCATTACGACGGTGTTGCAATTGAAACAGTGAAAACAGCAGAGACACTTCGTTCAACGGAAACGTCAGGATACCTCTTAGCGAAAGAAACGATACTCGTGAAGAAACAGAATCGATGCTTTTTTACGGCTATTCCAGATTTGATCGCAACTTCCCTTTGCTCCGTTCTCCACCTAGGTCGGGTCGCGTCCCATGCAATGAAACTAATTCACGGATACCTAAATACACCCCGTGCTCCTTTATTCTGCCGTTCCTTCCTGTCTCGTTACAATACTCATGACATCGCTAATGTCTCGCTCGCATAATACCTTTTGTCACGAATGACACGCACCGCATCTACCTTCGAAAATTCTCTAGCGATCGGCGCCCTCTCATTTCTTTGTCGCTGGACGAATTGTTCTCTTTCTCTCTCTCTCTCTCTTTCTCTCTCACTCACTCTCTCTCCTGCTCTCTCGCAAACGTTATAAACTCGCGTGACTATAGAAAAAATAGGTATTTCACTTGAAAGGAAGATACATGCCCACGTCTATGCGGCTGTCTCGTCTGCAAAGTGAATCGATTCCGTTCTCATCGTCTGCCGCAGAATGATTTGAGAAAGTGACCGCAAGACGAACGACGCGCTATCGTCTTGCCTGGAATCCGTCTTGCCTCGTCTCGTCTGGAATGGTGACGGAATTCTCATTCGCGCGCAACTGCCGAGTCATGAGGATCATCATTTGGCGAGAGTATTGTTTTGTGGGGATCGGCAAGTGGTCGGGCCGTATTCACTTTGCTCTAGAATACTTAGCAAGCTGTCTATAGTACTGGGCACTCCCTGTCGCAAGCATACTGGTAAATTACTTATAGCTTTTTTCATGCCGGTAAAGAATCGGTTTCTTTCCTATACGTTGCACACGCGTACAAATAATTCTATATTCTCATCCCTTATCAGCTAGTAATTTTGATATGACGTGTAGTAAGTATTCTTCGTAGATTGTGTGTTGTGTGTGAGTCTATGTGTTTCTCGGTATCCACGTATGTTTTAAAAACGCTAAACTCCTTTAAAATCGTCCGTTTCAACAGCATGGAGGGTCAGGCATATATTTCACGCGACACAAACCTGTCGCGACGGTTTTATACTGTTAATCGGTACGTAATTGACCGTTTCATTTTCTGCGGTTTTACTGATAGCGTTCAACTATCTGAGATCATGTTGGTAAGGTACCGTTGAAAATAATAGATTAATAATACAGGTACAGAGAAGAACACTCCGAAACATTTTTTCTCTGCCTTTCGACCGTTTACCGATCTTTCGTCTCGCTTCGACATAATACTATCTTTCGTTTCTCTTTAACTCCGTCAAACGAAAAGGTTGAAACGCAACTCCCGCATAATTCCCGAATTTTTCAAAGCAACCTCGCAACGTTCGCGAAGGAACCGATCGCGTTCGTTCGCGGAGAAATTTTCTATTAAAATCGCTTCACGTTCCAATTGTCGCCCGGCTCTTTTATTTCGCTTCTTCGATAAAGTGGATGATTCGTGTGCATTTAATTTAATGCGATCCGCGTTTCATATAAATGCCTGTGTACGCTTACACACACACACACACCCACACACACATACACACACGCACGTAAAAGCGACATCGGAACACGTATTATAAATTCAGCTATTCGTTACGGCTTAATTATTCGCTGGAGGTGGACACACAAAACAACGGAAAGCTAAAAAATGACCAACTTCCGCCGTTATACCGTTTATTAACATTCATGATGAAACTACGATTTTCTCTATTCGCCCGTTTTGCTCTTATTGTTTTTTGTCTTTTATCTTTTTTCCCGCTTTCTGTTTTCCGACAGTCCATCGTATCTGTGTGATGTGTTTATTCGCAACTCTTAAAACTTATACGCTAAACAATTTTTTGTCGTTTATCCTATAAACATCATTTATCCGTATAACTATATCTTAAGAGTAGTTTTCAAAAAAAAATAAAATAAAAAAAACACGACGTGACGAACGGATGAATAAAAAGAAGAAGCGACGAACGAATCACGGTTAATCGCTGTCTGTGGGATTTTCCAACCAATAACGGTAACAATACTATATACATATATATATATGCGTATATATATGTATGTATATATATATAGGTATATCTATGAGTGTCAGGTGTGTATGCCGCGTATGTAGGGAGAGAGAGATGTGTATGTGTACATGCATAGACGAGCGCAACGGAAAATGAAATTGCCGTAATGAAAGCACTGTACACAAGCCAGTCCCATAAACCGCTAATATGTACATACGTATTGTCCAACTGTAAATTTGAGATATATCGCGGGCGCGTTCGGTACTTAGTTCGGCTGTTGACCAAATCGTATCGGTGCCTTTTCATTACTGCACACTCGCTGCGCAGTTAATTTATACGTGCGCATTTCGGGTTTCGACTTAAAAAGCGACGAGCCGGATTAAACGAGTGCGTCCGTTTTAAGGCGATCGGCTGTTAAAAGCACACTCAGCACGCGTTGCCGCACACTTCTCAATTGCGCAGAATGCTCCGAAATAACTGAATAGGCCTCGCTGCTTTTTTTCGCACTGCGGAGATGGACGCGTCGACGTGTGCTTGTAACAGCTTTTTGTCGCTGGCGCGCATGAAAGTTTCAATCAGATGCGGGGAAGTGATATGTCTGAGTCGAAACGTTTTTCTCGATGACGGACTATGACAATGGACAATCTCAATGCAGGTCTGACGATAGGTTGATGAGTCCGGCTCGGTACCGGATGATCTTAAATACGCGTGATAGTTTCGTCGGGAGGTGATCTAAAGAGAAATAAATTAAATAACCATTGTAGTCGTTAATTTTGATGAGTCTTCGCTACGTAAGAACATTATATATATACATGGGTTATGCATTGGTAAGAGAGTAATAGTAGTAGTAGTAGTGGTGGTAGTAGTTGCAGTAATAGTTATAGTAATAGTAGTAGTAGTAGTAGTGGTAGTAGTAGTAGTAGTAGTAGTAGTAGGTAGTAGTAGTAGTAGTGGTAGTTGTAGTAATAGTAGTAGTTTTAGTAATAGTACAGTACAAGTAGCATAGTAGTTTTTAGAGTATGTAGAGAGAATAAGCTACAACGTATTTCGTAAACGGTTTTGGTTGGACCTAATAACTATATTCGATTCGATAATAATTCGACGGGTTAATTATACATTGATAATTTCGATGGAGGAGTCTCATTGGGTCTTGTGTTAAAAGTGAAGCTCTAGGCCCAACTGATGAGAATGGACGGGCGGTAGAGGACACGAAGAGAATCCAGAGTCAAGGAACTTAGGGGGATGGGTAGGTGTGAGGGTGGGGCCGAGGGTGGGGCTGAGGGTGGAGGGGAAAGTAGGTGCTAACAGGAAATATATTTGAGTTTTTATTCGATCGTAATTATCATCAGAGATCTAATGTCTTCTTTCACATTTCTCTCCTTTCCTCCTCTCATTATCGTCCTCTCTGGCTACTTCTGCCTCAACCTTGTTCTCTCTGTGTCTCTCTTTCCTTCTTTCTCTAACTGCCTCTCTAACTCTGCCCCTGTTGCCTGCCGTTTGCCTTTCTTGCCTCTTTTTCCAATTTTTATTCAGAATACTAAACTCTCAAAGTGGCATCGTAATTATACTTTAAATTCATGATAATAAAGTCTATCGTATGAGAGTTTAACCGTGTGTCAACATATGTCTCATACCATTTCATATATATTTATATATTTATATATTTATTTATATATAATATAATTTTAATAATAGTATGTATATAGTATATTCACTACCTGCATATCACAACATAAATTTACTTTCGCACACTCTCGCGCTCTCTCCCATTCTCACCCTCTTTCTTTCCCTTTCACGCACGAGACCTCACTCGCCACACTCACCCGCATACACATATACACGAACAACCGTACGATTTCCGTCTACATAATAATAATTATTATTTTTATTATTATTAGTAGTATTATCATTATTATTATTATTAATATTATAACGCTGCGGTAGTCGGATAGTGGTTGAGTTTCTAAGCATTGTAGCGCCGTTTCGTCCAGAGAGCATACTTTCCGTTTTTGTTGAGCAGTGTTCCCCTTCCCCCCGTGCCTCCCGTTACGCCCCCAACCCATTCCGTCGCATTCCATCGCATTCCACCGCATTCCAACGCATTCCACCGCTTGTCTCTCATTCATCCATCCATCCAGTCTTTTTTATTCCGCCTCCGTGTGACACTTCGACATCCCGAAAAGCGGCCACGCCGAGAAACAGCGGCTCGCGACCATTTCCTCCCGACTCGCAACTCAGCGGAATGCATCGATCCTCCCACTCCTCTCGTGAGTGCGCATCGTCCGAGGCGCGTGTTTCGCGGCAGTGCCGATCAAAAGAAAGAAAAAAAGCCGAGACACCTTCGACCTCCGCTCTTCAGCGGACATTACGCTTCACTCGTCAGGTTTGCGCGTTTCACCTGGCGTCTCGCGCACGATCCGGCGACGATCATCGGCCACTACTAAACAACTATCGCGCGCAGACCTTCTTACTCCGCGTTACCTTCGCGTTACCCCCATTATGCTACACTGCTCACGAGCTCAGCCACTAACAATGATACATCAGCATAAAACCATAGAAACCACCGTGGGGCTCAGCTCTGTCGTCGGAACGCGTACACGCTGGGCACCACCGACGTTTGTGAACGACCTCGAGAAGGATCCAGGGCAGCAGGCATCCTAAAGTATGCAGCAGGAAGCTGAGCAGCAACTGCTCCCGCCGCCTTTGCTCTTTTGCCTCTGATCTGCAACGAGAGAAACGCAAGAGGAGGGTGGCGCGTTAGATGCCTGCTCTGGCGAGAATTCTTTACTTCCGCCTGCCGGAAACCTACTCGTGGCTTCTTTCGCGCTCAGATGAAACGTTTCGGACAGACTGGTTGCTGGGATGGGTGCAGGTTGTGTGGGAGGCGGGTCGGGGGAGTTGTTAGCTCACTTCGTAGCTTTCGGGATCGTCAGGCTGGACGTGCATGTATTCGCCGTTTGGCAAAATACCTTTTTTGTGGCGGAAGATGTTAGCATGAGTGTCAATCTTGGTATGTAATCGTAGATATGAAAGAACGAAAGGAAGGAAGGGATTGGCATTGGACTCGGATTTGCTCACAGGCGTATCGGGAGGGCTAGTGTGGACAGATCCTGCCCAATACACGCTTTCGACTTCGAATTGTTGGAAATGATATACAGAGAGACAAGGTGTGCTTTTGAGATCTTAAAAAGACATTCCCGCGTTCTTGGGGTGTCGGATTCGCACTTTTAACCGTTTTAGGGCCAGGGGTGGTTTTACAGACCGCGGTAGGTAGTGCCACGCGACACGATATTATCTAAAATACAAGCAGTGCGGTCGCGTTCCCTTGGTCGTATGTTGAAAAACTTTAGAATCATAAAGGTGAAGACACCAATGGCCGCGAAACATGTCCAGAATTTCAACAATAAAATACTAAAGCGAATCCACCCATAGGGGGGCTTATACATTCCTTTATTGTCCAATTAAAATGATAGTCAAATTTGAGTGTACCGTTAACTGAACATTGCCACCGAAGGCCGTAGCAATTTTTTACGCGAAATCTGAATAGCACAATCGCGCTGCGTGGCACTAAATGGTTAAAACTTTGCCGTTAAATTGCGAGGCTGAGTGGTGGTGGTGGTAATTTAATCTTTGAATAGTGGAACTGACATAGTGAAAGCCCACTCTGGGCGCGTCGCTATAAACGACGATCACGACTATTGCCATGGATACAACTTTATACATTTTTGACAGCACAGTTTTATCATACTGAATATTTCGTGTCGTGCCAGTGTAAAAAAAAATTTATCATGTTTAAGGTTATGGGCTAGGTTTGCGAAGTTTCCCGACGAGTTAATTCGTCTTGTGCACTGGAGAACCATTTCAATTACGAATTAACTCGCCATTACCGGTTAAAAGGTTACTATCAGATAATGCGATGGCAAGCTACACTCATCTCACTTCTCAAATATTTTGCGTAATCGCGAATTTGTTTGCCGAAGTGAAGGAGAAAGTGTTGATTTCAGTTTGAAAAGTGAGGCTAAGAACAAGATACGAAAAATAATCTGAATAAAATTGCGTGTCCAGGTGTTAAACCTCATCTTGAAGTTTTGCATAATAATGAAACTGGCCGCTCGTCGTTTCACGTCACGATGACTTTGAAAATAGTTGCGCGCGTTCGTACATGAACGTGATAATTACCTTGAGAATTGGGTTCGGGAAGATTTTCCCGTGGGACCAAGTGCATTACCGTGGTCTTCCCAAAAGGAAGCCCGAGAGCACCGAGTGTGACATTGCTGTGTAGAAAACGGCCTTGGTAGATTAGCCGTAGGATCTCCGCTTTGGCAACCGCCTCCTCCGCCCAATCTGAAAATAACGAAACGCAATTCATGCTAAAACCCAACGAAAATGAAAGGAACGTAACTGAAAATAATGAATGTTATGTCCGAAGTGACGGCAGCGAGCGCTGATCGATCGACGGTCAACTTTCGAGCGGAAGTGTTAAATTGAAATAGTAACCGTAATGGAGCCCGTTTGATTGCCGGAAACATTAGCGTAACGCACGACTTTTCCCACCGAGACGGCGGTTGATTGTCGTCGATCCACTCGTAATTTCATTAATTAATTTTCCGGACGCCGCGGTCCGGCGTTCACACCCACCGTGCATCAAAATCTACGGTGTTGCGGAACTAATTAATTAAATTGGAAGCGAGGCGCCGGATAGCGATGTTAGAAATGCGCGCGGTGGCTTGAAAGTCACCGAAGGGAGTCCCGCGACCGTTCGCCATTTCATTTGTGCCCCCGAAACCGTATTCGCACGCTCGTTACATCCGCACGCTTAACTTAGAGCGCGGACACGGCAGAAACGTCCCTGGCGCTTGGCCAAATTATCCGCGGCACTCGCACAACACGTTAAGCCCTTCCCGTCACGTCATTTTTCTATCAATGAGCCGATTTACGTAACTCCGGCGGCAAATGTCTCGTGCGACGCGCGGCAAAATACGCCCGTGCGCTTTCTATGGGAAACTGCGAATTTGCATTGCGCGCGTCCGGTCGAGCGAGCAAAGGGGTTAACGAGTTCGCCGCGATAGCGGGACGTTATTGTCACGATAATACCGCGTCGATTTCGTCGGCGCATTTGGCGAGAGAGCGACAATGGCTGCGCGCCGATCTCATAAATCTCTGATCCCGGGGACATTGGGTTCGAGTAACGTGCTCGCCTCGCCCCGATATATCGAACGACGCCTCGACCCGCGCGCGTGCATCTGCGAAACGTCGAGCGCGTCCAATAAAAGGAACCAGTGTACCCACCTTCCGGCCAGTTTTCAAACACATGGTGGGCTATGTCACCCGCGGAGTCGCTCGGACTGAATAGGAACTCTTTTGTCTTACCGCTGACAAGGATGAGGCGTAGATTTATCTGAAAAATAAAAGCACAGCGCCGGGCGTTAGTTCCAGGATCCGCGCGCGGTCGCGGCTGAAATACGGCTGAAATACGGCTCGCGCGCGATAGGTCACCTGTCGCGTATAAATCGTCTTCGAGCGCTACTACCTCGGCATTGCCGGAGGAAGCGTCTGCCGCGGGACGGGAATAATTAAGGAGAAAATTGGTAGCGAAGGGATTTAAGGAAGTCGACGCGGCCCGGCGGAGTCCAGCTCCTGAGGCCGCTAAATCTCGGGACGGGAGCATTAAAGCCGCCTGACGCCGACAGTAGACAGGCCACGGCCCATTCACACGGCGTCAGGCACAATTACGCCTGTATTAATCGCCGCGAATGCCCTTTCCGTCTCTTCTTTCCCTGCATTTTTTCTCTTACTGCCGCTCCGCTCCTACCGCTCTGCTCACTTCATTCCGCTTCTGTCAGATTTTCTGCCGGACGTGCATTCAATTACGGCGAGTCACGGGAGCCGGCGTAAATAATTACCGACAAAGCCAGCGCGTCGCGGTTGGAGCCGGTTTCGGCAACGGGGGTGGTAAGAGACGACGCTGGCGGCACTCGTGACCCTTTGTGGTCCCTGCGGTCGCAAAAATCCACTCTCCTCGCTCGACAAAGCGCTAAGTCATTGTTCCCGGGCGCGAATTGTCGCGCCGCGACACATCATTCTTTTTTTTTCTCCTAGGGGCAAACCTTCGACAAGACACCCCCCTTCGAAAAGCAAGAAGCGGTCGCCGGGATACAAACACGGAGTAAACGAATATGCAACACATCAGCCTCTAGGTCCGTCGTCGTCTTCGTTTGGGTCCGCAACCCACCGCCACTGATTGACCGGCCGCTCGCCAGGCGGAAAATTCAGGAAGCCGCCGCCGCCGCTCCCTTCAGTCGTGAATTTTCGTTGCCGACCTTCCAAAGAATGTCCTCGTCAAAGAATTCGCGCAATTTCCTTCGGGCCGTTAGCCACCGGCGGTGGACACGTGTAACCCCGAGACCTCCGACGCACGAATGCGCGGGTGGCGACGACGGGCTCGTAGATTTTCGTAAAGCCCATGCGAGCACGCTCGTTAGGCACGAGCAAACGCACTTTGCCGGAACGCACACCGCGTGTGTAACGTCGGAAGGGTAGGCGAGCGTGCGTTCGGTGGATTTAAGCGGCCAGGAGCTGCGCAACTGAGAGACGAGGCGGACGCAAAGGGCGGCACGCGTTCACTTCAAAGGGACTTATTCATGCGGTAGCATTCGATGCTCGCTTTTTTACAGTCAACCGGCCGGAGCGCGCAAGAGTGCGCGCAAGGACGCCGTGCTGCCTGATCGTTCGGCGACTTCGCGCCGCTCAAAAGCGTCAGGGGCAATCGGGCAGCGAAGTAAGCAGAGTAAGCGGGCGAAATTCATTCGGCGTCGTCCTGGCCGCAACCGCGCAATCAATAATAATTAGTGTGGGAGGGTCGGAGGCGAAGGGAGAAAATAACAGAGCGACGAGCAGAGAACCTCGGTGACAGAGACAGGTGGGTGGGTCGCGCGATTCTCAGAATTCCACTTAGCGCTGGGCAGGGTCCGACGCGTTTCCAACGAATCGCGGTGAATCCATTTTAAACCAATTTCACCGGCAATTAATGGCCGATCGAGGGGCGGCCATCGTTCGTGAAAACAGCGAGGACGCGGTCTGTAGTCCCGGGGGGACGATTTCGGTGCCGGACCCGTGGACGTGTTTGCACATGCAGGGTGACAAACGCACGCACACGCGCGCACACGCGTGCACATCGATCTCGCGCGCTCGTCCAGCCGAAAGCGAATACGAGAGGACTAATTTGTGCCGTCGTGCCCTGCATCAGGGTGTGGAATAATGTTACCCATTTTTGTGCCTTCTGCTCGAACGGTTTTATTTAAACCCGTAGGCAAGTAAATCAGAGGATGAGTGTCCTTCCGGAGGAATTTGCGAAGAATCCGTGTAGAGCTCCGGAGAAACATGCAGAGCTCCTACAGGATTAACTCTTTGAGTGCTGCATACTTTCAGCCGAAACGCTTCCTGAGGACGGAGTAGTTTTGCGCCAGGACGGACTCGACTGATTAATTATACACGACATAATTGAGTTATAATTTTGCTTCTTCAGTTATGCCGTATTAAATGATGCAAGAAAGTTATTCGCTAAAAACCGCACGGACATTCATCTCATGGAATGAGAATGGTGGGAGCAGTACGTGGGAGACCGAAAAGATTGACCAATGCATGTATGCGTCTATAGTCCACGTCGGTAACTTTTATCGAACGCGTGTATGCGTTCATAGCACTCAAAGGGTGAAATAAAACCGTTCAACCAGAACAGGCACAAAAATTGTTAGTCGAGTGAGAATTTTTATTGGAACTTCTCTACATGTTCCGGAGCATGCAGTGGCCCTTCATCAGGAGTCTGCAGCAGTGATATGTATGTTGATGTTACGCGCTGGTGCGTAATTCTAATGTAGCAAAACTGTGAAAGCTTGCAAATGTACGTTTTGTCAAACGTTTTCCAGTCTCCTGATTTCACGTATCATTTTTACTCGATTTTGGATAAAATTAGGAAGGGTATTAAAAAATAGTGGAGAGGGTACAAAGTACAGCAAGGAAAAAACAGATTTCTTTTACGACAATCTATTTTTTCTCTTTATTTTTGCTTGTAACTCGTAAACTATTGGAGATTTTCGGACGCGGTTTGAATTTTTTTGAGTCTCTGTCGATCCTCTCTCATTTCATATAGGTGAGCAAGTCGAATAATTCACTTGCAGGAGATGGTGGTTAAAAAAACCATGTTTTCCTCATGTTTTTCTCGATTTTTCAATCTATTTCGTGTCATATCTCGGAAACTATTTCGAATTTTTCTACGCGGTTGGAATTTTTCCAAGTCTCTTTGTACCCCCTTTCATGCTGCACAATTACAAGTCGATCGGTAGAGTTTTAATTTTTGACCCTGTTTTCAGGCTCGTTTTTCATGATTTTTCCACACATTTTTGCCGATATCTCCGGAACTATTACGAATTTCGGGGTGCGTCTTGCATTTTTCCTAATCATTTTGGACCCTCTTTGATGTATTAAAAGGGCAAGCAAATCGGGGACCCATCCTTTTCTGGCAAAAATGGCAAGGGTTATTACCTTAAGATTTCCTCAATTTCTTCAAGGCCCTGTCCCGTTTAACACGTTCACGCCGGGGCCGATTTTCATTTTTCATGCAGCACTTAAATGGCACGATTCTTGCTTGTTTCAATTATTTAAAATTCAATTATTTAAATGTTCAACTATACGGCAATTTTGTCAACTTACTAAACGAACTATATTTTTGACTCGATTTCTTCAAGATCCTGTCCCCTCTAAACTAGTGAACAAAACCTAGAGTTAAATGTAAAAACTAGAGTTAATGTTTCCGGCGTTATTAAACCAAATTTTATCAATTACAATTCCCATAACATCAGAAGACTGTGATTAGATTTGACATATGTTAAAATATAATTTCTCATTTGCTGCCACGTTTACTTGTTTATATCATTTTATTGGTCTCCTCGAATTAGATAAGCGTTGCATTTTTCACTTCCACGATTCGACGTGTCGACTTACTCTACCGCGAAGAAAGTTTCGCTTCCATAATAAAGAGACAATTGTCAACCTCGCCGCGTTGCGTTTCGTCTTCGAACGAAGCTGGTCGTTTTTGCCGCAGTTCTCGAATGCGCGGGGTCCCGTGGCGAGTGCGATCCCGTTAGCGAGTGAATCCGTTGTCGTGCGGATTATTCGGGCTGTCGCGGATTATCAGGCGCTGCGTCGTTTCCGAATGCGACGATCGATGGACTTTCTCTCTGCGCCTCTCCGCGGACGCACGCACCGCTGTTAGGCGCTTAGTCTAACGCGATCATTCCGACACTTCTGCGCGCGGAATGTCGACGCGATTCTTCTGATTAAGGTCAGGGTTGCGAAAGAGCGCGCCGGAGCGCTTATCGATGCAAATGGGTTAAGTATGCGACTATTTCTGCCATTCGTCGAAATATCGGCAATGCGCCGACATACGATCGGCTTCCCCCTTTTACGACGGTCTCGCAAATCGCTGCGCCCTCGTCCCTACCGCGAGTTTACTGTCGGAACAATTTAACCGAGAACGTTCGCGTAACTTCGTTCCGATATGCGTTGGGTTGGCAAAGAATTTCGTTCGGTTGGTCAAATCGTTCTTGGGGCGGAAGGACGTGGAATTTTGGAAGAATGAAATTATGCAGACGTTTTGAAGGTGGCAGACGGTAAGCAATGGAATGTGGAACACCTGGTCAATGGAGATGTTGATGAACGTAAAATATATCTCTTGAATTTTTCCATACGGACAGAACGAATTTCTTGGCTGGTCTAAGAGACATTTTTCACCATTCGCTGAAATGCGATTTTACGAGTTACGTCGTGTAGAAGGTGCATTTTGGGAGAATGGAGTAATGAAGTCACCCAGAAGATGGCAGAATGTAAACGGAAAATGTCGAGCACTTGGTCAGTCACGATATCGACGAAAATGCAATATATCTCTTCAATTTCATACAAACCGGACGAACTCTTTGGTCAACCGAATACATTTCTCACCATTCGGCAAATGCGATTTCGCGAGTTTCGACATGCAAAAGGTGCATTTTCGGAGAAGTGAATTATGAACACGCCTATAAATTGGCAGAAAATAAACAATAAAACGCTGAAGACACGGTCAATCAAAATATCGACGAAAATGCAATATATCCGCTGAATTTGATAAAAACCGGACGAACTCTTTGGCTAACCGAATACGTCCGCATACGTTCCTCGCTGCCTTGCGTACCGCATCATACGTGCGTGCTCGTAATTTCCAGCGAATCGACGAAATGGAATTGACCTTCGCCGCTTTTAACGGCGCGCGCGCGCGCACGGCGCCCAGCGTCGCGACACAAGGCGTCGCGTTAAAGATCGACTGCGTATCAGCGGCGGCTCGAATCCACTGTCACACGTCAAACGTAATGACGTCTGGCCCAACCCGGCAGTTTCAGATTACCCTCCGCGCCCGCCACACACCCACAGGACACAGAGCCACCGCCAAATGTACATTCTATATGCAGGCGCGCGTGGATGCACCCTGCGCCCGAATGCCCCAATGACCCGGTTAGCGAGAGCGATCCCGCGACGTAGCCTCGACATTCTCGCCCGTGACGTCTACTGAATCAAGGTAAACCCGTCGCAAGCTTTTTTCTCGCGCCCCCGCACATTTCCCGCGACCGCTGCCAAACGTGGAAAATCTTGCGTCGTCGTGGGCGGATGAACAAGAAATTAAAGAAACGAGATAAACTATTGGCAAAAAACAGGTGCACTCGTGAACACAAGCCGACCTGTCGAATGTCGGCTGACAAGAAAGAGATGTTTTTTGCCAGAATGGTCAAAGGTGGAAAATCCTACGTCGTCGTGGGCGGACGGAGAACAAAAGAAAAAAATGGAAAAAATGAGCGGCATAAAACGGACGCACACTTAGACAAGCCGATCTGCCGAACGTCGGCAGACAAGGGATGTTTTCCGCGAGGACTGCCAGGGGTGGAAAATCTTGCGTCGACGTGACCGGACGGACGTCAAATGATAAAAATGGGAAAAATGTTCGGCGCAAGCCTGACGCACTCTTCAACAGAGGCCGATCTGCCGAACGTGGAAAATCTTGCGTCGTCGTGGGCGGACGAAGAAGAAATTAAAAAAACGAGATAAACTATTGGCAAAAAACAGACGCACTCGTGAACACAAGCCGACCTGTCGAATGTCGGCTGAGAAGAAAGAGATGTTTTTTGCCAGAATGGTCAAAGGTGGAAAATCCTGCGTCGTCGTGGGCGGACGGAGAACAAAAGAAAAAAATGGAAAAAATGAGCGGCATAAAACGGACGCACGCTTAGACAAGCCGATCTGCCGAACGTCGGCAGACAAGGGATGTTTTCTGCGAGGACTGCCAGGGGTGGAAAATCTTGCGTCGACGTGACCGGACGGACGTCAAATGATAAAAATGGGAAAAATGTTCGGCGCAAGCCTGACGCACTCTTTAACAGAGGCCGATCTGCCGAACGGCGGCTGAAAAGAGATGTTTTCCGCGAGGACTGCCAAACGTGGGAAATCTTGCGTCGACGTGAGCTCGCGAACGTGAAATGAAAAAGAATAGAAAAAATGTTCGGCACAAACAGACGCACTCTTCAACTCAAGCTGATCTGCCTATCGTCGGCTGAAAAGAGGTGTGGCTCGCGGCGTCTGTGTGTGTGTACAGCACATAGGCGTTCATCTTTCTCTGACCTCGCATTTTCCATGGTGCGGAGGCGCCGAGGTTGCCTGGAAGGAGAAGGCGAAGGCAAGAGGGCGAAGTCGTTCTCTCGTGCTCGCCTACGTGTTACGTGTGTGTGTGTGTGTGCGCGCGCGCGAACGTTCCTGCCCTCTGTATGTGCCGTACGTCTCCTACATATTTTCCGAGATGGGTCAACGAGATACCACAAATTATTCAGACGAAACGTTCGGGGCGAGCTGCGGGCAGAGATAACGACGGGGACGACGCCAACCGGGCTACGACACATAACCAAATGCCGCGAGTCTACGCCCCTAGTCGATCCTTTAACCCTCTGTTTATTGCTGCAGTCGGGATGCAACGAGTGAGCCGACCTGCTCGGGATAGCCTTACGAAATCTATCCTTTCATGCCGTGCCGCTCTCCTCTTTCCCATGACCTCCATCGATGCGCACCGACGGTTATTATTGTGACACTTGGATTAAGTTGACTGCAGGTTCAACTTTTTCTGATAATGTCAACCAGTTCTGCCCATTTCCGTTGAAACGTTTCATTTGAACAATTATAAGTATTAATATAATTACGTTAATAATTGTAATAATGACAAAGTCCGTGGACCTCAAAATCTGCAGAGTTTCTATGGGATTAAATAAAGTCATTCAACCAACACAGGCACAAAAAGTATTAACATCGTTGCATAACTTGGTTTCACTTGATTGCATATTCAACGTATTTTGATAATGTTAATCAATTTTTAATTAATGTAATCATATTAAGAATTATAATAGTAAAAGGTGCTATGGATCGCGGAACATGCAGAACTCCTACGGAATTCAATGAAATAATTAAACCGAAACAGGCACAAAAATGATTGACGTTATTGTGTAACGAGTTTCGTTTGTATCTCACAACTTATTTTTGTCGGTAGCTTCGAAAATATACCGAGCACTGCATTTTTGTCTACGGATTCCTGAGTCTTTTTCCGAAGCCTTTTTAACCTTTAATGGACTTCAGCGCATCGGAGCTGACTTGCTGGTAGGTCATCGCTGAACTTCGTGCTTACGAAAATGTCCAATTACTGACATAACTATTTTCTCGTATAAACTTTGACACTGGAAATCAAGCCTTAGATGGCCATTAGTCTGATCTGGTAAAAGTTGTTACGTTACGTAAGAGGTGGCAAACGTCTGCTGCGGTAAAAAGTATAATGTCACGTGCAGGGTGACATACATCCGTTTAGGATTAATACCTCGAAAGGCGAGCAAGTCACAGATTTATACCCTTTGGCTAATGACGCTTAAGAAAATCGTGGTTTTTGTGGGCTTCGCCTGATTTAGCAATTGATGCCGGACTAAACGATAATGAGTGCTTTTTAACCCTGGACTGCAATATATCACCGTGAACTACATTGTTGTGAAACTTTCATGAAATTGACTACTCAAAGAAAACTGTAACTTGGAGAAATAATACTATGATAGACCTTTTGGCACAAATCTTGGAAACAATTACACTCTGGAAGAACTAGAGTTAAAAAATAATTGAAACAATTAAGGAGCACTCGCGTGCGGCAAACTGTCGGTTTCTAAGAACTTTGTGTTTTGAGATCGCAACTTTTACGACGCTGCCGTAATCTAGGGTTCAAGATTCGTTAATACTCTTTCATGGTTGGTCGGTACTGATAGCCCGTTCAAAAGAAAACGTTTTCCCATTTAGTCTATTCTTGACCATGCCGTGAAAACTTACGGTGATCATGACCGACGTAGTTCCTTTTAGATTTTGTGTGCTATATCACTAAAACACTAGTCTAATGCGTCATAGAAATGATTCCGAATATCTTGAAATATTTCATTAATATTCTACGAGATGCGGTTCATTGATTTTCATTGATATCGAAACCAGGCTTCGCGAACGACTGGATGGACATAGGCCACGGTATTAAGTGGCACAGCGCCTGCATATCGATGGGACACGTAGACTGTCACCCTGGAATGCCCTTTCTCATTAATTCCACGGCGAAATCTTCGGCATCCCGGCAAATGCACCGACGACAGACCAGATCGTCCGATATCAGACAAAATCGCATTTCCCCCCGCACTTTTTTCCCGTCCGTTATCAAATCTTGAAATTTATTCGCCGCGTACTCTACGGAGTCGCAGGCAGCCGGCCAGCTTCGTTCATTCGTTTCGTCCGACATTCGGCCAGCGGATGCAGACTGACGTTCGCTACCGACTCGGACGAATATCGGACATTCGACTGACCGACAACGTCCGCGGCATACCCCGTCGTCCGGCATCTCGTATCGCGTGTTGAAGCCTTGGAAGCGTGCACTAACCCCACGGCGGGGGCCACGTTTGTATCTTTCTGCCGCTCTTCCGCCCCTCCTGCCTCCTCCTTGCCCCTCGGCCACCATCGTCCCACTCTAATCCCCTTCTTGCCGCGCCCTGACCGATGCCTATCTCCGTCCATCCCTGACCCCGACTCCGTCTTACCCTCCACAACCACCGAGTCTCTCTCTTCCTCTTTCTCCGTATTCTCCGCGCTTCGCTTTTCTCTCGTCTCCCTCGCGAACCTCGAGCCTAACGCAATGCCACTAATTTAATAATCCTCGCGCGCGCCTACGGGTTCGCTGAACTTTTGAAATGTCGCTTTCCAGGCCAAACACTCGCGTCGCGGTGTCCACCCTAGTTTATCCGCATCGACGTAAGCCGGATCCCAGGAGTCATGTCTCCCGCAGCTTCGATCTCGATGAAGCTCGCGCAGATTCGCAGCAGGCACGCAGATAGGCGACACGTATTTCTTCGCGACAATCTGTCACGTGCGTAAGTGCTTCTGTGCCGTACGCCAACGCCTTCGAGAGGGATGACGCAGTCGTCAGCCCTCAATTCCTCCCAACCCTCGGTGTCGCAGTTTTCCACTTTCGTGGGGTGCCAGAAAGGCGGCGGTTGCTTTTTTTGCCTAGTTTAATAATCGTCCTGCGCCTACAGACTCGCTCAACTTTCGCACCGTTGTTTTTCATACCAAACACTTGCGCCGCCGTGTCCACCCCAGTTTGTCCGTTCCGACGTAAGCTGGATCCCAAGCGTCATGACTCCGGCAGCTTCATCCCCGATGAAGCACGCGTAGATTCGCAGACACGAAGATAGGCGACACGTATTTTTATGCGGCAATCTGTCACTGCGCCGAGGTAGCTGTTTCGCGCTGCGTACGTGCTTCTTTGTCATTCGCCAACGCCTTCGAGAGCGATGACGCAGTCGTCAGCCCTCAAGACCTCCCAACCCTCGGTGCCGCCGCTTTGCGCTCTCGCGGGGTGCGAGAAAGGCGACGGTTCAAGCGCTGGAACGCAATAAAACGTGCACCTTCCTCTTCCCGCGGGCGTCGGATGTTGACGGGAAAGGTAGCCAGCATTGCCTCGGCGTGTTGCTGGCGCACAATGCCCCGCGCGCCCGCGGCAGGGAGCAGGGGAAAAAATAAATGAAAGGAGAGCGAGGCGGAAGATTGAGAGGGCGCTTTCGCAGAAATAACGACCCGCGTGTTGTTCGTGGTGCTCGGAACTCGAGGGGTTTGACTCTGGGTTAGGACGTCGCGCTGTCCGCCGGCGTAAGCGGCTAATAAGATTCGGTAAATCGGTAACTGGGGTGATCCTGGGAGTCGCGTTGTCAAAGGTCCGGACGCACAAAGCCACGAAACTGGCGAGGGATAATGGGGTGCCTTGGCATCTGGACGCGGACGGCGCGCTCGAAGAAATGACAAAGCGCACCGGAGGAGCGGTTGGCGAGCATGTCAGTGCTGCAACACTCCCTGGGGTCACTTGCACAGGACCCTTCCGCGAAATCCACTCGGCACTTGGGCGCAGGTAGCCGCATGCGGAGTGTGGACGATTCCGACACCCGACGTCCGGTGAACGACACTTTCGAAACTGCGCGCCGCAGCATCTGGCGGTGGACGTATTTCAACGATCCTGAAATTTCTCTTCCCGGCGCGCGGAGAAAAAGAAACCTTTAGGTCCCCGACTATTAATCGTTTTCGTTGAACGCGCGCTGCCGTTGAACTTTCACTGACCGCGCGGCCAGCGTAAGGTCCGGCGCGATTCATTCTCGCTATTGAACGGCCGGAAAAATGGCGCGCTTCGCCGCGCGAACAAAGGACACGCATGAGCACTTTTTCACGCGGCGCGCAATTCTCGCTTGACAATGTCTGTTAGTGAAGTCGCGCGCGGGCGTTGGAGCTCGTGTGCCGTAAGTGGCCGTATAAACCGGTCATTACTACTGGGACCCATCGTGTGCGTCGAGCCAGTCGGCCGACGCGTCCTATCGATAAATTCCATCTAGTCCGCCCGAACACGGATCACACCGGGAGAACATTGTCGACGTGTCGTCTCGCGCACGGCGTTTAATGACGATTACTGGGGACCGCCAAAACGTGACGGAATCCTCAGCGGCCGCTGTTAACGCGGGAGGGGCATTAAAATAAACGCGTTTCCCTGTTTCGTCCTCTGACCGTTCATCGACGATCGGACACACGTTACATTTCGTGTGTGTGGACGCGGTAAGTCAACGCCCACGCACAAGACAGCGATTCTTAGCACTTTGACGGCCGCGCACTTTACTGGAGAACACCTAAATGCCGCGGCGTCGACCTTCTAGCATGTGCAGTCGCAGACGTATTATTCTAGGCAAATCGAAGTTACACGTACGTGACAGCGACCGTCAAAGTGTGGGATGCTCAACCCTGCTGTCTATTGCAGTTTTTCAGATGCGATCGTTAGTGGTCGATTCATTTAATGCTTTCGCAATCGTTGGTATATACTGTTGCATGCCGACTATTCTCGACAAAGCGTAGACGCGTCTATGTGACACCGGCGGTTAACTGCTGATGGACAAAGTTGTATCTACCTGACAACGGCCGTCACAGTGTTGAACGTTCAGCACTGGGTGTCTATTACAGTTTTTCAGATGCGATCGGTAGTTGTCAATTCATTTGACGCTTTCGCAACCGCTGGCATATACTATCGCCTGTCGACGATTCTTGACCAAGCGGAATCATGTCTATGTGACAGCGGCCGTTAACTGCTGACCGACAAAGTCGCATCTAGGCGACAGCGTCAAAGTGCTAACGTCCGCACGCGGAACTTCCGTTTCGGAGGTTTGGAAAAAGTCGCCCGAAGGAGTGGGGCACGATCCTTTCCGACGTGAACTTTCCCCCGACACGATTAGCGCGCATAAAAGGCACTACGCTAGTGCGGCCAATTTTCACGGTCTTCGCGGAATATCTCGCGCTCGTAATTACGCCAATTACAGGACGACCTCGGGTTAATAAATACTAATGCATTGCCATCCGGCGCGGACGTGTGCGCGGGCAGAGAGTCCAGTCGCCAAGAGCGAAGAGCAGAACCGAGTGTCACTTAATCGTTCCCTACGGTCTGTGAACACTGCGCAAAGGAAGAGGTATGGGAACGTCAATTTTCCTCCAGCTTTCCACTCCCGTTCCCCCAGGCGCGCCACTCGGATACCCCGGATTAATTTCGACGATCGCAAATCTCCGGCAACGGGCGTGTCCGCGGCGAGGCCTTTCAAATTTAACACCCGGCGATAATTCTATGATTCGATCGTCCGGGCCGCCGTTTGCGTAAAGTGAAATTGCCGTGAAAGCGAAACGGGCGACAAGAAAGTGGCTGTAGGAGCTGTTCGTTTTCCGTAAAACTTCTGCGAAGTGTCCCGCGACATGATCCAAAGAAAAACGACGCTGCCGACGCGTCGCGCGAACCCGCCGTTTTAATGTTTAACGCATTGACGCCGGCACTGCGATTCGTGTTTCTCGCTATCGGGCTGCGTGGAACCAGGGTGTAATATAAAATTTGATGGCGGCGATAACTATTTCTGCTGCTACTTTTCCTGCCGCTGTTGCTGTCGCGCATTGTGATAAGGCGTTCTGACGTTCGTGATCAATAATGGCCGTATTGACGAAATGGCGACTGGAGAACAAATGCCTGAAGAAATTTTATTTTCTTGATTTGTACAGCAACCACCGGTAGCAGGCAGGTACTACAAACCAGCGTCTACGTGTGAAGCGCGCCAGCGGTGTGCTGGGACGTGTTCCGGTTGTCGGGAAATTGACGTTTTCAAATGACGCCTGAAAGCTGTCGGTTGCCTTAATCGAAAAACAGCGCAACTACGGTTTAGGACAATAGGCAACCTGAAGAGCAGCGGGTTTCACTTTCTGGCGTGTTTCCAACGTTATAGCCTGGGATCTGCTTCGTACATGGGTTGATACGACAGCCCACACCCTGTCGGGGAGAATCTCTCGATCAATCGCGCCGGGATCAGGAACGTTGTTTCGAAAATCCTCACGGCCGCGGATAAAAGAATCACATTACGCTGTCCTAGAGTGTTGCGTCGGTTTGGCACTTGACCGACCATGTACGTGGCTCACCGTATATCGGTCAATCCAATAAAATAATTAAATACACCCTGCTAGTAGTTGGCCGGCCTCGCCATCGTCGTTTCTACGGCTTTTCAGCAGAATTCGAGTCAACCTTCACGTTCTTTTTCCTAAAGACAAGAGAAGAACACAGAAAAGCCGGTGCTGGGGGCACTCCGTGGGAGATTACAATCATTAACCCTGATTGATCTCTAGGTTTTTGTAACCGCGCTCGTTCTATTGGCGGATCCTCTGCCCGCCCGGAGTGCACACGTACTCGAAACACGCGCCGTGCAAAAGAATGCACTGCGAATGCATTTCGCGTTCGTTGGTTGAATTAGCCGTCGCGGTGGCTTAATTGTCCCGGGGATGCGTGCCTTGATAAGCACCGACTCGTCTCGTTTTTCGTACCCACTTCACGATCTGCGAATTGTCCTTCCCCATTGAATTATCGTAGCATTAATCTATCGGAGAATAATCAACTGCAATTTTACTTCTACATATATTTCCGAAATCTACGTCTTTCGAAGAATTTGTATTCCTGAATAATATCGGCGAATGTTTCGAGAATGTCGAGATTTATTGCGGGGAAACACACGCTTGCACACGGTCGGGGGGGTATAAAGATGATCTCGAATGTGCGGAAACTTATCGTCAGAGCGAGAACGTGTGTGTGTGTGTTTGTAAGAGGGAGAGAGAGAGAGAGAGAGAAACGGAGAAGCACGGGATCGATTACTTATGCCGAGTTGACGAACGCCGTCAGCGTCTTTCGGCGATCGCATGCAAATCCGATAGACTCCCCGCAACCCCGAAGCCGCCGATATTAAATTTCATACGCCACGATTGCACCCTGAATTCCGTGGCGTCAAAAGGGACGAAGGGACGAGAAAGCCGAGACGTTCGCAGGCTAGGTGTAGCAGCCCTCGTTCGCCAACAAGCCACCCCGCTTCAGGACGCAATTTAGGGATCCGCAAACACCCCACGGGGGATGCACGCTGCTCTAATAAGCGTAATGCCGAGCTTTTTGCCGCATCGCGACTTTTCAGTCAGCCTGTACGACGGCGGGCTGGCTATAAATTCATCGAGCAGCCGCGAGATAGCGCGGCCCGTTATTCGCCGCGATTTCATTAAAAGTCGATGTTACGACGCGGGGCGTAGCGCGCACCCCACACGACCAGAGCTGCTGGCCCGATCGCGTTTAGATCTAAGCACGCGACCTAGACCCGACCTTTCTCAAGTTTTGCCGTGACGCGGAGCGTCGATCGACGTCTTCGCCTTGCGCGAGAAACGTGCCGTCGACGAACGGCACGGATCCCGTCGGAAGACACTGATGACGCGAGCAAACGAAAGAAACTTGCCGCGGTGCGATCACTATTGTTAGATATTTCAGGCGATCGCATCGTTGTTACGTTTGGCTACTGACGGCGAGGTACCTGAAACGATTATTGGGCTGTTCGCGAGTTCACCGTGCAGCGTTGGAAAAGCGGAGGCCGCGTTCGGTGTTTCCGCTGGATGACGAAGTTTTTATAAGAGCCCCGATAAGGGTCTCTCGGAAGCCCATTTACGAGTTTCGCCTCATCGAGGAGAACATTTTCAGCGGCGGGGCCGGATGGGAGAGGGGATCCCCTCGAAAGTTACGCGGGAAAGTTATTCGGAGTAGCTCGGAACGCGTGGCTCGGAACGCGCGGCAGCGTCAGCTCCCGCATGAAATATCAATCGGAAATAATTTGCGCCGCCGGATTCTTTTTCCGGGGGTTGTAAAGGAGCGCGGCGCGTGCAGTAGATCGCGTCGAGGGACAGGGACCCATCGATCGGTTGTGCGATAATCTTCTCCGTGATGCCCAATCAATTTCAGCCGCCCCAACTAGTCGTTCGACAGTCGTTCGAGCGTCGTTGCGCGAAGTGTGTCCGCGGAAATTCTCCAGGGATATCGAGGAGTGTCTGTTGGGAACAGATGCCGCTGCTTATGTTCGCCGTTGAGGAGTCGAGCGGATCAGGGAAAGAAGTCAAATGAGAGCCTCGAACGGCGAGAGCGAGGGAGGGAGAGAGATAATGCAGAGGGGCAGACGGAAGGAGGAACGAGAGGGAGAACAGGAAAACGTGGGTGTGGTGGTGGTACAGGGTGCAGAGAAACTCGTCTATATACGAGGAACCCCCGCTGCTTCGTGAGTGCCGATCGATCGCAACGTTCACCCATGCCGTCTCTCTCGCTCTTCAGCGAATGCCCTTTCTATCTCAGTCGTTCCAACGGCCGTTCCTCTATTCACCTCGTTCTCTCCCTCCCGCTGCGTTTCCTCTATCTGCCTCATTCTTCCTCTGTGCCCCCCTCGGCCCCGGCCGCGTCTCTTTCTCACCCAGAGAGCCTCCCGTCTCTCCCGTCCCTCCGCGTCCTCTGTTTCTTGCCGCCTTTCTTCTCTATCCGCATCATTCTTCTCTTGTCTCCCTTTCTCTCTCCCCCTTTAATCCCTGCCGCCGACTCTTGTCCACCGTCCTTCTCGCGCACGTGCGGCCTTTCTTCTATCTGCGTGACCTCCCCCTCGCTTTATCTCTCTCGCCTGCACCCCCCTACCCACCACTGTTCCTCTATCTGCCTAATTATCTCTCTTTCTCCTTCCTCTCCGGCCGCATCATGCCTCCCTCCCGCGCTCACGAACTTTTCTCTATCTATTCATCTGGCCATCTTTCTCCGCTACGCGAGTTCCTCTCTTTTTCTCTCCGTCGCTCTACGCCGTTTCACGTTATGTCGGCGGTGGGCCAGTCGACAGGCAGGGCACGCTAGAGCGACCTGCCTGCCTTCCGCAACTCGTCTGGCTTCTCCCGACGCCCCAACACAGAGACGCCAACACAGGGACGCCAACACAGAACCGCCAACGACGGGCACGACGCTCGCATTATCACGGTTATAACGCCACTAAGATTCCCACAGAGAGTAGCGAAGAGAAGAAAAGGTGGATTCCCGTGGATACCACAGCTTCGGATTTCCTTGGGGCTCTTCCCTTTATGGACTCTGCCTCCGCGCTACCGTCCACTTTTTTCGCCGCTTTGTGTCACAATTACCGGAACCGCGCGGCACGACACTGCGCTTTACATTCCATAATTTCGTGAACGCTCGCGTCGCTATTGGGCGCAAAGACACAGTGGTATTTTGAAGCCAACATGAACGAAAGGAAGGCCTGGACGCTGCGGAGCAATTTCTGTCGAGTGGCGAGCGTCAATTATCCGAATGGCTTCCGGCCTGCTGGGACATTGATATGAACACGATCGGGTGGCACAGATCGGTTTTAGAAGACAATCGTAGCCGGCCGATCGGGTCGCCGGTGGCGTCGCCATATACACAGAATAATCGACGGATCGCAGCGGTATCGGCCGGTCAATCTTGGCGCGTCTATATACTCCCGCTCGCACGGAGTCACCAGATTGAAGTGCGGAATCGGTGCGGAGTCGGTGCACAGCATCCGGATATACCTAGCCTAAAAGTGGACCGTTTCTGTTCGGATACTAGCTGGAATTGGTTTCTGCTCGTCTCGACCCAGTAGTATGCAACGCTTCTCTTCTAGCCTCCTCTAACCTCCTCTCGGCGGCTTTAAAAACAATATACGCTTGTTACGTGGTGAGAACAGGGATTATTACGACTCTTTTATGTAAGTCCCTTTTTTCCGCGCGCACGCGCGCTCTGGATGTGTTCCTATGGCGCAGTCGAGTGCTCTGTTCTCCACTCGTATTCCGTGTCCCCCTTTCGTTCCTTTTACTTGGGCGGCGCTATGGGACTTGAATTACTCGGTTGGCAGAAGGAATCACCGTGTACGATCGCTTCTCATCGTACACTGCGAATTAGGCATGATCCGCGCCAAGAGGTACCTCCTCTCTCAGGTTCGGCTTTTGTCTAGCCATGTACCGC
The DNA here is from genome assembly GCA_033815515.1 of Cryptocheilus praepositus. Classification (NCBI taxonomy): domain Eukaryota; kingdom Metazoa; phylum Arthropoda; class Insecta; order Hymenoptera; family Pompilidae; genus Cryptocheilus; species Cryptocheilus praepositus. The sequence goes on from JAWWQZ010000257.1 coordinate 4,638,492, forward strand.
TTGCCGAGCATAAGCCAGATTACCCTCAGCGCCGCTCGAATTGAATTCTCTGCAAATTTACGGAGCACTACTCCCGTCCGACGTGGCAATCGCCGACGAGCGAGGGTATACATTCGCGAACGGGCAATCAATTAAGTAAGTCGATCGATTTCGGTCCCCCGCGAGAGATCGGCACACGTTCGATACCGAAATGAACTCCCCGTAATGAGGAAAAATGATTTTTGCTTCATCACACTGTGATTAAGTGCGCCGATCGAAAAGGGGGTTGGCAGTCGCGGTTTGTCATATTCGCGATGAGATTTTTAATCTTTTCCGCCAGGAGCCGACAACGACGTCATGCATATTCATAAATGCCGTTGTCTTTGACGACGATATTCATAGTCCGCGGACTACGTGTTTTATGAAGTGTCGTTACCATGCGGAGCAACGTAATGAGAAAGAACGATTTTTTCTCGCAATCGCGTGGGAACAAAGGAAACTCTCCCTTTTTTTCCGAGCCGCTCGTCCTAGTTAGCATGTTTGCACGTTAGAATCGAGAGTAACCGTTTCACGGATACATTAGAGAGCGGACTGCCATTTACCCGGGGCCAAACAACGGCGCGATGCATATTCATAAACGGTATAGAACTCAGCACCCCGCTAGACACTGGTATTTAGAACCGCAGGACTCTGATGTTTTATCAAATATCGCTACCGCTGTCCAGCCAGACCATGATGAAACGTGACAGCGATTGCGATTGTAACTTTAGCGTTATGTTTTTTAATACAGAACGACGCACGACGCCTCGACGCCCCGCTAATTGAATCCACTATCTCGGATTCTGATTCATTTCGGTAAAACGACTCATATGAACATACTCGCCACGCAATAAATCGAACAGTATCGGACATCGACCAGAGATTTACCCAGAGCAAACGTTTGAAGCATTTTTCGTTGAATGTATATTTATAGCGTTTTGAAAAGACGACCAATCAGTTGGACCCATTGGCTACTAGAAGCCAATCGCAGTCTACAGATACACGTTAAACCTTTGACCCGTTAATTCACGCAGCGTAAGCTTCTCCCAACGAAACCTCCTTTCAAGCTCGTTAATTTGGAGTTTTGCGAAGTCATCCCTTGCCCCCCACACCAAGCGTGGATGTCCCAGACTTCGTGCGACAAACTGTCGTTTCCAAATAAAATCGATAGCGATTACCATTGTAACTTCAGCGTCATCTTTTTTAATAGAGAAGAAAGACGTACCGATGTCGTATCAATTGATTGTTTCCCTCAGATTTCGATGCATGCGGGTAAAACCCGCCATATGAAAATGCTCGCTGCGCAATAATTCCATGAAGTTCGAACATCGGCCAAGGTTTCATCACAAGAAAACGTACGAGGAATTTTTCTTTAAACCGATGACCGTGGCGTTTAGTAAAAACGACTCATTGCCTGCTAGAAGCCAACTGCGGTCTACCGACACACGTTGGACTCCAAGTCTGACACGTTACTCCGCGTAACTTAAGCTTCTCGCAACGAAATCTTCGTCCAAGCTCGGTAACTTGCAGTTTTCCAAGGTCAACGTACTAAGACGTGGTCATCGAAGACTTCATGCGACAATCTGTTGTTTAAGATGGAGATCCACAGGTTTTACGAGTGTAACTTTAGCGTTCTGTCTTTTAATGCAAAAGACCGCATGAAGTTGCAAGTTGTTTCACGTTAAACCACACAACATAAGCTTTTGCCAATGAAATATACGTTCACGTTCCTTAATTTGGCATCTTCCAAGGTCAATGCATTTCACCCCCAATGCACTAAGAAGACATAGCGCAGACTTCGCGCAACAAACTGTCGTTACCAACCGAGATCGACAGAGATTACAATTCTAACTTTAGCGTTGTTTTGTAATAGAGAAGAAAGAAGTACCGACGTCGTGTCAATTAAATCGTGTGTCTCAGGTTCCGCTTAATTCGGGTAAAACCCGTCATTTGAAACTGCTCGCTGGACGCTCCGACGACCGTCTTGATTAGGAAAGACGACCCATCGGCTACCAACCGTCGGTTCTGACGCGCTATAACACGCCAATCCCCGCAACGAAAGTTTCTCCCGACGAAATATACGTGCACGCTCCTTAATTTGGCGCCTTCCAAGGTCAACGCATTCCAGGCGAACGCACGAAGACATCGACGTCGCAGACTTCGCGGGACAATCTGTCGTTTCCGATCGTTGGCGAATGTTTGGTTTCGAGAAGGCGTTGGTGCAGTGAGGGGTGGGGAAGAAGGGGTTAAGGAGGGTACGGCAGAGGGTTGCGCAGGGTCGCAGACGAGACGACTGATCGATGAAGAAAAGCATGCTATTTCAGGAGACTCGAGTAGTCGAGACGTGGGCGAATCTGGTGCTCCACGCCGTGTGACACCTCCACTTGAGAGGCACGGGATATCGATTCCCTCAGGCTGCCTTCCGTCTCTCCTCTTCCGCTTCTTCCTTCACCTTCACCTCCGGGGACGGCGGCGGCGTGAAGCTCCTTCTTTCGACATCGAGAATTTGGATCGGTTCCCTGAAATTCTCATGTAAATCGATTCGAACTGCGGAGGGCACGTCGTCCTCCTTTTTCTGGGCACTACGGCTAAGCAATATACGTCCGGCTTGGCGACGAATCGCGACGCCTGCTTGAGGACACGGTCTCGTGGGAAGGACAGGAAAGGCGTAGTCTGCAGAATCGGCAGACAGGCCCGAGTAACGAAATCCGAATCCTTATAAAGCGGATCAGTTCGATCGGTTACCGCATTGCGAGACATCCCTCGTTGACAGGTGGGGTCGCGTAATTAGTCGATGAACGCAAGGATCGCTACCTGCGTGAGCAGCTAGCGCTTTTGGGAGGATTCACTTTACCCTTTTCCGTGGGTGTGCAGCCGGGAAGACGTTAAAGCGCAGTTGACCGGGTCTGTTCGGAATCTATCTAATAAACTACGGATGAATCCGATCGGTTACCGCATTGCGAGACATCCCTCGTTGCCACGTGGGCTCACGTAATAAATCGGTGAGCGCAAGGGCCCATACCTGCATAAGCAGCTTTTCGAAGGATTCACTTTGCCCTTTTCCGTCGGCGCGCAGTCGAGAAGACGTCAAAGCGCTGCTGGCCGCGTCTGTTTTCTGTCTATCTGGTAAACTACGCGTCGCGGTTGAAACTAATAGAGTTCCCGCGGCCGCGCTTACGCAACATTTCGCGAGGCACTCTGAATATCCACGGAAACATCGCCCGACGGATTAGCCGGTAATTACGGAAGTATCGAGGAAAGGAAAGTTTAACCGCGCGGTCGGTGCAGGTAATATGCAAATACGAGCGAACAAACCGAGCGAATAATTACTCCGCGACTCTGCAACAGGAGCGACGAGAGTGTAACTCTGCTGAGCCCTGAGACCCCATGAGTCTTCGGGGGCCCGCAGTCGGCGAGGCAAAGAAAGTCTGCGACGCCGGAAGCATTTCTTTCCGCCGCGCATTGATTATCCAACGCCGATCTCGTGCAGATAGGAGGATGATATTGTGGCGCGCACGATCAAAGTCTCTCGGCGCACAATAAAGGTCTCACTTTCGCTCGTTGCCCGGTTCTTTGCGCGCGGTTATTCTCGCGCGTTAATTAGCGCGGGAGAAAAGCTTCGGGTCTGGTGCGCGAGAGAGTTTCAACCGCGCAGACTGAAGAGGTTCGTCGTACCAGCCAATTATCCGCGGACGATTGCTAATTGAATAAAAGCGACGAATCGACGTGCTCCCTCTCGCCGGAGCCTGTCCGCGAACCCGGAGACTTCGCTTTTGCGCGATAAGATGAGCTTGCCACACGCCGGAATCCACGCGCGCCTTCCTTTGTTCCTTGCGCACTGAATTAATTACTTATTAATTGGTTACCTCTGGCCGGGACCAATATCGACGCGCACGCACCAATTAATTCGCGTCAAAGCGGACTTCTTTCATTCTGGCGTCGCGTCACGCTGGATTGCGGGATGGGATTAAGTCGCGGGCAGAGCCAGAAAATGCAACTCTTCCGGGTCGAACTTCGGGAAACGTTGTTGCTGGTTAATTCGGGGTTTCGACTTTCACGCGTGCGACGCGCGATAAACGTGAGAGCAGACTTCCGGGGGTTACTTAATTAACACTAATTCGATGCAGCCCCGCAACAATTGTTGCGGACAAACTCGAGCGGACGCCTAGCAAGTGCAATGGGTCCTGACGGCGTTGCTTCTCTGATTTCAAGATTCCCCGGCTACCCGAATTCGTGCCAGACTCCTGGAAAACGCCCCGCCTGCCATTGTGTTTCGCTTTAATTCTTTCGCCCGCCGAAACGCCCGCCACTTATCCTTGCCCCGGCGGATATTAATTGCGAGTTGACGAGAAATTAATTGCGACCTTTCGGCGGCGAATGAAGAATCGGTGTATTCAACGGTGAAGTTTAAACGATATCAGTTAATCGTACGCGAGAAAATTTGTTTCGACCCGTTAATACTGGCGGCGGCGGCGAGAGCGGAGAGCGCAAAGTTTCATTAAAATTCGGTTCATTAAAATCACGGCGACCTACTTGGCGGAAGAAAAATTTAGCCAACTTAGTTAAATGCTGTGAGAGCGTGTTCAAGGACGTTTAACTCCCTGAATCTTGTGACATGACATATTGTCGAGCGAACTTCGTTGCTTAGTTATAAAAGGCTCTTTCGCTTATATATGCACTCCTTAATGGTGTGGCAGACGTCAAACATCATAAACAACGTCCGTTAATAACGAGTGGTAAATTGGTTAGCTGATAAGCTAAATGATAGTCATTAACCTTTGGTCATTGCCTTTGCCCACGTATGCTGAATCAGAATCATCGAAAAAACTCCTGCCTTTTTTACGCATCGCCAGCTTTCTCTAAATCGTTTATACTTTTATTGTGCCAAAAGGGCACGAAACAACGGAATGTCGCAAACCACCCTGCAAAGTGCACAATACTTTGTAGGATGTGCGCAAAACTACACATAAAAACGGACAAAGATCGGCGCGGAAAAAAGTTTACCGACTGACGCGTTCCTTCGGAACATAAAAAGTCATACGTTTAGAAACGCTGCAATCGCGCTCCGGAATGCACAAGTGTTTTTGGGAGTATCAGAACAAAATATCTGAAAAAAGAAAAACAACACAGGCACACGCATATTGGCAGATCGGCTGAAAAGCGACGTCGCCGTTCATCTGCATCGTCACGATTACACTATGCTCACATTGTAAAACGTACATATGTTCCCCCACGGTTCGCGGCGATATTCGCGGTATCAGCCATATGTCGTTGATACGACAATCAGTGCGTTAGGTTTGCCCCACTGGTCGGGCCGGTAAAAATATCGGAACGACGCGCGAACGGCGCCGTTGAAAATTGCGGGGCCGGGAAAAAATCGCAAATCCGTGAAATTCACCCTCCGCTCGCAGCTCTTCGAACGGCATCGACGACGTCGACGACATCGACGAGGATCGCCGCGCTTGCAAATAGGGACGGCGGTAAGCCGAGCGTGAAGATAATCGTTTTTCCGTTAGGGACGACAGCGTTGCTCCTCTTCCGGCATGTCGCGCAGATATAGAGGGAGGACAGGGTGCGCTTATATATGTCCCGGCGTGCGCCGTGCCAGAAAGAAACGAGTCGACCGCCCTTTATCCCTTTGCGGCCCATATTTTTTTCGGCCCGACTTGCCACGGATCCGAATTAATTTCCCGGATAACGCTCGGGACGTTTCACTCTCCGCTCCGCCAAGAAAATCCGGAAAATGCGTTGACTTCGGGAATCCGGCGTGCAGACGTTCATTCGACCGCCGCCGAGGGTGAAAGCCAGAGGGAATTTCAGCTGCATTTTCGCTGCCGGTCGCTCTGTTCGGCGACTAATTAAATTTCACCGAAACACGCCAGTTTATTAATGCGAAATTCGTTCTCTCAAACTTGATTGCAGTTCAACCTTTTTTCATAATGTTAAATCGTTTACGCGTTTTTACGTTGAATTAATCTATTATGATCCTTAAGTATATATTATGAATCCCTATTATATGAGTAAATTATCTTACTAATATCGTTTGTACGTGAGTTGTACCATAGACGTGCGCTTGTTGTATGTTACATACACACCGTGAAAGAGACGTGAATTATTTAACGAGTCCATCGGCTGGCAGACCTACGCGGAAGATGTTCCATGGAATTTCACATCTAAGCGATCGGCCGGAGTGTATGTCCGCATTGATCACGTATCAGCTTTATCTCTGGCTGCTCGTATCAACGGCTATTGTGTGGCGATAATTAAACAGGCTGCGGGTAAAAACAGTCTGCACGGCCTTGCGAGCGATCGGCGCTGATAAACTCATTGACTTTAATTAGTGCGGGCAATACGCTGGCGTTACGGTTTTTCGAGTGTGCCTCTGCGGATCGCGTCTTTTTTTCATCCTGCTGTTGGGAGAGACGCGCCGGCGTGTTCGCGACTTCCGCTTCAGCGGGAAGGACTCCGAGGGGCTTTCGAATTGATTTCCTCTTTTCGCCGTGGGTGTTTTACGTCCGATTCGGCGGGGCCATAAATTCTAGGCAAGTTAACCGTTCGCTTGGAAAGCTTTCTTCGTTAGTGCCTCGGGGCCCTGTCGTCTCAGCCCTGTCTCACACTCCGCCTCAACCCTCTCGCTTTCTTTATTTCGACGATCCTTCCTTCCTCGGACCGCTCTAATTCTTATTCGTACACGGCTTGGTTTTAGGCACCTGTCAAGCACCGAGCTTTCTACATACTTGCGCTTCCTTCACAACCCTTCTCGTGCTGGCGCTGGGATTTATTTGGCTATGCAAGTCCGGAGAAATCGCTGCGCATAGTTTAAGGACGAATTTCGCGGAGTCGATTAGATTGCGAATGCTTCAGTCTATTAAAGATGTTAAAATTCGTTTTGTGGTTGAAGTTTGTTTTTAGTAGGGTGGCCTCTTCAGGAGTCTGACTTAAATTAAATAAGATACCGTGTCCCGCCTTCTTCGGACAATCAGGCTGGCGTCAACTCACTATGTCACCAATTCTTAAGTCTTCTTAATTGCCTTGTCTTTACTTATAATTTGTCGTTGTCCTCTTGTCTTTCTCCAACCTTCTTCTTTCTTCGTTATAGGAGACCCCGTCCATTAACTCGACCATTCTGCAGCGACATTTGTCCTCATATATCTTCGCGCGAATTTATACTGGCTACTGAGCCACAACTTTACTCTTTCACCTTAGGCCAGATGAGGCATAATTTTCAACGTGCGTCGCCTAGAATCTTAGCGATGTCGTTTGATGCGATGGATCGCCTAGCCCAGTTGAGCCCCCATATATATAGGATCAAAGAATAAAGTAGCATCGGGCGAGATTTATTTTGCGTCCTTTTTACAAAGTTACGATTCTCTATGAAAGCTCACAATTTTGCCTCTTTGGTATAATGTTTTTAAGCAAATGCTAGGATCCATTCATTTTTTCGATCAAAAATTGATTACTGTGTCGCAAATCTTTAGATTTTCGTACGAGCGCGACGTTACGGTGCTTTTGAGAGCAGCATCTACGCCGAACGTCTTCCGCTTTCCGCAATCCTTTCATTCCAATCGGCCTTCTTCAGCGTTCGAAGACTCCCCGTGCCTTTGAATTTAGTACGGGAGTTCGACGATGGCGCACGGTGAACGGTCAGGGCTTATTATGGCATTTGATATTCAGGAAGGAGAACCAGTTCTTCCGTAGTTATGCGTATAATATACGCCAGAGCGCTATGCATTACGCCAAATCCAATAAAGCCTCGCACACCTCCGCTCGGATACGTATTTGTGCACTCATCGAAGTTGAACCGCACGCTGCTCTCGAGGTTCGTATTGATATCATCCGAAGCTCGTTCGGTATCAGTCTCGCATCGACAGACGGTTCTTCTGCGGGTCTTCACGCGAATCGTCAGCGTCCACCTATCTCGCAATCTCAACGGGTTATCGCAGGCTCGGCCATTAAACGGCAGATATCTTCTGAAGTTGCTAATAAAAAATGTGCCTCGCATAATGCAGCCTGCGCTGCGTCGTGACGCGCAACGCAACAGGTTCCGCGAACGATTCAGCATGAGCAACGGCGACAAAGCACTCGCGGTGGCAATCGGAAACGAGATATCTAGAGTTATTCATTTATCGTTAACGCGAACGGGCGTTTGTTCGTTGACCATGAAGCGCAGTGAGTCATCGACGAGCCTGTCGGCCTTTTTTGTCAGCCTCCACACTTTGTGTTTCGTGCGCAATAGCTTTATGTAACACCGCGGAGCGCGATGACCGGTTCGGCGTGTCCCGTTTTATTCGCTGCCTCAGTGTGTGAAGTACCCCCTCGGGTACCCCACATTCGAAGACGCGTCGTTCTGCTCGCCTTCACCAGCGACCGCGTTAACCCATACGTAGCCGGACAAACTAAGAACGTCTTACCCCGTGGGCAAAAAAGGAGCGTATTTGTAAGCAACGAGGTTTCCCATAAATGATAGCGTACATTATAGGTATTTATGGTAATTGAAGGAAAAATACTAGGCGACAGCTCAAAGCCGGCACTCGCCGGACATAGCCTTAACACGAAACATCTCGTAGTTGGCAGCGCATGGGTTAAACGGTACGTCCGCGTAACGGTCAGGCTGCCGCGTTGAGCGACTCATTGTTTCGGAAAGACAATGAAATTCGAATCCGCGGAACGACTCACTCGTCGAAAATACGCGAAGCCGCTTGGCAGGCACGGGCGCGGAAAACTATCTCGCGGCCAAGAGCCGAGTCCGTGGATCGGCGGCCCGAATTCCGTGAACCGCTCTTCGGCCGGGGATTTACGGGAATTTTGCGACGCGCACGGTTACATACGAGTCGAAGTGCGCGCGAGCGTAATTGCCCGTCGCACAATGCTGCACTCGTAGCTCGTCCTTTTATCCGTGCGCCGTTAAACCGGCGTGAGAGTAACATGCGCAGCGCACTCGCTAATTCACGGTGAAATGAGCCGGCGGGTTTAACGAGCCACGAGGGTCGCTCCTTCGGAAGAAGGGGGCAGTCCGGGAGTGTAAGACGAGGCGCGTGGTGTCGATCAAGGCCGACGATTAAATTTAATGAGACGTCCTTTACGCGCACGATTACGTGCACGGGAAAAATTCTCCGGCTCCGGGCAGTCGGACGGACGACTTTGGAAAATGACACGTTGCATGTTCAGCCACGATGGGGGTGTATGAAAAAATTAACGCTTCGATGACTGGGGACGGGCGTGTATTAAGAGTTTTCAGCGAACGCTCGTGTGCGTCTACAGGGTACATTGAGAGTTTTCGGCGAACGTGTACATGCTTCTATAGGGTACATTGAGAGTTTTCGGCGAACATGTATATGCGTCTATAGTGTACATGGAGAGCTTTCGGCGAACATGTGTACGCATGCATAGGGTACATTGAGAGCTTTCGACGAACGTGTATATGTGTTCATAGGGTACATTGAGGGCTTTCGGCGAACGGGTGTATGCGTGCATAGTGTACATTGAGAGCTTTCGGCGGACGTGTATACGCGTCCATAGACTGCAACAATGGCTTTCGACGGACACATATGCGTCTATAGCAGTGAAAAGATTAATTTGATGAATAAGACTTATACGCGGACGCTGAAAGCTATCAATATAGGCTACGGTCGAATATACGTGTCCGCTGAAACCTATCGATGGAAAGCGTTGATGTGGACTACTGACGCATATACACGTCTCAGACTATGAGCGGATATGCGCGTTGGCTGAAAGCTATCGATGTAAACTGTCGACGTATATACGTGCTTGGCGATTGTTTCTATCTTATACATTCGATGAAAAAAAAATTATCAATTTTAAAGATAGAAAGATGTCCTTACATTGCATAGCAAAGATAATAAAGAGAATTCTGTTTATATCAGCCATTTAATCTTTGTTTCGCATTCAGTTCTTCCGACGCCAGACTGTCGTCACTGCCGTAGTAGCATATCGTATTTCCCTTGCGGTGTATGTAATTTCTCATATTATTTTTTATTACCCTGCAACCTTGAACGTGTCACGCAGTTTAAAACAACTTGTCCGAACAGACGACGACGATCTGGATTCAGCGTTAGATTTGGTCGAGGATTCTAAAGATGGACTCGAAAGAACGCATCGATATGCTAGAAAGCATTCCTCTCCAGCAATTACAACCAAATGCACCGAGCAGCATTTAGGTTCGAAGCATTCCGCAGTTAAAAGGTTAAACGTCCATTACGACGGCGTATTCCGAATTTTCGTCGTCCGGTACCTCGCGGTCAGTATTGTTTTTGTCCACGGCCGAAAACGACACAGAGCGCGACGTGCCATTAGATGGGCCGAATTTGAATCGCAAAGCGCGCATCCGTATCAACAGCATCACGAATGCACTACTGGCTGGATAGTTCGCACACGTCGTCGTGGGGTTCGTGCGTGCGCGCGCGTTAATGCCATGTCCTGCGAGAATGAAGAGGACACGCAATACATCCGTACAGCTTGGCACCTCGTGAACGATTTAACGCTTCCAGCACCTCGTCAACTATTTAATGCTGCGCTCGCCGGATCATTCGGACAACAGCTGAGATGTATATAGGCATTACGGTTTAACCCTTTGCGAGCCGCGACATTTTCGCAACTGCGTTTGAGCGGATCCGCGAGATTTTCATGAGTTCATTTCAAACGGTTGGCAGGGCCTGTTGTCAATGAATGTCAAAGACAACAGAAGCAGAGATGTATGGGGGCATTGCCTGTTAATCCTTTGCGATCTGCGCTGTATTCGTTGTCAATGAATCGTTGAAAATGACGTAACTATGTGAAGGTGTATATGATTACGATATTACGAGAAATATTTATGGGATTATTAGCATCGCTTTCGGATATGGAAAAATGCGTGTGACGAAATGTGATGACAAATAGATGGATTTCGACTTTGGGATCCCTGTTTAATAATCATGCCGAGTTAACTTGAGGAATATGACTTTTGGGATCCCTGCTGTCTAATATTGTAAGTTACAAGTAATATTCCGGATTTACCGCACACAACATTCTTTTTTCTGAAAATGTGAACCAGCTTTCTTCAGCAGTAGTTAACTCGCCATTAGAAAATGCTTCTCCAGCTCGCATGACGAGTGACCATGTTGAACATGACTTCTGGGATCCCTGCTGTCTAACAATGTTGTAAATTACAAGTTGTGTTCCGCATTTACTGCGTGCACGAGTCTTTTAGCCGAAAAGCGAGCAGCCGCTTTCTTCGACAGGGCCCGCAATCTCGTTTTGGTCAACGTTCTCGTTCTCGGTCTCGGTCTGGTCTGTCGCTCCGGCGGTGTAACATCTTCGTAAGCCACTTACTGGCACTACTACCGCTACCGTCGCCACCACCACTATCGCACTACCAACAGCCGCGATAGTAACGGTGTTACGGTACACGCGAACGGTACTCCGATTATGTGTAATGAAGTCTCCGCGAATACCGTTGGTAGGTTAGCCCTGATGCTGGCCAGACGTAGGCACTGGCCGCACCAAACCGCGTGGATTCCAAGCCATTCTCTTCCGGCCCATAATCGTCGCACAACTGGTTTAAACGCCGCTCAGTCGCATTATCACCCAGAGCTCCTCAGAGACACGAGCACTTTCGGCACACGAAAAGTAGGACAACTTCCGTACCACTATCCCAGCCGCGTGCTTCCGCTGACAACTTCCAAGTGGTCAGACCCCCACCGACATCCCGATCCATCGCCCGATCGTTATTTTTCCGATTCTACCGACGTCGACACACTTTCCGTGCGTTTTGACGTTCGGGAAGCTTTTCTTTCGCGCCCGCGCGCGCGCGCAATAAATCTCCCGTCGCGACGCCGTCCCGAACTCGTTCCCGTTTGTGTCCTCATGCCCGAAAGAGTCGGAGCGTCTGGCGTCGCGATCGCGCAATGGCGCGGAACGAACGCGATCGACCTTCAAACTTATCCGACGCTGGCATCGTGTCACTCGTACCGCAAATCTGAAAACCGCTCGCTCCGCGAATCACTGGCCGTATTACGGTACTCCGCCGAAAGCGGCGCAGCCCGTGCTCGAATTTACGCCCATGGAGCTAGTTCGAGTTATCTGGCGACCGGGCGGGAGGCACATAGAGATTCTTGGAGAAGATCCAGGTTAAAGCGAGTATGGAATATAGGACGGCGGGGTCCTTTTTGACGGAAAAACAAGATTAAGTGGAGATTCGCGCCCGGTGTTGATTCCCGTCGACGGCGCCGACGGCGGATCCCAGTGTTTTCGTACGTCGGCCGAGATAATGCTCTGCGTGTCACGGTGACTTTTGATGCGCGATAAGCTGCTCGCCGATCGTTGTCGTCCGCGATCGATAAGCGTCTTCCGCATAATCGCCAGACGATACAAGGTGCCCGCTTTTTAGAAGGCCACTCTGCGCTACCCGATCGGGGAATAGCTTGACTCAGCAGACGTGGACAAGACATTCGCGCTCTGGAACTTTCGTATACCGTTTTGCCCGCCCTGTCGCATGCATTTAATCTCACAGTTCCTTCGCCACTTTGGTTTTGCCTTTGTATCTTTGTTTCTCCCTGTTCTTCTTCATTAAAATCTATAATTTTCCAAACGTCAATAAGATTTTTTTTCTTCTTGCTCATTTCATTAGACTGGACCGTTAGGGTATATTCCTTTTTTCGTATTTCAGATGTTTTCTGTTTACTTTATCCTTGTAGTATTCCTTCTCCAACTACTTTTCTATTTTATTTCCCCATTTCGGGAATTTATCAAGTTCTCAATGCCGATGTTATGTATGGCTGATCCATCTATCTTGTCATAGTTTGCGATTCTATAATTGATTGGGGGCTCGCTGTCTAAATCCAATGGGACCACAGCCGCACGCGCGGGCAATATATTTAACGTTCCATGACGGAATCGAAGTATTACTATTTTTTTTTCCAGCAATTTTTGCCGAATTTTGCGAGTAGAGCAATGCACCTACATATCCAAATTAATTTCGTACAAATATTTCTTCAAATACCCGTAAAATTACTGAACTCTGTATAGGTACTGTTAACCTTGTACCGTTAGCAATACACAGAGTGAGAAAATCCAAAAAAGTGTCTCAGGGAAAAGTAACTTGTGCTTATCGCTGCGATAAAAGTCTGAAGTATCTCGATTTGTTCACCCGGTGTATATAGTCAATTTTCTCACGCAGATTCCTTATCTGCCGAAGAGCGAAAACATCGGAATACGCGTTGGAGCGCGGGTGTACCGATCGCTCCGCGTAAGACATCTTTCGTCACTGCCCCTAATACGGCCAGGGTCCACGTTTCTTCAGACAACCTATACTACTCGCTTACTGGCACACAAATGCGCTCCGCGAAATTTCTCATTCGTCTTTGAGCGAACGCCGCCAAGTCTGACGCTGTTTCGCGTCGTACTGACAGCGGTACCGCTAGTCAAACATACTTTCTATGAAGGTGCACCCGCGAAACGCAGCAGCCCAGTAGCCAGACGCACGAAAACCCGGTCCGCAGAATCTACGGCCGCGATGGAATTTGCGCGGCAGCGGTCGATAACTCGCTGACTTCTAGCATCGCGCCCTACTCTCCTTCGTGTCTAATCAGACGAAGTAGAAGTGTAACCGGCAGAAGCGGAATACATTGGCCACGGCAGTAACCTTCTCGCCTCCGTGGAAAGTACGCCACCCCGCAATATAGCGGATGCCTCGCAAACGGTAAGCCGGCTCCGTAAAAAGTACATCTTCCACTTTGCCCGGCAAATAACTCGAGGATCTTCGTCGTGCGCCTCACGTTAACGGGCGAAAGGGGAAATATTAGAAGAGCACAGCGGGCGCGCGGAGTAGTATATGTGACAAGAGTTATCCGAAGGTGCGCGGGAGGGCGGCCGGCGGGCAGGATGGTATAATTCCGTCCGGGAATAATTGCGGAAACACGAAGGGCGCAGGAAGCGGTAACGGGGACCGAAGGACGCCAGGAAATTGCGATCGGCGAAATTACTGTGGCTTTTCGGCACGTACGGGGGCGCCGCTTGAACTTTCTCCGATCGGGGAACCCGGCTTAAGCCGGCTTACGGCGTCGCCGTTTTATCCATTAGGCACAATAGCTGTAGCCGGGAACTGCGATCCGCTCGGGAGCCTACGCGCACGTTGGCCCATGAAAGACAGCGCGGCGAGTAAACCGGCGAAATTAAATTAAACGCGTTTACGATCCTGTCTATTTACGTAGCGGGCCGCACTCGCGTACCAGAAATTAAATGCATCCGCGCAACCCACATCCGCGCGGAAACGAACTCGCGATACATTTCGCCACGAGCGTCCGACCGGGATGCCGAAAAAGCCCGGCATCGAGTCCGGCGCCTTATGAAATTGCAAAAACTCACGCCACTTGCGGAGGAAAATACAAGGGCGCGCGGGGGTGGCTTTGAGGACATTCCGGAATAATGAGTAGAACGGTCGGTTTTGGTTGGAAATTGGAATTCACGTGGGAATTTTTATTCTTGGAACTCTAAATGTTTCGGGGCATCCAGTGCCCCCGCATCAGAAGTCTAGAATGGTTAAATAAACTGTTAATGATGTGTGTGGGTGTGTTATTAACAGAGCAGCTTGCGAAAGCTTACAGGTGTTTCCGTTTTGTCAAGCGTTTTCCCGTGCCCTCACGTCGCACATCACTTTTACTGCATTTTGACAGAAACGTGTGGCAGTAGCTGCTAGTACCGCGTTATATCTCAAAGCGTGATGCGTCGATGTGTGCGAGTGGGGAAAGCGACTTGTCGCGCTGGTCATGTATCGGTGTGTAAAATTAGTTTGCCACACGGTTGCGTGAAATTAAGTAAAAGTGATGTGTGAGGCGAGGACACGGGGAAATGCTTGACAAAACGAACACCTGCAAGTTTCACAATCTGCTCTATTAATAACACACCCAGACATACCATTCACCATTCTAGACTCCTGATGCGGGGGAATTTATGCCCTGAAATATGCAGATTTCGAAGAATAAAAATTCCCAAGTAATTTCCAACTTTCAACCGAAAAGGGCTTTTTACGCATTATCTATAGAAGCATAAATATCTACGAACTTGATCCTTTCGACAAGAAGAGGGCTTATGGCAAAACAAGTAGATAGTTTTGAGGGTAAAAATTCTCCAGCGAATTGCAACTTCCAAACGGCTTTACACTCATTACCCACGATTTGCAACAATACTTGAGACAACACACAACTGTACATCTACGAAGTTGATCCCCTCGGCAAAAACGCGACACAGGATACGCTCGCGGCGCCATTGCAGAAGCCGTAACTTCCGGAACACCCTCGGAGCGACCCCCAGGCCGAGCGGGAGACGTCCTCGGGTCCGAGTATAAATCATCGACGACCCCGACAAAGCGGCTCGTCGTAGCGATATAAATATTACGTGCACGTTGTGTGCGGTGCGTCCGTGTGTCTGGACGGGCAACTAGATGGAAACGTCAACTGGCAAATTCGATGTCAAGCAGCCGTGGCACTTCTCGACGAGAATCGATGTTGCACACGCTGCTCCACATCCTGTTAACGTGAACGAGTTGCGTGTACGTGTAGAACGCGGAGCCGCTCTCCGTCATTTTCATTGTTTATGAAGCATCGATCTGGACAGTAAAGTGTAACCCGGTCGATCCGCGTGAGCTAACGGTATCGCTGAAGCTTCGTAAACGTCGAAGGGAGCGGGACGGCACTGCGCAGACGATGTTCAGCGCGCCGGCGGAACTTTCTGTCGATTTAGCAAACACTGACGAACTTTCGAAAATATTAGGAAAGGCGTGCAAGACAGATCAAGGGACTCCGGGAGCGGAAGGTAGTCTGTGTGCACAGAGTGACGTGCGTCGTGAGTGTAAGGGCGTTCGAGGGGCAAAGGGCAATGATGTGCTCAATTGTTGATATGCTGCTTACACGAGTATGTGTATGCAATGATGTCTTTCTTTATATTCTCGATTTCTCAATTTATCATGCGCAATTTGCTAAATTTGCAAAATTTCTCGTTTTGTAATGTATTGCTTATATAATATATATATAGAAGCAATATATATATATATATATATATATATGTGGCAATGATGTGCTCAATTGTTTATATGCTGCTTACACGAGTATGTGTATGCAATGATGTCTTTCTTTATATTCTCGATTTCTCAATTTATTATGCGCAATTTGCTAATTTGCAAAATTTCTCGTTTTGTAATGTATTGCTTATATAATATATATATATATATAAGCAATACATTATATATATATATATATATATATATATATATACAATATATATATATATATATAAGCAATACGTTACAAAACGAGAATTTTGCAAATTTAGCAAATTGCTTATATAATATATGTATATAAGCAATACATTACAAATATATAATATACCATATATATAATTTAATATATACAATATACATAATTTCTCATTTTGTAATATATGTATATAAGCAATACATTACAAATATATAATATACAATATATATAATAATATAGCTATATACATCGTTGCCACATAGATATATATATATATAATCAACACATTAGAAATTGAGAAATACATAAATATATTAACTGATGTCTTTCTTTATATTCTTAATTTCTCAATGTTTAATGTGTTGTACACACGTACATGGAATGATGTCTGCCTTCATACTATTAATAATTTTTGTGCCTGTTCTGACTGAATGGTTTTAATTAAAACCCTTTGAACGCTAAATACTCCCGAAGCGATCGCCGAGGCTGGAATATTGGATCATTAAAAACAGTGCAAATAAGTTATAATTATAAATCTTCAGTTATGCCAAATTAAATAACGCATAATATGTTTGCCGAAGAATTATTCGTTATTTTTTTGCACATGCATTCGTTTCATACGTTGATACTTGCGATTACAGTACGTGGAAATCGAACAAATTGACAAACGCATATATACGTTTATAGGCCACCCTGATAACTTTTACTGAACGCATGTACGTGTCCAGAGCACTCAAAGGATTAATCTTGTAGGAGCTCTATGACTTTCGAGTATACACAGTAAATCAAACGATGTATATATTTCCGAAGGAATTTACGAAAAATCCATAGTGTTGTATAAAGTATTTTTTATTATTATATATATTATATTCATGTATATATATATATATGCACTTATTTATTTATATGTTTAATATTATACAAATTATTTTCTTTGTTTTGTATTATTTTTACACTTCGTACTATACAAAGTAAGTCAGATGATGAGTATTTTCCCAGAAGAATTTGTGAAAACACATAGTACCTTTGAAGAGGGGATTCACAGGCCTCGAAATATATTGAGCCCCTACAGAATTAAAAATAAGACCATTCAACCCGAACAGGCGCAAAAATAAATAACATTATCAAAAGGCTGCATTTGCAATCAAGTCAGATCCAATTTCTTTACGCTTGCTGCCTTACTCCTTCGCTCTCTATCACCAGCTCAACTCTTCTCTGCTCTTAGTCTTTCTTTGTCTCTGCTCCTCGCTCTCTTGCTAATGAACTCACCCATACATTGTTTCGCACCTTACACATTGACTCCAGCGAATCATTTATCGACTTTATCACCTGACACTCCGGCGACACTGGCACGTGAAAAAAGATTCGGTCGGGATCAGTTTAAGGTAGGTGGGACCTTTGCATAACCGCCACGGAATTGATTTACGTAACTGCCCTTGGCGTAGGCGGGTGACGTGCGTATCAAGTCAGAAGCGTTAGAAGTACGTGCTTAGCGAGCATTAGTCTCAAGTCGGTTCTCATCCGCGGCAAATCCTTTTATTCTTGTCCTATTTTTCCCCGTCCGCGTCCCAGTCGCGATTCAACAGACATTTTTTCCCGTCGTACCTACAGGCGCTGGTATGATAGTTTATCGGCGCAGAGCGATTCGGCGAGTCTCGAAACATTCGTTGAAGAAAGGGCTCGACAACGGTGTCGGGGAAAAAATTACAGACGACTCTTCGACGACACTTTCTCGTCGCATGCCATGTTTCGTGCCATGCTCAACTTTCCGTTCGCGTCACTTGGAATTCTCCTTGTACGACTAGGAATTTTTGAAAAATTCATGGTAGAGTCAAGTACCGACGTCTTAATATCAGACATACCGCAGTTGTCGCATTGTGGGGCGTGGTAGTAATTTTTTCCGGCTGCCTTTTGTTTGAACTACACATATCGAGTTTCGGTCAGTCATTTATACGCGCGTCATTGAGGCAACAATTACTGCTTGATTAAATCTGGCGTTTATTTGTTCAGTGTACGTTTTAAAGTAAAATCAAACTGAGAATACACGCTATGTGTATTTTACCTTCAAAAATCCCTTCCAAATGTTTCCTCATTCATTTTGTCAGACTTTCGCTAACAATTCATTTTATAATTTTTAAATGAAAATGTCAGAGCACGCGACTCGCCCAGAATAGTAAATATTCAACCGTGCGTTTGCTGAAATAATTCCTTAAAAATTTCATTTATTGCTTTGTTGTCTGACGCATCCTAACCCATACACCCTCTCCTCCATAAAAACTGCTTGCACAATTGCTTGCACTATTACAACAATTGCAAGGCATATATCGGAGGCAAAATGCGCAACCGTGAGAAATACGCCCCACCCGGCCTGACCTTGCCGTGCCCACAGATAAGTCCAACACGAAACATGTTAACACGTCCTCTACCACCCATACCCCATATACCACCGGTGGCTCATACTCTACGCATCAAGAAAACTGGTCATTTTTTCCAGTTATTGTCTTCAGTAGCCATTTTTTTTTAACACGGCGATTATTGACCACGAGAGTCCGTACGCCTTGTCACAATGCATAGCAACAGCGTCAGCATTAATAACAGAAATGATTACCGCCGCTATCAAATTTTGTTGGGATTTGGAGGTGTGTGAAATAATTTACTTCTACGTTTATTGTAACTTATACTTTATACTTTTAACACTTGGTATGCGGGCAACGTATTTTTACGTTTTTTGCAGTCTGCAGCTGGAGCGTTTTTTCGTAAAAATGAATTGCGCGGTAGATTTGTGGTTATTCAGTGAGTATCCACCAGAAATCGAAAACTACGTATAATTGCATGAATGTGTGACATTATATGCGTGTTGTTTCGTTGCTTAAATATATAGGTATGCATTTTTTCTTAATAAGTTATAATTGATGAGTTCTCGAAATCTTTTGCTGAGTTTTTCCGTCTTCAATCGAACACTAGCTCCAGGACGTACAAGTCGATAATTTTTCAAGCGGATTTTTCATTTTTATTATTGATTACAAAATTGATAAAATGATCCGTTGTGGCAAAGATAGTGATGAAGAAATATGCGCTAACAGATTATCGGACGTTTCGTATCATAGTCGATTGAAAGTCAAGATACCAAAGAAAACGATGATAATGACATCATTCCACGTTCTCGAAAAAAGTGTTCATAGTTTTTTTTTTGTTAAATAATCATTCAGTATATATTTAATGTCAAACTTTCGTTCGTAAAAACGTAGTTTTCGATTTGTGCGTGGATTTTTCTAAATAACCAAACTTCCGCGCGATTCACGAAAAAACGCCCGCTGCACGCGTAATTCGGCGGCGAAGAATACCCGCATGCCAAGTGTTAAGAGAGTAGGTCTTTCTTCCGTGATCGTAGGGCTTCGACTGGCTGATATGAAAAACAACATGTTTGTCCAACCTTTGTTATATGTGCCCATAATTATGAAAGTGGTCTAAGTCATATATTTCTTGTTTCGAGATATTTAATGAATTGCATTTGAATAAATTAAAAAATATTTTTACATTATGCGACATTTTAATTTATAATTTTATTAAACTTAATTAATGGAAATTTACTATGAATATGAAATTTTGTGTGAATTTTATACGATAATATTATTTTTAAAGATTGAATTGACTTAGACCATTTTCAAAATTAACTGAATCTCCTATAAATGACTTAAAGCAATAAAGAACTTTGAGTTTTATTTGAAACAATAATTTGATTGAAATAATTCGTGAACATTTATTACATTTATTAATTATTTTTAAACAGTAATCCATTTTTATCATTATTTCGAGTATTTAAGATTCTTAAAATGTTGACCGCGCGCAAAAAAACTGAGGGATGTACGGTAGTAAACTCATAATATCTTTATGTTTTTCTTCCGATACTGGTCTAATGGTGGTGTATAATGGAGTAATTTAATATTTCCGTATATTTTTGGTCTTCCTTTTTTAGGTGAAAGATCCAAAATGTGAAATTTAGAATCATCTAAAGATGTTTTATAGAACATTTTATAAGGTTCATTTTTCAAGAATCTCATCCATTGAATTTGTAGCCAAGAGACAGATTCACCCGCGGTATTTTTTACTCTTCTTGTTATTGATTCTGTTGGAATGAAGTTGTCGTTATTATTAAAATTTGATTGTCATTTATTTTATTATGTAGTTCAGAAACGCGTCAAAGAAGGCCACGTGCCATTTTCAAGTTGTTTATATAATTTATTTAAATTTTTGACTTAGACCACTTTCATAATTAAAACTAAATGAATTCCATATAATGTTGAAATTACAACCACTATCTAATGGTTCATTTTTGACAATTTCGTAAAAATTACATTTAATAAATTTAGTTAAAAATAATGTGGTATGAAATAACTGATAAACTCATTTTTTTTAAATTTTGACTTAGACCACTTTCATAATTATGGTCACATATACGTCGCAGCTCATGCCACGCATCACATTCTCACGCGTATGCATTCGATATACATTTGTTTTAAAAGAAGGGAATCGGGTTGTCATCTCGATATAAAGACTGAGGCGTAGCATAAACAGTTCAAAGGAAAGACATTGATTTTTGTTGTATTCCAACAAATTTCACAAGAAGAACGGCGCCGCCCTATGACGAGAAAAATATCGCAGGGCCCCATGTTTCCAGCAAAAATTAGAAACGCATTTTCTTAAAATAGTCGACCAACGCGGAAAGACGGCAACGAAAATTCCAAAAAGAGCTGAGATCTGCCGCTGTCTCATTATCGTGACGCTTTTTACAAGCAATTGACCAGTCGACCGTCGTCATAAAAACGGATACTGAGTTTACCGCGCGCAAAAAGAAATCAATTGAAATCCTATCTTCAAGCGACGCATGGCGATTTTCATTGCCGTAATTCATCACTGCGCAAAAGGATGCGCGTTTTGGATTACGGACGGACGTGAAACTATTTAATGTACAATTTGAAAACTTCTCCATGTATATGTAAATGAAGGATTAAATATTTTTTAAATTTCTTTAGGTGTAATTTAATTTTTAATTTAAGGAACGGGAGAATTCTCTCACCTAAATGAAGACGATCATTGATGTATTTTCTGAGGATTTTTTTATCAGACAATATTCACCGCATAAAAAAGACGTTTTACGATTAGTCTATCGTACAAAATTGTTTATTATATGATCAGATTTATAAAATTTTTTTTTTTTGTACGGTTTCTTTTATTCGGTCCCTATCCACCGCACAAAAACAGGTTTTACTGTACTGGGTTGAGGATTTGTATTCGATCAGACAATGTTTCGGCACCACGTTCCTACTACGATTAGTCTCTGCTTCAGCAATCGTTGTCCCTTTTATCGTGATCAGACAGTAGGGTTTTAACTCATTCGAGACGATGATTTTTTTCGAACACGGTCCCCACGAGCGAAATTTTTTTTTCTTTATATTGTTCATTTTTAATTGTTGATACACAGTAAAACCAATGCCAAATTTTGTTTTCCTGTACTTTACAGATTTCATTAGTTCAAGAAAAATCTTATTTTGACGGCTAGTTTACTCAGAATAACTGATAATTGCACATTACTGTCATTGCACACACGGTGTGCAATCGGTCTCGAATGGGTGAAGCTTATCTTTTGCATAGGCCCCATAATGCCGCGTGTGCTTTGACCATCGAGTGAGGCCCGCATTCGGTTGCCGAAACATAAACTCTTACAGATGTCAACGCTGCCCTCCCAACGCTATACAGCCTTCTAGCCTCTTGGGTTTCTTTCTAAAACCTAATAAATCACCGTTGCCTACACTCTTGTCCTTCTCGACAGCATCCCATGAAGAACAAATTTCCAATTACCACCCGTCTTCTTAAAATACCCCTCTGATCAGACAACCTCGTATAATAAGCCGCTAGTTCCGGGAATAAGCTGGTACTCGTATTCTAAAACTCACTCTAACACCAAATCCACAACTACCCGTGTAACTGTTAATGAGTTTTATTAACCGTTTGAGTTAACCGCTATCGCGCTTCACTTGTGGTATGCCAAAAATACGGCGCAGCGCGATAGCGCTTCTCTTGTTTTGTATCGAGAATGCGAAGACGCTGCTGTTGGTAGTATACTTTACGCAATTATTGAGAGCAGTTGCAGTAATATCAGTAGCAGTTTTTATTCATTTAACTCAGTTGTGGCTTTTAACAATATAAGAATTAATGACACTATAGAGGAGGAATGGTTAGCAAGCAAAAATGCCACAGGAACATCACCGATAAGTAAAAAGTTTTCTTTAGAAAAATTGCCTGGGCGAAATTTGCGACAGTGTGATGTATGCAGTAATAAAAATGGTAATGGAATTAAACGATCCAACCTAATTTGCGCTATATGTAAAGAAGGAATTCATGGAATTTGTGCAGAAAAACATTTTTGTAATAAGTGAAAATAAATTTTTTTTTTATCATAATTACTTGTTACATAACAATTAGTGTTAATTATAACCATTTTCATTGTTTCCAAAAAAAAAAAAATACTGCACATTTCATCCCGGACTTTTAGCATATGCATAAGAAAATGCTCCCGTACTCAAACGGTTAATAAATATCAGTTTTATTTTTTGTCGTTTATTTAACCCTCTATGGGCCCGCGTGACTTTGAAGTCACAGATCGATAAATCGATATTTTATTAAACAATTTAATTTTTTTTACTAGATGGCGTATATATCTTGTTATATAATGTCTCCTTAGTAACCAATAACATGCTTGATGCAGTTATCAGCTCTAACCTGAAATGTCAAAGTAAATGTTTTTGCAAGTTGTCTGCAAATAGAAGCCAAAGGAACCGTCTTGTGCAATTGTCATTATTTATTCTTCTATCTGTGCTTATTAAACAAAAAAAGCGCACGTAATAGCTTTTAGTTTGTATATCAATGTCTTATTTGTTTGCATTTAAACAATCATTTTATTACTATTTTCATGTGATATATCTTTGTGACTTTCAAGACACAATGGGCTATAATGTTTGGTGTATTTGCGATAACGTTTGTGTTTTCTTAGCTTTTTAGTTTTATATATCAGAGGCCCAAAATATGGATACAAAATCATATAAAAATAAAAGAGGAATAGGAGTAAGAAGCATTAGCAGTAATAAATCCGAAGATTCTTTATCAGATTCTGATTCTAATGAAGATCATACAATAGTATTTACCCGACGACGTATAAATATTATTGATAGCAACGATGAATTTAGTAGTAAAAAATCATCAGATAAGGAAATACAACGTGTATCTATGTTTAATGCCAAACGCTAATTATTTTACGGAATTCCATACTTGAGCTCTTATACACACAAGTGCAAACGTTGTAAGCCGTTGTTACTTCAAAGTTACAAAATGTATTCGTTATAATAAAATTGTTGAAACTGCTGAATTCATTGTTAATATGTATTTCGACGTTGATATTTGTTGAGTTCACGTTATATAGATTTTGTATAGTCACCAAAAAAAATTCGGCCCATAGAGGGTTAATACGCGGTATCACGACAGAACGGTGGAATTTCTGACGCCGAAGCGAAAAATACGAAGGAACGCCGACGTTGACATGCAGACCGGCGCCTCGGAGAATCGCGAGGCAGTAAGTGGGTAGTCCCGAAGCCACC
Organism: Cryptocheilus praepositus; assembly: GCA_033815515.1. Taxonomy (NCBI): domain Eukaryota; kingdom Metazoa; phylum Arthropoda; class Insecta; order Hymenoptera; family Pompilidae; genus Cryptocheilus; species Cryptocheilus praepositus. The sequence goes on from JAWWQZ010000257.1 coordinate 4,662,409, forward strand.
GCAATTTCGCGTACTCTCATGGAGATCCGCGATAAATATCGGCGGAGTGAAGAAGCGTGGGTCAGCGATTCTTTTGAAATTTTCCGCGGACCTCCGCGCGAGTGTCGAAGACGCCTCGTGCCAAAGGTGGCATTGGATGTTATCCGAAAATAATCGGCGTACAAGTGAAAATCTTCCGGTCGCGTGCAAATTTTGCAGACGCGGTGGAAATAGAAAGTTAAGACGTGCGCGCGCTTTTATTGTGCACGTAAGCAATGTTTAAGAGAAATATACGTGCTGGAGTACCGTAGAATTTACAGTAGATTTAATCGGAACGTAGCAGCTCAGCGATTCGAGCGAAGTCTCTCGTGACAGAGAGTCTTGGCTGGTTTTTTTCATTGTAATATTTTTTGTTCTCGCGTATACGGATATATAATTTTAAACATTTGCATTTCCAGATGCAATTTGCAAAAATTCGTAAAAATATTTCTATTTTTGAACATACATGATTACAAAATGCAAGCACACGTATATCTGCATTGCCAATTTCGAACAAAAACACGCGTCTGTCAACAACATTTCGTTTTAAAAAGGAACGCGTACTATGGGAAGTCTATTGATGTCAAAACAAGACTAAAGAGTGGTTGATTTTGTCAAGAAGGTTCTGGCATCAGTTTTTTGGGATGCGAAAGGAATTTTATTTGTGGATTACTTGCAAACTGGTAAAACAATTAATTCTGAATATTATTGCAACCTTTTGGACCAGTTGAAGGAAAAATTCGTGAAAAAAGACCCGGTTTGCAGAAGAAAAAAACTTTTTCATCAGGGCAACGCACCGTGCAAGAGCATTTTGACAATGGCTAAAACCCATGAATTAAAGTTCGAATTGTTGGAGCATCCGCCGTATTCACCAGATTTGGCTCCCAGCGACTTCCATTTGTTTCCAGAACTCAAAAAATTTATGTGTGGCAAGCGTTTTTCGTCAAATGAAGAGATCATAACGGCTGTTGAAGCGTATTTTGCAGACCTTCCGGAATCTCACTTCAGGGATGGGATCCACAGATTGGAGGATCGTTGGAGCAAGTGCATTAATGTTCAGGGAGATTATACTGAATAATAAAGTGTGTTTTGAACCATAACATTGTGTTTTTCTTATCGAACGACAAAACTTATTGAGCAACCTAGTACATGATTACAAAATGCAAGCACACGTATATCTGCATTGCCAATTTCGAACGCGTCTGTAAAATCCGAACGCGTACGGAAGTCTTTGATGTCCGACGTTGATTTTGTCAAGAGTGCAGGAGCGCCGCCACTTCCGGCAAAGGACGCGTCCAATATTTTCGGGCAAAGAAGCTCTTTGCAAATAAAGAGGAAAAAAACGGGAAAAGAAAAAATCGGTGACCCACACTTCTGGTACTCCCCTTGTTAGCGCAACACTGACGTCAGCGGATGAACGTGGGTGGGGGTTGTCTTTGTCTGGCCGCACCACGCGAGTCAGCCCTCTCTTTCCCTCCTGGCTTCGCGTACGCTCGTCTGCTTTCTTCACTCGTTCGCTCCGTTCGCTGCTTCCACGTCTTCTTTCTCACATTAGCGTCCGTTACAGTTAAGGTACCGTTTCTCGTAGATCTGCGAGACGATAACCCCTCTCTACGTCGTCCCCCTGACCTTTCACTTAGCCGAAATGGGCGGCGATAGCGTTGCCACTCTAAATAATTAACCAGATGCCGCGATCGATATTTTAAAGATATAACTTCGCGGACGTTTATACGACACCGGTGATAGGCACGTCTGCGCCTTCGTCGATTATTCGCGTCGCTCGTGTCTTAAATATTTCCACTCTGTTGTCCTCGCAGAGGGGACGGAAAGATATTGCACGGTGGTACTGAGGAAAATGTATGTAAACGGAAAAATTTCGTCGAACATTTGAACGAAATGAAGAAGCTCTGCTCTAGTTAAAAAATAGAAAATATTTCATCAATTATTTGGGGGGTGAATTTCAGAAACTCCGAGAATATCCCTTTTGGAACATATTGAAACAATATGCTGAATAATAAATTACGCTCGCGTGGAATTAAACGAGACCGTATTGCATGTCCGAAAAAAACACCAAACGACAGATGACTTATTATTGCGATACTTATTTAACTAAACCCGCAATACATATTGACGATTTCTTTCAGCACTATCGTACCTACGAAAATAAGCTATAAAATTTCAATTTTATGTCATAATATGTACATATACGAAATGACGCGCTATTCACTACTTTATGAAGAAATATGTCCGAGTACAAAGAGTTAACCCTTTGAGTGCTGAAGACTTCTCGGCCCCAATGCGTTGAACTCTGTTGATTATACGAGGCGCAAGTAAATTGTAATTGCAATTCTTCAGTCACGCCAAATGGACCTTTTGGATACTGACGGTGACAATAGTGACCCACTCTCCGTCGGAATTTTAGATTAACCCCAAGATAACCGGCGATATTATGTTTCATTGTTTCAACAACTGGTCATAGTGACGATATGAGAATTCGTAATGAAATCGCTGACACTGTGCAAGATGTCATGCTTTGTTTGCGAGAAAGTCTACCTACAAATTTTGACCAGTCCATACATCAACAGCGTACGCGGCGCTAAATTCCATCGTGGCGAAAAGATTCAATAATGCAAGAAAGTTATTTGCTGAGCAACGCACGTGTATTTATCTCACGCACTGATAATCGAGCCGCTCATTTGCTAAATCGATTATATCTGCGAAGCATGAAGTATTAAGCTTATCATAAATATTCAAAGTTAAGCATCAGTCCCGTACATCGGCACGGAACTTTTAAAAAATTGAAAAGGGGAGTCAATCGCCCTGATATGCGAACGTATCAATTTGTCATTGCAGTACGTAATCGAAAAAATTGAGAATCCATAGTCTACACCGCATCCAAAAATAATGAGCTATAAAATTGCAATGTTCCTTCATAATGCGTATATCAATAAAGTTTCAAGTAGAGCTAACTCTCTGATTGCTGAGGACTTTCGATCGATATCTGTCGATTGGTTATACAGAACGGAACTATGTTATAATTGTAATTCTTTAGTTATACCGAAGTAAATAATGTAAGACGTTCCTTAACACGTTGACTGCCAAGCGTATTTTACTATATCAGAACGGCGATGCTATAAAATACTACAGCGTTCGACTGAATTATGCAAAATGTAAATAATGTGCAGGTATTGGAGACCAAAGGATCGCAGCATTATTCTAATAACAACTGCATTTATAAAATAATTATTGCTACCCATTGCGAATATTTTGGATCATCAGTAAAATCTCTTGCGTCGGTCACTGGTGACCATTCACGGCAGTCAAAGTGTTAAGTTACGCACATGTGTTCTTCTCATGTACTGATAATCATGACTGCGACGCGTGGAAAATCGAGAAGTTTAGCTATTGCGTATATGTGCGTCCACAGTCCATACCAATTGCTTTCGCCGGACGACAGTGCTAGTTAATAAGGAACGTGATTAATCGGCGGGGAATTACGATCGACACACAATGCGCATGACGATGTTACCTTTAGTCTAACCGAAGCGCAACAGAACTTATAAGAAGAGGATCAGAAGTATGGGTCACCGATTTTTTTTTCTAATTTTCCACAGACCTTCTGTAGCCGAAAATATTCGACACGTTTTTTGCCAAAACTGGCAATATTTGAACATCTGCGATATTTGAACACGATCGAGAAACTTTACTCGCTCAGCTACCACGTTTCAATAAAAGCTATTGTACATTCTAAGGTAATTCAATATGTACACTTTTTTTGAACATGGTTTAAAAACCGCTTTTGACACAAGACGCCTCCGATGTTTTCCGGTAGACTCCGTGGAAATGTCGAAAAAACATTGATCGTTTCGCGCGCTCGCCTTGAAAGCGGCTGCGTCGGACTTCCGCGGAAGGTTAACGATTCCCAGAGATATTTTGGCGCCGCTATACACGAAAGGGAAATATTTCGGTGCGCGAGCTTATTCCAAGATTTTTCCGCCCTTCGCCCGAAAGCGGGTTACCGACGTGACACGCGCCTACTTAACGAAGATTTCTCATTAATGTGCCGCTCCTCGTACTACGCACGTAAGCGCTGCCACGTGGCGCGGCAGAGAAAAGCGGTGAATTTTAAATGGGACGCGGTGACGTTCTATGGTCGTGACAAGAGGAGAACGTGCGAGGATCCGAGTAACCCCTCGGGGGTGGCCGTAAGTGCCATTATCACGGTTGCTCACGACGCGTGGACCCGGGCACGGGACTTTGTGCGGATCCCGCTTGCAATCTTTTTCCGGCCCGCGTAATCGCGCCGAGACACGTTCCTCTGTCCTCGACACTCCGTCATTCCGAAACGGCTGAAAACTGCGCCGTTGCGAAATGCCGATTAGCACTGACTAATTGTTACTCATTAACGGGCTGCGTGCCGTCGGTCATTAAACGAGATAGAAGTAAAGAATCACGCTTATTTGCCGCGAGCCTTCGCGGAGGCGACGACGGAGCAACTCATTAGTCATCGTGACTACGTTCGGTAGCGTTATACCATCGGCGTACTCGGAACTACGCTCTGACGACGGACGCGTCAACATTGGCGTATGTCTGTTAACACGTTGACTGCCAAGCGTATTTTACTATATTAGAACGACGATGCTATGAAATACTACAGCGTTCGATTGAGTTATGTAAAATGTAAATAATGTGCAGGTATTGGAGACCAAAGGATCGCATCACTATTCTAATAACAATTGCATTTATAAAATAGTAATTGCTGCCCATTACGAATATTTTGGATCTTCAGCAAAATATCTTGCGCCGGTCACCGGTGACCATCACGGCAGTCAAAGTGGAGCCGAATGTTTTTAACATGATTGCGCTTAAAATGCTGTGGTATCGTCGGCGTTGGCAATTGATAACTGTAGTTAAAACGTGATCAGTCTCTGCACTGTTACGGTTAAACCATTTTTTGACTTTTTTTATAGTTAGCAACATGTAGAAAAATAATTATTATGATGGGAATTTAGAGTTGAGTGGTAGTGAAGACGTGTTTGATTTTCAAGTGTTAAAAGCTATTGCGAAAGACAATGTTGATTATAATTCTGACACTTCAAATAGTGGTTCCGAAATTATACTACGTAAAAGAGGGACTATGTCTTCTACAAGGAAACAAAAGGATGGCAGACGTCAAACAAGTGATTACTGTGACACTTGCCTAAATAAATCCAGGATGCACATGGGAGATTGTTGCAAAAGATATCACACCATGGTGAATTACAAAATTTTAAATTTATCTTTCATTTGCAAGAAGAAACTGCATACGTATAAAATAAATATAATTAAAAACATTCACGAGCACGTGTAATTCTTCTCACTTAAAATAAAACTCCGTTTCACTCGTTCCGATGCGAAAATGTGCCGGAGCGCTAAGGGTTAACCCTACTCTTCATTTTATACCAAATTTTCTACAAACTACAGTTCACGTTGAATCAAGTTACCTACGTACTAATGTATTCAATTTATACTCTCTTCGATGCTGTTTTAATGTGAGAAAGAAGGCGTCCATTTGCACAAAAAAATTGCTGGCTCATCGTAAGGTAGCTCAGCACAATTTTTAATCGGTCAGCGTAATAATAAAATTATTGAATAAATCTTGTGTTTAGAGCATGAGTTGCTAATTAGTTACAATACGAATTTCTAGTACTACAGAAGTCGATTATCTTTGTTTTAAATATTTTTCCCTGATAAAATCATAACACCTTGCGATCTTTTCCTCGAAACGTCAGACTCAGATCCGTAGTCTGACGACACGCGCCGCAACATTGGCGTGCGCTCGTTAAGGGGTTATGCCTACTTGTGTTGGTGAAAAAAATCGACTTTTTTTTATTGCATTATCTTAATGTACATCATTTCAAGAATATTTCCTCAAAAGTACATAAGAATCGGAGCACACGTTCAAAAATTATAAGCGTTTATCTGGAGCGCTATTATGTATGATTAGTAAAGAGCTTGAAGCTTTAGACGAGATTATCTCGAAACTGTGTTTCTTAAAACATACGGTTGCGGTGACTACGATTTCTCAAAAACTACTTCACCGATCGGACTCTAATTTTATATACTTATTTGTCATTACAATAGGCAGGGCCTGAACGAAGGATTTTTTATTTCGGTAATAAAAAAAAAGTTACAACATAAAAACGACAGTTAGACCACCTCAAAACACGGATTTTTTCGTAAAATTGCTGCCATTCTTGTAAAAATTAAAATGTTTCAAAATCCTTCCTTCAGGCCCTGCCTATTGTAATGACAAATAAGTATATAAAATTAGAGTCCGATCGGTGAAGTAGTTTTTGAGAAATCGTGGTCACCGCAAGTGACGAAAATAAACGGAAGCTCTAGGAGAAGAGCTATATTTCCTAAATTTTTTAATATTTCCTTATAAAAAAATTTATACAAATACCACTAAATACGTACTTGTTGGTAGTATTTTGCGAATTTTAATTAGTACTCACTACAACGGCAAAAAAAATGTTGAAAATCATGTAATTTCGCCGATCCCAAGTAGGCATAACCCCTTAACTCGATCCGCCCAGCTCACTGCGTGGATCGTCCACCGACCAGAAACGTGGTTGGCGGAGGTGCGAAAGGGTGCATCCGTTCGTCTTGACGCGCAGAGACGCGCGATAATTACAGTTAGACCACCTCAAAACACGGATTTTTTCGTAAAATTGCTGCCATTCTTGTAAAAATTAAAATTTTTCAAAATCCTTCGTTCAGGCCCTGCCTATTGTAATGACAAATAAGTATATAAAATTAGAGTCCAATCGGTGAAGTAGTTTTTGAGAAATCGTGGTCACCGCAAGTGATGAAAATAAACGGAAGCTCTAGGAGAAGAGCTATATTTCCTAAATTTTTTAATATTTTCTTATAAAAAAATTTATACAAATACCACTAAATACGTACTTGTTGGTAGTATTTCGCGAATTTTAATTAGTACTCACTACAACGGCAAAAAAAAATGTTGAAAATCATGTAATTTCGCCGATCCCAAGTAAGCATAACCCCTTAACTCGATCCGCCCAGCTCACTGCGTGGATCGTCCACCGACCAGAAACGTGGTTGGCGGAGGTGCGAAAGGGTGCATCCGTTCGTCTTGACGCGCAGAGACGCGCGATAATTAGTTGGTTTATCGGCGCAGTGCGAAATCATTGGCCATCGATAACACTGATGCCACTGCTGCGGACTGACTGCCCTCCGGTAGCCAACGACAACTATTATCGATAATTAGCCCTCCTCACCTCGCTCAACCCCCTTTCGCTTCTCCACCCAAATACGCTTGGCCACGGTGCTATGCTTTGATTGGGTTGGAGGGAAAGGTCTAGTGAGTCATTCGGATTTTTTTTTGTTTTTTTTTATAGCTGCTGTATAATATAAAAGAAGTCCTTTTTTACCGTTCATCATTCACTTGTGATATTTAAAGTGAAAAACATGTCAGTAGATAAAGTGCATTTACGACACTGCATTTTGTATGAATTCCAAAAAGGAAGCAACGCATCGGTTGCATGTAAAAATTTATGTGCGGTATTTGGAAAAGATATTGTAAATGTTCGTACTTGTCAAAGATGGTTTAGCAAATTTAGTTCCGGCGATCTGAGCCTCCAAGTAAGTGATCGATCTGGACGACCATCCAAGATCGATAATGATGTTTTACGATCCATGTTGGAAAATAATGCACATTTAACAAGTCGAGAAATTGCAGAAGAATTTGGCACTCATCATACAACACATTAAATGTATTATGATTAATATTAAACACATATTTTTATAAATTAATTCCAATATTTTCTTTAAAATACGACAGAACTTTCCCTCCAACCCAATAATTACCCGCGGACCGAGTTCCCTTCGTGCACGACTGCTTTGTCTGTATAGGTACGCTCGCAAACGCGCGGACGGGGTGGCTCGCAAGTTGCGGTCCAAGAATGCACAGAGGTCGAGGGTTGGAAATAGAAGGCGCGGTGCAGAAATAGCTTCGGACCGGATGAAAACTGAAACACGGCAGATCCTTCGGGCAAATGACACGGACGAAGCGACCGATGACGATCGTTTCCTAGGATCCAACAGAGGGTGAACTTGGGTACCGGCGAATAGGGTAGTTCGAGCAAAACGGCTGTCCGGACGTGTTCGATGAAATCTTAACACGGACGCGGAGCTGATTTTCATCGGGTTTCCGTTAACGCGTCGCGAGAATCTGGAAAATGTGGCTGGATGTAGAGAAAAGGCGACGAGCGGAAAGTGGTTTGTTTTAGACGTTTCGATAAAGGCTGTTTAAGAAATAGAAATGTATTTTTTAGTAGTATGTCCAGTGTGATTTCGAGATCGTTAATTAACGGCGCAGTATCACAGGTTTTATAGTTATATCCCTACAATCATATGGTTTACCAAATGTCGTCTTTTAAAGGTGGCACTACCGCCCCAACGGAAAATGTTGTGTCCCTTCCCAGGAATGACTTGGCGTTTAACGTATCAATATATCAAATCCGTCTGTATGTGAAGAAAAAGCAACGAGCAGGAGACCTCTCATTCGTTTGAACCATTTCAATAAAATCTATTAAAAAAATACCCAAACATGTTTTTTAATATATTTCACAAAATATCGTCTCTTAAAGTTGACACTATCGCCCCTAGGGAAAATTCTTTATCGGTCCGCAGAGCCAGACACGGCGTTTACCATGTAAATATATAAAATCCGTTTTTATGTAAAGAAAAGGCAACGAGCAGAAGCCCTCTCGTCCGTTTCAAACGTTTCAATAAAAACTATTAAAAAAGTACAATCACATTTTTTAATATGTTTCACAAAGTCAAGTCCCTCAAGTTGACAGTGCTTCACTTAGCCGTGACACTATCGCCCCAACGGAAAATTTGGTGTCGGTCCCCAGGGCCTGACATGGCGTTTGCCATGTAAATATATAAAATCCGTTTCTATGTAAAGAAACGACTGCGAACAGAAGACCTCTCATTCGTTTCAAACGTTTTAATAAAAACTATTAAAAAAGTACAACCACATTTTTTGATATGTTTCCCAAAGTCACGTCCCTCAAGTTGACAGTGCTTCACTTAGCCGTGACACTATCGGCCCAACGGAAAATTTTGTGTCGGTCCCCAGGTCCTGACATGGCGTTTGCCATGTAAATATATAAAATCCGTTTGTATGTAAAGAAACGACTGCGAACAGAAGACCTCTCATTCGTTTCAAACGTTTCAATAAAAACTATTAAAAAAGTACAACCACATTTTTTAATATGTTTCACAAAGTCAAGTCCCTCAAGTTGACAGTGCTTCACTTAGCCGTGACACTATCGCCCCAACGGAAAATTTTGTGTCGGTCCCCAGGGCCTGACATGGCGTTTGCCATGTAAATATATAAAATCCGTTTGTATGTAAAGAAAAGGCAACGAGCAGAACCCTCTCGTCCGTTTCAAACGTTTCAATAAAAACTATTAAAAAAGTACAACCACATTTTTTAATATGTTTCACAAAGTCAAGTCCCTCAAGTTGACAATGCTTTACTATCGCCCCCACGGAAAATTTTGTGTCGGTCCCCAGGGCCTGACATGGCGTTTGCCATGTAAATATATAAAATCCGTTTGTATGTAAAGAAAAGGCAACGAGCAGAACCCTCTCGTCCGTTTCAAACGTTTCAATAAAAACTATTAAAAAAGTACAACCACATTTTTTAATATGTTTCACAAAGTCAAGTCCCTCAAGTTGGCAGTGCTTCACTTAGCCGTGACACTATCGCTCCAACGGAAAATTTTGTGTCGGTCCCCAGGGCCTGACATGGCGTTTGCCATGTAAATATATAAAATTCGTTTGTATGTAAAGAAACGACTGCGAAGAGAAGACCCCTCATTCGTTTCAAACGTTTCAATAAAAACTATTTAAAAAGTACAACCACATTTTTTAATATGTTTCACAAAGTAAAGTCCCTCAAGTTGACAGTGCTTCACTTAGCCGTGACACTATCGCCCCAACGGAAAATTTTGTGTCGGTCTCCAGGGCCTGACACGGTGTTTGCCATGTAAATATATAAAATCCGTTTTTATGTAAAGAAAAGGCAACGAGCAGAAGACCTCTCGTCCGTTTCAAACGTTTCAATAAAAACTATTAAAAAAGTACAACCACATTTTTTAATATGTTTCACAAAGTAAAGTCCCTCAAGTTGACAGTGCTTCACTTAGCCGTGACACTATCGCCCCAACGGAAAATTTTGTGTCGGTCCCCAGGGCCTGACACGGTGTTTAACGTGTTGAGGACGTCCGATACACAGGCACGCACCTACGTAAACCGCGCACACATACGTACGCGCAAACGGTCGAGGGTAAAATCGATCCCCGGACTGAGGACGAAACTCGCCGACCCGATATTTGGGACAAGGCGAAAAATGCGGGTCGACCTAGAAAATCGCCTGGGCTTCCGTTCGACGAAAGCGGATTCACCTCGATCCGTTTGCGGCGACGGCCGCGACGACGACGACGGTTATTCTGGTGACTCGACACGCTCTGGAGAAGTTGGCTTTTATTTGTATGTGACAAAAAGCGTCGCCGCATCCGCATAGCGCGACTTGATCCGGGTCCCGTTGACGGAGTAGATCGTGGGTCGCGGGTCGTTGCGGGAACGTCCAAATTCGCCGCCCCCGCAACTTCTTGCGCCTGATTGCGGACCGCTGTGGGCCGTAATGCGTACGTTAGTTTATACGTAAGGCCGCCTTGATAAGCGGCAAATAGGAGACGTAACGGAGGTAATTGAGGAAGGAAAAGATTGCTAGGTTCAGTATTTTCTGACCTAGCTTAGTCATGCGGATTTTCCTCTCGCCGCGCGCCGACCTGCTGCCGTTTAAGCGGCTCAAGTGCATCGAAGGAAAATCGTCCTTGCGCGCAACAGAAATGGAGAGTTCCGAACGTTCTCGTTTCGTGTCGATGCGTAAGTCTGGAAACGCGCGCGGTCAGCGTGTGTCTCCTAAATCTCATAGTAAGGAGTTGTTTCAGCTGTTGCAGTCAGTTTAATTGCTTTTCCTTGTGAACCCCTGTTTTCTTCCTTCGCAATCGTCGACGACTGTCGCCCTTCTGGCGTTAAGAAAGAAAGAAGTGGTCGAATGTTCTCGTTTCGTATCGATACGTAAATCTGGAAACTCGTGACCGGTGCATGTTTTCTAAATGGCATAGGGTGAAGTTGGATCTGTTGTTCCTTGTTGCGACCTCCAGTTTTCTTCTTCTGCAATTTTCGGTCACCGTCATCGACCACCCTCGTCCCTCTAGCGTCGACGAGAAAAGGACAGCCATCGAACGTTCTAGTTTCGTATCGACGCGTAAATCTGAAAACTCACGGTCAGCGCGTGTTTCTAAATCGCATAGTGAGAAGTTGTTTCAGTTAATTCAGTTGCGTTTCCTTGCGACCCCCTGTTTTCTTCCTTCGCAATCCTCGACCACTGTCGCCCTTCTGGCGTTAAGAAAGAAAGAAGTGGTCGAATGTTCTCGTTTCGTATCGATACGTAAATCTGGAAACTCGTGACCGGTGCATGTTTTCTAAATGGCATAGGGTGAAGTTGGATCTGTTGTTCCTTGTTGCGACCTCCAGTTTTCTTCTTCTGCAATTTTCGGTCACCGTCATCGACCACCCTCGTCCCTCTAGCGTCAACGAGAAAAGGACAGCCATCGAACGTTCTAGTTTCGTATCGACGCGTAAATCTGAAAACTCACGGTCAGCGCGTGTTTCTAAATCGCATAGTGAGAAGTTGTTTCAGTCAATTCAGTTGCGTTTCCTTGCGACCCCCCGTTTTCCTCTTCCGCAATTCTCGGTCACCTTCATCGACCACCCTCGCCTTTCCAGTGTTAACAAAAAAGGAGAACTATTGAACGTCCTCGTTTCGTATCGACGCGTAAATCTGGAGACTCACGATCACCGTGCGTCTTCTAAATGGCATAGTGTGAAGTTACTTCTTTGTTTCAGTCAATTCAATTACTTCTTTTTACGACACCCCGTTTTTCCCCAATCCTCGACTAGTTTCACCCTTCTGACGCTGAGAAAAAAAAGGAAAGTTTCGATCGTTCTCGTTTCGTATCGATGCGTAAATCTGGAGACACCCGATCAGCGCATATCTTCTAAATGGCACAGTACGTAGTTGCCTTAGTCATTTCATTTTGCGACCCCCCGTTTTTTCTTCCGCAATCCTCGACCACCCTAGTCCTTTTGACATTGACAAAAAAGGAGAGTTTTTCACGCTCTCGTTTCGTATCAATGCGAAAATCTGGAGACTCACGATCGGCGCGAGTTTTCTAAATGGCATAGTAAGAAATTGTCTCAATTCTTTCAGTCAATTCAGTCGTTTCTTCTTGCGACCCCCGTTTTTTCCGCAATCCTCGACCATTCCCGCCCTTCTTGTACTGACAAAAAAGGAGAGTTTTGTACGTTCTTGTTTCGTATCAACGCGAAAATCTGGAGACTCACGATCAGGGCAAGCTTTCTAAATAGCACAGTATGAAATTGTCTCAATTCTTTCAATCAATTCAGTCGTTTCTTCTTGCAACCCCCGTTTTTTCGCGATCGTCGATCACTCTCGCCCTTCTAACGTTGACTAAAAAGGAGAGTTTAGAGAGATCGACGTGTGCCTTCTAAAAAGCACAGTATGAAATTATCTCAGTCGTTTCAATCAATTCAGTCGTTTGTTGCTGCGACCCCCCGTTTTCATCTTCCGCAATCCTTGGTCACCTTCATCGAGCACCCTCGCCCTTCTAGCTTCGTAACGCCAGCCGCCTCTCGTAAATCCTCCGCGCTGGCAAGCTTCCGCAATGTCGCATACAGACGGCCCTCGACTTACGATTTCGGCGCTCGTGAGCTTTCTTCTCGCCGAGAGGAAAAATGTAAATTGAACAATTCACGCGGCCAACTCGGCCTTCCAAATTTCCTCGCCCCGCGTCGTTTTAAAGGGGATCCTCATTGTCTCGCACCGACACAATTTTCGACCCGGGGCGTAGTACGAGGGTCCTCGCCAAAGCCTTGAATTTACAATATTACGCCTACGGGAAATAAGGGTCGTCTCACGGACGTCGTTGGAAACGCAATTAGGATGTCAGGAATTGCCGATCCTCGGAAAATATCGAACCCACTTAAGATATTTCAGAGAAGCCACGTCTGGCCGGCACACGCGCTTCCCATTGATTGTCGGCCTCGTCAGGTAGCGAGAACCTTAAGACAACGAAAGCGTTCAGACGCCCCATGCGAAGGCGCTCCTTTTATTTAATTATTAATTACATTTACGACTAGCTCTATTGGCCAATGAGCATAATCGATGTACGTGTCGGATGTGGCGTGCGTGTGAATAACGGTCAGCAGTGCTGCGCTATATTTATTATTTATGACTCGCAAAAGAAGTGTTTGTGTTGGTTATCCCCTCTGGCAAGTTGGAGCCAGACCGCGGCGTCTAAGATTTAGGATGAAGCGAACTCCATGGTCTGTCGGTCCGATCCGACGAAGAGCGTTGGACAGCAGGCGTGTATTTCGGTAGCTGCCAAACGACTTTTACCGGCGAAAGGGACGGAAAAAGAAGAACAGAGCACGACTAGCTGAGAGGAGGTCACGGGCGTCATCGACGTCGCGACGTGGCAACTAGGAGCGAGAGAGAAAGAGAGATAGAGATAGATAGAGAAGCAGCGCCCGAGGTGTCGCGTCCTTGTGATAAATTCAAATCGCCTGAAATAATTTAACCCGATTCCGTATGGACCTGCCTTAACATCGCCGCGCTTAGCCTTTGCAGCTTCGAATGAAGCGCAAACAACCGCCGACAGCTGGCGTAAAATAAACAGCCAACGTGGGACAGGAATAACGACGGCTGCTTCGGTGACCATTGTCCTCGAAGCCACGCACGATTAAGGGCGTGGTGGACGACTCGAAGATTGGGAAAGTCAGAGTGCCGTCTCCCGTGCGCTCGGAATCTCAAGTTACATCTCATTATCCTTTGATCATCAGCGGATCGGCGGATTCGACTGTCTACAGAGAGTTCCTTTGAAACGCCTCGTCAAAGACGTCTCCGCTCTCCATTACTAGTTTTGGCCCTCTGTGACGTACGTCGCCAACGACCTGCGACCGCTTATTTGTCGACGTTTCGCAAACGCTGCAATTTGCCTTATCGGCGCCCGAGGCATCACCCGCGCACGAACCTGGGCCCACCAACGTTTGCACGTACGCTAATGGCGATACTGAAAGTTCCTTACCGAAAGTATGAATAATTATATAGCGCAACTTTCATTCATAACTTTCTTCGCGGCGCATCGGCGCGGAACATTACAAACGATTCTGACAGCTTGATATACCGTAAAAGTTGTACACCCGGTTGGCGGCGAGGCTTGGGGGCGCGACCCCTGCGCATTAAATTTCCGCGAATACGCGGGACCCGGCGACGAGGGGGAAATTTCGACTTGGAGAAAAATCGATTGTCTGTGGGCGCACTGCAGTGACGTGTGCCGGTGTCTGTCGGCGATCGGCATTTCCACCTAAGTGTCGTCGCGACCGATTGCGCGCCGCTCTTTTATTGCACGGCGATCGCTTTAAATCCTTTGCAGACGAGCGACGCATATGTGCGTTCAGCGCAAACCGTTTCAAACAATACGCCGTTTTATGGTTCAGATGCAGGATTTATTTGTTGGCTCGACATGTTTCGGGACCGCACAGATTTCCGATGCGGGAGTAACTCTCTTCATATCGTGTGGCAAGGTTTTCCGCAGGACAGCCTCTCTCGTGTGGGCATAGTTTAACTATATGCCTATAAGCATATGTGCCCGTAAGTATATAATTAAACGGGGGTATAGTTAAACTATAGGCATAGGCATACAGTTAGACTATATGTCTATAAGTATATAGTTAAACTGGGGTATAGTTAAACTACAGGCATAAGCACATAGTTAGATTAGATACCTATAATGCTAAATTATTTATGGTTATAAGTAGACATGCCTATAACTATAGTTGACAAAACTACACGAGAGAAGATGTCTTAGGGAAAACCTTGCCACAAGATTTTTAAACAGTTACTTCTAAGGAAGGGTGCCGTGTGGTCCTGAAACAAGCCGAGCTAACAAATAAGTCCTACATTTCAACCACAAAAGAGCGTATAATTTCATATGCTTTAATAAAGTAATTTAATAAAGAACCAAAAGACACAAATATGCGTTCGACGAAAACAAATGACAGAGCTAGAATACACATGTATGCAAATACCACTTGTACAAATACCAGTTGTTAAACATGATCTGATATTTCGGATAACTATCGCCGATTTCGAACCGCTCGATGCGCAAAAAGTTAATGCGTTAAGCGCTATGTCGGTCCAAAGCCGTTTAAGTCCCAGGGGCCGTAGAAAAAATTATGTCGACAAGTATCAAGTGACGCTTGTTTTAACTCATGCAAAAAAACGCCAACTGGCGCAACGGTGCTTGTGATTATTGAATAAACATAATTAAAAATAATGAAGATTACAGACAAACTTGCTATTACGCTTTGCATGAGAAACAGCAGCTATGAGGAGAATAAATATCGGTAAAATTGAGCGCCTATTTTCAAGGCGCATCGCGATAAAGGTAGTGGCACTTTTCGACATGACATGTGAATAGACTGGGGACCGACACGCAACACTCCGTTTAGGCGATAGTGTCAGCTTTAAGAGATGATAGTTAATGGTCGTACGATATTTAAACATTTATTTAGACTTTTTAATGGATTTCATTGAAACGTTTTAAAGAAAATGGAGATATTCTGCTCATTGGCTCTTGTTTATGTACAAACGCGTTTTATGTAGTCATTTATCCGGATACTCAACAAAATCGGTTTCGCGTTTAATGTGTTAAGCCTAACGACGCTGCCACTGATAAAGAGAGAATGAGAAGTGTGGGTCACCGATGTTTTCCAATTGTGCACAGGCCTTTCTTGGCCGAAAATAATAGACATGTCTTTTGCCAGGAGTGGCAACACATCCTCCATTTTTTTTAAGCCAGCAATAAAAGTCGAAGATTTCCAATCGTGTTCAACTTTTGCAGGCGTATTCGAAATTGAAAATTAAGATACACTAATCTTCACATTTTACAAATATACGATGCTGAAGAAAAAATGTGCATATATACCTTAGAGCAAAATATTTAAACGAAAATTAAAAATCGGTACGAAACTCGAACTCTATGGCGTAGCAGACGTGTCTCCAACGTCCTATAAGAAATTTTTTTCCAACACGGGGGAGTATTGGTACTTTTGTCAAAACGCGTGTCCAACGTTTTCGGGTAAAAAAGGTCTGTGCAAAATTTGAAAAAAAAATCCGTGACCCAGACTTCTGCTCCTCCCCTTGTGAGTGTTTTTCTTGTCGCCGCGAACTGCACAACGCTGACACGGTACCGTGGTTCCTGATTAAACGTACTGCTGAAGCTGCAGGAAACGCGACAGTTTCGCTCCGAAAGCCATCCGACCTCGACAGTCGACAGTCTCCTCCCCGTCGACTTTACGTAACTTTGACAGCCTGCTACTTGGAAACGCGCCGACCATAACTCGTGCGTTCGACTCGACCAGGTTCCGCTCGTCGAGCTGGCTAAGCATCGTGCACCAGGTCTATCCGCATTCTTGCTTTGTCGAGTTTTCAGGCAAAAGCTCAGTTCGCGTGAAGCTCCGCGCGGAATCGTACTTGGCCACACGTTTATGTCGTTCTGTGGGTGTACAGCTCGTCGAGGTTAACACTTTGAGTGCTGAGTAATCTCGGCCGAAACGTAGACGTCACGCGTTGACTTCGCTTGATTGATTGAACAAAGCGGAATCAAGATTTAATCGTAATTCTTCGGTTATGCGAAATTAAATAGTGCAAGAAATTTGGTGGGGTACGCGCATGTCAGTTCATGTACTGATTGGTATGACAGTACGTGTAGAAGATTGAGAGGTTTGACATTTGTATATACATGTTCGGATCCCATACCAATTGCGTTCGGTGGACGCATAGGTGCAATCGGGAAAATATTCGATATTCTTCCAAAATTAAAGAGTGCAAGAAATTTCGAGGTGTACGCGCATGTATTCATCTAATGTACTGATAGATATGACAGTAATTGAGAGTTTTGACATTTGCATATATACGTTCGGATCCCACACCAATTGGTTTCGGTGGACGCATAGGTGGAATCGGGAAAATATTCGATATTCTTCCAAAATTAAAGAGTGCAAGAAATTTCGAAGGATACGCGCATGTATTCATCTAATGTACTGATAGATATGACTGTACGTGTAGAAGATTGAGAGGTTTGACATTTGTAGATATACGTTCGGATCCCACACCAATTGCGTTAGGTGGACGCATAGGTGGAATCAAGAAAATATTCGGTATTCTTCCAAAGTTACAGAGTGCAAGAAATTTCGAAGAATACGCGCACGTATTCATCTAATGTACTGGTTGGTATGACAGTACGTGTAGAAGATTGAGAGGTTTGACATTTGTATATATACGTTCGGATCCCATACCAATTGCTTTCGGTGGACGCATAGGTGCAATCGGGAAAATATTCGATATTCTTCCAAAATTAAAGAGTGCAAGAAATTTCGAAGGATACGCGCATGTATTCATCTAATGTACTGATAGATATGACAGTACGTGTAGAAGATTGACAGGTTTGACATTTGTATATATACGTTCGGATCACACACCAATTGCTTTCGGTGGATGCATAGGTGGAATCGAGAAAATATTCGATATTCTTCCAAAATTAAATAGTGCAAGAAATTTCGAAGGATACGCGCATGTATTCATCTAATGTACTGATAGATATGACAGTACGTGTAGAAGATTGAGAGGTTTGACATTTGTATATATACGTTCGGATCCCACACCAATTGCGTTCGGTGGACGCATAGGTGCAATCGGGAAAATATTCGATATTCTTTCAAAATTAAAGAGTGCAAGAAATGTCAAAGGATACGCGCATGTAATCATCTAATGTACTGATAGATATGACAGTACGTGTAGAAGATTGAGAGGTTTGACATTTGCATATATACGTTCGGATCCCATACCAATTGCTTTTCGTGGATGCATAGGTGCAATCGGGAAAATATTCGATATTCTTCCAAAATTAAAGAGTGCAAGAAATTTCGAAGGATACGCGCATGTATTCATCTAATGTACTGATAGATATGACAGTACGTGTAGAAGATTGAGAGGTTTGACATTTGTATATATACGTTCGGATCCCATACCAATTGCGTTCGGTGGACGCATAGGTGCAATCGGGAAAATATTCGATATTCTTCCAAAATTAAAGAGTGCAAGAAATTTCGAAGGATACGCGCATGTATTCATCTAATGTACTGATAGATATGACAGTACGTGTAGAAGATTGAGAGGTTTGACATTTGTATATATACGTTCGGATCCCACACCAATTGCTTTCGGTGGACGCATAGGTGCAATCGGGAAAATATTCGATATTCTTCCAAAATTAAAGAGTGCAAGAAATTTCGAAGGATACGCGCATGTATTCATCTAATGTACTGATAGATATGACAGTACGTGTAGAAGATTGAGAGGTTTGACATTTGTATATATACGTTCGGATCCCATACCAATTGCTTTCGGTGGACGCATAGGTGCAATCGGGAAAATATTCGATATTCTTCCAAAATTAAAGAGTGCAAGAAATTTCGAAGGATACGCGCATGTATTCATCTAATGTACTGATAGATATGACAGTACGTGTAGAAGATTGAGAGGTTTGACATTTGTATATATACGTTCGGATCCCATACCAATTGCTTTCGGTGGACGCATAGGTGCAATCGGGAAAATATTCGATATTCTTCCAAAATTAAAGAGTGCAAGAAATTTCGAAGGATACGCGCATGTATTCATCTAATGTACTGATAGATATGACAGTACGTGTAGAAGATTGAGAGGTTTGACATTTGTATATATACGTTCGGATCCCACACCAATTGCGTTAGGTGGACGCATAGGTGGAATCGAGAAAATATTCGATATTCTTTCAAAATTAAAGAGTGCAAGAAATTTCGAAGGATACGCGCATGTATTCATCTAATGTACTGATAGATATGACAGTACGTGTAGAAGATTGAGAGGTTTGACATTTGTATATATACGTTCGGATCCCATACCAATTGCTTTCGGTGGACGCATAGGTGCAATCGGGAAAATATTCGATATTCTTTCAAAATTAAAGAGTGCAAGAAATTTCGAAGGATACGCGCATGTATTCATCTAATGTACTGATAGATATGACAGTACGTGTAGAAGATTGAGAGGTTTGACATTTGTATATATACGTTCGGATCCCATACCAATTGCTTTCGGTAGGCGCATAGGTGCAATCGGGAAAATATTCGATATTCTTCCAAAATTAAAGAGTGCAAGAAATTTCGAAGGATACGCGCATGTATTCATCTAATGTACTGATAGATATGACAGTACGTGTAGAAGATTGAGAGGTTTGACATTTGTATATATACGTTCGGATCCCATACCAATTGCTTTCGGTGGACGCATAGGTGGAATCGAGAAAATATTCGATATTCTTCCAAAATTAAATAGTGCAAGAAATTTCGAAGGATACGCGCATGTATTCATCTAATGTACTGATAGATATGACAGTACGTGTAGAAGATTGAGAGGTTTGACATTTGTATATATACGTTCGGATCCCATACCAATTGCTTTCGGTGGACGCATAGGTGCAATCGGGAAAATATTCGATATTCTTTCAAAATTAAAGAGTGCAAGAAATTTCAAAGGATACGCGCATGTATTCATCTAATGTACTGATAGATATGACAGTATATATACGTGTAGAAGATTGAGAGGTTTGATATTCTTTCAAAATTAAAGAGTGCAAGCATTTGTATATATACGTTCGGATGGCTTGGATATTGCTTTCGGTGGATGCATAGGTGGAATCGAGAAAATATTCGATATTCTTCCAAAATTAAATAGTGCAAGAAATTTTGAGGGTACGCGCATGTATTCAGTTTATGTACTGATAGATATGACTGTACGTGTACCAGATCGAGATGTTTGACATTTGCATTTATACGTCCGGTTTCTGCATCAATTACTTTCGGTGGACGCTTAGGTGCAATTGTGAAAATATAGAACTGAACAATCTAAAAAATGTGGTGAGATACACCCATATGTTCATTTCAAGTACTGATAATAATGACTGGACGTGTGGAAAATTGAGAAGTTTGACAATTGCATCATGCATTCGTAGTCCACACCAATTGTTTTCGGCGGATGCGTATTTGCAGTTGCATAACTATTCCATATTCTTCTAAAATTAAATAATGCAGGAAATTTGGTGTGGTCCGCGCATGTGTTCATTTCATATACTGATAGTTATAACTACACCCGTAGAAGATTGCGAAGTTTGACAATTGCATACATGCATTAGTAGTCACACCAATTGCTTTTGATGGACGCATATATGCAATTGTCAAACTTTTCGATCTTCTATGCATTGCAGTCATCATTATCAGTACATGAATTTAATACATGCGCATAACATACCAAATTTCTCGCCTTGTTTAATGCAACTGTGAAACTTTTCGGCCTCTACGCGTTGCCGTCATAATTATCAATACATGAGATGAATATACGAGCGTACCTTATCAAATTTCTTGTTTTATTTAATGAACGAAATTTGACAACTGCATATCCACGTCCACAGTCCACATTGACTGCTTTTGACGGACACATACGCGCAATTGTCAAACTTCTCGACGTTCTAGGCGTCGCACTCGTAATTGCTAGTACATAAAATGACTTCATGCGCGTACCTTAAAAAATATCGTGCATCATGAAATTTCGCATAAGTGAAGAATTACAATTATATCCCTCGGAAGCCATGTAGCAGGTCTATCCGCATTCTTGCTTTGTCGCGGCAAAAGCTCAGTTCGCCCGAAGCTCCGCCCGGAATCGTACTTGGCCATACGTCTAGGTCCCTCTACGCGTGTCCACTTAAGCGTCATGCACCAGGTCTATCCGCATTCTTGCTTTCCTGCCACACATCTGACGCGCTCCCGACGTATTCCGTGCCTCGCCGAACCTGGACTCTCAGCTCCAACGCGCCAGCCTTGACTCCACACTCCTGGTGCATGACTCCGCACTCATGACGAAATCCGAACACTTAGCACAGACCGTCCGTTGGCTAATGATCGAGCACGATTTCTAACAGTGATAACCATATTCAAGCCCTAACTACGTCGCCCGCTTTGGCATCAGCTGTGACGCGCTGTCAGAAGCCATAATATTGAACGGCACGCATCCGTAACGCGCCTCGCACAACGGAAGCAGAGGAGAACAAAAGGACGTAGTGCGGGTGGCGGGCAGGAGTGAAAGTGTGCGCGTCCAGCTCGTTGGTCAGGTTCGCGGCTAAAAGAGGCAAAACGCGGGAACACGACCCTGCGCTCTCGGCGACAGGTGAGGAAAGCGAAAGATCGAACCGCCCCGCGAGAGATTGTCAAATTTCGGCGCGTCCTCGGATCGGCCCCGTGCTAGGGGGCGCCCGATTGTCAAGTAAGAGACAACAGGCCGAAGACGTGAGAGATCGCACACCTACCTTGTCCGAGGGTATATTGCGCGAACTCATGGTAAACGGCGCCAGGGTTGCGTGCAGGCGAGTTGAATCCAGAGGCCGTTCCCGGTGCTAGCCAACGCCGATCTCTCGAGTGGCCCGGATCTTGCCCCTTCGCGGCCGGATCAACAGCGGATCACCAGCGTCGACAGCCGCCACCACAGTGCAGCACAGCTAATAACGCGCCTCAAACACGCACTGCACTGCCCGCAACAGCACTGCACACCATTTTCCCGAACGCCGCCGAGCCCTCCGAGCCCTTCCTGCCTCTACCAAGCTACGTGCCCGCCAACTACCCGCCGACTACCAGCCGACTACCCGCCAACAACTGCTACCCGACTGCCCGGATCACTCACTCGCGTTGCCCGTCGTCGTCTCGTCTTTCGCCCGTCGTTACTTGTACATGTCGGGTAGCCGTGGTAAGTGCTCGGGCAACATCTTCGCCAACTCCTCGCGATACGGAATGCACGGACACCAGCCAGTCGCGAACGCGCGTACTTGTCGAGTTAGCGATGTCGTGGGCACCTCGAGCAGTCACCCACGATGTCGTTTCTCTCTTTATTATCCGCCGCCGCCGCCGCACGCACGCACCCACCACGTCCCAGTGTCAGAGCCAAACACATAAAATGGCGATTCGGAGACGATGCAGCTTTCTGGCTCTGAGCTCTGGGCATACCACCACCATCGAGTATGCACGACCCACAAACAATGGCTAGAGAGGAAGCGGCTTCGTTATTCGACTGCGAACTGCTTTCCGATGGGGGCGTCGGTAATGTCGGAGGCTGCGACCGGCGCCATCTTCAGCGAGAGCCTGCGGGGAGAGTTGTGCGTGCGGCCTGTGGGATGGACAATTTTTTTCTTAACACATTGCGGACCAGGCATTCTATTGCTAACCATACCCAGTGGCCGGGTATTTTTTTGCATCAAATATTTTTAAATTAGTGACAATTTGTTAGTAGTTAAAAATGATTGTCGCGTGAAATATTTATTTTCAACAACAACTTTAAAAATGAATGATTTTTTAATATTTTTCAATAAGTAAAAATTTGTATTAATTAAACATTTTTCAAAGTATAATATTTCGTACAACATGACACTAAGTGAAGTGGACCACCACAAAAAGCGATAAACTCTCCGATAGTGTCCGCAAATATTTCTGTATTATTGCTAATCGTTTTGTCGCTATCCATATTTCAGGGTTTCAAATAATTCATTTGCAATGAAAATTATGAAAAACTGCCGCTGACGATCATGTAGCAATGTGATATCTCGTCACCTGTCCCGAACGACGAAATATGCAAGACGATATATCTCGCCAGTGTTCTAGAATGACGAAATACGCAAGACGATATATCTCGTCAACGGCCCCGAATGACGAAATAGGAATGACGAGATATCTCGTCATCCGTCCGCAATGTGTTAAGAATAGACCTTGACTGACTGGACGAATTAAGATGGTCCGGACTTAATACTGCGATTTCTTCGTAGCAGAAATTCAGATGGAAAAGCAAGTAGAAACTTTTGAGGGGTGTATGTTGGCGAAATTTAATTTATTTACTATTTATTTATTTGGCATGTAATATCTGCATTATTTTACTACATTACGACCACTTGCACTCACGACCACAAGAAATGCATAAATAAAAATAGTGATAATAATTACAATTTTTTTGTATATACGTGTGCGGACTTTAATTATATGTACATAGATCGATTTTTTTCGGTTTCGATACTATTTTTACAACCTGTTTGAATAAAAATAATGTTAAAAATATAAATGCGATTTACACACTGTTAAACCTTTAGTATACGAACTAATTGTAATTTGTCATATACCTTTGGCACGTTACATTGTTTCAAACCGAAGATTGCTTGTTTGGAGAATCGGAAATATCTTTGAGAGTTGGTATGTTTAGTCCTCGTGCAATTGGCCACACATCCATTATATTACTGAAACCTAATTTCTATAGTTTTTCGTTAAATTTCCTCCTTATGGTTCGACACGCATTGTATCAAACAAGGATATAACTGTCTGTCATCCAAAAGCCAACTCTCTCGGGAGAAGAAGCCCATATACTGATCTGCCTAGATAAGTCCCAACCAACAAACCAGAACTTTCCTTTTCTTTCACAATAACTTGAAAGTGCGCGTTCCCCTTGAAATCGACTTTTCATCCATTCCTCCTCAGAGCTTTGCGACATTTTAAACACATAACAACATAATTTTGTGTTCTTTATAATAATTTATAAACCATATCTTAAGATTAACAATAGATGGAAATTTGGGATGTTTCTAGTCCGCCATCTAGTGCGGAACGAGGGTAGCGAAGTTTTCGTCTCTTAGATTAGATGGTAATTGATTGAATCAAAGAACTTAGTACCGACTCCTTGCCTGAGAGGGCCGACTCTCTTTAAGACATTTTCCTGGGTGTTGATACTTATCTGCGACTGCATCGAATTGGGCTGGATTCGGTGTACCAGTAATGAGCGATCACGGTGCTGAGTTTGCGTCTGTTGATGTTGGATTATGTGAATGCACATGACGGTATCGTGGGCAGAGTTCATCGTGACTCGATCCCTTGCTGTCAAACGAGCGGACTTCGCAGTTTGTTGTGCGGCGACGGGAACATCAAATTCAACAGGAACAACGATAATTGCTCATCAACCAGGGGTATGACTCTACATCATGGAATTCGTTGTCGTCAAGTGACGGTATATCATTTTCTATTTAAGGTGCCTGCGGCTTATTTCCATTGATAGACGTAACTTTTCGTCCAGTTTCGCACTGAGTGCGTAGCTCCTATGATAGCTCACAGCCTGTAACTATTCGTGCGTGACGGACGTTTAGTACATATATCTCCGGCATTCATGCCTTTTCATCTGAGAAACGAGAGTACAATGTACAAAATGGAAGAATATTCCGCTGCCTCAGACATCTCTGTGGTGGATGTCTATGACATCGCCTCTGTGATAGGGAAGGAGTGCGAGAGAATCATCGACCAGTTCGGTGCAGAGTCCATGAAGAATCTTATGCCTCAAGTAATAAATGCCTTAGAATTGTTAGAGACATTGGCCAGGAAAAATGAGAGGGAGAACACCATGGTCCAGGAGCTGAGCGCTAAGATTTGTCAATTAGAGAATGATAAGATTGGCAAGGCTGAGGACAGGCAGAGATTTGAAAGCGTAAGTAGGGTTTTCTTAACAAAGCCACCTGAAGAGAATTCATACCTCAGTCCTCTAATACTCGTGATATATCTTTCAGGAGCTGGAACAGATTGAGGAGCATTGGAGGCAGGAGTCCAGGGACCTAGTTGGCATGGTTACCAGGTTACAAGAAGAGAACAGACGGCTCGCAGAGGCACTGCAAGAATCACGTAGTGATAGTCAGTACGGCAGTGTTCAAAGTACTAACCAACCTCTTGACCTGCTAATAGAACACTCCTCTTAGCGCACTATAGAATAGCGCCGGCATCCTAGTTAACATTTCGAACGTTTTCAGCCATTCCCGCGAGTCAGGAAGTCGACGTTGCGATGCTGCAACATCTCAGATCGATGATCGACAAGCAGAGAGATCAAATACGCTCCAGGGACAGGGAGTTGCAGCAGAGGAACACGGAGGTTGAAAATGTACGCTCATTACCGAAGAATCCTTCGCTATAACGTGATCGCGTATTCCGCATACCACTTGTGGCATTCTCTATTATGCACAGCTAACGAGCCAAGTCGAGAAATTAGGAGTGGTTGGGAGGGAGTTGAAGAGGAAGCAGCGTCAAGCTCAGATGCAGGCTCGCGGATTGGTGGAAGAAAGGGCGGATTTCTTGGCCCAGTTGCAGGATCAGAACCGTGAGCTGATTCAACTTCGGGGACGATTGGGTCTGGCTAGGAAAGAAAACGAGGATCTGTCGAAGTCGCAGGGTATCGGCGACATGACGAACAAGGCTGTTTACGATTTGGATGATCCCGACAGGCCGAGATTTACCACGGCCGAGCTCAAGGAAATTCTGCACGAGAGGAACGAGCTGAAGGCAAGAGTGTCGGACTTAGAGGACGAGCTCGAGTTATACCGTCCGAAACCTGAAGTGTGAGTATCTTGATGGGTCAAGCGTATAAACCTGAAAATCCGGCTTTGACGCATATTGAGGAAGGTACGGTTTATTATACAGAACGGAGGAAGAGAAGGAAGCTCCTGTACAGGGTCCCTTGCCTTGCGAGCCGGACGATGCGCCGTGGAAAAAATCGTCGGAATCCGGCATACGAAAATTGTACGTAACCAAAGCAAAGTCGAACGTGCGAAGAAGAGTGTTTGAAAAGGATAAATTGTATACGTGTATTATTTTACACTTTTGCAGCTTCCGTAAAATTTTTTCCGACTCTAGCAGCAGTTTGTTGGGTGGCAGCAGCCCGAGACGGAGTCTATCTAGTCTTTCAAAGATGGCACTATCTGGGAACGGTGCTTACGGAGACTCTATTTAATCTCCTGACTTTCTTTTCCCACTTAATCCTTTCGAGATATCCAAATGATCGACGTCGCGTGACTGACCATATTTTATGTGTCTTACTTTACGTGCCTCATCACATACCAATGATATTGTTTTAACGACTTAGTCATTACTTTTACAAGATTTTTTTTTACGGTAACGTTACGTAGAGTAGGGTAGGGGTTTTCTCCGAAGAAAGTATGTGATGCTGCATTTATTCATCTCATTGGGATGGAGAGACGTTCGACGACGAATATACGAGTATATAACTTTTCCCCAATCCTATAAAGAAGAATATACCTAATCCTATATAGTGACGTAACGTCATCCTGAGACCCTTATCTAGGCCCTAAAGAGAATTTGTATTCGAATGAAACTTTTATCTTGTGAGACTTAAGATTCGTAGAGTATTTTGCCGATACAGGTTAAAACGTTTTCGATTCGATTTCATTTTCGAGAGATATCGACTATTGTACATTATTAAGAGCGTAGAGAGTTTACGATTTCGAAGGACCATCATACTGTTTCCGATACAAGTGATGTCATATATCATTTTGCGCGACACTTGATTGACTGTTTAACAATAAATCTTAGGTCGTAGGCATTTATTGCGATTGTTTTGCAAGTTGACTTTCCAAGGATCAAAGATATACTTCAGTATTAATCATCGTGCGTTTCGTTCGTGCCATGATTCATTGATATTATTAAAACTATAAGCACCTTTTCTAGTTTCTTCTATTTGTAAATAACGTATTACTTCAAGTATGTCGGCTTAGCTGTACATTCATCATTATGTATAAAAAAAAGCATGTCAAAAAGATTAATAAAGCGTAGTTGCATTACACTACAATTGTGAACGTGCACTAACGCCTGTCGCATATTGTTATGACTTGTTGATGACTCAGATGGCAGTTCCTGTATTGTGCTAATGAGGAACGGGTTAACTCTTCGTTATTGATGTTTTCCAAGGTTTATGTGCGTGCCCCTGAATATTTGGCTCAAATTTACATATTTTTAGAAACAACAATGGACTGTATGTATAGACCACTTCATGAGAGTTATGTGCTCCGAACTAAAATATCAACACTATAAGTCAAGTAGATTTGAGCACGCTCTATACATGAGAACACATAAGTAAGGATTGGTCAAACAAATATCGAATATTGATAAAGTAGAAATCATTTTACATATTAAACAAAAAATAATATTGTACTGTTATAAAAATTGAGTATCAATATGCTACGTACTTTACTTTGTTGCAATGTTTTATTGATAGTAATTAGTTCGGCCAAATATGATTTTCAGTGATAAACATTACCTGCATTAGGTTTCATCAATTTTTTCATCGATTTTTTGTTATTAGTATTACGTTAATATCTAATTATTTATGGTTTCAACACTTAATTTTCAGCATCATTTTTATTTATTGCTGTGGTGTAGGATTTCATGTAGGTTATAAAAAGATTTGATACGTTTGATTTTTAATGCAGAATACGTGGAATATAATGCTAATTGTTCCTAAAATAAGACGAATATATCATCGTAAAAATCTGCAAATAATTTACCAAAAATATTAAAAATTTTGTTAATGGGGGTCGAAAAATTGCTAGTCACGATCCTGATGGAACAGACTATATAAGGAGGCATCTCTAGATGTCAATCGGCATTTAGATTTAAGCGTGGGCGGTCGTTGCAGATGGATCGTTGGAACAGAATAAAGTAATGGCGCGATTGACAATTAAACATAAAAAGCAAAATAGTAAAGTATTCATACAATATTATGAATACAATACTAAATAAATAAAAATGTAGACAACAATGACAGATAATGACCAGTTGTTCATGTTGTTAACAAAACAATAAAATGCAATAAAATGTATAATACTTTAACAATCAATTTTTTAAATGTCGCAATATTGGTTTTTTGCAATGAAAGTTGTAAAAGAACTCCTGTTTTAACGACATTCGATATTTCTCTCTGATAGAGGGCGTTAATAGAAACAATGACCATCCTGCTGTCTTGACATGAACGACCGGGAAAATGAAACTCATGAAATAAGATTCATTACGAGAATCCACTACTTAAAAAACAAGGCAATGAATTGAATATGAATTCTCTCCAAGAGAAGCATTTTAATCGCATATGCACTCTTAATATGAATTTAATACGCACTCTCCCCGAGCGAAGCATTTTCTCCGCGTTGGACAAGAAAATACTTTGCACAATAAGTCCATCTCATACCTCAACGGGAGGTCCGCGTTCGGGCAATCATTTTCAATCACAATCTTTATTGTACGTTAAGAACGTAACATTGCTATACATATACAATATTAACCGTAAAATGGCGCATCGTAATTATGTCATGAACTTGCTTCGCAACCGTGGAAAACTTTATGCAGGGCAGTGGCTAATTACCGGGACCTTGGATTTAAGAATAAAATACAAAAAAGCCGTCCTCGCGAAAGCGCACAGGACGGAAGCTTAGATCCACCCGCCCATTATCTGGCCGGTCGCCTTTGACTTTCCTCGAAGTTTTGTCGTCGCGACCGGCCCCTCTTCCGTCGCCGTAGAAGTCGACGGCGCATCTTTCTTCACTTCCGCTTGCTTCTTCTGTTCCTCCTTTTTCTTCTTTTTTTCCTCTTCCTCCTTCTTCTTCTTCTCCTCCTCCTCTTTCTTCTTCCTCTCCTCCTCTTCCTTCTTCTTCTGGTCATCCCCAGCACCCTCCTTATTATCCTTCTCAGGCTTCGCCTCTTCTTCCTGCGGATCCTCCGGTATCGGTGTCGGCGCACGGAACTCAGTGGACTTGCTGTCCACGAGAAGTGCTCTGTCGCCGACTTTCTCAGTGCTACCCCCGCTCATGGACTTCAACAGGCTCTTTTTCACGGAGTCTGAGAGAGAAACCGAACTGGTTGGACCCTGACGCTGCACAGCTTCAGTCAATGTCGCCTTCATGCTGGACCGTTGACTTGATGCCGTACTCTTGCCGCCCGTAGACTCGGCGTCTTCCTTTTTGTCTTCTGCGAACATCAGGAATTGGGCTCCCAGACTGCTAAAGGTAAGAATTGACACGCTGACTGCCCAACAAATTTACGGTGTTTATTGTGAAAGCGCCGCCGCAATTCGGCGCGACAGTCAGCGTGTCAATGCAACACACTAGCAAAGCTCACGTACCTTCGTCGACTTCAGGAATAGCCTTTCTACTCATCATGAACTTAGCATAAGCGATCCTGGTGGTTGGCGTGACTTCCGACAGATTCGGATTGTATTCGACGAGACGATTGGGATCCAGCGATGCTAGGTCAGCGTTCGGATGATTATGAAGATGGCGGCGTATGCTGCGTCTCGTTTGCCGCGTGATCGCTTCAGTCGTGCTACCAATGGGATCCTTTGCAATGGTATTTTGCCGCACCACAGCGTTCCAGTCCTTCTTCTTGCTGCCGCCGCTGCTCCTGCGCCCGATCGCGCGTGCGATTTGGCTGAAGACGTCCTTCGGCTCCTTCTCACTCTGGATGACCGCGTTGACGATGCCCTCGACGATGCCGATCTGGAAGTCCTTCTGTAGCCGACGCTCCATTACCCGCGTCTTCTTGCCCACTGTCACGAAAAGATTGAGTGAGGGAACCTATTAATTTGCCTATACGCGTAAAATCAGCGGCACCTACGTGCTCCGTCCTGATTCTTGTCGATCTGCGGCGTCCTCATGCCGTTCTGCCGCAGGATGTCGATCAGTTCGTAACGTAAGGTAGAAATGTCCTGACGGATCTCCATGACGTCGTCCTCTGTGATCCCGAAGTCGTCGCGCTTTCTTTGTTCAGCAGTTACGTAGCGGCGTACCAGCAGACGCATTACAGTGTCGTGTCTGAACAGTGCCTTTTCTCGGGATTTTTTCTGGAGAATTATTGCGCCGTTTAAGCAAAGCAATCTTTTGCTTTTAAACGTCTTTGCGGTGGAGTCAGTTTTGTTCGGGTTGAACGGTTTTATTTTATTCTATGGGAACTCAGCGTGCTAGAGCCCGATGGGTTGCCTCTGTAGAACCACTGTGATTTTTTTAGAAATTCCTCCGGGAAGACAAGCGTCCGCTGATTTATTTTGTCTAGAGAACAAGTATCTTTCTGGAAGAATTTGTGAAAAGTAGCACGCCTAAAAAGGTCCATGGGTTTTGAAACACGTAGAGTATCCATAAGTTTGTATAAAACCATTTAACCAGAACAGTAACACAAAAATGATTAAACTGATCAAAGAAGACTGAATTTACAATCAAATTATTTCAACAACCTCTGGCTAATCGTGTTCTTTTGCGCTGTGGAAAAAGTTGCCCTTCTTCTTGGTTCGACTTTTGTATTTATGGAATTGTACAACTTGCTACAACTGAATTGGAGAATAAGAATTAAGGTGTCATGCGTATAGATTCTTGAAGGGGGGATTCGTGGTTCCGCGTTATGTATACCGAACAAGTTTTTAACTCGAGACGTGTAAATACAAAAAATCTAACTAAGAAAACAAGCAAAGTTTGTCCACACCACATATTATGTAAGGTTGATAATCATGTTCTCTTCAGCAGGACAAAACTCACGATCAGCGATCTCGTGGGTCGCCCGCCTTTACCACAGCCGGTGAGCTTATTGAACGTTTTTGGAGTTGGGATCATGTTGAACGGGGGTGGTACTGTATCGCCGTCCTCGAAATAGCTCATCCACAGGTGACTCCGCGCGAATTTCCATTCCGTATCGGATCTTTCCTAAGGGTCATTTTAATCAGTTGCGAATACAGATATTAGTGAACGTGGCAAGCTGAAGGTGGGGAGTTAGCTCTACGACGTAATACCGAAATAATCTGGTATGAATTGGACATCATGGCGATGAGCATGTTGAGCAACACGATAACGTTTATGACGGAGTACGAGCCGAACATCAGCAAGGCCCAGAATCTGGTGAAGCTCTTTATGCCAGTTAGGTCGAACGACATTAAGTCCACCATGCCGAAACTCGCCCAGAAGAGAGATTGCGAAGTCTCGAACAAGCTGTCACACGATTAGGCGTTTATTAATGTGCGTTTAATAGGTAATTTGCGAATAAGTAATTTAAACGTACTTTGCAAATCTCCGCCATATAGAGCAAGCCTTCTCCTGATTGTCGAAGTCCGGGAGACCACTGGGCAAGTGATAGCACTTCATCTTCTCCAGGTCAGCGTAGTACCACATAAGCTGATTCATACCTGCGCGTGCATGGTAACGTGATGTAGAGTAATGTCATGTCCTGACTATTACTCAATTTTCTACATTTGAAAAAACATGCAGCAATCATCGGAAGCCAACAATATATTCTCCAGACTCACCGCAGCCAAACGCGAAGAGCACGAGTGTGTAAATGAAGAAGAATTTGATGATATCAATAATCATTCTGCCCAATGAAATTTGCAGAGGTCCGAGATGGGGGTTCACGCTGAATATGTGGACGAGTTTCAAAAAACTGAAGATCATGCCGGCGGCAAAGGCTCCTTCTGATAGGAGCATAGGATCGAAGGCGTCCCATTGGTCGCGTGGGTACCAAGGATCCTCGCCAGCCCAATATTCCCTCTGCAAGGTTAATCGAAATTAATTACGGCGCCTGACTAAGACGTACACTCCGAAAAAATGGTAAAATAGCCCGTCGTCTGGGCCACGATTAAGGTGCGTTAATTGCCTAAACGATCAACAAATCTTGGTTGCGTACCTGCACCACATACCACGCCGTCAATCTCAAGGTGATCCAAATAACGTAGAAGGTATTTTGGATAAAGTCCACGATGTTCCAAAGATCTGATATGTACTCGAGCAATCCGTCTGACCACAGGGATTTTATCTCGCCGATTACTAAGCCTGCACGCAGTCATTAACGTCGAACGTGTTAAAGCGAACGTGCGGCTTAACCGATGAAGTGATGTTAAGAAGTGAGACAAGGAGACTTACTTAGCACATAGATTATCACACCAGATTCGACGAAACCCGGGATGCAACCACGTTCCTTCTTCTTCCAGCCGGCCAAGATTTCTCGCATCCATGCATTCCCGAAGAGTTCGATAACCACATATTCAATACGTTGCGAGGCCATGCCCAGCAGCACTGGGAACCATGAATTTTCCGTTGGAGCAACGGTGCAGTTGCGTAATATATATATTTCAAAGTGACGGTTCCAAAGTCGCTTTCGCAAATATTTATCGCGTCTCATTCTCTGACAAAATTTCGCCGCGCGTCCTTGACATAAAGATATCTCGTCGGACGCGATCGGTCTTCTGATATATTGATGGCGCACATTTTTACTCGTATCGATGACTGATAGCACGGGACGTGACAATTGTCGCGATCCGTATCGCACTTAATCTGTCGCCTGTACCGGAAATTTATCTCGGATTTTCCACGCGCGAGCAATGAACTGCGCATCCCAGCGACGCTCGTTAATCATAATTTGTTATTGGATTTCGTAGGGATCGGCTCTAAGACTTACTCAAGAAGAAGGCATACGACGAGGAGTGGCAAATGAACTTGACGAAAGGTTTCTTCATAAATTGGCCCATCTGCGAAGTCGGCGACATCATGTAGATCGAACTGTACACCGGGAACATCGCGCCTAGTTTTCCAACGTCGATCAGTTGGGCCACCATGCTCTTCCGTCGAAATCCAGGAAGACCGTCGTACCAAATAGCCGCTAATAGTTGTTGGACGTTCGGGTGCGCTACAAACTTAACCGACAGAGACAAGTGTAATGTAAAAATCAGAATGTTAATGAAGAGAGGACTCGACCATTTTTCTAATTATAGGGCTGAACCCCTGAATATTTTCATAAACGCTTCAGTAAACACGTTACGTTTGAAATCTAGTAGCATAGTCACTATCTATTATAAGAATTCCAATGGTTTTTTCGTATTACAAAGTCCAAATTCAATAAACAGCGTAGCTTAAGTAGCTAGCAGTATGATAACTATATACTTTTTCGTTTGAAAGTAACTAGATCAATGCAGATTCGACCATCAGAATGTTTTCTGCAATTGTTGTCATTTTTCAAGGCTTACCTGCTTTTGCTTGTACTTGATGGCAAGCTTTAATCTGTCAAGTGTCTGTCTTTCACCCGGTTCCCAATTCTCGCCGGTTGGATTGTAGTTGAGCATAATTTCCAATTCGTAAGACGTCCGTGCGTGGTCCAACAAAGCCGTCGCAAATTGCTGCGTTTGCTCCCGCATCTCCTGAAATTCAACAGACGCAATTTACATAAACATTTTTGTCGGACGGAAAGCACACGACGGACTGATTTTTACGAAGCTGTTAACGCGAAGTTTGGCCGCCTTGATATCTAAAAGTTGTTTTTACGTTATACTCGAAACGAAATTCCTGTTCCATGCGACTGAGTCTTCGCAGCTCCCAGGATAATTCGAAGGCAGTTAGTAAAGGGTCCCTGGAGGACAGGGCGATTAGCGACGGTGAAGTAAGGGCACGGTAAGCGTTTATTCGCGATTGCGAGTGGCGGAGGGAGTCCTGTTCACTTGAAGTGACACATTCGTCGCAGCCACATCTGAAATGTACACACAAAAATTACGCTTTTTTTCGGTGTTACGAAGAACTTAAAATTGAAGGAAAATTGCCCGGCTTTTTTGGGTGACTCGCTTTGTTACTCTCATTTTTGATTATTATTCTTATTCTGTTATGATAATAGACTCCAGATGAGCCAGGGTCCTAGTGCCCTAGACTTTATTGACATATCAAAATAGTCCTAAAGAAATTCACTCGGATACCGGGCTATTTTCCTGGACTTTAATGACATAATACAATAGCAATAAAGAAAGTCAGTTACCTGGCATCGTGAGGCGTCGGTAGCGTCGCCCCCCGATCGAGAAGTATTTTGAGAATTTCATAATTGTTCTTATGTGCCGCTAGGATGAGGGGCGTAATGTCAGGAGTGAAGTTCGACGACGATCTATCCACGGCCTCCCAGCTCTGCAAACGTTAAAATTTGTTGTCCAGGTCACAGTAATTTCGTAAGGGCACAAAAAAAAGGTCTGCAAAAAGTGCAGCCATCTTACGTAAGGCTGTCCGGGCACATGAATCTTTTCTTCCCACTCCAACAATATCTCGACCGCCTCCACATACTCCTCCTTAATAGCGTGCAGGAGCGCATCCTAGTTAGCGTGGAAAATTAGAACGCGACCAGGTCGCTTTTAACACACTCCCGCGCGAGCTCGTACGTGTACATCTAGAAGCACCTTGCGCTCACGCAGACACAACGATAGCGATCTCAGAAAAATGTCGCACGCCGCGCAAACAGTTTCGATAGCCATTTACCTTGACTTGTATGCCAAGTTCGAGTAGTAGCTTAATCAGTTCGATGTTTTCGTTCTCGATCGCGGCGATGAGTGCCGACCGATTGAGGGGGTCGACGCAATTGATATTTAGCAGCTCCGGATGGTCCTTATTTTCCTCCAGCAACCTGTTTTCAATCGTTCGCTTTAGGCCAACGGGGTGCACCGCGTGGGAGTGCAAGGACAGATATATCACGCGACTGTCCTATATCGGGACTCCTTGCACGAGATTACCTTTTGACGGTGGCACAATCACCTCGTTCCGCGCTGAGCAGGAAGTGCTTCTCAACTGGGCCAAGACTATAGTCGGTAGGCGGCTGGAGCGACTGAACGGAGGGTACTCGAGACTCGTTGTTCAGCAGGTCTTGCTGGGACTCGGACGGATTCATGACTCCAACGATTACGACCTCCCGCGATACTCATCCGCACGCGCGCTCACTGCTCTTCACTGCGTTATTCGACAATTTTCATGTCGCACAGCGTAATGGCGTGGAACAGGGGGCGCGAGAAAATCGTCAGAGCAGCAGCGGTAGGGTAGGTAGGGCAGCGGCAGGGAAGCCACGTCGAGACCTGGCCTGAGAAAAGAATATTCGGGATCGGAACGATTAGTCGCCGATCTTGTTACGCAAATGAACGCCGCGTGCGGTATAGATTAACGATTACTGCGCGCCAATCGCGTAGCGCTAAGGAACTAGGTTATTCGTGTAACGCTTTCCGGCTACATCGACAGCGCTAATGTGGATTTGCCGGTGGCACTAATCTCCTCAGACGGCGACGTGCCTCTTTCACCGAATGATCCGGGGCCGCGCGCCTTCCCGTCGGCCTAACTTTCGTTGCAATAATCCGCGCATAATCTTACAAGTGCTATCACGTGTCGCACGTCGCTCTCCTGGTTATTGATTTCGCCGCATTACCCTCGTAATAATCCATAAGGCCGTTTGACCGCCCGCACCAACTGTCCCTCGCGACATTTTTGCGGATCGGCGCGACTGCACTTGGCCCGCCCACGCGTTTCACAGCTGATTGCGCAATTGACGCTAAATGTCCGCTTTTCAACGATTCGCGCCCTTCGCGTCAAGTACGCAACCCTGTCACGTCTCCTTCTACTAGCATTGCGCTATGAGCCACAGGCAGCTTCAACAAGCAAGGACGAGACAAAATGCACGGTAAACGCAGCATACTTACATGCAATGTAAATTCCTGGACCAGCCTATGCGCGCATTGGCATGGCTCGCAATAAGCGTCCGAATACAAACTGACCGACCGGAGCCTCGGCGATACAGTTTCCCGAAACCTTACGACGCCGTCGGCTGGGGTCCTGGCGGGGAGTGGATTAAGCACAAACGTGTACGCGGTGCATCAAAATGAATGCCCCAGACACATCGCTTATTCTTGCCGCATCGCGCGGCACGTGAGTCCGACGAAACTGTAGGCCGCGAACATAACTCTACGCATTAAGGGATCATGCGTCCCAACAGCGTACGTGCGAAAGTTGCGGAGGTGTAAGAGACGGGCGCAGGTACTTCCTGTGTGCGGCGTCAGCGGTCTATGGCGTGCAGAAGGTCAATTTGCGACGGGGCTGGTGGAAGAAGTGGGCCAACCTGTGTGCTCAACACAAGGGAACTAAAAGGCGCGACTGATAAAGAATCCGCGGAAAAGCCTGATTGGACTCGAGCGGGAGTTTGAGGGGTCTGATGTTGAACCGGCGCCGTCAACTCGATGACAAGACAGTCCGATGCAATTGTGTATTGTACAATATCCGACGTTTTCCACTCTTGAGCCAGCCCCGTTGCCTGAATGACAAGAGTCCGATCCAGCCACATTTCTTTTAATGTCACACGTTTGCGGTCAGTTAACATACAGCTTAGAGGATAGGTATTGTACAATATCCGATGTTGATAACTCTTGAACCGGCTCCGTTGCCTAAATGACAAAAAAGTTCGATGCAGCCACCTTTCTTTTAATGTCACACGTATGCGGTCAGTTAACATTCAGCTTAGAGGATAGGTATTGTACAATATCTGATGCTGGCCACCCTTGAATCGGTCCTGCTGCTTGAATGACAAGAGAGTCCGATCCAGCCACCTTCTTTTAATGTCACACGTATGCGGTCAGTTAACATACAGCTTAGAGGATAGGTATCGTACAATATCGGTAACACTACGGCCTATTCGTAGTTCGCGGAAGCGTTGCTTTAAATACGTAACATGGATTATACTGTTTAACTAGGTGGACGCACACGCGACGATTTCAGATTTCCGCCGGCCGAAGAACGTGGAAGGATAGGATTGCGCCTCGAGGAGTGTCTTTCACGGAAAGAAAAATGAACGTTTTCCAATTGTATTAAAAAATACAGTATACATACGATATATACATAAAGCAACGTGCAAATAAAATGCAGGTGCGTGCGCACTGACTCGAAAGAACCGAAAGGACGAATATTTCACAATTCGCACCGACCGCTTGATCGGCCGATTTGCCTGCCGAGACGGACATCCGCGCTTTTACACGTCATTTCATTAAACTGCGCCGACATCTAGAAACTGCCGTCCGGCTCGGTAGGAAAGGAACTTCCTCGATTTCTTC
Source organism: Cryptocheilus praepositus (assembly GCA_033815515.1). Lineage (NCBI taxonomy): Eukaryota > Metazoa > Arthropoda > Insecta > Hymenoptera > Pompilidae > Cryptocheilus > Cryptocheilus praepositus. The sequence goes on from JAWWQZ010000257.1 coordinate 4,699,466, forward strand.
CTGGCCATCCTTGATCGGTGCTGACGAGCTTCGTTCACTCCCGCTTCGTTTCGACGCGATTATCGTTGAGGAATGCCAGCTCGTTGGTATCGCGCGATCCGTCGTTGCTTGTCAGCTCGCAGAGATGCACAAGCATGTTCATGTAGGGACGCACGTCCCTGGTTGAAGAACCGGTGTTCGTGTGGAGGTTGCTTATGTCACTGGACATCACCTCCGAGCAGGCTGTCGACAGATCCAGGTAGGCCGGAAGAACTTGGACCTCGTTGTTGTTCCGCCCGAACCTGCGAAGGGCAGTTTTCATGTTCAATGCCGTGCCACATTTATCGAAATGAAGCGGGTACGCGACCGCGCCCGATTGTTTCCCTCACGAATTAGACCCCGAATGTGGTGGCAGAAAGATGTTTCGGTCAATTAGCACGTTCACTGGTAGGCGGAACACAATGGTGCTTCGTCAGAGGAGGTAATGAAATGTTTTCTATTGCAGAGGGCTTTACTGTTGGTTTCGTGGAGTTTATAATATACTTCATGTCAGAAAGGGAATATGTTGCAGATATGAATGCGATCCGACATTATGACAGTAGAGATACTTCGTTCAATTAGTATGTTGATCGGTAGGCGGAATATAATGGTCCGTTGTCAGAAGCGACAGTGAGATGTTTTGTATTTTAAAGGGCTTTCTGTTGGTTTCGTTAGTTTTGTAATACGTTTCGTGCTACTAAGAGAGTGTGTTACGGATATGTTTGTCAGGTGATCTGAGGCCATTAGAGATGATTCGGTCGATGAACATGTTGATTGCTAGACAGAATACAATGGTACTTAATCAAAGGTGACAGAGAAATGTTTAATATTTTAAATGGCCATTTTGTCTTCGTGGGTTTCATGGTGGAAAAAACATATGTTGCGAATATATTGTTTAAGACTCGACATTGTAGGTGAAAAGGTGTTCGACGTTATACGGCCTGGATCTTTATGGTCCGATCGGGGGTAATTTGTACTGAAAACAAACCACCTTGTCCGTTAAACTGTGAGTAGTGACGAAGTGTGGCTAAAAATAAGTGAAAGTGGAAGACGTGACGTCCTCGGATAAGCAGCTGTTAAGACTTGACCAAACAGCGTTGAATGTATACCTAATTCTATTACATCCGCCAACTTGACAGATGTTCAATGCCGACATAACTCGACATAAATTTCGACAAATCTGGTTTAATATTTTCTATCATTTAAACACAGTAATTTGAAATTCATAATTTTGGTAAATTTGGCGGTTTAACGTCGATTTCAGTAACGCGCGTGCATCCGTCGCTTCCGCTCATACTATTTTCATACCGTGCATTCTTTGAGCTTAAAATATTTTCACCGAAAGGTCAATTGCTATAAATCTAATTCTTTTATTTCGTCAATTTCAACCTAAGAACCGACAAAAGGATCGTAATCATTTCTGCAATTTAAACCCGGTTCCTTGAAATCCGACATAATCCAACATAAGTCCTCACAAAACCGTGATAGTGATTTCCATAATTTAAACTCTGCCGTACAGAATACGTAAGTTTGCCAAATTTGGTTGTCTGGCATCAATTTCGTTAACACGCATGCATTCAGTAAGCTGAAAATAGATTCGTTGAAAAATTAATTGTTACCCGTTTAATTCTTTTATCTCGACAAAATTCAGCAAATTCGCGGATAAAAAGATAGTAATCATAATTCGACATAATATCCTACAGTCTCAATTATTCCTGCAGTTCCAACGAAGAAAAATGTAATTTTGACAAGTTCGTTTGTCTAGCGTCAATTTCGTTAACGCGCATGCATTCCGTAAGTTGAAAATAGATTCGTTGAGAAATGAATTGTTACCCGTTTAATTCTTTTATCTCGACAAAATTCAATAAATCCACGGATAAAAAGATCGTAATCATAATTCGACATAAGATCCCATAGTCTTAATTATTTCTGCAATTCCAACGAAGAAAAATGTAATTTTGACAAGTTCGTTTGTCTAGCGTCAATTTCGTTAACGCGCATGCATTCCGTAAGTTGAAAATAGATTCGTTGAGAAATTAATTGTTACCCGTTTAATTCTTTTATCTCGACAAAATGCAATAAATCCACGGATAAAAAGTTCGTACTTATAATTCGACATAAGATCCCACAGTCTTAATTATTTCTGCAATTCCAACGAAGAAAATTGTAATTTTGGCAAGTTCGTTTGTCTAGCGTCAATTTCGTTAACGCGCATGCAATCCGTCGCTAGCGTTCGCACGATTTTTCTCCCGTGCATCCCTTAAGCTGACCCTGATCTTGCCTGAGCTCTCCCTCCTGTCACGCGCCCGCGACACACACCCTGAAACCCGTATTAGCCCGTGTCCCGCGTCGTTCGAGTTTCGGAAGTCCGCTAAGCTATTACCTGATGAAGTTACGGTCATCTCTGCCACGCTTAAAAACTCGTTCCGCGCTGAGACTCTTCGGCCCGGATCTTCCGAATCTGATCACTATATCAGGATTCTTCCATCGAGGATGTCTATTGACGGTCGAGTCCTCGGGAGCTTCGCCAGTTAAGAAAGCAGCCGAGTTGTCGACGTTATTCATCGACTGCCCACGTCCGAATCTAATGAACGACGAGCCCATGTTGCTTCTTCTTTCTTTCGAGTCAGGCTCGTCCGGTACATTGACGACGCCGCTGTGTCGTTTGAGGACGTACTCGAAGTCGTTGGGGGGCTTCTTAAGTACTCGCAAATTCCCATCCTCGTTCAGTACGGTGAGGATTGACGAACTGGCGAACATCCAGTTCCAGCCGAGGAGGAGCAGGTAGAGTGACCAAAGAATGATCTGCAAGGTCGTTGTTGAGGCGTCACTTAAAAATTTTAGTGAATTTTGAGGCGTCTTCAGCGTGGGAAGACGGGTGGTGCGTGAGAAGCAATCGATCAAGCAGCCACGGAAGCGGCTGCTTCGGGGGTTTCCGATTTCTTGGCTAGCTTAGATTTCAGTGTCCAATACGTAGATGTTACGGCGTCGTTAGGTGCCTGAGCACTAGAACGTTTATCTATGTAAACAGGAGACGGGGGCGGGCTCGTTTTACGGAAAACGAGCCAGCGAGCCCGTGCTTTGCCGGTCTTCGAAAACTTTGTAAATGCAATAAGTCGCATGCGAGCCGGTGTCGCTCGGGTTATTTTAAGGATCGGCGCGTGACGTGAATTGTTTTCATCGCAGATTTGCATGCGAGAGAGAACAATGAAGGAGATGCGATTATTTCTCACCCCCGCATATGAACGGCGATAAATAATATTGACACGTTATTGGCTGTACGCATAGTTCGTTATTAACCGTATTACCTGCGTTTAGTCAGAGCGCGGCGTAGCGAGCAAGATTAATACGTTGCCATACGTTACTTTAATTAACTCCGGTACACTATCCCTCATAAAGGTGATAACGACGATCCGACCCCCACGGTTTCCCGTTAAAAAGCCACAGATTTACGGCGCTCCCGGACGATGCGCATGAAATTAAGACAAATCACCCGACAACTTTTTTTTCGACGCCCCTCAGACCCCCCTCGACTGACAGCCTCATCCCCGCGAACGCACTCAACGCGCACCCTTGAAAAGTGTGAAAGGTGCAAGGCAACCGGCATATCCGACGATCAGCTTCCAGCGCAAAACAACACCTCGTCACCAAACTGGCCGAACCCCCGCCGATTTGCCTCGCCAATACCTTCGACATCCGGCGCGCACACGTCCTACTCACCATGTCGCACGCTTTGACGAACTCTACTCTCGGTCGTACACACACTCCTGCTCCGCTGCCCGGCACACGCTCAAGCTCGAGGAAGAAAAACGCGTGTCTACGTGTTGCGACTGCTCCTCGTATCTGCGGCAGGACACACTTGCTGCGAGATCCTTGGCGGTGGTCCACGGAATGAGTATCCGGGGTTAGAGATGACAGTTTATATAGCGTGAGCGGCCTCGGCGCAGAGGAGAGAGCCAGGAGAGGGCCAGCAGGAGAGGGCCAGGAGAGCAAGTCGGGACGCGCCTTTTGCGGCACAGGGAACAGATGAGTCGGGGGAAGGAGAGGAGGCGACGGATAGGGGCGAGAAAGGCAGAGAGCGCGAGAGAGGGAGGACGCACGGCCTCTCACCTGAGTTATGATTGGCCGACGCGCACAACACGATACCTCTACATTATTTTGATTCAATTATACCGCCCGGCTAGCGACCTACGTAATCTCCTTTGTTATTTATGATGCTCGGCAAATAATAATCATCGAGGGGCGGGGGTGGGCACGTCCTCCGCCAGGAGGACGACGCCTGGCGTCGATGTCGGCTGACGGAACCACGAGACGCCGCGCCGCGACCGAGAGGGACGTTTTACGCGCGTAACGTGCATTCATTCGGAACACATCCGCGCCTGCCGCCCCCGCTGCCTCATGAATCGCGGATGAGGTACAACAGGTAGCTCCGCGCTTCCACTTGCCTCTCTTTTTTTTCTGCCTTCGCGCGCTATCACTCTTCGCTGGTGTACTCGGCCGCCGAAGAATCTGCGACGTTTCTGTTCGACGACTGACGTAAAACCTCCTTATTTCGAGGGGAAGAATAGCGTCGAGCATCCGGACGCACGGGGTCGTTTCGCTTGATTTATTTTGAATTTTATAGTTTTTTTTTTTTGGAAGTCAAGTTAGGGTGGGTGGGAAAGCACGGCGGGGATGTAGAAGCAGAAACTTGAATTCGTGACATTGTGGAATTAGAGACGAATTTCGTGAGGGACCGATCGGTGTCCGATTATGTCGTTGACTCCTACTACTGAATTGCCTGCTTGTGCTTAAATGTACTACTGAATGATGCACCCGGATTGCTTGGAATAGTGAACAGCGGAATCAGACTAGAATTCATAATGCTACACGACACTGGAAAAGAGTTTCGTAAATTCTGACCGGTTTCTGATTGTACCGTTGACTCATACTACTGTATTTCCTGCTTGCACTACTTGTATTGCTGAATTTCATATTTGTGCTGGTCGTAATGCTCAACAGCGTAATAAGTCTCGAATTCATAATGTTATTGCACTTAGAGATGAATTTCATAAAATTTGACCAGTGTTTAACTACATCATTGACACCAACTACTGACTTACCGACTTGCACTATTTATACTACTGAATTTCGTAATCATACTGCTCCTAAAACTGAACCACGGGATCAGATTTGAATTCATTGGGTTATAGCACTAGAAATTAATTTCATTAAAACTGGTCACTGTCTGACTGAATCGATGATTCCTACTACTGGATTCTCTGTTTCTACTACTTGTACCACTGAACTGCGTACTCACACTGCTCGTAATACACAGCCACAGAATCACACTCGAAATTATAATGTTATTGCTCTAAAAACTAATTTCATAAAAACTGACCGGTGCTTGACTATATCGTTGACATCTACTACTGAATTTCCTGTTTGAATTACTTGTACTACTGAACTTCGTACTTATACCGCTCGCAATACTGAGCCGCGTAATAACACTCGCATGCATGTTATAGAACTAGAATCGAATTTCCTGAAAATTGACCAGGGTTTTGATGTACTGTAAAGTCGTACTACTGAATTCTGTACCCGTAATATCCTCAATACTGAACGCCAGAGTAAGACTCGAATTCATGACGTCAGCGCACTGGAAACGAATTTCCTAAGAATCAACCGACGTCTGCTTATACCGCAAACTCGAACTACTGAATTCCCTGTCTAACGAAAAGTCTTGACCATACACGAAATTTACATGACATATTTATATGGCATTATTTAGAACACCAATTGACCGACGTCTCTATGACATAACGGAGTAGTTGCACAAGTGCAAAAAGTGAGAGGTAAACACTTATAAACGCGTAAGTCCCAGGAAGTAAGTGTGACCTCCTGAATACTAGCCATTGTATCCTCCATCACAGTTAATTGTATCCACAGAAAAACCCCTCACCGACAGGCCTGCCTTATGCAACCCTCGCTAAGGGTTGCACTTGGCACAATGGCGTGAATCGATCGTGTCTTCGACGTCGCAAAACGTTCCGACGATCCTTTGTCGCCGCGTCTAATTTTAACGCGTGATCGAGAACCGGCAATTTTCTGAAATTAAGACCGTGACATACGACGACGGGGTTGCGAAACGGGAAATTACCGATGGCGCGTCGTTCTTCCGACGTTTTAATTCGCGTCCGCCAATTTCTCGCCCGCCCACTGTCACCGGTACGCAGGCATGTACGAATGGAACAATGCGCCACCTTATCTTGAAAAATGTTGCGTTTCTGAGCCAGCAACGACCATTGTTACGGCGGCGTCTCGACCACCGCGGAGGATATAGAATACGATGTTAATCCGACGAACATGTGGGGGGACGTTACTGACGCGCACTATTCTTCTATAGCTGTCGGATTCCGCCGGGATTCCTCGAAATTTTCACACCGCGTGGGTTGATGCGTATCTTGCGCTCTGAGCGTCCCCGTAAGCACTTGAGACATCTGATTGACTATCAATGGGAACGTGCTAAAACATGAGTGTTAAGCCTTCGGAAACGGTACTTCAAATAAAATCGTCAACGATAAGAAAGAATTCCCAAGGTATGAGATTCCGCAATAGTCCGATGACGCTCTCCGTTTCTTCTGAAGAGGTGAGTCGGCGGAACGGCAATTGATCTAGTAAGTTTGGGCACGATAAAGAATTCAAAGCAGCGCGTGATTATCGGTTGATCGTTTATCGCGGTGCGCTTATCGCTAATTGACTTCCGTGATTTGGGTAGTTCGGAGGAATTATTTATAGCGTGGCGTCCGCGGGCCGCAGACCGTTCTAAGCATACAGCCACCAGTGAAATGAGTGAGGTACGGTATACTCTTGAAGAAGTAAAGAAGTGCAACGGTCAGAATGGAAGTAGACTGTGGATCATCATCAGCGACGTGGTCTACGATGTGACAGACTATTTAGAAAAGGTGTGTGTCGGAACCTGTTAGAAACGAACAATGTGTTCTCGTAAATATAATTCATTTCCACTTCTTCGTCTTCTTTCCACCTTTTTAAAGTACTTGAAGTGAGATGCCTTTTTGTGGTTGAAATGTGGACGTTATTTGTTAACCGAACAGATTGCGCAACTTCGAGGGTTCCCACCTCAAGAATTTAGGATAAAGTTCATAATTGTATAATATAATTTATTTTAGCATCCTGGTGGCAAAGAACTTATTGAGGAATACGCTGGCAGAGATGCGACTGCGGCGTTTAATGATTTTGGACACTCTTCGGACGCGAAAAGGGTCCTGAAGAAATTTACCGTCGGAGATCTCGTAGAGGTAACAACAAAGTTGACTTGAGACTATTGCTCCTAACGTATTGTACGCTTCACTATTACGTCTATCTTTTAGGAGGACAAGGCGGTCAACAGAAGGAAGCAAATGAGCCCTAATATCATGTCAGATCGTCGTAAACGGAGGTGCGTTCTTTTACATGTGAATAATATATGTCGTTGTGGTATAAAGAACTATCCGCGTCACGCTACATAAAATATGCAACACGTCTCCGAAGTCATAATTTTCTTTGCAGGTCGTTTTTGCGGATATTGTGCGGCAACTGCGCGGCTTGACGCATAAGTGACGACGAGGAAAACCTATTTTATATTGCATATGTGTATATATATTTATATTTTTTATATTGCTTTTGTTAATATTGTACATATATAATTGTAAATTAACGGCTGACGATCAGTGTTTTTCACTGATAAAAAAAGACAAGGATGGGTAGATTAAAAAAGACAAGATTATTTTGCAAACGCATTCAACAGTCTCTATTAAGTAATACATCATGCTTCGATTGATATCATTATTCACTTCTTGTTTTCGTCCGATGCTATCTGTGATGCCAGATTTGCGAACTTCGCCATGTAATCCACACTGTTCTCCCCCATAAGGCATTGCATGTGCGATACGACCTAAAGCGCAAAGTTCTCGGTATGAGCATTTATTTGTCATAACGAAGAAGAGCCAAAAATCGATATTTACATCTGAAGACGGACGCGCGTCCTCGATATGATCACCCGCCTGACTTCTCTGCGATGCTTTTATCGGCGACTCAAGCTGTCCTAAGAAGCTGCTCAATGAAAAATCGGCTACCTGCAAATTGAATCGTACGCGATATCGTACATCGCATCGCCGTTGTAATAAGTTTAATTAGTCCGACAACATTACCTCACTGTTCAACCACTGATGCTCGCCCTCCTTGAGAATTTGAGTGGCACTTGTGATGATAGAGTTTGTAGCGCCGACGATGATGGAATTTCCAGGTTTGGCGTTGGTCCCTACTTCGATAGCACCTAAGAAATTTTTCTGCTGCGAAACGTTCACCCCCGCTGAGGAGACCTTGTCAGTAGGGGCTATCTCAATAGCAGGCGAAGTATCGTCTGCTTTGCTCGTAACTGGAACAACGGTGTTTTCCGGCGCGTCGTTTGGACTAGTGACTATCGGCAGTACTCTTTGCACGACTAAACTCTTTTGCCTGATCGTTCTACCCCTCTTGCAGAAGCGTGTCTTGAATTTCTAGAAATATCGGCCTGGTGTAACGGCAAGCTAGTCAGGGATGACGATTAGAACGAGACGCGGAAATTGAAGTACACTCACGTCGAGCTGGGTCTTAAACGCGTCTGCGGTGCCGACCTTATGATAGGACTGCGGGATAAGGGGTCTTCTAAACGCGGATTCTCGGATAGACGGCACACGAGAAGAAACCACCGTCTCGCTTCCAGACTCAGTTCTCGCGTTGTCATAGACCTAGGCACAAGCGCGAACGGCTTATATGCATTGCGAGTCGCCTCTCGGTAAAAGGAAGTAAGGAAGTGGGTGTTACTTTATTCGTTCCATAGGCGTGTTTAGCCAAGGATAAAAGTTTCTGCAAGGCTAAGCACAAGTTGTCATCGCGTATGGACCCGGCCTCCGCTATGTCCTCGGCCGCTTGCTCCGACGGATACGTGTCCCACCAATACTCAAGCGTAATTTTCGACTCGCGACCAAACTGTTAAACTTGGAAAATTAGAAGACATATCTGAGAATGAGAGTGGGATAATCGTGCACGCTAAAATGCGCGTGACAAGTGGGATAGCGGGATTTCGTTCGAAAGTGGCCATGCTAAGTACCATTAAGAAGAGGTCGCCAACTGTGATGGTATTGGCTTCCTCGATATTCCAACCCCTGCGTATCCTGTCGACGGTCTCGCGGCCTGGAAATCTATTGGGCTCCGAAGACTCCTCGACAACGGGTTTCTCAACATTCACGGGAACTGGTTTCTCTGACCCACTGCCCGCAGATTCGGCAGCATCGACGTCGCTGTACGTGATACTCGTGCATTGATCGTCTTGCGAAGGAGCTGCCTTTTTTACCGATTTGTACCGTTTGATACCCTTCTTACCGACTCCCTTGAGGTATTGTACCGAACCCAGAAGATCTATTCTCGAGCTTTTCAGACACAGACGCTTCTCGTACGAATTCAGACTCACGCTATTGCTCGTAAGGTACTCGCCGAGGTTCACTACAGGTAGTGCGATTTTGCAACCCTCTGTTGGCGCGACCCTCAACAGACGGCTGTCTTTCCCTTCTTTTGTCATAGCGTTCTCGAGGCTTGTGCACTGGTCATATTGTGATGTAAGGAGCAGGTACCTTCTTCCGCGAACGGTTGGAAACAGGGGAAACCGGTTTTACGCGTCGGAAGGATACACTCTTGTACTTGGCGGGTCGCCATCGTTGCTGCAGAAATATCAAAAGGTTCGAAAGGCGTCGCTGGATGGGCAGAAGAGTTCGTACTCTGGGATTCATCGACGAAGCTTGCACCTGCCACCACGCCATGTTGTTGCGGGGCCTTAACTCGATAGTTATTCTGGACGGAAGTTTAATCTCTTCTTGCCAATCTGGAAACAGTCAGCAGACGAATTGATGCATTCTGCAACTGAGTTTCTTCAATTTATACCTTCCAGTTGATTGAGTTTTCTTAAAGCTCTACAAATGGGTGTCTTGATTCTCATGGTTTTCCCGCGAAGCCGCACTTGCGTCGAGCCCCAGTAGATGAGCTCATTCAATTTGAGGTGAACTTTCTCGTGGGTTCGCGGTAATTTTCGTCGCAGTTCTCCATAATTTATCAGTCCATATAACTCTTGTGATGTTTTCTTTACGTCTGTAAATACGGTATCATTATTATTTCTACTTTCCCTCCAGCCGTAATTCTTCAATAATTATGCTCTTATCGCTGTAAGTTCTTCTACGACTGACCTTCTGAGAATTTCAAGTGCTTCGAAATCTTTAGCCATGTCCTATAATAAAAGTGACGTATTTGTTCTTTGTTCTTGATCATAATATCCGGCAGTCCTCTCTTCTTTCCCTGGTTCAGGAAATAACTCTGTAGTGCATCAAAATCTTTGCCGTACTCGTTCAGAGCCTTAAAGAAAGTGTTCTTATCTTCCATTGACCACAATTCGCATGATCTCTTAAGGGACCTGACAACCTTAGCTTCAGCATTCTCATCCTCCTTAACATCTAAAGCAATTGAATGAAAAGCTTGTTCATTTTCTTCCCACTCCCATCACATTATTTCACTATCTCCACAAACCTTTCTTCTCACCGGTCCCACCGGGGTCTGGATCCAGCTTGACTTTTTTCGTTCCCCGAACGATGCGGGCTTGCAGACTCTTTGTGTCCGTCGAGGCCTTCGTATCCACGACCGTTGAGATGGCTGGCGGCGTTGGAGACGCATCTTCCTTCCTGACTATCGGAAGATTCGTTTGACTCGCGCCATCCTCCGTCCTTGTGTCATCCATTACGAAATAGTTTTCTGGAAAATTCGCGCCGCTGAGGATCTCCCGTGGCGTGCGAGCGCGTTCAAACGGTCGGAAGTCCGCCCACAACTAGCCCACGCACCCTCTGCCCCAGAAAACGTTGATCATACCTGGAGAAGCGAGCTCCGAGAGGTGGGACCGAGAGAATCGTTGCTCCGAAGAAGACCGTCGTCGAGACACCTGTATAATTGTCAGTGCGGCCGTCTGTCAAGCAGCAGCAAGCATGCGGGGCTCCGACTGGTCGGAGAGAGCTGTTCTCGAAAGCTGAGAAGCCGTGCCCACCACCTGCCGTCGATCCGCAAAAGCAGCGGGTAGGGAAAAACGAGCGGGCCATCTTGGTAGACGCCTGCGCTCATCGGCTGTGTCTGCATGAATTCCACGGTGCTCGCAGGTTAAAACGCATCGGAAGTATTTTTCAATAAAAAGTTGACTTAAGAACAGATTCACATAGTGTAGTGCGCGAAGAACATCGGTCGTGGAATAAAGAGACGCGAATCGTTTAATGGATCCGACTATCGGTTGGTATCAACCGGAGCAGTTCGGCCCCGCTAAGGACTTGTGGTTACACATTTGGGAAGCTGAGAAAGGCCTCGATATTTTAACCCTAAAGAACGACTCCTCGTCGAACGTGATGGGCGTTAAGCTGCAGCAGGACTATATCGCCCTCGACTCGCTTAACAATCGTGCCAGTGATCGTGTTCAGTACAATATGTGCAACAGTTATTATAACCCGTCGCGCAGGAAAGGTGAGAATCGTGCGAGCACGTACGGCATGAACTACAATTACGATGCCTTAGTGGGTGAATACGGCGGCTGTCCGTGGCGGGTACCTAATAAGATTTACTCCAAGGGAGTAGTTGGGTAAGTTTCCGATTATACTCGAATCCTTCTAGCCGATTGCTCCGTTATTATGGGCGATTTAATATACTGCGCGTCCATATGGGCAGGGTGTCGTTAAGGTTAGACTTGTGTCACGCTGCTGAGACGGTATCATGGACCCTGCGTACATGTGCTTTCCTCTCGCCCGTTCGTATAACGTGATACCACTTGCCCGAAATTAATCCGTTCGAACGGCAGAAGATCGACCGGCGGTCGATCGTCGTGCGATATCCTAGTTAATAGAACCTGTCCATCTCGTTACATGAGTAAAAATCTTTTTCGTGTCGTCACCCTTCTGACGTTCGCTCTTTGCAGGTTACACGAAGAAATAGAAGATTTCTTTGCATATATGTGTCCTTCCAATGAAGAGCACAGTTTACGGATGCGTGTTGTCAAGAGGATAGAGAACGTCATATACGATCTCTGGCCTGATTCTAAAGTTGAGATATTCGGTAGTTTCCGCACAGGTCTATACTTGCCAACGAGGTAAGCAAGGCAGAATTATGTATAAGCTTGAACTGGGTTATTTGAAGATAAACTGTATCTTTAATTTCTGTTGCAGCGACATAGATTTAGTAGTAATAGGAATGTGGAAGAATCTACCACTGAGGACACTCGAGCGTGCACTGCTTGATCAAAACATTGCAGAATCATCCTCCATAAAGGTCTTGGATAAAGCCAGTGTTCCGATTGTAAAACTCACAGACAAAGAAACAGAGATAAAAGTAGACATAAGTTTCAACATGAACAATGGTGTCAAGTCAGCGGATTTGATAAACCATTTCAAGAGTTGCTATCCTGTCCTAGAGAAATTGGTCATGGTACTTAAGCAATTCTTGCTGCAAAGAGACCTGAATGAGGTGTTCACTGGTGGTATCTCCTCATACAGTTTAATACTCATGACCATCAGTTTTTTACAAGTGAGTTTTGGAGCATCTGATCATGATACGCCGCTCTTCTACCATTCAATGATAATGACATTCGCACTTTCGCGCAATTTGTATTTTAGTTGCATCCTAGACAAAACGCTTATTGCTCAAGTGCGAATTTGGGCGTCCTCCTAATCGAATTTCTCGAACTATACGGTAGAAAATTTAACTATGTTAAGACCGGTATTCGGGTGAAGGACGGCGGTACTTACATATCCAAGGAAGAAGTAAGTTACGATCGCCGCCGTTTGTTCATCTTGCACACGTTTTTACCTTGCACTCGCGTAGTACGCACATATCGCGCACACTGTACGCATGGAAACTCTTTTTTAGGTTCAGCGTGACATGATAGACGGCCATCGGCCTTCTTTACTGTGCATAGAAGACCCACTCACGCCTGGCAATGATATTGGTCGCAGCAGCTACGGTGCCCTATACGTAAAAGATGCATTTGACTGGGCGTACTACGTTCTTTCACAAGCCGTCAGTCCTCTAAACATTCTAGTTAACGATGCAAACAAATTAAGGTATCGATTGCTGTCGCCTCTTGAACTTTTCTTGGATAATGAAGGAATGTACAAAGCTTATTTATGGTTGAAAGTGCTTGACTATAATTTCTCAATTTTATTATGAGATCTTCCGACATGTTTCGAAGCAACCCCCTTTTCAATAATTGTGCTAATCGCTCTTCCATTCCCACATTTTGCACATCAGTATTACCAATTTTGGAAACGACATGAAGGGGCTTCACATATTCCTTTATTATCAAAGGAAATTATGATATAGTTGGAATTTAACATTTTGAAATAAGACGCATTTGAATGGTTGAAATGTGGAACTTTTCTTATTCGTTTACTCGACATATTTCGAGACCGTGCACCAATTATTGGCTCCGACACATCTAAAAATACTATAGCCCTGCAAAGGAAATTCGGAGAAAAATAATCTCGAATTAACAAATTCGAGTTCACGTTTCAGCCATAAGAAGGCGTATTATTTGAAACACTTAGAAGGTGTTGCAGTACGAACAGCATCTAAAATGATCGACATTCGTTGCTCTTACAGTATATTGGGCAGGATCATCCGCGTAACGGACGAGGTAATAGAGTATCGTAGGTGGATCAAGGAAACATTCCCCGTGTCCATTAGCGAATTGGACTCGCTCTCAAGCTCAACCGGTTCAGACGCGTCGACCCTTTCCGCGCCTGCCAGCGACACGGTAAATCCTAATAGCTTCTCTTCCACGTTCGATCGTAAATACGCACAACTCAGCGTCACCTTTCCTCCAACGTTAAGGACTCCGAGTGCAGTCGCGGGAATTCTCCAAACGCGGGCGGCATGAATGAAAACAGGAGCAAGGAGAGGCACGTGTACAACAATCAGCAGCATCATCATCATCATTCGCAGTGGAAGAAGCCCTTCAAAGGATCTGGCCACGGTAGGTGGAAACCGGGTGTGCGCGTACAAAAGCAGAAGCTGGCCTGGTACAAGCGGTACGATTTGCGTGTTGCAGCGAACCACCAGTACAACACGAGGGGGAATTACCATCGAGGGATAAACAACAACGTGGCAGGGCAGAACAAGATAAAGCACGCTCTGCACGGGAACGACAGCACGGGCAACAGCACGAGTCACAGTCCAAGCTCGAAGCCACACACGGGAAAGCGGAAGAAACAGTGCGTGTCACATCGCGGCCCTGGCGATTGTGTGCGGTGATGAAACGCGTAAAGTAATTCTCGAACACTATTTCCGTCATTTAAGTAGAGACCTCAATATCGTAATGCCCAAGGACAGCAGTAATATTAATTACTCGTCGCCGGGAACCCGGGCCGGCGTGAGATCGGCTCGATCGGTTTCGACGTCGAAAATCGATCGGAACCCACGTAATTGCGGCTTCCGGGGTACCTTCTGCGCGCTCCTCGTCATCTCCGTAATCTGATTTGCGCTCTATTATAGATAAACGAACGGATATGTATACATGCGCATGTATGTGTATATATATACGCGCGTATGTGTGCGTGTGATACATATACGTATGTATATATATGTGTATGTATATATTTCTCTTTCAATTCGGTCTACGGAATGGGTCAACATCTACGTTTAGGAATATTTGCAATTAACAAATTAAATTATCGTCAGTACAAACGGTGGCCCTGAAGTAGCTGAGAGAGTGTCGAGTTCTTTTCTTTTCTTCTCCGAACACTTCGTTTCCATCGCGACATCGAAGGCGTGTGTGTACCAAAGATATACAGGATGAGTATGAATTATGAATTGGATTAGTCTCATTTGCATTTTCGCGCCGTTGGTATATAATGTACATCAAGTTACAAATAAGACATCACTATATATTTCATCTGCCATTATTTATATAATTGCACCTTTTATCGTTAGGTTTGGATAGCAATTGTGTTCATAATAATGAGAAGCACATTGTAATACGTTTAGTGGGTGTCAGGAAGGTTTGCGATGGTTGAGTCTCCGATTACCAGGGGAGGCATTAGACGTTTCTGCAGGGATCAGTCTCTCGCTTTTGGTTGCCAATTTTTATTCGGCTCGAGATCGCAGGTAATCGATACTCGCGGGCTTATATCTATCGATTTATACATTGCCCTTTTAAAATGAACATGCAACGTCTCTTCACCAAATTTTTACTTGTGCCTGTATTACTTGAACGCGCCCGCTCTGCCGCGAATCTCCTGACACTTCGTATATTACGAGTGATACATACGAACATTAGTTGTGGTACATTTTTTTAACGATTTCGCAAAACTATAAAACATGCTCTTGCAGTTATTGATAAAGACTTAGTTTTGTATACGAAACTATATTCTTGTAAGAAAGAGAGTGACCGAGAAATTAGTGATATTGGGACTTGCGTAAATGTACATATTGTAATATACATCATCAAAAACCTAGAAAAATAAGTATGACAGTTATCTACTGAACTTTCTTATTTTGTATGTACCTATTTGTTACTTCATCGTATGCGAGTTGATACGGATGTGATCCGCGTTCATGACAGAAGTAACTATTTTTTTCTTGTAAAATGTAAGTCTAATATCGTTGTCCAAATCTTTTGGTATATTTTGAAGATAAATAAAGATAATAAAGTTAGAGGTTTACGTACCCGTAAAAAAAAACAGAACAGCAAGATCTTTTTACGAACTACTTTTTCATCACCGACAGAATCTTTTACCTCTACCCTTTACATTGTTTTCTTCAAATATGCAATGTCGCGGATAACCTATTTTCGTCAGTTCGAATGGCGGCAAACAATCGTTGCACGATTCAACGCAATCTTGCATATGCGCTGTTAGATTGCAATTTCAAGGAATTCCGTACATGACACAAAACAAAACAGCTTGTTATACATTAAAAATGTTAATTTGCGGGTCTGTGTCCCGAAGTATTAACACATTGTTGACCGGTCACGAGTTAACTCGTGTTTTCATGGCCAAACGTTGTTGACCGGTCACGAGTTAACTCGTGTTTGCATTTGCGTCGGCTATTTTAATTTTTGAAACGCAGGGCAATATAGAATATAGCAAAATTTTGTTCATTGTGGCCATTATCGTCTGCTTTATTATAAAAAAGTATACTTTTCTTGGCACTGAGGCTTTTATTACAATTCTAGTATTAGAAAGTGCAAGAACGACGGAACGTGACGGTGTAGCATTTTTCAATAAATTATACGTGAATGCTTTATATAGTTGCCCAAGTGATTTTTAAATAAGTTATAGTCAATTTGGAAAATGATTATTGAAAATGAAATAACAAGGGCATAATCTAGCTCTTTAAAAGGAAAGCGCAACGAAACAAGATATATGTGTAAAACCTCTTGTCTACATCTACGCGTAAATGATTGCTGTACAGTTAATCGTATGAAAAAATATTAGAAGTTGCAAAAAATTTATGTCCAAAGTTCAATTTGAATTCATTATGCACGAACAAACTTTATTGAAGGCTATTTATATAGTTTTACTTCCATGTTCAATTACGAAATAATCACCGGTGACTTGAGACAGCTTTTGCCGAAAATTGCCGGTCAACAATGTGTTAATAATACTGCTTAACACTTTGCGGACCGAGCATTCTATTGCTAATCGTACCCAGTGGCCGGGTATTTTTTTGCATCAAATATCTTTAAATTGGTGATGATTTGTTAGTAGTTAACACGTTGACTGCCATGGTGGTCATCGGTGACCGGTGCAAAAGATTGTACTAAAAATGCAAAAAATTCGCAATGAATCCTATTTGCAATTTTGTAAAAGCAATTGATATTGGAACGGCGCTTCAATACTTTGGCTTCTAACAACTGTGCATTACTTTCATTTTGCACGATTTAATCATACTCTGCAGTATTTTATCGCGTCGCGGTTCCAACATAGCAAGAAACGCTTAGCAGTCAAAGTGTTAAACTGTCCGCAAATATTTCTGTAATATTGCTAATCGTTTTGCCGCTATCCATATTTCAGGAGTTTCAAATAATTCATTTGCAATACAAATTATGAAAAACTGCCGCTGACAATCATGTAGCAGATGCCGGGTATTTTTTTGCATCAAATATCTTTAAATTGGTGATGATTTGTTAGTAGTTAACACGTTGACTGCCATGGTGGTCATCGGTGACCGGTGCAAAAGATTGTACTCAAAATGCAAAAAATTCGCAATGAATCCTATTTGCAATTTTGTAAAAGCAATTGATATTGGAACGGCGCTTCAATACTTTGGCTTCTAACAACTGTGCATTACTTTCATTTTGCACGATTTAATCATACTCTGCAGTATTTTATCGCATCGCGGTTCCAACATATATTAGCAAGAAACGCTTGGCAGTCAAAGTGTTAAACTGTCCGCAAATATTTCTGTAATATTGCTAATCGTTTTGCCGCTATCCATATTTCACAGTTTCAAATAATTCTTTTGCAATACAAATTATGAAAAACTGCCGCTGACAATCATGTAGCAACGTGATATTTCGTCACCTGTCCCAAACGACAAAATATGCAAGACGATATACGAGTGTTCTAGAATAGAAATACGCAAGACGATATATCTCGTCAATGGTCCTGAACGACGAAATAGCAATGACGAGATATCTCGTCATCCGTCCGCAATGTGTTAACACATTTGTAGTAAAAAAAAATGGATAGAGCAATAATTAACCCACCCACACTCTTATAGGAGCCTATACCCGATACTGAAAATTATTGTCGGCACGCGACTCTATATAAATTAGTGTGCTCGATAGATGCTGCCTCATAGCGACGAAAGTTTGCATTAGTGCGCCTGTCATCAGGATACGAGTTAGCACGTCTTTTTGTTGGCTCTCGTAATTTGTGAGTAATACGCTAAAAATCATTGATTATACCTAACTACTTGATTACATACGATCCGCGACTTAAACGTTGTGGTAACTATGTGTACCTTGAAAAGTACAATGCTATATATTTGGTAGTTAGAGCGTATTTAACGTGTACGAATATGTCGGCGATCATAGACGACAAGGTAGTGGCAGGTGCAAAATGTTCAAATGTCGTCAAGGAAGACCCGATTGTGGCTTTGACAGTGCGTATTTCATTATCATTTAAATGTTATAATATTTGTTCACATAGCTCACGTAAACGCCTTGGCGGTATTATGTGATCTAAGAGCATAACCTACAAATGATTTCTTTAGGAGCGGGTGAAGTCTTTATACCTTTTTCGGGACCATTACTTCGAAACTCACTCTATCGAGGATGCGATTAAAAAGCCCAACGACTTAGAAAGGGAGTTGAAAGACACTCTCAGTAAGTTCGATGAGTGTAAGGGATACGAGATAGATGGATCACGAGCAAAGTACTATTACCTGAAGGGGAGAGCACTGAATGTGGTAGATCGCTTCATACCACAGGCAGAAGAATTATTGAGTAAGGCTGTTAAGCTAGAGCCGAAACTAATAGAAGCATGGAACGAATTAGGAGAATGTTATTGGAAAAACGATGACATAGAGCAGGCTAAAAACTGCTTCGTTGGGGCATTGCCATATGTAATACTATATCATAGCAGATCTTTGTCAGGGTTGAACAGGGTCGAGTCTGAACAGTGGTCATTTTAGGGCAGGAACAAAGTATCTTTGCGCAACTTGTCCATGGTGCTCAGGCAAGAGCCATGCTCGGACATGGAATTGAGAGTACAAAATATTCAGCAGGGTGTTGAATACGCGAAGGAGGCAGTGAGTTTAGACAAGGCTGATGGCACTTCCTGGGCAATCTTAGGAAACGCTTACTTGTCGTCGTTCTTTACGATCGCTCAGAGTCCAGCAACACTGCGCCTTTGCATGTCGGCATACGCGCAAGCAGTGAGTTACCAAAAATGTTCCCCAACAAATAAATGTCCGTCGACCGTGCGGCGAATCGGTTAATCTTCTTGTTTTCCTCAGGAGAAAGATATCGTTGCAGGGAGTAACCCCAACTTATTTTACAACAAGGCAGTTGTAAGTACATAGGATATTCGGGAATGCGCCTTCTAACATTGTATTCGTCCGAGTAACACGACTTTCGTAGGCGTTAAAGTATCAGGAGGAGTACAAGTTAGCCTTGGAGTCATTTGAGAGAGCGATACTGTTAGATCCAACATGGGATACGCCGCGAAATAAAAGAGACGAGTTGTTGCAATACCTCAAGGACGTACAGCATTTAGTTGACAGTAACGGACGGGTCAAACCGAAACGGCTCTATCAGATGATGAGGGTACTAATGTTTTACGATACTTTACCGCGTCTTTGCTAACCGTCCTACACATTGACGGCAAAACATTTTACGGCAGGGTTTGGATAACAAGCATCTGGGACCGTACAAGGATGGGTCGTACACGTCGGGCGAGAAATCAATAAGACTGGATTTAGTACCTTTGAGTAGCCTTGCACTGGGGCTTAACGCGGAGAAGGTCGTTTTCGGTAAAGTTGTATGTTGGATTCAGGATTCCGATTGCGTCCCATTGTAAGTAGGAAGTTCCTCGTCTTCCGCTGATTCTTTCCGTAATCTTCTATTCCTTTGGTTCAGCGCATTTTGTCTAGTTGACGAGAAGAAGACTTGCATCGCTGTGACGGTCTATAATCTAGCCAAGGGCCGAGGAGTTACGGTGGGAGATTCAGTAGCTATTCCGGAGCCTTTCGTTATACATCAAAAGTTTTCCCACAACAGCAATGTCAGTAGAATGCAGTGTGTTCTGAGTTGGGCCGCAGATGAACGGAGACATTATTGGTTTTCTGCTTGTAGGACTTCAACTTCAGGTCGATCCGCGTGGAGACACCCGTCGTGCTGGTTGTTAATGGGAAAAAAGTCGGCCGTGAACAGCAGGCCAGCGTTATGTTGCAGACCTTCAAAAAGACAGACTGAACATCCGCGCTCAAGACGCAATCGTGATAATTCGACGCGCAAAGATCCGCTGTTTCATAACGCGTTGAATGTTGGATTCGCATAACGTGAATTTCATCTAGCAATATCGGTAACCGTACTGCAGTCAATTTTTACCTAATGAATAAGGTTACTACGTGTGTAATGGAATGTTACTGCCCGACTCACAGGTTGTCAGTCTTTGAAGCGTAAACTTCTTTTATACTTTTTTAATTGAAACGATGTCTTTCCAGAGTCGGTACCGTGTGTACAGTATTACAGCACAAATGTCGCTTTTGTTGGTCATACGGGCTATATACGTGTTCGTACTTGATTTATCGTTGTATGAAGACGCTGTTGACGCTTATTATAAGGTACATTCATTCTGTTGAAGTTTAACTAACTCTTACCCACAACGCACTAAGGAACATTCATTTCGAATATTAGCGGCCTATATTACATTATTCGATCGTTGGTTTGTTGTCCATGTAACGTTTAGTTGTAGGTTTTAAACAAAAATTGCGTAATTGTCCTTGTTTGGCAAACAAACAAAAGTTAAATTGCACACTTGTCGTTGCAAACTGGGCTAATCAGTGTTTCCGAATTCGGACAAAATCGGATGTTTAACGCATCAGTGACAGGAATGACACTGGTTGTCTCGTGTATCCACGGATATAACAATTATCCCTACAACCGTCCAATCAACCGGTTTGCAATCGCAAAATCACACATGCGCAGCTCAATTGACGTTTGTAGACGTATTTCGGCGCAATGTCCGCACTCAATCAAACAAAACGTTTTCCTTGAATTTGAGAAACACTAGTCCGGGTTACAGGAGAGCAGGAATTCTTCCTTAAATAGAAGTAAAGTTTGTCATAAGGTACATTACTTATAAGATTTATTTATCGGCACAACGTTCTGTCGATCGCAAATAAACGAGAATCGACGGAGCGATCCCTTGGGACGATCCCTCGGGACGAAAGAGATTGCGCACGCTCTACACTGAGACAGAGATTTTACGAAGGACGCTCGTGATATACGTATATTAAAAACGTTTGTATAAAAATGTTTTCTATTAACGATTACGGTAATAAATACTTATTTATAACAATACGGCGCTTACGCAGGACCCACGGCATTGATATAAACCGGCGCGGACACGCATTCACAGAACTGCGAGGCATGCTAAAGGAGAGTGCAATCGTTGGCCGAGCATTTCATCCCCGGATCTCTGTATGTCCTCTTAACGTAGAAATTGCATAGCCACACTGAAAAACGCCCTTGTCACATGTTCACCTCCCAAAGTTTGAAATAGTTGTCGATGACGTCGATGAACCATTCGCGTCTCTTTGGATCCTTGAAAACTGGCGCGAGGGTCCTTAGTTGCAGCTGAAGAAGTGCCTCGTTCCCGAGCAGCTCGTTCAACTGATTGAGCAGCGTCACGTTGCCGTGCAACTTGAGCAGACTGGCGTACCTAAAGATGTAGAACTGAACACGCAGACGATCTACGGCCCAGGCCTCGACCGACCGATTGCCGCTTGCCGTCTGTATAGAACCCATGTGCTCCGCATACCAAGGTGAGAAGTAGTTGCTCAGTTCATGACTTGACAGTTCGGCTACGCCGCGAATTTTTAGCCGTTCCTTTATCCGCAAATATACTTGCGGCGTATACACGAACACCTGAAACATTGCGTTCCGTTAAATTCGTACCTCATGGTTAACGAAAAGTAAGCGTTACGGCACGGTACCTGATAGAGCGAGTTTCCAGTTACGTAGGACGCGATGTAGTGTGACCCAAAGTTTCTTATGAACCTGATCACACTTGCGGTATCGCCGACAGTAACGTTCTGCGTTTCTCTTAGTACCGCCTCGTCTAAGACCAGGGAATCCGCGGTACCTGAGAATAAGATTAGCGAGCGATCAAGATGCAGCGCGCAAGATAAGCGAACGAAGGGGAAACCGGAGAAGTTCGAAACAGTACCTGAGAGCCTTTGGTTATCTCGGAATCTCGCGACTCGTACCAGCACGTAGCAGTGATCGCCTGTGATGAAGGACGCGTTGATACCGAGATGCCTGGCGATTGCGACCTTCGACCAACTCGCGGTGAACACGCGCCAAGGCCGATCCAACTTTTCAAACGTGAAGTCGCGGAAGTAGGCTTGCATCAACTGCCGCACGTTGTCGCAAAACTCCATGTGAAAGTCACCGTCGAAGACGACATTCGACTTCGGCTGTGCTCGTTGCCTGTCAATTATTCTCGTTATACCACAGAGTCGTTTTACGACACACGCTACACTTAGGTCACCTAACCGGTAGACATATAAGGATCACCTGTTGACAGGCGTCGGATTCCTGAAGACGTCTAGTGTCGGTTCCCTGAATATCCAGGTGTCTGTGTCATTACGGGGTATCACCCTCATACTAATGCTCATGTATCCATATCGACTGAACACGTTCACTGCTCCACCGAGACGTGGTCGTTGTGAAGTTGCAACTCGTGCTCCAGCCAGCAACGCCACCGTCATCGAGACGACCAGAAGAAAGCAAGCGCGGGACCACATATCTCGCGGCTTGCCGACACGTTTGTACCTGAAAAATTAATTAACACCGGCTTTCACGCGATGGATACAAACGACTTCGGAGAAGATATGCAGGATGTGTGGCAGAAATTAGCTTTCATTAGTTTCATCTTGGGGAAGCCAGACAGTAATGTCGTACTGTTATTGCATGACGTAATTAGGGTATGTGCCAGATGATCGATGTGTACGTATTATATCATTTTAATTATGATCCGCGTGTGTTGCGTGATCATGTGGCTTCGAAACGAAGGTCCGGATGCAGTCTACAGATTTTCACGGTCGGCAGCCCACCTGTTCGGTAGAATAGGTCTGTAGTTGGTCTGTCAGATCTTCACACCCCACAATCATTCTGCCCGGCAGTAGATACTGGAAGGTAAACTGGACGAGGCAAAGCTATCTATCGAACTTTATCAAAGTCTCGTCAATTTAGTAAGCATCGTTAGGGAATTTAGTTGCTTCGACAGATAATTTTCCATTTAACCATTAAACAGGTAATGTGGTATCAGCCAGGAAATATTGGTTTTGCTGTTCCGCGTGTCTATGAGGCGGACAGGTCGTTTGTCAGCTATACGTATAATCGCAGCAAATAATCGTTATGACCGCTAGATGCCATCTGCATTTTACGTAAACGTCCACCGCTTATGCAGTCGGGCCGCAGGCCTTAACACTTCATCTAAGCTTCAGATAAACTGAACGAGGCAAAGCTATCTATCGAACTCTTGTAAAATTAGCAAGCATCGTTAGAGAGTTCAATCGCAACGTAAAATAATTTTCCGTTTAACCAACCATTATACCGGCAACATGCTATCAGTTAAATGAGCAAGCATCGAAATATAATTGCATCAAAAGATCATTTTCCATTTAATCAACTGTCATACATACAGTACTAGCTACCTATCATTCGTTTCGCTGTGCCGCGTGTCTATGAAGCGGACGCTTAATTTGTCAGTAATACATGTAATCGCAGCGAATCACCATAAGCACTGGGTGCCATCTGCTTTTTTCGTACACGTGCATCGCTTATGCAGTTAGGCCGCACACGTTACAGTTAATACTTGATCTCCCCGTTGCAGTCTGATTAACTTCCATACCGTAAAGTCACCCGCCCCAAGAGTCGCCATCGCAAAATCGTGTTCCTCCGCCGCCCTCGCACGTTTCTCCACCCACGCCAGTCTACCACCGTCAGCCCGATAGAAACTGCGAGACAAGGGACACGTTGCCGATGGTCATAACGAAGTGTTTACATGCGCGCACGTGATACGTGAGAATATGAAGGTCAGTCGAAGACCCTGGACTTGTTGCTGCACGACATTCGCACGGTCAGTGCGTCCGTCTTGCCTCGATGCACGCCTGGAAGAGTAGCGATCGGCAACGTAGCCTGCAGTGAGTAGTGCGTCGATCGTAACCGCGAGACACACATACGCGGCATACGTGAAAAAGAAAAGGGCATCCGGGGGAAAATATGCCCGGCCAGTCCGACCATTACCGAGGCCCACTTGCGTCAGCCGTATTAATTATTACGACAATACGTTTCCGTGATGCGGTTGAAGTACGCTCGCGAGACCTTGGTTCTTACACGTCCCGTCTCGAAGGCAATTTCGAAATTCACGCGACCGTTTCTTCTCAGGAGACCGCCGGTTGCGGAATCTGGATATGCTTAACTCATTTAACGCGTTGATCGGCCGGCATTAATTCACTGACTTCCGTGAGACACGGTTTGTCAAAGCGTATGCGCAATAACGCTGACGACGGTTTTAGCCTTTTTGTCAAGACAGTTGGAGGAATGCGTCGGAGTAGAACACGGGATTTGTTAATTAGAAACGAGTTTGACGGAAACACAACCAGACGAACGTGTATTGCTACAAAAGCATACCGAACCCTAGATAAACAGCTAGAAGGTATGTAAAAAAGCTGTGACTGATCCAATAGTCCTGAAACGCCGCAAATTGTCTAAATTCTTTCGAACAACATCATAAAGAACGGCTGCATATCATACACTTTTGACATATGAAGTATGTAAAGTATTTATGAGCTGTTATATGTTTCTGCGTGTGGTTACCACGAAATTGTTATTATTAGACTTGCAAATATGCGGTAACTTGTGCGTCACTCATATACGGATGACACTGCGACGACTGTTCCGGCTGGCGGTGCAAACCTGGAACGTCCCGAGTGCTCGTTCTTTTATTACCACCGTTTCCCTCGTTTCCGTACGTTCTGCGGAACGACTCTAAGTGCGAGACCGTTACGAGGACGATTTGGAAGCCGGCCAGGCTGCCACGCCTTCTCGTGGGTGGCGATCCTTGTTTTTTTATGTCACTTGAGCGATTGTAACGGTGACACGCGATGGGTGCCTACAGACTTCCACGTCTTCGCGGCGATTATCCTCGCACCGTGGATTCCGTCGACAGAGACAGCGTTAGTTCCAAAATTGCGTACGGGTTACTCATTTCTTCGCTACGTGATCGTAGTCCAAAGTTCATGCGGGTGAAAGTGAAATTGAAGTGCGTCGCGGCGCGACACTTTTGCTGAGCGCATACAAAACATTCGGCACGCGTAAGAGCTGGCGGCATTAGCGCAATGCGCAGGAGACGGAGACGCGCGGTACGAACTTTGCCCGACGCAGATAGACGCATTTTTCACGCGGCGATTGCGTAGTTCCGTCGCGTGCAGCTTAAACAGCCGCGAATATGAATGGAACACTGACCTACATCGGTACGTCGAAACGAAACTGGGCCGCGCACCGCGTGGTATAGGCTTTCATTTCATTGCAATTTCATGATTTTTGGCTGTTTATGGTTGAATGGACTTATTTGAGCGTTTAGGGCCTGTTCAGGTTTGGATGCACGTGGGCCTCCACTTCACGAGTACTGTCAATCCTTCGCAAATACAACCAGGGGGGTACGCATCCTCTGATTTACTTTGTATTCTGTATAGTACTGTAATAAGCAAAAATTATTCACCCCAAATGTAGTATGTGCAACCAGAAAAGTGTTTCTGGCATGTACACTGGCATTTAGATCCGGAAGGAAGAGGCTGACTAATTGAAAAGAACCCAAAAAAATCTGAGCCGCGCACCGCGTGGTATAGGCTTTCATTTCATTGCAATTTCATGATTTTTGTCTGTTTATGGTTGAATGGACTTATTTGAGCGTGTAGGGCCTGTTCAGGTTGCGACGCACGTGAGCCTCCACTCCACGAGTACTGTCAATCCTTCGCAAATACAAACGGGAGGGTACGCATCCTCTGATTTACTTTGTATTCTGTATAGTGCGGTAATAGGCAAAAATTATTCACCCCAAATATAGTATGTGCAACCAGAAAAGTGTTTCTGGCATGTACACTGGCATTTGGATCCGGAAGGAAGAGGCTGACTAATTGGGAAGAACCCAAATAATCTCAACAGAGATAGCCGGTATCAGGTCAAACTGATTTCGCATCGCAACCTCCGGTTTTTTAAGTTGCCAGCTGATGAAGTTAAAAACCTTATGACTGGTTAAATCAGTGGTCCGTAACAATGAACGTGGACATGCAAGGATATCCTGGAGAATGGGAGTTTTAGTATCTGAACAACCCCGTTCTGATGATGCAGATTATGACGCCTACGAAACGTCAGCAATCAGCTGAGAAAAGACACGGCAACCGTCCGGAAACCAACAGTTTCCAGAGGCACACTAAAGTTCGAAACATTGGTCAACTGAGCTATGAAATAGAATTTTATTTGTCTTTCATTTTTTCGCGGCCAGCATTCGTTTGATAAGGCGTTGGCTTTCGAATAGAGCCTGCGTTTGGCTTCAACATTGTGCCCAATGAACGAAAACCTTCATTTTCTCGGAAATTCTATAAACGATCATTAAGTTATCTACTTATAATGACTCCATGGTATACAAAGCTCCTAAAATTAGACGTAGACGACTACGCACTTCAATCTGTCTGTCTCGCGGTTTACGCAATTCTCTCTGTCAAGCTACGCAATTCAGTCGCTGACTGCCAGTGACTGTATAGAATGATAATAAACGTTCTTAGTATTTTTCAAAATTCTCGTGTCTATCTTGAACCGCGTTAAGAATCCGTCGAGAAAGAAGCTACTGGATTTGGACTGGAGATCCTCGTGGAAAACATTTGCATCGTGATGCAGTGTGACACGTGTGCGTGGGCGTAGGGACTTAGAGCTCACCGGAGTCAAGGCTTTAAAGAGCTTCCCCAACAAGGATTGCGGTGCGGAAAAAGACTGACAAACAATCAGTAAATGCCACAGTGGATTGCTGAGGGCTGGGGTATTAGGTGTAGCTAAATTAACTTTGACATTCTTGAACGCTCCCGATCTTCTTTCCCCCTACTGACCTTTACCGTAACCGTGTGCACTTTGTCTGAAATGCCAGGAATCGCAATGCATGCACGGCACTGAAAATTGCAACGTAAGTCGGCCGCCTCTCCCTGACTGGTTAAGCAGTTAGCTGTTTTTGACGAGTATGCTTGTCCTGGTGAAATGGCAAAGTTTCGTCTTGCGACGAGTATACTCGTCATGCGAAAAAAGTGATTGTGCATTGTGAAATAAAACGCGTTTCATAACAAGTTAATTCTATATTATACTCACCATCGCTTACTTCTCACGACACATTATCGGTACGCACTTTTTACGGAGACCGTAACAGCTAACTGCTTAACCCGTCTCCTCGCCTCTCTTCCGACTCGCACAACTTATCCTCCGCACCTTCCGTCGCGGTTTCGTGTCGTTTGATCCTAGTTCCGCGACTGATAAACGCAGCCGCGAACGTCCGACATCGCGGATAACTTGATCCCGTCTAACACGGGAAGCTTGTGCCACATTCGCGTATTCAGAAAACAATTCACGCGTATCATCCTCCGAAGCGCTGTAGGCCACAATATTGGTCACGGCTGTTTTAGATTGAACGAGAAGCTCAAGGCTCGGCTAGAAACCTTCCCAGACGCGAGTCGGAGGTCGACCGGTAAAAAGACAGTCCTCCATGTAATGCATATGCCACGAGGTTATGAAGATTATAAATGGATTAGCAAGGTTAGAATGATAAGCGCAATTTGTACCTTCGCTGATCAGGATACGCCGATTCGCGTTGATTCCGCTGGCAGTGAAGGCGCACACCCTCGCACCGAATAACTGAGACGCCCGCGAAATTTGCTTTCGCTGCGAATTCTCTTACGGCGTCGGAACCTTCCAACGGCGCGACATAATCGCGCGTCGCATGGTGTGTTTTGTCGTAACTCGCGGCAAAGTAGAACGGGCGAGCCGATAATCTCGTTCGTTTCGAATTCGTCGCGAGACCGATGCTGCGCGGACAATGCTCGACGCTCGCGATCGCACAGCATTAGGCAGGACCGTTAAGACGGAACCGATTCCCTTTTCCCCTTTAAACGTAGATTTCCATTATGCAAGTCTTGCGTAACGCGTTGTATTTATGCAATGCACTTATACGAAGTGCGACTGGTAGCTAGGACGTGTTGAGTAGTTTGCTGTTTTCAACCTGATGGGTAATTGTGAATAATCAGTAGAAAGTCCTTTTTTATGTTGGGTAGCGTGTTGTTTTTAACCCTACTAGTAATCTCCCTTTTTTCCGATTGAAAATTGGAATACACTTGAGATTTTTTATTTTTAGTACCCTCTACATGTGCCGGGACATCCGGTGGTCCCTTCTCAGGACTCTGCAATAGCGAAATGTCTAAAAAATCACAGGTGTTCATTTGGTCAAGCTGTTAGTGCCCAGCCGAAAAAAGGGCTTTTTCGTCATCATTTCGACGAGCAGACAGTGCGTGACAAGAAACTCTCGACGCTGCCCAAGCGCTCTGGTGTCCGTTTAATGACGAGGGCCGTGGTTGTTGAAGCCGGACATCGCGAGTGTGAGGTCAGAAGTCAATAGGGAGGAATTGTTTAAGTACCGCCGTGGTTGGAACTTGAAAGGGGCCCAGCATGGATCTATTCAGACGCAGGAAGAGCACTCTCCAGGCTCGTACGAGCGAATACTTGTAGAAGTACTCGTAAAGAAGAATCGCAGCGCTCATTGCGCGCAATTTGCTGCAAGCGTCTCGGTGCGGTCGCGCTGAATGTTTCATGCGGTCGCTCCGCGCTGACAGGTCAACATCGAGCCCTTATCGATTGAAATTATAAAAGCACGCGGCTTGGCCACTCGCTATCGTCGCGCGTGGATGAAACTCGATCCGTCGACCCCCGTATCGCGGTATTATTCATCGGTGCGTTGACTTTGTCCGCGATACGCACGTGTACTTTGTTGCAGCGCGGACGCCAACTACGCTCCCTTATCCGCCACGATTATCGTTTATCCAGCAGCGTCCTCATTCCGACGCGCGCCCGTCAAGAAACTCGCTCACAGTTTGATCACGCACGTTTGCGCGAGTACGAGCGAGCATTCGCGACGGCCAATTGACGCTGCCGGTTAAGTATGTGTGTGCACTTACCCTAGCGGGTCACGCAAGTTGCTCGACTTCCGGCAAACGGCTCTCCCCCCGTCGCGGCCAAAGCTCTTGCGCCCTCGCCTTCGCCGTTTCTCTCTTTCTCGCGCAACCACGGTAATTGTCATGGGTCACTGACTGTGTGCCTCGCTACAAGACACCAGAAGACAGTGCGCGCACGCGCGCGCGCCACTCCGCTGCCATCCGTCCTAATCAGCCGGGGCACTTGTTGCGACTGCACACTTGTTGCGCTAATTCGCGATCGCACGAGACTCCCGAGCCGAACGTCTTAATTAATGCGTTTTGTAATAGCGCCGCCGACGACGACGCGCGCCAATGAGCGGACTCTCGCCGATATTCGGTCGATTATCGTCGGCGTCCTCATCGAAGCGAGCTGGTTCCCACTTTCATCCGTTCGATCTCGATTGACCGGTAGGCTCTTACGTGAACCGTACTCCAATTAAAGCGCACGCCGCGTCTAGATTCCGCGCAATCGCTAGCCGCTCTCTCGGCGGAAGAACAATACGTAATGGAAATTGCGGCCGAAAGATGAGCCCAGTAGGGGAGCGGCGCTTGTCGAAAGAAGCTCTTGGGCGTAGCGCAAAATATTCGAATAAGCCTATGTTGGTGTGAAAACAACTAGAAGTTGGCGGAAGATAAAGGACGAAACGTTGAATGCCTGGGCAACCTAGATATTGATGAAAATAGAATGTCTTCGATTTTTCAGTAAAAATAAGTAATAATACGTAATGAAAATTATGGCGAAAAGATGAGTCCGTTGGGGTCTCTAAACGTGCTGATTCTCCAGAAAGGAAACCCGAGAAATAAAACAGTTTAACTGACACAAGACGTTCAAACTCTGCACTCTACTACTATGTTGCGAAACCTCTTCCGGTGTTCATATGAATAGTAACAAATAAAAATAGTATAACATTCATTAAACACAATAATAAATTACATAAATTATTATAAAAAGTGAAACTTTGACTCAAACACCGATTATTTATTTTTAATCCATATTATTCAAAGCGTATATAGTTTATTATTACGTTTAAATGATGTTTGTTTTATTTTAATTTCTCACTCATTGTGCAGACTCCCGAAGATGGTACCCACGGTTCCGTTGCGTATATAGAGCGCAGAATTTATTACGGTAAAGAATGAAATAAACCGCGACGAAGAACAGCTACAATTCCTGCTAACATACGTAATAAATGAGGAAACGGTTGCACATCGGGCCGAAAACATCGAGCCAATTCGTCTCTGCAGCGTAGAGAGCGGGTTGTTTAGACAGTTCCGTCATCTCGGGCCACAGTCAGTCACAATTGTACTATCGAGCCATAACCGAGCATAACTTGACCGCCATAACTCGAACACCGTGTCCAATAAGCGTGTCCGTGTCGGTCGGAACCATTCCCAGTTCCATTGACGCACGAATGTAAATTTATCCGTATGGGCGCGAGCGTTTTAGAGCGACTTTTAGCGGGAGTCAAAGAACCTTCGTCTCCATGTCCTTGCTGGCGTCGACTTGCGCGTGCAAATGTTAGCATTCGTGATCCGTCGCGCGTAATGACAGCGAGGAGTCGACGAGCGAAAAGTGGCACGATGTTTGAGCAATTGGGAGATAACGAGTGTGCGGAGGGGCTAGAGCGTAAGAGACGATAAAACCACACGCGAACCGCGTAGATTGTCAATTCTGCAAGATACGTGACGTATCGTGCGGAACGCTGCGCACGATTAATGCCCGTTCCGCCTTTTCGTGTCTTCACGGACGCAATGTATAAGTGGAAACTTAATGTCTGAAGTGCCGAACACCGGTTGCCGACGATGGACTTTCCGTTGGGACTGAGTCGAATTGCCAATGACGGAGAATATAAATAGAAAAAACGAATTTAATGCTTAACGCACGATTCACCTTTTCATGCATTTATAGATGCAATGTATAAGTAGACACTTAATGTATTAAGTGCCGGTGACGGGTGGCTGGCGATAAACTTTCCGTTGAGATGGGGTCAATCACCGGTAAATGGACAATACAAAATAAAAAAGAATGTAATGTTTAACGACCTTATGTATATATATATATACTTTTTTCGGAGGAATTATGTTGTGGCTAGTACTCTAATCAAAATGACGCACTTAACGTGCTCATTTTAGTGATTATTAAAAGCACTTTTTTGCTTGAATACACTTGTTGCTAATTACGCTTGAATATCTACACATGTTGGGATCCATGGGTCCCTTCTTCAGGAATTCCAGTTCATTACCGCGAGAGGTCTTTCGGAACAATCCTTCACACCGTCAAGCTTTGCCTACCAACTTTACAAAAATTTGTTCCATGAAATTGCACGTCGTAGCTTTAAAATGTCTCAAGTATCCCACGTAGACTCTCAAATATAATTAGCCAGAAAAAGAAACCTGCAGTAAATTCTTCGGATAATTCGGAAAGTGGCCTAAAACGCTTGACAGCAGACAAAGCAATCTCGAGGCGCGAAGGCTTTAGATCTAGCCTTTTCCGCGAGGCGAGAAACGCCGCGTTCCGCTCGGAGGCTCTGCGTGCGTGGGTTGGCACTGAAAGGGTTAAGTAAGACATCCGAAACAATCGCTGCGTGATTGTTGACGTTTACGGAGGCGGTTACGCGCGATGAAATCGCGGTTTGTCGCGTACGCCATCCGACACTTTCGAGTGCGCGATCCATTGCGGTGGCCGCGTTCGTGGAAACTGCGTGGGAAGCAATTTGGCATCGTTAACCCGATGACCAGTAACACCTGGGCGCCTCTGATGCTCACCCGACAATGCCTACCGCTGTAAACTATTAACTGGCGGCAATTGACGCGATTACACCTGTAACAGCTAGAGAACCGCCGCACAAACGTTCGAACGCGTTCGGACGCGCGCTGTTAGATTCCTGATGCGAGGCATTGCGATCTGGTGGCCTTGAGGTAAAACCCTCGCCAGCGCGTACGTGCACGGGAAAAAATTAAATAATTCACGAAGCAACCTGCTTGTCTGACGCATCTCCCCTCGGCACATAATGGCACACGTTCGCGAGAAACGACGAGCGGTCGGTGAGAGCCGCAAAAATCGCAGACAGAGGCTTTTAGAGGCGTGAGCTCGGAAGCGGGTGTTTACGGCTTAGCGACAAGATGAGAAACAGATTGGAAGATAAAATGCCGTAGGATAGGAATGCAAGACAACCAGCGTGCACTAAGACGTTTATAAATATTGTGGACTAATGAGGTGGGAACCGGCGCGGTCCCGGGACACGTCGAGTTAATAAATAAAAGTTCCAGATTTCTATCATAAAAACGCGGGCTATTTCATGTATTTGTGGTTTAAATGCGTTTTGATTAGAATTCTGATAATTCGTCTCTGCGTGTCTATTTATAAGGCGCCGCGATTTTGTGAATCCCGGATAATTATGCGAAAGAAACAATGGCTAGTAATTCGGTCGAAAAATACATTCGTTATTAACTGTACTAATTGCGCCTAATCTTCGAGTCCGACATTTTATTCGTATAGTCATTACGAGATAGTTTTTATATGATTAAGTAAAATTGACAAAGAAAACAAATAAAATTGAAATCAATCGTATTTATCATAAGTTTGTTCGTTTCCTTTTTCAATGTAACGCGGTAACAAAAAATTATCTCTTCTCGCTGACATGAAAAAAGCGTCGAAACCTCGAGTTGGAAGGTTGTGCCTAATCAGCATCCTCGATAACTAATTCATTTGTTTTTACCAAAGCACCAGTTGATTTGCACCGGCCATTATCATATTTATCACGTTACCGCACGATTATTATCGTTATTACGATCTTGCAAAGGAATGTGGCGTACCGCGCAAGTCATATTCGTTGGCGCACATTCTCGAGAATCCGCGTGACATTTGCAGAGGAGCGAGAAGATGAGAAGTGCACGGAGCCGGAGAGAATGAGAGGACAGGAGGTAGTTGCATCCTCTCGAGAGGGAATTGAGAGGAACGCCGTTCGTCTACTCGTTGCGACACGAATCCTGCCGGGATAGCGGGGGTGGTATTTTAAAAATCGTAGAAATCCCGTGCCGCATGGGAACCCGATCGCGAGGATCTCTCAACAGTCACGTTTTCGTCGTCTTTGTCGAGGACACGGATCTACGATCACTTTTACGAGAACCAGTTCGCGGATTTCGTGCGTGACTAATGAAAACTTGATGCAGACGCTGCTCCAATGCGCTCGGCGTTGGACTCATGAGTTGTGGATGAATCGGAGGATTGCATGTAAGCGAGAAGCTTCCACAATACGAAAAGTAATGTCTCATGGTATTTTTACGAATGCTGAAGATTGACGGTCAATGCAAATAAAACTGCGGTGGGTACCTCAGTAAAGTAATGCTGGGTAGTACCAGCCACAATTCCATGCGCGAATAATGAATACTTGATGCAGAAGCCTTTGAAATACCTCATGATTTTTTGCGAATACTGAAGACTGTCCGTCACTATAAATGAAACCTCAGTACTTCAATAAAAAGATGCTAAGTAGTACTAGACACAGTTCCGTTCATGACTAATGAACATTTCATGCAGGAGCTGCTGTAATATACTCAGCGTAGGACTGATGAGATCTCGGACGAATCGGGGAAATCCATGTAAACGAGAGGCTTGCGCAATAAGGAAAGTTATGCCGATACCTGATGCTTCACGTTTTTTTAAAGAATGCTGTAGAATGTCCGTCATTATAAATAAAATTGCAATACTTCGGTAAAAGAATGCTAAGTTGCATTTTTCGCGCGTTACCAATCAAAATTTGATATAGAAGCTGCCGAAATGTACTCAACGTAAGACTGATGAGACGTCAAACCAATCAGGGAAACTCATATAAACGAGAGGCTTGCGTAATAAGGGAAGTCGTACTTGTACCTGATGCTCCACTTTTTTTTAAAGAATGCTATGGTCTGACCATCGCAAAAAAGAAAAATGCAGCAGCTGCTGAAATATGCTCAACGCAGGGCTGATGACCAACGACGAATTGGGGAAATTCATATAAAAGAGAGGTTTGCACAATAAGGAAAGTCGTGCCGCTACCTGATGGCTCATGGTGTTTTATAGGAATGCCGTAGATGATCGATCACTATAAATAAAACTATTATACTATGTATAATAATAATAAAAAAAAATGCTAACTAGTACCAGCCCCAATTTTGTTCACACACTCATCTTGATGTGGCCATTCCCATAAGTACCATGCGTCCGTCAATGCACAACAATAAATAAAACTATTATACTATGTATAATAATAATAATAAAAAAAATGCTAACTAGTACCAGCCCCAATTTTGTTCACACATTCATCTTGATGTGGCCATTCCCATAAGTACCATGCGCCGTCAATGCACAACAATAAATAAAACTATTATACTATGTATAATAATAATAATAAAAAAAATGCTAACTAGTACCAGCCTTAATTTTGTTCACACACTCATCTTGATGTGGCCATTCCCATAAGTACCACACCGTCCGTCAATGCACAACGACTCAGCGCATGGTTTTTTCTTACGACGGTTGATCGCAATTAAGCGAAAGCCTTTTGCACAGTTTTACGGCCCGGTTTTCTGTTTGCGCCTGTTTCATCGACTCGCTGACTCGGCGAAGAACGATGAGAACCGTTCAGGTGCTCGCCGCCGTAAAAATGAGCTTACGCAACCTTCGATTCTCGCAATTCGGCCCGTTGTACCAGTTATGTCAAAACGCGAGGGACCCTCGTTGAGAATACTCGTTGCCCTCGCCGCGACTTTCGTCGCTGAACGCTCGCAGCGCGTCCTTTAAAGGTCACCCACAAATGCAATGTATGCAATGTTAACAGAATTCCTCGAAAGCATTGTTCGCCATCGCCGCAAACCGGCGAACGATCGACTCACGCGCGGATCACGCGACTTCTTGCCTCTTTTTCCAACTTTTTGAAAGCATTTCAAAGTATTTGATTACGTATTTGAAATGCTAAAGTATCTGCTTGAAATATGGAGTTTACTTGTTAACTGAACATTATTAGGTGATGTGTTTAATGTCAATCATAAAATTGTAATGGGGTAATGAGTATACCTTTTACACACACATGGACTTTTGGAGACTCCTGAGTAGCCCACCTCATAAAATATTTTTCAAATACAAAAGGGCTTTTAACACTCTTTCATTAATTCGACATGTTTCAGACCTCACGGGTTCCCTCCGGAGTATTCTGTTTTAATTTTGTGGTGGAGGCTTCGTCTAGGGCAGCTTCTCTCGTGCGCCTGTAGTTTTACTATTAACACATTCACCGCGAAGCTAATTTTGTTTGACTTCCCGTTTAAGTGACGTGTGACTGCATAAAACGTGTCTGGGCATAAAGAAGAAACAATAAGCGAAAAACCTCCCTTTTCTTTAAGACGTTCGAAAAAAATACTTAAAAGAGTCTAAATGAATGTTTAAATACTGTATGATAAAGAAATGTTAATTGTCAATTGTTAAAGTTTGGTTTCGTTTCTCTCTAAACTCTAAATATTTCGTTTAGGTTGCAGTGTTAACTTTTACACATGATACTTTATAAATCATACAATATTTACAAATTTTGTTATACCTTTTCAATGAGTTTCATTGAAATGTCGTATGTAAAACAATAGCTCTTTGCTCATTGCCTCTCTTTTATGCACAAATGCAGTTTCCGAATTTACGCACCATCTAAACGTAAGCGAAATAAAATCAACTCTGCATCTATCCCTTGGCGGACCTACATGTGCATATTGAGTTCTATCACTTGTTTTCGCCGAATGCATATTTGTGTCCTTCGGCCTTATCAAGTGTTCTCGCCAGACACAAATATGCATTTAACGGCTACATTTGCGCTGATCGCACATATGCGTGCTTCATCCGCAAAGAGTTGATGTTTGACTCCCACGCAGCGTGATCTCGCTATGCACATCGAAAACTCCCGCTACATTCATCGCAACGCACTATTGACGCGCTCAATTTTACTGACACCTACTCTCCGTATATATACACCATTCGCCCGATTTTCTTGCAAATCATACGAGCAAACATTTTGTCTCTCACCACCATTATCTTCAATTCCATTTATTCAATAAACACAACCATTGCCACATCGTTTGGTACTCCCGACGAGACTTTCTTAACGACCCCACCTCGGCCGGTTGACCCTTTGCCTGCCGAATGCACTTTGCCCTATTAGAACCGCGACGTCTCGAAGTACTACCGCGTATAATTGAACCGCGCAAAATTACGATAACCCGCATTTTTGGCCAGCAACGCATCAAATCTCTATTCTAACATCAATACCGTTTGCGCTTCCACTGAAATCTTTTGCACCAAGCACCGGCGACACCGCAGCAACCAAGGCAAAACAGTTAGCGCGATCGTGTTACCGGGATCCATTGTCTCGCCTCTGTTCGGGGAAGCCCGAGGCCAGTGTGGATCCTGTTGTGCATCGCGCTCTCGCAGGAAAAATCGATGGTGCCCCGCGGGGGCGTGTGGTGGAGTGAGACGGAGTGTGCCTCGAACGGGAACAAGTTGAAAGTACGCGTCGTTACTATTTCTGGTGACGCAGGCCTTGCGGCGCGGCGATTAGAGCTATTACGGCGTCTTGTTCCTGGTTGAAAATGTGGGTAACGGGCATAAGGACGGCCACCCGTACGCTGGCACGTGCGTTATGATCGGGCGATTTTCTTTAGATATTCGAACGCGGGAGTACGAGAGCGTAAGGCGAGTGTGAAAGTGCGTTGCTTGGCAGGGCCGGCCGTAGGAGCTAACGGCGCAACGGGCTGAGACGAGGAAGCCTGGGGGGCGCCGAGGTTCGAGGGAGTGACGGAGAAAGTTCCTGAAGAATCTTCGGCCGCACGACGTGACATTAACGGTTTACGTTGTGGGATTTGGCCCGCTACGGAGCTCGGTGTGTCACGCGCGGACCTGCGTGGGTACCGATTTTCACTGACCCTGGCAATTGAGGAGCGTGTAATAGGTGGTCACTGGTCACCGACGGGGGGATCTTGTTGTGTTGTAAATGCAACTGGTATTGGAGCAGCGATCTAGTACGCTGGTGTACAATACGTCCGCGTTATTTGCATTTTGCGCGGGTTAATGATATTCGGTAGTAGTTCGTCGCGCTACGGTCTGACGTAGTAAAATACGCTCGCGACAGTCGACGTGTTAATATGTTGAGTGCCACGCGGGTTTTGCATGTATGCCCTCGGGGCTACGGTAGCATTTAACGCGGTACATCGTACTATTTCGTCTCTGTGGAATCACATATTTTGTTAAGGGGTGTAATTGTTGAATAGTGTGCTTTCCATTTCGTAACGCTGTGTAGTTATTTATCTTGTTTTGATTATTCAACAGTTTCGTAACTAGTCACGGCTAATCAGCGTGGCTGTCAATGGTTTAACATATTATGACCCGTATCACTCACTGATGATCGACGATACAAAAGTTAATTAAAATTAAAAAGTTCTACAATTATGAAAACAGAGAAATGTGGTTCGATATTATTTTGATTACAGATACAAAATAATTCCGGAACAAAACTAATCTGTTCAAAACTAGAAAGTATCTCGAAAGTACACATGAATGGCTACGTGTAATTTATCGCAAATTACCGTGTCTCCGCAGTTGCCAACATCGGACGGCGTAAACGGGAAGATGAACTAAATGCGCTCGGTACTTAACGCGTTAACACGTTGATCGCCCAGAATAAATTTAGTATGTTTCCGGCGAGTTTAAAATCGGCAACGTGATACTAAATACCTTTTTGGTAACATCCGAAAACAAATCAATGTCATCAAATTTAGGTAATGGTATGCATTGGTGTATAAGACACAATACAATCCTTTGGAAAAAAAAGTTTGCAGCAGAAACGATTGGGCCCATGTGTATTTTTTTGTCGCAAGATACGTAGACACACTCTAGTTAGATTAACGATTAGAAGAAATGTAAGAAAACTGTGACTTCTCACCTCCTACTATCCCGAAGCAACCTACTCAAGTTGCCTTAATAGTAACTGCAATTTTAATCGCGTTGACCACGTTAAAATTGAAGTTACTATTAAATACCTTCAAATACGGCTGACAGAAAGTCAGCACGTATTTGACTTGTTTTTCGCAGATACAACGTTCAACGTGGTATTTAATACGAACTTCATCGTTGTTGAACAATTGTACCACGTTGAACGTTGTATCGCCCAGATTTGGACGACAGACAAGTCAGCACGTATTTGGCAGTTTTTTGCGGTAATGAAGGTATTTAATAGTAACTGCAATTTTAACGCGTTCAACGCGATATTGAACGTGTTACATTAGAAACGGTGAGCAATGCCTGCACACAGGTGCACTGCCGACTTGTCTGTCGCCGTTATTCAACGCTTTTAACGCGTGCAACGCGATGAATAACGGCGAGCAAATACGGCTGACAGACAAGTCAGCACGTATTTGGCAGTTTTTCGCAGTAATGAAGGTATTTAATACGAACTTCACCGTTGTTGAACAAATGTAACACGTTCAACGTTGTATCGCCCAGATTTGGACGACAAACAAGTCAGCGCGTATTTGGCATTTTTTCGCGGTAATGAAGGTATGTGTGCAGGCATTGCTCACCGTTTCTATTGAATCTATGTGATATCGCGTTAACGCGATAAAACGCTTCATTGCAAAAAACTGCCAAATTCTGACTTGTGTCGCTGACGAACAACGTTACCGCGTATTGTTGATGAAGTTCGTATTAAATACCTTCATTACTGCGAAAAACTGCCAAATACGTGCTGACTTGTCTGTCAGCCGTATTTGGGTGACATCGCGTTGCACGCGTTAAAAGCGTTGAATAACGGCGAGCGAAGTGCACCTGTGTGCAGGCATTGCTCACCGTTTCTATTGAATCTATGATAGAACAGAATGCACGGTTGCGCCGCACCTGCAGCAGCGGTCACCGTGATCCGTGGGTGACCGATTCAAGCATTACGCCGGTCATTACGAAGCCGCGAATGGCGATCACTTTCGTCGCGCTGACTCACGATCCCCCGATTGTCATGCGTTATTGACTTTGTTTCGATGCTTGCGACACCTTCACCAATTTGCCTGCGTGCTGGAGCTCTTGCGAAAAAGCGGCGTGCCGTAATTATCCGCCGCGGATGCTGAGGAGGAATAAAATTTGAATGCATTTGCATGTCAACGATGTAAATACATGAAAACGGGCATTTGCGGGGCAGTCGAGAGAAATACGATGGAGCCTCGATTTACGCGGGGTATCCGCCCGAAGAGAATTCTTTTCACGCGGATGAAAATCGCGGGGATAGAATCTGTCGGTGCAAGATCGGTGGGATTTTAAGTCAAAAATTTCGAAATTGTGAGAAACTTATTCTAAGACAGTTGAAAGTATTCGTAGTTGGTCCTATTTTTATAAGAATTGTCTTCCTTGGTGTTTGTGTTTACTGTGCCTGTCACGACTAGAAACTCGAGAATCTATGAACGGGCGCTATAAATTACTAAACCTGGAATTGATAGAACCTGAAAGGAAGAGCAAATATTTGTATCACTTGCACGACCAATTTTAAACACCATCCCAACAGAAAGAAACGTAACACGTTTAAGCAAGAATTTGCGTCACTGATAGATAACAAATTCCATGGAGAATTATAGACAACGCAGTCTATCCGAATGCGTAAATGAATACCGCGCAAAAAAGTGCCGCGTAAGCAGGGATATGATTCAGCGTGTGAGAAAACTCGGATAAAATATGTGCTGCGTGAATTGAGGGTGCAATTGAAAAAAGAACGGTGTATCCTGATTCGGGATGTCCGCGCAGACGAACGGAAGGAACGGCCGTCTAATCTGACGAGCAAATCTCATCGTCGGCGAGCAGTGCTCTAGTGTCGTCTCCGTTATTATTACGATGGGATATCGAAATGATCTCGAAATTACCGCAGTGCCGGTGATTAGTACAAGCTTCTTGGCTTTTACGTGGAACGAGTCCAAGGCCACGAGTGCCGCAATTTCAACTTTCAGCCAGCACCCGAGGGTCCTCTATTCTCTTTTAGCCGGGCGATTATCGCTGAATATTACGCTCCTTGCGATTCCTGACTCGACGACGCGATGGTCGCAATCGCAATCGTCCTGACCATATTGGGACGGCTGTGGACAAATTATTTTTCCACGTCCCGACGATCTGGCCACGACGCCGTGATTACCTCTTATAATTCGAATAGAAGTTTGTGCGCTGTCGCGTAATGTTATCCGCGTTTAGCGTTCGTGGTTGAATAACGCAGTTGAGTAAGTAGGCATGTAATATTCGAGAAGCGAGTTAACGCGTCTCTGTGCTCAGTGAGAGCGTGTGCACGCGTTACATACACGCGGATATATGAAAGTGGACGTGTACGTGTTCCACACATATGGGCGATAAGTTCCCTTCCTGAAATGCAAGTCTAGTTTACTGAACGGACGCGATGCAAATTGGTGCAGTTACAAGAGGCCCTCGCTTCGTTCTGCTAACCGTAAAATCATATCTTTTAAATGCGGTTTCATGTTCGAACTCTTCCATGTTATTCCACGGTATCGGCTGACAATGCTCCTTTATGGATGTCCACCTACACACCTCGCCAGACAGAGGAGGATGCGTTTTGAGCACAATGCGTTTTACATTTAAAGCCGGATCACGAAGTTCGAATGGGGGACTTCGATAAATGGCGGAGCTACAATGGAAGTTCCCATTTTGGGACGGTTTTTCTCTATAAGAGTGATCGTCGTTATTTTATTTGTGATACATGGCTACACGTAGTACGAACAATGTCGACATTTTTTGATTGTCGAAAATATGTCGTTGAATGGCCTATACACGTACGATCCTCTACAGTCCCCGAGTACTCTGCTTTATATAGAAGACACACACGGGGAGTGTTTTGAAATTCAATATTTATGTAAGCTCCCATTTCGGGACAATAAGATTACGTTTCCTGTAGCGAAGTGATCATTATTATTATCTTTGCGATACCTGGATAAAATAGTTCGAACAGCGTTAATATTTTTGGATTACTGAAATTATGTAATCGAATAACATGGACACGAATGTTCGTTTACAGTTCCTGAGTAGTTAGCTCCGCAAAGAAGTCAGAGATCGGAAACATTTTTGAATTCAATATTCAAACCATCATTTTTTAGTCCAATATTTGAGCCATCATTCAAGTAGAACTATTTTCCTATAGCAGAACGATCATCATCATTTTCTTTGTGATCCATGGCCAATTAGTTGGAGCATGTTGATGCTTTTCATTGCTGAAATCATGTCGTTGAATGGCATGTACACGTACGTTCGTCTACAATTTCTGAGTAGCCTGCTCCACGGAGAAGACACAGACCGGAAGTGTTTTGGGATTCAACATTGATGTAAGCCACACGGCACGTGAGCAGCAAACGCTAGTAGGACTTAACATGAGAACAAAGAAACACGGCTTCACCCGTTTACGCTCGTCCACCCCCTTCAATTTTTTCCACGCCACACCGGTTTTTCTTCAGCTAACAATCGTCCACCTTCCCGCATATCTCCACACACGCTCAGCTAGCCTCCCAACGTGTCGCAGTTACATTTGATAGAACAGTGGGGCGTAAAGTCACGATCTATCCGCCGAATGCGCGTGTCGTAAATTGTTTGCTTGTTTAGATATCCGGACGCCGAGCGTTTCGGTGACTGGCCGGTTCAATTAGCGATTTCCATAAGCCGCGGCACTTCTCTGTCCCCTGCATAATACGACACCTGACAATCACGATAGACACACCAGCGCAAGCCTAGAGCGCGCTACGAAAAACAGTCGGCTCTTACGTAATTACGTCTTGGTCTCGAGGTTGCAACACCCGGTACGCCGAACACCGCCGTGTCGTTGTTTTGTCGTTAACTAATCGATCCTCTCCGTCACACGACCGTACTACCACTGGCTCGGGACACTGAGTCGGGAATCCTCGATTTTTTTGGTGACGTTTCGAGTTCCCGGGGCGCAGTTGTGTCAATATTTGAAGTTACCGATCGCTTGTTTCGTCGGCGGATTTATCGGTCACCGGCTGCACACCGTCATCCAACTGTACACACGCGGCACACAGGCAACTAATGACTATTTTTACCTGATCGGCTTAAGGAGTCTCCATCCTCTGAACGATTGCTGGCGACGTCGAGCCGGATCGTTTGCGGTCGCTCGTGGGCGGACCTCGAATACGTCTCTCTTGATGCTCCTCCGTCAACCTCGTCCCAGCCAAGGACGAGGACGAACAATCATCGCGAGTGTTGCACCGAACGTGCACCTGCCGTCTCGTTGTCTATTATCAGTCTCGCTCTCCACTCGTTCCCCACCGATCGTCCACTTTCATCGGTCCCGAAACATCACGCCACACTTCGCGTTACATGATGTCGAGATTAAGAAAAAGTTCTTCTATCGGTCCGCCGCGATTCGTCAGCGCCTGCCGATCGATCGTCGCGAACGGATCACGCCCGATACGATCTCATGCCTTCGACCCCGTAATCGTATCTACCGCCAGCCTTTTTTCTCACTCGCCTCCGCTCGCTTTATCCCGAACTTCGCCCCTCAGGACCCACCACGTGACTCCCTCGATGGTCACTCCCAGCGATGGCAATCGCGAGCCGCCGACACGGCGATCGATCGATCCCCCTCGATCGATCACCCACCCCTGCGCGCCGATTTTCGGAGTGTCCGTCTTCCAGCCGGCCCCGCCGTCTTCTTCTATAATCGCGATCGCGCCTGCCCCGATCTTAACGCGGGGACCGAGCGTCTGCGACTGCGGCAAATTCGAATCGACTCGCGCGGCGAGAGAACCAGCGAACGAGCGAACGAACGAGTCACTGCGTGTGTGAGAACCTGCATGTGTGCCGCTATAGAGACACGCAGTTGTGAGAGTGTGAGCACGACCGGCTGTCGTTTACAGGAATATACGTGTTGCATGCGAGATGTCTCAAGCGAGTACACGGATATAGGGTGCTTTGGAAATGCATA
Organism: Cryptocheilus praepositus; assembly: GCA_033815515.1. Classification (NCBI taxonomy): domain Eukaryota; kingdom Metazoa; phylum Arthropoda; class Insecta; order Hymenoptera; family Pompilidae; genus Cryptocheilus; species Cryptocheilus praepositus. Next base: position 4,742,521 of record JAWWQZ010000257.1, read on the forward strand.
TTGCGGAGCGGTGGGGCAGATTGCTTTTCTTCGGATGCTTCTTTTCTTTTTCGGCGGAGTGCGGAAGGTGGGTGAGCATCGGTGGATTCTGCAGGCGGCTCATTGGCATCTCGATCCAGTTGATCGATGAAAGGAGTACGTGTGTCGCGATAGAGCGTTTGGAAATCTATATTGTGCGACGGTGGAGCAGAGTCATTTTCTGTGGGTGATTGTCAATGGATTGTGCGGGTGGACGATTAGGATCTTGATCCAGTTGATCGATGAAAGGAGTTCGTGTGTCGCGACAGAGCGTTTGAAAATGATATAGCTTGATTTTCGGCACGGTTGATAAAATGAATTGTGCGGACGACTGATTAGAATTCCGATCCATGTGATCGATGAAAGGAGTTTGCGTGTAGCGCAAGACGTTTCAAAACACACATTGTAATTCGATGGCGCAGATTGATTTTCTTGACGCGATTTTCAGCGTGTGCAGAAGATGAATGGTCATCGATGAATTGTGCTGACGGTTCATTAGAATCTCGACCCAGCTAATCGATGAAAGGAGTTCATGTGTTGCGACAAAGCATTTGAATATGCATATTGAAAAATCAGTGGGGCAGATTATTTTTCTTGATTTTCTTGACTTGATTTTTGGCGCAGTTAAGAAGGTGGGCGATCATCGATGGATTCTACGGACGACTGATTAGGATCTCGACCCAGTTGATCGATGAAAGGAGTTCGTGTGTCGCGACGGAGTGTCGGATAAGAGAACAGGATCTGTGAGGTCGAGATGAATATTAATTATTAGTGGCCGGAGGGAATAGCAATTATTTGTTGCAGGGGGCAGAACTGCCGAGCGTGCGTTCGCGGGTATCGGGTGTGGAGTTATGTGTATTTTCTTGTTAGCGCGCCGGTGATGACGAACTGCCGGCCGACGTGAGTGTAGATCCAGTTGATCGATGAAAGGACTTGTTTCTTTAGAGATCCGGCGTTGTGCATCGTCTACCGGGTGAACGGTTGCGTTTGCGTCGTGGGCAGTACTTTCTTTGAAAGATCGACGATGGGGTTCCATCCTGTTGCGGCTAAAAACAGCGCACGATTCGCGGCACCTTTACTATAGGCTTCCGGTCACACGCCCATTTACGGTTTAACTAGAATCAATTGTCTTTCGCGCCTGGTCATCTTTACCACGCGCATCGAATTGCAAATGACGTTGCGCCGTAGACAATTGGACATTATCCTTATCACGGCGATCACCGATCAATTTTGCTGCCTGTCAAATGCAAATTAGCTGGACTCACGGAGCGCGTCTGAGAGATGACGCTTGACAAACATGAGTGCTTCCGGCTCGCGCGACCAGTTAGAGAATTGCAACGCGGTCATCGCGATGACTATTATTTTCGTCCGCGCTTTCAGGTGCCACGGAGTCGTTTGAAAAATCGTCTTGGATGACTGTAGTGCGGCTGGATAAAAGACAGGCGCCTTCTCGCCGTATTTCTCGCTGGTACAGGATTCAGTTATTACGTGCGTATTACGTGTTGTATTACACAAACAGCCTACACAACGAGCGCGTGGATACTGTCAGTGAAAGGGATTTAAATTCAGCTGACACCAGGAGCTCCGCAGGACACGTAATTGTGTCAATGTTCCGCGGCCTGTTGACAAGAATCAACAGAAACGTATTTATGCGGTGGGTCAAGTGTTAGGCTCAACTCATTAACGCTGTCAGCCCTTCTATTTGCATTTTCCGAGAATATCTGATATCGCGCTTTTTTTTCTGGCCGATAACGAGGCCTTAATTACCTTCGATCTGCCAAGCCGGTCTGCTTCGCTGGGCCCATAAAAAAGAACTGTCGAGCGATTCGGAATAATGCCACCTTGTAATGTCGTAATCGAGAAGCATTTCGCTCGTGAAAGTTCTTACCAATCCGGATACACAGGGAACGGATTGATTTCGTTTTTAACGCTGGAGCAGAAGCTGCGTTTAGTACTAGTGTGAAACGGTCCTACTATTATAGTTCAACTAACGGCATTGCTGTTGAGGCGGTTGGATGTTGTCAACAACAATTTGCATAAATTACATTTAAACTTCTGTATTCTAGTGGCTAGATGTCGGCAACAAAAACGTGGAAACGTTCCAGTAAATCATGTGTTCTCTTAGTGCTTAGAAAGTTGTCAACACTTTAATAAGATACATAAAAACGTCTGTATTCTCAATACGTCAAAGGTGTCAGCAGAAATGTTGAAAAGTTACATTCAAATGTTTATCTTTCAGTATTTAAAAAATATTAACAAAAATTGTGTACTATCAGTACGTCTGTACTATCAGTGCTTGGAAGTCGTTGACCAAAATGTTCATATATTACACTATAACACCCCTGCTCTCAGCGCATCGAAGTTGACAATGGAATTTGGAAAAATCCCATTAAATCGGTTGTACTCTCAGTGCCTGGAAGCTATCGAGAAAAATGTTGACAAGTTCCATTAAAACATCTGTACGCGTTGCAGCTCGCCAGCCGGTTCCGTTGATACGTGTGGGCGGAACTTTTCTCAATTGACACGTATCTGCTTTTAACCGTTCCGTGTGTCTTTTCATTGACATTAAAATGTCTGCGCGTTGCATGCGCGTAATTCTACGGGCATACGCGTCCTCGCCGGGTTTGCGCTGCTTGTGACTAATGTGACCTTCACCCTTGCCTCGTTTCAGCGACTGGTCATTTTGCTCGTAATGGCCAACGAATGAACGTCTTGAGATAGTGATCCGACCGGTCTTCGGGTTGCTCTATGAAAAGTAGAGAAGAGGCGCGCGGAAAGAAGCCTCCTGCGAAGGATGCTCTCGGCCGACATTTAAAAGGCAGAGCCTTCGCCCGTTTCTTCTCCGACTCTGCCTGGGACCGGCAAAAAATTCGCGACCACCCCGTACGTTGCGTACGCGACGGGAAGCGGACACTCTCGATTTTAAATCATGCATCGTTTCCTCCTCCGCGAGAACGAGTTAGGCACGAGTCAATTATACCTTTCTTGTGTGTCCATTGGTAGATGCCAATGGAACCGGTTACTTAGTGGCGGACGCCCATGCACGTTTTCGCGACCTTGAAATCGAGCACTATTAAAGCGTGAATTTTTAACAGACTCGAGTACGACGAGGGCGTACAACGCGGTGAGTTGATGGTGGTCGCTGTTACCGGAGATACTTCTGGCAGGTTCCTAGTGAATATGGATGACGGGAGATAGAAAGTCTGCGGACGCTGACGTTGTTGGTTCGCTCAAGTCGGGATTCGAACCGCTTGTTGCGCGGTGCACAACATTTAGTTAGACAGCGAACCATCTCCCTGCACGCCGACAGAAGATAGCGAAGATCGTTTCCAGTGAAACTGGTTTGAAACCACGTCCGATGGGAATGCGGAGGTTCGTGTCTGGACTACTGGAAAAATGCACTTGGACACGAACCCACATTTTTACAGCATACGTTAGTTAGGACACAAACCCACGATATAAGGGTTGAAAGGGGTTGACACAAATTGCGCGCGCAGTGGCTTTGTATTTTTTCTAACTATAGTGAATCTACATGCATGTCTTGCGGCTGCCGCTTATCTTCGACAAAAGTTTTCCATGAAAACACCTTAAATATCCTCATTCGAAGTACTATATTTTCCCACTAGGATTGAAAGAAGTTGACACATAAACAGCGGAGTAACTTCATATTGTTTTCAGCTACAATAAATCGACACGTGGGTTTTCCAGCTATCGCTTACCGTACAAAAATCTTTCATCAAAAACACCTCAAATATCTTCATTCCAAATATCATACATTTCCCCTGGCATTAAAAGTAGCTGACACATAAATTGTGCGCGCATATTTTAACCACAGCAACTAAACTGTCTTCCAACTGCCGCTTCGACAAACACGCGAAAAACACCTAAAATATCCCCGTCTCATGCACCACACAAGTCTCCGCCACGTCGTCCAGGCCAGAACAAAGAAGCACCCCATCCTCCCACTCGGCCCGATTGAAAGGAGGTGGAATACGTAACGTCATTCGCATAACGACTCCGCGGCGCATCATCAGCATTCCGGCTGGCACACCGTGACGGAGGAGCTCATGAATGAAATTTTCGGCGCTTATATACATACGTACGTAATAAAGAGCGCTCCACTCCGCTCGTGGCCACTTGAGCCTGTCGAGTGAGTCGGAGAAAGGGAGAGAGATGGTGAGAGGGTAGGCCACCCCGGGCCGTGCATAATTTCGACGTAGGAGACGAGAGGAAAGTCATCCGTGTTAAACACGCTCATCCACGCACTTTGTAGGAGGTGGCCGAGCGTGCGAGCGGACCAGACGACGCAACAACGACGTAATCGAACGACGAGGGGCCAAACAACGGAGTAACAACGAAACGAGGATGTTCGCGGCGCCACAGCTGGCCGTGACAAATTTTTCGCGAGGGCTCCCTTCCGTTTTGTCGTCCGACAACCCCCTCGATTTGCCGCAGTCAATCATCATACGTCGTCTTCGTCGACAGACCCGACACGCGGCTTGTCTTCCCTAAGATTGCCAGACTTTGTACGATCAAAATACATTTTTCACTCCTGCGGTTGAATGATGCGAAATGCGCGCTGACGCGAGAGTTTGGAAGTAGCTATGTGGATTTCTTAATAGTTTGAGGGTCGCAGTTGTGTGGAGACTTGGCTAAAGAGCAGTTATGCGTCAGCATAGCTTAAACGTGACTTCGTTTCGCTAAGCGTTAATTGTGTCAATGACCGACGATCGCGTTTGAGAAATTTTAACGCGTTCACTGCTGCGGTAGTCACCGGTGAACGGCGCAATATATTACAATAAAAATGTAAAAAATTCACAATCCACAGTATTTTTTAATTTTGTAAATTCAAGTAATGTTAGAATAATGATTACATTCTTCGGTCTCCGGAATATCGAAATTATTTACATTTTGCGCAATTCAATCATACGCTGCAAAATTGTATTATGTTACGGTTCTAATATAGTACAATATATTAGGCGGTCAATGTGATAGCATCTGAAAATTGGTAATAGGCCACTGTTGAATGTCCAACACTTTAACATTTCCTACCACACGTTATTCCGATTTACTTACAATAATCCGTTTGCGACAGGACATGCCGATAGATTCCCGCCGTTGTCATTCGCCGAAATGTGCGATCGTCAGTGCGTTAAGGAACCGCAATGGGAAACAGTGATCATATGGTAGACGACATGTACCGCACGCGTTCGAGGCACTGACACGATTATTATTAGCGTAGTCGATTCTTCCGGCACCCTCGGACAAGGGTGCGTCTGTTACGCGATTACAATTAGCCCGCACCGCCCCTGCCGGCTAGCATTGCGTCGGAGTCTGACCTCAAGGGATTCCCGAATCAGATTGTTAACGATATTGACGCATAACCGTATTACTTACCGCGGCAAGTCGGCGACATGCTCTGAATACACATCGCTCTGTCGTCCGCTGAATGCGAGCAATTTTCCCCCGGGCACAGAAGCTTCGATCGATTTCGCACAAACGACACTGTCCGAAGAAAACACCTCCCACGCTCACCGGTTGACGGTGATCACGAAGACCGGCCGTCCATTTTCGACCGTAATTTTCCGCCTCCTCGGGGCCACTTATTCAAAGGCCGGGCCCTGTTCATTCTCCGCAGAATGGACACTCAGCGGTAAATAACTCCCGAGGAAGCACGTGAACGAAAAAGTTAGTTGATACCTTACTACCTACTCGGGCGACTTCATTCATGTGGCGACAGCGGATGTCTCATCCGTACGACTCAATTGACAGACTCGGTCAGCGAGCGCAGTCCTCGAGAGTTATGGGAAAAGAGTCAATGGGATGCCTTGCCCGGCAATTTGAAGGGCACGCACAGGTGCTACGTTCGTTCACAGCCAACACCGGTGTCGGGGACATTTTTCACGGCGGTGACAAATCGCGGGCGCACATTCATAAAGCCAAGGAGCACTAATGTCGTCATATGAATGAGCGTGAGCGGTATGAATGGGACCTTCGAGTGCCACGTCTCCACGGGCATGACAATTGATGATCGCAAAGTACTGCCGGGACGAGGGACAAAGGACACGTTTCTCAGGAGAGCTGGCAATGCGTTGAGTCGGCGAAATTGAGTGGCGAAGGAACGCGCGCCCCTGTGGCGGTCTTGTTTAGCGCGAGCATTACTCGAACAACGCGTCGACGTCGCTGCGTGCGCTCGATTGCACGCAGGTATTCTGACGTTTTCGCGATCTCCGATTTTTAGGCAGTGAGTTCGAGTACTAAGCCTATGTTTGCGGCAGTCTATATTCAAGGTGATATCGAAGAGGTGTCGGCGCAAAGTTCGATCATGATGTGAACTCATTTATGTAAAATGTACACTTTTCTAGACACCAATCGATTTAGCCGACGCTGTCAAAAAAATTCTTTGAGTCCTATGGACGCATACATGCATCCGCCGGAAGCTTTCGGTGTGAACGTTGAGGGCATAATGCGTCTATCAATCTTCTAGATCTCTCACGCAAGACATTCATTATAATCAATGTATGATTTGAATACGCGTGCCGTCTTTGGCGGATAATGAAAAAACACTCCATCCTCCGCTTCGATCGGGAGTATTCAGGAGTCAAAGTGTTAAAGAATTGTCGGTTCAACGTGACGATGCATCACGTTTGCGTCTGCACACGAAAATCCAGCGGATAACAGCGTTCTGACCGAACGAGCACCGTTCGCACTTTTATCGTGCGTCTCGAACGGATACGCGCCTTTCGCGGAGCGGAGGCGCTGACTGAAAAGACGGACGAAAAACGATGATAAAGAACGCAAAGGATGTGGGAGAGTGGCATAAAAGCGCGGGAAATGGAGAAATAAAGCGAAGGAGCGCCTCAGCTTTGCCCTGCTTTCCCCGTCCTGCCTATCCGACGCTTTGCCCGACTCCGCGCTCGTTACTGAAATGAATGCCGCGCATAGGTCTCTACGTACACCCGGTGAATGTACGCGCGCGTGTACGTATAAGTGCGGCTTTCGTGCTGCACAGAGAGAATTCGTCGCTGGATGTGGTCGTCGGTAGCACAGTTGAGAGAGATCGAGAGATCAGAGATCGAGAGAGAACCAGTTCTACAGGGCGATCGAAAAGTGGCCCCGGGATATCGGCAATTAACGCAACGGTTAAACGATGTCTTTACGTTCGGGTGTATGTCGATTTGATAATGAAGGAGTATTAAAATCCCCTTTTCGGTTGAGGGGCTTATTGACTTTCAAATTTTTATTATTGGAGTTCGCGACATGTTTCGGTGCTATTGGTGCCCACCCTTCAGGAGTCTACGGTAGAAGATAACAATTAACATTACGTTACATCTTTCTAACATATGCACACACCTTTCATAGACCTCTGAGGAAGCACCACCAGTGTATCTGAAACATATCGAGAATTTTGACAATAAATATTTGACACCCAATACTTGTCAACCTTCCTTCACTAGTAAATCAACACAACCGTGAGATATCGCCGACAAAATTTTCCGTAGATACTTAGACGTACAGATTCATCGGGACCTGCGCGCGGCCGGTTAATTTAAAGATGCACGCACGCAGATTTGTCGGACGTAGCACTTGTGGGATGAGGGTGACTTTTCGATCGTCCTGTAGAAGGCGAGGAGAGTGACGGTGAGTAGACAAGGAGCGTAGAGTCTCGCGGCAAAAGGGCAGGAGGGAGTACGAAAAGGAGAGAAGCAGAGCTCTAAGGCGGTGACGTTCTCTGATAGACGCCGGATGCTTTGATGTTCGCCGCCGTCATCTTGCGCGTTACCTCTACCGTGGTTGTGCACGCTGTAATGGACCGAATGGCAATGCACCCTTCTCTCGGTAGTTCTGCAGCACACAGACGCATGTTTCCTGTTCGAGGACCGCGAGGGGGTGGCTCGGAATTGCGTGCTGGCACCCCTTATATCCGTACTCGACTGCTCGCCATATCGCGTTACTCATAACTTCTTTCTCTGTCACGCCTTTCGTCTTTGTCGCTTTGCGATGCCCTCACTGTTAGACAAGGGTGGGCGAAAGTTTGATGCACCGACAATGTTGTGACTTGGCGTTTGAGCATTCTTTTGCAAACGGCGTCAAAAAAATACTATCCGATCTTCATTCGTGTAAAGGTATGCGTGGGGGTACAAAGTCTATCATGTAACTCAGTATGAAAATATAGAAGTGTAACTGCGGCGCATGGAAGATTCTGTATGTGTATATATTTTTATGCTTGAGAAGCGGATAATAGTTTTGTGTTGTTTGCGAAGGCTTTCGAAAGCGGTGAATCAAAGTATTACGTGGGTATCAAGCATTGGGTAATGCTAGAGAAATGCTGAGTGCAGAAATACAGAAGTATAAATGAGATACACCGAAGTTTCTGTGCATATATACATTTTCATACGACCAAGAATCGTCTAACATTGTGCCTGCACTAAACTTTGACAACCCCTGTGAAACAGTGAAGACAAAAGTACAGAAGTACAGGTGACACACATGGAAGATTTTGTAGCCCGGCCGTGACTCGTATCGATGACGCGTGCAGCTTCGCTGGCGGATCATCCGTTATGCGGCCAGCCTAAACTCTCAGGACTTTGTCCACGATCCGATCGGCGACGCACATTAACGATTATTGATGCGTCCCGTTCGCGATTCCGGCTGGTCATCCTGGTGCTCGGAATTAGCGGACCTTGCGCCGCACTCCTGTTCATCGATCGATCGTATCGACCTTCGTCGAGCCCGGTCCGCTGCAGGCTGGCAGCAGAATATAATCTTCTAGTTATTCCCGTCGCATCTTCACAGTCCGGCTCAGAATATCGCGTGTGCCCCGTACCAGCGTTGCACACTGCCATCGCGAACAGCAGTTTGCCAAGGCGCTGTATCTTTCCGGGAACCGCAAAAGCGAAAGCTCGCAGCGGATAATCGCCTGCCGAGGGTCTCTCGTGTCCCGGAATACGGAAGGTAAGTGCTTAAACGCACCGACCGCCCACGAATTAGCGCAAATCCTTTTTAAATAATAAACCCTCGTTAAGTGTAATGAATCTCCGCCTCGGCCGGGGGGCATTGTCCGGTGAAACGGTCAGCAGGCCAAAGGACCGCCACGCCGAAAAATAGGCCAGGACTTAGGGCGCGCGGTATGGTTGGCAGCGCGAGCTTAGCCTCATTATGGAGGCCCGGACTTGGATATTTGGATACCTATAATCCCCTTTCGACGAGTCCGCGCCGATCCGCCGGTCTTCTAATCTGGCTGACTGAAGGGTGACAAATAATATCAAGTTGCCGCGGCCGTTCTCGGGCCAGCCTTCGGATGGACCTGTCGTTGCCAGCCGGATGTATATCTGATTTTAAAGGACTCGCCGCGAAAGACGATCCCCTGGCTCAGGACCACGCGTTCGACAAATGCTGCGGCTTACATTGGAATTCCCGACAAAATCGATGCCGCGGCGTCTTCTCGGTGGCGAGACACGGCGTATCGAGCAACCGCAGCTTCCTACACTATTCGTCTGTTGCATTGTTTCGGTAATAATCATGTCACTTTTTTCCCTGTTTTTTTTCAACCCTTTTCAAGTATTGGGAACGACGCGCCCTTTTACGGCTGAAATGGGGAGTTTCTTAACATGTTCACGCCGGCGTGTACCACCGGTGGCTCGCGCTCAACTGTCCCATCGCGCGTGAACATTTGTTTAGACGCCGCTCACCATCAAAAATATAGTTCGTTTAGTAAGTGGACAAAATTGCCGTATAGTTGAGAATTTAGATAATTGAAATTTAAATAATTGAACAAGCAACAATCGTACGCCACCAAATGAAGTGCTGCATGAATTCGAGGGCCGCCTCACAGCGAAAAACATGAAAATCCGCCCCGGCGTGAACGTGTTAAGTCAAGATTAGTAAATTGTGCCTGCACGCAATACATTTGTGACCGGTGCAAGACCTCGAGAATTTCAACAATAAATTTAAAAGTCAATATTTTCCAACTATAAAACGGCTTTTTACACTCCTTCATTAACTCAACATGCTTCGGGACCTCACGGGTTCCCTCATCAGGAACACTCTTATTTTAATTTGACGGCAAAGGTTCCCCCTAGTGTCCTAGGTTGTCACCTCTTTCCACATTCCGACGAAAGAAAAGCGCATCGTTTGAAATAATCATATGATGACGCATTAATGGTAGCTGCGGTGCAGTGCGCGGACTCGATACGATTGTTACGCAAGCACAACTGGTGACGACGCGCAGGCCACGTTTATCGGGCGGAAATTAAGGAAGGTGGGGTCTTCTGGCGGCGGGTAGCTTTGCGCGGGCGGCTTTGCGCGAGCAGCCACGAGTTAAGTCGTGGGTAATAATTACCGATCCCTCGTTAGACAGTCAATGGATACGAGCCTCGCCCACCTGCCCCGCGCTATAATAATATAAGCCGCCTCTTTTGCGGCTGGCAGCCCTCGCACGTGCCACGAGCCAGGAACTCCTTTATTCCTTTTCTCTGCCCTCGGCGTTCTCACCCTTTGCTGCCTTTGCTCTGCCCAGGGGTAGCTTGTATCGGTGCTCAACGCTCAATATCATTTCTCTCCACCGACCTATACCACCGTGGAGGCATTCGCGGATATGCTTGTACGCTGTGTGCGCGCACGGTGGTCACGAACGACAATGACGTTCGAAGGAAAAAGTTAGGAAGGCGCTAGGTAGTGGTGAGAACAGAGGCCGAACAATTAGTGGATAGAGCGGTTGTTGTTTGGTGGCTTTCGGGTAGTTATGTGCGGATGATGTGAATTAAATGCGGACTATGGCACGGATAGATTGTATATGTTATATCGTTGCCTATAACATGCGGGATCAACATTGACGACGCTGGGCCAAAAAGGCATCTCATTAATTAAAGTTTTTAATGAGATAAAAGCTCTGCTTTTCAGGCGTTCAGGCCCCAAGAAGGGCTTTTATATCATTATTTACTATTTCTTACAACGCGTCAACCATATGGCAAGAGAGAGCGAGCGAGAAGGCAATCGATGATAAAAGATTCCATAGTGAAGGATAAAATGATCGTACTTTGAATTAAGGTCATCTACGAGCTGTGACTTGTACGTGTACACACCTACTTACACGTGCTATGCCTTCGGAAGACTAGGGCATAATTTTGTAAAAACGGCATAACCAGGAAAGCCGTGTGAGCTTCAGAACGATCAGAGGTCGTGTGACCGTTGCTGTCTGCCGCGTGACTCTTCAATTACAGTCGGATATACGCGTATATTTACGTTGCCCGCACTACGGACCTCAATTTCACGAATTCTAATCAGCTCTACTTCATGCGCTCTTAATTCAATCCCGCGATCCCTCCTCCGCGCTCTCGCTTTCTCGACGAATCGTTCGTTACATTCACGCAATTAAACGAGGCCCGCTCTCCGGCTCGGTTAATTGCGTTATTCAGAAACGATCAATCGGCAATTAGCAGCGTACTGTCCAGTCGAGGATGCCGGCGCGAATCATTACTCGACGCGGAATTATGAAACGGCCCGACGAAGATATTCATTTCGTATAAGACGCGTTATTACCATCGATTGACATCGGTGCGATTGCCTGGCGACCCCAATGCGCGACTCAATTTCATTAAATTCTCAGCGATCTAATTTCGCTATAACACGAGGTTTGCTTAACCGACCGCACCGATGAACGAACGCGTATATAATTAATAAATCAATTAGCGCGGGTGCGCGCGATTGCCATGGCGGAGTCGTATTTAATTGGCTAATCGATGGTGTAGCTTGCAGGTGAACTCTGTAGCGAAAAAGCGCTCGTGAACCTGCGAACGCGCGTGGACATGGAAAAGAATGGGGCTCATTTAATTACCCGACATTCTACAACACTAGCAAGCCGTGATATTATATATTAGGATCTTAGGCCTACCGCGAAAACGAAAAAAATCTTATATTCTTCAATCCTTTTTAAAGTAATCCAAACCATAATAAGTGTTTAGCTTGCCTGGGCAAACTTGGACCCTAACCGTTTTGGGGATATTTTGGAATTAAAGAACATAGAATCTCACTGTCCCATTGGCGATTTTGATAACGCGTCACCAACTAATTATAGGACTGTAACAATGCAAAGATACACGGTTCAGTCATACAAAATAGCATGCGGTCAGTGTGTAAAGGAAAATTTGGAGTTTTCTGGGAAAAGTGAACGACGACTTGTTCAGAGTTCAAGTTTACTCAGACAAGCTATTCACATCTCTAAACGGTATAGATCTACAGGTATAGCTAGTTTCAATAAACTTGGACCCCAAACGCGCCATTTTCCAACTAGGCCTCACGCCAATTTGTCGTATTATACACGGCTAAACCATGTATCTTTTCTTTGTCGGGAATCCTAGAAATGGTTGGCAGCTCGCTGTCGGAATCGCCAATGGGATTATATCCAAGGACTAATTACAAAGGCAAAAATATTAGAATATGCGTGTGGAGCAGGTGCTGATCGCTTCGCGTAAGACTTCTTTTCCATTTTGTCGTCAATTTCCTTAGAATTTCTGTACCGTCAGTATAATCACTGTTATTTATATATAAAATAAGAAACAAATCTATTAAGTGTGAAGTTAAAGAATTATAAGTTGCTCCTGCAAGAGTAAGTGCACTTCTCCGGACGCAAAGCGTAACGTCACTTATTTTTTCATGGATTCTGTTATGACCCCCCATATCATCGATATGCGCACTTTTGAAACAACGAAACAAAGTAACATCGGTTGTCTCGGAGTTAACATGACATTTTTCCGGGTGGCTATATTTACCGCATCGGAAAGGTTACCTCTAGGTTCAAGTGTGCCGTGAGATAAAAAAGGTCGAAAAAACTGGCCTAGTATCTGGGATCTCGAGAACGTGGGCCACCCTCGATTGGCGCGTTTACGTCGCGCGACGCCAATTTGCGCGAAGGAAAAGAGCGGGAAGGAGGCACGTCCGAGTGCGGGACGGAAAGAGTGGTGATAAAAGAAAAAAAAATAAGAGGATCGAGCCGGAGCGGACTGGTAACGCGTGACAACGTAGGCCGAGGGCATGATGGATGAGGGGGCGGCCAGTTTACGTGATCGAGACATGATCGCTCGCGGACGGGGTGGTCCGTCTGTCCGTCTCTTCTTCTTTCTCACTCTTTTCTCTCTCTCCGCCGAGCCGGTCCCCTCTGCCACTTCTTCCCCTTCGCTCATCCCTGTCCTTTCTCACGTGCATAGATTCAAACCACCCCTGTCACCGACCTGATGAGCGATCTCGTTGTCATGTCCTTCGGACGTGCGCCTCGTACGTTGCTCAAGGAACCTTCTTCCTTCTCCTCACAACGCTCCAGACACGCGCGTCAATTTTTGAAAATTAACGAGTGCACGGTGACGCTTACAAGGCAGAGCATGCGGATACTGTAAGACAATGTCGCGCACATTTTATATTTCACGAAACGTGTACACTGGGCGATTGCAGATAAAGGCGCACGAAGTGAGACGTTCATGGTGGGAGACACACCCGTTCACACGTAGATAATGGTTTTGAGTGGAGATACTATAAATAATGTAAATAGTATACAGGTTTTAAGGATCATGTACCATTGTGCGAAATCACCGTAGACGTCCGAAAAAGGAACGTAAGGATGCCAAAGCACGTTGATTTTCGTCACATGACAGCACGCTAGACTAGTGACCCGGGAATCCAAGCTTCTCGCGATAGGCCAGATTTTCGATTTTTTCGACAACATCCTAACAAACGAATTTGAGCCGTAACAACGGCTTCACGAATCTCTCGAGAAGCCAGGAAAGATTGAAATAAACAAAATAATATCCTCCGCACACTTAGACTCAGGAACCTGGACGTCACACTGCGCTGTTATTCAGAAGTCCAGTGCGGAGGCACGCTCCGAACGTTTGTGACGAGGGAAAGAAGGAGGCAGGCTAGCTGTAGCTACTCCCAGGAAGAGGAGTCGAACGCGAAGGACTCTCGCGGAGAGAAACCAGTAGCCCCTCGTCGTCAAGGCGTCCCGCTGACCTCTCCCGATTCTCTTCTTACACGTGGATCATCGCTCGACGATGCCCTGACGTAAGGAATGCTTTGCCTGCGCCGAGAGACCGTCAGTTGAGCGAGGTCCCTCGCTACCGGTTCACTTTCGATTCAACGTCTCCCGTTTCTCCTTCTCTCATTTCTCAGAATGGCCTCTTTGGCCACTGCGCATCTTTGTTACGTCCAGATTTGATATGCAGATACATTTTAATCGGGAGCTATGCATGCGTCTTTTGTGTCATTGCATTCGGATAAACGGTGATCTTCGGGGTACGCGTATATAGACTGTGCGTCCTAATGAATTGATAGGTCTGTGCGGACCGGTGGCAACGGGAACAGACGGTGTGTATAATTTCGTAAGGGCTGCTACGTGGGGTGCCGTCGGCTTGCTTTCTTTCGACGTTTACCCGAATCTCGGATCAACGACACGCGAGCGTTTAATTAAAAAAGAGGAAGTTCAAACGCCGCCGTGAAACGTCAGTCCGAATTTCATCCCGCGCCTCTTTCTCTCAAGGGAGATCGGTGGAGCACTGACGCACGGAATGCTTTGCCGATGCCGAGACAGTATCGTTGCCGCGTCGTTTTTTTCCTTTCCTTTCTCCGTCTGTGCCGCTGTCTCTCTTTCTAGTGCCCTGCCGTTTTGAAAGCTACCAGAAAAGACCGGGTAACGCTTTCGGACATGACGTGGGTCCAGCTGGGATCCCTGGTCTGTTTTAGTTCTGACCGCTGACTTATTTCTTCGTTTTGCTAACTGTTGTTTCTTTTAGGGAACGTTAACACTAGATTTACAGGATCTGTCAAATTGACGGGTATTCGGAGGATTGGTACACGACATACCGGGCTTCAAAATTAAAAGGTTGCCGTGGAAATGAGTTTGGATATATGTACGTATCATTCCATTAATGAGTTAGCAAAAATTGATCGGAAATAGTACTAATGGATTTTGTAATTTTACTGGTGTGATCCGGAAGCCATTGAATTGACGGGTATTTGACGAAGTATGCAAATCTGCGACGTACAAAATGTCAAAATTAGAAGCCTGCAGAGCCAATGAATATGGATATGTATTCATATCATTCCTTTAACAAGAGTCAGGGAAGGTTGCACGAAAATAATTTCATGAATTTGGATTTACGAAATTAATTCAGTCATATACTCGTATCATTCTATTAAAGGAGTTCCATTAACAATTATTCACACATATTCCAATAAAAGTTGGTCAGAGATAGTACTGATAACTCCTATAATTTTATTCGTGAGATCCGGAACTCTCGAATTGACGAATATAGAAAGAAGTATGCATATATACTGCATACAGAATGTCAAAATTAAAAGCCTGCGAAGACAATGAATATGGACACATATTCATATAGTTTCATTACCAAGAGTGAGCAGAAGTTGCTCGAAAATAATTTCATGAATTTAGATAGTGAAACGATTCCGGATCCATATTTTTGTCATTCTTTTAATAAAAATGTGCACAAGCCGCTAGAATACAAGAGTAAGAGCACTCGCGAGATCCGAAAGCAGCCAAACTGCCGTGTTCCGTATATCTGCCGTTAAACTCACAAGAGAATACCCCGACACTCACCGCATCTACTCCGCGTCCGCATTACGCAAGCGCCGTCAAGGAAAAGCCGGCGATTTTGCCTGCCATCGATTTTATTCGTAAGAACGCACGTCCGGAGACTTATGTCGGTAATCGGTGGAAATTACAGCGTGTTAAGTCGACGGTTTTAGATCGAATCGCGCGGTCCCCTTCGGCAGCGAGCGAACTGACGGGGAACTGATACGCGCCTATATCCGAACAGAAAGAACACACCCGTTCCTCTTCCAAATCCCGCGAGATTGAGGGACGCGACACGATAAGCGCCCCAGCGAATGCCGCGGAAATTGATTTCCGCAATTTCTCAGCGGCCACGGAGCAGAGACGTCGCTCGCTCGCTGCGATATTTCATCGTCGACGCTGGCTAATAGACGCGCAAAAAAGGTGCCGTTGACTAACGACGGGCCAACATTTACTTCGATTCCACGGTCATCGTTTGCGTCCGATTGATGGATCGGCGGAGAAAATAATGATGCCGCCGTGGCAAAATGTTGACGGAGTCAAGATAATTGGTCGTGTACTACAATCGGGGGCAAATATTATTTTGTAGGGGCGCGGAGGGGATTATATTTGTATGATAATAATACGTGCTGCTCTCTCGGGGGGGTTCTTCCGCATAATGGCATAAGGAGGACGGCAGACAAGGAAGGGTGACGACGCACAATGATGCCAGGGGTCGGCGGTGTGCGATTTCACTCGCCCATTGTACGACGCAATCAGCGCCTCATAAATATGTCCCCGCGATTTTACTTACCTCCCTATTAAACATTCGGATAAGCGTTACGCGTCATGAATATTTCTCGCCCCGCCCGGCGTCTCGGCGCGGATAAACGTTCGGCAGTCAATCTATTATTAACGCGTGCCGCAAATTTCGGCCCGACGGTATTAATTCTGCATTGTTAGCGGCGCAGATTTCGAACTAACGGAATTAATTTTTTAACATTAATTCGTGCCACAGATTACGAACGGATGGAATTAACCCTCTATTATTAATTCCTGCCACAGATTTCGAACTCGTGGAATTCATTCTGTTATATCGAATCCTCTCAGAAATGTTGAACTCGTGGAATCCATTTTCTATTATCACGTTGTGCCACATATTTTGCACTTGCGGAATTAATCCTTTACTATTAATTGAGGGCGCAAATGTCATGTTCGTGAAATCTTATGCGATCTGTCTTACGAACAACCCCCACGCGAGGAGGTTGCGTGTAAGGCCAGAAACGAATCCGCCACCTTTGAATACGTGAAGCGACCGAGCGATGGCCGCATCTGATAGCCAAGCTGGTAAGCCGTCTAGGAATGCGACCTTCTTCCACGCTCTCTTCTACTTCTCCTGTCTTTTCTCTTCACCCGCTTCATTCCCACAAACAGTGGCTTTTTCTTTGATACCGCGTGTTATTTGAGAAGGCCCTGATCAAAATATCACGTTCCTACCAATGGGAAAACTGACGTTTTATCTAGAACTGCGTTGGGTATATTTCTGTATTCTTACAGATAACCACATTCTAAGCAGACCATACCTTGCGCCAGTTAGTCGCTTTTAATTCGTTTCTGCATTCTTACAGACACTCCGAAAGAAAATACATGAAATGCTGCGTTATTAAAACATTTTGTCAAAAGCGCTAAGTTGTGATTGTGCCAGTTTTTAATTCGTTTCAACATTTTACAGGCACTCCCAATCTAAATAGGCCAAAGTTTGCGTCAATGGAAACACGGACGTTTCATCAAGAACACTGTGTTATAAATATGCCCGCCTTTAATTCGTTTCTGTACTCTTGCAGGTCCTTGCAGCGCAAACACGTCAATGGGAAAATGGACGTTTCGTCATGAACATTGTGCTATAAATATACCCGCTTTCAATTAGTTTCTCTATTCTTACAAATCCACACGGTCTAAACGCCCCGAAGCTCGCGGCGATGGGAAAGCGGACGTTCCATAAAAAATACTGCGACATAAATACGCCCGTTTATTTCACCTCTGCATCCTTACAGATCCGCGCAATCTAAACACAAAGTACGTGTCAATGGGAAACGAATTTTTCATCAAGAACACCGGGTTATAAATATGCCCCCTGTTAATTCGCCTCTGCATCCTTACAGATCCACGCAATCTAATCGTTCAACGCTTGCGTGAATGGGAAAAAGATGTTTTCGCCAAGAACACTGTGTTATAAATATCTCTCCTGTTAATTCGCCTCTACATCCTTACAGATCCGCGCAATCTAATCGTTCAACGCTTGCGTGAATGGGAAAAAGATTTTTTCGCCAAGAACACTGTGTTATAAATATCTCTCCTGTTAATTCGCCTCTGTATCCTTAGAGACGCACGCAATCTAAACACAAAGTACGTGTCAACGGGAAACAAATTTTTTGTCAAGAATACCGGGTTATAAGTATGCCCCCTGTTAATTCGCCTCTGCATCCTTACAGATCCACGCAATCTAATCGCGCCAACGCTTGCGTGAATCGGAAAAAGATTTTTTGGCCAAGAACACTGTGTTATAAATATCTCTCCTGTTAATTCGCCTCTGTATCCTTAGAGACGCACGCAATCTAAACGCGCCAAAGCTCGCGCCGGGCAGTGCGCAAGACAGACCGTCACGACTAAAGCCGCATCCCGCCCCCGCAGGCCTCGGTGCGTCCGACATGCCTCTTCGGCTCGTCGTAATCCATCCGAAAATTGTGTCGGCAAACACGTGCATTGTTCGTCCCGGTAAAAACGGTCGTGGTGCGCGTTTACGTCACACCGCCCATCCTGAAAAGTAATCTACACCGCATTGTCGCCGGAGAGGATCCACGGAAGCGTCGGCCCGATTCCTATTCTCTTCCTCCTAGTCTGGCTTATACAACTCGCAGGGCTTGATCTGTCATGGGCATTGAGGATCGCGGTTGGATGATCGCGCGTAAGCACGTTATTCGCAGCGGCTTTTCAGACACGTCGGTATCGCTGGCTCTTACGTGCCGCACGGCACCACCTTTACTCCCCAACGACGGAGGGTGCAAGCAAAGTCCCGCTCGTCGCGAGATCAGGATTAGCTCTGGCTGCGGCGTCGGCATCTTCTTTACCTGGACTCAGGTCGAGGAGCCGAGGCGATCATAGTTTTCTTCAGAAATACAAAGCGTGCTCATTGCCAGCGTTGCACTGTCGACGGGCGCTCATGCTAAAGAGTGAATGCGCGGGAAGCATTTTTTCACTTTTGTGCTATGCCGGACTTTGCTGTATGTAAGCTACTACCGTGATAAATATCTATGTGACCACTACTAAGGTGATGTATAAATGTCGACTGATTGACGGACTGTGGCTAGTGGTCTTGGCGCAAAGTTCGATTCCTGTACCGACACCTTTTCAACATGAACTTGAATACAGACGATCATAAAAATATTTTTACTTTTACGACCATTGAAAAATTCTAAACTACACTACGAGAATAAAGTTAACTATAAATGCATACTTGCAAACCGTATTGCATCCGTATGAACAATCGTTGCAACAATGAAAAATAATAAGTACCGTTAGTAATCATATAATGAACGTTAGTATCGAAAATATCAAAGCGCTTTGTTTTTACTGAGCGCGAATTTTCGTAATTTCCTTCGTAAGTTAGAAAGGTTTGCTTGATAAGATAACGAAGGATGGAGACTGACATAACGACGGAGGCTCATCAGCAGCTGTGGGGCGACCCAGTGCGCGGTTCAGTGCGCGGCCATGGGTGCTTAATTTTCGAGAGGGTGGTCGGGAGACCAGAGAGGGGCCTTGCACCACCTGGAACCACCCTAGAGGTACCCTCGGGATCAGGGGAGTGAGGGCATTCGGATGCGCCGAGCCGTGCAACGAGCAGCCACGAAATAAGGGATGCTCCTTACGGTCCCGTGTCTATATGCCCGTCCCTATGGTCGCGTAACAAACTCCACTCGCTACTTTATTTTTTCGCTGTCTGCTCTACGTGTCGCTTACTTACCGGCATTGCTATGTGAAACCCTTCACCCCTTAGAAATTTTGCGATGCGCCATGGTTGGGGATTAGGTGATAGCTTGTGACTGGAACACCTAGCGAGCGTCGACCGCTCCTGTGAAGATTGTCATATTGGAGAAAATGGCGTTCGGGAAATATTTGATGACGGTCGGATGCGTGTTTTTGCACGTAGTGCAAGGAATTGGGTAATAGGGTGCGACTGAAATAACTAGCAGAAATACTGTTAAAATTGTTATGGTGTAGAATGTAGAATTTAAAAAAATAGTGGATAATTGTCGGATGCATCCTTTGGTTTGCTATATAAGAATTAGGTGATAACGTGCAAGCGGAATACCTAGCAAAAAATGTACGATTCTTGTTAAGATTATGATAGTGAAGAGTTGAGCGTTTTGACAAATATTTAATAATTGTCGGACGCATGCTTCTGCATCTATTATCACACTGGGTTTAGGTGACACTCTGCAGCCCGGACGCCTAGCAAGAATCAAATATTACCATTAAGATTATCGCATTAGAAAATTCAAAATTGTCTCTGCACCTATTGCCATTATTCCTGTTATAATTATCGATGTGCAGAATTCGACGTTTTATGAAATATTTGATAATTGTTTCAGTGTCAGGTTGCAACCGGAGCATCCAGCAAGACTCTACTATACCTGTTAAGATTATCATAGCGAAGAGTTTATCATTTGAGGAAACATCTCTCATAATTGTCGGTCTCATGTTTCTGCAGCTATCGGCGTATTGAGTAGAGTGGAGTGTAGGCGAGTTGAAAACGCAGAAGGGCCATTTCAGTTCCTCTTTCCCAGTGAGCTACGCGAAAAGGGCGGCTGGGCCGATGCTCGAAAGGGAGATTAAAGTGCCGCGATCCTCACAGGCAGTTTGTTTATCGGCAGCTTTCTTCCTCGTCATCTTCTTCTACTGGCTTCCTCTCCCTTGCGGCGAGCCGTCTTCTTTTCTTCCTTTTTCATCTCTTTTCCGTGCCGCCACCGACGCCGCGGCGTGTGTTAAGCCGTCTCTTTCGCTCGAGTGGCGCTTGGGTTCATGGGGTGGGAGCGAACGACAGCGAGAAAAAGACAGAGAAACAGAGAGGGAGTGGATGAGGAAGATTTTATTGTACCTTTCCTCCTTGTGAATCAGCCGCCGAAAAGTACGTGAACGATATTAAGGCGGGAAGGGACAGTAAGAAGCGGTACTCACTGCGATGCGAGAAGCACGAACAAAAATGTACCGTCAAAGGGCCCCAATTAGACGGACGAGTTCTCAAAAGAAGCACGTTACGCGAGTGCGTTAAAGAAATTTCACGAGGAAAACGAGGCGTGCCGGGGAAAGCGTAACGCGTTAATCTTCGTCGATTTTCAATTTGCCCAGGAGCCGGTCTCTTTCCCTCTCGGTCCGTGCCGAGGACGTACACGTTTTTAATTTGGCGAGTGCCTAGCTATGTGCTCGCACATACTCGCATGTACATACACAAAGCTTTTCGTCCGCGATTTGCACGAGGGGTTGGAAAGTCGGACACACACAAGAGGGATGCGCGCACGTTGGGTACGTTGTGTGTAGTAGGGGCGGACCAAGCAAAGGGAAAACATGGTGGCCACTGGTTGCGGCATTCATCAGAGGCGGTGCTCTGCGTACCTTTTCAGATCCTCTTTTTTTCGTCGTTCACGTGTACGCATATATACGTAGGGGAGCGAAGGAGAGAGACCGACGAGCGAAAAAGAGAGGGCCGGCGAGTGAAAAAGAGAGAGACACGGTGAGGGCGAGGGGGAGGGGGGTGGGATGAGAGGGCTGTGAGAAAAAGTTTCCATTGAAATTATTGGCAAGAAAGAAACCGTATCCTGGTCGGCTCCCTTTGGCCGATGTTCGACGATCCACGAGGGAACCAGACCAGTATTTACACCTTCTTTACGTCAACCGACGACGCTACTTGGAAACATATTATCGCGCCCTTTGCCCGATCATGCGTGCCGCGGTGGCGCACGATTTGTGCAGGGCCATTGCCAATTTTGCAAGAAAACGCGTGCCGCGAAATTCGCGAGTTTCTCGCGATGAAGAGCAGCGTCTCGCGAGCGTCAGGAAGCGTCAAGAAGCGAGACGGCTGGGAGAAAAAGTTACGGAGAGACAGGGAACGCGGGCAGCGGCACGGATCAGAAGCAGAATCCTCGTGGATCTCTTCGGATGTTTTCAATTACACTTACGTCTCCCTGCTCCCCTAGACCGCCGGTGTCTGATTACAAGTGAGATGTCGGGCGCCACGGTTGCGGCGAAATGCACTTTGCCAACTCCACCTCCCATCCTCGCCTCTACCTTCATTGCCGTCCGGCGAACCCTGAAATCAGAGAATAATAAAATTCGCCTAATGCCGTTTGGCGTTTAGCGGCACTCCGCACAATTTCCGAGTATCGACGGGCGACTTTCCGCTCGAGAACGGGGAGCGGCGACGAAGTAATTCGATATCTCGGATGGCCCTGGTCGTTTTTACTCCCGTCTTCGTCGAGGCCGCGATTTTTGTAACGTGCCGTGCGTCGCGTATGTGCCGGCGCGGATGAGCCGAAAAACTTGTGCTCTCGACTCCCCGCAATCGGAACTACCCTAGTCAATGAACGTAATACGCGGCGTGGAAGGAGAAAATCAATGGACACGGCTGTTTCGCAGTGCAGTCTTTCGTCACGCGGATCATGTACCTTTCGGCTTATCCACTGCGTACAATTGGATTTATCAGGCCCGCGCGATCCTCACGCCGCTATCCTGCCGTTCCGGGAGAGTGCACGTTCCGGTGACATAATATTTTGGCGTCGTCATTTCTCAGTCGACTGGCCTCGTTCTTCAATCGGCGCGCCCGACGCCCTCAAATGATTACGTTACAACGAAATTCCCGAAAGGGCCGGACTAGTTTTCGCATTTGCATTGTTCGCCGGCGTAGTCAACAGAAATCGCAGTAAAGCGATCACACGTATCGGTGGCTCTTCGGAACCGTCGAGTTTCATATTTCGGGCGCCATTATTCGGACGTTTAGCACGGATGGAATCACGCCGGGCCCGTATTGTTGGCAGCATTTTCATCCAAAGCATTTACAATTCCTCTTTATTGCCTTTCGGCTTATCCGGATTGTACCGGCGCATTTACGAGTTGTGTGTTTCATTCCGATAATCGCCATTAAGTTAACGAACTGCAATATGGGTAGTCGCGCGCGCGGCGCGGTACATGTGGATTAACCGTGCATTAATAAGATTATCCGTGTGAACGATAAATCGGCCATTTTCGGGTTTCGGATATCTTATTCCGAGGGAAAAATGGGATCATGCTGAAGTTGATAAATCGCTCGCCCGATGCGAAAATACGCTTTAACGAGAGACAATGCCCATTACACGTCGGCATAATCAGCGGCAGCGGGTCCGCATTGGAACGTTGCACACGTCGGCATCGACGTAGCGTTCGCTCGAACACGCGGAAGCGTCGTTTGCCAAGTCGGTGGTCTCTCGATTCAACGTCGGATCATGGGGGCATTTTGTTCCACGGCCAGCGCGCAAAGTAGGTACTCGCCGCCCGGATCAACTGGCGAAATAAATGAGAAGTGTCGCTCAAACGTCCAGATGTAATTAGGTAGGTATGTCTATCCGCTACCCAACCGCTTTCGCTCTAATCTGGTTATCTGCTAATCGTCTTGCCCCACTCTCACGGTTCCTCCGCTCACGGCATCGCTATACATCATCATTATAGTTTCCAATCGGCACTGCTCTGCAGTGTCATCTGTCCGCCGTTCTTATTTTATGCCTTCACTTTTTTTTCGACCGATCGCTCTTGGGTCAGCGCGCCGGCTTTTGTCTCTCCATCGATCTCCCGTCACCTCCGCGTTGTTTTCCGTTACAGTTAAAGTTAATCAATTTGCATATTATTAAGTTTATCAGAATACAGATTGTCGATTACACGCCTCGATAATTTGTTTGTCCCACGGGTGGTGCTCTACGGGTCCTCGACCCGAGAGAAAAAGGACCGTTCGTCTATCCTCCTCCTCTAAACTTCGCTTTCTCTTCAGCGGACGTCTGAGAAGGGAGCACGATGCTGCGTCGCAACTTTCGCTGAATGGTCCGTCGCCGCTGGAGGCTCATCGATTCTCCTGCGCGGACACCAATTAGCCACGGATCGTTGATTAATTGCACACTCGGCCGAGTACACGTATTTAGTGTCGTCGGCAAGAGATTCGTCGGAGAGGTGTTCTCTGACTCTGCTGCCCGTTAACTCTCCAACGTCAGAAAAATAGTTGCAGGGCTCGTTCTCGGGTGAGTCGAACTTTACGGGAAACACGCACCGGCGTGCTGTTCGAAGGGTTAAGTACTGGATGTTAAGATTCATCGTCTCGAAGTAAGAACGGATCATCTGTCTGCCAGGGTGGGCCCTTTGAAACGCGAACAATACGGAAACATCGGTAATATCGATGACAAGCGTACTCAGCGCTGAGATTGTCAGGGCAAGAAACTCCGTTAGTCGAGAAGGCTCGAAATAAGTGACTAGAGTGGCTTGTGCTTTGTGCCTAGATTAACGCTAATGGCGACGTCGCTTGTGAGTGGCACATTCACCTCTTTCTCGCTCGCGCACACTCGTACATACACATAGTCGGTTGTTCAGTCTCTCCTACCCCTTTTGTAAAGGCCACCTCCAAGACTCGATAGTGTCTTAATGGCTCCCTGCCCTTAAGCTTTATGGTACAAACACCCGATTGTTCCTCGGTGCCGACGTGAATCGGTTATCGTTAAAGTGCGGACTTAGTTTGAGGTGAAGATGGTATATTTTTTTATGGAATTTATAGGAAGCAAGAACTTAGAGGCTGGACTGCGTAACGCGGCTATTTCATATTGCAACTGAGTATAAATGTATAGATTGCGATCGTATAGGTTTTTAAAGTTGTAGGAGACAAAGTGCAGACTATAGTGGACTCTTCGCAGTTCTGTACGTAATAAGAACTCGTTGCTGTATTGCTAACCATTAATCTGTGCGAGTTAACTTTTTGCAGCCTCTTGAAAAAGTGATTGCCCTACACTGCCTCTATCTTTCATTCTCATGTCCCCTCCCTCGTTCAAAGCAGTGCCTCGATTGCCACGAGGGCAAATAAGAACTAGATACACAGGTAATTGGAGCCTAATTGGAGCCACCTGTTCCATCCAGCAGGGGCAAAGGGATGTTGGCCTTACGGTATTTATTTTGAGTGAGGTTCTCGTTCGTTCGCACAGCCGGCTACTGTTCTCCCACACTCTTTCGATCTTCGCTTTTGTCGGCAACGAGCGTGGATTACGCGACAAACGGACGAGAAAGTACAACGCAAAGTACGGATGTTTCCGAATGTCGATAAGACCCGCGAAGCTTTCTACATACACAATCTAGTGTTTTTTATATTTTAAATTCCCGCAACTCTGACTGCCTCATAAATCAATGAATTTACGGCTAATTCAAAAACAGTAGTTTTCTCCATCGACTGACAATTAAATACAAAGCTCTGGAAAATGGTAGTTATCATATTCGGTGCACAACAAAAACAATATAAATATATATGTATATATATATATACATACATATATATGTATATAAATATGTATTGTAACTGCAAGCGTGCAATAAGGGAAGCGTAACAAAAACAATGAAAAGCCCTAGAAAAGCCTACCTCCCGTCTCTCGCATAGCAGTGGCACTCGCGTCGTCCCGACGGACCGCGTCAGCCGCCGCGACGCCTCGCATCGGTCACATTCCCATCTCTGCACTCCCGCAAACAGTGAACATACCCAAAATTACGCCGTCTAACAATCCCAATCTACCTTCAGCAGCCATTGAACGTCCGGCACCCCAAATCATCCAGGAAACAACACCGACCGTCGCCACCAAACACCGTCGAGCAGCGTTACGCCGCCGCTCCTCGACGTACGTCCACCATCGTCAAATCCGCCAGCAACGCAAGAAACCGAGGACACAAGCAGTAGAAAATGGACTTACCGTCGGCGCGTTCGTGGCAGGCACCCGTTTTGTGGCAAAATCATCCTCACGACGGCCGCGTCACTGCGACGCGTGCGAGAGTGGCGTCGCGACGCCAGGCGTCGGCATGCGTGATGCGTCGGGTTCGCGCGGCTCCGTTCACAACGTCGCGCCGAACAATGGCGTCGCCAGCAGCCGAACGGGGACGGTCGGGGGCAAGTCGGGGGGACCGGTCGAAGACCAATTGGGGGCCGTGGGCCGCCTCCGATCGGAGACACCGACGCCCCTTGGTTCGCGAGCGTCGCGACGCTAGGTCCGCTGCCCCACCAGGATGCCGCTGGCTCCACCCATCTGGTATCGGCGTCACGTGATCCGGCGGGCACCAAGGCGTCGAGCGGTGCGAAGGGTGGCCAAGTGCGAGGGAGACCGGAGGCGCCTAGGGAAAAGGGCGAAGGAGACGGAGGCAGCGAAGAAGGGTCCGTGCGCCGACGAGGACGGGCTACAGAAGTCGAGTCAGACGAAGACGCGTCGTCCTCGAAGGGAGGGAGGCTAGGAGCGAGAGAGAAGAAACCGCCGACGGAAGAGTGGAGGTGGGAACTGGAAGGGTGGGCACTGGCGGGCAGCAGCGGGTAAAAAGAGAGGCTAGACATTGGAATGAGCGAGAGAGAGGGCGAAAAGGGAGAGGCTGAGGGTAGGCAGCGAGCGGGTAGAAGGAGCAGCGCTGGAACGAGCTACGGACCGAGCGGAGAGAGATCGAGGGTGACCGAGGGAGACCAGAGAGAGCGAGAGAGAGGAAGCGAGAGGGCAGGAACGCGGCAGAAGTGGGAGAGAGCCGAAAATCGTGCGCCTGGAATAGTTCGCGCGAAGGAAACGCAGACTCTGCTGGTCAATCGGGCGCCGCGCACCGCAGCAGCGACGCGTCACTGAACACCTCCCGTGTTTCACAAGTTGCACACGTGCTTCTTCCTTACTTCCACTGAGAAGCGGACGCGCGCGTACACGCAACGCATCGGGAACCGTCGGCGCCTCTGATATTCGCCGCTCGCCTCGGTCAGGAGCGATCGAGCGTGAACGCGCGAGACGGAACAACTGCCAGACCTGGGGGGCCATTGATTCGCGGCTAGAGTCCTCAGTCGCCTCACGTCTCTGAGCAGAGCCGTCTTGCCGTTGTACGGACTGAATATCGCGCGGGCGAAGTGTGCTGCGCCAGGCGCCAGACCGTCTGCCTGGCACGAAACGCGAGTGGATTCCGTGAGTTAGGCTCGTTCCTT
This sequence comes from Cryptocheilus praepositus, assembly GCA_033815515.1. Classification (NCBI taxonomy): domain Eukaryota; kingdom Metazoa; phylum Arthropoda; class Insecta; order Hymenoptera; family Pompilidae; genus Cryptocheilus; species Cryptocheilus praepositus. The sequence goes on from JAWWQZ010000257.1 coordinate 4,769,367, forward strand.
TCAGTGCAGCGCTTCAGTGAGAACAGTGAGCGTTTTTGTTCGTGACGGACAGCGAACGAGAAAATATATACGCGTACAGAGAGGAAGAGAGCAAAGAAGGGACGCGGAGCGGAAGTACGAGAAAGAGAGTGTGAAGAGAGAGTTACGACGGAGAAACGAATCTGGCGGAATTTCGCTGAATCAGCGGCTACCCTCTCGCTGACTGTGACTCGGAGGCAACACCAGAATTCCGCGGCTGCAGGAGAGGAGAGAGGATCCGTTGTTGCGGATTGTGCTCTTAGCTGGTGACTGGATCCGGCCTGACCACGGCCATTCTCGACACGGTAAGCATGGATAGAGTAGATAGCTCATAAGCGCTGTGTACGTTAAAAGTCTTACTGTGAAAGTCATGAATTTTTTGATATCCCGTCGCCGGCATATTCCAAATCATGCATATCCTCTAAGTAACATTGACAGTCATAAAGCGACGCAGAAACAAATAATTGTATAAGTTAGGGAGAGAATAATCCTGTAGCGTGAATGACCACCGAAAGCTCAGTAAGACTGTCCGCCAACTACACTAAATTATTCTGCTTCTAAAGAATCGCATCAATCTATACCTTTCTACGAACATGCAGAAGCATAGAAGTCACTAAAGACCCAGTCAATTATTTTTGTTAACGTTTCCATCCGAACACGGTAAGTAAAGACGCGCACCGTCTGACCATAAACTTCCTAGAATCTCCTGCCGTCGGCACCCCGGCGACTCACCAGGCGAGAAAACGAATCCATACAAATACCGTCTAAAGACACCGCTCCCGCTTGACATTAAAATGACTGAAAAGAGCATTAAAGAATCGTAGTCCCGACGTAAGGCCGCTCACTCTAAGTGGGTTAAAATTGCCATCTACGAGGTGTAAAAAGGCCGCGATAAACCCCGATAGACGCAATAATTCGAGAGCTTAACCATAAATTGGGCGTCTCACAATGGGCCGTTAACGGCGCGCGCGCGCGCGCCTCGTTATTATTATCGCCATCATTATTATCGTTATTATCAAAAAGTGAAAGAGGGAGCGAGAGAGGGAAAGAGAAAAAACGGCAAAGCCACCGTCGATCGCGAGAGCGACGGTTGTTTACGCGGCACGAGGGGGCGTAATGAAATAATACGCTCTGCAGCGTACACCCGCTACTCGAAGCTTATCAACGCGAAACTCTCTTTGTGCGTTCCAATTAATATCGGCGCCACACTTTTTTCATGCATAATTACGATCGGCAGCGTATACGTCGCGCGGAGTAATGGAACGAGCGAGCGATTTTATTCTTTTTTTTTCCACCTCACTCACCTCTCTCGCTCACTCTCGTCGCGAGGCAGTTAACGAATCGCGTGGATTACGAGCCGATGGGATTTTTCGATGTTTCTCTTATAATGGCGGGCCCGGGAGGCGTCGCTATTCGCCGTAAACGTTATTATTGCGGAACTCGTTCCGCGATCATCGATATCCCTGCACGGGCACGGCGGCAAGCTCAATGTTTCGGAGTTAATTTAAACCGATAATCGCCACCTTTCAACGCTTTGTCTATTATATACGAACCAGAACGTCCTCAGGTTTAATAGCATAACTATTAGGTAACAAATGATTCGCTGCGTAGGACATATGCGTAATTGTTAACGACTCGACACGCGTCGGAATTGTATGCGTACATAACGCAGAGCGCGCGTAGCGCAAAGCAGCCGTTCGAAATAGGCGAGCGGCGAGGTGCATTGTATCGCGTTCTGTAACTTTCAGTAGTGCAATCAACGAACTTTGCCCCTCGTCACGGCATCTCATCATCCGCGAACGCACGACGATCGGGCAACGAACCGTTTGGCGTCGCTGCACAGACTAGCACGCGATTATTTTCTCTGGCTTTAACGGGAAACGTCATTTGTTCCGCGGCTGCAGAGGTATTTGCGTATCGTTACGCGAGTTAGAGTCGCTGGTACAAGAAGTGGAGGCGCAGAGGAACGAGGGTGCGCAAGCGAGAAAGACAAGAGCAGATAGAGGCGGGTGGGGTGGCGTATTTGGTTTTATCATTTTAAAATGAGGAGAAAAGAACAGACGTCCCGTTCATCGGGAACGATACAATCTGCGAGAGTAACGGATGTCCCTCGTCGCTCGAGTGCTCGACAAAGAGCCTTTGCCCGTACCTGGGAGACCCCCAAGGCCCTTTGTCGTGCCACTCGACAGAACTACGAGTCGACGAGAGCGAAAAGACAGGACTCACGTGGAACTCTCCGCTCATTGTCGGGGACCGAGAAAGAGCTGTTTGCCAATCTCTCCTCTCTCTAGTATTTTCCTTCCAATTTTCTGTCACGCCGCAATCGAGGGTACGCACCCGCGCGCCCAGAACGGCCCGGGGATTAACGTAAATCTACCTGAGAGTAATTAATCGTCGGCCGCGCTTCCCTGCCGCAAGAATCCGTCATCCATTTTATCCGTCGCTCGAAGATGCTCAGCTGTACTCGTGGGAAGATCGATACGCGCGATATCGGCCACTGGCCGGCAAACGTGCATTCAACACTGTCGTCAATTGTTTGTCCGTTAGCGGCCCGTTCGTTTGCGACGTCAATTTGTTATTTACGGAAGTAAGTCGTGGGCGTAAGTGGTTTAAAGCGAAGTCTTTGCCGGGCGATGAGGGTGCAAGTCGTCCGCAACGTTTGCGCGCTTTTGTGCCGTAGACGCTGATGAGAGGGTAGGCGAGTGGCTTCGTCGTCTCGTCCCTACGATTCCGCGCACACTCTCGTTCCGCGCCATCGTCGTCGCCGTCTAAATAATATACGGTCATTTTCTCGCGATCCGGCTCGTTTCCTCGCCTGGAAAGCGTACCTTCAAACGACGCGCTTCTTTAAACCGACTCGCCTTCCATTTCCACGTGACTTTGGATCCTCGCAATGAGCTTGTATGCTGCGCTTCAAACGATAGCGTGCGCATGTTACGCGCACTCCGCCGGGTGAAAATGTGCAATAGGTATAATACACGTATCCGCCAACAACTAAGAAGACGTGTCGTTGGCCAACCTTTGAGATGCATTCGGATGCGTGTACGCGGATACTCCGTCGGCTTCTCGGGTTCCTCCTTTCATTCTCTTCTCGATCGCGCTTAATCACTCGAGGTGCTTGGCGCTACAGACGAGCGTTAATTATCACGCGGTGGCGTGCTCGTGGATCATTAGCTCCTTTCATCGGGAAAGGCGCGAAGGTCACGATGCTTCGTAAGACGGACCCGCGTGAGCCATATAAACGCTCCTCCACGCATTCCGTGGGCAAAATGTGCAAGTTGTAAAGCGGTGCGGCACCGGAGAGCTGGCATTACGGCTCGCGCGTATCACGATTCATTGTTGCGTTGCTTTTTTGACGGATGTATTCGGATGAGCTGATCGATGCAAAGTGCAAATTTGATTTCGTGCCGCTCGACAAACGCGGCGAGGAAGCGCGTCTGGCTAAGAAGCGACAGAATAGTTGAACCGCGCTGTGCGTTCGGCGGCAGAAGATGAAATGCGATTGAAAATTGACCGCCGGCGCGCGATGTTTATCGTTTGCCGGCGGCAGGCTATTTATTTTTTGGCACACTTTGGAATTTACTTTCCGCTTTCCGGTCGGGCGGCGCCAATATTTGATCGTTGCCTCGCGATTCGATCATCGTCCGAATTATTTCACTATAGGACATCATGCCGGTCTACCGCCGCGGTGCATCAAATGCGGGTGCTAACGGCTCCAAACCTCCACAAAATACATACACTCACGCACCTCCCTATTTAGCCTTACCGTAGCACCCACACCATACATAACATTTCTCCAAGCACCACGCAACTATTTACCAACAAAAATCCGGAAAACTCGACGATCCCTCCAACCCCTGAACCCTTTGTGGCCCGCGAGATTTTTGCAACTTCGTTCGCGTCGGTCCGCACGTTTTTCGCTGCCACCTAGTCTCCATTCGCTTTAATTTACATAACTATGTAGAGTCAAAGTACATATAAAAAAAATTTCGGAGCTCCCTATGAAGTTCGAGGTTCGAAGTTACCGGCTTGAAGTTGCATTTTGCAACATCCGCGTAACGTCGGTACGAAACTGCGTTTAGTTGCAGCAACGATCCGCAAACGAACAATTTTTAGAGTTCCGGCCGTTCAAGCCTCACCCGTAAACTTGATTGCAAATTTAACCTTTTCGGTAATGTTAACAGTTTCCTGCCTGTTCTGGTTAAATGGTTTTATTCAAACTTATAAGAGGTCTGCGTATTTCGAGGCGCGTGGGCCTCTGATGCAAGAGTCTATTGTACAAAGAAGCTTGCCTTAATTGTATTGTCTATGTGTGTGTTGCATTTGGAATGGTCCTTAAATTTTACTTGCGCTATAAATATTTCGTAAATGTGTCCATAAAGATACTCATTCTTTCATTTACTTTAGGTACAGTTTCGGCTGGATTTTCTGTCTAATTTTAACGGATTTAAAGGATAGCCTACGTAGAAGATTAAATTAAACCATTCAATAAGAACAGGCATAAAATTATCAACATTAATTGTAGGCCAACCACAATTAAAACGTCACGATGAGTTTTGTTGAAACACCCAGCATCGTTTCGACTCTTGTAAAAATTCAGCCATTCCAACCCTATGTAGCGTCACCCTCAATCCACGACTTGCCAAAACGCAATGCCTTGTCGCACCTCCCTCGACACGAGCTGCATTTAAACGTGGCACAGATCCGCAAACCGACAATGTCCAAAAGTTCGCCCGCGCAAACCTCAACCAGACACCACACATAATTACACAACAACGACAAATATACTTGAAACCAACATCACTTCCGTCCCTGCAAAAATCTCGCCAACCCAATCGCTAAACGCAGGATCTTGTCACGTCCCCTTGCAACGAATCTGCATTTAAACAACAAAAATTCGCAAACTAATAACTTCCAAACTTATGCCCGCGCAAGCTTCAATCATGCACCACCCACAATTCCAATGCTATGATAAATATTCTTGAAACCAACATTATTTCCCTTCCTGCAAAAATGTCGCCAAACCAATCGAAAAACGCAATATCTTGTCGCGTCCCCTTGCAACACATCTGCCTTTAAACCACAAAAATTCGCAAACTAATAACTTCCAAACTTATGCCCCGCACGCTTCAATCATGCACCATCCATAATTCTAATGCCACGACAAATATTCTTGAAACCATCTTCCTCTCCCGCAAAAATTCCGCCATCCCAATCGCAAAACGCAATACCTTGTCGCGTCCCCTTGCAACGAAGCTGCATTCAAACCACAAAAATTCGCAAGCTAATAACTTTCAAAGTTGTGCCCGTGCAAGCTTCAATCATGCACCACCCATAATTCTAATGCCACGACAAATATTCTTGAAACCACCCTCCTCTCTCGCAAAAATTTCGCCATCCCAATCGCAAAACGCCATACCTTATCGCGACCCCTCCCCACTTAACCCTTTCGCTACGGCGGCCTTTTCCACAATTTGACTTTGCTCACTCTTAAAAATGTCACGATCATGAATTTTTTAGGAAAAGAACGTTTCTGACGAAAGCTACGGCTGATTGATAATAGACACATGCAACAATGCTGTGCTCTCTAACAAAAAAAGCAACCTACGGAACAAGAGATCCATGATAAATGTGCCAAGATGGATTGTGGTCGGGCGACTATAGTAGTAGCGAAAGGGTTACACTGCAAAGATCCGCAAACCTACATCGAAAACTTCACCTGCGCAATCTTCAACCATGCACCACCCTGAACTCCAACCTCCCCACAAACATCCGCAAAAATTCCGCCATCCCAATCGCAAAACGCCATACCTTATCGCAACCCTTCGCCACTTAACCCTTTCGCTACGGCGGTCTTTTTCACAATTTGACTTTGTTCACTCTTAAAAATGTCACGATCATTAATTTTTTAGGAAAGAAAGCTACGGCCGATTGATAATAGACACATGCAACAATGCTATGCTCTCTAACAAAAAACGCAACCTACGGAACAAGAGATGCATGATAAATGTGCCAAGATAGACTGTGGTCTATAGTCGCCCGTAGTAGCGAAAAGGTTAAACTGCAAAGATCCGCAAATCTACATCGAAAACTTCACCCGCGCAATCTTCAACCATGCACCATCCTGAACTCCAATCTCCCCACAAACATCCGCAAAAATTCCTTGATCCCACCGCAAAACGCAATGTCCCGACGACCCTCCCGACACCAGACCGCGGCCGGTTAACAAGAAGTCCGTCGTGTGCCGTCGGCAAGTGGCGGGTTCGCGAATTCGCGGATCGTTGGTGCGGAAGATTGACGTGGCCGTGCGTTGTTGCAGCACTGTGTTAGCGTGGCCGGAGGTGGCGGCGGCGGCGGCGGCGGCGGAGGCAGCAGCGGAGGCGGCGGAAACAGCAGCAGCAACAGCGGCGGCGGAGGCACCGGCGGCGCCGGGGGAGGCGCAGGCGGAGGAAACAGCGGAGGCAGCAGTAGCGGCGGCGGCGGCGGCGTCGGCGGCGGCGGAGGCCCAGGAGGAGGAGGAAGCGGAGGAACAGGCGTCGGCGCTCTCGGCGCTCTCGGGAGCGCACGGCTGAGCCTGCACCTTCGTCCTTGCGGGGGTGGCGGCGGCGGCGGCGTCGCCGGAAGTGACGGCGTTTCGGATTACCCACCGAGCGCTGCGGCAGCGCGGAGCAGGGAGGCGGCGGCGGCGGCGCTGCACGCGGCAAGGACCCTGTTGGGCGCGGGGGTGGCCAACCCTTGCTCGCCCACCCCCGAGCCGCCCTTCTGGAAGATGCCGCACAAAGGTGAGTTTGCGCTTACGTATCGCCGATTAGGTGCGCGCGAACTGCGGCGGAGCACGCGGGGCTGGCGTAGGCGGATTTTTTAGGGGAACGAAGGCGGCGAGGAGGACAGATTTATTCCTAAGATCCCCACTGAGTCTTCCCCCGCGCGTCACTTTCGTCGGAGCGCCAGGCGATAAGGTCGATAACTGGCCTGCGTGGCTCTTCGAAGGTGCGAAATAATGTAAGAGGGCAGGAACTGAAAAGTTCTGCTGGCGACGGGAAGTGAAGGAGAGAGGTGTATGAAGAAACTGGCACTGACGTCATTGCAATTCAATCTTTTCGGGAATGTTAATCACTTTGTTTTTCGTACGACAATGGGTTCAAAACTATTGACACTTAGAGATTGATGGAAGTACGGCGGGGGAGTGGAAGGACAGGAGCGCGAGGTCGCTGGCGGTGGGTCTGGAGTTTAGGATGTTTGAAGGGAAGAGACAGTTAGTCGTACACCTTCGTCATCGATCGTCAGTGTGTCTGGCTCTTCGGGGCTCTGTCCCATGGAACTCGATCCTCGAGGTTTCGATCTATTCACGCTTCGCTGACGCCGGTCCGCGCGGGACCGACTTCGACTGGTCTTAAAACAGTCAGCTTTGGGCCCCTTCAGGGGAGGCGGTGGAGTAGAAAAGAGTTAGAGGAGCCGAAGGAAAAGCCGAAGCGACGGGTACTGGTGTTCCACGAATTCATCGGATTTGATAGACGCGCAACATTCCCATACGTGCGCATACCTTCGCGTCCCTCTTAACCCTTGGTGGTATTCGTGCAATTTCGTTCCAACCGGTCTGCGGTATATTCGCAGTTAGGTAATCTATACGTTTTAAATTACCTGTATATATCCAATTATGACACTAAAAGGCATGTTCTTAGAACAACTAGTGGCATTTCCTGTTAAACAAAAATTCCTATATCAAGTCTGGCTCCACGCAGCAACGCGTGGGGTAAAAAATTTTCGGCGTCTTGAATTCGCCCAGATTTTTTCGACCGTCCATCTCCCGTCATTTTTCGAGAGTGCTTCTATCCATCTGAGATCTATAAGTACTTGTAATCTGGAAATTACGTTCTCCACATGCCGCCACAGACCCAGGTAACCCTCGACTCCTTCGGAATCCTTTCGGCGGAGAGTCGTGACCTTCGAGAGCGATGAGTTATACGAGGGGCCGAGTAAATACGTGTACGCTTATGGGCTTAGGTGGGGCTCGTGGTTACCCTCGGGGTTAGCCCGTAACCCGACACGCCTTTGCTTGGCTTCTGTCGGGGCAACAGCCCCTTTCGTCCATAGACACGATGCCCAAAGGGTGGCGCCTTCCACCTAAAACCTCGACCCCAGCGCCGCACTCGTTATACCGCCTGCTCCAATACGCCGCAATTCCTCAGGACTCCTCCACAACCGCCCACCCCAGACATTCACCCCGTCGCCAATTTGTTGCACGTTCGTCGTACGTCCGAAATGATCTAAGGCGAAATCTAGGAAGACGGACAACACGTCCAGCAGCTCAGCGTTTAAGACTGAAGCGTCGCGTAGCTTCCACGTAAATGTACGCGCCCCCACGTGGGGAAGTTAAATTGGCAATCTCATCGGTCACGAGGCATGCCAACCGCGGGCACTTTTCGGCCGTGGTATCGCGTTACACCACGCGTAAGATCATAATACGTGTTACCGAGGCGCGTGAGCTCCCCTCGACGCCGAAGCGGGCGCATTTCGAACGCGGTGCATAGCCTGCAATATTGCGTACAGTATAGGTGTATAGCCGGTCGAACAATGCCAATGCGGCACACGAGTGCCGCCCCTCTCCGCCTATATCCATCCATTCACAACTCTCAACCGCCGTCTGTCGTCTTCTCTCTCGCTCTCTCCTTCGTACCATCTCGTTTCCTCCCTCGTTTCCTCCCTGTTCCGCCCGTTTCGCTGCTCTCCTCCCGCGGCGCCCTTTATAAAAAGCCCCGTAGCTATTGGCCTCAAACGCCCGATTCACGGGGGCACTTCATTTCATGTTACAAGATTTGTTAATGGTTATGGGCCGGCGGTTATGTTCGCGTGCCAGCTTCGGAGATTACCTGCGCGCCCTTCGTGCGCCTTCCTGCCTGCGCCGACCTTCTTTCGGAAGTAGGGACGGTAATAAATGGCGAGGGCGCGGATTTATCGGGATGGACTAAGAGTGGGAGAAAGAACCAATGGCCGAGCGGTGATCCGTCTGGGAGCGCGGATGCTCGATACATTTTTCTTATCCGCCGCGTTTATCGAAACCTCCAACGTTCGCATTAATCATGTTGCCAGAAAAAAATAACGTCTCCGTCTTCCAACAGGCTGACGTATCGACGTTTTACCTAGATAGACAGTCGAGCTTTTGTGACAGCTCAGAAACTCGCATCAATTGAGCATCACATGTGTTAGCTAAAAGCTGCGTTTGCATCAATCGCGATCCCGTAAAAATAGCCTTTGTCTTTCGGCATGCTGACATATCGGCGTTTTTTATTGCCTCTTCCTTTCGTGAAAATTCGAGCCCAGTTAATTATCGAGTCGTTCACGGTCAAGCTCGCAGACCACATTTCCTGTTGTAGACCAACAGAAATAGATTTTCTTGCTAGGTAGAATACCAATTGCGCAAATATTTAATCCCAGCCCACCTGACACAACACACTAACTCATTTAGATCATCTATACCAATTAAAAGTCGCGTTGACATTGATCGGGATGCCGTGAAAAATATTGTCTTCGTCTTTCAACATGATAATGTATCGACGTTCTACCTAGACAGACAGTGTCTACTTTTCATGACAGTTCAGAAACTCTCGCCAATTGCACCGCTCGTCAATATGACATATCGGCGTTTTCGATAGCATCTAACTTTTGTGATGTATCAGAAACATCTTACATACCTAAATTCCATCAGTGTTAGGTGAAAACACGCGTTCCGTGCACACTATATAATCCCTTGAGTTAAAAGACAATGGTCAAGCGACACGAACATGGCGTCTTCGAGCGCAACGTAAGCTTCGCAATTTGCCTGACGAATGTTACGGCCCGAGATATCACCCGTCGTATTCGCATCAGTGTTGACACGCGCGATAACGAGTAACCGAGTTCACGACTTGCTCTCACTGATTTGGCATCATAGCATCTAAAAGCCGCGTTCGCATTAATCGTAAACCCATAAAAAATCGTCTTTGTCCTTTAACATGCTGACACATCGGCGTTATTGGTAGCGTCTTTCTATCACAGCAATTCAGAAATTTTCACTTACTTAGACCATCTACATCATCTAAAAATTGCGTTGATATTGATCGTGATCGCAAAAAAATATTTTTTTTTCTAATTTCAACATGTTGACGTAGCAGCGTTTTTAATAACGTCCACCTTCGGCGATGGTTCAGGAACTCTCACTAACTTGAACTATCTATACCATATAAAAGTAACGTCTTGGAAAATACCAACGTTTCGGCATCTTACCTAAATAGTCAGCGTCTACGTTGCATGACGGTTCAGAAGCATCACATTTCGCCCAGTTTCGTCAAGGATATCTAAAGACTCGTGCAGAGTTCAAAGACAACGGTCAAGTGACACGAGCGTGGCCTCTTTCGGCAACGGCGTAAACTTCGCAATTTACCCGTCGAAAGCCACGGGCCAAGATGTCCCCCGGCGTATTCGCATAAGCGCTGACACGCGCGATAACGAGTACCGGAGTTCGCGACTGCGCTGCTCTCACTAATTCGGCACCACCTACACTATCTAAAAGCCGCCACTGTCCGTAATGAATTCGTCGCGCGACCCGTGGAAGGAGAGTCGCGCGCTGAGGGTGGAAGAGGGCAGAGAGTCTAGCTCTTACCGCGATTCAACTCATTAGAGTATGTAAGCCCCGCGCCATCTTTGATGTCGCGCGAGGGCGCGTTGAAATGAAACTTTTGCCGCCTGAGTTTACCTCGAGAAGCGAGAAGCGCTCGCAACGGAGGAGTCTCCGGGCCCCTACACTCCCCGACGCCACCCCTCGCCACGTGATAATAATGCTTAACGAGACGAGACTCTGGCACGAATAGACAGAAAAGCGGTCGTGCAGCTTGTGAGACTAGGAGTAATGGATGAAGCGAGAGTTGTTGCTTTGTCGTTGCCTTCTTGCAGGCCGCATTCTTCGCGAATACTATCCAACTCGCGGAAAATTGTTTTCCGCGCGGAAGCGTGCGACGAGAGGGCAACGGTGGTATCGCATAGAGAGGCTCTCTTGTCTTTTGCCCTGAAGAGCACGCGGCGATGTAAAGACATGCAGAGAAACACGCGTCGCAGTGTGCCGCGTGCCACGTATAAAAAGGTAGGCGCGCCGTTATGCGTCGAATCAGGAAGAATCGCGGCACGCGTTTACGCACGTTTAACCGACGAACTTCTATACAACCGTATGCCGGGATTTTCATTTGCAACGGTGCCTGCTCTCTGCGCAAGCAGTAATCACTTACTAGATGCCGGTGTAACGGCCAATGTGTTAATTTATTAGAAAGCGCGTACATCTGCGCTACACGTGCTGACGGTAAAAAGCGTACAAAGTGTAGGCGCACCGCGCTTGCGCTCGTAGAGCACACATCGGCCTGTTTATTCTCTCGGTTCCTCACCGATTCACTTTCCGTCTCTCCGTCGCTCGCGCGAATCGTCCGGGCAGGCGTCGGTTCCTCGACACACGCCGTCCGCACACATTCTTTATATATAATTTCGCGTTAATCTACGCGACGAGCACGCGCAAAAGCGAGTCATGCCGCAAAGTGAGGCAAAAAGGTTCCGCTCGGCTGAGCGTGAAACGGGACACAGATTAAATCCCATCCTGCCGGCGCACGACGTCGCGGTACCCTTCCTCTCTTTTGCTCTCTCCTCCTCTCTTTTCCTCGTTCTTGCGTTCTATCGTCCCTTCACCGGCAGCCACCCCTCGCCAAACAACCCCTGAACCCACCGCTCCCGACGCTACATGCTAGAAAAGAAACGAGAGGCCGGGCACGAGAAAGGAGGAGACGATGGCAGAGGCAGAGAAGGCGGGGGACACTCTGACGTTCCAGTCTTTTTAAAGACGTAAATACCTCGCGGAGGTATAAAAGAACATTCGCGACGAATAACTCTCCTTTTTATAACGCGGACGCACATAATGTATCGCGAGGAGACTTTTTTCCCTTTCTAGTCGACGGCGACGCGGTTTCGCCCCTTTTTGCCTTTTTACTCGCGAGTCGGGAACGTGGAAGACCGCCGCGGAGGGTGTCTCCGCTGCCTTTCTGCGTTCTAATCGACGATAAATCGTCCAACGCTTGGGAGCCGCGTCATTTTTACACGCGCTTTTCGCATAAACGGCCTGTAGTGGTTTTTCTCCGTGTCTTTAATCCTTTCGCCAGGGCAGCTGTTCAATCGCAACGTCCGCTGAAACTGGCGAGACTTACCGTCAGCGTTCACTTTTTTGAAGGTATATTGAAACGGTCAAAACACTGAATCGTGCTGCACTAATACATTGTACGCCGGCTACATATCAGCCGCTGAAAGCTTAAATGGCTGTTTTCAGATTGCTTGTCTACGGCAATAGGCAATTAAAAATATTAAAAGCCTGTACATACGCGCTCAGATATTGTCACTGTCTTTGATTTCTATATTAGAATGTTCTGAGTATATCGAACAGTGCTACAGTGCCTACAATATACTCATTAATAAATTCACTCATTTTATATTGGTAAAAAGGCATACAGGCCTACTAATTATTCCACTTTTCAATTGAAACCGTGAAGCATGTGATTTCCTCGGCCGTTGTCGGTCGTTCGCTTATTTTAAGAAGTAAAGCAAATATAGGAAGAAACAAACAATGACAGGTATATAGCTACCAATACCTAAAACATGCACACGTACAGTAAAAGTAGCATTCCACAACTCCGCGGGACCAGCGTACAATGTATAAATGTGTTAAACAAAATAACTGTAAATATTCGTTGCAGCATTATCGATAAAATTTTACGAGCGCCTTTAGACGCCGATAGTAACGAAAGGGTTAAACGATAGGTTCGCAGCTAATTAATATCGTGAGACGCGCGACAACGCCGAATGGAAAAGTCGTGAGCACGATGGCGAACATCAAATTAATGGCGGACGTCCGTTAAGCCCGGCGCGTACGTTTCTGCAATGCATTTCGCGGACGGACAAACGTATTACCGAGCGGCGCGGGCAGCAGGGAAGGAGGGACGATTGATCGTTATTCGATAATAGAAACAAAACAACCCGGTGAAGCGGCTAACGCGACGCACTCCAATTCTGAACGATGACGGAAAGTTTACGTCGGGGTATTTGTTTAATGGGATGCGATAATAGTGCGCGGATAATTAGCCGCGGATCCGCGCGCGCACGCGCGATCGCCGAGATAACGAGACACACCGGCGCGTCAACGCGAGAATCGTGGCTGACCGACGCACGTTTCGCCTCCCGTGCTTTTTTCCCGACCTCTCGTCAGATCGCACTCGTTAATATCCGCGCGCGTAATTGCTCTTTAAAAAATCATTACTTGCCCGCGCTGAAGCAGCAGCACATGGACTAGGAAGCGTTTTAATTAAATTGCGCCGCGATCAATGGCTCGGAAGACGTACGGTAAACCTGTACCGCGTATCAAAGAAAACAAGCTGCGTCGTCGCTGGGAGTATGGACGCAGTTTAGTTGGCGCTATTGAAATACTTCGCGGGAATCAATCAGTCGACAAGTCTGAAACAACGTTTGCCTTCGATATTCCGGTCGATGCCGGAGCGTGCGCCCGATAAGGCAAGTTTATTTAATCGTCGGCGGTCGTCGACGCTCTCTCGTCGGTCGTTGTTAACCCGCCGCTAAAGAGAATTATAATTCGACGTGTCTCGTTGCATAAATTAACGTGGCACCGCCGGGGTCCCGCGCGCGGATCTACATAGTCGTTTATTAAACTGCCCGTCGGCGCGGCATGAATATTCAGCGCCCGGCACCGTGAAAAAGAACTTTCGTTGGGCGTCTCGTCGTTTTAATTGGTTCGAGGAAAATGTCTTTGCGTCAATCTTATCGACACTCTCGCGTGTCCGAGCTGGCTGCACAGGCCGCCATTGCAGCGAGCGAGCCGTGAATATGGCGGGACAGCTGGGAGATTACGAGCAAATGGGGCGTCATCAGGCGTATGCGTAGAAAAATCGCGGACGAATCAACCGCTAAACAACTACGAATATATCGTTCATGCCTGTGAGCACGTCGCATGTAACATTGTAGAATCGTATAGCGGCGGATGTTGCAGATTAATGAACGTGAGGCAACTTGAAGCCTCCAGCTTGAAAGAAAGTGATAAAAGTATGTTAATGCGATGCACAAGTCCAATGAGACTTTCAGTCTGCGTTGTGTTATAAAGTAATGAAACAATATTCCGTCTGCGAATCTATCGCCGTGTAAGAATGTTGAAGGCCAAAATCGTAGAATTACTCATCGTCACCTGCCGCGGACTAAACACCGCCAAGCAACTTTGGCTCTTTAGTCTGAAGCAAAATGATAAAAGTACGTCAATGTGACGAAGAATTCGAATGAAACTTGACAAATATCTATGAAAATGGTACATTGAGAGAGAATTTCTTTTAATGGCGACTCGACACAAAACGCAAGGAATTTCGGTATTCACGGTCCTGTAAAGTGGTGAAACACACTGTTGAGCGGTGAGGACTTGCCGAGGGTCGGACAGAGAACTGAGACGTGGCGACGGTGGGCGTCGGGACGGAGAGACGTAGAGGCGAAAAGCGCGTAGGGGCGCGGAAACGCGTCGTGCGTCGTTGTACAAAGTGGTTTCGCACGAGGACGCCCGCGCGCATTCAAATTACATTCCAACTATTTCTTGTCGCTTTGCGCGCGGCGCGAAAGTGGGAGATTAATTAAATTCGTTAATTGCAAGATGCATTTAGCGCAGGCTCCTCGAGTCCTCCCCCGCCTCTAGGCTCCTCTTTTGACTAGCGAGGCACCGCGACCCTTATTTCTCGCGTACAGACACCGTTTCTCACGTGACGACGATTTGTACCAGCGACAAAAGGCTGAAAAGGCCACTTTCGCCGCCAGTCCATCCGCCATTCGTTTCGCGTGCCACGCGCCGAGCCTTGTTGTATGCTGATCTCTGACAACATCGCTCGACGTCTTAGCGGTCTCCTTAGCGAATTTTCGTGGGACCCGCAGATTCGTCGGCGCACGTCGACACGACAAAAGGTATTAACACTCTGCCGCTCTCTTGATCTCCCCCTACTCTTCCTCTGTCCGCCGCACGTATCCACGCTTACAGGGGTAATTATACTAATAAGAACGCATCGTTGGCACATATGCGCTTGTTTGCTGGCCGATGGGTCAATAGACGTGAAGAGTGTGCGAGGTGGGTTCGGAGGGTGAGAAGTGACAGAATACACGTTGCACGCGCGTTTTGGTTGACAGAGGAGGACCTGATGCACGGGGGTGGCGCGGGCATCGGCGGAGGCTCAATGGTCGGGCAAAACTCGATATTTGGCTGCTCCGCAGCGGGACACAGCGGTGTCAATCAGCTCGGTGGCGTTTATGTCAATGGCCGCCCATTGCCGGACTCCACCAGACAGAAGATCGTCGAGTTGGCGCACAGCGGGGCCAGGCCGTGCGACATATCGAGGATCTTGCAAGTCAGCAATGGATGTGTCTCCAAGATACTAGGCAGGTTAGTGTTCACTTTATCCCGAGCACAAAGAGCCCAGTCGACCCCGGCATTTATAAAGCGATAAATCGACTAACGCGGCTTTTTCCTCTGTGATCCAGGTACTACGAGACCGGCTCGATAAAGCCGCGGGCGATTGGCGGTAGCAAGCCCAGGGTGGCCACGACGCCGGTGGTCAACAAGATAGCTGATTACAAACGCGAGTGTCCCTCGATTTTCGCCTGGGAGATCCGGGACCGATTGCTGCAAGAAGGTGTCTGCAACAACGACAACATACCGAGCGTGAGTATCAAGTCATTTTCGTAAGAGTGCATCCGCGCTGCTCAAATGCCCGATGCGTCTCAATGGTGAATCAGTCGCTGAGGGGTCTTTCAAAGAGCGCGGTCGTTTTGTCCTCAACTTCAACGTGGCCGATGCTCAAATTGTACAGCGTCGTTTGATAGGCACGCTTCTGCGCGCATAGAACTGTTTCGACTGGATACTTTGACCGTAACATATACATGGCCGAGCGAGCAACGACGGGGTTGCGAGGGGTTGCTTCGTAGGCTTATCAGAGTGCGCACCCGGCCGGTACTTACCCGTCGGATCCGGCCACTCGACCCTAATCAAAGTCTCGTCAATACGATCGCCCCGGTGGGTGGGGTAATCGGTCCATTACGCGGACCTCGGCATTGTCCACCCTCGCTGCCGACCACCCTCCCGGCCATTCGTCCGCCTACTCCGTAGCGCGTTCGTCTTCCAAACATTCTTTCACCCCAGCCGAATTCCTTAACCGACGATATCCACTGACTTCGCGATTCCCCGCTCTTTCTTCCCTGCGTCGGGGCAAGATGGCGACTTTAATGGTTCGAAGTGTGCCAGCCCGAGGATTTCCGCGCGGCGAAGGGTTCGTCGAGGAATGGCAGCACGGAAATGTCGAGTGTGTGGGAATTTTCGGGATCAGACAGTTTGAGCCAGAGGAATAAGACGAGGGAGGGTCCCAACTCCGAACGATTCGTCCTCCTTTCGCTTCCCATCTTTTTCGATCTTCTTCCCCCGCCGCTGGCTTCTTCTTCCTTCTGGCTGTCTATCAGAGGGTCATGGCACGCGTGCGAGTCGTTATCCGCCGGCCCGTCGAGAAGAACCACTCGCATTCGCGGCGGATGGATAGACGGGCAGATGGAATGAGGGTAGGGGTTGGAGGCAGGGAAGTGTCTCGTTCAGGACTGCCTGCGAAGAGCTCGGAGCAGAACGCGGGGAGGGATGTGATAGATGCGGTAGGGTGATCAATCAGCGTGTCTACGAGCGCAAGTACGATCGCGGATCGGTGAACTCTCCCTTCTTGCACGTGCGTGCATGCGAGAGAGACGCAGGCAGGATCGATAGCGTATCGAGCGATTCTTAAATCAGACATTTCACGCCATGGCCGTTCATTAGGAACTGTTTGGACACTGTCAAACAAATCTTATTGTGTTGGTGGAAATTAATGCTCGGCCTTTCGATTCTGGTTTATTTTATTATTTACCAAACTAAATTTTGCACTGTACGTATGATCCGGTATTATATACTTATTCTAGAGACTCCAAAAGTGGGAACTCAAGGTTCCGAAACATATGTGGAGTACAAAATTAGTTTGGTCAATTTTAGTTTTGGACCCACGTACTTAATGTATCAACTCCTGAAGAGGGAACTCATTGTTCCGAAATATATGTAAAGTACAACATTTAGTTTGCTGGGTAATAAAATTAATTTCAACCAAGAAGAAGCACAATCGTTTCTACCAACATTGTACTCGAGGCTGAGTAACGTTGCTTTTTTAACGAAATCTCTTCGATACCATCAATACCCTGCACAGTATATATTTTCCAACTACAACTATTTTTACTAAGCCACCGTATATCTAGTCCAATCTCTTCTAACTGACGTTACGATATTCTAACGATACGTAGAGTGCAAAATTTAGTTTCGCAAATTATAAAATAGACCTTACCAGAAAGGGTAATTATTTATACCAACGTAGTAACAAAACTTAACCAAATTCGTTTTTCAACTCAGACCTTACCGCTCCGCTATTCTTGTACACTGTATAAACGTCCGAAGCACAGTAATCTTGTCGAGACCACCGTACGCGTAGTTCGATCGCTTCTGATCGACCGTCTGCAGTCATCGACGACGGCTATCATCGCTGCCGTTGATCGTGACGTTAATAGTAGTAGTGATAGCGGTCGGCTGGTGTGGCGGGTGCACACGAGCGACAGCAGAGCAGGGGCACATGCAGACGATGCAAGGGGAGGTAAGGGGATGCGAGAGGGTGAGTGCAGGGGGTGTGCGGCAGCAGGGTTGGTCGGGTCGGCGAGAGCGGATGGAAGCACGGAGTAGAATCAGGGTGAATGGGATCAGTTAAGCGTGTTGCACAATTATTCGTGTCCGGTCGCGCGTGTAATGGTCCGCATCGGCGCTGCGGCTGTTGTGCGGCGAGAGCTTGGCGAGAGAGCGAGCGCGCGGAGAAACGTGTGGCGTGCACTCGCTGGGTTTGCGCGCGCGGAGAGAGGTTCAATGATGGAATAGGTTCGCATAGCCAAGAATAGACGAGAGAATGGGAAAAAGAGCGAGAGAGTGAAAGAGGGACTCGTTCTTGCTTCTGGAGACGTCTCAACTTTCCGGTTCCATTAATCCGGACAATGGTCGACTTCTATTGCCGCGATGGCTCGAGAGCCAAGGCGGATTAGAAAAATTACGTTTTAGCGGATAGCTCGATAGGACGCGTCAATGCCTGTGGTAGGATTCTTTGCACACGTGATCGCCCACTGTTGATTGCGAAGCGTGAATATAACCGCGCGTAAGAATCTTTGAATCGGTTATCGTATCAAAACATTGGTTGGTGGGATGCTTGTCGTTTTGTTCGGGAGGCAAGTGTGTAGAAGCCAAGCACGAGGAGAGATGCGGAGGGAAGGGTTAAAATAATTACGTTTTAACAGATAACTCGATGAAATGCGGAAAGAGCTGCGGTACGATTTTTTGCATACATGACTGTCCACGGTTGATTGGGTAGTGACGAACCCGCGAGAAAATAAACGCGCGTAGGAACTCTGAATCGGTTATGGTATGAAAACATTGGCGGGATTTTCATCGCGACGTTTGGGTGGCAAATGTGTAGAAGCCAAGCACGAGGGAAGATGCAAACAGAAGGATTGACGCAACGATGGTAGAAAATGAACGCTCGGAAACGAAGAGTTTTTGCAACACGTGACCGCCCACTGCTGATTGCGCAGCGTGAGTATAAACGCGCTTAAGAATCTGAATCGGCGATGGTATCAAAACATTGGCGGGACGTTCATCGCGTCGTTTGGCTGGCAGATGTGTAGAAAGCAAGCACAAGGAGAGATGCAGAGAGAAGGATTGACGCGGAGATGGTAGAAAGTTAGAGCGTGTAGAGTCGCGAAGCACTATTATGCGCTGAGTCGAGAGCACAAGGCTCGCCCCCGTGGCTCGTTATAACTTTCGAGTTAGCCGCTGGTTCAACCACGGCAGCGGCGGCGGTGGCAGTGGCGGCGTACCAAGGTGAAGACGAGCGTGCTTGGATAGGGGAGCGAAGAGCCATGGAAACCGTTTTATGTAATAATAATTGGATGGCGGTGTCCTTTCATCTGGGGCTCTCCTTCTGCGCGCGAAGGTCGGCACAGAGGTAGTAGGTAGACGGGTAAAGCGAGAGCGGCTGAACGATGGAGAGAGCCGCTAGAAGAGCAGAGAAGGGAACAGGGACGCGGGGTTGGATTCATGAGGGGCAAGACCGAGTGGAAACGGTCTGTCTGGCCACGGCTCGACAACGGGAATCGTCGTACAGGCCGGACAAGCTTTTACAAAGGTTCTCTCCTCGAGTGCCTCTCCTTCGACGTTTCCTCGTTCTGTCCGCCACTCGATGATATCGCGTCGTACTGCCCAGTCGTAGCACGCCGGCGACTAGTTTGCTTCCCAACTCACCCTGAAGGTTGTCTCGTCTTACGTTTCTCCAGGTGTCGTCGATCAACAGGGTGCTACGGAATCTGGCATCGCAAAAGGAGCAACAGGCGGCGGCCGTGCAGGCTCATCAGGGTGCAGAGAGCGTTTACGATAAATTGAGGATGTTCAACGGTCAGGCGGCCGGGTGGCCACCGGCGTGGTACTCGGCGACACCATCGCATCATCCGCTGGCCACAGGTATACCTAGCGCCGCGACGCCTGGTTCTGGACAATCTCTTCTGCCCGGCAGCCAACTCCACGGCCGCGACGACTCGCTGCTCAAGCGAAGCGGTGAGTAAAAGCGTTACACCACTATGCACGCCAACTTCTGAAGGTCCCACAAGTGCGCACTTTCGAAACATGTATTCCTTGGGTCCGACCCTCCTTCTTCTTTACCCGTCTCACTGCGCGCCTTGTGGTAGTCCAGATATAATCCGCTTCGGCGACCGTGTCCGCGTTGATCCACTTTTCAACGACAATGAAACGGCGTGGGCCGAAAGTTATGCTCTGACTTTTCGAGTCTTATGCGCCAAGCGACACTTTCCGTGAATGAGCAGATGAAATGGGGCAAGCCACTCTGCGGGACTAAGCTCATCTGACGCAGCGGTCAATTGCTTAAGAATAGTTTAACGGACGCTCTCAATATGGATCTTGAGAACTGTGATAGGATTAGTGAGCGTACTGACGCATTCTATAAATTCGTTGCATCAGTACAGCTGTATCAAATTCAGGAGATCTACGTCCGTTGAGTCTGGGGCGAATTGCCTTGAGATCGTTCGGCTGGTTTATCGCGAGGGTGGTTGCGGATTGAACCGGTACGAAGGGAACGCGGGGCCAACAGAGGAATGTATCTGCTCGACGAAGAGAAAATGAACCGGAGGATTGCACAATGAGTGAGAGTAGAAAAAGGGAGACGGAGAAAAAGAAAGAGAGATAGAGAGTCGGAGCGAACCAGGGGTACCGCTATTTCCAGTCGAGGGTGGTTTCGCAGAGTCCAATTGCGAAGACTAAAACCGGGCATGGTAGGGGTATGGGGGTGAGCCAACGAGAAAGCGAGCAGCTGACGAACGAGCGATGTGCATATCTACATGCCTCTCTGTACAGGGTGCTTTGAAAATTCACCACGATTAGAGCTCATTCATTTTGCAACTTTTAAGATGTTATTCTACCTACTGAAGACAAAATGTGTGTCATGGCACCGTCGTCGCGGTGTTCATAACTTTAACGACAAAAAACACAAAACAGAATAGACTGACATTGGCATATATGCAAGCAAATACTTATCAAACTTTGTTACTGTCAATCTGGGCAAGTCCAGCCACCTATCACGTCAGGCTTTCCGCAAATCTCATGACACCCAGTAGAGGCGCGTTGACGTACACGTAGAGAAGAGGAATGGACACGAGAAGAGGGAGCGCGAGGAAAGTTCCGGGAGGCATGGAAGAGACGAGGGTTCGATGCGCGGAGGCGGAAAGTAATCGCGACTCACGAAGGGGGTGGTGGCGGCGGCTCTTAGAGGGTGACATGCACGTGTGCGACTCTCGTACGCACCCACGCACGCACTACCACGAGTCGTACGCCTTGACGCCTCACCAGTTTCCAAATTCCTGAGGACAACGATCGAAGTGTATTCGTGCCGGCGATACGTGTTGGCGACCATCGTGACCGACGCTACTACTACGCGTTTTTGCCCGTTAGCCATTTTGTCTCGCGGCGATTTTGTCTTGCTCCCTTACGCGCAGATAAGCGAAGGATGAAACGTGTGTTACAGATACTGGATCACTGTTATCGCACCAGCAAGAAACAACGTCGGACGGTAACTCAGAACACAATTCGTCGGGCGACGAAGACTCTCAGGTGCGACTCAGGCTCAAACGGAAACTTCAGCGCAACCGGACGTCCTTCTCCAACGAGCAAATCGACAGCCTCGAGAAAGGTCAGCATGCGCAATATCACCAAGCCTTCGCACCGTCATGCATGCCCTTGCAAATAAATTAACAAGACGTAGAATCGAAAAAAAGTAAGCGCGGCCTCGTAGTCGAGCATTTGCCGGCCTCCGTGTCGTCTGTAAGGAGGCCGTCCACGATAACGCGGGCACTTGTTGCGAACCGGCTTTCGTTTCAGAATTCGAGCGGACACATTACCCCGACGTGTTTGCACGGGAGCGTCTCGCCGAGAAGATTGGATTGCCTGAGGCACGTATCCAGGTGAGTGTGAATGTGCGAATGTGTCGTGTGCTTTTTCTCCTTGTTCTCCTCTACCACCGGCCATCTCTGTCGCCGATTCTTCCACCCCCAAGTACCGCCCCACCTAAGAGTGCTCTCCTTCCATGCGGCTCACTCCTCCTTACGACCACCTACGCTTCTGGTACCATTGCCGCTCTTCTCCCGTGCACGTTTCTTCCGTGTGCGTGGCCGAATGCGCGTGTGTGTGTGTGCGCGCGAGTGTGAGAGCAGCAAGAGGTAAGATCGTGACGGGGCGATAGAGAAACCAGAGGAGAAAACTGGTAAGTGCAGCGACGCCCTTTCATTAAACGCCTTAAGCGCGCGGCCGCTTCTCGGATTGTGCGGCGACGTTAAACTGAACTTATGCGGCAGCCGTCTTCCCACTGCTTTTCTCTGCGTTTCTCGCAACGCGCCCGCATAAAAGCACCGCGTCGCACGAGGGTCAGCGCGATGACGCCGGTCAGTAGTTAGCGTTTGTTGGCTGCCGCGCGTGTCGGCGCACTGTGTCATTGTAATCGTGAGAGTGTTTGAGGGAGATTGCGAGAGCGAGCGAGAGGGGACGAGAGAAAGGGATCGGTGCGGCGCGGCGTATTATTTTAATTAATACCGGCGGTCGGGCCGCAGGGTGACGTATGGCCGTATAAGCTAATATGTACGCAGCCTTGTCGGACATTGTTTGGCCGTGCCCGCTTTACTCTCTGCTTCCCGCACACCCTGTACCCACCGCCCGTCATGCTTCATCCACCCACCAATCCGTACACCCACACGGACATGCACGTAGTGGATACACGTGGCGCGAGCGAGAGGAACTTCTCCGCCCTTTCTCCCTCACCTGGCTCGCCAGTGGACCGGGGGTGGCAAAGTGGCCGCCGGGGTGCGCAGTCGGTAGTACTGGTAGCCCGGCGCCGAGCGTTATGTAGACGTACAAACAGTGCAAGACCATGTTGACGCATGTTTTCAAGCCTCGTTGGCTGGTATTGATCTTGCTAAGTGCAGGAAACCGGGAGTGCCGGTGAGCGAGAGTGAGCGGGAGAGCGCGAGAGAGTAAGAGAACGAGAGAACCGTTGAAAGCAAGAGGGACGGTTAGGGATCGGGAATGAGAGGGAACCGGACCTATCGTCGGACAGACGAACGAAGGAGGAGGAGGAGGAGGAGGAGGAAGAATGTAGGCGGAGAAGGTTGGCCGGGTGAACGTCGACCGCTTCCAATGGCGGAATCTCGGCTTTCGCGGACAGTGGCTAGTTGTTGATACGTACACGCGGACGATGCGTGCGGCTATCTTTCTCGCAACTTACTAGATTCCACGCGTACGCGCGCTTTCGAACGTTCCCTTTGAAATTGCTTTGCGACACTCGGTAGTCGAAGACTGCGCCATTATGTATTGCCGATCATAATCGGCGTGGCGAGATACCCTCATGCGAGTACCTCCTGGTTGTTGGCGGAAAAGCGAGGAACGGCCAATCAGAGGGCAACCTCCCCGGGGACGACGCGTCGTTGCCATGGTTGCGTCCGATCCCTCTTAGGCCTTCTGCTCGATCCCTCACGCAGCGTCGCGCACCGTTCGCCCACCGGCTTCTTCTGCCCACTAGCCAGCTGACTTAAACTTGTTCCGCGAACTTTTACCCGTTCTGCTTGGCCCTTTTCAAGTTGCCGTCGCGGCGGAACAATGTGACCCACCGCAGCGCCAGCATGCAGCTTCGGTTACTGGGTTACAAATACAGATTGTGCGCTGGTATCGTTAGACAACCTGTTCTATACACGATGTTCGTAGAATCGAGTTTCGTGGCAAAGGCGAACGCGTGTCGTTATCTTCGTCGAGCGGAGGAGTGATCGCCGACGTTGGTCCGAAGATTTTGCGATAATCCCGAAGGAGCCGCGGCATTTCTCAGTATCGCCATCTTTGAGGCATCCGCGTTGAGTCTTGTCCGCGGCCATGTCCGTGCGTTCGTGCGTGCGCGTCCGTGTAGAGAAGAGGAACGATAGAGGACCGAGGGAGTACGGATCACGGAATTTCGAATGGATCGATTCGAACGAGTTTTCGGGACGAGGGAGGACGAGTTGACGAGGAGCGACGGTATTGGGCGAAAGGAGTTCGATGCTAGCGAATGGTAGATATTTGACGGTGGGGGCCGCGCTCGAACACGATTTGCTGCGCCGAGGACAGGACAGGAGGATGGAATTTATTTTTTGATTCAATCGAGGGGTTCTCTCCCGGCGGTTCTCCGGTCGTATTCGAGATCGTTTTATGCATGAGCCGTGTGGCCACGTTTCGATTTCTCCTGCCGGATGATATTCCCCATCCCGCAGCGTGACAATGCACAAGTCTATATTCAACGCCGACGCGTAGGCTGTCTACCGTTCCAATTATCTCGCCAAAAAGATGCCCTGTTCGCTTCACGATATACGCGTTCCCCGCTTAAAGGGAAGGAACGGCGGGTGCGGGAGGAGGAGAAGGAGGAGGAGAAGGAGGGCGAGAAAAGGGACGAGACACGAATGAGCGAAGGCGATGAAAGGTGGAAGCGCGCGCGATGCCGGCGGAGGGAAAAATCCATGAAACGTGCGCGTGGATGGGATTGCGGGTGTAGAGCGCAAGCGAGCAGGAGTAACTCAATTTCCCATCTGACAACTGCTCAATCGCAATTAACAAACTCCACGAGAGCCTCGTACAAACTCTGCATGGCCTCTCCGCGGGGTAAAAGTGTGTCTGGGTGCGGAATTTCGCGCTCCGTCTCGCGCTCCATTCGGAGCGAGGGAGATGACAAGAGACGCGCGAGCGGCAGCCTGTGTAATTGCGTGAGTGCGGAGCGGAAGAAAGAGGAACAGAGCGAAAGAGAGTGAGAGTGGATGAGGAATGCGCGAGAGACGAGGATACAGTCGGATGCAAAATCGAGTGGACGCGCTCGATCATACTTCGCTGGCGCATTATCACCTTAGCCCGTAAACAAGGAGGTAAGGGAAAATGCCTCGTGTCGCGATGAGAGCCTTTGAGAATCTTCACGATCGACACGACTTTGCGTCCGATTAGTAGGGAGGGTGGGCGCGCGGGGGGGTATGTCGGTGGTATGTCGGAATGTCGGTGGAGAAAAGAGGTAGGGCCCTTATCGTGACAAAGGCGCCACGTCGTCGTGTCGGTTGCAGGTGTGGTTCAGTAATCGCAGGGCTAAGTGGCGCCGTGAGGAGAAGCTACGGAACCAAAGGAGAGCGGCAGTCGATCAGGTGGTCGGGGGTGGCAGCAGCGGGGCAGGCGGGGGCGGCGGGGGTGCCAGTGGAACTGCTCCCCCTGCCGCGACGCCCGCCACGCCGCGATTACCTTTAAACGCTGGATTCAACGCCATGTACTCATCGATACCGCAGCCCATCGCTACCATGCCCGACACTTATAGGTAAGTTGCGGTTCGTTAACTCGTTTAACGAAGTCGGAGTCGCAATCGAACGCGCTCCCGGCAAGATGCCATTTCCTATTTTCACGAATGCACGCACCTGGGTGGTGCTGCAAGCCAACGGATGTCAACACGCCCCTTACCTTACTTTCCAGCTCGATGTCTGGCAGCTTAGGCGGGTCAATGGGCGGAAGCTGTCTTCAGCAACGTGCCGAGGGGTATCCGGCGTACGTGTTCCACGAGCCGCTCCATTCGCTCACGCAATCTTATTCGCACGCGCACAGCACGGCCGCGCATTCACAGCCTCATCGTGGCATACCGACCTCTCATGGTGGAACGCCGACGACCCCTGGCGGACAGCCTGCGGGACCAGGAGGTGCACCTTATCAGCCCACGACCTCAACCGCGACCGGTGAGTATTTTCCCGGCACATTACCTTTTAACCCCCCAATTTTCCACTCCGCAGTCCCGTGGGATTGATTCGGCGCTTCTTAAGCGCGGTAATCGCCAAGTTTCGCCGATGTTTAGCGGGACTTTCAGCCTCGTCTCGCTGTTCTATTTCAACGACACGGCGCGTTATAAAGCGTCGGGGATTACCTGGGAACCTCTTCGCACGCAATCTACATAACGGGCAGAGAGTGAGAAAGAGAGAAAAAGAACAGACTAGCGCGGTTCGTCGTTGGGGGTTGTCGGGGGGGTGGTCGGAGGGTATGGCATACAGGTCGACGCTCGCCCACGGAATTGTAAAAGGATTTTAAAACAAATCTCGCATGGCGCCGGCGGGCTGAATCGAAGAATGGGATGTTCGGCGGTTTTCCACCCTCTACCCTCTGAATTTTCCATTTTCTCGATTCTCCCTTCTCTTGCCCTCTTTCCACTTTTCTCCCTCGTTCCATCGCTCTCCCTCTTTCTCACGTTCGAGCTGAGGGTTGCGTTCTCCCCCTCTCCCTCCCGCCCTCTCTCTCTTTCTCTCCAGAGTATACAGGGGTGAACAGAGGATGTGGATGGGTTGGGTCTCGCCTCGGCTGGGCGAGCGCTCAATAACGTGCGAACCCAAAGGGGAGGAAATACGGGGTGCGCGGCGTACCTACAGGAATGGAGTGGAACGCCGTAGAATGGTGGAATACACTGCGGCGGAACGAGCGTAGGCGTTCTTCTCCCTCCCACTTTGTCATTCCGTCTGTGCGTCGCTCTCTTTCTCACCCTTGCCCCTTTCGGCCCCGCCATCTCTCCAGAACGCTCTTCTTACGTGAGGAGCCGCGCGTTATCCGTCATAATCGCTTTACGCGCACGAGCGCCGGAAACTTTCACTTTGCGCTCGTCAGCTGAGTGCGACGAGGTCGCGAGAGACCAGGGCCGAAGTGGTTGCGATTGGTCGGCGCGCAGCTGAGCGACACACCGCTTGCTCCTTGTTACAGGTGTAATATCGGCCGGCGTCTCGGTGCCGGTCCAGATTCCATCCCAGACGCCAGACCTCACGGGCAACTACTGGCCTCGGCTCCAGTGATCCCAGCTCTTCGGGTTCCCGCCCGCGAGCCTTCTCGTTGGCCAGGAGAGCCCGCCACCACCCGCGGCCGGTCCTGGAGCTCCCGGCGGTCCAGCTAGCGTGTCCAGGCCGCTTCTTGCCTCTCTCGGCATTCCTTCACAAATTCCATCGCAGACGCCGCAGCATCAGCCGACCAGCACCCCGGCTACCACCCCCGTGCACACATCCGACACCAGTGAGTGAAAAGAATCGAACACGTCCGCGTACTAGTCTCGCACTAGTCTCGCCGCGATCTTACTACTACTCTGGCACGGTCCGAGCGTGAGCGCGAGGATTCGAACTCGCACCCTCGACGACACCTTCACGAGCGGCGAACTTCTTCCTGCCGACGAAGCGCGCACACGTAAACTCCCGCAAACGCTTTTCTAGCTGGCATTTTCGTTGTTCCGGCAATACGCCTGCGAGCACCAATCTTTCACCGACGTTTCTCGCTTCGTCACCCGAGTTCCTCGCTCGCGTCTCGCTCCCGCTTCCGTCTCTACGTTTAATCTAGATTTCGTAGTGCATACACGCATGGCCCGGGTCACGCAGGGTAATGGCAAACGTTAAACGCGCGCGTTAAACCGTACAGAACGAAGTAATCGCCTTGATGCCGTATCGTTACCTACGAGACCTGGCGCATCGATCCTCGCTCCGTCGCCAAATATTTTCCTCTTCGAGCCGTGTTCCGGGAACGGAGTTGAGCCTCCGCACCGGTTGGAAATATTCTCGCGAAACTTTGGGGTGGCTCGCCGGATGAGCCTGCTTTTCAATGCGGAGAGAGTGCGGAGAACGCGCGTTGGGGTTGATAGCTGCCTCGAGGGTGGCTTCTTTCCAAGCTCCGCCATCGCGTTTACCGGTAGACATGGCGGACAAAATACGCGCGCACAACTCCGAACGCCTTCCAACTTTTTCGCCGGCGTACGCTCATTGCGGAAGCGTGAAGTACGTCGGGCCGTTTACGTTTCTTCAAAAACGATGACGTTATCGTTCGATGAGTCTTATCAATGGCAGAGTGCGTCGATGACACCTTCGTTGCCGGAGGAAGGAATGAAACGCGCGAGCGAGGATGAAAGCGGCGACGAAAAGGCGTGCACGGGGACAGGTTTGTCCGTCGGTTGGGACGGTTTGTAGATTAAGCGACAATCCAATTCCGTAGCTTATGACCATGATTATCTTGGCGACTCGTCCGTGCGATTTAATGCGTGGCAATTTAACGCGCGGCAAATTGAAAGCCGGCGAGCGATAAGAGCACGCTCGAGAGGTAGGATAAGAAGGGAGAAAGGGCTGGGAATTAATCGCGCGCGCTATCGCGATTCACTCTCTCTCTCCCTCTCTCTCTCGCTCTCTCTTTCTCACTCTTTGGATCTCGATATCTGTACAAAGACCATTGTAAAAATAGCATTTGTTACTCTCGTTAGTCGATAGTGTAAATTAGACGGACAATTATCGCTATCGTGCCGTGTATATACATATAATATAGCGTTTAATCGACTCGTTGGTAAGCCAAACGAATGGCCAGGCCACGTTCAGACGTGCCACTTAAGTAGATTCTACTACGCGATCTCTGTGTATCTCGATGTTCACCTTTCTCCCACTCACGACTCGCGACAGGCAGAAAACTTTTACCGTCGACTCTGAAAAGTAGCGGTCGCATCGGTTGCCATCGATTTCCCATGGCGAGGGTTCACGAGCGCGTCCTTCCGGAATTTGCGATTGACTTTAGGATTACGGCGCGGTTCTGTGAGGATGTCGGAACGGTAATATTCGAGAGAGATCACAACGAAGTCGTCGTACAATGTAAATACTTAATTAGCTTTAGCTTTTTCGTCGGTCCCCGAAAGCGGACGGCAGCAATATTCGGGGGAATCTTTTCGAAATTCGTCCGGAAAATTCGGTCGGCCAACCACCTGTGACCCGGTGTCACACAACGTGTGTGTCGATCCGATGCCGAATGTTTCAATGATGCACGAACAAGTCCGGAACAACGCGTTTTTTTACTAATTGAGTCGAGCGCGCGCGCGGCATGCACGCC
Organism: Cryptocheilus praepositus; assembly: GCA_033815515.1. NCBI lineage: Eukaryota > Metazoa > Arthropoda > Insecta > Hymenoptera > Pompilidae > Cryptocheilus > Cryptocheilus praepositus. The sequence goes on from JAWWQZ010000257.1 coordinate 4,798,009, forward strand.
GAATAATTAGCCGATTCGTGCCAGATGGAAAAACGGTGTAAAATGAGGGAGTCACTCGAATTTTATCGTTCCGGGACCCACCTCTCTACCACTCAACCCCTCTGTCACTCTCTCTGTTTTTTTATATTCGCGCGTTTACGGTCGACCGGTGTTTGACGATCGTAACACGAGTCCCGCGGTTCGCGAAATCCTTGCAAACGTTTCTCGTAAACAGCGGGATTAAAGAGGGTGTTTTCAAACTTCCGACCGTTTGTTTTTCAATTATTTTTGTTCCACATCGAACGTCCTTGACTGTAAAAGCTTGCCGATGCGCAACGATCGCACGCGTCTGATTATGTAACGGCTCTTTTCACTGATACACGGCATCCACCTGTAAGTACTGCCAAACAATTGCGATTAACACGACAGGAACGATTAATCATTTTCAACCGTCGCCACGACCAGCAACGATTTCATTTCTTTCTTTCCACAATCATCACCCGATGCGAGCGAAACAATGGCGCGACAGCTGCTGCCCCGTCGCCGTATGATTTATCAAACAGTCAATAGCTAATCACGAACGATGTACGCCATGTTAAGTTCTAGACATAACGTAAGACGACATGTTTCGGTGTCTCGGTGGGGCGCAAAACGACGTATGCGCTCTGTACATTAGTAAATTTATATTTTTGGAAGAAAACAAGAATGCGTCGCAGACGCGACGTCAAGAGAGCGAGCTGACGCACGAGAAACCGATATTACCATTCACACCCGCCATCACGAAACAGTTACGTTCGCGAAACGCATTAAACCTGGTTTTTAACCCTTTGAGTGCTGAATAGTCGCTGGGGACGGAATACGTTTCCGCGCGTGTCAACTCCGTTCATTAATTATGCAAGCCTCAATTAAGTAGTAATCGCAATTCTCCAGTTGCGCCAAATTAAATAATGCAAGAAATTTGTCAAGGAAGATAGATACATTAATTTCATGCAGAGATAATTGTGACGGTCCATATACGGGTGATCGAAAAAAATCACGAACGCATATATGCGTCCGTAGTTCATCCTGGTAACTTTTATCGAATGCATATATGCGTCCACAGTTCATGCTGACAACTTTCATCGAACGCTTACATGTGTCTATAGTTCGTGCTAACAACTTCTACCGAACACATATGTGCGTCTATAGTTCATCCTGAATTTTTCTGAACGCATATATGTGTCCGTACTTGACGCTCGCAACTTTTACCAAACGCACGTACGCATCCATAGTTCATCCTGATCAACTTTTACCGTACGCATGTACTCGTCCACAGTTCATCTCGATGATTTTTGCCGAAAGCATATAAGCGTCCGTAATTCACGCTGACAACTTTTACCGAACGCACATATGCGTCCGTAGTTGATCCTGATGGTTTTTATCGAACGCATATACGCGAGAATAGTTGACGCTGACAATTTTTATCGATTTCTGCCGCTAAGAGGTTTTAGCGAACGCACGTATGCGTCCGTAGTTGATACCGACAACTTCTACCAAACGCATATACGCGTCCACAGCACTGAAAGGGTTAACGTTTTAGCGCGTGCCACTTCCGCGTCGACGTGTCCGAAGGCGGCGTGCCGCGATACTAATTGGCCTCAATCGGCGCAACGCACAAATCCGCGCACAATAGGCGAGAAACGATGAGAAAACGGCGGCGCCGCACGTATTCCACTCGCCGCGGGAACGGAAAGGGGGTAGAAGTTTCTGTTTCGCAGCCGTCAAAAGGCGTTGGGCATTCGCGCCCGTTGACGCGCACTTCTCGCGATACGCGATTCGTCCGCAATGCGCGACAATTCATCGTATTATCCTGCGCAAGCGGAAGAAGCCGTGGCGAGGCGATGAAAGGTCGGGCGGTTCGCGCTACGCGTTGATAGAATCTGTAAAAAGCGCTCGCGGCACGTTAGCACGCGTTGAATGGCAGAGAATGAGACTCGGGGCTCAGACCGGCAAGGACGGGCCCTGTATAGTCACGGCGAGATCCTTACCGCGGCGCCATTTATATTCCACCGGTTTGCAAAGAAAATAATTCCCATTTACTTACGTCGCCATTATGCGGCCATTGTGCGAGCGTGGAAAAGACTTCGGGAGGCCGACGCCTCGTTATTTATCATTATTTATGATATTCGCCTCCGAAACACGCGCGCCCCGCGGTGACCTTTTTGTATCGGGGCTTGTGCCGTAATCTGCGCTCGTTAAAAAGAGGCGAGCGGGCGAGCGCGCGCGCGCGGAAGTGGTTTGCCGCGGATTTTCTTTCTTGCAATCCGTAATAACAATACTAATAAACGAAATACAGTGTACGAGATATTAAACGAGTTCATTAACGAGAATAATATATTATCGCGGCAGTAATCCACGTAAGTGTTTGTGAATAATGAGATAATATCGTTGCTGTGATTACCTTTAAGATTGTAAGTAGTAGGTTATAGAACCACTGTTAGGTGTCACTGTCTCGATTCAATAAATGTTATTTCATTTTAACGAGAATGCAATTTATCCTGCTATCGCCATTTCATCGACGCCTCCTATTCCCCACTTATTTAACGATTAACTGACGCTCTGAGCCGCGCAGAGGCAAATAGACGAATTGCATGCGATTCAATTAAACATAAATATTTATATTTTACGGGGCTTCATGTACCTGAAATGTTTACTTCAATATGCCTGAATTTATACCGGAACCAGTGTAACTCGACACGAAGACAATGAAGAACCTAAAATTTAACAACATACCCCCCTTTTATACACAACAACTGTTATGCCACTAAATAAAAATACACACGCAAAATTGAAGTACGACGCATGGCCTTCAACTATACTACACTGCTGTTTACTTTTTGAATGCCTTCTTCTCAACATTACAATGCCTATAAATAAGTTTATTTGTTTTATTTGTTCAATATTATAAAAATGATACGCTTATACCCTAATAGACACGGAAAAATGTTTATAATGTTCATCACACAGAGGCAGGAAAAACTTAGTAGCACCATAATAATCGTTAAGTCTTATTCTACACTATAATCGTACTCGTGTGACATTAACAAACGTGTTCTCTCTGATACGCCTCTTTCTGTTTGGAACATATTCCTTCTCTGCCACCAAGACAGACAAAATATACCACTGCAGAATTGTTTTGTTATACGAACCAGTGCGAGACAAGACCACAAGATAGCCAGCGTTATTTCTGAAAATGCAAAACACATTCTCTATAATTACACGCTTTAATCCGGTATAAAACTGGGATAAGGTGGTATAACTGGAGTAAACTGGTCTAAGGAAAAATAAGTCCAAACAAATTTTGCTACTTTTCTTGTCATAAAGTACGTCTAACCGTTGACTCCTTTCTCGGGGATTACCACTACCATTAAGATACCTTTAGCTTGGCATGGCGGAAGAATCACGGCCTGGTTAAATCCAGGAACAGCCTGGCGCCTAATCACGTTGATGAGAATGTATTTAAGATTGGATCCAGTGAAATAATCGATCGGCAGGATCATCATGTAAGAGCCAAACATGGCGCAGGTGACGGCGTCCGCGCACATCGGTAGTATGCTGAAGACTATGGACACCAGGAGCATCACGCAGACGAAGCTCGGCCAGAATACCCAGTCATTTTCCATTACTATCAGATCATGTGTTTCATTTCAATCATATTTTAATTTCATGATGAAGGAGTGTTAAAAGCCGTTTTATGGTTAAAAATTATTGACTTTCAAATTTTTCGCCGCCGCCTCAGGAGTCTATAAAAAATGTGTGTGTGAATTTCAATTACAAAGGTGTATGTGTATTATAAAATGTTATGTTTAATATAATGTACATTTTGTTCTTCTTCAATTCACGGACAGTAGTTGTGTCAGTGCTCTGCCAACCCAGCACTTCGTACGCCACGTTACTAATTTCAGAAACGACTCGTAAGATGTTATTCTAACTCCTCCTTCACAGAGTTTCTGTGTCGTGAGGAAGTGCGCAAGTGAGAGAGCTACTGTGTTCATGCCGTTTCCCGAAACACGCCAATAAATCCAACAATAAAATTTGAAAGTCAATATTCTTCAATCATAAAAGGGCTTTCAACACTCTCTCATCGTCAAATTTTCCATTACCGCAAACCTAGCGGTACAAGGGCGCAAAATCTCGATCACTCGCACGCAACAGCCATTTACCCCAATGACCATCTTTTCCTCCCCCCGACCAATCTCGCGACCGCCACCCAATCTAGTCTAGGCGCTGCCGAGGGGTTGCCGAAAAAATCAACAGCGCACCACGCGAAAGGGAATAAATAATCGCCGGCGCATTCTCGCGACAGATTGCGCGATACCTCGAGCGCTTACGCGTGTACGGGCCGTGTAACTCAAATAGGCCGGACCGCGCAGCGACGCTAAGTAAATACGGGGACACAATTAGGCAAATGCGAATCTTCCGAAGCAGTTAGGTGTGGGTTAGATCTTGCTTTCTCTCCGTGGGAGAACGCGCGCGGCCCTGCAAGGGGGTGAACGCCGCGTGGCCGTGTGCGTGATGCACACCGACGGCGCAGACACTTGGCCTCTCGGCATCGGTGCGAGGGTGGCACGCTTGCTCGCGTTATGGTGAGAAAGGTAGGAGGCAACGCGAATGCCCGCCGCTTTCTGCATGGGGTGATTCGGCGGGCGAACTTTCCGCATGAGCGGGCAACATTGATAGAAGCTACGTTGGGGGAGAGAACTGACTGTGCTCCATCCCTTGGCAAACTCGAACTAACTTCGGGGCGATGAGACCCCTGCTCCGCTCAGTCATTCGCTCTCTCGGTCTCTCGTACACCCACGCTGTCTGCGGCCCTTGCCTTCGCCGGGCTCCCTATTTCGTGCTTGTCGTCCGCTTTTAAGCTGGATTTCATTATTTTCGTATAATTCGTAGTAGTCGCCCGAACGTAGTCACGGGGAAAAGAACGTCTTTACCGTTCCGTGCGATTCGTCGCTTAGGCGCGCCTGCGAGTTTGCGAAATGGTGCGAGGAGGGAATTGAGTTGGGAAGGTCGGGGGGTCGTACCTGATATGTTGTAGTAGGCGACCGAAGCGCAGAGGTAGCCTAACGTTAGGTTGATGACGAGCGTCTGCCAGACGTATCGTGGAGTACAGTACCGTATGGCGAACCAAAAAAGTGCTGCGATGACAGCCGCGGCGAGACCGATACCAACGTTGGCTGAAATCACGAGTGACACGTCAAGGTGACACGCTCCCTGGCCTCAACCTATTGGCTTCGAAATTCTGACGAAGAAATCGAGCACTTTCGTAAGAGCCAATAGGAGTGTTTCGGCAAAATTTGTCAATCATTACTGATTAGGTCGTATTTAGCGGTGCTGAGAGCGGCGCTGTAACCGAAAACGCCGCCGACAAGCAAAACTGGCAAAGTCATGTCCACGCACATATGCCTGTGCCCCAAGAAAACCGAGAAGACGCCGAGGAAAAAGGCAATGCCGCACAACAATTTGGACAACGGATCGTCTGAAAGAATGCAAGCGTTGGTAAGGACTTTTGCTGATCCCTGGCGAGCTGCCCGCGCAGTATTATACGAAGCTTCCGTCACGTACTTAAAAGCTGACACGAATCCGGATAGAGTAGCGGACTGCACGCGTAGCTGAACGCCGGAACGTACGCGGCTGAGTGATTCTCGTAAGTGGCTACTACGGCGTAAACCGACCCAATTCCAGTGTACGCACTGTAGACACGTCTCATTGGCGAAGTCATCAACGATGCTGGAATCTGTCGCAGAAAGCATCGATACCTTCGCATTTGATGCGAATACTTCCCGTATTCGTGTTACAAACATATCTCGTTGGAACAATGATCGCCAAAATCAAACTTCGGCGTTTGCCTTTTCTGCCCAAACCTTGGAAACGCCTCTATTTAACACTTTAACGGCGACGCATTTCACCGAACGACACCCAACTGCCAGTGATCTTGCAGCGTGTGCTGTCGCAAACGTATAATTCTAGTCATATCGGAATTACGCGCACGTGACCGCGATTGTCAAAGTGTTGGACTTTCAACACAGCTCTATTGAAACTTTACAGATACTGATTTGTTTCACGGGTTGGCAACGGCCGGCATATGCAATAAAGCAAAATCACGTCTACGTGACAGAGAACTGTTAACCAGAAAATTCGCGACAACAAACTTCAAACTGTTAACACCAGGCTTGCAGAAAAATATACAGGTATCCGGCGTATAACGGAGAAATATTTAAATATACGATATACAGAATTTGAAAATTGGAAACCTGCGGTGGAAATCAATTTGGATACGCGTTTGTATCATTCCCTGAATAAGCGTTGGCTAAAGTTGCTAGGAAGTAAAAGTGAATGTTTTTTGTAATATTGTTCTTCTGATGCGGGACCCGTCAATTTGACTGGTCCCGTAAATCTAGTGTTAAGTATACGAATACCTTTTCGCCATTGAGTAATATATCGTTGATGTTGAGCATTTGCTTGACGCCTGCAAAGTATGTCTCTGGCGTGAAATCCTGTGCACTAATGTACATGCGGTACATCTCGTGGCGAAGAGGACGCTTCTCACAGGATGCCTGCTTGCCGTTTGAGGTTGGCAGCGATGCTGGCTGTGCATCAACAACCACCATCGAGTCACTGTGGACGACCTTTTGGTACGGGGCTATCTCCATGTCGAATTCCATGTTGCATCCCCCCGGTATAGGTGCTGTACACGGAGGCATATAGTATGTCGAAGACTGGCATTTCGTCATGGTAGGTTGCTCGGTAATTTATGATGTAGTTAACACACTGACTGCGACGAGAGTTTTGGTGATACACCAGAGGCAACGGTGCAGTAATAGTAAAAGGTCGACTTTTCCTGTCTCTTGCTTCACCATTCATAGTCTAGACTGGCATGTGAGCTCCGCAAAAAAAAAATTGGGCACTTATTAATGTGCCCACATTTTTTGCAGAAATATGTAAATTGTCTGATTCGTACGCAGTTTTCATAGATCAAAATGTATCTAAAGTAAATAAAAGTTCCGTAAACAGAAATGCTAAATGTGGTATAATTTGGAAGACCGACCAAAAACAGGAATTTCCGCCAAGAAATGAGTTTTGCGATCCAGCTGCGGTTTCAGGATATAAAAAAGAATAATCGGCACTCAGAACAATTGTAGCCGAGGTGAGGAATTCATAATTGTTTTCGAAATATGTCCAAAAATATGTGGTAAAACGATGAAAACTACACATGTTGTCGGGAATATTCGAATATGTGTCATTGTACGCCTATGCCATTATTAATTCCGTAAAATGAATACGTACTAGAATAACATAATTCCCGCAGTCACTTGAAAATAGAATCATCTCAAAGGATCTACTACATTTTCAACGTAAATCTAAAAGCGGGCAAAAAAACAAGGGTATTTTTTTTTGCTCCGAACCGATACGATAGAGGCTAATTTGCCTTGTAAATAGATCACTGACTAACCGCTGAACTTTTTAAAGTTTCAGAGAAACGGTGAGTTTTATAACTTATTTTTTTTTTTTAGATAGTTTATGATCGTTAATCGCTCGTGAAAGGGTATAAAGAATTGAAAAAATATAGTGCATTTATATTTTACGACCCAATCGTTTGGCTGTGAGAAATCCACGAAAAAAATTGACCATTTTTCAAGTATACCGCTTCCCACTTTTTTTTGAAAAAATGAACACTGATTCGTATGTTCTTTTGACATATGAAAGAGGATCCAAAGCAGAAGTGAATAATACGCAATAATTTGGGGAATACTATCAAAAATGGGTAAAAAAATGTGGTGAACGGTCCGCAAACAGGATTAAAAAACGAGACTCTATTGATCGACTTGCCCATCCCTGAAACGAAAAGGCACTCAATAGAATACAAAATAACGCGAATAATTTTGTTACAAGTGTAATATTCTACGATATATGAATAAATATAAATAAAAAAATGATCAACCGCACTATGTTTACATAAATAAGTGCCCTTTTTCTTGACCGACTACTGTACTATTAACCAAATTTATGTATATATTCAACATTGTAGTTTCCTCCTCAAATGTCTACCTAATGAATTCGTATATTTTGTAATTACAAAATAAAAAATATATACTGCTGTATTTATATATTCATATCCAATACATTAACCAAAAACTAAACACGACTCCCGATTTTCACACAACAACGCCTTACCTGCAACACTGGCGGTCATTCATTTTTCAAATATGTCCCCAGAACCGCTGTCCCACTTGTTGACCTAGCCCAACTTAGTGAAATACGTGTAAAAGTTTCGAGTGAATAACAGCGATGTAACGCTTTTCGGCAGTTCCGACAGTCTGGCGGAATTTTTAATTCTTTATCACGTGTTACGTCAAATTGCATTTATACGTGGCCCAGACGCGACAGCAAAATGTAAAATCTTTTATTCCGCGTAGCAGTCAGTGTGTCAACGGCCAACATCCTTTACTCACCATATTTGCCGTATGCCACAGCCACCAAGAGTGCGTCCACAATGTGGACATTATCGTTCTTAAGGAACACCTGAACATTGGTCCGTGATCTCGTGTCTACATACACGCCAATGTTCGATCCGAACACACTTCTGTTCGATACTTTATTCAGTTGCGTTTTATCGTACGATAACGTTACGTTGTACTGGTACGCGTGCACTTGCACCAAGATAAACGCAATTTCCTCGGGTACGTTTGTCACATTGATTATTATGTTGCTTACTGGCGCGAAGGATGTTTGATTTGTGTACACCTCATTTTCAACGAAAGTGGTCAAATCCAAGTTCGTCACGCTGCCGTCTGGAAAACAATACGTGCGCAACGACCGTGGAAAGGAGAATGCTTGCAAACAGCGGAAAAAATGAGAGCACGCGGTCGGTATCATTGGGAATAGTTGATTTACGGGTTTGTTTTGCTTCGACGAATGTCAAGGAAGGAACGAGTTTAACGGCAAAACTAGCAAAGCACGTTGTTTTGGCTGGAGTATATGAATATAATTATTGACAATAGAATGTTGATGTAACTGTTATGTTCAATAAGCCATCTGTGCAAGCATGTAACGTACTCAATGTTAAGGCAACAAAGAGGAAATGAAGCGAACTCAACTCTGCGCTTTTGTGTTACGATGAATGTATACAGAGTAAAGATAAGATAATGAAAGTGGCAACTCCATAGGATATGGAATTTAACACATTCATGGTAGAGACTAACTGCTCACCGTTGGAATCTACTACCACGCTTTATACAATTTCAAGAAGCCAAACCACATACAGCTTTTCCTTCCCCTAGAAAGATACGCAAACTGTCCCATATATTCTAGATTTGCAGCGTACGCAGCACTCTTCGCTCTGCCATATTGTAAGTGCGTTGTAATCACTATACGACATTGACACTAACACCCAAGTTTTGAGCTGACGTTAAAAGCCAAGTACGTTGAAATCAGTAGAGAAATCAATTAAAATACTTGCAGATATTAGACTGGGATATTACCATTGGCATAAGTAATTAAATATTGAACAGCCTGCTAAAGGGCATGACGTGTAGCATGAGAAAAGTTCATATGAAGATGTGTCATGACATGTTAAGCTAAGAGTAAGAGGTTAGGAACTCACCGACTAGCGGCATTTTAACTTTTTCGAGTGCCTTCGTCCCGACGATGAAAAATAACAAGAGCAGAAATTGTGCAGCAAGCGTGCGTGATGTACCCATCATGAAATACTAGATAGCACTCACTCGCACCTGAAGACAACTTCTAAACAATTCTCTGCCGTCAAGGAACAGTACAAGCACACACGCGCGCAACAGCTGTCGTTTGACAATTGACTACGCACGTCGAATTTGAGCGCTGATTATGAATGTCGACTACGTATCTCATTGTCAGTCTTATTAGAGTTTCACGATAAATTTACCCAACACTACATTTCGATCTGTCAAAACAATTACATTATTACGTGCCATTTTCATTATTCCCAAGAATAATAAGAAAAGATTTATGAGCGTGTGTTGATAATATGTGGAGTCAAATCTTTTGAACTTTTCCAAGGATCGAATCCTGCGCCGTTAAATTTGTCTGTACATTACCAAAATTAATTTCGAAACTTTTCATGCGACACTAAGTAACAACGTCGCCCAAGATATAGGCCATGACCGTAACAAACGTCAAATTCTTTCTGCGGCAGTATAACAATTTTACTAAAAATTGGTCAAACCTTCAAAAATCTCGCGCCTCTCGACCTGTCAGAATCATGCAACTCCTGCACCGTTAAATTTGAGTTTACATTCCCAAGGATAATTTCGAAATTTTTCCTATGACCCTACCTCAGAATTGCAACGTCAGCCACGTTGCAGGCCATCGCGTTGACAGACGAGCGTATCGAGTCCTTTTGGCGGGAAAATAAAAATTTGATGGAAAATTTCTGAAAGCCCCGCAAGTCTTTGGCCTCTCGATCTGTCAGAATGGTGCGGTCTCGCTCGCTCATATACTTGCTCCTTCTCCGTTCCCCTTCCACGGTCGACTGCTATCTCGCTCCGCGTGCGTTCGAACGACGTCCGATTCGCGGCGCCTCAGTCGGAGCCAAGATGGCCACGCTGGATCAATGAAACGCGAGTAATCGTAGTAAAAACAGAAGTTGACAAGTGCGCTGGTGAATATCGAGGTTCGAACGAGGCGTAAATGGGCCATGGGGAAGGACCAGGAGCTGCTGGAGGCAGCAAGGAGCGGCAATGTCACCGTGGTGGAGAAGATCCTCGGACAGAGAGCGAAGAGGAGTGGTCCACTGGCAAGGTGGGTGTCACCGTGGCAGACTGCCTTTTTCTCGTTGCCCCGGGTCTTCTAACGGCGACACTGACCGACGGAGTGTCCGTTTGCCAGCAAGGCTACGATCGTAGGGTTCGTTAGGGCCGATTTGCGTAGGCGTGGGAACGTCAGGCTGGCAGTCTGACGCTCGCGAGTTGGGGTCCGCGAGTGTCGTTCGACGTAGGGCTCAAATTCGCGTGCCTATGTCATGGGAAACTGGTGCACGAGACTGGACCGGTCGTGCGAGCGGTCCTGTGCCGTGCACGTCATTTAGTAGAAGGATGTTCAACAGCGTGCTTGTCAATGAGCGATGGGAGTATGTGCCGTGCGGTCAGGGAACGATTTATTAACGTACGCGTTCACTTCCTTTATCGTCGCCGCGCGACACGGTTACGACACATTCCGGTTGACGGAATATCGGAAGGCAGGTTCGGGCGATTCGCTCGCGTGACGTTTCATAATAAATCGGCCGAGCGCTCCTTTGGCTTTATTTCTAGAGCGTGAGAGCTGAAGAGCGTTTTCGTCGGCGGCATCAATGGGACTTTTATGTGAATGACGCAAAATTGCTTTGTGAGGCAGGAGAGAGACCTGCAGCCTACGCGCATCCTGGGTGTTCACGGTGTCTATATCTGCGCGCGCTATAAAAAATAATGTCTGTTGTACGAGAGACACCGTATCGAACCGGTGTCGGGACAATAAATAATCTTTGCGGTATTCCTCGTGCATGCGGATAGTTGGAAACGCGTTATGTCGAGTGTCGCACGCGTCAGTGCGTGTTTGTACGATAAGTTACCTACGCTCGATCGATCGGAGTGTTCTTTCAATTAATCCGCCGGTTTCGTAAGAGGTTTCCCGGAGGAACGTTTCCGTCGTTTGTCTCCCTAATGGCATGAATCATTGCTTCGTGCGTCTCCCACTCCTCTTCCTCCGCTGTTCTCTTTCTCCTCGTTTCCTCCCCCATATCGTTCGACTGCCACTGCCACGTTATGTTGTGGCCGCGATTTGATTAGGAACCCGTTATTGCGACTGTCGTGTCATTCAGGGAATTTTGTTCGTCACGCGCTGCGGACAACAGTCGACAAATGTTACACGACCTATGAACGCACGCAGCCCTCTTTCTTAATTGAACACAGCGGCGAGCGGTACCGTTGATTATTCGTGATTTCACCGTGACCATGAATCACCATAAGTGCATAACAGTATGACGACGCAGCGCGGATGCGCTGACACGTACGTGCACGCGATCTGTCGCGACATCACGAACTTCTAATGTCAATGTAATGGTCCGCGAGTTTATAAGCGCTTTAATCACGGAATGCAATTAGCCCTTTTGATATGGTGTACTTTGTTGCGCGTATGCTGCTACCTATAAGGTAGTAGACGACGTGCACGTACTCTTGTTTAGGAACGAATCGTGACAATTTATACTTTGTCACCGATGCGCTCCGAATTCTCACATCGTCAGTATATTAATTATTTTTGTACCTCGTTTGGTTGAATGGTTTTATTTAATCATTCTCGGATTTGTATTGTCTACTAGAGTGCTATTGTAAGTAAATCAGAGGATGAGCATTTTTCCGGATAAATTTATAAAAAATCCATAATATTCTTGAGGAGAAGACCCATAGGCGTCTTCAGTATAAAATAGAACTGTTCAACCAGAACGGACACAAAAATTAATAACATTATGAAGAAAAGGTTGAATTAGAAACCAAGTTAGTCTAGTACCGTCAGTATGGACGGTTGTTTAAAAATGAAATAAAATAATATCGGTTATCTTGCAGGTAATGTGTAATTGTTACGGGTGACTACAGTTATTGACAGTACGCAGCCAGCGCTCGACAGCGCTCGACAGTAGATGATTCTAGTCACGTGGTATCGAAGGTGTTAAGTTTCGCATTCAATTTACTTGTCGTTATGCACCGTAATAAGCCGAATTTTTGAAAAATGCGGGCCGTCTCAGACATGGCCCCTCTAACCGTGAAAGATAGTCGCCCGGAGAAGGGCTCGTAACGTCTTCAAAGCTTATCGAGCCTCTCTATTCCTGGCCGCAGATAAAGGGGCCTATTTTCGTGAGCGGGCTATTTATTTTCAAAGGTCGATGATAATGTTCATTCGGTCGCGATAAATCGGAGAAGCCGGGGAAAGGGCGCGCGGCTTAAAGGAAACAAGTCGAATTATTTCTGGACGGCGTGCGAAGGAGGATCGATGGCCGAAAGAAAGACGCTAAGAAATATGAGCAGAACAATCGGGCTCCCTGCTTAACGCGCGGCGTGTATCGCGGGCACGGGGTGAAGTGTGCTTTAAATTATGCACGCGCCGTTCAAATGTGGCGCGAGGATTAAAAGGAGGTTATTGATTTCGTTACGCAAGGCGGCTTGTTGAATTTCATCAGCGCCGGGACGCTTTTTATTTTGCCTCTCTCATCAAACGCCGGTGCGAACCGTCCGAAAAAAGATTCATTTGCGCTCGCGACCTTCTTGAGGCGAATTCCCCCGGCATGCAAACATGCGGAAAACAACGAAACGCGTGCTGCTCGAGTGCTCGACGCGCAAACACGCTCACGCTAAGTCGGGCTCTCGAGATTCTAAAGAAACTTCGCTATCCGCTTCCCTCATTTCATCCAATTACTCGCCGTTGATTGGCGATCGCTCATCGATATTCTCGTATTCCGGCAATTACTTGGAACACCATCGGCGGGTTCGTATCTTTATTGACCCAGTCCCACGAACTTGTCGACAAAGACGACTCTGTCGAACGTGACCTCCTCTCTCTCTCTCTCTTTCTCTCTCTTCCTCTGCTTCTATGGTAAGAGCGCGGGCGCGCTTCCATTAATTAAGTGACGCTACGTCGGCGGCAATGTAGCTGTGTGATGCAAGCAAGAACAAGAACCCACCGTTTGTTTTCGAGTGGCCCCTGCGTGCTGTGCTCTTGCACACGCGCGAGCACACGTGCCCTCGGTGTGCATTCACGCGTTTTAACACCCTGATTGTCGCTCGCGCGTAAAGAGACCAGACGAGAGGGCGACGAGGGAATCGGAAGCCGACAGAAGGACGCCCGACCATCTGAAATTGGTTGCGGGCAAAAAATGTCATCAGCGCTCCATCGGTAGAAATTTGATAACGCATCGCGCGCTCGTTACGCAACGTGCGGCATGTTGCTCTTACAAAAAAGGCGTGTTCTTAATTACGCATACCCTAACCGCGGACGTTTTCACTAGTGTCGCGCGTCTTTTGCCGGTCGCGCACGATGGAGCGGGAAAGATGGCAGGGAGGGGGAGGGGGTCTAAATGTATCGCGAAGAACGTGCTCCTGTTCTAACAAATTGCCTCTCGTGTCCCCATCGTGACGGGTTGCAACTTGTCCATAACTACAAAGCGCGCCCGCGGCAAGTTTGAGCCAAAGCACTTCTCTCCTTTTCTCTCTGCAGGCCGCGCACCGTCCCCGGTATCACCCCAGCCGCGCCATGCCTCGCCTCCTTCCCCCGGGCCACTACTTCTCCATGTCGCGCGTTTGGCCTTTTTGCCCTCCTCGTCGAGATCACAGAAAAGTAATATAAAACGCCGGCCACCCTTGCTGCTCACCCGCCTCCACTGACACCAGTACCTACGGCCTTTCGTCAACGACGCACCCTCACGCCAGAGGGGGAGACGGGGAATATTTCGTGATGCTAATCGCCGAGTGGATGCGCCACTTTTCGCGTACGAGTGGCCGCCAGAATGTGTCGCTCTGCCGCTTTTATTTTTTCCTCGTCCGTTTGCGCGGGCATACAATTTCGCGTGAAATAGCGGTCGCGCGGCGAAACTGTGTCATCGTACAATTAGCGGCGATGTCCCTTGGAATTGATTGTCGCCGATGCGCGCGAGGCGACGCTATCGGCGAGCGAAGTGCGAACGGGAGACAGGCGTGGGATTTTTCGACAGCTTCTTCGAAGTGCGCCTGAAGTGGGATAGCCTACGTCAGCGCGTATCGTTCCTCTCTTCTTTGGTCGGATGAAACTATCGATTGATGCCTCAGCACCCTTTACACGTACACACGCTCACCACTTTCTCTTTCCCTCTTCTCTTCCGTCCTTTCGCTCGCTCTCCTCCCTGCGCTCGTTCGGCCTCTCTTCCTCTTGCGCGTACACCCTCCGAGTCTAGTTTTCCTCTCCGGGCGGCGTTGAGGGTGCGTTGCGCTAAGCACTCACCGCCACACGTAACCGGAAAGGAAGGGTAGAATAGCGCAGTCTAGGATTGGACGCAGTGGCGAAGGATAGCATAGGGCTGGATAGGCGTGCTTTCGACCCTTTACGTTTTATAACGCCACACCGTGCCTTCCAGGCACCCATAGGAAAGCCGCCTAATTCAATGATACCCATTCGCCCACGCGGCTTATTGCACTCTCATCCTTCCTGTCGCGCACACTTTATCGCTCTCAACACGGTATCTTGCGTGCCATCATACGGCGCATGTATAACGTTTAATTGCTTCGACCTTGCACAAGTAGACGTGAATTGATAGTGACATGAGTTGCCGATAAGTTAGTTTATGTCCGTGCCTGCCTTCTGGCTGAACTACTGGTCTGCGGATCGTTTGACTCCCTTTTTCTGTAGCCCCAACCCCTCGTGACTGTCCGCGTCCCATTCATCGAGTTCATCCGGTTCGCCCAAGTTCCTTAATTAAACCATGAAGATTGTCTGCAAAAAGGACATCGCCCAGTGCCCTCGACGTCTTTACGAACATTACGGATGGGACTGGGGGTTGAGGCAACGACGGGGATAAACGCTCTGCAGAGAGTGAGAGGGAGGGAGAAAGGGAGAAAAACAGAAGGAGAAACTGAGAGAAAAGTAGCGAGGAGAGGAGAGGGTGGAAAAGGGAGAGACTGTGGCTGATGGGTTTCAATGAAAAGAGAAACACAGATGTCTGTTGGACATCGTGTATATAACGGTTATTTCTTGCCGGCCTTAATCAAGGGGACGCGCGATCAGTGCTGCCTGGAAACGGCGACTCCGGGAGAAATTTACGACGTACGACGGGCATGACGGTCGCTTCGCTTTTCGTCGAAGAAATCTTTCGATACCGTTCGCCACCGCAACGGCGGGTTTTACGGGTCGTCGAAGCTGTCTTGACTGCTCGAATGATCATTCGGCAAATACGCTTCAGAGGGCAGCAGCGCATTTTCATAGATCCATACCGCTTATCCCCTTACAGATTTGCGTCTGTGTTTTTATTTTCCGCCGAGTCAATTTGCTTAGCCCCGCCATTGTTTTATATCCATATTTCTCCTCATTTCATGCCCGTCCGCAAATATGCTTAAGAAAGCGACGCAAAAATAAACACGAGTACTATCGTGTAACCGGTCGATTACGTAAATCGGGGGGGCTCGATTCGAGGCTACTCGTACTCGTGCGTATGAGCGCGCATTTCTGTACGTACACCGACCTATCGAAGTCTATGGACCCCATGCCGAGTGTGTACGAGCGACCGAGGGGTGCGCCTGTGTAGTTGCTTTAAGAGTCGCGCACCACCCCGCCGTTGTTAGGGCGCGGAAAACAAATATGTGTAACTCCACTCGAGAAGCGGCAGAGAAGCGGAGAGGCGAAGGCAAAGAGCGGAGGAGGAAAAGAAATTCAGCACGTGCACGTCCCTCACCTCTCCACCGGCTCTTTGCTTTTCACTCCTCGGAAACTTCTGCGCTCCCTTTCTCGGTTTATTTCAATCCGCTTCGGCGTTCTTTCCTCAGTGTCACGCGCCCGATCGTTTCGCGTTTTGATCTTGGATACAATGGATCAGAGGGGGGACCTTGAACGTTCTTGGCCGCACGCGCACGAGAAGTCAATATAATTTGAAGTGCCGGTATCCCAAAGCTTAATGACGGGGTGGCTATAAAGGCCGCCGCGGTTGATTCGACTTTCCTCCTTCGGGGATCAGCGTGTGGGGCGACGTTATACAGAGACTCCGACGACAAATCGCATCGCGGTTGCTTTTTCTCCCCGACGAGAGCCACTTCCCGCAGATTTATCCGGCAACCCCACCCTCGAAATTTTCGCGCCTCATCTCATAATATTAATACCACGTATTTACGGCAAGGCGATGCGTGAGATAAAAGCAAACAAGTGGGTCGCAATCTAGACACACTTCCGGGATAATTGCCGGCTAAGATGACAGTAAATATCAAGGCCATCGCTCAGCGTAATTCCGTCGATTTTCATCAGCAGGTCGTTCTGCTGTCGGGCCATTTGACCGATAGATCGTCTCGTTGACGAGATTGGAAAGATAGACGAATGCGCGTAGATGGTTGCACGGATGAGTTGACAGAGAGCGCGAGCGAGAAAGAGGCTGAGCGATAGTGGACTGGAGAATAGAGAGAGAGAGTATCGTGTCCTTCCGTTTACCCCGAGGGATGTTGCGTTTACATCGTGTTTGCGGGGGCCGCGTTCGCACCGCCTATCCACGCCATGGGCGCAACAAAGGCGCGTAATGAGAACATGTGTCGGATGCAGGAAGCATCATTAGCGGGCCTGTTCCTGTCCGTGAACTCCATTGTGGCGCGTAACCGTCTGCGTCGTGCCGATACTCGCTTGACACACGCCGATTCTTCGCAACGCCCCTTGGATAAGCCGTTCTTCCTGCCGAGTCGATGCAATTTAATGTGCGCGAATATTAGCTTGCGACCTAGTTGACGAATTTCTAATTGCGGAAATGAGCCTGTGCGCGGCATTCCATCCCGTTCGTACGCCATTCGCTTGTCGCCGGTAGGACCAAGCGTTTATCTGTACTACTGCGAAACAGGCCTAGGGTATGCGGATGCGCGTACGGCTCGTCAGGCATGATACTGACTTTTCCACTGTTTATCGGCACTCTGATTATGTCGTGAGAATGTTATTGCAGGAGTGCTTTCTGTAGCAATGAAATGATCATGGGATATTAATTACAGCTTACGGCGGGGTCCTGGAGCTAACGTGCAAGATGCCAGTGGATACTCAGCTCTTCACCACGCTGCTCTCAACGGACATCGGTACGATCTCTTAGATATCTTAGACTCAATAAACCACATTCATTATTGGTGATTTTATTGATTAATCGAGTATATCCTGATTGTAATATGATTGCTCTTGCTCAATTTTCTTTAGCGACGTGGTCAAGTTGCTGCTCCAATACGAGGCTTCGACGAATGTCGTTGACGCCAAGGGGTCTTCACCGCTTCATTTGGCAGCTTGGGCAGGCGATGCTGAGATCGTCAGGCTAATACTCAGTCAGGGACCTTCGGTGCCCAAAGTTAATTTAGCGGTAAGTAAACCCGCACGTGACCGATTCCTGTCCGCGTTCTCCACTTCCTGAGATCGAAATACATTTTTGAAATAAGCAACACGTTCGGGACCGGCCAATGCTTTATCATAGATCAGGTATACCATTTTGTCTGACTTTGATCTCAAACGACAGCTGTAAAAATGATTGTTCATTTGGTCGTAAATATCTATGACTTCTTGCTTTCGCGAATCTCTCATTCTGAGAGCGACTTCTGATAAAGAAGGAAAGACGGCGTCGTACTACAATATTTTCGAGCTGGAAGACAGTTGCTTATTTCAAAAGAAGACTGTTATTTCTAAATAGCAGCTACGTCCGTTGCAACTCAATCTTCTCAAGCAGGATGGCTCATTATAATTTCTTTAAAAAAGTAGAGATTCTTCATGATGAACAGGGGTTCCGCCGACGAAGAGATTAAAATGGCAAACGTTCCGCGTGTGATTACAGACAAAGGACAATGAGACAGCGTTGCATTGCGCCGCGCAATATGGACATACGGATGTGGTGGCGCAGCTGTTGCAGTACGGATGCGACCCCAGCATCCGGAACAGCCGCGGAGAATCTGCCCTCGACCTCGCCGCGCAATATGGCAGGTAAATCACGTCTGCCCCGCATCATTTTTTAATATTTCGCGGAGAGCACGCGCGTACATTTATCGCGGATATTTATCAATGGAAATTCAATGGACATCGCTCTATCCAGAGTGAAGTGCCGTAGCGTACGATTAAATATAGCGTATCGATGTGCCTCGAATTGGAGCAGCATCGATATGCAGAGCGGAACAATACTTGGCAGGAAGTAAAAAATGCAATATTTTTGTTATGCGTTATAGATTGGAAACGGTGGAGCTGCTCGTACGAACTCATCCGGAATTGATCGAACCCCTGCGGAACTCTTCTTCTTCGTTGATCTTTCCCCACACCCCGCTGCATTTGGCGTCGCGAAATGGACACAGGTAAGCTTTCGCGGACGGAAAGGCAAACACGCGTTGAGATTATCGCGGTGCAGGAGCCCGTTTAATAAATAACCGTTAATTGAGAATATTTCTGATCTCGCATAATGCGATAACGGGCTGACTAAATTTCCTGTCCTTCCGCTCCGGTGGGTTCGCTCCTGTCTCATCGCGTTCGGAAAAAAGTCGTCAAATTCAATGTTTAAAAATATCCCATCTGTTGAAAAAATATCCGCGTGGTGAGCAGAACGCGTAACGTTCTTGATGCCCGATTTGCAATACGGGAAGTGACCGTCGACCATTCTCGGTATTGTACAACGTCCACGTTCCCTTTATTCGATTAAGCTGATCCGATGATAGAGCGGCAACGCGTTTCACCACGTGTCGGTCCACACGTTCGCCCGGCAACGATCACGAATTCCATTTTATATTGCGTTACGAGCGGCCGCGTTGTTGTTAGATTAGCTCCCGAACTCGCGCATGGGGGGAATTTCGGCGTGGATTCTGCGCGCATTGGATTCTCATCCTTTCGTCCTTCAAGTCTCCCCGAGCTTTTGCAAGACGCAGGCACCTTCTGGCGCGACTCTCAGCAGTTCGGTCGCGTTAATTAGGAGATAATGCACGTGGTATCGTGCCCCCGGGGACAATGGACTCGTTCAAGCCGACCATAACGATGTCGAGCCATTTGCAGCGGCGGCGATTAGAGCCAATCAGAGAGCACCGCGTTGCGTAATCCCGTCGAATGCGATATATGCCCGGTCCAACTGGCACGGTTCGATGGAACCCTCTCCGGGTTACACGTCCTATATTACCCCGTCGAATACCCGCTACCCATCCGCCGCCCACCGCCTGCTATCCAACCGACCGCCACCCTCTCCATCGGGCCTATGCGAATGCATCAGGATCGCATCACGCCTGCAGCCGCGCTCTGCCCATCCGTGCGGATTGTTGACCGCCTCCCGATTACTAGAATCGTATTAATCACTGCCGCCGAAACGTATCGACCTAGATTGCCCATGCTGGATAGACAGAGAGCCGCTCTCGATCGGCACCGCACGTTTCGTTCATACCACGACTGATTAGATTATAGAAAGAGAATCTCGCCCCTGCCGCGCCCGGGTGTTTATGAAACACGGAAGATCTCGCCGAGTAATGGATAAATCCACTGCACAGCGCGCATGCTGGTATATTGATATTGGCTTAAACCGTCTTGCGCTCGTAGAGGGTAATTTGGGGCTGAGTTGCAGTTATTTTGTGTCTGGCACTAGTCGCGAAGAAAGCGTATGCCAGGATTGTGGCTGCGGCAGAAAGTGGAGAACACAATGTGTCTGCTGATAGCACCCTTCAGTGCCCTCGTCCCGGCTCATTCTGATCATTAAGTGGGTGGGAAGGAAAAGTGCGGGAGAGCTACTATGCAGAACCGTCCTTATACCACGTCGTTTCTTCTCGCTCTCACCACGCTCGCCCGCCGTTGGAAAAGCGTTTATAAAATAGACCCCGCCGAAAGTTATCGTCGTCGTTCGCTTCGCTATCCGCGCAATCGATCAGCTATTTCTTTTGTCGAGGACCACGATCCCGCAGTAATTCACACGAATTCACTGGAATAATCGGGCGCGGCGGCATTGCCCCGCAAAAATGTCCAGTTAACTGAATAACATTGTAAGCGATGGCGTTCGTTACGCGATTAATCGAACCGTTTAATCGGATGACGATTGGATAATCGTTTACATTAGTGCAGCGCAATCGAATAACGAGAATGAATTTGATCCGGTGTCACAACCAATTCTTCCGACCGTCTCGACGCGAAATGGGGCGGCGAAAAAACGGATTTCGAAAGGAGCCTCGCATCGGCGAAAGAACCTGACCCCGGGCAACGATCGGTGGGAGAGAATCCGGCGCGTGTCCAATCCGGCGTACAAAGCCTCGTGGCGAGGATCCGCTTTTATTATTTTGTTCGAGCGATTCGTTCCCGTTTAACATCGCGACGCTACGTCCATAATCCTCTCGGTAAGCCTTTAAAATAATCGACGCCAGAAACGTGGGTGCACGGCTGCTGTTGGACAGTGGCGGCCGATCGGTAGGTGGGTTGGCAATGCTCGTTTCGTGCGACGCGTATGGTGACGCGAGTGGCGACGCTGATGGTGGTCGGCTCACCGGTGACGGCCAGTGTATTGGCCGACTGAATCGAAATGGTCGGCGATCGTGAATCGCCACGAAACGCCGGTCACATTGTAATCGGGTATAACGCCAGTTTTTCCTCTACGCAGCCTTGCGCCAGCCCGATAATCGCTTTAACCGGCTCCCGAGTGGCGCACGCTTATAATGCGATCGCATCGCCGATATACAGTCCGCTGGACGCATTTTCTGTCGGGAAAACAAGGCTGCGGGGAGGACGTCATGGGTGGGGGTGGTGGCTTTGGGGACCGAGGCTGGGGGCAGAACAGTGGCAGGTTAGCGGTGTGCACTGGGGCCGGGGAGGGAGAGGCAGAACGTGACATTTTATAGCCCGAATTTTCGCTAAATAACGCGGTACGCCGGGCGCAGTCGGCGATCTTTACGTTCTTCGAACCTGACGCTGCATCGTCAGTTATCCGTCACGCGTAAAGTCTGGGCAAAAAAAAAAAAATTCTTTCACGCAACTATCCCTCAAAATCATTCCGCGTGCCGAGACTCCGTACGGAGCGTTAATTACTCGGCTCACCTAGGAATAGTGCGGTATGCGTGGATCGTGCATTCGGTCGATATCTCGCGCGCAAAAGAGGGGAGAGCGTACGCGCGGATACGGTCAGCGTATAGAACGAGGAGAGACAGGGACTGCCGGCACTTTGCACATCGCGATACTCGCCCGCACACACTCGCACGCGTCACAATATTCGGCCGCTTGGCGTTTCGAGGGGTGCGTGTAGATAGATTCGGAGGGCGGGTGGGGGCGAGAGGGTTGGTGGAGTAATGTCTATTATCGGATTCAATATCACTCGCTCTCGGTAAGCCAGTATACAAATACCCCTATGGCACGGTAATAACAACATAGGTGCATGCGGATCCGATCCCTCAGCCACGAATCCCGTGCACTCGCGTATTCGCGACGGATGCACGCGGTCACTGCAGCTGCATGGCAGCTGATGATAGACGCATAGAGATCCACTGCGAATTTCATGTTCTCGCCTTTCGCAATCTCGCTTGCCCTCTCTTTCTATTCATTGCCTCGTTGACTTGCTCTGCCTCACTCGAACGGGTCGCGCGCCGAAACGTCACCGTGCCACTTTCCATCAACGATTAATTCTCTGTAACCGTCTATGACTTCTAGCTCGCGCTGTTTATCGGTATTGTTATGCGATCGCTCGTTAGCTGATAATCCACTGTTCCAACCGTGCTATTTTAAGAGTATGACGTTAAAGTACTATTAAGTTAAGATGTTTTCTGTGCCCGCAGAGCTGTCGTTGAGGTTCTCCTGGCAGCCGGCGTCGACGTTAACACAAGAACGTCCGCAGGCACTGCCATGCATGAAGCCGCATTGTGCGGAAAAATGGAAGTTGTCCGAGCACTCTTGGACCGCGGTGTGGATTTGGCTATTAGAGATTCTAGACAGAACACGGTGCTTGACCTTCTTGGACAATTTCCGCCACATGTTACGCAGGATATTACGGCAGTCATTAAAAGTACGTATATATCTACTGAAACGACCATGTCACGCCTACAGCAGCACATCGAGACTAAGAATAGGATCGTGCTGCCTTTATAAAAAATCGATCATCAAATTGTTTCAGGGCACAGATCCTCATCTGGGGTGGAAAGTGACGCCGACAGCGAGAACTTACCACCGATTCCGGTCCAGGGTGGGGACTCTTTGGGCAGCCCATACGAGAACGTCCGGCCGGGGGATGATCTCTCACCGGCAGAGGAAACTTCACCCACTCAATGGCAGTTCTATCACAAGCCTCGAGACGACGATCGTCGTGTTTCCGGCACTTCCGTCATGTCTTTGTGAGTAACATGCCCCGTATACTCCCTGGTGTGTTCGTAGGAAGAGAATATTTCATATTGGACAGTATAGAACGGTAGAACGTAGTTCGTGATTTGTCGCGTAAAAGATTTGGAACGACCAAGAGCTTGCTGAATTCATATGCATTATCGCTATACAGGAAACTTCTGGCCATGTATCCCATGTGTACATTCTTACTTTTCGCTTCGGCTCATTCTCCAACATGCGCGTAGTGTAGTCGCAGATACGTGTACACATACACAATTTCGTCACTACTTGAGAATTACAGAACAAAAGAAGTAGGTGTATATGGTTGGGGCGGGCCGATTTTGGTACAGGCCGCATTCAGCACTCTGCGCAACGAGTAATTCGCAAATGAGCGCTCACTCTCCGCGCGCACTGTCATCCAACAGAGCGCACGAAACCCCATACGTATCACCCGCTACGATTCGTGCCCGTCTCGTCATTGGTATCCGTTGAAATCACGGAGAAAGACAGGAGTTCCGGGGTGAGGAGTAGCTAGCGCATGGGTGGTGGGAGCAAAGGGGGAATAAAAAGAAACTCTCGCGAACGCGGAGTCCCGTAATATTTCCCAGGCAAGACTCGATATATAGTATATGAAGGCAGGGGGCTCGCGCGCATAACCGTGGCAAGCTTTAATATAGGAGATGCGGCCAAACAAAAGCACAGACGTGGCCAGTGCGCGGAGTGAATGAACGAGTGTTCGCGAGCGAGAGAACGAGAAGGAGGGTAGGGTAGGGAAGCAGAGAGAGATCGCGAGAACGAGAGAAGCACCACGGACGATGACTGCTAGCTACCTGCTCGCTTCAGAGGGATGGTTGCGTAGGAGGAGGTGGTTCTCGGACCGAGAAAGCCTCCGGTGGAGGCGGAGGAAGAGAGTTGGAGAGGAGGTGGCGCGCGTGTAGCCCCAGCGCGTTAAGCACCGCTTGGCTTGGTTTAATTTTCCTGATGTAGGCAGGCGATGCTGGGTCCGACCGCCGCCCCCGGGTCACCACCCCCGCCGCCGCCATTGGAGAGACTACCAATGTTCTCTCGCTCCCTCTTCACTTCCCTCGCTCACTCGGTCTGTACTCTGGCAGCTGCCTAAGCCAGACCGGTTGAATGTGAGCGAGAGAGCGAGAGAGGGGAGAGAGAGAGAGAGAGAGATAAATTGAGAGAGTACAGCAAGCTACTCTTACTCTCCCTCTTTTCCTCCCTCTTGCCCTTGCACGGGCTCTACTCAACCTCCGGCACCAATGTTTGTCGTTGGTAGCCCCGGCTCGACCGCCTCGAGATGAATCCATCACGTTAAACAATGTAAATGTTAGCCCGTCTCAGCATAAAACTAATAACCATTGCTCTCTCTCGGCCTACCAGCCAGCGCTTACGTCCTTCTCTTCCTGCTTCGTGCCGAAGCTCATGGCTTCACTACTGCTCCCTTTGGCTTTCGGTTCGCCGTCCTTTTTATGCTCACACATTGAGCCCCTCGGTTTCCATACAATATCCCGAACGTCGTCGACCGTGGAAACTTTTAGGTGTCTTGCTTTCGGGTCTTGATTAAGGTTAGGAACATCGAAGGGCTCGCTGAGCCCGATACCCACTCGAAGAGTTTGCGAGTTAAGTTATTTAAGAAATTAATTTGGCAGCGGAGGTAGGATGTGGGTCGCAAATGGTTAACGTTACACTTGCGGATTGGACGTTTCAGCGAAGACGAGCAGAATGGGGGACCTGTGAACGGAGTACGGAGGTCCCTCCTGCTGACAGAGGACTCCGACCCCAGTTCCGTCTTCGACAGCGTCTTTATGTCCATGTCCGACACCCTGAACTCGATAAATACCCTCGAAAGTTCCGACCAAACCCCCGAAGACAAACCACGAAACATTACTACCGCCACGATCACCGACAGAACACCACCGCCATTACCATCGCGCGACAACACGACACGGTAATCACATGGAAACATATCACAGCTCTGCGACTCTGATAACAAAGTTCGCGCAGTTATTTCTATTCCACGTATCCAGAAGTCGAAGAATAGTCAGAACGTCCGTGTTTAGATTGTGCAAAAAATCGTTTCCCTGCTTCCTTGCAATATTTTGACCGAAATCATTGGTCACCTGAGACGGAGAGTTTTTATGCAGGGGTTCCGACAGTGGACTTTACCAAACGCCGCCCGTACCCCGTGGAGCGATGGAAGGTAGCTTTGCGTCTGAGGACCTGTCGCTAACGTTGCCGGCGGGATACAGTGATAGTGGAATCAGGAGTGGTGGTGGAGGTGGTGGGACCAGGGAGTCCGACCAATTGAGCGTGTCTTCGTCGTCGAGTGTCGGCGGACCAAGCCCGCGGGATCGCCGATGTTTGCCAAACGACTCCAACGCCGCGGGAATCTATTTGCCCATGGCGCCTCTGTCTAGCTCCTTACATAGCCCGGCTTCCAATAGCAAAGTCTCGGTAAGTTTGACCCAAAGCAAAAATCCACTTTTCACGCTTCATTCTTTGTGTCTATTTGATGTGCATGTCGCTTGACTTAGAGCTGTGGGGTAGTTAGTTACGGAATCGTAGATAAGACTACCGTTATATAAAGTATCGTCTGCGTCTGTTCCCCCTGGCAGAGAGATTTATTCCTCTCTACCGCGATTAACTTGAGCGTATCGAATACCGATGAATCGTCTCGACGCCTCACGGTTCGTTAACGTGGACAAATTGATCGCGGGTTAATTGATCCGAGAGTGTCCGGTGATGGGGAAATTTTTTCTTCGCCCAGAGTGCTCCTATTAAATTACCACGGAACATTCGAACTTGAGCTTTTCCGCGGATATCGACACGCCGCGTTTAAACGCGAGTCCGATTCAAATGCATGTGGTTTTTGCGCGATTAGTATCGAGAACCGGAATGTTCTCCCAAGATACATCAGAGCGTATCTTGTGACCACAGCCAACACCGCCGAAGAAACCGCCCCGACGAAATTTGTCCGTTTCGCCGACGCACCTTCAGAGTCAAATGTCATTGTCGGCCGATTGCCCCTTGGGTCCCAGCAACTACGAGTACCTGTTCCTGGCGCGCAGCGGTACGCGCAGCCACATAGATCTTGAGCAACTTCAAAAACGTCGTGAACAACTTCGCCACGTGACACGGAGCGTGGATCAATACGTGGAAATGAAGTCGCGACCTATCGACGAGAGTTCAAAACACGTTGAGCCAGTAGCCATAACATCGATATACGAGAATCGACCTATCAAAATGCTTAATCCACGGCGAAAGCTTCGCAAGCAGACTTTCGAGACATATGAGCCGGAGACGGATGAAGCTCCAGAAGGAGAGAAGCTGCTGGACAGATCGCCATGCAGCGAGAACGAAGGCGCGCAAGAGAGGATTTTTGTGTCGAATGCCTTCATCACCCTTAAGTCTTCGCAGGAGAGCTTGCTGGACGAGAAGCGCGAGACAGAGGGTTCTGATCATAAGGAGTCGTCAACGGGTACGACGGATAAAAGATTGAGGAGAGTGCAAATGATGTTACCTACCAGCCCAACGCATTACGTGCAACCACCTACCCCTGATCACCCCCCACCGTCTGCCATGCAGGCAGAGAGATCGATCCACGAAAGGATTCGTCCGTTAAGTCAGGTAAGTAGCGAATAAAAATTCTCTAAGTTACTCGCGACATTGATAATATAGGTGACCTTTTCTACGTCTCACGTTCATGCGTCTCGCATACGTCAAACTATAATGAAGATGTTCACGGTGATAGTAATCGCTTGCTGCTCAAAGGATTAATTCCCTTTAGCCATCGGTAGCCAGCTTCGGGTGGTCGACACGCCACGTTACCGTTCACATTAATTTATATCACCGCCGGGGTTAAACTTAGTCTAGTCTCGCGCGAGAAGATCCTCGAGGATTCGTAAGCATCCGATGCGCGACAGGGACGTGACTACACGTACCTGCCTGCGTCTTCTACAGAGAGAGATTCGTCTCAAGAGTTCATCTGAGCATGCAAAACGGGGGTTCAATTTTGCATCCTTGGCTGCTCCTCATGACTGGTTCCGCGTTAGTGTACGTGTATGTAGGGCTGCGCACCTTTACGCTTATACATGGGAGACTGTCAAACGGATAGGCTGAAGATAGTATAGATCGAGTGGGCGACGAAGGACCGGTCAAGGGTCAAGGTTCACTGCAGGCTTGCACATACCTCGGACGTGTTTGCTCTCAGTAATCTGTTTTTTCTTCGAACGTTGATTAAAATTTCTTACCTTACCAGGGCAGTAATGACTGGATTTTCGATGGTGAGATTCGTATTATTTATGTCGACGTTTGACGTTTCGCCAGAGAATTTCACACGATCTTCACCGTCTTTCGCGCGATCGCCGTCTTTTCGTAACGACGTAGACGTCGTTAACGCTCGTACTCTCGAGTCGTTGGACAGAAGATAAGCAGCCGGCAGCCGACGAAACCTTACCGGGTTACGTTTAATATACAAGCCATGTTTGATCTGTGATGCGATTTGCAAGGAGTCGACTCCCTCTCTTTCTCTCTCTCCCGCTCACGCTCTCTCTGGCATGTCACTTGCTCGTTCTCCGCCGTTTGCCGCGTCATCCTGTGATCGCTCTGCTGTGAGACTACGTTCAGTTCCCATCTACTACGCCTGGATATCCATAACACACCCTACACAGCTCACCCTGCCCTCTCTCCACCTCAATTTCTCTTCCCGCTTCTTGATCTGCCCATCTCCGTCCTTTACTCTCTCTTTCTCGTATGCCAGCTTCTATATGCATCCGCAATCCACATCTTTCAGCGACTCTACACGCTTGAGGAAATATCGTACAGTGAATGTATCTTCCTTGGATATGAGAGAGAGACGCGAAAGATTGGGACAACGCGAGCGTATGCGTGCAGATATTGCTTGAGCGATTTTTTCGAATCGACCACTCTTAGACACTCGAGCAAAAGAGACATCGACTCGCTCGGTGCTCCCTTCAGTTGCCCTCGATTTCCCGTGCTTCATTATCGGTAAAGTGGTATTTCGGCCCATTGATAAATGTTCGCCCGACGCACGGATTATGAGACGTACGAACGCGATCAGCCGTCAGCATGAAATTCTGCGGCGGCTGATGAAAACAGCCAGAAGGCTAGGCGGGTGCACGGAAGGACGTATAAAAGGAGCTAGATAGGTGGGTGAATCGCAAGATGCGTGGGGGGAGGGGGCGAAATGCTGGCGGTAGCACGAGTCGGCGCGAGGATTCGAGAAGATTCGAGAGGATCCGTGAGAGGAAGGACGAGGGAACCGGTCGCGGATGGCTGAACATCAGCCGTCAACTTCCGCGGATCCAGCGGAGCGGCAGAACGCAAGACGCCGACACCCTTTGAATAATGAAGCCCTCGGCTCGCTGTGCCTGTCTGACTCCTCTCCATCGCTCTCTCTCTCTCTCCCTTTCTCTCCATCTCTCTCATCGTACCACGCCGCGTAGGAGTGGAGAAATCTGCGAATTTGTACCGATGGTTTCCGGCTGTCTCTTTGACATGCAGTCTTCGCGTTCCATTCTGTCTGTTTCACCTTACTTGCCTTCCGCCCAGAATCCCGGCGTCACTTCGTCTTCCCACAGATCCGTTTCTCGTTTCGCGGGGAGCGTGAAAGCGCTAACGACGCCCTCGTCGATCCCGGGCATCGCATCCTAACGATGACCGCGCGTCTTTGGGTGAGCGCAAAAAAAAAAGAATGAGCCGATTCGTAAATATCGCGAAAGCGAGATCCTCTATCGCCGCGCCGGCCTTCAATCAGCGCGGTCCCATTTGCCGGAAAAAATACCGTGTAATGTGCCGCGGACGAGTTGAGGCGAAATACGCGAAGCGAAGATGCCAATTCCACCGTGAAAAATTCCGTTTAATATTCACGATGACGCTCGTGGGCGCCGCCGTTGTTTACTCAAGTTTTTTCATTACCCCTATGGCGTGAACGTCACCGCGGTATGCTCCGGTATCGAGCGCGCGTAGTTTTCGCGATGTGTAATCCATATGAAAACCCTTTTTCCTCCGCGCTGCGACATTAAATATAAAAAAAAGGTTGCCGCACGCAAATTCCGTTGACGATATGCATCTGTGTGCGCGGTGATGGATGTTTCGCGGAACACGGTTTAAGAGACACCGATGCACAGGGTAAATAAAAGCTTCGATCGCGATGACAATTTATCGAAACGCAACCGAGTGCCGGAGGGGCCGGGCAACGCGTGTGCGTAGGTGGCCGGACGCTGGTGTGGTGCGAAAGGTATATATTATGAAATATAGGGTCGCCACGAAAAATATTTGCCCGCTTCAATATTTCGAACTGTAAATCCTGATGCGGGAAAAGACACGCGCCCGCGCGGGGCTGAGTAATTTGTCGCGACGCGATAAACACGACTATTTTCCACCGGCCGGCGTCTAGTGTCTCACTTCTCTGACGGTCACATTGTACACCTTCGCGCTACGAGCGAATGTTTTCTAACGGCCACAGCGAACACGATTTCGTTCGTATAATATGCGTGTAAGGGGAAAGTTGGTGTGTAACGTTAATAGCGTGCAATGCATAACGCGTGCGCGTCGTAAGGTATATGTAAAATGTTGGCGATAGATGGTAATCGTAGCGAAGGGTTAGCGTGAGTCTGACGAGTTTCTCGCCCGATCTGCCGGCAGGTGTACAAGAGAAGGTCGCGCGACATGGAAACGGAAACGGACGAGGATCTGCTGCAGTTTCCTGCGGGCGGATCGCTCGATGCCTCGAGCGGCTCGCTGTCGAGCGTGTCGTTGTCCGACAAGAGTATGTCGACCGACAACGTTGAGGAGTACTTCGGGGATGTGCCCTTCGCAGGTAAGCAGCAACGCACGCTTGGCTGCACCGCATGACGCTTCCTTCTGCCCACGTCTACATGCATAAACGTTGTGTTGCGTCTGTTTTGTTGTTTACGGTTTGCCTGAGAGTCCACCGTTGCAATCGTTCGACTTCAATTCGTCCGGAACGAGCGAGAATGCTGAGTCTCCGAAGGGGTGGTATAATGCAACTCCGTTCGGGGGAAGCGTCTCGCTTGGTTCCGGTTCGTACGTGTTGGTTGCACAATGTATAGATCGCGTTATCCACGTTTTACTCTTCTTTTAAAGTTTATATTGAAGATTAATGTCAGATTTTATTTATTTGCGTAACTATATGTGTATATGTGGGATGTCTCGTAACGTATTTGACAAACTTCTCAAGTGTGTTTGGCAGGTCATGCTGAACGGGAACGGTAGGGCATATAGCGTAATTTGATGAAAAAGTTCGAAACTTCTCGGTAGTTAAGTGGCGTTTCTCGAATATGCCCATTTAGTTGTGAGACTTGATACCGCTTATCTAGATCCGAATGAGTAATTTAATTAACCTGTAACACGTATTACGATTTTTGTTCAGAATGACGTGCTGAACGCTCCTGAGAAGTTTATCGGATACCCCGAAGAACAACCTATATGTCGAGATTTGTTCTATGTATTCCATGTATCTCATAGTATGATGTATACACTCGTTGCCAGATTGATCCTCACGGTTAATCCGAGAGTTAGATTACAAGGTTACAGCGTCGAAGGAAACGTTAGACACGTTGCTAATTCCTTCTCACGTAGGCGGCTGCGTCAAGTTCTCCTTCCTTCCTAAAGTAAGGAAGTGGAGGTTTGCGAGATCACGGCCATAAAACACAGATACTGTTAAATTTCAATCTTTGTCGAAGTAAAGCGGCAGGCTGCCGCACAAGGATAATCGTATTTACCGAAGACAGCAGTGCTAATTACGCTCGATAGTTAGCTCTCTTCGATTAGCGAGCAATTTTGGTAGTTTTGACTGTTTCCAAATAGCCTACGTAATCGGCCGGGATAATATCAGGGTAGTGTTGTGCAAAATCATAGTTCCTTAGATTCTAACATATCTACACTACGTAGTCGTAAGAAATATCTTACCCGCATCGTCGTGCAAGGCGATCTATCGTAGGTGGCAGAGAATCGTAACTTGTATATTTCTAGGGCACAGCCGTTGCGTCCCTGTAAATAAAGATATAAACGAAAAGTATTACTTAGCGTAGTGACGCGTATCTTAACACTAACGGGTAAACACGGTAGGATTGACGTAGAGTATGTCGTTTATTTATTACGGATAAATTCGCTTCTGACGTTTCTGTGCAATGTGTCGTCGTACGTCAAACATCGAGCAAATTGCTCAGAAGCGGATCTATCCTCCTGGGCAGAGTACTCGTTCACGTAAAAATTTACCTTAACTTTATTCGGTGGTTTTGCGATAATCGCTTCGTCTAACTGTTACGATAGCTCGACAAATATACGATATCAAGTATAGTCCAAGAAATATATATACGTATGTATACACCCACTGAACGAGACACTTATTTTCTTTATATATATACACACACATATATATATATATATATATAATATATATACATAGATCTATGCATAAGCAATTATAGTGCATTATCACGTCGTTAGTTTGCTAATAAACGTTATGCTTCTATGTATGCCAATGTCTTGATTTATTTTGTTGCTTTCGTTCGTCCTACGAGCTTTTGTGAAACCACGTTGCCCCGGCGGGCTTTCAGTCGGGCCTCTTGATCGTTTTACCATTGTGCACAACCCACTAAACTCGTACGACCCCAGAGACTCTTGTACAATAATCCCGCGAGCTGGCTGAAAAACTGCGACTCGCACAAAATGGAACAAGGTGAGAATGAATGAGTGACGTATCTTTTTTTGTCCCCGCATTAATCTGACACCCCGCCGACCCCCGTCTCACTTTTACTCTCTCATTATCTGTCCAGCGCACAGCGTTCATCGATAATCAGCGCGCACGCCATCTCATTTATTGGAGAGTCTTGGCACTGATATCTGGGCGTAGTTCGCGGCCTACGTGCGCCGGTTGCGTAATATTTTGAGGAGCATAGGCGTTACATGTGTTGCACGCACAGAGCCGAGGAAAGGAGAGCCGGTATCGTCTTACCTGAATGTCGCGGCTGGCTCTTTCGCTCTCACAATCGGCGTGGCCGACGATAGATATCCTTATCTGACAGAGGGCAGACGCTCGACTCGCTTCGCTTCGCTGTCAGGAAAGCCACGCAAGCCAGTAGGTGCTCGGTATCTCGCGCGGCAACTGCGTTTTCAACTTCGAACACCGCCGCATCGCTGTTCGGCAATAACACGCCCGGTGCGCCAGACAGCTTGCAAATTACCCCGCGCGCAAAACATTTCGAACGCCTGTCGCATCGTATGACTACTGCGATCGAGTGGAGTTGCCGGGAACGTGCGTGCATCGACGTTAAATTCGACTGTGTCTCTTGCGAGATATTGCTCCATATTGGAAGCGTGAGCGAATAGGATCGGCGGTTCGCCGGATGACCGTGGCGGGTAAAATTACCCGTGCCTCGAGACGTTTCGACGTCTCCTCGTGAGCGCTGATCTGCGTGCACGCGCACGGTCAGCTAATTACGAGTACACGAATCATTGAAATGGTTGGTTGCCGCGAATGACAGGATCGAAACGACTGCCGGAGCGTGTCTTATCCGACACTCGTGCTTACTCGGCACCAGCGATCGGTGTCGATGGCGATATACGTACAAATGGCTCGCAGTCACCAACCAGCGGACGTCCGGCTTATCGACACTACAAGTGACTTCATCAATCTCTCCCCGAGATAAAAGGCAAGTTCGTACCAACACCTTTCCTCCCGCGCTGTCGGCTACGTGGGCGTAAATTGTCGTAGGTTATGACTGCCGATTATGACTGTCGGTGCCTCGTTACAATTACACCGGACGACACGATTTGTGTCGCATGGTTACGGGAGCGATTAGTCAAATTTCGCGTCGCCTCGAGGATGACCTTATCACTTGGTCTCCTTATCCGACGATCTGCGACGATGCTTTTTTGAAACGCGTCTCGCGGCAAACATCATTCACGGCCGGTAGTGTTGGGTGCCGTTCGTAAAAATACGTGCGGCTGTTTCGATGTGTTCCGTCAGATCTCAAAGCGGACTCTCAACGAGCGCCTTAATTAACCGAAACAACGCAAGAATGAGCGAGTTCCTGGAGCAGCCCCCTCGCTATTAGATATCGTTGAAGAGTCCCAGATTTCGTTTGCTTTTTTAACTCCATAGAGTGCACTCTCCGGGCTACTGATCCCTCCCTCTCGTTCTCCCGTTTCCCCTCTTTCCTTCCACCCGTCCCCCAACATCATATCCAGTATCTCCCGACAACCCAAACTCTAGCGTCATTGTTAGCCAAGCGAACTGTGGTAGAGAAAAAACCCATGTTTCGAAACTTATCAGAAAGTAAAGCTCCTAGTTTGCTTCCTAGAAGTGTGTATTGGTGCGTCCACTTTATCTCGCCAGCGGAGGAAGGAAGAAAGAGGATGAGGGAAGGGGAGAAAAATGAAGGTGGGATCGGTGGCTTTGTAGCGGGATGGGGGAGGACTATGAATGCATTTCAGACAACTAGTTAACCTCTCATTGTACTCTGTTTATGACCGTAACGGAAAGTACGCCACTCTGTGTCTTCGTTGCTGGCAGGAGGCGAGGTAGAGTGAGTATCTCTGAGCGGAATCGGCGCTGAATCGTGACCCTCTTTTGCGAATATTAACTCGTCGCCACAAAATCGTCGAGTGTGCTGTTTATGGGAAAAGTCAAGGATTTTCAGATAAATCGACCGAGTAACGAGGAATCGCAACGTCCTCGATACTTTGTCCTTCGCGCTGCGCGCTACGCACATAACTGTCTCTTAGAAAATGTGTAGTAAACCACACGTGCCTGCAAAGACGCACGCGTGTCCCGAATCGTCCCCGAAAAGAACAGTCTGGTCCGGGCTTCTGATCGTTTAGTCGTGCGACGATATTCGTGAGGCCAACATTCCGACATCACGCAGGAATGTATAGAACGTGGAACGTGACTCATGCAGTGACGATGACCACCACACGACACACGACATCTACGTTCTGCGCGTTCAACGGTGCGCGCACATGTGTGCATCGCAGACATTGCGCGCAATTCCAAAAGCGGACAAAGTACGAAAGCGCGAAAGCGCTAGAGAATCGATGATGACGTATCCCCGGTTGCATAAGCAACTTTTTCTCGCGGGGCCCGCACTCACTTGAGTCACGAGATCTACGACTGTCAATCATGCTGCGTAAATCGCCTAGAACTCCGGAATGTTTGAATTATACGCCTGGCCTGCGACGCACGTTCACACACACACACACACACACTGAAGCGTTAACGTCTCAAACGATCTTTTGTTGAGTTAAGAGCGAGCTGATGCTCGTAATTGAAGTGGCAAGTGGATCGTGTCACAAAAGAACAGGAGAGATAGAGAGAAGCAGAAGAACGTTAAGCTGGGATTAACGCGTTCCCCTTTATTCGACAGCGTAGACATAATACGAATTCTGTAAAATTGGGGCAGAGTAGAAGTGCGAAAAAGCATATTTTGAAATGCAGCAGATTTAATGTAGTAGATTGGCTGGTATGTCAGTCACGTATGACTGATATTGTGAGTTTTTTAAGCAGTCGCGGTGCAAGTCATTCTACAACATGAATGTAGTGCAATTAACAATGCCGTGCACGGTCAATTGCGTCCCGTTGCGGCAAGTTCTGACATTTGCACTCGTTATCCGTTTTCCACATATTTGAGGTCATATCGTTAAAAGTACTATAAATGATGCAGCGTTGTGGGGATTTCTTTTTGTATTTTTCATTTTGCAAAAGGACAGGACAAGTTTCTATTCTTTGACCCGCATCTTGAGCCTGCTTTTCACTTTTCGCTTGTTTTTGTTCATCTTTCAAAAAAGTTATACCATTCCGATGGTGTCAATTCAGTCTGACGACGCAATTTACCTTTGATAAGCTGTTAACAAATTCCTTTTCCTTAATTCAAAAAGCGATTGCCTCACTTGACATTCCATATATTAATTAGAAATTACCGCGCTCCCGCACATTACCAAAGTGTGCCACACTACCGTAGAATGTTCGTACGTATATCGAGCTCTTAATTACGGTGGGACTAGAGAAGAGCCTCGCGTGTATGGGGCGTCGCACTTTAACGGACAATATACCGTTTTACGTGCCTGAGCCATTTCGTCATCAGGACACATTTCATCCGATCGATCATTTGACGTCGCAGACGGGCGAAACGTGTTGCGGCGGCAGCTTACGGAAAAGCTGAAAATGCAGGCCCTTGCGATTCGGCGCACGGTCCCCGAGAGAGATAGGGCCCATCGCCGAAGTCTCTCCTTGTCGCGACACACGGTCCGGTCACTACCCCACCAGTCTCTCCGTCGTTCTCGCCGTCCTCTCTTTCTGAACGACACATTGTCAGATGGTAGTGCGGGCGTGTAGGCCCTCGTCTTCCTGCCCCTCTCGCCCGCAGTGCATGTCCTGTCTCCCCAAGCGACCGCTCGTCCTTAGCATTAGTGCAGGACCGGCCAAACAAGGTAGCGATCCGTGCGACGACCGCCTGGGGCGGTAAATATCGTCGGGCCGGCCCTGACCATTACCACCACACGAGTACAGAAGTACTTGTGTATAGAGGCGACGACACACTAACAGAGAACACGCCAGAGGCACCGGGCACCGGCATCGGAACCGGCACCGGCACCAGAGTACCACCACTACCGTCGCTACTACTACTACGAGGCCGGCTGCTACTCCTCGTGGGCCTAACACGTTCGAATTAGTCGTCTCGTTAACCAGGCTCGCAGCGCATCGAGTAGTGTAACGCTTCGCCGTAAACCGCATGGAACTCGCGGCCAACAATGTGCCAGTGAATATCAAAGTGGAAACTCCGGCGTTCCATGGAACTCGGTTAGTGCCGGTTTCGTTGTGCACGATTCGCGCGTCAGACTCGACGATGACGGTCGGCCCACCGTGCGAAATATTCGTGCGGGCGAGTGTGGAAATTTACGGTGCGTCGAGGAGGCATGGCTAGGCCGACGAGCGGACCAGCAGCCGGACAGAGGAAACTCGCGGTCAGGTAGACGGCGGACGACGGAAGCCTCTCACTCGGCTGGTGAGGAATTCTACAACGGCCGACGCCTATGTCGGTCGCGCGGTGAATATAAAATTAATCGTGCTCCTTCGGCCGCAATTCGCCAAGTTGCGAGCCTCGAAGAAGGATATACGATTACATGCGGGATACCATTACCTTGCGCGCGTGACACTTCGCCGCGCTCATCTCCAGTGGCGTCGCGAACGCTGGAAAATCTGTCAGATTCGTCTTTCGAGCAACTCCGCTGACCAGTGGGTCTTCGCTGGCCTAAATTCCTGCTCGCAGTACTCCGCAATCGACGATTAGATATCTCTCGCCACTAACTGGCCGTTCGTTACCGATAAACCGTGTCTTAGGGGTCACACCTGCTCAGAGAATTATCGGAAGCCCATAACCGGTGCGCGCTCGAATATTAAGTTAACGTCGTGGCGCTGGACAATGGTGTGCACTTTATCGAGTGTGCGTCAGACTTCGTGACCCATTGTCGCGGCAAGTTATTCTGCGCCAAACTTGCTCCAAATCGCTCGATAGAAACTTAGCAAAGTTGGACGGAAACTGGCTGGTAGGAGCTAGTCGTTCGCACAGTTCGTGGGTACGTGCATGAGAGAGGGAAGGAAAACGAGGAAGGGGAGAACCACGTGCTCGTACACGAGGCCGAGTGAACGATCGAGAAATAGTTTCGCCGCGACGTGCACGACGATCGATCGGAGCAGGTGGATCGACGAATATACACACCCGACTCTCAATATTTTATTCGCAGTGGCAAAACACCGCGTGACACGTTGACCCGCCGCCCACCGACGGAAGACTATTTCGAGAACGGATGTTTTGTTGTTGCCCAGGATTCGATGTTAATTAGATAAAACCAGCGTTGTCTACCGCAAAATGCCGTGTCTTAGGCGGACGCGCACTCGAAACCAGTACCAAACGAATTATACGTCGCCGGTGACGTAGTCTGCTTCCGCGTAAGCAACGGTCCGCCAATTATACGAATTACGTAGATGACTAACCGTGAGGCATAACACATTGAAAGTTCCGATACGCACGCGGAAGGTGTCTAAATTGAGACACCGCGAAATTTCGCCTGGACAAACAGCCACCATCGACGGGCAGTGGTGTACGTGCCACGCTGGGAAAGTATAAAAGAAGGAGCGAGCGGGCGTAACGGTGGCGCGAGGGCAGACGAAGAAAGAGAGAAAGGAACACGTGACAGTGGGTGGAAGAAAGAGCGAGTGAGAGGGAAAGTGAGGGACGTCGGACTCTCATCGGGCAGCATCTGCAAGAGGGGTCTGGCGAACTGTGTGACGCGTACGTGCCTTCCCGCCGCTCTGCGTACCGTTTGGCCGTGCAGTCATGCCACGTGCAGACCGTGCAGGAACCTCGGCGTGTCCCAAGTTCCTGACGTGCCGTTCGCAAAAAGCACACTTACTTGTTGCTCGCCACCCGTATCCTGATGTAATAATAGTCGGCAATGAGGTGCTATGACCTACGCGCGTTACGTCACCAAGTGCAAGCGCGGCGAAGAAGGAATTTCGCCGTGTCGCTTTCGGCGCCAAGGCGGGAGAGTTGCGAATGTACGGAGCGGCGAAATTATTTTCGCTGGCAAGACTAAATGCCGTGAGCGAATGTTCGCGAGTGCTCCGGCGGGAGGGGAAACGCACCGAGTACTCGTGTTGCGATGAAAATTGCATCGCGTGAGTCGAGAGAGTTCATTGCGTTATTTTGGGTCACGTTAGCGAACCCCCGCGGACCGTATGCAGTCTCGTGAGTAAGTAGTCGTTTGTTCGTCAGCGTCGTCTGTCGCGCGATTAATCGCTTCAATTGAATTTAAAGGACTGTGAGAGGTTGGTCGGAGTGCACGGATGAGAATGGACATCAATCTATTTCGTGCGGCCCGCTGGAACTTTGCCTTCTTTGACACAATTGTGAGAAGTCACACTTGCTTATTCGCTCGGTCTATTCCAGCTTAGTAATTTCGATATTCTTAGACGGCTTTCTAAGTTCGGCGCGCTGGCACGCGGTCTTGGCATAAGCGTTGTCCTATAATTCCGGGTTACGTGTACGTGGCGACGTGTCTAATCAATGCAACGCGACGAATATGACGGAGTTCGAAAGTTCATTGCAAGCAAGCCTCCTTCCGTAAAGTTAGCTGATGTCTCTGGCCTCAAATGAGCTCTTTAAACGCACTAGCTATTGGTCGCCTGAAGTAGAGACGAAACTACCGACCAGCAGTGGCGAATGGCTATGCATAATGGATATGCCGCACATACGAGTGGATTCACAGATACACGCTGAATATTCATCGTGGATTCGTCATTGTTCGATGCCTCCACGAGATTAGTTCCCGGAAGGTAATCAAGGCTGAGCACTGGGCTAAGTACGTCTCAATCGTAAAGAGTTCAATGGCGCGGTAGACGATTTAATTTTTCGCAGTCCAATAAATGAACGGCATACGGTCGGAAAACAATTTTCATTGTGCCTCTGACACACTCACGGGACACGATCCGATTGAAGTTTTTACATGACACAAAAATTTGCTGCCGGTGCCTAATGGTACGGTGGAAACTTATTCGTTTGTTGGACGCTGTTTGATAGACGCGTGCGCAAGTACAGGTCTCACGTTGACGAAATCCGTTTTTCTTGCCACCGCAATGCAAATTCACCCTTCCAGAAGTTGCAAGGACGAATGCATTTTTCGTTCACCCCGTGCACGCGAGCTTTACACGATTGCCAACCGATGCGCGATATAAAAACGTCGAAAACCGCTTCTGCAAATACGCGCGCTGTCGGGAGGGCTCGACATTTGATTCGCGCGAAATGAGAAATATGATCGCGCGTAGTAAACGGGTTTGGATAAACAGCGATCGCCAGGGGAAAACTCTTTGAAGCATGCTAGCACATTCCCGCTCTCTCACAGTCACTGGAAATTTCAAAGGTATTTCTATATTCAAACGAATGACGCAAACGCGAAAACAATCGTCGTAATAAGAACGATAAATCGGCCAGAAATGGATGAGGCGTTTAAAAGGGGGTAATGGTACAACAGCCCGCTGCCGGCAGGCCAGGCAGCAAAGGCTGCAAAGGCATCGCGAATTTTTGTGCCGACACTGAATCGAATAAAACGCATGCAGGCGACCGTTCGAGATAAAGAAGGCGATCCTCCGGAGGTACGCATGAACCTTGTTTTCGCCTTTCGAGCGTTTCGAGCGTTTCGAGCCTTTCATCCTTCCCCCGCAAAGGGGTGTAGGTGAGAGTGCGGGTGGTCCTTATAGCGCGGACTCGCATTATGCGTCGTGCAATTCGTTGTTTTCAACGACTCCGCGAACCTCCACAATCGGCCGTCTCTGGCGAGCGTATCGTGCGCGCGCGCGCGCTCCTGCGAACTCTTTCATACGAAGTGCCGCAAATGAGAATTCAC
Organism: Cryptocheilus praepositus; assembly: GCA_033815515.1. NCBI lineage: Eukaryota > Metazoa > Arthropoda > Insecta > Hymenoptera > Pompilidae > Cryptocheilus > Cryptocheilus praepositus. The sequence continues at coordinate 4,837,480 of JAWWQZ010000257.1, forward strand.
TCGAACGCCTGAGAACCGCCATTGAAAGAAGGGGGCTGAAGGAGAGAGATGGACAATTGTAAGTAATGGCCATAGCCACCTTTCAAAGATGCTCCGTGCAGCTGAACGTACGCGGCGGCCTGTCTGTGTGTGAAGATGCAGGCGTACGTACGGCAAGATGCGCGGATGTACGGGTGCGTAGGTACGTTTACACACGCGCTCGTTCATCTACCGGCGCGCTTAATGAAAAGCTCATAAAAACACTAAATAGAAAGGGAGAGAGCGGAGAGAAGGGGCGAAAGAGGGAGAAGAAGGGTTTGCGCCGTGTTACAAGCAGCAGACGTACGTAATTTTAATTAAAGCTCCATGATGGAGGGCGTCGCCTGCTCGCGCACACTCCAAGCCAACGGCGTTATATTATGTAGGCAGTTATTCAAGTCATATACACAAATTACATAAATCCTCATCATCGTTTCTTCCCTCTCTCGCGCTCTCTTCCTCTTGCCGCACCCGCTTTCCCCGTCCCTCCGCCTCAAAATTCTCTTCTCTCTTTTTGCCCCCTTCCACGTTTCTGTCATCGCGCGAGCGTGTCTCCGTTGGCTTTCACGGCGTAATAGTTTCCCTCGCCAGGGAATCGCGCGAATCCGTTTAATCGTGGTCTAATTGGGAAGAGGCGTGACATTCTCCTCCTCGTTCGTTCCTTTCCTTCCTTGCGTTTCTACCTCTTGTTCTTCTCTCTTCCTCAAATTTGTTTCGCATACGCGCGTGAGAAGTATTTTAGCACCCACCGCGCCAACCAGAGATTATTTCTACATCTATGGGCACGTAGACGCGTCGACGCTCAAGAGCGGAGTAACCGATTTAGAAACATTTCGCTGTTAATTATAAGACGCCTGAGCAACACATCGGCCAGTAAGGTTATTACAAGTTTTTACGAAGGAAAATTGTCGGCTGCGCCGCTAACACAATGTCGTCCCTGTCACTTTTAACGCCGACCGCGCTAGCCACAGATTATTTCTATACCTACGCACCCGTAAACGTTCCGATGTTCAGGAGCAAAGTAGCCGATTTAGAAAATGTTACTGTTAATAAGACGCCCGTGCATCACATCAATCAGTAAGGTAATTACGACTTTCTACGAAGAAAGATTGCCGGCTGCGGCGCTGACACAATGTCGTCCTTGTTTGTCCTTCAAGTTGCAGGCCGTCATTAAGCGTCATCGTAACTTCCGCTCTTCTTAATTCGGCCGTTTTGCCTTTTTGAGGACGCACACCCCATTAAAGCGATAGGAAGATCTGTGGCCGTTCAAGAGCCGTGACGAGCCGTAAACGTCGAAAGCGATCCTCTCTCGCGTAAGTGAGCGCGCCGTGGGTCGCACGCCGTGTCTTGGCGGATATTAAAAATGTATGACCCTTAAGCGGCTCGTAAACGATACGCGCCCGTTATGTTTCCGAAATCCGTGTCTCCTCTCGCACCACCGAACGACCGAGGAGTTATTAAAGGCGGCAATAAACGCGCTCCTTTATATCCTCGGTGAAGGAGTCAGAGGTATAGGATTTGATGCACTGTTAAAGAGGACGAGATATCGTCGGTGCACCGCAAATAAAAATTTATATTTGCGCAAATGGAACCGAACTCTCAGAGTAGCTTCAAAATTAACCGTTAAACAACTGCGCGAGCAAACATCTCGAATTTTTCTAGTCCGTTCGAGGGAAAGGTCACGTGGGCGGTGTTTGTATGCGTTGTCGTAATAGGAGGTACATCGTTTGTTAACAGGCTTGTTGAAAGGTTCCGTTACGGCGGAACGTCCACGGACATTACGACGTTTGCGAAACGTCTACGGGCAGACCGGATGCAGCATGGGGACTGGAGGTGACCACGGCGGGGGCGGCGGAAGTGGAGATCGTCTCGAAGACGGCGACGTCGCCTTTCGATTGGCCGAGCGTGATCGCGAGAGGGACGAAAAGTCGCTCAGCATCATGAGTCCGTTCGACGAGCAAGAAGAGTGGGCTAAGATTTCGGAGATCATGGCTTCCTTCGGGACGGGACTCGTTCGGGAATCAGTGTTCGTCACCGAGCTCGAGAAAGAATTTCAGACACGGCTCGGTAATTACTTGAAAATTTCCTTTTTCGCTCTGGTCTCTGGTGATGAATGATATAACGCTGCTATTCGTTTGCTTCTCAGGTCTGAGCTCCGATGCGGGCAATAGCCCTGTCGTCTCCACGACCGTTGGCCAATGGTTGTCCAGCCTCGGCATGGCAGATTACGAGTCTCTTTTCATTAATTACGGTTTCGACGATCTCGAATTCATTGTGAATATCCCAACCTCTATTAGAAAATACGTCCTGTAATGTAATAGAGGTGTATATACAATGGTCCGATGCGATTTTGTTCACAGAACGGAGTCCTCGACGAAGCAGATCTTAAGGAGATGGGCATTAACAGTGATCAGGAAAGGGCTGTGATAATGGACGCAGCTGGTTTGTTGAACAAACGAGTCGAGAAGCGAAGTGGAGGCTTTAGCCACTCGGTGGACGAATGGTTAAAGAGCATCCATCTAGAGAACTATACGGAAACGTTCAGGAAGCATTTATACACTGACATGGACCGCGTCAGACGTGTGTGGGAAGTCGAACTAGCGGCGGTGTTGGAAATTCAAAAACCAGCTCATCGTAAAAGGATCCTCGCGTCGGTCACTGGACCCCACCCCCGCGGGCCGAATCGTAATGGTACCGGTCCTAACTTGGAAGACCTCAACAAAGATCTCAATACGCTTGTGAGTAGACAACCTCTCTGTTTCATTTACTCGCTGTTTCTGAATTTATACGCCGCAAAAATAGTTCACTTCTTGCCCCTAATATTAGAACGGCCGCGTGGCATATATAAATTTGACCCGAGTTATAAATATCGCCGTGCGTTTTGCGGAAAGCTTCAAAGTTTCTTAATTACTGTTACACCCTTACAAAGGGTGTCCGACAGAAACCCGACCGGATTGTTATTCTCGACGCACCGGAATTACGGACAACCCCAATTGAACGGTGCTCCGACTTTTACCGCCGCGCATGATTAAAGCGCGTCACTCGGCGGCGAGATAATATCATCGTCGGGCGCGAAGCGTATCGAGATACTCTCGTCGAACGAGGGTAATCCGAGGCGGGAGTTCGTCAACGGGGTGTTTGACAAGGGTGCGCACTTGCTCGGCAGAGGAAGGTACAATGCGCCCCAGGCACACAATCCGCAGAGGAAGAAAGATGAGGCAAGAGTCGCGGGGGTAGGGAAGGCAGGGGGACGAAATGGTGACGCGTGAAATTTCGCGATCGTTTTCGATTTGTGCGATAATGTAAATAACGTGGCTAATTGGAGATCTTGGCATTGTCATGCGCTCGTGCGTGTGCGACTGCCTTTGAGACCGCTGTGTGCGTGGCATTTGACGAGTTCGCACACCTGAAGTTCCGTTGCTCCGCTACGAGACCTACTCATTTCAAGGAGCATCTTCATTTTCATGATGTAACCTTACATTCGCATGTCTACCGGTTGCCATTATCTATTTATGCCAAATGCAATTTCGTTTGAAACTATCGTCCGCACTCGTGTCTGAGAAACGTATGGGGGCGAAGCAAGGTTTGTCGATTAAATGAGCGTTGGTCGATTGTCGATGTGTAACCGGCAGAATAATAAGGGAGCAAGGATAGGGCGATAATCGCAAGAAACTAATCGACGTTCGATCGGACCCCGACCGAGCGAAGTGACAGCGTCGTGCCCGCGTTGGAAGGAACAATCAGTGGGTTCTCGGTACTTGATATACCAGCCCCGTATACTGTCTATCACCGTATGCGCGGAGTACGCACACGCCGACGGCGAGGGACAGAGAGAATGAGAGAAACAGGTGGAGAGAAATAAAGGTAGAAAATGCGCACGACGGAAAGACACTCGAGGCAGCTTTCAGCCTGATCGTTCGAGCGGGGTTCGATGCTTTTTGTTCGGGCGCCTTCAGCGTATCAGGCGCGATAAGTACACGCGCCGGTTGGCGTTTCTAGCAGTGCACAGGTAGAGGGTGGCTGCCATCTGAACGGCACCCCTGTCCCGCTTACCACCATTCCCTCCCTCTCTCTCTTAATTAGCTCATTAAATTCCATTAATATCTCTCCAGGATGCGCCGGTCGACACGTACGCCATCGTCGGGTGTATCCGATAATCCTGACAAATTGGTCTCACCTCTGCTCTTCCATCCACTATAACCAACCATCTACCCACCCACCTTTCGTTCGTGTATGTGTGGGTGTGCGCGTGGACGGCTACCAACCCCCTTCCGAACCTCATCCCATGGACTCACTCGGCGATCGAACTTAACGATCCGCCCCGTCGGACCCGACGCCTATTATTTACCCGACGGACCGATCTTCGAATTCTCCACGCCGAAACATCGTGCCTCGGCTCAGGCCGGGAGACACTACGTCTCTTCGTCACCGTACCCCGTCACTCTCTCTCCTCCTATTCGTCTTTCAGTTAAACTGCGCTCAAACGTATCGTTGATAATCTTTGGATAAATATCCTTTCCTCCCATACCATCTTCTCACTCAATGTAACCCGATCTCATGCTGTTTGCTCCAATTTTTGTCTCGCGGCTTCTTATTCTACCTCTCGTTGACCCGCACACACACACACATGCATTTTTGTGTCCCGGTGAAGCACTTCTCCACATGCAGGACCCAATTCTCATCGGTCGAACGACCGCTGTTTACCGCAGAAAACAAACATACAGCAGCTTAAGGAGGAGATCCGTGAGAAATTGCCGGAAACAACTGCCGAGGTCCAGCAGCAGCAACAGCAACCACAACAGCAGCAGCATCCGATAAGCGGAACGAATGCTAGTGCGAACTCGACGACGGGAACGGGGACGGGGACGGGAACGGGAACGGGAACGGGAACTGGAACTGGAACGGGAACAGGAACGGGTACGGGAACGCTTCGACACCGGAAGAACCGACCCGCCCCTCAACCACCCCAACGTCCTAGTTCCCACAACGGTGCGATATCGGCCCCTGAACAACTTGAGATACGTGCGCCTTCGGAACTTCTCTTCGGCGTGCCTTCGACCCTCAAAACACAGTGGAGGCACCAGCCAAAGGCTCTAGTCACCGGATGCGTCACGTATATCGCCAATGTAAGTAAATACTGGCTGAACGTTATCATATCTCATTCGTTTCATCGTTCTGGTCGATGTTTTGTCTCCCTTGTATGTGTACGCAACGGACACGTCACGTTCCTCCTATTTTCGTTGCTTTCGACATGTGTAGTATCTCGGCTCAACCGTCGTCAAGGAGCTGCGAGGCACGGAATCGACGAAGAAGTCGATTCAAAAACTAAAAAAGACCTGCCGTGAGCCTAGAGTCACCCCAGACATTACGTTGGCCATTTCCTACCGCGGCGTTCGTTTTCTCAACACCCTCACCAACGTAAGCTATTTAGTCCTCAGCGTACGATAGCGTTCCACTGTGTTTCAGACCTCTCCTGTACTTAATTCCCCTTTGTCGCGATTACTGTAAATGTTAGGAACCCATCTGCGAGCACGAGATTCGAAACATCCACTGTGCCTGCCAGGACGCGGACGATCTCACGCATTTCGCATACATCACCAAGGATCACGCCAGCCGTACGCACTTCTGCCACGTTTTCTGCGTGCCAACAATGGTAATTATGATCATCATTCACACCTGTCCAGTAGAACTATCCTCTCGCATAGAAAATAAAATCAATGACTCATCGCGCCTCATAAAATTGACGTTACACGCATGAATGTATCGTAGAATAATACTTCGAATTAGGAAAAGTCATAACCATTGAATGACGGATCTAGAATAGAGAAGGTATGAGCAACAATAGACGAGGAGGCTGTCCGTTTTGTTCCAGGACCAGGCGACGGAAGTAATTTTGACCCTGGGCCAAGCTTTCGAGGTAGCTTATCAAATGGCACTGCGTGACAAATTGGGTGGCCACGCGATTCGTTCCCAGTCAGCAAATCAGTTAACAACACTCTCTAACTCCGCAAAATCCTCCCAACCTGCAGCGAAACCACCCGCGTCGCCCGACGGTTCCTGTCCAGATCCTAACATTGACCAGCATCATCACCACCAGCATGCTGCTCAGAACACCTCATCAATCCCAAGGCAGAATTCTACATCGACTAATCCGAAACCTAAGCCCCGATCGAGATCCATTCCCAATCCAATAGTTCCGGAGAACAATTCCACGTCTAGCTCGAGTTCGGCCGCTAGCGCTAACAACTGCAACGCCGGATCGAATTCTGGATCCACGTCGACGGTTGGAAGTAGTTCCAGCTCGAGTACGAATCAGACAACGACCAAGCCATTGGTTACCCATGGTCGTTCACACTCCGTTAACGATATTAAGCTGAATGGAAATCAACTGAAGCTTGCGCCAGTACCTGTGGACGATATGGGCATTGGAGGTGTAAAGGACATGAAACCCGGATCAAGGGCACCCATTGCATTGTCTGAAGAACTTTAAAGAAAATCGGTCGAGAAGATTTGATTCTGTTAACTTGAAGCTGCAACTCCGGATTTGCCAGTTGCTGGCGAAGTATTTGTGTCGACCAGCACGTCTGGTGAGCGTCGATTATCAGTGAATCGGAGGAATTATGGGAACCTAAGTGGCGCTACGGTTCTCTAATGTGGGACCTATGGCCATCTGCATACGAGGTACAGTGTAATATTCTCTCGTTGACGCTTTACTCTCTTCGTCATTCTATAATACAATTCACAGAGTTCGATAATTCTCTTGTTCGGCGTAACGTAAACTTGCGCTGTGATATTTGATATTCGAAATCGTCGGCAGTTGCACCCGTTACGCGGGAAGTACGACGATGATAAGTTCAAGACGGTCATGAATTTCAACTCTTCGATTGTTCATTCGGCTGATTCCGGTCAATGTGTGCCAAATATATCGATAAATCGAAGAGATAACGACGGAGAATCAACGAACATGAGCCAGCTCAATTTTTACACACGACTGACGATGAGATTCTGAGGCTGAAAATAACTTTCCTATTCTACGAGTATCACGGCACGGAATGAAACGTTCTTTATCCCTTTTTCGATGATTTTATGATATCTCACTTCATCGTCATTAACAAAATTTACGTGGATACATACACGAATACACACACACATAAATACACGTGTTACAGAATTTTATCTCCAAGACTGAGAGTCCCTATCTCGTTTGATATTTCACATTTAAGCATAATACGTAACCGTAGGGTGTTGTTTAGACGAGAAATGGTCTAATCGTTGATATTTATTGCACTAATCCGACTTCGCGATAATAAACGAATACCGCGCGGGATGGAATAACGCGTACGTACTAAAGCTCGCTTAAACGATACTATTTCATCTCCAACCAGATAATATACGATAAATTGGATAAACAAATGGACGAAATTCGAGCATATTAACAGCGCGATAACATTAGCATCGTCTCGTTGAAACTTGTTGTTAGCTTAGAAGCGTTGCGCATCGTCCTAGCGTTCATTGGCCTAACACAACAACAAAAACAATAATCACAGCGACAATGTATATGGTGAGAGAGCAACGATTCGTCATGGATAACGAAATACGACGATATGTTTGAGTACGCATAGTTGCGAAATGAGTGAGATCTTAGAGAAGATAACGAGATGCATGTACATTGCGGGGCCGCGTTACGTTAGTGGTATAAGTATTTATAGTTAGAACGCCCTAAGTACCGTCGTGCCCCAGTTTGAAACCAAAGAGGCAAAACATTACGCACACGCACGTAACTCGTACTCTTGTAAGCTGTACGAGGAAGCCAGAAAATAAATAACAGTAATAATAGTTGTAATCAATAATTATTGTAATTATTGTATCGACGGTCCAATGAAAACGTCGAGTTGTCGAGTTCCACCGTTGCGTGGAAGTGGAAACATTAAACTGCCAAAAAGATACACCACCACAACCTCGTGGCTATACGCACACTTTGTATTTATCACATTTACAACGGTAGGGTAATTATATATATGTGTGTGTACATATGCATATATATATACATATAGATATGGATATATAGATATATATATATATGCATATATACATACGTAGGCATAAGTGTGGTGAACTACATAGACGCTTACGTATGCATATACTCACCAATCGTATATGTGTACGTAGAAGCAGAGACAATTAAGCATTTAAGATACTTTAGAAGGCTGGAATACGGTGGCATTCTTCTTTCATTCCCACCCCCTCTTTCTTTCTCCTTTCTTTCCCACTCGTTCATTGTGTACATATTATTAATTCCATTCGCACGCTAATATTTACACACGTAGCAGCTATTCGTAGAAAGTAGTGTCGTTGTAGAAAGCATGTTCTCTCGATGTATGGGCAAGTGAGAAGTTTTAAGGAGGTACTGCGATTCAAAGAGGAAAGCAACAAAAAAAATACAGTACGTGTCACGAGAGTCATACAGGCAATTGCCACTGGCCAATGACACACGGAGCCTGTTTTTCCTGTGTGGCGGTGCGAACGTCATAATTATGGGTAACGACTTGTCTACACCGATCAATTCGATCGTCCGTTATTTAAATCCGATAAACAGTATTGTGCTATTTGTGTAATGCTTCCGTGTTACGATTTCACGGGCATACATGATTTTTATGACCGCGATTACGTAACCTCGTTACGCCGTTAAATGTTATTCAATGTGATATTCGAGTGAGCGAACTTGTTAAAAAATAATGGAATGCCGGAAATCGTCATAATCAACTTCTCGCGACCAAAACGACTGTTCCTATTCAACGGCATCCATCTGTTTATATTTTCTCTGCATTATACAACGGACCTAACGCATTCGTTTAACGACTTTCAAAGACAACGCATCAAATTCGCTTTCTCGCATGGGCCGTTTCGTAATTCGTAAGAAAAGAAAATGGGAAAAAAGACATTGCGAAGCATCAAAACTGACGGACGGGTGCTGCACGAGAAAAACAAGGGACCGCACTTTTTCTCGGACCAAGCACGAATCTGAGGATAGCTATCTCTATTCATCGATATTTCACGAGCGTATCGTTAATTTAGTCCGCTAGATGCATACGCCACAACGAGACATCAAAGATTCGTATTATTATTTATCGTCGAATAGAAATCTTAGGTATGTACATCGATGTAATTAAGCGTATATCCAACGACTTCGAATTCATTCTCGCTCAATCTACGGCCGACCCATTACCAAAGATAGCGTGTCGACCGTTCGTCATCTCGTTCATCCGCGTCGTTACAGCATCCGCGTGTCAATTTTTCTTTGCGACACACGCACGGATCGACGTGTGCTCGATGTAAGACGATGCACGCGTCGCTCGGTTCATACTTCGTGCACGAGGCGGGCTCTTTGTCTTAATTAGTTTCGGAGTTCGTTCGCGAAAAGCACACGCACGGGCGCGCGGCATGTAAGTCTCGACGCGTCGTTAGGATAGGTTCACACACAGGCCTCCGTGTAATATTATTAACGTGACGCTTACCGCAAAGCGCGTTAAATTACTCGATGCACCTGTCTTCAACCGACTCGCCCTGCCTAGCGCGCGCATGGAACTTAATGAATAAGTCTCGTCCTCGCTCGTAAATTACGTCTCATTAGCGGTCAACTTACCCCCGAGTTGCGCGTCCATCCACCAGGCCAGAGACGTGCACACTTGTCGACGTTGGACGAGTCGCGTGGACAGGGGATGTTTTGAAAAAAAAAAAGTTGCAAGGAGCCTGTACATCAGTGCACTGGATACTCACTTGGCATACCTACTCACGCGTATATTTCTCACAACGTTTATTGTCAGACTCTTCTATGCGTTGTTTACTGAGATTACAGACGTTTCAAGGGTTACTTTTCACGACAAAGCACTAAAATGGCACGTATTAAGAGTTTTCACGACAACACCTCTTTGTCTCTACGTGTGCTGACGGCACGGTATAATTGTACGGTGTGTGTCCATCGAATCACATGCGGTGTGACGGAATGGATTTCGGTCGATGCGGTGGCCGTGAAACTTGGCTGACGGTATATATGCACATTGCACAATATAATTATAATGTAATTAAGATTGATGTATCTGAACAATCGTGTCTCTCTATTAGTTCGGATAGCACATTAAACGCCGCGGCACTCAGAAATTGGTGAGATGTTTTATGGCCCACATCTGGTTAACCGTTTACTGCGTTTTGAATGAAACGAAAAAATCGGGATTTTGTAGTTCCGCTTACGTATGTTTAAGTAATTTGGAATTCTCTTTGATATATCGAACGAAGAGTTTGTTTCAAAATCTTTCACGAGCCAAACTTTTTAGTATTCAACAGACCATTTCGCTTGTTGCACCAATTTTACGTGGTGGAAGTCAATGTGTTATGCTGCAACATTGTCAACTACAGCTCTTAAATTTAATATTCTCAACATCTTTACTAAAAGTGATTGCAGTTAACATGCGACAAACCAAAATGCTCTAGTACGTGTACCAAATGTGGCAAGGTGTTATAAATAGAAGATCGTGCCGCTATTAAAAATATTGCTAAGCCACACTTCGTACTCCTTCACGATAATTCTTCACTCTAGAATTTAATAGAAATCAGTCTTTCTCGTAGCGCTTTTATTCTTCCATATAACTTATACATACCTGTATTTACCGAATTCACTAACGGTTTATTGCATTTATCGTGCGCCAAGACGAGGCTGATCGTGTGAGAGCGCAAGAGAGTGTAAGAGAGTGAGAGTTGGAGAGACCGAAAGAATCATATGATGGCGTCGGTTATGTATCCGGTATAATCGAAATGGCAGAAACACGTTTAAATACTCCGCGCATATACGGGGAGACGTATTGTAAAATAGTTGGGAACGTGTGTTGTAAGTGAATTGTAAAATAAATGAACTCACGTTGGCGCGCTATTCAGCGTTCAATCGCCGAAATTCGTCGATTGGCGAGGGAGGGAAAGAGTGAAAGAGGGTGTGCGGATGAGCGAGTGCGTGTATGAATGCGCGAAAGAGCAGGGAATCAAGGCGAGATCCGAATCTCGACAGATACGGCCGATTGCATGGCATCATTGAACATTATTAACGCTTCTTCCCCCTTTCATTTTTCTCGTCGCGATGCCAAAATGTATACGGTACGGACATAATTAGAGCGCAGCGAAAATCGAGCGTGCCTTTTTGTCTATGCAGTTCGCTTAATTTTTACGGTCGTCGCATTCCATCCTCAATGAGAAACGACTGCCAAATGCTAGTCATTGTGAGAAATAATAAATTGCGCGACAAGAAGGCCACTCCGACATTTTCGCCTTTTTCCTTTCATGGGTTCTTTCACTTCTTACTCGCTGCTTGGACCCTGTCGCTGGCAAGACTCGCCGAGGAATAGATTTCGCGAGGACGGTTCCGAATGCGTAAGAGAGCTGTGACCGGAAAAAGGGAATAGAACGGTAACTGTGTACTGTATATGACAAAGCGCAATAATTAATGGCGATTATTTACTCCGAAAGAAATGGTGATTCCTATTTTACACGCTCAGAGATACAGCCGGCGTGTGCCGTGTTGCAGCAATACGATTTCTTTGTGTCACGGTCATTCAACGCTTGTCACTGTAGTTATTCCATTATATTTTTCCTCGAATGTTGCCTGGCGAGCTCCAATTTTGACATAGACCAATTCGTCGTCGTTGACTCGTGCCCGATGCATTTATGACAAATCGATCAGCGCACAAAACTAGGTAAAAGAAAGAATGAAATTTGTCCTAAATTCCGGCAAGCACGCTGCGTTTCATTTTACTGGATCAACGTTTTCCATACAATGCGTTTGCTGCTATGTAGACCTTTGGCGAGTAAATAATGTCGAACGGCGTCTAAATTCGACGCGGACTAAAAGATTCGAGTTGAGCGGGAGATAAGGATTTCCACGAGAGGGGCGAAGAGGGAGGAGCGGTGCGTGGACAACGGTCGGTGTCTTTGAGAAATCAAAACAGAGAAATTCGTATGAAACTGTTTGCCGAGGATGCCATATAGATATATATATGCGCTATTTTATACCGAGCAGCCTGATTAGACACGCGAAAAACTTCCTATGTTCTTGTACACATTATATTTATTATTGTTCATGTTTATTAGAATGATATATATGACACAGAGATTATTCCCTGGATATCTATAACGCCTTGAGAAAAATAAAACGAATACTTTATGGAACGATGCGTTATGACTGAAACCTATAGACCCATGACATTTCAGAGGCAGATGAGATTGAGAAGGATCGACGGACTGCGAAAGGGGGAAACTTTTCTTGCCCTAAATTGGCATTGTTAGTCGTCGAATCGATAGTGCACCTTGTACTTTGTATAATTTCTTCCCTCTTCCGGTCGAGGGAACGGCACCCGCAAGGTAAGCAGGCGGAGCCAGTTCGGTAAAGATGCTAATTAACCAAGTTTCGGTCTTAACAAAGTTTTTCGATTAGTCGGTAAATTGTTATACGATGCGGGCGCCTTGCCGCGGCAGGCTCGTTATTATCTTCCCAAACAATCCGAAAATTGTACGGCGAAATAATGGAAATTCGCGAGTCTGCCGTCGTTAAAACTCTCGAAAGAAATTGCTTAACCCAAGATGTCTGATTTCAGTCATTGCACCACAATATTAATGTAAAAGCAACAAGCCGCCTTTCGTATCGACAGCTTGTCTTAATCAAGGCATTTCCATTTTGCCGTAAAATCATTGTGATGAGTTACTTTATGATATCTTACGAACAATTCGAAAATTATATGACGAAATAACGGAAATTGGCGAGCCGTCCGTCATTAAAACTCTCGAAAGAAACTGCTCAGTCCAGAACTAATTCCAGTCATTGCATCGGAATACTAACGTAAGAGCAACAAGCCGTTTTTAACATCAACAGCTTGTTCCGCAAGATCACTGCGATAAATTACTTCTGAATACCTTCGAAACCATTCGAAAATTGTACGGTGGAATAATGAATAATGAAATATGAAATAATGAAAGTTCGCAACGCTTCCGTAGTTAAAACTCTGGAAAGAAGCTGCTTAACCCAAGGCAGATGTCAGTTACTGCATTAAAATATTAATGTAACGGCAACAAGCCATCTTTCATATCGACAGCTTGTCCTAATGAAACGACCTCCATTTTGCCGCCAGACCACTGTGATAAGTTGCTTTTTCATACCTTCCCATATTCTGGCACGTCCTTCTGGAGGCACCACCCTCATAAGAGTGCGGCACCCCTGACTGCGGGGCGGAACAAAAGAAATAAACGAGGACGCGATGTGCGAGCGACGTGGCGGTATATAGTATGCGTGCAATCAAACGCTTCGCACGTGAGGAGTGGCGACGAGAGGCGAGGCGAATTCCGAAGATCCTGAATCCGCAGCCGTCGACGTGCTCGGCAAGAGGAAATCGTATTCTTTCGACAGATCCTAGCCCACCATCCATCCACTCCACACACTCTTACGTGGCAACCTCTCGACCCGCGAGATCTTTTTAAAAATGCCGTGCGCCGAAAGATCTCAGCGTTTTTGACACGTGTGCACAGACCGATTGAGAGATATATCGACAGATTTGCATGCAGAAATATATCCTGATAACGGGAGCGTGACTACCGTACCGATGCGTTATATATACCAGTCTATATACGTGACGACCTTATACGAGATCGCTCCCCAGAGAAATTTCTCTCCAAAGAACGGTTAGAGGACGGCGAAAGCCGGTCGAAGCGCCGACCTGCAAATTAATTAACGCTGGTCTTTTGTCTCAATGGGCCGTAAAGGTCATTACGAATGGGTTATAGATCAATCTCCACGTGGTCGAGCAAAGCGCAATCCATACGTTCATGGACACACGGTCACAAACACAAGGCGCGCACGCGGATAAAACGAATGGGGGTCCTCGACGGTGGCGCGCGATACGTTATCTGTTTGAGAGAGAAAGAGAGCGAAAGAGAGGGAGAGAGAATGGACTGGGCTTCCGTGGACCCCGGCAGGTCAGCGTTTGAGGGTCGTACAGGGATATATTCGGGAGGTCAGATAAATTTGCCCTGGATTACGTGCCCGTCACTTTCATATTCATTGAAATACTTCACTCGAACAACCACCCGTATTTCTCCAATCGGCTCGCAGACGTGGAACGGCCCAGGCTGTCCTCTTTTTTTATTTATTTGTCACCCCACCGCCTTTTCTCTTTGCGCCGATTCGATAAGCAAGCAGCGTGTATCGCAATAGACAGATAGACGTAGAAAGAGATAGCGTGGCCATTTGGAAAAATTGCCTGCGCAAATTCTTCGTCCGCTCCATTCAACCTCTTTTCGCTTTATTCGCGCGGAATAACCGGTGTGCAACGACAACTGCGGCAGCACGCGCTTGACAATTCGCTACGCTTCTTTCCCGGCATGTGTCTCCGAAGGAAACTTTGTTTACTCCATCAAAAGCAAATCGCCCAGGGTGGAGGACCGGTGATCGCTGCTTCGTGTTATTTCAAGCAATGCTTGTATAAGGCCGACAACATCCGCCGCCGCTGAATCGCTGCTTAAACGTCCGTTAAATGTCGCTGCCGTTCGTCGATCGGGCCAATGGTTTCCCGGCTTCGACAGAATTTTTATTCCGTCATGAATCAACCGAAGGAGCCGGGCAAAGGGAGCATTATATCCTCGAGTTTCCGTAAAATTTACGACCCGCTCGAAATGAGCGCTCGTACGAATGTTACGAACTACCGAACTATCGCGATTATGACTGTCGGTTAAGATTCGGCGCTGTTATAATGTTCATCGTCGAACGGATCTGATTCGACGGATCATTATCTGAAAGGTTCGTGCACGTTTTACTGTAGCGAGCGTCGGCGGAGCGTGGGCAAATTTTTGACGTTGGCGATGGCGTGGAGTTGATCTTTTTGGTCAGGGCGAGGGGTCGCCAAAGAGGCGGCAACGATGGTGTCGAGGAGAAAACAGCCCTTACCGGTGGACGGGCCAGAGATCGAGAAGCGAGGGTCGCCAAGAGGTGCACACCCCGTGGACAACCCATAGCCTGCACAGAAACGTCAGTCAGGCTTAGGTTCGGCAGAGGGATCTAGATGCGATCCAAGATACGGGCCGGTGCGTAGATACTGCACGGGGACGATCGTAACAGTCGCTTTATGCCAGGGTGGCTTAAGTGGACTGTCTCGCTGAGCGCGATAGCACATCCGATGCCCCCACATAAAATATCCAAATCATAACTCGCTTCTAGACTCACCGCCACTCAGCTAAACGATTGCGTTTCATAGGGATTCCCGCAGGAGCGGCGTATGCAGAATAACGTAACACTCGATAGTTTCATTATCGCCTATCGAATTGACCACGAACACGACGGTCTATCATCTAGGTCGTGACAATGTTTAACGATCAATGAAATTATGCGCGGCCGTACGCGGGGGAAGCCGACCGAACGGCTAATTGAAATTCTGATGTTTGGAATGAACAGCGGTAGCCACGGCGGCACATCTCTATAGCGGTCACGATGAATTTCGCTTCGCTGCTATTTAGTTCGCATTCGCGCGTTAACGTTCTGATGCGGGATAGCGGCGATAGTCTCCGGGATGACTGCTTTCCATGATTGCTCGTGAGTTTCGATACGGTCATTTCCATGAGACTCCCGGCAAGCCTCAGTTTCTTCTTTTTATCCGATGACTGTAGCATACCCTCGTGGATCGAAAGCGTGCGACGGCACAGAGATCCAACATGGAGAATCTTGCGCGACACCGAGAATCCATCCACGTCAAAGCATCTCGAACGGGCATCGGCATTGGTTAGAGCGAGGGTAGCAGGGTAACACTAGGAGAGGACGGCCCTTTCCGTGCTAGTCCGTCTATATTCGCCATATTGCCAGCACCCCCTTGAACCTCCTCATTTCCTCTCGGCCTTCTCTCTCGGCTGCTCACTCGTTCGCTCGCTCGCTCATTCGCTCAACCGATGTTCCTCTCAATACCGAGAGAGGAGCACGAGAGCAAGGCTGCGGCTGACGCCGAGCATCGAGAGGGCTCCCGGGTATCTATCGGATAATTAGCCGGTGATTACGTGGCAGTCATTCGGGCGGATATCAGTGCCCTCGGCCCTCGGCCTCAAGCAAGAGGGTACGGCATTGCTCAGCGTCTCACTCGCTCTCATTCTGCAGCCTCTCCGCCCGTCACTCCGTTCAGTATTCTCTCTCCCTTACTCCCTGATTCCGCACACCGTCTCCCTTCCACCTATCCAATCCACACACAGCACCTAGCAGAGAAGCTCGCCCGCACTTCCTGCATCTCGTTACTGACGCCCAATGCACTGCTGGCTCGCATTATAGTCCGTGGATGGTTTTAGGTGCACGGGAGAGAGAGGGCAAGAGATGAAGAGGGGTAGCACGCTCGGCAGAAGGTGTGCGTACGCGTAGGTGTGCTGAGGGAAATCTGTAGAGGATAGCCTCCGGCCGTGGCCAACGAGGCCGCCACCCGACGCCCGTCAAACAATCTCATTATCATTCGATTCACGGTAATAGAGAGACCCGATATGCCTGGACACTAAAGGGAAACGCTTTGCGTCGCCCAGGGGTTGTCTTTAAATTCAACCAAATACCTACGGCCCGCTGAACTTTCGCTCAGGACTCAGTCACTCGCGAACGTTGTCCCGCACTGAATTGGATTAGGCTCGAGGCGAAAATTTTTCCTGACCGTCCCTCGGACGCGCGAGTCTCTGGAAAATTCGGCGACCCTCATTTTAAAGTCGTTCAAAACTTCGAGACAGCTCTGCGTACACGTGAAAAAACTCCGATCAGATTGACACGCACGATTTGCAGTTATGACGCGAAGTCAGGTCGAAAAAGAGGAAGGAGGTTCGCGCAATTAAATAATTTAAGCGATGCCCGCGAACGGGGCAAAGACCTCAGTAGTGCCACCGCACGAGGGGAACCGATGTAATCAGGGAAGTTAATTGAAGGTCTTTCTCCCTTTCTCCTCCACGCTCTTTTCTTTTCTTCACTCGCGCCTATTCGCACGTAAGTGTCGACGATCCCCTACTACGCGTTTCCCATACAGGGTGTTCGAAAGTCTGTACACTAAATATACTGACCATCGTACGCTCTCTTATAAAAGAAACGTAACAGGACCCGAAGAGTCTGCATAACCGATGAAATAGGTATCTGTTAAAATAAAATGCCTCTGGCATATGTCGTCTCGTCAATACGCATCTTAACATAACGACGACCGTAACACCCTATGTATAAATACACGCTCTTTCTCCCTTTTAGTCTTTCTTGCATGCCCATCAAGGGCAGGCACGCGGGTCGCGCACAGTACGTACTTACGCATGCTGATCCAAAGGCCGAAGCGATTGAGTCATTCACCGGGAATAAAAACACAACAAACTTGTGGCACGAGGCAGGGGAGAAGGAATACGTGCGCACCAGTGGGGGCGAAAGAACCCGTGGAATAAACTAGTAAGGCAACAGAGAGGCTGAAAGCGAGAGGAAACGAGAAGGAGAAAGAGGGAGAGACCCGCGTGACGTCACGAGCAGAAGGCATTCAGATTGAAGAGCGCTCGATGACTCTCGAGATTTGTATTGCCATTAATAACGAGGCGGGGGCGCACCGCCGCTAGTACCGTTTCCTGGGTGCGTGCTTGTGCTCGCAATTGCCGCGGACCGGATGACGTACGTTCATTTGCCCTGACTCCGCGTCGCCTCAATAAACAGTTACCACTTTTTCGGCATTTTTAACGGGTTCTCCCGGATATGCGAGTGTGCGACAGGCGCCGGACGTTAAAACGTCAAGGACCGCTAAGACGTCCGCTTCGATGACTGTCGAATTCTTCCAGAACATCGCGTTCTTTAACTCGACGGGAAGCAGAACGAATGCAGCGGCACAACGTGTCCAATTACCCAGCACGCAACACATGTAGCGATTCGTATTAGACGGTGTATTACACGCCGTGACATAAGCGACGTCCGCACTCGTCCTTTCGCCCATTCTCACTCCCTTCGGAAAGGCACTCACCACCGACAACGGCACAACCACGCATTGCTTACGCGTACGCGCGTGTTCTAATGTATATCACCCCCTCCCGACCCCCTCTCGTCCCGTGCGCAAGGGACTCGTTGTCGCGCCATCCACCCGACACTCACCCGCAAATATAATTACTGCCGTTTAAGCCGCTTCCATTGTGTGCCGAACGCTTGACTTGTTCGACGTCGCGTACAAGCGCCGTAGGACGCACGAAAACCCGACAAGGAAACGGACGGGGGTGGCAGAGGGTGTATGGGGTGCTTCTCCTCGGCACTCGTGGCAGCGCGTATTGTTCCGTCGAGTTGAAATCGATGCCGTCACGAGCGTGAAGCCGATTCTCACGTCGAACGCGCGCGCGCGCACCAACACATACTTTGCCCTGCCTCCGTACGCAGACGATTCTCGATCGAGGGCTGACAACGTTTCTAGGAAATCCCTGGGAAATGTCCTCTGCACGGTGATCCACCGTTTTCTAATAGCTTTTTCAGACAAAACGAGATTCGCGATTGACGTTTCGCGGTGGATATTAACCCTTCCGAACGTTTCACTGTGCCGAGACAGGTGGGGCGGGGATGTAAGGGGGAAAAGGGGTAGGACGTTCGTTACTGCGGAGATTTAATAATTTCGTGAAAATCGGTTTGGTGGGCGCATGAGAAAAAAGCGAAGGCGGAGGCAGGTGGAAATAAAGTCAGGTCGGGCAAACTGCGCCTCCTTTGCTGGTCGCTGCCAGTACAATTCCATTATGGAGTGGAAGTGTTTTCAGCGCTAAAAAGAGGGAAGGGATTCGCATCTTAGGCGCCAAACTATTTTCGTGGAAATCGCAGCCGTCATTTCGCACGTTCTCCCCCTTGGTTCTCTGCGGGTTATGCTCGTCCGCATATTCCTCTCTTTCCCCTTTTTTGACGCATGCGTGAACATCGTGTGTTATTTCGCAGGCCGCACGAGTACGGAACAATCCAGCACAAAAGGGCAAAGGAAGTGCGACGTCACGCCGTCGGGAATTTATACGTGCCCGCATATACGTATAATATATGTAGGCGTACATGCGTCCGCGACTAGCTGATGAATTTCGAAATAATCGACGGGCAAGGCATGGCGGCCCGTAATTAAAACGACGCGAATTACTCGACCGCCGATGCCGTTGCGGCAAAACGGTTTGTCTTCCTCGCGCGAGTCTCAATCAACAGCGTCGGCCAAAGAAGATTAGTCGATAGCGGGGAAAATCTCTCGCCAGTACTCTTCTTTCATTCTCTGGCGCGGATCAATTGGAGTCGGTCCGAAGGGGGTGAAGCCAGGCAAGAAAAATTCCGGCATCTGTTTCACTCTCCCATTTTCTCATCCGCCCTGTTGTCACACGCCTCCGGTCCACTCGGTTCTTTCGTATCGCGAGCGTCGCCTTTCTTTTCGCGTCGGCAGAATGGAAATGATTGCAACTCGCTTTCCGTTTTATCGCACGCATTCCTATCGCCGACGGTCTTCCTCGGGATTCGGATGAAAATTTGATACGACCCGCCGGAAGCGGCAGTGTAAGACGAACGATTACACGGTGAACACTGGTCATGCATAGACAAAGAGGTAGCGTTTTAGAGGATTCAACAGGCAAGCAGCACGCTTCGCCTGAACGAGCCGACGATTCCGACGGCATTTCGATTGAAAAGTCAGGGTGATCGGTCAGGTGAAAGGATCGGTATACAGTCCATACCATAGCACACGGGAGCCTCCAGGGAACGAGCTTACTGGTGCATTCTGGGCCCGGTGACTCGGCGGTGCCTTCTCGCGTGCGCGCGGGTTCGTTCGTCTGACGCTTAATACCGGTTTCACGGCTTGATAAGTCGAAGCGTGTAATTTTGCAGCGGCTCCGGAGTCGGATAAGCACCAGGTTTTCTAGTTAAGTGGACCACAAAATTCGGGGAAGGCTATATAAGGCTTTTCGAGGGAGTAGGCGATCAGTCGCCCCGCGGAGCCCACTGCCGGCGCATCGCTCGGCTTTGCTGGATTTCATCCTGTCCCGCGAAATTTCTAACCATCCCTTTGTTGCGGCCGGCGTAGATCGCATGTTCGAGCGACGAGATGGCCGTACGTGTGAAAATTGTGATCGAAACGTAATGGGTAGAAAAACGCAGGTGTGGGAGGGATAATGCGAGGAGGTACCGATAACCGCTAAACTTAATACGAAGCAGAGAAGAGGCACGCGAGGGCATAGGAGGACTGGCGCGAGAGAGAAAAGACGAAGGGAGTAGAGAGAGGGGCGCGGAGACAGACAGGCAAGCGTAAGTAGGTATACGAAGGGAAGAAGCGTCCTATCCGATTCGAGGATGTAGACAGGAAGGATGTTCGTCGAGTGCCATCAACTTAACTTGTACCATGGCACAGCGAGCACGAGCCTGTGCTCTTCGGGGTGAAGAGAGCCCCAAGCCGGCATAATAAGCTTTGTGCGCGACTGCCGTCGGATCCTCCCTCCGTCATGAAGGGCTGAAGAGGTGTACCATGAAGCAAGCAACGGCAGGCAGCAGGCAACGGCGAGCCGTTCTGTAACGGAAGGCTTCTACTTCGCTCTTCTTCTACCTTCCTCTTCATCCTCCATAGCTATTCCCGACTAACTGCGCGTCCGATGAATCGAGCGTCCCTCGCGGACCCGCGATCCGTTCAGACGTTTATATCTGACTTTCTCTTTCAGCTCTCTATCTGCGTTTCCTTCCTCACCCCTCTGTCCTTGTATTTTGTATGGATCTCATATCTTTACCTTCCCAACTTTTTTTGCCTCCCACATTTCTATCCCTCTCTTTTTATATCTCTTCACGTGTCTCCCTCTTCTCTGGAGCTCGTCGACGTTTCGTTCGTAGAAGAGTCGTTGCCGCTTCGCTGTCGCAGTCGCGTTGCCTTTTATGCGACCCTTTCAAGTCGACGATGATGCTCGTTTCATTTGGAAGTGCATGCGCACGTCGGGCACGTCAGGTACCGTCAGCCACGTCGCGCGCGATGCCACGACGACGATGCCGCGTACCCCGCCGCAAATGTGGCGATTCTCGAAAAGAACCTGCGAGGACGCGTCCTGTTCAAACGAGCCTCGTTATATCGCCCTGCTTTTTCGCATACGCTTTTTCATCTCGGCTCCGCACTCGTGCCCGTGCGTTTTCACAAACTCGGACGAAATCACGGAAACACGCCACTCCAAGACGTACGCGTAACCGTGTCAATTGTCGGTCGGAAGTAATCGCGACAACGTTACACCGAAATATCCCTCTTTACACGAGTACCTGTTACGAGTCTGTTATAAAAATAATCCGACTTTTTACGGCTTCCCGTTGTTCCAATCATTTTGCATATTTATGAGTATGCGACAATTAAAGTCCGATAGTCACAACTCGATTACGCAAATCAACTTCGGTCGACTTTGCAGCGAATATGACGGCCATAGCTGTCTGTGCAGGGGCTGTAAGTGGGTTATAGGCACTAGTTGTCCGGGGATAACGGAGAGGCGGGAGTAAAGTGCACATAGTTTGCCCACGCTAGGAAACAATGCAGTGTGGATCGTCTAACGAAGTGTGTTTGCCGCGAGCCCACGGGAACGAAATATGGGGAGCCGGAGAGGAGGCCAACGAAAACATAATCCGGATAAGTCGTTAGCAGTTGACTCATTCTCCCGATTTTGAAGCTTTCAGCCGCTCCGCTATAGGGCAGGGTTGTAAAACGTGCCGGGAGCCGAAAACGAAGGACAAAAGCAAGTACTCGCGCTCCCGAAAATTATTTCAAATAACGCAGACGATTATCCGCAATCTCAGTCTTCACTGTTTACTTCCGAGTGGATTCGCGGCCGAGCGTTCTCTAGTCGTTCAACTTTCAAAACACTCTGTCCGACGACACGATCAAGCGCCCAGCACGTGCTTTCACATTGTGGCTGACCGCCGCGTGTCTTTCCGCTAATCCAGCGTACCCCGATCAAGAGCAATGTCCATTGTCGAATATCATCGATGGCTGCGTGCGATAACATTTTTCCATCTTTCTCTCGGTCGCCGTCGTCCCTATCTTGACTCGCTTCGACAAAGAGCCGTGGAAATCCAACCACGGAGTGGGCACGAAGAGGGGGAGTGAGCGAGAGGGCGAGACGGCGAGAAAGAGGGAGGGCGCGAGAGAGGAGAAGTAGGAGGGCGGCACTCGTTGATTTCCCGTTTTCATATTCAATATGATCTGCCCCTGCATTGTATTCATTGAAAACGAGTCAACCGCACGCAAGATCAGGAGCCGGGCGCCAGAAACGAGAGTGGATCATGCAAGCCAGTACTTGTTCGCGATGAGGACGGCTGTAGTGGTGCTGATGCCGGTGGTGGGTAGGTCGGTGCGCAATGGTTGGATGGATGGTTAGTTGGTAGGTAGGTAGGTAGGTAGGTAGGTAGGTTGGCTGGCTGGATGGTTAGATGACTGGATGGCTGGTTGGCTGACTGGCTGCCTGGCTGCTTCCTACTCCAACTAATGAAAGGAGACTCCGAGGTTGCCCGCCTGCCTGAGGTTTAAAGTCGATGTGTCCTCTTCAGGATGAATCACGGATGAGGAGAGAGAGAAAGAGACAAGGGGGTGAGAGACGATGCTCGTGGATTATCTTCGCTGAAGGCGTCTTTTAAGACCCGAGACAGCAGGGTATCGTTTCAATGATCTCGAAGCCACTGTTTGTGGAACTTTGATTATGGCTTCAAATCTTATTGCGCGGTAATCGCTCCTTCCTTCGTTACGATCAATGCTTCGGAGAAGATGTAAATGGGTTCGTTGCAGCTTGCATCGAACGTAACCGCGGGTTATTGTAAGAGTTTTCTATACAGCTGCAGAGTACCTAATGATTGCCTCAATAAAGAAAGGAGCTCCACCGCCACCGTTTCGAAATTTAATTCATTCAATGACTACGTTTATGTAGTAAACTATAATTTGTAAGAAGCTTTGCGATGTGAAGATGGATCGTACTCTCCTGCAATATACATAGTGCCTTATTCGGGAATGAAACATATCTGCGAGGAGGGAGACAAAAAAATTGAAGTGATGCTCTGAACGGTAATATCAGGATGACTCTTCCTCTGTGCTCTCAGTCATATAGTCTACCCAAGAGCTTGAAAGACAGAAATGTTCCTCGGTAATATTCAGATTAATGCCTTGGCAACACTCGCATCGACGCAAGGACCCGTCTCCTAGGAATATAACCCAACCGTTCGCTAATGTATTGGACGTTCCCGGATTGCGACCGGCTGCCGCTTGGAATTTAGTCTACGGATTTCTGAAGCGGATCGCTTTTTCCCACCCAACGAAACGGCATGTGGACGTCCCGTACGTTCTCACCGTGCTTGCTACTACGCGCTTCAAGCATCACCGCGTTACGATCTCCTCGAAGTCAATAAGGCACAATCGGCCGCTGCCCGAACCGTGCGAATTCCTAAGCGTAAAGGCAGAAATTACGCCAGCCCATAGAACGACACAGCGTACGCGGAGAACGAAGCAACAAAGAGGTAGCAATCGCCCAACCTCTCCTTCTCGCCGCTTCATATGCGAGTAGCCAAGACCCAAAATCTCGATGTCACGTGACTTTTAAAACAGGACCCGCGGAGTGTCAACCGGCGCAGGAATCTGCGGGTGAGGGGAAAGAAGATGGGTACCAGCGGTCGTGGAATCGGTCCAGTGGCATCGGCAGTACGCAAGGAAGCGGGCTTGCAAGCGGGTGAGCAAGCAGGCAAGCAAGCAAGGAAGGAAGCAGCAAGGCAGCGTTAGCCAGTGGGGCTGCAACCCTATAGGCGACTCTAAAGCGGCATGCGGCTATTGGGGTGCAGTCGGAGTGGTGGTAGGGGGCGGAGCGATGCCGATAGGAGGGTTGCAAACCGGCCGTTCGCGGGATGCTTTTTCGGAGGGTTGGATCGGCGCGACCTTCTATGCGCGCTGCCCGAACGGAGCGTCATGCCGTTTGGTATAGCGTGTGTGTCCGTACACCAGATTCGCCTTCCTCCTATTCTACGCCTCAATCTATCTTTCACCTCGCGCAGCTTCTTTCGAACTTCCTTCGTCGTCGTTGACGTTCTCGCTCGTCACGCTTTCGCAGATGTATTTATTACCGATGCCCACGCTGGACGTAAGAATGCTTCGCTTAAGGATAGCGCTGGCGGGAAAGTAGCTACATGCATGTTTCGAAACTGGCGAGTCTGAATGGAGGAAAATAATCGCAACTGAAGCCAATTCGGAGTGTTTGACAGTTGACAAGACGCACGACTAAAGCTGCCTACTGCAATTGAAGCCACACGCTCATTCACGAACGACGAGTGCCCGATAATGATCATCCGTTTCTGTGCCCGCGCGTCGCAAACGTGTAAATGCACGTGCGGTAATGAGAAGAGGGAGTACACGCAATTTACCGGTGAGGAGAACAGCCAAAGAGGGAGGACAGAGGAGGGACGTGTAATAGGCAATAGGCATATTACAGTCGGTATAGCCTAGGGTTACTCGGCGTAGTTTAATTTGACGTTTAACCTCGCAACTACGTTACGTCACCTATTTCCTGTGCAAGTATGTTGTCGCCGTGATAGCTTTGAATCTCAGCAAATTCCCTACAGTTCGCTCGGAGCAAGTAGAACAAGAGCACGTGCTGCGATACATTACGCAACCTTACACAACTATTTTGCGATCTGTAAAAACCGAACCACTTATAAGGCGGCTCCGTGAAGATACCGTATCCAGCTTCCAATGCAACTAATTCTGAAAGCGAAACGAGCGTAAATTTTATGCGCGGTACTGATACAGTTTCAGGCAGCAAGTTAATTTCACCAAAGCGTCTCCAAACATTCGGTGCGCTGCAGCGATTCGAATGTAGCGTTTAACGCACACCCCTAAACTCATCCCCTCCCCCCCACCTCTAAACAACAAACTGCGCGCGCGAATTTATCGAACTAGAAGCGATTCAATTCGAAGCGCGGAACGTTTTGTGGACGGCGCACACGCGATTGAAAATCTCCGATGTTTTCACGTGCTGCCTCGTGCGTGTGCACACCGTGTCACGGCGGGCGTGAAACCGCGCGATCTAACCCCTGTACCGGCTGCGTTGCGTAAACGGGTCACCCTTGTCGACGCCACCGCCGTTGTCACGTATATAAATGACGATAGTGACTTTTACAAAATGCATTGATTGCGGGCACCGCGATAAAACAGAGCTGACCGCAGCTGACAGGCGAGAAACTTTTGGAAAGTTCCGACTGCCCACGTACCTCGTGCACCGTACGAGACGTCGTTCACCGTACGTAGACGTTAACTTTGCAAAAAAGGGATATGTGCGAATCCCCTTTGATCTGTAGCGCGGTGTCGATGTACCTACGGCGTGAACAGGCAAGGTCACGAGTGATTCAGGATTTCTTTCTCCGGTTGAGCATAAAATTCGTTAACGTCGCGGCGTTTCTTCACGCGGATCCGTCGACGTTGAAGCGGAAGAAGTACGGAGCGCGTCCGTAGCGCGTACGCATGTAAATGACAGGGGAGGGTGTGCGAATTGCGGCGATGAGGAGGGTACGACGAAGGAGGGTTACGAGAGCGAGAGATGAAGCGCACCCGCGCCGGGGTGTGCGATCGTATATATAGGTGTGCGTATGCGTGAGCGAGAGAGAGGAACGTGTAGTCGGCAGTAGTCGCGTTACTTCCGGCCGAGCGGTCGCTGCGCCTGGCAGCTGCGGAGTTTGCAGGACGGGGGCTTGTTGTTGCACATCCACGCGCCCCCTTTTGCGTATCCAACCATCCTCCCCTTCAACCACCCCCCTGGCTCTCCTACCCTTTTATCGTTCCGTATCGTCACATCGGTTCGTTCTCTAATTCGATTAGTTTAAATGGCATTAAAACAATCCTGTTGCCAGTACGCTTAGCGCGGCTCTCTCGTGTGACGCGCGAAACGGTATGAACGTAGTGTGGAGCTGCCTCGTTGCGAGAGGAAACGAGTCCGGTATGTATCGGTTCGATGCCGAGAATTCGATCGCCTTCGGCGGGAATCTCGAGGGTGCCGCGGTCCTCGAACTCCACAAGGGGTTCCGCTTCGTTCATGGTCGAGAGATGCTGCGTGTGCCGTTGCAGGTGAATGATCGACGTGACAGATGGCGTTTCGCAGGAATTTCGAGAGCGCCAATGCCTCTCTTTGATCTCGCACCACGTCCTAACCGAGACCAGTATGACCGGCATCATCCGCCGCGCGCTAGCATCCGGAGCGCTAGCCCGAAAAGCTCCAATTGAAAAGTAATTTGTACCGGTCGCGCGTAATGAAATAGCGACCGATACATCGATACGTCGCTGTATTTACAGAGGAAATACCGCTTGGCGTCAGGTATGATTTCACGACGCGAATTAACCTCCTTCCGGAGTCTGTACTTGATAACGCTCGAGCCGATATTATACTCAGCGCGGCGTAGTCGGTACACCTACGCCTCGCAGGAAAGTTGATCGGCCCGAGGGCCAGGTCGTATCGACCGTGAATCTAGCAGTTACGAACGCCAAGGAACGCCGCAAAATAGAACAAGGGAGGGTGGAAGCATGAGAAAGAATGAAAAGCAGCGAAAGACGGCGTAGACGCACATATATCCTCCGTCGCGTCAGACGCAATACGGGAACGCAGTTGCGGAATTGCCGTCGCTTGGCTGCTGGGTCAGAGGCCATTAGGCCCGTGAGTTATGAGACAAGTTCTAATACTCTAATAATCTGGCTGTTGATCGTTTAGCCCCTCGTACGTATGGCAAGCGTGCGTACGTGCTCGCGGAATGGACGTGTGTGCGAGAACGTGGCTGCGTTTGTGTGAAAGCGCGGGCGTGTGGAAACGCGTATCAGAGATCCCTCCTACTCCCGATTCTCAACCCCTAGAACGCGACCCAAACTTTATTCGAGCCGATCAGCCGCACGCCTCCCTTCCATTTCGCCATCCCTCAATTCTTTTCCCTTCCCGGCTTTCTCCGTTTATGCTGCTTTCTTCGACACCCCTGCCACTCCATACCTCTTCTCCCTCCTCCACTTTCTCCTTGTGCTTTGGCTCTCGGTCCTCTTATATCCCTTAATCCGTTTCATACAAAGTATCGAAAATTCGTTGTTTTTTTCATTCTGCCTCGCTATCACTGTGCCACTGTATCACAACTCCCGTGCCTGCAAGTGGTACGTCACCGCAGCGTCGCTAGATGCAACACCGGCTATACGCGCGTCGCGACGGACCAAGTGAAATTCGACGGGCCTTTTAAAGTTTACACTCTCGCAATTGTCCTCGCGAGCATCCTAACTGTATTAAGTGCTTGTCACCGACAGCACTGCAACCAACCCGCGAAACGTTTTCGACCAAACGGCCAATATCTTCAGAAATATCCACCTAAATTCCTTGATATCGCAACCGCATCGACCGAAGCACGGAAAATAGAGAAGCTGAAAGAATTCTTTCTACGGCCGTATCGACACACTCCGTTTTCCACACCGTATAGTTTTCGTTAGTGCTGCTGACTCATCCTGTCCCACATCCACGCGGCATTCGCAAACCATCGGAGAAGGGTAGCGGGAGAGGGTGGCCGCGGGGGGCGGGCACGGTCGCACGCGAGCTGTAACTAAATTTAAAATTTTTACTTACTTCCAGGCTACTGCTCACCCCTCGGCACCGTCATTACCCGCTGCAATCAGCGTCCCGATATCCACACCCCTCAGTCACCCTCTGCCCGCCCTCCAGCCCCCTCGCGGCATACGCCACCCTCTCTCTTCTTTCCCTCTCGACAATCTCCACGCTCGTCTTCTGCCACTCCCGGATTGCCTCTAACTGGATTAACTGCAGCTATTTGATAAACGAACATCAGCTTGCAGGAGGCTTCGCCCTGCTTGACTCGACACGGCCTGGCCAAATCGAAATAAATCTGGACGCGCACGTTTTGTCACGCTGTTTTCCGGCATGTCCTCGACAGCTTTTCGCTGAACCCAAAGAATTTCGGGTCGTACGAACGAAAATGAAATGAAATGGAATGCTTTGCGCGTATCATAAATCGATGCAAATATTGTAATGGACCGCGACTTTCTGTCGTTGTACGGGTCCGCAATGTATTATCGTGCTGAATGGCGTTGGAATTCTTATTGCCGACATCCATCACCGGCGCTGGTACAAGTCACAGTACAATTGGTCGTTGGGCGAAGGAGCGGTGGTGGTAATTTCTTGACCGTCGCATCGCGGTATTTCACTACTTGCAGCGAAAGAACATCGCCGCACTCGCTCTCCCGCTCTGCAGGACTCGAGCGCAGAAAACTTGCGATTGCAAAAACTTGTCTGCTCGTCAAGACAAAAGGATGAACTTTCGTGCGCCGTTGAAATAGCTGGCGACTCTACTCAACCCCCGATCCTTCGACCACTCTCTACGTATTTCTCTCCTTTTCCCGCCCGACTCCCGGTTCCTCTTGTTCGATTTTACCCCTCTGTACCGAGCAACGTCCCGCCTTCTGACGAACTTTCGAGATAAGAACTCCCCCGGCTAGTGCATCGCATACTTGGTAAAAACGCGCCTTCCAAATAACTCAGCGAACTCTCCTCCTCTCGCTCGAAGGATTTGACTGTCACTCGAGTCGCACTCTCTTCCACTGGGGCCGCTAATGGCAAAATCCTATGACTGCGTTCGAGCGATACGAGCTTCTTTATTACAAAGTTGCCAATTCGCGATTTATCGAGAGTTCACGTCGCAACATATTGCAGCGGTTTTAAGAACATCACTGCTGTCCGTACCTATTACCGCTACCTGAATTTAATTAAAATGTCGCCGATTTTCTCATCTGAGCAAGCGTTTAGTTTGTCACGTCTCGCCATCCTGCATTTGCTGTTTATACGTGTAACGGCGTACAACAAACACCCTGATATGTAACCCCGTTCGCTCGAAGCGGTATTCACTCGCGACGTAACAACGTGAATATCACTGCGTTCCGCTACATCGAGCGTAAAATAGAGTTGATATGATTTCTCGTAACTACGCGAGAAGAGAGGAGCCAGAGGGCTGGTAAACAGCCACGGTAAAAGATACTGCGTTAAAATAGAGCGATTAATCGATATTCTCGGCATCAAGCGACGAAATGTCAAGGTAAACGTTTTGAAATTAAAAAATTTTAATGTACTCGCTAGAATGGCAATCAGCCTGGCGAAAAGAGCACTTGCCAACAGTCTCCTGCCTTCTCGCTTTTTCTCTTTCCCTCCGCCGTTAATTGTCCGCGGGCGGTTGAGCGTGAGCACGATTGTGGAATAACGTCGGAATTTTCTCAGGAATCTTATTTATTATCCACGCGCCAGTTCCGCGAGGAAGACGGGCGAGAGGGGAAGCAGTGAACGCGGAGAGACAATCGCGAACTAATTCAGCCACCTTAATTACCGGGCAAAAGAACAATAAGATTTAGCGCACTTTTGTCTGGAAGAAAAATGAGAGATCGCCGGGGCGGGTCAGTAGATTCTGCGTTTTGCAGGTAAACCGCGGCGGTTGGAAAAAACACGCGAATAGCAGTTGCATTCGCGAGATGGCGGTGGCTATTGTTCCTTGGGTATTGCACGAAAGGTTGGCCAAGGGATCGGAACAGCACGAGATGAGGCGCACGTTTTAATCGAAAGCAGGCTGATAATAGGAACGACGAATGATACCGAGTTTCCTAGGAGAATTGAAATCCAGGAAAATGGATGAAAGTGGGGAGCCAATAACATTACGAGGGTCTGCGTTAAATTATCTAAATTTGTGATTGCTGAACCTCCGACGGAAGAAGAACCGCAAAAAGCTAACGAGCATGGGGTGGACCCAGAGCAGTACGCGAGTGATCGAAACTTCCGGCTCGACTCATCAGCACGCGTCACCCCATATTACGGATAACTATTCTTTCCGCTCGTTTCGGACCCCCGTTGCGATGGGGAGCCAATACGTAAGCGATACAGTTTCGGATCTACACAACTTCCTAACTCCTCTCCCTCGTCAACTCCCCAATACTGTCATTCGACAGGAAGACACCCTCTTGTCACCCCCGAATTTCTATTCTGATCCTTTCGAGCTCGCCCAGTCGCGCTCGTATCTCCCATTATTCAAGCGTGCGACAACGAAGCATCCCAGGCCGAAATATTTCTTGGCGACCTCGACTTTCTTGCTCTTCATGAATCAATTTAGACGAGCGTTCTTACGAGATCGCGGTTCCAGAACATGAAACATCCCTTCCTTTCTCTTCTGTCTTCGTGGCTGTTTCCAACATTGCGAGCCATGCGGTCCGCACAATATCTCCGCAGATTCTGTCGAAGGTAGAGACGAAAGAGAGAAGAGACGAGCGAGAGGGAAGGGCCCTTCTCCGGATCCCAGTTCCGGATTAAACTTTAATTGATTCAACTCCGTGGTCTGTAGTCAGCGAGGCGCATAGAAGAGGAGGGCATTCGCTCCCTTACTCTCCCAGCGATCCTGGCTAAGGTAGAAGGTCCGCCTCTCCTTCCTTTCAACCTTCTCGTCCTCCTCTCTCCTTCGCCCCATCGTTCTCCTCCCGCTGCTCCTCCCGTGGCAGGATGCGCCCATTATTCCCTTCCGTGGTAGGCCAATACGTCGCAACGTATCGACTCGCTCGAGAGAAGAATATAATTGCCGGAAAAGAGATGGCTGGGTTCGGCACGTAGGGAAGCCAACGAACAATGGGCGGATACTGTCGTCCGACATAGAACGCTGTCCCGATCGTCTTCGCGTATTCATTATCGATCTTGAGCGATTTGCATCGTCCCACCGATTCCATCGCGTCGCCGCGACATTCCGTTTTCGAGCAATTCTGAGATATGTGCCACGAATCAACGTCATGCAGGTACACGTATTTCCCCGGCAGACGTCCCGCAAATAAGAACACTGTCACAAAGCGCTGGAATTACGGCATAAGAGAAAGGATTCGCATAACATGGCGACTGCGACTAAGTCAGCCCCGAGTGAAAGAGGTAGAGAGAAATTCTCGAGAAGAAAGGAACGGAAGAGCACGAGCGGGGTGGAGAGAAAAAGAGACAGAGGGTCGCAGCGAGCGCTTTTATTTGGGTATAATTGGAAGGACCGCGCAGAAAACAAAGGGCAGGCCAGTTTATGTCGGGTGCCCCTTGGCGAGTTGACTTGTCGGCGGCTGAAGGGACCAGGAGACCGCTATAGGGAATCGCATTATGCGCAGACCGCGAAATAAGTGAGAAAGAGGCAGAATCTTAACTCGATTCCTCCCTTCCCGTCAACTCAGCCTCCCGCTCTTTCCCCGTCTCTGCTTTGCCCTCTTGAACATAGACGTGCACTCGTTTCTACTCTATAGTCAACGGAAAGAGAGCGAAAGGGGACAGAGGAAGAAGATAGGGAAGAGGGGTGGTCGGCTCGACGCGCGGCTAGGCAACCTCGACGTTGATTGGATTTTACAGCTAACAAGAAAA
Source organism: Cryptocheilus praepositus (assembly GCA_033815515.1). Classification (NCBI taxonomy): domain Eukaryota; kingdom Metazoa; phylum Arthropoda; class Insecta; order Hymenoptera; family Pompilidae; genus Cryptocheilus; species Cryptocheilus praepositus. The sequence goes on from JAWWQZ010000257.1 coordinate 4,868,932, forward strand.
TTATATTCGAGATTGGGTAGGTAATCGTGCGAGGCTCCTCTCCACCGGTTCGCAGACTTGTACAGTGTGTGCTCCACTTTCCGCTCTTTCTTTTATTGCTTTCATCGCTGCACGTTTTTCCTTGGCTTCAGCGCGACGGCCGTACGTCTGACCATTTTGGATTTTCCGCCGTGGCAATTCACGACCGAATTTCCGCTCATTCTTTTATTACCCCGTCCATTCGGCTTTTCCCTTCACACTGCCAGCGAATACGCGCAACGAAATTTTGCGCTTCCGCAGTTAGCGAAAAGACATACGGTTGCGAAAAAAAATATACAGCTACGTCACACCCGAATGCTCTTATCGATACTTTAAGCCTGGGATGGTGCAACCGGCGTGCCAGCGGGAGACTTTGGAATGGGCCGGATGGTCACACGAATCAGTCAAGAATTTTGAAGAATTTTACAGATCCCAAAGGACTTTCTTACCTAGACGAAAGAAGATTTTGCGTTCCGCGCCACGGCCATCCAAAAGACTTTCGGTTGCGAACTAAAATTATACAGGTACGCCACACTGAGTGGTCTTGTCGACACTTTCATCTTTTAATGACGCAAGGACCGTGCCAACGGCAGACTGCCGGAATGGATCCGACTGGTCGTACAAATCGGTCAAAAGTTTCGAAGAATCGTACCTAGCTACGGCATTTTTCGTTTCGCATTACGGCTATCCAAAAGATAGACAAAAGAAAATGACACAGGTACGTCACACCGAGTGCTCTTATTGATACTTTAGCTTGGAATGACGCAACCGGCGCGCCAGCGGGAGACTTCCGGAATGGATCCGGATAGTCGCACGAATCGGTCAAGGGTTTCGAAGAATCTTACCTAGCCGAAAGAACTATCGAAACGGAAACGAGCGGAGGTAGCTCTAGGGGTCGCCATTTCGAATTTAAGGGGAGGTTATGCAGGACCATAAAGCCACGCGACCGGAGACGCCTGGCAGACGCGTCGCGGCGCCAGGAACGTTAGTTCTTCCGCCTTCGTACGAATAACTAAGTTTTCGGTTTGTACTCCTCGTCCGTAGCCAGTCTATCGCTAGTTGGCAGCGTGTGCGTGTATGTAGATTCTACGGGGCAGGGACGCGCGCATTGTAACGCCGCTGCATCGTCCGGGTCACAGGCCATTAAGCCTCAGGTTCGCCACAATAAGGGCAGCGTTTCGCTACGGGCATCAGCGGGTAACCGCTATTATCGAGCCAATGAGCCGCGATCACTGATTCACCAGATTTTCCCCATTCCCGGATGCCGGAATTCGGCGTGGCTCTTACGAACGATCGCCTCGACATCGCGAGGTCAGAGAGTGCAAGAGGCGATGGGTCGCGACGCGTTCTTATGAAACGCTGTTGGATCTATTTTTTCGTCCCCTGTGAGCGCAGCCAATACTGACGCCGACGATACGATAAATAAAAGTAGTGTTTGCACAACGGGACCGATTAGAAAATTAAAAGTTCACGCGTCGATTCGCCAGAAGAATGATTATCCGCAAAATGGAAAAGTGCATTTATCGGGTTGCTTGCCCATCACGTCGTCTCGTCCTTCGATTTGGCAAGTGATATGAGTCTAAGGTCGCTTTGCACCGAGTATTTTATGAAAGCCGCGGCTTTCCATCGGCCACCAGCGACGGAGGTTAGGTCTACCACAGTCCAACCCCCGCGTACACGGTGGCATATATAAAATGTATGTGCATATACATATATACATTCTATATATAAAGATTGTATACAAGCACACGCTGACGATGGTGGCCGGGGTATATTACCAGTGTTACGTAGTGGTAGGGCGACCCGGCTGGCTGTCGCTATAATCTGTTTATAAAACAATTTGCGGGCCAAGTGATGCGTGAGACACAATATATCTGCAAACATTGTTAGCATCGGCCGGATGAGGATTGCGCTGGCACAGGGGGGAGGAAGCTTGTCGTACGAGAATGCGGGGGTGAGTGAGGGCAGTCGTAACCTCCTGAGGACGGTCGTTCGGAGATGAAGAAGAAGCAGGGAAGATGAGAACGACGAGCAACGAAGGAAGAGAGGGTGGTCAGCGGGATCCCAATGATTCTGTGATTCATCGTGATTTAATAACTGCCGGGACGCGGGAGACTCCACGAGCGATCAGAATCGCATAAAACTGGATTTGCTAAAATATGAGAAATTCGGTTGACGTAATTCCACGTTCTTGTGCCTTCGACGAAATTGGGTTTGCGGGCAATGATTCGATCCCAGCGAATTTCTAAACAAGCTCCGCCGATGTTTGCCCGAGCAAACTGACGAAGAAGGACGCGAAACGTTTGACGAGAAATTCGGAAAAACAAAATTGCGCCACCGGCCAGTACGTCGAAATTGTACGCGAGAACGCGCACCTATGCTTTCCGGGGAGATAACCCGATAGCGATGTTGTCGCGTTTATAAAATGGGAATATAATGCGCTCATGCGTTTTCGTGGATACGAGAGAACGAGAGTAAAAGCGACGGATAATGTAAACGACGAGAAGAACTCGAAAGAAATTCTCGAGCCACTTCGCGCCGCTTGCCACGTATCGCTCGCTCTCCGGCGTCGCGCCGCTCTTAATTAATCGGATCCGAGATTTCGTTATTACCACCGATTAGCTCACGCGCCGGTGCGCATATTTTTTCGAACGTAAAACGCGAGTAGAGAGGACTAAAACATCAACGCACACCGACAACGTTCTGGTAACTGATGACGGACAAAACGCACGTCACCCCCACGCGTCCTGCCCACCCCCGCCTCACCCCCCTCACAGTGGACGGCCGTCATCCTTTTGCGCGCGGTGCAGCGATGCAACGGTGTCCTGCGTGACGCTACACTTCACGCAACAGTAATTTCATCGTTATTTTTATAAATTGGCCCGCTCGGGGTTAACGCTCCAGATGGCTCGCTCGTCAGATTACAGCTTTTTGTAATATTAAAGTTCACCCGACGCTGCACCGTGTCCGGCTGTGCTGCCTGCTCCCATTGCCGCCGCTTTACTGCTCTATGTATTTTTTTTTTCTCTCTCTACTCTACTCCGTCAACCCAACGCTACACCCGTCCCAGCCCCGCTAGCAGCAACAGCGGCGGACGCAGGACGATTCGAATCGCATTCGGAGCAGTTTTAAAAATCAAATCTTCGCCCTCTGGCCAGCGACGGAATCTGATAAATTCTCGCGTCGTGCTTCCCGCAAAGGTGTTCCCCTTTCGCGTGGCGCTATGACGATCAGCCAGAAAACATCACCGCGCCGGTGACAAACGAGCTGCGCGGCAAACCGACCGTGTCACGGAAGTTTCATCGGAGAATTTGGTGTGCGCCGAGAAATAACTTGCATCCTGCGAATTAGTCTCATGCGTCGTTAGGGCCGCGGTATAGATGAGCGAGAGGAAAAGGTGATCACCGGTAACGTCGGCCCACGGGAATCGACGTAACGAATTTTACGGAAGAATTGTCCAAGATCTAAGTTTCGTCTGCGTCGCTTCTTTTCTTTCCTGCCCTCTTACCCTCGTTGTCAACGACGGTGTCTAAAGTGGGCGGCTCACTGACAGGGATAAAGTGTGGAGCAGGGGTGTAGACCGGACAGGGGGTGGGTGGCTGGGGCGGTCGAGCAGGGTGCCGAAGGCACGTGACCGCTCGTGCCGCTACGGGAGGGCAAGGTATAAAAAGAACGCATAAGCGTAAGCCTCGAAACGAAACTGGAGGATTGATGGAGGAAAAAGTGTGCTATCGTTCTCTAACGTTCGCTAACATCACGCTCTACACGGTGATCGAATAAAAAGTTGCGTACGCGCAGAAGTATACATGGTACGTGTGTCAAAGTAGAGAAAGTTGTTGGTTTATAATGCACTTAGCGACTCGAAATGTTGGAAGCAAAGAGAGACTATGTACTTTTACAATTTAGTATTTTTTAAAGAGGGAAATGAGTCGTGTAATTGCTTCAGTGCTGTGACTAACGAAATCACGTCGAAAATAGTACATTGTAGATTCTTTTGAACAATTGATAAAGCAAGATGTCTTTGACATATGACACAACTTCGAATTTTCTTTTCGGTTCGTATTTACAGAACTCGACAGACAGCGAGTTTCGAAGTTTGTTGTTTGCTATTCTGCGTAAGCCATTTCTCATACACCACACAGTAGAAATCGCAACTCGGCACTGGGCTATCGACAAGTATAAATCTTCTGGTCATCTACCGTTTCAATTGGTAAACTTTGGACGCACCCTATATACGAGTCACCCTTCCTCCTCCTCATCGCCTATTCTCGTTCGCTGAACGTCTCCCATAACAATCACCATGTAATTCGATTCGATATCGAGAATTAGAGTTATGATTTCGTTGGGAGTAATATACGAGCAGGTCTTACTATGATCACCCAAAAGCTACCCGGTGCAGTGGCACGTGCCACGAAATCGCGCATATACGTCGATGCTCCAATTATAACGCGCGATTTGATACGCGCTGTCTCGCAGAACAACGACTCAATCCGCCGAGATTCTCCTCGCCATTCGGTCACCCCCGTTCGTATTTATCTGTCCATCTAGATTGACGTTGCACATTACAATCTTGCCTCAGCAGCGACTCTGCCCCCAGCAAACACTTCTGATCGACAAATGCCTTGCGAACGATTAACACTAGATTTACGGACATTTCTTATATACCTATTTTTATGGATATGCGTCAAATTGACATCTAAACCGACAACTGTTCCGTACTTTCTTTTTCAACGTACCGAACCAAGAAGAAATGCTCAGATCAGTTCTTTTCACTGATACTTATCGCTTTTCGGTACTACGAGTTTCCTACGTGAATACGGAGGTAAGAACATAAGCAGGTACGCGGTGTTAACAACCGTAGATTTAAGATATTGGGTTTACAGTCTCTCCGCTGCAACGCGTGTACTTCTTTTTCACGACTACTTTGGAAAAACTCCTTGATTGCATTGATTGATGCTTTCATGTGTGAAACCGATTTACTATGATTAATGCTCAATTTACGACCGCACCAAAGGACGCGCATTTGTACGGATATATAATTCACACAAAGAATTTCGAGATTAGCAAATACAAAAAAATATTAATTTGGCTCGACATTAATCTTGTCAGATGGATACAAGTCAGCTCGAACAATAGGAGAGAAACATAAACAGGTCCTGACATTTTTATCGAGAAAATCGGAACGCGTCAAAATTACCTATAGAATCTAGTGTTAAACACGAAAAGCCACGGGTCTCGGCGCAACATTTGAGATGCAGAGGAAAGGAGAAAGTAGTTTCCAACCATCTGACTTTCTCGAGCGTGACACCGTCGATAAGCACCGGCAGTGGCCGCGTGACAGAGAAGCGAGAGGCGGAAGAAGCGGGGTATCGTGAGCAGCGGGCAAGGTTATTAAAATGCGACGAGGAGGAAAAAAAGCTGATCGGCGCCCAACGAGGCGCGCGTGTCGACGTGCCGGCCGATTCTCACCCCGTTAACGTGTGCGCGCCAACCCTAAACGGTTAAACGGCGTTACGCACGCGGCCCTCACTCGCGCTCCTACGTAAGCGTGCTCTCTTCTTTCTTCTTCGCCCACTCTCTCGCTCGCCTGTTCGTTCGGGCGGGACAACGTGCAAACTCATCGATCGCAGCCCGTGCGAGCCTAGTGCGATTTACATTTGGTAATCGCACGCTGAGGCCTCACTGTGATCTCGCCCGCTTTCGCTCTCTTTTTCGCAGCCACGCGCTCGCCCTGTCACGTCCACTGACAAGATTGAAAATGGACCGATCGATGTGATCGCGTGTCAACGCGTGCAGAGAGCGCTGGACAAATTTGCGAAATTTGCGGATTAATGCGCACCGGTGATGTTGCCGAAATGATACCGGTGCGTGGCAATATTGGAAATGAGCAGAACCGTGCGCGATTGTGCTGCGAGTGACGCGGGTAAGGTCGGCTCGTTCGATGCATTCGACATTTTCTTAACATTTTCCATGATCCGCGCGCATGCGACGCACGCAGCTGCTCGGATATTCATTACATAATTAATTAGCTTATTATTTAATTGATTAAATTCGCGCATTGGCCGCGCAATAAACAAAATTATGTAGTTAACGAGCGTGTGAACAACCGCGGTAGATTTCCCGACTGAACGCCGCTAACAAGTCATTTGTCCCGAATGATTTTTCGACAGCGCGGTAATTGTAATTCTTGAGCAACCGGTACGGCAATCGAATTTAACGCGACCGGAGTCTGCGAATTGTTTCGTTCTCAAGCCTCGAAAACACCCCGTGCCGAGTTCTGTGTTTCGGATCGCTCCTTGGGCTGCAATGCGAAAATGGACGCGACCGGCGAGGACGAGGAGGAAACGCAAAAAAAAGGAGCGAAAAAGGCCAACGCGAACAGAGAGACCCGGGGAGGAAGGGGGGACAGCATAATATAATTCAGTAAGTTTATGACTGGCCCGAGGGAACGATGGCGGTTTGCATATAACCAGGGGTAAGTTCGTCGCGAGAGAGGGACAAGAGGCAGAGGGTGAATGAGCGTGTGAGAGAAGCAGGGAGAAAGCGAGAGAGAAAGGGTGGAATGAGAAGGAGAGTCCGTCGGTTGGCCGTATTTCTTGTCTGGTGAGCTTTACGGTGCCTGCGTTATGACCGCCGAATGGATTATCATTTCTCTCCCGCTCCCCCACCCCTCTCTCACTCCGTCACCGTCGTTCTTTCCACCGTCGCCCTCTTGCCCCTTATATCCTGCGAGAAAAGCGAGTCCTTTCCCTTGCAAAGGCATGCAAAGTAGGACGGCAGTGAGCAAGAGAGAAGGGAGAAAGAAATGGAAGCATCCTCCTTCTGCCGAGGACCCTTCTTGCTCGCAGGAACGTTGTTACCAACACGAATGTGCGTCTTCTTCGCGGTGCGCACCGCGGATAGAGACATAAGTATACGGATACGTGAAAAGAGGCGAAGAGATAAAGAGAGAGAGAGAATGAAAAAAGGAAACGGGAAAAATGGCGAACGAGAAGGGAACCGATACCGGCGCGAGAAGGGGGTGAGCATCTTCGGTATATACTAGGTGACTCAAAAGTCTCACGGAAATTGAGACGCAAACTGGTCAGCAACGGCGCAACATGAAGTTACGGTGTAGAAATGACGAAGAGAACATTGAGTTGACGAATTACAAATTCATTTCAACGTCGACGTAGCCGAGGAAACCATTATGTGTCCTCACGTAAAAATGTAATTTACAATCTTGCAGCCCCGAGAACTACATAAGTTAGCAATGTGGATACACGTAGTTTCCGATGATCCTGACTTGAAATACAACTAACACTTTTGCCGGATATTAACCAAAATTGTACCGGTACATATTACATACCGGTGCAACGTAATACCGAAGGTCTGAAAACTATTATCGTATGTGGCAGTTATTCTGTTAAATGAGTGTCGAATAAGAAACATTTGTCTGTAAACAATTGCCTAGTCTCCTCTGGAAAAAGCAACGCAAACGAAAATTTCAGTTCACCCCGTGCATATATATATACGTATGTACGGCAACTGGCACATAGTCGTAGAGGACTGAATATATATAAATGTACATAGCGGAAAGCTAGCGGCATACGTGTGTACGGCGCGTGTAAGGTGTATTTGTACACGGGAGCGGCACGTACGAGACGAAAGGAAGGAAAAGGCGAGGGGGTGGATAGCGAGGGAAGAAGAGTGGGCGGGAAGGGCAGAGTCTCATCTTATGTTGCACAACATTGGCCGCCATCATTGGAGCAACCCGGCTGGAATTAATTTGAATGTTTTTTGAACGGCACGACCCGGGGCCTTCGTCTCTAGCAAGAAACTGCCGACCTCTCCACCCCTCAGCCACCCTCGACGATTCGTCTCTCTCGTTCGTCCGTCGTCCATCTTCTTCTTTTTCTTCTCTATCCATCCATCTATCTACATATCTATGTATCTGTCCTTCTATCACTCCCGCGCTCTCGTGCCTTTGCTCTCGACTCCGTACAGTAGCAGCGGCTCGTAAATATACACCGATATTACGTCCGTGCTACCGAAGAACACCGCAATTTATCTTTCCTGCGTCGATTCGCGGGAATCTCGTTTTATTGGCCGACGACGCTGGCTCGGTTCCTTCCTTCTGCTGTTCCTGTAACGTCTGTGTGAGCCCGTTACCTGCGTGTTCGTATATTCAGTAACCTTCGTCTAGCACTAGATCCGCTTCCAGCATCCTTTCGTTGAGTAAGCAACCGTATTTTGTCGTTGACGGAATATTCCGAAATTGCGGACAAACATCGTCGGAGTTCCCTACGCGTTATTAATTAAATTTCGGTTTAGACCGTAGTGGCGTTCGCTTCCGTTGTATGATAATGCCGCAGCGTGTCTTTTTGTCGTTGGGAAAAAAATAGGAAAAACGCTGAGAGACGACGAGGGAGAAGGAATAAATCATTCATCGCCACTGCTTCGCGGTTCATTATCATTATTCGCGGTTCACGTGTCACGCCACGGCGACGAAACGTAGCGCAATGCTAGCCGGATGACATCGGGGACGTTCCCGCAAATTATTGTGGATATAAAAGCGCGGCGAAATGACGATACCGAACGAACGAACCGACGTAGGAGCGAACGTACGAACGAACGAACAAACGAACGAACGAACGAACGTAGGTACGTACGGACGTATATACAAACGTACGCGAACGAACGTACAAACATTTCAAACGCTCGGCGCGTATACGTGCAAATGTACATACGGGGTGGAACAAAACACGTCAGTCGATCTCGTCGCATATTTGTGGCTCCGCTATCCGGTCGTAAATAAAGTCCCTCGAAAACAAAAACACGACGAAATAACGAACAAATGTACCCATCACTTCTGGTACATAAACCCCCATGTTGTGTGTTGCACGTCCACGTCCTAGTCCGCGGCACCGATGCGGTGACGTCAATAGTTACATAGCAAAACATTATCGTTGCATCGAATCGCTATTAGACGTCGCGAGGATTTCGCGAAAATTAAACTCCGACCACTCGAGATTTAAGAGCTTAGCCGTTCGACACGTACGACAGCCAGGCAACTTGCACGTACAGACGAATGTGCGGTAAAAAAGATAAATTTTTCTCTCTCGAAACTTTTCAACAGCTTCAGCATAGCCGTGTCGCGTCGCGTAACACGCGAGACGGCAGGAAGCAGAGGAGAAGAATAGAAGAGGAACGAGAAGACGAAAGGGGCGGTTTTGCATAATAAATCTGAGAGATATTTGTTAGGGTTGGTAGGAAGCATTTGTCTATGTTAAAGGGCGAGGGTGGGCGCCGACAACACGGGCGCCTCCATCTATCAGCTGCTCCGGCAAACACATCAATCCACGACTCACGCCACGATGGACGATTTTAAGGGTGGGAAAAGAATAAATGTCGATCGACAGGCCGGCGCATCCGATGATCTTCGCCTCGGAACGCGCACAAAAAAAAATTGCCCGTCGTTTCGCACGGCACCGGGCCCTCGAGGCGGCTCGTTAAATCCGTTTGACGCCTCCTCTCTATTGGCTGAGCCCGCGGAAGCGCACCGATACGTTAATTGACGGATAAAAAAGAATAAACGAGAGTTTAGGAGTGGTAGTCGACCTAAGTGGATACGAAATGAGCAATGAGCCGATAATGATAAGGGAGCGGCCGCGTATATCGATAGACTAACCCTCTCTCGCCGGCTATTTTTTACTCGCGCAAACGTCGGTAGGCTACTTTTTAGCCTTCGAGCGAGCTTTAAACGGTCTCGTAAAAAATGCAGAGCGGAGAAAATCTTCCGTAGGTTGGCATCTGAAACAATTTCCGGGCGCACCGCATCCCCCAAACGGCCCGAGGGCCTAAGCAACGCATACAAGTTGTCCGCCGGCGCTCGACGGAGTTCGACGATGGCTCGCTGATCGATTCGACCGCGAAACCTCGTACAATAGGCAATTTCGCATTTCGCCGGGACAATATAGGCGCTCGCTGTGATCAGCATGTAATTAGGCGGCGGTGCGCGCGGGGGCAGGCACGTGCGGACAATTCATCAAGGGGGTCCGTGTGCCCCTCGACTGCCGCCCCTTCGATCCCTCGGATCCGACGCACCGCTCGCAGGGTGTTGCAGGCACGAGACATTTTGCCTAAGTTACCTCCGCCATTCCTGACACGATCTCGCGCAGTCTCTCACCATTGGCGACGCGTTAGTCGCGCCTCGGCGCACCGGTAAATAGCGGAACGCCAAGAGGCAAGAAACCCCGGAGATGCGTCCGAGTAACCGACTCGCACGCTTGCCGCCGTCATGCTCGTCCTATCGTTTTTCGATTCCCGAATATCGACAGGTGTTCCGCCGCTCGCCGGCCGATTAATTATCGTCGCGCCGATTAATCTCCGCTGCTAAATCGAACTCTTGCGTGTAAGTCGCCGAATCGCCATCGAGTACGCTTAATTAGGGATCCCGCGTCACCGCTTCACCTGGCAATTACGAGACGCGCCGGTGTCCGCCTATTTTATTAACGATCGCGTCTCTCTTTCGCCTCCCGCCCTCGACCGAATTTTAATAACCTGCGAGCGCGCGAATACTTAGTGTGATTAAAACAGCCACCATTACGCGAGTGGGTGTCTTCGAACGCGAATGCCGTCCGGGACGATGATGTACGAACGTATGTCTACACACGCCGAGAATTCCTCTATACGTGCGTACATATAATCCGACGCGATCCTCCACTCCTCGCGCGAGAAATCCGTCTCCGCCTTTCCGTGCACGCGTGTGCGCGAGCGACTTTTTAAAATGGGTCACCCCCGTACGTTATACTGCCGGTGGCACGTGGGTGCACGCATGCTCGCGGCCGCTCTTCAAATGTGTACGTGCGTGCGTACGTGGGTGGGTAGCCGTTCCCTTGTCTGCCGACGGTGGTGGTTGGTTGCTATAGAGACGCATAGCCACCTAGCAAAGGGAGCATAATGGCGGAGGGAAAGAGGGTGAGGAAGTGTGGGAGCGAGTGGCTAAGAGGGAGCGTCACGAGAGAAAGAGAAGTAACGTGCGTCGTATACATGTAGACGAGTGTGTATAAAGAGAGCCATGTTGCAAAAGAGAGAGAAAAAGACTGCTACGCGGTATGATGTACGTGTATGCATGCAACGACATGCTTGTGCACTGATAGAGGCAGCGAAATGCACGGAGAAAGAGAGACGTGGGAGTGTAAGTACGCTATGGTTAACGTTGCGTCGGATTGCTACAGAGACGGCAGAAGAGTACAATGATTGAATTCTTTTCAATCACCTTTGAAGCGTACAAAAGCCATGTAATCCTGTTTAATAGAAAAAGAAGCGCATCTCTGAAATCCCTCAAAAATACTAGCCGCATTTTTTACACGTTCGCCATACACAATAGAGTTAGCGAGACTAGATTTTTACTGTGCACTTTACGAATGAATTGCGCGGAGAACAACAAGTGTATAAGTCAAAGGGCCGACGTTGGTACATATCAACTGATTTAAGCTACCTTTTCCTACCTCTAACTCCGACTTCTCCACATTTCCATTATCGGTCTTTCTCGCACCACTCGTGACGAGTCATTAGTCAGCCTTATCAGTCGGTCATCTTCCTTTCTCATCCTCATATCAAAAAGCATACCGTGCACTCGAAAATCCGCTGATTGGCGCGCCGCCCGACTGGGTTTCTGCGTGCAAACTTTTATTCGATACGATAATACGTGATAGTACCCCGTCCGCGTTGCAAATCGAATTTCCTGTATACGAAATAATCATGGGAGTTTTCTAACTAGCATCGGGTCCGCGAAGCGCGGAAGTTGGCAGCGTCTAAGGAGATTCCGAAGCTGCACGCTTCCCACAAGGATTTTCCTACAGACGTTCAATCTCGCCAACCTCTCTTTCGCCTTCTTCCGCCCCCTACCCCTTTTACCGCCCTTTGCTCTTCCATTGCGAGCATTGCTTCGCTTTCACGGGAAAACCAAAATAACTCAATTAAAGAATTTCCATGAATTTAGCCGTTACAGGCGGATACATATTTATGATCCGATCGTTCTCGCCCAAGACATTTGAATTGAGTCGGCGAGTTGGAAGCGGCTCTGTTCCGAGGGAACCGCTTCCTGGCTGCCGAGTTTTATTGGCACGAACGACGAACGAAGGAAGTTCGCGGTTCTTCCGCAAATTTTTTACTTAACTGAATAATTCGATACACACCGAAAGAGCACCGGAGGGTGAACTATTGCCGTCGAAACTTTCCGCGCACTCTTCATGAAAGTCTCGTAAGTCGACTTATTTCGAAATTTCGCCCCCGAATATCGCGTGCGTCGACAGATAGATCGCGAGGCAAACGATCCGACAGATAAAATATCGCCGGAACGTCACCGTTAAGCAAACATCCTTTGACGGCGGTGCGACTCCTCAGTCGCGAGAATTCGCATTATAGACGGTTTAATTTCCTCCGGTGTCAAAAAAGCAATGCCGTTTCCACGGCTCCTATTCGCATTCTGCAATAACGCACGAAGACGCTCCTCTCTCCGGGCACCCGACTTTGTGTGACTCCTGTTCCGAGCCGGCAATAGCGAGAGGCAATTACTCCCGTCCACCCTGTATGCATTCGCGAAAAGTGTGAGCAACGCCGTAAAGAACCAAAGCCGAGGTACGACACTGAAATTGCGAGAGAAACAGTGCGCCGCACGGAGCTCTCTTTCAGCTAAAAGAAGCTTTTCCTCTCTCGCTCCTTTTCCCTTCACGATGTCGAGTCTTCAGCGGTAGGGAAACAAGCGGGAGAAAGGCAGAAAGAGGGCCAAGAAAAGAGAGCGGATAAAGGAAGAAGAGGAGATGAGCACGGTTGAGGAGGGAGAGAAGAGTCTCCAGGCAGGGGTGGTGACGGGCAGCGGTTGGATTTCATTTCGTCTTGTCGCTTTGATGTCCCTGATGCGTGCTGCTGGCCCGCTTCTGCCTTTTTAACAAACTCATCTCTTCGGCGGCCCTTAATCTCCGCCCTTCTGTGCCCGTTCTGTGTCCGCCTTTCTTTCCCTTCCCATTCTCGCTCTTCTTCTGCTTCCTTTTGCTCTGCGTGTGCATGCGTGCGGATCCGCTTTCCTCTGTACACCCCGTCTCCTGTCCTCCTCTCTTCCCTGACTTCTGCGCGCATAACCACGAATATCAACAACACGGTCAACGGCGTTTAAATCGGCCTCCCTTAATAGTACAAATAAATACCCGCATGGACATACACGTGCCGCTTTTCTCAATTGTTGCTCGCGAACACTGAAATTATCTATTGAGGCATGATTTCGCTTGCAGTCAAATCATTGAAAAAAAAAATAGTACGCAACCCGAAAAATGTTGGGTGGTATGTTATTTTCAATCGTGTTAATAATAGCGAATAATGAGGTAAAAGCCTTTTTCTTGGTTAAAAAATTAAAATCGATTACGAACTTTTCGTAAAGCGTCTCTACACGTTCCGAGTCTGCCAGTTCACCCTCATCACGACTAGATGTTCGGTCGTCATGTCGAATAAAACTTCTCAATCGATTTTCATTTTTCGCCCAAAAAAGGGCTTTTATCTCATTACCCACAACCCGAAAAATGTTTCTAACCCTCGCCCCATGTTCTTTTGCGATGGCTAGCGACTTGCCCGCGTGGACTATTACTATCGCCACTTTATTATTTCATAATGATCAACAGCCCTCTCTTCGCTCTGAAGGGGAGAGCGCAAAGTTGCTTGCGGAAAAGGGTCACATCCGCGACGGGCTCGTGAAAATTAAGTGGTCCCCTTTGTGAGCCGGCGGCGACCCTTCGTCGAGGATTGCCGTGGATCATCGTGTCCTGGAAGCGAGCATAGTCGTCGTCTTCACCGTCGACATGGGTCGTCGACGACCATTACATATGAAAGGGACGAACGTCCTAACGCGCTATGTGATTATGTTTGCGGGAAAGAGAACGCCGACGGTGGGCATAAGTCATGCTCGAGGAGAAAGAACCGAGGTGTCGTAAAAAAGGGGTTTGCTATGGGTAGCCTGAGCGAGGAGGGATGGGAGTGAACGGGGGCGAAAAAATACGAAATATACAGGGTGGAATGTCGAAACGTGACACCGTGTACGAAACTTCAGATGCCTAAGCGTTCGACCACACCGCACGACAGTACCGTCGTTCACATGACACATTACACCTGATTTCGATCTTTCGTCGCTCCCAAAAAACGCATGTCGAACTCGTTGCCGCATGAGCCCATTGACGCCGGGCCTTTCTCGTTTATCTCGGCATTGAAATTGAAATTGAATTTTTGCAAATGCAGATTGGTTAGAGTACAATCCATCGATGTGACTGACCGAACAGGTGCACGCGCGAAACCCCGAACTTTTAACGCTTTTGCGCTGTGCAACTTTTATGAACTTCTCGCCAGTTCAACGGTACTGTCTGCAACTCCGGGGACTTGACATTTTTGAAACACCCTGTAGACAATCGACGCGTGGGAGCTGCCGCGTGCGGGCCACGCTATCACCGCGTTATTAGCATGAAGGCGAGACCGTTTTCTAGGACCATCGATATGGCCACGCGAGGGGTGCTTGAAGAGGGGCGTTCACGGATTCAAAGAAGAAAGAGGATGGACAACGCTAGTGCGTGCGTGCGTTTGCGGGGGAGGGGGGGCGAAGGAGATGGGTGGGTTTAGTTTAGCGTGGCTGAAACGTGGCCGCTTCCACACGCGACGGGGACCCTTGTTAGGGCGAGGAACATCGTGCTCCCTGGGGTCTTTTTTCTACGACGAACGAGCGTAACGACTATCGTTACCAACCCCGTTACCTCTTTCTCTCACTTTGCGATGCGAATTTGCGCTTTACAGCGCCGTGAAACACATAGGTGTGCGGCGTGCCATGATGAAACGTAACGAATCGTTCCGAAGACAATCAGTGTAAGGGTCGGAGGAGGGTGAATTGCTATTTTTAGATTTACGGATAACTTGACGAGGTAATCGGTACCGTTGCGGAATCGTGGTAAATCGAATTTGCTTACGGCGAAACAAGTTGTGTCGTTGCAGTTTATGCGTCGGCATTCTATTTAAGTTAACGCCAATCTTCTCTGAACAATTCCACGTTCTTGGCCGCACGTACTGGCACGAACACGATCTCAATCTCCTTCCGCGTGACGAACGAGGAATCAATGGATCGGAGGCCATTTACACGAGTGATCTCGCGGAGAAGATGGATAAGGACGAACAGAGGGCCAAGGATATCATCGTAACAGGTAGTAACCTCCCGCGAGAGCATCCCATCTTATCGTATGTTCAACATACTTGGACGGCGTTTCACGTGCAAACAACCGTGACTCGTGAAATCGGTGGAAACTCAACGATGATGGTACTTATAGTCGCAAGCGTAGACTTGGATGTTACGTCTATCTCAGTTCAGGCGAGTTATCGCTCGATTCGAGGGGTAGTAATATTTCCGCAAAAAAACTTCGGTCGCATATATTATTGCTGCTAAGTTGCTAGAGATTAATCGACATTAATAATTATCATAATCCAGGCAAGTTATCGCTCGATTCCAATGGGTAACAATTTTTCTGCGTAAGAATTCAATTGACGGTGTTATTAATTCAAAGTTTAGAGATTAATTGAAATTACACAATAATCGCAGTTGAGGCAAGCTATCGCCCGATTCCAACGGGTAGTAATCTTTCTGCGTAAGAATTCGATTGAATATACTATTAAATTCCAAATTTAGAGATTAAGTGACATGACAGAATGATCCCAGTTCGGTTAAGTTATCGCTTAATTCCATTTGGTCTCAAGTCTATTGGGTAATCTTTCCACGTAAGAATTGGATCGCTCGTATTATTACTTCCCAGTTTAGAGATTAATCGAAATTACATAATGATCTCGTTTCCACTCTGCGGCAGGAAAAGGCTAGCTATCCCCGTGCGACGCAACGATGCCGACACCTGGCCGGTCCATCCATCTCCCGTGGATCCCTGGATCTCTCGCTACAGCTCTAGATCCATTCGCAGAAAGGGACAGGGAGATGAGAGAGGGTCGCTTCGTTGGAGGATTGCGCGAGGCAGTGGATTCGGTCGGTACGTAGGCAGACATAGCGACTCGTGGACAGGCAGGCAGGCAGGCAGGCAAGCTGTGTGTTAGGCCGTTTGGCTGCCTGACTGGCGGGATGGCTGGCTATCGAGCGACGCCGATGCAATTCCAATTCCTGGCTGTCAGCGGCAGAGCTGCGGGAGACGCGTCCATTCGTGATCAGCCTCCCGTGAAATCCTGCACCCTCCCCTCGTCTCGACCCGAAACGGAACCCCGACTGGCAGCCATCTCTGTCACGCCGCTTCCAGCTCTCTCGCTCTTGTCAAGCTCTGTCCAACCTCTTCCTCCCCTGTCAACCGCCTCCGACCCCCCATGCCATCACGGTATTCCCCAGAACATCGAGCCCCCTTTCGACGTACACACTGTGTTAATGCGGCGAATGCGTGGACCGCGCGAATTACACGACGCTAGGGCACACTTTTCGGCCTCAAGTCTTTTTGCACGGGGTTGGACACTATTCGCGCGGCGGCTGTCGCGCTCGCGTCCCCGAGTTTCCCTGCTGATTCGCCGCTGCAAGCCCACGGCGATCTAGTCGTCCCGTTTTCTACTGGCGCGAAAGGGCAAAGGACTGTAACGCCAGCACTGCCGCGTATGTGCGAAAATCTCATGAGAATTTATCGAATGAGGCGACGCACGTCCGCAAGACGATGTGCGAGAAAATCGACGGGGTGGACGGATAAGAACTAGCCGCGGTGAAGATAAACGGCCGGCGCACGTTCCTACACTCCGTATATACGACGTTGTCGCGCGCATTGTTAGGCAGGTACATCTTTTTCCTCGGCATCGGTACATTGTGCCCGTATCTGTCTCAACGCGGGTATACCTCACGGCCCTTTTCATAAGGGCGCACGGTCGGTGTAGAAAAAAAAGAAGGAGCCAGAGGACGATGAATGAAGAAGGACGGATAGCTCAGTCACTCGGCGGAGTGAGGCGAAGAGGACGCGGAGGATGAGAAAGAAAAGATCGAGCCCTAGAAAGAGGCAAGTACATCGCAGAGGAGAAATGCCCCTAACACACGACACAATCAGGCGGCTTCGTCTGCTTCGATGGATTTTAAAAGATTCCCGAGATTATTACTTTTTCCTTTTCTTTCATTTTCATTCTTCTATTATTATTTCAGAAGAGCGAGGAGGATGAAGAAGGACGTGCACGCGCACTCCTCGGTACGTACATAGAGGGTTCTAGGTGTGTAGCTACATAAATATATGTATAAATATATAACTGTCTGCGAGCCACCGCACAAACAACACGTAGGTCTATCCGTTCACGCGGACACATGAACGCGCGGCGGTGTAGGTGCCTGTGTGTGCGTGTTGGTGGTCTCTCGGTCGAGGTTGGGCTAGGCCGAGCTCGGGGTTGGGTTGGATGCGTGGAAACCATGGACGACTTTGGGTAGGCTCGTTGGTTTCCCGCCGCGACTATCGGCGCGCATTGAAGCTCACCGTCACGGAAGTAACGTCGGGACAACGGCAGAGCGGCCTGAGCGGCAGCGAAGAGAGTACGACATAGGGAGAGAGAATGGGAAAGAGTGAGGGAAAATTAGAGGGAGAAAAGAAGGTGGGAGATAGCGAAAGACGAGGAAGCGAAAACACAGCGAAGGTGAGCGAGTGCGAGGGAGAAAGGATTATAGTGACGGAGAGGAAAAGGACCGGAGGAATAGGTGGATAAAGCGAGAGGGGGAGAAATAGATACATGGCGAGCGAAGGAAACGGAGAGGGTGGGAGAGGGAAAAAAAGAGCGCCAGATGCTACTCTCTGCCCGCGTTTACTTCCATCTCATGCCGATGCCTCACCCCCTTTTTACCCCGATGATAGACAAGGGAGGGAGCGAGAAGGGCCGAGGGTGGAAAAGGAATAGGAACAGAGGCGTGCATGTTGCAGGTGAAGAGCTGCGCCATGTTTCTCGATTAATGCGATACCCTGATATACGAAAGCTCATTTCTACCCTCGACCGATCTCGTGTGCTCACGGATGAAGAGTTTATACGGTGGAGGATTCACATTGGCGCCCTGCGGTTGCGGATTATAGCAAAGTGCCGATGAGTAATAAGTAGCACTCGCTATATTCTCAACGACGAATTTCGCACGTTTCGTAAACCGTTCGTTAACCGCTATAATCATGGAGTTTTAAGAGTGCGGCGCGTCGTAGCCGATCAACCGTGTGCTTCTACCTTTGCGTCTATATTACTTACGTCTTCCCGATAAAAAAAGCATCGACAATTCCCCCATCGAACCGCCTTCCCTCAACCTCGTATTCACACCCTTCGCGGAGAGCATCCACACCTGTGCCTACCTGAGGCTCCAAGTGAGACGAACTGTGCGTAATGGAACAACCCTTACTAAATCTGCCATTGTGAGAAATCGGTCGAAGTTAATAATACCCTTCGGCTTTCGCCATTGTGGTCTTCAACTCATATTGTGGCCTACCGGATGCGGCGGGTTACTGTTTCTGCGGTACCGTCTCATCTTTATCGCTAAAAAGAAACCGATGCCCTATACCGCGACCGTACCCTCCAATTTTTTTCGTCCTGCCGCGGGTAAACACGAACAGTGAGGAGGAATTAAGTAGCGTCACGGATTACTTCAAAGTCGACCAGGCCCATGAAAGCCCGCTCTAGTGTATCGATTAAGACCATTGGTTGAGATAACCTGAATGCGTATGTGAGCCTCGAGCCAAAAAGTATATCTTCTTCTTGACTATCGACCTATGCGACTTACGACTACAAAAAAATAAATAAATAAAAATAGTACGTAAACAAAGATAATTATTTTGGTAGGGTTAAAAAGTTCCCGGACTGATCTGAACAAGCAGAGGAGCTAGACGTGATTACGGAAGACATAGTTGAACTTGCACACAATCTAGAATTATAATGTGAAATAGAAAATATAGAAGAGTCGCTGAATTGTGAGACAAAAGAGCTTTCGGATGAAGAGTTGATTGAATTGGAAGCACACAGAGTGGCAAAAGAAAAAGCGGGAGAAGAAGAGAAAGAAGAAGAGGAGCTAGAAAAGAAATTGACGGCAAAGGGTTTATCTGGTTCGTTTTCGCAATTAAACAAAGCTCTAGGCTGCGAAGCAATGGACCCTAATGTCGAACGCTTTGCAAAGGTTGGACACATGAAAATGCTGTCCATCGTTATCGTGAGATATATAACAAAAAAAAACTATTCAAACACATCTCACAGCATCCTCAATACCCATCTACCTCAAACAAGAACATTAAGTAGATACAATGAAACTTAAAAATGTATTTACATTACACTTTTTTCACAGACACCACTTTTTTACGTATGCATATACGCGGAATTTAATTTTTCATTGACTAGTTTTAGTTTACTTAATTTTAAAACGTATTTTTGGCTAATGAACAATAGTGTACATATCACGTATTTTTCACATAATGTACAATTTTTATAACCCAATCGTACGATAATAGTGTTGAGAAATATAAATTCGTCTTACGACCTGTTAGTAGGAACGAAACTCGGTCGGTAGTCTAATGCAGTTTTCAGTGACTTTGACTATAAAGAATAGGAATATTACACCCTCGAAAGTGTTTTGTTTTTCACCCCCCATCTACCACGCAAACGATGCAGTATTGCTAGTGATAATAACTTATCTTATAGACAACCCCATACTCTCCTTCTGTCTAAACTTTGTCTCCGAGGAAAGAGAGAGTGTAGAAGGGCGGCGGGGGGTTGGGTCAAGCCTGGCCACACGCCGTCCTATGGTCACACGTGTGCACCACGTGTGTGTGTATGCACGTCAGCGTCCGCACGCGTGTGTACGTGTAACCTACGATACATCATTTTCGGCTGGGATGATCTTACGGTAGATTTACCATTTGTACAGTTTATGGGCGTCGGTCTGGGCCATAAACTTGCTTGGCAGTGACGGCGAGCCACCGACGGCTAAGTTAGGTATGCTCAATGCCGTACGGGATGAAGAGTACAGCAATCGTCTATTGCTACAATTCGAGAGTTTCGAAATTCCTTCGCAGAAGATGGAAACCGATTAAAACGAACGGCAGCGCGCCGAGATGCGTACGTTCTGCGTTACGCAGGACTCTTGTAGATCTAAGTAGCTACGAAATTGCCAATCCGACTCGTCTTTGGTGTAATACATGAACCGAGTGTTTCGCGGTTCAAGAAATGGAAAATATCGACTCAATAATGTGAAATAGATCGAATAATATAAAATTGGCAGGAAACCGGGCCAATTTACATATAGTCAAATTGCGGGCGTACAAGAGAAGCTGTCCTACGGAAAACCTTGCCACAGGATAAAAAACAGAGTGTAAGTTAAAATATCTTAGAATAGGGACACAATACAACCAGCATCGAGTAACACAATTGTAAATATTCTAGACTCCTGCGGACAGAACCGATGTGGTCCCGAAGCATGACCAATTAACAAATTAATGTTAAACATTTCAATCAAAGAAAGGCGTATTATTTCAAATATTTTAAAAGGGTTGAAAGCAACAGTAAAGAAATTAAATATCGACTCAATGTCTTCTTTAGTGACAGTAAAGTTAGCCATTCTCAATACAGTATGGTTAGAAAAAGTATGAGGATCGTCTATTGCAACAATGTGAGAGTTTCGAAATTCCTTCGCAGAAGATGGAAACCGATTAAAACGAACGGCAGCGCGCCGAGATGCGTACGTTCTGCGTTACGTAGGACTCTTGTAGATCTAAGTAGCTACGAAATTGGCAATCCGACTCGTCTTTGGTGTAATACATGAACCGAGTGTTTCGCGGTTCAAGAAATGGAAAATATCGACTCAATAATGTGAAATAGATCGAATAATATAAAATTGACAGGAAACCAGGCCAATTTACATATAGTCAAACTGCGGGCGTACAAGAGAAGCTGTCCTACGGAAAACCTTGCCACAGGATAAAAAACAGAGTGTAAGTTAAAATATCTTAGAATAGGGACGCAATACAACCAGCATAGAGTAACACAATTGTAAATAGATTCCTGCGGAGAGAACCGATGTGGTCCCGAAGCATGACCAATTAACAAATTAATGTTAAACATTTCAATCAAAGAAAGGCGTATTATTTCAAATATTTTAAAAAGGTTGAAAGCAACAGTAAAGAAATTAAATATCGACTCAATGTCTTCTTTAGTGACAGTGAAGTTAGCCATTCTCAATACAGTATGGTTAGGAAAAGTATGAGGATCGTCTATTGCAACGATGTGAGAGTTTCGAAACTGCTTTGCAGAAGGTGGAAACCGATTAAAACGAACGGCCGCGCGCCGAAATGCGTACGTTCTGCGTTACGCAGGACTTTTGTAGATCTAAGTAGCTACGAAATTGGCAATCCGACTCGTCTTTGGTGTAATACATGAACCGAGTGTTTCGCGGTTCAAGAAATGGAAAATATCGACTCAATAATGTGAAATAGATCGAATAATATAAAATTGGCAGGAAACCAGGCCAATTTACATATAGTCAAATTGCGGGCGTACAAGAGAAGCTGTCCTACGGAAAACCTTGCCACAGGATAAAAAACAGAGTGTAAGTTAAAATATCTTAGAATAGGGACGCAATACAACCAGCATAGAATAACACAATTGTAAATATTCTAGACTCCTGTGGAGAGAACCGATGTGGTCCCGAAGCATGACCAATTAACAAATTAATGTTAAACATTTCAATCAAAGAAAGGCGTATTATTTCAAATATTTTAAAAAGGTTGAAAGCAACAGTAAAGAAATTAAATATCGACTCAATGTCTTCTTTAGTGACAGTGAAGTTAGCCATTCTCAATACAGTATGGTTAGGAAAAGTATGAGGATCGTCTATTGCAACGATGTGAGAGTTTCGAAACTGCTTTGCAGAAGGTGGAAACCGATTAAAACGAACGGCCGCGCGCCGAAATGCGTACGTTCTGCGTTACGCAGGACTTTTGTAGATCTAAGTAGCTACGAAATTGGCAATCCGACTCGTCTTTGGTGTAATACATGAACCGAGTGTTTCGCGGTTCAAGAAATGGAAAATATCGACTCAATAATGTGAAATAGATCGAATAATATAAAATTGGCAGGAAACCAGGCCAATTTACATATAGTCAAACTGCGGGCGTACAAGAGAAGCTGTCCTACGGAAAACCTTGCCACAGGATAAAAAACAGAGTGTAAGTTAAAATATCTTAGAATAGGGACACAATACAACCAGCATAGAGTAACACAATTGTAAATATTCTAGACTCCTGCGGAGAGAACCCATGTGGTCCCGAAGTATGACCAATTAACAAATTAATGTTAAACATTTCAATCAAAGAAAGGCGTATTATTTCAAATATTTTAAAAAGGTTGAAAGCAACAATAAAGAAATTAAATATCGACTCAATGTCTTCTTTAGTGACAGTGAAGTTAGCCATTCTCAATACAGTATGGTTAGGAAAAGTATGAGGATCGTCTATTGCAACAATGTGAGAGTTTCGAAATTCCTTCGCAGAAGATGGAAACCGATTAAAACGAACGGCAGCGCGCCGAGATGCGTACGTTCTGCGTTACGCAGGACTCTTGTAGATCTAAGTAGCTACGAAATTGGCAATCCGACTCGTCTTTGGTGTAATACATGAACCGAATGTTTCGCGGTTCAAGAAATGGAAAATATCGACTCAATAATGTGAAATAGATCGAATAATATAAAATTGGCAGGAAACCAGGCCAATTTACATATAGTCAAATTGCGGGCGTACAAGAGAAGCTGTCCTACGGAAAACCTTGCCACAGAATAAAAAACAGAGTGTAAGTTAAAATATCTTAGAATAGGGACACAATACAATCAGCATAGAGTAACACAATTGTAAATATTCTAGACTCCTGCGGAGAGAACCCATGTCCGAAGCATGACCAATTAACAAATTAATGTTAAACATTTCAATCAAAGAAAGGCGTATTATTTCAAATATTTTAAAAAGGTTGAAAGCAACAGTAAAGAAATTAAATATCGACTCAATGTCTTCTTTAGTGACAGTGAAGTTAGCCATTCCCAATACAGTATGGTTAGGAAAAGTATGAGGATCGTCTATTGCAACAATGTGAGAGTTTCGAAACTGCTTTGCAGAAGGTGGAAACCGATTACAACGAAGTGCGTGCGTTCGCTGTCACGAAGAACTCTTGTAGACCTAAGTAGCTACGAAATTGCCAACGCGACCTGTTTCTGGAATAATAGATGATCGAAGGGTTGCGCGGCAAAAGAAATGGGCGATATCGACTCAACGCCTTCATCGAACATCGCCGCGCGTATGCTACATTTACTTTTCCATTTCGCGCATTCCAAGTGACCTGTTTTAAGGACGATGGAGGCCGCGGCGCACGTGCGAGATTAGTAGTACAATGGATCAGCACCATGCGAGAGGAAGTATGGTATAGTTTCGCGAACGGGATACGGTCTACGCCATAGCCTCGTGCACATACGGTCCAACCCTCCTGATCGAGAGAGCCGAATGGAAATTAAATGCCCAGTCAACCGTTCAGGCTGATTGATTTGTATTCTCCGATCTGCCATGGTCACCAAGCGACAAGCATGTGTGCTAAACTGCTGGATTGATGTACTCTCCTAATTTCTGTACTACCCCTTTCGTCACTTCTCCCGCGTTTCCGTATTTCTTTGTTTCAGCCCCCCTCAATAATCACATTCGCGCCGATCTGATCTTTACACGATTACTTTCCCGTCCCTTAACACATTGCGGACGGCGTTCTTGCTCATCCAGACCTCGCACATTTTTCAGCGTCCTAAAAAGTTGCGTACAATACATGCAAGGTTTTTTTTAATATTGACTGCTATGTTCGCACTTTTTCAACATTTTAACATTTATTTACTTCACAATTATACTATCAAAAATTGCTGCAAGGCTTCATTACTTTGGCAACGTACCGATAAACGTTAAAACGAGAAATCTCGTGACCCGTCCGCAATGTGTTAAGAAAGATTAACCGCAGAATTTTACGTAAGAGATACTGCAAAAGATGCGAAGTAAATAACCGTGTAATTAATTAATTAAGGGAACGATTAGAATCCGAAGTAACAGTATATTCAAAATTGGATGAAGTTCAAGATGCTGTGTTATAAGTTACACGCAACCGCCTACATATGGAATACTATATATAGTATGACTTGCCCGTCGTCAAAAAGTATTAACAGCATAATTTAATGTAAGACAAGCCAAAATCGAAGCAAAGTGAATATACATGTCTTCAATGAAAAAATGAACGGTAAAGATACATTGCAGATAAGATGCAGTTCAAGATACTGTGTTATAAATTATATGCAACCGCCTACATACAGTATACCACTGCCACCCGGGACATTGAGTGAGAACTAATATGCACCGCGTGCTGCAATCTCATACGATAATCTTATTCTGGGAACATCGAGTTACCGACGCCACAAATTTACCGACTTCGCAAAAAATCAATTTTCCTCAACAGGACTCTATATGCGAAAACGGGGGAAAACAAAACTATAATTCAAATAGGCGTCTGTTTAACACTGTGAGTATCTAAGAAAGCTATGGTGAATATATTCAAAGTAACATACCCGTAGTTACCGATTACTTGATCAATTATATGGAACTGAAAATGTTACGCGAAAATGCTAGCAGAACCGTATAGTTGAATTAAAGATAACACGAAAATTCCTTATTATAAATAAATTCATGTAACAAAAAAATATTCATCAATGATATCGCATGATTTAAATGTGTGTATGTCCGCTACCCTGAAACAAAAAGCAAAATCTCAAGTTAACAACAATTTGTAAAGCAGTTTTATAATGGCGATGGACACAAAGTATTGATAAATTTGTTCTTCCGTTATACAACAACCAAACACTAAATTGACGTTTGTTCTAACTAAAGCGACAGTCAGCCAATAATAATAAAATGCTGTTACTATTACTTTATCTTTGATTTTGCAACAAAAAAGAGACTGTGTAAGTTATATAACGATACAGGGAAAACCATATTAAATTATATTAAATTAAATTTATATTCAAAGAATACGTTTTAATTTTCAATAACATCGGCACTGAACCAAAAAACAGATATTGTTAAACAAGCAAATAATATGCCATGCAAAACAGAACAAATTTATATCAATTCCAATGCGTATCCAAAATCCTGAGTGACGACGAACCTGAAACAAAAAGCAAATATATGTTAGTAAATCCACACTAAACGTCAGAGTTGAATAACTAGTCATGATGAACTCTTTGTTACAGTCTCTATTAAATGTGTATGTGTCGATTTACAAACAAGTAAACAGCATACAAATTAAAATACGATTGTTCAACCCAATACATACTCTACTTCGCAGCCATTAGAAAAGTCAAAAGAGTTGATCAAAAAAGTTAATCATGCCTTGCTTTTTCAAGATGCAAAAGTAACTGTTTTAGGTTACACTTGCAATTCTTGACAATAACGAGCATAATGGCTATCGTGAAAATTAATCCAGCGGAGAAGCCCTTTTCTACGGGCCGCTTCAGCTATTTGAAAATAGCCTCTTCGTTCTTCGGACTGCGTTTGTATGTCCCCATTGATTGGAAATTCTTTAACAGATCTCGAAATTTTTATATAAATTTGAGCATTAATCAAAGGCAAAGTGAGAACGAAATTGTAGCTGTAGCCCTGCCTAACCGTTTCCTAAATTAGCGTCTAATACTGTGCTATTGGAAAAGTATATAAATAGACAATCGTGCGTTCGATTATGTACATATATAAATTTCCAATATCAATTTCGACTTTGCCTTGGAAAATGATCAAATAAACATAAAGTTTCGATACCTGTTTTTCGAAAATTGTAACGATCACCCGTAATGCAAGTGATTAAATTCGCAAGCAAGAACTAACACGCAAGCACTGCCGAATGTACTGGCGGTGCGTACACGTGCACGTTTAACCGAAATTTCCAATCAGTTCGAAATACATACACGAGTCAAATTAGCTCGGTATACGCATTTCTGCTTAAAATACCCTTAAATTTAGCACTTGACAATTGCAATCAATTACTAATACGTGTACTGACAATACTGTTTGTATGAAACGTAATATTGTTACATAAAAAGTAATTTTATATTGTTACCCAATAAGTATATAGATATTAACCCATTGACTGCCATGCAAATTTAGCGCGTCTTGCCCTGGATGCCACGTTTTATTTTAAAGAAGACATAAAGTTTTACAAAATATAATAATATTAAGTTACTAATACAATATTGTAATGGCACGTACAGTATTTTTATTGAAAAAAAAACACTACGAGATAACTCGTAGCTGGCAGTTTTGGTACCGACGCTTACTACGAGATATCTCGTAGTTGGTAGTCAATGGGTTAAAGAACATGGTGAGTTATGGACAACCGCTACCAAAATACAAAATCACGGGCGAAATAAGATTGTTGCAATAGTCAAGTGAATCCCAGGTGAAGACATATCACTTGAACGGTTAATGCCTACCCGCAAGAGAATAAGTGATAGTCCAACTCTGGTAACCTGCTTAAAATTTAACATTCACACAGAAGTATGCTACCTGCCTACCTAATACCTATATTTAGAAAATCAAATCAGTCACGCCAACACATTCACTCCACGATTCTCACACATACCGCCCAGGTGCAAAAAGCCTATTCCTAGAGAGCACGTCCCGGGACGTCTCCGACACCTGAACTCAGCGCACATCATCATTCATTCACTACTGTACATACCAATTCCTGAAATCGGCTGTCAAAGGCTAGTAACCATTCAATTTATTCGCGACCGCGGCCTTCACTGATCTATTTTTCCATGCAACCAATTGTTGCACAGATTGTACATTATACTGAATTTAAACATGGTCGTCTACTATTGGAAACAAAGAATAGTGATCACAATGATTTCTGGAAAACCCGTTACGCATTGAAACTAAACGAGAAGTCAATTTACATATGTGCTACCCAACGTGCATTCCATAACACTACCATTCATACCACACACAATGGAAAGCACGCTGGTGGGTACTAAACGCAATGACAGCCGCTCATACATAAATATGTTATCTTACAGTTATATACGTGTTCATCGGCCTGATCCATAGATGCAGCACCTGAGCGCATGAATGGTTTCAGACCTTAAATAATGAACACGGGCACCAAAACGTATACCAACCTTTTTGCTGAAAACATCCTGAACTAAGATTAGTAAAATAATTGTATCTAAACGGGCTAATACATGTTTGAACTTAACTTAGTTATACTGAATAAATCACTCATTTAAATAAATTTCAAATATTTATCAAAAAAACAAGAACCATTGAACATGCACGAAAGTCTACTTTAAATGAAATTGGCAGAAAGCTTTAACTTTTCAATAATTAAAATTAAAGAATTAACCTGAAAATAAAAATTTGATTAGCCTCGAGCGACCTGTTCTCGAAGAGATGACTTTAAATAACAAATGAAACAACTTCATATCTCTCCGAACGCAGGTACTACTCGTCGCGAAGTGCCTCCTTACTCTTTAATACTAAAACGAATTACAGGGCCGAAACGTTCCTGATTACATCAACAGTGTAACCACAAACATCCATAGTTTAAAAATAATTACTTTAATACAAAACTTTATACATGATTATATTCAAATATCCAAAATATGTGAACTTAAAAGTTCCAACCATTACCTGATAACAGATCTGCTTATTGCATTTTTTTTAACTGTAACATTCACCCTAATCGCGCATCGCGAACAAATCTATTACATTGAACGAACAAGGAGGCCTATCCTACTCTAAACATGCATGACATTTAATACAGACACATCTTCACTCATAGATAAACTCCGCGGAGTCTACCTACGGCCATTATGCTCTTTATGTACATTTTAAAGAATAATTACAACCAGTCACCCGTGTCAGTTCGGACCATTCGTCCTGTGACATGGTTGGGTGATCGGAGGGACTTTAAAATTTAACTCATCGGTGCTGTCTTCTCAGGATACCACAGGAACACGCTGCACCGACGTACGCTGTGTTGACCATTTCAATTCAGCCAGCTTCCAGCACTCTGGATCTGCAGTCTCCCACAAACCAGCAAATAGGCAGCAACAAACATTTTCTTGCAACGCTCACACTACAATGCAAGGGACAAAAGTTGCAATTTATTGTAAGTTTTAAGCACATTTATCCATTAGCAACTATATTAAATGATGTAAATACTTTTGAGGAGGTGTTGTTTCTGGAAGGATGTCATGCTTGGATTCAACATGGTGCCGGAAATTGGAAAATTTTGCCGTCAGCATCACCAAAGCTAAAGAGCTGCTGGATCTGCAGTCCCCCATGCACCAGCAAATAGGCAGCAACAAACATTTTCTTGCAGCGCTGACACTACAAAGCAAGGAACAAAAGTTGCAGTTTATTGTAAGTTTTAAGCACATTTATCCATTAGCAACTATAATAAATGATATAAATACATTTAAGGAGGTGGTGTCTCCGGAAGGGTGTCATGTTTGAATTCAATATGGTGCCGACAATACGAAAATTTTGCCGTCTGCATCACCAAAGCTAAAGAGCTTCTGGATCTGCAGTCCCCCATGCACCAGCAAATAGGCAGCAACAAACATTTTCTTGCAACGCTCACACTACAAAGCAAGGAACAAAAAGTTGCAATTTATTGTAAATTGTAAGCGCATTTATCCATAAGAAACTTTATTAAATGATGTAAATACTTTTGAGGAGGTGTTTTCGCTGGAAGGATGTTATGTTTGGATTCAACATGATGCCGACAATACGAAAATTTTGCCGTCTGCATCACCAAAGCTAAAGAGCTTCTGGATCTGCAGTCCCCCATGCACCAGCAAATAGGCAGCAACAAACATTTTCTTGGAACGCTGACACTACAAAGCAAGGAACAAAAGTTGTAATTTATTGTAAATTTTAAGCACATTTATCCATTAGCAACTATAATAAATGATGTAAATACTTTTGAGGAGGTGTTGTCTCCGGAAGGATGTCATGTTTGAATTCAACATGATGCCGACAATACGAAAATGTTGCCGTCTGCATCACCAAAGCTAAAGAGCTTCTGGATCTGCAGTCCCCCATGCACCAGCAAATAGGCAGCAACAAATATTTTCTTGCAACGCTGAAACTACAAAGCAAAGAACAAAAAGTTGCAATTTATTGTAAATTGTAAGCGCATTTATCCATAAGAAACTTTATTAAATGATGTAAATACTTTTGAGGAGGTGTTGTCTCCGGAAGGATGTCATGTTTGAATTCAACATGGTGCGGAAAATTTGAAAATTTTGCCGTCAGCATCACCAAAGCTAGAGAACTTCTAGATCTGCAGTCCCTCATGCACCAGCAAATAGGCAGCAACAAACATTTTCTTGCAGCGCTAACACTACAAAGCAAGAAACAAAAGTTGCAGTTTATTGTAAGTTTTAAGCACATTTATTCATTAGCAACTATATTAAATGATGTAAATACTTTTGAGGAGGTGTTGTCTCCGGAAGGATGTCATGTTTGAATTCAATACGATGTCGACAATTCGAAAATGTTGGCGTCAGCATCACCAAAGCTAAAGAGCTTCTGGATCTGCAGTTCCCCATGCACCAACAAATAGACAGCAACAAACATTTTCTTGCAACGCTCACACTACAAAGCAAGGGACAAAAGTTGCAATTTATTGTAAATTGTAAGCACATTTATCCATAAGAAACTATATTAAATGATGTAAATACTTTTGAGGAGGTATTTTCTCTGGAAGGATGTTATGTTTGGATTCAACATGACGCCGACAATACGAAAATTTTGCCGTCTGCATCACCAAAGCTAAGGAGCTTCTGGATCTGCAGTCCCCCATGCACCAGCAAATAGACAGCAACATTTTCTTGCAACGCTGACACTACAAAGCAAGGAACAAAAGTTGCAATTTATTGTAAGTTTTAAGCACATTTATTCATTAGCAACTATATTAAATGATGTAAATACTTTTGAGGAGGTGTTTTCTCCGGAAGGATGTCATGTTTGAATTCAACACGATGCCGACAATTCGAAAATGTTGCCGTCTGCATCATTAAAGCTAAAGAGCTTCTGGATCTGCAGTCCCCCATGCACCAGCAAATAGGCAGCAACAAACATTTTCATGCAACGCTGAAACTACAAAGCAAGGAACAAAAGTTGCAGTTTATTGTAAGTTTTAAGCACATTTATCCATTAGCAACTATATTAAATGATGTAAATACTTTTGAGGAGGTGTTGTCTCCGGAAGGATGTCATGTTTGGATTCAACATGGTACAGAAAATTCGAAAATTTTGCTGTCTTCATCAACAAAGCTAAAAAGCTTCGATACTGGAGCTCTCTGGGTTCAGGTCATCCTTGTATGTCCCTGGTTAATGTTTCAGTTGAATGCAGGAACCAACGATGTTTTTTAATTGGTGAGCTAGCCAACTAGAAATTATGTGAATACTTAATATACAAAAGCATAAAACTTAACTAAAATCAACTATATAAATATATAATTATATAATATAATTATAATATATTATTTAATTAATTTATATAATTATATAATTTAATTATATATAATGTAATTATATAATTATATAAAACCAACAAGTTTGATGAGCATCTTGTAGGAATGAGCCTAACGGTAAAACTGTGTATGCAATTCAATATAAATCGATGTGGTCGATAATCGATTACTGAGGGCGCTGCATTCAAACGACTAGATTTACCGCGCAAAGTATCGTTTCAATGTGTGACCGGCGCGTATTTGCAGCACACACACATGCATAGAATTGGCGGCACCGAAAATCTCAATGTTACGCTATTTTGGCATATATTGAACGAATTAACACGATATTTGTCACTAATTAGTTGCGTATCCCGACTGTGCACCGAATTAGCTACTTGAATGTGGCGAAACTCACCGAAAATTATGCAAAAATCGGCAAATACGATGTTCCCCTGCCATGGCCATCCTGCTTTTGCTCACACGGACGCGTACCTGGAATCACAGTCAAATATTTCGATTAATTCAATGATGCACGCGAAACCACAACGAAATTCATATTGCCCGATACCCAATTCACAAGATCTCAATCACTTTGGGGGTTAAATAACGAAAATATCTCAATAAAATAATGTAAATGTGGGAACTCACCCCTTCCGTGATGCACTGTGTCACTGCCAGGCGCAGACTGGAGAGGCCTGGTGAGCTGTGCTGTGATTGGCTGTTCACGGCCAACGGCTGTGAGTTCGATTCTGATTGGCTATCAAAATAACGTCTTCTTGCTAACTTCAAATTATATTGCAGAAAATTCTTTTTTGCTCCCTTATGCATTTAATATATGTAACTTTTGTTACTAATTAGCAATTCATGCCTTGAAGCAACAAATGGTATAATATTGTCTACCTTACCCAAAATACTCCCAAACTTCTCAAAAATCGAGATCGAAAATCTTGCCAGCATTGTTTGCCTGAGTTTTAATGTCGAATGCTTAAATGAAATTATTAAATAAAGAATCAGTACTTTGAAACACATGTTGCTAGTCCCTCAATTTGTAAAATTCAGTCGAATATTATGATACACCTATGGGGGTATTGTCAAAAAATATTTGAAATGTAGTACCTAACCTTTTATAGCCCCATCACTATCAAGCACAAAATAAAAAATATTTTGTAAGTCGCTAATTGAATTAATCTTTTGGGTATCTCAAAATGTTAACTACATTTCAATATAATTGAATGTCATTTATCCTTTAAATTGAGTACTAATTTTCTTATAAAGTACAATTGAAAAGTGCAGAGTATAAGACATATTTTTTCGTTAGCATGTAATGCTTGTCATGAATGATCCATATACAAACTACTTTCTCTTCAAAAGTTCTATCAAGCATTTATACAGATTATGTATTGATATGTAAGAATACTGTTTTCTAAATAAGCAAATCAAGTTCCATAATACAATGTAAATGTTCAGACGTCACAAAAGTGCTACTGAGTTTAATGACGTAATATTGTAGTTTTAGTTTTATTGAGTGCAAGTTAAAAGTCCAATTTGAAAGTAGTATTTTTTTATACCGTATACATTTTGGCATACATAGGCCGTTTTATGACTTAGATTACAATTCAATGTGTCTGAGTAAGATGAAAGAATACACCTTTGTCTTACAGCATTATTATAGTATAATTACCAAGGATACATCAGTATTTACAACTTCTCCTCTTCTCATATAAAGACTGTACAAATATATTTGATTTTGGATAATGTTTACTTCAGTTTGTGACATACGCATCACCAGTAAAGCGACAGGTCCAACACTACTTCATCTGTAGTTATAGTCCCAAATTGGAAAAAGTGTTCTATGCAACAATTACTTGTTCCCACCGCCATTGAGTGTAAATTTTTAAACAAAGTATTTCATAGACTTCAGTTTGTGACATACGTACCACCAGTAAAGCGACAGGTCCAACACTACTTCATCTGTAGTTATAGTTCCAAATTGGAAAAAGTGTTCTACGCAACAATTACTTGTTCCCACCCCCATTGAGTGTAGATTTCTAAACAAAGTGTTTCATAGACGAATATGCTAGTGAAAGTGTATCAACCTCAAAAAGAAAGCGTAAATACCAATTTACATTTGACCGCTACTGGATAATCCAATTTCAGTGGAAACATCCTTTGAACTTACTTAATTGTGTAACTTCCTCGACTGATCGTTGCACTTTGGTAATCCATGATAACGAATACCGAATTTCTATGAAAAATAGTGTCATATTCACATTATGCTTATCACAAACCTTTTTCAAGAACACGTCAACACACGTACCTTTTAAGCAGCTCAGGTGAAACGTAAATAACAAATACTTCAGAAAAACTTTGTACTGAATACAATTCTGAAGTATGTCATTCCACGATCGTGAATATTGAGCAAAAGAAATGAATCAATACGGATTAATGGCAGCACGATCGATTGCAATCAATGGTGCGACTTTCAAATATACGCTTTCGCGTGCACATTAGTGGAGTAAGGGGTAATAATTGTAAATGATTGTTAACCGCTTTTATTTCTCTGCGTTCTTTTATTACATTCTCATTCTGGGATTTACACTATCTTAATACAAATATGTACAAACAATAACTATTAGATACACGAGGCTAGAAATGTTACTCCAATTCTCCTTAGCCGTACTATGTAGTAAACGTTCGTTACAAAGTCTCGTAGGTTGAAATGCAATTGTAATCAATAATGTTAGACGTAGTGATTTATTCGTGTGAACTCCTTCTGTCTTTGATCCGCAACAAAATTCGCTCGCAACTGGAAGTGTCCTAAGTAACGACTTCACGCTACTTAATGCTATTTATAGAAGCTGCTTCGTTATCTACAGCTTTCAAAGAATATGAAGGAACGAGATTTATGTAATAATGGAAAACTGTATATTTTTTACCTTATACTTATACATTGTCCTGTATTTATTCATAATACTCTTGACGTCCTGAACGATACAAAAACAAGTATTGCAGCTTACACCAGCGTCAAACCGGCGAAAGAATTTTCCAACGAAAGATGCTTGAAGTGGGAGAAAGAAAATCAATTGTTAATAAAACTGGAATCCTAAGTCAGCTCAACGTTATATTTAACGAATGTACCTGCAAATCCCAAACAACGAGTTGTCCATCAAGGCTACTTGTGCTGAATTCATTGCGTGATACTTGGCGTACGCAATTTATCGTATTTTGATGTATGCTATCTAAGGCGTTGTCGTTTGCATCGTTTCTAGCTTGGCGATCGAGAGACTGAAATTTCCTCATTGCCGTTAAACCGGCAGCTTCTTTTTTCTGCGTATTGTCAAGCTTTGACACAAAATGAAGTTGACCCTTTTCATCCAAAGAGTACAGCATCGGCATGCAACTATGACCCTTAAAATTGACGAATATAAGACACATTAGCATTATTAAATATGAACAATTCATCAATAGAACAAATATGATTCTTTACCACTGTAACAATATAATTAGGGCCAATCCAGACACAGCTTAAGAACGGTAAATGCTCTGTGTAAAGTCGTATAACAGCATTTCCCTTTGTAGCATCAGCTATGCAAATAGAAGAATTATGTGCTACCCAACAAATTTTGTTTCCACATGGACTAAATGCAACTGAGTGTATCCAACCACCTGTAAATGACAAACATGTTTTTAGAAGATGGATATAACAGGAAATAAGCAATCTACAAGAATGAAATTGACCTCCATTGGGTGTGTTCGGATACTCAGCCAACAGTGTTCCTAAATTATTGCTCTGACCCCATGCACTTGTTCCTGGAGAATCCTCCATATCACTGATAAAAGCACTGAACACGCGGACTTTATAATCTGTTGATCCAGCAACTAATACTTTGTTATCAGGATGCCAATCAATAGTTGTCACCGTAGATCTCAGTGGACGTTTTATATGCTTGCATATCCACCAATTATTCATTGATATAAAATAGCAAACCGCTATCACCTTACCCCCGCAGCCAACAGCAAATTTATTCTCTAGAATCATATTTCACGGTCAATGGAATTAAGGAGTTCCTACCTTATTATGGAGAACAGTATCAGAACACGGAATACCTAAGGGAGACCACTTTACGCATGTTGCTGCTCTATTTATTCTTAGGAGCACCCAGGCATGGTTCCATTTTCCATCATCTCCTTGCGTCCAAACATACGCATTCTTATCAGCGGAACAAGTCACTATACGGTTAGTATTTGGAGCCCAGTCAATGCCCATCACCCGCATGTCATGCTCTTGCAATGTCTCCAACAACTTCCAACCATTAGATGTACGCTTGTGTACCTGGATCTCATTATTATTTGGACATATTGCCACCTCTAAAAACAAGATAACATTGTCTAGATGGCCAACACATAGCTTTTGGCACGTTCAACATTAGGAAGCTCAGTGAACTTAGTTAACTCTACTTTTTCATCTCTACTGTATCTCATTATTATTTACACCTATTGCCACCTCTGAAAACAAGATAACATTCTCTGTATGTTCAGCACGCAGCTTTTGACATGTGCAATATCAGGAAGCCCAGTGAACTTAGTTAACTCTACTTTTTCATCTCTACTGTATCTCATTATTATTTACACCTATTGCCACCTCTGAAAACAAGATAACATTCTCTGTATGTTCAGCACGCAGCTTTTGACATGTGCAATATCAGGAAGCCCTGTGGCACTTGGTCAGCTCTACTTTTTCATCCAAGCAACTATATCGCTGTGACAGTCTTGCAACCTATCTGCCACATCACATCCTATGACCAAACTTTCACGAAAGTACATGCGAAATAATTTGAAGGATTTGAAAATGCACCTGTCCTATCCTTGTTCCATGCGTGACAGCTGATAGCATCGACGCCAAACGTGTGAATCTCTGTCATTATTTAATTCTTCGCCGCCAGATAACGATCCCCCAGGACAATTCTTGCCACTTACGCACGCCCACAGGAACGGTTCTACCGATATCAAAACGATATCGCCGCCTATCTATGAATCACTGAAAAAGAGGTGCGACCGACAATCGGGACTCTGTATTACATAGATGTCCGACAAGAACGTCCCTCACGATTTTTCGCCAATTCTCTGTCAGCACCGCGGCGAGACTCAAATGATCCAAGTTCGCCCGAAATCTCTGCTTTTTCTCATCACTGGGCACTGCTTTGAACGCCGACAACTGTGGCTCGTGACAGCCTTAAAGGTTATATTGCCCTCGCAAAGATATAATACAGTACTTGCGTACCCAGAACATATAGACCATTCTGGGTTAGGGAGGGCAAATTCGGTACGGTTGATTCACGTTGACGCTGGCGGCATCTTTCATCCGCTATCCTAACTTTGATTGCATCTAACTTGATTGCAAACATTTTCATCTGCCAGTAGCACCTTCTGTTCTGTCCAACATATTTCCAGTCGGCAGTTTTCAGCTGGGACGTGATAAGAGTTTCGAGAATTCTTTGTTTATTATACTTTCCGACATTGTTTTTTACCTGGTCAGACCTCTGATCGCTTACAAATTTCATTCGTTAAGTTCAATCAAACGGTATTATCGGACAATGTAATAATGTTAATCATTTCTGCACTTGTTCTCGTTGAATGATTTTATGTTATGCTGTGGGAGTTGAATATCTTTCGAGAAGTATAGGTCTCTTCTTCAGGAGCCTGTTGTATAAAGAAACTAAAAAATGTAACACGCGCACACGAACACAAGTAATTGTGCTTTGAGTTTACTTACGCTGCGAATTGTCACAATACAATGCCCACAAGAGAAATATCCGCATTACAAATCTATTGATCATCTATTAATTTACGTTATACACCATTTCGGCTGGATTTCTTGTCTATTTTACATATGCTAATCAAGCTGCATTTTCTGCCTAAGTTTAAATTTTTTTAGGAGATAGAGTACCCGCCGAAGAGGTACCTGCTGAAGGTTCCGTACTCAATTTTCTGCCCAATTAAAAATCTTTCTTAGAAGGGGGCATCTGCCGAAGGGTGCGTACTGAATTTTCTATCTAATTTTAAATCTATTTTAGAAGCAGGCGTATCTCCCGAAGGTGTTGTAGTGGATTCTCTGCCTAATTGAAAATTTCTCTTAGGGGGAGCGGAATCTCGCGGAAGCTTTGTATTGGCGCAAGTTCTGGTGTCGTTTGACGTCAATCGCGTAGCGTTATTGTCTCAACTTTAATGAATGCCGTCAGATGGAGACAGTGCTTCATGTCTTCCGCCGGAAATGATCACGGAGTAATCGACATCCGGTCAGTTGTACGTCAAACCGAAGAGCGCCAAGATGGTTCGGGTCTCATTGGAAAATCCGCTCACGTGCGTAAGACATTTACGGTAAACAACGCGAACGCTTCTCGGATCAGTCTGCATTCCACCGGGCAGCGTTCGCACGAGGAGCTTTTCGTAAATGAAACGGAGACGTTTAAAGACAGCGTTGAGACAACGACGGGTAGTCGAAGGGTGACCGAACCTAAACGTATCGTAGACAATGCGGGCTATTCGGTGAACAGGAGGGAAAATGAAGAAGTAAATCGGTGCGAAAGAAGTTGGTTATAATAAAAAACGGGGTGTATACATCGTTAGAAAAAAGAAGTCGATGTGACGAGAGAAGTGCGATGTGAAGTGGGTGAGTGTTTTGATTTTAATTAAGT
The DNA here is from genome assembly GCA_033815515.1 of Cryptocheilus praepositus. Lineage (NCBI taxonomy): Eukaryota > Metazoa > Arthropoda > Insecta > Hymenoptera > Pompilidae > Cryptocheilus > Cryptocheilus praepositus. The sequence continues at coordinate 4,906,210 of JAWWQZ010000257.1, forward strand.
CTTTTAAGTTAAGTAGAACGTGTGGTAAGAATTCGGCACGATCATATAAAAACGATGATATTAAGGAACGACTGTTAACGCTTGAACGTAACGGTGTCTTCTTCCTTTTTGAGGGCTCTTATCATCGTCAGTGACAGGACGGCTATGACAACCTGGAATTAACGATTTTAAGTAAATAGGCGAACTTTACACTCGTGCCGCTTTAAAGATGCTCATTCGCTTTAGCGGCAGTCATCTTGTATTCATACAGAAGTTGATGAGTCACATTTGAATTCGAGCGTGCCGTGCATATATGCTAATCATTCTAAATATAAACTGACGATCTCTCTTTCAATTTTATTATTACCGAGATATTATTTCGAGATTATACCATTGGTTCTCGCTGCAACTTCAACGGAAAATAACTTACGTGCAGCATACATAAGGCCAGTGCCAGTCCCGCGAGCCATCCAGACTTGCCTTCTAAAAACCAAGACAATTCTTCCACGCATCCGTGGAAAAATGCATTGCCAGTGACACTGTCACGACATTCGTTCGGCAAAGGTTTCAACATTGCGAGATAATCCATAGGACCGTCAGCACCGCAACATCCAATCTAATTCCGAAACAATGCGTATCGTTAGAGGCAAGTCGAAGAGCGATCATCAGTACTCACGTTCTCCTGAATCAGACGCAGGATGCTCGAAGCTCTCTCATGTTGAGAATCACTAATGAGTCTGGTCATCGATCTCCTTATAATTGGCTGTATTTTGCTGTCGTAAGTCGAATAATCAAGCACCACGGCTGTTCCAGCCAATCCCAAGAGGAAGCAAAACATTTGAAGGCCTGCGTGCTGAAGCAGTCGCGATTTTCATTATTGTCCGTTCCATGTGATCAGATGTGCACGACGTTATGCGACTATTTACTTAAATTTTTAACTTTGTTGTTTTCAAACAAAAAAGGGCTTTGTCTTCTTGAATTATTTAAGTAAATTACAATAAGGTCGAAATTACGCGCATCATGTAATATTACTTGACTGTGTACTTACGACATAGAGTCCTATGACGTGTTCCATTAACGCGGCTGCACAACCAACAAACGCGATCACAATGACAAAAACTGAAGCGATGATCAAAACGTAGATGCCGATGTAGAACTCATACATGTCAAGGAATTCGACCCACTCTTGGAATCCTGGCTCCATCCTGAGCCAAACTGACAATCCGAACATTGCACTTCCGAGAATCTGGGCGCAAATCACAGGCAGGATTTACATTCAATTGAATCATATAACGCAACACACAAGACGACGCCCTCCACTCACCCATATAATGGCGTTCAGGCAAAAGATCGTGAACTTTATACATCCTATTCTCTGCTCCAGTTGGGGACCGTTTTTTAACGGCATTTTTGTTCAAGGAAATTGCGTATGCACAAAAATTGCAAAGAGACCTGCACCGAAACAGGCACCAATGGTGCACGAACACGAAAAATGTAGCTACACCACCTCTTGTTCACGGTTACTCACGAGCTCACGTATTCCCGTTGTGGATATTCGTGAGGCACAACTCTTTATCGTTGACAAATATGAGATAAGTCGATAAACGTACCAGATAAAAGATAGCGCCGGACTATTGCATCGCGTATCGGTGAATCACACATCCTCTGCGCTAAGTGGTTCAGGTGATTAAGGTGACAAGAGGCATCTTGGAACGAAGAAGTTATGGTCTTTCAGTGAACGAAGATTCAGCGAAATAGAGTGCACGAAATCACAAATGAATAAGGTGCGCGGCACGTGCTTAGACTTAACGGAACCCCTACTTTATTTTCGTCTTAAGATCAAGCTAAATGTATTATACACAATTTTACAATCTTCTATACGATCCTATGTACATTAACACTGCTGCGGCGATGTGACGTCATATATACATATACACACACTTAAAATTAATGTGAAGAAACTTTAGAGAAATGTCGATTTATGACGATTCATCTATGGGCAATGACTGGTGAAGCCAAACTCTGTTTCCGCCTTCGGCAAAGTCTGCAGCTGCATCTCCGTTTCCGCTTAAAATCCATTTGGTCGTTAGCAATCCGTCGACACCGACTGGTCCACGTGCGTGAATACGTGCCGTAGAAATGCCAACCTATTGCAAAATGCAAGGCATCAAGGTTGTTCGCTCGTTAGTTGATTCTAGAAGTAAAGTTCTGGCTTACCTCAGCACCGAGTCCAAATCTGTATCCATCAGAAAATCTAGTGCTGGCATTGTGGAAAACGCATGCACTGTCCACTTCTCTTTGGAAATATTTGGCATTACGATCGTCTTCAGTGACAATTACATCTGTATGTGAACTGCCATATTTGTGTATATGGCTAACTGCATCATCCAAATCATTAACCACTTCGATCGTACACTCTAGCGATCCATATTCAGTCCGCATGCTCTTTGCAGCTGGTGGGCCGAAAGTCAATTGTTCACGTAGTTTTGGTCCAGAGTTAATCTTGACCTATAACAGAATTTAATATGGAAGCGATTAGTCATACTTTGCTTCAAGGTTTCATATAACAGTTCCTGCCATTTTACTTACACCCTCTTTCTGTAGCATATTACAAACATTTGCGAAGAAGCTGCCCTTCATCAGACTATTGTGTATCAATAAGGTTTCCATAGCGTTGCAAGCCGCGGGATAGTCACATTTAGAGTCCCGTATGATCTTCAACGCTTTAGCAAGATCGGCATCTTTATCGACATATACGTGGCAAATACCTTCCGCGTGTCCAAGAACCGGTATGTGTTTAGATTGTTCTTGAATCGTGCGTACTAAATCGGAACTGCCTCGCGGAATTATCAGATCAATATGTTTTTCCATACATAACAGATCGCCCACGTCTTCTCGCGTAGACACAAGCGAAATAGCATTTGAAGCTCCGACAGACGCCAACGCCTCCTTTACCAGTTCCATTAAGTAGCGGTTGCTGAAAGCGGCTTCCTTTCCACCCTTTAGCAAAAGTCCATTGGCACTGGACATGGCGAGTGCTGCTACCTGCGGTAAACTATCCGGCCTGGATTCAAATATCACCAAGAGAACACCGATTGGCACGGTGATTTGCTTTAATTCGAGTCCTTCGGCTAGTTTCGTTCTTCGTATCACGCGGCCAACGTTCGTTAAGGAGTCTTGTGCGATTTGACGAAGGCCTGCACTCAAAGACGCTAATTTCGCTGGTGTCAGTGATAGACGAGACAACAAGGCTTTCGCCAAGCCAGTTTTCTTCGCCACCTCGAGGTCCTTGTTATTCGCCTCCAAGATCTCAGTCTGTTTGGTCTCCAACAGTTCTGCCAGTTTAGTGATGCACGAAGCTCTTTCCTCGGGCGTCAGTGCCTGAAGTGCCCGACTTCCAACTCGTGCTGGAAAGTTTGGAAAAACGTGGACCTTTACGATTGATAAAGATATTACATCGATTTAGACGTTTTCCTTAACACGTCTTCTTAACAATGAATCTTAAACTGCCGTAACTATCCTATTTGTTTTATTATTACTATAATCTTGCCGTTTTGTACAGCAACCATAAGATACTATTGATTACGAGATTAGATGTATTTTAAAGGTATGCATTACCGTTCTCAGCAATTACTTCTACTGGCGCCGAACTCCCAGTTGTGTCCGTGAAGAAAGTTCCGATTTTCCTCCCGGACATGATGCTCTTGATCGCCTTCTCTTGAGTTCCGTTACAAATGACGACGGAAACGCCCCTGTCTAAAGCCCACAGCGCCGCGTTCACCTTAGAAGCCATGCCACCGGTTCCGACTTTTGACTTCTCGCCGAACTTAATGGTACCCCTGAGATCAGAGCTAAAAGTGTGTAGCATCTTGGCACCGTCTTGCCACGGGGGCAAATTATAAATGCCGTCGACGTCGCTCATTAGGATCAACAAATCGGCCTGGACTTCTGCGGATAACATCGCTGCCAGGGAATCGTTGTCGTTTATCGGGATCCCACGTCTTCCGACGCCACCCGCCACTTCTTCGTCTACTTGTAGTGGAGGCGTAACAGCATCGTTCGTGTTAATTATCGGCACTATATTCAGGCTAATTAGTTCGCTCAACGTGCTGAACAGATTTTTTCGCGTCTCCTCGTTATAGAAGTCCGGTTTAGTGACTAAAACTTGGGCCAACTTGACGCCGTACTGAGCAAACATGGCGTCGTAAAGGGACATGAGACCAGACTGGCCTACTGCCGCAGCTGCTCTAGGTTCCAACAGATTGCCTACATAAATTGGGCACAGTTACTTGGGCACCAGCTTCTATGACATTATAACATGATAGAACTCTCGGATTCCGAGCACAGGCGCGTAAATGTTGTTAGTACGACCCTCTAAGGAGTTGAGGGATCAGATGTTGGGTTATTTGTTTCTATGACATTATAATATGATAGAACGTTGGTTAGTTGCCGTGGTACATATGATGCAGATGGCCCAAGGTGTATTAATAGCGGAAGCCATTAAATGAAATTAAGAATGCAATTAACGCACCTGCGTGCTCTCTCGTGTGATCTGCAGGGCTAAGGGTTTCTCTCATGGACAGAGACATCAGAAGCTCTTGCGTGAGTTTCTGCTTGCCAAAGGCAACGGCTCCGCTCGTCACCATTATGCATTCCCGTCCTTCGTTCTGGCATTCTGCAACTTGTTCGACGATCGATGCCAGTCGGCCAAGAGCTAAACCGTGTTCGTCTTCACGCGTGATAACAGCACTGCCCAATTTGACAACTAATCGGCGTGCGTACTTCAGTTGACTGCGATCGCTGAATGTATTTGGTCGTCGAGGTCTCTCGGATGTCTGGAGTTCCCTTCGCAAGTCTACTCTGTTACCCTTTCAACAAATCCAATAACACGTTATACGCACAAAAAATGCCCACCCTTTACGTCGGATGGTTGGTCATATCTTGAGGCACATAATTGCGTCACAGAAGTTATTTATGTCATTGACGCAAGAAATATCGGCAATGTGCATATGGTGTGTCTATCGAAATTATAGCGAGCGGTGTGCTACGAGGAAAATATTTTCGTCGAAAGCTAAGTTTAAGTGGACCCAGGGATCGTTCGAAGAGATTCTTTAATGTTCTGATAATGAGCCCAGACCGAAGGGGAATCTGTCTGTTCTCCTAGCTATTAGGTTTCTGCATAATCTTGCGAACTTGAGAAATTATTTCAATTTTTCCTGCAATATTATGTAATTCAAATGAATAATGGACATCTTTCTAATCTCGCGTTGCGTCTGAGCAAAGTGCATTCTTACGAAAGCATCAATGAGCAAGAAAAAGATACGGCGGAACTGCATAGACGCAGAAATGTCTAAATTGCGATAATCTTGAACCTAAACCAAGTGGAGAATTCCACTGTCATAAGGTCACTCGTTTTCAGAAATTATTGACTTTTCGCGTATTCATAACAAATTGATTATGGGTGAGGGAGGCGGAAGGCAAGCGCGTGTAACTAATCTTCGACGAGGTCAATTTCAAGATTCGCCAATTACAGATTGCTCGCAAGGACGCGAATTGTTACGCGATTAGTGTTTGCTCATTATAAATCACATTACGTGCTTGTTATCTTAATCCGAATGGGTATTCTCTATTTAAGTTAGACAGGAGCTTTATTATGACGGAACTGTATTCTAATGAAAGAACTTATGGATGCATCCAGTGTCTCCATCAACACTTCAGAGTAGTTACAACGTAATGGCAAATATAGAATGAGCGCTATTGTATCTTTAATAGGAACAGGTGAAAATGTTAAAAACATGCGAAATTCGGGCAATGATATGGAACGCGTATAATGGCAGAGCAACAATAAATAACCTCGTCAGACGTCTTTATAGACAGTCAAACCAGATAAGATAGAGTCGGTAGTTTTTCATACAGAATCTCCTCACTCTGGATGGAAAGATAATCGACGCAGATTGAGACTTGTTTTGTCTGCGAAGAGTCAACAGGCAGTAATGAAAATAATTGGGAGATCGAACGTACGGATTGGTCAGGTGTCCTCAGGTCCGTTGATGATGAAGCGAGTCTCCATGAAGGGCGTCCGAATCTGGCAGATCTCAGGATCAGTGAAACGGAGTACATGGTGACCGTGTGTCAAGGCGGACTTCAAAGGTTGGACGATAAAATCGTTATCTGCCAGGAAATTTACAGGGTTCGTTATGCGCCGAGTGTGTCTGCCAGTATCGAACGTCGCTCGTCGAAAATCGGATCTTGATGATGGTCAAAGGAGTCCTACCGAGAATATTTGACCAAAATTACACGTCACAAAAATCGTGAACAAGACAAAACGGTATATGACACGATACTGAAGCATAGACGTTTAAAAATTCTCATCCTGACCGCGATCAGATATACACCACCAGACGATTGTACAAAGTATTATGTGTCCAATATGAAAAATTATTTGAATACCTGCATACACACAATATATATACACTTTAGCGTACAAAAATTATGAAAATAAGCAGGAGAATTTCAAAATGTACAATTGATTAGCAATGCATGTTTGTTCACCGTGTTTTCGCTCAACCTAATAAAGATACGACATGTCACTTAGCACTACATAATCTACGGTCGCAAATATTCGATGAAAATTGGGTAAAAACGGTTATTACCGACGAGATCAAATCGGACACAAGACCCAGAATTTCGATTTTCGAGTTTAACGCGCACGCCACAATGGTCAACGACACACTGCCAGTCTTGACACGACAATGTGGAAGGAGTTCCTGTTATCACTCCACAAGATTACGCACGAGTGCGTAAATGAAGATTCTCTTCGACCAAAACGAATCGAACGTCTGACTTCGATGACCGTGCTACATTTTTTTCTAACAATTAATGACGATTAATTGGACGATAATAATAACAAAAAACAAAGTTGTTGACCAAGACACATTGTAAAAGAAGCATTTCTTTCCATACAGCTTATTGCACTTTTACGCTGACAGTCAAGGAAACTGTGGTATCAGTATTGCATATAACTTGCATTCAGCAATGTGCAGGGAAGTTTAAGTTCACAATTAATTCTATATTGCTCCCGTTAATAGAGATTCGCGATCCGGAGAAAAGCCGGGAACGAGAATATTCGGACTTTGTTCCAGCAAACAGTATCACTATCACACGTTCGATATGTTATTCTCAAGACATTCATTCGAAAGCGGCCAAATTGATCTGTACTTGATAATGATCACGGCTGTGTACGTTGTACGCGTGTAACTTTGACTCAACTGTTCGTTTTGATATTCATCATCAGCGATGCCACGCGCGCAATCACACATGCACACATACCCGATTAAAACATTTCAGGCTAATTGTGTAATACGTCAATATCGGGAACTTCGATTAAATCATTACAGAATATAGCCCCGACGGAAATTGCATGCTCTCATCATAGGTGTCCGTAATCTGTAACACCTAAAAGACACGTACAGCTCGCGTGCATCATGATTAAAAACTGAAATTGCCAACGGACTCAGTCTCGAGTGCCGAGTATCATTGGTCACCGTTCAAGCAAATTCGTTAATTCAACAAAGGTCTCTTCCTCCTTAATACACGTTTCCCTAAGAAATCGTAGCAGCCTGCACTAGTCTGAAATTAGGACCCATGGGGCCATCCCCTATCATACAATTAGCAGGACAATCGTAACTTCGAGCAATGAAGGGCAATAATGGGAAGCGCGCACGATCTTATTAGCTAACGGAGCGGTTTAAATTACAAGAAAGGGAAACGAAAATGGAGGAGAGGGATGCGCGGTGAAGCAACAAGGGAATTGAGCGGTGTACGTTTGCTCCAGTAACGTCTTCTAATACCTCGGTACCCTCTTGCTCGTCAAGTCGCATCCACCAGTTCGTTAACTGACACATTATCTTCTACAAAAGACTGTGTCATGTTTATTAAGGCATGCTCACTTTAGCAGACGCACATGCTGCGGATGGTCTGCAATTAAGGCTCCTACCATTAGTGGATCCGGAAATGACTTTCCGTGCAAGAAGTCGGTGCACCCTCGACACAAGACGTCACTGGGCCAGTTCATGACAGGGGTGGTCGAGAGACAATTTGGAGGCGCACGTTGCACATACGCCACTTTGTGCGAGATCGCGTAGGTTGACGCTGCACCTACGCACCCGGAATAATAGAATTTAAAGCGTGCCTCGTTTTCTTTCTAAACTTATGTTAGCTTAACGCGATCGTTCTTGATATGCTCACGCGATTAGAAGTAGCGTACTTACGTATAGAGGTGTAAATGGGTTTCTGTGAAATCAAGCTTTACCGATTAACATCAACACTTGTTGCACGTTAAGTTTCCAGAGGAACTGAACAGATCGGCGTTCGTCACTGAGGTGTTATACCTCGCGGGACGTATGTATTACTTCCAAGGATGAGGTCGACGGAGAGCAGAATATATTCATCTGTTAAATACTTGGAACGTAGCGCATTGGCGGAGAAGAAATTCATCCATCATGTACGGGTTGATATTGGAGAACATGTCCGACTACATTCGACAGGTGTACGGTGAACATAAATGGGAGGAGATTCGACGAAAAGCGGCAATAGATAATTGCAATTTCGCCGTTCATCAAGTTTATCCGGAGACCCTTGTGCCTAGACTCGCAAAGAAGACGATACAGGTTCATTATTATTTCTCCTTTCGGGACACACGTAGTCTTTCAAATATTCACAAAATCGTTTCGACCCGCAGGTGCTCGGTGTCAGCGAAAAAGAATTCTTCGATCAAATGGGAGTGCACTTCGTCGGATTCGTCAGTCAATACGGCTACGATCGAGTGTTATCTGTACTCGGTCGACAAGTTCGCGATTTTTTAAATGGACTCGACAATCTTCACGAATACCTCAAGTTCTCGTACCCCCGAATGCGAGCACCGTCATTCATGTGCGAAAATGAAACTCAACGAGGTAGGCAAGAAAAGATTTCCGTCGTCGTTTTCACCTAATAAACTCCCTAATTTTGTGGTTCACAGGATTAACACTTCATTATAGAAGTAAACGACGAGGCTTCGTCTACTATACAATGGGTCAAATTAGAGAAGTGGCGCGTCATGTTTATCACAAGGAACTCGAGATCGAGTTGGTCAGCGAAGAGGTCCTCTTTGACACCGTTCACGTCACATTTCAGCTCACCTTCGACAATCGAGCTTTTACGTTGGCTTCACTGGCGATGACCCAGGAAGAGAAGCATCTGCCAATTGGACCTTCTGTTCTGTTCGAAATTTTTCCATTTTGCATAGTCTTCGGGTACGTGAAACCTCATAACGATTTTTAATATGAATGTAATACGAGACCATTTTTCAGCTGGGACATGATAGTTAGAAGTATTGGAAATTCTTTGTTAGTGATACTTTCCGATATTGTTGGTAAGAAGATTACCAATTTTTTCGATTTGGTCAGACCTCTGATTGCTTTCAAATTTCACTCGGTAAGTTATCAAATAATACTATCTCATAGTGCAATAATGTTAGTCATTCTCGCGCCTGTTCTGGTCGAATGGTTTTATTTAATTCTGTATGAGTTTTTACATGTTTCGAAGTCCAGGGTCCCCTCTTTAGGAGCCTGTTGTACAAAGAAGTTTATGTCAATTCTATTGTTCGTGTGTATGTTATATTTGGAATGGTGCTAATTAAGACAGACTTCTTTGTACACTAGGTTCCTGGAGAGGAAACTCATTCTGTAAAGCTCTTACAGAATTAAGTAAAACCATTCAATCGCAACAGGCAGAAGAGTCATAGACATTATCAAAAAACGTTAAATTTGCAATAAAGTTATATCCAATAACGCGGTAACGTGTAACATTAATCTTTGTCGCAGATTCTACACCGAACAAATAATATTTTCGAATTGGTGGCAATCGATCCAATTCCTTCCAAGCACCATTCAAATCGTCATGGGAACGGATCTTTGACGAAAGAAGAGTTTGACTCTGTAGACGATAAAACGCTACGACTGAAAGGCCAAATGATTTATATGGAGAATTGGAAAATGATGATGTACCTCGGCACACCGGTGATGCCAGACTTGAATGCCCTAATATCAACTGGGCTATACATGAACGATCTCTCAATGCATGATTTCAGCAGGTAATGCGTTTTATCATGCACTGCACGTCCTTATTACATGAACATAAAGATTCGATTAATCGTTGCTCGATTAAAAGAGACCTGATGCTTGCTGGAACTCAGCAATCAGTCGAACTGAAACTGGCTCTTGACCAAGAACAACTAAAAAGCCGAAAATTGGAAGAGTCCATGAAAAGACTAGACGAGGAGATGAAACGAACTGATGAATTGTTGTATCAGATGATACCGAAGCAAGTCGCGGATCGTTTGAGGAACGGAGAAAGTCCGATCGATACGTGCGAGGTAGAGATAAAAACCGCATATCTCAGATAACACCCGCCTGAAGGGAATAGAACGTAAAAAGACAATACCTGTTTCAGATGTTCGACAATGTATCAATTCTATTTTCTGATGTTGTCACCTTTACCGAAATCTGTAGCAGAATTACTCCGATGGAGGTGGTGTCGATGCTGAACGCCATGTATTCCATCTTCGATACGTTGACGAGCAGAAATCGCGTGTACAAGGTACTCTTAGGTACTTAGTAAGCGTTGCGCTTCTCTTTCATTTATTCGCTGCACTTCTAAACTCTGGAGTGAAAAGTATAACGTAATTTTAAAATGAGATGATGTTTGAGGTCGAAACAATCGGAGACGCATACATGGTTGTGTCAGGAGCACCCGTAAAGGAAAAGGACCACGCAGAGAGGGTTTGCGACATGGCACTTGACATGGTCGAGGCGATCACAGACCTGAAAGATCGTTCTACAGGTATTACATGATATGTCCAATTTCAACCTTATTATGCCGTTTTTGGTTGGAAATGCTTTGTTACTGTAACTCTCAAAATGTTTCGTCTCAACATTTTACACGCCCACTTTTCCCAGTTTGGAAATGCTAAGCTTTTTCAACCAAAGGAGGCTTTATATTCTTAAATGATTTAAATAAATCCTACATGTATATGCCAATATATCCAACTTCTGTTCACCGTAATTACGCTCATATTCCTAGGGCAACATCTGCAAATACGAATTGGTATTCACAGTGGGGCTGTTGTGGCCGGAATTGTCGGGTTGAAGATGCCTCGTTACTGTCTCTTTGGCGACTCGGTAAACACAGCTTCCTACATGGAAACTACAAGTCAGGCGATGCAAATACACATATCGCAAACTACTCGAGAATTGTTGCCACCTTCATACAAAGTTAAGGAGCGCGGGGAGATAGATGTTAAAGGAAAAGGTTATTATTTAGAACATTAAAACAGTTCTAGTCTCGGCCTTGCAATTTCAACTAACAAATGTTTAGGAACGATAAAAACTTATTGGTTGGAGAAACGTGAACAGCGCTCCTCATCCACTAGAGGCATCGTCATTCAGGAATCGCCAGAATGGCATGCTCGCACGACGGACAAGAGAGTCTCATCTGTGAGCGCATCTGGGTCGACAGCATCTATCATCTCAGACAAGCACAACTGCCTCCATGCTTCGTACAGGCGTGGATCAAAAGTATCCTCGCCACCTCCCCTGCGCTCCAGTGGATTTCTTGCGGATGAACGCAGAATTTACTCTCCCATCACGTACCAAGACGTGGCACGCAGATCAGTAGCGAATTCCCCGACCAAAAGTGTTGATACCAAAGGTGAGACCACGTAATGCGCTAACGTTGAATGTGGAATATAAATAAAGAATGTTACTTTCTGAATGTTCAATATTAAGTGGTCGAAACTTTAATTGATAATCGCACTCAGGCTATCGATCAAATTCTGTGGGTGCTGCAGCCATACGCACACCTTCAGATATTTTCGGTTCTCTACTCAGTGACACAGAGGAGCACTTTCGGCAGCATCGTGACAGTCTGTCTTCGCGTGTCGATCAGCAGTCGTCGTCCTTCACGTACGTACGACAAGAGTACAGGGGTGACGGTGCCAACGACACATCATCGGAGACCTTGCAATCCCTGGAGCTCAACGTTAACGACGACAGATCCGCATTTCACGACAGTGAAAATTGCGCCACGATCAGTAGCGATTTCAGCAATTCCCAACTACTCGCTCAACAAGGACAGTGCTGTCCTGGGTTCTCGATACCAAAGACTGGCAAGATTCGAAATCATTCGAATAACGGGTGCAATATTTTTTGAACTTCTCTAAACGACTCCTGAAATGAAAGCGTACAAGCGTCTTTAGTAACTGTGAAGCGTGCAGATAGTGTTATAGAGTTTATTCATTGGCATTTTGTCTTTACAATTATCCCGGGACTAAACTCGGTTTCGTCCCAATGGTAGATATTAAATAAATTACTCTGTAGTAGCAACAAACAAAGTGGTGCAGCACTTTCAGAATCCTGCGAACGATCGATGTTTTAGCCTCGCTCGCACCTACGCCACGAATCAGATTATGACCGAACGGGTCATAGAACGGGAACGCTCCATCTTGGATGTCGGAAACACACATCGTTGATAAACAGAGGCGAGCAATTTATAGACCAACAACATTGTATTATACACATCAAATGCTCGCGTTGGACAATTTGTGCCTATAGATATTCTGTAATACTGCAGCGTTAATAATAATAACTTTCAGCTGTAGTTCAAGTGTAAATCGAACCGCGGGTGCCATAGATAACATGTATGTTTAGGTATTTGATTCCACGCGTAACTGCATTTTCATTTCGAACGTATTAGTACATTTCATACCATTTACAATGATCATTTATGCATTCTACTATTAGTTATTAAAATAAATCTTAACATGTATTAATATTAATGTAAACTATGAACAATGTACAATTCTTTTACTCTTGACTCTGCTTCGCACAACATGATTCCGTTACACTCAACACTTGTCGTGAACAAGTTGTACATAGACTTTTTGCTATATGCCAAATTTTTGTTACCTATTGAATTAAAATATCCTTTATGCATCATGTTCGATGATCTGTGAGAAACAACAATTATATGACATTTTGACACTATACAATACACTTGAAATACGTAATTTTTCGATTTGCTATAGTAGTGGGAATGTATTGCACGGCAATATGAACACGAGGGAGTCTCCGTTTAATCGTTGAATTTGCGGTTCGGGTTATGGCCGAATAGAGCCGAACGAATTTCAGGCACTAGTTGCTGAGCGATTAATTCCAATCGCGTTTCCAGGGTGTTGGAAATCTTAATACGTCCTGCAAGAAAAGTGTCCACTCGTGTGAGTACAAGTCAAATTTTCAACAAACAGTTACATTATCCCACAGAAGTTTACCTTTAGCTGCTAATAATTCAACGCCGCCACAGCTATCAGCTGGTAGGAAGTTGTCTGAGTCCACTTTTAGGAGAACATCCTTCCTTGCAGTATCCTTGTACTTATTCTGAACTGCTTCTAGAATGCCTTGAACAAGATGAAAGTCAGTTTGGCGTACACGGACAGTAACGTGAGCCTCTGTCAGCTGATAAAGTCCCTGAATGATCAGGAGCTTCAGAATTTCACTATAACGGCCCTCATCCTGGGTTATTCTTCCTAACTGCTTTCTAGCCTCATCAAGTACGTTACGTACATGATCTTCCCTGACCTTAAGAACCTTAAGTCTCGCTTGGTTAAGCATGTTAGATGATTGGCTGAAATTTGAAGGCAATATAAAATTGCTAATTTTGTTTTGTACAATATAACAGATTATACATACATTTTCTTCTGGAGTTCTACTTGTTTCTCCTTCTTTTCGTAGTACTCCATAATCTTTAAACGCTGCTGCTGAACAAGACGTCCTTTTTCAATATTGAACTCCTCCTCAGCTTTTGCGTCAATTTCTTCTGCTTTTTCATTGGCCTCTTGCTCAATGAAAGCCATCATATGCTTAATCTGTGACAATGTATAACATTAGCTATCACAATAATGTTGTCATTAATGTAAAAAAAGCTCCTATGCCCCATTCCTTAAAAACGAAATAGTGAAAACCAGCTACATATGTGCAAATTGAAACAAATTTGCGCGAATACCTGTACACACATAAATTGGACATAAGTAAGAAATTCGTGAAATAAAAAAAAAAGTATTGAATAGTACTAAATCTATTATTACTTGCACAAACGCAGTGAGTGAAACGAAAACCTTGATTCTTCATATAACGCGTATTGTCATATAAATTAGTAGCGAAAATGGGACCGCGAGAAACATTTAATCAGGATTTTGCGAATATTGGAGAAATTCGAATGTATTAATGTAACATTTTTAATTAACCTGTTTTTGCACGTCAGCGTCGCTGAGAGCCATGGCGATTGTTGTTCGTTCTTTGCCGTTGGACCTTTAAAAAATCCTGTTTCACAGGAGATACACGACTCGATTTCGTACCGAAAAAGTCAACGCCTACACGAAAATCCGTAGCTCGTTACTCGCGTAACGATGTCATATGACCGGAGCACGGACTAAAAGTATTGAAGAAGGTGTCCACGCCTTCGTAAGGATCTACTTGAGACGGGGTCAGCTGTGCATCAATTATGACGAGCATGAAGAAACACACTAGCGCTGTCACGAGGCGTACTTCAGTTTCAATCGTCTACTACTCGTTCTAGCGGGAAATTCAAAGTCAACGCGGTCGACACGTATTTTTGCTAAAAAAAGGCAAATATCTTGCGAGTGTAAAATTAGTAACGATAAAGGAAGCGCCAGTTAATCAAATGACGAAATAAAACGAGTGTCGTTCGCAGAACGCAGAAATGACAAAGGATAATTTTTTTTAAGGATTTTAGTTTTCATGGGAGCCTGCAGATGGGGCTAATGTTCGGTTGACAGCCTTCACCGGAAGTCGGGTGGAACTTCCTCAAGGTTCTCTTCTTCGGTGGCCTCAGATGATTGCATATATCTTAAGCGAGACTGCCAATAGTACACAGAACCGACATATGCTGCTTCGATGCCGAGTCGTTCGCAAAACTAGGTTATCAAGTCTGCGCCAGGTAAAAAACGCTTGGTCAGAACATGCTACTCATCGATAATAGGTGTTACGATTTTTCGCACATATGGCGCTGCACGACGTTATCCAGGATATTTCGGAAGAGTGGGTAAGAACGTGGGTCCCAGGAAAAGTGGCGCATTACTCTTATTGACCGGCCGTCACGAATAATGTCAGGAAGAATGTCAGGAAGAATGTCAGAAAAAATGTCCCACCGAACGCGAACGCCTCCGAAGATTCCCACGTACAACGTCGTCATCGCATTTTCCCGCGACTCGCGTCGCGCTAATAATACCGGCGGTTCTATAAAAAGCCCGGTTCGCGAAGCTACGCTATTTATTGAAAAGTGGACGCCTCTAGTCCTTTTATAGAATACGTTATAGCATTGCCCGCCGTACGCCGCGCAAATAAGAAACCGCGCGCGCTCATAATCGCCGACAAGCAGGGACCGGTCGACCAATAGTCTCGAGCCCGACGCCTCGAGTTTCGGGCAACGAGGTTTCCCATCTAACGGCGTCACGCCGATTCGCATCGCCCGTGGCCCGTGTGGCCTTGATAGAACATCTGACTCCGGGGAGTAGTTGAGCAGTGTACTTAATTAAGAAAGTAATCAAACGGCCGAGAGTGTCCTGCGAACCGACTGCGAGGCCGTCGCCTCGATGGAGCTGGCGAGAAGAGTGCGCGACTTGGTCATGAAATTGGCCAGCTCATAATCGGTCGCGCCCTTAGCCTGCACACGCCGTGTCAAAGACTATCCGACGTCCCGCTATACGTGCGTTTCTCGTCTCTCCGGTAATCGCGCGAGCGAGGTGGGAAGTGACCTTGAATCCTCGCCGCGCAGGGAGAGGAGGCTGGCTGCGAAGTTTTCTGGCGGATCTTAATACGCGTGTCGCCGTGGGTGCGCGAGGGGGCGCGAAGGTGGCAAGAGTGACAAGTCCGAGCTAACCTAAAATGCGAGCTGTCGGGAACGCTGATGCGATCGCGCTATTCGGTGTTCAGATAGTTTGCTGGTGTTGTGACATTGTGCTGGCCAGCGGGGGGGCACTCGACCCGAGTCCGAGCCTTCAGACCGGGGCAGCCAACACCCCACATTCCAAGATATCCTCCTTTTCTGCGACGTTCACCGATGGACTGGCGCAGGCGGTCGCCTATGACTCTGGTAGGCCTTTCTGCTGTCACTCTGCTCCGAGCTAACGGATCGAGGAGTGCGAACCGAGTCCGCTCTTTCCGAGGGTGCTAAACACTCTTCGGAGGGCTTGTCAAAGGACCGCCTTTATTTTCGCCTCTAGCAGCTTTACGTGTTTCGTCGACGTCCGTGGCAATCAGTTTATCTTAATTCGATTCGGCTGCTTCCTGCCGTGTGCCACTTCCAATTCTAGAGTCTAAGTACAATTTTAAATACCGTGTCTCCGAATAATCGCAGAATTTCAAATACGACAATTCTATTGTTCGCGTATTTTATGTGTGTGTGTTTTTTGAAATTGTACAGTCTCAGCGCAATTTTGAATATCGTGTAATATAAAACATAGGAACAATTGTCGACCCTAAGCGGAATTTTAAGTATATTGTTTTATACATATAAAATGTATCTATGTAAAGTTGTACAGTCTAAGTACAATTTTAAATACCAAGTAACATATAGCACATAACAAATTGTAGACTCTAAGCAGAATTTTAAATACTATAAACAACACCCAAACAATAGAATAAAGATAAACTTCTTGTTCAATAGGCTCCTGAGGAGATACACGTAGAGCTGCTACAGGTTGAAATAAAAAACATTGAACCAAAAACAAGCACAAAAATGATTAACATTAATCCAAAGGTTGAATTTGCAATGAAGCTTGCGACAATGTTTACAATTGTGTAACGATGCCAGTGACTCCATCTTGGTCCAGACTTTAACACATTGAGTTTGCCCCGCGAAATTCGGTGCTGCAGCGCACGAGGCCATAGTAAATAAAGCGCTGAATCCTTCGGAATTGCCGATTCGGCATTTTTGCGGGTTTCGTCGTATTTTTCGTGCCGGGCTGGGCATTAGACGGTAATCGCGACGTTTCGATGCTAGAGGTCGTAAATAGGTGAAGAAGATAAGTTTTTTTGCTCGGCGGCTGAAACATTCAATGCAGGATAATTTGCACTGAAAATGAATCGCTATCTGTCCGGTAATCTACTAATATGTTCGAAGAAACTGTAATTTCTCTGAGTCAGTACTAATTCCTTTTAGATTGCGTATCGCTGTCAATTCCGTGTGAGAGTATAACATGTGTTTAATAATAGTCCCACACAGCTCGTAGGGTGGACAGACTAATCACGAGAGGTTTGTAAAGAAAACGAAAATTGGCTAATTTATTTAAATAATAAAGGAATATAAAGCTCTTTTTCGGTTGAAAATGCTTTTCACTATAGAATTTTATTATTGAAATTCTGAACATGTTTCAGGGCCGCTTTACAATAAGGTTGAAATTAAACAAATCATCTAAAATTGGTTGAAGTCGCCATTTTTCACGAAAGGAATTACAGTTTTCTGATCTGCTTGCTCTTCTAACATGTCAGAATGTGTTCATAATAACTTGGAATGTCGCAATTACAAATGGAACATTCACAGTAGTGTCGGAAGTACGGCCAAAAGTAAGCGAAAAATTATATAAATAAAATGAGACAAATCAAGAATGCACTGAAATTTACAATAGTTTGAAAGATGCGGCCAAAAATATGGAAATCGTGTTAGGATTTTTGTGAGAACACAAATTTGGATGATCAAACATTTGCATAGAATCAACAGGTTTCCTAATGTTGCTAATAAAGCTTAAACATCATTATTGATTCGCAGGTGGCAAGAGATTCAATGTGTTAAAGGACATTTAAACAACTGTACCATTGATGTTGTTGCTCTATTTCGTTACACTGCTATTGCTAACTGCATTTTATCTAAATGTACTACTACCACATTGTCTAATGGGCATTAACTAATTAGAATAGATAGTAGCGTTCTTTAGCGATAGTTCACCGATCATGTTGGTGTGTTAGAATAAAACGTAGAAACACGTTTATAATGGTAACAATACAAATATTATCTCAAGTCACTTCCTGCAAAATAATGTCGCGAACAGATTTACATTTCTTACCGACACTGCATGTCACTAACAAAATTAGGAATAACGATAATACACGTTTCTTTGCAATTTATGTCTGTGAGTCAACTGTTAATATATCGCTTTTATGTCGGTACGTCGTATTTCATTTATCGAACGGAGGATCCCGATTACGACGGAATAGCAAATTGCATCTCCCGTACCAATTGACTCCATTTACAATAACCGCGATACGTTTAACAATCAACATTTCCCCGTTGGATAATTGAGATCCTCCGACGTCGTTTTCGGCACACCATTTAATTGACACATAGATTAACACCGCGCAGTAAGACTCTCCATGAACAAACACACAGTCATAATGTAATTATACGCTGTCCAGTATTGTGTTGTACAGCCTTACATGTGTAAATACCTGTTGTAATTGTCAGTGTTTTGAAGTTAATTGCAATTTCTATCTTAAGAAAATTTCCGTTAACAAGGGTCTTTGAAATCGGCAATTAAATGCTTTCGCGGCTGCCGTTGACTGAGTATCCAGTTGTCGCGGTCGTCTGTTAAATTGTCAACGCCTCGCCGGCGTTGCATTTCGCTCGTTTGCGCTTACCGGATACACAGATACAAACTGTCATTTTTCTTACCCGTCATGTTGTATGAGCACACAGCGAAAAAGTGAATAAATACGCCGACGATTAACGAGCGTCGTCGGACAGAATCGCTTCACGGTCTGTTGTTTGCGTAAAAGGAGGTACCCGTACGTATCTCGCACCGTGTCCAACTTCGAGCCTACCGTGCGGTTTAAAAAGCAACGATCAGCGGCTGGTCCGATAAAGGAAAGAAAGACCCATTCCTGACATTCGACACATAAACACATACAATCAAAAGTAGGCTGTTTAACTCATTACAGGTTCGGATACTTGTAACGATGACCTAGCTTGTCTCACAATGGCTTCTCATGATCGACTAGGTTTGGAAGCAATCAAGTTACTCCACAGGCAGCTGGACGACGATGCCAATGGAAACGTCGATCTTTCAGAATCGGACGATGTAAGGAGCTCTTTATTCACTCCTATTATACCACATTTATGCCGTCATTGTCTAAGTGCCGACACTTTGACATTTCGAGTCGACTTTCGAGTACTATCAAAATCGTAATCCGTAATCGGCGGTTCCTCGAACCGCACACACGTTTTATACATTCTTCGATGCCTAGATCTTTCAATTTACAGATACCCAGCCACTTTGACATTTCGCGTCGACTTTGGAGTACTGTGAAACGATGAAATCATAATTTAAAGCGGTCGGTTCCTGGGATGACACTAGATATTTGAATTTGCAGATGCTTAGACACTTTTACATATCGAGTCGACTTTGGAGTACTATGAAGCGACGAAAACGTGATCCATAGTCGTCGGTTCCTGGGATGACATGTGCGAGGCACACACGATTCATAGATTTTTGGATGCCTACACATTTGAATGTGCAGATATCTAGATGCTTTACATCGCAAAATCTATAATTACAAGAGTCTAGAAATAGCTCGTTTAACAAAATCGCATTTAGGTCCGCTGAGATCCGCGGAAAAAGCTCACAGTAGACGTTCGTCATCCGTGAGTTCATACAAGTCAGTCATCGACATGCATATTTCGAATAAGAATGCGGAAGAAATTCAAGGACAACTAAATTTTATCGCGTTAAACGCAATGTATACTGCTTACATAACGGCGGTTGATTTTCTCCTTCTCCCTTATCGATAATTGCACGAAGGAGTACGTTATACAAATGGCCGAACATCTATTGCCGCGAAACGCCCTGTATATCTAATGCGACAATTAGTTTCGTAACTCACCCCGTCCATTCGCTGTGAGAAAGCAATCGCGCCAGTAGACAATTGAGGGTATTGCTCTACTAATAATGCCTTATTACTGCGCGGAAGTTTACTTTGCTGCGTACGAATCGCTATCTCAAATTCTTGTCTCTCTTCTCAGTTCCTGCGGGAAGAACTGCAATATGAGGCCGGTTACGAAAGGCGGCAGAGAGCATTTCATCACAACGATGACATGCATATCAGCGTCCGGGAGCTTTGGGAGGCTTGGTTACGATCCGAGGTATCATTTTGTACACCTTTAATAACTGCAAACGTCGTTTCGGAACACTGAAAACAAGTGTGTCGATTGCGTAGGTTCACAACTGGACTATAGAACAAACATCCGAATGGTTGACCAGTAACGTCGAGCTTCCCCAGTATGTTCCTACTTTTATTCAAAATCGTGTGACCGGCGCTACGCTTCCAAGGTAACTTGATCAATTAAATAATCTTCGTTCTCACACCTGCACCTCTTCATAAAACGCTTGCACTTAGGTTGGCCGTTAACAATATGCATTACCTAAGTAACGTTTTGGGCATCAAGGATCCTATTCACAAGCAGAAAATTTCCCTGAAGGCGATGGACGTCGTCCTCTTCGGCCCACCAAAAGGTAACAGCTAATATTGTTTCTAAACCTTTATCTAGATACACTGACGATAAGTCTATTTTTATATCTCCTGATTTTTCGCAGATACCGGACACAGCATAAAAGATTTACTTCTGATTACTCTGCTATTTGGAGCACTTATAGGCTGCTGGTATGCTTATCAGCAGAAAAAGAATTCGCAAAAGCATCTTCATAGAATGATGAAAGACATGGAAAGTTTGCACAAGGCCGAAATCGCGTTGGAAGACCTGCAGGTATGCATTACAACCACATCCAGTCTACGCTATGTTACGAAACCTCTTATGATTCCTCACAGAAAGAGCTGGAACGGGCGCGCATGGAACAAGAAAGTGCAACTACCGAAAAGCAGAACTTAGAAAAACGTTTACAAGATGAAAGTTTGGGACTGCACACTTCCTATTCTGACCTCGAGGTGTCTCAGTTGAAGGCAGAGATCGAGGTTTGTACACTGTTGCTAAAGATTTCTTTCGCACTGCTTGCTTCTCACCGGTCACTTCTCTAGATGTTGAAGCTGGAACTGCAGCGGGCCGAAGGTGAACTCGAAGACAGATGTTGGTCGCCGCCAAACGGTCTCCAGCATTGGCTCCAATTGACTCACGAGATTGAGAACAAAGCGTATACCAAAAAGAAAATTTCAGCGGAAAAGCAGCTTCAGCAAGCGCGAGAAGCAGTAAGTTAGTGACGCCTTTCTAAGGTGTACCACTTGTCATTCTCTATTTGTAACTGTATCAGCGACTGTTATTCCGCCATTATGCCCTGACTCTTCTAATGCGATTTCAGTGTGAGAAGCTTCGGAAGAAACGTTCTAGCTTAGTTGGGGCCTTCGTATCAACTCATGGCAAATCGATCGATGAGGTGGATAAGAGCATTGTCGAAGCCAGGACGGCGTTGAACGAAGTAACGGCAGAGTTACAGGAGAGGGTTCATCGTTGGAAACAGATTGAACTCCTCTGCGGTTTCAACATTATCAACAACAATGGATTAAATTACTTAGAGACAGTACTGTATAGGGCACCTAACGGTAGAAGCCTAGGACTTCGAGGTACCGGTTCCCAACAAAGTTTCTTTACCTTCTTTAAATGTGAGATATTCGCGAGTGCAGGATGTCAAATGAAATGTTTGTTCGCAGGGCGGCTTAATAGTCAGGATGACTTGGACGACGAAGCAAGTTCGATTTACACGCCGTCATCTTGTGGTGCTGCAGGTAAGCAGGAGCCGGACTCCTCCCACGATCACATAGAATGACATTGGTGATGCTCAAACTGTAAATACCTCTATTACCTCTATTACCTGTATAACCTCTGTGACCGGTGTTCAGACCTGGGCACCTCGCACGGAATTCATTTCACACCTGTAGGAGTGCGATGAAAGAAGAAATGATCTGATGAGTCCTATTGATATGTGATTATTTAGAGTAAATTTACCACTGCCCAGGTCTGTCGGTGCCTCGTATATGGCACACACTGTCACTTTTTCTCTTCTCTTCCCCTCTCTCCCCCCATCTTTGTTTTTCTTGGACTTGCCAACTTTCTGTATCCACGTGCATGCAAACGTGAGTTTAATGTTATACTGATACCGTACGTGACTTTATCACTAATAAACACACAGTAAGTCGTAAATGCACGGTTTAATAATGGGAATCAATCATTACATTGCCAAAAGATAGTGGGAGAGTTTGACTCATAGATGTAACGCGTCCGCCGTACATCATCATTACTTAAGGATGCATCGACAGTGTCATAAATTGAATGTAGAAATATTTTATACAGAAAGTATATGGGGCGGTATTCTCCATGGAAGTAGTATCCGTTGAAGGATAATATATATAGAAAAGACATAGGCGTGTAGATAGCAGAACACTGTTTAAGAGTGCATATATTTTCTTACAAATTGTATACAGCATGATGGAAGGAACTGATTTTTAGACGAATTTGATATGCATCCATGGATTGTTTTGAGCCCTTGTTAGCATATTAGAAATATTTCGATAACACAAAAGTGCCTTACCAATGTTTCTTTATTAGCCTCCGAATGATAATGAATTTGTACCAAGTGCCATGACAAATACATGTGTATAACAATTTTAATCTGACGTGTGAAGACATTTTTACTTGATCTAGTCGCGCGGTTAATCTTCTGTCTGAAATAATTTTCCATACACTCATATAAAAAATGTTTGCATGAGAACACTTAAGTCGCACATAAGCATGAATGCGTATCTGCACTTACGCCGTATAGCTTCTCTTTGAGACTGTATGCCGTAGCTAAATTATTGCTCTAATTGACCGATGTGCAAACCGGTTGATACGGGCGACCTTTTCACCCTCGGCGAGAACTAGGAGTCCCGATTAATTATAGTCTCTGTTAACTCTTACTCTGCGCTTCTCAACTACGAAGTCACCAGTTGTGAAATATGGTAGTGATGAAAAATTGTGTTGAACACTAGCAGTACCCCCAATAGGAAGTCAATTCGGTATATTCTCTTTTAATCTATAGGAAAGGGAGCTTGTCAACAAAGTAACGAGATCGAATAAGTAGATTGCAGGAATAACTTGGTAATGGTTATACTAATAAGAAGTTTGGCAACACCACGCTTTGAATACTTTTCTAAGATACGTTCGGAACACTGGCTAATAATTTTGTTAATGTTATAGCTAATTAATTTCTATTCTCTCTTTTAAGCCTGAATAAATTATTTTCTGGAATATCTGCCATTTTGTTTTACCTGACAATCAAGTTTATCCCAGAAGATGCACCGCTGAATTATGTCTCATTAATCACTTCACGTTGCTTTTCAGCACTGTTAAGAGGCCACCTCTTTCGTCAATTCTGTATATAGGGTATTCCTGAACAAGATTGATATCAGGATTACGATCGTTCAAATAGCAAGTACCCTAACGTTCATTCGCAATAGTCCAACTCGCAAAAGTCTGGACAAAGGTACGGGATCTCGAGGAAGAAAGATCATGACTTTGCAGAGACCTTGATATGACAATGAAAACAATTGTGTAACATTCATCGTGCAATTACGTAATTCTCCCGATGACAGAGTTGTTAAAAAATTCCGTGAGAAAAGCAGCCGCCAGATGATCTCTCGCTCTACAGTGCAAGACATATCAGTTCCACGGGCCACCGCGCTTGAACCGCTTATGCCAATTAATACATATAAGGCATATTTCTCTCGCTATTATTCGAGGCTTGCTTGAACGTAGCCCTGTACGCAGGTACTCTGGAGAACCTGGCATGGAAGGAATCCTCTTTACCGCCGGACTCGTCGAGCAGCGAGACGGGCAAAGACACTCCGCCGGAGACGGTCCATTTCATGGTGGGGGATGCTGACGACGAAATAAAACCCATCAGCAGCAGCCGGGAGAAGTCCGTGGGCGGTGGCAGCGTCAGTGGCATTAATCCGGCGGCGGGAACCAGTGGCGGGGGCATGGTACGTTCCTATAGTCAGGACACCAACATGCTCATCAGCAGCGAGGAAAGGAACAGCTCCACGCCGTTTCTTTCAAAGACTTCCTACTCAGACAACTCGCTGGACTCCGCAGAGAAGCTGGCCTCCCTACGGCAGACGCTGCAGAGGAAGCCGCTGAAGGAGCTGCCGCCAGTAATGTCGATGGACGACGAGTCCTTGTCGACGGACTCGAATTCCACCGCCGACAATGACGAGCTCAAACGAAAACGCAGGAAGCTCCACTTCCCGGCCTTCCGAAAGAACAAGACAAAAGTCACGTGATGTTTGCTAGTCGCATGCAGTGGTGGGCACGGAGTACTTTGACCGAGGATCGTTGGGCCTCCGGAGGTTCGAGGATGATTCTTCCTAGGGTCCTTCATAACACTGTGATCTGACGTTGCGAGCGCGTTTTAGCTGGAGGTGTTGGTGTGGATGCGCATTCAGGAGGAGCTAAATGTCGAAATTCGTTGGCACGTACGAGAGATGTACCCAGGAACGGGATGTACAGATTATATCCTTGATACCGCACCTACATTATCCATACCGACACTACTAATTTAGGTACAGTGAGAATAGCTTTTGTTAATGTACCGCGATTCCGGTACGGCAATTGCGACGGATGTCTTAAAACGACGCAACGGACAACGAAAACGTGCCAAAGTTTTAGAACGTGCTGACATCGTAACGGTCATTACGATAGCGTATGAGTTTTTTGGTACCGATTACTTAAAATGGCCCTCTTTACGGGTCGACGTTTTTATATGTCTACAATTGACATTTGTATACGCGTAAATTTACAGAATCTTCGAATTACCTAAGTCACCTATTCTCACTGTGCTCGTTACACATATAAACACATACACACACACACCTGACGGAGAGAGAAGTGATCTCGAAGTTAATTCGACGCGTATTCGAACGAGCCCATCACTGGTCATTATGAAAATATCACACGCGCATTACCGACTTAACGAACGATCACGTGCACGCGTATGTAGATAACCCAGTTGCCCGCCTTAATGCGCGTGTGCGCGTCAATTAGTGAACGTTTGGTGCCCCGTTGTGTGTCTTCCATTCGTCAAATCACGAAGTAATTAGTATTGGGGAGGAGCGTTGAAAATGTCTAACGAATCGAATAGTTCAGATCTACAATGTTTGTCATTTCTTCAGACTAACAAGCCACAGCCCCCGAGAGCGAAGTATTACCCGCCGATGAGACTCTCCCCCAAGTTTAGAAGTCCCTCCCCAATACTACGTCCTGCATGAATTGCCGTCGACAGTTGAATAAAGGTTACGGGTCGTTCGTAACCGACACATCGCCACGATTTTACGTCCTCCCATGTAAGTATTTAGATATCGCAATATCGTAGATTTTTAAGGGCCTCAGGGGAGCCAATAATGTGACCAACTCCATTGGAATATCTTGTTTACGCGGGCTTAACAAGTTGGCGAGGCACCGGAGTGAGGTACTCGTTCCTTAGATAGTCTATCGATTATTAACTGTCGTGACCTGATTGACGATTGTCCGTCGACCGTTATTGATCCTGTTGGTTCGCACTGATCTACTTATTTATATCGAGTAACTCGCATCAATGACTCTGTTATTGGTCGCGTAGATCCGCGCAAACAATGTTATCGGCAGATAACATCGGATCTTCCTCTTGCGCTCTCAAAGTCATGCGAATCTGCTGTATTTTGCGTACGCATTTTCACACGTTCTTCGATAAATCCGTGTTAACGATGTCGATGAGCTATGACGATTCGCCGGGCGGGTTTTCATTGTGCGAAATTTGGAAATTGAGAACCGTTCTCTTCTTCGACGTCGAAGGAAAGTCAGGCAGTACTTAAATATTACGATGACAACGGAGTACAGGTTATTCCAGATGAAAGGGAGGAATTTCGACGCAGAATATAGCAGATGGTTTTACGAAAAAGACAAAATTTTACGAAGTAGTGTAACGGAATGTGCCGAAGATACTGATTCACTGCTGGCGGATTGATCCCCAAGCCAAAAAGTGCTTCCGTTTTCTTTCAGGGACACTTGTGCGCTCGGCACGTTTTTCGGTTTTAACTAAAGGTACCTTGCAACTGTGAATTGATTTGCACACGTCTGAAAGAATAAATTGACTGTCGTTATTAGTCCTCATAATCGTCAGAGCGAAACCTTTCACGTGAAATGCATTAACAAAACTATTAACATTGTTTCGAATGGAAATTGATTTAGTGAGTTTAATTTAGCGCGAGGCCACCTTTCCTAATGCGGTTTTAATGCAAGTACGTAACTAATTGATAAAGAAATCTGGCTACAATTGTATTTACTACCGATAGATGTATTTTAGAGCAATCGCGCCGAAAAAGGTTTGTTAATTCCATGGTACGTGACATTTTCAGTTGTACCGTATTATCTGTCGTATTAATTTACGTCGACCTCGTAGCTAGTAGTCACAGAGAAATTTATTATTATTACTACAATTATTATTAATAATTACCGCTATAATTATTGTTATTACTATTAGTACTATTATTACTATTTTTAGTTAATATTGACATATTTGAATCTCAGGATGTCGATTGTGGAAGGAAAGGGGCGCCTTTGATTTTTTTTAAATTTAAGGCAAGGATTGTAGTTTGGTACAAAAAGAATAACGGAGCAGGCGTTTTAAACAATTTTTTAATTGCGACTTCTAAACGACGAAGATCACAAAGGATTCATTGTATAAAGCATATTTGCTAAAAAAAAAGAGTTACTTTTTAATCCTTTTTTCATAGAATTATTTTCTTTTCCCTGGAAGATGTACAATAATAGTGATGAGTGTTATTATTAGTTACCGGTAGTATTAGTTTATTCCATTCCTCGTTGTTGTAAGGAATGTTATCCAGAGTATATGTGCTATTGTTGAAAGTAAATCATACAAATCAAACCCACTCTTTTACAAAATAGAAGTACTTGAGATTGCGTCATCGTTAAGCAACGCTTTGCGATTCGAGACTCGCTATCATTACATCTCAACAGGTTTGTGCCCACGCAGGAAAGACAATAGGACAGATGATACAAACCCACGTTCATTTTGCATCAACAGTTTTAGTAAATATTCAAATCCGTCAAAATGTAACAATAAGGAAATCTGCATGATATAAACGTGCGTCCCTTTGTATCTGAGGATTCAGGTGTGGAATAAGAAACGACAAACTTAAACGAAAACACGTATAGTTTACTAATCGAATCTATTACATATATTTTACAGTATAACGTTATTGGCTTACGAATCGAACACGTGTGACGGCAGCAAAAATGTCGGCAGTGTTGGAAAACGATAGCACCGTTAAAAACATAGCACAGTATTCGGTGCAAATATCAGGATCGTAAGGCAGATAAGCACCATTTGTTAACGGATAGTACCGGAACATCAAAGACGGTCGTGAGTAATGCTCTTAGCTTGCCTTGACATTTCGTGTAATAAATTAGAGCCGTCGATCTTTCTCACTCACCCGCATATATTTCAATTCAATCAATCCATCCCCACACATTCGAACGTTTGACTTCGTGTTATAAATATACTTAAAAAAAGATACTAATACAACTTGAAGGGGAATGGATTAATTGCTTGCCCGCTGCAATAGAGTATTACAGAAATAAATAAACATATCGCTACTTCCATAAATAATTTACGTTTCAATAAATTATAGATTGATTGCACCCAACTTATGTCATGTATATGCATTAGGACATGCGTAATACGAGTTTGGCGTACATAAGACAGCCAGCCTACTAAGAAACGCTTTGCAGACTTCCATCTTTCTGAAAAATAGCACAACGGAAACATCATTTCTCTCTATCCATCTTATCAACGATCATCCTCCGACGTTCGCGTGTTACCTTGTTAGATGAATCATCGCATACACAAGGTAGTCCATTCATCTTAGCTACTTCCGGCAATATTTGTCCAGTTCAAGTATACTGTCCACGTACACATTAGCAGTACAGGGTTCTCGGAATAAATAAAAAACGATCTTTCGCGTGATAAGAAAAGAATATACAGGGTGAATTGTCTGGGACATTAAAGGTGGATGACATAATTACCTCCCTACATGTCCGAACTGTTAATCGGAACTATAGATACTGAGATCCGTCACTTGATAAAGAAAACTCGCCGTACAAAAACTACAGCGACACGACATTTAAAATTCATCGAATAAAAACAGTTGTATACGTCGATCAGGCCGTAAGGCAAAGCCGCGTATTATTGCAACGTACGTCTGTGCGAACGAGCTTCTAAAAAAGATGATAAAATCTGCAATTTCGTCGTAGACCTACGTTTAAAATTAGTCGTCGCGTATATCTACCTGACGTAAAATCACATTGAGATTCGATGGTACGTTCGCTTTCCATTAAAGATCTGTCGCAATACGTTGATCCAGCAGACACGTTAAAACTATCAAAATTTGTATTGCACGTTTCTGCTCTCCATATACCTCTATTATCTATAAGCCTTAAAATGCACCACTGACGAGTCCTTAAAAAACATATCTCCTGCTGCGGTGGCGACCGATGCAGGATCCAGGTAAAAGAACGATCCTTTCTGGCAGTGAATATATCTGACAGGATGCTGAGCCTCCTACGCTGATACGGCACTCTCCTCGTCCTGTTGTTCGCTAATCTCAGCCGCCGATGGAATGGTCGCCAACAACCTAACGGCCAATCTTCCAGGCGAGCCAGGAAGTTCCGGTTCCTGTATCGCTAACTGGCGAGTTAATCGCGGCTTTGGCCTGACCGCAGGCGGCGGGGGTGGCCGTGGAATATTTCTCGTCGTTATCTCGATCGACGCACTCGACCTCGAAGCCCGCCACGTATTAGTGCTGGCCGTGGTTGCCGACCCTGACGAGTCATTCCTTGATGAACTGAGATTTGAGTCCTGCGAAGGCTTTCTAGTGATCAGCCACGACGACGTCCTTCGCTTAGGATCGAGTAATCTCAACGGAATACCGCAATGATGCGTTTGTCTCCAAGAATCCGACCTCGAGGATGAGAAATTCTCGCTAGACGAAACCGAGGATGCTCTCTTGTGCTGTTTCTGCTGGATCTCTGCTATTTGGTAGGCGTATTGGTCGCTTCTGGTGTTCCTGGGCCTCTGGTGCCTAGTGCACGACCACAAAAATCTACAACCCGCGGCGGACCACCATCTGTAATCAGAACACTCGCTGGCGTCGAGGAGTCTTTGCGAATTGCAGCCGCATGGGGGTTGATTTTCCCTCGACGACCTGTCCACGAGACTGTTCGTGTTCGCAGGTGTCTGGCGATTACTAAAGTTGGAGCTGTGTCGACATCTCCCAATGCCTCTTGTTACTCGAGACTCTTCTATGGCTTTGCAGATTAGAACGCAGTCCTTCTTAAACTGCTTCGTGAGGATGGCGTAGAGGAAAGGATTGCAGCATGAATTTAGAGGTAGTACGAAAACGGCGAAGACCTTCGCTTGCTCCAGAGAGACCAGCTGGAGACCGAACGTTGCTGTGAGTGAGAAGAAGGCTATGGGCGACCAACAGAGAAAATCGGTGAAAACGAGTAATGCCATCCGCTTTGCTATTCTTGAGTCGTTTGAGTTCCACGCTTGGGATCCTCGGATGGCGCAGTACATTTTTAAATAGCAACCCATCAGTATCAGGAACGCCACGCCGTTTATCAGCATGAGGAAGACAACATAGGCCAGTGCAGCGGTGCCACTCGTTTCAAACGGTAGACAAATTGCGAACTTCCGGTAGTCGCTGACACCGAGAAGTGGTAGTGCGGCCATAGATAAGGCAAACACCCAACCGACCGTCATTATGTAGCCGGCGTGTTTTAGAGATAGCCTCTTGTTCAGGTGCATGGCGTGGGTTATGGCATAGTTTCTCTCCAATGTGATTACAGCCAAGGTGTAGACACTTAATTCGGAACTTAGGACACCCAGAAAGCCAGCCAGTTGGCATCCTACTGACATCTGCCACGGTATGGCGTACATTCGAAATTCTCCTAAAGTGGAAGCGTCCACAACAGCCAGGAAACCTGCGCATAAAAGTTGGGATTATATGAAACATCACATCTTTGAATTGTCTCAGTCAAAAGTAGGGATTAAAATGATTTTGACGCCATTTGCGTCATGACAAGGAATCTTGAAAATTCATTGAGAAAATTGTATAGTTACAATCGAAATTTATTTGAACTGCCGTACTCTTTTCAGGTGTCAAAAACGTCCGAATAACTCGAAAAAACGTAAACTACACCCAAGCATTACTGTAGAACAATACATACCTAAATAAATACCCATAAAGAAATCCGCTGCAGCCAAATTACAGACCAAAAATCGTGGTACGTCCATTTTGCTTCGCGAGAATATCAGAACGGACACGACAGTTCCATTGCCCAGCATTGCTAGCAGAAAGACGATCCATACTCCACATCGTAACGTCCACCAGTCGAACAAGTCTTGACACGGTAAAAAAGGACCTGGATCATGGCTTTCATCAATGCGGATTCGCCAGCAACGGCTAGTAGATTCTATCTTTACGTTCACGGCACAGCTGTTAAAAGGCTAAAGTGGAATTCGGTCAGCGATAAAAACATACCAGGCTGCGGTAAACATTGAACATGGGATGATGTCGATCGAGGCAGTGGCGTAGTCCTTTCATCCTGCTCCTCGAAATAATCTTCGACGTACGACGGCAGGTTACCGGGATACGAAAAATCTGAACCAAAGTTAGCCCAAAGTTCATTTATTTGCGACCCGAATTTGTCGCTCAAGTTATCTAAAAACATGTTAGAACAAGAAGCATATCGTAGCAAACGAAATGAAAGCTTGGAGAACGATGGAGGTTGATGAGCATGAAGTTGACATCGACGAAGAAGAAAGATGGCGATGGTCCTCGGAGATGGAACTTACTGAGTTGCGGCCAAATGTCCGTGAAGCTGGAGTTCCAAAGGCTCATGTCGAAGTCATTGTCGGTAGGGAAAAGAATGGACTCTTTCACTGGCGATTTGGTGACAATATCTTCAACCTCGATCGACAAGAAAGAGCAGCAGTGATAAGCGTACGAGAGGACCATACTTTGTACGCGTGGAAATCTTTCTGGCGAGGGAAACTCCCTCAACGCTGGGTTGTTGAAGGTCTTGAGGTGCAGTAATCTGGACAAACCCTTAATGGGTAGTGTTGGGAATACGTTATTCCCGAGGTTTCTGAAAATGACAATTTTGTTTCGTAACTCCTAAACGAGCACAATTAAATTAATGGCGGCACTTACAGGTCCTCCAACTGTTTCATCTCTCGGAAAGCGTCGGGATGTATCTGCTCGATGTAATTACTCTCCAAATCTCTGAAACGTGACGTACAGAAAACACAGTACAGTACGGTCTGATCGAAAGCATAAAGACAAGTGCTTACAGAACTTGCAGCTTCGATAGGCCGGTGAAAGCATCTCGTGGAATAGTCCGCAAATGGTTGTCCGACAAAAGGAGATCGTGTAACATGCGCGAATCCTTAAATGGCTCGCCGGAGAGAGATGATATCATGTTGCCAGCCAAATCTCTAGAATACGTGCACATCATGCATGACATACGTAAGAACTACTAATTGCGTCAATACCTACAGAACACGAAGATCATAACAGCTTCCCAACTCGGGTACCCGCGTGATAAAATTCGACTTCAAGTCGCTGTAACATAAAAACGCGGAACATGAGGCAATTCACGTACCTAATACGGCGATCGTGACTGGCTAATAAACGTCACTCGGCGAGTGTATTTATTGGCACGTCAAAACTTACAGACTTTTCAGTTTCGGACAACGCTGGCACAGGTCCGCCGGCACATTCTCCAATTGGGCACGGTCTAATCTTAACACTTCAAGGGACCCGGTGCCGTTTAAATTCGGGAACACCCGCAGCTCCTTTATGTTCGACAGTATCCTGCAACGTCGGTTCACTTTTTACCATAGACAAGAAAATGCGCGTCGAGAACTAAAAACGAAAGTGCACTTTCGTTTATAGACAGACTGCGACGGAAGGTACACTGTCGACACAGAACGGTACTTACAACTTGCGAAGTTTGCGCAGGTTCCGAAAGGTGTTACCGTGTATTTCCTTAATGGGGTTTCCGCGTAGGTCGAGCGAGACCAAGTTGCCCATGTGACGGAAGACATGGTCGCGAACAGTTTCTATTTTATTGTTCGATATGGAACTGCAAAGTTAAAGGAGGACACCGGCGAGTGGTAGTACATAGTTTTACAAGCGGAAATATGATCCTGCGAGAACTTACAGGTCTTTGAGACTAGAAAGTTTTACGATGGCCCTGGGAATCTCCGTCAAATAATTGTGATCAAGTTCTCTGAAAGAAAGAAGAAACTTCCTTAGCCTTAAATGACTCACCCTCGCGCAAGGGTGATCCATAAACGGCGGCCAAATTGCCTTGACCACCTTGGATTACCGCATTGTTATATTTTCTCATGTTAAATGTCTTCTTCTATCTACCGTCGAACAATAATACCGTTTGACGTTGATACTTACAGAACACGAAGATTTGACAAGTTTGCGAATGCACTATCGTCGATGGCCCGTAAACGATTGCGCCGCAGTAGTCTATGAAGTATACAAACGTCGAAATGTACTCGGAGTCACGTATTGGAATCGTTGAAACTTCATGTGCGTACTTACAGGATTTCGAGACTGGAAAATTGGTGGAAGGCACGTAGTGGAATGTTCGTTATGTTGTTGTTTGTTAAGTCGCTGCGAACATAGTCGACCCATGGACGTGTTAATGTGCGGAAAGGGGAACTATCGCAGTGAATGTTTCTGACTTTCAATTTTTCTGCGGTTACGTCTGTCGTTCGCTTTATTAAAAATGAGGGAGTGTGTCAGGCCGTGTTACAGTATTACGGTATTACTTTCACGGTATGCGTCACGACTTGAGCGCACGATCGATGTCACGAACGTGATCGAAATGGTAAGGAGGAGTTTGACATAGACACGGTGCTCGTGTTCAACCGAATACGGATCTGAACTGGTGTCTAGACCAGTTCAACCCTCCACTGGATTATTCAGCTTCTTGTGACTGCTCGTAGAACCTGGTTCTTAGTCAACAGTTACGTGAAGAATCGGATCCATGGTTGGATCTACATGTGGCGCCGCGTGTAGAAAAAAATTCATGTGCCGACGGCATTGGCATACCGCACGTCAGACAGTTCAGAAAGCGAAATCATGTGCACGCAACGAATATAAAGCAGAGGCAGAGTGTTTAGTGCATGCCTCCGATATGCCTTTCTCCAATTTGTTATGTAATCCGAAAGGGAAGGCCAGGCGTAGTAAGGGACTCAAAGCCAATCTAAGTACCGGTCCGCCTAATTTCTTACCCGCGGCTATTCATTTCAAATCGTAATCATTCTTATGCCTCTTGTGGTTGATTGATTTTATTTGATCGTGTAGGAACTCTACATGTTCGGCATTCTCTGATTTATTTTCTCTACTCTGGTAGACAAGCTATTAGGCACAGCTCCAACAGAATAAAATAAATCCACTCAACCAAACCAGGAACAACAATTACTAATATTATCAAAAAAGCTTGAACTTGCAATCAAATTAATCCAATTCATTTCACACAACCGCGGTTCAGCAGCGTGTAAATTAATCACCGTACATGTGCGTCGTCTAATTATCGATGTTGACCTTTGTCGTTACGCTACCATTGACACTTGCCTACCAGTTCTCATTTACTGAGTGGTGTGTCATTTTCAACCTTAGTACTGATCGTAGATAATGATGAAAAGATCTTTTTTATTGAAATTGGAAATCGATTGAAAATTCTTACAGGAGCTTCTTTGCATGTTTCAGGATTACATGATCTCTCGACAAATTTATTTATAATTTATTCTAATACGGTTATTCCACTACCATTTCCAACCGATTTCCAATTTCAACCAAAAGGAGAAAAAATATTTAAAGCCCTCTTAGGGTTGAAAATGTTTGACTTTCGAATTTTATTATTACAATCCTCTCTTCTTTTCCTCATTATCCACAAGAGTTTTAATAATAAAATTCGAATATCAAGCATGTTCAGAGATAAGAAGGCTTGATATATTCCTTCATTGTCCAAATGAAATATCATAGGGGTGCAAAGACCTCATTTCCCATTTATAAAAGAAAAGTGCTTTTTCTCATTGTCCACGATTAGTTCCCGTTTACTTTAATGCGGCGCAGGCCGCGTGTGATGCGTTTTGGAAAGAAACACCGGTACACTCACAAGGTGGTGAGATTGCAGACGGCGATCCCGTCGGCTGCCAGGGGCGTCTCGATGCTGCGAAAACCGGCGCCGCGGCAGAAAAAGGCCCGGCCGTCGCTGGTGACATTGCAGGCATCAAAGAGGGTCGTTGAACGAGCCGGTCGCGTCCGCTCGCACTGACAATTTGGCGCGATCGCGCACATCGCCAGAATGACAGCAACTACGATGGCACGGCGGAACCGGAAGCACATGCCGCTCGCTCCTGGACCACCAGGACCCTCTTAATCCCGGCGCCTGCCTCTCCGACTTTCCAGACCTGCGCGCGTAAGTTTTCGTGTTCGAATTTCTGCCTTCGTATGTTTGCCTTCGGACTTTCGCGCTCGGACATTTGCGTGCGCTCGTTCATTTTTCAACGAGCGCCCGATACTAACGCGACGTCTCCGACCCCGGCAATACGAAAATATGCCCTCGACCCGCGAGGCGCCGGATCGGCGAGATTCACTTTGCGGCCGCCGATTGAGTAACGCTCGTCGTAAGTAACGTCGTATTTCCTCGCTGTTTTCAAAATAAGCGGCCGACGTTACTTTACGAGATATTTCTGTGAGGACGGGCGATATCGGCGGACCTGACGTACTAAAATCGTCGGCGGAACGTGTGCGCGCGCGAACGATCGCCGGGCGGAAGAAGATGGGACAATTGGTCGACCGCGCGTAAGCGTGCGCGAACTTAAGAACTGCGACTAAAATATTTCGGAGACGCGCGGATCACGACGCGACGATCGGATCGTTGTGATGAGAGTCGGCGAGGAAAGGTACTGACGTGCGGAGGAAATCGGAGGAAGCTGGAAATCGCCCTGTGGACCGTCACCAGCAACAGCAACACCGACCCGAGACACTCGTCGCACCACCGTGCCACTGGGCAACACGATGAAGCCGCAAGGCGCGGATCTCTTATTTCTCTCTTTCCCTCGGCTCGCCGCCGCGCCCAGAACGTGGTTTCACTTCACCATCCCTAAAATGCACGTATTATGGTCGGTCCGCGAGATGTATTGAAGATACTTCTCTCATTTCTGCCCTCGTCTCCCAACTCACTCGACTCTCCGGTTAGTCGTCCACTCACCTCGCCATTCCTGAGTTGCGCGCTTTATTGCCGTCTTACGAGAATGTTAAGCGTGCAAGTCTCCGGCAGACGAACCTCTCGTAATAATCCGTTTACTGTCTCATATAGATTCGACAGTGTCAGTTTCTGGCCGTTCCTAAATAATGCCGTGTTACAGAAATCTTAGCGTGCAAATTCTCAGTAGACGAACCTCTTGTAGTAAGCTATTTACTGCCTCGCGCAGATTTGACAGTATCAGTTTCTGGTCAATCCTAAATAACGCCGTGTTTCAAGAAGGTTAGCGTGCAAATTTCCAGTGGACGAACCTCTCGTAGTGATCTGTTTACTGCCTCGGACAGATTCGACGGTGTCAGTTTCTGGCCATCTCTGAATATCGCAGTTTCTCGAAAATCTGAGCGTGCACCTCTCCCAAGTAATCTGTCTTCGAGAATGTCAATTTTTGGCTGTTCCTAAATATCGTCGTATTACGAAAATCTCAATGTACAAGTTTCGAATAGACACTCGCACCTCTCCCAGGAATCAGTTTTCCGTTTCAGACACAGATTCGAGAGTGTCAGTTACCAGGAATTCTTAAATATCGTCGTATTACGAGAATCTCAGCGTGCAAATTTTCAGCAAACGCACCTCTCGCAGTAATCCGCTTTCCGTCTCGCAGACAGATTCGACAGTGTCAGTTTCTTGCCATTCCTAAATATCGCCGTATTATCTGAATCTCAACGTGCAAGTCTTCAACAAATCCCGCGCCTCTCCCAGTAATCCGTTTTCCGTCGCACACACAGATTCGTGGGTCAATTCCTGGTCATTGCCAAATATCGCCGCATTACGAGAATCTCCGCGTGCAAATGAACAAACCTCGCACCTCTCCCAGTAATCCGTTTTCCGTCGCGCACACAGATTCTCGACAGTGTCAATTTCTGGCCATTCTCAAACATCGCCGTCTCACCAGACTCTGAGCGTTCACCTCTCCCAACTAATCTGTTTTCCGTCTAGCACCCACAATTCCGCCAGTGTCAGTTTCTGGCCATCCCTAAATATCGTCGTATTGCGCGAATCTGCGCGTTCACTTCTTCAACTACTAATCCGCCTTCGGTCTCGCGCCCGCAATTCCGCCAGCGTCAATTTCTGGCCATCCCTAAATATCGCCGTATTGCGCGAATCTGCTCTCACCGCTCCCAGCTAATCCGTTTTCCGTCTCGCAGCCGCGATTCCGCGAGCGTCAATTTCTGGCCATCCCTAAAGCGCGCGTGCCAGTGGCGAAGTATAAAAATGCAAGATGACGATCCGCTCGCCTCCGCTTCGTCCCATCCGGCAGCTGACTCCACTCTGTCTCCGTCACTCTCACGTCACCATCCCTAAAAAGCGCGTATTATCGGCGACTCATAAGTTATCCGAGATGTTAAGCGCCTCGTCCCTCTCTCGGTGTGGGTTAGGTAGCGTTTCGCTGACACGACTCTCCCTTTCTCCTTACCGTTAAGACGGACGAGCGTACGCGCTCGTGTTTCGAGAGTGACGTGTGCTGGAAGTTAGTGTCGCGTTTGGAAAGGAAAACGGGAGCGCACCTTATACCGCGCGGCGACTCCAGGATCGCACGTCCGTGCCGACCGCGATACGTTTGCTGACTGATGCGCCGAGGCCTACGTGCAATACGTGTGCGCGAGGCTTGTGCGCTCCGCTCCATTCCGCCTTTTGCCTCTCCTTCTCTCTCCTCTTCTCTCCTCTTCTCTCCTCTCCTTTCCTCTCCTTTCCTCTCCCCGTAACACATTCGCTTCTTCGCTCTCTCTACATCTCACGGTAATACACTGGCTCGTTCGCGCTCACGGCGTAATGTCAAGGTGTCTCTCTTCTCTCTGTGTCTCCGCCGGTTGACTCTCCTGTCGCTTTTTGCTCTCCTTGCGTTTCCCTGTAATACACTCTCTCCTGTGCGCACTTGGCATAGTAGGAAAATGGCACGTTCTCTCCCTTTCCTCTGCGACTTCCTGTAATACGCTCTCGTCGTGTAGTGGCGATGTGTCTCTCTTGTCTTTCCTTTCTCCCCTGCGTCTCTCCATGAATCACTGTCTTCGCTGTTTGGCTGTCCTGTGGCTTTTTGCTCTCCTTACGTTTCACCGTAATACACTCTCTCCTTCGCGCTCTCCGCGTAGTATAATATTATAAAATGCCTCTGTTCTCTGGCTTTTCTCTCTTTCAGAGTTCCCGTGATACGTTCTCTCCGTATAGTAGCAATACACCCTCTCCTTCGCACTCTCAACATAATAATAATCACTCTTCTCCGCTGGCGTACGTCCCCGTAACACTCTCTCTCTCCTTCGGTCTCTCCATATATCAATCTTTCCATCTTCTCTCTCTTCCTGCGTTTTCCCGCAATACTCTCTCTCCTTCGCACGCTCCACATAATATCAATCTCATTGTCTGTCTCGGCGTAAGAACAATCTGTCTCTCTCCTCTCTCTTCCCTCCTCGCGTCTCGCCGTAATACACTCTCTCCGCTCTCTCCGGGTAGTATCAATCTGTTTCTCCTCTCTCTCTCTCTCCGTGTGTCTCCTTTACCGTGCCGTTGGCTCCACGTGCACAGGCTTTTCCACTGTCACCCTTGCACGCACCGCCACCTTCGAATTTTCATTCGTTCGCTCTCTTTCCGCTCACTCATTTATTTTCGCCCCTCTGAACCCCTCTGCGTCATCCCCTTCGGTCGGTCGCTCCTGTTTCGTCTCTTACCGTGTCATGCCTCTGTCCTTATCCACTAATTTCTCCCTCCACCTACTCTCACTCTTTCACCCTGCCGCACGGCACTCTTGTACTCCTACCGCCTCTCACGCAATCATTTTGCTCTGTCTCCCTTTTACACGGAGAGTCAGCGTCTCTCAATCCCGCTCCACTCTCTTCTTCGATCCAATCTCGCGTTTCTGAGCCACCGCAGATATTGTATCTTCCTCTCTCGCTCTTTCCGTCCTTCTCTCTTGCATCCGCGGAATTTCTTAGTGCCCGAGACAGCGTGATAGCCAACGGCGAAGGCAGACTTTTCACGATAAGCATCTCATTTCCTTCGTATGGTCAATGCATAAACCGTAGGGAGAACAATTGGTTGAGAATTCGAAAAGACAGGTTCGCTTAGAAAATGAACGAAAGCTCGTGCGCATTTCTGTCAAGCGTGTTCTAGATTGGAGATACGTCTACCACGGCGATTTACGGCTTAGTTAACCAGTTAGCTGTTACGATATCGGTGAAGAGCGTGTATCTAAAATGAGTCGCAAGAAGTAAGCGGTGACGAGTATATTCGTCAGAGTATGTGTGATTGTTATAATATATAAGTTATTTTTTTAATATTAATGTGCAAAAGAAATTTGTTTGAGATAAAGTTGTTTGTTAAACTTTGTTGAAGAGTCTTATTATTTGTTAAATTACCGCACCGAAAACTTACGTGGGATACTTATTCTAACCGATAAAGTCTACTCTAATTCCCATACTATATAGTTTCTCCATAGTAATTATATTTATTTTTTTATTTATTAATTTATTTCGTCCAGGTCGCCAAATATTCGAAGAATCTTAAAATTTTCGGGTATATTTTATTCTCATTAAAGGTGTAATTTGGAAAGCAACCACGAACTACTCTTTACGCATGACAAGTATACTCGTGATAAGATAAAAAATATTGGCATTTCTTCCTAACGAATATATTCGTTAAAAACAGCAAACTGGTTAACTAAGCCCGTAGGCACGTGTGAAGGGTATACTATTGATTATTCGTATTAGCGCTATTCTTATGTTTCCCTTTCGTTACGGAGTCATTGGCCGAAGGACGGAGGGCATTTTCCTTTAAACAGTCCGGGCTTATATAAAAGAGAACGAGACAATGGGGTGTAGTGTTTATTGAAAAGTTTATTTATCCCTATCAGATATACAAAACAAACATTTTTTTCGTCATTGCAACTATGATAATTTCCCTATAATTATAAACAGAGGAAATTCCGTGACGATGTACTTTTAATATTTGTATTTTTTTTGTTATTAATGACCACCGCATCATCATCTCCGTATTCTCAGCATCGGTATCATCGATCATAACCACCACCGCTGTCATAGTCATTATTATCTGCGCAATCGTCATCAATCATCAGCGTTATTATGATCGGCACCCTCATCGTAACCGTTACCACCATCATCATCCTCATCACCGTCGTCACTGCGTATGACGAAGTCGATACTTTACCTCGCATCGTCAGTACAATTCATTTTAAACGGCTATGTTAAAATTATGCACATCTGCAAATCAGTATTAAAATATTACAATTTCGTATTTTACACAGTACTATGAGTGTCCTTTTAGCTCCAGAAAACGAAGCGGCTCTCTCGGCTTTTTTCCCCTCGTCAAATTTCTTTTCTCACCCAGGCGAACGCGTATCTGTCTTTTCTCTGCCCCTTCACTACAGTTTTCCGTAGCGTTCAAGTCACATAGTTGTCAACATTAACTGTGGTGATAACGATGACGTTGAAGTTAGGAGCGTTACGAAAAAGGCGTAGCAAAGGAGCGAAGTGACTGATTAAGAATGTTCCATCGCGAAATACCGTCGTAACTACTCAGCCCAGTTCTACTGAAAAAAGCCGAGAAAACTTGACGAACCTTTCCGAAGGAGACCGATACTCATCAGCGTCGGTTCTAACGATCGTTTTGATGCCGGTTCCTCGTTGGCCTCATCGGTTCTCTTTCTCCTCGAATATTCGTCGAGAGTCTCGAATTTACAAAAAGCTAAACACTGTGCTGCGTTTGTCACATGGAGCCCACCGGTCGGATGGGTTCCAGTGATTTTGATCCGATGATTTGCATATTTGATTATGTTCAATGTGTACAATAGTATCAGTCTTCTTTCGACGCATGTTGCCTTAATGTAACTACGTGTCAAATTCTTCTCGGAATAGGTAGAGAACCGGAACCGCAATTCATTCGATTTTCAAACCCCGATCGATTGGCCAGCTTGGTAAGGGTTCGGCCAAACGAACTGAATTAAGGACCGCGCCATGAGTCAGACATCATCTGACTTAGTCGCGCTAGTGTCACTGTCAATACGATATAATATCTCAACCCTCTCGCACACACTTTGTACTTACGACATTTAGAACGAAAGGAAATCAGGTCTTTACACCCCAACGTTTCTCTTACGCATTAAAAATTTAGCTAGTAAGGTTATTAGTGGACGTTGTCAGACGTTGCTACGCTCGCGCAGCTTTTATAAAGTGGACTGCGTTTAAATACGAGCGACCAGTGCCTCGTCTGAGAGCCAAATGCACGAGAGGGTTAAAAATTTG
The DNA here is from genome assembly GCA_033815515.1 of Cryptocheilus praepositus. NCBI lineage: Eukaryota > Metazoa > Arthropoda > Insecta > Hymenoptera > Pompilidae > Cryptocheilus > Cryptocheilus praepositus. The sequence goes on from JAWWQZ010000257.1 coordinate 4,946,943, forward strand.
GCTCGGCACGTCTGGGCCGATGACCGTCAATAATAAATTCTCAAATATACCACAGAGAGAGGCAAACGACGTGCGAAATCGCAAAAGAAATCAGCGACAAAACAAAACGCACTGCTTCCTTGCTGCTGCTTCTTCTTCGCCACCTAGCTTCTCGCATACATACACATACATACACCTCACGCCGTCGCTCTAATCTGGATTGATTAGGATCTGTACATACTAGAATCTAGGAATGTTAACACTACAAGAAACCACAATAATTTATTATAATACAGCCTGCTGTACACCATCGAATGACACGAGAGGCAGTACAAAACACGCCCGTTCTCTCTCTCCCTCTCTTCTCTTCTCTTCTCTTCATCCCTTATCCTATTCTGTACTCTTTCCTTTTCATACTTCACGTTTCTTACAGTTCTCTCGTCGTATCTATGCACCGTATATAATAACGTACGAGTTACACAACTTTCCGAAGAAAAGCGGTCCGTAGTTTATAGCAGGTAAGTTCATGCTGAACTAACTTAAAAGCGTGTATTTTTAACGAGCCGGAATATACGGAGCGTCTAATGAATGTCGTTCAGTTTTGTCATTCACTTCTTTTACTTCGCTCGCGAAGTGTCGCCGTACGCGCAAGCTGCGTCTAGATTCGCGGCATTTACTCGACTTTCCTTTGCCTATTACGAGCTCAATGACTGCATTGAGAATTTTCAAAGAAACGGACATATAAATAAACTTAGCACGAAAACGGTACAGAAGTAATGCCATTCACTTTTATCGTTTGCAACTCGCTCCATCCCATTCCCCCTTTTCTCTTCCTCTAGATTTGAAGGAACTTAAAGCTAAATCAGATGTCTCATACGATCAACAATAAACAAAGCGAACCGACGAAGTACAGTAGTGAGCAAGCGATTATTCAGTTTTTTTGTCAGCAGGCGTAAGACTTCACGATGGCCATGCCTCGTAATGTGAACCACGATTATCATTCTCGTCATTTTGATTTACAGAAGTTTCATTTACTGTGCGTTCTATCAAGTCCTTTTTATCCATTCAATTTCTTGTTATGTGCCTGCCCTCACTCGCGAGTCAATCGGTGCTTATATACTGCAAGGCTCAATCACGTGGCTTAAATGTTACGCAACTATGAATTGAAAATCTATCAATCGGCAGAAATGGGCTGCGTCTCTCTTCTTTTCAAAGAAACTCGTCCGAGTAACGTCTTCTACTCGTTGAATGCACGTTTCTCTCTCTTAATGCCGATTATCGAGAGATAAACTCTGACCGCAAACTATCGCTTTTGTTGAAAATATCAACACCTATCCGGTCTGATCGGTATCACGCTCATCGAACCTTCGACGGCGACAGAACCTAGGAAATGACGAGTGCACGACAAAAGGACCCCCTTGAAAATTTTCATCAGTGCATGTACTGTGGTCAAGATGGACGTTAGAGTTATTTTTCATTGGTAATAAAAAAAGGTTTCATTTATTTTCTCAGTTGCCGCTTTACTCTTACACAAACACGTTATAATATAAAATAACGGACAACACGAAAAACGAACAGTGCGAGAATTAATCCATTCGGGCGACCGTCTTTTTTTTTTTACTCCTTCGATAAAAAATTTACTCGTGGGTCGAATAAAATTTTCACCGCGGATTCGTCGTTCGTGCTGATCCGCGAAGTATTCGGAGAGCCAAAATCCACTTTTTTTGTCTTACAGAAACACGTTGCAGCGAAAGGCAAATAAAGATTGACGATAGTAGTTTCGGAGTGATTATTGGCCAGAATAACGGACAACACGAACGGCAAACAGCGAGTAGCTAAATAAATAAGTCACTCGGACGACCTTCCACTCCTTAAAGAATCGTTCTCGCTCGAACGAACGTCCGTAATCGCTAATTAACTCTTTCCATGATTTTTGCAATTTGTTCAATCATATTTCTCATTATTCCCTTCGCGAACGTTCGTTTGTCGTCGGTCGACGGGCAATCGTCACTACTACCAGTCAGACATGATGATCGCGGGTCCTACTTGAAGGTAAAATGTTGCCCATTTCTGTTGCACGCTCTCTTCCGACATACACAAATGAAGTTGATTCTTTTTAAAGTGAACTTATTCCTAATTCTTACACACTATTCCAGACATGCGAACAAAATGCGCGATGGACCTACCAAATTGACCGATCTTTAATTCTTTTCCCGTGTCAAAGAAGTACCGACTGAGAACAAAGGAGTCATGAAACGAATCTCCGTATCGTCTGCTTTTTCCATCAGATGAAGGGATGATTCTCGTTTTCACAAACTCACGCATAAGCAGCGGCTTAACACATTTACAAAACAGGCGATACAAAAATTCTGTTTCACGGCAAACCCGTCCTGGGATGGAATTTATTATCGGCAAAGTCTCTTAGCGTAGGAAAGAATGAATTTCGGTCGTCCCTTGAATAATCCCCAACATCTTTTTCGAACAACGTCAAATCGACTCGAACGAACGTTCCGATAATAGAAAGCAGTCCCTTTGCCCGCAAGATGTCCGATTTTGCCAATAAAACACAAATGGAGGTTCAAAAGAAAAATATGACGAACCAGAGGAAGAGACGGAGAAAGAAGGGGATGAGAGGAATAAACGAATTTGCGAAGAAGTGGAAGAAACGAAAAACTCTGCATGAGGCTATTATGTAAGGATGGGCTCCTAACGCTGGCAACGATTAAACTGAACCGGTAGATGTCAAAAACTATTCCGAACGAGATATACCCTGAGGACAACAACAATGACCGTCGCATCCTCTCTCTCTCTCTCTCTCTCTCCCTTACGCTCAATCTCACATTCTATCACACACGCACTCAGCATTCTCTCGCTCGCTCTTGTGACTAACAACTAAGTTACTTTTAACATAGCGTGGAGACAAAATCAACAATGATTGAGCCCCTGCGCCTTCCACCTGGTAAGTAGTGGGCACGATTTCAGCATTTTCATTTTCTTTTACCCGTTAGTTCTTTCTCTCTCACTGTTTCTCTCTTTCTCTCTTCTCACTGTTTCTCTCTCTCTTTCTCTCACTCTCTCTTTCTCCCTCTCTCTCGGTCTCTCTTTGCAGTTCCGTGTATCGTATGCCACTTTACATATTACTATTAATATGTTAAAATACAAATTTCACTCACACACTCTCCTCGCATCGCGCTCATACATACAATTGTTTTTCTTTTAAAATAATTATCGTAATCGTGGATACCTTTAGTTTATTACTGTAAATAATCTGGGGACTCGAAAGGGTAGGTGGGTAAAGGTGTGGGGTGGGTTGATTGGTTGATTGGTGGTTAGTTATTTGTTCTCCTAGTTGGTGTAAGTACGCTCACGCTAAGGTCAATGGTACGTACAGTAGGTGAGGTATGCTTTTTCAGGATCAAGGACACGGGGTGATAGATGAAATTTTAACGTGCGTCCGCTATTCGTCGTCCTCCTTCCAGTCCTCTTCGCTCTCACTTTTTACAGTATTCGCGGGCGTAGCGCCCATTACTGGCGCGCCGTCCTTCATTTTCTTTTTGTACGCTGTCATTTCCTATAAGGAAAAGATATAAGAGCGTATTACGCCGAAATGGTTAAATTACTCGGTGGTACGCAGGCGCGCAACAATTTTCGCAGGTGAACCTACCCTTTCATATCGAGCCTTATCCTTCTCCGCCATAGCCTCGTATTTCGATTTAGTCTCAGGATCAGCATCTGACCATTTCTTGCCTAGCTCTTTAGCGATGTCGCCAACGCCATACTCGGGATTCAGCATTTTGACCTTACCGCGCTCATCGTTACAGAACCAAAAGAAGGCAGACCTGCGGGAGTCCCAAAATTAGTCAATTCTCCCAAGGCACGCCCGACCCGTCCAATTTTCCTCAACCATTTTACTTACAGCGATCGCTTCGGTGCATTGTGATCCTTAATATGCTTGCGCTTCTTGCCTCTGCCTTTATTTTCGCCCTTAGGCGGCGTATAGTTCTGCATCTCTGTGTCGTATCTTTTCTTGTCCTTCTCGGCCATTTCGTGGAAACGCTTCTTCTCTTTGTCGGACATTGTCTGCGAGAACACGGGTACAATCGACGAGTTAGAAAATTTGCGCGTAATGGCACGGGGCTGGGGGACACGTTAGAACAGCCGGTGGAAGAATGAAGATACATCCCGAATGCGGGATCGCTAATTCGTAGAGGAACGGCGGCGGGGGAACAAGCAAGAGGGTAGGAGAGGAAAGCAGGGAAGAGGAGAGGGAGTGTAGAAGCGGTGGAACGGCTAGGGATGGTCGATAGAGAGAATGCATAGAACTTCGGGGCGCAGGAACCCTTCCGAACATTGACTTTTCCACTTTTCCCTTATCCCTCGATTAGTTTACATGGGAAGACAGCTTTTTTCTCACTCTGCAATCTACTGTTCTCCTAAGGTTGCGCACTGCCGTCATCAACTAATCCGATCGGCGAAGGGCCAAGCTTTTTAGTCGAAAAAATCAGCAAGGGAATCCTTACCTTCCACCTCATGGCGCACTTTTTGGAAAATTCCCTGAAGACAATCTTCTCCTCGGGATGCTTCTTCTTGTGTTCCTGGCGACATGTCTGAACAAAGAAGGCGTACGCAGTCATACGACCCCTCGGCTTTGAGTCTTTTCCCCTCGGCATATTGTCCCGCTGTAAACTCTGAGCGTTGTTCTGTTGAAGATTATTTTGCTGCGGCAATTGCTGTATTTGATGCTGCAATTAAACACAGAGAACGAGTCCCGTTATAGCTTGACCTTGTATATGCAAGAGTTTTTACGGTTTTTACGTTGACCGGACAAAATTCAACAAACGTCTAGATGTTTTCCGGCACGAGTATTCGACACGAACCACGTGCGTTATGTGCCAAAAGTTCGAGCCGCGTACGATAGTTAAGTTGACGTCCCTAGCTCTTTTAAGGGATCTATTCTACTTACAGATCACGAGATAATAGGCGCGCGTAGCCTATCACCTAAGAGCTTTGCCATCGCTTATAATGCAGCATGCACAAGTATTGAGCAGTAGCGTACATTTCCAAACCTCCTGATTAAGAACAATTGCACAGGTACGATATGCGAGTAGATAGATATTCGTTATTTTACGTAAGATCGCCAGAACGGCCCACACTCATGCATGTATGATTAATGCATACATAATCGCCCGTATAAAATTCAACATTCACATAATCACATGTAATTATACAAGCACTATTACTTGCGCGTGCATAATTGCATGCGTAAAATAAAGCATTTGTTACGAAGCGTGTAATCATGTTTGTAAAATATAATTTAGACGTCGACGAGTCCTCCCCTGCCGATGCGTCAAAACGGAAGTATCAATCGGCGGAACACACATGAATTATTTAGCTATTCTCTTTTGTTACCGCACGCGGTATACAGTATGTACACCAATCGGTTTGCCAGTGTAGAACGTTCGTGTACATTTTTGCGTACATTTTTCAGATATCTGCCAAAATTATCAAGACCGCCCTTCGCATCAATACCTTGGCGCTTTTATCACAATTCTCGCTAAATCAATAGAAGAGACAACCCCGTGAATAAGAACAGAAGTTACAGAAGAAGTCCGCAACAAACCGCTAACCTCACGACATACGCAGAAAATCAGTGAACAATCACCATTAAGCGTGAACATCCAACTAATTACTATTCCAAGATTATTGACGTCCATATATCCTCAGCCTTGGTTTCGAAAAAGTTAAAGTGCGCGACCGGCTTTACACGCAAGTGTCGTGTTTAACCCTCTCATACATTTGACCCTCATCCGAGGCGCCAAACCGACTTATATCAAGCATGTTACACATCTACCTCCAACTTTCATCCCTACATCATCAGTTAACATCGCTGTCCTCCAACCGAAGACGCTGTTTGCGCTCACCACATTTTATACACATTGTGTCAAGATAAGAGTTGTCATCAGGCATTCATAAGCAATTTTTCATGTAAAAAGCCCATCACGCCGTAGCGCCGTTTACTTCCACCCCCTCGTATTGCCCATGATCAAAGCAGTCGCCCCCGCGTTGCACAAACTTTCCCAGCGAGTTACTCGTGTGATTACACGGGGAAACGGGGAATTAAGGAAGCTACACGATTATTACCCAAAGTTATAAATAAAATACGTATGTTTACTTTTGGCTCCCGCTGTAGGAAAAAGCCGGCACGAACGTGTACATAAGCGAGCAAGAGAGAAGGGCAGAGAAGAGAGAGGAGAGAGAGAGAGAGAGAGAGAGAGAGAGAGAGAGAGAGAGAGAGAGAGAGAGAGAGAGAGAGAGAGACGAAGAGAGAGAGAGAGGAAGAGAGAAAGAACGGGAATCAATAGCGAACGTGCGACGGTCGGTGGGGCAAGAGACGCGACGAGTCAGAAGGGAACGCAGACACGATCCTGTGAGATCGAGAATAACAAGTTCTTAAACAAACCAGTAAGTGTATCGAAAAGTTCGTAGAATTTTGGATAGGCGAGTCTCGTGGCTTTTGCCACCTTTGCGCCTTGCGGCGTTGGGAAAAATGCTGCAGTGGCATTTTTCTGACGCCTGCACACGCACGTGTGCGTTCGGAATTAGTTGTACACTTAACCAAAGCGTGTTTGAGGCAGCACACAATTTTTCGGCAACTGCCGAACGCCTGTAGTGCAGAAAGAGATAACGGAAGCGTATTTTTCTATTTGCTTAAAGCGGCAGGTTTGCGAAGCGAGGATTCCGCCACCAATGTATCGCGTGTCAAACGGTATCAGTTTTCTTAAGATAAATCGGGAAAAGCGTACGCCCCCAAATAAGGGCAATTTAAGGTTGTTCGTGAAAAATTGATGTTTCGCGGCGCTTTGCTGTTGGTAACGAGAAAGGAAAACTAAACTGAGGTCGACTTTCTGCGCACGTGGCGCGTTTAAACGGAACGATTAAGTAAGAAAAAAGGACATCGGAGGATTCGTAAAAATGGAACGCCACAAAGGCGAGAGCAACGAGACGCTCCCTTGCTTGAGGGGCACTTTTGCTACGTCGCAAAAGGACATTGGAAAGCTCAGCTGAATATCTATGGGTCTCATCTGGCCGTGAGTGGCCACCTGAATGGCTCCAGGCCTAAATTCTTCAAATAATTGTAATTATTAGTTCGCGAGCAATTAGTCGGAAGAAAAATCGTCAACCGCCGCGTGGCATTGGACATTGAGAGATTGTTATGAAAAATCGTGGATAAACGATCCAAGATGATTTTTCATTCCCACCGCGTCTCGCGTGAAAGAATCAACCGATAAACTTTGAATCCGAGGATGAACGTACTTCGTACGTTTATATTTAATGCCCACTTTCACCGCCGGTGAGTCACAGAGCTGGCTTCATATTATTCGGGATGTAAAGTCGCACAGAAATAATATTCTTTTCCGTTGGCAAAAATCGGTAACCGCTATTTTCGCGTCCCTCGTCATTATTTAACTGGCAGTTCATTCAAACCGAACGAATAGGATAACAAATTATATTAATAGAAATCCAATCGCGGCGCACCGAGTGAGAGCCGGCGAGAAACGGACCGATAAACTAAATAAATTAGCATGTAATTGCTGCACGACTGCGGACGGAACGAAACATGTGACACGTTTTAAGGTAGTCATGCCATTAATAATGCCACCTTTCCTCCTGTCTTTTACCGACGAGCCTCCGATCTATACGGCATCTGCCAGAAACGTGAACCCATCGTCGAAGATATCGCTAATAAACCGTGCGGTTAATCGAAGGCAGTTTATCAAAATGCCGCTCTTGCGCGGGAAAACATGAAGTATGTGGTGGGAACCGGTCGTGACCTCTCTCGTTCACGAATGTCCGGTACCAAACCCACGAAGTATACTTTAAGAGCGCCGTCCTGGACACGGCGCGTTGCTACATGTAAACTTTCTCAATCCATGGACCGAGTCCACACAAGCGTGTATAGATCAACGACAGCAACGCGCGCATACGCGTCCTTCACGCGCACATTTCAGTTTATCATAAGAAATTTGGAAACATGAACCGCGCGCTTAATGACCGAACGAAAGCCGAGCCGAACTATCCGCCAACGGCAAAAGCTTCGTTGCGGTCGGGAATCGAATAGCGGCGCCGGTACCAGAGCGAGGTATATATTTTTTTTTTGGTTCAACAATACCATGGTAAGGTTCATAATCGTCGTTGTCGTAGGCTTCGTCGTCGTCGTCATCGTGACGACGAAAAGTGCGAACATGATCATCACCGTTAGTATCATCGTGATCATCGTGATCAGCTTCGCAACATACCGGGGACATAACGGGTGGTGTGGACGTTTGCGTGGTGATTGGCGATAGGTGCTGCTGTTGTTGCTGTTGTTGGCTCTGGAGCTGCTGTTGTTGTTGCTGTTGATGAAGATTATTCTGTCCGGCATCTAGGACCGCACCTGGATACCACCATTGCACTCCCGGCGGCGCGTTGGGTGTTCCAGGTACCCCGGTACCCGCACCCGGCCCTGATCCAAGTCTGTAGTCATATCCTCCCCTCATGCACGAGCCTACCGGTGTGGACGTCGAAACGGGGCTGGACTGCGTGCCCGTCGTGGCCGGGTTCTGGAAGCTGGAGGCCATCTTGTAGGAGAAGAGCTGCTGGGTCGCGGCGCCCGTACTCCTAACGATGTCCTGATGATGCTGTTGCTGGGACATTTGTTGCTGCTGATTCATCATGTGCTGATGGAGATTCTGTTGCTGCTGTTGCTGTTGCTGCTGCTGCTGCTCCTGGGAGATGCCGGAGGACCACCAGGCCCCACCGGAGCCGTCCTCGCGATTTCCTGGGTTCGCCGTGCCCCATCCACCGGCAACGCGGTGGTGTTCCGACATGTCGAGTCCGTCCGTCTGTCACAGTCCGGTCCTCGGCCAGGAGGACGGTGGTGGCCGTTCGGCGATGGTGATGGTGGTGTGTGGCGGCACCACCGGCGGCAAGAGAGAGAGAGGGAGAGGGAGAGAGAGAAAGAGAGAGAGAGAGAGAGAGGACGCACGACGAAAGAATCGGACACACACCACGTTTCCCTACAGGCACGCTCTACCACGCACACGAGTATATGTTACACAAGCGGGCACCCTCACATCCGTGCGGCTTCTTCTTCTTCCTCCTCCTCTTCTTCCTCCTGTTCCTCTTCCTCTCGATGATGCCGCGCTCCTTTCCTCCTGGCGGTACTCGTCTCCTCTGCACACCTTGTCCAACGCACGCACTTACTTATTATCGCGCACTGTCACCCGCTGCTCGTGGATTCCTCTCTCTCTCTCTCCCTCGGGTCGCGTACGCGGCGCCACTTTTGCTGCCCTTTTGCGCGAGGGACTCTCTTTTGTGGAATACACGTATGTACGTTATGGGATGCAGTCTACTCGACGCTACGCTCAACCGTTCGTTAGCTCCGTGGGTAGGTATGGCAGGCAGAGGAGGAGGGCAGCAGGGAGAGGAAGGCGGGCGGCGGGTGAGTAGGGGAGGGCGCTCTCTCTCTCTCCCCCTCGTGCTCCTGCTCCTGCTCCTTTTTCTCTCTCTTCCCCCACCATCGACGGATACTCACACTGCGTCACTCTCTCTCTCGCCTCTCACTCGCGCGCACTCCTTCTTTCACTCTCTCCCCCTCCCGTAAAGCGTTCACCGAGTTTCTCACTCCGTGGCGTCTCTCCCTTCGTGGGCGCAGCGACGTACGCGTCTGCACGGGAACCCCGGGCGCAAACGTATTTTCTCGCGCGCACTTTTCCTCTCCCCCTTTTCCTCGCGCTTTCTCCTCTTCTCCTCTCTGCTCCTCTCTCTACTTCGTAGCCGCTACTCTTCGAGTCGGCTACTTCATCTTTCGAGCATATGCGGTACGCGCCCACGGTCACACCACCGCCACCGCCGCCGCCGCCGACACACGCTTGGTTGGTCGCTCGCGCGCGCGCGCGCGCACGCACGCGGCTAACTACGCACCACGCGCCGCACACCGAAGAGTTCCTCTTGCTGCTCGCTGGAGAGCGCGCGGCGCACGACACTGGAACGACCGTGGCGGAATGCCTTGTCGATTCAACAGTCGAACGAATAGTCGAGTGAACAACCGAACGAATACCCGTGCCGTAGTCTTCCTTTGCGCACAAAGATTTTCCTCGCTTCTCTCCCTCTTTCCTTCTCGACGGCCAACGTCGTCGCTCCTACACTATACACAGTCGCGCGGCCGCATCGACAACGCGACGAACGAACTTCTCGCACACTCTCTTTCGCCTTTCCCTTCCTTCCGCACCGGCAAGCGTCTCGCTGCTTCGCGTCTCACTACGTTCGTCCGTCTCTTTCTGCGGCGCGTTTCAGGGCGCTCGCTCTCTCTGTCGCGAACGCCTCTCGCTTCAGCTTCAACACGCTTGGCTCTCGCGGTCTCCTTCCCTCTTGGGCTACCTTCCAGCCGGTGAACTCGCGCGACGTTGTCGGCTCTAGCTTCCACCCGGCCGCTCACAAAGGAGGACCTGAGCACATTGGCCAATCGGAGGACGTGCTTTCAGCGGTGGGGATGGCGGGAGACCACTGGTAGCGAACGACAGGCAACGTCGCCTTCGGCAGTCCTTCCACCGTTCGTTTCTCTCGTCCGTCCGTCTGTCCGTTCGTTCGTTCGTTCCTTTCGTTCGCTCGTTCCTTCGGTCGTTCGTTCGTCCGTTCGTTCGTTCGTTCGTTCGTTCGTTTCTTCGGTACGTTCGTTTGGCCATTCGTTCGATCTTCCTTGTTTGTAGAGAATTTGAGGGCCCACGGAGCACGCACGGTACCTGCTGGTAAAAGCGAGAAGAGGGGTGGACGACTGCGAACCCTTCTCTACCCTTGAAACTCGAGGTCAACTTTTAGGCGGAGAAAGACGGTGCGGAGAGAGAAAAAAAAGAGCTGACTTCTTGACGACACACACCGAGCTGCCTCTTCGGTCCTTCTCTATTTCGGCCCTTTCTCGTCTTATTTTTTTCTCGCTCTTATCTTGTCGCGCTTCGTAGTTTTGTTACGGGTATGGCCGTTGCTGGAATTTGCCCCACATCTACGAGTCTTCCTGCTTTTTGCGCGCCCTTTTCTCTTCTTGCTAAGTGAAAAAGTGATGTCGCGCCGGCGGTACGCGACCCTGAGGAGGGACGATATTCGTTCTATAGATTACCAGCGACTCCTCCTCGCTCAAAGGCACCTGCTTCGACTCACTGGTTAATTTTTTGCCACACCGATTATGGATAAAAACCGTTATGCTCACTGATCTATCTGAAGATATCTATACAACGAGGTATAGGTAATGTTACCTCGATGTCAGTATTGATGCTTTTCTTCATATTATTGCACAATATACGAGCAAGTTAGAATTCCCCAATTTGTCGCAGAAATAACTTTCTTCTCACAATGCTTATTATGCGCATATTAAGTATACTCGTGTATATTTAACTTGCGGTTGTAAGCGATATGCTTTTGGATAATATATGACATCACGAGTTAATATGATAATATAACGAATATACATATACTAGCATGCATCAACGGAAGTAAGTCTTGTGTGACTCCTACGTTCCAAATTGTTCGAAAATGTAGTAAGAACCGAAAAATACGCGTGATCCGGTATTCCGTAACATCACCGCTGCGAATATCTCCAACACATCCCAAAAATCGACTTGTGGTTAATTCAATTTGTGGAATACGAAAAGATTTGCAGATATATCGTAAGAAAGAATGGTACGTGGTACTGTAACAATATAGTAGTAAGAATCGAAAGATCCGGTTTTCCGTAATGTCACGGACGCCAATAACTTCGATGTGTCCCAAAAATTCGATTGTGGATCATTAAATTTACAGAATTCAAAAAGACGCAGATATATAGTAAAACGTAGTAGTAGATGGTATTATAAAGTTATAGTAAGAACAAAAAGATCGAGTTTTCTGTAATATTACTAACGCCAATAACTTCGACAAAGTCCAAAAAATTCGGTTGTGCTCCATTAAATTTAGAGAATTACGGAAAAACGTGCTGATATATATGTATATAAAGGCATTATAATATAAATAATAAAGTAAAAACGAAAAATATGCGTAATGTCACCGACATCAATAACTTCGACAAATACGAAATACTCGATTGTGCTTCATACACGATTTGCAGAATACGAGAACACTTGCAGATATGTCACAAGAAAAATAGTACGTAGTAGTATAACAATATAATAGGAACTGAAAGATCCGGTTTTCCATAATCTCACCGACGCCCATAACTTCGCGAAATCCCAAAGATTCAGACACGCTCGATCAAATTTGCAGAATACCAAGACTTGCGGATAGTATGGCGGCCGTAGCGCAAAAAGTGCGTTAATAAGGAACGGCCGGCGAGGGATAACGGTAGCATTACGAAAGACAAGCCCGCGGAGAAATCAATATGGACGATGCGAGCAAGAGAGCCCTTCCAAAGTATCTTTTTTAAAATTGTAACAAGACAGACAAAATGAAAATGTATATTATGGGGACTCGTGCATCGTGGGGTCTCTCTCCCCATCTCTCTCTCTCTCCCTCTCTCTCTCCCCCTCTTTCTCTCGTCTCCCTTTCTCTATACTCCCACCCTTACCGCCATCGCGCGAGGTAACGCGGCGAATCGAAGAGAGAAGAGAAGAGAACCGGGTCCGGGTCAATAAGACGAGCGAGTGAGAAAGACAGGGAGAAAGACTAAAGAGGGGAGGCAATATGCGTACAAGAGAGAGATGGGGCGAGAAAGAGCGAGGGAGGGAGCGAGCGAGAGGGAGGCTTGAAGAGAGAAAGGCAAGCGCATTCCCAGGGCCAGGCATTGGCAACTTAACGAACGACGAACACATGAAGGGGCAGAGTGAACAAGGGAAATATTTGAGGAGGGGGCAGTGAGTGACTGCGAGGGAACGGGAGGGAGCGAAATGAAGAAAAACAGAGGGAGAGCGCATGGTGGCCGAGAGATAGAAAAGGCAGAAAGAGAGTAAGAAAACGTAACGAGAGAAAGACTGGACGGGAGTTCTCTCTTCGATACGAATTTTTGATTCGTAGTGCCGCGCTCGGTCGAGCGAGTTGGTCCGATCGAGTTGGCCAGATCGAGTTGGCCAGATCGAGTTGGCCCGATCGAGCCCGACGCGGACCGATTTGAAGCGAGCGGCTGCGATCCCCGAAAACCGTCAAACCGGGGGTCGATGGACAAGATTTTGGAGGAACGCGGAAATTCTCGCTAGCGCGAAAACGGACGCCAGGCGTAATGTATCCGCGTTTAATCGAATTCGTTATCGCGCCCGAGTGACGCATAGACGGATCGCGTTACATCGGACGCACATTAATACACATTCGTGTTAATCACTTTTTCCGCGGCCATGCTCGTTGGCTTAATTTTTCTGCGGTGCAACATTCTGCGTGCGCGCCTCGGTTTAATCGGCTATGGAGCTCTTTGGCTGATGCGCGATCGGCTGATAATCGAGAAACTCATAGACCTGAGGTTGCATAGACGATTCGATGAGCACGCGGAAGTCATGTAACATGGCAGGTTTCATACGATAATGAAAACCAGCGTTTTCGTTACTGCATGAAAAATCAGAGATACCGTGCAAACACCAATGGGCTACCTGCATGGCGTTAGTTAACGTTCCTCGTCCTCCGCCTAAATAAAACGCCTCACCGTTGAGTATATTCGAATTGACCATATGTTCAGTTCTGCGTTCTTACGGATATGTTATGTTATTGAAGATTTCGCCTTTCAACCGAGTCCTATACGCAAGTAGCCCATTACAAAATACACATTGATAGATTCTGTCAATTTACCTTATGAGATTGATCCATTTCCAACGACTTTATTTTTCACGACGGTAATGAGAGAAATACACGCCTAAAATCATAAATCGGTTGGTGTTTCTTCGATAATAGAAGTAGCAGACTCTAGTAGTAGTAGTTGTTGTTTTCGTGTTTGGATCGCAGAATTATCTGAAATTAGCCCAATCGAAACTCTTGAGAACATTTTCGAAATCTACGGTCAATGGCTAATGAGCTCATGTACGTTCAATCGATAGCTCAGTATAACAACAGAAACAAGGAATAATCGAAAGTTATATGAAAAACAGCATAATTCATGCGAAAATATATTCGACGTGATAACGTTCAAAAAATTATCCTCTTTGACCCGAACTATTTATTCTAGTTATTACTGGAATATTCGGATGGAACGTATGTACTACACACATGTACAGCCTCTATTGCCCGTAACTACGTATACATTGTACCTACAGCATATACAGTATTTATAGAACGTACTGTATCGTGCGTTCTTCGTGTACAAAACAGTCAGAGTTTCAATGTTATTGTGTTACTACCGAAATTTCTGCGTCAACGAAAATGTTAGTGTTCCACATTTTATACACAAGGGACGATTAATGGATACGTTAATTTTTCTATTTTTCACCATATTACGCAATCTTACATAATTTATCTATTACCGAGCCAGTAAAATAAATATTTATTTTCAATCCCCAGGGGTCGTTTAGGAGATTTTGATCATTCACATAGCCGTATCTGCTTATCTGCGCATCGTTCGTCGTTATTCGAAATTGCAAGATGAAATCGAATAAAGTTATCCTAATCGAAATCATACGGTTGACTTATACAAACTCATAACCTCTCGGTTAAACAAAAGGTTAGTCTAACCTCGTTCATCGTTCACACAGGGGCAAAAAAACAAGAAAAAACCGAAGACAGCAAACTGCCAAACGAAACGTCGCCTATTTACACGTACTCTGTCGAAAATGAAAAAGTAAAAATAAATCTTTATGAAGATATTAGAGAAGAACCGAGCTAAACACGTAGTACCACAACAACACGGCAGCCCATAACCTTACTTTCAAAATAGTAGCCCGTACTCTAGAGTCCGTTGGACGCGAACATCAACATCTCTCGCAAACTGACGTGAAATCTCGCCGAAAAGGAAGAAACTCCTAAAAAGAACAGAAGGCAATCGTCGACCTATCGAGCTATTCGCTGATTCTCGTTCGTTCCAAGCGCGCACAACAAATGTCTCTTAACGGTTACGAACAGAGTGCGTCGTTTTCCTTACATTGATCACACATTCCCGCGCGCCTTATAACGCGCAATGACACACAAGCTGGCCAGGCAGCACACACACGGCTCATGTAGCACACGTCCACGCTTATTGGGCGAGGCAAGAGAACGCGTCGAATAACGACATAATTCCCCGACGATTTTGCAGACGATTCAGCCGACGTTGAAACGTCTATCGAGAAAGCGAAGCGCCGAGGAGACCGCGAAAAATGCCAGAATCAGCGAGCCTACTAGTTTCGCGCCTTCTCCGCCGAAACAACGTACACGCACTCGCCTTACATAAAGGCAGTACGTACGGTGATCGGTGCTCGCGAAAGCCTCGACACACACGTAGCAGCACATACATACGCGCGGAATATATCAGCCGTCGGTTGCGTCGTCGTCGTCGTCGTCGTCGTCGTCGGTGTCGTGATCGTCGTCGTCGTCGTCGTCGTGTCGTCCGTCGCGGTGCAGCCACACGACATGGCGCGGCGCACACAGCAAAAAAAGGACGCTTACGTACACGCGTATGTATAAACTCTAGCCGTCCGCTATACAACCGTCCTCCCCTGCCCCGCCTCACCAACACATGCACAGCAATCCGACACACTCATCGCAGCGGTGGCAAACATGAGAATACAACACAAACAAAAGGGTCGGGGCCGCTAGGCGCAGGCGACAGCAGACACACGGCGTGGAAGAAAATCGCCAGGAAATTGGCACTTGCACCGCTCGTGTCTCCCTGCAAGACGCGTACGCGTACTTTGACAGCCTCTCGAGGCCGTCCTGCCATCGGTGGGCCGCATTCGATATATCGGCAATTACGCCATGCACCGCAAACCGACTGACTGTCCACCTGATACTCTCTGCAGGCTCCTGGCGCGCGCGAGATCGAACGTCCGGGAGGTTATTAGGGACGACGACGCACCGCGTTGACGTTCTCGCGTCCAGAAGCTGTTAACGGGCTACGTGACGATCTCGCGCGCCTTGCCAAGAGCCAAGACACGTCAAGACGTGGTCTGCTGATGCGAGGACAGGACCCGCGGAGAGGTTCGGCTGGCACGCGAGCCACGGCGACCGTGCACGTTCGCGTCTTTCCCCTGGTCGATCGCACACGATGACTCCCTCGAGGGCGGGCCGGCTAACCTATTGGCGTTATTCGCGGACATTCGCGACGCGTCCCTACCGGCAGCCGTCGCTACGCGCGAATCTCCTCCGCCCCGGAGCACTCGACTCCCGACGGGCAGCCATTTGCCGCGACAACGGTTGCGTGGAAATAAAAGGTATACGCACGGCCGAGAGAACACTGGACCCGTAGTGGCACTTTCGTCGTTTCACCTCGCTATTTCCCGCTCAGCCGGGGCCTGTCGCACGTCGCCGAGTCTCGCCGAAAACGAACCGAGCCCGCGCGATGTCTGTCAACCCGCCGTAAGAAAAATATTGGGGATTTTTCTTACCTGAACGGGGTCCGCTACGGCTAAAAGGATTCTCGGCTTCGAATATCGCGACCCCACGCCACTTGTGCGGCATATGGAAGTGTATGGGGAAAATCGCGCCGGCCATTGGCGCATTTCAGATAAGCCGCAAAAAGTAAGCCAATCGGCGACGACCTTTTATGTTTTCAAGCGTTTCTTTTTACCCCCCAATAAAATGTCCGCGAGGAGAATGGGCGGGAAAAGCGTCACGGCGAAATGTCGTTGGACGATTCGCGGCTAGTCGCGTCCCTTTATGCCCCGTCAGCGTGCTCCTTTGAAAGAGAAAATTCTTCCCTTCACGTTCTTTTGAGCGCTTTTCCATGATAATGGGGATATTCCTTGAGATTTCGCTCGTTAAACTTGCCAAAGTTAGTGTGGGACGTTTCTGTCAGAGAGGTCGCTAGTCGTCAATGGTGACCTAGTAAAAAATGTGCGGCATTGCCACCAACCTTGCAACCGGTGATACTCTTTCGTCGCGTAGAGATTTTTATTTTTTCTCTTACGTTTATTTTTACGCTCGCTAGAAATATTAATTGCGGCCCTACGATGCTCTCCTCGACTGCGCATTTTCATTTACGCACGGCACTGTAGCACTTAATAATTATCACGTCGAACTCTTTTCACCTCACGATTTCGGATTACGTTCATAAGTTAGGTAACGAAATTAGACGATTTTATATAATTAATGGCAAGCCACTCGCACGGTCAAACAGAAGACTGCAGCCAGCTCGTTAAATAAATGACGGTTACGCTGCCCTTGCCCCAGCCACTGCATATTCACCAACTTTGACAGTTAACCCTCGCGTACCGATAAACATTAGCAATAACCTCTCCTACGAGCACTTCCGCCGAACGCTTGCTAAATCAACAAGCCAAATCGCACTTGGCATTGCACAGATTGACCGTAGCGTGAAAGAAAGTAACGGAAAAGTAGGAAACTCACAATAGCTGCTCTGACGTCCACTTCCTTTTCGTTAGTACACTTGCGAATTCGCGCCCATTTCACTCAAACTCGTTACACTCTGGAAGCACGTACGGAACAGACCGTTTTCATCGCAACGACACGCAATTCGCTCCTACACCAGATTCGAGCCGACTCGATTTTCGGAATTCGCCACATGCACCTCGTCCGCTTGCCTAGTGCGGATAATTTCGGAACCAGATCGTCGCCCCGCAACAATGTCATTCGTGGCTTCGATGTCTCACCGCTGCATTTAGTAATCCCCTAAAACCCGCCACTTGGAAACGTGGCCTTTGTTTGCGCTCCGTCTCGATCTTTCGTCGCGACCGTTTAAGAAGCACGTATATTTGAAAATTAAATGTAGAAGACACAATGGCCGCTGTCGGATCGGTGTAGTATCTCGCACTGCGAATTCGCTAGGAGGAAACACAAACGGTGCGAGGGAAACGAGTGCTTTCGACGATCGCGGCCAATCAGACGCCAGTCGTTACCATTTTTGATACGTTCTTGACAGGTAAGTTGGCTCGATGGGCTATTCTTTCAAAATTCTGGCATTGTGAGATTGAAATTTTTTTTTTCGATCGCGGCCGTTGAATGTTTCGTAATTCTGCGTGTTTGTGTTGAACCTGGGTGCCAATTGCGGAGGACTTATTGATTCAGAGAAAATTCCCGTGACGTAAAGCTATGCCGTTATCGCATTTCGATGCAATCGTCTCGCGAGTCTGGCTTTCTTTCTAAATTTTGCACTTTCACTTTTGCCGAACATTCGGGGTCAGAGTCGATACTCTGCTCGCTGATGTCTTCGCAAATGCAACTCAATACGCCGGTTGTTTATCAGTGCTTCGGTCCGCTATTGTCATTGTGTTAAAGTGGAACATAGCTATAGTAGAGGTATATACAGTTGCCCATAACTAATCCATAAATGTCAAGTTGAAGGATGATTCAACATTGGATTCATATTTTTTCATTAACTCATTTAGATTTGTTCTGACAAATTAAGCTGTGGTTTATTTTTCTTGTATTTTTATTTATGCAGATTAGTCGACATGGAGCAAGACACAGAATATATGAAATTGCCATTGGAAGAGCGGTGTCTTCATAAGGTAACATAATGATACCTTATGGCGCAGAATTTTATTTGATGTGTGTCATTAATTCTTGCCTATTCCGTAGTCTTGGAGAGCACGTTTGCACGGTTACGAAGAATGTGTAAATTCGTTTCAATGTATCGATGATGAGAAATCACCAGAATGGAACAAGTTTCTTGGCTTTGTGAAAAAGTTTGTGGTAGACAGCAATGCAGCTGCACAGGAGAAGGGACTAGAGGCTGTGTTAGCCTTTGTTGAAAACGCACAAGTGGCAGGGAAGACGGTCAATGAAGTCATGAATGGCATTGTCACAAAATGCATTGCTGCACCTAAGGCAAAAACAAAAGATTTAGCAGTACAAATTACACTGATGTACATAGAAATTGAGAAGCACGAAGCGGTGCAGGAAGAATTATTGAAGGGCACGGAAGCAAAGAACCCAAAAATTGTCTCTGCCTGCATTGCAGCTCTAACTCTTAGTCTCAGGTATTGTATTGATTTAGCTTTCATATACATAACAGTATAAAACCTAGAATTTGTTGTTTCTTGTGTCAATAGGGAATTTGGGTCAAAAGTGATCAATGTCAAGCCCTTGATAAAGAAGATGCCAGGATTTTTGGAAGATAGGGATAAGATGGTGAGAGACGAAGGCAAAGCTATGGTCATTGAGATCTACAGGTCAGTATACCTTTTCCTAGTCCGCTGATTATTTTACTAAATAGCAATAAATTGTAGGTGGATAGGCGCACCTCTCAAGCAGCAATTGAACACCCTGAAGCCAGTGCAGGTCACTGAACTGGAAGCGGAATTTAATAACATAAACGCCGGATCTGCGACGCCCACTCGCTTCTTGAAATCACATAAGCCCAAAGTGATGCATGCTGCTGACCTAGCAGCTGGCGATAATGGCACAGAGTGTCCCGAAGAAGAAGACGGCGCTTCTGTTCCGGACGTAGACCCCTATGAACTATTTGATCCTGTGGACATATTGTCGAAGCTTCCAAAAGACTTTTACGACAAGCTTGAAGCAAAAAAATGGCAGGAAAGGAAGGAGGCCCTCGAAGCCTTGGAAGGTCTCGTGAAAAGCCCCAAATTAGAAAATGGAGACTATGGCGAATTGGTAAAGGCTCTAAAAAAAATAATATCGAAAGACACCAATGTGGTAGTAGTTACCATGGCAGTGAAATGTCTTGCTGGGCTAGCCTCAGGACTGAAGAAAAGATTTCAACCTTACGCACTCGCCTGTTTGTCTGCCGTTTTGGAAAAGTTCCGCGAAAAGAAGCAGACTGTCGTGCAGGCTCTTCGGGACGCAGCCGATGCTATTTTCCAGAGTGTGTCTATCGATACGATACTCGAAGATAGTTTAGCTGCGTTAGAAAATAAGAATCCTGCGGTAAAGGCAGAGACGGCTGCATTCTTGGCGAGATGTTTCACGCGAACTCCACCGCCCAGTTTGAATAAAAAACTGTTGAAGGCATACTCCAGTGCACTCCTAAAAACTTTGAATGAACCAGGTAACTTTCGAATCTAAAGAGACCCCAACACCATTTTTCATGTATTCCTCTCACAATAATGAAATTATTTTACAGACCCAATTGTGAGGGATAATTCGGCGGAAGCTTTAGGAACAGCCATGAAATTGGTTGGAGAGAAGTCAATGATGCCTTTCCTCACAGACACAGATAATTTGAAGATGACCAAGGTACCTAATCTAGAGAACTTCCTTTATTAGTATGCGTAATGAGATGGAAGCTCTTGTTTGGTTATCAATCGATTTAAAATTGCAAGCAAAAAGGGTTCTTATTTCATTATTCACTATTATTACAAAGGTTGAAAACGACACACCACTTATTATACATGTGGACGTCATGCAGTATGTGACATTCAGTGTATGTTTGATGTAGATAAAAGAATGCGCCGAAAAAGCAGTAATTCTGGTGAAAGTTTCTGGAACACGAAAAGTTGGAAACGATCGGCCCAATACGGCACCTGCAAAGGTAGAGCCAGCCGCTAAGCCTAAAGATGCAGATGCAAAGGTTCCTGCAAAAAGGCCGAATACGGCGACCATCACCAAGAAACCACAAGCAAAGAAGCCATCTGCTTCTTCTATGACAAATTTAGGTAAAAATTTGTTTTTTATGCAATGGAAGAATTGATGTATAAGGTTTTTAGAGAATGGAATGCACTTTGCTTTTTGGTTGATTAAAATTCACTGTTAAGAGCATACGTATCTTACCACTGCACTATTTTTTAGCATAATGATATCTTAACCCGTGCTAATTCTATAATTTGCTGTTGCTGAAGACCCTAATGAACCATTATGGAAGAAGAAATAATTTGCAGGGAATATTTGTTTGTTGCAGCCGCTACGAAGAAGGCTTCAGCTTCTAAAGTACAGACGGAGAAGAATTACAGCGTCGAGGAGATCGAAGAAATGGCAGCACAGTTACTTCCGGCCGATGTGATTTCTGGTCTTGTCGATAGTAACTGGAAGTCTCGCTTATCCGCTGTTGAACAACTTTCCGAGATTGTAAAACAGACTGACCCAGCGGAAGTTTCTACCCAAGTTATTGTGCGGACTTTGGCAAGAAAACCCGGATTCAAAGACACAAACTTCCAAGTACTCAAACAGCGACTTGAAGTTGTGAAATTTCTGGCTGAAAATTGTCCGTTTACCAGTACCACTTCAGAATACTGTATCATGGATGTGACAGAAAAGTTGGGTGACTCGAAAAATAGTGCGATCGCATCCGATACTCTCTTGGCAATTGCCGATGCAATAAACTTCGAATACGTGACAAACGAGGTAGTGGCTTTTGCGTTCAATCAAAAGAATCCGAAAGTTCAGCAAGAGACGTTGTTATGGTTATGCAGGGGTCTCATGGACTTCGGCTGCACAGTCAACGTCAAGTCTTTAGTGGACACGTTAAAGAAAGCAATTTCTGCTACTAACCCCGGAGTGCGCACTGCAGGCATAGCTTTAGTCGGAACATTGTATATCTTTGTGGGCAAACCATTGTTAATGTTCTTTGAAAACGAGAAGCCTGCGCTGAAGTTGCAAATCGAGCAGGAGTGTGAGAAACGTTCCTCCGAATCTGCACCTGCTCCTACTCGCGGGGTAAAGAGTAAGAAAGGCAAGAGTGACGTGGAAAGCAGTTCGACAGTAGAAGAAAAGCAATCTAGCCACGAAATTGATCTAAACGATCACATTCCGCGCGTTGACATCAGTGGTCAAATAACGGAAAGTCTGCTCGCAGAATTGGGGGACAAAAATTGGAAAGTACGGAACGAAGGCTTGCAGAAGGTGAATGCAATTCTGAGTGAAGCAAAGTTCATCAAAGGTTCGATTGGAGATCTTCCACAGAGTCTGGCACAGAGACTGGTCGATAGTAACAGCAAAATAGCTCAGTCTACGTTAAATGTATGCCAACAGTTGGCTGTAGCAATGGGACCACCGACGAAACAGCACGTACGAACGCTGTTTCCAGGATTCCTGCAATCTTTGGGTGACAGTAAGAGTTGGATCAGAACAGCAGCGATTTCTTGTATAAACGCATGGGGCGATCAGTGTGGATACAAGGAGTTCTTTGATGCCGAGATGGTAGGCGATGCTCTGAAGTCTGGCTCACCTATGCTGCGGTCAGAACTTTGGAACTGGTTGGCTGAAAAACTTCCACTCATACCTGTGAGACAAATACCGAAAGAAGAACTGTTAGTTTGCGTGCCGTGCCTCTATGCAAATTTGGAGGATCGCAATTCCGACGTACGGAAGAATGCGCAGGAAGCAATCCTTGGATTCATGATTCATCTTTCCTACGAGACTATGGCCAGGAACACGGAAAAATTGAAGCCAGGCTCGAAGAACGTTGTATTAACGGCATTGGACAAATCCCGGCCTAATTTGCCTATTCAGGCGTTGCCAAAGAAACCGCCGCCTGAAGAGAATGCGGTTAAGTCTGTAAAAAGTGCTGGAGCGATGAAAGCATCGCGGGCTTCGATAAAGCCGAAAAGTGCGACAGCTGCGAAGACTGGCAGTGCCCGTAAGAAGGACGAGGATGTTGACACGAGCCCGTTACTGGCCACTAACAACTTGAAACATCAGAGAGTCATTGACGAACAAAAGCTAAAAGTTCTGAAATGGAATTTCACTACTCCTAGAGAAGAATTCGTGGATCTGCTTAAGGAACTCATGTCTGCAGCGAACGTAAACAAGACTCTTATGGCAAACATGTTTCATTCTGACTTCCGGTATCACCTAAAAGCCATTGAGGCACTGACCGAGGATCTGCCAGGGAACAGCAAGGCTCTCGTGTCGAATTTGGATTTAATCCTCAAGTGGCTAACATTAAGATTCTTTGACACAAATCCGTCTGTATTGCTGAAAGGACTAGATTATCTGCAGACTGTCTTTAACTTACTAATAGAGGACCAGTATCACATGTTAGAAAATGAAGCGGCGTCCTTCATACCTTACCTCATTATTAAGATAGGAGATCCAAAGGACGCTGTACGTAATGGCGTGCGTGCACTGTTCAAACAAATTGCCTTAGTATATCCCGTGAGCAAGTTATTCACCTATGTGATGGATGGGTTAAAGTCGAAGAATGCTCGACAAAGAACAGAGTGCCTCGACCAGCTGGGCTCTCTTATTGAAAATTACAGCGTTTCTGTTTGCCAGCCATCGCCATCTGCAGCTTTGAAGGAGGTCGCGAAGCAGATCGCCGATCGAGACAATTCCGTTCGGAATGCAGCTCTAAACTGCATTGTTCAAGCGTATTATCTAGAAGGCGAACGAGTGTTCAAGCTTATCGGGCAAATATCGGAGAAAGATCAGTCTCTTCTTGACGAACGCATCAAAAGGGCCGCAAAGAATCGTCCAATAAAATCGGCGTCCTCGACGAGGGTCAGTGCGCCACCCAGCGAACCTGCTGCACCACTTAATGAAGAGGAACCAGAGGACTACGAGGATGACACTGAAGAAATGCCGGAGCAACCAACGGAGTTTGCAAATGAGTTGTAAGTTACACGCGATACTCCTCCTACTGTACAAATAGACACAGACTTTAACACATTAACTTTTATATGGAATTCAGTTATGCTTGATCTCTTGAGCTTTTATTGTATTTTCTTACTTTCATGGATAGTTTAATTTTTAATATAATTTGATGTAACAAATTAAGGTGCGGTAAATGTAATACATTGGAACCGCAATGTTGAAACGTGCGCAAGATACCTACAGCTCTACTATTTCACCTTTCTAGATGTATAGATTTCCACATGTTTTATGCTATTTTGGAAATGAGTGTAAGTTACCCATGGCAGTCAGTCCTTGTGCTGTACGAATACACACACTCTAACACATTAGCTTTTACGTGGAATTCAATTATGCTTGATCTTTTAAGCTTTTATTGTATTTTCTTACTTACATCATTAGTTTAATTTTTTATATAAGTTTGTATAACAAATTAAAGTGCGGTAAATGTAATACATTGAAACCGCAGCATTGGAACGTAAGCTAGATATCTACATGTCTACTGTTTACCTATCTAGATGTGTAGACTTCTAGAGTTCCAGATGTTTTATACTATTTTTTTTACCACTGTGCATATGTATTCACTCACGCCTGCATGTTTTCGCTGTTTAATTACCATATAGGCAAAATGTCGTAACAGAGAACGAGGCGGATGGAATCTGCCTCGACGAGCCAGAGACAACGACAGAAGATGTTAGGTCAACGACAGAAACGATCGAGCAAGTTAAGGAGAAGCCCGATGAACCAGTTTCTCAAAGTCACCTGCCCGATAACGATTCACAAGAAAATTGCAAAACGTTTGTGTATTTTCAGGAGCTTACAGCTCCATTATCCATGAGACTGGTTATTGTCGGGGGTATGGTTCGGGGGAGATTGTGCCAACTGTTTACAGATTTTTCCTTTAAGTGCTGCTGTTCTGGATTTTTCTTCTCCGTTTCTGTTTCAATCATCTTTTTATATTGATCCGTTCTCTTGCTCTTGTACCCTGCACGATATTTTTAACAACCTTGTTCATTAGTGCTCGATAAAAGTTTTATTGTAGTGTTCCGCAACCAACATTCCCGTCACTTCCTCAGCATACTGATTGCACGTTGTAGAAATTTAAAGCTCCATGGTGGTCTCGTACGATCTTGTCGTAACCAGGTTTATTCAAATTTCTTCTCGCGTACTTTCAGAAACTCGCCGACATCGGCGCAATCAAAAGTGTCTGGCCCATTTGGTTTGGACATGGATTTTATTCAGAGAATCGAATCGAGCGCTCCTGTCAAGTATTCAAATCCAGTTCTTTTGGAACCAGACTTATCAGACTTAAACGAATCCGTTAAGAACACACTGAACCCACCTAAGACACAGTAAGTTGATGTTGTTGCAAAAGAACGGCGCGACGTATCATTGGTATGTATAAAAAAGCAATGCCATTTTCCAGAGTAATCCCAATTTCACCACCGAAATTGTTAGTACCAAAGTCAGCTTCGTCAGCTGTGCCTGCTTCAGCGTTGGCATCATTCGCCAGTAATGAAGACAGCCTCGAGAGGAATATTCTTGCAATTGCTAGTTTGGATCTACCCACCGCTACTCAGGCAATGAGTAGCATAGAAAATGTTAGTATAAAATATCCGTTATATTTCGGTAAAGACGATACAAAAAATACAGTACAAAGACAAGTACAATACAATACAATAGAAAAATGTATATATACTGAATGCCATGTGTTTTCAGCTGATTAAGTCTCATCAGGTTTCGATGTTGCAAGCAAGGGAAGCTAAATTCATCACTTCAATAAACGTGCAACTGAATCTTCTGCAAACACACCTATTGTACCAAGGCAACGCTGACATATCGAAGGGTTTCCGAAACATCTTTATGGTTATACTTGTGTTTTATGATACGGGAATTCTTGGAAGAAACGTACCGATGCCCGCTTTGCAAGAACTTGTAGACCAAATGATCAGTCTGTTAGCGGAAAATAAGTTGGACCGATTGAATCAAGCAGAAGCATATTATCGAGTGATCAACAACATTGTTGTTAAAATTATTGACAATTCGAACCATACGACGATTATATGGTGAGATTTTTTATGATACCTAATATTTCAGTTCTTATACTTAACACTTTGACTGCCACGCGTATTTTACTATATTAAAACCGCAACGAGATAAAGTACTATAGAATATGATTGAATTGTGCAAAATGAAAATAATGCGAAGGTATCGGAGACCAAAGAATTGAATCACTATTCAATATTAATTGCATTTTCAAAATTACAAACGCGACCGATTGGGTATTTTTTGAATTTTTCGTGAGACCTTTTGCGCCGGTCACCGATGACCACCATGGCAGTCAAAGTGTTAACACATTAAACGCTGACACTACTTTGTTCACCTTTACGCCACAATATGTGCCTAAATAGAAAGTATATGTTGGTCATTGGTGATTAATGCAACCTGAACGAAAGGTATATTGTCAATCAGTGAAATGTATTTTTTTTTTTACTTATTTATTCTTAGTCAACACTGATCGATGTGGTCTGAACGAAAAGTAGTGTCAGTCACTGCTGACTGTCATGGCACTTAACGTGTTAATATCTCTTTCTTTACTATGTAATTTAAATTAAATTAACGTTTCAGTGTTTTAATTAAACTATTGCACGCGTGCGCTGAATCGGACGCTCCTCCGAAATATGAAGAATTAGCGATGAAATGTTTATGGAAGATAGTAAAGACGTTTCCTAATTGGGCAGATGATTTGGATTATGACACGATTCTTTTGGAAGTGCATCACTTTTTGAAAGTACGTTGCAGTATATTACAGGATTTCACAAATTCGTTTGTTCACTGTTATAATTAAAATGTTTACTGCGTATCAGGACTATCCAAGCGCATGGTGGAAGAAACGAAAGTCTGATACACCCCTACGTACAGTTAAAACTGTTCTCCACAGTATGACCAGAGTTAAAAACAGTACGATACTCAACCATTTGACGAAAATTAATAATACAAACGAATCTGAACTGCATTCCTACCTTATCAGATTAATCACGGTTAGTAGTCGTGCTATTCAGGATTTATCGCCGACGATATTCACAGATACCATTTAACTCGTCGTTATATTATTTGTGACAGACATTTAAGCCGGACGATATCAACATGTCAAGAGCATCTTCAAAGTCAAGCAATCAAGGTAGAAGCCAGAAGCATTTATCTAAATTTACACATCAACAGTTATCAGAGATATTCAAGAAAATTGGGTCAAAGCACCATATACAAGAAGTACGTAGACCTCACAGAATTACATGTCAACGTGCATTGTATTGTAGGCTAAGATGAAAGGTCTTTATACGGATATTTTGTTCAGGGCTTGGTGCAATTGTACGATTTCAAATTACAATATCCCGAAGCGGACGTACAACCGTTCTTAGTGAAATCACATCAGTTCTTCCAGGACTTTATCGAACAAGGCTTAAGGGACATTGACCAGGCCCGAAAAAGTCAGACACACACAGCGCAATCGAATAATCAGTATGCGACAGGTAAGTAAAACGAGCGTGAACCTGGTTGCGGATCTTGTATATTATTATGTATGTCCTGAATCTTAGAAGCTACAGAGTCTCCCGCAGCAATAAATGTAGGAAAGACTCTCTTAGGCGCGATGGATGGTCTAGAGAGGCTTCGTTATCTCGAAACACAATGTAGAACAACGACAACCAGCCAGTCAGATTTAACATGAATCTATTCGCATGATTATTTATTTAGGTAAGAGTCCTCGCAAACGCAGACCCGGCCATTTATTATTTGAAATATATTATAAAACGATGATAACTGGCAAATTGCTACGCTGCCTTTGTTGAAACGACGTCAGAATGATATCTACGAGGTCTGACGAAAACTGATTTGCATGTAGTTTCATTTAACTAATGCCCAGGTCTGTACGGAGCTAATGTCTGAAAGTTACTTGCGTCTGTTTTATCGATTTACTGCTTAGTTCGTAACCACTCTCCTTTTCCCTTCGAACATGCAACGTCACAAAACTGTAACTGGATCAGGATGTATAACGATTAGATTACAATGTACCTAATATTATGTCGTCCAGTGCGAGATTAACAGTAGAGTATTATATTAGATTTTATTTGTAGCTGTGTATAGTTGATATTATATTGATAATACAATTGTAATAAGGTTTACGTGTTATACATATTATACATAATATATATATATATTTATGAATTACATGAGCCGAACGAGAAAAGGGAGAAGTATATGTAACGAATGGTGGATGATCGTACGTTAGACTGATATAGCCGCCAATTTACATTCTGTTATTCCTTTTAAATAAATCATTCATTTCGTAACTCGTGTTAAAGTCATTTTCGATGCGCTGCACGTAGGTGCGGATTAAATAATAATTTGCATGATTATCAAGAAATATATTAAACACTTTTGTACAACATGTCTTTGATCATTGGTCGTATCAGACGCTTCGCAGATGTTAAATCTTACTATATCTGTCGATTCTTTGTATATTATTGTACAATAATATTACTATGCTATGTATATCGCTTTCTATAGATGATTTACAATTCAGGCATACACTGTTTTCAATAATACAAACCTTACTCTTGTATTATTTTATCGTAATTTAAGTCCTGTGAAGAATGTCTCTCGTTACATACGAACGAAATAAACTGATTCGCAGTTACGTGTATTTGACATAAGAGTACTTGCGGAGATATGGTACACGGAAACAGCGTTTCCACATGAGTCACAGATGATTAACTTGACATCGAGCCTACGTAAATGTACAAAATTTAAGCTAAACGAATACTTTTGTAAGATTATTTCACCGTTTAGTCCTTCAACTGTTCATTTCTTTATGCATCTTCCGTTGGACTGACAAAGAGTGCCGTTAGCGCGAACAAAAGGAATACCAAACCTCCGATTATGGTCACTGTAAACATTTAAAACTTGTTGTACTGGCCACCGCACTGATATACTGAATCACAAAAATGTATATGTTCTACCTGTTCGTACGGAAATTCGTTGGGCTATCATCCTTCCTCCCAAGACAGCAAGACCTGTACACATTGAATGACCTAATACTCCACCCAACACTACTCCATAGACATCCTAAAATATAGAAGCGTACATTAGTCTTGCCGATATCTTACTGTTAATGTTAAGTGTATTTAACACTTTGACTGCCATGATGGTCACCGGTGACCGACGCAAAAGATTTTACTGAAGATCCAAAATATTCGCAATGGGTAATAATAATTATTTTATAAATGCAGTTAGTGTTAGAATAGGTATGCGATTCTTTGGTCTCCAATACATGTACATTATTTACATTTTGCATAATTCAGTTAAACTATTTAACACGTTGACTACCATGGGGGTCACCGGTGACCGACGCAAAAGATTTTACTGAAGATCCATAATATTCACAATAGGTAGCAATTATTATTTTAAAAATGCAGTTGTTATTAGAATAGTGATGCGATCCTTTGCCCTCCAATACCTGCACATTATTTACATTTTGCATAATTCAATCAAACGCTGTAGTATTTCATAGCATCGCAATTCTCATACAGCAAAATACACACGGCAGTCAAAGTGTTAATAAAGTTAATCATTTTTTTGCGCCTGTTTTGATGAATATCTATGAAGGACTATAGATTTTTCACAAATTCCTCTGGGAAGATACTCATTCTCCGACTTACTTTGTATACCGAATTTTACTCTATTAAGTATACAAAAAATCCGTAGTGTAAGTAGATTCTAAGCACAATTCTAAATGTAACATAAACACCCCAACAATAGAAATGATAGGCTTATTTATATAACAGGCTACTGAACAGAAGACCCATGGCCCTTGAAACGTGTAGAGCTCCTGCAGGATTAAATAAAACCATTCAACCAAACAGGCACAAAAATGATTGCTGTTATAAAAAAAATGTTGAATTTAGAATTAACCCTTTGCGGACGAGCGACGCATATGTGCGTTCAGCATAAGATATTCCTATAACCGATGAAGGCATACTTATGTTCGGCAAAAACACCTGATAAAGCCGAGACATAAATATCGAGATTGCATATATGTATGTATTTTGCAAATGGCATGTGTTAAACGAGAGTTGGTAATTTTGATGGGTGTCAGCGGCTTCGAATCGCTCCGTCCGCAAAGGGTTAAGTTTATATATTTAATTACTTCTCTCGCTGCTAGAATAATGGTTGTCAGCTGCGACCTATCTCCCCACTCGGCGAGAAAAGTGAGAGTGAACGCTTGTAGAAATATCCTTGTGAGCACCATTAATGCACTGGCCTTCGCGTTTTTTCTAAGAACGCCCATCTCAGGATCCTGTACTAACGTGGTCGTTGCTTCTTTTTCGTACTGGAAACAACATCGTTAGATAAATTTGCGTTCGCATTTGTGTCGAAGTTGAGGTGGCTCATTACTACCTCGTCGTCTCGTTTCCTCAAGTCTGACTGCACTTCTTCCAGTTCCTCCTGCCCTTCTGTAGCGGACATATAATACCCATCGCGCAGCATCTTCAAACCGAACAGTGCAAAAAGAGCGGTAGATATGTAATATGTGTATGCTCTCGGTATAATCGTAGCGGCATACCCGAAAATTACTGAAAACAATTGCCTCGTAAAGTCATCTTGAAATGAAAGTTGTGCAATTCAGCGAAAAGTACATCAAACGTCTTCTGTCTTGCTCGAATATGGGCAGGAAGTCTAAAGTATCATAATTTTCAGATATGCATGGTCCTAAGCGAAGACTAAACTTTCTTATCTCTATTACATCGGAATATTGCAACAAGCTAGAAAGAGAAGCAATATAAATTTGGCATCTGTACAATTTCTGACACAGATTTGTATATTCACTTAGTCAGGAGGTAGTAGCCTTACCATAGAGATAAGAACGATGCAAACTAAAGCCAATAAGGATTGCCCCATGAACCTGGAGGTCAGTGCATTAAAACCAATATTCCCAAAGAGTTAAACGACCAAAGAAGGACAGTGACAGCGCATATGGAAATATAGAAGTATGAAAGTAAAGTTAGTTAGATCAAATACAAGAGGATCTTGGGTACCCAGGACACTAATGCACAGTAACGTATCACAGAAGTCAGGATACCTGAAAGAATAGTCATGATAGCCAGAGCGCTAATGGCTCCGATGAAGACTGTGAGTCTTGGATGCTTCATAGCCATAATGGCAGCAATGAAAAAAGTCTTGTCACCCAGCTCTGAGACAACAATAACCGACAGAGATGCGACAAACGCATGCAGGAAGCCAAGGTTGCCATTTGGCTCTGCAGATACAGATTCCTCTGCCTTCTGAAACATGTATACATTTATTAAATATTTTATGTCGATTGTGTTAAATATTTATAAAGGATAATTGAAACTGGAAACGGTAGATAAAGAATATAATCGATTCTTTGTCTATAACACAGCCCAAACGCCGACGGCAACATTTTAATTCAACTTTTCCGGGTAGATTATTAAGTCGCATGATAGACATAAATAATGCATCTATATAAAACCAACACGGAGACGTTTTCCGCGTAAGATATTAATGTTAGGCAAGCGTCAGAACGTTATTCTATGAAAGGCGGCAAATTGTATTTGCGACGCATAACCATGGTGCGGTTAAACACAAACAACGTCACTTTTATTTGAACTGTTACCATTACAAGAGTCAGTTATCTGTCAACAGATCAAACACTTACCATTGACGTTACTGTCATCTGAGCAATCTCATTGTAATGTGGCTCATTCTCGCTAGATACCAAACTGATAAAAAGATTGAGGAGTATGTGGAGATATGTGATTTGTTTCACTATCAGCGTGCACACATTTTTGACGTCCATTCTTTGCCCGGTGCCAGCTACTACGGTCCGTGTCTATAACCTCAAGTTCTTCTAGCGACATATACACTTTGATATAGCTTCCAGCAGACTACCACGTGATTGGCGTCAAAACAGGCTGCGTGATAGTTCTGCTTACATTCTTTGGATTATACCCACGGTGCCATCGTTCGGGCTATTTCATCAATACGTTTAATATTACCAGATCGTATTGGCATATCAAGTGTACACTCCCACCACAGGCGAGATATTGTAGACCAATCATCTAATGCATCTTTTGTCCGGTTATTCCGGAATCTTAGCGACATTATCGGCTGGTATTAAATTTCTTGACGGCAAGTTGTGTTAAAAAATAGAGAATAGCGGAAACGAATTATATTTCACTAATTTTTTGTCCAGTTATTCCGGAATCTTAGCGACATTATCGGCTGGTATTAAATTTCTTGACGGCAAGATTTGTTAAAAATTAGAGAATAGCGGAAACGAATTATAATAAAAATATTTCACTAATTTCCTTGATTAAACTCAATACATGTTGGAAACGGGGGTATATGCTTAGAACAGATTATATCATTTTATTACTTGTAACGCCTCACGGCGATTTATCGATGTGGACGAGCATTAATATTTTTAACTATTATCGGCTCGCATATAGTTAGGATAAACGTCAAAACTTCTTGAAGACACTAATTATTCTATGGTCTGCGTCTAAACTTTGATAGTGAAGCATCGGAAATTTCCAACACATAAGATATTGTAGACCAATCATCTAATGCATTTTTGTCCGGATATTCCGGAATCTTAGCGACATTATCGGCTGGTATTAAATTTCTTGATGGCAAGATTTGTTAACCCTTAGCGCTCCGGCATATTTTCGCAGCGGAACGAGTGAAACGGAGTTTTATTTTAACACTTTATTAGAACGGCGGTGCTATAAAATACTACAGCGTTTGGCTGAATTATGCAAAATTTAAATAATGCGCAGGTATTGGAGACCAAAGGATCGCATCACTATTCTAACAATAACTTCGTTTATAAAACAATTTTTGCTACGCATTGCAAACATTTTGGAGCTTCAGTAAGTGACGGTCAAAGTGTCAAATGAGAAGAATTAAACGTGCTATAAAAAAAGGTCAAAAAATGGTTTAATCGTAACAGTGCAGAGACTGATCACGTTTTAACTACAGTTATCAATTGCCAACGCCGACGATACCGCAGCATTTTAAGCGCAATCATGTTAAAAACATGCGGCTAAGGGTTAAAAATTAGAGAATAGCGGAAACGAATTATATTTCACTAATTTCCTTGATTAAACTCAATACATGTTGGAAACGGGGGTATATGCTTAGGACAGATTATATCATTTTATTACTTGTAACGCCGCACGGCGATTTATCGATGTGGGCAAACATTAATATTTTTAACTATTATCGGCTCGTATATAGTTAGGATAAACGTCAAAACTTCTTGAAGACACTAATTATTCTATGGTCTACGTCTATACTTTGATAGTGAAGCATCGGAAATTTCCATCACATAAGATATTGTAGACCAATCATCTAATGCATCTTTTGTCCGGATATTCCGGAATCTTAGCGACATTATCGGCTGGTATTAAGTTTCTTGACGGCAAGATTTGTTAACCCTTAGCGCTCCGGCACATTTTCGCAGCGGAACGAGTGAAACGGAGTTTTATTTTAACACTTTGACTGCCGAGCGGATTTTGCAGTATTAGAACGGCGATGCTATAAAATACTACAGCGTTTGGCTGAATTATGCAAAATTTAAATAATGCGCAGGTATTGGAGACCAAAGGATCGCGTCACTATTCTAACAATAACTTTGTTTATAAAATAATTTTTGCTACTCATTGCAAACATTTTGGAGCTTCAGTAAGTGGCGGTCAAAGTGTTAAATGAGAAGAATTACACGTGCTATAAAAAAAAGGTCAAAAAATGGTTTAATCGTAACAGTGCAGAGACTGATCACGTTTTAACTACAGTTATCAATTGCCAACGCCGACGATACCGCAGCATTTTAAGCGCAATCATGTTAAAAACATGCGGCTCCGCAGCGGAGCCTACGGAGCGCTAAGGGTTAAAAATTAGAGAATAGCGGAAACGAATTATATTTCACTAATTTCCTTGATTAAACTCAATACATGTTGGAAACGGGGGTATATGCTTAGGACAGATTATATCATTTTATTACTTGTAGCGCCTCACGGCGATTTATCGATGTGGACGAGCATTAATATTTTTAACTATTACCGGCTCGCATATAGTTAGAATAAACGTCAAAACTTCTTGAAGACACTAATTATTCTATGGTCTACGTCTATACTTTGATAGTGAAGCATCGGAAATTTCCATCACATAAGATATTGTAGACCAATCATCTAATGCATTTTTTGTCCGGATATTCCGGAATCTTAGCGACATTATCGGCTGGTATTAAATTTCTTGACGGCAAGATTTGTTAAAAATTAGAGAATAGCGGAAACGAATTATATTTCACTAATTTTTTGTCCGGTTATTCCGGAATCTTAGCGACATTATCGGCTGGTATTAAAATTCTTGACGGCAAGATTTGTTAAAAAATAGAGAATAGCGGAAACGAATTATATTTCACTAATTTCCTTGATTAAACTCAATACATGTTGGAAACGGGGGTATATGCAAGTTGTGTTAAAAATTAGAGAACAGATTATATCATTTTATTAAACTCAATACATGTTGGAAACGGGGGTATATGCTTAGGACAGATTATATCGCACGGCGATTTATCGATGTGGACGAGCATTAATATTTTTAACTATTACCGGCCCGCATATAGTTAGGATAAACGTCAAAACTTCTTGAAGACACTAATTATTCTATGGTCTACGTTAATACTTTGATAGTGAAGCATTGGAAATTTTCATCACATAAGATATTGTAGACCAATCATCTAATACATTTTTTGTCCGGATATTCCGGAATCTTAGCGACATTATTGGCTGATATTAAATTTCTTGACGGCAAGTTGTGTTAAAAATTAGAGAATAGCGGAAACGAATTATAATAAAAATATTTCACTAATTTCCTTGATTAAACTCAATACATGTTGGAAACGGGGGTATATGCTTAGGACAGATTATATCATTTTATTACTTGTAACGCCTCACGGCGATTTATCGATGTGGACGAGCATTAATATTTTTAACTATTACCGGCTCGCATATACCAGGTTGCTCAATAAGTTTTGTCGTTCGATAAGAAAAACACAATGTTATGGTTCAAAATACACTTTATTATTCATCAGTATAATCTCCCTGAACATTAATGCACTTGCTCCAACGATCCTCCAATCTGTGGATCCCATCCCTGAAGTGAGATTCCGGAAGGTCTGCAAAATACGCTTCAACAGCCGTTATGACCTCTTCATTTGACGAAAAACGCTTGCCACGCATACATTTTTTGAGTTCTGGAAACAAATGGAAGTCGCTGGGGGCCATATCTGGTGAATACGGCGGATGCTCCAACAATTCGAACTTTAATTCATGGATTTTAGCCATTGTCAAAATGCTCTTGTGACACGGTGCGTTGTCCTGATGAAAAAGGATTTTTTTCTTCTGCAAACCGGGTCTTTTTTCACGAATTTTTTCCTTCAACTGGTCCAAAAGGTTGCAATAATATTCAGAATTAATTGTTTTACCAGTTTGCAAGTAATCCACAAATAAAGTTCCTTTCGCATCCCAAAAAACTGATGACAGAACCTTCTTGGCCGATTTCTGGACACGAACTCGTTTCGAAGCCGAACAATCAGGTTCACACCACTCTTTAGCCTCTTGTTTTGATTTAGGATCATGGTGATAGACCCAAGTCTCATCCATAGTGATGAATCGACTCACAAAATCCACTTTATCCTTTTTAAAACGCTCCAAATGTTGTTGAGAAAGTCGCATTCGAATGTGTTTTTGTTTAATTGTAGCGAATGCGGCACCCATTGTGCACACAGCTTTTTAAAACTCAAAATTTCATTTAAAATATGATTCACACTGCCTAATGAGATGTGTAGAGCCTCTACTAAATCCCTCTCAGTCAAGAAGAGTGAACCAACAAAACAAAAACAAATTTGGACTAGTAGCAAAGCCCTCTCTTATCGACCGAGAAAACTTATTGAACAACCTGGTAGTTAGATTAACGTCAAAACTTCTTGAAGACACTAATTATTCTATGGTCTACGTCTATACTTTGATAGTAAAGCATGGGAAATTTCCATCACATGAAACCAATATATGCTAGACTCTAGTGTACTTTAGATATGCGCATTTCTTGCAATGTGCTTTTATGTTTGCCTACCAAATTTTCTGTACTTAGACAGAGCCTGTCTATAATTAAGTGATTGAAAGCACAAGGCGTCGAAACCATCAAAGAAACGTTACGACGCATAAAAAAATTTAAATAAATAAATCATGTAGTCTGTGACGTAGTCACTCTGTTCCACCAGTATTTATCAAATAAATTCTCAAAGAAATCAAAGAAATGTTACGACGCCTAAAAAAAATTAAATAAATAAATCATGTAGTCTGTGACGTAGTCACTCTGTTCCACCAGTATTTACCAAATAAATTCCTAACTTAATGTAAAGAATGAACGAAATAACGTATATGTTTTGATACTATTTTCAATATAGTTTTTATATATACTATAACGTATTTAGTATAACTTCCCACCATGAGGACCATTCTGATCTCGTATAATCTCGTACAAAATTCCTAACTTAATGTAAAGAATGAACGAAATAACGTATATGTTTTGATACTATTTTCAATTTTCCACAAATAGTTTTCAAAAATATAGGAAATAAGTTACTATAACGTATTTAGTATAACTTCCCACCATGAGGAGCGTTCTGATCTCGTATAATCTCGTATAAAATTCCTAAATTAATGTAAAGAATGAACGAAATAACGTATATGTTTTGATACTATTTTCAATTTTCCACAAATAGTTTTAAAAATATAGGAAATAAATTACTATAACGTATTTAGTATAACTTCCCACCATGAGGAGCGTTCTGATCTCGTATAATCCCAGTCGATAACACTGAATTTGACATGAAAATATTGAAGCTATAGCGGCGAAAATTTGTCGGCGCTAACATCTCGTTAAACTAACCTTACATGCAATGTTTTCGGCTTAAGGTGCTTCGATTGCATGATAACATTTAAACATAACGTTAACAACGTGCAGTAAAGATGAAGGAGGGTCAACTGTCAAATTGCGAACGAAATTTTGTAAATAAAGCTATCGGAGAATGTACGGTAGGTGAATATTCTTAGCACGTGCCCGTAATTTTGGCTTGAAAAGTTCAAATAAGTGCTTTCAGAGATTAGATGGCAGAAGTTTGTTGGAAGCCAGGCCCGTGAAAATTTATTTTGGTGTCAACTGGGGATCCTGCATTGTGTCTTTGGGCAATACGAGGTAAGAAAATGTTTGTTTTTGTTGTTTCAACCGTTGACACGTTTTATGCGCAGGGCCTCAGCTCAAGTAACATGTGAGATTCAACAGCCAAGAGTGTCACGGCCCAATGAAGGGATAATACACGTGAACGTAGAATTAGGTTCATTGGCTGCACAGCACTTTGAAACAGGCAGGCAGTCGGAGATGGGCATGCTGATCAACAGTTTGGTAGAGAAGTGTTTAATGGACACAAATTGTGTGGACTTGGAGTCACTGTGCATAATAGCTGATAAAAAGGTAGCTGGGATTCACTTGCACAGCTTCTATTATTAACCCTTTGCGATCGGTGTCCCTGTTGCGGGGACATCTTTAAATCATCGTAGAAGTCGATATTCCGCAGCGGGAACCTTCGAAAATGCAATTTTTCATTGGTGCATGGAGATATAGGTCATCAACTCATACATACTGTATAAAATAATAAAACCACAGAACAACGAAAAGCCACTGACACACTTTTGTGAAATGTTTAGTCGATCGGTTAGTAGGAAATTTCTGGCACCAAACACTATCTTAGTAAATCACTAAATAATTAATTTCATATAATTCGTTCAAAAATCAAGAACGACTATGTAGTATGTTTCGACAGGAAAAGTGCGGGACAAAGACGACAAACACACACGTATCATGATACTTGTACACGAAAGCCAGGACTTCATAACAGTGATTGTTTCACGAAATATCATACTTTAGAACATTACAGAGATTAAAAATTTGTATTCTTACGTATTACAAGTAGTAATAAACACAACAAATCAGTTTCAACAAATTCTGTGTGTTTTAATATCCATATATTGACTTTAAATTCTGTACGGAATAGTAACTGCGAAATGCTAGATATCATCCGACCTGCTGGTACTCTTAAGAGCAAAATCTGCCGACCGCAAAGGGTTAAAACAAATAAGGGAGTTAGTTCTTTCAATTATTCTAGGTTTGGATGATAAGGGTAGATATCAACATCCTCAATCAGGATGGCAATTTGGTTGATTGCGCTTCCATCGCTGCTCTAGCTGCCTTATTACACTTTCATCGACCAGACGTCACGTCAACAGGCGAAGAGATTATAATTCATCCATTCATCGAAAAAGATCCCCTTCCGCTAACATTATTTCATCATCCAGTCTGTGTTTCGTTCATAACGTTTGAATGGTCAGAATTTATATCATAGAGTCGACATAGATATGTCAGATTGTCTAGAAAACTATTGTGATAAATTTTTTTGATGTACACAGTGGCAACACGGTGATGGATCCAACATACCTGGAGGAGAGAATTGGTGTTGCAGAATTAACCATAGGCATAAACGCGTACAAAGAGCTGTGCACGTTGCATTTTGATTATTTGACAAAAACGTTAACGATCGAAGACGTTATCTCTTCTGTTATGGAACGTGCAGCATCGTATGCCAAAGAATTGATCGATCAAATTAGAACCGCGGCAGCAAATGATGTTCAGGCGAGGTACAACAAAGATCACAGAGAATGCAGCCGTTTCAAAGACTGTATCGCTACTGACAAACTCTCGTTTACAACGATGATCACGAGCGAAACTATTCCTATAAAGTTAAAAAAATGGAGTGACATAAAAACGTGCGAAGATGCCGGAGAAGATAATGGGGAAAACGAGGATAGCAGAAATAATTGTGTCATGCAGTTTGAAGAAGATTCTGCGGTATTACTCATGAATAAGGTAATTATTTCTGAACCTTATTATTATTTACTGATAGCAACATTTTTTGAACCGTTTTCAAGTTGAAATTTGGAGATCTAAAATATTCGGAATGGGTAGCAATTGTTCTTTTATAAATGCAGTTGTTGCTAGAATAGCAATGCGATCCTTTCGTCTCCAATACCTGCACATTATTTACACTTTGCATAATTCAGTCAAACGCTGTAGTATTCCATAGCATCGCCATTCTAATATAGTAAAATACGCTTGGCCGTCAAAGTGTTAACACGTTGATTTCCGTGCGTATTTTGCCGTATTAGAACGGCGATGCTATGAAATACTGCAGCGTTTGACTGAATTATGCAAAATATGAATAATGTGCTGGTATTTGGAAACCAAAGAATCGCATCAGTATTCTAACAATAACTGCATTTATAAAATAATTATTGCTACCCATTGCGAATATTTTGGATGTTGAGTAATATCTCTTGCACCGGTCACCGGTGACCCCCACGGTAGTCAACGTGTTAAACAGTTTAACTGAATTATGCAAATTGTAAATAATGTGCATGTATTGGAGACCAAAGAATCGCATCACTATTCTAACACTAACTGCATTTATAAAATAATTATTGCTACCCATTGTGAATATTTTGGATCTTCAGTAAAATCTCTTGCACCGGTCACCGGTGACCCCCACGGCAGCCAACGTGTTAAATAGTTTAACTGAATTATGCAAAATGTAAATAATGTGCATGTATTGGAGACCAAAGAATCGCATCACTATTCTAACAACAACTGCATTTATAAAATAATAATTGCTACCCATTGCGAATATTTTGGATCTTGAGTAAAATCTCTTGCACCGGTCACAGGTGACCCCCACGGTAGTCAACGTGTTAAATAGTTTAACTGAATTATGCAAAAAGTAAATAATGTGCATGTATTGGAGACCAAAGAATCGCATCAGTATTCTAACAATAACTGCACTTATAAAATGATTATTATTACCCATTGCAAATATTTTGGATCTTCAGTAAAATCGCTTGCGCAGGTCACCGGTGACCCCC
Organism: Cryptocheilus praepositus; assembly: GCA_033815515.1. Lineage (NCBI taxonomy): Eukaryota > Metazoa > Arthropoda > Insecta > Hymenoptera > Pompilidae > Cryptocheilus > Cryptocheilus praepositus. The sequence goes on from JAWWQZ010000257.1 coordinate 4,986,656, forward strand.
ACGGCAGCCATAGTGTTAAATAGTTTAACTGAATTACACAAAATGTAAATAATGTGCATGTATTGGAGATCAAAGAGTCGCATCAGTATTCTAACAATAACTGCATTTATAAAATAATTATTGCCACCCATTGCGAATATTTTGGATCTTCAGTAAAATCTCTTGCACCGGTCACAGGTGACCCCCACGGTAGTCAACGTGTTAAATAGTTTAACTGAATTATGCAAAATGTAAATAATGTACATGTATTGGAAACCAAAGAATCGCATATCTATTCTAACAATAACTGTATTTATAAAATAATTATCACTACCCATTGCGAATATTTTGGATCTTCAGTAAAATCTCCTGCACCGGTCACTGGTGACCCCCGCGGTAGTCAACGTGTTAAATAGTTTAACTGAATTATGCAAAATGTAAATAATGTGCATGTATTGGAAACCAAAGAATCGCAGCAGTATTCTAACACTAACTGCATTTATAAAATAATTATTGCTACCCATTGCGAATATTTTGGATCTTCAGTAAAATCTCTTGCACCGGTCACAGGTGATCCCCACGGTAGTCAACGTGTTAAATAGTTTAACTGAATTATGCAAAATGTAAATAATGTGCATGTATTGGAGACCAAAGAATCGCATACCTATTCTAACACTGACTGCATTTATAAAATAATTATTGCTACCCATTGCGAATATTTTGGATCTTCAGTAAAATCTCTTGCACCGGTCACAGGTGACCCCCACGGCAGCCAACGTGTTAAAAGGTTTAACTGAATTATGCAAAATGTAAATAATGTACATGTATTGGAGACCAAAGAATCGCATACCTATTCTAACACTAACTGCATTTATAAAATAATTATTATTACCCATTGCGAATATTTTGGATCTTCAGTCAAATCTCTTGCACCGGTCACCGGTGACCCCCACGGCAGCCAACGTGTTAAAAGGTTTAACTGAATTATGCAAAATGTAAATAATGTACATGTATTGGAGACCAAAGAATCGCATACCTATTCTAACACTAACTGCATTTATAAAATAATTATTATTACCCATTGCAAATATTTTGGATCTTCAGTAAAATCTCTTGCACCGGTCACAGGTGACCCCCACGGCAGCCAACGTGTTAAATAGTTTAACTGAATTATGCAAAATGTAAATAATGTGCATGTATTGGAGACCAAAGAGTCGCATACTTATTCTAACACTAACTGCATTTATAAAATAATTATTGCTACCCATTGCGAATATTTTGGATCTTCAGTAAAATCTCTTGCGTCAATTGCACCACCTAATGGTAACCATCACGGCAGTCAAAGTGTTAATGTGTGTATATTAGAAAATAGCTGTCTGCGTGGCAAATATTTACTTTTCATGCTGAAAATGTAATTGTTTCCAATTTCAAACTTTGAACCGTTAGTTCTTGCGATATTGCTTATGAATAAGGTAATTGTTTGCTCTCTCATAATTATTTAATGGTGGTAAACTTGTTTGACTCGGTCATTCTGCAAAATAAAGGATTCTGTGATCTCGCTTATGAATAAAGTGACTGTCTGTCTGCTCATAATTACTTACTGATAATACATTTTTTTGGGATGGTAATTCTGTAATATTGCGTCTAAAGAAGGTAGTTGTTTGTGTTCTTATAATTATTTGCTGGAATTAACATTCTTTTAACCCATTATTTTTACAGGACGAAGTGGTGGGGGAAGGAGGACCCTGCACGTGGAAAGAATCATCGTCATCTGAAAGTGAAGAGGGCGATGTCGAAATAATAACAAAAGTGGATGAAGACAAGGATAAGAAAGTCATTGAGGAAATAGGTACCAAGCATATTCGCATGCTCTTTACAGATTCAATATAGCTTGTACATTTTACGTGAAATGTTAATATGTTATATTGTTTTTAGCGTTAGGCGACGAAAGCGAAGAAGAAGAAGTCACCGTGGTCATGTCTAGTAAAGATTTAATGAGCTGATCAATTTTCAATAATAAACCAGTACTATAGGCTAATTGTCGTTCAATCTGTTTTGTACAAGATTCTATTGAATCAACGTTCAAAAGAAACCTCACATTACCAGAAAAGGATCGGAGATGGGGGAAGTAAGAGATCGATTCTTTTTACACAATTTACTCCTGAATATGTAACGCATTCTTTTTGATAATGCAATATTATACATAATTCTTATAAAATACCTGTCCTCGCTAACAAGTAAAAATCCATACACTCTTCTTATTTCATATTACAAGTAAACGCAAGTTCTGATAATTTAAGCCTAGGCTACGTTGCATCGTTACTTAAACCGTTCTTTTGATCTAACTTATTCGCATTGGTTTTAACTGTGTATATAAAAAAACTTAGGGCCTCTTTCTCAACTACTGGGATGGTCTTGAAATGCTTCATAAGAGTCTGAAACGAGAATAACGTATCTATGAAATAACCGGTTAATCGTCATCTAAGTAACTATTTGATAAATGCTTACATCAGCTAATTGAGCTTTGTTGAGACCAGGCCTTGTAGAAACTTTATAGTGTCTCTTATAACGTCTTAATGTACCCACTTGCAGCTGGAAGAGATCTACTTCAGGAAGGTCATTGTCTGTTTCACCTGAATCCTCTTCAGAATCTTTCCTTCTCCTTTGCTGTTGTTGCTTAGACCTCGCACACTGTATCACCTGCTTATGGTAGTCACATATGTAGATATGCCGTGCCTGCCAATTGAAGAGAAAACATAATTTATAAATAAATTTGGACAAGAAACTTGTTATTACCTCAATGAGAATTATTACCTCAATGAGAAAAAGATAGAGAGAAATAGTTATAGATATTGGTCTTACCAGCTGATCGAGATTAAGCTTCAATCTCCTCTGTGTCACGGTCTTCTGAATTCGTTTGCTGTACGACGCATTGCCAGCAATCCTTGTGCAACGTTCACCTTCATCCACAAGACAGCAAATCTGATCTGCAGCTCCCCTAGAGTCCTCTTCTCCGGTACTAAATCCATTCATTCTGGACAGGTTCTCGACAGAGCTGAATAAAAATTAACCACATTAAATGCCAAACCAGAAAGTTACCAACGGAATATAAATCTTTTAGCTTGATGCTAACTGTGCTTTTAGGCAAAATTATAAAAAAAATTATGCCTGTTGAATAGTTTTATTCATTCTTAGAACAGCCTATGGGAAACACCTCTATGGGAACCTCTATGCATTTTTCACGAGTTTCAACCAGAAAATACTTAATGGCTGATTTACTTTGTGGACAGACATATAGTAAAGTGAATTGGAGGCAATGTTTTTGATTTACTTTGTAGACAAGTAGGTAAGATGCATCAGAAGATAAGCATCTGAGAAAGTTATAGACAGAACATAACTCTTTTAGCTGGATGCTAATTGTACTTTTAGGCAAGATTAAAAAATAAAACTTATGCCTGTTGAATAGTTTTATTTTATCCTTGAGCAGCTCTACATGTCTTTCAAGGCACATGGGCCACCTCTACGGGAATCTCTATGCATTTTTCACGAGTTTCAACCAGAAAATACTTAACCACTGATTTACTTTGTGGACAGGCATATAAGTAAACTGAATCAGAGGAAATGGTTTTCATTTACTTTGTAGATAAGTAGGTAAGATGCATTAGAAGATAAGCATCTGAGTTACTTTCTAGAAAAGTAAGCAAGCAAAGTAAACCAGACGAAAAGTATCTTCCACAAGAAACTTATGAAAAATCCAGTGCTCTTGAAGAAGAGGCCCATGGGTCTGGAAACACGCAGAGGTCCTACACAATAAAATAAAACTATTCAATACGTTGGCTGCCGTGGGGATCACAGGTGACTGGCGCAAGAGATTTTACTGAAGATCCAAAATATTCGCAATGGGTAGAAGTAATTATTTTATAAATGCAGTTATTGTTAGAATAGTGATGCGATTCTTTGGTCTCCAATACATGCACATTATTTAGATTTTGCATAATTCAGTCAAACGCTGTAGTATTTCATAGCATCGCCATTCTAATATAACAAAATACGCTTGGCAGTAATAATTATTTTATAAATGCAGTTAGTGTTATAAAGATTCTTTGGTCTCCAATACATGTACATTATTTACATTTTGCATAATTCAGTTAAACCTTTTAACCGTTTGACATGTATACCAGACGGTATTGATAGGCATTCAAATCCCAGACAGCGCAAGCTTTCTCAAAAACGAGCGCGCGTCTTTTACATAGATGCTGCTATTACATCAATAGCTTTGCTACTAGGCTTTATGGCTGTAAATTTATAAATATTTTTTTGCATTTATTATAAAATCAAATAAAAATTTTTATTTTTTGCATTATTATAATACGGCATGTTATATTGTTAAAAGAGCTGTGTGCAGCCGATAATTAAATCGTAGCACAAGTGGTTAAGGCTCTTGTATTAAGGATTCGTTTGAGAAGGTGTTAACTTCCGAATAGATGCTGCATTCCAATTCTGCATGTGCTGACGTTTTGCGAGCGTTGCAGTTTGCGACATCTATAGAACCCTGATACTGAATCATACAAAGTGACTATACCAAAAAACATCTGGGCCTAGATATATTGAAACACACTGACAATCTCAATAGTTCGTTTTTTTTTGCGTAATTCAATTAAACTATTTAACACTATGGCTGCCGTGGGAGTCACCGGTGACCGGTGCAGGAGATTTTACTGAAGATCCAAAATATTCGCAATGGGTAGTGATAATTATTTTATAAATGCAGTTATTGTTAGAATAGTGATGAGATTCTTTGGTCTCCAACACATGCACATTATTTACATTTTGCATAATTCAGTTAAACTATTTAACACGTTGGCTGCCGTGGGGGTCACAGGTGACCGGCGCAAGAGATTTTACTGAAGATCCAAAATATTTGCAATGGGTAATAATAATTATTTTATAAATACAGTTATTGTTAGAATAGGTATGCGATTCTTTGGTCTCCAATACACGCACATTATTTACATTTTGCATAATTCAGTTAAACTATTTAACACATTGACTACCATGGGGGGCACCGGTGACCTGCGCAAGAGATTTTACTGAAGATCCAAAATATTCGCAATGGGTAATAATAATTATTTTATAAATACAGTTAGTGTTAGAATAGTAATGCGATTTTTTGGTCTCCAATACATGCACATTATTTACATTTTGCATAATTCAGTCAAACTATTTAACAGGTTGGCTGCCGTGGGAGTCACCGGTGACTGGTGCAGGAGATTTTACTGAAGATCCAAAATATTCGCAATGGGTAGTGATAATTATTTTATAAATGCAGTTATTGTTAGAATAGTGATGAGATTCTTTGGTCTCCAACACATGCACATTATTTACATTTTGCATAATTCAGTTAAACTATTTAACACGTTGGCTGCCGTGGGGGTCACAGGTGACCGGCGCAAGAGATTTTACTGAAGATCCAAAATATTTGCAATGGGTAATAATAATTATTTTATAAATACAGTTATTGTTAGAATAGTGATGCGATTCTTTGATCTCCAATACACACACATTATTTACATTTTGCATAATTCAGTTAAACTATTTAACACATTGACTACCGTGGGGGTCACCTGTGCCCGACGCAGGAGATTTTACTGAAGATCCAAAATATTCGCAATAGATAGCAATAATTATTTTATAAATGCAGTTATTGTTAGAATAGTGATGCGATTCTTTGGTCTCCAATACACGCACATTATTTAGATTTTGCATAATTCAGTCAAACGCTGTAGTATTTCATAGCATCGCCGTTCTAATACGGCAAAATACGCACGACAGTCAACGTGTTAAGCAAATATACATAAAAGTGCTGTACATCAACAGAAACGAACGAAAAATGAATTTTGTCAGAAGAATTACCCAGCTCTGATTCTGGACGGACGGATGGTCTGGCGAAAACGACGGCCCCCAAGATGAGTCGGCGAGCATCAAAATACGAGCGTCCCCGGTGTCAAACGCACGGGCGTCGAGATTTCTCTTCCCTCGCACATTTCCAACCCAGGATCCGCTCGTCCGTCGTCAACCGTGTCTAGTCCAGCACCGACACCAGTTTCGTCAACGTTCAACGTCGATAGACGTCACATTAGGTAGCGCACGTTTCCCCTTTTTCGCTGTTGACCTTTCAAGCGGGATATTTTGCGCGACGCGCAATTCTCCGCCGCAGAAGTCCGCTTCCGCGTGAATCCCTGTCGAGCGCGCAATTCCTCCGGCACGGAGAATCGAGGAATGTCGAGGTAACGCAAGATTATTTTTTCGAACGGAATTTCGAGCTGGCCCGAATGCCTACTGCCTGCAACTGTGTCCCTCGCGAGCCGCGCAGTTTCACCAACTGTGCGTAGAAGTCTTCGAATTGCGTGTGGACGTAAGTGCACCGACTGGGCAACGATCGTCACTGGAAGATAGCGTTGCCAACAGCGTTGTATCGAGCTGTATTCTGCGCAATGCTGGTTGCGCCTCAACTATCACGCGTAAAACCGCCTAGAGGGGAGTGTTGTCGTTTTTTAACACGACTGTTTCAAATCGCTGCCTGCAAAGTTGTCAAACGCTGTGTATCGCCGCTTCTTCAACGGGTGGCAGGAATTTCCGAGAACCGAGGAGGCGTTTGTTATATTTTTATTCGTATATTTTCTGACAGAAGCACCGGACAACAGTTTTTGAGTGTTGTCGTTTTTAACACGACTGTTTCAAATCGCTGCCTGCAAAGTTGTCAAACGCTGTGTATCGCCGAATTTCCGAGAACCGAGGGGGCGTTCGTTATATTTTTATTCGTATATTTTTATTCGTATATTTTCTGACAGAGGCACCGGATAACAGTTTTTGCGAATTAAAACGGCCTAGAGGGGAGTGTTGTCGTTTTTTAACACGACTGTTTCAAATCGCTGCCTGCAAAGTTGTCAAACGCTGTGTATCGCCGCTTCTTCAACGGGTGGCAGGAATTTCCGAGAACCGAGGAGGCGTTCGTTATATTTTTATTCGTATATTTTCTGACAGAGGCACCGGATAACAGTTTTTGCGAATTAACCCATTGACTGCCAACTACGAGATATCTCGTAGTAAGCGTTTGTACCAAAAGTGTTTTTCTTTCAATAAAAATGCTGTAAATGCCATACAATTTTACAATTACAATAGTATATTAGTAACTTAATAATATTATATTTTGTAAAATAAATAAATAACAACAGTTTTATTTTAAAATGTCTTTTTTAAAATAAAACTGTGGCACCCAGGGCAAGACGCGCCAAATTTGCGTGGCAGTCAATGGGTTAAAACGGCCTAGAGGGGAGTGTTGTCGTTTTTTAACACGACTGTTTCAAATCGCTGCCTGCAAAGTTGTCAAACGCTGTGTATCGCCGCTTCTTCAACGGGTGGCAGGAATTTCCGAGAACCGAGGAGGCGTTTGTTATATTTCTATTCGTATATTTTCTGACAGAGGCACCGGATAACAGTTTTTGCGAATTAAAACGGCCTAGAGGGGAGTGTTGTTGTTTTTTAACACTTTGCGGACCAGGCATTCTATTGCTAATCGTACCCAGTGGCCGGATATTTTTTTACGTGAAATATCTTTAAATTAGTGATGATTTGTTAGTAGTTAACACGTTGACTGCCACGGTGGTCACCGGTGCAAAACATTTGACTAAAGATGCAAAAAATTCGCAATGACGCCTGTTTGGAATCTTGTAAAAGCAATTTCTATTGGAACGGTGCGTTCTAATAGAGCAAAATACGTTTGGCAGTCAACGTGTTAAAAATCATTGTCCCGTGAAATATTTATTTTTAACAACTTTCAAAATAAATGTCTTTTTAATATTTTTGAATAGGTAAAAATGTGTTAAAACTAAACATTTTTTAAAGTATGATATTTCGTAAAACATGACACTAAGTGAAGCGGAACACGCCAAAGTCCTCACAAATATTCATATTCTCGTCATCACTTGATGTATCCGTTAAACTGTCCGCAAATATTTCTGTAACATTGCTAATCGTTTTGTCGCTATCCATATTTCAGAGCTTCAAATAATTAATTCGCAACACAAATTACGAAAAACTGCGGCTGACAATCACGTAGCAACTGTGTGATATCTCGTCACCTGCCTCAAACGACAGAATATGCAAGACGATATATCTCGTCAATGGCCCCAAACGACGAAATAGCAATGACGAGATATCTCGTCATCCGTCCGCAATGTGTTAACACGACTGTTTCAAATCGCTGCCCACAAAGTTGTCAAACGATGTGTATCGCCGCTTCTTCAACGGGTGGCCGGAATTTCCGAGAACCGAGGAGGCGTTCGTTATATTTTTATTCGTATATTTTCTGACAGAGGCACCGGATAACAGTTTTTGCGAATTAAAACGGCCTAGAGGGGAGTGTTGTCGTTTTTTAACACGACTGTTTCAAATCGCTGCCTGCAAAGTTGTCAAATGCTGTGTATCGCCGCTTCTTCAACGGGTGGCAGGAATTTCCGAGAACCGAGGAGGCGTTCGTTATATTTTTATTCGTATATTTTTATTCGTATATTTTCTGACAGAGGCACCGGATAACAGTTTTTGTGAATTAAAACGGCCTAGAGGGGAGTGTTGTCGTTTTTTAACACGACTGTTTCAAATCGCTGCCTGCAAAGTTGTCAAACGCTGTGTATCGCCGCTTCTTCAACGGGTGGCAGGAATTTCCGAGAACCGAGGAGGCGTTCGTTATATTTTTATTCGTATATTTTCTGACAGAGGCACCAGATAACAGTTTTTGCGAATTAAAACGGCCTAGAGGGGAGTGTTGTCGTTTTTTAACACGACTGTTTCAAATCGCTGCCTACAAAGTTTTCAAACGCTGTGTATCGCCGCTTCTTCAACGGGTGGCAGGAATTTCCGAGAACCGAGGGGGCGTTCGTTATATTTTTATTCGTATATTTTCTGACAGAAGCACCGGATAACAGTTTTTGCGAATTAAAACGGCCTAGAGGGGAGTGTTGTCGTTTTTTAACACGACTGTTTCAAATCGCTGTCTGCAAAGTTGTCAAACGCTGTGTATCGCCGCTTCTTCAACGGGTGGCAGGAATTTCCGAGAACCGAGGAGGCGTTCGTTATATTTTTGTTCGTATATTTTCTGACAGAGGCACCGGATAACAGTTTTTGCGAATTAAAACGGCTTAGAGGGGAGTGTTGTTGTTTTTTAACACAACTGTTTCAAATCGCTGCCTGCAAAGTTGTCAAACGCTGTGTATCGCCGCTTCTTCAACGGGTGGCAGGAATTTCCGAGAACCGAGGGGGCGTTCGTTATATTTTTATTCGTATATTTTCTGACAGAGGCACCGGATAACAGTTTTTGCGAATTAAAACGGCCTAGAGGGGAGTGTTGTCGTTTTTTAACACGACTGTTTCAAATCGCTGCCTGCAAAGTTGTCAAACGCTGTGTATCGCCGCTTCTTCAACGGGTGGCACCGAGGGGGCGTTCGGTATATTTTTTCCGGAGAACCGACGACTGGCTGCCTGCAAAGTTGGCGTTCGTTATATTTCCGAGAACCGAGGAGGCGTTCGTTTTTCGTATATTTTTATTCGTATATTTTCTGACAGAGGCACCGGATAACAGTTTTTGCGAATTAAAACGGCCTAGAGGGGAGTGTTGTCGTTTTTTAACACGACTGTTTCAAATCGCTGCCTGCAAAGTTGTCAAACGCTGTGTATCGCCGCTTCTTCAACGGGTGGCAGGAATTTCCGAGAACCGAGGAGGCGTTCGTTATATTTTTATTCGTATATTTTCTGACAGAGGCACCGGATAACAGTTTTTGCGAATTAAAACGGCCTAGAGGGGAGTGTTGTCGTTTTTTAACACAACTGTTTCAAATCGCTGCCTGCAAAGTTGTCAAACGCTGTGTATCGCCGCTTCTTCAACGGGTGGCAGGAATTTCCGAGAACCGAGGAGGCGTTCGTTATATTTTTATTCGTATATTTTTATTCGTATATTTTCTGACAGAGGCACTGGAGTGTTGTCGTTTTTTAACAGTTTTTGCGAATTAAAACGGCCTAGAGGGGAGTGTTATATTTTTGTTGTCAGAGGCACCGGATAACAGTTTTTTTTAACACGACTGTTTCAAATCGCTGCCTGCAAAGTTGTCAAACGCTGTGTATCGCCGCTTCTTCAACGGGTGGCAGGAATTTCCGAGAACCGAGGAGGCGTTCGTTATATTTTTATTCGTATATTTTTATTCGTATACTTTTATTCGTATATTTTTATTCGTATATTTTCTGACAGAGGCACCGGATAACAGTTTTTGCGAACTAATAAAATACGGTGGGCGATATTTGATATTTTTATTCGTATACTTTTATTCGTATATTTTTATTCGTATATTTTCTGACAGAGGCACCGGATAAAAAATAATCCGGCCACGAGTCGTTTTGTTTGATGCTGGCACGTCGGAGATTCTGGTAATTGCTCGAAAATGATGTTTCCAGTGGAAATATGGGAAAGAATTTTTTCCTATATGGATCCTGTAGATCTGCTGCCTTTAAAGAGGGTTTGCAAGTGTTGGAGCGAGGTTATTGATAGAGTGTCAAAGGTATAGAATGCACAAAAACGTGTTGGAATGTGGCTGTAATTTGTTGGAATTTTTTTGCCGATGTTAGGAGAATAGCCATTGGTATGAGAAGGTTATAACAGAAGTACCAAGGGAGGAGTGGATTTCGCTGTATGCGAAACTCTATCCATATAAGGATCCTGACAGTTGGTATGACACAGAAGAAAAATCTGAGGTATGGATGGAAATGTACAGACTGTGGACAAATTGCCAAAGAATGACAGACGCAACTCTGTTAAGGGAAGACTGGCTAGATTCAGTACCACAAAGAGCTCTTATTACGTGTCTTACTACCAGCGGTATATTCAAAGTCTTCTTATCCGTATTATGAAATTTTTTTATGCTTCAGCGTTTATATTCCAGGGGACATATTGGCTATAGGAACCTGTACAGGATATATATATTTTTATAAATTAACTAACGGCGCCAAAGAGCGTATATTTGTAGCAGATAATCTGGAGCATGTCTGTGACGTGCAATTTCTCAGAAATGGTAGACGTTTTTAGAATACAACACCACATTTATATTGGGTTGGAGGGAAAGTTCTGTCGTATTTTAAAGAAAATATTTCAATTAATTTTTAAAAATATGTGTTTAATATTAATCATAATACATTTAATGTGTTGTATGATGAATGCCAAACTCTTCTGCAATTTCTCAACTTGTTAAATGTGGACTATTTTCCAACATGGATCGTAAAACATGATTATCGATCTTGTATGGTTGTTCAGATCGATCACTTTCTTGGAGGCTCAGATCCCCGGAACGAAATTTGCTAAACCATCTTTGACAAGTACGAACATTTATAATATCTTTTCCAAATACCGGACATACATTTTTACATGCAACCGATGCGTTGCTTCCTTTTTGGAATTCATACAAAATGCAGTGTCGTAAATGCACTTTATTTACTGACATGTTTTTCACTTTAAATATCACAAGTAAATGATGAACGGTAAAAAAGGACTCCTTTTATATTATACAGCAGCTATAAAAAACAAAAAAAATCCGAATGACTCACTAGCCAGATGTTTTTTTTATTTACAAGAAAAATTATCTGCCTATTAAAAATACGACAGAACTTTTCCTCCAACCCAATAGAATAATAGAATTTGCAATAAAGTTAATCTGGCATATTATTATAAAATACTGCTTTTCAATGACGCTAAGAATTTATTTTGCTTTTGGCAGAAAAGAGACTGATCGCTGTGTCGTTGTCGCTTAACAAACATATCAAGTTTTGGGATGTCAAATTGAAGAGATTACTTGATCAAACTCGTGGACAACTAATCTGGTAAGGTTTGTGAAATGCACATTAAAATGAAATACACGCTTATATGACTCATAATTACTTTTCAGTACAAGCTATGATAACTGCTATTACATTATGAAAAATACACTGGCTGTTGAGGGGTCTATATCAAAAACACAATATGAATTTCCATGGCACTGCAAGTTCATAACCATTGCAGCACAGAATAATGAGGTATATTATTGGAATGCATATGTAATCAAAAACTGGTTATCTATTTAGTCATTTATTCAAAGTTACATCAGTAAAAATTTGGTTTCCTTAAACACAGATTTCTATTTTCTCTGAAAGTGGCGACCTTGTTATATGGAAAAAGGCGCCGCAACAAGAAGAGTTCACATGGATGGAAATGCCGCTGCCAAAGTGCACTGTTCGTCGATGTTATATATTTAAAGCAAACATTTTAGCGTGCGTAACAGAACTAGGTTTCCTAGGATTTTCTGTTGCAGGCAGAACGTGGAGAATGCACAATGTTTTCGCAATTTTTCACGGTGTACCTACAGCTCTTTTAATTTACCTCTCAGAACTCATCATTGGCCTAGATTCAGGTAACAGTATTTTGCCCTAATTTGTTATAGAAATGCAACACACCCGGATAATTCGGATTACAATTACATTTACAGGTAATGTTGTTATCGTTCATGTGGAGGACTTTAATAGTCTGAAGTTTTCTACTAATAAGCAGAAAGTAATAAGTCTAGGTAACGTATCAATAGAGTCATTAGATATCTTCCAGGATCGCGGAAATATTTGCTTAATCGCGGGAAGTGTTAAGGCTGTTCATATTATTCGTTTTGTACATACTACCGAAACCTTAACTTTAGAAAAGTAATTTTAGGATTACTCGTAAAATCTGTTTTATAAAACATGACTATACTTTTCTATATGATTTTATAAAAGAATCAATAGAGAATATATGAATTGTTGTTAATCGCTAACTTTTAAAATTTCGGGCGTTTCCACTATCATAAGGGCCATTCCATTCAACATACACTGAGAGTTCTGACTGCGAAATTTAGGATCTCTCTGTATGTCGAGAATATCTGTTTAAAGTAGCAAGTGTTAAGATCGTTCACATTATTCGTTTGATACAAACTAATTATAATTTACCATTAAAAATATAGTTTTAGAGTTACTCCTTAAATCTATTTTGTAAAATATGACTGTATTTTTCTACATGATTTGAAATGTAACTATCATATGCTATTCCATTCAACATACACCGAGAGTTCTGAGTATTTTTCTGAAGCGACAGTGTTAAGACGTTCATATTATACAAAAAGAATTTACTACTAAGACAGAGTTACTCCTCAAATATGTGTTATAAAAATGTGTATTTTTTATGACTTTATAAAAAAAGCAAGACAGAGCATATGAATTGTTATTAATCGCTTTTTAAAATTCCGGGCGATTCCACTATCATAAGTGCCATTCCATTCAACATACACCGAGAGTTCTGACTGCGAAATTTAGGATCTCTCTGTATGTCGAGAATATCTGGTTGAAGTAGCGAGTGTTAAGATCGTCCACATTATTCGTTTGGTACAAACTACTGATAATTTACCATTAAGAAAATAGTTTTAGAGTTACTCCTTAAATCTATGTTGTAAAATATAACTGTATTTTTCTACATGACTTTATAAAAAAAGTAAGACAGAGCATTAAGAAAATAGCCATTCCATTCAACATACACTGAGAGTTCTGACTGCGAAATTTAGGATCTCTCTGGATCTCGAGAATATCTGGTTGAAGCAACGAGTGTTAAGATCGTTCACATTATTCGTTTGGTACAAACTACTTACAATTTACCATTAAGAAAATAGTTTTAGAGTTACTCCTCAAATACGTGTTATAAAATATGACTGTATTTTTCTACATGACTTTATAAAAAAAGCAAGACAGAGCATATGAAATGTTATTAATCGCTAACTTTTAACATTCCGGGCGATTCCACTATCATAAGTGCCATTCCATTCAACATACACTGAGAGTTCTGACTGCGAAATTTAGGATCTCTCTGTATGTCGAGAATATCTGGTTGAAGTAGCGAGTGTTAAGATCGTTCACATTATTCGTTTGATACAAACTAATTATAATTGACCATTAAAAATATAGTTTTAGAGTTACTCCTTATATCTATGTTATAAAATATGACTGTATTTTTCTACATGACTTCATAAAAAAAGCAAGACAGAGCATATGAAATGTTATTAATCGCTAACTTTTAAAATTTCGGGCGATTCCACTATCATAAGTGCCATTCCATTCAACATACACCGAGAGTTCTGACTGCGAAATTTAGGATCTCTCTGTATGTCGAGAATATCTGGTTGAAGTAGCGAGTGTTAAGATCGTTCACATTATTCGTTTGATACAAACTAATTATAATTTACCATTAAGAAAATAGTTTTAGAGTTACTCCTCAAATACGTGTTATAAAATATGACTGTATTTTTCTACATGACTTTATAAAAAAAGCAAGACAGAGCATATGAAATGTTATTAATCGCTAACTTTTAAAATTCCGGGCGATTCCACTATCATAAGTGCCATTCCATTCAACATACACCGAGAGTTCTGACTGCGAAATTTAGGATCTCTCTGTATGTCGAGAATATCTGGTTGAAGTAGCGAGTGTTAAGATCGTTCACATTATTCGTTTGGTACAAACAACTGATAATTTACCATTAAGAAAATAGTTTTAGAGTTACTCCTCAAATATGTGTTATAAAATATGATTGTATATGTATTTTTCTACATGACTTTATAAAAAAAGCAAGACAGAGCATATGAAATGTTATTAATCGCTACCTTTTAAAATTCCGGGCGTTTCCACTATCATACGTGCCATCCCATTCCACATACACTGAGAGTTCTGACTGCGAAATTTAGGATCTCTCTGTATGTCGAGAATATCTGGTTGAAGTAGCGAGTGTTAAGATCGTTCACATTATTCGTTTGGTACAAACTACTTACAATTTACCATTAAGAAAATAGTTTTAGAGTTACTCCTCAAATATGTGTTATAAAATATGACTGTATTTTTCTACATGACTTTATAAAAAAAACAAGACAGAGTATATGAAATGTTATTAACCGCTAACTTTTAAAATTCCGGGCGATTCCACTATCATAAGTGCCATTCCATTCAACATACACCGAGAGTTCTGACTCCGAAATTTAGGATCTCGAGAATATTTGGTTGAAGCCACGAGTGTTAAGATCGTTCATATTATTCGTTTGGTACAAACTACTTACAATTTATCATTAAGAAAATAGTTTTAGAGTTACTCCTCAAATATGTGTTATAAAATATGACTGTATTTTTCTACATGACTTTATAAAAAAAGCAAGACAAAGTATATGAAATGTTATTAACCGCTAACTTTTACAACTTCGTGCCGTCCCACTACCATATATGCCATCCCATTCAACATATACTGAAAGGTCCGATTGCGAAACGCTGGGCCTCACATTCGACAGAGCTTCGATAAAATCGCCAAACGTAACATGCCTGACATCCTCCTTCCTAATGTCTCCCAGCCGATCAAACGGTATACTCCTAATTGGTTCCATGCTGGCCTCCTTACACAAATTAGTCATATCAGCGCCTGAGTATCCTTCCGCTTTCTCAGCTATCTCTACTATATCCTTCTGCGTCAGATCATTCGCTACAGAGCGCAGCAGATTATTGATAATCTGTATTCTGGCTTCTTGCTCGGGCAGTGGTATGTACAGTCTTTTAACAAGCCGCCTCCGAGCAGCCTCATCTAATTCGTGCGGTCTGTTGGTTGCGCCGACAATCAAGATTCTATCGTCATCCGTAGTGGTCGCCCCATCCAACTGCACCAAGAACTCAGTCTTCAGCCTCCTCGAACTCTCATGCTCTGTTTCCGATCTCTGACTCAGCAAAGAGTCGATCTCGTCGATGAAAACGACCGATGGCTGATGAACTCTGGCAACAGCGAACAACGCACGAACCATTTTCTCGCCTTCGCCGATCCACTTTGATGTTAGCGAACTCGCCGAAATCGAGAAGAACGTCGATTTACTCTGGGACGCGATGCACTTGCCTATTAATGTCTTTCCCGTGCCGGGCGGTCCAAATAATAAGATTCCACGCGGTGGACGACGTAGACCAGTGAATATGTCTGGCCGTAACATAGGAAGGACCACGACCTCTTTTATTATTTTCTTCGCGTACTGCAATCCAGCTATGTCGTCCCAGCTGATGGAGGTCCCGCTGTCCATTATTTCGTTCCTGATTAGCTCGATCATCTTCGGATCTATATTTTTTAGCCGTTCGTCTTCCTCCTCGTTCGAGTATTCATTTGAATGTGCTGGGTCTTCTCGTTCTCTTGACTTGTCACGTTTGAAGGGACAGACGAATTGGGAATTTACAGATGCTTTGCCACCCAGGGTCTTCTTTTGGGGCTTGTTTGCTTTTGCCATCTGTATGTTGAGTTCGGTCCGGGCAGTTTTAAAACTGGTCCGTGGAACTTCTTCTGGCTTCTCAACCTGAGGGTTTGAATGTAATTATAAAAGTCATAAGTTAAATGATGCCGATTTTTGTGCCGTTTTGGTTGAATGATTTTACTTTATTTTGTAAAAGGTCTATATGCTTCAAAGCCTATGTGCTTCTTCTTCAGTAGCCTTTTGTACAAATGAGTCTGTTTTAGTAATAAAATATAATAACCAATAATAGAATTACGATAGACTTGTAACAATAAATGCTGCAAAGTATGTAGAGATCCTATTAAAGTAACACTATTTTTGGCACAAAAATAATGCATGAAACAGATTGAATTTGCAATACGTTAATATAATAATATAAGTAAATGGTTAAAAAAACATTTGGTTTGAATGTAATTATAAAAGTCAGTTAAATGATGCCGATTTTTTGCCGTTTGGGTTGAATGATTTTACTTTATTTTGTAAGAGGTATATATACTTCAAAGCCTATATGTCTTCTTCAGGAGCCTTTTTACAAATGAGTCTGTTTCATCATAAAATAAAATAACTAATAATAGAATTGAAGACTTGTAACATTAAAAACATGATCTATTAAAGTAACACTATTTAACCAAAATTGGCACAAAAATTATTAACATGCATGAAACAGATTGAATTTGCAATCGGGCTAATATAATAATATAAGTAAATGGTTAAGCATAAAACACTTTTACAAGGGTTTGAATGTAATTATAAAAGTCATAAGTTAAATGATGCCGATTTTTGTGCCGTTTTGGTTGAATGATTTTACTTTATTTTGTAAGAAGTCTATATGCTTCAAAGCCTATGTGCCTCTTCTTCAGGAGCCTTTTGTACAAATGAGTCTGTTTTAGTAATAAAATAAAATAACTAATAATAGAATTAAGATAGACTTGTAACATTAAATGCTGCAAAGCATGTAGAGATCCTATTAAAGTAACACTATTTAACCAAAATTGGCACAAAAATTATTAACATGCATGAAACAGATTGAATTGACAATCGCGTTAATATAATAATATAAGTAAATGGTTAAGCATAAAACACTTTTACAAGGGTTTGAATGTAATTATAAAAGTCATAAGTTAAATGATGCCGATTTTTGTGCCGTTTTGGTTGAATGATTTTACTTTATTTTGTAAAAGGTCTATATGCTTCAAAGCCTATGTGCTTCTTCTTCAGTAGCCTTTTGTACAAATGAGTCTGTTTTAGTAATAAAATAGAATAACCAATAATAGAATTAGGATAGACTTGTAACAATAAATGCTGCAAAGTATGTAGAGATCCTATTAAAGTAACACTATTTAACCAAAATTGGCACAAAAATGATTAACATGCATGAAACAGATTGAATTTGCAATACGTTAATATAATAATATAAGTAAATGGTTAAGCATAAAACACTTTTACAAGGGTTTGAATGTAATTATAAAAGTCATAAGTTAAATGATGCCGATTTTTGAGCCGTTTTGGTTGAATGATTTTACTTTATTTTGTAAGACGTCTATATGCTTCAAAGCCTATGTGCCTCTTCTTCAGGAGCCTTTTGTACAAATGAGTCTGTTTTAGTAATAAAATAAAATAACTAATAATAGAATTAAGATAGACTTGTAACATTAAATGCTGCAAAGCATGTACAGATCCTATTAAAGTAACACTATTTAACCAAAATTGACACAAAAATTATTAACATGCATGAAACAGATTGAATTTGCAATCGCGTTAATATAATAATATAAGTAAATGGTTAAGCATAAAACACTTTCACAAGGGTTTGAATGTAATTATAAAAGTCATAAGTTAAATGATGCCGATTTTTGTGCCGTTTTGGTTGAATGATTTTACTTTATTTTGTAAGAGGTCTATATGCTTCAAGGCCTATGTGCCTCTTCTTCAGCAGCCTTTTGTACAAATGAGTCTGTTTTAGTAATAAAATAAAATAACTAATAATATGATTAAGATAGACTTGTAACATTAAATGCTGCAAAGCATGTAGATATCCTATTAAAGTAGCACTATTTAACCAAAATTGGCACAAAAATTATTAACATGCATGAAACAGATTGAATTTGCAATCGCGTTAAAATATAATAATATAAGTAAATGGTTGGCATAAAACATTTTTACAAGGGTTTGAATGTAATTATAAAAGTCATAAGTTAAATGATACCGATTTTTGTGCCGTTTTGGTTGAATGATTTTACTTTATTTTGTGAGACTATATGCTTCAAAGCCTTGCCTCTTCTTCAGGAGCCTTTTGTACAAATGAGTCTGTTTTAGTAATAAAATAAAATAACCAATAATAGACTTAAGATAGACTTGTAACATTAAATGCTGCAAAGCATGTAGAGATCCTATTAAAGTAACACTATTTAACCAAAATTGGCACAAAAATGATTAACATGCATGAAACAGATTGAATTTGCAATCGCGTTAATATAATAATATAAGTGAATGGTTAAGCATAAAACATTTTTACAAGGGTTTGAATGTAATTATAAAAGTCATAAGTTAAATGATGCCGATTTTTGTGCCGTTTTGGTTGAATGATTTTACTTTATTTTGTAAGAGGTCTATATATATTTCAAAGCCTATATGCCTCTTCTTCAGGAGCCTTTTGTACAAATGAGTCTGTTTTAGTAATAAAATAAAATAACTAATAATAGAATTAAGATAGACTTGTAACATTAAATGCTGCAAAACATGTAGAGATCCTATTAAAGTAACACTATTTAACCAAAATTGGCACAAAAATTATTAACATGCATGAAACAGATTGAATTTGCAATCATGTTAATACAATATTATAAGTGAATGATTAAGCATAAAACATTTTTTACATTTTTTGGTTCCATTGTAGGCTTGCACCCTGGATTATTGTATTGTTCATTAGAAGCATTTAATGCGTTGCTTTGATTCAACCAAGATTTAGAATGTTGAAAAGCAGAACTTGCAGTGTCATCACGTGTAGACATTCTCTTGGAATATTTAGTGTTTTCATCATTATCCATAGTTTGATTAGCAGTCTGTCTGTCTGTCCTAACTTTCCTTCGTCTTTCCGTTGGTTCTTCATCCTTCCACATATTAACAATACTTCGAACTAGACTATCTGTCACAATCTTGCTTTTGCAGCCTAGAGTATTGTCTTTTTGGCACTGTAAAGGTTTTATAAAGTTCATTGCAATCTGGGGATCAGTAACGTTAGATGTCCACTCGCTCATCTCACTTTCATCTCTTGAGATCTCTGCTTCCAGTCTCTCCCAATAATTTTCTTTGCACATTAAGTTGTTGTAATCATCAAGACCTCTCTGCAACAGGAGCGCTGCTGATTCTTCTGAATCCCTGGAGAAAACGAGCATTCGCAGTCTACGCAATACTTCATTTTAACCCTTTGCGGTCGTATTAAATTTAGACATGGGTGTCGTACTGGTCGGAATTAATTTCCGTTGAACGAGGGGTGATGGATAATATGCAAGATTATGAAGGATAAAGGAGATTCGTTAATTCTTTTGTGATCTTTGGATATATGTTTACACAATAATGTGTTTTAACCCTTTGCACTCGGTTGTCCCCTCTGAGGGGACAACGTAAGTCTAGCATATCACTCGGTTGTCCCCTCTGAGGGGACATGAAAGTTTATTAGCGATTACGGAGAATGAACTTATTCCACCGCAATTTTTTAAGAAACACGTGTTCTCCTGTAGTTTTCTATTAAAATGGCACAAAAAGCAAATCGAAATATGCTAAAATTAACAAGATGCATGATAAATAAATCAACCGTTTTACTGTTCGAAAAAGAACGAAGTGCATTTACGGACTATACACTTTTAACAGTTGAGCAATATATATGGATTAGGCATACAAAGGTACACAGGTATGGCTCAATGACATGGGAAACTTGATAAGATAATAAAGAAATCCGAAAACTAAGAGAAGAAATTTACAAGATCTCAGTTCGCAGTTCGCAATTTGAATCACAGAAGAAAGAAAACAGCAAAAACCAATGACACACCACAAGTTTGTGAAAAGTCTTGTAAAGCAGTTGACCAATATGTGTTCTTCAATGTCCACAAATTCATATAAACCAAATTTCATTACAATTTGTTGCTTGGTTCTAAAATTATACTCTATAATATCACGTTTCCAAGGGTGTATGTTTTCGCGAAAAAGTGGCGTCGAGTTGCTGGTAGGTAACGTCCGAAACGGTGCCGAGTGCAAAGGGTTAATGTAATGTTTTTATGTGAAAATTCTATTTTATAATTCTCCATCGTGTGGTATCTTTCAAAGTAGTATCCAACATGAAGTCCTGCTTTTCGATTACATGTGTCGCAAAAATAATTAGTTTGGCGTCTTCCGCCCTGGAGTTTTCTGTTTGAACATACAGAACAATCTTTACTCTTTACGTTTTGACAGTGCAGCAATATATATAGTTTCCACGCTAATAATAGAATATCACCTGATGGATAGGTAGCAACAATAACATTTTTTGTTACAACTAATTTTTTAAACACAGCTGGTATATATTCCTGTTTGTTGTAAGAGTACCAGTGGAATAGCAGCTTAGTTTTAATTGCTTCGTTTTGAAATACAATATAAGATTATTATGGTTCTTTGCTGTGGTGGCTGAGAGCAGACATACGACCGGAACGGTAAAAAAGCTTTGGTGGCTGAGAGTGGACATACGACCGCAAAGGGTTAAATAGTGAAAATTACTCACATTGTTCTTGCAGCAAAATATTTAAGTGCTATACGCCTGCGTTCGATTTCTAATACTTCATGATAATCCTTCCCATTTTTTGACAAGGTTAGTGCATGACAGGCTGCGAGAAAGTTTTTACAATCTGTATCTACTTCTTCTTTTCCCTGCATCATATTGAGCTAACGTATATTTTGAAGTCAGATTCCTATTAAAATATTCTTCTGCACAAAATTCAATTCATGCTATTTTCGGATATTCATTTTATCCTGTTTGTATTATTGTCCGAATTAACACTTTGACTGCCACGGTGGTCACTGGTGACCGGCGCAAAACATTTGACTAAAAATGCAAAAAATTCGTAATGAAGCCTATTTGCAATCTTGTAAAAGCAATTGATATTGGAACGGTGCTACAGTACTTTGGCTTCCATTAACACTAGATTGCCCAAGGCAGTCATTTTGACTGTTTTTTAATTTCAATTAGAAAAACAATTATGAAATTGATGACACAATTTCTTAGAATTTGGTGACTTTTTCTATAACATATAAATGGGTTTATGAATAATTGTAGTTACTTCCGCCCTCCTTTATTTCCGTATATATATATGTGTTATACCTATATTGCCCAGAAGCAATCATTTTGACTGCTTGGTAAATTTTAAATAATCAAAATACCGATGCATGATAAATTGTCGATTTGGGCGTATACTTGATAAGTGTCAATTGCTCAATAAGCTAAAGTAGTACTAGTTATTCGAATCTTTATAAACTGTTGTTCTAACAAGTTGTTTATTTTATTTCTTTTGCGCCCTAACTTTATGAAAAAAATGTCGAACAGAAATGAGTTATTGGAAAAGCTAACGAACATAAGTGAAGAGTGCTCCGATATGGAATCAAATGCAACAAATTCTGAACTATCATCTGAAGATGAAGCGGATTATATTCAAAGTGAAACATCTGACGCTGAAGATAGTGATGAAGAGTCGATCACCAATGATGAAAATGAAAGTGTCATCAATATGCCCAGGAAAAGGTGTAGGGTGCTAACTAGTTCAGATTCTGATGAAGAAACTGAAAATACGTTTCAGGAGGTCGAAACAGCTGCTGATGGTACTGTGTGGACAAAAATTGACAAAGGTGGTATTCCTGGAAGGATAACATCTGCTTGTATTTTCAAGAGTGTGAAAGGGCCAACAGGCTACGCAAAAAGGAACATTGTGGCAGATAATCTTATCAGTGCATTATCGTTGATAATAGATAACTATATTAGCAAACATATAAGAAAGTGCACAGAAGAATGTCGCCGAATTTTGCGGAACGGTTGGACAATATCATTACCGGAAATACGTGCATTTATTGGGATTCTATATGCTCGTGGAGCTTACGAGGCAACAAATTTTAAATTGAGTTATTTATGGTCAGCGAAGTCGGGTCCCGAATCTTTTAGAAAACTATGGCCAGAGAAAAGTTCAAGTAAATCCTACGATTTATTCATTTTGACAAAAGAACCGAATGCAGTAGGCGCCTACAATCAAATAAATTTGCCTTGCTTTCGGAAATATGGGTTAAGTTCATTGAAAACAGTCAATATGTACAGTTAATATTTACTAATAACCTGTTATACAACTGTAAATAACATAAAAAATATTAAAAATTAATTTTAAACAAATTTCTTTACATATTTGTTATTTTTTCACAATGCAGTCATTTTGACTGTTTTTGGGCAATATAGGTATACAAGAAATCTCGGGCAATCTAGTGTTAAGTCTGCGGTACCTTAACCCTCTATGGACCGACTTTTTTTTGGTGGCTATACAAAATCTATGTAACGTGAAATCAACAAATATCAACTTCGAAATACATATTAGCAATGAATTCAGCAGTTTCAACAATTTTGTTATAACGAATACATTTTGTAATTTTGAAGTAACAACGGCTTACAACGTTTGCACTTGTGTGTATAAGAGCTTAAGTATGGAATTCCATAAAACAATTGGCGTTTGGCATTAAACATAGATATACGTTGCATTTCTTTATCTGATGATTTTTTACTACTGAATTTATCGTCGCTATCAATAATATTTATACGTAGTCGGGCAAATACTATTGAATAATCTTCGTTAGAATCAGAATGTGATGAGGAATCTTCGGATTTATTACTGCTAATGCTTCTTATTCCTATTCTTCTTTTATTTCTATATGATTTTATATCCATATTTTGAGCCCCTGATATATAAAACTAAAAAGCAAAGAAAACAGAAACGTTATCGCAAATACACCGAACCCTACCATTATAGCCCATTGTATCTTGAAAGTCACAAAGATATATCACATGAAAATAGTAATAAAATGATTCTTTAAATGCAAACAAATAAGACATTATTGATATACAAACTAAAAGCTATTATGTACGCTTTTTTTGTTTAACAAACACCGATAGAAGAAGAAATAATGAGAATTGCACAAGACGGTTTCTTTGGCTCCTATTTGCAGGCAACTTGCAAAATCATTTACTTTAACATTTCAAGTTAGAGCTGATAACCGCATCAAGCTTGTTATTGGTTACTAAGGAAACATTATATAATAAAATGTATACGCCATCTAGTCAAAAAAATTAAACTATTTAATAAAATACCGATTTATCGATATGTGACTTCAAAGTAACGCGAGCCCATAGAGGGTTAATTTTGCACGATTTAATCATACCCTGCAGTATTTCATCGCATCGCGGTTCTAATGTAGCAAAATACGCTTGGCAGTCAACGTGTTAAACGCAGAACTATTTATTTCAAATATTCCGGCCAACTGCAGCTTAACCATTGATTAAATAATACATGAAAGGTACCTTTTATGCTACAGAATTTGGAACTTCAGTTGAAAATCGCTGGTATCATAAATAGGGTTTTTCTCCGATGAAATTGGCAGCAACGCACTCTGAATCGCAACGCCAATCTTGATATGTAAAGTCATGTTTAGCAGTGTTATTTGCGGTACTTGAATCAACGTTGTTTAACATTTAAGAAAACGGTTTAAATAGTATCTCCAAAATGGTGAGTTTTATACAGACCGATATATGAGCTCTCCAACATTCGAAATTAAAGAAACATAACGATTTTGTCAATTGTTCAGATTATGTCATTAGGTTATGTGTATGAAAAGAGCACTGTCATTAAACAGTAAACTGCATTTTTGCGTTATAATTTAAAATAGCACATAATTCCAAATTATTAACACGCATAATACAGTTAATACACATGAATACACACAATAGCACATAATTTCAAATTATTATATTAACATACAATACACCGAATCATAAGATTCATCCAATTTCTTGTAACTTGCAAATAACATTGAATTATTATTTACATATTTATTTCAGGCACGAAGGTATGACACCCGTACAACGATCTTCTCACCTGAGGGTCGTTTGTACCAAGTGGAGTATGCCATGGAAGCCATAAGCCATGCCGGCACTTGTTTAGGTATTCTTGCCAACGACGGCATTCTCCTTGCCGCAGAAAGAAGAAACACCAACAAGTTGCTCGACGAAGTTTTCTTCTCTGAGAAAATTTACAAATTGAACGACGACATAATCTGCTCAGTAGCGGGCATTACTTCAGATGCCAATGTCCTGACGAATGAATTACGTTTAATTGCTCAAAGATACCTTCTGCAGTACGGCGAATCAATTCCGTGCGAGCATCTTGTGTCTTGGTTGTGCGACGTCAAGCAAGCGTACACTCAGTACGGCGGTAAAAGACCGTTCGGAGTTTCCATACTGTACATGGGCTGGGATAGACACTATGGATATCAATTGTATCAGTCGGATCCTAGCGGGAATTACGGTGGCTGGAAAGCAACATGCATTGGCAACAACTCTGCTGCCGCAGTGTCCTCCCTTAAGCAAGAATATAAGGAAGGTGAGACAACATTGAAGGATGCAATGGCATTAGCTATTAAAGTTCTCTCCAAGACACTGGACATGAATAAACTCTCTGCAGACAAAGGTATATATGCAGCATTTGCGTTGAACGTTACTCAATATCGGTATCCTTACGGTTCTAATTAATCTAAATTGTTTCTTCTGAAATTTCAGTGGAAATGGCGACACTGACGCGAGAAAATGGTAAAACGAAAATAAAAATTCTTCCAGCCACTGAGGTGAACGAATTGATCGCGGAACACGATCGGTTGGAGGCGTTAGCGGAGCAAGCGAAAAAGGAGAAACAGAAGTTATAGAAAATTGATCTTACAGAATAAAATTGTTACAAACTCTAAACGCATGACAGGCTACGTCGTTTTTCTCATGAAGCGTAAAACATTTTTTGCCGTGTAAAGTGCTGATCATCAGACTAAAAATAAATTTTTTTATTCCGCAACGTCTACCATGCACGTAAAATAAAATTTTTGAATGAAAAATTGTTAAGTGTTCATGTCCGAAGAAGTAAAGATTCGAGTTAAAATGATACTTATTTTTTAATACGCGTTACTATAGTTAAATGTCGTCTCTGACAAAATAAAATTTCTCAACAATGAGCATACATCACTTTAATAGATGTATCGATACATCAATATGACAATGTTGTAATTAATTAGTATTTACAGAAACAAAGTAGAAAACTATCATAATTCCTTATAACACAATGATCTATTATAAAGAAATAGCTTTCGTACTGTGGAAAGGAGGGAGGAGATTTTTCTTCTTGCCTCGAGTTCCTTAAATTTAATTTTCTTTTAACAGTTAAGTATTACATTCACAATTTTTGTCGGCTATTTCATGCCGGCTCAACAAATAATAGCTTCCTATTTTCTATTTTTGCTTATCAAGCGAATAAATACACATGTAGACATTCGCATGCAAACATGTGTTTGTATTCGTTACACATATGTGTATATATATATATATGTATATATATATACCTTACACAATCCATAAGCTGAAAGAATCGACATTGGCGTATGTATGGGATGGGACATTGAAATTTGCGATCCTAAATTAGTATTTGATCGTCTTGCATCAAAAATGTTTTGGGCAAAAGCAACACCGTACATATATTCAGTAATGTGTTCCGCACGGATGACGAATACGGCAACGTCAAGTTTTACCTCTATTGCTAAATTTAATTACATTCGTTTCATACACGATGCATTCATAAAAACCTAAAAATCTAGGTATCTAACGTCTAGAATTCTATAAATAAAATGTTAGGCGTTCTAAAAAGGAAAGTATGTTATACACACAATTGATATTGCCCTTGATGCCATGCAACTTTTGTTCCAAACATTATCGATACAATGGACAATTAAAGCTTCATTTAAGATCAAGAAGTTCGAGTTCTTTGTTCTTTTCTGTTGTGCACAAATGTGATAATTAATACTGGGAGTTGCGCATTGAAAATGTTCACGGTCGCGTAAAAGATATGACGAACAATCATTTTTTCCTTGTTACCTTGATGTATCGGTACACAAACGTAATTTTCGTTATTATAATCCATTTATGGAAATATTTTTGTTGCAACGTGTATCTACAGCTTTGCACAGAATTCACGATTTCATGTGTAAGCGTCGTATTTTTCTCATTTGTTATATACTTTTTTCCCCGGTAAATGAACACCTATGTGCACGCAATGAGTAGTCACGGAGCACGGTTCGTATGCCCGTGAATTATCTTACAAATGAAACTGGCTGTAACAAGAATCGAGTGTTCAAACCCATGTAATAACTATTGTACGAATCTCGAAAAAAGGTTCTTAGAAAGTTGTAGGAGGGAGTTAAAGTCAACACTTCGGTACGAACGTTGTTAACTAAGGCTTTTTAAGCATTTACCATTTAGAACCAAAGGCACATAGACGGTCGTAAATATCTTACAGAAATGATTTATGTCCTACTCTCTGATATACAGCGGGAGAAGGGGACAGATAATTAATAGTGGACAATTAATTAAAACGTCAATCGTGGCTTAAAACGATTGTAACTTTTTTTATGATTCGTACAACCTTGCGATCGCATATCCACTTCGACCTACTACTTAGCTAGTAGAACGGAAAACCTAGAATTCTAGAAAGCCGGGAATGTCGGATCACCAAATACCATCACGTAGAAGTCAATTGGACCGTCAGATTGCACGACAGAAAAGGAAAGTTACAATCGGTTTAATAAAATTATTAATTCCTGCCCTTAAATACTTTTCTTCAATTGTAATCGCGGGACACTACACTCATACACGTATGTCTCCCTCTTACTCTTTCCGTCGGATAACAGACGACGAATATCAGCGCGACGAAGTTCTACGATATTTTTTTTTTGAAACTTTCTATCATTTAACTCGCCTCAAAAATGCCTTTACAAGTGAACCACTTCGAATAAATCTGGATGCCTTCCCTTCAAAAATCATATTCCTTTAAATTAATAGAGAATCATTTCAACAGCAATATCAACCATATATACTTTATCTACACATTAGAAATTAAGGACCAGATATACTTTGCTTACTTGTTAACTCACTAATTTTCGCGTATCGCAATTACGATGATCCTACGCTCATGATCAATATATCCCTTTCACTTTCTTTTTCCTTTTCTCTCATCCTTCTGCCTCCAATGACATTCTTACAGCGGTTGATTATGGCTACGAACTAACGAAATAATCTTCTTCTATCTAAAGTTTATAGAAAAGTAGACTTTGCTCGGTTGTCTTGCTGAATGAGTTGCTGTTCGACATATCTCACATGCCGTAACCTTGGTAAGCTGCGGTAGCAGGCGAATAGACGCTCTGTGGAGGTGTCGTGTAGACATTTTGTGTGGCATAGCCGGGTGCCATCATGCCTGGACCTGCTGTTAACATCAGCTGTGGCTCCGCTGTAATTTCCCAACAAAAATCATCTCTCAGTTTTCCAATCATTTCAGCACACACGATTTTCATTCGCGTCACAATACATACGCATAATCATGGGCTTGTGTTCCTGATGATCAGTTTCTTCGATTCGCCGACTTTCTGCTTCCTCGAGTTTATCAACCTATCAAGAACATAAGGGTTATTCAAAGCAGAATGAAAACTATCTTTTTCTTTTCTTGTTTCTAATAATAAAGTAGAGTCTCACTTTAGTAATGTATTCTCGTGCAACTTGAATGAGATAAGGCATCGCGAAGTGTAAGATGCGATGCCTCCACGCAACCTCTAAAATTACGTCTGGATGAAGCAGATCATAACAATGGAAGAGACACGCAGCGAAACAATCCTTTGATCCCCTTTCTAAGAACCATTCTAACAATTCCTGTGCCACCTCGGCATTTCGTGACTCAGCTGCGTATTCCATTGCATCCCTGATAATGAAAAGCGGTGGCTTTAGATTAGATTCTTAATCGAAGATTGACTAAGACGACCAATAAGCAATCCAACCAAAATAACCAATAGTCTACCTAAACAATCTATCCTTTTTGCAGAGCTCAACGGATTGCTTCCACCTATTGTTACCCTTGTAAAGGTACGCCGCGATTCTTCTAAATTCGATTAGCTCATGTTTCTCCAGCTGCTGTGCCAAGGCAATATTATCGAAATTGTCAAAAGCATCGATGGACGTCCTTAATCCCTGATAATCTTCTTCGTCGATAAGCAGGCCATTTAGAGCTTCATTAATGGCCTTATTGTTAAGAGCTTGAACGGATCTGAGATACGGCTTGACCAGCTGCAAATGTTCAGTTCTCGTAAAGTAGGCCACAGCCCTAGTGTGGTCCATTCGCGGCGCAAGGACGAGCAAAATATCGTTGAGGAGCAAGGGCTTGTATTCGACGTAGAATTGGATCGCCTTATAATAGAGCTCGACGTTTGCCACTTTGGTAATGACATCTTTGAAGTGACCCTCGCGCCAAGCCTCTGTCGGATGCTGCATCATGGCGAGAACCGCATTGTCGTACTCTTCATACTTATCGTACAAGAAGACTAGTTCAGCCCATAAGTGCGCCTGTTCGGCAGCCCGGAGTACTTTGGGTATATTGACACGTGACCAGAAGAGCTCGAGATGCTCCCGCATTCTTTGCGGCTTATACTTGCTATAAAGGATGGCCAGTTCTGTGAACATGCCCATGTGAGCCCTTTCGAGACCTAATGCCGCTTCCAGGAGATTAATCAGTTCCTCGAAGTGCCCCCTGTCTTGATAGTAGTTAATCAGATCCTCGAGCTCGTCTGCGTGGACGACGATGTGCAGGCCACACATCTGGGCCAGTCTGAACTCGCCACTGTCCACGCAGGCGAAGCATACTTCCTTCCAGGTGCGTGTCGAGTTCGCTTTGCGTGCGCTGTCGACCGCACCCTGGAACTCTTTCAGGTGTACAAGAGTGATCGCCAGACGGGCGAAGTTCGAGACATTGTTGTACAGTAGCTTCGCAGCATCGTACATCTTGTCATCGAAACATCTGTCGCCGATTTTCTGAATATCGGCGTGATTTGGACCAGAGATGAATTCCTCGAGATCAGCCAATCTGTTCGTGCGTGCGTAGGCATAGATGAGTTCACTCTCAATGAAGGACTCCCTTGCCTTCTTCCTTGCCATTTGCAAGTAACGAACGAGGTCCTCCCAATGAGAAGTGCGATGTGCTGTCTCAACTACGTCGACGTACGCTGAGGGATCGTCAGCCTTAATAAAACTGTCAATAGCCTCCTTCACCAGACCCTGCTGCAACTGTGCTCTAGCAAGCTGGGACCAAACAGCTGGTTCGTTGCATCTCTCGGCAAATTCATATGCCCTGTCCAAATTATTCACCTGCTCGATCAGAACCTGGATGGCCGATGTGTTCACATCGAACTTCTTGAAAATGGCAAATGCCTCTTCGTAGAGTTCATTGTTAATCGCGATGTTAGCGATGTCGGGTGCATCGTAATTATCCAGTCTGTTAATGTACTCCATCACCCGTGTGCGATCCGCTTTGATCGCAGTCAGTATCAACAGGTTCTGCAAGTTGCGATGGTCGCTGAACGCGCTACTATCAAGAACAATTTTCTCGAGGAGCTCGATCAACTCGTTGGGTAAATCTGCCGTCATAAAGGCTTTTACGGTTACAGAGATATCTTCTGGATCTTGAGTTTCCGACAGGGCTGTCTGGACGACTTGGTCAATGAGCGGTCTTTTATACGGATTACTCTCGAGCAGAACTTCGGCCCAGAGATCCGGATCTCTGCGTCTGACCAAGTATCTCGCTTCGCTCTTAAAAAGACTGTTTTCGTTGCAAACACTTATTAATTCGCGATCGCACTGGCCGCGTTCATAGGCAATGCAGGCTAAGTGCGGGTCGCGCTTCTCGCAATATTTACCAACGACTCTACTGTCATAGAATTGATTCTCTTTAAGGAATCGTTCAGGATTATTATTGCTGTCGATATAAATCTTTGCAAGTGCATTGTGTGTGGCCGGCTCAACGCAACCTTCGTGAACACGGAATTCAAGCCATGGTAGCAGCAACTTTAGACGGTTTCGCTTCTCGACTTCTTCCACGAGTTCGTCGGTCGAGAATTGGCCACGAACAACGAGGATAAGATTCTTGATAATATCTTCGGAACAATCCACGTCCAACAAACCACCCACCACCACCGGCAAACGCGATGGATTTACTTTTTGAACGTAGATTTCAATGTATTTCTGCAAATTATTTCTGTACAAGTAAAGCACGAGGTCGTGCACGAAGTCAAATCGGTCGCAAACGATGATAAGTGGTAATTGGTCGGATAGCTTTGCCTCTTTCAAGAAATTCTTAACGCGCTCCGGATTATAGCAATTTGACTCTCGGCAAATTCTTTCGACTTCCTTAATTTGCCCGGTCTTGCAAGCGGCCTGAATATATTTGAAGTGCACTTCTTGGTCTTGGCTAAAGTTCACAATGGATCCTAAGAAGTAAAACAGGCCCTCATAAGATTTGAAGCTCTCGAATAAGTCGATCAAGGCCTTGGTCGTTAACTGTTCGTGATACTTCGTTGCAATTTGAATGCAGATTTGTAAATTCTGTCGAATATTGGCTGTCAGCATGGCTTTCAGGCACTCAAGGGAATCCTCAACGGACAGAGTGCCGAAGAAACCCACAAGCCAGTCTGGCGACAGTAGATGCGTATGGACAACGGCCCGCTTGATGTCATACAAATCTGTGTAATGTTCTAATGCACGTTGAAGAAGTCCAGCTTTTTCACACAACTGTGCAACGTGAGCTCTATCATAGTGGGTAAACATTTGATTGCCCAAAATAGCGTCAGCCACTTGCGGCGCTGACATTAAGTTCATCTCTAACAAACGAGTTTGCAACGCTCCTTCGCTAGGGCGATTGTTTTTAAGTGCATCCAGCAAAAATGCCGTGCACTGCTGCACCATGTTTTGCTCCATGAATATATCGACTATTTGATTAATGTCGGCCAACGGCTCATCGTCCTGGACCAACATCTGCGCGAAGGCCACACCCTGATCTGGATTAATTCTCATGACATTCCTTAATAAAAATATGTAATCGGGAGTATACGAAACTTTCTTTGCATAGAGAACGATCTTTTGGAACTGGCCAGTTTCAGCAAAGCATTGGATAACCTTATTCGGGACATTTGCGCGCAAGTAAACACTGAGAGCAAGAGTCGGATCGGCTTGCTTCACGAGGTCTCCCAGTTCTTCGCTGCACTCGAGTTTATCCTCTTTCAGCCATTTTTCAAGAAGCTGCTTTCTACCTTGAACTAATACCGGCCGACAAAGCTCTAACGACTCGTATTTGTTCAGCTGTCCTTGATCTAACAAAATTCCGAAATACTGCAAAAGGGGCGAAGACTGTCCCTGCGTGGTCGGAACCTGAGAAATCAATTGACAAACATTAAAGTACGCAGCACACTTTCTTATCCAAAAGCATAATACTCTTGACGAACCTGTTGGAAACGTTGGATGGTCGCGGGTGTTCTTAGAATTCCTTTAGGTGCGTTGGCTGCAACTTTAGCAGCCTCGGCGTATTGTCCATTCTGGAAGAGCATGTTAAACTTCTTTACGAATAAATCCTCCGCGCCCGACAAGTTATTTCTAACTGCCATTCTTAGCGCGAGCTCGGGATTCTGCAGTACACCGTTGATATAAGGAATAACATTCTCCTCGTCGACGGACACGGACAAGACTTGACCCTTTCGATTAACACCGATAATGCCGCCGGATGCCTCGTGAGGCGCCGTTACGAAGATCGTTTCACCAGAAATACGATTCATAAATATACAGGTTGCGGATTCGATGTCGTACATGTGTATATAGCCGTATTTCGTTATCAAGTATATGACATCGTATTTCGAGCTAACTTGCATCGCAACAGGAAAATCGTTGCCTGCCTCTGGTGGGAAGAAAACGTCGACGGCCTTTTTCGGAAAAGGGTGATTACCGGCAGGAGGCTGGCCGACCTCGATGATGTGCAACTTTGCCCCCTGAATGGTTCTTACGGCAAAGCAGAAAAGGTTACTGGGCTCTGCATTGCCCTCCATTTTGAACTGAGCAAACGAGGCGGCGTGTCCTTCAATGGGCTGAGAACACTTTCTCTCTACAGAGTACAACTGCATTGCGCCAACTACCCTGTTATGTTGGGCTGAAATACCAATCAACAGGAGCCAAGTTTGTTTTGGATCTGTTCTATAGTTAATGATTTGACAGCCATTGAGTGATGGATGCCTGTCAAACATCTTGTTTGGCGTTGAATCTCCTTCCATTGACCAATGATATACTGCAGTCTCTGTCACAAGTGCCAGAGTGTTCAAGGAGATCCACTTCCAAAATACTACGTCTTCCGTCATCGTGTGAGCTTTCATTTTTGATTTCATTTCTATGTTAAAAATCTGAAGCGTCTTCAAAGCTGAGAATGATCAAGGTATCGTTAGACAAATATAATTAATGGTTGCAATATGCAATATATACTACTAGTTACCTTTTAACGCAATAACTTTACTGGCTGGATTCATTATCGCAGAATCTGCAGAAATGGGTCTCCTAATGGGATTGGCAGAATCATTCATGTCAATGATGACAACCTGCGCCGTATCGCCAACCTTCTCTCTGACACAGATGAACTTGTCCGACTCCATAGTCAATGTGTTGAAACTCACATTGCTGGCATTGATTCCAACAGCAGTAAGCTGAAAAAGTATTATAAGTGCTTAGCAGTACTGGAATGCATGATTCATACGTGCAATGTGACAATGTATCCAATATCTATTAAGATACGGATATGAGAGCATATAATACTGCCTATTTGAAAGTATCCTCCACCCTTGCTTTTCACAATTGCCATGGCTCATGTAGATCAAAGCCAGCACATAGAGTAATGAACTAAGCCCTATTTTTAATAAAGGGACGAAATTTTAATTTCGTCTAGTTTAATATCGTGTAATTCGGCGATCGGTTCGAAAGTAAGGGCCGTAAATGATCGTTGATTCAGGTTTTCGCCGCATTAATAGATAAATATCGAGATAGCCTGGGCGAAAAATAGGATGAAGAGGAGTTCGCCTCGTAAGGCGGAAGCAAGGGGCGTGCATTCGTGGACGTGGCCCTAGTGCTTGAACGCAGCTAGATTAAGCATTGTCAAAAAAAAATCAATCCACGCCTTTGACGAGCGAAGCATCAGCCGCTGAGCCGCCCACTCACTCGTCAATAGGCGAACGGACAGGCGAAATCGAAACTGTTCGGAAAGAGGAGCCGTTAAAACGGCGACATTAGCTGTCAAAGTAACGTCAATTCGAAGTTTTGGCGCAACTTCCGCCGTATCGTAACAAGCGTTAATAGAGCTCTTCCACCTCTCCGCACGCATACGCGAAGTGTGGCTAATCTCGTGGAAAAAGTGAGACGCCGCTTGCTCCGAAACAGCGGAAACTTTCTAGCGCAAGTGTGCGCGACCGTGCGGAAAGCGTACCTGCAGATGTTCTTGAAACCTTATGGGTAGTAGCTGCGTCATTTTTCACGATTCCGCTGCGGACTCTGTCGAAGAACGGTTGCCTCTGAATGCCCCTCGCTCCCTGCTGTCCCTCGGTCCCCTTTTCTCACTCACTCGCTATGTACACGCTATAGAACGGCTGCCTGTCGTTCACGCGCTTTCCTTCACACAAGAATCCTCAGACGAAGCATCGGCACGGGAAACCGACTGACGCAAACGCTGAATGCCCGAAACTCTCGCCCGTCTCCGTCACTGATCGCTTCTGACGTCCAACATGGCCGCCGCCAGAGAGAGCCGCCCCCCTTCGCCTAGAAATAGTTCCCAGTTTGAGCTTATTGATCGGCGTTGAGCTCTTTTACCATTGGGAACGGCTTATCGGACGCCTCACAAAACGATAACGGTCTCACCTACTTGCCCAATCAATGCGGAACTCCGTAAATTCTCGCTCCTAGGCGAGCGACTGACGAATTATGAGCAACGCGTATGAATACAGGCTACGGAGTCGAGGCAAATGTTGGGTGGCAAGATTGCGAGAATGTAGGATAGGGGACCGAGTGCGCTGCGAAGAAGCCGAAAACGGCCGCGAACCACGTGAGAATCAACCTTACGGTTGCGACATAAGCTTTACTTTCACAAAAAGGCTAGATAATTATGTTACGATCTGAGTAATACAACCATTACCTGCATCATTACTTTTCTTATATTTGTTATCAACGGTATAGAGGAAAGTTTCGTGGTAGTCAAATCGGCTGGTACCATGGCCATATGTGATAGGAAACTGATAGTAGTAGTACTATCTAATACTAATAGTACTACTACTACTTAGCATACTAATACTAATAGTACTAATTCATGCTTAGAGTCAGACATCTAAGTTAACCCGTGATACCTGGACCACGTGGAATTTGCCTAAAGGGACTTGGGTCATTAAAGCCATATAATTATAACCAATCTTGCAATGAGAGATAATAGTCAGGGAATACACGAAGTAAAAAATATGCTTTATTCTTCAGCAGTAGTGTCAGAGTTGGATAACCAGATAGATACTCTATAGTAAAACTATGATGTTCCCTTATGCTGCTGCTGGAGAATGAAGGCCATTCTTCTCGTCAAGTTTCTGTTTAGTCAAAGAGTCCAAACACCATGTCCTCGCCTTCGGAATCAGATTCTTCCTTTGCCGGTTTCTTCTCTTCTGTAAGACAGACGAGCGATGTGACTTTAATAGATGTGTTGAGCATAGGATACGGCACAATTATTTCATTAAGGAACATATAAGACGTATTAACATTTCATATGACGAAGATTTACCTTTCTTTTCTTCCACTGGGGCGGCCGCTCCTGCAGCTGGAGCAGCTGGCGCTGGAGCAGCACCACCAGCTGGCATCGATGACAACTTCTCACGTCCTAGAAAAGAAGACCACCGTTATTGTCCATCTCATAAGATCAACCGACTGATTTCGTAGTCTTCAAGTATGTTCTTAAACTCTAGTCTTACCCTGAGCAATGAGTTCTTCGACAGACTTTCCGTTCAGTTCGGAAATCACCTTGTTCAGTCTTTCAGCATCGGCTTCGATTCCGACAGACGACAAAATCTTTTCGATGTCATTTTGGCTTGGGGAGGCTTTGCCGCCCAGCACAGCCAAGAGATACGCGGCCACGTAACGCATACTGAAAAAATATGTAT
The DNA here is from genome assembly GCA_033815515.1 of Cryptocheilus praepositus. NCBI lineage: Eukaryota > Metazoa > Arthropoda > Insecta > Hymenoptera > Pompilidae > Cryptocheilus > Cryptocheilus praepositus. The sequence goes on from JAWWQZ010000257.1 coordinate 5,022,368, forward strand.
GATTGCTCGTTAATTTAGATGCTCTTCACAAACGTATATTTTATAATGATTAATTAAACTCAGAATAAAAGTAACCATCACGGTATCTCAGTCGAAAGATGGTAATTGAAAATTCATCACAGAAGAGTTCGAACGAACAGAATAGGCAGAACACGTGAGCCATAGAACTATAGGTTATTGTAATTCTACGAAAAATATATTTAACACGCATACGTAGAACGTGTTGCATCTTATATCGGTCAGTGGTTATTATAAGCGCATAATATTTATTTAGATGTCAACAGCTATAAAGTATAATGAATTGAGTAGTTCCCTCCAAAAGACAGAAGATGCCGAAATGTGAACAAATAATATTTTTAGCGTTCAAAATGTATCCATTATTATCTGGAATTATTACGAATAATCGGCAAAAATGCGTACTGTAGATTGTTTCATTATTTATCGATGTAGTGTTTCGCGATTGTATATTTAAAAGCAACTCAAGTTCTGCTGCTTACCTTTAAGTCTTTCGACACGAAACGTGGATCACGCTCAAATGGACGCAACGGAAGCTCTTGACCAGGGCCCTTGCACCAAACTTTGATAATGGTGGGAGTAGGCTGGGAGAAACAAGAATTACCAACTTCATAAAAAAAATTCCCTATGAACCGTAAGCAAAATTTTCGATACCCTGAAGCACATAGTTGCATTGGAGTGGGGAGCAGATTTATAAAAAGCACAATTGTGCCCATAATTATGAAAGTGGTCTAAGTCAAAATTAAAAAAAAATGAGTTTATCAGTTATTTCATACCACATTATTTTTAACTAAATTTATTCAATGTAATTTTTACGAAATTGTCAAAAATGAACCATTAGATAGTGGTTGTAATTTCAACATTATATGGAATTCATTTAGTTTTAATTATGAAAGTGGTCTAAGTCAAAAATTTAAATAAATTATATAAACAACTTGAAAATGGCACGTGGCCTTCTTTGACGCGTTTCTGAACTACATAATAAAATAAATGACAATCAAATTTTAATAATAACGACAACTTCATTACTAGAAGAATCAATAACAAGAAGAGTAAAAAATACCGCGGGTGAATCTGTCTCTTGGCTACAAATTCAATGGATGAGATTCTTGAAAAATGAACCTTATAAAATGGTCTATAAAACATCTTTAGATGATTCTAAATTTCACGTTTTGGATCTTTCACCTAAAAAAGGAAGACCAAAAATATACGGAAATATTAAATTACTTCCATTATACACCACCATTAGACCAGTATTGGAAGAAAAACATAAAGATATTATGAGTTTACTACCGTACATCCCTCCAGTTTTTCAGAAACATTTTAAGAATCTTAAATACTCGAAATAATGATAAAAATGGATTACTGTTTAAAAATAATTAATAAATGTAATAAATGTTCACGAATTATTTCAATCAAATTATTGTTTCAAATAAAACTCAAAGTTCTTTATTGCTTTAAGTCATTTATAGGACATTCAGTTAATTTTGAAAATGGTCTAAGTCAATTCAATCTTTAAAAATTATATTATCGTATAAAATTCACACAAAATTTCATATTCATAGTAAATTTCCATTAATTAAGACTAATAAAATTATAAATTAAAATGTCGCATAATGTAAAAATATTTTTTAATTTATTCAAATGCAATTCATTAAATATCTCGAAACAAGAAATATATGACTTAGACCACTTTCATAATTATGGGCACAATTGCAAATATTTACAAAATTTTTATTAGATAGGATGATTGCATTAAATATCATATATGCGGGTAGCTTTGAATTTTTTTACAGTTCTTTCGACGGGTCTAACGGCGAGTTGCTTTCCCAGCACTCTCAGTGAAAGGCTGCCTAAATAAATATTAAATTCGACGCCATTTTTTGGAATCACTAGAAATTATCATTATTTGATTAATTACCTTTGAAATTAATTAGATTTATATTCAGACAAGGCAATTGTGTACTTACGTCTAACAATATCATCCTTTCCACATACTCTGAAAGCACTCTTGGTGTCCTGAATAACAATCCCATTCATTCCAACCAAACTTGCACAGTTTGATTTTTCAACAGATATCCTGGCACCATGGAAATCAGCTTTGGACAATTGCTGATTTACATTTTCCCAATTTGCATCAACTGGACTCAGAGGAATGTTTGCATATGAGTTATTTGCACATCCAAGCATTTGTTCCATATACTTCAGCCATAATTCATTTAATGGCAAAAGATCGCTATATTTAATTCCATGCTTGAAGCTGACTTTGCTCAAGCCCAACAGAATCCTCTTTCTGTTAGTAAAAAATTTGCCTCTGTTCTTTACTACTTTGTTCCCCTTTAACTTGAATTTTGTTTTCACCTTGCTAAGTATAAATGTCTACAATCATGAAATCACAGTAAACAATTGCAACATCGTTTAGTCGCGTGACCTAAAACAAATTTAACTTATACCTTTCTCACTGAGTCTGTAATTGAGTAAACATCTGAAGGTGGCAATGCATTTTGTAAAAAGTTGATGATGTACTGCTGTGTGTTCTTGCAGATCGCGACGCAGTTATTTATATGTTTAGGAAGCGGCGCACATATATCTGAAAATAATTTCAGCCAAACATTAATTTACTATATTATCATAAATACCACTTGTCTATACATACTTGTGGTTGGATTATCCATTCTTAGAACTCCTCTGTATTGACAGTCAATCAAACAGAGGTTAGCAATCGTTCAACCACGATGCCGAATGTGTTCGCAAAAACATCGCTTTTATGAACGCAAATTAAAATCTGGGAGGGATTCGAAAATATATCAAATCATGAAAAGGTATTTAACGCTAGAACTACCGCACCAGTCATTTTGACTGGTTTTACAATTTAATTTAAATATTTCTACGTTATGTTACATTTTTTTTCCGAAATGGTGTAATGACTTTTGCGGTAATAACTAAAGAAATAGTGAAATATATTTTTTAAATGTTTTATTTATTCTGAATCAAAATAAATTGATAATTTTGACTGGTTTTACAAGTTGATTTAAATATTTCTACGTTATGTTACATTTTTTTTCCGAAACTGTGTAATGACTTTTGCGGTAATAACTAAAGAAATAGTAAAATATATTTTTTAAATCTTTTATTTATTCTGAATCAAAATAAATTGATACAATGGTTACTTATACCAACAGCAGTCATTTTGACTGGTATTTATTAAGGCGTTCATTTAGATCTGAAGTCGAAAAGACATTTGAAAATTCTGTTAGGAATGTGTTATTGTTTTGTTTTGGAATTTGCTCGCTTGTCACATCACAGTATTATATCAGGCAACATTGTAAAAACAACCATTAATTAGAGAAGTTACTGCATTCAATGAGTGCGTTTATAATAGCTGCTAGAAGACCATCATGCTCTTGTTCATATAACAATATATTCAGTATACTACATATTATTTTAATTAGTGTAAGATGAAAAAATATATGCAAATATTATATATTAATTTTTATAATAAATAGTTTTATTCTAGTCTTTCTAAGCTCTGAAAATGGCAAAATGATTGAAAACTTGTGAATTATTGCAAAAATTGAATGATATACCAATGGAATGCTCTGATATAGAAGATGGTGAACTTTATGACTGTGAAGATGAACCAGAAGAAAATGAAATTGAATCGTGGGGTATTCACGATAATCTTGTTGATAGTGACAAAAGTGACAATGATGATTTAGACAAAGAATATGTTCAGAAATCTTCAGAAAGCGGATGTGAAAATAATTCGAATTCACGTAAAAGTAGATGTGTTCGATTGTTTTCAAATTCTGAAGATTCTAATGAAATTATTTTACTAGAATCACACAATGAAATTGCTGCAGACGGAACCATGCGCGACGAGCATTGTGTTTACTAATGCGTAAGGGATAATCCTAACTCATTAAATAAGTTAATAATACCAAAAATGTATTACATAAAACACGGATTTCCTTTTGTAAGAAAGTAATGAAGCGACAAATTTAAAAATATTCTATTATTAAGTATTTTTTTAAGACCAGTCATTTTGACTGGTTTTTTTGATTTAAATATTTCTACTTTATGTTGAATTGTCGAAATGGTGTTCTTGTGTTAAACAAAGTTTATTAAAATATATTTTTTAAATGTTTTATTATACAAAATAAACTCTCATGGTTACTTATACCCACAATTTAAAGGTTCTATCGTAAGAGTTCATTTGGCAATAAACTCGAAAAGACATTTGAGATATCGAGGAATGTTTCCATCGTTTTGTTTTGGAAGTTTTCAACTTGTCACATCACAGTATTATATCGACCAAATTTTTGCCGTACAGTCATGAGGCGGTATAACAGCTATTGACCCTCCACCCTCTGATTCATATAACAATATATTCAGACATATTATTTTAATTCGTGTGAGATGTAAAAAATATATGCAAATATTATATATTAATTTTTATAATAAATAGTTTTATTCTAGTCTGGCTGTCACGATGTGAAAGCCAAAATGGAAAAATGATTGAAAACTTTCAGATGCCCTTCCAAAACATGATGATATACCAATGGATCCCATACTCTGCCAAATGAGTCATGACCTCCCGTTGCACTTACGCTACCGTCACACTGAAAACTGCGGAAATATGTTAACGCAATCGTATAGATGTGGGAAAGAGGAAAGCGAACAATCAGCAAAAAATTAATTATGTGTGTATGGATGAATCACTGATAAGATAAATGAATGACAGGAAGGAATTGTAAAGCAAATCCACTCTATGGCTGTAAAATTGGGATTAATAAAGATTATTTATATATATATAAATAAACTTTATTACATAAAACACGGATTTCCTTTTGTAAGAGATCTGAAGCGACAAATTTAAAAATAGCAATGTATTTTTTTCCAGTCATTTTTCTGTCATTATCGGTTACCTTTATCTGGAGTTTAGTAGTGAAAATCACTTAAAAAGTTACAGAATCAGTTGGGACTAATAAATAAAGTTATAAGGATATGAGGTGTGGCAAGTAAATATTAAAAAATGCACAATCCACTGTATAAACTGGTATGCTATGAACGATACGATACTGTCGAAAAATATTAAAACACATTACTATTCTTTTATTTCACGTTTGAATCATACTATTTATTTTTAGTCATCTTTAATGTACTTAATTTTCAAACTTTATTACCAATACTTTTGGAACAACTTATATAAAATAATTGTTATATACTTTTAATTTCATGTTTTGTATAAACTATATTTGAAATCGTTAAACGAAATTGTTACCGCAAGATATAATTGACCGTTTCAATTATTTTCAGGCTTCGTTGATTTCAAATAGTGAATATCAGCTCGCGTTACTTGCGAAAAATGCGTGGTGGAAACCGTACAGTTCGTTTGAGAGCGCGCGGTTGGCTAAGTGTTTATATATATATATATACAGTAAAGCCTGTTTTTGTGCGATTTTATTTTTGTGCAATTTTTTTTGTGCGATTTATTTTTATGCGATATATGAATCTTAGCGGCGTTAGCACCAGTTTAATGTTTCCTATCAATGTACATATACATGTTGTGGACGAAATATGTGAATGTGTAATTAATCGAAACGTTGCCGAAAACGCGTCAACGTTATTATCTGAAATTAGTCCGCTCGCACATAACATCGGCAGAGAAGGCTTTGATTCTTTTGGCGATAATGACCTGGACGAGATGATTGAGGACCAAACTGTCGATGATAGTGACATTATCAATAGTTTGATAGATTATGAAAATGGACAAGAAGAACCGGAATCTATTACAGCAGATAAAATATATGCAGGGATCCAAATCTCGAAAAAATTGGAAACGCATTTTCTTAAAATAGATACCAAAGCGGAAAGACGCTTAAAATTCCAAAAAGAACTGAGATCATGCATGTCTCACTATCGTGGCGTTTACAAGCAACTGACCAGTCGACCATCGTCACAAAAACTGATCACTAAGTTTATGGTACCAAAAAATAAATCAATTGAAATCCTATCTTCAAGCGACGAAAGCGATTTTCAACCAATCCATTACAAGAAGATGCGCGTTTTGGATTACGACGAGTAGCAGCAAACTATTTAATGTATAATGTGAAAACTTCTCCATGTATATGTACAATGAAGAATTAAATATTTTTACAATTTCTTTAGGTCTAATTTAATTATTTAATTTAATTGAAAGCATTTTCTCATCTATTTCATAAATCATTGATGTATTTTCTTAGTCAGACTTTTTTTATGCGGTCCTTATTCACCGCATAAAAAAATTTTTAGGTAGTATATCGCACAAAATTGTTTATTATATGTAAGAATTTATAAAATTTTCGAATATTTTTTTGTACGATTTCTTTTATGCGGTCCCTATCCACCGCACAAAAACAGGTTTTACTGTATATATATATACACACATGTATGTACATACATGCTGTAAAAATGGGATTAATAAAGATTATATATATATATATTATAATATATAATATATATATAATCTTTATTAATCCCATTTTTACAGCCATAGAGTGGATTTGCTTTACAATTCCTTCCTGTCATTCATTCCTCTTATCAGTGATTCATCCATACACATATAATTATTGTTATCCAGTTAATCCAGTTGTGCTCATTGACATGTATGATTCATACCTCATACAATGTACTGCTCTCGCATGGCCTTCTTGATGGAGTACTTCCGCTTGTTGCTCCAAGTCCCATAATCTCCAAGATGCATCATAGCAACATGTCCCAAGGAATCGTCCCGACGGATGAAATGCAATTCTCGACACTCTGAATGGTTCATGCCCTTCAACTTCTGCTAATGGTTTGTCACCTGTCCCGCCGGCCCACAGTTTGACCGTGCCTGTAAAGCAAAGAGGAGTCTGTACAGACCGTTCATATCAATTACCGAAAAGTATGCTTGGCTGTGTAGGTAATCGCATTTCTAACTCACCATCTGCAGCGCATGACGCCAATACACACGATTGACTGGCATTTTCTCCAACAACATCTTCGGTAACAGTAGCTTTTGGATGGAAAACAATGCAACCAACATTACAAGAATGTCCTTTAAGGGTTCTCAACAAAGTACAGTCAGGTACAGACCATAGTTTGCACAGGCCCGACCAAGAAGCTGTTGCTAGAATCTTTGAGTTTGGACTGAATTGACAAAACGATATTGGTCTTGTGTCGCCGATTTGTGAACAGTAGATTGTCAAGGCTTGCAATTTCTTCAGTAGCTCCTGTCTGCGGGCAGTGCGTGTTGCAGCAGGCAATTCCAAATCTTGTCGTGCTTTGAACAATCTATGTTTTGCCTTTGGTAAAGAATAAGCTGCAAATTATACATTATTATTATTACTGCAATAATTTGTGAGACGTTTATTGTAAATAGGTATGAAGCTACTCGTATATACCAGCTATCCAAGACCTTGCAATCTGTAAGGATTCAGGTCCTTCGTGGTACCAGGTACTTTCTGTATCCTTTTCGTTTGTATGCAATGGCTTCTCTTCTTCTTCGTGCTTATTTTTAATAGCATCCTCCCCAACGCTCGCTAGCAGTTCCCTCAATCTTGTCCTCCTGTCTGCCGGACCCTCTCCAAAAAGGCATATTGGTTCCCCTAATTGTCTCAAGTTCTTCTTTACCTCTGAGTCATCAGTAGAAACATTGATCTGCCTTGCTTTTTTTCTACGTTCAAATTCTTCTAACAACGCTTGACGATCCTTTGACATTTCATCCTCCAGTTCCATGTATTGATTAGATATGTGTACATTGCCCATTAACGCTGCTGAATTGGTGGCATCGTTGAGAAGCGAGGAATCTTTTTCTTCTTCACATGTTTCAAGCGCAGCCACCAAACGGGCCCTCTCCACTTCTTCGAGGGACCCATAATGTACAGTTTTCTGTTTCTTCACGTACAAAATATCTTCGTCATCAGACATAGTGCTCTAATAAGATTTTAATAAAGTATTAACGCTGGGACTGATTCTATTGGGTTGGAGGGAAAGTTCTGTCGTATTTTAAAGAAACTATTTGAATTAATTTATAAAAATATGAGTTTAATATTAATCATAATACATTTAACGTGTTGTATGATGAATGCCAAACTCTTCTGCAATTTCTCGACTTGTTAAATGTGGATTATTTTCCAACATAGATCATAAAACATCATTATCGATCTTGGATGGTCGTCCAGATCGATCACTTTCTTGGAGGCTCAGATCCCCGGAACGAAATTTGCTAAACCATCTTTGACAAGTACGAGCATTTACAATATCTTTCCCAAATACAGCACATACATTTTTACATGCAACCGATGCGTTGCTTCCTTTTTGGAATTCATGCAAAATGCAGTGGTCGTAAATGCACTTTATCTACTGACATGTTTTTTACTTTAAATATCACAAGTAAATGATAAATGGTAAAAAAGGACTCCAAGATATATTTATATTATACAGCAGCTATGAAAAAATAAAAACAAAAAATTTATGTCCAAAAAAAAATCCGTTATTTAATGACTCACTAGCCAGATGCTTTTTTTTTTTATTTACAAGAAAAATTACCTGCCTATTAAAAATACAACAGAACTTTCCCTCCAACCCAATAGTTTCATCTTTCTAAGCACCATTTTTACATGCAACCGATGCGTTGCTTCCTTTTGGAATTCATGCAAAATGCAGTGGTCGTAAATGCACTTTATCTACTGACATGTTTTTTACTTTAAAGCTATAAAAAACAAAAAAAATCCTTATAATACGACAGAACTTTCCCTCCAACCCAATAGTTTCACTCTAACCCTTATAATACAATCTGGTGTTATATTTGGAATACGTACAGTATAGTTCAAATTGATGAATTCGAATCGGATGCAATTATTTGGTACGCTTAGAAGTCCATAAACATGCCTTTGGATGCTAGTTTAAGTTTAATTGTGTTAGACCTCGTGATTGTAAACAATTCACCATTTGCACTTGACAGTCGCCATTAAAACGGCAAGAGGCATTTTGAAGTAATGTTTGCTCGTCGCGATATAAAAATAGTGCTACCTTTAGGTTGTAGGATATTATTTCTTTATGGTTGGTATCATTGGTCTCACTCTGCCAACTTCTGGTTCGTTGTTCATAACATAAACTTCAAACCGAACACTGATCAACAGTTGTTAAGAGCAAGCCTAAAGAAAAATGTTGCTTCGTGACTGCTTAATTGTCAATAACCAAGGGAGAAGCATCAAAAATTGCATTTTCGAAAATTATACCTGCGCTGCATAATGTCTACAGGGTGTGACACTGTTTCGGTATAAAATAAGTGCGGGTCAAAATTTGACAGTGATCAGCTATGTCTGTGGAGAAGAAATGTACTGATGTTTACAGCCTTTTAACCGATTTAAGCAAGCAAATCCTTCAAACACGACCACCGCCAGTGAATTATCCGTGCTTCCAACAAAAGTCTGAGGCGAGCATAATAAAAAAGCTGAGGTCCAAAGCTTTTGAAATACTCTTAAACAAATCCACCACATCTCTCTGTATTGAAGGTAAAAGACAATTGTCAATTACTTTATAAGATATTAAACGTCATACTTTTCCTATTAGGTAGTGATGAAAATGAGAAGGATCCGTTAACAGAAATATTGAAATATGCATTCGTATTAAAATGTATGGGTCGTGTAACTCAGGCATTAGATCTGGAAAGTATGATAGATGATTTGCCCATTGAAGACATACAGCCAGGAAACACTGTTTATTCTGTCCTCCAGTTTTTAATAAAACTTCGAAATTTCTATGGCGATCCTGAGTCAGAATTCAATATATTTCAATATGGCAAAACAAATCCTGCCCTACCAGAAGTTTCATGCAATGAAGCAAATGTACCAATGTTTCAAACATATCCTATGGAAGTATTTTTAATATCGAATAAGTTTGAAGCTCTCTTAGCATCTAAGAGCAATTATGTCAGAGAGGACACATCCCCTAGTTCCACAAGTAACGTGTCTTTTATCGGATACTTAAAGTCTTCACCAGTCATTGAGATTGAATCTGTTAGGTAAGATTAATCTGAATGCTCTTGTTAATCAGTGTACGCATATGCTAACATTTACTTTGATTTCAGAGATCACAGCAGCTTCCACAGCATGTCACTACCATGCACACCACTTTATTCCCCTGATCTCTGCTTAACAGATATTAACACAGCATCTTATTTCTTGCCATCGATTAAAGTAAGATTCATCAGATATTTATATATTAACCCTTTGCGCTCGACGCGCTTTTCTCTCGGGCTGACCAGCAACTCGACAGTAATCCGCCGCGCACGCGCCTATTTCATGAGTTTTGTTTCTGTTAACTTAAAATAATTTTAGGCACAATAGGACACTTTAACCCTTTGCGATTGGCAGATTTCGATCTTAAGAGTACCAGCAGGTCGGATGATATTTAGCATTTCGCAGTTACTTTTTCGTACAAAATTTAAAGTTAATATATGGATACTAAAACACGCAGAATTTGTTGAAACTGATTTGTTGGGTTTATTACTACTTGGAATACGTAAGAATACAGATTTTTAATCTAAACTAAAGTATGCTATTTCTTGAAACAATCACCGTTATGAAGTCCTGGCTTTCGTGTACAAGTATCACAGTACGTGTGTATTTGTCGTCTTTGTCCCACAGTTTTCCTGTCGAAACATACTACATAGTCTTTCTTGATTCCTGAACGAATTATATGAAATTAATTATTTAGTGATTTACTAAGATAGTGTTTGGTGCCGGAAATTTCCTACTAACCGATCGACTAAACATTTCACAAAAGTGTGTCAGTGGCTTTTCGTTGTTCTGTGGTTTTATTATTTTATACAGTATGTATGAGTTGATGACCCATATCGGCACGCCCCAACAAAAAATTGCATTTTCGAAGGTTCCCGCTGCGGAATATCGACTTCTACAATGATTTAAAAATGTCCCCGCTACGGGGACACCGATCGCAAAGGGTTAAACTCGTATATTTTAACATTACATACATTTATTTAACTTAATGAAGGATATTTATTAAAGATTACGTTCTATAATTCTTTTTCTTGTGGTATTTTGTAAAACAATCTCCAATATGCATTCTTGACTTGTCGGGGCATGTGTCACAATAGTACACAGTTTGTCGTCTTTGGGCGGACTTTCGTTGGGAACAAACTTTGCAATCCTTTTTTTGTCCCATCAAAATAACATGCAGCTTCCCATTGAATCGGATCATTTCAGAAGTGCTCTGTGAAGTAGAAGCTGTGCTACGTTGGCTTTTGGCTTTTGACCACTTTGGCTTTCAGATTCACTATCGATTATTCGGATTTTTCGTCTTCTTACACCTGTATCGTCGTCACTATCTTCATCACTTCCGTCTTCATTCTCATGGACAAGCTGTCTATGTAGTGATGTAATTTTGTTCGTTATTGCCGAAAAATTGAACTCATCTTCACTAGAAGTAATTTCTTCGTCGTGTTCCATACTTATTGGGCTCACTAACTTTGAAAGAAATATTGCGATTGCCAAGAAGGTTGAATTCGAACTAATGTCGAAGACAGAGTCCAACCCGCGTTTGCAAGTATTTTTGAGATAAGACATTTTATCTCAAAAGTGCGAAGACGGTGATTGGTTCTTTTTGTACCTTTTTTTGAAAGAAACGAATTGAAAGAAGCGTTGCGACGTCTATTAACTTAAACTAGTTAACTTATTATTAACTTAAAATAATTTTAGGCACAATAGGACACTTTAAACTCGTATATTTTAACATTACATACATTTATTTAACTTAATGAAGGATATTTATTAAGGATTACGTTCTATAATTTTTCTTCTTGTGGTATTTTGTAAAACAATCTCCAATGTGCATTCTTGGCTTGTCGGGGCATGTGTCACAATAGTACACAGTTTGTCGTCTTTGGCCGGACTTTCGTTGGGAACAGACTTTGCAATCCTTTTTTTGTCCCATCAAAATAACATGCAGCTTCCCATTGAGTCGGATCATTTCAGAAGTGCTCTGTGAAGTAGAAGCTGTGCTACGTTGGCTTTTGGCCACTTTGGCTTTCAGATTCACTATCGATTATTCGGATTTTTCGTCTTCTTACACCTATAACGTCGTCACTATCTTCATCACTTCCGTCTTCATTCTCATGGGCAAGCTGTCTTTGTAGTGATGTAATTTTGTTCGTTATTGCCGAAAAATTGAACTCATCTTCACTAGAAGTAATTTCTTCGTCGTGTTCCATACTTATTGGGCTCACTAACTTTGAAAGAAATATTGCGATTGCCAAGAAGGTTGAATTCGAACTAATGTTGAAGACAGAGTCCAACCCGCGTTTGCAAGTATTTTTGAGATAAGACATATTATCTCAAAAGTGCGAAGACGGTGATTGGTTCTTTTTGTACCTTTTTTTGAAAGAAGCGAATTGAAAGAAGCGTTGCGACGTCTATCAGCGTTCTATTATTCTCAAGACATAATGCACGCATTGAAATTCGTTTGTGTTTTTGAGATAAGACATCTTTATAGCTATGTAGACACCTCATAAAACGATCTACAAAAGGCCAGGTAGACTTGTCAAGCGATATTCGTTAGGCCAAACACAAATAAACACCGTTACCACTCAATTTACCGCATCGATGCGAGTGGTGCCTGAGAGGCACCGGTCGAGTTGGCGCAGCACATGCCGTGGTGCCTGAGAGGCACCGCTAGAGCGCAAAGGGTTAACATACACACACACATTATATACATTTTAAGTGTGTTTTCTGCTACTTTCAGAATAATGAAGATGTAGGAAAGGATTATTTTTCTTTCGCACAAGAAGGAATTGTAGCTAATTTGCCCAACCCATATCCAAAGTCAGAATTAGTTATAGCAGATGATGACAGTGGTTCAGAATCTTGGATATCCCTTAGTCATAGTGTTTGTAATGAACCAGAAAATGTGTATCACGACTTTTCTTGGAATGAAGTCGATTTACAGGATACATTTGTTAATTTACGTACATGGGAATCATTAGGATTGTCAGAAACTTCGAAACAGCCACTATTTGCCACAGACACGTTGGATGTTGCAGTACATTTAGCTACAATAAAGCAAGCAAACACACTAGTCATGCTTCCACAGAGAGCGATTGATTCTACACTCTTACTGGAGGAAGTACCGATCAAAGAATTTCTACAGGATGTAAAACTGCTGCTCTTTGGCATTGAGTCAGATTCTTTTGGATACAATAAAATTGTATGTATGTACAGGTATAAAACAATCGGTAGTACGGTTATATGTTACCAGATTTCCGTTACAGACGGGGTTTAGTTTGAAGAAGAATGTCATCATACATGGTGTGGGTCCAGAATCGCTATCTGCAGCATGTCAGCAAGTCATTCATTGGGGCAATTGCTTCAAGACTTTATCATGGATGGTTGAGCCAGATCCGCAAAGTGGTAAACTTCAACAAAATGGACTGATATTTAAGGTGAAGGATTGAACTTGGAAACATATATGCATACTTAACCACTTGCGCTACGATTTAATTTTCGGCTGCCGCGCTCTACAATATACCGTGCCGGCGCAAAAGAATTTAGTATAAATGCAAAAAATTCGCCATAAAGCCTAGTAGCAGCTGTTGATGTAGTAGCGTCTATGTAAAAGACCCGTCGTTTTTGCTTCTGCGACAAATGCCTATCGACGTGGTATACATGTCGCTTGCGGCTTTGGAATAAAAGCATCTCGACGTGCGTGGCACGTCTTTATAGCGCAACTGGTTAACACGTTGACTGCCAAGCGTATTTTGTTATATTAGAATGGCGATGCTATGAAATAGTACAGCGTTAGACTGACTTATGCAAAATGTAAATAATGTGCAGGTATTGGAGACCAAAGAATCGCATCACTATTCTAATAACAATTGCATTTATAAAATAATAATTGCTACCGGTTGCAAATATTTTGGATCCTCAGTAAAATCTCTTGCGTCGGTCACCGGTGACCATCATGGCAATCAAAGTGTTAACAGATTATATTAAATTATTGACTTTCGATAGACTGAATCTACTTGCACATGAACGAAACATCAAATAGCATTTCAAATGCATTCTAATCAAAGTCATTGACTACTTGCGCTACGGTTTAATTTTCGGCTGCCGCGCTCTACAATATAACATGCCGGCGCAAAAGATTTTACTATAAATGCAAAAAATTCGCCATAAAGCCTAGTAGCAGCTATTGATGTAGTAGCGTCTATGTAAAAGACCCGTCGTTTTTGCTTCTGCGACAAATGCGTATCGACGTGGTATACATGTCGCTTGCGGCTTTGGAACAAAAGCATCTCGACGTGCGTAGCACGTCTTTATAGCGCAAGTGGTTAATAATAAAATATATAAATATATATATATATATGTTTGATTATTAAAATTTGCAGGCCATGTGCACGAGCATTAAGGAGTTACTTCTTTATTACCGAGCGGCATTACTTCGAATTTTCAGTAAGCCAAACGAATATAACGGACTAATATTGTTGTTTGAACGAGTTCGACCTATGGCAATTTTAATCACGGAAGTCGCTAGACTTTGCCGACGCAATGAAGAAAATAATTTGGCGCTGGGCGAGGGCAACGGAATTCTCACGATGATTTATGAGGAAGTTACAAAAGTTACCAATCCCCGAGTGGCACTGGTATTCTATTCCATATTGAAATCATGTTGCGAGGTGTACTTTAGGTTCCTAGAGAAATGGTTGTTCGAAGGCGTGTGCGATGATGTCTACGGAGAGTTTATGATCAAGGCAAGGCCTCAATATATGCGTCACAAGGGGCACAAGTTTTGGACGAAAAGTTTCGTCGTCTGCTCGCAGTCCGTGCCTGGATTCTTGCGCAGCTTAACCGACTCGATATTGCAATGCGGGAAAGCGGTGAGACTTTTAAAAATTTGTGATCCAAAGAATCCTGTGTGCCGCGTCTTTGCCGCATATCAACCGGAATTAAAAGTGTGTTTAAGTGTGGCGATGTTGAGAGAACAATTATTGCGCTGCCAAGAATACGAAAGTAGAGGTGAAGCTGCATTGGGTCCAGTTGTGTCGTTAGCTTCGGCGATTCAAAAACAGAAAGATATTGAGAAGGAAAGAGCAAACCTTGCGGTTCGTATACAGCAGAATACAATATTGAGGATAAAAGGTGAACAGGAGGAGTTGGCGAAGTTGGTTGTGGAGAAAAAGAAAAATTTCTTAAAGATACTGAAAGAACAAGCTACAGAGGTAGCCTTGTACAAGGAGAAAGAGAAGGAAGCAGAGTTACTGGCGGATAAATTGTTATTAGAAAAGATTAATCAGGAACAAGAAGAAGCTGAACATGTGCAGGTAGCTGAGCGACAAAAGCTTCTAAATTATTACGAGGAGTTAGCCAACACGATTGAGAACAGACGATTACGATCGGACTGGAGGGTGAAGAGGATGAATTATCACGAGAAAAGAGTCAGTGCCTTGGCTGCAATGAGAACAGACGTATATGCTGCACTTAATAGTACAACTAATTCCAGTGATTTACCCCTGTCTGATATCACAGATTCCAGTGAACATGGTGTATCTGATGAACATGTAACGGAAGTGTCTCAGGCGAAATCAAACGAGTCATTTAGGGAAACAAATGTTCAATCAGAACTATCAAGAGCCCACCAAGAAAATGTTCTTTACGAAGATGAAAATAGGAATTTTGCCGAAAATAACACACAAGTAGAAGTTCCAGAGATATATGACACTAGCATAGCCGCATGTACCGATAGTAATAAAAATAGAATATCTCCTATAAATGTAAATTTAAGCAGCGTTCAGCCAGTAACTGAGAAATCGTCATCAGATCAATTGCTCCCTAAGACAGTGATACTCAACATTCAAGAGAAGAATGTGTCGAATGAATATGGGCGAGAAAAACAACTCTACAGGAAGAACAACGAAACAAGCGATTTGCAAGAGTTTCTACGAACAGAAGTAATGAAAGAATCGCGCAATGATGAAAATAAAACGAATGCAAACACTATCAATAGACCGACATTTTTGAAGTTTCAAAAGCTTGACAATATGACCGCGGCTCAGTTAAATAAAATGAAAATACTACGTCAAGAATATGGTATGACACCGAATAACAATGAATTCAGTATGATCTTCGCAGGTAGAACTACAGATAACGTAGATACCGTGAACGAGAACGACAATGTCAGTAAGCCAGTCATGCAGCAGAATTTCCAGAACAACAAAAAGAATTTGGAGATATCACATACGATGCAAGAGACTCTACCAATCACTCATTCGCGATCCGGAGGCATGAAAGCGGATAAATTATTAGTTGCTGCGGATAGTAACAGTAGATATCATTCAGAAAATAACGTTGACACTCCGATGTCATGTACGACAGATAATTTTGCACCGTCGTCCAATAGTCCCACCTCCCAGCTGCAAACCTGCGAGTACCCTACACCATCAGATATCAGTAGCGACATGCTGTCCTCCTTTGAAGCGACAAAATCATATTCGGAGCAAAACTTCATACTTCCAGAGAATAGACTTACATTTAGCACTATGAGTTTTACCACACCAACTACCCCGTGTGCCACACCATCGTTGACGATCGCAGATGTAAAACTGATCGACAACACCTCGCTACATGTATACTTGGAAAAATCGATCACGGTCCCATTGCAAGTGCAGAGTCGTCTGGTTAATAATGCGATCATAAAATATTTGTTGAACGAGCATAATATGCTTTTACATCTGCACAGCTTGCGCAGCTATTTCTTCTTGTTGAATGGAGAATTTGCGAAGAGTTTGACGGACGCACTGTACGCAAGACTGTACAATATCGCGGTACCGATTGAATTATTCAATTCGGCTACCCTGACGAACCTGTTGGAACGAGCGCTTGTTCACTCTTTCAGTAGTAGTTATGTTAACTCGGAACTTCTTAGTCTTTCTGCGGTTGATATACCGATGCAGTTACACGTGCGTGTTTCTTTTCTATAAATACGATTGGTACTCATAATTTGCGGCTTTCTGTAAATATTAATAAATTACAGATCTCTGATCCAGATGCATTGGATTGCTTGTGCCTGAACTACAAGATATCGTGGCCGTTAAATATCATTCTGGATGATATGGTGATGCTGCAGTACAGCAAAGTTTTTAAATTCTTGATAATGATCGGTAGGGTATCGTGGGTACTGCAAGAAGATTTTAATATCATGAAGGTGGAGCGAAAAGCAGCGATGTCTGAACAGTACCATAAAGTGAGCATCAGGCTATCGGCTTTACTTGAAATTAACAGCACGAATCTAATGTTACAAATACTATATTTCAGTTGCAGTTGTACAGACATGCGATGACACAATTTATAAATGCCTTACATAATTACTTAACATGCAGCGTATTGCATGAAAGTTGGACAGAATTTGAGAAGGACCTGCAAAATTCTCTGACCCTCGATCAAGTTTACATGTCACACGTGGCGTACATTAAGAAAATTCTTTCAAGGTATTTTTCACAAGGAATATTTCGCCGGCGTGCCGTATGTGTTTACTGATATGTATGCTTGTAGGTGTATGCTGAATGTTCGTGGAGAAAAAATGCGTTCGTGCCTCAACAATATTTTCAGAGTTATATTGCAATTTCACAATCGATTGAGGTCACAGGCTTGGACTTTCGGTCCGACAGGATACACTCATCCAAACTTCAAGAAATTGGATCAAATGTATAAAGCTTTCTGCGAGTTGCGTACATATATGGCTCATGTAGCTTTTAAATACACTACCAGTGGGTACCAACCACATCTAATACACTTCCTGGACGCTTTAAACATAAATAATCTTTACGATCTGACAATTAAATTTACTTAAGGATCAGCGAGCACAATTTATTTAACTTAAGTATATGTATAAAAGAAGAGCCTAAGATTGCAAATAATTATGTTAAAAGATATCTTTAATCATTTAATTTTGAATATGACATGTACAAAGTATTCATTACGAGTAATAGATGTTTCAAGTATTATAATCTTTACGTTTCGTACTTACGAACCCTTACGAATCTCTCTATATACATTATATAAGTTATTAAGTTGTACATAATGTGCATAGTAAATGTTACAGCTGTTAATATACAAATTCCGTCTAAATATTATTGTTTGTGAAAATGCGTTATTGCAATATCTACAATTAAATGTTTATACGACAAAAAGAAAGATGTATATTATTTACATGTAGCATTCATTCTGGCATCTTTTAGAATCATGCAAATGCTCGCACCACATTTTCGACCATAGGGAAGCAACGCTCGCAAACTGAGTGCGGCAACATTTTCGGGTATCTTTTACAACGTTTGCAGAATTCCGTTTCGACCGTACTCAAGTCTACATTCATCTCAGACAATGAATCATCTTGTACCAGCTTCACCGACGAAGCATGCAGGATTTCGCTTAGTTCGGACGTTGTCGGTGTTAACTCGTCATGGAGCACAGAGAGCAAATTATAATCGTCCGTATTTGCATTTATGGTAACAGACACTTTCCACGTATCTGAGGAGACAGATTTGTTCATTATACTTCGGACTTTCAATGCAGCCTGGATATGTTTTACAATTTCGGGCTGCTTCCATACTTCTGGCACTGTATATTGACTATGAAATAGCGGATCGGATACTGTAAAAAGAAGACATACAGATTGTAACACTTTGAACTGTAAGGGAATATGGATTAAGGGGTTATGCCTACTTGGGTTGGTGAAAAAAATCGACTTTTTTTTTATTGCATTTTCTTAACACTTTGACTGCCATGGTGGTCACCGGTGACCGGTGCAAAAGATTTTACTAGAAATGCAAAAAATTCGCAATGAAGCCTATTTGCAATGTTGTAAGAGCAATTGATATTGGAACGATGCTTCAATACTTTGGCTTCTAATAACTCTGCGTTATTTTTATTTTGCACGATTTAATCATACTCTGCAGTATTTTATCGCATCGCGGTTCTAATATAGCAAAATACGCTTGGCAGTCAAAGTTTTAATGTACATCATTTTAAGAATATTTCCTCAAAAGTACGTAAGAATCGGAGCACACGTTCAAAAATTATAAGCGTTTATCTGGAACGCTACTATGTATGATTAGTAAAGAGCTTGAAACTTTAAACGCGATTATCTCGAAACTGTGTTTTTTAAAACATACGGTTGCGGTGACCACGATTTCTCAAAAACTATTTCACCGATCGGACTCTAATTTTATATACTTATTTGTCATTACAATACGCAGGGCCTGAACGAAGGATTTTTTATTTCGGTAATAAAAAAAAAGTTACAACATAAAAACGAAAGTCAGTTCACCTCGAAAGACGGATTTTTTCGTAAAAGTGTTGTCATTCTTGTGAAAATTCAAATTTTTCCAAATCCTTTGTTCAGACCCTGCCTATTGTGATGGTAAATAAGTATATAAAATTAGAGTCCGATCGGTGAAGTAGTTTTTGAGAAATCGTGGTCACCGCAAGTGATGAAAATAAACGAAAGCTCTAGAAGAAGAGCTATATTTCCTCCATTTTTTAATATTTTCTTATAAAAGAACGTATACAAGTACCACAAAATACAGTAAAGCCTGTTTTTGTGCGGTCTTTTTTTATGCGATTTTGTTTTTGTGCGATTTTATTTTTGTGCAATTTTTTTTGTGCGATTTATTTTTATGCGGTATATGAATCTTAGCGGCGTTAGCACCAGTTTAACGTTTCTTATCATGTACATATACATGTTGTGGACGAAATATATGAATGTGTAATTAATCGAAACGTTACCGAAAACACGTCAACGTTATTATCTGAAATTAGTACGCTTGCACATAACATCGGCGGAGAAGGCTTTGATTCTTTCGGCGATAATGACCTAAACGAGATGATTGAGGACCAAACTGTCGATGATAGTGACATTATCAATAGTTTGATAGATTATGAAAATGGACAAGAAGAACCGGAATCTATTACAGCAGATAAAATATATGCAGGGATCCAAATTTCGAAAAAATTGGAAACGCATTTTCTTAAAGTAGATACCAAAGCGGAAAGACGCTTAAAATTCGAAAAAGAACTGAGATCATGCATGTCTCACTATCGTTACGTTTACAAGCAATTGACCAGTCGAGCATCGTCACAAAAACTGATCACTGAGTTTATGGTACCAAAAAACAAATCAATTGAAATCCTATCTTCAAGCGACGGAAGCGATTTTCAACCAATTCGTCACAAGAAGATGCGCGTGTTGGATTACGACGAGTAGCAGCAAACTATTTAATGTACAATGTAAAAACTTCTCCATGTATATGTACAATGAAGAATTAAATATTTTTACCATTTCTATAGGTCTAATTTAATTATTTAATTTCATTGAAAGCATTCTCTCATCTATTTCATAAATCATTGATGTATTTTCTTAGTCCGACTTTTTTTATGCGGTCCTTATCCACAGCATAAAAAAATTTTTAGGTAGTATATCGCACAAAATTATTTATTATATGTAAGAATTTATAAAATTTTCGAATATTTTTTTGTACGATTTCTTTTATGCGGTCCCTATCCACCGCACAAAAACAGGTTTTACTGTACGTACTTTTTGGTAGTATTTTGCGAATTTTAATTAGTGCTCACTAAAATGGCAAAAAAAAATCTTGAAAATCATGTCATTTCGCCGATCCCAAGTAGGCATAACCCCTTAAAGCATATTTGGTTTACCAAGATTCTCCGGATGGTAGAGCCAAATTTCTTCCGCCAGGTGTGGAACGATGGGAGCAATGCTTCTTGCAAGCACTGCCAGTGTTTGTCTCATTACGTCTACCACAGCTGCTCGACGTGGCGACGTTGCTTTGTCACAATAAAGTCTATCCTTTACTGTATTGCCGTAAGCAGATACCTCATTAACGATGAAGTGTTTGATATTTTTGCAAACACGATTGAACATAAGCTCTTGTATAATGAATTCAATGTTACGTTTGATTCATACGCCGGTGTGACCCACCGGTGGGTCACTCGACTGTCCCATGTGGACATTTGTTTCTGCTCACCATCAAAAATATAGTTCGTTTAGTAAGTGGACAAAAAATAGTTGAACATTTAAATAATAAATTTTAAATAATTGAAACAATGAATCGTGCGCCACCATGTGCTGCATGTTACGTTTGATTACGTGTTAAATGCCGCTAATAAATTATATAGGAATTGGAAAGCACCTCTTCGTTAAAGCAATACAGTTGATGTAGCAGATATCTATCTAAGTACGTATAGCTTGGTTCAATCGGCTCTAAAACGCGTGGATGAATGGATCCCAAGAGGAAACGTATTGTCACACGTATTTTCCGTATGTCTTCGTGGCTTTCACTCACTACTGCCTTTGAGACAGATATTTTAGTATGCTGGGACCCGTGAGAAGCGATCCACCATCTATAGGAAAGTAGTTAATCATGCGTAGAATACCAAATAGTTGACATAGCGACCGAAATGAAAATATACGTTTTTAATCTCTTTGACACTGGATATATACTGGAATAAATGCAGTTTAACACGTTGCGTACCAAGCGTGATTACGTTTTGTTTCCTACCGGCCCAAGTTTTTATCTCGGCGCACTAGAACGATGGCGGAGAGATATGCGGGAAAACCAACAATGTAACGCGAGTAGATCCATGCATTGTCGATTATTTACATTTACAGTGCTATCGACCTATGTAATTGATACATTATTTTGTTCCGAAATAATCTTATTGGTAAGTAGCTTATTTTGGATTTGGAAACGTTTATCGCTTTCCCTGGAATAGTCGAACGCCAACAAGCAAGAAAAAACCTTAAAAATACAACAACGTATTGTTTGAATTGCCCAAAATCGCCACATATGTGCTTGGACTGTTTCAACGAATTCCATGCGACATAGTATAATATAATATGTTATCCTATATAAATTAATAAAAAGTAGAGTGTTATTTGTGTCTTTTTTATATTTTTACGCTGTATATTCTATATTTATACTTCAGAACTTGTTCCATTAAATTTGTTTTCAAAATGCAACTGAAAATCTTATTTAACTTCAACAAGAAAAGCGTCACCCATATATGGGTGACACGGGCCCCACGGAAGCATGCCCATCACCCAAGTATGGGTGACGCGGTACGCAACGTGTTAAATATAATACCAATAAGAAGATCGTATTAATTCTACTGACCGAAAAACATCGAGGCCGTTTACTGTTCCTGGAGACAAACCATATCCTGTTATAATATCATGTGGGCTCAACACATTTCCCTCAGATTTGGACATCTTACGTGCTTTCGTGTCTACAGCAAACCCATGCACAAATAGCGATCTTAAAGGAAATAAATGAATTATGATCTTAATAAAAAAAATTAAAAAAATATGATATATCTACCTGTATGGTGCACAGCCTTGCAGTGCAACAGACGTTAATAAAGATGTCTGGAACCAACCCGAGAATTGATCCATTCCTTCCAAGTATAAGTCCGCTTTTTTCTGTTCTAGTACCGTTGACCATGATATACCGCTATCAAACCAAACATCCATGATATCCTATTATAAAATTATGTTAGAACGTCCGTTATGATTAATTCATTCTTTTACGACAATTTACAATCCTATTTACTTCGCCTTTCTTCAAGTGTTCAGCGGTGATGTTGTGTTTATTCAGAAGATCTGATCCTACTAATTCGTCGACGGTCAAGTTCCACCAGCAATCTGGTCCTTCTTTGTCTATCAGATGGCACAGTCTTTGTATGAGTTCTCTAAAATAAGAGGTGCGGTAATGTTAATATGCTGCATTCATTTAACACGTTCACGCCGGCGTGACCCACCGGTGTCGTTTAGTAAGTGGACAAAATTGCCGTATAGTTGAAGATTTAAATAATTGAATTTAAATAACTGACCAAGCAACAATCGTGCGTCACCAAATTAATGCTAATATCACAGCGCATTCGTGAATTTAATTAGTGCGTATTTATTTATTGTCGTTCAATGATTACCTATTAATAAAAGGTTTCTCTGTGTTCTTATAATACAATACTGGTATAGGCGTTCCCCAGTATCGTTGTCTTGAAATGCACCAATACGGTCGTGCCGTAAGGTGCGAAAGTAATCCATTTTTAAAAGATTCTCGATTTTGTTCCGGATAAATTTGTATATTCTCAATGCTCTCCTGTTTCATTAACCCATACACAATTAATAAGAATAACATACATTATTATTCAGTCATGAACTTACCAGAACTTTTTCTTTCAGCGCATTAATATCGATGAACCATTGATGACTAGCGCGTAGTATAACAGGTTTCTTAACTCTCCAATCGTATGGATAACTATGTTGAAAATCTTCAGTGTGTACAATGTCTGAACTAATGTGCTGTAATACAGCTTCGTTCCCCTCATTCAGGACATTCAATCCACAGAAATTCGGGCCTGCTTCACTAGTATATTTCCCGTCACGATCAACCATGCATGTCTGTATGAAAATTTGTCCCAGTAATAAAATAAATATATCTTGCATGTTAGATGATCGCGTGCAAGGTACTTACAACATCTATTTTGTTTTCTAAGGCAAGACAAAAATCATCTTGTCCGTGTGCAGGTGCAGTATGAACCAATCCAGTACCCATCTCTGTGTTAACATGAGATCCTGATAAAAATGGCAAGCTTGCCTTTGTAATTGGATGCTGATATCGAGCACCAGCCAAACAGTCCCCTATTGAAACATTGTAGTTCTTACTTGTTCCAAAAAGGATCCAGACAAAATTTTGTTTAATAATATACCCATGACTGTTAGCACCGGTTTTAGAGGTCCAACTTTCGTTTCAGTTTTGCTCAAAAGATTTTCTGCAAAAAGATACAAGTCTCCACGCTGGTCTTCGGAGATGCAGTAAGAAATCTTGGGAGAAAATGCTAGAGCTTGATTAGCAACAAGTGTCCAGGGTGTTGTGGTCCATGCAAGTGCATATAACGTCTTGTTCTCAAGTTGTTTCAGGGACAGAGGAAAAGTATCCACTCTGAGACGGATGGTAGCTGCTTTGCTCACATGCTTATCATTATACTCTAATTCTGCTTCTGCTAATGCTGTGCTACATAGAAGGATAAAGTTTAATGAAAATATTAATAAAATAGCTGATGCAGGACAAATCTCCCGTGCCTTTATGTTTACTAGATAAAATTTAAGTGATCATACTGTAGATGAGGGGACCAGTGCACCGGTTTAAAATCTCTGAATACAAAATTCTTCTCATACAAATTCATAAATTGGTTTAATTCGTTTTGAATGTACGGTATACTATTTGTATAGTAACAATTTTTATGCTTCCAATCTGCCATAATACCCCATGAAGCAAACATTTTTTGTTGCTTGGTAACTGTTTCATTGGCAAGTGCTCTAGCTGAAAAAAAATATGATGTACAATGTACGTGGGCAGTCCGATAAGTACTTAGCCTACAAAAGAAAAACGAAAATTTTGGAAAATTGACGATTTATTTTTCAACACAGTCTCGTTTTAACTCGATACACTTGATCCAACGGTGCTCCAACTTCTTCAACCCGTCTGAAAAATACGTTTCCTAGAGATCTGCAAAGTAGGCTTCCGTGGCGGTGATAACCTCCTCATTCGACTCAAATTTCTGCCCAGCGAGTGACTTTTTCAAGTTTGGGAGCAAAAAGAAGTGACACGGGGCCAAATCTGGAGAATACGGTGGATGGGGCAGCTGTTCGTAGCCTAATTCAACGAATTTGGCTGTAGCTTGGGCAGAGGTGTGAGCCGTTGCGTTATCGTGGTGAAAGAGCACTTTTTTCTTCACCAAATGGGGCCGTTTTTTCCTTAATTCGGCGTCAAAGCGGCTCAATAATTCGGCATAGTGCAGCCCTGTGACTATTTTGCCCTTCTCCAGGTAGTCTATGTAGATCACACCTTGTGAATCCCAGCAAACGGTGACCATCACCTTTCCGGCCGATAGGACAGTCTTCGCCTTCTTCGGAGCACATTCACCGGGCACAGTCCACTGTTTCGACTGTTCCTTGGTCTCTGGTGTGTACCAGTGGATCCACGTTTCGTCGACAGTCACAAAATGACGTAGAAACTCTTTCGGATTATGCTCAAACAGTGTCAAACACTGCTCTGAAGTGGTCTCACGGATGCGCTTGTTATCCGGAGTGAGCAAACGTGGCACCCATCGAGCAGAAAGCTGTCTCATGCCCAATATTTCATGCAGGATATGCCCAGATTTCATCGCTGGATCAAGTGTATCGAGGTAAAAGGAGACTGTGTTGAAAAATAAATCGTCAATTTTCCAAAATTTTCGTTTTTCTTTTGTAGGCTAAGTACTTATCGGACTGCCCTCGTATGTACAATGAAGAATTAAATATTTTTACAATTTCTTTAGGTCTAATTTAATTATTTAATTTAATTGAAAGCATTTTCTCATCTATTTCATAAATCATTGATGTATTTTCTAAGTCTGACTATCCACCGCATAAAAAAAATTTTTAGTGTATTGTACAAAATTGTTTAATATATGTAAGAATTTATAAAATTTTCAAATATTTTTTTGTACGATTTCTTTTATGCGGTCCCTATCCAGATTTCGTTGCTGGATCAAGTGTATCGAGTTAAAAGGAGACTGTGTTGAAAAATAAATCGTCAATTTTCCAAAATTGTCGTTTTTCTTTTGTAGGCTAAGTACTTATCAGACTGCCCTCGTATGTACAATGAAGAATTAAATATTTTTACAATTTCTTTAGGTCTAATTTAATTATTTAATTTAATTGAAAGCATTTTCTCATCTATTTCATAAATCATTGATGTATTTTCTAAGTCTGACTTTTTTTATGCGGTCCCTATCCACCGCATAAAAAAAATTTTAGGTAGTGTATTGTACAAAATTGTTTAATATATGTAAGAATTTATAAAATTTTCAAATATTTTTTTGTACGATTTCTTTTATGCGGTCCCTATCCAGATTTCATTGCTGGATCAAGTGTATCGAGTTAAAAGGAGACTGTGTTGAAAAATAAATCGTCAATTTTCCAAAATTTTCGTTTTTCTTTTGTAGGCTAAGTACTTATCGGACTGCCCACGTATAATTGTTATAGAGTAGCTTACATGATAATATTATGCAACATACCCTTTTGTCGTATCTCTAAAGGTGTTATCGGTTGATTACTGCTAGTATTACTGAGAACTTTATTTTCAATTGGTAAACCATGACAATCCCATCCGGGTACATAATGTACTCTCTGACCATTTATCACTTTACTCCTTAAGACAATGTCTTTAAGCACCTATAAAGTTATGAAAATGGTTGCAATTAATACTTTGTATAAAACCTGTGCACAGTATAATGACAAGGGATAAGTTTAGAGTATTCAACCTTATTAATCGCATGTCCAATATGTAGTTCCCCATTTGCATACGGAGGACCATCATGTAAGACAAAATCTGGACCAGAAAGGTTTGCCCTTTGCCAATTGTATAATTCGGAGAATTGACATTTCTGTTTCAGAATAATCATTACTATTAACAATATTAATGTCACTTAAGGTATCTTTAAAAAAACACGTACTTCCATCAAATATTCATCCATGTCAAGCCGTTTGGAACCACTAAAATACGTGATAAAATTTGTTTGAGGTAATAACACGGTCTTTGAATATTTCGAATAATTTTCGTGGCTGGTGGTAAATGTTCTGATTTTGTAAATGATGCATTTTGAACGCCGTATATTCATTTTCCTTGAAATATTCATTGTGCGATACATGTTGAAGGTTCTTTATTCAGACACATGCAACCATAACCTCCTTAATAAGATTCCCTTTTTATTCTGACTTTTTCCAGAAGATACTATAATTAAATATACAAAATATTCTGAATTAAATATAATCATAATTATTGTATTAGGTGTTACTATTTGTTTAACTGCCTTTTATTCATCACGCATTGCAGTTTACTTATGCTGAAATAAATCAGACTTATGTTCAAATGTAAGAAAACAATTCAAGAAAAAATAACTACGTTGTTACTACGAATTTTTACAAAAAATGTTTCTCATAGAGAATCTTTTACCAATTTTTATAAAAAGCTTTAGAGTACGGATGCGCGTGTCGCAAAATTAAAATTAATTCGCGTTCATATTATTGCCAAAGCGTCTGATCGCGTCAGACCAACTGATACAACGTGCAGTAAGCCGGCAATATATGTAGAGCTTTTGTGATAGGTCGTTGCATTACCACGTGACCACTGCACCGCTTATATAAGGAGAGCAGATTGAACGGGGCAGCAGTTTGCATCTAGGGCTAGTTGCACAAAGGTGCAGGGTAGTTCATATGTTGCAACTGCGTACGTTAAATAATATATTTTGTAATATTTACAATCTACATCAAACAATTAAATAAAACGTACATTATATAATACGTAACGCAAATAAATAAACGTACATTAAATAACATACTCGATGACATTTACGTTCTGGTCAATGCTTCTTTAATAAATTGATACCCTCTTAGCGGGATTATATGCATCCACATTAAAAACTTTGCTTTGGCAGATTATGCGATGAATAATATCGAAATATTAACTCGGTAACTGTGCTTCACAAACATCGCGCGGTACCGCAATTTTAAAATATTTGAAAGCGCATTCGGTCGAATTACACGATTTTAAAAATGACGGAACGTTAATTGATAAAACTGCGCGATTGAAATTAAAAATAAGCGTTCGGATATGAAAGATAGGGAAGACGATACGCGCAGTTTAGTTGTCGATCGCTTGAGTTCAAAAACATGGCGCGGTACCGCAACTTCAAAATATTTGAAAGCGCGTTCGGTCGAATTACACGATTTTAAAAATGACGGAACATTAATTGATAAACCTACGCGATCTAAGTTAAAAATAAGCGTTCGGATATGAAAGATAGGGAAGGCGATACGCGCAGTTTAGTTGTCCATTGCTTGAGTAGATAGTATGTCTTTAAACTCGGTAACTGTGCTTCACAAACATCGCGCGGTATCGCAATTTCAAAATATTTGAAAGCGCGTTCGGTCGAATTACGCGATCTTAAAAATGACGGAACGTTAATTGATAAAACTACGCGATCGAAATTAAAAATTAGCGTCCGGATATGAAAGATAGAGAAGACGATACGCGCAGTTTAGTTGTCGATCGCTTGAATTCACAAACATCGCGCGGTACCGCAATTTCAAAATATTTGAAAGCGCATTCGGTCGAATTACACGATTTTAAAAATGACGGAACGTTAATTGATAAAACTACGCGATCTAAGTTAAAAATAAGCGTTCGGATATGAAAGATAGGGAAGACGATACGCGCAGTTTAGTTGTCGACCGCTTGAATTCACAAACATCGCGCGGTACCGCAACTTCAAAATATTTGAAAACCGCGTTCGGTCGAATTACACGATTTTAAAAATGACGGAACGTTAATTGATAAAACTACGCGATCGAAGTCAAAAATAAGCGTTCGGATATGAAAGATAGGGAAGACGATACGCGCAGTTTAGTTGTCGATCGCTTGAATTCACAAACATCGCGCGGTACCGCAATTTCAAAATATTTGAAAGCGCGTTCGTTCGAATTACACGATCTTAAAAATGACGAACATTAATTGATAAAACTACGCGATCGAAGTCAAAAATAAGCGTTCGGATATGAAAGATAGGGAAGACGATACGCGCAGTTTAGTTGTCGATTGCTTGAGTAGATAGTATGTCTTTAAACTCGGTAACTGTGCTTCACAAACATCGCGCGGTACCGCAATTTCAAAATATTTGAAAGCGCCGTCGGTCGAATTACACGATCTTAAAAATGACGGAACGTTAATTGATAAAACTACGCGATTGAAATTAAAAATAAGCGTTCGGATATGAAAGATAGGGAAGACGATACGCGCAGTTTAGTTGTCGATCGCTTGAATTCACAAACATCGCGCGGTACCGCAATTTCAAAATATTTGAAAGCGCGTTCGGTCGAATTACACGATTTTAAAAATGACGGAACGTTAATTGATAAAACTACGCGATCGAAGTTAAAAATAAGCGTTCGGATATGAAAAATAGGGAAGACGATACGCGCGGTTTAGTTGTCGATTGCTTGAGTAGATAGTATTTCTTTGAACTTGGTAACTGTGCTTCACAAACATCGCGCGGTACCGCAATTTCAAAATATTTGAAAGCGCATTCGGTCGAATTACACGATTTTAAAAATGACGGAACGTTAATTGATAAAACTACGCGATTGAAATTAAAAATAAGCGTTCGGATATGAAAGATAGGGAAGACGATACGCGCGGTTTAGTTGTCGATTCGTCTTTAAAAATTCATAAACATCGCGCGGTACCGCAATTTCAAAATATTTGAAAGCGCATTTGGTCGAATTACACGATTTTAAAAATGACGGAACGTTAATTGATAAAACTACGCGATCGAAGTTAAAAATAAGCGTGCGGATATGAAAGATAGGAAAGACGATACGCGCAGTTTAGTTGTCGATCGCTTGAATTCACAAACATCGCGCGGTACCGCAACTTCAAAATATTTGAAAGCGCATTCGGTCGAATTACACGATTTTAAAAATGACGGAACGTTAATTGATAAAACTACGCGATTGAAATTAAAAATAAGCGTTCCGATATGAAAGATAGGGAAAAAGATACGCGCGGTTTAGTTGTCGATTGCTTGAGTAGATAGTATGTCTTTGAACGACAACGACAACTGTTAATACCGGTGTCACGTCGACGATTCTTTATATATGCATCGTCGAATAACACGTCCGCGCGCACATTAACTGCGCCGCTGGCGAAACGTCGCATTAATTGCATTTTAAAAAGTCTACGACAGCAAAAATAATTGTTCAACAAACATTTGCGCCGTGAATTAACCAGTTAGCTGTTGCGACCTCTGTGAAATGTATGTACCTAAAATGTGTCGCAAAAAATAACCGATGACGAGTATTTTCGCCAAGCACAGAATGTTGCGGGGCTGTTGTAATACAAAATTAAGTTGCAATTAAATTTTATTACTCACGCGGCTTTATCTTAACTGCTCTGACGTAAAGAATGCATGATAAAGAGATTTGTTTGAGATAAAGTTGTTTGTTAAAGAATCTTATTATAATAAATGTTCGCACCAAGAGCATATTATTTATATTTTCATTATTTATTCGTTTCATTCCGTCTTGGCCTCTGAATATTTTAGGCTTCACGAATATATTTAAGTTTTCACTAAAATTGCAATTTGACCAGCAACTTGCACGTACATTTTACGCATGACGAGTACACTCGTCATGAAAGAAAAATGGCAATGTTCTGCGTTCCGAATTTGACTTTTATTATTTCTACATATTTCCCTCGAGAAACTATTATTTTCAGTGGAGCAGATTTGGAATGTTCGTAATGAGGAAAGGGGGCATATTTGGGGAAGAAGAGAGAGGTAAACGGTTAAAGAGCCACGGCCTCCGAATATTCGAAACATCTTAAAATTCACGAATATATTTGAGTTTTCACTAAAATTGCAATTTGACCAGCAACTTGCACCTACCTTTTACGCATGACGAGTACACCCGTCATGAAAGAAAAACGGCAATATTCCGCGTTCCGAATTCGACTTTCATTATTTTTACATATTTTCCTCGAGAAACTATTATTTTCAGTGGAAACAGATTTGGAATGTTCGTCATGAGAAAGGGTATATATTTGGGGAAGAAGAGAGATAGCGGTTATTAGCCACGGCCTCGAATATTCGAAACATCTTAAAATTCACGAATATATTTGAGATTTCACTAAAATTGCAATTTGACCAGCAACTTGCACCTACATTTTACGCATGACGAGTATACCCGTCGTGAAAGAAAAATGGCAATATTCTGCGTTCCGAATTTGACTTTCATTATTTTTACATATTTTCCTCGAGAAACTATTATTTTCAGTGGAAACAGATTTGGAATGTTCGTCATGAGAAAGGGGGCATATTTTGGGAAGAAGAGAGAGGTAAGCGGTTAAAGAGCCACGGCCTCCGAATATTCGAAACATCTTAAAATTCACGAATATATTTGAGATTTCACTAAAATTGCAATTTGACCAGCAACTTGCACCTACCTTTTACGCATGACGAGTATACCCGTCATGAAAGAAAAACGGCAATATTCCGCGTTCCGAATTTGACTTTTATTATTTTTACATATTTTCCTCGAGAAACTATTATTTTCAGTGGAAACAGATTTGGAATGTTCGTCATGAGAAAGGGGGCATATTTGGGGAAGAAGAGAGAGGTAAGCGGTTAAAGAGCCACGGCCTCCGAATATTCGAAACATCTTAAAATTCACGAATATATTTGAGTTTTCACTAAAATTGCAATTTGACCACCAACTTGCACCTACCTTTTACGCACGACGAGTATAGTCGTCATGAAAGAAAAATGGCAATATTCTGCGTTCCGAATTTGACTTTTATTATTTCTACATATTTCCCCCGAGAAACTATTATTTTCAGTGGAAATAGATTTGGAATGTTCGTCATGAGAAAGGGGGCATATTTGGGGAAGAAGAGAGAGGTAAGCGGTTAAAGAGCCACGTAATGCAGGTCGCCTGCAGATCGCAGCCCGTTCTACGCCGCGCATGTTCCGTAGCCCGATTCTCG
This sequence comes from Cryptocheilus praepositus, assembly GCA_033815515.1. Classification (NCBI taxonomy): domain Eukaryota; kingdom Metazoa; phylum Arthropoda; class Insecta; order Hymenoptera; family Pompilidae; genus Cryptocheilus; species Cryptocheilus praepositus. The sequence continues at coordinate 5,054,079 of JAWWQZ010000257.1, forward strand.
TCCGTGGCCTCACATGAACAACATCCCGACTCCATAGCACCGCCAGCAAAGGGACTGGCCGCTCGCGTTTTTGCATTATGCAAAGTGAATTACCGTCGGTCGACTCGACCGATCGCTGAGGGGCAACGGAAAATTTCGTGAACAACTTTGTCTCGCGCCTCTCCGCCCGCAGACTCTCTTCGCCCACGATCGTCGGACAGACGCCGCGCGTCTAAATGTCAATCGCGCGAGCCGCGGTGAAAATCTCGATTTTGCCATTTCGTAAAAGTCAGCGGCCGACGGTGCGATGCGCGAAGAGCGAAGAGAAGGGATCCTCGGCTAGGTGTCTGAGCGGATTTCACGGCGGCGCGTATTAGTGTCTCTCGTCTCTGCAGGTCGTCTGTGGGTCGTCTGCGCGTACGACTCTCCCGGAGGCTCGTATGGCTGCGGCCGAGAAATGGCCACGGTCTTTGAGAGTCCATTTCTGTCGAGCAGACTGCGACAGATCGGCGAGCACTACGAGGAAACCACGACCACGACGACCTTCGGCAGGTGCGACTGCACCAGCTACAGCTACCTCGCCCTGAGCATCGTCCTTTTCACGGTCGGCACGGCCATAACGATCCTCGCGCTCGGCGATGTCGCCGACGGTCACATATTCTCGAATCTCGGCCACATGTGGCTCATCGGCCCGATATTCATCTGCTCCGGGCTGATGGTGGCTGTCAAGTGCATGCTCTACCTCAGGAGAAAGTCCGTCATACAACTGATCTTCCATCAGCGACAACTGTTCCGGGTGAGTCCCGAAGGCTCAAGCTTTGTGGCGCATTTTTCTTTCTATTGCGTCGTATGCGCTCGTCGTGTGCGTCGCTTGCGTTCTTCCCTTTTCTGCTTCATTCTGTTCCAGTCAATGCTGACATTGTTTCTTTGTCTCTGGGCATGTAAGATAAGTCTACAAATGGGGCATTGAACCGCTTGCTTGGCTAACTTCACATTTTTTACTTTATAAGATATTCCTAAGGTAGGGGTGAGTTTAGATTTTGGAGTTTGCGAGATCTTTGTGAGTTAGCAGTTGTTTATAGGAAGTGGCTGATGCGTTGAACCTTCATGGCATATTCTTTGTATTGCGGTACATTGTTCTAACAAGATTGTGGGTCCTCGAATTCTCTTGATATTGGATACTACGTGTCTCTACATTTTCCTGTAAATTAATGTAATGGAGAAGAATGTGGTTTTGCTATGACAAAAACAATCCGCTATTATTCATCTCACTACTGAGATTGTTTCTTTGAGCATATAAGATAAATCTACAAATGGGGCATTGAACCGCTTGCTTGGCTAACTTCACATTTTTTACTTTATAAGATATTCCTAAGGTAGGGGTGAGTTTAGATTTTGGAGTTTGCGAGATCTTTGTGAGTTAGCAGTTGTTTATAGGAAGTGGTTGATGCGCTGCCCCTTTGTGACATATTCTTCTTTGTGTTGCGGAGCATTGTTCAAACAAGATTGTGGGTCCTCGAATTCTCTTGATACTGAATACTATGTGTCTCTACTATTATTCATCTCACTACTGAGATTGTTTCTTTGAGTATATAAGATGAGTCTACAAATGGGGCATTGAACCGCTTGCTTGGCTAACTTCACATTTTTTACTTTATAAGATATTCGTAGGGTAGGGGTAAGTTTAAATTTTGGAGTTTGCGAGATCTTTGTGAGTTAGCAGTTGTTTATAGGAAGTGGTTGATGCGCTGCCCCTTTGTGACATATTCTTCTTTGTGTTGCGGAGCATTGTTCAAACAAGATTGTGGGTTCTTGAATTCTCTTGATACTGAATACTATGTGTCTCTACTATTATTCATCTCACTACTGAGATTGTTTGAGCATATAAGATAAATCTACAAATGGGGCATTGAACCGCTTGCTTGGCTAACTTTACATTTTTACTTTATAAGATATTTCTAGGGTAGGGGTAAGTTTAAATTCTGGAGTTTGCGAGATCTTTGTGAGTTAGCAATTGTTTATAGGAAGTGGTTGATGCGCTGCCCCTTCATGACATATTCTTCTTTGTATTGCGGAACATCGTTTAAACAAGATTGTGGGTCCTCGAATTCTCTTGTTATTGGATACTAAGTGTCTCTTCATTTTACTGTAAATTAATGTAATGGAGAAGAATGTGGTTTGGCTATGATAAAATCAATCCGCTGTTATTCATCTCACTACTGAGATTGTTTCTTCGAGCATATAAGTCTATACAAATGGGGCATTGAACCGCTTACTTGGCTAAGTTCACATTTTCTACTTTATAAGATATTCGTAGGGTAGGGGTAAGTTTGAATTTTGGAGTTTGCAAGATCTTTGTGAATTAGCAGTTGTTTATAGGAAGTGGTTGATGCGTTGAACCTTCATGGCATATTCTTCTTTGTGTTGCGGAACATCGTTCAAACAAGATTGTGGGTCCTCGAATTCTCTTGATATTGGATACTACGTGTCTCTACATTTTTCTGTAAATTAATGTAATGGAGAAGAATGTGGTTTTGCTATGATAAAAACAATTAGCTATTATTCATCTCACTACTTATACATCTCACTATTGTTTCTTTGTCTGAGCATATAAGATAAGCATCTATTCATATAGGGGACTGAATGGTTTACTTGACTAAGTTTAAATTTTGTAGTATGCAAGAGGTTCATAGGTTAGCACTTGTTTGTAGGAACGAGCAGGTATGCTGTATGGGATATTTTTTTTTGTATTGCGTCGTACGTAGAACTGGATTCAAGAGAGACTAAGGTACCCCTGATTCCTTCGGTGTTGAGTATTTCATATTCCTATGTTTTCCTGTAAATTGATGTAACGGAGGAGGATGTGGTTTTGTTATGATAAAAGCAATAAGTTATGATTCAAATCACAGTTAAGATTCTTCCTTTGTCTAACTTGGCATGTAACATAAGTCTACATAAATCAGGCACTGAACGGTTTAGTTGGCTAAATTGAAATTTTGTTGTTTGCAAGGTGTTGACAAGTCAGCATTTGTTTTAGGAACTGGCAGGTGTACAAGGTGTTAGTACAAATGGCGCAGGCACTCCCGCACCACCTCCCTACGAGGTGATCACGCAAAGCCAAGGAACAAGTGAACTGCCGCCTCCATCTTATGCAGAAGCAGTCGCTCTACTTCAACAAACTGGTGTTAATGGTAAATGCTCCAAGTGTGCCAATTTATGTTTGACACTGTACGACGCGTACCTCATAATCATTTAGTCCATTAAAGAAAGGTGAATTGTTTTCATTCCCACAGATACCAAACCAGGTTGTGAGTCAGTATCCTGCAGTACAGCTGCGCTTGGACAACACATGGAGAGGAAACCTTGAAGAAAGGGCTAAGTCTGTTCAGATATTGACACACTGTCTTGGCACACTGTTGATACTGAAGCAAGTACTGACAAAGACTGTGGCCACTTTGACACAAGGGTTACCTGTTTCTTTGTATCCTGATTACTTTAACTCCAAGAGATGATTCTCTTTGCTTTTCCTTGTTTCACTTTGAAACAAGGACAATGACTTTGTCAGATTTTTATTGGGGAAGGAATATTCTTAGAGCTTCCAAAGATTTTTATAGCGCGGAACTGAATGATTTGGTCGCAGTAAGACATGATCTGCTTACAAATGTCATGAATGCAGGAAGGCGACTTCGAGAATTGCAAAGGATAAAACCACGCGCGTTGAAATTGTTCGCTCAGATCAGACTCTCTCAGGAAAAATACGTTACTTAAAATCAAAACAGGTCGGTGCTAAATCCCAGACGAATGTAACATTCGTCCGTAGCAGGAAAATTTGTATTTCATCGTAAGATTCTCACATTCGCAGAGGAATGTTTTGTTATTTAGATAGTGAGAGCGAGGTGTGTGAAATGTGATGTGTAGGTCACATGCAAATTTAACGAGGGAACTTGTCTTTTTCCATTGTTACTCGATGACAATGCTATTAATCACCCTGTCATTAATTTGGAACAATTGTGGGGTTCATATTTAAGAATACCAAGATTTTTGGGTCAGCATTTTATTCCAATGGTTGGTTAGACGTGCGCACATTTGCGTATCTGACTTAAATCGTTTTTTCTTTTATAACGAAGCATTTATATCTGTGTATTGTCAGCCACCCAGCTGGTTACCAGATACAGGCATATTTTAGAATTATAGATGACAGTAAGGCTGCGTGTACCGCATAGAGTCCAATTAGGCAGCCTTGTCGGACAAAAAAAAAATATATATTAATGAACCGGTTCCGACGTAATGAGTATAAATGTAGGTAATAGCGTTACGCGTACTTCTAACAGATCACTTGCCCATTGCTCATATTATCGCAGCTTCGCAGACGTGACGTACCTCGGTGTATATTAAAAGAGCTTTGCTATTCCGCAAAATAACTTAACTCATCTAGGATTTTCACATTCGTCGTTCATAACAATAGAAATGCTATGTAATTATAGAGTTCAGTGTGGATCGAAAAGTGTGAGAGAAAAAGGATCGTGATATGTACTACGTACTAGTCAACCAGGGACTATCATAATAGAAAAGTGCATTTTTTTTCACGGGCAATACCCCGAATGCAGAGTGCCTTAAGATTGTACGTTCGGAATAAGACGACTGAAAAAAGCGAATGAAGATTAAGGCCACACAGGATTTTTTCCAATTTTTCAGAATTACGAGTAGTCATAGATAAATAAGATTCTGTCTACACAGAACATCCGCCAAATGGATGCTGTCAACTAAAGGCATAAACGCTGCGATTATGCGTAGCATAAATGAGACATATTTTTATATTACATATTATTAACGTACATAGTAAGACTGCTGCCGCCGCCGTAAGTAATGAACACAACCTTTAATAGTGTTTAGGCGTTAATGTTATCATATACGAGATGCACATGCACTTAATAAGAACGCTAACAAGGTGTAGACAGTATTATTTAAAGCAGAAAATTGATATGTATAGATGATGATGTACTAACATTTGTAGTACTTTCTAATCGACTAAATGATACAGTGCAATAGATGTTGACGACGGTTAGGAATTGCATAAAATCATGTCAGATTTAAAAAGTTTGTGACAGGCTCGACAGTCACGATATTGCCGTAAAATTTATGATTGATCGCTAAGAATATGCAGATTCAATTGTTCCGGTAATACAAACTATTCGACGAATGACATTCTATTTGTTGTAGAGTATCTGATTCTAGTGCTCATGACGTTTGTGACTTCGGTGCAATTTCCGATAATGTTCCAGATGGTGCCTTTAGGTGAGAGTTAACGAAATAACGCTGTAAGTTCGTAGCTTCATTTTTCCAGAATTGTATATATAGTTTCTTTTTTACACTATATTTGCACAATCTTTGTTACCTTTATTCCTTTATTTTTTTTCTACAAACTGCAACTCGACTCTTGAGTGGACTATCCATACATACTCGATCATGATGTATGTATGTTTGCGGACTTTATTAGTTTCTCAGTGGCAAAGGTGTGAACCTACAATACCCTTTGCAAGATATAAACTTTTAAAAGGGGACGATTTACATAATTGTTTATGTGTAACGTGTTGTATGTTAATGTAATATATAATTAAATAAACACGAGAAAATAGAATGTCCTAATTTTATTGATGTGCTTACCATATTATTCTTAAGACCCCTTTATCAAACAACACATATGTATTCAAAAAGTTTCGTTTTATTATTAGAGCGTTTGCATCGTATGTCGAGATACCTTGGCGATGGCAAACGTGGACGAAGGGGATAAACGTAAGATAATCGGAGTATGCAGCACGAAAAGAAAGAGGACGATATACATTTATAAGCTATATGTACAGTGACCGGTCCTTCCTTAAGACTGAGCGACGGCTAGCATCTCTTCCTGGTGGATGAGATGTGTCGTGTGATTTACGAGGCCCATTAATTTCGATAAAGAAGCGGCCCATGCATCTAGAAGTGCTGCAGGCTCTTGAGTACCGGTGAAACGTACTACACCCGCTGGACGGTCTGTGCGGGCGTTTATGACACCTGTTTCGACCAAGTTGCACAAACAGGCTTCTGTTTCCTCAACTGGCAGATCCAGCAGTTCAGCCATACGCGTAAGTGTAATTTTCGTGTAGTACTTGGCCATTATTCTGATGTTCTGAAAAATTCAACGAATTCCATGAAATCTTTGAGTATTTTTTTGCTTAACACGTTGACTGCCATGCGTATTTTGCTGTATTAGAACGGCGATGCTATGAAATACTACAGCGTTTGATTAAATTAAGCAAAATGTAAATAATGTGCAGGTATTGGAGACCAAAGAATCGCATCGCTATTCTAACAATAACTGCATTTATAAAATAACTATTGCTACCCATTGCGAATATTTTGGATCTTCAGTAAAATCTCTTGCGCCGGTCAGCAGTGACTATCACGGCAGTACAAGTGTTAAAGCAATTTCCTTACTACTTGCTTCAACTTTGTAAACTATTTTAAATAATATGTCTTTATAGGTGGAAATGTAGGTTTTACTATGAAATACTACAGTGTTCGACTGAATTATGCAAAATGTAAATAATGTGCAGGTATTGGACACCAAACGATCGCATCACTATTCTAATAACAACAGCAATTATAAAATAATAATTGCTGCCCATTGCGAATATTTTGGACCTTCAGTAAAATCTCTTGCGTCGGTCACCGGTGACCACCATGGCAGTCAAAGTGTTAACCACTTACGCTATAAAGATGTGCCACGCACGTCGAGATGCTTTTATTCCAAAGCCGCCAGCGACATATATATCGCTATTCTAACAATAACTGCATTTATAAAATAACTATTGCTACCCATTGCGAATATTTTGGATCTTCAGTAAAATCTCTTGCGCCGGTCCAGTGACTATCACGGCGGTGACAAGTGTTAAAGCAATTTCCTTACTACTTGCTTCAACTTTGTAAACTATTTTAAATAATATGTCTTTATAGGTGGAAATGTAGGTTTTACTATGAAATACTACAGTGTTCGACTGAATTATGCAAAATGTAAATAATGTGCAGGTATTGGACACCAAAGGATCGCATCACTATTCTAATAACAACTGCAATTATAAAATAATAATTGCTACCCATTGCGAATATTTTGGACCTTCAGTAAAATCTCTTGCGTCGGTCACCGGTGACCACCATGGCAGTCAAAGTGTTAACCACTTACGCTATAAAGACGTGCCACGCACGTCGAGATGCTTTTATTCCAAAGCCGCCAGCGACATGTATACCACGTCGATAGGCATTTGTCGCAGAAGCAAAAACGACGCGTCTTTTACATAGACGCTGCTATTACATCAATAGCTGCTACTAGGCTTTATGGCGAATTTTTTGCATTTATAGTAAAATCTTTTGCGCCGGCATGTTATATTGTAGAGCGCGGCAGCCGATAATTAAATCGTAGCGCAAGTGGTTAAGGCTCTCGTATTAAGGATTCGTTTGAGAAGGTGTTAACTTCCGGATAGATGCCGCATTCGAATTCCGCATGTGCTGACGTTTTGCGAGCGTTGCAGTTTGCGACATCTATAGAACCCTGATACTGAATCATACAAAGCGACTATACCAAAAAACATCTGGGCCTAGATATATTGAAACAGACTGACAATCTCAATAGTTCCGGTTTTTAAGTCACCGGCTGCTCAGATAAAAAACAGTTTGTTTGGTTGACGCGATCACCCGGATCATTAACTAGGCACACATAACGACGATCGAAGTTTATGATGATTGAGTATCAGAGCTTCCTTAGTCCTGTTAACACGTTGACTGCCACGCGTATTTTGCTGTATTAGAAGAGCGATGCTATGGAATACTGCAGCGTTTGACACTGAATTATGCCAAATGTAAAGATGTGCAAGTATTGGAGACCAAAGGATCGCATTACTATTCTAACAATAACTACATTTATAGAATAATTATTGCTACCCATTGCAAATATTTTGAATCTTCAGTAAAATCTCTTATGCCGGTCACCGGTGACCACCGTGGCAGTCAAAGTGTTAATGCAAATTGCAACGTCGGCACCATACTGAATTCCACCGCGGTATCCATCTGGTCGCCAATGCCTCATCAAATGTTTAGAATCGTTGCAATGTTACTACGGGAAGAAAATAAAGCATGTTCATACATGTTCAACGACCCGATTGCGCAGATCAGCCCATCGTTTCCGTCCTTCTTCAGTCGAAGCACTGAAAACTTCGGTTTCCCGAAGATCCCGCTCATAAATCTCACAAAGACCGGACCACTTGATAAGTTCAGGATTCACGAAGAGTCGTAACAGCTCCCTGAAAGTATTGGATGTCATTTCTACTGTATAGAGCATTGCATTGAACTTGAAGTGCTTACTTGTATATAGGTATTTCATCAAGAAGCTTGTCAGCAAGCAATCTGTGAGTCAAGTCTGCCTGCTCCGGTTCATGAGGAGCTAAAACGAGATAGAGTACGGCTCGGGAAAGTGCGGTGTGTCTTCTCTTTGGGTCATCCCGAACGGCAGGTGTCTCTAATACCGCACGGTTATGCCTGCACAACTCCAGGTGCCACCCTTCGTGACGTGCTAGTTCCATCATCAAGCTATATATACACAATACACAGTGTTGGAATACGACAAAAATCAATGTCCTTCCTTTGAACTGTTTATGCTACGCCTCAGACTTTATATCGAGATGACAACTCGATTCCCTTCTTTTAACTCTTTGCGCTCTAGCGGTGCCTCTCAGGCACCACTCGCATCGATGCGGTAAATTGAGTAGTAACGGTGTTCATTTGTGTTTGGCCTAACGAATATCGCTTGACAAGTCTACCTGGCCTTTTGTAGATCATTTTATGAGGTGTCTACATTGCTATAAAGATGTCTTATCTCAAAAACACAAACGAATTTCAATGCGTGCATTATGCCTTGAGAATAATAGAACGCTGATAGACGTCGCAACGCTTCTTTCAATTCGCTTCTTTAAAAAAAGGTACAAAAAGAACCAATCACAAAATGCAATCCAATTGCAAAGTTTGTTCCCAACGAAAGTCCGGCCAAAGACGACAAACTGTGTACTATTGTGACACATGCCCCGACAAGCCAAGAATGCACATTGGAGATTGTTTTACATAATACCACAAGAAGAAAAATTATAGAACGTAATCCTTAATAAATATCCTTCATTAAGTTAAATAAATGTATGTAATGTTAAAATATACGAGTTTAAAGTGTCCCATTGTGCATAAAATTATTTTAAGTTAACACATTGTTGACCGGCAATTTTCGGCAAAAGCTGTCTCAAGTCACCGGCTATTATTTCGTAATTGAACATGGAAGTAAAACGATATAAATAACCTTCAATAAAGTTTGTTCGTGCATAATGAATTCAAATTGAACTTTGGACATAAATTTTTTGTAACTTCTAATATTTTTTCATATGATTAACTGTACAGCAATCATTTACGCGTAGATGTAGACAAGAGGTTTTACATATATATCTTGTTTCGTTGAGCTTTCCTTTTAAAGAGCTAGATTATGCCCCTGTTATTTCATTTTCAATAATCATTTTCCAAATTAACTATAACTTATTTAAAAATCACTCGGGCAACTATATAAAGCATTCACGTATAATCGATTGAAAAATGCTTCACCGTCACGTTCTGTCGTTCTTGACACTTTCTAATACTAGAATTGTAATAAAAGCCTCAGTGCCAAGAAAAGTATACTTTTTTATAATAAAGTAGACGGTATTGACCACAATGAACAAAATTTTGCTATATTCTATATTGCCCTGCGTTTCAAAAATTAAAATAGCCGACGCAAATGCAAACACGAGTTAACTCGTGACCGGTCAACAATGTGTTAAAACAAATGCATGTCGAATGCATGCGCGTCGGAGTGTGATGCGTGGCATGAGCTGCGACGCAAATAACAAAGGTTGAACAAACATGTTGTTTGTCATATGAGTCAGTCGAAGCCCTACGTTCAAAAGGGAAAGACCATCTCTCTTAAAAGTATAAAGTAGAAGTTATAATAATCGCAGAAGAAAATTATTTCACACACACTTCCAAATCCCAACACACAGTACAACGTTATTACAAATACAATATATCAACGCCAAACTACCCATGCATCTCCATACTCACTCGTAGTACTTGAGCTTCAGCCCTTGGGTCTCTTCGTCGTTTTCGTCGGTGAAGAATTTCACGTTAATTTTCTTTGCTATTATTTGAGTGCGCATGAAATCTTGCTTCGCCAAACACAGACGCATTTGTTCCAGAATGAGGGAAGCCTTTTCTCTACGCGACATACTGCCGTATGTCTCTACCTACAGAGTTTCCTTGATTAATAATTCTGTTGTAGCATGGCCATATTAACCCTTTGTGGTCGTATGTCCACTCTCAGCCATCAAAGCTTTTTTACCGTTCCGGTCGTATGTCTGCTCTCAGCCACCACAGCAAAGAACCATAATAATCTTATATTGTATTTCAAAACGAATCTTTTAAAACTAAGCTGCTATTCCATTGGTACTCTTACAACAAACATAAATATATACCAGCTGTGTTTAAAAAATTAGTTGTAACAAAAAATATTATTGTTGCTACCTATCCATCAGGTGATATTCTATTATTAGCGTGGAAACTATATATATTGCTGCACTGTCAAAACGTAAAGAGTAAAGATTGTTCTGTATGTTCAAACAGAAAAATCCAGGGCGGAAGACGCCAAACTAATTATTTCTGCTACACATGTAATAAAAAAGCAGGACTTCATGTTGGATACTACTTGGAAAGATACCACACGATGGAGAATTATAAAATAGAATTTTCACATAAAAACATTACATTAAAACACATTATTGTGTAAACATATATCCAAAAATCACAAAAGAATTAATGAATCTCGTTTATCCTTCATAATCTTGCATATTATACATCACTCCTCGTTCAACGGAAATTAATTCCGACCAGTACGACACCCATGTCTAAATTTAATACGACCGCAAAGGGTTAAAATGTTTGTTTATAAGGGTACCTGTAATTCAAGCATGGCTGCAGCGGCTCCACTAACGTCACCTTCTTCTTCTTTGACTTTGGCTAGCCTGTGGGTCAGTCGAGCTCTCTCTACTTCCACGTAGATCTGTAAATGAAAGTACATGGTTTTATTGGGATACAGAACTCACTTTTATGACAGATTGGTAGTTTACCTTGCCCTGAGTTACTGAACGAAGGGTTTCAATTAATTTAACCATTGTTTCCTTATCAGGTGTTTTATCCACGTAAGTGCAGCACTCTTGGACCATCTTCGTAACGGCTTGCTTAAGTTGCGAACGCCGTTTTGATAAAAGAACTATGTGTTCATTAAGCGCAGCCCAATTTTTGGCCTCCAAACAAATTTCCACTATTGCGACCAGTACTCTTGATGTAGATATCATGTCTGCACCCTATATAAAGTATTGTACGCGTTGAATGTATGTCAATGTTACGTATATATCAATTTAGATTTGCCGTTGATACTAACAGTTCTAGTAAGTTTTTCTAAGACCAAGAGCTGATCCAGTGCATCGTGGAGTTTCCCTTCACGGGCCAACTTCTTGCACTCTGGTATTTTAGTGTCACAGTTGGAAGTATAATCTACCTCCATCTTAACAATTTTTCCAGAATCCAAAGTTGCTTCAGGCATGATTATACTTAAATTATACCTGTGTAAAAATGTGTAAACAATTGTTTAATCTGACGTTTCACTACCACATCTGATAATATCAAAGCATAGCGACGTTAAATCCAACTTGAGTTGAAAGTACTTATATGACTGTACACCATGTAAGCAGACAATTACAATGCATTTTTTGTTGACCCATATCATTTTGGCGGTTATGCGAGAAATGAAGCGTTCATAATACTGTATAAATTAAATGGTAGCAAAGGAACTTACGAAAACAACAGTACATACTCTTTGTATTAAAATCGGCACGAAAATAAGCAAATGTATACGGAACATGACACGGACATATTATGAGGTTAAGGACTAACGCTCATCCGGTAAAACGCATCTCTGAATTGAGAGAACATTAGGATGCATCGTACACGAGTTCTTAGACAAGAAACGATAGGATCTCAAGGAATACTTACTCGTAAAAATAACAGAGACGGTTTAAGTGCAATATATCAATGCTTATGTGTTATCTTGTATGGGAGCACCTCATTTATCTCAAAAATGCAATAAATTATTAGCAAGCGAAGTTCGGTGACTGGCACATAATTCGTATGTATACTTTATTACCAGAGTCTTCACGAGATATCAAAAATGATTATTCACCAAATTTCGAATCTCTATGAGGCTAATGTTTCAACTCGAATTAAATGACTTTGACAATGCGCGACATTGTTCATAGGCATGCCTCTCTATAAAGATGATCGTTGCGTCTGCTGGCGACTAAAACTGGAACACGAACGAGTTTATCACTTTATCGACAGCGTCGTCACTGAAAGTTAGCGACAGTCGACGACTGAAAGTTACACCACAGATTAAACGAAAAGAACTCGCGATTTCGTCAATCGTTTTAATTACCTCATGGTTAAATGTAGTTGTCAAAGGTTGCCGATAAAGCATTATTAAATTTAAAAAGCTTTCTTCGGTACACTGTAATTTCAAATTTAGTAACTAGCAGTGAGGGTAAAGGAGACAAAGTTTGCTTTTCCACTGGTAGCGAATTGTATTACAAGAACAGTGTGGGACGATATTTGGTAAAGATGATAGGTGTCAAGTGTCAATCTATTTTCTTCTATTTTTCATGACGCGTGACGATGAAAGATTATCAGGTTATATTTGCTTACCCTTGGCGGTTTATCAGTCATTTTTTCCGTATCTCATACAATGGTCATTGTACAGTGAGTATTTGAAGAGATTGGAAAACTGAGGCTGAAGAATGGCTGACAAAGAGGAAGGAAACAGTTCTACGAATGAACCATTGAAGTCAGAGGATGCACCAGCCAGTGCAGGAAGCGATGAACCTCCACCGAGTCTTGAAACAATTCCAGAAGGAAATACAGCTCGTAACGAAACATTGCCGGTTGTGACAAAAGACAAAGGCAAAAGTACGTATTCTTAAATCCATCAGCCCTTTCGCAAGGAAAAAATTGTTCATACGTAAAGTATCAGTAATATTTTACAGTTGATGTCGTTCTGAGAGCAACAGGCAATGCTCCTATTATGAAGCAAAAGAAGTGGACTGTCAACCAAGATCAACCGATTGGTTCAATTTCTGAATTCATAAGGAAGTACCTGAAACTAGAACCAAGCGATTCTATAAGATAGCTAGTTAACTCCTTTTCTGTCCGACATTTTTTTCATAAGTCAAATTCCGTTATTGATATATAATAGGCTAGATTATTAACCCTTAATCAAGTATACGCCCAAATCTTTTTGCGGTCAATAAATAAAAATCTTTTAACTCTTTGCGCTCGACGCGCTTTTCTCTCGGGCTGACCAGCAACTCGACAGTCATCAATTTCGCGCGCGCGCCTATTTCATGAGTTCGTTTCTGTTAACTTAAAATAATTTTAAGCACAATGGGACACTTTAAACTCGTATATTACACCACAGATTAACCGAAAAGAACTCGCGATTTCATGGTTAAATGCCTCTCTATATGATATAACATTACATACATTCATTTAACTTAATGAAGGATATTTATTAAGGATTACGTTCTATAATTTTTCTTCTTGTGGTATTTTGTAAAACAATCTCCAATGTGCATTCTTGGCTTGTCGGGGCATGTATCACAATAGTACACAGTTTGTCGTCTTTGGCCGGACTTTCGTTGGGAACAAACTTTGCAATTGGATTGCATTTTGTGATTGGTTCTTTTTGTACCTTTTTTTAAAGAAGCGAATTGAAAGAAGCGTTGCGACGTCTATCAGTGTTCTATTATTCTCAAGACATAATGCACGCATTGAAATTCGTTTGTGTTTTTGAGATAAGACATCTTTATAGCTATGTAGACACCTCATAAAATGATCTACAAAAGGCCAGGTAGACTTGTCAAGCAATATTCGTTAGGCTAAACACAAATAAACACCGTTACCACTCAATTTATCGCATCGATGCAAGTGGTGCCTGAGAGGCACCGCTAGAGTTGGCGCAGCACATGCCGTGGTGCCTGAGAGGCACCGGTCGAGCGCAAAGAGTTAAATTTAGACATGGGTGTCGTACTGGTCGGAATTAATTTCCGTTGAACGAGGAGTGATATATAATATGCAAGATTATGAAGGATAAACAAGACTTATTAATTCTTTTGTGATCTTCGGATATATTTTTACACAATAATGTGTTTTAATGTAATGTTTTTATGTGAAAATGATATTTTATAGTTCTACATCGTGTGGTATCTTTCAAAGTAGTATCCAACATAAAGTCCTGCTTTTTAATTACATGTGTCGCAAAAATAATTAGTTTGACGTCTTCCGCCCTGAATTTTTCTGTTTGAACATACAAAACAATCTTTACTCTTTAGGTTTTGACAGTGCAGCAATATATATAGTTTACCATTAAGTACCCATATGTAGTTTTGAAGATGCTTCTTCACGAAAATCATCTACAAGTTGTTCCACCAATTTTCGGACAAACATTAAATATGACACTGGCGTCTTGTTTTCTCTTTTTGCTGAAACCTTACATAAGACGTAGTTATTGACAGTGCAAACCTCTGTTCCCCATAAAAAAATCTTCTCCACTATTTGCAAGATTTTCTCGTAAAACAATATGAATTTGCTAACTGGTCAGTCTTATCGACACCTCCCATATACATATTATATTCTTATATTATATTCTTTCGTCCATCTTTTTATAGATTTTATGCCCGAGGTATCGTACCTGCTTAGTATGGTGACTATTTTCTTGTCTTTCCACGCTAATAATAGAATATCAGCTGATGGATAGGTAGCAACAATATTATTTTTTGTTACAACTAATTTCTTAATCACAGCTGATATATACATACATATTCCTGTTTGTTGTAAGATTACCAGTGGAATAGCAGCTTAGTTTTAAAAGATTAGTTTTGAAATACAATGTAAGATTATTATGGTTCTCTTCTGTGGTGGCTGAGAGCAGACATACGACCGGAACGGTAAAAAAGCTTTGGTGGCTGAGAGTAGACATACGACCGCAAAGGGTTAATCGACTAAAAATTAATTCCAGCATTAGAGAATAACATTATATTGTTGTAGTTTCTTTATGTGCATCAAACATTCGCACCAGCACCGGATCAAACCATTAAGAATCTATATGAGTGTTTTGGAGCAGATGGCAAGCTAGTTATTAATTATTGTAAAAGTCAAGCTTGGGGCTGAATGGTATCAGCAAAATACCAATTCATTCTGCTTGTGTGTAAATGATGTACAGCTTCGGGTAAGGATAAATATTATTCCTTCTATAAACCCATCTGTTAAATCATGTGTTTCATTATGCAGATATGGCAAGACAACTTTTTCTAAAGAATGGGACAAACATTCACACGTATGGGTGAAATAGTGTACAAATTCAGTGATGCTTCTGAAGTTTGATTTGATTTAATCCATGTGGAATAAAAGAATTGGTGGTAATTCTGTATCCAAGTTAGCCATTTAGTATTACAGTGTATTTCAAATTTCAAGACATTGCTGAGGCATTTATTACCTTTTTGTGGAGTACCACAGATAATTTATTCATTTCTTTAGTGCTGTGACAGTGACGTTAGTTATTAAGTATTGTATTTTTCAAACAATGTAAAGTAGCGAATACTGAAATAAGTATCCTCATTTAAGTTCAATTCTCGTTTATATTTACAACGCACAGAAAATATCGATGCATCGTCAGTGTTTGCAAAAAAATTTGCAATGTGTCTTTATTAAATACACTTCATTTAAATACACGTTGATGTAGTCATTCTTTTGTCCACGCGTTAACTTTGTCATTTTGATGTACAACTTCCGCCTGATTTGTTAGACGATTTGTTGCTCCTGTTGCTATTTACCCCGCATTGCGATATTTTTAGTTTTTCGTCGGAAAAATGACTCACTTTACTTGCGACTGACTTGTTCGATCGAAGTGAAACCGACTTAGAAGATTTGCTCGACAAAACTGATTTCGCCGAATAACCTTCACGGTTTTGTTCTTTTTCAGTAGAATAACAGCATGTTTCTGGACTTGGCTTGCTTGGATTGCATGCACATACTGGGGAACGTGTTTGTCCTGCATGAAAACGACGATTAATGAAATCTTAAGTAACAGATAAATTATTTATCAAAGTTAAGGATTTTGTTTAGTTTTTAATGTTTATACTTTTTCATATTTAACACATTGGCTGCCGTGGGGGTCACCGGTGACCGGCGCAAGAGATTTGACTGAAGATTGAAAATATTCGCAATGGGTAGTAATAATTATTTTATAAATGCAGTTATTGTTAGAATAGTGATGCGATTCTTTGGTCTCCAATACTTGCACATTATTTACATTTTGCATAATTCAGTCAAACGCTGTAGTATTTCATAGCATCACCGTTCTAATATGGCAAAATACGCACGGAAATCAATGTGTTAACACTTTGACGGCCAAGCGTATTTTACTATATTATTAGGTTGGAGGGAAAGTTCTATCGTATTTTTAATAGGCAGGTAATTTTTCTTATAAATAAAAAAAACATCTGGCTAGTGAGTCATTCGGATCTTTTTTGATTTTTTATAGCTGCTGTATAATGTAAAAGGAGTCCTTTTTACCGTTCATCATTTACTTGTTATATTTAAAGTGAAAAACATGTCGGTAGATAAAGTGCATTTACGACACTGCATTTTGTATGAATTCCAAAAAGGAAGCAACGCGTCGGTTGCATGTAAAAATTTATGTGCGGTATTTGGAAAAGATATTGTAAATGTTCGTCTTTGTCAAAGATGGTTTAGCAAATTTCGTTCCGGGGATCTGAGCCTCCAAGAAAGTGATCGATCTAGACGACCATTCAAGATCGATAATGATGTTTTGCGACCCATGTTGGAAAATAATCCACATTTAACAAGTCGAGGAATTGCAGAAGAGTTTGGCATTCATCATACAACACATTAAATGTATTATGATTAATATCAAACAGATGTTTTTATAAATTAATTCAAATATTTTCTTTAAAATACGACAGAACTTTCCCTCCAACCCAATAGAATGGCGATGCTATGGAATACTACAGCGTTTGACTGAATTATGCAAAGTGTAAATAATGTGCAGGTATTGGAGACCAAAGGATCGCATTGCTATTCTAGCAACAACTGCATTTATAAAACAACAATTGCTACCCATTGCGAATATTTTAGATCTTCAAATTTCAACTTGAAAACGGTTCAAAAAATGTTGCTATCAGTAAATGCTTGAAATTTATTTACACTGTGGCAAGTACTTATTATGGCATAAGTAAATCCTGAACACATTTTTAAATTTGATTTATATATTTATGTGTTTAATCTTGATAAGTTAAAGACATTAACAATATTAAAAAATGAAAACATAAAAGGCTAAACAAAGTTTTTGTGTTTTCAACTCTGGTAAATAATTGATCAATTACTTATATTGGTAACTTTACTTATTACTATATAGTACAGATGAAAAACATAAGTCGCACCTGTGTGAACAGTTCTAACCGAGTCCCCAGCTCCGTTATGCGATTTGATACATGTCACATTTTCATCGCCCTCCTGTAAATTCTTCAACCGCAACTGTTGTTTCTCCTCGTGGCTGAGAATACTGTTAGCTTTGGACCGTACGCTTTCATTATCGGACTTATCGAACTTTGGCTCGAAGGGACTTTTCCATATGATGATAGCTCCATCGGCACTTGCACTGATTATGTACTTGCCGTCAGGACTGAATTTACATGCCGTGGATATGGCGGCATGACCAATGCCGATGTGAGTCGTGTTGGCAGTGTCGTACTCCCAATGTTTGATGAAGCAATCATTGGAGCCTGTAATAAAGTATCGACCGTCCGGACTTATATCGATGCAGTTTAACGCTCCACCGCTGGATCCTTCAATTTCTCGAACCAAGGAACCGTCCCACGTTTCCCAGTAGGCTATCTTTCTGTCAGTACCACAAGTCAGGATCTGTATACCGTTGGGACTGAAGCATGCCGCCATGTACATTGTCTTACCCATTAAAACGTGCTTTCTTATGCAGCGGCTAGACAGAACCCAGCGATTAAACGGATGCATTTGAAAGTTCTTATTCGCTACGTTATCCTTCGACACGTGGGTGTACTTACACAACGTCCCAGACGATACACGTGCCGTCTGTACTCGAGCTAATTAAATCCTCGTTGTTAGGCGAAATTTGTAAGCTGGTTACAGCGCTTCGATGTTCCTTCAGTACATTGACCAAGCGTTGGACATCGGTTTTTATCTCCCACATTCGTATCTACGAGATTTTGCATTAATTGCAGAGAAGCAGCACGTAAGTTGTGAAGACAATGTTAATCATTTCTATGCCTCTTTTGTACATGAATTGTACATATAAGTTTGACTTAGTTCTATTGTTCTTGTGTTTTATGGAATATAGTATTTAACACGTTGACTGCCGTGCGTATTAGAACGGCGATGCTATGAAATACTACAGCGTCTGACTGAATTATGCAAAATGTAAATAATGGAGAC
Source organism: Cryptocheilus praepositus (assembly GCA_033815515.1). Classification (NCBI taxonomy): domain Eukaryota; kingdom Metazoa; phylum Arthropoda; class Insecta; order Hymenoptera; family Pompilidae; genus Cryptocheilus; species Cryptocheilus praepositus. The sequence goes on from JAWWQZ010000257.1 coordinate 5,072,751, forward strand.
CAAGGAATCGCATAACCATTCTAACAATAACTGCATTTATAAAATAATGATTACTACCCATTACGAATATTTTAGATCTGCAGTAAAATCTCTTGCGCCGGTCACCGGTGACCCCCACGGTAGCCAACGTGTTAAAAATGTGTTGAGGATTTACTTATGCCATAATAAGTACTTGCCACAGTGTAAATAAATTTCAAGCACAAATATGCGTATTAGTGTAAGCATTTCTACTAAATACCATGTAACATTAAGCATACGAACAATAGAATTAAATAAAAATTATTTGCATAGAAGGTTCGTACAGAGGGGGCCCAGGGGCCTCGAGACAATAGAGTTTCTACAAGATAAACTAAAAAGAAAAACAAATTGAACCAAAAAAACCAAGCGTTGGACATCGGTTTTTATCTCCCACATTCGTATCTGCGAGATTTTGCATTAATTGCAGGCAAGCGACACGTAAGTTGTGAAGACAATGTTAATAATTTCTATGCCTCTTTTGTACATTAATTGTACATATAAGTTTGACTTAGTTCTATTGTTCTTGTGTTTTATGGAATATAGTATTTAACACGTTGACTGCCGTTGCGTATTTTGCCGTATTAGAACGGCGATGCTATGAAATACTACAGCGTCTGACTGAATTATGCAAAGTGTAAATAATGTGCAAGTATTGGAGACCAAAGAATCGCATCACTATTCTAACAATAACTGCATTTATAAAATAATCATTACTACCCATTGCGAATATTTTAGATCTTCAGTAAAATTTCTTGCGCCGGTCACCGGTGACCCCCACGGCAGTCAACGTGTTAAAAATGTGTTGAGGATTTACTTATGCCATAATAAGTACTTGCCACAGTGTAAATAAATTTCAAGCACAAATATGCGTATTAGTGTAAGCATTCCTACTAAATACCATGTAACATTAAGCATACGAACAATAGAATTAAATAAAAATTATTTGCATATAAGGTTCGTACAGAGGGGGCCCAGGGGCCTCGAGACAATAGAGTTTCTACAAGATAAACTAAAAAAAAAAAACAAATTGAACCAAAAAAACCAAGCGTTGGACATCGGTTTTTATCTCCCACATTCGTATCTGCGAGATTTTGCATTAATTGCAGGCAAGCGACACGTAAGTTGTGAAGACAATGTTAATAATTTCTATGCCTCTTTTGTACATGAATTGTACATATAAGTTTGACTTAGTTCTATTGTTCTTGTGTTTTATGGAATATAGTATTTAACACGTTGACTGCCGTGCGTATTTTGCCGTATTAGAACGGCGATGCTATGAAATACTACAGCGTCTGACTGAATTATGCAAAATGTAAATAATGTGCAAGTTTTGGAGACCAAAGAATCGCATCACTATTCTAACAATAACTGCATTTATAAATAAATTATTACTACCCATTGCGAATATTTTAGACCTTCAGTAAAATTTCTTGCGCAGGTCACCGGTGACTCCCACGGCAGCCAACTTGTTAAAAATGTGTTGAGGATTTACTTATGCCATAATAAGTACTTGCCACAGTGTAAATAAATTTCAAGCATAAATATGCGTATTAGTGTAAGCATTTCTACTAAATACCATGTAACATTAAGCATACGAACAATAGAATTAAATAAAAATTATTTGCATAGAAGGTTCGTACAGAGGGGGCCCAGGGGCCTCGAGACAATAGAGCTTCTACAAGATAAACTAAAAAGAAAAACAAATTGAACAAAAAAAACCAAGCGTTGGACATCGGTTTTTATCTCCCACATTCGTATCTGCGAGATTTTGCATTAATTGCAGGCAAGCGACACGTAAGTTGTGAAGACAATGTTAATAATTTCTATGCCCTTTTGTACATGAATTGTACATATAAGTTTGACTTAGTTCTATTGTTCTTGTGTTTTATGGAATATGGTATTTAACACGTTGACTGCCGTGCGTATTTTGCCGTATTAGAACGGCGATGCTATGAAATACTACAGCGTCTGACCGAATTATGCAAAGTGTAAATAATGTGCAAGTATTGGAGACCAAAGAATCGCATCTCTATTCTAACAATAACTGCATTTATAAAATAATTATTACTACCCATTGCGAATATTTTAGATCTTCAGTAAAATTTCTTGCGCCGGTCACCGGTGACCCCCACGGCAGCCAACGTGTTAAAAATGTGTTGAGGATTTACTTATGCCATAATAAGTACTTGCCACAGTGTAAATAAATTTCAAGCATAAATATGCGTATTAGTGTAAGCATTTCTACTAAATACTATGTAACATTAAGCATACGAACAATAGAATTAAATAAAAATTATTTGCATAGAAGGTTCGTACAGATGTGTCACAGGCGCCTCGAGACAATAGAGCTTCTACAAGATAAACTAAAAAGAAAAACAAATTGAACCAAAAAAACCAAGCGTTGGACATTGGTTTTTATCTCCCACATTCGTATCTGCGAGATTTTGCATTAATTGCAGGCAAGCGACACGTAAGTTGTGAAGACAATGTTAATCATTTCTATGCCTCTTTTGTACATGAATTGTACATATAAGTTTGACTTAGTTCTATTGTTCTGGTGTCTTATGAAATATAGTATTTAACACGTTGACTGCCGAGCGTATTTTGCCGTATTAGAACGGCGATGCTATGAAATACTACAGCGTCTGACTGAATTATGCAAAGTGTAAATAATGTGCAAGTATTGGAGACCAAAGAATCGCATCACTATTCTAACAATAATTGCATTTATAAAATAATTATTACTACCCATTGCGAATATTTTAGATCTTCAGTAAAATCTCTTGCGCCGGTCACCGGTGACCCCCACGGCAGCCAATGTGTTAAAAATGTGTTGAGGATTTACTTATGCCATAATAAGTACTTGCCACAGTGTAAATAAATTTCAAGCACAAATATGCGTATTAGTGTAAGCATTTCTACTAAATACCATGTAACATTAAGCATACGAACAATAGAATTAAATAAAAATTATTTGCATAGAAGGTTCGTACAGAGGGGGCCCAGGGGTCTCGAGACAATAGAGCTTCTACAAGATAAAAGAAAAAGAAAAACAAATTGAACCAAAAATAGGCATGAACATTATTAAATTGGTATCACCTGGCCATCACAACCACCGCTGACGAGTTTTTTACCATCAGCAGTAATGGCTACAGCTGCAACTGCTTTAATATGAGCGTTATGTATTGCGAAGATGAGTTTGCCAGTTTGTGGGGTAAATGCCCTTATCACACCGTCGTTCCAAGCTGCAATTCGACGATTCATAAAGAACGATTATTAGGCCCTAATGATCATCGGTCTAAGCGTTTACTTGCCAGAGATGATCATGCAACCGTCGCGCGAGAAACATAAGCAGCTGCAGTTGAAGTTTGGCACGGTAATCCTCAGTAATTCCTTTTGTGTCTGTAAACGCCAGACTCTGATGTCGTTTTTGCCGGCCGTAGCAAATACTTCGGAATAGTTCCTGTAGAGATAAACGTCCCATAGAAGCATCATCCTGAAACGTCTGCTACTGCAGCACATGTTTACTTACTTACCAAGGAAATACGACACTGTATATCGAACCAGTGTGACAAGTAAGTATTAATTTGGCATCGAAGTTAGACAATTTGATTTGGAAAATCTCGCAGTGCACTGTTCCTACGAGGATACAGTCACCAGTGTATCGCATTATTGAAGTTACGGCAGCGCAGACGTTCACCGATAAATACTAAATAAATACGGACAATTACGTTATGTGAAATTATTAACGCAAAATTGTAATTAAAAGATAAATTTGGTCAGCCATTCCAGAATCCATTATAGTAAAACCTGTTTTTGTGCGGTCCTTTTTTATGCGATTGGTTTTGTGCGATTTTTTATTTTTGTGCATTTTTTTTGTGCGATTTCTTTTTATGCGGTATATGAATCTTAGCGACTTTATTTTTGTGCAATTTATTTTTATGCGGTATATGAATCTTAGCGACTTTATTTTTATGCAATTTATTTTTATGCGGTATATGAATCTTAGCGGTGTTAGCACCAGTTTAATGTTTCCTATCAATGTACATATACATGTTGTGGACGAAATGTATGAATGTGTAATTAATCGAAACGGTACCGAAAACGCGTCAACGTTATTATCTGAAATTAGTGCGCTCGCACATAATATCGGTTCTTTCGGCGATAATGACCTAGACGAAATGGTTGAGGACCAAACTGTCGATGATAGTGACATTATCAATAGTTTGATAGATTATGAAAATGGACAAGAATTTACAAGCAATTGACCAGTCGACCGTCGTCACGAAAACTGATCACTGAGCTTATGGTACCAAAAGAAGAAATCAATTGAAATCCTATCTTCAAGCGACGAAAGCGATTTTCAACCAATTCATCACAAGAAGATGCGCGTTTTGGATTACGACGAGTAGCAGCAAACTATTTAATGTACAATTTGAAAACTTCTCCATGTATATGTACAATGAAGAATTAAATATTTTACAATTTTTTTGGGTCTAATTTAATTATTTAATTTAATTGAAAGCATTCTCTCATCTATTTCATAAATCATTGATGTATTTTCTAAGTTCGGCTTTTTTGTGCGGTCCCTATCCACCGCATAAAAAATTTTAGGTAGTATATCGTACAAAATTGTTTATTATATGTAAGGATTTATAAAATTTTCGAATATTTTTTTGTACGATTTCTTTTATGCGGTCCCTATCCACGGCACAGAAACAGGTTTTACTGTATACAGAACGGGCGTTGAATAGTTCTAAATTCTAATTCTAAATTTAAATTATGGTGCCATTTACGAGTTCTACTTGTATAGGAAAATGGAAGATCCCTACAACGTGCACTACTCTAAACTCACCGTTTTTATTCGAGGGATAGTTGGTAACTTCGAAATTTTTTGCGCTTGACACACGTTAGTGTGAACTATTTCAATCAGTTCCACTGTGCCATCGCCGGCTCCTACAATCATTTTATCAGTGTCCAATAGTAGCAAATTCTTAACACCACCTGCGTACAAATCACCCTCTCCTAAATTTAATTTCTTTAAGCTTCGGGGTATCTTCGAGTAACAACCGGTCATCACTGGTGTTTGCGTTAGCTCTATTTCTTGCAGATTATTCGAAAAGGGCAATCTGCGCATGTATTATTTGTTCGAATATGCCGTGGTGATTTTATGCGGAGCACACGAGTCACTCGTTTGCCAAATCGATTAGGTCCACAAATAAAAAAGTCTAACATTTACTTAAAATAGCGGCATTTAATCAATCGGGTGCTCGACACTGAAATGCAAAAGCCGTGGATAATAGACCTTCGTTCTGGTTGAGGATTAACTCTCACGTCATTTTTAATCACTTCCACTAAGCTTTGTCAGAGATTGTGTTAAACATTTGCGGAAGTGATCCAAATAAATACAAATAATTGTGTTATAAATTTTGTTAGAAATTTAGTTAACACTAGATTGCCCAAGGCAGTCATTCTGACTGTTTTTTAATTTCAATTAGAAAAACAATTATGAAATTGATGACACAATTTCTTAGAATTTTGTGACTTTTTCTATAACATATAAATGGGTTTATGAATAATTGTAGTTACTTCCGCCCTCCTTTATTTCCGTATATATATATGTGTTATACCTATATTGCCCAGAAGCAGTCATTTTGACTGCTTGGTAAATTTTAAATAATCAAAAGATTTTTATTTATTGAATTGAGTAAATTTCTTGTATGACCTGTCCGGGTTTGTATTGAAATATGATGCATGATAAATTGTCGATTTGGGCGTATACTTGATAAGTGTCAGTTGCTCAATAAGCTAAAGTAGTACTAGTTATTCGAATCTTTATAAAGTGCGTTCTAACAAGTTGTTTATTTTATTTCTTTTGCGCCCTAACTTTATGAAAAAAATGTCGAACAGAAATGAGTTCTTGGAAAAGCTAACGAACATAAGTGAATAGTGCTCCGATATAGAATCAAATGCAACAAATTCTGAACTATCATCTGAAGATGAAGCGGATTATATTCAAAGTGAAACATCTGACGCTGAAGATAGTGATGAAGAGTCGATCACCAATGATGAAAATGAAAGTGTCATCAATATGCCCAGGGAAAGGTGTAGGGTGCTAACTAGTTCAGATTCTGATGAAAAAACTGAAAATACGTTTTAGGAGGTCGAAACAGCTGCTGATGGTACTGTGTGGACAAAAATTGACGAAGGTGGTATTCCTGGAAGGATACCATCTATTTATTTTCAAGATTGTGAAAGGGCCAACTACGCAAAAAGAACATTGTGGCAGATAATTTTATCAGTGCATTTTATCGTCGATAATAGATAACTCGTATTATCAAACATATAAGAAAGTGCACAGAATAAAATGTCGCTGAATTTTGCGGAACGGTTGGACAATATTTAAAATACCGGCATTTAAATACGTGCATTTATTGGGATTATATGCTCGTGGAGCTTACGAGGCAACAAATTTTAAATTGAGTTATTTATGGCCAGCGAAGTTCCGAACCTTTTAGTCAGAGATCAAGCAAATGTGATTTAAACATTTGACAAAAGAACCGAATGCAGTAGGCGTCTACAATCAAATAAATTTGCCTTGCTTTCGGAAATTGGGTTAAGTTCTTTGAAAACAGTCAGATATGTACAGTTAACATTTACTAATAACCTGTTATATAACTGTAAATAACAAAAAAATATTAAAAATTAATTTTAAACAAATTTCTTTACATATTTGTTATTTTTTCACAATGCAGTCATTTTGACTGTTTTTGGGCAATATAGGTATGCAAGAAATCTCAGGCAATCTAGTGTTAAAGGGATTGACAACCAAATATAGACTCCCGCTATTTTAATCAAAGTTGTCGGTCAGATTTCAATTTCAACCAAAAAGGGCTCTCATATTACCCACTATGATGAATAAGTTTTTAAATAACACGCCATTGGACATAAAAATTGGGAAAGCTTCTAAACGTGGACGTAATCGCTTCGGTCTGCGAACGGCACACTTTTTCAACTATTACCTCGCTTTTATAATGTCCCCGGAAGTAGTTCCGCAATACATATCCTCATCTTGCTCGTGTATAACAACGCAATTAATTGAACGCTTCAACTTTCCCACTTTCACGTCGACGCTGTGCACCTTCCGCACTTCCGGATTTATGCGCCAAACCTTCAATGTCCCGTCGCCTCCAGTTACGAAGCATTGATCCCGGATATTTGTGCGAGCTAACGAATATGCAATTCCAGCCGTCTCATTGCTGGCAAACGACCCTGCGTATAATGACGATTTGTTGGAATAAGAATTAAACTGTACATTTCTATTGGATCCAAACTTGGTTGCAAATTCAACCTTTCCTTGATAATTCTGTTGGTTGTTTATTTTTAAGGGTATTAATGGCGATAGTACGACACATTTTATGATAATGTGTAACCAAAAATTATACTTATTTTTCCATAGTGTTACCAACAATTATTATATTGAATTTTACTATATTATAGCAATTGAAGACGACCAAAATATATTATGGTCAAAACGTATAATGATAGTCCAACCATTTTTGAACCGTTTTGCATGATGGTGGAAATTTGAAGATCTAAAACATTGAATGCCCAAACATTATATTCAAGATCAAGTTGTGTTTCGTTCATAACGTTTGAATGATGATGGAAATTTATATCATTGAATCGACATAAATATGTCATGAATATATCTAGAAAACTATTTTTTAACCATTTTTTTTTATTTACACATGAATTAACACGGTGATGGATCCAACAATAAGAAAAAATGTTGCAGAATTAACCATAGGCATAAACGCGTACAAAGAGCTGTGCATGTTGCATTTTGATTATTTGGTCGAATGGTTAACATTTAAGACGTGTATCTCTTTAATGTAAAATGCCATTCATATGCTTAAATATGAACATTGGGCCAAGGTCCATACAATTAGTAAATTTCTACTGACACCGTTTCCGGGTTCATACCACAAATTGCGTCGTTGTTCTTCACGTCCCATATTACAACGTTACCGTCGTCTTTACCACCGAGACTCATTAAATATTCGCTGTTCGCCGAGAAGCAAACATCTTCGACTCGGACTTTGTGAATCTCGTGACTACCTCTTTTTTTCTTCTCGTTGTAATCCCATATTATTACCATTGCCTGAAATATTTTTTCAAAATCATAACTCTTATCAAACGGTCAATGTCCAATACAGTAAAACCTGTTTTTGTGCGGTCCTTTTTTATGCGATTTTGTTTTTGTGCGATTTTATTTTTGTGCAATTTTTTTTGTGCGATTTATTTTTATGCGGTATATCAATCTTAGCGGCGTTAGCACCAGTTTAAGGTTTCCTATCAATCTACATATACATGTTGTGGACGAAATATATGAATGTGTAATTAATCGAAACGTTACCAAAAACGCGTCAACGTTATTATCTGAAATTAGTGCGCTCGCACATAACATCGACGCAGAAGGCTTTGATTCTTTCGGCGATAATTACCTGAACGAGATGATTGAGGACCAAACTGTCGATGATAGTGACATTATGAATAGTTTGATAGATTATGAAAATGGACAAGAAGAACCAGAATCTATTACAGCAGATGAGACATATGCAGGGATCCAGATTTCGAAAAAATTGGAAACGCATTTTCTTGAAATAGAAACCAATGCGGAAAGACGCTTAAAATTCCAAAAAGAGCTGAGATCATGCATGTCTCACTATCGTGACGTTTACAAGCAATTGACCAGTCGATCGTCGTCACAAACATTATATGGTTATGGTACCAAAAAACAAATCAATGAAATCTTATTTTTCAAGCGACGAAAGCGATTTTCAATAATTCATTATAAGAAGATGCGCGTTTTATAGTAATTACGACGAGTAGCAGAAATATATTATGGTCGAAATTTAAAATCATGTACAGTTCATACCATCAGTGTTAATACTCTTTTCGGTAATGTTAATAATTTTTGTGCCTATTGTATTTTTCAACATTGATTTCTTTTAACTCGATACGCTTTGATCCTTTGCGATGTCGGCAGATCTTGCGTCTGAAAAATACGTTTTCGGATGAAATGTAGCATTTCGCGATTACGTTTTCGACTACAAAATTTGAAGTCAATATATGGATTTTCAAGTTTGGGAACAAAAAGAAGTTTGTTGCCAAATCTGAGAATTGTGTGGATTACTACTTTTAATACGTAAGAATACAAATTATTAATCTGGCTGTAATGTTCTAGAGGTATGATATTTCACGAAACGTTATCGTGTGAAAGAGCACTTTTTTCTTCGTGTACAATGCGTGTGTGTTTATCGTCTTTTTGCGTCAAATCGACTTATAATGGAATTGATTATTTACTTTAACGCCCTTCCCTAAAGGTTGGGGTGTAGATAGTGTTTGAATCCCAGAAAAATGGCCATCAGCTAACTGATCGATTAAACGTGTCACAAACTTTCGTGTGCGCAGTGGCTTTTCGTTGTTCTGTTGTTTTGTTCTGTTGTTTTCTTAGTCACAATACGACGTAGAAATGAGTTGATGACGCTTAAACATCTCAAACACTGCTCTGAAAAAATAATTGCACGGATGCGCTTGTTATCCGGGGACAAGCGCGGCACCCATCGAGCAGAAAGCTGTCTCATGCCCAATATTTCATGCAGGATGTGCCCAAATTTCATCGCTGGATCAAGTGTATCGAGGTAAAAGGAGACTATGTTGAAAAATAAATCGTCAATTTTCCAAAATTGTCGTTTTTCTTTACAATTAGTAAGTACTTATCGGACTGATACTCGTATGTACAATGAAGAATTAAATATTTTTACAATTTCTTTAGGTCTAATTTAATTATTTAATTTAATTGTCGTCATTTTCTCATCTATTTCATAAATCATTGATGTATTTTCGCCGAGAAGCTGACATTTTTTATGCGGTCCCTATCCACCGCATAAAAAAAATTTTTTTCTTGTACAAAATTGTTTAATATATGTAAGAATTTATAAAATTTTCAAATATTTTTTTGTACGATTTCTTTTATGCGGTCCCTATCCACCGCACAAAAACAGGTTTTACTGTACGAACAGTGAACGTATCCGACCTTAAATCCAAGATGGTTGACTTGTCCGGAAGCCACGTAATTTCCGCAAGGGGAGACGCATACGGCTGAGATTAAGTTTGTGTGGCCAGCTAAAAAGGTTTGTTGTCCCGTTTCGACATGTTTGATGGTCACATTGTTGCCCATCGGATAGATGAAATGCTTTTGATCCGGATGCAAACGTAATCCATTCCGCGTTAAGCCTGTGTTTAGATTAATACGACGGTAAATTAACATGCGTTTAATTTCGATCTTATTATGATTTCAATTGGATAATGAAGGATAATGATGTTACATGCCTATGGTGTCCTTTCGAAGAGGGAACACTGGCGGCCTCAAACATGTCGGGAATTTCAACAACAATATTCTAAAGTCAATGCTTTCAACCATAATAGTGCTTGATAGATTCCTTCATTACTCAACTAAATCAATATGGTACTTAAGCAAAAGGAAATTTAGAATATATAGTAAATACGTTCTAATTAATCGTCGGGAATTTCAACAACAATATTCTAAAGTCAACGCCTTCAACCATAATAGGGCTTGATAGATTCCTTCATTACCCAACTAAATCAATATGGTACTTAAGCAAAAGGAAATTTAGAATATATAGTAAATACGTTCTAATTAATCGTCGGGAATTTCAACAACAATATTCTAAAGTCAATGCCTTCAACCATAATAGGGCTTGATAGATTCCTTCATTACCCAACTAAATCAATATGGTACTTAAGCAAAAGGAAATTTAGAATATATGGTAAATATGTTCTAATTAAGTTGTGTTATAAATTCTTCAAAACTAATATTCGGACGGATCGAGATATCTCGTCATTTCAACCGTCGTTAGGGCCGTTGACGAGATATATCGTCTTGCATATTCTGTCGTTCGGGACAGGTGACAATATGGTACGTAATTGTAAAGTTTTTCGTAATTTGTATTGCGAATTAATTATTTAGAAATATATAGTGACAAAACGATTGGCCACATTACAGAAATATTTGCGGACAGTTTATCGGATACATCAAATGATGACGAAAATATTTGTGTCATGTCACTTCACTTATTGTCCGATAATATGGTACTTTGAAAAATGTTTAGTTTATACACATTTTTATTTAGTGAAAAATATTAAAAAATCATTCATTTTTAAAGGTGTTGTTGAAAATAAATATTTCACGCGAATATATTTTTAAATATGTTAATTTAAAAATATTTGACGCAAAAAAAAGCCACTGGATATGTAGCAATAGAATGTCTTCAAAACTTAAGTTCGAATGCGACTGCCAATGGGAATGAAACAATTAAAACATCTGCCTGTGCCTTTGGCAAGCGTAAATTGTACAGCACTCACTCCCAAAGATATTGTAACGTATAATACAAACCATCGAACGCTATGATGCCTACTAGCTCGAGATCTTTTACGTCCATTTTTATTCACTCGTTCGTTCGAACTTAATAAATTCTTACGAAATGTTTACTGACGTGCGAGTTCGCTGAACTTATGAGGATCTACACTTCAGACAAACATTCAGTAAACAGCTCAATTCGTCGCCATGGCAATTCGTATCGGGAATATACCAGATTGTTCAATAAGTTTTCTCGGTCGATAAGAGAGGGCGTTGCTACTAGTCCAAATTTGTTTTTGTTTTGTTGGTTCACTCTTCTTGACTGAGAGGGATTTAGTAGAGGCTCTACACATCTCATTAGGCAGTGTGAGTCATATTTTAAATGAAATTTTGAGTTTTAAAAAGCTGTGTGCACAATGGGTGCCGCATTCGCTACAATTGAACAAAAACACATTCGAATGCGACTTTCTCAACAACATTCATCACTATGGATGAGACTTGGGTCTATCACCATGATCCTAAATCAAAACAAGAGGCTAAAGAGTGGTGTGAACCTGGTTGTTCGGCTTCGAAACGAGTTCGTGTCCAGAAATCGGCCAAGAAGGTTCTGGCATCAGTTTTTTGGGACGCGAAAGGAATTTTATTTGTGGATTACTTGCAAACTGGTAAAACAATTAATTCTGAATAATATGAAATAATAAATAATTAAATAATAAAAGGTAATAAAAAATGAAAAGAATAAAAACGATTTAAAGTTGCATTATTAATAGAAAACCCACCCCATAATCATTGAACTACTTCTAAACCAAAATAAGGAATAGCTGAAACTAAATTAGTAATTACTGTAGCACCTCAAAAAGATATTTGTCCTCAAGGTAAAACATAACCTATAAATGCTGCAGCTATTGATAATAAAAAAATTATTACTCCTAAAAATCATACTCCAATTTTTATGTAAGAATGATAATAAATTCCCCGACCAATATGAATATATATACATAAAAAATATATAGAAGCACCATTCATATGAAAATTACGAATCAATCAACCTCAATTAACATCTTGAGTAATATGAACAACTCTTCTAAAAGCTAAATCAACATTAGGACAATAATGTATAGATAAAAAAAAAACCAGAAATAATTTGAATTAATAAACATACACCTAATATTGAACCTAAATTTCATCAAATTGAAATATTAATAGGAGTGGATAATACAATTAACGAAATTCTTAATAGTTTATATATAACACTATTAACAATTTTCTTCATATTAATAATAAATATAAAATATATTAAATAATATTTTAATTTTTTTAACGTTTAAACTTTGATTTAAATTTAGCTAAAATATCAATTAATTTATTTAATTTAATTATTAGTTTTATTTTAGTTTCAACTCTTAAAAATCTTATAATGATACTAATGCAAATTACGCATAGGAGAGGACTTCAAAAAAAGTGGCGACTTTAACCATCATATATATAACATATAATAAATAAGTTATTCTAAAAAAAGTTATTCGAATCCTTCAGTGGCTAACATAAACATAATTGATAAAAGAATCAATTTTTTCTTGTATTGTAAGTTGATTAATTATAATTTTATAAAATAAATCATAATCATTTAAAAAGAATAAATGAAGTATTGCTACTGTAAAACAAACAACAAATATTGTAATAGAAAAAAATAAAACAAAAATAAAATTATTGCAACCTTTTGGACCAGTTGAAGGAAAAAATTCGTGAAAAAAGACCCGGTTTGCAGAAGAAAAAAATCCTTTTTCATCAGGACAACGCACCGTGTCACAAGAGCATTTTGACAAAAATCCATGAATTAAAGTTCGAAAGCATCCGCCGTATTCACCAGATTTGGCCCCCAGCGACTTCCATTTGTTTCCAGAACTCAAAAAATTTATGCGTGGCAAGCGTTTTTCGTCAAATGAAGAGGTCATAACGGCTGTTGAAGCGTATTTTGCAGACCTTCTGGAATCTCACTTCAGGGATGGGATCCACAGATTGGAGGATCGTTGGAGCAAGTGCATTAATGTTCAGGGAGATTATACTGATGAATAATAAAGTGTATTTTGAACCATAACATTGTGTTTTTCTTATCGAACGACAAAACTTACTGAACAACCTAGTACAGGTAACCCTCCTATAACACGGTATCTTATAACACGTAATGTAAAGTAGCAAATACTGAAATAAGTATCCTCATTTAAGTTCAATCCTCGTTTGTATTTACAACGCACAGAAAATATCGATGCATCGTCAGTGTTTGCAAAAAAATTTGCAATGTGTCTTTATTAAATACACTTCATTTAAATACACGTTGATGTAGTCATTCTTTTGTCCACGCGTTAACTTTGTCATTTTGATGTACAACTTCCGCCTGATTTGTTAGACGATTTGTTGCTCCTGTTGCTATTTACCCCGCATTGCGATATTTTTAGTTTTTCGTCGGAAAAATGACTCACTTTACTTGCGACTGACTTGTTCGATCGAAGTGAAACCGACTTAGAAGATTTGCTCGACAAAACTGATTTCGCTGAATATCCTTCACGGTTTTGTTCTTTTTCCGTAGAATAACAGCATGTTTCTGGACTTGGCTTGCTTGGATTGCATGCACATACTGGGGAACGTGTTTGTCCTGCATGAAAACGACGATTAATGAAATCTTAAGTAACAGATAAATTATTTATCAAAGTTAAGGATTTTGTTCAATTTTTAATGTTTTAAATTTTTTCATATTTAACACATTGGCTGCCATGGGGGTCACCGGTGACCGGCGCAAGAGATTTGACTGAAGATTGAAAATATTCGCAATGGGTAGTAATAATTATTTTATAAATGCAGTTATTCTTAGAATAGTGATGTGATTCTTTGGTCTCCAATACTTGCACATTATTTACATTTTGCATAATTCAGTCAACCGCTGTAGTATTTCTAGCATCGCTGTTCTAATATGGCAAAATACGCACGGAAATCAACGTGTTAACACTTTGACGGCCAAGCGTATTTTACTATATTAGAATGGCGATGTAGCGTTTTGAATTCTAGCAACAACATAACATTGCGAATATTTTAGATCTTCAAATTTCAACTTGAAAACGGTTCAAAAAATGTTGCTATCAGTAAATGGTTGAAATTTATTTACATTGTGGGAAGTACAGGTAACCCTCCTATAACACGGTATCTTATAACACGGTTTCGCTATAACACGATTCGTAAATTGCGGGAACACTCCTACAACACGGCATCCTATAACACAGTTGTTCCTCTTATCGGGGCCTGTGTCCCCCGTAGGACATTGGGGACATATCTTTGTCGCTGAAAGGAATAAAAACATTAACCTTAACTGCGTGTTGGAATAAGATATGGCCCTCTTCAGTTGAAACAGAAAACATGCGTGAAACATCGGAAAATGAAATTGGTGCCATATTTGAAGTCGCTAAATCAATCGGAGGCGAAGGTTTTGTGGATATAGCTACCAAAGACATTCAAGATTTATTAGTGGAAGAAGAAGTTGACGAAGCGGATTTGATGAAAATGGCATCCCTAGATGCAAATCAAATCGATTTTGAGGACGCTAGCTCTGATGAAGATTGTGCAGTTAAGAATTTAACATTAAAAAAATACAAGAAGGCCTATGCTTAGTGGAAAATCTCGAGTCATTTTTCTTGAATACAGACCCTTCCACGGAAAGAAGTCGAAAATTCAAAAGGGAGCTGCAAAACTGTTTAGCTCCATACCGCGAAATTTACAATGACCTAGTTAGAACCAGCAAGCAAAGTTCGATTACAGATTTTTTTAAGAGGGGAAAACATACAAAAACTTTAAATAGAGAAAAAAGTTCTGAAAGTGAAGGCAATATCGTTCCACCGAAAAAACGTTCTCGGTTGATTATACTGAGCAGTGACGACCAAAAAATTCATTAAATTATGGTGGCGTTAGATTACATTTTTTTGTTTACTTTGTGTTGTACGTACATTTACATTTTTAATAAAAATTTAGTTGTTTATGTCGAATTAAAAAAAAATATTTGTTTTTAATAAGTTTTTGGAACGTAACCCCCCTTTTTGTACTAGCTCAGGGTCTCATGCAACACGGTTTCACACAACACGGCATTTTCTAGGAACCTAACTACCGTGTTATAGGAGGGTTACCTGTATTTCACTTTTTTCTTAAATATCGGAAAACGTGTACTATTTATTTGTTCAAATTTATATTTGCAAAGGGAAAATTTGCTGGGGAAGAAATATAATTTCATAGAATATATTGTTAACGTTAAAAATGTTGGTTTTAAAATTAGGTAGATGGCTCTTACGATACGTTTATCTGATCTACCAAACCGACAGAGTAAAGTTTAAGGCAGCGTTCGCAGTTTGTGATGGCACGATATTTCCCGCGTTATTGTTGTCCCAATGTTGGCATGCGTGGCGCCAATGTAAATCGATTTTAATCTGCCGGTCATAAACAATTTGAATATTTCGGGTAAACTTGTCATAACTCAATCCTTCGTATGCAATTCATTAATGTAAAAGCTCACACGCAGCTACGTGTACAGAATGTTTGATTATCCATTAGTGTCGTGTGTTTGGGTTATCTAGACCGTAAAATTATACGAAAAAAAAGTCACATAATAAAACTTGTGCTTGCACAGGATTTATTCGCCTCTCGCAGTACATTCGTGGAACGTAACAGTGCATCATTTTTTATCACCAGAAGCATAATTGCAGCATGGATTACTTACCGTAAGTGTAAACATTTGTTGAGTTTGTACTTTGAGCTTGTGCTTTCTCCTGCTAATTCCTCAGTTATTTAATACAGGGAGGAAACATCCATGTTTTGGAAAGTCAACAGATTGAAGACATATGAGTCCTGGCCTTTTCAGTCCCCTGACGTATCTTGCAATCCAGAAAATATGGCTGCGGCTGGTTTTGTCGCTATTGGCAACACCAATGAACCTGACTTAGCACAATGCTTTTTGTGTGGGAAACAGTTGGATGGTTGGGATCCGGACGACAATCCATGGTAAAGTACACTTTGCGCGTCAAGCTTGTTTTCCATTGCACTCTTCACTAGAATTGTTACTCTTGTTAGGGATGAACATGTAAAACACCAACCATCCTGCTCATTTGTGAAATTAAACAAGCAAGATGAGAAGTTATGGACCATCGCTGATCTGTTTGACATACTGAAAGTATATCATGTAAAAGAACTCGTAAGTACATTGCCTAACAATACGATAATCCATGCATTACCAGATCCGCTTACTAATCATACTTTCAGACACAGGAAGCAGAAGATGCTAAGTTAAAAGTTAAGGAACTAGGTGCGCAATTAGCAAAGGAGATTCCAAATATCTACAAGGGCATGCGAAGGAGCCGCAAGGGGATGAATTAGGGGACACTCTTCAATATACAGGTGCCTTCGGTATTGTCTTGTGTTAATTTATATTTTTATATGAACGTGAATGAAGAAAGAACAAGCGACACTTGTGTCACACCTATGCATACTATCTACCCCAAATTCCATACTGCTGAAACAACCAGTTGTTTTGAACAGGTTTACAGAAGAAATACAAAAGACCCTTGTTATTCCTGTTTATTACCTTTGACAGATTCCTATTGCTAGACTGCAATGGCTCTTACGGGATTAGCCCGATGTTATGCGTCAATTTTAACCGGCGGGACAACAATGTTGTTTTGACATGAAAAGGGGAAATGGGGAACCGTTGGCATAGGCACACAAAGGCATGCATATCGCCGCCCTCTGATTGCCTCAGAACATAAAAGATAACGGGCAAAGGAATTCTACCATGAATCGTCGCAAAGATCAACGGACAGGAATTAAAAACGTGTCAGGAAACCGTGAAAGGCCATTCGTCCATTACGGACGGACGAAGCAAGTAGTTCGGAGTTTTCTTCTGCATCGGTGCCTTTCGATGTTCCTAGCCTTGCACTATCTTTGATTGGAATAATACTCACCGATTATCATCTGTAGAACTGATCGTGTATCTGCGTGCGGACGGTTTTGCGATTCAGACACCCGACATCAACGAAAGATGAAGGGTGGGTCATCTATGGAGACTATACCCCTGTTGGCCAGCTGGGTGTACCCAACGGAAGAGAAAATAGCGAAGAAACGCAAAGGTACGTGCACTTCTAAACTTGTAAACTTAATACTTGGATAAGAAAAAAAAACTGCCTGTGCTGCATATGCACTTGTGTACAATTCACGTTGATCTTTATCACTGGTCAGTAACAATTCGATGTTACGAAATTTCCGTGTATTGGGTAAAATGCTTGTAAACGGTACTGGGGAAAAAAAACTCTCGAGATGCATATGCACTTTGGTTTCTTGTATGTTGACCTTTATCACTGCTGAATACTGACGTTTCGATATTAGGAAATTTCCGTGTGTTAGGCTTAATCTCGCTAGTAGGGTGTTGATGCACAGTTTATCGGCTAAGGCTCAATGACGGATTACGTTAGTCGGTCTCCAATCTTAACACAAAAGACGTGGCAGTCACGAGGGATGTGTTAGGCACTAACAAGTTTGTGTTATCGGCGCGCCAATTGTGTAGGTATCGGATAGAGTATAATCTAACCGTTACTTGAATCATCCGGGGATTCATAAAGGAAATGAAGCGGAAAAGGTATCCAATCGAACGGCATTGATATCTCCGGATGCCAGGTAGTTTGATAATTGTAAGCCTATACGCTTACTTTTATGGTTTTAAATATTGAGGCTAGTGTTGTTTACTTTATTTATCAGGGTAAAAATTGTTATTTAATATAAATGTTGATATTTCTCTTTGATTCCATACGTCTGTCAGAAATCGGCTAAATTTCTTACGATCGACAAAATGTCCAAAATAGTTTATTTTATTTATCTGTAGAGAAACTGCTATTTAATATAAATGTTCATACTTATTTTTCATTCTGTATGTTTGTCAGAAATTAATTAAATATGTTACGATCAGCTAGAGTAACTTCATTTGATTTTGGTCCGAATGAAAAGTTTGTGGACATAAACGAGTTTTTTTATTCGACTGCGGACTCACGGGATGATAAAGTTATAGCGAGACATAAAATCAGAATTTATAATCGGGTAGGTAGTTGCTCGAGCATTTGTGTTGAAGCCTTACCAACAGAAGAATATTATGAGTATCTAACGCTGAAGGAAAGAAGCAAATCGTCGTTATACGAATGTTAGTTCTTGTACGGTCAATCGTTTATCTGCTACTTATAAAGCGATAAAATTGATAAAGCATCCTCTCGCCAGATATACGGGCATAAAATGGAAGTGTGATTGAGAAGGTCGATATTCTCTCACATATCATTTGTCTCTTGCATAAGTCTGTCTTTTGACACATATTACATGTTGTAGGTCCTTTCCTACCTTATTCTGTTATCATTTATTCATATAGATACATTGAATTACGAAGGAATGAACATGAACCAAAGTATTATCGAGGCGGCAACGACGGTCGA
Source organism: Cryptocheilus praepositus (assembly GCA_033815515.1). Lineage (NCBI taxonomy): Eukaryota > Metazoa > Arthropoda > Insecta > Hymenoptera > Pompilidae > Cryptocheilus > Cryptocheilus praepositus. The sequence goes on from JAWWQZ010000257.1 coordinate 5,091,717, forward strand.
TGCGTCCGGGTAGACATTTCTTGCGTACCAAATTAATCTTACTCACGAGGAAAGACAAATGTTTGTTAATTCAGCGGATGCCTCGATTTAATGATACGAAATAAACCTTGAACTCGCTAACTGAGAAGGTTCCTAACTCGATTATGACCAGAATAATCATACGTTCGCTGACGTTTCCCCGCAAAATGTAAGGCATACCTAAAATTATTATTCGTACTGATGGCCGCGCATAGAAATGAATTGGCGTCATTTATCGAAACAAACGTTCACCAAAAGAGAACATTCGAGATAACGATGACACCGAATTATCGGCGTGCGTTTATCGATCGAAGCAGAGTCAATTTTTCGAGTAATTTTCAGAGGTAAGATAGCGACACGAGACGCTTTGCATCCATTGTCCTCGGCGCGAAATATGTGATAGGCTAGCCGGCGCGTAATTTAGCTTTACTTTACTAACGGTTACTTTTCACTCCTTATCTCTCATCAATCCCCGGCTGAATGTGCGCTGTTACCCGTTACCTATTTATTTGCTTTCTACTTAGGATGCCCAAGATATCGCGTATTAATGCAGCCAAATGACTCCGCGATTTCTGCCGTCAATAATAGCGGACTTTATGATTATTACAACAGCGAAATTTGCGGTGTGTGTAAACTGTGCTAACGCGCAAGCCTAGTGCCACTCGACGTGTGCTGGCTGTTATCTACTTCGCCATAATATTCGTACGTACTCGATTGTAAGTCTCATTGATTTATTTTGATATCGCTCCATCTGGCACGCTCCACTTATAACCGGGTACAAAGAGATCTTGCGCGTTATCTTTTGCAAGTTTTTCAATTTCTTATCCTGCATTAGTCACAGACGAATGTTATTAAATCGGTGGGCGAATGTTGACGAGCACTGGAAACTTGGTATTGGTAGGACGCACTCGGCCCAAATGTCGCGCGGGGTTCTAAGTTTAATTAATTTGTGCGCATATCAAGATGAACGATTGACACCGAATTCAACGTCAATACAACGATGGTTATCTTATTATCGGGAGGCGCGCGTAAACTTGATTTTCAATTTCCTTTATACAAACGTGTCGAGTGACCGTCGAAACAAAGTTTCTGCCCTTTCGTGCGATTTCATTGTACGGTTGAATGAAGAAATAGTGGACACCTGTAACGATTGAAAAAGTTAATCGTTCATCTGAACACAAACACTCTTAGCACTGTATCTTTGTGGGCTTCTTCCGTGCAGCGTGTTTTCATAATATTATGGAACGTAGAGACACATACTGACATTGCGCATTGACGTATGAGGGAGGCGCAAATCTCAATTTGATCGATCCAAAGAACACATCCATAATAAATTTTCATCGGAACGGTAATTTAATGTACGCTTTATCACGTGCGCGATGTGATCGTTTTAAAAAGGCAGTTGCTTGATTCATTATATACCAAAGATATGACCTATTTTATTGATTAACTGTCCATACGAGAACGTAGGCGTTACGATCGTGAAATCATAACTAGTTAGCTGTTGCGATCTCTGTGAAAAGTGTGTATCTAAAATGAATCTAATCCAATCCTTACACTACGTATAGTTTTCCATAATTATTTATTTGTTTCATTTTATCTTGGTCTTCAAAAATTCGAAACATATTAAAATTCAGGAATATATTTTTGTTTCGACCAAAATTAAACAGTAATTTGTAACTACTTTTTGCGCATGACAAGTGCACTCGTCATAACAAAAAAAAATATCGCCATTTGTTCACGACGCCTACGCTCGTCGGAAACAGACAACTGTTTAATTTCATGGCGCAAGACGCTTCTGTTTAGGACCGTCAACTTGTCGGCAACCGCTCGCATCGCAGGTGGAACGGTCGAAAACTGGATTTGAATATTTATTTGCGTCAATACACTGTATAAAGATGATGCACGATTGCAGTTGCATTTAATCGGTATCTGACGGACGTTAATAAATTAGAGACCCGACTAAGACGCATTTCCCATGATCGCCGGAGATAACGGTAATCCGGTTGAACCAGTCGTTCGTTTGCCACCTCCCGGCGTGTCGGCGTCCTTTAAATTCCAAATCGCGGACTTTCGCGCTCCTTCTCTTCCTGTCGGTGCGAAAATGGTGAAGCAACCCCCGAGCGGCGGGGAGGTTCCCAATGCCTTCTGCCGCGAGGAAGTCGCGCACGCGACCTGACTCCACAACTCATCTTCACGTTTCAGATGCTCTTGATGTTCGCCCGCGCGTCCTTGACTCTGGACGACCTCGACGGACCACTGACATTTCGGTGCCGATAGAATTGCTCGTGCATAGAATGAGTATCCCACTTTCCGCCTGATAGAAGCAAATGCCTCGTAAATGTTGTCTCATTCCCCTACTCATTCTTCCCTCTCCTGGCACAGACTCCCTCCTCGGCGTCGTCCCACCTGCCGTTCTCTCTTTTTCCAGCTCGAATCGTTCGTCCCGGTGCTCTCTATCTTTGTCAGCCGATTGGCCAGATCGTTATCGCGCACACGGGGAGCAGAGTGGATTCTTCGCTACTATCGGAGCTTCCCGGGGTGACGAGACACACGTTATCGGCTCCTTCTCCGTTCCGGCGGCACCGGACACGTGCAAATACCGATATAAGGCCAATTTGTTGAGGGTGCCGATTCAGTCGTACGCGACACGTGTGCGCAAACAATCGAGTCGGTTTCATGCTTCTAGTATTCTCGGTTCCGTCTCTCCGTTGACCCGCGCTCTCTACCCCTGCACATTTTTTCCACGACGAACGCGTTCGAACTTCTGGCTGAAGGGACGGAGTAAAAAGTGTGCATACGGTCAACTTGTCGGGGCCCGAGACTGGGCTGAGATTTAAGGATGCACTCTGCTTTCAAGGCGTGTTGTAAGTAGCAACGTTAACACGTACGGTAGCTTCAAACTTAGCCGTGAGTGTCTAGGCAGCATTGGTCTGAGCTTTAGGGATATACTTTGCTTTCACGGTCTGTTCTAAGTAGTAACGTTAACACGAACGGGAGCTTGATACGTAATCGTGAGTGTCTAGACAAGTTTGGGCTGACGTTTAGTGATGTACTGTGCTTTTAAGGCGTGTTGTAAGTAGCAACGTTAACACGTACGGTAGCTTCGAATTTAGCCGTGAGTGTCTAGGCAGGATTGGTCTGAGCTTTAGGGATGTACTTTGCTTTCACGGTCTGGTCTAAGTAGTAACGTTAACGCGAACGGGAGCTTGATACGTAATCGTGAGTGTCTAGACAAGTTTGGGCTGAGGTTTAGTGATGTACTGTGCTTTTAAGGCGTGTTGTAAGTAGCAACGTTAACACGTACGGTAGCTTCAAACTTAGCCGTGAGTGTCTAGGCAGGATTGGTCTGAGCTTTAGGGATGTACTTTGCTTTCACGGTCTGTTCTAAGTAGTAACGTTAACGCGAACGGTAGCTTCATACGTAATCGTGAGTGTCTAGGCAAGTTTGGGCTGAGGTTTAGTGATGTACTGTGCTTTTAAGGCGTGTTGTAAGTAGCAACGTTAACACGTACGGTAGCTTCAAACTTAGCCGTGAGTGTCTAGGCAGGATTGGTCTGGGCTTTAGGGATGTACTTTGCTTTCACGGTCTGTTCTAAGTAGTAACGTTAACGCGAACGGGAGCTTGATACGTCATCGTGAGTGTCTAGGCAAGTTTGGGCTGAGGTTTAGTGATGTACTGTGCTTTTAAGGCGTGTTGTAAGTAGCAACATTAACACGAACGGAAGCTTGAAACGCAGCCAAGATCGGGCTGAAGTTTAGGGATGTACTTTCAAGGCGTGTTGTAAGTAGTAAAATTAACACATATGGTAGCTCGACATGTAGCCATGAATGTCTAGTTAAAATTGAGCTAAAATTTAGGGATGTACTCTATTCGCAAGGCGTGTTGTAAGTAGTTATAATAACATTTGCGGTAACTTCAAACGTAGCCGCGAGTGTCTAAGCGAGATCGGGCTGAGCTATAGGGGTATACGCTGCTTTCAATGCGTGGTGTAAGTAGCAACATGAATACGTACGGAAGCTTGAAACGTAGCCGCGACGTGTTATTAGTAGCAACATTAACACGTACAGCAGTTTGAAATTTAACCAAGTGTATCCATTTACATTGACTGATTAGGCGCCACGACGTTCAAACGTTCATGGGTTCGAGTGGTGCTCAAAGATGAAACGATATCGTGTCGTGCCGTGTGTTTCTGCCCTTCGACTTTAATACCTCTTACCCACGGATCAGTATGATTAAAGCCATAAGTCGTAGTCGTTGGCTGCTTCCGGCTGTTGTTATTTTCGCAAAAATATAGTTTACGCGTTGTGCATTAGTACGACAATAATAAGAGCGCGTTAATGGAGCTGTCTAATCAGGAATAAAGGTTCGAAAGCATCCGATAAGATAATCTCTTGCTCGATACCTGGTTAATCAGTGCTGTCGTCGCTTGCGTATGTGTGTGCTGTAACTGCATTCTATCAACGTCGGGAGCCATCGACGTTCGAAAGCGCAATATGAAAGTTATTGAAATGGGCAGGATCTCTGAAGAAAATGGTTACTGCGATCGATCGTGCCAGAATCGTTGAACTCTCCGAGCCGCTGGCCGAAGGGGGAAAAGGATATGAAAATGAAAGGATGCTGGGCTAGGCCAGATACAATGTTGCGGTTAAACATACTCTGTTAAGACCTTCTCTCACGAGCGAAACTTTTTCGCGGCGCAACTACAACAATTCGTCATCCGGAAATTAACGCTTGAATCGTGTCTTGATCAAGGCTGTTTTTTACTGTGACTTTTGCATAATGGTACAATTACGCGCCCTGATCGTTTAGACCGCTCATAGATCGTGTGCTGTCAGATGATGTGTTTTATTTCAATCTTATCAGGGAATGTAAAGCCTTTTTTCGGTTGAAAATTCATAACTGTACAACGCTATATTCCTTAATCATTCAAGTAAATCCTGTGCTATCAAAAGCATGTTAGCCCGTCTCAAGTGTTACATCGGTATAAACATGAGTATAGTATTTGTATTTGAAGGGTGATTAGTTTTTTCCGTTATGCGCTTTTCACGTTGAATGATAAACTGTGTAACAAATAGCACTTCGTCGACTGAAAAGTTAATATTACAGAGGTCGTTATCTGAGAATATTCAAGAACAACATCGGCTAGTCTTCCTACTAGTTTTACTACCTTGCATAAACCAACCTCAGAACCCGAGTTGCCCGTTGGGAATTATGTTGTAGTCTCTTGACCTGAACGAAGTCAATACTTATAAAGTTAATAATTTGTGTGATTGTTCTGATTGAATGGTTTTATTTAATCCTGTAGGAGCTCTACATGTTTCTACATCCCTTATCAGAAGCTTATTGTAGAAAATAGTCTGTAAATTCAATTCTTCGTGTGTTATTGTTACATTTAGAATTCTGCTCCGAATCTGCTCACAATATGGATTTTTCACAAATTCCTCCGGAAAGTTACTCATTCGCTGATTTACTGCCTACTGTTTCGGCTGGATTTTCTACCCATTTTATGTATGCTAATTAGGCCTACGAGCTTTGGAACATATGGAGGTCCTACACGATTAAATAAAACCACTTAACCCAAGCAGGCGCAAAAATAATTAACTTAACAGAAAACGGTCGAATTTGCAATAAAATTTAAAAATTGCGGCTTTCACATAAACAAACGATATGAGCCCAACAGGAGTCTATTCGAACAAATTCCATCTTCATTAATTCTCGTGTGTAAGCCGCAGCATTTGTGTCTCGCCAATCGATTTACGAATGACATCTTCTCCTCTCGTTAAACTCTCTCGCGTGCCATTCTATATTTGCATACAATTACAAATATATCCATCAAAAGCATACGTATCAACAACGACAGCACCCGTGCGTACGCTTTCAGGAATGGAAAAATGATCTTATCTAAAGATTGGCCGCACAGATAGATGGTCGGTATCGCGTCGCATAGCTTTACCTTGTTTTATATGTACATACGTTTCAGCATGCAGTGCGAGCGCTCATTCCGTCTACTCAAACTCGCGGTCTATTTTCATGACGATTGCATAGCGTCAGGCGTTGTTAACTCTAAACAGGGCTCAGCAGGTATAATTACGAGAGGGGAGTGCCTATCGTGTGCTCGAATTACGGGAATGAAGAAGTGCAGCCATTCATATCCACCCGCGGAAACGAGTAGGCGTCCTGTATTATATAGGCTCACGTTATCTTGCCTCATTACTGCTGGATCAACTGGAATCTACGAAATCATTACCGAGTACTGATCGGTAGCGCGGCAATTGCGTACCGCGGGATGCAGGGATTTCTCGTAAACCGTCAGACGTGATAAAACTTTACAAGCCCTCCGTTGTATTCCACGGCTCGAGATAAACTTGACGCATAGCGTCGCTAGTTGATCGATCTTGGTGATCGTATGATGGATTGACCATCGAGGAATGCCGTGTCGCGCCTACTTACAGCGAATTGGCTTGTCCGATATAAAAATCACTCACTGCGATGACGTCCTATTCGACGGAGAATACGTATAAGGAAATTCTTCAGAATCATTTGGAAATCTTCCGTCTCGAGCAGAATGCGGTTTCTGGGCGATGTGTTTCATTTCAATCTTATTGTGATTTTAATTGGGTAATGAAAGAACATGTAAAGTGCTCTTATGCTCGAAAAAATTGACTTCAGAATTTAATTTTATTAACACTTTGACTGCCACGGTGGTCACCGGTAATCGGCGCAAGAGATTTTACTGAAGATCTAAAGTATTTGCAATGGGTAGCAATAATTATTTTATAAATGCAGTTATTGTTAGAATAGCGATGCGATCCTTTGGTTTCCAATACCTGCACATTATTTACACTTTGCATAATTCAGTCAAACGCTGCAGTATTTCATTGCGTCGCGGTTCTAACATAGCAAAATACGCTTGGCAGTCAAAGTGTTAATTAAAAATTTTGCATTGTACAAAACAAGAATTTTGTAACAGGCATAGACCTCTTACAGATTCCTGAAGGGGGGTGGGGGCATCCGAAATATCGAGAGTTTTAATAATAAAACTCTAAAATTCAGTATTTTCAACCATAAGAGAACTTCGCATATTCTTTGGTTAACCAATTAACATTATACAAAGGTTGAACTTAAACGCACCACCTAAAAATTCATGCAAGAACATTTCCCTAAAGAATTTCAAGATCTGTCGTCTCATGCTGAATGGAAGTTCATTCGATATTGCGCAACAGCGGTGTGCTCTATTAAAATAAAAATTTTACCGTCTTTATCGTTAATGATACGTTTCGCGGAATGACCTTATGTCAAGCCTCTTGCAATTTTTTAACTAGACGCAATCATGTTCGACATGCTCACCGTGAGAGCAGAAGTCGGTGGTCGAGCGCGTTGGCGGAATATAAAAAAAGTTATAAATCAATGAAGGGCGTTATTACGCGCGACAGACAGCTAAGTACGTTCCGCGGTCAGTTGCTTGATTGCATTTGGTGATAAAAAAAGAAATAACGATCGAAACTGCAGTACGCGGTAGCGCGTGCGTGAAAAAGTCGACCTTGTATTTCTCGGGATCGAATGGAAATGAAACCTATTCTGTGCAGACCCGTTTGCTAACTAATTTTTTCCGACCCAGTCTGATCGCGCGCGAAACGAAACGCTGTCACGGTTCTATAGTCGATTACAATTGCACGGGTCTTTACGAAAATGTCAGCCGTCCTTTTCTTTCGTGCTTTGTTATCGTGAATGATTAGCCGTAAATAATCGTTCGTCGTCGAGAGAAAAGAAAAACAACGACGATGGGGCGCTTTCATACGGTGACTGATTGGACGCAGTCCAAGTGTCGTTGGCCGTTTTGTATCTTCAAGTGCATTTCCGTGGGACAACGAATATGATTGATAGCGGTAATCGGTTTGTCTTCCTTTCCAGCTCCACACAACCACTTCATGTTTTTGCATTCGGTCGAGGTTAATGGGAGCGTTTATATCGCAAGCATCGGCTGCAACAATATCCGCGCACCGTAGAACGGGACCCCATAGGCAGACGAAATGATCGGTGATAGGTAGAAACGTGATATCAATGTTAATGAAATACAACATGTCTTTCTTTTCATTTCCGCACAAACACTTTATGTTTCTGCATTTGGTTGAGATTAATGGAAGCGTCTGTTCCGCAAGTATTTGCTGCAACAATATTCACGCACTGTGGTATGGGATCCCAACGGGTGCGCAGCTAGCAGGTTCAGTGATAAATAAAAATGTGCAATCGAGCTAATGAGATAGAATATAGTTTTCTTTCATTTTTACATAACCATTTTATATTTTTGAATTTCGTTGAGATTAATGAAACGTTTGTATCGCAAGCATCGGCTGCAACAATATCCACTCGCCGTGAAACGAGATATTAGCGGCTATGTAAGTAAAAGGCTCGGGATGGATAGAAATGTGATATCAGTGTTAATGAAGTAGCACATTTCTTTCTTTCCATTTCCACACGTCCACTTTATGTTTTTGCATATGGTCGAGATTAATGGAAGCGTCTGTATTGCAAGTATCAGCTGCAACATATCCATAGTCCTGGGTGAAATGCTCAGTGACAGGTAAAAATGTGATATCAATGTTAATGAGGTAGAATATCACTTTCTTTTCATTTCCACAGATTCACTTTATGTTTTTCCATTCGATCGAGATTAATAGAATCCTTTATCCCGCGAGTATCGGCTGCAGCAATATCCACTCACCGTGGCAAAAGGCTTTGCAATAGGTAGAAATGTAATATCAATGTTAATGAGGTAGAATATCACTTTCTTTTCATTTCCACAGATTCACTTTATGTTTTTCCATTCGATCGAGATTAATAGAAGCGTTTATCCCGCGAGTATCGGCTGCAGCAATATCCACTCACCGTGGCAAAAGGCTTTGCAATAGGTAGAAATGTGATATCAATGTTAATGAAGTAAAATATCACTTTCTTTTCATTTCCACAGATTCACTTTATGTTTTTCCATTCGATCGAGATTAATAGAAGCCTTTATCCCGCGAGTATCGGCTGCAGCAATATCCACTCACCGTGGCAAAAGGCTTTGCAATAGGTAGAAATGTGATATCAATGTTAATGAGGTAGAATATCACTTTCTTTTCATTTCCACAGATTCACTTTATGTTTTTCCATTCGATCCAGATTAATAGAAGCGTTTATCCCGCGAGTATCGGCTGCAGCAATATCCACTCACCGTGGCAAAAGGCTTTGCAATAGGTAGAAATGTGATATCAATGTTAATGAGGTAGAATAACACTTTCTTTTCATTTCCACAGATTCACTTTATGTTTTTCCATTCGATCGAGATTAATAGAAGCCTTTATCCCGCGAGTATCGGCTGCAGCATATCCACTCACCGTGGTAAAATGCTCAGTGCAATAGGTAAAAATGTGATATCAATGTTAATGAGGTAGAATATCACTTTCTTTTCATTTCCACAGATTCACTTTATGTTTTTCCATTCGATCGAGATTAATAGAAGCCTTTATCCCGCGAGTATCGGCTGCAGCAATATCCACTCACCGTGGCAAAAGGCTTTGCAATAGGTAGAAATGTGATATCAGTGTTAATGAGGTAGAATATCACTTTCTTTTCATTTCCACAGATTCACTTTATGTTTTTCCATTCGATCGAGATTAATAGAAGCGTTTATCCCGCGAGTATCGGCTACAGCAATATCCACTCACCGTGGCAAAAGGCTTTGCAATAGGTAGAAATGTGATATCAATGTTAATGAGGTAGAATTTCACTTTCTTTTCATTTCCATAGATTCACTTTATGTTTTTCCATTCGATCTAGATTAATAGAAGCGTTTATCCCGCGAGTATCGTCTGCAGCAATATCCACTCACCGTGGCAAAAGGCTTTGCAATAGGTAGAAATGTGATATCAATGTTAATGGGGTAGAATATTACTTTCTTTTCATTTCCACAGATTCATTTTGTGTTTTTCCATTCGATCCAGATTAATAAAAGCGTTTATCCCGCGAGTATCGGCTGCAGCAATCTCCACTCACCGTGGCAAAATGCTTTGCAATAGGTAGAAATGTGATATCAATGTTAATGAGGTAGAATATCACTTTCTTTTTATTTCCACAGATTCACTTTATGTTTTTCCATTCGATCGAGATTAATAGAAGCGTTTATCCCGCGAGTATCGGCTGCAGCAATATCCACTCACCGTGGCAAAAGGCTTTGCAATAGGTAGAAATGTGATATCAATGTTAATGAGGTAGAATATGACTTTCTTTTCATTTCCACAGATTCACTTTATGTTTTTCCATTCGATCCAGATTAATAGAAGCGTTTATCCCGCGAGTATCGGCTGCAGCAATATCCACTCACCGTGGCAAAAGGCTTTGCAATAGGTAGAAATGTGATATCAATGTTAATGAGGTAGAAAATCACTTTCTTTTTATTTCTACAGATTCACTTTATGTTTTTCCATTCGATCGAGATTAATAGAAGCCTTTATCCCGCGAGTATCGGCTGCAGCAATATCCACTCACCGTCGCAAAAGGCTTTGCAATAGGTAGAAATGTGATTTCAATGTTAATGAGGTAGAATATCACTTTCTTTTCATTTCCACAGATTCACTTTATGTTTTTCCATTCGATCGAGATTAATAGAAGCCTTTATCCCGCGAGTATCGGCTGCAGCAATATCCACTCACCGTGGCCAAATGCTTTGCAATAGGTAGAAATGTGATATCAATGTTAATGAAGTAGAACATTCAAACACGCAGGTCTGAATGACAAAACTAGTGCTCGCGTGCTAGCTATCGCAACGCTTTACAAAGTTTCACCCCATTTAGCGAGTGTTTTTTCGATATGCAGATTGGCTGTCACCGCAGTACTTTGCCAACATTCCGTGAGCATTCACGCATTTATGTAAGCGAACCTCATCACAGAACAACCGAGTTAATCGCAATTAGCCGAACCTTCTTCCGACTTTCAACCAGTGAGGACGGAATGCTGATTAATTGCAACGGTTTAATTCTCTCGCAGAATGCCACACGTCGGAACCCACCTGCGCGGTACAAACCTCGCGTACGCGATGTGTTAAATAAGCACGTTGCGTGGTTCTCAGTAAACCTTGTGTTCCTCCTCTCGGCCGTGAACGTGTCTGCCATTAAAAGTATCGATCCCGATCGTCATTTCCTGTCACGGCTGTTCAATCGTGCAGCTCAATTAAATTCGCGCCCGTTCGGCAATCGTTCGACGACCTTAATACAATGTAGTTATGACAGCATAGTGCACGAAACGACAAATCAAGGTGCCACGATGGTCTGTGAAAATGAAAGTATCCATATCGCGCGCCAGCACCGAAGCTTCGATCACTTTAACAGTAATGATCGGTTTACTTTAAGAAACAAGAATCTGGAAAGGAAGTGGCACTAAATTCAGGTGCGTCTTGTGACAGAGACGAAATTCATCACGTGCTTTTCAAAAATTCAACAAGAAGAGAAAATATTTTGTTATACTTTTATTTGTCTTTGTCTCAAACACTTTCGGTTTCATGCCGAAACTGACCTCCACCTAAATAACCGCGTTTAATTTGCGACCTCCATGCGATATCATTTAATCGTAATTCTCCTCACGCGCATGACCTCGCCCTTTACTTTTCAGGAAAGCTGAAATCAGTAGTCCACTTTTTAGCGCACGGGACTACGTAAAATCGGCCGCTTTGCTTGTCCGTTAAATATGTTACTTTACTTACGCTTCATTGATTTTTATGGAAATAGAAGTCAGAGTCTAAGTGGTTAGACTACGATTTATCGATCACCTTCAATGACTCGTGGCCTCGTTAACTACTAGATATGACTATTGAAAATCATTAAGAGTCACTGACATATCTCCGACGTAGTGACTGAACTAATCTATTACGCAATTACACATTTAACGCGTTGACAATCACATCGCCCTCATATTTGGTATGCGAGCCAGATATGGTTGATACCATGAATATCTCGGGGAACTATGATAACAGATTTTCGCATTCTTTCTTCTTTCTAAGTCACTGATATTCTTGCGACGTAGAGATTCGACTAGTCCATTACGTAATTACAAATTTAACATGGTACCTATCAGATCGCCCTCATATTTGGCATGCGAATCAGATACGAATGAAGTCATGAATATCTTGGGGTGCTACGATATTTACGACACATATATGGTATGCGAGCCAGATATGGTTGATACCATGAATATCTCGGGGAACTATGATAACAGATTTTCGCATTCTTTCTTCTTTCTAAGTCACTGATATTCTTGCGACGTAGAGATTCGACTAGTCCATTACGTAATTACAAATTTAACATGTACCTATCAGATCGCCCTCATATTTGGCATGCGAATCAGATACGAATGAAGTCATGAATATCTTGGGGTGCTACGATATTTACGACACGATAATGATGATACGAATGATACGAATGATACGACATTATAAATATGCTTTCGTATTTATTTCATGATCTGATATTTTTAGATACACCTCGAAAATATGGTGATTCGAACTGGATTAGTTAACACTTTGACTGCCATGATGGTCACCGATGACATCTAAACTAAGCCAAAATATTCAATGAGTAGCAATTACTATTTTATAAATGCAGGTGTTATTAGAAAGTGATGCGACGTTGTCACGAACGCTGTATAAAGATCGCTGTTCTAATATAGTAAAATAGGCAGTCAATAATGTGCAAGAATCGGGGCAAAAGCGATGTTGGAGCTGTTCAATGATAAGACAATAACAATCCAACTGACACCGGTAGAAACTTCGTGGTAATTTGACTTTGCAAATTGACATTCGTGTTGATAACGTTTTAATTGCTGGGATAGGAGTATTCCGAGGCTCGCAAAAACGATATAAATCTTTTGTCCTAATACCGATTCACTATGTCACCAGGCTCCACACGACATAAAAGTAAATATCGCGTTAATTACGAAAATCGTAAATAATACGTTGTTACAACTGTATGCGTAAAATTCGAGACAACCTGGAACTCTGCGTTCTCCGTATTATCTTTATTCCGACCGACTGACATAAACAATTGCAATTTATTTGGCTTTCCTCAGTATGTATGTAATGTACGCAATGTTTTATTTTGACAATGTATGAAATACATAGAAGACATCTGTTTTTGAAACTTTTCCGGAATTATCGCCGTGCAAACATTGAAATGTATTTCACGAAGAAATCTGTACAAGACGTAGAATACCTGAATTCGCGAGGATATTTTGATGAATTCCTTGTCATTTTGGATTCGCAGGCTCTAATATACCGCAAAGATGGGTGTTCGCAATAATGGGCTTTTTGGGCCTGTTCAATGCCTACGCTATGAGGGTGTGCCTCTCAATCACTATTACGGAAATGGTTGTACAAGAAGAACACCATTCAAATTCTTCCAATTCTGCAATTTGCAAGCCAATGGATGACATCGCTGACGACGATCACCCCATAGTAAGCAACAGCACTCGCTATCATTGGGACGAATACACTCAGGTAAATTAAACTAGCTTTTTGTCGTAAAAAAAAATCTTCCTGCTTCGGGTTCTCCCCGTTCGTACAATCTTGTGCCTGTCCCCGCTGAAAAACGATATTCCAATCATGTATGCGCATCCATTAAGTTCGCTCGCGGCTGCGATATCGACTCGCGCATCAATTCTTTTTATGCAATGGAAACGTCTTGATCGAGAAAGTGTTACCCGCATACTTCGACGGAGCGGTAGATTTTTTCTCGGAAGTTTGACATCGATGCGATAACTTTAATGTGACTTACTCGTTTTATTCCGCTCTCTTATGTCATCCGCGTTGCAGTCACGGTGCAAATGCGAGAATGCAAAAATTGCATGTCGCGCAATAGTTACGTTAAAGCAACTGGTGTCATTCGGTACGCTTGAGCGCGCAATCGTCTGATCACTTTGATGTCAATTTGACACACCTCCGAGAGGATATCGTCGGATGCAACCGGTAGTATAACTGATCTGACTATTTATTTTCTTCTTCAAAACGGGACATTTACTGCTTTAGGCAATAGTATGTGTATCCAGGCACACGCCTGTTTCTTCATAGTTTTCATTTATGAATGAAAAGAACAGCAATGGACACATCTTATATTCTTCCAAAGAACAGATATGCTTTAGTATATTTCGTGTTGATATGAAATAAGATATGATTCTTTAGTATTTAATATTTCGTTTCTTCATAGTTGGATATGAATGCTTTAGTATATTTCGTGTTGATATGAAATAAGAATTAAATTCTTCGTGCGATTCTTTAGTATTTAATTTGCTAATTAACGTTATTTTAAGAACTGCCACTTACAAGTGTGTTTTTTCGCTCGTCCATTACTTATTCATAAGAGAAAAGCCCCTTTCTACGATTGCATTAGTGGTGGACAGATATAAAATATATTTAGTAATTATGCAAAAGTTCATCTGGTTCAAATTATTAGTATGAAAGTATTTAAATGATTCAATCCAGCATTACAAATTCAGCCTTTTTAATAACGTTAATCATTTTGTTCCTGTTCTGGCTCAATAGTATGATCTAGTCCTATGGGAGTTCTATGCATTTCTACGCACATTGTACAACTGCTTCTACCTCTTAGTTCTGTTGTTCGTGTGTTCATTTTTCACTCAGAACTGTGCTCAAAATCTTCTTACACGGAAGAGCTGTACCCGACAAATCTCGCGGATATAGCTAAATGCAGCCAATTTGAATTTGATGCACTACATTCATTTAAACAGGGAATCATCCTCTCGTCATTCTACTGGGGCTACGTGATCACACATCTTCCTGGCGGCATGCTGGCAGAGAAGTTTGGCGGCAAGTATTCGCTCGGCCTCGGAATTTTATCAACAGCGATCTTCACCCTCATTACCCCCGCGGCCGTCGAATGGGGCGAAGACACGGCACTCATCGTCTTGCGCATCCTCATGGGTCTGGGCGAAGGTACGACGTTCCCTGCGCTAAACGCTATGCTTTCGCAATGGACCCCGCCGGAGGAACGTTCGAAGATCGGCTCCATGGTTTTCGCCGGTGCTCAGCTAGGAACCGTCGTGGCCACTTCAGTGTCCGGCGTCATACTTCATCGGTTAGCCATAGGCTGGCCAGCTGTCTTCTATGTGTTCGGCAGCGTGGGCGTCCTGTGGTTCTTGATTTGGGTCCTCATATGCTATAACAACCCGGACGAGCATCCGTTCATATCCGAGAAGGAGCAGAAGTTCCTACACGACAGGATGAGTGCCCATACGCACAAGAAGCCACCGCCAGTACCTTGGAGGAGAATGCTGACCTCGTTGCCTTTGTGGGCTCTCATCGCAGCGCAGGTTGGCCACGACTGGGGATTCTTCACGATGGTCACTGACTTGCCCAAGTACATGAGCAGCGTCCTCCGATTCCCTATCAAGGAAAATGGCCTGTTGTCTTCGCTCCCGTACCTTGCGATGTGGATCTGCAGTATCGTTACGTCGTGGATAGCGGATTGGATGATCACGAGGGGATACATGTCGACGACGAACGTACGGAAGCTGGGTACGACGATTGCTTCTTTGGGCCCGGGAGCTTTCATCATCGGAGCTTCTTACGCAGAGTGCGATAGGAATACAGTTGTGGCCATGTTCACGATTGGCATGACGCTGATGGGTAGGTTGAAAAGAAATATGTCTCCCTTTCGATTCTGCGTAGATGCTTCATGACGCGTATGCGTTTTCAGGTACATTCTATCCTGGCATGAAAGTCAATGCGCTGGATCTAAGTCCAAACTACTCTGGCACTTTGATGGCAGTGGTAAACGGCATTGGAGCGTTCACTGGCATTCTAACGCCGTACATCGTCGGCTTGATAACAACCCATCAGACTCTGAGCGAGTGGCGCCTGGTCTTCTGGATCGTCTTGGGTGTCTTCATCGTGACAAACTTGATTTTCATTCTCTTTGCTAGCGGAGAGGTGCAGTATTGGAACGATCCTGAATTTGTTTTGGCCGAGATCGAGGAGAAACAGAAGAAGGTAGCTGAAAAGAAGAGGGCGAAGACGGAAAAATCTGTTGCGTAAGAAATTCGTCGGGTCATTCTCGCACGGATTTTGCAATAACTAGATCGACTTCACGTCCTTCTACCTTGATACGCTGTGCGCTACGCATGGTGATAGTGTGCAGGAGTCGGTTACACGAAGTATGACGCAGTATGACGTGCCAGGCAATGTTTGATAAACGTGTCGCTTGGCGTATTATTAACAGGAGATGGGTGACGGAACTGCATCGGATTCTCGCGTCCAGTCGCTAATGTTTTAAGTTTCGACATCGGCAGATCATCAGAAACATCAGTAACGTCTATCCCTCTTGCCGCATGATTTCTTCATGCACATGTTCCCTGTGGCGTAACGCACCTCATGACATTTGACGATATCGAGTACTTACGAAAGCCTAATTTGTGGCACTTACATCATTCGTTGTGCTGTGTCACTTGTGACATTACCGCGACATCGAAATCGTATAGCAAATTGCGCGTTTGATCATCTCAGGGGGTGGTCACCGAAAAGGACTGCAAAAACATTGGCACGTACAAAGCGAAGAGCAATTTGAGACAGAAGGAGGCCAAATGTCGTCGGCCTAAAGTACACTACTGCGACGTAGGAACGCAGCAGACACTGTAAATATATTTAGGTATATATTTAGATTAACAATTGACTCCTCGGAATGACACCGAACAAACGCGACGCATCGATAATCGAAGATCGCTTGCGCCGATTGTGACTGTCTCGGAAATTCCGAAGATTAATAGAGATTTGTACATATTCCTGCTTGCGAATTAATGTTGTGAAACGGTTCGATATATTCGTCGTATCAATGCTATTTAGCTATAGTTAGCACTCATATAATGCCATAATCGTTCTCAGGCGTCGAACAAGCTTTCGCTCGTTGGTCAATCACGCGTCGGCGAATTTTGATTTCACGCCGCCGATAAATTCGCTCGCGGTGCAATTTCTTTCGACGCACAGTTTGACGCGAGCGCTCGTAAATATGTAGCGAAGTCTTTTTCTGATCGATTTGCGATACTCCGCTTATGCAACCCCGCTATTCTTTGAGCTCTATGCAATTTCACCGATCTACTGTCATAAAAGAAAAAACAAACGGGTTGAAGAACGAGTCTTCCAGCGAAATGTCACGTTACGAGCATCGAAGAGGCCGATTACGCAATGTGGTACTGTTGTAATATTGCCTCAGGTTGAATTAAGATGAACTGCCTGTGTTTAGGCTTCGTTCCTTGTATATGTGTCGTTAATTCTCCTCTGTTTTCTTTTTTGAAGAATCTTTTTTTATATAATAAATTATTTACCCGATATCAAAATCCTGGTGTTGACGAATATTTCCGTTCAAGCAGTATTTACGTATCCGATAACTGTCCGATTGTAGCGTGCAATTATCTTCATAATTCCGTGCAACGTTGAAGGGTTCGTTATCTTTGCGTGCTGAAAATAAGAATAAAGTCTTGTTTATTAGGAATACTCCGCGCATTCCTATTTCCAGAGAATCGAGACGATTGTAAGCCTTCTATCTTCCTTAATCGATGACTACTGGAATCACTTAGCCACGATTGCTGCCGCAGATTACGCTACCTTTCGTCACATTGCATTTTAATGTGGATTTTATTTTTACAGCCAAGGGATGTTTATTTAAATTCTTATGTCACTTATTAATGCAGGCCGCCTCTTTCAGCGGTTAAAATTAGCATTGCTTAATTAATCACACCCACATGATTGTCTGCATTCGCACGATAGATATCAGAAAAGTACATCAGTTATCTCCCCGTGATTGCGTATGGGTGGCAACAAATGTAGAATTCCGCCAGTTTGCCACCGAATTTATTTTCATTAATCAGTCTGCGTCTTAACATAGAAATGTGTTTTCCAAGGCGTAGACAAATTACATTAATCGTAAGGCCAAATTTATTTTAATTAATTAGCCGACCGTATCCGATCTTAGAAATGCATTTGCCAAGGCGTTAGACAAATTAAGTTAATTGTAACTATTGGAAGTATTCATTACAAATCTAGATCAAGTATCCAATGGTTCCCCGCAAATGTCTAGTTTACGACGGTGTCATGGCGAGACTTCTGGTGTTACAATCAGGCACCTAATCACATTCACTTCACAATATTAGACGAGTAATTTCATTAATCAGCCTGTGTCTTAACATAGAAATGTGTTTTCCAAGGCGTAGACAAATTATATTAATTGTAAGGCCAAATTTATTTTAATTAATTAGCCGACCGTATCCGGTCTTGGAAATGCATTTGCCAAGGCGTTAGACAAATTAAGTTAATTCTAACTATTGGAAGTATTCATTACAAATCTAGATCAAGTATCCAATGGTTCCCCGCAAATGTCTAGTTTACGACGGTGTCATGGCGAGACTTCTGGTGTTACAATCAGGCACCTAATCACTTTCACTTCACAATATTAGACGAGTAATTTCATTAATCAGCCTGTGTCTTAACATAGAAATGTGTTTTCCAAGGCGTTAGATAAATTACATTAATCGTAAGGCCAAATTTATTTTAATTACTTAGCCGACCGTATCCGATCTTGGAAATGCATTTGCCAAGGCGTTAGACAAATTAAGTTAATTGTAACTATTGGAAGTATTCATTACAAATCTAGATCAAGTATCCAATGGTTCCCCGCAAATGTCTAGTTTACGACGGTGTCATGGCGAGACTTCTGGTGTTACAATCAGGCACCTAATCACTTTCACTTCACAATATTAGACGAGTAATATCTGCGGGACAGTCAACGGAACTTTACCGCGTAAATGTCACGCGCGAATTATCCGACGTTAATTGTGATTGGATCTCGGGAAACATAAGGAACGCAGCTATTAATGGACGACTCGTCGAAGCGGTTTGAACTGCCTGATTAGGATTAGGTGAGCCCGATATTCTTCAAATTAAAACGTATAACTTTGTAAATACGGTTCCATCAGTCATTTGGCGGGTAATTACGCAACAATCACATAAGTCCATGACTGCCTCGATGGTATCAGGACATTCAGAGACAGTGTTCGCTATCATCAATACGAGTGGAACATACGTCGCTCATTGATATATTGCCTTTTTGAGTAGCCGATAAAATTATCAAGCCCACAGTAATCGTTCGCGGCAAGGAAGTAATTAATTTCAGGGATATTTGCCTAGGTGATTTCGCGAAACGATAAGCTGTCCCGTGATTATTAGATACTTTGCCTTGAGATTCCTGCACGGTCGTCTCGGCTCATGTGGAAAAGGAAAATCGCGTGTCATTCCGAAGAATGTCACGATGTCGACATACTCGCATAATCTCTGCGCAGCGTTTTGCCGAATCGCATAAAAAATGGCAAAATGGTTAATGTTCCTGAAGAATCTGTTGAAGTCGTTGCATTTCCATAATTTCCGCATGCGGAATACAGGAGGTTTCAGAGGAAAAGGCACTCGGGTTTGAAAGTTTTCCTGTACTTTCAATTATGACTACCAGAAGCGTTCGTGGTATGTGCTGCATAAATTCTTCGTATACTGCCAATGCATAAAAATTGTATTACACTGGCCGATAGATAATTCATTGCATTCTCGAGTAAGTATGTTGTTGGACCTTCGGACGTAAATAAAAGTGGAACTTATCGGGTCACTGATTACGGACTGTCTAGAGTCTCTTTGCGCTGCCTCTCAACTTTGAGGATCTTTCCTAGTGCTCCATAGGAGTTCTTATTATTCAGTCCATTTTTTCCGTTGCTCATTGTTAATTAAACGCAACTTTAACATTATTTATAAAAACTTGCAAATAACCTGCCGACCTTATTCTGGCTGTGTTATAAGATAACCTGGTGGGTATTAAAAAAAAGTTCAAATCCGTATCAGTAACCAAACGCAAACAGATACAATTTGCAGTTGATCAGTACAGAATACAAAAAAATGTTTATTAAATATTAATTATAGATGACTATTAAAACAATATATAAAATATGTTAACGAGACAATAGACAAATCGAAAAAACAAATACATCTCAAATAGGAGTAACTTTTTAAATTTAAAAGAGCACCTGACGGGTATTGAAAAAAAGTTCAAATCCGTATCAGTAACCAAACGCAAACAGATACAATTTGCAGTTGATCAGTACGGAATACAAAAAAAATGTTTATTAAATATTAATTATAAGTGACTATTAAAACAATATATAAAATATGTTAACGAGACAATAGACAAATCGAAAAAACAAATACATCTCAAATAGGAGTAACTTTTTAAATTTAAAAGAGCACCTGGCGGGTATTGAAAAAAGTTCAAATCCGTATCAGTAACCAAACGCAAACAGATACAATTTGCAGTTGATCAGTACGGAATACAAAAAAAATGTTTATTAAATATTAATTATAAGTGACTATTAAAACAATATATAAAATATGTTAACGAGACAATAGACAAATCGAAAAAGAAATACATCTCAAATAGGAGTAACTTTTTAAATTTAAAAGAGCACCTGACGGGTATTGAAAAAAGTTCAAATCCGTATCAGTAACCAAACGCAAACAGATACAATTTGCAGTTGATCAGTACAAAATACAAAAAAATGTTGATTAAATATTAATTATAAGTGACTATTAAAACAATATATAAAATATGTTAACGAGACAATAGACAAATCGAAAAAACAAATACATCTCAAATAGGAGTAACTTTTTAAATTTAAAAGAGCACCTGGCGGGTATTGAAAAAAAGTTCAAATCCGTATCAGTAACCAAACGCAAACAGATACAATTTGCAGTTGATCAGTACAGAATACAAAAAAAATGTTTATTAAATATTAATTATAAGTGACTATTAAAACAATATATAAAATATGTTAACGAGACAATAGACAAATCGAAAAAGAAATACATCTCAAATAGGAGTAACTTTTTAAATTTAAAAGAGCACCTGACGGGTATTCGAAAAAACAAAAAAAAAAGTTCAAATCCGTATCAGTAACCAAACGCAAACAGATACAATTTGCAGTTGATCAGTACAGAATACAAAAAAAATGTTTATTAAATATTAATTATAGATAACTATTAAAACAATATATAAAATATGTTAACGAGACAATAGACAAATCGAGAAAACAAATACATCTCAAATAGGAGTAACTTTTTAAATTTAAAAGAGCACCTGACGGGTATTGAAAAAAAGTTCAAATCCGTATCAGTAACCAAACGCAAACAGATACAATTTGCAGTTGATCAGTACAGAATACAAAAAAAATGTTTATTAAATATTAATTATAAGTGACTATTAAAATAATATATAAAATATGTTAACGAGACAATAGACAAATCGAAAAAACAAATACATCTCAAATAGGAGTAACTTTTTAAATTTAAAAGAGCACCTGACGGGTATTGAAAAAAAGTTCAAATCCGTATCAGTAACCAAACGCAAACAGATACAATTTGCAGTTGATCAGTACAGAATACAAAAAAAATGTTTATTAAATATTAATTATAGATGACTATTAAAACAATATATAAAATATGTTAACGAGACAATAGACAAATCGAAAAAACAAATACATCTCAAATAGGAGTAACTTTTTAAATTTAAAAGAGCACCTGGCGGGTATTGAAAAAAAGTTCAAATCCGTATCAGTAACCAAACGCAAACAGATACAATTTGCAGTTGATCAGTACAAAATACACAAAAATGTTTATTAAATATTAATTATAAGTGACTATTAAAATAATATATAAAATATGTTAACGAGACAATAGACAAATCGAAAAAACAAATACATCTCAAATAGGAGTAACTTTTTAAATTTAAAAGAGCACCTGGCGGGTATTGAAAAAAGTTCAAATCCGTATCAGTAACCAAACGCAAACAGATACAATTTGCAGTTGATCAGTACAGAATACAAAAAAAATGTTTATTAAATATTAATTATAAGTGACTATTAAAACAATATATAAAATATGTTAACGAGACAATAGACAAATCGAAAAAACAAATACATCTCAAATAGGAGTAACTTTTTAAATTTAAAAGAGCACCTGGCGGGTATTGAAAAAAAGTTCAAATCCGTATCAGTAACCAAACGCAAACAGATACAATTTGCAGTTGATCAGTACAAAATACAAAAAATGTTTATTAAATATTAATTATAAGTGACTATTAAAACAATATATAAAATATGTTAACGAGACAATAGACAAATCGAAAAAACAAATACATCTCAAATAGGAGTAACTTTTTAAATTTAAAAGAGCACCTGGCGGGTATTGAAAAAAAGTTCAAATCCGTATCACTAACCAAACGCAAACAGATACAATTTGCAGTTGATCAGTACAAAATACAAAAATGTTGATTAAATAAAAAAATGTAAAACAATATTAAATATTAATTATAAGTGACTATTAAAACAATATATAAAATATGTTAACGAGACAATAGGCAAATCGAGAAAACAAATACATCTCAGATAGGAGTAACTTTTTAAATTTAAAGGAGCACGCAAATACTACTTTAGACAATACTCAACCGTTTGCAAAGCATTTAAATGTTTGGAGCCTCGAAGTTTAATTTCTGTGGTTATTCAACGAGCAATTACATGTCTCGCGAAGCTGTAAAAAATATTACCCAATCGGGAAACTGAGAAAATTAAAAACTAATATCCTTTTAATAGATCTGCATAATTCGAGCGAAGAGCCATCAATCACGATCGCGCCACAATCAATTTCACAACGGAAAAATTGCCCCTGCGGATGAAAACACTTTCCTCACTCGATTACAAGCCTCCTCGCCGGCAGATAAAAAAATCTTCGCACACCCCCGCTTCCTTCGCGCACAACTGCGTCGTTGCGCACAATCCGTCCCGCACGAAACGTTATTTGACACAGCTGACCGTACATTCCTGTTGTTTCGCGAACTGTCAAAGCCGGGTTAAGAGATTATCCTCGTTCGGCGCAAATACTCGTCCATATTCAGCGAAGTGGAACAAAGAGAATGATCGACACTGTTAGCTAACGAGCAAATAGGCGAGCAAGCAGGAAACCTGTTTGTCGTCGATTTGTCTTCGCATTTGCGAAGGATGGATAGGTTACGTATCACGGATGACACGAATCGTAGGCCGCAAAGAATTCCGAGAAGACGTGGATCGTGCGAACTGCCAGTTTAAGTGAGCGCCTCTTATGTGTCGCGATGTGTTATGCTTACTCTCGTGCCTTTTCGGGCATGTAAGCTTTCCATTACTGAAAAGGAGGGCTCATCATCGTCGACGACTGTTGAGCGCCTCACTGAGTTCATGGCCCTACCTGACAGACATGGAGTCCAATTACGACGAGGACGTCACAGAAAACGAGTTTCTGCGAACGCTGCGGGAAGAGCACAAGCAGATCTTTCAGCAGGCCACGCACGAGGGATGGATCATGTGCGTGCCAAGGCGTGGCAGCTTTGTGGAGGGCATCCTGCGCGAGGATTGCATCAGTGGGCACATACTGGTGCCGAGCGAGGATGCACCATTCAGCAAGTTTCACACCTTGACCGGCAAGGAGGTCAGGCTCGTTAACAAGAATTTGACCATTGACGACGACGGTAAAACGTGTTCTGCGCAATTGTTGTTTGAAGAGACCTTCTACACTGAAGATCTGTGCAAGTATCGAGTCTGGTAAGTATATGCGATATTGTAATGGGTATTAACCCATTGACTGCCACGCAAATTTAGCGCGTCTTGCCCTGGATGCCACGTTTTGTTTTAAAGAAGACATAAAGTTTTACAAAATATAATAATATTAAGTTACTGATACAATAGTATAATGGCATTTACAGTATTTTTATTGAAAAAAAAAAAGAAAACACTACGAGATAACTCGTACCTGGCAGTTTTGGTATAGACACTTACTACGAGATATCTCGTAGTTGGCAGTCAATGGGTTAACGATGCAAGTAGATGACGCTGATGATGATATATACTTCTGTAGGTGCATAGAACAGCCATTGATATTAAAGTTGCTTAATATCCATGATCGTGTTAGCATTGTTACCAACCTGCACCAGGCTATGGATTTGCTTTGGGAAGCATTGCATGAGAAGAGTCTTATTAAAGATTTGGATTTGTCTATAAAGAAATTTAAGTCTTC
This sequence comes from Cryptocheilus praepositus, assembly GCA_033815515.1. Taxonomy (NCBI): domain Eukaryota; kingdom Metazoa; phylum Arthropoda; class Insecta; order Hymenoptera; family Pompilidae; genus Cryptocheilus; species Cryptocheilus praepositus. Next base: position 5,115,905 of record JAWWQZ010000257.1, read on the forward strand.
ATACAAGGATCTGGAGTCAAAACCGCTTGAGGAGCAGAGAGATTTAATCGCTGCCCTCTATGCAAACAGCCTTAGGACACTGCTGACTGACAATGAATTAAAGGATAAAAGTGCGACCAGCAGGCACTTTCTGCAGAGCATTAAAATTTCTGTTGAAACTTACATCTTGCATGCATTAAGGACTATATTGCCGCAATCCGTGTCTACCTCTACAGCCAATGAAGACGCGAGGTTGAATAAAATCATCAGGAATTCAAGGGAACTACAGCTGAAGGATCTCGGAGTACGAACGGACCTTTACAATGGCATACAAAGAGGAAAACTCGAACTATCTCGCTTGGATCGAGTGTTCACTGTTTTAGAGAAGGTTGAATGTCTTAAGAGGGCCGTGCATTACGTTTCTGAAGGAGCCACGGCCGTGTCATCAGATGATCTTCTACCGGTGCTTATATTTATGGTCATAAGAACCGGGGTACCAAACTGGATAGCTCAACTAGTCTTCATGAAACAGTTTCGCTTCTCAGTCAATTCGTTTTACGAAGCGGATGAAGCCGGTTTCCTGATAACTTCGCTGGAAGCCGCACTCGAACACATCAAATCTGGCGTACTCACGGACTCATTCAAGATAGAGATAAACGGTTCCGAACGCATATTGGAGCTCTCACAGAATTTCAGATTCGATACCGAACAGGAAGATTCGTCATTAGGCTATTTATACCTGTGCATCAAGAAGGGGAATCTCTCCGAAGTCGAGCGGTTACTCTCAAACGACAATTTAACATCCTCCACCGAAGTGACTCTTTGTCATCCTTTATGTACCTGCGAGTCCTGCGAAAGAAGTTTGGCTAAGAACAATCAGCTGGACCGTCTGACAGTCTTTTCGACTGACGACAGAGGCTTTACCGCCCTCCACGTCGCTGCGCTCTGTGGTCAAGTAACCATTGTCGACTACCTACTGAATCACGGCGCCGATGCAAACGCTCGGGACAACGATGGCGTAACGCCACTTCATTGCGCATCGAACAGGGGCCATCAGAACACGATCCTGCTCTTACTGCACGCAAACGCACATCCTGGAGTCGCAGATTCTCGATGCAACACGCCACTGCACTTGGCCACAGATCATGGACACGAAGGATGCGTTAAAGCACTATTATACTTTGCGGAACAAATGAGACTGCCGTTGGACGTTAGTCCGGCAAACATCAACGGTGACACACCTTTACATCATGCTTCCAAATGGGGTTACGAGGGCATCGTTGAGATCCTTGTAGAGTACGGTGCTAATTGCAAGGCACCGAACAAAAGGGGCCAGACACCATTAGCTTTGACGCACAGCAAACGTGTGTCTAAGCTTCTCGAGCAACGAGCGACGGACGTCGTTGATGCAAGCTCTAAACCCTACTGTCAGAGCCAACAGTCGAAAAAAATAACGTACACCGATTCGCAGGTGGTAAAAAGTAGGAATAACTTAGATCATAAGTGCTCGCAAGGTTTTGTAGGACAGCATGCGGTGGATAAATTACTTTCCGCGATAGCTGCGGGTGATGTTTGTTTAGCTTATTACTACCTGGGGTTGGAAAGCCGGGACAAACGTTCAACGACGCGCACAGACTATTGTCATCCACTTTGTAGCTGCGAGCAGTGTGGATCGATGGATGAATCGCTTGACAAGCGCCACAAGTCGCCGCCGTTTGCGATTAATGCTTGCAATAGTAATAACGAGACGGCATTGCATATTGCGAGCGCTAATGGCTGCACGGAAATTGTCCAGTTGCTGCTGGACGCAGGTGCCAATGTTAACTTAACGACAAAGTCTGACGGACGCACACCCCTGCACTTGGCCTGTGTTACGAATATGACGAAAGTAGTTAAAATCTTACTAAATTGCGCGACTTGCGATATCAATGCCAGGGATAAAAATGGCGATACCGCGTTACATTTGGCGGCAACAGCCGGGAACATAAAGTTGGTTGAGGTTTTGATGAGGTATGACGCTGATCCAAAAATTCGTAATTCACAAGGGATGACGCCTGTACAACAGGCGGAAAAAGAAATTTCGAATGATGCGCCTTTTCCGTTCTCCGAAGTTTTGAAGCTTCTTAAAAGAAATTCTTCTCAAAACGTTGAACGTTAATTAGCGTTAAGCTTCTTGCGGAAATATTTATTTTTTATATATTCTATGCCTTTCCTCCGCACACCACTACGTTGCCAAAGTGCACAAAGCTATGACTCCCATGAACTTTTATATGTATGACTTTAAGCTATCTAGAGACTGTATGCTTTTGTATAGTAGTGTATAGCTGATTATGATAGTAAATCATGAGTTATCTTGTTTTATGTTCATATGTATACAGCTCTGTATTTTATTTTAGATCATGGTGCAAGTAATCCGTGCCTTATTTACAGTGCGTATTCATAGAAAATCTTCAAGGAAATACATAAGTAAATGTCATTGTTGGCTGATTCGATTTTTTTACGGCCTAGCAGACGCTCTATGCTAAATCATTGCCCCAAGTAAGGCTGCATCGAATAAATAGCTTTACATTTTGGTAGAAATTCGGAGTTATAAGGCAATGTACATATAATGTAATATAGAAAAAAATTTTGTATAGCGTTCGCTTCTAATTCGAGACACAACATAAAATTAAATTGAAAAATATAGACGTGAATGATTAAAAGAAAGTTTGAAAATATGGAAATTTCAATATATTATTAACTATTTCCAACCAATGCCAGATACTGAACAGCGTTCTTTCCCATAGTTGTGTCACTCAGTAAAGTACACACGTGCGTAAGATCGATCGACTATTAAAATGTAATGATTATGTTATTACTTCCATCTGGCTACAAATAATGCATATGTATAATGACCTATACATTGCAGGCTACAACTAAACCGCCTGCAATGCGTTGCGTAGCTGCAAAAATATTTATTTTATTGTCCTCATTTGTAGTATCACTGAATGAATTCACGTCAAACGTTAGAAAGAAATCTGGTATTCGCATCCATCGTAATCTATAAATAATGTATATAAATGTAATGTACGTAGTGCTTCCGCAATTACATATTGTCAATGTGCTTTGTTACAGCTCATAATAAATTGTAATCTTGTTTTATATTACAAACCCGGTTTATTTACATTATCGTATAGTTAATTGTCTACTGTAAAATTGTAAAAATTAATCATGCTTATACGTACATGCCCTTAGTGATTTTCACCGATTGAAAAGTTTGTCGTCCTGGTGAAACGTCGCTATTACTCGCACACACATACACCCGATCAATTTACAACACTAATCACTTCTTCTCCACATATCGCGCTTCAGAAACACGTCGCTAAAAGTAGCGTGATGTTAGTAAAACTTTGTCAATTCAAAGTCTATTTATCCTTAAGGAATGTAATATCTAACTCGATGGTGGTAACGTCCATGGAACTGGCTCTTCCACTTTTTTTCTCTCCTGTTTTCTACGTTGCCCTCTATATCTAGTTTTGTTAGGACTCCAATCGACCGGGTCTTTTATCCTCCAATTAGGAACAGTTACAGGATTAACTGGGTTTGCATCCTCATCAGGTTCCTGGTATTCGTACGGAGTAACAAATTTGTAGTAAGGATGATAATAGTGCTTTAAGTTCGGCTCGCTACGAAAATTTTGCATGGCACACCAAACGTGTGACAGCAGACGAGGGAATCGAGAAAGCCAATATTGCGTGAATTTCCCAGGAATCTCGCCTAAACTCGCTTGTGCCTCAGGAGTCAACTCCCTGTAGTGGTGTTTCTGAAATAACATTTATTGAAAGGAAATGGGCGTTGCTACTAGGTAGCTAATATCATAGCTGATAACCTGCTATTACCTTATTACGCAAAGCTCTGAGCAGATCTCTTACACTTTCGCCACGGTAACTACGATACTTCCGGAGATCTGTGGCAACCTCAGGATCAATGTGCAATCTCCAATCTGTTTGCACCACATGTCTGTTGCCTGTTTCAAGAGCTACTAGTGCAGGACTGTCAGGTAGATCCTTTTCGACTCGGTCACTTATATCCTGAAAGAAAACACATTAAAGCGTTCAGCGCTTAGACTCATCTTGCTGCACATATCTTGCGCACCTGGAAAAAACCCAGAACTTTCGCAGATTCCCAAAACATAGGATGGTTGTATACTGCCATTGCCGGTGGTCTATCTGACGGATTACTAGTAATCATCGCCGCTATGAGAAGTAACGCTAATTCTCTATCACTTTGCGATGTTCCTTGAAGAGCACCTAAGCTGCTCTCACCGCCTATAAAAGCCGAAGAGTTACTCATCAAAGTTAAACTACAATTTTTTCCTCCTTTAGGCTTTTACAGCCAGGATTTCTTTGAATAGGTGTCGGCTTCCGGATCGACGCCACGTTTAAATTCAGTGTTGCGCTGAAGTTTCGCAAACATTGCGGTCTGCATCATCAAGGCTAGACGCTCTAATAGTGAAGCTCTCTGGATTTAGATCGGGTAATCATTGGTGGTCTTTAATCCGCGCAGTGATCTTCCTCCCAAAACTACCATGTCAGAAAACATCGAGAGGGTTCAAAAATATTGAAACAGCCTGATAACATCAATTGAGACAGAAGTTATCGGACCAACCCAATTTAATACACCCGTCAGCCCGATTATTTTTTACAAGCTGTCAAATTCAAAAACATCCTGATTGGCTGTTGCAATCAATCGTAGCATTAACCAGGGGCATATAACGGCGACTTGAACCCAGGGGGCTTCAGTATCAGAGTACTCCGGCCCTGATGATGCAATCATTTGCGAAACATTCAGCACAATGCTGAATTGAAATGCGGTGTCCATTCAGAGACAAACATCTTATCATGTCACTTGTTTATGACTTACAAAGAATATTGGCTTGTCTTCGGAGCGTATCGCCAAATGGATGTTTCCCGTCTGAGAGAACATAATAAAAAACGCAACCGAGAGAAAATATATCCACCGCGCACGTGGTTCTCTCGCCGTTCAACATCTCAGGCGCTATCCATCCGTCGGTACCAGTTACTCCGGATCGCCGTGAAAACGACACGCGGCCCAATTGAAGCTTTTTACATAAGCCAAAGTCTGATATCATGGCCCTGACCTGACCACGTGGTCCCGGAACAGACAACAGAACATTGTGCGGCTTGATATCCCTGTGAACTGTGACACACTGATGAGCGCCTCAGTTAAATCGAATCAGAGGCGGCTCGTTCATAGGCACTGCGAGACTACGGCACTTTCAATTTCTCTCGATACATAATTGTCTATTCATCTATTTGCATTTTCTTGTAATATTTAATTTTATCGTCAGTTAGTATTGATAAAAATTCTCTTCACAATTATTATGACTGTGTTAACGCCTAAACGCTGTTTTTCAACATAAAAGAAAATAAAAGCATTTCTAAGCACTGTGAATCAGAACAGATTAAATGCACTCGTGGCGATTTCAATGGAAAATAAATTCTTCGGTAGTCATCAAAAGATTAATAAACATATATACACTGTATTTACAGTGTATATATAGATTTCGAAAATGACAGCACCCCCACAATTTCTAATCACGAGCCGCCAGTGACTGGAATAAACCATTTGCGTAAGAATATACCAACCAATGTCTAAGAGGTGAAGATGTGCAAGACCAGACGTTGCCTGGCGTAATATATCTTTCGCAGAAATCTTCCCTCGATTATATCTACCCGCCACGTAATCTTGTAACGTGGCCTCCGCCAATTCAAGCGCAATATACCTGAACATTCTATCTTGTTCGGTACAAAAGTATCTAACTACGTTTGCGTGTGCGTCCGATTCCCGAAGCAAAGCCACCTCTCGATCAGCCAAAGTAAAACAGTCTGGCAACAAGCGTTTCACCGCCACAGAACGTCCATCGAACTCGCCTCTAAACGATACAGCACAAAATTATCTTTCGAAGGATCTTCAAATCGCGACGCAACAAATTCTGTCATTACTTGTAAACGAAAGTGCCTTCGCATCCTTTGCCCAGCACTTCTCCGGTATTGAAGGTAATTTTACCGACGCGCACGAGACCTTCGCCAATATCTTCAGGAACGGCAACGGAAAATCGCTTCCCATTACTGCTGGTGCGACTGTTCTCGCGGGATCCCTGGTCAAATTGCTATTTTCAAACGTAAAGAACTGATTACATTTCGAATAACGAAATGTGCGGCAATCAATGCGGTACACTTCGTTATTCCTGTGAAAGTTTGGATTACATCGATATGCATGGCTTAAACGCGATGAATGATATACCTGTGATAGCTGTTGAAATTCCTTGAATTGCGCATGCAAGTACCAAAACATCGCCACGACGCATCCGACAAGTATAATCAGTGCGAGCTTTAATCCCTTGTTTTCTTGCTGATTGATCCACTTTTTACCGGCATGGTACGTCGCTGCTAAAGCTTTGCGCCAATTTTTGGCCTGTTCCGCGGGAGTGCCGTTATTGATAATTTGTAAAACGGGTAATTTTGATGCATTTTTCTTTAACGATTCTGCTTGAATCACCGGATCGTTACGACCGGTGATCTGAAGGGGCTGGTTCTGAGCTTTGTATTCTGACGGTATCTTATAATGTCCCAATACGATCACGCCTTTTTCGCCTGTAATACTCTGGTAGCCATTGTCTGCAGTGCCGATACCACTGATGAAGACGTGATCGCCAGGCAAAGGAACTTTATTATCGTTTTTGTGCATTTGTGATGCTGCCAATGGACCCTCCAATAGGAAATGTCCAATGTTGCTGGATATCGTCGCTGTCGACGAATCCGCGAGTGAGGGTAACGCATAAAGGCCGTGTCTGTGTTGACCAATGTACAGTGTTGGGCTAAAAGTAACGAAATGTGAAAACCACATCCCACGACTGTGTTCTAATCTAGCTGAGCACAATGCTTACAATAACTGAATATCACTCGGTTTAGTTGCAAAGCGTTCTAGCAAATGATCTAATGTTCCCTCAGCGACACTTGTAAAAGGTATACTTAGCAAGCCCTCTTTTCTTACAGTGTATGCAGCTATAACTGGACTTTCCAGATCTAGCTCCCAAAGAATTAAACCCAGTCTTCTGTCCAATGTGACGACCCGACCGGTAGAACTCGTAGTAAAATGAACTAAGTCTGCAGTAAATAAGAATAACTTAAAGTAAACATGGGGTGTGAATAATATCCAAGCAACTATGAAAATGCTAACCGTAATTGTCTGTTCCGTCAGGCCCCATTTTTGCTGCAGAATAATCATAAAATGTTACATTCCATTTACGATCCTTCTGTTTGCTGTCAACCATGATAATATTGTACTCTGTACGTCCAATAAATATCGCATCCTGCATTTCTAAAGGACACGTATTCTTTTCTTTATTAAAGCCTAAAAGTTGTTCCCTTTCGCCAGTTCTAGGATCAACACTGAACCATGTATCAATTTTTCTGCCAGTATATAGAATGCCATCACTACTGCGGCAAGGACTACTAGCTACCAATTGAGGTATAGTAAATGGTAATTTCTTAAGAACCTCAGACTCTGTCCCAAAAACATAAAGAGAACCATCCTTTGGATCAGGCAAGAAGACTGGCCTATAAAGAATTTGTCTTGTCAGTATATGTTTGCTTTAAGTAATAATTTAATAAGAAAAAACATACATGGAGCTTTCAGAGAGATCAACTGGAACTTTCACAACTGGTTCTGCAAACATCATTTACATGTAACAAGAATTTGGAATCCTAAAACACTAAGTCTAAAATTGTAAACGATTAATGTTACCATCATCTTGTCTCCATCTTATGTCTCCGGATCGTTGTCCTATTCCTATAAGAGAACCACTGAGAGTGGATAGCATTAAAAGTGGGTCGTCCTGCTCCGACACCAGTCCCGTGTTAGGATTCTACCGGAGAACAATTTAATTTAAAATATCATGTCGATCGGTGACTTCTGTCAGGTAACATGAACAAAGCATACCTCCTGCACTTGTTGCGACAAGCTACAGGTGAAACCCAATGCAAAAATAAAGTGCACAAGTAACCACATTGTTGTAACCTTGGTCCTGTTATCATTCATTCTGATAGATGTCACCCAAGATTAGGTTATGTCCGCCCCTTTGGAGAATGGGAATGTGCAAATATCCCACAGACTCCATTCAACGACTGACCCACGTTGACAAAAGTCCATGAAAGAATCCTTGATCGACGATTTTACGGTTGCACGCACTCTAAACAGCACATTCCGTCGGCGTCAACGGGACCAACTAATTGCGTCATTTCTTGACGTTTATTATGAGAAGATACTTCTCAATCTGTAGAACGTACGGGAATATAGTCGTCTACGAAAACTCACGGTGCACGTCCTGGCCCTGGTCGAAAATTGCGAACACATTTCGCCGGTTCAATTTCTCACCTCATCATTTCCACAGTATGATTACTTGTTTTCCTCAATCATCGACACGCAGCCATGACGAATGGTTCCATCTTTGCACCAAAATGTGGCGTCTTTAGCGTAAGTGCACGAGAAAGATGCAAAGCTCGAATCTGCGGTCGCCGAAATCCCGGAGGCGCATCTTCATGAATTACAAATGCGAGATCGTGTGAAATTGTACCATCGTTGTCATTACGTTTATACGATGATATGTATGTCGTATAGATCGTGTTTACGGACACGTGTCTCCGTCGTATGTGCGCAAGTAACAACAGTGTATTGTTGCATATGTAAAATGCGCGAGCGTTGTGCGTGGATGATCCGGCAGTAGTTTCCGACGATATAGGATACCGCTCAACGATCCACCAGCTGCTATGACTTGAAATGCCACCTGATAAAAGGTGCGAGTCTTATCAGTTTTCTTGACACGTTATCTATCAAGCGGATACGTTGAAGTTCCCGACATCCGATCGACCGACACGTGGCACCTGAAATCCGAATAACGCCTATCAATTTGATATATTTCTCATTCTGATCAATTTAAAAGATCTAGCAGACGACTGGACGCCAAATTTGAAATTAATGATATCCCGCGACTGTAGGTGGTAAGCTATTGTCGGCAATACACTTTTCCACGGTGACGCGACGTACTAAGTTGTTCATTCTAGTTAATGTCGGGTCTCAATAAATTCTTAATCATCAACCAGCATTTACTGACAATATGGAGGAAATCGTTTGATAAAAATCATTTGAATGTGTCCAGCGGGATGATATTCACCTAGCGTTAGTATTTTGAAACTGTACCGCCCCTGATCAATTTTGGGGTATTCAATAATGATATCCCGCGACTGTAGGTGGTAAGCTATTATCGGCAATACACTTTTCCACGGTGACGCGACGTACTAAGTTGTTCATTCTAGTTAATGTCCGGTCTCAATAAATTCTTAATCATCAGCCAGCATTTACTGACAATATGGAGGGAATCGTTTGATAAAAATCATTTGAATGTGTCCAGCAGGATGATATTCGTCTAGCGTTAGTATTTTGAAACTATACCGCTCCAGATCAATTTTCGGGTATTCAATAATGATATCCCGCGACTGTAGGTGGTAAGCTATTATCGGCAATACACTTTTCCACGGTGACGCGACGTACTAAGTTGTTCATTCTAGTTAATGTCCGGTCTCAATAAATTCTTAATCATTAGCCAGCATTTACTGACAATATGGAGGAAATCGTTTGATAAAAATCATTTGAATGTGTCCAGCAGGATGATATTCATCTAGCGTTAGTATTTTGAAACTGTACCGCCCCTGATCAATTTTGGGGTATTCAATAATGATATCCCGCGACTGTAGGTGGTAAGCTATTATCGGCAATACACTTTTCCACGGTGACGCGACGTACTAAGTTGTTCATTCTAGTTAATGTCCGGTCTCAATAAATTCTTAATCATCAGCCAGTATTTACTGACAATATGGAGGAAATCGTTTGATAAAAATCATTTGAATGTGTCCAGCAGGATGATATTCATCTAGCGTTAGTATTTTGAAACTGTACCGCCCCTGATAAATTTTCGGGTATTCAATAATGATATCCCGTGACTGTAGGTGTTAAGCTATTATCGGCAATACACTTTTCCACGGTGACGCGACGTACTAAGTTGTTCATTCTAGTTAATGTCCGGTCTCAATAAATTCTTAATCATCAGCCAGCATTTACTGACAATATGGAGGAAATCGTTTGATAAAAATCATTTGAATGTGTCCAGCAGGATGATATTCATCTAGCGTTAGTATTTTGAAACTGTACCGCCCCTGATCAATTTTGGGGTATTCAATAATGATATCCCGCGACTGTAGGTGGTAAGCTATTATCGGCAATACACTTTTCCACGGTGACGCGACGTACTAAGTTGTTCATTCTAGTTAATGTCCGGTCTCAATAAATTCTTAATCATCAGCCAGCATTTACTGACAATATGGAGGAAATCGTTTGATAAAAATCATTTGAATGTGTCCAGCAGGATGATATTCATCTAGCATTAGTATTTTGAAACTGTACCGCCCCGGATCAATTTTGGGGTATTCAATAATGATATCCCGCGACTGTAGGTGGTAAGCTATTGTCGGCAATACACTTTTCCACGGTGACGCGACGTACTAAGTTGTTCATTCTAGTTAATGTCCGGTCTCAATAAATTCTTAATCATCAGCCAGCATTTACTGACAATATGGAGGAAATCGTTTGATAAAAATCATTTGAATGTGTCCAGCAGGATGATATTCATCTAGCGTTAGTATTTTGAAACTGTACCGCTCCAGATCAATTTTGGGGTATTCAATAATGATATCCCGCGACTGTAGGTGGTAAGCTATTATCGGCAATACACTTTTCCACGGTGACGCGACGTACTAAGTTGTTCATTCTAGTTAATGTCCGGTCTCAATAAATTCTTAATCATCAGCCAGCATTTACTGACAATATGGAGGAAATCGTTTGATAAAAATCATTTGAATGTGTCCAGCAGGATGATATTCGTCTAGCGTTAGTATTTTGAAACTGTACCGCCCCTGATAAATTTTCGGGTATTCAATAATGATATCCCGCGACTGTAGGTGGTAAGCTATTATCGGCAATACACTTTTCCACGGTGACGCGACGTACTAAGTTGTTCATTCTAGTTAATGTCCGGTCTCAATAAATTCTTAATCATCAACCAGCGTTTACTGACAATATGGAGGAAATCGTTTGATAAAAATCATTGAATGTGTCCAGCAGGATGATATTCATCTAGCGTTAGTGTTTTGAAACTGTACCGCCCCTGATCAATTTTGGGGTATTCAATAATGATATCCCGCGACTGTAGGTGGTAAGCTATTGTCGGCAATACACTTTTTCACGGTGACGCGACGTACTAAGTTGTTCATTCTAGTTAATGTCCGGTCTCAATAAATCCTTAATCATCAACCAGCGTTTACTGACAATATGGAAGAAATCGTTTGATAAAAATCATTTGAATGTGTCCAGCAGGATGATATTCGTCTAGCGTTAGTATTTTGAAACTGTACCGCCCCTGATCAATTTTGGGGTATTCTATAATGATATCCCGCGACTGTAGGTGGTAAGCTATTGTCGGCAATACACTTTTCCACGGTGACGCGACGTACTAAGTTGTTCATTCTAGTTAATGTCCGGTCTCAATAAATTCTTAATCATCAGCCAGCATTTACTGACAATATGGAGGAAATCGTTTGATAAAAATCATTTGAATGTGTCCAGCAGGATGATATTCATCTAGCGTTAGTATTTTGAAACTGTACCGCCCCTGATCAATTTTGGGGTATTCAATAATGATATCCCGCGACTGTAGGTGGTAAGCTATTGTCGGCAATACACTTTTCCACGGTGACGCGACGTACTAAGTTGTTCATTCTAGTTAATGTCCGGTCTCAATAAATTCTTAATCATCGGCCAGCATTTACTGAGAATATGGAGGAAATCGTTTGATAAAAATCATTTGAATGTGTCCAGCAGGACGATATTCGTCTAGCGTTAGTATTTTGAAACTGTACCGCCCCTGATCAATTTTCGGGTATTCAATAATGATATCCCGCGACTGTAGGTGGTAAGCTATTGTCGGCAATACACTTTTCCACGGTGACGCGACGTACTAAGTTGTTCATTCTAGTTAATGTCCGGTCTCAATAAATTCTTAATCATCAGCCAGCGTTTACTGACAATATGGAGGAAATTGTTTGATAAAAATCATTTGAATGTGTCCAGCAGGATGATATTCATCTACCGTTAGTATTTTGAAACTGTACCGCCCCTGATCAATTTTGGGGTATTCAATAATGATATCCCGCGACTGTAGGTGGTAAGCTATTATCGGCAATACACTTTTCCACGGTGACGCGACGTACTAAGTTGTTCATTCTAGTTAATGTCCGGTCTCAATAAATTCTTAATCATCAACCAGCATTTACTGACAATATGGAGGAAATCGTTTGATAAAAATCATTTGAATGTGTCCAGCAGGATGATATTCATCTACCGTTAGTATTTTGAAACTGTACCGCCCCTGATCAATTTTGGGGTATTCAATAATGATATCCCGCGACTGTAGGTGGTAAGCTATTGTCGGTAATACACTTTTCCACGGTGACGCGACGTACTGAGTTGTTCATTCTAGTTAATGTCCGGTCTCAATAAATTCTTAATCATCAGCCAGCATTTACTGACAATATGGAGGAAATCGTTTGATAAAAATCATTTGAATGTCTCCAGCAGGGTGTCATTCATCTAGCGTTAGTATTTTGAAACTGTACCGCTCCGGATCAATTTTGGGGTATTCAATAATGATATCCCGCGACTGTAGGTGGTAAGCTATTATCGGCAATACACTTTTCCACGGTGACGCGACGTACTAAGTTGTTCATTCTAGTTAATGTCCGGTCTCAATAAATTCTTAATCATCAGCCAGCATTTACTGACAATATGGAGGAAATCGTTTGATAAAAATCATTTGAATGTGTCCAGCGGGATGATATTCATCTAGCGTTAGTATTTTGAAACTGTACCGCCCCTGATCAATTTTGGGGTATTCAATAATGATATCCCGCGACTGTAGGTGGTAAGCTATTATCGGCAATACACTTTTCCACGGTGACGCGACGTACTAAGTTGTTCATTCTAGTTAATGTCCGGTCTCAATAAATTCTTAATCATCAGCCAGCATTTACCGACAATATGGAGGAAATCGTTTGATAAAAATCATTTGAATGTGTCCGGCAGGATGATATTCATCTAGCGTTAGTATTTTGAAACTGTACCGCCCCTGATCAATTTTCGGGTATTCAATAATGATATCCCGTGACTGTAGGTGGTAAGCTATTATCGGCAATACACTTTTCCACGGTGAAGTGACGTACTAAGTTGTTCATTCTAGTTAATGTCGGGTCTCAATAAATTCTTAATCATCAGCCAGCATTTACTGACAATATGGAGGAAATCGTTTGATAAAAATCATTTGAATGTGTCCAGCAGGACGATATTCATCTAGCGTTAGTATTTTGAAACTGTACCGCTCCGGATCAATTTTGGGGTATTCAATAATGATATCCCGCGACTGTAGGTGGTAAGCTATTATCGGCAATACACTTTTCCACGGTGACGCGACGTACTAAGTTGTTCATTCTAGTTAATGTTCGATCTCAATAAATTCTTAATCATCAGCCAGCATTTACTGACAATATGGAGGAAATCGTTTGATAAAAATCATTTGAATGTGTCCAGTAGGATGATATGCATCTAGCGTTAGTATTTTGAAACTGTACCGCTCCGGATCAATTTTCGGGTATTCAATAATGATATCCCGCGACTGTAGGTGGTAAGCTATTATCGGCAATACACTTTTCCACGGTGACGCGACGTACTAAGTTGTTCATTCTAGTTAATGTCCGGTCTCAATAAATTCTTAATCATCAGCCAGCATTTACTGACAATATGGAGGAAATCGTTTGATAAAAATCATTTGAATGTGTCCGGCAGGATGATATTCATCTAGCGTTAGTATTTTGAAACTGTACCGCTCCGGATCAATTTTCGGGTATTCAATTTCGAACAAGTGTCTCCGGTTCGTTTGAGCTTAAACTTACCTGTGATTGGTCAACATTAAACTATTTGGCCTATCAGCTAGCAACCACTAACCTACCTTCTCTTTTGCATTAGGTAAAATGCAACCTTCAAACAGTTAATGGATGCACAGTTGTAAAAATCTTCAAACTGTCATCTTCCGATGCGCGGCTCGTTCTCGATTGATTGAAAACAGGAAGGAATGTTAGCCGCCGCGGTACTCGAATTACATCATTTTTACAACGTTACGTAGCAAAACTAACGTCATGTTGTACCTTGGAAAATTGACGGTTTTGCACGCGTAGAAAAAACCACCGTGTACGTAGCTTACGCTTCAATTGAAGGCACATCATTAAATACGTTCAAATGTCGTCAACGAATACGAAGCACAGTCCGGGAAAAGTAACCTTAGGTATGATGAAAGGTAAGGTTAACTAACATACTAGAAACTTCGCATCTGTATAAGTTCGCGTCACGGCTCATTTTTGTGTACGATTTTTTATGAAGGTAAACCAATTACCACATCTGTCCCGGTTATTCATTACCATGCGAACGACGACGAATTAGAAGAATTGTATCCGAGCACAGATGACGACAAGGAGTTGACTCCAGGGTCTGAGAAGCATTCACCGAGAACACCTCTGAGCCCTTCAAAGAGTCCAGAAAAGAAAGCAAAGGACGGTGAATCCTCAGACAGTAACTTAGACAAGAGATCTCTTAGTACAGATGGCAACATATCAGAAGGAACACCACCGCATTCAGATCCATGGAAGGTTCTGTCAGATATCAAAGGCAAATTGACAAAAACGTTTGAAGAGAAGCTTTCAGAGATTAAAAGCGATAAGAAGAAGAAAATGCAGCGGAGCAGGGAAAATAGTAGTATCAGTGATTCTGAAGATATTGGAAATGTTACTCCAACAGAGGAGAACATGTCTGAGAAACAAGAGAAGGAACCACTGTTGTCGCCTACGAATAGAAGAGATAGCTCAAGATTTGTTAGTTTCTCTCATATAAAGACTGGATTGAAGACAAAGAATTCGGAAGAGGACAGTGTTGAGAGTGGTATTGAGGCAGCAGAATTCGCGGAAGATGTTCCAGAACGAGGAAGTTTTGAATCAGAGAACAATAACGATATTAGCAAAAATAGTAGTGGAAACAATGAGCACGATTATGTGGATACACAACAGTTACCGATATATCCCATGAGATATAATGTTCAAATGAAACCAGATAAGATGTTACCACACCTAAAATGTCAAATGTATAAGCTGGTTTATCAGACAGTGGCTTTGCTCGCTGTAATTAGTGGTTCATACTACATTTTGCCATTGCCAGATTATATACTTGGGTTCGCTGCTGGAGCTTTGATGACTACAAGTTTTTTCAGCATTCTAACGCAAATAAAGAAAATCTTAACGACTCTGCCGGAAGAAGAAGTAAGCCAAAGACCAATGATACCTGTTTTAGAGATTCCAGCGGCAGAGGAACATGCAGTTGTTGAAAGATTTGATGGATGGCTGAATGAATTACCCTATACTTATGATCCTGAAAATTATCATGTGGCGCGTACCAAGTCAGTTTTCTTTAGATTAGAAGGCAATATGCTGCGTGTCATGGAAGCCAGACTAAAAATACCAAAGAGGGCAATCTGGGATGAACCTAAGCATAAATTGAAGTTTACCAGAAAGAGGGTTTATAACTTGGTTGGTGCTAAGGTTGAATTACTTCCAGAAGGCCTTATTAGAAGAAGGTAAATTGTCTGTAAAAGGTATTTAGTTTGAAATAGCACAAAACATAGTTAACTTCTGTTCATAGGAGATGGAGTAAAAAGTATCCAATATGCATAACTTTGCAAAGGGACAGTTTATTGGAGAATGTAGCTTTAAAGGAGTCCAATAAAGACACACAACTGCTTCAAGATGAAGACGAGACAATAGTAGAAGAGAATGAAATAGAAAAAGTAGAGCAAGAAAAAGTGAAGGAACCGGAACCTGATGAAGAGGAAGAGGAGGAAGAAGAGGAAGAAGAAACGGATGATGATTTTACGCAATCCAATAATGATATTTTCGAGGATTGCGAAGACGGCGATGAGAATAGCATTAAGTACAAGATGTTTATTTTTGCACGAGCTGATCGTCAAAAAGAAGATTGGTACTAAACTCAGTTGTTATTGTATAACCACTTTTATTCAGGTACCGAACGAATTTTTAATTTGATTTCGCTTACCATTGCATTTTAGGTATAGACGGCTATACGCGGCAGCGAATTTAGTTAGAAAAGGAAATTCTATTTCGTTAACAAGCGATGCACCGATAAGTTTGAATTCATTATTGACGCAACAGGCTCTTAGCGATTCGAAAACTCCTACTGCATCTGATACTGGATCTAGCACACCAAATGAACTTTCCTATAACACGTACATGGCTCGCTACCTCGAAGTGAGTTGTTCCCAATACTCAAGCCTGTCTCAATTTTTGCACAATCGACTATGTGCACACGAGCATGTGTACCACAATAACTACACAACGTCATTTCATGAGAATGAACGGCGGTAACTTTAGTTTTACAAAAATATCATCTCATTTTAGACGCATTCACCTGCAACTGTAGAATCCGATCAGCCCCTTCTTGCAAGCGATACAGTTTGGATTAATTGTTTGCTTGGGCGTATACTCTTTGATATGCACAAATGTCCAGACACTGTAAACCTTATACAAGACAAGATACAACGTAAACTGTCCAACATAAAATTGCCATATTTCATGGAGAGCTTGTTAGTGTCAGAAGTAGTGATAGGTCAGGGTGCACCTGTCATTCATAAGGTGTCAAAGCCAGTGATGGATGAACGAGGCCTTTGGCTCGATTTAAATATAACATATAAAGGATGCTTGACAATGACCGTCGAGACAAAGCTGAATTTAATGAAGTTAACTCGAGCTGGCTCAGTGTCTAGTAATTCGAGCGATGTATTAAGTACAGAGAAACCTAAACCAACGAGGTCTCCTATGTTCGATAGTGATGTGGAAGACAGCCCGGAGACTTCTACAGAAGATGAAGACCCTTCTACTAACACAGTGTGCAACGCATCCAAAGAACTAACGTGAGTATCGCTAAAAAACACAACTATGCCGCGTAACTAACATCAAGTAGTAGTTCTCAAAATGAGAAAATGATCTTCGGCAGCCCCACTCAGTCCTCTGGCAGGAAATTCCTCAGTATGGTGGACAAAATTGCTGCGAGCAAGTATTTTCAACATGTAAGTATACATTTTTCCTTAATGCCTTTTCGGCCAGGATTCATTTGACAAGGTCTTGGCTTCTGGATGGTACCGTCCAAAGTTTGAAGAACAATATCTCTGGCCTGATCCTGATGCTGCAAAATCCAACGTTAAAAAAACTTCGGTAAAATACTGAATTCAAATACCATTTTGGGATTCGTTCGGAAGCCAACACCTTATCAGATATAACTATTGGGTTGGGGGGAAAGTTCTGTCGTATTTTAAAGAAAATATTTGAATTAATTTATAAAAATATGTGTTTGATATTAATCATAATACATTTAATGTGTTGTATGATGAATGCCAAACTCTTCTGCAATTTCTCGACTTGTTAAATGTGGATTATTTTCCAACATGGATCGTAAAACATCATTATCGATCTTGGATGGTCGTCCAGATCAATCACTTTCTTGGAGGCTCAGATCCCCGGAACGAAATTTGCTAAACCATCTTTGAAAAGTACGAACATTTACAATATCTTTTCCAAATACCGCACATAAATTTTTACATGCAACCGATGCGTTGCTTCCTTTTTGGAATTCATAACAAAATGCAGTATCGCAAATGCACTTTATCTACTGACATGTTTTTCACTTTAAATATCACAAGTAAATGATGAACAGTAAAAAAGGACTCCTTTTATATTATACAGCAGCTATAAAAAACAAAACAAAAATCCGAATGACTCACTAGCCAGATGTTTTTTTTATTTACAAGAAAAATTACCTGCCTATTAAAAATACGACAGAACTTTGGAGGGAAAGTTCTGTCGTGTTTTAAAGAAAATATTTGAATTAATTTATAAAAATATGTGTTTGATATTAATCATAATACATTTAATGTGTTGTATGATGAATGCCAAACTCTTCTGCAATTTCTCGACTTGTTAAATGTGGATTATTTTCCAACATGGATCGTAAAACATCATTATCGATCTTGGATGGTCGTCCAGATCAATCACTTTCTTAGAGGCTCAGATCCGCGGAACGAAATTTGCTAAACCATCTTTGAAAAGTACGAACATTTACAATATCTTTTCCAAATACCGCACATAAATTTTTACATGCAACCGATGCGTTGCTTCCTTTTTGGAATTCATACAAAATGCAGTATCGCAAATGCACTTTATCTACTGACATGTTTTTCACTTTAAATATCACAAGTAAATGATGAACAGTAAAAAAGGACTCCTTTTATATTATACAGCAGCTATAAAAAAACAAAAAAAAATCCGAATGACTCACTAGCCAGATGTTTTTTTTATTTACAAGAAAAATTACCTGCCTATTAAAAATACGACAGAACTTTGGAGGGAAAGTTCTGTCGTGTTTTAAAGAAAATATTTGATTTAATTTATAAAAATATGTGTTTAATATTAATCATAATACATTTAATGTGTTGTATGATGATTGCCAAACTCTTCTGCAATTTCTCGACTTGTTAAATGTGGATTATTTTCCATCATGGATCGTAAAACATCATTATCGATCTTGGATGGTCGTCCAGATCAATCACTTTCTTGAAGGCTCAGATCCCCGGAACAAAATTTGCTAAACCTTCTTTGAAAAGTACGAACATTTACAATATCTTTTCCAAATACCGCACATAAATTTTTACATGCAACCGATGCGTTGCTTCCTTTTTGGAATTCATACAAAATGCAGTATCGCAAATGCACTTTATCTACTGACATGTTTTTCACTTTAAATATCACAAGTAAATGATGAACAGTGAAAAAGGACTCCTTTTATATTATACAGCAGCTATAAAAAACAAAACAAAAATCCGAATGACTCACTAGCCAAAAGGTTTTTTTTTATTTACAAGAAAAATTACCTGCCTATTAAAAATACGACAGAACTTTCCCTCCAACCCAATATAATTGCAATTCTCATCACGTAAAATGAAAGAATGTTACAAACGGAATGCAACTGATATTTAGGCGACGGAGTTGTCTTATGTGCGACGAGCGATGAAGGGTGTCTCCAATACAGAAATTCGATTAATGGTCAGTGTATCCAGTATAGAGGGTTGCTTGTCCGTCAACATTCCTCCGGCGCCGGCTGATAGGTTGTGGTACGGTTTTAAGCCTGTACCAAAGGTAACGCTAATAGTGAAACCAGCCGTAGGCGAGAGAGCAGTTAATATCGCCTACGTAACAAAGTGGATAGAAACAAAGTTACTCAGGGAATTCGAAAAAGTAGTGGTCCTCCCAAACATGGATGACCTGATGATACCGCTTTGCCCAAATTACCCCTATTCTGCCACGTAGTTGATAGAAGATCGTCTTAACACTTTTGTGGCCCGCTTTTTCCACAATTAACAATTACGCATCTTTAGCCGATAGATGTTGCACACTCTTTTATTTGTATCATCCGCTCTCACGCTATAGGGTGGAATAGTTTATTATATGTTTTTATCGTTATATTCTCTCGCAACGAAGTGAACGTGTTATTCAGTCGTGCTTTTATTTTTTCTCTGCCCACTCTGCAATAGTGCTCTTTGTGAACCGATAAGAAAATTGTGTTTTACCTTTCGTGCATGAAACTTGTTCGCAACAAACGCATGTATATATGTACTTGTATATGCATTCGTGAATGTACGTGTATTTATATTTGTTGTGTACGTATACATGTGTGTTTGTGATGGGCGATAGTGGTCGTTTGTTGTAATCATCCTCGTGAAACAATTTTTTTTTATATGTTCTTTTATCACGTAAAAATTGTACGTATACGCACATACTTGTATACGTATACATGTGGAACTGTACCTGTGTGCATGAATGTAAGCGTACGTATAAATCACAGGGATAAATAGGCAAACCGTTCAGCCAGTTGTTCGATGTGCTTAGGAATAGAAACTAGGTGATTCGTAAGAAGTGATATTTATACAAGGCTGAGCCAATACGTGAATCGATATGGCTTTAATTTATTTTATATCAAATTTTATTTCCCAGTCTTTCGAAACCACAGAGAACAGGTACCGTCGTTGATCAATCGCGAATTGGTTTTATGAACTCAGATTCTGTCCATTCAACTTTGAGATAGTACAGATGTTGACGGTGTCACGGAAAATAACAAAAGCGTTAACGAAAGTAAGATAAATCAAGAGTAGAAATGACAAGTGTATTTACGAAGTATAATCGTCGTGTAAGAATATACAATCGCGTGTTGCGTAACTGATAATATTTCAAACAAAACAAATTACAGTTGTCTGTTGATTAACGTGTAATCGTGAAGCTAGTTTTATATTTTTGTAAATAACTTTCAACGCATTAGTTGTACCGTTTGGTAGAAAACGAAAATGTGCGGAAAAAGTGAACAATTATTTTTAGTCGTAGTTCATCGATTAACACTCGATCGCAGACGAGACCAGCTTGCGTTTAAAATCGTCATACAAACGGCAATCGAAGTCGCGTAACGCAGGCCAATCTGCAACTTTTGAGTCCGAACTAGGGTGTACGTTTTTTGATCTTTTGTAGTAATGACTTCTGGGTGCAGCTTTTTGCGTACGTATTCTAAGTATTCGCGAAATGAAACATTTGTATTACGCTCTGTGTTGTGTACCTGTCCGCCGTGCGCATGTTTAACAATGTTTGAATCGTTTCTGGTAATTCTGTTATCGCGAATGCAACGGACTGGTTGACGCATTATACATTTCCGAAGAGGAAAGCCACGTATATCGCGACAAAGCACTCAAAGCTTCCACGCTCCATCGAGCAAATACGGTGAACACGAAGCTACTGTCAATAGTGTCTACATAGCTTTATAAAAGAAACTTTATTGCTCAGTAAAAGTTCCGATATGCCTTGTTGATCGATGGAGTGTGAACCATTCGAAACCATGTATATAATGGTCGTCAAGTTGTGAATGAGCGATACGTTGAACCAATGCGCTTTATAACGATGTGCAGTTTCCAAGAGAAGTGCCCGCAAGTGGATCATGTGAAAACGCTTCGATAATATAATCAAGCTGCTTTTAAGCGAGCACGCGGAAAAATTGCCGAACTACTTGCAAAGCTGTCGATCGAGGGCGAACGTCGCATCGAACGGTTTATCGAACAAACAATTTCTCTGTAAATATATATACTTTGTGTCGGACTTTGTTTTGTGAGACGTATACGTAATGTATTCGGCTGTTTTACAGCCAGTTTTCCTTCATTTTTGCTACTCACCTTCTACCGTTTCTTCATATCGTTTGAAGACTGGTTTAATGAATTCACCAGTTTCCTGGTTTGGCACTTTGTCCATTTGACGAGTACAGATCGTTACCCGATACGTAATGCCAGTTCTGTTTGTATAAAAATGAAAGAAGAGACGAGACAATGTAACTATTGATGCGAGAAGAATTCAATTAAAGAAAAGTATTTTTACAGAATCTGCGTTGGTCGCCATATCTTTTTTTATCTCCCAAGCATACGGCGCGACAATAAACGATGAAGCACTGTTTGTAAAATGACGTGAATAAATAAATGAACAAACATAGGTATACATACGTAAATAGTCTGACATATCTTTCTGGTCGATGTAATAGCAAACGATTTTTATTTCTTTTCACTTAACGCAGAGGTATCTTCCGAAAATTGATGCATCGATGTTTAAGAAATATTGAAGTAGAAAGCCTAAACTAAGCGTTGATTTCTAATCAAGCTCACGCATTCTTGAAGTGTATCTAACATATTGACTGTCTCATTTGGAATCCGTGGTCTTCAGTATATGTGCGAAGCAATGAAAAATATAAATTCTTTCACCTACTCTGGGCTACGATTTACAAGGCAGTCAATATATTAACGCAGTTTACGCCAGAATGAACTGTTCGCAGATATAGAATATCAATTTTTTTTAAATATTTCAAATTTAATTTTAGAAGTACTTTATCAATACGGACGGCACGTTTGTTAAGGCAAG
Organism: Cryptocheilus praepositus; assembly: GCA_033815515.1. Classification (NCBI taxonomy): domain Eukaryota; kingdom Metazoa; phylum Arthropoda; class Insecta; order Hymenoptera; family Pompilidae; genus Cryptocheilus; species Cryptocheilus praepositus. Next base: position 5,138,161 of record JAWWQZ010000257.1, read on the forward strand.
CGAGCGCCGCCGATTTCTTCATGCAGCCACGGATCCGATTTAGTCTATCCCGTTACATGACGAAAACATTGTTATCTCTCTGTTGTGTGAAACAATTCCACTATAAATCTGATACTGCGTGGAGGAATTTACGATAACGTAACTTCTCTGATAGCGTACACTGCAACCTGTTCCATGTTTACAATTAAGTCTACAATCACATACGTAAGAATCATTGAGTTGGGTGACACATATACTGGTGTTCAACGGTTCGTTTGCCCGGAAGAAGCTCGAAAAACACTGATAAATCAGATGGCTCAGCAATAAACGGCGGACACTCGATGACGTAAAAATGAAACTACGCAGCTAAAGAAACGAATACCGGATACGAATCGTAATGGTAGTGAAAGCGGTACACGGCTACCAAAACAAATATCGTCGGTGCTCGCCTGTATCGACTTCCATATAAGTATCACGGGAATGCGACGCGTAAATCCAAGCAGTGACAGAGACCTGTTCCTCGCTTTTCTTCCCGGATATGTGCCCGATGGAACTACTTGATTTTGGCATACAAGGATTCACTTCTTAATTCGCAATGTAGCTCTTCCCTTATTCGGCTCACCGGCATAAATGCAAAATCGCCAAAACTATGATGATAAAAGAACTCGGACAACGTATCATTCTCATTTGACGGGATGCACCAGAATAGTCGCTTCATCAGCGAAAGCCACGGCACGTATTATATCCGTATTAAAACGTCAGTTGCATTAAAGGTAATTATGTACACATCCATGTTCTGGCACATAAGCGGTTCGGCCAGTAAAATATATTGCACATGTTACCAATATATTTACGACCTTGCGTACCGTACTTTACAGCCTGAGTCTCGGAAGAGCGGTACATACATGCTCTCTTCCCACTTTCTCGCATAGACAGGTCAGGTAAGCAGCACACTGCCCTGCCCTCTTCTGCAACGACCCTGAATATACTCTCAGCGAACCGCATCGGTTTTCATCATAAATCTAATTTGCATATATGTCGCGTCATTTTAAACCTCTTATAAAACAATAATATCACAGTGTGGAGATCGATATCTTGTGCACGAAGTACGTACATGTTATATACATGCAGGGAATCGTATCCTATGTACACGCGTTTCTTCCTCGTTTGCGGTGGACGTGCTCAGATCGCATTGCTCGCGTCTCGATGGATGCTCCTCCCGTCTTAAGCGGTGTTTGTAGAATCAACATCTCTGTTGACTTTACCTTCCCGCTGGTGCTAGCTCGTGAGAACGCAAGGAGCACTCTCTAGCTCTCGCACAGCTTCCGCCCAGGCTTCCAACCTTGGCGCGCAAACGAGAGTGAGATCGCCTAGCCTTCGCTTTGCCATTATCACGAATTCGCCCTGGCCGTGTCGTGCGTCGCAGGCTGCTGGTACTCTCACGCGGACATCCCGCTCTTCATGCGGAATCTCAAAATCCACCTCATTGCCCTGTGGGATTAAATAATAAAATGAGCAATTGCCAGTCACCTTGCAGCTCGTCATCACAGTAATCTGTGCAAGACTTACCATGCCAGCTTCTTCAACCCGACGTAGCGTTTTAGTCACTCTCAGAACCAACTCGGCAGCTTCCAAGTCCGGTTTCCTCTGTACAGCACTGACAGTGCCTCTGGCAACCAGATCACTCTGACAATAGGCCTTGGCGAGTTCGTCCATTGAACAGGGCCTGCACTCGGCCTCCTCGTCCAGCTCGCCAGGTACCTTGCCGCGCTCGACGTTCGTTTCCAGGTCGTATTGAAGCTTCACCTTGTTCTGCCCGTAAGAAAGTTCATCAGCCTCGATAAAGAGCGCTGCCATCTGTTTTCTTGAGTGGAAGCAGCGATGGCACGCCTCGTGTTTGCCGTCCCGCGGAGAATAGACTGGCCTGAGGGTGCCACTCGTCTCGAGATAGACCCTTACGGGGCCGGAGACCTTTACGCAGGCTCGAAAACCTTGGGGTTCCGAACGGTTAATAGAGCCCCCGACCCCTGTGCCAGCACCGAGCGACAAAACGACCCTGAGCGCACCACGAGGATAACGCCAAGAGACTGTCCCTCTTGAGCAGCGAAGATAAACGGGCCTCACACCCCGACCGCCGCCACCACTGTAAAACGAATCAAAGCAAATTGTATGTTAGTGTCAGGTTAATAGAAATTTGCAAGACCACGTTTCGGGGTATACATTGAAACCTATGAATACAGTGCCTCCGCCACTGTAAAAGGAAACAAGGCGACTCGTACATTAGTGTCAGGTCGCCAGCAGTTTTTCAAGACCACCCTTCGGTATGCGCATCGAAATCTATGAATAATGTGCCGACCCCCGCCACTATTGCAAAACGAATCAAGGGGGGTCATACATTAGTATCACGTTAATAGACGTTTTTCAAGAGCACCTTTTAGTATGCACGTTGGAAGCTATGAATACTGTACCATCCGCCTCTACTACCACTGTAAAACAAGTCAAGGCGAGTGGTACATTAGTGTCAGGTCACTAAAAGTTTTCCGAGACCACCTTTCGGTTTGCAGGTCGAAACCTATGAATAATGTACCGACCGCCTCCACTACTGTAAAACGAATTAAGGCAAGTTGTAGATTAGTGTCAGGTCGAATGTACATTAATAACAGGCGGGTTGTACATTAATGTCAGTTTACAGAAGTTTTTTAAGACCACCTTTCGGTGTGCGCGGTGGAACCTATGAATACTGTCAGCAAAACCACTGAAGGGATGTTACATAGTTTTTATCGTATATAAATACCCGTCGGCTCGCGTACTGTTTTCTTAGCGTTAATGAATCTCGCAGCAGTGGACCGCGGTAAAATCCCGAGACGAAAGGAAGTTTTTACGTATACGCTGTAGAACGTGCGAAGCCGTATATGCATCGCTTAAGTGGATGCCGATCAGAAAAAGGTCGACAAGCATCAGTCCAGTCCCGTAATTCTCGCTCGTTTCATGCGGAACAGAATCGCTCTACTTGTTTCCTATCCCTTCCCGTTCGTTCGGTTTTCTTGCGTATTCAACAACGCACGGTCGTTACGTTATCGCTGCATTCTACCGACGACCCTATCCTATTTACTGGCTCGCTACTGTTTTGCAGTATCGATGAACACGATCAATCGGCGCGTGTTCGTCGTGTAATGCAATCGTGCGTCGAGCGTATCGTTACACAGAGAAACGTACGATGCCAGGTTGGATTGGCATTAGCTCCCAACGCTGAATTTAACGTCTACGAAGATTCCTCCACAGGGAAGACATCTAACTTTAAATCATCACGGCATTCCTAATTGATTTTCCAAAATAGCGAGGTTGCCGCCGAATAATTTGACTTTTGCAATAATAAATACTCTTTGGCTGAAACAATCCAATTGGTAATAACAGAGCGCGGTCGAGCTCGACACAAGCAAAATAAGCAAGTGCTTTCACCAGGAAGTAGAACCCGGCCAATTGTCTCAGATTGACCGTTAACGAGGCACGCGCTAATGCAAAATATACTCGGCCAGACTTTGTCACACACGATAATGCAGAACGTACAATTTTCGCCGCGTCCCCCGACAAGAGATCGTATATTTATTTTTGAAGGAGATGGTATATCAGAACGTGTATGCAAGGCTTGCTCGCCTCTCTGTCACAGAAGCGGAAAACCGGTTTCCGTAAGTCGTACGACGGGTTTTGCGTTTTAATAAACCCCGCAGCTTTTCTTTCCCTATTATTTAAATCATCCAGACCGATACTTACGGCGGTACCGGCTCGCTACCCCCAACTATGTACAATACCAATTACACGCTAATGCAGTCGCAGACGCTGGAAATGAGAGGGATGCGGTAACGCGGCTGATAGAAAAGTTATCGCTGCGCAACAATGATAATGGGCGTGCAAAAAAGACGTCAAAGGCATTCTTTCATCTCGGCAGGAATGCGCTCTTGGGTAAACGCGTGATAAGTGCTTTTTTGTTTCTGAAGCCTGCCGAGGCAACCATCTGAAGGATTATACCTGCAGCGCCGAAGGGACGAAGAAACTGAGGGGCAGCAACACTCGAGCTCCCAGCGTCGACAAAGGCAGGGTGGGTACCAAAGTGGCGACCGCGGTAAAACCCGAAATTGATTCTGCGATCTCGCCACGGAGATAACATCTAATTTAGTCGACCGTCGCGTTTACCGAGTCGGTGGTCGCGCTTATTGGCTCCAGCGCGTAAATCAAATTGGCGGCGGGACCCGTTCGCCAGAAAGGTATAAACGCAAATTGGAGCGGCCTGCGTGGCGCACGTGATTGGCATCAGCAATCCGATCGAGCCGCGGCGTGACTGTAAGCGGTTGCATAAATTAATCTTATTAGACTGGATTCGGCGCAGAAACGGCAAACGGCGTTGCTTAAAGAGGTCACAGGCGAGTCAGCGGTTTGGTGCTTGCAGATAAGATTGCCTCGCAGGTAGGGCACTGCGAGAGACATTCACAGTTTGCCTTCAAACAAACGAGACCTCGTCGGTGCGCGGTCGCTCGTGAACAGTATAAAAGAACGTTTTAAATCTGACTCATGACTTCCGCAAGGCGGAGCACGCTTTTATTATTTTCAGGCATTCCTGCGCGGCTCTTTCGTCCTGCCGATATACTAGTTGAGAGGCGACTTGATGAATTTCCATCGGAGAATATTCTCGCGCTTTGGCCAGACTAAACTGTGGATCAGGTTTTACTCGGCATACAGCGGACAGACGGACGACACGGGTGGGGTCGACGGGCCAGACATTGAAACGACTGAGTGAGAATGACGATTACAGCCTTCGCGAGGTAAGCCCGTAAGCAACGAAGTAATCGCAACATTTCGTAGACACTTCGTTCGAGTCAATTTATTCTTCAGAAAAACGTTTTGCTTTATCGCTGGTGTAATTGTCTCTATCATCAGTCGTCGAACTCTAAAAAAACAAGCGGAAACTTGAAATACTAAAGAAGATACGTGTAGCACGTTTGCAGGTATTTTTCTAACATACGCTTGCTTCACAGCCATTCGATTATTCGGCTCAACTGCCGCAACAAGTTTAATCGTTCCTAGAACTCAAATCTCCGTGCTCCGATTAATCTGACCGCGCGCTCGCCGTCCGAGTGACAAACAGAGCATTGTCCTGCCAGTTTTCCATCCCACAGAGGTCTAACAACCGAACCTTCGGTTTTCCGTGCCTCTTAAAGCTAAGTCGAAGCAACAAGTGTCAACCGTACCCTCCCTCGCATTCACGTCCAAATTTAGGATTCCGCCAGCAAGAAATCTGTCCCCCCCGAAAGAGGCGTGCGCGCCAGTGGTAAAGTAAAAGACTACCTGAATAGGAAAAAAATGCGAGAGACAAGAGAGTCGACGGGGAAGGAGAAACCAGTGGAGCGAAAAGGGAAAGAGGTTGTCGAGGTGGGGCAAGGGCGGGCAGCGAGGGGACAAGGGGGACACGAAATGTGGCGACAAAGCGGCGAGTACTAACCTTCCGGTCCAGTCGCATTGGTCAGCGAGTAGAAGAGTTGCATGTTCATGTGCAGGGGCCGACGTCACACCGCCGACGATGAGCAATAGCTGGAGCGATGACGCCGCGATACAGATTAGGGCAAAGGTCCTCATCTTTCAACAAGCAGCGTTTCTACTTGCCCTCTTTTTCTCTGCCACTCAGACGAGCCCTAGATCCTCAAGTGGCACATCTCGCGACACGCATGACCGTCGTGATTCTTCCAGATCCCACTTCAGCCGGGTATTCTAATTTGTTTACCCTCCCTCGATATCAACAGGTCTGCGCTACGAGATTATTCTCATTCATGACAACAATCGGCGCAACTACATCGTGCGTCGACTGTCATGCGGCGAACAATTGAACAATCGGAGCAGCGGGGTCTCAATCAAAATACGGCGCACACGGGAGCGGGGCACGACCTGTGCCAAACGACGAAAATTCACAAGCCACTCGAGCCACCCAGCAGACGTCCTTTTTACAGCTAGGTCGGAAACGAACTGGAAGTAAATCCGCGTAAGAGAATGTCCGATCACCACAAACGCGCCTCTGTGTGCTGCTCCGTAAACTGACCCTGCGTGTGCGTGCCCGCTGTACATATATCTATATATATATACATATATTCTCCGCTCGCTTGGCTGTGTACACGAGAGGAACGGAGCAGCGAAACTGTATCGAGATTACACGGACGAGGGGCGCGTTGAAAGGTGGTGTTCAAGCGCACGAGGACAACACACATGCGAGCAACAGGCTATCGCCTCAACGACTGTTTCACGTCTATGCGCACCAGTGCGAACGTTCACCGCTTATAGTGTCCGTCGCGGTAGTCGCCGCCGTCACCGTCGTCGTCGTTGCCGCCGGCGGCTAAAGAAAGAGAGAGGATCCTGTTGAGGCCGGCGACGAGGTAGAGACAGAAGAAAAGAGAGCCAGGCGCAGGCGCAGTTGGGGCACGGCCAGCGCACGCACAGCGACTCTATTCGATGGATTCGAAGCGACGCGTGGTCCCGATCAAGAAGATGTCCTTTTCGGAGCGAGTTATCTTCTTATTTTACGGCTACTGCCCCGTATGGCGTGATCTACATTGCGCGTGCGACGGAGTGGTCCGCTGGTTTGCGCTGCTTTTATGCCATTACAGGCCCACCAGCATCTTTGCTGAAAGCCGGGAGGAATGCTCAATTATGCGTTAAATAATACGGTTATTCGTGGGATGATGATTTTTGCGGCTGCGGTGGTTTAATGATTTTATTTTATACTGTAGGACCTGTACTTGTTGAGAGGCCAGTCCTCTTCAGGAGCACTATATATCTTTCAGAAAATCCATCGAGAAAATACTTACTATTGATTTACTTAGTTTACTTTAGGGTACCGTTACTTTATGGTCTACTTTATGATATATTTGATCTACTTTGTCCATTGGTGGTAGTAGTGGACAAAGTAAATCAGAGGATAAATATTTTCCCGGAGAAATTTGTGAAAAATTCGTAGTACCCGTAAAGAGAAGGTCTCGAAACATCTAGAACTCCTGCAGGATTAAATAAAGTCATTGAACCAAAACAGGCATATAAATCCTTAACATTATCGAAAAGGTTGAATTTGCAATCAAGTTATTTATAGTAAATGCAATGTTGTGTATACTGTCAGCTAGCTCCAGCTAGATACTTGTTCATCATTATTTCAGCACCTTTAACATACGGATTGTATGAGCTTCGGGTATTCATCATAAATCAACCCAACAGGTGGTGGACAGATATACGCAAGAAGTACATTGAGATACTGAGTGAATGCCTAAATAGGGTATAGCCGTTCGTTTCCAGTAGGCAGACCGAGAGTAATACACTTCAAGTGTCTTCGGCGTTTCTTCATTCAACATACAGAAAAACCTGGATGAAAGCAAAATATTAGATCTTCGTCTGGATTTTTAAAAGCGCAAGCCAGTATAATTGTTATCGGTAATCTACGTGACAAAATGTGTACCACTGAGATACTTTACTTCAGCTCCAATACTTCGGAGAGTCAGCTCCACCGTGACAAAACGACGGGAAAAGGTTCCAAGGCGAAGGAACAGAGTCGACCCGGGGCAACTCGCTTGTTTTACGAGCAACACGCGCGCCTAAGCAACGCTCTATCTGACAATGCTCCTTCCTTCATCATCGACCGCCCCCGCAAGTACCGCAGGCACGGCTGCGATCTTTTTTTTCGTTTTCTTTTCAGACTACTTTGTGCCTCGGCCACGGGCAGATATTTTGCATCGGTCGTTAGGTGAGCCGGCGACTATACGGTGCACGTAGGTGGCTGGTACATAGGCGTGCCCGCACTCTGTATACCCGTTACACCAGAGAGAACGTGCCCTACCAATGACGAGACGCGACGGGGATGCGTGCGAGAATTTAAGCGCGATCCAGGCGCATATTTTGCATTTTCGGCCCCTACTTTGGCCCGGAGCGAAAACTGAAGGAACTCGACGCGACACTGGATACGTCAGTGTGTGCACGTCTGTGGATGCTTGTGTGTGCTCGTGTCTGCTCGAGCACGAGCTCGCTCGTTCACTTGCTCTGCCCACCCGCCCGCACTCACGCACGCACGCCGCACGCACGCACGCACGCAGCGATGTAACCGGATACAACTTTCGTCTATCGAGCAGGATTTAAATTGTCGTCGAGATCTCGTTGGAAATTAAGTTCGCGCTGATTGTGGAATCTGATAGCGTCGCCGCAGTTGAACCGACCGTTTTTCGCCGGCAGCAGGATCCAGCTTGCGACGCTATGTTCGCCGCGTACGGCAAGGGGCTTCCACGGAGTTGAATAAAAACGAAGTATGAATTCTATGAAACAGGATCCGCGTTGCACGCGGTGAACTCGTTTGCAATTAAAACGCAAACGGATTCTGATGTTTCACGGTTGTGACGCGCTTCGTTGCATTGATATTTGTGAGCGCTGCCCTGTTGAAACAGAAATATAGAAATTGCTTCAGAAAAACAATCGGGGTTGAAGAATGCGGTGCATTAGCATGTAAGACGAGGTCGAGAAATATGAAACAAGTTTAAAAGGGAGCACGAACGCTTATCTCGCACGTGCACAACCCACCCAGTTCAAAGTATCCCAATATCCGTTGGTCAGTATAATGTTTCTCGAGAACTTGCCGAGACGTGTGTCTCGCCTGTAGTTAAGTATGTTAAGTTGTACAAGTAAGTACTATCAGTAGTACGCATAAGTGCTGTCAAGAAAGCAGCGTATTTAAGTACGATCAAGAAAATACCCAACTTGTATATCTTTTCTATTTAGTCGCATATGGTCCAGAAAATATCTACGTCAGCAGGGATTGTAAAACCCGCCTCGCAGCCATTAATGTTCGCGGATCTTATTCTTTCGTCTTGCCCACCATGTCTTCAAGCATCCTCACGAGACATTTTTTTCTGAAACAAAAGACTGACATTAATTCGCAGTACTTGGAACATGCGGTTCTAAACCTCCATTTTCTTCGCTTGCTCTTACCAATATAACGTCAAATGACACATCATCGTGTCACTAGCTATATTTAAAGCACACACTGATTAGATCTTGGTGTATATATGCAAACCCCACGAAAGATTCGTCCGGATGTATTCGCGGTCCAATTGTGTAAATTGTGAGTTATGTGCGCGCGCGCAAGTGCAAAGATGAGCCGTGCAGGAGGAGGAAGAGGAGGATGTTGTAGGCAATGCGTATGTGCATTTACAATGCGGATCTTATGTAAAGGGGTGGAGAGGAGAACTGTATAAAGAAAAAGGAGGAAGAAGTCAACCTTGTCTGACTATCGTCGCAACGAGTTTCACGTGCCCGCGCGTTCGACGCATATTAATTTCACTTCGCTTGAAGTACGACGTTCTCCGGATACAATCAGGAATTGAAACCGGTATAATATCGATCCTAACCACTTTCCGTTGACACCACTTCAGAACCGTACGTTAAACGTTTATGGTATATGGATGGCGACAACCAGAAATAGCTAAATTGTAACCAGCTAGAGAAGAGATTGGCCATTACTCGGTCGATGGGATTAAGCCATTACTCAATCGGCGCGTGTCTATATGAAAAGATGTTACCTGCCCAGGGATGCTTGTAAGAGTATTTTTGTATTACAAATACTCGTTTGATAAATGCTCGATAATGAAGACATGGACCGAATAAAATATAAAGAAGAGGTGGACGCCACATAGGCATGTACCTTTGCAATTTAGATCCTTCCAGATAATGCTTAAGTGTCAACGGTGTCTATTATTTCTTTGACACGGATGCTTGTATCTCGCCGAGAGAGCTCAGATATACAGTTTCCACAAATAAAAATGGTTCTATTTGAAAATATATTGCCCGTACAGGAATGCTTATAAGTATATTTTCGTATTACAAACACTCCTTTAATAAATGATCGCTAGCGAAGACTTGGACCACAAAGTAATATAAAGAAGATATGGAAGCAATATGGGCACTTATCATTTCGACTTAGTTTCCTCCAGATAATACGTAAAGTGTCAACGGTGTTCATTACTTTTCTGACGTATGTTTGCACTCGCATATACGATTTCCACAAATGAAAGTTGTTCTTGCGGTTACGGTACAATATATATCACCGCGTTATCGGACGCACGTAGGTGCGGCCGAATAGATAACGTTTTACCATATACCTGCCTATCCAAATTGCCATCGTAACTTTCACCGGTCGAACGACTAGCGCAACCGAAATATAGCGTCGCTCCAGTCCACTTCGTGGAGTACGTAGCACCAGCATTTGGATGCAGGTTTATGAAAAAAAACCTCGAGCAACATACATCCTCTACTCTTCTGACAGTATTTCTGAGAATATCGAGGGCACCCTTGAATCGGGCGGCAAAAAAGTTTTCTGCTGACGTAAATTTATATACGCACAGTCCTATGCGTAAGCATAAACACGGAGCCGATCTTCTGATCCTTCCGTGGATTACGTGCCACTAGCATTTGGATGGAGGTTTATGAAAAAACAAACCTCGAGCAACGTACATCCTCCACTCTTACGGCAATACCTCTGGGAATACCGAGGGCACCCTTGAATTGGGTGACAAAAAATTGTTCTACTGACGTAAATTTATTTACGCACAGTCCTGAGCGTAGACGTAAACATTAAGGCGATCTTCTTATCATTTCGTTGAGTACGTAGCACCAGCGTTTGGATGCAGAAGGTTTATAAAAAAAAAACCTCGGCTAACGTACATCCTCGACGCCTATGACAGTATCTCTGGGAATACCGAGGGCACCCTTGAATCGGGCGGCAAAAAAGTTTTCTGCTGACGTAAAGTTATATACGCACAGTCCTATGCGTAGACGTAAACATTAAGGCGATCTTCTTATCATTTCGGGGAGTACGTAGCACCAACATTTGGATGCAGAAGGTTTATAAAAAAAAAACCTTGGCTAACGTACATCCTCGACGCCTATGACAGTATCTCTGGGAATACCGAGGGCACCCTTGAATTGGGTGACAAAAAATTGTTCTACTGACGTAAATTTATTTACGCACAGTCCTGAGCGTAGACGTAAACATTAAGGCGATCTTCTTATCATTTCGTGGAGTACGTAGCACCAGCATTTGGATGCAGAAGGTTTATAAAAAAAACCTTGGCTAACGTACATCCTCGACGCCTATGACAGTATCTCTGGGAATACCGAGGGCACCCTTGAATCGGGTGACAAAAAATTGTTCTACTGACGTAAATTTATTTACGCACAGTCCTGAGCGTAGACGTAAACATTAAGGCGATCTTCTTATAATTTCGTTGAGTACGTAGCACCAGCATTTGGATGCAGAAGGTTTATAAAAAAAAACCTCGGCTAACGTACATCCTCGACGCCTATGACAGTATCTCTGGGAATACCGAGGGCACCCTTGAATCGGGCGGCAAAAAAGTTTTCTGCTGACGTAAAGTTATTTACGCACAGTCCTGAGTGTAGACGTAAACATTGAGGCGATCTTCTTATCATTTCGTGGATTATGTAGCACCAGCATTTAGATGGAGGTTTATGAAAAAACAAACCTCGAGCAAAGTATATCCTCCACTCTTACGGCAATACCTCTGGGAATACCGAGGGCACCCTTGAATTGGGTGACAAAAAATTGTTCTACTGACGTAAATTTATTTACGCACAGTCCTGAGCGTAGACGTAAACATTAAGGCGATCTTCTTATCATTTCGTTGAGTACGTAGCACCAGCATTTGGATGCAGAAGGTTTATAAAAAAAAACCTCGGCTAACGTACATCCTCGACGCCTATGACAGTATCTCTGGGAATACCGAGGGCACCCTTGAATCGGGCGGCAAAAAAGTTTTCTGCTGACGTAAAGTTATATACGCACAGTCCTACGCGTAGACGCAAACACGAAGCCGATCTTCTTAAGGCGGTGGTGCGTAACTTTAGGGGAGGGATGAGAAGTCCGTTCGGGAGACGGTTCGTTTGCAGTGGCGACCCAAGGATGTCACCGTCTGCGGTTACTGACGTAAATGTGCTCCTAAGAAAAAATACTCACGCTTCGGTCTCGAAAGTTTCCTGGCTGATCCGTCCGGTGTTGCACCCGACGAGGCACGTGTCGTAGCAGCAAATGCCCAGAGTCGTCATGCCAGTTTTGTACTGTTCGAAAGAAATGCACCCCATCCCGGCAGGATCGAGGCTTTGATACATGCTCGTGATGTGTCTAGCGAATAAGATTGGAGAGTTGACAATTTTTGAGCTGAACACACCATAATATCTACCGTAATTAACCAGTTAGTTGTTCCGACCTCTGCGAAAACTGCATATCGAAAATGTGATTCGATGCAGATACGGTTGTTTGATAAAATTGATGTGTCTAGCGAATAAGATTGGAGAGTTGACAATTTTTGAGCTAAACACACCATGATATCTACCGTAATTAACCGGTTAGTTGTTCCGACCTCTGCGAAAAGTGCATATCGAAAATGTGATTCGATGCAGATACGGTTGTTTGATAAAATTAATGTGTCTAGCGAATAAGATTGGAGAGTTGACAATTTTTGAGCTAAACACACCATGATATCTACCGTAATTAACCAGTTAGTTTTTCCGACCTCTGCGAAAAGTGCATATCGAAAATGTGATTCGATGCAGATACGGTTGTTTGATAAAATTTGTTAAAAAGTTTTTTATAATAAATTACTGTACCGAAGACGTATGTATTGGGTTGGAGGGAAACTTCTGTCGTATTTTTAATAGGCAGGTAATTTTTCTTATAAATAAAAAAAACATCTGGCTAGTGAGTCATTCGGATTTTTTTTGTTTTTTATAGCTGCTGTATAATATAAAAGGAGTCCTTTTTTACCGTTCATCATTTACTTGTGATATTTAAAGTGAAAAACATGTCAGCAGATAAAGTGCATTTACGACACTGCATTTTGTATGAATTCCAAAAACGATGCAACGCATCGGTTGCATGTAAAAATTTATGTGCGGTATTTGGAAAAGATATTGTAAATGTTCGTACTTGTCAAAGATGGTTTAGCAAATTTCGTTCCGGGGCTCTGAGCCTCCAAGAAAGTGATCGATCTGGACGACCATCCAAGATCGATAATGATGTTTTACGATCCATGTTGGAAAATAATCCACATTTAACAAGTCGAGAAATTGCAGAAGAGTTTGGCATTCATCATACAACACATTCAATGTATTATGATTAATATTAAATACATATTTTTATAAATGAATTCAAATATTTTCTTTAAAATACGACAGAACTTTCCCTCCAACCCAATACTAACTGATAAATAAAATCCAATCTGTATAGAGTTTATCTCTACAGTGTACACACCTAATCACTGTATACAGTTTTTTCCTAATAATTATTTATATTTTTATATTTATTCGTCTTATTTCGTCTTGTCTTGCAAATATTCGAAATATCTTAACACTTGGCATGCGGGCAACGTATTTTTACGTTTTTTGTAGTCTGTCACTGGAGCGCGGGTCACGTAAAAATACGTATTTAGTTGATTTGGTGTTGTTAGTGGATATCCACCACAAATCTACTAAATACGTATAATTACATGAATGTGTGACATTATATGCGTGTTATTTGCGTTGCTAGGCAACGCTTTGCATTTTTTCCCCATAAGTTATGATTGTTGAGTTACTCGATCTTTTGCTGAGTTATTTCGTCTTCAATCGCATTCTTAGCTCCAGAACGTGTTTTATCAATTTGAAGCTTGATTTTTTATTATTGATTACAAAATTGATCAAATGAGCCGTTGTGACAAAGATAGTGATGAAGAAATATGTGCTGACAAATTATCGGACTTTTCGTATGATAGTGTGGAAAACTTTAGAAATCGCTTATTTTTATGATTTCGTGAAAATATCGTTTGTTTTTTGTTAAATAATCATACAGTATATATTTAAGTGTGAAATAAAAAAAGTTTCGTTCCTAAAAACGAAGTAGTTTTCGATTTACTGCGATTTTTCTGAATAACCAAACTTCCACGTGATTCAAGAAGAAACGCCCGCTGCACGCGAAATTCGGCGGCGAAGTATGCCCGCATGCCAAGTGTTAACAAGTCCAGAAATTGCAGAAGAGTTTGGCATTCATCATACAACACATTAAATGTATTATGATTAATATTAAACACATATTTTTATAAATTAATTCAAATATTTTCTTTAAAATGCGACAGAACTTTCCCTCCAACCTAATACTAACTGATAAATAAAATCCAATCTGTATAGAGTTTATCTCTACAGTGTACACACCTAATCGCTGTATACAGTTTTTTCCTAATAATTATTTATATTTTTATATTTATTCGTCTTGTCTTGAAAATATTCGAAATATCTTAACCGTTTGAGTCCGGAGAAGCGCTATCGCGCTTCACTTGTCGTATGCCAAAATACAGCGCAGCGCGATAGCGCTTCTCTTGTTTTGTATCGAGAATGCGAAGACGCTGCTGTTGGTAGTATACTTTACGCAATTATTGAGAGCAGTTGCAGTAATATCAGTAGCAGTTTTTATTCATATAATATATTCGGAAAATTGTCGTGGTAAAAAATTAAATAGACTGCAATTTACTTCGAACATTATTGACACTATAGGGGAGGAATGGTTAGCAAGCAAAAATGCCACAGGAACATCACCAATAAGTAAAAAGTTTTCTTTAGAAAAATTGCCTGGGCGAAATTTGCGACAGTGTGATGTATGCAGTAATAAAAATGGTAATGGAATTAAATGATCCAACCTAATTTGCGCTATATGTAAAGAAGGAATTCATGGAATTTGTGCAGCAAAACATTTTTGTAATAAGTGAAAATAAAAATTTTTTTTATCATAATTACTTGTTACATAACAATTAGTGTTAATTATAACCATTTTCATTGTTTCCCAAAAAAAAATACTACGCATTTCATCCCGGACTTTTAGCATATGCATAAGAAAATGCTCCCGTACTCAAATGGTTAATATTAATCATAATACATTTAATGTGTTGTATGATGAATGCCAAACTCTTCTGTTTACCACTCTCTTCTGAACGAAATTTGCTAAACCATCTTTGACAAGTACGAACATTTACCATATCTTTTCCAAATATCGCACATAAATTTTTACATGCAACCGATGCGTTGCTTCCTTTTTGGAATTCATACAAAATGCAGTGTCGTAAATGCACTTTATCTACTGACATGTTTTTCACTTTAAATATCACAAGTAAATGATGAACGCTAAAAAAGGACTCCTTTTATATTATACAGCACCTATAAAAAACAAAAAAAAATCCGAATGACTCACTAGCCAGATGTTTTTTTTATTTACAAAAAAAATTACCTGCCTATTAAAAATACGACAGAACTTTCCCTCCAACCCAATATCTTAAAATCGATTAACACTTTGACTGCCACGGTGGTCACTGCTGACCGGCGCAAGAGATTTTACTGAAGATCTAAAATATTCGTAATGGGCAGCAATAATTATTTTATAAATGCAGTTATTGTTAGAATAGTAATGCGATTCTTTGGTCTCGAATACATGCAGATTATTTACATTTTGCATAATTCAATTAAACGCTGTAGTATTTCATAGCATCGCCGTTCTAATACAGCAAAATACGCATGGCAGTCAAAGTGTTAATGCACTTTAGTTGTCACTAAAATGAGAATTTATACAGCAACTTGCAACTACTCTTTATACATGACGTGTATACTCGTGAAAAATAGCTAACAGGTTAAACTCGATAGTCGATCCATGGATATATTACGCATCGCTGATGCAGAAGAATACTACCGTGGCGTGAAAAGTAACGGTGGTTCGCGCAGTCCAGATCTGAATAGAATGCACTTGTCGAGAAGTTCGGAAAGATACTCGATGGGGTCTGGGGGTTCGTCAACAAGGAGATGACCGATCAGAAAGTTGAAGAGCTGAATGATTTTCTTCTTATGTAGGTAGTCTTGAGCTTGGAGTTGCGTTGCTGTGAGTTCCTAAAATTTAAATGACGACATCTGTACGCATCTTGTAGCATTAGAAATTCGCGCGTTCGAAAAACACACCGTTCCGAGTAACGGTCGTTCTGACAATACCAGGTTGTTCAATAAGTTTTGTTTCGTTTTGTTGAGGGCGTTGCTACTAGTCCAAATTTGTTTTTGTTTTGTTGGTTCACTCTTCTTATCAACGTATGTGAAGGTTCATTTCAATCAGTCAATTCATTCTTTGTTTACAAGCCATTTAGTGTCGCCGTGTCACAGTATTTTCGACAATGGAAAAAATTGAATATCGTGCAGTGATAAAATTCTTATTTTTGGAAGGTGTAGCACCAAAAGAAATTCACGAACGAATGTTAAGAGTGTATAATGAACGTTCACCTTCAATTAGAACAGTAGAAAGATGGGTTGCTGAATTTAAACGTGGTCGTACAAGCCTTGAAGACGATCCACGTGAAGGACGTCCAAAAACCGCAACAACACCAGAAATCGTAGTCAAAGTACAGGATATGGTTTTGGAAGATCGTCGATTGACTGAGAGGGATTTAGTAGAGGCTCTACGCATCTCATTAGGCAGTGTGAGTCATATTTTAAATGAAATTTTGAGTTTTAAAAAGCTGTGTGCACAATAGGTGCCGCATTCGCTAACAATTGAACAAAAACACATTCGAATGCGACTTTCTCAACAACATTTGGGGCGCTTTAAACAGGATAAAGTGGATTTTGTGCGTCGATTCATCACTATGGATGAGACTTGGGTCTATCACCATGATCCTAAATCAAAACAAGAGGCTAAAGAGTGGTGTGAACCTGGTTGTTCGGCTTCGAAACGAGTTCGTGTCCAGAAATCGGCCAAGAAGGTTCTGGCATCTGTTTTTTGGGATGCAAAAGGAATTTTGTTTGTGGATTACTTGCAAACTGGTAAAACAATTAATTCTGAATATTATTGCAACCTTTTGGACCAGTTGAAGGAAAAAATTCGTGAAAAAAGACCCGGTTTGCAGAAGAAAAAAATCCTTTTTCATCAGGACAACGCACCGTGTCACAAGAACATTTTGACAATGGCTAAAATCCATGAATTAAAGTGCGAATTGTTGGAGCATCCGCCGTATTCACCAGATTTGGCCCCCAGCGACTTCCATTTGTTTCCAGAACTCAAAAAATTTATGCGTGGCAAGCGTTTTTCGTCAAATGAAGAGGTCATAACGGCTATTGAAGCGTATTTTGCAGACCTTCCGGAATCTCACTTCAGGGATGGGATCCACAGATTGGAGGATCGTTGGAGCAAGTGCATTAATGTTCAGGGAGATTATACTGAATAATAAAGTGTATTTTGAACCATAACATTGTGTTTTTCTTATCGAACGACAAAACTTATTGAGCAATCTGGTATGCTAACCTCTATGACAAAACTTGCATGAATTTTTTTGTTACAATAATCATGTATTCAATCAGTTCGTTATGACATTTCTTATTTTACACAGGGATTTACCGAAATTGATTATGTTTTACCTGATTTTCATCATTTCCGTTTTGAGGGTTATTTTCGAGTATTTTTTCGGTGCAAATATTTTGTAACCCTTCCGGTGGTTGAGGAATCTGTTGCGATTCTTTGCATTGCGCCGAGCAAGTGGATATATCTTCCATGTTTCGTTTCCGAATGATCGTTCGGTTAAGCGAGAATGTATCTTACAATATTTCAACCAGACAATGCGTTGGCAAACATGGATTCAAACGCAAAGACGTTAGAACAACCGTCGTAGGCAAAATAAACGTCGTTCCCATGGATACGTGCAGAGTTCAATATCATACGGCTTTTAGTAAATATTTAATCAATATTCAGAATTTGTATCTCTTTTAATCTCACCCAAATGGAGTATTACCAAAAATGGTAATTGACGTTTTAATTTAAAACCTAATGTTTCGGCACGGACCAACGGTACTAATTTTGAGAAATAACTACGAGAATAAATATTAGGATACTGCCTGCTGTCTTCTATTAACACTTTGACTGCCATGATGGTCACCGGTGACCAACGCACGAGATTTTACTGAAGATCCAAAATATTCGCAATCGGTAGCAATTATTATTTTATAAATGCAGTTGGTATTAAAATAGTGGTGCGATCCTTTGGTGTGCAATACCTGCACATTACTTACATTTTTCATAATTCAGACGAACGCTGGAGTATTTCATAGCATCGTCGTTCTAATACCGTAAAATACGCTTGGCAGTCAACGTGTTAACGACCAATTTAGTTTTTCTGTTCTGTATTATCGACCTGCCATTGATCGCTAGCGACACGCAAAGTAGCGGAATAGATAGAAATTATCATTGAATTCAGCATGTGCGCCGCGCGTGCTTGCGTTTTGAAATTAATTTATTGGCAAAGTAACTTTATGTTTATATCATGGCGAAACTCAGTTCATATTACACACTGTGTCCGCTGATTGACCAGCAAAATTTGCTTGGCGTTGAAAGAGACTCTGATCCAGGATGTGCTATCGTCACTTTAGGAAGAAATATCGTGATACGATACAAGGTTAACTCCATGTGTTTTGTATTATATACATACCATGATTGACTGACATACTGATTTGATCATATGTTTCCACAGTTACAAGACCTCAAGCAAATAAGTAGTTGGTCTAGTAAAGAACGAATTACGACTCAAGTGATTTATGACAAGTCTACGCAGCAATATGTGGCGATATTCAATGAACGAAGGATTCGGATATGGTCAAAAGAGGAGACTGACTTGAACAACCTAAAGGGCTTTAAATTTAACGAACCGATTCATACCATACTTGCTTCTGGTGACTTGCCTCCTGTACTAATTCTACCAAATGGGTCGACAGCTTCCTTGGAATGGGCCCTTCAAAACAGAAAGTCATGGATTAGTACGCCTGTATTGAAACCTGATGAGACAATATTAGATTGTCAGCTAGTATGTCTGAACGACAAAGTGAGTTTGTGCAGTCTGACGAAAATAGGGCAGACATACAATTATGTTGTAGTCAAGCTCAAAGAACAGACATACTTACCAGACAGAGATCATGTGAAAAGAATTATATTAAAGCGTACATCGGAAGATCTTGTGGGCCATGTAATTATGCAAGCGGAGAATACAGCGTTCCTACTTACTCTTTGTAAGGATGAATGAATGCTGTTGTAGTTAGTATTAACACATTGCGGACGGATGACGAGATATCTCGTCATTGCTATTTCGTTGTTCGGGGCCATTGACGAGATATATCGTCTTGCATATTCTGTCGTTCGAGGCAGGTGACTAGATATCACACAGTTGCTACGTGATTGTCAGCCGCAGTTTTTCGTTATTTGTGTTGCCAATTAATTATTTGAAACTCTGAAATATGGATAGCGACAAAACGATTAGCAATGTTACAGAAACATTTGCGGAAAGTTTAACGGATGTGATGACGAGAATATGAATATTTGTGACAACTTTGTCGTGTTCCACTTCACTTAGTGTTATGTTTTACGAAATATCATACTTTAAAAAATGTTTACTTTTAACACATTTTTACCTATTCAAAAATATTAAAAAAACATTTATTTTTAGAGTTTTTAAAAATAAATATTTCACGGGACAATGATCTTTAACACGTTGACTGCCAAAGTATTTTGCTCTATTAGAAAGCACCGTTCCAATAGAAATTGGTTTTGCACCGGTCACCGGTGACCACCGTGGCAGTCAACGTGTTAACTACTAACAAATCATCACTAATTTAAAGATATTTGACGCAAAAAAATACCCGGCCACTGGGTACGATTAGCAATAGAATGCCCGGTCCGCAAAGTGTTAATAATTATTAACACAGTCATATTTCTAGGGTCCCATGGGAGATTGTACAGTCATTCATTAATTGAGACAGCTGGCGAAAGTTCTGGGACGTTAATTAGTGTAATTACAAATATCAATACAAAGTATCCTGTTGTCATGACAGCATTGAATGAAACAACAATCGCAGCATATGGAGCTGATGCATCTGAAGAAGGTGCAATTTTGATGATATACAATGTACAATTCAAACTTGTGCAGGCTGTGCAAAAGTTGAAACTTTATACCAAGGATGCTAAACTGTGGAAAGTAGAGGACAAACTGCTGTTAGCCGCTAATCGGCACTTAGCTATTGCGCCTTATCAGTTGGCACCGCAAAGAATAGCCGCGATGTTGGGCTCTTCTCGACATTTTCAAGATGGCTTCAATGAAAATGACGAGGACGACGTTGTGGTCATCCAAGAGTCCACGGTAGCTCAGTGGACAGACGAACCAAGACTAACAGAATTATCGTGCGGTGATATACCGAAGAATATATCAAAACAGGTGTCTACTTACATCAGTGAAGGGCTGAGTGATGCCACTATTCAGGAATTGTTAATTCCACAATTGATAGAATCTAAAGACATTGCAACGATAGTATGGTGTTTCAGTACTCTGAAAGATCTACCGGAGCATCTTCTAATAGACTTGTTAGTGTTTGCTTTAAGAACCCCTGACAGAACTTTCATTTCTCTACAAAACGGTATAGCTGATGGTAACACAAAATCAAACAATTGTACAAGACACGAATTTCTTGATAAGGTGTTCAGTATGAGCTATTCAGATGTTTCTTTGCTATCGTATTTAAAGTCAGGCATTAAATTTGATGAGGCGTTAAGGTTACTGGAATACTTGATTGATAAATTAAGCGTGCAGGAGGATGTACTTGATCCTATTTCCCAACCAAGTGTTAAGCAGGTATATGAATGGTCGAGCCTTTTACTTGATTCTCATTACCAACATTACGTGTTATCGCAAGATCCAGACGTATTGGTTCTTCTGAAGAAATTGGACACCGTTTTAGACGATCACGTAAGTCCTATATGGCAATAAGAACACCGAACCTCGTCATGCAACGTTCACGTCATTATTACTTTTTTTTTAGTTTCAGTTACTAAAAGACATCGAAAACATGAGGCCGATGCTGATTAGGCTAATTAACGGGAAGTCGTTAAAACCTTCTCCGAAGAGTTGTAATAAATATTATTCGATAGAAGAAATCAAATTGTATTAAATCGTGAAATATATGTCACATACCTTTTTACCTAAATATACGGTTTCACATCTGACATGGGGTCAATCGTAACACAAAATTCAAATTTTATTTAATATATTTACACAATAGCATAAATTACAGAACGCGACGTATGGTTACACTGGCAGATAGCGATCGAACCACGCATCCTCGCGTTTACAAAGGTAGATGAAAGTCAACAATTTGCACTATTACTGTTGGAATGTTAGATTCTCGATCTAACTCAATTGCGCTTTAAATGGAACTGTGCCCAGATTACCAACGGCAGCCATCGACAATTCTCCTTTAGCGCACTTTGCAGCCGCCTATTAAATAAAAATAAAGACGTATCGTCGAGTAAATATGCGGAATAACTAGATTGAATTATATTACGCAACAAATTTACTTACACTCTTAACATCGCTAGCAGACACTTTATCGATTTCATCTGCGATCGAAGTTGGTGTGGCGACACGTCCTTTCATCAATATTGAATGCGTTAAACTGTCCACGATACCAGATGTACTGTCGCAACAGTAGAGAACATCACCTTTCAGCTTGGCCTTACCCTGAGCGATGTCTGCATCTGTCAAGTTGGGCGATCGTAGCCATTTGCATGCAGCTTCGGTTAGCTGAAAATGAACAAAGTGAATTTTTAACTTGAATTCTTTGTACTGAGAACAATAACTTGTGTAGAGTATTCATTTATTTACCTGTCCTGCCATACTCGGTGTTGTACTGAGCATGATTCCAAAAAGACCGCTGTCGGAGTAAGCAGCGTTAAATGCAGAAACGAGGAACGGTTCCTGACCCGCTACGGACTGCAATGCTTTATAGAGTGGAGAAGAAGTATTGCCCCATTTGACGCGGGGTCCATTGCCAGTAGCGGCCTGCATGACTGCAAAGGCAAGGGCTTCCTTTTCGTTATTGAGACCTGAGCTCTCAACGGCTATGGCTACAGTCGCCATGTCGGTCTTGCGATCTTTGCGAATCTCTCCGCCGTAATACTTAGAAGGTGCATCAGAGCAATTGCTCTGCGGGATGTTTAGGCTTGATGCAAACTGACTGAGCTCTGTCATCGGTACGCCGAGACCGACAATTGCACATCTGCTCGCAGTGAGCCAATTGTTCATGAAATGTTGCATCTGCCGTAAAGCGTAATGGGCAACATGAAGAAATATTTTTAGACTGGCCATTGTAATGTGGATAATTACGAACTCACGGTTTCTGTTGATATGTGTCCTAATTGCCATTTTGGGCAATAAAGTGAATATCCTAGACCATCGTGATAGGCAACTTTGTGCAAGAGTTCGGATACACGAGTAACAGCGGGTATGGATGAAAGTTCGTAACGCATCCTAGGTACCTGATCTGTCAACTCCCATGGTTTGAATACTTGCCGTAAAGCAACGTCTTCAAGATAATTCAAACTATTCATCCTGCCAAAATGTAATGTAAATATCATTTTGAATATACCGTATTAGAATCAATATTGAATAACTTACACGTTGTTTCGTGCCATGGTCAATGTATAAGAAATACATTCCCTATCTGTTGTGGCAGTGATCTCACCGCCAAGTTGTTGGATGTTTCTGGTGATTGCAAAGGTCGTTGACCGACTGCTGCTTAACCCTGCTGCAATTCTCATGTAGTGTGTTACACCCTGAGTGTCGTATGTTTCATTACGTGACCCAGCCCTATAATTTGTTGTGATAGTAATATGAAATATATTCTTTCCTTATAATGTAGCTCCAGTTATAAATATTTTACATTGAGTTGAAGATTTTGTTACAATAGGTCGAACTGATAAATATACCTAAATGCGATGCAAATCTTAGCGATTGCCCTGTAATTTGTTGTGATAGTAATATGAAATATATTCTTTCCTTATAATGTAGCTCCAGTTATAAATATTTTACATTGAGTTGAAGATATTGTTACAATAGGTTGAACTGATAAATATACCTAAATGCGATGCAAATCTTAGCGATTGGGTTGTCATTGTCAACAGTCGCCACAGCAACTTTATTTTCCTTCGTTTTTTGAAGTTCAGGGGCTACGGCACCTGCCGAAGAATGATGGACAGCTGATGCTGTTGCATAGTTTCTAATCTGTAATCAATTATGATCTATTGAATAGGCATTCTTTATGACACTGTACAGCGTTACGTTACATTGGCAAGAAGAGCATGGTTTAACCGCATTGACAGGGCTTGAATATGAAGTACTGAACATTTGTAACATGGATATTGCTCAAGTGCTAACTAAAGCACAAACAGACATACAGTCTGTGAATGCAAAATCACAGTATATAATAATGCCTTGCAATAATTATGTGAGATTTATCATACCTCATTGATCTGCAATGGTTAGGTTTTAGATATGTAACCAATTCAGGCAGCATTATGAAAATTCGCTTACACAACAAAATACTCAACACGCCTTAGTAAATCAGATAATATTAAGCGCTTGAAAAACTTTAGGGTTTGTAATTGACATGTATAGTGATTTAGTGTTTTACATAACATCTGCGCTGAATATGAAGTACATATCCGGACCAACGGTTCACGGAAATTCGATGACAGAATAGCTGATAATCGTAGTCTGATAATTTGTCGCATTATAGAATGAAAGTTTTCTTACGGCTGAATTTCGCAGCAGGGGTAACCGCACAGCGGTGCAAGCCATTTTTCGGACTTTCTGATGTTCGATAGAAAGGAGACACAAAAAGACGTCTGTAGCGCAACCTCAAAGAACCAACCAATAACTCTTCGATGGCCTTTGCGCATGTACGGCGCAACATTTTAAGCGCACACTCAATGCTGGCCCTTACTTTCATTTTATAACACGACAAAAGTTGAATTTCAAAATTTGTTATTAAGTAATAACATATTTCGAACGAAGTATCTTTTTTATTAATGATTTAACAAATTTAATTGACGTTTTAATTTAAAACCTAATGTTTCGGCACTGTGTCTGCCTTTATTACA
This sequence comes from Cryptocheilus praepositus, assembly GCA_033815515.1. Taxonomy (NCBI): domain Eukaryota; kingdom Metazoa; phylum Arthropoda; class Insecta; order Hymenoptera; family Pompilidae; genus Cryptocheilus; species Cryptocheilus praepositus. The sequence continues at coordinate 5,162,198 of JAWWQZ010000257.1, forward strand.
AAATTTAACTATTTGTACTAATTTTGAGAAATAACTACGACAATAAATGTCAGTATGAAAAATCAATACAAAGAATTTAAGAAATAAGAATGAGACTAGATATCAGTTCGAAAAATCAGTACAAAAAATGTAATCCAACAATGTTGATAAATGGGCGCTTTCCATTCAGTGTCGAAACGTTTGTTTTTAAACAATTTAATTGACGTTTTAATTTAAAACCTAATGTTTCGGCACTGTGTCTGCCTTTATTACAAAATTTAACTATTTGTACTAATTTTGAGAAATAACTACGACAATAAATGTCAGTATGAAAAATCAATACAAAGAATTTAAGAAATAAGAATGAGACTAGATATCAGTTCGAAAAATCAGTACAAAAAATATAATCCAACAATGTTGATAAATGGGCGCTTTCCATTCAGTGTCGAAACGTTTGTTTTTAAACAATTTAATTGACGTTTTAATTTAAAACCTAATGTTTCGGCACTGTGTCTGCCTTTATTACAAAATTTAACTATTTGTACTAATTTTGAGAAATAACTACGACAATAAATGTCAGTATGAAAAATCAATACAAAGAATTTAAGAAATAAGAATGAGACTAGATATCAGTTGGAAAAATCAGTACAAAAAATGTAATCCAACAATGTTGATAAATGGGCGCTTTCCATTCAGTGTCGAAACGTTTGTTTTTAAACAATTTAATTGACGTTTTAATTTAAAACCTAATGTTTCGGCACTGTGTCTGCCTTTATTACAAAATTTAACTATTTGTACTAATTTTGAGAAATAACTACGACAATAAATGTCAGTATGAAAAATCAATACAAAGAATTTAAGAAATAAGAATGAGACTAGATATCAGTTGGAAAAATCAGTACAAAAAATGTAATCCAACAATGTTGATAAATGGGCGCTTTCCATTCAGTGTCGAAACGTTTGTTTTTAAACAATTTAATTTAAACCCTAATGTTTCGGCACTGTGTCTGCCTTTATTACAAAATTTAACTATTTGTACTAATTTTGAGAAATAACTACGACAATAAATGTCAGTATGAAAAATCAATACAAAGAATTTAAGAAATAAGAATGAGACTAGATATCAGTTCGAAAAATTCGTACAAAAAATGTAATCCAACAATGTTGATAAATGGGCGCTTTCCATTCAGTGTCGAAACGTTTGTTTTTAAACAATTTAATTGACGTTTTAATTTAAAACCTAATGTTTCGGCACTGTGTCTGCCTTTATTACAAAATTTAACTATTTGTACTAATTTTGAGAAATAACTACGACAATAAATATCAGTATGAAAAATCAATACAAAGAATTTAAGAAATAAGAATGAGACTAGATATCAGTTGGAAAAATCAGTACAAAAAATGTAATCCAACAATGTTGATAAATGAGCGCTTTCCATTCAGTGTCGAAACGTTTGTTTTTAAACAATTTAATTGACGTTTTAATTTAAAACCTAATGTTTCGGCACTGTGTCTGCCTTTATTACAAAATGTAACTATTTGTACTAATTTTGAGAAATAACTACGACAATAAATGTCAGTATAAAAAATCAATACAAAGAATTTAAGAAATAAGAATGAGACTAGATATCAGTTGGAAAAATCAGTACAAAAAATGTAATCCAACAATGTTGATAAATGGGCGCTTTCCATTCAGTGTCGAAACGTTTGTTTTTAAACAATTTAATTGACGTTTTAATTTAAAACCTAATGTTTCGACACTGTGTCTGCCTTTATTATAGAATTTAACTATTCGTACTAATTTTGAGAAATAACTACGACAATAAATGTCAGTATGAAAAATCAATACAAAGAATTTAAGAAATAAGAATGCGACTAGATATCAGTTCGAAAAATCAGTACAAAAAATGTAATCCAACAATGTTGATAAATGGGCGCTTTCCATTCAGTGTCGAAACGTTTGTTTTTAAACAATTTAATTGACGTTTTAATTTAAAACCTAATGTTTCGGCTCTGTGTCTGCCTTTATTATAGAATTTAACTATTCGTACTAATTTTGAGAAATAACTACGACAATAAATGTCAGTATGAAAAATCAATACAAAGAATTTAAGAAATAAGAATGAGACTAGATATCAGTTCGAAAAATCAGTACAAAAAATGTAATCCAACAATGTTGATAAATGGGCGTTTCCATTCAGTGTCGAAACGTTTGTTTTTAAACAATTTGATTGACGTTTTAATTTAAAACCTAATGTTTCGGCACTGTGTCTGCCTTTATTACAAAATTTAACTATTTGTACTAATTTTGAGAAATAACTACGACAATAAATGTCAGTATGAAAAATCAATACGAAGAATTTAAGAAATAAGAATGAGACTAGATATCAGTTGGAAAAATCAGTACAAAAAATGTAATCCAACAATGCTGATAAATGGGCGCTTTCCATTCAGTGCCGAAACGTTTGTTTTTAAACAATTTAATCGACGTTTTAATTTAAAACCTAATGTTTCGGCACTGTGTCTGCCTTTATTACAAAATTTAACTATTTGTACTAATTTTGAGAAATAACTACGACAATAAATGTCAGTATGAAAAATCAATACAAAGAATTTAAGAAATAAGAATGAGACTCGATATCAGTTCGAAAAATCAGTACAAAAAATGTAATTCAACAATGTTGATAAATGGGCGCTTTCCATTCAGTGTCGAAACGTTTGTTTTTAAACAATTTAATTGACGTTTTAATTTAAAACCTAATGTTTCGGCACTGTGTCTGCCTTTATTACAGAATTTAACTATTTGTACTAATTTTGAGAAATAACTACGACAATAAATGTCAGGATGAAAAATCAATACAAAGAATTTAAGAAATAAGAATGAGACTAGATATCAGTTGGAAAAATCAGTACAAAAAATGTAATCCAACAATGTTGATAAATGGGCGCTTTCCATTCAGTGTCGAAACGTTTGTTTTTAAACAATTTAATTGACGTTTTAATTTAAAACCTAATGTTTCGGCACTGTGTCTGCCTTTATTACAGAATTTAACTATTTGTACTAATTTTGAGAAATAACTACGACAATAAATGTCAGGATGAAAAATCAATACAAAGAATTTAAGAAATAAGAATGAGACTAGATATCAGTTGGAAAAATCAGTACAAAAAATGTAATCCAACAATGTTGATAAATGGGCGCTTTCCATTCAGTGTCGAAACGTTTGTTTTCAAACAATTTGATTAAAGATACGCCAATTAAATTTGGAACATCATTATAGCGTGTTAATTGGATTGCGAAATAAATAATTCGAATTAGGAGTTTAATATTTTGGTCTCTTTAATAAATGTTGCATTCTATTTACGTTACTTACAGTATTAATAAACCTGTTACAAATATATCCTGTGCCACATTTGTACTCGTGAACATTATCTTTTTGAATTTGCATTTCATGTATACCTCAAGAGATATTCATTATTTTTTTCTTTCGTTTCTAAGCATTCTCTAAGTCGTTATGCGTAATATACAAAATGTAATCGATTAAACAAGGTGCGACAGAACAGCGTGTGTCCGAAACAATTTAAAATGTACGCAGTAACACGCTAAATTAATCGAAATTATTCTTAACATATATAACAAATGAAACGTAACATTACGTTGAGGAGAATATTTTCAAATTCTCTTGGATATGATACACATCGTAATGCGTGACGGTGCACTAATACACGTATAAACCAAATAATCACAAAAATGGTGGAGTATGCATAAGTCTTGATATCATCGATAATATTTCCTTTACATATCTATTGACTTATAAATAATGACTAAATTAAAATCGCGTATATAACAATGAGCGCCTCATGATTTGGCACAAAAGTTACAATATGTTTTAGATCTTTGGTTTCAGGAAATGGCTAGTGGGCACAATTCTAAAAGTTTGGAAGCTACGTGCAAATAAGGGTGGATTTTGCAAATGAGCGTAAACCTGCGTTCATTGGTCACTTAATAATACGAAATGATATATATATATATCTATGTATGTATATATATATATATAATTATTCAGTAGAGAGACTTCACCGTTATATCATGCAGATACAATCGTATTTCACTGATGCCACAGATGTTTACACGGAACGTATTAAAATGTTGCCTCTTACGGTGAATTAATCTTACATCGAGTATGTTTATAAATATATTTTTTCTCGTACTCATTTGCAATGTCCAGAGTATTCTTTTTATATAGCTAAGGTAATCGTTACATATACATAATGACTAGAATAAAAGTGAACATTACAATTTGTTATCACCATGCAAACGTACTTATAGCTACCATTAGGCATCCTGATCGGATTATCTCATGAACAATAAAGTCCCGGAAGGTGTGACCATTTGCGCATAATATCTAAAGCCAATTTCTTACATTCCTTCAATTTCCCTAATGCAATTCCTGAAATCCGCATTGAGCTTTGTTTTACATTTGCAAGTCGTATCTCCATTTTTTGTCAGCGTAAGATCGGTAAGTTTTCGGTATCGAATATATCAGACTATCCGGGACGTTAATACTAGAATATGAAATTACGATTGAATTCATGTCACAATGGAGTATTTTTCTTTTTTTCTTGGGAATATATGTATCCGAAATAGAAGAATATAAGCTAGAAGCTAAGTAACAACTTTTTTCATAACACATTAATTATCACGGATGTGGCGCTGGATCATGGTATCTCTGATTTTCTGTTTCTATGATCCGTCACAATCATCACACACGATGCACTTTAATCGAGATAGAAAAGGACAATACAATAAATAATCGATCTAATATCTATGTAATGGAAAAAATTGATTTCCCTAATGTTTTACCGTACTTCTCATACCGGAACGAATTTGTTCGTAAGGTTTTTTTTATGTAGTATTTTAAAAAAATAATTCGTTTTGAAAGTAATGGATCCATCACATACACTCCTTATGTTAACTCGCACGCTCTATTCATTCCGCTGTGTAAGACGAGCTGCACCCTATAAGTAGCATGCAAAACACTTTCATTATCGTGCATTTACCGTTTGTTTTGTGCATCATTCGAACCCAATCTGCGTCAATCAGGTTTTAATATACTTATGTCTCTCCGACACTGACCTACGCTTTTCAAGTTGAACACAAGTTTCAGTTTGAGTTTTTGAGGTCAGAAGTGAAAGTGTATAAAATTAAGAAATATCTTTCCTTCGACGAACCGGAAAAAAATCATCCATTTACGTACACTTAGACATCGATAAGTTACAAGTGAGTACACTAAACTGGCAGTTTCTTTAACCGATCTGTACAATACAACAGTATATCGACTGCCCGTCTACCCGGAATAAATATAAGTAAATCCCTTCAGACCCGGAGACCTCGCTCTCGAAACAGAACCGTCCATGTTTTTGCATCGAAAACTCACTCAACATACGTCCGGTAAATTATATTCCGATATGTGCTCAGACACAAAACAGCAGAAACGTCGTAACGTCATCATTGTACTCCTTACGCTGACATTTACACACATACCTCAGTTAGCTTTACGCAGGAGTTCTCGAGGTTCTTTACCGTTAACGTTAACGCTAGCATTTATCAGTAGTAACCCGAGTAATGATGGTATCCTGGTCTAGGGGGGTGGTACGGTGCCGGGCTAACAGGGTAGCTTGGATTGTACGCTGGCAATGGTGGCGGAGGTGGAGACAAGATTCGTCCTTCTACCGTATCAGGTACGACATGTGGAGTTGTGGAACCAGGTGGCTGTGGGCTAGTAATGACACGCGCTCCAGTTCCGTGTAGATGATGGGACCTGGACAGACTCAGGTCGACACTGTGTCTGCCTCCGGGCGTAAGGTCCAGACTCACGACCCTCAGAACGTCACTATGCGGATAAGGTGGTGGCGGGGGCGGCGGTGACATCGAGTAACCACCTGTTCTACTGAGATCGACACTTTGCCGTTCAGTAATCTCGTAGAGATGGTGATGATGGTAACGCGTATTTTGCACTTGAGCACCGAAGCTGTGATGGAAGCCTCGCGCTGACATGTCCAAACCCTGAAGTTCTCCGCTGTTGAGAACGAGTGGTTCGAAGTTCGAGCGCTCTCGGTTGAAATCTTGCTCGAGGGGATCGTACTTGTATGACGTCGACAAATCCAATTGCAGCGCCTTCTCTTTCACCGACAGACTGAGGTTCTGTGCTACCGAGTCACCTTCGTCGCTCGAGAGATTATCGGTGGGCACCTGATGGTGGTGATGGATGTCTTGATACCGCGGATTTGGTGTGGCAGACGGTGAGACAAGATCATCCTGCTGCATGTGAATATAATTGTTTGGCGAAGATACGCGTGGCAGGTCCTCGTGATGTAGATACTGTTCGATATTGTGTGTGCGCGAAGTGCTCATGTATTCGACTGGCCGATGCAGATGATAATCAACGTGTAAATGACTAGGAGGCGTATGTCGGTTGTCTGGCGTCGGTGCCGGTGATATCAATTCTTCCTGCTGTTGGATATACGAATCTAAGTGAGTCGGAGATCTTTGCGGTAGGGGTGACTGGAGTTGCGTAGAGATCGAATATAAATTGGCATCGCGATCACTGTCTTCAAGTATCGGACTGGAAACTGCTCCTATGTCTCGCTCTGCTGCATCCAGCGCCGCCTCGACAAGCAAGCTGGCATTCGCACTCTCGGTTCTCCTGTAGACGCTCAGACCCAGTTTACTGTTATCCATTAAGTTTTGCGTTGTGACTGTATTCGCCGCCGATGTTTTCTCGCCGTTCTCCTTCCTGTTGTCTTCGAACTCGTAGACGTCGGATGATGGCACGGACGTTGTCAGATGAGTGGTTGTAACATCCGACGTGGTTGGCGGATTAAATTCCCCGAGCCACTTCTTGCTACCCTTACTTTGTAACCTGGAGGCACCGTACAGATCTACCTCTGTACGGACATTTTCGATGGTAGGGTCGATCGTAGACAGCACCGGTGGTGCAGCTTGAGGCGAGGGAGTTGGAACACCTGTGTCATGCTCGATTTTGTATTTCGAGACGGAATCCGATCCATTCTGGAATTCAATTAACGCGGAATGCGCTGTGTTCTGTTGTCCTTCGACTTTTAAACTGCTCTCTGAACTACAGTCGTCCAACGATGGCAAACTGTTACTATTGTCCTGTTGTTGAGAATTCCTTCTGCTCAAACGTGGTGTTTTGCCGCGACCTGTGTCTTCCACGAGACCACCGCTGTACGCGTCGAAAGTATACGCAACTGACCGCTCGATTTTAGGCATCATCTCCTCCGTCAAGCCGTGTACCTTCTTATAATGAAACTGCAGGCACTGTTTTGTCGTAAAGGCAGCTTTGCAACCACTTTCCTTGCATCTAAAAGAAACAGATATCAGTTTGGCAGGCACTGACAATATAATAGTACATTAACATACAGGAAATGTCTTACTTGAAAGGCTTGACGCCACTGTGGGTTAACATGTGTATTTTTAAATTGCTCTTATTCTGAAACATTTTTCCGCATCGGTCGCATGTTGCCGCGCCAACCACGTCTTTGTGATGAACTTCTTTCATGTGCCGCTGAAGTGCAGCTCGTGATCCCAAAAGTTTCAAACAAAGCTTACATTGAAATTCCCTGAGTACCTCAGACATATCTGAAAGTATATCTTGTTATACAAATCGCAGGTGGGGCAATGTTTAAGAAAATTAGTGTGTGTCAAATCGTAATCGTACCGCTGTGCATTCTTTTTATGTGGACTTTTAATTTTTGCGGCTGACAGAATTTACGCCCACAAAAATCGCACAGTGGTCTGGACCGCTGCGGATTCTGTGCACATCCATACGTTCTATGCATTTCAAGATAGTTCAGTCTTAAGAAAAATTTTTTACAATACTGGCACTGATATGCACCACGGCCTGCATGTAATTCTGCTGCATGCTTCATAATATTGTCTTTCCCCAAAACAGCAGCTCCACATACCTAAACATCGTGAAATATTCACATTTCAACAAAATTAACATGACGCACGCACGATTAATGCTATTCATTTCATTACCTTGCAGTGATACTTTCTTATAGTTAAGCTGTAATTCGTATCATGGAAAATGCAACAATGCAAGCGATAGTAAATCGGATGCGCAAAATTCAAATTGCACCCTCCACAATCTGCAAAGATTTAAATATAATTTTGTATAATTTTCGATAAATCGCAATGAGTAAATGAATCGGCGCAAAGAGCTGGACATACTAGTTTTATCTATTTTGTTCTTCCTCGTCCAGGCGGTAGACTGCGAATCTGCCCAATACGTCAATTCCATCCCAGACAGAATATTTTGCGTTGTTACAAGATGCAATTCACCCTGTTTCGTTATTACCGCTACACTCCTCTCGTCCTTTGTCTCAGCCGGTCTCATGTAACGGATCCAATTACTCTTGAGCGGATTGGTCGTACTAATATAGGTCGTTTTACCATTATTGTCTACCTCCCAAATATGGCGCATGGAAAAATCATCTGGAATGTCCATTTCTCTCACGGGTCTTCCTACAAGGGGCCCTAATTTTGCGTACATTGGTACCGGATTTTTGGCATAGATACCAATGCCGTGCTCTGAATTCGATATTTTTAATTCAAAGCACTCAGGTAAAGAATCTCTTGCGTACAACGGTCTGTCTATATCTACAAGTAGCTGCGTCTCCTCCTTTTGCACTTTAGCTTTTGATTTGCAGTGATCCGCAGACGACGAATCTTCGTCCGACTCGAAGCCATCATCCGGCATCTTCCCATATCCCTCCGACATCGGGTCATCGGATTTTACAGCCTTACCGACTTCTGCATTCTCTTTGTGCATGCTCAACCAATCCTCGTACGATATAGAATCCGCAATCGTGTACTGTGGCATTGTCAACGGACATGCATCTTGCAAGTGACGACTGTTGCAATCCTGGCAGAGTTTTATTTTAATCGCCAATCTCTGAGGCTCCGACATCCCACCATCTGTGCTCGCTTCAATTTGTACTTTTTCTGAGACTGCAGACCCTGCATCATTCTCGGCTGAACATAAGTCGTTAATTTCCTCCTGAACGATGATACCATCTTGCGGTGCCTTACGTACGTCGTGATGCTTTTTAGTTTTGTGCTCGCCAGCGTGTTTGTGCTTTTTTCTCCTGTGCTTGTGCAGAGTCTCGTCCAAAAAATCTTCGGACGAATCTCGTACTGCGTTCTCCTCGCCGTCGACGTCATGCCGCGGCCGTTTCCGCTTCTTCTTCGATTTGCGTTCGTCGATTTCTTTTGTGACCTCGGCATTTTCGAAAGTCGCGGATTCCGAACGGTTGTTTTCCTGTGTACTCGCGCAATCCTCGAGCTCTATTGTACTTGTACTGTCGCGATTTTCATTCTCATGTATTTCGTTCGGTGTCTCTGCGATATTTGACGTTTGCTGCGGAACGTCCTCGTTCGACACGCTTTCCGCAACGGAATTTGCCAAATTATTATACTGTAATTTACTTATTTGATCGCTCTCCTGAGTGCTCGCTTCTCTGTTAGATACGTGGTTACTGTGATTATTGCATCCAGAGTCGTTTTTCTCACTATTTACATCCGCTAAGTATTCTATGCTATCTATGATGTGCTCAGTCTTTGTCACAGTAGATTCACTCTCCTTACTGTTGCTTCCAAAACTTTCTACATCTAATTTTGTTATATTATCAATCTCACTTTCCGCTTCGCTCTCATAAACATTCGAGTCCTTGTTCTCTTTCAAGCTTTTCTCCTCGTCCAAGGACAAAGTTGCCGAAGTGTACTCTGTCGTTTCTGTTAAAGCTACGCCGTCAACGTTTTTAAGGTGTTTCCTCTTCTTACGCTTATCTTTATGGTGTTTTGCTTTGTTCTTATGATGCTTGGACCTTGAGCTATGCCGAACATGTAGCTTGATCACGTTCTCTAGCACGTCAGATTGGACAGACGACACGTCATCGGCAACAGGCACGTCCGGATCAGGAGATGCAGATGCAGCTTGTTTCCTCAAACTCCTCCGAGGAATTCCCTGCAGCTCATCCACAGGTTTGTCAATCTTGACTACTTTAGCCTCATCTGGCTCCTTACGCTCGGCCGTCCATTCTTCCGCGCCATTATATTTCGTATCTTGCCTAAAACGTAGAAAATCCTGTACTACTACTTACTTAAAAACGTCTCACATTCGATATTTGGCATAAAAAACTTGGGGAAGAAATTTGGGTAGCGTGTCGCGGAAACGTAAACAACACAATATATAATTGAGAAAGAACCTGATCAGTTCGTCAGACCCGCGCCGTTAAATTTCGTTAAAATTCGGCACAAAACAGGGACAAAAGAGGCAGAAGGTAAATTCAAAAAGTCCCAAGCCCCTTCGGGATATCCCGCGCTTTTGATCGGCTATCGATTGTCTCGCGTCCCCGCCATCACCCCCGCAAGATGGTGATTCAACACAACACATTCGGTGACAGTAGAGGGGAAGCCCCGATCGTGTGACAGTTACCCCCATGTGTCTCGGTGCAATGTCGATTGCATGCACGAAAATGTCCACTCTCGTTTGCAGCACTCGGGCCCGCGGCGCAAGTCGAAGAATACCTGGCAATAGACTCGGCGAGATCGAGGAGATAGACGGCGAGATCCTCATCCGTGGAGAGTCCCAGGCGCTTCTTAAGCGACAGCCACCGCTTGCCGTTCGTAACGCCGATGTGAACACTCCGAAAGTGCTTCACTTTGACTTCCGGAGCCGCGCCGGGTCTGCTCCTGTGGTGCGAGCCTCTCGTTATCCCCGAGTCTCGCACATGCCTCGTACTTTTCTTCGGCATAACTACATCGTAGGTCCGCCGGTATTAAAGTGGCGAAGGTATGGAGAGGAACGCGCACGATATTATCCTATCCTCTTTATGCTCACCGCCTGACCACCGCCGCCCACTCCACCCACCCTTACCGTCCGCATACGTATACCCGTGTACCCCCCTTCATGACCACCCTGTTTTATCGATCCGGTTGCACTTGGCTGCACCGAACCTCTCGCAACGCCCCCCATCCGCGGTTTCATGTTGACAGTGAACACCATCCCCACTCGGCTTTATCACGGTCGTCAGGTGATAATGGAAATCTTCACGCCGCTGGACCCGAATCGTTGCACGAATCGCACGCCGAATCATGGACCGAATCACAGCCCCGACCACTGGCCGATTCGCGCGCACGAGGCATTTTGTGGCATGAGAATGGAACGAGTACGATGATCTTTAGCACAGCGGAGGTGTACCAGGCATTTTGACGCGCCGATTCAGTTCAGACGTCGGAGTACTCTGAAGGGGGCTTATAAGTCGGATTCACTCGAATCTCTCGTTATGTGATTTGAAAATGTTCGTCCCATTTTGTTGAGAGTGGCATGAGATCTTTAGCATTTTGAATGGAACGACGTCGGAGTCCTCTGGAGAGGGCTTACAAGTCGGATTCACTCGAATCTCTCATTATGTGATTTGAAAATGTTCGTCCCATTTTGTGGCATGAGAGAATGAAACAAGTACAATGATTACCACAGCGAAGGTGTACCACGCATTTTGACGCGCCGATTCAGTTCAGACGTCGAGGTCCTCTGGAGAGGGCTTACAAGTCGGATTCACTCGAATCTCTCATTATGTGATTTGAAAATGTTCGTCCCATTTTGTGGCATGAGAGAATGGAATGAGTACGATGATCTTTAGCACAGCGCAGGTGTACCACGCATTTTGATGCACTGATTCAGTTCAGACGTCGGAGTACTCTGGAGGGGGCTTATAAGTCGGATTCACTCGAATCTCTGATTATGTGATTTGAAAACGTTCGTCCCATTTTGTAGCATGAGAGAATGGAACGAGTAGGATGATGATCTTTAGCACAGTAAAGGTGTACCACGCATTTTGACGCGCCGATTCAGTTCAGACGTCGGAGTCCTCTGGAGAGGGCTTATAAGTTGAATTTACTCGAATCTCTCTGAAGTCGGATTCACTCGAATCTCTTTATGTGATTTGAAAATGTTTGTCCCATTTTGTGGCATGAGAGAATGGAACAAGTACGATGATCTTTAGCACAGTGAAGGTGTACCACGCATTTTCGCACCGATTCAGTTCAGACGTTGGGGTCCTCTGGAGAGGGCTTACAAGTCGGATTCACTCAAATCTCTCGTTATGTGATTTGAAAATGTTTGTCCCATTTTGTGGCATGAGAATGGAACGAGTACGATGATCTTTAGCACAGCGAAGGTGTACCACGCATTTTGACGCGCCGATTCAGTTCAGACGTCGGAGTCCTCTGGAGGGGGCTTATAAGTCAGATTCACTCGAATCTCTCGTTATGTGATTTGAAAATGTTCGTCTCATTTTGTGGCATGAGAGAATGGAACAAGTATGATGATCTTTAGCACAGCAAAGGTGTACCAGGCATTTTGACTCGCCGATTCAGTTCAGATGTCGGAGTCCTCTGGAGAGGGCTTATAAGTCGGATTCACTCGAATCTCTCGTTATGTGATTTCAAAACGTTTGTTCCATTTTGTGGCATGAGAGAATGGAACGAGTATGATGATCTTTAGCACAGCGAAGGTGTACCACCCATTTTGATGCGCCGATTCAGTTCAGACGTTGGAGTTCTCTGGAGGGAGCTTATAAGTCGGATTCATTCGAATCTCTCATTATGTGATTTGAAAATGTTCGTCCCATTTTGTGGCATGAGAGAATGGAACGAGTACGATGATCTTTAGCACAGCGAAGGTGTACCACGCATTTTGATGCACCGATTCAGTTCAGACGTCGGAGTCCTCTGGAGAGGGCTTATAAGTCGGATTCACTCAAATCTCTCATTATATGATTTGAAAATGTTCGTCCCATTTTGTGGCATGAGAGAATGGAACGAGTATGATGATCTTTAGCACAGCGAAGGTGTACCACGCATTTTGACACGCTAATTCAGTTCAGACGTCGGAGTCCCCTGGAGAGGGCTTAAAAGTCGGATTCACTCGAATCTCTCATTATATGATTTGAAAACATTCGTCCCTGTAGGTTAAGGGTGTTTCGGCGAAATTTTCTGACATTTTGTCATGTGCTAGATGCTGGTTGAGTTGACGCTGGAGTTTTCTTGAGCGGCTATGACTCAAATTCACTGGAATCTATCATTACACCCTTTGCGAGGTTTTGGTAGCGGTTAGGTTTATTTCTAACTATTTGAACGGCTATGACTCAAATTCACTGAAATCTATCATTATGTCCTTTGCGAGTTTTCGGTAGCGGTTAGGTCTATTTCTAACTGTTTGATGCGGAGTACTTCTTGAGAGGATTTACAACTCAAATTCACTGAAATCTATCATGTCCTTTTAGAACGTTCGCCGCGGTGGTCAGATTTATTTCGGCGAAATTATGTTTGCCATTTTGACACGTAGAGAATGGTTGAGTTAATGCCGGAACCTCTTGAGGCTTATAACTCGATTTCACTGCAATCTAACATTACGTCCTTTGAAAACATAGTTCGTCGTGGCGGTCAGGTTACTTTGACATGTGTTGCAGCAGTTGTGCAAAGAACATACACTCACCTTTTGACTCTGCCATCGAGTATGGAATACGTATGCTGGAAAGTGGGACCGGCGGCATGGTCCCAAACTATTGGGTTGGAGGGAAAGTTCTGTCGTATTTTAAAGAAAACATTTGAATTAATTGATAAAAATATGTGTTTAATATTAATCATAATACATTTAATGTGTTGTATGATGAATGCCAAACTCTTCTGCAATTTCTCGACTTGTTAAATGTGGATTATTTTCCAACATGGATCGCAAAACATCATTATCGATCTTGGATGGTCGTCCAGACCGATCACTTTCTTGGAGGCTCAGATCCCCGGAACGAAACTTGCTAAACTATCTTTGACAAGTACGAACATTTACAATATCTTTTCCAAATACCGCACATCAATTTTTACATGCAACCGATGCATTGCTTCCTTTTTCGAATTCATACAAAATGCACTGTCGCAAATGCACTTTATCTACTAACATGTTTTTCACTTTAAATATCACAAGTACAGGTAACCCTCCTATAACACGGTAGTTAGGTTCCTAGAAAATGCCGTGTTGTGTGAAACCGTGTTGCATGAGACCCTGAGCTAGTAAAAAAGGGGGTTACGTTTAAAAACTTATTAAAACAAATATTTTTTTTTAATTCGACATAAACAACTTAATTTTTATTAAAAATATAAATGTATGTACAACACAAAGTAAACAAAAAAATTTAATCTAACGCCACCATAATTTCATGAATTTATTGGTCGTCACTGTTCAGTATAATCAACCGAGAATGTTTTTTCGGTGGAACGATATTGCCTTCACTTTCAGAACTTTTTTCTCTATTTAAAGTTTTCGTATGTTTTCCCCTCTTAAAAAATCTGTAATCGAACTTTGCTTGCTGGTTCTAACCAGGTCATTGTAAATTTCGCGGTATGGGGCTAAACAGTTTTGCAGCTCCCTTTTGAATTTTCGACTTCTTTCCGCGGAAGGGTCTGTATTCAAGAAAAATGACTCCAGATTTTCCACTAAGCATAGGCCTTCTTGTATTTTTTTAATGTTAAATTCTTAACTGCACAATCTTCATCAGAGCTAGCGTCCACAAAATCGATTTGATTTGCATCTAGGGATGCCATTTCCATCAAATCCGCTTCGTCAACTTCTTCTTCCACTAATAAATCTTGAATGTCTTTGGTAGCCATATCCATAAAATCTTCGCCTCCGATTGATTTAGCGACTTCTAATATGGCACCAATTTCATTTTCTGATGTTTTACGCATGTTTTCTGTTTCAACTGAAGAGGGCCATATCTTCTTCCAACACGCATTTAAGGTTGATGTTTTTATTTCTTTCAGCGACAAGGATATGTCCCCAATGTCCTACGGGGGACACAGGCCCTGATAAGAGGAATCCGTGTTATAGGATGCCGTGTTGTAGGAGTGTTCCCGCAATTTACGAATCGTGTTATAGCGAAACCGTGTTATAAGATACCGTGTTATAGGAGGGTTACCTGTATTTCGAATATTTGCAGGAGAGGACGAATAAATAGAAAAATATAAATAATTATTAGGAAAAAAAGTGTATACAGTGATTAGATGTGTACACTGTAGAGATAAACTCTATACAGATTGGATTTTATTTATCAGTTAGTATAGGGTTGGAGGGAAAGTTCTGTCGTATTTTAAAGAAAATATTTGAATTAATTTATAAAAATATGTGTTTAATATTAATCATAATACATTTAATGTGTTGTATGATGAATGCCAAACTCTTCTGCAATTTCTCGACTTGTTAAATGTGGATTATTTTCCAACATGGATCGCAAAACATCATTATATATATGGTCGTCCAGATCGATCACTTTCTTGGAGGCTCAGATCCCCGGAACGAAATTTGCTAAACCACCTTTGACAAGTACGAACATTTACAATATCTTTTCCAAATACCGCACATAAATTTTTACATGCAACCGATGCGTTGCTTCGTTTTTCGAATTCATACAAAATGCAGTGTCGTAAATGCACTTTATCTACTGACATGTTCTTCACTTTAAATATCACAAGTAAATGATGAACGGTAAAAAAGGACTCCTTTTATATTATACAGCAGCTATAAAAAAAACCAAAAAAAACCGAATGACTCACTAGCCAGATGTTTTTTTTATTTATAAGAAAAATTACCTGCCTATTAAAAATACGACAGAACTTTCCCTCCAACCCAATATTTGCTCACTTTTCAATTTCAGAAATCGTACGGCTTCAACTCAGATGGCGCACCGCTCTTCGACTATTGAAAACGGGACTTGACGTTATGTCGGGTTTCCTGTCTTATTCTTGTTAGCGGTGTATCTTGTCGACTGCTCTCTCGTTGCAGAGTGGTACTGGTGGTTCCAATTTTCTTCGGACTTCTTATAACACCGCGTCAATATGTCGCGAAAAGCCATCAAAAATATTAATTGGAGCGGTATCGCTGAAAAAATTATGGAACACGAAAAGCCTAGTATGGCAGCGTTTAAAGCGAAATCGGACCAATATATGCGTAGGTTAGTCCAAAGACCTTTACTTGTTTCAAATTTTTGTTACATAATTTTTCGGCTATGTCTTCGATGAGTTAAGTATCGGTCGTTATGAAAATTCTTTCCATCGTTATGTCTGTATTTTAATATAAGATACACTAGTACTAATGCAGTCAAAT
Source organism: Cryptocheilus praepositus (assembly GCA_033815515.1). Lineage (NCBI taxonomy): Eukaryota > Metazoa > Arthropoda > Insecta > Hymenoptera > Pompilidae > Cryptocheilus > Cryptocheilus praepositus. The sequence goes on from JAWWQZ010000257.1 coordinate 5,178,424, forward strand.
TTCCTTTTTACTAATGGCTAACAACTGCTATGCTTTTAATAGATGTTGACACAAAGGTTTGACAACTGCATATTTTACTTTAATAATCTAAATTACCCGTAGAATGATGGCAAATCCTGATGCACTTCCAAAGATTGATTGGGCTTACTATGAAAAGAACATTCCCGTTGCTGGATTCGTCGACCAATTTAGGAAATCATACGAATCAATCAAGGTTCCATACCCGGAGGATAAGTATACACAACTAATTGATGAAGAAGAAAAAACAGGGGTAACATCCTTTAAATCAAACCTTTGTAAAATGGCTAATGTTCATTATATCTATGCATATGCATATTATTGGGTTGGAGGGAAAGTTCTGTCATATTTTAAAGAAAATATTTGAATTCATTTATAAAAATATGTGTTTAACCCTTTGAGCGCTATGAACCCATATATGAGTTCTCACGCAACCATTTGATTTTGGCTACGAACCCATATATGCGTTCTCACCTAACCATTCAATTTTGGCTACGAACCCATATATGCGTCCTCATACAACCATTCGATTTTGGCTATGAACCCGTATATGCGTTCTTACACAACCATTTGGTTTAGGTTATGAACGCATATGTGACAGGTACTTACAGATATATGTATGTGACCGGTAGTATAAATATAAATGGTCTGCATAAATATAAAAAAGATATAAGGATGTAGATACAAGTTTATCTGTATTGTCTATTAAATTTGTGTGTGCATTCATTGCACATTAGTGAACATATCGCTGCCAAAGACTTTTGAGGTTATCAATACTGCTACTATCTGAAAATCTGTTTTTTGCGTTTTAAAACTTCATTTTCAATTACCTCTAAAATGTCCGAGGATGAGTTTTAACGCATTAGTAACAGTGGTAGTGACATGGCCTATGAACATGACATTGAAATACTTGAAATGAAAACATTTGAAAGAAAAAAGATGAGGAATTTGTCTTCGTATTCCGACGAGACGAGACCTTGCAATGAAAATTCAGTCTCTTTTGTATGGAGTGGGCAGTCCACGGCGCACGCTTAACGTCGGGCAACTCAGCGCTCAAAGGGTTAATATTAATCATAATACATTTAATGTGTTGTATGATGAATGCCAAACTCTTCTGCAATTTCTCGACTTGTTAAATGTGGATTATTTTCCAACATGGGTCGCAAAACATCATTATCGACCCTGGATGGTCGTCCGGATCGATCACTTTCTTGGAGGCTCAGATCCCCGGAACGAAATTTGTTAAACCATCTTTGACAAGGACGAACATTTACAATATCTTTTCCAAATACCGCACATAAATTTTTACATTCAACCGACGCGTTGCTTCCTTTTTGGAATTCATACAAAATGCACTGTCGTAAATGCACTTTATCTACTGACGTGTTTTTCACCTTAACCCTTTGCGGACGAACGATGCATATATGCGTCAGCCTAAATTATGCATGTAGTCGACGAAGGCACACTTGTGTCCGGCGAAAACTGCTGGTAGAGCCGAAAGACACAAATGTGCATTCAACTAAAATGAATGATAGAGCCGAAGCAAGTATGTATGCGTTTCACAAATGCTAGGCATTAAATGTGAGCTGGTATTTCGGAAGATTGTCATCTGCTTCGAATCGATCCGTCCGCAAGGGGTTAAATATCACAAGTAAATGATGAACGGTAAAAAAGGACTCCTTTTATATTATACAGCAGCTATAAAAAAAAAAAACAAAAAAAAAATCCGAATGACTCACTAGCCAGATGTTTTTCTTATTTATAAGAAAAATTACCTGCCTATTAAAAATACGACAGAACTTTCCCTCCAACCCAATACATACGCCTTCGGTACAGTAATTTATTATAAAAAACTTTTTAACAAATTTTATCAAACAACCGTATCTGCATCGAATCACATTTTCGATATGCACTTTTCGCAGAGGTCGGAACAACTAACTGGTTAATTACGGTAGATGTCATGGTGTGTTTAGCTTAAAAATTGTCAACTCTCCAATCTTATTCGCTAGACACATCACGAGCATGTATCAAAGCCTCGATCCTGAGATCCACAGAACTTTCCCTCCAACCTAATATATGTCTATGATATATTTATGTGTTTTGTAGGCACGTGAAATAGAAAACTTTATCAAAGCGTCCAATGAACGAATCGAGGAAAGCAAGCAACAAATTGAAAAGTACTCTTCCCTGAAACCGCTTGAAGAAATGTCTCAAGAAGAGTATTATGAAGTATTCCCAAGAGTACCAATAAATACTCCGGAGTCAGACGTTGAAAGAATTAGGGAGGGTCTGCCACCAGAATACACTGGTGACGTAAAGGTGAACATGTAGACGGCTGTCACAACAATAAACTGTAATTCGTTGTAGTTTGTAACTGCATCCGAAATATTACCACACTAAGATTTCAGAGAGTGCAGTTCGAATTTATATTAAACAATTATCATTGTATCATACTGCGGTTACACATTATACAATAAATAGATGATGCTCTAGTCACGCTACTCTTCATTTTACTTGGTTTTTTCAAAGAAGACCCCCGACTCATGTTGTTTACCCAACCGCGTATAAAATTAACGTTACACGCCATCAAGTGTTTTATTGCGAAACTACGTCAATTAAATAGGTCCTTTTTGAAGGTGCGTTGAAAATCCGCCCTGCCTTAAGTCTAACCACTTTATGGCCGATTTCCATACGTTCCGCAAGTATTTCCTAACCGCACGTTCTTTCACAGGACCAATGAATAGGTGAATATTAATGAAGAAATACATTCTATTGGCTGATATTTTGCCGCATCATCAGATATTCCCGTTCTCGGTGACAGTTTGAATGCAGCATTAATGTAATTATCCGCGCCTAGAGTAACGTACAAATTTATCGTAATCAACCTGCAAACCATTTTTTCTATGCAGTATGCGTTCGCTACATGGTTCGTTAGCATCACGCGTGTTGTTCGCCGATTAGCTTATGCTTCTTTTTTCTTTAATCGAATGCAATAACGCTTTAACGAAAAAAAGGTAACACCAGTAATCATAGTTGCACTTTACGAAAATCACAGCGAAACAATACACGAACGATGCCATCCTGAAATGGTGTTTAACTCTTTTTACCACGGTGTAGACCTTTTATTTTTACAATATGACTTCGAATTAACGTGGAATCTCGGGTGATGGTTAATCTGCTCCGAATATTAAAGATGTTGTTATGCATCGCTAAGTATTAATGGGCTGAGTTTAGGTGCAAGACGCGTTTGGTTATGCTGGCTCGCACCTATTTTCAAATTTCTCAATACCGAAGAAATACTTTCTGCTATTTTATGCGACAATAAAGACGACTCCGGTCTTTAAAAATATCCTCATTCGATGTTGGGATACTCTGGTCGAGTGACCAGGCAAATTTATTTCTTTTGGACACACATCAGGGATTTGTTATTGAAATGACTTTAATATCTTGCATGGTATTCTAGGTATACGGAATAAAGTAACCATAGGTTACATGTGTGAAGTGTAGGTCATGCAGAACATCTGCAGAGTAATGTAATGAATAACTGTGGGAACTCTACTATCAGCACGAAGCTACGTGGACTTAAGAACACAGAGACTCAGGAGGAGTCTGGGGCTAATAATCTAGGGAGTGATCTCGAAAAAGGGGATAGTAGCATTCTGACTAAGTACGGAGTCAACGACTTTAATGTACCACGAGGCACTCTGGTCATTTGTCAACGAAACTCCAACAACTATTCCACAGACCACGGTTTTTCACGATTCAAACCAAGGTAATCGTAGAGTTAAGGACCAGTTTTATGAGTTTTGTAACGATCGTCGCATGGTCTTGTCAGGATTGGTGGTATACCACGCAATGAATTTCGAATGGCTCGCGGTGGTAGCTCAGGAGACCGTGGTAGAGGCAGCACGCGTGGCAGAGCCTTTAAGAAGACGCCCTCAGAACGTGATGCCAATTCAGAGTCCACCTATCATCCTCCACCTAGACCCAAGTTTCAAGAATCGTTGAAAAATCAGGAGAATTCGCAGAACAAATATTATGATGACAAGAGAATAAATGGTTGGACTGCGTAATTTTGAATTTGCAGGGAAAGAATGAATCAACTGACTGATGAAACCGTTAATTGGTTGCAGAGGATTCAAGAATTTCCAAGTTGTTGAGGAGATTGTGTCGCGAAGATGATTATGATCATTTCATGGTGCTTTGCAAGCAAGTGCAGGAAGGTATAATAGCACCAGAGAATCAAAAGTACATAAGGCGCTACTTGGACATCATTTGTGAAAGTTTAGTGGACGTCTTGCACTCAGGACCCGGATTAGAAGCCAAGCAACAAGTTGCAAAGTGCTTGGGTTACATCGGTTATACAGTGGAACAAGATTTCAAAAGGTTGTATTCAATGTTCAGGCAATATTTACATGGACCCATTCAACGATTCTCGCCAGTTTTCTAATTGTGTATCATTTTTACAGATACATGGATTGGACGTTTAACAAATACGTATCAGAACGAAAGGACGATGTAAAGTGCCTGTTAATGAGATCATTTGTAGAAATGTTGAAATTGAACGCTGAGACACCGAGACTGAAGGAATTTGCCGTGGTACGTACGTTTGTCCATTTATGTTCGGTACAGCGGAAAACCAAACATCCGTTACAGTTATCCTATTTCAGCCCATGATGTCTCAACTACAGTCAACGTTAGAAAACGTTGATCGGCCCGATTTGCTGGTTGCAACCGTTGACGCAATATTACTAATAATCGAATCATATCCTGAGACTTTCTCGAATCACTTTCGTGATACCGTTGACATTCTAGTTGGGTGGCATATAGATTCCACGCAACAAAGAGCTATCATCGCTTATGCAAGTCGCAGCTTGCAAAGATTGCGTTCATTCTGGATCGCAGATTTGCAGTTTACTCTGACGTTATTGGGACAATTTTTAGAGGACATGGAGAGCTATGACGAAGAGTTAACGCTGCCACTATCCGGTAGAAGCTCACCAGGGGATGAACTTTCGCCAACGCCGAAAGAATGCATTCTACGAATTACATCTCTAATATCGGTCTTTAACACCGTGACGAAGAGTATCTCGGACCACTTAAATCCAAATCTGACCCCCAGCGTTCAATGGTCCTTTTTAACGGACTGTTTATCGAAAATGTTGAAGACAGTGGTGAAGGCCATAGAACTAGGAGATGATAGCGGATTGTCGCTGAAAAATATCGATTTGTCGCATGAGAGCATAGAAAGTTTAATTGAGTATACAAAGAGTATGGATATGTCACAAGTGCAACGCGTCGAAGCTCTGTTGAAAAACGCCAGTAAAGATGAGATCAATGAGGACAGTCTTGCGAAGATACTGGCTTTGTTGAATATACATCAGTCGAATGATAAGAAAAATTCGAAAATATCCTCGGACAAGGACAATTTCAAAGAGAAAGAACAATTGTTGGTAGATCTGCTGAAGGCTATGCAATTGAAGAACACCCAAAATCTGGATCTATCCGAAGAGAAAGAGGAACTCATAATAGTAGCGAATGAATGTGCTTTCCTCCTCTTGGGGTACCTTCAAAGTCGCGTGACAAAGAACCATGATCTGTTATACAAGTTCATCGACTTGCAACTGCAGAGAGTGAATATTTTTTGGGATGATACGATCGTGTCGGCACTGAATACGATTTCGAAGGTGATAAAGGAAGTATCTGCGAACTTACCGTTGGATCTGGTACACAAATTGCTTGGAAAGGACTCAGAGCTGCTGAAACTGAGATTCCGAAACTCTCCTTCTATTCAAAACGCTAGTCTACGGGTATATCACAGTTTACTGAGTTTAAAGAATATACCCTTACTACAAGAGTCATACCGGTATATCTTGGCTGACTTGGAAATTGCCTACAAACTCGTATTATGTGACATTGATAACTTGGTGGCTGATAATCCGCTAGGGGACATAAAGTATAAGAAGAATGATGCGGAGATCGTTGTTATTTTTATCCTGCGCGCTCTTTCGGATATAGGTAGCGTATTGCATATGACAGGCGTGGGCAAAGTCCATGAACTTGTTTCTTTTTTTTGCAGCTAATGCCAGTAATTCTATCATCGGAATGTGGGCACTAAAACCAAGTATATTGGAACTTCTCGCTGTTAAGTTGAAGCCGTACGATACAACGTTGTCTGTCAACAGTCCATTTTTGCAATACAGCATTCTGTATCTGCTTTACGCTCATTGCTCCAGGTCAGGATTCGTTCATTCATAATTTCCTATAACGCTATCTAAAAATAACTGATTTTGTACAATTATTTCAGATATAATCATTTCGTTCCGAGCTCCAGTCTTATAACAGGAACGAATGCTTGCCGTCCAATGGATATGTTTCCTGGAACATTAGATGTGCCAACAACTTCGCCAACAAGTGGTCATTTATCTATAATCCTTAATCTCATTGCCAAGACATGTCACAAAAAGACACCAGATCAAACACTATTGCTTCTGTTTAACTGGATGCAAGAAATTTGTGTACAATCCGAAAACTACATTGGCATATTAAGTAAAACTCAAGAATGTCAGAATATTATAACGAGCTTGATCGGTTGTGGAGCCACTATAAATCACGATATTTCAACGGCAGTTTGCACTATTTTTGAGACTTTGATGAGCGCAAAGAACGTAGTTTGGCAACAAGAAATATATTCTAGTATCGTTGACTTAGCAAAATTACACTTGACATCACACAACAAGAACGTACGTGAAAAGTACGGACAGTTGCTTATGAGTATACCTTTGAATATTGTTATACCGAAGTTGAATAAAGAGTGTTTGTTATCTGAAACAAAGGTATGTCATTGAAATTTTTATACTGACGCTTTTCATTGTCTCGGAAAATATTTTTCGTTATTTCTTCTTTATAGAGACTTCACGATATCAAAAGTTACTCCTTAGAATCGTTAATGCTCGCACAGCGACTGCATATGCGAAGCAATAGTAATGGAGAAATGCAAGCGCAACATTTCAAATCGTACATGGCCTTTTTACTTCAAGAGTACTTCTTAGACACGTCTAGCTTGTCAGAAATTTTCACTTTGTGCTGGTCAACTGTGTATGTATTTTCACCGATTCGTAGCAACCCGCATTGCTTTTATATTTTAATATAATCCATACGTCCAATTTGTTTTAGGTCGGATAATGAGACAATAGCTAAAATGTATGAGTTGGCTCTTTCAAACTGTTCCTTCCTTTTCTTTTGGTGTGGATTCGAGGCTGCTCAGCACTGCGTCACTAATAAGCTTCGTACGTCGCTTGGTAAGCCCCAAGAAACATTCACGTCGATTGAGAGCGCACTAAAGGTGTTAGCTCGCGAAATTTCATACAGCACCGAGATGTCGAGGAAAGATAGACGGGGCCTAGATTTTCTCCTACGTGAGCATACCCGGGTGCGTCTGTTTATCGAATTCCTTGAGCATTTGGAACGAGTTATCCACAATGCTTCTGAGGGTTGTGCAGTGGCACTGTTACCTTTGCCAAAGCCTGTCAGAACATTCTTCCACACGAACAAGTCGACGTGCAAAGAGTGGCTCAATCGTATACGACTGGCGTTATGCGTCGTATCGTTGCACTGTGGCTTGGCGACAAACGCTCTGAGAAATGGACAGAGACTTCTAGAGGACCTGAATAGCACCGATAAGACCCAGAGCGTCGACTTTGAGAGGGCAACGCTTTGCACAGCTCAGGCGATGGTAATGTTGGGCGAGGCAGAAGCTTTGCAGGGTCTATACATTTACACGAAAGAGAAGGACAGAAAGTTCCCCTGGCTGAAGGCTGCGATGGAGGAATCGGCGGGGCACTACGAAGCTGCCGCGGAAAGTTACAAGTCCATTATTGAGGAGCATTTGTATGGACGCACGGACGAAGATGCGAAAGCCACGAATGGCGAGGGAGACAATCAGGTGGTAGCCTTTTGCATGCAACGGCTGACAATGTGCTACAGAGCGGTGTGTGATTGGACACAATTGGAAATATGGAAGATACAGGAGGCTGAGATTCTGACGCAAGAAAGAAATGCCTTCCTCAAGAAGCAGATGATGGAGAACATCGTGCCAGCGCAGGCGAGTTGTTTGAAGAAGTTTGAGGAAGGACAAATGATGAGCTTGGAGGAACTGTCCAATTGGAATTTACTGGACGAGGAGGCAAGGACTAATTGGAGTTGCACGAAGACGCTTGTTGAGTGCAGTAATACCCTGACTAACATTGCATTCAAAGTGCATGTTAATGAATTTAAAGACACGTTTGACGAAGATATAGAACGATGTCACAGAGTCGCGGCAAAAATGATGGAGGAAGGTTTGCGTAATGTTCCTTCCGAGTATTTGAACGATTCGGTGCTAGTTCAGTATTCCGCAGCAGGGTTGAAAAATATGGTGCGCGGAAAGAGAGGGAACGTGTTTGAACTGTACAAAGCTGATAAAATTAACCACATTGATTGTAACGATTTGACGCAAATCCTGTGGTGGTCTGATTACTTCACAAAAGTCAACAACATGCCATCTACGGAAGTCGCTGGGTTGCGGTTGCATGTCGTGAGAGCTGCGCGAAAAGAAGGAAACTTTAATTTGGCCAAGCGAGAAATGGTAAAGTACTTTAAATCTGATCAAGACTTAACCAAGATCGGTGAATTGGGTGCGTGTGCATTGAAGGAAATTTCAGATAACATGCTCGAACATATGAACCGCGTAAAATGGTCTAAAAACAACATGCGCGCATTTAGAGAATTTTCAAAATTACTCTACGGCATGGAGAATCATGAGGAAGCCTTGAAAGTCTGCAGCGTTACAGCTTTGGGTATCTCCCAAGCCATAGTCAACGGCGAACAGTCGTCCGACTTGCGGGAAACAGGAACAAAGCTCCTTCTCACCTTGGGAAAATGGATTCAGCAAGATGTCAGCATAAACAACAATCCTCAATTAGAGGAACTCTTAAGATTCGAAGCCGTGCATAACGATGGTCTAATGGACAAAGTATTCGGTGACACAACAGAATTGATTCCCACATCCGACATGATCATTGGCAAATTAATGCAGCTCGGTGTCAACCAATGTCCAGAACTGCCATTGGCATGGTCCAGCTTTGCTGCATGGTGTTACAAGTGGGGGCGAAAAATTGTTGACAACTCCAATTCTGGCCAACTAACAGACACCGACAGAATAAACATTCTTTCGCTGCTGCCAATTGACATTGCGGAAGCTGATCTTAGCTCGATCTTTTCAATCTTGAGTCAGAACAAAACGATACCCGAGGACGAGGGGGATATAGACATGAATGACATCAATACATCGGATATGATAGAAAATCAACTACGTAATATTCCGGTTCTAAGCCACGCCAGCAATGAGCACCTTGGCATGTTGGTCGATATCTGGAGACAAGCGCAAAAGAGAATTTATTCGTATTACGAGCTGTCCGCGAACGCGTACTTTAAGTATTTACAGTTAGCGAACAGCGAGACGAATGATTGCGATACTATAACTGCCACGTTGAGATTGTTGAGACTTGTGGTCAAGCATGCGCTGGAGTTGCAGAACGTACTAGAGTCGGGTCTGTCAACGACACCGACTGGGCCCTGGAAAGAAATTATTCCGCAATTGTTCTCGCGACTCAGTCATCCGGAAGCTTACGTTCGAACGCAGGTTTCAGAACTATTGTGCCGCGTGGCTGAAAATTCTCCTCATTTAATTACTTTCCCTGCGGTAGTGGGAGCAGTGTCAGGGCAGAGGAAGACGTACGACAAAATTGTCTATGACAAAGGTGAGAACGATAGTTCCCAGAATGACTTAGATTATGTAGAAGAAGACGGCGATGGGTACAACGACGAGAACCAAGGATTCATGGATGCCTGTTTTGCGCAGTTAGTGGATTGCTTGTCGAACAGAATACAAGATTCGGTCCTTCAAGTGAAAGTCCTTGTCAAGGAACTCCGACGAATCACACTGTTGTGGGATGAGTTGTGGTTAGCGACGTTATGTCAGCATCATACAGAGATTACTAAGCGTTTTGAACAATTGGAAGTTGAAGTTCAGAAGGTGCAAGACAATGCTTGGCTTTCCGCTGAAGAAAAAGAAAAGTTGATTGCGGAGAAGCATCGAATCATTCTGAAACCAATTACGTTCATACTAGAGAACCTTCTGGCCATGACATCTGTCCCGTCAGAAACTCCGCATGAAAAGAATTTCCAAGACAAATTTGGACCGTCGATCGAAGAAGCAATACACAGACTCAACAACCCGAAGAATCCTGCCAAGCCACAAACGGCGTATTTGCCTCTGAAACAGTTGGAAACGAAATTGGCGCAGCGTGTGCAAAAACGCACCGCATATTCATTATCGATGATGGACATCAGTCCGGTGCTGGCTAATTTAAAAGATACGTGCATTGCAATGCCAGGCGTTGCTGCGGCTGATAATAAAATTGTCACTATCAGATCTGTTGATAATAACGTACAAATATTGCCGACGAAAACAAAACCAAAGAAACTGGTTTTCCACGGCTCCGACGGACACGTTTACACATACCTGTTTAAAGGTTTAGAGGACTTACACTTGGACGAGAGAATCATGCAATTCTTGAACATTTGTAATACAATGATGTCAAAGAACAATGACACCAAAAAAGTGTATAGAGCTCGACATTACTCAGTTATACCCCTTGGCCCAAGATCCGGCTTAATACAGTGGGTCGACGGCGTCACACCATTATTTTTACTTTACAAACGATGGCAACAACGAGAAAGTGCCATGGTCAATAAAAGTGGCAATTCTGGCGTCCTGAGACCGTCAGAATTGTTCTACAATAAATTAACTCCGTTGCTAAAGGAACGGGGTATCGGGTTGGAAAATAGAAAGGAATGGCCGATACAGGTGTTGAAGCAAGTGTTGTCCGAGTTAATGGTGGAAACACCGAAGGATTTACTGGCTAAGTTAGTTACTGCTATTGCACGTAAATACTACAGAACAGCTTTTAACTAGTAACGCACAATCGTTTATTATTTTTCTTATGACAGGGAAATTTGGTGTAACAGCATCAATGCAGGCAGTTGGTGGCAAGCAACGAAAAATTACTCGTATTCCGTGGCCGTGATGTCGATCATCGGTTATATCATTGGTCTTGGCGACAGACACTTGGATAATGTTCTCGTTGATCTTAATACTGGAGAAGTGGTCCATATAGATTACAATGTTTGCTTCGAGAAGGGGAAGACACTTCGTGTTCCAGAGAAAGTTCCCTTCAGAATGACACCTAACATTCGAGCAGCATTGGGAGTAACTGGTGTAGAGGTATGTTATACAATTCGATTACACTGCACGTAGCGTAGAAAAGGAACATTTTTGGTAGATAATGTTAGATGTCTAAGACCCCTGTTCTTCTTGTGTTACTGTATGGATGATTGTATGTAGATGAATAGTACTGTGGGATCTATTGTTATCTTCCAAGTCAACAGTCGATCTTTGCAGTTTATTTTGCTTCTCCACATATGCTTTCAAGCTTGAATTAAACTCTTGGTTAGGTGATTGAAAATGTAAGAGCTTGTGAAAGGCTTTACGGAATTTCGTGTTTTTCCATGCGTAAATAATAGGATTCATCCCACTGTTAGCCATTGCCAGGGAAAAAGTTGCTCTGTATAACGTAGGCGTCGATTTCTTATTCCAATCGAAGGCCCGCGTGCAAGCCACTATTAGGTACGGAAACCAACAAATAGAAAAGCAACCCAGGACTAACAGAACAACCTGTAGGAAAATATCAAATTCTTGTATGCTGTCTGCATGTCAGTGACGAAGCATCTTACCTGAACGCTTTTCCAGTCGTTTTGTTGGATGCTTTGGAAACCACTGTGTTTTAAACGACGAATATGTGTACTCGCTTCTCTCCATATTTGCCAATATAGCAGAAACATCGATAGCCATACCAAAAAGAACGATGGCATTAATATGGCAACTGTATAATATCTGTAGAGGACATGTTTTTTATTGTCATTGTCAGTTTTAAATCGTACGTTTAATTTACCTGGGCAAAACCGTATCCAATTCACATGTTGTGGCGGTATCAAAGCAATTCCAGTACATGGGGATGGTCGCCACGCCAATGGTGTACACCCAGCCAATGAATATCATTAATAACACGTGTTTTTTCGTCATACGTATATCATATTTTAACGGATGAATGATAGCAATGTATCTGTCTATCGCGATTATGATTAGATTGTATATACTTCCACCGCACGCTAGACTAATAATTACAAATCTCAAAATGCACACGAATTTGATTTCGCTTAAGGAACTGTGGACGTAAAACGCTAAATGGTATGGCAAAGTGAGTCCAACTAGCAGATCTGATAGTGCCAGACTCAGAACAAAGTAATTAGACGTTAAATTCCTTAGTCTACGGCACATTGTGATTGCTAATACCGTGAGTACGTTTCCGGAAACAATAACAATGAAAAGAATGGTGTCCACAAGTATCCAAAATACATAACTGCAAGGCAGGAGACTTATGGTCATGTCTTTTACGTTGCTACGGGACAGAGACGCATTAATACTGGCGTTAATACTGGTGTCATTTAGGTCCATTTCTCTAAAAATGTAAAAGTTGCCATTTTATCATTACTCACTTAACGATCGTGTACATATATTGATCGTCTAATTTGTATACGATTCAAAAAATTTACCTCGTAATTGAAGATGAACGTCGCTGTCTAAAGAAGAAACTTGGACATTGACCTTTCTTGTACATATATGGGCAGAGAAACAGGTTTTTTGTAGTACATTGCAAGAGCCATCTTTCATATTGGAAATTCCTACTGCGCCACTTCCATATTTCATATCTTCATTGATACACGATGTAGATAATGTTACATTCAATGTCGTAAAACGATAATTTTATGCGTTGTTGTGGAACTTGTTGCTCCTTCAAGCAAACAATTACGCAGCACCGAATGTGAGTTAGTTGCGATAAACAGAAAAGAATTTCCCGTATTGTATTATGTCGTAGTTTATCGGCTGATTTTTGTCCCTTTTACATATATGCGGACTTGACTAAAGCTGCGGTACGATTATTCATAGCGGACTGGTGTGAAAATAGATAATACACAGGAAAAAACGATATAGAGCGCTCTCGGATTCGCCCATGGGGGCACTTTATCTCTTCACCTGCTAAATTACCCACAAGATTACCGGTCAACTTGATATGCGTGCCTACTGCGTGATTTCTACGTTATTCGTTGCATTTGATTTAATTCCCAATTATTTGTTCTTCGAAAGATGGTTATACCTGCCTACAGGCATAGCAGTCAATAGACAAGAGTAGACAGTAAGAATAGTAAAACAAAACATTGATTTGTAATAGAACATTTGATAATATCTAATGGTCAAGATTCCAGTCAACTTGATATGCGTGTTTACTGCGTGGTCGCTACGTTATTCGTTGCCTTTTATATAAATCACAATTTTTCTGATACTACCGTTATTTGACAGATTATTATAGCTGATGACAAGCTGACTGTTGTAGTGAATAGATAAGAGTAGACAACAAGAATAGTAAAACAAAACATTGATTTGTAATAGAACATTTGATAGTATGTAATGGTCAAGATTCTAGTGAACTTGATATGCGTGCTTACTGCGTGATTTCTACGTTATTCGTTGCATTTGATTTAATTTCCAATTATTTGTTCTTCGAAAGATGGTTATACCTGCCTACAAGCATAGCAGTCAATAGACAAGAGTAGACAGTAAGAATAGTAAAACAAAACATTGATTTGTAATAGAACATTTGATAATATCTAATGGTCAAGATTCCAGTCAACTTGATATGTGTGTTTACTGCGTGGCCGCTACGTTATTCGTTGCCTTTTATATCAATCACAATTTTTCTGATACTACCGTTATTTGACAGATTATTACAACTGATGACAAGCTGGCTGTTATAGTGAATAGACAAGAGTAGACAACAAGAATAGTAAAACAAAACATTGATTTCTAATAGAACATTTGATAGTATTATATGTAATGGTCAAGATTCCAGTCAACTTGATATACGTGCCTACTGCGTGATTTCTACGTTATTCGTTGCATTTGATTTAATTCCCAATTATTTGTTCTTCGAAAGATGGTTATACCTGCCTACAAACATAGTAGTCAATATGCAAGTATAGGCAGCAAGAATAGTAAAACAAAACATTGATTTGTAATAGAACATTTGATAGTATGTAATGGTCAAGATTCCAGTCAACTTGATATGCGTGTTTACTGCGTGGTCGCTACGTTATTCATTGCCTTTTATATCAATCACAATTTTTCTGATACTACCGTTATTTGACAGATTATTATAGCTGATGACAAGCTGACTGTTATAGTGAATAGACAAGAGTAGACAACAAGAATAGTAAAACAAAACATTGATTTGTAATAGAACATTTGATAATATGTAATGGTCAAGATTCCAGTCAACTTGATATGCGTGCCTACTGCGTGATTTCTACGTTATTCGTTGCATTTGATTTAATTCCCAATTATTTGTTCTTCGAAAGATGGTTATACCTGCCTACAAGCATAGTAGTCAATATGCAAGTATAGGCAGCAAGAATAGTAAAACAAAAGATTGATTTGTTATAGAACATTTGATAATATGTAATGGTCAAGATTCCAGTGAACTTGATATGATATGGTCAAGATTCCAGTCAACTTGATATGCGTGTTTACTGCGTGGTCGCTACGTTATTCGTTGTCTTTTATATAAATCACAATTTTTCTGATACTACCGTTATTTGACAGATTATTATAACTGATGACAAGCTGACTGTAGACAACAAGAATAGTAAAACAAAACATTGATTTGTAATAGAACATTTGATAATATGTAATGGTCAAGATTCCAGTCAACTTGATATGCGTGCCTACTGCGTGATTTCTACGTTATTCGTTGCATTTGATTTAATTTCCAATTATTTGTTCTTCGAAAGATGGTTATACCTGCCTACAAGCATAGCAGTCAATAGACAAGAGTAGACAGTAAGAATAGTAAAACAAAACATTGATTTGTAATAGAACATTTGATAATATTTAATGGTCAAGATTCCAGTCAACTTGATGGTCGCTACGTTATTCATCGCCTTTTATATAAATCACAATTTTTCTGATACTACCGTTATTTGACAGATTATTATAACTGATGACAAGCTGACTGTTATAGTGAATAGACAAGAGTAGACAACAAGAATAGTAAAACAAAACATTGATTTGTAATAGAACATTTGATAATATGTAATGGTCAAGATTCCAGTCAACTTGATATGCGTGCCTACTGCGTGATTTCTACGTTATTCGTTGCATTTGATTTAATTCCCAATTATTTGTTCTTCGAAAGATGGTTATACCTGCCTACAAGCATAGCAGTCAATAGACAAGAGTAGACAGTAAGAATAGTAAAACAAAACATTGATTTGTAATAGAACATTTGATAATATCTAATGGTCAAGATTCCAGTCAACTTGATATGCGTGTTTACTGCGTGGTCGCTACGTTATTTATTGCCTTTTATATAAATCACAATTTTTCTGATACTACCGTTATTTGACAGATTATTATAGCTGATGACAAGCTGACTGTTATAGTGAATAGACAAGAGTAGACAACAAGAATAGTAAAACAAAACATTGATTTGTAATAGAACATTTGATAGTATGTAATGGTCAAGATTCCAGTCAACTTGATATGCGTGCCTACTGCGTGATTTCTACGTTATTCGTTGCATTTGATTTAATTCCCAATTATTTGTTCTTCGAAAGATGGTCGCCTACAAGCATTAGTCAATCGTTGCATTTGATTTAATTCCCATTTGATTATTTGTTCTTCGAAAGATGGTTATACCTGCCTACAAGCATAGTAGTCAATTAGTAAAACAAAACAGCAAGAATGGTCGCTCCGTTATTCATTGCCTTTTATATCAATCACAATTTTTTTGATACTACCGTTATTTGACAGATTATTATAACTGATGACAAGCTGACTGTTATAGTGAATAGACAAGAGTAGACATCAAGAATAGTAAAACAAAACATTGATTTGTAATAGAACATTTGATAATATGTAATGGTCAAGATTCCAGTCAACTTGATATGCGTGTCTACTGCGTGATTTCTACGTTATTCGTTGCATTTGATTTAATTCCCAATTATTTGTTTATTTACCTGCCTACAAGCACAGTAGTCAATATGCAAATATAGGCAGCAAGAATAGTAAAACAAAACATTGATTTGTAATAGAACATTTGATAGTATGTAATGGTCAAGATTCCAATCAACTTGATATGCGTGCTTACTGCGTGGTCGCTACGTTATTCATTGCCTTTTATATAAATCACAATTTTTCTGATACTACCGTTATTTGACAGATTATTATAGCTGATGACAAGCTGACTGTTATAGTGAATAGACAAGAGTAGACAACAAGAATAGTAAAACAAAACATTGATTTGTAATAGAACATTTGATAGTATGTAATGGTCAAGATTCCAGTCAACTTGATATGCGTGCTTACTGCGTGGTCGCTACGTTATGCATCGCCTTTTATATAAATCACAATTTTTCTGATACTACCGTTCTTGACAGATTATTATAGCTGATGACAAGCTGACTGTTATAGTGAATAGACAAGAGTAGACAACAAGAATAGTAAAAAAAGAAACCCCTCGATTTAACAAAACGTTTGATAACGTACAATGGACGTAATACACATTTTTAACAGGGCATATTTCGACTTGCGTGTGAGCATACCTTGAGAGTGATGCGCCGAGGACGGGAAACTCTGCTTACACTGCTAGAGGCATTTGTGTATGATCCACTGGTAGATTGGCGAGCAGGCGCTGACAATAGTATCGCAAGCTACGGTGCTTGTCAAGCTAGAGCACGCTGTACAGGAATAGGACGAAAACAACTGGAACAGGAACTTACACGTGCTATGTTTGCCGTTAGGATAGCCGAAATGCGAGCGGAGTGGCTCGCTAACAGGTTGCAAATTTAGACGGTACTTCATCTGTTCATGGAAACGTTTCCCTCAACAACACTTGTCTTCGTTACAGGGACGAACTGGTAAAGTCATTTCCCTTATTGTGTCAGCACATGACATGTTGGATTGACGCGACTGATGCATCGCGTCAGTGCCAAGAGTTGCTTCAAGATAGGCATCAGCAACTTGCGTTGGTCAAAGAAGCCCAAGCGATGGGCAGGAACCATGCCCTGTATTCGGTTGTGAAACGGTATAATACTTTCAAGAGAGCACGAGACGCTCATGAAAAGGCAAAGGCTGGTTTAAAAGAAAAAATAGAGGAGTGCGAGAAGCAAATCAGTATGCACAATGTATGTAAAATGCCACGCTATTGTGTTGTTAATTAAGTTGCCACGGTAAATTAACTTTACACGGTTTTATAATTTCAGATTGCGCTAACTGCGGTGAGAGGTCCGCAATTGGGTCAATGGCTAGCGGAATTAGGAACGTCGGCTAGTCAGGACGATCACGTTGTGTTCGATCTGGTGAAAGAATTCTTGCAAAACGCAGGTCAGAGTCAGATGATCATTCAGTGCGAACAGTCTGAAAACGAATTGACGCAATTGGCCACCCAACAGTCGATACTCATACGAAATTGCTTGGACCTTTTGAGTCAATATTCGGCTATTTGCAGTCTGTATCCTCTTAGCATCTTATCTCAGCATCGTACCGTGCTTTATCACGCGTGGTCAAATAAATTACTGGTATCGGGTACGGTGGAAGCGTGCCACGAAGTTATATCTCAGTTCGAAGCAACTTTTGACTCGTTGAACGCGAACAGCCCGCAGATTCAGCAAATCGTTACGTTTTCGTATCAAATGCAAGCAATATTGAATGATTCTAATGAGAGATTCAAGAAAGCTTACGAGAGAATGGTTTCTGAGGGGTTACCCGAAGCTGTCACCAGGATAGAAAAAGCTTATACAGAATCGAAAGTGCAAATAACAGCATTCCTGAGGCGTGAGAAAGGGGCCGAGAGAGCACTGGAATGCGTCAACATCACCGCACTTTGTGCCTTAAATAAAAGATACTTAATGATGGAGGGCGCCGCTAAATGCGCTGGAGACTGTCTCGTAGATCTCACTTCCAGAGAGGGCGATTGGTTTTTGGACGAGATGCGGTTGATGTCGTCTCTAATAGCAGAGCTAGTGACCTTAGTACCTGAGAATCATAAAACGAACAACGATCCCAAAATATCTCTTATATTGAAATGCCTGAAGAGCGCCGACTGTATTTACAAATGCCTGCAGGAACTTAACTATAATTTCCATACGATTATATTACCGGAAGCGATGAAAACCATAATAACAGAAGAGCCGACGATAATGCGGATGATCAATGAACTGAACGAAATAATCGTGTCAACCGGAATACCGTTAGGCGATATTTTGCGTCAGTTGGAGATGCATCTCAGATTTACAGTCATGGAAATGGACAGCCCCCATGCAATGGTACAAAGTGTAGTAACCAACATGCGATTAAGATTCGAAGCTCTCTTGTCCAGGCCTGCCGATATTCAGGAGTTGAACCAAGATGAAACCTTAACACCTGGTCAGATGCTTTTAATGGGCTTCAATGGCCTCTTCGAGAAATTGCAGATGGAGGGTAACGCGTTAGTTGCAACTCTAAGCACCCTCGACATACCGTCAAACTGGAAGAAGATCGATCAAATCAGAGAGGCGAAAGAAATGTCGGCGCCCATATTTAACAAGGCAGCGCGCCAAGTGTTGGAAGATATATTTTTGATCAAGCGCTTGCACACGATACAAGAATTTTTCATGATGTGCAGGGACATTGCAACGGCGTTTAAAGGTGGTCTAGCCAATGTCTACGATGACGAGAGACTTAACAAACCAGTCAGAGTATTTACTGCGGACTACGTGTCACGACAATTACTTGGGGTGACGTCTCAGACGCTGGCAATAGCATTGTGTTTCTTGCTCCAGCGGATGGGCTTGAATGTTACTACTGAAATTGAACAGAGAGATATAGGAGCAGAGAGTAAGGTCTCGATCGAAGAGCTGTGTAGAAAAATAGTCGATTTGTGCTTGAAGAGAGCGTTGTTCTCAGGATCAGTCCTGGCACAAGCTAGTGCCTTGAGTAGCACGCTAGAAAGTGCTTGGCGAAGAAAGCAAAGTGCAAGAATGGCACAGCAAGGCGTTGAGATCGCAAGAGCTAGTGTTCAACGGCTTCAACTCCAAGTGACGGCGCATCATTGGCTCCACGAAGATAGCTTATTATTGAGGTCAAACATGAATCCGCTCAATCCTTTGAGTAAGTTAGCTCCTATGTTTATTAAACTTGACTTACTTAATTTTATTTTTATGGATTTTTTCGCATTTGCAGATTATTTCCAAATTTTACTCATTCAATTCGACTTTTATTTTTATTTGCAGATCGATCAACTTTCATGCTGGAATTGCGAAAAACTGCAACGGCACTGTCTGGCATGCAATCGCGTGTGTGCGAAGCTCGAGAACAGCAACAAAATTTAGTGTCAAGCGCTATTCAACGCCTGAAGTGGGCTGCTGGAGCGAATCCGGCATTAGGAGAAGTCATGTCCGCATTTGACAATGCTGTACTGTCCTCCTGTGAAAAACTGACTAGACAACACAACTTGGCTGCCGTTGTAATAAATACGTGCAACTCGATACTTCACTATGAAGCTTTAAGGACGAGAACGTCGGAAAGCGTGACGCATGACGCGAATTTCATAAAGCTGGTAAAGCATTGGGAAGAAAGTTGTCTGCTGACCGTGAATTTGACGATTACGGTTACTATGATAGAGGAAAGTCTCGTCGAGTTATTACAATTGGAAAACAACGTTGACGTAAACTGGTTGAAGCAGGCAGAAAAATTAATTTCGGACGCGATAGTCGACACGCAGAAGAAGTTGCAAGAACGGCAAGAGACTCTGCTCGCCGCTCAAGAATGTTTACGGGAGCGGGTGGCCGATTTGCAAAGCATACTCGTTGAACATCACAGACTGATGTCCGACGTGCGCGTGCTGTTAAGGTCTATGGCAAAACAAGAAAATATAAGTGGCTTGCAAGAATTCCTATCAAATTATCGTACCTTCACCGAAAATATATCTGCCGTTGTGAAAGAAATGGAATCGGAAATGCTAGATCCAATCAGAGCTGTGGTGGCAAAGGGTGAGCTAGAAGACATGGCTGTGAAGGCACCCGTTCTGTACAATGAGTTACTGGAGTTCGCGACGGATCAAAAACTGAATCCGCTGAAAGGAACGGACAAAGATATTCTGAATAAGAAGAAGGCGAAGCTGATGAGGCAGGACAGTGTATGCCTTAGCCCGAGGAAAGGGGTTCCTTTGGCTAGAGATCCGACCACAGGCAAAGGTAATGTTGGAGTTAACTTGATAGGAAATTTAATCTTATTTCATAATGTCAATGATTTTTGTGCCTGTCCTGGTTGAATCATTTTATTTAATTCTGTAGTAACTCTATGTGTCTTGAGGATCTTGGGTCTCATGTTCAGGAGTGCTATGTTCGTTTCACCAATTGTTCCAGAAAGACACACATTCTCTGATTTACTCTGTATACTTAGTAAAGCAAAATTGAGTATATAAAATGAATCA
Organism: Cryptocheilus praepositus; assembly: GCA_033815515.1. NCBI lineage: Eukaryota > Metazoa > Arthropoda > Insecta > Hymenoptera > Pompilidae > Cryptocheilus > Cryptocheilus praepositus. The sequence goes on from JAWWQZ010000257.1 coordinate 5,199,129, forward strand.
GAGGATGAGTATCTTCCCGGAGGAATTTATGAAGGCGACGCCCGGGCACTTAAAATAGTAACATTACGATACCAGGCAATAAAGCAATGTCTACATGATTAAAACTTTCCCCGATTTAGCTGTGCAAGAAAAAAATGCGTATGCGTTGAACGTATGGCGTCGTGTCCGAATGAAACTGGAGGGACGGGACCCACATCCGGCGCGAAAATATACGACAGCTGAACAGGTGGAGTACGTAATACGCGAGGCGCAGAGCACTGACAATCTGGCCCTTCTTTACGAGGGTTGGACACCATGGGTTTGAACGAGCGAGAACTGACGCGAGTGCGTCAATGGTTCAACTCTCGTCTCGTATGGTACTCACGCTTGTACCATTCGTCGCCCCACATCGTAGGGGCAGCCTTCTATCTGATCAGGTGCGAAAAGCCTACTTCACCTGGAGGAAAGTCAATACAAATACGGTTTAAGGTCGGCCGTGTTTACGCAGTGAAAAATCATGCGAACTAACTAAAACTATTCTGGGCGCTGATTCTATGATTATCTCAACGTACGATCGCCCGCCGAACTCTTGGGTGATTTCGTTTTGTCACTGAGGTACCGATTTTCGCGAATTACTACGCGTCAGATTGTCGATGGTCAGCAGAAATTACCATATTGCGTGCCATTCCGGAACACCTACTGATATAAAAGGTTCGTTATCGGTCGCTCTAATTAAAACACGAGATGTGAATTTCCAAAGGACGTACTCAAAATTTGATCGTTGGTGGACGAGTCCCATATGCGTATATATAATCCGTAACAAAACTTCTGAACAGCGAGAAGAAATATAATGACGAAGGAGTAGAAGAGGCAGTGCAAAAGATCTCTGTTAAATGTTAAGAATTATGAGAAGATGGCAAAAGATAGTGGATAGCGAAATATATCCTACTTCTTCGGCACCGCTTACCACCGTACTAAAAATTACTATTTGGCAAGCCATAATATGAAACCTCCGTTGAGTCTGGGAAAAGCATAGAATCTGCTGCCCGTTTACAATAGTAAGATAGTATGAGAAGTTCAGCTGACGACGGTGACAAAAAGTTCGATGGTAATGAACGTGTCAATGACGATGGGTGATGATCGTAAAGTAATGAGGCTGGCAACAACAACAACCAATGCCACGAATATAATTGCATCAGCGAGAGGAATCCCTGATGATGGCAAATATGAGTTTCATTGCTAATTCATTAAGTAGAAATCTCATTGAGTATGACGATACAATTTATTATTTTACCAACGCGTCTGTTAATGCTATGCGCAGTCGGGCCGGTAAATTTGACCACGAGCAGAGTTCGAAGAGCATTATTGGTACATCTTTGTCAGTGAATAAAAGGTACCTTTTAAGATGAAAAGGGGGACCAAGAATGTCGCTGGTGTTGAGTTCTACGCAAGATGCAAGATCTTGATACCCTCTGAAAACAATAATTGTTAAATGTAGCATATTTTTATTATCGTTGACACTGAAAAATTTTACACCAGCATCTTATGTAGTATTTGCGGTGTTTAATGTTTACGTGACAGACCACAACATTTTTATTGTTAAACGTTTCGTCCGTTATATGCTCGACAGCATGTACCCACGAGGATAGAAAATTTCGTTCTTCGCATGAATGAACGTCCGATGAATATTCAATGCACATTTTTCAAAAGCACTGCCTCAAGCAACACGGTACAGTAAATGTAACCTTTCGTGAGATTTTTCATCATTAAACCTGTGGTACAAATATGCATTCCACATAGTTACACACATAGAGACAGCAATATAAATTCATATTACTCCTCTTAAGTAAAGAAATAATAAATATTTTTGCAAAGTAAATTGCACTCTACGTTAACAAAATATTCTTACGTCTTGGCCCCCCTGTTCTTACTTAAATATACCTAAATATGCTGACTATAACTTTTAAATCATTACATATTTTTGGTGCAAACAATGTTTATACGATTGATTTATTGTAATAAATACTTTTGTTGAAACTTTTTAAGTTCAGTCACACACTGACGTGAGGTCTTATGGTGGAAAACAGAAATCTGGGTCTATCTTCTTTTATCTGTCGATTCTTGTTTTCTGATTTACAAGTATTCTCAATGAAAGATAGGAACAATATGCAATATATTTACAGTGGCGTCTGCACTGACCTGATTAAATTCATTATTGTTTTACCTTTCTTTCTGCTGGCAATTTTATCTAAAAAAAAGTTCAGTAAATCCCCAATTAGCTGTTGATCTGTCATCACCGTATCTGAAATCATCATACCTGAATTGGCATGATGGTTTGTAGTATTAGTGAGCATAGGGTGCACTAATTATATTGCGAGATGTTAATTGAGCATCGAGTTGGGGGAAGGAAAGTTGAACTCTGTTTTTCAATTATGTCAACTCAAATACAGTTACACCATTTTTTTGGTCAATCTAAACGTGTAATCGGGTTTATATTATATATGACAGTGGACGCACGCATCACTCATTAAATGCGCAGAAATAGCGTAGTCTCCATCGGCCTAATAACGAATCCGAAAAGTATGAATATCTACTCATTTTCTTTCCCTCTTTCACGTTAAGGTAGACATAACGTTATTAAACCCCACTACGGTCATGATTATTATAAATATTAATATTAATGAATGAATTCTTTTATGTTGACCTCATAGCACCGTACTTTCGTGCAATGAAGTAGCGATTGATGCAAAATCGTTGAGTAGTAGTTTGTTAATTAATCACTTTCGATCAATTCACAATTATAAATGGAAATTAAGGCGAATGAAAATTGTGACCACGACGATTTAGTTATCATGTTCAAAAATTCACACACATGCATTGGTCATCCTCTGCGTCAGATATATTTTTCCTTTACCTACTCGTTTCCTTTTAAACTGTATACGATCATGAATCCAATAAAGAATATCAAATTGTCGACATTATGGTTGTGTGTTGTTTGAAAAGCAAGATATTTCTTTTAAATGCGGACACAAACATAACAGAAATCATTCCAATATACAAAATATATTCAGCCTTATGTACACGTTGATATAACTTCACGTGCTTCTGGTAGGATTATGTGATTAAATTTAATTGTATTGGATATGGCAATGGACTGCTAGGCAGACGAAAATGAGTTTGAATAAATTTCATTGTAATTGAACTGTACATTACAATATGTAAACATTATAATACATTCCATATCATATGATTCCCCCAACATTCCCATCTGAACAAATGCATTTCTGCAGACATAACAAACAAATGTACATAATAAACGCCCTCACGATTACTCGCCTGCATATTAGCCTGTTGAGCATGAACTGTGTTCATCCCTGCTCTGTGCATACACCAGAGAATAATTTCCGCGAAACAAGGAAGTTGTTAAAGTGACCGTCTAATTCAATTATTCTTCATTAGGTGATTCACTAAATATTTACCCAGATTTAAACTCGTCCTTTAACATCGTATTTTTTCAAATGTAGAGGAGTACTCGTAGGCATCCTAGAAAACTTGGATTTCCTGCTTTAACACATTGACTGCTAGACGCTACTTCATAATACTAATTCAGAGGCCACAGTAAAATTATTTTCATATTTTATCTGTTCTTTTTTTATTGTCCCGAAGTGTTCGATTTAGCATTGCTTTTACAAGGAACATTAAGTTCCGAATTATGCGTTAAAAAGTACTTAAAAAAAAAAACGTAGAGTCACTGTTCGAATTACACGGCCAGAGATATATGAAAGGAAATGTGAAAAACACCGAACAAGCCTCTTGAAAAAAGAGTACGCGCAATTCGTTAACGGGGCATTCAATGTGTTAAATTAGAAAGATTATAAAATACCGTATATTATCCCGCAATAAAAAACTATAAGACGAAGGATACTGATGGCATACAATGTCATTCATAACTTCGTTGACGTAGTATTTGTAGATAAGACGCGGCTTTCGTAAATGTAATTTCGTCGTTTCGTACTCTAACTATGGCTAAGCGTCCAGAAGCATTTACCAAGTCTGAATTTCTCCGGTGTATCCCATTACCGGTACATTACCCCACCTGATTAAGTATCCCTCTTCAAAAGTTGATCAATTTGACTTTTATACATCTCTTTAACGTCTTCTAGGTCCAAACGCAATTCTTGATTCTCCTCCACCTTTTCTCCGTACATTTGCAGTAGTGCATCGTACCTAGTTCGTATTTCGTTTAAACTATCACTCAGTTCCTGAACCTGCGAAACTTTACTGCTCAACTCTTCGACGTTCAGCGTCAGCGTGGATAGCTCAGAATTAAGTGCATCCCTCTCGGCGTTTCGCCGCGATATCTCCCACTGCAATTGCTGAATTTCACCTAAGACACAAAAGAACAGTAGATATCCTGCGAGCAATCAAAATTATCTACGAACAAAATTAAGCACGAACCATCTCGTTGCTTCAGCTGCGCTTGCAGATGTTCTAGGGTGCTTGTACTGCTGGAACCAGCTCTGATACTATCGTACATTATAGGAAATCTGCCAGAAGAGTTCTCAAATACAGAGTCGTTGAACTGCAAAAGCAAACATGCGTAAAATACTTAATTATATAAAAGTATATATTACGCAAATGTGCGTAATATACTTAATCACGTAAAAATATATATTACGCAAATATGTGTAATATAATTTCACTGCGTGCATGTGTGGAAATGTGAAATACATACTGCTGGCCAAACGCTGTTCACGCTACTGACAGATTCTCGTCCGATGCTGAGAGTAGGACTGAATCGTAGCTCATCGTCTATGCTCTGCTGTTGCTCCAGCATCGCATTATTCTTTCGTTTCTCCGCATCGGTTGCTGCTTTCTCTACAGCTAACTTATTTTCTAAAGAATTTATTTCCCGTTTAAGGTCCTTTACTTCGCTGCTATGGGTCTTCTCCATCGTATCGATGATTTGCTTGTGTCTGTAAGACGGACGTAGGGTTTAAGTTAACACGTTGACTGCCAAGCGTATTCTACTATATTAGAATGGCGAGGCTATGAAATAACACAGCGTTCGACTGAATTATGCAAAATGTAAATAATGTGCAGGTATTGGAGACCAAAGGATCGCATTACCATTCTAATAACAACTGCATTTATAAAATAATAATTGCTACCCATTGCGAATATTTTGGATCTTCAGTCAAATTTCTTGCGTCGGTCTCCGGTGACCATCATGGCAGTTAAAGTGTTAATTGATCTAAACTTATTTCATTTGAACGCGTATTTGTCATATTAGAATGGCGATGCTATGAAATAGTACAGCGTTAGACTGACTTATGCAAAATGTAAATAATGTGCAGGTATTGGAGACCAAAGAATCGCATCACTATTCTAATAACAATTGCATTTATAAAATAATAATTGCTACCCGTTGCGAATATTTTGGATCTTCAGTCAAATTTCTTGGGTCGGTCACCGGTGACCATCATGGCAGTCAAGGTGTTAAATGATCTAAACTTATTTCATTTTAACGCGTACCGCATATTTTCTTCGTTGAGTTCCTCATGTTGCACGGTCAGTTTGTTATAAAGTTCCTCCAATCGGCTCCTTTCCGCTTCCTTTGAATTCAATTTTGACTCCAACTGCGAGAGTTTGGACTTTAAACTGACATTTTCTTCTTTTAAGGAACGATCCATTTCTATTAAACTTTCCAGTTTTGTTTGCAATTCGACATTTTTTTCGGATAACATCTTCTCTTGCTTCATGTAGATTTGTGATTTGTACAGTATATTTGCCTGAAGCTGTTCCAACTGTCTTAACAAAGGCATGGTCGCGACTGACACGGATTCTGATAGCTCCTCGCTTCTGGCTTCAGCAGCTTCCAGTCGTTTAAGTAATTCAGCATTCTCTTGCTTAAGGAACTGCTCTTTTCTACATGGCGGAAGTATACATTTCATATAAACAATTACACCATACAATTACGTTAGTATGTATAAATAATACGTTACTTGACGTGTGATTCTTCGGCTTGCCGCAACTTTATTTTCAAATCTTCCACTTGGGCGAATAGCTGACAAGATTCACCGGCACTTTCAACAGCCTGTTTTAATTCCTTCTCCGTAGCCACAAGATTCTTCTTAGTCTCCGTTAGGTCCCTGCATAAGAGAAATTGTTCTGTAAGTTTTAGCGTTTGCATGTTACGGAAGCGATTGATACTGACACTTTTGCAACGTCCAAACTCCTTTTATAAGCTTCTATTTTATGTAAAGCGTTATCAAGCTGCTCTTGTAGACCTAATATTTCCTTTTCTTGCTTCTTTGTCCTCGCTGTCAACGTGTGAACAGCTTCTATTTGCGTACGTTCCACCTCTTCTTTCGCGTGCAAAGATCGTTTTAAACGTTCTAACTCCGAACTCTGCTCTTCGATTTGCTCTCTGAAAAGATACAAAAAGTTACAAAAGCTAACATCAATCTATTGAGTGTACATACTTTTGATTCTTTATCGTTGCATCGGATTCCTTCTCTTTCGTGCGTAACTTCTTTATAATATTGCTATGTTGAAGCTGCTGTTTACTGAGCTTCTCTCCTTCTTCGCGGAGTTCTTTGATGATCTCATCCTTCTCTGCATTTATCGAAGACATCTCCTGCGACGATAACCGTGTAGCAGCTTCTTGCTTTAGCTGTTCTAAGTTCTTCCTTAGCGAATCTCTTTCTCGGATAGCTTGTTGAAATTTTCTTTCCAACGCCGATAAGCGCTGAGTGTATTCGTCCGTAATTTGGTTTAGGTTCTGGTTCTGTTCTGCGTGTTTCTCAAAATGATCCAATTGCCTAAAGCGAAAATCTTCGTTAATATGCGCCAAAACGGGGCTAACATGGGCTAACATGTTCTCTGTACAACTTACTTCTTTAAATTATTATTTTGTTCGTGTAATTCCATATTCATTCTGCTGACATCAATAAGTTTGGATTCGCGTGCTTCTAGGATTTCTGTTATTTCTTGTATGCGCCTCAATAACTTTTCAATTTCTAAGTTCGTGTCATCGGATCCTATACTAATTTCGCTGAGCTCACGCGAGTGGCCCCTGGTTTTTAAAGTTTTTGTTAGTAGATCTGTTCCCTTGGCTAATTGCAGCTTAGCCGGGCTTTGACGTGATTGTGTGGAACTAGAATCTCCATTGGGACTGGAAATTATTTCGATGTCACTTGAAGTTGTTGTCTCTAATTCATCTCCACTCGTGTGACCGCTAGTCTGATCCGATCCGATCTTCACCAAATCCGACCGGCTGGAATTGAAAAGTAGTTAATAACAAATGCAAATCTTTTCGACATATTCAACAGTCACCTTTCTGACGAAATTGGAGAACTTTCGCGAGGAACATTAACAGATTCTGTTTCTACGTCGGCGATCTCTCCTTTTTCAACCATAGCATCCGCCAACATGGTCTTAACGTAGGAGCTAGCGGTTAGCGGTGTTTCTATGATTTTTGATTCCGTCGTACACATGAGCGTAGCATTGTCTTCAGAGCTACTTTCAATTAATGTACCTTCACAACTGGAATCTGTTAGCATCAAGTACTGGTCAGCACCTTCGAGTGCTTCCACTTTTGGCGCTTGCTCGTTTTCCACAACAGACTCCGGATCCGACGGTTCGATGGTTGTGTTTATCATTTGACTAAATGTATGCTCCGACTTTTTACTTACAGGCTCAAGGCATTCTGATTTACGAATCGGTTGCGTAGTGATTGGTTGCAGAGGTAAGTGTAGATTATGCTTTTCCTTCAGAGAGTCCAAGCTTAAATTCAACTGGCCATCAGTAGAAGATTTAATTGACACTTGTCTGCCATCTGGACAAGAGTCATGCATCTTTTTGTTTATATCAGGGAAATCTAATTTAGGCTTTATTTGATCAAATTGCTGGAATGTTTCCATTATTGTCATAACAGTACTTTCTGAAGCTGATGTGTAGGAATCATCAGCTAGGCTGATTTCGTCCAGTTCATCCACATCCGGTATCACTTCTACACTGTCTGGTGATATTTTAGAATTATCTGTGACTGAAAAATTTTTATTTGTGTACATACTGGAGCTGGTGCCAGGTGATGGTGTACTATCAATACTTTCAGGGCAAGAGTTTGTATTTAAAGTTTTTATTTCTTCCATTGGTGATTCATATGGCGACACGTCAGAAGATGAAGGATCCACATGGTCCTCTGTGCCTTTTATTTGAAACATATTAATATTTTCTCCACATGGTGTTACAGGCTCATCGCCATCCAACATAGGAGAAGAATCTGAAAATTTTGGTTCCATCGGGGATAAAAAAGGACTATCACTTTTCCAGTCCCCCAATATTTCAACAGAACTTGGAGATGTAACCAGGCTGTCTGGCAAGATCTCCACAGACTCTGAAGTCACCTTGGCACCAGCAGCAGAAGGACTTATGGAATTACTGACAGAATTAATATCAGATTCCGGTGTAGTACTGCAGTCTGTGTTAGAATGGGAACCAAGAACTTCAACACTCTCTAAACTTTTTTTGTCACTTTCAGACGATATCACAGACATTCTGTTCAACGCATGGCTTGTACTCAATTGTCGCATATTAACATCTCTTTTTTCGACATCTAAGCCAACACTATTACAACTTCCTTTTCTATCATCGTCTGTGCATGAGGCACTGTCCATTTCATCTGTAATATTATCTTTACTACTGTCATGGCTGTCGGACCTTGCACTTCTCTTCTGTCCATCTGTGGTATCAGATATAACAGCTGTTGACTCTACAGGTGATTGTTCAGATGTTCTGGGGGATTCTGTCACATTTTCACAGCTGGAGCTTGTTGATGCGATGCAATCAACAGGTGTAGGTGATCCATGTTGGCTTCTGGATTCTTTGCAAACATTCGTTTGCTTTGCTTCACCCTTTGGTTTCAATTTGGTAGATTCATGAGCGGATAAGTCTTCTGGCAGGGATGCAGATGAAATAAGCTTATGTTTTCCTCCGGCTTCAACAGGTGAGCTAACTAGAGACTTGGAGTGTGAAGTGGTCTTTAATGTGTCATTTTCTCCGAATTTTGGGGATTCAAAAAATGAACCTGTGAAACTGCCCCATATACTGCTTGAAGTCTGTTTAGATGTACTCTTTTCTTGTACGGTACTCTCTTCATCATTCTTTAAACCCCACGTTGCAAAGAAATCGTTGTCATCTACAGGAATTGCCATCTGTTTGCTTACGTCTGCATCTTCATCTTTAATGTCTAAGGCTTTATCTATGGTCTTCTGAGCCTCCTTCAAGGCGGATTTAGCCAAATTGGCAAATCCTGTTGCATCAAACCAGCTCATTGTTTCGCTTCTACAATAGAATTCCAAGTAAATACATGCAATGAAAATCTCTGTTGTCTAATATGAATACATACATGTTATACTTTCTCCATAGTTTACTTAAGTCATTTTATAGTAAGGTATAATAAATACATTTTGTTTACTATGTAAGTGTACTGAACTTGACCGATATCTGGCATATAATAAACATTAGCGTTTGCCAATCGACCAACGGTTGTTGCGAAAACGTATGTGTGTGTCAGAAGATTAGATTGACAATTCAAGAGGTTATAATATTTACGTCATAATATTTTCTTCTGTAATATAAATTTTGTTTCCAACTACAGTTTACGTTGGAACCATATTACGGTCTATGTAATATTTTTGGTGTATTGAAATTGCAAAACTTCGCAAAGTGTCATTACAAAAAGTACTTGACAGCACTGTTCCACACAATTGTATGAGGTGTCATGTCAAACGGAACGTAAGAGCGACGTATGCTACGCGTCGTAAATCTATAATCTTCCCGTTTCCGGCATTTCCAACCCTTGACAATGTTCTTGTTTATCAGGACTGATCATACTACCATCATTGAATAACAAATGCATGAAATTAACTAAACAAAGTTAGCAGCCGACGGACTGGCCATACTAGACTGTTATGCGTTTCAATCCATTGGGTGTTTGATACAAAGATTAGAAACGACGTTAATTAATGCATGTTTGTCCGCAGCTGCATTGGTTGGCGGCGTTTAAATGGACAAATGAAATAGTCCAATTACCATTCACCACAGTGTCATAATTCTCCACTTTTCGACACTCTTCTTAGAATTAACCTATGAAAACAAGCGAGCCGTAAAACATTTATTGAGGATCGTCAATTCATCGAAGCAAATTTTTCTTCACAGTCATGTTCTAATTAGAATGTACGTTAATTTCTATTTCACGTACAAAAGGAATCGTGAGATTACTACTTTGTTTATATTTTTCTATATATTTATGTATCTTTCAGTACAAGCGGAAAGAACAGAAAATTGAATTAGACACTGAGCCCATTTCTCTTCACTCGAATGGTTTGCCAGATTCATACGATATTGACAAACGCTCCTACCTCATGATATATACTAAAAAAGTAATAGTAAAAAAGCTGTAAAAAGTAAAAGTACTTTAATAGGTCGTACGCAATGCTTTTGTTTGCGGGTGAAATGACGGAGAAGGTATCGCACTCAATATTTTATCAGGTTCGCAATACGTTTTGTTATCGTTGACTCAAATTGAATAATCACGACATCGGTAAATGATGATATGTGATTAAATAACAAATATCTTAATCTAACTCGCTAGCTACTCCGTAAAAACTATATTAGTGGCCTTATTCCCAACAGCTCCAGTGGCGCAATTGGTTAGCGCACGGTACTTATAAGACAGTGTTCGTGAGCAATGCCGGGGTTGTGAGTTCGAGCCTCACCTGGAGCATTTTTTTTTCAGCAAAAATAATACTCTTCCCACAATAAATATGCATTAATATGACGTTTTCTTGCTATCTATCAATTGCAAATGTAATTCGGATTTCTATGAGCCTTGAAAAATATGTACAAGCCACCACGGTAAGCCTACAACAATAGGAGCAGCACATTGGTAAAAATCAGGTAGACACCGATCAGCATGCGTGCATTTTTATGGTTTTGTATGTTTTGTACGTATTTATTTGCTCAATTTCACTTTTGTGCAGGATCCATTTGTCCTTCAATTAACACATTAAACGCGGGAGCCGTAGTACTACGATTTATCTCGACTGTAGCTTAAAGGCGGGAGTCGTATTAGTACGATTGAAACCACATTGCGCAATCCATGCGCGATGTTACATTTGTTTACATTTGTATTTAGTATGTTTTGTGGTTTGAAGCTGTTCGGTTGTTCAAATTCTGCTTATAGTAAATTTTGAAATCCTTTAATATGGTTTCACGCGAAAATAAAGATATATATGCAGACGATTTATCTGACGTTGATTGCGATGAAAGAGAGTTAGCTATTGATAATAATGATAGTGATATTGACGATAATGATAGTGATAGTTCTATACGACCTGTGAGAAGGACCCGAGTTTTTCCACTACCGATTAGCGATGATGAAAGTGAAAATGATTATGAAGAAGAAATTATACATCAATGGACTGAAGTCGACATTCCACCTACCATAGAACCGTTTTTGGATCGAACGGGGTTAAATATTTTACCACAGAACGGCGTTGAAGGATCTCTGGATGTGTTCCTTGATGATAATTTCTGCGAAATGATAGTAACAGAAACTAACCGATATCACCACCAAAACGTCGAAAAATACGTTAAAAAGAAGAAAACGATAACATGGACGGATCTCACTATTGGCGAATGCAAGCAATTTTTAGGATTATTAATTCTAATATTGGACAACAGATCCATTATTAGAAACACCAATATTTCCAAAGACAATGAGCCGTGATAGATTTAATTTCGTTCGTTATTGCCGAAAATTGAACTCATCCTCACTAGAAGTAAAGATATGGAGATGGTGGCACTTTGTGAACAACGATGAAATGGATGAATCGAGCGACCGTCTATTTAAAATTCGACCAGTTTATGACAGTTTGGTTAAAAAATTCAATACTGTATATACACCAAGAAGAGAGATTTCACTGCACGAAAGCATCATACCATGGCGTGGAAGATTGGGATTTAAAGTTTATAATGCCTCGAAAATGATTAAATATGGAATCTTGTGAGAGTTGTGGCTGAATCGAAAAGTGGCTACATTTGTAATATGAAAATGTATTGTGGAGAAGGAAGGAAACTGGCGGAAACAATATTAGATATTTTTACTCCTTATAAAGACAAATATTATCATGTGTTTATGAATAATTATTATAACAGTGTAGATATAAACGAAACTCTTTTAAAACATAAAATACGAAGTTGTGGAACAATACGTGTAAACCGAGGACTTCCACATGAATTAAAAAATAATAAGTTGCAACGCGGACAGTCAATTTTCCGGAGAAAAGGAGACATGTTATTACAAATTTGGCAATTAAAGAGAGAAGTGAGGATGATTTCGAATATTCATTCGAATAAACTATTAGAAAGCTCCAATACAGATTGGCACACAAATACAAAAATAATTAAACCAAAATGCGTAATAGAATACAACAACTATATGAAAGGTGTTGATAGGGCAGACCAGTACCTTTCGTATTACTCAATATTGCGAAAAACAAGAAAGTGGACCAAGCGGGCTGTAATGTATTTGTTAAATTGTGCATTTTTCAATTCCTATTTAGTATATAACATGCATAATAATAGTAGCTTGCCACATAAAAAATATTTGTTAGAATTATCACGCTGTCTTATAACTGACAAAAAAACCGAAGATCTGGAATTGATGGACATTGAAGAGCCACAACCTGGTACATCGAACCCGGCACCACGGACTCCACGATATAAAATTGATCCGCCTGGACGTCTTTCGCTAGACATCAAAAAGCACAAATTAATTCGGATAGAAAATAAAGGCAAAAAGCTATATGCCCAACGAAACTGCGTAGTTTGTGTGGCACATAAAAAAAGAAAGTTGACTTGCTTCAAATGCGAGTTTTGCAATGCACCTCTTCACCGTGGCGAGTGTTATCAATATTATCACACTCATAAAAAATACTAGATTCGTCTCATAAATATGTACTTTAAAACATTTTTTGTAATTAGTGTCTCGTTCTTTTTTAATATTTCTTATAGTTTTAAGAGTTTAAATAAACTTTTTTAAGTCTACATTTTTTTATGAATACTATTATTTTATATACTACTACTAGTATACTACCACTAATATTTTTTATGAAAATATCGCCCGCTCTAGACGAAAAACGAGGCGGGCGGTCGCCGCGTTACCTAGCATACTTTCGCCAAGATCGCCCGCCTTTAATGTGTTAACAGATGACGGTGTACAGCGTTATGATGTGACAAAGCTTTTGCTCATATGCTGTGACCTACCAGAGTAAACTACGATAGTACATTGATGAAAGTGATATAGAAATTGATCAACGTCTATTCCTTATGCATTCTCTGCGAGTTCGACATATTTATTTGCGTAGTTCCATTTTTGTGTAGGATCCATTTGTCCTGCAATTAACAGATGACGGTGTACGGCGTTATGATCTGACGAACCTTTTGCTTCTAAGCTATGACCTACCAGAGTAAACTACGATAGCACATTGATGAAAGTTATATAGAAATTGCCCAGCATGTGTTCCTTATGCGTTCTCTGCGCTTTCAACATATTTATTTGCGTAGTTCCATTTTTGCGCAAGATTCATTTGTCCTGCAATTAACAGATCACGGTGTACGGCGTTATGTTGTGACAAAGCTTTTGCTTCTAAGCTATGACCTACAGAGTAAACTGCAATAGCACATTGATGAAAGTTATATAGAAATTGGCCAACATATTTTTTTTTTTTTTTTTTTTTTTTTTTGTGACGGAGGGGAAATCTTCTGTAAGACACCCCCGCACTTCCAAGGGAAAGTGCAGGGGTAGTGCCGGATTTTTACCGACTAAAACCCCGCCGATGCCACTTCCCTACACCGATTTCTGATGGGCGCTTCGGGTTCTCCTAAGAATTTCACCGAAACCCATCCGGCGCCACGAGTCGAACTCGCACATTCCCAACGGAGATCCGGATGGGATCTCCGACAGACCACCCGGGGTATGCAACACACACATACTCACACCTTTATTTACAAAAATAAACGTCACTCTCGTAAAAAAATGCTGCAGGTGAGGCTCGAACTCACAACCCCGGCATTGCTCACGAACACTGTCTTATAAGTACCGTGCGCTAACCAATTGCGCCACTGGAGCTGTTTGGCCAACATATGTTCCTTATGGGTTCCCTGCGAGTTCGACATATTTATTTGCGTAGTTCCATTTTTGTGCAGGATCCATTTGTCCTGCAATTAACAGATGACGGTGTACGGCGTTTTGATGTGACGAACATTTTGCTTCTAAGCTATGACCTACCAGAGTAAACTACGATAGCACATTGATGAAAGTTATATAGAAATTGCCCTGCATGTGTTCCTTATGCATTCTCTGCGCTTTCGACATATTTATTTGCGTAGTTCCATTTTTGTGCAGGATCCATTTGTCCTGCAATTAACAGATGACGGTGTACGGCGTTATGATGTGACAAAGCTTTTGCTTATATGCTATGACCTACCAGAGTAAACTACGATAGTACATTGATGAAAGTGATATAGAAATTGATCAACGTCTATTCCTTATGCGTTCTCTGCGAGTTCGACATATTTATTTGCGTAGTTCCATTTTTGTGCAGGATCCATTTGTCCTGCAATTAACAGATCACGGTGTACGGCGTTATGTTGTGACAAAGCTTTTGCTTCTAAGCTATGACCTACAGAGTAAACTGCAATAGCACATTAATGAAAGTTATATAGAAATTGGCCAACATATGTTCCTTATGGGTTCTCTGCGAGTTCGACATATTTATTTGCGTAGTTCCATTTTTGTGCAGGATCCATTTGCTCTGCAATTAACAGATGAAAGTGTAGGGCGTCATAATGTACCGAGGCTTTTGCTTTTAAACTGTCATATGTCGTGACGTTATGGCTTTACACAGTGGTGTGGACCTACTTCCTGGTGATCGATTGAAATAAAGCCTGCAATCCATCTTGAGGATGGTAATGACTGATTAAGATTGGGTGTATACAGCGGACTCTTCCTGAAAACTTGTCTGGCGTGTGCCGCCGCTTTTGAATAAAAGTGCCGTGGCACAGAGACCCTCTGACCCAAATTCATCGAGATACAAAGAGGATCGGAACTCAGTTACACGAATTTCGTTCGAGGTGTTATCATCATTAATGGGCCTCGTCGCGTTAAAATCGGGGATACGAGCGATGTTTTATGCTAAGTACTTGATCGGCAGCCAGATCACGCCTGAAGACGCCTAATAGTGGACAACGCAGGCGTTTTTCAACAATGGCCCTCGTCAATAGAGGCAAACCTTTAAAAGCGAAGATCGAAGATGAGAGACCATCAGTTTCTCCTTAATCGCCTCGCGAAAATGTCGGGAGGATTTAAAGAATACCGTGCTGCGTGGACTGTGCAGGTATGAAGTGTTTGACTTGGCTACTAAGATGCTTTGGTTTCCATATGGAGTGAGGCGAAATATAATTATCTATTATTACAGATCTGCAATTTGATATTGCTAGTGGCAGGATCGTCGTTATTGGAATCGAAAGATTATGTTGATCAACGGGATGCCCCATTGTTTAAGACGCCACGAAGGCACAATGGTACGTTGACACGTTATCTGCCGCCGGACCCAGATTATTTGTTACCGGAAGTCATTGATAATCGGGTGAGAAATGTAACACCTGGGACGAAGAGCAGTACTGTGGATAGTCAGAAGGTTTCTCTGCCGGATGTGGCTTTACAAGCTCCCGTTTCGAGTAATATGAGAGATAGTCGCCTTTATCGGCGCCCTGCTTATCTACAAACTAAGCAACCCACGCGTTTGACTGCTAATCAAGCCGCCCACGCCGACATTTCTAATGAATCGACAACCATTAGAATCGCTGAAATGTCTTGTCAAGATTCCGCTGATGAACGATACTTTAGGTCAGGGTCCATTAAAATGTACACGATGCACCTCTAGTGTCTGTTATCAAAGAATCATTTATACTTACAGAGTCCTCTTCGGTATGGCATCTGACTCTGCAGAATTGCCGGTTATTGATAATGTTAACAATGATCTGTGCAAGGTTGTCAAAGTTAAGGACGAGTACAGTATCGACATAAGGAAAGAATATTTCTCTAGCTGCGGTGTTGTTGACTGTTCTATGGGATCCGAGAAATCCTTATGCGTCGATGTAAGGTTCCCCGTGATTTCGGGTCTCAGGCTAAGAAGCGACACGAAAGTAACGTTGCGCTGTAAAGTCCAGGATCGAATCGTTTCTCAGACGAAACGAATTAGTGTGAAAATCTTAGATCCGTAAGAACAATTCCATTATAGCATTAAAAATTTATACAATAACGTTCGTTACCTACATATTTTGACGTTTATCTTTTAGAACAGGTAGAAGTCTTCCGAGTGTGGTAACAGGCGGCTTTAAAAATTCCTTAGAAACCGAAGTTGGTCTCTTTCGTAAAACGTACGTCTCTGAAAATGTTTTCGACACAAAAATACAGTCCGGAGGAACAGTTGTTCTGGGAGAACATATATTATTGAGGGTTTTGGTAAAAAAAGGCGATGGTAAGAGAACGTTTTAAAATGATTCATAAATACTTATCTTCATAATGCCGTCAATATTAAATTTCAGGGTGGCGTTACTCTCGTATCAGTGACGTGACGATTTATTTCGTGGAAAAAAGGCAACGCAAGAAGATCATGAACAGTGTGACCATACTTGACGCCGATGGTTGTCTGAATCCTAATGTTCGTGACATCTGTTCGCGAGAACAATATAGAGTGTCTCCGTTGGAGAGTTACTTGATATTTCAGGCGTTCATGTTCGAGAACATGAAGGAAACCGATGAGATGGTCCTTAGCGTGCGAATTATGGGTTGCATCGACGGAGCCGATTGCGCATTAAATTGTCCCGCTGGTCACATTAGACACAGTCGAAGTATTGGGAACCACAGCACCGTCGATTGGCATGACGACATAGCATTCAGAGTCATATTTCCCAAGAGTGAATTGAATAAACTGCATAATGCTAACTTTGCGATACCTTATGCACTTTTCGGTTGTACAGTATTAGTGATAATAGCGCTGATTTGGACGGTAAGGGTTTTATTGCGCCGAAATTTCAAATAAACTTTACATGTATAATCCGTTTTTATAAAAGTGTCAATACTACTACGTTTTATATATTTACTCTATTTATACTATACTTTCTAAGTTTCTGATCAATTCTTAGGCGGAGACAATGGTCAGGAACCAATTTTCCATTTCTTCGCAGAGTTTTATCCCTAACGCGAATATTGCCGCGGACGTTAATATATTTCGAATAAATCGATCTCTCTTCAAGCAATGAAACATACATGATAGAGAGCAGGTGCATACATCGTCGAAGTAACGATATCCTTTTGTTAGGTAGTAACGATCCACGTCTGCTTGTTTTTGTTGCATCCTGCGCATCGTTCTTTCTGCGAATTGAGTCAGCAAGTGAATTATTAATCGCCCGGAGACAATCGGTGACCATACTTGCCTCGCCTACGTTCCAAAGAGCATGTGGATGTGCAAGAAGGATGCGGAAAACGGGTGTACGCTTCTTGTGAACGAGATCTCGAAGATCCGTCACCGACATTTCTAGAACCCGTCCGTTTAACTGTTCCTCCGTCAGCCGAAGTATCGTAGGTTCCAGCTCGATCACCATGAGCTCTTCTACCTGAACCATCGGACTGCAATCTTCTATCTGCACCCTCAGATTGCCATCCTTTAGCTCGACTATCGGACTGGCGTTCACTTACTGATCCATTCGTTTGGACACCTCTAATTGAGCCATCTTTTCCTGTATATATATCAGTGTATATTTATGTGATCGGAGAATAAACTATTTTCCATTTGTGACAGATTTTGGTAAAACACTTGGTACTCATTTTTGTGTCTGTTCTCGTTGAGTTTAATCCTATAGGAGCTCAAAATGTTGCGAGCTGCGTGAGCCTCTTCTTCAGGAGCACCGTGGATTTTTTACAAGTTCCTCCGGAAAAATACTCATATTTTCATTCACTTTGTTTACTACTGCTAGTAGTTCACAAAGTAAATTGGAGGACGATTACGTTCCCGAAGGAATTTTTAAAGAATTCATTTTAATCCTGAAGAAAAGGTCCATGGGCCTCGAAACACGTAAAGCTGCTACATGGCCAAATAAAACCATTCAACCACGACAGGTACAAAAATCATAAATATGATCGAAAAAGCTTGAATTTGCAATCAAGTGAGATGCAATAAACAGTCTACTTGGCATTTGCTGTGCCGTGTCGGTTTGATATCGCGCATCTGAGCCAACTCCAGCAGTTGTCATTGCGGGGTAATAACTGGCTTCAGCGTCAGCGTAATTTACAGCAGCCGACGTTTCTGCTTCTCTGAATGAACCGGGACCCCCATCACCAGGAGTTTGACCTCGACTAACAGTGGACTTCATTTCAGGAGTTTGTATGCCCTCGGATACAACGTAGTTAGATGCTGCGCCTGTCATTCTATCCTGAAAAGATGTTGGTGTCTTCGTTCCAAGAGCGCTCTTCGTCGGCACCCCATCCTGATAGGCGTAACTGGAAACTTCGTACGAGGAATCAGTAGGCGTTCTTCTACCCGACGACCGTGTCCCTGTCTTTTCATGAGGAACTTGAGTCGCATCAAGTCTGTAGTCACGATCAGGATCTCCGACCAATATCGAACCATCAGCAGCGACATAATGAGCATCGTCAGTCGCTTGGATCGCTATTATATTTAAAATTAACGTGTCCTTAAATGTCAAGTCTAGACATCGTAAAGATCTCGTTAACACTTTGGCTGCCGTGGGGGTCACCAGTGACCGGCGTAAGAGATTTTACTGAAGATCCAAAATATTGGCAATGGGTAGTAATAATTATTTTATAAATACAGTTATTGTTAGAATAGTGAGGCGATTCTTTGGTCTCCAATACATGCACATTATTTACATTTTGGATAATTCAGTCAAACGCTGTAGTATTTCATAGCAACGCCGTTCTAATACGGCAACATACGCACGGCAGTCAATGTGTTAACACTTTGCGGACCGAGCATTCCATTGCTAATCGTACCCAGTGGCCGGGTATTTTTTTGCGTCAAATATCTTTAAATTAGTAATGATTTGTCAGTTGTTAACACGTTGACTGCCATGGTGGTCATCGGTGACCGGTGCAAAAGATTGTACTCAAAATGCAAAAAATTCGCAATGAATCCTATTTGCAATTTTGTAAAAGCAATTGATATTGGAACGGCGCTTCAATACTTTGGCTTCTAACAACTGTGCATTACTTTCATTTTGCACGATTTAATCATACTCTGCAGTATTTTATCGCATCGCGGTTCCAACATAGCAAGAAACGCTTGGCAGTCAAAGTGTTAAACTGTCCACAAATATTTCTGTAATATTGCTAATCGTTTTGCCGCTATCCATATTTCAGAATTTCAAATAATTCATTTGCAACACAAATTACGAAAAACTGCGGCTGACAATCACGTAGCAACTGTGTGATATCTCGTCACTTGCCTCAAACGACAGAATATGCAAGACGATAATCTCCTCAGTGGCCCAGAATGACGAAATACGCAAGACGATATATCTCGTCAATGGCCTCGAACGACGAAATAGGAATGACGAGATATCTCGTCATCCGTCCGCAATGTGTTAAGGAATGAGAGAACACCTGATATTCCTTCTGGCGCATAACTTGCTTCAGGATACCGATAAACGTCGGATCCATCTGGCCTCACAGACGGCACACTGCCTTTCGTAATATACCCCTGTTGATCTGTCGTTGGATCATAATATTGTGGCACCGGTTTGCCATCCTTCGTAAATCTTCCCTCAGCGACTATAAATTGTTTGTCTTGCCGAATCTTGCTCAATAATATTCATCAACCGTAACTACACAAATGTATACGTACGTGCCTTCCTGAGATCACGCTTTACTTTAGGACATGTCACTGGACACTTAGGCATTTAGATGTGCCCGATGTTAATGCGCTTCCAGGGTTGGACTTCGTAATTATATATGCAAGATGATATTTTGTGTTTTTATGTACCACTTGGAATGACTCGACTAATGTAATTTATGAAAATTTTGTCGATTTAGTGTATAGAGGGTTAGGATGCTTTTGCCACCCACCGGCATGTCGCCGATATTAAGGTGAAAAAGCGAAGCTTCAAATATCGAACATTTTTCAGAGGACACAAATGATACTATAAAACAATTGACGCAATTATTAGCAGACGATTCATGTAATTTTGTTAACCTTCAAGTCAAATGTGTCTTGCTGCTCTGATTCTCATTGCAGTTATCAGTATAGTGGTATCACGTATTAATACTGCACATAATTTATTTTACTATTGATAGACAAATTTGGGCTATGTTAACATCACCTGAAAGGAAGATGACACGCCTGTTTAGTAACGTATGCAAGGCGAGAAATGAGGAAAGTATAGATGTCTGTGAAAACAAACTATCTCTGTGGCAAAAAATTCTTCGCGAAACCGAACACATTGAAGAAAAGTTTCACGAGGACTTCGTCGATTCTTCATTGCCTAAATGTACATCGACATCACAGAGAGATTCAGATTATCTCAACAAGGAAATTTTTCCACTTCTTCTACCTGCCATGGAAGAAATGCTACTTCAGGCGAAAGATTGGAATGCATTGCGGGTACGCATGTTTCTTATATGATTCGTTGCATACATTATTCTACGAACTTCACTTTCTCAGATACAAAAGTGTCGATTTAATGGCCTCGATTATTTGGCCGAGGCTCTTTGGAATCGTAATCCACGATATCCGATTAGATCCCGAAACTGGCTCCAGGCATTAGACATACCACATTTCAAACTGTTGTTGCGAAAACAGTAAGGCAGCAATTTTGTAACCGTCAATTTGTTGGTTTTATGAAAGATCTGTGAAATCCGTGTTGTTAAGCCCAAGACCGATTTTCCCAAAATCTTGGCTTTGGACTGAAGAAGAAGCTGCTGTGCATCTGCAGAGGTACGTTCGCGGTTGGCTGGTTAGAAAACGAAGCGATGTTCAGGAAATGCGTCAATTTTGGAAGGTACGCATTTACGGATTTGTTGCCATCTTTTTATTACATTAAATTTTTTGTGTTAATATTAGGCTCTCCAGAACGAGAGTAAGCTGTCTATCTGCAGTGTTGCTGTAAGGATATCAGATATTCCTAAGAATGTTGAGGGCTAGAGATGGAAGGATGTTGATTTTCTAAGACTTCTATACATTGTTGCAAAATACATATAAAATAAACTTAGATTAGAATTTATAATGCTTCTTTATTTTCGTCTACCTCACTGATGTCTTCATACAAACTTGGAGAAACAGGCTTTCCTAACGCTGTTGAAAATTTTATTGAGGATTCTTGTCCTTCTTCAGCGATAGTATATTTAGTGTCCTTGCTTGAACCATAACAGATTGGCATCTGTGGCAGTTCCCCGGATTCTGTAGCTGGGTATGAATATTTTGAATACTTTTTATGTAATGGTATGAGTTCTTGAAATAAACATGGCAAGGACATTGTTTTTGGCAAAACTGGTGGAGGTTTATGCACAAGTTTGTTATTAAGAAATAGATGTTCATCCTCTTTTGGAACTAGTACATAATCCGGTTTGTACGTAACTCTATCCATTTGTACAGGTGCAGGAGCTTTCACCCCACGAAAAACTTTCTCAACTAAAATGATGACTCTGCGGATCTCCTGTAATTGAAACGTGAATATTATCACCAAAGCATAGTAATAGGAATATACCAGGTTGTTCAATAAGTTTTGTTTTGTTTTGTTGAGGGCGTTGCTATTAGTCCAAATTTGTTTTTGTTTTGTTGGTTCACTCTTCTTATCAACGTATGTGAAGGTTCATTTCAATCAGTCAATTCATTCTTTGTTTACAAGCCATTTAGTGTCCCCGTGTCACAGTATTTTCGACAATGGAAAAAATTGAATATCGTGCAGTGATAAAATTCTTATTTTTGGAAGGTGTAGCACCAAAAGAAATTCACGAACGAATGTTAAGAGTGTATAATGAACGTTCACCTTCAATTAGAACACTAGAAAGATGGGTTGCTGAATTTAAACGTGGTCGTACAAGCCTTGAAGACGATCCACGTGAAGGATGTCCAAAAACCGCATCAACACCAGAAATCGTAGCCAAAGTACAGGATATGGTTTTGGAAGATCGTCGATTGACTGAGAGGGATTTAGTAGAGGCTCTACACATCTCATTAGGCAGTGTGAGTCATATTTTAAATGAAATTTTGAGTTTTAAAAAGCTGTGTGCACAATGGGTGCCGCATTCGCTAACAATTGAACAAAAACACATTCGAATGCGACGTTCTCAACAACATTTGGAGCGTTTTAAAAAGGATAAAGTGGATTTTGTGCGTCGATTCATCACTATGGATGAGACTTGGGTCTATCACCATGACCCTAAATCAAAACAAGAGGCTAAAGAGTGGTGTGAACCTGGTTGTTCGGCTTCGAAACGAGTTCCTGTCCAGAAATCGGCCAAGAAGGTTCTGGCATCAGTTTTTTGGGATGCGAAAGGAATTTTATTTGTGGATTACTTGCAAACTGGTAAAACAATTAATTCTGAATATTATTGCAACCTTTTGGACCAGTTGGAGGAAAAAATTCGTGAAAAAAGACCCAGTTTGCAGAAGAAAAAAATTCTTGTTCATCAGGACAACGCACCGTGTCACAAGAGCATTTTGACAATGGCTAAAATCCATGAATTAAAGTTCGAATTGTTGGAGCATCCGCCGTATTCACCAGATTTGGCCCCCAGCGACTTCCATTTGTTTCCAGAACTCAAAAAATTTATGCGTGGCAAGCGTTTTTCGTCAAATGAAGAGGTCATAACGTTTGGAGGATCGTTGGAGCAAGTGCATTAATGTTCAGGGAGATTATACTGAATAATAAAGTGTATTTTGAACCATAACATTGTGTTTTTCTTATCGAACGACAAAACTTAATGAGCAACCTGGTATAACTACGGCATATTCTTATATTATTGCTTACGTCAGGGGGACTTCCTCCAACATCAGGCTCCGCTTGCACTTTAAGGATCTTCAAATACGATGGCTCAGGGTATCTTTGAAATACGTGTCTGTACACTAACCTTCCAACTCCATTATTTTTTAAGTTTCCCACGATTTCCCAAAGCGGTTTTCCTTTGAAGGAGGTCGTGCGACCGACGTACTGTATTACCATGTTTCCGTAAAATAAGTATTAGGCAAAATAATATAGGTTAGGACCGAGTGTTCCTTAAAGTATAAAGTAAAGCGATCTGTGTCCTTTAAACCATTGAACGCTATGTAAATAATTACAGACGTAGTAATTATTTGCACTGTATTTCACACATTGTCAATAAAGGATATTAATGCAAATGAAACATTTATTTAAACACTGTTTACGTTGCTGCAAGATGTGCCCTTCGGTTATGGTTCTGCCATCTAGTGACTATCGTTAGAAATAAAATATTCAAACCTAAAGTTGGTAGCACTGTTAGTGAAATGGACGAAAATAACAGAAGAGGACAGAATGTACAGTGCTTCCGACGTTTTTACGTGTTTTTGCGGTAAGTAAACGTTTCTTCATTGATATTTTGCACTTATTGAGTGTAATAACGGATCACTTTCAATATGTGCAAAGACTTACGTAAAAACGTTATTGTATTAAACGTATCGGGTTGTCTTAAATCGCGGAGCGTCCGTTACACTCGCACACATACGCAAATCGAACATGCGCAATGATATTTCTTACTTCAATACATTTATTGCGGTAAAAAATATACAAGTTGTTGCAAACAAAATGCATTACTCGATTATCCGAACTCAGTTCGAATGATAGTCGATGATAGAGTTGTCTACTATTTCGACCGGCAGTAGATCAAGTGCGAACTGAATGAATGCATGAGCGACGCACACAAACATACGTGACTATATGTACAATAAGTTATTCGTTAAATAAGAACGTTTCGTTTTAGGTACCTTCGGAACCCCGAGAGGCACGAGAAAAATAAATAAGGCGATATGTCGTTGCTCGGTTATTGCGGATGGATGTAAAATCACTGCTCGAGTATTCGGCGGACCCAATCGAGATAGTAGGAGACGCGGGAATAAACTCCTGGTACTCCTGGTTGGCCGCAACCTATACCCCAAGACACGACGCCTGCGACTTGCCACCGGCCATGCTTTTCGCACACCATGGGGCCACCGCCGTCACCCTTGCAGGCGTCTTTGCCTTCTTCGCCACCGGCGCAAATAAATCCGGGGTGAAGATTGAAGGTGGGTCCGAGTCTGGTTCTCCGCATCTGACTCTCGCACACCTGATTGCTGACTACCGGTACGTCGACTTCTTTCAGGATGTTTTGGTACTTGCCGAAATCACCAAAGGCGTCCTTACCCCAGCCAGTCGTCCAGCACCTGTAGGAGTATCATGTGATGAATGATGGTTGCAGTGTCGGTGAGTCGCATGGTTAAATTACTCGATACATGCGTTGTATGCGTTTTTTAACACTTTGCGGACCGGGCATTCTATTGCTAATCGTACCCAGTGGCCGGGTATTTTTTTGCGTCAAGTATCTTTAAATTAGTGATGATTTGTTAGTAGTTAACACGTTGACTGCCACGGTGGTCACCGGTGCAAAACATTTGACTAAAAATGCAAGAAATTCGCAATGAAGCCTGTTTGGAATCTTGTAAAAGCAATTTCTATTGGAACGGTGCATTCTAATAGAGCAAAATACGTTTGGCAGTCAACGTGTTAAAAATCATTGTCCCGTGAAATATTTATTTTTAACAACTTTAAAAATAAATGTTTTTTTAATATTTTTGAATAGGTAAAAATGTGTTAAAACTAAACATTTTCTAAAGTATGATATTTCGTAAAACATGACACTAAGTGAAGCGGAACACGACAAAGTCCTCACAAATATTCATATTCTCGTCATCACTTGATGTATCCGTTAAACTGTCCGCAAATATTTCTGTAACATTGCTAATCGTTTTGTCGCTATCCATATTTCAGAGCTTCAAATAATTAATTCGCAACACAAATTACGAAAAACTGCGGCTGACGATCACGTAGCAACTGTGTGATATCTCGTCACCTGCCTCGAACGACAGAATATGCAAGACGATATATCTCGTCAATGGCCCCGAACGACGAAATAACAATGACGAGATATCTCGTCATCCGTCCGCAATGTGTTAACTATTTTTGTTGAATGGATTTTGTTTTTCATAAATTCCTCCGGAAAGATGCTTATCCTCTGGTGTACTTAGTGTTGAGTAGATAAAGTATATGTATCCTCAGTATGAATAGAGAAAGTGTATTAACACTTTGACTGCCATGACGGTCACCGATGACCGACGCAAGAGATTTTACTGAAGATCCAAAATATTCGCAATGGGTAGTAATTATTATTTTATAAATGCAGTTAACAATTTACCGACGGCTATTGACTGAAGATGCCACTCATTAACGACCGACTCTGTTTTGGATATCGCGCAGGAATTGTGTATGTGCCTATTTGTAAAGCTTTATAACTGATACATTTTTAACACTTTGCCATGGTGGCCACCGCGAAAGATTTTACTGAAGATTTCAAAATATCCGCAATGGGTAGCAATTATTATTTTATAAATGCAGTTGTTAACAATTTACCGACCGCTATTGACTGAAGATGCCACTCACTAACGACCGACTCTGTTTTGGATATCGCGCAGGAATTGTGTATGTGCCTATTTGTAAAGCTTTATAACTGATACATTTTTAACACTTTGCCATGATGGCCACCGCGAAAGATTTTACTGAAGATTTCAAAATATTCGCAATGGGTAGCAATTATTATTTTATAAATGCAGTTGTTAACAATTTACCGACCGCTATTGACTGAAGATGCCACTCACTAACGACCGACTCTGTTTTGGATATCGCGCAGGAATTGTGTATGTGCCTATTTGTAAAGCTTCATAACTGATACATTTTTAACACTTTGCCATGATGGCCACCGCGAAAGATTTTACTGAAGATTTCAAAATATTCGCAATGAGTAGCAATAATTAATTTACAAAATGTAGTTATTGTTAGAATAGTGGTGCGATCGTTTAGTCTTCAATACCTGCACATTACTTAGATTTTGCATAATTCAGTCAAACGCTATAGTATTTCATAGCATCGCCGTTTTAATATAGTAAAACACGCTTGGCAGTCAACGTGTTAAATGCCTGTAGAAAGACATTCATCACTTCTTTTCCGGAGGAATTTGTGGAAAATTCATAGTGTTGCCAAAACAGCCACAAAAATGATAAAACAAGGTCACATTTGAACTGAAGTTAATCCAATTATAAATAATCAGAGGCGAGCGCCTTCAAACTCTTATACAGTAAAGCCTGTTTTTGTGCGGTCCTTTTTTATGCGATTTTGTTTTTGTGCGATTTTTTTTGTGCGATTTTTTTTGTGCGATTTTTTTTATGCGGTATATGAATCTAAGCGGCGTTAACACCAGTTTAATGTTTCCTATCAATGTACATATACATGTGTGGACGAAATATGTAAATGTGTAATTAATCGAAACAATACCGAAAACGCGTCAACGTTATTATCTGAATTTAGTGCGCTCGCACATAACATCGGCGGAGAAGGCTTTGATTCTTTCGGCGATAATGACCTGGACGAGATGATTGAGGACCAAACTGTCGATGATAGTGACATTATCAATAGTTTGATAGATTATGAAAATGGACAAGAAGAACCGGAATCTATTACAGCAGACAAAATATATGCAGGGATCCCGATTTTGAAAAAATTGGAAACGCATTTTCTTAAAATAGATACCAATGCGGAAAGACGCTTAAAATTCCAAAAAGAGCTGAGATCATGCATGTCTCACTATCGTGGCGTTTACAAGCAATTGACCAGTCGACCGTCGTCACAAAAACTGATCACTGAGTTTATGGTACCAAAAAACAAATCAATTGAAATCCTATCTTTAAGCGACGAAAGCGATTTTCAATCAATTCATCACAAGAAGATGCGCGTTTTGGATTACGATGAGTAGCAGCAAACTATTTAATATATAATGTGAAAACTTCTCCATGTATATGTACAATGAAGAATTAAATATTTTTACAATTTCTTTAGGTCTAATTTAATTATTTAATTTAATTGAAAGCATTCTCTCATCTATTTCATAAATCATTGATGTACTTTCTAAGTCCGACTTTTTTTATGCGGTCCCTATCCACCGCACAAAAACAGGTTTTACTGTATTGTTCATATATGTAAACGTGGAACGTACCTTGATCCGCTGAAGTCGTCATATTTTTCGGGTAGGCAAGCTGGGCTGATATGTGGGTTCTTTCCGAAATCGACATCATGGTCAAGCTTTAATATAGCTATGTCGTTGTATAGAGTACCGGCATAAAATTCGGGATGCACGTAAACGCTGATAATGTCGCGTTCGATGTAGGGATAAAATTCGACATCGTGGTTGACGTCCCATTCGCCAAGACGTGCGCGAAGATCGCGACCGGCGTGAGTTTTAACGCAATGAGCCGCTGTGATAATGTGACGCGATGATATAAGAGTGCCACCGCACACGTACACACTCTCATTAGGGTCCTTTTTCAGTATCGCTACTTGCCAGGGGTATTCACCTGTAAAAAAAATCATTATTATTTTTTCAGTGAACAACTGACTATTTCGTCGTTAGATTGATCATAGCGATAATTGGGTAACAGTTGATATAGTGTAATTAAATCCTTACCGAACTCGGAATCACCGTCGACATAGGATGGAGTCTTGATACGTCCGTAAATGCCTTGCATGCTTCTTGCCCCGCATTGTCCTGGTCGTGGACGGCCTTTAATTATTTTATCCTTGCGGCAGCAGACATGACGAGGTCCACAGACGGGTGGCCGACCGAATTGCCTCTGGAAAATTAAATGAGCCATTAACGCGCCTGTCTACCTTATGCAATCGCGATGTTTCTGTTCACGTGTATATCGTGATTCGTCAGTACAAGTATGTACTCGTCCCGCAGGGCTCGTTTCCAGTCGTATGTCTTGCCGTCGTCGTAATTAAATGTGCTGCAACATTTTGGTGAAGTCCATATCCGTAATGACTAGGATCGGACCGCACTCTCTTACCTCTTGTATATTTTGGCCAGACGTCACATCACGTCTTTTCCTACTTGGGAATGCGACTTTTCCGCCTCCACGTTCTTGTGTGACCTTTCTCTCGCTAGAGCCAGCGTTTGGATGAGATTGATCGTTCGCGAGCGAATCATTACGGGCGCGCGCGTTTCTATAGTAACCGTCTGCGTAATCGTCATAGTCTCCAGAGTAATAGTCATCATCGTAGTCATCTTCATCCCGATAATATCCAGGATAGGTGTCGTGATACGGCTTGTAATGGTTTGTCGGGTACGGACTGTGGTGATGATGGTAATGTGGCTTCTGATGATAGACGCCGGAACTTCCGTGGATGGGATGGTACGGTTTGAACGGATAGTACGGTTTCTCAACTATCACCGGCTTCTCGTAAACGGGTGGACCGGCAGGATAATATTGGGGAGCATAGAGGCCATTGTGACCCAGAAGGCTTTCTTTCTTGTGTGCCAATAAGTGGCCCAGTTTGTTGACCAACCCACGATTTGGCGTCACATGAAGATTCACAAAAGGCTTGACCACTTTCTCCCCGTACTCGTCTTTTGTCACCTGTACCGCTACCAAAGGATTGACCGAGACGAGACCTAGATTAAGGCCCTGTCCACCCGCTCCATAACCTTGGTAAGGATTGGCCAGTGTGTTACCGTAAGGATCGATCGGATAGCCGCCTGTCTGCGGTAGCCCAAAACTCACGCCCCAAGTAGGCTTCACGTTCAATTTCGAGGTGTCCAGATCGCCGACGATCAGCCTCTGCAACGAGAGAGTCGAATAGTCACGCCATTGGAGATCCGAGGGTTTCTTTACACTTTTTCGTTTCTAGTCGTGCTTCTGATTTTGCTCTTGATGAACAGATAGTGCAATGGTTAGGCGAATCAAGGAATTACAATGACCGATGAGATGAAACCCGGGACCTCCTGTATGGATCAAGCGACTTTTCGTTCTCCCGACGATTTCGTCTGACGTTGATCCCATCACCTAGTGAAAAATATCTTTGTCACTTACGCTTTGTGCCTGCGATTTCTTATCATCGACCTGGTCGTTCGCTTGCTTGGTTTCCCGCTTCGTCCTCTGGCCCGTTTCGCCTTCCTGGGCAACAAGTCTGGCGCCGTCCACGTTTCCTTCTTCATTTGCACTTTCAATAGCTTCAGTCTCGTTTACGCCTTTTGGCACTCTGACAACAGTCATCGTACCGTTGCCGTCAGTGACTACGACTTCGACTGACTCGGCTTCGATATCCTTATCCAGATTGCGGGGATCAATAGCCAGATACAGATCATCTTTGCGTCCAACGTGGTTGACAGTAGAGCATTGTTCGTAAGGGACGCAAACACAGTCGTCGTAGTTAGATGACGCGAATCCGTTGTCGACTCCGTGTCCACCATATCCCCCATGAGCTGTTGACCCGCTTCCAAATCCATTATTGCTTCCAAATGCATTATTTGAACCAAAATCGTTTGTTGCAAAGGAGTTTCCACCGAAGCCAGCATTGAATTGCTTCCCCTTCTGTTGCTTTCCGACCAAAAAGTTACTTCCAATACTTCCCAGTCCCAGGCCATCCTGTTTCGGTTTCTCATACACTGAATAACGATCAGCGTAGTTGGTAGACGAAGATGACCCAGACAATCCACCAGCAGTGGATCCTAGGTTGTTGGCTGATGTAGGTGTCTGAACCTTGAAAGCCTTCTTGTAGCCGTCAAAGTCATAGGAACCGCCATGAGCGCCGCCGTTGCCGTAATAACCATTCAAAAGACCAGCTCCGCCTATTGGTATTGGTTCAATACCAGCGACATGCGATATGCCAGATGCACCATTGCTTGCATGGTGATAATGATGATGGACGTGTTGTTGTGTGCCGGTCGCTGTCGGTTGCACAATCACTTGCTTCTTGTCGATGTACTTATCTTCGAAGTCAATACCTTCGAGACCAGCTTCATATATGGGTTTGGAGAATATCGGACCCCCTGGTTTCTTGAAGCCGGGGTAAGGACCAGCGAAACTGGGTGGGGGCCTGGGAATTGGGTTTACGCCGAAACTGGGGAAGGCAGAGGGTGGTCCGCTGTGAATTGGGCCCGGGTAGCCAGTAAGCCCTGGTGGTTTGCCCAAGCCGAATGGTCGTTTAACGGGAATAGCTGGCAGTGGTCGCCCAACGGGTTTTATGGTGACTGGTTGAGCGTAGATGACTTCTTGCGGATGGATGTCACGATGGGGTGAATAGTAAGGTCTTCGGCCCTCGACGGTGTCACACTGGATATGACGGGATTGATAATGTCACTTTGTTGCACTTGAGCGTGTAAAATTGCTACTAATTGAGGGTACTTACGTTCATCAGTCCAAGATTACAGAGTTTGTCTTTGATGAAGGCTCTCGCGATTGTCTCGTTGCCTAGTTGAAGAGCGTTCTTAACTTCTGGGTCGGCGTAGACTTCGTCGAAGCCTTCTAGATTGCGACCCTGGCGATTCGATACCAAGATATCGTTGACCACGTCTTCTACCTGTAAAAATAAGCTTTGTTAATGCACAGCTGTAACGAGAGAGCAAAGAAATGAAGACTGGTTATAATGTTTTCTTACCGTTTGCTGACCCTGTTGGTGAACGACCTGATCAGCTTGAGTCTGTGATCCGTACAACTCTTGAGTTTGTTGCCCATTCTGTACATCCACTGGGGTAAAAGGAACGGGGTTGTACGAATTATCCTCGGTTATGGATGGTGATGCAGGATCTGGTATTTGCCAGGACCATTGCCTTTGTTCAGCATCTACGTTCGATGCTCGGTCAACGTCTCCATTGGCCAATGCCTGTGACGTCAGGCACGCCAATAGAATGAACCACTTTCTCATCCTAGAGTGAAAAGTAAGCGTCGTCATCGTTGTTTTTAGCGTCTACGTGAAAGATAATGACCAAAGGGAGATCCTCGTTTTCTCATTAAACTAAAGTGTTACGCTCCCAATATGGTGCCGTGCGTAGGTGCACTTTTGATCCCTAACTCTTCTTAATGTAATATTTTGAAAGCACTCTTTCTCTTAGCCAGCGTTGCTAAAAATCGACGAGTTACATTTACTGCTTTCTTTTCGCATTTCTGTGTGCGAATTCGACATGATGTCTGTCAGAATGTTTTCAGAGGCTAAAGTAGAACGATATCACTGACGCTTCGGGTTTTAAACGTACGTTAAAGGAGACGCAGCATTAACTTCGTAAACTAGGATGCGCGCCATGAAAGTGATGAACATCTTCACGTGTTAATTACTTTATATTTTGTGTGAAATCGTTCGCAACGACTGCTGCGTAAAAATCAGATCGTCGGACACGTGCGAGTCTTTCGAAGGTCTCGAAGTTGTATTGCAGTTTCACTGGCGAATGCCGAAGAAAGATCGTGAAAGTGCATCTCACTTTTCCCAGGCTTGTTTTATTATTGGACAACGCCGGGGCGATACACGCATGAGATTAAGAGCGAGTGAAACTGTTATTTTTGCCAGTGATGCGGCGAGCAATTTCTGATGTTAATTCTAGGCTTCGTAGATAAGTTTCAGTAACGATGGGTGATCGTGTAATCAAGCCGGCGGACCAACGAAAGTGAGAGGAAGTTAGGAGAAAGTCGTTTGACAGGTCCTCCGAATATAACGTTCCGCTTTGTGTTGCTGTTGGAAATGGAAATGAGCCCAATCGTTCTTTTCAGATATTTCGTTCAGAGAAAGTAGTTATGCAATGAGGTACACAATCACTGCCATGGCATCGTTTTAGTTAAAAGTCCATTAGAACTGTTTACGCATCAGCGAACGGTTTTCAAGTTTGAAATTAATTTAATCGTAAAAGACAACAATCTAGGTCAACCGGATACCTCGTATTACGGATCTCATTATCTTACAATAGGTGGAAGTGTTTATGTGCAGTTTTGAGAGTTTTCTAGTGATTGTATGCGAAACGTTTAAATACGTTTAAAAGGTGAAAGTTACCAAACTGCTGATTGCCGCGTAGGTGGATACTCTCGAATGATCGTAAATGTTTATATCCTGTCACTCTTAGTACCAATTTTACCAAAAGTGCAGGCATATCCATGTTATCTTTGAAGATGCAACAAAAATATGATATGACGGAGATGTTATCGATAAAGTTTTAAGGCTTCTCCTAACAATCATTTGCATGAATCCTCGCTGTTAGATAATTCAGAACAATGACTGAAAAGTGAGGTGGGCTGATGAATTTTGGATGATCGCCTACCTGATTTTTCGAAACACTTCGTGGCACACTGGGTTTCTCGGGCACCTTGCGATGATTCTTTATACGCCGACTGTTCCTCTCTAACAGAACACTTTCTCCATGAAGCACGGCGGTCTGTGTGCTTTTACTCAAGCCGTCGAATCTTATATACTTACCTATACCTCCCTTTCGGGGATGCTGTATCCGCCATTACGCCCGCGACGTCAACGGTGGGGTAAATATCCATCCATGACTCATTCCGTAGAAGAACATCCGTCTTTACTGTGCCCCTACGAATGTTGCATTGCCTCCCTCTCGATACAGGATATAAATACAATCGTTAATTAATATTCTACGGTTTGATAGACTCAAATCAAGAGGAGTAAATATTCAGTTCTGGTCGGTGTTCAGATTTTGTCAACAGACTATCATTTTTCCATGGAATTTCAGTCACGTTTTCTGAAGTGTTTAAATTTGCAACTTTTGTTTGTGTTGTCTGAGTTTCTTTTGATTTAGAAATATAGAGAAAAATAAATTATAAATATAACTTAGTGGTCTTTTACGGACAAATTACTGATGGTCAATTATAAGATGTGTAAGTGTTTTGTAAGATTATTCACCCTTTAAAAAAATGAGAGACAACGATAAGTTAATAGAAAAAACGATAGTCTTTCGTTTTAGTAAAAATGCCATGTTTTGGAACGTATTAGATTTATCCAAAAGTAGTGTTTGTTTTTGAATTAAAAGATGTGTTTGTTTTTGAAAAAAATAATACATTTTCAATTCATAATACTGAGATGGTGAAACAATCATTTCAGTACATATAGAAAAGTACCTATGTAGATATATAATAGTAAACAACGGTAGCCATTTTTCGAGCAAACACTTCATGTCTATTGAAACTTAAGATGACATTATCGGATAAAAATTCTGGTAGACCATTATGGTGGATTAATATTTAAACAACAACAGCCGTCTTTTTTTGGTGTGAATAATTTTTCACGTATACTTCACAATAGTATCGGCGTGTTCTTCAATTGATATTTCTGATGCAAGGCTCTAAAGTTTGGAATTAATTTTAAATTGCAACATGTCCTAATAGACAAAATAGCAGTTCACTTTTGGTGAACAATTTTTCTCTGCACGGTAAAGATTGAATGTTAAAGAAAATATATATATAGTTCTTCCAAAGTCTGGAATCAATTTTTAATTACAACATGTCCAATTCCTGAGAACTCGGATTGCTTAGACGGATCTTGAGGTATAGTGTGTTTTTTGGTGTGAATAATTTTTCACGTATACTTCACAATAGTATCGGCGTGTTCATCAATTAATACTTCTGATGTGAGGCTCCAAAGTTTGGAATTAATTTTGAATTGCAACAAGTCCTAATAGACAAAACAGCAGTCCACTTTTGGTGAACAATTTTTCTCTGCACGGTAAAGATTGAATGTTAAAGAAAATATTGACGTATTCGATTAGTTCTTCCAAAGTCTGGAATCAATTTTTAATTACAACATGCCCAATTCCTGAGAACTCGGATTGCTTAGACGGATCTTGAGGTATAGTGTGTTGAGCCACATTAAGATGGTTCCCCGTACGACATTCGAGCAGTTGAATTTAGGACTTGGTCTGATCCGGCTTTACATAACAGTGGTTGGTAAACCGCGATTGACGTAGTTCATTGTGTACACACTGCCCATGGGGTGTACAGTCCGGCATGTCTGGCGAATGAATGAAATCTGCGTTGCGTAATTTTGCTTTTTCGTCAATGGGTTGGCCTAGGAACGTTTACGTATGTCGACCGATAGTAGCTCGCGTC
Organism: Cryptocheilus praepositus; assembly: GCA_033815515.1. Taxonomy (NCBI): domain Eukaryota; kingdom Metazoa; phylum Arthropoda; class Insecta; order Hymenoptera; family Pompilidae; genus Cryptocheilus; species Cryptocheilus praepositus. Next base: position 5,233,400 of record JAWWQZ010000257.1, read on the forward strand.
ATTGCAGATAGCGTATGTAAAAAGCATGAATAATCACACTAGAATCAATGAGGCGTCGCGGCCTTAGCGAAAATCTATAAAATCGTGATTACCCATTGGGAAACTGGAACGTAACCTTCGACTGAAAGAATCGAATCATCGCGGTTGATGATACGCGACGCGCTTGAAGATATAACAGCATTCCGCTTATTGTGTAGAACGCTGGGTCAACGAACTTAATTCACTTCGTTATGAAACGGGGTCCTGTAAAAAAAGAACAAGAAGGCTCAAGCCTGTCCCGAGACTTCTGCTCAAACTTCTAGCCCGAGTGCAGCTAAAACGCACGTGGCTGCACTATGAAAGTCTGGGTTTTCCCGGCGAGATCGTAATCGGCTGCATTTGATGAAGTAACTGCAGGGGATTTAATTCTTATTTTTCTACGGCGCTTTTCCACTTGCGACTCTCCAGGCACGATGAAAACCGGACTAGCGTCATGGAGACGGACGTTTCGTTAGAAAGCGAGAGTTTGACGGGAACCTATAAATATTTATGTTCGTATGGATACAGCCACTTGGTGCGTTCTGCTAGACGTCATACGTAACTGGCGCCGTAGCCAAAATGGGAGATGAGAAATGGTTAATATTTAAAAACACCTGGACATTATCGCCCGAAGCACAGCGAGACCAGGATTACACCTTTCATCCTTTTTTCAAGTCCATTTTTCGATTGGAATTGAAAATCGTTTGAGAAATTTTGTTTGAAAAAAAAGAGAAACGAGCCTTTTCTTAATTGAAATTGGAAATTGTCTGAGAATTTTTGTTTTAAGGAAAGCGAAACAAGTCTTTTCTTTGCAATTCAAAATAATTGAGAGTTTATTCAAACAAACATTTATTTAGAACGATAATTCCTAATCGATCTCCAATTGCAACCGAAAAAGGGCTTGTTTTACATTATACACTACTTTCACCCTTCGAGCTGCCAAAACTGTCGGGTCAGTACATGTCACCTTGGCAATTATATGCTGTATTATGAGTATCTCCAGGACCCTCACATCCGGAGGAAGCGGAGAATTCGTGCGAATCTGTCTACGCACAAAGACACATACGTGGCACGCTTTCTTTTCGGTGTCCCTCCTCATGTCAACCTTGACACCGTGACTGAATCATCGCACCCGGTGCCGACCGTCGCATTTTCAAATCGATGTCCTAATCTCAGTCCTCGCCCACGCGCGTCGGGTCATTTTCTCATGGCGAGCCTGCGGAAAAACGCAGGCGAACTAGAAGCGTCGGGCGACTGAACAGCCGGAAGTCATGGTAGTAATACGTTTGACAATGGCCGCGAAAGTCTCAAACGATTAAGAAGAGCAGTCTCCTTCGCCTTGCGGTTCGAGGCTCCGGGAGAAAGTGTTTCTTGAGGATGTTCGGGCGCAAGCCAAGTGTAACGCCTTGTCCGGTGCAGCATTACACCCAGATTCAAATCAGTAAACCGAACGTCGCACGGTCAGTGCTCTTGCGAACGCAGCTTGACGAATTCTATTACATTATTCGTCAATTTTAATTCAATCACGAAGGGATCTATGAAGCCCTCTTATGGTTGAAAATAATGACTTTAGGATTTTCAACTTTAAGAGGGTTTTATACGTTCATTCCTTACCCAACTAAAATGGTAATAAGGTTGAAATTAAACATATCTAAAGATTATTGATCGAAGACGGAAGGAAACATAGCGGTAAAAGTGCAGTTTTAATTAGGCGCATTCCACGACGCGCGATCTTTGTTTATGAAGCGATGCCTTGGGGGTATCGAGTACCGATTACTGACTCGTTCAATAACCTCGACGGGCGGTGCAAGCGACTTCGTTGCACAACGGGGTTTTTCCAAGGCGTGCGGTAATTTCATGGGAATTCTGTACGCGGATTTCGTGGTGCTTTAGACCGCGAGCACAACCGTCTTGACCTGATTGCGGATTGTGTGATTAGTCGGGCGCTTATGCAGCTGAGTAAGGAGGCGCGAATGATAATGCTAAGATTTTGGCTGTGGATACTTATTGTACGCGTGGCAGGTTACGAAATGGCGAATATTAATGCGACAGGCAGTGTAGGATTTTGGATGGTGACGTACGCGGACAATTTATGTAATGAAGCGGAATTTCATATTAGTATCATGACAAAATCTATTGTTTTCGCATAGAGTGGGTGGTTTTGTTTGTTTGTATTTTGTCGAGATATTCTTGACCGTGGTCAACACGACTTATGTAAAAAATGCCCGATTACCACCCCTAGCTATCCTGTCGAATCGATTACATAAGCGACCTCGCTATCAAATTTATGTTTATGCACACGCACCCATCTTTACGTGACAAGAGTTCTAAGATCCACGAGAAAGTTTCGGTCGAGCGTTTCCACTTTCCCTTTCGGCATGACTCAATTGGATTCGCTTGTATCACCGATGCCCATGGTTTCTGAGACACGAAAAAGTACCTTCGTTCTTCAGATCGTTTTTCGGTAAAACGTGATGAAAGCTTCAGTATAAAGAATACGACTCACAGTTATGGCAATTAATTCTAAAGCCCTTCCGGTTTCATTGCCCGCAAACGGACGTCTAACATTAATTAGGTAACTTGCAAGTTTCGTTTAAACCAGGATATACTCGGCGGAAGGATATTTAAATTATTTCGCAACAAATTCGATTTTTGTAGTTCCTTTGTTTTTTGTGGATGATATTATCAGTACACGATACATGATTATCGATGAGAAAAAAGGCCGTTTTCTACATTCACTACTTCAGATTCGTCAGTCTGGCGAATTACCGATTGGGTGATCCATTCTACTCCCGCGTCGTTCAGTAGGTAATATGATATCCATGTTGCTCAATGGAATAAGTGGAAGGTGCCGCTGCTATGTAGGCGTAGGGTGAAATCTGGAAGAACATCCCTCGTTAACTTTTGACCTTTTATAGAAATCCCCCTGTTTGCCCACCGGCCAACCCATGCTAATGTGTAATGCAGCGTCAAACTTTGATCATTCAAACTCTTTGTGTTCGTAAAGTCCTGCCAGTTAAACGCAATAAGACGACGTCAAAGAGTCGTTAAGCTCATCAACCCTTATTTCTTGATCGATTAACAATCTAAACGCACTTGGTATTTTCGTTTAAAAGTATCGCTTACATACCTGCGGTAAAATGGGCGCGGGATATGCATAGTGAGACACCGGCGTGATGAGAGGTGTGGCGAGTGGAGCGATAAGAGGTGTCAATTTTGCGGTGGATGCTGGTGTTTTGAGTTCAGATATCAGCGTGAGAGGCTTCGGAGCTGGTGCCGCTTTCGGTGCCGGTGCAGGTGCCGCGCATGCAACGCTCACCAGGGCTGCTAGCAGGATCTGTAATGTCTCGAATACTTGTAATACGTTACAATTAGTTACCGTAATGAAATGACTCGGCATCACCCGAACACTCGACGATACGTCAGCGTTTCAAATGGTCAAAGAAGGCAAGTAGGCGACAGTGTCAAGGGAAGTTGATGTCGAGCGTGAATAGTACGCACGTATTTAAACATGTCAGCAAGTAGCGAAGTAGACGACAGTGTCAAAGAAGTTGATTCGAAAGTAACAGTACTTACGTATTTATACATATCAACAAATACAGAAGTAGACGATAATATCAATGAAGCTAATGTCGGGAGTGACCAGTACTTATATATTTAACACGTTCACGCCGGGGCCGATATTCATGTTTTTCGCTGTGGGGCGGCGCTCGAATTCATGCAGCACTTCATTTGGTGACACACGATTGTTCGCTTGTTTCAATTATTTAAAATTCAATTATTTAAATGTTTAACTATACGGCAGTTTTGTCCACTTACTAAACGAACTATATTTTTGATGGTGAGCGGCGTGTAAACAAATGTTCACGCCCGCTGGGACAGTCGAGCGTGACCCACCGGTGGGTCACGCCGGCGTGAACGTGTTAAACGCGTCAACAAGTAGAGAGGTAGACAACAGTATCAAAGAAGTTGATATCGAGAATGAACAGTACATACGTACTTAAACATGTCAAGAAGTAGAGAAGTAGACAACGGTGTCAAAAGAAGCTGATGTCAAGAGTGAGCAGTACTTATGTATTTAAACATACCAACAGATAGAGAGGTGGACGACTGTGTCAAAGAAGCTGATGTCATGAGTGAACAGTACTTACGTATTTAAACACATTATGAAGTAGAGAAATACATGACAGTATAAAAGAAAGGTGATGTCGAGGGTGTACAGTACTTACGTATTTAAACATGTTGGTGAATTCCACAGTACAACGATACAAACGCGCTTGCTGATGTTTCTGTCCTTCTGTGCGAAGATGGCTTCGGTCTCGCCGTACTTATAGAGGCCCTGATGGGCACTGTAAAAAGTAGACTCGTCCGGTACTACAAGCGTCCCTACGCACAACTGCATTCCGTCTTGCTCTCAGGGGCGGCTCTAAACGCACATGAACAGGTTAGGATCTCCGGGTTTTCCCCGTGTTGCGCGGATCCTTCTTCCACCTATCGCTAAGCGCGCCGTCCTGTATCACCTGTAAAAAGGACGACGTGCAAAAATTTGCGCGTGCGCCATGCCCGGCGAGATTGCGCGGAAATAGAAAATCGAAGATCAATCCGATCCTGTTCGCGCGAGTGTAGTTATAGCTTTGCGTATTAACAGGGACATGAAAGAGGGGGGATGCGTGGCACGAAGATAATCTTCTCTCCCCTGTGCAACAAATTTCCCTAGACAGACCTGCTGACTGTCATGGAAATGCACATGGTGCTGCAGTCAGGTAATAGACCAAAAAATCCTTGTGCGAACGTGTTGTTGGCGCATAAGGCTATCGGATACGGCGTGCCCTACGAAGCTTTCTTACCTTGCTTTATGCCTGCAGATTTACGTTCTGACAGGCAGACGCGTCCTTCGGCATGGACAGTGATAGTTACCCCACGTGGCGAGAATTTTTTCGGCCTTCTCACACCATATGAGCTTCTATATCTTCAGGGAGCTGTAAAAGGTGATGGCGGTTCTGCGGTCTGTATTTTTACGCGGGAATTCTGTATCTTTGGGTGAAGCGCCGTCAGTCGCGGAATAGTTTTACGCGCGCTTCATTTTCTGACATCCACATAAATGAGTGCAGCGGGTCTTTGTTTTCTTTACTGTCGGGGTGGTCCTTTTCCACGTAATTTTCTAGCTCGTTCATCTCGCACGTCAGGGTTCCAGGAAAGCGTAGGAACGAGGATTCGATAGGCCGACAAACGACCAGCAAACGCATGCAGGTATAATGCGGTGTGTGCCAGACTCGATGGTGCGGACCGAGAACGGCATGAAGCTGAGGTCGTTAGCAATATCCTCGTCGTTCGTTCACCCGAGACCTTGGATACCCGTGGATATCCTTATGGGGCTTTACGCAAAGAAAAGGCTCGAGGCGTATCGATAGCTCGCATACGGAAGAAAATTTTACTCATAGCAACAGATTCGAGCGTTCAATAGTTAGCGTCGTGCCCCGATAGTTTTCGGTTACGAAGTTCTCCGGTGTCTTAGGCTTTGGGTCAGTTTTTGCATACATGGCTTTTAGCGAAATCACCTGTCGAGTGTGAATGATTGACTGTCGACGGTTGCCAGCCTTCGGTATGTCGCCTCTGGCGAGCAATGAGTTGTAATGTATACGCGGGCAGACGGTGAAAAATAGGTAGGATCGCGATAATACGCGTTGACTCGAGAAAGTTTGCTTGATTTTCGCGTCTCATGTTACTCTCGGTCGCGGAGACACCGCCGAAGGAATCGAAGGAGATAAAGGCGTGTCCGGTCAGACCACAAAAATACGTACCGCCGATTTTCATGGCCAGCTCGCGACTCATAAGTGCGAGAGTTCCGGATGTTTCCCATTGCGTTCGTGACATACAATGGAGTGAGAGGACCGAGCACTTTTTCTTCCCGACCTCTCCATGCGTGGTACTAATTCACCTTTTTTAATACTTCTTGGACTAATGCCAGTAAATTATCAAATCTTCTCGGTACGTCATATTAACAAACAGGCAGGATATTAAGAACTCGGTGGAAAAAGGAAACACAAATTTAAGATAAGATTCAAGTTTATTCGAACAAGCGTTCGTAGGTCATGAATTCAGTCTAATTCTATACCTTAACCACTAAGTAGATTCAGTCGCGTTTTGAACGAGCGCAAATCTAGCGGACAAGTACCGAGCCGGCCTCTTTGCCAGGTCAAAGACTGCCAGCTACGTCGCGCCAATTCCAAACGACTTTCATCGTGCGTTCACTCAAAAATCCATGGACTCCCAAGCGGCTCTCATGAACCTATGAATAATGCCCTACGGAAGTCGTTGCGTTCAGGAAACCATTCGACAGCTATTGCGGTTTTTCTCGTCTGCCACGGGAGAAGATTCGAATCCTTCTCGCGGCATCGGTCGTCTGTTCAGTCGGCGGATGAAGACATTTAGGCGTGCACGATCTGATGTCCGTAGCTGGACACGGTTTTCTCGAGGGCAGCAGCGTAGGCAGGCGCATATGCTGGAGCATACGCAGCGTACGGCGAGTAGGCATAGTGGGCCAGGGGTGCGGTGTGATAGAGGGTGGCTTCCAGGGGTTTGGCCACGTATGGTGTCACGGAGTGGACGAGATGTGCGGGCGCCACATAAGACAATGCCGGGGCACCGTGAACAACAGAGTGTCCGTGTGCCTCGATTGTCTTTTCGGCAACCACGGCGGCCGTTTTTACGGCAACAGGGGCCACCGGTTGCACCAGTGGTACCGCAGATGCGTACGCTACTGCAGGAGCCACCAAGGGCGCCGAAGAATGCACCACGCTGTTGCCATGAGACTCGATCGTCTTTTCAGATACGAGCTTCCCGAGAAGAACGTTTCCGGGTTTCGCTGCGGCCACGGCTACCAAAGCTGACAAAACTACCTGTAAAAGAATTTTTTGCGGTTGGCGCACGTTCTATTGAGGACCTGTGTTAGGTGCGTAATCGTTTTAACGTAATGCTGGGGCAACGAAAGTTTAATGGATCTGTGCAGCGGTAGCACGAGCAGAGGGTAATAAACTCTAGTAGAGCAGATGTTAGAAGTTAGCTTACCAACTTGAACATGTTGTCGGGTTTGAGGGTTTCCTGTTGCGGCTCGAGAACCTGGGACTGATCTGCACGAGTGGGATTCTCTCAGGTTTATATAGTAGAACACTTCCGTGCTCCTTGAAAGACCTTCGAATACAGGTCTGTTCAGCTATGTGTGCAGTTGCCGTCGTCGATGTCGTCGTCGGTGTCTTCACATCCGGCAGACCCTACGAACCACGCGTCGAAAACTATTATTTTCTTCCCTACGTTGTGGCATTTACATAATTAGTCAGCTTTGCATCGTACAGTGAAATTACAAACATTAATTCGTGACAAAGTAAATTTTGCACTCAATGTTGCACGCGTGGCTTTCGAAGTTATACAAAACGGGCAATAATAACGGGGTATTGGCGTTACTTAAATGATTACACGGTGATTTTACATGGGTTCAATATTTTTTTTTCGTGATTATCAACTTTTGTTCGTACTTCAGACAAAGTGGCCGACTGGACAGAATCAACCTTTTTTTACTTTCATTATTCCCGCGTTCCGTCGAATGATGGTTCCGCCATAACAATAAGTATTTGCGCCGTGAAGCAAGAAGTGGAACGCCTTGAAGGGAGGATACGAATCGTTGAATCGTGAAATCTTTAATTTGAAAAGCTGTTAATCTCCACGGATCGTGTTCATTACGCCTATCCTGTCCTACGTTCGTATTGTCCGATGTACTGTTAATTACCTTTTAATTGATGTTTGTTACGTGACCTCAACGTCGTAGCATATTCTGCTAGAAAAGAATGTGTAGTCGCACCAAACTCTTTCATTCTCCAATTGCATTGAATTTGCCATAATTTCGATAGTTTCTCGAGAAATTCTTATACAAACATTCCAGGGCCTAAATTATTCCTAACAGAAGTTTAGAATCGTATCGGCACACAACTTTGTCAAGGTTCTATGACCTCGGTGGACACGTAGCATACCGAGGCAGAAATTGTACGCGATAATAGACACCTTTGCATCCGGGAACGTATCAAGGCCGCACCAAAGTATGGAGTCTCCGGTACGTTGATCCGTTTCAAATTTTGTCCGACGTGCCGATCCTCGATTGTAGTGGACGTTATGCGGAGGCGTCGATTCGTTCTCAGCCAATCCGCTCGCTTCTCGATCACACGTTCGTTCCGATCGAGAAGCGGCACATTCTGACGCACGGCAATTTTTATGAAATTGGTCCAACCGGCGTAGAACATCCCTTCCTTTCCTCTCGACTTCTCGTCCCTTCATCAGCTTCGCGTTGTTTTTCTTGGGAAAGGGGGAGATTTTTGCTATTTCGTCCGCAAGGTCAGCCAGTTTGTGTCGGTAGTTCCGTTTGCGGCGTCTACTTGCGTACGATGCGCGTACCTAATCATGGACATTTTCTGAAATGGCCGTCAGATCGGTGGACCTTTTTTAAGTGTCAGCTACATTTTCGGAGAAATATTAACGTCGTGCGAACTGAGTTGGGTCTCAGAGGCTAGGAGAAGTGCCAGTCGCAAGTGACGAGCGAGAAGGCAAGGAGGGTGACTGTCTTAGACGGCTCATCATATATAATTTAATTGGTCGTGTAGTTAATATTAAAGGCCTTGTACCTAGATAACACGGCGTTATATAATATCCAATCTATTCGAGACCACAGCGTCGTTCGGTGACCTAACGTGTTCGATTGAACGGTATGTGTGGAGGGTAACTGATGCAGATGTCTTTTGTGCATGTGATGAGCCCGCTTGTACAACTAATTACGTTGCATAAATCGCGACTTGTATAAATAGAAATAATCTTTGACCTGCTTGATCTAATTCCGTACCACTGTCTCTGGTTGGTCGTTATCAATTTTGCACGTTGCCACATCAAATTTGCGAGCCGTAATAAAATCGCGATAGGTGAGAATTTAATGGCGGGAAAGCTGAATTGGCGACGGCGTTGTCGCGACATTCTGCGATGAACTGACTCTAACGTTCTAGTGTAGGAAGTTTAATATTATTAAGTGAACACCTTTCCTACTAACAAAGGTATTTTGGCCGATCGATAATTCGATATTTGTTGCGCAATAAACGATTACGCAATACGTCAATACACCTGTACATGCGTGCATATGCTACATTTGCCCCGTATTAATAAGAGACGCCATACAGATTGTTGCGCAATGTCGCTGGGCATTTAGATCGCGTCCTCCTGCATTACCCGACGCAGGCGCCTATGTGCGCTGCCCTTTTAAATCGCCACAAAGCCCTACTAAGTCCATCCGCCCGAGGACATGCATTTGGAAGCAACTGCTTCAATATCCCACACGACCAAAATGCGATCACCACCCCGTTTGCATTACTTAACTACCGCATAAACTCCTTCAGCCTCTTCGCCTCGCAGCGCTCCGTCAAACCCCATTACATAACTTCACCGAACTCGGCATCATCCAATTCCATACGCGTCTACTATGAATGAAACGTCGCTACACCCTCTCGCTTAAACAAGATTCATCAAAACTCTTTTCCAACACCCTCTCCCTTTCAACAGCCGCACCCACGCTAGAGGTGAAAGAAAAATACATCAAACAACAAATAGCTTCATGTGGAAAAGATGAGTTTATTGTTCAACCATGAAACGAGTGATCTCGTTCTGTCGGAATGGAACATGCAAGTGGCAGTTTGATGAACTGTCGATGATTCGGATGACGGGTCGCAGAGATTCAGCAGAGTCCGTGCATGGGTCCGCGTGCGGGTTCGTGCACGGGCTGCGCCGTTCAAGAGTCACGTCCTTGCGGGTGCAGGTTGCTTAATGGATGTATCCAGCGGCGGCGACGACTGGTGCGTGGGCGGCATAGGCAAGAGGTGCGTGAGCCACGAATGGCGAAGCAGCAAGGACCGGGGCGGTCTTGACGATGGGAGCCGAGTAGGCAACGGCAGCTGGTGCGGCGACGACTGGGGCAGCGACGAGTGGGCTCTTCACGGAGACCTTGTAGGTGTTGGCGTAGCTGGTGGCAACCGGGACGGAGTGAGCGACGGCGACTGGGGCTGCCACGAACGGAGCAGCGTGCAGAGGAGCAGCAAGTAGACCTGGCTCCGGTGCGGGTGCCGACGCCACACAGGCGACCAGGGCGAGCAAAGCGACGAACTTGTACATGGTGGTTGGCGGTGGTTGGTTTGTTGCTTCGGGCCTCGAGAAGAGCGAATGATGCCGTACTGCCTTCGTAGCTGCCCTTTTATTCGGCGACTCTGACCTCTCCCACCAGCGGGGAGACCGGTGGCTTATTGTGGTTCCTTGCCGCCGCTCGTACGGCCGCGAAGCGTTCAGGGTCTGTGGGCGATTGTTTTTTTCGCGGCGCTGTTGGAGGAACACTGCCAAGGACTATCACGGGAGACTGTTAATTTCGTGATGCTTTGAGCGGGCAATAAAGTTTTGTCCGAGTACCGGCGCGCTCAGACGGGATTGCGGCGGTTATATGCGGGGAGATAGGAAATCTAACGTGACTGATTGAGAGGGCTTTTTGCCGGGGCGGGATAGGAGATTGAGGAGTTTGGTCATGCCTGTCGCGCGGACGTTTTTGGCCCTAACGTTCTCTCTTCAAGGACGGTCATTGTTTGCGACGTCGTGCGCCCTTTGTGAGAACGTGTGGCGCGGAGTCGTACTTCCTATTTCTTGGGTGGTACTCGGCGAGTAGCGTTGGCCTCAGATAGTGCCGCGGGCGACGGGAGGCTGACCGATCGTGAACTCGCGCGCTCAGATCGACAGAGATGCGCAGAATGAGCGGGAGAGATGGATAGATATCGTGAAAGATCGAGATATGCGACTGGACAAGTAAATGGACGAAGATAGCCTTATTAAGGTCATTAGACGCGCAGGAATTGTATCTAGTTCAATGACTTCTTTGCTAGACGTACCTCTTTGTTTCTCTGTATTACCTAACGATTTAACACAGAAAGCGGTTTGCAAAGCGTTCGGTATTACTGGATGGGTTACATAGCCGCGCTATTTGAGTGCGCGTGTCACGAACGGTTTCAAAGCAAAAATAAATTCGAAAACGCTATTGCGAGATTTTCCGATTATCGCAATGCGCGTCCAGTAATTAAGTCGAATAACAGTCGTCCTAATTTTTGACGTTGCCACCTAATGGAACGTTCATTATCTCGGAGGATGTCGCAATGCTGTTGCAACAAGAAACAACAGGCTGTCGTTGCGCAATTATTATAATTCGAGGAATTTCCGCGAGGATCTGCACCATATGTAACCACCCGTTGAGCGTCCGATATATCCTTACCGCGTTATGAGCTAACGAGCCAGGGTTTTAATTAATTGGGGTGCGCTGGGAATCGTAATCGAGCTTCTATTTCGATAGCGGCGCTGTAACGTTATGCTATCTGTTTACCCTGCCGAGTATACCCGATTGAGTAACGTCATGTAAACGGCTTTGCCGCCCACTTATGCTGTGTCGTCTAGCGACGAGGTGGGAGTGGCATTGTGACACAATCTGCGAAAGTAGATGCTCGACTTACGCGAGTTTGCGCAACATATGCTTCTACAGGAATAACAGAAGTCCTCTTTTGAAAACACGATGCCCCATACATGCTAGCTTTTTATTCTCAATGTGCCAATGGAGTGTGACCTCACTTATTGACGTTGACCTCGTTTACCACCGTGTCCGTCTGTTATTTTTTAACATTAATATCACAGTACGATGCACAGATTTGTTTCTATATCCATATTTCTTATACCCACGGTGTCGGGTATGAGGGTTCTAGTGAGAATGTGCGACACCATTTTCAACCCCTCATTCGATGCTCGGACTTAAGCAGGACTTTCAGAGTATTAATTTATCGAGGCCTCTAACGGGATGTAACCGACTGTCGCGTGGCAGTCAATATGTCACATCCTCTAAACAGTTAATCTCGCTATCTGTTTCTGTCGCGTCCAGTGATCGATCACTCCCGCCTTCCCACCCGCGCGAATAAATTGTATACCGGTCCTGTTCGCGATTTGTATCTCGCAACGTCGCCGAAAGTCACCTAATCGAGAACAGGGCCTTGGTCCACCGCTTCTGGGTTACGTGGTGGCGTCGGCATAATTTCTGTCATCGCATGCCTCCCGCGGCTGTCGAACCAGTTTCGCGGCAAAAGAGGGGTTTGGCCCGCTATAAAATGCCTAAACAAGCGGTTGAAAGCATCAGTCGATTCAGATCGTCCTAAGTCGAATCACACGTCGAGACAAACACCTCCAACAACACTCAAGATGTACAAGTTCGTCGCTCTCCTCGCTTTGGCTGCCTGCTGCGCTGCTGCGCCAGCTCCTGGATATCTGGCCTCTCAACCTCTGGCCGCTGCTCCGGTCGTTGCTGCTGCCTACTCTGCTCATCCAGCGTCGGTTGCCTACGCTGCTCACCCAGCGTCAGTTGCCTACACCGCCCATGCTGCACCTGTTGCTTACGCTGCCCATGCTGCACCAGTAGCCTACACTGCGCATGCCGCACCTTTGGCCTACGCTGCACATGCATCCCCTCTTGCCTACGCCGCCCCAGCTGTTGGCTACGTCCACTAAGTCAGAGGGTTGGATCTTATGAGGAGAGGAATCAAGCTATTGCAACTGGACTAACACAATTTGCCCGATCTGAAGCTCACTTGACCCTCCGCAATTTCGTTGCGGATGTATTTGGACAATCTGTATTACACTGTTAGTTGATTCATTAATATAAAAATGTTCATAATCTGACTTATGTGTACTTTTTTTTATTACTACGATTGGGTGGGGGGTACGATTTGGGTGGGAGGAGCGCGATAATTGATCACTTTCGTGGATGGTGGAGACGGGACGGAGAATTGAAAGGTGATTGCGATCTGAAGTTCAGTGTGAGCTTTGTTTGAGGATATATTAATATAATTGAAAGTGTTGGCTTAAATAGAAGATTTTCGACATATGGCTGCAAATAGGTGAAGAAGTGCAATATTTTATTTGGCCTTGGTTGTACCATCCGTTGTTGTTCTGACTTTCTTGCATTTCCCGGCACCGCGCCTAGCGCACTTCAACCGCGAATGACACTCTGCATGCCCGAGTGTACTGTATAGCCTACGTCCGAACGATAAAGAAGCAGGTTCGGAAATGTGCACATACTACTTGTAGTCTGGCACTGATACAACTTGCAATTTAGCCGTAAAAGGTCCATGAAAAAAATCGAAAAATCTATTAAGGTAATGTTACCAGACTTGATTATGTGTTCATATGCACAGTCGTCCTAAAAGGCAAAGGTACTACAGATGTATAAAACATGTAACACGGTACTCAGTCTTTAGCGATAGAAGCGTGAAGTTTATCTAGAACGTGTTCCTGCATCAAATGGTATTAATAGTCAAATCAATTAGTGCTCAGTGCATAATGGCAGCTGGAGTATTTTTGATGAAGTATTATTTTTTACTCCACCTTAAGCACCCTACACCACAATTAACTACCATATATAGCCACAGGCTATTCTAGGAGAAAACATTTATTTTAGGTCCACGAAGCAACCAACTCTCAGTCTTCAGCGATACACAATTAGAATTGATTAAGAACATTTTCGTCCCTCAAATGGTATTAATAGACAAATCAATCAATGTTTCTATTCCGGGACTACAATTGATAACCACAGGCTATTTCGAACAGTGTCGACATAATTATCATTTTCATCTCCATCTTAAATATCCTGCACCATAATTTGCTATATAGCCGCAGGCTATTCTCGAAGAAGGAGGCTATTCAGGTCTACGCAGCGACCAACACTCAGTCTTCAGCGATAGAAAAGTGAAATTTACTTAGAACATTCTCGCGGGTCAAATGGTATAAATAGTCAAATTAATCAGTGCTGCGTATATAATGGCAATCGGAGCGATCTTTACGAATTGACTGTTTGTACTCCGCCACCATTGCCTATATATCCGCAGACTATCCCGAAAAGTGGCGATCGGGGCGAATCCGACGAATTATAATTTTCTACCCCATCTTAAAACCGTGCACCGCAATTAGCTACATAGTCACAGGCTATTTTAGAAGAAAAAGGTATTTCAGGTCTACACAGCAACTAACGCTCAGTCTTCAGCAATAGAAAAGTGAAATTTACTTAGAACATTCTCGCGGGTCAAATGGTATAAATAGTCAAATCAATCAGTGCTGCGTGTATAATGGCAATCGGAGCGATCTTTACGAATTGACTGTTTGTACTCCGCCACCACAATTGACTATATATCCGCAGACTATCCTGTAAAGTGGCGATCTCGACGAATTATCAATTTCTACCCTATCTTAAATACCGTGCACCGCAATTAGCTACATAGCCACAGGCTATTTTAGAAGAAAAAGGTATTTCAGGTCTACACAGCGACTAACGCTCAGTCTTCGGCAATAGAAAAGTGAAATTTATTTAGATCATTCTCGTGGGTCAAATAGTATAAATAGTCAAATCAATGAGTGCTTAGTGCACAATGGCGATCGGTGCAGTCTTGACGAAGGCCGGGGCAGCAACAACAGGTGCAGCATGGACGGCGTGATGTGCGACAACTGGTGCAGCGTGGACAACTGGTGCAGCAACCACTGGGGCTGTCTTGATCAAAGGTGCAGAGGCGATGATCGGGCTGGTCTTGACGAGGGTCGGTGCAGCGATCAGCGGGGCGGTTTTTACGACGGCCGGGGCAGCAACAAACGGAGCAGCGACGAGGGGTGCAGCCTTGACAACCGGGGCCCTGTAGGTGTTGGCGTAGCTGGTAGCCACCGGGACGTGGTGCACGGCGACGGCCGGTGCAGCGACCACTGGCGAAACCAGATGGCCAGGTGCAGCTGCGGTGCAGGCGACCAAAGCGGCGAGGACGACGAATTTGTACATGGTGAAGTTGGGTTGTTTGTCTTCGCAAGACTGCTGCCAGTGAATCGAAGATGCGAGTGATGTCGATGCCAGGCGGTTCGGCGCTTTTATACAGGCCAACCCGTAGCGACATTGACATTGCCGTCCTCTGGCACAGCTTTGGCGCCTTCACCCGCGAGGCCCCGGGCACGCGAAAGCGATCCTTGTTTCCTGGAACCTTGAGCGATGCTCTCAGAGTGCCCACGCAGTGCGTACGGGCACTCCGCCCTTCGGCAAAGTGGATAACGAGGTGTATGCCGCCATGGGTGGAGCCTCAGACGATGACCCTGCTCCAATATCGAGGAGTCGGGGGCGAATAATTAGCTCATACGTAAGCAGACCGCGGGAGTTGTGGAAGAGGACCTCAAAATTTATCGTATGTGAAAAGAGGGAAAGGAGAGAGGCTGGAGGGCATGCCGTGATATTGACGCTTGCTGATTTACTTAGGCGACGGAGCGAGTGTCGTAATTAGCGTCAGTGGTTTTTACCGTATAGGGAAAATTGGTCCTGAGAGATTTGACGAACAGGGTACTTTTACGGAGGTACATTTAAATTGATCGCCACGCGTGGCGTGGCTTGTTTATTAAAATTTGATGGCCTGTTAAATTATCGATATCGTAGTTATTGTAATTGGGTAGCGTTCGTTATTCTCCGCGCGCAGAAAGTCGGGCTTGCGACATGACAGAATGTGACAGGCAACAATATGAATATATTATACATTGTAAGACCTTACGTAATATAATTACAATCGTTTTTGTAATGACATAGATTTATTGCGTTTAGGAAGCAACGATCAATCTCAGTCTTTCGGGTAATTGACAAACGCAACCACTACGGCCCGATTCTATAATATGTCGTTTTGGCGACTTGGCAACAGACGACGTTACACAACCAAAAAAAGGAATAATTCCAATTTCGCACCAGTTCCATAACCAGTTTTGCTCTTAATTATTTTCCGGTGATAAATTCGTTATGTCATGAAAAATGGTAACGAAACATTGGCTGAATGTAAATTGCCCAGACGGTCGGTGACGTACGAGGGTTCTTTCTACAGGACAATGTCTTCGCCGCGATTCCATTTGTTCTTCTTTCGTAACGCTAACTCGTGGACCTTGGGACCCAGCGATTCAATGGTTCTAGACAACGCTCGGGCGCAATCGTTTGATGTGTCCGACAATCTGTCAAACAGCCTCCCGCTCGAGACAGCTCGACACGGCGCAAAGTTTGTCCGACAACAAGGCACTGAGAGTGTAAAGGTTAAAGCATGCAAAAGCATAAAACAACGAAAAAGATTGATCTTCGCGATTAAAGCCAACGAAATCGCCTCGCCTCAGCCTTGATCTACTCTTCGGCCCTCCCCTCTCAGCTTCGATCCTGCCTTGCCGCTCGTCTCCTGGAGCAAGATTTCACGTTTCGGCAGGGGGCCACCATACTATCTAACGTAAACCTATAAATATGGTTGCTCTGCTTCAGTACCGGACGTGCCGCCGTTGATGTCGCTCAGGCCGTCCAGGAGTTTCTTGTACGCTCAACGCACGTGCTACCGATGCGTGTCGCGCGCAATTATCAATATGCAACGCCACGTTGCCGGTACGAAAGGAAAGCTCGACACGTCGCGCCTAACGACACATCGGGCAATCGCCGTGTCAGGTAATCAAGGTATTCGGTTACAAAACGCAAGTGCGTAAAATGTATTTAATTTATTGACTTTGGGTGAGCGTTGTTTTTCAAATATGTCACATTATGTCAGCTGGTTGGCGGCGCGAAAGTCTTCTTCTTCTTATGGTTTCTTCGATGATGTGTAGAATGGGTGTATCTTACAAGCGCTTCTGACAGAGGTGCGTGACGGTGCTAGATCGAGTGGCCGATCTTGGGCACAGGTTGGCGTCAGTTCTTTTTCCATAGCTCGGAGGCGGTTGGTTCTACATTTACGTTTCTTGTTTAGTGGACGTAGCCGTATCCGTGTCCGTAGCCGCCGTATCCATGTCCGTAGCCCAGTCCGTATCCATGGCCGTATCCTAATCCGTATCCCAAGCCATGGCCATAACCGAGGGACGGTGTGTAACCGTAGTGTCCGTAACTCACGGCAGGAGCTGCATAAGTGACACTTGGGGGAACTGCATAGGAGAGGGCTAGTTTCGTCACTGGGGGCGCGATGTAGGCAGGTTTCGCGATTGCGGGTGCAGCGTATGCCACCTTCGTAATGGCAGGAGCAGCAACCACTTTAGCTATCGCCGGTGCAACTGCAACCTAATAGAATCATCGAATATAATATATCTAATTAACGGGGATAATGCGCGTGCTTTGGCAGTTTTACGTTCGGCGGCTTTTTCGGCAGTACATTTAACGGTCGAAAGAATAGTTTTTGCTCAATCGACGACCTTACGTCATTCCTGGTAACCGGCCAAACGAAATCCGCTCTCCGTGAGTCTCATTTTTTTTATTTTGCATCGTTTAAGTGTACGTGACGTCTTACCTTGTACGTGTTGGCATAGCTGGTCGCAACTGGAGCATGGGCATATGAAATTGCGGGTGCGTAACCATGGCCCAAGCCATAACCGTAGCCATAAGATCCGTAGCCGCTGTAAAGACCGGCCGAGGCATAGGCCAGGCAGGCGAAGAGGACGATCTGAAAATTGATTTCGTTCCTTAGATATAACAAAATTTCCCTGTCGATTTTCTGACCATCCGGGATCATAGACGGATCACATTTTCGTATGGAATTTAAAATTGCGTCAATGCCAAGAGGCGTAACCTTTCATTCGGTTCGAATATGTATACGTAATCACGACGTACGTTTGGTCGGTTAATGCAATCGTACGGTGCGGGTACTCGTTGCGATTCTGATAATGCACAGCGCGGACGGTCCGCAAAAGTTCAGTTTAAATGTTAGCTATTACCCACGGCTATGCTGCGTGCACCGATGTGATTACATGCAGCGAACCGCAACTTTATCAATATGACACGTCGTGGGATTATTTCTGACTCACCGATCTCTCCGATAAAACGATAGCGTGTGTTTGAAAGAGCGGAATCGCGTTAGTTAATTCAGCTACTCACCAGCTTGAACATGTTGATTGGAATTGCTTGTTGCAAGGCAGCACTGTGCACTGACTAAACAAGTACCCCGTTGGTCGGATATATACCCCCAGCAGAGCGTGCCCTCTCTTTATTTTTCTCAGCCTTCCTCCTTCTCCGTCATTCCCGATTCAGGCGGAGAATGGCGGAAATGGCATGAAAAAAGCTTTTCCCTCCCAGGCGGTCGCGCGAATTTGTGGAAGGATCAGGGCTTGGGCGGGGTTGAACTAAACAGGGCCTGCTACACGTTCACCTAGATCAATGAGGCCTTTTGAATTTCTCGATGATCCACATGGAGGTGGATCGACCGAAGGACGAAGCCATTATCGGTCCAAGTCGCTGGGAACGGTACTGGACAGTCGTTGGTCGGTTCGTTCGTGAGAAAAACTCTTCGACCACCTTGAGGTACGTGCATGCACGAAGAGCTAGTAGACAGAGTCGTAGAGATGGAAAAAGAGAAAGACAAGAAGACCTCCCCTCCTCACTCGTCACTTTACTTTCAGTAATTATGCACGCGTCTATGATCTTGTTTACGCTCTGCGAAGCGTGAAAAGAGTAACCCAAAGACCTCGACCGATCAAATGTGGAACACGTTGTGATGCTGACGACGACGGCGACGGCGACGGCGACGACGATGATGTTGACACTGGCTCTTGTACTCTCGGCACGGTACGACGTCTTTGTTTCCGTCGAGCGCAATTGAACGTATCGTGGCGTGGACTTCGAAACCCTGTCTTTTCGGCCGTATGCATTTCGTTGGCGGTGATAGTCAGCGAAGGTAATCTGATTTGGGCATCTTGACAGGGAGTGTGGTTCAACGGAAAGACGCTTCTTGCGAAACTCTTTATTAAAAGCTACATTGCAACAAGTAATCGGGTATTATTCGACCAACGTTTACTTAAAAAGAAAAGAACTGCATCGATGTGTTAATTCGTGATCATGTCGTAACGGTGACAATATCCGCTCGAGATAGCCCGGAGATGAAAAAACTTGCGCGACGTTTCCCCTGGCTCGAGTTGCCCCGACTGATCGACAGTGCGTTTGCATCAAATGTGTCTCCAATAACTCTGTCCGCTGCGCATTCGAACACGTCGCGTCGATCAGCCGCGAGATATTCAGGCCGACGAAGATAAATAACGTCACAGTGTCTGCCGGCGTTTCCTTCGAGGCGACAAGTGTCCCTTTGACAAGACTTATGCGATCGGCGGTAAGAAGTGTCGTTAGACAGGAATTGTCGGTAAGCGAGCCCGGCCCAATTTCGACTCGTTCCTCGAGGGGCTTCCATATTTCGCTGTGAATTATAAACGTCAGCGTGTCCGCACCGAGAATACTGCCGCCAATTCGATCGTCAGCTAGCGCAACTGCGATTGACTAAGGACGACAAGATTCCTCGCGTCTTCGCTCGCGTGGGAACAAGGCGCATGATACGATCGGGGTATTATGATTTTTCACGGGAGATGTTACAGGATACGACGACGTCATCGCTGACCTAAAATCCGTTGTTTACGTTCGTACCGGCCACTAGCCGCGCGATCAGAAGCAATCGGGCGAGAATAAGGACGGGTCTCGAGCGTTCTCGTAGCTTTATGCGAGGAACAACTAAAATTTTACAGGGCCATTCCCTCGCGTCCTTCTCTTGTCTGCACGTTCGATCCGATCTGATACTATCGTGTCCGTTCTATATTGCTTTCTTCGTTTGAAACGGAGAGATACTGTAATCGATATAAAGGAGCAACGATGGCGAATTGTTCTTCAGGAGCCATTCCTAATCGTCGCCTCCTCCCTCCTCCTCTTCATCGAACTCTCCGTCTTCCTCGGCCGTAGCTTCTTGGTACTGTTGATACTCCGACACCAAGTCATTCATGTTGCTCTCCGCCTCGGTAAACTCCATTTCGTCCATTCCCTCGCCCGTGTACCAATGGAGAAAAGCTTTGCGCCTGAACATTGCTGTGAACTGTTCGGACACCCTCTTGAACAGCTCCTGCGGAAGGAGACAAGCAAAATTACTGAACAGTTGTCGACGGCGTTAGACGGTCAAGCGTGACGAAATTCCGACGATTAAAGCCTGCTTCCGCACTTGACCGATTTTCAATGTCGCACGTACCGAACGCACTTAATGAACTCGACGCTCCCTGCAAATCACGTTCTTTACGCAAGGCCGTGTTCATAAAGGAATTATTAGTTCTCACACGCCTGAGTGACTACGCTGCCGAGGCAAACGAGCTGCTGACTTTGGAGTCGTACGCACATTGCGGACGTCCGTAAGTACCTGTATGGCTGTCGAGTTGCCGATGAAAGTCGCCGACATTTTCAGACCGCGGGGGGGAATGTCGCACACGGCCGTTTTCACGTTGCTCGGGATCCAATCGACGAAGTAGCTGCTATTCTTATTCTGTATGTTCAACATTTGCTCGTCAACCTCCTTCATCGACATTCTTCCGCGAAAAACAGCCGCCACGGTGAGGTATCGACCGTGTCGTGGATCGCAGGCGGCCATCATGTTTTTCGCGTCGAACATTTGCTGCGTCAATTCCGGCACCGTCAGGGCTCTGTACTGCTGCGATCCTCTAAACAAAAGCGAAAAGTTCGGAGTCCGATGAAATTTGCATACAAAGTGGCTAAGGTGTTCATTGGATAATTTCCGGCCTGTCGTAAATGTTCACACCTAAACGCTCACGATCGTGGCTCTTTAACACTAAGTTTACGGACGTTTCTTATATACGTATCCTACGGGTCAAAGGGTCAAATTAACACATAAACGGAACCCTAAATTTTCTTAAACAGGTAACTGTTGTGTACCTTTTTCAACGTACACAACAAAAAAAAAATTAAACTTCTAAGATGCCTTCATGCCGTGAGAGCAGCTGAAATACTGAGATTCGTTTTTTCTTCCGATACTTGAAAGTTCTTTGGAATTACGAGTTTCCAGCGTGAACACGGAAATATGAATATAAGTATGTACGCCGTACCGATCACTGCAGATTTGAGATACGACTATTACTATGACTATAGACTATCACTACGTGTGAACTTTTTGATTACATTGATATATATTTTCAAAGTAATGTTTTCATGTGTGGAGTCGATTAACGTTCACTTTACGATTACGTCAAGATGACGCGCGTCCGTAAAGATAGATATATCACACCAAGACTCCAAAATTAGAAAGCTTAAAGGGATATTAATTTAGACATATACAAGTCTTGCCGAACATATAAAAGTCAGCACAAATAATAGGAGAGAAATGTAAACAGGTTCTATTAGTTTCGTTGAAAAAATTGGAATGCGTCAAAGTGACGCGTCCAGTGAACCTAGTCTTAATAGCATGTCGTAAATTATCTCAAGCTTTGGCGTAAGCGCGCAAAGCGCTCACTTTCGAAAGGCTACATTGCTGGTCAAATCGTTTGCTAGACCAGGGCGTGGGCCGTATTCGCGCGTGTACACGCTATTCCGGTTCCAAACACAAAGTTCCCGAACACTCTCACGTTGCCTATCGTACATTCGATGTGCATTGTCTTAAATTACGCCGCGCTGTCCGCTTGGACCTGTCTGGATAGACACGCTTCGACGTCTATTCTTTCTGTGTCTTTACCTGGAGGTCAAAGGTGCGAAGCCAGGTATGAAGAAATGTAATCGTGGAAACGGTACCATGTTGACGGCGAGTTTTCTCAGATCCGCGTTTAATTGACCTGGGAATCTCAGGCACGTCGTAACGCCGCTCAGTGTTGCGCTGACCAAATGATTTAGATCGCCGTACGTGGGCGTGGTCAATTTCAGAGTCCTGAAGCATATATCGTAGAGGGCTTCGTTGTCGATGCAGTACGACTCGTCTGTGTTCTCCACCAATTGGTGAACGGAGAGGGTGCAGTTGTACGGCTCTACCACCGTGTCAGATACCTTGTACGATGTTAACGAAACAACGTGAGCGTGACGCAAAAGAAGGCGTTGCGGTCTCGCGATAATTACTTAGCTGTTTTTGACAAGTACACGCGCCGTGTATTACAAAGTAGGTACAAGTTGCTGTTGAAATCGTAATTTTAGTGAAAACTAAAATATATGTGCTAATTTTCAAACATTTCAAATATCTGGAGGCCAAGATGAAATAAAGCGGACGAATAAAAAATAGAAATATTTAAATGGCTAGCAAACTTTACTAAATAGCTTTATCTGAAACAGATCTCTTCCTCACACATTCAAACAGCCCCGTCAGTAATAAAACCAAAAAATAAAAAAGTAACTTCGTTAGAACCTAATTCTGTATTACAACAGCCACGCATACCCCATATTTGGCGAGTATACTTGTCATCACTTACTCCTTGCGACGCAATTGCAGTTACACACTTCTCACAATGGTCGCAACAGGTAACTCGATAAAACGGATTGCGGCATGACGTACCTTCGGAGAAGGCACCACACTAAAGGTCATCATAATTCTATCGGGATACTCTTCGCGGATCTTGGAAATGAGTAGCGTTCCCATTCCGGCACCTGTGCCACCCCCGAGGGAGTGTGTTAGCTGGAAGCCTTGCAGGCAGTCGCAGGATTCTGCCTCTTTTCGAACGACATCCAGAACAGAGTCGACCAATTCCGCACCTTCCGTGTAATGCCCCTTTGCCCAATTATTGCCGGCACCGCTCTGGCCGAACACGAAATTGTCCGGACGGAATATTTGCCCGAAGGGTCCTGATCGCACTGCATCCATCGTGCCGGGTTCTAGGTCCACGAGAATAGCTCGCGGCACATACTTTCCTCCCGTGGCTTCATTGTAATACACGTTGATACGCTCTAATTGGAGATCCGAGTCTCCGTGATAGGTGCCCGTAGGATCAATTCCATGCTCATCGGAAATCACTTCCCAGAACTGGAAATGTCATACAGGCAGAATTAGGATTTAAAGGGGAACAGTTCGATTTTCGGTTCGTTTGCTTTATTATTATTTAATTATGTCAATAAAGAAAGCCAACCAAGAACCTGAGCCTTAATTTAAAATTCTTGAGGTCGACACTAAAATAAAAAGTAAAATACAGACATTGTGGCGTGGCTGTAACGTTCGTTCATAGATTACCTTTGCCCCGATTTGATTGCCACAGAGGAAAGCATTTGCTACTATTTATGTATATCAGTAAAGAAAGTTAACTGAAAGCTGAGCTTTAATGTTCAATTCTTGTTAGTACTAAATTGTTGAGGTTGAGACAAAAATAAAAAGTAAAATGAAGACAGAATGTGGCCGTAGCGAAATGATTCATACGTTTCTGCAGGGCAAATAAGTTGTAAGATATGTGGAATTACCTTTGCCCCGATTTGATTGCCACAGAGGAAAGCAATTAAATTGCATTTGCTACTATTTAATTATATCAGTAAAGAAAGTTAACCGAAAGCTTACCTTTATTTTTCAATTCTTATTAGTTCAAAATTGCTGAGTTTGAGACAAAAATAAAAAGTAAAATGAAGACAGAATGTGGCCGTAGCGAAATGATTCATACGTTTCTGCAGGGCAAATAAGTTGTAAGATATGTGGAATTACCTTTGCGCCGATTTGATTGCCACACTGGCCTGCCTGCAGATGTGCTATCTCACGCATTTCACCGACTTCTTTCTTGCCTTCGTATATGCCTCACCCGAGCTAAACCAAATGCGGAAAATGAGCCCTGTTTCGCCGTGCGAGAAGTCTTACCGATGTCCCTACGAAATAACGAATGTACGCGAAATCTCCGTTCGGACATAAACAGGTCGTTAGTTGTTTTCGTTGTTTTGGTTACGCGTAACATGTGAAATCGACGATGCGTATGAAGTCTGCCGAAGTTTACGCGCTCGATTTTACTGATACTTGTTCTTCGCATCGTTAATCTTTTTCATGTAAATTATCTGTATAACACATTTTTTTCCCAGTTGCTGATATACTCGGTTACTTTTACTCAATGAACACGTATATATAAAAGTATTCCTGTTGTTGAAAACAATCCATATTTTCGTTCGTATGCAATTAAATGTTGCGCAATCAGAAGGCACAAAATTTACAGAAGGGAAAATAATATTTTTCGATAAGTTTTTTCCAATGACCCCTGACATTCAAACGGTTATTATAGTACGATGCACACGGTGCATTATCTATATCACATTATTACAAATAACTGAAATAGTACAGACTCGCGTTCAGTCAACCCCGATAACAAGGCGTGATAACTCGAGGCAATTAATAAGTAATGTTTTGCAACTACTGAGCAGTTTCGATTCTGTTTTTATCCAGCTCATTCTTTTTTCATGGCGCGCGAAGGTAAATCGAAAGATAGGGCTCGCCGCTGAAGGCTAATCACGACGCGTAGAAAACGGATGAATAACGGTGTGTCGTTCAAACATCGGTACTTTTTGCGAACGAGCACCGATCGAACACGCTGCCGGATAGTTACGGTCGTTTCTTCGTCCATATTTCTCGAGACCTTGGCGGCGCACGAACGATTACTTTCCCGTGCTTCTCTTTATTCGCCAATTCCTCAAATATCGATTAAAGTGGCCGATCCTGGTTGCGCAATACCGATCTACTTTAAGACTCGCGTACGCTCAACGTAACACATCGTCCGTTTTAAAACGTAACCGCGCCAGCACAATAAGCAGCCTTCGTTAGTTCGTCCGCGACTTTTTGTTACGCAGCTACGAGAACTATTAAACACATCGCTAATGAATCAATGCAATCGTCGGCACTACTCGAACTTGACCCATTTTTTTAATGCCGCATAATTTGCCTACGTAATTCTTACCGCGCGTCTTTGAAAGAGTGCGCCGATTGCAAGGCTTTCCATGGCAATGTAATCAGCCACTTTTTCCCTCGCGCCGTAACTTTGTCAGAATTCATTTTCCCGCTGCGTGACTCACAAACGCGTGTCGCACACACTCAACGACCGGCTTATTTATCATCGCGATTCCCTACGTGCGGCCGAGGTAACTGGTTCACCGGTATACTGACTCACGTAGTCTTGACTGCAATTTAAATTGCATAACTGCACACGGTGGACACGCCTTGGCGCGTTGTCCACGAACCGATATTTAGCAGCGTGAGTTGAATAATAAAAGTACCATAATGAAACACTGTCGATTTCCTTTCGACTCGGTAATAGACCGTTCCCATAAGTCGTTCGTAATAATCGTATTGGTTCCGGGATACCTTCCGATATTGCGTCCCGGCGATCAGAATAGTGGATAGTGAGATGAAAGCCCGTTTTCTATTACACAGTTTCGTTAAAAACGAGTGAGACTAACGTGTGGAGACAGGAGGGGACATTGACTGCCCCGACAGAATTGATTTCCATTTTCAAATAAAAAAGAGCTTTCATCCCAATATCTACTATTACTAGTAGGTAGTGATGCTAAGTTAAGTATACGGACTAAACCAGACGAGTATCTACCATATTATGCGCGGAATAGCGAATAATAAACCCAAGTTTTAACCCGGTAACAAGAACTTCATTGAAATGTAACGAAGCGTGCAATGAAACAAATTGTTGGAACGTGTGATAGCACTACTGATTATTTTATAAATCGGACCAGTAATAAATAGCATCGATAATTATATTCACGTATCGGAATCATTCGTCCAATAATATCCTCCTTAGGGAATTTATGAAAAATCCATAGTGCTTCTGAAGAGAAGGCCAACGACTCTCGAAACGCGCAGCGCTCCTACAGTATTAAATAAAACCATTCAACCGGAATAGGTACCAAAATTATTAACACTACCAGAAAAAGATTGAATTTGCAACCAAGGCAGATTTTTAATAAGTTTGAAAATAGCATACTACTCAGCGACCAGAATTACACGATTGCTCGCGTATCAATGAAAAAATGAGAATATTGTATGCGATCTTGTAAGTGTCGCCATTGCTTAATCGTCAGCGGCCAAAGGATGTGCTTGAGACGCTAAACGCTTTCGTAAGGTCTGTCGCTTTCGCAGTGACAACGTCTGCCTGTTTGCGATTTGCTCTTTCGTCGTACGAAAGCAGGTTAAACAGTAACGACGCCCGGTAGTGCGTGGCTGTAATATACGCAATGCGAAAACTGTCTCTCGCGTGACTTGCATACGTGAGAACTGTCTCCGACAATAAGTTCGCTGTGCGTTACGCTTCTAGAATTCACGTCGATCGTCAGGATATAACGAGTCTCGCGTACGTTGGATAGGAATGAACATAAGTGCGTTGAGCAACGTTCGTCGCGAGTGTTTACTAAGATTGCGCAGGAATATGTGCACGTATGTCTGAGCATTATTTGAAACAATTAGCCGGCAAGCCCGCTGGACCTTTTTCGTCTTGACGTATGATTAGCGTGGGATTTGAAGGAAGGCTGGGACGTGTAACACAAAAGCCCTGCAGATTTAATGGTACAGGCGTGACTTGATTTATTGAACTGAAAATTGATTTTGTACGTATCGTTTCGGATCCTGGAAAGTTGATGAGATTGTGATTGAGGTAATAGTGACCAAGTTTCGTTTGTTTACGCGTCTGCTTCAGTCGGGATCAGAACCAGCGTCCCAGCAATCAACATTTCACTTATCCACGGACGATGTAACCTATGCTCTTACTTTCACTTCTGTCGTACGGCAGTCGTGAGTCGTTGTCTTCTGCCATGCATCAACACCACAAGACGTTTGTCTTCTGGCATGCATCAACAGCACAGGTCCTGAGTGGATCTTTAGTCCTCGTGAATCCTTGGGTTCGAACAGCATCACACTTTTATTCGCTCTTCACGCGTCGTTGATCTACACGTTCTTCAGATGCCAGAGTCTCAGTTATAGTCGTATCCTCCTGTCTTCGGTCCTTAGACAACGATGGTAACATCATCTCGTAACTGTCCGTTCGTCAGTCTGCGTCTGTCTTTTGAAAGTGTATGTTGATGCTCGTTCCGGTTCCGGTCCTGCACATTGCTGCCGCACGTAATTAACGTCTTCCAGCGATGATGGGTGCAGAATAGGCATAGGACGCGGGCAGGGCAGAGTAAGCCAAGGCAGGTGCGGCTGCAAGTGCGGGGGCGGCAACGTAGGGGGCTGCGGCAACGTAAGGAGCAGCGACGGCATGATTGACAGCGTGCGCGTTGTAACTCGTTGCGTATGTACCAACGGTGAGGGCTGCTGGAACCGCCGCTGGAACTGCTGGTACGATACCGGCGGAGCAGACGGCCACGAGGGCGGCGAGGAGGACCTGAAGAGAGAAATGTCTTAGAAAAACGTTCGGTGCGATGTCGCTAATTTCATATCTATTGGTACAGGGTGTAGTTTTAGGCGGATAGAAGTTGCTAGTGAAATTGTTCAACTTACGAAGACCTTGGTCATCATTTTGTATGTGGTTGTCTTGAGGGTTCGCTGCGAAAACTGCGATACCAGACTCGAGCACCCTGAGTCTTTTATAGGTGGCTTCGATGTCCAACAGACCGACTCCCACCCCGAGTGGGTCATCGTATAATACGCGAACCATGCTCCTGCATACTAGATGACCTCTCGCCATGGCTCATGCCACACCCGTTTGACTACCACTACCACCGACGTGCTTTATGCTCGTGGTTCTTCTTTTGGAAGGCGATCGGACGATTTAACGAAATTCAATCAGACGTGAGGGGAGAGACTAATGCGGCGCGTGGTTTCTTTTTCTTGAACGAATTCCAGACTGGCCCATTTTCAGGCTTCCGGCAATGCTGATTAACGCATTCACGAACATGTGAAACTCGGTGAGTGGCTTTAGCGGAGGTCACGGCGATGTAGTACCTTTGGGGATACTTTTTAATGGTGAAGTTTCAGTGTGATTTTATATGAAATGCTAAGAGCGGTTAAAAGTGAGACAACAGCAATAAATCGTACTGATTAATATAGCAGAAGGTTATATTAATAATCCATTTTTCGGCTGGAATAGCTCTCAATTTTTCTTAACACGTTGAGTGCTATGTGAAGTAACAGTTTCTCAATTTCGCATAGATTTTCAATATTTTCTTGTAAAGGGTTGTAAATGCCAAATTGAGCCAGACCTATTAAAAGCGGACTGTAACTACTCAATCTAGAATAGGTGAAAAAACGTTAAAAATAGTCCTGAAACTAAGACGAAAATAGGAAGACTTCCTACGATGTGCTTCTTGGAAAATGAAAGATGTCAGTTTTCTGGACAAAAAGATATTCAGAAAATCACAAGCGCGTAGAAAAATTCCAAATACTATTAGAAATACGAACAGAAGGAAATACCAATAATGATGTATAAGTCACACTTTGACGAAACTGCCGCAAAGGAACGCAATTACCCACGTAAATAATTTGTACTCGTACCGCAATCATGTTGCAGGCTTAATACATATTTGATCATAGCTCCCTAGAGTGCAGTCGGTCAGATGTAAGTAACATGGAAGCCGACGTGTTAACATGCCGTAATCCGTAAACGCCGTAAAGTTAATTTATCGGCTTTTCTTGCCAGGGCGTACTGATTCCGCATATATTATACTGTTTCAATAAAAACGTCATACATTGAATTGACGCGACCAGTTAATGCTCCATTAAGATCCGGTGAGCACCCGGTAATCGTTTGACATTGATTTACAGCTGGTGCGTGCCACGGGTCGCGAAAAACGAGATCTCAAGATTGCGTTTCTCGTATGACTAATTTCCACCGAGATGCATTTTTTTTCATCCCGCTACTTCGTGCCACAGAACTTTCTCCGGGTACGCGCGGTCAAAGAGATATAGAATACGTTAGATTGGGTCATTGTGGAAAATCATCAATTCCAGTCAGACGGAAGGTCACACGTACGAATTAGCGACGTAAACCTGGTCTGATGTAAGAGATCGTCCTCGGAAAAACTGGTTGCTTAGAAGCTGTCCTAAATACTTCAATAAACATTTCGTTAAGCGATTGAGAAATCGGTCCGCGGGACGATTGCTTCCTCGTAGTGCGTGACACGAATCCGTACAAGAGTTCATGGATCCTTCGGTTTCAGCGGACAGCCGTCCTCCTTCACGGTCTTTCAACTTTCTTCCAATATCCTCGGTCCTTTCCGAGATCTATATTTTCACATTGGCGCTCGCAACGAAACTTTCAATATTCTCTCATGCCTAATATAGATTTCCAATTAAAATTGGTGCATCCTCGGGTTTGCGGAAGAAAGAAATTAAGCGAAAGAAATTGCTTCAATGAGACCAATTTGATATTCGTTTACACGCAGCTACATTCAATGTTCTGCCCGGTTAAGGAGATACGTTCACTTTTCCTGTAACATAAGCGCAATTTTTTCAAGTGCCCACGCCTTGAACAAAATGTCTCATGCAAATGTCTGCCGTCTCGTCACGCTATTCCGGCATCCTCGTCGTTGGTGCCGTCGATCAGAAGCAGGATGTACTTCTCAAGGCCCCTGCCAAGGTAGCTGGAGGTTGGACCAGTTCGCATATCTGTTACCCGGCTTTGTTGTGCCTGAGCATCACCCACACGATGCCAAATAAATAGCCGTATTAATGACAACTTTCTTGTTCCGCGTGGAGCCAAGCAGAAAAAATGAGATTGCCCGACAAGAAACTCCCGCACCCGCGGGACACATAGCAGTGCCTAGCATACTGGATAACCCACGCGTGTTTCACGGAAGTCGCCGACATCGCTCTTGTGCGTTTCCCCTTATCTAGCTCCCTGAAAGAATGACGAGGGCTGCGTAAGGGATTTTCACGAGCCGGCACTAGAGTGAAAAAGCCACTGACAATAATTTTCCCCAAACCGTTTCATCTGACACTTCCTCTCCCGACTTCCTCTTCGAGAAAAATTCAATTTTCTGGCCCGTTTCCTTTATCGCTATCTTCATCTTTGACAGAATATTTTTTCCTATGCCTACGTAGGGTATGAAATGTACGCAATTGTAATTATATGGCAACAAGGTTTATTTGAAAAAATGTAATTCAACGGCAGAGTGGCAAGGTGATCGGATGTAATCGGTGACTTCTACTTCTAGCCGACGACGAACGGTGCAGTTAGTCCTCCGTAGGTAGCCTGGAACAATCCTGGCGCGGTGATGATCTGAGGCTGTGTAGCCACAAAAGGCGCGGATGGTGCAGCGACAATCGGTGCAGCCGGTGCAGCAACAATCGGGGCGCTCGGTGCAGCAAGGATCGCCCCAGCCGGAGAAGCGAAGAAAGGTGCGCCGGGAGCAGCGAAAATCGGTGCGGCAATTGCTTTCGAGCTGATGTCGACTCTGGATGCGTACGGGGGAATATTGTAAGGCACAGCTTTTGCATATCCAACTGCTGCTGGGGCCACGACTGGTGCAGCTGCAACTGCAGCCGGCACAACACCAGCCACGCTGCTGCCCACAACGGCCAACACGCCAAAGATAATCTGAAAGAATCACGTGGTTATTAGATTAACTGAGTCTGTTTAACTGAAACGCAAATGTCAATGTTACGGAAAGATAGCACTTTTAATGAGTTGTCTTTGGTGTCAGACATTCATGAAACTAAATGCGGATATTCGACTGGGCGAAATGCGTAGGAGGGTAATGAACGTCATAGGCAGGGAACACGAGGCATGTATGCAGAAACTGGAGCGCCATATCGCGAAAGTTATAAGCGACAAAGCTCTGGATGCAGCCCGCAAAGCGGTAGGTTGGGACAATCGAACTCACCGTAACGTAGGAGTTCATGTTGCTCGACCGTAAGGTGCACCACACAATGCCATTGTCTAGATGGGTTTCCTTTTTATACGCAGTCTTAGCTTCGATTCAATACACTTTCTTCGTATACGTGATCCCCCTAACGACGAGGCAGAAAAATTACGTAAAGTTTCGGCCTCCATGACCTGGAACATTGGTAACCCGATTTGTGACGTAGAGGTGTCTTCTACAAATTCTAGAAGCAAATTAACCGGGGCCTTCGTAAGAACCCACTGAAAGTAAAACGCAATAATCGTTAACACTTTGGCGGCAAATGGTAGGGAACATTGATGTGTCTGAGAAACGACACATGACGTGGAATCACTTGTACAGGTTTTTGACAAATAGGATATCTTTCACAAGTTCTTTGCTGGCTTGTAAAATTACCATAGATACATTAGCCAAACTGCAAAGTGCTCCTAATTCTATATGGTGTTAAAAGTTTAATAGTCACGAAGAGTAATAAAGAATGAAAGGGCAGAACAGGGCCGACACGTTTGCATCACATACTTCTATGTGTGAGTCCTTCCGCGTTACGTGAGCGTCATTAAATTTCAGCGACACGCCGGTCCGGCGAAAGGCCGTCCAAAATGGAATATCGATACACTGGCATAGTACGATTTGTCAATGACGTCTGCACCTGAATTACAATGTTTCAAATGGCCGGAGACATATCGGTGACGTGCTGTGCCTTAGTTATTCGGTCGTTTTTTTTTGTCACACCTTGTGAAACTTTCAGCTAGACACCTACATACGTACTAATAGGTCATTTGATATAGCCTACTTAACCTGCATTTGTTCATCATGGACTACATATTTAGACATTCACGTGCAATACATTTACATGTTTACTGGTCACATTGGATTTTTATTTTCTTGTACGGCATATCTTAAACGTCATGAATTAAAGTGGTCATTATGAATAACATCTTCCTCCAATAATCCGTAATCTTGCTGAGCGTCGTTTTGAGGGCTACGACCTCCTGCGAGTGTCATGAAATAAAAGATCCGCATGGATTCCAACAGCATAACAAGCGCCCCGTAATGTTCTTAATTGTCACGTCGAGTGATCTCCGTAACGCTAACCAGATTGTCCCAATCGAATCAGGCGCCAATTTGAAAAAGACGGGGCTACATCTTTCGCTCCAAGCACACCACCCATAAGACCACGCCTATCTTAGCATCCGTCCAGGGCCTTAAACTAATTCTCGACGCCCTGCTTTAATTAACGATAGCGCAATACTCTCGAAGCGAGTGTTATCTAATTCAGAGGCCCAAGATCTTCACACCTTCCACGTTCTAAGATCTTCATATCCCCCATGCAGCTACTCCTCCGTCTCACCAGACACTCTATCTTACTTCTCTTAGGTTGGGGTTGTAATCAACGAGGCAGAAAATTGTTTTCAACAGTGAATTAAATTGTATTCAAAAGGTGCAAAACGGTGTCATTATAAAACGTGGCAGGGCTCTTCATTTCTTGAGGACAACAGGGGCAGCAGGTGCGGCGTAGGTCAGAGGTGCAGCTACAGCTGGGGCAGCGACGGCTGGTGCAGTGTAGGCCAACGGGGCACCGATTGCTGGGGCAGCATATGCAGCTGGTGCAGCATAGGCAGCTGGTGCAGCATAGGCAGCTGGCGCAGCATAGGCAGCTGGGGCAGCATAGGCAGCTGGTGCAGCGTAGGCGGCAGGAGCAGCGTAGGCAGCAGCAGCATACGCAGCTGGAGCGGTGTAGGCTACTGGAGCAGCAACAGCTGGGGCAGCAACGGCTGGAGCAGTGTAGGCAAATGGAGCAGCAACGGCTGGGGCAGTGTATGCCAAAGGTGCAGCAGCCAGAGTGTTGTAGTTCCTGGCGATGACTTGGCTGCTCCTAGCGGTGACGATTGGCGCAGGCACTGCAGCAACAGCTGGTGCAGCAACGACGGGTGCAGCAGGAACGACCCCGGCGGAGGCAGTGGCCACGAAGGCGAGAAGAGCCTGGAAACAAAGATCGAGAGGTTTCACGCGGTTCGGGTACTGGGATTATGCAGATGGGCTAGGGGTGTTTTTAAGTATGAATCAGCCTCCGCAGGCCGGGTAAGTGACGCGAGCGGCACTCGAGTATTCTAATTACTGGGTTTACGTGGGCAGAAGTTACTGAATAATCCAAATGTTGAGCCCACGTGGGCCGTAGTTTTAGAATAATCCAACTACTCGCGCCGCTTCTTACGTCGGAGTTTTCATGATGATTTAATTGTTAATGTGCCGTTATGCCGCGGGTAATCGAACGATGAGAGATCGATATCTCGACGAGCGTATGCCGCCCTCGGGTGCTTAGGGCAATGTTTCCTTACCGCGAACTTGAACATTTTTCTTGTGTGGGTTGTTGATTCGGCGAGTTGACGACGAGTGAAGACCAAACGGTTGGTCGGGTTTTTATATCGAACTGATCACCCCCCAGTCTGGCACAGTGACCCATTGGCTTTGCGAAATCCTCGGACTAAAGTCACTGTCACCGTGGGCGAGGTGATGCATACATACATTGTCTGTCGCATACGTACGTGAATGGCGAACGATTTCATTCCGTAGACAGGAACACAGAGGTCTACCCTCGTCGATCATCGGGCGCAACGTATGCAAATGAGCCATGCACCATTTTTTCATATCGCAAATACGTTAATCGGATGAATGGGGTTGCGTAAGCGGCACGCGTGACTTTCACGAGGTGAATAATAGAAGCTAA
This sequence comes from Cryptocheilus praepositus, assembly GCA_033815515.1. Taxonomy (NCBI): domain Eukaryota; kingdom Metazoa; phylum Arthropoda; class Insecta; order Hymenoptera; family Pompilidae; genus Cryptocheilus; species Cryptocheilus praepositus. Next base: position 5,266,801 of record JAWWQZ010000257.1, read on the forward strand.
CTACTGCTCGACTCGTCCCCATCGAGCGTGCCCTTACACATCGGTAACAAGCACCGCCGGTACTTAGGTTGTATTCGTCGCATATCCACGTACGCCGGGTACGGAAAATGTACCATCACAGTGTCATCTCGGATAATCCTCCGACGATCAAAGGGCTCGGTGCGTTCGGATGCATCCATCCTCCGATCGACCAGTATGACCTTGATCGACGAACATGCGCAACGTTGGGCGATCCTTCGACTTTGTTCATGTTGCGCGGGTTGAAGGCAGCCGATAGGAATTACGTAAACTACCGTGGCGAGTTGTATAATCCCTCCACACCACGCGGTACGTGGCCGGGGACAATATGCGGCAAGGTTATACCAGGATGTCGATTACATGGCGGGCTACTTCTATCTACGACGTTGCCTAGAAAACGCCCGATGCACCTAAGGGACGACTGCCAGAGACGTCGGCGTCGGATCAGGGACGTTGAAGGTAAGCTTCAAGGACAGATCGATCGAACGCCGCGACTTCGTAATCGGACGTCGCTTGGCGATGCACTCCGCGTGTCTTTAGCGCAAATCGTGCCAATAAAGAGAGAGGCGTGGCAGCCGAACATACGGTCAAAGCACGCAACGCCTGTAGGAAGAGAAAAAGAAGGAAACCGAAGCGACGTTGATGACCCTGGGTAGGTGCAAGTTGCGCAGGATATAAAAGCCTATGGTTTCTGGCCGATCAAACACATTTCCATTGTTTCTTAACCGAAGCACACTACCCACGTTTCTTCAAGATGTTCAAGTTGGTAAGTTCTTTAGATGGGACGGACAAGAGTCGTCAGGCCGAAGAAGGAAGATTAAGCGCGTTTGGAGTATCGCGGCTAATAATTAGGTCTGAGGGTGATATGTGATTTTGTCGACAGTTCGTTTTTATGGCCATCGTAGCCGTAGTTGTCGGCGCACCTAGACCAGGCCTGTTGGCTGCTCCAGCAGTAGCAGTTCCAGCACCGCTCGTGACGGCTAGCAGTAGCCAATACATCGCCAGGAATTACAACAGCCTCGCAGCAGCTCCGATTGCCTACGCCGCCCCTCTTGCCTATAGCACGCATGCAGTTGCACCTGCTCTTACGGCCTATGGAACACCCGTGCTGTTGTAAATCTTCCTCAGCTACTGTCTCTAGCACACGGCGTCATGTTCCCCATAATCATCAAGCATATGCAGAACAACGAATTTCATCAAAAAAATTGTATGTCATGGTTTAAATAAAACATTTGCACATGTAAGCCTTGTATCGACCGTATTTTCATATTTTCTGGTTTCACCAGAATTTTTGCGTTTGGGGATGAGTGAATGGAGTACGGTATGCTGTTTGACGACTGCTTGCATGTCATTCTAGTCACGTATGAGAATACACAATGGACACGTGCCGCGGTTGTGTCAGAAATTCGTTGATTCAATAGTAATGAAATGCTTGGAACGCCTGTTTTACGTTGCGAACAGCAAAGCAGGATGGAAGAAACTTATCTTTGGAAGAAAGCCCGGCCCGTGAGGAGCAGTTTACTTTCGAAGAGGACGCTTTGGGGCTTCAAAGTTTGTAAAGGTATATCTTAAGACAACCGGAATTGAAGCATATTCAATTAAAATCGGCATTTCAAGAATTTTATGAATCAATGGTTCAATACAAATAAAACTACTTTAATTCAATAACGCATATTTAACTGTACGTTAAAATAAAGTGCACTAAATAATACAGGCACGTAGGAAAAAATATAGATGCCTTGGTATGTGGAACCCTATAATTAGAGACGACATACACGCGTGTCTATCTTCGTACATTGTCAACGTCTGCAGTAGATGTCGGCTAGTTCGTGATCAGACTCCCGAAGGGACAAGTAAGCCGAGCTGTCTGAATGCAATTTTCCAAAAAGGGTCCGATCCTGTTCCCATCGAGTCGTTTTCAACCGGATCTTCCTGTGATGTCAGGGAATCTCAAGGCAACGCCGGGCATATTTTTTCTCAAGTTCAAGTTCGTCGAGTCTGTGCTCGAGGAGAACGCCAGTCACATTTTAATCAACTAGCCGGTTGCCGTTTACCGCCCCGGCAACTCCAGATCGGTTTCTTCAATACACGTCGCTAATAGCTACAAAGCTAAGTAGTCAAACAACTTTTTTTTGTAATAATTTATAAGATTCTTGACCCGTCGTTAATCGCCCGATATCCAGATTTCAACAGTAGTTCGATCATCCAGGTTATACTGCTCTTTTTTCCGACTGACGTATAAAAATATGAATAAAGATAAGGACAACTTGTCATTTATTTGACGAAGTAAAATCATTGTATTACAGACGAAAATGCGCAGCTGGTCCGAAGATTTACGTCTGTTATTATTTTAGTTAAATGGATTAAATCCTTTGAAAGGGAATTATTTGTAGCTGTGACGTACGCGCTTTATGTAAGGTACGCCGGTATGATACCAGAATACCCCAATCGAATCGGCAAAGAATCCAATTAATCGTAAGTAACCTGAAAATATGCCCAGTCTCCTACGAAAGACAATGTTCGACCAAAATTTCATGTAACGTTTGTTATGCCAATACTCTACAACATTTATTCTTAACATTGACTCGCCAATACTCATTTCTATCTTGCATACAGCACAATCATACACGCTCAACGATGGGGTAATCAAACAGAAGACATGTTTAAGGAATCCAGAACGTTTTATTTTCTTTTAAACCGGCAACTACCATGAGTGCTGTCGGGTGCCAAAGTTTTTCCTGAAGAATCGAACTTCCGTTTTCCGCAAATGGTCAGCCAAAGCCACGATCGAAAACCAGTCGGAATCAGTCGCTTACACGTAGGTTACAGTTTTATAAGCGAGTGGCGAGCTGTAGTGGTACGGTGCAGCGTAGGATGCAACGTATGGGGAAGAGTATGTCAACGGCAGCGTCTTGTAAGCCAGTGGTGCAGAGTAAGACAGGGAAGTGTAAGCCGGTGCGACAATAGGTGCGCTGTAGGCGGACACTACTGGAGCGCCGATGACTCCTGGTGCTGGAGCAGGAGCAGGTGCAGCAGCGGCGAAGGCCACGATGGCAGCAAGAACGAACTGAAATTTAAAACACATAAGTTTTAGACAGTCAATTAATCCTCAGCGCACTCGCTGCAAAGATGTACGATCTTAGACAACTGATGTTGCGAACGACGAAGGAATTATGAAGCCGTGAAGATGCTTCGGTAACCGGAGAATCTTATGTCGAGCACTCACCAGCTTGAACATCTTTGATGTGTTTGTTTTTACCGGTTGCAAGGAACTAGTATGCCACTGTTCGGTTCGGTCGGGCTTTTATAGTGGTTTGTCGCAACTGAAGCAGAAGGAGAGAACCACGCCTGGACTCACCACGGACGACCTTGAGCATCATCACGCCCTCCCTCCAGGTTGTTGCATGGTCAAGCCTTTCTTGCAAACCGCGCAGAAACGACCATTGGTCAGCCGTGCGCGCGAAGAGCAACAAAAAAGGAAGGAAACAAACTTGTGCGTTCGTTTTCCGAGACCAGGTGACGCCCTCCGCTGAGACTCGGGACAATAACGTCAAAGGGGGGATAGGGCACAGGAAGAAAGAGGATTCCCGACGAGATCCTCCTATATAAGCAGACGTAGCTCCTATTTGCGCATATTACTGTGCTAGTCCCAGTGAAACCAACCACATCATCATGTTCAAGCTGGTAAGTTTGCTAAACAGATCAGAACCCATTTCGCACCAAGACACTTAGTTACCCGCTTCATAACACCTATCAGTCCCAGTGAGACAAAATACATCATGATCAAGCTAGAAGATTCACTGTACTAATCAATACTCATAACACCTATCCGTCCACATACTCAGTCCCAGTGAAACAAACCTCATCATGTACAAGGTGGTAAGCCCGCCAAACTAATCAAGACTTACTTCGTACCAAAGCACTTAGTTACCCGTTTCATACTATGTATCAATCCACATCTTCAGTCCCCGTGAAACAAACCACATCATGTTCAACCTGATAAGTCCTCCTAACAGATCCAAACCGATTTCGCACCAAGACGCTTAGTTACCTGCTTCATAACACCTATCAGCCCACACCTCCATTCGATACGTTCATCCGGTGCCTAATTTTTGCGGATATACGACATTAGCGTAACAAATGTTGTAAAATGTGTCCAGTTCCTGTTCGCCGCCTTCGTGGCCTTCGTCGCTGCTGCACCTGCTCCAGCTCCAGCTCCAGGATTAATCGCCAGTGCGCCTTTGGTCACCTCGTACAGCGCACCCATTGTCTCCAGCATTGGCACACCCCTGGCCTACAGCGCGTACTCTGCACCCCTGGCGTACAGTGCTTATGCGGCACCCTATGCAACTTACCCGTACGCCTACAAAGCAGGCGCCTACATAATCTAATTTCGTTGCCTGCATCCGGCCGTCGACGATACCACGAGAAAACACAGCACACACATGACACACGACACTGGCCACTGACAGTCTCTCGTCCACATGCCTCCATAACGAAATTCTCCGACACAAAGTGACATCCCCTCGGGGCGAGTCTTGATGTACTCGCCGTCTCAACCCCTGGTAGTCCCGTTCTTCATGATCATACATGAGATTCAAGGTCAATAAAATCGCTTAAAAGCATAACTGTCTCTGTTCTTTGTTTACGGTACCCTATGCGAGTCCGGAAAGTAGTGATGGCGTTAGTGCCGAAAAATAGTGGATATTGAGATAAAAGCACTTTTTCGATTGAATATGGGAATCGATTGAGAACTTTTATTCTGATGTGTCTACATATTTCGAGGCATATGTATACGTGTACGGGGCTATAATAATAAGTGTGTGTTAACGTAATGTTATGGGTGGGTAGAGTTTTCTGATTCAGAAAACGTGGAAGTTTGCAGATGTTCGGTTGTCAAGCGTTCTTTCGTTTGTTCACTTTACACATGATTTTCAATCATTTTTGAAGAAATTGTACAACAGCTGTACTTTGCTAAAATATTGAAAACACTTGACAAGTGATCATCTGTAAGTTCTCACGTGTGCTGATTCAAGAAAATGCACAAACGCGCACCTTATCATTACGAAATAAACAAAACAGGAATTTTACTCATTACCTACCATTATTAAAAATATTATTATATAATTAATAAGGCTGAAAATAGTACACCTCTCAACAGTACCGAAAAAGGTACACTAGTACTAACCAATAATTAAGCGTTAAAAAATAGTAATACCACTAATACCGAATATCGAACATTCAGATCACCGATCGAACTTCCCGCCCGATTTTTCTCGCGCGGTCTAATTAGGTTGGCAGCACCGATCAAAATTCCGGCGGCGCCTGCAGGTTGGCTGCAGTGTCGCCGTGGCGCCTAAACTTTTCGTACGTGCATGTATTTCGTTATCGCCGCTATTTTGCTTGGGCAAGTTCATTACGGTGACAATGTCGCGAGGAAATGGGGATCTCGTACTTTTCCGTGCCCTTCGCCCAGCCGTTTACCTAATGCGGGCAACAGCCGTCAACGCGTGGCTCGCGTGTCGCATAATAAATTCCCACCGTCAAAGACGACTAGTTAAGGTTAAGACGTAATAGCGGTACGTGAGAACGCGCGCGACATGGAAATTACTCACGTACAAGGAACACGGTCGCCTTCTTCTATCGCTGCCGGCTAGGAACTGAGCGAGGAAGCATTAAAACATGGAGGCAATGAGCAGGCATGTGTAACGACGAAACCACACTTGCAGGTGTCCGACGCTGCGAACTTCGCGCCATCGTCGCGAGCGGCTTCACTTCGGCACACGAGAAACAGCGTCCGGTAAGTAATTTTGCGTCCCTACGAATCTCTGCAGTGCTCGACACATGAATTCTGCGTGCGCGGCTAATATTTCTCGATGATGTTCTTTCAACCTTGTTGACATTAGAAAAACTGGGGAATGTAAGGTATATATCCGTTTTTTACCGAACGCGTATATACGTTCGTAGTCCGCACGGATGGCTTTCGCCCGGTGTACTATATATACGCGTCGATAGGCTGCACCGCTAGTATTTCGCTGTGTGCAGTAGACACTCGATATTTTTGATTTCGTTTCTTTTTCTTTTCGTTTCTTTTACAAATACAATAATTATTCCGAAAATCTAAGGAATAGTAAGGCCGCTTATAGGTTAACAATATGATAGCAAATATACAACCATACCTATACATGCATATATATATATATACATGTGTGTGTGTGTATAGTATAGCATATACATATATAGCATAGCATAGTATAGCATATACATATACAGCATAGCATGGCTATAGATATATAGCATATACGCAATAGTTATTCACTGCATCCTTCAAGATCAGCTTCTGATCACTCGGAATCACATATAACGATTATTCGACAAACCAACCCAGTCCATTCGTTGGTTGAAAATGTCTTGACCTCTATTAGAAAACGTCCCCCACATGTTCCGGAGGCCGTTGATACCCCCTCATTAGTGTGTTAGTGTAAAAACCAACATGGGTTTTTTATCAGTCCGCGCTCTTCGTCCTTCGCAGTCCACACACCGTTTGCACTCTTTTTAGAATTGACATTGTCATTTCTGGGCAGGACGGCCGTGCGCTCGAGTCGATCCCATTGAAATTGCAAACGATCTGCCTCGTCTGCGAACGTCGGTCCCCTGTGGGTCGGTGTAACATGCAGATTGGTCGAAATTACGGGCGATTCGCGTCACGTAACGGAACGGGGTGCTTCGGCAATTCGTAATCATACGTGATCGGCTGGCGGGCCGATTTCACGGGTCTCGTCGTTTATGTGTTGCAACGATCTTCGGGCGGACGATCGGCGCGTGGAATAAGTTTATTGTTCCGCGCAGACTCAAATCCGGCCGGATTGCACGAGGAATTTTAATTTGACAAAAAGTACGAACGCAACGCCCGCCTGTTGTTTCGCTATTTTCGGCGGCGCTCTGGAAATCTACGGGTGCGAATGTTGTGCGTCAATAGGTACGACGGCGTCATCGCGAAATGCAATCGCTGGAAAAATTGGTTTCGATGCTGCCATTTGGGAGGGTCAACGGTAAACATTGGACGAGCGGGCACGCGCAACTAAAATCGGTGTTCAGTTTGTTTACGCACGGGAAGAATAAATCTTGCGCGTGAAGTGGACGGGTCTTAGCAGGCGCGGACTTCGTTGTTGACGATTAAGCATTTGCTTTTTTTCGCGAATCATTAGCCCGCTTCGAAGAGTCATTTGTCCACGGGGCGCTGTCGGTGTTTTTTCCGAAATTCTCGTTAGGTGCGCCGAGACGTGATATTTCGCTCGCGATGCCAGATGGCTCGTAAAAAAGTCGATCTGGAAGTTCCGGATTCGTGTGGAATGTCGTGTAAAATGCGCTCGCGCCTTTTTAAAGACGGTCACTTTTTTGCGCGCGAGCCCGCACTCGTCATCGGAGAATGTCACGTTGTTGAAAAAAGTAGCGCATAACAATATGCGGGGCATATTAAGAGTGTGGGGCTCCGAAGCAATGAATCCTTCGAAGTATCATTGACGTCAGAAGCACGTTTACCGCGAAGGGGAGTACAATACTATCCCTTCCGCCGGCCCCCAGCATGAAAGTGCTCTGATCTGTCGACGAAAATGCGATTCGGAATAGCGTCAGAGAGATGGACGGCGGGACGTATAATTTTCTTTACAGTGTACTCTTGCGCAACACGGTCGTGTAACATTCCTCTCTGTGCTCAATAAGGAAATTCCATAAATATTTAAACCATTCAACAGTTCCTTTGGACCTTCTTCCTCAGTAGACACATTTCTTCTTGGACCTTGAGTGTTTTGCGTCGAGAATTAATCAGAGGAACGACACGCGCTGTGTGCATAGAAGGTTGACGAGCTAGACCTTCGAATGTCGATCGATGCAAATTTATGCTAGTGCTCTTCTTTTAAAATCATATCTTACCGATGATATCGGCTGAAATCCTAGCACGCAGAGATTTTTGTCTTTAATACAAGTCGATTACTATCGACTGGACACAGTTCGAAATTCGAAGTTGAAACAACTTCCGCCAGCGCGTTCAACGAAAACGTTGAACAAAACGCAGATATGTCATCGAAATGTTACTGGATATGCATAAAAATTACGTTTAGATTATACAGAACGACACATGGAGAATTGGAATTCTAAATTGAAACAGCCATCTGCAGTTGACGTCAACGAGAAATGTGGAAAAGACAGAGGCTGGACACCAAAATGGTTTTGGATGTTGACCGGAAAAAGATTGAATGTTTCGGATGCATTAATGTACACATTTCGGGACCCTACGAACTTAAATTCCAAGTTGGAATGACTATATGCAGTGACACCAACCAAAAGTTTCGGCAATACGAAACTTTGCCACCAGAAAAATCTTGGGCAGCGTCCGGAATAAAGACTGAACGTTTTAAATAAAATTGGTGTACATGTTCCTGTATATTGTATGAAGATTACGTTGTGTTACGTTGTACGACGGAAAGACAAGAATCGTCTCGTCCGTAGGGCAGAAGATTAGTTCGAGCAAGTGCGTCCCCAGACTCCTTCTCTTCCCGACCGCATCCTCGTTCAGAGTTCGTCGTTCGTCCCTGAGACAAGAGCGTACCGCGGGCGTGTGCTATTTATAATTTCTCAGGGTAAATTACGGGTCTCGCACAAATTACTCTCTCCGCGAATCACGAGGGACGCTGACGGGTGGTATACAGGGTGGTGATGGCCTTTGAACAACATCCAGCATGGCTGTTCCACCGGCCAGTACGCAAATATTCAAAAGACACCTCCGGAAGAAATAGGCTTAGACATACTTAAAACAGACAACCTCAGGTTCGTCTGATAGTAATTTCATTTTGCACCCCGCGCTTTGCTGAGTATCAGAAAAGGGAATGTGATCTAGATAAATGCTGTAAAGATGCTTTCATCCCGGCTGCGTGCAGTATCCTGTGTATTCAGGACTGTAGGAGACCGAAATAAACAGACTTCGACATATTTAAAACACGCCATCACAGGTTGATCTGACAGTAATTGTTTGCATCCTGCACTATGTCGGACTATCAAAAAAGATAACGTCAGTAAGGTAGATACAGCAAAGAAGCTTTCATCCAGGCTGCACGCCATACCCTATGTATGCGAAACTATAGGAGACTAGAATAAATAGATTCCGACAAATTTAAGACAAGTAGCTTCAAATGCGTCTAATAGTAATTGTATTCTGCATCTTATACTATGTCCAACTACCAAAAAAGAGAACGTCAGTAAGGTAGATACAGCAAAGATGCTTTCATCCAGGCTGCACGCCATACTGTATATTCGAAACTGTAGGAACCGGAAAGACTCCGACAAATTTCAAACAAACAGTCTCAAGTTCGTCTAATAGTAATTGCATTCTGCATCTTACACTATGTCCAACTACCAAAAAAGAGAACGTCAGTAAGGTAGATACAGCAAAGAAGCTTTCATCCAGGCTGCACGCCATACCCTGTATATTCGAAACTGTAGGAGACCGGAATAGACTCCGACAAATTTAAAACAAACACTCTCAAGTTCGTCTAATAGTAATTGCATTCTGCATCTTATGTCGTGCCGAACTACCAAAAAAGAGAACGTTTGCAAGGTAGATACAGCAAAGAAGCTTTCATCCAGCCTGCACGCCGTACCCTGCATATTCGAAACTGTAGGAGACCGGAATAGACTCCGACAAATTTCAAACAAACAGTCTCAAGTTCGTCTAATAGTAATTGCATTCTGCATCTTACACTATGTCCAACTACCAAAAAAGAGAACGTTTGCAAAGTAGATACAGCAAAGGAGCTTTCATCGAGGCTACACGCCATACTCTGTATATTCGAAACTGTAGGAGACCGGAATAGACTCCGCCAAATTTAAAACAAACAGTCTCAAGTTCGTCTAATAGTAATTGCATTCTGCATCTTATGCCGTGTCGAACTACCAAAAAAGAAAATATCTGCAAAGTAGATACAGCAAAGAAGCTTTCATCCAGGCTGCACGCCATACCCTGTGTATTCGAAACTATAGGAGACTAGAATAAATAGGTAGATTCCGACAAATTTAAGACAAGTAGCTTCAAGTGCGTCTAATAGTAATTGTATTCTGCATCTTACACTATGTCCAACTACCAAAAAAGAGAACGTTTGCAAAGTAGATACAGCAAAGAAGCTTTCATCCAGGCTGCACGCCATACCCTGTATATTCGAAACTGTAGGAGACCGGAATAGACTCCGACAAATTTAAAACAAACAGTCTCAAGTTCGTCTAATAGTAATTGCATTCTGCATCTTATGTCGTGCCGAACTACCAAAAACGAGAACGTTTGCAAGGTAGATACAGCAAAGAAGCTTTCATCGAGTCTGCACACCATACCCTGTATATTCGAAACTGTAGGAGACCGGAATAGGCTCCGACAAATTTAAAACAAACAGTCTCAAGTTCGTCTAATAGTAATTGCATTCTGCATCTTATGCCGTGCCGAACTACCAAAAAAGAGAACGTTTGCAAAGTAGATACAGCAAAGAAGTTTTCATCCAGGCTGCGCGTCATACCCTGTATATTCGAAACTGTAGGAGACCGGAATAGGCTCCGACAAATTTAAAACAAACAGTCTCAAGTTCGTCTAATAGTAATTGCATTCTGCATCTTATGTCGTGCCTAACTACCAAAAAAGAGAACGTCTGCAAGGTAGATACAGCAAAGAAGCTTTCATCGAGGCTACACGCCATATTCTGTATATTCGAAACTGTAGGAGACTAGAATAAATAGATTCCGACAAATTTAAGACAAGTAGCTTCAAGTGCGTCTAATAGTAATTGTATTCTGCATCTTACGCTATGCTAAACTACCAAAAAAGAGAACGTCTGCAAGGTAGATACAGCAGAGATGCTTTCATCCAGCTTGCACGCCATACCCTGTATATTCGAAACTGTAGGAGACCGGAATAGACTCCGACAAATTTAAAACAAACAGTCTCAAGTTCGTGTAATAGTAATTGCCTTCTGCATCTTATGCCGTGCCGAACTACCAAAAAAGAAAATATCTGCAAAGTAGATACAGCAAAGAAGCTTTCATCCAGCCTGCGCGCCATACCCTGTATATTCGAAACTGTAGGAGACTAGAATAAATAGACTCCGACAAATTTAAGACAAGCAGCCTCAAGTTCGTCTAATAGTAATTGCATTCTCCATCCTTACGCTATGCTAAACTACCAAAAAAGAGAACGTCTGCAAGGTAGATACAGCAAAGAAGTTTTCATCCAGGCTGCACGCCATACCCTGTATATTCGAAACTGTAGGAGACCGGAATAGGCTCCGACAAATTTAAAACAAACAGTCTCAAGGTCGTCTAATAGTAATCGCATTCTGCAGCTTATGTCGTGCCTAACTACCAAAAAAGAGAACGTCTGCAAGGTAGATACAGCAAAGAAGCTTTCATCCAGGGTGCACGCCATACCCTGTATATTCGAAACTGTAGGAGACCGCAATAGGCTCCGACAAATTTAAAACAAACAGTCTCAAGTTCGTCTAATAGTAATTGCATTCTGCATCTTATGTCGTGCCTAACTACCAAAAAAGAGAACGTCTGCAAGGTAGATACAGCAGAGATGCTTTCATCGAGGCTGCATGCCATACCCTGTATTGTCGAGACTGTAGGCGGTTGAATGTAAAAACAAGTGCAACGCCCGTGTGATCGGCCGGATGCGCTACCGCAAATTATAGACGGACAGCATACTCAGGCGAATAATGCACGGCCGATCTCGAATCGCACCGTCATCGGTGATTGCCGAAGACATGCACAAACCGGCTTTGGGTTGAGCAGCGACACCGGCCAGATCCGTGTTGATCTCTCGATAGTCGCATTCTAGGCGGACTATGCAAATTCGTCAGCGCTCGCGACGAGGATCGAATTAATTGACAGTGAAATATGTTCGCAGACGTAGTGCCCGCGAAATGTCACGCACTATCGCGAGATTTACCTAGGCGAACGACGGTTGACGGTGAGTCTGTGCCCGTTAATGAGTATCCCATCGCAAAAAGGTCGTTATGTAGCGGGAAGGTATTACGTTATGAATCTGGTTGCGTAAGCCTGGGAGTCCGATGTAGGCTTAAATAATTATGTTGCGCTCATCCCTAATGTTTGCCATTGATAGCGATCGTTCTCAACTGACCTGCGCGGCGTCGGCCAAGTCATTGCTTAGGTTTTTTCACACCAGCCGTTATCGAATGTTGGAGATAATTATTATTGTCTGAAATAATACGCTTATTTTTGCTGAAACGTAGAGACATTTGTCAACGCGACATATTTCGGGACCACACGGGTTACTTAAAATCTGTCGTATAAGTAAAAATACGATACTATAAACATATGTATTATAGGTCACTGAGGTGGGAACACTCAATCGGTCAGGCATTGATTTTTTTCTGCAGCCACCGTCGTCGAATGTTGGAAATGATAATTTTTATTTAAATAGGACGCTTTTTTTAGATGAAACGTAGGAACTCCATGTCAAGTCGATATGCTTCAGGACCATACGGATTCCTTCTTCAGGAGTCTATAATATTATGAATGCATGAATGCATGCTATATGTGCTACATTCTTATTCTATGATATTTTGACATATAATATATATTATGCGTAACTCACGCAATTCCGATATATATCGACTTGACAAAGTTTCTACGTTTAACCCATTGAATGCCAACTACGAGATATCTCGTAGTAAGCGTCTGTATCAAAACTGCCAGCTACGAGTTATCTCGTGGTGTTTTTTTTTTCAATAAAAATACTGTAAACGCCATTACAATATTATATCAGTAAAAATTAATATTATAATATAATATAATATAATATTATTATATTTTAATTATTTTAATATAATATAATAATTAATATCATTATATTTTGTAAAACTCCATGTCTGCTTTAAAATAAAACCGCGGCACCCAGGGCAAGACGCGTTAAATATGCGTGGCAGTCAATGGGTTAAACCAAAGAAGGCATGTTATTTCAAATAATTTGCAAAGGATTAACGTAACAATAAAACATAATTATTTTTACGCTTGGTACTCTGACGTCAGGGTGTAACTAATGAAATAACTGACGCAGAAAACCTGGGATTGCGCAACGCTGTGATGTATTTTGACAATTGCCCGTCATAACGATTCATTTTGACCGACTGACAACCCAGTCATCGCCAGACAATTATACCATCATGCCAACACTGGGGCGTACTGCATGGACACCGTGTCAATTACCTGTCCGTTCAACTTTGTGAGAAAATCGTAGAGTCCTTGCGGTTAGATAAACGAATTAACGTCCTGCGAGTCGTTCGCGGGTCATTATTAGACGGATAACTAACCGGAGGCTCGCGGTGCCTTTCGTTTTATTTCAAGCTCGTGAGATATTCTTCTACACAACGGCGACTGGTTAGACCATTAAAAAGTCGATTAAACTTTCAAGAATATCGTGGTTGCGAATAGTCTGTGACTTCCACTTTAGATGGAACGAAGATATAGTTACCATAAACATTATTCTTATAGTAATGCACTTCATACGATACTTCGTGAAATTCTAGTTTACGAACAAATTTCGCGGTTGCTTTGTCTTCTTTGATAATCTTGTTTTATCTGATTGAACTTCGTACATTTGGACGAATGTCTTATTTTGGTTCATACACATACTGAGCTTATGTCGTAAATAGATCACATCATTGCTTCCTAATTATAGTAGCATCGTTAATGTATGTTGTAATGGTATACCTACATATTACCTAACATTATAAATTTATCGTCATTATAGTTTAAAACATTGCACTATTGAAAGCTGTAATTAGAAAATCTATGATTTTTCAGCATTGTATCTATAATAACTGTTTAATTTCTTTCAATCCTCGGTAAATTCCAAAGATTCAAATCCTTTTTGTGGTTGAAGTCTTGTTTATTATAGTCTTTAAAATTGTTGACATGTTTCGAGTCCATTGGAGTCTATAAATCTGTTTCTGTATTAATATTTATTTATTTATTCATAATTAAACACTCATTCAAACATTACAACAGGTCGTAATAATGTAGTTGCAAAACAACAGACACCCATTACCCATTATAACACGTCGTAATAACTTAGTTACAAAAGGATAAATACGTATTCAAAACATTATGACCCGTCGTAATGGCATAAAATATTTATAGACTCCTGACAAGGGGACCCGAGAGTCTCGACGCATGTTGGAATTTTTAAAACATAATAATAAATATAACCAACCCCAATAAGACTTCGTATCTTTAAGACGTGTCTATTACAGACATTTCCGAAAATACGTAGAAAGTCGTTGCTCCGCAAAAATGAGTCGATAAACTACAATTTCGCGAAGTCTTTCGAAATTGATCGACGTACAATTACATTTTGCATTTACTCTAGCTCTGCGTTCATATTTTTAGACTTTCTCATTTATGGCATGAAACTTACAACAGACACCAATACCGGAGGCAGCGACGTGATCAAAATGGGGTTGAGATCAAATGCGTTTCGAATAAGTTGCATCCGCGCAGCTTCTGCTATTCCTGTCGTTCGCCCGGTTAATTAGCAGCCTTAATGACTAAAACTCAAACTCTGCATACTGATGCATATTCTCAGATCTTCGAATATGCGCCGTTCTCTGTTTCGCGCCGAGTTATCCTTTCATTAATATTACGCGATCGTAGTAGAGTAATCCTTATTAATGTTACGCAATGGTAGTGGAGTAATCCTTCCATTTTTCCTCCGCTGTAACGTAATTGAGACATAACGCACAATAAACACGCTGGTAAGAATAAACAGTTCGCTAATACCAACTGTGCGGATTAATCGGCGTGAACGAACTTAACGCGTTGGCGTCGGAGCATTTAATCGTAACGCTCAGTCGCGTTACGTTAAAACAAACTGCTGTTACCGTTTAATCAATTAGTATTTTTTCGAAGACATTTGGAGAAATGTGCCAGATCTCGAGTTTGCGCAATAAGTAACACTTTTATATGCACTATTACACGCGGCTCTGAACTTCTTTATATGTAAAGTTAAAAATATTACATTTCAGTCACAATATCACATTATCGAAGTTAGCCTTTGTCCATAAACAAAAGTAAACATATTTTTAGGACCATTTGCGGTTGCGCATAGAATTATGATTCGTTGTCTTTCTTCTTGTTCAATCCAGAAGCCCAAGATCTGCGGCGAATTTTCTTGTGTAATCTCAGGTTAGCTTCTCTGATGCATAAAGCGAAGCTGTATGCTTCGATGTGCGGCGACTTAGTCGTTCCATTGTTTAAACATTCTTCCATAGCAAAGGTGCGCGGTAGATTCTATTTTCGCCATAATCCACGTCTAAATAGAGTACGCTCATTGCCTGAGTTCATACCCATTGTTATCGACACTTCGATTCGAAGATAGCTACGTCAATAGACTGACAGAAATAAACTTTTCCATCTGAAATGGCAGTGCGTGTCGCTAGGCACCTCCGAAATGAACCTGTCTCGATTGCAGAGAAAACGTTATGTCGTACGTCGCATACTGAATTGCGCGTTACGTCAGAAGCAAGGCGATGTAATGCACGATTTCGCGTTGCAACGTGGTCACAAGACAAACACGATGCAAGACGTGTGTCATGTGGCAATGTCGTTCAAGGAAAGCAAATGCAACAAGTTTTGTCATGAGGTCAATTGCCAGAGTTAACCGGTATTTTCGATTTTTATTTCTTGTATCAGTAGATTCACGGGTATCTGAAGAAATAGGTACGCGATACGCAGAATGTCAAAGTTAAATGTCCGAGCAGGATGCCAACTTGCATATACATTGGCATCGTTAATAAAAAGTCAGCGACAGTCGCCAGAAAATAATAGCAACAGGTTTGCAATTTTGCTCGTGAGAATTGAAAGCCGTCAGATCGATGGGTAAATCTTGTGTAAAGGTATTACGTGTTAAAAAGCAACTGATTTAACTCGGCATCTCTCCAAAAGACCATAATATCAAACATGTGAATTAAAGGATTTTTTTTTTCAAAATTATTCACAATACTTTACTTCGGTATTTCGATGACCGTCAGCAAACAAATGAAGACTCACCTAATTCGACATCCCTCCTACGCTTTCTAAACTCACTCACTTTACTTTAGTTTCCTCCGAGCGAATGTTAAAACGTAGCGTCTGCCTCGGGGGACACCTTTTCTACCTTTCCCCAAACTCGCAGCCCACTCTAGTTCACTTTCTTCCGGCATCCGAAACGTGCAAACGTTCGCAGGCTACTTGCACGGAATAGCACATTACGCCGTCGTCACGTTCTCTAACCACCGCTTGCCTCATTAGTTCGCAAGTCTATTTCGAAAGTGTGGCGCGTTCGTAAGTTCCCGCATTAAACTCTCGTCACTCTTGAGGCATAACAATATGTATTTTTGGCCGGCAGTGCGCACCGGCGTTAATGACGCCACGTGGACCATCCGCGGATTATATTCTCTGTGCAACTAATCTGCCGGTCACCGGCGTCGGCACGTTCAGCGTTACGCCCTGCAAATTATCCGACCGCCAAACGACGGCGTGCCTTCTTTTGCGAATCTGCGGCGCGCTCAACGTCACGAATTGTTTTGAGGGGTGAACGAAGTAGCGGAAACGGGGTTGACTTTGACGCCCACGGTTGCGTTTGACGCGCAAAAAGGGTCGATCGAATTTCATGGGCGAGGCGAGCCAATCGGCGTGGTGCGCCGGCATATTGTCTATGGGGTTGCGTAACGGCGAATCTTTTGTTTTTACGCCTCATGAGTTAATTATGTAATCGGCGATAACAATACCGACGTCGGTTACGTAGGCGCAAACATAACGACCACAGGGTACGCGCGTTGCGAGTGTTTGGACAGACGCAAGTGGATTACAGACGTGCCCACGTCTCATTATCGTCCGATCAGGGATGCCTCGACTTCCGGCAGGATCATCGGTGGGCAGAATCGATCGCGGATATCTCAGATTACCGGATAGGGCATCTTCATATAACCATGCCTTCATATAGAGCTGTCCGGGTACACATCGGTTAGCAGCTTGAGTGCCGGACGTGCTTTCCTGCTTTTGCCTGCAGTGTTGCAGTGAAATGATCGATTCTTGTCAGCCACTTGCGTTGGAACGATGGCTTTAGACATTAATTGAACATTTATTATAATGGGATGAAGCCAGTTTATAAACTCTTCACATAACAAGCTTCAGCACGGAACTGTAACCACACGAAATTGTTTTGAAGATTACTTGAACATTGATTCTGATAGAACAAAGTAATTTTACAAACGCAATTAGCCTGAATACGAAACTGCGTTCACGCAAAGAAAACATCCGGAAAAGAGCAGGTAAATAACTCTACCGCTATGTAATGCAACAGGATGCTACAGAAGTGATGTATATATAGATAACACATATTCATGTTCCACCGGAAGAATATTTTACGTGTGCGATGCGGATCTTTTTGTGACCGTGAAAATATTCGGAAGAAAATAGCTCGAGGCTATCGCCGTACGGCGGCGAGTGCATTTGCATACGACACGGTGCATGAGATACTTTCTTGTCGCTATGTGTTCTTCGGTGCCCTTGCTGTACGTCGATCGTGACGCACGCAGCGTTTTATTCGAAATTTGCAGATCGTTAGGCGGTCATGGCACAAAATACAGTTTTGTTCCTCAGTATGAGACTGGCCAGTTGCTTATTACAGATCAGGCATGTTGTTTTATTTCGAAATAAGCAACACGCCTGGAGCCGAAGAGTGGCTTATTACGAACCTGGCGTACAATTTTATTCCGAAATAAACAACACCCTTGTGACCGACCAGTTCCTTATTACGGGTGAGGTATCCTATATGGCTTGACTTTCTTCTTAAACGGGACGAGGGCGGCAAATTACAAAGTTGTCGGACGAACAGCTATATTGTTGTTGGCGAAAGGAAAACTTTTGACATGGCCGATCATTCCGGTACTAAACGCCTCGGAAAGCTCATAGAAATGCACAAATGAAACGTGCTGCAATTTACTAATTCTATGCCACGCTCGCTCTTGTTTTCTGGTACAGTGTGTGTGTATTTGATTGTAAAATACAGTATTAGCAATATTCTTATATGATTATATAATTGTATGAATACATTATACGACAAGATCGCTAATACAAGAGTGGGGAAGCGTGAGACATATTCTACTTTTCTTCTAAGAAACGACGTCACTATTCATTCGACCGTAAAGAATTATAGCTTTCCGCTTTAATGCGACCGATAACGAGCTGCTTATTTCAAACAAGAAGATGCTTACTTATTTTAGCCCGATACTACTAGCGGCTCTCCACTTCTGCACTTATTTGATTCCTGAAATATGTCCAAAAGTTGAAACGTACGAAAATAGCAGAATGCAAAGCAAATGAAAAATTAAAAATATTTATTTTACAATATTGCGAGCGATTCGAAATAAAGACAGGGGAACGGTCCCTTGCTCTCTTTTGGCCAGAAAACAGTTGCTTATTTCGGATCAGGACTATTTTCGCTCAGTCTGAAGCTAACTATCGGATCGCACGACAGTGGGCACGATTTTTTCAGTCGGCGAGAATGAAAATGTGGCGAGCAGGCGCGATCAAATATGCGCGATACGCACTTGAACAACCGGTATAATTCGAGAGCATTCGACCACGCCCAAACTTTCCGATAGCCTCAGCCATATACAGTGCGACCGCACTTGGAGGTTGCTTGACACGCCGGCTCATAACGATTTTATAAATACCGTCAGGGATTCGTACGCGGAAGAGAACGAAACCCTGTGTGACGTTCGATATCAGGTGTCGACACTTTATTTCATGACGTACGCGAGTGGTCACCTATTCAACTATGATCCATAAATAGCAGGTCTGTGATAGGAACGGTTATATTATTTGAGCAATGATCCTAACCCTTCTGAGATCGACGTTTTACAGCCGAACTATCGTCAATAGCCGGCAATGTGTATGCAGCTAAATTTCTCCAAAAGTATGTCTTGATACGACTTCAACGTAAAAGCAGTGATAAATTTATTTTTTGATAATTTTATTGCGAATTTTACACCTCTAATTGTACCACTTACCTCATTGCTATCTGACAATCATCTGATAATACTGAACTGTATATGACCCATACGCTGAATCATCAGCCAGTTGGCGAAAGTATTAGATGACAAAATATTCGACAGAGAAAGGTCAATTTATATTGGTTAGTGGGTATCCACCACAAATCTACTAAATACGTATAATTACATGAATGTGTGACATTATATGCGTGCCATTATTTTGATAGAAACGGTTATATTTTTTTCTTCCCGATCGACGTTTTAAGTTATGATTGTTGAGTTTCTCAAAAGATCTGATTTACGTAAAAGAGTGATAAATATTTTTTGATAATTTCTTCAATCGAATTCTATCTGACAATCATCTAGAACGTACAAGTCGTGTTTTGTCAATTTGAAGCTTGGTTTTTGATTATTAATTACAAAATTGATAAAATGTGCCGTTGTGACAAAGATAGTGATGAAGAAATATGCGCTGACAGATTATCGGACTTTTCGTATGATAGTGTAGAAAATTTTAAAAATCATTTATTTTTATGATTTCGTAAAATATCGTTTTTGTTGTTGTTACATAATCATACAGTATATATTTAAGTGTGAAATAAAAAAAGTTTCATTCATAAAAACGAAGTGGTCAATTTTTTCGATTTACTGCCGATTTTTCTGTTAATAAATAAAATAAATATCCGCGCGATTCACAATAAAAAACGACCGCTACAACACAATTAGTATTTTTGAGTTATCGGCGGCAAATAGTATACACAATTCCTGCGTGATATCCAAAACAGTCTTCAGTCAATAGCGGTCGATAAAGTGTTAAGTATGAAAAATTTAGCATTACTTGGGTGCTCTGCCAGTAATATTTGCACAAATTCCAAAAGCGCTAATCGCTTCGACTCGTGAACGGCTTATGTATTCTGTGTTCTCGGTAACGAAAGTTACACGACAATTCGCGGGGCGTAGGACGAAAACCCTTGATCGCTTGGCGAGAATACACGTGAATGTAACGTGCATCGCATTAGGCCATCGGTGACACGATAATAGCACGTTCATTATTAATTGGCACCCGCTATTTCTACATGCATGCTTAGTTGTTCGTGATGAAGATTAAACTAATGAACTTTATCGGTATCGACGGCGCACGTTAAACAACGCGAAACGGACGGAAATGGAATGAATTAAGTGTCACGTCACAGCGTTACGTTAAGCGATGTATTGCTTTGATAAAGGGTAGGGATGGTCGCGCACATCGATTAAACGCACACGCAATTGCCCGGCCGGGCCCATGAACTTTCTCCGCTTCGAAAATTGCGCGCAGAACGCGAAAGTTCACGAGCGAACCGACATCGGAACTTCTTGTTTCGAAGCTTGTTAACACTGGGTTTGATTTAATAAAGGCGCGTATAAAACCCTCTTTCGGTTGAAAATATTGACTTTAGAAATTTATAGCTGAAATTGCCCTTTATCATCCGATCAAAATTATAAGATTGAATGTAAAGACTTTATATAATAGATTTATGGAACGCGTCGGTTTCCCGAGCTTCGGTGTTCAGGAGTAAAATTATAGGAACTGTTACTATTATTTTCTAGCAACTTTTATAATGTCGTATACCTTGTAATTTCGCCGTGAATCTAATGTTAACGCGTCGCGTCATTTTCGAGATTCATAAATCCTCTGAATTCTTTAACCCCTTGTACCGTAGCGGGATAAGTTATTGCGTATTAATATTCGGACACTGTTTAGAGCAGAATGACTTATTTAAAATTGAACAAAGCGACTTTATTCTTTTGAAATGCTGCATGGGTTAATTTTTTGTACATAATCTTTTTACGGTCCCAACATCCCGTATTCTGCGGAATTAACAAACATGCGTTATCCTATTTTGTTTTGTCGGTCTTTTTTTATTAGTGGTATTGCAAAATAACATTAGCGTAACCGATCAATTCCCACCATTCACCGATCATAACCATTCCATCTCAATTCTTTCGGGTGATCATATAAAAAGTATCCGTTTAAAGTTTTGCGACTCCGCAAGAAATCGACGATGATTTCAGTCATCCATAAAGGCAAACAGATTTGTCGCGATGCGTCAAAAGCGTGATAAAAAGCAGACGAGCGAGAAGCGATCTTGAGAGGCTTCAACCACCTCACGGTATAGGTTAATCTTAAAAGACATATCTGGTTTTCAATTATCGAGCACTGTTCAAACACGAGTTCTTGCTTAGTTTCAATATCGCGACGTAACGCATCGAGACTACGCTGGCGAAAAAAGTAGAAAGGGGCAGGAGGAGAAAGAGACGGCAAATAAGAATAAATTGGAGAGACGGTGCGACTTAGAAGAAACGTTTGTACATGATGAGGAAACTTTCACGTCATTTGTTTTTCGAACCATAAAAACAACGTTTGCTTCATGCGTCGACCATAAAAATTAAGACTCCAATCGAAAAATAACTGGTTTCTTTGTTGACTTTCTCTAGTGGTTTATTCTTTAAAATGCACTTTACATGTTTCAAAGTCTTTGGACCCCTCTTTGGGAGTATTTTTATTTCATTCTTTGTTCTTTACTTCTTATAAATTAATATTACTGTATACAGTGATGGTATATATATAATTAACTATTATTATACATAGCAATGGTCTAAAGGGGGAGAATGCTATTACGTTTCCACTTCAGGAGCATTTTTAATTCGTACACTATTATATGCAGCAATACAAATTGTAACATTCATATCAGTAATATAATAGAACAATTTGTGCACGAATTGAAGATACTTCTATCGGCGGGACCGAAAGACTCCAAAAAATCTACAAGGTGTTTATACAATACTCAACTATAAAAAAAGTCAACTAACAACCGGCTATTTTTTCCATTTAAGTCTTAAAGAAAATAATATAACGTAGAATACAAACAATCTGAGATTGCGGCGTCTCTTCTTTCGCTGGGGGAGAAACAAAATGAAAGGTAAATCTTGTAGAAGTTCCGAGCAAATAATAGAGGGGGAAATTTAAATGCGTCCCAATGCGGAAGCGTCGTTCGGGAAATGTACGTTTGCTCAGAATTATAGAGAGAATAATTGCTGATCATCGGCACTTGTTCGCTCGTTCCTCAGAGTGAATTATGTATAGCCCACTCCTTGCTGCGTCATACCTTAGAGATTAATATATTCAAGAATTTCAGCTGCGGTACGTCACGCGCCATTAGGTTTCGTAGATAATTTTTCTAATTGGATCTTTGCGCGATGATTTGGTTTTAACGATATATAGATACCGGAAGTATCATTCTGCAATGCTCGCATCGTTTGCGGAAATTTTACAAACAATGCAAATTGCGAGTGAGTCACTTTTAAATGATTTGTGACAACGTCGTCCTATAGTGTTTCGCTAAGATTGTCTATGATATTATTCCTTAGCACGTCGATTGCCGGATATAACATACGTGGGCAGTCCGATAAGTACTTAGCCTACAAAAGAAAAACGAAAATTTTGGAAAATTGACGATTTATTTTTCAACATAGTCTCCTTTTAACTCGATGCACTTGATCCAGCGGTGCTCCAACTTCTTCAACCCGTCTGAAAAATACGTTTTCTGGAGATCTGCAAAGTAGGCTTCCGTGGCGGCGATAACCTCCTCATTCGACTCAAATTTCTGCTCAGCGAGTGACTTTTCAAGTTTGGGAGCAAAAAGGAGTCACACGGGGCCAAATCTGGAGAATACGGTGGATGGGGCAGCTGTTCGTAGCCTAATTCAACGAATTTGGCTGTAGCTTGGGCAGAGGGGGGCCGTTTTTTCCTTAATTCGGCGTCGAATCGGCTCAATAATTCGGCATAGTACAGCCCTGTGGCTGTTTTGCCCTTCTCCAGGTAGTCTATGTAGATCACACCTTGTGAATCCCAGAAAACGGTGGCCATCATTCCGGCCGATAGGACAGTCCACTGTTTCGACTGTTCCTTGGTCTCTGGTGTGTACCAGTGGATCCACGTTTCGTCGACAGTCACAAAATGACGTAGAAACTCTTTCGGATTGCGCTTAAACAGTGTCAAACACTGCTCTGAAGTGGTCTCACGGATGCGCTTGTTATCCGGAGTGAGCAAACGCGGCACCCATCGAGCAGAAAGCTTTCTCATGCCCAATATTTCATGCAGGATATGCCCAGATTTCATCGCTGGATCAAGTGTATCGAGTTAAAAGGAGACTGTGTTGAAAAATAAATCGTCAATTTTCCAAAATTTTCGTTCTTCTTTTGTAGGCTAAGTACTTATCGGACTGCCCACGTAAGCATGTTCTCCAGGGTCACGACTATGTTGAAATTGTTTCACGTTTAACGGATTTACAACCTAGTTATATGCGTGCTGCTAGATTAAATAATCTGTTATTATAAAAAAAACTTTTGCAAGTTATTCACTAAGATTCTAATAGTCAGACGAAAAAGCCCACATTCGGACGATACATGCCACAGAAACTGACCCGTTACCCACACACGCGTCTGAAGTTGCTATTGTTGAACATTCTGTTGCTTTTGCTAAATATTCTGTTACTATTGGAAACCTTCACAAATTGTTTTTAAAATTCTAATAGTCGAAAATCCTGCCACCCACTTCCGGGCGATGGGCGTCACGAAAACTAAAATCCATCACCTATATGTGGGTGACGTGGCGGTAAACGTGCGAATGCGAACACAAAGTGGAACTGATACACTAATCCAGCCCGCTTTTGATCCGCCCTCCGGTGTCAGGGTGTTCGCAGGAGAACTGAGATTGCTAGGGTAGAAAATGAAGTTTCAAGAAAGATACGATTTCCGATTCGCGCGTCTTACTAACTTTGACATCATTCGATCGCGCACGATCTTCCGAATACATTTGCGAAGGATCTTCTGCGAAGGTGATTGCCACTTCGTGCACTTTGATCCCGCACAAAACGCAGCTTATTTTCCTCCGCGCTGGCGACTCGGCACGACGATTTACGCGTATAGAAATAAGCCAGACGCTTCCCCTCAGTCGCGTTCGTTGTATTCGCAATCAAGGCGCCGGCTGAATTTTCGCTGATAAGGGCATTCATGTGCCGAAGGACACGCAGATTGCCGTGGAATCACAAAACTAACCTAAGGCAATCATGCATCGTTGGCCGTCGGCCCGAAGTTTACGTGGCAGCTTTTTACGCGGGCACAATACGAACGATCAGCGTCTACCCCTCTGCATAGGGATCGCGTATCTGTAGCCGTAACAAATTGACCGACATAATCACCCAACCCGGTCCAACGACGATGTCCTCGCATCATACCGTTTTCGCCAACACTAGACCGGATCAGCCAGGTTAATGCAGCCGTTTATAATTGTAAAAGTTGAATGAACGGTGACGGGTCATGAATTTCGTACGTCAACGCTAATTAGAGTACTTTGAATTAAAATGTTCACTATTCAGGAATTACATATTTTTGTTAGAAGATTAAAAATGGAAGATTCATTTTTATCAAATTCTCTATCTACCGGTGTATTCCCGCAATCTTCGTTCCAACCCTTACACAATTTCTTTGATACTATTCTTTGTAAAACTTCCGCACCACGTTTGCCGGCTTTTCCTTTTCCTGTGCCTTACGTTGCGTTGACACTCTTTGAGGGAACGCCCGTTGCACAAGGGTCGCAAGTAGCCATCATATAGATAAATATTTCAAAATAGTTATCAAGTGCCTTCGTGCGCACCAAGGTGGTAGCAAGACAAACGCCCCATCGACAAGCACGTTGCTTTATACGAGCATATTTATTATCATTTTGCCGTTATACGCCTAGAATAATAAAAATGCTTTGATCGCGCCTCGAGCAAAACATGCAAGCCCGACGTGGCGGTCAACGCGTTAATGGTTATGAGCGTTCGCGTGCCGAGGGCGAAAATGGACAATGCTGCGGATTGATTTATTCTTTCGCGATGGAGGTCATGGAACCCGGGCGGAATTTTCGTCGTGACCGAGTAATCGTGGCACGTACACAGACCGACGACATTATTGATTCCTCGGGGTGCATCCACCGGCACCAGCATCAGCAGCAGCACTACCACCACCGGCGTTCCACCGGTACATCTACCTCTTGACATCGATCGCGGAGTTCGATGACCGCAGCATCCCCAGGCCGAAGACACCGGCACAACTCTCTCTCGCTCTCTAGCAATCTCTCCCCGTCTCTCTCTGATTCTTCTAGGCCCCTCAACCTCCCACCGTCTGCCCCGCTGCAGTCGCATATATTCGCCTAGCCATTTTCTACCCACGTTTCCGCTGCAGCGTCTCAATAATTTCCTCCTTCGCAGGGCATTTTCGCAGAACGACCGAAATCACAGTGGGCGCGCCACGAAGTGAACACTGAAGCGGAGAGAGGTCGTGAAATACGTTCCGTGTCATGAGATTTTCTCTCAATGTCAATGATTGTTGTGCCTGTTTTTCGTTCAATGAGGTATTTAACCCCGTGGGAGCTCTACATGTTTTGAAACGCAAGGGTCTATTCTTCAGGAGTCCATTGTATCGTCCGTGTGTTTTTTTTTATGTTTATAAAATTGTACGTGGTATTTAAATTTGAAGTAACATGTAACATGGAAGAACACACGAGCAGATTTGTTGTCGTGTTCATTTCCTGTCAATGTGCCCAACCACAGCTGACGAGCTATAAAATGACATACGTTCCACCGCGTGACATTTTCTCTCAATTTTAATAATATTTGTGCCTGTATTTGATGTGTCGGTTGAGTGGATGAAATTGGAATTATTTTATTCTGTAGGAGCTCTAAATGTTTCATCGCCTATGTTTCATGGCTTATCTACCTTAATGCTATAGGTCGTGTGTTTATTTTATCTTATTTCGTATTCATAACTTTAAATGGATGGTAAAATACCATATAACAAATAAAAAACACAGGACCAATCAAATTGAGGTAGGCTTATTTGTACAGTAGGTTCTTTCGATCAAAAGCAGGCACAAAAACTATTAATATTAACAAAAAATAGAGGTCACGATTTTTTTGGAAGTTTTATCACAACGCACGAAATCAGACTCAGTGCGTTATGAAATGAACGCCGGAAACGGAGAGACGAACGGACGGAAAGAGGTCAGAAAATACGTTCCACGTAGAAGGAACCTATGCTTTCGTGCCTCATAGTAGGTTGACTTAGGGCAGTGCTTTTCAACCTTTTTTATCTCACGGCATACGTACACTTCCGCGGCATACTAAAATGGTAGCGATAGAGGCAGAATTTATTAGAGGTTTTAATTTAATTTAAAGCGGTTTTCATTCTAATACGTCCACTTGTGTTTTGGAATTCTATCGAAAATAAGTTAGGGCAGAGTTTTCCAATCTTTTGTACCTGTCAGCGCAGTTTAAGTTATGACGATAAAAAACAATTTATTATCCTAGAATAATGTACTCGTATCAACTTTAAGGGGTTTTAACTTTTACACGCTCACTCATTGCTCTTTAAACTTCTGTCAAATATAATTTAATTAGTAATCTTGACAATTTTTCGCGGTACACCTAAGATCCTCTCGCACTGGTTGAAAATCACTGACTTAGGGTTCCGTTTAGCCGTCTACGCCAAATATTAGGAGAAAGGTGATCGTCGAGAGTTTCGTTAACGTTCGATAAACGGATCTCCGTGTCTCTATCGGCGAGTAAAGTGCCATGTCTATTTCTGGAAGATAGTTACGGCTGTCGGGACACAGTATCCAACGCGTCCATTAAGAATGTTCTATAACTGACTGGGGTTGATGGTCAAGCCGGGTCAGTTCGATTTTCCATAGAGCGATCGTGTGCGCATACACGTGCTAATACCTTGAGCTTAACATTAGGTGGAGGACAGACGCTTTTAGATTGTTGCACGTTTTGTGCGACGTCAAGCGCCGAGGTTATTTAGAAATTCTATCTCCGCTGATCTGGTTGATCGGGAAAAAAACAACTGCTCTCTGTGTCTCTGCTTTCTTTCGATTATCAGAGATTTGCGGATTCGCACGATCCTTGCACGCGAGAAAAGTAAATCGTAAGAGATAAACTTGCCGTCTGCGAAATATCAAAGCCTGTGTGTGATCGTTAATAGGTTGAAGATCCATCGGGCACGTAGACAACTTTTACCCCGGCGGTTGGGTGTGTCGATGTACAAACGTCTCGTTCGGTATGGGTTCTTCTCGGAGTCTGACGTCAGTAAACTTTGACTCCTTTTAGATAATGTGACGGACACATCTTGATCGTTTGGATCGAATTCTGTCAGCGAGATAGAAAAATTTTATTGCCTTACGCAGTTATGCCATTTCCACGGAAATAGCTTCATGACATTTATGGACTTGTTAGTAGCCTGCAGTTGCGCTGCCTATTATAAACCCTCGTGACTTTTGTGCTATTCGGATAGGTCTTGATCTGTTCCTTATGCAACGCGCCTTGGACACTGCATCTCGTTATCGACACCGTTTATTCTCACGCACATGCATTCGCCCGGAATCTCCTAGACGAAAAAAGGAAGCGTCTAAGAATATTTCAGACGAACAATACACTTCGCGTGAGCTTAAACGTGACGAGACGGGTTCAAAGAATTTGCGCGCCACAATATTCGGGGGTGTAAAGTTGTGAGGTTGTTTACTCGGCTGATTGAATTGCCAAGCGAATCAATAAGCCCATCAGCATGTTTTCGGCATACAGGTTTTATTGAACGCTCAAAGAAATACCGGACTGCATAGGGCGCAGTTGTTTAAGGGGTGAGATTGTAAACGCGTCGCGACAGTTCATGAACTCCCAACGTGGCAGCTTTGTAGGCGCAAAGCGGCAAGGTCGTTAGCATCGGCCCGGTAATTGAATTATGAACTACCATATCGGCGCCCGTGCCGTCGATACAATTTTGAAACCTTAGGTCGACACAGGGCCCATTAAGACATTAAATTGGCGCCCGCCGCTTTCTGTAGTATCATCGCCTTCCGTTTAATGCTAGGGGTAAAACCACTGGTCCATGACCAACCGGTCAATTCCTTTGAGGTACCATACGCTAAAGGTCACTTCAAACTCGTGAAGGTGTAGCATAAACTTTACATCAACACGGCCTATCAGTAACCGCGTAAAAATAGTATCTAACTCTTTCTCGCAGCACCCTGTAACAAAAAGAACGTCATCGTCCTGGCGGTCAGTCTCTTGGACCAAATTTGATGACGAAAGTGGCTGCTGTGACGCCACAATTTGCGAATTTCATGCTCGCACACGTCTAATAAGACCGCACCATGCCTGTGTGTCAAGCTTACGAACCGAGTTTCAATGAAGGAACTCTGAATGGCGGCAAGGTACTCTGAGGAAGGACCGATAGTTACATGATTATCAGAACACCTTGGATCACCTTGATTGATCTCCATCATCACTTTGATCCATTTCGGCATAGAATTTATGCAACGCAACTGTGGTGCACGCTGCAACCACGATTATCGGTCACGCGGCTCTTCGGAGTATCATCGCACCTAAAATAGACGCGATGGTCACGGTAATATTCCTCCGTGATCAGATTTGCTTGGAGCGCACCCTCAAGACGCATGTTAGTGTTCCGCATGTCATGCGACTATAATCTCATTGTCCGCCGACCCAGCTGCGCTATTGGCAATCGCGCCTGTGACGTTGTTGTCCTCATTAGATCGACACAGAGGCAAAATAGCACTCAAGAGCGAGACTCTTCGGGCCCGCACACTTTCAGAATCCATGCTCACGGGCGATGCTGCGTGTCCCATTTTAATGTCCCAGAAAGCGTGAAATCGGTTCGCTTCGTTTCGAGCCGCAATCGACATGCTTCGTGTCATCGTTATTAGCGAGAGCGATAATTGCACACGCTTCGCTGAAGTTGTGCGAGAAGCTAATTCTCGCGACGCCACATGAGCCGTAGACGTCGAAAGATAGAGGGAAGCGCACTGATTTGCAACAGAAAGATACATCGTCATGTACGCCTATATTGCGATCGGGTAGATCACCCCCTTGTCCCCTCCCGTGCTCCTCTCGCAGCTTCTCACCTACCCTCCTTCTATTTATTCGGCACCCTCACGTGGATACTCGAGCATGCGCGCGCCGCAAAATTGCCTGCGAGGGTATATAAGGGTGCACCTCGAGAATCGCGACTCCAGTTCGACCTCATAAACAAACGTTCGACGTCGAAGCGAACAGTGTTGGAAGATTCCCGGCACGAGTTGACAAGCCGTCAGCAGATAACAGATCGCGTTGAATTGTCGTTGATCGTTGAAGCTAGTGAACGCAAGTGTTGTTCCTAACTACATCACACGAACTCTCCGACGGATTATCAGCATGCCAGAGAATCTGTGAAGCACGAGGAAGATAATTATCAGGCACTGAAGAAAGAGCGGCAAGTGCTATAAACGAGAAGTCCGAGAAAGCTTCAAGGCTCTTTGTACTTATTCCACCTGGATCACACGAGGAACAGCATCCTCCGGCTTAGTGCCAGTGTTGCCGAGTGGCGCAGGTCTTTGCCCGTGATTCTGGTGCACCCGGCGCCCTCCGGCATGGAGGACTCGACCAGGTTGACCGACTCCACTGATCATCATCATGGTCATCACCATCACCATCACCACAGCCACAACAGTCATCACAACCACCATCACCGTCGGGATCACCGTGGCGTGAGCAGCGGCGGCGGTGGAAATCGTGCCGAATTCGGCGACGACGAGTGCAGCACTGACAGCGGTTGCAGCAGTGGCGGAAGCACCGGAAGTGCAGAAAGATTGTCCCGACGCGGGAGTGGCGAGCGACTCTGCCGAGCCGGACGCTCGCCGAGGAGTCATTGTTATCTTGACCGTCTGCGGGGTAGACCTACGAGATCGCAGGAACGCTTGTTCAGCGTGCAGCGGAGTGCAGAGCGTACGCGGGCGAAGTCCTCGAGGTCCTGGAGTCCAGGAGACGCTAGGAGCCTACCGAGAGGCGGTGGTGAGTCGCCGTCTTTCTCACCGAGTCCATCAGACGCACACAGCAGCAGTGACAGCGATTCGTTGAAGAGACCATCGACGGCGGAGACCCTCAGGCGAGCTTTCCAGAGTCTGAAGATTTCCTCGCGATGGGAGAGCAAGGAGAAGAAGCATCCGAAGAAGAGCCCGAAGAGGATTCTGCGGAGTCCGGTGTCTTACAGATACGTGAAGGGTCTGTCTGGGCTGCCGACGCAGAGGGTGCCGAGAAATGCGACTCAGCAGCTGATGATGCCGTGCTCCTGTCAAGAGTCGATAGGCTTCTACCGATAGACCGCGTGTGGTCAAAGATACACCTTGGGCGTGGACCAACCATGGGTGCATCGACGGGCGATCTCGAAGAGAAGCAGTGATCGCTACTCATAGGCTGTCAGGGTTCTCCTGTGGCTGCTCTGACGATCGCCGGCCGGAGAAGAGGAGAGCAGGAGGATCGGCGCCTAGTTCGATAGCCCACGATCGTAACCGATACCTGGAAAGAGATGCGCGTTCGCTAAGTGCCAAAATAACTTCTTTTCTTATGGCCTCTTTCCATACTTCAGACGGCGAGAGTAGAAATAGAGAACGCGAAGAACTTACGGCCTCTCAGTCGTAAATCCAAATTAGGTCTTTCGAGATTGTTGGGAGGAGCAAAAAGCGAGATGCTCGCGTGGGATCAAGAGCGTATACGAATAGAAGTGCGAGCGGATGTAGACGTGCATAAGCATCCGATATGTTGTAACGACCCCTACTTCGCTGCATCGCTCGCGTCGTACCTCGTAAAGATATCCGCGCGCTCACGGATTATTACATTCCCTTATTACATACCTTTCCACTAATATATCGATTTAATTGACGACGAAGAAGCTGCGACGTCGATAGCGTGCGAGAAATGTGTCCCGTCCAACGGCGACGACGCATTCCATTGGCGACGCGAATCAAATTAACTAGGATGGTTTGTAAAACTTTTGCAACACGTTTATACGATAGTCAGAACGGAGAAGAGAGAGCGAAGAAGAGCGAGAGAGAAAGAGAGAAAGAGAGAGAGCGAGAAAGAAAGAGACGAGTGATCGGCCCTAGATCGTCAATAGTATCGAGCATTAGGCCCGACACACTTCTTTCACGTACGCACCGACTAACTAATTAAACTTTTAAGTAGAAGAGAATTCGAGCAGACTCTTTAAAAGCGCATACGTTTGCGCCGACTGACGTACATTAACATGAAACATTAATTCCGCACGAGTCATTAACGAGTAGTGTCGTCCCTTAAGATATAATAACTCGTATCGATTATCCAGAACTCTGTCTCCCTTCGTAGCGTGCCAAGTTCTCAATACCATTGTAACTAGTAACACCTCTAGCGTCTGTCCAGTTTGAGCGAGATCCGTTCGCCGGATGATTGTTCGATTATTATCGATGTGTACATATAGTTGCAATCACTCGAGAAACCACGACAAATGTCGCAGTCCTTCAACGAGTCTAGCTCCTGTCACCTCGGTGTCGTCGTCTCACCGAGACGAGCCCCGAATATCATCCTCGACGTCTGTTTCTAGTCGTTTTGTAGCGAAAGTCAATTATATCGTAACTGAACGACGAGTCTAATGGCGGGCAATTTCTCCTGCGAGAAACCCTT
This sequence comes from Cryptocheilus praepositus, assembly GCA_033815515.1. Taxonomy (NCBI): domain Eukaryota; kingdom Metazoa; phylum Arthropoda; class Insecta; order Hymenoptera; family Pompilidae; genus Cryptocheilus; species Cryptocheilus praepositus. The sequence goes on from JAWWQZ010000257.1 coordinate 5,298,485, forward strand.
CAATTGGCCTGTTCACTTCGATGCTGGAATGTTCTTTGGCGATGGTACAATCGGCAGGGGCCTTAGGACTTTCACTCGGCACATATCATAATCCAAAGTCTATGAAATTTTCCGCCTAACGGCCTAGCAACCGCACGCATAGTAAATCTTCTTACGGGCCACATATCGTTCCTCGGGGACTGTCGATTCGCGCTCAAAGAACGAAGACAAGTGGAGGGTGGATCAATTGAGTGACGGATCCAATGACGGACCATTTGCGTAGGTTTCTTCCTTCTCGCGTGCAAACTGTCGCGCGCCACGTCGCTCCTACGAGCGGGTTTAGACTTAATTAGACGAGACAATTCGCGGCTGCTTCGATCGAGAACATATCCATATCAGTACTCGCGACATCGATCGAACTCTCGATGCTAAGGACTGTGCGCAGCGAGAGTCTAACACTTTCGCTCGGTCTTCCTATGCTTTCAACCCATTTCGCTCGAGCAGTCGCGAATTGTTACTATTGCAGAGAAGAAGGTATACGGCCGGTGCACCTTTTGTTTCTTCGTCCACGGCGAAATTGACATGGTGTGCGGGGCGTACGGGCACTTTCGTTACCGTGAGCCTCATCGCGGACTGTTTCTGTGCGATCCATTCTAGTGCCTTGTAGATGCTCCCTGTGTGATTGTGCGATTACGAGGAATAGCATTCGGCGAGCGTCATTGTTAATTGTGAGGTTTTCCGTGCGAGACTTCCCGAGCCACGGCAGAACGGCCGACGGGAAAAGGAGCGAGCGCGGAAAATCGTAAACGCGTTCACGATCATGAGATCTCGAGTGTGCGCGTACGAGTACGCACGACGATCTCGCCCGGCGCCGAGTGTAAGAGAAACGAAGATCAATTACTCAGGACTGAATGTTTTGTATTATCTATTATCTATGTCGACGTAGTTTACGTTTCAAATAAACGTTTTCCATTCTACCGCACCACGACTTAGCCCTTCTATACACAAAACTCTACCATCCAGACTTCGCGTATCCTTGCGTTCCTTTAATCTGCACCACCGCCCTGTACTATTTCGGTCGCAATGATGAATGGCGGATAATTTACAGAAACTGGATGGCCAGTGCAGTTATATCACGATCACGTATTGGCGTGAACAATCGATAGTCGAAGGGTTTAAATAGCCGCAGAGAGATGCGCGAGCTGGCCCGGATAGCGAAAAAAACAGAATCCGCCGTACCGGTTAACGGCACCGTTAACTATATCGTCGTTGCAGCAGGGGATGCGGCGTGTCCCCATTCAGTAACTCTGGTAAGAAAGAGAGCATGAGATGAGAATAGGGACGGGCGTGAGGTAGGTGCTTGATTTAGGTGGCGAATAGGCGGGGACAGGGCAGAAGACTCCTCCGGAGGACAACGAACCCGTAACCTCTGACCCGATTACGTACTGTACCGTCGTAGCTACCCAACCTTAAGCCCCTTCATCCCTATTTGTCCTCGCGAAACTACTCGACGCACTTGCGTCGCTGTCCTGCATTCGGTTTCATCCGTTCATTGCGTCGATCGGATCCCTTTTAAGTACCCTCCGACGTAAGCGAAATCTCGCGGCTTCAAACAGGGCTGACTCGAAGGAGTTCGGGGAGAGGTGAACTTGCCTGCCCGAAATTCCTTTATCGCTATCGCTGAAACCTTTGCGTCGCACGTACATCCGACAGATCACAATATCACCTCGTATACAGATAATTACGCAACGCCCCTGGGGACCGAGCATTATGCGTATACACGCCCATGTTATTACCTGAGGCACCCCATCGCGATGATAATACACGGTGACGATGTGTTTTTTTCCTCCCGCACGCTATGCACTCCCCTTTCCCCCGCTCGCCTCACTCTCGAATGCTCAGTAAGCAAAAACATCGGCACGGTACGCCGGCTGACACAAACACGAAATGAATTAGTCATTTACGGGGGAAAACAAACAAACGGGCAATTCGAGCGAGATACTCCCCAGTTGTACGCGACGAAATGTCGTAGCGTAATGATCGGCGGAAAAGACCGCACGCTTGGTCGAATTGCAGGAGAAAGTGACGTCGAAGAAAACTGTCCACCATTTCATCTTCGAAAGGCCGCGTACGCACAAGTGTTTGATAAAACGTAAAACTCGCGAGCGTGCACGCAAATACGTTTTCGCGAGAAAGGTCGAGTGCGCGAAGAGGACATGCAGGTTGGAAGGTGTGAGAGAAAAGCGAAGAGCGACAGACAAGGTGCAGAAGCAGACGTAGGACGACCTAGTTCCATTTTGCACGATGCTGCATCAAAGGATACGGGTGACCAGAAATGCTCTCGAAGTTCTGCGATCGTCGACAGACCGTGGAGTACGTAATCGGTCTCAAAGATCGAGCTTTGAGTCGACGACTTGTTGCAATGGATCCCACATTATCGCAGTCCTATAAATCGTAACATACTCATCATTATCAGATACGCCATATGCCAGAATGGCAGCTATGTAGAAAATCGTCCCGACCTGCTGATCTAGTAACAAACCAAAGCACACAGTACCAACACTGCATACACGGATAGTGGCATACCTATCGTTATCAGATACGTCGTATGCCAGAATCGCAACTATGTGGAAAATTGTCTCGACCTGCTGATCTACCAAAAAACGGAAGTACCCTTTACCCTCACGGTATATACAAATTGCGGCATACTTGTCATTATCAGATATGCCGTATGCCAGAATTGTACATATGTAGGAGATTGTCTCGATCTGCTGAACTATACAAAGATTAAGGCCCGCTCTCCTCTGCCAACGCTACATACGCAAATCGCGATGTACCTGTCATTATCAGATACGCCATATGCCAGAATTGCAAGTATGCAGAAGATTGTCCCGACTTGCTAATCTGCCAGAAAGCCAAAGCACTCTCCACCACCGCTGCGTATACAGATCGCAACATACCTATCCTTATCACATATGCATATACTAGAATCGCACGTATTTAGACGATTGTCTCGATGTGCTGATCTACCAAAAAAAAACAAGGCACACTGTACTCGACGATCGCCAAGTACACTAATTTGGTCCGTCTCAAGATCTTGCGAGAACGTGAGCCTTCCCTCTACTCGAAGACTCCTGGCCTCGCACCCAGCTTGTCGGCCGCTTTCGTCAGCTTCGTAGAAACGTCGAGGAAGATGTTCGCGGGACTGGTACCGCTGTTATTTGAGCTACGTGGACGCAGGCGAAGGGCGTCCTCCGCGTCAGTTTAACCCGTGGCCATGACAGAACTAAGGAGTGACCCAGTTGCAGGGATTTGCACCTCACGTGACGTCATCCGCGGGCGAGCAACCCCATTCACGACCCTCCGCTGACCCAAATCGAGATCGCGTCACCTCATGAAATATCATAGTTCATTCAGGGAGCCGCTCCGGGCACCATTCTCTTTCTCGTAGTTCAACAATAACCTGTTCTGCTTTCCGCGAACGGACTCAAGCATTTTCATTTTGCGGAATTGTTCCAAGTTCGGAGCATGTGCGCTATCAGAGATAGCCTATGCGGTGCAGGAGCACAGAATACGGGAGAGTTGGGTATGTTTAACGTAAAACAGTAGATGCCATAGGTGAATCAAAGGTTAGTTTTAAAATAATCAGGGCCACGGTGTTAGCGTTGTTGATAGATGAACACGTGTGGGCATAGAATGCATCGGTCCACGCAAGGAGACAATATCATTGATTGACGCCGACTCGTAGTCGTTTTTGCATATCCCCCGGTTATTCATCGACGCGTTGCTCATTCGTAGAGTTGGCGTTATTAACGAGTAATTGATAAAACTTTCTCGCCGTTGAAAGATCACGTCGGTGACGTTCTATTATCCTGCGGATTCAATAGTCGCAGCACTGTCGGCGCATACTGTTTCAAAGTTTTCCACGTCAATGGGACCAGATGCCTCCACACACAAGTCCCATGACACCTTTCTTTCATTATCACGTGGTTCCCTGCGCCTTTATATGCATGCGTGACGCATGTTCGATCCGCCTGGGAAATACTCGAAAATACCGCATGTCTGTCGGTGAACGATGACGACAGTCGATCTGGGCACGAAGGGTTGCAGCATCAAATAATCCGTCAAATTGGCTGCCGCGGCAGGTCATACCCCTTTCATCGTCCATCATCTTCGCCAGCTCGCTAGAGCTTTTCATCTCTACCCTCAGCCAACCCCGTTCGTTAGTCTGCTACCTAATGGTCCGTGACGGTAGCGCGTTTGAAATCGTGTTTGCAACCGCGGTCCCTACCCGTGGTAAGCACTGAGAGGCGTCGGCGGGACTTCAATTCGGGATTCTTTAGACAGAAAGCGTAGACAATGGTATCCGTGAGTAGTGCGGCAGAGACAATGGCACAACATCGGTGCACGGTGAAAGATGATCACCGGTTTCGCGACGAATTCACCTTTCCTTCTCGCGGGGAGTGTGTTTGCCCCAGTTTTCCCCCCGACGTAGTGACGTCATCATCGTCATTGAGACGGCCACTGACAACGCGTCCCAGTTCCGGGCTATGCAGCTGAGCAAACTCGGTCGGGGTTTAATCCCGTAGCCTTCGAATCCTCGGTCGCAACGGCGATCGTGCACGCGCACAACGGAGTGCCCGGTTGCGTCCTCGGCACCCTGTCGAGCACGTGCGTCTACCTCTGTTCATCCCTCTCCTTCCGCCGTCACCACGGCGTTCACTCTCTTTCCGGACTCTTCCAGGTGCGATCTAAGTCGGTCATCCGGCACTCGGCCCTCGCCGATAGAAATAGAGGATCGCAGAGCCTTGACTCCCGTCACATTTCCTCGTACGGTCCTCCGCCATCCCGCGGCACTCTTCGAATGCAACGCTGCCCTGGCCGGCGCATTATTCCGTGTGACGTGTACCACCGCCACTCGTTACCGATTTCCGCTGCCGCTCCACATTCCGCCGCAACTGTTTCGCTGACGACGTAGCCCCCCGTCGGATCCAGCAGCGGTGACGCCAACGCTCACCTTCGTCGTCCACCGCCAAGTACACCCGATCAAACGTTCCTTTTCATCGAGTGCGCTTTCGCCGGTACGCTCCAACAAGCCTTCACCGCCCCGTATCTAATTATGGATATCGAGAGACATTATTCATCGTTGACAGTCTCTCGAAACGCGTCCACCCCCCAGCCACCCCCCACTCTATGCCCAGCCAGTCCACGGCACAGGTGGACGACGTCACCGGATGCCATATCAGCAGGTTTAAAAATCGATTGCGACGAGGACGATCAAAGATCCGCTGCATCGCCTCATTCACCCCCGTGTCTGGCCAGCGGGGTGTCGGAGAGGGCGAGTGTGGGGTGCGCGCGGGACAGCCGCAGGACAGGGTCGTTGCACTTCGTCGGTGACGTGGGCGTTACGTCACGTTGCCATGGATACGTGCCACAACCCTCCTCGGTCCACTCACGCTCACCAGGAAACTGGCACTCTGACCTCGAAGTGGGTCAACCACGACGTACCGGCCACTTTTCGGCGACCCCCCACCCACTTTCGGCTACTTCTTCCATAAGCCCCTTCCCTCCGAGCTGCATCGAGGAGGACGCGCGTTCTGCACCTAAGGGTGCGCCCACCGCCCGCCACAGATGCACGCCGCCGAAATTTGCGGTGCAACGCGCTTACACCGGGTTACCGCACCCTATCGATCCGCCGGTAAATCGGCCGGCCGTGACAAGAATTTGCAAAACTTCCCCTGCCGCCGGTGCTAGTCTATAATGCCGGGGCTCCTCCGTACTTAGCCGACTCTTTTGGGACACGCCATTTGCGGCGGCCCCTTCTACGAGTCCGTCATCTCGGTTAAGTGTGGATCGAGAGTTTGCCTGAGGCACGATCACCTCAAGACGCTCGCGGCATTATCACCGATCGAACAGCTTGTGTCTGATCGTTGGTGGGACACGTTGCGGTATCGAAATCGATAATGCTCTAAAATTCGGAAGTTAGAGGTTCCTGCCGGCTTGATGACACGGTGGAGTCGCAGGTCATGGACGTTGTTAATCCTTCGCGGACGAACGACGCATGTATGAGCAGCGTAAACCGTGCGTGCAACTGATAAACGCATATTTTGTGTCCGGCGAAAACATCGGGTAAAGCCGAAAGACACAGATAGGCGTTTGACGAGGAAAAATGATAGAGCCGGAGTACGCATGTATGCGTTGTGCAAATGTCACATGTTAAACGCATACTGGTATTTCGGATTATCGTGGGCTTCGAGCCGTTCCGTACGCAAGGGGTGATTACGTTAGGTGAGATGCTGATTTTGTTAAATTTACCGTTTAGGTGTTACGTAAATACAGAATACACATTTCTGGGCGAACGAAAGGAAACGGGCGGGAAACCTCCACTTTCGTTTAAGACGTTTCAATAAGACTCATTAAAAGAGTTTAAAAAATTGTTTAATATTGTACAATTTCGAAAGTATCATCTCTCAAAGCTACCACGATCGCCTAAGCGACAAAGTTAATATCGATTCCCAGACGTTATGAAAAAAGAGTATGAGTGCTCTTAAGTTTCCGCGACTCCCGACCAACGTGATCATGCGAGGATCGCAAGTTCCGCTGAGTTCTGCGTACGCCGGGCATATTGCACGTTCTGGTAAACGTTTGAAGCGCTCTATGGTTATCAGGGAAAGGGTAAGGCCTTGTGCGTAAACAACACGTGCCCTTGCTCACGTCAGAGGCATGTTTTTACCGTGAACTAGATATGGTGGTTGAAGCTGACACTGTATAGGTTTAAGGAAACAGTTATCGTCACATGACCTATGAAGTTACGGAGTGTAAGGATTCTTCTTCGATTCATGACAGGAAACTAGAGTCCACAAAGCGGCAAAGCGGCCGACTAACTGTTTTAAGACGTCATCTATGACGCGGCACTTGGCACAATGATTTCTGAGAAGCACGCTTTTAGCGTTCTTATTTCGCGGTATTTACCTTTTGTCTACGACGCAACTGCGACGCACCCGCCGACTGAGTTCCGAATAAAGCTAAATATTACAATACAATAATGTCCCCATTCTACGGAAACCCAGGGAAAACGACAAGAACGTAACAACGTTGTTCTGTTCTCCGACGCCTTCTGCGATGAAAGGCTCAAGTACGTTATAAATAAACATCAGCGAAATAAAGACTGCTGCGTCTATCTACGATGCCGATTCGTCACGGATACTGCATCATAATCGTACTGTACCTACACCGGCTGCACGTGATTGAAAATCCATCACGACTTACGTCAGAAGACGCGTGCATCTGTACTATCTGACTCAATCTTTCCCATGAGACACGAGAGAGACCAAAACCGATCACTCGATCCCAACTGAACGTGGGTAGAGAGAAGGCACATTTGATGCACGAGGCATTGCACGTTTGATTCGTACCCTCTTTGCTCTCATATACCATGTCGTATCCTTCGCTGTCCTATTCCGTGTCATACCATTTACTGTTCTATTTCGCATCCTCCTGTTGGCTGTACGTCGCTTCCTTCGCGCCGTCAGCTTGTCGACGTCACGTGCAAGGAAGTTACATTGTGTCGCATCCGTTCAAGATCCTTGCAGTTTCGCGATAAAGACGGAAACGGCAGACGAGAATTGCCAGTGCACGTGGTTACAATTTCTTGGTAAAAAGTCGACAGAGGCGATTTTTCACGGAAATATTTCACAGTTTTGACACGTGTCGCCGGCAGGACACGTGGAGTCCGGTGTAAGTCTTGAGAAACGACAAAGGGCGGGGGTAAAAAGCTGGGACCAAAGAGCAGAGAGCAGCGTTGTAAGTCGAAAATCCCCCGCTTCATTATGCGGAGGCTCGATCCTCGGGCGGGCTCCACGTCAATTCACAAATTGAAGCCTACTTTAATAACCGGTGGATCAAAGGAAAGATCGCGGCGGAGGGCGAAGAATCAAAGTCTGACAGAGGCTGGGAGAACGCAAGGGACCAAGAGTGACGTACCTTCGATGAGGACTCCGATTTCTTCCACGTGCCTTAAAAATAAAATCGTGCCTCCGGCACGTGGAACAATTGCTCGTCCCTCGGGACCATCCCCCTGTTTACACGAAATAAGAATGGACTGTTAACTTCGCTACACGTGTACCACCTACAGCCTTCTTTAAACACAGCACCCGTATCGTGCATAAAATTTCCATTCCCATGTGCCTTCCCAACCTTTTCCCGGTTACCCATACCCTACATGCGGAACCTACTTTGCCTGATAAGTGAATTTACTCTTATGGGCCATCTAAGGAAAGAGCCGACAAAAGAACGTTTATGTGAAATCCACCACGCTGTTCATTCTATGCTATCTTGGCAACGAGCACAGTTCCCATAGTTGTGAATTTCGAAGCAGTGCGCAACCACCGGCAAATTGCAACGGGCATGCTAACCATTGATTCCCCAACAATCCTTCCTATATGGTTGCCTACTACACGTTACAGACGTTTGGCGTCTAAGTAAATGTACTCTTATAGACCATCTAAGGATAACGAAGACAAGAGATCGTTTATGCAAAATCGGACTACTAATCAATGATCATCAAGAATTCTTTCGATATATTTGTCAGCTGCACCATTTCGATATATTTGTCAGTTGCAACGTTTGACATTTAAATCAATTTGCTCGTATGGACCATTTAAGTATAAATCTGCCAAAAAGACGATTATATGAAACTTAGCACGTTCTAGATTCTATACACCCTTGCTAAAGGGCAAAGTTCCCACAGTTGCGAATTTCGAAACTGTGCACCACCAGCAATACACAACAATGGATTATAGACCATTGAATCCTCGAGGAATCCTTTGGGACGATTATCTACTCCACATTGCATACGTTTGACGTCTTTGTCAAATCGAAACACTTGACAATGTCATAACTCGTGCTCCAAAGCCCGCGCTCGAGTTATTTGTGCCGATCGATGTTCGACGGTGGCAAAGTTTTTGAAAGGTTCCATTAAACATGAGGGTGCATAATCGTGTCCTTTCTCCGTGAAAGAGGAACAGTTCGCCCCCGCGCCAACAGTAAAATCATTTACCCACGCCGAACCCTCATTGTCACATCCCTTCCTACCTGCGAAGAACTCCTGATTTCCTGAAATGTGATTTCGGGGCAGACTGTGAAGGGGTTCACATGAAATAAGTCAGACATTTTCAACGATGTGGGATCATAATATATTATTTCTCTTAATGTTACACAATGTTATCGTTATTTCTTGCCAATAATAATAATAATAATATTATAAACGGGCAATGCGTAATAATCGACATCGTCATGGTCTCTCGAGTTCAGGTTGTACGTGACTTTAACAACATAGAGATTCGATCGATGGTAAGCTTTGCGGACCGATAAATCTGGAAATACTGCTTCGTGAATAGAGCTTCTTTATGCGATAAACGTACAATATATTAAATATTACGTAACAATAACATTCATTATAGGCACTATCGTTCATCGTACTCATTTTGTCGTTAAGCTGCTGCGAGTGATTCGGCGTGTTTCTTCGTCGTTCGTTTCGATTTCTTCGATTCGCGATCTCCGCTAAGAGGAACGTACGAGATACCACGTATCTCGCCCATTTGGGAAGAAAAGAAAATATGAAAGAGAGGAAATCGTGTTTGCGCGTTGGACAGTAAATACGAAAACGTACCGGAACCCACGACACCGAGTGAAGGATTCGAAAGTCAGTGAAACCGCGATGGAGACGAAAAAATTGTGCGAGACTGCGAATCGTCGCTTATAGTCGTTGTCTTGCCGATCGAATTGACGTTAATGAATCGAAATGCCAACAGCGCTGCTCTAAGCTTCCCGCGAAACATTTCCCTTAAGCGACTCCCCGCATTGATTTTCTTTAGCTATTAGCATTCACAGCCTATATGTATATGTATATATTAATATATTTATATATATATATCGTGAAAATTCAACTAACGCGGTGTCGTCCTCGTCAACGTTCTCGCTGGTATTGGTATTGTACGCCTTGGTTACTAGGTGCACTTCCTCTATTAAATAATCTATCTAGTAACGCTATCAATATAGAACTTGCATCCTCGGCGTCTAACGTTAGCTTTCATCTCGAACAATGCCTGTTTGTCGAAAACGCCTTCGCCCGTGCCCACAGACTATCCCTACACATTCTACCAGGCTAATTCGAGTGTCTGAATGTATAAAAAAAACTGGACTGAATCTAGCTAGACTTACAATCGTTTTGATTATTTCGACGACTTGACGTGACGGTTCCGCGCGTCTCAATCGTGTCTCATATACAAGCTTTGCGTAACGATATTCGATAACGGTAATGAGTTTGTAGCCGTTCGCTGATACTTTCCAACATTTGCCGCTTACTATGCAGGGTGAGTGTTTGTACGAGAAAAGTGGCGGTGCAGCTTGTCCGAGCAAACCTGGATCCTCGGTGTCATTTGTCAACTACACCGCACGCCGAGTCGCCGTGTCCTGTTCCCTTAGAAATTTTCAAAATTCCCCCCATTTTTCTTATTACTTGCTACAGAAAAATTGCCCTCTTGCTTTCAGATAGTATTTATTCCTTGTAATTTTTGCACTGTAAGATTTTGCTACATTCACCGTGCGACGGTATAAGCCGTTAAATATTTTTCGCGCCTCTAACATTGCACGGTCAATAATACACAGTCCGAGAAAATCCGGAAAAGTCTCTCAGGAAAAAGAATTGTTATGCTTATCGCAGAGATAAAAATCAGGAACGTTTCGGTTTGTTCACCCGGCATAATAATCAGTTTGCTCACGCCCTTTATCTCTCGAAGAGCAAAGACATCAGAATCCGCGTGTGGACTTAACCTTCGTCACTGGCCCGAAAACGACCAGGGTCCAGGTTTGCTGAGACAAGCGACAGATGGATCCTTCTAGACTCCTCTCCACTCATAATACGCCGTCGGCACATCGCTCACCCTGACCTGAGCATTACCCGTATCTAATTAGGTCGTAGCGATTACACGAAAAAGTATAAAAAGGATGCCGAAAGTGCTCGTTCGCGTCGTACAATTTTTAATAGCGGAAAATCGGTCCTGCGTTCGGCCGTAGAGTTGCGTTAGGAGTGATATGGAAGGAAAGTGATCCGAATATGTCGCAAGTGGAAGAAGCGAGGCGCGTTAGAACGACGTGCCCCCTAAGCGCAGATGACGTAATCGTTCGCCAACCGATTACTCCTCCTTCGCCCGCTTTAAAGCTATCATTTGACGTTGTACCGTGAATATAAAAACGAACCTCGTCAGCACAGGCGCATCGAGGACTTCCTTTCGAGCTGAGGATTCTTGATGTACGTCCTGAAAATTCGTAAGGTGCCGTTTGCGTTAGCGTCCCCGCGTTGTGTTCGCAGTGAGGGTGAAAAGAGGTGGAGACACAAAGAAACTGAGAAGCGCTAGATCTTCGTATGTACCGTACTGTTTGCAGATGCCACACTTCGAGCGAGCTCGTCATGCCGATAGCGTTAATAATTGCGGTGAGGTAAAACGGGAGACGCTCGTTGCGCGACGATTAATCGGAACTCAACGCACGCAGCATTCAGCGTGGAACGATTAGGGGTGGGAGGAAGCAAATCAATCAAAGAAACTGAACATTCGTCGGTTAAGCTGCCGGTCCATGAACGGCAAAGCGAGTGAACGCTCGCGTAATCAAAGTCAACTGACAAATTTACGGGGGAGGGTTGTACATGCTTGACATCGCTAGCAAAAATGTGTACGACATACTTTTCTTCGTCGTCAGCTTACCTATCCTATTCACTCAGTACTGGCAGTAGGGACCTTACGCGAGAAAGGTCAAAAGAAAGCAACGATTAGGAAGTGTTCGTTTAACAGATCACCAAGTAGAATATCAGACTAGATGTATTGTCGGAGAACGAATTCTATGAAAGTAACTATTGAACGACAGTCCATCGCGATACTAGAAAACTGTCAACTAACAAACTAGACAGATCGTGCTCCATCGAGATGAGATTTCGATAAAGGAGAAGAAGAGTTATGCAATTGTACTCACAGCTCAATGCTCTGAATCGTAGAGGTGGGACACGTGGTGTCCACCTTCACATGACAGTGCTTGTGAGTCTTCATTTGACAGTCCCTGCACTCATAGCCCTGCTTGCCCAATCTTCTGGCAAGAGTTCTCTTGCACACCTCACAAACAGTGCCCCTAAAATATTTCAGTGGCTGATGTGGTGTAAACTAAGAGACATGTAAATCCTACAATATTTTCTGCCAATGCCCAGTAGTTGTTAAGTAAGTTGCATAAAATGAAAATTCGAGTATGAAAATATTGTTCCACTTAGAGCATAATTAAATTAAATCAAAATTAAATCAAAATTAAATTAAAAAGGATTGCGTACAAACGCATAGTCAACTCTATTGCAGAATACGCGAAATACCGCTGATGTATTAAAGAATGAATTATTGACGCATCAACACGGGTTGAATGTACGTGTTTTGCAGCGACATAGTGGCTTTGCCAATACAAACTTTCAAGGCGAATAAAACATTTTCTTCAAAACTACTGACCAGTGGCAAAAAATATTTTAGAGTTTCACATTTCTTCGAGTGGAACGACATATGAGTTCCGTAGTACAAAACTTGTTTGCACCGCAGTAAACTTTAAGTCGCGACCTCTCTCGCCTGACAATGCTTACCCTGGCATGTGCTTGGCAATGAACGTATGATCGTTGAATATGTGGAGCTTCGTGCCCTTTTTCCTCCACTTACTCTTTTGTGCGAGCGAAAGAGGCACCAGATAATGCCTGCAAGTACCAGAACATAATACATTTGCTCCCTTTTTCGAGATTCAATTAAACTTACTTCTTGATGCCGTTCTCCAGTGTTTCAAGAACGAGAGTAGAAGCTTCGTTAACATACGTTCTCGTGGACGTGCCACTTATACCGGAAGCTTCGCTCAGACTCGATCTCCTCGACTGCTCTTCCCTTCCTGGTACCGACAAATGCGCTATAAAACGAACGGAAATTCTGTTACGGTGTGGACCGTTAGTAGGGGTAGAAGCTCGTGTGCCAGGCTGAACTACTTCGCATTGCAGGGAGGAAAACGAAGCGAGATGTTCACTAATTCTACTGTATCAGCTACTTCGTGGATACACTTACCGACGCCAAGTGCCGTGGCGGTAATGCGTGTGTGGGCACAAGACACGGTGTACAGGCATAAGTCAATGTGATAGACATTTACGGGAATTGATAGATAGACAGTGACGACGAATGTAGTGAAAAGGTCTAACTAACAGAGTTTCAGTCACTTTCAACTACACACCAATGTACTGCTAGACACTGATCGTTAACGTTCTATTCTAAGGGGGGTCATACGAATATTTATATGTTCAGCATCGTAAATTGTCAATTCTGTTTTATGCACGATGAGGGGGAATAATTTACGTACCGGATCCAGGATCTCTGGCTCTGTCTGCCGATATAGACCTGGAGTGTGCGTCCTCGTGGTTGATGTCACCCTCGGGACCGACCGATCTGCTTCTCGTCTTCGATCTGCTCAATCGTTTCTTTATAGTCCCAAAGAAGTCTCGCCGTTTCCTTCTTGTTCTACCTCTTTCTGCAATAATTCTCAATGGTTATCGTCTTTCTGGCATTTGGGTGAGATATTTACGAACGTTCAAGCGGATTGAAGCGCTAGGGATCGGGTGAGTGATGGGAAAGTAGCGAATTCAAAGTAATCTACCTCTGATACCTTCCGAATTTGAAGAATTTGGAGTGCTTTCTGGTCCCGAGGTGGCGCTGGTATCTTTGGCTGCGTGCTGGAAATGAATTTGCTGTGAGTTCAACCGCGGATAATTTACACGTGGAATATTCTTACGAGTAGGAGCGAAACAATAAGCGTACGTACGCACCTCAGGGGAAATCTCCTGCCAATTGCCAGTCTCAGTTAGAGCGACCTGTCGGGATTAGTAAACACACGGCACTCAACGTCAGTCAACAATCCCGCCAAACAAATTATTCTACTGCTTATCGTTCCACGGAAAGTGTCACCGTCTATACGCTGGCTTTCATTCGTACGCGCTCTCAATCAAAACGTGACGAGGTAATTGAAAAGGAATCTACTGCGTCGGAAAAAAACCAACAAATATCGTGGCAAATTTTACGAGAACTACTGCAGGTTAGTAACGATGACGCCACACTCAGGGGTAGGACTGGTCTCTTACCTTGACGATCTGTCGCTCGGGTTGCTGGAAAAGAAATCAAAGACAACGCCACACGTTATTACCGCAGGACTCGTGTGTCCTTCTTGTATGAGTAAGGAACACGTCAGTTAGTCTATGTGAAAGTCATTCCCATAAATCAATAATCGACATGCTGGCGAAAACTCGTCTTACCCTTTGTTGGCTGTGCACAATGAGGGTCCCTTTGTTACCGTTAGTCTGGCCACTCCTGTACGGCGAGTCCACCACGTTCCCATTCGTCAGGTAATCTGCAAATACGTTCTGTATTCGGTCGACGCTCCACGCAGAAAGGTTCAAGAAAGCCTTGACTCTTCTGGCTTTTTTCACGCCGGATGCATTGGTTTTGAAAGTCTACTAGCGATTTGGGGCGGGGGCGGATCTAGGTCGTGCTCTCGTCAAAACTACGGTTGGGGAATATTGCATACACGTGTCTTAACTCATGCCAGCTAAACTCCTTCATAACACGTGCGGGTTCAGGGGTTTAGCGACGCAGATGCATGTACCGAACGATCATCGGGCATATTCTCTCGTCGATCATTTGAACGTGTGCGGGGTATGGAGTTCTAAACGTCTAGGAGCTCACACGCCAACGAATGCACTCGCTTTCAGATAATTTAAACGGTAATTACCCGCCGTCGACTGAGCGGTAGAGTCGTACAAGATAAGTGTGCTGTTACCATTGTTGTAGTTTAGACTATTGTTGCTCATTAGTTGACTCGGCGTCGGAGTGTAGCCACGCGTCGGTGAGACTGGTTTTATGGTCTCCTTCACCTTGTACGGCTTGGTCCCGATCTGCGGTACCTCCGCACCTTCGATGAAGAGGAACTGCGGAGAGTTAAGTTGGTTAGCACCCAGATGCACCGTGCTGAATTATAATGAGCACTGCTTACCTCCACAGTGAGGGTGCCAGTGACTTCATCTTCTTCGTACGGGCGTGCTTGGAGTGGTATAATTTGCCTCTGGCTCGGATTTGCCAGCAGCTCCTCGACACCGACGATACCCAGTCCCAGGAATCGTTGACTTTTATTGTAATGGTCGTACACCTCCAGCAGAACCTCCGATGTGTTGTGACTGATGTCGCTGTGAATGAAGGTCAGATTAGGTTAAATCGGATCGTGCACGCGATCTGAGTGCCACGCCTGCGATCGAGAATACCCTTTGGGGTGTCGTCACCGCACAGCTTGGCAACCGTCCCTAATTTCCTCGACAACGGACGTGCTCTATGGCACGCGGAATCAATACGTCACGCGCCTTCGAAAATAATCACTTTGACTTTTTCCCTCACAATTTTACCGATCGACAGCCTACTCCGTTTTCGCAACATACTGGTCGAGCCATGTGTCCGCGGCTAAACTTAGACGAGAGTTATCGCGTGTACCGTGCTCCCGGTTTACTAGAATTAGGTGTCAATTTATGTGCCAAGTGGGACGGAGACTTTTCTGAATGAAATTTGACGCGTAGAATTAGGCCGATAGCTTCTAATGCTATCGCATGATTTTTGGGGAAGTTCCAGTGACTTACAATAAGAACGCTTCGTCCCATACGGGGCTGTTGGTGTCCTTTTTGATGGACGTTTGATGCTTTTGGGGCGGCTCATCTAGCTCTACGACGCAGTAGGGTTCTACAGCGTTCTGTTGACCTCCTAATTCAGCTGCTCGCACCACTTTCACCAGCAGACGTCGATCACCCGGTACGTACTGTTGATGTGGCTGAGCCGAGGGTGTGCTACGAGTCTGAAGACGTTGATGTTGGGGGTGTATCATAGAATTCGACACGTTCTACAAGCGAAGCGTAAAAGCGTCAAGACTAACATGAATGATAGATCAACATAAGCCCCTGCAATAATAATCCCAATGCCCAAATTCCTAGAAAGCTCGCACAAATCATACATTATGATACATACATATATGATGGTGGACGATATCGCTCTCAGCAGCTAAAGTGCAGAGAACTTAAAAAGTAACGAAATAATTAACTTGCCGGGAAGCAGCAGAATCAGAAAATAGGTACTCCTAAAAGCGGAAACAGAGTTTCAAGATCAATCCTTTATACGATTTCGCTGAGAGCAGCCTTTAAACGATGAATCGTAATCGCGTTAAGATTGCATATCGAATCAGATCTCGCACGTGTGGTTGCATAGTTAATCGTCTATGCCAGTAGAGTCACGCGCCGTAACGTCGATGTGATAATGCTCAGACGCCTAAACACTCTTTCAACTTGAACTTTATAATTGGGTCGTGACGAACTGATCCGTACTGGTCGATTGGTACGGCATCGTTCAAGGCCGTCGTCGCTGCCATTTGCGAATCATTAGCCATCCGTTTTAACATTAAACATCGGCATCATATTTCACGTTTTTTGTATTAACCGACATGTTAAATGCATAAACCGACCGAGCGACAACCATTTTCCGAAGGAACCGACTGAAACCGGACGCGCTACAACACGAGAAAAATCTGTTTCACTATGCATCGAAATTTGTATACCAGGGTGTGGCGTTCCTTTCGTGCAGCACACCACTATTAAATCGATAATGCGTCTTTTCGTTTCGTGGCTATGCCGAAACTAATGAAACACGGGAACGAAACGCCTGTTGAAGGTTCACGGCTGCTGGTAACGGAATAAATTATCGTGCACGGTCGCGGTCCTTTGCGCAAGCGACGACGAAAAACCCGTTTTTCGACGCATTGCGCTGCGCGCAGAATCGTTGCTTAACCCATTTGCGACAGGTGTGGCGAATAAGCCGCATAATCGATTCGTAATCGGATCCGGATGTGGTGCAAATAAGAGAATGCTATCGACAACGATCAGCTGAAAGCAGTTACTCGATTATTACCCCTCCGGTGCCCGATCGATTTCAACCAAACACTTCGTCGGACTGAATCGCGAGACTTCGTGACAAACGAACAACGCAAAGTGCGGTAAATGTCGAAAATACCCGCGTATTTACAATAAAGTTAAACATTTTTGTGCGCGTTCCGGTTGAACGGTTCTATTTTATATGAATCCTACACGTTTCGAGGCCCATGGGCCACGTCTTCAGAAGCACTATAAATTTTTTACAAGCTTCTTCCAGGAGATATTCATCCGTTGATTTACTTTGCCTGCTGTTTATTAACAGTACCAAAAATGATTGATATTACAAAAAAAAATGGTTGAATTTGCAGCGAGTTAAGCTGATTACAATGTAAAAGCTACCGAGTAAATTAGCCATTGATGTTGGGATCGTAGTCGGTAATTACTTGATGTACGACGAAAATAATTGCGGCCAACCTCGTTATTCTTATGTACACAGTGAGAGCTAATATTTTTCGAGCAAACACGCTCGTACGCGGTGCGCCACGACGGATCCTGCCTTAATCCGGTCTGTGTCGCCAGACATTCTGACGGAACTGTTCTTGACTAAATGAAGCGTCGCATAATTAAACAAATTAATCCGCTTACCATGCTGTCATAATGCACGGGTAATGAAAAACCCGGTTGCGGGGGTGGTTCTCTCCATAGACGCGGACATGTTGGGTACTGGGAGAGATTGAGGTGAACATTGGTACCCCGTAGGGCGCCCACCACGATTTCCGTCACTACTTCCTGTAAATGGCTTTCATCCAAGTCCTTCTTTATCGTGCCTACGGTCGCCAAGGAGACCTTCACCTGATGCGCATGGATAAACAGACAGTCATTACATTTTTCATTCCCACGCATTAATGCTTCGTATCCTTTTGCTTCTCTGAACGTGCAGCATAAGAGTAATGTTTGCTACTGATACGCACCTCGGGCCAGCCGTCGCATTTTAGATCGACAAGAAGCTTCTCAGTGATGCACACGACGTTAAGGCGGGCACGGAAACGGTTAACGTTAACACGGTAGTGACTGACGTCGACTTTGTCGCCTTTTTGGCGGAAGGCTTTCAGCTGCAAGGCGGGTGTCGCCTCACAATCGCACGTGATGGTCTGGAAAGGCAAGAGACAAGGTGATCAGCGCGGATAGAAGAATGTTTCAAAAGACAAGGCAGGGTGCTTGATCAAAGCAACTGTCCCCCATTCGAGTTTGCCAGATACTGGATTCCGTTAGGTTCAGGAACGAATTCGACGGCTTACCACGTCGTCCTTGGAGTCACATTCACAAAAGATGTTGGATAACGACGGAGGATGCGTTTCGGGAAGCACGCGGACGAATTCAACGCCGACGCCATGCTGCAACAGAATTTGGGACAATTTGATTAGATAACATCCGTGGATTGAATCGCGGTGTACCGCTGAAACGCGTGTATGTATACACGTTTTATCGGTCAACGTTAACGTGTCGAGTTAAGACGATACAATTATCTGCATAACGGCACGAACCGTATGTACAATGGTACGTCGATTCAGTAGTGAAAGACGTGCGGAAACGGCCGGCACGATTGATCAATGGAAAGGAGAGTGTGGATATGGCGCTAACAGTGGGTCATGCCGATATACACGAGGCACTGGTTATTTTGGTTGAGTGACGCAACTAGCTGCCGGCAAGGCCGTGGATGATCCATGACGAAATATCTTCTTTTCCGCCGGTCACTTGCAGCAGCACGATGATCATGTTATACGTGCGTACCATACATGCCGCTGCTACGAGACTGAGGCGTGTATCTTCGCTCACTCAATGTTAACGATGCTACTGGTATTGACTTAGGCGATAGATACGATCTGTCTAACGTCTGGGCTATCGGTCGAACGATCCATCGATATCTTGGCCCGGATTAGCAGCCTTGTTTTAAGGAGGTCAGAATATCGCGAAATCCGGGAGATTTATAGTTTCGGCATGCCACGATAGATTCGTGGCACGTGAGCACGGAAAGCAGCGGAACCCGGGCCAGGACTCGAAACGCTAATGGTGAAATTGCGTGCCACGAAAAATCAGCCGCACGCCCGCCGGTCGCGCGGTCGAATATTACTTAAAACGAAACGACGTCTCCCGAGCCCTCGTCGCCATAGCACAAAATGACGAATCTGAATGAGTCAGTGAAGTTACAGTGAGCGATAGAAATATAGAGAAGCGAGAAGACACGTCGCGTGAGAGTGTAGAGCGAAGCTGGAAAGGTGCCCACAATTCCGAGATTACGTTAACGACTTAGACTCTCGGTTAGATAATATTGTTCGAAGAAACAGCGACGAAAAGTGAATATCCGTCGTTATAAATGATCGCTTCCGGGCGTATGCTCACAATCCGTCGTCGGCTCTCAGGTCCGTGGCGTACGTCCGTCTGAAAATTTCTCCATCGTGCGTCGCGCACAAAATTCGTAGCATCGACCGTGCTGAAAAGTGGGTCACGTGCGCGACGCGAAGGTTGCTAGCCTTAGATGCATCGTGATGCGTGTGCCGAGCGGCGAATAAAAATACACCGACGCCCCGCGAAAAAGAGAGAGAAGCGCGAGAGGGCGAGACAGTGAAAGTGACCGCCTTTCCCATTAATCGATCGATAATTGAGGCGGGAAAGTAAATGCCCGTTCCATAGGAAATGCCGTTGATTTGCTCAACGTGATTCTGTCGATCTACCTCTCGCTCCCTTGTTCTCTGCTGTCAACAGGAAGTCAAGGCGTGCCGATGAGAACCAGCTGTCTTTTTAGCGCTATCACGAGCTAGTAACGTGTTGTTTCGCGCCTGCACGTTAAACAGTCGCGTAGGATAGTAGCGTGGGACAAGTTTAGCTCTGCTCAAGTCTGTTTGCATACGATATCACAGCTGTCCATTAGCTATGGTGCACGGACTTTACTTTCGTTCTCATTGACTGTTAAAACGCGACAGCGAAGCTGTGATGGACGCATCCTTTGACATTTGCGCGGAAATTATTTTCATTTTCCGCGGCACTTGAGCACATCGGATTGCAACAGATTCTCACGAAATCATCGGCCCCCACTCAAGTTTGCACACCCACGCAGCGAGACTCTTGTCTTGCCTTATCTAGCGACGGCAGTGCGATGCTGTCGCTTGACACGCTTACGCATTGCCGGACGAGAGCATCGTTTGTTATTGCGAATGGGTAGCCTGCGCGAAGAATTACAGTAGTTCGCAATAGTTCATGCACAGTCGGATATCTCCGGCGCAACAGAGTCCGGGCCCTCTTCATCGGACACAAACCATCCAACAGGTTGGGCTTAAGAGTAACATCAAGTCTGTAGTGGCGCCATCTCATCAGCAGCCCAACGTCTGCCTCTAGCGTCGACGAACATAAGTGGAAGAAGAAGAAGACGTCGGAAAAGCTTACCTCGTCGACGGATCCCGAAGTGATGTCGTTGAGCGAGAGGACCCAGGTGGCCAAGAGTTCGTTGAGGATGACCAGGTCGGAGTGGAGCCAGACGATGAGTTCGTTGACCCAGCGAACGGCCTCGGCATCAGCGCCGGTGGCCGTCGGCAGGTGAAGAGCCCTCGAGCTCCTCGCCGGGCTGATGAGAGCGCCGGAGGTCTTCCTCGTAAGTCGTTTCCGGACTGGTGGAGTGGGTGGAACGTAACCGCCTGGCGACGACGATGGGGTCGCGGAGGAAATCACGCCGCTGGTTCCTCCGGAAGCAGCACCTGGTACACTTGGGGCACTAGTGACACCCACGCCACCACCAGTAGCTACACCACCGGCACCAACACCACCTGTCCCGGTCGAGGACTTCGCGCCCACCGCTGGACTCGAAGTCTTGGATTTGTCGAAAGCGTGGAGCAGCCTGCCCCCGGCAGCGGCACCAGCAACGCCAGCAGCCGCACTCGTCACCACAACACTATCGCCGTGAAAGACATGGCCGTCCTTAACGCCACCACTGCCGCTGCCGAGCTCGTTCAGCACGAAACGATTGTACACGTACTTGCCGACACAGAGTACCGCGAGACCGAACAGCATCCAGCCGAATATCAGCATCGAGAGTGTATCCATGGTCGTGTCACCAGCCGAGTCAAAACTGCATATCAGATCGTCCACCCGCTCGGCCAAGTCGGCCATATTGCCCCATCGTTCTGCCAACCAAGTCCAATTGGATTCCAAAAACATTCTTTTCTATTTTCACCCGCGAGCGGGCAGCGCCCCACCACAACCCACCTCCTCTGTTCCCGCTACCGTTCCTCCTGCCGATGCCGCCGTTGACGGCACCACCAGCACACCCGCTGGTCCCGTCGATGGCACCTTCCACCAGCACCACCAGTAGCGCGGTAGCCCTAAGCTATTAATACCGAACGCACATACCCTGGGTGGCCCCCCGGACTACGGCACTGATCCGGACCGCGGCCACGAATTGCGTTCCTATGATCGTGGCCAGTTCTCCGTCGTCCGTGCTTCGAGCAGAGGTCAATTTTGCCGCGGCGTTCCCCGATCCCTAATACTCTCGGCTGGCGATAGAGTACGTATGGCCTGTCAAGCACTGGAAAGGGCTCTTCATACTCTACCAACGTATGGTATTGTCAGGATGATTTCTCGACGATACCGATCTGTCCCCAGTCTTCACCGGATGTCCGACAAGTCTTCTTTATGCGAGCACGTTGGACTAAATCCGTCCTATACGCAAGGCAGCACGGCACGTCGTACTAAAAACCATGCGGCTGCCTTCATCTCGGTCCGTTGCATTTCTACCGAGATAAACCGTGGATAATCTGCGAACGAAACAGTCGCCTACTGGCAGGAGTGCGTTGTTTTCCGCCACGTACCTCGGGCCACGTTGACAGTAAGCGTAACTCTGCAACAAAGAGCACCGTCACTACAGCAAACGCTTATCTATCGCGAAAGGATATTCGGGTGGGAAAGTAACATGTGCTCAAGCCGTATGATAATACAGCCATGGATAAGGTCAGTTACGTGATACGGTTGTAGCGTTGTGTCCGTCGTTCACGCAAGTCTGCAAACTTACGTAAGGAATCAAACTTACACTGTACCGTGCGCACGATCGACATTCTACAAACTTTTCCATTCACCTAGCAGGTACTCCCGAAAGGAAATTGACGATTACCATCTGCAGACTGCAATGCTCAAAGATTCAATTTAAAAAGTAATACGGTCGAGTTGACTCACTTGAGTCCCGCGGCGAATACCACCTGACACAATAGCCTCGGTCGACGTGTTAATCACACATCGTATACTCCTATTAAACGTGTCTTGACCATCGAGCGTCTTTAAGCAGTGGTAAACGCCACTATCGCTTAGTTATCATTGTTTCTTTACTTACCGACTATATCATTGATAGCCGATGACTCATCGTCGAAAACGGAGCGCAAAGTGAGAGGTCTGCGTTTCAAGACGGGTCACCGATTTCGACAGTTGACTCCGGCTCCATGAGGCAGACTTTTACTTGGCTCGCCGCACGTGGAGGGCACTCGGTCACTGTCCAAGCGGCCAGACTTTATCAGACTATCTCTTGTTATCCAGCACTTTGCTGCACCCGTGTCGCGCAGACCGCGTTAAACATGGCGATGTACTCTCCCACGTCACGTTTGTAGCGTCGAATAAGCTACGACGTTGACATAATGCGCGTGTCGTTGATCCCTGCTGCATACAAAGTGTTCTTGTCTTCTATCGAGATACTTCCACGTTCCCTCCTCCTTTAAGATGTCATCGATGTCCCGAGGCAGATTACAATCCTCCTTGACATTACGTGTCTGAAAGAGAGGAACTCAATAACGAATATCCCGAGGTCAGAAGGATCTGTAAAGAGCGGGAGAAGCAATTAAATCATTTTCCTCGCATGCTCCACTTCTCCCAGAACTTAAATGTATTTTGACGTATTAGATGATTGGGTGTCAAAAGAAGTTCTGCGACGCAATTATTCTGACGGTCATTAACTCCTTTTTATCCGCGGGTCGATAGTGGCAGTCATTGTTAGACTCTGACCCACGATACGTCGGCCGCAGTAATGTTTCTTCTATCTTTGCGCATTGTATCGACTCATGCCAAAGTCGGCCTCCCGTCGATGACGCTTCATTTTGCGAAAATAGTACGTCATCGGTATTCTCACAACGTGAGTAGAAACGAGTGTTTCTCGGGCTTAAGAGATGAGTGTTATCGATCAGTGCGTGATGTCAGGGGGGGACTTGATTTAACGGCGTTCAAAACAGGCGCGTTCGCAGGTGCTACCTCTGTCAATAATTAGACCTACATTTTCAAATTTCAACATCGAACACTTGTGTGCACGCCGACCTATTTGAAGTGGTCTATCGATTTTACGGCATTCGTTTTCAATTCCATTGTTACAATAGGTGGCTATTACAACGGCTTGCGTAAAATAGCTGTCCACAGTTTGCAAAGGTTAGCAGTCTGTACAGTGTCTAGAAACCGTTTCTTACGCGTTGATGTGGATCTGTACGCCGTCAATTATGCTTAAAGAAGTGAGCACCCCGCCGAATCTGGATCCAAATACCCGAGGGGTACATATGCACACGTCTGTCACAGACGCACGGCAGACGAGTCGTCTGACTGTCGCCGTTTGTGACCCGAGCAGTGGTGCCGGGTCATTAGTGGCAGTGGCTGCCGTGTAAATAATCGTTTGTATCACTCGGAGCAGCGACCTTATCGGCACGGCATACAGTAATAAGATATTGGGTGGGTCGTGTTACAATTAATAATTTCAAGCAGTTCAACCGAATCAAGTTTTAAACTGTGGATGTCTGGAGTAACTATACATCTTACACGAATGTCGAAAAACAGATTTCGGAAAGCCATGGTATTTGCAAATGTTATAAAACAACGGAGAATGAATGCTGGACGGTGGATGCTACCTTTCTTTCATCTGCAAACCAAACTGGTTCAACTTGGAATGTCAATCAACACAGCTCGAGAGCTATAGCGCGTTGATTACCTCGAGAACGTTTTCCATGTAACATAAAAAGAGACGTACTCTCTCCTCACTTTCTTTCTACAGAAAGTTCACTATTTGTCGAGAAGTTGGCATCGAGAAGGCACCGTCGATCGTGCTTGAATTATCGATTAACACGGTGAAGGTGTACTATAAGAACAAAAAGAACTCGTACCTTCGAACCGCCTGTGCTAGACCATCGTTTCTCCGGTACCTGAGAAGTTATACAAAAACAGTACAGTTTTACTATTCCGCCACTTTGCTATTGAAATAAACGGTGAGCCACGTTTCTGCTACGCTCGATTGCAGCGAACAAGTACCGTCACTCGATTGGAGATATGGAGCTGTCAGTTTCTAACTTCTTCATATCATGAATCGCAAAACTCACACATTGATATACATAATAATCGGTTGCTCGGTACTAGTACGACACCAAGGCCAGATCACGCACGATCCAGGCTTCCACTTTCGTTTCCAGGCTCCAAGTCTGAAGACACGTGCTTGTCGCCATCGTGGGTCCAGGAAATAGGTCATCCGTGTGCCCAAAGTGTGACAAGTCTCAAAGGAATGTCTTCACAGACCCGTTAATGCTTTCGTGATATCAGAATAAACAATCTATATCTGATTCGCCGACCGTCTAACAGGACGTTACATGACTCGTTTCACATTATTTCAATCCGTTAATCGCAATGTTAGCGTACTATGAACGTCTGAACGTCAAAGTGCTATTACACTCTACCGTGCGTGACCATTTTCGGCCAGCGTAAAAATTAGCAGCACTGTATTTTTATGGGGAACGATAAAGTCACGTGAGACCACCACTGTAATTCTCCTAGCACGAGCATCAGATCACGAGCAGCGGTTGGCGCCGAACACACCAATTACATGTTCTCCATCCGGTGCCGGTAGGCATTTGACCGACGTTCAGAGTTCAATCGATGAAGCTAAAGTCTCGTACTCTGCAAGTTAGCGTAAACTTGCGATACTAGAGACCTAAACCAACCGACAGCCTCATTGCCAGCCGCGATCGCCAAACAACAACTTATCTGACAGCATGACGCGCAAGCGAGCCTGGAGTTACGAGTCCTGACCAAAAAACATGACGTTACGTAACAGAAACGTGTAGCGTCGCCGGATACCGTGAAGGATAGATAAGTGATGAGCGAGCGCGTGCCTACCTGTATCGTGCCGAGATACACAAAACGATCGCGAAAGATCGACGTCGATCACGATGAACGACGCGGCACGGCAGTCCGCGGCGGTCTGACTTTCGATTAATGTGCCAAACGGGCAAAGCAGTCGCCACGCCGTCGACGAAGCGGCATCTCTGCTCCCTCCCCTCTTTCGCTCCCTCTACTCTGCCTTCGACCCCCGGCCACCGGACTTTCGCCGCTCATCCCTCCGTTCGTTCCCTTTCGACACCCCCGCATCACACTCTGCAGCTTGCACCAGCTCTTTAATCGCCGCGGGCCCCATCCGGCTATTTCCCTTTGCCATCGAGAAAACTCCCCTATTGCCATGCCAACCCCCGACTTATTGTCTACCCCGCGTTATAACTCCGTGGGCAGCTTGGCGCCTGAATAAAAACACGTAAGACGACTGTGAGCTTTCCAATGTTCGCCAACTGGCCTCCGGTAAGGGTTGGTGTGTGACAGCGCGTCTAGCATCCACCTTAGTGGCCAGTACGTTGTATTTTAAAGAATTCAGCCGCAACAACCGAGTATACAACGGACTTAAGCTCACGGCACAGGCGCCGCTACGCTGATCTCCCCACCAGGTTCCCCGGAGCCCCTCTACATCCAGCGAACTTCCACCTCCAGCGAGCTCTGCAGCGCTTGCAGCAACTCCTTAATCGCTGCGGCTCTCTTCGCATTCCCCACCATTTCCCATACACCCCCTCCGGTAAATATGCGCCTGTGTGCCGGCTCCTTAAGGCTCTTGCACGATCGTCAACACTCATGCGAAGCAAGAGGGTTGCTACTTCCGGGAGATCACGATCTTCCTCGATGCCGCTTATCATCACTCCTCGCTACTTTAAAGTTTCAGCGCGCCTATCTCGTGATCCTCGAAGGTGGCATTGTCGTGCATGTAGCAAGCCTTGCAATTCTCGGAAGGGTTGATACGGCTCCCATGCACTTTCGAGCGTTTCGCTTATCGTCGCGTTGTCGGGATTTATCGAGCGACCCTACCGGTATGCCATTTTGCTTCCGCAATGCACCCTCATCAGCCGGGCTGAACGCGGAATCGCAGGCGCCATCGTGGACGTTTCGCGCCGTTGTCGTCGACTCCTCGCCGCCAACCGTGCACACGTGGGTCGTGTGTACGACGCCGCGTCAAGCACACATAGCTACGAGGGCGCGTGCTACGCTCCGAACTGCCGGTCTGATATCGATCCGATCCGCACCCAACAAGCGAGCACGGGTCCCGTCGCTGACCCGTGCAATTTATCCGCGAGTCGGTTGCTTGTCTCCAGCGAAAGGTCACATGTTAATGCGGAGTCGCTGGCAGGCGGCAATTGGTCGGTCGGCGATAAAGAACTGCCGGAGTTTATAGGGGAACGGCTCCTGGCTCGACACTAGGCCACGCCGAAGAAGGCAGCTTCGCGGTGGACCGAATGATTGGTTCGGAGAACAAAAAGGCTCGATACCGGTTACGAGGGACGGCGCGTTTATTAGTTGAATTTAGCTGATGGTGGTAGTGGTAGTGGTCGAGGCCCCTGTAGTTGGATGGTGGACTTGAAGGGTGTGCGGCAGGAAGTTTAAGTCAAAAGGGTAGAACGATGGATGGGAGTGGAGGGTCGAAATGTATTAATGCCACGAAGGGCCAGCCAGAGAAACTATCTCCCATCTCAAAGCCGCATGTCGTTCCGTTCGATGCGAAGGGGAGTCAGGATGCGTGTAGCAGCGGTCGGAGGAAATAAGTCTGTACGATGGCATGTTTTGCAGTCGGCGATGCACGTATGCGTCTGAACGTGTGAGTTGAAAAATACTCGATGCTCGATGAAAAAGTTCTAATGTTAATAGATTGAAATGCCGTGCATTCGGGCGGTTGGGTGCTGCGTAATAATACGTCACTGGACTGTTGTTTGTTCAGAAATAACCGGAAAAAGTTTTGAATTACGCGATGTACATAGATCGTAGTATAAAGTTGCAGAATAGTCTGTGCACGAAAAGTGTATGAAGATTGCATTAATGACGTCTTTAACTTCGCTTCTTCGCGATTGGCCAGGTGACACGGTTTCCGGGTCAATTCCGCGCAGAGTTTATGACGTCAGCGGATTCTGCGCGATGCACCGTCTGCTCCTTGCATCATAGATCCTCGATGCAAGCATGACGTCATGACCTGTGACAAACTCGACGAGTGGTGACAAATTGACGCACCTTACGTAATGAAGCTCAGCCACATAGATGGCCGTGCATTGCTCATGCCGAAAACTACGCGTCATGCAATATTGAAACAATGCCATAGACGTGAAACAATCTATACAAAGGTTCGTGCGGAGTTACGGCGGCACCGAAATAACAGCGCGAAGAAGTTACGTCAGAATCAATACCCTGATAGCGTTGCATTTTGTCGTCCGCGGTGGAAGACGAAGAAAGGGGAGGGAAAAGCTTTACTAGGCGCGGTGGTCGATGGTTATCAAGCGTTACTTCCGTGCGAGGCACACAGTCACAAGTGAGCGACTATGAAAACAGCGAATACAGTCCTTGCGATGACGAAAGTTCTATAAATAATGCGAACGTTTCGTATCAGTCGAGCGCCCACTCCGCAATGTTGACTAACTGTACGCGGCTCATAGTCACGTCTTATTCAGCGAACATGCAGAAATTGCTGGAGCAAGCTCCGGCGTGCATAACAGAACTGCGAAGGACAGGCTAAACGCCGGACAAATTGCGAGACGTACAGCGTATACTTTTTATTGTTTTGTCATTCATTTACATACAAATATTTTCAAGATACGTCTTAAGAAACGAAGTAGTCGCCATATCATCCGGTGCCCGCTTAATGCGCGCCATCCTCGCTAGCACAGCTAAACTCGTTTGATACAAATGTCTCGCTCCCATCTTTCAAATTGCTTAAAACGCTATCCGATTTACGGTTTTAACTTGGCTTTGTCGAGCCCCCGCCAGTTTGCCTGGGAAGGAGGCACATTGTCCTCTTACAAAAAAGAACGTGTCTTAACACCTTAATACCTGTCAACGCACGCATCAACAATGGGTAGCGGAGTATCTTTTGCGATAGAAAGTATACACATTTCGTAAGATGGATAGGTTGGGATTCTTTAGGCAAATGAAGGAGTCGTGGGGGGCGGGAACAGGCGGAGAAGGGTGAGTGGGACTTTAAGGTGGAGGTATCAGGAGTGGAATTGTTTATTGCGGGCAAGATACGTAAACGGTCGGGGTATGTAATCGCACTTCCTGCTTTAATCTTCCCTCGATTGCTCGGTTCTCTCTACGTAGGCGGGTGTAAGAACTTTTAACAATGCACCGAACGCATGCGCACGGCATTTTTCGGCGAGAAATTATAGTCGCTCATTTAATGTAAGTGTGCCCCAGCGCACGTCGAGGGAACGCGTCCAAATTGCTGCGAGTAAAATTTGGCAGTCAATGGCTCTGGACTGTGTGTCATAGAAACTGTTAGTAAATGCGGGTCGCAGCAATTTTCATTCTCCCGTACGCTAGGAATTGTGTGACGGAGGACGTCGTGCATCGTTCTGGATACCGCCGGAAAACCTGCTGAAGGTTCTCCGAACGTATCCCTGTCGAACGACCCCCGCCGTCTGGTCTATCGATTAACGCTTAACAAGATTAATTTCATAACCATATACATAAAGATTCCATGCTTGCTTGCCCCTTAATCGTTAACCTTAATACGATTTTTTTTTCTGGAACACTACACGCGCGATCGGTGACAAAAACCTTTCTCGGACGTCCGGGTATTGTCAGATGAGTAAAACGTTCGGCTTGAACTGTGTCCGACCACGAAGCAACGGTCCCCGCTGTGGAGACACGACCGATCGATCTCTTCTTTGTTGCCTTCTTCTATGAGGCGTATCCAACCGCAGTCTCTCGCTTCTTTCTACGCTTTCGTGGTGCCTCACTGACGATAAACATTACAGAAGGCAGTTTGTAAAATATCGAAGAAACGAAACGGCAAAAAGACGAATTCCGTCGATGATCCGTCGGCCGGACAATGTTCAGGCCGAACATTGCACATTGTACGTTGGTGATCGAACGCTAGGAATTTCGTTTGCAAATCAGGTGGGCTCGTGACTTAATTCAAATAATAATGTGCTGAGACGGCAGAATAACGCGTGCTATGACGTGAGAGGCTTTTCACGCTGAATGAAGGAAGCGTACTTAGAAGTTGTACTTTTTAGTGCGGCGCAGTAAGTTGAGAGGCGCGACGATAATGAAGTTTCCAGCTCCCGTCACCGTTCGTGAGCGTGCAGAAAGCGTCGGAGTGTTTAATCGTTTATATATTTCATTGGTAGCACAGTAATTACAATACACAGTGTTTATAATGGCCTCGGTTACTATATCTCTCTAGCGTTGATTCGTCAAAGCCCGCAAAATGCATTGTGCACTTTCTTATCATTGTGCTTCCTCTCTCTCGCTCACTCACGCACTCTTTCAATCTGATTCTCTCTCTCTCTCTCTCTCGCGCTCTCTCTCTCTCGCTCTATATCTCGTTCGTCCCTTAAATAATTATTAGTCACAACAAACACTCTTAATACTCGCATTAGGACTACCATAGTAAAATTATAATTCTATTGTGTATAAATGCATCTAATACTAAGTGTTCCTGCTCTCCTGCGGTTCCATTCTCGCAATCGTGGCAAATGTTCCGCGTGACGATAGACCACGATCTAACGACCTCTTAGTTCCTCTCATGCTAATCGACGATTTGACCATCGTCGGATCCTAGGAGGAAAGCCGACGATCGTATCTCGATGCATGGAAATACCGGCGGAAATCGTTGTTTAGCAACTGTTATCGCTTACTCTCGAGACAGGAGACGAAACATAAGCGATGGAGGCACGATCGTCCTCGGCATATCTCAAAGTAAAATACAAAGGAACGTCGCTAAGAAAAATGTGTACATACGAAGCGTGCACGTCTGGCGTTCCTCTTTACAAAACCTGCTTTGTCTCTGCTACGAATCTATTATCCTTATGTCTATTTAATAATGCGTTCATCGAGTAAAGTTGAGCACTATCCGAAAATTATTCGTAAAGGCATCAAGGAACCATCCCTCTCCTTTCTGCGACACAACGATCGTAATAGTCCTTTATACAATGTCTGCATTCAGTACCGACCGTGTCTCTTTAGTTCCCTGTTCGCATCCTTTCTTGTCCAGTTGTACTGTGATCCTTATAGGAGTAACCGAACACGGTGGTTAACATGAGTGTGAGTGTCGGTGATCGATCTTACGTATGTTTGCATAGTGGGTGGTCCAACATGAGCGAGCAGCTGTGTTTAGGATCATGGGATGGGTCAGGAGAGAGAGGAAAGCAGTTTATCAACAATGAATAGAAAAGGCAAAGTAACGGAGATTTAACGAAGCCACGTGCATTAAAATATTTCACAAGTGTTTGTAAGAGAGTTACACTATTGAGAGATCGTAAACTATTGAAGGAACATTCTCACTGAAACGTCTGCCCTTGCCGTGATGGGAAAGCGTCCATACTCAAGGTGCAAGCTCCTTCACAAAATCCTGCCGCGAACTTGTGTCGCAATGCACGCGAGCATTGCAAATTCCATATAAATTCTATATTATTATATTTCCTATAGTTCACAGACTCGGTATCCACGATATCCGCGTAGGCTGGTAAGGCAAGTTCTAAGGTTGAGGAATTTTGTAGTGGGACTGGCATCATTTTAGTCGGACATTTAACGATGCGGGGCACGTTTCCTTGAGGCAGGCGTCGAGCGGAAATGAAAGAGTGTTGGTCAACCAAGGTCGCGATAGGGAGGAAGCGAGTCGAAATAATGAAGATAAACGCTCGAGACCCTGCCCTCGCCGCCTCGACACAGGTTCTAGCGGTTCCAACGTTCGCTCAAAATGCATTTCAACAGTTTCTCGCACGAGAAGATAAAAATAAATATATATTATACTGGAAGATCGACACGAGAGAATTTATATTTACAAGGAAGAGAAGGCGTCGTATAAGGTACACGCGAAAGAACGGGAACGCGGATAGACGAATAAAAAAGTCATACAAAAATGACGTGGTTACGCGTGTGCCGTGTGTGCCTGCGTGTTCGTCGTCGTTTCTGCGTACATGTATGCATGTGCGTACGTGGCGTGTGCGAGTCCGCACCACCATGCATAAATAGCTAGCGAAGGAAGTGTGTAAAAAAGAACATAGTCGCCTTAAACGTAGCGAATTTGATCGTCGGCGCGCAACCGCCAGTAAGCGAGTATAAAATTAAGACCCGAGAAGTAAGGAGCTTTGCACGTGCGCTTAGTATCGAACGGATCTCCTTTTGCATTCTCAAACCGCGTGACGACGAGAGACCGTTACCGCGAGATGACATCAGCTTATTCCTTACGATTATGCATATGTACGTGAGTGAATAATTTTGATAGGTCGATAAGCCCGCGCAAAGCTTCTCGGAAAGGTCGCTTCGAAGTCAATCAGCCTTTAAAGAGAACGACATACTCGTCGACAAAAGACACCGATAAGATTCGTCTCTAATATATATCGTAGCGAAATTTCGAAACGATTAAATGCGAACGTCAGGGTTTGTTAGTGAAAAATCTTACGCCCCGTCGGGAGTGTGTCTCGTCTGTCAAAGGGTCTGCGTACGCGATTACGTATTAGAACGAGCTAGAGTCACGGTATTCCGAGTGAAGTATAAGGCAACATCGCAAGCAAGTGGAAAAAAGGTCGGACGAGTCCTTTAAGCGAGTGTGCGTGAACAACGTGCATGTGTCACATGAACTCGAGAGCGTACAAAAGTGGTGAATTTTAACATCCACGCGAATTAAATATGTTTCGAAAGGTGACACATTCGGTTTATTGTAAAATAACAATACAAAAATGTTAAGTTTATTCGATAAAAAAGGGGAAACGCCGGCCGTTCGCCTTGGCGATTGTATGAGCTTTGCGATGCGCTGTAAACTGCATGCGTTTAAACGGTTCGTCGGGCATGTCAGAGAATATATATTTGAAGGTCGATAAATCCGTATGGATCGATGACACAAAATTTACACAATAGCAGCGCACGATACTTCCCACAGAACGGTCCTCTGCATATAACGTAATAGTTTCTCCTTAACTATTTTGTAAGCATACCTTCGTGCTGCTGTTGCGTGCTACATTTAAACCGAGAATTTGATTGTCCAAAGTCGTGGCAGTCTCGCCGGAATTTATCGAAGCACCAGTCGATCGACTTTTCTGTCGTCGACCCTTCGTACAACCGGTTTTGTGCAGTTCTCGAAATAATGCGGCGGCTTACTTGGAATGTATGTCCGTGATATGTACACGTGTCACAGTCTGATCGAAATCGAGGTATACGCTAAGAGGAGACAAGCAGTCCGCGGACGACACAAAGCAGTCGATAGAAAATCATCGTTGTCGTTAGAGCGAGGGTAATTTAAGAAGGGTTCGTCGATGTTACAGTCGTTTGCGTTGAAACAACGCGTCTAGTGAGCGGACCAGAGATAAGTCGTGCCACGACGTTGGCGAATAAATTCTGTACAGACATCTTGGTGGCGATGCTGTTGCTATACGAATGTTTCAGCGTACAAGAAAGGTTTTAAAAACCCTGCCTGACCATATGCGATGAAAAATATATGATACGCAGTTCCCACGCGTTGCATCAATCCGCGCTTCCGTCGTGTCGACAGTCACATTTTCAATTCGTGCTAAATTCCCTCACGAAAGTACGATGAATAAAACGGTACCCGACATTGTGACAATGGGTACATTTACCTGAAGATAATGCCCGCGCATACTTTGTTACGTTTATCGTATGGAGTCGCCGCGGTTGTCCTTTTCATATGTCGCTTTAATACTGATACGTCTCATTGTGCGCACATTCGATATTGTAACGTATTCGTTTGTGTGTGGGTGTGTGTGTGCGTGTGTGTAGCTTGTACGTTTCAAGTTCAAAATCTGTTGTGCACCCGATTTAGGGATGATGAAGCTCGATCGATGCAACGTCAGGTTACGGTTACCATTTATACAACAGGTAACGAAGGGATACGATCACTTAAAGTACTAAGCTAGATTAACGTACTTACACACAAATGTCTGATATACATGGATATAACTACACTGCATTCTCGCAAATATGTAATAAAAACCTGTATGTGGGTGTCGATGATGCTTCGGTTGAGCTATCTAGTCAAATCTCTCTCTTGTTTCTGTCGTTCTCGGCTCTGGTCCTCTCATTCTTTACCTTCTACTCAGTTCTATTTTCACCGCTGCAAGTTCAAAACCCAACTTGAGCGGTCGCGAAAGTTCAAATACGTAAAATCCGCAATGGTGCGCGCGTACGTACCGTCCACAATTTCCTGCTTCATCTTCTGGAACTCCTTGCGCACCTCCTTGATGATCTCAGCCTTAAAAGCTTCCATCTCCTGCGCGGTGAGTGTGGAACCATCGTTAACCCCATTAACTTTAAGAAGCGTATCTTCCGAGGCGGAGCCGAACCTCTTACGCACAGACTTCGGCGACTCGGCGCCGTTGGAAAACTTGTTGTTCGATGAGTTTTTGTCCCATGACTTCTTGTCGGGCGAACTTTCAGGCTCCTGCGCGGCGTAACGTGACATAAGCAAAATTCCACGAGTGCCTCCGCTCCCTCCGAACCCAGACAAATACCTACCGGTGGCTGTTCCGGTTGCTTCTTTTCGACCGCGGCGCGTCGACGTGCCAAAGTTTTCGCCATCTCGTCCATCATGGAAGCCATGCCGCCACCCCCGCCTCTTCCGAGTGTGCCGTAATTGCCGCCGCCGCCGCTTCCACCGCCGCCTCCGGCACTTCCGCTACTGCTCGTGCTCGAGCCGCTATTTTCGACCGGCTGTGTCTGTTGCTAAAGAAACAAACGTTAGTCCGCGGGCGTAGCGCGAAAACGCGCGAAAACAAATGCACCGCCGATAAACGCTCAACAACCGACCTGCTTCTTCTTGAGACGTGCGGCTTGCAGCGCTGCTGCGAGCGAGTTCAGATCCGCCGGTTGATCGTTATATGACGCGGCCGCGTTGTTGCTAGAGCCGTTGCTGACGCTGGTGAGGTTGGCGGGCGCGTTTGCGGTTGCGTTGGCGGACGCGTTGGCGGACGCATTCGCTGCCGCGTTCGCACCTCCGATGTTAAGACTGTTGGCGTTTGGCGCAGGCGGGGGTGGTGGTGGAGGTGGTGCGGGACCAGCGAGTGGAACCATGGGAGGGGGTGGTGGACCCGCATTGCCAACGGGAGCATAGGGGTTGGCATTGACAGCGTGGTGGGCGCCGGTGGCGTACTGATTGACCGAGTTCACCGGCGTCCCGTACGGATTCGTAGCACCCGGTGCAGGGGGGGCCTGGACCTGGCCTGTGTATTGTACCTGCGCCTGAGTCGGCATGCCGTATTGGTTCTGGGCCCCGCCGGGTTGCTGTTGCTGAGCCGCAACTGCGTACTGACTAGCCGTGCTAAGTGTAGCCGCGGCTGCTGAGGTAGGACCGCCGCCGGTCGCGTACTGACCGATCGAATTGTTACTTCCGTACTGGCTACCTCCGCCACCGCCACCGCCGCCGCCGCCTCCGCCCACGCCGACACCGACGCCGACGCCGACGCCGTTATTTCCCGTGGCGTACTGACTGGCGGCTTGCCCTACCGACGCTGTCGCCTGCCCTACAACCTGCTGGCTGGCGGTTGAGTAGGCGCTAGCTCCGCTCGCGGACACCACCACGCTGCTACCGTAAAAGCTGTTTTGACTACTCGCCGAATATTGGTTGGGGCTCTGCCCGACGACGGCGGGGCTGGTGTACTGATTAGTGTTCGGCGCGGCACCGTATTGGCCAGCCTGACTGGTGCCGTAGATGGATTGGGACTGGGACTGGTTCGGGATGGTGGATTGGGAGGATGGCGATTGTGCGTACTGATTCATCATCATGGGAGGCGGTGGTACGGGTGCGTTGAAGTTCATCATCGTGGATGGACACGGAGGTGCCGTGGGAACGAGCGGGGGTTGAGGTGGTGGGATGGGTGGGCCACCCCCGCCGACGGGCATCTGAGGTGCGGTCGGTACGATCATCGAGCCAACGCCCTGCATCGTCTGCATCGCTGATTGTTGTTGCGGTTGCGGTGCGGGTGGTGCCGAAGACGTTCGATGATGACCGGACTGCTGTTGTTGTTGCTGCTGCTGCTGTTGTTGTTGTTGCTGTTGCTGTTGTTGCTGTTGAGTAACGGGTGGACAGCTCGGTGAGATGGCGTTGGGACTGTTGGTGGCTGTGAAATATGTAGGTGGTTAATTCTGAATTCGACGAGTTAGCTTGATATTAATTGTGTATTAACGAAGTGTTACCTTGGCTCTGTTGGGACATTCTGCGTTCCTGTATAATTGCGACATCTTCCCTGGTCATGGTTCTGTGCAGAAAGGCGGAGCGATCAGTCAGGGTCTTATGTAAGGTCTACTGTGCGATGTACGTACGGTTAGTGCAAAGCGTATTTGTAGCCAGCCCGACTAGACTAATTGTAACAGTTGAAAGATATTATACCTCTAACGGTCAGCTACCTATGGAAAATGATAGTGCTCGACAGTTCGCATTAACCACCTTAGCGTCGAATGATTAGCTGTGTCCGTAGACGCCTCTAAAGTATCTCTGTGGTCGCACGAAACTACATCGGTTCAGTCGTAGAAAATAGAGGATATCGTTAAGCAAAAGCAGGCCATGCCGTTTTCCTCTGGCAATCGAAAAGTCAAATGAAATAACTGAAGTCCATCGTTAAACGATCGAAAAACGCGTTGGTCTAAGGACTAAGTTTTTGGGCGAGTAGTAAAGGTCAATAATAACGGGACTAGCACGAAACTAAGTAGTTGGTAACTTACGGGCGATACTTACCCCTGATCGCACTCGGGGCTACCGCTAAGGTGGTTAAACATCAATACCAAGTTACATCAGAAGAACGCACAAAGGGTCGTCTTGTTGTAAATTAAAGTCTAAGCTTTTCCTACGTGTGACAATGTATTATTTGCGAGACTCGCCGTTACTAGCGTTACTTTGTTCCCACCGCAACTACAGGGATAAGTTTTCGTCTCGACGCGCGGGTGTAAGTGAGAAAAGGTGGATGGGGAGACGGGTGAATAAGTAAACACAGCTGAGAATCCCAGTAGCGCGCGTAATCTTATCCTTTCGTATGTCGAAGCCACGGTAAACGAAGCGTCGCCGACGGAAAGGCTCGGCAAACGCTCATTCGAGATACATTTTCTTCGTTATCTCAGCTCCGCGTCGTTTCACACGCCTGACGGTGTATATCTGCCAGGTTCGAACGGTGCGAAGCAAATCGTAAAATTTAACAGCACGTTGCCTATGGACACCCGTTTTATCGTATTTCCTCGGCAACTCCGAGTCGCACGACTATAGATAATGACTGTAACGCAGACTTTCCGGTAGCGTAAATCGAGAAACACAGCGAAAGAGAGCTCGCGGAAAGTCGAAAGGGAGCAATGTCGGGGCAACGAGCCCGCCGCATTTCGTGATTTCGAGTTATTTCGGTCGGCGGGGTGTAACAGCCGGCGTGGATCCGCTCCGAACTTATTTCGGACGACACGTGAACGCTCTTCTTTCCCTGCGCGCCACGCGTTTTCACCGTCCAAATTTCACGCAGACTTCGGGCTAAAAGAACTCCCGCCGTCGACCCGACGCAGAAGCCGCCGGCTTTTTGTCGTCGGACGTTTAAAAAATTCACGAGACGCCAAAGACGCGGCGAGAACAGACCCCGTAAACCATTCGGACTTATCGTAAGCAATTTAACAGTCTTCGCCCGTAAACGTCGTCCTCGCCCAGAAAAGTTGCCCAAGAACGGTCGGTCTTGCGAATTTGCGAGCGGGTAAATGAGTTCTCGTGAGGCAAAGTCAAGGGAGCGGGGTTCCGAGCCGGTGAGAGCAAGAGCAGAGGATTAGCGAACTGGTTAAAATGTAGGACGTGTAGGCGCGGAGAGTGAACGATTGCAGGAAATTGAGCACCGGTTGAAGGAAGCCACCGATTAATGATCGGGACGAGGCGAGAGCAGCGTCGTGTTTGTTACGAAGAGAATTGGTTTTTAAAAGCCGCAGAATCACCTCGTGTGCGCCTCCGCCGGTGAGCCACGCGAACAGCCCACCTGAATGACGGTGGTGGCGGCGGCGACGGTGCTACTAACCGATGGATGATGACTTAACGTCGGGGTCGGGGGCCCCACCGAGAGGCCCGCCTGACCCCCGCCAGGAAGATGACCCAGGGACAACGAGACCCGCGTACTATGACCTTGACTGAAACTTGTACAGGTGAATCAAGCTGGTTCTGCCTCTCTGACGGAGAGGACAGGAAAAAGGGGTGCGTGCGCATGAGCGGCAGGTGAAACAGGTTCGCATAATTCGGAGTTGAGATGAGACGCGGCGTGATATTGCACATTTGTCGTTTGGCGAATGGGTGAATGAAGCTGCCGATGTTCCCGGGTCCTTGGTAGCATGAACGTGCTCGAGATTAAATTTTGAGGATGCGGGTCGAGTTTCTGTCGCGAACGTGTGAGGTCGACAACTTGATATCGCGAGGAGCGCGGAGTCGTATGCTAACCTGTATCCCATGTCCTCGTCGTATTGGGAGGCTGTTTGCTGTTGCTGTTGTTGTTGCGTCTGCTGCTGTTGCTGCGGCTGTTGCGGCTGCTGCTGTTGATAGACAGGTTGCTGCTGAGTTGTCGGCGCAACTGCCGGGCCCAGACTTCTTGATATGTTGCTTCCGTTGCTCAGCACCTACGCGGCCGGGCGAGGGGGACAATTAGTACTCAATTACGAATGGCACACGCAATTAAGGAACGGCTGGCGCGCGAGGTCACGAACGTTAATAATTCCAATTGCCGGGACAACGCGCCGGCCCCCGTGCGTTCCGCCGAAAAAGACACTGCGCGGTAACTTCGACAGGAAAGACATCGAGTATCGGAAATTACAAGTTACGACGCCGCGCGCCTTATTGGAAAGTTTTTCGCTGCATGAGTCAATAACCTCGGCCCGATTGAGGCTTTTTTAAGTTGGCGGCTGGCTGTTTCTTGGCAGACAGTTCAAATGCAATTACGCGAACAATGCGCATCTTCGTGGGCCGTTCCTTAGGCGGGAGGAAAGAAAAAGGACGAAGGCAAGGCTACTTACGTCTAGTGCCTGAAGCATAGCCCTGGCGAAAGCGTCGGCGTCGTCCTTACTCGAGAAATTGAGGCCGTAGACCTGCTTGTTGTCCCGCCATTGGTGAAACGTGCCGGTCGCCTGATTGTATTTGAGGCCCTTAAGGATCGCGCAGTTGATTACGATCTCGTGATCCTGCAGCTTCCTGCCGACGACGCGAAACGTGTTGTTCACTTGGTGGTGGTAGAGCTGGACCTTGGAAAGTCCCGATGAGCTGCCACTGGGTACCCATTTTTTATTCACGTCGTCGTACACCATCACCGACGCACGTGCAGATGATATGCTCACTTCGCTGAAAACCGCCATACATCAACATTAGATATATTGGCACGCTGTATCGGTCCGATAGCAGTTGCAACTTGTTGAACCTGACATTCTGGCCGTTTTTTTTTTTTAATTACATAGAGAGAAGAGCGAAACAACCGAAATTACTCAACATCGGAAGCACAGTTGTTGCGGATCATGCAGACCGCAAACATTAGCTTGAACCCTTGTTAGGTCTGGGTTAGGCAAACCACCAACGTGTACTTGTCTAGAAATTAAGTACGACCCCACTGAGAATTGATGAGCCCTCGTTTGTGGAATTTGCAGAATAAACCGATATCCTGGAAATGGTGACTGTATGAGCTTGCCATGCTTTCCAAGACGTCGGGTTTTTTCTGCGAAATCTTCATCAATCATTCAGAATGTGTACATCGATACCATTCCGTCTGCTCGAGGTCATTTTGATCTTAATTATCGAGATAACGAGGGGATTATTTTACACGTGACGGTACACGTAATTGAGCGAAAGCTCGATATTACAGAAAAAGACGGATAATAAAGTGGACGATAATCGAGCGACCAAACCGATCGACCCAGTGACGAACTCCAATTGTCACTTAATTGGCGTGTGCTGTCGACGAGAAGGACACGGCGCTATTCGCGAAGAATTGATCGCATGCTCTGATGAACGGCTCGTTAGCGCGCGATCCTGGTTTCTCGCAAATGCTCTCGTCGATCCAATGAAGTCAATAATCGCGCAACGGCACGAGATCGCTCCTGGCGAACAGACACTTTCGATCCTACGCATGTTATTCTTTTTTTTCTCGCACGCTCGCGAGAAAGTCGCGCGACCTGACTACGCGTCATTGCGAACGGCGTGCAGCACTCCAAAGAAGCAATACTTCACTTTTTAACTGCGGAACCAACTTACCAAGTGCACACTTTGGCCGCGTTGCTTCAAATTACGATTACGTTTATTATCTTCAATATTACTTGCAATGCATTCAACTTCATACGTCTTTTACGGCATTGTTTTAACGTACTGAATATTTCGACATCGTGCCAATGATACAACAAAAAACGATTTATCGTGTTTCGATTTATGGGCAACATCTTCGAATTTTCATATCAACCATAAAAAATGCAAAAAAAAAACTGTAACATATTGCTCTGACCAGCCTGAAACGCCACAGCTTCGCTTAAATTCTGTCAAACAGATTTGTGACAAACAACAGTATATATTTTTTTACACATAAACTACACAGTTTACTCCATAGCCCTTATACACAGTTAAATGCGTCGTTACTGCCAAACCCTCTCGTTACTATTTAAAAAAAAAAACCCTTTCAAGTACGTGGTAATTTGTCCGCCACACGCATATGGGTCACATGGCGTTCAGTATATTAAAAGGTCCATGTCACAGGACGCGACAAAAGACACCGCAGCCCTATGCAGGTTCCCGTGCATTTATGCATCAGTACTTCCGTTGGCAACGGCAACTGACATTCGCTCTGAGAGCACCCGTGCCCGCGCAGATGAAAAATTAGCATTCTCTACCATGCCCAGTAATCCTGCCACTGCGATCCTTGTTGCCGATAAGCCTGGCCCACGTCCACAGATCGCCTATCTACGGTTTTGCCGCTTTGACTGCGTCGATGTACCGTTAAAGGTGGCGCAGGTGGGGAAGGCGCCGGAGTCATCCTGCCGGATCTGTTATGGATCTGCTCCCAGTGATCCTTGGCACACGCGGCGCGCGAACGAGTTCCGAACGATCGGACCTGCCGACACGACTTAATTAAGTCAGGCTCGTGCATATCCGGCCGGATGAGAGTCCCCCATCGTCTCTATCCAATTTTCTCTGATCTCCGCCACCGCCCAACGTCCTCCGCGGCTTTGTATACCACTGCCACTCGCGCCTTTTACGGAATGATAGTATGCGGCGACGCGGTTTCCGACAAAACTTCGCGGCACGATAAGAACGCGCCGAGGTGCGTGGACGGCGAACTTCCTACACTTCCTCTGGCAGAGAGCTCGTCCTGCCGTGGATTCTTCCACCTTTCTGCGCAGAGATCTTTTCTCTGCAACTTGTCGTAACTTCGATGACACTTTCCGGCGAACTGACGATACGCGCGTTTCTGATTCACCCACGCGTCACGTCAGATAAGACAGCTGATAGCCTGCCGATCGATCACACGCGACGCACGGTGCGATTTTTGGCCGAGTAGAGTCGGCGCGCCGGCTCGCGCGAAGGATCCTCGACGGCAACTACGTGTCACTTTCACCCGTGCGGCAGCGAGCTTAAACGCAGATATAACAGTCCACGAAATGAGAACAGGACGAGGTAGGATGTGGCGAGATACTGCCACTTCCTCGCCTGTCCTGCGCATGTACACCGTCGCCGCACGAGTCACTGTCGCCCGTTTGATAAGAGCGACGCGTACTTCCGACTATAACGACTCCGACAACTTCGACGAGTTCCGACTTCAAACGGCCCAATCGATTTGCGCGATAAAAAATCTTGCTCTGATTGCGCGCTTCCGCTGGCATGCCGTTTTGGTGCGGCCTTCGGAGTGTGTCGTGCTTCCTTCCACGGGTTTCAATACCGCCGCGGCGAAGGTCTTGCGATGTGCGACGAAGGACGGGCACGACGATGTTGCCGTTGAACACTTTTCATTGCCAATCGTTCATGTGGCCTGACGTGGTGGGAATGGACGCGCAACAAGTCCGTCACGTTCTCAATCGTGTGCGTTTTTATATGGGCCTTTACGCGGATGCTGAAATTTTCAGAGCATAAACCGGGCTGGGACAATGTACGCGGAAGTAACTTGATGCCGTGCAGTGCTGGCTGCGTCGGCTGCGCACGTCATTGTGGGGATTCGATGCGGGGCAATGAGAGTACGACGGCGAGTGTACAGATGGTTAGTAGGTACGAGTAACGCGTGAAGAAGAAACGCTGGAAGATGCGAGATATAGATCGGTAAACAAGGTTGCACGAAGCGTTGACCAAGCATTCCTGTACGGCTTGTGCCGTACATGGTCCTTATGCCGATGCAGTTCAATGTCAGGCTGCAGAAAAGGCGATAGTTGCTTAACGCGGCCGACGAAAATAGGCGCGATCGATTAAGCACTGATCGATGGGGGTCGAAGATTTCATTATCGAAATTGTCACATGCACTAAACTTGGACGATGGCGTCAATCGTGACGCACGGCGACTTTCGGCGCGGTTCGCGGAACTGTTTATCGGATCCCACGAAAAGCCTGGTGCTTGCTGACGCCTTCTTGTTATGAAAAATTCATCGTCCCGATTTTCATGCGTTCACCCCCAACGGTGCTTCGCCCGGGGAGATGATTATTTTGACCTGTATTTATGGAGCGTCTTATTAGTAGTCTGTGGAACAGCACAGCGTCGACGAATTATCGGTTCTTAATCGTCCAATTGATTTTCAACAACTCGCGGTTGCCTGCTGCTACGTTAAGCCTGATCGATTCGTCTAATCTTCTTCACGGTATGCAAATTCTTTTGGGACGAGTGGAAGTGAAAAGTTTACGTTGACCGCGTTAGTATGCCACCGGGATCCATGAGTCACAGAAATGGCGTGCCAGTATATTTCACCTGATGGAAAGTGTTTTACAGATTGGAAGGCGTATTACGGCAACATAAGTGACTCTTCCGATTCAGAAGTCGGTAATGACGTGTAAACGTAGTTAAGTCCAATAATACGTTAAGCAGACAAAACCTACAAATCCGCGGAATACACTACATAAAGCTCGCGTGGATAAAAGCGCCAGAGATTGACTTGCACTCAGGTATCAACAAGCCCCATCTGGTTTGCGCGATCATGCAACAAGGCATCACGTTCACGCTCAAAGCCATTACCACTGGCCACACTACAAAAAGCGCGTCTACCTCCCACCGAGCAAAAACGAAGCTCGCAGGATTGCGCGCGGGAGTGGGTTCTACTGCCGGAAATATTTCGACAACTTTCGTTTCTCGTCCCCGGCAAGATCCGCGCATACGAAATGACTGTGCATCGAGGGCGTCGAGATTCACGCAGAGCGCAATATCTCGCCGCGCACTGTCAATGTGCACACTCTCGCCGACTCTCCCTCTTATTCGCTCTTCTCTTCTCTCCTCTCATCTCCTCTCTTCTTCTCTCCTCTCCTCTCCTCTCCTCTCGTCACAGTGCACGTAGCGCGACAATTGGCGCGGTGCAAGGCCGGTCTCTGACCCACATAACGTTCAAACGTGCACGCCCGCTGCGAAGTGCGACGATGCCATCAAGCGTGGCCGCTGTACACTGGCGACGAGATGAAGGGAAGTTTTGCGCATCGGACGCGCGAGCGAGTCCATTACAGCCATTTTCACGAAACAACTACGCGCACAGTATTGAACAGCGACGTTGCAGGAATTTTTATACTTCGCCGTCTTGTGAAGAAGTTGGTAGTCAGTGACGCGGGCGTATGATTACACTCCTGCGCGTATCGAGCGGGGGAGACACGAGAAAGGAGACGACGGGCGTAATCGGAGTGAGGGGAGAGTTGTGGGGCGCGGGTGGCGGAGGGTCCGTTGTGACGGCGTACGCTTTTGGTCCGAAATAAGCAACAGGCTCGGGGGCGGCCAGTTGCTCGTTACAGGTAGGGTACGCTGGACAGTTTAACAAAGACAGAGAATGAGTAAGACGCGTTAGATAATGGCAATCTATGAAGTTGCTCCAAAGATCAACTTGCTTCCTTCAAACCAGCGGATGTTTGTGTATTCCGGATTCATACCGTAGCGAAACCACCCCCTCAAGCGTCCCCGGCACAGATCTCTCACTCTGTAGAGAAACGAGTGGGGTCAGCGAGTTACTTATTTTATACAGCAGATGTTTCCGTATTTCGGATCGATACAGTATCGACACCTCCCTCTGAAGCGTACACAGCGCGGGTCCGCTAGTCTGCAGATCCGAAAGAAACAAGCAGGGCCAGGGAGTTACTTATTT
This sequence comes from Cryptocheilus praepositus, assembly GCA_033815515.1. NCBI lineage: Eukaryota > Metazoa > Arthropoda > Insecta > Hymenoptera > Pompilidae > Cryptocheilus > Cryptocheilus praepositus. The sequence continues at coordinate 5,342,085 of JAWWQZ010000257.1, forward strand.
CGGATCGACACCGTATCTACGCCACCCTCTGAAACGTAGACGACAGCGACAATGAGAGCGAAAACAAGAGCCTCGTGATTCCATAAACGTATTCGGCTGTACGGCGCGAGTTAGCGGATACCCTTGGAAAGAGGCGGAGGTACGGCTTCACCTTGAGACAGCCGATACAATCGCCGAAAGCGGCATATGGTAGCTGCACGCCAACGTTAATTGGATAGGTAAGTCAAGCCTGACACTCGAGTAGACTCCCAGCCCGGACGCCCTTTTATTCTCTCGATCCTTCTCGCTCTTTTTGTCCTTTCTAGACCGAGCGAAGACAGGACTATGGCCCCCTGCACTCCATGTGCCACGGCCTACGGGGACATACGCGTTCCCTACCGTTCCCTTAACACCGCGTGCCATCCTTTCACAGGGGACGAGACTCACTGTCTGCGCCGCATCGATTCCTCGTCCGAGAAGAGAATACGAGCCTGCCTCGATTTCAGCCGAACCGCTTATGCGCAACTTTTCGATCGAACTTCTTTTCGCTAGACTGTCTCTATTGTGCGTTCCGTCGAAATTGCCGTAATGTGTGGCGGCGTTGTAGAATTTTTGATGTGCTCGATAGACTAGATGGGGTAAGGCTGGTCCCGCCGTCGTCAACGCGCACCAAATTAATGTCGCGGGTTATTTCTTGGTTAACGGGTAACAGGGCATTTATGTGAAGTTTATAATACTCGCACTAGCTAGGCGAGGAATGAGAATCGCAATCAATCGTGTGAGGAACCGTGAACTGACAAAATATTCGTAGGTATACATTCGTTGCTGAAGTCGTCCAAGAACCCCACGGATGTGTAGGTTCAAAATTAGGTAGGGTCAATTTCCTACAATAATTGCCAGTTCCTTCGCAACTGACGCGAAAATACGCAGCATTCCCAAGACCTCCTTTGTTGCGCATAGGTGTCATAAAGCGCCTGTCGGTTCTTCGACAGGTACATTTGATATAGAAAGCAGTGAGGGTTGCGTCCTTAGTTGAACTTTCCAGGAACACCAGGCGTAGTATAAGATTATCAAAGCCTTAGTTTCTTTTCGCCGCGACGCAACACTGTGCAAGTCGCATTTTCCATCACAGTCGCGAGCTGATAGTAAATTTCTCTACGCCGAGCTGTGTGCGTCGTTCGGTAGAAACCTGTTCGCTGCGCCGTTTTATTCATGCGACGACGAACGTCTGAGGTCCTTTAGAGGCAACCCTGGTTACGTATCCTTTGGAATTGCGTTGGCACGTTCGCCGAGAAGTTGATGCTCTTTCATTGTGTCGCACAATTGTCGTTGCCATCGCATGGCTGGCGGTGCCAGGACCTTTGGACGCTGAAAACGCGTCGTCCTTGACCTTTCTTCCCGTCAAGAAATTTCGCGGCGCGTCGAGGGCGCGACGTCCTTTGTACGATTCGCGACTTGCCGGACTCGCAGTCGAAGACAGACACGGCGAACGCTTCGAATGCTACGAACGCATACGTGCGTTCGATAAAAGTTACCAGTATGGACTATGGACGCACATATGTGTCTATCAGTCATTTCGATCTCCCACGTACCGCGCTCAGAATTATCAACGCGTGCCTTGAATACGCGTGCGTTCTTGAGCAAACAACGCTTTTGCATTATTTAATTTGGCATAACTGAAACATTACGATAATAACTGAGTTCCGCCGTGCAGAATCAATTAACAGGTTCCACGCGAGCGAAAAAATATCTTGTCCCCAGGGCTCACCGTACGATGCGCTACGTTCAAGATTATTCAGTAGTCGGAACGTTAATCAGCCCGTCGGATTTTCTCGTCGCGTGCTGAAGCATAACCTCCTGGAAGTAACACTTCAGGAGTGCGTGTCGACTCGCATAATCGCCCGATCACTCCGTCCATGCGATCGCGAAAGTCTCGCAGCGAAAGTCGCTCGCCCTAATAGCCGCTAAACGCGCGAATCTCTCGTCGCCGCTGGAACGGATAATTGCCGCGAATAGACTGCGAAACGTGTCGGGCACGCGTTATTGCGTCAACGCACACAGTTATCCGCAGCTCGGGCGATTGCAGTGAAATCATCTCTTCTGCTCTCTGTGCGCACGAAGCTTCACGCTGGGCGGCGAACTTTGCGGGGACGTTGCGTTGCGAGTTTGATGGCACCGGGGAAGAACGTCATTCATACATGCGCTCAGAATGCAAAGTGCACCGCACCGAATCTGGCAATGGCCGCTTAACCCTTTGGGTACTGAATACTCGCGGCCGAAGTGCTGTGAACGGAACACGCCTTCATACTGACAACTCTGTCGCATATAAGGCGCAGCTAAGTTGTAATTGTAATTCTGTAATTACACAAAACTAATCGTTTGAGTACTATGGACCCATATACACGTCCAGCGAAAGCTAATGCGGACTGTGGAGGCATGGACGCGAATTGTTAAATTTTGTCGATTTCCCACGTGTTGCGATGACAATTGAGCCGTTGATTTGTTAAGTCGGTTAATTCTGTAAGTACGGGAAGAACAGCAGCTTCGGACATTTGGTTGACGTACTCACTTGTGAGCGGCTAGTGGTGCGAAGCTACCACCCGTGGGTTTATATCTAAACGCCACTAAGCCTGTGTGCATTCTGGTTACAGGAAGCAATGATATTTCTAGGAGTCCCAAGTGTCGATAGGCTCAATACGTGACTCTACTAGATGATCCGCTTAGTTCTTTTAGGACAGGTCATCGAACCAGCCAGATTTACCGTATGTTGTCTTCGCTCATCATTAAGATCTTGGGGTCTCACGGTCGATCATGTCGAAGATCGATGTGACTCGGAATCGTCTATAGACGACTCAGGTACCACTTTCGCAATAAAATGACGAAAGTCCGACCAGCTTCTGTCCGCCTCGTGCGTACGCACGCATGCGACGAGACGTGCGAGCTTAGATCTTGTTACAGCAAGCCAGTTCGCGGACGGGTCTGAAAAACGCGCCAGGTCATCATACTTGCTAATGTCCCGGGGTGCAACGCTTCCGGCAGATACGCTCGGCGAACTTTTTAACTCGAGAGATGATTTAAGCGGCGCACCGCCGCGGTACGTGACTCCTCGCATTTATACGATCAGCGTTTGATCGAGGCAGACCTACTTCTTGCAAACTTCGCGACGCTCGGAGCCTCCGAGCCTCGGCGAAGCGAGAACGGTCGTTAGCAGGCGCATGGAGAACATCACTGGGTAATGAGATAAAAGCCCTTCTTTCGTTGTAAATGGAAATCGATTGAGAACTTTTATTAGAACGACTCTACGTGGTTGGGGACAGCCGGTGCTCACCCGGGGTTTACAATTAAGATGTGTGGCAATGTAATATTATGTGTGGGAATACCTTTCTCATTGAGCAAATGTGAAAACTGAGAGATGTGCAGTTGTCAAATATTTTCCTATTTCTACAATTCACACGTTACTTTCAATATTTTTTGAGGAAATTGCGTTAGAAGCACCGCAGCAAGCATATTGAATTTATGCTGGAGGGTCGAAGTGTTAAACCATATATTATTTAAACATAATTATTTTACAGCTATTTGCTCACGAGTAATATAGACCTTCGGAAATAATACTTTACAAATCATATATTATTGAAAAATGCGTTTATACGCTTTTAATCCATTCTACCGAAACGTTTTAAACAAAGCCGAGATTTTCCTCTCGTTGCCCTTTGTACATACACAAACGAGTTTTCCGTACGTGCACCCCGCCTAAACGGAAAGTCAAACAAAATCGGCTGCGCGCCTACCCCGCTAACATACTTTCCGCAGTGCGTTTCAGTGTTTCCGCCATTTCAATGTACCCTCGCAAAAGTGCACGCTGTCGAAAAGTTTCGCCGTTCCCGGCGATTGCACTCTTCTCGCATGCCGGGCACGTCGTGTATCAAAAGCCTGCCACAGCGCAAACCCTAATGGCACGCTTCGTGAGAATGAATTCGTGCGGTGCGTTGATTTGCCTTTGCCCGCACTTTCGCCGAGTAAATATCAATTACCGGGTCACCGAATTCTGCGGGGTGCTCTTATCCGCGCGGCGGACGGTTGGGCGTCGCAGAGTTGTTGGAAAAGGCGCTGTCGCGAAAATTCATATTCATCGCGACAAGCCCGTCGACTTCGGCGAAACGAGTACGCGCCCCCGTTCGCAACTATTCCCGCGAAGGATATTACGAGCACCGCACCCTCGATCACTCGAGCGCTTTTTAATGCCGGAATTAGCCGGCGTAACTGACGACGTATCGGACGTCTCTTGATAATCGTGCGCTGGGCGTGCCAATTGTTATCGGCAACGCGTCCGGCACCGTGCAGCACCGCGAGAATCGCGACGCAGACCATCGATATATTTTTTTCTCTTCAAAGCCTTCGCGGCCAGCATTCGTTTGGCCTGGTATTGACTTCCGAACGGATGCCGCGTTTGAATTCGGCACAGTGCCGACATTTCGCAAACGTTGCATTTTGCGTCAGCAGAACTAGGGAGCTCTGACACTGAAGATCCCTGGGTTGAGATGCCTTATATGCCTCTGGTGAGTTCCGATTGATTTCACCGGCGAATCGGGGTGTTTCATAATTGATCAGATGGGCAATTAAAGCCGTGAGGCGTGTGTACCAAATTGGGTTGGTGTGATAACCTCTGTCTCGATTGCGGTTATCAGGGCGTTTCGATATTTCCAGGCCCTCTCGAAGTTTTCTGGCATAGTAGCCTTGCGAGTTGCAGCTTTTCAGCCTTGTCGAAGTTCGATATTGTTGCCGCGGGCATCCGTCCGTTGGAGAGACGTCTGGCGCTCCGGTTTTTACAAGTCCAGTAGCCAAGAAAGGTGATCGCGAGGCAGCCTCGCGGGAAGGTGGTTCGAAGAGGACGAGCAAAGACACTGAACCGTACCAGAGGAACTCGAGAAGAAAGCCTCTGTGCGAGCAAAGGCACTCGCGTCGACGCAACCTGCCTTGCTGCTCCTCTCGAAATCCAGCCGCAATTACGCGCGAGTCAACAAAGCAACGGTCGTTCGTGTCCTTTGATGAGCGGCCCTTAATTAAAATCCTCCCGCCAGCGCTCGTGCGTGGCCGAATAACCGTTTAAAAAGTAGTACGTAGGAGACGCGAGGGAGAAGTTGAGGGGCTGTTTACCAATGGCGTACGTGGCCTCGTTCGCGAGACGTCACCGACGCGAAGACAAGTTCTAGAGGAGAGAAACGAGCACGGCAAAAATTGAATTCGATCGCACGCGCGAAAATGGCCCGACGTAGTGGGCGTTTGCTCGGAGATGTTGAACGCGACGACAGGAAGAACGCGAGGGTTGTATGCGTTTACCCTGGGGGCCACGACAGACTTTCATATGGCAGATCGTACCATTTCATTTGTGTGAAATGCCATATTTTATAAAGTCTTCAATTGTTGAAGAATCGATCATGTATTTCATGATATGGCCTAATTATTTGCCTTGTACAGGATTTGTTAGTTGATAGCATTCGTGCTATTTTGAGAATTCTACAAGTTTCGAAGTTTCGGCATAGATCGGCAATATCGGCAAGATCGGCATAGCGTAGAATATTACAATTTTTTAAATAACAATCTACCCTAACCCATTAACGTCCGTTAGTCCAGCGAAGAGTACCTCACACCAGCGAAACGCTAATAGAACGCCCTGCAACGAACATTTCAAATTCATAAAGAACAGAGGCCCACCCATACATACCGAAGCGTCAGACAAATTGGCAAGCATCAACGAGAAGACTCGTTTCCTTTCGACGCACCGACGCCATCGCACGTTCTCAGTTCGCGTGTCATTAACGTGCCAGAATGCCATTAGCATCGGAATCCTCTCGACACCCCGGTGCAATTGAAACAATGATCGTTCCGCGCTCCACACACCTCGCAGCTTACCCTCGACCACTCTTCGGCGTGCCCTGTCCACCCGGAACCGGCGGAGCACTTATCGAACAGCGTACAATTGCCGTCGCGTTGCGCGTACATTCCGCGAGTCACGCGAGAATTTTGGATCCGGTTCGAGCGCATCCAAGGCCGACGATTTAATCGAGAACGAAGCCGGCTTTCTTACGACTCGCCCGCAGTTCCGAAGGCTTCGACGTCGGACCTGACGCCCGCACGTTGCGAAAAGTGCCAGGCAACTGGAAGTGGGTTAGGGAAGTGAATCGGCGGATTCGTCGGTCGTCGGACGAAATTCTTTGCCGCGCCTCACATAAATAGGCGAAGACGCGCGCGAACGGCAAAAGGTCTAGGACGGCCTCGCGTTATAATTAGACGACGCTCGTTGATTCATGCGCGCATCTAGGTCCCAATGCAGTCGCCTTAGCCGTACGATCGTTTCCAACACCTCGCGAGGAACCTGTTTCGCGACCTGTCGCGGCCGTCTGTTACGTTATTGCGGTAGGTCGTTTGCACCGCTGAATATTTCACTAAAAGACGCCGCGTGTATTTATGCCTCGGCGACCTATGCATCAGCGACCTATTATGAGCGTTGCATTATGCAGATTCCGCGATGCATAGACGGTATGTCATGTGACCTGCCGATAGACCGCGGTGCGGTGCGCATGAAGTGTGGCTCTTTGCGTCACTTCCATCCGTAACGGAAGTGGGCCGAGCGAAATGTGAAACAATTACATGACCGTTCGTGCGGAAAAAAAACTGCCTGGCACTAGGATCCACTGTTGGCGAGCGGGTCAGCGGCGATACACGCGGACAGCCACCTGTAAACCGCTGATCAGCCGAGAGTTCGTCTCTTACATGAAAACGCTATAAATCAAAAGGGTAAAAATGCACCCCCGTCAAACTGCCTGGGACTCTTCGATCTATCGTCAGTTTCGACAGAATTCGGCTATTAACCCTTGGAGTGCTGAATATGTAAACCCAGCCAAAGCACTCTGTGTGTGGGCGGCGCACCTAGCGATTGCGATCGCTGGGGACGAAATACTTTTTCATCTGTGCGAGCTGTGTTGATTTAGTATACAAGGCGCAACTGAATTGTTGGGTTTCTTTTACCCGAAATTAAATAGCGAAGGAATGTTAATGTAAAATATTAGGCTTTGTTAAAGTAGTTAATTGATAAATGGTGCACTTTTTGTTTTATGACATTGGCTAGTAATTGTTTCAATCATTCTAAAAGTTTTGTTATTTTATGTTTTAAAATACGTTGGACGTCATCAACCAAAAAACGTTTAGCAACATACATAATTGGATAATATTGTAAAATAAAGAGTGCATTATCCAACAATAAATACTTTGATAAAACATAATATTTTACAGAAATTAAATAGTACGATGTACTGCATTCATTTCTGCGGTGCCCCTAGGGCAAAGGCATTAAAGACTTACATGATGAATGAGCATATGGGTTATGTACAAATCAGCGTCAGCAATCGATTATCATACAGCAACGAGGGAAGTAATATAACTAGAGGTGTAACACTTACAAAGTATGTATAAAATGAATTTGTCATTGATTTCACGTTTATGTCGTATCAAAGTATAAACAGTGATGAAGAAAGTAAGCTGCATAAACGTTGCCCGCGGCTAAATATAGTTCTGTTATAAAACAGCCGTCTCGAAAGGGTTAACCAGCAGACCACCGAATCTCTCAAGCGTACGAACTCGAACAGCCCCGCTAACGTATATACATTGCTTGGCGAATAAAAGTGAAATTGCACAAACCGCCCGCTAACTGCCTCAAATGTCCTGCACACCTAATTTGCCGTGTCGTTCCGCCATTATTTAACACTAGATTTACACACAAGCACCACCATGCGTATAGTCAAGCGACGACTGTAGTCGACAGTCTCCGAATGCAAACATATGGACAGCCGACCATCAACTTGCTCTCAGCAAGTATAAAAGATGATGTGACAAACGATGATCCTACGGAATTTCACAAAAAAATGACAGAAACCATATTATCTTACGGCATATCTTGCTGACTTTTATTAATCGATCGACACGAATATACGAAACAAATGTGGCAATGACTGTTCCAAAATGACAAATAAAATTGTGGGAATTAATTTCCTCCGTGACTTGTAATTTTCAAACTCTACACCTCGTGTACCATACAGCTGATCGTCAACTTGCCAAGAGCAAGTATGCAACATTACAGAAGCCATATTATTCTTCAATAACTCTCGTTGACTTCTGTCAATGGAATGACACGAATATATATGAGGAACATGACGACACCGCTCCGAAATGACAAATCAAATTACGGCTACTCCTTCGGGCAAGAAATTAAACGACACAAATGCATATCCACATTCATTTCCTCCCAGTCTTCTAATTTTCAAATTCTGCACCTCGTATACCTACATATTTAAATGCAAATCCTCTGTTATACATACTCGTATATATACGCAAATCTACTGTTAAGGCCACCGTGCACGAGGAGCAATCGCAATTATTCGTGGACGTCGACTGCCCACGAAGAAAATGTTCGGCACGTCCACGTTGGGGCGAGCAACTTTCATTTCGCGCAAAATGCACGGCCGGCCTCGGTGCAGCATACGCGTTCTTCGGCTCACATTTTCGTTCCAGGAGGCTTTGACCTGTGAACGACTCGGGGAGTCGTTAAAACGAAAACCCTAGCCGCGTACGACTTGGAGCGACCACGATCCGTGAGTGGCGCACGACTAAGCGAGCACGAGCACGCTGTGCCACGAAACCGTGTACAGATGCGTCAGGCGTGCACGACACGTGAACTCCAGGTGTGGTCATTAATTCCGCTCGCCGGCGGAAAAATCGTTAGCATCGGGAAGAAGAAGGTATCAATGGCGAGCGGTCGGCTGACGTGCCGGGCAAAAATTCGAGCGGGTGAATCATTGAGATCCCGGATCGGCCGGTAGTCATCGCCGCATGACGTGCCGGCGTTATCTCTCGCACCTTGTTCAAACGGTATCATCAGCCGTGCGAAGCAAAGTTCGTCCTGAGATTATCGAGCGGGAGGCGCGACGTTCCGTGAAATGTGTCGTGCTGTCGACTGGCCGCGGCGTTTTTGGTGGCGGATCGTGTAAAAGCGTATATGTTAACCCTTTGCCCTCGGTCGCCGCGGCGTTTCATGCGGCAACGCGAATGGCGAGTGAGGGGCGAGGGTCTTTGTGTACGTTAGATTTTGTTGAACCTGCAATCGATGGGACCAGCATTGTTTCGTGAATAGATTCCCTTGCTCTTTGTCCTCTTTGTATTTTTAAGTATGTAAATATGAATAAAATAGTAAAACGTAATATATCATGCGACAACTTGAATGGCGAATGAGAGGCGACGGTCTTTGTGTACATTAGATTTCGTTACACTGTCGATCGATGAGACCAGTATTGTTTCGTGAATAGGTTCCTTTTGCTCTGTGTGCTCTTTGTATTTTTAAACTTGTGAATGTAGATGAAATACTAAAATATAATATATCATGCGGCAAGTAGAGAGAGGCGACCGTCTTTGTGCGCGTTAGATTTCATTGAACCACCAATCGATGAGACCAGTATTATTTATAACATCTGTGGTATTGTCATGTCATTTATCTCGTTCAACATGTTTTAATTGATGGCATTCACTCTATTTTAATCACTCTAACAATTTCGTGACGTCCCGACAACTATGTAAACGTGTTAAAGCCTTAACTTCTGCGATTTAAGCGTCGACTTTAGTCAGTGACTACCAAGAGTATGCATACAGCCACGCGTCGACTATAGTCGACAGTCTAGAAATGCATACACACGGCCGATCGTCAACTTGCTCTGGGCAAGTATGTAAAACGATGACAAACGATGGTCATATCCAAGCTAATAACTCCTGCTTGATACAGATATCGTGTAACGATCTACATGCACGAAAACATTAGCCTCAACAATCGCGATCGTCGATCTGCGGTGGTGTACAATGTTGCAGAAGTTACGAGCTCCGAAAAAATTTAACGGTTAAGCCATAATCGATCACACTTTATGTAAGCGCAAAAAAAGTAATCAGGCGGAGCGAAACGTTTGGATAATGACCCTTTGTCTATGCACCCTCCGCCCTGAGCGTACGAGCACGGTCCTCAAATACCAGCGAACGCCCGCCCACGCACGCTTATCGTTCTTTCCCTTTAATCAGGAGCCCGAGAACGACACGCGAAAAAGAGCAACAATCGGAGACAGCGAAAAAACGTGAACGTCAGAATTTTTCCCAACCGATCGCTTCAGTGTTTCTCAAACGCAGCCCACAGTTTCTCTCTATCTTTCTTCTACCCTCTATGTACATACGCTGATCCGCTTTATCGCCCGTTTCCTTTAATCAGCGACCAGGTACGACGCAAAGCTAACATATTTGCTCACGTTACAAAGGCCGGACCAACACGTCCGTGCGGGAAATCGCCCTCGACGTCGAGGGAAATATTCTTCCTAGCCGAACATACGCATATAGTATTTTCGGCTGGTTGCAAATCCACCCAGTGACACTTAAGTTCCTTCCCTTTAATCGACAGCCCAGGTACGCAGGACTCTTCGTGCTCGTACATTATCCATTATCGTGTATATCGTTCTCATACGCGCTTAAGTGCGACGGACAATTATTCTCGCTGATCGCCAGGACTTAATCCGTAAACGTAGGGTCATTTGCGAAGTTCCCGGAACGCACGGCAGAAAACCAGCGTACTTCATTCGATCAAATGGAGTACACGGATGCACAATCGTCGTCCCAGGTACGATATACGCAGAATTCCATACGCGTACACTACCCAGGTTCTCATACAGGCATACGCACACATGTGCGTCAATTATTCCGACTAATCGTCACGACGTAATTCCGTAAATGTAGGACTACTTGCAAACTTCCGTGGACGGCTGCTTCTCGCGGGGTAGAAAAGCAGGACACTCGACTCGGGCAAATGAAGTTCAGAGATGCACAATCGACATCCCGAGTATGACGCACGAAGGACTCGGTACGCGTACACTGTCCAGGTTCTCATACAGGCACGTACGCGACCATGTGCGTCAATTATTCCGACTGATCGTCAGGACGTAATTGCGTAAACGTAGGATTACTTGCGGAGTTCCATAAACGCACGGCTTCCCTCTCGCCGAGCAGAAAATCAGGGCACCCGATTCGGGCAAATGGAGTACACAGATGTACAAACGACATCTCAGGTACAATGTCGCAGAACTTGGTACGCGCAAACTATCCATGTTCTCACACAGACACGTACGCAGGACAGCGCGCACATGTCCGTCAATTGTTTCGACTGATCGTCAGGATGCAATTCGTATACGTTACTTGCAAAGTTCCGCGGACACACGGGAGAAAAGCAGGGCAAATGGAATACACAGATGCACAATCGACGTCCTAGGTACGACGGACGCAGGACCCTACCTACGCGTAGATTAGCCAGGTCGTCATACAGGCATGTACGCGCACATGTGCGTCAACACTGATCGTCAGGACCAATTCGTAAACGTTACTTGCAAAGTTCCGTGGACGCACGGGAGAAAAGCAGAGCAGCCGACTCGGGCAAATGGAGTACACAGATGCACAATCGACGTCCTAGGTACGACGCAGGGACCCTACCTACGCGTAGATTAGCACACATATACGCGCACATTGCGTTTCGACTGTTCGTCAGGACGCAATCCGTAAACGTTACTTGTAAAGTTCCGTGGACACACGGGAGAAAAGCAGGGCAGCCAATTCGGGCAAATGGAGTACACAGATGCACAATCGACGTCCTAGGTACGTCGCACGCAGGACTCTGCGTACGCGTACATTAGCCAGGTCGTCATACAGGCTTATACGCGCACATGTGCGTCAATTTCGATGGATCGTCACGACGCAATTCGTAAACGTTACTTGCAGAGTTCCGTGGACGCACGGGAGAAAAGCAGGGCAGCCGACTCGGGCAAATGGAGTACACAGATGCACAATCGACGTCCTAGGTACGTCGCACGCAGGACTCTGCGTACGCGTAGATTAGCCAGGTCGTCATACAGGCAGGTACGCGCCCATGTGCGTCAATTGTTTCGACTGATCGTCAGGACGCAATTCGTAAACGTTAGTTGCAAAGTTCCGTGGACGCACGAGAGAAAAGCAGGGCAGCCGACTCGGGCAAATGGAGTACACAGATGCACAATTGACGTCCTAGGTACGACGCACGCAGGACCTTGCGTACGCGTAGATTAGCCAGGTCGTCATACAGGCTTATACGCGCACATGTGCGTTAATTTCGACTGATCGTCAGGACGCAATTCGTAAACGTTACTTGCAAAGTTCCGTGGACGCACGGCAGAAAAGCAGGGCAGCCGACTCGGGCAAATGGAGTACACAGATGCACAATCGACGTCCTAGGTACGTCGCACGCAGGACTCTGCGTACGCGTAGATTAGCCAGGTCGTCATACAGGCATGTACGCGCACATGTGCGTCAATTTCGACTGATCGTCAGGACGCAATTCGTAAACGTTACTTGCAAAGTTCCGTGGACGCACGGGAGAAAAGCAGGGCAGCCGACTCGGGCAAATGGAGTACACAGATGCACAATCGACGTCCTAGGTACGACGCACGCAGGACCCTACCTACGCGTAGATTAGCCAGGTCGTCATACAGGCATGTACGCGCACATGTGCGTCAATTGTTTCGACTGATCGTCAGGACGCAATTCGTCAACGTTACTTGCAAAGTTCCGTGGACGCACGGGAGAAAAGCAGGGCAGCCGACTCGGGCAAATGGAGTACACAGATGCACAATTGACGTCCTAGGTGCGACGCACGCAGGACTCTGCGTACGCGTAGATTAGCCAGGTCGTCATACAGGCTTATACGCGGACATGTGCGTCAATTTCGACTGATTGTCAGGACGCAATTCGTAAACGTTACTTGCAAAGTTCCGTGAACGCACGGCAGCCGACTCGGGCAAATGGAGTACACAGATGCACAATTGACGTCCTAGGTACGTCGCACGCAGGACCCTACCTACGCGTAGATTAGCCAGGTCGTCATACAGACATGTGCGTCAATTGTTTCGACTGATCGTCAGGACGCAATTCGTAAACGTTACTTGCAAAGTTCCGTGGACGCACGGGAGAAAAGCAGGGCAGCCGACTCGGGCAAATGGAGTACACAAATGCAGATTCGTGGTCCGCGCGCGGGGGTGTGTGTCGAGTGCGAAACGTTGAATGCGAAACGGCGAGTGCGAAGCAGCTGGTGCCGTTGACTCGTCGCGAGAGACGCACCCCCGAAATATCCTGTCAAAAATCGTTACTGACCCAGCCCCGCGAGGAAGCGTGTGGCTCACGCGTGACTGTCAGAGCCGAGGAGCGTGATGCCCGCGGGGCAACTTATTAGGAAGAAGCGGAGGAAGTAAGAAAATTGATTTCGCGTCGGAGGCTAGCGTGGTTGGCACCGAGTGACAGCGAACCGACGGGGCAGCTGTACGCACCGGTTGGCCTCAGGCATAAACAATGGTCGGGCAGGACAAAAAGAAGCCGTTGTGTCGGTCCACCGACACGGCCCAGGGAGAGTGAGAGCGTACAAGAGGGGAGGAAAAGACAAAATGCGAGCGAGAGCGAGAAAACGGGAGAGAAAAAGGGAGTGAGGCCCTGAGAGGAACGGAGAGCAACGACAGAAGAGAGTCTCGCTCTGGCTCTTGCGCCTAATGTTTTATATACTCACTTCATGTTTGCCTGACCGAGAAGCGTGTGCTATGCCTTCATGCAAGCCGTATTCCTGCTCCTGCACAGTATATCACCGATTCCATGAAAACACGCGAGATTTGGACAGGACTTTCGGTAGTTCGACATAAATAACGCGCGGCACTAACACCACTGTGACACCCTGCTGCTGCACATCTGGCCGGCCATATTGCCGACTCTGGATTCTTACTCCTACCACCCTTGGGCTTGATGCACGCGGCTGATGTAGATGGGCGACTGCGTGTTGCTGAGGGCGCGTTTACAATTGCACGCGAACGTCACGCCACCAGCGAGTGCGGGAGAACTTGGTTATCTTCTAAAGGAAAATGGACGATTTTCATTTTTCACCTTTAGGCGTAGACGATTTCTGGCACTATCTTTGTCTGTTTTTGATTAACGGACGAAAACTCTGGTGAAAGATGGGCTTGCAGGAGTGTCAGTTTCCTTTCAGCTACTTTGATATATTAGGAGGACGAGCATGTTGCAGACGGGGTTTTTCGCGAAAATAGCAAATTCTTAGTCATTTGATGGAAGGTAAATGGTCAAGATTGTCGGCTCGAGGTTTCCAGTTTTATACGACTTGTTTAAAGATCGTTTGATGATCTTTTACGTGGAATTAAATACAGTGAGTTATGCCCAATAAATGTTTTTCCGTCTGACAAATAATGCCATTGACCTAAATCTATTGGGAGTTCAGTCGTCAATTTGCAGGATAGGTCACCCTTCATCAATTAAAAAAAGTTCGGAGCAAACAGAAATTTTGAACTTTTTCACCCATTTCTGACGATACATCATATATTCTCTTTTCAAAGATTCTGATAGTGTAGAAATGCTATTTTTAAGCTGTTGTCAAATGTTTAAATTTTGGTTATGCAACAACTCAGTTGTACAAATGTCTAATGCTGAATTCTACTTCTACGATGCTATATCTACCCGTAATTAAGCAATTTGAAACTAGAGTGAGTAAGAAGGAGTAAAATATGTACTTCTACGCTAAAAACAGCTTCCAATAGGAAAATTACGCAGTTTGCAATATTCATCTGTGGTCCGTCTCCGCACTAACGTTTACTTTTGAAAACACAGCAAAATAATATATTTAATAGTCATTTTTACGATAAATTACATTGTTCGCACAGTGTACCCAGCCGATAACCTTGAATATGACACAAAAATATTAAGAAGACCCTGGAACTCCGAAATGCTACGACACAAAATATATTTTAAACGATGCCTGTTGCACTCCTCATCTCGCCTGCGCACCCTTTAAAGCACAGTGTCGTAATAGCCAGAAAAAGTTGTTTTATTCTCATATTATACATGCGCAACATCTTATTAACACATAGCTTACACCTAGAAAGCCGCATCAACCGCAATTACATTTTCGATTTATATCTGGCAGTACCAGGGTCCCCTCGCCTTACGACCGAGCTTCGTTCCAACTAAGAGATCGTAACTCGGTTTTATATTTTTCAACGTAATTTGCATGAACCACAACGATTCGCTCTACATACATATAATTATTCTACATATTGTAAAAAATACCTAATACGTACTCTGTTGTACGTTAAACAAAAATACATAAAAAAAAAAACATAAAAATACATATCTAGACCCTGCTGCGCTCTGGGCATCAGTGCACTCCTCATCTCGCCTGCGCACCCTTTAAGGCAAAGTGTCGTAATAGCCAGAAAAAGTTGCTTTATTCTCATATTATACATGCGCAACATCTTATTAACACATAGCTTACACCTACAAAGCTGCATCAACCGCAATTACATTTTCGATTTATATCTGGCAGTACCAGGGTCCCCTCGCCTTACGACCGAACTTCGTTCCAACTAAAAGACCGTAAGTCGGTTTTATATTTTTCAACGTAATTTGCATGAACCACAACGATTCGATCTACATACATATAATTATTCTACACAATGTAAAAAATACCTAATACGTTCTCTGTTGTACGTTAAACAAAAATACATAAAAAAAAACCATAAAAATACATATCTAGACCCTGCTGCGCTCTGGGCATCAGTGCACTCCTCATCTCGCCTGCGCACCCTTTAAGGCACAGTGTCGTAATAGCCAGAAAAAGTTGCTTTATTTTCATATTATACATGCGCAACATCTTATTAACACATAGCTTACACTTACAAAGCCGCATCAACCGCAATTACATTTTCGATTTATATCTGGCAGTACCAGGGTCCCCTCGCCTTACGACCGAACTTCGTTCCAACTAAGAGATCGTAAGTCGGTTTTATAGTTTTCAACGTAATTTGCATGATCCACAACAATTCGATCTACATACATATAATTATTCTACATATTGTAAAAAATACCTAATACGTACTCTGTTGTACGTTAAACAAAAATACATTAAAAAAAACATAAAAATGCATATCCAGACCCTGCTGCGCTCTGGGCATCAGTGCACTCCTCATCTCGCCTGCGCACCCTTTAAGGCACAGTGTCGTAATAGCCAGAAAAAGTTGCTTTATTCTCATATTATACATGCGCAACATCTTATTAACACATAGCTTACACCTACAAAGCCGCATCTACCGCAATTACATTTTCGATTTATATCTGGCAGTACTAGGGTCCCCTCGCCTTACGACCGAACTTCGTTCCAACTAAAAGATCGTAAGTCGAATTTATATTTTTCAACGTAATTTGCATGAACCACAACGATTCGATCTACATACATATAATTATTCTACACAATGTAAAAAATACCTAATACGTACTCTGTTGTACGTTAAACAAAAATACATTAAAAAAAACCCATAAAAATACATATCTAGACCCTGCTGCGCTCTAGGCATCAGTTCGTGAACTCTCTAACCCTACCAATGTAGTTATCTTTACTTTTTCACTACTTTTATTTCATTACTTTTCACGAGCGTAACTGCGGGTGCTCATAAATCGCAAAACTCATCAATCGACGAGAAGATATAGCCGCGTAATCTCTACGTGGGCCAAGTTCCTTAAGATACCGATCAGTCCACCACCAGCCCACTGCCTTATCGACGACATTCGGTCAATTTGGAGTGTGGTTCAAGTGTTTGCCGAAACGCGGGGTCAGTGACGCACTGAGCAAGGTACGCGAGACGAGATGTGCTTTCGACGTTTCCCGGAAAATATGTGAATATCGTCGAATCCCGGCGATCCGCGATTGCGGGAGAGTTCGGCACTGGAATCCAGAGCTCCGGAGAAGCGGATCGGTGTTGTTTGGGGCCCGGCGGTCGGTGTGATCGCGACCGTCGATGGTCCTCGCGAGCGGACGTCTCGAGGGGACGCCATTTTGTGACCACGCATCGGGACGTAAACATCAAACTTTCTAATTGTGTTTATCGTCGCGCGAGGACATTTTTCTCCTCGCACGGCCAGGAACGCGTGTCGCGCTCGGCGTGCGACCGTTATGATCGACGAGTGCGGCGGTGCCTGACATGCTGGTGTCACTTTTGAAGCGACGTTTCGCGCCAAATCCGCCGACGCACCTGGCGCATTAGCCAAGAAACAGCTGTCCGCACGGGACCGATTTCCTGAATATTCATGTTTGATCGTTGATTTGAGCCTGCGATCGACGCACCCCAAGCCAGGTAGACAGCCCGAAGCATAACACGCGGCGAACGTTGTGCCTGACACCCGGAACTCGATCCTTACCCTTCCGCTCGTTCCGCGGTCGCGCGCAATTTAGGCTTTCCCCCTTTTTCGCCAGGCGAAATGCACGCGCTGACCATTCTTATGTATCTGCCCTACTCCGTTCGCGCAATTACGACCCGCCGACGGTGCGTAGTGTCCCAGCGTTAGTGCCGTTTTTGTTATGTAAACTGTCAGCGTTTCGAGCTGCACATCTGCGGATATTTCATTTTGGGACGAACGAGCGCGCGGTGTGGCTTGTGCGATCGCTGTGGGCTGATTTATTTCGGAGTAGGGTTATTATGCGGGCGAGCGGAGTAGGCAGCGTGTGAGGTTAACATAGCATACAATGGATTTGGTCAGGTAGCTGTTTGTGACAACATAGCATTAACATGGCCCACTTGTGGGGTGGACAGACGTGTGTGTGTATGTGAGGGTCTATTGCAGCTTACCTGGTGTTATGCGATGACTTTCTAAAATATTGGAGTAAAAAAATGCTGCAGATGGTCCGCTGCGGTTAACAACTTTGTAACGTCAAATGAACGGGATCGTTTCTTTTTGCACCTTTACAGATATATGTAAATCCACGTGCGGAGCATGAGGAATTGGTCTACCATGACAAAACGCAGTTTCATGAGGATCGTGGCATGAATACTTCTCAGCTACAGAACTTCGGGATATGCTCCTCAGAGTTATAAGTCTTAATGAGTACAAAAAAATATAAGGAATGGTCTTCTATTCAATCCTGCTGGATGTCAGATAAGCTGAAAAATGTCTGGTGATTCAGGATGGAGCGCTGTTATTCACCATCCCTCAGAATTACAGCTACAGAATTGGAATTGGGAGGAAAACGATGGGGAGCAAGAGAGAGAACTTCCTTCGACTGTTGATATGGACGCCATAAAGGGTGGAGGTAGTTGGGATCCTGCTACTGGACCTAATGGTACGGCACCCTATTCATATATTAACTGTTGCAGTCTGCAAACCATTTGGGATACAAAATATCTTAATTTCATCCAGGAACAGATTCAATCGATTCCGAAGAAGACTCCGATTCTGACGACGAAAGTTCCGGTGGAACCGAAGGTAGTTGTTCTTATTCAGATTCGAATTCGGAGTCGGACGACGAAAGTAGCGGCGAAGAGGAAGAGGGAGACGATACCGGATCTAATTCCGACTGCACATCCGAGCATAGTGAACAGACATTTTCGATCCAAGAAACAAATTTCGAACCGGTACGTATCTCGAATACGTAGATCTAATTAGACTTTATCGTTGCCGAACGGCTTCCAACGTGAAAATTTGTACATATATAATTGCAGGGGGCACTTAAATTAAAGATCACTATGAAGGGACCCAAAAAAGAAGACGTTGAGAAATCGAAATGCGATAAGAGAGGGAGAAGCGTACCGAAAAAGGTCAAAGCAGCCAGTCGTGGCGCTAAGGTAATTTTTGCTACCTACAATTATCTATGCACGAGTTTAAAAACGTCAATGTAGACAGAGAACGCCATATCATATCACGGAGATTTATGACGTTGTAGATAAAGATTCAATTACCAAGCGTATGTTGTACATTGTTCCGTAAATCGAACAACATACTCACCGTCATGCATGTTTCAGTCTTCAGAATGTAGCAGCGACGATTCAGATTCATCGGGCAGTAATACAGCTTCTCAGGACTCACAACAGTCGCAGCAGCAGGCTCAGCAGTCTCAACAACAGCAGCAGCAGCAGCAGCATCAACCGCTGCAGGAGATAAATCAAGAGGATCTAGCAGCCATCTTGCCCGATCAAGAACACGAGGACGCACCGTTCGACGGGTTCGAGGATTCCGAAAGCGGTCGCCTGGTGTCGAAAGCCATTGAGCGTATGTCGCTCGGTGCCGATTCCGATACGAGCGAGAACGGCGATCAAAATCCAATCCCGGTCTATAGTTCTAGCTTGCTGCAGCAGTTCGTCGAGAAAACAGCTCTATTATCCGAGCCTCGTAAGCGGAGGAGCAAGTTGACGAAAAAAATTAACGATACTGAATATCCCTGCGTTTCTAACGTCTCGCCGGATTCTGGGATCCAATCGGTGGATAATAGCCCCTTGCACTTGGCAGTGAGCCCGGTGAGTCCACCAGCTTCGACACAGTCACCCGTGCAACCCGTTGTCCCAAAACCCGCGGTGAACGTTGATCGGGTTCTGTATCCGCCAAAACGAAAGCCTGGCAGGCCTGCTAAGACAGTGTCCACGCAACCACGAGGTCCGGGAAGGCCAAGACTGAAGCCAGAGATTGTGCAGAAAATCGAGAAAATCGAGAAGAACGAGAGAAAGGAGGCCGCCTTGCAACAGAAGGCTACCGTTAAGGAAGAGGAGTCGAGTGTGAAGAAGGGAAAGGTAAAACCGGTGCAGTGCAGGACAGTTGCATCGGAAGAAGTTAAGGAGGAAGCATCGGCGGCGAGTAAGAAGCCGAAAGACAGAAAGCCTTGCCCGAAGAAACGATGTAACTCGGGGAAACTCTTGCCAGAGAAGACGTTGAAGAGGAATGAGAAAAGTTCGCCGACGCGAGTAAAGTGCCTAAACAGATCAGTTACGAATAAAACGGTGAAGGAGTCGTCGCAGTGCGACGGACGGGGGTGCAAGAAGCTGAGGCAGGAGAGGTCGGGATCTGCCAATAAGGGCACGACGCCGGTGACGCGGCAAAAACAATCCATGTGCGAGCAGGCATCCGTGGATCCGAAAATGGTGCACTCTAGTAAGAGAAGTTTAAAAGAAAATAGGAATAACGTGGTGCCGGTCGCCGCCAAAAAACAGTCAGGGAAGAAGCCTGGAGCCGCGACCAGGCGGGTCTTGAAGGAGAATAAAAACAGCAAGAAACCGGCTGCCGGATTTGAAACAAGTGGAGTTGGTGTGCAGACATTGATATCGCTACCCGTCGGGGAAGTGTTGAAGGCGGAGAACGTTGAGAATGTTTCTAACAAATGTGACAAAGCGACTCAGCCGATTCACAATCACTGTCACAAACATCATCACCACAAACATCGACGACGGATCTTGGTACCACCGAAAAATCCGATCCGTATCGATCCGAGCGTGATACAAGAGTTGGAAAAGTTGATCGATGAATTTTCGAGATCCTGTAGTTTAGGGAGGAATAATACCAATTCTGGTCACGCTGACTTGCCGCAAATCTTTCGTGTCAAGAAGCTTACGAAGAAAAGAAAGGGGGATATTAATTCAAACGAAGATCAAAAGCTGAAGAGACGGCTCAAAAAGGAGAAGGTTCTTTCAAACGCGGATTCGAAGAATAACACGAACACCACAACCAATTCGAATCCGAACGAGCAGAGACTACCATTAAAAAAGAGGCACTATCATGTGTCCAGCCCACATAGTTCACAGAGTTCAAATGCCAGTTGCACAGATACTAATGCGAACGAATCAAACTCCACAGAGAGTCATATAGAAGAAGCAATTGAAGCCACTATTACGAGATACGGAGGTAGTTCAGCATCGTCAGTTCACGAAGAGACTGTACCTGTTACCCCTAAAAAGAGGCACAGGGATGCTGAAAATGGGACTTCCGAAAAGCAACCGGTCAGCAGCTCCGAGTCTTTGGAAGATAAGCCTTTGAATCAACTAGAAATACAGCCGCGACGAAAGAAAAAGATTGTCAAAGACCTCAGAGTTACGGTGACGAAGCTGTCGACTGATTGTCACGTGTCATTGGATAAAGCCGAGAAATCGGACAAGTGCCAGAATGAAAAGAATTTAAAGGGCCACGTGGACAAATCCAGCAAGTCTGAGAAAACGGCAACTGAGAAATCAGTAAAAACTGACAAGGCTCAAACTGAAAAAGTTGAGAAGACTGATAGTTCCAGCGAACATATAGAAAAGAACATCAAAGTTGACTCTGAATTGCATGCCACGGACACATGTAACGACAGCGATTTTGTTTGTGAGGGCAAAGTAACGAAGAACGATGTTTCTTCGAGCGTGTCACACTCTGCAAGCTCTGCCGCAACTTTGCTTATGGCAAAGAAGAAGATAAGACGAAGGAAGGCTATAAATCGCACCGGTTTTCCAACTCTGAAGAAGAAGAAAAAGAAATGTCTAATTTCAAACGATTCACCGGATATGCCGAAGGTTGCAGTACTAGCTGGTCCGAGTGAAACCACTAAAGACCAGACCGTAACGAAACGAGACGATTCCGAAACTACGGTAGACAATAAAGTTGCATTATTGGACAGCGAAACACGTGGCGATGTTCTTCCAGTTCCAGATGATGTAAGAATTAAGGAAAGTGACAAACTTCAAGTTCCGATTGAGATCAAAGATTTCGAGGATTCGAACTCTGCACGACACGAAATATCCAGTCATACGTATTCAGACGAAGTGTTGGAATCATGTCCCGGACAATTAAGAGTTCGCAAGGATCTCGTTGAGTCTGATAGTAGCACGCCTTCCGACAAATTGTATCCGGTCAAATACGAAAAGATACAGGATTGTAGAATTTACGATGAGAATGCATCCTTAGAGGAATCGCTCGAAAGATACAATCAAAACCAACGAATTGCCGAACTGAACGAAGAAAATTTGCGAAAGTTGGAACGTGCGAATTCTCAAACGAACGTGAAAATGGAACTGTCCGGCTGTTTCAATAACAATCATAAGAGAAGGAGAGGATCAGCGAGTCCGTGTAATGTGACTCTTAGAAATATGAAGAGGCTACGAAGTGCAGGCTACGACACTGAAAGTGACGCCTTACCCAGTAGCGATATTGCCAGTGACGATCATGAAATTGGGAAACACTCTGGATCTACGCACACCAGGAAGAAGCAGCCAAGATGGAAGAAACGTTACTTGCAAGCTGGCGTCTTTTGTGAGTATCCGAAGGAGGATGAGTCGAAGAAAACCACCGCCACCGACAGTACCTCTGCCAAAAGCAAGATTATTTGCGATACCGCTGAACATCAGCATTCACTCTTGCCTGGCACATATCAGTGTGGCAAATTCTTACGTCAGAGAAAGATACCGTTTCAACTACCCTACGATTTGTGGTGGCTGCACACTCATTCCAGATTACCAGGAAGGGACTTGGTGCCGTCTTGGAATTACAAGTAAATATGTATTACAATCACAATTAAATGTGTCGTTTGTTACGACGCTTGTTAGCACGCGATTTGTTGATTGCACTAAATCATTAATGTCTTCCAGGAAAATTCGGACGAACATTTACTACGACGTCAAACCCACAACTCTGTACGAGGCGCAAGCCTGCGAATGTAAGCCAGAAAGTGGCTGTGGCGACGATTGCATTAATCGTATGGTATTTAGTGAATGCTCGCCACAACTTTGTCCTTGCGGCGAGAAGTGCGAGAACCAAAAGATTCAGAAACATGAATGGGCCCCGGGCTTGCAAAGATTTATGACGGAGGACAAAGGTTGGGGTGTCAGGACACAAGAAGCCATTAAGTCGGGTGACTTCATTCTTGAATATGTTGGCGAAGTTGTATCAGAAAGAGAATTCAAGTCGCGTATGGCAACGAGGTACGTGCATCATCGTCGACTCTAGTTGGTTTAGCATATCCATGTTAAACAATTTTAAACGCACAGGTATGCCAATGACACGCACCACTACTGCTTGCATTTGGACGGAGGTCTTGTGATCGATGGCCATCGCATGGGAGGTGACGGTAGGTTCGTCAATCATTCCTGCGAACCAAATTGTGAAATGCAAAAGTGGAGTGTTCATGGGTTACCGCGAATGGCACTGTTCGCATCGAGAGACATAAGATCCGGGGAGGAGTTGACGTATGATTACAATTTTGCGTTATTTAATCCATCCGAAGGCCAGCAATGTAGATGTGGCAGTAGTGCCTGTAGAGGTGTTATAGGTAGGTGTCCCTTTGTGGATTTCTTCGGAAGTCACGGTGACTGCTAAAATTCGAATATTCTTATTCAACAGGGGGTAAGAGTCAGAGAGTAGCCAGAAGCGTGGCTGCACTTCCATCTCAAGTAGAACCCAGTGAACGGCGGTCAGTTGGCAGACCAAGGAAGAACATGAGGAAATCGAACGCAGTACAGTCTTCTAATTCTAAGGGCATTTGTAAATCTCGTAAAATGGGAGATCCAAACCTAATACACGCGCCGTTATTGAAACCCATGTCACATCAGCAACGTTGCTTCGCGCAGCAGCATCATTGCTTCTTACTGAGAAATCTCGAGAAAGTGAGACGATTGAAGTCGTTGGTCAGTCAAGTACAGATACAAAACGGCAAGGCCAAGTTCGGCGGTATGCATAATATGAAGGAGAAGAGTTCTGGCGACTCTAAAACGCAATCGGACGCGTTTTACTCGCAGCTGACGGCGCTGACGAATACCAATACGAGGACCGTGCGAACGCGGCGACTTGCGCAGGCGCAAGATGATCCGGAAGTGCACAAGACTGCGAAATTGGCAAAGGTGCTCAAAGATTTGTACACCGTCGTGACTACAGCCAACGACGAACACGGCCAATTTCTATGCACGCCTTTCATGAATTTACCTCCCAAGCGAAAATTACCGGATTACTATGAGAAGATTCCAGATCCCGTCGATCTGAGTACAATAGAACAATGTATCGGCACTGGTCATTATAAGACTGCGGAGCATTTTGATAGCGACATGATCCGACTATTTGATAACAACATAAGGTACTTCGGTAGAACGTCGGAGGTAGGAATCGCTGCGGCAAGACTCAGGAAACTATATTTGGGAAGTAAACCCGACTTTGTAGAACTGATAACGGAGGCTACCGGCACTCCACCGTCGCAGGCATTTTTACCACCTCGAGGATCAACTGCTGGCGAAGAGGACGTCATTCGATGTATCTGTGGACTACACAGGTATGCCCATTTTTTTGGTTACGCAATGCTCATGAATTTTTCTTAATTCGGTTATCATTTAACATTACGTCACGCAGGGACGAGGGTCTTATGATTCAGTGTGAACGTTGCCTCGTATGGCAGCATTGTGACTGCGTCAAAGCGGATACAAGTGTGGAATCGTATTTGTGTGAACGATGTCAGCCCCGACCAGTAGATCTTGAGATTCCTTTGGAAGGTGAAGAGGAAGAAGAAGGGAAGAAGCATTACGTAACGTTGTTGCGTGGCGACTTACAGCTTAGACAAGGCGACACTGTTTATGTGTTGAGGGACACGCCTGAAAAGCACACTTACAAGACGATTCAAAAACCTGATTATGAGCAAATGGATATATTTAGAATCGAAAGATTGTGGAAGAATGCAGAGTGAGTCTTCTTCTGTATAAGCAATATTGATTTCACCGCATGGATAAATGCTAAAAGGTCACAAACTTTATAGGGGCGAACGATTCGTTTTTGGTCACCATTACCTGAGGCCTCACGAGACGTATCATGAGCCAACTCGTAAATTCTATGAAAACGAAGTGGTGTGTGCGCCTCTTTACGAGGCAGTACCTTGCGATCTCGTTGCTGAACGCTGCTGGGTTCTAGACCCACATACATTTTGTAAAGGTACGAACGATAGTTTATTCTGTCAACATTTGCGTAAGCCGTTGACTGCGTTATTTATGCATTGTTTCTTTTGAATAAAGGACGTCCCGTTGGATCTACACCGGAACACACTTATGTATGTGAGTACCGTGTCGACCGTGCGGCGCGGCTGTTTACGAAAGTTGCAAGAGCAAGGCATCAAGTATGCACGAAACCGTATGCGTTTGAAACGTTCCCCCAACGTATCAAACATTACCGCACTTACTTGGTGAGTAAACTTGCGAACAAACTCATTATTTTACAGAGCACAAGCGATGCGTATCGTAATCGTATGCACTTTTATTTTGCACAGCCTCATAGTCTTGACGGGATTCAAATGGGGAATAAAATGAATAAAGACAAAAAAAAGAATAGTTGTCAAGAATCGGACAGTAATCACAAAACGGAATCAAATGAATCTGCGAAGGCTAGTAATAAGGATCAACAGAAACCTTCCAATAGTAGAGCTAGACGAAGATCCAGCGAAATTTTATCTGTGCCAGTACCTGCCACCACATCTTACGCTCAGGTAATATTGCGTGGAATATATGAATACGAAAACGGATAACGGCCATTAATCGTTTCGAACTTACAGAGAGAAGAACAGAGGAAGAGACTGAATAGCATTCTGATCAATTTATTGCAAAAAATGCCGAATAAGAAGGACCCGTTGGACTTGTCGTTTCTTCTCGAAAGGAATAGGCGAAATCGGAAAAGACCAGGTGGGCTCAATCCGTGACATTGGATAATACCGCAACGATAATATTGCATTACGTGTAGATAATTAGAGCCTGTTGCTACCTTCAATTACAGTCAGACTTACAGACGAAACGATTAATCTATATGCAATTATAGCTTTGTTCTGCTATATGTAAAAGTGCTATTCGATCCTTTTTCAGGAGGAAAATGGTAAAGAAAGCATTTTCTTCTTCATATAACCCGTCCATTCATATAATTTATAATGGTAATGTAGCCCGTAAAATCAATTTTCCACAGTAGGTTATATTGATCGAGATCTTTTTATATATTATTTTTACGTGCGAAACAAAGGCAAATTCGAGTTAATGGAATTTCTGTAGTTTGCGAAAATTTCCATGCTAACCGTTGCGTTCTCATTGATTGTGAATCCCCACTGTCAATGAAAATGTGATTTCAGATTATCTGTCGTACTTCAGGTCTATCTTAACGTGAACATTTTGTAACTATTTCAATCGAATAGAGGTAGTCTGGTTTTCATAAAGGCAGTAATGTGTCTCTCGAGGAATAATATTTCAAGCCCGAGTTGAAACGTAAGGGAGGTGTTTCTTAAATTATCTGTGCATAGCAGGTTACAATTTTTAATAGATTTAAGATCCAGAAACTGTATAGAATTATTTGTAAATTTTTTTCATAGTTGATACGGTTAAGTGTACAAACGATATACAAGATTGGATGGAGAAAAAAGGAGGGAAATGCGATTGAGTAAGTTATGGGTGTATGCGGTTATAAGAGTGAAAGGCAACGATGAATGTGTGTGCGTATATGTGATGCTTTATTGCACAAAGTAATATTATATTTTTCATAACCCCAGTGTTATTTGAATTAAGTGTAAAGTAGAGTCTTAAATTAATAGATAAACCTTTACTACTATATTTAATTTATTAATATCGATTATCGTAGTCAAACGCGGCTGATGATTGCAATGACTCTGAATTGTACATACATATCCGGGATTTCATATTTATTATTGCATTAAACGATATAGTAAATGCATATTATATTACATGTATTTAATACGAATAGCTTTTATTTTTTATCATGTTTTTTAAAGTATTGTCTAGTATATTTTTTATTTACAAGAAATTGATGGTACTGCGTTAATTTTACGTAAGACGAAAGTATCGAGCGCGAGTGGCAGATACCACATTCGATATATTGGTTGAGGAATTAATATAAATACGTTTACTTTATTTAAATGTAAAATCGAGGCGAGCATGAGCTTCCGCTAATTATTTTAAATTGTGAGGCTTTTACGTTTTGTCGATGACAATAGGATCATAGATACATAATCACTATGTAACGTATAAAACGCATATTTGCATCTTTAAACAACAAAAAAAAAACTTTATTTTGTTTCTTTGGTATGCTTATGTACATTTATTTAATTAATCTATCGTAATTTTGATGATTGTAAGTTACGATTGACCGAACAATTTATTAACGGGGTGAAGGTTGCCAGGGATTAACACGGATACTCCTCCTGGCACATTTATTGTTATGCGTTACCAAAAAGTCTAACAACGTAATTTTTATAATTGAGTTTCTATAAGCCTTGTAAAGTCTTATATAAATCTTGAGCTGAAACGATATTGATAAGTGGATTTAAGACTATGTTCATGATCTATATTTTAAAGATACAACAATATGTGACTTGACGAACGTGCGCTTATACATTATATTGTTGAGAATGGGTACGAAAATAAACTGTTTCCATTGAGGCCTATGCCTATTTGCCACACAGTTGCCATGACATGTATTTATGCTCTGTTATTCGACCTCTATATGGTACGCGTGTTGTATGCGACATTAAGTACGAATGATCGTTCCATCTTTTATCCGCACATTAGTCGAATAGTTTCGTGGCTGGTATGATTGAAGAATAGTAAATGAATTCAGTGTTACAACTTCTACATCCCAATGTTAAAAAGATTTATTTCTAACATAATCATAAATGGTTTTTGTTTCATATTAATAAATGCATTTGCATGATCCACGAGAAAAGACATATACGAAAAACTTATTACATCATGCCTTCTACCAATTAAATTTCACTGCGTTGTAAAAATTAGCGATAAGTGTTAGTAAACTCGTCTGGCCACAGATGCTCCTCTTTTTAGTATTCCATAGCGTTTCGCATTTAGGAATACCTTGCAAAGCTATGCCACGTGAAATATTGCGTAGTTGTGTATTGTGCAGTCGAAATACAATATTCTTCCTATACAGTTACGGGAAAAGATATGCTGCTATTTGTACCTTATGTTATCTCACGCAATATATGAGTTCGATGAAATTGACTGATATATAACTGGTGCACCGCATTGAACGTACAGTCGTTCGCTCTCGGTTTAATTAATCAATTTTGAATTCGTTTCGCTGAAAATATCTTTCGTCTTACGTTTATACTATTCTAATCGCAACGTTGTAGCGAGTGCGGCTCGCTGTATGGATTGGAGTGCAAGTATTTCTTTCTTGTATGTGGGAAGAGGGGAAAGTATGCTTCTATATAAACGCGAGAGTACAATTAATTATACATACGTACTTGAGTAACGGAACTCGTAATAACACAGAAATGAATTGTATCACACATTTTTCTATCGATATTGTTTCGAACGAGAGTGCAAGTGTATCTAATGTTTGCCGCTTCGTGAGTCGCGCTTTTAAAAAGAAATGACAGCAACAGTTTCCTTTCGCCGTTCGAAGAACATTCAGTAAGAACAGCCAACCGCAAAATAAAACTGCGCCCCGTATGCGCCGATAGCTATCGGCCGCATAAATGGTACATGTACAGATCATTGTATTCGTTTCCGACAAAAACATAAATACACGTTAAACTTTTAATTATCCGATACGTAATGTGGGCTTTTCATTGAAGTTCCGTTCCCCCGACATACTGCAGTTTTTCTTTTCGTCTTCGACGCGTGATGCACTTAAGCCAGAGCTAGAACATCGAATCCGCGCGCTCGCAATGACGAAGATTGTAAATAGATGTTTGGAACCGGAAAAATAGAAGAATTCTTTTATTTTTTTATGAACAAAGTTTGTACACTTTCTTCAACAACTAAGTCTGTAGATTATGTACTAGCTTTTTCAATCGTATATAAAAATTTTGCAATGCACGTGGGCTCATACCGTACCACGCATTGTAGACATTATGAAACTTTCAATCGTGGTAACACAGTGGTACTCTAGTATACCCTATTCTTAGATTAAATAAATTTTCTGGTTATTTCTTAAAAAATATGTCACATTCTTCATCCCTTAACATTAACGCTAAATCTACGTAATTTCATCTAAACATTAATTATTTCCAATGTTATGTTTCTACGTGTCAAAGTACTTCAAATTTGGAACGTCACACTGTACAATATGTTTCAGGGAAAGAAGATAATAAGACGTTCCCCCTCGGGTTAGACGAGGAATCGTGAGTGTAAAAGTTGATCGAATTATCTGCTTTGCCTGCAACCACATTATTTCGAATTTTCTTCGTAAACATTAATTGATCGCACAATTATAATATACACTTTAGAATGCAAGTGCTTCTCACTACACTTATACAAATTTGTGGAATCGTGTTATCGGTGATTCAGGTTGCGTGAAATTTATACAATTATGATTTCTTGTATCCTTCAATATAAAAAAAAGACGCCACATGATTTTTCGCAAACGATGTTTATGCAAATAGATGTGTACCGCATAATTCACCTCTTCTTTGCAAAACATAAATCTGAAGATGCAGAGGAAGTACGCTGGGTAACAAATACATTCAACGTTGTAACATGTCACAGAGCACTGCTAGCTATCTAAAACAATGTTTATCTCTACTACACAATTATTGCTGTTATCGCTAAACCTCTCACGAGACAGTTTTATCAATGATGCCAATCGGTAAATTAACAATTTGAATAAGATACAGAATACCGCTACGTTACTTCCTAATGGTTATACTACGATAAACCCGACGCTTTCTAAAATAAACGCTGCAAATTAAGGTCCTTCTAAGCTGGATACTAATGCGTATACCTTATCCACTTTTAACTTCTACACGCAACTCTGACATTGCAACGTCTTGCGTACCACTACGCACTTACTCATAGAATCGTACAGCACAATGTCACTTTAGCTTAGAATTTGTTGACTGCAACATCTAGAATTCCTATGATACGGTATGCAGGAATCAAAAATATCTCTTCTTTTATATTTCTGACTTGCTCTTTCGTT
The DNA here is from genome assembly GCA_033815515.1 of Cryptocheilus praepositus. NCBI lineage: Eukaryota > Metazoa > Arthropoda > Insecta > Hymenoptera > Pompilidae > Cryptocheilus > Cryptocheilus praepositus. Next base: position 5,371,902 of record JAWWQZ010000257.1, read on the forward strand.
AAAAAAAGTCGCTACGTATGAACACGAGTCCAAGAATAATTTATTTGTGACACGGTATGTTCTTCACACATACACATACCCCTTTACTAAAAGTCACTGCTTAACGTATAGACAGATGGCCGGTACAGCCTCTGCACAATTTTTTTTTCTTTTTTTTTAATATGAGATCTGTACATTATATACACAAGTCCTTTTGACTCCGACAAACGATCAAAAGGGTTGCATTTGTCTCGATGATAATGATGCAGTTTACCCACACGTACTAATATTCCTCTTACTCCAACACTTTCAAACTCGAACGTGTTACAAAATGCTAAACCAGTGCAGTTACGTTAATGTTATGTTGCGCCAATGCACTTACGCTATTAGACCTATCTTTGATAAAGAATGTCTAAACTTAAAGTCGGTTATGTGCTACGATGAAATTGTTAAAACCTCAATGCGACAATCGTTTTGCATTTTCAATGCAAAATAATTTACTTTACAGTGTCTGCAATAGTGCTTTCATGCAATAAAATTTTAATGAAATCTTGACGTCTCGTTAACTGCGCATGCCTCCCGAAAGCATACTGCTCATTGCTGTCAATGTATCCGTTCACGGGAGAACTTGTACATTGTCAAATATTGAAACACAATCGTCAATTTGATTTGTTACAACACGGTATCGTTACATAGAAATATTTTCATTCTCTACTTGTGTTGTTGGGACTCTTGCGCGTTTGTGGTAGCACTTTGGGCGGAGTTAAAATCTTGCGTATATCCCTGCCATCCTTGCGTGTAACTGTACGCAGATCCTGACTCACTGGATCCTGCACTTACACCCTCAGTTGTGCTTACCTGTAAGAACATTAGTACGACACCGTTATACTTTAAATAAAAGACATCGCTCTTCTTCGAATGATTCTTGTATGTGCGACAACATTGATAATGAGCTTCTAGAATAATCTAATGCCAGACAACTGCTCTTACAACGTGAATTAGGCGTTGTGTTGTTCAGTAATCAGAAAGTGAGGTAAGGTAAATGTTACTAATTTTCCATATACTTATGTAATTGGTAACCGCACGCTTTGGTACAATAACTTCGTCGACCATATTGAATTTCCTCTTCTGGAATAAACTATCCTATTGCCGCAAATCACACAGCCATTACCCTACTAGTAACATTTTATAAGCATTCATAACCAACGACAACTATCCACAATCAGTAAGGGTTTCTTCAGACTTATTTATAAAAAAAAGTTGGAAGGCATCTATACCTTACTTTCTGTTCCACTCTCGTAACATTTACTGTGGTGGATTATTGTTTGCTTACAGCTTGGCCACCAGCTGCAGTAGTCTGTCCTGTTTGCTGCTGTTGGCCCCAATACTGATTGTAATACTGTTGGTTCCAACTATTCCAGTTACCATTGCCATATCCGTGTTGATTATAGTTTGATTGGTTGTAGGATCCTTGGCCGTATCCCTTCCAGTTGCCTCCCCATCCGCTTTGCTGCTGTTGCTGACCCCAGTCACCTTGTCCCCATCCACCGCCTTGCTGTTGCGATTGACTGTTCGACCAATTACCTTGCTGACCCCAATTGGACTGTTGCGACCCTTGGTAGTTACTAGATTGACAAAATGATCATAAGTGCATCACGTCTCTGATATACCGAGTCAACCGATACCGGAGCAGAACAGTGCATTCAAGACTTACCCCATTGGACCCCAGCCACCACCTTGACGCGGAACTGCGGGCCTGTTCCGTTCGTTCATTGGTCTCCGGTCGCCGATGCCTCTTCTGTCCATACCACGATGTGGCGGTGGAATTGGTGCACCTCGTCCTCTCCAAATCCCTGGAGGTCCATACCCACCACCGTGTCTCATGTGACCACCTCTTTGTTGTCTCTCCCTCCAACGGCCCATGTTGTTGCCTCCGCGCCAAATTTGGTTGCGATTACGATCTGGATCTGTGAGACAATTCATTATTATTGCGATGAAAGTGAGAAAATTACTTATGATTTCCAAATGCCAAGAAACGCACAGTTGTTTCGTCTCTCTCGATGATCACGATTATCTCTGATGTCGCGGTTGTTTCGATTATCGCGAATGTCTCTGTTACCAGCATCGGGTCTTTCAAATCGCGGACGCTTGGTGATCTGTTGCTGGCCGAATCCGGCTTCTTTGCCTTCCTTGTTGTACTTTTCAATTAGTTTCTGGCCTTCGTCTGTACTGAGTCCTACCCACTCGACAGAATCGAATAATTCGCCCGTTACCGGAGCAGTAAAATTGGCTGAAAATAACAAATGTTAGAAGTAAAACTGACATAGCCAGAAGTAAAACTTGATCGAACGCAAAATTAATCTGGCTATTGATAACGAAGACTAACCTTTCAATTCCATTAATTCGGCGTTGGATACTTCATTTCCTTCGACCCGTTCATGCTTAGTAGCGCGCGATTTAAATTCTTCATCCGATGGAACTACGATTATTGCTTTGCGTTGGTACCCACAGAAATGTCGCATCTTACGTCTTTGTGCAGACGAATAAACGTTCGTCTGTAATAACAAGAAAAATATTGAACATGTTAAGCAATAGGGGAGTAAATATTAAATGGTTACTATGTGCCAGATCTTACTTGATCCAGTATATAGTTGCGTCTTCTGCTGGCTGCTACCTCAATTAATTTATTTAAAGACTGGGTGCATTTATCGACAAGTGTTTCCCATCGGCCACGATATACTTGCTTCCGCGGCATACCCATGTCTTTCATTTTATTAATTAAATTGCTCATTCCCAATACATTGTACATTCTTTCGGGGTGATCTGTCGTATGCTTTGACGCCCAAAAAGTCTTTCCAGCGGCGGGTAACCCACACATCATAATGACTTCGCAGTCTTCCTTCTTTCCAGGTCTACGCGGTCCAGCAATTCTATTCTGATCTTCCGCTTTTAGAACGGGAACATACCCACTCAATATTTCCGAACTCCACGGTTCTTCCTGTCCGAAATTACACACGAAAGAGCAATTTTTACTCAAAACATGCGGAAACAGCGGCTTATTTCCAAGTTCCTCCTTAGAAATGCTGAATGCCGTGCCTAAATCTTTGCCATTCACAGTATACGATAATGTGATAGTATCCTCAGTGGCATCAAGATAACATCCAACAACGTCATCTTTATTGAATTGTGACCCATAATCCGTGAACTCGTTATCAGTTGATTTTTTTCCGGTACTGTCGTAACCGTAACTCAGCTTTTCCTCTCCAAGCTGCATTGACGTATTAGCAGCGGACCAACCGATTCTGAGCACGTGCGGATGATTTTCATCTTGCATGCTGACGGGACAGTGCTCAGTAATTTTTGTCTCGTAATAAATCTTGCCATTTATTACACCGTATGAGGCCCTCGCGCCTGCCCAAATATAGCAAAATCCATCATCGTGCATCGGGGTAGCAGAAAGATATCCTTCCTTGTTGATAATCAGATTTAAGTCGGAATCATCTAAAAAAAAAAAAATATGATAATGATAAATACTTAAATGCATGAATCGTATGAGTCACGAAAGCTTTTGCGCGATGAACCTACACCAAGAGAGAACAACAGCAGAATCATCAATTTCTGGTTCGTTTTCAACCAGTTCAGGGGCTGGAGACATTTGCCTCTCCTCCGCGGGACTAGGAGATCTTTTTCGTTTTCTATCTCTATGATCCGTGTGTTCCACATCTTTCGGTTCAGATTTCACGTTTTCGTCAGACTTCATTTCCTTCATTACAACATCCTTAAACAAAAAGAAAAAAAGATAAATACACCAAATATTTAACAAAGTTATGGTTTCTAAGACTTTTTTCATACCTCTTCATTTTCCGTGAAAGCATTATTATTGTCCATACTTTCGTCTATAGACTCCGATTTACTTAAAGATTTATCATCTTCATTGATACTTTGCTCTTTATGATCTGCATCACTGTCATCCATTTTTTCATCTTGTTCAAACTCTTGCTCCTGAATTGTTTGCTCCTCATCCTTCTTATTTTCTATGCATTTGTGATCATCGCTAATGTTATCTACATTTTGAACATCATTTTCCACTTTTGTACTGTCTTCTGTACTATGTGATATCTTTTTAATTTCCTCTTTCACATCTTCCTTCATTTCTTCCTCATTTTGACCGTTCTCCTCAAGAGATGTTTCTAATACAAGTTCGGGTTCTTTCTGTGTAGTAAAAGTATCTGTTTCTTCTTTTTTTACGTCATTTAACCCAGTATCCTTTGAAGGTGATACAGATTCTTGTACCGGGGTGGTTTCACTATTAGTATTAATTTCCGTTTTTTGAGGCACATTCTCTACTTTATCAATGGTCTTGTGTTCACGAACGTCTGATTTCTTTGGTGAATCTTTTATTACATTTGAAGCGCTTACGTCGCTTGTATTTTTTTCTACTTCTTTCTCATTGTCTTCCGATACTTTCTCTATCCGCTCAGAATCTAGTTTATGGGCTTCGTTTTGTACAGTAGTTTTCTCAGGCTCTTCCTGTGTTTTATGAACTTTCTTCGGTTCAGGAGTTCTCTGATTTTTTTCTTCTTCCGCAGGCTCTTCCGGTATAGGCTCAGGTACAGTAGCTAAATTCTCTGAAGGTTTTTCTATATACTGAGCCTTGCTTGGAGAGGATCTGCTAGATGCAGAGGTTGATCTAGGAGTGGTTCTAGTGGCAACTTTAGATGGAGTTGACAAGGTTGAACTTCTCGATGATCGACCAGGTGTCTTAGGTGGTTGTGCTGGCTTCGACGGTTCCACCGATTTTTCTCTGGTTTCCCTCTCGCCTCCATCTTTCACAACCTCTGTATTTGCAACCGTCCTTTCTTGGGAAGCTGAAATATAAGTTTATCATACGCATATTGCATTTATTGGCAACATTTCATCTAACCTATTTCTGGCTATATATTCTGCAGTTCGAAATAAATTATGTTTTCCACGCAAACGATACGCAAGTAAAATACGGGTTATGGTATGAAGGAGCGAATGAACAGTTACCGAGCGGTTTCAAATATATACTGCTCTCGGAACGAAATTAAATTCAAACGGTGCGCACAGCTCTAATTCACGAAACGAGAATCCCGCTTATTCCGCAAAGCGAGCAAACCAACGCAGGGTTAGCTACGCGCGCACGCAAATGTGCATAGTGTTTGTCGTCCTTCACAACACAACACATCCATCTTACATCGGTAAGAAGTTTCGCACGGTGGAAGACGAAGGCGTGCAATCTTAGTATATAAAAATGCAGTCAGCGTTTGCGTCACCAGCATCCGCGATGACACGCGCATCGAGGATTCAACGCGAACGGGCGTGATCTATTCAAACGTGTTTACTAGATGAAAAATACAACTCACGACTTTCGGTTTCCTCTTCTAACGCCTTGCGAAGTCTCTCAACAAGCACTGCCTTGTTGCCCTTCGTGTCAAGACCCCGTTGCGACAGTTGTGCCCGTAATTCCACCACCTTTAATTTAGCTGGATCCATGGCGCGGAATTTTCTATAATTTACGTTAACCCACGCACTTTCTCTCGACGAAAAGGCTCACAAAAAGTCCATACACGCGCCAGTGACCCGCGCTGCATATACAATATGGCGGCACAACTGCAAACAACGCGTTACGTATTACGACGTGCTCCTACTGGCTGATTCAGCGTCGGTTTACAAATGGCGACGGTTCGAGAGCGAATAGAAAGTCTCAACCGATGGCGCGAATGGACGCCTATTAGTCCAGCTAAGGCGGGACTTCCGTCTATTGGCTGGGCCTCGTGTGTGGATATTACATTGACGGTGCGTTCTCAAAAGAACACATCGCTTTGTTGTGGCTCATTTTGTCCATGTCAGGTGCTGCGTTAACACACAACATTGACACGCCGAACGAAAAGTTGGACGCGAAATTATGAACGCGATAAATATGAACTGGCTGACGTCGGCCGAGGGAGAATCTCTGGTGCATCATTTTTACATTAATTCGTCGCGAAAGAGGCGGTTTTACGGTAAGTTACATTGCGGTTTTATCATGTATGGAGGCTGATTAATTTGTATGCCGTAATTTTTAGGTATATTGGAGCGACCACCCCTGCCCTCGTCTATCGAGGAGGTTACTTATAAGATTTTTGTTATCGGTAGATCCGGCGTGGGAAAGACTTCAGCTGTTGCCCGCCTAGCAGGCACACTTGAGTCTATTAATTATACTGAAACCAATGGCATAAAAAAGACAAATGTGTATTGGCCGGTGAAAATATGGGATAAGGTTGTTCTCTTTAAGCTACAGTTTTGGGATACGTCAGAGAATAGCATTAAAAAGTACAATCACATATTGCCCGTGGGTATAATATTCATTTTCTAAACATAATTGTGTACGCTGATCAAGTTAAAGAATTGGATCCAACTTTTATTTAGGCCTGCAAGGACAAGGTTGATGCAATATGCTCTGTGTTTTCCTTTGATGATGCTGGGAGTTTCAATGATGTTCCATATCTGATGAACACGATGACTGCTATCAAGGAAAAGCCTGCAAACATAGTGATTGGAACGAAGTCAGTTTATATTATAAGTACTGCTTGTATACAGAATGAGAACTGTAAAAATGATCTATATCTTTTTGTACAGATTCAAGCCTTGGACCAGTTCAGCGGTGGAGGATGACCAGGTTAAAGATTTTGAGGACAAATGGAAAGTTAAAGTCATCAGAATCGACGCCAATAAATCGCCCGCGAGATCCGAAATGTTTGACTGCTCTTATCAGTTAAACGCAATTTGCAATATTTTGTGGAATAGAGACAAGGAATTTATATCCAAACAATTGGGACAAACATAGTTTATAAGAACTATGAGCGAACTCTTCCAAGAAATAGATTCTAATTTATTTTTACGTCTAACACTTCAATTATCTCAGAAAAGTAATTCCCATTCCTTTCTCTTTCCTCATTCAACTAGTCTATCACTTATTCATCTTATACATTTGAAATTAGGCTACCATATTCCTGGTACATGGCTTCTCATATCCCCTAAAATGAGGGATCAAGACCGACATCACGAGGGTGGCGAGAAATGAGGGTAAATAGTGATGATTTTTCCTCAGAAATTGCCCCCATAAGACAGAAGGGTCGATTGCGGCCTTATCACCGACTCCACTTTCTTCTTCCTCGCTGATTTCCCAACGTAACAAGTAAGTTCCGTCCTTCCTAAAATTCGTTCCAACCAATATTTCGGGACGCCTCTATATAGAAACGGAGACCCGCTGTTTCCGAAGCGCGTATGGGTGGATCAACCAATTGATCCTTTTAGCCACTGAATGCCAGTCCACAGAAAGATGGAAAGGTGTGCTTTTCATGATGCCGGTGTGTAGGCTGTAAACTTTAAGGGAGTTGCCATGACGATTCTGACGTCATAGTTGTCTGTATCTACCACTCCGCATTATCTCCGCTTCCCTTCGTTTTCGCACGACGAGACGCTCCTTCGCTCTTCCTCCTCGTTTCCTATACCTATCTGCTATTATTGATTGTCGTTAGTCGTGCGTGGTCATGGTCTCTTTCGGGGTTCAATGCTGAGAGCGGAAGGGTACTTAGTTAGCCGCTTTGCAAAGTGCACAAACTGAATATACGTTTGCGTAGATTTAAAGATCTGATCTGATGCTAAATGTGTGCAAAGACGTGTTCGATATTTTAGGGTGTCAAAAACCAAACATAATCGATACATTAAATTGATTAATCTTAGCATCCCTAAAGTTTTCTCTTGGTAATGTATCTACCATTATTGATTGTCGTTAGTCGTACCTAGTCATGATCTCTTTCGGGGTACAATGCTGAGAGTGAAAGGACACTTAGCCAACCCCCCAATGACCGCCTTGCGCAATAGACGAATTGAACATATATTTATATAGACGTAGAGAACTGGTCGGATACTAAATGTGCGCAAAAACGTGTTCGATATATTAGGATGTCGGAAACTAAGCGTGGTCGATAAATTAAATTGACTAATCCTAGGATCACGGGAGTCTTCTCTTGGTACCGTAACTTATTCGCCTACTCCCATGGGAATCCTTATCTTTTATATCAAGGTTCCCGGTGTCCTCCACATATAGCCAAGAGCACCATCATCTGGAAGGTTGCCCTCGTCCTTCGTCCTTGGCTTCGTCATTTAGATGGCGTGACGTAGAGATCTGCGTCAGAAGCTAGACGCCCCTCTTGCGTGCCAAAACGTCTGCAGAGATTTTGTCGATAAGCGGTTCCACACAGTGATTGGATATTCGGTATTGTGGCCCGTCGGTTCGTCGGAAAATGGTATTCGCTTTTCGCTCCGGGAAGCTCGCGTCAGACTGAAACGGGCCAGCACGTGCCGAAGTGCCGTCAATCACGCATGATGATGTAATAATGTCGAAGGATCGATGCACCGCTCTCGTCGCTTGATATTTCATGGGGCATTGAGCTTTGACACGATGAAACGAACCTTCGCCCATGCCGGCACATGGGCGGAGGTAACGGTGGGTGATAATTGTTTTGGGGAAACGCATCGATGCGTACTAAGACTAACTTTAGCACTTGTAACTTGTGAAAGGGCTCCAACTTTCCCAATTTCAAGAAACTTCCCTGAAAGATACAGTTTCAGTACAGTACTAGGACTGGACTGCGGTAGAAGTTTTCGAATCATAAATACTGGTACTAAATTGGAAATGACTGCGGATGCGGCAAACTAGCTTCGCAGCATCTGTTTCAGGATAATTCTTCATGTTATTGCTAGCTCGCGGCACGATGTTTGATCGCACGAAACTAACGGACGTTTTCCTGCGAGCGTAACAAATTGACGCCATTATTCACGATCACGAATTTGGGCCCACCCGGCGAGACGTGGAGTCCCTGCGAAGACTCATTAATCTAATATTAGACCGGTTTTCTACGCCGCGCGAAATCTTTTACGGTGGCACAGGAGTTTGTATCGCTGCACTCGTTTTTATCCCCGCGGCGATTTTTATTTTAGTACCGCATAAATGTCGAGTTTCGCGAATCGATATGACAGACCGATGACCGGATCGTCAAGCGTATTTCGAAATGGGGCGAATATTGAGGTGACAACTTATTCCTGCAGCTTTGACGTTGCTCGCTGAACAGCAGACTACCTTGAGAATTACCTTGACACTACACTCGCCGCGATTATTTGAGGCCTGCGGCGGTTCGAACGACTTTGATTATGCATTGTTGCGAAGGAACGGAGACAAAGCGAGAATCGACAAGTGAGCGAGCTCGCGGGCTCAACTACGTGCCTTCCTCTCGAGGAAGAAGAGGTAAAAAAGCGAAAGAGAGGAACCTCGACACGGCGAAACGGGCTGTTAGAGCAATGTCAAGTGCGTCTATTCTAGGCCTTACGAGATCTCGCCACTTCGATATGTATTTCAAGAGCACGTTTGCTGCAACCGTATTTTGCGGCCTTTGTGGATCCCAGAAAATTACGAGCACCCGCTCTGCCTCTCGGGCCTCCTCACTCTTATTCGCTTCCCTCTCTTTGGTGGAATCCAAGAATTTCTTACGCCAGTAGTCCAGACATTTGAAGCTGTTACATGATTTGCGCGAGACTGTAAGTCTACCGTAGACATCGACGTATAGTTTTTTTTGGTTGACACAAATTAGTTTCTAAAAAAAACACTCTCTACCTGTTTCGCGTCTCAAGGGGTGCCTTAACAGGAGTTTGTTCAAACTTGTGTTGTTGATAAAATTGGAAAAGGAAGATTGGAAGGGTTGCAGTTTCGTCTCGGGTCCGCCCACAGATTCATGACTAACCTTAATGAAGACGGATTGTAGGATTAATCTCAGGACATTAAAGTCTATCGCGTAATCTTGATTCTTCTTAATACACGATAATAAATGTGTACAATGTGAGTACCCTTGGGGATTAGACTTCCGTGACTTCTTCGCTTTTTCATTGAAAGCGGGGTTTCATCAGTACTGGGGCAAAGGCACCCGCCACCTGCAAACTTAATTCCAGGGTAAGTGCGCGTATTGATTGCGTATTTTTAGACCTGCTCGCGACAACTACGGCAACATCAAATATTCACCCCTCGTCCGAAACAGAACTTGCCCAAGCGCAAGTGCCAGGCTAACTGCCCCTCCTCTTCACGCTGTTGAATGAAGTAACAGAAACGAAATCACGTGGAAATTGCAGACTCTCCCTAGTTCTGGTCTGTCGTTTAAGCTGGTGTGTTTGGGTGTGTGTGTATGTTAGTCTTCGGCCGAGGCGACCCTCCCAAACATTCAAAGGCCTTCATTTCATCGAAAAGAATGCAATTGCAACGAACTATCCAGTCAGGTAATTTAAGTAGGGAGGGTCTAATTTAAGGGAGATGTACAACGAACACGCTTCGGTCTTTCGGCAAAGTTCTTTGCACTCTACCGTTCTATCTCTAGACCATCGTTGATTTTACACACCGATGGAAGTAACCGACACGAGGTAACGTCTGACGAAAATAGTCATATTCCTACTCTGAAACGGTAAATTTTTGATAACAGTAAGAAAAGAATGAGACACCCAAATTGATTCGTCGTCTTCAGATATCGAAGGGAGATATTCTTGTTTGCACGCTGAAGTCAGCTTTTACGTGGTTCGAGTGTATTTTGAATGCGACCGGGAGAGCTGATAGATAGATTAACACATTAGATACACGAACTCGGGAAGGTTCAAGTGGACCTGATCGATGGGACCTGTCGAAACTAGGTCTTCGTCGGCTGACTTCCACTATCAACTGTCTTCTTTATATTCTCCCACGCGCGCGGTCAATTTTCGAAGACTGATTATCAATCTTCGAGGCGTCCGCATTGGTCACACTTGCTTGAGGATTTGGCAGCGCGGACTGCTACCCTCACCTTCTATCCGATTTTAAATCCGACAGCAGGTGACACGCTTTAGCACTTCTCTCGCGACCCAGATTCGCGGATATATAATTTTCCCAAGACCGACTCCATCTCGAGGTTTGTATCGACGTTGTTGCAACAGTACGCGCCCTTGGCAGAGGAGACGCTGTTTCACAGGCTATTCAACAATAAAATCTCGACTCAAAGTAGCATGTGGCTGTCAAAGAGGAGACTCGGCGGCGCTGAACTTAACATCCTAAAAAAGTTTCTTCAAAAAGAGAAACTACGCGAAATTACTCGACTCATCGCTTGCGGTCGTTCTGCCGCTCTATAAAGTCGTTCCTCTCGCGGAAACGACTGACAGGAGATGGCTCTTACCCGAGCGGGGCTCATAAACATTTTTATTTATCCCCCTATCACGCGTCTGCGTCGTTTGTTAATTCTACCCGCTGTAATCTTTTCTCGGGCGTTTCTACCTTCCTGGCATCATCCACCCTTGTTAAAAAGAATACAGATTTGGGCTTCGGGAAAATCGCACGGACATCCTGCCGTTGGCCATCTGATTACAAACCTTCAAAGCGGTGTCAGTGGCTGGTAGGTTTTCAGTACCCGCATGAAATATCAATCGTAAATTTCGGAATATCCCTGATGTACGCCTGTGCGCGTAGATTATGCTATCCGCAGTACGGTGGTTAGAATACGAGTTCTTAGCATCAACATCCAGCCGCTCATCCGCGTATATCGCCGCTCTTAAAACTGAAAACACAGAAGTAGCCGGTCATAAGTTTCGAACAAAAATACAGTCGTACTCCTTTTTCCGTACCACCGACTGCATTTCCACGAACGTCATTCGTTTCTTCAATTGGCAATGTACGTGCAGTAACCTTTCTACCCACGAGCCGGACGGTCTTTACGTGTCAGACGATGTATATCCGCGTTGCGTGATAGTGGAAATGTTTCGTTGCACGTGACCCATGGCTTATGTCGTACACTGATATTCGCCTAATTACGTCATAGAATCAATACTCTGGTACTGTTAGGCACATTGTCGTCTCCTCTCGGATTAGTGCAATCTTTGCGGATTTCCGTGATGCTGCACGTGCAAACGGAAAAAAGTGCGTTCTTTGATCCAGACCGAGTTCAACGAACACGTTTGAGGACCGATGAACATAGCCGGAACGTTTAACGACGAGAAAAAAATCCTCCTTCTTCTCCCCTTGCCTCTCGTAGCCCGGCAAATTATATTTATTTATCCTTAATTTGCATATCTATATGCGGATAACCGCGGGAAAGGGAGAGAACCTGTTTGGTCACCGAACTTTATTTACCGTCTCTTTGAAAGATTCTCAACGTATTCTCGACCCACCCGTGTCCTTCTCCGTTATCCCGCTTTACTGAAACATTCTTCCTTTTTAATTCTGACCGGCGAACGTCTATTCTGTCATCGCATACATTGCATTACGGAGTTTTTCCAAGAGCACGTCTCATCCGGCCTGAACCACTTAGTTTGAAAATTATCTATGCGTGGAATGTGCATACGCCGTAACGTCGCAGTTGGCACCGATAACACTGATCCTCTTTCCTTCTCGCATTCAACCCCTACTGCGTCGTTCTATCGTTGCGGTCGAGGAGTTTGAACCCAATGGTCGGTGTGAATGGCCTTTAAAATCGAGTCCTGTCAAGTCCACCTCTCTGCTAAGCCTGCTGCCTCCTGACGAGGTGGAAGATGTGAACGAGAGAGGCGAGGGGAGGTTGATAGGCTAGAGGGAAGAGTGTGTGTCTTTGACGTCAGATGAATCGAGCAGTCGTAAAACGAGACCAGCTGTTACCAAAATACACGCCTGCAGTGAGGGTGCATCGGCGTTGATGGTAAGACTATGGAGTCCAGCCTGGATGGTGTCAGTCTCTAGATAAACTAAACTATCGTTCTTGTTAATGTTTACGCATTTTTCACCGGAGCTCTTGCTTATGCTACATAATCCTTTTTTTACAGTAGTTTAACTTGGAAGGTATCACTTTCAAGCTAAGTTAAACTATCATTTTTGGTAATGTTTGTACTTTTCACTAGCGATCTTACATATGCTGCGCAATCCGTGCTTTTCAGTAAAAGCACGGAGTTCAGCTTGAATGACAGTAATCTCTGGTCAAACTAAACTATCCCTCCTGCTAATGTTTGCATTATTCACCAGTGGTCTTGCTTATGCCACGCAATGAGTGCTTTAGACTAAATGTAAGTAATCTAGTCTAACTGGTGTCAGTCCCCAGCTAAACTTAACTGTCGTCCGTGCTAATTTTTATAAATGCTTTTACTAGTGGCCTTTCATGTGCCACGCAGTCCGTGTTTTACTGTCAGTGTTTAGCTACACTAAACTATTTCTCCTGCTAATGTTTGTATTTTTCACCGGTGGTCTTACGTGTGCCAGGCAATCCGTGTTTCAAAGCAAAACCTGCGGCATGAACTCTGCGTATAATTTATGCGGTATGGATTAGGCATAACGATGCCATTGAAACTGGACAATGTACACGCGCCGCGTCCACTTGGACGCGTGTGGCGAATAGGCGAGTCGCGGATAGTTGTGCAGATGATACGCGGATGGAGCGTCGAGTCGTTAAATATTGCCGCAACCGATGCCACGCCGCGGCGTGAACTGATAGAAGTGGAACATTGTCCGTATGACGATGTATAAATAGGTTAGGCGGTATGAAAATAGACACCGGGGCGTTGGACCGGAGGATCGATGGTGATTCTCGTCGTCGTCCTCCGCCATCTCTGCTCCCTACACTCCTTCCTCTTCTTCTTCTCCTCCACCACGCCCCACGGAGCCGTCTCCCCGTCTCTTTATGGGTAGATAAATACAACGATGCGCAAACACCCATTCAGCATCCCCTCCTTCACTACTGTGTATTATCGTCGAAATTATGACGGCCATTTCTCAGCTTCTGGCAGGGCGCTAAGACTGATTCGGGATGTCCCGATCCGTGGCACGGTGTATTTCGAGATTTGTATTTTCGTGATTCGCCGCGGTTGGCCAGGGAAAATCGACGAAAACCGTGAGGGGCATTTCGTTCGGATGCGCTTTTCAGGCGTCGCTCGGCTCACGTTAACATCCCATCGATGTATTGAGTAGATTCGGCGCTTGTCAAAACACGCGCTAAGAATATTCTGCGCGCGGCAGAAAATAGCTCCGCGGCGGTCCTGAAATACGCGGCCATCGGCAGATAATGGAACGCGGGTGCAACTCGCCTTTAGAGTGTCGGCAACGACGTGGGACGCGCGTCATAACTCGTATAACGTCCGGCTTGGATCGTGTCAACTGCTGCTGTCTGCTGCCATCGTCACTTTGCCCGCCCCTCGGTACTCACTTCCTAATTTAAACGCGAAGAATCGGCGCGTCACGAAGATTGCGATCGGCCGCCGCTCAAATAGACGGCACGCTTTGGGTTGCGACGTTCAGCCGCTTCTTAGCGAAAGTTATAGAGTCCCAGATGTATAGACTCTGGGATCCGTAGACTTTGCAATCCAGACTCTATATATACGGTGTTTAATAGCTGCTCGAGGAAACTCCAAAGGATGGGGGGAGGCGATGTAAGTATCGGTCGTGTGCCAGGTTCAGTCTCGCGATCTACGAACGCCCACGCATCTTTTGACGTTCCGTTAAATAACGTTAGCCACGGAACGACTTCGTTTACCCGGTCCCGTGCCAAGTCTGAATCTCGAGGTGACGTTGAGATAACTCCAAGTTTACATCACGATGTCGTAGCCTGTTGGCAAGTAACACCTGACGATTTGTCTTCTCGTACTGACCAGTGGAAACGTGGTTGAGGTGCGACGTGTGCGAGCCGTGAAAAATTGGGTGTCGAAGGACATCGATCGAGTCCAAAGTTAGAGTTCTTGTATTTGGGTACCCCTCGGGGTTTACGCGAGTATCGGATGAAATTTCGTGCGCAGGTATGCGAGAGGGTGATTTCATTGAAATTTAGCCAGGCAACACCTTAGCGGCGGACGACTTCATTTGCGGCACTCTTTGCCAAGCTTCAATTTTCGGCCAAGTTCTATCAAGAGTCGCGTGACGGTGTCATCGACTGCTTCTCGTTACGCGGTGTCTGTGTTCGAGAGCGTCTGTGTCGACATAGCTCGGAGGGTGGACTGGACGGCAGGCAATTTGATAGAGAAGCGTTCCTGGAAATCCTAAGGCGATATTCTTAATGTCGTCATTGGCCGTTTGTTCACGCGCACAGACGCTCAGCCAAAGATAATTCGGGAAACTGTAAAAATAATAAAAAGTTCCCGATTACTAACGTTTCTACTGAAAGTGAACGCACGTCAGACAGCGTAGTTGACTCTTAATGTCAGGAGATAATTTACGGGGAACGCTTTCGTGAGCGTCAAGTCAGAATCGGCTGTCGACGGCGAAGAATTACAATGTTCGTAGAACCTAGCCCACAAGGTGGACAGTGTAGTTGTCGAGCTGTGTGCGGAGATTCGTTAGCAGTAAACATGAAATGATATATTTCGCTCGTTCACTTGAGGAATCATGGAAATTGCCACCTCGACGTGAATAGGACCATAAATCGGTATGGCGCATCAAGTGACACGTTCACATGCTCGTTTTTTACGCTGACAAGCTGGGCTTGAAAGCCACTTGGAAACTTAATGGCGACCCTCCTTCTGCTTCTTGCTTTTTCTGTCACTTTTTTCGAGTCCCCAAAGAATTGTAGGCGTGGGTGCGCCGCAAGTGGCGACATTTATTCCAGAAAAAGGATGGAAAATGGAAAGGCATGGAGAAAGAGCGTAGGAGAGTGGCCAAAAGAGCACCGCGAGGAGCAGGCATCATGTACCACTTGCCACGCATTCACACGGACAGATGCCCACGTGTACTTTTATTCTCAGCTGCCCGTACACCCACGGACTATTGTCTTATATCCTTGTTCTGCGACGGTCACGGCGCTTGTCTTCCTAAAATTGTCCCATACCAGTTACACGTCAGTACTTATCTCCGCTGTCATATTCCTGTTATTTTGTCGCAGTGGATTACTACGCCCACTTTCCTTTTTCTTCGCCTTCTGAACCGCATGAACATTTCTCAATGGCCTCGTCTGCCATAATTCCGTTCTACGACCGAAGGGAAAGCTTACGTCAATGCTGAATGCAGAAAATTCACAATTGCCTTTTGCGGAGGATGATCGTCATCATGACGATAAACGGACTTTCCGCGCGTAGTCAGCGGTTCATCGCGTACTTTCCCTCGATTGCTTTTCTGGATATTTTAGGCATGCCCTGTTTAGCCTCCACCGCATGCTACGTGCTGGTTGTACAGCCGTATCGTTTCTGCGTTGTCGTAGGTCGTAACGGATACAGTTGCCCTCACGGGACTATGGGGATAAATGAACTCGCCGCGACTGTCGGTGTCAGATCCGTGCAGAATTCAGGTCAGCAAAATTATGATAGAAGCGCCCCGGTCATTTTTTCACCGACCGGCGTCGATCCACCCAACTTTCGCCCTCGTCAAAATATACCCCGTACTCGAAGGATTTCGCGTCGCACCTTTTCTCGTCCGTTGCATGCCATGGCTCCCAATTAAACGTAGCGACGCGCGACCGACGGGAAAGGAAAAAAACGTCCCAGTTCCCGACGTTTTCACCGCGAGGATCCAATTAGACCGGTCTTGCGGCATTTACAGCCCGCTACCGAGCCGGCTTGCTGAATGCACGAAAAAGGTCAAAGGGTGACCATCCGCCATGGGCTCGAAGCTCAAGGTCGAGGCTATTGAAGAGGTACGCGCGATTAACCGGGGCTAATTAAAGCCGCGGCGCATCTACTAACCCGACCGAGTGCACTTACGCTTCGAAAACGAAGAGCTCACGGCCAAAACAAAGCGATGCTTTTTTGCAGTGCATCGCTGACGACTGCGTGCAAAAGAACGAAGGAAAATGCTGTCCCAACGAGTTGACCGTCTGACAGGGAGGGTGCGGAAATATTCACTGACGTTTATTTTCCGATCGTCCGATAGGGAGGTTTCGGTGGTTTGGCTGATCGACATCTCTCGAGGAGCTGGCCGAGAAACAGATTCGGCTGGTTTCCACCGATAGTCTCTGCGGTGTTCGAGCGAGGCTGTTCTGCGTTTCACCTTTTGCTCCCGGGTATCCAGGGTCCGTCGCCATGGTAACGCTACCCTCAACCAAATCCACCCCCGCTCGACTAGTCGGGTGCGGACCGCGGGACTGCGGCGAGTTCAAAAATCCGAGCGGGAGACCAAATTAAGGCCATCGCCCACGCGTTTTAGGGGGTGGGTCGTCACGCTGTCTTGGCGCAGACTACGCGTTCGAGATAATCCAGAAGCGGCCTACTTCGTAATTGCCGGTGGTCGGGGAGGGGGAGAGGGTTGTGGGTCGTGACGGAACTGTTATAGTGTAAATGTTATAGAATTCCAACGTTTATTTCGATATATACAAAACATTGCTTGACGTTAACGGAGGCCACAGATGCCACGTTCCTTGCATGTCCCTCCGTACTTGCCCATCACACCTCGACATTTACATATACATGTAATACAGACATATACGTACATGCATACGTGCAATGTAATACGTAAGTTCCGCAAGCAACGACAGGAGAATGCCTAGTCCACGTGCAACCTCTCGCGATGAACGTACAAATGTAGAAACGCGTTTATGCAAACATTTGACTGGTGTCTTGCACTTGCTCCTTTTATACCTAGGAGTCGCCATTGAAAGGCGGGCGCGGAAAAAATCGCGGCCGCCCGGCGACGAGATCGGTTCGCTCGATGGACATCGAGCACCAGAGCTTATTTTACAGCGGCCCGTATTTACAGTGGATCGATGATGGCGAACCTCCCGAATTCGAGTCTCGCGAAATATATTCATCTACCTGCGACTTTCGACTACGAGTTATCGTCGGTCTCCTTAGTGTCCCTACGAATTATAAAAGTTCTCTAAAATTAAATATTCTGGAAGTTTGTCATCATTCGCAATGCGTTCTTATACTTGTACCATTCACTCGTGGGGATCTGGTTTGCGAGGTGCGACAGTTTTCTTTCTCGCTTCCCTCTCTCTTTCTCTCCTCCTCTCTCTCACGCTCTTTCACACTTTCGCTCTTTCTCTCGCTCTCTCGCAGTCTCCTCTCTCTCTTGCAACATTCCGAAAGTCTGGCTTTTAAGGCTCACCGCGGAAATAGGTGACTATTCATCGGCCAACTGTCGCGATCATTCGACCGGGAACGTCGAATGTGCCCGTAACCTTGCGAAAAGGGATTTGTCGTTAATTCGCCGATCTCGCGTATTTCTCTACCCCTCTTGTCCTTCTCGTCACACCGGAATTCAGTCTTATAGCATATTTACACGGTATGTGGCACAACGTGCTCTTCATCCCGAAGTGGCGTGGTCATTGAATTACTATGGGATGTGATGGCCGCCGCTATTTAACAGTAATTTGATTACTTCCCTCGCTCGCCTTATGGAAAATCGTGGCAGCGAATTCGAAACATCCGTAAGGCTACGATGTGACGTTCGATGGTCGAATTCTCGCACAGGATAGGGTACATCGTCGTCATCAGAGAGTGACGTTGCTAATTGCGCCGACCTAGTCATCTAAGCGCTACCATAAACTGCTACAAGAATATATGTGTGCTATATTTATATACATAATGCGCTTACCTATGACTTAACAACGATAGACCGAGCGCGAGGGTCGGTTGGATTTCGCAGCGTTTGCATTTTGCGCCGGCTGCACCCGTTCTTAGTATGGCACAGAGGAAAGTGAGAAGGGGAAGAGTTGTCTACCGGAGAGAGCCGTCGTCGAAGGCTCCTCGATACTGCGACGTTTCCACGTTTACATCGATAAATACCTAACCGCAAGTACATTCGGACGCATTATTGTTTTTCGCTCTTTCTCCACGCTCGCTCTATTTCTCGCATTCACACTCTCTCATGCATTCTCTATTATACACACACCGTCTCTCCCGTACGCTCTCGTGCTCTCTACACCGGCATGCCAACACTACAGTAACTTCCATATATGTTCGGCCGCAACCACGGCTAGTCCGTTCTATATATCACATTCATATTTAATTCTACGGTCTAAGCGTGTTCGTACGATCGAAGGAAGGAACATCCTGGGGTCTTCCTTCCGTCCCTCGCGAATTCGCGTGGCTAGCGAAGAACGATCGTCCTGGGGCGATAATTGCGAGGGAACGTCGTACGGACTCCGTCGTCGACGGAGTTGCGTCGGAAATTGGTCCGCCCATGGAAAAATTATCACACTCGTCGCACTCGACACTTTAGAATATCAATGCGCGATAATAATAGACTCGATCACTGGCTAGTAGTGTCTTTCCCTTCGTCGCGATCGCACGCGGCGATCCATCAAACAGCGTGCACTTAGTTCTCAGCTAGTCCAGGTTTGCGCTCTGAAATATTCGCACATCGAAAAGAGACAATGGCTATTTGGCACATCGCAGAGGGAGTTCCAAGCCGGCGAGGCTAAACTTCCTCTGCTGCCGATCATTCCTTAAGCACGGTTCACTCGACGATCTGGCCATCTCTCACATATTCTCCGCGCCGTGACTGGATATCAGCCCCGGCTCGCCGAAATTCGAGTCGCACTGCATCACCCACTCCCAGATTCTCTTAGTCATCACCTTTTGGTCCACCGTCGTCTCGAGGCCGTAGCTGTTTAATAATTTCCTAAGCTTATTCTTGTTCTCGTCAACGTTGTGGCGGTCGTCCACGATCGTGTCCAGATACAAGAGACTATCACCTCGTCTGGCGAAACTCTCGCTGACGTCGACCGACGTTGAAGTGGCACTGTGGCTGATCTTGCTGATGCACCAGGAGTCCTTCAGGTACTTGTTAATCTCCGTCACGTGTGGTCGCTTCTCCGGCTTATGCTCGAACGCTCGTCTAAAGTACCTTAACAGTCTCGGCGTGAAGCGTCTGAACGTCGGTGGTATCTTGGTGGTCCTTCTCTTGAGCCACCTTTGGAATGCCGAGTAATCCGGATCCTGAATGAGATCGGCACTCTGCCAGGGAGGATTTCCAGTCAGGCAGACAAAGAGGACGATGCCGAATTGCCAGCAGTCTGCGCTTCTCTTGCAGGCGTACCTCTCGTTCTTGATCACCTCGTAGATCTCAGGCGGTTGAAAGGGTACCCACGTGCAGCGAATCTTGTTCACCAAAGTTCCCTCCCTCTTCGTGCAGCCAAAGTCGCACAGTTTGATCTTCGACATGTCCTGCGCAAAGACCAGAATGTTCTCCAGCTTGATGTCCCTGTGCGCCAACTGCTTTGAGTGAACAAAGTCCATGGCAGAAGCCAATTGACCAGCGATCCTTTTGCATGCATCTTCGCTCAGACCTCCGGCTTTTACGTTACCGGCTAGATCTCCAAAGGGTGCGTATTCTTGCGCGAAAACGTAGCATTTCTCTGCTTTAAAGGCAACGGCGTATGAGCAGAGAATGTTGGGATGAGGGCTCAGATGGTAGGAATAATGGAATTCTCGGAAGAAGTCCTTTTCCGTTGTTAGCTCCTGATGGACAGCCTTCAGAACGACTCTTGTTTGCGTAGCTCGATGAGTTGCCAGAAGTACTTTCGCAAAGCTACCTTCCCCCAGGGTTTTCTCCACGTCATACTCTTTCGAGAGATCCAACTCCTCCAGTGGCACCTCCTGCACCCTGTGGATGCCAGACTCCTTTTTTTCGTGGAGCTTCATCTGTAGGGCAAAAAAAAAAAGTTGTGCGTTAGACTCGCCTTCGAGGGGACGAAATGAAAGCGATTTAACGGACAGATACGTATCGACCGTTGGTCCGATAATTGAAAAACCGCCTTGCGTTGCTGCGTTACACATTTATAGACTACCGAGTCGACAGCGGGGATATACGGATAGGTGTGGGGGTGGGCAGAAGTAAGAGAGAACGAGTGAATCGGTGAATGTGCACCGACAATGTCTCTCCGTAGAAAGAAGATATTTATATTTCCGTTGCAATGACATAGCATGTCCTACTTTAGAAATAGACGTGTGCACGAAATCAGGACTCGAACGAGGCGGCTATACATAAGCACACAGTTCGAGGAATCATCGTGATGTGTAGGTTCCTCTCTGCAACACGGGCGGAGTCCGTTTAAATAAATAACAGTGGAACGGAGAATCTACGATTGTTTTAATGAATGACATGTGTTGCGCTATAATGCAGTGCCGTCCTGCAGAAACCGTCCTGACTCATTCGTGGAGGGTTGAAGAAAGCGCAAAGCAACGTCTGTATCTCGCGCCCGACGTCATCCAGCGAAATGATCGGATGCGTCGACGTGATTTACACGCTCACTGACTTCAATTCCCATCGCGGTTCGATCATTTCTTCGCCGCCGACTTTTGGAGCACTGCCACAGACGATTTCGGCGCTTTGCGCTTCTTCGAAACATCACTCTCTTTGCACGCTAACGAAATCGCTTTTTGAAATTCTGTATTTTAAGACGCGATAAAACATTCTCACTCTTTCATTTGGACGACTCTGCGATGTCTACCCGTTCTACCGCCTACGATCCAATTTTCCTGTTCCGTCTTGCCGGTAATTCCCGAAAGGGGGAGCAATTTTGGCAATAGCACCGCGAAGGAGGGGGTTGTTTCTGTGTCGGGGGGAACCAGGCTGCGAAAAGGTGGCTGGGTGAACCCAGGACCTTTAGAGGCGCCTAGATCAATAGCAAGGACCTCGGCTTTGGCCAACATTCGCGAATCTGCAGCTCGGTCCTCTCAGCCAATCTGAAGCTTTTCGGGGGCGAGGCGTGGGGTCGGGGCGGCGGCAGGCGACACGGTTCTTCGAAATTTATCGCTGACGCGCTGGCGAGCTGCGGCACACGGAAAATTTTCAGCCCCGACACATAGAAACGCACCGGTTGATCGCACTGATAAAATGATGCCACGACGTGGAAGGACCTTGATGCGGAAGTCGCGTTAACCCTCTCGGTCCCATGAACGCATATATGCACCCGACGAAAGCGCTCGATGTGGATTGCGGATTTTTGTGTGAGTCTTTTCGATCTCCGACGTTGATTCCCATCACTGTCAATGCATGAGAGACATGTGGGCTCATGAGCGAATTTCTAGTATTATTTCATGTCGCGTAACCGAAGAAACAGAACCGACTTAGTCGCGCGTCCGATAATCAATTAACAGTTCACCGCGTTCTGTCCAGGCGACGTGGTCCAGCCGCGTCTTCGGCACTCGAAGGGTCAAGGGTCAAGAATCACGTGTCTCGATGATCGGCCACCCAACGATCTTCGCATCACGATCGCCGCGTGGCAAATTTCGCCGGGTTCCGCGGATAGACGGTGCAAGAGTGTCGCGGGACGTTCGACGCAAATAGCGTGGTAGGTCGGTGTCCTGGCGGCGTGTAATTTTAAGATCTTATCGCGCCGCAACGGAAGCAGAAATAAACGTCCTCGCCGGTTCAATAATTAACGAAGTATAACGCGCGTACGTGACGCGAGAATTAAAGTTGGATCGTGCGGGACCGATGTCGACACACACACACACAGCGCAGCCATGTCGCCCTCGGATAATCGTCACTCGATTTTCGATTCCCGGGACCCCGCCTCCCTCGCGAACGAGCCCCGCTCCGCGTCGGCGAGTCTTTCGCGCTGCAAAACTCGAGGCCGATCCAGTGATGTCTCTTTCGCGGGAAGAGCGAGTCACGTTTATTTTTTTCGTAATGCCACCGGTTCGTGCCGGTTGGCTCTGACAACTCTTACCCACAAGTATATTTAGCATTTATGTTTACCGCGTCTATTTTAACGCGAGGATCACCACGGCGTGCCGACGTACGTGCGCGCGTAAGTTCAATGAAGTAATGCAGGCGCGGGGTTGATGGAAGGCAGATCCATGTGCCGTAACGCGGCGACGTAATTAGGGAGAAGTGAAAAATCTTCGCGGTGCCATGCCTGCACAGACATTTCTCGGCGAGGGCTTCGATGAGTAAAAGTACTGATTGAATTTCGCTGCATCGCCAGGTGACACGCGTGCATCGGCGGAGGGTGTATGCGCGTTTGTGCAGGGAGAGCTCCATTGATTATGCCGCAGGTGATCATTAACACGGACTTCTGTCCGCTGCCGACAATACGAGCGCACGTAATTAGCAGAAGCAATGACTTACCACGTTCTCACGTTCCACTTGACGTTCACAGAGCGGTCACAGAAAAATTCCACTGCACTAACTATTCGGGCCACCTCTGTCCTTCGGCGTGTTAACTCACGTCAGTCAAACACGTAATCACGGACGAGTCTTACATCTTCGCTCAACATGTGCGACGTGCCGCAATAACACAAGGGAAGCACGGATAAAAATTGTTAGGATCGACAAAGTACGTCTACGTTGTCTGTTGGTCGACCGGTAAACCGTCGAGTGGGTTTTCACGGCGCAGGTGTCATCGACGAAATGACGAGAGAGAAGATTGTACGAGCCCGTGCGGCCGGCAGCGCGGTCACATATTCAGTGATGCGCGTATCTCGCGTCTGGAGGCGCCGCGACGCCCTGCGTCGCATTTATAGACCCGCTCGTGGCGCGCAGACGGGGGTGAGAAAAGGGTATGGAACATCGATGAAGGCGAAGCGGGAGCACCCGCGCGCGCGTCGTCCTTTCCCTTTTCCAGCTACGGCCGATCATTTGCATTGCAGTAACGTTTAATCTAATCAAGGAAACCGACTAGCGTGGCGTTAAGTACGCAGGAGACGCTTAATGAGTCGGGCGCGTAAGCGTATTAAGGCACGAATATATGTGTAATTGGAAAAAACGCGCTGCGGGTGCATGGCGTATTTCGCGAGTGCTTCGTTAAAGAGGATGGCGATGATGGTTTTTGAGGACCGGAGGCCTTTTATATTAGGGTACGAATATATGTATAATTGAAACGTGCTACGGGTGCTTAGGCGAATTTCAGGAGTGGGTTGTTAAGAGGATGGCGATGATGATTTTTGAGGGCTGGAGGTCTTTTATTTTAAGGCACGAATATATGTATAATTGGAAAAAATGTGCTGTGGGTGCTTAAGCGAATTTATGGAGTGTTTTGTTAAGCGGGTTTAAGATGATGACATTTAAGGACCGGAGACCTTTTATTTTAAGCCAGAATATATATATATATATATAAGTTAGAAAAACGTCAAAAGGGGCGCTATTGTTGAGGTATGCAAAAAATGGACTGAAAAACACAAATGACTCTTCTAATGAGAGTGTAGTTACTATTCTTTAGTCTTATAGTATTGTGATTATTATTGATTATGCATCTACTATGGATGGCGTAGTTTTATGGATGCTAAAAAAAATAGCCACTTGACGTTTGAGGAAGCAGAAACTGAAGAATACGAGAAAAATCCCAGACACCGGCATATCTACTTGTCTACTATAATAGTATTAAGACTATTATTTACTATTCTCATACTATTACCCGTGTAGTTTCGTGGACGTTGTAAAGATAGATGCTTAATGTATGGCAACAAGACTATTTGGCCAATTGAACAGGGACGCGATCGGATTGCGTGGGTGTTGTAAACAACCAAGTCCAAATTTTACCGGTGTTTAGTTACCATTCCCGATATCGACAGTTCGCGGTTTACTGGTAGCCCGCCAAGTAAAATATAAAGAATGAAAGTCGCTTTTAGAAGGCACGATTTGCGACCCACCGCAATCGATATTAGAAACACGACTTAGTCACCGCGAAAACAACGATCTTACGTCGCAACGCTCAATTCCACGAGGTTCGCCGTTGCTTATCCTACGACAGTTGTAATCTGCATTTGATATTTTTAGCACTTATACCAGACAGATTAATTGTCACTTCTTGAAAGACTGACTTTTCCTTAAGTTAAAGAATGACTAAACATCAAAACAAAAGGTGAACAAAATAAAATTGACTTGGGTAATGAAGGAATATAAAGCTCTCTTATGGTTGAAAATGCTTGTCTTATTTTTTTTCTTTTTGTTACTATTGTTAAAACTCTCGGATGCAAGAATGATTAGCACAATTACCACCCGCAAGCCTAAAAAGGGAACAAAAAGAAAAAAATTACATTGTACAAAACAAAGCGTTGTAATATCCATACACCTTTTGTGGACCTCGAAAAAGGGGACACCGCTGGTCCCGGAACACGTCGATAGTTTCAGTAACGATAAAATTCATTATCAAAGCAAATTATAAAGACAATACAATCCGCTGCCATCGAAAATCGGCAGATCTCCCCATCCGGTTGGCTCCGGTGAGGATATATGTCAAGTGTACGTTGCCCATTGCAGCTGAACAGGGAGTCGGTATTAAACGTATAAATAGCGGCA
Organism: Cryptocheilus praepositus; assembly: GCA_033815515.1. Taxonomy (NCBI): domain Eukaryota; kingdom Metazoa; phylum Arthropoda; class Insecta; order Hymenoptera; family Pompilidae; genus Cryptocheilus; species Cryptocheilus praepositus. Next base: position 5,397,082 of record JAWWQZ010000257.1, read on the forward strand.
ACATTTACGATGCCGGCACGATGCGAGATTCATTGTGCAAGAGTCGTTTCGGAGGTGTTTTGCGCCTTAACGTCCGCCACGTCGGTGCGATTCGTTTCGTGTGTACGACTTCCGGGGAGCCTAGCTCGCGTGTTAACGGAGCACGCGCGATTACGTGCACGCGAGTACGTCGCACGAGTACGTGTTCCAGGATCCGCGGACGGGGCAAGTGGAAACGTGATACGCGTCGGTGGTGTCGACTAAATATACACGCGCACACACGTCGCCCGCGATTCCGATAACTCGCCCCATTGTGTCGTCGGCAACAATGTGATCGAGCGCGTTTGACGTTTCGCGCGCTGGCGAATATGTTTCGCGACCGCGTTATGTCCGCCGGCGACGACGTTCTTTTATCGTCCAGTTCCCAGCGCGGCGCGCGACACAATAAGCGCATTCAGCGGGATGACATTAGTGGGATTTCGATAACGCGTCACTTTGTGCAGTAAGTTGCTCGACAGTCGGTTACGCCTGTCGGCCGCCGCGCTGTGGCGTAATCTATTTCTTGTGTAACAATGTCCTTGCGGGCGCGTGATGCGCGTAAGAGCGCTTTGATTCCCGTTCTGTCGGTTGTTCGAAAATAGACCTACTTTCTCTAACAGATGCGAGCGAGTCATCGGATTCCCGTAGCGCGCGTTCCGTCTATTCCGAGGAACCACTCTACGCCTTTCCGCGCATTTTTAATAGCCGCGGCTAAACCTGCGTCATTCGGGGATCTTTGTGGAAGCGCGCCTCTTCGGCGAAGAGAGCGAGATCGGGAGATAAGCGGAAAGGTGTGACCAGGGATGAATCGTTTGTTGTTTTCTAACTTTCTGCTGATGTCGATCAGTTTCTGGCGCTAGAGTGTTTAGGAGTCGTTTTGTTTGGTAGTATTTGAAGGTGTGAAGTCTACTTCTGACAACTTTTCGACTGCTTTAAATGCGGTCGAAAGCTATCTATGCAGATTATATTGTAATCATGATCTGGCCGTTCAATGCTAGGGATACCACGTTTCCCAGAAATCGGCGATGGTTTTTCTACTTTCGGTTTCATGTTCGTATATATGCTGAATGCAACAATGAAATAATTAATTGAAGAGCTAACAATTCTTTGAATGGCGTGATTGTAATGTTCTGTTTCATCGTAGCTTTATAAACCATGAAGACAGTTGCAACTGATGGTCCTGAGATTAAACATATGCCTAACTTTCGGTAGCATTTTCTACCATTTCTCAGTGTTGATGCATAAGGAACCAGTTCATCCGGAAGATCAATGCCACCCTTTCCTACCCCCTTATCATTTAACACAGTCGATGACTTGAATTTTTGTGGCTTAAAATGACCTCTGGCACAGATAAGACATACAAAATATTGAAGATTGAATTATTGAATATATTAAACATCTGATAGATTTGGAATGCAACAATGAAATAATTAATTGAAGAGCTAACAATTCTTTGAATGGCGTGATTGTAATGTTCTGTTTCATCGTAGCTTTATAAACCATGAAGACAGTTGCAACTGATGGTCCTGAGATTAAATACATGCCTAACTTTCGGTAGCATTTTCTACCATTTCTCAGTGTTGATGCATAAGGAACCAGTTCATCCGGAAGATCAATGCCACCCTTTCCTACCCCCTTATCATATAACACAGTCGATGACTTGAATTTTTATGGCTTAAAATAACCTCTGGCACAGATAAGACATACAAAATATTGAAGATTGAATTATTGAATATATTAAACATCTGATAGGTTTGGGGTATCGGTTGGTCCCACCACACAATAACATTGGCCTCTTAATAACTTGTATGCAGCGGAACACACACGATGAGTAAACGATTTCGTTTTGTCGATCTTTCCGAACGGAAACAGGCATGTTGATCGACAGAGAGTCGCTCGAAAATAGAATCGTCTCGAACCTTTCGAGTTCTCATGAACGGACGTCAATATACCACCGACATGTACCCCCGCCCACGCACGAGTGAGTACAATCGACATCCATGAGGAGTAGGCTAACATATACGTCCCACTTGAATGCTGCTACCATGTTCTACGTCATTCTTACCTTCGAACATGGATGCTCGGTAGAAAATTTATCCTCACACCCTTCGAAACTTCTGTGCTCTCATTTCTGCGTGTCATGAATCCTGCGTCTATATATAATCTATTTCCTGGAAACCTCCCGTGGCATAGTTTATACGGCATATAAAATGTACGGTTTGTCTGCCAACATCTGTCATACTTCGCCGTTCGTACGTCGGGTTTATATTTTAAGTAATGTATTTACTTTCTGTCCACGTCGTTGGCCTTTACAACTCGATAGTTCGGCCTTAAGCGTTAGTTTATGTTTTTGGGCCGTTTGCTTACAATCGTTAAAGTCAGTCGGAGGGTTCTCAGTGCGTCAAGACGTGGGACCCTCCGCTATACCATAAAATATCTGTTCTTGCAGTAATTTGGAACTATTCAATGGTCGGCCACATGCACAACTGTCCCCGTTTTCTAAGAATTAGGTAAATGCTTTTTTTGTAAGAATTTAAGAGCCCCCTTTATTTTTGAGTCCCACCTTGCATTATCCGTGAACACATTTGTGTTGATACGCAGCTGCATCTTTCGTTTTAAACGAGAATATTGCATTATAATAATTACACGAACGTATTCCGCAGTTAAAAAAACAATAAATCATTTTCGGTACCTATCCATTCTATGTCGTTCAGGGATTAAAGTTTCATCATTAAATTTGTTAAGCCTCTTGCGCTTTATGTGGACTCAAATGTGCTCTTGCACAATATTATCTTTCGTCTTAAATCAGCATATTACATTACGGTAATTATATTAACACATTTCACAGTTACAAAACCCACGTCACGGCTCTTCATACTTACCCGTCCTATACTCTGAGGTATTAAAGTCTAATAATTAGTTGCTCGTCTTTAATTAAAACTGGAGTATTACGCGGGACGCGCCTACGTCACCGTTCGACGAATATTCGCTTCCTGCGCACCATTGCCTTCGTGTCGCACGCCTATAGAACGTAAGCTCCATAATATCAAGGCCTGACAAAAGTGACACCATCAAAGTTAAGCGGTGTACCTTTCGTCCCGACGACCCACGCTTTCCGCAGTAGCGAATCGATCGCGTCGGGCAATAATGACGCAACGTTGGCGTAAAAATACGAGGAATAATGATATCAAGGGAGGCAGGAGAGCAGACAGGCGAAGGTTGTGAGTGATCGACGAAAACAATTATCATGCGAAGCGGCCGCTTTCTCGGGATCGAATGACGCAACCCCTATTTCCGGTGAGGCGATGCGAGATGTCGTAACGATTTTTCATCGGATTAGGTCGCGGCGGCGAGGTTTGTGACGTTCGGGGAACGAATCCCGGCCCAATGTCATTGCTCCCCTGGGACCCTCGTAAATTTCGATTCATCGCTCCGATCGCCGATTAGCAAACGGAGCGGGGCTGTTTTTATCCCAGAAGGATCGGAGCGCATGTATAGTCGAACAATAATAAAACTTTATTAACAGGTAAAATTGAGATCCATTAAGTCGATACGTTAAACACTTATACGGGTATCGATCATAATTAACACTTTGACTGCCACGGTGGTCACCGGTGACCGGCGCAAAAGATTTGACTAAAAATGTAAAAAATTCGCAATGAAGCCTATTTACAATCTTGTAAAAGCAATTGATATTGGAACGGTGCTTCAATACTTTGGCTTCCATCAACTCAGCGTTATATTCATTTTGAACGATTTTAACATATTCTGCAGTATTTCATCGCATCGCGGTTCTAATCTACCAAAATACGCTTGGCAGTCAACGTGTTAAGCAAGTTAAAATGTTGGCTAAAATCTACCGACGCGTGACTGTTCGAGACCAGCTCGAAATTTGATAGGCCAGTAATCGGTGCTTTCGGTTCATTCGGAGAACGACGACATGTCACAGCCGGAACAGGAGCAGATCGTGTACTCGGAGTACTCGTCGCTGGAACAAGATGTACACTCGCCACAGGTGCAGAAGTCGGAATGCGTTGAGAGTGACGATTCGGACAAACTGGACCAGTCGGAGTAATCGGAACAGCTGCTGACAGAATCCAAATCGTTGTCTGCAACAGAGTAACGGGGCAGTTCCTGAAATTCTGTAATCTGTTAACACATTGTTGACCGGTCACAGCTATTTTAATTTTTGAAACGCAGGGCAATATCGCAAAATTTTGTCTGCAGTCATTACAGCTTTTATTACAATTCTAGTATTACAAAGTGTCAAGAACGACAGAAGTGACTGAAATTTTTCAATCAATTATACGTGAATGCTTTATATAGTTGCACGAGTGATTTTTAAATAAGTTATAGTCAATTTGGAAAATGATTATTGAAAATGAAATAACAAGGGCATAATCTAGCTCTTTAAAAGGAAAGCTCAACGAAACAAGATATATGTGTAAAACCTCTTGTCTACATCTACGCGTAAATGATTGCTGTACAGTTAATCGTATGAAAAATATTAGAAGTTACAAAAAATGATGTCCAAAGTTCAATTTGAATTCTTTGCACGAACAAACTTTATTGAAGGATATTTATATCGTTTCACTTCCATGTTCACTTACAAAATAATAGCCGGTGACTTGAGATAGCTTTTGCTGAAAATTGCCGGTCAACAATGTGTTAACACGTGGGACGCTACGTCGGTCACCAGAGACCCAGTCAAAACTTTCCGTTTCGGGGGCGTATGCGAATTTAAAGTACATTATAAATTATGGGATATTAAAAGATGCCTATGGCTATTGGCGAATTTGATTGAAACGTTCTAAACGACTCGTTTGTGACTGCAATACGTGTAAAGTGAATAAAAATTGACATTTTGCGTATTGCGTACACAATCCACACCGATAGTTATCGCCCGGTGCATATATCCATCCACAGGACTCAAAGGGATATTACGATACAAACATACTATTCAGCTAGGCTTTGTTCTCGAACACAGCAGCTGTAATAATGAATATTCGACTGTAAAAATACGACTTGTTAGACTCACGGACCTCTCACCTCTTCTCCGATCCCTCACGCTTCGGACGACTTCAAATAAACAAGGAGGCATAGCGAAATGCTTATTTCAAACGGGAAGATCGATGCTTACTGCCGATCGACGATGTACATTAGGGTATCTGGGTCCTCGAAGCTGTAGGGTCGGATAGAGTTGAGATCCCGAAAAATTTACATGTCTGGATTATCGTGAGTTCGAATCTAATTCTACCACAGAATACGGAAATCCCTTTTAATCTAAGTTAAAGGACCGAATTAAGTTGAAAAATCATGAAAAAAAACGTAATACGAGGTTACAAAAACTCGAGATCCTGATTTGACTCAGCTTCAGCTGATTATACTACAGAATACGGAAATCCTTTCAAATTAGAAAATGAATGAATTATATAGATACAGTAATGCCGCATGTACAAATTCGATGGGAAAATCTTGAAGAGCAATAATATGAAATTGGAAAGCTCACGATTCCGATCACATATCACATATTCGGTGAAAAATCCTAAAAAACGATAATACAGTAAAACCTGTTTTTGTGCGGTCCTTTTTTGTGCGATTGGTTTTGTGCGATTTTTTTTATGCGGTATATGAATCTAAGCGGCGTTAGCACCAGTTTAATGTTTCCTATTAATGTACATATACATGTTGTGGACGAAATATATGAATGTGTAATTAATCGAAACGTTACCGAAAACGCGTCAACGTTATTATCTGAAATGAGTGCGCTCGCACATAACATCGGCGGAGAAGGCTTTGATTCTTTTGGCGATAATGACCTGGACGAGATGATTGAGGACCAAACTGTCGATGATAGTGACATTATCAATAGTTTGATAGATTATGAAAATGGACAAGAAGAACCGGAATCTATTACAGCAGATAAAATATATGCAGGGATCCAAATCTCGAAAAAATTGGAAACGCATTTTCTTAAAATAGATACCAATGCGGAAAGATGCTTAAAATTCCAAAAAGAACTGAGATCATGCATGTCTCACTATCGTGGCGTTTACAAGCAACTGACCAATCGACCGTCGTCACAAAAACTGATCACTGAGTTTATGGTACCAAAAAACAAATCAATTGAAATCCTATCTTCAAGCGACGAAAGCGATTTTCAACCAATCCATCACAAGAAGATGCGCGTTTTGGATTACGACGAGTAGCAGCAAACTATATAATGTATAATGTGAAAACTTCTCCGTGCATATATACAATGAAGAATTAAATATTTTTACAATTTCTTTAGGTCTAATTTAATTATTTAATTTAATTGAAAGCATTCTCTCATCTATTTCATAAATCATTGATGTATTTTCTAAGTCCGACTTTTTTTATGCGGTTCCTATCCACCGCATAAAAAAAATTTTAGGTACTATATCGCACAAAATTGTTTATTATATGTAAGAATTTATAAAATTTTCGAATATTTTTTTGTACGATTTTTTTTATGCGGTCCCTATCCACCGCACAAAAACAGGCTTTACTGTACAAAATTAGAAATCCCCGAGATCGCAATCCGACTGAGCTTCGAGTACCCAATATTTCCAACTTCACGAACTTTCGGGATCCCGACCCGGATCTGGGTTAAATTCCCAATCCAACCCGAACCCGAAATGTCGGATATCTGTACATCCTACTGTATACCCACGTAAAGACAACGACGTCTGTAAACTAACCTGGAACCAGTCTCAATTCTTTCGCGATGCTTATGACGTGATGGCTGAATTTCTCTATCGCCTTCGCCGCTCTCTTCTCATGACTCTTGACACGTCTCGCCTGCTCATCCGTGCCTTCCGAACGTCTGACCTGATCGCTTCTGCGATGCGATGTCTTTACTACTGAAAAGAAGATCGATTTGAAGTCCCTGACAGTCGGCCCGCGCGCGACGGAAATTCCATTAGCCTCTCAGCTTACCCAGCTTATCTTCCGACGTCTTCTTCGCCGCCTCTTTGGCCTGCTTCTTTCCTTTCTCCACCTTTTTCGCCGTAGAAGCTCCTGCTTTCTCATTCTTCTTCGGCGTCTCAGCGCCCTGCTCCGTTTCGATTTTTCTCGCTACAGGACTCTCTCGCTCCTGCTTTATCTGCGCCGGCACATTGTTCGAGAGTACAGGTTCGTTAACCGGCAGTTTTGCGTCTTCTTTGACGCAAGCATGGCCAGTACGATTACTTGTAACAGTCGCAGTCATCGTGCTCACAGACACGTGACTGAACATGGTGCTGTTAGCAAGCGCATCGGTGTCGAAGGTCATGTTGCGAACATTCTCTTCCACCGTGCTGAGCTGCTCGTGCTTTACATTTATTGTCCCTGCGCTGATCAGCGAAGATCTCCTCCGGACACTTTCACCACCTCGCCCCGTATTTCCGTCGGGCGCGTAAACCTGCGAGCGATCTTTCTTGCTTTTCTCCGATATCTCACCGTGTTCCTGGGAACCATTGCGTTTTGGCGATTCTCGGAAATTCGCTAAAGTCTCGATTTTCTGTTGTGCGGGCGCGACTTTGTTCGACGAGTTTTTCGTCGGCTTTTTGCCGTCTTTCTGTGCATCACCGGTGCGTTTATGCGGTTGGATATTTTTCTTGCTGCCGCTTTTTGCCGGGCGTTCGCTAATCGACGGATTTGATGTCTTCGTCTTTTTCGCTACGCTCTTTTGGTCTTTGCCGTTCTCCTCCTGCGCCCCGTCGTCCTTCTTGGCTTTCTTCGTCTTCTCGCGGACTGTTTCCCGCGGACGCGGGATTCTCGAGGGTTTCTCACTCGCGGGGGCAATATCGGTACCTTTAGTCTGCGCACAATTTGCCTTATGGACCGTATTCTTTCTCGTTTTACTGTTCGCCAGCTTCGCTGACTTCTCCTTCTTCTCTTCCTTCTTCTCTTCCACAGACTTGCGGACTGTGCTGCTGCTTGGTACAGTGCTTTTCTCCGCCTCTGCCTTCTTCTTCTTCGCCTTAGATTTCACCTCGGTGCTTCTGGGCGATCGTTTCCGTTCGAGTACCATGCTGTTGAACTCGTTTAATACGTCTTGTATATGACCCATTTCAGTTTTATTGAACTTCTCAGCTTCCTTCCAGGGATTCGATTGCATGATGTGATCCATATCAAGCGTCCCTTCTACGACGGCGAAGGAGAGAGAAGAGCGCAGTGGCACATGTTTTCCACTCATGGCACGCCAGGTTTCAGTTTACAGGTGCACCGGTTGAAAGCTCGTTAAACACTGTCCAACGAAATTGTTTCGTTTGCGTTTAAGCCGACCAAAGGACGTTATAGGATATGGAAACCCATGTTTGTTTACGATTATGGGTCGAATAATAGACACGAGGTAGTTTGTCGTTTCGGGGTTCCTGTCGAATGTGTGTTTGAATACGACAAGTAGATAAATTAGAAGATACGGTTTCAATTTTGTTAAAGCTGGACAGAATAATAAGCCCTTCTTTTAGTAGTTGATGTGTAGAAAAAGACTGTATTTAATCAATCCTTTAGAGGGTTTCAGACCCTAGAGCTTCGTTATTCAGAATCTAAGATTACAAACTTTTTGTAAGCGCATGTGGTGTGGTTATGAAAATCGGATATTTACAGGATTTGTACATCTTTACAAACATCTCATGTTGAAATTCGAGTTTTATAATTACACGACATGTACGTGCAAAAATCGTTAATTGTAAATTCCTGATGAGTGATTACATAAAGTATTTTGAAGCATTTCAATCAGTAAAACAAAGTCAATATTCTATCCAATAAAAATAGGTAAAATTCAGATGTTGGGAAAATAGACTTTATTAGCCAATTACATTGTTTACAATAATTTAATAGCCAGTAAATGAATTTTATTCTCTGTTAAATATGTCGCAATTGCCCAGCAACGCAAACGATCATTCGTTTACAGTATCCCAGCATGCGACTTTATAGCCGGGATTCGCGGATGATACGGTTATTTTTCTTCGCTTCAAGGCTCACCGCGCATTAAAATTAAATAAATAAAGACATAGGACTCACTTACGGACAACGTTTATCAACACGTCGTTGAGCAACAGATAAAAATGTAATAACCTACACAGCATGGGAAATAAAAAATGAAGTTCAATCGCCTAAAATCCATAAAATCCAGTATCTCAGAGCGTAGTATTATGCGTTCGTAAGTATGCGTTCAGGTGAAATTATTGGAATCCGTATATCTGATATTCAGTACGATTCGATACTAGTTTCGTCCTGCGACGAATCTTCGGAGGTATCATAATAGCTGCAACTGCTGTCGCTGCAATGCGAAGATATCGAGGATGAATCGCAACTGCAAGAATCGCTTCCACTCGCGGTGCCACTGTACTCGTCATCGGTTTCAGATGAATACGAGGAGACGCTTGTGCAATTGCACGTACAAGTGCTGTTGCTGTTGCTGCAGCTAGAGCCATCCCAGGTGCTTGTAGATGACGAGTCTGAGTCGACTGTGAAACACGTCTCATTGCCTGTTCATAAATACCAATATGAGTAGAATGCAATATTTTTCCTATTAGTTTAATTTTGAGTTAGTGCAGAAAATATTAGCGTGCCGATGAATTTCGAACAATGCGTACTTCGTGAAATTGTAGTTTATTAACCATTTTTGGTAAGTAATATTTATCACTCGTAATTATTCGTGTATATTCGCAGAGATCCATATAACAGATACAATGCAAAGAAATCGCTTGTAAATTTATAATATTTCTTTCCTTTTATCGCAAATTCCAATAGTACAGTTTTGAACACTACCGATCGTAGAATTATGACGTCGGGAGTATAAAGTTTATTAAGTATAACGTCTCTAAATACACTGCCGATGCCAGTCATCATTAGAAGGTAATAATGTGATCTGTTTACACGTCGACTCTTCTGCAAATGCTTGGAAGTACGAATTGTACGAATAGTAATCGCTCTTATACTGTCAATTTTCGGCATTTGCCCGTTAAATCCGCAAACTGAACAACATGCACGTATCTCTTGGCACTGCCTTTCGTACAACGATTACCGAACAATTGGTTACTACCCTCCATTTCACAAAGCATCGAGTTCGAGATTGCTCGGTCTACGAATATTTTCTCTAAAAGTCTCTACCGTTCTTCTCCGGCGACCTCCAGGTTTGAAACAAGCTCTTCGTCTCAGTGCGCCCCTCCAAGCTTCCGCTCTCGTCCGAAGATGATTCCTCCGACGAAGGATCGTACTTCTTCGCGGGCGTCGTCGCGTGCGGGTGTTTCTTGATGCGATCTTTCAGTCCGCTCCTGACCCTCCGCCAGTCCGCCATCGCGTCTTCCACGAGATCGTATCGCAGCTCGATTTCGGGGAAGCGCACAGACGTATTTCCACTTTCCAGAAATCGCCGACGGGGCGGATTAAGTTTTGTCCAGATCTTCGCAGGCGCGCGACGTAACGAAAACAAATTCGCCCGACCTCGCACCCTCCGCGCCCAATTTTCCGCCGACAGACTTTCGAGCCGCCTTTTGAAGCGTACCGTCTTTTCTTAGCTCGCCGAGAGACCATGTACTATTCGACTACCAGGACCCGCGGCTACCGTTACTACCCGGCCGATCTGTTTACCTTCCAGCCCGCCGGCCCGGCGGCGTGACTCCTTTGATCGCGCGTATTTGTACACACGGCCCAAACGTGTTTCCAAAATAACGCGGCTAATTGCTCGCGCGTTAACACGTTTCGCGCCACCTTTCCTTCTAAGCCGTTTCGAATTCTTATTGTAAGAGCGCGAATTTTTCAAAAATTCACTCTAGCGTCAAGTACTGACATCATGATATACGCCGCATGTAGTGTATTGTAGGTTTAAAAGAGCATCTCTCAAGTTTCGGTCAGTTGTTTATACGGGCGCCGCTGAAGCAATAATTATGGTTTGATTAAAGGTGTTTATTTAGTTCAGTGTGTTTCTGAAGTAAAATCAAACGGAGGATACCGTCTTGATATTTCATGTTTAAATATTCCAGCCAAATTTTCCCCCGTTCTTTCCTTGAGACTTTTGTCAACGAATAATTGTATAATTGTTTCTCCCTATAATCAGACATGGCATTGCACGACGAAAATGTAGGAGCACGCAAATTTATTGCTCCGTTATCCAATGCATCTCGAACTTCGCATCTTTCTTCGACGATTATGTCATGTGCGTTCATGAAAATAGTAAGGCATCCATCAGAAGCAAAACGAGTACAGTAAAGCCTGTTTTTGTGCGGTCTTTTTTTATGCGATTTTGTTTTTGTGCGATTTTATTTTTGTGCAATTTTTTTTGTGCGATTTATTTTTATGCGGTATATGAATCTTAGCGGCGATAGCACCAGTTTAACGTTTCCTATCATGTACATATACATGTTGTGGACGAAATATATGAATGTGTAATTAATCGAAACGTTACCGAAAACACGTCAACGTTATTATCTGAAATTAGTGCACTTGCACATAACATCGGCGGAGAAGGCTTTGATTCTTTCGGCGATAATGACCTAGACCAGATGACTGAGGACCAAACTGTCGATGATAGTGACATTATCAATAGTTTGATAGATTATGAAAATGGACAAGAAGAACCGGAATCTATTACAGCAGATAAAATATATGCAGGAATCCAAATTTCGAAAAAATTGGAAACGCATTTTCTTAAAGTAGATACCAAAGCGGAAAGACGCTTAAAATTCGAAAAAGAGCTGAGATCATGCATGTCTCACTATCGTTACGTTTACAAGCAATTGACCAGTCGACCATCGTCACAAAAACTGATCACTGAGTTTATGGTACCAAAAAACAAATCAATTGAAATCCTATCTTCAAGCGACGGAAGCGATTTTCAACCAATTCGTCACAAGAAGATGCGTGTTTTGGATTACGACGAGTAGCAGCAAACTATTTAATGTACAATGTAAAAACGTAATATAGGGTTACAAAAACTCGAGATCCTGATTCGACTCAGCTTCAGCTGATTATACTACGGAATACGGAAATCCTTTCAAATTAGAAAATTAATGAATTATATAGGTACAGTAATGCCGCATGTACAAATTCGATGGAAAAATCCTGAAAAGCAATAATAAGAAATTGGAAAGCTCACGATTCCGATCCGACTCAGTTTCGGCTGATTATACTACAAAATACGAAAATCCCTTTTAAATCAGAAAGTTAATGGATTATACAAGTAACGTAATGTCGCATGTACATATTCGGTGAAAAATCCTAAAAAACGATAATACAGTAAAACCTATTTTTGTGCGATTGGTTTTGTGCGATTTTATTTTTGTGCGGTCTTTTTTTGTGCAATTTTTTTTATGCGGTATATGAATCTTAGCGGCGTTAGCACCAGTTTAACGTTTCCTATCATGTACATATACATGGTGTGGACGAAATATATGAATGTGTAATTAATCGAAACGTTACCGAAAACACGTCAACGTTATTATCTGAAATTAGTGCGCTCGCACATAACATCGGCGGAGAAGGCTTTGATTCTTTCGGCGATAATGATCTAGACGAGATGATTGAGGACCAAACTGTCGATGATAGTGACATTATCAATAGTTTGATAGATTATGAAAATGGACAAGAAGAACCGCAATCTATTACAGCAGATAAAATATATGCAGGGATCCAAATTTCGAAAAAATTGGAAACGCATTTTCTTTAAGTAGATACCAAAGCGGAAAGACGCTTAAAATTCGAAAAAGAGCTGAGATCATGCATGTCTCACTATCGTTACGTTTACAAGCAATTAACTAGTCGACCAGCGTCACAAAAACTGATCACTGAGTTTATGGTACCAAAAAACAAATCAATTGAAATCCTATCTTCAAGCGACGAAAGCGATTTTCAACCAATTCATCACAAGAAGATGCGCGTTTTGGATTACGACGAGTAGCAGCAAACTATTTAATGTACAATGTAAAAACTTCTCCATGTATATGTACAATGAAGAATTAAATATTTTTACCATTTCTATAGGTCTAATTTAATTATTCAATTTAATTGAAAGCATTCTCTCATCTATTTCATAAATCATTGATATATTTTCTTAGTCCGACTTTTTTTATGCGGTCCTTATCCACCGCATAAAAAAATGTTTAGGTAGTATATCGCACAAAATTGTTTATTATATGTAAGAATTTATAAAATTTTCGAATATTTTTTTGTACGATTTCTTTTATGCGGTCCCTATCCACGGCACAAAAACAGGTTTTACTGTACACGTAATAGCGTGATACGGCCTGAACAGTCCAGGTGCCCAAAACTCGGTCCGGCACGAAACGTGTTAAAAAGCACGCGAACGCGATAAATAGCCGATATTTTCGCGAGAGCGTCGCGGCGGAAATCGACTATTCTGTCGCGCGCGAAAATAGTCCGTTAACTGGCCCGCGATTCATTAAGCGTCGTCACGGCAAAATTCGATAAGCGCGAGTGACATCGCGGCGTATCGGACGCGGCGAATTTCATTGCCGCGTCGGAAATAGACCGACTTGGATTTGACGCGGCTTCCTTCGGCTAAAATGGATATTTGATAGATGCCGGATTCGCTAACGACGGCGATAACATTGGACGCGATGCGCCGCTCGGAATAGCGGGGATGATTACTTACGTGTCGCTCAGTTAGGGCCGAATCGGTCCTAACGCGAAACCGGCGAATAATGGATGAGCGCCGTCCGTGGAAAAGCCGAGTTCCACGACGTGCGACCTGTAAATCTGGCAGCGTTATCGACTTGCCGAGGAACGCTATTATTAACGTCGAATAAAGTCGAAATTCGTCAGCTCGGTGAAATACGCGCTTTTCTGAAACGTCGCGTGAATAGCGACTAATTTTGTCAATGATCAACGATTAATGGAGAATAAAACGGATGCATTTGCAGAGGCGAAATGGAAACAAGTACAATGAATTAGTGAAAAGTGTGCTAACGAAATATTGGGTAGCGCGCGACAGAAATGTGTTGGGTGAATATGACTTGGTTCTTTTTAATATTGCCTGTTTTTCTGAACTTAAACGTGTATCGTACGGGACTTGTACGGGTACCGATCTTGACGTCAAAGCCATGGAAAGGGTCGGATGGGAGGGGGTCCGAATTTCTTATTACGTTACAATCAATCAAGCTTTATTTTAAAATTGAAATAAAGTTGAGCAACTGTATCATCATATTTATTACATGTTAGCCCCATAATAAAGGAGTCAAACGCTATATTTTATCACAGCTACAATCCATACGGACACCTCACAAGAGTAATAGTGTACAAAATGAATAAATTTAAACAAAAAATTGGCCAATATAACATGTAAAAAATCTTTTCTTATAAAATGTAAACAGAGGAGCAAACTTTATCTCAGTTTGCAATTCTTTGTTCTTCGTCATGCGTTATCGACTTGCCGAGGAACGCTATTATTAACGTCGAATAAAGTCGAAATTCGTCAGCTCGGCGAAATACGCGCTTTTCTGAAACGTCGCGTGAATAGCGACTAATTTTGTCAATGATCAACGATTAATGGAGAATAAAACGGATGCATTTGCAGAGGCGAAATGGAAACAAGTACAATGAATTAGTGAAAAGTGTGCTAACGAAATATTGGGTAGAGCGCGACAGAAATGTGTTGGGTGAATATGACTTGGTTCTTTTTAATTGTCTGTTTTTCTGAACTTAAACGTGTATCGTACGGGGCTTGTACGGGTACCGATCTTGACGTCAAAGTCATGGAAAGGGTCGGATGGGAGGGGGTCCGAATTTCTTATTACGTTACAATCACTCAAGCTTTATTTTAAAATTGAAATAAAGTTGAGGAACTGTATCATCATATTTATTACATGTTAGCCGCATAATAAAGGAGTCAAACACTATATTTTATCACAGCTACAATCCATACGGACACCTCACAAGAGTAATAGTGTACAAAATGAATAAATTTAAACAAAAAATTGGCCAATATAACATGTAAAAAATCTTTTCTTATAAAATGTAAACAGAGGACCAAACTTTATTTTAGTTTGCAATTCTTTGTTCTTCGTCATGCGGTATTTGCTGGGAATCTGTAGAAACGGCTGTTTGAAGCAGTTCTTTCTTACGCTGCAATAAACTCGCATTATCCTTGAGTATTTCGGTGAGCGGTGCGTTGCGGTAATGATGCGATAAAAATGAAGTTGACGTACCTGTTCGATATTACGTCGAACACTCTCTCTGGGAAAATTCGAATCTCGCGGTGCTGGCACGTGTCCGAGGTTGACGGAAGGCGAAAGGCCTAGATGGTGGGCAACAAAGGCGTTTTGACAATTGGACCGCTTTGGCAGCCTGCCGAGAGTCTTTTGCCGGGAAACACTCTGTCTCCGAAATCTTCTTCGCGGACCACCGAGACACGAATCGGCCCACTCTCCTAGACAACGCTCGTAAACTATTAATATTAACGGGGCTATTAATACGCGCGGCAGCCTGTTCCGCAAAGGCAAGCTTCGCAGAATAGCGCACTCTGAATTTCCATGCCGATGACATAACGTTACGCACGAATTTGACCGTTTCGATCGAAAGTTACGACACCGTTAAATCCGAGTTGCTCAACTGCGGGCCACGTCATTTTCCGAGGGAAATGCGACTAGTAGTTATTCGGGCCGTTTCGTTACGCTTCTTGCATGCGGAACGACCGTCGTTTTAGAGCTCGACTTCAATTGTCCTGCGTCGAAGGGCTGAGTGTGTTACAAACGAGCTTTCGGGTTTCTTTCTTTCGTCAACATCGCACTTTCTGCGATCGTCAGAATACTTGTCTGAACGGTCCGTTTCTTTACCGTTTTAACCCCAAATACCATCTAGGTTCCTTTATTACTTTACCGTAAAGTGAAGCCGTTTTTAGTGGTTGCTTAGTTTATGTACTAGTACAGTAAAACCTGTTTCTGTGCAGTCCTCTTTTATGCGATTTTGGTTTTGTGCGATTTTATTTTTGTGCAACTTTTTTTGTGCGATTTATTTTTATGCGGTATATGAATCTTAGCGGCGTTAGCACCAGTTTAATGTTTCCTATCAATGTACATATACATGTAATAAACGAAATATACGAATGTGTAATTAATCGAAACGTTACCGAAAACGCGTCAACGTTATTATCTGAAATTAGTGCGCTCGTACATAACATCGGCGGAGAAGGCTTTGATTCTTTCGGCGATAATGACCTGGACGAGATGATTGAGGACCAAACTGTCGATGATAGTGACATTATCAATAGTTTGATAGAGTATGAAAATGGACCAGAAGAACCGGAATCTATTACAGCAGATAAAATATATGCAGGGATCCAGATTTCGAAAAAATTGGAAACGCATTTTCTTACAATAGATACCAATGCCGAAAGACGCTTAAAATTCCAAAAAGAGCTGAGATCATGCATGTCTCGCTATCGTAACGTTTACGAGCAATTGACCAGTCGACCGGCGTCACGAAAACTGATCACCGAGTTTATGGTACCAAAGAACAAATTAATTGAAATCCTATCTTCAAGCGACGAAAGCGATTTTCAATCAATTCATCACAAGAAGATGCGCGTTTTGGATTACGACGAGTAGCAGCAAACTATTTAATGTACAATTTGAAAACTTCTCCATGTATATGTACAATGAAGAATTAAATATTTTTACAATTTCTTTAGGTCTAATTTAATTATTTAGTTTAATTGAAAGCATTCTCTCATCTATCTCATAAATCATTGATGTATTTTCTAAGTCCGACTTTTTTTTATGCGGTCCCTATCCACCGCATAAAAAAAATTGTAGGTAGTATATCGTACAAAATTGTTTATTATATGTAGGAATTTATAAAATTTTCG
The DNA here is from genome assembly GCA_033815515.1 of Cryptocheilus praepositus. Taxonomy (NCBI): domain Eukaryota; kingdom Metazoa; phylum Arthropoda; class Insecta; order Hymenoptera; family Pompilidae; genus Cryptocheilus; species Cryptocheilus praepositus. Next base: position 5,413,931 of record JAWWQZ010000257.1, read on the forward strand.
AATATTTTTTTGTACGATTTCTTTTATACGGTCCCTATCCACCGCACAAAAACAGGTTTTACTGTACCGGAATTAGGCAAAGAACAAGTTAGCTTCTGAAAAGACTGCGTATGTGGTATCAATAAGAAATAAAATAAAAGACAAGTATAAACGGCTCCAATTTACAGAATACTGTCACACAAAAGGCTGCTTTCAACACAATTTACAATTGATCACTTTACTATGCCCTCCGTTATTCCTTACCTTCCGCAAATGACCAAGACCAACAAATATTTTGAACAGAGTAGTCTCTCGTATAACACCGAAGGCATAACTTCACTACAGTAATTGTATCGTTAACACTAGATTGACGGAGCGAGTCAATTTGACTCATTTGCACTTTTACTGTGATATATATAACAATTTTAAGTCATTTTTTTTGAAATCATTTTTTGGTTTTTCATAGAACAATGAAAGGTATACAAAAAGTAATTCCTATTCCACCCTACTCCCTTACTTCCAATAATTCATATGTGCTATACCTATTTTGCCGGATACGAGTCAAAATGACTCACCGTTTTAGACACACGTAACTTATTTCCTTTTCATAAAAACCTGTTGTAAACGTTCTGGTGGGAGAGTTTTCATGTTATAATTTGTTCATTCAATGCTGTAAAATTATCTTCACAAGCCTATCACTTGCAAAAAAGTTACGCGCCAACAAAACTTCTTTGGTCGGAACAATACGATCAAATAGAAAAGAATTGCCCCAAATTGCAAAAGCGAAAAAGGACAAAATGACACGCTACTCTACAAAACTTTATAAAACGGAGGCCTGTACACTAACCATGTATAAAAGTAAAGCCAATAAAAAAGTTTTATTATTGAGCTCAAAACATCGCAATGTAGGAATTGCAAAAAATGAAAAACGTGTCCCGGAAACTATATCTTTTTATAATAATACTAAGTATGGAGTCGATATACTGGATCAAATGGCGCAAAAATATAGTACCAAAGCAGGTTCCCGCAGATGGCCCGTTCCCGTGTTCTACAACATTTTAGATTTGGCAGCAATCAATGCTTGAGTCATATATAAAGATGTGACTCAAGTACAAATGTCAAGAAAGAATTTCTTTTGCAACTGGCGGAAGAATTAAGCGGAAATTACGATAATGAAACCGAAAGTACTTCGACTTTATCTAATATACAAAATATTAAAAACCGTGCAAATTGCCAGGTACAAGTGTCATGCAACAGAAACAGAAGCAAGGGCGTTTGTAGCAAATGTAATAAAAAAATATGCGGAAAGTGTATTTTAAAAACTGAATATGTATGCAAAAAGTGTTTGGAATAAAGTTTATTTGTAATAAAATTTTATTATTTTAAAAAACCTGCATTTTTGACGATTGAGTCAAATTGACTCAATCAGGCAAAATAGGTATACAACCAACCTCCGGCAATCTAGTGTTAATATATTGTTGGACCGGTCACGAGTTAACTCGTGTTTTCATCTAACAAACGACATTGCTGACCGGTCACGAACGTGATTGCACGCGTCGGCTATTTTAATTTTGAAAAACGCAGGGCAATATAGAATAGAGCAAAATTTCGTCCATTGTGTTCAATTGCGTCTGCTTTATTATAAAAAAATATACTTTTCTTGGTACTGAGGCTTTTATTACAATTCTAGTATTACAAAGTGTCAAGAACGATGGAAGGTGACGGTGAAGCATTTTTCAATCAATTATACGTGAATGCTTTATATAGTTGCCCGAGTGATTTTTAAATAAGTTTTAGTCATTTGAAAAATGAAACTACAAGGGCATAATCTGGCTCTTTAAAAGGAAAGCGCAATGAAACAAGATGTATGTGCAAAACCTCTTGTCTACATCTACGCGCAAATTACTGCTGTACCTCTACTCACGAACAGGTTCCCAAGGATAATCGGGAACCGGTGCCGCGTTGATTTCCGTTCACCGCGAAAAATCTCGCGCATACGAACGGTGCATTTGCTACATCAATTAAGTGCGCAAAATAAAAAGTATTCCAGATTCAAAGTTTTCACGGTCGTAATTGTACAAATTCTTGGCTTCTGGATGATTGTCGTGAAAAATCTGGAAAACAAAATGTCGTTAAAAAGGTCTAGATGAAACGCATATTGTTAAGATGGTGCTGTGTTTATCAGGTGTCGCTGATAGATGCATGCTTGTGAATGACAACAGCCTCGCGACGGTGCTCAAAATAATCATGATAGTTTCTGTAATTTTGTTCGTGAAATCCGAAACACGTCAAACTAACGGCTCCCGTAAATCTAATGTTAAGTGCCTCTCTTGCCTCGACTCCGTGTTACCCTTATACAAATTGTTGGCATCCGAATGGTTGCCGCGTCCTTTCTTAGCAGAGTCAAATGAAAAAACAAATGAATAAGAACAAACGACAAAATGAAGAACAAATAAAACAAATGAAAACAATGACCCTTTTGAACATGACTGTTCCCTGCGAGAAGACACGACAAAATTGCATGTTTTTATTAAGAAAAATGTATGCAAACGCAAAGTGTGAATATTTCTCTCAGCTTCATATTCCTCTCAGCTCAGTCCAACACTGGCGTCTATTACAGTTTTTCGCATGTGTTTCTCTGTCCTTGGTTCATTCAACTTCGACTTTCCTTCATAAAGCGGAGGCGCGTAATTACTGAAGAGCGAGGTCGCCTCTACGTCAGAGCGGGCTTGAAACTGTTAATAACAAGCAGATCAATTAGAAGCCGCACGTGACAGGTCGATAGCGATCCCACTTGGTCGCTTGTCCCAAAACGGGCAGGATCGAGGTTTGCCATCGCAAGCCATCCTTTCGCAGACAGCTGACGCTTGTTACATTATAAGACGTGATGTAACGCCCGGCAGACTTACGGCGATACGCAAATTGATTGACCGGCGATCGAGCTGGTCCCGAAACGCAGAAGCTTAGCGCCATTAACCGGTTACGCGGGGCGATTTACGTCATCGCCGTCTACGCGTCCCGCTAATTGGCTCGGCACCCGATGCAATCTCTTCGCCGTTGTCGCATTTACGTGCCTGTCGCATTGATATCCATGTCATCCGTTTCACCGCCACCCCTGCCTCGAAGCTCTCGAACGAGGGGTGCGCAGAAAAGGCACGAATGCGTACCGTTTTGCCCACGCTCGGCATGTCGGCTACGTTTCTTCACGCCCTACGCTCCCATTACTCTCGTGCGGCCTGCACATGCGTGTAATATTCATGCGCTTCGCTCACTCGGCGACACGCGTGTCAAAAGATCGCGTGGCTCCTCTCGCGCGAACGACAACGCGGTTACGTCGTCCAGGAACACAACGCAGTGGCTTCTGGCATGACGTAAGAGCTGAAGAAGCAAAGTGGTCGGCGAGGTGCGTCTCTCACTACGGACACGTGCGTCAGGTTCTTTTGCTTCTGATTTACGCGATGCGGAAATTCGCGGGTAATTCGCGTTAACGTGTTACGTGGTAGCGCGGTGAACTGCGAGCGGAGATTTCGTCGATGGGGCCAAGGTAGTGGCCGATGACGAGTGTCATAGATACTTCGAATAATGTAAATGTCGAACGTCGTGGCTAGGTAGACAATATTTTGAAATAAGCGGTGCATCATACGATATTATGTTTTATTACGAAAAGTTAAGTATGATGCATTGTTGTGGCCTCTTAACACATTGTTGACCGGTCACGAGTTAACTCGTGTTTTCATGGCCAAACGTTGCTGACCGGTCACGAGTTACGTCGTGTTTGCACTTGCGTCGGCTATTTTAATTTTTGAAACGCAGGGCGATATAGAATATAGCAAAATTTGCTTCATTGTATTCAATCGCGTCTACTTTATTATAAAAAATTATACTTTTCTTGGTACTGAGGCTTTTATTACAATTCTAATATTAGAAAGTATCAAGAACGACGGAACGTGACGGTGAACCATTTTTCAATAAATTATACGTGAATGTTTTATATAGTTACCCGAGTGATTTTTAAGTAAGTTATAATTAATTTGAAAAATGATTATTGAAAATGAAATAACAAGGGCATAATCTAGCTCTTTAAAAGGAAAGCGCAACGAAACAAGATATATGTGCAAAACCTCTTGTCTACATCTACGCGTAAATGATTGCTGTACAGTTAATCATACGAAAAAATATTAAAAGTTACATAAAATTGATGTCCAAAGTTCAATTTGAATTCATTATGTACGAACAAACTTTATTAATGCTTATTTACATCGTTTCACTTCCATGTTCAATTACGAAATAATAGCCGGTGACTTGAGACAGCTTTTGTCAAAAATTGCCGGTCAACAATGTGTTAACACTTGGCATGCGGGCATACTTCGCCGCCGAATTTCGCGTGCAGCGGGCGTTTTTTCTTGAATCGCGCGGAAGTTTGGTTATTCAGAAAAATCGCTGTAAATCGAAAACTACTTCGTTTTTATGAACGAAACTTTTTTTATTTCACACTTAAATATATACTGTATGATTATTTAACAAAAAACAAACGATATTTTCACGACATCATAAAAATAAGCGATTTTTAAAGTTTTCCACACTATCATACGAAAAGTCCGATAATTTGTCAGCGCATATTTCTTCATCACTATCTTTGTCACAACGGCTCATTTGATCAATTTTGTAATCAATAATAAAAAATCAAGCTTCAAATTGACAAAACACGTTCTGGAGCTAAGAATCTCATCAAAGATGAAATAACTCAGCAGAAGATCGAGTAACTCAACAATCATAACTTATGGGAAAAAAAATGCAAAGCGTTGCAAATAACACGCATATAATGTCACGCATTCATATAATTATACGTATTTAGTAGATTTGTGGTGGATATCCACTAACAACACCAAATCAACTAAATACGTATTTTTACGTGACCCGCGCTCCAGTGACAGACTACATAAAACGTAAAAATACGTTGCCCGCATGCCAAGTGTTAATACGTTGAACGAAATGTCACGCAAATGTGGGTAACCAGAAAGATAGGTATTTGGAACAGTTTTTGATAGTAACCGAGGGGTTTAGTAGTGGCAACGTCCACCGCTGGGTGTAAGTGCTTATACGTACTTTATACGTAAAGAATGTATAATACAGGTGCTTGCGATATCCCTCAAAACAATTTCGGCAGAGTGATGGTGTAGCATTATTTCTAATTGCTGGCTGATCTAGATTCCGTCTACTGGTTTAGTAACAAAAAATACACATTCGCCTAATTGTTTTTCTTGTAGACCTGTTGCAAGCTATAAATTTCTGTGCTACTCCGGTGCGTACTATAAGTGCTTTAGTTTAATCACATGACAATTCCATAATTAATAGTTCCTTAAGTTCGGCGAGTTTAATTTATCGCTGTCAGCTCCAATTGTACTATAAAAAAAAAGGATAATTATCATCAGCAAGTTGTCGAAACGCACTCAATTTATGTTTGATAAGGTTTTGGTTTCCGCATGGATGTCATGTTTGAATGCAGTAATCGAAGAGAAATAAAAGAACTGGATGTGATCACAGATTATAATAAAAATATAGTTGTAGAACCAACGTTTCGCAAACGTTGAGTTTGCATCATCAAGGGCTCCAATACTGAAGCTCTGATGCGGAATCTCTGATGCCGAATTCAAACACGCCATCTATCCGGATGCTAACACTTTGTCAAACGAATCCTGGTCGCGAAAGTTTTAAGGAAAAATACTGAACTTACGCTGGGCAATTAACGTGTCAAACGAATTATTAGTGACGTCATTAACGCTTCTTCCGGCGCAGTCGAAACCGTTTTACCTGTGATGCCGAGAAGAGCAGGCTGACGTCACGGGGATCCATATAAGCGGAGATTCTATGGGACAAGACCTTGTCTCGCGTCCCATCGTTTCACTCGAGTGGAAGAGGGTTCCGTGACGTCACCATTTTATCGGCGGATCGGTTAATGACGTCACCCCGTATCCTCGCTGGTGATCACGTTTGCGGAGGCGTCATTGGTTTGCGGATCGAGAAAATGACGACTTTTAGAACTTCGATCGCGGAGCGCCACGAATAATTAACGGTTCGTTAATCAGCCGTACTTAACTACTTAACACATCATCGATGGTTTAATGCGTAACGGAACGAGCGTCACATCTCGCACGTTTTCGGAATGTACGTGAATTTATTAAACGAAATCTTCTGTCCGAAATTGGCGTCAGTAATCGAAGATGCTACCAGCATTTTTGGCCTGCTAGTTATGAACTTTGCATTAGTGTGTCGTCAAATGCGACGCGGAAGGATTGTACGTTATTATTGAGAAAAAGATATGTAAGTACAGCATTTGTTTGAATATTCATTTCCTCAGGATATTTTCGACGCACTCCGTGTAAGTCCAATGAAAGAAATTGAGAAATGTCTGTCCCAATTAAACGTTACACAGCTTTGCCGTCAATTAAGCGATTTCGGTGAAGCAACCAAAAATACACATTTGTCTAATTGTTTGTGCCGCCGATTTTTTGCGTCTGTCAAACATTGTGTCAAATTCCGGCGTATATTTCTAGCGCGATACTGTGACGACACGATAAATCTCTAACGGAAATTTCCCCAAATTTCGTGACTGCTTGTTTTTCTCGCGCAGCTCCAAACGTATTGAAAAAACAGATAAATCGACATCAACAGCTTATCTGCCAGCGCGTTGACGCTTTGAACCTCGTTGGTAGCACAGTGAATTTATGCTGGGCCATCAAAGTGTTAATCGAGGGGTTGTCAAGGCACACGGTTCACATATGAAAACTGGCTCCCATTTTCGTGGCACGTGTTTCGCCGCACGCGCGTAACTCGCGGAGACAATATTTTCCCGAGCGGATTTCTTCACTCGCATAAGTGGTCGTTCGATAAACCAGCGCGCGGTTTTGAGTAAATAGACATCGCCGTGGGACGCGCCGATGTGAAATTTATCTCCGCCGCTCGCGAGATAATATTTACATCCACCAGAACTCGGTCCGGATCTCGTTCGCAATTGATCGTCGATCGTCTGCACCTTCGCAAATGCACCAGCGTCAACGTGGTCCATCGTCTGGCCTGATAAAAGGCACTCCTTTTCGAACCACAAGATCTGGGCAGCCAACTGCACTTTTCTAACGTTGCAACATTCCAAACTCGTTTTCTTTAATTGTAAATTGCGTTAAACACGAGCTTTGTGTCGTGGTGGGTTATAAATTGAAGCTCTTTTTATTGGTTGGTTAGTTTGTTTATTCAGAAGGGTTTGCTTTTTTGACGTCTTACTGCGGCGCTCTCCCAGTTTGGCCATAGTTCATTTGTTAACCCTTCTTTGCATGATGGTGGAAATTTCCATCATAACATTGAATGCCCAAAAATTATATAAAAGAACAAGTTCACTTTAATCTAACTTTGCTAATATTTACATCCACCAGAACTCGGTCCGGATCTTGTTCGCAATTGATCGTCGATCGTCTGCACCTTCGCAAATGCACCAGCGTCAACGTGGTCCATCGTCTGGCCTGATAAAAGGCACTCCTTTTCGAAACACAAGATCTGGGCAGCTAACTGCACTTTTCTAACGTTGCAACATTCCAAACTCGTTTTCTTTAATTGTAAATTGCGTTAAACACGAGCTTTGTGTCGTGGTGGGTTATACATTGAAGCTCTTTTTATTGGTTGCTTAGTTTGTTTATTCAGAAGGGTTTGCTTTTTTGACGTCTTACTGCGGCGCTCTCCCAGTTTGGCCATAGTTCATTTGTTAACCCTTCTTTGCATGATGGTGGAAATTTCCATCATAACATTGAATGCCCAAAAATTATATAAAAGAACAAGTTCACTTTAATCTAACTTTGCTAATATTTACATCCACCAGAACTCGGTCCGGATCTCGTTCGCAATTGATCGTCGATCGTCTGCACCTTCGCAAATGCACCAGCGTCAACGTGGTCCATCGTCTGGCCTGATAAAAGGCACTCATTTTCGAACCACAAGATCTGGGCAGCCAACTGCACTTTTCTAACATAGCAGCGTTCGAAACTCGTTTTTCTTTAATTGTAAATTGTGTTAAACACGAGCTTTGTGTCGTGGTGGGTTATAAATTGAAGCTCTTTTTATTGGTTGCTTAGTTTGTTTATTCAGAAGGGTTTGCTTTTTTGACGTCTTACTGCGGCGCTCTCCCAGTTTGGCCATAGTTCATTTGTTAACCCTTCTTTGCATGATGGTGGAAATTTCCATCATAACATTGAATGCCCAAAAATTATATAAAAGAACAAGTTCACATGGTGGTTTAATCTAACAAAAAATTTGCATGATGAGCAATTGATATTGGAATGAAATTTCCATCATATTGTTTTTTGCATAGCAAAATATGCTTGGCAGTAAATTTAATACTGCATGATAAATATATACTAAGATTTTTTTAACCGTTTTTCCTTCAATTTTGAACATAAATTATATCACCTTGATTTATTTCACCAATAAAGAAAAAATCATGCAAAGAAGGGTTAAAAATAACTTTTGCTCTACACGTTTCGAAACCACGTAAGCTTTCCGCTTCGGCAGCTAATTTGTTTCTCGGAGACCACCCCATGTTTGGAATGAGCAAAGAAAAATCGCTCTTAATGAACGAACTGCACAACCAATAAAAAGGGTGGCAGCGTATAATAAACCAGTTTTTCGCCGTCGGCCGACACTCGGGCCGTTTTATCGCCTCACGCCAGCTATTTACAGATATTGATATCAGAAGGAGCCGAAAACGTGCGAAGGGCTCAGCGAGAAGTGGCGCCGGCTGTTAAGATCGATAAGGTGCAACCGGGGGACAATTAAGAAAAACACAACATCTTGCCCTCAGGCGGCCGCAACCACTTGAGTCACGAAAATAAAAGGTTGATTCATGTGGTAAGACCGGTGCGGGAATGTATATACGCATAGCCATATAAAAGTGTCATCGGACCAATCCTGAGGATAGTCGGACGCGAAGCTTCGAGCGAACATGATCGAGGTAAGAGGGCCCGGGACCGTCAGGGACCCGTTCTTCTGCAGTCGCGTGTGCGTCCCCGAAAAATAGTGCCAGTGAAACGAAACCAACGGGATTATTGGCGAAATTTAACCCTCTATGGACCGAATTTTTTTTGGTGGCTATACAAAATCTATGTAACGTGAAATCAACAAATATCAACCTCGAAGTACATATTAACACATTGTTGACCGGTCACGAGTTAACTCGTGTTTTCATGGCCAAACGTTGTTGACCGGCCACGAGTTAACTCGTGTTTGCATTTGCGTCGGCTATTTTAATTTTTGAAACGCAGGGCAATATAGAATATAGCAAAATTTTGTTCAATGTGGTCAATAGCGTCTGCTTTATTATAAAAAAGTATACTTTTCTTGGCACTGAGGCTTTTATTACAATTCTAGTATTAGAAAGTGTCAAGGACGACGGAACGTGACGGTGAAGCATTTTTCAATCAATTATATGTGAATGCTTTATATAGTTGCCCGAGTGATTTTTAAATGAGTTATAGTCAATTTGGAAAATAATTATTGAAAATGAAGTAACAAGGGCATAATCTAGCTCTTTAAAAGGAAAGCGCAACGAAACAAGATGTATGTGCAAAACCTGTTGTCTACATCTACGCGTAAATGATTGCTGTACAGTTAATCGTATGAAAAAATATTAGAAGTTACAAAAAATGTATGTCCAAAGTTCAATTTGAATTCATTATGCACGAACAAACTTTATTGAAGGTTATTTATATCGTTTCACTTCCATGTTCACTTACAAAATAATAGCCGGTGACTTGAGATAGCTTTTGCCGAAAATTGCCGGTCAACAATGTGTTAACAATGAATTTAGCAGTTTCAACAATTTTATTATAACGACTACATTTTGTAACTTTGAAGTAACAACAGCTTATAGCGTTCGCACTTGTGTGTATAAGAGCTTAAGTATGGAATTCCATAACACAGCGTTTGACATTAAACATAGATATACGTTGCATTTCCTTATGTGATGATTTTTTTCTACTAAATTCATCGTCGTTATCAATAATATTTATACGTCGTCGGGCAAATACTATTGGATGATCTTCGTTAGAATCAGAGTCTGATACAGAATCTTCGGATTTATTACTGCTAATGCTTCTTACTCCTATTCCTCTTTTATTTTTATATAATTTTGTATCCATATTTTGGGCCTCTGATATATAAAACTAAAAAACAAAGAAAACACAACCGTTATCGCAAATGCACCAAACCCTACCATTATAGCCCATTGTGTTTTGAATGTCACAAAGCTATATCACATGAAAATAGTAATAAAATGATTGTTTAACTGCAAACAAATAAGACATTATTCATATATAAACTAAAAGCTATTACGTACACTTTTTTTGTTTAACAAACTCCGATAGAAGAACAAATAATAACGATTGCACAAGTCGGTTCCTTTGGCTTCTATTTGCAGACAACTTGTAAAAGCATTTACTTTGACATTTCACGTTAGAGCTCATAACCAAATCAAGCATGTTATTGGTTACTAAGGACACATTATATAACAAGATGTATACACCATCTAGTAAAAAAATTAAACTATTTAATGAAATATCGATTTATCGATATGTGACTTCAAAGTCACGCGGGCCCATAGAGTGTTAATTCGCGCGCGGATCAGTTGTTTTGCTTATTGATGGCGAGCGACATGAGTGAAAGGTGACTTGGATTTTTTCAGATTTTTATGCTGTTTCTCGGCGTGTGCGGGGCCCTCAGTGCTCCACACGCCCTGCACATGGATACGGAGTTCGATAGCGTTGACAATGACGCGGAAATTATTGAGTCGCAATTGCCTGGCACTGGAAACTTGAACGAGAAGTCGTTGCCGGTGGCTAGACTGTATACCGTCGAAACTGGAGGCTTGCCTGGGAGCGCGAATTTGGAGGAGAGGTCGCAGCTACCGCAAATGCCCAGGGTTTCTCTTCCAGGCACGCAGAACCTTGCCGAGAAGAGCATACCGGATTATGTGATTCGACGGATGTCGGATCCTAACATCATACGTGTTTCCAGCGATCCTGACTTCCAAGATATACCTATACAGTGATCCGACTGCGTGTTTGAAGTAGTAAGTGCCGTTCATTCATGTATATCGTTGTGCGTAGTTATGGGCGGTGTAAGCAGATTGTATGAATGTGTTTTATTTAAGGCATGGCAAACCCGTACGTTAAAATTAGCCGAAGAGAATTCAATGGAGCACTTTAAAGCAGCGATGTAAGATCGATAGAGACGGATCTTATTGTAAATGTGTTGTGTTATTGGTAAGGTAATCATCCCGGGATTAATTTATGTTATCAGTGGTTGGTAGAAGAGTACTGTCATGCCGATGCGGAAAATAAAGGAACTACATCATCGATACCATTCTATTTTACCCACTGAGGGTTCAATGACGTTCGACATCTTTTTTTCATTTCCTTACCCTTACAAATAACTGAGGTCGTTATCGACGCAGAGTACGAATTTATCGACCGAACAAACACCAAATCATTACTAGGTTGATCAATAAGTTTTGTCGTTCGATAAGAAAAACACAATGTTATGGTTCAAAATACATTTTATTATTCATCAGTATAATCTCCCTGAACATTAATGCACTTGCACTTGTGGATCCCATCCCTGAAGTGAGATTCCGGAAGGTCTGCAAAATACGCTTCAACAGCCGTTATGACCTCTTCATTTGACGAAAAACGCTTGCCACGCATACATTTTTTGAGTTCTGGAAACAAATGGAAGTCGCTGGGGGTCAAATCTGGTGAATACGGCGGATGCTCCAACAATTCGAACTTTAATTCATGGATTTTAGCCATTGTCAAAATGCTCTTGTGACACGGTGCGTTGTCCTGATGAAAAAGGATTTTTTTCTTCTGCAAACCGGGTCTTTTTTCACGAATTTTTTCCTTCAACTGGTCCAAAAGGTTGCAATAATATTCAGAATTAATTGTTTTATGAGTTTGCAAGTAATCCACAAATAAAATTCCTTTCGCATCCCAAAAAACTGATGCCAGAACCTTCTTGGCCGATTTCTGGACACGAACTCGTTTCGAAGCCGAACAACCAGGTTCACACCACTCTTTAGCCTCTTGTTTTGATTTAGGATCATGGTGATAGACCCAAGTCTCATCCATAGTGATGAATCGACGCACAAAATCCACTTTATCCTTTTTAAAACGCTCCAAATGTTGTTGAGAAAGTCGCATTCGAATGTGTTTTTGTTCAATTGTAGTGAATGCGGGACCCATTGTGCACACAGCTTTTTAAAACTCAAAATTTCATTTAAAATATGACTCACACTGCCTAATGAGATGTGTAGAGCCTCTACTAAATCCCTCTCAGTCAATCGACGATCTTCCAAAACGTGAATTTCTTTTGGTGCTACACCTTCCAAAAATAAGAATTTTATCACTGCACGATATTCAACGTTTATTGAATCTTTCTACTCTTCTAATTGAAGGTGAACGTTCATTATACACTCTTAACATTCGTTCATGAACAAAACAAAGAATGAATTGACTGATTGAAATGAAAACGTTGATAAGAAGAGTGAACCAACAAAACAAAAACAAATTTGGACTAGTAGCAACGCCCTTTCTTATCGACCGAGAAAACTTATTGAACAACCTGGTATTTTGCGAGTAGTTTCAGACATTTCACGAGAGACGTCGCCAGCAGTTCCAATGCCTACTGCTTTTCATAGGTTCCTTTCTAACCTGCGTCTCCTCTACTTTACCAACCGAATAAAACGAGACTCTCTTTTCACTAGTAGTTTGAGAATATTTCATCCCAGATGTCGTCAGGGGTTCCAACTAGCCATTCCCAGTTCGCTCGCCACACACTCCTTTGCCTCTGTCGATGTCACTCCCCTAACCCAAGGTGGCGACTTCGACGGAAACTCTTGACACAGGTACACCGATACGCAATCTACGCGCCGAAAGTTTCCCTATAAATCCGGCGAATTCGCAACTCACGATTGCGCAAAGTCGCGTCAACGTCTTCCACCCTTCGCAGGTCTGAAGTTTAATCCCCAGCCGGCGCAGGATTTAATACACGCAACCGATTAACGGCAAGATTATAGGAGACTCCTCGTGCAGTGGCCGGGCTTACACGAGCCTTAGACTGAAATTAACTCAAGTTCCATATCTTTGACGCGCGTACCAACACGGCGCGTCTTATCCGTGCGCAAACGTCGACCGTCAGCGAGGCTAATGGGGTTCCATTTCCCGCAGAGCTACGCGCCTCTAATGTTCTTTGTGACTTTTCAGCGTAACTTTTTCACCTTCGCACCGCTGCGCGTTTCGCTGGTTAAAATTCTGCGCCCGGGACGCCGCCTTTCAGAGGCTGCCAAGCGATGTACGTGGATGCCGGGAGCTTGAATTTGCTGCGAAACCGCACGTCGCGCACTCTGCGTGCTCGACGGACGTGGCGAATATTGTCGGCTAAGGGTAGGATCGGAAAATAAAGAGTAGTGTCGAGCTGGATCGAAGAGGCTGCCTGTGGATCGTTAGCTTGGTGTCTAACTTTCTGCCACCGATGCCTTGTGTGTTGACATGTTCACCCCGGCACTGCGATTCTTGTTTCGGGATCAGCGAGATATTACTGAGGAAAATGTATGTACAGAAAACGTTTGTTCAAACATTTGTTTCCTTAAGACTTTTCTGGGGAGTTACAAGTTAAGGCAACGAGATAAAATTAATAATCTGTGTGCTATTTAATATTTAGTAAATTCGTGGTCAATAAACTGAGAGGAGAATTCTAGCGACTGCAATAACAACCTTCTATACATTCCTGCAATAGGCTGAATGATAAACTGTAAGTTATTGTATAAACATTGGATATGCTCGGAAGAAAAAATGACCGTGAAATATCATAAACAAGTTATTTGCGATCTGTGTTTGAATAAACCCGCAATGCACATTGCTGAATGAACTATGACGCATTCGAAAAGAATAGGCCACAAAATTTCAATTTTTTTTTCTACATAAATGTGGCAGCAAAGTTGTATGCAAAACATGATTTGAGCAGAGTATTTTTTTCAAAACTATACCATTTGAAACGAAATGGTGCCCTATGCGCTACTTCGTGAAAAAACATGTCCGAGTGCAAAGGGTTAACACTTTGACTGCCACGGTGGTCACCGATGACCGGTGCAAAACATTTAACACTTTGACTGCCATGATGGTCACCGGTGACCGGCGCAAGAGATTTTACTGAAAATCCAAAATATTCGCAATGAGTAGCAATTATTATTTTATAAATGCAGTTGTTATTAGAATAGTGATGCGATCCTTTGGTCTTCAATGCCTGCAAATTATTTACATTTTGCATAATTCAATCGAACGCTGTAGTATTTCATAGATGGTCACCCGTGACCGGCGCAAGAGATTTTACTGAAAATCCAAAATATTCGCAATGAGTAGCAATTATTATTTTATAAATGCAGTTGTTATTAGAATAGTGATCCGATCCTTTGGTCTTCAATACCTGCAAATTATTTACATTTTGCATAATTCAATCGAACGCTGTAGTATTTCATAGCATCGCCGTTCTAATATAGTAAAATACGCTTGGCAGTCAAAGTGTTAACTAAAAATGCAAAAAATTCACCATGAAGCCTATTTGCAATATTCTAAAAGCAATTGATATTGAAATGCTGCTTCAAGACTTTGGCTTCTAACAACTTCATTTTGCAGGATTTAATCATACTCTGCAGTATTTCATCGCACTGCAGTTCTAACATAGTGGAATACCCTTGGCAGTCAAAGTGTTAATTTACTTGAGGGCATTGAATATATAGGTACTTTCGATATTGCTATTGCTGTCGTGCATTGTGATAAGGCGTTTGGAATCGCGTAGTCAATAATTGCCATATCGAAGAAATGGCTGCTGAAGAAGGAATGGTTGAAAAATGTGACCAATTTGTTTGATTCGTACTATGTTTAGCAACTAGCTATTATTAACACATGGCAAGGTCTTCCTTTATAAGCTGTTTCCTCTGTTCGTTGTAGAGGACTCTGATCCCCACATAAATATGTCACGTTCCTATTCGGGGACATCATGATGTAACGCTTCTATGCGCGAGTTCATCGTAACCACGTTTGTACGCAGCAAAATGTCATCAATAAACGATGCCAGTTACGCACAAATCCCCGGGGTTCCGCATATCTGCCAGCTTCAACAAAATCCCTGTAGCTGCGGCAGTTGCGAATCATCTTGCAGACGTTCAAATAAAATCATAATTTAGGTGCTCTGAATAAAAAGACATTGACGGATGAATTTTGCGTATTTTCAAACATAAATGGAAGATCGAAAAATGAAGACAGCATCCCGCTGCTCTTGGATCCTCAGGCTGGGATCTGATACAATTTTTTATAATACATGTTTATTTTATTTGGCTTATAGAAATACATGAATCAAGTACATCATTCTGAAAATAAAAAATAATAATAACCAGGCCGATATTACCTCGGAATATCCATCCGATCACAAGAAATCGAGTACATTTTGGAAGTGATGAAGTGTTCAAGGGTGTTAAACGTGTGAGAGGGGGTAATAAAGGTAAGAAAAAGGGATGGCAGGAGGAGGAAAGAAGGGCTTGGGCGGTGGTGGTACAATTGGGCTAATGTCGGGATGGATAAAGTCTGTGATTGTCCTGTTAGTGAATGTATATGAATATGTATATATTTGATATTAAAAAAAAAAAAAAACACAACAACACAAGAAAAGAATATTAAAAGGCTAAAGATAAAACACTAAACGAAACGTAACTAAGGAACTAAGGTACTAAAAGGAAATAAACTAATAAACGGAACAAAACTAAATGATCTAACGAAAAACCGGGCTACGTAACACGACTATCGTACTGTCATGCGTCTGTTATTTCTCAGGCTCTGGTTTTGACCTGACCATCCAGCGTACCCTTCGAGCCCGACCACTTCAAATCATCCCGCTATCTTATCCTTAAGGACATAAACGAAAACGCAGATATACTGCACGCAGCTGTGCAACACCGATCCTAGTACTGTTCCCACCCAAAAACGTCCTTTTCCAAACTTTACCACGTATTCCCCACTCACGATTCTACCCAAAAACCACCCCACATAAAACCCAACGTCTTGACGCCGCGTAGTCAGATAGATTCCCGACTCCGAAGTTGCAAGAAGGACCTCTCCCGTTGTTGTATATAATAAAACTTATACTATTTTTGCTGTTAAAAGCTTTCTAGTCTGTTCACCTCGCGTTGTTCCGGTGTATCTTTAAGTAAAACGTTAGTGCTAATAGGCCGGCACGACAGTACGCCACGGAAAATCTTCGACTGACCATGCAACGATACGTTGAAGCTTATCGCTTGCACCAAACAAAAGGCATGGCCCACCCAAAACGGTCGGAACCACACGTGCATCTTGAGCATGCCTGATGTGTCATCGCCGACAACATATATATATATCTTACAAACGCATAATTTCGCTGCAGTCGCCATCTACACCATAGGCGCTATTTACATAAATACAATTTTTTCCATTCTTTCTCCTGCGCCATAATTTATACGTGCTTCTGGATTATACAGTTGCAACATAGTCTCGCATCAACCACGCGTTTACCTCACCGCATCTCCAAATGTCTCCATTACGCATTGATCTTCCGCGTGACGCGTTTTCCTCCGCTCTTTCCGGATCCTCTCTTCTCTGTTCGCTCGAGGAGACTCCGATTCCTACATAAGGAAGAGACATTGTCAGACACGATCATTCGCGGCGGTATCGTGAAATCCTGTACGTGCATGAGGATGCCGGCGTCTAAGGCGCTCGCGATGGCAATAATAACCATAATAATAATAACCGTAATGACGCGGCGGGCCGTTGTGCAAGGCGACACATCGTTCCGGCGCCTTCCCGCTAACGATCCACTCGGTACAAATACACAGCGTGCGCCAGGAAAGATCCGGCAACTCCATATCGCGAGGACATTCGGCGAAATTCCCTCGGGTCTCTACTAGCTTTAACGAGGTTCCGCGATCTTCGCTGGCGTCTCGCGAACTAACCGCGTGCCGTTCCCGACATGCAGATGGACAGGAGTCCGGCGAAGCTGTTTTTGAGGTCGGTAGTGAGTCGGGTGTTAATGTCGACCGGGTGTTAAATAATGGAATCGTTAAATGTGGGACAGTTCATAGGTAACATAACAAATTATATTTATTGGAATTATGTAATTATGACGACGAAGTAACAAACTGAAGACCTACGGATCACACAAAAGAACTTAAGACAAGGTGATGTATTGAATGTTCTGCACGCGATTAAAGGTCGATCAAGATTGGCGTCCGAAATGGAATATTTTCCGTAAGACGCTTAGTTGTAACGAAGGTGGGCCGGTTCGTCACCAAACATGAGACTATTGTGCATCCGGCTATTGCATTTATTATAGCATCCGGCTATTGCATATATTGCATCTATGTGTCAAATGCGCCACATAGATAAAGATACCACAAATCAATTTCAAGATACCAAACGTCAGTGAATTTTTTCTAATCACGTTTTGTGTTAACGCGATCTACTTCACGACCTTTTACGGAGGTGAATGGTGTAAATTGTACGAAGAAAGTATTCAACGGAATAACAAATAATATATATTTCAAACAAACTTAATAAGGTTCACAAAATTAATAAGAATCACAAAAACAGAAAATATATTGTAGCCGTGGTGATTTTATCGAAAGAGTTTGTGCTGCGTTGTTGTTACTTTGGTGACGGTGCTCGAGCAAGTGAAGTCCAAGATCTTTGCTTCAGTATATGAAAATGTCTTTCTCCCCTCCAGCTCATCTTTTTCCTCGTGCGTCCGTTTGTGGATTTTCCGAAATTCGGAAAGGAAGTGGGGACATGCGGAGATTGGTGCCGTGTGTATGGGATCGGGAGGTATCACGATCGAAACAAAGAACTGCAGGTTCGGCATGTGTGAAGAAAGAGGGGTATGACCAGAAAGGACAGGAAGGATTAGGCGATATTTGGTTGAGCGATAAAATTGAACGTGGATGTTGATTACTTTTTCGGGATCTATTGAAATGCGGAGGACAATGGCAGACTAAACGGTGTTGGCTAACGGTGGTCGATGAGCTGGAGGTGAAGCGTCCGGTTTTCGTTCGTCTTGCGAACAAACATCGACCGGGTGTCAAATAATGGAATCGTTAAATGTGGGACAGTTAATAGGTAACATAGCAAATTATATTTACTAGTTATGTTATTACGACGACGAAGTAACAAATTCAAGACCAACGGGTCACACGAAAGAAGTTAAGACCAGGTCACGTATTGAATGTTCCGCATGCGATTAGGGGCGGCCCAAGACTGGCATCCGAAATACAATATTTTCCGCTAGACGCCTCGTTGTTACGAAGGTGGGCCGGTTTGTTACCAAATATGAAACTATTGTGCATCCGGCTATTGCATTTGATGGTGTCAAATGCGTCATATAGATAAAGATACCACAAGTCAATTTCAAGATATCAAACATTAGTATATTTCGAACCTTATGTGGATTGCCCTCGGAGGAAAGTAATGCTTTAGTGTGGAAACGGCTATTTAACACTTTGACTGCCATGATGGTAACCGATGACCGACGCAAGAGATTTTACTGAAGATCCAAAATATTCGCAATGGGTAGCAATTATTATTTTATAAATGCAGTTGTTATTAGAATAGTGATGTGATACTTGGGTCTCCGATACCTGCACATTATATACATTTTGCATAATTCAGTCAGAACGCTGTAGTATTTCATAGCATCCCCGCTCTAATATAGTAAAATACGCTTGGCAGTCAACGTGTTAATGTAGAATTGAGGCAAAACGTGTGTTAATAATTATGAATTTGTTAAAGAAAAAAATTGTTCTTTAAATAGGTAGTAAATATTAGACATGTAAATGACTACTTTGTACAGTAGCAACGTGTGCAAGACAAGTACGTCGTATCAAAAGGGTTAATTCGCGGTTCCGCCATAAAGCACTGGAACTTAAAGGGTACATTTTCTCACTCTCATGAACTTAGCACCGCAATCCAAGAATGCAGGCAGCTGAGCCACTTTTATGCAGGCTAAAAGATCGCACCTGTACGAGTTTGGCGCTGAGAAATAGTGGTATCACAGATAATAGTCTCATGATCTGCTGTGTTCCTCTAGGGAGTCTGAAATCCGAATGACTAGGATGTAAAATCTAAATTAAACCAGTTCAGACGAGAATGAGACCTTCGAGAGAATGGGTTCTATTTCTTGGTCGTTGCGTTGGAAAGCACAGAATCTAGCACTTGAATGCGTATATCATACGTATCAACAGTATATTTACAGAGAAATATACAGGTACCCGAAACAGCGAATTCGAAAATTAGAAGCTTGAGGTAGAAACGTATCTGGACATACATTCGTACCATTCCATCGCTAAAAAGCAGTAAAAGTCGCCAGAAACTAATAGTACCAGTTCCTGTCATTTTGCCGGCACAATCCGAAACTCGACAGACTGACATATCTCATAAATCTACCGTCAATCTGACGTTTCCGCGAAATAATAGAAGGCGTGTCATACATTACGTGGTCGCAAACGTGCCGGTTGTGCTACCTAAGTACTAACCCTTTGCGGTCGGCAGATTTTGCTCTTAAGAGTACCAGTAGGTCGGATGAAATCTAGCATTTCGCAGTTACTTTTCCGTACAAAATTTAAAGTCAATATATGGATATTCAAACCCACAGAATTTGTTGAAACTGATTTGTTATGTTTATTACTACTTTTAATACGTAAGAATACAAATTATTAATCTCTGTAATGTTCTAGAGTATGACATTTCACGAAACAATCACCGATGTGAAGTCCTGGCTTTCGTGTACAAGTATCACAATATGTGTGTGTTTATCATCTTTTTGAACGAATTATATGGAATTGATTATTTAATTTAAGGTCCACGAATGACGCTAAAGGTTGGGGTGTAGATAGTGTTTGGTGCCGGAAATTTCTTACTAACTGATCGACTAAAGGTGTCACAAACTTTAAGTGTGTTAGTGGTTTTTTGTTGTTCTGTTGTTTTCTTAGTTTATACAGTATGAATGAGTTGATGACGCCCATCTCTAAGCCCCAAAAAATAATTGCATTTTCGGAGGTTGCCGCTACAGGGACACCGACTTTTACGGCGATTGAAAAATGTCCCAGCTACGGGGACACCGACTTCTACGGCAATTGAAAAATGTCCCCGCTACGGGGACACCGACCGCAAAGGGCTAAACGTTCTCGATATGCACACAACTCGCTTGGGCCTTGCCACTTGTCGACGATGTTCGCGCATAAACAGATATACAGGCGTTTTAATCGGACGTTTTCGCGAGGTAAGACGTGTGCTTCGCCAGTGCTCCATCAGTTGAGCCGCGGTACGTCAAAGTTAGAAAGCGGTTAACCCACCTGACCGGAGGGCATTGCCGTTGCAGCAGCCAGTGGTATCTTTGACTTGGGCGAAACCCCCGTAACCTAACGCAACCCCTGACCTCGTTCAAGTAAATCCGCTCTTTACATCAACGTGGACCGTGTACACGCGAACCTCTCTGTCGCTCTTTTAGACTTTCTCCCCCGAGTGTCGCCAAGCGCCTCTAACGGTTCTGTGTGCGCATAACGGTCGTTCGTTGTAGGGTGCACTAGACGCCCATACCGCAACTTAATGCCTTCGGGATGATACAGCCAATGTAGCGTGAATAAGTGATGCGTTAAAAACCGTTTACTTGTATTAATTTACAGGTAAGTTGTGGTATGGCAGTGTTTCAACTTAATATCTTCGGGATGATGTAGGCAGTGCAGTGTAAATAATTGATGTGTGTAGTACAGCATTGCCTGAACATAATACTTTCAGGATAATGTAGGTAGCGCACTGCAAATAACTGATGTGTTAAAGCCCATTTAGTTATATCAATTTACGGTTACGTTGTGGCATAGCATTGTCTTCCTTGTTGCCTGTTTTTTTGGCTGATACTATAGCACAGTGTTATCTGATAAAGAGAATCGAGGAAACAAGTTGAATAGCGTTGAACTCGTGACATTACACCTTGTTGCGGTCTGCGACGTAGATTTGCAGGAACCAAAAGTTTCCAATAAAAAATTTAATTAGCAGCTGCATTTAATAAAATGATTATATGAATAAATAATTCTTTCAATTTGATTTCATGTTCTCTCTTACACTCAATTAAGCTTGCAAATTTATATTTATTTTATTAAGTAAAAATGCCATCTCAATTTTTTCTATTGGAAAACATTTAATTGTAATGAATCCATGCAACTGTATGAAACAGTCACAAGAGGGTTGAACGTGCAACTTTATTCGTGACGGTAGTAAGATATATGTACAATCAACAGTGGGGTTAACGAAAGTCATCAGGGATTTTTACGGAATATCAGCCGAACTGACTATATCACCATCGAAAAAGTCAGGGGAAAAGAGGATGCTACGTTCTAGGTTCCTGCGCTCTTTTTAACCCTTTCGCTACTATAGGCGACTATAGTTGCTCTCCACAAGATGCTACTTATATACGATGGACACCTCTAGTTGCTTGACCATGGTCCACCGTGGCAAATTTACCGTAGACCTCTTTCGTTCCATATGTTTCTTTTTTTTAGAAAAATGTAGCAATAAGGGTATTCTTGACCAATCGCACTTTGAGTAAGACATTTTCTCCTTTCTAATTGCTACCAGACCGTTTTTAGCGCTATCAGAGCATAAATCCAAATTCTGACGCACGGTGCGTAACACCACGTTGAAAAAGGGACGTTCTGGTAGGCAGGACCGCCGTACCCAAAGGTTTAATAGTAGGCATTGTCCGCGTGTCAAATCTTCCTGAAACGCTTGACTCGCGAATAATCTAAGTATCAACAGATGCCAACGCGTGTCCAATTTTTGGGAGAAAATATAAGCTACTAAAGACATTGCCCGTATACAGTATGTCGCATGCGACGGAACCAGGATAACTTCGATGAACTTTCGTGGTTGACGTTACAGCATCCGGGATCGCGTTGTCGTAGGTGGCGGCCCTGTCCGGATTAGCCAGGCGGACAGAATTTGCAACGCGGATTTATCTTCGACCCGGGCGTGCCAACAATGGGTTCGCCAAAGTGGGAAAGGACGGCCGGGGCAAAAGTTGAAACGTGACAGTGGGGACCAATTCTGCGTAAACACGAAAATGCTTCCGCGAGTCCGAGAATTAATTTCTGCGGGAGTTGCGGTCTCGCCGCTCGATTAAAGAACCGGCTCGTGAAAAAGTTTCGTGAAATATGCACGCCGGCCGTGAGGGCACGCGGAACGGAATTCCGGTGGTCCGGACCGAATCCACGAGAAACGTACGTTGTTAGAATCACAGATTTTCGAATAGCGTCGGCTGTTTGGCTACTATGTAGATTACACTGCGCGCCTCTTACGCGAGCGAACGTAAGCGGCTTTAAGTTCGCCTGTTTTTGTGCGAAAAATTTGCTGCCACTGTCGCAGCTACATTCTCATTGGTGCGTAAAGTGGCCTGGTGATAAAATATCGGGCTGTAGAAAGTCGCTCGTCGTTACTGCGACGGATTTGCGGCAACTTCGGTCGTCCGCAAATGCTTAATTCAGGCTAACCGCAATGGTAAAATGAAGATGCTTTTTTCTGTTTCGGGCGGTATTGGAAAGCGCCGTTCCACGCTGCGTACTTAATTCATGCTCCGCGGACCATCTTTAAAATCCGTCTGTCAGTGTATATTTAGTTTATTTATTGGGTCTTTGTTTGTTCGGATGAATGCCTTATTTTGATCAGTGTGTTTTAAGTGCTTAATGTTTCCACCTACATGTCCGAGGGCCTGACGTTCTCTACGTGTAGACAGAAGCATAGAGCAATAATAAAATTGAAACATAACAATCAGAGTATGACATTCAACCTAACACGCCAAGATTCCATAACACATTGCGGACGGATGACGAGATATCTCGTCATTGCTATTTCGTCGTTCGGGGCCATTGACGGGATATATCGTCTTGCGTATTTCGCCATTCTGGGCCACTGAGGAGATCTATCGTCTTGCATATTCTGTCGTTCGAGGCAGATGACGAGATATCACACAGTTGCTACGTGATTGTCAGCCGCAGTTTTTCGTAATTTGTATTGCGAATTAATTATTTGAGCTCTGAAATATGGATAGCGACAAAACGATTAGCAATATTACAGAAATATTTGTGGACAGTTTAACACTTTGACTGCCAAGCGTTTCTTGCTATGTTCGAACCGCGATGCGATAAAATACTGCAGAGTATGATTAAATCGTGCAAAATGAAAGTAATGCACAGTTGTTAGAAGCCAAAGTATTGAAGCGCCGTTCCAATATCAATTGCTTTTACAAAATTGCAAATAGGATTCATTGCGAATTTTTTGCATTTTGAGTACAATCTTTTGCACCGGTCACCGATGACCACCATGGCAGTCAACGTGTTAACTACTAACAAATCATCACTAATTTAAAGATATTTGACGCAAAAAAATACTCGGCCACTGGGTACGATTAGCAATAGAATGCTCGGTCCGCAAAGTGATAAGATGAAATAAGGTTGTGTAGGTTCCAGGTATTAATTAAATAATTCTAATCAAACTTGGATAAGATATAATTAAAAAAGAGTCAAAATACAATTCCACACACACACACACACAACCGAACTTCTTACAAGCGCGTCTGCCAAAAGTGCGTCTTTCGTCTTTGCTGGTCCGGCTACGACTGCCCATATGAAACAACAGCATCTTCAATCTTCTTTTGTTATATGCGTCGTCGCTCACGTTACATATCACACATACATCACACTCTTACTTATACGCATTCGATACGGCGCATTATTCTTTCGCGAATCTTCTAATATTCGGTCCCACAGTTGATAAGAAAAAGACCTATTTATTTGATCGCGATGACGTTCATTTTTTCGATTTTATGCATTGCAAAAAGTTCACCGGATTCATTTTGCATTCAGGACAATTGGAACCGGCGGTGATATGCCGCGCAATTCTCATCGATGATGGAAAAGACTGCGGGTCGTCGTTCAGTAGGCCGAATTACGAGTAGCGCAGGCAATGCTCGATGAGGAGGCGGGGGGATAATTGATGAAGTAACACGATTATCCGTGTGGCCGGATAACTCTGCGGATTGTTACGAAAGCGCGGACCGTACAGCGTGGAATGATCGATCATACACGCTCCTACACATCCCGTATGCGAATGGGAGTTAATGAGGCTACCTTATATCCGCAATTTCCTATCAACATACTGCACGTCCACAAAAAAGCAAACGATCTCTTTAACAACCGGAAATAATTGAATGCGCTCGCCGCGGTTTTTCAGCGCGGTTTTCTTCGCGGTGACACTTTTATGGAACGCCATGGGACGGGTTAGTTTCGCGCCGCTAATAATTTGTCGTTGCGAAAAAGTTGCTTGGCATGCGTGAAGATACGATCCGTGGAAACAGGGATGGCGCTTGTAAGGTTGTAACTTTTTTAGTCAAACTGTGTATTTGCTTGCAACAACCATTTGAATAAATGTGTGTTCATGAAGATGCTCGTATTTGTCAGAATGCATTTTGCAAGTACCTTCAGTATGAGATATGAGAGCCAGAGGTGCATGAAATAATTTTAAGAGATATATTTCATTTTAATTAATATCTTGATTAAGCAAGTGTTTCGTTCTGTACCTTCTGCAAAACTTCCAGGTGTTATCACTATTCTTTTCTCCCAAAATTCCGAATCTTGTAAATAAAGAACTACGTGGCCAGCTAAACGAAATTTTTTTTACTAACCGAACGCAATCCAGGGTTTATCGTAATTCGAAATCTTCCGCGTAGTTTGTGGCGTGCAGTCCGAAATGAAAAGCGACCGCGTATATGCGGCACGTGTCAACGCCAAATCATTGCCGTGAAATAATCGCCCGGGCATAATTAACGAGGGAATAACGAGTAACGCGTGGCTGCCGTGTGCGTGTAGCAACAGAGGCCGCCGGCGGAATCTAATCGCGGCAATTTATCGTCCCAATTATTTCGCATTTAAAAAATGTCGTTTAATAAACCGGACCCACGGGCACTTTAGCGCTCGTTACCGTCAACGCACCGCGCGCCGCGAAAAAATACGCTCGCCCCTCCTGTCTTCGTCTTCCTTTAACCTCTTGCGCTCGAAATTAACTGAGCAATGCTCATTACGTGCCTCTGCGAAACGGTCTCTAATTGTTATCTATTGCTTCAAATCGTTTTTATGGAAATTCCGAATATGTTACATGTAAAAAATACTTATAGACACGGTATCTAAATAAATGTAGGAGACGTTAACAATATATTAGAGATATTTTTAATCATTTTTTATGATATGATATTTTTTGGAACAGCGCGGCATATGGGACAGGAATAATAAAGGTGTGACTTAATTTAATTTGCATATATCACTTTAATTTTTTCTTAACTTTTTTCGTCATACGACCTTCTGTACTTATAATTTGCTTTGCGTAACGATTAGTTTTCATTATTAACGTTTCCTCAATGTCGTCTTCCAATGTAGCAGTTACTATTTTTGAAGGTGTGGTATTTCTGTGACGATATGAATTCTGGAATATTGTTCCACTTTACTACTATTTTAGTTATTCTTCCAAATCCACGCTGCTATACGTCTGTATTCCTTATATCAAATTATGTCACTGTCTCTCCTTTCATCACGTTCACCATCTAATACTTTACACCTTTGTATAATAGTACAATACCGTTGCACATATTATCAGTTTCTTCATTTTCAATTATTATTGTCTGCAGTTTTCCATGTTGATCATGAAGATACTATATTGCTATCATCACTATCACTTTCCATTTTGGAATCTTAATTTAACTTTGCTACGCGCAAATGTAAAATATACTAAGTTTATTTGGCTACACACAATTTAGCGAAGTTTTACAAAATAAAAGAAACTTGATAACAAACACTTTTTTGGAACGGCGCGGGATATGGAACAGGAATGATAAAGGTGTGACTTAATTTCATTTGCATATATCACTTTAATTTTTTCTTAACTTTTTTCGTCATACGACCTTCTGTACTTATAATTTGCTTTGCGTAACGATTAGTTTTCATTATTAACGTTTCCTCAATGTCGTCTTCCAATGTAGCAGTTACTATTTTTGAAGGTGTGGTATTTCTGTGACGATATGAATTCTGGAATATTGTTCCACTTTACTACTATTTTAGTTATTCTTCCAAATCCACGCTGCTATACGTCTGTATTCCTTATATCAAATTATGTCACTGTCTCTGCTTTCATCACGTTCACAATCTAATTGTTATCTATTGCTTCAAATCGTTTTTATGGAAATTCCGAATATGTTACATGTAAAAAATACTTATAGACACGGTATCTAAATAAATGTAGGAGACGTTAACAATATATTAGAGATATTTTTTAATCATTTTTTATGATATGATATTTTTTGGAACAGCGCGGGATATGGAACAGGAATAATAAAGGTGTGACTTAATTTCATTTGCATATATCACTTTCATTTTTTCTTAACGTTTTTCGTCATACGACCTTCTGTACTTATAATTTGCTTTGCGTAACGATTAGTTTTCATTATTAACGTTTCCTCAATGTCGTCTTCCAATGTAGCAGTTACTATTTTTGAAGGTGTGGTATTTCTGTGACGATATGAATTCTGGAATATTGTTCCACTTTACTACTATTTTAGTTATTCTTCCAAATCCACGCTGCTATACGTCTGTATTCCTTATATCAAATTATGTCACTGTCTCTGCTTTCATCACGTTCACCATCTAATACTTTACACCTTTGTATAATAGTACAATACCGTTGCCCATATTATCAGTTTCTTCATTCTCAATTATTATTGTCTGCTGTTTTCCATGTTGATTATGAACATATTATATTGCTACCTTTACTGCCACTTTCCACTTTGGGATCTTAATTTACTTTTGCTGCGTGCAAATGTACAATATATTATGTTTATTGAACTTCACACAATTTAGCCAAGTTTTACAAAATAAAAGAAACTTGATAACAAACACAATAACGTTTTACCTTTAAAGCTTTTAGGACCAGGATTCATTTTCTAAGATGTTGGCTTCGGTGTACACAGCACTTTCTGACCTACACACAAGCAGTGAACAAATAACCCGTACTCGAAAAAAATGGTTACACGAACATCTTTCAATCAAATTATTAACCGTTTGAGTACGGGAGCATTTTCTTATGCATATGCTAAAAGTCCGGGATGAAATGCGTAATATTTTTTTGGGGGAAACAATAAAAATGGATATAATTAACACTAATTGTTATGTAACAAGTAATTATGATAAAAAAAAAATTTTATTTTTACTTATTACAAAAATGTTTTGCTGCACAAATTCCATGAATTCCTTTTTTACATATAGCGCAAATTAGGTTGGATCGTTTAATTCCATTACCATTTTTATTACTGCATACATCACACTGTCGCAAATTTCGCCCAGGCAATTTTTCTAAAGAAAACTTTTTACTTATCGGTAATGTTCCTGTGGCATTTTTGCTTGTAACCATTCCTCCTCTATAGTGTCAATAATGTTCGAAGTCAATTGCAGTCTATTTAACACTTGGTAAAAAAGTGAAAACAATTTCTAATTCCTATAAAATAACGAAAAGATTTTTCCTACTAATAAATAAATAAATAACACACAGTGGTAAGCAATAATGTACCAGAGCCGTGGTTTGTGGTACGGTAGAAAAAATGAGCCAAATATTTTCATACAACTCTTCTTGGTAGATAAATAATTTTTTTGTAAGAATTATCTCTTGCCCTTATAGATCTGGTGATGATTTAAAAAAAATTACAGTCAAAACATTATCTATCTTTATACATTGACCCATTTTTTCTACCGTACCACAATTCACAGGCTTTACTGCATTACTACTTATCACTGTATATTATTTTAATTCTTATATTGTTAAAAGTCACAACTGAGTTAACACGTTGACTGCCGTGCGTATTTTGCCGTATTAGAACGGCGATGCTATGAAATACTACAGCGTTTGACTGAATTATACAAAATGTAAATAATGTGCAAGTACTGGAGACCACAGGATCCCATCACTATTCTAACAATAACTGCATTTATAAAATAATTATTACTACCCATTGTGAATATTTTGGATCTTCAGCAAAATCTCTTGCGCCGGTCATCGGTGACCCCCACGGCAGCCAACGTGTTAAATGAATAAAAACTGCTACTGATATTACTGCAACTGCTCTCGATAATTGCGTAAAGTATACTACCAACAGCAGCGTCTTCGCATTCTCGATACAAAACAAGAGAAACGCTATCGCGCTGCGCCGTATTTTTGGCATACAAGTGAAGCGCGATAGCGCTTCCCCGGACTCAAACGGTTAAACAAAAGAAAATTTACTAGCTACCGGCACTTGCAGACCCGGTCACCGGTCTCCGAAAAATGACGTTTTCGAAAGAAATGATTGCGCATTCCGCGACGGAGGTTCGCAGCCAACAAAATTCTCCTCGTCCGGGTCCGCGCGCCGGCGAAAATTCGCGCGAATTTATCGGCGCGAGTTAAAGTCGAAGAGCCGCACGCGCTAAGAGCTCCCGACTGTGCGTCTCTTTTCGTTCCCTTTATCGACCCCATCCGCAGCGCCCAGAGCGCTCATCAGATTAAAACGGGGAAGTATCTACTCGTGAAATTGGAAGACAGCTCTGCGTAGCGTGAATTTCCGTGGAACGGCCTGGCCTCGCGCCGTGAAGTTCCACGCTCGTCTCTCTCCTCCCTCATGCCGCTTTCTATAGAGTATTCCGGCGCCGCTCGGCATCCATCTCCGTCGCAACGGGATGGTCGTTAACGCGAAGATGGTTACGACGCAGTGCGCTGCTGATGTTTAACCCACTTATACGCCGGGCGCATTAATAATCCGTGCGCGCGTTGGCCTCGAGCGTTTTTACGGCGCGAGAAATCGGGCTCCGGACGAATCTGCAGCGTCGCGTCAATTACGGCGTCTCGTTGCGCACGGCGGCTAGGTGTTTACGCGAAAATTCGTAGGCGCATGGGTTCGCCGGGCGGGCTGTAAATCCGTGCAATTAGGTATTCATAGCCCCGATCTGCCGGCGCCGTGGGTTCGCGTAACAAGCTTGCCGGAGATCGGCGAAGTCGCTCGGGCTCGAAATGTTACCGTCATCTGTCGCGGGCTAAACAACTGGGAAAGTGGCGAGCGTTTGAAAGGGACGAGCGCACTTCTCGCGAGTATGCAAATGGACGTGACAGTCAAAGGGTTATTATGCATACGCGCGGCTATTTATGTACACTGGCGGTATTCACGGAGCGAGCGGGCGGGCCACGATTGTGCTTAAACAATGGAATCCGTCGCCTTGTTTGGCCGGATAAATATTGACGCGCGCCGGCCCGCGAGCGAGGCGAAGACGGGCGGATAAAATTTTACGGCCGCGCGTTCGGCGACACCGTCGCGTGTCGGCCGATTTGTTAATTGTATGTACGTTTCATTAATGATTTAATAAATTCGTCAATTATTCCGCGCGCCATGTAATTAGCCCCTATTGAACCCGCGCGATTCGTACGCGCCTCGTTCTATCGGGATGATTATTACAGTTCATAATGACGTGTTACGCGGAGCACTCGAGCTCGTCGGGGCCCATCGCTCCGATGGTTACGCTTGGCTTTGTTACGATTGCGCACCTTCCCAGCCTTTTTTGCGAACTGCGCGCGGCTCCCGTTAACGACCCTGCGAATTCGTAAATTGTTTCGCGGTGTAATTAAGTTTCGCGGCGCGACTGTGATTCCCACAGAGCGCGCGAAGAGAAAGCGAGAGAATCGAACCTGCTCTACGCAGAGGCATCTTCCTCCGTTTCGAAGGTATCGTTGTCCTCTTTGCTCCCGGTAGCGGTTCTCTTCACTAATCCTACTGCATCCGATTACATTCCCAATCTATTGTCTCGCGCGATTCATTGTTAGAATAACGAGCGAAATGTATCTCCGGAATGGACACGATTGACGCGCAATCGAACACGTGGACAGTAGCGTGGTGTCTAGAACTTCGTTCTTTCATAATTCTCGAGGATTTTGGGCGAATATTCGAAAAACGGATTAACAACATTTTAACATTCATATACACACAAAATTGTATGTAAGAACTTATAAGTCCTTTCCATGTAAAAGATTATATAATATTGCAATTGTTTTTGTGTATATAGCGAAGCAATTTAACCAATTTTGTGGCGGTTCAGAAGGGTGAAATCGCACTTTTCCGATTTCTTCTAGCTGTTTTGCTGTTAGATAAACTAGAATTTTCTAGCTGTCTGACAACAAAGAATACACTTTGACTTAATTGTACTTCTTTGCAACTTTTATTAGACTATCAAATTCTGTGTTATATTGTGATAAATTTGGGCGAATATTCGGAAAACAAGTTAACGATTTTTAAGTATAGAACATGCGACGTGCTGTAAGCGAAACATATATTCCACAATAGACATTGGTGGAAAAATATCGAAGCCATGTAAATTAGCGTGGCGCTGAAAACTTCATTATGTCAGAGTCGTCAAGAATTCTGGATGAAATGACGGGGTTAACGAATTTTTAAGCACGAACAATGCCATGCGGTGTAAACGATTAACTGGTAGCTATTGATTCGACCCGGTTATCGTGCTTCGTGCCTGTCGATAATGCACGACGTCCGCAAAGCGATTGAACTCATTAATTGAACGCGCATAAACGTTAACGCAACGCAACATCGAAATTTAGCCATAATTCGCTCGTTGCAATAAATTGCTTGGCTATTGCGCTGGCACGAGCTATCTGAAAGGAGTTCAGGCAAGTCTCAAATTCCATTCACTTTCCCTTGCACGCCTATAGCTTGTTCGATTGAATTTTACGAAAAAAAATCCCGACACTGCCTGCACCGCAAATATGATCTAACCATAAAGACCATATTATTTGACGTTCTATCAACAAAACGTGCAGATACAACAACGATGCATTTGTTTAACCCACGAGCGATTTCAAGGATTCCATGAGACATAAATTCTATGCTTTCTATGCTGTGGCAAAAAATATCCAAGCGTCGGCAATTTAATTTGTGAGAGTTGCACGTGACATGCTACCCTGGACAAGGCACATCTTTTTGGAATCATCCACTCAATGCGATTTTATCACCCACGGAAAATAGTTTTTTTTTTAAATTCCTTCCTTCATACCATACGTATTTAAACAGATACTGACGAGATATCTGTCACTGGGATAACACATATAATATCTCAACCTTTAATTACACTCATTACTTCCACCTAACAATTTTCAGACTTGACTTCAATACTTTCCCGCTGAAGAGCACCCACGCGACGGCCGAAGCACCCACTCAACCGTTTGAAATGTCTATAAACATGTGGTGAACGAGAGATAATTCACAGCAATAAATCGTTCAAATCATTTAACCCAATATATCATCCCGCATAGATATCCAAACGAAATGGTAATATTAGTTGACTCGAATGTATTTGCGCTAAAATAGCGATTGCTTTGACGAAGGACCTCGCATTACATCCACGGCCGCGGATTATATGAAGGCGTATATTGTAACCTCTTCGGAGAACGAAGAGTGTGTGTAGGAATGGCCGAGTGTGGGACGGTTTCCAAGGAGTCCCGGTGAATCCGCGGATTTGATCGGAAAAACAAAAGATGCGAACTCGATGACAAGCGGCGCTCGGGAGGGGAGCAAAGCGTGTGACGAGCCGAAAGCCGGCAGTGCATAAGTGACCCTCCACCAAGCAACATAGACAATTAATTCTTATATCTTCCCTGTACTTTTAACAAATATATTGTTTATCAAATACGATTCTGGGAGTTAGTTAACACTTTGACTGCCAAGCGTATTTTGCTATATTAGAACCGCGATGCGATAAAATTCTGCAGAATATGATTAAATCGTGCAAAACGAAGGTAAGGCAGAGTTATTAGCAGCTAAAGTATTGAAGCATCATTCCAATATCAACGGCTTTTACTAGATTGCAAATAGGCTTCATGGCGAATTTTTTGCATTTATAGTAAAATCTTTGCGCCGGTCACCGGTGACCACCGTGGCGGTTAAAGTGTTAAAAAGATCCTACATGTATTTGCGCTAAAATAGCGATTACTTTAATTCTATGTACACGACAACTAGTCACATGTCGACGGTATCGGCGTGCAATGTTTAAGTTGTTAAGATCGTAAAACAATTATACGCACACCCTATCTTGAGCGCAACGAACACGAGCGTTGCGAGCGCAAACACACGAGGACGTGGAGGAAGGCTCGAACAAGCAATCGCGCGGACCCCAAGTAATTTACAAAACGTTGGCGACGCAATGCGTAGGGCCGCGAGCGAATGATGTTGTTCCTCAGGCACCGAGTCCGCCGACCATTCCGGTTCGCCTACGGTAACGACAATTTTATTACAGTTTTTACGATGCATTTCTTTCCACATGGACGTATCCAATCTACAGATGGAGCGGCCGTCTCTCGTCCAGCGGGCAGCAATTATCGTCCCTTATGCGGAAAGCATCGGATGGAGATCGATGCGACGACGATCGTTGGACTACGAAGCGTCCGGGGGTTAGTTCCGGTTTTAATACTTCCACTGACGTCCGTCCGTCTCGTCCCCTACAGGACAGTATCAATCTTTTTATAGCTGTCCGTCCGCCGTTCTATGACCCTCCTCGACGAATTTGCTTCACAAGTGCGGCCGCAGCGAATGTGTTGTCCGTCCTGCGGTTATACAGTTTGCGTAGAAAGTATTCGTAGACCGATCCGTGTCGAATAATGCGCACTTCGCGAAGCGGCTGTTTATTCACTGATATTTGGAAAGCGGCGAGCTTGTGTGGATTGTTGGGAAACGCTGTAATGGAGTGCAAAATAATAGCCGGCGGATTAATAATATTTTTTCTTTGCTGCACATTGTAGAGTGCGGCTGGTTTTGTTCCGCTTTTCGGTGGCGATTTTCAATAGTCGAAGCTTCGAAGTCGACCAATGGCGCAGTTATGAAGTTAAGAATAACGGAGATGTAGCATTTCGAAATATACTGACGCTGTCAATCATAATTAAAAAGTAATATTATCTCTTTAGGTCGTGAACTCTCCTGCCAATGCTTGGAAATCAAGTTGATGTAAGACTTCGATCTTCTTCTCAGCTTCGTAAAAGATTTGAACAGCGCATTTGTTTTTAGTACTGCATCAATTGCCAAGATTTCCAAAAATATTCGCAAACTCGTTCCTTAAAAAAATTAGTGAGTAGATCACATTTTGACAAAGTACTTTTCGAAATTGATCGGTCCGCGTATACATACTTTCTGTGCTATATGTATAGAAACACCGTCGTACATAGACTCTGCGACCGAATGGACTTTCCAAGGAATTTCGTGCATAGAGCGTATTTACGGCGTGGCATTGTGCGGGTAAGTTCGGAGGGTGCAGCACGTAGGAGGCGAGTAGAACTCCTTCCACCGACACTGACGTCACACAACCCGGATACTTAGGGGAACCCGTCTCACGCATCTCTGCTCTATGAATTTTTGGCGCGCCTGAATTATAGAGGCAGTCGACAAGATCGCGCGACGTGTTTCCGCAGTTGGCGACGACCGACAACGGAAACAAGTTTTATTGCAAGTTTTACGACGTCTTCCGGCCGACGTGCCCGCTGACAAAAATGTTCTAAGTCGACGTTGCACAATTACGTGCGACGAGTGCCGGCGTACCGCGATCGATAGAATAACGGCGGCCTGTCCGCTATTTTCGTTTCTGGAACTCCGGTGTCTCAGCATCAGACTGCCCGATAATGGGTATAAATAAAAGCAAAGCGTTAGGTACCTCCGGTCCACACTGAACGGGCGCCGGACTCTAGACGCCGTGATTCATTTTGCAATTGCTTGGACAGTCTGTTCACCGCAAATTTCGTGCGGAAGTCAAGCTTGTAGCGGCGCAAACGTGACAGCGCGTGGAACACGAATTTCGGACCATTACGGCATGCAGCATTAACGAGCGTTTTATTGTGTTTTTTACGATCTCTCTTTCTACGGGACATTCGGTATGTGGCCATTTATTCTCTGAGAGAACGCGAGGTACCTCGGGGTTCTCTCCGAAAACAGCTTGTCGTCAAGATGTTGTTAAATTAACAATTAGTACTATTCCAGCATTTTCTAGACTTCTTTCTAGACGGCAAACGCAAGTTTGTTCATATTTATTATTACCAGAGCTACTCAGTAACGCTTAAGCGAATGCTGTTCGGTCGCGGTGAATCCCAGGCGATTTCTAAAGCGAAGCGAAGTTTACCCGACGAGACAAATCTCTATCGCACAGCGACGAACGTGCGTCATCAACGCAATTATGGTAATTTGCTGCAGGAGACGAGTGGGTGAATTTTCGACGACTTTCAGCAAACCGCCTGCGAGAATATTTATGCCGCCAATTTGTGGGCGGCTCGACATTTTTATTGCAACGCGCCGCAATGACGGTAATGTTCCGCACGGAGTAACAACGTAATTATTATCACTTACAGGATAGATCGCCCGCAGTTTACGTTGGTTGCAGGTATGTGTAGGCGAAATGGTCATTCGCAGCCGCTGAGACGAGTGGGTGAATTTTCGGCGACTTTCAGCAAACTCGCGACCGCTTGCCAGAATATTTATGCTGCCAATGTTTGAGCCGTCCAGCATTTTTATCGCAATGCGACGTAACGACGGTAATACTCCGCACGAAGTAACAACGAAATTATTGTCACTTATACGACAGATCGCACGCAATTACGTTGGTCGCAGGTATGTGTAGGCGAAATGGTTGATGTATACTACTGAGGCGAGTGGACGAATTTTCGGCAACTTTCAGCACACGCCGAGTCCCGACCGCTTGCGAGAATATTTATGCTGCCAATTTTTGAGCGTTCCAGCATTTTTATAGCAATGCGCCATGATGATGGTAATATTCCGCATGAAATAATAACGTAATTATTATCACTTATAGGACAGATTGCACGCAGTTACGTTGGTCGCACATATGTGTCGGCGAAATCGTCAGTCTATACTACTAAGGCGAGTGGGTGAATCTTCGGTAACTTTAAGCACACGCCGACTCCCGACCGTCTGCGAGAATATTTATGCCGCCAATTTCTGAGCCGTTCGACATTTTTATCGCAACGCGTCGTAATGACGGTAATGCTTCGCAACGGAGTAACTATGTAATTATTATCAGTTTCAGGACAGATGGCACGCAGTTTACGTTGGTTGCAGGTATGTGTAGGCGAAATGGTCGATCTATACTACTGAGGCGAGTGGACGAATCTTCGGCAACTTTCAGCACACGCCGACTGCCGACCGTCTGCGAGAATATTTACGCTACCAATTTTTGAGCCTTCCAGCATTTTTATCGTAATGCGCCGTAACGATGGTAATACTTCGCACGAAGTAACAACGTAATTATTATCACTTACAGAATAAATCGCACGCAGTTACGTTGGTCGCACATATGTGTCGGCAAAATGGTAATTCTATACTACTGAGGCGAGTGGGCGAATCTTCGGCAACTTTCAGGACACGCCGACTCCTGACTGTCTGCGAGAATATTTATGCCGCCAATTTCTGGGCCGTTCGACATTTTTATCGCAACGCGCCGTAATGACGGTAATGCTCCGCAACGGAGTAACAACGTAATTATTATCACTTACAGGACAGATGGCACGCAGTTTACGTTGGTCACAGGTATGTGTACGCGAAATGGTCGATCTATACTATTGAGGCGAGTGGACGAATCTTCGGCAACTTTCATGCCGACTCCCGACCGTCTGCGAGAATATTTACGCTACTAATTTTTGAGCCTTCCAACATTTTTATCGCAATGCGCCGTAATGATGGTAATGCTTCGTATGAAGTAACAACGTAATTATTATCACTTACAGGATAGATCGCCTGCAGTTTACGTTGGTTGCACATACGTGTCGGCACAATCGTCAGTCTATACTACTGAGGCGAGTGGGCGAATCTTCGGCAACTTTAAGCACACGCTGACTCCTGACTGTCTGCGAGAATATTTATGCCGCCAATTTCTGGGCCGTTCGACATTTTTATCGCAACGCGCCATAATGACGGTAATACTTCGCATGGAGTAACAACGTAATTATTATCATTTACAGCATAGATCGCCTGCAGTTTACATTGGCCGCGCATATGTGTCGGCAAAATCGTCATGCTATACTACTGAGGCGAGTGGGCGAATCTTCGGCAACTTTCAGCACACGCCGACTCCCGACCGTCTGCGAGAATATTTACGCTACCAATTTTTGAGTCTTCCAGCATTTTTACGGCAATGCGCCGTAACGATGGTAATACTTCGCACGAAGTAACAACGTAATTATTATCACTTACAGAATAGATCGCAAGCAATTACGTTGGTCGCACATATATGTTGGCCAAATCATCTTTCTATACTACTGAAGCGAGTGGGACAATCTTTGGCGAGTTTCAGTACACGCCGAGTCTCGATTGTCTGCGAGAATATTTACGCTAACAATTTTTGATTCTTCCAGCATTTTTATCGCAATGCGCCGTAATGACGGTACTACTCTACACGAAGTGACAACGTAATTATTATCACTTACAAGATAGATCGCACACAGTTACGTCGGTCGTACATATGTGTCGGAAAAATCGTCATTCTATACTACTGAGGCGAGTGGGCGAATCTTCGGCAACTTTCAGGACACGCCGACTCCTGACTGTCTGCGAGAATATTTATGCCGCCAATTTCTGGGCCGTTCGACATTTTTATCGCAACGCGCCGTAATGACGGTAATGCTCCGCAACGGAGTAACAACGTAATTATTATCACTTACAGGACAGATGGCACGCAGTTTACGTTGGTCACAGGTATGTGTAGGCGAAATGGGCGGCAGCGTCCGCGAGTTTAATTATGACATATAAACGCGGTTCATCAGGCGGAACGCGAAACTACGTGGCTTTCTGCAGTGGTGCGGGGGTGCGAGGCAACAGCGAGGCCGGGGATACGGCCGCAGGTGCGTGGATGGCGAGAAATGAGCTAGTTAAGCAAATTAACCGAGGACTAAGCCCCTAAAGTAACTTTCGCCCGGAAACCGGGTACCGCCGGCGATCCATCCGTTTCGGCGATGAAAACTTTTCCTTTTACAACACCCGCAGACTTCCAGTCTCATGGTGAGCATAACGCGGAATTATTGTTGGAAGAATCATCCCAACGACGACGACGACTCCTCAGTCCGGAGGGAAACGCGTTCGTTGCGAACGTCCATGTACCGCGTTGTCTTACCAATTTTTCTTTTTTCCGGTTGCCACGGAAATTCCCTAAAAAATTCCTTCCGGCGTCACATTAGCCCCCCTACCGACAACCCTTCGTTTTCATGTACTAAAATAATTATATGAATAAATTGTGCTGTTTTCTTTTACATTTAATCAAGGTTACACATTTATATTTATTTTATTAAATGAAAATACCATCGAAATTTCAAGCCAATTTCTAGCTCTGTAAAATGTTATGTCAATGTCACTTATATGACGTGATATGAGTTGCGCGTCGCAAACCCTTCGGCAGTCGTTTTAATCATTGGCACACATCAATTAGAATTAAACATTTTCACTTAATAAAATAAATATGAATTTATGATCTTGACTGCGTTTGGAAACAAACACGGAAAATTTGAAAAAATTATTTATTCGAATAATTATGTCGCTAAATGATAATGCTGTTTGCTTTGCGCGACTTTACATGCATCGAACCGTGTCAACCCCGTGGAATAAAATTCCGTTATAATCCCGGACAAGAGTGAAGATTCAATGAGAGGTGGACGACCGATGGCGTTTTTCAATGATAACGCGATATGTAAATGAAGATTTATTTTAATATTTACAATATGCACGGTTATGTAAACGGATCTCGCGAAAAGTGACAAAAGCAAGGTAATATGAAGTTCGGTACATTGAAAGCTTGGGATCGTTTACTTTAGTATACTGCATGAAATGTATGTATATACAAAAGAAAAATAAATTAAAACACTATGCACAAGTTTTCGATTCAGGTGCATTTGGCATCCATAAATACAGAATTGTTGCAATTTTTTCATTGCCTGTAATTTTCCATAATTTTGGGCCATTTGGCCAACGGTGCATCCTAGTGGTTTGGCTCAAAATCTTCCGAGCTTGTTGGTCTGGCAAGGGGTTAAGATAACATAACGCAGGAATAGCTTTTACATGGGCGTAGAAATACCGGGTAGAACATTGAGGGAAGGAACAGAAGGGACGGTGTGAGAGAGTTTACTGTACATCCATGCTGTTTTTCCTAAGGCCATCCCATTCTCGCTTAATTCCTCAGATTAGCAGCATTGAATTTTTATGTTGTATATATAAGTCACGTATTCTTAGAAAATTAGTGAACTAACTGTCACCCGTTTTAGGCAACCTCTCACACGAATACTCCTCACTGTTGCAATGAACTGTTTAGAAAACGATTAAACACTTGTCACCTGATTTGGGATGACACCCCATAATACAAAGTCTTAAACCGGTAATGACATCTACAACTATGCTATGTAATCGTATATACCCATGACCATTATAATGGGACGCCTAGAATATTATTGAACGTTTGCCATCCATTTATAGTATATATTTCCTATTTATAGTAGTATAGCTGACGTCCACACGAAGGTTTTAGTCCTTAATGCAATTTTCAATAGTGCCGTCTATTTGAAGCTACCCTTGATTGCCGCAGTGAACCACTAAGAAAACAATTGACGGCTTATCACCCGATTTTTAATGACTTGCCATAAAAAGCCTTACCCCGGTAATGGCGTCTACGACAATTCCCTGTACTCGTATATACCCATGGCAACTACAATGAATTGCTTAGAAAATTATTAAATGCTTGTCATCCATTTCTAAGTGACGTCCCACACGATATCTTTAGTTATTAATACTATCTATGACAATGCCGTCAATTTGAAGGTACCCTTGACTGCTGCAATGAGCTACTTAGAAAACAACTGACCGTTTGCCATCCGATTTTGAGTGGCATCCCATGCAACCCTTAAACCGCGGACGCTCTAAGACAATGCCTGTACTGCTTTCTCCACAATCACCCTATTTTTTCCTTAATTCCCTTGATTGCGCTCTGGCCGATTTGAGAAAATTATTAAACGCCTGTCATCCATTTTTAAGTGACGTCCCACACGAAATCTTTAGTCATAAATGCAATATACGACAATGCCGTCTATTTGAAGGTACCCTTGACTGCTGCAATAAACTACTTAGAAAACAACTGACCGTTTGTCATCCAATTTTGGGTGGCATTCCATGCAACCCTTAAACCGCGGACGCCCTAAGACAATGTCTGTACGGCTTTCTCCACGACCACCCTATTTTTTCCTTAATTCCCTTGATTGCGCTCTGGCCGATTTGAGAAAATTATTAAACGCCTGTCATCCATTTTTAAGTGACGTCCCACACGAAATATTTAGTCATTAATGCAATCTACGACAATGCCGTCAATTTGAAGGTACCCTTGACTGCTGCAATGAACTACTTAGAAAACAACTGACCGTTTGCCATCCGATTTTGGGTGGCATCCCATCCAACCCTTACACCGCGGTCGCCCTAAAACAATACCTGTACCGCTTTCTCCACAACCACCCTATTTTTTCCTTAATTCCTCCGATTGTGCTCTGGTCGATTTGAGAAAATTATTAAATGCTTGTCATCCATTTTTAAGTGACGTCCCACACGAAATCTTTAGTCATTAATGTAATATACGACAATGCCGTCTATTTGAAGGTATCCTTGACTGCTGCAATGAACTACCTAGAAAACAACTGACCGTTTGCAATCCGATTTTGGGTGGCATCCCATCCAAC
Organism: Cryptocheilus praepositus; assembly: GCA_033815515.1. Classification (NCBI taxonomy): domain Eukaryota; kingdom Metazoa; phylum Arthropoda; class Insecta; order Hymenoptera; family Pompilidae; genus Cryptocheilus; species Cryptocheilus praepositus. The sequence continues at coordinate 5,453,896 of JAWWQZ010000257.1, forward strand.
CCTTAAACCGCGGTCGCCCTAAGACAATACCTGTACCGCTTTCTCCACAATCACCCTATTTTTTCCTTAATTCCTCCGATTGTGCTCTGGCCGATTTGAGAAAATTATTAAACGCTTGTCATCCATTTTTAAGTAACGTCCTACACGAAATCTTTAGTCATAAATGCAATATACGACAATGCCGTCTATTTGAAGGTATCCTTGACTGCTGCAATGAACTACTTAGAAAACAACTGACCGTTTGCCATCCGATTTTCGGTCGCATCCCATCCAACCCTTAAACTGCGGACGCCCTAAGACAATGCCTGTACCGCTTTTTCCACGACCACCCTATTTTTTTCTTAATTCCTCCGATTGTGCTCTGGCCGATTTGAGAAAATGATTAAATGCTTGTCATCCATTTTTAAGTGACGTTCCACGCGAAATCTTTAGTCATTAATGTAATTTACGACAATGCCGTCTATTTGAAGGTACCCTTGACTGCTGCAATGAGCTACTTAGAAAACAACTGACCGTTTGCAATCCGATTTTGGGTGGCATCCCATCCAACCCTTAAACCGCGGTCGCCCTAAGACAATACCTGTACCGCTTTCTCCACAACCACCCTATTTTTCCTTAATTCCTCCGATTGTGCTCTGGCCGATTTGAGAAAATTATTAAACGCTTGTCATCCATTTTTAAGTGACGTCCCACACGAAATCTTTAGTCATTAATGTAATTTACGACAATGCCGTCTATTTGAAGGTATCCTTGACTGCTGCAATGAACTACTTAGAAAACAACTGACCGTTTGCAATCCGATTTTGGGTGGCATCCCATCCAACCCTTAAACCGCGGTCGCCCAGAGACAATACCTGTACCGCTTTCTCCACAATCACCCTATTTTTTCCTTAATTCCTTCGAGTGTGCTCTGGCCGATTTGAGAAAATTATTAAACGCTTGCCATCCATTTTTAAGTAACGTCCTACACGAAATCTTTAGTCATAAATGCGATATACGACAATGCCGTCTATTTGAAGGTATCCTTGACTGCTGCAATGAACTACTTAGAAAACAACTGACCGTTTGCCATCCAATTTTGGGTGGCATTCCATCCAACCCTAAAACCGCGGATGATCTAAGACAATGCCTGTACTGCTTTCTCCACGACCACCCTATTTTTTCCTTAATTCCCTTGATTGCGCTCTGGCCGATTTGAGAAAATTATTAAACGCTTGTCATCCATTTTTAAGTGACGTCCCACACGAAATCTTTAGTCATTAATGTAATTTACGACAATGCCGTCTATTTGAAGGTACCCTTGACTGCTGCAATGAACTACTTAGAAAACAACTGACCGTTTGCCATCCAATTTTGGGTGGCATTCCATCCAACCCTAAAACCGCGGACGCTCTAAGACAATGCCTGTACTGCTTTCTCCACAATCACCCTATTTTTTCCTTAATTCCCCCGATTGCGTTCTGGCCGATTTGTGCGACACGCAAAATTCCGCGCTGGCCATCCTCGAGCAGTCCGCCGAACGAATTGAATAGCCGCAAACGTCGAGCGTGCCCGCGGAGTTAGGCGCTTATCAGCATTATCGGGCGCACTTTCTGCGAGCGGCAGATATCGCCTCGATTCGCTGCGTCATACGGTCGTGCCATTTCACGGTGTGCAATTTATCAGCGCGCTGTCAACGCGTCCGACACATTATCATCGTTACACCGTTTGTCGTCATCGCCATTAGTCGTATCGCCGGGCGGTTAATTTATTAGAGGCGAGTAGCCGTGCGCATCGACGGGCGACTATTAAAAACTGCCGACACGGGGACTGGGACGATTTTTACCGTCCTTTTGTGAGTCTGACGCAAGTAATTAACGAATCGGCGTATCGGGAATAACGTCGGTGGCTGCGAGCGGGCGAGCTCGTTTGGCAAATACCAGGAGGCAATCTTGTGTCGGAAATCGCCGGTACACGGCAATAGTTCAAAAGCCTGTTAGTAGGATAATCGGAAATTCTCGAGTGGAGTGCGTCTCTCGTGCTTTCGCGTTCTCCCGTACGCCCCATCGCTTCGCTGTGTATGTCGCTCCTACTCTGTCACTGTATGCTTCGCAGAATCCAGATCGGACAACAATATACGTACGCGCGCGACGCGACGGCCAATATTGGTGTTGGGCAACCGTTGTATGATAATACAGTGGGCTCACAGGCGCGTGAAGGATTCATCGTGCAAATCTAATGTGCGTATATCATCGTGATTACCAGATTTTCACCGACGCCGGCGTAATTTACGGGACAAATCATTCGCGCGGCATTCTTGGGAATTTCGCTGAGCGACGTGTCTTTCCGTTTCGCTGAATTCTCGCGATCGAGCAGCGTGTCGCATGGCGAGATCTTGGATATGGACGGGCGTGACGGAGTTTCGGATTTTGCGCAAACTGTCAAGTGCAAGTTCAAGATACGGAAGCGTCTTCCGGCGCAAATTCTATTCGCGAAAACGATGTCTCTGCCGTCTTGCGAATTTCTGCCGTGCGGCGTTCTCCGAAACGTACGGTGCGCGTATCGCATATTTAAGGCGTACTGTCTACATTAAAAATAACACCTACGGCTGGAGTTAGAACCGGCAACAGCTGTACAGAGAACTTATATGATCAAAAATAGATGAGCAGTTTCAAGCGTACCTTCGGTTTCCAACATTTCCTCAAAGCACTGAATTGTTCTGTTGAATATGTAAGCCACCTACTTCTAGAAAATTAGTAAACACTTGTCACCCTTTTTCTGTGACATCCTACACAAAACCATAAATCTGCAATGGCATTTACGACAATGCCCTTCACTGGTACGTACCCATGACTGCAGTAATTAACTGTTTATAAAATTATTGTCCTCTTGTCACCCGTTTTGTGTGACATCCCATACAAAACCATAACCCGGCAATGCCATCTACGATAATGCCCTCCATTCGTGGCTACCTACGGTTGCTACAATCAACTGGCTGGGAAATTATTGAACGCCTGTCGCTCGATTTTGGGTAACTTCGTATACAATGCCTTAAACTGGTAATTCCGTGAACGACGTTGCCCTTTACACGCATGTACCCATGATTGTTACAATTAACTGCTTCTCCTCCCTCTTTGTTCCGCCGTTAGCCTTTGTATCATTCGCCGCCACTCATGTTACTACTCTCTCCAAGTGCAGATCACACGCTGATACAGGAATGTCTGCGATGCCCGTACCAATGGATATAGGGCTGCGGCTGTGGACCTGGCGTGGCCATTATCGTGATTACATTAGGTACCACCCCGCTGTGCGCAACGTCGTACGGACCACTTGGTTTATCGACTGTATAATCCGGTGGAGAAAGCCGGATCGCCAAGTTGGAATTTCCGCGATTGTTCTCTTCCATGCATGTATTCCTCTTAGTCGTCGTTCAACTGCGTACAACGTCAAACAGCAGAGACGATTATGGAAAGGTCGGTCGAAAAAAACTAGACTTTCGCACGTTTTCAAAAGATAGATCGAAACGTCAATGACCGAGGGAGACAACTGGAATATGCGGGAACAAAATCGGTATGTTAGAAATTGTAAGGTGGGCTTGATGCGCGACGCTGAGGTGACATTAATGTGCGGATCAGAGTCTCTGTCGGCGGAGGCGAGAGGATTGGGAAAGACAAGAGAACAGCGCGTGACACATACCAAAATTATGCAGGACAGGAATCAGCACGTAAAGCTCCAGTGGCCGAGCGAGTTTGCGCAAGCTTGAGGATTCAAAGGGGTAATACCACATTAACCGGATGCTAATTTACATTCTTCAATCCTACGATAATGCGTAATAATAACGCATTGAGCGACGATTTCTTACTCCGTGGCTAAGTTTTTAAGGCAAAATATTTCTAATTCAATAGCTCACGGGAAACACCAGCACAAACATTCCTGCTTATAAATAACTGGCGTTCGTTTCATTCAAGAGCTACGTAACAGCGAGTCACTAACCATCGATGGCCACGAAGTCTGCTCACCATCGCACTTTCTGTGCCACGGACCATTTCCTCCGAGTAACCCTATCATAAATTAGACTCAGAGCTAAACGCGAATAAACTCAACCGTCGTCGACTCCCATCTCATCTATCGTTGCTACCAAGGAACCAGCAGATTCCAGCGTCTTGAAGCTCGTACAAACGCCCATGCCTGGCATAGCACAACACGCCGTATTTACTCGCAAGCTCGCCAATTTGAGCATCCGCGAAATTCGCCCCAAATAAAGCGCGAGTCTTCGCGCTACGCAAGAGGTGCACTTTAATGCGCCCGGCGGACAATTAGAACGTACGCGGCGACAATTGCTGCGAGCCGTGCGGCTTCGCGCCTGAACTGAAAGCCCAGAAAATCCGGCAAGTAGTTGCGGTTTTTTTTTTGCAGCGCGTCCCAAATTCCGGCTTTTCGCCATTTCACGCCGCCACTCTCAACGAGCCGCTTTTAATCGCACGCGCACTTGCCCGGACCGGCACCCGCAAGTTTCGCGCTTGAAGCCGTCTGAGAGACACGGAAACTATCCCAATGCGATTTCAAGCGAAGGGACAGTGTGGTAGCCGCCTCTCGTATATGAGATCCTAACAGACTGACGTCGGATTCTAGGCCGTTGTCTTGGCGGCGGTCTGTGGACAGACGGCTTCTGCCCCGGTCCCATCGTCGCTGCACGCTTCTTTTCTCCAGAGTTTATTCGCGTGAAACATTCCTCGGAGGACGCGACGGAAGTAGCATTTTATAACTTTGAGCTTCTCCAGTGTGCCATATAGTTAGGTTATCCGACCCCCTTCGAATGTCTGCCCTTTTCTACCACTCCTCTGCCTCCGTGTGCCCGCATCCTTTCCGTCTCCCGTTCTTCTTCGCTATTATGTAAATAGTAATACATTACGTTGTCACCGGGTGAAAGCCATTCGGAGTATTCCCTTCTGCGGTACGTGCATCCTTTGGCCTGTCAGCGTTTCGCGGTGGAGAGACGGCGCGAGGTCGCGACAGACAACTTCTCCGAAAAATATGGGCAAGCAGCGTCCCTTTCACGTCGCGATCTAGGCGGCCGAATAATAGGAAAAGTAGTTAGGCAGTTATGTGGGAATAGGTAGCAGGGATCTAGCAACGGCGAAGAAATGTTAAAGATTGTGTATATGCTAGTTAAAATGCTGAAATGTTCTCTCAGGGGTTCAGGGGTAAATGTTGAGTGCATGGAACAGCATTACCAGAAAGGGGGAATTAAGAAGAAATGCGATAAATTGCGCCTTGTTTCTTTGAATGGCGTAGATTAATTAGAATTAAATATTTTCCAATAAGTATGTCGAGTCAGAAATTTAATATAACAAGAATAACTCAGTCGAGCAGACGAATCATCGTCCCACAGATATAATTATGGTCAGAATAATTGTAACAAAACGACCCAATATTCCGAGCTCAAGCATAGCGCCACATTAGCGTAATATTCGTATGTCTGAAACAAATAGCGTTTAAGAAAGGCAAAGCATTAAAAACCGACACTGCTATGCAAAGGTAAGGAAACGATTGAGCAGAACGATAGCAGTTAACCAGCACGCGCTTCTCTAAATTGCTAACGGGCGCCTACGAAGTGCAGTAGAAGCGTGCCATTGTTCCCGCGCGATTGTTTCGTTGGCGCAATTGTTTCGGAAGATATTATTCTGTCCGTCGCGTGCTGTTTTAACGACGGCGAGATCGCAATCTCGGAGCGAAGTGTCTCCTCACACGGTGTATCGTCACCTGGGCCTATTACATCAGCACTTGGGCCAAGTGAACCGGGATGGTTTGTCGCAGGCACTGAACTATGCAAGAGTCAACGCATGCGATGGGGTCAAGAACATCTTGGCTTTGCTCCGGTTTAATGGCTCTGCATTCCATCTCGAGTCTCCATCCAGCGTGTAAAGAGGCGGTGACGACGACGTCGACGGCCGACGGTGGGAGAATGTGTGTATCAGCAGATGCACGCGCGTCGCTGAATGCCAGGCACGATAAGTTTAGGCTAGTCGTGCCTCGAATGAAACTTCCTCGCGCGAGAACTTACGAGACTTGATCGTGTCTCTGTCTCGGTTGTGTGCCGGTGCGTCGGAATAATCAGGCGTCGGCGTGTACCAAGTTATTGGTTGATTGATTGGTTTCTGATGCTGATGTATCCACAGTATACGAAGATATATGGGAGAGATGTAGGATGGATGGGTTTTCCGTTGTGCGCTGTTATTGGGAATATAATGGAACAACAAACTGTCTTCTTTGGATAGGGGGTGTGGAAAGAAATGTTTCGATGCTAAATGTGGATCAGCTTAATCTGGCCATTCCCTCGTGGTGCGCAATTTGTATTCGGCAAGTTAGTTCGATATTATCGCATCTAGGATTAAGACCTTTGGTTCTCTCAGACAATGTATTGAAGGGAGGGAGTTCGGCGATCGAATTATATCGCTGATAACATAATGCAACAAGATTCTGGGGCGGTCAATACCGCGTACACCGATGGATAAGTTTTCTGCTTGAGGTTCTTTCAGAGTGTGTTACGGAGAGTGTGCTTTTAGGGTAACATTCCTAAAGAGGATGTTTGAGGTTTGAGGGTTTCAGAGAGAGTGATCTCGAATTCGACGTGCTGCTTGGAGATAAAGCATCGCCAAACACGAGACAGTTTCAGAAGTTCATTACTCTGGTACGGTCTGTTACATGTAGCAATATCCTACTCGACCGAAAAATTCGTGGTATCTAAATGGCGATAGTGAAAATTCTGCTTTTATGACCTAGGGCTTTTGACCGTAAAAATCCGCGATACTCAGATGACACGTCACTATCGAATATGCATATTTGAGAGATTTTCGGCAGAATGGGACACGATGATTTGGCATGAGGCATAATCGGAAAACCTCCAGGGTCCACGTTTTTTAGGTAAACTGCACCTACCTACCTAGTAGAAACTTTCTCTCCCTATCATCCCATTTTTCCTTTAATTCTCTCGACCTCGTAACGCTCATCAGCACGGATAATGGACTCGGCGCATCATCGACCACACGCCGACGACTCCTCAAACGTTTCCGCGGCAATGAAAATTGCGAAACACTTCTGTCTCACCCCGATTCGCTCGGCGCGCAGCAGAAGATGGTAATGAGTCAACTTTGCGCGGTCCTTAGAAATTGCCGGCAGTTGAAGTATTCGTAACGCGGCGCTGCGACAAATGAAAAAAGACGAAGAGGCGTCGTCGTGAGTAAATGTACAGGGACAATGAAGACGACGCGGAAACGACTCGACGTCGACTCGACGTCGACCCCTACCGTCGCGCTGTCTGTTCAAAGTGTACGTTGCGGCTGGGGACAAAGGGCCTGGAGCTAGTTAAGAGACGCGGTTAAGGAAACAGTAGGGAAAGGTATATTTAATACCTGCGGAAGGGCTCTTTGTAGAGGTCTGGACACTGATCGTCCTCTCACGGTTCGCCCGCATCAGACCGGTTGCGCGGCTCGTCAAAAATACGCAACGACTTCCCTTCTTCGCGGGACTTGGCCCTAAACGGTCGGTAAGCCCCCGGCGTTGGGCACAATTTTGAATATGAGAATGCACTCGAGGCTCGTTGCCCTCGCGACGACGCTATTAGGCAGAACAAAGCGATTTCCTCCCGAAGCTTCGCGGGGATGCCGCCGCCTTCATCGAGGAGTCGTTCCGCGTAATTTCATAAGACCGCAATCTACGCGACGAGGAGGGAAAAGCCCTTGCGATGTTTTGCTTTCCAGGCGGCAATAGCACAGAAAACGGCAATGTTGCCGTGGAAGTTCATTTCTTCGTGCTGTGTCTGTTCGACCCGCCCGCACTCTACTCTTTCATCTCGGTTTCGCTATCGCTTAGCTGCTTCGTCGTTCTTCCCCTTCTCCGGCCGACGGTGTCGTTTGTTCCGCACGTTTCCCCATTTTCGTGGCTCGCCGCTGTGTTCGCCGCTCCGCCGTTTTTCTTTGAACGCAAATTTCCTCGCCGTCTCGACGGTAATAACTCCCGCACTCCGCGTTGGCGTAGGACAAGAAGTGGATCGTCGGTTGACACGTGAAATGTCCGGGTAAAAATGAATCGCGGGTGAGACTTTAGCCGAGCGATCGCAGATGGGAGGATGTCGACGTTGTGCTTCATGAAGGTCGGGTATTTGTGCGACGGAGGTGAAGTCGTTTTTTACCACTTTTGGCACGACTGTTGCGTGAGAAGCGGCTTCGTAGAGATAAAATAAGATCATTTGTAATGCTATTCCACGGAGAAATTTCGGGCAAAACTGAATCGCGGGTGCGACTTTAGTCAAGCGGTCGGAGGGTGTCAACGTTCTGTTTCATGACGGTCTGATATTTGTGCGATGGAGGTGAAGTCGCCTTTTGCGATTTTTGGCACGGGCGTTTGCGTGAGAAGCGCTTTGGCAGAAATAAAATACGATCATTTGAAATGCTATTTCACAAAGAGCTGTATTATCATCATCTGTTTTGATCGTTGATAAAAAATTTTGGTTTGCGCAATATTCTACGTCATACGCGATTATCCGCCGAATGACACCGAATTTCCAGGTAAAAATAATAGCGTGAGTGACTTTAGCTAGGCAATCTTGTACGTAGATAAAATCGTTCAAATTTACGATATTCGGCACGGGTATTTGCATGAAAAGAAGAAATCTACGATGGTCTCTTTATATTATTGACAAAAGCTTTCGGTCCGTGCAATATTCTGAGTCATTCACAATTATACGTCGGTAAAATCTTTGGGCAAAAATAAATAGCGTGTGACACTACACTCAAATGATCTTGGACGAGAGAATGTTAACATTGCATTTCACGAGGGTCCAACCTTTGCGCAGGTAAAATCGTTAATATTCACGATTTTTGGGACGAGTACCTGCATGGAAAGCGATTCTGCTGAGATAAAATAACTTGACGTGCTATTTCATGGAGAACTGTGCAATCGTCTCTTTGTGTCGTTAATAAAAGCTTTTCGTCCGTGCACAATTCTAGGTCATTCGCGATTATCCGTCATCGGGCTGATCGCGAATTTATCATTCCCCGTGTTCGTTTCTCTTCCCGGGACGCCGTAAGATTTACGTTCGCGTCTTGAGCATTTTCGCGAAATCGTTTTCCCACTGTGCCTGAAATGAGTTTTGTTACCCGTACGCTGTCTGTGCCGCTGCATTTCTCATTTCTCGACGAGGTTAATATTCGTATGCCGCGGTCCTTGATAACGTTACCACCGGTGCTCCCTTATTAAGCTTCTCTTTTCCTCCTACTTCTGCCGTTTCCCTCACGCTCTCACGCCGCTCCGTTTTCTTCTATCTCCCATTTCTCTTGCCGACTCGTCCTTCTCTCATCTCGTTCCCGTTATTCTTCCACCCTGTTTCCTCGTTCCATCTCTGTTTCCCGTTGTAAGCTGGATTTTTCGCGTATGCAATTATCACTGGACGGTGCGCAGTGCGTATATACTGCTCAACGGAATATGTGTCACCGCGTCTAGAGTTTATAGCCTTCTCGTGATAAAGGTGATCAGGAGTGGACGCTACATAAGCGTCGCTGGTTTATGAAAAATTATATTTGCCCGTCGACGCTGGCATAAAAAGAAATCTTTTCAACTTTATCGCATCAGCGCAATAAGTATAATTTCAAGTCGGGCCAGATAAAGGGTTGAAAATAGCACTCGATATTGAGTGGGAGGAACGGTGAAAGATCGATTCAGAATTGCGAGCAAAAAATGTGTCCGATCGAGTTGTCCTTTGGAAAATGAAAGAGGGTCAGAGAGAGTCGGAAAAATCGCAATCACCCTGGGAAACTGGACAGTGGTTTCAGTAGATATCGCGAAAAATCCGTGAAAAAAATTAAAGGTATAGTCGCCGGAAATACTGAAAATAAAAGCATCGTTCACGTATATAATTGGTAATTAAACGAAAATTATGGTGTAGTGCGGAGATGCATTCTGCTATTGTTCCTGAGTTACACTGCCAATTGTACGCGCTTGAAGTCACAATCGAGTATTAATACTCTCCTAAAAAACATGCAAAATTGCAACTCCGGTATAATGTATAAATCATCAAGCTCTTCTTTTTAGTTGAATATTCATAAAATAATACGCTCTTTATATGGGCTGACAAGTTTAAAAACACTGCGTCTAATTATTCTTCTACATGTTTCGATGCTCTCGAGCCTGCTCATCAGGATTCCGAATTACACGTTTCGTGAAAGCAGGCAACATACCCGTACACGAAATTTCTAATTGTGCACTCCGGACGAGAAGACTCAAGAGCCTCGAAACACGTAGAGGCATAATTAAATGCATTCTTTTTAAACGTTCTAACCCGTAAAAGACGATGCATTATTTTAGCCAGCGGTACACTACCACGGTGGCCATTTTGTCCTCGCCTCTGCTAAAAACTGTTCACCGTGCATTCGGAAACAAATCTATTTCCAATATCTTCGCATTAGCACCGTGACCTTCAAAGAACCTGACAACTGGCAGTAAGTTGATAGCATCCACTGCGAATATTGTACGTGACCGCAGCATGTATACGCTTCGCCACGTTCCGTGCTCGACGTAATTACCGACGAACGAAAGCTTAATCATTACTGACTCGCCGCGCGGGAAATTACCGAACGCTTGCAAAAGGATCCCGCGTGTACGCGTGCGGCGAGTAATAATGAGAAAGGGCTCGGGATAAACTCGCGGCAACTTCCGTCGATCGAGACCGACCCTTCGATATTTATAGCACTTTCCACACCCGCACGAATACGCCTACCGCGTCCACCAAACTCGATTCCTTGCCAAACAAATGCCGTCAGCTTTTTCCACCTTCTTTGCCCAACTGTAATTTAACACTTGTAGAATGTGTGATTTTGTATGAACGAGTAATGAGAAAGTGTGCGTATGAGAGAGAGAGAAAGCGAGAGTGAGAGAGTGAGAAAGAATGCATGTATCTATATTTGTTATTAGGAATGTTCTAGAAACCAAGCAGTATAAAAGTGTTGAGCGCGATATTAACACTTTGACTGCCATGGTGGTCATCGGTGACCGGCACAAAAGGTCTCACGAAAAATTCAAAAAATACCCAATCGCATTTATAATTTTGAAAATGCAATTAATATTAAATAGTGATTCAAGCGCACTATTTTCGATCATCCCGTTGCTGCTTTAATATAGTAAAATACGCATGGCAGTCAACGTGTTAAAATAAGTGAGTCTTTGCGAAACCTTCAAGCGTAACAGTGTGTGCATCATAGCGAATATTTAGAGATTATCAGCGAATGCGTTTAGTGAGTTTTGAGCGAACATTTATTAGCGTTTAATACAGAGTGAAGTGCGAGAAACATTATAACCATTACTTTTGTGTTTAAAACCGTTTAATATATCATTCCAATCAAAAAATCCTACACACTGCCGGCCGCGTCCATCGACAAGCTCGGCTTGCATACTTTACGAACGTGTTCCGCCCACCGAAAAATCCTTGTTAGAAGATGCGTTTGATTTTGCAACCTTATTGTATAATACTTGAGTGATTAAGGAATATAAAACCCATTTTTGGTTGAAAATGCTAACTATGCAGCTTTGGTATTGTAACTCAACATGTTTTGGGGCCACTGGTCCTTCTTCAGGAATGGGTAGGCTTCGAAGCATATTGAGTTACGGTATTAAAGTTCTATAGTCACCATTCTCTGAAAACGAGTTTCATGTTCCTTAATCGTTTAAGTAAAAAATCCTTGTTGACCCAACGCCGTGGCGCCTCACCGCGCAAAATCCAAATCCGGCGCATTATTACCGCATGGAAAATATCGCCGGTGATAAATCTAACGAATTTCACGCGCGCCCGATGCGTTCCGCATTTATACGGGAGCCGCAGTTGCAAACGGCATTTGGCTAATTTTTATCCAATCCCGACGAATTCCGGGTTTAACTTCCCGTCCGGTCGGTTTTGATTTAGGGCAGGTCCGTCGACGCAATTGAACTTCGTGGTTGTTCCGTTAACCTCTTGCGCCGAATAGACGTGCGTGCACATTCATGCATACTCCTTATATTAAAACAATTGAAACTACCGTATACATTTTTAACACCTTGACTGCCATGGTGGTCACCGGCGACCGGTGCAAAAGATTTGACTAAGAATGCAAAAAATTCGCAATGAAGCCTATTTGCAATCTTGTAAAAGCAATTGATATTAGAACCGTGCTTCAATACTTTGGTTTCTAAGAACTCTGCATTACCTTCATTTTGCATGATTTAATCATACTCTGCAGTATTTTACCGAATCGCGGTTCTAACATAGAAAAATACACGGTGACCGGCGCAAAGGATTTCACTAGAAATTCAAAAAATTCGCAATAAAACCTTTTTGCAATCTTGTAAAAGCAATTGATATTGGAACGGTGCTTCAATACTTTGGCTTCTAACAACTCTGCATTACCTTCATTTTGCACGATTTAATCATACTCTGCAGTATTTCATCGCATCGAGGTTCTAACATTACAAAATACATGGTGGCCGGCGCAAAAGATTTTACTAGAAATGCAAAAAATTCACAATGAAACCCATTTGCAACCTTACAAAGCAATTGATATTGGAACGGTGCTTCAATACTTTGGCTTCTAACAACCCTGCATTACCTTTATTTTGCACGATTTAATCGTACTCTGTAGTATTTTATCGAATCGCGGTTCTAACATAGCAAAACACGCGGTGATCGGCTCAAAAGATTGAACTAAAAATGCCAAAAATTCGCAATGAAGCCTATTTGCAATCTTGTAAAAGCAATTGATATTAGAACCGTGCTTCAATACTTCGACTTGTAATACCTCTGCGTCATCTTCCTTTTTGCACGATTTAATCATGCTCTGCGGTATTTCATCGCATCGCAGTTCTAACATATCAAAATACGCTTGGAAGTCAACGTGTTAACACTTTGCGGACCGGGCATTCTATTGCTAATCGTACCCAGTGGCCGGGTATTTTTTTGCGTCAAATATCTTTAAATTAGTGATGATTTGTTAGTAGTTAACACGTTGACTGCCACGGTGGTCATCGGTGACCGGTGCAAAATATTTGACTAAAAATGCAAAAAATTCGCAATGAATCCTATTTGCAATTTTGTAAAAGCAATTGATATTGGAACAGTGCTTCAATACTTTGGCTTCTAACAACTGTGCATTACTTTCATTTTGCACGATTTAATCATACTCTGCAGTATTTTATCGCATCGCGGTTCAAACATAGCAAGTAACGCTTGGCAGTCAAAGTGTTAAACTGTCCACAAATATTTCTGTAATATTTCTAATCGTTTTGTCGCTATCCATATTTCAGAGCTTCAAATAATTAATTCGCAACACAAATTACGAAAAACTGCGGCTGACAATCACGTAGCAACTGTGTGATATCTCGTCACCTGCCTCAAACGACAGAATATGCAAGACGATATATCTCATCAGTGGCCCAGAATGACGAAATACGTAAGACGATATATCTCGTCAATGGCCCCGAACGACGAAATAGCAATGACGAGATATCTCGTCATCCGTCTGCAATGTGTTAACACGTTGACTGCCAAGCGTATTTTACTATATTAGAACGGCGATGCTATGAAATACTACAGCGTTCGACTGAATAATGCAAAATGTAAATAATGTGCAGGTATTGGAGACCAAAGTATTGCATCACTATTTTAATAACAACTGCATTTATAAAATAATAATTGCTACCCATTGCGAATATTTTGGATCTCCAGTAAAATCTCTTGCCTCGGTCATCGGTGACCATCATGGCAGTCAAAGTGTTAACTTGCATTTCGCGGTCGCTATTTGTTGATTTCACTTCACATGAATTTCCGTGTAGTGACGAGAAAAATTCGGAATACAGAGGATCGACGGCGCGTGCACATTCACGCATACTTCTTATATTAAAACAATTGAAACTACCGTATACATTTTTAACACTTTGACTGCCATGGTGGTCACCGGCGACCGGTGCAAAAGATTTGACTAAGAATGCAAAAAATTCGCAATGAAGCCTATTTGCAATCTTGTAAAAGCAATTGATATTAGAACCGTGCTTCAATACTTCGGCTTCTAATACCTCTGCGTTATCTTCCTTTTTGCACGATTTAATCATACTCTGCGGTATTTCATCGCGTCGCAGTTCTAACATAGCAAAATACGCTTGGAAGTCAATGTGTTAACACGTTGACTGCCAAGCGTATTTTACTGTATTAGAACGGCGATGCTTTGAAATACTACAGCGTTCGACTGAATAATGCAAAATGTAAATAATGTGCAGGTATTGGAGACCAAAGTATCGCATCACTATTCTAATAACAACTGCATTTATAAAATAATAATTGCTACCCATTGCGAATATTTTGGATCTTCAGTAAAATCTCTTGGGTCGGTCATCGGTGACCATCATGGCAGTCAAAGTGTTAACCCATTGACTGCCACGCAAATTTAGCGCGTCTTGCCCTGGGTGCCACGTTTTATTTTAAATAAGACATAAAGTTTTACAAAATATAAGAATATTAAGTTACTGATACAATATTGTAATGGCATTTACAGTATCTTCATTGAAAAAAAAAAACACTACGAGATAACTCGTAGCTGGCAGTTTTGGTACAGACGCTTACTACGAGATATCTCGTAGTTGGCAGTCAATGGGTTAACTTGCATTTTGCGGTCGCTATTTGTTGATTTCACTTCACATGAATTTCCGTGTAGTGACGCGAAAAATTCGGAATACAGAGGATCGACGGCGCGTGGACACGTCGAATCTGCCGGGCGTCCTTGCGCATATGACGTAAAAGCCGCATGCAGAGTGCACGAAAGGACACGGTGTCCGTGGAAACAGTCAGCACGTACATGTACGGCCTTCGAAACTTTCGAAAATCCTCCTCGACCTCGACCCAGCGCGCTCGCGTGCGCTGCACGACACACTTCCCGCTTCCTAACAATTGGATCCACCTTGCCTTTCGTGTTGCGACTTCCGTCGCGAGATCGATCGATTTCCGTCGCTCGTGCGCCTTGATGGATCGAGGTCCCTTCCGTCTTGGCAGCGGCCGGATCTTGCCTCCTTCGCTCTCACAAACACCTTTGCCGTTCTCGATAAGACGATTGAACGGGCATCGCGTTCGAGGCCGAAAGGCGATCGCCAATTTTTCCTGCCCGACCAATTATGTACGTGACGGTAGACGCTGTCGCGAATTTCTTTATGTACGGCGGAGCGAATGAGTTTTCTTGGGTACGTACGATGCATGCTTGGCCCGAGCCAGACACTGGATGTGGTCTGAAATAAAAACTGTGGAGCTTGTCTCCGCGAACGTGGAATTCTGACTACGGTGACGTCAAGTTCTCGTGCCGTCTTTCTCCAGAAATCTTCCAATTTTCTCGCCTTGCGCCTTTTTCGCCTCTTGCGTCCTATTATGTACGGTTACTTGGTATGGATACTTGTGCTTCTTCTTGGTTGCCGCTATACTTATTTTTTATGAAACGAAATCTGACATTCTACTTCTTTTGGAGCCATAAGTTCGCTCTTCAGGAGTGGGTTTTCTTTAGTTACTGCGGTCACGCAATAGATTTAATATATTATCTGTTTCACACAGTTCCCGGCGGTGTTATTTATGTTCGGTGTTTTTTGTTTTCCCTTCTTTTCGCTTGTTAGAACAAGTAGCTCATCGACCAACATCTTAGTAGGCTGGTCTACCTCTTGTCGGTGAGCCCAATGAGGAAGTAAAGTAGAAATTGGCTGCAGAACAAGGAATAGCACGAGGTTAAGGGAAACAAGACACACTGAACATGAATAATCCTACCAGGAAAACCATTATCGGATAATATATTGAACCTATTGCGTGAGCAAAATAACTGAAGAAAAAACCACTCATGAAGAGGGAATTTATGGTTCCGAAACATGTAGAGTCCCAGATTTAGTTTTAGAAAGAATAAGTATTTTGTGAACCAAGAAGACGCGCACACAAGCAATATATGCGGCGGTGCATTTCGATTGCAGTATTCGCGTATTCATAAGTCTCTTAAGAATTTCTCGCGCCTTTAATATTCTGTAGTATTACTAGTAATACACAGAATCAGAAGGTATGAGATCTCTCGAGAAAAATTACTTCCTCTTATCACCGAGGTCGAAGTGTGAAATGTTCCGATTTTGTTCACCCAATGTATATAGACAGTTCGCTCACGCCCGTTCTTTATCTAAAACGGCTAGAGTTTACGTTTGCTGAGACAAGGCGTATACAGTTTTGTTCCGAAATAAGCAATACGCTCGGTAAGTTGCTCATTACGGATCAGGTGTACTATTTGGCTTGACTTTCATCTTGAACGGTGCGACAGCTCTAACAATGCCTGTCGATTCGACCGGAAAGATTTATGGCCTCGCGCTTTCACGGACCTCTCACTCATTCTCGTTCTCACTGTGCAAGCGACTTCGAATAAAGAAGGCGAGATATCAAATCGCTATTTGGAAGCCAGAGAACCGTTGCTTATTTCAATCAACAGTAGTATGTTCCGGTCACGTGATCGCGACATTCGTTCCAGATTGATGCGTTGCTGTCTCAGGGTCCAACGGATCCCAGAGGTACGCAGCAGAAACCGCAGCATTATATCATTTCGTTATGCGCGCGGGCGACACCTAACCTCAAGAGGGAACAAAAAGGCTTTCGCAGACGCCCGCTATCAGTGAATCTTGTATGGCGAGGCTGGCCTATATCGCACTTTAGCTCACCTTCGCATGTCCTCCGTGGGTATCCACTCTTCGCATGCAGAAGCCCGACGTACGACTTTGCGTCCAAAGCGACTGGCACCACGCGAGGCCTCTTGCAAGTGTGCGTGCACATAGCTGGGTGCTGGCTCCTCGGGAATCGATAAAGCGCAACAAAAGCTCGAACTTCCATGTTCATGAGGCGTGCCGCACTCCGAGTTAGCTTCTTGCACACGTCAAACACTCGTGTACGAGTACGTGCTGGTACACACGACCTTTGAACTCCAGATATAGGGAGCTGATCTACCTTCCGAACCACCGAGCGAAGGTGCCGGTGGTGTGGACGAGTTGAGCACCCACCGCCTCTGCGCCGAGAGCGGAACTACTTTGCCACGAGTTTGTTGCGTGCCGTCAGAAATTAAAAAGGCACAGAGATTCGCCCGACGATTTTCGACGGAATTAAGATATCGCTCTGTTACCTTCGACACACTGCGAACGCTAGCTTGTCCGCAGTGGAAATGAACCTTGAGTGTCTCATGCTGGGCATTAGCGCAATTAATTGATTTTAGCGGATCAGACGGCACTAGGAGTACGCGAGCTGTATGATAACAAGGGCATACGCTGGTTGCATGCCCGCAGCACACGGTGACAGATGCGGTTTGACACGATTAGTTTCCCTTCAGGCTGACTAGTGGATTAGGCAGATTAGCGAGATTGTTGCGCCTTGGCGCATATCGTTGACTCCTGGCGCAACTGGTGCCTGTATGTGAGGAGACGTCCGTCAGCTCATCTTCGACGGTGTTTCCAACGGAACCCTTTAAATATTTATCAAATTAGCCTCGCATCCGTTAGACGCCTTATCGGACAGTCTGTCTGGGAAAATTATGCTTCCCACTTATACATTATGAAACCGCGTCAAGTTGCCCAAGCGCACTTGGTAGAGATTTCCTATACGAACTTGCAATTAAATTACGAGTCTTAATTGCGGCGAGCAACCGGTACATGGGCCTGCCTCGAGGGGTCTTCAACCACATCGCTCGCAGGCTTGAAAGTTTCGCACTTAAACGTAGGTCGTTTATCTCCCTTTCGTGCATCATTTCTCGCTTTACTTCGCGGGCAATCGGAGTCGGGCCGGGTTCGCTTGGCTCCGACGTTTGAGGGAAACGTTTCCTAAAAATCTTCGAGATAGTTCTCCCAATGCGCCAGCCGAGGTGGGGGAAGACGACGGTGAAAAGTGTTTACCACCATCTTCCGACTCCCTTTTACCGGTTCTTCGCCAAACCTCACAATACTACCTCCGAACACCCTCTTTCCTGGCCACCCCCAACCACACCCTTCCAACCGCACCACCTTTCTTGCTCCCCGACTTCGCAGAACTACTCGCTAACTTTCCTGGAAACTGGTTTTTGGGGCAGATGCAGCGCGTGCAACTGCACCGGGGTGCATTACTGGCCGAAGTTAATGCAAGTACGTGCCCAGGCCCAGAGCAACTCGGCGAGGGGGCCTAAACCGGGCTCGAACGCATTCGCAAATCTCTTGACCTCTTTCTTTGCCTCGCCTTCGCTCCGTCTTGACGCTCGTCTTGTTTTCCATACTCCGCGTGCGACCACGTTTGGGGTGCATTGACAATGCGGACCTTTGAAAACGGTCGTGATGTTTGTTTCATGACGTGAAACTCGGTCAACCTGCTTGATGGGCCACTACATACAAAGCCGGCATTTTCCTGCGCATTACTTCGCTGTGTTGCGGGGCTGTTTTGTCAATGGGAATGTGTCGGAAGACATTATTGGAGCTGAGGCGACTGCTCAGAGGCTTTTTAGAGACCGGCGTGGCAGCTTTTTAATGCGGCGATTGAAGACGTTATCGCAAAAGGCTTCGCGTGTTTCTTCTTTGTTCGGGGTTTCGTGCTGGAAGTCGGGAATCTCGTGCGGCGTGGTTCTCGGGCATGGTTGAGGTCGATCGAATTTTTGAGATGGGTTAGATTGCGGATTTGGGGATGCGATAAAGAGGGTATTGGCTTTTTTGTGTTGAACGATAGGGGGTATTGTGTGGGGTGAGAATGCACAATTGATCCAAAGGAGGGCAGCGATGACATGCAAATTTATCGAGACGTACGATACTGCTTGAATTGCCATACAAATGCGCATGCACAATAAAAATATTCGTTTGTGTGAACAGCGAAACAGTCAATGGGTAACGTCAAGACAATTATCACAGACATTACCAAGCGATGGGTGTAAAAATGGTGGGAAAATTAAAGGGTCGCAGGGCGTATTTTTCGACACGGAGACTTCCATCGATTATACGATTAAAACGGCCGATGAAATCTTACTGAGCACGATCACGCGATTATTACATCAAATCCAGGCACGACTCCTGTATACCCAGGCCATAAGTGGACGATTGAATTATTTACGTCTAAAAAGTCGACGACGCCTATCAAGGTTGGAAACGGCCAGGTGAACTGCCAACTCAAAAGGTGATCGTAGAAATTCTCGAGTTTTATATGGGCGTAAATAATCCTGTCGTATTAACCGTGTCACGTTTGAATCGATACGACCGAAACGGTCAAAGCCGCGAAAAGGTAAGTCGCCGAACACCTTGCGCCGTGCACTCAAACGTTTTTAACCTCTACCAGCGAGGCGTTAAACAACGGCACCCACGTTATCAAGTGTTATAACGCGACAGATTAGTATAACAATTGACACAATCGCCGCCATTATCGTGATCATTAGTATCGTTGCACTGGCGTTATTTTACAGACCTGCGCCATCCCATTAGTTCGCAGCCGACCCACAATCCCCATTGTTTCCATTTCTGCACATTGTCATCCGGTATGTGCGCGATTCTGACGCAACAGGAAACTCTCTAATATCTCCATCCGTGGCCGGGACCTGTTCCGACCCGATAACATTTTGTTTTCACGAGAAACTAGCGCGCCGCTTATCATCGAATCTACTCGTCAGTTCCGTGTGTCACTGCTCTTTGACGTGGAATAAGGAGCTTTCTCGCCTCATCGACTACCACTACCTTACCGCCTTTGTGACACTCCCAGCGGTCGCACGAGGCTATTCCAGACGCGACAGTGTCGAAGACCCTCCCTTTGCAATTTAAGTCGCTGACGGAAAATGTCGCGGAAAGTATTTCATATTACATAAACCCCAGCTAAAGTTGTCCGAGCGCGTCCGGTAAATTGATCAATTCTTCACCATGCTTTCTTCGACCGAATGAACGTTTAAAGAACAGCAGCTAGATTCGTTGATAATAAAGCAAGCTTTGGATTTCAGATGTCCACATATTGCAAGTGAAAATTGACCGATCGCATCCGGCGAATTAATTTGCTACCTGATTTTCTTCGACAAGCGAACGTTTAAAGAAGAATCGTGGGACTCGCTGTTAATAAAGTTAGCTTTGTATTTAAGGCTTTCGAATCTGGACTTATTACAAACACTATTGGCTTCCGATTGAATGCAGCATTTAATTTGATACTGCAAGCTCAAGTTGTTGGATCACGTCCGGTAAATTGAACAATTTGCTACAGGGTCTTCTTCGAGCAGTGAATGTTACCGAAAAAATGGTTAGATTCGCTGATACTAAAGTCTGCTTTGCATGCAAGGCATTCGTGGCCACAGATATTTCAAACAGTGTCAATTTTAGAATTGATGTCATGTTTAATTTGCAAGCCAAAGTGGTCCGATCGCATTCGGTAAATTGATCAATTTGCTATCGGATCTTTTCTTCGAACAGTGAATGTTTAAAGAAATGCACTTCAACCTGCTGTTAATGTAGTGGTCTTTGCATTTAAGATTTGTACGGTCAAAAATACGTCAAATTGTATTAGCTTTCGGATGGATGCCGCGTTTCGTTTCGACAGTGTCCCAAAACACCCCATTATTGAAGACGAAGTAAGCTACGGTATCGATGCTTACTACGTCCAACATTGATAGAATATCTTAAACACAACTACCCACGATCCCCTCTTTTAAAAGGCAGCAAGTGATCCGCCAACAATTGTTATTAACCCTTTAGGTATTGTGCACCACTAAACAGGCTTCTCTCTAAACCATTTGTTCCTACGAAGCGCCACAACTATGGCTTCATCCTAAGTGGTTTTCTTTGCGGAAAGTCACAGTACCGGTTCACTTGCTAATCTAACAGAGTGCGCATTAAATCGCTATGTTTGCTTCTCATTTTTATCCATGTTGGCAAATAAAAATTTTCGCGACACTATCATCATACTATGTCGTTCGCATGCATTTCACGCGAAAACTCGCTATGCAGCGATGCAGCTTCGCGGCCAGTTTCGCCGTGGCTAAAAGGTTAAGAAGCTAAGCGCGGATTCAATTTCATCGTGAACCAGCGAAGATGACGAGCGTGTACGTGGCTGGGCGGGCATTGTATCGTCTCATTGTGTCATCTCATTGTATCATTTCATCGGTCCGCGGAGGGCGTCTTTAAAAGCCTCGGTGTATCGTCGGAGGATGAGTGGCGCTGAAGGCACGGCAAAACCGGTGGTGAGGGCGAAACCGGAAACTCGGGCGGTCCAATGGTCCCGCGACAATTGAATCGTCGCTCGCACGTGACCGGAAAGTTGTGAAAGATGCCGTTCGCTCTTAAACGTTTTTTCGCCCTCACTTCTAACCGTGGCAGCTACCCAACCATGCCGCGGGGCTTTTATTTTTTCCTCCTCCGGTCCCCAGAGTGCGACGTCCCGCGTGCGGCATTGGCCCCGACACTTCTGCCGTCATCGCATTACTTCATAAGAGTCCGAATGGTCGAGGAGTAACTAGTTTCAAATTCCATCGCACAGCGCACGTTTTCGATGCTGTCGTCCCGACATCGCTGTCGCTTCCGCAGGAAATTTCGTTGAACGCCCGTCGTCGGCGTTATCAGGTCGGGGGAATCATGGGAAAAGATGTCATGAAAGGGTCATACTGTGGAAAACTGAAAGTGGGCGCAGTGTTAGCAGACGAATGCGCGCGTATCACATTATAGCTTGTTCCATGCTGTCGCACAGATTGATCATAATCAAATATTTTTCAATAGAAGAATTTTTATGACATTCATTCGGTACAGTAATTATACGGATAAGCAATTTTTCGATTGTATGCCGTGTTTTGTAGTAAATGAAATTACGATTCAAATATTTCTCTTAAAAAGCATTTGATTTTGTGGAATCTACGCCATTGGATAAAACAGCCACAAGAGGGCGCCCAGCGCGTAACTCTTATGGGTTTTGCGCGGTGAAAATCCACACTTGCTTTACCTAGCACCGAGAACATAAAAGTTCCCAGGGACATCGCATACACGCATCCCATCTAGGCAATAGTAAGAACAAAAGCCCCGCAAACAAAACGCACGGCCGGCGTGCGCCAGTAGAGAGTAAGAGCTCATTGTATACAGACCAAATAAAATCCTTGTGCTAAGTGTAGAGTAAACGCGCCTCCATGTCGTCATTTTACAGATCGCATGCGCGGACAAGATCGGTAGTAAAACACCCCAGCAAACCGCTACACCCTTGTAATCTAACGCAGATTTTTAGTTAGCAGTGTGCGTACCTTGGCGTCATTAGCGATTTTTTAGGGATTTCGATCGGTAGCGCTGATAATTTTCACAGCACAACATACGTCGTTCCTCCGACGCTGTTCACTGACTGACGACAGCAATCACAGCAACGCTGTCACCGGCTACTTTATTGGCTCGCACTTTCATACTCCCGTTCCCAATACCTCCACGTTCGCCTTTGTTCGCGCGAGTGCAAACACGGAATTTATTAATTGCTTCACTTGCAGCAGGCGCAGCGGCGGGGAAATAACAGTGAGCGGCACAGGGCGTTGAAGAGGGAGGTGCGGCGTGTGACATCATCAAAGGACAGATACCGGCGAGGTACAGAGACTGCGCGCGCGTTTTGATTTACGCGCCATGTTGCTGGCTCTGGTATTGCTGGCGCTGGAGTTGCAGCAGCGTCTCGATTTAACGTCGCCCCCGTGTTGGAACCCGGTGAAGAATGGACGAGGTGTAACAAAGGTCGTGCCTGAGAAAAGCCGGCCCTCCCTCTTAGATCTCGCAGTAATAATGGAGGCGCCGAAGATTAGTTCCCTCCACGCCTGCGGGGGTGGCAAGGATAGAGGAGACGCGGCTGGGAGCGAGCAGGCGGGGGCGTGTTGCAATAAGTGCCTGTATGTGTGAGACTTCGGAAACGGAGGACGTAGCCGCAAAACATAATAAGCCCATAGTCTTTTCGATGAAAGGAAGTCCTTTGTGGACGTAGTACAGATTACCAGGCTCCCCCGATGGTGTTATTCTCCGCTGCCAGCGAGATCGATGTTTTTTGTTGTACACCCCCGGTCCCATTACGAAACCTTCCTTTCCCACCGCCATTGCTTTTTGCGCCGCGCGCCTAACGGCGTGTAAATTTAACGGCGCTTCCCGGTCGTATCATCGTCGCTTTCGTTTGTGTCAATTTTCCGATGGAGACTTTATAATTTGCTGCATGATTTTCGCTCCGACATTCGACGTTTTCCACAGTATCGCTTCTCGCCCGCCACGGCCCTCGTGCCTTTGCCGGCCACCCCTTCCGCCCACCCCTTCAGTCCACCCCCTTCGCCACTC
Source organism: Cryptocheilus praepositus (assembly GCA_033815515.1). Taxonomy (NCBI): domain Eukaryota; kingdom Metazoa; phylum Arthropoda; class Insecta; order Hymenoptera; family Pompilidae; genus Cryptocheilus; species Cryptocheilus praepositus. Next base: position 5,477,203 of record JAWWQZ010000257.1, read on the forward strand.
GACGTTCCTTCACGTTGACGTCCGTCAAACTGTCCTCCTTTTTATTTGCCGTCTATCGAACGTCCAGGAGCATTGTTGCTTGTACGCGGGACGAAAAAAAATCGCGCGCCGAGCAGAACGCACCGAAATCCACCCGCTGCCTCTCTCCCCTTCTTTCTCCATTCCGATAGAGCCGACCTCTCTCTCTCTCTCTCCCCCATCGCGCGTCTCATCATACACGCGGCCGAATTTTTAATCGGAAAAAGCTCGAGCGTGAAATTCGCCGTTCGCCGAGCACTTCCTGTTTCCTCTTCAGAATATCGTTTGCTGGCCGGTTGCACTGTCGAAATGAGACCGCGGATTGAAAGCTGCCTTCTCTTTCTCCTCGCCGCCCGCCTTACCCTCTTTCCCTCTTTGCCTGTCAGCGGCCGGGGACGCGTCCGTACGTTCTCACCGACGGGTATTGAATTATTTTGAATCGACCGCGGAGGCTCGGTGCGTGCTCGCACAATGTCGTCCTCGGGGAATTACAGGGATGGCGTATGCTTTATATATATATAAAAAAAATGAAAAATGCCGGCGAAAGAGATAGGAGGAAAAAGTGTGCGAAAAGCGCGACACCGCTGGCAGGTGGCTTTTTTTCGCGAACAACGGGAGCTGGGCGCGATTCGCCGGACAGTTAATGTCGAACGTGTTTAAGGGCGTGCCGGACGCCGGCCGGGGCCCTGTGGAACTCGCCGCGGCCGTAAGATAGGAGGACATTGTGAACGCGCCGGCATTTTTTCACTCGACGAGTTTGAGGCAAAAAATTGACAGCCCTCGCGCCGTACAGTCGGAATCGAGGGGCGAATAATGGAATCGCGCGCCCGTCATATATGCGCGAATTCGAGCTCGGCGTATAATGGAATCTCAGTCTCGGATGAAGTTATACACGGCGTCATAAAACCGGTATCGTTATTCAAACTTTCCTCGCTCGATTCGGCGCTGTTACATTTCCACAACACTCAACCCCATCCTCCGGCCTCAAGCCCGACGAGGCCATTGTTTCGGAGCCACTGTTGGAGCGTAACCGAGCCGTGCCCGAGTCATTATAAATCGCGAAATATTTCGAACATAAATATATAAATGTATCGGAGAGTCCAGGAATACGGGACCTCCCGCCCGCTGTTGTTCTCTTCCGTTCGGCACCGAGCAGTCGGAGGACAGAGGCGCGTTTGATTACAATTCGGCACATTTGCGCCGCTCGTATTTTCACCGGAATTTTCCGAGCGCCGCCCGGCGCCGCGATTATAGAAGCGATACGATTCGCCAAAGTCGAATTACGTTTGCAGGCGTGTTAAGTGTTGCGCAAAAAATTACGGACGACGCATCACTGCACTTTTCATTTCGCCGCATCCTTCTTCGCGCGCACGCGTTCGCGCTGGCATTATGTTCCGCTTGCTCGGACGATCTTGCAGTTGCGAATGCCGCAGATACAGATTCAGGCTCTCGCGCGTTTCAGACAAGCCACGTATTTTACGTGTTTCATAACCTGCGCAGGTTTCAGTTGACACGGGATTCGGGAAGAGATTTTGGCGGAAGAGGCGCACCGCCGCGGGTGAGAGCGAAATATTCGCGAGACGCTCAGGAAGATTCTTGCTCGTTACTCGGAGAACAGAATATCCAGTTCGGTGAGCTCCGTTAATGACGTCCATCAGCCCGATTCAATTTGCACTTTGTTCAAAGTGCAATAACGACGCGCGTAAACGAAAAAGTCGACCGACTCCGATGGCCAGGTTCTCAGAGTCTCGATACCGAAGCACAGACGGTATCATTATCGCAGACTTCTAAGCTCGTCACCACGCTCGATTTCGAGGAGTTGACTTTGAGCATAGCTGCATACATATTTACAACGGCAACATGTCGCTTCAGCACGGAAGCGCGGTTTAGTACGCCTTGAACGAAGCTATATCGCCACTTCGTTAGTGTAGACACAAGCGGGTCCGTGCTGCTGTGTTTGAGACAATAATTTTCCGAGCGTCTTCATCCACTTAAACACGTACCACTGCTACACGACATATATCCGCTGCGCATAGTGGCACGGAGCGCACGCGCCGACATGGAACTGTAACACATGGTATGCCGTGATATACGTCGAAGAGAAGATTAAGACAGCGAGGCAACCTCCAGCCAATTCCGCTCGCTAGATTGTCCTGTGATAATTCTCTCCCGTTACGCAGCTATGCAGACGTTTCCTGAATAATGCCTGCGTCGTTCAAAAATTCATTAACTTCAAGGCCACATCTGAGGGACACGAATATTGGCTGTGGGTCTGAATATTTCACCGAGGCGGATCAAGCTTTACCGATTCGCAGTCACTTAGCGCTTTCGACTTTGGATGAACACTTTGCCAACTCTTCCGGCGAGGCTGATGGCGATTTTTAAGCGTTTCCGTTGCGACGCGGCGCGCAAGTTATGCGACGGGCGGATAAATCTTAACGAAAGTAAACTTCCGAAGGACAGAGGTCGAAAGTTGCCCTGTCCTACGCGCGAGTGCCTGAAGTTGCTTGAAAGTAGAATTCTTCTTATCCCGTGGAAACGACGTGTTCGAGTACGACGTCCAAGGAACGTCTGGTGGCGGATCTTAGCCGTTTCAGCCCTCAATTCATTTCACCGGGTTCTTGAAAAAGTCTTCGCCAATAATAAAGTCGCGCTTCCATAACCATGCTTCTTATTATTTTGTCATTACTTGCTTAGACGAATGAAAATTCGATTGTGGCCCCTTGAGAGCTACATGTAAACCTGGCGTGGAAGCAAACGTGTTAACCGTACGAAAAGCCCAGCGATCAAAGACTCTGAGATGGCTAGCGATTGAAGAAAGCAAAAGAAACAGGTGCATGAGGTCGAACACCTTGCACTCGCTCCACAGCCGCAACCCTTTTCCACCCCTTCGAGCGGCATCAACAAGTGACGCAGCGTCGCAAAAAGTGCCTGTCGACCGTCACGCACGCGATAAAAACACATCGAGATAAAGAAAGTTACGGCCATTGCGGCTTCTCCGTCTGCAAACCGTCCCATCGCTCTTCGATTAAAGCCAAATACCCGCGTCCCACTCTCTCTCGAGGCACTCTTTTTATCGCAAACGCCATCGCGAGCATCATTTGCCTGGAACGACACTGCGACGCTTCGGCCGAACGCCCGTTAACCCGCGATTTATTCGACCGACTTATCGTCAAAGTCCGACGCAGATGGAACACCGGGCAGAGTAATCATTACGCTCGCTTTTACTGGGCCACTCGACAAACACGCGGCCGTGTGCAATTACCCGTGCCTTGGCTAACATAGAAGCGCATCCGCATCACTATCCTGCGCTCCGACCGATCGAGGCGCCTCACATTCACCTGTCAAAATTGGACCGCGTACTTCCCACTGCACGGTTTGACTTTCTTGCGCGCAAACGAGTGCAACTGCGTTTGAAGCAGCCGCAGCGACCGAATTCGGTATAATTAGGGAAGCGAAAAACTACGTTGCGGGCCCGCAGCTTTATGGAACTGCTCCTCTGGCTTCTCCTGGACTGCGGTGCGACGAGTTTAAATTGACCTTAACACGGTCGCGCGGTGGTCTCGACTCGCTGTTGGCAGATACGGTAAGCGTTGCCAGGCGAATTCTAGAAAAAATCCCTTGTGATGCAATGGGCAATGTGTCTACACTGCCAACTCTACGACTATCACGTACGTCACGTGTCATAAGGTACGCCGTGCATCTCGCGGTCGTTTTTATCCAATAACGTGGATCCGTTACAAGCAAATGTCTTCAGAACGCACGACCACCCTGCTGCTTGTCATTGCAATTTTTGCGTCGAGTGATCGTGGTCGATATCAATTTGTAAGATATATATATATGTTGTTGGCGATGACACATCAGGCATGCTCAAGACGCACGTGTGGTTCCGACCGTTTTAAGTGGGCCATGCCTTTTGTTTGGTGCAAGCGATAAGCTTCGACGTACCGTTGCATGGTCAGTCGAAGATTTTCCGTGGCGTACGATAGTCGTATTACGTAGCCCGGTTTTTCGTTAGATCATTTAGTTTTGTTCCGTTTATTAGTTTATTTCCTTTTAGTACCTTAGTTCCTTAGTTACGTTTCGTTTAGTGTTTTATCTTTAGCCTTTTAATATTCTTTTCTCGTGTTGTTGTGTTGTTTTTTTTAATATCAAATATATACATATTCATATACATTCACTAACAGGACAATCACAGACTTTATCCATCCCGACATTAGCCCAATTGTACCACCACCGCCCAAGCCCTTCTTTCCTCCTCCTGCCTTCCCTTTTTCTTACCTTTATTACCCCCTCTCACAAATTAACGTAATATTATTTCTTATTCCTGTGCCGTAAGCAGCGTCACCTTCCGCACTTTTTGTGAGGAACGCAAGGAACGCGTCAACGCTAAGACGGCTAAGCATCGTGTTAGTAGCATTGGTACGCTGGTTTTTAAGTGTCTCGGCTCTCTCGACTCTCATTTCACCGTCCCTTCCTTCAGGATGCTTACATCGGTTCAGCGAGCTACAAAGCCGAGCTGCGAGACCGCAAAAACACTGTGCCTCTTCCCAAACTGTCCCAATTCGATTGTGTCCAGAGGGACAGTGCGAGAGAGTTTCTTGCAGCACGTTTAGCAGATACAGCGAAGAGTTGGCAAGCAATTTAAAGGTCCCCGGCTTGGGGCAGGTCTCTGCGGGAGACGAAATCGTCGGTGCGCGGCGGTCTCATTAATGCGCTCTCGTGAGCGGGTGGTCATCGTTCAGGAGTCTGGCGTAAATTGGGTTAGATTAATCGCGAGGTGGTAGCAGGCAGGCTAGAAGAGAAGGGGTGGACGGATGGGCCTGGACGGAGCACAGAGGATGGATGGATGAGTTACAGGGCATAAGTCGCACGTATCTCCGAGACGGTTGTATACACGGAATGTGGGCGGTCGACTTGCTCGGCGTCGGCCGTGCGAGGTATAAGCAGCGAAGCCTGCGCGTGTAGCAAGGCTTCTACCTTCAGCAAATGCATACCCTGTAAATTGCCTGGCATTTAATTACCATGAGTAGGCAGACGCTGCACGCTAAAGCCAAGAGCCTGCGCTCACTCTCGTTTTCTCTCTCTCGCCTCTTGCCGCCTGCCCGACCACCTCACCACCCACTGTCTCTTCTCTCTCTGCGGCTCTTCGAACTACGGTATCCATCTCGTTTACACCGGCAAGACCGTGCGCTACGAAGTACCGCTAAATTAAACACCTGCTTCAGTCAAACAGAAGCTACCCACGTACCTTCACTCTTTGCCGACCTGTGGCCCTCAGTCTGTCCGAAACTTCAACCCTGCCCCGCGAACTTTCCTTCTTCTTCCACGCTGCACGTTCTTTCCCGCTCCCGCATTTGGCGCCTCTAATTGGACGATGCCGCGACTCGTCTTTCTTATCCCGGTGACACACATTTCTTGATGAAAGGCGAGGTAGCTTCTACCGCCGCCCTCGTAAACGCTAAGAGATTGCACTGGCCCGTAATTGTATGGCAGTTTAATTTCATTGTGACGGTTTACCCTGCACTCGCCGGCTTGTATAATGCACAGGGCCCGCGAAAATATTTTTCCAGCGGGCAGAGAGTGGGAGGGTGAGAGTTCGTTGGGGAAAATTTGACCGCGCGTTTGCCCGGTCATGGATCTGACGAAGTGCCCTTTATGGAAAGGAGGAATTCTATGAGGATGTAGACTTCTGCAGTATCGATTTTCCGCGAGAACGCCGCTCCTGCGACGGTCTAACGTCGAATCGAATTATGTCGAGCCGATGACCTATTTCAACGTCGTCGTTTTTCATTGACGGGTAATAGAACGTCTTACTTATATTCAACGAGAAGCACTTTGCTGCGTTAGTAGATTTCGAAAGCGCCGCAGACAGTCTGACGTGGTAGATTTTTTGTACGATTTACAAGCACAGAAAAGTCATTGTCGGAAAACTATATTGTTTCCGTGCTAGTTCGCTTTGTTCCGCGGACCCGCCGACCCAAATGAATCCTTGCGATTAATTCCATTAAGCGAGTACTGGATTAACTCGCAGAACAGGTAATTAAACAGGTCTCCATAACGGTTGACTGCTTTCGGGTGGTCAATGGCCGAGATCGGTTTGCTTTTCGTTTTGCGGCGAGCCGTTTTCATATTTACCGTTCGCACTGTCTCTCTGCTAATTTTATACACGCCGCACGGCCACGTACCAATGACAAGCACGCCATAATTCCAACTAATTGCGTCCTGTGCACACGCGATTACCTCGACCCTGCAGCGAATCGATATCAATCTGCCCTTCTTCCGTGCAGATCCTAAAATGGGCACCGCAAGCTTTGACACAAGTCTCGGTCGTGACAAATATACGACGCGTACACACTTTTAATATCTGACCCTGAAAAATTTCTCAATGATTCTGCTACATCTACGATGCTTAGGCCGAAGATCTATTAGCCGTGGGTACTTATGCGAAAACTGCCACGGTTTGATGCATCGGTTCCATGCGTTCACATTCGGATTATCGGTTCTCCGAGTGTCGAGTTGCATTCGCTCACTGTTAGTCGTTATCTCTAATGCGTAGTAACGTGCTTCTCTTTGGTCTCACGTTACTGTCGCTTAGTAACAGTTAAACCACTGTACTATCAGCACATAGGTAATACTGAAAATATTATGGTGCACGTTTAAAAATTTGCTTTCAACTTCGAAAAGAATATCTGTGACTAATTTAAGGGACCCCACTATCAAAAATCATTTTCCACGCATAATTTATATAATCTAAATTAAATAATAAACAAAAATTATGACTATTTTCTATTACATTTTTTGATTAAACTAAAATTGTACTCCATAGTCTCCAAGTTTGAAAAGAATAATTGTTAAAACTTTCGTCCAGAAAATCGACATTTTTAGTAGTGTTCGCATGAACCGCGTAGGCGGGCCTAGCAATAAGAGGGAAAAGAAGCATACGATACGTCGGCTAGTTCGAGACTCATCATTTTCCAGAGACACTGACGTAATAATTTTCGCTCTTCCGTGTCACGCGATGTGTTTTAATTTAGTCCCTTTCGCGAGTTTCGGAGCGTCGGAACGTCTGCATCTGGGGTCGAGGTATTCTATGGGGTGGCTCTTTGGGGGTGTTTTTGATTTGTTAGTTCTCACGGGACATTTCCTGCAAAGTGGGGTGAGAGAATGTGAGAGAAATAGGAAAATGGGGGGAGAGAAAGGGAGCGGTAAGCCATGGACGAAGGAGGTGAAGGGGAAAGTCAGTAGAAGCGGAGGCTGGGTAACCGCACATTATGTGATTTCTACAGGGAGCGAGCTAACTTCGCGATTGAATTGTGCCGGCGACAATAGCAATCTGCCAGGGCACTCGACGTTTCCTCCGTGCGGTATTTTCAACGATTTCGCTATGTTCTGGCCCCCAATCCGGACCACCCTTGCTCTTACCTTTCGCTCGCTCACTTTTTATCGTTTTCAGCTAAAATGCATTTTTTCCACCCGTGCTTTGACGTGCCGTTTCCCTTCTCGCACATTTCCTCACTCTTTGCGTGCGGATAAGCTTTCTCGTGCATTCGATTTTAGAAGAGGCATTTAACATTTCGCGTAATTTTTATGGCTGTTTCGCACAATTGTCAAGTTATTGTCGGGAACTTTGAGAGAGAAGTAATTTCGAGGGTTCTGCTTGCGAATCGGATATGGAAAGGCCGCTGATTGAACGCTACCTTAGTACAAAATGACAAACGCCTCAGGACTTCGTGAGAAAATGTCCGCGTCGTGTGCCTTGTTCGTGACCCGCCACGGAATATTCCTATTCCTCTTTCCCTCGTGTCTGAGATCCTTTGACAAGAGCGCAAATAAAAGTGCGCTGAGAGTCAGAAGTTTATTACAAGAATCGTCGGCGTCAGCTGCCTTGACCGTTGGCGCTGAAACTCGATCGAATGGTAAAGACTGAAAAGGACAGTAATGCGACGAGCGGAATACCAGTGTTATGTGACGCAATGCGTGTTCGGTGTTACATTGCGAACTGATGACTTTGAACATAGGCTGCCGTCGCGGAACAGAATATTTCCACGGTACCTATCGTTGACAGGCGAATTATGTTAAAAACACCTTACAACCACGTATTAGTTGCTTGCCAATTATGCTTTAACACGTTGACTGTCGTGCGTATTTTGCCGTATTAGAACGGCGATGCTATTGTAGGTTCCAGGTATTAATTAAATAATTCTAATCAAACTTGGATAAGATATAATTAAAATTGTAAGATATATATAATACAAGTGTGCTGTGTGTGTGTATGTGTGCACACACACACACAACCGAACATGGTTTTGTTTACAAGCGCGTCTGCCAAAAGTGCGTCCTTCGTCTTTGAATAATTGTCCGGCTACGACTGCCCGTATGAAACAACAGCATCTTCAATCTTCTTTTGTTATATGCGTCGTCGCTCACGTTACATATCACACATAGATTACACTCTAATTTATACGCATTCGATACGGCGCATTATTCTTTCGCGAATCTTGAAATATTCGGTCCCACACTATGAAATACTACAGCGTTTGACTGAATTATGCAAAATGTAAATAATGTGCAAGTATTGGAGACCAAAGAATCGCATCATTATTCTAACAATAACTGCATTTATAAAATAATTATTACTACCCATTGCGAATATTTTCGATCTTCAGTCAAATCTCTTGCGCCGGTCACCGGTGGCCCCCACGGCAGCCAACGTGTTAACGTCGCATGCATCACATGGCGTAAGTTACATCACGCCTTCTTGCAAAAAAAGGCGCTCATCCAAAGGCTCCAAAAATATTTTTTTACGTTTTGAAACGGATTAATTTCAACGCAATAAAAAACAGTTTATGACGCGGAAGAATTGTTCACTTTTACATGAAATACACATAGGTAAATTCTCTCGATCCGGTAACGCTGACGGAACGCGCATTCGCGTGGAATTGTGCGTGCGTGTTTGGCGGGTTCGCATTGAAATCGGCACCCTACCGCTCTCTTCTTTTCCGAAGTAACACGCCGCACTACGGAAGACGCGTACCCGCGGGAACAAAGAAGGTGCGAGGGTGCATTACGAATTTATCGTCCGAAAGAAAAGCGATTGTTTCCGTGACGGGCCGCTTCGGGGAGCGGAAAGACGATTTTCAAATATTTACGCGGGCTCCGGGTAAACCAAACTGTACGCTCGCGCTCCTCGGCTCGGGGCTTGCTTCTTCGGCCGAATTCCCGAGCGTCGATCGAACGCCTCGGCGTACAATACAGCACAGAAGTTCCGCATCATCGCGACGGAAAGAAACGTTTAACTTTCCCAATGCAATTGGAACGCAATCGTGAACGCGCGCCGTGTAAATCTCCCGGCGGATCTGCGAATATGCTCACGGCCGTTGAATCGGTAATAACTAAATCGCGATCCATAGACGAATCCGTCGCGGCGCCGATGCCGACGACGGCTTTTGTCGATAAAGCTCGAAGGCGCGACCGTCTTGCGTCTCCGGCGTGTCACATCTCGGATATACCGGCACGATGCCTCGCACAAAGAGTTTCCAGTCGAGGGATCCACGGCGGGACACGATCCGGGGCGAGGAAAAGGGTATTGTCGGCAAAGGAAATCAGGCAAGAACTCTCTCTCGCACGTTTCCTTGCTCATTTGCACGTGAATGTTGCCCGGCACGACGGCGAATCCTTTCCGAGGCGTTCTCTTTGCGTCTCTCTCGTTTCTCGCTTCCAACGGCACCTCCTCACGGTCCTTACGACACACTCCGCCCCGCCGACTCTACTCACTTACTTCCTCGCGACGTGCACCTTCCACGCGCCCCGGTGGACTCGATGGATGGCCGCTATTTGTTTTTCGTTACGCCAAATTGCGACCCGCTATTTCTCGAGGGCTCGGCAAACTATGCCCGCCATTGACCACCAACGGTAAGCGGGACAGTCGCCTACGACGAGATATTTGTTTTTCACACGCAGAGAGCAGCGTCCTTTCCTTTCTTACCGTTCGCTTTAACAGCCCTGACCTTCCTTAACTCGCGTCTTTTTACGAGGGACCTGCTCGGCGTGCGCGCGAGCCTCATTCGGCGAAATGAAAATTCTCGTTATTAGGTGTGTTCCGCGAAAATTAAATGTCGCGCGGAAAGTGAGACGCTGCGCGCAATGGGAAAGAGGTCCCGGGGATTTTTCTGTCGGCGAAAAAGTAGATACAGGGAAATCTGTCATATTGTTCCACGGAATGGAATTAGGACAGTTTGGGATCAGGGACGCTGTTTCGCCGGACGACGGAAAAACGATAATAATGAAGTGACGGCTGAAGCGAAAGTCATTTAAAAACCCGTGTGGCAATATTATGAAACAATTGCATTTTTAACTTTTTCTGTACGAAAATGTTCATAAAATATTGATGATATTGTTATGATCGAAATGAGAGTAAACATGATATGATTCAATCCACACATACTTTTGTGTACTTATTGCCTGGTTTGTTTCGCATTAAGTAATAAACAAGTAAATGTGAACCGAATTGCATCATGTTCGATTTCATTTTAATGAGAAAAATCTCACAAATATGTAAAATCCCAACAAAAGAAGATGCAATTAAAAAAGTGATATTATTGTCATCTGCCCTGCATTGGCTAACCGTTTAAGATAATACAGACGCAAGAATAACTATTATTCGACTGTAAGCATACCTGAGTGGATACTGCTGGAGGAAAAACCAGTAGGGGACACCATGACAGACTTTACCGGACGTGCACTCTTGGGCCTTGCGTTGAATCTGCGCATTGTTGGCATCTGTCGGACGTCTGGATGAGATCTGCTCGTCATCACAATTAGCGCAGCATGTCGCGCTTATCAGGCATCATGTCGTCATCGACAGAATTCTTGCATTTGTTCAGGTGACGGATAACACAGACGGAAGTGGAAATCAGTTTGCTCCGGTAGAACTTTCCTCGTACCATTGTTCCGACGAGTCGAAGAAGATACAATTAAAAAAGTGATATTATTGTCTTCTGCCCTGCATTGGCTAACCGTTTAAGATAATACAGACGCAAGAATAACTATTATTCGACTGTAAGCATGCCTGAGTGGATACTGCTGGAGGAAAAACCAGTAGGGGACACCATGACAGACTTTACCGGACGTGCACTCTTGGGCCTTGCGTTGAAACTGCGCATTGTTGGCATCTATCGGACGTCTGGATGAGAACTGCTCGTCATCACAATTAGCGCAGCATGTCGCGCTTATCAGGCATCATGTCGTCATCGACAGGAAAATTCTTGCATTTGTTCAGGTGACGGATAACACAGACGGAAGTGGAAATCAGTTTGCTCCGGTAGAACTTTCCTCGTACCATTGTTCCGACGAGTCGAAGAAGATACAATTAAAAAAGTGATATTATTGTCTTCTGCCCTGCATTGGCTAACCGTTTAAGATAATACAGACGCAAGAATAACTATTATTCGACTGTAAGCATACCTGAGTGGATACTGCTGGAGGAAAAACCAGTAGGGGACACCATGACAGACTTTACCGGGCGTGCACTATTGGGCCTTGCGTTGAAACTGCGCATTGTTGGCATCTATCGGACGTCTGGATGAGATCTGCTCGTCATCACAATTAGCGCAGCATGTCGCGCTTATCAGGCATCATGTCGTCATCGACAGGAAAATTCTTGCATTTGTTCAGGTGACGGATAACACAGACGGAAGTGGAAATCAGTTTGCTCCGGTAGAACTTTCCTCGTACCATTGTTCCGACGAGTCGAGATCGTTCGCGGGAGCGTGAGCTCTATTGGAGGCGGAGGACGAATCGAATACAGGAATAACGTTTCGATGGGTATGACGAGGCGATCTTTTTATCTATCGGATTTTGCCCAACGTGGGAGGCGAGGGGCGCAGACGGGGGCAGTCATGGGGGATGAGTGTAGACGTCGACGACGTCGACGACGCCGTTCGAAGAGATACGATTCATCCTTTTCGGTCCAGTGCCAGCATCCGCGATCCTTAAGGCCTCGCCTCGAGGCGCCGGGTCTTCGATTTACCTTTCGAGACGGGAACTGCGCCGAAGAGGGCTTCCAGGCGAAGCTTGCCGCGACTCTGGAATGGGAAGTCTTGAATTACGGCCAAACTGGAAACACGTTTCAAGGGGCTCGCGTTCCGATAGCCCATGATCGGTGATCTCTTATCAGTTCAATCACCGACACCGTCCACCCGTCTACCGAACCATCGTTCGCCGCCGTAGGGTGAAAAATAAATACCGGCGAGAGGTGAAGTAATTGCATGATTTCACGGGGACGCCATGTTTCGTCCACTGGCGACTGCCATGCTCGCGTATCAAAATCGGACGTCGAGTATCGCTCCGCGCTGACATCGGAATTGGTGGACGAAAAGTGGGTGCGAAATGTCAACGTTGATTTTCTGAGCGTGGTTAAAAGATAAACGGACCGATGCAACGCGATTCTACATTATGCGCGTCTGGATGAAACGCGGAAAATTCGTGTAACCGAAAAACAGGTGAAACGATCATAAATTGTAACCAGCTTAATCGTGCTAAAGTTGAGACGTTCGAAATTCATGGCAAGCTGCATGGACGGTGCCCGCCACTCAGGGTAGTTTTGCCATAAAACATCCGCCTCGAAACGTTTAACCTCTTAATCGTCGTCAATCAGTCTGCTGTTAACGCGGGTAACAAGTTAACAATTGACGAGGTGACAACCGTAGAACAGTATTCCTTTATTTATCGCCATCTGACGTCCGCAGTGCGGTGCAACACAAGAGTAGAGTGACGCGAAAATACAGGGCTGATGTTTCTGTTAAAATAAATCAAAATTCAGCCCGACCAGTTCCGCCTCTGTCTTCTATAACCTATGTCAATCGTACGCGTGACGGGTGACGCTGGGCGAAATGAAATACGGCGGGGTATTTTATCGATTTTGGACTCTCAAATGATTTTATTTCCTACTCCGCCGGACGAAGATTGATCGATGACCGGTAACGATCGTTGTCGCGTGCAGCGTCCTCTAAATTAAACGCGTAAATTATCGGGATCCAACGCGACAGTCGCGTCCCCCGGCCACTTTCCGCTAAATCTGAACTTCGATTAATTGCGAGATCGATGAGCTCGTCGAACGATTCTTCTCTGTTACACGATACTCGTTTTTGCCAGCCGACTGACCGTGTGTCCGAATATTTTTTCCATCCGCAGACGGAGGGTCGTAAACAACGAAGCACCGCGAAACTTTCACTTCCAGACTCTCGCAGTCACGCGACTCTTCTTTCCATGAGCTTTTATTGCCGTCTGACATTGTTCTCGACCGACGCGTAAGTGTCATTTCGCGCGCTCTTTTTTCGCGCTCGTTTCTTGTCCGTCGCTGACGTGCCAATACGACGATTCTCGACGGTCCAAGTATCGCTTCGCAACAGTCAGCGTGAGAGGAGTCATGAATTCAGCTGTAAAAGGAGTGTGCACACTTCCGTCGTCGAAAGCGCTACCCACTCCATGTGTAAGGAATAAAATGAATCGGAACGTAACCGTATTCTCGTCACGTGTAAAGTATAAAATTCATCGCAGATGAGATAAGATAGCGCTCGATGCAGTGCATGTGCGTAATGAGTGCGTGTCGAGTGCACGTTAAGTAAGTGACTAAATGCGATACGTTCAATATGATAGTGACAACGTGCGTGGCCTTGGTCCTGCTTATGGAGATGGAACGGTTTGCGTGAATACGATGTCGTAGAAGCCGCGTTAATAAATACGCGAGTTGCGATTTTCGTGCGACAAACAGACCAAGATGAATGAACATGCTCCAGTTGCGTTAGTCCATGTATCATTTCGCCTTATTCGAGCATTAACGTGCCTCGTAGATGGCAGCGAACTTTCGGGCGTGCACTTGGCACGTAGTTCGCTATCAATAAATTTCCATGCGCGGCGAAACGGATTACGTTTTATTACCCCTGTGGTCTCGCACTAGATTATGGCGTCGAAGTATAACTATTCCGACAACAACTCCGCGTCCGGCTTTTGCGAGAGCAGTTCGCGGGAATAATCAGCGGTGCAGTCGCGAACAGCCGCAAAATGTTTACCGATATAAGCGACGTGGGACGCATTACGCGCGACGGAGAAGTCGTGCAAAACGATACTAATGGCAAATCGATTCTTGTTGCGCCATTCTAATTTCGCGTACGTGCGCCGGCGTTATTGGCCGACGCGGATAAATCGGTCGGCAACAAATTTCTTTCGCCTCCGCGCAATAAGCGTTTATCGATAATCGCCGCGTGCTTTTTGAAGCCCGTAACCTCGATTTCCGCGATCGCGGAGACGCCGTCGATGACGTGCGGTAAGAGAGCGCACGATGCAACCACACGACGTTAACTCGTGACATTTTGTTTGTCGGCCAGGTGCCGCCCTCAGCCAGTGCGCCGGCGAGTGTCAACGAGGCAGCGCGAAAAATATTTCTCCTCGCCTCTTGCATAGCGAACGTTACGGCGCGGAAAAAGTTTCTTGCCAAGTTTCATCGGTTCTTCTTTCCCGGCCTCTTGTCTTTCGTTTTTCCCCGCTGTTCTCTCCCGAGTGTTATCCGGGCGGGCAGAGATACAGTGAGTCCAGCGACGTGGATGCGACGTAAGACGGAAAAAGAGGAGGCGGCAGATAGAAACGCATGAAAGGAATAAGAGAAAGCGATGGCCCCGTATAAACCATTGGCGTAGGCCGACAGAGACTGCTGTCCCGCAGAGTTTCACGCGGATGCAGACATATTTACGTGCGTTCCGCAATTAATCGCCTACGCCATTGCCGACATTGCGCCAAAGGCCGCCCTGAAATTTCGCCGATTTGCAGCCTCACCATCAAATTCAATTCCCGCATGCCGTGTGTTCACATTAAATCTGTACGTAGTCGCAACCGCAGCTTTTGCGCTGTGCCCCAGCCGCAAATTAACAAACTTCTCCCTTGACACTTGCGAAAAACGTTCGCGCGACGTATAACTAAACGTTGTCGGACGAATTCCCTCAAAAATCCCTTATAATGTCATATTACGTGTCTGCCGACTCTACATATACGTCATGTGATGAGAGGTACACGTCGCATGCCATCTCGCGGCCGCTTTATCCAATGGCGCAGATTCGTTAAAGATTTGGAACGCATTTTTCGCATAATAAAATAAATGCAAATATTTTACGTGACAAACATGTTAGCGACAGCTTTTAAATTTACTATATGTATAAGATTGCGGCTAGTATTCCGGTGAAAAGTAGAAAAAATACATTTTAACCGAAACCGTAGCCGCAATCTTATATACATACAGACAATTTTTTTACTATATGAGAATGCCGCCGATATTTTTCTACTGAAAAACTTTCGATCCTGTTAAGTTTATGGCATTAGACGAAACAAGCCGCAATGTGACATATTCCGTCCTGTGGGAATTCGTCGGCGTCTGTCGCCCCCGAACCTCCACTCTTCTACAGTATGAGTCACGACGCCACCAGCTCACAATTTATACCACCTTGCCATACTACCATCGCATTTTTCCTTAATTCCCCCGATCCGCCATAGTTGCGCACAATTCACCGTTCGTCCCGTTCAGATCGTGTTACGCCAGTGGCCGGCAGATATCCGACGAGGAAAAGAAAGAGACGACAAACGAGCGCGGCAAGAACGGTAGGTGCGACCCGAGAAGCTGGAAAATGCGAGTATGTAAGGAGATAAGTGTTGCAACAGGGAATACAAAATCTTTTTCGCTCTCTTTGTCAGTCGCTCACCGCGCCACGGTCGACGCGGGCCGGGGGGTATATATAGTGTTCTATAGTTGAGCCATACGTAATCTATACCATCTACCCCATTGCCGACGCTGTCCCGTGCCCCCTGGAGTAGCTGCGCGCCATAAATTTCACGGCTGAAAATCCCGTGATATATATACATGCACGCGTATACCCTCCCACAATATATATTCCGCGAACCGCGAATGCTGGACGAAGCGGAGGGATGAGAGGTGGACCGAGAAATGCTGGCGGTCGAGTTAATTCTCTCTTTTTCCGCTGCCTCTTCTGCCTCCTGAAGCCCATGAGGGTTGCGTAGATAATCATCCAGGAATCTGCATTATTCACTGTTTGCCGATTGACTTCGTCCGTTCCTATGAAGGTCCCAGCTCGTTGATGGTCGGGCTGTGCGCTGAGCGCTGATAATATGACCGTGGCGTTTATTAAATTTAATCGGAGAGCGATTATGTGTATGCGGGACGCTAGTTCGCGGGGGTTGGTTTTTCGTTGTCTGCGAGACTTGCGGGGATTGACGTTCGGTACTCGCGAGTTAACTCTTTTAGCCGTATTTTACGTAGGCGTGAAGTATGCAGAGATTGGAATTATTTTTGCCTGGTGCCTGGTTAGGGGGTGTTTAAAAATATGTGAGTAGTGCGATAAGGTAGTTTTTTGTTTCATCGCCTAAATTACTACAGGGAATATCGCGGGCTCCGACCGGAATAATTTAATAGTGATTTATGAGATGCGTTAATTTACAGGATCTGTGATGTCACATGTAATGTTACGTAGTGGTAAGTATTGCTCTTCGGTGATTTATGCTGATTTTGTTGTAACGAGATAAATGACTTGTCGCAATGACTTTAATTCTGGCAGAGATAGTTCGCCAGTGTATGATTTCGTTAGGTTCTTCGAAGAACTCATCCTTTTTACGATAACTTCCCTTCCATTGTTCGCGCAGCAACAGTTTATCCGGGCTCTGCTTAGTGTTGCTTCTTAATTAATGCGTTAGTGTCCATCCTTCACGGCGAATCAAGTGCATCAGTGAAGGTGCGTTGTTATGACGGGTCGTTCTATACTGAAACACCGAAACGCAATACGCGCAATTCGCGGCGTGCGAAGAGAACAGTTTCACATTATGTGCAGCATATTTTCCGATATGTTCGACAGCGGCAGCTGGTGCATCGCGGGCCTGTATCTTTCGCCGGACACGGGGATGCCGAGTGCTTCCATGAATTTTCGATAATCCAAATTGGATTCTCCTATTGGGTGCGCGGCTCTCGTTCTACGCGGGGAGCTTCCGCACGAAATTGTTTTCCCTCGAAAGTTACGAATTCGCCCCATGGAAAGTATTTCACACTCTCCCTGCCTCTTTCTCCCTTTTTCGTGCGAGCTATCTCGCTCCAGCCTCAGTCTGACCTCCCTTCGATCTCTCTGTTTCCCAGCAGTGGCACGTTGCTGCCCTCCCTTGCGCTTTTTCGCTCTATTTCATTCTGCCTCTTTCCTTCCAGCCTCCCTGAGCCACCTTGCGTCGGGAGTACTGTTCGGACACGCTGAAAATGCGGATTCTGGTAGTTTCAATAGGCTCACGCTGGCGCGCGGCTTGCACGTCGGCGACATAAACCTTCAAGAAGCTGAATAAACGAACGCCCAGCGAACGCGTGGGAGTAGAAGCCGGCGAACGTGTGCGAGAAGAAGCCGAGGAACGTGTGGGAGAAAAAGCTGGGGAACCTGCAGGCCAAAAGGGACGCACTGGTAGCCGTGGAAACGAAGAAGTGTGTTTCGAGATGGACCGCGGTTTATGATGCCGGCACGTAAGTCGAATACGTCGTGTCCAGACACGTACGGGCCACGAGTCGGGCAAAATGTTTGAGATAATAGTTTTTCCATTAAATGCACTGGCCGCGGCACGCGCCGGGACTTTTATAACTGACACCTGTTCGTCTCGTCTGATATCGGACCATGGCGTGACGGGTATCGGAAGAAAAATGTTACGGCGGTTGTCTGACGCGCAACCCATCGCGACTGGCGGAATGAAGATACATTTAACCTTTTAACACGTTATTTCAGTATATTCAGTGTTTACGCCGGGATTTATCTACTTTTCTGATATAATTCGAGCTGCTCGGAGACAAATTAAAAACACGAGATTTAGGAGACTTAGTGGCGGAGTTGTCATGTTCATAAAGTAATGGCACTGGTAATATGTATCAGAACATGACACACAGTTTGATAATCAGAAAACGGTTTTAAAGAGAAACAACGATAGATAGAGTTACTTCTTCAGGAGTTAATTTGTTTCTTGATATCTAATTTCTATGCTGTCCCTGTCTGGCCATTAACCGACATCGGTCACTGGTGACCACTATCGCCCCTTCGAAGACACAATCTCCGGTCACAGGTGAGCAACGCAGCAGTGAACGTGTTAAGCTGCCAAATTCAATATTGATTAGATTTGTCAAATCATTATGTAAACGAAACCGAGATAACCTCCTCGGTAATACGTCAAGTCAATGCGCAGGATGCACACATCGGACACAAAACAAGGCCAGTAAGACAAGGGTTGTGATTTCACAAGGGTGGAGCTGCCGACGTCAGCGTAAATTCCTAATTACACTGACAAATCGATTTCCGCACGAGTTACGTATATACGCAGTAGGCTTTGCTCGATTTGGTACCGCCGTTGATCCGAATCATTAAAACATAATGTAATCGCTAATCCTGCTTCGCGATGCGATCAGCAATGCGTAAACCGATTCGTGGGCTTATATCGATTCCCTGTACTGGGTGCCTCGAGAGTAACGGTGCGTATCATGCAAATACATACGGGCCATAGATACGCGAGCAGGTTGAATATCGGCGAACCGCGCGATGTATACGACTGTGTTTTCTAAAATACCCATAAAAATGCGGTTTCATTTATTTGCAGCCGTTCAAGTGGCATATGGACAAACCTTCGAATTGTTTAAAATATTCACCAGCGAGTTTGTTCGCAGCCGCTTAGACACGGATAACCTCGATTCCTGTGACACGCAATGCCGCGCGTAAACTTGACAATTCCGAATAATCAACGTAGCCGAGCTTAAATGCACGCGCGTTTGGATTTGGCGCAGCTTTCAACGGTCTTCGTTATTGCTTCTGGATGACTGAAGAATATTTCGTCACCGTGCACGCTCGATGAGTCTTCGCCGATAATATACGCGAGTCAATGGCGAATGCGCTAATTTAGTTCGATCAATAGAACCCACCGCGCCGAAATCACTCACTTTCGCCGAAGTCCAATAACAGTCGTCTTAGTCGCCAATAAATCGGCCCGTTAGCCACCGAGATGCGACGGTCGTAGTAATTAACGTGACTGCTCGCTCACCGGTTACGGCGTGCAAGACTCACGGAACGTAAACTCGCGCGCACATTTACGCGGGTGTCATTTACCTGTAAGGGGATTCGATGCAATAATTTAATTGAGAGACGGAACTCGATTTGCAATCCAATTATTCGCATCTGTGCCAGCGTTTTACCTCTTCGCCCGCGCCCGGCTACGATGCATTCGTATTGACGCGATCGTAATCTCCAGCACGGATCCGCGTTTTGTCGAGCCGCGTACGTTTCGCGACGCACGCACGACAGGCCGATTTTGCCCGGCCCCTCCGGTCATTCTCGCCGGTGAAAAATGTTTCAAAGGTCATCGCGCGCCGAATTCGGTTATGCCGGCCCGCACTTTGCACATCGGCCGCGGAAAAATATTCCGCGCCAGCGATGCACCGCTAAATCGCCAGAACGCATACACGTGATCCCTGCTGTTCGACACGCGCCGCGGGCTATTTAATGCAGAATTATTCCGACGATACGCCAGTTTGTAAGATGCACCATTTTTACACGATTTTCCACGATTTTTGCATGATGTTTGCATGATGTTTGCATGGTGTTTACGCGATTTGGTGGGTAGCCATTACGCGTGTAAACGTAAGGGATATTCTGGGAAGGTGGAACAATTAGACGCGTGAATGTCAATGTGGAGGACACGTCCGATAATGGGGCAGTTTAATTTTTGAGGGAAGCAATTTAGGAATGAGTTATTAACTGTGAATGATTTCCAGAATTCGTGAATCAGTTATTAACTGCGAATGATTTCCTGAATTCGTGAATGCGTTATTAATAGTGAAATTTCCTGCGTATTTCAATTGCTGTTCATTTATATTTCTCTTTCATGGATGCTGCATTCTTTCGAAAATTGTTGGAACCTAGTTAATAGCTTTTTAGGCTTCTTCCCTGGGAACGACGATACGCCAGTTTGTAAGATGCACCATGTTTACACGATTTTCCACAATTTTTGCATGATGTTTGCATGATGTTTGCATGGCGTTTACGCGATTTGGTGCGTAGCCATTACGCGTGTAAACGTAAGGGATATTCTGGGGAGGTGAAACAATTAGACGCGGGAATGTCAATGTGGAGGACACGTCCGATAATGGGACAGTTTAATTTTTGAGGGAAGCAATTTAGGAATGAGTTATTAACTGTGAATGATTTCCAGAATTCGTGAATCAGTTATTAACTGCGAATGATTTCCTGAATTCGTGAATGCGTTATTAATAGTGAAATTTCCTGCGTATCTCAATTGCTGTTCATTTATATTTCTCTTTCATGGATGCTGCATTCTTTCGAAAATTGTTGGAACCTAGTTAATAGCTTTTTAGGCTTCTTCCCTGGGAACGACGATACGCCAGTTTGTAAGATGCACCATTTTTACACGATTTTCCACGATTTTTGCATGATGTTTGCATGGTGTTTACGCGATTTGGTGCGTAGCCGTTACGCGTGTAAACGTAAGGGATATTCTGGGAAGGTGAAACAATTAGACGCGTGAATGTCAATGTGGAGGACACGTCCGATAATGGGACAGTTTAATTTTTGAGGGAAGCAATTTAGGAATGAGTTATTAACTGTGAATGATTTCCAGAATTCGTGAATCAGTTATTAACTGCGAATGATTTCCTGAATTCGTGAATGCGTTATTAATAGTGAAATTTCCTGCGTATTTCAATTGCTGTTCATTTATATTTCTCTTTCATGGATGCTGCATTCTTTCGCAAATTGTTGGAACCTAGTTAATAGCTTTTTAGGCTTCTTCCCTGGGAACGACGATACGCCAATTTGTAAGATGCACCATTTTTACACGATTTTCCACGATTTTTGCATGATGTTTGCATGATGTTTGCATGGTGTTTACGCGATTTGGTGCGTAGCCGTTACGCGTGTAAACGTAAGGGATATTCTGGGAAGGTGGAACAATTAGACGCGTGAATGTCAATGTGGAGGACACGTCCGATAATGGGACAGTTTAATTTTTGAGGGAAGCAATTTAGGAATGAGTTATTAACTGTGAATGATTTCCAGAATTCGTGAATCAGTTATTAACTGCGAATGATTTCCTGAATTCGTGAATGCGTTATTAATAGTGAAATTTCCTGCGTATCTCAATTGCTGTTCATTTATATTTCTCTTTCATGGATGCTGCATTCTTTCGCAAATTGTTGGAACCTAGTTAATAGCTTTTTAGGCTTCTTCCCTGGGAACGACGATACGCCAGTTTGTAAGATGCACCATTTTTACACGATTTTCCACAATTTTTGCATGATGTTTGCATGATGTTTGCATGGCGTTTACGCGATTTGGTGCGTAGCCATTACGCGTGTAAACGTAAGGGATATTCTGGGAAGGTGAAACAATTAGACGCGTGAATGTCAATGTGGAGGACACGTCCGATAATGGGACAGTTTAATTTTTGAGGGAAGCAATTTAGGAATGAGTTATTAACTGTGAATGATTTCCAGAATTCGTGAATCAGTTATTAACTGCGAATGATTTCCTGAATTCGTGAATGCGTTATTAATAGTGAAATTTCCTGCGTATCTCAATTGCTGTTCATTTATATTTCTCTTTCATGGATGCTGCATTCTTTCGAAAATTGTTGGAACCTAGTTAATAGCTTTTTAGGCTTCTTCCCTGGGAACAAGAATTAACTTTTTGGATAATAAGAATTGTATGATACGAAGAGTGAAGGACATGGAATGCTCAAAAAATAGTTGGCAAACACTAAGTGCCCTTCCGGCATCGCCAGAGTTTTAATCAATTCCCCTTGACTACGGCCAGTGAGCAAAATTCACAAGCTAATAATTTCATATTAAGCCAACGAACGTCCAATAAAATTCTTCCTCAAACCGATCACAAATTGCACCAAATTTCGTCTGTTGCCAACGAACCGAAAGTCATGACGTTTTCGGGAAATAGCCGACATTCTCGTTTACGGCGAAACAGTACAGTGAAAACAGTGATTCGAATGAACGCAGCCGTGCGCGAACATCATTTCGATAACATCGTGACGAATCAACTGGCGAAATCCATCGCTCCAAGTTGCCCGTATTATATGCCACGTTCCGTAATCTCGTGGAAGCTTGTTACCCACGGGGAATCTTCGTTATCCGCGTGACGGGCAGTCCCGATAAATAGCATGGCGTGCGCTTGATGTAAAACCAAAAACCGTTATCCCGACGAGGTCGCGTCGGTAATATACGCACGGTGTTTCTAGGTGTCATAATAGTTCGTTATTGGGGATTATCTCAGCTTCCACGTGTTTATGGGGCACGTGCTGGATCCTGTTGTCGGCTCGACTGCACCACGCTCCTCTCTGATATGGTGATGTTCGCGCATCGGCGAAACTTTGTTGTCGACATGCGCGCAACACATTGTTCCGCTGTTGCTGCGAATGCCCGAGGTTTCGGGTAAGAAATCAAATCGGCCGGTTTGTCGTGCCGATTACGGTTTTCGGATGGAGCCCGGCGCGGTCGATGCAGAATTAGCGTCCCACGAAGTTCCCGCTACGTTACGCGATTTTCTGTTTATTTTCCAGTTTTATATGGCAAATGTTATATGGACGCGGTATTTTGATGATGCGTCTTTTTGGTGTTGCGAGTGTGTGAACATGTCCGGCGAATGGCAAACTACTGTACTATGGGCGTGTATATGCGTTCACTAAAATGTTCAGCCACGCGCTGCAGATAGCGGTGTTTTTATTGAATGTCCCAAAAGGTCCTGGTTTCATTGGCTGCAAACTACACACCCCCTTAACCCTTTCGCTACGAGCGGTGACTATAGTCATCGAACGTTTGACGCTCGCTATACACGAACGGTGACTATAGTCACCGTACGCCTGATCGCTACGCGCGAGCAGTAACCATAGTTTGGAACTCATATTGCTTATATAAATTCAGAACACGTAAAGATATGTCTGTAGCTGCTTTTCATCTTAAATTGATAAGATATAATTTAAATACGGAAATACCATACAGATATAAATTATAAAATTATATTCTATCAATATAAAAAATCCATCTCGGCGCAGCGGCTCGTTCAGCGGGAGTAGCGCGCCGGAAAATTGGTCCGTAGCGAAACGGTTAACCCTTAACACGTTGGCTGCCGTGGGGGTCACCAGTAACCGGCGCAAGAGATTTTACTGAAGATCCAAAATATTCGCAATGGGTAGTAATAATTATTTTATAAATGCAGTTATTGTTAGAATAGTGATGCGATTCTTTGGTCTCCAATACTTGCACATTATTTACATTTTGCATAATTCAGTCAAACGCTATAGTATTTCATAGCATCGCCGTTCTAATACGACAAAATACGCATGGCAGTCAACGTGTTAACGGACGAGAGGCGACTTTCAGTCGCCACGGTGTTCCGCGCGGCAGGACGAGTGGCGAGTGAGAGGCGACACTCGGTGTATATGTTAGATTTTGTTATCTCCAAACAACAGGGTCGCACTATTGGTTCTGGGAAAGGTTCCTTAGCTATTGATGGTCTCTTATACAATGTATGAAATAATTTACCATAACAGAGATAAGATATTGAAACATTCTTCGATGGGTGTAGCTCTGACAGTGGTTCCGACATCAGTTGAGACTTGGCAAGGGTGACAAAAGTATTAGAAGATTTTTTTTAACGTGATATTGTGTAAACCCCTGCAAAAATGGATTCCACAAATGAACTCAGCTCTAGTGAAGACGAATTTTGTTTTGGTACGGTTTATGACGAAACCCGACGTATTCATAAAGAAGTTAGTGAGATAGAAAGTGACATAACGGATGAAGATGACGATATAGTAGTAGGCGTAAGAACTCGAAAAATCAGAGTAATAGATAGCGAATCCGAGAGTGATACTGATTCTGATAAATCAGAATGGACAGAGTGTGACGATTCCAAGGAACTACCACCCAGAATAAAATTCACACCGGGCGAAAGAGTTGCAGGACCACACGTACCGTCCAATGTGAGAGAACCTTTGGATTTTTTTAAGTTGTTCTTTATCGTGGAGCTAGTCGATCGAATAATAATCGATACAAACAACTATGAGACAAACAAATTAGATGGAAAGGCGCTATCATCAAGGTCCCTCTGGCAAACTTGGTACAATGTCACAAAGAATGAATTTTGGGCGTTTATTGCGGTGATTGTAAATATGGGGATATATATCAATTCTAGCACACAGCGAAAGTACAGAACATAATTTTTATAAAAATAAAGTTTTAAAGGTGTAAATATAGATAAACAATCAAAATATAATGTTTTTATGAGATAATTTATATGTAAGATCATTTTATTATATCATGTAAGTCACTCAACGCATTCGCAAAAATCGCTTCGTCCTGCTATCTCACCCGGTCGAAAAAGTCGTCGTCCGTTAAGGGTTAAATGTGCTATGCCTGACGCGGTCCATGCGTTAACTTTGACATGCGCATTACATATTCCTGGTGATTCCATAAAATGAGCGTCACACGAGTCATCTCTCCCTTGTTTTTCTACTAAATGTAACTTTCCGATAATTGACAAAGCGGTTACTTGGCTTTTATATCGGAAATCAATAACACACGTTATTACTTGCTTTCTCTGTAACTGACACAAAACTGCCGACGTCGTCGCGGCCGACTCCGTGCGCTGGAGAAACGGAGGATCCTTGCCAATTCCGCTTGAACAATACTCCAGCAGCAAATTCACAATTTGCATGTTTACATAGAGTCTCCATATTTTATTTCAACATTTAGTAATTTAAAAGATTAAGAATATATTGAAACCCCTGTTATGACAAACTATCTAATAACGTCGTAAGACCAGAACATCAAAAATCGAACATTTTTCTTCTGTTCGCATTTTTCAGCTCTTTAACACGTTAACTGCCACGGTGGTCATCGGTGACCGGCGTAAAAGATTTGACTTCAAATGCAAAAAATTCGCAATGAAGTCTATTTGTAATCCTATGACAGCAATTGATATTGGAGCGGTGGTTCAATGCTTTGGCTTCCAATAACTCTGCGTTCCGTTCCTTTTACACGATTTAGTCATACTCTGCAATATTTAATCGCATCGCGGTTCTAACGTAGCAAAATATGCTTGGCAGTCAACGTGTTAACCGACCATGAACGGACCCAGGAAGAAGGTCCAAAATACGCAGTAATGATTATTTTATTTTATTGCCGAATACCGAAGACTTTGGTCTAATCCTGGACATTATTTACATTTTGCATAAAGTCAAATGCCTACCATTTTATAGCATTGCCGTTTTGATTAAAAACGTTTTGCAGTCAACGTGTTAAGGGGGATTCGTCTAATTAATATTTTAGGTCAATTTTCCTTTTTTTTTAGGAAAAACATGACTCTTTCGATTCTGGTTTTTTTTCATACCCCACGTTTTAACTATTCAAAAATATTTTTGTTCTCTCAAACTTATAAACATGAACCCGAGAGGTTTTATTAAACAATAAAAAAAAAGTCACCTTCCCATGATTTCTGACCGTTCCCTTATCAGAAACAAAAAAACATATTATTATATATATAAGGCCCACACCGAAAAAAAAACGAAGATGACCAGAAAAAAAAATCGAACAATTTTTTCTTTAAAGTATTGTAAAAATTGTTTAAATAAATATATTAATTTGAACACCACCACGAGATGTGTGCTTATAAATCCTTATTTTGATATCACCAATTGCGAAAATGTAGTTTCGAGAAAAACGCGTTTAAAGTTTTTGAAAATATTATAATAATATCAATATATCATCTTTATTAACGCGGTGCTTACGATCAACGTCGTTTGCGACCTATTACCAGTATAGCATAGGCATATTCGTCTATCCTGTTTTGGTAGCGCTACAACGTGTTAACACTTTGACTGCCATGATGGTCACCGGTGACCGGCGCAAAAGATTTTACTGAAGGTCCAAAATATTCGCAATGGATAGCAATGATTATTTTATAAATGCAGTTATTGTTAGAATAGTGATGCGATCCTTTGGTCTCCAATACCTGCACATTATTTACATTTTGCATAATTCAGTCAAATGCTGTAGTATTTTATAGCATTGCCGTTTTAATACAGTAAAATACGCTTGCCAGTCAACGTGTTAAGCAGCGACGAAAATATGACGAGCAACAGTCAAGACGTTCTTTCCGTCGCGGTTCGGGAATGGCATTAGCGAATTTCACCCGGCGATCGATCCGTCAAACAAGCATTAGTGGACGCCGCCAGACACAGCGAACGCGTTAAATGATACTGGGACGCATTTTCCACGTATCATTTTTCATGTAAACGTTTACCCGCGCGTGTGTCGGAATATATTCTCGCCACAGTGTACTTCGGGCCAAGTCAATTGTCCCACGTAGCACACACACTGCATACGTATGTGCGCGCGATATTGCGCCGTATTCGCGAAGCACACGTTCAGCTATCCGCAAACGTTTTCGAGCTCGCAGAACACCATGTTGTTTTCCTCTAATTTCTATTCTCGTAGGTACCTTTCCGACGCAGCTGTACGCAGGGGCGAGTTTGCGATAATGATCTCATTGACGGGTACGTCTGATGCGTTCCTTCATTGCGCGCTAAGCGGAACTTGTCGTGCTCGACATTATTACATATTGACAATCCGCCAGATCTCTTCAAGCGGGGCCGTGAAGATACGCGTTAATCGAATCTGCTCGGCGGTAATGACATAGAAAAATGCGCAGAGTTAAAAAAAATGGCACAGGTGATTGCTCAAGTGGCGAGTCAGGGTTGCAGTGAGCGAATTATCGTTGGCTTGGTATTGGAGATGTTCGTGTTGAAGTCGAAAATGTTCGATTTTGATTGACAATGGTTAAGGAATGGTCTGTATAGTTTGGTTTTGGGCCGGTTCTGATCATTTTTGAGATTTGGAAGGTGCTTTCGATGGCAATTGTTCATTGTCAGTCATGTTTGAAATTGGCTATGTTTCGAGATTTTTCTCGGAATGTTTGTTAAAATGCGTTTTATGATGTTTGATGTAAATTATAAAACAGACTGTAACGATACGTAACAATGTAGACTTTTAAAGAGAGGACCGAAAAATCCCAGAACCTCAAGAGTTTCAAGTATAATTAACAATAAACATATATACTTATGATGTACTCATAATGAACATCTGTGTCTTCCAGTCTCTTAAACAACCCTCTTCGACTTAAAATAATAAATCCCACAATGTATTTGAACGCGGAGTTTACGCAAGACAGCCAACAGGACGAAACAAACCGTATTGCGACCGTTAATTATCGATTGAGCTGCGCGAAAAAGCTAAGTTGCACGTTCTCGTTCGCACGGGAGATGAAGAAATATTTCTAGGAAACGCCGTCGTTCGGCGAGAGAACGGAAAGAAGCGTAACGATCGGCAAAATACCAGCGGAAAACAGTAGTAGGACTCGTAACGACTCGCGAGTCTTCCATGCGAAAGTGAACCACTACGCGAAATTATAGTTGCAAATTAGGAGTGTGTACTTGGCAAACACGGCCGTGCTCGCCCGTGAAATTTAATGGAAATTAAATTGTGTTCCTACGTCCTGCAATCTACGGAACTCGACGGTTCTTTTTCGTTTTCTGTTTCTCGTCCCCGACTCCAGCGTTTTCCTTCGTCTTCCTATCTGGCCCCGCCCCTACTCTCACCTTTCTCCTCGCACTCTTCCTTTTCGCATTCCGTCCGCTGCACTCTGTGCCCTTTTTCAATTTGCCCGTTCCTACAGGTGTAACCTCAAACGAAACGGCGACACTGACGCAGGACTCAACAAGGCACGAATGTGCTTCCATAATACAGACCAAGACAATTAAAGCGATTTTCGTCGATGACTAATATATAATAAACAGCGCAAGCTTGATGAACTTCACGCAAACTGATTCGCAATATTCGCGATGAACCTTTTTCGGGAGCATCGCCAGGACTATGTGCATTACTCTGTGTAGCACCGAAGTTGACTTTCTACTTCCGACGTAACGATGTTGGTCGACGGAAGAGCGAGAGAGACGAAGGAAGAGAGAAGACAGTGCGCAAACACGCAAATTGAGTCGTTTTCACGAATGTCGGCGCATATGACGGTTCGAGAAAAGATATGAGGTTCCACGTGGTACGAAAGCTATAAGTGCCCCTCCGCGTCGCGCGCTGTTCGGAGGAACAGATCACGTATGCCGGCGC
Source organism: Cryptocheilus praepositus (assembly GCA_033815515.1). NCBI lineage: Eukaryota > Metazoa > Arthropoda > Insecta > Hymenoptera > Pompilidae > Cryptocheilus > Cryptocheilus praepositus. The sequence goes on from JAWWQZ010000257.1 coordinate 5,505,494, forward strand.
CCGGAAAACTAACGCGGTAGCAGAAGGGCACTAAATAGCGTATTCTGCGTCAGAACCCGAAGGAGGGCGGCGAGCAAAAAATTCCGGCGCGTAAAAAGTGCCATGAGCGTTGAATAATTCAGCGTGCCGGTATACATTCACTTTCCGCGGAATAATTCCGGAAGATAATGCAAACTGAAGCCGCCGGGGCACGCGAGGACTTCGGTCAAAATCATTCCCGCAATTACGAGCCGCGCGGGCCGGCCTCGGCGAGTGGAAATGCAAAGTGAAAAGTTTCGCCGTACGATGAGATGCATGAAATTTCGTTCGGTTCGGTCGCGCTGCCTGACGATGAGAAGAAAATCTGTCGCTAACGGGGGGCTCCGCGAACTTTACCACTACTAACTATTTCCTTCGAGCCGGCTAATCAGTCGCCCTGCCCACCGAGGCGAGTTCGCTCTCCAGTCACAATAACCTCGTTGTTGCCGCTGCTTTGTTTTAAGAACCTCCTCATGGCCTTTGTGCGCCGGAGAACAAAGTATTGCAATTCTGGACACGGTTATAACCGGACATGCAATGCGGACCTTTGTGGAATAATGTACGGTGTTCCTCCAAAATAAGCCACCATTTTGATGTTGGAAATAAGCAACTCGTTTTGCCCCCTTCATGCTTAGCAGTTGCGCGCAGAGTGAGGGATTCGTGATAGCGAAAAGCCGTCAATACTTGCAGCGGCACCGTGCATGTTGGTTATTGCGAAACAAAACTGTATTATATAACCCGAGCCAAAGCACCTGAAACCGGCTGAATAGACATCGTGTCACCAATCAAACGCTTCAAGCCGAATAGTGTACTCTATTCGTAATAAGTAAATGGCCGGTTCCGCGCGTGTTGCTCATTCCGAAACAAAACTTTGTTATACACCTGAGACCAAAGTACCGGCAACCAACTGAATAGACATGCTGCCACCGGTGAAAGGCTTCAAGGCGAATAGCATACCCTGCCCATAATAAGCAACCCGTGCGTGCTGCTTATTTCGAATCAGGACTGTGTTAAACAACCCAGGCCAAAGCACCTGAAACCGACTGAATAGGCATCGTGTCACCGGTCGAAGGCCTCAAAACGTCTGCGCCCGTACATTCCCGTTTGCGAAGAAAATCTGATGCAACCGCAGATAGCGACGTTCATGACAAATCGTTTCTGAGGCGCGTAGTACAGTCGTTGACGAAAGTTCCGAGGAGCGATCGGGCGTCGCAGTTCGCAAGAATAACGTATCCATTATTCTTGGGAAGGCGCGCGAAGAAAATCTGATGCGAGGGTAGCGGGCGACGTTTATGACGAATTGCTCTTTAGCCACGTCGAGTAGCGTTGAACAGAGTAGCCGGGTCGACTTTCGGGCTCCGTACAATAACGGAGTTGGTCTGCAGGGGGTGGCATGCAAACATTCGAATCGTCGTGGTTCCCATAACAGCGCACACAGCCGGCAAGATCGTACATAGCAGGTGCGCCTACACGTATCCAGTCGTTGCTCCCCCTGGGTTATACCTATGGCCAGGTCGAGCCGTTGGTCTTGCTTAATCTGATTACGCCAGGTGGGTGGGGATCGATATTTTCGCGTGAGTTTTCCAGGCAATCGGCCGCGAGATAGCGCGCCTCGGCATATTTTATATGCGTAGAGGCCGACCCCATTTACTACCCCTGCCGTCCTGTCTGTCCGTCCTAGCGTTTCGTCGGTTCTGCCTGTCGGTCTTCGCACACTGCGCGGCTTCGATGGTATGCCACTTCACGGACAGCGTCTGCAAGCTCGCTCGCTCTTAATGAGATCTTCGTCTAGTTAGTCTATAGAGTGGAACCCATATCTTGTAATATACCGGCTCCTGCCACATGCAAATTACACGAATTTCCACGCCACGCCGTGCAGATTGCGCATTTCCAATATGCACTTATCTGACAGGGTGCGAACAGGTAACGAGGATAGTCGCCGTAATGGGAGGCGCCATTCAAATTGGACATTGTAGGTTCGCTTCCTGGGTTCGTTCGTTGGTACACTCATTTCTCTGTCCGCTCGCACGTACGTCCGTTTTCGTGTTGGTACGTTTGCTCGTTCGTACGCTCGTATGTTCGTTTTAACACCCCTTCAGAGCCAGCCCTGTTCGGCTGAGCGCCCCATCCACCTCACCGCCATCCTTCGTCGCGTTCCTTTTCGATTCCTATCAACCATGCCACTTCGAGTGCGAAATCGTTATTTCGCACTTTTCCTACTTGAGCTTCCTTCCACAGGCCGCCGACGGTACACGCGAGGTCTTAAGCAGCTGTTTGCCGCCTTCTTCGGCCCCGCAGGCAGCCTCTTCCACATTTGGCAGCATTCAGCACCCTCCCACATTTTGATCGTATCAAGCAGACGCCCGAACGACGCAAATTTACATTTTTCCTTTCCATTTTAACCGTCCTAATAGTTTCTCTGAGCATACTTCACACTATTCGCATTCCTGCTTGATCGACGACAGGTGGAAAAAATATTGATCTGACAAAGACGATTGTGCTACGGGTCGAATGTACTACTGCGGCACGCAGGCATAGTTCAGTCAAGCAAGAGTGTCGAGCCACCATTCTCGGTCTACGTCTCAAGACGTTCTTTCCGTCCACTGCACTCCTTATTTCTCTTTCGATGATTTTCGAGCGTGCTCGTAGACGGTTCAACTACATGTCCTTTTGTTTATCGAGAGGCGTGTAGCTGGGCAACACATCGCTGTCGATAACGTCAATCATCTAGTTCACTATTTCATTCTGAAATAAGCAACACATTCGGTGCCGATCAGTTGCTTATTACGGATCAGTTATGTATTTGGTTTTATTTTATTACCAAGCGAGACAAGTGCAACAATGACCATTCATTAGGTCCTAAACATCGATGGTTCCTCAAATACCAGGGGGTGGCCCAATTACTGTCCTCAAACCAGAAAACCATTGCTTACTTCGGATCAAGACTGTATTCGCTCATCTCATACCATATCTTCACTTCGCACAAGAGAAAAACAGAAGAACACGCGGCTAATGGATGTAAGAAGTGCTCCATACAGGACCTCCTTTATAGTTCTCACTATTTTTCTCAACACCCCCTCCTCCGTGGTCCAGTTTTCCGTCCGCAAAGTCAATCGATCCGCATTTGGGTGAAAGTCCCTTTCTATCCATTACCGCGGTATTATTGTCACATGAATTGTGACGCGTGTCGCCGACTCATTCGCCGTCGGGACCGGTAACTCGTTGCGGAGCAACTCGCCCGTGCAAAATTGATGACCGAGCGCACGTCGATGGACTATCGAATTCCAATATACATTTATGACAAATTAGCTACGGAGGAATCCTCGACTACGTCGCTGCCGATTTTGCGCGGCGTTTTCACGCGCCGGATTTGTCTTTTCTGACACGTATATTTGTTCTCGCCCGTTAATACGTATCCGAATTATCCCGGGGATTAAAGTGTTGCGATACGTTTCCCGCCGACGATCGGCTACCATTGTTCAACGGCGCTCCCTCGGCGGGTCCCGATCATTATATCAGCATTATCGTTGTCGCTACGGTTGACCGTTTATATTTACGACTGCCCATTGTCGAGCGTGCTCTTTCGCTGGCCGCCTCGTCTCTTTCTTATTGCGTCGACATTTTCGTCGCACTCGCCGCTACGCTACTTCCCTTTCCGTTTATCGTTGGCCACCCCGCAATACGGACTGCGCAATTACCAGTGGATTTACGGGACCAGCCGGTTTGACGGGTAGGCGGTGCGCGACAAGCTATGGCGAAAATAGGATACGACGTTGAGAACTTTAGAATTTGAAGCCTGAGGAGGAAATGAGTTCCGTGGTGTATTGGGTTAATTTGATTGACCTTCGCGGATGGTGGCTGTATCATGAAAGAGTCGGTATGGAATCCGTGTTTTGTGGCGGTTCAGGAAGTAAAACGTACGTAGCAACTAAAATTTATTCCGTAGTAAAGTGGCAGGTGCAGCTTTGCATAATTGTCTCCATAAAAAACAAGTCACATTTACTTATACCTATTTGTTTTTGTAACTCTTTCTTCCGTCTCAGTCATCGTTGTACCTCCCGTTGGACGATACGCTTCTTTATGCATTATGTTGACATAGCCATATACAGCGCTTCTGTTATATTGCAAATTTGTTCGACGTATGCCGGTCAATTAATGCGTTATTTGGAAATTTAACGTTTGCCACTAGTATGCCCATAGCAAAGAAACTAACTTTTGATACGGATTGCAAATTTTTTAATTTTTAAAGATTTTAATCTTTTGGGCTACATGTACTATTGGGTTGGAGGGAAAGTTCTGTCGTATTTTAAAGAAAATATTTGAATTAACCCTTTTCGGTCGTATTAAAGTTGGCCATGGGTGTCGAACTGGTCGGAATTAATTTCCATTGAAAAAAGCAGTGATACACAACATATAAGATTATGAAAAATAAACAGGATTTATGATTTTTTTGTCAACTTTAGTTATATGTTTACACAATAATGTTTTAATGTCATGTTTTCATGTAAAAATTATATTTTATAGCTCTCCATTGTGTGGTATTTTTCAAAACAGTAAACTTCTGTCGTTAACTTTCTTTTGGCCATATTGGAATATTATTTTTAAATATTGTAAGAATCGGGAATGACTAATTACAGTTAAATACAATTTGGGAAATATTATTTGGAATTTTACGAAGTACCTTTGAACTGTGTCCATATCTTTACGCACAAGAGGCGTTTTGCACGACGAGCGAGAGGTAACAGCTATTGTTCGCACTGGATTTCGTTATCTCCAATTGATAAAAGCACCGCATAAGTTCGTCAATAGGTCCATTAGATATTTATGATTGTACAGATCAATTGTAAACTGATACATGGATGAATATAGTATAAGATTAGTACGGTTTCTGTTGTGGTGGCTGAGAGCAGACATACGACCGGAACGGTAAAAAGGCTTTGGTGTCTGAGAGTAGACATACGACCGCAAAGGGTTAATTTATAAAAATATGTGTTTAATATTAATCATAATACATTTAATATGTTGTATGATGAATGCCAAACTCTTCTGCAATTTCTCGATTTGTTAAATGTGGATTATTTTCCAACATGGATCGTAAAACATCATTATCGATCTTGGATGGTCGTCCAAATCGATCACTTTCTTGGAGGCTCAGATCCCCGGAACGAAATTTGCCAAACCATCTTTGACAAGTACGAACATTTACAATATCTTTTCCAAATACCGCACATAAATTTTTTGCAACCGATGCACTTCCTTTTTGAATTCATACAAAATGCACTGTCATAAATGTATCTACTGACATGTTTTTCACTTTAAATATCACAAGTAAATGATGAACGGTAAAAAAGGACTCCTTTTAAATTATACAGCAGCTATAAAAAAAAAAAAATCCGGATGACTCACTAGCCAGATGTTTTTTTTATTTACAAGAAAAATTACCTGCCTATTAAAAATACGACAGAACTTTCCCTCCAACCCAATAACAGAAATCTTGGTTGGAAAGAGTAACGCAAATGCGTGCGATAAGTTGACTTGACATGATTCGTTTATATTTGTTACACGTTGAAGATTTATGGAAAGCATTAACTTGAGAAATACAAACAGAGGAGTTACGCAATTCGAAGATCGCGGTGGAAATTTTCATCAGCAAGGAGGAAAGGGCTCGCCATTCCTCGGCTTTTGACTCCTCTCAGGGCGTTCGCAACTTCCATCCGTGTGAGCGACAAATTTATGCCGTGAAGCACGACGCCCCAATATTTTCCGGTCTGCCGAGTTCGCGCGCGCGCTACGACCGGCTGCGATAATCAAAATAGCGCCGTAGCTTATTTCCACGGCGGCTGCGGGATTTAAGGAAAGCGGCGAGAGTTCGCAAGTGATGACCGGAAAGAGTCGCGGGGCGATTTATCGACGTCTTATGTTGCGGTGGTTCCCTGTTTTCCTCGCCGGTTTTCGCAACGCACTCGGGGGAAATTTCGTGCGATGAAGCGGAACTTTACCCTTCATTTGCGTCATTAAATTAATACGGACGGACGAAAGCTCAGAATTCACTAACAACTGCGCCCGCTGCCTTGTGCTGCGTGCGCGCGCCACATTCGCCTACGTCCCGGTGAAAAGGTAACATTTAATGAGCGTGTGTTTTTTGCCGGCTTTCCCTCTTCAATATGTGCTGCGCTTAAAGTACCGGCGAATTGGGTATTTTCGCTTTAACGCTTTCATTTAATTATGAAAATGAAGGGTAAACTTTCACCCAGCAGCGCTAAATTCGGCCCAAAGAGTGCGCGTAAATGAAGACCGTAGGGTCGCGGGGGAAAAACATCATGAAAACCGCGCGGTAGGAAAACAGCGAATTCAGTTAAAAAAATCTTCTGACACCGTGCTCGCAAAGTGTCACCTGTTATACGCGAATGTGTTACAGTTTAGCCGAAGCAGACTCCCTTCAGCGTATATTCGCACGGCGTCAACGTGTGTTTTTACTATTATGTCCGATGAAATTTATTAACTAGATAATAACTATAAAAAAGGACGAACGTTAACAGGAACTAAACTCAAAATAAAGTCTCCGTAACACGTTCCGTGCTGCGCTGGGCGTGTCAAACTTTCCGTTCAAGCCATAAGGAATTTTTGCCGTGAAATGGAGAGCTTTCAAAAAATTCGGCGTGCAGTCATACATTGATATCTGTCTATACCGCATTTATCGTGTTATAGGTCGTACACGCCCGATGCAGCGTGACGATCATTTATTGTGCTTATTTGTTTTCTCAATTCGTCCAATTAAAACAAACTCTGCATGAAATAATTGAAAGAGTACTGATTCAGTAAGAATACACTGCAAAATTTGTTGTGAGGACAATGTGAAAAAGTTCTATACGTAATTTGGCAAGGTTTGTGCCCCTGTAGTTCTTAATGAATTTGTAACGTAATATTAACAATATTCACAATAGCGTGTTTCATTTCAAATAAATCCTTTCATTATTGGAATATGTTATGCCGAAGTAACACAACCGCTAAATAAACTGTTTACTTCTGGCAACGCGATATTAATAATCGAACATCGCCGGCAATCTTCCCCCCACTCACACGCAGTGATACACTCGCGGAACTCAGTCTCGCACTCTACAACTAATTGGATATTTATTTCGTCTTCCCAGACTCGCCAAGATTCACCGGCACCTGGAGCGTAAGGACGTATCGCATGAAAAGTAATGATTTCATCGTTATCTCGATACTCGCAGACATTCTAAGCAGCGTCAACAACGGCCCGGAAAATATCTCGACGCTCCCTACGCAATACGATCCTGGCCCCTTTCCATTCTCAATCCGATTCCGACGCAGTTCGCTGTCTTTCCAGCGAGCAACTTTTCTCGTCGCAAACAACGCATACCCGATGCCGCGTGTTCTTCGTTGCATCGATACGCTTTCGGTCTCGACCTCGCAGCACCACGAAGACGCTACTTTATCGTTCGCCCACCGACCCACACACTTCCGCCCATCGCACACCGGAAGCATTTTCCTGAAATTGCTCCGGCCGACCGTTAACCCTTTCGCCGCTGAATACTTCCGAATCATGTCTGACCTGGCCGGAATATGTACTCTATAAACGCGCGTAAAACGATCGGTGCGTCGGTTCTCTTTTTCATAGTGTGGAATATTGTTGCCATCCCATTTCGGCCCGGCGAGCTCGCGTGGACGAGAAATAAAAATTTTCTTCCTGCCATTATTTACGAGAGAAAGTTGATTTATTGGTTCTGACGCGATCGGTCTACAGGCAGTGCTGGTAAACTTGATTCTAATGAAAAATCTCTTGTCCCACTTGCAACAAAACTAGGACGCCGATGACAGTTTATAAGCGCGCGTTTCGACGAAGACGTATGTGCGGTTTGTAAGCTTTGGCAAACAACGCATCTCACTGCTGAGTACATTTTACCGTATTCATCGTTTCAGATTAATAGATTGGTAATGTATATGTAGGATGTGTGATTTTGTACGAACGAACAATGAGAAAGTGTGCGTATGAGAGAGAGAAAGCGAGAGTGAGAGAGTGAGAAAGAATGCATATATCTATATTTGTTATTAGGAATGTTCTAGAAACCAAGCAGTATAAAAGTGTTGAGCGCGATATTGAAATAAGTGAGTTTTTGCGAAACCTTCAAGCGTAACAGTGTGTGCATCTTAGCGAATATTTAGAGATTATCAGCGAATGCGTTTAGTGAGTTTTGAGCGAACCTTTATTAGCGTTTAATACAGAGTGAAGTGCGAGAAACATTATAACCATTACTTTTGTGTTTAAAACCGTTTAATATATCATTCCAATCAAAAAATCCTACATATACATGTCCATAGCATACACAGAGTCAAATACAGTGAACGCACGTATGCACGCAATACAATGAGTGCCCATGGTGCATCTATGCTCCTGCCTGGACGTGTACACACGACCGCAGCATCGAAAGGATTTCAAAAACCTGTATGTACATTTTACGCTAGACATAGTTTCAATAGATAAATACACCAGGCAGTAGCCGCGTTCACAGAACAGACATTGCCTGTGTGCCCCAGGCCTGGACGTGTATACACGCCCACCGTTCCAAAAGGATTTCAAAAATCTATGTATTGTAGACACAGTTTCAATATATAACTACGCACGGCCTGTACACGCGTCTGTAATACACACATTGCCCCATACAGCGTGTGCGCACATACCCATGACCCTCGTGTGCTTGATTACCGAACGCGCGTACACGACCGCAGCACCATAAGACATAAAAAGTGGTCCCCCATCGATTATAAGGGACGAAATAGTCCCCACCGTCTGCGTTTCTGCCAGGCAATGTGACGATACGTTTCGCTGTCCGAGCATTCGACGTGTATACACGCCCGCCGTACCGAAAGGATTTCAAAAATCTATGTATTGTAGACACAGTTTAAATTGGAAACTACGCCCGGCACACACGCGTCTGTAATACACACATTGCCCCATACAGTGTATGCACACATACCTATGACCCTCGTGTGCTCGATTACCGAAAGTGCGTACACGACCGCAGCACCGTAAGACATAAAAAGTGGTCCTCCATCGATTATAAGGGACGAAATAGTCCCCACCGTCTGCGTTTCTGTCAGGCAATGCGACGATACGTTTCGCTGTCCGCGCGTTCGACGTGTATACACGCTCACCGTATCGAAAGGATTTCAAAAATCTATGTATTGTAGACACAGTTTTAATAGATAACTACGCCCGGCATGTACACGCGTCTGTAATACACACATTGCCCCATACATTGTATGCACACATATCCATGACCCTCGTGTTTGATTACCGAACGTGGGTATACGACCGCAGCACCGTAAGACATAAAAAGTGGTCGCCCATCGATTATAAGGGACGAAATAGTCCCCACCGTCTGCGTTTCTGTCAGCCAATGTGACGATACGTTTCGCTGTCCGCGCGTTCGACGTGTATACACGCCCACCGTACCGAAAGGATTTCAAAAATCTATGTATTGCAGACACAGTTTCAATAGATAACTACGCCCGGCACGCACGTGTTAGAAATAATCAAGGCAAAACTCGAGAAATTTTTATTTTACACCAACACGTCCGTACTCTTTACAATGCTCAGGTAATGTGTCGCGGTACAGAGAAATGCGACGATCTCACACCCCTTTATTCCCCTTCCTTTTTTCCCAAACAAAAATCCGTAGCGACGGAGGCCTCTCGCGACAGGTGCGCATCACAGGTATTTTGATTATGACTCATCGCATTCCGCACAACAATGACTACTTCAGTGCCGGACAATGACCTAGGGCCCCTCTCAATTTCGTCTCAAAATATTTTTCCGCTAACACACGCGTCTGTAATACACACATTGCCCCATACATTGTATGCACATATATCAATGACCCTCGTGAGCTTGATCACCGAACGCGCGTATACGACCGCAGCACCGTAAGACATAAAAAGTGGTCCCCCATCGATTATAAAGGACGAAATAGTCCCCACCGTCTGCGTTTGTCAGGCAATGTGACGATACGTTTCGCTGTCCGCGCATTCGACGTGTATACACGCCCGCCGTACCGAAAGGATTTCAAAAATCTATGTATTGTAGGGATATAAGATGTTAGGTGATGTCGAAGCGTGATGCGGAATTATATTGAGTTGAATAATTTATTTAAAGATAAATAGAAGCACTAATATATACATATAAATACAAAATGAAAGTAAAACTATGGCAATTCGACTTCGATTCGGTAAACGGCAAGAAAACGTATCTATACTGGACTGAACTACACTCTGAACTATAACTGACTGACAACTCAACTTAAACTGAACGACAACTTAAAACTCTGATCTATTACTGAGGTATAACTGAACTCGCGTCCCAAACCGGGCCGGCTTTTATACGGACCTCTACCGCCTTATCTTAATCCGATAGGGCCCGATGGCCCCAACGACAGTTTTATGCGACGCATCTACGGCTGCTTTCCTGATGCTACAGTATTGTAGACACAGTTTCAATAGTTAACTACGCCCGGCATTTACACGCGTCTGTAATACACGAATTGCCCCATACAGTGTATGCACACATACCCATGACCCTCGTGTGCTTGATTACCGAACCTGCGTACACGACCGCAGCACCGTAAGACATAAAAAGTGGTCCCCCATCGATTATAAGGGCCGAAATAGTCCCCACCGTCTGCGTTTCTGTCAGCCAATGTGACGATACGTTTCGCTGTCCGCGCGTTCGACTGCACGCTGTAGTGAGCGACAGATACGAAACTAGTAGAGCGCAGAGTGACGTGGAGACCCCGTCCATGTCGCGCGCGATATTATCATCATATTTTGGAGAACCTGTCGTACGCACACAGCGGATCCGAGTCACGAGTGCCGACACGTAGTCGTGGGTACTCGTGTGTATGATCCTTGTTAACGGGAAAGCCAGACCACCCCTGAAACGGGGTCGTGTGTGCTTGACTTTATTTACGAGAGGGTGCGGCTCGGTGGGGACCTTCGCACCTTCCGATGTCACGGAGACAAGAACACACATTCACGCACCCCTTGGGTGTGATCGTCGAACGCCGTTGTGCGCGACGTCTTAATCGGATCAGGGCGATCGATTCACTATTCCTCGGCGCCGGGCGTGTGCACGATTCACTGCGTGGGATTTTCCGCTTGCGTTCTGTGGGAGTTGACCGGTGCTGCGAGATCGACGGAATTAAGGGAGGATGCAAACAGCGGGCGAAAATAGTGGAGGTAATAGTGGGTAATGAGATGGCAAGCCTTTTTTGCTTGGAGGTCGCTTGTTGTCTCATTAGGCACTTGTAATAAGAAGGTTGGAACTAAAGCACCAGTCAACGCGGGCTATCGGCTCTGAACTAGTGACGTCGTGACTCGTGGGGTAAAAAGGGGGTGAAGCATCAGCAGGCAAATGGACACACGACGAAATATATGATGGCATATTGCACGTTTGCAATGTTGTGCGATAAAAAATGTTGATGGCATTTTCCTTTAGTAAAATAATTACGTGAATGTTCTTCCCAAGAAAATCGCGTTTGCTTTTGCGTTCAACCGATATTATAAATTCATATTTATTTTAGTAAGGGAAAATGTCATAGGAATTTTTCGTTCTGAAAATATTTCTAAGGAATCTACGTCATTGAGTAAAACGGCCACGAAATGACGCACGACGCATACCTCACGTGATGTAACCGAGATTACGTCATTTGACAATGGGGGTAAGGTTATGTCATAAGGAATTTGGGGAAATTCGCCTGGCAACGCCGGACTTTACACGGACGCACGGAAATTCAACTTCTTTGTTGCCAGATGCTGCAACCGCGAAGTGCAATAAAGCTTAATAAAGAAGAAGGGCAATTATTTATGCCGGATGAATATCAATTACCCTGCTAGGAACAGACAAACATCTTTTACCAAGAAGACCCATTGCAACTCGGAAATGTGTAACAGAGTGAAAGTCGCAACTTCTCGGAAAGATTCGATGAGAAGTACTGTAGAAGCCGAGGTAGCCTTGATTCTTCTCCGTTGACAATGAACGACTTAATTCGCGACGGCGGTTCAATTTACAATTACTCTTCTCCTATAAATCAAAAGTGCCAGAAGAATCGCAGGCAGAAGATTAAATTGTAGTTTTCATGATGCAGAATCCTTTTGCCAGTCTGGTTTGTACTCTAACAGACGAAGGCGTCTTTTAATGAAGCTCTCTTCTGTGGTTTAGGCTGTTTACGGCAATTTGTTCGAGATTAGAGGGTAGCGATTAAAGTTTATGCCTGGCAACGGTGATATTACATTTCAAACGGTGCTTCGTTTGTCGGAACTGGTCGTTGTGAGGACCGTTGTCTACATTTTTCATTTGTCGCCATAATATATCGCCGTGCAACGCACGAGGCAGTCTTAGATCTTAGAAAATTTCAGTGGGAACTTTTACGTCAAAGCAACCGCATTGGTTGGTGGAATCTTAGAAAATCTCCTATGGCTAGTGTTGAAAATATGCGGATACCGATCAATTTGGAACAATACTTCGTAAAACTGCGGTTTATTGACTGATATTTTATGAACAACATGAAATATTCTTTGCATAAATCAGAAATAGACTTGCCTTGCACTTTACATATAAATGGCTCGTTCGTGTTTCATTGACTCTGAAGAAACTCATCACTGCAATCTTGGATCCTTGTACTTTGGACGAACTCCAGGTTGCTTTTCCTTCTTTACCGTTCTCCCTCGCTCCTCATCTGTTCTACTTTATTCTCAATATTCTGAACGCTGAATCGCGAAGAATGCAACGATAAAGGCAGATATTAAGGGCGACTTGTTAAGTGACGTACATTTTGGCGGCACTGACGATTCGGAAAGGATCGTCAACTAGAACAATCCTACGTTTACGGGACAATTCATCACAACGTAAAATTCATCGTTCTTTACTACAAACGAGAATAATGAGGAGAAAAATATCGGGCATGCAAAATCACTCGGGAAACGACCAAAAATTCGTTCACTTCCATTTTGTTCTCAGTAATCTGAGCGCTGCATGCCGAAGAACGTAATGATAATGGTAGATATTAACGGCGACTTGTTATTTGACGTACATTTTGGCGCCACTGACGATTCGAAAAGGACCGTCAACTAGAACAATCCTACGTTTACGGGACAATTCATCACAACGTAAAATTCATCGTTCTTTACTACAAATGAGAATAATGAGGAGAAAAATATCGGGTATGTAAAATCACTTGGGAAACGACTAAAAATTCGTTCACTTCGATTTTGTTCTCAGTAATCTGAGCGCTGCATGCCGAAGAACATAATGATAATGGCAGATATTAACGGCGACTTGTTATTTGACGTACATTTTGGCGACACTGACGATTCGAAAAGGACCGTCAACTAGAACATTCCAACGTTTACGATACGATTCATCACAACGTAAAATTCATCGTCCGTTACTGCAAATGGGAATAATGAGGGGATAAATATCGTGTACGCAAAGCCGCTTGGGTAACGATTGAAAATTTGTCCGCCGAATTAAATGCACCGAGGGCACGCGAATGAACGAGTTTCATAATCGTTTACGAATTATACAGTGGCCACGGTATTCCCGAGGTCGCCACCCCTCGCCTTGCTCTCTCTTTTTCCGACGCACCCCATCCGAATTCATGAAAACTCACAGTTTGCGCACAATGCCACGCACGCAGACGATATTCATAGCATTCTCCCGTGGAAACAATGAATCCCACACACGAGACGCCTATCACGCGGACGTCGAAATATTTTTTTCATCATATCGGTCAAGCCAGACGCAAGCGGATCAGACGGATGTAACTTTTCGACATTCTAGCAATGCGAGAAATCGCAATAATTTCCAGGTGCGCACGGTGGCTATGTGAAGGATAGTTTGTCTTAGCAGACGGGAGCCCTGGCCATTTTAGAGACAATGACAAAGATTCTATGCAGAGAGGCCAGTATCTCAACGACATGCCTTTTTTGATGTTTGTACGAAATAAAGACCCCGGGTGAATAAAACGAAACATAGACTGTTCATCATTTGAAAACTAAATACTTTTAGCTGGAACACTCAGTATGGACGTATTGAATTCTTTTGACTGGTTATATAAGCTATTGTTAAAGAAGTATTTGCTAAGAAACGCATGATTATTCATTTTATGCACTGACTATTGTGTTAAAAATGTTATGTTAAATATCAAAATTCAGTATCCATCAAGTGCTGCACTAATACCTACTAATTCACGTCGCGCATATCGGTCGTGTGAATGGTAAAATTCAACAGAATAATTAATTGACCGGTACGCACCAACAAATGTCTGATTTCTTTAACAGCAACGGTCGAAATAAAATACTATATGATATCGTACTCATACAGCTACAGCCGGATTGGCGAATTCTTCAACGAGTTGTGTTAAAATGTTCTGTTAAATATTAAAATTCAGTATCAATCAAGTGCTACACTAATACCTACTAATTCACGTCGCGCATATCGGTCGTGTGAATGGTAAAACTCAATAGAATAATTAATTGACCGGTACGCACCAACAAATGTCTGATTTCTTTAACAGCAACGGTCGAAATAAGATACTATATGACATCGTACTCATACAGCTACAGCCGGATTGGCGAATTCTTCAACGAGTCGTCAATCAATTATAAGACCCCCCAAAAAACATACGTGGTTCAGCCGTATACAATAACACGCGCAAAGCAGCAAAAGTGAAACAACGTGAAATTACTAAATTTTTCTAGGAACAACACACGCCGACTTGGCGGGATGAGTTAGAAAATGGCATGTCCAGGCTCCACGTTCGCCGAGACAATCCATAGGTTCGCTGACGCTGACACGACTGTCTTCTCCCGGAAAATATACATTGTGTACGATTGCGCTTTGCACCATGACGTTACACCGTGCACACACGGTCTCGATTTAAAGATCGCGCAAAACAAACGTCAACGAAATCCGATATCCCGCTCGATCATACGGGATTTCGCCGTATCGTCGAATAAATTCGCGCACGTCATTGGCGCGCGCCCACCCACCGTGTCATCTTCGGCGCATAACTCACTGCCACACCGGCGTCGCTATTTCGCGAACGGAAGCTTTCATTGGCCGGCGCGGAAGGTGTAGCGCCCGCTGCGAAGGGCGTCGATATCATCGATCCAACGCGATCAATCTGTTATCGCGGCAACAATTTTTCACGTTAGCGAGCGCGCATACCCCGATACGGCGCGATATCGACTTTAAGTTGAGTGGAAAATGGGGTGACCGCGCCCACAGTTTCGTGAATGGAGGAAAAAATGTTTTCCCGACCCCACGTCCTGAGTACATTGGGCGCAGCGGGTCGCACGAAATTTTCCGCTCCCCCGTTCGCGCAAACTGCCAGTCGACCGGATGCATTTACCTTACGCCGTTGCACACGCGCGCCCTTGCGTAATCCTATAAAAGTATCCTCGCTGCTTGTGGTCCACGAGTACGCGAACGCCCACCCACTTTTTTCTTGTCTTCTGCGTGTAAGAGAATCGACGGCCTAGAGACATGCGATTCTGGGTACTGTTGCAGTCCCGCGAAGTAATACAATTGTGGTGCCGCGGGAGGTGGTGATATGTCCATTGAGGGGAGATATGGAAAAGGGTTTTGGTGGGTATCCTCGCCGCTTGTGGTCCACGAGTACGCGAACGCCCACCCACTTTTTTCTTGTCTTCTGCGTGTAAGAGAATCGACGGCCTAGAGACATGCGATTCTGGGTACTGTTGCAGTCCCGCGAAGTAATAAAATTATGGTGCCGCGGGAGGTGGTGATATGTCCATTGAGGGGAGATATGGAAAAGGGTTTTGGTGGGTATCCTCGCCGCTTGTGGTCCACGAGTACGCCAACGCCCACCCACTTTTTTCTTGTCTTCTGCGTGTAAGAGAATCGACGGCCTAGAGACATGCGATTCTGGGTACTGTTGCAGTCCCGCGAAGTAATACAATTGTGGTGCCGCGGGAGGTGGTGATATGTCCGTTGAGGGGAGATATGGAAAAGGGTTTTGGTGGGTATCCTCGCCGCTTGTGGTCCACGAGTACGCAAACGCCCACACACTTTTTTCTTGTCTTCTGCGTGTAAGAGAATCGACGGCCTAGAGACATGCGATTCTGGGTACTGTTGCAGTCCCGCGAAGTAATACAATTGTGGTGCCGCGGGAGGTGATGATATGTCCATTGAGGGGAGATATGGAAAAGGGTTTTGGTGGGTATCCTCGCCGCTTGTGGTCCACGAGTACGCGAACGCCCACCCACTTTTTTCTTGTCTTCTGCGTATAAGAGAATCGACGGCCTAGAGACATGCAATTCTGGGTACTGTTGCAGTCCCGCGAAGTAATACAATTGTGGTGCCGCGGGAGGTGGTGATATGTCCGTTGAGGGGAGATATGGAAAAGGGTTTTGAGAGGTATGGGACGGTTTGAGTGCCGGGTGTACGTAAAAAGCATTTCCTCCTCCCCCGAAAAAAAGAAAAACGGGGTATTGTTGGTGTATCAAACAGAAAAAAATGGAAGATCAGAAGCTGGTATTGCAGTATGAGGCCGGAGCGCTAGTGCCCCACGGAATGCGTTATGTGACGGACATGAGAGGAAGTGATAAAGAAAGTACTCAGCACGGACTATTATGGTAATATTAAGTCTGACTTTTGAATAGTCCCGATCGAAGCGCTCGTGTGCTCGAATGCGTTATGTGATGGACATGAGAGGAAGTGATAAAGAAAGTACTCAGCACGGACTATTATGGTAATATTAACTCTCACTTCTGAATAGTCCTGATCGAAGCGCTCGTGTGGGCGGAATACTACTTCGCTAACGTGAATTCTATTGATTCGTTATACAAGAAGTAACTAAGTTGTGGTTGCAGTTCTTTAACGCCGATTCTGCGCCGATTAAATAATGCAAAAGAGTTCTTTGGCTAAGAACCTACGCCTATTCAACTCGTACAATGATAATAGAGACTATATTGCGTAAGGGGTCGACAAGATCGACAAGCATATATCCGCCCATAGCATTCAAAGGATTAACCCTTAACGGACGAGAGGCGACTTACCCGGCTTTTTACGTAGTGTCGCGTTAGGGAATAAATACATGCAGCTACGTACATGATAAAAATGCGTGTATATACACGGTGATACAGAAATAGATAACTAAACGTGCGTGCTGTATTTTAACCCTTAACGGACGAGAGGCGACTCTCAGTCGCCACGGTGTTCCGCGCGGCAGGACGAGTGGCGAGTGAGAGGCGACACTCGGGGTATATGTTAGATTTTGTTATCTCCAAACAACAGGGTCGCACTATTGGTTCTGGGAAAGGTTCCTTAGCCATCGATGGTCTCATACAATGTATGAAATGATTTACCATAACAGAGATAAGATATTGAAACATTCTTCGATGAGTGTAGCTCTGACAGTGGTTCCAACATCAGTTGAGACTTGGCAAGCGTGGCAAAAGCATCAGAAGAATTTTTTGTAAAGTTTGTAGTAAAGATTGTAAAGTTTGTTCTACCCGACACAAGCCAGGTGGAAGACATGAAACCTCATAGTATTGTGATAGATGTCCAGAAAAGCCACGGATGCATCTTGGTCAATGCTTCGTAAAGTATCACACACAGCGAAAGTACAGAACATAATTGTAGGATGTGTGATTTTGTATGAACGAGCAATGAGAATGTGTGCGTATGAGAGAGAGAGAGAAAGCGAGAGTGAGAAAGAATGCATGTGTCTATATGTGTTATTACAAAAGTTCTCGAAAGAATTGACTATCATGGAAACCAAACAGTATAAAAGTGTTGAGCACGATATTAAAATAAGTGAGTCTTTGCGAATCTTTCAAGAGTAACAGTGTGTGCGTCTTAGCGAATTTTCAGAGAATATCAGCGAATGTGTTTAGCGAGTTTTGAGCTTTGTCAATTTTGTCAGTGCATTTAATGCAGACAACTTTGCTCCCGCCGTTTTTTCCCTTTCGTCCAATGCAAAAAACGGCGGGAGCAAAGTTGTACACCTATTATAACCATTACTTTTGTGATTAAAACCGTTGAATATATCATTCCAATCAAAAATCCTACGTAATTTTTGTAAAAATAAAGTTTTAAAATTGTAAATATAGATAAACAATCAAATATAACGTTTTTATGAGATAGTTTATATGTAAGATCATTTTATTATATCATGTAAGTCACTCAACGCATTCGCAAAAATCGCTTCGTCCTGCTACCTCGCCCGGTCGAAAAAGTCGTCGTCCGTTAAGGGTTAATAGCAATGAATGAAACTTTGTAGCTTGCACCCGCCAGCACTTTTCCTCTCGTTACGTGGCGTTCGACGTTCGTCAGGCACGTGTGAATGAACGCGCGCAAATTTATAGATACCCGCAGAGACGACCTGGCGTCGGCGTGTTTGCGTGTGCCCGCGCGGTAATTAATTCGCCGCGCGGGCTGCAGCGAGAGTACACTGCATCTACTTCACGCGCTGGTCTATTTTTAAACGTTTCGCCACATTTCACGGCGCGCTACTTTTTCGAGGGCTCTCAAGGCGGGGCGGCTAATAAAGCGCTTCCTGTCCACTCGCCGCTGCTACCGAAACGCGCTGCTATCCGTCATCTGTTTGCCTTCGCTTTTTCTTCCGCGACCCTTCGCCTCGACGTCTCCCGGCGTCTGTCCCTTTTCGACCCGTCCGTCGGATCGCCAGTCTTCAGGCAGCACGCTGTTTACCGCGCTCGAACAGTTTCGCCCGGAAATTGCCTATCAGACATGTTAATGCCGATGTCTGCGTGTACATCCAGATCCAATATTTAGCGGCCCGGGCAACGGCCGAGAAACGCATTAATGCAGATTGTCGCTATCGCATTCGACTGCCGGACCTCCCAATGAAACTATTACACTCGAACAGCTTCTATTAGCCTGGCCCCGGTTTAACCGTTTCCTACTTCCCTGCCGCACCCCTGCTTTAATGCGACGAATTGATTTCCTTCGGGATGGCGGTACGTGCGAATCATCATGGAAATTTTATCGGCGCACAGCGCGCAGTTACATATCGCCGGGACGCGGTAGAGGAGTGTCGGCGATAAAAATGCAGTCGCGAAGATGGAGCGCACAAATTTATTGTCTACGAGCGTCTACGCGGGCACGTGCGGCAAGCGGTTGATTTGAAAGCGATATGCCGTAGAGCTGCGGGAGAGGGACTGAGATTAAACGTATAGCTTGTTGATGCTGTGCGGTACACAGTTTCCCATGGAGCGTAGCGTCGCATGTCAAATATATCGCGTGCGTGTAGGTTTTCAATAAAATTGCGTTAATTGATCGCGATACGCACATCCGTGAAGTTCTCATCAAATTTGCGCAGCTATGTATGGGGTGGACGGAAATTTGGAAGTGCAAACGAGCAGAAGGACTTGCAACAGCGAACGCCAGCTGACGGGAAGAATAGCAACAATCAGTCGTATCGGAAAAAAATGCGGGGTATTTCTTTAATTGATAGGTGCGATATGATGTACGCTGTGCCACTCAGTAGTGAAGAAAAACGACGCTGTGCAATACTATCGTCACAGCCTTTCAAGCTGCACTAGCTGGCACGTATGGAGTCTATGCATACATTCTTCCGGATGCGCATCTTTGCCTAATCACCCTTTCGCGTTGCTCGCGCTGTACGACGTAACAAATGCATGACTTCCAAAGTTTTCTCCTACTATTCAGTCATCTCTGCGCATGCAAACCACTCTCGCAGTTGACATCATCACACATATTAAACCATATTAGCATAACTACGAATGAGATTATATGAATCACGTCGATTGAGAATTTATTTTATTTTAAATGCGCATGGTACTGCTATGCATTGACGTTACCAATATGTACTTTGAAAATGCATAAATATTTTACTTGCATACTTTATGTTAGATTATTATTCCTTTAACCCATTGACTGCCAACTACGAGATATTTGTAGTAAGATCCGTCTAATTAATCAAAAGTGTTTTTCTTTCAATCAAAAAAATACTGTAAATGTGTGATTTTTACAATTACAATATTATGAGAGAGTAACTTAATAATATTATATTTTGTAAAACTTCATGTCTTCTTTAAAATAAAACTGTGGCACCCAGGACAAGGCGCGCCAAATTTGCGTGGCAGTCAATGGGTTAAGCTACGCTTTTCATGTCTACTCCAATCTTACTTCCACTACCAAGAATTTGTTAAGACCTAGTCTAGCATAATTAATTAATTATTATTTTCGATCAAAATTTATAAGTACAGTTGTAACCTGTGTCGTGGACCACAGAATAAAACTTTCCTTCAAAGCTATATTTAATTAAAGTGAACTTAGTCCGATGCTCCGAAGTTTATCCCTATCTTACTCCTATTACCGAGAATATATTAAGGGCTAATCTAGCATGAATTACTCAGTCACCATTTTGAATTAACAGATATGAGTATTGTCGTAATTTTAACTCGGTGGCCCC
Source organism: Cryptocheilus praepositus (assembly GCA_033815515.1). Classification (NCBI taxonomy): domain Eukaryota; kingdom Metazoa; phylum Arthropoda; class Insecta; order Hymenoptera; family Pompilidae; genus Cryptocheilus; species Cryptocheilus praepositus. Next base: position 5,526,016 of record JAWWQZ010000257.1, read on the forward strand.
GGAATAAAACTTCTTAAAAGCTATATCCATTTGAATGAAATTTAGTCCGAAGCCGGCGAACCAGGAATCACGACGTTTTCGGGAAACAACCGAGATTGCTCGTTCATAACATAACAGTATGAAAGTCTGACGCATATTTACCGTTGGCGATCAGCATCCTTCCTCGCAGAGGCCCGCGTCACCCGAGGATGCCGCTCTGTATTCCTCTCGTCCACCGGTCGCTAATTGAATGAATTCCATATCTTTGTTACGGCGCCTCGGCCGGCTATTCTCGATGCAGAGAGTGCACACACCATGTCGAACACGGACGCTCCAGCTATCCTCCGCCTGCAGATTTAAATGCACGATCTATATTCCGTACGATTCCCCAGCGCGCAAATCTTATAATTGTCTCCGTCGCATTATGGAGCGCGAACCATACCGATACCGCGCGCACTATAAACGCGGGAAAATGAGGGGTCGCGCATAGAAGGCGGGCGCGCTGAATGCAGACCGAGCATTGGGCAAACAGCGTTCGCATCGGACATTGTGCTATGGCGCGCTGTGTTTCGAGAACAGGAGCAAAAGGCACGTAACGGGGCTGCATGCGAATGGCCCGAAGTTATTTCGCTCGTGTTCTCGCGTTCCTGTTCTCACGCGCCTGAAGGGGGGCAGTAACGATGGAGAAGTCGGTGGACGGAAGATGTCGGGGCGGGGGTGAGAGTGGCTCGCCTATCCTCTCCGGCACCCCTGGAGGCTCGACTAATGGCCGGCTAATTGCCAGAATGTAAATAAATATCCCCGGAACGGTCGTGAGCCAGCTACCACCTCCGGGGACTACGTCTATGAGGATATACTGCCTTCGGACATGCATTGCCACTTCGATAGCTCGCGCGGCTCTCGAACTATCGTGCCTCCTAACGAACGACGCTTCTCTCCCTTTCCCCGAGCATGCTCTACTCGTACATATGTGCTTACCACTTCACGCGTGTACTCCCCCGATGCGTCGTCAGATTTATGGCGAGCCAAACCACGGCCGTTACTTTTTGATTAGGCGGGTGGAAGGCGAGGACGATAAAAATAATGCGAGACGGCGCGCGTTTTAGGTTATGTAGGCGGACGATGGGCGGGAGTGATTCAGACGAAGACACCGATGTGGATGATGCGAGACTGAGTTATGTTGACCGGTGGTACTATTTCTTTAATCACTCGAAAAGCACGGAACGTTAAAATAATTAAACACGACACACGATGTACAACGCGAATGCCGCGACGAACAACTGATTGAGGTGGTCAATACCGGTGTCGATAATGGGAGATTGCCTGGTGGCGTCATCTTGTGCGGTAGTGGTACTAAAGTAAGGGATGTTACTTTTCGATTACTCACGGCGGATGCACGGTCGATAACGGTAATTAGACATGATGCACGATCTACTGCTGCGTACGCGCACGGGGATACAGACGATTGAGACGAATGGTCAATACGGTTGTCGATGTTGCGAGACTAATAGGTGGTGCCATCTGGTGCAACAGCGTTGGAAAGCTGGCGGATGTCCCTTTTCGAACACTCACTCAAAATACGCGAGCAATAAAAATAATTATTAATACGTTAACACTTTGCGGACCGAGCATTCTATTGCTAATCGTACCCAGTGGCCGGGTATTTTTTTGCGTCAAATATCTTTAAATTAGTAATGATTTGTTAGTAGTTAACACGTTGCCTGTCATGGTGGTCATCGGTGACCGGTGCAAAAGATTGTACTCGAAATGCAAAAAAATTCGCAATGAATCGTATTAGCCATTTGTGAAAAGCAATTGATATTGGAACGGCGCTTCAATACTTTGGCTTCTAACAACTGTGCATTACTTTCATTTTGCACGATTTAATCATACTCTGCAGTATTTTATCGCATCGCGGTTCCAACATAGCAAGAAACGCTTGGCAGTCAAAGTGTTAAACTGTCCACAAATATTTCTGTAATATTGCTAATCGTTTTGTCGCTATCCATATTTCAGAGCTCAAATAATTAATTCGCAATACAAATTACGAAAAACTGCGGCTGACAATCACGTAGCAACTGTGTGATATCTCGTCATCTGCCTTGAACGACAGAATATGCAAGACGATAGATCTCCTCAGTGGCCCAGAATGACGAAATACGCAAGACGATATATCTCGTCAATGGCCCCGAACGACGAAATAGCAATGACGAGATATCTCGTCATCCGTCCGCAATGTGTTAAGCGGCACGCCGGGCCCTAGGGACCGGCGCTAGACTTTTCGTTCGGGCCTCGTCGGTCTGCATGGACCGGTGGCGGACTTTTCGTTCGTATTATCATCGCGCATATGTCTGTCCTTTCATACTTGTGAGATTGAACGTTTAATTTAGGCGGCATCGTTTTTGTTTGGTCAATGGTTTAAGTAAAACAATATAATACATAAAAACATTAATGTGAAATGGTATGAAATGGTATCGAAAATTGGCTTTTGAATTATTATTGAACACCGCTGTTGTAAATTTCTTTTTCATATACCAAGAAACAACGGGCCAGAAGATGTCTATCACAATGTACCGTCAAAAATAGATAGACACACTTCTGCAGAAGGAGGAACAAGTGGACACCCGTATAAATCCCTAATATAAGTCCCTAGGGCCCGGTGTGGCGCTTAACGTGTTAATCATTTTGTACGTGTACTGGATTAATGGTTTTATTTAATCCTGTTGGAGCTTTAAGGATTTCTTTGAGGTTCGGGGTCCATGGCTCTCTTCTTAAGAAGAACTGTGGCTTTTCCGCAAATTCCTTCGAGAAGACGCTCATCCTCTGATTTAGTTTGTATACAAAGTAGTAGAAACTAAATCAGCGGATGTGCATCTTCCCAAAGGCATTTGCGAAAAAGATTACTGTACTCTTGAAGAGGAGTACCAGGGCCTCGAAAAATGTAGAGATCTCGTTGGATTAAATAAATATAAAGAAGTTGAATACTGATGGATTATTAAAAGCTTGAATTTCCAATAGTCAGATTTAATAAAAAATAATTAGGCACAACACCCTATGTACGCTGCTGACACGGGTGTGAATATAAATGATTGAGACGAATTGGCAATGTTCTTGTCGATCCTGTGAGACTTATGGGGACCGACTGATGGCGCCATCTGGTGACCTCGCGTTGCATATGCCGAGCGTAGCGCGAACTGAAAGTATTCAAGCAATTTTTCTCACGTAGTCATTTTGGGGTTATTGAAATAATTGAGCAAACACACAGAACGATTATTATTAAATATTAAAAGCTGCGCTGGTGGATTACCAGCAACGCGGAATATAATTGCAATGGCAAATGACGAATGCGTCGTATTGCCAGGACACATTAATGAACTCAAACTGACGCGGAGAATTATTATTCGAAATATACGCGTTTTACGTCGTTTAATTGCCAATATTCTGCGGATTATCGTTCTGTCGAAACCGTAAAAAATATTCGGGCCGTTGAGGCTTAATGGGTAGTAAATGGTAACGGATCACCTAGCTTGAAGATTGATGTTTCACGCCTAGCTGCATTTCACTAATTGACTTTTTGGTAATTGCATGGTAATTCGTGTATTGAATGTGCTGCAGTTTGCGTGCGAGCCGTGTAAGAATAAAAGTTTGTTTGGCCTGTTTCATAGCGTTCCATATTGTTCACCCAGGAGTTGATTACCGCAGACACAGGATTTTTTTATCTCATTTCAAATTACCGGTGGTAACAACACGATTAATATGACGTTGCTGCTTGACGTTTTATGTCATAATAGGTGAAATTCACCCGTGTTTGATAATGTCAATACATATTTTATTTCCGGAAAGTATAGTATTCGCATTATAACGAGCACCACCCGTCAGCGTTACATGAAACTCGTACGTTCAATTGATGCGAATTAACCCTTTGAGTCCTATGCAGCGCGATCGCACTGTTCAGGTTTCATGTCAAAAAGTCCTATTACTTTTATTGCAATGCGCTATTGGCAGTACGCGCTCAATTTTACTGATAATTATTTTCAGCATAGTTACTGTTTTCGGTGTCAACCATATGAGTAATACATTTTGTCTTTAATTGCCATTACTTTAATTTGGACTTATTTGATAAACACATGCGTTATCGCGCCGTTTAGTATGTCATAGAAACTCAAGATTTTCTGAACTACCCATACCGCTCAATTTTACTGATAAACTCATAATTGCCATTACTTTAATTTGGCTACGGTTAATAAACATATAACAAGATTTTCTGAACTACCCCGAAACTCATACGGTTAAATAAATTTCGCCTCCACCGTTCGCAACACTTGTCAAATCAACCGAAATCGCACTGTTCAGGTTTCATGTCAAAAAGTCCTATTACTTTTATTGCGATGCGCTATTGGCAGTACGCGCTCACTTTTACTGATAATTATTTTCAGCATAGTTACTGTTTTCGGTGTCAACCATATGAGTAATACACTTTGTCTTTAATTGCCATTACTTTAATTTGGACTTATTTGATAAACACAAGCGTTATCGCGCCGTTTAGTATGTCATAACAAGATTTTCTGAACTACCCCCGAAACTCATACGGTTAAATAAATTTCGCCTCCACCGTTCGTAACACTTGTCAAATCAACCGAAATCGCACTGTTCAGGTTTCATGTCAAAAAGTCCTATTACTTTTATTGCGATGCGCTATTGGCAGTACGCGCTCAATTTTACTGATAATTATTTTCAGCATAGTTACTGTTTTCGGTGTCAACCATATGAGTAATACATTTTGTCTTTAATTGCCATTACTTTAATTTGGACTTATTTGATAAACACAAGCGTTATCGCGCCGTTTAGTATGTCATAACAAGATTTTCTGAACTACCCCCGAAACTCATACGGTTAAATAAATTTCGCCTCCACCGTTCGTAACACTTGTCAAATCAACCGAAATCGCACTGTTCAGGTTTCATGTCAAAAAGTCCTATTACTTTTATTGCGATGCGCTATTGGCAGTACGCGCTCAATTTTACTGATAATTATTTTCAGCATAGTTACTGTTTTCGGTGTCAACCATATGAGTAATACATTTTGTCTTTAATTGCCATTACTTTAATTTGGACTTATTTGATAAACACAAGCGTTATCGCGCCGTTTAGTATGTCATAACAAGATTTTCTGAACTACCCCGAAACTCATACGGTTAAATAAATTTCGCCTCCACCGTTCGTAACACTTGTCAAATCAACCGAAATCGCACTGTTCAGGTTTCATGTCAAAAAGTCCTATTACTTTTATTGCGATGCGCTATTGGCAGTACGCGCTCAATTTTACTGATAATTATTTTCAGCATAGTTACTGTTTTCGGTGTCAACCATATGAGTAATACATTTTGTCTTTAATTGCCATTACTTTAATTTGGACTTATTTGATAAACACAAGCGTTATCGCGCCGTTTAGTATGTCATAACAAGATTTTCTGAACTACTCCCGAAACTCATACGGTTAAATAAATTTCGCCTCCACCGTTCGTAACACTTGTCAAATCAACCGAAATCGCACTGTTCAGGTTTCATGTCAAAAAGTCCTATTACTTTTATTGCGATGCGCTATTGGCAGTACGCGCTCAATTTTATTGATAATTATTTTCAGTATAGTTACTGTTTTCGGTGTCAACCATATGAGTAGTACATTTTGTCTTTAATTGCCATTACTTTAATTTGGACTTATTTGATAAACACAAGCGTTATCGCGCCGTTTAGTATGTCATAACAAGATTTTCTGAACTACCCCCGAAACTCATACGGTTAAATAAATTTCGCCTCCACCGTTCGTAACACTTGTCAAATCAACCGAAATCGCACTGTTCAGGTTTCATGTCAAAAAGTCCTATTACTTTTATTGCGATGCGCTATTGGCAGTACGCGCTCAATTTTACTGATAATTATTTTCAGCATAGTTACTGTTTTCGGTGTCAACCATATGAGTAATACACTTTGTCTTTAATTGCCATTACTTTAATTTGGACTTATTTGATAAACACAAGCGTTATCGCGCCGTTTAGTATGTCATAACAAGATTTTCTGAACTACCCCCGAAACTCATACGGTTAAATAAATTTCGCCTCCAGCGTTCGTAACACTTGTCAAATCAACCGAAATCGGGTCGACACAATTAAGGGACAAAAAAAACTTCAAATTAATATTCACGTGTGACAGCGTCTTACTACGTGCCAGTGAAGATTGGTCCCAATTCTTGAAAAGGCCACAGTGCCGTGGCCGAACGTTTCACCTACCTATATTTAAAACTTCATCTCCGTCGTCGGTCCTTTAATAAGTCACGGTCCTGTGACATTTAATATCATTCATGCATCATGAAGATCAATGCGCTTGTCGGGCAGCATCCTCAATGCACTTTCCTCCTACATTCGCGTTTACAATATGTTTGTCACGGTACTTGTTTATACGTAGCCACACTCGCTACGAGTGAGCTTCGGGAAGTTCTTGTCGAATCTAAACACGGAGAGTGCACGATGAAGCACGATATGTGATCCGGTCGATGCAAAGTACAGCTGCACTTATGTTAATGCAAGCATGGAGAAGTTCGACGCGGCGGCTGCTTACCCTCGCTATCAGTCTATTGAACGGCATGACGTAATATCGTGAGGAAATTATAAAGGTTGACTTCACCGTGAAGGCAGAAAATATCGAGATGCGCCCCGCTGCGATGTGTTTTAGCGTACACAACGTCGCTGCACGGGTTCGTAAACAATCGCAAGCCAGGCCATCGGAACATATTCTTTATACTCCTTCCCAATTACCCGCCGAAAATACGGCAAGCGCCGAGATAACAGCGAAATAATGCAAACTGTGGCTTTTACGTGACCTTATTACGTTACACGAAGTGTAAAGTGTACAGACGATTGCACACATTAATATTCGGTCGTTTTTTAAACCAGAATAACTTTTTGTAAATTGCACGAAACGACTTGAATGAATGACATATGAAAAAGTCTCGGCAAAATCGCAATTTATACGAATGACAAAAATATATGGCGGGTTGTTTTTAACAAGTTTTTTTATTTGGCTGTGTCGTGTGGATTTAAATCCATTTTATATATGCGGCAAATATTGCAATAATGAAAATGGCATATTTTTAGGACTTTTTGCCAATGAATTGAATAAATCTGAAGATTTTTACATCTTGCAGAGACCGTCGCTTGTATCTGCATTAATCGATATGGATTAAATTTTCGGCATCTATATAACTGACCTGAATCTGCAAAACATGTTATTTGTGTTTTCATTAGGGATACAATGAATAAAGTTGTAGGGCCTATCTTTACCATTTTTATTGCAAATCCCATGAATTGCAATTGTTACAATTTACCATTTTCATGACATCTGTTAAACTCACTCTTCCAACGTCTCAAAAATTCAAGTTGTTTCGTCCAATTTTAAAATAGTTAAAGTATTTTACAGAGTGTCCGAATATTAAAACACTCGCTAACAGGCGTCACATACGCGTGACACGGCGGTTCGTTTCGAGAGGTCCGGGGTCACATATATACGACATTTATATCGAATACTTCGTTTCGATTATTTAATACGTTTCGCATGCGTACAAACGAAATTGAGAAACATGTTACGTGAAACTCGCAAAAAAGACATGGACCATCCCGTTTATTCCTCTAATGCGAGTAATTCGGTGTCAAACGTGGCACATACTAACCGCCTGATCGTCCCGGCGCAAATTTTCATTGGATTACCACTTTTCGCGGCGGTGATAAAATAACGTTCCAACCTACGTCTGTTTGTTCTTCGTCACATCCGGGCTTCCTCTTTGACTTACTCGCGTTTCTTGCTTTTCTATCGGCGCCACCGCAGACACGCGCTGTCGGTTTCCTTATTTTGAACGGGTTAGCTACAGCACGGTCACTTGAAGTTGGCACGCGATGCGTGGACGTCCCATTATGAGCCTGTCTCTTGCTACCCCTTCTGATTCTGCTTCACTCGTGCTGCACATAGAAATAATCTGTGCTGCATTCATAATTGAGAAGCACAAAATATCGGAGTGTGCTTAAAACTCAGTTTTATCGGGTCGGGGATATTAAGCAAAAAATGGCAGGATTGTAAAGGAAAGTAGTACAGGTAGTGAATTAGGGATGGCGTGATCAGCAAATAACCCTTATTTCTGTGAATGGCGCAGATTTATTAGAATCAAATATTTTTCAACAGAGAACAATTGAATTAAATTCATGTTTTTCTTTGTTTTCGATTAAGATTGAAAATTGAAGATTGAAAGATTAAAAAGATTGAAAATTTATTTTATTAAGTGAAAATGTCATTCCGTTTTTTTTTGTCGGAAAACATTTGATTATAATTAATCCACGCCATCGGATAAACAGACGCGAGTGGATGAACAACGCGTACCGCATGTCATGTAATGCGAATGACGTAGATGTAGAGTTGACAGTAGGGGTAATGTGATGTCATAAGGGATTTTTGAGCGAATTCGGTCGGTATCGCTGGTGAAACGTCATCGGATCAAATTTATCTTGCTTTTCACGAGATAAAAAATTTGTTCCTGGTTAAACATTTTCATATATACCTTCACGTGATCACTCTGCATATTTCATGACCCTTGGGCTCCTCTTTAAGTCTAATAACACATTTTAAACATATGCACGTCTATTGTACATTTACGAAATTATCCGTGTTCCTTTAACTGAAATGTTACACCCAATCCCGTTATTTTACATAAATTTCGTTGAGTTTTTTTCCTTCAACGATCCCTCCCGCACCTCCGCGGTTCCACTACTCAGGCTCTTGCCCGAAATTTCGCCTAATTTATATCTCTGCGCAGCGGAGTGTTGTTGTCATGGGAAATCCCTTTACTGCAGTACCTACTGTGCACGTATGTTTCGGTTGCCTGTGCATGTAATTCTGGAACGGAGAAGAGGGGCACAAGGTTCCTCCAAGGAGTGGAAAACTTCGGTGAGGACTGGCACTAGAGGGAAGGAAGCCTCACATGCCAACTTAGAGTGACCCTACCTTAGACATCACGGTCGAGTCACCGTTTGCGGTGTGGGTGCAGCTGCTAGTCGTTGCGATGGCGGCGCCAGCCCTGCGGCAGACAGGACGTGACGTCAGCGAATGCAAATCTCGCCTTTTATTGCCGGCCCGCGGCGCGGTTGGTTGATATTCTTCCCGAGTACGTCGGTGCCGAGGCTATCCCGTGCAACAGCTCGGGCTGACATGAACAAGACTCGAGAGCCGATCGTTGTGGGGCGTTCCGAAAATCGGTAAGAATCTATCGCGTGTGCCACGCATTCCACGAAAAGACGGTGTGATGCATCGACCCGGTCGTGCAGTCGCTCTTCTGATCCTATGCTTTGTTTTAACCCTTGCGGTGCTGAATACTTGTGACGGATGGGGCGCGAGTGTGCAGAATACTCTGGGGCACGTGGCACTCCGTCGGGCTGAATACTTTTTCAGCGGAACCATTTTAGAGCGCGGTTGAATGTTGAAGAATAACACAGCCCGGATACAAACGTTTAAGCCCGTGGCGAGCACGTTCGATGTAGTTTTTCGTTTCTTTCACCACTCGACGTTTTCGAAACATTCATGCAGATGGATGTAGACACTCAGATGGAGCTGCGTTGACTTTACACCGTCATTTCAGTCACCACGGCTAAGAAACAACCGAAGTTCCTACATAAACGAAATTCAGTCACTACACCCCTAACACGATTGTCGCGAAAGTTTCCGTGCTACCGAAAAGACTCGCATTCGACCGCATTTCTTTTCTACCCGACCATCCTGGTTCTCGTGCCTGGACATCACTACTTTTAACCGATTTCACAACAAACTCTTTGGCCAATATCATTAATACCCAGTAGTCTCGCGATCCGAAGAAAGGCCCACCGGCAATTATAACTTTCACACGGCACACACGAAATCCTGCACACGAAATGCGGTTGGCGTTCCGACACGCACTCTGCCAACGACGTAACTCTTTCCGCACACGCTCTACTTCTGTGCACCTAACCTAGACACGCTCGATTACGTCGCATCTGGCAGCAACTCGCCCGTTGTCCGGTCAGCACCCGCGTCGCTTTGTGGCTTTAATCGACGAGCGTAAGTACGGTAGCACGCATTGCGGCCTGCATCATCCGGATGCGGATACACAGGTGCATCGCTTCTGGAATGCTTCCGGAGCGTCGTATGCAAATTGCGGGGGATGCGATTCATACGAGTGGATGTAGGACGTCCGGCGTGGATGGCGCTAGTCATAGTATGAACGAGTACCTCGCTAAAGCGCACGGCGTTCTCCTTCTCCGTGGCTTTCACGGAATCTGTAATATCACGGCGACCGCGTTGCGCGTGGATTCTATGGCGCACGGATCTTGTAACACATACGGCGGCATATACGCTCGTATGCACGCGCGTAGGCTTTGTATACAGGGACGACTGTAACGTAGACTCTACATCTCTGACGTCTGCGTGTACAGCGTCGATCCGAAATACGTAGCGTTGCCAGATGAATTCCCTCGACAACCCCTTGTGACGTTATATTACCCGTACCGCCAGCTCTACATATGTGGCACTTGTTCGGTCCTGAGCGCGTTGCTTTTTTCGGAACAAATCGGTATAGTGTCGATCTGAAATAAGCAACTTTTTCTGGCTTCTATATAGGAACTCGCTATTCATCCTTGTTTGTTTGAAGTCGTATGCGGAATGACAGGTTCATGAAAACAGGAAGTCGTAAATCTTGGGTAGTTATTATTGTGTCTGTGTGGAGAACAAAGTTAAGTCGTATATCACATCCTTCCGGTATTAATCAATGGGCCGGTCCTTACTAACTTCGGAACGAAACTGTGTAGGCTTTATTTGAAATAAGCAGCTATGTTTGGTTCTAAGTAGGTACCCCGCCATTATTTATTCGAAATCGTCCGCAGAGTGAGAAGTCCGAGAAAAAAGGAAGCCATAAATATATAGGCTCGAGTGAACAATCATTTTTGCTGCCGTCATCCCGCGAATAAAGTTAAGCCATACAGTAAACATCCCCACCACCTCCCGTAAAAAACAACTGGCCGGTCCCGAATGCGTTGCTTATTTTGGAACAAAATTGTATAACGCAGAAAAATCGTCGGTCGTATAGAAAGGGGCGAAGCTTATGGCAGAGGCGAGGAGGGTCGTAGATCAAAGCGAGGTTCTAAATTTGCAGGCGCCTTCCGCGAAAGGGGTGGGCGTGCGACTTTACGAGCGCGGACGTCGTCTATTCTCTCGCTTTTTATTTACGCGCGTCATCCGCGGCTTCGTTAACGTGCCGCGAGTGGCATGGTCACGTCCCGGCATAAAAACCGATCGTCGACGGACTGATGCTAAATTTTTTACCTACCAATTTCGAGTCGCGTCAATTTCGATCGCCGTCGGTCACGCTACAGTTTGTGCGCGTCAACGACCGCGAATTCACCTTTCGCTCGCGTTCGATCTCCCGTGACTATTACATCGTAAGCATGAATGAAGTTACCGGCGGTTCGACCAATCTGCGAGCGTTTCTGTGTCAGGGGTTTTTAGAAAAGTCGCCTTCCGTGCGCGAAAACTGCGTGTCGCGTGACGAGCGAACTCTCCGACTTCTCCGCAACCGCCGCGGTTACCTTAATAGTTTTATAATTTTCATCGACATTTTGCCCTCCCGCGTGCCAGTATGTTGGTAAATTTCTAATGAAATAGACGATCACGAACGTCGTTTCGCATAATCGTTCTCAGGCAATCTTCCAACTTTTTTTTACGGCCTTCTTCTTACGCGCGCTGTCGTCCGAGCGCGCGCATATTACTGTCGGCGACTGTAACCAGGCAATCAAGCGCTTTGCACCGCACGTCGCCGTATTTCGACCATTACGTAACGTATGGATTCCACAATACGCAGACTCGCCGATCCACGGATTCACCGACACAAAAATTCTACAATACGGACGTCGTGCATCGCGGAATCGATATTGTATGGGTTTTCCATTTGACAGCACCGTATGCGTCATCCGCCGCGAACTCGTTTCTACCGTCAAATATATTCTGTCTACGTGAAATTAATCGCTCGAGGGAGTGCTGGCAGATCGAAGGGCGAACATAAGCTCTCGCGAGGCACAGCTTTACGAGCGGTATCGGCGTCTGTCGCGGGAGCACGATCCTCCCTTGTGTTATTTAGGTGCGTCATCTGCGGCTTTGCCAGAGTGCGCGAACCGGGCCGTGTGTTCGTCTTGAACACACATTTCCGCGCCCACGGTATATGTCTTCTTTATTGCGTCGTCGTTCGTGAAAGAAGTATGTCGCGGCGCGAATGTTCTCTGCCGGCAATTTCCACAACGTTCCCGGAGATTTGCCGTGGCTGTTTCAAAAAGATGGCGCGTGGCCGCAAACTCGGACTCAGCAACCGTGGACCCTGGTCATTTTAGGAGCAGTGAGGGAGAAAGTTCAACGCGTTGCGAACAGTACCCTCTCCGCACACGTATTTTGATGTCATACTCTTCTGGATATAAACCCGCGTGAGCGAAATTACCATATGCAATAGTTGGCCAAATTGCGACAAACGAGAGAACAGCATAAATTTGCGTTCTGTTTGAATTGACAAGGTTGAATAAATATCTTTGTATTTAATATAATTGTCTTATGTGTTAGAGTATCAGAGCATCCACAATTTAATAATGCAGACTATCGTATAACATCTACGGAACGTCGGCATGAAGTTGATAGCAAACGTGGCAAGTGTCCGGCAGCCAATAATTCCAGTAATACTGGCTGCCAACGACAGAAATTTCATATCTTATGTATGTCTGGAATCATAAAAATCAGAGTCTTCTTGAACTTACAACTGTCAGTTTATTTTGTATTAACATTAAGAGCGAACAGCAAAATTATATTCGTAAAAATATTTATTTTCAAATATTTTAGCCATTTAGAAAAAATGTTCAATTGTAACAGTTTAAGCATACGAATTTATTCCAAGTTATTCCCTTTAATATTAGATTTACGAAACGCATAAATTAGATGGGTTTTGGATTTTACGAACAAAATTAGAGCTATCAGTATTCTTTTCTAGCAATTATTGCTGATTTTTGCGAATGAAATAATATAAATTTACATCCGAATTCATTTCCTCCCAAGGGTTCTTATTATCAAATTCTGTAAGTCGTACTCGTACCTTCTCCGTATCTCTCCATATCCCCAGTTCTCACGTTGGAAAGCTGACAATTGTGCGATAATTTCTTAACCCAACTATATATTTAACTGTAACCCGTCCGCCAGACCTTATGAAAACATTTGCAATGTTGGCATATTTTAATTTCTCTCTTACATTTCTTCATATTTTCACAGCCCCTATATTACTGGCCATTAACTCAACGTTAGAGGTGCGAGAAATAATTAAGACACCCTTACGCGCACACGATCACTGCGATTCCCATGCACCGTCGCATGCATTACCCCCGTGTGACCTATTAAAATATGAAATATAGGACTTTCAACAAAGAAAAGACACACGGTTCAACTATACGTAATAATAAGCAAGAACGGCAAAAGATGAAGTTGAGAGGAAATTTAAAAATTTCTGGGTCAAGAGGACATGATGATTTGTCATGCGACGTAGTCAGAAAATGGTGCGTCCAGGGTCCACGTTTGCTGAGACAAGCTATACACGAGCACGTGCGATCTGGGCACGCTCGTAGATCGAACAGTACGCGCACGCAACCGCGAATGGAGCGAAACTTTACGAGCGCGATTATCCTTTGTCCAGTTTCGAGAAGGGAACGATTTTCTAGCGTTCCACTTATCGCGGTCGACCTGACGCGAACGATGTCCAGAATATTTTCGCACAGTGACCGGTTATTTTGTACACCCGCGTCGTAGCACGTGAAAACCGCCGGTCAGCAGAGGACTGTAGCGAAACTTTACACGCCAATTTTGGGCCACGTCAATTTTTAACGCTTACGTATATTGAATTCGACGACGCCGCACGTTCGCGCCACCACAAATAGCCGCAGACGCGCGGACAATTTTTCCGCGATGCGCCGCGGCGTCGGTCTTGTTTGGCGAAACGTTACGTGCGATTGCATAAACGCGCGTAACGTGCGACACCGCAAATAATTTCCAGTCATCCTTACACAAAAGTGCGCCTCGTATGTCGCCGTCCGTTACGCGGTCATCGGACAGAACGTAACCGTCGGATTTTTCTCCTCGCGTCGGCCGCCGACAAGCGAGCGACATCAAAGGTAGACGCTAGTTACGAACAGTTTCATTCGGCGTTCGACGGAATTGTCCTCTCCCTTCCAATCGGCCGCTCTGTCTCATTCCTGTGTTTCGTGGTGCCGCCAAGGGCACCATTTTGCCGAGCCTCGCTCTCTTTCGCCGAATCGGCACCGTCGTTTCTACCCTGCGACCCTCGCAGTCCCGCGCCAACGAGTGATCGACGTTAATCGATCGTCCGGCACGCTCTATTCTCGATCCAGCAGCACGCGCGACCCTCGGTGCAACTGAAATACACGATACCTATCGGATCGTGTGTCCCCCGCATCGAACGGACACGGATAATATTATCGACATGCGGGGGATGAAAATTGAATTGGGCGCGTAGCTACGTATACCGCGGTTGAGGAGTCGCGTTTCCCGAACTCCTCTCTATCTCCCTCTTTGTGTCTGTCGCTCGATGACATCGGGCGACCCGGCAAAAGGCTGACAGGAGTCGCGTCGCTGAATCCTGAAAGTGCCGGGGGGTGGGATGGGTATATATCTTGCGGAGTGCGGGGCGAAGGACGGTGGAGAATGGGACAGAGGAAGACAGAGAGGGCCGAAGGGTTGGTAGAGTGGCGACGTGAGTGTCGAGGGGTTGTGGGTGGCTGGGGGGCGGAGAGGGCGAGTAACCGTGCGCTCTTTGTGCACCGACTACTAGATTGCCCGACTGTCAATAGCAGAATAATTGAAAGACGCGCGCTTAATTAGTACCCCGGCAGAGCCTGGCTCGACTGGCGGGTGAGATTATTTCGAGCCGAAGAACGAATCGTCGGCCGTGGAGGGTGGACGTGGCGAGGGTCGAGGGTTGAAAATGCTGGGCGAGCGAGAAGATGCCGCGTGAAGGGACGGCGAGGGAGAGGTGGACTGCTAAGAATCGACCTACGACTTTTAGCGCGCGTTCCTGGCGCAAGCCTGGGCGCTGGGAACGTGCCGGGAATTTTCATGGCTAGTCCTGGCACGGTGTAGTTACTTCCTGCAACTGTCGCCATGCCACGAGTCGTACCTTCCCGTTTCCAGCCTGCCCCGCCTGCCGTATCGCCTTTTTCGGCTCGTTCTTCGGTAATTTCATTAACGAAATTCTCTCGGCCGGTTCCGCTGGGGCTATGGGGTGTTAGTGTTACCGAATGAAACGCGTACGGTGAATACACTGCGGTCAGTCTAAGTTGGCGCATGGAGCGTAGGGCAACTGCTTGGGCATACGATGTCTTCCTAGGTCTTCTATGCCACAGTTCTAGTTTAGTAGCGCTGAATAAAGAGATGGTGAATGCTGCATTCAAAAGTGAAAGTCAATCGTGCGCTTCTAGCCTGTCTGGGCACAATTTGGGCCATGGTTATTTTAGGGGTAGTGGCAAAAGTGGTCTGATGCGGAGTGTTTAATACCTCCACCACTTGCGTACTCTGACGTTTTTTTTTGTTGTATATATTCAAAACAAAATTTCTTCAATTCTTAACAAGAAAAGATACGCGATTCAGCAATACATGATAGCATGCAAAAA
Source organism: Cryptocheilus praepositus (assembly GCA_033815515.1). Taxonomy (NCBI): domain Eukaryota; kingdom Metazoa; phylum Arthropoda; class Insecta; order Hymenoptera; family Pompilidae; genus Cryptocheilus; species Cryptocheilus praepositus. The sequence continues at coordinate 5,541,770 of JAWWQZ010000257.1, forward strand.
GCGTAAAGGGGGCCAAGATAAAATTTCGGGATTCGTAGGGGAACAGGACCCGATAACTTGACGTGGGACGTTCTCAGGAAATTATAAGAGGACGAGTCCATCTTGAAGGACCGAAGGAGAGCTTTTATAGGAACTGGCACGGGACAGAGGGAAGTCTCACAAGCCAACTTAGAATGACCCGAGCTTAGATTCGACCCTGTGAATATCGGTAGAATTCGCGTTGAACTGGGAAACGAAGGGGAAATCTTCGTCGTCGCGTGCACTTTCGCTGCAGCTTTCGGTAACCGAAGCTTCATTGCCGCTTAGCGCTTAAGCGAGTTTCGGAACAACGGAATATTTTATGGAGACAATAGCGTTAAGCCACGATCCTCCGTGACCGCTATTTTAACGAGTCGAATCAGACAGCTATTTATATGAAAATGTAACTCGACGGGTGTAATACAATTTACCGCGCAGAACGTGCTTCATAGATTTATCTCGGAACGCAAAATTCCCGCTCGCTCCGGAGTCCTATTAACAAAGTATTTTATTCATAAAAGTTACTTGACATTCGCGAACGCACGCACGGGAGCTTAGCTTTTTTGAACTCGTTAGTGTAGCCGTACATTGTCCCATTGATTCCCCCGGCTCGGAAAATCTCTGAATCGTCGAAATCCGTTCTATACCTAAGTGGTAATGAACTTCCTTTGTGTACGCCGTCGCGTTGTGTGCAGTAATATTTGAGATACAATGCTCGCAAGAGGAAGCGCTTTGTCATAGCACGTTCGAGGGCCATAAACCTCTCGGTGCCAGCGAGCCGGTGCTTTAGACGCGAACTTTTCCATATCCGACTTTGCAGCTGACTGCGTCGCTCGGTCATCGTCGCCCGTCAATATAATCGGTTTAACGTATCGCAACTTCTATGCGCAAATTTCGAATTTGCGAAGTTCCCGCGACATGAAAATGATCTCCTAGAGCCGCACGGCTTCGGACCACTTTCCCTGCTGGCTGCCGAGCTTCGACACGACCGCCGAAACGCTTCCGAACGGTCCCTGGCTCGGATTTTACGAGCTCACCGCCCGTTTCCGAACTTTCAGTCCCCAAATCGTTTTACGAACAATCGTCCCGCGCGCGGTCAAATACCGATTCTTATCCCACGACTTTCTGCTCTACACGAGAACTCGGAGAATTGCGTTTCCATTGAGTCAGGTTTGATCGATCACCGGGGCGGCGTCATTGACGGGGCGCTTTGCTGCGCGATAATAAATCTGCTTGCCGAATGAAATCCGTGACTTTTACTCGGCACTTTTCGAAAACAAGTAGGAGCCTTAAGCAGAGCCGCGGGTCGTTCAGCACTTCCGATTGTCGGATGAACGATCGTCCCGCGCAGGAAAGAATTCCGTGATTTTCAACGTTCGAGCGGCGACGCTTCGGAAAGAGGAAAATTGAGTTTCGAGAGAATTATGTGCGCGCGCCGACGTATCTTTCGCGTACGCCGCGAGGATACACGGGAATTCGTTCCTACGGAAATACTACTCCAGGGATTGGAACGCGTATTATAAAGGTCCATCCTCGCGTGATCTGTCGATAACGAAGAATTTAGAGCCACTAGGAGGATCGTAAAATATTTATTCGCCCTTCCAGTGTCGCGTAGAGGAGCGGCGAGGTGGAAGGATTTTTACAGGTGCGCGCGTACACCACCGCTCCGAAATAAGCATCCATCTTTCCGTTTGAAATAAGCAACTCTCCATGTCCCCTTGATTCTTTGAAGACGACCGCAAAGTGAGAGATCTGTAAAAGGGAAACGATAAATCTTGATGTTTGAATAAACAGCGATGTTTCATGGAAGAAGAATAAAATATGTGTAATGCTTTGTCACTAGAGTATTAGCGATCCTGTCGTCTAGCATATTCATACATTTATATAAATACATTAGAACGCTACTAATACAATATATTATAGTTAAAAAATATACACGGTTCATACTAATGGTTAAATAATTCTCAAAAAATAAAAGCAGGAATGGCACGGAATGAACAGGTCTCCTCTCGTTCGAGAACAAAGTTACGCCAGATAGTATGATTAATATTGTTTAATTAAACAAGTTCCGTAACTTCCGTGCACTCTACCCGTAATAAGTAACTGCCAGGTTCCGGATCTGTTGCTTATTTCGGAACAAACCTGTTTTATATAAAACGTAATGCATTACCTACCTCCGTCTAGATATGTCGTGTTTTCGGGAAGGCGGGAGCGGCGTGTTCAATTGGATTTTCTTTCTAATCCACGAACGACCGCTAAATTGCCGTCTTCCCTCTGGCTCTACGTAGCCAAAATACTATCGGGTCGAAATTGCACGTAATCGTCGGAACGATAAATCGCAGCCGATGAAAGGGGATTGGCGAAAAAGACCCTGCGTTATTTGACGTCCCGAACAAACGAGATCTTTGAATCTTCGAAAGCGGAGAAACGCCGCCATTGTTATTGGCTGCGCGTAGTCGATGGGCTTCCTCTTTCAGCGCGCATCTCGAACTTAGTTTCGCGTGACGCAAGGATTCATCTATGCACGCTGTTGACTTCGCCAATCAATGGGTGATAATTTCGCCGACGTACGTTTTCATGAACTTCTCTTTGTCATGCTCGTCACGTGCGTGTACTGAAATCTGAATAGGTCGCCACACAAATCGCCAGCATGCAGCAATGCAGTATCGGTTAAAGCGAATTTTTCATTAAATTTTGAACCCATTCATGTATCCAGCGCGCCCAAAAATAATCTGCACTATATTCATTTATCGCGCAGCGTCTGTCGCTGATGGTGCATCGTATTGATCGCGGATCGAAAATATTCGATAACACTAAATTTGCATCATAGACCGTGCACATTGCGATACCTGGACCTACGTGTCACCACGCTACAGGTTACTTTCGGTTTTGTCTATTCAACCCATTCAGCCTTCATTTATTGCGTGCTTTGCGTGGACGAACCGCGACATTTGTTTCGTATTTTATGTGGTCAAACTGCGATATGCGATCGTGTCATATGTGAACTGTTGCACCGTTTGATTTCCACGAAATAAATTTGAGAAAGAGAACGGCTCAAGATGAAATGACTCTATCTTTTATATTTATGCAACGAGTATTATAGAATGTATTCCATATTAACAGGTTTCCTGCCAAATTGTCTTTGACAAATTATTGTTTCAATCTCATGCGCACCGGATCTGGTAGACGCTGGTAAATTTTAATAAATACCTTTCACCCTTGATGCTTCCGCGGCCAATATTCTCGCAATTATTGGCTTCCGGATACTTACCGCACCTGTTCTAACCCCTATGCCAACATTTCCGAAACGTCCGATACTAACTTTGGTCCAAGTCATACACTGGGCGTTCGACTCGTAGCTTACGCAGAATGGGTTAAAAACGCTCGTAAATATTCGGCGTGGCAGGAGAACTGCATATTACGCGTCCGTTCCCTCGCTAATGATTGCACAGGCTTGCCGGAGAGAACCGATCGTCGTTGGCGGCCGGGCAAGTTGTTTACTGAATCGTCGTCTACAGAGGACGTTAGACACACGGAACGCATGTACTCCCATTTTCAACGTGACATTAACAACCTCTCGTTAAGTCCCGAACGCCTTCGAACGCGTTCTCACCGGGGAGTAAGGCGCGCCATTTCCCGTGCAAACATTCCGAGCAACTCAGTCGACGAAGGTTCTCTCACTGCGAGGAGGAAATAATAATTATCTTGTTGCCTGTTCTGGATCCGATGGAAATGCGCGTCCGTGTGCTTGCGCGGCCACCACCTTAGTGCGAATAGATACTTTATCAATTATTTCTTTACACGAAGCCCCGAGCTTGCGAGTCAGTATACGTTCTTCCGGGTCGTTCTATTAGGTGTACTGTTGGTAGTCAACGGAATAGCAGACTCGGTAATAAGATACTGTTGCGGAACAGGGGTTTGCGGCAATAGTTACGGCCGATTGTAATAATCACCATTGTACAAGCAGCATCGCGGTTTTCTTGGGTGATTCTTAAATATCCGTGGGCTGGGTTAATCTTCTAAGTATAGCTGAACGAGAGTCAAGATGATAGCGGAAGACCCGTGGGATTGAAGAGGAAAGGTGTTTGAACAAGCGGGACTTCTTGAAGAGGGGTCACGTCTCGAGGCCCTCCATTTTTAAATGTAAAGGATTTCAGAAGTGACGGATGATTATAAGAAGACCGGCAGACGTACGGTCGGTAGAAAACTGCTTGTTAATCTTTTAGAACGATATTGTCGCGGGATATCGGTGCAGAGGTTTCGGGAACGGAACAAAAAGTGAAAATAATAAGCGAAGGGAGCAAGAAAGTGTATTTAGTCGAACACTCATTATCGCGTTAATTGCTGCCTTGATTCCGTCAGGACCCTCCGTCGTAAAATTCCGAGGAAATGGCACGACAATTCGATTTAATTAAAAGTTTCACCGTACCCGGATGCGGACAATTGAATTCAATAACAGCGATTACCTTACTGCAATCCGTTAACGTATCAATGTCAGTTTCAGCGCAACGTAAATTGTACCGCTGATATTTGCCATCTACCGTTCGCAGCTCGATATACGGAATCAAAATAAGTTCCGTCAATTTCATCGTCTCGACGAAAGTCGTTTATCGATCCATTGCCATTGATCTTAATTCCATACTTTCCGCACTCGATTGTGAACTCGATTCCGCCGGCATTCGATGCTTGTTGTGGCGGGTGGCGATAGTAGTGGTGGCGATAGTAGTGGCGGCGATAGTGGTGGTGGCGATAGTAGTGATGGCGAGTTACAACCTCGGGAAAACAACTCGTAATTAAGGCTGCAGCGCTACTCGAGCGATTATTCTCCTCCAAGTGGGTCATCGGATAATCGATGTTTTCGGCCGGGACCGCGAGGCCGAACAGTTTTCGACCTTTAATACTTCCACCGTTCGTGTCGGAACTCATAATTCAAGGTGCTGCTCTCTCTCCTTCCTTCTTTCCCGTCCTCTTCTATTGCCTTCTCTATCTCACTCCATCAGCATCTATCTTTGGCTTAATTCGAGGCCGGTTTTTACGTCACTCCGCTCGTAGACGTACCTTGTAACCGGGAAAAAGATTTCAACGTTGCAAATGAAAATTTAACCTCGCCGCGCATACGAAATCTTGATAAAACGCAGTGTTAGCCGTGCGTGCATATTCTTGCGGGCTCTTACGCAGCTCCGTGACTTCGTGGTGCCAGGATCTCGCAAATAGCCCACGCGACCGATCGTATCGATGTGCTTCGCGCACTTTGTCTACAATGTTCACCGGCGCCATCAAAAGTGGACATCGTATAGGAAGTCGTACGCAGCGTTGTTAAGTAACGTCCATCAAAAAAATCCCTTATGAGATCACGTTTGCCTTGCCGTCAACTCTACAACTATGTTATTCACGTCATATGAAATAAGGCATTTTCACTTAAAAAATAAAAAATGTATAATCTTGACGGATGTAAAAAAAGACGTGATTAAATTCCCTTAAAACTGACTTATGACAAACCCTTTCATGCCAATATAAAAAAAAACACATTGACGTAAAATACTCTTTCCTCTCCGTTCACCCTCTCTTCGCCTCTTCCTCTTCACTCACATCTCGTTTCCCATTCCGACCTCTCTCACTTTACTACATATTGTATTATCTCACGGTCCCCTTTTCAACCTGTCTTCTCGAAACTCGTATCCGTGCAGCCGCACAACCCATACAACCACACCCTCCTGCACATAACACAACTACCAAACAAACCGGTTACCTATTATCCGGCGATATTAACAATCGTAGATCACACGTAATCTTTCGCCTGTCTCTGCCTACACTACCTACCCCCATTGTCAGCCCATTTTTCGCCTAATTTCCCCGAGCTGCTAACGCTGAACGAACGTGCTATCCGTTCGCCCCCAGCAGGTTGCGTTTCGCGTTCTCGTTCGCTGGCTCGTCCGGAGTCGCGGTCCAAAAGAAACCCCTTTTCTTCGGCCCAATGAGCGTCGGGCCGAGGCACGGATTCCCGCGGAGCATTGTTGTCGAGACAGACCGAACGAACGCAGCTGCGCGACGAGGCAAGGAACATTGGCCGAGAAATATGGTCGGCGGTTCAGAAAAAAGACACGCGCTAGATAATAAAGTATGTGCGGTCACGCCACGCTCGATCGTCTTCGGGCAGCAGCGGTTGCCAGTTCGGAGGTCCAATTTCCCTCTCGACGCGTGCAGCCCCGAGAAAAAACATTGCACACGCCGCCGGTGGGTGGAACAGCGTACGCTCCGTCTCTCGCGGCTTCTCGCTTCCGCATATTGGAGTCCGTATGGATCTCCCGTCGGCTCTATTGTTCCACCGGCTCTTCCGTTGCTGCGATAACGAATGCGCACGGTTGTCTTTCATCGGCGACTATCGACGAAACCTGCGGCGGCCGCGAATGTTCGCATCCCCCGCTATCGTCGATTCTTTTACTTCCCGTTGTTATTCCTGGCCCGCGGCGCTCGATGCGCATATAGCACGGAACTGATCCTTACCGTCGTGCTGCCGTGCGCCGCTTCCCGAACACACGGGGATCTCGGCCACCAGAAATTTGCATTTTTCACACGCCCATTATCGGCGCCTTATTTGCCTAGCCGCTGGCGAGAGGCTGCCGCGGTTGGAACGGTATCGGCGACGGAGGAATGTCGCTTGACGACGTCCTCGTTACAGGCCGTTTTCACACTCTGCGATGGAGAGGCAACGTATCATTTTCGACGCGCGATGGGAAAGTTCATCAGCAGATGTCGGCCGCGCGGCTCCTCCACTTACCGCTTGGCAATGCGGCATTTTCATGCGGACTGTGGCATCGTACGTGGAACACGTACACGTTGGGCCTCTGTCCGTGCACGTACGCACGGAGAAAGGTATGTATTACAGTGAACCACGATCATTGGGCACGATACTATCAATCACGGGCTACGACCATAGACGCTCGCCATAGTATCTACTCTCGGCATCGACGTGCGCATCATCAGTACAAACACAGGCGAAACATGCACGGCTACTGACGGCGGTGCTACTCGCGCACAAACGCGCCGACCGAATGAACGAGCTCTGATGCCTGGCTGGGTTTTCGACGAGTAATTAACGAAATAATTTAGCGGTCGAACTCGCAGATACGCCGGCAGATGGAGCTTTGATTGCTAAATTTAATGCACCCGGCAAACGAAAAGTAATCGCGCCGATATGTCCCAGCGGCGCCATCGATTTCCGCATTGAAGACTTTATTCTGGATTCTTTTCGAAAGACTTTTCTGGAAACGCAGGGCGCGCGCGCGTCGACCGTGACGGATCCGGGAATAAAGATTGAAGGTGCTCTGCGGCGTGACTGCGATGTCTCGATGCAGGACACACCTCGCCACCCCATAGTCCGTAAGAGGCTTTTGTCACTTTTTGCTTCCGCTCCTGACGTTCCTTTATACGCTTGTCGTATTTAACCAACAGACTTCTTCGCGGTCAAACGCACGACAAGGAGAACTTTTCCGTGAAATTCGAGCGGTTCGTGACGGTTTGACGAAAGAATGCCGAATGAACGTTGAAAGGCTGTTTAAGGTGAAAGGTGAGCACGTGGATGTTTCCAGAGAAGAACAGAAGATGAGAGAGACGGCTGTGGGATCTTGGATGGTCCACGATTGAGACCATCCGCCGGCAAAAAGCTCCCTGGTCGAGAATTCTAATGGAATCGAGCGTTAATTGCGGCTCGTTTTAAAGCTGCCGGTAGCAATTAAGGGTGCACGAATTAATTAACGCTTCTCCCTTCCTCTACCCCTTCCACGAAGTACTTTTTTCTCTCGTACCTACTTCCTTCCGTCCTCCTCGCCGTTACGCTGTCCGCTGAATTACTGTCGTACCATTGTTTCCCCTTTTCTTAAATTTCGCGTATCCTGTTCCCGCGGCAGAAAGTGGTAATTTCATACTTTTTGCTCGTACACAGGCACGCGCGTACTAAGCATACGTTATTCCTCGCCATTACGCTTTCGTCGCCGTGCGCTTCCTCTTCGGCCCTGACCACTCAAAGGTCTGTGACTCGCGGGATTGCATTACCAGATTGTCAGGGGTCAGGCAAGAGGACCGAAAGTACGTTAGAATCGTCATAGAGTGGATAGGTATGCTTTCTTCCTTCTGCTCAAGCATCCGTGTTCCTCTTTTTTTCATTGTGTCCGTCCTTTCCTCCGTTTTGTGCGGCCGGTTTCAAGGGAAAAGCCGGTCCCGCTGCGTCGTTGGGTCTAACGGAGACCGCGACAGAAAACCTCGGGGAACGAAGAAAATCAGTTTTCTCGGACAATTCGTCTGCGAGAGCAAGGGCGGTGTGAGTTATATCGGTGAAAAGTTCGCCACAACTTTTTAGTTCGAATGCTCTGCGGACCGCGCGATCTTTAAGGACGATATACAGAATTGGTCTGAATGCGATGGAGAGGTCGGAGGCAGAATTCGAGAGCCAGCGAAGTGCTCGCTTTTCGAAGATACATGCGCCGGAAAAATAAATGTCCCTCGGACGCCATTTACTTTACGAGGCATATGCCTTACGGCTGCGCCACGCGAGATGTCGGGTGTAATGAGAATTTAAAGGACGTCGCTTGATGTACGAACGTGGCAAAAGGCTCGCGAAATCTCGCTGCGTTTTCGCGAAAATTGAAATTTTTCGCGCACAATCGGCGCCAGGTCCGTTTTCGACGTTATTTCTTATCTGGTCGCTTGTGGCGTCGGTTTCCACGGCGTTCTTCAAGACGTTGAGGACGGTTTCCTGTTCTCCTGCGCTCGCTCGGGAACTAACCACGTCAAGTTGAGCGGTAATACGTACGGTCTCTTTGAATGGCGTCGAGCGCAATGCTCGACGAAGCTTTTTACTGCTAATGCAAGAATATTGGAAGGAAATATGGAAAATATCCGTGCGGCTCAATGCAGCTCACTTGATCCCTATCCGACGGTACCGACACCACCATGGCCGCTGCCACCCACGCAAGCCCTCTAACCTTGATCCATTGATAACGAACTTTTGTTAAAATACGTTTCTGCTTCGAACGATGCAGTGGTTATCCCTTCAACGATGCTCGATGTAGTCTATCCACGCGATGCGCAGTGCAACATTGTTGTCGACGGATGTTTGCGGATACAGATGAAAAGGTACTTTAAACTCGGAGAACGAGTGTTTCGAGTGCACAGATAAAGGACGTGACACAATGCTTGCGTTGACAGAATATTTGCTCGGTTGTAAGTATTTGCACGTTATATTGCATTGAACGTTATTAAATTGATAGAACAAATAAAGTGTATTGGTAGATGCCGATGGTAAAGAACAGAGGAACTTGGTGTGGTTTTAGTAATATTTCATATCTTATTGACTTTTGTCCTGACCCAAAAGCCTAAAAGTAATGAATAAAGCCACTATTTTCATAACCGATGCCAGTATGCGTCTTTCAGGTGCCATTTGTATTGCTGTTTGTATAGTCCTCAGTGTGTAATGCGAGTTTCCAGTATATTGCTTCGGACAATGCCAGTGACTAAAAAACTTAGTTTTCATTAGCGGCGTGAGTGTGCATTTTTCAAGTACGGTTCATGTAGCCCTTTGTACGTCGCTCAAGACTGCAATGGAGGACCACGGCTATAAACGCTTAACAAGCCATTTTTCGGAATAACGGCAGAGCTTTGAATGCACGCGTTAAGGCCACAAAGGTCTTCACGAAGCATCGTGTCACGCGAAGCGTACCTTTAACGAATTACTCTGAAAATGTCAGCGGCTTGCATCGCAGGCGTGCGATATTTATATAAAGCCTGCATAGAGTGGCGCACTCGCGAGGCTCACCCGCCGATCGCCCATCTTAAAGGACACGACCGCCCGTTCATACTGCCCATTGTTTCGCGGCGCCACGTTCCTGCGACACGAATTTTCACGGGACTCAAAAGGCACGACCACTTTTGTGCGATCGATCGCGCCGACCGATTGGCGAAAATTAGATTTGCTCGTTTTCTCATTGAGACTCCGTTTGGATACGAGCCGCTCATTATCCGGGCGACGTCCAGCCTGCTGCCGTCCGGAATAACAATTATCCTGACCGACGATCCCAATCTTTTAATTACACCGTGCCGCCACGTCCCTTCCCTCTCGTCTTCCTTTCACCACTGCGACCATCGCTACCACTACCGTCGCCATTACCACCACAGAACAATCCAGAACACGCGTTGTAGTGGCAGCGGCAGCGAATTATCGTCGAAAACGCTCTCGCTGGTGCGACCTCACGCTAAACGAGGTATTACAGTGGGTCTTTTGTCGAGGTCACTGCGGAAAGGCTGTTATCGCGCGAGAACTTCTTCCTCGATTTCTTTCGTGGCTTTTATTTCGTCGTACGTTAGAAGTTTCCGTTTACCACTTTACTTGGTCATTTTTATTCGCGCGCTGAAGTCTGGCAGCCGTTATATGGAAGCGTTTGTCGATATTCTTGACAGAGTGCTTTCTTGGTGGGCGTAGTCGGCGTGTTTAGATACATTTTCGGAATGATGACAGGGATAGAAATGATCTTTGCGCGACGTTGACGGCGCTTCTAAGAGCACGTGACCTTCTCTCGATGTTGGGAGAACAGGTCAGATTTAACCTGTTAGTACAAAATAGAATGATGTAAAATTATGTAAAAATTATGTAAAGCTATGTAAACCGTGCTCTCGTAACAGATGAATAAATCTACCTTGCACATTTAGAAAGCTTATCTGCGAACGTTACCGCACCTTGAAATACCAAATCGCATCACATATATCTCATTTCGTGCATTTTCTCTACGTCATTTAAAAATATCAGATAATTACTGTTTTACTACTGAAAGCCGCTTGCACGCTTTACGTGCTCTAAAGTTAAGAAAATCGCTACACGTTGCGGAAAAATACGCGATCGGGCAGGTCTGAACGCCCATGCCGCCGCCTTATTAATTCCCGCAGCAAACTCCCGCGATCCAATCTCGGCTCGAATAGCGACTAAAATCACCGCACGGATGGCCTTTGTGCAGCTACAGCTCTCTTTCGGCATTTCCGCCTGCGCCATATCGACAGGGGTATAATTTTCATCGATGCGACGGCGAAAAGTGCAACAACGGGTCAATGTTATTCGCAGGATTTAATGGAAACCGGTGTTTTTCAGCTCACTTTGTAACGCACCGGTTAATGGCGCGGCCGTTTATGTCGTAATATTGAGCACCTTTGAGCGCGTATAAACACTGTCGCGCTGGGTGGGTCGGTCTGCGGGCCAGCGGAATAGGGGCAACGAGAAGGGTGGGTCGGTGAGTTGTATCGTTCACAAAGGCGGACCAAACTCGCGCGCGTGCTTTAAAGCTTTTGCTTCGAAATCGCGGTCACAGAAAAGCTTATGAAATTTAATGCAATTGCGCTCCGACGAGGCGGTGCTCGCGAAAGCTTTTCGAAAACGGCCCCTCGCCGACCAACGGACGTCGATGGAGTCGGCGGCGTATGCTCGGAAAATATCGATTTGGCATAACGCTTTCCAAGTCGATTCGTCCCAATTCGCCTCGTCACGTTACATTCGTTCCACTTTTCTCGAGAGCCGCGCCACCGGAAGTAACGCAATGCAACGGGATCCGACGGCTACTCTTCGACGACGCCGACGAGCATTTTGCCCGCTTCTTCGCCATTGCGTCGCGAATGTTTCCCGGGCGACGTCATAAGCCGGCGGAATCGCGTATCGGGCAAAAACGTCTTCCGTCCCGGCGACGCTGACGAATTGCCGGCGATGCGTTTCTCCGCTCGGACTGTTTGCTGTCCGACGTCGGCCGTGTTAAATGGCGCGCGCCAACATAAAAGCGTTTCGTTGTCGAATTTTACCCTGCGGAGCGGCGCGAGCCTGGAAAGTGGAGCTTTGACCCGAACGTGCCACGGTCTACAGTGTCGATCCAAACTAAGCAACGATATTTCTGCTTGAAATAAGCAGCACGGCAGCCCCGTTTCTTTATTTTCAAGTCGCCCGCAAAGTGAAAGATCTTTCCTTTTGCGAAGAATAATATTCCTGTTCGACTTACAACAGTGTAAATTGTTGTTATCTCGCATGTGTTTCCTGTAACAAGTGACTGGCTGCTCCCGGACGTGTTGCTTATTTCGGAACAAAAGGATACAGTTTTGATCCGAAATAGGCAACTATTTTACTTGAAGATGGCAACTCACCATTAGACTAAAACTAAGCCATATATCTGATTAGCGATATGCAACTGGCCGTTCCGGAGAGTGTTGCTTATTTCGAATCAAAGCCGTATACCCTTAATGCGAAATGGGAAATATTTCCGGCTCGAAGATAACAACCCGCTATTCACCCATCGTTATTTGCAGTCGTCTACACAGTGAATGATCCATGAAAATGCAAAATGCAAAATTTCAACTGAACCGTCATTGCTGCACCTATCGTCCCGACAATGAAGTCACGCCGAACAATATACCCTGGCCACAATAAGTAACTGATCGGCCTCGCGCGTCTTGGTTATTTCGGAATGAAACTCTAGCGATTCTTTGCCTGTCAGCGACGCTGGAAGTTCCACTTGGCCCAATCGGTCTCCAACATTCCTTCTTCAATACCGTCCGGCTCTTCAGACGAATCGTCGACGCCTCGCGAAACTTTCGAATGTTCGTTATTGATCTTTCTCTTTGAGCCGGGGACGAGAGGGTCGCCGGGCGGAGGCCGACAGCGGGTATAAAACCGTTGATTCGCTGAATTGAAAAGGTGAGCGTAGAATGAGGCGCAAACGCTTACGTAGGTAAGACGTTACCTTCGCTAGATCGATGCGGCTGTGCTGCATCGAGATGGACCTTGAGATTGCGGTTTATTTTATGCCAAGGCTGTCGGGCACGCTCCTGCAGGGACATTGCGCGAAGTCACGAATGGTGTAATTGAAAATCAATATTTGCGCTCGGTTTTCCCTGTGCCCCTTTCGCGAACTCTTCGCTCGATCTGAATCTCTCGAGTGTACGTGCGGCTCATGCCACGTGGCGTGTGTGAGCCCACGTCCGTGTGCATTGGCGAAACATTTTACAAGTCCCATGGAATATCAATGACGCGGGGCAGGGGCACTGTTTCCCGGCATCGAATGAGATCTAAGTAAATAGAACGATCCCCCGTGTACACTGTTCGCGGCGGTCGTCGTGCGTAAACGTACCTCCTACTGACGACGGCTTGCCTGTGAATTCTATTACACGGCAAGGTTAATCCTTTCCCACGCTTCAGCCAATAAATTCGCACCGAACGGTAGTCGATTAGTTTTGCTGCTGGTAATACGGCTGTATATGCGTAGTTTTTCATGAAAAATTTCGAACTTTTGCGGACATCACTAAAATTGAAAGTACTTTTAGTGTACCGACGTTTGGTCATCATTACTTTTGAGTAGCAAAGCACCAACTGGGCCAATTAAAATATTATTTCGTGAATACAGATACACTGAACATAAATGAATTAACCTTATTAATATAATAGGAATAGTTTATAAACAAACGTCGATAATAACGCCAGATTAGCGATACGTGTTTGTTTTAAGACTTCCATCACCACTGCTATCCTAGTGCAACAGAGTGAAGTTTCGGCCACGCTCATTATTTGTTCCGAGCTTAAATTTTTAATGAAGTAAATGTTCAGTTCAGGTACGCTACCCACTCCTTCCTGCTGGTGATCCGCGAAGGATCATTTTGACACGATTTTCCTACTAATCCCACAGGTTTGCAGCGCGCAGCATTAACGGAACACACACGCGCTGTGCACGGCTTTCCGAATAGTTCAATCCTCATTTGAACAGATATTTTTTCACTCGTTCACCCGCAACGAGTCCATTAATGTCCGGCTTCGCGCCGGCCGCCTTAATTAGCGCATATTCGTTTTCATGAAATTCCATTCTGTTCGGAGATATTTTACAATGCCCGCAGAAGTTTTGAATATGGCTTCAATATTCGCGCCATCCGAGGCGCACGGCAAAGTGATACAGTATTTTACGACCAGGCTATCTCGGGCTCACTGCAACGCGTAGAACGTTGCGTTCGGCGATTCGCTTTCTTTACGTCGGCGGAAATAACGCGTGCGTGATTGGCTCGTGTTAATTCTTTCAGAACCGGTGTTGTATGAACTACCTCTTCATCGCTGTTTATATTCAATAAACAGTGTCAATAAAATGCCGATTGATCGAATCGAAGAGAGTCTGCAGGGACTATTGATATGCGCGGCTGCCTTTATTCGTACATTATAAACTGAAGTTGTTCTGATTGGTTGTTTAGCTTATTTATTAAAAACAATTTTTGCGCTGCGCGCTTTGAAGCCCGAGAGAGCACTAAAATAAGGGGAGAATAATTTGTCGTTGGATTCATATGGTCGATTGAGTTTGATTTCTCATTTGGTTGAAAACTGTTATAGTTTAAACGAATAATAACGACAGTAATTTGCTTTCGTTCATATTTAGGTTTTTATAATTATATTCGGTGTAATGTTTATGGAGGAACGCCAGTGGTATCGGTAGATTTGGTGACGCTGTCGTCAAGAACGACTCACATGTACTATCTTTTAGACGACTTTCTCTCTAACTTATTTTATTTTGTTGAGAACAGAATAATATAATAATATATATTGTAAGATATATATATATATATATATATATATATATATATATGTTGTTGGCGATGACACGTCAGGCATGCTCAAAACGCACGTGTTCCGACCGTTTTGGGTGGGCCATGCCTTTTGTTTGGTGCAAGCGATAAGCTTCAACGTACCGTTGCATAGTCAGTCGAAGATTTTCCGTGGCGTACGATAGTCGTGTTACGTAGCCCGGTTTTTCGTTAGATCATTTAGTTTTGTTCCGTTTATTAGTTTATTTTCTTTTAGTACCTTAGTTCCTTAGTTACGTTTTGTTTAGTATTTTATCTTTAGCCTTTTAATATTCTTTTCTCGTGTTGTTGTGTTGTTTTTTTTAATACCAAATATATACATATTCATATACATTCACTAACAGGACAATCACAGACTTTATCCATCCCGACATTAGCCCAATTGTACCACCACCGCCCAAGCCCTTCTTTCCTCCTCCTGCCTTCCCTTTTTCTTACCTTTATTACCCCCTCTCACAATATTACAACATCTAATATAGCTAATATCTAATATCATATATATTAGCAATAGCTAATATCTATTACATCACAACAATTATTATTACCTGCACCCTTCTTAGACATCCACCAAAACCGTGCTCCCAGGCGTTTCATTGAAATTCGTACAGCTGGACATAAAACTCGGCGACTAACTTTATCAACCCGGACTATCGATTTCACTTTGACCAAAATCACTCACCGTGGACACTCGCCTGATCGCCACTCCTCTCTCCTTGCCTCGTTCGACAGCATCTCTCCGTCTTCTTACCCGCCGCCCTCATCCTTGTCCAGCGAAATACGCGGCCGTCAAAGCGTCGTGCTTTTAAAGAAATCGTCTCAAAAAATCTTGAGAGCCTACCTCTCTCTGAGCGGCCTCGAACTTTTTATGTTGACTTTCGACCGCGTTGCGGAGTAACACAGTTCGTTTCATTTGCACTCACGACTCCTCATTTGCCGGGATACCTAAAGGACAGAACGTGAATCTAGTTAAAAGCTTGTTGGTGTTCCCGGTGAATGCTTTTCCGCCGAATATTCGGCGGATCTAAGAGCGGAGTTGCAAGCTTGTCAAAGAGCAGAAACGGCGACCGGCTCTCAGTCGGGTCGAGTCAAAAGTGTCCTAAAAACTATGAGAACGATATCGAGAGCAAATTTGTGCTGGTTTCGGGTGAAAGGGAAGTCAAGGGAATCGGCGCGTGATCAAAACTAACGATATTACCGATTTTTGTTTGTTTTTGACCCTGTTAAATATTTTGGTGTGGCACTAAGTAGAAGATTAACCCTTCGGTTTCTGAATACTCGTGGTGAAAGTCTCTAGTTGAAGTCTGTGATGAAGTCGGATGTATAGTAGGGAATGGATTGGGGGAATTATGGGGATTTTCATATAAATGTTGGAAACTAAACATTTGCCAAACTTTTTGTACTACACTCGAAGCTGCGTACGAAAAATTTGTAACGACTCAGAAAAATCGATGATTCTCCGAAACAATAGAGCGTGTACCGAGTAGGCACTGGTCTATTTTCAGGGCAAACTACCGTCTGTCGAATGGAATAGGTTTCAGGACAAACTACATTTTTTAACCTTTCCACTTACTTTTTGCTGTAAATCGAAAATGCAATCCGCTTTCGTTGGTGCTGACCCAGATTGGCGGTGATATTTTTAATCCTTCGCTAGATGTTACTTATGATTGAGCCATTCATTTTAAAACTGGAACAGATCCACTCTTGTCAAACCTATTCCTATTTTTTTTTAACTCTTTCTGTTAAATTTTTTCTACCTGCAAACGACGTATAGTCAACATATTACGAAATCACTAATATTTGGGTAATGAAAATTCTGATTATTAATGGTATTGCTATCAGTTTTTTTCCAAGTTATAAGATTCAGTTTCAGTTTCTTTTCAAAGCAGCCCAAGTTCATATTTGATCATATAATGTTATTTGACCATTTTTTTATCGGTGACCCCATGTAATTTTTACAAAAATGCTTGGTTGTATCGATAACCTCGTTGTCTAAATAAATACTAGACAAGTCGACGTGGCTCTTGTTTTTTTTTGTCAGCCCCCGAAACTCCCAACAGTTACAGTTTTATTCGGAAAACAATTAACAAGCGTTGTTTATATTCATGAAAAAACATAACTTAGAACAATTCTAATAAAATGGACGGTTTAATATCGTCTGAAACTGAAATTGGCATGTAGGCAAGATAAAATTATTTTTTTGATTGACAACATCATTCTAATAAAATGCTAATTTTCGACTGATTTTACTGTTTCTATTACGCGTAGAGAAATTAATATTGGAGATAAAAGAAGAATCTTGGAAATGGTACTGAAATACAAAGACAGTGAATTTTTTCTAATAGCGTTTTATGTTGACGCGATCTGCTTCACGACCTTTTACGGAGGTGAAGGCTGTAAATTGTACGAAGAAAGTGTTCAACGGAATAACAAATAATATATATTTCAAACAAACTTAATAAGGTTCACAAAATTAATAAGAATCACAAAAACAGAAAATATGTTGTACTCGTGGTGAGTTTATCGAAAGAGTTCGTGCTGCGTTGTTGTTACTTTGGTGACGGTGTTCGAGCAAGTGAAGTCCAAGATCCTTGCTTCAGTATATGTAAATGTCTTTCTCCCCTCCAGCTCATCTTTTTCCTCGTGCGTTCGTCTGTGGATTTTCCGAAATTCGGAAAGGAAGTGGGGACATGCGGAGATTGGTGCCGTGTGTATGGGATCGGGAGGTATCACGATCGAAACAAAGAACTGCAGGTTCGGCATGTGTGAAGAAAGAGGGGTATGACCAGAAAGGACAGGAAGGATTAGGCGATATTTGGTTGAGCGATAAAATTGAACGTGGACGTTGATTACTTTTTCGGGATTTATTGAAATGCGGAGGACAATGGGAGACTAAACGGTGTTGGCTAACGGTGGTCGATGAGCTGGAGGTGAAGCGTCCGGTTTTCGTTCGTCTTGCGAACGAACAGACAGTTCGTAGCCTAACAACATAAAATTTTCAGACATGAAGAAGGATTACAAGAGAAAAGAATTTGTTGGCTCTACCAAATTTAGTGAAGGCCTATACGTGGATACACGTCCATAAGCTCAAACGGGCTAAATTCATTAAAACAACAAAAATGCCTTTGCTCCATTTTTGAAACAAACGATTTTCACCTGATTATTGTGGCATGGGACATGTAGTGCGTGCGTGGATTTGTGTATGGATGTGTGTGTACGGACGTGTGCATGATCGAGCGTGCCTGGACCAAGAGTGAGTGTGAGAGAGTCGAATGGGTGCGAGTGAGACCGATTGAGAGACAAACGAATGCGATACTGGAAAAGTGAAGACCGCTCGAGAGCGGCATCGGCGAGATAGTCTTTTGACGACAGCGACCGCGACAACAGAGATACTGAGAAACTGCGACCTGCGAACTATAATACGAATTGCGACAGTGTTACTGTAAATATATATATATATACTTTTGAACGAAAGGACGGCTTTTACTCAAGGCAGTTATCACCCACCCCAATCAAATCCTACATTATTTACGTAGCAGTCGGCGCGCTAAATGTCACAAAGCATCGAAGCACCACAGAACTCGTTCATTTGCGCAAAACTGCTAGTTTGGCCGATCTTCCGCTTTCTTTATCGTTTGCCACGTCACATCCACCGTGGCCCGTCACCTCTTTGACATGAAGTCACACTACGTGCGCGTGGAAGCGCGCAACTTCGCCACCGCCAAAGCACAAGCGAGACAGAGAGAAGAGGCATCGCGCGGGACAAACTTTACTTCAAGCCGAGTGTGCACATATGCGCGTCGGTGCACATAAAAGCTACTCTCCGCGATGGAATTTGCCGGGGCGCGGAGTGAAATAGAGCTGTTTGCAGTAGTTTTCAATCTTCAAACGCTGAGTGCGAGCGTGCGTCGTAATAAATTCTGACGTACTGAAGTACAAAGAGGCGCGACGCGCCAAGAACCGAGACTCTTCGGTCCGTATCTCGATCTCGATCGGGTTCCGTTTGCGGGGGCAGCGTATTTCGCATCGACTGCGCAGCGCAAAGTTCCAGAAAGGACGCGACTTTGTTAGCTCGCCTCGCGGGTTCATATAGCGCGGCACCAAAGAACAACCAAGGCGACGCGGAGTCTTTTCTTCGGGTGCTTCGGCGCGAACTTGCTGCTATATCGCTTACTATATCGTGTAATCCTATCAGCGGGCGCCCAACGCACGGCGTCTAATAAAAAGCTGATTGTATTAGGTATTTCATAAAAGCGCTAATGCATTGCAACGCGCCCGGCGCAGCCCGTGCTGCGTTTAATAACCGAGTCTTAAGCGGCGCGAAGGTGCCTGCCGAGGGGCCGAGTAACGCGCGCGTAAAAATATTACGATCGTCCAGGTACGGCATTCAACGGGACCGTTTAATAACGCCGGAGGCAGCGGCGGATTAGTCGCGGAAGATTTTGTTTAGCAGCATCTTCGCGTCGGGTAAGTGCGCGGGTAGAGGCTCTTTGAGATCGCGGAGGATTGCAGCGTCGATACGAAATAAGCGACCGGCTGACTGTTCGAAATAAGCGGCGTCGTATAGTTCTGGCTTTCTTTGAAGTCGGCAGAGCGAGGGAGATACGTCGAAGCGAGAAGCCGTAAATCTTTACGGTCGAGTGAAGAGTGACGTTGTTTATTAGCAGGAGAATGGAATGTATATAATGGTTTCTCACTCTGGTATTAGCAATGCTGGCGTTTAATATAATGTGTTATAATAAATTGGAGGCTCTTTGAGATGGGCAAGGATTGCAGTGTCGGTACGAAGTAAGCAACCGGCTGATTGTGTGAAATAAGCAACGTGCTATAGTCACTGCTTTCTTTGAAGTCTGTGGAGCGAGAAAATCGCGAAAGCGGCAAGATGTAAATCTTTACGGTCCAATTAAGGGTGATGTTGTTTATTAGAAGAGGAATAGGATGTATATAATTGTTTTTCGCGCCAGGTAATATATTATAATAAAATACACATACACGCTCCCTACGTAACAATACGAAATAATATAAGTGAGAATAATCTCCCAACTTATTATTGCAAAAATATTTTTTATATTGATTTCAAATTGTAGATTTTGGTTACGAATATAGGTACGTATAATTAGCGGAAATGTAATTTTTACTGCAACAAAATAAGCAGCCGGCCGAGTGTTTGAAATAAGCAAACGTGTTGTAGTCAGTGCTTTATTTGAAGTCCGTAGTGGGAGAGATTCGTGGAAGCGAGAAGGCGTAAATCTTTACGGTCGAATGAAGAGCGACGTTGTTTATTAGAAGACGAATGGACTGTAAATAATGGTTTCTCACTCTGGTACTAGTAATTCTAATTTGTAACATAATGTATTATAATAAATTGAATGCTCTTTGAGATGAGAAAGGATTGCAGTGTCGATACGAAATAGCCAACCGGCTGACCGTTTGAACTAAGCAACGCGCTATAGTCACTGCTTTCTTTGAAGTCTATAAAGCGAGAGACTCGTAAAAGCGACAAGCCGTAAATCTTTACGGTCGAATGAAGAGTGGCGTTGTCTATTACAAGAAGAATAGAATGCACATAATTGCTTCTCACTCTAGTGTTAGCGATGCCATCTCATATAATACGTTACAATAAAATATGCACCCTGTCCCTCGGTCCAGAATATTACAAAAATATTTTTTATACTGGTTTTAACACTTGGCATGCGGGCATACTTCGCCGCCGAATTTCGCGTGCAGCGGGCGTTTTTTCTTGAATCGCGCGGAAGTTTGGTTATTCAGAAAAATCGCAGTAAATCGAAAACTATTTCGTTTTTATGAACAAAACTTTTTTTATTTCACACTTAAATATATACTGTATGATTACTTAACAAAAAAAAACGATATTTTTACGAAATCATAAATATAAACGATTTTTAAAATTTTCTACACTATCATACGAAAAGTCCGATAATTTGTCAGCGCATATTTCTTCATCACTATCTTTGTCACAACGGCTCATTTGATCAATTTTGTAATCAATAATAAAAAATCAAGCTTCAAATTGATAAAACACGTTCTGGAGCTAAGAATTCGATTGAAGACGAAATAACTCAGCAACAGATCGAGTAACTCAACAATCATAACTTATGGGAAAAAAATGCAAAGCGTTGCCTAGCAACGCAAATAACACGCATATAATGTCACACATTCATGTAATTATACGTATTTAGTAGATTTGTGGTGGATATCCACTAACAACACCAAATCAACTAAATACGTATTTTTACGTGACCCGCGCTCCAGTGACAGAGTACATAAAACGTAAAAATACGTTGCCCGCATGCCAAGTGTTAATTTAAAGACTTTGCTTTGCTATTATAGGTGCACAAAACTCGTGGTAATGTAATTTTTGGTTACAAACCCAACAAAGTTACAAAATAATCACGCCATAGGAGAGTTGACTGCACACATAAATCGGCAAATGTACGCGCCTCAACAAGGCTTTGAGCATCTCATCCTTGACCCGGCGGACTAAGATCGCACGATGAGGTTTCCGGAGAAGCTAAGTCAGAGGTAACTCAGACATAACTTGGACTTGCCAAGAGCCGACTCCTGCTTAACACGGGCCCAACGGAAAGCCACCACAGACCTCGCAGCACCTAATTCGTCCAACTCCACGCACTCGAACTCCAGAATCAACCGTCTAACTACTTCCGTCCGGCTTCGTTCCGCCTTGGAGTTTTCATAAATCGTAACTCTTGAAACTCTAACGCAACTCGTCGCTGTAAACTGGACAATCCACTTAGGCGCGGGAAAAAACGGCAGTTCGCCGTGCGAGTCGACGGCAACACGGGACGGGCGCGAAAAATCAGTCGCACCCGGAGGAAAAGGACACGTCGCAAGTCGCCGAGCGTGTATTTGCCGCACGAAACTCCATGGGGACCGCGATCGCGGGGTTTGGGATTATCGCCGGACACGCAGGGGGCGAAAAAGAGGAAAAATCGTGAGAAAGTTCCCGAAATTTCACTGCCCCGCCCCTGACGTTTCGCCCGTGATGGATACGAGCTTGTTATCGTCGAGCTGTCAAAATTTCTCCGCTCGGTAGCGCACTCGTGCAACGTCGATGACCCTTCATCCTGCCAACGTCCAGGACGTCCCGGATGCCGGAACCCGACGTGGATTCGTATAGCGTATACGCGTCGATGTCGACGTACGTGCGCTTGTACGGCTTTGTCTCTCTCTCCCGCCACCCGGCACTCTGTCTAAACCCACTCGTACGGTTTCCAAGTTGGATGGTGTCAGCGATAAGGGATCACGCAATATACCGCGCCATAAAGAGCGCGCGGATTACATAACGCGTGAGCTGCCGTTTGTAAGATCAGCGCAGGTTGTTAAGCGTCGAAAGGGACGGCCGGTGAGAATGATTGGCCATGGGGACTTGACACCATCGAAGCTACTGATTGTACGCAATGGCGAACGCATGGTTGACACGTATGGACGTTATAGTACGGTCACTTGAAGTTGGCACGCGTTGCGTAGACGCCCCGCCGTCAGCCTACGTCGATGGCTATCCCTTCCACGTCTCAGTTCTGTTTCAGTTCGGCTGCATAGAGAGATAATCAATGCGTCAGCGTTATCATGACGCGGCAATGCACACTAGATTGGCGGAACTCGACAAATTGACGAGTTGCGGATTTGACGAGCAGAATTAGAGGAACTGTTACTAGCGTTTCATAGTATGTTTTAAGGACTTTTGGCGACGGAATGATATGAATATGCGTCCAAATTTATTTCCGTTATAGGCTTATTATTTTCAAAGTCTGTGTCTCATGTACGTAAGTGGCAGGGGAAAGGTAGTATAAGAAGCGAATCAGTGACGTTGGGACTGCAGAAAATCGGCAGAAAAGTGGCGGCGGAGTCCAGTATGTGCAGACGAATGCCCGCACGCCAAAATTCATGGTGTGACATTGCAATTTGTGACATAGCAAATGCTCTCTAATTTAAACTTTGAACGTCATTTTCACTTAACAAAACAAAAATCAATTTTCAATCTCAATTAAACGTAACAGCTCATATGAGGTATAATTGATAAAATGATTAATTCAGATAATTAATTTACTGTACGAAAATTAAATTCTTGAAACTCCTGCTTTGGTTCAATGTACTCCATATACAGGTTTCTACAGGTAAACCTATGCATGTCCCTAAACCGTTCGCTCCACTCCCTAAACAAATGTGTCACCCAAACTTTTCTCTCAAGAACATTTGCTTATGATCCATCTCCGCTAATGTACGGAACAAAAGATTTTACTATAAATGCAAAAAATTCACCATGAAGCCTATTTGCAATCTAGTAAAAGCCGTTGATATTGGAATGATGCTTCAATACTTTGGCTTCTAATAACTCTCCGTTACCTTCATTTTGTACGATTTAATCATACTCTGCAGAATTTTATCGCATCGCGGTTCTAACATAGCAAAATACGCTTGGCAGTCAAAGTGTTAATAATGGTACCTCTACCTTGAGTTTTCTACATGCCTTACAACGTCACTACTCAATTATTTGTACTGTCGTCCCATTTACCCTTAGTTCCCTTACGGCATGGGCTGGCACTAGAGAAAGGGAGGTCTCACATGCCAACTCAGGGTGACCATACTATATCCACCGAAGCAGTCCTGTGTATTCGGGCCGATCTGTCACCTGCCGCAAGCTCGTGCGCCACTGCTGCGTCCCTGTGCGTACGATTCCACAAAACCAAAGTCGCCCCCACTGGGCGCCGACACAGATGCGGCACATGCGAGTGAATGTGGTCACATAATCAGCACTATTGACGCCATTATGGCTTGCAGGGGCGCCACTCGCAAATGTGCGCTTCCTCACCGTCGCAGTACATGACCCCTCTTGCCACACGACTCGCCATACTTCCCGTTGCCACCCTCTTTGCCACCCTCATCCGCCATCAGCCACCACCCTCGACGAGACTCGCTATTCCGTATTCCTCTCGATGATCGTCGACGGAGACGTCAAATAAACAGGCTTGCGGTTAATTGTATATCTGTCTCTTTGTCTGTCGGCTGGTGCCGATGAGGGCGGAGTCGAAGATAGCTGGCTTTGTCGTTTGCTGACAATGAGTGTGAAGAGAATTTATAACGGGGTTCTTTAGAGGAAATTGGGCGTGAAGAGCGGGTGTGAGGTGGGAAGATGCGGTGGTGCGATGATGTGCGAGGGGATGGTGTGGGTGCGCTGCTGAAAAGAGAGTTTTTGGTCGTGTGTTTTGATGTGGTAGGATAGAAAGTGTGAATAGACGGATTTGCACTATGGGTAATTAGGCGATGTGTGGTTTGCTGGTATATTGAGACAGAGGATCTGGTATAATTGGTTGTAGCGTAGAAGCATGTAGTGGGGCTTCATGGTGTTATTATATGGTACAAGGTAAATTTAAGTGGAATTTTGGAATATGCATCATGGTTTATTAGTCTTTATATGGTTCCGCATAAAATAGCTTCTTATGTACAAATATACAGGGTGAGTAATTGAGACGTTTATAGTGTTATTAATATGCTGCCACAGAGTGCCGATCGTTGCCACTTCGGGCTTACTATGCATTATACAGTTGTATTAGCATAACACTACGCGGTATCATTTTCCAAAGTGCCACACGCGGTTCTATGCGTTGCTAAGTGATTACCTATTAACATTTTCCAGATAGCAGTATATTCGATAGTATATAGTTTAATTGGCAGCGCACCAGACTATACCATTTTTTAACGTACCACACGCGATTCCTTTCGTTGCCGTGCGATTTTCTTGCAGCATCTCTCTGATATCAGCATAGACGATGCGCCTAGCAATATTTATTCTCGTTTACTGCCACGCTAGCCATAATCTGTGGTTGGCAGTACAGCAGCAAACATACTGAAGCGCGAACGAGATGGATGACGAGCAAAAGCAGCTACCACCGCGACGTATGAGATCTGGCAAGTCGCATACGTCGATCGATCTCCTTCCTCCGCAAGGAGCAGGTGTACCACGACGGTGTCCCGTTTAAACATTCTATAATTCAGTACCTGGGAAGGAAGGAAAGAAACTACTACGAGGAGCCGTGAACGATCGGCGCGTGCGGAAGTCTACGTCGCATGCATGTTTCACGCGCCTTAAACTTTTAAAGCACCGATGATTTTCGTGCCGTTACACGTATTCAAATGTCTTCGATTGCCTGCACTGCCGCCAGCACGCGGCTTTGCGCATCCTCCCGATTTGTATATATCTTAAAGGCGCCCGGTTACGCTGGATTGCAAAATCAAGTCAACATCGGTGCAAGTAATAACATTTTCCGCGAGACTGAGACTCGTTGATCTTCCCACTTTGTAAACTTTTCGCCAATGTACGAGAGGGAAGATGGCGCTGCAAAATATGACGGAGCGTAAACGCGGTGCGCGCGCTACGTTTTATGCGATTTCAAGTTTTAAAGGAGCCAGGAGTTTCGTACCGCCATGCGTGTCTTGCTGTGTGTTATGAAGGAAGCGTGCAGTCCATACCAATAATGTGTCGTTTTTCGTTTGGCTTCCGCTTCGGTTGTAACGCAATCGATGCGCCCTTTGCAAATACGGGTTATGTAAATATTGTTTCACGGATAAATGAGAAAGGAGGCACGGATGGAGAAGAGGACGGCCGAAGAGAAACATATTGAATATGCGGGTTGAACGTGGGAGTAATACACATGTCTATGTTACACGATCACATTAGATTAACATATTGAGTGCCACGTCACTCCAAAATACGTGGCATATATACATTATTCGCATGAGCGCACGCTACCATTATCATTATCATTTGAGTCTGAGGCTTTCAGGAGCTGTTAGGCGCAATAATAAATTTCAATCGTTTTGATTCGATTTTGTGTGACGCATATGCTTACTCATCATTACTGATCATTATGATTGCCATTTGAGTTTGCGGCCTTCAGTGATTGTTAGGCACAATAATAAATTGCAACGTTTCTTCATTATTTTCTTCGTTATATCAAATACCGTAATTTGTTATTACTGTTCATCATTATCATTATAGTCCGCAGCTTTCAGCAGCTGCCAGGCGCAATAATAACTTTCAGCACTTTTTAACTGGTTTCGTCCATATGCTGAATACTGTTGATACTTAACGGCGGGTGCATAACCGTTTATCATGCCGCTCGGCGAATAAAGAAACGCAAGCGCAAACACTATTATTTTCACGTGGCTTCTCGCCAAGTGTTTCTCTTCAGGAACCGCGCAGTATCGTTGCCTTTGCGCGCGTAATTTAATAGCACAACGAATTTTATGTTTGACGCGATATCACCCCTGACAAAACCTTCCTCCACGCTCGTTGCCACGGTCGATCGACTCTTTACGGAGATATCGTGCAGATAAACGAGACAGGAAGCGAAGAGGGGTTTAGGAAAGGAGGACGAGAGGATAACTGCAAAGCGGAGATGAACTACCGTCAGGAATATCGATCGCCTCCGAAATCAATTTCGAATTTATTATGATACTCGGTCTTATTGTCCTGCCGGCTGACATTAGAATAATTTTAATAAAGCGGCAGGATGATTGGGGTACGCGCGTGAGGGTCGGAAGGCAAAGGACGGTTAAATCATCGGCTATAGGCGAAGGTATAGCAGAAGGTGGAGCAAAAAGTATGGCCGTCTTCCGTGGCCATTTGAATACGCTCCGGTTTGAACGTTGGCGCGATATTAAAAAGATCTCGTTGCTTGCTCGACTATCCTCGCCTCCATTGATTCCCCCACCGTCCCGGTTTTCGCGCTTCTCGAAACCCTCATACTTGCTATAACACCGGGCGCACAAGGCGAGGACCAGACTATTTTCTCTATTTCCTGTGATGCACCCCTAGACGCTGCTATATAGACGTAGTGTGCACTAGGTCCTTGAATCCCATCAGCATGGTTAGTGGTTATTGCATATATCGAAAAAAAAGTATGAGTAGCCCAAAAGTCTTCCAGGCTTCAAGAACTTCAATTTAACAATCAATGTAACTCAGGGGGTAAGGATTCAGTTGTTCCAATAACGAATAATTTTGCAGCTGCAAGCTTATACAAGTAAAGCTTTCAAAACAATATGCATATAACATTATATTAAGTAGGATATTGAGTTCGACACGTTCAGATTTATGGTTTACTTTGGTCGAGACGCCTTTATTGGTGAATTTTGCAATAACTACCAGCTGTGGTGAGTGTCAGAGTGAGTTTGATGGGGCTCTGTATAACAAGATCCAGGGGTCCACCGGTAACAGCAGAAAAATAGTCGTCGACGAGCTTTCAAAATGTTCTCGTGCGCCGCTTCAATTAGGGGTTTCTTGCCGGGGGCGCGTCGTCTGCGCCGCGTTAATATTTATCATCCATCGTTCGATGATCCGCGGCTCTGCATTTCCATATCTTGCCCTTGTTGCTCCCGAGCACCCGAAGACTCCCAGCTCGCGAAGAAAGCGTACTCACCGTAAAAGGCTCGGGCCTATCGAGCGAGAGGGAGCAGACAAAATTTGCAACGCGTCCCGGCGCACGTTTAAGCGCATCGTTACACTTTACGGTCACGACCGCGAACGTATACTCTGCCGTAATGCGCCCGCTGTAAACTGCAACGCTACATGACGAAACTGCGGGACCGTTGCAGAACTGAAAAACGATCCGGCATATCGCGGACGGGGGCGATTTACATTTTCGGGGCCGGGCGACATTCTTCACATTGGGATCCGCACTTGTCATGTGCCGAACGTGTTTGGAGACCTGTCGGGCGCCATGCCACTTATAAATCGATTTTGTCTGGCGCGTTAATGCTGATCGCGAAAATGAATTCGCACAATTTCACTGTATACCCTCACTCAGCCGTCTAGCACGCACGAAGCATGTAACGCGATCGATGCTTTCGGCATGACCGGTATCCACTGCGCGCTGCTAGACAATATCCGCTTATGCCGTCCGATATCTTGTTACGCAACAGTAGATGCGCGATAACGCTATAATGAGTGCGAGCGGCTGATGCTACCGCGATACGTCTGTCGGCGAAAACATAACTAATCCGACGCACGTGAGTCCGCCGACCACCGTCGGATGCGTAATCCGTTTAACGCACTTCGCAAACCATTTAAACATAATCGTTTGTGTCTTGCCTGACGTGTCTCGAGCTGATTCACTTTCAGTCGCGTCCATTCAGCTCCCGGGAAGTATACCGACGCAGGAATAGTCATTCAGAGCGTTTTATTGCGAGGCTCCTCGGAAAGTTTTCTCATTCATGGATCCGCCGGAAGAGTATTCGTATTCATCGCCCGACTGCTAACAAGGGAGACGACGTCGGGGTACTAGAGTCGTCGACGTAGGCTATGTTTGAGCGCATAGACGAGATCGCTTCGAGTGTCCCGTACAATCGAGTCTTCGTCGTTAAATCCGTTTTACGATCATGGATTCCCGCGGCGCACGATTCGCGAATCCGGCACAAGTCTTTTCTGATAGCGCCAGTAAAATATGCATCGATACATATTCAAACGGTTAGGAGGCACGAGCTGCCTCGCCTTTCCTCGTTCTTCTCGTTCTTCCATTCCCCGCTTCGTCCCCGCCTCTCTCACACTCATTCTCTCTCTCTCTCTCTCTCTCCCTCTCTGCCGCGGACCGGGCCATTAGCATTAATCGCCTTCCGGCCCTCCGTCATTGACCGACCGTTTATACGCCGGGGAATTCATATTGTATCGAGGCTCATCTTGCATCTTCTGAGCCGACGGTATTATCCTCGAGCACGTAAGGCGAGCCTTACGAGTGCTTCCTCCGGCCGAACGATTATTCTTTGTCGTGGCACGAAGACGCGCCCTACGCGAAAGCTCGTCAGGCCGGCGAAATTTTGACGATCATCTTTCGGCACGGATCCTCCACGTAGCCGGTTATCGCCGATGCGCACGAGAAGTCGTTTGCGGTGGATGGTGAGCACTAATTTGCGAAGAAAAGGGAGACGGAGTACGGTGCAGACGCCGTGCCATTGTACATGTACAATGCGATCTGCGGACCGCCAAGATCCCGCGTGAAATATTGCCCTTTTTTGGACAATAGAGGGTGTCAGGCAGTAAATGTCGTTTTAAGTAACTGCTGAACGGCTGGTGGTAGGAGAAAAGTGTTCCGACTTTTTTGTCATCATTTTTTATACAGAATGTCATTGTGATCGATAACATTTCTTATCTTCAATATTTTCATACGCTGTTTTAAAATGGCGGTATTGAGTGACCAGAAGCAACAATAACAAAATTTGTAAAGACTGCACTGAATTTATAATGTCTTTGAACAATCGCTGGGTGAATTATTTTGCTATTAAAAAGAAAATGGACATGCACTTATACGTATACATAATTTCATAGAGTGTCAGTGGCGTCACTCTTCGAAAACCTCGTCACCAGACCTAATAACACCCATGTAGTAAATTATTCTACTTAGCTTCACTCTTTGAGAGATCCGTTTATATATATGCATATTGTTACTCCCGTAATTACAATTTAGACCGCCCTACCTGAACCATCCATACATTCTACAGTCCTACCTGAACATCCCTACCTCCGACAGTCAAACAAAGCATTCATATCAACAGTCGCAAATGTCCCCCCTCTCGTCCGTCTCAACCTATCACGTTTTCCTTGATCCTACCCCACTGCTACGCTACAGTTGTAGACACCAGATCGAACACTTCCAAATACAATTATACACGTTTTTTTATACCACGAATACTATCCTTCTTCACACTCGACTTCGCCGATTAGTTTCACGCGAAGGGGTATCGTGCGATCAGAGGTCTTCGCGGGCGCTTAAAGTCGCACGCATACGACACGCAACACATATATCATAAGTATTAAATATTTACTTACATGTCGCCTTCTCATTCAAGAACACCAATGGACGTCCATTCCTGTTTGAGTCTTCACGCTTGTTCGGGATTACAAACGAAACTCATTCCCGACATAGTTCGACGAGAGTCACATCGCATAAAAGTGATGGGGTGTGTTTCGACGGAAAAGACTGCTTTCATGTCTGAAGGCGGACGCGGGAAAAAAATCGTTAGCGATGGAACGCTCGCAGATAAAACTGCATTTTAAAGTCGCTCGATCCCGGTGGAAAGTTTGCTGGCGGTTAAATAAGTCGAGAGTCGCCCGATAATTGCCGATTATCGAACTCCGTCTGTAGAATAATCAAATCCGCTCTTTCGTTCTTCTCGAGCGTAACAATGCAAATCGTCTTAGGATTTTTATCGCGGTTCAAAAAGTTCCCGACGACGCGGAAACTTCTTTAACGGCCGGGTCCCTGGATGTGCGCGGGCGGGTAGTAAAACGGCGCTGTCTTAATGAAATATGATTTATTACTAAATATGCGAAATATATACATTAGGCCATACACATAAGTACATAATCGTTTTCTCGTGGGTTTTCTCGATAGTTTAAATTGCATGGATACGCGGGAAGAGTTGCCTCGGAGCGACATTATATCGTGCTATTTATAATTCTGACGAAATTTCCTTCACACGGTATCCGCGCGGCTCAATAAAACACAAGTGTATACTTATACTGATGGCTGCGTTAAACCGTTTAATTATATTCGTGTATTCTGTACCAGAAGCTCATTAAAACTGAGGGCTAACATCGAGTACTTCTTTATTACTATATATCGTATCGGCAGCAGGGTGGAAGTTGTATATACGCGTATGTCTCTGCGTGGGTGTATGTGTATGTCTGAATATCCTGTATGTCCTACCCGTCGCATTTCCCATCGTTTAACATTAATCCCTTACTCGCTACGAGATCATTCGCATTCGTTTCGTTACTCTTCCTTCTCGTCGGAGGAAGACGACGCCAGTGGATCGCGCGCTATTCACTTTCTACTCTACCAAGACAGCGAAATTCGTCTTCTCAGGGCTTTCTGGCCCAAATTGCGACAACATATTTACACGTACGGTGCGTATGTACAACGTATCTACAAATCTGCACATCCGTGGCCACGCACGTCCCTTCGACTTATGGGAATCCACGTCCGGCAGCCGAAAACGAATCTGTTCGTCGGCGACAATAAGATAATTCATCAACTGCGCCGGAAAACTGATGGCGATTAGCAGAAAAGACATTTTCTGCGCTTCTACACTTGTAGGCGTCCATTAACCTCATCCTTCTTCATTTTTCCCTGCGCTTATAGCTTGTCTCAGCAAACGTGGCCCCTGGCCATTTCCGGGGGGTGATTTAAAAAAATGCACCACTTCGCGTGATCTGTATTTCATATACAGGCGTATTCTAATTTTTCGGTTCTTCCAATATTCAATAACTTCTTGAAATTACCGTTGTCATTTTCGTTTGTATTAATATGTTAGGGCAAATATTTAAATTATATTAAAAAAATGTTGTTTCACGAATCTTTTAGTTGTGTGAAAATGTGTCAAATTGTAACGCTTTAAGCATCAAACTTTATTCCGCATTATATCCATTGCAAAGAATGCACACCTACCGAAACTTATTATATGTTCGACTGTAACTAGTACGCCAAATGTCATGAAAGCAAGTGCATTCTCGGACTTACGTACCTCTTTCCTGAGATCCTTTTTCTAGCTATGCACAACAGCACACAAGAAGCATAAAAGCGGAAGTAAGAGGAGGTGTTCTCTTTCTGGCGAAAGTGAACACGCCGATTCGGCTTGTAGTATAGTCGCAAAAATTGCCGAAAGGGCCCACGTTTGTTCAGACAGGCATTGACTTCCGACTCACCGTCGAAAACTTCAGCAGCCATCACCGCCGCAACTTATTTCGTACGCGTATCGCCGAGCGTGCGATTGCAAATTGACGGCACAATGAAAGCACAGCCCCTCGCACGTTTCTCTCCTCCCGCGAAGCAGGAGTTGTTTTCGTCTGAGGACGGCGAAGGGGACACGACAAAAGCAAGACCGTCGACCAGCGTGGAACACGTAAAGTGAGCGTGTCCCGAGTTTATCCCCACGGCAGCTTTGTCCTCGTGCGGTGCGACGAGGTTTCAGATAGCGACAACGGAGAGAATTAGAGGGAAGACTGGCGAGACAAAGAGGAGAGAAAAGTGAGAAGAGCGACCGGGTGTCGGGAGAGAGTTTCAGTTGCTCGGTCGGACGACACAGCCGCAAACTTTCATTCGACTCTTTCTTCGTCTCCAGTTACTACGCTACTTTTCACTCATTTGTCGCATTTTCGCTGTTGCGCCGCTTCTTTCGCTCTGCCTGTCCGTTTACCGCTCCCCACCGCGGTTTGTAGCCTCCAGGCCAGGCGCCATCTTTTTTCGCGTTCACCGAGACGCGGCATTAACAAGAGGCTGCGGTAGTAATGTTGAACGGAAATAACGGGCATGTCGGTCACCCCCGGCGTG
Organism: Cryptocheilus praepositus; assembly: GCA_033815515.1. Classification (NCBI taxonomy): domain Eukaryota; kingdom Metazoa; phylum Arthropoda; class Insecta; order Hymenoptera; family Pompilidae; genus Cryptocheilus; species Cryptocheilus praepositus. The sequence goes on from JAWWQZ010000257.1 coordinate 5,573,788, forward strand.
TAAAACGCTAAAATGTTTCCTTACGCTGGCGGATCATTTATGTAATTTCATCCAGTGTGCGAGTCTGCGTGTGAATGTATAAGTGAGCCAAGAACAGGAGAGCGTGGCAAGAAGAGGTAGTGTATGAGTGTGATCAGAGGACGAAAAATAAAGTGTGTATAGAGTTAATACTAAATTTATGGGACCTGAGAATTTTATGAGTATCCGGAGAACTGTGTAGGTATACGATATGAATAATTTCAAAGCTAGAAGCCTGAGGAGGAAATTAATTTAAGTATACATTCGTTTGCCTTAATAAAAGACAGAAAAATCTGTTAGAAAGGAATAGTGGTAGTTCCCATAATTTTACTCGTCAAGTTGACGGGTCCCGTAAATTTAATGTTAAAAGGGAGGAAGAACAGGTTGATTTTCTTCGACTTAGAACCTTCGAGTCGGTAACTACACACTTAAATAATAACGCAGATTTTTACATGCCTTGGGTTGAACATGTAGCTTCAGCATTCTTAATGCATAGATTCGTTGCACGAAGACACAAATCATTGAAACACGGGATCTGGCCACATACCCAGAGTCTTGCGACCCTCGCAAGATAACAATGTGAAGGCACACAGCACTCACCCCAACCTTTGACATCACACAGGTCCGTTACCCCAAGTTCAATAAAACCATCATAGCCTCTTCTCAGCCGTTGATCAGAAAACGACACCAATTATTTTTCCCTTTGACGCCGCATTGTCTCGCATTTACTTCATCCAGCCCATCACATTCATATTTCTTCGTCTGCCGCCATTAATACGCACACCGTATCGCACATTCGCTGTCAGAATAGCAATAATCTATCAAAGATGAGAATCGAGCGTCGCGGAGTCGATTACGGTGCGAGTTGCGGTCGTTTTAATCTGCACGTGGATTCGGCGGTTGTTCGTGATTTTGATCGGGCATCAAGGATATCGTTTGTGGCGCTGTGAAGTGGGGTTTTCGTGAGATACCGCGGCAAGTGGAGCTCCGACGGGACGTTTGTGTCGCGTTAGCCGCTTGCGTTGGAGTATCGCGGTGAATTCGCGGCCCAAGATCGACCACCATAAGCACCGACCTGTTGAGCGCTGGAAGATTCGTCGGGATATTGAATTTCATTCGCTTAGCACTGTACGAACGCTTCTGTAGCTTTGCTGCGCGGCGCGTCAAGAAGCGCTGTTAATTAGGTTCGTTAGCAACGATGTGTGAGGGCGGAGTGGAAGTGGCTTGCTTTGATATTGTTTAGTTCTGAGCAGAATACATGAGCGAGTTCTTTGGGAAACACGGCCCTCGGATGAAGAAGTGCGAGGCTGGGCAGATTGCGTCGACATTAACGACTAAAGTAGGGTCACTCTAAGTTGGCATGTGAGCAATGAAATATATCGTGACCCGGTACTGTAGAAAATCAGTGAGGGTTTGATTAGCAGACTTTGCTCTAGATGATGACACATTGCACCTTGTTTCATTTAATGGCATACATTGATCAAATTCGGACGTGTTCCAGTAGAAATATTTCGATGGGTTTTCATTTAATGAAATAATTATATGCATAAATAGTTAGTCGATTTTTCCTTTATATTCAATCATGTTGCAATTTCATGTTTGTTATATTAAGTAAAAATACCATTCAAATTTTTCTATTGCAAAATATTTGGCTCTGACGAATCTCAGCATGTAGAGTTGGAAGTAGGAGTAATGCTAACATCGTACGTGATTTTTGAGGGAATTGAACGCACTGCGTGCCAACTTTGAGTGACCGTACTGTAGTACCGGGAAGTCAAAGTGAGAGACACGTAGATAGGTAACCTACACGAGAGTAAAGTATTTCGGTGGTGCAGAGGGTGACTGGGGTCTTATGCAAAGGTAATATAATCCACGGTTGCTGCGTGTGCTGTAGTTTGTCTTCTCTTGCGAAGCGAAGAATCCGAAAAGGCAGTCCAATATATGCGCCGAGTAAGCTAAATTGATCGAGCATCAGTGACGTTGTAATCCTAGACAATAATGGTCGTCAAGAAATGAACGGCATCGGGGAAATATTTTCCTCCGCGGCGCAAGCAATCTTTTTTTATCTCAATGAGAAATGTATGTATTCGATTTTCTGGCGACGACTCATATATACTGAATTTACAATGTAGAAGGCAAGAAATATTAAAGGGACCCATACACAGCTACAATGGAAACTGCACTCTAAAATACACCGTTGTATATATCATACCCGATCCAGTTATCTCAGTGGCGGTTACAACGGAAGCAATCGACCAATTATGAAGCTCTTCATAAGCAAACGATGCACAACTAATTATAAGCCGTATATAATTGCACTGGAGGTGTGTCGAGATCGGAATTAGAAGTTTTGTGCAAGAAGAAGACATGACCATTTGACATAGGGTGTGGAAGAAAAACGGCATTTTACTATGGCGTAGGTTACCTATAGTTATCGAGTGACCCGATGTTAATTATTTACAGAAAACAAGTTAGCAGCAATGTCTTTTGGTAGAAGACTGTGAGGAACACGGCACTTAAAACCGCCGATTAGGCTATTTCTTTGACATCAATACTCTGAGTCAGCGAAGCATCTTACTTCAGGATTCATTTTGTTATAGGTCAGGTCGTGAACGATCTAACACTGACAGTGGAAGGACATCGCGATGGAAATAGGAAGCGCAACGACCCTTGTCTCTCTCTCTTTTTTCTCTCTCTCTTACCTGCAGGTGGAAAAAGGACGTTGTCCCTGACGACATAAACATTTTCGTTCCACGCGCCACGTGAAGCCTGCGTATCGACGGCCATTCAACTTGGTCACCCCCCACGACTTCTTTAATCCTTACGTTACCCCCAGAAGAGATTTACGGCGCCGTAATAATGTGAACACCGGCGCGTTCAGACCCGCCGTCCGAATTATTTGTGAATTTTACAGTACACAGTCTGCGTCGTTCGTGGATTCAGTAATTCATAGGCTGCGCCGTATACAGAGGCCGTAACATGCGAATGTCGTAACGTGCCGACCCTACAATAAATAAACTCCATTATGCGTACGCTATATTCACAGTGTCCACACGCATTGTAAAGCAAATTCAGATATCATCCAGGCTGGACATTGTACGAGGACTCGCTCAAACGCCGAGAGTGGATCTGAATCGACGGCGGGGTAACATCTGTTTACTCGGGACCGTGTGCAGGGTGGAAAAAGCGACGAATTCCAGAATCCTGCGAGCGCGAACAAAACGATCGTCGCGCGCCAGCTGTAGTTCGCAAATCAATCGGCTTACGTGCACGCATATTTTCCATTCGTTAGGCGATCGGATTTTAGCTCGCACGAAACGCCAGCCGAAGAACGCGCAACTCGCTGCGTCAATCGCGTTATCCCCTTCCGCCAGCGACGAAAGTCGTGTCGCGAAGTCTTTCGTACCGACGCATTCGGCGCGCAACCTGATGACGGACGCACGCGCTTACCTGCAATTAGCTAGTCAAGTTTCTGGGGTTCTTATAATAATCACACGTACCAATTAAAACTTATAATTAGAACGAAGGAAGCTTACGGCGGCCCGACGAAAGTGTACCTAGCCAGGTCTCGGTATATGTACATCTAGACACGGGTGTGTACGTATATGGACAGGCGTATGTGCGAGCGTACGCGTACACGTATAAACCTTTGCTACATGCACGATCGACAACGATTACTGCGCGAGGCGGAAGGATTGCGATAACGAAGGATCCTTTTCCCATAACACCCCCCCGAATCCTATGCGCCAGCCTCTCCGTCTCCTTATCTACGCTATCATCGTCTCTGCACCTCAGCAGGGTGCACTCTCCGTAGCTCTTAGCAGAAATATCGTCCACGTGGCCGGATGCAACCCGCTGTTCGGCGAGCCGATAAGCTCGCAGACGATCTCGACAGGACGCACCATCGCCCACTGCCTTCTGACTTACGTTCGCGCATAATTCACTATCTACGATCACGTGCCGAACGCAACAACGGCACGGATCCCGCGAGTCAACCTTCTCTGACTCCTTCCACTTACCGCCAAAAAGCGTACACATACTCGAGCTGTACAATAACGATTAATTAATCTGAACTACCCTTTGATTTTTCACCACGACCGATATCAAGGTATGATTGTCTTTCGTCACGTGACGTTCGACGCCTTTCCGTCTACGTCTCCCCGTTCCTGCACGCCTCGGTAGTTTCCAGCTGCGATGTCCTTTGCGCCCCGTACCCTTCCAAATTCGCAGCTCCAAGTGGGGCGTTCTGTTTCTCTCGTGCAGGCCTACACGGGCAACAGAAACCGCAGGAGCAGCACGATCATCAATAAGCTGAATGTAGACCTCGTGAGACTCGCGCGGCCTTGAACTGAAACAGAAAGCGGAGGAGAAAATCAGGGGCTGCGATCGAGGGCCGTGGAAGTTTTAGCGAGCGTCTTCGGAACTCTTGTGAAAGGACGTCGATAGAAGGGAATGGGTCGGGTCGTTGAGAGCTTTTGCAAATCGGCGCGAATAATTCGGCAAACAACGCTCGAACGTGGCGGGCGTAGGTGCGCGTGAGAGCTGTCGGAAATTCAAAGTGAATTCCGCCTATATAACTTTCATAAACACGCCTCTCGGACTAGAGAATACCTTCGCCATAGTTTACGGACACTTTAAGGATAAGTCTCCGTGAAACGAGTCTTCGGAGAATAGCGAGAGCCTCGGTCGAAGTATGTAACTCTCGGGGCTCGCTTCATAACGAGGTTAACAACTTCGAAAAACTCCCTGACTCTCTCTTCAACGGTCACCGCGCGTCGTGTAGGTAACGTCCGCGAGAGGGAACCTTTGCCCGATCTACGCAATGGTGTATTAGGTTTTATGTGGAACGAATTTTTGCCCCAATCACCTACGTATTCTCAAGTTTTTGCTCTTCCCGAAGCAAAGAACCTACAAAGACAATCATTCATGACTATATCTATGCCGGATGGCGTGAACTGAACAAACAAGTGATGCTGAGATACCGCACATGATGGCTTGGATCAAATTACTGGTATTGGAAATAATACTGCTCGATATATAAACATATATTGAGCAGGCCTGAACAAATATTAAAGACTTTTAAAAACCTCAGACTTGTGGCCTCCATAAAGTAATTGGTAGCATGAGGATATTTGCCGGCTGAGGTTAACTGAACAAACAGTGATGCTAAGATCCCGCAAATAATGGCTTGGATCGAATTATTGGGGTCGGGAAAACATTGCGTGTTTCGTATCTGGTAACTCATCTGTAATATTGGACACAGGACGTAGAAGATATAAGACATATATTGAGCAGGATTGGACAAGTATTAAAGACGTTGGAAAACCTCAAAATCCTGGCTTCCATAAAATTATCGATGGCATAAAAATATTTGCTAACTGAGGTGAACTGAATAAACAGCGATGACGCTGAAAAAATTCCGCGAAATAGTAGGCCAGATAAGATGATTGGTATTGGGAAAGCATTTACTTCCTCAACACATGTAATTTGTTTCCGAGTCACTTTCGTATTTCCACGCGAAGACAAGAAAATTACGTGTTGCATATCTCATAGCTTATCCTGTATTACTTACCGTGCAACATCAACGAGTTTGTAATCCTATAAAATAATGGTCTTCATAAAATTATTGGTACCGCAAACATATTTCCCGCCTCCATGCAAGCAACGCTTTTCTGCGATACTTTTTCAGATTTTAATACACCGACGTGGAAATTACATGTCCCGCATCTAGTAAAGCGCTCCGTATATTCTGAATGTACAATGTAGAAGATATAAGTGTTGCGTGCCAAACCCCACTGTGTAGCTTACACAAGCTTTTTTTGTCTCATTTAGCGACTACGTGCATTTATCTAAGCACAGTTTACGGCGAAGCCATTCATAGAACTCTTGTGTATTTTTTTCATAACAAAACTAGTTTACGTTCGGAAACAATGAGTGATTTCAATTTTGGAACTAGTGGAAATAGTACTCTTGTTCTTTTTCGTTGCAAAAAATTGATATCTGCTATTTGGCAGGAGGGTAAAAATTGTACGTGGCATCATACCTTGGATACAGGATATATGGACCCGCATGTAGTCAGTTAATCAGTTGGTCTTTCAAACAAAACCGTTCATCACGAGCGGACTTCCAACACGTTTTATAATAACAAATATACGGGTTCAACCTTTGTTTTAAATTTGGATCAAACCAACAATAAATTAATTGCATAAACGATCTACGACCGTTATATAGTGCATTACGCAACATAAGCAACATCAACAACAAGTAATCGTGTATGGGTCGTCCGATAAAGAAGAATCAATATGCAGTTGAGCTATGTGGAATAGCATTTGAGAAGCTCAGAAGGGCAAATGCGGAGTTTAGCTGAAAAAGCGAACGTGACCACTTGTCATGGGGCGTACCCTAAAAATGCCAGCACCGGTTCACTCACGTAAAAGTAATATATACATCCATTTCATGTCTGCAACGCACCCCCGCACTTATATTCTTTCTTGTTCAATGACGCGGATATGCAGGTATATCGACGAGCTGCACGAGTTTTGCGATTGCTCACGTCAGCACAGCAAAACGAAGGGTTCGTGGTGAGTCGCAGGAGAAAAATGCACCGACCCCTCGTGACTCGTTTCCCGGAAAAAAAAAATGTTTTTTTCATTGGAATTATTGAGCCAGCCGAAATTAAGACGGACGCCGGCATAATTGTGTTCGGCGGTAGCTGTAATTGTTAAGTATACCCGGGACGTTCGAGGCCGACACATCCAAATTCGCTCAGACAGTCAATTTCTCTCCCGGTAACGACGTGTCACTGGCGTAATTCAATAGCGCCGCTGCAGTGTTGCATCGCAATTGGTAAATACATCCGCATTGTTCGACGTAGACGTAGCCGAATTCGCTTAGACAATTAACATGGGCTTACGCTGAATTCGGGACGTTTCTCTTACGTGTCCTTTCAAAGAACGAGACGACGGCGGACGAAATAAGGAAACGGCGGAGCCCGGCTGCCAGAGGAACGCGCAACTTCTCTCACACTCACAATAGACGGCGGTGGTAACTTCCAACGAAACGCTCGGGTACAAACAGCGTTAGCAAATCGAGGGAATTAAGGAAAAATAGGATGGTCGCAGAGAAGAATAGTACAGGTAGTGAACTACTGACATGACTCGTAGTGTAGGGAATTGGTGGTGGGGGATAACATTAGCAGAATATATGGCATCGCATTGCACCTTGCTTCATTCAATGGAGCAAAATTATTAGAATCCAATGTTCTGCAATAGAACAGTTTCGACGGCATTTTCATTTAGTGAAATAATGATACGGATGAATCATTTATAGAATTTGCTTTCGTGTTCTTTTACATTTAATTGAGACAGCAAAAATATTGTAATATTCCGGCTAAAATTATACATGCATCAATTATGTGATAACGCGGGACGCAAAAACTTCGTATTCTTTAAAATGGGTTTTAATATGGACCAATAAAAAATATGACTTACAGCAGTAACAATTTTACAGAAATTCCTTTTTCTTTTAACGCCGTTATCAAAAATCTTGTTTTCAGTATTCGGTCCCTTTTTTCGATTAACTTAATCAAATATATCATTTCCTGATGACGTCACCAACGAAATACCGAAACGTTGAATCACGAGTTATTATATAATCGATACACGTTTAATTTCGCCCGGAAAAATGGGATGGTAGTGGGGGAAAATAGTATAGCTAATAACTGTCTCGTCCAATGGCGTAGATTCCGCCAAATATTTCTCATTACCAAAATTCCGACTGCATTCCTATTCAGTAAAAAAAAATCCCTCCTTCTTTTTGACTTAACACGTTCACGCCGGCGTGACCCACCGATGGGTCACGCTCGACTGTCCCATCGGCCGTGAACATTTGTTTACATGCCGCTCACCATTAAAAATATAGTTCGTTTAGTAAGTGGACAAAATTGCCGTATAGTTGAAGGTTTAAATAATTGAATTTTAAATAATTTAAACAAGCAACAATCGTGCGCTACCAACTGAAGCGCTGCATAAATTCGACTGCTGCTTCACAGCGAAAAACATGAAAATCGGCCCCGACGTGAACGTGTTAACACTTTGACTGCCATGGTGGTCATCGGTGACCGGCGTAAAAGGTCACACGAAAAATTCCAAAAATACCCAATCGGTCGCATTTATAATTTTGTAAATGCAATTAATATTAGACAGCGATTGAATTCTTTGGTCTCCGATACCTTCGCATTATTTTCACTTTGCACAATTCAATCGTATTCTGTAGTACTTTATCCCGTTGCGGTTTTAATATAGTAAAATACGCATGGCAGTCAAAGTGTTAATCAAGATCGCAAGTTTACATATATTTAATTAAGTGAAAACGCCATACAAACCTTTCCGTCGTAAAACAGTCGATTCTAATTGACCTGCGTCATTGAGAGAACATGCTGCGCGCAAGTTGCATCACGTGACGCAAGTAACGTAGACGTAGAGTTGGCAGTAGGTCTAATGTGACGACATAAGAGATTTCCGAGGGAATTTGCCTGGCAACGCTGGGCACAAACCAGTTTCGTTCGAGCAACGGCCCGCCACGCATTTTACGTCGCGAACAGCGGCGCTCGTAAATATAAAACGCTCCACATACGCTGATGCCGCGATGTGACGACACGGCGAGCAAAAGGTTGTCGGAAATGGTTCCGGTTATTTCCGCGCGGAGTCGAATCCGATCAGGCATTTACTCTCCGATTCATACGTATAGCCGTGGAGAGCAGAAAGTCGTTTAGCCTCGTTCTCTCGAGATCGCCCGCGATATAAGGAACGTCGAGGTGGGTCGAGAATCGGGAAACCGCGGCTTAGAAATTGGATCATCCCTCAGGATAGACGCAGAGATCGTACCGGAACCTGAGTGCAACGTGGCTCTGCGAAATTCTCGGTAGCCCGGAAGCGATTATTTCGCGATTGAATCTAGACAAATGACCGTGTTCGGTGGCAACTACGTCGGCCCATTGCCGACTAGGGGTCGGCAAAAAGTTACACGGTGCGTCGAATTTTCCGCAATGCCTTCCTTGGAACGTTCGCCTTGAAAGACGGACTGCGGTTTGTGGGGTAGAAGGATTTGAACGCGCTCTTCCGCGTGTTCCGATAATAGGGGGTCCTTGGATTGTTGTACTGAAAGTGACGGTGCAACTTTCTTTGATTGCGTTAACGTAATTTCTTACTACGGATTATTTTTTCAATTGCCCGTTTTTTATACGCTATTCTTGTTGCGAGTGTTAAGCACGTTGACGGGGTTCCGGTGGAATGAAACCCTGCGTGTAAATTTTCTTGCAAGATTCTGCAAGCGGACAAATTCTGGCTGTCGGATATACAGTATGATCAGAAAGTACCCGGAATTTGTAATTTAAAGGAACCGCCGTTGACATACCCAGTCAATTTTTTTTTCTGAAATTGGTACACCTGTGAGAGACGTCTGTGCCAAGTTTCAAAAGATTTTGATCACTAGTATTTGTTTGGCATTTGTTTACATCGAGCAAGTTTTTGTGCTTCGTCGTTTTTATAATGGCTAATTCTAGACTTTTCTAGACTACTATCTTCGATAACACGCCGTCTCACAAAGCACGCATTGTGCTGGATTATTTGGCCAAACATCGAATAAATACCATCGAACAAGCACCATATTCGCCAGATTTGGCACCATGTGACTTTTTTCTTTTCCCTAGCCTCAAATTACCTCTTCGAGGAAAGGGATTTGAGACTGTAGAACACATTAAACAAAATGCGACGAAGGAGCTGAAGGCAATCTCTTCATCGGCTTATGAAAAGTGTATGGAGGACTGGGTTAAGCGTTGGCATATGTGTGTCGCTTCAGATGGATGTTATTTCAAAGGCGACAAGATAAATTTATCTGAAAATTAAAAACAATGTGTTTTAGTTACAAGTTCCGGGTACTTTCTGATCATACTGTATGTAATTTTTTATCACTGCGCGTTCGGTACCGTCTGACATTGACTTGTCCCTAAATATCACCATTCGAAAGTTACGTTTGCAATCGTTAAGTACGCTTATTCTTATTCGATTCTCACGAAGCTAGATATAATTAACCACGCATCCATCGGTCATTTCCCAGCATCAATGAAAGTATCTCAAGAAGCGTCAATTTCATCCCCCAAGTACGTTCGTTCTTGTCAGATTCTCATGGAGCTCCTATTTGTCTGTACTGCACGGCAGACGGCCGCTTAAAGATGATACGCGAAAAGAGGTCGGTCGAAATAAAGACACGGTCGGTCGCAAGAAAGCGGGATGAGAACGAAAGGGTGGAAACAGAGGGAAAAGAGGCGGCTCGCTGGTAAATGCGAGAGGCGTACCAACGTACGGCGCTTCCACGAACGATTCCGACTAACGAGAAAATCGAAGATCGTTAAGAGCAATTTCTTCGAGTCGTTCGGCGTCTTTTCCGGTTTCCTATCCCCTACCCTCATTCCCTGCGTTTTCCCTTTTCCTCGCGGCACACTTTTTTTTCGCCGTTTTTCCCTGCGCTCTTTATCCATCGGCCATTAACCGTCTCGCTTGCCTGGTTCAAACCTCTGCCCGCATGTATAGCGCGACCAGGTAAGAGTGAACCTTCTCAACGATATACGTAGTGGCGGAAGAAGTCTTGTGCGGAGCTTATCTTACTTCCGTCACCTACGTATTCTTTTGTTGCCATTTGAAGAACCAGAATGAATGAGTCTAATACGTTCAATGGTTGGGTCATGAGCAAATCAACAGTTGGCAGGTGCCAATTACAGGGTTCTTGGGCGGTAAGCGAATGCATAGTTCAATTGTGCCCATAATTATGAAAGTGGTCTAAGTCATATATTTCTTGTTTCGGGATATTTAATGAATTGCATTTGAATAAATTAAAAAATATTTTTACACTATGCGACATTTTAATTTATAATTTTATTAGTCTTAATTAATGGAAATTTACTATGAATATGAAATTTTGTGTGAATTTTATACGATAATATTATTTTTAAAGATTGAATTGACTTAGACCATTTTCAAAATTAACTGAATGTCCTATAAATGACTTAAAGCAATAAAGAATTTTGAGTTTTATTTGAAACAATAATTTGATTAGTAATTCGTGAACATTTATTACATTTAAAATTTTTGTAATCCATTTTTATCATTATTTCTGGAAAAACTGGAGGGATGTACGGTAGTAAACTCATAATATCTTTATGTTTTTCTTCCGATACTGGTCTAATGGTGGTGTATAAAATATTTCCGTATATTTTTGGTCTTCCTTTTTTAGGTGAAGGATCCAAAACGTGAAATTTAGAATCATCTAAAGATGTTTTATAGAACATTCTATAAGGTTCATTTTTCAAGAATCTCATCCATTGAATTTGTAGCCAAGAGACAGATTCACCCGCGGTATTTTTTACTCTTCTTGTTATTGATTATAAACCGGAATGAAGTTGTCGTTATTATTAAAATTTGATTGTCATTTATTTTAATATGTAGTTCAGAAACGCGTCAAAGAAGGCCACGTGCCATTTTCAAGTTGTTTATATAATTTATTTAAATTTTTGACTTAGACCACTTTCATAATTAAAACTAAATGAACATATAATGTTGAAATTACAACCACTATCTAATGGTTCATTTTTGACAATTTCGTAAAAATTACATTGAATAAATTTAGTTAAAAATAATGTGGTATGAAATAACTGATAAACTCATTTTTTTTTAATTTTGACTTAGACCACTTTCATAAGTATGGGCACAATTGTCTATAAGCGCCTCAAAATTAGCAGAGGGGAAATTAGTAGTTCCGTGGGAGGGAAAATGTTGGGGCACAGACAAAATATGGTGACAGTAAGCTTCACTCTTGCTCGATTGAGTTATAAATAGCGAAAGAAGTTCTATGAGGAGTTTATCCTACTTTTGTTACTATGCATACATGCATGCACCTATGCATGCCTAATGCATACACCGGTTTCAACAGTGAAAGGATACGCAAAGCAGCCGTCTATAAAAGCACGCGGAAAGTGTCAAAGAAAAAATGACTAGTCGCGTGAGAAAGTGTGCGCCTTGAAACATAAAAGAAAACTGTCGACTGCAAGGTCCATTCTCGCTTGGCCGAGCGTTACGTGCACGCGAATAAGCATTACACTATTGTTTCGGTCGCCGTCTAATTTCTCCCCTTACGTTTATGCGTTTTTCGCTCTTTAACCGTCGCAATTTGACTTATCCGTCGCGGCGCCGCCCGTGCTGTGGCTCGTAACGCGATTAATGTCGAAATTAACCCGGAAGGTAGAGCGCGTCGAATTACCATATCGAGATCGTAAGAGTCCGTCATTATGGGTATGCATAAAATATGTACGTCTCTAAGTACGTGTGCATACATTATCGCCGGCGGTACGTATCACGCGCACGAGTGTGTGCACGATGTCGCGCGCTTCAATGGCGTCGTTATACGCGAAGCCAGTCAAATGCCGTGTATTATATGCATTGTAATTCAGCGTAGTCCTTCCCTATGGGATTTATATGGCATGGCGCTGCATAACTAATCGCCATTTGATTATTCTTGATATGCATTCGGTGCGCATATATTGTCGCGCGCCGGCAGCCTCGCCATTTCTCGCTAATAAAGCGTGTTTGCCGATGCGGGCGTCATCGTCCCGCGACTTCGATATTCTCGCGGCGATAATTGCGCGCGGCTTCATTTGTCCTTCGGAAAGCGGGGGCGGAAGACAATCAGCCGGCGCGCCTCGGAAAGCGGCCGCGAACAAACGGTACTAAGCTTTTCGCGGACTGTCAGTGGGGCTCGTAAATTATTCGCGCGCCAATGCGCGTCCGGATCGCATCGATCAAAACTTAGCTGCTCGTGTATGCTTGTTCCGTCGGAATGGATTCGGACAGACGAAGCTGAAGTGACACTTCCGACGTTTGCACCGAATCGCTGAAGAATCTCCCGAAACGATTTCTGCCGACGCGCTTTGTATCGACGACGATTCAGTGTCAATTAATGTCACTGTCGGCTCTCATGCGCGGCGTAAGAGAAATCTGAAAATGATTAAAGGACGTGCAAGCTAATTGGTCGGATCACTTTTTTAACATCGCCGTATTTTGGCGTAAGCGAAGTGCATCGATTCGATGGTAAAAGTAACCAGCGAGGAAATGGACGGTTTGGACGGCATACACACCGAAATAGGGGATCCTATGGGGAGCTAATATTGCTCTCACCACCTGCGTATTCTCAAGATTCCCGTCTTGCGGGGTAAAGAATGCGGACACTCGAACGAAATATATAAACCGGGCGGGCTAAACTGAAAAAAATGCAACGAGTCTATCAGCTACGTATTGGATTATTTTTAATAGGCCTCAGAAGATCGTTGGCACTGCCAAAATATTTTCCCCTTCATGCAAGTAGTTTTTTCATGATGTCTTTCGGTATTTGCATATTCCAAATAAAAAAATACATGTTCCGTATTTATTCACCCACCGGGTATATGCTGAATGTACGATGCAGAAGATTCAGGAAATACCAAAGGGACCTGCAGGGATCCAATGGTCACTATATTTGTCCATACTGCCGCATATGCGGATATTTCATTGGCGATATTTAACGTATAATCGCATTCTGATGACTGGCGCATAGTCATGAGGTTCTGATAAACAAAAAGATGCAGTTTATCCGCATGCAATTGCACTTGAAAAGCACCGAAGAACAAATTAACATTTTTTTGGACCGGTCATTCGCAGTCGACGAAAAATGGCGGTTCCATGGTTTGCGCCATTTGTCAACACCACCACATACGCGGATTATTTTATTGGCAATATTTATCTCATACCGAACATACGTCAGCGTCCACGTGACGTTATACTTTTTACCATAGCGAATATTTGTCATCTCTTACGTGGGGCAGCAACTTCGATCGGATCAGACATGACACAAAACAGATGACTCTCAGTGTTAAAGTTCACGCGAAAAATAATTATGACTCTACTTAGAAATGTTCATACAGGCAGCAGTAAAAGATGTTTAATTTCGACTGACGTCAATGCACGAATTTTTACATAAGCACCACTAAAACCACCGACCTCCCAAAAATTGATATCTCTAACCCTGCCGTCCGATAAACCTTAACACTAGAACTACCGACAATTCAGCAAACCTACTTCTACCAAAACCAGTCAAAATGACTGGTCTTAAAAAAATATTTAATAATAGAATATTTTTAAATTTGTTGCTTCATTACTTTCTTACAAAAGGAAATCCATGTTTTACATAATACATTTTTGGCGCGCTTATTTAATGAGTTAGGATTATCCCTTACGAATTAGTAAACACATTGTTTACGCACATGGTTCCGTCTGCAGCAATTTCATTTTGTGATTCTAGTAAAATACTTTCATTAGAATCTTCAGAACTTGAGAACATTCGAACACATCTACTTTTACGTAAATTTGAATTATTTTCACATTCGCTTTCTGAAGATTTCTGAACATATTCTTTGTCTAAATCATCATTGTCACTTTTGTCACTATCAACAAGATTATCGTGAATACCCCACGATTCAATTTTATTTTCTTCTGGTTCATCTTCACAGTCATAAAGTTCACCATCTTCTATATCAGAGCATTCCATTGGTATATCGTTCAATTTTTGCAATACTTCACAAGTTTTCAATCGTTTTGCCATTTTCAGGGCTTAGAAAGACTAGAACAAAACTATTTATTATAAAAATTAGTATATAATATTTGTATTTATTTTCTCATCTTACACTAATTGAAATAATATGTCGTATACTGAATATATTGTTATATGAACAAGAGCATGATGGTCTTCCAGCGGCTGTTATAAACGCACTGATTGAATGCAGTAACTTCTCTATTTGATGGTTATTTTTACAATGTTGCCTGATATAATACTGTGATGTGGCAAGCGAGTAAATTCCAAAACAAAACAATAACATTCCTAACAGAATCTTCAAATGTTTTACGACTTCAGATCTAAATGAACGCCTTAATAAATACCAGTCAAAATGACTGCTGTTGGTATAAATAACCATAGTATCAATTTATTTTGATTCAGAATAAATAAAACATTTAAAAAATATATTTTACTATTTCTTTAGTTATCACCGCAAAAGTCATTACACCATTCCGGAAAAAAATGTAACATAAAGTAGAAATATTTAAATCAAATTGTAAAACCAGTCAAAATGACTGGTGCGGTAGTTCTAGTGTTAACACATTGTTGACCGGTCACGAGTTAACTCGTGTTTTCATGGCCAAACGTTGTTGACCGGTCACGAGTTAACTCGTGTTTGCATTTGCGTCGGCTATTTTAATTTTTGAAACGCAGGGCAATATAGAATATAGCAAAATTTTGTTCATTGTGGTCAATGCCGTCTGCTTTATTATAAAAAAGTATACTTTTCTTGGCACTGAGGCTTTTATTACAATTCTAGTATTAGAAAGTGTCAAGAACGACAGAACGTGACGGTGAAGCATTTTTCAATCGATTATACGTGAATGCTTTATATAGTTTTCGAGTGATTTTTAAATAAGTTATAGTTAGTTTGGAAAATGATTATTGAAAATGATAATAACAAGGGCATAATCTAGCTCTTTAAAAGGAAAGCTCAACGAAACAAGATATATGTGTAAAACCTCTTGTCTACATCTACGCGTAAATGATTGCTGTACAGTTAATCGTATGAAAAAATATTAGGAGTTACAAAAAATTTATGTCCAAAGTTCAATTTGAATTCATTATGCACGAACAAACTTTATTGAAGGTTATTTATATCGTTTCACTTCCATGTTCAGTTACAAAATAATAGCCGGTGACTTGAGATAGCTTTTGCCGAAAATTGCCGGTCAACAATGTGTTAATATAGCATTCGTCCACAATTGCACTCGAACAACGCCGACGAACAAATTAGCAGTTTTCTCGGACAGGCGTCTTGCAGGCGAAAAATGGCTGCACCCAGGTTCCTTCCGCTACCCCCAGCGCACCGAAAACAAAACAGCAGAGATAGCAAAGTTCGCGGCCGCGTGTTTACCTGCAGCAGAGCGAACGATCGCCAATGACCAATGAAATGAATGTTTCGTCGTAAAAGGCAGCGAAACATTTTTATCCACCCGACAGCTCGTATTTTCCGCTCTTATCGCTGTGACGACGCTCTGTTTACGTATTGCCCCGCAACGTGGCAGCGGGCAATCGACGAATGCCCGGGCAGCATCGCGGTCGCACGGGGGAGAGGAGGATCGAGCAGCGGAAAGAACGAACGGAGTGAAAGAGGACGTCAGGAGGGGTTGGGGTGCGGCTAATTTAAGTCCCAATTAGACGGTAACTAACGGACGACCGAGGAACCCGGGGCAGAGCGGAGAAGTTGGCGGTTGTAGGTGTAGGTGCCCGGTAGCGGTGGTTGTAAATTATTGTTTTAATTTCTGCACCCCGCGCGTCCCTCGAGAGACTCGGTCGAGCCGACTGCGGCCGCGCCCGGCTAATTTTATGGACTTGCAAATCATAAAGTACCTTTAATTTGCTTAAGTGGCACGATTAAGTACGCTCGATTCTTTATTTTTTTTCGCGCTCTGGGTACTTGAGCCGAATCGAGCAACACCTTGTTGACCGGTGCTGCCGTGATGTGATGCTCGATACCTGCTGGCGGAGGAATGACGCGCGTTTCTGAATGATCGGCTCAACGGCCTGGTGGTTTGGATTAGGTTTTCTGAACTGTTACCCGATGCGCACTGATGGAGACGGTGTTGGGAGGAATTTGTGGAATGCGCGCGAATGCGGACGTTGTATACTGACGTTGCGTGCTGTTAGTGCGGTTTGATATAAAGATGTCACTGGTTAGATGTGTAGAAAGGTAAATGTGTGGGAGTGAGGTCGACAAATTTGCGAAGTAACAGACGACATTGCGAGGATAATAATATCTAGCGGTGGCTTTATCTCTTTGCGAATACTGTCATACTGAGTTCTGAGGTATTTTAATAAAATATGTGTTGTGCAATGTTGGAGAGTCAGCGAACAGCCTTATTAAACTAAGCTATCGATCTGT
Source organism: Cryptocheilus praepositus (assembly GCA_033815515.1). Taxonomy (NCBI): domain Eukaryota; kingdom Metazoa; phylum Arthropoda; class Insecta; order Hymenoptera; family Pompilidae; genus Cryptocheilus; species Cryptocheilus praepositus. The sequence goes on from JAWWQZ010000257.1 coordinate 5,590,868, forward strand.
CGCTATCTTTCTATAGCAAACTATCTTTTATTCAATCGAATGTCCCGGCTCCTGTCCTGTCGCCTGACAGAATTTCATGATACGGCGATGAGACCACCTATTTCGGAGATTCAATGCAGTATGGGTGTTTATGTGACAATAAAGAGGAACAGTATTTTGACTGTTGCGTAGTAATATTCGTGTAACCTATGTACAGGCCACGTGAAAACGTAATGTGTCGATGTATTGGATATCGACCGTTTTAAATTAAATTAACTTTGACTTTATTGTCTCTCTCGATGTACAATTTCAGCGGACGGCTGGGCGGTGCTTTCTTTATTCAGACAATTCGCGCTGTTGGAAAACGAATAAGGAAAGTTATACGTAATATAACAGAAACATATTTTTATCGCGAGGATAAATAATTTTAATAATAACACAGTCAAATATTTAGTGCTTTTCGTTATTTTGAAGTACACCGAAAGAGTTACCGGTAAATGTGGTTTGCAAAAAATATCCCGACATATGACCGCAACAGTTAATGCGACTTGCTTGGAATATTCCGACATACGCTTGCAATGGTGAATGTTAATTTCCGGGAATATCCCGACATACGACAGGGACGGTAAATGAGACTTACTGGGAATATCGCGACATACAACCGCAATGATAAATGTGCCTGGCAGAGAGTATCGCGACATAGGACCGTAACGGTAAACGTGGCTTGCAGGAAATATCCCGTCATACGATCGTAACGGTAAATGTGGCTTGCGAGGAATATACCGACATACGACCGCAACGGTAAATGTAGCTTGCCGGGAATGTCCCGACATAGAACCGCAGCCGGAAATATCCCGGCATACATCGGCGGCAGAAAATGTGGTTTGTCGGGAATATTCCGGATTTCGATGGGGGCGCGTTAAGATCATTGTACTGTATTATTCCCAATCGAGCATCAGTGCCTGTGTATTTGCAATGTTTTCCCTGCTCACACCGGACATTGTCTCGGACAATGGCGAACGAACGCTGTGTTCTCCACCCTCTCCCCGCTACACGAATTAATGTGCGAAAATAAATAACCGTTGCCGCTTGCATTTTACACCCGGGCCCCTGGGTTCAGCCTGATTGTTCGCGACAGCCGTTCGTGCATCGTGTTACGGCATTTTTTAACCCAGCGAATATTTCTCCCCACCCACCGTGTAACGCATCGTGACCAAAGTGCACTTTGCATAAATGATTATCACGACCGTCGGAGGGTCAATCGGCCGATAATCCTATTATACGCTGGGGGCGGTAAATGTCAGTGAAAGTGGATTTATCGCTGCACAGATCGGCGATTTAAATCAAACGCAGGCGTGCTTTACGTCTGATACGTCCAACCGTGGAGAGTCCGAGCGTCATTAAGGGGGGATTCCCGTCTAGAGGCGTGATTTTTAGGTAAATTTTAGAATTTTTTTTAGGAAAAAGATGAGGTCTTTTGGATTGCGGTTTTTTTCTGCATATTAGTACACGTTTTAACTATTCAAAAATATTTTTTGTTCTCTCAAAATCATAAACAAGAACGCCGTACGAGAGGTTTTATTAAACAATAAAAAAAAAGTAGTTCCATGGTACCCATGATTCTGACCGTTCCGTTCATCAGAAACAAAAAAACAAAGAATATTATTAACCCTTTGCACTCCTATGTCGAGTGTCACTCGACATCACTTTTTATCTCAGGAGCTCCTTTGTCGAGTCCCACTCGACATTTTTTCATGTCCAAATAAATAGATGTCGCGCACATATTATACGTTATCAACGCTCTCGCAATGTCACTAGAAGTGTTAGACATTCAGGTAATCGAAGAAAAATAAAAAAACCGAATGTGATCATAGATTATATTAAAAATATGGGTGGTGTCGATATGGCGCACCAATACGCGACATCTTATTGTTTTTTCCGTCGAGCACTCAAGAGGTGGAGGAAACATTTATTTTCGGGATTAGAAATCTCCATAGTAAATGCGTATATTTTATACAAAGAAAAAACAAAAAACCAAGGAACAAAACCTATAGCCCAGAAAAAATTTCGCGAAAAGCTTTTGTCAATGCTTACTCGTGATTGTCGTGCACGAAATATGAAATTGGGGAGGCCTGGAACACTTGATAAACACGATCGCTTAGATGGAAAGCCTCATTTCATCTTGGTACATTCCGAAGGAAAACACAAAGACTGTGCAGTTTGCCCAAATAGAAAAATACCTGGAGGAAGAAGAGAAACTACCTATTTTTGCGAAACGTACGAAAGAAAAGCAGGGTTGCATCTTGGAAGTTGTTTCAAAAATTATCATAGGCTTGAAAATTTCAAAATACGACAATAGTGTAAATAAAACTGGTATTTAAGTGAATTAGTTTCTTCCTTTATTTATTTAAATTGCCTTATTTTTTTCGTTAAAGTAAATTTCAAACAAAACACTTAAAAGCGTTGGGAGCTGCTGGTAACGAAATTGCAATAAAATTCGGAGTGCAAAGGGTTAAAATATATGAGTATGGCTATCGTGTGAACTACGACGAAAAAAAAATCTTGAAAATTAAAAAAATGGCATGACTTTGAAAATTAAGTATCGATTTTGTCACAATTTTTTCAGCTTTAAAGTATTGTAAAAATTGTTTAAATAAATATACCAATTTGATTGTAGTTCACACTAAAGCAACATATGTGCTGAAGATGTGTGCGTTCTCTGAGCGCAATCGGTTCGATAGATTTTGCGATATCGTGGGTACCAATTGCGAAAATGTAGTTCCGAGAAAAACGCGTTTGAAGTTTTGGAAGAAATTACTCAGAGATAACACGCAAATAATTCCAGTTACATTCAATTTCCTATTCCGGGACCATAAAGGAGGCCTTCCTCTTCTTCGTACATGTCTTGCAGAGCCGATTTTTTGACTCTGAGTAGCACTCGTTCGTTTTGAACGACATTGGACGACCGCTGCTCCGATCGGCTGAGGCGAGTTTGGTTACGGGAGTGGGCGTATATTTCCGCTTGTTGGCCAATTGCAATTTCCATGAGGTTCATAATTTTTAAAATGGCTAAAAACCTTTCATTATAGTTTATCACGGCCAAAAAGGTCGCGATTTCTATCGTTTTTGTAGCACAGTGCAGGTGTTTCGGGGCCATGGTCCAAATCAACGAATTCAATGATTTGCTGCTATTCTGCGTTTCTGCACCCAAACAACGTTCAAGCAACTCATCATTCGATAAATCCTTGTAAATAGGTTTTATAATTTCTAATACGTTATCATTGAGAGGCGGATTTTTGTGATTGAAGCCAGCAAGCGTGCCGGCGGCTTCGGCTTTGCGCCACTTACACCAACTGTCCTCACCCTCCGGACAGTTTTGATGCTGCGGGTTTTCATCATTACAAACTACAAGAAATGCAATTTTTGTAAAAACGATGAAAAAATTCACGATGCAATAACCAAATTCTTTCGAAACAGAAAAATCAGTATTACTGGAAGTCAGTAATTTTTTTGCCGACGTACACGTAAATTCCACATTTTGGTCAATTGTGAATCTATTGCCTGAGAATTTTCGTTTTTTATGACAATCTGAATGAACCCGATTTGCTCTGGAGTCTTTTTGATCAGAGCTGAAATATGATACGTAAACAATGCTGTGTTGCGCAGCCCGTAACAAAATACGAGCGCATTTAGAGCGCGCGGCAGGAACATCTGCATATATGTGGCTACAACTTTGTTAATTTAAAGAATTTGGGGAAATTCTTTTGCTCACGTATTCTCCATGTCATATACTTTAAAAATATACAAAAAAAAATCGATTTTTTTGACCGTCTAGACGGGAATCCCCCCTTAACACTGGTTTTATGGACATTTCTTATGTACCTATCTGTACGGGTGCGCGTCAAAAGTGATACGTAAATGAAACCTAACATTTTCTGAACAGACAACTGTTCTCTACTTTCTTCTTCAATGCACGAAAGCAAAAAGAAAAATGAGACTCCTAAGATATCTTCATGCCATAAGAGCAACTGAAATACTGAGATCCGTTCTTCCTCCTGATACTTCTCGCTTTTCGGCATTACGAGTTTCCAACGTGAATACGGAGATAAGAACATAACCAGGTACGCTGTGCCAACCACTGCAGATATGAGATATTGGATTTACAGTGTCTCCGCTGCATCGTGTGTTCTTACTTCTGACGATTTCTTTGTAAGAACTTCTTCATTACATTACTAGGATTAATGCTTAACTTAGTGTATGCGTCAAAATGATAGGCATCTGCAGAGATAGCTACGCCACATGAGAGCTTCGAGATTAGTAGTTAGATGGATATTAATTTATATACATATTAATTTTATCAAGTGAATAAAATTTAGCACGAATAGGAAATTAATGTAAACACGTTCTGTAATATTTAGTGAGAAAATCGGAATGCGTAAAAATGATGCATCCTGTAAGCCTGGTGTTAAAAATAATTTTGGACACGTACGCTGAAGTCGTTCAGGTTTCAAAGGATATTAATTTGGATACATACGAGACTTTGAAAATGAATAAAAGTCAGCATAAATACTACGAAAGAAATATAAACAGGTTCTGTAATTTTCACTGAAGAAATCGGAATGCGTAAAAATGATGCATCCCGTAGGCCTAGTGTTAAAAATAATTTTGGACACGTACGCTGAAGTCGCTTAGACTTCGAAGGATATTAATATGGATACATATGAGACTTTGAAAATGAATAAAAGTCAGCATAAATACTACGAAAGAAATATAAACAGGTTCTGTAATTTTCACTGAGAAAATCGGAATGCGTAAAAATGATGCATCCCGTAGGCCTAGTGTTAAAAATAATTTTGGACACGTACGCTGAAGTCGCTTAGACTTCGAAGAATGTTAATATGGATACATATGAGACTTTGAAAATGAATAAAAGTCAGAATAAATACTACGAAAGAAATATAAACCGGTTCTGTAATTTTTACTGAAAAAATCGGAATGCCTAAAAATGACGCGACCCGTGAATCTATTTTTAACCCTTTCGCTACGGCAGCCCCGTCCGCCGAAGTACCGTCACTGAACGGAAATTCGCGCCCGAAATATGCACAGTGCGCGTGGTTTCTGTATATATGTTGTTCTAAGTTTTAAATCGGAACTGTGCCGAATGCATCGGAAAGTTTAAAAAGTTTTAAGAAATGATTAATCCAATATGTCAATAAAATCAACGGACAATGCTCTGCCGATAACGAAAAATATTGCCATCGATTTTATAGAAAATGACACTTGTAAAAAGATGCATCCCGATGCCTAGTGTTAAAAATAATATGCGGCGCTCGTAGACTTCGAAGGATATTAATATGGATACATATGAGAGTTTGGATAAAAGCCGCGTAAATACTACGAAAGAAATACACACAGGTCGTCTGAAGAAATCGGATGCCTGATATATGACGCGCTCGGCGCGAAAGGGTTAAAAATCACTTTGCGCACGCACGCCCAAGTCGCTGACTGTCGTAGCCAGGCGTCGATTACATTGATCCTCCCTTCGCATGAACGGCAGGCACTTGTAGGGTGTGAAAAACTTACCGTAGACCTCTGTATCGCGCATATCGATTAGGGGCCGACTGATCTCGTGACTCGACTGCACCGTCGCCTCGCATCTGCAACGAAATCGACGAGGGAGGAACGTTAACACGCGCGCCCCTTTTCATCGTTTAACGCTAATGAGGAAGAACGGAGCGTGGAACGTCCGTTCGCCGCGAATTACCTGACGTTTATCTTGTCGGTCGCCAGATGATCCGGCTCCAGCTCAATTTTCAGGCTCGATACCGTCGAGAAGAGTCCGCCGTGCTGCACGTGCAGCTCTTCCGTGTCGGGGTTCACCTGCGAACAGACGGAAAACGGGTGCCTTCCGTGAGCAGCAACGAGACTTTGGAAGCCGGCTTTCCGCAACAAAGCCGAGCCGGGAAGACAAACGTGATGAACAAACTGAACTGCGGCTACATTTCTGACCCAACGCAACAAGCTCTTCGCCGCCGACTATTGTTCCCGCGTTAATACCTTAGAGCAACGCCGTACGCTCAGATAACGTAAACATCCGAGCCCGCGCGCGCCCCGAGTATAATTGCTTTAAAAACTTCCGAGCGTATTTCTTAATACAAACTTATGAGTTGGAATGAAGAGAGCGGCGCCGGAGGAACGAAGGACCGGGAAGAAGGAACGGAGAGCGATCGGGGTCGAAGATCTACAACGGGCCGAGTTAGGGGCGGAGATGGAGGGTGCGGCAGATGCAATCAAAGGGATCAAGAGTTCCCGAGTCAAGGAGTGCGGCTTAAAAATGATTTAATCTCGAGACTCGTATATCTCTTTACCTCTTTCTCTCTAACAAAGCCTCGGCTCAGAGCACGGGGCATGGCTCCTACGTGTCTGTGTGCACAAAGTCAGGCTCACCGAATCCGTACGTCCGACACCGTAGATTTTTCTTATTTGCAGCAGAACTGGCTACATTGCGACCCTCGTGGGCACGCCGCGGTACAGTGAACGTTTCGTTAATGTAGTGCCCGAATTTTCTGCGGGCTGCTAGCGGCAGTGCGCGCGGGGGTAAATCGTCTAACAAGGAACGGAATTACGCCCGGGCGAAATTTATTTTTCCGCTGATAGTCGCGAACTTGCGTCTACGCAGGAGAATTTCGTTTATTCCAAAGGATATGGTGGAAATAAATGAGGCCGTGAGATTTGAACGCTTTCAATCATTCTGCGCCGGAGGGAAAATAGAATCGGTCAAATGTACATAGGAGATGAGTTTAATGGAAAATAGAGCAATGATTGAAATTTTAAACAGATTAAGCGTACGACGGATGAACGGAATTGAATAAACGTTAATGACGCTGAAATTTCGAAAAGCGTAGATTTCCTCAAATTATTAACGTCGAACAAATAGACGCGTCGTCATATAAGTAATTTCTTCCCGTGAGACGCTATCGTATTTTCATATTATAAGGATGAAATTACGTGTTCGGCTTCTGGTGACTCATTCTCCATTTACTGAATAAACACAATGTAGACGCAACAAATAAGGGCCCATGCACCGCGCACAATGCGGTTAGCGAATTGGTAATATCGATAATACGCTATCTCCTAACTGTGAGACTCTTAATAAACTAACGACAGATAATTAATCCACACACAATGCACGCGTGAAGCACCGAAGGATAAACTAGGAGTTTTATGATGAATAAAGACGTAACCATTTCTGTTTGGATGTAGTCTAAAAATGGTACCGCACGATTCACCCTTGCAGAGGTTACCTCCTGCACAAATGCGTTTTGCCTAAATAATTCATCAAAAGAATCTAAAATAACTGAAGGTAGCGCATACATGCACAGCGCACGTGTTATCTGCGTGCACTTGTAAACGGAAGCAAATATGAGTTCAGACAACTGCAGTCAATTAATCCCTCATGACTGTACATCTAAATAAGCAAATATGTGATATACAATTATTATTAGGGTGTCCCATAAGTTTCTTCCCTTTCTTTGATGCGAATGAATACTGGATAAATTGAGGTTGATTTATTTTTATATATGAACCAGTCTGTTTATAACACTTGATCCATCTCTCTGGGCATATTATGCCCTCTTTCCAAAATAGTTGGGCTTACTTTCAAAATATTAATTTAGGTGCGTTTTTATTTCGCTTTGGATTTGAAAGATTTAACGGAGAGCATTTTTAAGGAGAGGAACAAGTAATAATCGGATGGAGCAAGGTTTGACACTGTTTAAGAACGTCCCAATCAAACTGTAATCATTTTTCTACGTTAACGCAAGTTCTTGCGTTGTCGTGTCGACGACACCTCGTCGGATCGCCAATTCTACCACCTGCTATGGCCTTTTAGTTGATCCAGTTGAAACAATATTTGTCAGCATTGATCATGTCACCTTGAGGAAGGAGCTCGTAGCACAGTACACCCTTCCAGTCCCACCAAATGCACGAAAGCCACCATTTTCTGGGATTTACAAGTTGAAGTGATCTACATAGACTAAATGCGTTTTCGATGCACATTTTGATACAAAATCCAGGTCCCATCTCCAGTGACAAGACTCTTTAAGAAAGGATTCTTTCGTGTCGCTGAAGAAGCAAATCGCATGTAGAGATACGGTTCATAAAGCCGGTCTCCGTCATTTGTGGAACCCAAAAAATCGATTCGCATATCCCATCTTGATTAACACACCGTTGTTTTGGGAATGTTAGTGGCATCCACTATCTCACGCACACTGTATCTGGATTTTCAGCAAGCACAGTCTTGATAATGTCCGTATCCGTCGTTATTTGGCCGCCGCTGTCTTCATTTTTCAAACTTGAAAAAGTCACTCGCAAATGGGCTTAAACCAATTGCGGACGGTCGAATAGTCGTAGTTATCGCCGTAAACGGTGCAAATCTTTGCAGATGTCCTTTGCACGTATTTTTAAAACAATGAAGCATAACATGCCGCAAATGCTTCTTTTGGCTCTCCATATTGAAGGGTGTAGAAAAAATTTTAAAAGAGACTTTGTCGCCAACGAAACGTAATCTGAAAGAGTCGGGACCTGAAATTTTCGATTCCATAAACGGCTAAGAGATAAGACTGCATGTTTATATAAACATAGCCAGTTAGAGTCATTCATAGCGTGGCGCGGAAGAAACTTATACAATTATTACAATAATATAATAAGATTCCCCGCAATAAATATCAATATTTACATCGCACAGACCTCTTCAGTTCAAAGCAGTCCGCTTTCCACAAAAAGCTACCATATCAATGCCATGCACCGGCAAAGTCCACATAAGAAAGTTGACCATGATGATCGTCTTAGGTGGCTCGTACGTATACGTCGCAAAAACTTTGGCCCGGCGTTGCGCTTGTGACAGGAAAAATTGAGAACACGATGTGCACGCCCGTATAAAGTCGAGCTCACGTGTGCACGTGCGAAGTGCGCTGGCTCCTTGGTTTTTTAATAATGAGGGAAGAAGGAGGTCGACTCCCGACAAGGAGAAGTGCAGGAAGAGTGCGCGTGTCCGCTTGTATAAGACGAAGCCAAAAAGCCCGCCGACCTCCGTCAGGGAAAAGGCAGCGACGTGGAAAAAAGATACAAATTTTCAGTATATAAAATGGATGATAAACTGTTCGGAAGCCGCCGTTCCAAGTTCCATAGAGCTCAGTCCGATGAAAAATTGATCGGACCCGTTCGTTAAACTTGCACGCGGGGTGTATTAACGCTAAATATCGTTCAAAATCACCCCGGAGGTCTGTACGGTGCTCCAGACGTGTGTATACATACACCGAATGGCGTAACATGGTGCTATGGACGTGTATACTCGTTCGCTAAATTTTGCGTTATAAGCGTATTTTTTAAAAGTATTGCGTCTATGATTTATTTCCGTGACAAATATTCTGTTGAGAGAACTGTGAGTAATGAATAAAATTGCTTATTGGCATATTTTTCTACGAGCATAATTAGTTGTCTTCCATTGTGAATTTGAGTCTGAGATCAATTGACGATCCTTAACGAAACGATTTTATGGAGTGTGGTTTGCTGAAATTACCATACCTTTGACGCAAAAGAAATAACTAAAGTGCCCAGTCAGCAACCTGCTAAGATTTTAACGATAATTTGCTCACTTCTCGCGGCTGCACTTAGAATAGGTTTGACATTTGTCGACGTATGTGTTGTGTGTCATGTTTCGCGGGAAATGAAACGGCAGGGCTTACGAAATTGAACGCCGTCCGGTATGGATCGAGTGCATGCGCATTGAGTATCGCGGATAATCAGTTTACTCCCGGACGTCGCATCCTTTGCTTCATTCGGGATTTTGTGGCACCCAGCACGACGGGACAATCAATTTGCGCCCGGATGTACGTCGACCTGCTTTTTCCGCTTTTTTCCCTTTTTCGCGACAATCAATTTGTGTCCAGACGTATCTTCCGTTCCTTTCAATTTATCTTTTAAAACGTACGATTGTGACTCGCGCGCGCGCTCGTGGTGCATTACGGTGGCCGCCGCCATTTTCCTGTAAACGGATACCTTTTTGCTTCATCCGGCGCTGCCCCTAAGGTCGGAAGATGCAATTTAATTATTTTTCCACGCTCCGCTTGCATCCGCCATTATCGAAGACCATTCGCAAATCCGCGCGCTCGTTCGAGAGTTAAATGACGGCGAGGAAAATTGCAGCATCTTCACGGTCATTCAAAAATCAGGATAGTATTAATTATGCAAATAATTGCAGGTGGGTATTTCAGCGTCGCTATCTTTATATTACGCGATTTCATAGTCACGGATCAGCACACCGCTTCCTTCTGATACCATTTTGGTAACATTTTGCATCTAACCTGTTCTGCCGGGAATATAAAATAAATGTAGGATTCTAAGAAATGACGCGAGCGAACGAGATTTAAAAGAATGAGAGCGAGTCAGTGAAAATAGTGAGAGCGAGTGAGAGCGAGCGAGTGCGAACAGACAAAAGAATTCGGCAATCGTCAGAACGTGGACGACTCTCGACGGCGTAACACGCATTTTGTTGACGGTGATTCTTCTTCGACGGTATAGACGAATATAGACGGAAATCGACGGTTGACGCGAGAGCTCGATGTTTGACGAGATCCGAGTTTCTCTTGATAAGACGACGTATTCAATGACGTTATTAATCGACGTGAGTGTGTGTGTAAGCTGTATTTATTAATCCGCAAACTTTTGTCTACTTTCAACATTCCTTTTATTTGTGTTTACCTAAACCTATAATAAATTTGATTTCTTTAAAACGAAATCCTACATAAATTATACAAATTATTTATACGAATAATTCCCAGCGCGTCATCATTTTGTTTTAATTCGAATTTAAAGAATAGAATGATTCTGAAAATAGTAAAATAAGTAACCCTAAGCCTGACACTTCATATTGCCATTGTTATTTCATTCAATCCCTTAACCACGGATTAGCTGTCGTCTCTTTCCTTTACGCAGCCGTCGTCGTCCACTGCGCTTCTTCCATCTGAACTATCCTGACGGCAACTTAGAATACGAAAAAGTTTGCAGACAATTTTCCGCGCAACTGCGGCGCATACACACTTCCCGGTATCGCCATTTTGTCCGTCGAAATGCGAGACCCCGGGGTCCGCGAGGAACATTTTACGGCACGTAAAATGTAAGTGCGCCAACGGCGATAATTAGCGGCTGGACGAAGTGCTGTTCCGCGAACCTATTTCCTTGAGACACGGCGCATATAATCTCGCGGTCTACGAATTCTACGTTTAGTGGAAGAAGACTCGCGGGCTTGTTCGTTACTATATAGGGCACTGACGCGGGAGTGAATCTTTTGGGCGATGTACACGGTAACGCAGAAGATCCTGGGCGGAGTTGATATTATCCCCGCCACCTGCGGCGCCTGAGAATTTCCTCTCTCGCGCAGCAAAGAATCTGAATGAATGAACTATGCATGCATACCGTGCCAACTGAGCTAAACAGAGATCACGGACTCTGAATTTCCGCTAAGTAATGGGCATCATGCAATTGTTTCAAAGATTTCACTGCACAGATTTCACTCTTCTTATACATGTACGAATATATTTAACACTTTGACTGCCAAGCATATTTTGCTATGTTAGAACCGCGATGCGATAAAATACTGCAATGATTAAATCGTGCAAAATAAAAATAACGCAGAGTTGTTAGAAGCCAAAGTATTGAAGCATCGTTCCAATTCCAATTGCTCTTACAAGATTGCAAATAGGCTTCATTGCAAATTTTTTGCATTTCTAGTAAAATCTTTTGCGCCGGTCACCGGTGACCACCATAGCAGTCAAAGTGTTAAGAACAGTTATGAGACGTGTTGAATGCACCAAGAGGGACCATGGTCATCCGTGACCACCAGCAAGTCAAACACAATGAACGACGACATGTTACGAAGCCATATTTCTTATTATTTTATGATTGTATGCTTAGTCAAAGAAATGAAGAAAAGATGCTAAATCAAAGAAACTGAATGAATGAACTATGCATGCATACCGTGCCAACTGAGCTAAACAGAGATCACGGACTCTGAATTTCCGCTAAGTAATGGGCATCATGCAATTGTTTGAAAGATTTCACTGCACAGATTTCACTCTTCTTATACATGTAAGAATATATTTAACACTTTGACTGCCAAGTATATTTTGCTATGTTAGAACCGCGATGCGATGAAATACTGCAGAGTACGATTAAATCGTGTAAAATAAAAGTAACACAGAGTTCTTGGGAACCAAAGTATTGTAGCACCGTTCCAAGATCAATTGTTTTTACAAGATTGCAAATAGGCTTCATTGCAAATTTTTTGCATTTCTAGTAAAATCGTCTGCGCCGGTCACCGGTGACCACCATAGCAATCAAAGTGTTAAGAACAGTTATGAGAAGTGTTGAATGCACCAACAGGCACCATGGTCATCCGTGACCACCAGCAAGTCAAACACAATGAACGACGACATGTTACGAAGCCATATTTCTTATTATTTTATGATTGTATGCTTAGTCACTGTATAATCTGACGCGGCAGTCAACGTGTCGACGTAAAAAGCCACCGTGTGGGCAAAGCCCCGACACTCCACGCCACTCGTCTACATCCGCATTCCCGACTTCACACTGCTCGATCTTCGTCGTCGGTGCCTTTCCTTCATTGAAATCGTCCGACGCGAGTCAGCAAATCTCTTTCAAGTAGCGGGACGCAAACGTTTATCAAACAATATTGCTTGTTAAGTGCTGCGCAGCGCTGGCTGAACTTTTAATGGACATTGGCGTGGCGTCAGGAAGTTTCTGGGCGGGAGAAAGGATGCGCCGCGAAAGAAGAGGAGAGAAGTGAAGCGGCCGGGCCAGATAAGGAGAAAGTTTCCGCTGCCATCTCGAGCGATTTCCCGCGAAGCCCTAATGGAGCACCGCCGTTTATCGGCGTAATCTTTAAGCCTTTAAAGACACACGTCGATTCATCGTCCGCGGGCAACGACGGCATGCCTTTCTGCTCACGCCGGGCACCAAAGGTTTTCACGGCATTCGGCTAACCCGACCAATCGATCTTCGTCGCGGCAAAATCGATTTTCCGGGCAATTTAATGCAAAGCGGCTTTCGATTGATAAAATTTGGATTAACCGCGCGGCTTATTAGAGCTTCATGCGAGTGATGTAAAAAATAAACCCCGAAAAATCCTACACGCGGACTATATACAGGTAAGTATTTCTCGCACCTTTAACATCGTCTGAGCGATAATATGAGCAGTTGGCAGAACAAGATTATTAATTCCACTTTTAACATTTTTTCAGTATTAGCAAACATTTTTTGACAAATTTTTTGCATTGCTTAATTTTGCGTAACAGAAAAATGACAACTACAATTTCCTTACGCCTTGTATAATCAGTCACCGGAATTCAAAGCGACCGCACGAAACGTCCCGGCTGAGAGTATTCAGCTCTCAAACGGTGAATAGTCTGAATAAATAGTAAAAGTCTGCAACGTTTCAATTTATGCACCCGGGGTCTTTATTTCGCGAAGAGACAAATTGTCAAAGTACGTATATGGTTGCGATACTGATGTCTTCGCACAGATCCTTTGCCACTGCCCCTAAAACGATCAGGGTCCAGGCTTGCTTAGACTAACTGTACAGCGTGCGCTATTAACAGGAAACTTTATGGATCGATCTCGTTGGCGAGTTGCTGAAAGAAGAGACGAGCGTAGCAATTTCCATGGAAAGCGGCATATATAGGAAACCAGTAACAATTAGGCGAAGGGCCCTCTAGCCAGTCGTGAGCAGCAAATCTTACTCTTGAAGTCCTTCGAAAGGCAAATTGATCCCTCTCAACTATGTTGCGCGGATTAATTAGCGAGGTTCTTGGGCTCTCGCCCACGGCAAGATACGCTCTTCTTCTTTTGCGTTCGCCTTTCCCTTCTAATGTAAAGTCCTTAGTCATCCGATGGAACATGACGTGCACTCTGTCAGCACGGGTCGAGTTGTAAGCGGTTCTTACTGACTTGTTGATAGCTATTCTGACTCCTGGCTCTCCATTTCTCATAAATTTGCATCACTCTGTACTTTGCCTGACAACGTTAATTACAGGGTATTAATATTTCGCTGCCCGGCGAGCGGCGAGCGCACTGCGGTGGGTCAAAAATTAGTCTCTAGTTTGTTAGCGGTAGAACGTTCGGGAGTTCGAGTGGATTGTCTAACGTGGTCGGAAATGCTTTCGGTAAACGTTCATTTAGCAGAAAATTTGCCGAATTATACCGTGTTCAACTCCATTTTGATCCCGATATTCTGATGAATATATTGAAGAACATCTGCTAATACACGATATTGTCCTTCTACTTGGTTCAGGTTAATTTTATTATTAAAAAACAACCACGAAATATAGCTGAAAAAGCTTCGTATAATTATTTTACCAAACGAAAATTCCGGCGAAATTTCTCTATTGAAAAGTATTCGTCTACTAATACTGCCAGCCACGCTCATTTTCGTACAGTAAAAGTCACGATGTCACCAGTTCACTATCTATGCTACTTTCTCCTACCATCCCATTTTTCCTTAATTCTCCCGATCCGGTAACACCGGATTTCGCCGTGCTCGGCGTCGACCTTCTTCACGCCGGCAAGTTTCTCCCTCTCGGCAGGCGTCAAAAGGTCTGAGCTCAGACGCCCGAATTAAAAGACTCCGCGCCCACTTTCGTTCTTTTTCCCGTCTCTACGCCTCTCAACCTTCTTTCCGCACGGTGACTCGTGTTTCGGCAGCGCGTCGTTAATTGACGCTTTGGCTCATCAAACCGTCGGCACTGCGAAACGTGCGTTACTTTCCAACATTTTCGCCTCTCCCCCTACTTTTCGTTTTAAAGTCTTCCGCGTCTGTGTCCCCTGACAAATTCACGCGCGCGCCTCCTTAGCGACGCCTGTAAAAATACCAGCCAATCTTCCGCAAACATCCTCAAACGATTCTGCGAGCGCGCGTCATTAAATGATGCGCGCACGTGAAAAACGACGTTAAAAGCTTTCGCTGCCCACATCCGCAGCCCCGCACGATCCATTCTCCCTCTGTAGCTCTCTATCTGTCAATCTGTCCGTCTCTATATTTCCGCCTACTCGTGTCTGTTCCACTATTTTTTTGAGGTCCGCGTCCCTCTGCCCACATGCCCCTTGCTGTGAAGCCCGGTCGAAGCTCGTTACGTACACTTTTCGAGGTTTTTTTTTTTTTTTATTAGAGCGAAACGGGGTTATGTGGATCCAATAAAATGTTTGGCTTCAAACGGACCGGCCCTCACGATTTACACGTCCTCTCGTTAAACCGACGACAGGAAGTTCCCGACAGGGGACTCAGCCTTGGACGGGTTTTAATTGAGAGTCCTTGCGAATGTTTTCTGCAACGGGAATTAAATCGGCGAGAGGAAAGTTCGCCGGTGCGTCACCGGCAGCACACAATCGAGAGACCGGCTATTAGCGGTCAATAAAAATGGGCGCACGCTCGGCGAATTAGATAAATTGGGGAAATTCGGTTGCATTTGCGTTATAATGCAATGAACGCGGATATTACGGGCGGCACGGGCTTTTCATTAATCCCCATCGGCCGACACTCGTTCTTGTTTATTCGGCGTGGCGCTGCGTTTAAACAACTCCGCGCACGTTGTTGCTCCGCGATCGGCATGTAATGAAAAAGCAACGACCGCGTCGATCAACGCGGCGGCTAGTTAATGAGGCATTTGCATTTTTGCGGCTGACGCGCCGCGGAAAGAGCCGCGCCCAGATCGGATTTTTGCGTGCGTTCGAAAGCGTCCGGCTCACGGGCCAGTTGGCGAATGCATCATTCGCTGTCTTCCCTGAATCTGAATTTGCCGGAAATGAAGAATTTTTAGTGCGCCCTCTCACCTCGACGCCGTTGATGAACCACTTGAGCTGAGCTGGAGGGTGGGACCTGCCGCTGGTGCAATTCAGGGCGAGAACGTCGCCACTCGCGTAGACCTTCTCCTCGCCGGTTATCGTCGGACCCTCCTGAGGCAGGGCTGCAACAGAGTTAATTGCGCGGGCAAACTATTAATCTTTACTTGTCATCTCTCGTTGTCCAAAACAGTCGAAATTTAATGCAGATATTTCTCTCAAAGCATAACCTCAGAGACCTTTCTAACATTTAACAAGCCGTTAGTTCTGTTAAGGAGCCATATAACAGTTTTATACGTTTGTTGAATGACGAAGAAATGCGTAATTAAATCTTCGATGACCTTTAGGGTCCGCGATATGACGAATGGCGAATAATTGCGCATTCGTAAGTTCAACGATTGTGTTTTATTGAACTATTCTAATTTACACGTCGTAGATAGTGTTGCGTTTTATACAGAGTGAGGATTGTGTATGGTAGGTAGTTTTGTCGTGTACGGAATAGAATAATGAATAATTGTGTGTTTCGGACGAATGTCTTTCTTATATACGTCTTGAGGAGACGAACTGACCAATCACCGGGTAACTAAATATCACCCGTGCGGTGGTGGGGTGAGTCGGCTTGACCAGGTTCATTTATACCTGAGCGCCCTTATGGTTTGCGCAGCAACAACGTTAGTCTGTCGGTTGTCCGAATTATGAATATGATTTGGTGAATTGTAAGCGTCACTTCAGGACAAGGGGGACTTCTGAAACTGGAGTTCCTCTGGCTCAATTGGTCTTTATATATCCGAGTTTAATGTTACAGGCCATATACGATTACATTAAAAATTAATTAAAAATGTGTGACGTGAGGAGCCGGAAAAACGCTTGAAAATCAAATATATGTAAGTTTTCTTTTATGAAATCGGAAAAATACACCCCTAGATAGCGTTACATTAACAAACATCATCATAGACTCTTAATGAGTTCTCAGTGATTTCGATTTTCAACTAAAAACGGGCTCTTATCTCCTTATCCATTATTAAAGAATGTATCAGGAACTGCTTACAATACAGAACCTCCTGCTTTTCAGTGTTCAACGTCTTGGTTCGCGATCGCGCAATAGACGTGTTGTTCGCCAGGTGGGGTAGTCGACGTCGGCGGAAGCCTCTGCGACGCAACGGGACTACCCTTTAATCTTTTAATCCCCGATAGCGACATTAACTGAGCCCCGATCGGATCGAAAGTGTCCGAGTTCGAGATTGCGCCACGGGAAATAAGCGCGATATGCATTCGTGGCCCGCACACGAAGACGCCAAGCACCGGGTTTGTTTCGATCGTTCGCTTGACCTACATCTTTTCTGCCTTCCTTCGGGCACACTGACGTCATCGATCACCCGGCGCAGACACATCAAAATCGTTCCCGGCGATAGGAACGCGATAAAACTGTATCTTTCGACGAGCTTTCGACACCGTCGTGACACTCGGCATATTCACGGAAGCCGTCCTCGAGTGCTCTGGATTTAGCCATTCAGCGTACGCGCCCCTCGTTTCCCGATTTCTCTATCCGGAGATCCGTCGTCAAGCGAGTCGGCTATTGAAGTCTCGCTGGCCGATCGTGCATTTCGGACGCATGCATAATTACCGTTCGACACCGACGATTTTACACAGCGGCAATTAATAATCATCGCCGAATAACGGTAATAATTAGCACTGACCCCGATATTATGTAGTATCGGGAATTTAATGTGCCAGCATGATGGAAGCCCGCGGCTACGGCCGGGTGGATATAAACGCGACGTTTAGCGTTCCCACGTATCATGCACTCGGAACACAAAGCACCACGCACCGTCTGTAAACAGTCTCTGACTCACCACCCTTTGAGCCCTGCTGGACTTTGCGCTTAGAAAAAGAAAACACGAGTTACTGAACTCTTAGTACGCTGGAAAGAAGTGACTTGAAAATAAGATGCCACGCGTTCTCGCCTTTCAACTCACGCAAACAATCTTTGCGTTCACATAAGCCAAACCTCTAAGACGTATAGCCCATAGGAAACGAATAGTGTTTGTTAAACAGTTTCAAATAAAATTTTCAATTATTTATGTCGCATTCAACGGCCCCAAGAAAATATTATCCAACAAATTCTTCGTAGGCCGAAAATAAGTGACTGAAGACTAAGCCTCAGGCAAACACCCCTTGCGTACACATAAGCCAACCCTGCAAAACGGATAGTTCGTATGATACCAACGACCAGTCAGTCAGCCATGACACTAGGTCACATAGTCAGAGTTTGAGTTGCAAATCCGAAACAGTAGCAGAGTTTATAAAATAGTTTCAAATAAATCTGTGTCCATCAAGACACAACGTTCACCCGCAACGCAGAACGCACGGCGGAGTCGCGTCGCCGAGAAAAATTGGTGACGAGCGCCGGCCGGGAAAAAATTGACGATCGCCGGCGCGAATCGCAGAAGGTCCTTGCAGGTAATTTCCTGCGCACGAAATTTTCCGCGAAGCCCGTAAAGACGCGGTAATGGCGGGTACGTGGGCTATCGATCGCGCGCGGCGCAGAGAACGACTAGACAGCGCGCGATAGACTCGAAGACGTCCGAAACGCGCTGTTATGCCGTGATCGAGAAATCTCAACTATTTCAAGAGCGGCCTGACTTCTTAGTTCTCTGGCTCTGGACTAAGTGTAGTTTAACACGTTGACTGCCAAGCGTATTTTGCTATGTTTGAACCGCGACGCGATGAAATACTGTAGAGTATGATTAAATCGTGCAAAATGAAAGCAATGCAGACTTGTTAGAAGCCAAATTTTTGAAGCACCGTTCCAAGATCAATTGCTTTTACAAGATTGCAAATTGGCTTCAATGCGAATTTTTTGCATTTTCAGTAAAATATTTTGCGCCGGTCACCGATGACCACCGTGATAGTCAACATATTAACACGTTGACTGCCAAGCGTATTTTGCTATGTTAAAACCGCGATGCGATGAAATACTGCAGAGTACGATTAAATCGTGCAAAATGAAAGCAATGCAGACTTGTTAGAAGCCAAATTTTTGAAGCACCGTTCCAAGATCAATTGCTTTTACAAGATTGCAAATAGGCTTCATTGCGAATTCTTTGCATTTTTTAGTAAAATATTTTGCGCCGGTCACCGATGAGCACCGTGATAGTCAAAATATTAACACGTTGGCTGCCAAGCGTATTTTGCTATGTTTGAACCGCGACGCGATGAAATACTGCAGAGTACGATTAAATCGTGCAAAATGAAAGCAATGCAGACTTGTTAGAAGCCAAATTTTTGAAGCACCGTTCCAAGATCAATTGCTTTTACAAGATTGCAAATAGGCTTCAATGCGAATTTTTTGCATTTTCAGTAAAATATTTTGCGCCGGTCACCGATGACCACCGTGATAGTCAACATATGAACACGTTGACTGCCAAGCGTATTTTGCTATGTTAGACAGCGATGCGACGAAATACTGTAGAGTATGATTAACACGTTGAACGCCCACCGTAAATTGGTGGAGTTTCTCCCGAGGCCCAAATCCGAAACTCGGAATGTAAGCAGCGCGATAAGAAAGAGCGATACAATGCAATGGGTCGTTTAAATGTAACCACAGTTTATTTTGTGATATATTAGAGAATCTTTTTCAGAAGACATGTGTTTGGTAAATATCATTTTTATTTTTAGAAGGTATTTTCTTTAAATAGGATTAAAAGGTACTTTTGTGGAAGATGCTTAGAAAGTATAAAGGACCTCGAAGTGGGAAATACGATAAGCGTTCCGGAAAAAACTAATGAAAACTAAAAACTATGAGATATCTCGTTGCACCAGAACTTTCAGTCTCCTCAGACCTTTCAGTTTCATCAATTCATTTAGTCTTGCAGTATTTTTTGCATATTTTTAACATCTTTATTTATATCTTCATCCCTCAAAATGTTTGTTAGACAGCGCAAAAGTGTAAATATAGGTATATTTTTAATGTTTCTTTTTGTTGATTTGATAGTTTATTGTTCAAAAACCTGATTTAATTGGACGCAGAATAGTGTCACCCGTTTACGGGTGACCGGGCCCCTGTGGAAACATAGCCGTCACCCATATCTGGGTGACGTGGCGTTCAACGTGTTAAATCGTGCAAAATGAAAGCAATGCACACTTGTTAGAAGCCAAATGATTGAAGCACTGTTCCAAGATCAATTGCTTTTACAAGATTGCAAATAGGCTTCAATGCGAATTTTTTGCATTTTCAGTAAAATATTTTACACCGGTCACCGGTGACCACCGTGGCAGTCAAAGTGTTAATTAAAGATAGGCTTGAAAGAACTGTTTTATTTAACTATACAAAACTCAAAATACGCACTAACTCTAGTCTTCCCCCAGCGGCCTTTAATATAGGCTTGAGGAAAAGTGGAAGGGATGAGTACTGGGTAAGGTTCAGATGGTGGAAACATACTTTTTGGGAACAACAAGTATGACTAAGGATCAAGGGTTTTGGGGTAGGACTGGACCGTGATGCACTTGGGTGTGTGATTACTGTGGGACCGAATATTTGAAGATTTGCGAAAGAATAATGCGCCGTATCGAATGCGTATAAGTTAGAGTGTGATGTATGTGTGATATGTAGCGTGAGCGACGACGCATATAACAAAAGAAGATTGAAGATGCTGTTGTTTCATACGGGCAGTCGTAGCCGGACAAGCAAAGACGAAAGACACACTTTTGGCAGTCGCGCTTGTAAGTTCGGCGTTGTGTTTCGAAGAGCGCTGCGTTTGTGTGTGTGTGCAATTGTATCTTGACTTTTTTTTTAATTATATCTTATCCAAGTTTGATTAGAATTACTTAATTAATACCTGGAACCTACATTACCTATGACTAGTAGACCTATGACTAATACATTGTGATAGGGCATGACAGCGCGAACGTCGGAGTTGGGCAAGGCATCGGAAACATTTTGTCGCCAGACGAAAAGCCGACAGGCCGACGGAACTTGCGCCGTCGACGTCGCGAGACTTTTACGCGCCCGGAGCGTCTCCGGCCGACTCCCTCTCCTCGTTTTTCGCCAAGTCTCCCGCGTCTGGGCCCGTCTGCGGCGGCCCATTCCGGCTTAAGACTTACGACGTCGTAATATTTATCGCGTTTCGACGTCTTTATGCACCTTTAAAATTTAATGCCCGCTCTCCGCCCACGCGCCAAACGAAATTCGTGGCTCCTTCTGACGCCTGCCATACCGGAGTATGCAGGCGCCTCGTAAAACTGTCTACGTCGCTCGGCGAGTTGTCCTTATCGGGAAGATCTAATGCCGCGCGACGTACGAGGTCGATAACCGCTTTATTCGCAACCGTGCCTTTACGCGACATTACCGAGAAACCTTGCGCGATTACACGATTCGCCGTGTGCACGCTGTCACTTCTCGTTAGTGGGAAAACATAGACAGTCGTGGCATCGAACAGTTATAACGTCGAAACTGTGTCATTTAAATGGAGGGGTTGCTCGGTTTTGCGTGGCCAATTATATTTTAAACCGCGAAGGTGTATTTTTGAGGCGCTCAGAGGCCACGGCGAGAAAGGGTTCTGCGGCAAATTTGTACGAGTGAGACAAGGCGCTGTTGCGACTGAATTCTTTATTTCGGGATGGGTGCCGGTCGGTTTTACTACGGGGACGCATTTAACTTCATCGGAGGTGAAAGATAAAATTGGCAGCGACGCTGAATAATTTCGTTCATTTCGCGGGTGGTTAACCTTCGTCTTGCAATTTTGTCTGGCGATAGAGCATCAATGATATTAGCGTGGATACCACAGAATTATTAATTAAACCGACACCGGTTCACTTACCTATGACCTCCATGTTCGCCTCGGCGCTAACAGAGTTAAAGTGCGGTGCCTCTGCGCTAACTTCGCACTTGTACTTCCCACTCGTGTGAAGGCCGACATCCTGAAGGACCACTCTCTGGTGGTCGGAGTGCCGGTCCTGAAACAGAAACGTCCGTCGGTCGTTCAGTCTTCACATACTCAACGAATTCCGCCAGGCAAAGCGAATTTGTCACGTGCTCGACTGACAAATCGGAGTTTCCAGCGTTTCGATATAAACATTCATGTCGTTGTCCATAAAAATTCACGACGCGTTCGATCTCGACTTCTTAATACTCGTCAGATTCAATTATGAGATTGGGATAGTTGCGTGTGTCGCGATAAATATTTTCACGCGGCATCGCAACAGCGATTCGCCCGTTGCCGTCGCGTTTCAAATTTTATTGTAACAGCTGACTGGGCGCGGAATTTGGGTTATTCATTTAAAATTTACACGAAACGATTTTATCGTGCTATCCGACACTTCAACTCGGCGTAGGCGCTGGTGACGCACCCGTTTCGTTCGCAACAGATAAAATACGTCTGGCGTAAGCCCGTGTCCATTTCTGCTTAAAAGCTATCGAAACGACCAGTAGGTGAAACTTTGCAAAGCATAAAATCGGTATGGCGCGGCCAAGCGGGAGTGAACCTTCTGTGTGCAGAATGGCGGAGGAGGTCCCATACGAATCTTATCTTAGCCCCACCACCGGTGCATTCTCTTGTCTTCCATTCATGCGATGCGAGAATCCGAAAGAGCAAGTCGCAAACATGTGCGGAATGGGTCATGGGCGGTATCAACAGCGTGACATTGCCCAATGGGACTCTTGAGCAAGTAAACGACACACAGTTCAGCCGTTCACAAGTGCACTGGAAAAGTGTCGAACAGGAAATTGAGAGTTGCATAGCAAAAGAGGAGGTGTCGAGGCATAGAACGACAATGGTGGCTCCAGGGTCCACTTGCGCTTGGGCGAACTAGATATGTCCCTTACGCGCGTATTTGGCGAAGACATTGAACCCTTTTTGGTACTATGGATGCGTATACACGTTTACTGGATGGTAGTCTAGTGTACTATGAACATTTCTTCTTCAGAACTACGCGCGTAACGTTGGCCGACATTTTATTAAACGTCTTCCTTCTAAACATATTCTATTCCTGCACTCGCTTCTCTACCCTCGTATGCCAAGTAGCCATACAACAGAGACACACACCAACGGCGATGATTTCTTGCCTAAGGACGCTTTGCGTCGATTTAATAGTGAACAGAGTACCTTACACTCCTACGCGAGTGTGCAATTTTGCGCCCGCAGTTCGATAGCAGGACCTTGCGAGCTTACATTGATTTATCGCTATAGTTAGTTACGTACTATTGTCAGTGTGTTACCGAAAGTTATCCGGGAACTGTTAAGTACATGGTGGTGGGCACGGGTGGTCGCCGGGGTAAAAGCATTGGTGCGGCATAGTCGAGGTGGCCGAGGAATACGTATAGATAGAACAGAAGAGAGAAATACCATTAACGAGAACGGCAAGTTGGCGAGTTAGTTAAGTTTCCGAAGTTCGTCCATGTAAGAGAAATCGGGGAGCGTTTCTTGGTATCGGGCAACTTTTTAGGGAATTTTTCTCGGGCGCGATAAAACTTTTTGTCGCCCACGTTCCCTGGGCCGTTGGTCCAATGAAATAGTAACGAGCGAAATGTAGCCCCACGGCAAGATACAGGGTGACAAATAAGAGCAGCGCGGACGCTAAGCCCGTCGTAAATTCGCCGATAAAAATGCAAGGCTCGCGCTTAAGTGGGATATTGACACGCCCGACGAGACACGGATTTGCGAACGCGCCGATAATTTTATGAAAATTATCATCCCCCGGCTCGCCTGTCGGGGAGTCGTTAATTTTAATGATCTTAACGTGACGTTCGAACCAATTACACGCCCCGATGAACCACTCAACGATCGTTAAAATTAACGATTTGTCGAAATTATCGTCGGATTCAGCTCGCTGTAATTTGTTGCCCTCGAGTTGCGCGGCGAAAACACAGGAGGGAAATGGGGCTGTAACGGTTTAGACATGTCAAGAATCGATTGATTTTCTTCGCGGTTAATTAAACGCAGAGATTTTACGTGCTAATGGCGCTGACAGATCGAGAGTGCAGGCTAACTTGGTTCGTTTCGCTAAGAACTGCATGGCATGTGTTGCGAAGATTAAACGTAACTTCTCGCTGATTGACGTTGTTAGTTATTGCCTCTGCGAGTCTTGGTTCCTAATGGCGACGCTAATGAACTCGAGAGTCGTCGGAAATAACGACTTACCGAAATGGTGATAGAAGCGTACACTTTATAATTTGTTGCGCTCGATTTACCAGCCGCTATCGGAATTAAATATATGATACGAATATAGTGCGAATTTATCTATTTTCTTCGGGGTTAATTCAATG
The DNA here is from genome assembly GCA_033815515.1 of Cryptocheilus praepositus. Lineage (NCBI taxonomy): Eukaryota > Metazoa > Arthropoda > Insecta > Hymenoptera > Pompilidae > Cryptocheilus > Cryptocheilus praepositus. The sequence goes on from JAWWQZ010000257.1 coordinate 5,615,022, forward strand.
CAGCAATTTTACGTGCTAATAGTTCTGACAGTTGTAGAAAGTGCCGGGTAATTTGGTGTGCTTCGGTAAGAACCGTGCAGCATGTGTCAGAAAGAACGAACGTAACTTCTCGTTCATTGACGCAGTTAGTTATTTCCTCTAAATTACTCACTTTTTAATGTCGACCTCGACGAATTACTGAACAGTCGGCAAATTTAACTAGTTGTCGAAATTAAACTGTAATTATACAAATAAAGCAAGAACTGACCGATTTTCATTGTGATTAATTATACACGCGATTTTCGCATGGTAATGTGCTTGACACAAGTAGAATGTCCAAGGTGATTTAATTCCCTCCAGCAACAACTGTGTGCCATGAGTCGTAAAGAATGAACGTGTTTTTCCAGTTTCTTCGTCGACCTGCGTTCTTACTTTATTTATTTCTGGTTCTCACGTTTTAATGCTGACAAAGCGGTGGCACACTCTGATAAACTACTCAGTCGTCTAAACGACAAATTTCTTGAAGTTATTATTTCCTGAAATTATCGTAAAATTGTGCCCTCGAATTATAGAGGAGATTAAGCTATGATCATATAAATATAGGAAGAAACGATGGATTTTTTTCGTGAATTAAATATACAAAGTTATATGCTAATATTCGAGGCAAGTAAAAATCCCGCGGCATAACTTAACTTCTTTCAGCAGCGAACGCTTTTCACAGGTCACAAAGAATAACCGCTTTTTCGCATTTCTCCGTTGACCTGCATTCTTACTTCTTTTCTCTTCCACTCTTACTTCTTTCTTCAACCGCTCTTAATTTTTTTCTTCCCCATTTAATCGAATACACCAATTTTGCACGTTAATGTTCCAAACAAATAAAAAAGGCGCCACATAACTTAATTCCTCTGGGCAACAATCGCGTTCCATGGGTCATAAAGACCAGCCGCCTCTTCCCGTTTCATCGTCTACCCGTTTTCTTACTTCTTTTCTCCTCGCTTTCTGACATCGGGCGGCACGGGCGGAGGCTCCACTATCGGGCGAGGAATTCGTACGGCGAATCAATTTACGTTCCCTCGTGGGAGGACAGCGCGAAAAGCCGTGACACAGACAAAAGGACACCACGGCCGAGAAGAGAACGTACGACGGCCAAGTGTTCAGGCCGGCGAACGGACCTCGGCGAAAATCGCATTACCGACGCGAAATCTCGCGTCAACGTGCGAGTTTGCCGAGAACCGATTTACGCCACGTCGAGACCCGGGAGATGGCAAATAAGCGGGCAGCCAGGATCCCGCATGTCGCCTCGTGCCCAGAAGACGCGCAACGTCGAGTTCGGTAAGGATCTTAAGAAAGTGCCAAACTACAGGCGGCCCTGAACGACTAAAAGTACTTCGGAAGACTCCATCGCGCTAACATGCGACGTTCAGCCGTAGTTTCATAGTTTTCGCCCGGCCCACGAAGATGCGACATTACATATTCTTCGTCAGAATCCCCCGACCGCGGGGGCGGCGTATTTGCCATAACGCCGGAATCTCGATGAATTTCGAGGTAGCGCGGTCGAGAGAGCGGTTCTCATCAATTTTGCGTGGGCGTTCGCTAAGTACTGGCGCCGGATCTTTCGCGAACGTTTAACCCTCGAAGTGCGGGCCTTCGCTGCACGGGGGCGGGGTCTTTTGCGGTACATCTATGTACCACTTGTGAAGAAGACGGTAAGAGGAACATGGGAGCAATACAAGGCAAGCACTTTTCGTGCCGATTATTATGTAGATTCCGGTATTGTCCGATACCACCGGTCCTCACATGTACAAAAATTGTACTCCTTTTCTCTAATCTACGTTAATGCCAGATTTTAACCCTTTGCACTCGAGCGGCGCCGCTGCGGCGCCCGAGTAGTTTTGCAGTCTTAAATCGAGCGACGCTGGTACAACGCTATGTGGTTTTTTAAGTGCATCTGTATACGTTTCTTTGTTCCTAAATGTTTTTAAAGAAGTTGTAAAGTGTTTGCCGAATTTGGCCGAAATCGTCTCGAGTTGCTGGTTCGCGCAAGCGGAAAAGGCCTCGAGTGCAAAGGGTTAATTTACACAAAAATAGATTTACACGTGCATTCCGTTGTTCGGTAGATTAAAATTAAATTTCCACAAGTGCAAGTGGTGGGGTGTAAATTTGATGAGTTGGGAAACGATTGGCAAGCAGTTATCGATAAAAATCGAAACTAATCACATCATAGACACAACCATCATTATACATAAAGGTTGCATCGTATGAATATACATATTTATTACGTTATTGCTTTAAACTCTTAAAATTCATTCTGTTACACATTATATCTATATGTAACGTACGTACGTCACACGTATTTTTTAATAGTTTCTATTTTAAAAAGATATGAATATGCAAAATATTTCTTGATCATAGTATACATATAACCATTTGTTGTTTCAAACGAGGAAAAACGCGCATTCCGCGACCTCTAACTATCGAATCTCTGCACATGATATTTTCCGCCGATACGTATTCAAGGCCGCAATTTGAATTAAAATTCATAACCGGTCTGTCCTGTGCGTGGCAAGTTGAAGTTTGGTGCGTCAATTGATCGACGAGCCGGGCGGAAGCGATTTTGCACGGTAAAAGAACGAAACGTGGGGTAACTTGCACAAAGCAGCTAAGATTGTTTGTCAGCATCACTGAGACGGTGGCGTGGCGCATGAGAGTCAAGAAAGAAGCAGGGAAGGGCGACGTTGAGAGCGCAGAAAGAAATGGCTCGGCGAAGGGAGAGAGTGAACTTAAGGAAGACTGAAAGTTTGCCCAGGAGGTAGGTGGGTGTACGTCTCGGGCACTCTCAGAGATCCAGCTGCTGATTCGTTCCCGATGAAATTTCAGAGTCGAGTTGGCAGGTAATTTCAAAGCCGCGTGGTTTCCATCACCCTTCTGGCCTCGCTCCGTCCCTATTCCATCTCGAGTGATGTCTGTTTTTATACTGCGTGACTGACTGCCTTCTCGGACATTCGTTTTAAGCGATTTAACGGCCATTCTGCGTATCCACCTGTTAGACGTGCCCAGACGGGCAGAGGCAAGTTCAACTCCTTGCCGAGCAGATGTAATATTTGTCTCGTGGAAAAAGTGCTATTGTCGCGCGTTGGGAACTCAGTTAATTTCTTCAGATGGATCTAATTTTCAGATATTGCGACGTTCGGAAGATATATGAGCTGCTCATTTGCCAAAACTATTAAATAGACTGAACGAGAAATGTTAAATTTAGTTAAAATATAAAAAGCGAAGTATCAATCGAGTCCTTTGGTACTAAAATTAAGACGAAAAGTAAATGTGAAAGTAATTACTTTGGTCTGCAAACGGTTCATGTCTCAGATGACATATCGATGTTTCAAAGTATGTCGAAGACATTACAAAATTCCAGGTGTATTTCGAATTTTTCCGATAACAGTGCTTGAAACTCTATGTCTGCTGGCTATGCTAGTAGATGTCCGATGCGAGCAAAAAGTAACGGGAACGATGGATATATGTATACATATGTAAGCTCATAGATTAAATGATAGCTTGTAACAATCTTCTCATGCAATCGTTTTGTCTCGCGGCGAGTTTGCTACATACTCTTCCCCAATTATCTGTGTATCGTCCAATTCCATGGAAAGCACATTCAGTACTAATTCGAATCTAAACCATATTCGGTCGCTAAATAGTGCGCAGTTATAAAAATAAATACATTATAGATATATGTATTATATATTCATTTGTAAACAAACACGCAAATATTTTTAACGTATTCCACGAGCATGGCTGCAATTTCTTTATCATGCTGTATGAATGTTTCAAACAAATTTTACAACAAATTATGTTATATGGGGCTCTCCCGTATAATGCGTTAATATCGAAATAAAAATCGGCTTACAAACAAACGTGCCATCGGCATTAAATCTTTTTTTACAGCAGTGCCATAATTTCTAAAATAAACATTACCCCATTTCCATCGTCATTAGCATTTTCCGTGCGCCTTAAACTGAAAAGCAGCCAACTTCTCAAGCAGAGTGCAACTTATTATACAGTCTCATGCCGTTCGAGTTATGTTATTAATAAAGTTAAAATCTACCTTCAAAGCGTTCGCGTCCATAGAGTTTTATCACATTGCGCCGCATTAATTCATCGAGAGACTCGCATACACCTACATCCTCGAGCTCAAGCGCAACACGTTACGACCGCCGATACTCCTCTTCAATTTTCCATTTGTCCCGACTATATACTATTTACCGATATTTATTGCATGTAGCCAAGTTAACGATAAGCCGCTGCAGAGACGTACCCCGCGAATATTAACCCGGGAGAGATCCGACGGACGGAATGCAAAAGCAGAGGGGACATGTCGAAACTCGGGCTATCAGTCGTAAACGGCCAACATCTGTGCGAGCAATAGACGGCACCCGATAAAAGGTGATCGAAATACGGGCGGTGTCGTCCGCGACATCCAGCGAGACAAATAATAATAGCGCGAGTTTATTACGTGTACCCCATTACTCCGGCTGCCACAGATGTTATACCTTCCGTTCCGCGTATCACATCGTCTCCATATCGGAATGGCAACGTTCCGAAGCGAATATGCGCGCAGCGCCGCCATCTGCACAGAATACTATGAGTGTCCGTTACAATTTTTGAAATATTTGATAATGGTGACTTCCGGATGGATGCCCTGGTTGAATTTTGAATGCTGAATTGCGCTGGCTGAATTCGGACGCCGTAGCAATTCGGAAGTATGTTGATTTCTGAATACTGAATACTGACTTCGGAATGCTTAATCCAAACGCGGCATCCAACCGGAAGTAGATTGCATTCTGAATTCTGAATAATGAATACGGCATCCAATCGGAAGTACGTTGAATTTTGTCTATTGTATTTAGCACAGTGTATTCAAACGCGGCATCAATCCCGAAGCACGTTGAATTCTAAATACTGTATACAGCATACTGAAATGAAAGGCAGCATGCTGTATTCAAATGCGAAATCCATCCGAACACATATTGAATTTTGACTAGATACTGAATTCAGCCTACTGAATTCAAGCGCGACATTCATTTGAATGTATGTTGAACTCTGAATTCCGAATACCAAATTGAACGTGTTGAATTCAAACGCAGCACCCATCCGTAAGCCAACAACTTACCGAGCGAGTTCTGGCTACGAATTCCATGAAGTTAAAAAATGGCAATGCATCCGTAACGGACGGAAGCTCCGCAACATTAACACTTGCGCTACGTGGCCATAGAGGACCGGAAATACGGGCGGGGTTGGAAGAGGTCGCATTTTTTAGCAGCGGCCCACCCACGCCCTTAACGTCGGTATATCCGTTCCGCTTAATTCTGGGCGTCGCCAATAAGTGTCACCGGCGCGAGAGCGAGAGAAGCGAGTGGGCGAACGAAACAACGCGATCGCTTTTGTCCACGGAGAAATTTCTTTGTCGATATCAGAGGTCCGTTGGACCGAGGCGGATTAATAGCCTGGCGTTCTCTCTGTCTTTCTGTGTCCCGGTTTCTCCGTTGTACCGACGCTGGATGGCGGGGCTCGAAGGGGGGCAGCAAAGGGATGAGTCGATTCTACTCACGTAATGCTCGTTACACGTCAGCCGATATTAACGAGCGCCAAAGAAAACGGAACTTTCGAGCCTTCCAAAACGTGAATCGGAAGCGGACGTACCGTATCGGGAATAGAGAAAGGCTGGAGCGCCTTCTTAAGACACTACAGGACGACGAAAGGCAGGGTTAAGATGTCGAAAGAGAGATAGTCTGGAGGTAGAGCGCGTTAAAGTATAGCGCTCGTTCGGCTGGCCGAAGTGTTCCGAAATTTCTCCGATACGTCCGATCGCGGGAAAGAAGGAGCGAGAGAGGAGAGACGGAAAGGAAAAAACATGACCGACATTTCGACGAAAATTGTATCCCGATGCTTCAAGCGGCATAATAAACGTGGCCCGACTCCGATAGCGCTGAATATAGACCGGATGACCGCTATGGGAGGCAAGTGCATATATCGCCAACTTTATGCGTGGCCATCTGCTCCTCAGCGCATTTGTTCGATGGGAATTCTTTTATAGGCGCGCCGCGTAAAATTCGACAAAATTGGAGGGGACGAATGAGGGGCAGACGTTTAAATTTCCTCATTCCGGTACACCCATTCATCTTCACGGATCGTTCCGATCTGAACGATAAAAAGTCATTGTGAAAGCATCGAATAACCGGTCCGCCGTAAAGGACGGCAACGATTTCCTCGCGCATTTGCGACGACTCGGCCGGCTGGTGGTCATTTTTCAGAACGCTCGTTTCAATCTCACCGGACGCTAATTAAAGTTTAAAAAGTTAGCGCACAATCTCGTCTATCGCGAGGCAGATTGCGCGTCCTGTTTACCCGTCTTCCACCGGCCGCATCGGATTTTGCATTTCCATTTCACCATTCATCGCGTACCCACGCGCAGACGCACGTTCCCGTAATATGCATCTCTATAAATGCGTCTAAGTTCCACGCTGCGCGTCGCGCCACCTGAGTTTTATTTTTATTACCGCTTTGAATACGGGGCTTTACCATTATCCAACCTCAGCTACGCGCGTGTATGCGCGACTGATGCAGATTCTCGTATTATATTGCGTCTCGGGTAGCGAATAAATAGATATAGCGTAAAACCTCTCACACTGTCCCTCTGCTGGGAATCGAATTGAGACAGTTTGGGAACAAAGATACTCTTCCTATGGATCCGGAGCTCGGCGCACGGAGATAAGGACACGGGAAAAGGTAACGATCACATGAACGTCGAGGTAACGGAGGACTTAAAAATCAGCCTATCAATGCTAGAGCACCGTGGATAATGAGTAAAGAAAGCCTTTTTTCGTTGATAAATGGAATTCGTTTTAAAATTTGTATTCTTAGGACTCTACATGTTTCGAGGCACCCAGTGCCTCATCAGGTATTGGTGTACATTTTGTCAGCCTTTTTCCGTCTCCTCACTTCACACATCACTTTTACTTACGTTTTGACAGAAACGTGTAACATTAACACTTTGACTGCCATGCGTATTTTACTATATTAAATCCGCAACGTGATGAAGTACTACAGAATATGATTGAATTGTGCAAAATGAAAATAATGCGAAGGTATTGGAGAACAAAGAATTTAAACACTATTTAGTATTAATTGCAGTTACAAAATTATAAATGCTACCGATTGGGTATCTTTTGAATTTTTCGTGAGACCTTTTGCGCCGGTCACCGATTACCACCATGGCAGTCAAAGTGTTAAGTATTAATTCCCAATACAAAACAAGGGCTTTCTATTCATTATTCACGATTAGCTATACGTTTGATACCAACACTCCGTTTCTAACTTGTTCTGCATAAAAGCGTTCATAACATACTGCAGACATTGTTATGATCAATATGACTACAACATGACATGCTACAACTCACCCCCCGTTTACTTCAGACTACTTCTTCGGTAACTTCCTTAATTTCACTACTGCTTTGAATGAGTTATCTAACGATAACTGAGTGGAATAGTTATTAACAATGCACAACACTCATTGCGACTGCGTGCAGACACGAACCGGCAAGATCCGCGTAGACTCTCTCCCTCGTGCCTTCCCTTTCCCTTCGTGATTATCTGCGTGACGAAGTCCTACGTGACGAAGTACTACAGAATATGATTGAATTGTGCAAAATGAAAATAGTGCGAAGGTATTGGAGAACAAAGAATTAAAACACTATTTAGTATTAATTGCATTTGCAAAATTATAAATGCTACCGATTGAATATTTTTTTGAATTTTTCATGAGACCTTTTGCGCCGGTCACCGATGACCACCATGGCAGTCAAAGTGTTAAGTATTAATTCCCAATACGAAACAAGGGCTTTCTATTCATTATTCACGATTAGCTATACGTTTAATACCAACACTCCGTTTCTAACTTGTTCTGCATATAAGCGTTCATAACATACTGCAGACATTGTTATGATCAATATGACTACAACATGACATGCTACAACTCACCCCCCGTTTACTTCAGACTACTTCTTCGGTAACTTCCTTAATTTCACTACTGCTTTGAATGAGTTATCTAACGATAACTGAGTGGAATAGTTATACACTATTTAGTATTAATTGCAGTTACAAAATTATAAATGCTACCGATTGGGTATCTTTTGAATTTTTCGTGAGACCTTTTGCGCCGGTCACCGATGACCACCATGGCAGTCAAAGTGTTAAGTATTAATTCCCAATACAAAACAAGGGCTTTCTATTCATTATTCACGATTAGCTATAAGTTTGATACCAACACTCCGTTTCTAACTTGTTCTGCATACAAGCGTTCATAACATACTGCAGACATTGTTATGATCAATATGACTACAACATGACATGCTACAACTCACCCCCCGTTTACTTCAGACTACTTCTTCGGTAACTTCCTTAATTTCACTACCGCTTTGAATGAGTTATCTAACGATAACTGAGTGGAATAGTTATTAACAATGCACAACACTCATTGCGACTGCGTGCAGACACGAACCGGCAAGATCCGCGTAGCCTCTCTCCCTCGTGCCTTCCCTTTCCCTTCGTGATTGTCTGCCGTTCCGCACCTTCGTAACTTCGTCGTTCGAGGGTAAAGAGGAAAGGCGTCGGGAGATAACGAGTAAGTGAGAGTGCGAGCGAGGGTGCGAGTGAGATAGAATTGGAGACGCGAGGAGTGGGCTCGAGGCACGGAACGAACGGCTCCTTTACGATCGAACGACCAATTTCACGCAAACTCGTTTACTCGAGCAATTCGATACGGCGGTATACGGTGGACTCTTTTACCCGTGTAAACGGCGGTAACGATTTTTCAGTTAGCGAGTCCGGTACTTTCGCGATACTCTATCGAGATTTCCCGTCCCACGCACGTCGTCGCAATGCTGCTGCATACGGCGAGGACGGACGGGGGCGGATGGGAAGAAGATAGCAAAATGGCGGGAGTTGGCGACGATGCGCAAGCGAGGATAAGAAAACCCTTCCGTCGGCGATGACCGGCGTTAGGGCATATCCCTCAGAAATCCCTCATGTACTATATGGTGGCCCTCCTACTGACTGTACAAGTAACTGACGTCTGGAGACTTGAGTTAGGCGTTGGATACCCGACTGCGATCGTTTTAACACGTTGACTGCCGAGAGTATTTTACTGTATTAGAACAGCGATTCTATGAAATACTACAGCGTTTGACTGAATTATGCAAAATGTAAATAATGTGCAGGTATTGGAGACCAAAGGATCGCATCACTATTCTAACAACAACTGCATTTATAAAATTATTTATAAAAATGCGTTAGGGCATATCCCTCAGAAATCCCTCATGTACTATATGGTGGTCCTACTACTGACTGTACAAGTAACTGACGTCTGGAGACTTGAGTGAGGCGTTGGATACCCGACTGCGATCGTTTTAACACGTTGACTGCCGAGAGTATTTTACTGTATTAGAACGGCGATTCTATGAAATACTACACCATTTGACTGAATTATGCAAAATGTAAATAATGTGCAGGTATTGGAGACCAAAGGATCGCATCACTATTCTAACAACAACTGCATTTATAAAATTATTTATAAAAATGCGTTAGGGCATATCCCTCAGAAATCCCTCATGTACTATATGATGGCCCTCCTACTGACCGTACAAGTAACTGACGTCTGAAGACTTGAGTTAGGCGTTAGATACCCGACTGCGATCGTTTTAACACGTTGACTGCCGAGAGTATTTTACTGTATTAGAACGGCGATTCTATGAAATACTACAGCGTTTGACTGAATTATGCAAAATGTAAATAATGTGCAGGTATTGGAGACCAAAGGATCGCATCACTATTCTAACAACAACTGCATTTATAAAATTATTTATAAAAATGCGTTAAGGCATATCCCTCAGAAATCCCTCATGTACTATATGGTGGTCCTACTACTGACTTTACAAGTAACTGACGTCTGGAGACTTGAGTTAGGCGTTGGATACCCGACTGCGATCGTTTTAACATGTTGACTGCCGAGAGTATTTTACTGTATTAGAACGACGATTCTATGAAATACTACAGCGTTTGACTGAATTATGCAATATGTAAATAATGTGCAGGTATTGGAGACCAAAGGATCGCATCACTATTCTAACAACTGTATTTATAAAATTATTTATAAAAATGCGTTAGGGCATATCCCTCAGAAATCCCTCATGTACTATATGGTGGCCCTCCTACTGACTGTACAAGTAATTTACGTCTGGAGACTTGAGTTAGGCGTTGGATACCCGACTGCGATCGTTTTAACACGTTGACTGCCGAGAGTATTTTACTGTATTAGAACGGCGATTCTATGAAATACTACAGCGTTTGACTGAATTATGCAAAATGTAAATAATGTGCAGGTATTGGAGACCAAAGGATCGCATCACTATTCTAACAACAACTGCATTTATAAAATATTAGGTGTACAAATGAATAATCCAATTTTTTTCAGCTAAATTCAAGGTTTATTTTAAAACAAAGTAAATTAAATTTTTTAATCAAAGTACTCGCCGTTGGTTTCTATGACTTTAAACCATCTTTCAAGCAGCTGATGAATTCCATCTCGAAAAAATGTTACGTCTTTGGATACGATAAAATCGTCAAGCCATTTTCGGATCTCATCGATTGATTGGAAGTGCATATCGGACAAGGCGTTTTGCATCGACCGAAACAAGTGGTAATCGGTTGGAGCAAGGTCTGGTGAATACGCCGGGTGCTGCAAGACGTCCCAACCAAGGCTTATTATGATGTCTTTTGTATTGGAAGCAATGTGTGGCCTAGCGTTGTCATGCAATCATTTCACTGGACGTTCTCCTTTGCCGGTATACGGGCGTTTTCGTTCCAATTCCTGACTCAAGCAGATTAATTGGCGTTGGTAGCAGTCCGCAGTAACTGTTTCACCCGGTTCCAACAACTCATAATAAAGTACGCCCTTGATATCCCACCAAATGCAGAGAAGAACCTTTTTTCCGAAGCGATTTGGTTTTGCGACCGATGTTGATGGTTCGCCAGGATTTATCCATGACTTTCTACGTTTCGGATTGTCATAGAGTATCCATTTCTCATCGCCCGTAATGATTTTCCACAAGAAAGACTTTCGACGCTGCTTATTGAGGAGAGAAAGACACGCTGCCACTCGTTGATTTTTGTTGCTTTCACTGAGTTCATGCGGAACCCATTTTCCTTCTTTCCGGATCTTTCCCATCTCATGTAGGCGTTTGGAAATCGTTTGCTGCGTTACTCCCAACTGTTCTGCAAGCTCCTTTTGCGTTTGTGCCGAATTCTCAGCGAGCAGTTTTTCCAAATCATCGTTATTGCACTTCCGAGGGCCTCCAGGGCGTTGTTTGTCGATTAGACTGAAATTACCGCTTTTAAACCGCTTAAACCAAAATGCGCACACATCGTATGATACAACACCTTCGCCGAGGAAGGAAGAAATCAATTCGCATGCTCTTGCAGCATTTTTCCTTGTTGGAATTCGTAAGAATGCAATGTCGAATATGCACCTTATCTGTTGCCATTTTCGACTCTACCCAACTGAATAATTTTAAAGGTTATGTTGGACTTTTTGTAAAATTATTTGTTATTTTTAATAGCTATATGTCAACACTGCATAACCACAAATGAGTGGGAAAATCTATTCAATTTAAAATTGATTCCAAACCGCTCAAAATAATTTGGATTATTCATTTGTACACCTAATAATAATTGCTACCCATTGCGAATATTTTGGATCTTCAGTAAAATCTCTTGCGCCGGTCACCGGTGACCAACATGGCAGTCAGAGTGTTGACCAATAGTGCAAGTACCTAAGCATGAAATGCTGTCTCACCGAAGAATTGGCACGGCACTGTCATGTGATAAAGTAAATGTTGATTCGTAATCTTGACGACGTATATGAGAAATATTTTGTTAGATCGGACAAGGTGTAACGTGACGTCAGTGCTGCCGCCGAATTCGAGTTTTCTCCAGTATGACTCACGACGTCACGGCTTCACAACCCTTACCACTTCACCTCACACTTATCCCAAAAATCTCCCATATCCCTCTATCTGGTAACGCTGCCGCTGACGAAGACACGCCCCGTTGGTCGGCCAGATCGCAGATCAAAGGATGGCGTTGTACGCGAGGGTAATTGCAGTTTGCCACGCGCCATCGCACACGCAAAAGTGGACGTGTGCGCGACACAGAGAAGTTAAAACGAAATCGTCGATATCAGCGATATCAAGTGTCAGATTAATAGCCTGTTTATCGATTGAGATCCTCAAAGCCCTGTCGCACTGATACGTCACGGAGAATGCGGCGTACAGAGGCACTATGTGAAACAGCCCTCGACGTTCCATGTCGATTAGAACGATCGATGGTGAAACGCTAACGCATTGTCGATGTAGCTTACAGCCCGTTGTCCGTTTTCGTCACCGTTGCGTATTAAGATATTACACCTAGTGAGCTGACGTAGGCGTCACTAGACAGATTAGGCAGGGCTCTGGCCATGGATCAAACCGATGGATGGCGGTGAAACGATCGATGATAATGCCAGCGCGACGTGCTCTGGGTTAGCAGATCGGGGGAATGAAGGGAAAAATTGGATGGTAGTGGGGGGAAGTAGTATGGGTTATGAGCTAGTGACCTCGTAACTCGAAGTGTACAAAAATGGAGGTGATTAATCTTTTGAGTGAATACGCATGACTGAAAAGTTCCGTGTGAAACTTGGTTGATTGATAATAGAAGCTGCAGTTAAGTTGTCAGGTTGATTCTGCAGTAAGGCCGAAATGAATAATGCCGGAAATTTATTTGCTGAGAAATGGAGGTATTGATCTCATGTATTGATAATTGATTAAATACTGCTGTCAGTAAGTGGAGCACCGAAAAGTTTGACGATCGCATATATGGATCCATATTCCAGAGGGTTCGCAAGTTGATCAGAATCGAATGTTCTTGGGTAGACAAATTTGGATGGCATTTTCATTTACTGAAATAGCTATATAAATAAGTAATCTATCTACGTTATAAAATAAAAATTTCATCCGAATTTTTCTGTTGGAGGGAATTTGATTCGGTTTCATCTTCGCTATTGAATAAAATGACCGCATGACAGCGTATGGCACTTCTGAGTATATGCTGATTGTTGTGTTATTGTGTGAAATATTACACATATATATAGCTGTCGGTTGAAACAAAAAAAGGACTTTATCCTCATTATCTATGACTTCCGAGTGTACAGCAACGACTACTCGTACAAAGACGGTACAGTAAAACCTGTTTTTGTGCGGTCCTTTTTTATGCGATTTTCTTTTTGTGCAATTTTTTTTGTGCGATTTATTTTTATGCGGTATATGAATCTTAGCTGCGTTAGCACCAGTTTAATGTTTCCTATCAATGTACATATACATGTTGTGGACGAAATATATGAATGTGTAATTAATCGAAACGTTACCGAGAACGCGTCAACGTTATTATCTGAAATTAGTGCGCTCGCACATAACATCGGCGGAGAAGGCTTTGATTCTTTCGGCGATAATGACCTGGACGAGATGATTGAGGACTGTTTTCACTCTAACCTGCACGGCGTCAAAGTGGTTTAGGAGTGTAACGTCTGTAGGGTGGATGGGTAGCGCGATGAATGTACAGCCGGCAGTATTACTAATTAACGAATATATTGTTTAAACACACACACACACAAGGTTCACACGGAATAACTAAATACAAAAAGCTTATAATACACCTTAGCCTATTCGAGGCTCTGAGGTACGGTAAAGGCCTAGCACGGAGGCACAGAAAGAATAAAGGCGAAAAGGTCGCGAGTCGTAGCGAGACGACTGTTCTGTTAGATAGCTGCTGGAAGACTACGGAAAGAGTTGGTTGCTAAGGACGTGAATAAGAAGAGCAATCGAGTGTTTGGAAAAGTCTAGACGAAGGTGGTTACTAGGAAGTAGATAAGCTGAGTGGACCGATGGCGTCATCCGAGTTTCATTTGGTTATACGAAGAAAGGAGCGAGAGCTTAAGGCATGAGAGTGAGAGTGAGTAAGTGAGTGACAGAGGGGGGGGGGGGGGGGGGGGGCGTAAGAAGGCGCCAGAAAATAGGCACAAAGACTAAACAAGGACCAAACTGTCGATGATTGTGACATTATCAATAGTTTGATAGATTATGAAAATGGACAAGAAGAACCGGAATCTATTACAGCAGATAAAACATATGCAGGGATCCAGATTTCGAAAAAATTGGAAACGCATTTTCTTAAAATAGATACCAATGCGGAAAGACGCTTAAAATTCCAAAAAGAGCTGCGATCATGCATGTCTCACTATCGTGGCGTTTACAAGCAATTGACCAGTCGACCGTCGTCACAAAAACTGATCACTGAGTTTATGGTACCAAAAAACAAATCAATTGAAATCCTATCTTTAAGCGACGAAAGCGATTTTCAACCAATTCATCACAAGAAGATGCGTGTTTTGGATTACGATGAGTAGCAGCAAACTATTTAATGTATAATGTGAAAATTTCTCCATGTATATGTACAATGAAGAATTAAATATTTTTACAATTTCTTTAGGTCTAATTTAATTATTTAATTTAATTGAAAGCATTCTCTCATCTATTTCATAAATCATTGATGTACTTTCTAAATCCGACTTTTTTTATGCGGTCCCTATCCACCGCACAAAAAAATTTTAGGTACTATATCGTACAAAATTGTTTATTATATGTAAGAATTTATAAAATTTTCGAATATTTTTTTGTACGATTTCTTTTATGCGGTCCCTATCCACCGCACAAAAACAGGTTTTACTGTATCGGCGTACGACGTTTAAGACCTTTAAAACGGTAAGACAATTGCACGCACACACCCTGTCTTAAGCACATAAAATCAGCAGACCTATAAATCCGTGAACGTCAGCGAGGAACTCCACGTGACAGTTGCAAATTACGCCAACTTAGCCGTCAGATGTCGCGCACCGTGTCTTTTCGCGTTCCGTAACTCGTAAGTGAGCGTCTAAATCCGTAGGAGCGTGAAGATGACCTGCAGCGAAACGTTGGCTGAGTTTAGCACCAATCCGCGAGTCTCCGGGCATGTAATTATGTTACGTGAACACCGCGAGCTATCGGGTGTCCATTAAAGAAGCTAGTCGTGTTATATCGCGAGCGAACTTGATCCCGGTCGTTGTAGGAAGAAGCTCATGCCCGCGCAAATCGCCTTCTTTCGCGGGGGCTAACTACCCGAGCGAGACAGAAGGCAGCTTCTGCGAGTGCGGAGAGAGTGAAAAGGCGACGGTAAAGCTCCGCTCATCAAGCCCATAATCTAAAGAGTAAATTGGGTCTGCTAAATCTTTGCGAAAAGTCGTAAAACTCGAACCCTCCCGTCTCCGTTGCGGCGAACAACGGGAGGAGCGCTCCGCCAGCAGACATTGAGCGTACGCGGGGCTTTCGTCCGCTCTCGAAACTGCCACTGCCGCGTCGCCGTAAAACTAAGCGCGCCTCCCGTTCCCTTAATTAAAGATCGCATGAAAAATGTGCCCGCCGAACGGCCGCGCGGACGATCGGCCCGAACTTTGCGAGCCCCGCCTGAAATATCGACTCGGACGGAATGAATTCATTTACATATCCGCTCAAATTCTTAATTGGGTCAACGGGGAAGATCCGCGGGCGAAAGAGCTCGCCTTAATTAAGCGCCGATGATAAATCGAGTGGTTGCCGATCTAATTATCACTTCCACCGGAGTGTCGCGCGCAGCCTTTATTTTACGCCGGCTCGTTTGACTTCGACGCGGACGCGTAGCGCGCACTCGTTGAGATTTAATTAAAAATCGGCAGCTTGTCGGACAGTGTCGGCCGTTTAATTCTCACTCGTCAGCTTGTAGCCGGCACGCGGAGGGTGAGATGGCATGTTTCGAGTCGATTTCCCATTGACGCGCGGCGGACGAAATGTCCTGCGATTGCCTCGACACGCCTGTACCGTCGGCCGACGATGCAAGCGATGGCGGGTTACGGAATTTCGTAGATCAGACGGCGGGCGCCGCGACGCGCGCGATGTCAACTACCGGTACCGAGAATGTCGACGTTTCCGCTCCGTCCGTAGGAGACTTCACTCGGAAGTCAAACGATGTTAACCCTTTGCACTCCTATGTCGAGTGTGACTCGACATCAGTTTTTATGTCAGGAGCTCCGTTGTCGAGTCCCACTCGACATTTTTTTATGTCCAAATAAAAATATGGGTGGTTTCGATATGGCGATCCAATACGGGACATCTTATTGTTTTTTACGTCAAGCACTCAAGTGGGGAAGAAAATATTTCTTTTGGGGATTAGAAATCTCCATAGTAAATGCATATATTTTATACAAAGAAAAAACAAAAAAAAACAAAGGACAAAAAATCTATGGCCCACAAAAATTTCGCGAAAACATTTTGTCAATGCTTACTCGTGATTGTCATGCTCCAAATATGAAATTGAGGGGGCCTGGAACACATGATAAACACGATCGCTTAGATGGAAAGCCTCATTTCATCTTCGTACATCCCGAAGGAAAACACAAAGAGTGTGCAATTTGATCAAATAGAAAAATACCTGGAGGAAGAAAAGAAACCACCTATTTTTGTGAAACATGCGAAAGGAAACCAGGGTTGCATCTTAGAAGTGGTTTCAAAAGATATCATACGCTTGAAAATTTAAAAATACGGCCATAGTGTAAATAAAACTGGTATTTAAGTGAATTTGTTTCTTCCTTTACGTATTTAAATTGCCTTATTTTTTAGTTAACCCCTTAATCTACAACTACGGGCATAGCCCGTAGTAGATGATCGGACCAAAAGTAAATATTACGGGCATAGCCCGTAGTAGATGGCGGCTATGCCTGTAATACGATGATCGGGCCAAATATAAATATTAGCGGCGGCATCCTCCTCAAGTTATAAATATTTGTGGAATATGTGATAAGTAATTACAACCTGATGTAATAATGGTGGTAGATGCAAGTAATACAAAATTAATAATATACAATGGTGTGATACAATTCGAAACATTCTAGTAGATGTAAGGGAACTTTACACAAAACTTTGTACTAAACAAGTCATGCGAATGGCTCGAAGGCTGGACGAGCTTGTTTATGTTTTCGGCCCAAAATTCTCGGACGTAAATCGTAGGTTAAGGGGTTAAAGTAAATATCAAATAAAGCACTTAACACTTTGACTGCCGTGATGGTCACCGGAGACGGCGCAAGAGATTTTACTGAAGATCCAAAATATTTGCAATGGGTAGCAATTATTATTTTATAAATGTAGTTGTTAGAATAGTGATGCGACCCTTTGGTCTCCAATACCTGCACATTATTTACATTTTCCATAATCTAACGCTGTCGTAATATTTCATAGCATCACCGTTCTAATACAGCAAAATACGCTCGGCAGTCAACGTGTTAAAAGCGTTGGGAGCTGCTGGTACCGAAATTGAAATAAAATTCGGAGTGCAAAGGGTTAACACTAAGTTTTCGGAATTGCGAGTTTCCAATATGAATACGGAGATTTGAATATTAGCAGGTACGCTGTGCCAAACACTAAAGATTTTAGGTATTGAGCTTTCAATATTTCTGCTACATTGTGGATACTTATTTTTGATAATTACTTTGTAAGAACTTCTTTATTACGTTGGAATTTATTTATGAAGCAATGCTTTCATGCGTAGAGCTGATTTATTAGGATTATGCCACATAAAGAACTTGGATATTGGAACGCATAGAAGGATATTAATTTGGATATATATTAGTGTGGCCAAGCCGATAAAAATCAGCAGAAATAATAGAAGAAAAATGTAAAGGGGTTCTGGCATTTTCGTTTGAAAAATCGCAAACCTAGCGTTAAGCCGCGAGATTTGTCTTGAAAAAGCACAATCGTCGCGGTCGATGTCGGCAAGACCTTCGTAGAACCTTTGGCGGACAGACGATCAGTTATTTTTAAGACAATGACCCGGGTTCCGCTGCCGGCAATTAAGTGGGGCCGGCGCAAAAAGAAACAATACGGTTAGGCGGCTGGGTGAGAATTTAATGTGTAAGAACTTAATACCGTTTGGTTTTAACGATGGAGGCGAACGGGTCGGGCGCTTTTTAGAAAACGCGCTCGCGTCAAGTGGTTGACTGAACGTTTAATATCGAAAGCGTGGAGCGTCTGGAAAACACAGTAGGTCACACAGGGCTTTCAACTCACGTCAACTTTAACGCCCTCGACGGGATAGCTGTGCTTCGTTGAATCCCCTCTAGGCACGTATCTGTAGAATTCCTCGTGATCCTTGTACCACGAAATGGAATAGAGCTTGTCCGACTCCATATCGTACCTGCAACAAGAAACACAACGACGTGCACGTTATTATATACTCTCGCTCGACTTGCTTCATCTTTCGAGTTACTTCAAATTAAACGTAACGCGACGAAGAAAATGACGCTGATGCACTGAAATGCATTGCATATAGAGGGCAAGAACATTTCGGAACATTTTAATTAGGCGAATACACCTTTTACTCGAATTACACGGTACCTTCCTTACACAATTTCGTTTGTATGAGGTTTCCAGTGTAATGGATTTCCAAACATAAAAATTGTGGAAAACAAAAATTTACGCTGTACACCCAGTTGCAGTCATTTTTCAGTACCGTTCGTTTGTGAACACTGGCATTAAATCTGAAAAAGAGAATTCCCCCTCTTTCTCTACACACGAAGCTTTCATGTTAATTAACGCAGCCAATTCTTAGCAGCAGAAAGATGCGTATCATTATACTTTTTCTAACCGCTAACTTTCAAAACTTCGTATTTAATGATTAGTAATAAATAGTCGTCATAACGAATTCCGCGAGACCATACCTTTTCTTAATCTTTGCTGCAATTTAGAACAATTACTAGTTGTAGAAATTACTTAGTTTCAGTACTGAAACTCCTTTCTCCGCATTCTTTCCTTTCACTCACCAAGTGCACACATGAGTCGTATTGCCGATTATTCGGAAAACTGTCATTTAGTCCAGTTACGAGGGTTGCCTTTTATGTTTCGGGATTTGGTAACCCTGGTGTTGCAATCTGGCAACTGACAGCTCTATCGTAAAGTTAGACGTTTTTGAGGTTATACGTACTCAGAACGTTTTGACATACGAGCGCTATTTGTGTTGTTTACAGTAAGTTAAAAGATTCATCTGCCCCCAAAAATGGAATTAAATCGTGAACATTTTCGTGCGATTATTTTTTACAACTTTCGACGTGGATTAACTCAGCAACAGTGCATGGATAAACTTAATTCAACTTTTGGCGATGAAGCTCCATCAAGGACCAGTGTTTATCGATGGTATGGTGAATTCAATCGTGGTCGTAGTTCACTTCAAGACGAATTTCATGAAGGTCGTCCAAAATCAGTTGTTGTTCCGAAAACCATTGATGCTGTGTGCGAACTGATATTGCAAGATCGTCATGTGACCTATCGTGAGATAGAGACAACCTTAGGCATTAGTGGGACCAGCATACACTCAATATTGCATGAACATTTAACTGTCAAAAAAATGTGTTCGCGTTGGATCCCACACAATTTGTCAATCGCTCAAAAAAAGGCTCGTGTCGATTGGTCGAAAGAAATGCTCAAAAAATACGATCGCGGTACTTCAAAACACGTCTATGACATCGTGACAGGTGATGAATCGTGGATTTACGCGTATGAGCCCGAAAGTAAACAGCAGTCGACTGTATGGGTGTTTCAAGATGAGCCAAATCTAACAAAAGTTGTTCGCGCACGAAGCACTTCCAAGCAAATGGTCGCATGTTTTTTCGGAAAAACTGGACATGTTGCAACCATACCACTAGAACAACGCAGAGCAGTCAATTCTGAGTGGTACACAACAATTTGTTTGCCAGTTGTCTTCCAAGAAATCAGGAAAATCAACCGCCGAAGACGGATCACTCTTCACCACGACAATGCGAGCTCTCACACATCGGGTCAAACAACTGCATTTTTGACCACCCAAAACATCGATTTGATGAGTCATCCGCCGTATAGTCCTGACCTTTTACCAAATGACTTCTTTTTATTCCCGTACGTAAAAAACAAACTAAGAGGTCAACGTTTTTCGATATCTGAAGAAGCGGTTGCTGCATTCAGAATGCATGTTTTGGAGATACCTCGATCAGAGTGGAAAAAGTGCTTCAACAATTGGTTCAAACGCATGTAAAAGTGTATAGATCTTCATGGGGAATATTTTGAAAACAATAAAGTGATTTTCGATGATTAACCTTTTGCACTCCGAATTTTATTTCAATTTCGTTACCAGCAGCTCCCAACGCTTTTAGGTGTTTTATTTTAAATGAACTTTAACTAAAAAATAAAGCAATTTAAATAAATAAAGGAAGAAACAAATTCACTTAAATACCAGTTTTATTTACACTATTGTCGTATTTTGAAATTTTCAAGCGTATCATATCTTTTGAAACAAGTTCGAAGATGCAACCCTGGTTTTCTTTCGCACGTTTCACAAAAACAGGTGTTTACCTATTACCTTACTATACCTATATATTACCTTACCTAGGTATTTTCCTATTTGACCGAACTGCACAGTCTTTGCGTTTTCTTTCGGGTTGTATGAAGATGAAATGAGGCTTTCCATCTAAGCGATCGTGTTTATCATGTCTTCCAGGCCTCCCCAATTTCATATTTGGAGCACGAAAATCACGAGTAAGCATCGACAAAATCTTTTCCCGAAATTTTTTGTGGGCTATAGCTTTTGTTCCTTGGTTTTTTCTTTTTTCTTTGTATAAAATATACGCATTTACTATGGAGATTTCTAATCCCCAAAAGAAATATTTCCTCCACCACTTGAGTGCTCGACGTAAAAAACAATAAGATGTCGCGTATTGGTTCGCCACATCGAAACCAGCCACATTTTTATTATTATCTCTAATCACATGCGGTTCTTTTATTTCTCTTCGATTACCTGAGTGTTTAGCCTTTCTAATGACATTGGGAGAGCGTCGATAACCAGTGCGCGATATTTATTTATTTAGACATGAAAAAATGTCGAGTGGGACTCGACAAAGGAGCCCCTGAGATAAAAACTGATGTCGAGTCACACTCGACATAGGAGTACAAAGGGTTAACTCTTTGCGCTCGACGCGCTTTTCTCTCGGGCTGACCAGCAACTCGACAGTCATCCGCCTATTTCATGAGTTCGTTTCTGTTAACTTAAAATAATTTTAAGCACAATGGGACACTTTAAACTCGTACATTTTAACATTACATACATTTATTTAACTTAATGAAGGATATTTATTAAGGATTACGTTCTATAACTTTTCTTCTTGTGGTATTTTGTAAAACAATCGCCAATGTGCATTATTGGCTTGTCGGGGCATGTGTCACAATAGTACACAGTTTGTCGTCTTTGGCCGGACTTTCGTTGGGAACAAACTTTGCAATCCTTTTTTTGTCCCATCAAAATAACATGCAGCTTCCCATTGAGTCGGATCATTTCAGAAGTGCTCTGTGAAGTAGAAGCTGTGCTACGTCGGCTTTTGGCTTTTGGCTTTTGGCCACTTTGGCTTTCAGATTCACTATCGATTATTCGGATTTTTCGTCTTCTTACACCTATAACGTCGTCACTATCTTCATCACTTCCGTCTTCATTCTCATGGGCAAGGTGTCTATGTAGTGATGTCATTTCGTTCGTTATTGCCAAAAAATTGAACTCATCTTCACTAGAAGTCATTTCTTCGTCGTGTTCCATACTTATTGGGCTCACTAACTTTGAAAGAAATATTGCGATTGCCAAGAAGGTTGAATTGGAACTAATGTCGAAGACAGAGTCCAACCCGCGTTTGCAAGTATTTTTGAGATAAGACATTTTATCTCAAAAGTGCGAAGACGGTGATTGATTCTTTTTGTACCTTTTTTTGAAAGAAGCGAATTGAAAGAAG
Source organism: Cryptocheilus praepositus (assembly GCA_033815515.1). Taxonomy (NCBI): domain Eukaryota; kingdom Metazoa; phylum Arthropoda; class Insecta; order Hymenoptera; family Pompilidae; genus Cryptocheilus; species Cryptocheilus praepositus. The sequence goes on from JAWWQZ010000257.1 coordinate 5,637,007, forward strand.
CGTTGCAACGTCTATCAGCGTTCTATTATTCTCAAGGCATAATGCACGCATTGAAATTCGTTTGTGTTTTTGAGATAAGACATCTTTATAGCTATGTAGACACCTCATACAATGATCTACAAAAGGCCAGGTAGACTTGTCAAGCGATATTCGTTAGGCCAAAGACAAATAAACACCGTTACCAGTCAATTTACCGCATCGATGCGAGTGGTGCCTGAGAGGCACCTGTCGAGCTGGCGCAGCACATGCCGTGGTGCCTGAGAGGCACCGGTCGAGCGCAAAGAGTTAATATTTGTTTTTGTTCTCTAATCCCGAAATATAAAAGGCAACCCTCGTACTACGGACCCCACATGCGTTCGGCGCGACGCTCTGCAAACAACCTGTCTTATTTCGCGTAAAAGTGGATCTGCCGCGCAAAGTAGTATCCGCGAAATTCAGCGCTTGCTCGAGCAGTCGTTGAAGAAGTGCCTGGCATCAAGCAAGCCCGGGCGTCGTTGCATGTATTTTGCCCGAAATCGAGTTGAGAGGGATCCGCCTTTTCCAGAGTACGTTTCTTTCCGCGCGCCATACTCTAGCTCCGCCCGTTCCGTTCGACTGACATAGATCGGACTACACTTATTCCCGTGCGATTATTGTGCAGAACAGATAATACGGCCGATCGTCGGTGCGTTCGCTGTTGAAAAGCCTCTCGGCCATTCACCGAGTGCTCTCAGTGTGCGAGCCTCTTCCGCTCACAAGGCTGGCTACGAACGCGAAGCAAGCGGCCGGGAGAAAAAGGAGAAGCATCGCTGGGAGCCCGACGGTTTTCCTTAATTGGCCGCGGATCTATTATATCGGCGGACGGGGCTAATTGAAATTGGTCCTCGAAAGTGCTAGCCGACCCGGCCGCCGCGCCGGTTATTTCTTTCATTCCACCCGCCGTTTTTGCCGCTCCGTACCCGCGGAGCGTTTCATCGATTTTCATTCTGCCGCGAAATCGGCGGCCGGGGTGTGAATATTGAATTGATTTTCTCGCGCCGTATTTCGGAATCAATAAACCGGCGGTCGTGCCTGATTTTCGCGCTGCCGGCATTTCGGCGGCGCGGCGAATTCGCGCGCATTGTCACTCAGCGCGGACGTGAAGGTGACAGTTTCGACGACAGGCACAAAACGGAAGAGCGCGATCGAGGACTTAAAAGCTCGCGTATCGGCTGCAGCGTACATTTTTTATTTTTTCTCTGCGAAAAAGCCGCGGAAGTACCGATGAGATTTTTCTGATGGACATTAGACGGAACATGACATAATTCAATTCGCGCTAATGCACTTTTACAGATACATTTCATTTTATTGCCCCCCTGAATGAATTGCATGTCCGAAATACTTACGGATACATAAAATATCTGTGCATGTGCTTGGGAAATGTAAAGGAGCAAACTACACATGATGAGCAGTGTTATAAATTCTGTTATATTCGAGTGTCATCGCGAGAGACAGGTATTTATTTATATTCGACCGATAATTGCGAGGGTTATATACAACTTGACGGACAATTTTTAGAGGCAACGGGTGCATATTTAATAGAAAATATGAGAGGCAATTTAAAACGTCACAGTAAATCCGCGAAAAACGACGATACGTATGGCTGGTAATATGAGAGACAGGTATACTATTTTTCGAAGATTTGCGGAACCGCGTTGCGTTCGACGTCTACAAAATACGTGGAAATAAATGCGATTCCATTTATACCACGTTTGATCTCATTTTAATCGGAAAAATATTGGCAATATGTTAAACAAATTTTTAAATAAAAAAATGGCGCATCCCCCGTATCTCTGAATGAAATTGAAGTGCTTCCGCTGATGGAGTATTAAGTCTTACGAGCACGGGATTTTTCTGGAATTATGTGTCAATAAGCGATGTCATTTTTGCGGAGCTGTTTTCGCCGGAGCGCCGAGGCAGATGCGTAATTTTGCATGTCAACGTTCGGATGATGGCACCGTTTGCATGTTTTTCGGCAGAACGTTGGCCCGCGGGCGAATATATGTTTTAACGTAATTGTCATTAACATATTAACGCGAGATTATTATCGTAACGTGCATTAAGTGTCGGGCGGCCGATTTTGCGACAACGCGAATCCCTGCGAGATTCTGTCAGCCGGTGTGATTTTAACGACGTGAGCTTTCGAAAATAGGATCAGCATGCCCTGCGCATCGACACATTATTACCGTTAACACGTTGACGTACCGAGTATAACACGGCGTATGTCCGTTTTTACGTGGTGCATGCGAATCAATTGTGTCTGTCCAGAATCCATATGAGCGACCTTACATATCTGTCACGTCAAAAAGGGCGGAAGCGCTAACACTTTCGAGACCAAGAATACAACGTGTCATGTAACGTCACTCCCGATTGTCCGATGACTTAGCGTGTGGACCGTGTAGAGATTAATATTATCAGTCAGTGAGCGGGTAGCAGTGATATTGTGAAATCTTCGTTTAATATTTATGCGTTTAATATTTATGCAGTATACAGAAGACACAATGCTGAGCAAAAACGTTTTAGGTCAAAACATCAATCGTTTCTGCGATATAAGAATTTTTGCATTCATCCGAACACATCAAATACAGCAAAACGATATAAGTACAGTAAAACCTGTTTTTGTGCGGTGGATAGGGACCGCATAAAAGAAATCGTACAAAAAAATATTCGAAAATTTGATAAATCCTTACATATAATAAACAATTTTGTACGATATAGTACCAAAAATTTTTTTATGCGGTGGATAGGGACCGCATAAAAAAGTCGGACTTAGAAAGTACATCAATGATTTATGAAATAGATGAGAGAATGCTTTCAATTAAATTAAATAATTAAATTAGACCTAAAGAAATTGTAAAAATATTTAATTCTTCATTGTACATATACATGGAGAAGTTTCCACATTATACATTAAATAGTTTGCTGCTACTCATCGTAATCCAAAACGCGCATCTTCTTGTGATGAATTGGTTGAAAATCGCTTTCGTCGCTTGAAGATAGGATTTCAATTGATTTGTTTTTTGGTACCATAAACTCAGTGATCAGTTTTTCTGACGACGGTCGACTGGTCAATTGCTTGCAAACGTCACGATAGTGAGACATGCACGATCTCAGTTCTTTTTGGATTTTTAAGCGTCTTTCCGCATTGGTATCTATTTTAAGAAAATGTGTTTCCAATTTTTTCGAAATCTGGATCCCTGCATATATTTTATCTGCTGTAACAGATTCCGGTTCTTCTTGTCCATTTTCATAATCTATCAAACTATTGATAATGTCACTATCATCGACAGTTTGGTCCTCAATCATCTCGTCCAGATCATTATCGCCGAAAGAATCAAAGCCTTCTCCGCCGATATTACGTGCGAGCGCACTAATTTCAGATAATAACGTTAACGCGTTTTCGGTAACGTTTCGATTAATTACACATTCATATATTTCGTCCACAACATGTATATGTACATTGATAGGAAACATTAACCCTTTCGCTACGGGAGCCCTGTCCGCCGAAGTACCGTCGCTGAACGGAAACTCGCGCCGAAAATATGCACAGTGCGCGTGGTTTCTGCATATGTGTTGTTTTAAGTGCTAAATAGGAACTGTGCTGAATAAAACAATCATTGCTCTAATGTAATAAGTATATTTACATTTTTAATATGAAAACACTTCCAAAATTTTTAAAATGCAAAATACAAAACCCTAACCTGAAAAGTCTAATTTTTAAGAGTTAAAAATTATGCATTAAGCCGATCTATTCCAAATTCTTGTAAAAACCAAATATGTAAAATTGTTTACTGGCGAATGGATTCTTTATATTGATAGAATATAATTGATAGAATTTATAATTTATATTATTATATGAAGAATTTATAATTATATATTATTTATAATTTAATTGATAGAATATTCGGTATAAAACAGTAAACGATCGCTCGGATGTTTGTAGTTTATTACGTTATACGTTTGGATGTGGTTTCAACAAAGAGCAGTTATAATATAAGCAATAAAATCAACGGAAAATGCTCTGCCGATAACGAAAAATGTTGCCATCGACTATAAATGGCACTTGTACAGATTATTTCGATGCCGCATATATGCGGCGCTCGTACCCAGAAGTCGTGGCGTGGATGCCGCGTATATGCGGCGCTCGTACACACACCTCGTCGAGTGGATGCCGCATATATGCGGCGCTCGGCGCGAAAGGGTTAAACTGGTGCTAACGCCGCTTAGATTCATATACCGCATAAAAAAAAATCGCACAAAAAAAATCGCACAAAAACAAAATCGCATAAGAAAGGACCGCACAAAAACAGGCTTTACTGTATAATAAGAAAAACCAATAAATTAATAAACAACATAAAAAAGAAAATTTGTTACTGCATAAACATTGACCGCCATTTAATACAGTTCTGCTACAAAACTTCAGTGTCGTAAGGATTACCGACCGTTCGAAGAAGCGCCGAAAGACGCGATTTTGAGAGCTTTTCTGAATTTTGCAGAAACGACGCGTGCGCAGTCATACGTTTTAGCGTGATTACTATGATGCCGGACACGAAGGAACGGACGAACGGTTCGCGTGACGAGACCTGAATGGAGGGGAACTACAATTACAGTAATTGATCAACATCCGTGATCGAAGCGCAGTCCCGGTCCGTCAATTTGCTAATCGAGTCGTTCGTCTATCGGTCCCACGACAGAGGACAGAGGGCCCGTGAGATTCCTCATTCGTGACTCGCGCAAGCCTACTTCCCTAATAATCCGTTCGTAATGTATTGCTCGTAGAATCATAAAATATACCTACGCCGCCGAGACCAGCCGATTTCGTTGATACGACGGGACGAGCGTTGCTATGAGGACACAGGTAATCGTTATTGTTGAAGTACAGTCAATTGCCTCGCAATGTCCGGGCTGTCGGATGGTATGTCAGTCCTAACCTCATTTGTCATAGTGGACAATCAAATAATAAGCCCTTTTTCGGGTGAAAATGGAAACGGATTGAGAACTTTCATTTGAAAGTCTCTATGGATTTCGGAGCTGCTTCCCATTAGGAGTGGATGCTCAGTTGTCAAACGGTTGCCACTTCCTTACTTTATATATCACTTTTGCTATCTCATTATTATTGACTTTTTTTATGGAAATGTGGTTATCTATACTGATACTTTCTTCGTACTGTACATTTCAGTATTCCCACGCGCGGATAAAAATTAATCTTGCGCCTATTAATACGTTGACTGCCATGGTGGTCATCGGTGACGGCACAAAAGGTCTCACGAAAAACTCGAAAAAAACCAATCGGTCACATTTATAACTTTGTAAATACAATTAATATTAGATAGCGATTCAATTCTTTGGTCTCCGATACCTTCGCATTATTTTCACTTTGCACAATTCAATCGTATTCTGTAGTACTTCATCCGGTTGCAGTCTTACCACTTGGCATACGGGCAACGTATTTTTACGTTTTATGTAGTCTGTCACTGGAGCGCGGGTCACGTAAAAATACGTATTTAGTTGATTTGGTGTTGTTAGTGAATATCCACCACAAATCTACTAAATACGTATAATTACATGAATGTGTGACATTATATGCGTGTTATTTGCGTTGCTAGGCAACGCTTTGCATTTTTTTCCCATAAGTTATGATTGTTGAGTTACTCGATCTTTTGCTGAGTTATTTCGTCTTCAATCGAATTCTTAGCTCCAGAACGTATTTTATCAATTTGAAGCTTGATTTTTTATTATTGATTACAAAATTGATCAAATGAGCCGTTGTGACAAAGATAGTGATGAAGAAATATGCGCTGACAAATTATCGGACTTTTCGTATGATAGTGTGGAAAACTTTAAAAATCGCTTATTTTTATGATTTCGTGCAAATATCGTTTGTTTTTTGTTAAATAATCATACAGTATATATTTAAGTGTGAAATAAAAAAAGTTTCGTTCATAAAAACGAAGTAGTTTTTGATTTACTGCGATTTTTCTGCATAACCAAACTTCCGCGCGATTCAAGAAAAAACGCCCGCTGCACGCGAAATTCGGCGGCGAAGTATGCCCGCATGCCAAGTGTTAATACGGTAAAATACGCATGGCAGTCAAAGTGTCAACATAGGCACTAAGAAAACCTTAATATTTTTCCGCAGGAGTATAATAAACCAAGATATAAAAATAAGCACATACCTACACAACTCCTATCAACACAGACCCCTGAAGAAGAAGCTGAACATCTTCGAAACAAATAGCACAATACCAACTTATCAAGATAGCACCGACACACAGTTCGGCCATTGTCAAACGCTCAAGAACCTCGGGGCCAGCCCAAAAAGCATACTCTGTTAATATCGCTTCGCAGCCCATTACTTCGCCGGTTCGCTAACCAGAACAAACACGTGCCCTCGCACATCTCATCTCTGTTCCAGCGTTCGCGGCACGCAAGGGACTCGCCAAAGTGTCGACTTCGCGTCCAAGTTGATGACGGTACGTACCTTGAGCGCACACACGATATCTGCGCGCTGTCGGATTACATACGTCTATACGTCACGCCCACGGATCGTCAGGCGTCACTTTACGGGCCGCAAATTCAAGTTTACGCGGGTAAATCGTGAACAACGACCTCGTCGCAGCAGGACAGAAAGGCTTAACTGAGATAACCGACGATCGGTATCACGACCCTTCGAGCGGTTCGCCGTAGCGATCGCGCAACAGGCTGCGGTGACGGGGCCATGGCGTGGCTGCTGATTAATTAACGAAACGAATTAATTAATGCTCGGGACGAATAGAGCGGCCGCGAGTCGCGTCGCGGTTAAGGATAGGTTGGCGGGCATGCCGTCAAGAGCTCACGTTACAGGTTGGCCATGATTTCGAGAGTTTGACGGAAACTCCGCTCTGCAGGAGGCGGGTCGGGCGTAGACCCGTTCCACTGACGGCTGTACAGGTCGTTTGCGAAAATGTAGGCATACGTGCGGGGGTGTATGTAAGAAAAAGTTCATGTGAGCTAGTTTCCGAATTATAGCTGTTACGTGTGAACGGGTTGTTTAAGCATTTTCATGGGAATTGTGCGATGTGGAGTTCACCCACACTTGGGTTGAATAGAGACTTGTGGACGTTGTATGATGAATCTTTTCAATTATTTAAAATTTCCAAATTTTAGCAGAACATGTATTAAATATAGTAGTGCACAGGATGTTTGCGAAAATGTAGGCATACGTGCGGGAGTGTATGTAAGAAAAAGTACATGTGAGCTAGTTTCCGAATTATATAATAGCTGTTACGTGTGAACGTGTTATTTAAGCATTTTCATGGAAACTGTGCGATGTGGAGTTCACCCACACTTGGGTTGAATAGAGACTTGTGGACGTTGTATGATAAATCTTCTCACTTATTTAAAATTACCAAATTTTTGCAGAACGTGTATTAAATATAGTAGTGGACAGGATGTTTGCGAAAATGTAGGCATACGTGCGGGGGTGTATGTAAGAAAAAGTTCATGTGAGCTAGTTTCGGAATTATAGCTGTTACGCGTGAACGTGTTATTTAAGCATTTTCATGGAAACTGTGCGATGTGGGGTTCAACCCACACTTGTGTTCAATAGAGACTTGCGAACGTTGTATGATAAATCTTCTCACTTATTTAAAATTACCAAATTTTTGCAGAACGTGTATTAAATATAGTAGTGGACAGGATGTTTGCGAAAATGTAGGCATACGTGCGGGGGTGTATGTAAGAAAAAGTTCATGTGAGCTAGTTTCCGAATTATAGCTGTTACGTGTGAACGTGTTATTTAAGCATTTTCATGGAAACTGTGCGATGGGGAGTTCAACCCACACTTGGGTTGAATAGAGACTTGCGAACGTTGTATGATAAATCTTCTCACTTATTTAAAATTACCAAATTTTTGCAGAACGTGTATTAAATGTAGTAGTGGACAGGATGTTTGCGAAAATGTAGGCATACGTGCGGGGGTGTATGTAAGAAAAAGTTCATGTGAGCTAGTTTCCGAATTATAGCTGTTACGTGTGAACGGGTTATTTAAGCATTTTCATGGAAACTGTGCGATGTGGAGTTCACCCACACTTGGGTTGAATAGAGACTTGTGGACGTTGTATGATGAATCTTTTCACTTACTTAAAATTACCAAATTTTTGCAGAACGTGTATTAAATATAGTAGTGGACAGGATGTTTGCGAAAATGTAGGCATACGTGCGGGGGTGTATGTAAGAAAAAGTTCATGTGAGCTAGTTTCCGAATTATAGCTGTTACGTGTGAACGTGTTATTTAAGCATTTTCATGGAAACTGTGCGATGTGAATCGCGTCGCGGTTCAACTCACACTTGGGTTGAATAGAGACTTGTGGACGTTGTATGATGAATCTTTTCACTTATTTAAAATTTCCAAGTTTTAGCAGAACATGTATTAAATATAGTAGTGCACAGGATGTTTGCGAAAATGTAGGCATACATGTGGGGGTGTATGTAAGAAAAAGTTCATGTGAGCTAGTTTCCGAATTATAGCTGTTACGTGTGAACGTGTTATTTAAGCATTTTCATGGAAACTGTGCGATGTGGGGTTCAACCCACACTTGGGTTGAATAGAGACTTGCGAAATTTGTATGATAAATCTTGTCACTTATTTAAAATTACCAAGTTTTAGCAGAACATGTATTAAATATAGTAGTGCACAGGATGTTTGCGAAAATTTAGGCATACGTGCGGGGGTGTATGTAAGAAAAAGTTCATGTGAGCTAGTTTCCGAATTATAGCTGTTACGTGTGAACGTGTTATTTAAGCATTTTCATGGAAACTGTGCGATGTGAAGTTCAACTCACACTTGGGTTGAATAGAGACTTGTGGACGTTGTATGATGAATCTTTTCACTTATTTAAAATTTCCAAGTTTTAGCAGAACATGTATTAAATATAGTAGTGCACAGGATGTTTGCGAAAATGTAGGCATACATGTGGGGGTGTATGTAAGAAAAAGTTCATGTGAGCTAGTTTCCGAATTATAGCTGTTACGTGTGAACGTGTTATTTAAGCATTTTCATGGAAACTGTGCGATGTGGGGTTCAACCCACACTTGGGTTGAATAGAGACTTGCGAAATTTGTATGATAAATCTTGTCACTTATTTAAAATTACCAAGTTTTAGCAGAACATGTATTAAATATAGTAGTGCACAGGATGTTTGCGAAAATTTAGGCATACGTGCGGGGGTGTATGTAAGAAAAAGTTCATGTGAGCTAGTTTCCGAATTATAGCTGTTACGTGTGAACGTGTTATTTAAGCATTTTCATGGAAACTGTGCGATGTGAAGTTCAACTCACACTTGGGTTGAATAGAGACTTGTGGACGTTGTATGATGAATCTTTTCACTTATTTAAAATTTCCAAGTTTTAGCAGAACATGTATTAAATATAGTAGTGCACAGGATGTTTGCGAAAATGTAGGCATACATGTGGGGGTGTATGTAAGAAAAAGTTCATGTGAGCTAGTTTCCGAATTATAGCTGTTACGTGTGAACGTGTTATTTAAGCATTTTCATGGAAACTGTGCGATGTGGGGTTCAACCCACACTTGGGTTGAATAGAGACTTGCGAAATTTGTATGATAAATCTTGTCACTTATTTAAAATTACCAAGTTTTAGCAGAACATGTATTAAATATAGTAGTGCGCAGGTCGTTTGCGAAAATGTAGGCATACGTGCGGGGGTGTACGTAAGAAAAAGTTCATGTGAGCTAGTTTCCGAATTATAGCTGTTACGTGTGAACGTGTTATTTAAGCATTTTCATGGAAACTGTGCGATGTGGAGTTCACCCACACTTGGGTTGAATAGAGACTTGCGGAGGTTGTATGATGAATCTTTTCACTTATTTAAAATTACCAAATTTTTGCAGAACCTGTATTAAATATAGTAGTGGACAGGATGTTTGCGAAAATTTAGGCATACGTGCGGGGGTATATGTAAGAAAAAGTTCATGTGAGCTAGTTTCCGAATCATAGCTGTTACGTGTGAACGTGTTATTTAAGCATTTTCATGGAAACTGTGCGATGTGAAGTTCAACCCACACTTGTGTTGAATAGAGACTTGCGAACGTTGTATGATAAATCTTTTCACTTATTTAAAATTTCCAAGTTTTAGCAGAACATGTATTAAATATAGTAGTGCACAGGTCGTTTGCGAAAATGTAGGCATACGTGCGGGGGTGTACGTAAGAAAAAGTTCATGTGAGCTAGTTTCCGAATTATAGCTGTTACGTGTGAACGTGTTATTTAAGCATTTTCATGGAAACTGTGCGATGTGGAGTTCACCCACACTTGGGTTGAATAGAGACTTGCGGAGGTTGTATGATGAATCTTTTCACTTATTTAAAATTACCAAATTTTTGCAGAACCTGTATTAAATATAGTAGTGGACAGGATGTTTGCGAAAATTTAGGCATACGTGCGGGGGTATATGTAAGAAAAAGTTCATGTGAGCTAGTTTCCGAATCATAGCTGTTACGTGTGAACGTGTTATTTAAGCATTTTCATGGAAACTGTGCGATGTGAAGTTCAACCCACACTTGTGTTGAATAGAGACTTGCGAACGTTGTATGATAAATCTTTTCACTTATTTAAAATTTCCAAGTTTTAGCAGAACATGTATTAAATATAGTAGTGCACAGGATGTTTGCGAAAATGTAGGCATACGTGCGGGGGTGTATGTAAGAAAAAGTTCATGTCAGCTCGTTTCCGAATTATAGCTGTTACGTGTGAACGTGTTATTTAACCATTTTCATGGAAACTGTGCGATATGGAGTTCCACCCACACTTTGGTTGAATAGAGACTTGCGAACGTTGTATGATAAATCTTCTCACTTATTTAAAATTCCCAAATTTTTGCAGAACGTGTATTAAATATAGTAGTGGACAGGATGTTTGCGAAAATGTAGGCATACGTGCGGGAGTGTATGTAAGAAAAAGTACATGTGAGCTAGTTTCCGAATTATAGCTGTTACGTGTGAACGTGTTATTTAAGCATTTTCATGGAAACTGTGCGATGTGGAGTTCACCCACACTTGGGTTGAATAGAGACTTGTGGACGTTGTATGATGAATCTTTTCACTTATTTAAAATTTCCAAGTTTTAGCAGAACATGTATTAACCCTTTGCGCTCCGTTGTCGCCGCTACGGCGACACGTATTATAGCCCATAGCACTCCGTTGTCGCTGCTGCGGCGACACGACACGCCAGCATCTACAGGCAACATTGTATCATCTTTATACGGGTAGGAAGATGTTTCGGCACGCGCCACGTATTGTTTTTTGAGGAAATCTCTGAAGTCATGGAGGAAAATGTTTTTTTGGGGCATGGAAGTATGTGTTATCAATTCATATATTATATATAAGACTGTAAAAAAAAATCGAAATGAGAAACCATTGACACATTTGAAATATATGAAACTGCTAGTGGATCAACTGGTTAACAATTTTCGACAAGAAAGATCGAGAGCTTCGTCTTCTGCATCTGCATCTGTTCAGATACGGTTAAACGGGAAGCTTCACGTAATGCGAAAGGGTAAAAAAACAGATTGTGTCGTTTGCTCCAACAGGCAGAAGAAAGGTGAAAGGCATGAAACCAGTGAGTACTGCGATACTTGTCCTGGCAAGCCACGAATGCATCTTGGGGATTACTTTTCACAATATCATACAATGAAGAATTTCAAAAGATAATTGTTATTTTTATGTATTGTTATATTCTTTACATTGTAATTTTGTTAATAAAACATAGCTTTCAAATGACACTTCAATTTTTTGACAATCAATTCAACAATTCAATTTCAAAACAAGCTTTCTTTAATGACACGGCAGCGTCTTCGACCTTTCTCAATTGCGCGGTCGCAACATTGTAAACACTTTCGGAGTAGCTGAAACCTCTTGCTAAAAAGTACGCGGAGTGCAAAGGGTTAAATATAGTACTGCACAGGATGCTTGCGAAAATGTAGTATAAGTATATAGTATACATATATTGTAGCATAAGATATATGTAGTATAAATATATAGTAATAGTAAAAATAGTACGGGGGTGAGTATAAGAAAAAATTGCATGTGAGCATATGGTCGAGTAAGCTGGTTTCCGAATTATAGCCGGAGGCTGTAAACGTATTATTTAAGCGATTTTATGGAAACTGTGCCATGTAACCATTCACGGTTTGAATAGAGGCTTGCGAACGTTGCATGGTAGATCTCACTTGTTCAAAAGGATTAAGTATTAGCAGAGCATGTATTAAACCTACGGGTCTGTAATACTCCATTTCCATTGAGGGATATGCGGGGTGATCGCGAAAATGTAGACATAGCGTCAGTGATAGATGCAGTACCCTAAGATAAGAAAAAAATTTGATATGAACATATGCTTGATATGACCCAGTTCCTGAATTATAGCCGTTTTGTGTAAACCCAATATTTAAGCACTTTGAAAGCAACTGTGCGATATGACCACCCTCGGCTTGAATAGAGGCTTTGTAAACGTCACATCATAGGTAGTCTCACTGTTCAAAAGTACCAAGTATTACCAGAACATGTATTAAATGTACGGGTCTGCCGTACTCTCTTTCCATTGAGAGCTATGCCGGTTGTTTGCAAAACTATAAGTGCAGTTTCAGCGATAGATGCACCGCACCAAAATAAGAAAAAAGTCCATATGAACATGTGCTTGATATAACCTAGTTTCTGTGCTATAGACGTTATGTGAAACCTGTTATTTAAGCGTTTTCATACAAACTGTTCGAAGTGGCTACTCTCGGCTTGAATACAGGCTTCCAAACGTCGCAACATACGTCTTCTCACTCACACGAAAGAACCTGGTATTACCACAGCATGTATTACACTGACTGAAATGAAGGCTGCGCACTTGAATGCGACGTGTGTCGAGGCTTATTTGAAAGGAAGTAATCTTTGTTTCCTGGAACTGTGTCTAATAGTGTTTACATAGCAGACCAGAAGGTCGTATGTGATATAAGAAGCGTCACTTGTAAACGATTAACACTAGATTGCCCGAGATTTCTTGTATACCTATATTGCCCCAAAACAGTCAAAATGACTGCATTGTGAAAAAATAACAAATATGTAAAGAAATTTGTTTAAAATTAATTTTTAATATTTTTTATGTTATTTACAGTTATATAACAGGTTATTAGTAAATATTAACTGTATATATTGACTGTTTTCAATGAACTTAACCCATATTTCCGAAAGCAAGGCAAATTTATTTGATTGTAGGGGCCTACTGCATTCGGTTCTTTTGTCAAAATGAATAAATCGTAGGATTTGCTTGAACTTTTCTCTGGCCATAGTTTTTCTAAAAGATTTGGGACCCCACTTCGCTGACCATAAATAACTCAATTTAAAATTTGTTGCCTCGTAAGCTCCACGAGCATATAGAATCCCAATAAATGCACATATTTCCGGTAATGATATTGTCCAACCGTTCCGCAAAATTCGGCGACATTCTTCTGTGCACTTTCTTATATGTTTGATAATATAGTTATCTATTATGGACGATAATGCACTGATAAGATTATCTGCCACAATGTTCCTTTTTGTGTAGCCTGTTGGCCCTTTCACACTCTTGAAAATACAAGCAGATGGTATCCTTTCAGGAATACCACCTTCGTCAATTTTTGTCCACACAGTACCATCAGCAGCTGTTTCGACCTGCTGAAACGTATTTTCAGTTTCTTCATCAGAATCTGAACTAGTTAGCACCCTACACCTTTTCCTGGGCATATTGATGACACTTTCATTTTCATCATTGGTGATCGACTCTTCATCACTATCTTCAGCGTCAGATGTTTCACTTTGAATATAATCCGCTTCATCTTCAGATGATAGTTCAGAATTTGTTGCATTTGATTCTATATCGGAGCACTCTTCACTTATGTTCGTTAGCTTTTCCAATAACTCATTTCTGTTCGACATTTTTTTCATAAAGTTGGGGCGCAAAAGAAATAAAATAAACAACTTGTTAGAACAACACTTTATAAAGATTCGAATAACTAGTACTACTTTAGCTTATTGAGCAACTGACACTTATCAAGTATACGCCCAAATCGACAATTTATCATGCATAGGTATGTTACCGTAATCGAAAAAAAAAATGTTATTTCAATACAAAGCCGGACAGGTCATATAAGAAATTTACTCAATTCAATAAATAAAAATCTTTTGATTATTTAAAATTTACCAAGCGGTCAAAATGACTGCTTCTGGGCAATATAGGTATAACACATATATATATACGGAAATAAAGGAGGGCGGAAGTAACTACAATTATTCATAAACCCATTTATATGTTATAGAAAAAGTCACCAAATTCTAAGAAATTGTGTCATCAATTTCATAATTGTTTTTCTAATTGAAATTAAAAAACAGTCAAAATGACTGCCTTGGGCAATCTAGTGTTAAAGGAAGCAGTCAGCAAAGTTATAACATTCACTGGAAGACAAACATAGCTATAATTCGCGAACTAATAAAATCGGGCATGTGTTTATACGAAATTTTTTTCTTATGCCAGCGTACTGAATCTATCCTCGAATTTCTGCCCACGTTTTTGGAAACACCGTGTATACGAACAACTGCTTGAATATGGCTCTAATACGAGCGTTCGAACATTAGCGAATCGGCGGTCAGGAATTCTATCGAGCCGGAGGCTGTTGAAGGCGCAGGCAAACGATGAGGTTAATACGCCATGGGATGAGTACGTTCGAAGTTCAAAGCGTTCTGTATCACCTTGTACCGAGGCCCGCGGATACGAGAAGCCCGTGGAGTTTGGCTGTAGGCGTCGTGTTAGTACAAACGTACGGCGTGGCTTGACCGAAATACGCTACGGCTCGAAGTTTTGCTGACTTAAGGCAGAGCGCGGGATCCTACTGGCAGACGGAATGCATTGTAATTCCGACCGCTAGAACGCGCCGACCTGAATGGTGTTATGGGATTTCTCACTGCGCGAGGATACAGTATTTATTTTATGTTTTATTCTCATTTTTTTTCGTTTTTTAATATTTTCGATGATAACGAATTTCGATGTCTATAGTTACCCATTGTCAAGCATTCGCTGCGTATTACTGATGCATGAAAGCAGCTATCGACGTTTCATATTATCTCCAGGATAACCGACGTTATTTTGTTTTGTTGCTTCAACGATTACTCTTATTGGCGATGTGAGAATTCGTAACAGAATCGGCGATAAAGTATAAAATATCACGTTTAGCTCATAGGGGAGTGTACACTTACGTTTTAACTGCGGTGTACGGTAACAGCGTGTACGTGACAAAGTCCGCCATAACGGAAAGGTTAATGGTTTTTTATCCAATGCACTGTTTTAACTTTTTCGCATTTAGAAACTAAATTCGTAAACTTATAATTACAACTTTGATCGTACGTCCCGCTTGAGGGTCGATAGCGTTCGGTAACACGGACAAGTGTAAACTGCCCTTTCAAATGGCTGGCGAATTCACGATTTGTTTACTCGAGAATATAGGATGAGTGGCCTTGCTAGTAAATCACTGAGTTGACGAAAACGAAAGAATAAAAATATGTTTGAACTCTTCTGTGTCCGCGCACACACGGACGTTTCTATTACGGGAACAGGAAGGAAGAAGCGTTCCGTCTGGCGGAGTATATATACACTTAGCTACTGACTTCTTTCCTGCTTTGTCCGCTAAGTGGAGTACGTGCGGCTTTTACCGTACGCACGGCACAAGTAAAGTGCGGATGCCCGGATGCTTGTTTATTTAAGTCCATTATGTCACATGTGCTGGTGATGCGATAACGATGCTGCACCGGAGTCCGTGGTAACTTGGCAACGATTTTCTTTTTACTCTGTTTTCACGCTAACAAATCAGTTTACCGCGGATGCATCGTCGTTATATCCTGTGTGTAAATAAGCATAAGCGGTACACTCGAAAATTGCGTATGTTCTGCAAAGCGCGATCCTGTATGTTGAATGACGAAGAAATGCGTAATTAAATCTTCGATGACCTTTAGGGTCCGTGATATGACAAATGGCGAATAATTGCGCATTCGTAAGTTCAACGATTGTGTTTATTGAACTATTCTAATTTACACGTCGTAGATAGTGTTGCGTTTTATACAGAGTGAGGATTGTGTATGGTAGGTAGTTTTGTCGTGTACGGAGTAGAAATTTGAATAATTGTCTGTTTCGGACGAATGTGTTACTTACGTGGGCAGTCCGATAAGTACTTAGCCTACAAAAGAAAAACGAAAATTTTGGAAAATTGACGATTTATTTTCCAACATAGTCTCCTTTTAACTCGATACACTTGATCCAACGATGAAATCTGGGCATGAGAAAGCTTTCTGCTCGATGGGTGTTTAACTCCGGTGCAAACCACTTCAGAGCAGTATTTGACACTGTTTAAGCGCAATCCGAAAGAGTTTCTACGTCGTTTTGTGACTGTCGACGAAACGTGGATCCACTGGTACACACCAGAGATCAAGGAACAGTCGAAACAGTGGACTGCGCCCGGCGAATGTGCTCCGAAGAAGGCGAAGACTGTCCTATCGGCCGGAAAGGTGATGGCCACCGTTTTCTAAGATTCACAAGGTGTGATCTACATAAACTACCTGGAGAAGGGCAAAACAGTCACAGGGCTGTACTATGTCGAATTATTGAACCGATTCGACGCCGAATTAAGGAAAAAACGGCCCCATTTGACGAAGAAAAAAGTGCTCTTTCACCACGATAACGCACCGGCTCACACCTCTGCCGTCGCTCTTTTGAATTATCTTTCAATAAATCATGCCCCATCCAATATTCTCCAGATTTCCCCGTGTCACTTCTTTTTGTTCCCAAACTTGAAAAGGTCACTCGCTGGGCAGAAATTTGAGTCGAATAGAGGTTGTCGCCGTTTCGGAGGCCTACTTTGCAGATCTCCAGAAAACGTATTTTTCAGGCGGGTTGAAGAAGTTGGAGCATCGCTGGATCAAATGTATCGAGTTAAAAGGAGACTATGTTGAAAAATAAATCGTCAATTTTCCAAAATTTTCGTTTTTCTTTTGTAGGCTAAGTACTTATCGGACTGCCCTCGTATATACCTGAGCGCCCTTATGGTTTGCGCAGCAACACTGTATAAAGACAGGCACAACCTGCGTTCTTTCGCGATTTTGTGAAAGTATTTGACTGACTAAATTCAACGAAAGGCTCGACTTTGCCGTGGACTCACATGCTAGCCTAGACGATCGTAGTCGTCGTAGCAAGTCATCACCGCGCTGCTGCACGTTAAATCGCATTCAGCGGAGTTTCTCAGTCATGCTTCGATGAGTCTTTTGCGCGTCAAGTGCTTGAACCGAGTCGGAGGGCCTCGTTTCGTCTGTCATCGCTGCTTCCTTGGAAACGCATCTTTGTCCGCGATATTACTTTCGTGACATCTGCCGACGCAACCGGCGAATAAAACGGCCGGAATCTTCGCTCAAAGTTATATCGCCATAATGACGACACGGCGAAGGGGCATGTCCGCTAATCGTGCATGGAACTTTGGAAATTACGTGAAAATGTTCATTTCCGTCTTCAAAGCGAGCGCCTGACTCTACGTCATTATACGCTCGTTGCGAATGATTTACCCTCTTTATGCGTCCTCGCACTACTTCGTCGCGTTACGACTCTGCGAAATTACGGCGGCAGGCAGATCGACGATTGCATTTACGTAAACGCAATTTCTCTGCGCGAACTCGCGCACGCGTCTGCGTTCTCAACCAGTGCGCTTCGATAGGAAATAAAATGGGACGGCGTATTAAAATCCCGCGCGGAATAATTCTGCGCGGCGCATAAATTCGGCATTTTGTTTATTAATGCACTTTTCCGGGCGCAGTAACGGCGCGTCGTTATCTGTAATGGATGCGCATAATTGACAGAACGCGGCGTGATCTCTTGTATTTCTCACGTCTTCTCTCTCCTCTGTCTGCCTTTCCATCCGCGTCTCTCGGAGCTTTCGTACCTCCATTAACCCATCCCCAATATCTCCTCGACACTTACACTTCCCGTTTTCAAGCGCATTACAACTTCGAACGAAATAAAAATACTTGAATTATTAAGGAAGTTTTGGGGCATCGGTGCCCCTTCTTCTGCAGTCTGCATAAATGCATGCATGTTATAAAGTTCGTTCCTTGAGAAAATACGTATATATATACGATAATAAATATAACAACCACTCTTCCGCTACAGGTTTACGTCAATACTAATATCAAACTGAGGGACAAGCATTAAAGCAAAACATTCAACTGCAAACATAAGCCCAACACGCAAGGGCACAGCACGTAAACTTTATAGAGACAATAATAACAACACCAGACACGTAATTTCTAAATTAGCGCAAGTCATGTGCAAAGTGCGGAGATGAAAGTTACCCATACTTTTAAACGACACATCCATTTTTGTAGAGACCTGAAGAAGTGACACCGGCGGTCCCCGAGCATACTAAATTATAATTTATAATGCATTTAAATAAATTACAATAGGCTGGAACTTAATACGTATATATATATACGATATAGACGATATCGTATATTATCTATATACGATATAGAAAATACGTATATATATACGATAATAAATATAACAACCACTCTTCCGCTACAGGTTCACGTCAATACTAATATCAAACTGAGGGACAAGCACTAAAGCAAAACATTCAACTGCAAACATAAGCCCAACACGCAAGGGCACAGCACGTAAACTTTATAGAGACAATAAGAACAACACCAGACACATAATTTCTAAATTAGCGCAAGTGATGTGCAAAGTGCGGAGATGAAAGTTACCCATATTTTTGAATAACACATCCATTTTTGTAGAGACCTGAAGAAGTGACACCGACGGTCCCCGAGCATACTAAATTATAATTTATAATGCATTTAAATAAATTACAATAGGCTGGAACTTAACCACATCGACAAATTAAAAATAGTACCCCTGACGGATATATAATGCTCCCGGTCTTCCACTTCGCCACCGACCTAGCTGTTCGCCACCCACACACCCTCAACATTTTCCTCCCATTTCGCCGTTACTTTCGGCGTCACGCTCACGATCTGCAACTGAAATTCGCCGCAAACCTCGAGTTCGCCGGGTCCCCGTCAGCTAATTGCCCTTCGGTTTAGCAACACGCAATCAGCAGGCCGTTCGCCGTGGAAAATCCACGTACAAGCAATTAATTTAGTTCCTCCGCTCGTCACGTTTGCTCCGCGACCCTTTCCTTCTTAGCCCAGTGGCCCGGGCGGAAGAGGCAAAAATAGCGTCAGGCGGTGGCAGACAGTGCGGAGATCGGTCCGGGCAGGTACGTTATTCCCTAAAGAGGATCACGAAGAGGCTCCCTCTCGGTCGAGCGGTCGCGCTTCGCGTTGGACACATCGGATGCGATAATGCACGCCTGGCTGCAATGCCCGGTCCGTGCGCACCGTTGCAGTGACGTACCCAGGGGGCGCATTGGGGGGGCATGCGGGATCGTGTGTGCTTCGTGGGTCGGGCTAGCTAACGCTATTGCCACCGCCGCCGTTCAGGGCCTAGAGGGCCTGGAAAAGGGATTGCCGCATTCAAGCGTAGGTGCACAATTTGGAGCGCTGCGTCGTGGGATTGATTTGCATCCGCCGGCTCATTTACCGGTCGTGTCCTGCGGGACCCCGGAGCTGCTGCCTTCTTCAGCGTCTTTTTGCGTTTGCCGAGGTGTGTTTTGCCGTTCTTTGGCCGCCATCTTGCGAGGTAGTGCTTGAGGCTGCGGTTTTCTGGCAGTTCTGGCTTTGTCTCCGGGAGGTAGTGTGAAGTTGCTTGGAAATTCGACGATCGGCGGTGGCGTGGGAGGTTGAGGTCACGTTTCTCGGTTGGCGAATGGTTGTGCTGGGTGTTTTTCGTTTGGTGGAAGCGGGGGGAAGTATTTGTTAAGGGTGAAATGGCGGGTGCCTTTATGGTTGAGTCTATTTTCAGGGATTGATTGTTGGGTGAAGGTTGGCAGTGAAGTAGGAATTTGCGAGGTTTGGTTGCCCCGCGTTTGACAGGGGTTTAACTATAATTTGTACTGTTAAGGTGTTTGGGGCAGAGTTCTATTCCCGCCGTCGTCGTAAAAAACAAAATTCAAGTACCGCACCGAAGCTTGGGAGTTGGTGGTCCCGTACTGCGGCAACGGTTCTGAACTCTCAGCCACACATTCTGTGGCAGTTCATCATACACACAGATTCTATATGGACTTACTCTCAGTCGATAGCTTCAACCGATAAGATCATCGGATCAGACATATTTTGATGCGCCACAGTAGATACGAAAAGAATTTTCTCGAATGATACAACTCCACGGTCTTTACACAAATTTCTTGATACTTCATCATAACACAATAAGTAGTAAAATTGTGTAAGTGAAACTAAGCCTCACTCGAGCAATGAATCAATCAGTTTTTGCAAGAGTTGTCCCGTTTTTAATTAAAAATGTGAGCACATATAACAAACCCTCGTATAACGCGGTACGAATTAACCTGATTTACACCAGTTCCGAGTTTCTTATAACGCGGGTGCCATATAGTACGGTATGAATTTGTGAAATTTCTACTGGTTCTACGTTTCTTGTAACACGAGTTCCATATAATGCGGTACGAATTAATCGCGTTACAGGACGGTTGAGTGTACACGCACTAACACCTAAATCATCCACTTAGTGAAAGCTGCAAAGGACAAAATCAATGTTCACGGTATCACCAGTTACCAAGTCCAGAGAAGTGTGTCACAGTTTCCATAACCAAACGAACGCATAAAAGGTAGGTATTTGTTAGTTCGCCGCGCATACCACATTTCACAGAGAATCAAATCAAGTCCGGACTTGACCCGCTTTCCTCGTAAGTAACATCGTCGCGAGGTAGAATTCGGCGGAGTTACAATGGATTCGCTTAATCGAGGCGAAGTCCGGGCGCACGGAAACAATTTGCCGGATTAAAATTACAGACGTCTGCCGGCGAATCCTGGCGCTCAGGTCGGGAATTTGTATGGCCGAATTAAGGGTGGGCGAGAAGAGTGAGAAGCTTCCTCGCGATTCGGCTGCATCAGGAACGAATTTCGCTTCCGGCAATTTTCGCCGGGCGACGCGACGAGTTACATCGTCACTTATTACCGGCCTCGTATTAATGAGAATTCTCCGAGCCGCGCTCAAGCAGGCACCGCCCGCGACCGTTCCGAGAACCTGTCTCGCAGCGTTCGCACTCATTTCCCTCGTTTCATTGTTAATCGAGGCCCCCGTCGCTTTGTTCTTACTCCCAACCCACTCGCGGCCGATCGGCTGATTATGACATTTGACAGCGTTCTAATCACTGCGCTCCCGGCGGTTTCATTTCACAGTGCTTTTCTGTTAAAATAACATCGGCCATATTGACTGAGCAAACTCGAGGTAAGAGCAGCGTTTCAATCAGAATGATTTTATCAGTGCACGGCTATTGTATCATCGCACAGCTCTCTATCGCATTACATTGCGGCGTTAATGAGGGAATATTATCATGAATTCCGAGTACTGTGTCGGGAATCGACCGAAGGACTATCCGCGTGTCGAACCACGACCCACGCTGCGGGCAACCGCCGACGTTAGATATTCCGCACCACGACATGTACTCGCGTACTGACGGCTTAAGACCTGTTCTCCTTAAACCGCACACACACACAGACTGGCCCCGCGATGTTGACGGACGTCTGCGTAAAATCGTCATCGTTGCGAATTTCGCGCAAAACGCCCCCATGCCGAAAATTACGCTTACATCCAAGATTTCGTACCTTCCAATCTCTGGCCGACGTAAACTGCGACGGGGCCTGGAACAATGCAGTTAACTCGGGAGAGCGAGGCGCGTCGGCAAACAATTAGGAGTTATGTCAGAGTCATAGGGAAGATTCCGTAGTCGTGACATCTGCAGGAATTTCCATGCCGCGATTATAATGACGGGGCTCCTGATTCGGCTGTGCGTAGCACATCTCAGCGAACGCGGACCTGGACGCGTTGTTGTCTGAGCACGCCGCAGGCAAAGTCATCGTATTCTCCCCTGCCAGAAATTTCGTAACTTGCCCTTTTACGCTACGCACGTGCTATTATATGCGGGTGAACTACGCGTGTTTGCATTGTTGGGAATTCTATAATTGATTGACGGCTCGCTTCCGAAATTACCAATGGGAATACAGCCGCGCATGTGTAAGAGTCTCTTAAGTATCTCTCGCGCATTCAACGTTGCATCACCGCTGTCAGGTGAATTACCTGAAAACTCATCCCACGTGACATGAGAAAGATATGTGGCATGCGCGGACGTTTTATCCAGTGGCGTCAATTCGTTAGAATCGAATTCTTTTCAATAGAAAGTTTGGATTGAATGTAAGAGAAAAGAAGCATTGTGGTCTAAAACACGGACGCAAAAGTGTGTCCGGTAAACTTGCTAGTGCTCAACGCCGAGGCAAACATTTAAAATGTTTCGATTTGTCCATCCGACATATACAATAAATTTTCTCATGGGTTTCTTTATCTCCTGAAGAGTGCAACATCGCAGTACACGTTCATAGACGTTACTGAACTGGTCCTAAACTGGCCAGCGTCCACGTTCGCCGCACCAAGTTATATTCGCACCGACCTCAACCGTCTCCGCTCATATCGGCAAGACGTTCACTCCCGCCGAACTCCATAATCGGATAACGCCCGACGCAACTCTAATCCGCAGCAGACGGAAGGTGATGCCTCTCGAAACAAAAGACCCTTTAATATCCGACGAAAGTTGCACGAGAAACGCTCAACTCCCATCCAAAGTTAACGACACTCGATAAACACCCGCATTTTGCGTAGGCGCTTAATCGAGACAGTTGCCGAAGGCGCAACAAAACGGTTGGCGGCCCGGGATGAGTGGGATCGCGTGAGTTCGAAGTAGCATCTGGAGGAATTTCCATGGCATTCGAAATTACGGCGAGGGGTCTAGCGCGATCTCAGCAACGTGCGCAGCCCGCATCGGGGGCGAAGTTCGTTCGTAAGCTGCGCGGCGTAGCGAGCAGTGAAGAGCGCGTGGGGTGGTTGAGGGGTGGTTGAAGGGGTGGTCGAGGGGGTGGCTCAAGAGGAGGGCGATACGGCGAATGAACCAACGGGCGAGCGCCGCACCAGAGACGGTAAACTAATTTGCAATTTATACCTACGTCGAGGGACCTCGCCTCCAACCATCGCCACCCTCACCAGCGCCAGTCCCTTTCCGACGGAAATCCGGTGTCTAATATTAGAAAACGAGGCGTAAAGTCGTAACCTGCCCTCCTGGCGCCGAAAGCCGTGTCTGCCATTTAATTATTGAGTCGGTGGACCGTGCTCGCGCCGGTGCGTCGCCAACCGGCCTCCGCAAGCAGCGTTTTTACGCGGCGCGCTCCGGTGGTTCGGCGATAAATAACGAAAGCGGCTGTATAAATGCGCGGCGCGGCCGTGGGAGCGTTTTATTGTACGCCGGAGCAACGTCGGAAGAGATATGTGGATTGCACACTCGAGCGTTGCCGGAAAAATCGTGTCAGCAATTAGATTATCCGACCGATGAACCGCGAGGGTTCGCGTCTCTTTGCCGCTGCCCGACGCGCCCCGTCGATCTTCATGACGGCTCGTGCTAATTAACGGTGTAGCGGTTCGCACCGAAACGCACGCCGGTGTAATGCGTTTATTTTCGAGACGATGTGTTTGTCGTGCTGGAGAAGAAGGCGGCGGTGAGGAAAGAACGCTGGAACGGAAAACTGTGCGGATGTGTTTTTATCGGCGCGCCACCATACGCGCGGCCAACTATCGGCGACTGACCAATGTTCGGTTCTGAATGGATTGACCACTCGTCAAAGCTTCCGCGCTTCTTTGGCTGAGGCTGATAAGTTGACGTTTTCATGCGAAAAGCGCGTAAGCGATGTTGTACGAAAAAGGTCTTTTACTATATTAAGACGATTTTGCCGTATTAGAAATTGCGCAGAATTATACAAAATGGAAATGTTGGATCGCATGACTATTCTTAACAACTGCGTTTATACAATAATAATTGCCATTGCGAATATTTTGGATCTTATATCAAAGCCGCAACGGAATGAAGTATGTACTACAGAATATGATTGAATTGTGCAAAATTAAAATAATGCGAAGTTATCGGAGGCCAAAGAATTGAATCACTATTTAATATTAATTGCATGTTCAAAATTACAAATGCGACCGATTGGGTATTTTTTTAATCTTTCGTAAGACCTTTTGCGCCGGTCACCGATGACCACCATGGCAGTCAAAGTGTTAAATCGATTTTTATTGTAGCCGTTGCGAAAATTCACTATTGGGGCATATTACGTTAGCAAGGATTTTAAAATGGAACACATGAATAGGAACGAGTTTTAAAAACGTGTGGACGCAGCTTCTTCCTGCGCAATTGCCCATCAAACTCACGCATTTCAGTGAGGCGTTCCGGAAATATAAGATAATAAATGTCAGATATTGTTTTTATCTCGGTGACCCGGTATACGGTCTGCGCCCTTATGAAATAAATTGGTACGCGCATGTAGCTATCGTGTTAAAATCTGAACGGATGTAATAGACTTATGTGAAGGATAACGTGGACTAAATATTAACGGGAACTAAATATGAAATATTACCTTCTCAAGCCACATACAATCGCTCAAAACTCTTTTTTTACCCTGCTCACTTCGCTTTCTACTTCGCTCTCTAAAATAAATTGCATTCTCCCAACCGCACAACATATACACTTCTAGACTCTCACGCATCAGACAACTACTCAACAAACTGTCAGCTTCTGATACCGCGATATCCATAAACGTAGTTCGCAGGCAATCTTCCGCTGTTCGTTCTCTATCTCTCTCCTTGACATATTCGCAGTCACACATACTCCGAATCACACTTCACATATGTACCGCTGAGTTTAGAATTCGCGGAACCGCTATGCAGAAGTGTCTCTTCCGAATCAGCAAATTTATAGTGGTTGCGGTCTTGTAAATAATTCGTTTTTTCGCCCTGTTAATCGCGTATCGTTAATGACGCTAATGAGACATCGATGGACATTTCCGAGTGTACCAGTATAATGAGCGTATTACCAACCACAAGCGTGTTACATGGTTTGTGATCTGCCGAATCCGCATCAATGCGATAGGCAACATACTAGTCTCGTATTCCAAGAATCACGTGTAATGTTCATTAACATACTAATCCCTTACGTCGATCAGCAACCCGCGTGCATCGGAGATCATCGTTACACTGACGTAATTTGAAATAAAGCAGGGCTCGCGACAGGGAACTAATAGTCAGCGAACCGTCGGCCTAAATTGTACAACAAAACGCACATGCGCAATGTCCAATTATCGACTTTGTTACTGGCGCTGCATTACTCGATCAGCGGTATCAAAATCAGCCTAAACGTTTAGCGAATATTAGATTTTGTGTATCAGTGGAAATTTCTGAAAAAATATGCGACTTAGCTGGGAACTTTGGGCGCTGAAAATGTCATGCAGCAGCGAATTACTAAAACTCTAATAATTCATGTCAAACAAAAACGACAGGAATAATAATTTAACGGAATTGTTGTCGTTACACCTTTTAGGAAAAATATATGTGCTATGCCACCGAAAAAAATGTGACCATACACAAACGTTTAGTTAACTTGAAAAAAGGCAAGAATTAAAAGATAAATGGCAGAGCACATTCGACACAGTTTTCGTTTAGTCTCGGCGTCAAATGTCATCAACATGCATGCCGCTATACATTGTCCTAGCGTGTTCATGGCTGGAATCCTTATGAATCATCCGATGCGCTTTCTCGTATTAATGCTAACAGATTGATCATAAGCCACTGTATACCGTAGCGCAACTTGTACGCTGACAATACGAAAGATTAAGATCAACACACATAACCATTTTATCCGGGTCTGCACATGCCCACATGTGCCGATCTTTACGTGCGCGGGCAAGATTTGGCTCCAGCAGATTCGTACGTGCCGCTGCTGCAGGCGCCACTGACGTTGCACGATACGTCATTCCAACGATCTACAGGCGAGTGTCGGATTAAGACAGCCTGGAGAGTGCGGAAAGCGAGTGGACGGATAAAACGCTGAAAGAAGAAGGATCGTCGCCCTCGACCCTTTTCTTCTCGCCGCGCCATGCGTTCTCGTATTTTCGCATCACGTTATACATTGCCGCCGCCGGATATACCAAACGTACACGTTATGGAACTTGATTTCTATGCGCCCAAGTGCCCGAGAGCGCTGTTGATATTTTTGACCGATTTCCACGCGGATGTCTGCGTTCGAGGGTCCCGGCATACGGCTGCTCGGATATTCAAACGTAGGTAGTCGGGAGGCTGAAAGTGGGGTAAGATGACGAATGGGGTGAGACGGGGAAGTGTTTCATTTACGTACACAGGAGATGGCCTCTGTCGAGCACGTACACGGGCGATGAGCGAAAGAGGAAGAAAGAGGGGTTTGAGGGGTGAGACAGACGAAAGTGCCTCGCGAAGAGGATGTGAGTGGCCCCGATTGAAGGGCGCAAAAGACGGAGTTGCTCCACTTTCCGAGCGATTTCCCGAGCGGGCGTGGAAAAAGCGCGAGTTCCAATTTGCGAATTTCGCGCTTTTCAGGATCTCCGTTACGACGTTACGTTGTCGGAGATGATGATGCCTTCTCGCGCTGCAACTCAACTTACTCCCTTTCCCTCTCACGTGCTGCAGCTCTTTCCGTCTTAGTCGTAGCTGTTCGACGTTCCGGCTAACAAGAGACTCGACTCGCGTATATTGATTTTTCGAAAGTAACTCGATACCTCAATTTGTTGAAAGGCATCGCGCACTACTCGACTCGCTACATACGGTCCCGCTGCAAAATGATTTCTTTCCAACTCTCGGCAAGGGAAATTGGATATGTCGAGGACGCGGACATAACCGTACAGAGAAGACGAAACGTTTGACGCAAGCTCCTTTCGCCGCTCTCCGAGTAGCACGATTTTTTCCTCTTTTTCGAAAAAATACTACCGTCGGAGCCATTTATCGTGCGAGTCATCTTTGACGTCAGAAACGTCTTAAATAGGAACGACTCACTTTCAGAGCCGGAATGCATAAGTACGGCGTTCGACTCGCTGCTGTATAAGGCGAACGCGACTATAGCGACGAGTCGACCGTTTTCATTAGGAACTCGCGTAATTCTGTAGAGAGTCCTACCTTACGTTCGAAAGCGGAAGATGTGCACCATTTTCCGGCGTAATAGTGGCAGACATGGATATCACGATGGCAGACATTTTCGATCGCACAAGTGACATATGCTCAATCAATTATTGCTGGGAAAGCCGATGAAATTAACATAACTGAATTTATTATAACGAAATGATTCGTTTAGCGGCATGCAAAGCGCGTAAGAATGTGCGTGCAGTGCGATAAGGCACGCTATGCAAACTGCATTACCTAAACAGCCGCTCGTGATGGGAAAAATGTGGCATACCGTGAATGTCCCGACATGCAATCAGTAAGGTAAATGCGGCTTGCCAGTAATATCCCGACATAGATCGGCCAAGTAAATGAGGCTTGTCGGGAATGTCCCGACATAAAACTGTCAACGTAATTGTGACTAGTCGAAAAGATTCCGACATATGACCGGCAAGGCCAATCTGGATCGCCAAGAATATTCCGACATACTTGTGAAAAAGTACATATGGTTTGCCGAGAATGTACCAACATAAGATTGGCAACGTAATTACAACTAGTCGGGAATATTGCGACATACGACCGGCAAGGTCAATTTGGCTTGCCGCGAATATTCCGATATACTTGTGAAAAAGTATGGTTCGCCGAGAATGACAACATAAGATGTAATTAATATAATACCGCAAATGTCTGCCGCGAATATGCAGGACGCAAATGTCAAACGTAAATCAACGTAAACGTACTCAGGAATATTAATGTTAATCGCACGATCAACTTTTAAAGTACGTTGTGCTTTAACAGACAACCACAGAGCAGGGAAGCACAGATTAAATCGCGTCCACGCTTGCGGGACCGATGAAGTTCGATCCATCAAGAAGATCATATTCGCCGCACTGAATTGATCACGACTTAGCGGGGGCAGGGCTGGCAGAAAGGTCCATCGTGCTGTCGAAGGAAGAAATGTCGTACAAGCGGAAGCGGTAACGAAAAAGTTCGCGTCCAATAGCGGACTGGCGTCGCGATGATGCCGGATCGTAAGTTATTGAGTTTGAAAGTGCGATCGACGATTCGGGCGTACGTGCCGGGCGTGTCGGCGAATCGGAGAAGCGCGCGACGAATTTCACTTCGGAACTTTTCGAGTCAATAATTCATCGGAGCGAGTCATCGGGGGCCCTTTCCTCTCCGCCGACGATAGGGAGAAAATAGCGGCGAAGAGCTTCGTAGGGCGTCGGCGATAAAGTTTTCCAACGTAAACTCTGCGCCGTTTGGCCGCCGATTACGTCTTGCCAGCGATTCGGCGAACGATGCGAGGCATACTGCGCTTTACAGACAGGATAGCGAGTGCGTCGGGCGAAAAAACTTGGGGTCTGACGTGCGCGAATGTTGCAAATATCTTGTGTTGCGTGATCGCAACTTCAGTGAGCGAGTTAATGAGAAATTTGCTCGGCGGTTGAGATGGTTCTTTGCTGAGGTTTGGTGAAGGCATCGATGTGTGCGTAAATGCATGGGAGATGACGAGCGGCGGAAAGACGGAACCGGATGCTGGCTGGGTTGAACGTTTATGCGGGTGATTATTGAACGAGAGTATCGAGTGTACACGCCACGGAAACAACGGTATACTGGCGTACGAAGTGTATTAGTTACCATTTGACCCTTTGGGAGTTGGGGCCGTACATATGCGTTTGTCAAACTTTTCGATCTATGTACTGCAGTCGATGTTTTTAGGGAATGAGATGAATGGATGTACGTTCCTTAGCACGTGACTAACTTACATTATTTAACTCTGCGTAATTGCAGAGTTACAATTATAACTTAGTTGCGCTTAGTGTAATCAATTTTGGCCGGGAATATTCGATATTCAAAAGAGCAATGTGTACATAAGCTAGGTATACATATATATTATATATAATGCAACATCTTACTTCACTAACGACACGCATCCGCCCTTTATCGACAGTTCCATTAATCGAATCGCAACGCGCTGCATGTCAATTTTCAATCGACCGTTCAAACAGCAGTTCCCCGTCTGCGCTGACGTTTGCGTAACATGGTTTTATTATACAATATTCCCTGTCAACGGTCAAGGAGCGTACGACGGAAATCAATATTAAGTTGCGAATGACACTGTTCAAAATGCACGTCACGCGAAAACAAGAATTCTACCTGTTTATCGCCAGTTAACGTAAACGACCCGTACACGTTCCGTTTTAAACGTTTATGATTAACGGTAATCTCGTTGGCCGCGAATCGGCGAGTTGGCGTGCGGAACAAGTGCCCGTAGATTTTGTAAAGCAGCGAACTTAACCGAGATCAGAATGCCGGTGGACGTCATGGAGGTAGTAAAAATATCCCTAAACGGCGACCTCCATCCTGCTCCTCTCACTCGCTCATACCTCTCGAATTAACTCCAGCTTGTCCACCTGCCAGGCGGATTAACGTTTCGCGAACCTAATTATGATCAGCGGCTGCTTGTTAGCATCGTCCAATTAGCGTAAGCTTGGCCGCTCGATACCGAGGCCTTTGCATATGAAAGATATATTAATCATCTATTTGGGTCGGGACGCCTGTCGTGCCTCTTGCATTACGTTTGCATACATCATTAAGTTGGGATTAAGCTGATTGGAGAGAAAACGTTCGAATACAATCGACAACGAGAAATTCAAACAGCGAGTGATGCTACGTTAGTAAGATGAGAAGCGAACGTCCCAGTAACGATCCTCCATTATTTGGTTACCGATGCACAATTTTTTATGATGATTCGATAAACTGATGAGGAGGGGCTACGGCGTTGACGTGGAATTTAGTCCACCAAGAATATTGCGTATGTTGCAATTTTATCTACCCCTTACTTATTGCAACATATTCTTTTTTTCACTAGCAACCGGTAGTTACGGTAATGCATGTCGTAAAAATTTCTTCTGTACACAATTATGAAATTGGACACCTTAATTACTCCGATACGTATATATATATTATAAATTCCATTCTGTAAATTTTAAATAATCGATTTTTATTTATTGGGCTTATATATGTGTGTAGGATGTGTGATTTTGTATGAAGGAATAATGAGAAGTGTTGTTCTAACAGTAGTGTTGTGTTTATTTTATTTCTTTTGCGCCCTAACTTTATGAAAAAAATGTCGAGAGAGAAAAAGCGAGTGAGAGAGTGAGAAAAGAATGCGTGATGTATCTATATTTGTTATTAGGAATGTTCTCCCAGGAAAAACCAAACAGTGATAAAAGTGTTGAGCGCGATACTGTTGAAATAAGTGAGTCTTTGCAAGAGTGTGAAACCTTCAAGCGTAACAGATAATCTTATCGTGTGCATCATAGCGATATATTTAGAGATTATCAGCGAATGCGTTTAGTGGGAGTTTTGAGCAAACATTTATTAGCGTTTAATACAGAGCAAATCCTACGATTTATTCATTTTGAAGTGCGAGAAACATTATAACCATTACTTTTGTGTTTAAACCCGTTTAATATATCATTCCAATAAAAAATTCTACATGTGTATAGAAACCACTTTCTGCAATTTCCTTAAAAACTACCCACCGCTTCAAAAAATCCTTCAGAATTCCACGCCTTGACCGTGGAGCAACACACCTGCGTCCGTTATCCCAACTACATGACTCTCGCATCCTCTCCTTACGCCTTATACATCACCGCCTCCATATTTTTAATTTCGCCTCTCCAACTACCTTCGTATCCACTTAGTAGCCGTTTTCCCCGAGGCGTGTCCTTCGTCGCCGGCGAAGACCCGAATTAGCGGGCGCTTATCCAGGATTTCTCCAGTGGGGTGGTTGCCGGCAACATAACTGCACGAATCTTCCCTTCGCCGCCTGCCCACCTCTCCGCCCGTCAACACTCTCCGGCTGCAACCCCCGAGGTGGATTTCGGCCGTGACCCTTCGTCCACCCTCACGCGCGCCAGACTTTCCACCTGCGCGCTGGCCTGCTAATTATACGGGAGCTATCTCTCCAAATGGAACTTTCTTCCGGGAGGAAGTGAAGGGCTTCAGGGAATCTGTATTAATGAAGCTTGATCGAAGAGCCGTGCCGACGTGTGTGATGGTAACGTCCGTGAACTTGTCAGCTCTTAGCGTCTGCTTACGCGTCACTTTCGACATTCGTTCTGAGAACTTCCCGTAACGACTTCGGTGCAAAGTTAATTAATAACGTCGCTGGTTCGGCGGGTTTGTCATAAGTTCCGGTGCGGCCCGTCGACGGATTACGGATGTTCTATTCATAATGCTTCTATGGGCGGAGCTGGGTAGACGACGCTTTGATTGTCGTGACGAAACTAACTGAATCAGACAGTGGGGCACGCCGGCGGAATTTAAAGGACGATCTTGGCGATCCAGGAGCTGCCGGCCTGGCGCACGTCTCTAGGTGTTGCGCGGCCCGTACTTCACACAAGAATGTTTGGCCAATACACGTGCCACGCGTGTCCGCAACCCCTATGACCTCAAGAGGAACGGTAATCCACATGAACCTTCTCCATTCCCTATCTTCGGCGGAGAGGACACTTCTCGGTGTCTGTCCACTTGCGGGCTTTCGGTGCTATCCCCACTTGCGAGGTTTTTTCTACAGGTACCGTTCGGGGACAGAAAGTTTCTTACTGACTGGGCTCGGTGTAAGTACGTGTAACTATTGGGTCATACAGAAAGTTCTGTGGTTTCCGCAGATTCCATTTTGAATTTTAGACTAATCATGAACGTAGTACTCGGAAGTCGTGCGCGATTTAAAAATTGCGTCAGTTCTTAATGGTACGGTTCAACTTCATGCGATTACTATACTGCCAGGTAGTTAGGATCTAAATCTTCCGCCTTGTAACGCTTGATACTGGGCACAGTAATGTCTGGGGCAAGAGCTAATCAGCATGTCCTTGCTGACCAGTTTAACAGCGAAACAAAATCCAATCGCGTGTGTAACAACAAGACGAAATTCAAGCACGTGTGTAACAATAAGGCAAAATGCATGTATAAAAATAAGACAAAATCTGTTTGCGTGTCTGATAACCAGACAAAATCCAATTGCGTGTCTAATAACAAGACCATATCCAATCGCGTGTCTAACAACACAAAATTGAATTTCATGTCTAACAATAAAACAACATGCGCGTCTAACAACAAGACAAAGCTTTTTCCGTTGGCGCACACGAAGATCTCCGACACGTTGCTAGGACTAAAATTTCTGTGACGCATCGCTCTATATTTCTTTAAGAATCTCGTGTATCCTCGAACGCCATAACACCCTCCTATTTCGCCGCTGCATCTTTCGTCGTCGGCGTCGATAAAACTTCGATCGGAAGATTTGCCGGCGAACTTGCAGGTGGCGTCTCTCGGGAATTCACGGCGAATGGTCGATGACTTCTGCGATGGTCAGTGGGTGCGGGCAGGGTGGCGGAGTACGCAGAGTTTCCGTCTTCGAACGATGAGGTCCCACGACAGCGTGTAAATAGATAAAGTACATCGCGCGGAAAGACGATGAGGGTTCCGAGACTCGATGGGACTTCATCCCCAGCCACTCTCCACTTTTGTCTCAAGATTTATTTACCCCGCCCGCCCGCGTGCTCGTCGCTCTTACGCCAAGTTCCTTATTACTTCGTCGCTTTGTTATCGTCGTAACTGTCGTTCCTACGCGGCATAACCTCTTTCTCGCTTCCTTCCGTCCACAGACGCTTTCCCGTCGCTCGTAGCTTCATTACGCGGGACCCTTGTTTTTCGCTGCAAAAATGACTGTAACGCGACGCCGGCGCGGCCAGTCTGCATAGCTCTCACGTTTTTCATTCATCCTCTTTTTGCCAAGGTAGATTTATGTAGTCGGTCAGAGCGTTCCACGCAGCGCGGTACATTCTGCATTTTGGTTTCGGCCCAATAAAATTCTGCCACGTGCTGTCGGCCGCATCCTTCTCGTGCTATCGCGTCTACCTCTATTTGGGTGCCCGCTGGCCGCACGAAACACACGTATGCATGCACATGCGTATGTCGGCCAGGTGGTGTACGCGCTGTAGTACCGAGGTGACATACATTAGTGATTATGTCGCGATACACAGGTTTTGTTGTCCGGTCCAAACACGCCTAGTGAATTATTTATAAGCGCGTCCGAGGCTCGAAACAATGCTGCGGCGAGGGCATCGACGTCGAAACGTCATTGTGATGCAACGGCCATCCGCGCGTCGATGGGAAGGAAGCAGTGACGTACAATTTGCTCGGAAGAAAGTCGCCGGATAATCATTGCCGCTCGTTATCGGGATGGGATCGATGCCGATTGTACGGCAACTGCCTTTTTACGGGTGGAAACGAAGGGACGGAAGATTGCATCGGCTGTATTGTAAAATCGGATATTGGGTAATTGAGGAGAGATAACGAGGGCGGCGGGAAGGGGTGTAAAAGGAGTGTAGACAATCTCGGCGATGGTGGGAGGGGACCGCCATTTTTCGAATCCGCCCAGACGCCAGTAGTCGTGCTGGGTTTTGTGCGAAACTTCTCATTTTCACGCGTGGACTGCATACGGTCGATCGCGTGTTGTTCTTTGGCAAGAACCCTGTAATTGTGTGACGACGCACTGTTTTGTTGAGGCAACAAGATAATGTACAGATGCGATTAACTGAGATTCGTTAGATGTATATTCATTCATCTAGCATTTCTTTTTTGTATGCGCCCCGAACAAATGGTCGTACAGGATGTCATGCTAAACTTCTCATTTTCACGCGTGGACTACATACGGTCGATCGCGTGTTGTTCGTTTGTCAAGAACCCTGTAATTGTGTGAAATCGCATTGTTGTGTTGAGGCAACGAGATAATCTACAGATGCGATTGATAGAGATTCGTTTGATGTATATTCGTTCGTGTAGCATTTTTTTTTTGTATGCGCCCCGAACAAATGGTCGTACAGGGTGTCATGCTGAACTTCTCATTTTCACGCGTGGACTGCATACGGTCGATCGCGTGTTGTTCGTTTGTCAAGAACCCTGTAATTGTGTGACGACGCACTGTTTTGTTGAGGCAACAAGATAATGTACAGATGCGATTGACTGAGATTCGTTAGATGTACAGTAAAACCTGTTTTTGTGCGGTGGATAGGGACCGCATAAAAGAAATCGTACAAAAAAATATTCGAAAATTTTATAAATTCTTACATATAATAAACAATTTTGTGTGATATACTACCTAAAAACTTTTTTATGCGGTGGATAAGGACCGCATAAAAAAAGTCGGACTAAGAAAATACATCAATGATTTATGAAATAGATGAGAGAATGCTTTCAATTAAATTAAATAATTAAATTAGACCCAAAAAAATTGTAAAATATTTAATTCTTCATTGTACATATACATGGAGAAGTTTTCAAATTGTACATTAAATAGTTTGCTGCTACTCGTCGTAATCCAAAACGCGCATCTTCTTGTGACGAATTGGTTGAAAATCGCTTCCGTCGCTTGAAGATAGGATTTCAATTGATTTGTTTTTTGGTACCATAAACTCAGTGATCAGTTTTTGTGACGATGGTCGACTGGTCAATTGCTTGTAAACGTAACAATAGTGAGACATGCATGATCTCAGCTCTTTTTCGAATTTTAAGCGTCTTTCCGCTTTGGTATCTACTTTAAGAAAATGCGTTTCCAATTTTTTCGAAATTTGGATCCCTGCATATATTTTATCTGCTGTAATAAATTCCGGTTCTTCTTGTCCATTTTCATAATCTATCAAACTATTGATAATGTCACTATCATCGACAGTTTGGTCCTCAATCATCTCGTCTAGGTCATTATCGCCGAAAGAATCAAAGCCTTCGCCGCCGATGTTATATGCAAGCGCACTAATTTCAAATAGTAACGTTGACGTGTTTTCGGTAACGTTTCGATTAATTACACATTCATATATTTCGTCCACAACATGTATATGTACATGATAGGAAACGTTAAACTGGTGCTAACGCCGCTAAGATTCATATACCGCATAAAAATACATCGCACAAAAAAAATTGCACAAAAATAAAATCGCACAAAACCAATCGCACAAAAACAAAATCGCGTAAAAAAAGACCGCACAAAAACAGGCTTTACTGTATATTTGTTTGTCTAGCATTTCTTTCTCGTATGCGCCCGGAACAAATGGTCGTACAAGGTGTCATGCTGAACATCTCATTTTCACGTGTGAACTGCATACGGTCGATTGCCTGTTGTACGTTTGTCAAGACCCCCTAATTGTGTGACCACCCACTGTTGCCGTCGGCAATGAGATAATGTACAGATGCGATTGACTGCGATTCGTTAGATGTATATTCGTCCGCCTAGCATTTATTTTTCGAATGTGCTCGGAATAAATGGTCGTGCAAGCTGTCGTGCGGAAATTCTCATTTTCACGCGTGAACTGCGTACAGTCGATTGCATGCTGTTTGTCTGTCGAGAACCCTGTAATTGTACGACGATGCATTGTTGTTATTGGCAATGAGATAACGGCATTCATGCTATTGACTGGGATCCCTTGGATGTATGTATATCCATCCGCCTGGCATTTCTTACGTCTACTACATTGTATATTCAGCAGCTATAAGAAGAGTTGCAGAACATGAAACACGTAATTTTCTCGTTGGTATGAGAAAGTGTCGTAGACAGATATTTCTTGCGTTGAAGCGACAAATGTTTATGTGACGCTGGTAATTTTATGAGGTCCATGATTTCTGCGATTGCAAGGTTATTGTTGTTTATTCATTTTGTCACGCTAGTTCCAGTTATTTGCTTCGAGTAGAGTGAACAATTTTAGAATACACAGATAGTTGAGTAACGTCAGTTTCTATGTCATGAATGAGTTATATAATCGACAAACGTCATCATTAGCAAAGCTTTCCTTTACCGATATCAAACGTTATCAATGCTTTTTACTTTTCCGTGAAGCAACTCTTCTCTTCAGACGTCGCCACAATTTTTTTCCACTTAAAACCGTCGTTCTGTTTTCGTTAATGAGTCCGAGCGGTGAGAAATAAAAATTTCCCGGCTCGCCTGGTTCTTAAATCTCCTTTTGACGCGAAGCGAACATGGTGTGAGTTGCTAGACACTCTATACACAATCTCATAAATAACTCACATCATCGGAAAACGTCTTCCTCACCAATCTCGTAAGCCTTCAACGTCTTTTATTTGCCCCTCGAGCAACTCTTCTCGTCAGACGACGCCACAGGTTTTTTTTCACTTAGAACCGTCGCTCTGTTTTCGTTAATGAGTCCGAACGGTGAGAAATGAAAATTTCCCGACTCGCACGGTCCTTAATTCCCCTTTCGACACAGAGCGAGCATGGAGTGGGTTGAGAACCGCGGGAGGTACTTTACGAGCGGGAAGTCGATTCGTGTAATTAATAGAGGTCGACGATGGCTTTAGTCCCTCGATATGAGGGTTAACAACTCAGAGCTCATTGCCGATAATTCACCGTAAATACGCGGAATGGCTGCTAAAAATGGCGCTACCTCAGCTGTGCAACTGACAGCGTCTCGGAAGTCGCGACATTTTGCCCATAATCTCGCTAATCGAAACTGAAATGTCGCACGTAATTCTCCAACAGCGAGTTGCTCTGCTCCTTCGCGACAACGTATCGCGGCGGAACCGCCTAACTTCTCTCGACACGAAACGGACGTTTCCACGATGATACGAGCGTGGACCGACGTCCAGTAAAGCGTATGAAAGAGTACGTCTCTCCATTTTGCCGCAGTCACTTCGATTACACTGTCAGACGAACACGGCGACGTTCAATACCGAGACGATACAGGACTCCTGCAGACGGTACCTACGTATGCACCTATGTACGCACATTCTCACGGTGCACCTTCGATGCAATTCCCTCTACGCGCGACCGCCGCGTCTGAAGTTACGTTGCAATGCATATTGACAAGGCAAATAAAGATTCCGCGTCAAACTTAACGCGCCGTTCTCACGTCGGTTTCTACTGGCAGGCTATCAGTGCGGAAGATACACGTAAGAAAGTGTACGTGCACGTTAAAGGGTTGAATTAACCCTTTGCACTCCTATGTCGAGTGTGACTCGACATCAGTTTTTATGGCAGGAGCTCCTTTGTCGAGCTCCACTCGACATTTTTTCATGTCTAAATAAATAGATATCGTGCACACGTTATCGACGCTCTCGCA
Organism: Cryptocheilus praepositus; assembly: GCA_033815515.1. NCBI lineage: Eukaryota > Metazoa > Arthropoda > Insecta > Hymenoptera > Pompilidae > Cryptocheilus > Cryptocheilus praepositus. Next base: position 5,674,352 of record JAWWQZ010000257.1, read on the forward strand.
ATGTCACTAGAAGGGTTAGACATTCAGGTAATCGAAGAGAAATAAAAGAACTGGATGTGATCACAGATTATAATAAAAATATAGATGGTGTCGATATGGCGAACCAATACGCGACATCTTACTGTTTTTTACGTCGAGCACTCAAGTGGTGGAGGGAATATTTCTTTTGGGGATTAGAAATCTCCATGGTAAATGCGTATATTTTATACAAAGAAAAAACAAAAAACCAAGGAACAGAACCTATAGCCCACAAAAAATTTCGCGAAAAGATTTTGTCAATGCTAATTCGTGATTGTCGTCATCCAAATGTGAAATTGGGGAGGCCTGGAACACATGATAAACACGATCGCTTAGATGGAAAGCCTCATTTAATCTTCCTACATCCCGAAGGAAAACACAAAGACTGTGCAGTTTACTCGAATAGAAAAACATCTGGAGGAAAAAGAGAAACCACCTATTTTTGTGAAACGTGTGAAAAAAATCAGGGTTACATCTTGCAAGTTCTTTCAAAAGATATCATACCCTTGAAAATTTCAATATACGACAATACTGTAAATAAAATTGGTATTTAAGTGAATTTGTTTCTTCCTTTATTTATTTAAATTGCTTTATATTTTTAGTTAAAGTAAATTTCAAATAAAACACTTAAAAGCGTTGGGAGCTGCTGGTAACGAAATTGAAATAAAATTCGGAGTGCAAAGGGTTAAAATGACGAGTGAGACACGTGCTAGGGAATTCGGGTCATACGTAGGACGCACGTGTGGGGGTCGTGGCAGGTCTATCGGTCCAGACGTAAAAAGCACGAATCAGGCTCGTGGTTCAATTGCTGCAGATGCGTAATTGTGTGGGACTTAACCACATTTGCGCGTGTAAATGTATTCTCTTAGAAATGCTAGAGAATGGAGCGTTATGTACAATGCCTCAGAAAAGGAAATTTAATCCTTTGACTGCGGCGCGCTGCAAATTAGAACCTTTAGACTATGTACCGCTATATTTCCTCATACATGACTAGGACTCAACGTTCGTTGGGATATGGTTGCTTTGCGTCATCTAACAATAGGCTTGCGCTTACACCAGTTTAGTAAAACAGCAAATGTATTATACGGAACGAATGTTGTTGATCGCGTATACTTAATGGACTTTTCAAAGTTACCGTAATTACTGGAATAATGTGAAAAACGACTAATTCGCCGTAGCGTAAATAAAGGTAGTTTTTATTTACGCATATAATATGTATACGTAAATATTGTGGGTGCATATTGCGGCGAACCGAATTTCACATCAACCCCTCGGGGAAGTGATGTAATATCGGCGCGGCACCCAACGTGTCAATGCGTAGTTTGAAAAATAACGTAGCGAGTCGACGCGCACGCGATCAATTCACTGCGATGAAGAAAACAACGGCACCGGTGCGACTGAGAAGCAAAGGTGACGACGCTGCACGTCACGCGCGCAGAGTTCTTTTGATAGCCGCGGCGCACAGATGCGCACAACACGCATACACGGACGCTTGCGTAGTAAGTACTCTCACCTGCACTCCAGAAGCGCACTCTTGCCCCTGAGGGTGTACGGCGGGACGTTTATGTGAAGTAGCTTCAGAGCAGCGACTGCAACATCAAGAAAGGAGGCCACGTAAGAGACAACATGCACGATGTACCTGTCATTTTTCTAGAACTAACGATCAAAGCGGAGGACAAGGAAAGGGGTGTCCAATGGAAAACGAATGCGGATCTGTGGGAAATGATGCGGGAGAGGCTTCATCACAATTCTATTCCGGTCAGAGGGACAATGTGAGGGAGTTTATTGTGCCCCGAGTCTCACGGCAGCAGCGTTTGTGCTTACACAAACGCCTCTGCCATGCGGAAGTGTTCGGGCGAATAGTTCGTTTATTGTTACCTTCATCGACGTTCACCGACATCAGCTGCAACTCACACCTGGCACACGAGCACACAAGCTTAACAGTCTTATAACCTCAAGTCGGTCAGAACCGCGCGTTTCTGGGATGCAAGTTAGTTCCAGCGATTAACCAATCCGTAAACATCAACTATCATTTTTTGAGGTTAACTTTCCCCGACCCCCCTCGACGCGGCTCACGCTCGAAAAGCACCGGCGACTAATATCATTGACCAATTCTCCGTGACACAACACTCCCCGTCGCGGTCCATTGCCCGGAACACTTTGCCAGCAGAGCGTACGCGCGCACATGCAAGTTTTTTCCGGCACTTCGCAATCCCATCAATCGTCCGCCCGCAACGCGTCGCGCAAAAATTGCCGCGAATGAGTCTCGCCCCGGTAGGTCGCGCCATCTACAGACAATGCTCGTCACGAGGGTCTTTGATTGCGCTGGCGGGAGTGTTTTCACGCGAGTGATCTGCCTGTGCGGCGCACGGTCGATCGGGATTATTAAACGTACGGAAAACGGTCAGCGCATATGGGTCACGAGCGGCGAACGCAATGTGAATTTAAATAGTCTGGCGCATTGTGGAGGCCCGCAGTGCTATGACTACAGTACGGTTCCGAATCGTTGGTGCCTGCCACACGCCCACAGCCATCCGCGTCCCTCATTCGCTCCCTGGAGCGTCGTCGTTCGGTTTACAGGAGCGAGTCGGCATTCACAGTGCCCCGACGGGCCTTTTCAAGCCTAAATCCAAGAAATCCTTGACCCACTAACAGCGGGAAGGGTTGAAAAGGGGCACGGGCTAAGGGAGGCTACAAAGGCGGCATTAAAAAGAACACCACTCGGGACACTCGACCTCCTGTGGAATTTTTCGGCCCCAGGGATATCACGATGACCTTCGTGACGGAGCCTTGAATGGTGGCGGAAGGGTGCAGGGGACAGGGAAAAAACGCTGGAAAATCGTGACTCGATCAGGGGTGGTAGGACGAGGATCGGAAGTGAATTGTACTACTCGCTCAAACAATAGATTGCCAGGTCTATTGTCGTAGCCTTTGTGAGCGCTCTCGCTTTTTCTCTTCCTTTCTTTCTGCACCCTCGCGCACTCATCCCCTGGACTTTATCATCGTCAGTAGGCATCGACCGGCTAACTGCGCGAAATGCGATCGAATGCAGGTGGACAATGTAGGCGTTTGGGTACCTTTTGTGTCTGAGGGACACAGAGACCGCGTGCCAAATATCCGATGGACAGTTTTAATAACGGGATCAGCGGGGGTGCAGGGCGCAACGTGCGCTAGTCTTTAAGAGATTCTTCTAGACCGTTGTTCTGCTTCCAGTATGTTTATTACTGTGTTATTAAAAAACTTGGCAGGTTTTATGGCCCTTGGCTCCCTACCGCAGCAGTCTCCAATTATTTCGTGTTACGATTGAAATATTGGGTATGAATACTTTTATGACACCTGCGGGAAAGGAAGAGAAACGTTTTGCTCACGTTGCGTTATTATTTTATTTCGACCGACATTTTACTTGTTTTTACACCACTGTTTTATCGAAGGGAATTATTTTGGACATTTTGCGTTAGGACGTATTGACTGTGAGTGAATTATATCAGTTTTAGGTCAACAATTATTTTTGCTTCCGTCTATCGTCAGCATCCGCTTTCTTTTTCAATTAATTCTAGATAGACTTTAAGGGCCGTGCTGCTTGCAAAGCAAAACAGCATCGGAAAACATCAGTGACTAGTTCAAATAAATTGAAGCTCGAAAGGAACTCATATTGCCGTCCGAGGTTTATGAAAAATCGATCTGCCATTAACCAAGCTCCGTGCACGTCTATTCGAACAGCACATCTGGTCTACATTGTTTAATTACCATATCGCGATACTCGTCGACGTGTTCGTACAATCGAATTGACAAGAAGCGTACCTTTCGAAATTCAGTTCCATCGCTCCCCATTAAAAGCTGCATAATTTGTACGGTAAGCTTTTTACCCGCTCCCCTACCGGTCGTTGTTACTGCTTATCCTTTATGTCCCACCGGTTCACCGTCCTTCTTTGCCCTGCGCATCCTTTTGACCGATACCAGTATTTGTCCTCCGCTCTGAATCGTTCCTATTACGTTTCCACGATTAATGAATCCCCCTTTCGCCCCCCGCCCATCGTTACCGGATCGACGAATAATTGCTGCGCGATATTCCACCGGCGTATCCGCATAACCGCCGCCGCAGGAAGACTCTGCGAACGGGCGAAATGAATTTCGGCGGGTCTCCCTTTAAATCTACATAATTCCGGCCGCGAGGTTTTTGTCCCGGCTTGTAGACTTTTCGTGTACGTGGTCGGCTCTTAAGTTAAAGTCTCGCGTCGGGGGAAGGTCCTTGTATAGTTAATCTCCCTGGTTCTAGCGGCGCTTAATCCGGCACTCACGAAGCAAGACGTATTGTTCTCCTAATTACGCAGGTAGCGATCTTAATGGACTCAGAAATGCTAGTCGCGTTGGTAGCAGGGTCGAACGTGTAAATGGCGCAAACGTGGAAAGAATGGTAAAACGTCGGTGTATTGTTGCTTAACGTTCATGAAAAATACGTGATGCGATTTTATCTTCCTCTTGCGACCCGCACCTCTTCCGGTAACAAGCGGATTAGCCATTAAGTCCACTCGAGTCACGTTCTTTGTCATTAGGCCGCCGAATGTCCCCTTATTAGCAAATGGCGCGGCAACCTGTTATTTGCCCAGCTTGTACCTTATCTCCGCCGTCCAATGACGGACTATCCATTCGACCGCAGTTCATCGAATTACGTCGGCGATGAGCGTGTATGTTCGTTTGATGATAATGTGCGATACCCTCGATCTTTGCTTTTGCCTTTAGAAGCGAGATTATGTATGCGCGCGTAACTAGACGCGTGAAGGGCCATCGTGATTCGTCGGCATTTTCATCAACACCCTCCTCGACGTCGGATACGAAACAGCGAGGTAGCGAATCTAGAAAGGCGTGAAAGGCGAAGCGTCTGGCGCACGTACAAATGCACGGGCTGAAATTTTCAGCACTGACAAACAGTTAAATATAGCGCACTGTGCTGTACGGCTTGTTTTAGATAGCTCGCCCTTGTCCGTACCGGTAACAGGATAATTGCCGGCAGTTCGAAATGTCTACCCTCTAAATATACCATGTCGGTTGAGAAAGAGCCGATAATTTACTGGTGAAATTTTTATGTCGTCATTAAAAACCTATGAGGCGTTAACTACGCAGGAGTGCAGTTATCCTTGCTTACGGAACCCGACACCTAGAGTTCGGCGAAACGCGTTCGTCGAGGACTTAGGAACGGTGAACGCTGTTTCGCGTTCCATGCAAATCACTGATTCACGCCGTATGAATGACGAGGCAGGCCGAGCATTATGCAGCTCCCGTCAGACCGTTATCAGCGAGAGGATCGCACTGGGAATTACTATTTTCTGCTAGTCTATTCTGTCCCGATGAGAGGCGGCGACATGGAGCAAATTTAAATGCGCACACCGTTTGTTTATCCGCGGACGTGAAGCGATGAGAGTGACGACAAACAATGCCGGCAATTTTGCCGACTGACTTGATGCGGATGGCGGCGACAGTACCAACGCCCCAGCTTCGAGTTTGCCTGTATATCGACGCTTTCAGTCTTCGACGACACCTAAGTACCCGCCGGCCATCGGCCCTCTAAGCGTCTCCGCATCTCGCTACTTTCGTTGCCGTCAGGAAAGTTCTAAAATCCGAACGTCATTCCAAAGTTTTCGCTCGTCGTACGTCGTGTTTAAACAGTTTATCCAGCGACGCGCACACGAGACGTCGGGCAAACCGAAAGTTCCGGCGGAAAGCCTCCCTGGAGCGTACGTAATTGGTTAAAATATGATTCGGCGTTATTTATCAGAGTCAGTAGAAGAGTGGGGATCGTACTGTTTTGTTCTGAAATTAGAAACCGGCTCGGGAGTGTTCTATTTCTTATTATTGATTAGGGCCAGTATTCCGCTGGAGTTTATCCTCGAACAAGACGCGTCACAAAAATTATAGTTCATGCAACCGTACACATACATAGGTTGTCGATTTCACGGATCTCGTACTTTGCGAAAAACATCAAGTAAAAAAAGTCTTCCAGTGAGAAATTAATTCCGCTTTTCGGATCAACACAATGTTTGTTCCGGTAGAAGATTGCTATTTTATATCTAGAAAATAGTTACTTTTTCGGATCAAAATTGTTTCCGGCTTGCTCATGCAGAGTCTTCGTTACACATAAATTGAAAACAAGAAAATATACAGATGGTCTCAAGATTTCTATAGGGGACTGCATCTGCCTCAGAGCACCGTCTAAAAAGTGCACTCTGTGCAGCCGCGCATTACGGATCAGTATTATGCGGTTTGAGTTTGCGCGATAGTTGGAATGACTACTCATTCGGCTATAAGATTTGGTAAGTTCTCGCTTTATTGGAACTATTACGTGACTCCAATATCTCCAAAGTTCTCTTCCGAGTGTTCTCCAAATAACGAAACGGGCACTCCAAATAAAGAAACGAGGCTACCGGATCGTTATCTCCGTGTTCCAAAACAGTTTTCTATTTCGGAACAAGATCGTATACGGCCAACTACCAGTGTTTATCTCGGTAGAAAACGACGCATCGTTTCCCGGGGTCTTGACGACGTCGGCGAACATAAGAAGTGACTTACAACGGTTGACTGCTTCCGCGTTGCCTTCTGCCCGCCCCATTTGAAGAACCATCGCAATTGCGCGACGCGTATCGTGACACGCTGCGAGAAAATCGTTCCGCTGCAAATCGTTCCTCCCTTAACTCGCGCAATTGGCTGCGCGACGTCCGAGAAGGCAATTTGTTTCGCGTTCACACAGAGCCAGCGGGAAGAAGAGCGGCGCGGCGATTTACGAGAAGCCCGCCGAAACAAACGCATGCGTCGGATATTCGATAATCGGGCCGCAAAGCGGACGAGTGTCTCTCTAATCCCGGTGTATTACGGAACGATAAATTAATTCCCCGAGCCAATCGCGGGACATACTCGCCGGGCATTCGATAACCTTGCGCCCGTAATCCCCCGATGTTCCCCGCTCTCCGCAACTACCGCCGCCGTCCGCAAGGACAATAACGTCACTTCCGGTACGTAGCAGGACCATCCATTGAATTACGCGGGGACCGCGGTGCACCGAGATAAGCGATCTCAACTCTCGACGACGCGCTCTCTGTCCCTCCGCTCTCGCAATATATACACAATTGCTCCGGCCCTCTTGCACCCACGATTATCCTTACCGCGCCCCTCCCGCCCAGCAACTCCGAGCCAATCCCTACTATGGCCGAATGATCGTGACGCGAGGCATGGCCTTATCGAACTGCGGCTCGCCTTGGCGTGACCCGGGAATTAATTGCATGGCGCTTCGACTTTGAATAGCCACTCGAAGTCGCTTCTCCTCGGGCGAACTCTCGCTGCGGGACGAGCGAATGCAGACGTCGCATCCGGTGCAATGCGGAAGACGAGTCGCCGTTAAGATCAGCCGATTCCTCGGAGAAGCGACAGAGGCGTCCTTACAATTTCGCGGCACAATTGGTAGCCTGCCGGTGACGGAGTTCGGGACGAAGCTAGGGACCGAGGCGTCGTCAATTTTCGCGCTTTACGCTCGGTACGCGCCGGGTCGGATGGCCTGGCGAGAATAAATCCTTCGGCGCGAGCTAAACAAACGCCAATAAATTAGTGTTGGGCCGAGGCGAGTAGATCGTAAAGCGTGACAGAGTTCCGCAGGAAGAAGCTTGGCCGCCGAGAGAAACGGGCGAGAACGGGGCCGAGCGACGCAGATAAGATGGCGGAGGCCGAGAGGGAGACAGTGAGGAAAGAGTGTATGAGAGGTGCGGCACCGGGAACATTTTAATTTTAACTTATCTAAGGGCCGCATAAATTCGAGGTTGAAACATCGCGCGCGTTAAAAGTTCCAGCGTGCGCGCGCGCGTACGCCGAAGTATCTTTCATTTATGCCGCGCGCCCGTTTTGGGTCGGTAATACGATACGCCCACTCCGTGCGAGAATCGTCTGGCCGCGCGGGGCCGCTGTAAAATTTATTGTAAGCAGGCATTCGTTCCAGCCGAGTTAATAACGTATTTCTTGCACTGCCGCGCGAGAGTCTGCAGTAGGAACGAGCGAGAGAGCGGAAAAAATCTCCGCAGCCTCTGGCCGCACTGTCAATCCGCTCGCGGCGTGGTTGGCAACTGTACCGGACGGCGAAGTTTTAATTCATTCGTAACGCACCGGAGTATCTGACTCTGGCCCGGGTGCGTCTTCCGATTGGCTGAGCAGACGTCGAACGAGGGATGCAAAATTAACGAAATGCTCCTGGTACGTGCCTGCGGTGGGTCGTAAATATCGGAAAACGGTTCGCCACGATGGCGGGACACGCGAGTATAGGTGCCTCGATGGATCGTCCAGACGACAGCTGACAACAGTGACGGATCGTTGTAGCCGTTGGCCGAGCACTCTTTGCGATCGACCCGAATGAGATTGGGATGAAAAAGAGCGGGACGACTGCGAGACGGAGGGAAGGAGCGGCGATTTATTTCTCGTAAATTTCGAACCGAGGATCCCCGTCATTTCGCGACAACGCTCGCGCACTCGGGCTTCTTAAGTACCTGCGTATCTGGCTGCGCAACATTAGACGCATCGTTCGCCTGCGGCTCCGTTTCTTATTGCGACAAATGTATTTCTGATTGCGTGCAGCTCAGAGGCTTCTGACGACGAGGACGTGCGCTGGGTAATGAATTTCTTTCGCTTTTGATAGAGTGCGGCTTTCAGCTCTACTGCACGAACAGACGCATTTATGGAGGATTTCTTGACGTCCGCATATGTTTATGTAGAGAATTATTGTGACACGGTGATGTTGCTTTGAAGAATTAATTTTTTGCGTTCCTGGTACAGTACGGATTTTAACGTGTACTAAAGCAGCACGCGTATTTATGGAGGATTTGTTGACGTGCACGTATGTTCATATAAGAAACTATTGTGGCGTGACGCAGTTGCTTTGGGGAATTAGTTTCTTTCGTTCCTACCACAGTACGGATTTGAACGTGTACTAAAGGAACACGTGTATGCGCTGGTGGTTATGTAGAATTTGCAGGTATATACATATGTAGATATACTAAATTATTGTGACGAGTTGATATTGCTTTGTAGAATTAATTCCTTCCCTTTTGGTAGAATATGGATTTGCACCAAAGGAACACGTGTATCTACATGTGTATTTACATAGGATTTGTTGGCACACGTATGTACATCTAGTGAATAATTGTGGCAAGGTAACGTTGCTCAAACATCTAGTAAAGCGATGTTATGAAGACGTGTAGTTTTATTTTTCTTATTTACGCATTTGTAATTCAGGAACTCCTGCTTTGCCCTGCGGTATATGCTCTTAAACACCTCATTCGTTGCATGGGCCTGTATTTACGCGAATATACATTCTTAACTAGACCAATGTATGCATAGCAAGTTCACACGAGTTAAAACAAATGCACATGCACCCGAGTATTTGAGTATTTACCAAACAGGCACCCCCAGTTTTTTCCGTATGTGAGGAAACGTACATGACTTAACGCGCTCTTTTGCGTCCACGCTACTTATTCTCTCAAGCCAATGGCGCCCCCACCTATTCCGGCGAATTTCAAGATTCCTAATGCGATCTCGCCGACTCTCTTGCGTGAAACGTGCAGTGTATTCGTTTTCTTTTGTTCCCCCGGAATAATTCTTCGTTCATTCCGGTATGCATAACAAAAGAACGTGCTTGTATAATTCAGTGGGGCTCGTCGTGCGCGTATGCGTCCTGCTTTGTCTCTGTCTTATCCCATTCAAATGCTTCACCTGGAGCCAGCTTCGCGGCCGTTCTGTTCCAGAATCGCAAAACTGATTTATTCATGATTCGAGGTATCCTACGCGAAACTAATTGACGAAGCAGCCATGCCGGCGAATATAAATTTACTCGACGAAATGGCGCTGGCACTTTGATCTCGACTATCTCTACCGCGTCGCACGATATAGCACTGCGAATAACGTAAACAGGTTACTCTGTCGCGATAGCGCGCATTGAACGCGACATAAAATTGAACAAAATATTTCAGACTTTTATCTTAAGGTATTTTGCATGTATTTGCAGTGTTTCGGACACAGAGTTTTAACACGTTGATTGCCGCGTTGGTCACCTGTGACTAGACACTATTTTCTTGATGGAGCGAAGGTGGTCATCAGGGACCAGAGTTACTCGAATGTTCAGGATAATTTTACTATTCAACAATGAAGATATTTTGCAATATTTCTGGTAACATACTTTGCAAAATTGTCGCACCAGGAATGGCAGCCCCACTTTCTTTGGCATTTCATGTCGTGATCTTCTTCGGACTCTCATTTTCTTCTCCTTGTAATGTTCTTATCCTAAAACTAGCCCCTGGCATTACTTTACTAGTGCAAACACGTGGTGTTGAAAAGAGATGAGCGCGTGGCTCTGTTCGTTAATGTAACGAAACTAATTTACGCGAAAAGTTGAAAAGAAACTTGCGCGTTGCTTATTATACAGTACTAAGAGTAACTTAGTAAGCGCCCGGAAAGTTACTGTTAGTCGCTTAATCGAAAACTCTTTTGATTTTTACCCCGGGGAACTTATATATATGACAAGGTGCCGCTTGTGCACGATGTTTAGGGTAAAATAATGAACCTGTCAGACTTTGGCGTGTGCGACTCAGCGAAGACCAGAGTTCTCTTTGTAGTCAATTGGAAAAAATTGCTGGACGTGGCGTCTGTCTCTTTGAACGCGATCGACTATTGAACAACGTTTAATCCCTGAAAGAACGTATACGCGCGCACGGCGCACGTATGGTTTTTAGCGACGCGACGCGAATTACAGGGCGAACGAAGCGTAATTACAGACGACTAAAAGTCCTTTTAAGTGGGACGTGAGAGAAGAATGAAATTGAAAGAGTCGGCATTTAGGGCCGCGTCGTGTGTTCGGCCTGCGACGCGCACCTTCGCCAAACGGTTCCGAAATAATCGGTTTGAAGTGCCTCTGCACTGAAACGCGTGAATCGAATTGATCTCAAAACAAATCGGATTGGGAATACGTCACTACGAAAGTTGGAGCCGCGGGAGTAGAAACTTTCGGACAGTCTAATCTCGACACACGTACAGGGACAGTGTGCGAATGCAGTTTGTAATGTGGGTGCACAGTCTCTAATGTACATAGAAGCGTAGCTTGACTGAGCAAACCTGGACTCTGGACGCACCATTTCCTGGACTACGCCGCACGCCAAGTCGTCGTGCCGTATTCACAAATAAACCTTCCAATTTCCCAGTTAACTCATTTTTTAAATAAGCTTGAACATATTTTCCGAAATCTCTATAATAGATACAGCGCGAGAAATACTGGGAATAACACTACGTATTCCTATAATTTTTATTTCCAAGTATTTACGGAAGGAACGGCGCCATAAACAGATCACATTATTCATTTTTAATTACGTTTGACGACACTGAAAAACGTGCGGAAATTACAATAGAAGAAAAAAATATCTTATTAACTTGAAAGCAATCCCTTTGTACTGTCTCACGAAGTACGCATTGGTCGAAGCTGATCAGAGTACGAGTACTTTCTACACCAACTGTATGCCAAGAGCGCAAATGCTTGCATGAGTTCTGGCGCACTAGCTACGGTCAAACATATAATAAGAAATTAGGCCAAAAGTTTCCCAACCTTCCGTCTTATCGCTGACGTAAAACTTGGAAATGTTTCGGATTATGCACCCGGTCGATATAGTCAGTTGGCTCGTGCCCTTTCGTTAATTTCCCAAGAGCAGAAACCTAAGACTACGCAACTCCGTCACTGCCCCCAAAACGGGCAGGGTCCACGCTCTTCGAAACAGTCTATACGAGGGCAGTCCGATAAGTACTTAGCCTACAAAAGAAAAACGAAAATTTTGGAAAATTGACGATTTATTTTTCAACATAGTCTCCTTTTAACTCGATACACTTGATCCAGCGATGAAATCTGGGCATATCCTGCATGAAATATTGGGCATGAGAAAGCTTTCTGCTCGATGGGTGCCGCATTTGGTCACTCCGGATAACAAGCGCATCTGTGAGACCACTTCAGAGCAGTGTTTGACACTGTTTAAGCGCAATCCGAAAGAGTTCCTACGTCGTTTTGTGACTATCCACGAAACGTGGATCCACTGGTACACACCAGAGACCAAGGAACAGTCGAAACAGTGGACTGCGCCCGGCGAATGTGCTCCGAAGAAGGCGAAGACTGTCCTATCGGCCGGAAAGGTGATGGCCACCGTTTTCTGGGATTCACAAGGTGTGATTTACATAGACTACCTGGAGAAGGGCAAAACAGTCACAGGGCTGTACTATGCCGAACTATTGAGCCGATTCGACGCCGAATTAAGGAAAAAACGGCCCCATTTGGCGAAGAAAAAAGTGCTCTTTCACCACGATAACGCACCGACTCACATCTCTGCCCAAGCTACAGCCAAATTGGTTGAATTAGGCTACGAACAGCTGCCCCATCCACCGTGTTCTCCAGATTTGACCCCGTGTGACTTCTTTTTGTTCCCAAACTTGAAAAAGTCACTCGCTGGGCAGAAATTTGAGTCGAATGAGGAGGTTATCGCCGCCACGGAGGCCTACTTTGCAGATTTCCAGAAAACGTATTTTTCAGACGCGTTGAGGAAGTTGGAGCATCGCTGGATCAAGTGTATCAAGTTAAAAGGAGACTATGCTGAAAAATAAATCGTCAATTTTCCAAAATTTTCGTTTTTGTTTTGTAGGCTAAGTACTTATCGGACTGCCTACGTACGTACGTAATTGCCGAAGCGTCATGCAGAAATTTCAAGCTCGACCGAAGTGAGTGGGCGCGCTTTAAAGGCGGCCTGGATCGAACCGGAGCAACGAGGAAAATTGATCTCCGTCGCGTGCTCTACGTAATTGATCCTTATCAGCTGGCCGCGCGTGCTACGTCGCAACGCGAGGTAAGGAGAAAAAAATAATTAGTCCCTTTCGACTCCTCGCGATGTACCGGCACCCCTTTGCTCTACAACGGGTGGTTAAGCCGCCCAACCGCATAAAGGGAGAATTAGCCTCAGAAGTCCTTTATTTCGCTCCGCAAAACCAAACACGGACCCACCTCCGTGTATGCCCGCGCGCCACTTTGCACGACTCCGCTCGAGGACTGGTTGTTACGACGTTTTACGAGCCTGAGAGCGATTCGCTCGAAATTTCCATATCGCGTTTCCTCGCCGCGGGACGAGCTGTCGTTGGTCAGACGTGCCGATGCTCGAGGATGAGACGCGATAAGACGCAATCCCTCATCGCCGGGAGCGTGCGTGGATTTTAGACGAGAAAATTGTCGGGTCGCCGGAAATCGAAATATTTTCGCGCCCATTTCCGGCCAGCGGGGTACGCGAGTTCGCCCGTCGGCGGACAGTTTAGTTTTTAATGGCTTAATTAAAGAAATTTGTTCCGCGCGAGGATACGAGTCTTAATGCGTATACGTAATTATTATGGATTACCTGGCATCACGTGAGGACGCCATAATTCTTTCTGTACGAGCGCTTACCGCCGCGGGCGCGCAGATACGTATCGGACGGCGTGGAAGAAGGAGCTGCGGGAGGTTCGGGCGAATATTTGTTCCGCGACTACAATTCGACGTTCGGCTGTAAACAGTCTCTGACCAGCCTTTTGACTGTACTGGATCCTGTATTTAGGAAAGGTCAACATTGCTTACCGAACTTTCAGTGGGCCAAGAACAGGTGACACGAAACTAAGACGTTACTTGTTTTTGGCCTAGGAGGCAGATAAACACTCCTTCAGTTCATAGATACAGTTTGAATTGTAAGTCCGAAATACTGCTGGTATTTCTAAAATAGTTTCAGGTAAATGTTTAAATTATTTGGTTTCACTCTGTCGTATTCCAATGTGCTAAGAAAACATTATTGGTATATGGTGGAATAATAGATGCTTCATAAGAGTCTGTCAGTCAGGCCAACATCGATGATTGGCTGTCTCGCAATACATGCTAAATAATACACAACATATCAAAAACAAGTTTCCACATATAATCTTGTAAAATATGCTAGTAACGGAATTACAGAGCTAAGCCAAATCTATACGACCCAAAACTACATTTGCACCACCACCTCCACCGCCATTTTATTTTATTTCGAATTCGATACGCATCATAACCACACAGCGACGGCACCGCCATGATCCAAACTAGATAAAATTCTTAAATGGCAGCGACTTTCCTTGAACTTCTAATAAAACTTCGAATTATTTAGTTTTACGTCAGGTCACACTCGATACGCCTTATCTTGCCGCAACAACGACATCGACATCGTCCCCGCCAGACGACCTTCTTAAATGGCAGCCACTTTCCTCGAAGGCGTCTTTGATTAACCGAACAAGATCGTATCCCAATAAAGAGAAGTGTCCGACAGTTCTTATCTTATCCTATACCAGCTGTCCGCCAGGTAGGGAGTCGTATCTGGTCACGCCACCAGGTGGATTCCACTCCCTTACATACGAGTGGTCCTGACTGTTCAGCAATGGCCGTACGCCGTGTGTACGTTGTGCCTGCTACGCGGGCATAGGCTGCTCGAATTAAAGCCTCGAAAGACAGCCGGAGACACGGAAAGGTAATGACCACCGAGCATTATCGCTAGATGAGCTTCACGTGACCCTACGAGCGTCGCTCGACATTAACATTTTCATTCTGACGATAATCTAGCGACATTCCCGGCGTCTTGCGTCTAGCGACGTATATCTTATCTCGAGGATAATTTTGCGCACCTTGGGATTTAACGAGCGCGAACCTTCGATAACCGACGATGCCGCAAACTGGCCACGCGTTCGTAAGCGCGAAGTATGGGTTTGCGTTGACCAAAGGCGCAGAGTTGGGCGAGGTTATTTTATTTCGAGGATTGCAGAAGTGACTCGAATGCAGAGGCCGGGAAGCGACATGTTCTGTTTCGCTGTGCGTATCAGCTCGCTGATGTAATATTGCGTCGCCTTTCATCTTGGCACGAACGAGCGGGCAATTGGTTGTCAGAGAACTCTTGGTGGAGCGATTTTAATGGGCGTACTGCGACGTTCTTCGGGACGAACAATGGGTTGCAGCGCGTCAACATTCCACGGCGGCGCGTCGCGCGATGAAAATAACGCGTTACTGCACAATCAAAGACCGTGCGTCTCGCACTTTTGCGTGCTTTCCGCGGCAATAACAATCCTCACAGTCGTACATTTATTTCCCATTGCCTCTTGTACGCCGCGAGCGCCGTCCACTCGGTACGCACCCTCCGGCGGCAGCGTTGGCGACCGCGCAGATGTTTTAATTTTTTCTATTTAACCCGACGTTATCCGGGATACAAAGCCCACCGTGTTACGTGCCAAGTCGTGGGACGTTATCTCCGTCGCTTCCTACACGTATTCCGAGACAACGAAAAATTCTCGCCGGTCCCTATCTCCGCCCGCGGCGTCTCCATTTCCGACTTTAAGACCGTTCGCTATCAGATAAAGCAGGAGAATCGAATCATTTAGCCTGTCACCCGCGCCAACCGTCGTGCATGTTCGCTCCTCCGAACCTCGGGGCACGACACATTCGACGGAATGCTCGACTTACGCACCCAAACTCTTATCAGCCCGCGACCCGCTTCGTCTTCGCGACAATGAAAAATTCGCACCGCGCCGCTATATCTCTCCGCCCCCACGTTTACCCTCCTGCGCGCACCCTCACCATCAGATAACCGCGAGTCGAATTTTTTAAGTGCCAGCCGCGCTCGCGCACTGTTAGGCCCCGCTAATCGCGTCTCGCAGCTGGACAGTCGTGGCGGCGAAATAAAGGCATGTTCGGCGAACCCAGCCGCGCAACTGTGTTTCCCTACACGTAGGCGTGCGGCCGTGTGTACGCCGGTAGTTATGGCGATAAATTTATCCGGTGATAAGAGTCCCGATTTTTGTCTTTACGACCCTCGCCGGGCCCCTATGGTTCGGGGAAAGGGTCACTTCCGGCTTATGGCGTGACTGCGTCGCCCCTGAGCGATCAAGTGTGAGTGCACGGAAGTGAGAGAGCGAAACGCCACGAAGAGCGTAGAGAAGTAGGCGCCGGAGGAAGGGAGACAGCGAACGGTATAAGCCGTCGGTTATACAACCCCATATAATGCCATCGGGGCGCATTTCACCCTCGAACGCCCTGGCAAGCTAGAGGAGAGCTCCCGCTAGGTGCGTAGAACCGCACACACGTCGTGTGTCGGGGGAAGGCGGAACAGCCTAGGAAATGGCGTTGAGGGTGCAGGGATGGGTGGCAATGCTGGCTGCGGCGGCGACGGCGGAGGGCTGAGCTTTGTGTGCAGCTAGTTTTTCGCGTGTTTTACGAGTATCGATTCTTTTCCACCCTCGGCGAGCGACACGACGAGACGTCACGTGGTCCTACGGTGTTGCAGCGGGCTGACTCAGCCAAAACGCATGGCAGAATGCGACATTAATATTAATTACGCTCGCCGTCGGCGGTGGAGTTCGTCGACACGGTTTGAAAGTCTCGCATCGGCGGACGACACTATTCATCACGGAAATTAGCCGCGCGGGAAGCGCCGGAGCGATCGCGCGGAACCCGGCGACGGACTTCGCAGAGGCGTCGGCTCTCAATCGGGACACGCGGGACTGTATTCTTCGCACGTAGGCCCGGGGAGAAGCAAGTTGGCGTCAAATTGTTTCATGCGTTACCTGCGAAGCGAGCGGACAGGACGGGTTCCGGCGAACTGCTGGCTATGCCGAAGTGTCCCCGTAGTCAAGCTACTCGGATGCCGTCACGCAGGATCTGCGTGTTAGGCATTCACGACGTAATAAAGGGTAACGAAACGGGCCACTTAGCTGTTAATTATTAATATATGTCTATGTCGGATTACACGGATTACGCGGGGCAACAGAAATTTCCGAGGGAAGCACGTATCTCCGGGGAAGATGGAGGACACGGACAGAGGACACGGGGCAGTATGCGGGTCGTAGCCTGCTACGTAACGTGTACACTCTCCCACGACACAAACGACCGGCAAAGGGTCACGCGGGTCCAGGGAGGTCAATGGGTTTCGGGGTAAATCGCTTTGGGGCTAGACGAGGAACCCAGGCGTACAGATTGTTTCGCGCTCGGAATGTTGTCGTCCATTTGCTCCGGCGCATATACGCGTATGCATATGTATGTGCACGCTTACGTGGACGCGCGCTCCTCGTCTCACGTCTAGTTCAAAGGCGCCGAGATAATCGCGTGGACAAGTTCGATATGTGTTGTGTGATGCTCCCCGAGCTTCGTCCGCGCACCTAGGAATCGTTTGTAATTGCGCAACCGCGATTAGCCACAAAACTTTGCGTACGCAGCCCCGACTAGATGCGACAGCCTGACACGATGACGGCGGCACGATGCGGTAAATTATATAAATGCGGTGAGGCGAGACGCGATACAGTCTGAAACTTGCGCGCGCGTCGATGGAACATCGCAGGACACGGGACCATTAACGGATTGGCAAAATTTACGGCGAGAGCAGAAAGGCTCGTTTAACCAGCGAGCTTGTCTCACGACGGCTGACAGCAACGAGCAGATGGAAACGATGTGACGTCAGACAAATAAGGGCTTCCGGTATGTTTATGGGCAATAATAACGATTACGCTGCTGTGGGCGTGTATATATGTCCAGTAGGTTGTGCGTTGCTGGTGTATACGCGGCCAAACAAATTTGTTGAAAAAAGAACTGATGAGTGGATATTTTTTTAACGACACTTGTTTTGGGAATTAACCTGACATTGTTTTGGGTATTTGGAAAATACTTTACGGCGCTTTAAATACAATTAAAAACGGAAATATTAAAGAAGTACCATGTGCCTAAGCGGATAAGAAATGCACTTCAAAACAACCTGGCGATTGGCGAAAAGCCATTTGCAATCAGCAGTCAGTACTTACGCTTTTCTTAAACACCATTCTCAGTAATAAACGGCGAATAAAGCCCGAATGGCAGCCATCGGAAAGCGATCGGCGCGTTCTCCGTGCGACAAAGCGAAATACAGGCCAATTTTCGGCAAACCGGTACCCGCGCGTATCCGATTTCGCGATAATTAATGCGGCGCCATACGAAACGCCCACGGACTCGTTTAGGCGGGACGTGCATTGGCGGTATCGTGCACTTTATTGTCGCGTTACGACGATCGCCGTTTGCGGCCGTGCCCATGTATGCAGCCCGATGTCGTACATATGTGAACGCGCCTTGGCACTTAAGCCGGGACGCCGGAAAATTTAGATACACCGACGTGCGCCGCGCCCTGTGGGCGGAGGCAGTAAATGCTACGTTTGTCACGTATAAATATGACTTGTGGCTGGGATGCCGGAATATTATTTGGGTATATACAACTCCGCGTCCGGTGCTGCGCTTAAAGAGGAAGAGTCGCGAGTTCAGAGGTGCAAGGTCGATGGACGCGATAAGGGGCACCTTGAGGATTCTGGCATGACCAGAATGCAGTTCGTGTAGTCGTACGATTTTTCGTTACGAGTCGCTTATTTCGAATAGTGTGCCTGGCCCGTAATAAGCAACTGTACTCCTGATCCCAAATTCTTCTTTCTCATAGATAGCAAATCGGTATTCGTCATTCTTCATTTGAACTCGCTCGCAGAGCAAGAGGTCCGCAGAAGTGTAGACTCGTATTTTTAGATGCCAATAAACAACGTTATTGTAGATATCCTCCTGTTCGTGTACAGAGTCCAGCCGAATATTAACCGTTTGAGTCCCATGCAGCGCGATCGCGCTGTTCAGATTTCATGTCGAAAAGTCCAACTAGTTTTATCGCGATGCGCTATTGGCGATACGCACATAATTGTACTGATAATTATTCTTCGCATAGTTACTGGTTTGGTGTGAACCATGTGAGCAAAACGTTTTGTCTCTAATTTCCATTACTTTAAATTCTACTTATTTGCTAAACACAACCGCTGTTGCTCCATTTGACGTTTTCCGACATAAATTGAAGCAAGCGCTATCGCGCTGCTGGGTATTTCTCGACAAGATTTTCTGAATAACCTCTGAGATCCAAACGGTTAAACCTGATCCGCAATAAACTGCTGGCCTGTCCCACGCGTGTTGCTTATTTCAGACCAAAAACTGAAAAACTTGTGCGGTTCGGCGCTTGCAGCGGAAGAAGCGTCATCGCAGGTTCCCAAGGTTAAAGGTCAATGGACTCCATAAGCGGGTCCTTGAGATCCCTGGCGTGCCCAGGGCGCAGTTCGTGTCAGCGAACGATTGTTTATTACCCGTACGTGATTCTATTAGTGCGCGGCCAGTGCATCCATGTGCTGTTCCTGAATACTCGGCCATCTGTTGCGCCGATGCTGCCAATTGTTTGCCGAACCGGTGTAACGCGGTTAAAACTGTATCTTGACAATTGGTGTAGCTGTCAAACCATTCCAGTAACCTTCCACAATTGGGTCATAGTTTACATACCGCGTAAAGGGTCTATATCATAGACGGACAGCGTTACCAGATCGAGAAAATTAATTTAATGGTATAGTAGTGAGGGAAAGTGGTATAAGTAGTGAGTTAGTGACGTCGTGACCCATAATACATAAGACTGGAGTCAGAGCATAGATTCATCAGAACCAAATATTTTTTAGCACAAACCTTTGAATGGCATTTTCAATTAGCAAGATATCTATACGAATGAATCATTTTCGCAATTATATTTCGTGTTTATCACCTTTAATCAAGATTGCTGATTAATATTTATTTTATTTAGCGATAAAGGAATTTTTTGTCCGTCAGAAAATATTTCATACTAATTAATCTACGCCATTGGATTAAACGGCCGTGCGAGGGCGTACGTCGCATAGCTTATGTCAGGTGAAGCAGACTATATAACTATAGACTTGGCAGTGGGGGCGATGTTACGTTACAAGTGATTTTTGAGCGAATTCACCTGACATCGTCGCGGACGAGTGAACAGTAGTGTGCGAGGCAGACATCCCCAAACAGAGTGCCACATGCGAAAACAAAAATGGCGTGCGCTTAATAGTCGCGCCAATACCAGCCGTGATTCACTTTCGCATTTATATTTAATTGGACCTGCGGTAATTAAACCGGGCCGGAAAAGTGTTGTATCGAAATTGCCCGATAACGAGGAAATACGTAGAAGTGCACGCGCTCCGCGGAACGATAACGAATAACGCGCCAAATTTTGCGCGACGCGTACGCCGGCGAGTTCGGCCGGCAATAAATTTCGCGGACTGCGGAAGTGAGCCGTTAAAGAGGAATCAGCGTTAATCTCCGGCATTACGAATTTTATGAAAAATCGGCCCGCGCGCGGTCGATACGCTCTTCGCCGACAAGTTCGTACGTGCTCGCTCGTTAACGTTCGTTCCAGCCGTCTCGGGGCTCTATCTGAGCAAATGTGCTTTTCATATTACGGAATTCCGCATAGCGGCGCGCGACAATATTGCGAAGGATTAACACGAGCGCGCGGTAATGAACTTCCGCATCGTCGTCGCAAATTGATCCGATGCCACGTTTCGTTTGCTTTTAATAGATTTCCATCCGGTATCGTTATCTACGGGACGCGAGATAAATTTCAGTAGATTGGCCCGTATCGCTTTCCTCCGACGAATTCAATTAGTTCAACTGAAAAGCCGCTGACGCATTGGCCGGCGTACTGAATATTCGATATTAATTTCAACGCTGACCGTGAATTATGGAGACGCCGAAAGCGGCCGAGGCAGGATTTTTTGTTTCACTTCCGAGCACCTAGGCGATCGTGCCAGGCGAGTTCTCTCAAAAATCTCTTACTACGCCGTATTTCGTTCTCGATTTTTCAATTTTCCAATCAAACATTTGAGTGGCATATTCATTCAATAAAAGAATCATACGAATAAGTCATGTTTTTATCATATTCCGTGGTTTCTTTCACATTACATCATCGTTACAGTTTCACATCTGTTTCTTTTGATGAAAATCCCATCCAAATCTTTCTATTGAAAGACATCCGATTTTAACGAATCTACGCCACTGCATGAGACAACTGCAACCTGACGTCACGTATTTCGGCGTGTGGAAATTCGTCTTCTTATGTAGCATCAAATTCAGTTTTGTATAGCATATGTCACGACGTCACTAGTAGCCCTACCAGGTTGTTCAATAAGTTTTGTCGTTCGATAAGAAAAACACAATGTTATGGTTCAAAATACACTTTATTATTCAGTATAATCTCCCTGAACATTAATGCACTTGCTCCAACGATCCTCCAATCTGTGGATCCCATCCCTGAAGTGAGATTCCGGGAGGTCTGCAAAATACGCTTCAACAGCCGTTATGACCTCTTCATTTGACGAAAAACGCTTGCCACGCATACATTTTTTGAGTTCTGGAAACAAATGGAAGTCGCTAGGAGTCAAATCTGGTGAATACGGCGGATGCTCCAAGAATTCGAACTTTAATTAATGGATTTTAGCCATTGTCAAAATGCTCTTGTGACACGGTGCGTTCTCCTGATGAAAAAGGATTTTTTTCTTCTGCAAACCGGGCCTTTTTTCACGAATTTTTTCCTTCAACTGGTCCAAAAGGTTGCAATAATATTCAGAATTAATTGTTTTACCAGTTTGCAAGTAATCCACAAATAAAATTCCTTTCGCATCCCAAAAAACTGATGCCAGAACCTTCTTGGCCGATTTCTGGACACGAACTCGTTTTGAAGCCGAACAAGCAGGTTCACACCACTCTTTAGCCTCTTGTTTTGATTTAGGATCATGGTGATAGACCCAAGTCTCATCCATAGTGATGAATCGACGCACAAAATCCACTTTATCCTTTTTAAAACGCTCCAAATGTTGTTGAGAAAGTCGCATTCGAATGCGTTTTTGTTCAATTGTTAGCGAATGTGGCACCCATTGTGCACACAGCTTTTTAAAACTCAAAATTTCATTTAAAATATGACTCACACTGCCTAATGAGATGTGTAGAGCCGCTACTAAATCCCTCTCAGTCAATCGACGATCTTCCAAAACCATATCCTGTACTTTGGCTACGATTTCTGGTGTTGATGCGGTTTTTGGACGTCCTTCACATGGATCGTCTTCAAGGCTTGTTCGACCACGTTTAAATTCAGCAACCCATCTTTCTACTGTTCTAATTGAAGGTGAACGTTCATTATACACTCTTAACATTCGTTCGTGAATTTCTTTTGGTGCTACACCTTCCAAAAATAAGAATTTTATCACTGCACGATATTCAATTTTTTCCATTGTCGAAAATACTGTGACACGGCGACACTAAATGGCTTGTAAACAAAGAATGAATTGTTTCACATACGTTGATAAGAAGAGTGAACCAACAAAACAAAAACAAATTTGGACTAGTAGCAACGCCCTCAACAAAACAAAACAGAACTTATTGAACAACCTGGTATACTGCGTTCCGCCATTATAATCCCATATTCATAAACCCAAAATCCCCTTTTCCACATCACATATCACGACATCACTATTTTACGCCTTATATCACTCTCTCCCGCTATAATCCCATTTTTTCCTTAATTCTATCAAGTAACCCTAGCCGTAAAGTTCCCGTTGGATTTGCCAGACTATCACGTATTGCGCCTCGCGGAAAGTATCACGCGAAGAATCGGTATCGCGGCGCACAATAGGCGCGATCGTTTGATGCTTGTGGAAAATTCACTGCGCAACGGGTGGCCAGGAAACCTGAAGGGTTGTTACGTTGTCTCCGCAAATACGAACCACCCGCTCGTCATGCGAGCGTAATGGCAGAACTTCTGTATCGACAGACAGAGCATAGCACGACGATGCGTCGAGGAAGTATTGTGCAAACAATGACTCTCTCTTTCGCCTTCCTTCAACGGCCTCAATGACGAGCGAAGACAAAAAAATATGCACGCTCAAGAGTACCGACGGAACGAGCAAGAACGTTGGGACAATGTGCAATATTGGCGTCTGCTGAGGATTTTCCAAAAGTTGTTTATTTTCTTAATTTATTCCTCCATTCCGAGCGCGGTCCTGTGCAAAATATTTTGTCCTATTTTTAACCTATGTTTCACGATACTGTTACGTCACGAATGAAAAATGTTAAGTTACTTCATGAAATCGTCCTGACTCTTAGTTCACGGACTTCGGACAAAGCTCAGTTCAATTTGAGGTAGGTTTGAGGAGGGTTGCTTTTATTTTGGTTTTCGTATTGAGTTCTTAGAATGCAGCTTCCAAAATATCAGCTGATTGCTTCTGCTATCTTGTCCTTAGTATATTCTCAACCTTAGTATGTATAGTTTGGCCACAATCCAGGAGGTATATACAGAATACAATTTTAACCTTTTTTTCATTTCGCTATAAACAATAGTCCTCCTTCTGGGATGGAACATGTTTTCCTTCTTAATACAGATAATTTAATGCTCTACATATTTCGAAACCTGTTCCGAAAGTTAACACTTTGCGGACCGGGCATTCTATTGCTAATCGTACCCAGTGGCCGGGTATTTTTTTGCGTCAAATATTTTTTAATTAGTGATGATTTGTTAGTAGTTAACACGTTGACTGCCACGGTGGTCACCGGTGACCGGTGCAAAACATTTGACTAAAAATGCAAAAAATTCGCAATGAAACCTGTTTGGAATCTTGTAAAAGCAATTGATATTGGAACGGTGCTTCAATACTTTGGCTTCTAACAACTCTGCATTACTTTCATTTTACACGATTTAATTATACTCTGCAGTATTTTATTGCATCGCGGCTCCAACATAGCAAGAAACGCTTGGCAGTCAAAGTGTTAAACTGTCCACAAATATTTCTGTAATATTTCTAATCGTTTTGTCGCTATCCATATTTCAGAGCTTCAAATAATTAATTCGCAACACAAATTACGAAAAACTGCGGCTGACAATCACGTAGCAACTGTGTGATATCTCGTCACCTGCCTCGAACGACAGAATATGCAAGACGATATATCTCAGTGGCCCAGAATAACGAAATACGCAAGACGATATATCTCGTCAATGGCCCCGAACGACGAAATAGCAATGACGAGATATCGCGTCATCCGGCCGCAATGTGTTAAGTGACATTAAAATATTAAATAAATATCACTCAACAAAAACAGCAATTATTTACAGCGAAACAGTAACCACAATTAAGCAATTTCACACTCTTCCCACTGAATTGTCGCCAAAATTCCCCGGCACTTCCGTTCACGCGTCATCAGCCTAATGCGCGACACAAGCGGCAATTTTTGTTTTCCACGAAGCCCACGCACTCGCCGAGTCTTTACGAGCCGGCGAAATTAGCGTTACTTAGGCGAGTGTCGTTCCGGTGCCGCGGCTCAATTAGACGACTGCCACGTCCCGTGGATTTGCATTTTATGCATTTAATTCGTCTGACCCCGGAATTGGGCGTGTTTGTCGGCGAGCATTTTCGCGCAGTTTCAAACATGTCAAACAAGCCCGTGCCGGTGCGTGCGAATACGTGGCGTCTTTTTTAAAGAGGGTTGGCTTCGGTCAGGTGTCGGGCAAGGGTCGAGCATGGCACAGCCCGACCACTCGGCACATTTGAATATTTAATGAGCGCCGCCCGGTGACGGACGCTCATGGAACCGGCCTCCCGTTTACCTCGCCCTGCACAAATTCCCCTTTCGTCCGCAGTTCGGTCAAGGCAGTCCGTTTCCGATCCCCGCATGCCTATCAGCCCGTCAGGTATCGCGCTCCCGAAATTATCGCGGCCGACATTTGCGACGCGTACGCACACGCGGGTGTGGAACGAAAAATATCGCCGCCGGATCCGAGTACGTGGAATGCTCTTTACACGATAGATGCGTAGGAACGCTCCAGCGGCGGTTGATTTGCGAGGAGGGATGAAAGTGGTCGAAGCAAAGCGGGCGATAGATAAAGCGGCTTGAAATATGGAGCTGCTTGCATGTGGAACTTATATATAGAAATATATGCAGAGCTTTTATATGGACCGCTGTTTACATTCCGATGCAGATGCTAAACAGCTGCTGCTGTACGAATTGTTTCTGCGAAATTTCGTTGGTTTCGCCGATTCGATGATAAAAATAAGTGAGACGTGTGAATACGTCAGGTAAAAGTAAGAAAAGCGCATTAAGTAAACCGTGCGGATATGCATAAAGTCCGTGAAAAATAATCGCAGAAATAAAACCGAAGCGTGTAAAAAAGTCGAGGAATGATTGGTTTGCAACAAAGCACTAAACGTGTGTTCAACTAAAGCAAACTCCCCAAATCAAATCAAAATCTGTTTACTTGCGCAAATACTCAGTGTTCATGCTGATGCTTATTAAGCAAATGGACAGCGTTTCCCTAGTGCGTATACTCGTCTCTACTCCGTAAATACCTGCTTCTCTCTATCACAGCGATAACAAAATATAATTTATACCCTGACGAAATCGTTCTTTAAATGTCTATCGATTTAAACATAGAGATAATTAAAAGACGTGAAACAATCGTGCGAACGTAAATAAACTGCATTAACAAACGCCATGCAAATAAACATAAAATGCATTAAAAAGCCTAAAAAAGTGCCGTGTAAAAAGAGTTACTGGTATACCGACAAAATTTCTCTTTGCACTTAATTCTTGCATTTTAGAAATTGCATACTGCATTTTCGAAAATCTGTACTGCGTAATGGCAATTCCTGCGTAATGGCAAAGCACGACACAGGCCGATAACGATCGCCGTGCGTCAATTAGACACGTGGTCATCATCAACGCGTCACAACGCAAGAGCCATAACGATACATGGTCTCGTTCGCGTTTTGATAAACGGTATTAATATATTGACTCCGCACTCGATGCAAACATCGGCCCGGCCGGTGAAAATCATGATATTATTCTGCCCTCCGTTCGGTGTTTAACGTTGTCCGAAGTAGATAAACTCGCGGTTGGTTGCCGACGAAAGTGAAACAGTTGATGTATTGGATTTGCAATTTGCGGAATCATCGTTTTGCCGGCGTCCGTCTATCTTGGCCAGCCTATTTGCGCTTGTGTAGTAACTTCGGGGATAGATGCAGTACGCTAAAATATGAAAAAAGTTCGTAACAGGATATGTCCGATATGAACATGTAAACGAATTATGGCTGTTATTGTCTTACAGTCTTTTATGATATAGTACGGTAAAATAGGAAAAAAAGTTTGTACCAGGATATGTCCGATATGAACATGTAAACGAATTATGGCTGTTATTGTCTTACAGTCTCTTATGATTCTGGTGACTGGTGCCTTTAATTTTTAATTTAATTTCAGGGAACGAAGGTTGCTTTTTTTCGAATAAGCCTTGTCACGCATCGCCTCAGAGTGGGTAGTATACATTTCCTCCAATTTAATACATGTTCTCGGTGATAATAGTACGTATGGAAATTTGGTGTAACATTTCACAACAATTCGATGTGATAATTTGAGTGATGAGTTACAATTGAAAATGGCACTTCGTGCAGTTTGTATGAAAATAATTAAATAACAGGTTTCACATAGAGCAGCTATGACACAGAAACGGGATTATATCAAGCACATGTTCGTATGATTTTTTATTCTTATTTCAGCATACTGAATCTATCCTCGAAATTCTGCCCACAATTTCGGAAACACTCCGTGTTGCTCCGTTGCCAAACTTTTTGGAACGCTGTTTGCAGCGGACGCCGGCGCAAACATGCGCGTGTGCTGGAGATTTGTTAATTATTTACCCGCAAACCCTTATGAAACTGGTCGACCGGAAGCCGAGTTCCAGATTGTACTGTAATTAGCACAATTATGAACAGATGAGTTAAAAATGAATGTGTATCGAGAGCGGGCAAACGGGAAAATCGTTTGTGCGTGCACCGCAACAAATTACTACCTATTTTAACGTAGCTCAATTATTCACGCGCTCTTTCGGTTCCTTGTAAAATTTAGGCGGATCCCAACATTGTCCATTAATATTTGATGCTTCAGCCAGAGCGGGTTTAAATGGATAATTTTTAGAGCCAGTGAAAATTACACTATAAAAAAAAGTTGATGAGGTAACTGACTCGTGGCACAATACCAGGCTGTTCAATAAGTTTTCTCGGTCGATAAGAGAAGGCGTTGCTACTAGTCCAAATTTGTTTTTGTTTTGTTGGTTCACTCTTCTTGACTGAGAGGGATTTAGTAGAGGCTCTACACATCTCATTAGGCAGTGTGAGTCATATTTTAAATGAAATTTTGAGTTTTAAAAAGCTGTGTGCACAATGGGTGCCGCATTCGCTACAATTGAACAAAAACACATTCGAATGCGACTTTCTCAACAACATTTGGAGCGTTTTAAAAAGGATAAAATGGATTTTGTGCGTCGATTCATCACTATGGATGAGACTTGGGTCTATCACCATGATCCTAAATCAAAACAAGAGGCTAAAGAGCGGTGTAAACCTGGTTGTTCGGCTTCGAAACGAGTTCGTGTCCAGAAATCGGCCAAGAAGGTTCTGGCATCAGTTTTTTGGGATGCGAAAGGAATTTTATTTGTGGATTACTTGCAAACTGGTAAAACAATTAATTCTGAATATTATTGCAACCTTTTGGACCACTTGAAGGAAAAAATTCGTGAAAAAAGACCCGGTTTGCAGAAGAAAAAAATCCTTTTTCATCAGGACAACGCACCGTGTCACAAGAGCATTTTGACAATGGCTAAAATCCATGAATTAAAGTTCGAATTGTTGGAGCATCCGCCGTATTCACCAGATTTGGCCCCCAGCGACTTCCATTTGTTTCCAGAACTCAACAAATTTATGCGTGGCAAGCGTTTTTCGTCAAATGAAGAGGTCATAACGGCTGTTGAAGCGTATTTTGCAGACCTTCCGGAATCTCACTTCAGGGATGGGATCCACAGATTAGAGGATCGTTGGAGCAAGTGCATTAATGTTCAGGGAGATTATACTGAATAATAAAGTGTATTTTGAACCATAACATTGTGTTTTTCTTATCGAACGACAAAACTTATTGAACAACCTGGTATGTGTGTGTGTGTGATCAGTTTTTGTACAGTTAGATTATTCTTTATATCCTTTAATATAGATTTTTATCAAGAAGCACTTTCATTTAATCAATAGATCCGCCCCACACGCAATCCCACAATAAAAAAAAGTTGATGAGGTAACTAACTCGTGCCACGATACATTCAAGCCGTAACGCATCACGCCCCTTGATTGCCGTGAAATTTTTTCGATCCGCATCGCGGGCGGAATGGTCGAAGCACTTAACCCCCTGCGCTTTCGCGAAAGTTCCGAAGATTCCGGGAATTTATTTCGCTACACATCCTCACACGTCGTCTAAGCAGTTCCGAAGCGAGCGTCAGGACGGTTTGTGCGAATTTAGAGCTGCGCGCACGTGGAGGAGGAAGCGGTAGAAGAGGAAATAAAGGAACGAGACTGTAGTTTACTGGAATCCAACGGTAGAATTCGGCAACGTGTCGCGCTCGACCTCTTTCCGGATCTAAAATTCAAAGATCGTTGTAGGGACGTTATTATCCTATGTTATATTATGCCGTTGCATTTAATAATATGTAACAGTGCGAGTGATGTGCAAAGTGTGGAGGTGAAAGAGTGGTTGACTTAATTACTATTCAATTCTGAAGAGGAGTCGTCAGTGGCCCCGAAACGTGTTCAGCTACGGTAATACCCGTAGTCAGCATTTTCAACCAAAAAGGGACTTTAAGGTCCTCAATCATTTAGTAAATAATATATCACGTGTAATATACGCGGAGCTTGAGGAACGGTTCCTACAATGGCTCACGTAGAGATAAGGAATTTAGGTAAAGTATATGCAGACGAGTGGCGAGAAAAGGCGACAGTCGAAAGTATGACTTCTAAAGTACTTTTAAGCTTGGACGAATATAATTTCGTTTTTCATAATATCAGTTAAATTGTAAGTAACGCACGTCCTACATTCACGTAACAATAATAAATCATCACTATATTATACAAATATATTATAATGTATAATATTATGTTACAATTAATTTACTATGTTACTGCTGTGATTAATTTCACGGATGGCACGCTATCATATGTAACATTTCCGTGAACAGAACATTTCGTACTATCTCTCCACCATTCTCGTCGTTCCTCAACGCTAAAGCTTCGCATTCTTCTCTCCGTCATCTCAGCCACGAAACACCCCAAGTGTCGACTAAACAAAATTCGAGCACTACATCTATATCTGCGAGAATTGAGACAGGCAAATACGGTGGCAGGACTTCGAAGGAATTACGGAAAAGAATGTCTGACGTATGACTCTATCTCCGCCGGACACGTTGCACTCGGAATTCGAAATCGCACTGGATCGAGGCCAGACGCCTTTTCCTTCGCCGCTCGCCTTCTCTCTCAAACTTCCCACTAGCCCCTCGCTTTCTTTCGCGCTCCCTGCACCATTCAACTTTCCATCGGGCGTATTTCCATGTCCTTTCGGATTTTCAGAATCTTTCCCCGGCGAGCGAGCAGACGGTTCGCGCGACAGATTTTTCAATCGCACCCGACCGAGCCTTTCGAGACCCCGATGAGATCGATATCTCCCTAGTCGTTCTGCGAGAAGTCTAAAGATACCTGACACACGCCAAACGCCCGTCCCCTATCGGTTGAATTTACTTCTCTCACGGTCGAGCGAGAAAATTGCGCGGAAAGGGGACCGTGGAATTTCGATTTTCAGCAAAATTCGATGAAATTTCACGGCAATTCCGCGGTGTTGCGTTGCTTGCGGGCCGGTTTTATGTTTTAGCTAACGTTGTGTTGATGGGAACTTGAGATGTTTTTTAACCGAGGTGACCTAAGCGAGGGAGTAAGGGTTTGATGCGTGGGTGTGTGTACGGGTGTGGGGTGTGCATGCAAGGGAAATTATATGTGATCAAAGAAACGAAAGAGTATGAGAGATGTATAATATGTGTATTCCGATATTAACACGTTGGGTGCCGTGGGGGTCACCGGTGACCGGCGCAAGAGATTTTACTGAAGATCCAAAATATTCGCAATGGGTAGTAATCATTATTTTATAAATGCAGCTATTGCTAGAATAGTGATGCGATCAAAGTGTTCCAATACTTGCACATTATTTACATTTTGCATAATTCAGTCAAACGGTGTGTGTACGGGTAGCATCGGTGTTGAATGCAAAAATGACGGCGGTCAACGTGTTAAAAAATTGTATAACAAAAGTGTTATAACAGATGTATAATATGTGTGTACCGATACTAGCACATTGGGTGCCGTGAGGGGTCACCGGTGACCGGCGCTTAATTGATTTGAACTGAAGATTAAAATATTCGCAATGGGCACTATAATTATTTTATAAATTTATATTTTCTATGATGCGATTCATTATGAAGTGCATATAAAATAAATAATACACGCACACACGCGAAACACATTAAACATATGTAATAAGCTATTATATACATATATATATATACATATATCTATATATGTACGTGTGTATATAATATACATATATATATTAAGCATATACATATATATATTATATATACAAGCTATTATATACATATATATATATATATATATATATATATACGTGTGTATATAATAGCTTATTACATATGTTTAATCTGTTTCGCGTGTGTGCGTGTATTATTTATTTTATATGCACTTCATAATGTAATTCGATATAGAAAATATAAATGTACACGTTTCACTTATATTAGGCAATACGTATATAGTGGACTTCGGTTCACAATAATTAAGACATGCTGCCCTTCCTCGTGTTTGACAGGTCTATTATTGCCAACTTTTCTTTACCCCCAATATATTTCGAACCCTCGTGGCATTTTCATCACATCAGACGCAGACGCCAGTCACGTCAATGATCCTCGTTTCTAAAATCTTCGTATAATTACACGATTACCCTTCCGGCAAAACAGCCATCAATGAATTAGCAGCGATCCCGATGGGGACCGCACCGCGTTACATACAAATTTCACCAGACGCTGATGAAGACTTTTGACTGACGCCCGCGCAACAGTTATCGCAGACGCGCCCGTGAATTCGTTATAACGTAGTGGCCAGGACACTCATTACACTTTCAACCCGCTGTAGATCCAAATTTGCGCGTCATTATGCGGCCGCCGAAAATACCGCCAGGAACGGGGGCGCCCGGGTAAACGTACGTGAGTTTTGGCCGGAGGTGAATAAGAACACGCAAAATTTACGCTTGACACGGCCCGGCATGCATCCCATTCTCGCGCGTTCTGTCGGTGTGCCCGCTGATCCCTGAACGCACGTACGCCCTTTCGCCTACTTTATACGCCGGTATCACGCGCGGGGGAGTTATTTTTTTTAATTACACTCGCCTGCCCAGGTGCCGGCGTGAATATTGCAGACAAAGGCTGCCGCGGCCGGGTATGCCAAGTATTCGGGGAATGTCTACGATCATACGTCAAAAACAACAGGTGAGTTCGTTAACACTTATCACGGTTAAAACTACATCCATCTGGCTGAACAAAATTAGTTATTTGGTCATTTCTTATAATTGTTTAGGGCACGACTTATTTTTCTAACGTTTTATGTGACTTCTGTTGAAGGTACAGTGAAACCTGTTTTTGTGCGGTTCTTTTTTATGCGATTTTGTTTTTGTGCGATTTTATTTTTGTGCAATTTTTTTTGTACGATTTATTTTTATGCGGTATACAAATCTTAGCACATTGTTGACCGGTCACGAGTTAACTCGTGTTTTCATGGCCAAACGTTACTGATCGGTCACGAGTTAACTCGTTTTGCACTTGCGTCGGCTATTTTAATTTTTTAAACGCAGGACAATATAGAATATAGCAAAATTTTGTTCATTGTGTTCAATCGCGTCTGCTTTATTATAAAAAAGTATACTTTTCTTGGTACTGAGGCTTTTATTACAATTCTAACATTAGAAAGTGCCAAGAACGACGGAACGTGACGATGAAGCATATTTCAATAAATTATACGTAAATGCTTCATACAGTTGCCCGAGTGATTTTTAAATAAGTTGCAGTCATTTGGAAAATGATTATTGAAAATGAAATAACAAGGACATAATCTAGCTCTTTAAAAGGAAAGCACAACGAAACAAGATATATGTGCAAAACCTCCTATTTATATGTACGCGTAAATGACTGCTGTACAATTAATCATACGAAAAAATATTAAAAGTTACATAAAATTGATGTCCAAAGTTCTGTTTTAATTCATTATGCACGAACAAACTTTATTGAAGATTATTTACATCGTTTCACTTCAATGTTCAATTACGAAATAATAGCCGGTGACTTGAGACAACTTTTGCCGAAAATTGCCGGTCAACAATGTGTTAGCGGCGTTAGCACCAGTTTAATGTTTCCTATCAATGTACATATACATGTTGTGGACAAAATATATGAATGTGTAATTAATCGAAACGTTACCGAAAACGCGTCAACGGTATTATCTGAAATTAGTGCGCTCGCACATAACATCGGCGGAGAAGGCTTTGATTCTTTCGGCGATAATGACCTGGACGAGATGATTGAGGCCCAAACTGTCGATGATAGTGACATTATCAATAGTTTGATAGATTATGAAAATGGACAAGAAGAACCGGTATCCATTACAGCAGATAAAATATATGCAGGAATCCAGATATCGAAAAAATTGGAAACGCATTTTCTTAAAATAGATATCAATGCGGAAAGACGCTTAAAATTCCAAAAAGAGCTGAGATCATGCATGTCTCACTACCGTGACGTTTACAAGCAATTGACCAGTCGACCGTCGTCACAAAAACTGATCACTGAGTTTATGGTACCAAAAAACAAATCAATTGAAATCCTATCTTCAAGCGACGAAAGCGATTTTTAACCAATTCATCACAAGAAGATGCGCGTTTTAGATTACGACGGGTAGCAGCAAACTATTTAATGTACAATTTGAAAACTTCTCCATGTATATGTACAATGAAGAATTAAATATTTTTACAATTTCTTTAGATCTAATTTAATTATTTAATTTAATTGAACTCATACGTCTCTCATCTATTTAATAGATCATTGATGTATTTATTTATGTGCGATGACTTTTTTTTAGATGTTAAGCTATCCACCGCATAAAAAAAATTTATAATAGGATTCCTTCAGGTAGTATGTCGTACAAAATTGTTTATTATAATGTTTTTAGTTTAATTTATAAAATTTTCGAATATATTTTGTACGATTTCCAAATATGCGGTCCCTATCCAATGCACAAAAACAGATTTTCAATTTTATAAAATAAATATACTATCTATGAAGTTCTAGACTTTTTTTTTGAATATTCTTTGTATGTAACAAAATGGGACTAAAAGGGCGAACATTACGGAGTCTGAAAACGTTATTATGTACAATGTGAAAATATACAATTTCTTTACCTGTGTATTTTGAATTTTTCCCGACTCTCATCTAAAGATCAAAGGTGGACTTTTTTTATGCGGTCCCTACCGCATAAAAAAATTTTAGGTAGTATATCGTACAAAATTGTTTATTATATGCAAGAATTTATAAAATTTTCGAATGTTTTTATGTACAATTTCTTTTATGCGGTCCCTATCCACCGCACAAAAACAGGTTTTACTGTATTCGAATATACTATCTATGAAGTTCTAGATTTTTTTTTGTTTCTTTGTATGTAACAGGATGGGACTAAAAACTCGAACATTACGGAGTCTGTAACGTTATTGGTCTTGTGAAAATATACCCCCGCTACCTGTGTATTTTGAAGTTTTCCCGACTTGCTAAAGCAAAGTGCACGAAGAAAGCAAGCTGAACAAATTTACCGCTGGAGTTGATCACAACAAACAACGGTGACTGAAGTATCGAAAATGTTGTCCTCTATAAAATGATATGCCTCGTAAAAATATTTGTCTCTTTATTACCAACAATTTCTTCGTGAAAAGATTACTTATACTTTTTCTACGCACACTGTATGTACTGAATATACAACGTGAAATACTAGAGGGATCTATAGATGCGTGATAAACGCTGCAATATATTATACATCGTTGCATTTATTACGCGTGCCTGCAATAATCTCATCGGAATTATCTACCATGAGCTACCGTGTAATTATGGTTATCTTTCGATAAACAAGCGGTACGCTAGTCCGTCGCATATAATCTCCCGCACAAAGCGTCGAAAGGCGAATAAAAAGTTCTACGATTGAAAAGGACAGGATCACTTCCTCTGAGGCATAGTCGAAAATTGTGTCTACTTTAGCCTTCCATAGATTGCCTATACGTACTAGCGGTTCGCTGAACAAACATCTTCAGAATTTCACGATGCACATGCACTGCTCTTTTGATCAGCGGGTTGCGCCAGATTAATTGATAAGTAGTCGTGCAAAAGTTCCTGGTCACTGACTACCTGACTTCGCTTGAATGGCGCAGGGGCAAAAAACATCGTGCGTCCCATTTTAGCTGTATATTTACCCGTATTTACGCACCATTACTTCGCGATCCTGATAAAGCCTTGTTTGAGCAGCGCACAAACACGGACCGTATCTATAAGTATTGTTACTTAAAGGTGTCTCGTTTGTTTGACGAAGTACGCGCAGCTCGCTAGAAAGCAAAGTTAAGTACTTTCGTCGAAGTTCGGCTTTATGTAGCTGAGATACTTAAAACGTGCACCCCCACCGAATTTTCTTACTCTACTTTTCTGAAAAGTATTATAATTCTTCTCCCTCCTTCAATAACCTTATTCTACTTTAGCTGAATTTGATGCGTCCAGGCTTATTTTGGTTGATACACCTGACAATGAAAATAAAACCAGCATAGTTTAGTTATCGATTCATATCATGAATTTAACAAATTCACATTAGTTGTTTTCAGCATCGTCAGATCTACTATATATCTGCACTAGCAATCGTTTTCTAACATGAATTTGATTAAATGTAAATTGATACCATTTTTTGTGCGAGTTTTTCTTCATATATCAGTCAATAATATAGCTTGTTACAATATTAGTGACAATACAGTGGAATTTGATGTGGCCAGGCTTAATTTGGTTGATACGCCTGACAGTGAAAATAAAACCAGCATAGTTTAGTTGTCGATTCATATCATGAATTTAACAAATTCACATTAGTTGTTTTCAGCATCGTCAGATCTACTATATATCTACACTAGCAATTGTTTTCTAACATGAATTTGATTAAATGTAAATTTATACCAATTTTTGTGCGGGTTTTTTTTTTTATATATCAATCAATATTATAGCTTGTTACAATATTAGTTACAATACAGTTGAATTTGATGCGGCCAGGCTTATTTTGGTTGATACGCCTGACAGTGAAAATAAAACCAGCATAGTTTAGTTGTCGATTCATATCATGAATTTAACAAATTCACATTAGTTGTTTTCAGCATCGTCAGATCTACTATATATCTACACCGGCAATCGTTTTCTAACATGAATTTGATTAAATGTAAATTGATACCAATTTTTGTGCGGGTTTTTCTTTATATATCAATCAATATTATAGCTTGTTACAATATTAGTTACAATACAGTTGAATTTGATGCGGCCAGGCTTATTTTGGTTGATACGCCTGACAGTGAAAATAAAACCAGCATAGTTTAGTTGTCGATTCATATCATGAATTTAACAAATTCACATTAGTTGTTTTCAGCATCGTCAGATCTACTATATATCTACACTAGCAATCGTTTTCTAACATGAATTTGATTAAATGTAAATTGATACCAATTTTTGTGCGGGTTTTTCTTTATATATCAATCAATATTACAGCTTGTTACAATATTAGTTACAATACAGTTGAATTTTATGCGGCTAGGCTTATTTTGGTTGATACGCCTGACAGTGAAAATAAAACCAGCATAGTTTAGTTGTCGATTCATATCACGAATTTAACAAATTCACATTAGTTGTTTTCAGCATCGTCAGATCTACTATATATCTACACTAGCAGTCGTTTTCTAACATGAATTTGATTAAATGTAAATTGATACCAATTTTTGTGCGGGTTTTTCTTTATATATCAATCAATATTATAGCTTGTTACAATATTAGTTACAATACAGTGGAATTTGATGCGGCCAGACTTATTTTGGTTGATACGCCTGACAGTGAAAATAAAACCAGGATAGTTTAGTTGTCGATTCATATCATGAATTTAACAAATTCGCATTAGTTGTTTTCAGCATCGTCAGATCTCCTATATATCTACACTAGCAGTCGTTTTCTAACATGAATTTGATTAAATGTAAATTGATACCAATTTTTGTGCGGGTTTTTGTTTACATATCAATCAATATTATAGCTTATTACAATATTAGTTACAATACAGTTGAATTTGATGCGGCCAGGCTTATTTTGGTTGATACGCCTGACAGTGAAAATAAAACCAGCATAGTTTAGTTGTCGATTCATATCATGAATTTAACAAATTCACATTAGTTGTTTTCAGCATCGTCAGATCTACTATATATCTACACTAGCAATCGTTTTCTAACATGAATTTGATTAAATGTAAATTGATACCAATTTTTGTGCGGGTTTTTCTTTATATATCAATCAATATTATAGCTTGTTACAATATTAGTTTCAATACAGTTGAATTTGATGCGGCCAGGCTTATTTTGGTTGATACGCCTGACAGTGAAAATAAAACCAGCATAGTTTAGTTGTCGATTCATATCATGAATTCAACAAATTCACATTAGTTGTTTTCAGCATCGTCAGATCTACTATATATCTACACCGGCAATCGTTTTCTAACATGAATTTGATTAAATGTAAATTGATACCATTTTTGTGCGAGTTTTTCTTTACATATCAATCAATATTATAGCTTGTTACAATATTAGTTACAATACAGTTGAATTTGATGCGGCCAGGCTTATTTTGGTTGATACGCCTGACAGTGAAAATAAAACCAGCATAGTTTAGTTGTCGATTCATATCATGAATTTAACAAATTCACATTAGTTGTTTTCAGCATCGTCAGATCTACTATATATCTACACCGGCAATCGTTTTCTAACATGAATTTGATTAAATGTAAATTGATACCATTTTTTGTGCGGGTTTTCTTTATATATCAATCAATATTATAGCTTGTTACAATATTAGTTACAATACAGTTGAATTTGATGCGGCCAGGCTTATTTTGGTTGATACGCCTGACAGTGAAAATAAAACCAGCATAGTTTAGTTGTCGATTCATATCATGAATTTAACACATTCACATTAGTTGTTTTCAGCATCGTCAGATCTACTATATATCTACACCGACAATCGTTTTCTAACATGAATTTGATTAAATGTAAATTGATACCACTTTTTGTGCGAGTTTTTCTTTATATATCAATCAATATTATAGCTTGTTACAATATTAGTTACAATACAGTTGAATTTGATGCGGCCAGGCTTATTTTGGTTGATACGCCTGACAGTGAAAATAAAACCAGCATAGTTTAGTTGTCGATTCATATCACGAATTTAACAAATTCACATTAGTTGTTTTCAGCATCGTCAGATCTACTGTATATCTACACCGGCAATCGTTTTCTAACATGAATTTGATTAAATGTAAATTGATACCATTTTTTGTGCGGGTTTTTCTTTATATATCAATCAATATTATAGCTTGTTACAATATTAGTTACAATACAGTGGAATTTGATGCGGCCAGGCTTATTTTGGTTGATACGCCTGACAGTGAAAATAAAACCAGCATAGTTTAGTTGTCGATTCATATCATGAATTTAACACATTCACATTAGTTGTTTTCAGCATCGTCAGATCTACTATATATCTACACCGACAATCGTTTTCTAACATGAATTTGATTAAATGTAAATTGATACCAATTTTTGTGCGGGTTTTTCTTTATGTATCAATCAATATTATAGCTTGTTACAATATTAGTTAGAATACAGTTGAATTTGATGCGGCTATGCTTATTTTGGTTGATACGCCTGACAGTGAAAATAAAACCAGCATAGTTTAGTTGTCGATTCATATCATGAATTTAACAAATTCACAATAGTTGTTTTCAGCATCGTCAGATCTACTATATATCTACACCGGCAATCGTTTTCTAACATGAATTTGATTAAATGTAAATTGATACCAATTTTTGTGCGGGTTTTTCTTTATATATTAATCAATATTATAGCTTGTTACAATATTAGTTACAATACAGTGGAATTTGATGCGGCCAGGCTTATTTTGGTTGATACGCCTGACAGTGAAAATAAAACCAGCATAGTTTAGTTGTCGATTCATATCATGAATTTAACAAATTCACATTAGCTGTTTTCAGCATCGTCAGATCTACTATATATCTACACTAGCAGTCGTTTTCTAACATGAATTTGATTAAATGTAAATTGATACCAATTTTTGTGCGGGTTTTTCTTTATATATCAATCAATATTATAGCTTGTTACAATATTAGTTACAATACAGTGGAATTTGATGCGGCCAGGCTTATTTTGGTTGATACGCCTGACAGTGAAAATAAAACCAGCATAGTTTAGTTGTCGATTCATATCATGAATTTAACAAATTCACATTAGTTGTTTTCAGCATCGTCAGATCTACTATATATCTACACCGGCAATCGTTTTCTAACATGAATTTGATTAAATGTAAATTGATACCATTTTTTGTGCGAGTTTTTCTTCATATATCAGTCAATAGTATAGCCTGTTACAATTTTACTTTAAATCTTCCTGACTCGTAAAAACATATTCATGGCTCTCGCATAATTTTAAAATGATCGTAAGTGAAATTTTTGTCTCTTCCAGCTGAAAAATCTGCCGGCCCCCGGTCCATGCGAGTTCTACTTCTGTTCTTCACATGATCGAAACTGCCACTTACGGCACGAGCCGTTCTATTATATGTATCTCTCCTGCTATCAACGACTTCATCCTGACTCCCGATTTCAGCTCGCATCGGCCGCGACTTCGCCAGGTCTCGTCGTTTGCACAGTGGCTTGTCCGGGTGAATTATACGAGATCCGATCGTGAAAACGCTCGGAAATTCGCGAGGCGCGTGCGCGTCACCTGACCCACGACTAATTCAAAATTTCCTCCTCTGCCTTCCGCATCCTGCTACCGTTGCGCGCTGTCCCGTGGAAGACGGGCACGACCAAATGAAAACGGAGAAATTAATTGGACGTCGGACTGCACGGCGGAAGGAAGAAATTAACCCGCTGGAAATTAACCGGTCCGTGTTGCGAGTCACGAGGCATGTTCTCGGAGAATTCGTCGATTAATAACTCGCGAGCGCCAGCGTGGCAGTGACAAATAATATTTCGGTTAATACAACGCGCTGGGGCGATGTGCGATAATTTGGCGTTCATGCATCGATGGTTTCTTATGTGGGTGTGGTGAAGGCGCGTCTGCATTGTTGGTGAAATTAGAAATTTATTTGCGTGCACCGATCAACTGGTTAACACATTGCGGACCGGGCATTCTATTGCTAATCGTACCCAGTGGCCGGGTATTTTTTTGCGTCAAATATTTTTAAATTAGTGATGATTTGTTAGTAGTTAACACGTTGACTGCCACGGTGGTCACCGGTGAATAAAACATTTGACTAAAAATGCAAAAAATTCGCAATGAATCCTATTTGCAATTTTGTAAATGCAATTGATATTGGAACGGTGCTTCAATACTTTGGCTTCTAACAACTGTGCATTACTTTCATTTTGCACGATTTAATCATACTCTGCAGTATTTTATCGCATCGCGGTTCAAACATGGCAAGAAACGCTTGGCAGTTTGTGTTAAACTGTCCACAAATATTTCTGTAATATTGCTAATCGTTTTGGCGCCATCCATATTTAAGAGCTTCAAATAATTAATTCGCAACACAAATTACGAAAAACTGCGGCTGACAATCATGCAACTGTGTGATATCTCGTCACCTGCCTCAAACAAAAATATGCAAGACGATATAATCGGTCGGAACCACACGTGCGAAATACGCAAGACGATATATCTCGTCAATCGAACGACGAAATAACATATATATATATCTTACACGATCAACTGTGTTAACACGTTGACTGCCGTGCGTATTTTGCCGTATTAGAACGGCGATGCTATGAAATACTACAGCGTTTGACTGAATTATGCAAAATGTAAATAATATGCAAGTATTGGAGACCAAAGAATCGCATCACTATTCTAATAATAACTGCATTTATAAAATAATTATTACTACCCATTGCGAATATTTTAGATCTTCAGTAAAATCTCTTGCGCCGGTCACCGGTGACCCCCACGGCAGCCAACGTGTTAATACATTGAAATTCGCTATTCAAAGGAAACTGATGTTTCGATACTAACTGTGTAGACCACATGTTCGTAGTGTTAGGCGACGTAATGTTGCCTTTTTCTTAATAGTAAATCTCAACGTTGAAATTTTCTGTATCTTGATCTTGAATATCTAGCATCTGCGGTAGCATCAGATACGAACCCTTGAACCACTCGCATATCTAATTTACTTAAAAACATATTACAAACTTTTTCCTCAATTAAAAAAAAAAGGTGGAGTATTGCCACTTTTGGCAAAGTACGTGTCCATTATTTTTTGCCCGACAAGCCCCATATCAAATCTGCCCTCGCGAGAGCTTTACGCCTCGCCTCGTCGCTCATGATCACCGCCACTTTCGGCTAGCCGCAAATGGCATAGCGGGACATAGGCACCACAAGATTATTGCTAAGCCCGTCGCCTGAGCATTGTCGCCGGCGCGACGTATCATCGAACTTCCGCGATTTATCTCCCCGCCCGACTCCGCGCCCCACGGTCGCACACGCAATTTACCGGAAATCTGGGTTAGGATATCTCCGGGAGGCTATCTCGCCAGGAAATCGCCGGGCCCGGCCACCGGCGGATAAAGAATGAAGCCCACATCCAGCCGAGCGTACGGATCGTTGTAATCGAGCAGCCGCGCGCATTGTGTAAACCCGCGCAAAAGCGTATAAACGACGTAAAGAGGGCTCGCCGGCAGGATATTAAAACGCGAACGGCAACGATATCATACTCAGCCGCTGTAAATCTGACGGCGCGTGTGCGCGTGAAAATCCGCGAATTTCGATTTCCAGCCAGTCGTATTTCACGGCGTGAAATCGCACGCGCCCCTCCACGCTCGTCCGCTCCGTCCGTCTCGCCGCTCACCGTTTTTTTCTCCGCGCGGTATGCGCGCGCGGAAAATTACACGAGTCGGGCTAGCGGGAAACGGCAGGGAAGTCGATTTACATACCTCCATGGGCCCGGATCGCGCGCGGATCGAGTTACCGACGGGTCGCGGGGCGAACTTAATTAAGCGCGCGGGATCGCGCAGGCTGAAGTGTGCGCGTGCCCGTGCACTTCGTTAAATTTTATACCCCGTGATACTGCGGACGCGCGACGCGGCTTTAACGTCGCCTTTAATTACATAGCGGCACGAGCCGACGGAACCGCGGCCGGAAGTCATGTGGGAGGGGACGTTGCATGGAATCCCGTGCGTTCGACCGTGCGTTCGACCGTGCGTTACCCCGTGCACTGCGGATCGCCAGGGCAAACGGATTAACTGCCGATGCGCGCCGCATTTTTCCACAAAATGCTGCTCCGACGATTTACGCAGCGCGCACGTATAGCTTGACATAGCAAACGTTGACCCTGGCTGTTTCAGGGGCAGTGACGAAAGAGGTGCTGTGTGGGGGGATCAGTATCCCTTCCAAAGGTGCATTCTGATGTGTTGACTCTTTTGCAGGTAAAGAAACTATTTATCGTAGCAAACAACGAAGGAGGTTCTATGCAAAGAAACGAGTACCCCTTACAAAGGTGCAATTTGATATTTTGATTCTGTAGGAGGTAAAGAAGTAGTGCAAAGAAGGCACTTGTCGAAGCATATGTGAACCCTAGAAGTTTCAGGGGCACTGACGAATGAACTTTTTTGCGGTGGAATCAGTACCCTCTCCTCACAAATATTCTTATGTTTTCGCTACACGGAAGACAAAGTTGCCACTTGCCAAGCAAACGTTGACCCTGGCTGTTTCAGGGGCAGTGACGAAAGAGGTGCTGTGTTGGGAAAACCACCCAAATCGCAAAAGTGCATTCTAATGTGTTAACTCTTTTGCAGTTTCAAATATTTATCGTAGCAAACAACATTCCGTTGCTATGCAAAGAAACGCAGTGTCTATGGAAAGTGTCCGGCGACACACTGATATTTTGTCTGTAGGAGATAAAGCAATAAAGTGCAAAAAGGCACTTGTCGAAGCAGGGATGTGAACCCTAGAAGTTTATGGGGGGTCTTCAACGAATCACTTTTCTGCAAGGTGGAATCAGGACCCTCCTCACGAATATTCTTATGTGTTTCCACCCCCACACGGAAGACAAAGTTGCCACTTGGCCAAGCAAAGGTGGATCCTGACTGTTTTATGGGGCAGTGACGAAAGAGGATGCTATAGGGAGGGGGATCAGTATCCCTTCCAAACGTGCATTCTGATGTGTTGACTCTTTTGCAGGTAAAGAAACTATTTATCGTAGCAAACAACACAAGGAGGTTCTATGCAAAGAAACACGCATCATCACACTTCAACAAAGTCAATTACAAAGGTGCAATTTGATATTTTGATTCTGTATCTAGGTAAAGAAGTAGTGCAAAGAAGGCACTTGTCGAAGATTTGAACCCTAGAAGTGACGCGGTCAACTGACGAATGAACGTTTTTTGCGGACGGAATCAGTACCCTCTCCTCACGAATATTCTTATGTTTTCGCTACACGGAAGACAAAGTTGCCACTTGGCCAAGCAAAGGTGGATCCTGACTGTTTTAAGGGCAGTGATAAAGGAGGGGAGTTTTATGCGGAGTACTTCCTCCGCACGTGTATTTTTACGTTTTCGTTCTAGCGATTTCGACAGCGTGCCACCAACCAATAATAGGGACTTGTGGCGGAAAGGGACACGACAAGTTGGCGTGAGTCATAGTCGGAAAATGACGCGTTCAGGATCCACGTTTGCTTAGACGAGCTATAACGCGATGCACGCGAAAGCGATCGGACTTAAATTAGACGCAACCGACGTGAAAGCGATAAGACGCTATTTTGTGTCGACGGTCTATGGTAAGTGGTCGGGACCGGTGGTGTGACGAAAGTCATAGTTAAGTGTTCGGGAGTTTTTGCGCGCAATTGGAGAGCTGAGTCACGCGAGAGTGAACCGTGGAATGGCCATTTTTTGTCCATGCATCATAAACGGCAGCAGCTGATACCGTCAATGACCCACCCATGGTATATGGATCCGGCTTGTTTCTGGAACTTCTTGCTTCATATGAAGGGAAGACTTGAGAATAGGCACGACGCATTTTTAAACTCATTTTGTCCGAAGATGAAACTTGGAATGAAAAAAAATATTATCCTTTTTTCCCGATTTATTTTTATATGTATAAACCTATAATCACAAAATAAAATCTTCAAATTATAATCATTCTAATAGAACTAATATTAGGTTAAAAATTATACTTTCAGATTTTCACGGGCATCTCACTCAGCGGGTGTTTCCAAAGAAAAAAGGAGTGTAGCAAAATGTTTAGTTCGAACAGGAAG
The DNA here is from genome assembly GCA_033815515.1 of Cryptocheilus praepositus. NCBI lineage: Eukaryota > Metazoa > Arthropoda > Insecta > Hymenoptera > Pompilidae > Cryptocheilus > Cryptocheilus praepositus. The sequence goes on from JAWWQZ010000257.1 coordinate 5,717,878, forward strand.
CTGGATATTTATTTCGGATCGAAACTGTATATGCATTCGAACTGTAACACCTTAAGGTCCATATAGAACATCCCCTATTAATATGTGCCGCAACGAAGACCAATTCACAGCTCGCCAAGCTATACACACCTACGTATCATTTGCTTATCAAGAGGTGTCTAATTGGGTGACGGCCCGCTGTCGATACCACCAATAAGACAAATGCATACATCACAACTACAGCTAAGTACCGGATTGCAGGATCTGTCATACGTGTATGGATACTTTAGTATTTCTTCCATTTTACATTTCATATTTTCAGGAGACGGCGACGGATATTTTCATGACGTGCACATATCGCACGTACATGCGCTTATCTCATTACCGATCGGCAGTGAGGCTTCGTCCAATTAAAAGTCTCGGGGCAAACACATGACACGCAGTTGTACTGCATGCTACCGCATATTTTGCATGCATCGTACATATGTCAACGTAGAAGGGCGCGAAATTAGCTGTGTTCCGGAAGAAAATGCACACAATGCAGTTCATCTCACTACCAGTTGAGCCAAACATACTTCTCGGAGCTTTAATTAAGACGGCAGGTGCCATTTCTGCGTCCGCAACGTGACTCTTTCGTCTCTAAGCCCATGTAAAGAAGACATCTTCGCAAACTTTCATCCTTCCATTTCCCATGCTGCTGCCGCGGCGAAAGCTGCTTGTCATAATGAGAATGACGGCAGATGAAAGCGAGCGGTTTCAGAGGCGGTCAACGGGCAAAGCAAGAAGACCTCAAACAATAACGTCTCCTCAACGGCATTGTGCGCGACGCAAGAAGAAAGCCAAAGAAAACCGGCGTATCGACGTGTCTCATTTTTCATCAGGCAAGCGCAGCTTTCGGTTCGCAAGTTGGCCTTTTACTCACGGCCCTGTTACGTTCGCCCGTCCCCACGAATTATTGTACGCACGCCCGCGCAACCCTTCCGTTTTGACGACGTCGTTCAAGCAAAAGTACCTCTTTCACTGAACTCTCTCAGTGCGCAATACGCTTGCTGCAAACCGAAACGCGCGATTCCCACTCGTGGATTTCGTTTAAATTTGTATGCCCCGTAATAGCTCCACGCTGTTTCGACGTCGACTTTAATCGCATAATGGCACCGTGCAAATTGGTCTCCCGGCGAGAGGCGGCCGACCGCTATCAACGCCCATTGCGAATCAACTTTTGCAATCGAGAGGAAAGAAGCGGCGACGAGCCCAGGACCGTACGGTAACTGATATTAATATGTCGCCACCCTTTAAAACGGAATAACCTCTTTAAAATCGAGGGAAGAGTTAAATTTTTGGAGATTTAGGACAGTGCGTTTGCTAGATGTCGTGTGGAACAAGGCTTGAAAAATGCAATTTAGAGAAATTATGTACAGGACTGTACGGTAACTGATATTAATATGTCGCCACCCTTTAAAACGGAATAACCTCTTTAAAATCGAGGGAAGAGTTAAATTTTTGGAGATTTAGGACAGTGCGTTTGCTAGATGTCGTGTGGAACAAGGCTTGAAAAATGCAATTTAGAGAAATGATGAAAGAACTCCGTGTTTCACAATGTTGGTATTTAAGGCTGGGATGATATTAATATACGCCATCCTTTAAAACGGAATAACCTCTTTAAAAAAAGGTTTAAGAGTTAAAGTTTTGGAGATTTAGGACATTCGTTTGCTGGATGTCGTGTGGAACAAGGCTTGAAAAATGCAATTTAGAGAAATTATGAAAGAACTCCGTGTTTCACAATGCTGGTATTTAAGGCTGGGATGAAAATTTAAATACACCTATCCTCGGATTAGCGATTACAAACATCATGGTTTCATGCATAAAAAGTTGTTTAAATCGAAACAAGTTTGGTCGGTTTTAATTAAATTCATTTAGTTCAAAGTAAAATAAAAATAAAATACAGTTGAAAAACGAAAAGAATGTCAGTCCATTAATGAAATGACAAATTTATAAAGCTATAAAATAACAAATGCATAAACCTACGTATATAAAGTGTGTGGACATTTGGTTAACCGGGACAGGACTCGACTAATTTTCCCACTTTTAGCAATGGACTCGTAAAGAGTATTATACACATATGCAGTTGTTATTGCAAAACTCGTGACAAACAACTTATAACTTCTGGGTGATATATGTTTATTATATAGAATATACAGCGTAAAAATATAAAAAAGACACAAATAACACTTTCTTTTTATTTTCGTAATGACATATTATATTTTTCGTCCCTTTTTACTTTTCATACCAGGCAGGTTTTGCGGTTTCGAGCTGTTACTGTTCAGCTTCCGTTCCTCTGTTTACTTTTCATAGTAACAGCATCGAATTCCTAGCGTCAAAGATCTTCCAGTATTCCAAAATTTTGCCAGCTTGCTATACTATACTAAGCAATACATGTGGTATCAGAAAAGGGACGGTCATCGTTTGCGAATGCACCGAATGGCCGGGCCAATGGCGGGACATGAGATTAGAATGGGTACGTGAAGCAAATTAAAGACTCGGAGTAGTCTGTTTTGCCACCGTACGTAGCAGACCATCTTATACGTTTTAGTACAGTAAAACCTGTTTTTGTGCGGTGGATAGGGACCGAATAAAAGAAATCGTACAAAAAAATATTCGAAAATTTTAAAAATTCTTACATATAATAAACAATTTTGTACGATATACTACCTAAAATTTTTTTATGCGGTGGATAGGGACCGCATAAAAAAAGGCGGACTTAGAAAATACATCAATGATTTATGAAATAGGTGGGAGAATGCTCTCAATTAAATTAAATAATTAAATTAGACCTAAAGAAATTGTAAAATTATTTAATTCTTCATTGTACATATACATGGAGAAGTTTTCAAATTGTACATTAAATAGTTTGCTGCTACTCGTCGTAATCCAAAACGCGCATCCTCTTGTGATGAATTGGTTGAAAATCGCTTTCGTCGCTTGAAGATAGGATTTCAATTGATTTGTTTTTTGGTACCATAAACTCAGTGATCAGTTTTTGTGACGACGGTCGACTGGTCAATTGCTTGTAAACGTCACGATAGTGAGACATGCATGATCTCAACTCTTTTTGGAATTTTAAGCGTCTTTCCGCGTTGGTATCTATTTTAAGAAAATGCGTTTCCAATTTTTTCGAAATCTGGATCCCTGCATATATTTTATCTGCTGTAATAGATTCCGGTTCTTCTTGCGTATTTTCATAATCTATCAAACTATTGATAATGTCACTATCATCGCCAGTTTGGTCCTCAATCATCTCGTCCAGGTCATTATCGCCGAAAGAATCAAAGCCTTCTCCGCCGATGTTATGTGCGAGCGCACTAATTTCAGATAATAGCGTTGACGCGTTTTTGGTAACGTTTCGATTAATTACACATTCATACATTTCGTCCACAACATGTATATGTATTGGGTTGGCCACTAAGTGATTGCCGATTTGAAATAAGAAGGAAAATTCTTAATTTTTGTTTAAAAACGTTACTTTATTCAATTAGATACTGTCCGTTTTTGTCGATGACCTTTTGCCATCGTTCTGGCAGTGTCAAAATTCCACATTCGTAAAATTTCTGATCTTTGCTATCAAAAAACTGAATTAACACGTTGACTGCCGTGCGTATTTTGCCGTATTAGAACGGCGATGCTATGAAATACTACAGCGTTTGACTGAATTATGCAAAATGTAAATAATGTGCAAGTAATGGAGACCAAAGAATCGCATCACTATTCTAACAATAACTGCATTTATAAAATAATTATTACTACCCATTGCGAATATTTTCGATCTTCAGTCAAATCTCTTGCGCCGGTCACCGGTGACCCCCACGGCAGCCAACGTGTTAAGTGTGATCTGACATCATCAGCGTTATTAAAAATTTTACCATTTAAGGAGTTCTGCATGGAACGAAACAAATGGTAGTCTGAAGGCGCAAGATCGGGGCTATATGGTGGGTGCGATAAAACATCCCAACCCAGTTCCAATAATTTTTGGCGAGTGATCAAAAACGTGTGGGGCTTTGCATTATCATGGTGGAAAACGGAACCCTTACGATTTGACAATGCAGGCCGCTTTTCTTGAATTGCATCGCTCAGTTTGGCGAGTTGTTGAATGTACACGTTTGAATTGATCGTTTGGTTTTGTGGCATAAGTTCAAAGTACAAAATTCCTTTATAATCCCACCAGACTGACAGCATAATTTTTTTGGTGAATCTCTGCTTTTGATGTCGTTTGGGCTGGTTCATCTTTCATCACCGATGATCTCTTCCGATTTACGTTGTTATAAACTATCCACTTTTCGTCGCCAGTAATTAGGCTTTTCAGAAATGGATCAGTTTCGTAGCGTTTTAGAAGCGAATCGCAAATGTTAATGTGTTGCGTCAAATGAATTTCTTTAAGCTGGTGAGGGATCCATAAATCGAGTTTCTTGATGTAACCAAGCATTTTTAATTTTTTTTCCAATGCATGTATGCGATGCATTGAGTTTCTCCGCAATATCACGTGTTGTACTATGACGATCTGAATCGATAATGGCCTTGATATGGATCTCATCGACTTCAACTGGACGGCCAGATCGTTGAGCACTTTTCAGTGAAAAATCACCAGAACGAAATCTGGCAAACCAATTTTGACACTGCCTTTCTTTTAAGGCTTCATTTCCATATACCGCACATAACTTCTTTTGTGCTTGCGATGCGTTCTTGCCTTTTCGAAAGTAATACAATAAAATATGTCTGAAGTGCACGTCTTGTTCTTCCATTTTTAAAATGGGATAAAAACAAAACTAAAGCACTAATCGATATAATTTTTTTGCTAAATTAAAGATAGAAGTCCAAATAATAAGAAACAAATATAGATTCGAAGCAATGATCGCGTTAACAAAACAAAAGAAAGTGTAAAGTCCATCTATCGACAAAATGCGCAATCACTTAGTTGCCAACCCAATACATTGATAGGAAATATTAAACTGGTGCTAACGCCGCTAAGATTCATATACAGCATAAAAATAAAATCGCACAAAACCAATCACATAGAAAACGACCGCACAAAAACAGGTTTTACTGTATTCCCAGTAGATTGCATTTATTTTCTATTCTGTATGTGTTGTTTCTGCATTCATATTTGAATACTGTTTAATCAAATCAGTTTAATGCAAATCAGTATTCTGTATACAGCGATGCTTATAAGCTTACATGACTGCTAAAGAATCGACGCCCGCGTATATTTCTGCTTGCCGCAGCTACGACGGTTAAAAGCAAAACGCTTCGATTCTTGGCAATGTCATGCAGCTACACAAAGATCCATGTATCGCTGGAAACTGAGTACGAGAATGAAACGGGTAGACTGAATAACGCATAGACAAGCGTCTACCTTTACGCGTTGCGCGTCGCGCTAAGTCGCGGGAAATCTGTCGTGCTAAATGACGAAAAACGCTGCTGTGCGCAAAAAATGACGGCGGACTTAATTAGACAGATAACGTGCCTATAATTGGATCGTCGAAGCGCGTGCGTCGAGTGAAAGTCAACGTGGTGCAGTTAAAGGCACGCAGGAAAAGGAGCAAGCTGATGAAAGGATTGGGATCCGTGTCAGTCGATTACGAACGCTGCCAGTTGAATTCTTTAACGAACGGTGCTCGTTAGGCGGATGCTGATGAGCGGAGCTTCGACCGTATGTTGTGTGCGTGCAGGGTCATGTTTCAACGAAAATGCGACGTTTTGATTCGCTGATGACGCACAGTGAGCCCTATTAACCGCGGATTATGACGGTGTCGTAAAAATTACGAGCTCGAAATACAAAATTCTGCCAAGTCGACAGTTTGTTGCGCGAGAGTGATCGTTAATTGTTTCAATTACTTTTTTAACTGTAGTTTAAACCCAAGTTACAGGGTGTTGTTTGAGTAGTCAATTTTACGAAACTTTCATAATGGCACCATTCACAGTAATGCGTCATAATCTGGTGTTAATATCCGAAGCCTTTAAACCTGAATGTTTTTCAAAATTGAACGCGTAATTCACTGGGTGACGTAAAGTAGTTATTTTAAAATTGGAATTCAGTGGAATCATGGAAAACATATTAAAAGTCTGTTCTTCCATGTTTCACTTTCACTTTATATTGAAAATGTCAATAATGGGTTTGTTTAAATTTGAGTAAATTACATACGGGCCAAAACGTGCATCAAGATGAAAATTTTCGCATAATACATTTTCCTATAACGCGTAATGCATTAATCGCATTACACAAGAGTCTATTGTATTTCGGACCACGGCCGTATAGACATAGTAATATTCGCAGCCCGTTGATACCTACACAAAATTCACACTTCCCTTTATTCCACAATCTCGACGTACGGCCCAATAGAAGCCAGGATTGCATTAAAATTACACAATCGATAAGTCCGCGTCACTGTATAGACATCGTCAATAACTTATTAGCATCGCACAAGCATCTATCTTGCAATTTCTCTGTCTATTCACCTGTGCACAGAAACGGGGAAGTAACGAGTTATTAATTTAAAAAGTACCTTCGATGAACCGTTAGTGCCGCACAACCATTCATCTTACAAATCTGTGTTCATTAAATTACGTACCACAGCTGTCAAGCGACACAGTGTTATTAAATTAAACGTGTCTCCTAGAAGAGAGACGCCTGACAGAAAGCATATACGGTCGAATTAGAAACTGAATATACGATTACGTGTACTAACGTCCCTTATCAATTATAATGTCAGTCGACGGGAGAACTCTCTTGCCGCGGGCTCAAGCTGCTGTGGGAAAAATAAACAGCCTGCGGCTGGGCGGAAAGCACGTGGTACAGGAAGCGAAAGAGTGGGTACTTGGGAAATCAGTCGGTTGCATTTCCGCGTTTGCGGAATCTTTCAAAAACGCTCCCTCATTACCCGACTGTTAATGAGCGAAATCTTCGTTACCGGAAGGGCTCTAAAAGCGTCTGCAGTCTTTTGTGAAAAATTCACGCGCCTAAGTAATGGCATTGCGGGAGTGAGCGGGGAGAATTAAGTTGTTGCCGCAGGGCGGTGCACGAATCATTATTGTAAGATGAGACAACGTAGCATGGCGCACGTATGCTCAGTGTGCAGCAAGTGTGGAATGAGTAAACAAGAGGAAATGCACTGTTACCTACGTCGAATTACCCGGCTTTTTACGTAGTGTCGCGTTAGAGAATAAATACATGCAGCTACGTACATGATAAAAATGCGTGTATATACACGGTGATACGGAAATAGATAACTAAACGTGCGTGCTGTATTTTAACTCTTTGCGCTCGACGCGCTTTTCTCTCGGGCTGACCAGCAACTCGACAGTAATCCGCCGCGCGCTATTATTTTGAGTTCGTTTCTGTTAACTTAAAATAATTTTAAGCACAATGGGACACTTTAAACTCGTATATTTTAACATTACATACATTTATTTAACTTAATGAAGGATATTTATTAAGGATTACGTTCTATAATTTTTCTTCTTGTGGTATTTTGTAAAACAATCTCCAATGTGCATTCTTGGCTTTTCGGGGCATGTGTCACAATAGCACACAGTTTGTCGTCTTTGGCCGGACTTTCGTTGGGAACAAACTTTGCAATTGGATTGCATTTTGTAATTGGTTCTTTTTGTACCTTTTTTTTTTAATTTGAAAGAAGCGAATTGAAAGAAGCGTTGCGACGTCTATCAGCGTTCTATTATTCTCAAGGCATAATGCACGCATTGATATTCGTTTGTGTTTTTGAGATAAGACATCTTTATAGCTATGTAGACACCTCATAAAATGATCTACAAAAGGCCAGGTAGACTTGTCAAGCGATATTCGTTAGGCCAAACACAAATAAACACCGTTACCACTCAATTTACCGCATCGATGCGAGTGGTGCCTGAGAGGCACCGGTCGAGCGCAAAGAGTTAACCCTTAACGGACGAGAGGCGACTCTCAGTCGCCACGGTGTTCCGCGCGGCAGGACGAGTGGCGAGTGAGAGGCGACACTCGGTGTATATGTTAGATTTTGTTATCTCCAAACAACAGGGTCGCACTATTGGTTCTGGGAAAAGTTCCTTAGCTATCGATGGTCTCTTATACAATGTATGAAATGATTTACCATAACAGAGATAAGATATTGAAACATTCTTCGATGAGTGTAGCTCTGACAGTGGTTCCGACATCAGTTGAGACTTGGCAAGTGTGGCAAAAGCATCAGAAGAATTTTTTGTAAAGTTTGTAGTAAAGATTGTAAAGTTTGTTCTACCCGAAACAAGCCAGGTGGAAGACATGAAACCTCATATTATTGTGATAGATGTCCAGAAAAGCCACGGATGCATCTTGGTCAATGCTTCGTAAAGTATCACACACAGCCAAAATACAGAACATAATTGTAGGATATGTGATTTTGTATGAACGAGCAATGAGAAAGTGTGCGTATGAGAGAGAGAGAGAGAAAGCGAGAGTGAGAAAGAATGCATGTGTCCATATTTGTTATTACAAAAGTTCTCGAAAGAATTTACTATCATGGAAACCAAACAGTATAAAAGTGTTGAGCACGATATTAAAATAAGTAGAGTCTTTGCGAATCTTTCAAGACTAACAGTGTGTGCGCCTTAGCGAATTTTCAGAGAAGATCAGCGAATGTGTTTAGCGAGTTTTGAGCGAAACTTTGTCAGCATTTAATGCAGAGTGCAGTACGAGTAATATTATAACCATTACTTTTGTGATTAAAACCGTTTAATATATCATTCCAATTAAAAATCCTACATCATTTTTGTAAAAATAAAGTTTTAAAGGTGTAAATATAGATAAACAATCGAAATATAACGTTTTTATGAGATAATTTATATGTAAGATCATTTTATTATATCATGTAAGTCACTCAACGCATTCGCAAAAATCGCTTCGTCCTGCTACCTCACCCGGTCGAAAAAGTCGTCGTCCGTTAACCCTTTGCACTCCGAATTTTATTTCAATTTCGTTACCAGCAGCTCCCAACGCTTTTAAGTGTTTTATTTGAAATTTACTTGAACTAAAAAATAAGGCAATTTAAATAAATAAAGGAAGAAAGTGATTCTCCTAAATACCAGCTTTATTTATACTATTGTCGTATTTGGACATTTTCAAGCGTATGATATCTTTTGAAACAACTTCCAAGATACAACCCTGGTTTTCTTTCGCACGTTTTAAAAAAATAGGTGGTTTCTCTTCTTGCTGCAGGTATTTTTCTATTTGAGCAAATTGCAAAGTCTTTGTGTTTTCCTTCGGAATGTACGAAGATGAAATGAAACTTTCCATCTAAAAGATCATGTTTTCCAGGCCTTCCCAATTTCATATTTGGAGTACGACAATCACGAGTAAGCATCGACAAAATCTTCTCGCGAAATTTTTTGTGGGCTATACGCTTTTGTTTTTTCTTTATATAAAATATACGCATTTACCATGAAAATTTCTAATCCCCAGAACAAATGTTTCCTCCACCACTTGAGTGCTCGGCGTAAAAAACAATAAGATGTCGCGTATTGGTTCGCCACATCGACACCACCCATATTTTTATTATAATCTCTGATCACATCCAGTTCTTTTATTTTTCTTCAATTACCTGAATGTCTAACCCTTTTAGTGACATTGCGAGAGCGCCGATAACCTGTATGCATCTATTTATTTGAACATGAAAAAATGTCGAGTGGGACTCGACAAAGGAGTTCCTGAGATAAAAACTGATGTCGAGTCACACTCGACATAGGAGTGCAAAGGGTTAAGGGTTAAACCTTAACGCTCTGGTTGTTTTTGTAACGCCAAAAATTAATTGATGCCGCATTTGTAGATATGCTTTACTTTAGCGTAAATAAGAGATTAATTTTCCATTTTGCAATTCACTCTGGTTTGATAGCTTCCGAAATATTCGCATTATGACACGCACGCATCATCTAACTCGAAGTTTTGTCGAAGGCATTCATCCCCGCATTTACAACGAGTCGCATATTACAGCCGGCACATGCATGATCATCGACCGGCGTCGATTGAAATATGAATATTTTACGTAACGTCGATTACTCGAATTCGGTTTGCCGATTGGCATCATATAGATTTCACGTGAATGCGAAAGCATAAGTGAACGGCCGCAACTGGTAATTACGTATGTACGCCACCACACGTAATTAAGCGGAACATTGGAGAGATATATATGTACATATATATATTTTTTCTTTATTATTATTATATTGCATTATAGATGTATACATGTCGCATACATATTTATGTTGTAATTTTCTTTCTATTAATTATTCTTTCATTGCCTCGTCTTGTCGCTATGCTCTTCCAAGCTTCCGATCATTGTTCCGTATAGCAACAGCAACGGGCACCTAAACTCTACTGTTTCGAGGTACTTTTACAGTGCATGAGAATTATTTTTTTTATAATAAAAATAATGAGTGCCATGAATTCCGTCTTTAAATTCCCGTGCTCCTGCTTTAGCCACTAAAACCTGGAGAACAAAATAAACGTGGTGTTCGTGATATTCATCGAAGGTGTCGCGAGCAGTTGCTAAAAAATAATAAAAATAGTTTCTGTAATTTAATTCCGTGAAATCGGAAACCGGCAACAATCCGGAAGCCAACAATTTTGTATAAGGATGACATGAAAGTCGAGGCGACAGGAGTACTTAATATCAGATTTCCAGGAGCCGTCAGTTTGACTGATTTTGAACTTTTCAACCAAAATCACAGAAACTCTTATTATTCTGTACAAAATATTCGCCACACCTTCGACAATCACGAGTGCCTCGTTTATTTAATTTTCCAATTATTACACCTGGCAGAAACGAAATCCAACCATTTCTACATTCATGGCTACGAAAGCCACAAATTGAAAATGTCATCCTAATCTTTTCTTCCGATGACCTTATCTCAGTTGCGTGTCCGTAGAGACATTTTCCCTGTTCCCCAACTGTTCGAATCCGCGTCCGATCAGACAGAGCAATGTGAGCGATTTTACTGCATACTCAATACAATCTCGCGCGCGTGTAAACACGGCGAGTGAGTGGGCGGGCCGTAAGGAAGAAATAATAAAGGCAAAAGAAACGGTCGCGGTACCTTTTGCCGCGGGATAACGCAGTCGCCGCAGCGATAAATCAGAGAGTCGCACGGTGTGAGAGCAACAATTTACGTAATGAAAGAAGTTCTCCGCGGGCCGCGACGATGCTTTTTACACTCAGCCCGTTAGTAATGCCGTCGGAGGAATTGAGAGAGTTCAATCGAGCGGCTTAGGTGTCCGTGTTGCGCAATTATCGTCGAAAGTTTCGCTCGTCGAGGGAAACCAATAAAGTATCCTCGGCTCATTTTGCAGGGTTACCGTGGCAGTCCTGCTTGTGTAGGATCCTAGGGGGAGTGCCTCGTTGTTGGACGGCCAAAATTGCGTGGAGGTAATCCGACGAGTCTTCCCTTGGCGGCTTGCGGGCAATTAATGCAGCGCGTCGTAATATTTTCGCTCTTGGCCGAGTAAACGAAGGCGGCTGCTGGGATGAGGCACAATTGCGGGATTAGGAGAGGGTGGGAATAGACGAGGTGCAACTGTTAACGAGCTGTCTCGAGATAAAACTGTTTATTGACCCTTCGGCGCGCGGCCGTTATAGGCGCTTCGGGCTAGCTCGTTTTTTGGGAGGAAAAGCCAGCACAATATACTGACTGCGAAACGTCGGCATGGAGCTAAGTATAGACGCGGCAACCGGCCGGAAGCCAACAATATTCGAAACTGGGCCCGCGAAACCCTCAAACGTCAAATATATCGAAATTGTTGGCACATGCCAATTTGCAAGTGTTTCCTCGAAAGGCATTTCAGTGGCCGTATCAAGCGTGATGGTCAGGAGTGATTAATTGCAATCGTCCAGCCGCCAATTGCGACACTGATGCCGTAAGATTAAAATAAAATGGAAAGTATGTCAATTGCGGCTCGGCTCGGCATTAAGATCTCCAACTGGCGTTCTCGACAACTGCATGCCTGGCGATTCCGTTCGATTTCGATAACCGCCTCTTCTCGAATGCTGTAGACCCAAGGCCTTACGTGCTAGGACACAGACAAAGAATCTCATGCACGTGCACATACATTCTGTCCGCATCCGAGATAAGCGACACAAACGGCAGTATTGCGCCGCTACTTCACATCAAACACGCCACACTCGTCACCGCGTGACTCGCATTCAACACAATATTTTCATCGCCTCTGTTACTTTCGCCCTCTTCGCTTCGGGCTGGTAATATATTTTAACGATAATACGTGAGCGCGAGCAACTTGTTTTATCAGTGTTTACTTCGGAAGAAAATTTATGACAGGTTATTTAATCTGCACGGCTCTTGGTGAAAAGTCTAACTGGGCAGCCTTCGTGAGCCGACGGCCCAAAGTTCAGTGGGCGGACGGTTAGTGGACCAATGTTCACTAGGTCGAAAACTAATGGTGCCGATGATTAAGTGGGGCCGCCGATGGTTAGTGGCCCAATTTTTACTCGTCTGACGGACAGGGGCCGGGCAAATAGAGTGGAGTTAACGGCTAAGATGAGCTAGTTGAGGATCCAAAAGAAGCGAAATCGATCTTGGCCCGTGGTGTCTTATCTTTCGATCCTATACATACGTCTTGCAGATAACCTGAAGTTGGATTACATATAAATAGGAACGTTTTAATGTCAGCCTAGCAATTACTGCGTGCCCGACCTTCCGTGCAAATTCAATACGACCCAATATTTTCTATCGTGAACAATGCGACGCAGTATTAACTGCAAATTGTACACGATGGATTAATATAGTACAGATAATTATTTCTGTATCAGGATGTATGAGTGGGTTTTGAAATTTAATGAGATATTATTTAATTTAATTAATACCGTGTTTAAGTTTCTACTGGAGATTTGCCGGGGATCGAATTACTCGCTATTTGTTGATAAGTTCCGGGGTCTAGTCAAGCTAGAAATAGCTAAACAACGATATATGTTAATATATACATATTACGAGTGGAATATCGGCCTGAAAAGCCAGCACACATAGCTATGTGCACTCTAATACCACGTGCAGTATTTTGGAAACAACTAAGTTTGTGATATGAGACCGAACAAATACTGCTTTCCGTAAGAGAAACGAGGAAGACAGCACGGCACCTCACAATTTACCCATTATACTCTTTCATAACATATTAAAAGTTCAACTCAGCGACGCATATCGATTTCAAAGTTCATTTTCCAACGTGCCACCAATCTGCGCCAACAATGCATCTGCAACATACTTTTTACTCGTCATCAAAGCGGCGCATCCGATTCGTGCAAATATGACTGAATCGCAGAACTAACTCATTATATTCTGACAACACCGTAAATTGCGAATCTTCCGGGTTCTTTCCGGGACGCGTCGCGGTAAAGTTTTGCAGTTAACGAGATTTATTGCCGCTCCTTATTTGTCCGACTTCGTGGACACACGGTGAGCCCCGAGCGCCGCGTGTTACGTGCTCAGCTGTCCGACTGTATTCCGTTGGTCACTGAAGTCCTTGTGGCCACATTGGATACTCACCGGAATTTTCCCGGCTTGTTTTGCCCCGTTAGACCGAGCACTGCATATGTATCATCCGAAGAACGGATTGTACCCGGAAGGATCCCGAAAATGCCCAGCCGGTGGAGAGAATCAACTACCAAAAACGCCGGATCGTTGTTGCTCGACCATAAACGGCCCTTTATCGTCAGAGAAAAGAAAGGTCCCGAACCCTCCGTTACGAATCTACTGCGGACATTTCGTTTCCGCTTCGAGGGGATAGACACTCGTGTTGGAAAGCGCTGAAACCGCACTTCTTCGAGTACCATTCGACGAAAGCGATGAGAACAAGGCCGAAAGAAGGGCAAATGAAAGAGAGCGTGAGAGAAGTTTCGAAGCACGTCGGCGTGCGTCTGGCCAATGAATGTGAAGCACCGTAGATGTGAGGGACGATAAAATTAAAGAAAAATTATTAGTCGATCCCGCTGTTTGACGCAATGGGTTTTGGTATTGATCGTAGTCGACAGTTAAGGTAGTGTTACGTTCAGACCATGTATTAGGCGATAGGTATTTTTTGGAGGAGATAGCCTTAACACATTGCGGACGGATGACGAGATATCTCGTCATTGCTATTTCGTCGTTCGGGGCCATTGACGAGATATATCGTCTTGCGTATTTCGTCATTCTGGGCCACTGATGAGATATATCGTCTTGCATATTCTGTCGTTTGAGGCAGGTGACGAGATATCACACAGTTGCTACGTGATTGTCAGCCGCAGTTTTTCGTAATTTGTGTTGCGAATTAATTATTTGAAGCTCTGAAATATGGATAGCGACAAAACGATTAGCAATATTACAGAAATATTTGTGGACAGTTTAACACTTTGACTGCCAAGCGTTTCTTGCTATGTTTGAACCGCGATGCGATAAAATACTGCAGAGTATGATTAAATCGTGCAAAATGAAAGTAATGCACAGTTTTTAGAAGCCAAAGTATTGAAGCACCGTTCCAATATCAATTGCTTTTACAAAATTGCAAATAGGATTCATTGCAAATTTTTTGCATTTTTAGTCAAATGTTTTGCACCGGTCACCGGTGACCACCGTGGCAGTCAACGTGTTAACTACTAACAAATCATCACTAATTTAAAAATATTTGACGCAAAAAAATACCCGGCCACTGGGTACGATTAGCAATAGAATGCCCGGTCCGCAAAGTGTTAAGACCACGTTTTCTACACAAAGTATAATTTATGTTTCATTTATAAACGCTCAGAAGACTGCAGTCGTGTTACGTGGTGTTACGTTCAGACCATATATTAGCTGATAGGTATTTTTTGGACGAGATAGCCATAAGATCATGCTTTCTACACGAAGTATATTTTTTTTCATTTATAAATGCTCAAAAAATTGCAGTTTCTCTTAAAGTAGTATTTCAATACAAAATATGGTTTCAAAACATATTCGTATTCTACTATTTATTATTTATACTATTGTTACTTATATTTTAACGTATCGGTTGCTTCCGTCATATATAACCCGTATCTTCCAGGCTTATTAATATGACAAGGAGTTAAAATTCTATTTGCAAGTTTTCGATTCCAGTGCGACATCCATAATTGCGGCATCGCCACAGGCACCTTCCCTATCTTGACTCTCTGATTGTTCTCGTGTATCACTTTGTACTATTCGGCAAGCGTCGTATCCCACCGACTTGGCCCGAAATTCTCCCATAAAATTCATGACGCACCCTTCTGCCAACCCAGAAATACGGTAGTTCTGACCACAGGATCTTTTGTAACACAGCCACCCTGATCGCGAAGGTGAAATTACGACACCCGGTATGTTATCGAATGCAGTTTCGTAAAAAGTTCGGGAACGATTGAACGGCGGATACCTGACGAATACTTGGGTCTCAGCCATTGTCCTAATCACCGCCCACGGAACGCACAAGCGGCAGGAGCCAGAAATAATTAGCCCGCCTGGAAGCCGTCCGTACGCAGATGTGTCGGGACCCGCATGAAAAATGAATGACATCCCTCTCCCCCAACGGCCGTCGCGCCCGCCTTCGCCATGAGTTTATGCCCTCTTTGCTTTTTTTTCCAAGCCGGTTTCCCTTTATTGCCGCACCCACGTTCGACGATCTCGCGTGTCTCGGCGAAATTTAGCCGCGCCACGATCCCCGATAGGCTCTATAATTATCCCGTTTTATCTTCATCACGTGGGGTGGCTCTGAGGGGCGCAAGTCGCTGCCGCGACTATATAACCTGCTCCTGCCTAGTTGGAGTGCGTTTTCGATTTCACTGCAGCACGCCTGGACGTTTCCATTCGGCCGCGGAATAATACGCCCGCCACGCCATTGTGTATTCCTCGGGGGTAATTCTCGATATTATGGGAAATTTGCCAAGGGTCTTTTAACGGTAACCAGCTGGATAAATCTGTCCCTCTCCTTTTTAATTCATCTTCGTTACGCGCGTCAATCAGACCCCCGCGCCCTGCGTCCCGTCCTCGGAGTTCGTTTCACTAGGAGTTCTCCGGCCCCCATCCCGGCCCCCATCCAGGCGAAGCCCATTTTTCACCTTTTTCCCTTCGCCCGGCGCGATCGATAAATTACCTGCGTCGCGCTCGCAGGCTTCACGGTTTGACATAGTTTTGTCAGGAAGACGGGCGGCCCCGATCGCGCCGGACACTCCGACGATAACGGCAAAAACGGCAAAAACGGCGGCGGCGGCGGCGGCGGCGCGGAATGATAATGAGTCGCCCGGAGCAGAGCGGCGAGCGTCGTTCGTCAATTTTTATCGCCCGGGAAATTACTTTCCGGCGTCGCGACGCAGTCGGTGCGTCAACAGATTCGCCAGCGGGGAAAAACGCGTGCGCGCGGCTGCGGGAGCTATAATTTATCCGGACGAGTGAAAAGTGATACGGGCCGCGCGGCTGCAAAAAAGGCCATTTGTATATTGAAAAGCAAGAGCGTATGTAATTCTCCGCGCGCCCGGGCTTTCTATTTAACGTACGTTCGTACGCAGTCACTGGGCGCCACCGCAAATGGCGTGTCAGCGGAATATTCCCTGTTAATATTGCCTCGTTGTAAAAGCGAGCGGCGTTTTCCTGTTCGGTGGTTCGCGCGACGCATTATACGCGCGCCACCCCCGCGCGGCTTGTTGGGCTATCGGCGAATGAGAAAAACGTCCCGCGAACTTTACGGAATATCGAGAATTTCGCGTCGCTGCCGCTTCAACGAGCGCGTGCGCCTGAAAAGAATTGCTTTGCGAGCCGATTCCGGCGCTCGCCCGTCAAAGCGAACCGGCGCCGCTGTGTGTGGCTAAACGAATTGCACTTTCTTTGCGACCCCTATTATCGCCGAACCGATGTCATGTGTTATCTCCAACGTCTACTTCGTCATTTATATTTTACATCCTTTATTTCCGTATTGAAAGCTTGTCACCGTTAGCTAACTAAATGGATTCCAATTTCTTTGCAAGCGCCTTTATCGCACGAACGCCCAAGTATATAATGCATGAATTTAATCGATCGTCGTTTATTTGCTACGCGTTGATGTCGGATCATGGAAACAATCGGCGTCGCTGAGAGAATATACAAATTGCAGTTATCTGCAATTGTGCATCGTCATTTAATTTTTTATATCTTTTATTTTTGTTTTGAACGGTCGTCACCGTTAGATAACTAAATGAATTTCGATTCCTTTGCGAGTGCCTTTATCGCACGATCGTCAAAATATATAATGCGTGGATTGATTTCATCGCTGTTTATTTTTTATCAGTTGATGTCGGATTGTGAGCCGCCAAGCGGCTAAACGAATTGCAGGTTCCTTGCCACCCGTATTATCGCATTTTCAATGTGACGTGTTATCCGGAAACTGTGCTTCGCCATTCGTTTGTTATATTATTTATTTTTATACGAACCAGTCGTCACCGGAGTCTGTGCTTTGTGATTTATTTTTTATGTCTGCTGCCCAGTTGATAAACAACCACCGCCATAACTAAACCCACTGAAAATTTTTGCAAACCCCTCTGTTGCGCGTTTGTCAAAATATCTTACGCGAGACTTTGTGTCAACGTCGTTTAATTTTCATGCGTTCGTGTCGTATTGTGGAAACAATCGGTACGGTGCGCAACTAAATTACAGTTTCCTCATAACCCCTCTTATCGTCCGATCAACAACGTATCTCTCACGGGACTTTGACCCATCGCCATTTACTTTTTATTTGCTTATGCTAACCTTGTACCCACCCTCGCCGTCTGCTGGGTTCCCTACGCACACAAGCCCAAGTCTAGTTGATTTGCGATTTGAAAATTTAATGTTGAGCTCAGCCACGTGCGTACTCGCATATATTGATAGGCACGCTACAATGCGTTCTGCTCCCCCAACCTGACCGCTTTTCATTTCCGGCCTTCGTGTTGCGCTTCGGAAAGAGTTGCTCCCGAGAAAATCCACAGCTTCGCAGCCAAACGACAAAACGAGCCCCAGACAGAAGACAATAATTTACGTGTCTCATAACGCGCAAACTTCCCGAACGCGCCATTGTTTCAGTCGGGCAATAATCAGGACTCTTCTTTGAGCCGACGACGCGGAAGACGCAATAAACGTTAAAAGCACGGCTCCATAAATATTCGACGGCGGTTTATACACCTGTCGTCCTCGTATCGCCGTTCTGCAGTTAGCTTAACCCTTTCGTTATAACTGTCGCGTTAGAAGTGTTTGGATTTATGGCTGACGCCTGGAAACGTTTTGACAATGATTTTTGGAAAATAACTTTGTTACGGAAGTTACGAGCAGTGTTTGCGGATGGACGGAATTATAGAAAAAAATGGAAAAGTAGCAGGGGTAATATGGGTAGTGAACTAATGCTGTCATGGGTCATACTGTAGAAAATTGAAGATGCGGAATATGCCAGTCAAGCGTTTCTATTGACGAACATTCGATTCTCATGAATCTACGCCACTGGATGAAAGTAATGTGACATCGCGTATTTCGTCACATCCTTAGATGCCTCGCAACCCCAGGCTTCTACAATACGAGTCACGACGTCACTACTTTAGTACCTATACCACCCTCTCGCAATACCATCCCATTTTCCCTTAATTCCCACGATCCGGTAACGTTGAGGACGATTATAGTCGCCCATCGCCCCGAAAGGGTTAATCCGGGCGTCGATCGCAGCGCCGCCGTTCCTACCGCGTCCCATTCCACCCTCAGCCGTTTAATTTTGACTTCTACGCCATACACCATCTCTTAACACGAGATTTTATTCTCCTTCGCTCTGGCGCTCGACTCTCTCCCACCAGCCTTCATCCTCCCGCCCGCACCCTCGCGGGCCACGTACCGGAACGTAATAAATTCCGGCCATCCTACTTTCAGCTTCCTTACTCACTACACTTTTCCCCCTTTTTACGTCCCCACCGTCTAGCGCTCTTTTTTCTTCCGCCCTTTCTTTTCTCGCCTTCGTCCTTCCATCGTCCCGCCCCCGCACCCTCGCCGTTTCGTGATAACTTGAGAGAAACGACGGAACGTAATTAGAAAGAGCGCCATTTTTAAACCGCTCCTTCCTTCGGCCGCTTTGCTCCAGAAAGAGCAGCGTCCTCGTGCACGCTGACTGCCATCCTCCGGCACGGCAAAAAAGGATGCGAGCCGGTGCAGTCGAGAGTAAAGGAGCGTCGTCGCAGATTGGCAGGAACGAGGTGGACAAACGTGGGAGGGAAGAAAAAGTCGCCTGGGCGGGAGCGGGGTGGAAAGTGGCCATTTGGAAATTGCGGCCCGCAGTCGGTGGCCTGGCTTCGGGATGCAAAGAGAAAGTTCGAGCGAGGATTGTACGTTGCCCGCAGACGGACGTTTCGATTCGGGGCCGTCTCTGTTCGCGCGACGAAACGTGTCGTTTATCGGCCATTACGATTTGCGGAACTTTAGGCGTGCTCGTGCGGTGGGTCGATCTAGATAGACGCGCGAGTGCGAAAGCGTCGGGGTGAATTGTTGAGAGCGTGAAATAACATGTTGATTGCCTTTGGTTTGAAACTGAGTGCAGGCGGTGCTGCTTTTCGGAGGGGAGCGGGGGTATTTCGGTTTATTCGTTCCAGGGCCACTTTTTCGCAGGTCGCGCTCGTTCAATGGGCAGGTTTAAATAGGCGCACGGGTGGGGAACGGTAAGAGTAAATTGCTGAGAACATCAAATAACGTGTTGATCGCTGGTATTTTTAAATTTATTGCAAGTGTTGCTGTTTTTTTTAAAGACGTGTAAATATCTTCTGTACCTTTCGCTGTGCACACTTTTTCGCAATTCATGTTTTTTGTTTGACGAGTACATCTAAACAGACGCGCGTGTCAGAATAAACGGTTAAGATAGTTGTTGCCGTTTTAGAGGGACACGTTAAAAGTTCTTGATCCTTTGTCCGAGAGCCACTTCTATGCAATTCACGTTTGTTTGACGAGCAAATCTAAATAAACGCGCATCTGCGCAGCCGTCAGAGTAAATTGTTAAGAACGTAAAATAACAGGTTGGCCGTTGCTAGTTAAATGGATTGCATGTGTCGCTGCTATTTTAAAGGGACGCGTTAAATGTTCTTTTTCCTTTTGTCGCAGAGCCACTTTTCCGCAATTCACAATTGTTCGATGCGCAGATCTAAACAAACGCGCGTTTGCTCGAATCGTCGGAATAAACTGTTAAAAGCATAAACGAACATTTTATTCGCACACAAACGTGGCTTCTGTTTTAGACGAACAGGTTAAAACTTCCTGGTGCAAAGTCATTCCTCGTTCTCTACCTGCTCGGCATCCAGTTCTAGCGACACGTGCGTGTTTCACAACCGCACCATGTTATGCAACATGATGTATATTTTAAATGCAACAGTTGCGCTGCGTTAGACAAACGTGTCAAAATTTCCTGCCTTTCTTGTTCCCGAGCCCCTTTCTTGCAATTCACGTTTTTCCGGCACTCGAATCGTTAAGAGGCAAATTAACATTTTCCTCGCCACTACTCCAAACCGCCTCCAGCGGTGCTTCTCCGGACAAACACGTTGATCCTTTGAATCCCATCCGCGTATATATGCGCCCCGCAAAAAAGCTCGGTGTGGACCTCCTGCATTTTGCAGTCACAACCGAACCATTCATAGGCTAAACAATAAGGTGTGTATCAATGTAATGTAACGTGTAGATGTATTTTTCTGCCTGAGCAATATGAAGTGAGTTTTTTTGCCCGCAAGTTTTCATATTGCTCAATTAGCAAAATACACTTATACATCGCACTACATTAATACGCTCCTCATTATTACATACTCCCGATGAGGCGACAAAAGCCCCAGAACAATTAGACACGTTCGAATCAAAGTTCTTAATCGGCTTCCATTTTCAACGATACAAATGCTGATCTCATTATCTACTAAGATAAATGTTTGGCATGCTGAGGAAGGAATTGGCAGCCAGGTGCAGCGGTCCAACCGCCAAAAAGCTCGGCATGGACCTCCTGCATTTTGCAGTCACAACCGAACCATTCATAGACTAAACAATAAAGTGTGTATCAATGTAATGTAACGTGTAGATGTATTTTTCTGCGAGAGGAATATCAAGTGAATTTTATTGTCCACAAGTTTCCATATTGCTCAATCAGTAGAATACACTTATACATCGCACTACATTAATACAACCCTCATTATTACATACCCCCGATGAAGCAATACAGCCTGTCCCTAATTAGACACGTTCGAGTAAAAGTTCTCAATCGACTTCCGTTTTCAACGATACAGATGCTGATCTCATTATCTACTAAGATGGCACCCAGAGCAAGGTATTGGCAGCCAGGTGCACCGGTCCAACCGCCAAAATTTCGATAGCAGCCCACTTCCGGCGCCACCCCAAAGACCCCCACCGCTAGCGGCCTTAGAAGACTAACAGTCCGTAAAGAAAGCGAGAAAACTTACCTTCTTGTCTGAGCAACACGACGAACAGCAGCAGCGCAAAATCCATTGCTCGGGGGTCGCTCACCCTCCAGTAGTTGTCCAACTCGACTTACAATTATCGCCCTTCCTCTTGACGCTTCGCCGATCTTCCTCCCGCCAGCCAAACGTCGGCAAGGCACTCGCGCGCAAGAGTCCGACGTTCGCTAATGAAGCCAGCGCCACAATTATTTGTCCCGTCGTCGGTTACACCGCGTGTCCGTCCAGCCGTCGCATCGACGACGGGCAATCGTCGGTGTTGGCGCGCACAAGAGAAGTCACCCGCGACACACCGGGCGCACGTCCGGTCTGCGAACGACAGAGAAAAATCGCACGGCCCGTGGCGGTCGACACACGCGTCCGTCGTTGCGTGTCTTAATTGGCAGCGACCTTCTCCGTTATTCCACTGTCAATTAAATTTAATGATTGCCGCGGCGTATTGTGCGGAGCTGCGCGCGACAGCAGCACTGATCGGCCGTCGTGTCCTCTTTACGAGCCCGAAACTGGGGTCTTCCGCCGGCGTGTGCGTGGCGTGGCGTCGCGTCGGCGAGCGTGGCGTGGTCCGCGGCGCACGGGGTCCTGGCGTCCCAGTGATACGCCACACCGTCGTTACGCTGGCTGTCCTAAAACAGAGCCGCCACGAGTCTTAACCACCGTTACGCGCGTATGGCTTTAAAGACGTCAGCGTTTACGAGGGTCGTAATCCTGGCCGCTCGAACGCTGTAATGCGGACGTGCGAAAGTTTGTCGTGCCGGCCGAGCGGTTCCGGGACAAAATAATCCGCGGAGACGCGGAGGGCGCAGCGAATGCTGGAGGAGAGTGGAAGACGAGCAGACAAGTTCGCGATCGTTCGAGCGTGGGCGCCGTAAATAACTCGTTCCGTTCCTCGCCGTTATTGTGGGTCATTCGGTCGCGTCTCGTTCCGGAGCAAGCCTTTAAAAGTCAGCCTCTCTTCCCTCGAGCACTCGACTCGCTCGACACGCTTTAAGCAGCTTCTTAAACCGCCTCGAGTCGAGGGCCTTGTAATTCCCCCTGTTCGCGGCGCAATTCCCGCGAGTGAAGGGCTTTCAGGGGATGACTATTATGACGATGAAAACTCAACGGCGCGATCGGCTATTTTCCTGAGCGATGGCGCGCGTCGCTCGCGTCCTTTGCCGGAGTTGAGAAACGGCCGATTCTCCGGTGCACTGGCCAAATCAGACGGAGTGCTAATTGCGTGATGCGCGAACGTAACGTGCGGCTTCTAGACGCGCAGCTGAATGTACGCGATTTATATAGACGGCGGCGCAAAATAAAGGAATGCGCGGGCGCTTTGCAGGAATAGACATCGTAGTCGCCAGCTGCCGCACACGAGTGCATTGACACGTTGGGATTTCGAATTACTGATATAAGATGCGTCTGATTAAAAAATGGTTTACATTCTTGTAGGTTGATGTGCTTAAACAGATTAAATGTTGCCAATCTTCTATGTGTTTCGAAGCTGGTGCCTCCTAATCAGGAGTATACAATTAAAGATTTTATGTAAGTGTATGTTGGATAATTGCAAAATTGGACCCTTCTGTGGATGAGAATTTACGGACATTTTACCCTAGTCCTTCCATTCTTCACAATTTACAAACCATTTTAATACTTTTCTATATATTTCGTGATGGCTGTTATTGACTATTGTTATTTCAAAATGTGGTGAAAGTGATGTGCAAAGTGCTGGGACGGAAGAGTGATTAGCACAACTACCACCCACTCCTCAAGAGGGAGAACCAGTGACCCCGAAACATATCGAGGGCTTTAATAATAAAACTCTAAAGTACAGCATTTTTAACCGTAAGAGGGCTTTATATTTCTCTATTATTTAAGCAAATCAATAAAAAATGGAATATTATCGTTTTCAACATTTAATAATGTAAATAATTAGACAATTATGTCGAATAAAAAGTGCACTATTCAACAATTAAACACCTTAATAGAACATAATATTTGGCACAAATGAAATAGCACGATGCATTGTATTAAATTCTCTTGCAAATAAATTCTGTTATCAGTGCAACACGTGAAAAACTTCCGTGTCGGTCAATGCATTAACCCTTCGAATGCCTACGCATTGTTTCAGATGTTTTATTGAAACTCTATTCCACAGGATTATTGGTGGATTGAAAGCAATGTTAAACAATTCCATCGCTAATAAGCTTGAAAATAGTGTTGCAACTTTTCCGATCACTCATATTTATGGGATTTCTAAATATTTTATATTGGAAAATAAGAAAATTTTACTAGATAAAGGGAAATCAAGAGTAGCCTAGATTCATCTCATTTGAGGCCTTGAGCGAGGAAAAAACATTTAAAAATGTTCCGTTTATAAATATCGGCAGCTGAAGGCCTATGGTTCACATAAAGCAACGGCGCATTGCCGACTTTATGACACAAACAATCACGGATCCATATACTCGAAGGACACTGTGTTACAAAAAGGCACACGCGACGCTGCCGAGCAAAGTAAAAAAACCGCTAAATATGCTTCGCAAAGGCGTGCAAATGTTCAACGCGTCCTTTCTCCATTTCTCCAATTCACCCCCGCAAATCTCGTAGACAAAGACACCAGCGCGTCCCCGATAGAAGAACGTCTTAATCAGACTGCGCTGCGAAAATAAACGTTAGACCGCGGAATGCCAACTCATAATCCCGGTGGAGCAGCGCAAAGGGTTAATCCCGCAGCAATCGCCGGCCGCACCTAAGATCCCCAGATGCGTTTCTGAGAGCGCAATCCGTCGTCAATCTCGCACTTTCGTGCGACGCGCGCCGTGAATGCATAACAAATTCCACGTATAATTCGGCCCCGCCGCGAGCTGGAAATCTCAGTCGAATTCCGCGCTGAATAGCGCGAATCAGTCGAGAATCAAATGAACTCGCCCGGCGGGACGCAAGGAAGGCGCGCGGGCGAGGGTAAAAAGAAGAAAAGTGCCGGGCGAAAGAAAGACGGAGAGGGCGCCTTTATGGCAGATACGGATTTTAAATGCAACTTGTTGCGAGTCCGACGAAAGCTCAGACTCCGGCGCCGGGCGACATTCGGCGCGCCTCGAAATACGTGAAAACGCACACGCGAATTCGCGTGCGCCGAGATTTTCGGATGGTAAAGGACGTCGATGATGTCGGCGTTTTCTGCCACCGGCTGACGGCGACGTTGAAGAGTGACGAAGCTGCTGGGACTTTTTCATTTCGCTGCGAGCCGGACGCAATTCGCACGTGACTTTTTTGGCCGATGTCATTAGAGGCGTGAGCGAGTGCGATTGTTGACTTGCGATGGCTGGGGCGCGAGCGAGCGAAATAACGCGAGGCCGACGTGCACGGTTGAGAGGTGAGATAAGGAAGGATGAGACAGAGATCGATATCCCGCTGGCAACAAAGTTATTTTTTCTCTATGAATATTAACTCTTTTCCTTGATTGAGATTAACGGTACGGTCAATATTTTAGAATAGGTAGTTCCCTCTTCGAGGGTATCTGTGATAATATGTCGAATGTTTGAAGACATTACTTTAATTTGATTAATAATTATAAGAGGGGAAATCTTATATGTTTCACAAAAATAGGTGGTTTCTCTTTTTCCTCCAGATGTTTTTCTAGTCTTTTGTGTTTTTCTTCGCACAGTGTAAATGTATATGTCATTTCGGTATCATTTTGGAATCATTTCATGTTCTCCGTGTGGTTGCAGTTCTGTATGTGTACCTTCGTAAAATTACTTTATTCTATATAATATATATAATAAATACTCAGTTAATGTGTAACACGATCGTTGTAGTTCAAATCCCTGATAATAACTAATAAATTCCGTGTTTCACAATAACAGGTAAAATAAGTGAATCAATTAATTGACATTTTGTAGGTATATAGTAACACGAAATGATCTTTTTTATACCAAAAGGCACTTTAGAGTCTTCCAATTAAAATTTCTTTTTGGATTATATAACAAGTTGTACCAACTTCAAAATTAAGAATTAACTTTATGCATAAAGGTCGTTTCGTATCATTATCACTCTTAATTTTGAAGTTTGGAGTCTTTCTATTACAGAGTCTCCTTGGATTATATAACAAATTGTAATAGAACTCCAAACTTCAAAATTAAAAGTTTAAACTTTATGAATAAAAAAAATCGTTTTGTATAATTGTCACTCTTAATTTCGTAGTTTGGCGTCTTTTTATTACAATATCGTCTTGCATCATGTACCAACTTGTAATAGGACTCCAACCTTCAAAATGAGAAACCAACTTCGTCCACAAAAGCTAAATTAATTTCATATAATTTGATTGCTACTAAGTGCAAATTACTCTTTTTGCCGTCAAACAAAAAACTGTTTAATTATTACACCGTTTCTTGTTACGTCTCGACATATTCGGCATGTTACCATAAAGAGTGCCAAAGAAAAAACAAATGCTTCCGAAACATATAGCACGCCGAAGTTTTGAACCGTCAAATCGATCTCACCGAAGAAGAACCGTCAGTATTTATATAAAGCAACGAGTAACCGCGGTCGTGCAATTTTTATTCTCCCCAATTATTTTTCTTCCCACTACTTTTTCACATTGGCGTGACACGGTCGCCGCAAAGGTGCAGGACCTTTGACCTTTGCCGTCGTTCGAGCCCTCCCACTCTCGTTTCCTTCGGGTCGCTTGTTTATTTACACGACGCCGTGAATTGTTTCTTTATTTCCGCATGGCATTACGTAGACGCGCGGTTGTCTGTAGTTAAGCGCACACACGCTTGCCGAACACGGCGCGATGTGCATGAGAATCGATTTGGGCGAGACTATTCCCTTTCGAATCCGTCTGGCAAAGCAGGTGGGGGTAGATGGAGGGTGCTCGTTCATTTATTTATTAGCTGACTTATTCACGCCCAGCCGGCAGGTTCGTTGCCCCCAACGACCTGTTCCTCACGAAAGCCACCTGTCCTCGCGTCATAGTGATCAAACGCTTCCCGTTGCCCCCTTTTTCCGTTTGACGCGCGAGACGGCATTACACCAAAGTGCGTCGGTATCGATCGCGCGCGATGTTAATTTTCTCATCGACCCGCCAGCGAGATCGGTCATCGCTGACACGTTCACTGCCACGCCGGATTTACGCGATGCTCTCGGGTGGCAAGAGAATTTTCATGATTTCGACCCTTTGAGTGCTGCGGACTCAAAGCCTCCGAGTGAAAGTACCTACTGCAGTCGCAATTCCGATTGTGTGCGCGCCCTTTAACAAATATCTGGCATTATTTAATTTGGCGTAACCGAAGAATCGGAGTCATGGTAATAACAGAAAGCATTGCTCGCGGGAGGCAAGAGAATTTTCATGATTTCGACCCTTTCAAGTGCTGCGGACTCAAAGCTTCTAAGTGAAAGTGCGTATTGCAGTCGTAATTGTGATTGTGTGTGCGTTCTTTAGAATATATCTTGCATGATTTAATTTGGAGTAAGTGAAGTTTTTGATGGCTGGCAAGAGAATTTTCATGATTTCGACCCTTTGAGTGCTGCGGACTCAAAGCCTCCGAGTGAAAGTACCTACTGCAGTCGCAATTCCGATTGTGTGCGCGCCCTTTAACAAATATCTGGCATTATTTAATTTGGCGTAACCGAAGAATCGGAGTCATGGTAATAACAGAAAGCATTGCTCGCGGGAGGCAAGAGAATTTTCATGATTTCGACCCTTTCAAGTGCTGCGGACTCAAAGCTTCTGAGTGAAAGTGCGTATTGCAGTCGTAACTGTGATTGTGTGTGCGTTCTTTAGAAAATATCTTGCATGATTTAATTTGGAGTAAGTGAAGTTTCTGATGGCTGGCAAAAGAATTTTCATGATTTCGACCCTTTGAGTGCTGCGGACTCAAAGCCTCCGAGTGAAAGTACCTACTGCAGTCGCAATTCCGATTGTGTGCGCGCCCTTTAACAAATATCTGGCATTATTTAATTTGGCGTAACCGAAGAATCGGAGTCATGGTAATAACAGAAAGCATTGCTCGCGGGAGGCAAGAGAATTTTCATGATTTCGACCCTTTCAAGTGCTGCGGACTCAAAGCTTCTGAGTGAAAGTGCGTATTGCAGTCGTAACTGTGATTGTGTGTGCGTTCTTTAGAAAATATCTTGCATGATTTAATTTGGAGTAAGTGAAGTTTCTGATGGCTGGCAAGAGAATTTTCATGATTTCGACCCTTTGAGTGCTGCGGACTCAAAGCCTCTGAGTGAAAGTACCTACTGCAGTCGCAATTCCGATTGTGTGCGCGCCCTTTAACAAATATCTGGCATTATTTAATTTGGCGTAACCGAAGAATCGGAGTCATGGTAATAACAGAAAGCATTGCTCGCGGGAGGCAAGAGAATTTTCATGATTTCGACCCTTTCAAGTGCTGCGGACTCAAAGCTTCTGAGTGAAAGTGCGTATTGCAGTCGTAACTGTTATTGTGTGTGCGTTCTTTAGAAAATATCTTGCATGATTTAATTTGGAGTAAGTGAAGTTTCTGATGGCTGGCAAGAGAATTTTCATGATTTCGACCCTTTGAGTGCTGCGGACTCAAAGCCTCCGAGTGAAAGTACCCACTGCAGTCGCAATTCCGATTGTGTGCGCGCCCTTTAACAAATATCTGGCATTATTTAATTTGGCGTAACCGAAGAATCGGAGTCATGGTAATAACAGAAAGCATTGCTCGCGGGAGGCAAGAGAATTTTCATGATTTCGACCCTTTCAAGTGCTGCGGACTCAAAGCTTCTGAGTGAAAGTGCGTATTGCAGTCGTAACTGTGACTGTGTGTGCGTTCTTTAGAATATATCTTGCATGATTTAATTTGGAGTAAGTGAAGTTTCTGATGGCTGGCAAGAGAATTTTCATGATTTCGACCCTTTGAGTGCTGCGGACTCAAAGCCTCCGAGTGAAAGTACCTACTGCAGTCGCAATTCCGATTGTGTGCGCGCCCTTTAACAAATATCTGGCATTATTTAATTTGGCGTAACCGAAGAATCGGAGTCATGGTAATAACAGAAAGCATTGCACGCGGGAGGCAAGAGAATTTTCATGATTTCGACCCTTTCAAGTGCTGCGGACTCAAAGCTTCTGAGTGAAAGTGCGTATTGCAGTCGTAACTGTGATTGTGTGTGCGTTCTTTAGAAAATATCTTGCATGATTTAATTTGGAGTAAGTGAAGTTTCTGATGGCTGGCAAGAGAATTTTTGTGATTTTCACTCTATAAAGGATATGGATGCGTATGTGTGTCCGGCGAAAGCTTTATGTGTGGACTAAGCGTTTGGTAAAAGCTGCGAGTATGGAGCTGGAGCTTGCGTTTGTCAAACTTCGCGATCGTTTACGTATCGAAGTCATGCCCACGTACTGTCATGCGCTTTTCAGCAAATGTTTTGCATTATTCAATTAAGTGTAACTGAAGAATTTGAGTTATAATATTAACAGAAAACATTGCTCTTGGGTGGCAAGGGAATCTTTATGATTTGACCCTTTGAGTGTTTTGGACCCGTATGTATCTCCACGAAAGCTATTAGTCTGGACTGTGCATTCGGTAAAAGCTAGAAGCATGGGCGTTGGATATATTACTATCTACGACGTGATACGGTGTACTCTTAGAAAATTCTAGTAATCATTGGGGTAAATAATAATGCGAAAAAATAAAAATAATAATGGGTTTAACAAAACCAAGAAATTAAAAATAGTGTGGGGTCAGCGTATCTGATGCGCAAATTGTGCAAAGTATGTTACCAACAAAGTGTTGTAAGCAATGTTCGAAAAATAGCCAGTCTTATTTATGCTTACGGTGTTTAATAAATACACTGTCCTAAATGTGTATAATACATAACGTTTTAGGTCAAATCTTCAACTCCTGAATAGTGCACTTTTGATCCAATATTACTGTCCAATCACTTACGATGTTCCAACTATTTTTAGTCGACGACATTTATTTCATTTGAATTATCCTAAATATCCAAAGCACTCCAGGGACCGACGACCACCATTCCCGCATCGACGAAAGTATCTTCGCGGCAGTTAGCGCGTTAAACTCGTAATAGACTCGCGTCGAATTAGCCCGATGGTGCGAATTTTGTCACTTTAATCCGGCACAATCCGTTCGCTGTGCGATCGCACAATTGTCGCGGGCGTAACGCAAAAATATCCTGTTTCGCACCGACGGCCTCGTTCGGTAACGTGATTTCTCGCCGAGTTTTCAACGGCACGAGTTACAGCTCGGGAGCCTTGTTCGGGAGTCAGCTCTGACGTTTATCACTGCCCTATCATTATGACCCGCTGTAAACGCCGCTACGCCTACGCGTCATTAATTCCAACTACCTAGTGGCCCCCTAATAGAATTGTGTCATCATCGATTTTACATTATCGGTTTGTTACCACTGCCATTACGCGCTTCCTTCGTCTCTGTGTCTCCGTACGGCGGTCCGTTGCTTCTGTGTTTTAACCCTCGCGATGCCGACCTTTTATAACAGAAGTGCCCACAGTGACGGGGCACTTTAGTGCAGAACACTTTCCTCAACGCTATTCAGATATTGACGCGACCTCAACACAAAACCAGTGACAAATTTATTGTCTGCCTATTTTATTACCAATTTTAAACCCTCGGTGTTTTGATTCTTTCCTGCAGGTACAGGATGATGAAGTACGGATCTTGTAAATTTCAAAGTTTCGACCGTTATTTCCAGGTTCTCTTCGGAAAACTACGTAATGTAATTATTGTATAACGTAATTATGCAGTTTCTTGAAGAGTACCTAAAGGTAAATGTCGAAACGTTGAAATTCATAAAACCGGTATTTCATTGGCCCGAGCCCGCCGGGGAGAATCAAAACCTCATTAATATGCAGCGACCAATCGTTCGCCCATCACTTTACGCCTCGAAATGTATTACTTTTCTCATTGCCTCCTGGTACCCGAGTGATATTGCCGATCTCTGTCCGTGACTCATCCGCTGAGTCATCGAACACGCGACATCGGTATTACATGCACCCGCTGCGTTCGCGGTCTCGAAAGAGTTAGCGCTCGGCACTTTGTTATTTGTCCGCGCAAGAACCCATTTCTGTGCACCGTGACACGTCGCACCCCATGCTTCATACCCGAGCCGTTCGTTATAACCGCTCGAACGCCAATTCGAACGCAAGTGGCGATATACCGATATCGTTATCGCTTCCCTATCGTCTCATCGTTCAGCCGATTATCGGCGGCAGAATCCACGGCCGACGTTCGCTCTATCTTCAATCCGTGATTCCGTTTAAGGGCGGCTTTCCGCAATTCCGTGCGCATCGAAAACCTTCCGGTCGGCTGATTACATCGGGATCGCGCGAACACTCGCACGGGATTACGCATTGTATTCGCGCGCATTAGCGTGACGTTGAATAAGCTCTTCCGATTACCGAAACATCGCGCGCGCCTTATCATTGCGCCAGATAACAAATGTTAACGCAACCTAGCGCCGCCGGGCGCTCGGTGCCACGCGGCCACTTTTCCGCATTTTCACCGACGAGCACCACGCGCGCACCGCCGCTTTCGCTCGGATCGAAGATCTGATCGCGCAATCGGCTGTACCGCGTCGTGGCTTTCTTATTTCCGTTCGACGCGGCATGCGGCGACCGTCCCAGACCGTCGAGCCCTTCGGCGCTCTAGCCTCGCAATGAGGAGTCGTCGGCCGTTGCATAATTTCGCCCGTGCCTGGATCCGCAGGGGTCGCCAGCATGCCGTGTCTTTGACCGCGCGGCCTTCATTTCGAGCGCACCTCCGTTCGACGCTCCGACTCAAGTGCGGTAGCCGCACGCAATGACAGCGTCAGCGCCGAAAGTCTTCCGGCTCGATGTCATCGCAACCTCCGCACGGCAGTTGACGAGCAGTTTCGTCGAACGCCAGCGAAAGGAAAGCGGTTGTGACGTTCGCAGGTTTGTTCGCAGGTGAAGTCGACGCACACGCGTGGTGCACAAGGGTATCCGTTCACTGTGTGCCTCGGGACGTTCACGGTTCGTTGCTCCTGAACGATGCACGTTATCCTTCGTGCGTCCGCACGTTGCGAGGAACACGTACGCGCGCGTACTTCGTAACTGGCGCCAACGCGCAGCGCAGGAGCGTCGCCGAGTGAAAGTTCACGTCGCGGATGGCCGATGCCGACTACGAAAGCTCGACGTCGCGCCGTTTTACGTCTCGTGCGCCGGTGGCGTACCTGGACGCGTGCGCACTCGCCGACGCCAGGTGCATCCGCACGCGGCTTCGACGCCCGATCCTCCACGGAAGAGCGCGAGACGCCGCTGCACCAGCCTATCACTCATTTCGCCTAAAGGAATCCCGAAATGACCGGTGACCGGGTCATCGGCGGAGACTTCACGATTCAACAAATTCGGATTGATATGTATCGAGGCATGCGAATGAATGCTAGTCATTGAGTATGCAGGATAAGTGTTTTGTCAGATAGTTTGCCGCGGTGTAGAATTCGGTAAGCACACAATTGTTTTGGAGAAATAGTTTTTGCGTCGATCGCTAAGAATGCTGATCATTGAGTAAGCAGAGTATGTGTCTTGTGAGATGGTATATCATGATATGGAATTTGGTAAGCACACAATTGTTTTGCAGAAATAGTTTTTGCGTCAATCGCTAAAAATGCTGATCGTTGAGTAAGCACAGTATGTCTTGTGAGATGGTATATCATGATATGGAATTCGGTAAGCACACATTTGTTTTGCAGAAATAGTTTTTGCGTCGATCGCTAAAAATGCTGATCGTTGAGTAAGCACAGTATGTGTCTTGTGAGATGGTATATCATGGTATGGAATTTGGTAAGCACACAATTGTTTTGGAGAAATAGTTTTTGCGTCGATCGCTAAGAATGCTGATCGTTGAGTAAGCAGAGTATGTGTCTTGTAGGATGGTATATCATGGTGTGGAATTTGGTAAGCACACACTTGTTTTGCAGAAATAGTTTTTGCGTCGATCGCTAAGAATGCTGCTCATTGAGTAAGCAGAGTATGTGTCTTGTGAGATGGTATATCATGATATGGAATTTGGTAAGCACACACTTGTTTTGCAGAAATAGTTTTTGCGTCGATCGTTAAAAATGCTGATCGTTGAGTAAGCACAGTATGTGTCTTGTGAAATGGTATATCATAATATGGAATTTGGAAAGCACACACTTGTTTTGCAGAAATAGTTTTTGCGTCGATCGCTAAAAATGCTGATCGTTGAGCAAGCACAGTAGGTGTCTTCTGAGATGGTATATCATGGTATGGAATTTGGTAAGCACACACTTGTTTTGCAGAAATAGTTTTTGCGTCGATCGCTAAAAATGCTGATCGTTGAGTAAGCACAGTATGTGTCTTGTGAGATGGTATATCATGGTATGGAATTTGGTAAGCACACACTTGTTTTGCAGAAATAGTTTTTGCGTCGATCGCTAAGAATGCTGATCATTGAGTAATTACAGTATGTGTCTTGTGAGATGGTATATCATGGTATAGAATTTGGTAAGCACACACTTGTTTTGCAGAAATAGTTTTTCCGTTGATCGCTAAGAATTCTGATCATTGAGTAAGCAACGTATGTGTCTTGTGATATGGTATATCATGGTATGGAATTTGATAAGCACACACTTGTTTTGGAGAAATAGTTTTTGCGTCGATCGCTAAGAATGCTGATCATTGAGTAAGCAACGTATGTGTCTTGTGATATGGTATATCATGGTATGGAATTTGGTAAGCACACACTTGTTTTGCAGAAATAGTTTTTGCGTCGATCGCTAAAAATGCTGATCGTTGAGTAAGCAACGTATGTGTCTTGTGAGATGGTATATCATGATATGGAATTTGGTAAGCACACACTTGTTTTGCAGAAATAGTTTTTGCGTCGATCGCTAAGAATGCTGATCATTGAGTAAGCAGAGTATGTGTCTTGTGAGATGGTATATCATGATATGGAATTTGGTAAGTACACACTTGTTATCCAGAAATAGTTTTTGCGTCGATCGCTAAAAATGCTGATCGTTGAGTAAGCACAGTATGTGTCTTGTGAGATGGTATATCATGATATGGAATTTGGTAAGCACACACTTGTTTTGCAGAAATAGTTTTTGCGTCGATCGCTAAGAATGCTGATCATTGAGTAAGCAGAGTATGAGTCTTGCGAGATGGTATATCATGATATGGAATTTGGTAAGCACACACTTGTTTTGCAGAAATAGTTTTTGCGTCGATCGCTAAGAATGCTGATCATTGAGTAAGCAGAGTATGTGTCTTGTGAGATGGTATATCAAGATATGGAATTTGGTAAGCACACACTTGATTTGCAGAAATAGTTTTTGCGTCGATCGCTAAGAATGCTGATCATTGAGTAAGCAGAGTATGTGTCTTGTGAGATGGTATATCATGATATGGAATTTGGTAAGCACACACTTGTTTTGCAGAAATAGTTTTTGCGTCGATCGCTAAGAATGCTGATCATTGAGTAAGCAACGTATGTGTCTTGTGACATGGTATATCATGGTATGGAATTTGATAAGCACACACTTGTTTTGGAGAAATAGTTTTTGCGTCGATCGCTAAGAATGCTGATCGTTGAGTAAGCACAGTATGTGTCTTGTGAGATGGTATATCATGAGATGGAATTTGGTAAGCACACACTTGTTTTGCAGAAATAGTTTTTGCGTCGATCGCTAAGAATGCTGATCATTGAGTAAGCAGAGTATGTGTCTTATGAGATGGTATATCATGATATGGAATTTGGTAAGCACACACTTGTTTTGCAGAAATAGTTTTTGCGTCGATCGCTAAAAATGCTGATCGTTCAGTAAGCAGAGTATGTGTTTTATAGGATGCTATATCATGATGTGGAATTTGGTAAGCAGCCAATTGTTTTGCATACATAGTTTTTCGCTAACCCAGCCATCGGCGGACATGTGATGATTGAAGAAATTTGGAATGCGACATACCGCTGTTTGGGCATGAATGCTGATAAATGCATGAAGTGCATGTTTTGTAGGGGTAATTGTCGTAACATGGAACTTTGCAAGCTGAAAATTGTTTTGCCTGAAATTTTTTGTGCCGAACGGTAACGTAGGATCAACGGTGTCGCGATGATCGTTTGAACAGATTCGCCTTGAGACGAATCGGTCTTTGGGGATGAATCCTGGTGGTTGAGTAAGGAGGATCAACGAAGATGGAGTGCATGTTTTGTAGGGTAGTTTTACGCGACGTGGAAGTTAGCAAACAGAGCATTACATAAACGGTATTCGCACTAATCATAAATTCATTCATGAAAACAGATGCGATTGTCACTCGGGATGAATCAGCCTGTTGATAGTTATTGACTACTGCATAATGCAGAAATAATGTCATTCGGATACCGAATGCATACTTCTCGGAGAGTACAGAGCCTGATGTGGCATTTCGTAGCGGAAAATCGTTTTTAATAAACAGTTTTCACCCGAATCGTTGACCGAATCAACAGCGGAGACGCGATTGCCAAAACGAATCAGTGTTCACGGATGGATGCTGAGTGTTGAATGAGCAGAGAGGTCAATGAGAATGGACTGGTTTGTGAGAGTAGTTGCCGCAATGTCGAACTTGCCAAGCACAAAATTATTTTACATAAACAGCTTTAGACTGGTCGCTGACCCATATATGAACATAAAGGCAGTGATCATACGTCATTAATCAGTTTGTTGGTTCTAGCTGCATGGCATATAACGCAGGGATTTTATTAGGGTATAATATGCTGATGTTGGTTGGGGTAATTATTTTCACGTGAAACCTAGCAAGGAGAAAATTATTTCACCTAAACAGCTTTTGAAGTAATTGGTGATCCACTCATAAATGCAATGGCGACAGTCATTCGGACCGAATCAATTTATCATTGAACGCTGATTCGTGGGTAAAGCATGACTAAATGTGTTCGGGTACATTTTATAGCGGTAAGCGCCTTAACGTGGAGTTTGACAAATAGAAAATTATTTGGCTACCATTGACATCGGCGTTTGAGTCGAAAGTTATCGTTGATTTTGCGTAAATAGCTGGCGGACTAATTACGAGTGGATCAATATCGTTGATGTAATCGTCATTCGGCTTTCATCGTTGTTTGTTTGTGAACCTGGTCAGTCGACATTTTAACGATGTTACGTGGACAGAGTTACGCAATCATTAGACACGCTGTCCTCACATTTGATCATGAGACGAAGGAACTGTATGTACCGTACATTAAGTACGGTACCTTCCTCGAAGGAAGATATTTTCAAATTATGAACGACGCGATTGCGACAAGAAATATAAAAGTACTCTGCACAATTGTAATATAGATGCCAACCGTGGCAACGTACTCGAAGGTGTCTTTAGCCTGGTCTTATGCTCATCTCCCAACTCAGCGAAACTTCAATTTACGAGGTGCCTTGGCAGTTGCAAACTCGCCGTTTACAAGACATCGGTTAACATCCGACAATTTCGCGAATTGTTCGTATTTTTTCACGTATCACCCAACATGGTCCAGAGTACAAATACTTTCTACACTAACTGTACGTGCTTGCCAAGAGTAACGACGGATTAGCGCTCATAAAGTATCGTGTTCTCGTATGTCTGGATCCTCCGCGCTGTTCTTCACCCGCGCTGACCATCGGACGGTTACAAATTCTTGAAGTAACGACATCGAACGTTCCGACACGGACAAGCGTTTAGCACAAACCGTGTCGTGAAAATAACCGGAAGAGCGGGCCATAATTGGAGGATGTCAAGTGGCAAGTCCGGATTGCAAGAGTTCGCCCTGCTCCCAAGTTGGCCTCATCGGAATACGTCCGCCGCGGATAAATCCATTGTTGCTCCGGCGCACGTGCGTTCACAACTTGTACGTGACCCGAAGTCACGTAAATTCAGTTGAGCGCACAAACTTACGTGGAGGGGGTGGCATTATTCGTTCGACTAATTGTCCGGCGTCGATCGACAGTTCGGTCGCGTTCGTTCGCTTCTGGCCGAGCGATGATTCGTACGCGCGGACTATTTCAATATGTCCGCTGGCCGATGGTTTAACGCTTTGACTACGAAAGGCGAATATATGTGCGGGATTTATTTGAATTATGGACGATCATGTAAAGTATCACAAAGGAAGATAGTTGCAATATATTTGGGATTTATCAATATGTGCGAAAGGCACGTATATATGTAGGTTTTGATTAAATATGACGATCATGTCAAATACTATGAGGGAAGATAATTGCAATATATTTGCAGTTTATAAATATATGCGACAGGCGTATATATGTGAAGAATTTATTTGAAATATGAAAGATAATGTCAAATATTGTAAAGGAAGATAATTGCAGTGTATTCGCAATTTACTAGTATATGCGAAAATCGTATATACAGTATGATCAGAAAGTACCCGGAATTTGTAATTTAAAAGAACCGCCGTTGACACACGGCATCCTATAACACGGTTTTCTTTTTTCTGAAATTGGTACACCTGTGAGAGACATCTGTGCCATAGTTTCTGAAAGAAATAAAAACAGTATTTGTTTGGCATGTGTTACATCGAAGAAGTTTTTGTGCTTCGTCGTTTTTACAGAAAACATTCTATCGAACAAAGAATTTGTTTGAAGTTTTGTGCCATACGAAATTTCAAATCGAATCGTTGAAAATGTTGGAACAATCATTTGGGGATATGGCTCTCTCAAAAACACAGAGATACGAATGGAAGAAGTTATTCAAGAGTGGACGTGATATTGTCGAAATTGCATCGTTAGATTCGATATCAAATCGAAGAAAATGTGGAAAAAGTGAAAAAAATTGTAGTTAAAATTTATGCGATTGAGAGAGATACTCGTGAGGTCAACATTTCATATGGAACCGATCAGCACATTGTAGTGGATATTTTAGGCATGAGATACAGCAGCGCGGCGCGGGAAAGAAGTTGAATTTTGTTCAAAAGGGAGCATGCAAAACTGTTTGGCGGAAGAGATGATTTCTGAGGCAAGAAATCGATTACACCTTTTTGAAACGGATAATTACCGGCGAAAAACGTGGGTTTAAGTATGAGAAAAAAAAGTCGTCTGAAAGTGACGCCTGGAAAATGAACCGAAAGCTAAAAAACCGTTTTTTTAACGTTTTTCGGTCCAAAATCAAAATCATGCTCACAGTTTTCTTCGATTATCTTTGTGTAGTCCACTATTAATTTTTAATAAAGGGTTGAACAGTCAACGAATTATTAAAATATCCGTTTAGAAGTTTTTGAGGGATGCTGTTTGTAGAATACGACCGGATTTATGGGAAGACAATTCGTGGAATTGCACCACGATAACGTGCCGTCTCACAAAGCACGCATTGTGATGGATTATTTGGCCAAACATCGAACAAGCACCGTATTCGCCAGATTTGGCACCATGTCACTTTTTTCTTTTCCCTAAACTCAAATTACCTCTTCGAGGAAAGAGATTTGAGACTGTAGAACACA
The DNA here is from genome assembly GCA_033815515.1 of Cryptocheilus praepositus. Taxonomy (NCBI): domain Eukaryota; kingdom Metazoa; phylum Arthropoda; class Insecta; order Hymenoptera; family Pompilidae; genus Cryptocheilus; species Cryptocheilus praepositus. The sequence continues at coordinate 5,755,760 of JAWWQZ010000257.1, forward strand.
TTAAACAAAATGCGACGAAGGAGCCGAAGGCAATCTCTTCATCGGCTTATGAAAAGTGTATGGAGGGCTGGGTTAAGCGTTGGCATATGTGTGTCGCTTCAGATGGATGTTATTTCGAAGGCGACAAGATAAATTTATCTGAAAATTAAAAACAATGTGTTTTAGTTACAAATTCCGGGTACTTTCTGATCATACTGTATATGTAGTAAAATATGAAAGATAATATCAAATATTGCAAAGGAAGGTAATTGCAGTGTATTTGCAATTTATCAGTATATGCGAAAGTCATATATATATGTAGGTGATGCTGTAAGATATTACAAAGAAATATAGTATTGGTTTATAAGGTTACCAGGTACGGAGTTTATGGGGTTATAGATACAAATTTCATCAAGTTTACATACAACCAATTCTTCTTCGCGATTATACTCCGTCAAATCTGGGATTGCCTATTCAATATTATCGATATCATTAAAGTCTCGCTGAGCTTCTGTATCGTTCGAGTGCTAGCCGGAGGCTGCCATCGTTGAGCCGTGTATACTTCTTGAGACCATTGTTTCCAAGGGTCTTTCGCATTTATTTTATCGCATTTTCCGCTTGCACACCAATACAGCATGCACTTGCACATAGATATATACAGTAAATCGACCCATACTGTAGTGGCAGTGTTCAATCATATGAAGGACAGAAATAGTATTCTAGCTATTTCTCTTTTTCTTCCTTACGCTCGCGTAAAGGGAAGAGCAGCGTGCACTGACATGCTTACAAAACTGAATACATAATAAAAGTACCTCCCTTCATGCACATATATTCTCCTCACTCAGTTTCATCTCGACCTATTGCTACTACGCGCACAAAACCAAAGGCAGAAATACCTAGAATACAACTCCTGCCGTTCATGATTGATCTCTGTTACTTACAGCATAAATCGGTCTATTATATACTTATGAAGATTTTGGATCTTTCTGTATTCTCCCTTTAATTCCGCCGTAAGAATAGATAGAGATGGGTGAATATAAAGAACATAGAATGAGGGAAAATCAGCGTATACGAGCATTCAGAAAAAATTAAATATGCGATGTAAATAATAATAATAAACGCGATGCATAATAAACGCGATTTCTTTCATACGCGTATTTTCCGCTCATTCGGTCTCATCCCTACCTGTCACCACTACGCGAACAAAAGCAGAATACAGAAATACCGAGAACACTCTTTCTGTCGTCCATATGCTTGACCAGTACTACTTACGCCATCGGCCGGTCTATCGCGTATACTGACACTTCCTCTCGATCCCGCCCGCTAAAGAACTTTCGCCTTTTATAGGTATTAAATGACTCCTCTTCTCCCTCTACTATGCATAATTACCATAACCCCAACCCTGCACATTTTCTTTTCTCTACCTTTACGCCATACACACCCTTCCTTTATCTGCTATGCGACACACAACGTGCGTACATGACATCCCATTGCACCTTACTTCATTCAACAGCACCGATTCATCAGAATCGAATATATTTCAACAACAAAAAATCCGCAGCTCTTTTACTTAACACATTGCGGACGGATGACGAGATATCTCGTCATTGCTATTTCGTCGTTCGGGGCCATTGATGAGATATATTGTCTTGCGTATTTCGTCATTCTGGGCCACTGAGATATATCGTCTTGCATATTCTGTCGTTTGAGGCAGGTGACGAGATATCACACAGTTGCTACGTGATTGTCAGCCGCAGTTTTTCGTAATTTGTGTTGCGAATTAATTATTTGAAGCTCTGAAATATGGATAGCGACAAAACGATTAGCAATATTACAGAAATATGTGTGGACAGTTTAACACTTTGACTGCCAAGCGTTTCTTGCTATGTTGGAACCGCGATGCGATAAAATACTGCAGAGTATAATTAAATCGTGCAAAATGAAAGTAATGCAGAGTTGTTAGAAGCCAAAGTATTGAAGCACCGTTCCAATATCAATTGCTTTTACAAGATTCCAAACAGGCTCCATTGCGAATTTTTTGCATTTTTAGTCAAATGTTTTGCACCGGTCACCGGTGACCACCGTGGCAGTCAACGTGTTAACTACTAACAAATCATCACTAATTTAAAAATATTTGACGCAAAAAAATACCCGGCCACTGGGTACGATTAGCAATAGAATGCCCGGTCCGCAAAGTGTTAACAAATTAATTACATGAACACATAATTTCCACAAGTTTATTACTTGGCCCCTCTTACATTTACTCAAACTAACATATCCAGCTTTATTTGACTGAGAAACAATGCCATCCACATATTCCTTCGAAAAAACATATTTTTACTTCTTCATCCCTTACGTCACAGAGGAGTCCGCGTCTCTCTTTTATCCGCTGCGCTTCACACAGCCGGCACGTCGCACAGACCGTATTTGCGTGTAACAAGATAATCTCTTTTCATTTGCGTCGGCCGTGCGCGGACAGGCAAGACATTCCACGGTCCCTCCTCGTCGTCTGAGCGTCGACGTAGTCATTCGCAAGCTGAAATTGATATAACGACGCATTCCCGTTCGTTACTGTAACGATAACGGTAATCGTCAAGCGTGATACGGTTCGTCCGGGCATGCCTCCATGCTCGAGCGAAACGAAATTCCGCGAGGGATCAAAGGGCGTTCCTTCTTATCGGTCCCGTCTCTGCCTCTCTGTTACTCGATACCACTCTCCCAGGACGTTTCAGGGAAATGAAGATTCGGACTCGTCGTCGCTGAGGGAAAACGGACGGCGAAGGCGGGGGACGGAAGAGGGTGACGTCGGCTGCCGTCGTGCTCCGTGGGTCCTTTAAAAGGAACGTCCCGTGCAATTCGCCGTGCCGAGTGAAATTTGGCAATGAAATCCGGCGCAGCGCGCTGCGGAATTAGGAAGCCGTGGGATATTAAATAAATATTTCTATATTGTATACAGTAAAACCTGTTTTTGTGCGGTCCTTTTTTATGCGATTTTATTTTTGTGCGATTTATTTTTATGCGGTATATGAATCTTAGCGGCGTTAGCACCAGTTTTGTTGCTGCGCAAACCATAATGGCGCTCAGGTACAAAGTAAGCTGGTCAAGCCGACTCACCCCACCACCGTACGGGTGATATTTAGGTACACACTGATTGGTCAGTTCGTCTCCTCAAGACCTATATAAGCAAGACATTTGTCCGAAACACAATGATTATTCATTTCTATTCCGTACACGACAAAACTACCTACCATACACAATCATCACCCTGTATAAAACGCAACACTATCTACGACGTGTAAATTAGAATAGTTCAATAAAAACACAATCGTTGAACTTACGAATGTGCAAGTATTCGCCATTCGTCACATCGCGGACCCTAAAGATCATCGAAGATTTATTTACCCATTTTCTTCGTCATTCAACAAGTTTAATGTTTCCTATCAATGTACATATACATGTTGTTGACGAAATATATGAATGTGTAATTAATCGAAACGTTACCGAAAACGCGTCAACGTTGTTATCTGAAATTAGTGCGCTCGCACATAACATCGGTGAAGAAGGCTTTGATTCTTTCGGCGATAATGAGCTGGACGAGATGATTGAGGACCAAACTGTCGATGATAGTGACATTATCAATAGTTTGATAGATTATGAAAATGGACAAGAAGAACCGGAATCTATTACGGCAGATAAAATATATGCATTGATCCAGATTTCGAAAAAATTGCAAACGCATTTTCTTAAAATAGATACCAATGCGGAAAGACGCTTAAAATTCCAAAAAGAGCTGAGATCATGCATGTCTCACTATCGTGACGTTTACAAGCAATTGACCAGTCGACCGTCGTTACAAAAACTGATCACTGAGTTTATGGTACCAAAAAACAAATCAATTGAAATTCTATCTTCAAGCGACGAAAGCGATTTTCGACCAATTCATCACAAGAGGATGCGCGTTTTGGATTACGACGAGTAGCAGCAAACTATTTAACGTACAATTTGAAAACTTCTCCATGTATATGTACAATGAAGAATTAAATATTTTTACAATTTCTTTAGGTCTAATTTAATTATTTTATTTAATTGAAAGCATTCTCTCATCTATTCCATAAATCATTGATGTATTTTCTAAGTCCGACCTTTTTTATGCGGTCCCTATTCACCGCATAAAAAAAATTTTAGGTAGTATATCGTACAAAATTGTTTATTATATGTAAGAATTTATACAATTTTCGAATATTTCTTTGTACGATTTCTTTTATGCGGTCCCTATCCACCGCACAAAAACAGGTTTTACTGTATATGTTACCGTGAATGACTGAAATTGGAGAATGTCGACTTTCACCGGTGAATGTCAACAGATACCAAATACGTCGGTGAAAGATCGAATATTTCATTACATTGTTGAACATTCGGATCCTTTCCGGTGTGTGTCGACCATTAGTGCATAGTCAATGTCAAAATTTACCGGTGTAAGTCAGAAATAAGGGTATTTAGCAAATATTTCGGACATACACCAAGCGACTATGTGAATGTTGACATTCACCGGTGAAAATCAACATTCTCCAGATTTCGGTCATTCACGGTAACATTATATATCCCGTTTCGTTCGTATCGATATATTTTATTTTGATTTGTTGTTTAACTTCCGCCAACTTCTATGTAATATATGTGTATATTGGGTTGGCAAGAAAGTTCGTGCGGCTGGCCATATGATGCTTTAGCTACAAGGATACAGAATTATGAGAGAATGGGGTTTCGAAGATGCGTGGAAGTTGGCAGAAGGTAAACAAGAAGGTATTGAACTTTGCCAGTCAAGATTTTAATGGAAATAAAACATATCGATACGAATAAGACGAGATCGATACCGCCGTATATTGGCTTCACTTTTCGATTCTACCAGTAGATCTGGTATTAACACGTTGACGTGTTAAATACTACAGCGTTTGACTGAATTATGCAAAATGTAAATAATGTGCAAGTATTGGAGACCAAAGAATCGCATCACTATTCTAACAATAACTGCATTTATAAAATAATTATTACTACCCATTGCGAATATTTTGGATCTTCAGTAAAATTTCTTGCGCCGTTACCGGCGACCCCCACGGCAGCCAATGTGTTAATACAATTATGTATACGTATATCAATATAATATTTTGCCAGCGGTAGTCGAATGGGTAACGATAGTTTCGTTGCTGGTGTTACTGAGTGTGGAAGGAAGTCGAAGTTTCGTGACAAAAGAAGCAACACACGTGGTGGAAGCAACACCGATCAACAGTTTCTTGCAGAGTAGTTACAGTGTTCGGCTAAAACATGTTCTCCAATGGAACACCAGTTGTAAAACCGACCTGTATACTCTTGCGGGTTCTTCCAGACGTTGTTGACTCAACTAAGCGTCCGTCTCTTTGCAATAATCAAGTAACCGTCCACCACTTCTTCCGCCCACGCGGAGAGACATGTAACACCGACCTATATACTCTTGCGCGTTCTTCCAGACGTTGTTGATGCAAACTAAGCGGCCGTCTCTTTGCAATAATCAAGTAACCGTCCACCACTTCTTCCGCCCACGCGGAGAGACATGTCCGAGCGCAAAAAATTAATATACACCGTCATTCTGAGTATTAACAGCGTAGTATAACAGAATGCCGCGCGCATCTACGTTTCTACGTGACTGCGACGAGTTTTGTTGCGTCCGTCGTGACCGAAAGCGCGGCTATGGATGAAGGGGAGCGTGAAATTGTTTTCAGCGGTAATCACGGTTACCGCAGTCATCCGATTCGCGGGGCACCGTCGTTAAAGACATTCCGCTCGAATTAGGCGGCCCTTTGGAGTTTCACTGAACCGATTAGATGGTTATTACAGTACCGAAGCCGCTCGCGAACGGAACGACGTATATTATCGAGCCGCGTATAGTCTGTCTCAGCAAAGGTGGGCGCATCATTTTCTGACTACGCCCCATGCGGAGTCATGTCTTGTACTGCGAAAAATATCCCAAGTTCTCTTTGGTTCCCCTTTGAGATCTCTCGCGTGCTGTTCATGTACAGATGAACGATGATCTTTTCTTTGTTGTGAATCCTATACTTCCATGTATTCTGTAATTTCGTTAATTGGCGAAATCGTCAATGGGACGTGGTCCGCGACTGTTGTGTTGGGTTAATTAACACTAGATTACCCAAGGCAGTCATTTTGACTGTTTTTTAATTTCAATTAGAAAAACAATTATGAAATTGATGACACAATTTCTTAGACTTTGGTGACTTTTTCTATAACATATAAATGGGTTTATGAATAATTGTAGTTACTTTCGCCCTCCTTTATTTCCGTATATATATGTGTGTTATACCTATATTGCCCAGAAGCAGTAATTTTGACTGCTTGGTAAATTTTAAATAATCAAAAGATTTTTATTTATTGAATTGAGTAAATTTCTTATATGACCTGTCCGGCTTTGAATTGAAATATGATGCATGATAAATTGTCGATTTGGGCGTATACTTGATAAGTGTCAGTTGCTCAATAAGCTAAAGTAGTACTAGTTATTCGAATCTTTATAAAGTGTTGTTCTAACAAGTTGTTTATTTTATTTCTTTGGCGCCCTAACTTTATGAAAAAAATGTCGAACAGAAACGAGTTCTTGGAAAAGCTAACGAACATAAGTGAAGAGTGCTCCGATATAGAATCAAATGCAACAAATTCTGAACTATCATCTGAAGATGAAGCGGATTATATTCAAAGTGAAACATCTGACGCTGAAGATAGTGATGAAGAGTCGATCACCAATGATGAAAATGAAAGTGTCATCAATATGCCCAGGAAAAGGTGTAGGGTGCTAACTAGTTCAGATTCTGATGAAGAAACTGAAAATACGTTTCAGGAGGTCGAAACAGCTGCTGATGGTACCGTGTGGACAAAAATTGACGAAGGTGGTATTCCTGGAAGGATACCATCTGCTTGTATTTTCAAGAGTGTGAAAGGGCCAACAGGCTACGCAAAAAGGAACATTGTGGCAGATAATCTTATCAGTGCATTATCGTCGATAATAGATAACTATATTATCAAACATATAAGAAAGTGCACAGAAGAATGTCGCCGAATTTTGCGGAACGGTTGGACAATATCATTACCGGAAATACGTGCATTTATTGGGATTCTATATGCTCGTGGAGCTTACGAGGCAACAAATTTTAAATTGAGTTATTTATGGTCAGCGAAATGGGGTCCCGAATCTTTTAGAAAAACTATGGCCAGAGAAAAGTTCAAGCAAATTCTACGATTTATTCATTTTGACAAAAGAACCGAATGCAGTAGGCGCCTACAATCAAATAAATTTGCCTTGCTTTCGGAAATATGGGTTAAGTTCATTGAAAACAGTCAATATGTACAGTTAATATTTACTAATAACCTGTTATATAACTGTAAATAACATAAAAAATATTAAAAATTAATTTTAAACAAATTTCTTTACATATTTGTTATTTTTTCACAATTCAGTCATTTTGACTGTTTTTGGGCAATATAGGTATACAAGAAATCTCGGGCAATCTAGTGTTAAAAAATCTGAAGAACCCGTTCACTCCTTGCGTCCAATTAAGGATCCCAGGGTTAATTAAGCACGTTGATTGTGATATAACTATTACTTTATTACTATTTAAACGAGAAGAAGTTCATACAAATTCACGCACGGGCGATAACAGACAGAATGCCAGAAGAAAAAAGGTTTTGGGTGGCCTTTTTGGGCCCGCAGTGTGTGGAGGGAAAACGTTTCCTGATTGGTTTCTTAGCGATAATCTGCGTCACCGCAACACAAAAATAACGCAGCCCGTGGAAGAATATGACAAAAGAGCGCTTCTACGAAGTAACAGCGACTAATGAACATTCGACTTTCGTACAATGCGCTACTTTATAGGTATTTTCAATAAATGTAATGGCAGGTTAAAACGGAAATGCATAATAAATAATAATAAGCGTATTATGTGCAAGGTTCAGATAGTAGGTTAAGTTGAACTCTGGAGATAAGATCCTGTTATCTATAATTAGTATTTAGAAATAATTTAAATGGAATTACTGTCGAATTTAATTAATTCTTTATCTCCCGGGGAAGCATCAGAATACGTGTATAGCGGAGGTACGGGTCGCTTTGCGTAAGACCTTCTATGTCACTGCCCTTAAAACCAGCGTTAGCAGATCAAGAGAGTTAAGAGAAAAGTGGAATGGTAGTACGAGAAATAAGTCTAGATACTGACCCCGCGACGTCGTGACTCACAATAAATGGCATCCTTATTTAGTAAAATCATTAAACGAATATTTTATTTATTTCATTAATTAATTTTATTAGATGAAAATTCCATTCGAATTTTTCTCCAGAAAAGGTTTTTTAACAGAAAATGTGTTCAATTGTGTCTTCAATTTTATTTCATGTTTTAACCCTTTCGCTACTACGGGCGACAATAGTCGCCCTCCGCGATATGCTACTTATATACGACGAGCAACTATAGTCGCCCATCAATCCATCTTGGCACATTTATCATGGATCTCTTGTTCCGTATGTTGCTTTTTTTTGTTAGAGAGCAGCATTGTTGCATGTGTATTCTCGATCAGCTTTCGTGCTAAAAAAATTCATAATCGTGACATTTTTAAGAGTGGGCATAAAGTCAAATTGTGGAAAAGACCGCCGTAGCGAAAGGGTTAACACGTTGAACGCCCAGCGTAAATCGGTGAAGTTTCTCCCGGGGCCCAAATCCGGGAGTGTAAACAGCGCGATAAGGAAGAGCGATACAATGCAATGCGTCGTATAAATATAACCACAGTTTATTTTTTTGATAGAATATTAGAAGATAACTTTGTAGAAGGTGCTTACAAAGTATAAAGGGCCTCGAAGTGGGGAATGCGATGAGCGTACCGCAAAAAAATTCACTATGAAAGATCTCATGGCATTTACACTAGAACTTTCATTCTCCTCAGAACCTTTAGTTGTCTCAGAACTTTCTGTTTCTTCAAACCAGTCAGTCGAACAGTATTTTTTGCATATTTTTGACATCTTTATTTACTTCTTGATCCCTAAAATGTTCGTTAGACAGCGCAAAAGTGTAGATGAAAGTGAGCCGAGTGGTGACGAAGAAGTATTCACGTTTCCAAAAAAAGTTAGAAATATTATTGTGTCAATTTCAAGCTCGGAAAATGAGGATTTGTATGAGAGTGAAGATTTTGAAGAACTATTAGAAAACCTGGCTATAGAAGAAGAGAATGAACAGATTGATACTGTCGGTTCATCCGACAATATCCAGTTCGGTGCTACGCAAAACGGAGGGAAACTCTCGAACGCCAGGACGCAAAAAAAAATTTGCAAAAGACTATAACATATTGTCCAGAGTGTCCACAATCACCTCAATTATGTTTAAAATGTTTTAACGAATACCATAAGTAATAAAATATTATAATATTTTAGAACCAAATAGTATATTATATAAAACCAAATATAAGTATATTTTTAATGTTTCTTTTTGTTTATTTTATAGTTTATTGTTACTTTCAGTTGTTTATACTCATCATAATTATGTTACAAATAAAACTATCATAAATTACCTCAAAAATCCTGTTTTAATTGGACGAAGAATAGCGTCACCCGTTTACGGGTGACGGGGCCCCTGGGGAAACATAGCCGTAACCCAGATCTGGATTATGTGGCGTTCAACGTGTTAATTTACAGTTACCTACGATGACACCTTTATATTTATTTCATTAAGTGAATCCGAATTGCTCAATTGCGACACATTTGACTGAAATTAATGTATTCCGTCGCCGTAAAAATCGCTGCAAGTGTGCACACAGTACGCAGCTCGTATTATGCGACGCAAGTGACGTAGACGAAAAGTTCGCATTAGGGGTAATGTGACGTCATAAAGGCTATTTTAGCGAATTTACCTGACAACGCTCCGTAGGACCTCGTTTGTCACTGCCCCTAATACGGCGAGCGTCCAAGTTTACTCAGACAAGCCGTACCTCCGACTCCCCCCACCATCCCCCTTTTCCCTTAATTCTCTCAATCTCGACGCTGTTTGACTCGGCCCCTAAAATAGTCAAGGTCCGCGTCTGCCGAGACCCGCTCGTTGTATGATCAGACAGCGTATCCTGTTCCGAAGCGGACATAACGAAATTCTGGAAAAATCAGCGCTCGCCGTTGACTTGCGTCTATCGGCCCTCCGCCAGAAATGGCTTTTGCCTCGGCGGAATACCTTTTATCAAGGCATCCGAGGCAACCAGAAAGGCATGCCGTGGGAATGCAATCGCTCCTTGCTAAAATCGCGCTTATCTCAAGATGAATTATTCAACGTTTCATTTATCGCGGAGCCTGGCGCCGGAGACGGCGCGGGGCGGTCAATGAGAAAAAATAAAATTAACATAGGAAGAGGGTGCGGGCGTGATTTAGCGCCGAATAAAGGTGTCCGGTGTTTAAAAAAAAAACCCCTCCACCTTTTGGAGACGCTTGAAAAAATATTTCGTTCCGCGCCTCGCCGTCGGCATAATCCGGCGCGCACTCTGACGATTCTCATTACTATGGGTTTTAGCGCAATGATTATTTAAAGTCCTCGTTCCGTTGGCGGGTCCGCGCGCGCGCGAATGTTCGTTTCGGTAATAACGGCGACTTCTCCGCCCGCGACTGTGTTGTCTGTTTGATCTGTAGCTTCCTCACATAATTGTGAAATTGCAGCACTAAAACGCGCGGCGAACAGAAACGTTCGGGGTGACAGTATCAAGTTTGAAGTTGATCGCGCTGCTAAAATTAGTAATCGAATTTGTCCCGCCGAGTTATTCGCAGATTGGTCGCAGTAACGAAGTTATCGTCAAATGAACGGAATGTTGAAGTAATCTTCGGATAATAAAGATTTTTTTTTATAGACAGAAAAAGTAATGGGACCGTGCAAAAACGTCATGTTAAATAAAGAAATCGGATTTGTCGAGAAAGAAGAAGTTGTGATGGACGATTTGTGATTTGTGAACAGGTACGCAGGCGCTGCGCCTTACTTGAAATGAAAAACTGAATACTATTATTATAAAGTAAATGTTAAGTTGAATTCTTAGGATATGTTGGATAAGTTAGGATATGTCAATTTCGCAATCTGATCAACGTTGCAGTGTCTTTACCGTTCCGCATTACACATTTTCTCATCCGCTGCGAATATTTCCATAAAATTGCAATGACTAAATCCATTAATAAGAAAATTATTCAATAAAGCAAATGGTCCGCATTGCTTTTAATTGTAATAAGAGAGAACAAATATTGTTAGCATACAAATCATCAATGCCGGAAAGAAAACGTCTAAAAAATAAAGCTTGAAAAGGAAACTGCGAATGGCCATTTTTTAAATCCCGTTAACCTTGCACTGCCTTTATGGTTTCACCCCACACATACCTCTATTGCACTACGCATTTTTCCATTGTACCCCATATATGCGTATAAATCCCCATCCATATTTTAAAGTACACAATAACGAAATTCATCGACCTATCACTGTCCGCCACCGTGCGCAGCATCACGTTTCCTCACTGACGCGAGCTTAGGCCCCTCATGTTTTCACTTGGTCCTTTCAATTCTCGGGCCCATGTATTTCCCCAGTTTTCAAACCGTGCCTACCTACTGGCTGGTTCGAATAAATAGATAGGACGTACCTTACCCCACCCGCCGCCGTTTGCAGGAAGATAGCATCAGCCATCCTTTCAAAGCTCGTCGCAGATTCTCTCTTCCTTTTTCCTCATTCGCGTCCCTCGTCTACATCCCGTGACGTCGTCGCACACGGCCAGAAAAGTAACCTAGCCGAGCCAAACGCGAGCATCGGTGCGAAAGGGAGGGAGGATGGGTTAGATTCCGCGACCTTTCCGAGCTGCAGGCTTAATATTTATCGAGGTCGTCTGTAATTTTCTCCGCTTCCGAGGAGTGCCGACGCGATGAGAGTGTGGCCTCGCTGGGGAACGGAGAAAAAATGATAGATTTCACGGGAAGCTTTGCGACACTAATTATACTGGGCGACCTAACGGCTGGCTTGAGAAATTAACAGAATTATGTGGGATACGGTTTATTTGCTGAATCATTAAGGCAGGTGGGTGGAGAAGGATTTGTAGAGAGCGATGTATGTTAAAAGTGAAATGTTGAACGTTATGACGATCAGTGAATTATGCTGCTGCGATCAGAGTGTGATTTCATGTAAAGATTTGAGACATTAATTATTCGGGGCTATCGGTTGCTTTGAGAAATGAATAGAAGTACAGTGAAACCTGTTTTTGTGCGGTGGATAGGGACCGCATAAAAGAAATCGTACAAAAAAATATTCAAAAACTGTATAAATTCTTACATATAATAAACAATTTTGTTTCATATACTAAAAATTTTTTTTATGCGGTGGATAGGGACCGCATTTTGTTTTTGTCGGATTTTATTTTTACATCAATGATTTATGAAATAGATGAGGGAATGCTTTCAATTAAATAAAATAATTAAATTAGACCTAAAGAAATTGTAAAAATATTTAATTCTTCATTGTACATATTACATGGAGAAGTTTTCAAATATATTAAATAGTTTGCTGCTAATCGTCGTAATCCAAAACGCGCATCTTTTTATGATGAATTGGTTGAAAATCGCTTTCGTCGCTTGAAGATAGGATTACAATTGATTTGTTTTTTGAACTCAATGATTAGTTTTTGTGACGACGATCGACTGGTCAATTGCTTGTAAACGTCACGATAGTGAGAAATGACACGATCTCAGCCCTTTTGGAATTTTAAAATTATACATTGGTATCTATTTTAAGAAAATGCGTTTCCAATTTTTTCGAAATCTAGATCCCTGCATATATTTTAACTGCTGTAATAGATTCCGGTTCTTCTTGTCCATTTTCATAATCTATCAAACTATTGATAATGTCACTATCATCGACAGTTTGGTCCTCAATCATCTCGTCCAAGTCATTATCGCCGAAAGAATCAAAGCCTTCTCCGCCGATGTTATGTGCGAGCGTACCAATTTCAGATAATAACGTTGACGCGTTTTGGGTAACGTTTCGATTAATTACACATTCATATATTTTGTCCACAACATGTATATGTACATTGATAGGAAACATTAAACTGGTGCTAACGCCGCTAAGATTCATATACCGCATAAAAATAAATCTCTCAAAAAAAATTTCAAAACCAATCGCACAAAAACAAAATCGCATAAAAAAGGACCGCACAAAAACAGGTTTTACTGTATGTGAGATTCATTTTATTCGCTGAGCGACGAGGACAGATGGGTGGCGAGTGATTTACATAAAGCGGTGGATACCAAAATAGCGCTTTCCTTTCCTTCGTCCCCTCAGTGTTTTGTCTAATTATAAAAAGTAATTATGTTCCCAATATTATATTATAAGCGTCGCTCGATATACCTTACGCTTTGTTATAGTAACTTTCATTGCTATATACCTGTTATTGGCCTAATCAGAGGAAAGGATCACTACCGTCACATTGTAATGTATGAGTTACCATTCAATTGAAACTCAGCCGCGTTTCCGCAAACACGAAGAATCATCTGCACTATATCCATGCATCGTGAATGTCTGCACTTGATACTGCCGTTGTCGACAACAAGCCGCAACTACTTAGTAATATTAAATTCGCACAAAGGCCCAGCATACAACGATTACTAGACCTACATCAACAAAGTGTATGTTCCCTGCGCAGATCGGGCATATCTCGGTGCTGTCGTTCTGTGGAAATGACGCATTGTCGATTTCGTTGTCGATTGCATTGTCTCGACGAGGGGTTCAGCCGCATTCAAGAGACCCAGCGCGCATTATTATATTTAGCGGAGAAATACACTTTGTTATTATTTTGCACTCTCCGACTATTTTGCCGGAACCCCTAAACGTACCGCAAGTTTTATTCATTACGTGCTCACGCTGATTATAATTGAATTAACATCATGCGATAGAGTACATTTCTTTGCCAGGTACGAAGATACATTGAAGGAAGGAAATAAGCGTTTTTAGACTTATTTCATTTATAGGTGGGAAGCCCCGAAAATCTGTCATTTCAATTATCTTTCATTACTTGTAACTCGACGAAACGTTAAGACTGCAACTAAAATTTTAAAGTATGTATTATTAATATTATTACATATATTATTATATTAATTGCGATTCTTTCAACACCTTTTTCATGTGTAATCCAACAAACGTACTCTCTTTACCTCTATAAATTTAAATAATTTTGTCCAATGTTAAATGAGTTATTCTGCTTCGAAAGGTCTCTCAATATTAGCGTGAGTAAATGTACGTATATAGACTTATTACCTCGCCAATTCTAACTGCCACAGAGTGTAATACGGCACATCTCGTGTCTGAAAAGGTTGCGCGCTGTGCCAATATAAAGCGTATCTCCATATGATATACGATCAAACTACGTATTTCTCAGGCTGGCAACTCATTCTACCAGTGGCTTTATATGTATTTCTTCGCAAAAACCGTTTCGCTGACTTTCAAACAAACGAAAGTTTCGGAAGTGAGCTGTCTTTGGCAGGCGACCGCTATTTCTGATCATTTTTATTGCGGTGCCACGGCGAGTCACGATACTGAAGTGAGTTGGACATTGCTCCGAATAAGGTTTCGCACCCGAGAGTTAGTGCGATGCGATTATAAGCGCCGGAAGAAAGTGGAGGGCTTGAGAAGAGGAGGAACGATAACGACGTAAACGTGAGACGTCGAAGTTCTTGCGTTTGCGATTATCCACGGGCTGAGCAATTTTGCGCAATTCAAACGACAGTAGTAAAATAGTTTGGGTCTATCGTCAAAAGAATGCGACACGAAGCGTGCGTGTTTGCAGGATCATAACAGTTATTTCTGTAATGGTACATTTTAATTTAGCAATGTGCAATAAGTAACTGTTAGCTTAGTTTCAGTGACAAGCGTATTTTGCCCAATAACGTGTAATTCAGTGAAGAAAATCATTTTACCATTTTCTAATCTGTGTTTCTAATGTAAAAAGTACGTTCTCTTGAAGAGTGACCGAGTAACAGCGTTATTCTAAAATTGCTACATTCGTATTCCTTATTCTAGCCGTCCACGTGTCACAATTATTTCCGAAACAGTACATTTTAATTTAGCAATGTGCAATAAGTAACTGTTAGCTTAGTTTCAGTGACAAGCGTATTTTGCCCAATAACGTGTAATTCATGTGACTTATGAAGAAAATCGTAAAAGCTGCGTTTTACCATTTTCTAATCTGTGTTTCTAATGTAAAAAGACTACGTTCTCTTGAAGAGTGACCGAGAATTAATTTTACTAACAGCGTTATTTTAAAATTGCTACATTCGTATTCCTTATTCTAGACGTCCACGTACATTTTAATTTAGACACAACTTTCAGTGACAAGCGTATTTTGCCCAATAACGTGTAATTCGTGTGACTTACGAAGAAAATCGTAAAAGCTGCTTTTTACCATTTTCTAATCTGTGTTTTTAATGTAAAAAGACTATGTTCTCTTGAAGAGTGACTGAGAATTAATTTTACTAACAGCGTTATTTTAAAATTGCTACATTCGTATTCCTTATTCTATACGTCCACGTGACACAATTCTACGAATCTACGTATTGTATCTTACCTATAATAAATTTGCAATCACAAGAAGACAATCTCGTGATTGTAATTTCGATCAAGCCAGGCGCTATAACCAAATTTGCAACTCGCTACATTCGAAATGGTGATACCGAAGTACTCTGAAAGCTGCCTACTCAAGCTTCACCTTCCGGACATACTCGCCGAAAGCGACAACGGACGCGAAATTGCAAAATACTTGTGCGTACGATACGACCGTCCGAAGCCCTACACATTCCTTTCTACTCGCGCAGGTTGTCTAAAAGTTAAAATGTCCCATGTTTCCAACTGCTTGCTGGAAGATATATATAGTTTGTCTAAGCAAACCTGGACACTGGCCATTTTCGGGAGAGTGCCTCTTCCATACGCTTATTCTCACGTTTTCACTCATCAGAAGATGAAGCACCCAGGTTAGCGACTGAATATATACCAGGTTGTTCAATAAGTTTTGTTTTGTTTTGTTGAGGGCGTTGCTACTAGTCCAAATTTGTTTTTGTTTTGTTGGTTCACTCTTCTTATCAACGTATGTGAAGGTTCATTTTAATCAGTCAAATCATTCTTTATTTACAAGCCATTTAGTGTCGCCGTGTCACAGTATTTTCGACAATGGAAAAAATTGAATATCGTGCAGTGATAAAATTCTTATTTTTTGAAGGTGTGCACCAAAAGAAATTCACGAACGAATGTTAAAGTGTATAATGAACGTTCACCTTCAATTAGAACAGTAGAAAGATGGGTTGCTGAATTTAAACGTGGTCGTACAAGCCTTGAAGACGATCCACGTCAAGGACGTTCAAAAACCCCATCAACATCAGAAATCGTAGCCAAAGTACAGGATATGGTTTTGGAAGATCGTCGATTGACTGAGAGGGATTTAGTAAAGGCTCTACACATCTCATTAGGCAGTGTGAGTCATATTTTAAATGAAATTTTGAGTTTTAAAAAGCTGTGTGTACAATGGGTGCCGCATTCGCTAACAATTGAACAAAAACACATTCGAATGCGACTTTCTCAACAACATTTGGAGCGTTTTAAAAAGGATAAAGTGGATTTTGTGCGTCGATTCATCACTATGGATGAGACTTGGGTCTATCACCATGATCCTAAATCAAAACAAGAGGCTAAAGAGTGGTGTGAACCTGGTTGTTCGGCTTCGAAACGAGTTCGTGTCCAGAAATCGGCCAAGAAGGTTCTGGCATCAGTTTTTTGGGATGCGAAAGGAATTTTATTTGTGGATTACTTGCAAACTGGTAAAACAATTAATTCTGAATATTATTGCAACCTTTTGGACCAGTTGAAGGAAAAAATTCGTGAAAAAAGACCCGGTTTGCAGAAGAAAAAAATCCTTTTTCATCAGGACAACGCACCGTGTCACAAGAGCATTTTGACAATGGCTAAAATCCATGAATTAAAGTTCGAATTGTTGGAGCATCCGCCGTATTCACCAGATTTGGCCCCCAGCGACTTCCATTTGTTTCCAGAACTCAAAAAATTAATGCGTGGCAAGCGTTTTCCGTCAAATGAAGAGGTCATAACGGCTGTTGAAGCGTATTTTGCAGACCTTCCGGAATCTCACTTCAGGGATGGGATCCACAGATTGGAGGATCGTTGGAGCAAGTGCATTAATGTTCAGGGAGATTATACTGAATAATAAAGTGTATTTTGAACCATAACATTGTGTTTTTCTTATCGAACGCCAAAACTTATTGAGCAACCTGGTATATACACTGGCTGAACAAATTGAAACGTAAGACTTTTAAGACGTTTGTCTCAGTGATAGGACGACATATGGACCTTGGTGTTTATGTCGTGCATAACGTGTAAAAAGGTGTGGATAAAAGGAAAGGTATGTCTTTCAATTTAGTGAATTAAATTCAGTTTTTACCGGAGGTAAACAAATGTCAATAACATCGAAATAAGGATCTTCTGGATATTGTTAGTCGTAATTGACTTGGCTTGACGGGTAGTCGGACAATGGTATGTCCAGGAACCAGGTCTGCTTAGAGAAGCTATGCATACTTTTCGTATGCCACACGACGCATACGACACTTGATAGAGTGAGGAGTGTGTCACTTGATTTACGATATAACTGCGTCTGGTATCGAGCACGATCCGACCCCAGCGTCGATTAATTGGCCAGCCGTGTTGCGGAGTTAATTTATAGACGTGCCAATCGCTTGGCACCGGTTGTCAACAAGTGGCCGATTCGCCTACTGACTCCACGGTATAACTAACGACACAGAACCCACGTATGCGGGTCAGCGATCGGTCCTGAAAATTCACTTCTCAATAGTAAGTAACTTGCCTGTACCTTATTCATACCTGTACCTATACCTGCACCTGTACTCATATCTTACCTGTCTTGCTTATTTCGAGACACAAGTGTTTTCGAACAAACAAACGATAGATCCACACCAAAATATCAAAATCACATCATTCAGAAATTCATTGGCTCATGCATTAATTCTTTAATTACCCTATCCAAAAAAATGTACAGAAACAAATGTAAAAATTGTTTCTCTTAACACGTTGGCTGCCGTGGGGGCCACCGCTGACCGGCGCAAGAAATTTGACTGAAGATCGAAAATATTCGCAAGTGGTAGTAATAATTATTTTATAAATGCAGTTACTGTTAGAATAGTGATGCGATTCTTTGGTCTCCAATACTTGCACATTATTTACATTTTGCATAATTCAGTCAAACGCTGTAGTATTTCATAGCATCGCCGTTCTAATACGGCAAAATACGCACGACAGTCGACGTGTTAAACAACATCGCCTCCCATTTGTAGAAGCCTTTTTCGAAGAGGGTAACTTTTCAAACGCCACCAAATCTTCAATTTTTCAAGTGTCAGCATACTATTTTACCTGTCCCCCAATATTAACACGTTGAACGCCACGTAACCCAGATCTGGGTTACGGCTATGTTTCCCCAGGGGCCCCGTCACCCGTAAACGGGTGACGCCATTCTTCGTTCAATTAAAACAGGATTTTTGAGGTAATTTATGATAGTTTTATTTGTAACACAATTATGATGAGTATAAACAATAGAAAGTAACAATAAACTGAATAAAATAAACAAAAAGAAACATTAAAAATATACTTATATTTGGTTTTATATAATATACTATTTGGTTCTAAAATATTATAATATTTTATTACTTATGGTATTCGTTAAAACATTTTAAACATAATTGAGGTGACTGTGGACACTCTGGACAATATGTTATAGTCTTTTGCAAATTTTTTTTTGCGTCCTGGTGTTCGAGAGTTTCCCTTCGTTTTGCGTAGCACCGAACTGGATATTGTCGGATGAACCGACAGTATCAATCTGTTCATTCTCTTCTTCTATAGCCAGGTTTTCTAATAGTTCTTCAAAATCTTCACTCTCATACACATCCTCATTTTCCAAGCTTGAAATTGACACAATAATATTTCTAACTTTTTTTGGAAACCTGAATACTTCTTCGTCACCACTCGGCTCACTTTCATCTACATTTTTGCGCTGTCTAACGAACATTTTAGGGATCAAGAAGTAAATAAAGATGTCAAAAATATGCAAAAAATACTGTTCGACTGACTGGTTTGAAGAAACTGAAAGTTCTGAGACAACTAAAGGTTCTGAGGAGACTGAAAGTTCTAGTGTAAATGCCATGAGATCTTTCATAGTGAATTTTTTTGCGGTACGCTCATCGCATTCCCCACATTGAGGCCCTTTATACTTTGTAAGCACCTTCTACAAAGTTATCTTCTAATACTCTATCAAAAAAATAAACTGTGGTTATATTTATACGACGCATTGCATTGTATCGCTCTTCCTTATTGCGCTGTTTACACTCCCGGATTTGGGCCCCGGGAGAAACTTCACCGATTTACGCTGGGCGTTCAACGTGTTAAGAAATCAAGATCATTTCTACCAAGAAAATATTACACCCAACTACGCACGCAACATCCACAACCATCTACTCTTCAGCAGCAATCTACCGCCGCCATGTCGAGTACGTCAATAAAGATGTCAAAAATATGCAAAAAATACTGTTCGACTGACTGGTTTGAAGAAACTGAAAGTTCTGAGACAACTAAAGGTTCTGAGGAGACTGAAAATTCTAGTGTAAATACCATGAGATCTTTCATAGTGAATTTTTTTGCGGTACGCTCATCGCATTCCCCACTTCGAGGCCCTTTATACTTTGTAAGCACCTTCTACAAAGTTATCTTCTAATACTCTATCAAAAAAATAAACTGTGGTTATATTTATACGACGCATTGCATTGTATCGCTCTTCCTTATCGCGCTGTTTACACTCCCGGATTTGGGCCCCGGGAGAAACTTCACCGATTTACGCTGGGCGTTCAACGTGTTAACACATTGCGGACGGATGACGAGATATCTCGTCATTGCTATTTCGCCGTTCGGGGCCGTTGACGAGATATATCGTCTTGCGTATTTCGTCATTCTAGAACACTGGCGAGATATATTGTCTTGCATATTTTGTCGTTCGGGACAGGTGACGAGATATCACGTTGCTACATGATTGTCAGCGGCAGTTTTTCATAATTTGTATTGCAAATGAATTATTTGAAACCCTGAAATATGAATAGCAACAAAACGATTAGCAATAATACAGAAATATTTGCGGACACTTTATCGGAGAGTTTATCGCTTTTTGTGGTGGTCCACTTCACTTAGTGTCATGTTTTACGAAATATCATACTTTGAAAAATGTTTAATTAATACAAATTTTTACTTATTGAAAACTGTTAAAGAATCATTCATTTCTAAAGTTGTTACAAAATAAATATTTCACGCGACAATGATTTTTAACTACTCAACTATCAAATCATCACTAATTTAAAAATATTTGACGTGGAAAAGTACCCGGCCACTGGATACGCTTAGCAATAGAATGCCCGGTCCGCAATGAGTTAAGAAATCAAGATCATTTCTACCAAGAAAATATTACACCCAACTACGCACGCAACATCCACAACCATCTACTTTTCAGCAGCACTCTACCGCCGCCATGTCGAGTACGTCAAAATCCTCGCGGACACAATGAGGAGCCCGTGAAAACGGTTGAAGCGCGTGTAACGAACGGCACGACATTGCTTCGGCTCCGGAAGACGTAGAAAGTGGGGGCTCGTTCGTGGGTAAATACGTATTCGGGGACGTGTGCATGCCAGTGGCTCGACACGGTCCTCTGGGAGGCCGAAAATGCACTTTTTATCGTGCTGCATCTTGCATGCGCCGCGGTATCAGGTCCGTACATGCATATTTCCGCGCACGTTTCCTGCACGTATCCCGGTGTACATACGCCCCGCCTATCCCCTTTCCGTATGTCTCTCGTTTCCTCTTCTCCCGGCGCCTTGCGAGTCTCCTGCCTCCGTCTGTCTCCTGCGGAACGCCGGATTCTTCGTCCCGAACTCGCCGGCTAGGTAAACGTGCGAGGTTGGCCAGGGGTGCATATTCATGGCTCCGAAAATCGACGGCGAATTTTTTCGGTACACGTGGCGACCGTCGGCGAGTGCGGGAGGAAAGGCGCGGAATGAAAGGTCGCATGAAATTTTCCAGAGAAAGCGAGGCAGGGTCGATCGGGTTGCGCGGCGCGATTTTCTTTCATGTCTGAGCGAAGCGTTTAACCCTTAACGGACGAGAGGCGACTCTCAGTCGCCACGGTGTTCCGCGCGGCAGGACGAGTGGCGAGTGAGAGGCGACACTCGGTGTATATGTTAGATTTTGTTATCTCCAAACAACAGGGTCGCACTATTGGTTCTGGGAAAGGTTCTTTAGCTATCGATGGTCTCTTATACAATGTATGAAATAATTTACCATAACAGAGATAAGATATTGGAACATTCTTCGATGAGTGCAGCTCTGACAGTGGTTCCGACATCAGTTGAGACTTGGCAAGCGTGGAAAAAGCATCAGAAGAATTTTTTGTAAAGTTTGTAGTAAAGATTGTAAAGTTTGTTCTACCCGAAACAAGCCAGGTGGAAGACATGAAACCTCATATTATTGTGATAGATGTCCAGAAAAGCCACGGATGCATCTTGGTCAATGCTTCGTAAAGTATCACACACAGCGAAAATACAGAACATAATTGTGTGCGTATGAGAGAGAGAAAGCGAGAGTGAGAAAGAATGAATGTGTCTATATTTGTTGTTACAAAAGTTCTCGAAAGAATTTACTATCATGGAAACCAAACAGTATAAAAGTGTTGAGCACGATATTAAAATAAGTGAGTCTTTGCGAATCTTTCAAAAATAACAGTATGTGCGTCTTAGCGAATTTTCAGAGAATATCAGCGAATGTGTTTAGCGAGTTTTGAGCGAACCTTTGTCAGCATTTAATGCAGAGTGCAGTGCGAGTAATATTATAACCATTACTTTTGTGATTAAAACCGTTTAATATATCATTCCAATCAAAAATCCTACATAATTTTTGTAAAAATAAAGTTTTAAAGGTGTAAATATAGATAAACAATCGAAATATAACGTTTTTATGAGATAATTTATATGTAAGATCATTTTATTATATCATGTAAGTCACTCAACGCATTCGCAAAAATCGCTTCGTCCTGCTACCTCACCCGGTCGAAAAAGTCGTCGTCCGTTAAGGGTTAACCCTTTGCACTCCGAATTTTATTTCAATTTCGTTACTAGCAGCTCCCAACGCTTTTAAGTGTTTTATTTGAAATTTACTTTAACTAAAAATATAAAGCAATTTAAATAAATAAAGGAAGAAACAAATTCACTTAAATATCAATTTTATTTACAGTATTGTCGTATATTGAAATTTTCAAGGGTATGATATCTTTTGAAAGAACTTGCAAGATGTAACCCTGATTTTCTTTCACACGTTTCACAAAAATAGGTGGTTTCTCTTTTTCCTCCAGATGTTTTTCTATTTGAGTAAACTGCACAGTCTTTGTGTTTTCCTTCGGGATGTAGAAAGATTAAATGAGGCTTTCCATCTAAGCGATCGTGTTTATCATGTGTTCCAGGCCTCCCCAATTTCATATTTGGATGACGACAATCACCAATTAGCATTGACAAAATCTTTTCGCGAAATTTTTTGTGGGCTATAGGTTCTGTTCCTTGGTTTTTTGTTTTTTCTTTGTATAAAATATACGCATTTACCATGGAGATTTCTAATCCCCAAAAGAAATATTCCCTCCACCACTTGAGTGCTCGACGTAAAAAACAGTAAGATGTCGCGTATTGGTTCGCCACATCGACACCATCTATATTTTTATTATAATCTGTGATCACATCCAGTTCTTTTATTTCTCTTTGATTACCTAAATGTCTAACCCTTCTAGTGACATTGCGAGAGCGTCGATAACGTGTGCACGATATCTATTTATTTAGACATGAAAAAATGTCGAGTGGAGCTCGACAAAGGAGCTCCTGCCATAAAAACTGATGTCGAGTCACACTCGACATAGGAGTGCAAAGGGTTGACACTGGCGAGACTAAAACACGGCCTAGGTGTTGCGCAATGTTTCTCCTGGATGGCTGATGACTCAGCGGATGGGTCCTGTGCAGATCAGTGTGAACGATCGGTTATCAGTCAGCAATGAGGAAAGTGATACGATCGGTGGTGTGTAATGTACAACAAAGTATACGAGGCATGGATAAAATATTCAATATTTTTATGACACGCGGGACAGAGCATATTAACACGTTAACTGCCAAGCGTATTTTGCTATGTTAGAACCGCGATGCGATGAAATACTGCAGAGTATAATTAAATCATGCAAAATTAAGGTAACACAGAGTTCTTAGAAGCCAAAGTATTGAAGCACCGTTGCAATATTGTAAGATATATATACATGTAGGAAGTGTGCTGTGTGTGTGTGTGTGTGTGTGTGCGAGTGGCTACGACCGGGAGTGTCCTGTGCGAGTGAGAGTGTCAGGTATAGAGGTAGCATGGTTTTGTTTGAGGAATGCGTGACGTATGGCTGATTGTTGCACGTGTGATCTGCGACGCATTTAGAGTGAGTGATAGAGAATGTCGGTAAGAATGAGAGGATGCGAGTTTTTACGAATAATTGGTTACCGGATTCTTGGGGGGAAGTTAGCGTTAGAGCTAGGAATAGAGTAGCGTTAAGATATCTTTGTTCTGTTATACTTTTCCTGTTCAATAAAAGTTAATATCCATACTTTCCAGAAGGGAATGATCCTACATACATATTCATATACAACTAACAGGACAACACAGACTTTATCCATTCCGACATTAGCCCAATTGTACCACCAAAGCCCTTCTTTCCTATTGAACCTTTATTACCGTTGACAATATCAATTGCTTTTACAAGATTGCAAATAAGCTTCATTGCGAATTTTTTGCATTTTTAGTAAAATCTTTTGCGCCGGTCACCGGTGACCCCCGTGGCAGTCAACGTGTTAAGTAAAAACAGCCTCAGGTAACGTGGGTCGAAACGTCAACCGTTTCTGAGACAGAAAGTTTCTGGATGTAATATTGGAGAATTTCGTTTCACATTTGGTTATTAAAGTTTTGCATCGCTATTGTATTATTTATAATTAAAGTTTGGTATCTCATTACTTTTTGCGGTAATTGTTTCTTAAACGTGATTTGCAAAATGCGGAATTGTGAGTTCGCTGAAGACGGGACAAGAAAGTAAATGCCTTCATTTTCCCAACTATGCTGGAAGTCGAAAGAGGCAAATAAGTCAGTCGCTGTCTCCTTCTTTCGCACGCCTCCGCGAAAACACATCCGCGAACAAACCCATTACAACCGGGTCCCAGGGACAGGGTCTCTTCCGGTCTTTAGCTTCCCAGGAAAAGTGCCGCGCGAAAAGGAAGGGAACCTAAAGAGAAAAAGCGTTCGTCGCGCTGGAATTACCCGCTGGTTTAATAAGCGGTTTATTTAATGAAGGTCGCGGTGAATCCTCTAGACGATCAATGCACCCATAGATAATCTTCGCGGGGAACGTTTCGGTTAGTGCAGATAGTGACAAGAGGTCCAACGTTATGCTATTTTTACCCTCAATGCCTATTTACCAAGTGAGTGGAACTGCGCGAAAACAATGAGATTGAAACATCCCAGAATAGTGGTGTTCCGAGAATGACTGGCGGCATTCAGAACATTGATCCCCGTGCCGTAAGTAATTTCGTGATGCTTTCACGTATTTTTACATCCCAATCAAAAACTGTCATATATCTTTTCCAGGAACTCACTAAAATGAACTTATACTTTCATTAAGAAACCATACAAAAAATGTGTGTTAAAGAAATCACAAAATGTATTTAAAAATTGTATTTAATCATGGTTATTTTATTACGCGAAAAATTTTTTTATTGCAAAATTTATTTGGTTTTCATGTTTTCACGCCACTGAATAAAAAACTTGCAACGTGAAGGCATACATATACTTCACGGTACGAATCACGACGTCACCAATTCCTTATCTATGCCTCTTTCCCCTACTACTATAAAATTTTTCCTTAAGGGGACATTCTACTTTCTCATCGAAAAATTTTACTGATTTTCAATAATTTTTTTCTTATCGAAAATAGAAACGCAGCCATTTGAAACTTTCACATTGTATCATATCGACCTTTATTTATACAA
The DNA here is from genome assembly GCA_033815515.1 of Cryptocheilus praepositus. Taxonomy (NCBI): domain Eukaryota; kingdom Metazoa; phylum Arthropoda; class Insecta; order Hymenoptera; family Pompilidae; genus Cryptocheilus; species Cryptocheilus praepositus. The sequence continues at coordinate 5,780,967 of JAWWQZ010000257.1, forward strand.
AAATATTTTCTTTTCATGTTTTTTCAAATTTTTTCATATAAATTCTTCTTGATTGCTGGAGCACCTCCAACAAATTCATACTCACTGGCGTGCGTGATTGCGGTCGTTGGGATAATCAGAAAAAAAAAACAGAACAGGAATCTTAATTTACATACTAACCACTATCGCATGAACCACGGAGAAAGAGTTTGCATGAAAACTTTCAAAATGACTGACTTTCCAAAATTATGTTCATGAAAATGACACTTTTTTCGTCTTTTCATGATGGAAAAAAATGAGAAAATATTGATTAATTAACACACCCGTGGTTCATACGATAGGCATAAGTATGTAGAATAATATATTAAAATCTCGGACCGATTGATCGAATAGTTTTTTTGGAATCGTGCACGCCAGTTGAAAAAATATAGTACTGAGAAAAACGCATTTAAAGTTTTGCATATCGAATTTTTGTATATAAAAGATTCTTACGTAGTAAATTGTAATATACAATAATTCATAGCCGGATCAATGTTTACATGCAGATCAGCATTTTCTTTTAATGTTTCTGCCGATGTACTAGCGTACTCTAAACTGCATTCATTTGTATGCTGATTTCCAATAAACTTTCTTTTTCGCGAACGACAGGGTCTCGAATTGACAAATTTACTTTGTTTTCGATCCATATTAAAACGATACGTCTCTTTTGAAAACTGTTTGAATACTGAATGCATGTTCAGAAAGCAATAAATATAACAGACATAGTCAAGGTCAAGGGTAAGATGATATTTAGATGTTATTTTGGTGCGCGGAACACACTCCTTCGTAATGTTTACCAATGCAATATTTACATTTGGGTGATCTTCTCTTTTAAATCGTTTCCAGAATTAGATAATTTCTTAGACTAAATAAAGATCGCCGAAAGAGAAAAACGGCCCGACCGGTCAAGCGACGTTAGCCTTCTATCTGCGCGAGGTGGGTTAGATGCGAGGCCTATAACTTTCCCAATTTTTCGAATTTATCGCTGAAAATTTAAGGACATAATCTTGAAAGTATATACTTTCGAATAAGGCAATAAAAAAAAATCGATTTTTTCGATCCGAGAAAGTAGAATGTCCCCTTAACACTAGATTGCCCGAGATTTCTTGTATACCTATATTGCCCAAAAACAGTCAAAATGACTGCATTGTGAAAAAATAACAAATATGTAAAGAAATTTGTTTAAAATTAATTTTTAATATTTCTGTGGTATTAACCACATTTCAAAAATTATTTTTGTTTAAGAAAATTCTAGAAATTTCTTGTCCACACAGTATCATCAGCAGCTGTTTCGACCTCCTGAAACGTATTTTCAATTTCTTCATCAGAATCTGAACTAGTTAGCACCCTACACCTTTTCCTGGGCATATTGATGACACTTTCATTTTCATCATTGGTGATCGACTCTTCATCACTATCTTCAGCGTCAGATGTTTCACTTTGAATATAATCCGCTTCATCTTCAGATGATAGTTCAGAATTTGTTGCATTTGATTCTATATCGGAGCACTCTTCACTTATGTTCGTTACCTTTTCCAATAACTCATTTCTGTTCGACATTTTTTTCATAAAGTTAGGGCGCAAAAGAAATAAAATAAACAACTTGTTAGAACAACACTTTATAAAGATTCGAATAACTAGTACTACTTTAGCTTATTGAGCAACTGACATTTATCAAGTCTACGCCCAAATCGACAATTTATCATGCATCGGTATGTTACCGTAATCGAAAAAAAAATGTTATTTCAATACAAAGCCGGACAGGACATATAAGAAATTTACTCAATTCAATAAATAAAAATCTTTTGCTTATTTAAAATTTATCAAGCAGTCAAAATGACTGCTTCTGGGCAATATAGGTATAACACATATATATATACGGAAATAAAGGAGGGCGGAAGTAACTACAATTATTCATAAACCCATTTATATGTTATAGAAAAAGTCACCAAATTCTAAGAAATTATGTCATCAATTTCATAATTGTTTTTCTAATTGAAATTAAAAAACAGTCAAAATGACTGCCTTGGGCAATCTAGTGTTAATTCCCTCGATTTCTGATTGCAAAATGTTTGGTCAGCTGCGTTATCTTGGATTGCGACACGTCGACTCGCGCGAGCAGCGGAAAAGAGGAAATAATCTGAAATTGGAAGATTTCTGGGGACGGAGGACACGACGCCGTGGCGTCTGGCGTAGTCGGAAAATGGCGCGTCCGGGGTCCACGTTTGCTTAGACATGCTATAGCGTGTTCTATCACGAACAGTCTCCTCTCTCCGTCTCTCGCTAGCACCGAGAAAGGCAATTTAACGGACAAACGGGCTAAGATCCTCAAAGTCGTTCGCCCCTACTTAGACTGCCTCACGACGAGATATAAACTTATCGAGTAATCCGGCGCGGTCTTAGGGCCCATTATGCCGCGAGCGAGGGTTTTGAATCTTTGAAAGTCCAAAGTTACCGCTTAAGACGAAGGATTCGAGCGCAGGTAACGCGTGGTTTCCGCCGGAAATCTTTGCGTGGGGCAAATGCGCCCGCCGACGCTCAGGAGTCAGTAGTAAGAGTCCGCCATAGATCAGACGCTGGCGCAATACGATAGCCGCCGCGGCAAAGGACAGAGGACAATAGTGTTCTCTCTTGGATAATGTCTTTCTTCACACTTGCTACCTATCTCCTGCACTTTATGGTGCCAACTGGTGCGATATAATACGCTGATGCGATTTTGTTTTCAATGTCGCGTCTCTTACTGATACTCACTCTTACGTTGTTCCGCACCTTAGACGTCTTACCTCGCGCTGACATCGATTGGTTATTCTTGTGTTTCGCAATACGTCTTGTATATTGCCGACGAACCCGAGAAGCGTGACCCGGGTTGGCACGTTAATTAAAGCATTGTCGCAGAATTAGAAGCGCCGGGGCGATTCGAAATTTCTGAATTCCCGCGACGAAGGGTCACGTTCTTGGGATTCCAAGGCGCCGAGTTCTCGGTTTGATTGAGTCTACCGAAAAATCGTCTACCGAAGAATCGTCTATTGGAAAATCGAAAGTAATACACGAGAGTCGAGAATGGTCGCGGGATATTAGATTATGTGGTTAATTTCAGCCTTATTGTACTTTACTTAAATGATTAAGGAATGTAAAGCTCTTTTCTGGTTGAAAATGCAGACTATAAAAATTCGAATTTACGGACAGTAATTATGTCAGTTAGTCTTCCATTTGCCCACTTTGCATATTACTTGTATTAATTCGAAAATTACGCGTCTAATGCCCTCTCTTCGGGAGTGTAGAAAAAAGGATGTGCGTTACAAAATTTATTTCTGTAGAAATATACGTACAACGTAAAGATTCGAACTCATGGGTAGTCATTATGTCAATCACTCTTCCATCTCCGCACTTTGCACATCACTTGCACTAACGCTATTAATTAATGTGACGTCTTTTTGGTGGAACGCGTGTTAAGTGTCGCGGAAAACGCGCAATGCCTCTTTAACGTCGAGCCACCAATTAAATCCGACAATTTGGCGGGTACGTCGCTCGTGAAATTACTGCGAAGAAAGAGTAAGTTTATCCAAGTGCATGCACAGCAGAGATCCTCATTCCTCGTAACCACCTACAATCCAGCTAGGTCGCGGACAAACTTACAAGCCTAAGGGTTCGTTCACATCCACGGTGCGAATCGAGGGTGAAACTTCTTGCACCACGGGGGTAATCGTTAACGTTCCGCCTCTTTGCATCCGACCTTTTTGCCCTTATCTCTCCCGACGCAGGGGAAAAGTTTTTTCGCATTTTAACAGATCAGCGCTAAGCGGCGACGCGGAATTTTATCGCGTCTATAAAAGGCAATGCTGTCCGAGCAATTTTCGCGGCGACGTGTCCCAACGCGCCGTGACGCGATATTTTTAATGCATTGAATGCGAGATCAGTCGAAAATGGATTATGGATAACGAAAGAAGCGATTTAGCGTGGCAAATGTGGAAGAAAAGTTAGAACGCGTTTCTTCGCGCACTTTCCGCGAAATCACGTAACTTGCACAGTTTTGCCGTGACCTGTTTACAACAGCTTGCGGTGATCTATAATCTTCCACGTAGTAAGCAGTGTTAAGTAGTAAAAAGCACTGAAAATTGTGACATCGCTTATGAACCCGTACATCAATTAAGCTGATAAGGTTCCCATTATTATTAGGCACTGGACGTGTAAAGACGTCATAGAAAAACAAGAACGTTGCATATCAGCAAGTACAGTAATTAAAACAGCAACTACGCCCGTCATCACTAAGCATCGAAACATACAATAATTTATTCTAGTGATAAACTGACTAATTACAAAAGAAATGATAGAAAACCCAGAAATCCTCGTGTTAACACGTACACCCGTTGGCTGGTCTCGTGCGGTTTGCTAGCGAAGTCCATTATCACTGGTACTCGTGATACATCCGATCGTTTAGCACCTGTCGGCGCTCGCGATCGGAATTTCGTCGCCGCACGTTAATTAATTCCACCCCTGCCGCCGCGGCCGATTAAGTGTCGGTGTGGCACGACCTTAAACTCGGCACACTGCAACATACCTGCTAATGGCTTATATATGCCGAGCGGCAGTAGTGCGCGGCACACACTCGAACGCTACGAGTCTTTAATCAATTATGTAAATCACCCGCGGACAACCGCCATATCTCTTTCTCTCGCCACGTTGTTGGAAGGAGAGCGCAAGGAGACGCAATCCGGCACTTCCTTTGTCCTCTGACCGTGTGCAAACCGTTCTCCGTTGCATCCAACTTTCCGCCCTTTCTTCCTTCCGTCCTGCCGTCTCGTTGCCATTTTCTCTTTCAGTCTCCGACCCAGTCGCTGTTGTTTATTAAAACTTTCAAATTAACTCGCTGTCGGTGTGCGTTCGTTTCCTACTATCGCCGCTTGGTTTATCATTTATTACGGAGAGTGCCTCGCGACCCACTCTAATCCTTTCGCGGCACCCGGCGGTCGAGTATTTCACGTATAGCGTGACCAGGCAAGAGTGAATCTTCTCAGCCATTTTTGGGGAGGTCGTCTCAGACAGTATCTTATCTCAACCGGCTACGGATACTCTTGTTTCCACTCAGGCGGAGCAATGAATCCGCACGGATTTATCGGGTGGGTTATGGACGGTAGGGACAGTGAGTTGCTGTTCAATACGGTGGTTCTTGATAAGGACAAGGACATACAGTTATGTCGCCTGCAAGTGCACTCAACTAGCATCGGAGTGGAAATTGGCAGTGACGTAGAGAACGTACTAGCTTACGGCATAAATCAAGAATCGCGGCTTTCAGAGTCCACTGGCCGAGGTATACATAATAGCGGATAGGGCCCTATGTAGAGTTTATTTAACTTCACCACCTACGTGTTTTATTCTGACCACTCGTGGGAAGCGAAGCATCTAAATAAGTAAGCATAACATACACCGGGTGATCAACAGGCGATACCCATATTGTATTGTTGCCCAAGAGCATTTCTCGATAAGCAAAAGAACACACATTCCAACAATTTAGCCTTGTTGCTGCGCAAACCATAAGGGCGCTCAGGTATAAATGAACCTGGTCAAGCCGACTCACCCCACCACCGTACGGGTGATATTTAGTTACCCGGTGATTGGTCAGTTCGTCTCCTCAAGACGTATATAAGAAAGACATTCGTCCGAAACACACAATTATTCATTATTCTATTCCGTACACGACAAAACTACCTACCATACACAATCCTCACTCTGTATAAAACGCAACACTATCTACGACGTGTAAATTAGAATAGTTCAATAAAACACAATCGTTGAACTTACGAATGCGCAATTATTCGCCATTCGTCATATCGCGGACCCTAAAGGTCATCGAAGATTTAGTTACGCATTTCTTCGTCATTCAACAAGCCTCGAATGGAGAATTATGAATGACACGGATGGAAAAAACGTCTTGACGTCAAACCGAAAATGGCGAATCCATGGTCCACGCGCCATACTGATAGCATCGTCCTTTTCCGTCATCTCCACCCTGTTCTTCTTGTCCGGCAGGATGCGAGTGAACACATCGAGCGGGACTCACGCATCATCCACACCCATGCATCCTCTCGTAACGCTGTTCGCTCTCTGTGCATTTATCCTCGTCTCTATTGGCGTTTCTGTCCTGCCTCTTTCCTCTCCGTTTGGCGCGGCACTTTCGACATGTATTCCCGTGCCCGCACACACTTGTCCTGGCTGTCTATTTCCCTCCACTTCTGCTCGTCCTTTCTAACGAGTTATGTTCGCGGCCGCGTCACGAAAGTTCGTATACGAGATTACCAGACGGTCTCTCCAACGCTGCAGGCTTCCAGATTTACGGCAAACGCGGCGAGAACTGGATTTGACGATAGACGGACTGTATTCAATGTATTCTGGGGCGGTACTTCTTCCGGCGGCCTGATGTCATTGCGTTTTTATGTGTGGTACTGTGTCAGTCTCAACGTTTGCAACTTAACACTTTGATTGCCACGGTGGTCACCGATGACCGACGCAAGAGATTTTTGTGAAGATCCAAAATATTCACAATGGGTAGCAATTATTATTGTGGGATATTTTAGTGACAACAAATAGATGTTTATTTTAACACGTTGACTGCCAAGCGTATTTTGCTGTATTACAACGGCGATGCTATAAGATACTACAGTGTTTGACTGAATTATGCAAAATCTAAATAATGTGCAGGTATTGGAGTCCAAAGGATCGCATCACTATTCTAACAATAACTGCATCTATAAAACAATTATTGCTACCCATTGCAAATATTTTGGATTTTCAGTGAAATCTCTTGCGCCGGTCAGTGGTGACCATCATGGCAGTCAAAGTGTTAATGAATTAAATAACAATACAAGATAAAATGCTTCGCGTGTGTCGACCCCGTGGTGACTCCGTGGCGACCGCTTCTGAACTGCCCCGTCGCTCTTTTCTCTTATAAACAATCGCGGATCATACCATCGATCGCTCACCTTATTCGCTTCCCTAGCAACTAATTTATTCGAGAACTTTCCAAACACATGCGTACACATTACAACTTATTCCAGAATCTTCCAACGCTCGATCGCTCATGCACACACACACACACACACACACACACACACAAAATCGGGTGTTGCCAGTTCATATCGCGATACCACATTATTTTATACATGCAGTTGTTGTTAGAATAGTGATGTGATCCTTTGGTCTCCAATACCTGCACATCATTTACATTTTGCATAATTTAGTCGAACGTAGTATTTCATATCATTGCCGTTCTAATATAATAAAATACGCTTGGCAGTCAACGTCTTAATGCGTCAGTAATGGTGATTTTAGGGACCTTGATGTAGTTAGGAAAGAGTTACGTCCAAAGTGTCCGGTGACTGCTGATTTTTTTATTTCGGCATTCTGTTTATATACGTAAATCTCTGGACAATTTGATGTAACTATGTTTTCCGCGGTTTAGGGGAATCGGCACTTTGTTACACCTATGTTTGCGCGGTGCGAGCTTAAGCTGATCCTTCAGGCGTCGGTTGGTCTGGGTCACGATGGTATGGAGGATTTTTCTGTATTTTTGTACGCGGCCATGTGTTGCTACAGTGATCAACGTTTTATTATGATGACAACCACTAGCCTGGAGAAAGAAACCCAAGGCGATCTAATTGTTTACTACCCATATGGTAACTGTGAATAAATGTAGTATATATTTTTTAAACAAACACATCGTGTTATTAACGAACATTTTAATTACACTGTTCGGCGCATATTAAAACGGCTTCTTTAAGCGAGAAACAATTTTATTCACTCGCTGCAAAATGTATTTATGTTGTTACGTATGGGATAATGTGTTGATCGAAAGCAATAATAATCGCGTTTTAATTAGTTAATGTGATCAACTAACCCAATATACTAAGTTACACAATTTCCTTGTAGCCTGTCTGGCACCGGATCAATAACTGTTGTTTAACCTTGTTACGAATCGATCGTCAGAGTAAGGCCTACCTCCTCGATTTACCTCACAATAAAATATTCAACACGAACCCTTAAGCTATGCTTTCTCTACGAATTGTTTATCCATTTCGTATTACATTATACATACTTTCTATGCGATTAGAGTAATTGTATATTTCCAGCCAGTGGGCTATTGTTGAATGTCTACGTCTCGTGGATTTATTTGAGCCGCGAATGTTCCCGTTTGGGCTACACATGAATTTGGCAATGATATAATCCGTGACATAATTAAATAACTCGGAGAATGTATTGGTATCGTTTAATGCATAGCGTACTATGTACTGGGTGTTCGGTGTTCGAGCATAATTACTAGAAGCGACGTACAGTTGAACGTTTTGGTTAAATGTCAGGTGCATGCAGTGCAAAATTTGTGACGAGCTAAGGTCAAGGGTTGACGAATTTCCGCGAAAAAGTCTTACGACGTTACATTATTCTTACTACCAAATACACATCTACGTCACGTAAAATAACATTTTCAGCTAACAAAATAAATATAAATTTACGGTCTTGTTTGCATGCAAAAGAAAATATGTAACGAATTTACAGTACTAAATCTTATAAGCAAATAATAAATATATGAATAAATACATTTATGTTGGTAACGCTAGTCACGAAAAACTTTACGGAAAATGACGCTCAAGATTCCCCCCGAAAACCTTCAGCATCCAGGACCGCGCCGGTTAATTCTTTGCAACTGTGCCACGTTCGCATAAACAAATTAGGAGCTTCCGCGCGCCGTGCCAAAAAACACGAATCCCAAATTTGTCGCCTAAAAACGTCAGATCACGTCTACACAACCTTTTTTGTGTTTGTCGAAGCACGGTACCTGCCGTTACTTAACGTTGAACACGGGATAAGACCCGAGGCTGTAGGGAAGTGGGCGAAGATTTAGCGCGCATTCGATACCCACGACACAAGAAGCTTCCCGGCAGCCCGAAAAAGTTGGACCCCACGAAAAAAGCTCGTTGTCGTAACTGTGCCACGATCGGCCTCAGCGATTCCTGCAACGTCTGCGAAATGCTGTCATTACTTGCGCCGATTGCGCCTTCCTGGGCCACGAGATACAATTTAAATGGACGGATCCAGTAATGGATTCAAGAAGCTCCGTCGGCGTTGTGTGTTTATAGTGTAAGATATATATACGTGGGCAGTCCGATAAGTACTTAGCCTACAAAAGAAAAACAAAAATTTTGGAAAATTGACGATTTATTTTTCAACATAGTCTCCTTTTAACTCGATACACTTGATCCAGCGATGCTCCATCTTCTTCAACCCGTCTGAAAAATACCTTTTCTGGAGATCTGCAAAGTAGGCCTCCGTGGCGGCGATAACCTCCTCATTCGACCAAATTTCTGCCCAGCGAGTGACTTTTTCAAGTTTGGGAATAAAAAGAAGTCACACGGGGCCAAATCTGGAGAATACGGTGGATGGGGCAGCTGTTCGTAGCCTAATTCAACGAATTTGGCTGTAGCTTGGGCAGAGGTGTGAGCCAGTGCGTTATCGTGGTGAAAAAGCACTTTTTTCTTCGCCAAATGGGGCCGTTTTTTCCTTAATTCGGCGTCGAATCGGCTCAATAATTCGGCATAGTACAGCCCTGTGACTGTTTTGCCCTTCTCCAGGTAGTCTATGTAGATCACACCTTGTGAATCCCAGAAAACGGTGGCCATCACCTTTCCGGCCGATCCGGACAGTCTTCGCCTTCTTCGGAGCACATTCGCCGGGTGCAGTCCACTGTTTCGACTGTTCCTTGGTCTCTGGTGTGTACCAGTGGATCCACGTTTCGTCGACAGTCACAAAAGGACGTAGAAAGTCTTTCGGATTGCGCTTAATCAGTGTTAAACACTGCTCTGAAGTGGTCTCACGGATGCGCTTGTTATCCGGAGTGAGCAAACGCGGCACCCATCGAGCAGAAAGCTTTCTCATGCCCAATATTTCATGCAGGATATGCCCAGATTTCATCGCTGGATCAAGTGTATCGAGTTAAAAGGAGACTATGTTGAAAAATAAATCGTCAATTTTCCAAAATTTTCGTTTTTCTTTTGTAGGCTAAGTACTTATCGGGCTGCCCACGTATATGTTGTTGGCGATGACACATCAGGCATGCTCAAGACGCACGTGTGGTTCCGACCGTTTTGGGTGGGCCATGCCTTTTGTTTGGTGCAAGCGATAAGCTTCGACGTACCGTTGCATGATCAGTCGAAGATTTTCCGTGGCGTACGATAGTCGTGTTACGTAGCCCGGTTTTTCGTTAGATCATTTAGTTTTGTTCCGTTTATTAGTTTATTTCCTTTTAGTACCTTAGTTCCTTAGTTACGTTTCGTTTAGTGTTTTATCTTTAGCCTTTTAATATTCTTTTCTCGTGTTGTTGTGTTGTTTTTTTTAATATCAAATATATACGTATTCATATACATTCACTAACAGGACAATCACAGACTTTATCCATCCCGACATTAGCCCAATTGTACCACCACCGCCCAAGCCCTTCTTTCCTCCTCCTGCCTTCCCTTTTTCTTACCTTTATTACCCCCTTTCACAATAGAAACTAGATTAGCGTTTTGCAACGGGGTTACGTTTCTTCTGGCGTACGCCGCACGGTCTGTCCGGTTTGGGAACGATAAATTGCTTATAGGATGCGAAGCGTAGCCGTGGAATAGATAAGATGACACGGGATATTAATATCAGAACCAATCGGAGCGAGCCGTCGGAGGTGACGAGTGCACGCCAACGCAAAGAAATTCTCCGGGGAGACCGGAAAAACAAGAATGACGGAAAGGAGATAGGTGTCGCGCAGTAAAAGATCCGAATATATCTGAAGGTTTAAATATCTACTGTGAGATACCTCGTGAAATTCTAATGCTGTCCTTAACATATTGGCTACTTTGGCGGGTAAGATATTTTTAAGCGATGTGACTGAATCGGGATCGTTGGAAAGGACACTTTCGACGTGCAACCAAAAATACGTGAAGAACGTCAAATTTTGTTTGCTCCGGACCTTTACTACGCGATGCAGAATAATCTGCGCTCAAACTAGATCACTCTTTGACTGTTCAACGTTGAAAAGTTTCACAGTGCGGTCATTTTTGTGGGTTGGGAAAAAATTTGTTGGAATCGCTTGATGTCCTTACCTCCATGTGAAAGCCTGTGAAAAAAATCTTTGGAAAAAGTATGATACAACTTTTAATGTAATTTGGTTGAGGGAAACCCGTGATGTAAATGGAGAATTTTTGAAAGCGTAGGAAATAATTCAACAATTACTGGACTTTATATCTATCGGCGGACGACCAAGATAACCCAGAAAAATGCAGCACGTACAGTAAAATGACGATAATTTAAAAATGCTTCGAAAATTAGCCCGAAAAATCCAATATCCCTGAAATAGCGTCAAAAAATTCGGTCGCTCGTTTGGCAACTGAGAATCTCGTTAAGCATTCGCAATATTCTTCTCGCTAGAATAAAAAAAACAAACAGGACCATTAAACGAGCGGAACGTTCCCGTCGGTCGTCGATCGTTAGGAATAAAAGTAAGAGCGGCCGAGAACAGAAATCGGCACAATTACATGCGCTTCCAGCTACGTTTCGATTAACCGTCCGCCGGGTCAAAGCTGCTAAATCAAGAGCCTCACCTTCGCCCCCTTCCGTCTTAATCCTGCGCCGCGGCAAAAGTGGGACGTGCGATGCATAATTCCGTCGGCAAAGAACGAAGCTGTCAATGAATCGATCGGACATGTTTAACCTTTCATTCTTTATAAACGGTCGGGGCTAAGGTATCCGGATATAAAGTGGCGGGCCGCTATCGGGCGCACTCGCCAGCCCGTGGAATCCAGCCGCGGATAGGCCAAGGCCTGCCGTTAAGCGAAATAACGCGCGATAAATTGAAGCTGAGAAATGCAACCTCGGGAGCGGCGAATCAAAGATTCTTTCGGAAGCACGGACGTTCTCGCGTGAGACTGTATGCTTGACACACTTCCGAAAACTCCGGCGTTGCCCTTAGTACCCGTGAGACCCGTATTCCAAGACAAACTGGATGAGAAACTGCGCGACACACGCTCGGGCCAGGATTGAACCGGCGAAGCATACGCCGAGCGAAACGGGGGCGAAACGGGGGCGCAGTGAGTACGTGTGAGCTCGTCTACCGAGAATGTGTACGTCCGATGTGCTGCTGCACGTACTTCTATTTCTCTTCATGCCTCGTCTCCTTTTTAAGACACGCCGAACTGTAGCCTTCGAGTATTTTTGCCCGTCTCTAGCGCAGCCCGGTAATAGAGTCTGTCGGAGCGCAAAGCGATCGGCGTTATTCGATGGATCTTCAAGGTCGCGATTAATTTATTAATGCCAAGGATGACGTGCACAAGAGGGTTCAATAACGGGGGAGTAGTTATTTATCGCCGACACGACTTCTGCCGGCTCGACGGCGCACGGATGGTAAGATGTCATCTAAATAATATATTAAATCGCACGGTTTGCGAATCTGGGTATTCGACGTTTGTGCTCATTATGACTCGGCGAAATTAAATTTAGAGGTGCAGGCTGAATAATATATTAACTCACGCGGCGAATTATGTGTTCAAAGTTTGGACCAATCTTAAATTAGTGAAATTAAATATATAGAAATTCGCGACGTAAATATAATATCAGGCTGTATAGCTTACGGGTCTTAGGTGTTCGATGCTTTTACCCATTGTAGCTAGGTGAAATTAAATATAGAGATCCAATCTGAATAATATACTAACCCTTTGCACTCCTATGTTGAGTGTGACTCGACATCAGTTTTTATCTCAGGAGCTCCTTTGTCGAGTCCCACTCGACATTTTTTCATGTCCAAATAAATAGATGTGGCGCACACGTTACGACGCTTTCGCAATGTCACTAGATGGCCTAGACATTCAAGTAATCAAAGAGAAATAAAAGAACCGGATGTGATCACAGATTATAATAAAAATATGAGTGATGTGGCGAACCAATACGCGACATTGTATTGTCTTTTACGTCGAGCACTCAAGTGATGGAGGAAGTATTTCTTTTGGGGATTGAAATCTTCATAGTAAACGCGTGTATTTTATACAAATAAAAAATCGAAAAACAAGGAACAAAACATATAGCCCACAAAAAATGTTGACAAAACGACTTTGTCGATGCTTATTCGTGATTATCGTGCTCAAAATATGAATTTGGGGAGGCCTGGAACACATGATAAACATGATCGCTTAGATGGAAAGCCTCATTCCAACTTCGTACATCCCGAACAAAAACTCAAAGACTGCAATTTGCTCAAATAGAAAAATACCTGGAGGAAGAAGAGAAACTACCTATTTTTGTAAAACGTGCGAAAGAAACCCAGGGTTGCAACTTGGAAGTTGTTTCAAAAGATATCATACGCTTGAAAATGTCAAAATACGACAATAGTGTAAATAAAACTGGTATTTAAGTGAATTTGTTTCTTCCTTCATTTATTTAAATTGCCTTATTTAGTAGTTAAAGTAAATTTCAAATAAAACATTTAAAAGCGTTGGGAGCTGCTGGTAACGAAATTGGAATAAAATTCGGAGTGCAAAGGGTTAACTCACGCGGCTCATGAACGTTATGTGTTCAAAGTTTGGACCAATCTTAAACCAGCGAAATTAAATTTATAGAAATTCGCGACGTAAATATAATATCAGGCTGTATAGCTTACGGGTCTTAGGTGTTCGATGCTTTTGCCCATTGTAGCTAGGTGAAATTAAATATAGAGATCCAATCTCAATAATATATTAACTCACGCGGCTCATGAACGTTATATGTTCAAAGTTTGGATCAATCTTAAAACAGCGAAATTAAATTTATAGAAATTCGCGACGTAAATGTAATATCAGGCTGTATGGCTCAAGGGTCTTAGGTGTTCGATGCTTTTGCCCATTGTAACTAGGTGAAATTAAATATAGAGATCCAATCTGAATAATATATTAACTCACGCGGCTCATGAACGTTGTGTGTTCAAAGTTTGGACCAATCTTAAATTAGTGTAATTAAATATATAGAAATTCGCGACGTAAATATAATATCAGGCTGTATGGCTCAAGGGTCTTAGGTGTTCGATGCTTTTTCCCATTGTAACTAGGTGAAATTAAATATAGAGATCCAATCTGAATAATATATTAACTCACGCGGCTCATGAACGTTGTGTGTTCAAAGTCTGGACCAATCTTAAATTAGTGAAATTAAATATACAGAAATTCGCGACGTACATATAATAAGGCTGTATAGCTTACGGGTCTTGGGTGTTCGATGCTTTTGCCCATTGTAGCTAGGTGAAATTAAATATATAGGAACGCGGCGTAAATAATATATTAAATCGTACGACTTGCGAAACGTGTGTCTTCTATGTCTGTGCCCACTGTGGATCGGCGAAATTAAATATAAAGGGACGCGGCGTAAATAATATATTAAACCACCAGGCTTGCGGGTCTTATGTCTTCGACGTTTGTGTCCATTGTAAGTCAATGAAATTCAACAGGAGCGAAAGTAGATGTGCGCACGATAAGGACATTAATTTGTTGTGTAACGTTACATAGATAAAAATCTAAGCTAGATAATAAACATAAGTAAAATGTCGAGACGTGGCGTAAAAAACATATTAAATCCTACAGCTTACAAAACTCACATCTTCGGCGTCTGCACCAATTGTGGGTCAACAAGATTCAAGAAGAGCGGAAGTAGGTACGCATATAAGAAGACTCGGTTGTCTTACGACATTAAATATATAGACACGTCATATAAATAAAATGTCGAGAGGCGACGTAAATAATATATCAAAGCATAGAGCTTACGAATCTTATGCCTTCGACGTTCGTGCCCATTGTAGGTCGGCGAAATTGAAGAAGAGCGGAAGGAGTTATGCGCATGATAAGGACATTCATTTGTTGTGTAACGTTACATACATACCATAAAAATCTAAGCTAGATAATAAACATAAATAAAATGTCGAGACGTGGCGTAAAAAACATATTAAATCCTACAGCTTACGAAACTCACATCTTCGGCGTCTGCACCAATTGTGGGTCAACAAGATTCAAGAAGAGCGGGAGTAGGTACGCATATAAGAAGACTCGGTTGTCTTACGACATTAAATATATAGACACGTCATATAAATAAAATGTCGAGAGGCGACGTAAATAATATATTAAAGCATAGAGCTTACGAATCTTATGCTTTCGACGTCCGTGCCCATTGTGGGTCGGCGAAATTGAAGCAGAGCGGAAGGAGGTATGCACACGATAAGGACATTCATTTGTTGTGTAACGTTACATACATAAAAATCTAAGCTAGATAATAAACATAAATAAAATGTCGAGACGTGGCGTAAAAAACATATTAAATCCTACAGCTTACGAAACTCACATCTTCGGCGTCTGCACCAATTGTGGGTCAACAAGATTCAAGAAGAGCGGAAGTAGGTACGCATATAAGAAGACTCGGTTGTCTTACGACATTAAATATATAGACACGTAACATAAATAAAATGTCGAGAGGCGACGTAAATAATATATCAAAGCATAGAGCTTACGAATCTTATGCCTTCGACGTTCGTGCCCATTGTGGGTCGGCGAAATTGAAGAAGAGCGGAAGGAGGTATGCGCATGATAAGGACATTCATTTGTTGTGTAACACTACATACATAAAAATCTAAGCTAGATAATAAACATAAATAAAATATCGAGACGTGGCGTAAAAAACATATTAAATCCTACAGCTTACGAAACTCACATCTTCGGTGTCTGCACCAATTGTGGGTCAACAAGATTCAAGAAGAGCGGAAGTAGGTACGCATATAAGAAGACTCGGTTGTCTTACGACATTAAATATATAGACACGTCATATAAATAAAATGTCGAGAGGCGACGTAAATAATATATCAAAGCATAGAGCTTACGAATCTTATGCCTTCGACGTCCGTGCCCATTGTGGGTCGGCGAAATTGAAGAAGAGCGGAAGGAGGTATGTGCATGATAAGGACGTTCATTTGTTGTGTAACGTTACATACATAAAAATCTAAGCTAGATAATAAACATAAATAAAATGTCGAGACGTGGCGTAAAAACATATTAAATCCTACAGCTTACGAAACTCACATCTTCAGCGTCTGCACCAATTGTGGGTCAACAAGATTCAAGAAGAGCGGAAGTAGGTACGCATATAAGAAGACTCGGTTGTCTTACGACATTAAATATATAGACACGTAGCATAAATAAAATGTCGAGAGGCGACGTAAATAATATATCAAAGCATAGAGCTTACGAATCTTATGCCTTCAACGTTCGTGCCCATTGTGGGACGGCGAAATTGAAAAAGAGCGGAAGGAGGTATGCGCACGATAAGGACATTCATTTGTTGTGTAACGTTACATACATAAAAATCTAACCTAGATAATGAACATAAATAAAATGTGGAGACGTGGCGTAAAATACATACTAAATCCTATAGCTTACGAAACTCACATCTTCGGCGTCTGCACCAATTGTGGGTCAACAAGATTCAAGAAGAGCGGAAGTAGGTACGCATATAAGAAGACTCGGTTGTCTTACGACATTAAATATATAGACACGTAACATAAATAAAATGTCGAGAGGCGACGTAAATAATATATCAAAGCATAGAGCTTACGAATCTTATGCCTTCGACGTTCGTGCCCATTGTG
The DNA here is from genome assembly GCA_033815515.1 of Cryptocheilus praepositus. Classification (NCBI taxonomy): domain Eukaryota; kingdom Metazoa; phylum Arthropoda; class Insecta; order Hymenoptera; family Pompilidae; genus Cryptocheilus; species Cryptocheilus praepositus. Next base: position 5,797,657 of record JAWWQZ010000257.1, read on the forward strand.
GGTCGGCGAAATTGAAGAAGAGCGGAAGGAGGTATACGCACGATAAGGACATTCATTTGTTGTGTAACGTTACATACATAAAAATCTAAGCTAGATAATAAACATAAATAAAATGTCAAGACGTGGCGTAAAAAACATATTAAATCCTACAGCTTACGAAACTCACATCTTCGACGTCTGCACCAATTGTGGGTCAACAAGATTCAAGAAGAGCGGAAGTAGGTACGCATATAAAAAGACTCGGTTGTTTTACGACATTAAATATATAGACACGTAACATAAATAAAATGTCGAGAGGCGACGTAAATAATATATCAAAGCATAGAGCTTACGAATCTTATGCCTTCGACGTTCGTGCCCATTGTGGGTCGGCGAAATTGAAGAAGAGCGGAAGGAGGTATGCGCACGATAAGGACATCCATTTGTTGTGTAACGTTACATACATAAAAATCTAAGCTAGATAATAAACATAAATAAAATGTCGAGACGTGGCGTAAAAAACATATTAAATCCTACAGCTTACGAAACTCACATCCTCGGCGTTTGCACCAATTGTGGGTCAACAAGATTCAAGAAGAGCGGAAGTAGGTACGCATATAAGAAGACACGGTTGTCTTACGACATTAAATATATAGACACGTAACATAAATAAAATGTCGAGAGGCGCCGTAAATAATATATCAAAGCATAGAGCTTACGAATCTTATGCCTTCGACGTTCGTGCCCATTGTGGGTCGGCGAAATTGAAGAAGAGCGGAAGGAGGTATGCGCATGATAAGGACACTCGTTCGTTGTGCGGTCGACACCAGCCGCAGCGAATATCGTCGAAGCTGTGACTCTCGCTCGGCCCGGCTTCGAGCCCGGCTTCTGTCTTAGACGTGTGAAGAGTTACGCGCCGCGCGAGGCCACGGAAATCAGCGCAGAATAATCGCTATCGAACTTCTACGGGAGTTCGAGAATGAATCGGGAAGTCGGCTGACCAAGATCCGACGAACTGTGCCCGGAAGTGGGACGAGCGGGAGTGCCGGGCGTAGGAACTTCCCATCGAATTAGAGAAAAGTGTTCTCGCGCCATCCTGCGCACAGCCACAAGGACAAAGTTCTCCGTTAATCTCCTGGAAACCCCTACGGGTCTCGATTTATCGAGGGAAATCCGATACGCGGAGCACCTCTCGCGTCTCTCGATTTATTCCACCCCCACGTTCCTATGTTCTCAGCATTCCGCCTTCCTTCTGGAAGAGGCAATGTATCAGAGAGCGCGGGAGATGGAGTGCTGCGTGCGTGTGTTTGATGAGTGACAAAAGGAGTGCGTTTGGCTGAACGACGGTTGCTAAGGCCGGTAGTCAGCGATGGAAAGGCAAAGAAGTAAGAACGTAAGCGTGAGGTCCTGGGTTACAGAACGGAAGTAGAAAGTATATATATATGGTGTCTTATGTATATATACAGGTTTAATGTCTTGAAAAGGGCAATGTAGTAGAGAGGGTGGTGAAATGATGTGTGTGAATCACAAAAGAAGTGCGTTTAGCTGAACGACTATTGCTAGGCGATCCATCGTCAACGGAAAATCAAAGAAGTGGAGCCGTAAGTGCACAGCAATGGGTTACAGAACGAAAGGAGCTGAAAGGTCGTATATATGTAGAATTGAATGGGCAAGGGTTTGATCATTTGTAAGAGGCAATGGATAAGGCAGCGCGGTGGGATGATGTGCATATGGCGAGATATTAAGTTACGTACCTAATTAAACTCGCTATGCTATTTTACCAGCATTTTTCAGACTACGTTCTTTCCGTCTACTTTCGGCCCGTAATCCTGCTCTCAATTCTTATCGCTCGATCCTTACAAAGTCCTCTTTCCTTTTTACACACTCGCCTCCCAAAATATACACTCTCGGCCCAAAATCCGAAATTAATTTTGAAACATTTATGTATACATAGCCCAGAGGGTTATACATATTTATCTGTACATAATCTAGTTCCGAAATGTTCCCCAATCCTCGGAGTAGACATATGCCTCTACCTCTACCTTCCAGGTGCGCATACAGTTGATCCGTAGCGTATTACGCACATGTTGACGACTTTATACATATCTCACTAATTACTGCAACATTGATTCTATGCGATCCCCATGTGCGTCGCAACCGAAGCAGAGTAGTAGTACCAAAGGAGTAAACTAAGATGCCCAAAGTGGAGCACCCACGCATCGCGTGCCAACTTAAAGCGACAACACCATAGTTAGGACATATCAATATTACGCACATGTTGACGACTTTATACATATCTCACTAATTACTGCAACATTGATTCTATGCGATCCCCATGTGCGCCGCAACCGAAGCAGAGTAGTAGTACCAAAGGAGTAAACTAAGATGTTCAAAGTGGTGCACCCACGCATCGCGTGCCAACTTAAAGCGACAACACCATAGTTAGGACATATCAATATTACGCACATGTTGACGACTTTATACATATCTCACTAATTACTGCAACATTGATTCTATGCGACCCCATGTGCGTCGCACCCGAAGCAGAGTACTAGTACCAAAGGAGTAAACTAAGATGTTCAAAGTGGAGCACCCACGCATCGCGTGCCAACTTAATGCGACAACACCATAGTTAGGACATATCAATATTACGCACATGTTGACGACTTTATACATATCTCACTAATTACTGCAACATTGATTCTATGCGATCCCCATGTGCGTCGCAACCGAAGCAGAGTAGTAGTACCAAAGGAGCAAACTAAGATGCCCAAAGTGAAGCACCCACGCATCGCGTGCCAACTTAAAGCGACAACACCATAGTTAGGACATATCAATATTACGCACATGTTGACGACTTTATACATATCTCACTAATTACTGCAACATTGATTCTATGCGACCCCATGTGTGTCGCAACCGAAGCAGAGTAGTAGTACCAAAGGAGCAAACTAAGATGCCCAAAGTGAAGCACCCACGCATCGCGTGCCAACTTAAAGCGACAACACTACCAGTATAGTTAGGACTATCAAAATGGGGCGCCCAGAAATCATCGAGGAGTCTAATTCTTGCGGTGAACATGATACCGCCGACTTGGTCCTCCAAGCGGGATGGTGCACGTCTCATCAAACCGTGGCTACTCGGTCAGCGCGAAGCAGAGTCAGAGACTCGTCGGTTTGCAACTGCAGCGACTCCGCTCATTACATATAAAACGTGACCCCGTTATGTCGACGTGTAAATATTTAAAAACACCGCGCTTCGAAGCTATTTCGTTCCCGGGCCGCGGAACGTGGAGAGCCGCTTTCCAAGGAGCGAGACTGATGAATGCTGAGCCGCTGGGCGGGGTAATGCCCGGGGCTCTTTTCAGTGCGGAATTAAAAAATATATTTAGCCAAATGGCGCGGTTCGCCGATTTCGGGGACACGCGACGAAAATTTCTCGTTTGTTCACCCTCGGAGAAGGGGCCTCCGCTCGCCCGAGACTCACATTTATATTCCACTAATCATATTCACAGTCGTCTGAGCTCCCACCGATCTACCACCACTCACACTCGTTATCGCTTTGAACTCGCACCGATATTCTGCGAACGATAATGGGCAAAATAATTATACGAATAAATCATCTTTTCAGTTTCATTTCATATTTTCATTTCACATTTAATTAAGATTACAAGTTTACAGTTACCTTATTAAGTGAAGCTGCCATTTGGATTTTTCGATCGGAAATGTTTTGCGACGCCGAACCTCCGACGGCATTTTCACTCGGTGAAATAATTATATGGAGAGATAATTGTTGAATGTTATTTCCCGTTTTCCCTCGCGTTCAATCAAGATCGCAATTTTATATTTATTTTATTATGTGAAACGGCCATCCGAATTTTGTCACCGGAGAGGTTTTCCAATAAAAAGCGAGGGTTAATCGCACATCCACACCCGGCCGTCCGCAATTCTCAGCGCCGACCATCCCGTCTCCGGCGACGATTTTAGGTATTAGAGATAAAAATGGAATTGAGCGTACCTCCTGTCGTCCCGACGCCCTTCTCGCCCTGTCCCGACGACTTTCGCGGTAGCGACGAGGAGGTGTAGGCACCTGGGGATGGAAAATGGCCCGAGCCGGGCGCCGCTCTCGACTCATTACTTTGAATTATTTGAATAATATTTCCCTGTCTGGCTGAGAAATCAATGCGTCTGCCCGAACGTTGCATAATTCATGCCACAGTATCAGACAGATCGAAGATTAATAGGCCTGATCGGACGCTCTCTAATCGAGCGCTTACCACTCGCTCACCCCTCTGTGCTTCCTTTCTCGTTTGCTTTTTCTTTCCCTCGACCGTGGCTTTTTCTTTCTCCCACCCGTTCCTCGCGCTCTCATGGTTTACGTTTCTCCTCCCCTTCGCTCGCTACCTGTGTCTCCTGCGCTTTTGAATCCCGCTCCCCACGGTCGAAGAATCGATAGGTCGCCTCAGGAGAACTCGATATGCTTCAAAGTACGAGGATCCGTCGATCGTCGGTTTTACGGCAAGAAACCTCATTCGCCGCTTCCGCACGAGTTTGTCTAGGACGAACGACGATGCTGTGAATCGATCGCATCTAGTGGCGGTTTATTCGGCTGGCGGCGTTCTTAGTCATCGGACGACTGACAGGCTGCCGTTTTAAATGAAGAGTGTGAATTAATCGGACTATTGCAAGTGATATTGGTAGTTCAAGTTCATTGGCAGAGATCAAATGCATACGCAGCTGCCCGCGGACTTTATATCTTCATAGTTTATTGCATTTGTTATTTTTATGTCAATCTCGTGAAAAATGATTTAACCCTTCTTTGCATGATTTTTTCTTTATTGGTGAAATAAATCAAGGTGATATAATTCATGTTCAAAATTAAAGGAAAAATGGTTAAAAAAGTCTTAGTATATATTTATGGTATAAATTTAGCAAAAAACAATATGATGGAAATTTTCATCATCATGCAAAGTTAGATCAAAGTGAACTTGTTCTTTTATATAATTTTTGGGCATTCAATGTTATGATGGAAATTTCCACCATCATGCAAAGAAGGGTTAAGGGAAAGTTATGTGACATTCTGTTACGCTGACATTTTTTTTTCCAAAGAAATCGTTCGGAGCGATAATATTTTATTAGAAGACGCGTGTTACACGAAAGTACCTCTTGTGCTTACTTGCTCTCCGACGTCAAAGAAGCTGTACCGAAGATTAATGTGTCCTGGAGCGTCCACAGGTATGGAGCAGTTCCGGTTTTTACCGGTAATATGTTCGCATTATTTACAAACAAGACTAAATGACAAGATACCTGTGATAAGGCTGCATTCAACATAACGCATGTGCATATGGGTTACCTACACGAAAGGGACTGTGTTACACTCTATAAGCTATAGAGGTAATATGTGGTCGTGCAATTAATGTTATCCCCATCATGTGCGTTTTAATTCGGAGAAATAGTCTTGAATATTCAAAGTCATTCGTAAATATAAGAAATAATGATACGTGCAGGTGGAAGATACTATTACTGTCAAATAGGTGCCAAATGCCGTATGCTAGTCGATGCGGTTCCTGAACACTAGATTGCCCAAGGCAGTCATTTTGACTGTTTTTTAATTTCAATTAGAAAAACAATTATGAAATTGATGACACAATTTCTTAGAATTTGGTGACTTTTTCTATAACATATAAATGTGTTTATGAATAATTGTAGTTACTTCCGCCCTCGTTTATTTCCGTATATATATGTGTGTTATACCTATATTGCCCAGAAGCAGTCATTTTGACTGCTTGGTAAATTTTAAATAATCAAAAGATTTTTATTTATTGAACTGAGTAAATTTCTTATATGACCTGTCCGGCTTTGTATTGAAATAACATTTTTTTTTCGATTACGGTAACATACCGATGCATGATAAATTGTCGATTTGGGTGTATACTTGATAAGTGTCAGTTGCTCAATAAGCTAAAGTAGTACTAGTTATTCGAATCTTTATAAAGTGTTGTTCTAACAAGTTGTTTATTTTATTTCTTTTGCGCCCTAACTTTATGAAAAAAATGTCGAACAGAAATGAGTTATTGGAAAAGCTAACGAACATAAGTGAAGAGTGCTCCGATATAGAATCAAATGCAACAAATTCTGAACTATCATCTGAAGATGAAGCGGATTATATTCAAAGTGAAACATCTGACGCTGAAGATAGTGATGAAGAGTCGATCACCAATGATGAAAATGAAAGTGTCATCAATATGCCCAGGAAAAGGTGTAGGGTGCTAACTAGTTCAGATTCTGATGAAGAAACTGAAAATACGTTTCAGGACGTCGAAACAGCTGCTGATGGTACTGTGTGGACAAAAATTGACGAAGGTGGTATTCCTGGAAGGATACCATCTGCTTGTATTTTCAAGAGTGTGAAAGGGCCAACAGGCTACGCAAAAAGGAACATTGTGGCAGATAATCTTATCAGTGCATTATCGTCGATAATAGATAACTATATTATCAAACATATAAGAAAGTGCACAGAAGAATGTCGCCGAATTTTGCGGAACGGTTGGACAATATCATTACCGGAAATACGTGCATTTATTGGGATTCTATATGCTCGTGGAACTTACGAGGCAACAAATTTTTAATTGAGTTATTTATGATCAGCGAAGTGGGGTCCCGAATCTTTTAGAAAAACTATGGCCAGAGAAAAGTTCAAGCAAATCCTACGATTTATTCATTTTGACAAAAGAACCGAATGCAGTAGGCGCCTACAATCAAATAAATTTGCCTTGCTTTCGGAAATATGAGTTACGTTCATTGAAAACACTCAATATGTACAGTTAATATTTACTAATCACCTGTTATATAACTGTAAATAACATAAAAAATATTAAAAACTAATTTTAAACAAATTTCTTTACATATTTGTTATTTTTTTACAATGCAGTCATTTTGACTGTTTTTGGGCAATATAGGTATACAAGAAATCTCGGGCAATCTAGTGTTAATTAGGAGACTTATTATACCATTCATAAATTTAGTAATTGGTGTCTCCCAAACCAACTATAAAAGGAGAAAGACTTTCCGTAAGCACCAGTAAAAATATTACCACCATGCTCAGAATGGGAGTGTACCGCACATGGAACACATACTTCGTAAGTAAATTTATCACCACACACCACACATTACATCCAGCATACACTGTAGTAACGTGCAATTTTTGCATAGAGCTCCTGAGAAGGAAACCCTTCTGGTTTCAAAACACGTAGATCAAATAAACGTTTCGTAGTAAATGCAATAACAAGCAAAAAAAGGTTTCGAATTTATCTGATAGTTGCCTTTATTAGAAGGAATTAACCCAACTCTGACAAGATTTGCTAGAAGGCAGGCGCGTTTTGTACGATGTCCTAAATAGAATTGTTTTGCCTCTCTTCGCTGACGTCTTGAGACGATCTTTGTGTGAGTTGGTCGCCGATTATAGACAAAATGGTTTTAACTCCTTAGCCCAGCTACTTTGAGCGACTCCCCATCTTACCTTGATCAATACTTGTCGTAGTGCGCGTATTTCCGAAGATCATCTATGTGCGAGGTTTGCATATCGCTCGGTCAAGAGTAAAATACAGAACCGTTGTTAATACCAATCTATGAAACCTGTCAATTTGACGGTTTTGAATTTTACCAGCAAAATTGTGCAGACTATTTCTATTATATCCTAGCAACATGGTTGACATGGATTAAAGCAATGATACGGGTATATATATAATAAAATCCACCCCGCGTGCGCCCTGTTAAATTCTACTAATTGAATTGTATTTATATTCTGGTTACTTCGAAATTCGATCCGCTCGATATTACACTCCGTTCCTTACAGAATTTTCCCCGGCGCGAAACATAAATGTTCTTGCAAATTCCACGCTCACGGCACCGTTTCGGGGTGAGTACGTAGCGTGTTCGATAACTTTCGAGTTGGGCCCCGGAAATTAAATGACGTGACGCAAAAGCCAAGCACTCTTGGGAGCGCTAAGGAAAAACGGCAACAGAAAGAAAGGCGGGACATAAAAAGAACCGTAGAACGGAGTTCCGGAATATCACGCGGTTGGGCTTGAGGCTCGAGTTAACCGAAGTTTGATGGGACGAGTTGAGAATATATTTCGGAGATTCAATTGAACGCGTAAAAAGAAAACGACGAGCTTGGCCAGGGAGAAGTAGGGGCGACCAGGTGGGAATCCGAAGCTCGAGGATACGACCGAATAAAATTTGAGAGACGAGAATCGGGGAATAATTACGCGAGCGACGGAGAACTACGCCGAAGGATATTTCAAGCACGTTCCACGGCGCCGTTTTAGAAGCTATGGCTTGTCTCAGCAAACGTGGAACCTGGCTGTTTAAGGCGCAGTGACAGAAGAGATCGTACGCGGGGTGGTCAGTGTCCCCACCGCACGCATATTCTGATGTTTTCGCTTTTCCGCGAGTAAAGAACTCGCTTGAGCAACCTGACTATGTCAGGTAAACAAATTGCGACGTCTCCCTATTTTATCTCAGCGATAAAATAAAGATCGGGTCTTGGTATGCATGGAACATATTGCGTGCAGCATCCAGTGGTGCAAATCAAAGCAAACGTATATTTTCAAATTTAGTGGCAGCGTACAAGCGACGCAGCAGCGTAAATTCACATTCTGTTTGGTTAAACTGAGTTGTACAAATATGAAGAACTTGCCTCAAGAAATGATTCGGGAAAAATGGCGGGGATTAGCAGGTAAAATGGTAGGTAGGTTATTATAAGTCGTAATTGATCGCGCAGGAAATAAAATTGGCAAATATGGCCACAGGCAAAGTGTCCGGTAACCAAGTATGTTGGCTGAGTGACCTATAACGTGCCGACGAGTACTTCCACGAATAAATGTGCGGTTCTAAACTTAACCGTGCCCTTTTTATCGCGTGTACGGAACTACCGGATAATTGAGCCAAAAGCCAAATGCAACGAATCCTTCATGGTAACGCGACTGATAAGACGCAGGCAATAAAATAATCAATCGTAGCTTCAAATTAGGCTGTGTACCATTCAATTCCACCTTTTCCAACGAAACGTCGTCGCACACGCTTCGTCTTTATCCTCCGCCCTTTCTCTGTTTGCGTCTTAAACAGGCTGTGTATTTAGGAACTCTGAAGTATCGTCGCCACCCCCATATCAAGCAGCGGCGCGCATTAGTAAGTGGTAACTTAGATTCATACCGAAATACGCGCCATACGCAAAAGTATATTCGCCCCGCCAAACAGCAGGGCGCCTTGTTTACATCAGCAAATTGGCGAAACTCCGTTACTGCAGGACTGCCAACTAATAACGCGAAACTTTCACCGTAACCATTACCGACCCTTCAGACGGAGGATCCGCCAGGAATGCTCGACACAAATTGACTGTCAGATCAAACGACATTTAGAGGGTTCAAACGTTTCGAGCGCTCCTAACTACAGTTTAGATTGCGCGTCTAGACGTTCCGCCACGAAGACGCATTGCGAAACAATACGGCCTGCCGGCGAAGGGGCAGCTTGTTTTCAATTGCTGAAGGGCTCCAATGTTTCCGCTATGTTCGCGCTACATAAACAGTGTGCGATTAAATATCGATTTGCACAGATTTTTAATTTCCCGAAGGGCCATTGTGCTCTCACCGCGAGACTGTTTCGAGAGCCTCCAGGTGTCGGCTATACGTCACGCTCGTTCGAACAATGCACGAACACGGTGCGGCTATATCAATTTCAAGCTACCCTGTACCGTCGCACTCTGCCCCCTCGCCCGCCCACGCCCGCCTGTTCCACAGACCCGACCTACCGTGCCCTGGAAACCACCGCGGACCTTACAAATTGCCATCGTGGGTGCTAACTAACCGTGTGCGCCTGGTCAACGAAAAACGGCGACCCATTAATATTGCGAGAATGGCGTTACGTACCCGACCTCCCTTTCTGTCGGTCCCCCATATCTCTCGCTTACTCTCTCCTACACGCGCCCTCTCTCGCGCGGTCTGGCTGCTAGCCTGCCAGCGACCTTTTACGACGCGACGGAGCTTCGTTCGGCCAATAAATAAATAAATATCTGACAGTCAGCCCTCACTAAAAAATTACTTCGGCCGCGAGGTTCGAGTGAATTGTTCGTTACAGCCTCGCGTAACGTCGCTTTCAATCGATCATCTCGGAGACGGCGGTGCACGGAGATGCGGTGGGCACGGATACTTGTGTCAGATGGCAATGGGTTTTGTCAGAGAAATGACGCAGTAAATAGAGGTGTGCGAATACTCGAGCCTCGAGTCAGGTTGGGGTCCCGAAAGTTCTAATGCTCGAGTACCCACAGCTGATTCGGGTCTGTGTGAAATCGGAAAGTGAATCCTTATGTTTGATTGTACCACAGAATGCGGAAATACCTACTAAACCAGAAAGTGCGTAAGGTTATTAAAAAAATTATGAATATGCATCGTATGTGCTTGGTGAAGAAGGGGAAAAAAATCACTGGCGAAAACTTTCCCGTTCTCAGCCGACCTCGTGTATCAAAGTGACGTATCAAAGTCTGCCGGCGCGCAAGGGTTAAATCGCCACCGTCAGACTTCATGCCGCCCGTCAGTAAAAGTTTGTCCGTCGCGCATACGCGAAGCGGAAGTAGTTTGTGTTGTCTCAATCCCGTCCTTGGGCCAGTTATGCGGCGCAAAAAGTACACCAAAGCCCGTGCACGCCGAGCGTGAGGACGGAGCGATGTCAAGAGATACAGAAAGGATGTTGCAGAAAAAGAGAGAGTGCGAGGGAGAGAGGCTCGCGAGGCTGCCGGCGAGGGCGGCGTATAATGGTGAGTATTACGGGCACTTAGTCACTTTTGTGCCTTAGTCACCATTGTCCTGAGACAAAAGATGGCGAATCCCCCGAAGCGATTCAACTGTCCCGTACGAGCCAGTTGGCGGCACTCGAATAACCATGGGAGCTCACGGCAAAATTAAGCCGACTGCCGGTGCACGCCAAAGTGTGCGCCGTGTGTGTGCAGGAAGCCGAGCGAGACGCGGAGAGAAAAGCGAGTGCAAAGAGAGAGTTCACGCGTTCACATGCGCGCATCTGGAATTCAGGGCCGTTGTGTTGCGTGCCGCCACGCGTGCGAGAACGCGTGCGAGAGCGCATAACTATGTGCAGCCGCGAGTTGAGCGCGCGCAGTACCGGCAACCCCTGATATAGACTGTAGCAGCCCCCCTTTGTTATTTCGTTCCGTTTCGAGTTTAAATAGCGGCGGCACTAGAGCGCACGGGCCGCGCAGTCGGCGCTCCTGTTAATACGCGGCTTCTGCTTCTGTTTCTTCTCCACCTTCGCCAAGCCTGCGGCGCCCAGACCTTTCTCAATCATTTTCCCGGGCCTTTGTCGAGTTCTTTGTTCGGCCGCGACTGTCACCGCGGCCTCGAACGGACTCAAATTACACCTGCCGGCGGCGGTTCTTGTGATTAGCGGGATACGAGGCTAGATTCCTGATCGGGTGAGGAATTAACTTGTATCCGCGCGATGCCGTCGACGGTAAGTGGGTAAGTGCCTTTCATCAGTGCGGACGGATCAAAGAGCCGGGCGGCGGGTGCTGGGGGAGCGGAAAGAGGAAGTCGATGCGTACGGAATGAAAGGAAAACTGGGAGCGCGCGTACCGTCGCGATCGACGGTGTTGGAACTTCGGCTCCCATTGTGTGCTTTAAAGTTCGCCAATTTTGGTCTAAGAGGGAAGCGCGCGCGCGCGTGGCTGCCACGGCAGACAAAGTAAAAATGCGCGGAAGAAAAAAAAGTCAATTCGTCGCGGGCGGGAGCATTGTTCTCGGTGATGTAGAGAAAGAGGCAGACTGCTAGGAGCGGCTCACTCAGCCGCGGGCTCTTTCATCTCTGACATCAAAAGGCAATTCCCGAAATTATGGAGATTTTTCCGAAGAATTTCGCGAAATCGACATTACGACTGCTCTTTGTCGAGGCGGAACGCGCCGAGACGCGGAGTCCATAGGAGAAGAGCGGGAGCGTACACAAATGAGAGGTTACTTCGCTCGCTCGTTGTCTACGTACCTGTCTGTTACCCCGCCTAACCCCATCACGCCCTTCCGTCTTCGCATTTCCATCGCGAATTCCTTTCCTTTCGACTCCGCGCATCGACGTGCATCAAGTTACGACACGTTTCTTCGCCAGCAGCCGTCGTTGCGCGGCGTTCAGGTCCGAATCGAAAACTCATTAGTGCAAACTCGGGCGGCCCTAACGAGAAGGCAAATTAAGACTTGATCGGTCGATCGAAAGACCGGGCAGAACAGCAAATCAAACGACTGATCGCGATCGACCGTTGCCAGCTTCTGCTTCGTTTCGATCCAATGTCAATTCCACAGCGCCGTGCCGTGCGGAATCACAGTCGAGTGAGCGAGCTCTCCAGCGAACGGCGCATTTCGTTTGTGCCACGATGCCTAATGCCTTCACTACCTTTGATCCTGGAGGCAGTACTGACCGCGTCCACTGTGGAACGTCCGTTTCCACCGAGCATCATCGTTTTGTATCGTCCTTCCTGCACCGTGCAAGAGTCAAACGGGCGCTTCACCCGCACCACTCGTCATCGACATACATCACCGCTATTGGCGCACATCCAAAAACCAGCGCCTCGACTTTTCTCACGCAATACTCACGTCGACGTTCAGATTAAGACCAGAGGGCGCCATTTTGTCGCGCGGAGGGCGGAAGATAAGATGAGTGAGGACGACAGCGGCACGTAAGAGGCTGCTGTCGACGCTTTATGGCGCTGAAAACAAACTTTACGACGGGAACGTACGTGCTCCGCTGGGGCGATGATGTCTAGATGCGCGAGAGAACTCGGAGGTCCAGGAGCAAAAGACCCTGCCGGGTCAGACTGCGTTCTGTCGCGTCCCTTCCTTCTCTTACTCCTTCCGACTTTCGGCAACCTGCGTTTACCGTGTCACCCAAGACGCAGCACGACAATTATCGTCCACCCGAATGCAACCTTCTCAAGGGATAATTGCTTGGAATTATCGTCGGCAGCATTGCCAGATCGAAGAAAGTAAGCGAGAAATTGGATGGTAATGGAGGTAAGTAGTATAGAGAGTGAACTAATGATCTAACTTATACTGTCGAAGGGTGGAAGTGAGGACTCCATAAGTAGACGAATTTCTATGCGATGGAATACATGACGTTACATTGCATCCTATTTCAACCAATGGCGCAGATTGAACAGGATCTGCAGTTTTTTAATTCAAAAATTTCGGTGGAATTTTCGTTTTGTGAGATAATTATGTAAATAAATAATGTTATGAATCTTTTTCATTTGGGAAGCATTGAAAACAGGGTACTAATTTACTATAGTAATTACCCTCACGATCTATCAACTCTTCCTCATTTCCCTCGATCCGGTAACACTCAGCGAGTAACATTCGACATGTCCAGTTGTCAGGAAAGCGGAACCCTCGAGGAAATATGCGCGAACCGTATGTTCCAGTTGCGAGCTTAGGTCCCATAATGACCGTTACTCGCTGCTCAGGCGTTCTCTTTCTTCTCGAATTTCGCCATGAGCACCCTCCAGAACTCGCGGGCGGATGCGTGCAGAGAAAGAGGTTCACGGATACCGGTGTGCGTCATTTCCAGGCACTAGAAAAAGGGACGAAGCTGGAAAGGGAAGTGTTCCCACACAGCTTCGTCCCTTTTCTTCTCGTCTCTTCTGCTTAAGTATAATTACGTAGTAAAAGCGAGTAAATGCGGCGGTAGGCAAAGAAAAAGAAGTGGTGGAACAAGGGGATGGCGGCAAGTGAGCTGGTTAATGTAGTACCTGACTCCGCCGAAGGAAAGAAATTTCATTACCACGCCAGACACTTTAAAGCTCCTTTTTTTACAACAAAAACGGTTACCGAGTCCGTTGCGCGAAGTTTCCGCCATTGAAGGTAGATTTGCCCGATCACGGGCAAACTCGCCATCGCCGCAAGATTCTTCTCGGCACATCCGACTCCCGGTCCGCGCGAGGCAAACGTCTATTAATGAATCCGCCTGTAAATTGATTCCCGTGTAACGACGGCCGGGTTCGCACGAGGCGAGAGCGATTTGACTAATTGCGACGCCTCTTGACTCCGTAAAAACGCATCCGTCTTCATGGTACTAGATGCTCGGCTCTACAGTCGACATCTCCAACTAACGGCAAGGACTAGAGAGCGTGTTACGATCTCTGTACGATCACCGACATCGGTTAGGACCATCGTCGACATTACGACCACTACTACTATTACCACCACCACAATCGTCAGTGGCAGTATCTCAAGAGGAAGTACGACGAGGAGTAGGACGACGACGGGTTTCACCAGGTGGATCCGGCGACCGCCCAATTAGCGTTAATCCTCGTTAATCCGAGTCCTCCCAATCTGCATTCCTTTGTTCTTCATTCGGGCCGCTGTGTCTAACCATGACGAACGGCGGAAAGATAGCGAGAGATGGCGTTCGCAGCACAGTTCGGAGCGAGGAGAGAAAGGAGAGGGAACGAAGGAGCGAAAGAAGGGAGGTTGACAGACAGCTAGACGGATAGATGGGTAGATAAAGAGAGGACGAAGGAGGTAAAGAGGGGCCAGAACGGCAGGATTCGTTTCCCGACGAGCATCCGGGCAACACGTATTCAGAGCAGTCGATCCTTCCGCCGAAATGACGATGACAATAATAGAGATGCAGCGATCGAGCGTATACTGCGACGGAATCGCTGCACCCCTTGCATTTTCCTGCTCATGCCTCTGTGTCGGCGCTAGTGCGCTCTTTCAAAAGAAACGATTATCACGGCTGAAGAGGCAACACGCTGACTGAATAACTAGGAGCATGAAATTGTCAGTACTTACTCTGCGCCGGAACCTAATGGTTCGCTCGCGATTTCGCGAACTCGCTTGTGCGCGGGGCTACGAACCGGCATTTAGCGAAGAGCAGCCGCTTGTCGTGCGCCAGTTGATATTTTTCGACGGTGAACTGTGCTCTGTACTGCAACGCATGACATGACGAAAAAATATTTTTCCGTAGTATGGCTTGCCTCAGCACACATGGACCCTGGACACTTTAGGGCGACTGCAAGAGGCACCTCCTGCGTTCTTTGATATTTCCGCTCTTTGACACATAACGAATCCGTCTGAGCAAAGAAATCACATATACCAGGTGATCAAATCGAAACACTTTAAACACTCAAGCACTTTAAAGAACTACGTCAGGCGTTTTCAGACTCCAGCAGTACATCGAAAGCAAATTTTTAAAGCACCGCTGGGCGCCGACAATAACGCAAGGGTTAAGAGGCTCTTACATATACGCGAATACACTGCGATTCCAACGGCAAGCCGCCAATCAATTACAGAATAGCCAACCGAGGCAAGATACGCGGTTGAGCCATACATAATGGCGCACGGGAGGCGAAAAAGGAGAAATCGGAAGATTTCTGAGAGAAGAGGACACGACGACTTGACATGGCGCGTAGTCGGAAAATGACGCGTCCAGGGCCCACGTTTGCTGAGACAAGCTATACATTATCCTGTGAGGGAAACGATGGCGGTACAATCAAACAGCTTCAATGGCCCTCGCAGCTATCTAGAAACCGCACCGCCGCTCGATCATTATTTATATCGGCCGGCGAACTGAGTATGCAAGAGGGTGTGCGTGTCGCCGAGTCGGAGGGAGAATTGAAACAAAGACAAAGCGGGCGAACTCGCTTCAAAAAGTTCATCTTTTCGAACGGACGCGGCATTGTCCGCATATCGATAGATCCTTTATGGACGCCTCCGAATGAAGAGCAACGGAACGCAAAAAATTCGGGTACATTGAGAAGCGCAGGGAGACAGACACGGAGATAAATAGAGAGAGAGACGGCGGGGGAGGACGGACGACGCGGAGAAGCATAGAACGCCGGAATGTGAGAACAAGAGAGAGGAGAAAAGAGGGAAAAGTACGCCAACCGGCGTCACCGGTCGCTCTGCTCACATTGTTACCATAATCGGGCCGGGCCGGGACCATTGTTTGTCATTCAATTTTCCCGCTGGATTTCCATCGCGGACAATAGTAACGTCGCTTTATAAGTCGCGGGAATTACACGGACGAACAAAGCTCGTAAATATATCTGTTGAATCGTGAAAAACGCCGTGCACCTCCCTCTTGCCACGCGTGGAATGAAACTACCCCTCTCCCCGCACCGACGCTCCTCGCGTAGGCCACTTTTTCTCGCTTCCTCGCTCATCGTGTCCCCTTTTCTCCGCTTGCCGAGCAGCGCGCTAGTAAAAAGCACGGTCCGCATCTTCCTGCACGCTGGACGCTTACGTGCCGGCAAACGTTCCTGGTGAGAGCCAGGCGGTTGGAGCGAAAGGTGCTGGCACCCGAGAGAGAACTGCGGGTGCGCACGATTCTACCGGACGCGAGGACGAATGACGAGAACGAATGACGAGAACGCGCACGGCGCGTAGCTACGGCGTCCTAGAACCCTCTAACAGCCGGGCCCTCGTAAATCAGTGGAATTTTGCGGTCGTTCCGGGACAATTTTATGATTTAATCCAGTGGATGCGTGAAGGCTGCGGTCGCGAACACGACACAGCGAAATAACCTACCGCGATATACCCGGCGCACTCGCGGAGATGAATCCCACATTGCTGAATGGCGACCGCGGACAAAAACCTCCCTGTGGCGGACGTATCGTTGGTCGGCCGTTGCTGCAGCTCCACGGATGCCTCGTCGAAAATTGCCCAAACGTACGGCCGACACTTCGGTGCCGATCGAGTGGGAGCCGGTGGACGTGGACGAGGTGTCCATTATGGCGAAGGATTTGTTCGATCGTGGGGACAGCAGTGCGTTCAGAAACTCAACACTTGGCATGCGGGCATACTTCGCCGCCGAATTTCGCGTGCAGCGGGCGTTTTTTCTTGAATCGCGCGGAAGTTTGGTTATTCAGAAAAATCGCTGTAAATCGAAAACTACTTCGTTTTTATGAACGAAACTTTTTTTATTTCACACTTAAATATAAACTGTATGATTATTTAACAAAAAACAAACGATATTTTCACGAAATCATAAAAATAAGCGATTTTTAAAGTTTTCCACACTATCATACAAAAAGTCCGATAATTTGTCAGCGCATATTTCTTCATCACTATCTTTGTCACAACGGCTCATTTGATCAATTTTGTAATCAATAATAAAAAATCAAGCTTCAAATTGATAAAACACGTTCTGGAGCTAAGAATTCAATTGAAGACGAAATAACTCAGCAAAAGATCGAGTAACTCAACAATCATAACTTATGGGAAAAAAATGCAAAGCGTTGCCTAGCAACGCAAATAACACGCATATAATGTCACACATTCATGTAATTATACGTATTTAGTAGATTTGTGGTGGATATTCACTAACAACACCAAATCAACTAAATACGTATTTTTACGTGACCCGCGCTCCAGTGACAGACTACAAAAAACGTAAAAATACGTTGCCCGCATGCCAAGTGTTAAGCTTTTTACTACGGCGCGTTTTGTCGCGTATACACGGCGCTTGCAGAAGGTAGTTATCTTTTAGGGCACAATCGTCGGGGCTCTTATCAATATTCCAACGCGTTATACTCATTATCACTTGGAACTTGCACCGATTACGTACACATACTCAGAGTCTGCTTCCGCTTACGTTAAAATTATTCGCGGTGGACATTATACGTACGTACAAGTACATTTCTATAATATTAATCACTTTGCTGTCGCCATATAGCAGCTGTATGTATCTGTATGGAAACTGCTACACACGGGTCGAAGCGTACGCATCAAATCGGTTGTGACACTTTTCGCAGGTACGAGAGACCAGAGCCTGGTAATAGAGATCTTGCCTGCAACAGAAATTAATTGTTTTTTCATGGAGACGTTTATGTAAAAACATCCGTCACTTCACTACAGAGTGAATTTATGTGCCAGTACATCTTATTTCCTCAAACTGCTTTGAGAAACTGATTTGTCCGTGAAATATGTTTTCACCGATTTTTCACGCACACAGACTCCCAACCGAACCCGAATTAAAAAAAAAATTTATAACGCACAGTTCTGTCACTGAATGCGTGGCAGTTTTAAACACGGCTGGCTATTTCGTGACACGACCACTGGACCGGATGCACTTCTCTATACCATTCCATATCTTATTACCGATACTCTTACGGATTCCCATATATTCAATATGACTAATGTTGAAACAACGAAAGAAATGGACGTATGTCTGAAGATCTGCGTTACCCGTGCACAGGAAGCAACGCAAAGGGTAATGAATCTGCAGCGAGAGCTTCTCCACTACTGAACCGCGGTCCTGTCACCCGTCCTGCCATGCAACCCGCTGACGTCGGCTCTCGGCAAAGGACGCTGCATCCGTAATCCGCCTGATTGCCTTTGTCAAAGATTATCGCTCCCGTTACGAAAGTGAGGGTGCCGAAGGTGGAAGGCCGGCGGCGGGACGCAGGCGAATCGGAAAGTTGGAGATCGTCTCGCGTGACAGGCTAGCCTCAGCCGAACAAAAGGTTTCTCGCATTCGCAAATCGAATTAAGCTCTCAGCCGGCACGCCATCGTCGATCTCGATTCGCAGCGCGGTATAAAAGGAAACGATAACGCCGCTGTGAGCTAAGTGAGTTGCGGAACGTACTCCCAACCTTCGCACCGCGTCTCACTTCAAGTCGGATATACGCATACCACACTCCCATAAAATAGTCCCAATACACGTGCACCCAGACATAATATAAATACGCTCGTTCGAGTTCGAGGCGGCGGGTGAAGCATATCGAAAACTTTCCGCGAACCCGTTGCATTCCTCTCGTACCCTTCGTCGCCGGATATACCGGCACAGAGGGAAGAGTCGTATATCGCTTTCATCGAGACTGAATTCACGGCTACCGCAAGGGCCCGCGACTCCGTAATACTTTTTAAGCCCCGGATTCGTCGTTCAGCGTCTATCTGGCAGGGGGTAAAGCGCGAGGCACATCCAGGGACCGGCCAATTAGACTTGGAATACCTGAAGCTATCGACTGGCTTCGTCGCTCAGAGAAGCAAGCCACACGATGTATTCCCAAAACGAGACCCTCGTCGCCGCACCACTGGCATTCGTCGGCGGAGTTGGGTAGGTGCATTCGCCCCGCTGACTCTGTTTTCCCTTGCGCCCCGTGCGGTGCGAACCAGAAAACGGAGCTCGAGGGAAAAGGGACAATGCCCGGAGAGATTCAAGGGCGATGTAGGAAAACGTAACGGCTTTTATGCAATTTTGCATCCCGCGGTATAGTATGTAGAAAACCGATTATCTGCCAAATTGATTAAATGCATAAAGTAAAAGGTATTCAATGCGTAAATGGTTGGTTTTCGGATGGACGCCGCGTCTATACTATCCGGAAGTCATCTTCATAATTCTGGTCACGAAAGTCTTGAATGCAAAATGTATTCAATTTATTTGACCCTTTTACTGCTAGCCCCATATACGTAGTACATGCGAAGAATGCCGCGGCTGATTTGACACGTACGCTTCGCTGTAGGATCCGAGGGCCGCTGGTAGCTAAATGGTCAAAATATCAGAACTTAAGCATCAAGACATTTCGCACAAAGATTAGCCTGTGAACTGTTCAAACGTGAACAGGTCGAGAAGGTATAGCAGACGGCAGGACATTGACGCAATTCTTACCCCTGACGCAAAAGCTATTTACCGTTACGGCCCGTTTTAGATTCCGGATGCCGTGACAGCACAATAATATCGGTCACGAAGGAAGCGACAGAAATTACCCTCGCGGTTCTCATAAGCATTCGCCCGCGCTTGTTTGCTAGCCTCCGACGCTGATTGAAGCCTTTATTCATGACCATTTTGTCGTCAAACGAGCGTCGTTTTACGCGCACAATTCCCAGTTCTGCCAACCCGCGTTAACCCAATACTACCGTATCTCGCGCTTACTCCGTTCGACGGCGGATTACTTCGAAAAATAATTTTAGTTCGTTTCGCCGGGCCACGCGTTTATTCCTTTAGCACCGCAGTAATCCGTTGCATAGGAGTCAGATGCGGCAATTCTGTCAGCGACATCGGCGTTTGACAGACAGAGTCGGGCGTAGAAAATAATTTCCCTTTTTGTGTTCCGGACGCGCAGCAATGTCGAAAACATGCAAGAGCGATTGCTGGGATGGAACGTGCCGATGGAACACAGCGGCTTGGTGCATCCTCATTGGAGAGGATTTCTGGCACCCGGAAAATACTGGCACATCGGCTTGGCGCTCGTCTACTTTATGCTGATGGTATTGTCGTTTGTGGGAAATGGCTGCGTCGTCTGGATTTTCAGCACGTAAGTCCGCCGTTTTTCATACCCCTCTTGGCTACATGTATCGAGATGCCTTAGAGGCGTGACATAGTATAAATCGTTACCTCTCCATCTAAGCACTTCGTTCCATTCATGGTGACAATGTCATGTGGAATGGAGGGGTTGCTATTTATTATCTTTGCATAAGGGTAGTGTCGCTGGCGCCACCTCTGTGCTTCACAACTAACCCTCGACTGCAATGCTTTTCCACAGATCGAAGTCACTGAGAACGCCGTCCAACATGTTCATCATAAACCTCGCGCTTTTCGATCTACTCATGGCGATAGAGATGCCCATGCTAATCATTAACAGCTTCCTCGAACGAATGATTGGCTGGGAAATTGGTTGCGGCATTTACGCTGCCTTGGGTAGTGTTTCGGGTATAGGATCAGCAATCAACAATGCAGCCATTGCATTTGATCGCTACAGGTTTGTAGAGATTGAAAGTATCTGTACGCGGTAGACGAGAGTGCAAAGGGGTGCTTCGTTCCCGTAGGACAATTTCCTGCCCTATCGACGGAAGACTCAACAGCAAGCAAGCCGCCGTGATCATCGCGATTACGTGGTTCTGGTCAATGCCATTTACGATCTTGCCTTGGACGAAAATTTGGGGACAGTTTGTAACAGGTAGGGATTTGTCAACTTCGTAAAAATTCCGGGGTCTTGCTTCATGCGTATTACTATAATTTTGTTACAGAGGGCTTCCTGACAACGTGCAGCTTTGACTACTTATCGGATGATCAGGACACCAAAGTTTTCGTCGGAGCCATATTTGTTTGGTCGTACTTGATTCCAGTGGTCATGATCGTCTACTTCTACTCGCAACTACTGAAATCCATCCAGAACCACGAGAAAATGCTGCGCGAACAGGTCGGTCACGTCAATATAACCAGAGCTTGGCTGCCGTGAGAATATAACCATCGACGGGTAACCTGAGGGTTGATTCTTCTCCATAGGCCAAGAAGATGAACGTCAAGTCCCTTGTATCCAATCAGGATAAAGAGAGGAGTGTGGAGATGCGAATTGCTAAAGTTGCCTTTACAATCTTCTTCCTCTTCCTCTGCTCGTGGACGCCGTACGCAGTTGTGGCCATGATGGGTGCCTATGGAAATCGGTACAGAATCCTACGAGTCGACTAGTTCCTTTCCAACTATGTCGTAAGAACCAATTTACGCGTTATTCTTTTTTACAGCGAACTGCTGACACCGCTGGGAACGATGTTCCCTGCTGTTTTTGCGAAAGCAGTCTCATGCATCGATCCTTGGATCTATGCCATCAACCACCCGAGGTAACACCTACCATTATGTAGGAGAAACATCGTTATCTCCTAACCTGATAACGGCGCTATTACTGAATTCTCAATTTTCAGTTTATTCCTTATCACGTTAGACACGAGAGCACGAATAAACGTTCTAATCGTTTTAGGTACCGACTTGAGCTGCAAAAGCGTTGCAAATGGATGGGCATTCGTGAGCCTGAGCCAACTTCAGATGTTGCATCGGCACAGACAGAAAAAATGCGGACCGACGAGGCATAATTTGTTAAAACTCTCTTCAAATCTCGACACCTGCTTCTCCAGTTAAAGTTCATCCAACCGAACGATTCATTGGCTTACGTTAACCGCGCCACCACAAGCGTAACGTCAAAAAATCGTTCGTCTCCTATTCCCGGTGTAAATTAAGCCGACTCTGGAAGTTATATATGGACGTACGATTAGCTTAATGATTCTTGTATAAATATCGCATTAAAGCAGATTTGAAAGCAGTTATTTGCGTATTTGTGCGAAACCCTTTGAATGAGTAAGTTTGGCTGTAGACTCAATGGAATGAAATTACTCATATTCATCATTGCTCGGTATACCATAATCGTGTAAAACGAACGTACATCCTATCATTAGGTTCTAAGATGCATCAAGCGCACGAAGCATGCCACTGACAGAACCTTGCTGTTCATAAATCAGTTTGTTGGGAGTAATATGAGGTTAGTACAGTTTTTATCAGCGACTGCTTCGCCACTGCGTATCGTGATAGTCGAGGAAAATCTCTCTCTGTCCTTTGAGAGCCCAGGAACATTGTTTTATCTTGAAACGAGGTCACGTGCTACCAAAGAGACGACGAAGGAGTAGGATACCGAAGAGATGAGAGGGGCAAGAAGGATGAAAAAACTGGAACGTGAGGATGATCTTGAAGAATACCGCGGCACGTTCATTTATGTGTTATCTTTTACCTCACGAAAAATATTGTCCCACAAATCAACCCGTCTGAAATATTCTCCGCGGTTATTCCCGTCGTTGTCTATGGGTCTCATCGAATTCGTTCTCTGCCGCGGGGACACTCTAATAGAAATTTCTCCGTGACGTCCGCGAAGTTTAAGAGGACCGGCAAGCATACCGCGATCAATAAGAATGCTAGACCAAGACGCACCTTATGGGCCACGTCAACTTATTTTCGCTGGCATGAAGAGCAAGACACATTCGCTGGGACGAACGAATTTACGCCGGCTCTCAGTGCATTAAACTGATGACGACATGCATAACCGTGGTCGCGACTTTCTTCTTTACTCCTACATTACCCTGTGCATCACTCCCATTACATCGTTCGCTCTGCTTATACCCTGAACTCTTGGCGACGTGTTCCACGTCCTTCCACGTGCAGAGCACCCACCACTCATCATTCTTGTGGCTCCGCGCAGGATTAGCCTCTAAGACGGCACTTCTACGTGCTACTTGTTGGCGCCCCGACTGATTAATTTCCTACGTGTCCACCGATCCTTCTCTAATCGAACACGCTCGGCTCATCACTGGCCATTTCCTTTTTAAATGATAATCCCTTCTCCGTGGATACACGTTTTACGAGGGAGTCACTTTGCTCGCGCTTGTTACGGAAAATTGAGAGGATCCCGTTACATTCTCGTTATCTCAATCCCCTTAACTCGTTCGTGGAGTTCTCCTCCATGGAGCTGCTCGAAGGGTGACGCCTCCTATAAGTAAAATGCGCCACGGAAGATCATTCCGCGGCACGGATCTCGCTCGTACGTCCTCTTTTACATGCATGAATATACGCCGGCTTGAGCGCGAGCCGTGCTTTCACAAGCACGCGAGCGCCGGCTAGAAGCCAACATTTTGCGGAAGCCGAGAGACGTTCCAGCGAAATTTCCGACGAACGACAACGATCAATAGCCGATAAACCGCGAATTAAAAGTGCCGATGACAATTGCCCGATTCGGAAGACGAGCTGGGCGCGGTGAATAGTTCAGTACTTTTCCACTATCGATTTCGAGTAATTCTTATGCCGGGACTGTAACCTTTCGCATTAGCGAGATGGCTCCCGTGGAAGTCAAATCGTGGATCGGTTCGAACGAACTAGCGACTATCGGTTAACGAATCAGTGACATATCGTAATTAGCAGCGGTCGGTTAGTTGGCGCACGTAATGCAGCGCGAGATTATTCTCCAAGAGCATTCGGTGGATATTCAATGAGGCGCCGCGAGGCTCGCTTTCTGACGACCACTTTCCTAAAGTACGCGGGATGGTTTGCAGCTATCGCAAAATTCGTTCCAGAAGTCGGGCCTGAATGGTGCCTGTCCAACTAGCAATGGCTGTTTCCAATGTACTCCCAGGTATTAGCCCCGTTACACTTTTTGTCGGCCCTGTCAGCTTGCCGATAGGGTGAAAAGTCGGGTGGTTCAGTGGAAATGCAAAAGCGCATCTATAACGGCACCCTCAAAGGGATTAATACTGTACATAGAGGACGCGGAGCGATAGAAGCACTTACGCCGAGACGTCTTGCTCAATTTTCTGATTCGCCACATTTTTCTTCGCCACTACCTTGGAGACGAAGCCACGAAACAAAAGGTAATGAATAACGCGAGACAGCGCGCAAACTTACTGTCCAACTTTCCCGCGAGTAAGAAACATTGCGCCATGAATACATATGCACGGGGCGAAACTCAGTCATGTGAAATATTCACGACTGTTGAAGCAGAAAAAAGAGTTCGGAAAGTGACGAACGAGCGGTAAAGTATCGTTACTGCCATCCGCCAAGAGCCTTCCCTTAACGCGATGGCTTTTAATGCGTGCGTATACCGATCTATGGCGTCAAACGGTTCTGAGCGCAACGTATCGACGATAAAACCGACAGATTAGCGGTGGGGACACCTAATAGAATATGAATATGAGTTATTTCGCGTGCACCGTCGCGCCGTTTATATCAAGATTATGCGTACCGCCGCATGGCAATTAGTTTGATGAATGCGACCATTGATCAAGAGTCGCAATGTCTTTCTTTGATAAACTGTCCAATAATGAACGAGTACCTCCTCGCTTCCAGTTTCAATCGACACACCGTTAACGCGCATCCTACTTTAACGGCGAATGCTGAGAATAGCACCGCCTACTGAGCTATGATTGCACAAAATGGGTTCTTTCTATTTTAATCTTTAATCCGTTTTGCTCTGAACGGCGATATATATACCTAGATAGGTGAAAAGTATCAATGACGAAATTTCAACGTAACGTTTTGGATAGGGCAGAAATTGAGAAATTAATTGGATTTCTACCGTTGCCGTTGAATTACAATTTACAAAAAATGTACCGCTATGAATGGTACGAGAATAGACCAATTGATCCGCTTTTTTGTCAGTAAATAACGAAAATAGGGACAGTTTATTATTTATTCCAAGTAATTGGCATTTTCGTCGAAAAAGCCGTAGTACTGAAAGTGAAAACACTACGGAAGCATCGAAGCATGCGGGAAATAATAATGAAAAACAGGAATCTTCCTATGAATTGTGTGATATTACTGTAACAAGCGACATTCTGTATAATACGTCGCACCAATATTTTATTTTCTTATCATTTCCCAGAAACATTATATACATGTAGGATGTGTGATTTTATATGAACGAACAATGAGAAAGTGTGTGTATGAGAGAGAGAAAGCGAGAGTGAGAGAGTGAGTAAGAATGCATCTATCTATATTTGTTATTAGGAATGTTCTAGAAACCAAGCAGTATAAAAGTGTTGAGCGCGATATTAAAATAAGTGAGTCTTTGCGAAACCTTCAAGCGTAACAGTGTGTGCATCTTAGCGAATATTTAGAGATTATCAGCGAATGCGTTTAGTGAGTTTTGAGCGAACATTTATTAGCGTTTAATACAGAGTGAAGTGCGAGAAAAATTACAACCATTACTTTTGTGTTTAAAACCGTTTAATATATCATTACAATCAAAAATCCTATATACATTTTTATGCAAAATTTGCACTTGCCACTAAAACGACTAATAAGCCGAATAATGAAACGCCGACAGCCACGCGGGTAAGATGTGAGCCAAGAACGTCTTACGTCCACCGTAAATGGACCGGACGAATTCGAACGATTCCGCCGATTCGCGGTGATCGGTTTTCAGTACGGGTAATTGTTTCTATCGCCCCGGTATCCTAATCTATCAAGGAAGACAAGGCGATTACGCATCCGTCTTTCTGCCGGGAAAGTTCTGTCCCAGGCCCATTACATCGACACCTCGTGCATTCGTGCGGTTCGCCGGACAGCGCGCAGGGTCAACATATATCCAGGCAGTTCAGTTAATATGCAGTTAGTACGTCATTTGTTTCTCGCCGCTGGGAGGGCTTATCGTAATCTCTGACGTCACAGCTCCCACACGATCTTCCGTATTACCAACGCTGTCTAGATAGGCGCCTGCTTTACCAGCCTTACGGAGACATGCTGGCGAGGGGCGAGAGATTCAATCCCTCCGAGACGGGGGAAATGACGTTGCTGCATGTAGACTGCGACGAAAATATCAATTCACGAATTTCCGGCATGAGGGCCATTCCACGGTGTGACGTGGGGATCCTATGCCACCGTTTGCCGGATCGAAGCTTCGCGTCGATCGGGAATAAATTCGCACGACAGTTTAGCTGGAGGGGCGGGTGTTCTGAAGGTAATAACCGTTGTAGTGCCTGGAGTCATTGCAGAAATGATGTCGGATAGTTGAAGACTTTTCGATACAAGGAAACTCCCTGAAATTGCCTCTAGTTGTCCTTTACTCACAGTGTCCTCTTCGAAACGCACACACCCAGTCGATTCCTCGTTCGTAGGTCGGGAATAAATTCGCACGACAGTTTAGCTGGAGGGGCGGCTGTTCTGAAGGTAATAACCGTTGTAGTGCCTGGAGTCATTGCAGAAATGATGTCGGATAGTTGAAGACTTTTCGATACAAGGAAACTCCCTGAAATTGCCTCTAGTTGTCCTTTACTCACAGTGTCCTCTTCGAAACGCACACACCCAGTCGATCCCTCGTTCGTAGGTCGGGAATAAATTCGCACGACAGTTTAGCTGGAGGGGCGGCTGTTCTGAAGGTAATAACCGTTGTAGTGCCTGGAGTCATTGCAGAAATTATGTCGGATAGTTGAGGGCTTTTCGATACAAGGAAACTCCCTGAAATTGCCTCTAGTTGTCCTTTACTCACAGTGTCCTCTTCGAAACGCACACACCCAGTCGATCCCTCGTTCGTAGGTCGGGAATAAATTCGCACGACAGTTTAGCTGGAGGGGCGGCTGTTCTGAAGGTAATAACCGTTGTAGTGCCTGGAGTCATTGCAGAAATTATGTCGGATAGTTGAGGGCTTTTCGATACAAGGAAACTCCCTGAAATTGCCTCTAGTTGTCCTTTACTCACAGTGTCCTCTTCGAAACGCACACACCCAGTCGATCCCTCGTTCGTAGGTCGGGAATAAATTCGCACGACAGTTTAGCTGGAGGGGCGGCTGTTCTGAAGGTAATAACCGTTGTAGTGCCTGGAGTCATTGCAGAAATGATGTCGGATAGTTGAGGGCTTTTCGATACAAGGAAACTCCCTGAAATTGCCTCTAGTTGTCCTTTACTCATAGTGTCCTCTTCGAAACGCACACACCCAGTCGATTCGTCGTTCGTAGGTCGGGAATAAATTCGCACGACAGTTTAGCTGGAGGGGCGGCTGTTCTGAAGGTAATAACCGTTGTAGTGCCTGGAGTCATTGCAGAAATGATGTCGGATAGTTGAGGGCTTTTCGATACAAGGAAACTCCCTGAAATTGCCTCTAGTTGTCCTTTACTCACAGTGTCCTCTTCGAAACGCACACACCCAGTCGATTCCTCGTTCGTAGGTCGGGAATAAATTCGCACGACAGTTTAGCTGGAGGGGCGGGTGTTCTGAAGGTAATAACCGTTGTAGTGCCTGGAGTCATTGCAGAAATGATGTCGGATAGTTGAGGGCTTTTCGATACAAGGAAACTTCCTGACATTGCCTCAAACCGTCCTTTACTCACAGTGTCCTCTTCGAAACGCACACACCCAGTCGATCCCTCGTTCGTAGGTATTGCATATATAAGAAAAAAAATGGTGCGGAGTGAGTCGTTTTGAGGACAAGGGTATAGAGGACCCACGTTAGAACGGGTTTAAACCTGCCATCTCGTGCCGACGGTCCATACTAAGTGACTGTATAGTAATATTTCTCACATTGTCCCAACATATCTATATTATATTATTACATGAAAATGCTACCCACTTTTTCTCGTATACAACATTTGATTCAGAGATATCTACGCTACGGTATCAATCAAGACGTATCGCTGCCGCCATGACTTTTGTACAATATGACCCTCGGTATCCCTAGTTCTCGAACTGTACTACTTTCTCCCACCGCGATCGCTCGCAAATGCCGTGCCACGCTCTGATAGGAAATCTGCACAGCGCGATCGCGCTGCGTGGCGCCGGAACGTTTAAAGTTCCGCACTAAAACAAATCCGTTGACCCCGAAAAAGCAAATGCGATTTTCGTTCCCTCAGCCTTCGAGGTCCTGCACTCCCTCCTCATCTCCTACTTCGGACGCGCTTAGTCACGGCAGCGTATTCTTTCGGGAAATATATATGCGGGCCATTGAATGACAGGATTTCCAATCAGCTGAAATCTCATCGTATTCGTGGCTCCTGAACTCCCCCGCCGAGCCCCGATATTCCGGGCATTCCTTTTTCGTCCCCGGCGCATTCGACTTACGTACAATCAAAGTTTTCCGCGCCAAGTCCGTGCAGAGGGCAGGACTGCGAGGATGAGAGAAAAAGCGACGAGCCGGAGGCAGGGAGCGGGAGAGTGGAGTATGGTTTGGCACGACGAAGGCTCTCCAACCAGAGAAATCCTTGATTAGATGTTCGCGTCAAAGGAACTCTTCGCTTCCTGGGAGTCGAAGAAAAGAAGAGACGAGGACAGACGCCGGGGAATGGGAGGGCGAGAGAGAGTGAGGGAACACGTCGGCGGGAGGGAAGCGGTCTGCAGAGCGAATTAAAAATAGTCCCAGGATACGAATGTCGAAGGATCGATTGTCCTTCTATCCACGGACAGAGAGAAGGAGTCGGCGGGAGTCGGCGGGAGACGATGGGAAGGGCCGGAGGAACCGCGCCTTTTTCGAGAGGGAAGGAATCGTCTACCACGGTCCAAGATACATCCCATCCCATTTCCTGAGGTCGTACCGAGCGACGACCAGTTATGGATGTTGAAAATTCAATTACACGGGATTTATGGCCGCCGAGGTGAGCATATTTATTATCATGCCGTCCGCTCTGTCGCTTCGGCGCGTTCCACGCTCCGCTTCTTCTTTTAGTCGCGGCAGACATTTTTCGGCGCGAAGAATTACAGGAAAGTTCGCTCGCTGCCTTTGATAATCGTGAAAACGTCGTTCCCCCGGCGAGTAGCGACGGAAGAAGATAAACTTACGCGTAACGCAGTTTCTTTGTTCGGCGCTTTCCGCGGTCGGCATCTTCTTTTAGCCGTGGCGAATATTTGTCGGCGCGAAGAATTACTGAAAAATTCGGACGAGCAGCGAGGGATAAAGGTAAACGCACGCCTAATGTTGTTTCTTTCAGTCGCGATGAAGATATTGTGAGAGGGGGTAATAAAGGTAAGAAAAAGGGAAGGCAGGAGGAGGAAAGAAGGGCTTGGGCGGTGGTGGTACAATTGAGCTAATGTCGGGATGGATAAAGTCTGTGATTGTCCTGTTAGTGAATGTATATGAATATGTATGTAGGATCATTCCCTTTTGGAAAGTATGGATATTAACTTTTATTGAACAGGAAAAGTATAACAGAACAAAGATATCTTAACGCTACTCTATTGCCGTCTCAGACCGAACTGTCCGTTGTTTTCTCCTCGCCGGGCCGTTGCTACGCGCCCTTCGTCCTTCCCCCAAGAGTCCGGTAACCAATTATTCGTAAAAACACGCATCCTCTCATTCTTACCGACATTCTCTATCACTCACTCTAAATGCGTCGCAGATCACACGTGCAACAATCAGCCATACGTCACGCATTCCTCAAACAAAACCATGCTACCTCTCTACCTGATACTCTCACTCGCACAGGACACTCCCGGTCGCAGCCACTTGCACACACACACACACACACACAGCACACTTCCTATATATATATCTTACAATATTTTGGTCCGAAGAATCGCAGCAATATTCGATCGCATCTAATAATACTCGCGGGAACGTTTCTGGCTGCAGAGAATTGATAAGGGAAGGTAAACTTATGCGTAACATAGTTCCCAGGAGTAGGTGCGTTGATGGTGGACATTTTTTAGCAAGATCTTCGATAATCAACTCTCGCCGCTGAAACAGTTCTCGGCACGTACGTTTCGCCGCATGTAACGCACGACGTGTAAACTGAATTCACAGAACTTGAATGCACCGTGTCTCGCGGTCCTGGTCTATTTGGCCGTACGATTATATTCGTGATTGCAGCAGCCTGGCTCTATCCCGATCATAACCGCTGATCCTATCGGTGCACCATTGCCTTAATTTTGCACCGCTGCACTACGGCCCGTGCGAATCGCGTTTCCCTCATTACGCAGCGTGCTTGTGCATTCTACTATTTCCGGCTAGTGTATTCACCGACTATGACCCTCGTGTAAACGGAGCTTATACATTATAAACATTTCGTCCAACTATTCGGAGCTCTGCACTGTTAACATCTTAGCTCTGGAACTTACTTTTATAAGTGTCTATATACCTACGTTGTGTCACTAAATCGGAGAAGGGTATACGTATCAGGCACGGAGAACGTGTAACTGCGGTAGAATTGAATTGAATTTGAATAATGTAGTATTTATCTTTGTTTTAAATTAATAACTTTGTATACTCTTTCATTTATGTTAGTTAATATTCTTTTTTTTGTTACTTTGAACGACTCAAACGCTTGGAAAAAGTCGTTTACAATTATATTATTTAAAAGAAAATTGATCCAAGACTGCGAAGATTCATAATGCCGAGACGTGTATCTGACAATAGACAACATTTTTATCGTCCCGTTTCTTTGGAACGCGTTCAACTTCGTCCTGAATACAACACATACCTTGGGACAATAGACTGAGAATTTCAAATCAAATAATGGAAAAATATATTCAAAGATTTTTAAATATTTTACGAATCTCAATGTGCAGTTTTTGCAAGCGTATATATAAATTCTTCTATTGCGTCTTGGTTTCAAAATGTTCCAAAACGTCGAAAACCTACGTCTGTATTAACTTTCGCAAAAATGTTAAATTAAACAACAAATAGCAGTTACTTTCCTTATGTACACTTTCCGAATATATCCGTCGTTACACAAAAATGTAATTTTCTTGATGACACGTATACTCGTAATTCAGAGGTAACATGTTAACACGCGCCCACCCCCATCGTTCCTGAGAGGAGCTGAGGTGCAAATTTTTGCACAGTCAACCGATAGGCGTCTGCGAGTTCCCTCGAAGCCAGTCATTTCCGTCCGGCATCGATCGATTATCCGCGAGACTGATTTACGGTCTTGGCCGGTTCGGCTGATTACTTTATCGGCGTAACAATCAGGACTAACGCTACCACGTGATGTTCGACTAAGCACGCTAATGGCATTACTGACCATGACAGGGCGGCATCAATCATCGGATGTGCTCGCTGTCTATAGTGGTCATCGACAAAGTCGTTACTTCAAGAGACTGATGCACCGCTCAGTGTTACCACTGATTTTAGACAGTTGAGACAACGTCACGTTGCCGTTTACGATCCCGTTGTGACGTCTACTTCGGACAGGCGGATCATGCCTGAACGCATTGCACCTACATATGCATGCAGTTACCGATATCACCCTCAGACGCCAGGGATCCAGATCTGATCGCGAGACGTAATCGCGACTGTTCTGATCTGCATCGAGTGCAGACAGACATTTTCCGCCGCTACCCAAACCCAGCGCATATCATATGTCGCGCGCGCGTTCTTGAGCAGCGGAATTATTATTTGAGGAAGCCATGTTTCTCGGCACCCCGGACACACGCAGCTTACACTGTCTGCCACGTCTGGGTCTATCGTCGATGTAACGGACGATTCCAGTACTCTGACACAAGGTCTGACTACATGCAGCGTGGCCACTACCGGACCGTGTCAGTTACGATGACTGATTTCCCACGAGCTGTAGCAACTGCTCCGACAAGATACTTCAGCCGTGTGCGTCGTCGTATAACCGACAGTCCCGCCGACTAGTGGCTTTCAGCGTACGAATCGTTTTAGTCCGCACTGGCATTTATTACGCCCGTTTCATCGATAACAGGACGCACACGGCCGCGCGACAGAACTCGCTGGGCCATGAATCCTGAGCCATCACCGGCGGAAACTATGATTCCTGGAAGGAAACTTCGGCGGAGTAGGAGCGCGGTATACTCGGAGTTTCCTTCCGATAGTTCGACATACATGCCCGACGTAACCCGTTCATTGGCGCGCCGACGCTCGCACGCTCGCGTATTCTTGCCAAGTGTATTCTTGCGAGTACGCGAACCAGTTCCCCTGGTGATTCGTGTCGGCCGGATAGTCTTATTATCTGCGCTGTAACCATTACGATCTGCAGTTTGCCAATACCACACGACTATATATGCCGTGCAACTATTGGCCGATGCCGGCTACATTGGCTGATTACGCACGGAGTCGACCTACTGGTTTACATGCCACGTACCTCGAATATGTACTGAGCGTGACCACGAACTCTATGGCCTGACCATGTCGACTGACTGTGCAGTGACGGAACTATTATTTCGGCAAATGAACCTTGAGCCATTACACCGTGAATACATCGTTCGACGCTAACTATGCCGAACGCGGGGGACAGGCTTGAAATTTCCCGACATTCCGGTCATTCGTTCTGAGGCGCACGGGGAACGACGGCGATAAGATTTCTTCGAGGCTTCCAGTCCTACTGCAGTACGTATTGTAGTCACGGTAGAGACGTACGTTTGCCAAATTGATAACTTCACGAAACTTCATGAAACTGAGTGTTCCGGCGCACAAACGCAATAAAATGTTTAAAGAAAAGTTCGTTCCTCAACAAATTTGTCGCATTATTTAACTCATTGCAATAATTTAATTTGACGTAATTGAAGAATTGCAATCATAACTTAGTTTTGTCTTGTATAATCAATCTTCATGTGCTCGAAACTATCGGTGTAAATTATTGTAGGTTCCAGGTATTGATTAAATAATTCTAATCAAACTTGGATAAGATATAATTAAAAAAGGGTCAAAATACAATTCCACACACACACACAACCGAACTTCTTACAAGCGCGACTGCCAAAAGTGCGTCCTTCGTCTTTGCTGGTCCGGCTACGACTATGAAACAACAACACCTTCAATCTTCTTTTGTTATATGCGTCGTCGCTCACGCTACATATCACACATACATCACACTCTATCTTATACGCATTCGATACGGCGCATTATTCTT
Source organism: Cryptocheilus praepositus (assembly GCA_033815515.1). Classification (NCBI taxonomy): domain Eukaryota; kingdom Metazoa; phylum Arthropoda; class Insecta; order Hymenoptera; family Pompilidae; genus Cryptocheilus; species Cryptocheilus praepositus. The sequence goes on from JAWWQZ010000257.1 coordinate 5,830,735, forward strand.
TCGCGAATCTTCAAATATTCGGTCCCACATTATGATTTCTTTAGATTTCTTATGTACTTCAATTATCAGTGTATAAGAAATTATTTAATTTGATGCAGCAGAACTATTATATACAATTATAACTCACCTTTCCCTCGCATCATCAATCAACGTCCGACGAAAGCTCTCGGTCCAAGTTGTGGACGCACAGGCACGGTTGTCAATCCTTTCAGTTCCGCACATTTTGCACTCAAATCATCGGGGGCTAGAAGCAAACACGTGAACTATTACCTTTACGACTACCTCACGCCTTGTAAAATCAAGCAATATACACAAGTATCCAGCGCTAAAGAGGTTAATTAAGAACACAGCACACGCGAACCCGTCTGCGCAGTCTACCTGGCACTCTTATAAGAGCGGTCCGTGGTGATAGCAAAAACGACGAACGTCGTATGACGCTAGTAATGTCCAATAGGTGCTCACAAAGCACCGTAAAAGCGCGCGATAGGACGGCTAAAGGGGGGATACTGGCTCGTAACAGTGCGCAAACTAGCTTCTTTAGTACCCCGAAAGAAATACCGAAGATAAATTCTACGATCCTCCGGCGATCTTTAGTCCCCCCTGTTGCCGAGCCCTAACTTATAACGCGGATTGACTACCGAAGCTCCGGCATATTAAAAGCTGAACGTGCAATCTTACCGCGAAATCGCCGTCGAGGCGGATCTGACATCAAAGATGTCACGTATGCGCCGAGTATACGGATAGCGTCAAAGTACGAGGTGGGAACGACACCGGAACGGAATGATTCTTCTGTTGCGAAGAAAAGATATCGCTTGCACGAGATCGGATGACGGGTAAGAGCGTTGGCCAAATGCTTCGCGGTATTGCCGAGTCACGACGCCACTGTACGGGGGTCTAGTGTTACGGTTACGTGATGGGACCCATGGCCTGTGTGTGACAGAAAATTGAATTTGCCCCGGCGCATTCAATATTCCCGGCGAATCGCAGATGAATCGATGGAAAGAAATTTGCCGACGTCGGCCGCGAGTCAATTGACCGCGGATAAGGACAAGCGGCGCAGCGTGCTTGATTGTAAATTTGCATTTATCGCAGTTAATTTCGCCCGCTGCGCTTTAATAATCCAACGGTATGCAGATCGTACGCTCGTTTGCGAGCGTTTTCGCTACGCCTTTGTGCGGCGAATTCGAAGGATGATACGTTCGAATCAGTGCATAAAGAGTATATGAGCGTTCTTCCGCAAATTTCTTAGATTACGTAATCTGGCGTAGTCGGATTAAAATTATGACTTAGTTGTCGCTTACATAATCAATTGGCATCTGGCGGAAACTGCCGGGATGGATTGTGCATGCATAAATCAATTCTGATTGTCCACACATAGCAGTCACAATTATCAGCGCACGAAGAGAATACATGTAATTTCTTTGCAAATTTCTTGCATTACGTAAATCGGCGTAATTATTAAATTTCCAATTATAACTTACTTCCGTCTTACGTAATCAATCTACGTCTAGTTAAAGCTATCGGCGTGGACTGCGAACGTGTAACTACGATTATCAATCCTTTCAATCTCCCATGTTTTACACTAACAATTACCACTGTATAAAAACGAATACACGTGTGTCCCTTAGCAAATTTCTTGCGCTATGTAATTTGGCGCAACTCAAGACCTACAATTACGACTTAACTGCGTCTTACATAATCAATCAAAGTCGGAGAGACGAAAGCTGTCGGTGTGGGCTGTAAACGCATATACGCAATTATCAATCCTTTCAATCGGCCCACGTATTTCACTCCACATTGCCGGTGCATGCGAATAATACACGTGCGTACGTAGGTGCAAATCGAATTTGCAGTTACTGCGAGTCGGAGCTCATAGAAAATTGCGATCACCGTTTCACACCAACAAATCGCGTCATTCGGCGAGCTTGCGCTTCGCTCAAAGTCGAAGGATTTTTTCCGTCCGCGACGCATCCGTCCATTCTTCTCCGAGCTGTCTTAACCCGCAGTTAAGCGCGGGGTAATAAACTCAGCGGCGCTTATTAAGCCGGACTTTATGCTCTTTTTCCTCCAGCCGGTACGGTGTATATTAACGCGAGCAATAAATATTGTCCTTATCGGTGGCGTTTCGCCACCTTGTTAACGCGTATTGATTTTCCGCAGGGAGACGGTACCACTGCCGCTGGCGTAGGAGGAGAACGAAGAGGAGGAAGCGAGGCACAAGACGGCGCGATACGGAGGCAAGAGATTTTGATAAATAGAGTTATTTCGTTCGGAGTAAAAAAGGGATGGCCCGCGGCTGAGCAATTTGACGGCATAATTTAGAGCGCGCGCAACCGCACGGCTCTCTGCAATTTACTGCTCCCGACTTGCGCCGCAATACCCACGGACATTGTCAATGCAAGCTCCATAACGCAACGTCTATATATTCTGCAATGTGTATTTGTGGAATATAAGTAATGCAAGACTTACACGCCGGGGAGTCCGTGTTTGCAGGGCCAATATTAATTGTAAGGCCAGTTTGCTGCAGGTCGTTACGCAAGGGCGATAATCCGCGAAAGTTCTGCGACGCAACGTCTGGACAGACAGGTTCTCGGAATTATGCACCGATCTGTGTCCCTGTGCAAAATAACGCGTTATGTTTGTATTGCGCCGCCCTTTGTTTATTGCGTTTATGTTTCTGTGGCATACGGGGTGTTGCGGTCTGCCTGCGTTGTGAGCACATCGAGGAAATTAAAGAAAAGAAAGGGATGGTGCTGGCGGAAAGTGGTGTAGCTTGTGAACTGGTGATGTAGAATATTATTAAATACGTTATATAATATAATTGTAGGGATACAAAGATGTTAGGTGTCGTCGAAGTGTGATGCGGAATTATATTGAGTAGAATAATTGATTAAAGATAAATAGAAGCACTAATATATACATATAAATACAAAATGAAAGTTTGCGTTATATTTGTATTGCGCCGCCCTTTGTTTATTGCGTTTATGTTTCTGTGGTATACGGGGTGTTGGGGTCTGCCTGCGTTGTGAGCACATCGAGGAAATTAAAGAAAAGAAAGGGATGGTGCTGGCGGAAAGTGGTGTAGCTTGTGAACTGGTGATGTAGAATATATTAAATACGTTATATAATATAATTGTAGGGATACAAAGATGTTAGGTGTCGTCGAAGTGTGATGCGGAATTATATTGAGTAGAATAATTTATTAAAGATAAATAGAAGCACTAATATATACATATAAATACAAAATGAAAGTTTGCGTTATACTTGTATTGTGCCGCCCTTTTTTATTTCGTTTATGTTTCTGTGGTATACGGGGTGTTGGGGTCTGCCTGCCTTGTGAGCACATCGAGGAAATTAAAGAAAAGAAAGGGATGGTGCTGGCGGAAAGTGGTGTAGCTTGTGAACTGGTGATGTAGAATATTATTAAATACGTTATATAATATAATTGTAGGGATACAAAGATGTTAGGTGTCGTCAAAGTGTGATGCGGAATTATATTGAGTAGAATAATTTATTAAAGATAAATAGAAGCACTAATATATACATATAAATACAAAATGAAAGTAAAACTATGGCAATCCGACTTCTATTCGGTAAACGGCAAGAAAACGTATCTATACTGGACTGAACTACACTCTCAACTTGACTGACTGACAACTCAACTTAAACTGCACGACAACTTAAAACTCTGATGTATTAGTCAAGTATAACTGAACTAAGACTGTAACTAAAACTGAGACTAAGACTGAGCTCGCGTCCCAAACCGGGCCGCCTTTTAAAAGGACCTCTACCGCCTTATCTTAATCCGGTAGGGCCTGATGGCCCAACGACGGTTTTATGCGACGCATCTACGGCCGTTTTCCTGATCCTACATAATATTACATTTATATTATAATTAGTACTGTATATATGTATAAATAATAAAATTTAATTATATTTTAGATTTTATATATGTTTCATTGAATGAAAATGCTATCCACGTTTTTCTATTAGAGAACATTTGATTTTAATGAATTCATGCCATGGGGTAAAATGATCGCGAGAGGGTCCGCGACGCACATTTCATATCAGGGGATGCAAGTAACGTAGATTTTGAGTTGGCAGTAACAACAATAATGTCACAAATTACAAGCATATACAATCCGTTTTCATTGAATACCTCAAACCAAAATTATTCACACCGTATTAACCTAGTATAGCGGAGCTTGCGCCTATTATGAAATCGAATTGTATGTCGAGCACACAATGCATAGGATAATGGCTTAAGGCCCCATGTATCGGTCATTCTACAATACTCAATATTTTTGCAATATTTCTCCAAAATTCGGATACCATTTTCCGCTTGCGTGGAAACGTAGAAAGTTTAAACATCGTAAAAATGATTTTTATCGTGTTCAGGCTCCCGACCACATCAGTCACATACTTTGGCACATTCGTATAAAACATCAATAGCGCTCTTCGTTAAAGAAAAAGTCTACTAAACATCAATCACACTTTAAATAGTTGCGCGATTGTTAATTTATCGGCGAAATGTTGTAACATGCAATCTACTAAACATAAAATTCTCTCAGAGAACATCCATCAATTTGAACGGCGGCACAACGTGATACCTGACTGATTCGCCGAACGCTCGATATTCGACGTAATTTCATAAAAATGAGAGCCGGAGAACGTTGTTAGGAACATTTTCAACCGAGACTATTTTTACCCAGCCAATTCCTATCGAATTCGCGATCTGTCTGTTCATTCATACCAGCTTCCTGTACCCTCAGCTTCAATATTTTACAGGCGTCGTCACGTTCTGCGATTTTGCTTGAGCAACTTTCATTCCGTGATTGCCTCGCCGACGGTTTAACGTCAGCACGGCATTGCCAACCGCAAAAACGTGCAGACTACTTCTATACCTCATTTTCGCGCGGGTAACTCGATACTGTCGTTGCCGGGCGAATTCCCTCAAAAATCCCTTATGACGTCACATTACCCCTCCTGTCAATTCGGTAGCTGTCACTTGCATCACGTCACGAGGTACGTCACAATTAAATATTTTCCAGTTAGCAATTTGGATGGCATTTTCACTTAACACCAGATTGCCCGAGATTTCTTGTATACCTATATTGCCCAAAAACAGTCAAAATGACTGCATTGTGAAAAAATAACAAATATGTAAAGAAATTTGTTTAAAATTAATTTTTAATATTTTTTATGTTATTTACAGTTATATAACAGGTTATTAGCAAATATTAACTGTACATATTGACTGTTTTCAATGAACTTAACCCATATTTCCGAAAGCAAGGCAAATTTATTTGATTGTAGGCGCCTACTGCATTCGGTTCTTTTGTCAAAATGAATAAATCGTAGGATTTGCTTGAACTTTTCTCTGGCCATAGTTTTTCTAAAAGATTTGGGACCCCACTTCGCTGACTATAAATAACTCAATTTAAAATTTGTTGCCCCGTAAGCTCCACGAGCATATAGAATCCCAATAAATGCACGTATTTCCGGTAATGATATTGTCCAACCGTTACGCAAAATTCGGCGACATTCTTCTGTGCACTTTCTTATATGTTTGATAATATAGTTATCTATTATCGACGATAATGCACTGATAATATTATCTGCCACAATGTTCCTTTTTGCGTAGCCTGTTGGCCCTTTCACACTCTTGAAAATACAAGCAGATGGTATCCTTCTAGGAATACCACCTTCGTCAATTTTAGTCCACACAGTACCATCAGCAGCTGTTTCGACCTCCTGAAACGTACTTTCAGTTTCTTCATCAGAATCTGAACTAGTTAGCACCCTACACCTTTTCCTGGGCATATTGATGACACTTTCATTTTCATCATTGGTGATCGACTCTTCATCACTATCTTCAGCGTCAGATGTTTCACTTTGAATATAATCCGCTTCATCTTCAGATGATAGTTCAGAATTTGTTGCATTTGATTCTATATCGGAGCACTCTTCACTTATGTTCGTTAGCTTTTCCAAGAACTCATTTCTGTTCGACATTTTTTTCATAAAGTTAGAGCGCAAAAGAAATAAAATAAACAACTTGTTAGAACAACACTTTATAAAGATTCGAATAACTAGTACTACTTTAGCTTATTGAGCAACTGACACTTATCAAGTATACGCCAAAATCGACAATTTATCATGCCTCATATTTCAATACAAAGCCGGACAGGTCATATAAGAAATGTACTCAATTCAATAAATAAAAATCTTTTGATTATTTAAAATTTACCAAGCAGTCAAAATGACTGCTTCTGGGAAATATAGGTATAACACATATATATATATACGGAAATAAAGGAGGGCGGAAGTAACTACAATTATTCATAAACCCATTTATATGTTATAGAAAAAGTCACCAAATTCTAAGAAATTGTGTCATCAATTTCATAATTGTTTTTCTAATTGAAATTAAAAAACTGTCAAAATGACTGCCTTGGGCAATCTAGTGTTAATCATTTTCACTCGGACATGTTCCTTAGCGAAGTAATACATAGGACATCCCTTAGAATAAAATTACATTGTTTGGGGGAAAAAATTATATTATGTAAATTACGATTTCCATAAAACATTATGGGTTCTATACCCTCTGAAAGGAAAACAATGTTGTAGTTTGTACTTTTGTATAGTATGATAACATTCAAAATGATCTCAGTATGTATTGCGGGTTTGGTTGAATAAGTATTGCAATAATAAGTTTAATAAGGTTTTTCATTTTTTTTCATTGACTTTACTTTTAACGATTCTGACATATCTGAGGAAAACAAATATTCAAACAAATTTCCTGTTTGCATACATTTTTCTCCGTAATAACATGCAATCTCCTCGTGTGTCCTCAGAGGGAACAGTCAAGTGCAAAGGGTGAAGAAAATAAATGTAAATTTGCAGTGTCGTTTGACATAAAAGAAAACATCTAATAAATTGAAGACAATATTTATACGTATAATTATTTCACTAAATGAAAATGCCGCCAAAATTCTTGCGATACAAAAACATTCGATATTAATGAATATCCGCTATTGATTGAAACAACATTCAATGTGACGTCCTGTATTCCGTCAATTCACGATTCGTCCGTTAATCCTCCTCCGGCATTCATTCTACTGAAAAAACATTCAAGTTTAATGAATCGGCGCCATTGGTTGCAACAATGTTCAATGTGACGTTACTTTTTCCGTCACATCACGATCCGTCTGTTAATCCTAGTCCTCACCAGCAGTTTCCTGCAGTATAATCCATGGCGTCGCTAGTTCAGTACCTGTACTACTTTCCTCCATTAGGATTCCACTTTTGCCTTAATTCCCTCGATCTGATAACGTTGCCCGCTACTGTCGCTGTCCGTGTAACGGCGGATCGATTGAATTCTTCAAGCTCCTTAGCCGAGTGCATCGGCTACAGGCCGATTTATTAAAGTTACCTAATTCTCGGGGAGAATACTTACCGACTTAAAGCCGCATCCACGTGCGACCGAAAATCCTGCCAGCGCAAAGGGAATCGCGAAGAGACCGTCCGATCGTCGCCCAGATTTTCGCCCGTGACGAAATCTATCGGACGTGGCATGGAAGAATTCACGGTAGATCGAGTATGGGATAGCGCGAACATCCAAAACGTGGGATCTCCGCGATGGTAACTTCCGCGTGATCGCTCACGTGCACGTTTGCGAGCGATCGTAACAATCCCCGTGTCTCGTGTGTGACGTACCTTCGCAGAGCACGTGTTTGTTACGGGCAAACTTATCCAGCAATGACTATTTGAAATTTGGCTTGTTTGAAGTTTCGCTTATTTGCCAAATCGATTCACTTCACAAAATTGAAGGTATTAAATTTATTTTAAATACGAAACGTTCAACGTCCATCAGGTGCTCTGGCGTAAAAATTAAGAAAAAAATCGAGTTGCGCGCTTGGCCCTGCGTACGGCGCAAATGTGGTCATTTATGGAAGTGGATGCAGTTAGTTGCGAGTCTCTAGTTTGCAGGCAACCCGGCAGATTGCATTAAGTTCTGACACAAACGTTTTTATTCTAACTCCTACTGTATCTTGATATCACTCAACACTGCATCATTCTTAATTTCCACACATTGTCCAGTGCTCTGACATTAAAAATATTTTACTCGTCATTGTCCATTTTATTTAGAGATTATTAAAGAAACAACCCGTACTGACATTTGACCAACAACGCAGTCAACGTGTTGAACGATGAAAGGCACGGATCCACGTTTCCCATCAACAAACTGTTAAACTTAACAATACACTTATCGGTACAAAAAAATAACGATATCGAACTCGTCATTGTCCATTTTATAAGATTATTACCCATATAATAAACAACGCGGTTTTGATGCGGATACGTTTCCCATCAACAAACTGTTAAACTTAACAATAAACTTATTTTTATGCGGTCGCGGCTAAACACGTTACGCCACGCTGCTAAAAATATCTAGGATCTATTTTACGTCATTGTCCATTTTATTTAGAGAATATTAAAGAGTACTGACATTTGACCAACAACGCGGTCAACGTGTTGAACGATGAAAGGCACGGATCACGTTTCCCATCAACAAACTGTTAAACTTAACAATACACTTATTCGGTTCGGTATAGAAATCGCGGCTAAACACGTTACGCCACGCTGCTAACGATATTTATTTTACTCGTCATTGTCCATTTTATTTAGAGATTATTAAAGAAACAACCCATACTGACATTAAATAGTCAACGCGTTGAACGATGAAACTCGATCCACGTTACCCATCAACAAACTGTTAAACTTAACAATACACTTATTCGGTTCGGTAACGAATTGGCACTCGCGGAAAATACGCCACGCTGCTAACGATATCGATCTATTTTACTCGTCATTGTCCATTTTATTTAGAGATTATTAAAGAAACAACCCGTACTGACATTTGACCAACAACGCGGTTTGTTGAACGATGAAAGGCACGGATCCACGTTTCCCATCAACAAACTGTTAAACTTAACAATACACTTATTCGGTTCGGTTTTGTGCACTCGCGGCTAAACACGTTACGCCACGCTGCTAACGATATCTAGGATCTATTTTACTCGTCATTGTCCATTTTGTTTAGAGATTATTAAAGAAACAACCCATACTGACATTTGACCAACAACGCGGTCAACGTGTTGAACGAGACATGCACGGATCCACGTTTCCCATCAACAAACTGTTAAACTTAACAATACACTTATTCGGTTCGGTACGAAACGCTCCGCGTTGCACTCGCGGCTGAACACGTTACGCCACGCTGCTAACGATATCTAGGATCTATTTTACTCGTCATTGTCCATTTTATTTAGAGATTATTAAAGAAACAACCCATACTGACATATGACCAACAACGCGGTCAACGTGTTCTTGATCCACGTTTCCCATCAACAAACTGTTAAACTTAACAATACACTTATTCGGTTGATAATGTCACTATCATCTGAACACGTTACGCCACGCTGCTAACGATATCTAGGATCTATTTTACTCGTCATTGTCCATTTTATTTAGAGATTATTAAAGAAACAACCCATACTGACATTTGACCAACAACGCGGTCAACGTGTTGAACGATGAAAGGCACGGATCCACGTTTCCCATCAACAAACTGTTAAACTTAACAATACACTTATTCGGTTCGGTACGAAACGCTCCGCGTTGCACTCGCGGCTAAACACGTTACGCCACGCTGCTAACGATATTAATCTATTTTACTCGTCATTGTCCATTTTGTTTAGAGATTATTAAAGAAACAACCCATACTGACATTTGACCAACAACGCGGTCAACGTGTTGAACGTAGGCACGGATCCACGTTTCCCATCAACAAACTCTTAAACTTAACAATACACTTATTCGGTTCGGTACGAAACGCTCCGCGCTGCACTCGCGGCTAAACACGTTACGCCACGCTGCTAACGATATCTAGGATCTATTTTACTCGTCATTGTCCATTTTATTTAGAGATTATTAAAGAAACAACCCGTACTGACATTTGACCAACAACGCGGTCAACGTGTTGAACGATGAAAGGCACGGATCCACGTTTCCCATCAACAAACTGTTAAACTTAACAATACACTTATTCGGTTCGGTACGAAACGCTCCGCGCTGCACTCGCGGCTAAACACGTTACGCCACGCTGCTAACGATATCTAGGATCTATTTTACTCGTCACTGTCCATTTTATTTAGAGATTATTAAAGAAACAACCCGTACTGACATTTGACCAACAACGCGGTCAACGTGTTGAACGATGAAAGGCACGGATCCACGTTTCCCATCAACAAACTGTTAAACTTAACAATACACTTATTCGGTTCGGTACGAAACGCTCCGCGCTGCACTCGCGGTAAACACGTTACGCCACGCTGCTAACGATATCTAGGATATGCGCGGTAGAACACGCTAAGCCGCCGGGAACGGAGAAAACACGTGTTATTCCGAAGTTCGTTAAACGTTGTGCGGAGCGAAACTACTGGCACGCCCCCAAGTACTCCCAGAAACGGCCCGCAGGGCAAAGGATGGAAACCGGCACGCGTCAGCAGCGTGGAACCCATTGTCGAAGAGCAATACGACTTGCAAAGACGCTGCCGAGTACCTTCGGAACGTTCAGTCAATTCGCGTGGAAAACAATGGCGGATCAAAGAAACGCGGTGGAGGAAAAATCTCGGTACACCGCACACGTTCTCACGCTCTGGCTGTTGACGCCGCAGAAAACGCGTTAACACGTTAAGCGCACTGATAGTCCGTAGAAACTAAACTTTCTAGGTCTACGTTCCACCTAAGCCGCGGTGTGAAATTTACAATAGGATATACAGAAAATAAAGTTTTTATGGGTTTACGTTCAAGTCGTATAACGCGACGTCGGATAGTATATTAGTAGTATAGTCTCCGAGAACTTGGGATGTGCATCCTGTAATATGACCCCGTTCGGCACAGGTCAGTATTATCAATCGGTTACCAGGTAGCAATGAGCATAATCCGAGGTATACAAAATTGCAATACAGCACACAGAAAACAAATTTGTTATTGATTGAAGTTAAAATCATGTTGTGTGATCACGTGCAGTATAACGCGACGTCGGATAGTATATTAGTAGTATAGTCTCCGAGAACTTGGGATGTGCATCCTGTAATATGACCCCGTTCGGCACAGGTCAGTATTATCAATCGGTTACCAGGTAGCAATGAGCATAATCCGAGGTATACAAAATTGCAATACAGCACACAGAAAACAAATTTGTTATTGATTGAAGTTAAAATCGTGTTGTGTGATCACGTGCAGTGTAGTGATCAAGAACCTAAGATGTGCGTTATGCACACATCAGCATTATCACACGGTTACCAGACAGCAATCAGGAAAGTGACACATTCGCATATTACATTCAATAAAGTAGACATAAAATCTATTTGTCATTGGCTTGGTAAATTCCTTAACAACGTTCAGGTCGCAAGCGAAAATTAGGGACGAATAAAGGCAGCCGCGCAGACGTTGCCCGTCACCGAGGCTAGTTCTGTTAAAAAACGTCGGTCTCGAGAGGGTTAAGCCCGTGTTGGCCATCGTACGAAAGCGGACGCGGAAGGAACAAGTCCCAGAACGCGGGGGTTGGTAAAGATGGCGCGCGGGGGTGGTAGTAGGGGTGGCAGTGGGGGTGGCGGCACGTCAAAGGGAAGGCAGAATCGGAGGGCGGCTGCTTGGCAATGCAACTCGGACAATACTTGCACCGTCGGATGGCGGTAGAGGGATGCAAACGTCGTGCCCGAGACTGAAATACTAAAGTGAGCTTAAGTGCGTTGCCATAGGGACCGGCCGAGAGTTTCTGGGGACAAAGAGGCGGCAGCGGGGCCACGAGGGACGCGGACGATGTGTACGAACTCGTTCTACGCCGCCTCGCAGCCTCTCCAATCCCCACCCCCACCTATTCACCCCCTGCCGACCCTCAGTCGCCCCCTTTTACCGAGCTCCTCTTCCGGACTCCTTTCCCGCGCGACACGTAGTCCCGCGCTTAACTGTCCGTAAGTAAGTGCGATCGAGATTTTCATGGATTCGCGCGAAATTGAAATCCTCTCCCGCCCCGACCATCCGTGATCACCTGCGGACCCTGGGATCCATGTGATCGCCTATGAGCAGCCTTGCCAGACGAGTTCCCTCAAAAATCCTTTATGGCCTCACATTTCCCTACTGCCAGCTCTACAACTATGTCACGGGCGTCATGTGATGAGCTCGTGATTAAATCTCGCGGCTGTTTTGAAATGCCTGGTTGGTTGACTTTTCGTTACTTTTTTAATGGAATTGTTGCGGAGTGCCTTGGGAAAATATGTTTCTTCGATTAGGTTTTGTTGTACATTTTGGCCTGAGTATGTGTCGCGACATCACTACTTATCTGTACTTCCTTTTCCCACTGCCATTCTATTTTTCCCTTAATTCCCACGATCGGGTAATGCTGTCTGTGAGGAAATGGCTTTTGCTTTTTATGAAGTACGAAGGCGGCAGCGTCGAATGGGGAGTCGAGAATGGCGCGACCTTTGACGAAAGTTGACGTCAGTGAGCGGGTGAGTCCGATTCGGTGAGGCAGCCGTAATAAATTGATCCCGGGGAAGGTTATTATCGCGCTGGAAATTAGTGTAAAAACAGCGCGTGTATCCGCTCTCTGTGGAACGTGTTGGCGAAACTACGCCAAACACTAGACGAGCTCGCGAGTTCCGCTTGTACTTAGCCGTACTACTTACCGCCATTTGTTATTCAACGCGTCTCGCTCGTGCATTCATGAGATTCCCGTCCCAAAATTTGCGGGAGCGCGCAAAGGGTGCAAATCTCGCGCGAGGGTGAACGACGAATTACGGCGACGAGGAGAGACAGACGGAGAGTTTCGCGACGTGTGACTCAAAATGGAACGTTAAAGGTTTCAGGAGTTTGCGGCTATTGTTGATCTCGCCGCTAATGGCGCTTGTTGGACACGTGGCTAATTTGACAATGACGAGCGTACGCAATGACGAACTTTTGGCGAGAGAGTCATGCAGGTTCCTAAGGAGTCGCAACAAACACGAAACAAACGTTCTGAGAAGAAAAATTAATATGCGTTGTACCTATATGTCATTTCTGTGGAACATTGGTTTATTACATGACCACAAGGTTCTTCATATGCTCTCTTTGTCTAGATTCTTCTGGCTGCGGTTGCAGTTTCGTATTGAAGCTCGTTAAGGCATTTGTAAAATTACTTTATTGTATTGTAATAAATGTTCAGTCAACGTATAAAACCATTGATGTGATGTAAACCCCTGACAAACGTCGAGCGGCGAATATCGGAAGCCTCTTACGAACGATTCCTTCGCCGGCTCACGTTGTCCCCTAACTGTCCGCGCCGCTTATCTCTACATACGTGAACATGTGCAAAATTACGGACGGCTCGAACTTCGCAATCCAGCGGTGTAAGAAAAACGTCGACGCTATCGACTATAACTTTGAACGTTTCGATACGAGAACGTCCGGCCGGGCGATCGCCGATGAAAAGAACGCAAATCCGTCTGAATCCGCTTGGTGCTCACTCGGACCAGAATTAATCCCGCCAAATCCCTTTCCTCCTCCCTGACGCAATATAATTGACAGCACTCAACATATTTAACATCCCCGAATCTCTCTCCAGCAGTGCATCACGTACTCGCATACTGCACTCCCTTTCGTTCGACGCCGCGGCGCACGGAATCTAAATATCTAACCCGGCAGTTGAATAAACCACCACGCACGACGACGGCCGGCCAATGTATTCGCGGGGAAATATTTATTCTCATCTCGGCTCGCGGGCCGGTGTTCCAGACACTGTTCAATTTATCATTTGCGACGTAGGCCGTCGCACGTCGGCAACAATACTTCGTAAGTCCGTAATTTGCATCTCGTTCCAGATGTATTCCGTGTCGTTCGCGTATCAGCCACTCCGACGGTGCTGGGATCGTTAAACGAGTTTCCCCATCCCCGCATTCTTACCGGTTTTCCCTTTTCACTCCCGCGTCGTCAGGCTCTCCCTGTTTCTCTCGTTCTCTCAACGTCCAAACTCGCCTACGCCACCGCCACGTCTCGTTCCACGGACTTTCCCGCTCGTTTCCCTCGGCAGTTGACGCGGCAGTTGCGCGGAAGGGATGAAAATTTGATTATTCGCGCCACGATCGACCTGGTTGTAATTAGAGAGAGGGAGAGAGGCGACGAGAACGAGAGAGTGGAAGCGAAAAGAACCATCGGCACGATCGTCTCTGCCGATGACGACTGGCAGAGGAGTCATGAGTCGAGTAGCACGCGCTGCGATAAACGACGAACGGAGAAGCGTACGTGCGGATGTACTGAGAAAAAAGCTAGTGCTTCGGATTAGAGTGAATTCCCTCACGCTGTTTCTAGCGGTTGAGTCTTGCATTGTCATCTATGCTGTTCCTACGGAAGTGTTGTGAAAAACGGTAGTGCCTTCGAATACAATAAATTCTCTCACGTTGTCATGGGAGATTAATTCAGACATTGCCATCTGTAATGCTCCCAGCCACAAAATATCGTACACCGCTTCCTAAGCACGTGCTGATTATTCGACAGCTGACAATCTAACACCGACCGGGAATTTTTCTAATTCAATTTTTTCGCAAGTTTGTTTAACACGTTCACGCCGGCGTGTACCACCGGTGGCTCGCGCTCAACTGTCCCATCGCGCGTGAACATTTGTTTAGACGCCGCTCACCATCAAAAATATAGTTCGTTTAGTAAGTGGACAAAATTGCCGTATAGTTGAGAATTTAGATAATTGAAATTTAAATAATTGAACAAGCAACAATCGTACGTCACCAAATGAAGTGCTGCATGAATTCGAGGGCCGCCTCACAGCGAAAAACATGAAAATCCACCCCGGCGTGAACGTTTTAATATATTGCTGATGTTTTCTTATTGAAATGAAACGAAACATGACATAAATCGGACTTAATTTATTTCCATATATCATACGCATGTTGAATAAAATGCGGATCCACAAAGCGAAGCATGAATATTAAGCCTGTTTCCCAAACTGTCACCCTTCGTGTTCGAGCTGGATGACAAAATGAAAGACTGCACTAGAGTGTGCATAGCAGAAAAGTGAAAGAGTGGCGAGCGTTTGGCAGGTGAAAGGGGAAAGGAACTTAATAACGAACACTTTGACAACCACTCAAAATTCAGTAATAATGTAACGTAATAACTAAAGAGGATTTAGACGTACTAGGATTAATCTATTCATACTCGTTACAATGGCCATCAGTATTCATGGTGGCCAAATGAAGAAGTATATGGGAAATGGACGGGATTTTAGCGGAAAAGTGGAAATAGCTAATTGACTTGTTCTTTTGGGGTACGATAGGAAGTTCAGATAAGCGTAATCCGTACGCGAAAGTTCGTAATAGCTTTAGAAACACAGAAAAAATTGAACGGAGAATGAATAATAGAGTTGGCAGATGGTAACCGATGGATACACGACCCGATTTGATATATCTATTAAAATAGCTTGCCCTCAGATTTAATAGCGCGAGCGTTCTCTTCCGAAGTCACCCTATAATATGCGTGGACACTGCAATTATGGCTCGCGTAATATATAGACTCTGCGGCGGCTCAGTCTATATTCTAAAGGAGTACACGTTATAAGGCTTGCGGCTTGTCTCTATGAATATTAATAATAGGGTTAATATTTGCTGGCTAGCCGCAACTATATTTAGGCCATCTACGAAACAGTGTCACCGAACCCTGCCTCAATCTTGCGTCATCCGAGGCGCTTGTCATGCGTGCATTTTTATAAACGCCAGTTTAATTCCAGTCAAAGCTTCGAATGCGCCAGAAGCCATCGACCGTCTATTTCCGCGTTGAAAAGCACTACCCAGAACATTGATTGGCTGTTTCGCAATCAATATATTGCGTCGCCGAGCGTTTCGATGACACGTTTCCACATGAAAACGCACTCGTTCCGACACAATCCCGGACAGTATCGCTTCATACACTTCCGCCGCGACCAGCGGACACGCCGGCCCAAGAGGGCAGCGCATAAATCAGCCTGAAAAAATCCTCTTAAGCGAAAAGCGGTTGCTCGCATACGCGCAAGAGCATCCGGACTCGTTATTACTCCGAATCTCTCGGTGCCCGCTCTCTACCGCTCTCTGCCACTCTCTACCGCTCGTTCTCCTGCTCAACTCCCGGCCGCAACTTTTTCGCGCTCCGCCGGCGTTCCTCTCCGCAAGAACGAGAGAGATTACGCGCGCACTCCGTCGCAGCGCATGCCCAGCTCTCGTCGTCACGTTGCACTCGGCAGGCCGAAGCGTACGGAGATGAAAAAAGTTTCGCGCAAACGGCCGAGGACGCGGGCCGCGCGTCGCGCGTTTGTTGCCAGACGGAATTAATACATTTTACATGCGCGCGCGCGCGCGCACGCCGAGCCAAAAGCCGACGGGTGGTTAAACAAAAAGCGAAATTCACGGTGACGAAGGCACTCAGCGCTGCTGAAGCGCTCTTCGGCGCAGGTGAAGAGAACCTGGGGGTGGTGCCCTGGGGTGGTCGGGGGGTGGTCGAGGGTGGTCGAGGGTGGTCGAGGACGCCTAGGCACAAGGGTCAGGCGGACTGGCGTAGAAGAAGGCGGGGGCTCAACCTTTTATCACGTCATCCGGCCCGGCGGTGACTGTCGACCGCCTTTTTTTTCGAGTGCACTTCAGCGCATATTTTCACGTTTTTAACGCTCCCACCCCTGTCGCCACTTCTGGCCTCTTTCTTTTCGTTTTATTTCCGACGGTACTTCGTCTTCCCGTACTAACCCGCGCGGACCCACTGCACACCGACGCTTCCGTCGCCGTAGGGGCTACGCGAGGCGGAGAACAACACGACGCAGAGGTCGTGCTCGGCAAGACGCGATGCGGGAGGGTCGGAATGGCGGCGGCGCGAGGGCTCGCTCCGAGGGGTCGCTCGGAGGGAAACTAGGCGAGCTCGACCAGCTGCAATACCGCGATACACAAACTTATTGGCGAAGCTCGCGAAACTTCCGCGAGGCTTCCGGAATTCGAAGATGGCGAATATCCGCATAGCGGATTAACCTGAGAATACCTTTTGAAGATTGCGGAGGAACGGGGGGACTCGGAAAAAGACGCCGCGGCGACGGTTCGGATTGTGCTCGGATAATCTCGAGATTCTCCGTGGACGCGGGGTACCCGTTCTTTGCGATGTAGTGCTGCAATCTTCTTCGGATAATCACATTAGGTAGACATTTTCTTATATTGGAAAAAATATTCGAAAACAGTGAACAATGTTGGTGTCATGCGGAATAGTTAAGATGTGAACGTACACTTCTCCGCACAGGAAGCGTAACCCTTGATGCTTTGTAATCGATACTGTTATGAATTCTCATGTGATCAATATGAGCAGTCGTTGAAACAATGAAACGCATTAGCATCGATTGTGCTCGGATAATCTCAAGATTCTCCGTGGACGCGGGGTACCCGTTCTTTTGCGATGTAGTGCTGCAATCTTCTTCGGATAATCACATTAGGTAGACATTTTCTTATATTGGAAAAAATATTCAAAAACAGTGAACAATGTTGGTGTCATGCGGAATAGTTAAGATGTGAACGTACCCTTCTCCGCACAGGAAGCGTAACCCTTGATGGTTTGTAATCGATACTGTTATGAATTCTCATGTGATCAATATGAGCAGTCGTTGAAACAATGAAACACATTAGCATCGATTATTCTGTAAATTATGTGAAATATCGACGGGCCACTATATTCAACATCGGTATCAAAAAAGTTAACGGGCCGACCCGCGTTCGTGGATGGCCGTGAATAAGTTCTGTTTTGTAATTGGCACGTCGCCGCACGCGGAGGGGCCGCCATTTTGTGAGGTGTTCTGGTTGTAAATGGCACCGGTTAATTAGGTCGACCATCTGACGATTGGGGGTGGCGGAGGGGTGCGAAGCGGCAGCAACGATAATGGGCCGTATTAATTATAAACGTCCCGGCCGACGTTAAATATTCAGGAAGGAAGTGTAATAGTACATCGTGTTTCTCTACATTCCTGCACTGTGTAGAACTTGTATTATCCGGGTAATGATTTACCTCCAGCGCCGTTCTGCCATTTATTAATAGCGCGAGATAAAATCGAAAAATCCCTCCTGGGCTTCGCTCGCTCCGCGGGCGTTTGGCCGTTGAACTTCGCAGTTTGAAATGATCAAAGCGGCGTACATCCTTCATCGGAACTTCCGTCAAAGTTCACGCCGATGCTGAATGCCGAGAGACGTGTATCCCTTTGCCGACCGTCGACTTTCCACCTTCGTGCTCTCTTTCTGTCGAGTGTACGCACATGCGCGCTCTCATCACCCTTTGTAAAGTTCAAGGTCAGAGCAGGCGAGAGGAAAAAAGAAAATGGACGGAGCGGAGTCTGTCCGTAGCTGCGAACGACCCGTTACAAATACTCGTTTATGAGAAGCGAGGAACATGGGGTGGCAAGGGTGGCGAACTCGTTGGAGGTAGATGAGGGTGAGAAAGGTGAAGCCGGGCGAACGGAAAGGGGAGATAGAGGATGGAAAAGTCTCGCGGGAGGAAGATATAGCGGGAGCTCGTAAATTCGTCGCAGATCGAGTGCGGCCGGGGAAGAAAAGTGGACGATGCAGTTTGTTCTGTTCCTTCGATATCGCGTTTTCTCGCCGGCGCGTTGTGTGCGAAATTGCGCGCGCTTGCCCACGTGTGTGTGTGTTTTTGTGTGTGTGTGTGTCTGTGCGGCGTGAGCGAGTGGTTGGGAGCGTACTCGAGATGTAAGCGCAAATCGTCGGGGCAAATCGATTCCATTATTCGTAATAGCAACTAAACGACCACGGTAAGCCGTGCGTTCTATAATACGTGCCAGAATCAAGGAAGCGAAAGGGGGAAGCACGAAAATGTGAATGCCGCGACAAGATACGCCGGAATAATGGGGCAGACGACAGGAGGGCGTAGGGGCAGGGGGCAGGTGGAAAGTGGAGGAGAAAAACGGTGAGGGGAGTATTGGCCGTCGAAACCACCGGCCGAGATTTCCAGCCTTTCACTGTCAAAGCGGCATTCTTTTGGCGAAAAGGACTTTGCTCTGCCGCTGAGGATCCTCTGCGCTTTGAAGGATCTCAAAACAGCGGCACGCGTTTCCACCTCGTCGACTTAACGGAGTTACGCTTGACGCCGCGACAAATTATGACACCAACAGTGTCGCCGGATCAAGAGAATTAACACATTCTCGAAATGAAAACATTCCGTACTCTTAAAGAGAAGGCTCCACTACAGAGTTTAGTCCTAAGACAAAGACAAATAAAATAAGTTCAACTTATTTTGGTAAGTGGAAATACTATTCAAATTTTTCCGTCAGAAATAGGTTGATTGCAATGAATATATGCTATTGAATAAACCGACCACAATAGGACACACGTAACTCATGTCACATGATGCAAGTGACATAGTTATAGACTTGGCAGTGGGGGTAATGTGACGTCGTAAGGCATTTTTGAAGGAATTCAGCTGGCAACACTGAATGTGATCTTTCTCCATTCCCAGCTCTTCGTATGTGTGTGCGCGCACAGATTTGTTATCATTACGTATGCGTGCAGATGGCATCATTGTCTACACTGACTGTTTTATTCTTTTCCATGCACCCTTGTTATCAATCGCTTTGTTTATTCTGTAATGTATCGTTCCACTGCGTAATATGTGTATTTGATTTATAAAACACATTAATCAGCATTTCTTTGCGTCAAGCACATGTAACTCTGACACGAACGACTCGCACGCACTGCCGTGCAAGTCGTTCACGTGAAATTATATGTAGGGAAAATTGATAGTTGGTTCCGAGCTCGACCAGATGACGTTCACCGCCACGCCACGTGCTCTGGAAAACGCGAGCAAGAAGTCATTGGTATTGCAGGAGAGAACGGGAACGTATCCAGGAATATATATATGAATATATGTCTACATATGTTATACTGTCTACTACTGCGTATGTATGCATATGCGTCGTATATATATTAATCTGAACTTCTGTTATTCGTTTTGGCTATACATATATGTACCGCAGATACATATACAATGAAAACAAATAACAGCGATTGAGATTTTTCTGACCGTCTCTGACCCGTGAAGCCATTCTCTCCCCCACAGATACGAACCGTCGGCGCAGAAATTCCGCGGACAGCGTACGTTCAAAAACTCGCGTAGCTTACGAGCGCGATCGATCCGCCGTAAAAAGAGTCAACGAACTCTCGGCGAGAATGGAAGCTGTCGATCTTCCGGAAAATGTGTCCACAGCCGGGCATCGACTGCGAAGGGTGCCTCGAGTGGGCTTCTCGTCGTCGCAAGATACAAGCTCGTTGCTGACGATGGGGCGTAATGCACGACCGTCATCACGTTTATTGCCCCGATTCCAGGCCCTAACGATCAAATTCTGCCTGAAGGTCGTGAAAATCTTCGTGGACCGTTGATGGCCACGGGTCAGCGCGTCTTTTCTCACTCCCCCTGCGCGTTCTTGCAACGTCCTGTCACGCTCGACCTTCGTCCGTAATACATCAACCCGGACGGACCTAAACGCGAGAAAATGTGAAGTCGTTCCCCGAGGCTCCGCTGATCCTTTCTTCCTCAGGACCCTCGCAGTCTTCGTACCGTGCCAGAACCTGCCTCGCACCAGCTTCGACCTGGATACTGTCAGACCTGTTATGAATGCTCATCCGAGCCGACGTTCATATTCGAGGCTCTTTGTCCTGATGCCTAAGTATTTAACCCTTTGAGTTCCATCAACACATGCATGCGTCTGGTGAAAGGTATCGGTGCTCACTGCGGAGGCATATGCGTGGCTGTCAATCTTTGCGATCTCTCATCTACTGCAGGCGTAATTATCATGCGTGAGATGAATGCGTGCGGCTTCCTTTGTACATAACTTTCTTCCATTGTTTCGTTTGGCGGAACCGAACTTTTTCGTTCAGTTAGTCCCAGTTATAAGTTAGTTTGTGTAATTAATTAAAAGAGTTTGACGCGGCCATAGTCCGTATCGAAAGCTTTCCTGTTCACGTGTATGTGTCGAGAGCATTCAAAGGGTTAATTGCATTTCTGTTTACTTGACAATTTTCATAGCGCATTGCTGAGATTTTTCCAATTGAAATGAGATCGTATTTATTTGTTTGATATGTGACGTGATAGTACGTGTGGACCAAACCATATCATGTTTGGTTCCATTTTGATCACAAGTCAAACAAGTACTTGTAGACAAGTCAAACATTTTCATGCAGAAAATGTTAAATATAAAATGGTTTGAGTATTATAAAAAAAAAATCGTAAAATATAATAATTTAGGTATACGTTACGCCTACTACACCCGCGGCGCAGCTTATGTCGTCGATCGGTACACACTTTCTCCGCACAGATCACTTCCACCCCACGCCGACATCGAGAGAAGTTCCTCTCCGCGATCTCGCGACGTCCTCCGAAGATATCAATCGTACGTGGCCTTAACTCCCAAAGCCTTGATCAAAGTCACAAAGACGGGAGTCGTTTTCTCCTTTCTTCGTCGAACTCCCCTCCCACGGGCTCCTCATATTCACCCGAGATTCAAAGCTTTCGTTGAGCTCGCAGAAAATGGGCTTGCTAACCCACGACGAGGCGTCTTCTCTCTGCGGCTGAATACGATCGGCACGGTATGTAGTCGTATTATGTACGTGTACGAAATGATCGAGTTCTTCCGCGGACACCCTCGTCTCCGTTTCTACACTTTCCGACGTCTGCCGTACGAACTTCAATTGCGTTGACGCAGACGATGGTAGACTCGACGCTGCCAGCCAGAAACGAGCGGTTTCCGTGACTCGGAATAAATTCGTTATTGCTGTAGCAGCATTGTTTAGCCACGCCACGCGGACTCTTTGACGGCGCTAAAAATCAAAAATTTAATTAGGTCGTCGCGGTCTCAGGTTTCTCCGTAAACGTCACGCAAATTTGGCCGGAGGAAAAACGTGTAGATAGGGTAGATACGAGTGCGGCACGCGTTGAAAGGGTGGTTAGGGTCCATCGACTGGTTATTTTCAGCGGGAGGGCGCAGAAAAGTTGCACGCAAATTGACGCTTGTGTTAGATATGTTTTTAAGGACGACGACGTTCGCCGTAACGCCGGCACTTTCCGATTTAGGTACCGAAGCCTTCGACGACGCCGCTTGCTGCTGCAGAATGCGTGGACATTAAGCTATTTGTTTTACACGCCTTCTTTTAAGAGCGAAACTTAGGCGGAAGTTACTATCGGGGATTCATTAAAAATCAAAAATTTAATTAGGTCGTCGCGGTCTCAGGTTTCTCCGTAAACGTCACGCAAATTTGGCCGGAGGAAAAACGTGTAGATAGGGCAGATATGAGTGCGGCACGGGTTGAAAGGGTGGTTAGGGTCCTTCGACTGGTTATTTTCAGCGAGAGGGCGCAGAAAAGTTGCACGCAAATTGACGCTTGTGTTAGATATGTTTTTAAGGACGACGACGTTCGCCGTAACGCCGGCACTTTCCGATTTAGGTACCGAAGCCTTCGACGACGCCGCTTGCTGCTGCAGAATGCGTGGACATTAAGCTATTTGTTTTACACGCCTTCTTTTAAGAGCGAAACTTAGGCGGAAGTTACTATCGGGGATTCATTAAATCCGTAAGTTGAGTGTCGTGTAACGACTGTAATTAAGCAATGCACTTTCGAGTGGCTTTGTACGCCGACGATAAGCCCGGCCGTAAAAAGATGTAAAGCCGTAACTTTCTTTCGTTTTATTCGTCGTATATCGAGGCTCTGACTACGCAGCGTTTTACCAGATAAAGCCTGTAGTATAGTCATATTTAAAGCCGAGTATCCGGATCGTACGGCGACACACTTCAGTGGAGCCTTCCATTTCGTAAAGGTCTCCCCTGTCTCTATCGTCATAGAGACTCCAACGAAGTCACGAATTCGGTCAGAGTGCACTCGCCAACAAGTCCGGCATCTCCGAATCTTCTCGTTCATTTCCTGCCATTCAGAGTATCCTAACGTGGTGCGCGTACAATATTTCACATGCAATTCATTTTAACGCGGTGATTGCAATACAGAAAAGGGTGCCATCTGCCTTTCTGATAAATTGGTTTCTTATATAATATTCGGAAAAGGTATACATAGCTACCGAAAATTAGGTGTATATTTAATTCTTGAACGAATTATTTCATTATCACATTTAACACATGTGCAAACAAATACAATAATTGTTCATCTTGAAGTAAGTAAGCTCTCCTCCTATTTTTGGTGGACGGGGCCTCTGAAGAGAACCGTACGTCTCCCATTTCTGGGAGACGTCGCGCCCAAAGTGTTAACAATCGATAATTGTACATGACTCAAAGCCAATTTGTTCGACACATTTAGCACTGCGTCGCAGCGCACAAATAGAACCATCTTTCTCATCCGTCAGGAACTTTCCCTCGAACGGTCGCTTCGTTTCCACGTCAAACGTAAAGAACGACGTAGCTCCTCGAGACGCGGAAACTCGGTGGCCGTTACCGCGTGTGGCGCAAAGAACAAAATGCGCAAAAAGCAAAATGCACGTAACCCCGCTGCTAGTCGTTTCCACGCATTTCCGTTAAACGTCGACCCTTTCACGTATAGACATCAGCTCAAAGTGTCTACACTTCTACCCTGGTGGTAAGTGTACGCAAATATGCAATCATATCTATACGCTCGCAGATGTTTGATTTATAAAGAGCAGTAACGCGTTGATCGCCGAGCATAAATTGACTTTTTATCCTACGGAGCCACGGGGCCTACGGTACCGCAGGTCTATTTAAATTGTTTCGCAAGCGTGTCGTCAACGAAAGCATTCGCCACTATTAGAAATTCTTGCAAATATGTGGTAACTCACGTGCCACCCATATACCGGTGACGCGGCGTTCAACGCGTCAGATAAAAGTTACCCAAGGACAATGAAAACATATTGAAAACGGCTTGAAATAGTGATAACAAGGTAAACTGTCAGGCACATTGGTGAGGCGCCCCCTCGCATCTGCCGCGAAACCGCGTTTCTTCCCGTCGTCCTCGCGTAACTCCGCATACCGTCTCCGTGTAACCGCGCAGACTCGCCTACACGGAACAGCCGACGATTTCCTTGACCACCCGGTACAACCGCGACGTGCAACGACGCACACGTTAGCCCCTACACGCACACGCGGAGGCACGCGGGCACACGTACGCGAAGAAAGCTCCGAGCATGCGCCTCCGTGGCGCGAGTGAACGAGGGTTGCTTTGAGATTCAGTCGAACCCCGGCGTCAGCAGGGGCAAAACGCGCTCCACTCTCCCGTCCAGCAACGTGCTCGACGTTCGGACAGCTCGTCGACTGTCTGTTGAATTCCGTCGCGCGTCCGTCCGCGCGCACCACTTAAGACGGGAAGATCGGAGAGGCTGAGAGGGAAGAGGAAAGGCAAGAGACCGAGAGGCACTCCTGGCCGGCAGTGCGTGCCGCGCACGTGGATCCTGCTTTCCCTCGTTGTCGGGCCAACCGCGGGCGCACTTCGCGCGAATGCGTGCGGGAGGGTGAGTCAGAGTCGGTGAGTGGGTGACGAACAGAGGCCGAAAGACAGTCGGTCAGAGTCTCTTTGAAACACGCAAAGTGCACAGTGGGGAAGAACGTACGGTGTTGCTTGGGAGCCAGCGGTCGTCGTGGTGGTGGTGGTGGTGCTAGTGCTCGTGCTGGTGGTGTGTCGGTGCTGGTAATGGTGGTGGTGGCCTGCTGAAGGTGGCGGCGCGAGAACGGTTCGGCGAACAGCGTGGAAAAATGTGGTGAACCGAGCCACTGCTACACCCCTACGCCGTGCAACACCCCCGCCCACCGAGCGCTCTCGAGGATTCCTCGAGCAGCCCGAGCCCATTCAGGTGAGTGCGAAAGATACTTTTTTCTCGCGCCGTTTCCCTTTAGCGTTTCTCTTTGTGCGGACGTCCGGCCGGTTTCTCGATTCTTCAAGAATGTTCGCGCGGGGGCTGAGTGTGTGGCGACGAACACAAATCAACCGCGCTATCGATGTCGGATGCAAAGCGGCTCGTGACAAATGAGCGGGCTAGTCGCCGAGACGATTAATTTAACCGCGCGTTGTTTCACACTTTCATAGCGGCGGCGCGGTGCTCCGAGGTATCGTAATTACTTGGCGAACCTCGGTCGCGTACGGCTAGTTGCAGGCAGACAGGAGAGGCATGGAGGTCGATGCGATGCCCCTGAGAGAGGAACGTCAGTGTTTCCTTTTTACCGGGCCGTACGATGAACCCGGTTCGGTGCATAATGCAGGAGTACTTTGATCGAAAGCGGCTTGCCGTGCACAACGTCCAGTTGTCCGCGGCTTGCACGACCGCGGCCCATCTTTACTTGCATACGGCGTGAATTATTCGATAAACTTGAGGGAAATTAATGAATCCCTCGGACGCGCCAGTCTCTCGCTCTCGCGCGGCCCATTCGAAGCGCGCGGCTGGGCGCGACAAACGAACTATCCGCAAAGTCCGCGGGCTCGCTGTAAATTTCGAATCGTGCTCCCGTTTAATTTTAAATGTCGCGGGGGAGTAAAGCTCGTTAGACGTTTTATCGCGGCACTAATCGTTGCCCCGGACGATGTAATCAGCATAACCGTTTATCCTATAGCCTATTCGCGTACGCGCGCAACGCGCGATGTATTTAGTTCGTAAGCCTGTAACAATTTGCATCCCGCGCGCCGTGTAAATGAAGCCCTTGCCATCGAGCCCTGTGATTTACGACACGATCTAATGACACGATTGTTGCACGTCGGCGAAAGTAACTTATATCGGTCCGAGTGATTGCGTGGACTTCGATAGCAGGCGCTGCGCTTCGAAAAGAATGAATCGCGGGCGTGCGACGTAGGCAGGCAGCACGAAAACGCACGCGGAAGGCAACAGCGAACGAATTGCCTGCCAGAGATAATATTTTTCTCGCCAAAAGGCTCGAGCCTTGTTCACGGGCACGACATTCTACGGAATCGTGGCTGACGCGAAGGTGAATTTATTCAATTAAACAATGTTGCGAGGCAGACGCTTGGCACCGCTCGATACGCGAACTGTGAGCGTTTTCGCTTGACCTGGTGAAGCCCCTGTAAACGCGGAAACGACACACTCGACACAGGTCATAGGCTGCGAAGGCGTTTCTAAGAACGCGATTAGTTCACAAGGCAAATCGACCCATCGATTCCCGCTAACAAGATCCACGGGCGAACGGGCTTGCCCGATCTTGCTAAACGCTCGCGCCGTCGGCAACCGTAGACATTTAAAACGCAATTAGCACAGCAGGGAGGGTGGGACGTGTACAGTAAAATCGTTCACATTGTCTCTCTGTCCGGAATCGAATTGGGACAGTTTGGGAAGAGGGAAAGGAAACAAGGACACCGGGACGAAGTAAGGGTGAAGAGAAAATTGAGGAAATCCGGACATTTGAAAACCAGCGTACCAACGCTACAACAAATAATGCTTAATCTATGGTATTTTTAACTTTTTCTCTATGAAAATGTTCATGACATGTTAATGACATTGATGTAGTCAAAATGAAGCAAACGCAGTATAATTCGCTCTGCATATACTTTTGCGCGCATATTGGCTAACTTATTTCATAATAAATATTAAACAAGTAAATGTGATGTACCTATATCATATCGTTCCCGGTTCCATTTTATTGGAAAAGTTTCGCCGATATGTTATGAGAATTTTCAGATAAAAAAATGCGATTAAAAAAGTTATATTATTGTATTATATCCGGTCAAGCCGTGGATAATGTAAAGGACCAGCCGGGAGAATGTAAGCGATTTTACTGTAGGTCGTCTGACCAAATGTGGACATTGGACATGCTATTTTTCAATTGCATTGCCATCTCCACCCAAAAGTTTCTCAATTTTCTCTTATTTCTCCCGAAATATTCAAAATCACCGATCACTACATACACTCAGGCATGTCTAACAGCTTTTTAAGTATTTCCCGCGTTTTTCACACTATATAATCATTAGTATGCAGGTGAAGAAAATATGAAAAAGTGTCTCAGATAAAAATTACTTATGCTCATCATCGAGACAAACCCTTAAATGTTGCAATTTGTTGACGCGGCGTATGTAGTCAGTTCTTTCTTTCCGGAAGACGGAAAGTATAAAAATACGTGTATGGAGGGAGCACTGTTCGCTCTGCGTAGGACCTTCTTCGTCACTGCCTCTAAAACGACCAGGATCCACGTTTGCTCAGACAAGTTAGAAAACACTATCTACGATCAGTCGTTAAACATGCGATCGACGTCGAAAGTTGCTAACTTCAACAATGTTATCACTCGGCCTGCATAATACCTGCTCCAGAAAATCGTTTCAAGCAAATCAGCGCCAGATTACGGAAGAAACCTATAGTTAAGACATACGGAATTTGAAAATTGGAAGCCTGAGGAGGAAACGAATTTAACTATGCTTTTGTGTCATTCCATTCATAAAGATCCGTCATATTGATGGATCACGGAAACGTAGCGTTAACTTCCATGGCAAATTAGTAAAACGTCCTGCTGTAACCGGACGCGTCAGGTTAGTGAACCTCCTCGTCGGGGGCTGTAAAATAATTTTTCGCGCTAGCGCTTTTCCGATGATTTCGCCCGGATTACACGGAGCGCGCGATCGGAATCATTTCCCGCGGGCGCGCTTACGCGGACGGCGGATAAAACATTAACCGGCATCGCGATTACGCGGACGTCAAAATATCACCGCAACGCTATCAACGCGCCGCCGTAGAAGCGAAATGCGGCGAAGTACACGCGTTGCCTCCTGTCGGCACGACGATCGTCGACGCTCCCAATATTCGGCATCGCTCGTGCCTCTAATTAGGCGCGTAATTAATTTCCCGCAAAGCCGGTTTCCCGCTCGACTGGCTCCAGTGAATACGGCCAGAAAGGCGAAAGTTCCGGCGATGACCCTTATTACACCGCGTGCGGCGCCCATTAACATCGTCCGCGAGAAATGCTTCTCGGGTGATCGCGCGAGGCAGGCAACAGAGTAGCACCGTCGCTGCCGACGGTTCCGTACGTAGCGCGCGATTATCCGAGACAAAAAAGCGATGGTTATTGGTTGTTTGTGCGACTCCGCCGCGGGGCTCAGCCGTTTCACGAGAAGCTTAATAAAACTGTGTTTTAGCGGCTTCGCCGCTCGCAGGGGCTGCCCGTTCATGCTCGAAGTTAATCGCTGATAACGACGCAAACTAACTTTTTAAGCCCGCGATATCGAGCTTTACCTATCCCGCTCTGACCTCGCGCGACCCCTCTTCTCGCCTGACTCTTTATCTCCCTTTTCCGCTCCCCTTTCCGCTGGCCCCTTCCTTCACTCTGCTCACCCTCTCACCTTGCTCGCATTCTCCTCGCTCCTCCGCCGGCCTTCCGGCACACTAGCCCGTTTCCGTCGAGAATCGGTTTCGTATCTACATCCGGCCTCTCGCGAGTCTGATATGCTCGAGATTGCGCGGGTTCATCCTTCCCATTCCAGCCTCCGACCCTCTTCGACCCTCTTCGACTCTCTTCGACCCCTTCACTCCACACTCCTCCACACTGCTCCACACTGCTCCACTTCCCTCACTCCGCTTCGGCTCCGGCAGCGAATAAAAACGCGCTCTTCCTCTCGCCTCGGTATTTTCAGCTGATGATGATACTTTCGCTCTGTCTGCCATCGACCGTATGCCCTTTCCGTCTCTTTCCCTCGCAATCTTACCCTCGTCGCGCCACTACCCCCCGTCGGCGAGCCCACGCGACGCTCCTATCTCGGCGCTGTTTTGTTCTCTCGCGATATCTTTTCGAAATTCACTTCCATCCCCTGGCGAAGCGCAGACCGAAACTCCGTCTGGCTCAAGATTCGAGGCGCTGCAGTTGAGTGAAGCGCCTTCTTTCGTCACGCGTTAAACATTTAAGTAAATTACTACAAGCTGGAAATTAAACACCGTCTGATGATTTACGATTGACCGTTCGCCGCGGGCCGTCGATGCAAACGCGTTAAACGCGAACACGCGAACGCCCTTTAGGCGCTGTGCAAATACAGAAAACGAGCACCAATGGACAGAGCAGCGCAATTTTCTTTAAAACATATTGACAGAACGTGTTAATGGAATAACGGAAAGTTTAGCACCGCCTCCGTGCAGAACGTTAATTGAATCTACAAGGCGCAACCAAGTTATAATTGCAATTCTTCAGTTGTTAAGAAGCACACACAATATTAATTTGACGTGCTTACAAATGTGACGGCCGTGCATGAGAGAACGAAGAGATTGACAGACGCACAGAGGCGCCCACAGGACTCAAAGGGTTAATAATCATCGAACTCCCGTGTCACTTGGCACGTGGAACGGGAATAAACGAGGACGTTCTCGTAGAGTCGGCGCTATCCCGTGCACGACAATGTCTCGCAGAGCATCAAGAAGCGTGCGGATATTGGCAAACATTACGAGGAGACGACACAGGTCGCGCCACGTGGCTACATACCAACGGGAACCATACACATGCATGCGAATGACGTAGCAGGTGTACCGACAGTCTTTCAGCAATAAGTTACGAAACTTTACACTCCGATCTTGTTGGCAGTTCTTCGCCCGTTCGCGAATATCTCGCGTTCCCACTTTCGACGAAATGAAACAACACCGGAGACGGATGGAAAGAACGAGAGATAATACCCTTTTAGCGCACGCACACGTTTGAGTGGGCGCGCTCACGCACGAGCCATTTCTCTGTTTCATCGTTAAAACCCTTCTAGAACTCTTCCGGTCCGCCGCAAGCAGCAACTCCAGCGGCGAGCACGTAAATGAGGGTATATACGCACCTCTCTGCGCGCGAGAACAAGGAACATTTTCCAACGACATGCACTTCCTTTTTCCACTCTTCCGGCGCGTGATTTACCCACGAGGACGCGGATGAAAGACAGCTAAAGGAGAAACTTGGTATTTACTCTAGTTCGACTTGTACGGAACTCCGACGTTTCGAACTGCTCGTTCAGGGAGCAAGTCGTTCAATTAATTTCATCCGGTCGATTAATCCTGGGAGCCAAACACTCGCGTCAATCGACGGGGCGTCGCGTATTGCGACGACGTGGACAGCTGGATTTCTCTTTTAACCCTTCGGGTTCTATGGACGCAGATATGCTATCGGTGTCGAATGTCACCGCGTATAAGCGATTGCCAATTTTTCATTGCCCACGTATCGCACTCGCGATTCTTAGCGCATAAATACATATGCGTTTCAAAGCAAATTATTTGTATCATTTAAGTTTAAATATTTTAATTTCATTAATTATTTTATTTTAATTGAATAAATTTAATTACGCATGATGAATATTGTACAGTTTAAATGATGAGTCCAATAAACGTGTATATTCGCCCGAAAGCACTCAGTGTTGACTGTAGATGCATACGTGACACTGTCAATTTTCGATTGCCCACGTATTGCATTGACGGCTCTCATATATATACAATACATGTGCCTTTCTTAACACTTTGACTGCCACGGTGCTCACCGGTGACCGGTGCAAAAGATTTTACTAAGAATGCAAAAAATTCGCAATGAAGCCTATATGCAATCTTGTAAAAACAATTGATATTAGAACCGTGCTTCAATACTTCGGCTTCTAATATCTCTGCGTTATCTTCCTTTTTGCACGATTTAATCATACTCTGCGGTACTTCATCGCATCGCAGTTCTAATGTAGCAAAATACGCGTGGCAGTCAACGTGTTAATAAATTTCTTATATCATTTAATTTAGCGTGAAAGAATTATACAATTATAACTCGGATCGAAGTTGTATTAGTACATTCAGTTAACCGCGTTGTAAGTACACTGGATACTCTCCTCTAATTATCTATACTATAACTATAGCAAAATACGCGTGGCAGTCAACGTGTTAATAAATTTCTTATATCATTTAATTTTGCGTGAAAGAATAATACAATTACAACTCGGATCAAAGTTGTATTAGTACATTCAGTTAACCGCGTTGTAAGTACACTGGATACTCTCCTCTAATTATCTATACTATAACTATAGCAAAATACGCGTGGCAGTCAACGTGTTAATAAATTTCTTATATCATTTAATTTTGCGTGAAAGAATAATACAATTACATCTCGGATCGAAGTTGTATTAGTACATTCAGTTAACCGCGTTCTAAGTACACTGGATACTCTCCTCTAATTATCCGTGTAATCGTCCAACCCCGCGGAAAATACATTCGGTACTATCATTCTTTCCTAATACCTTCCGATACAACCTTTCCCATAATATACTTATCACGATGTAATGACAAGTTTTCGTACAACAATGAGTTTACTTACATTGTGTCACTATAACGACGCGACGACGCGTCTACTTGTCAGCCATCGTTCACAGTTAAGGCGTTAAGGATCACATTCTACGGAGAAGCATTTTCGACGTCGTCTGATTAATTCATTACCCTCCGTCTCCCTTTCTCGCACACATACGCGCGCAGCACGCTTACCCTTTAGCATCGTTAATAAACGGATAAAAATGCGCTTAAACTTGTCGCATAATAGAGCGCCAAAAGCACTTCTCTTTACTTCACGATACATTATTTAATCGAGATTTAAGTCTTCCTTCCTTCCGTTCAATCTCGCTGTCGGCAGACTCGCTAAAAGCGTTCCGTCGTAGTAAGAGTATCCACGCTTCTCAACTATGGGTGGTACCTCGACGCTGTATTATTCGCAATTAACATCGTCCAGGAGGAAAAGTGCCGGAAATGTCTCGAATCCCCTTCCCGGCCCGCTGCTTGTTCGATTCGACATAGATTCGCTCAGTCCCTTTCTGGACGAGAACGCGATAACGCTGCAAATACACGGGCTCTTTATTGCGTTACAAAGCGCGCGGGCAGGAAATGTAAAGCGGCTCCTTTTATACGGACGTCATCTAAAAGTATAATACACGAGAAAACGTCTGCGAACCAATAGTGCAGTCGCCGTGTACTGCAATTGCGGGGGGAGGGGGGGATTCATATTAACGCGTCGACTACCATGCGAAATTCAGTAGTGTTGTGCTGGGCGCCGTGACAAAATAATTCCATTTACGCTTTAAGTGCCTACTTTTGTTTTCTTTGAAAGTTTTAGCGTGCTGTGTCTCAGAGAGCGTATATTAGATTATCGTATGTCGACCCGAGGGCGAACTTTAGGTGTAATATTTCAGTTTGTCGGATACTGCGTATGCCAGACGTGGAAGAGCGTCGAAAAAGTTTAATAAACTCTTTGACAATGTGCCAGCGGTGCTTATTGGGATTGACTTTATTTTACGATGTGACCAAGCTTACAACAATTTCGCACATTTTTGTTATTCGTTGTGCACTGGGTCACAGAAAAGTAAAAAATGAGGGGTCGATAGAAAATGATAGATAGTTGTTTCACTACCGACGTATGATAGACGTTGTAATAGTATTGTATATTGTATATTGTACGTTGCAATTGTAATTGTATATACAGAAAAAAATTAAACAAGGTGTATGTTTACTTTTGGGATTTTTTGGGGTGTCGTTACGACAGGAGGATCTTAACAGAAAAATGCCAAGATGATGACAGGACTTGATAATAGCAGCAGACGACAATACTGATGCCGATAATGGAAAGAATCTTAGAAACTTTTCACTGAATTTTCATTTGGAACTGAGTTGACAGAAAAGAAAATATACTTATTGACAGTTCATGTCGATATTCGAAACGTATGATGACAATTGCATATAACTGAATACAATATTTAGAAATAAGACAGAAAAGGAAACTCGATTATCTAAAAAAAAAAAAACGAAATATTCACGAAATCAAATTGACAATAAATGGAACGAGTATCATAAATCTATAATTCCCGACCCAGTTTCTTTGTAACACGATATGATAACCAAATACAACTAGTAAAAAAATAGTATTGTAAAAATATTTCATAGCTGAGACATAGTACAACTGACGACATAAAATATTTTAATTTAACGCTTACAATGCTAGAATCGAAACGCTAACTGCAACAGT
Organism: Cryptocheilus praepositus; assembly: GCA_033815515.1. Taxonomy (NCBI): domain Eukaryota; kingdom Metazoa; phylum Arthropoda; class Insecta; order Hymenoptera; family Pompilidae; genus Cryptocheilus; species Cryptocheilus praepositus. The sequence goes on from JAWWQZ010000257.1 coordinate 5,863,796, forward strand.
TACCCTAAAAACGGATGCAAAAGTCGGACAACATATTGACACATAAAAACAACATGTACACAAAACGCACACATAATAAACCATGTCAACAGTCGCATAAAAAACGGCAAACACATCGATGACTGCACCGTCAAAAGTACACGTGTGGAATAAACGAAGTGCAGCTTCGTGATCCTCGAACACCATAAAATCCACAAAATCCTGGGAGTTCCGCTGTATCATGACGAACTGCCGTAAATTGAACTGTTCTACACAACTCTCCTGTCAAACACAACCGGGAACTAGTGGATATGGACTAATAAAGTCTTACAGCCGTGACTTAAATTGACAATTTTCGTCGATAATACTGCATCATACATTTTGTAGTAATGGCAGACACGAATGCCGACTGATCGACGATCTCCTGCAATACGATACGATACAGAAAAGGAAGTCCGTAACAGAAGAACTGCTGAATTCAATACCGCTTATATTTCTACAGAGAAGAGAAGCAAATTTGGATTTTAGACGGGGCTTAGTGTGGCTTAAGATGAAGGGAGGGTAAGGAGAGACACGAATTGTATAGACAGCGGCCCCGGGAGCCAAAAAGAACATGAGTGCTACCCAGTGGTCATGGGACGAAGCTTGATTAATCACATAACGCTGTGTAAATTCGAACAAGAGCATTCGTAAAGGTACATCTAAGTTGAACACAAAAATGATAAGAGTTAATGAGTTATGGAGAAAATAAATATCATTTAAGTAGTGAAGACCGCTGTTATGTCAGACGTTCAAACTGATTTCTGTTGGAAATGAAGTTATGCATAAAAATATGTGACATCTTAAATGTTCACCACTCATATGTAAAACATGATCTTCTAACTATATTGTCCGTATTTGGAACGAAATTATGAATGCATTTTTAGTTTATAAAGAATTTTGTTCGTGATATGCCAAAGTGTAGGGCTTTATTATTTTAGTATGCACTGTTCATTACTCTATGACGGGTAATTATTTAAAAACTCTGACATTTGAGAAGTCTATAAGAACTCTGCAACTGTCTGCAGAAACGATGCTTTTTAAACATTGTTTATTAAAGTTGCTGTTATCTTGCACGTTTATATTGATAATGAAAGACATTATGACCCGACCGACGCCGCAAGAACGTATACATCTCGTTACGTCAACGAAATAAGCGGGTCGCAAACATATATTATTCACCGTTTATTCTTTTTGTCGCAGCTATCTCAATGTGTATGTACAATATGTCAAGTTTCTGTCTATATTTTATCTGCATTTACCCACTCGCAAATATACTTTGCAAAAAGTTCTCCGATTCGCTCGTTCTTTTCGCACAATATAAAATACGTTGCAAAAGACAATGAATTCGCGACGACACAGGTCTGAACGCTATAGTTTGACACACAATGACAAGTGCGCTAAGAAATAATCAAGCCGTACCTTGTCCTAGGCGTTTATGTCTAACTGCGTTTAATTCAGCGCATCTTGTTAGCGACCTATGTTGTCCGACCCATTCTACGGCTACCTAAAGCCGTTCAGGTGCGCGGTAATTTCTTCCGTGTCATCGGGAGAGCGTCGATATCGATTAGCGAGTCCCATCTGCGCGTCCAATCCTTCAGTGATCACTCGCAGGTACCCTACGGGGCAAATAAAGGGCCGCTGCCAATTAACGGCAGAAACTGGCTCGTACCGTTACTCGGCATATACATTCTGGATCGTGTCGACGCGCATATTGCTGCCTCCCGTAGCCAGAGGTTTCCGATCATCCCTCTCGCACCACAACTCTATACGTGCCGATCGGCCCTGCCAAATCGTCCTCGATACGCGACTATAATTTCACGATCACGCTCCGTGCGCATTTCCACCCGAACGACGCGAGCGCACCTCCTCCAGGAGCAATTTCACTCAATGCCGACGTTCAAACGCACTCGCCCCCCGCGCCGATACAAAATGCAAGGGCACACACACACACCCATCGGGACAAGGCCAAGTGAAGCGCCGATCATTAGGATTTACTAACAATAATGGGCTCTACGTTATAGTATAATTGTGTTACAATTATATTAACGATGCACTGATCGTTTTCACACGGCGACTCATGAAGGGTCATGATACGCAGAGGTATCCGATGCCAGACTAGACCGGTCACAACGAAGGTGCTCTGGCACAAGTTCATTTTTATATCGCCTCTTCACACCCGCACACACATACTCTCGCACCGTCGCGTAGCATGTCTATCCTTCCTTCCGTTTTCAATATTCCGTAGAAAAAATGACGCCAACGACTTGACCGTGCACGAGCTCAAGCACGACGGAACGTCAGACACATTTGATCAAGTAGAAAATCCATCGACATGGCCGTCTGTCACTTGTCCGTCTTAATCCCGCTATCGCTGAATTTCCATTAACCGAGCGGGGCTGAAGCTAAAAGCTGTAGCTAACGGCACGAAATTTCGCTCCGTGGTGGAACATATTAACGCGGGCGTGCGCAGAAGCGTCCACCACACACGACCGGCGACGACATTAATCTCATGGGCGGGACGTGCAAAGTGATTACGAGCAGTGGACATACTTGCCACAGGGGGTTAGCCGTATAACGACGATGCATCGCGACCCTCCTAGTACTACCTTAACGATCCAAATTCCCGTCTCCGCCACCCCGTTCCGCCGGTCCACTTGCTTCGCGTACTCAAACGGAAACTGATACACCTCGATCGGCTGCACACCATTGTTCCACGGAATTAAGAGCCACGTTAATTGCATTCGCGAGCATCGCGGCTCACGATTTCGCGATGCGGCTATTGTTTCGACGCGACGTAATGCAACGACGATCCGTGTCGCGCCGCGCTGAATATTTTTACCCGCAAAACTCCGACTGGAGTACCTCAAGTGGTGCAGCTTCCAATGAATACGCGTACGCGTTGAAAGAAGTGACGCGAGGAAACGGCGAGCGATATAACGTCCTGTCTTTCTTCGTCGATTCACTCAGGGGCACGTTCCGACGAAAATTCTTCCGCGCCGATTGGCAGCTCAATTGTTTCGCAGGACGAAGACCGCCGGCGCTTTAACCGTCTCCCTTCTTCCATCGCAGTCAGCTTCATTGGCGCGCTCAAATGGAAATTCATTCGCTGTGATTGGCCGTTCGCGACTGTTCGAAAGAAAGCGCCGAGGGCCTGTGAAAGAAGCGAGACAAAGAATAGGTGTGCCAACCTAAGGGTGTTCATGGTCACCGTGTAAGCATGGGGTTGCACGTGGCCAGGTTTCACACCGCCTAAGAGCCGGCGCGCAAAGACGGACGAGGAATGCATCGGCGCGTAATTCGAGCGGTGAACGAGGCACACACTGAGGCGCCGGGCCATCCCTACGCACGTACTACTTCTGAGCGCACACGCCTCCGAGCCAGCCGTGCCCACATACCCCGCGTACGCCGCACGTAGAACCGTCGTCCCGCGTTTCGGCTACCGCAAACAGTTTCGGGAATGCGTAGCATGTGTTTCAAGCGCGCTGATATGATTTAGGAATCGCTTCCTGTACAGGCCGCCCCGGGACTGGCTACTACCGCTGTTGGGATTTGCGTGCAGCGCCGAACGATGCGCCGGGCGATGAGAGGGTTTCGAGAGGCAGGGCTTTTGGGTCGTAGGGAGGTTGAGGGGAGGGAGAGGGCGATAGAAGGACGATAGAAGGACGATAGAAGGGCGATAGAGGGGTATAGAAGGGGTATAGAAGGGGTGGGTGGTACACCGTGCCCCGCCACCGGCGCTGGCCAAGATTTACTGAGCTTACGTGACCTTCCGTCCGCGAAATTAGGCCGATTCATCATAGCCCGGCCTGAATGGCCGAGAGAGGGACCGTCGGCCCTCTATTCAGCCCGAGCCCGATCGCCAATGGCCCGCGTTGACGTCTCGCACCATAGGGGGTGTCCGAAAGCCCCGGAGACGTATCGATCACCCGCGTGATGCATCGTCGCCCATCGAATTCTCACGCCCGACATGCGCCAAGTGAACGAACGCGCCGCGAAAAGATATTTCCGAGGGCAACGGCGCCAGCGGAGGTATTCTCATTATTTCAAAGGGTGATTTAACGGTGGGCGGTACTGATTTTTATGCAGTCGCGTGTAACGCGCGGACAAAAATTGTTGGCCCTGCGTCGAGAGCGGGTCGTTTCGGGCGATAGGGCGAATTGATGGAGCTTTGTGGCGATCTGCTAAATTGCGAGGGACTCGCCGGCTGGAACTTCAAATGAACGATGCAGTGCGTGGTTAAAGTGCTGCCGATTTACGATATAATATACATTGCACCGGATAACATGGAATGAGTGTACGGCAGAATGATGTTAGATGGATTCGTGGTCGATACGTCTAATTGGAATTTGATGATGATGACGCTAGATTGTGAAAAACTCGCGGTTCGGGTTAGGAGAAAATAATAGACGCGATATGCGGGATTAAAGCGGTGTGGATTAATGACGTTCAAAATACTCGGAATGGGTGGCATTAAATAAGTGTAAAGTACAATGATGTAAGATGTAGTCGTAATCGATGTATGCAAATGGGGGAGCTTTGCGATTATGATGCTATATTGTGAACAACTCGCGGGTTAAGACATTAAGTGGACGTCGCAGTACGTGTTAAAGTGATGCAGACTAACGATATGAAATACACAAGACTATACATATATCGTAAAAAAAGTGTAAAGTAGAATGACGTAATACGCACCCACGATCGATCCTCATGATATGCTTGAGGACACGGCCGATATCTGTGCTTTGTTTTTATGTGTATCTGTGAAACGAAAACTGCGCTGTGTTCTGTGATTCAGTCAGAATAAAATCTCAACGTACGTGCGCCTTGTCGGGTTCTGCATCTTATAAAACAGAGAGCCTTATATTACATTTTGCCAGGAGGGACAACCAAATGTGAAGCATTTATCCAACGCATTGTTTGACGGTGAAATATCGGTAATTCCTCGCGATCTTCTGCAGACAGAGATGGTCCTAAAATACGCTTGGACCGCTGAGAGTGAATTGGGAGCTGCATTTTGTAGAACTCATTGAAACAGACCCACGCGTAGTTGAATATATTTAAAATTTAAATATCTGAAGTCTCTGCAGTTCCGGGCGGCGCATTCCATGGGTTCCGCCAGCATCATTAAAGTAAAGTTTTTAGGTGAATTGTGATGTTGCACAGTATGATTGCTACAATTCCGCATCGGTGTAGAACGTTTGGTATCTGGTGAAACGTACACTGATCACACGGGTTTTTCCGCTTGAATAATTTGTAACAGGATGCGCGTCATTAAATATTTAGTGCCTGTACATCGTGGATAACCAATTTCCACAGTACTATCCTATTTGAGTGCTGAAGCGATTGGGTGGGTTGCGCAGAATTGAGGCATTCGTCGGTATCAGCCACAATTTCGTGGAAACATTATTCTTTGAGAAAGACAATGGTACATATTTGTCATTGATATTTAACGTTGCACTGATTGATCAGACTTCGTGTGCATTTCGGTTGAGCAGGATTCATTTTAAATTCACCATCGCCAAGTGGAACGAGTAATCGTCTTTCCGTTAAGACACGCTTGGGAAATTAAAGCAGTCACGATTTGAGATTCGCTCTGCCGATCTTGGCAATTTTCGACGCCGGTCCGGTGGTTCACGCTCGCAACGTCGATCGGCCGGTTTTACAACGGTCAAATAAATCGCCATGCAATATGTAAAGAGGCATTGATCCCGCAATGTTAATTATGCTAATCAATTATGTTGACACGTATTGAGCGAAAGCGATGAGTTAAGCGAATTTCATTATCACCGAATCGAGATAAATACGCCCGCTCTAGTGTAATTTAAATCGTCCGACATGCTGCCAAAGCGCTCCGCCATATTTCGGCGTGCGCCCCCACCTAAAAGTCATTATCCATATTCTAGTATTGAACTTTTGTAATAGCCGCGTAATCACCGCATCGACCGTTTTCTGTCAGCGATGCCACGCATTTCGCGTCCTTGTTACGCATCGGCCAATTGTTGGCGGCCAATAATTGCGACGAGAATTTTTCATCTGCACGTACGCTCCACAGATCCGCGCGCCCGTGCGACAATGAGCCACCGCGTATAAATAGATTCTCGCGTATACGAGCAATAACACCGCTGAACATTCGCGATGTGATCCGCGAGTATCGCGATACCTCGAATACCGCCGAGCACATAAATAACAGCGCTTGTGGCCCGCCCAACGTCTCTTAATTGCCCGCGAAATCCGTCTTCACGGTTTTCGCCAAACACACCAAGATTCCTTGCAGTATGATTTTGACCTCATTGCAGTAAAATGTACGGCAGCGAATCGTCATATTTTCCGCGATAGTCGATTGATTTGCTGTCTATCGAGGGCGATTATCCTACAGTCTTTGAAATGCTCGCGGCCATGATTCTACAGATTGTTGGCTTCCGGACGGTTGCCGCGACTTTTCTCAGCAGATTGCCGACGTTTCACAGACGTTACTCTGCATCTTCAGGGCGGGATTGCTTCGATACTGATTGGAATATCGCAGACGTTATAGGCTGCATCATCAGGGTAGTGTTGCTCAGTACTTCGATATGTTACATACTATACAACGATCAGTATATGCTATATGCTATATGCGCCGATTAATATATATATACACTACTGATCGAAGTATCGGAGATTTTACAGTCTGCATCATAAGGGCAGGATTGCCCCGATACTAATCGGACTACCGCAGACTGTAACGTCTGCGAAACGTCGGCAATCTGCTGGGAAAACGCGGCAACCATCCGGAAGCCAGCAATTTGTACTGTACTCTTCCTCCGAAACAGACGAGACGCGAAACAACATCGCCCCGCAGAGGTAATGACGTTCGACGCTCTACAAATAAATCTCGCGGGTCTGTGGCATCATTCCGATACCCGTGAGAGGATACACGCGGTGTCTGATACCTTTCAAAAATGCACGCGGCATATTTCGAGCACTCTGCAAAAACGGAAATGCAGAGAGGCGTGCGGTTCATTTAAATCCCACGCACGCATTTCGATCTTTGTCGGCGCATGTTTGTCCTCTGGTAAAATACCTGCAGCAGCGTCTATGCCTTCGCCGTACGTCGACGCTTCGGCCCTTTTCCATCGCCACGGCGCACTTTGCTTTTGCACTTTTCCTTTGTGTCGTTGCCTTTATCCGTTGGCCCCCGGTGTTTCACTCTTTTATGCGCACTGCTCGACTGGCACGCAGCAGAACAGTAAACTCTCACATTGTCCCCACTGGTCCATCTCAGCATGTCTACGTTCGTGTAAGGGTTACTGCTGCGTCTGGGTTATTTTGATCGGAGCCAGACAAGCAGGCGACGTATGTAATGCAGTACGCGACGTCGTTGCGTTGACGAGAGTTCATGGCTTGACAGCCCGTGATACAATAATGTAACTTTTTAATTGCACATTTTTCACCTAAACATTTGCATGATGTGCTGGTGAGATTTTTCCGGGGAAAATGTGGTGACGCATGATACAATTTGGACGACATTTACTTGTTAAGACTTATTGTACACCTAATTTTACTTCATTATCGCCTTGATTACATTAGAAAAATGGCTTGTTAGTCGCATTGGTAATAATAATACCAGACCAGTATTTTGAAAACGGTATGAACTGAAGAGGTGTACAGTAGAATAATATTCTGCGTTAAATTATATTTTCAATGAGATTTATGAATTGCAATTTAAAATGTAACACTTTTCTGCAAGTTATCCGTCGAATGTAGTCTCTAATTTCACGTCGTCGCTCATATGTAAACTCGTTCTTGTAATTAATTTCAAGCGATATTGAAATTAAATAAATTAATCGTGTAATAAGTGGACCGAATGACACCACGTCCGGTCTCATTTTGATAACAACAATATCAGCGATATGTGATAAAAATTATCTGAATTTATACCACAGTTTTTTTGCAAGAAGCAGATACCCTATCTTCTGCAAAGGATTTGATATAGACACCAAATCCAACCAGATTAGTATATATAAAGTAGACAGGAAATCCAGCTATCACAGCATATACATCAAATCAAGCAACATACAAACACCCAACAATAAAGTTAAGCTAACCTTTACTTGTACAATAGGCTTCTGAAGAAGCGGCCCATGGGACTAAAAATACATAGAGCCCCTATAAGATGAAATAAAACCCATTCGACCAAAAATCGATAGAAATTTGATTAACGCGAACACCAAAAGGATGAATTCGCAATCAAGATAATCCAACAAATTTCTCTGCATCGACGTTTATCGTGACTTCAGCTCCGTGAATATACGTCAGGAGCGTGTTACGCCACACTAATCTTATACATCCCGTGTTCCAACATGGCTCTTCGGCGTCTCATCGTTCTCGCAGCCACCTTCTATCGTACGCCAACAGGACGGCAGAAAGTGGCCTCCGGCGCAGAACGCGTTAGGCCAATTACGCGGCCGCTCAACATTTTTCGACGCCGCCTCGGCAGCCATCCAACTTCCAGGTGCTAATGGATGTTTTTTACAGGTCGTCGCATGTTGCCCCACAGAGGCCGGACTATTTACCGGGGCGGCTCTGGCAAAATTTATAATATCGATTGGCCCGAGAGTTATGGCTTTACGAGGAGAAAAGGAGGCAAATGACGCTAATAAGTCAGCCGCGCACGCGGCTGTAGTGTCGGTTGCGAGGGCCGAGTGGCAATTAAAGTGAAAAAAGACGGCTTCTTTCAATCGGAGCATCCTACTCCATCGTCCGTTAGCTAGGAGAAGGTAAAAAATATTGACAGGTTACGAGCGTTTTTCGGCGCAGCGCGGACTTCGTGGTTGCCAGCGGGATACCCGGCTAGTCGGATTTTAGTCCACGGGCGACATCACCGCGGGGTACATTGCGAAATTCCGTGACGAAACACGCTTCTCTCCTTCTCACTTTAGCTCACTTCGTCCCTGTTCCCTGCCGAGCTTTCACGCATACCGAGTTCTCATGCCTCCTCGCCGAGGAGACAGGACTTTCTCATCGGCGCAGAACTATCGTCCGCGGATTGATTGCGAGAGTTTAACCTTTTCGGTACGGTGAACTTTCTCGCGTGTATGACATTAGTGTGCGTGGGAGTCAAGACGTAATGCACGCTTCCCAGCGAACAAAGCCTAACGCTTTGTAAGTTGACATCGACTCTGTTGCGAGTTCTCATAGCGTCAATTTGAGCAGCGGATCGAATAATGAAATAATATAGTGGCAGTTATCCTGGAGATAATGTGAATTTTTGGGAAAATTGTTTGACGGCGGTTACTAATTTTTGGAGTAGACACTAGCTGTCCTTCTTCATTGATGGTTAATTTTATTGTGCAAAACTTCAATATTCTACGTGTTTGGAAGCATCAGTTCGCTCTTCAGGAGTTTATACAATAATTAATTGAAATTGTGTAAACGTTACTTTAAACTGATTGAGTACTGTGATGAGCACCCTCGTAATAAAAGTTAGTGAACTATTCGTGTTTTACCATTTGTATACGTGTTAACGTTTTATAATGCAGTTATAAATAATAAGGATTTTGTTGTCTCGTTTGAAATGTAACTTAGACGTTAATTAAATGGAAGTGGAATCGTAGAAAATTCCCATTAAATCCGATACAAATTGATACAATGTTTAATTTTCACTTAATTTAATAAATATAAAAATTCAATGTCTTCATAACTTAAAATCTCCTGATAATGAGAAATTAAAGGTATCGAAACGTGGTGTTGGAATGATACTTAATTGGTACCCGTGGCACGTAATTAATTTTATGGCCAGAGTGAAGCCAAAACTTTTAACTGCAGTGGTCATTATAATTTTTATCACATAGATGTTAATTTTTAAAATAATTAAATTATTTATTATTCGTGTATCCCCCGGAGGCTCAAATGGTTTCGAAAAGGAAATATCTCGATAAACATGTATGCTTCGAAAATAATTAATTCTGGCAATTGTTTCAATTTTTCGTTCTTTTTGCGCATGTGGTTTGTGTTTAATTGAAAAGAAAATAATTAGGAGAGGCAGCTTCAGCATGATTGACGATGTGCTATAACCGAATTCGAGCGCTTTGCGAGTTGAGCATCGCGACCAAACGCCGTACCCTGCTTCGACAGCAAATCTGAATACTGCGATCGCAATGCGTGGCGCTGAGACGATTAAACTGATTAACAATTAAAACATTTAATTATTAATCTGGCGAACCGACTGGAGCGTGCTTTATTTCGGTTGACAAGTTGATTTATTTTTAACTTCTGTACATGATTCGCGTCAACGTCTCTTCGAGAGTTTTACGAGTGCCGTATAACAGCGATTAGCCCATAAATGGATCCTTTGTTCCAAAACCGCTGTTGCACAGTGCTCATAAAACTCCTGAAGTGGAGTAGGAAACGTGTAGAGACGTTAAAAATAAATCAACTCGTCAGCCAAAATAAACCGCACTCCGGTTACACGATTTAATCACGCTATACCCCATTAACAATTCGTAAATCAATTCGAACCAACAGTTTCACGTATTCGATCTACTAACGTATAGACTCCAGAAGAGAGAATTAATGGTTGCGAAGTTTTCGACACGTAATAATAACCTCAACCAAGAAGCGCTCGCGTCTAAACCACAAATTAGTCGCCAGTAGAGCGCAGCAAGTGCTCGACGGTGGATGACTATAGTCACAGTTAGTATCGAACAGGTCAAGGATTGTTTTCGCGATCCGCACCGCGGATACCCTGCGATCGAACGAAACATCGACCATCCCACGAGGAAAACCGATGCCAGGAGCGGACGTGCTGGAGATAAAAATGCGACTCTCGGACTGGGGGGCTCGTGGCCGGGGGCAGGTAGGAATTTGCTGTGCTAAATTCCCGGGACCCTGTGGACGAGATAATTGGCTGAATTAGTGCAGCGCCTGTAACGATGCTGCGTTAATCGATAGCGATTCGTACTACCCGCCGGCACTGCCCGTTTAATACATTTACGGGCGAAATATTTAGAGAAGTTGCACTGCGCGATTGTACGACTCTTTTGGGGGATTTCAGCATCAGAATTGTTTAGGCCGCGACGTGTTGCCTATCGGGGAGATAGGCAACGTGGGACAAAATTGTCTAGAATCAACGAGGAAAAGCCATTTCTGTGTCTACCGTGTTCTAACGATATTCATGTAAATAGTTTTTCTGAGAACATAATCACATACTTTAACACGTTGACTGCCAAGCGTATTTTACTATATTAGAACGGCGATGCTATGAAATACTATAGCGTTCGACTGAATTATTCAAAATGTAAATAATGTGCAGGTATTGGAAACCAAAGGATCGCATCACTATTCTAATAACAACTGCATTTATAAAACAATAATTGCTACCCATTGCGAATATTTTGGATCTTCAGTAAAATCTCTTGTGTCGGTCACCGGTGACCATCATGGCAGTCAAAGTGTTAATACATTTGCCCAGTCCTTAAAATCGCTGCCAAGTGATGATTGACAGAACGCTTACCGCGTTAACAAACGAGCGACGCACATATGGCTGCGTGACATTGCCCTCACGGATTTGAGATGTCGAAAACATCGCGCAAAACGGCGATAAAGGGATCTCAAGACCCTTGGCACCTCTCCTCAAGGTCTCTCGAGGCAATCCAACCGGTAGGGGCGCCGTGAACCAGGTGCACGTTGAAAAATTCACCGACTGTTAAAGGGTGGAATCAAGAGACCGAGGGGAAAGTGCAGGAGGTCGAAGAGTAAAGCGGGTAGTAGTACCTGGGAGACGACTGGCGCACCCGGCGGTGGCAGACAGCGGAGAAAAAGCGAGCCAGGATAGCAGGGGGAAACGGAGAAAAGGAGATTTCACGCTAGCGGAGCTTGCCAAGATGTGCAGGGGTGAGGGGGAGGAAAGGGACGCGTACGACAAATATCTAGCAGTGTCCTCCGGCGCTACTACTTCGAACGTTCGATCGCATGCGATGTCCGGTCTGGATGCGGCCCCGTGCGACTGACGGTTCCCACCGCACAAAGCCTTTCAGGTTCCGCAGCGCTTCGAAATTCACGACGTCGTAAATGTATAATCCGATATGCAACGCCCGCGTGAATCGCCGCGACGGCGTTCAAGTTGAACAACGTGTACGTAGCCGCCGTCTTTGCACACGCTCCGCAACGGGTAACGTCCGAAAATAATATGGTGGCGCACGCACGCGCGCACATTTGATACAGCGGCTGTAATTCCGTCTCCCACAGCGGTGCCGGTGGCACATCTCCGCTTTCTCGCTCCACCCACGACATTCCGCTCTTCCCTAGACTCCTTCCGTGAGTCCGTGATTAGTCGAGGAAGCGCCGGCAGCTCGAAAGACGATCTCCTCCGACTGAGCGTCGTTTGCAAAGTACCGGAGCAAAGCCGGAAACTGGCAGTTGGTTGCGACTGACATTTAATTCCGACACTTCCGACGACGCGCGCAACTCGGAGCAGCGTTTCCGCGGCTCCAATTTTTCGAGCGACCGAAGCCGAATAATGGAGCCCGTCGTCGGCCGCCGATGACGCAGCTTCGCATAAAGTCACTTGTTAGTAAACATGGCAAAGCTACAAACTCGATCCCCAGAGAGAACTCCTGTTACTGTCATTAGTGTCCATTTATGAATATCTAATAGCCAGGAGCGCTGGCTTAGGTTTGCCGTGCATGCGCTCTCGGCATTTTCCACTTAGAACCCTGGCAGACGGGGCCGTGAGGTCTCGGTCTCGAACAACGGCACGTCGGTCTGTGGACGCGACAGAGACGGCGACGACGTCGGGAAAATGAAGGGCGCGCCATCGGGCAACTTCTTCGTCGCGAGATCAAAGACGAACCGCGGGCCAGATTAGTGCCTAATTCGCTCAGTTCCGCGCGGATAACGCTGCTTTGCCAGTCACATGTGCGCCATTGAATTTCGCTTCCCGGAAAAGCAGAAGTTGGGATCCTCTCGCCGTTAATCCGGTATTAACTAGTCGTAGCGTGACAGAGGTGTAACAGGGGGGGAGCAAGAGGGTGCTCACGGGGCAGGAAGGGAGTGGTACTTGGCGGGTAGGAAGAAGCGAATGGGCGAGAGCAAAGGGAAAGGGAGAAGGAAAGGGAGAGGAAGAGCCGTCGGTTCCTTTCTTCGCTGCACCTTTTCATAGAGAGAAGCAGCGGCGGTTTATCCACGTTACCCTTATTACTATTTCGTGACCACCGTGCCGTGGAAAATTTCTCTCCCGCTTCCGACCAAGTGCGAAGCCCTTTTGTTTCGCGAGCGGTCCTCGGTAATGAGGCTTTTCAAGTCCGCGTTCGCGCGACCGTGGATCTTCACTGGCTCAACACAGCCGTGCGGCCATTTTCGTGCGCAGCGTCAGCGTGTGCGCACGCGGAATCGCACGCGTGCTCAGTAACGCGCTCAGTGGCGTGCACGGCTAATGTCCTCGCTTCTGGCTGGATACAGCCGGCGGGATACAGGCGGCGGCGTACGGGCGTGCTTTTTTCCACGGTAGCTGCACGCGCGCACGCCGCGCGGGACGTCGCAATGAGGGCGGAAGAAGAAAAGAGGAGCAAGGAAGAGGAAAGTACGGCGCACAAAGCTCGCGTGCGACTCGTATTGAGCACGAAGTGGGCAAGGCGGGGGAAAGAGTACCGGCAGAGAGTCTCCACTCTCCTTCACGTCCCTCCGTGTACAGTGCCAGTCAAGGCTGCATTGTTTGAGTTATCACAATGGTAGAACAAAACCTCAACCGGGGGATCGAACTCCACTCCAAAGCCCATCCCTCTCCTCGGGCCTTCGCTCCGCGCGGGGCCCTCAACCTCCTTCCCTCGCGCTTTTGCTTTCTCCTCGCCCTTCGATCTCGATCCGCAAACAAAACAACCTTGACGGCGCAGCGTGTGGACCGCGCGCACGTCCCATTTCTTCCGGCCTACCGACATTCGGGGCGCACCGCCCGATCACCCAACCGCCCCTACCCAACCCTACTACTTCCGAAGCAAGAAGTAGCAAGAACAAAAGAGGTGGCTTGACAGTGCAAGATGAGGCCATTGTGTACGCGCGACCGCGCCGCTCCTATCGCCGAAGCTTCTCGCTGCGGACGGACGATGTTCTTAGCTCCGTTAGCAGGATGCCCACGGAATAAATGTCGACATTAATCCGTCTGTTGCTGCTCCGTCCCTTCGGCCGTCGCGCATCGCGCTTTTCGCTCTTTCAGCGGCGCCGGAGACGCAGATGCACGCGTCACGCCAACAAAAGCCGTTTGTATATTGCGGAGATACGCGCTGGAGAGCCGAAGTGCCTGCCTTTCTTCCGTTTTCTTCGGCCGCGTCTCTCGCCGGTAGCCGCTAAATTTTGTATAATAACGCCGTAACCGTAATCGTTATTGGAAACCGTTCTTACGCTTACCCCAAGTTATTTTGAGTCGAACTTAATTCCAAAGCAATTGCGCCGCCCGCAAGCGGCTAATTACCCATTCAATCTTTTACGTCAGAATCGCTGCTTCGAGCCACCGGCTGTCTCATGTTTAATTCAAACGGGGTAACATTTAAAGGTAATAGTGGCGGGGATCGTAGTTCTTTTCGAGTTGACAAAAGGAACGATGACAACTGTTCGCCAGTTTTATCTTCATACTTCTTTGCCGCCGTGATCGGAGACGTAACTGCTTCCGGAACAACTTTACTGAATACACTTCTTTTAGAATGAAAAGCAGTGCCAGACTCGTTACTGCTGTGATTATTTTACTCACATCTTGACTAAAGATTTTCTAATTCCAAGCAAAACAGGTATAAAGATTTTGTGTCACCCCACCATCTTACGGGTGATATTTAGTTACCCGGTGATTGGTTAGTTCGTCTCTTCAAGACGTATATAAGAAACTCATTCCTCCGAAACACACAATTATTCAATTATTCTACTCCGTAGACGATAAAACGCTACCCAAAATACACACTCTTCACTCTGTATAAAAACACAACACCATTCCATTGGAATATTACGAATGCGCAATTATTCGTCATATCGCGGACCCTAAAGGTCATCGAAAAATGACATTCTTCCATTGGAATATTGAATCCCAAGAAAAATGACATTTTCCAAATTTTCAATACTATTGTCACTTAATCGTAGTATAATAACGAACAAGATACTATGAGTGAAACTAAGTCTCGATCGAATAATAAATTATTAATCAGTTCCTGAAAGAGTTCTCTCCCGGTTAATTAGAAGTGAGCGTACATCTTGCGTTGACACAGCTCAACGAAAACGGTCTGCGAGCCAGATACCGAATCTGACGCAAAACGACTCGGTGAAATCATTAACTGGCCAAGGGTGCAAACGGTGTTTTCTCTCCGAGGAACTTTACGCCGGAGGCTAGGCCACCGGAATAAAGACGAGGTAAAAAGAAACGCAGCGCAGCCGTTGAATTGGAAGCTGGAATAGATTTCGAAAGCCTATCTTCCATCTCATCTACGCGCCTGTGCTTTAACGAGTTTTATACCGCGCTCTTTCTACAGTAATGAGTCAGTTTATTAGCGGATGACTACTGAACGTTAACAAAAAAGGCTCGGGACAAGGAGCGAACGAGAGTGTCTTGACGAGTTTGAATTACCAGAACGCGTTGTCGCAAAGCACAGGCAATTTCATTGTGAAAATATAATTTGCTATAAAATGTGCGGAACTCGCGGAACTTACACACTCTTTTAACTTCTATTGTATTACGTTTCTGCAAATTGCGCTTGAATGAAGACAGAAGTGCCGTTTCCATTTCTGGGAAGTTCGTGCCCAACGATACGCGAGATGGCGAAGCACGAGGCACGGAAAGAAAAGCAAAGATGAAAAGTCATCGAAGCGGAAGGTCGAGTAACTTCCGGAAGAGACCGCTATCTTTAGTTCATTCTGCTTCGCGAGTCTAATGAGATTCAGTGTTTCCCGCGTAGCGCTGTTCACGCTGGTAAATAACTTCACGTTTGCGTATAACAATGGTAGTATCGTGTCTATTACCCGAACACGACCACCGAGTACAAAAATTAAATTGTCCCACTCGACTACCATTAATCAACAGATCCCATTATCGACGCAATTAAATCACAGATACACAATTTACGCATAGCGCTCGCTAATTTACCCGTTCGCCATAGTAATGGGATATCGTAAGGGATTTTTGAGAAAATTCGTCCGGCACCGTTGCTCGTGATTCACACTGTACATATCAGAATGTTTCCCAACAGAAAAATGTCGACTAAATTTTTTACAGCAAAATAATTATATGCATAAATCATTTGCAACTATATCCCGTATTTTTGTTACGTGCAATAAAAATTCCAAATTTATATGAATTCCGTTAAATAAAAATACGATCTCAATTTTCCTGTTGGAGAGCATTTGTTTCCAATGAATCTCTGCAATGGGCCAAAACGTTCGTGAGATGACACACGACACGTTCTTTATATGAACTGACCCAAGTAACCCAGATGTAGGGGTAATGTGACATCATAAGGGATTTTTGAGGGAATTCTCCTGGCAACGCTCTCCTGAAGGAAATATCAGTAGGAACGACATGAGAGATTTTACTGTATAATGCGTTTTCCGCATCGCGACTGCAAAACGTTCAAGGCATCTTTGCATCGATTCTTCTCCGGTCGGCTATATATTTCGGTAGATACAGTCTGCTGGCGAAACAACCGTCGTTGCAATTCCGCGGGCAACCGACGATGCACGCAGTCTCTGGCTGAGTCAAGGGAAGACGGAAGCGCCGCTTCCTGTTAAGTGAACTTCGCGGTTGGCCGCGAGTCTCGAAACAAAGAGGAGGCGAGCGGGAAAAAGGCGTCGACGAAGGGAGCCGAGAAGAAGGAAGTCGCTAAAATAGAAAGTCAAATATAGTGCGTTGGAAGAATCCACTGACTCGTACTTCACTTCCGTACTGGCTATTTCCTCATGCAAATCTTGTCGAGAATTTTGTGAAGACGCGAGAACGAGTAAGCGTTAAACAATGGATGATGATAAATGCTGGGAAATTTTGTACTGCGTCTAAAGGGCGGTTGTTGATGAGCATTCTCAGCCGATACGCTCGTTGCTGTTACAATTTCTGTGCAGTTCTACGTTAAATAGATATTTCGGTTTCTTATGTTTAATATTAATAATTAATTACGCATAAGTACAGTAGAACAATTATGTAATTAATTATGCTATAGTGATGCATATAATTGTTTAGGAGAAAGTCTTATGCTCGAGGTGTTGGCTTATCTGCAAATTACGCCAAAACAATTTTCGACAAAAGGACGTTAGTAGCAAGGCAAAAAATTGGCAACAACACATTCCAAAATCCGCGTGATTATACACCCACAATTGAGCCGCTCAGTGCACACATCCATTAACTCCATAAAACGAAAAGTTGAGAAACGCGATGATGTAATGTATATTGTTTTTAAAAATTCCTCTGACAATATGAATTCAAATATATAATGTGGAATGCATAATTGCAGATATAGCTTTCATCTAACGGTATATAAAATTAATAAGAAAGAATAGCCAACAAACAATCGTCAGTAATGTTACAGTTTTTATGTGACTGATGGAGTTAATCGATTTGGCAACTGAAAAAAGTAATAAAGTTAAATTTAGTCTTTTCATTTTTAAGTTTTTATTACAGAAAAAGTTAGTTATTATACATTTTTATCACAGCTTTTCCATAAAAATGAATGTTGGAAGTTCGGTTATAAAATAATTTTCGTAATTAATTTATAGCAGCTTTATGTTAGCGGCATTATTCTTTGGGATGATTCAGCAATATTATAAATAATGTCTTCTCCATCAGCTGTATGCGAGGATTCGTCATTTCGATTTGTTGACAAGTTCTTATAGTAATCGTGTTTAACAGGAGGAATGAATTTTAGCAGGTCCATCATGTCTCTCCATTTTTCCTTTGTCACAGTTCTATCTTTAGGATATAATAAAGGCTGATCTATATTTTTCAAACTTTGCGGTCTACCCACTAAAGATTTTCTTATATTAATGGCTTGAAATTCTGTATCTTCATTATAGTCACATTTGAATTGTATGAGATAGGGTTTGGACCTTTCTAACTTTATCCAGCGTATTTTAAGCCAATTTACTGGAAGCCCTGTGACGGTTACTTTTCTGTTAATGATAGACTGTTCTAAAGGTTTTGTTGACAAAAAATCTTGGTGAGTCATTTGGATTAGATGAAACGGCGCTTTCTTTTTACATGTTTTGATTATATGGTACCAATCATCTGGTGAAAAAATGTTTTGATTTTTTTTCGCACATGACTCAATAATGGCAAAATCTGAGTCATTGGGCAAATAGCTGTGTCCACTTACCAAAAATTTCATGTCAATTGATTCAGCTTTGATTTCCGTGCTTTGAACAAGTTTCAATCAACTTAAGACGGTTTTAATATTTGTGTTTTGACCGGTACACGAATCCGAATATGTTATTATTTTTTCGAAGTTTGCAGCGTAAGTCTTTATGTACTTTTTTAGACAAGATGAAATTTCTTGAGACCGACGAGATCCTTCAGTTTCTGGCCAAACAAGCGTACGATACGGCGTTACTGAAACGATTTATATTAGAGTATGAAGTTAATCGAAGTGGCTTCTGAAATAAATTACTTATTATTCAGTTGCCAAAAAAATTTGCCATTTAACGAGGCTAATATTTATTATTCAGGAAAGTTATTATAAATATAAAAAGTGATGACTATACCAAGGGCTTTGACACTTAAATTTAAGATTTTTCAAAAAGTGGAGTTAATCGATGTGTGCATTGAGCGACTCAATTCGTGACACTTGACTCGAATTGTTTAGAAGAAATTCCTGCTGTTCGCGGTGCTCACTTATATGTGATTGCACTAAAAATATTTTCGCGCAGAAGCATGAATCGCATGGTTAAATACTGACACCGTCTCCATTCAAATGATTTGCATAGCAAGCGTAATAACGAAACTCCATGTAGCTTCACACCTACCACCACGCGAACTCGAATAGATCTCAAGCATATCTGGTTTCTCGTGTTCAACACCTTTCATTACAACCCTCTCGTAAAGTGTCTCGCGAGAGGTATAGAAAAAGTCCTTCGTTGTAATCGTAATTTCCTTTCTCGCGCACTCGCGCTCCTCTCTTCTCTCGGGACAACGGCGGCAACAAATTCCGTTAGTTTCAAACTTTATTCCTACCTTACGTTTCGCTCCGCGGCTGTAGCTTTGCTTACGCCTCCGTTCTTTTCATGTTTTTCGCCCTTTTTATGCTGACACTTTTTATATCTTTTTATGGCCTTCTGTGTTCGCCACTGCGGTCGACGATCTCCTTTCTTCTGCCCACAGCCTCACTTTCCTTTTTTTCCACTCGTACTCCATCTCCTCGTGCTCTCCTCTTCCCACCCAATAAGCACTTTCTCTGGCGCATGATAAAACGCGCCCACCATGTCGCGCGGCTAATGCCTCACAATTCACCGTTCTCATCCTTCTCCACACACGACCGCTCGCCGCTCTATGTTTAACCGAAGGTTTTCGACGGGCGATAAATTTTCAACTTGCCGTTTATTTCGCGCGTATGAATTAAGTAGCGTGCGATTTAAAATGCAAAATTCAATTACCGCGTTTCCGCCCGTGGGCTGCTGAGCGCACGGCCAGCTAAATTGCGTCGGGGCTCCGATGGCGGCCAGAAAGTAACGACGCCGTCACGTTTTTCAGCCTGCGTCGTCGCGAGTCTCCCAAGTCATTCCGCCGAAATCCATTCCGCTAATCGCCCTACCAGTTGTGCGGCGCCAAGGATAATTGTAGGGATACCGCAGCGTCCATCCTAGGATCCCAGTATCGATTCGCCGCCGAGATTAGGCTGGGAATCATAGTGAACGGTGTACCGGGAAAGCCACTTGGACTTGACCGATCCGGGGTTCTCGTGGTTACGGGGCTGCGTACGGTATCAAAGGGTAGAACACGACTGGCTACCGTTCCTCCTTTTCCTCACCGTTACGTTTCCACTTCCTTCCCGCCACGCTGCCGTCGCCGCTGAACGCGTCGGCCCGCAAGAACTTTAAGTTAGCCGCCTACCAATAATGCATCCTATAACTCCTACCCGCGCCCGTTTCCGCATGCCCGATCGGGATCAGCAGCTTCTCTGTTCGCCCCATCAAGGAAACATGGCGAGAGAAACTTTAGTGCGGCGTAAACGCATCTTTCAAGCCGCGAACGCGGCCTTCGCAATTGTCTTGTCGTAAAATCTAATCAACGCCCTCGCAAGTTTACGGTGCAAAGCAGACATTTTGCGGGGCGTCAAACGTTTCGGAACGGGATGGTGGTGTTTTAAGAGTTGAGGCTTTTTATCTGTGGCCCGATAGTGATGAGAGTCAAAAAGTGCACGGTGTCGTGCATACTTGGCGTCGATAGGGGAAAAGAGGCGACGCACGTGTCAGAATTGATGTTCCCGGTAGTGCCGGTCGGATGGCAGGCGTGTCTGTGTTGATAACATCCGATACCGACACTAAGATGACAGCGGAAGCCCCGACGCCTTATTATCGCCGTTTGAATTATGTGTTTATTCTTAGTACGTAGTGCGGAAAGTCTTTTGACCCCCTGCTAAAAGGACTTTGTTAAAGAACACGGCACTTACCTTAGACAAGTAGCAAGTGCAATGGCGTAGACTCACCAGAATCAAATGCCTTTTCATAAAAGCCCGTCAATAGTATTTTCATTTAACACTTTGACTGCCATGATGGTCACCGGTGACCGGCGCAAGAGATTTTACTGAAGATCCAAAATATTCGCAATGGGTAACAATAATTATTTTAAAAATGCAGTTATCGTTAGAATAGTGATGCGATTCTTTAGTCTTCAATAGCTGCACATTATATACATTTTGCATAATTCAGTCAAAGGCTATAGTATTTTATAGCATCGCCGCTTTAATATAGCAACATACGCACGGCAGTCAACGTGTTAATAAAAAAAAAATATAAATTTTTCAAATGAATTATTCACGCAACTATTTCGCTAAATAAAAATATCTGCCTTTGTCTATTGACAAATAATTCACTTTAACGAGCCAACCCCATGTATGTCAATTCATCTGTTCACCCCGCCACCCATCATCAGTTTTCTACTGTACTCCTCCCGGCCGCACTAATTCTCGACCTATACTACTTTTCTTCTCTACCGCTCCATTTTTCCATTAATTCTCTCTACCTGGTTACGCTGGCCAGAAACGGACAGTCGTTTAACCGTGATCCGCTGCACTCTGACGCCTCTCACCGGTATACAAGAGGGAGGATTTCATTATGTGGCATTGGCCTCGCAAATAAACCCAAAACTGGCATAATCTGAACTGTTTGCCATAACTGCGAGTGGTGCGTGCAATCGCACTGCTCTCACTCTCCGCCCATCCCTTTTTCGCTGCTTCTCACTCGCTCCGACTGGCCAACCCCAGTCGCTGCGAACCACCATCAGTGCCTCTGCGGCATTGTCGACGCGGTAATATCGCGAGTAAACACCTGCAGTCTCGCGGACCTCGTTATAACGCGCTTGCTAACCTGCAGCCTCAAGTGCGTTTTGCAGGTAATAACTGCAACAAATACGCGGTAAGAACGCTCAACGTTCCGATGGCGAACGTTAATGGGAGTTTGACATTTTCGATTGGTCGCCTTGCCAGAGTGCCTTAGCGGCGAATGATCTTGTGGGATCGGACGCCAACATGGGCGTGCTAATTTAAATTTTAGGATGAAAGGGCACTGGCTCTCTGCTGTTTTGTTGAAAGGTGTGGATATTATTGATGGTGAAACGCATCTTCAATTGTGTCGCAAAGGGGTTTGGTGAACTATGTGGACACCGATGTAGAAAATAAGGGTTGCACTTGAACGTGTGTCGATTGCAATGCCTTTGCACCATGTATTGCGCGTATTAAAGTTCTTTTTTGAAGACAGTACATAAGGATTCTTTTTCGAAGAGTTGTGGTTCTTATGTTTGAACCGATAAACTTACCACGACCTACATTCGTGGTTCCCATGTTTCAGCCGAATTTGTTACTACGGGTCTCACTCGATGTTATAGGTCAAGGGGTTAAGCGACATCGTCACGAATATATAGTTGAACTGAACAGACCACTCGTCGCGGTAATAATATCGTCAGAACGCAGTTCGCAGTAAAAACGTCCGTGCAGTGATACAACTCGGCGTCGAGACCGACCGGAGCACAAAGGCTAAGGATACTTTGCGCAATCAGCTCGCGCGATAAATTCGGCGACGAAATGTAATTGCCGCTGTTCACAGCTGCGCTGTCTCATTTACGTTTCGCGGTGTTTCTTTCACGCATCAGCGCCGTCTAATAAAAAGCGTCCGGCCTAGTCTGGGGAATTTACGAGGTCGGCGTCGTCGCATATTTGCGAAAATATGCCCCGCGAGTGGGCGCGCCGTAAATCCGCGCTGATTGGTCCACGCACGTTTCCTCCGTTATTTCAGCGGAGAATTAAATTAGCGGTTTAGTCAGGTGTCGAGTCGCCCATTTCGGTGAGTCGATAAAGTTGAAGCGCATTGCCATGCCACATGGCGGGTGCGAGGGAGTGCGAGCGAGGGACAAGAAAGAGGAACAGCGAACGGAAAGCAACGGTGTCGAGTCGTTTCCTCTTCTTTTTCCTCGCCGACGCCCGCCTCTTTCTCCCTTTCACTTAAATCGCTTCAACTCTTTCTGTTTTTTCTCTTTACCTGTGCCACCTCTGTTGTTCCGTCGGTGCTCCGTGGAAGTTGCAAAATTGAATTTGCCATGTTGCAGTCGCGGCTGCGATCTTTTCTCTCTTTACACCTTGTCTCTTCCTTTTTCGCCGTACTATTCCTGCTGGCTATCGCGCCGAGCAGACCAGTCCAATCACCGACGTTCATTACGGCCGACGTCTCGTCGTCGTCGTCGTCGTCTCGTTGTCCTCGTTCACCTGCGCTCCTTTTTTTGGTGTCCACGTAGGGGACTTTTTATGCTCACGATACTCTACGACTGTGGAATTATTAACGAGCCTGCAGATTACTAAATATCGCGGCCCCGATTGCGGGCCTTACCGTTTTGTCGTGCGTCATGGGAGGAAATGAAACGCCAGGTGCGACTAGAAAACGCGAGGCGGTCTCTTTTCGGCAGACTTGCTATCGCACGGGAAAAAGTGTATCGTCGGGCGGTGAGTATAACCTTCTCAGCTATCTATCCCATAGAATTCCGCGTCGGGGCAAATTGCAAAGGATGCAAATTTAAAGCCACCGGCGAAGGCCGGGAAGACGGATGAGCGAAGTGCAGTCGCTAGGGTGAGATAGGGCTAATCCACGATTTAGTTGGCCAAAGGTTTTACCGGCGACTGTACTGCAAACGCTGCGAGCTTGTAAACGATCGCTAATACGCACCGTCGAGTAGCGCGGAGGGTTTACGAGCTCGAGTACGAAAAATTGCACAAATGATTTGTTGACCTGCCCGTACCGATGGCGAGTTAAATGTATTGGTAGAGAGAAAAAAAAGGAGCGTAGGTGTGATATAACGGGTAAACCAGATACACGCCGAACGAGGCGCCTAACACGTGTGGCGACACGAAACGATCCGATCAATCTCTATCTCCCGATTCAATCGTTCCACCGCTTTTGTTAGCCAGCGCGCCATCAGTAATGTCCTAAATCCGCCACCGCCATTATCGCTAATTCGACGTTTCGCCAACATATCGTCACTTAGCCAAATCTCCTGGGCAGGCGTTTTTCTCGAGCCGCCGTCGGCTAATCTCCCGGTAAACCGCTGTCGTGCTAATTTTTACGCTGTTTCCAGAACGCTCGGCCATAAAGCGCGCGCCACGGCGAAATAACAGTGCAGTGAGTATTTTCGTTTCGCCTCTGACACGAATGTCGTGTAAAGCCGACGTAAAGGAAGATTAGACAATGCGCACGCGGGGGAGCCTGGTAGTCGGTGGTAGAACGTCGTTGGTAGAACGTCGCTGGTAGGACATCGTTGCCAGTGGGTCGTTGCCGTCAGCGCCACTGCCGCTCCCGCTTACCGAATTGTCAAGGAACGCTCGAGCGGAGGCACACCCGGTATAGAGTCGATAACACGCGAGTCGATGGACTGTGCTCGCGCTTATACGGTCGAGGCGGCGCGGGGAAATTGACGGCGGCGAGGGTTGGCGGCGAGGGTTGCCAGCGAGGGTGGCTGGCGGCAGTGGAGAAAAGGGGGCAGGGAAGTGGGGCGCTGCCGCCGTGGCTTTCCAACGGGTGTACGCGGAGAGCGGAGGGGCGAGGGTGCCGCCGATAGAATAAAGTTGTCAGCCGGGCACGAAGACATCCCGTCCAAACCTCCTCGTAAATCTCTTAAAAGTTCCGCCGAGGAGGAATATTTTTTTCGGCCCTTTTTCCCACCGTCGCCACTCGAGACAATACTTACCCGCGAGATTACGGGCCGCCCCGACGCTCGTCGGTGTCTTCGATCGGCCGCACCGGCCGCCGGACAACTATTGGATGTCTGAAGAATGCTTCCGCGAAACGCCCCGCGAAACGCGAAGCGAAACGTCCGCGATGCGCCGACCGACCGACCGCCAGGGACAAATAAAAGCGATGCCTTGTTATCGCGAAATCGTTGAGTAAAGTCGGCGCGCTCTAATCGATTCGTCGTGGCCCGATGTGAAAGGCGCTCGTCGCGGAGCCTCGGCAGGAATTGTTTATCCGGGTTCTTTGCGATTTTCTTCCGCGAGAAGGGTCGACTAACTAAAATATTCCGACTGACGACAATGTATCTCCCGAAGAAACGTTCGTATTCCGTCGAAGAGCCCATCGCATAGGGAAGTTTGCTCGAAGGCGCACGGGCTTGTATACGAAATACATATCGGAGTACATGCCCGTCCGGGGATTTTAATGATTTACGTCGTTCTTTCTCCCCGTGGTGAAACCGCCAATATAGGCGCGTATGTACGTATACACACTTCGCTTCCGTACCTATATAATGTACAAGAACCTAGCACGATTTCCGTTGTCGCGCAGGAGGACGACGCTTCACGGGATAACGACCGCAGCCATTGCGGTCCACGATGTTTTGCTCGGTCTCCTGAGGAGACTTCGTAAATCACGACTAAACGGTCCGCGCTCGGTCATTATACCAAATTTTCGTATAACGCACACCGGAGCAATAGTGCGCAGCTCCATCTCTCTCTCCCAAGTGCAAACGCGCCATTGCGCGGAATCAAATTAATGCAAGTCGTTATAGCCATCTTCACTTACACGACTACCATCTGCCTACTTTTACTCCTGAATAGCTCGCAGTTTTGATATATTATTAGGGGGAAAAAAACGCCTATTACCGAAGGATCCAACGAGCCTCATTCATCTCCGCGCTCCCACGTAATTAGAAGCGCGCATGTGCGCGCAAGTAAAACGAAAAATTGGGCAAATTGCACGGCCACATTAGCTTCTCATTACGATTCATGGCGGATCAATCCGATCCGCAGGCGTCGCTGCTACGTCCCCGATTAATCACAGACGCGGACGCGGCGATTGACCGATCGAACAAGCGCAACGGACAGTTTGCGAGAGAAGTCAGGCCGCGATCCACCCACGCCAGGCACCGGTGTGAAAATTGACCAGCGAACTCACCGGTCGCGAGCACGATGATGGCACTGTCGGGTCGCGCGATACAGGTGGCGCCAACGAGCTGCACACGACGAACAACGGCGGAGCGAGCATATTTGGTCGCGCGAGCGAACACGTTCGGGACACGTACCAAATGTCACCGGTAACGTCGCTGTTGAAGGCTCGCAGCAACACTGTCCCGGCTAGTGTTCTCTCCCTTCGTCCCTCTCGACACTCGAGTGGAACACCGCGTGTGCACCGTTAACGGCAGTTCCCGAACCAACCCCACTCAACAACGCCGGGCAACGCGACCAGGGGCTCACTGGGAATATAGGCTCTTTCAAAAAGGAACGGCGATCGAGAGGTCACGACGGAAGGCAATGACGATTGTTGGCGGTGAGGGTCTAGTCTACTGTGCGCCGCCAGCTGATAAGGACTTTGGCCAGTGTCGTGGAAGGAGGGTGGTCGTGGGCGGAAGCCAGGCTGAATGCTAGTTGTGCCAGCGAATTGGACGATTTCCGCTCGTGACGTCCCGTGTGGAAAGTTGCCTTGCAGATACGCTCGGTGGAATGAGCGTTCAAGCAGACCGGGTAACGAGGGATCTAGCAAAGAATGATGCACGGAGTGAAAAAGTTTCGTGGAAAGCGGGCGTTTAGCGGATGCGATTAATTATGGCTTGCAAGTTACAATGGGAAGGAAAAAATCGCGGGCACCTTGTGTTTAATATTTCAGAGGTGAGAAAGGATGGCGGCGGTGGCCTGAGAGAATCGTTGCAAATTAGCGCGCGCGCGCGCGCTCCGTTAAATATCTCGAGTCGGAGCCGGCGCATGGAAAGTGAGCTTGAAGAGGAAGGCCGAGAGTCGAGCGCACGTTGCTTCAGGAATCGACAGTGGCCGTGGGGAAGGCTTACCGTTTATTGCCGAAAGTGTAGAGCGGCGCGATCGGCCAAAGAAACCGCAGAATATTATTATAGTGAATCACAGTCGGGTGCAAGACACGAAGAAAAATGCTTTTGCATCTGCAGCTGACTAAGGTGGCGTATAAGTAATGGCTGTGCGAATTTTCTCCGGGGCAATGTGTAACGACTATGTTTTCTAGTGACGAGTGATAACGCTCACCTTCTTGCCTTCCGCTGAACTCCCGTTTTTATCTCTCCTGTTTTCTGCCGCGAGCGTACGAGCAAACGAACGAACGTCGCATCGCGTCGTGTCGCGGGCGCCAGAATCGAGTAAAATCGCGTAAAATGCAACACGGTGTATCGCGGTTCTCTTGTTGCGGGACGAACGAAAAACAAGCCCAATTGTTACTGCCGCCCAACGCAATTGTTCCGTACGAGTTATTTGTACGTCCATTTAGTCTGGCTTTAACCGCTCTTCCGTGGAACGGCTTAATGATGATAATTGTGGTCGCCGCGACACATAAGCGAATCAACATAAGTGAGATTTTGCCCTTTGTGCGGCGAAAAGCTACATCGTGAAAGGGATAAT
The DNA here is from genome assembly GCA_033815515.1 of Cryptocheilus praepositus. Classification (NCBI taxonomy): domain Eukaryota; kingdom Metazoa; phylum Arthropoda; class Insecta; order Hymenoptera; family Pompilidae; genus Cryptocheilus; species Cryptocheilus praepositus. The sequence goes on from JAWWQZ010000257.1 coordinate 5,890,861, forward strand.
AACGTTGATTTGCCAAAGTCTCGAAAAATTGTCTGACAATGGAGCTGGTTCTCCAAAAGCTCCGCGTAAATTCTTAATTGCTCTAAATGCACTCTACCAAATTGAAGCAGCTCCGCGTGACAGAAAAAAAAGCGCGGAAAGTCACTAAATTATTTTCCTTGTCGTCCGGGACGGGCGAAAACGTTGGCTGGCGCATTTCGAAACGGGCGATTACACGCGTATCGGAGCAAAGACTTGCGTCGACGAGCGCATGAGATTAAAAGCGATGTCTGATGAATTTTCTGCTCCCGTGCAGTCAGAAGCGCGAACGTCAGCGCCAGGCCGTCAGGAAATGTACGCGGACGTTAAGTGATTTTCATATTATCTGGGATTCTAGCTAGTACGCTCAACGTATCGCATTGTGCCCGACGATGTTTCCTTCACACCGATACACGCTCGATAGCGAAATCCTCGGCGCAACACGCCGTCTCTCCATCTTCCTCGCCCGAGAGAGACCGAAAATGCGCCCGCGCAAAATAAGTTTCATATTTTCCAGGCATTCGAAGCGGACGTGCGCGTACGCGGTACACCTCGAAATATCGTTCCACATGCGAGTGCATGCGGAAGAAATTAAAACATTCGTGCCGGAGGGATTTGGAATATGCATGCTGCACGATCCCGCAGGCCAATGCACCGGGTCATCAGGAAATGCGCATAGAACCTAAATCACTTTCGTGCATTGAGGGCACACACCGCGAGCTTCGGCGTACGCTCGTCACGTATCGTTATACCGTCCCAGGCCCCCTCCCCCCTTCTACCCGTTCCTTTTTTCGTCCGACATTCATACGCTCGCACGTACACGAAATTAAAAGCGCGATGGACTTTCCACTCGCATTAAGACGAGCGTGCGCGCAGACAGCCAGCAGTCTACTATGCCGCCTTTCACACAACTCCTGCATTCGATATTCAACTGGCACGATTCAGGAGTTTCTCCGTCGAAAACGTAACGCGGGCACTCGTCACGGAAGTTAGAGACGCAGCTAGAGTGGGCCGTATGAGGCTTTCCACCGGCATCGATAGTCGGCTGCGCTAGTTGCCTCTACTACTCGACTAGGGTTCTCCTCGTCGGGGCTAAAGTCCGCTCCATTACCATCTCCTAAATCACACTGGTAACGTTTTTGGGACGGCCGTAACTCCGGGTTCCGATGTTTTTGGCCTCATTAGTAGCCGTCTCTCGGCTTGATGTGGTGCACGGCGCGGAGGGTCCTGAGAGAAGTAGAGAGCACGAGTCGCGCGGAAGAGAAAGGGATGGGCTTCGCTGGCGGGCGACTACAGTGGCTGCGATTAATATTCCCGGTTCCACCGAGAGTCCCATCGTGTCTTCGTCGTGTGCCAACCTTGCTCGTACGTTTGCACTTTGAGCCACACCACCCCCGCCCCCGTCCCACCCCTTACCGATGCGGCGCGCCAATACTACTACCAACTTAGCAGACGACGTCACTGCTACCGCCATCAGCGGGGTAGCGCCGTCAGAGTCAGCCACCTAGTAGACTTAGGCTCCGGCGATACGCTTTCACTTCCGTATCGTGCCTAATATTGCATGAGACCGGGCCACTCTATACTGCGACAAAGCGACGACGTCGCAACGTCGTCGGATTAGCGGCTCCTTCGCGGACCATTCGGAACATATCGTCGTGGATAAGCAACTAGCCGGCGAAATTATCTCGCCTCACCGTCGAGTCGATGTAATAAGCGAGCTGCGAGAAATTAGCGAGAGTTAAGAGCATCGTTCGCCCGGCGCTTTCCACTTTCCGGACTCGGAGTTAATTAAAGATCGCAGTTAATTCACAGGCAAGTCCGCTGACGGTCAACGTGGGCGCGTGCGCGTGCTGCGTACAGCTAATGTATGCACGCACGACGTCCTCACACGTCCGTGTAGCTGTGTACGTGACAGGGGTGTGTCGTAAACGAGCGGATGTATTTATGGCGTTTGCAGGTATGTATACGAGCGACGTCGTCTTTATGTCGTGAAAATGTACGACTTTAACCCCGAAAAGGGGGCGGGTCAACTACCCCTTTAAGCTAAACATAGGAATCTTGAGTCGAGCCTCGGCTACTCTTTCGTCTCTACAAAACGTCTCGACGAAGAAATTTCCGCGGAAACGCACGTACGCGCCGCGAGCTCGAGTTCTTGAGACGAGGGAGTGGATCAAAAGGCCGAATCGATCACAACGTCGTAGCTGTTCTGAAAACCGCTGCGAGAATGAAACAGCGATATGATTAAACGATTGCAGTCGTTCCCGGAATGTAGGCTCGTCCTATAAGCGAACGTTTACTCGCGACGTCTGAAGGAAATCGCCACGGGTGCCTCGTCAACTTTGCAATATTAATGCCGCGCTTCCCTCGTCAGCCTCGTCGTAAGCTGCTTCGAAAGTTCGCGGAAAGACGTCCGCGGAATAAAATGTAATCGAGACGCCGGTAATTACGTGTCTACGTAAAAAGAAAGTTTCGAAGCTTAATTACCGAGAATAACGCCACTTTAATTACCGCGAATAATGTGGGATCCACAAACGCTCTTGCATCGATCGCCCTCTCTCGGGCCGCAAAACTCGGGCATTGCCGCTGATTACCGGGAGCATTACCTACGTCGTTCCCTTAAACCAGAAGCAAATACGGGTAACTAACGCGACGTTACATTTATTACGCCCACCCCGCTTGTCGTTCAAGGACGCCATTACGGAAAGCATAGTTACCCACGCCCCCGCCTATAATGTTTACCAGTACGAGCCAACGACTTTGTTCAACGCAATATTCAGTACAAACTCATTCGCCGTCCGAAGCAGGTGTTTGTGTTTGTATTTCCAAGACAAACAAAACGCCCTGCCTACGGTATGCAACGATTTTTACCCGCAGTCCCTGTATAAATCACAAGGCAACCGGAAATCCGTATATTTATCGTCGACCATCGTCACCCCAAAATCGCGTAAAATGCCATTTTCGCGTAGTACAGCCGACTTTCGCTCGGCCCGCCTTCGCGACATAACTTCGGGATCACCGGTGCTTATCAAGTGCAATATCGGTACAGCACGACGTCGCCACGGAATCGATCCGATTCGACGAATCCTTACGATAATTCTCTCCTAGAAGAAGCGACGCTTACATGTGTAATGTGCGGAACAATGTGTAAGGGAGTATTAGTAAGACATACCACATTGAGGACAAAATTGTATCAGCGACGCACCGAAAGGGGATGAAAGGGGCGGGGCGGAAGAGAAACAGGAAAAGACTTGTTTAAGCAATACATTGGAAATTAGGAATATTATTGTCCTCTGTGGTTTGAGTCCTTCCGCACTCATCAAGTGTAGAACGTCGGAGCGCGAGAGTAATCGGAAGAAGTTGGTAGTTTGGCCGACCAAACGTAGACCTTGACCACTTTAGCGCCAGTGAACGAAGGCGGTCCGACACGGAGCAATCAGTACAGCTGATGCACGACTATTGTGATGTTTCGCTTTTCGGTCAATGAAGAAGCCGTCTGTGCATACTGATAATATTCGATTGAACAAATCAAAAGTTTCATGCTGCTAAAAATAGATTATAACGTAAGACTAAGGACATTAAAACATAGAGGAAAAAGAAGTTTCAATCAAGAAAAATGAATACCAACTCAAATTAAGAAGAAAGGCCATTTTTTTTTTATGTCAAATACCATATGCAACAACACGCGTGAAGAGGAAAATTGGAGATAAGAGGAGATTCGTGGATTTCTGGTGGAAGACAGGTCGACAAGTTGGCGTGCGGCGGAGTCGAAAAATGGCGCGTCCAGGGTCCATGCTCGCTGAGACAAGCTATAAGCCTCTAAATCGCGCTCCCGCGAGGAAAGTGGAAAAAGAAGGAAAAGCTCGGAGGCAGGTAGACAGTTGCGTTCAGGACGGTGCAAAGGAGCAAACGAGCGCATGAGAAATTAGTGCCTCGTTGTCGTAAGACCTACGGTTATGTGCGGCGCGCGGCGGCCTTAGCGTTAGCGTGAAACCGAGAGATAAATAGATAGGGAGAGAGAGCGGGAGGGAGACTGGCGGAGAAAAAGGCAGACTGTGCAAAAGCCGGAAAGCGGGAGAAGAGGCGAGGACCCGGCACGCTGCCGAAAGGGGTTCTGAAAATGGCCGTGTAGCGAGAAAAGGGAGAGACTCGCGAAACCAGACTCGACGCAGACGCGAAAGACGCCGGGGCAAGGGACCGTGGCAGATTCGAGTAAAAGGGGATACGGCGGAAAACAGGGCGAGCGAGAGAATGAAAGCTGGAGTGCCGGGCGGGAAAAGGAAGAGAAAATGCATGGACGAAAGACGACGGCGACGCGAGCGTGATGGTTCGCAGCGAAGCGCAAAACTCGTAAACCGTAGAAGAAAGCGAAGCAGGGATTGACGGCAGGGGTAGGTAGAGAGTGGATTTTCAGCGGGGCGGTAAAGAGAGGGTTGCACTTACGCGTGCGCGCGCCTTCGGAGAGAGAAAGAGAGCGAATCGGCAGAAGAGTGAGCGATGGCAGGAAAATATAAGCGTCAGGTATAATCTGGCACGTGAAACGACGGTTGCGGGCCTTTTGGATGGACGAGGACGAAATGAGCTGGCTTCGGAAAGTGACCGTTAAGGCGTTAGTCGAGGGCACAGTGGAGTTCTGTAGTTTGTACATGTAAAGCTTGTCTCAGCAAACGTGAACTCTGGACTCTGCTTCATGCCAAGTCGTCGTATTTCCTTTTGCGTGTGCCAATTTTCCTCTATTTCCGGAGTTTAGTTCTTGCTTGCTACTCCGTACTGATTAAATGCGCTGTAAATGTACTGAAAAACGCGTATCTTTTCTTTGTTCAAATTCTATAATTGCTTGACGCTCCGCTGTCGAAATTACCAACGCATAGGATCCACATAGGATCTCGGTTGTCAGTCTAAAGCGGCCAGGGTCCACATTTGCTGAGACAAGCTCTAGCCTTTGCTACGTCGTCCATCTTGTTCAGGCATTTGGGGAACATGTTGGAGAATGAATCGTCAAGGATTTGTTCATTGCTTGAAAGTTATTGTTTCTCGAGTCACCGGGGAGATAAGTATTGTTGGGTGTGAGCTAGGACTATGCTTAGGCAAAAGTATTGGGAAGCATACTGTCTTCAACATCGCTATACTAATTAATTCTCCGAGACACAGCACATAAATACTAATTCCAGATTTCTGAGAAGGTGGCACCAGTGGCCCCGAAATATGTCAAATTTCAACAATAAAATTGCAAAGTCAATACTGTAGGATTTTTTGATTGGAATGATATATTAAACGGTTTTAAACACAAAAGTAATGATTGTAATGTTTGTCGCACTTCACTCTGTATTAAACGCTAATAAAGGTTCGCTCAAAACTCACTAAACGCATTCGCTGATAATCTCTAAATATTCGCTAAGATGCACACACTGTTACGCTTGAAGGTTTCGCAAAGACTCACTTATTTCAATATCGCGCACAACACTTTTATACTGTTTGGTTTCTAGAATATTCCTAATAACAAATATAGATACATGCATTCTTTCTCACTCTCTCACTCTCGCTTTCTCTCTCTCATACGCACACTTTCTCATTACTCGTTTATACAAAATCACACATCCTACAATACCTTCAAGCATAAGAGGTCTTTATACATTGCATCGTTATCCAATTAAAATAATACGTTATATCCGCATTCCAACATCGTAATTTGCCGGTGACCGAATAAGCGTTATCAAAATCGCCCACTGACGCTAGAACCGCCCAGGCGTCACAGGCTGAGAGGATGAGGCTAACCTATATTCTCCACGGCTGAGCTGTACGGCTGTCGCACCTGGTGGCCGATAGCTAATTACCGTGGAGTACGTACGTTTGCGAACGATCGGGCACGTTCGACACGCGCACGCGAAGGTGCGTAGTCTCACGTTCGTTTGTAGAGAATTTATGTGCGGACGGCTTTACGACACTGTCGTTGTCGGGCTGTCCGCTCTGTTTTCGTCCTACGCTCCCGCCTCATCCTCCTTCTTATCGAACTCCGATGTAGCAGCCCTATGTCACGCTGTCCCCGTGGAAGCGATACAGGAGCGTTTGCGAAGAGAGGTAACCAGAAAGAACGATCGAGGCAACAGTTAGCTAGGTGTCGATCGATTCGATCGCCTCCGCTTGGCTACTGAAGTTACGAGGACTGGCGGCGATAGGGAGTAAAGCGTTCGAGAGAAGTGGAGCGCCCCATAGACTTCCGGTTTTCCAGATTTTTACCGGGATATCGCCGGATCGTTATTCTCTTTGTGTTTTTGCCATTGCTGCGATTGACTGATTCTTCTTTTTAAATGAATGTACATATACTGGTGTTATAATATGTGGGGCGATGGAGATTTGTGATACGTTTTCTGGTTGCGGTGTTCACAGAGTTGTGATACATTCAATTTACACGTCACACACAATTTACGGTCGCGATGCCATGCTTTTGGGAAGGGTATTTTGTTTATTAGTGCTGGATTCAGGTATTAAGCATCGCTGCCGTCTACTTCGAAACGAATGGTTGATCGTAATTTCAATAGTTTCTTCTTATTGATCGTTCCTTTTAAGTTAATGTATGTATACTGTTATTATAATATGCGGTGTGTACAATCCACTGTTATTTATTTTACTTTCGTTTGTTCATGACTTAGTAATAAAACATCCCTAATCGCACGCCATTTTATCCTTATTTCCACTTGCAACCGCTCCCATAATTTATCCGGAAACCCACGGAATACCTTCTATACATTTCTAATCTAAATTAAATAAATCTCGCGCATACAACCGCAGCCACCATTTTTACTTGATTCCCCGCGTCGCGCATCGCATTTTTTTTCGATGACGTCGCAGCGTCGCAATGTCGTACGGTCGCCTGGCAAGAAGAAACTTACTCGGAGAATGCGAGGAATGCGTTAATTATTGCAGCCCTCGACGCGATTTTTTATTGCGCCCAGCCCCGCGAGATCCACTGTTCTTCGTCGCTTGCGGCGTAATTGGTGCACGCTAGCGTTAGCTGCACAGTGAACGACTTAATGCGCCGCTTCCACCCCGCGAACCCGGTAATCTGATACTGAAATGGCGCCCTAAGATGCGAACTAACAGTTCGGCGTAATAAAGCATGCGACGCAATTTCAAAGCGAATCGCGTTAACCTCAAAAGTGATTACAGTGGTTACGAGTAATTAAAGTCGATGGCATCATTAGGAGCGTGCACTGCGTGATCCGCCGTGAACGTGATTGAATGTCAGGACGGGTGAGCGTGTCAGGTGGTGTCGACGAGCTAGAGACCGGAAGAAATGCAAGGAGCAGTTTTACGAGGGCGCTTCGGTGTGTGCTGTAATGTAGGTCGGATAAGTTGGAGGCTGCCGATCTGTCAAGGCGAGGATTCACGTGTTTTTCTACTTGCAGCAATGGGCCACTGGATCTTACATGCCAGAACATGCGCCAGAGCCTTGGGGCCCGTGAGCATGGTCAGTAGTTATTGCAAAAATGGCAAAAACAGGTTGTGTCCCAATGGGATTCTGGTACTGGAAAATTTTATTCCAATAAGCAGGGTAGCTCAGGTGATGAAGTGAGTAGCTGGTAGTTCGATAACTGTAGGTTTGTTTTTCTGGCGGGCTACCTTTTTTTCTTGCGGTGGAGAGTGATTGAAAGCGATCGGTTCAAATCACTTGGCCGCAACATTCATTTCAACAATGCTCTGTTTGGAAAGTAAATTTTCTGCTGCGTAGGAGCACATTTTCAGATATGAGTGTGAATGCACTTTTTCGTTTGGAAGTGAGCAGATCAATAAATGCTGCGGCCGGGAAATTTGAATACTGGGAATCCATTGAGATACAAATAGTTTCTTTTCGATTTTTGCGATAGATGCCGAAAACGTTGATGGACTTCAAGGGTGAGATGCATCCTGGAAATGTGTACAATAAGATCCGGGGATATATTGTGAAAATGGAAAAATAGTTGAGTTCTCTACTTGTTTCAAGCAAATTCTACACTCTCGAGAGATTTCAATTTGCACCCAACATAGCCAACTACAGACTGTACGATAAATTAATATCGTGTAGATGGTTTTTTGATTGAGGCGAAATAGAAATTAGGTGTTATTGCGTTTTTCTATGACTATATTGTAGTCTGGTAACTTAATTGATATGTGCGTGTGCATGTCAATGCATGGGACGTGCCTTCGGAAGCAAAGAAAAATATTATGGAACGTACTCGATTCATTTTAGAAAATTGTGCCTGAAAATTGTGACACATTATTATCTTATTTGTAGAAAGAAATATGAAGATATTTTTCAATTCAGAAGAAATTCATTTACATAGCATTACTGATAATTGTCGATTGAGTTATGTGTTGTGATTACTTTACATTTTTAGATAAGTGTATTTGAACACTACCCGAAAACTATTGTGGTGCATTGAAATATGGATTTTCAATACTCTGAATGTACAAAATTAGGTTTCTCGCATTCCGCTTGTCTCAGCTACCGATAATACCTATCAATTCCTTCTTCTCAATCAAAAGCTCCGTTTAATTTTAGCAAACTTCAGTTCTACGTTTTCCGTTCCAAAAATCCAATAGCACCGATCATACCACCAAGACACTTAATAAAGAGCATTTATTTCTAACGCTCGCGTTCATTCAGCTCCCTTCACTCAACCTCTATACGTCGTTTTATGTTAATTATTCAACCGAACGTTGAGTATGTAATAAAAATAAACCTACTGATCGAGTAATGCAGAAAGACTCCTTTGCGGATATTTTTGCCAAGACCACCTATTAAGACCAATTATTCTTTTTACTTGCGTCGTTTTATGTTAATTATTCAAGTGGTCGAACGTTGATATTTAATGTGCATTTGAATAAATTAAAAAAATAAACGACATTTTAATTTATAATTTTATTAGTCTTAATTAATGGAAATCGAGTATTTTATGCAGAAACTTAGACCACTGAATGTCCTATAAATGACTTGCAATAAAGGAATTTCATTTAAAACAATAATTTATTTTTTGAACATTTATTACATTTATTAATTATTTTTAAAAGTAATCCATTTTTATCATTATTTCCTATTAAGATTCTTAAAACCAATTATTCATAATATCTTTACGATTGCGTAATTTAATATTCGTATATTTTTGGTCTCTCATTCAAAACGTGAAATTTAGAATCATCTAAAGATGTTTTATAGAACATTTTATATCATTTTTCAAGAATCTCATCCATTGAATTTGTATTAACTAGCCTTCTTGTTATTGATTCTTCTAGTAATGAAGTTGTCGTTATTATTAAAATTTGATTGTCATTTATTTTATTATGTAGTTCTGAAACGCGTCAAAGAAGGCCACGTGCCATTTTCAAGTTGTTTATATAATTTATTTAAATTTTTTGACCACTTTCATAATTAAAACTAAATGAATTCCATATAATGTTGAAATTACAACCACTATCTAATGGTTCATTTTTGACAATTTCGTAAAAATTACATTGAATAAATTTAGTTAAAAATAATGTGGTATGAAATAACTGATAAACTCATTTTTTTTAAATTTTGACTTAGACCACTTTCATAATTATGGGCACATATGTTGTCCCGTATTAACTGTCCAACCGAATTTTGAATATGCAATAAAAATAAACTTACTGCCAAAGTAGTATGGAAAGAGTTGCTTGCGAATGAACTTACATTTCCGCCATCTGAAAATAGAATACACACTTTAGGAACAAAATTACATCCAAAAGCGTCGAGTGATATAAAGCGCAAAACGTGACAAAAGAATATTGTTATAAATACATAAATGAAACATTGCTGCAGTCGTATTAGGTACATAGCAAACAGCGGACGGGACAAAACAAAATCGTTACAGGCATACAGGGTGTTAAAAAAACCATCCAATATCTTTATGACACATCGTTACACGCTGTACAAATCGTGAGTAAAAAGCCTCAACAAATATAAATTGAAAGGTTAACTGTTTTGAGAGACAAATATTTTTATATGTTAGCATTATAACTGATTTAGCACTCGCTTTTCAATATTTACAGATGTTCCAAGTTTCCGTTTCCATTTCAGTATACTCTGAGATGTTCCGATGAAGTTTCCGTTTCCGAGAAAAATTTCATATATGTATGTATTTTGCAAATGGCATGTGTTAAACGAGAGAGATTTTGATTGTTCTTTTTTATTAAACGGCTTTTTTACACTGTGTCCCATCTACCATAAAAATACTAAATGGCTTTTTTTGAAGATCCTGTGCAGATAGATGTATGTAGCTCTCGACATATCCAGCGTGCACACACGCACTCGCCTTCTTGCGTCTCGCACCGTGCATCTGACACCAACGGTCGCAAAGAACTCGCGCAACGGTTGACATTTCTGCGAAAGAAAAATTAAAGCCCGTAACTTATTGCTCGTCGCGCGTATCGCAGGCAAGTATAAGCGTGCCAGAGCACGACAAGTTTGGTCCTGCCGGACGGCTACCTGAGCATTTTCAGGAGCCCGTCAACTCGAAGCTGATCCGACAAGCTTAAAGATAAACCCGCGCCAACTCTCACGTTCGTCATGTGGGCTTTCGTCGCGAATCAACGTGCCGCCGTCGCACGGTGTCGCCGCTAAGTCGACAGCTTTAAAGTTCAAAGTGCAAATGAAAGGTTCACGCAAATGAACCGCGAAATATTCTTCGCGCCCGTTCTCATCGAACGCCGAGCGTCGATGCGCGCGTTGTCGGCTTAAAGCGAACTACCGGGACAAATAATGCAAGGCTGTCGTCGCGCACGAAGGATGGTCGAATTTTGCGGCGACAATTTTCTGCGGCAAAATGTGCCGTGCGTCATGCGAAATACGCTCGAGAGCGCAACGTACATGCCCGTCCCAATATACATGCACATATGTAGGCACGCGCATGTACAGCTCTTTCGGATGTCGCAGCGGCGAGTGTAATTTAACCGCCATCCACCGAAAAATATACGTGTTCATTAAGATCCAAAAGGGGACTTCATCCCTTACGTTTCAAAGCCGTCAGCTATAAAAAAGGAGGCAGCCGACGCGCCTCTTTTGATCTCGCACATGCTTCACGGTTTCTCTAATATCGGGCAGAAATGGCGTAGAAGACATTTTCCCTCTGACCATTGACGTGCGCGGAGGCCGCCGGCGAGCGTTTATTCGCCGCGAAAAATAGTCGCTCCTTCCCTCTCGGCGAGTACCCCGGCCTGAAAAATATAGCGAGGCAAGTTTAATAAAAGTCCTAGCGAGACGCTCGTGCCCGGTGACGATCGGCTGAGGATAGGTGGCAGGCATGGTGGATGGCCTGGCGACGACCTGCTGATGGGGTGGTGACGGGGTGCAGAATTATCCGATACCACCCTTCTGTCGGCTGCCATCTGGAAAGCGGTCGATTTGTCGAGCGACTAACGACATACGGATTTACTTGGCGGCAGTTGAAGAGATCCGATACCGAGTGTCGACTTCCAGCGAGTTTTCAAGTGGATAGACTTCGCGCGAAGACGGCCTCAGCCATGAAAGGCCGCAGCGCTGGCTTCGTTGTGAACGCTACTTAAACCGCCGCGCGCTATCGACACGCTTGGGAATTGGAGCTGGTAGGGCAGCTGCTACTAAAGTATGCATGAGCAGAGACTGTTTTGTATCAGTACGATCGGTGTGCAGCTACTCCTAGTACACCCTAGATTGTTCTGCTATCGTAGCGGCTGTGCAGCCCGACGTTTCTACCTACGTTTCAACCTACGGCGGAACTCTGTTCGCCGAACGTTTGATTAAGGGCGGTGCCTGACGGTTTCGGGCGTAACCGCTACTCTTTAAAATCCGACTCTGCTGCTGTTGCGGTAAAACCGACGCACGTCTGGAGTTCTTGCAAAAATTTCCTGCTAAGTGCTGCACATATTGCCGTGTGTTACTGCTTCAAATTAAGATTAGGCGGTCTGTTGCATTTCAAGCTTGTTATAATTCACTTAAATTCTCAAGGAATATAGAACTTTATTACTGTAACTCGACGTGTTTCGGGGCCACTTTGGGAGGGGGTAGTAATTATGTCAATAACTCTCTCATCTCTGTACTTTATATAACACTTGCAGTCACTTGAAAAGAGCCAGAATTGTCAACCAAAAATGGCCTTGTATTCTTTATTCATTTAACCAAATTAATATTGCGAGATTCGTTGTGGTTACAGATTAACAATTTATGTTACAAAAGTAATACTGTAGAACTTAACCCGCAGAGCAGTGATGGATGAGTACTACGAATCCTGATCTTTTTGGGAAGTTATCATATTACATAAAAACAAACGAATTGCAATAATACTGGGGTGAAGCCATTAAAGTGACGATATAGTGGAATCGCCATATTTCGGTATAATACCTGCATAACAGGTACAACACGATAAATATCCTGGACAAAGAAGTGACCAATTAGTTGAAATTGGATTTCAGTCGAATAACGCCAATAATATTACGAAATATATAACACACATTAATAAAAATTGACTGTTACGAATGGTTAAATTATACGGTTATCGTTACACAGTCGACAGTAATCGACAAAGCAGTGAAGGCTGTATCCTTAATTCAACAATATCATGAGGACTAGTACGAGATGGAGTAGGCAGAAGAATCGACTGTTGGACTTTGTCGAAGCAGCCGTCTCTGAAGTTTCGCCGATTTCGGCGTTGTATCGGCGAATCTCGAGATCGACGCGAGAGTCTCAGAGCAAACTTGATGACGTGCGGTGTGTCAGTTTCGTGAAATGAAAGGAAGGGTCTCGGGATGTGTGTGTTGAATTTATCTGATTTGACCGAAAGTGCTGCTAACGAGCTCTCGGAAATTTACAAGATTGTGCTCACAGGTGGAAGATAACCTAGTAAAGCACAGAGCGCCCTGGTGTGGCGAAATTTCGCGCACAATTTAAAACTGGGTCGCCCCGACGCACACTCGCACGCCGATAAGTTCGCTGGGAATACTGTGGACGAAATGTCAACGTGGCTTTTCTCGCACGATTTTATTTCCGAAGATCATAAACGTTCACGACGTGAACGGCATGATTATTAATATCACCGAATAAAAATAATAAGGCATAGGGCGTATAGGAAAAGGGATTGAGAATTTTCTTATTTCAATATCGGTGCTACCAGCCGTTTTATCGGCAAGATCTTGTTCCAAAGGCCATACACGTTCCAGACCGGAACTACATGACGGCTACTAATAATTAAAAAAAAAAAATAACGTACCAAGCAAGAATGAAAACGAATAGAAAATGTCGAAAGATAAATTTTGAAGCCACGAGCCATTTTTTTACATAATCTTATTTGGAATAGTATAAGCGCTCGAGACCAGAATGTCACGGCAATTGGTACCAATGAATAAAAATAATAACGCAGGAGGTGAACGGAAAAAGGATTGAGAATTTTCTTATTTCAATATCGGTACTACCAGCCGTTATATTCGCAAGATCTTCTTCCAAAGGCCATGTACGTTCCAGAGCGGAATTACATGACGGCTACTAATAATTAAAAAAATAATAACGTATAAAGCAAGAATGAAAACAAACCGAAAATGTCGAAAGATCAATTTTGAAGCCACGGGCCATTTTTTTACATAATCTTATTTGGAATATTATAAGCGCTCGAGACCAGAATGTCACGGCAATTGGTACCAATGAATAAAAATAATAACGCAGGAGGTGAACGGAAAAAGGATTGAGAATTTTCTTATTTCAATATCGGTACTACCAGCCGTTATATTCGCAAGATCTTCTTCCAAAGGCCATGCACGTTCCAGAGCGGAATTACATGACGGCTACTAATAATTAAAAAAAATAATAACGTATAAAGCAAGAATAAAAACAAACCGAAAATGTCGAAAGATCAATTTTGAAGCCACGGGCCATTTTTTTACATAATCTTATTTGGAATAGTATAAGCGCTCGAGACCAGAATGTCACGGCAATTGGTACCAATGAATAAAAATAATAACGCAGGAGGTGAACGGGAAAAGGATTGAGAATTTTCTTATTTCAATATCGGTACTACCAGCCGTTATATTCGCAAGATCTTCTTCCAAGGGCCATGCACGTTCCAGAGCGGAATTACATGACGGCTACTAATGATTAAAAAAAATAATAACGTATAAAGCAAGAATAAAAACAAACCGAAAATGTCGAAAGATCAATTTTGAAGCCACGGGCCATTTTTTTACATAATCTTATTTGGAATAGTATAAGCGCTCCAGACCAGAATGTCACGGCAATTGGTACCAATGAATAAAAATAATAACGCAGGAGGTGAACGGGAAAAGGATTGAGAATTTTCTTATTTCAATATCGGTACTACCAGCCGTTATATTCGCAAGATCTTCTTCCAAGGGCCATGCACGTTCCAGAGCGGAATTACATTACGGCTACTAATAATTAAAAAAACAATAACGTATAAAGCAAGAATAAAAACAAACCGAAAATGTCGAAAGATCAATTTTGAAGCCACGGGCCATTTTTTTACATAATCTTATTTGGAATAGTATAAGCGCTCGAGACCAGAATGTCACGGCAATTGGTACCAATGAAAAAAATAATAACGCAGCAGGTGAACGGGAAAAGGATTGAGAATTTTCTAAGTTCAATATTGATGCTACGAGCCAGTCTGCACGCAACCTCATCCTGATAATCGGGCAGCTTTATTCTAGACTGCATCCCGACGATTTTCTATCCGGAGCTTCATTATTATCTCGCAACTAGATGCGGCGCGAGTCTGTTGCGCGCAGATATAACAGGCATAAGCTCCGGGCGCTAATCCTTTGGTCCTGACTTTTCCAAAGTTCACTCTCGCGAGCAAGCCCGACAGAGGCTGAGGGAAGCCGGCAAAATTGTCCTTTTTCCCGGCGCAAGACGTAACTTAGAGGTTGAGAAAATTTATATCGAGAGAGAACATCGTTTCGGGAAAACTTTGCCCGCTCGTCGTCAGGAGTGGCGTAGTAAAAAATTGGTTACAGCGAACTTTAGAGTTCGACAAAGAACCTCTCCACGAGTGTCTTCCTTCGGAAAGTTCAGGTACTTTCCGTAATTGCTAACGTGCAGTTCGACAAACGGTTTTCTGGCCGGCGTAATATCGTATAACGGCGTTCCCTCTCGCATTCCATTCGCGCAGCAGGAGGAAGACAAACGACGCGAGCCACTTAGAATGAGATTTTCAGCGTCGCTAATTTTCAGGATCGGATGAATCTCGGCGGGCGGCAATAAGAACGGCGCGTTACGGGAGACCATTCTCGCCGGAAATAAACTGATCGTCAAACAAACGCGTTGCTTCGTAACGACTCATTCGCGGGGCGTAGCGTAAAAGGCGCGATTCATCGAGCGTGTAACGATATTCCGCCCATCGCGCCTCGCGCCTCGCGCACCGGCATCGTCGGTTACCCCGAAACATCCCTTTGCATATCAAAATGATCCGACGCGTACAACGTCTATGCAAATAGCACGGACGTCTTCGCCCTCCGCGCCGTCTCATCTCCCGCCATCTTGCCAATCGATTCATCAGAGGCTTCCCCGCGACGTCGCGCGGCACCTCAACAGCCCGTCAACCTCCAAGTGGCCCGCAACAGGAAGTTCACCGATTCTCTCATGCCGAACTTACACACAACTGTCGCGGTCCGGCTTTCGACTTTCGGTCTCGGCCGTTTGATCCATCTCTCTCCGTCTGTCCGTGTCGTCCCGTTTTCCATGGGTGTTAAAGTCCTCAACTCGTCCTGCTCTCCGCTTCGTCGATCGTCCACCGACTCCGGCCTTCGACCCTCCACTCGTCTGTCCAGCAGTTCGGGAAGCCGGCTCGTTCTGCCAACCGGGTAACTCGCCGACAAGGAGCCAACCTTTAATGTACGAGTCGTGTTCGAACTGAAACCTGTTTGGGGTAGTTAGGAGACGTACGAGGAACTTCGCTGATACCCATGCTCCGTTGGCACTCACCCCGTACGTGGCTAGGGGCGTACTGACCTCACCACCGTGCCCTCTCTGTTTCGCCACCCGTCACCCGCGGGACACTTCAACCGCTAACCCTGACGCGCTGGCGTTACCAAGATAATTGCGTTTCGCTTGCCCGAAGGCGAAACGACCGCATTCGATAAAACTTTTTCCACCCTTCGCCCTCTCTGCCGCCTCCCGCCATCGCGAGCAAACACCATCGCGTCCAAACACCATCGCCCCCAAACACCATCGCCAGAACGAACCTGGCATCGCTGCTGCGCAACACAGTGCAACTCCGTGAAAACTCCAAGTGGCTTCGCACTGCGGTGCATTGCAATGCACACTGTGACTACGGCAGCTGCCGGTGCAGAGGTGCTGCTGGTGCTGGTGCTGTTGCTGCAGTAGTGGCGTAAATAATGCACGCCTAGAGCCGTTAAGGGGTGGCTCGCCTAATTACTGCGTTAACTTTATTGCCGAGTCCATCGTGCAGCCTTTCGCCTGACGTGACGAAGGTTATTTCCACTCGTGGCTACGAAATCCTGAAAAATCTTTCGGTGAGAGAGGCATTGTGAGGGCCGCGTTTTTGCTAATTAGCGCGTATTATCGTCCTACGTGCCGACGGTTTGCCCGCGCACGTCTCTGGAACTTCGCGAAGGGGAGCGTCGATTTTTTACGCCCGATCGAGAGGGTGTAAAAATGCAGATTCCGAGGATCTCGCTGACTGCTATGATGTCGCTGGTGGTACGGCTGCATTCCGATTGCGTGTGCGGACCGTATGATACACGGTATCCGATATCGGCGATCGTATCAGGAGCACACATTATGCGAGCCTCGCCCGTTTGGGAGATGGCTGGGTATACGTTGTAACGCGCGTTAGTGTCCCGTACGGCAAGTTAATGTGATCGGGATAATTCAGGCAATTCGAACCGAACATTCGCTTCGTCAAAAATCGTTTATTTACGCTTAGCACGTGCTATAGAGTTCTTTCGACTTTTCGTGGTACAGCGACATGGATTTCGTGCTGGAAGATGAGATACTCGGCAATAGTTTAGTTGCTTGTGTAGGTTCCAGGTATTAATTAAATAATTCTAATCAAACTTGGATAAGATATAATTAAAAAAGAGTCAAAATACAATTCCACACACACACACACAACCGAACTTCTTACAAGCGCGAGTGCGTCCTTCGTCTTTGCTTGTCCGGCTACGACTATCCATATGAAACAACACCATCTTCAATCTTCTTTTGTTATATGCGTCGTCGCTCACGCTACATATCACACATACATCAGACTCTAACTTATGCGCATTCGATACGGCGCATTATTCTTTCGCGAATCTTCTAATATTCGGTCCTACACTTGTAAAGAGGGATGTCGCCCCATATGTTTTTAAATTATGTAATGATGTAAAAAATAGAAAGAACATGTGCTCCAGCCTGACTTCTTCTTAATAGGAGATGTTGCTCGCGAGTCAAATGTTTGACAAACAATGAGTGACGTGCCAACCAAACAACGTGAAGTATCAACGCGTGTCCGATTTTTAGAAAAAAGTACAATGTAGAGAACATATTGCCTGGCACCTGTGCATGCTCCGCAACAGTCAGGTTTTTCAAGATGCGAATTCACCACTACATTCCGCACGCGATGGCAGACTGGGAATAATCATCGCAGCAACTTCAGCGGCAAATGCACGGTGTAACCTGCCGTGCGCGCACTAGTGAGTCTGGAATCCTCCGCATTGGCCCTGATGACTAGAGAAATGCGAAAAGCGAAGACTGCTGGGAAATAACGCGGGTAGACGGATGAAGAACGGTCGAGTGGGAGTGAAGAGGCAAGGGAGGAGGAAGAGAGCAAAGAGACAAACTTTATCGGTTATACCTGTACTTTCCGAGTAAACAGACGTGCGATGATACGCCACGATGATAAACAACCCTGTAGTTTGAGCTTCGGTAGCGGGGTACATAGATATTGTCGGCGCAACTGGAACTTCCGGCCCGATCGTTATTTCACCGTTACATTTCCCTGCTAAATATTCCTACCCGGCCGATGAATGAGTCGGTTTGTTCGGGCCGAGTGACTCAGAGGAGTCTTTTTAATGCAATACGACATCGTCGCTCGCACGTTAGTTCCTGTATTAATAAACACTTGCCCACGTCGTCTCCATAAGATCGATCTTCTTCCCTTGTTCGATCGAGAGTCGATTCTCTTCGTATACGACAAAAATAACGTCGAGGCAAAATATGGCTCAGCACTGAGGTGGAAAACGCGTCATTAGTTTCATGTAAATCTGTCAGATAGGAAGAAACCTGAATGCCTCTTGTCCGGTGTCGCTACATAGTTAATCAAAGAGTTCATTGCCTTCCCTCGGCCGATAAGCATCGCGCGCAAAAAAGCACGGAAAAGAGAGGAAAAAGGCTGGCACGTAGATATCTCTTCCGGTTTAATGCCGTGACGTCAGTGCTCACGATCCACGGTGACACTTCCAAGACCGTACGTCACTGTCTCGGCGCCTAACGATTATTAACGAGTCGAGTGGGTGGGAAAATTTTTTACGCCTGACACGAAGGAGGGACCCCGGAAGCCAAGAACGCAGAGGCTCCGAAAGTCGATCGTGTCCTCTTCGTGTGGCCTTGAACCCATCAGGCTGACCGGGCCTCTACTCGAAAAGCACAACGCCCGGAGCCAACGCGAGCCCGTACCGCCGTAATTTCAATTAATTTTGATTAACCAACCCCGCCCCGAGACACAGCTCGCGTCACTGTGTGCGCGCGAGACCTGGGGCATCGGCACTGCGAACCCATAAGGCCCGCCATAACCTTAAAATTGAGGGATTGGACCTTGCCGGTTAAGTATTGACCATGGCGCATTGCTCGTCTCGTCGCATGTCACGGGACGAACGTTTTGCCGGTCGCTGCGGTTGCCCGTCGAGATGTGACGTCATGTTCACGGCCAAACCTCGCGTACCAGGACGAAATTACCGGTACGGGAGTTATTGGCGTTTCCTAGTTTCGCCCGCCGGCCCCGAGCGATGAGGCTGTCCCTTTTCCACTCGCGCGATCTCTCCGTTTAACTACCCCACGAAACGTCCTTTGCCGTCGTCTCTGGTAATGGAAAGCTTAGGCCCCCCGAGGAAAATGAGAACGAATCGCCGTCGTCGTCGTCTGCGTCCCTATTTACTTTATGAAATTAAAGTATAAACCTTTCGCGCATAAAACGACGCCGACTCGGGGAAGGAAGTAAGTTTCGTTGCGGTGGGAATCGCATTGCGGGGAAAAATGGCCGGAACGCCGCTAGATCAGGATCAGCTCGTATCTGGGGCCCGGGCGGCAATTGCGACGGTGGCTGAATAAATCAGCGATCGGTCTCTGATCTGCCTTAATTGCTCCGGACCGGAACGTTTGACTACGGGATTACCCCGCTCCGCTCATAATCTTTATTGGTCTGTAAAGCGGTCGTTGAAATAAATAAGAGCCGTGACCGCGGTTGTTCGCCTCAAATCTATAAAGCTCGCTATTTTGGTACAGCAACGAACGCGATAATTCGTGCAAGTGCGGGTAATGGAGCACAGATTGCAAGACAAGTCGTCTTTCTTTGTGTATCGGTCTTTATATGTTGAAACCGTTACCATTTTCTATATCAAGGTGTTCACGTCTCGATATTCTGCTACGGTAATCAACTCGATAATTTGCACGAGTGTCTAAAGTGTCGCAAGTCTATTGACAAGTTTCCATTATTTTTGTATCAGGGTTTATACATTTGAAGTCTTTATCAGTTTCTATATCAGAGTGTCGCCTTTGTTGACACATCGAGCGCTGTAGCGATGCATTTCGCAAATAACAACGTTCATAATTGTTTAGATGCAATTAATACTATAATAGTGATTCAAAATAGGAAGTGTATGTATACGCGAGCGCGTCAATACTTTTCTTTTTAATATCTTCAGAAAATATTATCTTCACCGGAGAGAGATAACGAACGGAATAAACGTGGCAGAAAAATTACGCCTGTATTATCGAAGTGTATATTGTATTATTAATCAGTACCGTATTATTGACTGAATATACACTTATGCGTCGAGAGGGTCACGGATAACTGGTAGCCAGATTAATGCACTACGCGCGATAGTTTTGCATAATTGAATCATTTCTATAACATTCTATCACGATCTAGTTCGAATATGTGCAATTTCGCTCCGCCGCTGGTAGCAGAACCATGAATATACGCTCGGCAGTCAACGTGTTAATAAAATAAATAAAAAACTGCTCCCCCATCGCATATCGCGTAACAACCTTCCACGCAACAGGACACGCCTGCTGTCCTCTGCTGTTTCGCCTGGCTTCTGTAACCTTCCGAACTCGCCGCGCTGTCTTCGAATCGGTTCGAGTGCAGCCATTGCAGAAAAATCCTTTAAGCCGCCACGGCTGGCAAATCCGCACCGCCTGAACGATCGGTGAGTGTTTTATAGACAGTGAAACACTCCCACGGGAAGGGTCAACGCTTCTGGAACAAATTCGCGTCCCGATTCACGCGACAATTTTACCAGCCGCCCTCTCGCTTCTCGCCCAACGAGCGGTGCATTAAAATGCATATGCGTACGTTTGTTGCATTTCGCGTAGGAGCCACGAAGCAGTGGGTAACGGGCGAGTCGTCCAACCGACGGCGAGGGACGATGGCGTAGGGAGGTGGAATGCATTAAAATTCATACGTGCAGTCGGCGTTTGTCTAGTGCGAGCTTCCATCGGCCGTGTGCGCAGTGTGCCGGCCGGCCAGACTATTTCGCCTACGAAAACATTGGAATACGTATACAGGAGCGGGGCGAGAGAGAAAGAGTTCCGCCGCTCCTTCAAAAACGAGCGCCGCCGCGAACCATCCTTTCGCTCGCACCACCTGAAACTTCGACTTCGTAATTCCTCTTTTAAAATATTGAAATTACTCGGCGCCCTCCCCGTGCCATTGCTCTGCTCTTCGTTTTTCTCTCTTCCGTCGTGTGCGCCACCTGCCGCCTTCGGTCTCGCTCCAAGGCGCGAGTCGAGTCGATGCAAATCAAGTTACCGTCGCAGTTTGGTTACAATAAATTGCGACGCCGTGCGGGTTCCGGTGAGCACACCGATAGACTTCTCCGTGGCTACGGTACGGTCAATTTAAGTTGGCACACGATGCGTGGGCGCCCCTTCGTGGATCCACATCTCTGCGCTGCCAGATCAAGGGTAAGATCAAGAATTAACGCGCTAAGCGCCTAACGAGAATGGGGGTGTTTCGTATGTACGACCGGCTATCAATGTTTATAATCAACCAACTGCTTTTATACTATAATTACTATTGTTACAAAAACAAATACCCCTTCTCACTTACAATTTTACATATTTTTGCATGTCATCATTTGTCATCGAATGCATTCGGGCGACGGAAAATTCTAAGTTGCAGATGCAACTGAAGTAGTCGCAGAGTTGGTATTGGGGACAATGTGACCTAAGGGATTTTTCAGAGCATTCTTCCGGCAACGCTGATGCGGAGTGGCAGAGAAAGAGAAATCTGATGTGCCAACTTAGAGCGACTGTACTATATCTGGCCATCTACTAACCGTCATCTTCGTCGTTGCGAAGTTGCGGCCTGGGCGTTCTTGATTCCCGTAGAAATCGGAATGACACCGCACGGATCGAATCGAGCGTGTTCGCGGACCGCGGATGCGATGTCCGATCGAATAGTTTGCGCACGAGTGAGTGGCGGAACGGAATGTCGAGCAGGACGTAAGCCCGGAAAGAAAGAACGGGCCGTTTCTTCAACGAGGCAGCATTAACCGTAACACGCGGGCTTTGAATCGTGCAACATGCTTTGAATCCACTCCGCGTAATCGTCCATTTGTTCGTCAAAGGGAAGGTCGAGGGTGCTTTTAAGGAGGCTGGTTAACAAGGGTTCTCTAGGGAAACTCAGTTGCTCTCAGAGATCCGCTGGAAAAGTTGGCATTGATTACGTCAAAGTGACTCTCTCTCTCTCTCTCCCCCATCTTCAATGCTCAACATGGCGACGGCAGATGGCAGAACACGCAACATGTAACAATGCCACGCGAGTGCGACCCCGATTACGGGATACCGTTTGCATCGACCAATGTTCAAAAGTCGTTGAACGTGACGGTTAGCGCGGGACTCGAAAGCACCATTTTTTTTCTATTCTGAAACCTGCGTCGAGCGCTGCGTCACTGAACCTATTCGCGTAACGTTATCCGCGTCGCATCGGTACCATTAACCCACGACGATCGTCCATCACACTTTGGGGCAAGTGCCATTCCAATATCAGCGTATGTTTACAGCGCTGCTTCGGCTTCGACGATCATCCTCTATAAACCGGCGGCACGCGATACCTTATCAATCAGCAATTCCGTACGGTAACCCATGGACTATAATTTCAAGCATTTGTCCGTGAGTTACGAGCGCGGATAATGTCAGACGATTTTAGCCACTAATGTTACCGTGACGAAGGAGTGATCTCTTTGATTATCACGGGGGCACGTTGGACATAAAACTCGCGAAGACGATTACGTAGCCTGCAACAGTTAGAATTGTCGCGAAGCGACAAATTGCGCCGCCATCGGTTACGAGCAGTAACGGTTATTGTTTCAGTCGCATATCGTCAACGCGGCGTCAGGCGGACGACATTGCGCGTTTACGGTCAGAAATAATTGAGGATCGCTGACGGCAGCACGGATTTAAGAATAGAAATGACCAAGTGGAAACACGGGGAGTCTAAACTGGCGTTAGTAAGTGGGAACGTAATGTTGCGCATTCCGTGGAGGGTGGGTGATTAGTGGATGAATTTGATTATTGCGTTATTCTAAGCGTAGAAAACGAAAATGTTCTCTCGTCCAATATGAGACTTTGTGTCTGGTTCGTCTTATTTCCCAGATCCATACTCTGCAATAGTAAGCATCCTGCAAGTATCATTACACCTTTAAAATAGAATTCGTCCATAATTTATGCACGCCATTTTTTTTATCGTCTACCATCCGCGACGATGGAAAGATACGTAACGTTCGATTTCACCAGACACGCCGCGGACTGATTTTCCGGCAACCGTCGTTTTCTAGGACATTGAATATGTAACGGGTGCAAAAATTCATGCGACTTGGCCCGCACGCGGTACATGGTACCACGAGATTATAAGATGTTACCTCAAAGGGAGTACGGAGAATATCGAGCCAGAGCTCGGTCACTCTGTGGAATTCCGCGGATTAAGCGAGCTCGGCTGAAGAAGAAGGGAGCCGTATTATATTGAGAATATTTCATCACGACTTTGTGCAGCTATATCAGCCTACTTCCATTGTTACACCCCCGCGAGTTTCCCAATACTTGACGTTCTATTAAATTATTATACTTTATATACTCGCTCCCCTGGCTTCGCGATATCCGCAAGATTTTCTATTACCCGGATACTTGCATGTGCCGTTACGTGGTACTCTTCGCAGAAAGTGTAACCAAAACGAACTGAGCAAGACGTATTGATGTTGAGCGACGTTCCACATAAAAAGTGCATTCATTAGCTCGTGTAGTGTAAATTCTTCAGACGTTCTTATTGTTGCGTTCTACAGCCCGATTAAAATTTGTTTGTGGGTACCAGCTCTTATAAGAATTAAGAGATGATGGCGTATATGTCTGGGTTAGTCGAAATAAATGATTTTTTTACATAAAATCTTCAGCTCTCACGTACTACTCCAAGGACCGAAAAACTAAATCCGCTCCACATGCAAATTCTTTCTAATAAATCTGATCCTAAATGGATAAAATACGACGCACCATATCTGCATTTTAGGCGCGTTCCATTACCTTGCCCGAAAATACTGAGCCACCATCAATTAGCACCAAGGACCGTTCAGCGTTCATTACAGCCACACCGCTCTCGCAGCATCAAAAGCGCATCATCTTTCGCCAGCAAACGCTTTTTCCATCACGCGGGTCATCGAAGAAAAAAATATTTGTCCGAAAAGTGGTTATAATGTCATATCACCCTGGGTTGCCGTATCGGCTCGCTTAACTGTTGACCGGAACGGCACGTTAATTCGAACCGATTATCGTCCCGCGGCTGGACAATTATTAAGCGGGCTCGGCTGGTCTGTGAAGTGCTGCGGTTTTGCTCGCATGCTAACCTAAATTCATGGGATGTATTTACGCCCACATACTCACGTGTACGTCCCTGGGCAGCTCTGCCGATCTCACCCCTGCGATTCGCTTGCTCTGTCCGCTACTAGCAGCGTCGTTACCACCCTCACGACCACCCTCACCACCACCTTCACCTCCGCAGCCACTATCAACACAGCTGCCACTACCGCTAAAGGCATGGCGACCTGTCTTGTGCCCGAAGCGACGCGCGAGAGGACAGAAGCTGCCTGAATTTTGGCCTGACTCTTCGGGGTGTCGTCAAAGTAACGCGGTCGCTACTGACTTTAACCGTTTGCCGAGGAATGTCGGCAAACGGCTCGAGGTTTACTGGCGTATAGACGCGTGTCGCACCGTTGCGTGTACGTTATGGGAAGACGATACGCCTGTTTCGGTGTGGTAAGTAGTGAGTGAGGGATACTGTAGGTTTTCTCCTCTGGCGGGTAAGGTTATCTGTGCAAACGTGGACCCTGGCCGACAGAAAGTCCGACGCGGATTGATCAGTATCCCCTCCATACGCGTATTCTGGCGTCAGCAAACTGACCACACAGGATGCTCGTGCTTAATATGTATTAGACAAGTAAACATCTAACCAATATTATATTGCGTTATGACCTGTCATGCCGGGAACTCCCAACAAAGGAACCGCTTCGCCCGCTGCACTGACTGTGATTAAGCTAGCAGAAGCGCAGTACTTTTAGATCGGCACAGGACCGCCAAGAGTGTCATTGGGAAGGGAGACGTGGTGTGCCATGTAGAAATTTTACTTTACCGCGAAAACGGGCACTTCTGCAGCGCAACAAGTCTCGCGCGCTCGTTCGTGCGTTTATCTAGGAACTCTCGTGCGAGTCATCCCACGTCCTCCTATCTTGTTTTACGAAATTGTCGAAGAAGACGCGCGCGTGTAGAAAATCGATGCTCCGGGCGGATGAATTTCGTGAGCGCAAAGGAACGCTGCGGTTTAATATCGGCGCGCGGGCACGATCCCCCGACGATTTATGGTTTCAAAGGAGGCAGGGTTTATTTGGTATTTGTCGGGCCGAACGAAAGTGTGGCTATGATCGGTATGCCGGTCTCGCGCATATCGCACGCTACAGGATCGTAGCCCAGCGCTGCTAGCGATGATTTTCTTTTGACTGCCGCATGCCACCACTCAACCCCCAACCCGACGCCGCTCCTCGTTTGCGCCGCTTTTTCTCTCAGACGACCTCGCGAAATAAGTAATCAATTTTTCGACGCGGCTTCGTGCGCGAAACGAATCGATGCAGAACACCTGCAGGCGCGGAGTGAAATAAAATGCGCGGCGACGGAGCACCGCAGAGCGATCCATGATTTTAGTGTCGTATTATACGATAGGTATTCTGTACACTCTCACTGTTCGATAGATGCGTCACGGGAGAACCACCGCATTTCAAACTACACGAGTGAATGCAGTCATGAATTCTATCTTAACACATTGGCGCCGGATGACGCATATGTGCGTCTTTAGATTTTTCACACAGCTGACAGAATACATGGATGAAACGCACCAAATGATGTAATTACGCTGCAGGGATTTTATAGCATGTCTCGGGAGATACAATAATGTCGCAGCTGACATTTTTGTGATTTTTCGCTGTTTCTCAAATACTCTTAAGAATTCAACAGGCAGCTCTGCTTGCTGCGGAACCTGCCGCTTAATTACCGGTAAAGATCCAAGCACTATTTTTCACCCCCCATTACGCGTTAGTTAGAAATAAACACCCAAATACATTGAAAAAAACCGCACGGCCATAGTTTGAAGACACCCATTTGCCGCGGCAGGCAGGTGATAAAGCGGACGTGCAAACGTTTGTTTTATTGCTCTTTCACCACAGCCAGAAAGTCGAGATGCTTTCCCGTGGAAGAAAGCATGGCTCCGGCGCTTCAGATCCATTCTCTGAAGGATGTTTCTTTCGAGGCAGGAGTACGATAACAATGGACTGTCGCCAGTCGGTATGCTAATAGGACTCCCAGTCAATTCCACTACAAATCAATTATTCGATCCGCCGTGGGCTCCGAGTGCCGGTGCAAACGGAGTGAATGGGCGTAACGGCGTTCGAGACTGGTCTCTAATTTAAAAGATCAAATTAGACCGATCCAATTCAGTGTCTGAGTCAGGCGTCCTTTCAGGCCGTGCGCGGAAAAAAGCTATTCAAAAAGCACGTCTGCATGCATCCACCCCGCACTGGCTATCGGTCTCTTCATAATGGAGGGCTAATAGGATGCTCCGAGGCAGTTATACCCGCCATTGAATACGCACACTTTGCGCTCTCAATGGAAGTCAGACAGACGTTGCCCCTTGCCGGCATCGCGACACCGGCATACGCCCACCGGCCTTTATGGAGAAAGGCGGAACGACAAAGCGACAGAAATAAGACGAGCCGATTGTTAACCGCTGAGCTACAGCGGTTCTGGCCGCGGAACTCTACTCCTGTACAAACGGCTTTGCCGCGGAATGCGTGTGCACGATGTTAGTACCACGACGGTACGACGAATATTTTCTTTTAATATCAGGTAAAGGATCAAAAACAACCGTAACGACATAATGTTATATCACGTTATTAGTATAAGAATGTTACCTTTTAACACTAGAAGTACCGCACCAGTCATTTTGACTGGTTTTACAATTTGATTTAAATATTTCTACTTTATGTTACATTTTTTTTCCGAAATTGTGTAATGACTTTTGCGGTGATAACTAAAGAAATAGTAAAATATATTTTTTAAATGTTTTATTTATTCTGAATCCAAATAAATTGATACTATGGTTACTTATACCAATAGCAGTCATTTTGACTGGTATTTATTAAGGCGTTGATTTAGATCTGAAGTCCTAAAGGATTTGAAGATTCTGTTAGGAATGTGTTATTGTTTCGTTTTGGAATTTGCTCGCTTGCCACATCACAGTATTGTACCAGGCAACATTGTAAAAACAACCATCAAATAGAGAAGTTACTGCATTCAATCAGTGCGTTTATAACAGCCGCTGGAAGACCATCATGCTCTTGTTCATATAACAATATATTCAGTATACGACATATTATTTCAATTAGTGTGAGATGAGAAAATAAATACAAATATTATATATTCATTTTTATAATAAATAGTTTTATTCTAGTCTTTCTAAGCCTTGAAAATGGCAAAACGATTGAAAATTTGTAAAGTATTGCAAAATTTGAATGATATACCAATGGAATGCTCTGATATAGAAGCTGGTGAACTTTATGACTGTGAAGATGAACCAGAAGAAAATGAAATTGAATCTTGGGGTGTTCACGATAATCTTGTTGATAGTGACAGAAATGACAATGATGATTTAGACAAATAATATGTTCAGAAATCTTCAGAAAGCGAATGTGAAAATAATTCGAATTTACGTAAAAGTAGATGTGTTCGAGTGTTTTCAAGTTCTGAAGATTCTAATGAAAGTATTTTACTAGAATCACAAAATGAAATTGCTGCAGACGGAACCATGCGCGAGGAGCATTGTGTTTACTAATGCGTAAGGGATAATCCTAACTCATTAAATGAGTTAATAATACCAAAAATGTATCACATAAAACACGGATTTCCTTTTGTAAGAAAGTAATGAAGCAACAAATTTAAAAATATTCTATTATTAAGTATTTTTTTAAGACCAGTCATTTTGACTGGTTTTGGTAGAAGTAGGTTTGCTGAATTGTCGGTAGTTCTAGTGTTAACACTTTGACTGCCGTACATAATTTACTATATTAAAGCTGCAACGTGACCAAGTACTACAGAATATGATTGAATTGTGCAAAATGAAGATAATGCGAAGGTATCGGAGACCGAAGAATTGAATCACTATTTGATATTAATTGCATTCACAAAATCATTAATGCTGTCGATTGGGTATTTTTTGAATTTTTCGTGAGACGTTTTGCACCGGTCACCGATGACCACCATGGCAATCAAAGTGTTAATAAGGGCACGTGGATTGTGACGTAATATCAGGTTTCCTTGAATAATACATTTCGGCATATTAATCATTAGACGGGTACACGCGAAACAAATGTTTCATTTCGTGAACAATATTGTATGCACATTGCCGGCTTGATAAGTTGGCTACTGCGGCAACTTAGAGATAAGCCATTTTAGTGGTCCATGATACCTAAAGGGTTAAATCGCGGAACGCGCAGCGTATGATTCGTCGTACTATCCGTTTTGTATAAATCCCTGGACACGTCTTGGCACGGATTCCGGCGCGATTGTGTAGCTTGTCTCTGCAAACGTGGATCCTGCACGCGCCATTTTCTGACTACGCCCCAGGCCAAGTTGTCGTGCCCACTTGCCTCAGAAATCTCCCAATTCCCCCGCATTTCCCCTTTTTCGCTTTCCGCATACTATCATGTATAGCTCAAATGCGTATCTTTGTTGAAAGTTTTATAATTGATTACTGGCTGGTTGTCGATATTGCCAATGGACGTTGGCCACGCACATACGGCGTTACATGACGATTGCTGTTACAATTTGAAATAGTTTTTGGAATAACTGAAGCAATAGTAGAACCGCGATTCCTTTTAAGATCATTCCAAAGTTTGCCTACGTATGTTAATACAATCGGAAACCCCACTAGAAATTTCACGAAGACCTTAATTTTCGTGATTACGATGTTGCTGGCATTTTTGGAATAACTGAAGCAATAGTAAAACCGCGATTCCTTTTAAGATCATTCCAAAGTTTGCCTACGTATGTTAATACAATCGGAAACCCCACTAGAAATTTCACGAAGACCTTAATTTTCGTGATTACGATGTTGCTGGCATTTTTGGAATAACTGAAGCAATAGTAAAACCGCGATTCCTTTTAAGATCATTCCAAAGTTTGCCTACATATGTTAATACAATCGGAAACCCCACTAGAAATTTCACGAAGACCTTAATTTTCGTGATTACGATGTTGCTGGCATTTGTTCAACTCAGCTCAACCAAAGAGAACATGGATTTACGTTGTTCTGTCGCTAGTGCTCTGCAGCTAAACTGGAAGACATATCTTTGCTGTGATCCGCGCCTCTGGGCGTTACACACTGAGCCGTGTACACTACGATCCAGCCGTCATCTTACCTCTGCAATAAATGTCTCAAATCTTTCGGCTTCTTCGTCCGGCGATGTAGTCTCTTTGCTACCGGGTGTTCTTTATCTCTCGTATAGCAAAAATTTGAAAATACGCGGGTATCAGGGGTATGGCTGTTGAATGACGAAGAAATGCGTAACTAAATCTTCGATGACCTTTAGGGCCCGGGATATGACGAATGGCGAATAATTGCGCATTCGTAAGTTCAACGATTGTGTTTATTGCATTATCCTAGTTTACACGTTGTAGATAGTGTTGTGTTTTTATACAGAGTGGAGAATGTGTATTTTCGGTAGCGTTTTGTTGTGTACGGAGTAGAATAAATGTGTGTTTCGGACGAATGTCTTTCATCATACGTCTTGCGAGCGATGACCTTTTTCACGGCGGGGTCTAAATATCACCCGTAGGGTGGTGCGCGTGAGTCGGCGGACCAGGTCGACATGGGATCCTAGCCAGAAGTTTCGACGATGCTTTTATTATTTCGCGGTCTGTTTTGCGTGCACGCCTACATCGGTTCGATACATTCATGCCAGGCGTGTCTGACTTTTTTACACGCTCGCCGCTGACCTTTCCATTCTGCGAGCAGGCATCGTTAATGCGAATTGAACGATTTTAATTACGTAACAAGATTGCGCGCCGTGACGCGACGCGTCGTTGTACTGGCGCCCGTAATTCGTGACGACGTTCTTCCGCGAACATAATGATCCCATTAAATTCGTGCCGACGTCCCGTTGAACGGAACTCGTGTTTTTTGCCGGAGCGCATAAAACTTCATCCCCGCCGCGAGCGA
This sequence comes from Cryptocheilus praepositus, assembly GCA_033815515.1. Taxonomy (NCBI): domain Eukaryota; kingdom Metazoa; phylum Arthropoda; class Insecta; order Hymenoptera; family Pompilidae; genus Cryptocheilus; species Cryptocheilus praepositus. Next base: position 5,920,887 of record JAWWQZ010000257.1, read on the forward strand.
TGACGTCTTTTTCACGGCGGGCGTCTGTGTGTTGACGACGGTGTGTAAGGGTGGGGCCGACGGGAAGACGATTGACTTTAACCACTTCGGTGCTACAAGATGCGATATAAGCGTATATACGTCCAGCGAAAGGCAAACTAATGCGCGTGTACATTGAGCATCGTGGACGCTATGGGCGTCTATATGCGCCCAGGGTATTTATGAAAAATTTTTTGAACGACACGATTGTTTATGAGCGCGCCGTCGAAACAAGTATTATGAGTTTAGGAAGATTCAAGATTTCGGCGAACATCTAGTCAATACACGACTCTCAATGCTTTTATGCATTCTTTTAAGAGTCGGCGAAAGGATCGTGGGCCACTGTGTGTTGACGACGGTGTGTTTGACGGAAAAAATACTTTAACCACTTCGGTTCACAAGATGCGATATAGGCGTATACACGTCCAGCGAACTGCATTGAGCATCGTGGACGCTATGGGCGTCTATATGCGCTACGGCGGTATTTTGAAAATTTTTTTTTCGGAACGATTGTTTAAAAATGTCACGATTGTGAAACAAGTATTATGAGAACATTTCTGACGAGATTCTACGGCGAACATCTAGTCAATACACACTGCAACAATGCTTTTATGCAGTCTTTTAACAAAAAATGGAAGGATCGTGTTGGTCACTGGTTACAGTTTTGACGCAAAAAGTAATAACCAACTGGTTCACAATGCCTGAGCTCCCGCAAATGTAGAGTATCACGTAGAGCGTGTACATTGAGCACCGTGGACGCTATGGGCGTCTATATGCGCCCAGGGTATTTATGAAAAATTTTTTTTCGGAACGATTGTTTATGAATCCCTTTCGAAACAAGTATTATGAGTTTAGGAAGATTCAAGATTTCGGCGAACATCTAGTCAATACACGACTCTCAATGCTTTTATGCAGTCTTTTAAGAGTTGGAAGGATCGTGTTGGTCACTGGTTACAGTTTTGACGCAAAAAATAATAACCAACTGGTTCACAATGCCTGAGCTCCCGCAAATGTAGAGTATCACGTAGAGTTTGTTTTACACCATAATTAATGATAAAGAAATTCAACCAGAATTGTATTTTACGTCTTCATTCTTTTAATGAGCACAAAAATAATAAGCTCATTAATTATTACTCATCACTGCCTTACGTCGCATATGTATTCCAACGTGCAATTTGTAACGAACACTCGTTGTGACGCTCAAACACGTGCCGATAGTAGACAAATTGAGCTGCGCGAGGGAATTGTAAACGTCGGGCTGAGCGAAATAATAAAATATCGTTAAAAATGATAGCTCGACACGCGTCGTAACAAGTGTTCGGCGATATTTATCACGGCGCAGTGAATCAACGTTAATGACGCGCCACGTAAACGAACGTGTGTCAATGGTGCGTGCATACTAGTATGTCCACGTGCACGTCCACGTGCGAGTGCACGTTTATACCGATGGCCAGTGTATGCAAATTTGTAATGGAAAATTTGAGTCCGTTTACTTTCCACCGTCAGTATGTCGCCTGCTACCTTTAGACGTTTTGAATTTTGGACCCATTATAGTGCAATTCAGATGAGTGGAGGATAAATCGTTAAAATTCAATACGTGAAGAACATTCGTTGGGTTTTTTGTTAATAACAATTATAGAGTGTTTGTAATTGTGAAATATTGTAACAATTGTAATACAAGGTTGTTGTTGACTCTTCCATTTCTAAGGCCGACAAGAAATAGTTGGTATCCACACTATGAGCTATACGTAACTTACTATAGTTACTACATAGAGTAGGTAAATATGTATATTACGCAAACTAAAACCGGTGTAGTTTTATAAAACTGAAAGAAGGCAAGTCGATCGTAAGCCTTAAAATAACCGAACAACCTGCATATTTTCGCAGCGTGTTCGTTGAGAACCGCTTGAGAAAGCTCTTGCTTTTCATCTTTTTAAACCGGCTACTTGGCGCTGAAGTAAACGGTGAAGGTGTTATTTCGCAGGTCGGCACAAGCGAATCGCGGAAGGTCCCCTGATCCTCGATAAGGGTCGTTCGGTGAGGCACGGCCTTTAAAATTTGTCGTAACGACCTTTAACGATTAGCTACGCTCGCTTGCACAGCCGGTGATAAGGAAGTTACGAGAGTTCGGAAGTCGAGCATTCGGCAGCGGACCTTTCAATTGCGCGCACCGGCAAGTGATCGCAGAATTTTGGGTGAAGCACTCTTGTGTCCGCCTATTGGCACGAGCGTTCAACTTAAAGGTACCCCGGATTATATAACTCCAGTCTGACAAACACAGCTTCTGCTTAACACGTTGACGCCGGCGCGGATATTCGGGGCCCGTTCCGTGCGGCGGCGCTTCAACTAGCGGTCCGTCCCATGGGGCGGCGCGGCACCAAATTATACTGTTCAATGATCGCGCCCTAATACCCACTAGCTGATTCGAATAGACCAAATTTCCAAAATTATCACGTGGCCCGCGCGTGGTCTGGCCTGCCGATAGGACCCACGGTGGCCAGTCGCATGAATTGAGGAAACACCCTAATTCTTTTTTTATGGCCATAAGCCCGTCACCAAGTAATGAGGGACCATTATCGAGCATTTAGACGACGACGTAATTTTTACTGAGTTTAGAGTTGACGGCAAGATAGAAAGAGTAATGTTAGTGTGCAAGTATTCTGTGTGAAGTGTCTGTGAGGTGCGAGGTCAATAGAGTTCTGACATAACGAATTATCTGGGCACACATTTCTTCCGGTAAGTGTAACGGTAATAAAAAGTTCCTTTCCTTCTAAAAAGGCAGTTAGCATTTTTTATTTTTAATTTTTACCGATCTAAATATTAGATACAATGGATATGGAATTCAGTGATTCGTCTGATGAATCCGTATTTGGAATCATGCGAAAGAGTCGAAGAAATAGAATACTTTCATCATCATCGTCGGACACGGCAACTGATAGAAATACCACGGAGGAAGAAGTTTGGGAGTTTGATGAGGAACAAGATGATGATGCGGAATGGCGGAAAATTGCAGAAAAATCTGCATCAGAGGAAGAGTATTCGGAAGAAGAAGAACTACTGATGAAAGAGACGGACTGTGACGATCCTGTTGCCTTATATAAATTATTCTTCACGGACGAGATATTAGAGATCATCGTTGAATAGACTAACAGATACGCTGTACAGTGCATAGTGAATGCGGCATATGGCAGGAGACAACATCAACAACCATGGAACCCCGTTACAAAAAGTGAATTTAATACCTTTATGGGTATCTCATTATGGGTGTAGTGCAGGTACCCGAACTTCGATTATATTGGTCTAAAAAGGCGATGTATGCAAATGCGCTCAATAAAAGAACATATATTTGCGGTACAGTCAAAATTAATAGAAAATTCCTACCGCCGCAGGGAAAACAAAAACAGAAACAGGGCGATATTATATCTCTTGAAAATCGGAGCGGCGTGAAATTTTTGAAGTGGACAGACAAAAGACCCCTGTGCATGTTAACCACTTCGAGATCTCACAATTGCGCCATTATACGTGGCAAAGATGATAAATTAAAACCAGATACCGGTTTTTCTTACAATAGTGCGAAAAAAGGCGTTGACATATCTGACCAAATGTGTTCGTATTATAAATACTTACGGAAAACGGTAAAATGGTATCGTAAAGTTGTCATGGAGCTATTATGCGGGACCTCTTTAGTAAATGCGTGGTACATCCACAAGAAGTGGGGAACTAAACGTTACAAAATTTTTAAATTTAGAGAAAAAATTATTGATTACCTATTGAAGAGAGTTGAGAATCCTCCTAATGAAGAACTAATAGTAAGTAGAGGGAAAAAACATTTTTTAAGTTCATACCAAGGATCCGCGAGGAAGACGAGGAAAAGATGTAAAGAGTGTTACAAACGCTTAACAAACTTAAAAGGTACACAGTACGCCACGAACAAAACAAAAAAAGTAATGACCTTTTGTAACAGTTGTCCGGATAAGCCGGCACTTTGTTTAAAATGTTTTAAAATATTGCATCGGTAATATGAGTAGTTATATTTTGTTATATTCAATGTATTGATTAAATTATAAGTTATGTATTTTGTGTTAAATGCTTTACTATAAGGTAGAAATGTTAATGTATAATGTTAAATCAATAAAATAACATTTTGTACTATGTATTTTTTTGTATACAAACGTGGCCCATCGGTGATGCATGCCGCCCCATGGAACAATCTAGCTTGGGCCACCGGTGGGTCATGCCGCCGCACGGAACAGACAAGCATGGGCCACCGGTGGGTCAGGCCGGCGTCAACGTGTTAAAACTCGAAATTTTGTCCGACATGTTGCAGAATGCAGATATACATATGAACGCCTTTTAATACGGATAAGTAGGAATAAGTACGGATTTTTGGGGAGGAACTAAGAAGGGAGAGTGTGTCCCGGAAGTATTTCTCTTCACTAGTTCAAGATTAGCAGTTCATTTACAATATGCAAAGTGGTGCAGATTAGACTGCTGTTATTAAATATGTATAGCTTGTCTTAGTGAACGTGGACCACAGCCGCGTTAGGGACAGTAACAAGGAAGGTCATTTGCGGAGCGAACAGCATTCCATCCGCGTATTTTGATGTTTCCGCTCTTCGGCAGATGAAGAATCCGCGTGGCCAAATTATATTTCAGCGATAAGCATAAGTAATT